>CM043317.1:64916544-70521544 GCA_023736055.1 Quercus glauca
TATGAAAGGACTCGAATGCATGAGGTGACAATGCCTCCTGATCTTGGCAAACCACCTCCACAGGATGTTTTTAAAACTCTCTCACTAAGTCATGAATTTGAGAACAAACTTATTGAATTTTGTGGTGAAGTAGAAAACTCTTTACTCTGACTTCATTTGAGAAAAAAAAAATGTAAAGTTAAAGCAGTCAATGACATTATCATTGATGAGGGAAATTTGGTTGGACTTGGACATGTTACCCCTAGCAATATAGATGCAGAACCTTTGAAGAATGTTAAAGAAAAAGAAGTAATTGAATCTTTGTCACCACAAGTTTCAATATGTGAAGAAGATGGTCCAATACTCACTGAAGGGAGAAATACAAGTATTGAACCATTGTCTTGAGGTTGAGTAAATGCGGTCATCAGCAATTATTGAAACATTAGATCCAAAGGTAATTTATCATGAGGTTGCATGTTTATCCTGTTGGATGTTGGGCTTTTAAGCATAAGTTTTCTTTTGATCATGTGATATGATGGGTCCTTCGCTATTTTATGGTGTCGGACACGGATGCTGCAATACTTTCTTGAATGCCTTTTAGTTTCTTCTAAGTGTTTTCTTAACCCCCCCCCCCCCCCCCCCTTCTCTCTCTCTCCCTCTCTCTCAGACTGAGATATTTAGAACAAAGGTAATTGTACCACAATTGTGTTTGTTTGGTGGGTGAAATGGTGTACAAAATTTACTGGACATCTGTCATGTGTTCTTATAATCCATGTGTTGTATTCAGTGTGCAGATAAGGAAGCCCTCAATCTTCTATGGTGGCTAGTCACATCTCAGGCTGCTGAAGATATAAATTATGAGTCCTTTGTTGCCTGCCATTAATAAGGTGCTGGGGAATGCTAATATGGATTATGAGAGCAGGTCTCAGGAGTGTCAAAGACTTCTTGATTCAATTGCTGACTTGATTGACTTTGAGGGCCTAAGAATCTTGTGGGCACAAATTCCCTAACTGACTCAATGGATCTGCAAAATCAGAATTGTGTTCGTGGAAAACAAGTAGGGGATTTTGTTTTATCTGGGCTTGGCAGCTCAGAATCTGTAGTTGTCAACACTCATGAAAAATGTACAGAACTAATTGGCACGACCTTTTGCAAGGAACCCCCCATTGCAGACTAGACAGATGGGGCATCTGAAATTGCTTTAGTTACACTTACCATCTTTAATTTTGACAGATCATCAGGTATCACCTTTTATTTCTAGATTGCATGCAATTTCTCCAAATTATTTTCTTACTGATCCTTTGGTATAGAGGAAAAAAAAAAGAAGAAGAAGAAGCTCCTTTTCTACTTTTTATGTTTTTTTTTGGGGGGGGGGGGGGGGGGGGGGGGGGTGGGGGGGTGGGAGTGTTGGTGGTGATTGATCTCATCTTGTAGTGCATGTTTTATAATATGTCTGACCAACTTTTGTCTTTTTCTTATTAGGGAGAATTTTGGATAATATTCTCCCTTTCTTTGACGGGGATTGTCAAGAAGCGAAAGTCATGGACATTCACTCTAGAAATGGTGGTTTTAATTCTGATAATTTTGTCTTGGGCATTCTTACTCACTATCAAAATGATGGCTCTTACTTGTACCTCCTAACACCAATATTATCACCTTCTTCTACAGATAGTGTATACAGATGACTATCCTGTGATGACAAAGGTTACCTAGAACTAGTAATTTTTAAAAAAAAATTTATCTGTTAAAGACTTTAATTAAATGTATTCACTTCCTATTATTTATTCTTCAAAATTTCCAGTGTGTTACTTTTTGGTTGGCTTCTCATGGGAACAATGTAGCATCAGTGAAGCCATAACTTTTAAAGGAAGTATTATTTATGTGATTTATATGATTTCTAAACTATCTACTGAGTTTCATATGTCCCTTGTAAATTGAGTAACCAACCTCCTAACATTACTCAAAATTCCAAATATCCAGTTGTTGTTCTAATTTTCATCAAAGTAGGATCAAATTATTGTACCACTCCCCACCCCCCAGGGCCCCCCCAAAAAAAAAAAAAAAAAAAAAGAAGATACAACCAAAGCTCCCTTCACTCTTCAGCTTTTTCTCCTTCTCAGGTTCATTAATTTGCTGTTAATTCAATGATAATTATAAATGGTAAGGTGCTTTCCGAAGTTTCAGTGAGATTAGGGGTTTGTTTGCTCAGTTCTAAACTTTAGGAAGATATTGTAACTTTAGGGTGAATGTTTGCAAGCTAACCATGTTATTTTGTGGGAAGAATAACATTTGCATTTGCAAATGAGAAACTTCTTGTCTATTCTATGACACTTTGCTGGTTCAACTAGAAGTTTGATTAGTTCACAAAGTTCTTTGCTTGATCATTGTGAGAATGCACAAAGCTTTTTCCCTGATGGTTCCAATAATGATATGCCTGAATCTGATTCTGGATCTCATGTAAAGCCTATTTTGGAGCATTTGTATCATGAAAACCCCCAGAAATCTTAATGCAGAAAGGAGTGCATTTGGTGATGGGGTGACAGCAATAATCCGGGGTGGAGGAGGTATTTTAAAATAAATATCATGCACTGATTCCTCACAAGACATGTCTCAAATTTCAGGACCTCACGGGAAATCAAAGCCTACTCCACTTGGTCAAAGTGGGTTACAGGACCCTGCAAGCGTTGGTGGTGGACAACAAATTGACATGGTTAAGTATAGAGGTATCATACTACTTTTTTTTTATGTTTGATATTTTTGCAAAACCAGATGTACTTTTTAAAATTATTTTCAAAAGATATGTTATCTCAAACCTAAATTCCCATGGCTATTTTTGTTTTTTGGAGAACATTCCTATGGGTTTGTGTGCTTAATGTTTTCCATGATTATTCAAAATACTCTTCCATATTTCTGTATGCATAAATATTTACAATATGATTTTGATATACTTTGCATTTGAAGGTTGTTCTTTTTAAGCAAGAAGTTCGTACTTTCTCGTACTTAGCACTTGGAAATTCAGTCGTTATGATGATAAATATTTGAGTTTATCCGGAATCAGTTTAGTTTGTATTGGTATAATCACCATCTTACCTTTGCCAATGTCAAAACTGTCAAGTCAACTTGATAGTATTTCAAGATCAGGGAGAGTTAGAGAGAAAATCTTTGGCTTCTTGGTCTTTTTTAGGAATATGACAGTAAATTTTTTTTTTTTCCTTCTTAAGTTGTTTGGTGATGAATTCACTACCTCTAATTTTAAACTAGCAGTTTCTTATCAAATTCTGTATTGTCAAATATTTAGGAATTAGTTGTTTTTATTTTTTTATTTTTTTTATTTTTTATAATTGATATAACTTATGTGTATCACTGGGATATGAAAATTTTCAATACCTGCTTATAAAATTAATCATGGTCTCTCTCTTTCCTTGGGGAATGTATTGGATTCTGAATCCATTGTGGTATGTCTTGGTATACTGAGACTAATATTGTAGGAGGAGATTAGTGATTATTCATATGATTAAAAATCATTTCTTCCCACTTTTGTTGCTTTCTAGAACTAGATAATTAGAATTTGAACTTTATTTATGCTTGTCATTACTTTTGGATCAAATGATCTATCAATAAATTCTCTCACAATTTTATAATTCAAGCAGAATCTAGAGGAGATCTCAGACCTGATCCTTGATTTGATGCTATCAATGTCATAGCTCTTGGCCTCTTGCTATTCAGAATGATACGGATTCCATTCCTGTAGTTTATGTGCTTTTGCGTAGTAAAACTGAAGCTTTTAAGAGGTATGGTTGCTAATAATCAGATTTAGATTTCATGTAATTTTTTTTCCACTGCTAGTTTTGTGTTGAGTGTGACTTGATGTTTTAAAACTTTTTGTAATGTGAGCGCAATTGCTGATGGGTCTGGCCTAGAAGTGGAAAAATCTACTCATATGTGAATGTCACTTTTATTTTGTTACTATCAGGTGAAATTGAGAATGGAGGGTGACCATGTGAATGTCACATGGCCACTAAAGGCACTTAAGGGTAATGCCCTTACCCTTAAGGAAAATAAAAGTTTTCCCTAAATATTGGTGAAAGTTGGATGGGTGTTGGTGCATTTCAGACAATCATCTTCATGTTTATTGCAATGGACAGAAATATTGGGAAAGAAGAATTTTTTTGTTTTTTTAAATAAATGTTGGAAAGAGATAAGAGGATAACTTCTAAGTTCTAATACCACAACAAAGTGTGTTTTGTTTGTTGCTTCTCTTTAATTTGAAGGCTAGGGGCTGGGGTTGCTTCAGTTTGGTATCTTCCCTCTTATTCTTTTGAGAAGATAAATTTTCTTCCTCTCCTTTCAATTCCTTTTCTTTGGCTTACTAAAATTATTATCTATTTGTAAAAGAAGGGGAAAAGTGGGCAATGCTACTTTCTTATGTATCACCTTGCTTGAACGTTGCTTATATTACATTCATGGTACTCTGTGTGTGTACGCTTGTGATTTTTGCTAGTTTGTCACTTTTGGTTTTTGAGTTACATTTAGGTGGGTGGGCTATTCTTACACATTTTTTAATCTCTTATATTCATAACATTTTGTAATATAAAATTGGAATAACATGTTCAAAACGTTGTGTTGTGAACTTGAATATGTATGTTGTTGGCTCTTGGAATGTTACAGTTGGTTTGGACAACTTTGAGGCCTATGCCATAAACATTGTTTGATGCCTTCATTATTTTCTCTGTTACGGAAGATCACTATTTCTAATTGATTTTCATAATCTTCATTTATTTACAGGACTCTAGATGGAATATCTGGCTGCAAGATGTTGGTTTTCTCTGAGGAGTACTTGTTGAGTCACTTTATGAAGATTGTCTGTTCATCTGACCCAGATATGATAATGGGTTGGGATATTCAAGGTAGTTCTCTTGATTTTTAGGCAGAAAAGGCTTCAGTTTCCACTTTTGAGGGAAACTTGGGATTATGTGACTCTCCTTTGTCAAAAAAATGTGGAAATATTGAGCCACCAACTTATGAAACAAGGCAAGAATCATTAATAGTAGAAGGATTTGATTGGAAAGTGGTTGTGATAGGATATGCTTGTGGATTGATAATTGGACTAGTTATTGGGTATTTCGCCATCTCAAGAAGGACAAATTGATTTGTGAGAAATTTGGATTGCACTTATGCAGGTGATGATGAGGACAAGTAGAGGCACTTATTCTAGATGTATTTGCAGTGATTGTAATAATTATATTTATTTGTTTAATAATAAAAGCCTTATTGAGTGTATCGAAATAATTATAGTGATTGATACAAATATACAATTATATGGCAAAAGAAAATTATTATATTATATATATATATAGCATTCAAGTCTGTCACCAAAGTATAATACAAATCACTAAATCACTTCTACAAATAAGGAAATAAGCTACAAGGAACAATCTTGAGTGGTGAACGTAGTTAGAATCTTAGTGTATTGTATATGCTAAGCCTTCAATTTGAGTCTCCTTGGACAACAAGTGACACATTTCAAACCATTTGGTGAAGCACCAATTCCCTCTATTTTTATCCCATGAGGTCTGTCTTCCTAACCTTATCCTTGTTATTCAATTCCAAGAAGACGGGTAAATTACAATAACTTCTAGAATAAATTTAAAAATAGTATTCTTAAGTACACCAAAATGGACCAAAGTCAATTAAAATAGACTAAAGTTGATCTAAATAAACCAAAATGGACCAAAGTGAACTGAAATTTACTAAATTGGATCGAAGTAGACCAAATGGACCGAAATGGACTAAATTAGGCTGAATTGGATTGAACAGACCAAAGTCAATTACTCAAGGAGAACAAGACTATATGTCTTGGGACTACAAGCAAGATCAATTAGCTTTATACAGGGGCTGAGCTATATAATAGGGTGGGGGTCATCCTTCACCCCCAAAAATATTTGAATTAGTCCAATGATGTTCTTAAAAAATATGCGGGTTCCAGTTAACTTAACTGGTAAAGTCTCTAATGGTTATATAAGATATTTGAGGTTCAATCCCTGCCTACACCAAAAACTGACTGGTCTCTTGGTCTGATGATAAAAAGCTATAATCAGGAGCGGACGCCATATGTTGAAATTCTCTCAAAAAAATAATGCTCTTAAAAAATATAATTGGTCTAACAGTTATAGAGATATAACTTTATTTTTCTCAATTCTATTTTTTATTGTAAAATGTGCTCGATCTTATATATGCTAAAAAATTGATAAAATTTGGCACCAAACTTGTTTGAATCTATCTTTTTCAACTTGTTATGTGGCGATTAATAAGTTATTGACTCATTAAAAAAAATATTATCACTAAAACTACACATGAAATGTCTCTTTAGTTGCCACATAATCGGTTAGAGCAAGATAACATCAAATATGTTTGGAACTTAACTTATTCCTCCAAGTTTTGGATCATTCATATTTTTGAATATTTTTGAAAATTTCATTAGTTCAATTAGAAGATTTTTTAACTTACTTTAGTATAAAATTTAATAATTTGTAATAAAAATGAAACTTTTTAAGAATTTTACTATGAAAATAGTAAAAATGAATTTTATTTTATGAAAATGCCACCAAACATAATTTTGATTGAAAATACTAAGCTTTCTTTTTTTGTTGGGTGTGTGTGTATATATATAACTTATCAAATAAAAAAAAAAAAAATATATATATATATATATATGCGTGTGTGTATAATAAAAAGCGTGTGTATATGTGTGTGTGGGGGGGGGGGGGGGGGGGAGGGAGGGAGGGAGACTTGGACTGGGGGGCAATGGTCCCCCCTGATATATATATATATATATATATATATATATATATATATATATATTTTTTTTTTTTTTAATTAATATATACATAGGCACCAATTTTAGCAATTTTGTTCTATAAAATCACACTTTGCCCCCCTTAACATTATCATTAATTTTTTTAAGAGTACTACTCTAGCCACAAACTTTTCTATAACATTTTTACAAACCGTCGTAAAATTTTATTAGTTTGCATTTGGTCACATCACTTACATTACATTTTTACTTACTAATATCCACTCACCACATTAAAAATTTATAAAAAAGTTTGTAATTCTAGCATTTCCCTTAAGATCTAAAATCTAAAGCAAAATAAACAAGCCCAAAAAAATTATTCAACAACAAAAATTACCAGTAGTAAAGTTACAAATAATTAAACTCAATCAACCAATTTTACTCATAACAAACAACCTGACCATTTAAAAAATTTTAAACAAAATAATTTTGTCCATACCTGAATGCACACATAAAAAATAAAAAAATAAAAAAAAATCATTAACTGTTAAGCAACCAAGCCGGAAATTAGAGCCGTTGCACGCAACCAACAACAAAATTGCCCCCCTTAACTTCATGTCTTGGCTCCATCCCTAAGGGGGGTTGTCTTGATATATATTAGTGCCATAACTTGACCCTCCAAATAAAAATTCCTCGCTCCACCCCTAACTTTATAACAACTTTTAGAATAATCTAAAAATAGTATTTTTCATATATATATATTTTTTTTAAAATAGTATTTTTCATATTAAATTCTCCTTTAGAATGATATAAAAAAATTCTAACCAGATTGATTATATAATAAGAAATTATTTTTTTTTATAGAAGAAATCAAATAAGAATAATAATCACACAAGGTTAAAGTGTCATTTTCAAATATAGAAGGGGATTCTTTTGACATTTCCTAAAATCTCATAAGATGGTAGTGTAATTTAGCATTGAACAAAATATTCTAACAGAGTAACAGTGGACTATCCAGAACATTTATTTTTTTTTTTTTTTTTGATAACTGGACCATCCAGAATTTAACAAAAGAAGTGGGGGAGCAAATTGCTTTTTTTTTTTTGAAAACTGGGGGAGCAAATTGCTATATTGACATTCTCTGGGATTACAAATCTGCAATAGTGTGCCACAGAAGCTTCAAAGTTGCTTATAAATTTTCAATTTCCCTCGAAGCCCCCAAATTCAAAACCTTCCCTCATTCTTCCTATTCCATTCCTAGAAGCAAAATTTCATGGCATTCCCGTAAATTCGAAGACAATCAATGGCAGATTCGCAGTCAGATTCAAACGCCTTCAGTGTTCGGATCGTCTCCATCGATCACTACATGGCTCCGCCGACCCATGGCCTTGATATCTCTTACAGTTCCTTCCAAGGTAATCTCTACTTTCACCCTCAAACGACGCCGTTTATTTCATTTTTCTTGTTTTTTGTAAATTTTTTTTAAATGTTTGATATTAGAAATAGAATCTCAATGGAAAAGAAAGTGAAACTCATTTCACAATTTTCGAAATATATATTATGAATTTTTACATTTTTTTTGGGCAAAAATACAATTACCAAGTTGAAATTTTGTCAACTTTTACAAAACTATCATTTTTGTTCCTCTGTTCATTGTTAACTTTTACAAATGCAAAACGTGTTTAATGGGATCTAGGGTTGTAATTGCATTTTTTTTTTCGAGTTGTCGTAATTGCATTTTTACTTTTTTGTTTTTAATATGAATTTATACATATACTTACCATTAGAGATTTTATGGAAAAAAAAAAGGGTTTAAATTGTAGAGCAAGCATAAAAATTCTTAGTCGAGGTTTAACCTAAAATTGGGTTCTCTAGTATATAAGCTTTACATTGGGTTCGTCATTTTGTTAAGTTGAATAAACAAGGTGTATTTGTCAAGGGCGAGGCCAAACTACGTTAAATTCTTGCCTCCACTTTTCCCTTTTCTTTCTTTCAATCACTCAACAACTTTAACCCTTACTATTATAAAAAGTCCTTGTTAAATGGTTAGAAACAAACGGACAAAATAGAAAATATGATAACTCTAAAATTGTCGAAGTAAAAAGATTTAAAAAAGAAAAAGTTCATGAATTAAAGATTATGAGGAAAAATTAAGGATGGTGAGGACTAGGTAAGGGTAAATATTAAACTATTTATAACTGCACAGGTTGTAGGGAAGAATTTAATCAGTCCCGATGCTTATAATTACTAGATATGATAGAATTTCTCTTAATTATTTTTATATATTAAAAAAAAAAAGTTTGAGAATCCGTGATGTCTCTTGTACACTTTGCTGTGGTGAAAAAATGTTTTAAGTTAAAATGTAGTTATTCATTTTTCCAGGGAACCAAACATATAGCTAGGAAAATGGTATTCATAGAAATGTACATTATGTGTTAAGTGGTTTTTTGAATTCTTGAAGGTGGCAAAGTGAATGAGGTTCCTGTTATAAGAATATATGGTTCTACACCGGCTGGTCAGAAGACTTGCTTGCACGTCCATGGCGTAAGATCATTCCTGTTTTTCTGGCTTTTTATTGAACGTTATCAAAAGCTTGGATTCGTCAATTTTCCTTGAACGCAGTCGTATAAACAGGCACATCAAAGTTTATGAAGCTTATTTTTCTCCTTTTGGTTACGTTGAGAAAATTGAGGGAAAATTAGGACTCACGTTTTCTTCTTTAATATCAAAATTTAAGTCCTGCGTACTTTGAAGTGAAATTTGGTGGGACTTAAAGGATATTCCAAATCCATCTTTCATTTTTCTCTCTCTTTTCAATTGCACACTGGAAAAATTTATTTCTAAAAAATTATCTTCTTTTCCATTTTCTGGTGGTGAATCAACATTGTGCTAAAAGTGAGTCCAAAGAGTTCTTCTTTAGAAAGGTTCCCTACATTATCAAGAAAAAAATGTTTGAAATAACAGATATTGCAAGCTATGTAAAGTAATATTTCATGTATAGCAAATAGTAGTACTTTAAGCATATGAAAAGTGTTTGAAATTTACTCTTCCTTTCTTTCTTTATTAGTACATCATTATTCTTTACTAAATTATCCATATTTATATGTGCCTTGTGCAGATATATCTCATCAACCACACGAGGAAGGTAGATAACATTTTTTTGAATTAAGCCAATGGAATAAAAATTGGATTTATGTAGCCGGTCCTAGTTAGTCAGGATCAAGTTTTTTTTTTTTAGTTGATTTGTGAATTTTTGCTATATTTTTTTATGTATCTCTTAATTTCATTTTGGATGTGATATCTTCTTCCATTTTTATGTGAAATTAAGTTTGTCTGTCCTGATGTTAAGATGTGCTGTGCTTTTTATTCTCTGGTTTTCTGCACTATTTATGCTTTGGATATGATTCCCATTTTAAATTTCTGAGTTTATCCTTTTTCTTGTTAATTTGCATAGGCAATGCATGCACACATGCCGTATCTCTTGCTCTTGAGAAAGCGTTGAAGGTATGCTTGGTTGCAACAGGTTTTGTTCTAACCTCTGTGTTGTTTGTTATTTGGTGTTTCTGGAATTTGTCCTTTGCATTGCTGATCCTGCAGGTATCATATGTTTTTGCTTTGGTTTGAACTCTTACAGCTTAAGGGTAATGCTGCTTCAAATCGACAGCATGACATGGTTGCAGCCTTGTACATACAAGGACTTTTATGATCACCATTCATCTGAAGAGCTTTTTGTGAAAATACAACGACAAACATTACTCTCTCTCTCTTAGTGTTCTCTTATATTCATATAGTAGTCTAAGAGTATGTTTATTGAACACCTTGACATAGATATAGCTATTATCCACATGATGTCTCCTGTGCTGCCAATCTTCTTTTGGTATACTTCTTCAACCTTTGACTGATGCTCATTTGGTTTTTGGAATCCTTTTGTGGTTCTTTATTTATTTATTTTTTCATCAACTCCTTTATTGATGCTTGCTCACTTAGTGGAGCTTTTTTCCTTTGCCATTCCTTTATTGGCATTTTTTTTAATAAGTTCTATCATGGTGTTTTCATCTTCTGTACTATACAGAGATTCTTTGCTTAAAATGCATAGTTGTAGACATGGTTTGTTGGTTACTGTGCATGATTTGGTGTACTTTCAAAAATAATTCTCTCTCTCTCTCTCTCTTGTAGAATTTCAAGAGTGATGTATATTAACCACTGCCCTCATTTCAAAAGTTGCAACCTATTGGTTTGTATTTGCTGTGACTTTTCAAGTTAGATTAAGAAAAGTATTATTTGTAGAAGTTTTTGTGCTGCTCTTGATAGAAGTTTACAGCCCCATGAATCGCATATTCCCTTTATTCTCCAGTTTCTGGTAAATGCATCCCTATGTTTGAATCATTGAGGATTCTGTTTTTGGGAGATGTCCAATAAAAAATAAATCTGTGGTTCCAAAATGAATCTTGGTTTGTAAGATACTTATAATATGGTTATTTTATAACGAGAAATGCTAACATAGTCACCCACTAGGCAACTGGTAGTATGGTGTGGCTGGGTTGGCAACATTTGCACACCTAAGAACCCGTAGTTTTGTGTTCCACACTAGACATGTATGAGGTGAGTCCCATTGTGATGCATGTGACTGACTCCCTTTTGGGATTCATTATTGTGCAATGTTTGAACACTTCAATTCATTTTTTTTTTTAATTGATTTACTATTTTTTAAGATCTAAGCTTTTCTTTTTGTCAGATTGATTGTAACTTGTGTGGGATGGGCCATATGCATTTATCAAAGATGCAGTTCTGCCATCCATTACCTGACACTTTCTCACCAAGGAAATCTGATCATATTAGTCAGCATATGGATGATGACTTGCATGCCAACTGATTTCCAGGTTATTTTTCCCTATCCTTTCTGTGCCAACTGCTTTTTGGATGGGCTTAAATGTTTCTCTGGTGGTCTTAATTATGTGAACTCACTAATAATGCATGAATTTTTCCAGTAGGTAGACCCAAGTTGTGATGCATCTTAGCGTTCACCAATTTTGATATCTTCAATATTTCCAATAAGCTCATTGGATATGGCAATCTGCTTTTGAATTTGAGGCTTCCTCGCATCAAAATCCATGCATTTCGAGGTTGGTGTTGGTGACAGAATTAAATTTTGGCATCATGTGTGGTGTGGGAGCTGTACTCTCCGGGAGGCTTTTCCAGAACTCTATAATATTAGTTGTAATAAGGAGTCTTCTATTGCAGATGTTATGCACTTTCCTAACCAGAGGCTTCACTGGGATCTTCTTTTTTCTAGAGCTCCCCAAGATTGGGAAACTGAGCATTTTTACACTTTTCTTGATCTTATTAATTCACTGCCCCTTAATGGTGAAGGTCAAGACAAATTATGCTGGAAACCAACTGGGAATAAGAATTTTAAAGTGAGTGAGTTCTATCTCTCTCTTTCCTCTACTCTCGACATTTCTTTCCCTTGGAAGCCTGTGTGGCGTTCAAAGGTCCCCACTAAGGTTGCTTTCTTCTCTTGGACTGCCTCATTAGGTAAGATTTTGACTACTGAAAATTTATGGTATAAGGGTGTCGCCGTTGTAGATTGGTGCTATATGTGTAAAAAGAGTGGAGAATCGGTGAATCATTTTCTTCTTCATTGTCCTATTGCTTATGAATTATGGTCTATGGTGTGGGCTCTATTTGGTCTTCAATGGGTTATGCCACATGGGGTCGTTGATTTATTTTCGAGTTGGCAAGGGTCTTTTGGTGGGCATCGGAGCATTGATTTATGGAGGGCTGTCCCACATTGTGTCCTATGGTGTATTTGGCGAGAACGGAACTCAAGATGTTTTGAAGGGAAGGATCGGTCTATTTCAGAAATTAAATCTCTTCTTCTCCACACCTTGCTAGAGTGGAGTTCTTCCTTTAATCTTTTCCCTTGTTCTAATTTGTTAGAAATGCTTGATCTTTGTAATTTTTGTGTTTGATGTACTGTTTTCCATGTACACCCCCGGTGTACTTGACTTTTAATTAATACAATTCCGTTATTTATCAAAAAAAAAAACATCATAGTGTCTAGGAGGAGTATGAAATGACTGGAATGTGTGAGGTGGCAGTGCCTCCTGATCTTGGCATGGAACTTCCCAAAGATGTTCTAAAATCTCTCACTAGGTCTTGAATTTGAGAATAAAGATATGGAATTGTGTGGGGAAGCAGATTTAACTCGACTCCATTTGAGAAAAATGTAAAGTTAAAGCTATCCATGACATGATCAACTGATAGGGGAAATGTTTTTGGACTTGGACATGTTCACCCTAACTGTTGGGAAAAACTACCCACTTCTTGGTGAGACCATAGTCTCCCAATATTGTCAACTAAGTGTGAATTTACCAACACAAAGGTAATGGAGGTTAGACACAACAAATACTGAGCCTAAGCCAGCAAGATATGCAATATGGAATCTAAAAGACAATTATCAAATACTTAGAAGGCCTACACAATGCACACTCAAGAATTACACAGTTTGGTGCTAAGCCTACATCCGCAGATCAAGCTCTGAATAATCCACTATAAACAACAAGCTCCAATGGTCTTTTACTCAACTTTTATAGCACGACTTGAGTCTACACAACAAACTTGGAGAAATACAAGGTTACCCTTTAGGAGCTTTACAAACCCAACTCCACCACAATGAAATCTTCCAAACAACTTGTTGAAAGAAACCCCAAATACCTTTGAGACACTGGCTTCAATGGCCATGGTAGGAGAAAGTTAAATCTCACATCGAAACCTTTGTGTCTTTCTCTCTTCTGTGGAGCTGGCATTTGGTATTGCCCTCGCTATGTTTTTCAGCTGTGCTGGAATTTCAGCCCCTAGGCCTCTAAAAAGGCTTAAGAACATGGGCCAAAGAAACACTAACAAAGCCCATATAGGCCTCGAGCTAAAAGGCTCAACAGAATAGATGGAGAACCTTTGAAGTATTCTAAAGAAAAAGAAACAATTGGATCTTTGCTACCACATTTTTCAATATGTAAAAAGCAAGATGGTCAAATACCCACAGAAGGGAGGGATACAAGTATGCCATTATTTGGAGAATTAGATCCACTGAATGGAGGAAAATACTAAAGTTACTCCAACTTTTACTACATAATATATTGTATGCCAAGATTAAGGACTGAAAATTATAGTTGTATGGAGATTTCATTTGAAATTTTGGCGCATTTTGCCTATGATTGATTTCCAAAAACCGTATCTATTTTTAAGTAGTATTGTTCATTGTACTTCCAATATTATCTTCTTACACTTTGACAATTCATTCTTTTTGAGATGAAATTATGAGATTGGGGAAAGATTTGGGTAACCAAGGCCCTAGACTTATTCAATCTGCATTCAGTTTTATATTCGTTGCCATCGTTTTGTATCTCATTTTGCAGACTACATGGGCGCGACTTTGTTGATTGGGTTGGTGCATTTTCCTTATCGGTTTGGCCTTACTCAACAGATGGAGTTGGTGAACATTCCTTATCTGTTACTTTCATGTTCAACAAAGTTTTCTAGTGCAAAATCAATCTCTTTGATACTACAATGCTACTTGAAGATTTAGGATAACTTTTGTGATTTCTAGCAACAATTACAAGGGAATCAAGAGTGTTTGGCTTGGGTTTCCTGGTATGGAAGTTGGAGAGGGTCAAGATATGAAGGGCTACAAGGGATTCTCTCACCAAGGGAATTGGGTACTCTCGGCATTCTCTCTTGTTTTTATTTTGTAGAATTTTGAAGTTATGATGAGTGTCACAAAAAAAGCTTAATTGGATGAGAGAATAACACAAAATTTTCTTATTAAGTTCTAAAAGTTTAAAACAATTGGCAAATCGTGAGCACAAACTTGTCTAGATATAGAATCCTAAGTCTATAGGTATGATTAGACAATACTTAAGGTACTACAATTCAGAATACAAGAACAAGGAAGCTATAGGTTTAGGAATTCGAAACATGCCAAGTTCGACTGATCGAGAAGAAGGCTATACCAATCGAGACACGGATATGCAGAATTTAATTAAGGCCCAATAACTCATTAAGCCCATTAAGTGATTAAGGTTTCAAATCTATTTCACTAAGTATTTAAAGGAAACCTTAAGATACGTTTTGTAGAAACTTTGGAGCTTCTCTTTTGAGATCTAAAATATGTTGTGCCTTCTCCATTAAAAGTCACTATCAGAATTCTTAGTACACAATTTGAACCGGTAGATTTAAAGTTTTTGAATCAAATTAACTATAGTTAATTATCTAAACCTTGAGTGGAGTTCTTAGAGTCACAGATTGGAGTGTTTGTGCAACAAAGTCATAATAGAAGAGTTTGTGGATGCAGAGCTGCTTGTGGTCATGTAAGTACTACAAAAGGTAGCAGTAGATTTAGGGTTAGGTCTATTGTAAAAACTTCTATTCTATTAGTGAATTGTTGCCTTGTGGATTATTTAGGTTAAATCCTCAGATTTTTTCCCTTGAAACTCGAGGGTTTTATTGGTTTTTCTGGATCATCATATTGCTTGTGTTCTTTACTTTTTCGTTGTTTATGATATTATTGATACCTGTTTAGCCTATATTTGAATAATTAACCTAAGTAACAACTTGACTAATAAATTAGGTTAAACATATTGTGTATTCTAGGGGTCTAAATTTTAACATTTCTCTTTACTTAAATTTCAATCAAGTCCAATTCAGGTGAGTTGTGGGCTTATTAATACCCTAAAAAAAAAATTGATTGTAACCTCAGGAATTCCCTTTAATTACTACATTTATAGATTCATTACTACAACGTTTTGTTGATAGAATATTTGTCACCAAAAAATGTCACCGTTAATATTACTTCAAACAAAAATTAAAATTTTTTAATCCTTCTGATAAAACATTTTGTTTTACATTCCTGAAATCGTTTGTTACTTTGATTTATCAAGTGATAAGTTACGCCCTCATCATGGTAACAAATTTTGCGTTGTCTTGGGTATAATATAATTGCACTATTAGTACTTGAAACTATATTGCAAATACGACATTAATTCATGACTTGGTCGTCTCATAGAATATGAGGGAGCTTCATCTCCATTTGAATGTTTCTCTTGTACTTATTTGATAATTAATTAACAAGAACTTGGAAATTATTGGTAAGTGAGTTTAGTAATTTCAATGACCATAATTCAAATTTCCGTCTGCTACACTTCAAGATGACTAAATCCAGACTGTTCATTGGTTCCTCCAAACCCCACCAATTAATTAAGATTGTCCTGATAAAGAAAATTGAGAATAAGAATGAACTTACCAAGAAGATTATGCGGGTCACCTTGTATCCGCAAAACTTTTGTCAAGACGACTTTTGTAGGGAAAGCTAGTCATTATAGTCTTTAAAGTCAATGTATTGTCTATCAAGATTAATTAAGGCACTGAAAATTTTAGATAGAGATAGCATTTGACATATTCTATCTATGTCTGATGACCAAAAGCTATATTATTTTTGTGTAGTGTCGTTCACGTTACTTCCAGACGAAGGATGAGATAGGTTAAGATAAAGAATTAAAAGAAACTTTTTTTTTTCTTTTTGGAGTAAGATAAACGTAAATTAGATTTACACACACACACACACATATATATATATATATATATATATATATATAGATAGATAGATAGATAGACACACACATGTTTATTTGTGTGTGCGTGATTTTCATGAATATTTGTTTTTATTAGCAAAGCGAGCATGAGTTGGGGATACGGTAGATAATGTGATTATACCTACGTATAAATTGTAGTGCATGGACTTTTTTTATATTTTTTTGGCTGAATAATTTTATATTGCAAATAGGACTGCAAGAGGCTTGACAGGTGTCACAGGCCCAAGCTATATCCATCCAAGAGGGAGGAAAACACAGCCAGGGACAGAGGAGAGTAGGAAACGGTCTGAGCCCCGAAAGCTGATTATGAGCAATATTTTTTTTATTTTTTGCATGGAGGAATTTATTGGGATATAAAAATACCATTTCCAAATCAATAGAGATGAAATGTTTGAAACTAAATGTTTAGAAGTCCCTATTATCTCTTTTGGTTAATTAATTTATTGTTATACACAATTAGTTGCACACAGCTGCTGAACACAGACACAATTTTACAATTTAACTAAAATTGTATTTTTAAAACATGATTTCAACTTATGTTGGGCAGTGTGTAGTATACATTATGTGTAACTATTACTACTCATATTTTATTGTGGTTTAATCTCTCAATATGATTATTATTATTTTTTTAAGGTATTGTTGGATTTGAACTTAGCACAATATATTTTTACGTAATGCATATTGTATTATATGTTTTACAATTAGTCTATTAAACAATGGACATTGCAATTTTTATGGTGTCAAGAATCACATATGAGATATAACGACTATGCATTACGGGTACCAAATTGCTAACATAGATCTTTGTAATGCTAATAAGTTAGCAATCTCAATTAGAAAAAAAAAAATTGTAATAATGTTTCTAACATCCAGAAGGAAATATGAATACGCTCCAAATAAAGCACATCAATTATTTTTAACTCACAAAATTTAAGGGTAGGGGTGTGCATGGTCAGTTTGGATCGAAAAGAAGGTTTTTTCAACCCAACCTGACTTTATCAAGTTGGCTCGATGAGTTGTGCTTAAATATTTTCTTTTCTTTTTCTCTTTTCTCTAATTACTTATTCTCCAAAAAGGTTAAGCTATTAGGAAACTGTGAATTTAATCATTTACTCTAACAGTATCAAGCTAACGAATAGTACAATGAAATACAAACATACATCAGTTAGAAGAAGTCTATATCAAACAGACATCACACAGCCCTCTGCAGCAGTAGGCACATAGCCAATAGCTAGAGCTGCTAAAACCAACAAAGCGCACAGCAATGAACTAAAACTCATCCTAATTAAACATGAGACACACTCAAAGAATTACCCCAAAGCCAAGATTTAACCCCAATGCAATTCAAATGAGATACTTATATCTACTACTAAAATAGAGGAAAAAAAACATCCCTGCTAAACTGTATAGTCTTAGTAGCTCCCAAAAGATAAGACTCAACTGAGATTGAAACATAGAAAGGCTAGAGCACTTCCCAGCTAGCATAAATGTCCATAAACAGAAATACATATATACAGCAATGCATATATTAATATATATATATATATATATATATATATATATATATATATATATATATATATATATATATATCATTCCTTGTAAAGAATCGAAAGGATGAATAAGGCCAAGTTATTAATTAAGACAGTATAAGAATTTTCTAACACCATGTCATTGAAGGTATGATGAAAGGTGGCATGCATTTTTCGAAACAATAAATCTTGAAGTCCTTTTTAATCTTTTATTATCATTTAATCTCTCAATATTACGGTTATATCATGGTATATATATATATATATATATATTTTAAAGATATATACTAAAGGATTTGAACCTATACCACAGTATCTTCATACGTAATGTATAGCGTGTTATATGTTTTACAATTAGTGAACAACTTGTCAAAGAAACCAAAATTAGGGTTAGAAAATTATATCCTCTTCACTTTTGTCTAGGAGACTTTGACTATAAAAGCTAGTCGGCAAACATTTTAATCAATTGAATATTGAAAGTGACCATAAGGACATATTGATATTATTGTCCATGAGAGGTAGAAGAAAAGCTAGTCAACCTAGCTTTCATAATATGATATACGGTAACTTAGATTATGATCCTGTTAGCGGTTCTCTTAGAGCATTCATTAATCAACTATATTAGAAAAAGCTTTAAGGGAAATCGAAACAACGGTAAAAAAATAGATATATTTTTATTTTTTCATAAACAAATTTCTAAAATGGTTTATTAATAGATGTCTTAAGGGCATCTGTTAGTAAAATCCCTTCTGTTATTTTATTATTTGTTAATATTTTTGTTAGCAAGTTCAATTGATATGGGAAGAAATTTCCCAGAAGATTAATCGGGGTCTCATTACATCCTCAAAACTTTTATCAATAAGACTTTGTTGGGAAAGTTAGTCATTGTGGTCAATATATTGTCTGCCAAAATTAAGGAACTGAAATTTTTAGATAGAGATAGCATTTAACTGATTTTACCTATAGATGATGACCCAAAAAAACTGCATTATTTTTATGTAGTGTTGTTCATGTAACTTCCAATATTATCTACTTATTATACACACTTTACTATATATTATTTTTTTTCTTCTAAAAATACTATATATTATTTTTAAATGAAATGATGAGATTAATTAAGATAAGTAAAAAGAAACTCCCAACACTATGTCATTGATGGTGTGTTGAATGATGCCAGATAGGGGACGAGGATTGGTTGGTAGACAATTTGTCAAAGAAAACAAAATTGCTGTTAGAAAATAGAAATAAATCCTCTTAACTTTTGTCAAGGAGACCTTGATTAGAAAAGCTAGTCCATCGACACAACTTTTTAACCAGTTGATTGAAATTGACTATCAGGACACATTACTGTCCCTGTCTCCTTCAGACGTAAAAGAAAAGCTAGTCAACACAACCTAGCTTGCATAACCTGTTTGACGGTAACTCTATTATTATTTGATAATATTTTTGTTAAAAATTTCAATTTTCTATTTTTTTTTTTTATAATTAGCTCGTGCAACACACGGCATAATCTTACCAAGATGTAAGAGTTCCTCAAATCTATTGTTGTTGTTATTATTATTATTATTTTCCATACTTGGTAGAAAAACGAACCCCATATGTGTCTTTTTCGGGAGCCATGGGTTCCAATATTTTCTAATAATTTTGTTTTGGTCCTAAGGAAGAGGTTAGAGGAGATTAATTCTCATGTTGTTATCTTCTTACACTCGTTAATTATTCTTTTAAAATGAAATTAATTAATGATGGGATTAGAAAGAGATTAATAAAAAGAAACTTCTGATTCTGTTAAAAAAAAAAAAATTGGTTGTTTGCTTTTTCTAAAATATTTCTTTATTATTAGCTTTTGTAATACATCTTATAATAACATGTAGATTAGTATAAAAGCGAGTCGACATGAAACACTATTATCTTTCAAATGTAGAAGAAAAGCTAGTCAAGTCAACACTAATAGTTATCAGTAGTCTCTAATCCATGCGATGCCCTGGATAGTTAGCTAATATTAGATATCTTTGCTTGTTCCCAAAAAAAAAACTTCACTTTGTTCAAATGCTTCAATTAGTTGAAAACTAATTAAGATAAATAATTTTAGTTCAAAATAAAGGTTGGAAATAATCTAAGTATTTCACTGATCTAAATTATTAATAATTATTGGCTTTTAGGATTATTCAAACAAAGAACATAGGACGTAATAGATGGAGTGATACCTAATTATATTACTAATTCTTGTCTTCTAAGGTTATTATTCAAACTAAAAAAATAGGACATAATAGATGGAGTGAATATGTGATTGAGAAAGTTTGGAGCAGCCTCCAACCTTGTGCTTCTTTCTCTATTCTTCTTTATCATAGATGCATAATAATCCTATTAGTTTAAACAGTCCACCGAAAGAACTCCTACCATTTTTTTTTAAGTAAAAGATTAAAAAAAATAACTTCCACATAGATTATTTATTTATATTTTTCTTTCTATGGAAACAACAGTTCTACTTAGTTTCAAATAACTATAAAAATTAACATGTTAATTCAATAATAATGTAACCGATAGAGAAAATCACAATTTATCTCACAGGCGTGAGATTTTTTATTTATATTTTTTACCTCACTGAATCTGAGGGAGCATTTCAGCTTCTCTCATAACTATGTCAGTTTAGCAATTCAATGGCGTATGCATGTCCCAATTTTCAGTCTCCCTCTCCCGTGCTTTCTAGGTAACAAAGTCCTCTTCCCCGGGCCATTAATGGTCCTTCCAACTCTAATAATCCTTCTTGCGTGTGTTTTTTGTTTGTTGAAATGTCTTTCTTATTAGGCGGACAACTTGTCAAAGAAAAGACATTAGGGTTACAAATTCATCCTCTTAACTTTTTTTTTTTCATTATGATACTTTTAGTAGAAAAAGTTTGTCAACACAACATTTTAATCAATTTATTGAAATTGACTATAGGACACACTTTCTTCTCCAAAAAAAAAAAAAAAAAAAAAAAAAAAAAAGAGGACTTTCAGGACACATTATTGTCCTTGAGACGTAGAAGAAACGCTAGTTTTTTTTTTTTTAAATAATATATATACACAATAGATTTCAAATTATGGTGTCAATTTGTCTTTGGTGCAAGCAGAATTTGAACCTCCAAACTCTTATTTGATCACAATTTTTTTTTTTTTACCAATTAATATAACTAAAACTGGCTAGTTAACATATACTTGCTGTCATAACAAGATCTATGGTAATTTCTATTATTATTCGGTAATACTTTTGTGAGCAATATTAATTTATAATTTTTTTTTTTTACTCCTTTTTATAATTAGTTCGTGCATCACACGGTATGATGTAAGAGTTCCTCAAAATCAATTTCTTTACCTATTTGGTAGAAAATTCAACAAAAGATGTAGTTATAGCAATAGTGAGGGGGACAAAATGGGCTTTTGCCCTTTTCAACCAAATTAAATAGGAAAATGCCCCCCTTCCCAAACTAAATAGGGAAATGCCCCTCTTTTAAAACTCGATTTTCTCAAAATCGAGTTATAAAAAAAAAAAAATTTGGAGCCCTATAGCGGCGTTTTTAAGGACATATAGTGACGTTTTCAAGACCTATAGTGACGTTTATTAACTCGACTTCCATTAAATCGAGTTATAGGCAATTTTTTTAATTTTTTTTACCTATAACTCGATTTCATATAAATCGAGTTACAAAACGCTACTATAGGTCTTGAAAATGTCACTATAGATCTTTAAAAACGCTGCTATAGGGCCTAACTCGATTTTGAGAAAATCGATTTTCAAAAGAGGGGCATTTCCCTATTTAGTTTGGGAAGGGGGGCATTTTCCTATTTAATTTGGTTGAAAAGGGCAAAAGCCCATTTTGTCCATAGTGAGGGTATGGGGTGGGTTTCATATTTCCCACTTTTGCTTTAAGGTGGGGCTTTATTTATTTATTTTTTTCCCGCCCCGTTCTAGCAGATACCCACAAATACCTATCCCGCCACAATCAGTTTTTTACATATATAATTTATAAATAGTTTATTTGAATAAGTTAAATCAAAACTCATAAAACATTAATTAAAAAAAACGAGTTCTCACATTACAAAAATTTCTCAAAGCATAACAATACAACAATTCAATTACTAAGAAACACAAAAACAATTCAAATATGATAATATAACAGTTGAAAAATATAAACAATTTAAATCTTAAAACATAAAAATATAAATTCAGTAATACAACATCCAAAATATCATAAATTTAAAGTTTGAAAATTAAAAGCACATATATGTGCATTTTAAAAAATCTATAAAAAAATATTTTTAATTGCTTAAATATAAAATAGGCGAGTGCGGGGCAGATAGGTATGGGGAAAAATGTTAACCACCAGGCACGCCTCATTTGCTGTGCGAGGCAGGTAGAACATGTTCATTAAGAGGTTTAAAATTGCCATCCCTACCTAGATGTGTGGCTTTGACAAGGAACCATGGGCATTGAAATGCCGTTGCAACTTGCAAGAGCTTTTTTTCATTTTTGTGGTATATATATCTTAATTTAAAATTCTAGTTATTAGTCCTAGCAAACAAGCTACAATCGAGTGCAAAAGGCTGTATCAATTTACAGATTTTTTAGAATGCAACACGAGACATTATTAGAGAGAAGATTATAATATGAAGGAAGGAATTTAATTTTTTTTTTCTCCCCCTCACACTATAGTAAAAGGAGTGTACTCTTTATATTATGAGAGATGCTACGTCTACAACAATTTTACAATATTTTTACAACAAATCATAGGTGGTTAGTTGTTATTAGTTCAAATTTGAATTAAACACTAAGATTACTTTTTTGCCCCAACAATAACAACCAGTAACAACCTGCCACTTACGATTTGTTGTAAAAATGTTGTAGAAATGTTGTAGACATATCATTCCTCTTATATTATTGTGTTTACTTGCGAGAAAATATAGACATGTTTGTGAAGTAGACCACTTCAGATAAGTTTCAAAAAATTAAAAATTAATATCGAGTACGAGATCACATGCTGGAGAGCATTTGAAACCTTCTAAATTTGGTTTTGCAATATCGGGCAGCAGGGATCCATCTAAAGCATCTGTTAGCTGTCCAATTTAATCAAGCTCCATAGACATAGAGAACAAAAGCTAGATTTGAGACCTTCTATTTAATCAAGCTCCTCAGACGTAGAGAACAAACACATCTGAAAATAATCGATACGTAGGAAAAAAAAATCTTAAAAAAAAAAAATTTTCAATTCAATAAATTGACACCATATAATAAGAAACAGACGAACACCTTCACAACTGTGTATGGAAAGAAATTCAAGTCAATAATACTGATAGCTCCTACGATTTGATTATATCACTCCTTCCAATTCCAAATAACATATTGACAGTCCCTGAATTGAAATCCGATTATTTGCAAACCACAATAAATAAAAATAAAAAATAAGATAAACATCCATTTATTCTGTATTTTTATTGGCTCTTTGTGAGATTAACATAAATTTGCTTATATATATATATACACACGTTTATTTGTGTGAGCGTGATTTTCCCAAAAAATTGTTTTTATTAGCAAAACGAGCCTGACTTGGGGATATTGTAGATAACGTGATTATACCTACGTATGTAGCACAGTACCTTTATACGTAATACATATTGTATTATATGTTTTACAATTAGTCTGTTAAAAATAATGGACATTGCAATTTTTTTGGTGTCAAGAATCACATAATGACTATGCATTAACAGGTACCAAATTGCTAAAATAGATCTTTGTAATGCTAATAAGTTAACAATCACAATTAGTAAAAATTTTGTAATAATGTTTCTAACATCCTGACGGAAATATGACTATGCTGCAAATAAAACACATCAATTATTTTTTACTCACAAAATTTGAGGAGAGGGGTGTGCATGGTCAGTTTGTGTTGAATAGAAGGTTTTTTCAACTCAATTTTATCAAGTTAGGTCGATGAGTTGTGCTTACATTTTTTTTTTCAAATTACTGATTTTCCCGAAAGGTTAAGCTATTAGGAGATAGTGAATTTATTTATTTAATCTAATAATATCAAGCTAACAAACAGTACAACGAAATACTAACAAACATCAGTTAGAAGCCTATATCAAATAGACATCACACACCCCTCTGCAGCAGTAGGCACATAGCCAATAGCTAGAGTTGCTAAAACCAACAAAGCACACAGCAATGAACTAAAACTCATCCTAATTAAACATGAGACAGGATTTAAGCCCCAATCCAATTCAAATGAGATAAATATATCCTCTGCTAAAACAAAGAGAAAAAAAAAATCCCTCCTAAACCAAATAGTCGCAGTAGCTCCTAAAAGACAAGACTCAAGCCGAGATTCAACCATAGGGAGCCTAGAGCACCTCCTAGCATAAATGTCCATACAGCAATACATATAAGAATCTCCCAACATCATTTAATAGAAGGTATGATGAACGGTGGCATCGATTTTTTGAAACTATAAATCTTGAAGTCCTTTGTAATCTTTTATTATTCTTTAATTTCTCAATATTACGTTTATAGCATGCTTTTTTTTTCTTTTTTTTTTCTTTTTTTATAAATATATACTAAAGGATTTGAACCTATACCCCAGTATCTTCATACGTAATGCATAGTGTGTTATATGTTTTACAATTAGTGGACAACTTTTCAAAGAAACCATAAGGACATATTATTGTCCTTGAGAGGTAGAAGAAAAGCTAGTCAACCTAGCTTTCATAACATGATATACGGTAACTTATATTATGATCCCACTAACAGGTTCTCCTAGAGCATTCATTAATCAACCATTTTAGAAAAAATTTTATGGGGAATTGAAACAATGGTAAAAATATTAGTAATTGTTTTTATTTTTTCATAAAACATTTCTAAAATGGTTTATTAATAGATGTTCTAAGAACATATGTTAGTAAAATCTCTTCTATTATTTTATATTTGTTAATATTTTTGCTAGCAAGTTCAATTGAAATGGGAAGAAGTTTCCTAAAGATTAATAGGGGTAACATTACTTCCCTAAAACTTTTGTCAAGAAGACTTTGTTGGAAAAGTTAGTCATAATGGTCCATATATTGTCTGCCAAAATTAAGGCACTGAAAATTTTAGATAGAGATAGCATTTGACTGATTTTACTTATTGATGATGACCAAAAAACTGCATTATTTTTGTATGGTGTGTTGTCTTTGTTACTTCCAATATTATCTACTTATTACACACTTTACTATATATTATTTTTTTCTTCTAAAAAAAATATTATATATTGTTTTTAAATGAAATGATGAGATTAGTTAAGATAAGTAAAAAGAAATTCCCAACACTATGTCATTGAAGGTCTGTTGAATGAGACCAGATGGGAAATGAGGATTGATTGGTAGACAATTTGTCAAAGAAAACAAAATTAGAGTTAGAAAATAGAAACAAATCCTCTTAACTTTAATTGTCAAAGAGACTTTGATTAAAAAAGCTAGTCTTTCGACACAACCTTTTAACCAATTGATTGAAATTGACTATCAGGACACATTATTGTCCTTGTCTCCTTGAGACGTAAAAGAAAAGCTAGTCAACACAACCTAGCTTTCATAACTTGATTTATATTAACTTCTATTATTATTTGTTAATATTTTTTAAAAAAAATTTAATTTATATTTTCCTATTTTAATTGAACTCCAATCCATGGATTTTTCTCAAAATAAGTTCCTAGGGGAAATCCCTCTTCAACTAACAAGTCTCACATTTCTTACATATTTAAATCTCTTCCAAAACCAACTTATATTTCCAATTTCTCAATGAGTTCTAGTTAACTCAATTGATAAAATTTCTAATTGTTGAATAAGAGATCTGGGTAATTGATGTCTTGGTATGATGATAAAGAGCTATTCATCAGGAGCGGATCCCATACGCTGAAACTCTTTAAAAAAAAAAAAAGAGTTTGATCCCCCAAGGTGGACAATTTGGGACATTTCAAAATTCCTCATTTAAGGGAAACTTGAGATTGTGTGGGTTTCATTGTCCAAGAAATGTGAAAATATTGAAGCACCAACTTTTTGGCCAAGTCAAGAATCATCTCTTGGAGAAGGCTTGGAAAGTAGTAATGATGGGATATGCTAGTGGACTACTAATTGGATTGGTTATTGGACATGTCATTATCTCAAGGAGGCTAAATTTGGTTTGTAAGAACTTTTAGAGTGAATCTACATATTCGATGATGAATGCAAGAAGACTAGTGTAAGCAGTTGTTTTGGATTAATAGTTTTTTTAATAAATGTAATGAAGTGTTCAATAAGATAAAATTGGCTTAGTCAAGAACTTTGTAGTTTATTGTCATTGCTTAGTTCTCCATGGAGGAAAATTTGAGTTGCATCTCCCTCCATGGAGGAAAATTTGAGTTGCATCTCCCTCCCTTACTTAAGTAAACACCCCCCCCCCCCCCCCCCAACAAAAAAAAATACTGGATCAATGTAACAAAATAATAAACTTTATAACAAGATATATTTATTTCCTAAGGCCCAAACTCTTTGCCAATGAGCTCTTTTCTTCTTCTTTTTTTGAGAAGACCAATGAGTTCTAATTGAAAATAATTTGTTTCTCCTATAACAAGTTGACGGTAAAATTGTGCCTTTAGAATCCATTAGATGCGTGAACTTACATGTTACATAGATTAGACGTTACAAAATACTTACATGTTACATCTTATGCCCAAAAATTAAAAAATCCATAAGATGTTACATCATACGTGAACAACTTTGGTATATTATGTTTCATCTTATGCACAACAATTAAAAAAATCCCCATACACCAATAAACCCATCTTGAAACATAAATTATTAATAGAATCAAAGAAATAAATAAATAAACCCATCACTTTGCCGATGGGATAAGAGAGGGTCCTAGAACTCTCTAGGAACAAAGAATGAGACTGGTGATTGCCATTGCATTGCGATTCCTTAATCAATCCATGTCCATCTCTCATAAACAAAACTTATACGCTCCTCAATCAATCCACGTCCATCTCTTAAAAACAACTTGTACACCCATTCCTATTGCCCATTCATCATCACCGTGAGGAATAACATTGGCCTCCGCCCATCCTTTGGCGCCAATGGTAGAAGCAATGTATGAAAGTTCAATGAACTGAAACTCAAGCGGTGGTAATGCTCCTTTGACAAAGAATATGTAAAAAAATTTAGGTCCTATAAGCATTTTTATTTTATTTTATTTTTAAAAAAAAGAAGTTGTATTTGTACTTGGCTACTAATGTGAGAGAAAAATGTGAAGGTAGGACAAATTTTTTTTTTTTTTTAAATTTAGCTAAATTGGAGTTTTTAAATTAGTAATTTTACATGTGTAACCCTATTATTTAAGTTTTAAAAAGAGATGAATTTGAAGGTATTTTAGACATCTAAATTTAAGATCCCAAACAGGAGAATCTCCTTAAATAGTAGTATAGATAACTTGATTCATCTCTAACTCTAACCAATGTGAAACACAAAACTAAATGCTAAGTATTTGAAACATAACCCACTCCAACAATAAGTAAGAATCGTAGGTTCAACTCACAATTTTAGTTATAATTTTTTTTTTTTTTAATTTAGCTAAAATTTATGAGTTTTTAAATTAGTAATGTTACATGTCAAACCCTATTATTTAAGTTTTACAAAGAGATGGGTTTGAGGGTATTTTAGGTATCTAAATTGAGAATCTCAAACAAGAGAAACCCCTTAAATAGTAGTATAGATAACTTGATTCATCTCTAACCAATGTGAGACACAAAACTAAATGCTAAGTGTTTGAAACATAACTCACTCCAACGATAAGTAAGAATTGTGGGTTCAACTCACGATTTTAGTTATAAAACACATGTGCCAATAAAAAATAATCACCTAGGGCTTACCTGCAGGCACTAAATTCGTTTTATAAGGCAAAAATCTGGAAACGTTCAATATGTCCAGGTGAAGCTTCTTAAACAATGCCACATTACATAATCTTTTTCAATCCTATAAATACCACAAACCCTTCTCTAATATTTCTCATACAAATTCCTCATACCGTAATATATATACTTATTTTCACATTAGATATGAAGTGCATATCTAAAATAAATAAATAAAATGTTTCAATCCAAGTTGGAAATGTTAAAGTAGATGAAGCCAACGACATCGTATTAACGAGTCCATACAGAAATAAACCTTCAGATCAGCACCAACGTGCCAACACTAAAGTTCAGAGTGGCACACGTGCTGACACTAAACTAAACGCTAACGTTTTGTTTAGTGATTGTCAAGCAAAGAACACCAAACGGTGTCGTCCCAAACTATATAGCCTTTGGTTCCCAAAAAGTCTGTTAGAGATACAGCGGAGCATGCGGAAAATTCTGTTATAGGAGACTAAAGTTTGTTACAGGGTTTTAATTATGGTGTTATTGATTTATTAGTGAATCGGTGTGAGTGTGTGGAACTGTAGAATAATATTCAGTTTTTACAAATCTCTCTCTAAAGCTCTCTGTTTCTTTTCTCAGAATTTTCCTTTACAGTTTCTCTCTCTTTTGACCACAAGATTAACGTGTAAATTAAAATAGAATAAATGTTTTTCACTTTTCGGTATAGTTCGGTCATGGTCCACAATGAATGAATGCATTGAAATAGTTGCAGATAGATTAGAAAGTGGAAAAGGAAAATGGTATTGGTAGGTAGTAATCAATTTGGCTATAATTGACTATCAAACTTTGTTTAGAATTACTTTTTGGCAGTGTTATCCACATTAGTTCATTGTTCTACTATTAGAATTAGTTAAGACTGTGTGGGATCTAATTAACTCAACTGGTAAAATTTCTTGTCAGGCAAATAATAGATTTGTGGTTCAAATTCCACTTACATCAAAACTAATTAGTGTCTTGAGTTGATAATAGAAAACAATTATCATAAAGTGGACACTATAAATTTAAATACTATTATATTTATAAAAATAAAAAGTAATAATGAAAAACAATTAGGTGAGATATCTACTTATGATAACCATGATTTTTAAACTTTTATTATATTGATAATAGATAGATAACCTTAAGTGACCTTCCATCATGAAAAATTGATAGAAAATGAAAGCAAGCTAAATAATAAGATATAAATGATTAAATCTTGTATAAGAACTACCACCGATGACAATTGAATCGCATAAGCCTGAGTAAAAACTTATTTATAGAATAGTTCTTTTCTTTTTTGGGAAAGTATTTATAGAATAGTTAATATATATTTTTTTTAAAAAAAGTTAATATGAATTAGATAAGAGTAAGAGAATTATCTATATATATATATATATATAAAACCGAAGCTTTTGAAGCTCTCACAATTTTCCAAATCATCACTATTTTCTTTTTCTTTTTATTTTAGGTTTTATATCTTATATAGAATCCACCAGAAAAACAATAAACAAAAGTTTGAATTTTTATTAATATCAATAATATTGAAAAACGTACACAAACTTGGAGGCCTATTTAAGGGCTCCATAAAACTTGATGGACAAGAAAATATATTCTAAAATAAGCCCTACTTAATACCTAACCATAATAGGAACCAAATTTGACCTAAAAAAACATTAAAAGAACCTAAAAATAAGGAAATAAATCACCTAGACCTAAAATAACGTTTTTTAAAGCTCCCATAATTTTCCACGTCACCATTATTTTATTTTTCTTTTTATTTTAGATTCTTTTTATTCTAGGTTTTATATCTTCGTGTATTTATTAATATTACAATAGTTTAATTTAAGTAAAACTCTATTAGATGTATTTTGTTGGCCTATCACATCATTATTATTATCTATATATAATATAAAATTGAAGATTAAAAATTAATTATAATTTTTTAAGATACCTCACGTTAGAATTTTAAAAAAAAAAAATGACTCACTTTAGGTTTGAATTTTTTTTTTTAAAAAGGACTCACCAAAAAAAAAAAAAAAAAAACTTTAGGATTAAGAAAAAAAGAGAGAGACTCCTGGTAGGACTCTCTCTTCTCTCCTTAAAACCCTAGCAATTACCATCTCAAAACCCTAAACTCAACTTCACTTTAAGATTAAAAAAAATAAGAAAGAGAGCGACTCACATAAATAAATAAAAAAATGTAGGTTTTGTCTTTTTTATTTGCTTTCATATGTGCCTGAAATTTTCATTCTATCTTATTGTTTTATTATGTTTAGAATTGATTTTCTTCTAAGTATTTGGGTTAATCTCTATATTTTGATAGTGTTTTTATGGGTTTGGTTTTTGGGTTGAAATTCTAATAATTATTTTATATTGAATATGGCAGATGACGCATCTCTATTTTTTGGAGAAAACTCAAAGCTACAACCTATGTCTTCCAGCCCAAGGTGTGGTAAATTTTTATATGTTCTTACTTTATTGAGAATTTTTATTTAGGTTCATGTGATTTTTTTTTTTTATTAAAACTTTGATTTTTGGTTGATTAATTATTTGTTTGGATTAATTTCAATTAATTATTTGTTTGGATTTAACGTAAAAGATAATGGAATTAGGTGTTATAAATTTGATAATGTTCCATGTTTTGAATTGTTTATATTATTTAGACTCCTGGTAGGACTCTCTCTTCTCTCCTTAAAACCCTAGCAATTACTATCTCAAAACCCTAAACTTAACTTCACTTTAAAATTAAAAAAATAAGAAGGAGAGAGAATCAACTAAAAAAAAAAATGTAGGTTTTGTCTTTTTTATTTGCTTTCATATGTGCCTGAAATTTTCATTCTATCTTATTGTTTTGTTATGTTTAGAATTTATTTTCTTCTAAGTATTTGAGTTAATCTCTATATTTTGATAGTGTTTTTGTGGATTTGGTTTTTGGGTTGAAATTTTTAATAATTATTTTATATTGTATACGGCAGATGAAGCATCTCTATTTTTTTTGAGAAAAATCAAAGCTGCAACCTATGTCTTCCAACCCAAGGTGGTAAATTTTTGTTTGGTATATTATATATGAATTTTTTGAATTTGAAGGGTTTTGTTTGGTTTTGAAGTAGAATTTGGGGATTCTATAAAATTTGGAAGGTTTAAATTTTGGGATTTTTGGTATTTGCGTCTTAGTAGGTTGATCTTAATTCTTTACCTTATATGTTTTTACTTTATTGAGAATTTTTATTTTGGGTTTAGGTCATTTTTGGTTTCTTAATTAAAGCTTTGTTTTTGGTTGATTAATTATTTGTTTGGATTAATTTCAATTAATTATTTGTTTGGATTCAACGTAAAAGATAATGGAATTATGTGTTATAAATTTGATAATGTTCCATGTTTTGAATTGTTTATATTGTTATTAATACGACTAAATAAGATTTGTTTTTATCTTTGTAGTTTATATCAGTTTTGAGTGTGTGTATATATATAACTTTTGGAAATTTTGCTTTATTAATTTAAGAATTGTAAATTACTTTGTATGTTTCAGTAACTATGCACCTGCAGTGAGACATTGACAATATAAGCATATATATATGGTATTAACATTTTATAAAAATCTTTCTTACATTCCAATAACCTTCTACGTTAGACAACACTTCTAAACTATAGAAAAGCATAGAAGTTAAATATTTATTCCCATTGTATTTTATTTAATTATGACAGATCCATTTTTTTTTTTAAACGCTAACTAGCAAAATGTCTATAATATGCATATTATTAACCCAATTTTCTATTTCTAAATTTCTTAGATTTTATTATATCAATCTTTTTTTCTTTTAAATTCTTGGTAGGCAAATCAGTCTATCACTAATTCTTTTACCTTAACGTGATGTTGGTTAACTGTCCTTTTATTTAACTATCTCGTGCATCGCACGGGTTAGCGACTGGTAGATATATAATTCATAACCAGTTATTATTTTTTAGAATTTAATTCTGTCAAAACTTATTATAAAACACCATACGGCATTTTCTAGTTTAAAAAAGAATGTTGTGTTAGTATGTGATTGTATGATAGTGTAGTATGTAAAAATTAATTGAACTCAATTACAACTTATTTTGTAACTTATTTTGTTTTCTAGACTGAATAGACTCACTGTAGTTCCAAAAAGATAAATGTCCATAGGAAGCCTAGATCACCTCCCAGCATAAATGTCCATAAACAGCAATATATATAAGAATCTCCCAACATCATGTCATTGAAGTTAATTATGATGAACGGTGGCATGCATTTTTCGAAACTATAAATCTTGAAGTCCTTTTTTTATCTTTTATTATCGTTTAATCTCTCAATATTACGGTTATAGCATGGTTTTTTTTTTATTTTTTTAAAGATATTAAAAGGATTTGAACCTATACCACAGTATCTTCATACCTAATGCATAGAGTGTGTTGTATGTTTTACAATTAGTGGACGACCAGTCAAAGAAACCAAAATTAGGGTTAGAAAATTACATCCTCTTCACTTTTGTCTAGGAGACTTTGACTATTAAAGCTACACTACACATTTTAATCAATTGATTGAAAGTGACCGTAAGGACATGTTATTGTCCTTGAGAGACAAAGAAAAGCTAGTCAACCTAGCTTTTATATTGTGATATACGTAGTAAATGTCCTAAGGGTATCTATTAGTAAAATCTCTTCTATTATTTTATTATTTGTTAGTATTTTTGTTAGCAGATTCAATTTATGTGGGAAGAAGTTTTCAAGAAAAGTAAGCGAGGTCACATTACATCCTCAAAACTTTTGTCACTTTGTTGGAAAAGTTAGTCATGCACTATGGTCTTTATGGTCAATATATTGTATACCAAAATTAAGGCATTGAAAATTATAGATAGAGATAGCATTTGACTGATTTTATCTATAGATGATGACCAAAAAATTGCATTATTTTTGTGTAGTGTTGTTCATATTACTTCCAATCAAGGTTGTCAAAATCGGGATCCTACGTAGGATCGTTGAAGGTAGGTGAAATCGTAGATCGTAGGATCGGATCGTGAATCGTAAGATCTTACATATTTTTAGATTTAAAGCAAAAAACACGTTGATAATGGCTTTGTATGTTGAATAATCATATAAATTATAAATTCATCTATAAAAAACTTATATTTTCATCATATGATGTAATTTGCATGTCATATATCGCTAAGTCTATACTAACGAAACAAATATATTTAAGTTTTGACCTTATGTATTTCAATAAATGTTTAATATTTAGCAAAAAAATACCAAAATATTTTGCAAAACATATGGAAAATATTTTCCAAGTTCTAAGTTCCAAGTTTGAAATCCAAAATAAATTAGCAAATGAAAACTAGCTAACTACAATATGAAATCCAAAAGCAAGATGAATATTAAGGTGAAGTGAACATTTAATTATTCTCATTCTAAGATTCTTATAACCACCGTCCTAAATTCCTAATCATCATCATCAATTTCATAATCTATGTAAATATTATATATTTGTATACTAGAGCTACAAAAGATATCAAGATACAATTTCATACTCAACTATTCAAGTTATACCACTCAGCAACAATAAGAGAGCATGCTCAAAAAAATTAATCAATCAATATACAAATACAAGCATAACTGATAAAATTATATATATAAAAAAATATTTTAGTAATATTAGAACACAAATTAATATATTGATCAAATAAATTTAACAACATTATAACTTAAAAGGCAACAAAGTCAACATCAAATTCTTCATTTAGAATTGATGAAGCATTCCTTTATTTTAATTTTAAGTGAACTAGCAATTAGAAAACATTTTCTTAGGTTAACATAATTTTATAAAATAAAAAATAAAAATCCATACCATCATAATATAAAAATAAAAAATAAAAACCCTTAAAGGTTCATCAAAACAAAAAATTTATCCCATAAAAAAAATAAAAAATAAAAAATAAAAACCAAAATTTATGTTTTTGGTAGGATCGGTAGGATCCCATACGATCCTGCGATCCTATACGATCCTACGCGATCCTACATACGATCCTACCATTTTTACGATCCTAGTGCGATTTTAAATGTTTTGGTGAGGTTAGATCGTAAAATCGTGCGATCCTACGATCCGAATCGCGATTTTGACAACCATGCTTCCAATATTATCTACCTATTACACATACTTTACTATGGATTCCAACATTTTTAGATAAGTAAGTTTTGGTCCTAAGGGAGAGGGGAAGAGGAGATTAATTCTCATGTTAATATTATCTTCTTACACTCACTATTTATTCCTTTTAAATGAAATTACTAATGGGATTAGAAAAAGACTAATAATAAGAAACTTTCTATTTTATTAAGGATAACGTTTAGCTACAAAATTTGTTGTAACCTAAGACTACAACCTTACTCAATATTTTTTTATTAAAGGTGAATTTTGACAAATCTACCATTAATTACTTTTTTCTTCTTATATCCTCAATGCTTACAAAATTTCTAGAAAATTAAAGATCAATAACGATATCATCCATAAATTGTTTAAATTGCAAGTTTTTGTAGTTGAAAATTATGCATAAAAATATAATCTTTTGGATCTTATAGTAAATAATATTTTATTAGTACAAAATTTGGCATGTTTATTAAGAGTGTAAAGAACATGCAATCTAACAGTTAGATTTTCAAAATATGTAGTAATGTTAATGATATTGAGTAAGGTTGTAGCCTTAAACTATAACAAATTCTAAACTTTTTCATTCTATTAATTTCTTTTGTTAATTGTTTGCCTTTTCTAAAATATTTCTTTATTACATGCTTTTGTAGTGCATCTTATAATAACATCCAGATTCATCTGAAATCCTTAAAATACCTTAGAACCAGATAGGGGTGTAATCGGTTCGGTTCGGTCAGCTTTTTTAGTTTTAGCCAACCGAAATCGAAATTTTCAGTTTGTGAAATTCTCAACCAAAACCGACCGAAATAATTGGAAATCAATCGGTTTCGGTGGTATTTCGGTTTCGGTCGGTTTTCGGTTAAGCACATGGGGCTATCTATTTTTCCAAAACTCTAAGTCAACATCACAGTCACAAAAAGAAAATAACAACTCAACAGAAAATAACAACTCAACATCACATTTTTTTCAATAAGAAAATAACAACTCAACATCAGATTCACAAAAAATAGCATTGATTCAGTATTAAACAAAACCCAAAATACAAAAAAGAGAGAAGGTTACCAAGAAATTAAAAAGAGACTAGAGAAGGTCACCGTGAGAATGAAAAGATCAAGCCGCGTGAGGAGGCCGTCGTGTGAAGGCCGGCATGTGGAGGCGGCAGCAGAGGCGTGAGGCATGAGGGAGATGGAGGCGTAAGGGCGACGAGGGAGATGGAGGCCAGCGTGCATCAGGGAGATGGAGGCTTGAGGGAGATGGAGGCGTGAGGGCAACGAGGGAGATGGAGGCCGGTGTGCGTCAGGGAGATGGAGGCGTGAGGGCGATGAGAGAGATGGAGGCTGGCGTGCGTGAGGGAGATAAGGGAGATAGAGGCGTTAGGGAGGCGTGAGGGAGATGACTCAAATGAGGGAGATGAGGCGTGTAAGTGAAAGTGGGGTAGGTAGGGTTTTTATTTTCTTTATTTTCAATTAGTTTCTGTTTAACTTAATTAATTTAAGTTAATTAGTTTAACTTTAGTTAATTAATCTAGGCTTATCTAATGGGCAGTGGGCTTCTTTCAAAAAAAAAAAAAAAGGGCAATGGGCTTAAGTAATTTTGGCAAGGCCAAGCCCACGTTTACACACTTTATATTATATATATTTAATATAAAATATAATATAATAATATATACTAATATATTTTGGTTCGGTTCGGTGCATTCAAATCTGCAACCGAAAACCAAACCGAAATTTTTAGTTTTTTATTTAATAAAACCGAAACCCAACTGAAATTTTTGCATCGGTTCGGTCGGTTTGAAGCGATTTTTTCGGTTCGTCTGTTTTTTGCACACCCCTAGAACCAGATATGAAAGGATTATGCTCTAATATGATCTTGAAAAGTGAGCAACCTGTAATGCAAAGAAAAACTTGCAAAGAGTCTTGCAATGCAAAGAAGTGTCAATTGAGTTATAAAACTCTTGGCAACAAATAAAAAAAACCTATTTTCAACAGATAATTGTGTTTAAAAGTATGGCTTTTAAATTTTAAGACTTCTTATTGGAAAAAAAAAAATCATGATAGAGTGAGTGAACTACAAAATTAAGACTTACATAAAAGTGCTAAATGAGCTATAAAAGTAAAAAAAACTTGACAAAATAAAAATCATATTTGAAACAAATAATTGAAGAAGTATGGCTTTCAAAATTTTAATGCAAAAAAAAAAAAAAAAAATCCTGATTCTAATATGTAACTCTTGCAAACCCCTTCAATTACTAAATTTGTAATAGTAATTTGTAGATTACGAGGAAAGAGTTTTTTGATAGGATATTTTGTCACCTCAACAATCAAAAAATGAAATGCCACCGCTAAAATTACTTTTAAATAAAAACAACAATTCTTAAGCCTTTTGAGAAAATATTTTTATTTGGCATTTGTAATGCTTAGGTCCATTACACCGAGAATACTTATTAATATTAGTAACATTTGTTAATGTTTATCACTCAAAAATCTATTACAAATAATCCTCACTTCTTATTCTTCTTTTCTTTTGAGGGGAGAAGGATAGAAGGTTGTAGCTAAACTACAATGTTCTTGGTTCTTTTTATTTTTCAAAGTACATTATTTTTAATTATTATTATTATTATTTAGGTATATGGTGAGAGAAGTGAAAGATGAGGTTCAAATCAACATATATAGACACAAACAAATGATGTAATTACACATGAAATTTTACATTTTATCTACGTGAGGTTAATTCAATTAGATTTCCATAACCCATGTCTGTAAAAAAAAAGGGGGGGGGGGGGGGGGGCTAAACATGTAATTTTGCTCCACTTTTATGTCTCTCTCTTCTAAAAACACAAAAAGTAGAAAATACAAAATCAAATAAGATAAAAAAGAATTCAATGAAATACTTGTATCATGAGATTTCAAACCACAAATAGGCAACTTAAGTTTCGATCAAACCTCAAATGGGTAAAGTGTTAAATTTCAAACCATAATTAGACAACTTAAATTTCAACCAAATTACAGGTGAATAAATTGTAATTTGCCCAATTAATTTTGTTGAGAACTTTTTATATTTTCAATAAATAAATTTTCAAAACTTTTTTCATATAATTTATTAATAATTGGTCTAAGCATAATCTATTTGCAATTTCCCTAAAAAGCACTTGTTAATTAATGTTATCCTTTATAAATTTACAGTATTTGTTTGTTAGGAGACATTTTTGTCTTGTTTGTTAGGAGACAATATTGTATTTTAAATGTAGAAGAAAAGCTAGTCAAGTCAATAGAATCTAGCTATCATGATTCATGACGAGTTCTATATTTTCTTATTTTATAGACTCTTTGATATTTATCCCGTGTATGAAACGTCATAATCTTAGTATGATGTACAGTTCCTTTAATTTTTCTTATTTGGTAGAATAACCATTTTGAGATGTCGTTGCACATGAAATCATGGGTATTGATTTGGAATGCCATTGAAAAAATTTTTTTTTTTTTGAGATAAAAAATTTAATTTTATTTGAGTAAGAGAACTATAACCAAATTACAAAGTCTGGCCATTGAAAGAAATTTTTGTTTATTTGTTTATGTAGCATTATAATTTAAAATCATAGTCGGATTGCCAGAAGCTAACAAGCAAAAATCGAGATCAAAAGGCTATATAGATAGCAGAATTTTTTGAAAATCAAAATTTATTAGTTTAAAATTATAATTTAGTGACTGGAATGTAACACAAAGGAAGGAATTTAGTCACAAAAAATCAACTAAATATTAAATGTTAAAGGGAATTCATTTTTCTGTTTATAAAAAGGATTGTCCTCTTCATATTTTTATGGTTACATATAGGAACTTTTTAATCTAAAGCCTTCTAAATATAAAGAACTTTTTAATATGTTATCACAACCGTGTATGGGAAGCAATTCCAATCAATACTGATGACCCATAGATTCAATTATTTCAGACCTTTCAAATCAATATATTTAAAGCCCTTAAAATCCAATTCGATTTAGACCACAAAAAATAATATAAATATCCAATTACCTTTAGTCCTTTCAAATTGTTGTGTGTGTATAAATATCCTCACGTGTCATTAGTTCTTTATCTGCTCATAACACTTAAGCCACCCAATTTTCCATTTACTTCCTCTGCTGTAAACATGCGGAAGATGAATCAATACCTGCCCTTATTCCTTATTGCCTTTCGTTTGTTCTTCATTTCACATTCTCAAACCACTTCTAATACTTCCTCTCAACATCGTTGCCTCCCTGAACAGAGCTCTGCTTTGCTGCAACTAAGGAAAGAATTTGTTGAGAAGAGAATTTATTCTGATGAATATGATGATTACTATAATGGTTCATATCCAAAGATGAAGTCTTGGAAGGCAGATAGTGATTGTTGTTCCAGCTGGGATGGGGTCACATGCGATGCACTTAATGGCCACGTCATTGGCTTAGACCTCAGCAAGAGCTGGCTTTGTGGGCCTCTCAAGTCTAACAGCAGCCTCTTCAGGTTGCGTCATCTTCGAAAACTCAACCTTGCCCTCAACAACTTCTTTTCCTTCACCACAATCCCATCTGAGTTTGGGCAGCTTGTGAGGTTGACCCATCTTAATCTCTCTCATTCCTTCTTACATGGCCGAATCCCGTCCGAAATTTCATGGCTCTCCAATTTGGTTTCACTTGATCTCTCTTTCAATTATTTTCAATACTTTGTTGCTGCTGATTATCATTATAAACTTTTGAAGCTCAGAAGAAATGATCTTCAAGCACTTGTCCAGAACATGACATATTTGAGAGAACTTCATTTAGACGATGTGAACATTTCATCTTCACTGCCTCAATCCTTGGCAAATTTGTCTTCCTTGACATCTCTTTCTCTGTATTGGTGCAGTTTGCTTGGCGAATTTCCCTCAGATATTTTCCTACTGCCCAAGATACAAGCCATTGATGTGTCAGGTAACTACATTCTCACTGGTTTTCTTCCCGATTTTCGACCTGGTAGTTCCCTAAAGCAATTGCGTCTTTCCTCCACGAATTTTTCTGGGGAATTGCCCAATGCAATTGGGAACCTTAAGTCCTTGAACTTTTTGGATCTTTCTCAAACCTATTTTTCCAGGGAATTACCCAATTCAATCGGCAACCTTGAATCCTTGAGCCATTTGGATCTTTCTGGGGCAATTTTTCTTGGGGTATTGCCCAATTCAATCGGCAACCTTAAATCCTTGAGTCATTTGGATCTTTCTAGAACAAATTTTCTTGGGGAATTGCCCAAATCAATCGGCAACCTTAAATCCTTAAGCCATTTGGATCTTTTTGGGGCAAATTTTTCTGGGGAATTGCCCAATTCAATCGGCAACCTTAAATCCTTAATCTATTTGGATCTTTCTTGGGCAAATTTTTCTGGGGAATTGCCCAATTCAATCGGCAACCTTAAATCCTTAAGCTATTTGGATCTTTCTTGGGCAAATTTTTCTGGGGAATTGCCCAATTCAATCGGCAACCTTAGATCCTTGAGTCATTTGGATCTTTCTGGGGCAAATTTTCTTGGGGAATTACCCAGTTCAATCGGAAAGCTTGAGTCCTTAAATGCTTTATATCTTTCCTCAACAAATTTTTCTGGGAAACTGCCCGATTCAATCGGTAATCTCAATTCCTTGAATTATTTGGAACTTGATTCGAGTAAATTTTTAGGAGAAATTCCCCCTTCTATTGGGAACCTATCACAGCTTACTTCTCTTTCTCTCTCAAGGAGCAATTTTCATGGCCAGCTTCCATCCACATTAGGAAATCTTTCAAAACTCACTTATCTATATCTTGACAATAACCCTTTCTCTGGGAAAGTACCATCTTCACTGGGAAATCTTACACAATTAGAAGAATTAATCCTTTCAAATAACAATTTTGAAAGCAAGTTCCCAGTTTCACTAACAAATATTACCAAACTCACTTGGATAGATATATCAAGAAATCAATTGAATGGGTCAATCCCATCGGAAATAAGTAGACTTACTAATTTGTCTTACCTTGACTTGTCACAAAACTCACTCACAGGGTCACTCCCAATTCCCCCATTGTCTACAAGATATTTTTTTGCCTCAAACAATAATCTAACCGGAAAAATCCCTCAAATGATTTGCAACGTGAATTCCCTCGAAGTCCTTGATATATCTAACAACCAGTTGAATGGTCACATTCCTCAATGTTTAGGTAACTTCAGCAGCTTTCTTTTAGTATTGAATATGAGGAACAATTGCTTTCAAGGAAGCATGCCTAAAACATTCATAAAAGGATGTACGTTGACGACATTGGACTTCAGTCACAACCAAATACAGGGGAAGATTCCACGATCCTTAGTGCAATGTCGAATGCTAGAGGTTCTAAATCTTGGAAATAACAACATGAATGATGCATTCCCCTTTTGGTTACAGTCTTTGCCAAAATTACGGATTCTTGTCTTGCATGCAAATCAATTCCATGGCCCTATTTGGAATCCTCATACCAGGTTTGGCTTTTCCAAGTTGCATATCATCGACCTCTCTCACAACAATTTCTCTGGTAGGCTACCTTCAGAATACTTTAGAACTTGGAATGCAATGCAAATGGTTCCTGCCAAAGATAAAGCACAACCAGAATACATGGGAAATCGATCAAATTATTATGAAGACTCAATAACAGTGGTGAATAAGGGAGAAGAAATGGTATTGGTAAAGATCTTGATCATCTTCATATCTATTGATCTTTCTAATAATAGATTTCATGGAGAAATCCCGGATACAATGGGAATGCTCAAGGATTTAATTGTACTCAACTTATCAAGCAACAGTTTCACTGGTCATATCCCATCATCCTTGGGAAATCTAACCGAGCTTGAGTCATTAGATCTCTCTCGAAACAAGCTCTCAGGGGAAATCCCTCATCAACTTTTAAATCTCACATTTCTTGCATATTTGAACCTCTCTAATAACCAACTTATGGGTCTGATTCCCCAAGGTGGACAATTTTGGACATTTGATAATTCCTCTTTTGAGGGGAACTTGGGATTGTGTGGCCCTCCGTTGTCAAAGAAATGTGGACATAATGAAATTCCAACTTTTGAACCAAGCAAGGAGTCATCTTTTGGAGAGTGGTTCAATTGGAAAGTGGTAGTGATAGGATATGCTTGTGGGTTTGTAATTGGACTGGTTACCGGGCATGTCATCATATCGAAGAGGCCAAATTGGTTTGTGAGAACTTTTAGAGTGAACCTGCGAAGGCAAAGATAATTTGAGTAGACTCTTAAAGGGCTTGGAGGCACTTAATGTGGATTTATATTTTCTTTATTAGCTGTATTTCTGCAATAAGATAAGCTTTATTTCCCCCTAGAAAGATAAGCTTGGCTGAATGTAATAAAATAACTCTTATGGTAGTTTTGTTATATTTCTGCACTTTGTTATATTCTCATAATAACAAACATATGTTTCCAGAAGGCCAGATTCTTATTTTTGTGAGAACTTTTGTGTTGAGTTTGCACTGTTTTAGATGATTTTTATTTATTTATTTATTTTTGAAGATGTTTAGATGAATTGAAGTAGACTATTTGAGGGAATTATCAATTTTTTTGCGATTATAATGATTGTAGTTGCATAGTGGCCAAATTATGATCGTTTTGATCTTACAAATAACTATATACTCTATGTTTTTTTTTTTTTTTAATGGGTTCGGCTTGAATTCAGTGTTCTCTGCACTGGACTTGATAGGATGCTGCTATATGTCCAACAATTACCACATGCCAGCATCTTATTGGGTCAATGCACAAGACGCATTGGACTTAAGCCTCTTCCTTCTTTTACCCCGCACATATTGTCCACAGTTTTCTTCTTCAAGAGTCTTAAGTCCTTAAAATGAGTTTTTACCGATTGAGCTAATTGGAACTCATAGAATCTCTAATCTTATCTAATGACTAATTAGATGGCGGTGTTTACACCAATGCATATAAGCATTGCCAATGCTTTATGGTTTGGTCCATACATAACTTGTATCTTTGTTTGGGTCATTTTTTATTTTTTATTTTATTTTATATATATAAGAAATGCGTAACTTTTATTAAGAAGAAGATAAAAATATTAAATCTTGAATCAAAGCTAACTCAATGAAAGTAGGATTTTCCTCTATCCAAGTTACAAAACTAACAACACTCGTAGAATGGTGAGTTAAGAGGTGTGCGGGGTGATTGCCCTGTCTTCTCACATGAGATACCAAGACCTGCCAAAAATCCTTGAGCTTGTGCCTGATCCCATCAATAATATTGCCGATAGTAGTTGGTGCCTCACAATACCTATTTATAGAATCGGAGACAACCTTCGAGTCACACTCAAACACGACATCACGAAAGCCCATATCCCAAGCAAAAGTTACTCCTTCCATTGCTTTCCCTTCACACTCCAGCGGTCCCAGTGGACAAAGTATATCTTTGTGTGGGTCATTTTAAATGACTTTTAAGGAGCATATATAAATCATTGATTTTAATGTAGTTAGCAAAGACCCCGATGAAACTAAAATAAAGTTTCATTTTTAAATCAGGCACAATTGGGCCACATTCTTTATATAATTGTAAACCAACATTAGTACATGACGTTTCAGTATATTTAATTACTAATATTTTATTTTTAAAATAGATTTTACGACGACGAGTTAAGTATCACGAATAATATTTTTTTTCCCCAAGAGTAATTGAGGTCCACTTCTTAGATGCATTGGAGCACCTGTTGAATTCTGTACTTAACTAGATCGAACAAGCTGGAGAATGTTCATGTAGAAGAATTTCAGAGTTATGTGCCTACTATGATGGGAAGGTAAGCAGAGCATTTGTTGAATTTGCATAAAGAGTTACCAAAATTTTGTATGCCCCGACTAATTTTAACTCTTTTTTCTAAGTTTGGATTCTTAAGAGTGATTTTTTTTCCCATTTGAAAAGGTTCTTCGTTGATTTTCAACTTCATCACCAAATTTTTGTGTCTTTTTATGTTTTCATTATCTTGTTTTTGGGTGAGTTACGATGGTGTTTGAATTACATATTTGCCTTATCTATATGGGATTGATATTTGGGAGGAGAATTTATCAAAGAAAAGTGGGTTTACTTTTTTGAAAAATTCTAAGACCACATACAATGGCACAACTTGTGCCACAACTGATTAAATGACAGATTGTGAATAGTAAAGAAAAAATTCTAAGTTTATGTGAAAATGACAAGCTCCCAATCACAATACGAAACCATTCATTGGCTTGGGAGCAATGGCCTCCCTAAATTTTGAAAAAAAAAAAAAAAATTCAATAGTATATATATAGCTACCTAATTTTTAGCAATTTGACTCAATAAAATTAAACTTGCCCCGTCCCCCCCCCCCCCCCCCCCCCCGCCCCCCCCCAAAAAAAAAAAAAAATTGTCCGTTTAAACCAAAGAAAAGGCTCATAAGAAAAGTAAAGAAAAGGCTCATAAAAAAATTACTGATCTAAAATTCAAAAAACAAATTAGAAAGCCCAAAAATATAAACTCAACAACAAAATCAATAATAAAAAGTTAAAGAAAACTTAGCCCAATCAACAAATTTTACCAAAAAATTAGCCCTGCCCTTTAAAATATTTGAAGCAAAATTGAATCTTACATACCAAGGGCCTGTTTGTTTTACCATCTTAAACTCACATTTTTATATTTTAAACAATATTACACATATTTCCCCACATATTTCCACCCGCAAGTATTTAAAAAAAACTACAAATTTACAACCTTTCTCAAACTCCTCTACCAAACACCCCCCCAAATCATTCCATCAAATTCCCAAAAAAAAATAATAATAAAATAAACTAAACGTGAGAGATAGAGAGAGTGAAAGATGCAGCAGCTGTAAGCTTGAGTGTTGAGACTTGAGCTCTTGACAATGAGTGTCGAACTTGTTGGGCTACTGAGATCGAGCAGTGTATGGATGCAACAACGGTGAGCTTCTTAGATCCAACAACTAAGGGAGTAAGGGGACGCAACAACAGATGGTTTAATTGTGATTTGATTTGATTTCTAGACTTCAAGTAGGTTCAAATAAGAAAGAATAATTTTTTTTAATTGTGATTTGATTTATAACTGATAAGTTTTGCAAAGGTTGTATAAAAAAAAATTTTCTAAAACCAAGATAATGGGTAATGGCTGTAATCCACTAACTGTAAATAACATGTTTTTTCATTATTTTTTGTTTGTTAACCTTTTCTTTAAGAAATATTTGTTTACTTTAAACTTAATTTACATTTTTTGTTTTGGTTCGTGGGGCATATTTTTTGGTTTTTTTGGTTAAGGATTAATTTCTAGTAAAGTATATTTGTAACATATGAAAATAACAAAGCATCTTAAAAATAAATAATTAATTAATTAATGGTTTTACTTCAATGAAATTGGTATTAATTACTTCATTGTAGCATAATGAATATAATGAAAGTAGATAAGCTTACATTAAACTTTCCCCCCAAGATTCGATTTCTAGTTCCGTTCCTGCTCTAACACATAAGATATGATAAATATTGTGGTAATTTATATGGTACTAAAACTACTCTTATATTTTTACAACTTTAGTTACGGGATTGAAAGAGTATTAATTAAGTATTATGATACTCTTCCTCGTGAGGCTTGTGTAAAAGAGATAGAAGATGAGGTGATGTGTTTTTTGACCACTAGCTATGGACGTGTAATTTCAAATAAAATAAATGGTTTTCAGCAATGTTCATTCCATTGTCTGCCACAATGAATGTATTGAAACTTGTAGATAGAAAATAGAAGAAAAATGAGTAGTATGTTGAGTTAGTGGAAGCTCTGACACTAGATTATTGAACAAATAACTGAACAAGAGAGTTTTTATTTAAACTTAACTCTTTGAATTACAACACTTAAGACTTATGGAAAGCCTAATGTGGCTCCACGTATGACACAATTACAAGACTCACTAACACCACACGGCAAAGCTACTCTAGCACACTTAGCTTTTACAAGACACACACCAACTCTCTAGACACCTATGTACTAACACTACACAATAGTTCTTTCTTATTTCTCCACTTCACACTTCACAAGTCTCTCACTAGTCTCATACTCTAGGAGTCTCTTACTAGTCTCATACTAGTCTTACACTAGTCTCACACTTCTAGGAGTCTCTCACACTACTTCACATACCACTACATCTATTTATACTAGGTGTATGTTGATTAGGAAACCAACTTGAAGCTTCTAGCATCTTCCTTTTTATTGGCATTAAATGAATGCCATTCTCCAACCTTCTAGACTATTCTAAAAACATGTCGCTAAAATTCATTAGTGCAATGAAGCTTCTAGAGAAAATATAAGAACTATCTTGGAGAGAATTTCGAAAGGAGAGCAAGAGAGAAATTTCTAGAAAGAGAGAGATTGTGTGAGAATGTTCTAGAAGTTTCTAGAGTACTCTAGAAATTTCTAGAGACAAGAGAGTTAGTGTTGATTTCTAACACTCCCCCTCAACACTGACTCTCTCCTAATTTCGCCATTGTCGTCATACCATTCCCTCGGCGCTTGTTTCAACCCGTAAAATGTTCTTCGTAGCTTGCAGACATTGTCTGGCTGGGCTTTGCCCTCAAATCTCTTTGGCTGCTCCATGTAAACTTCTCGATCCAACTCTCCACGTAGGAAAGCATTCTTTACATCATCCATTTACCATAACTTCCAAGATTTAATGAGTTTCATATCCTTAGGCTTTGGCACCTACTTTAATGCGTGAATCTCTTCTTTAATTCTTGGTCGATCCTCCTCTAGTGTCCTATGGTGAACACTAGTTTGCCAAGGATGGGTTACTTCTCTAGACTCTAGCTCACCTTCATCTTCAAAAGATTGTTACGTACTCATCAATTACCATGAACTGATCTTTCTTAGACTGCTCCCCCATGCTTTCAGGCATTTTCTCTTCAATTTCCTTTGAGACTGTTAACATTGCTTCCTCTTCTACTGCTTCTTCAACTGGCTCTATCACAGCTAGACACGATTCAATAGTCCATTCTTCATCGCTATCATCTTCTAGGTTGCTAAACATCGCTGTATTTCCTTGAGCTGTTCTCCACTTGAATCGATAGTCTCGTGCAAAATGGCCAATTTTTCCACACTTGAAACACTTGGCATTACGGCTTTTGGGACTAGTGGATCATCGATCATTATTGTCGTGACTTCCTTGAGCTCCTACATCTTGAGAGCTCTCTTTATCTTCTCTATCTTCATTATTTCTATTCTTAGAACTTGTATTAAATCTTCTCTTGGGTCGGTCTTTATAGTGACCACTAAAGAGTGCCTCCTCGATGCTTATCTTGATTACAAACAAAGCCTTCCCGGCTTTAATCTTCCACTTTCGCAAAGCTTCGACATTCTCAAGAGGTGTGGTTTCACCACCAGCCACGATCTCCCACAGATCTTGCCCCTGCAAGTATGACTCCATACAAGTCGACCATGTGTTGTAATTCTGGTTATTGAGCCTTCTAATGCTACCAATAGCTTGGAGGTCTACCATCACAACTTGGTGAAATCTCTCACTCTACCAAATAAGCTTGGTTCCAGACCACGAGCTTCACAGTCCCAGACTGTACATGAGCAGAATGAACACCTCCAAAAATACTGTCCTAGACACCACAGACACGATCCCTGACCACCTCGCTCTGATACCAGATTGTTGGGTTAGCGAAAGCTCTAACACTATATTATTGAACAAATGACTGAACAAGAGAGCTTTTATTTAAACTTAACTCTTTGAATTACAACACTTAAGACTTATGGAAAGCCTAATGTGGCTCCACATATGACACAATTACAAGACTCACTAACACCACACAGCAAAGCTACTCTAGCACACTTAGCTTTTACAAGACACACACCAACTCTCTAGACACCTATGTACTGACACTACACAATAGTTCTTACTTATTTCTCCACTTCACACTTCACAAGTCTCTCACTAGTCTCATACACTAGTCTCTCACTACTCTCACACTAGTCTCATACTCTAGGAGTCTCTTACTAGTCTCACACTAGTCTCTCACTAGTCTCACACTTCTAGGAGTCTCTCACACTACTTCACATACCACTACATCTATTTATACTATGTGTATGTTAATTAGGAAACCAACTTGAAACTTCTAGCATCTTCCTTTTTATTGGCATTAAATGAATGCCATTCTCCAACCTTCTAGACTATTCTATAAACATGTGGCTAAAATTCATTAGTGCAAGGAAGCTTCTAGAGAAAATATAAGAACTATCTTGGAGAGAATTCCAAAAAGAGAGCAAGAGAGAAATTTCTGAAATTAGAGAGAAATTTCTAGAAAGAGAGAGATTGTGTGAGAATGTTCTAGAAGTTTCTAGAGTACTCTAGAAATTTCTAGAGACAAGAGAGTTAGTGTTGATTTCTAACATAGTAAGTAGAGCTCAATTAGGTAGTGTTATCCATGTTGATTTTTCTACTGTTAGGGTATGTTTGGTAATAATTTTTGTTTTCTATTTTCAATTTTTTTTTTTTAGGAATAGAAATAAAAAAAACAATTTTCTTGTATTTTTAAATTAAAAAAACATGTTTGGTTAGTTGAAATTTAAAAAAAAAAAAAGTTTTTGAAGAAATAAAAATGAAAATACTGAAATATATTGTTTCTAGGACTCGAACTCTGACACTAGCTCATCAAATGTGATGGATTCATTAAATTAAGTGCGTGTTTTCATTGGCTTTTGAAAATTGAAAATTGAAAATAGCATTTTTCCTGTTTTCAATTTTATTCACAAATTGAGTTTGAGAACAATTTTTGCTTTCTATTCATTTTGGGTTGCCAAACAAGTTTTTTAGTCTTCGAAATAGAAAAAAAATTTTAGAAACAGAAAATAAGGGGTAAAAACAATTACAAAACTTACCGTTATATTCTAGCACTGATATGATTAAACTGACTACTTTTGTGCACTGTTTTTGTTTGCTCAAAAAAAAAAAAAAAAATACTAGTTGAAGGTTTAATCATGAGTTCATTGAATATATATATATTTTGGTTGAGAAATACTGCTTGTTTCGTAAATTGAACAAAATACTGTTAATAAAACGTTAATTGTAAAAATATGATTAAAAGAAACACTAGAAAGGAATCTTGTAATATATAGCCAGGACTTTTAAACCTAACTACTATATATAGTTTATAGATAGATAGATAATCCTTCTTCTTCCCAAAAATTAAAATAATAATAATAATAATGAAAAAGAAGAAGAAGATTATCTTAAATAATCTTTCATCATATGAAAAATCAATAAAAAATGAGGACAAACTAAAACTAAAAGTAAGATACACCGATCAATTAAAGGAATTTTGTAAAATAACCCTTCATTGTCAAAAGAATCACATTAATTTTCAAGAAAAAATAAATAAATTTATGAACTCAAATTAAAAACTTGTTTATAGAAATTTATTTGAAAACAAAGGCCTGCATCTGTGGGTTATACCTTAAAAGGGCTTTTCTAGCCATAATGAATGTTTCTTCTAGTTGTTAATAAAGCTTAAACTACCTTTATATATGTTTGACTGGGACTCAACACATATCCAATTAAAAAAAAAAATAATTAATATCAAATCAACCTAGGGCATCACATAAAATCAGTAAAATGACAATTTTCAAAGTCTCTTTTTTCCTCCCCTCTCACTCCACCTTGAAAAATGAATTTTTGAGCTAAACATGAAAAGACAACCTATAAAAGGAATCAATTTAAAGCTCTATTAGCCCAAAATGGATGAAGGGGACCAAATTGGAGCGAGTGGACCAAATTGGATGGAATGAGGCCAAAGTAAGCCTAATTAAACCGAATAGAAATTATTTAATTTTTAGGAAAAACAAATTTTCTTCAACAAATTTTAAAGAACAAATTATATTACAATTACAAAATAATTATTTATTCTCATGCATTGCGTGGATCTGCGATTAGTTATTATAAAGACTAAAATGACAATAAGGAATAAAGGAATAGATTTGGAATTGGTAAAATTTTTTACCATCTTCACAACTATTGATCTCTCCAACAACAAGTTTTACAGGGAAATTCCAAATAGCATGGGGAAGCTCAAGGCACTAATTGTACTCAATTTATAGTGCAATAGTTTTATAAGCCATATCCCATCATCATTGGGGAACCTAATGGTGCTTGAATTGTGAGATCTTTCTCAAAATATTCTCTTTGGCGTGAAATCTCGCAGAAACTAACGTCTCACGTTTCTTGCATATTTAAACCTCTCTCTAAACCAACTAATTTTTCCAATTCCACAAGGTGGACAATTTTGGGCATTTCAAAGTTCTCTTTTGAAGGCAACTTTGGATTGTGTGGCTTTCTGTTGTCAATGAAATGTGGAACTAAAGAGACAACAACTTTTGAAATGACGCAAGAATCATCACTGGGAGAAGGATTTAGTTGGAAAGTAGTAGTGATAGGATATGTTGGCGAACTGGTTATTGGATATGTCATCACCTTTAGAAGGTGTAGAGAGGAAAAATTCCCGACCTATCACAAGCTGACACGTCATATTACTAAGTCCACAAAATACAGCCAATCACAAAGCGCCACGTACTGCTGCTAGGTTTTACTATTGTTGTTCAGAAGCCAACAGAAGTTTGCCAAGTGTCATGCAAGAACCAATCATGCATCGGCTCGTGTAAGCGATGACCCAAGCGACCTCGCACGTGTAAGCGATGACCCAAGCGACCTCGCACGTGTAAGCAATGACCCAAGCAGCCTCGCACGTGTAAGCAATGACACAAGCGGACCAATCAGATTGTGACATGTGTCACCAATCAGACTTCGCCACGTGTCGCTCATCCACCCCAAAACTCCTATAAATAGAAGCCTTCCTGAGACATTTAGGAGGGCACCAAGCCATCTGAAGCACAAGCAGCATCAGAGAAGATTCAGAAGTACTGAAGCTCTGCCGGAACCAAGCTCTAAAGCCTCCAAGAACTTCAAGAACTTCAACTTCGAATACGAAGAACATTCGAAGAGAAATCATCCAAATCATCCGCCTAGATCCAAAAGTTTGCGGGAATCAAGCTTAAAGTGTCCGAAAACATCAACAAACCATAAATCAACGAAGCTCTACGGATTCAAGCCTCTAAAGCACGGAAGAACTTCCACCATAAACCTTCAAATACGAAGAACATTCAAATAGGAATCATCCAAATCATATTTCTACATCTCAAAGCTCACTGGAATCAAGCTCGAAAGCCTCCAAAAACCTCAACAAATCACAAATCAGTGAAGCTCTACGGATTCAAGCCTCTAAAGCACCGAAGAACTTCCACCATAAACCTTCGAAGACGAAGAACACACCAAGAACACAAAGAACACACGAAGAACACGAAGAACGTGAAGAACAAAGGATCTCTAACAAGCTTATAGCCAGAGATTCATTGTAATTCCGTTTCAAAGATCTTCGATCCATTCCTCAGCTAAATTGAAGGATATTTTGTGTTCAAATCAAAATTACATTATTACAATTCCAATCAACAAATCTTTTAAGGAGATCGAATCAGATGATAACTCTTTTGTAATCACAGAGAATTGTACCACACAATCATCAATACAAATTCGCACTTGTGAAACTATTTCACTCGTTTGATTTATTTCGAATCGAGAAATTTAGTCGTCCACATATTCTGGCACGCCCGGTGGGACTTCTCTGCCTCTCATCTCATTCTCCTTCAAAGAAAGAAATCAACATCACCTTGCTACCAGCTCCAATGGCCTCTAGCAAGAACATTCAAGCTTTAACAATAGCTACTCCAACTAAACTTGGTACGGCTACCACCAACAACTACATTGGTGCAATCAATTGTAGCCAACCTAAAGCTCATAATCAACTTCAAATTCAATCAACCAAGGAAGCCAAGGTCCAGACAATCATCTCCTTAGACCTTCTCACAAGAAACAAGGTCATCAACAAGGACATTTCCACCTTGGAACACCTCAAGTATGGGGGCAAATCCCCTTCTTCCTTCACAAAAAGTTGGTTGCACGATTTCTCTCCCATCAAAGGGAACCAAAAAGATGAGATTTCACATGCTCACTCCAATCCATTCTCTTCTCCATCATCTTGGGAAGTTGTATCAGTCATGATGACTAACGCCTCTACCATGGAAGAAAAGATGGCTGAAATGGAGCAAAGGGTTGTCCTTCTCACCAAAGCACTTGAAGATAAGGACCTCCAAATTGCAACTTTAATGAACAAACTTGAAGTACAAGACCTTGGTGAATCAAGCCATGGTCATAAATTCACATCTGCGACGAATGACGAAGGGAAAGAAACTCAAGACACTCCTCAACAAGAACAATCTACTTCGGTTGCTTCGTTATCAGTTCAACAATTACAAGACATGATAACGAATACCATTCGAGCACAATATGGAGGTTCTTTTACAAGTTCTCTCACATATTCGAAACCCTATACAAAGCGCATCGATAACATGAGGATGCCAAATGGGTATCAGCCCCCCAAGTTCTTGCAATTTGATGGCAAAGGAAACCCTAAGCAACACATTGCTCACTTTGTAGAAACTTGTGAGAATGCAGGGACTCAAGGAGGTCTTTTTGTAAAGCAGTTTGTCCGTTCATTGAAGGGGAATGCCTTTGATTGGTATACAGACTTAGAACCCGAGTCAATTGATAGTTGGGAACAACTTGAAAGGGAGTTCCTTAACCGATTCTATAGCACACGGCGCACGGTAGGCATGATGGAGCTTACCAATACCAAACAATGGAAGGATGAGCCCGTCGTTGATTATATAAATCGATGGCGTTCTTTGAGTCTAGATTGCAAGGACAGACTTTCTGAAATTTCTACAGTAGAGATGTGCATCCAAGGCATGCATTAGGGACTTCTTTACATCCTTCAAGGGATAAAGCCTCGAACATTTGAAGAGTTAGCAACTCGTGCGCACGACATGGAGTTGAGCATTGCTAGCCATGGAAGTACAAACCCTCCCATACTTGAAGAAAGCAAAAAGGAAGTAAGGAGGAACGATAGGAATGCAAAAATCAGCCTCAAAGACCCAATGGTTGTTAACACTACTGAAGTCAAGGTTCCAAGAAGAGGAGCAAATGCAAATGAAAAACGACTTGAAGGATGGCAAAAGCATGAGATGCGTCGTTTGACTTTTAAGGAACGTGAGCAAAAAATATATCCGTTCCCCGATGAAGATGTGCCAAACATCTTAGAACAACTATTGCAGTTGGAGCTAATCGAATTGCCAGAATGTAAGCGGCCGGAAGACATGGGGAAAGTTGATGACCCTAACTACTGCAAATATCATCGCATCATTGGCCACCCAATCCAAAAATGCTTCGTCTTCAAAGAACAAATCATGAAGCTTGCCAAAGAAAACAAGATCGATCTAAACTTCAATGAAGTTGTCGGGTCAAACCATGTGACCGTTGCTTGTGATGTACTTCCAACTCTCAAGCAGGGGGCAAACACCAACCAAGCTTACAAGTTGATCAACAATGATGATGCAAGGATCGGCCCTATCAATGGGAAGTTCCTTAAACACTTCTACGCTTGAACATCGAGAACTGCTCCTCGGCAAGAGCTTAAACTACCCACTGTAACGCTGCAAGAGTACATGATGTCTTTCCATTATCTCTGAAAGCGTACCAATAAGAAGAAATTAATCCCACTCTATGTCACCAATTGCTAGTGTGGCGTAGTGGTTGGATGCCCAAGTCGCCCTTGAGAGGTCTCGGGTTCGATTAGTGGTGATACCCACTATTACACACTGAGCCCTCCTTTTTTGCAAAAAAAAAAAAAAAAACAAAACAAAACAAAAAAAAACAAAAAAACAAAAACAAAAACAAAAGCAAAGAAATCATCCAAAAAGGAAATATCAAAAAAAATATATATCAAAAAAAATCATCAAGAAAAAAAAAATTATCAAAAAAAAAAAAATTCTTTTGAACTACGTGATGACTTGATCCCTCTCCGGGGTACGTAGGCAGCTTAGTACTTGTCACTAAGTTCAGTCACATGAAAAGAAGAAAGATTGTCAGTCTGGCTTGAAGAATCTTGCAATGGTTGTCAATATGCTTTTAAGGCCCCTTTGGTCAGCAAGGCATTGCTTAAAGACAGTCAACTGCTCAATAGGATGATCGAAGGTCGTTGTAGTCGAAGATGAAGGCTGTAAGGCGTTGATTTTTGGTTGTAGAGCAAAATAAAATCTTCAACATCTTTTGCAAGAAATGAAGTCTGCATGGCATTGGCCATCTTCTATGGACATTCTCCCACGTCTCTGAAGTATGCTTTGCGTCACTTATCTCCTGGGGGCATCTTCTTGTACCTTACAAGTATAAGCTACATCATCTCCCTTCTGAGTAGTGTCGTTTTACATCATGTCTCTGAAATTTGGATGACGTCAACTTCCTCCAGAATAATGATTGATTATATATCCAAAGTCGGTGTTGCATCATCTCTCCTCTATGGGCATGTTCATGCAGTGGTGAATTCTTGGTGGCATGTTCTGACATCTTCAAAGTATTGGCACCATTTTTTCCCTCATCTTCAAGGTTTTGTTGGCCTTTCCTTGCATCTTCAACGTCTTGTTGGCATCTTTGAAATCCTGATGTCTAGCTACAGTGCTATGCACCTCGATGTCTGAGCTATGTTGCCTCTGAAAATTGATGCTGTTGTAGCTTTATTATAAAGGCAAATGTGGGTGCGACTTCAAATGCAAGTGCAAGTGCTAGTGTGGAGTGTTGTCGTGGCTTCATGGCAAAAATGGATGTCGGCACGGCTTCGGTGCAAATGAATTGTTGACATGGCTTCATGGCTAAGATGAGTGTTGACATGACAAAAATGAACATTGGCACGGCTTTGGTGCGAATGAAGTATTGTCGAGGCTTCATGGCAAAGATGAATGTCGGCACGACTTCAATGCAACCGAAGTGTTGACGTGACTGCATGACAAAGATGAATATTGACACAGCTTCAATGCAAATGGTGGTGCGACTTCATGACATATGTAAGTGCAAATATAGCTTCATGGCAAAAATGAATGTTGGCATGGCTTCAATACAAGGACAAATGCTGGCATATCTTCATGGTAAAGACTCTTGATGTGGCTACGTTGCAAAGACTCTTGAGATGACTGCATTGAAAAGACAAGTGTGGGTGCGGCTTAATTGCCAAAGAAAACATGCTGCATGACAAAAACAAGCAACAACAAAGGACTTGTCAGTAGAAAATCTCACGGCATGTCTCAACCAAAAAAAAAAAATCGATAAAGAGAGAGCTTCAATTTTAATCTCTAGCCTGTCAAAAAAAAAAAAAAAAAATGGTTAGTACAAACCAAGCATGTGGAAAAAAAAAAAAAAAAAAAAAAAAAACAACATAATTTCTCTGCATAATTTCTCTACACTTAGTATTATGCTACTCATGAAGACTCTGCTTGTGCAATTTAGTGCATACTCTGGATGGCCTTATATAGAAGATTGTGGAGCTCAAAGTCAAATTTTGCAAACTCAAGGTCAGGGAAGTCTGCACCAAACCTTGAAAAAAGAAGGAGTGCCCATAAATGCATCATGCTGTCAGAAAGAAACTGTTGCACATTCTAGACTGTATATTGTTCAAAGTGATTCTGCTACCGACCTTAAAAACAGAGAGACATTTGCTGATTAGTCAATCTGCCCGAAATTTCAAGCACTGTCAGAACTACAATGAAGACTAAAATGGCAACAAGTTCAACAATGACCCGCGGCCTTCTCTGTCAAATCTGTGCAAATCTGTTCATGATTTCACAAGACTGAACCCACAGGAATCTTCTACAAACAAAGATCTAAAAAACCCAGAAAAATCATCCTCAAAGGAGCTACAACGCGCCACCACGCGCGGCCAGAAGATCTCGATGAATCGCGGCCTCCTCCTTCAAATCTGTAAAAATCTGCTCACCAATTCAGAAAACAAATCATACCACTAGATTCTAAGGCCCCAGATCTACAAAACCCAAAATTTTCAGGCCCAAAAAAGCCTCCACGCGCCGCCACGCGCCACCAGAAGGTCCGGAAATCTCTGCCTCAACGAACACGCGCTTACACGCGCATCCAGTCAACTTCACGCGCTTTCACGCGCCGGTTGGATCATCACGCGCTTGCACGCGCCAGCCTCAGAGCATGACGTCATCAATGACGTCATCCTCCACTAACGGGCTTGACCCTGCTGACCGATCCGACCCGGTTGACTCAGACCGACCCGGTTTGACTTTGACCGGTTCGACCCGAAAATTTGACCCGGTCCGAACCGAAAAAAAAAAAGAAAAAAAAAAAAAAAAAAGAAGAGAGAAAAAAAAAATTTTTCTTTGACCAAGTTTGAACTTTGACTTTGACCAAAAAATCAAAATTTTCAAAAGGGGCCTGTCCCACTCAGTTTTTCGAGTACATTCCGATTTTGGGATCCGTTTCTTCATTCGAAGCTCGGAAATTGTGCAAACGTCCAATTTCCAAAAAGTTGACTTTTGTGTAAATGTTGACCAAAAGTCAAAATTTTTAAGATAGACCTATCCTGCTGTAAACACCCCATTTTACAACTTGCATTTAACCAACCGGTAGATCTTCAAATTTGTGATACAAAACAAATCTTGATGCTCTAACGATCATAATGGTATGTCATAAGTTTTGATCGGACCACCTGATCAAAAGTTATCATACAAACAATTTTCAATGATCATGGCTCACCTACACGATGGGTCCGGTCACGTCCTATCTTAAACACTTAATTTTGATTGGTTCTCACAAGAATTAATTTAAAATTAATTAAGTGTAATTTTTGATTGGATTTCATTTTTATTTTATTTTTAAAAAAAAATGTTTTCCTTCAGGACATCTTATCTGCCCTTTTGAAAAATTTGGAGATAGGAAAAATTCAAAAAAATAAAAAAAAGAAAAAAAAAAAAAGAAAAAAGAAAAAAGCTCAAAAAACGTCATTATCTTCAGCAGCAAATTGAATCGTATTTTTGGCCTGAAAAACATCGAAATTTGGTTTTTTCTATTTCTGACAAAGTTGTAGATAATTGAATTTCCTTTCAAAAAACACCCATCTTGAATCAATTGGAATTTTGAGCGGAAAGTTATGGCCAAAATATGAAACGGGTGCAGAAGATAACACAAAATCAGCATTATCTTCACTCATCTTTCAAAATTTCAAATGGGGATCAAATTCAAATTTGTTCAAGCTTGTCTAATAGACTGATCCTTTCCTTTAGCTTCAGAAGAAAAGTTTTTTTTTAAAAAGTAAATAGGATAAGAAACAGATACATCTTGGGAAAATTTTCAAAAATGCTCAAAAAAAGTAACCATTTTCAGCAGCAATTTGGAACGCATTTTCGGCCTAGATAACGTTGGAATTTGGCTTTCTCTATTTCTGACAAAGTTGTAGATAATTGAATTTCCTTTCAAAAAACACCTATCTTGAATCAATTGGAATTTTGAGCGGAAAGTTAGAGCCAAAATACGAAGCAGGTGCAGCATCATTTCAAAATTCAAATGGAGATCCAAAACCCAATCCGTTTCAGCTCATTTCTCCCCTTAGCTTCAGAAGAAAGCTAACAACTTAGCTTTAAAGCTAAGCCATCCCTCCTCCTATAAAGAGAGAAGACCTCTTCCATTTTCTGGACCCCGAATTCCCTCTAGAGAGCTAGTGAGAAAGCAGAAAAGAAACGCTGTTGTGCAACCATTGTTCCTACTTTGGTTGTAGTTTAGTACTTCCTTGCTTTCTCTCTAGCCCTTTAAGTGATCACTTCCCCCTTTTTAATTTATGTTCTATGCTGGTAAGTAATTAATCATGTTCTTATCTTTCTACACATGCTTGAATAAATGTTTAACATGTCATTATTTGTTTTTTTTGGATGAACATGCCTATATTTCTTGTTATCATCCCTTTTACATGCTTAGATGAACACTTCTAGGCTAATACACAATTTTTCTCTTGAATGCTTAGATGAGCACTTCTAGGCTAAAACACAACTTTCTCTTCAATACTTAGATGAACATGTCTAGGTAATTGTTTTACTTTTTTTTTTTTATAAAAAAATGCTTGAACGAACATGTCTAAGTATTTTGAGTTTCTCTAGATAAACATGTTTAGGGATTTTCTTTTACTTCTTTTCATAATTGTTTGGATGATCAAATATGCTCAAAGGTCTTATTTTTATTTGGTTCTCTCTACAATTATGTTGATTACAAATAACATGACAACATTGTTTTCTTTTTCTCACATGCTTAGATAAACATGTTTAGGCTAGGGATTCTTTGCTTACTTTGATTTCTTGGATGAACATGCCATTGCTTTAAAGTTTTCTTTACATTAAAATTGTTATCTAACAAGTTTCATTTTTTTTGTGTCTTTTTTTTATATTTGATTCTCTTAACACATATTTGTTTTCAAATTACCATGTTTATATGACATATTTTTTGTATTTGTTTGACATGACATGACATTGGCCACCTTAACCTAAGAGACCGATTTTACCGGGCGAGATGGGTGCTTAACCCCTTCCCATCTCGTAAATTAGCCTCCGAACCAAGATCAAGGGTTATAGACTATGCTTTTGCACATGTAATTTTACATTTTTTTTAGAATGTAACTAGGAAATAAAACAATGTAATTTACTTTTCTTAGATTGTATCTAGGACAAAAAGCATTGTAAATCTTTGTTACAAAATTTGATGTAAATTGCAACATACATTAATACAACAGAAGAATTTTTTTATTGAAGGTTTTCTTATTTTCCCTTTTAAATTAAGTAAGTGGCGACTCCATTGTAAAACCCTCGATCTAGGGGGGAGTACATTTCACACCTGCTCAATTCTTTGTGTACATTCCAATTTTGGAGTCCGTTCCATCATTTGAGACTCGAAAATTGCACAAATGACTCAATTCCAAGATAGTTGTCTTTTGTGTTGAAATTAACCTAAAGTCAAGATTCTTGAGCCAGACTTGTTTTGCATAGTTTTTCGTGACTTGGAAATCATCAATCTAACTCACATCTCCGAAGCACTGACAAAGTCCAAAACTAAAGCTCTCAATATCAAAATTTGAGATTCATCCACTTGGTCTGGACCCTCTCAAGGTTATTCTCCAAACTCCATCAGGGCTTCCCTTTCAAAAGTACAAATGAACTCTCACAAGTGTGTCTTGAACTTAAAATCACATCAGATCACCCGTCCAACCAAACATTCCCACCTACCGTTCGGTGCCTACCTGTCAGGAATCTACATTCCCACCAAAAATTCTCAACCACCATTCTCAAATACCCATCTACCAATCTTCGTCTCTCCACTATAAATAGAAAGGCCGGACTCCTCAAGAACTCATAAAGAAAAACACACTGAGTCATGAAATGAAGATTTGGTTCTTTCAAATTTTCAAGTCCTCCTTCTCATAGCCATTTTTCACTATGGCCTCATCATCCTTAATACCTGGCAACCAATATTGCTTTGTAACCATCTCGAACTCAACCTTCTCATGGTTCAGTGAAGAAACCTCCTCACAACATCATTGTAGTTTTGAGATCCAAACAAACTTTGTTTCTCCACTTAACGACTACATTTGTCCATAAAATTTCTCATAACATAGCCCGTATCATTGTTCCTTGTAGTCTCAGATCTACCTAATCAAGAGATCTAAGGCCAACTGAATCTCCCATACCCTAGCTCAAGGAGCTTCCTAACTACTTTGAGAACTCCATAGTCCTCTTCAAGTTGTTTAGTCTTACAGCAAAGGTAGAGGTTCGAAACAAACATCTTTCATTTTGTTGTGCTTTCCCAACAAGTGTCAATAGATGAAGATGGTAAAAAAGTGTTGGGGTGTCCTACAAATTGTCTTTCATCCAACACTTGAAACAACCTTCAAGGCACCAGCTCATCAGAGTTCAGCCTTTGGAGTCGGTAAATGGTTGCTAAAACCTTATGCCATGTCCCAACCACAGTGGGATCCAAAGGTCATCGTTGCTGGTACCTCAAAACACACTTTCTGGAATTACTCCAACTTAAATACAACTTGAAGTATTTCAGAAGATACTCTTCTGAAATTACATCAACTTAACGTCTGTCGATTTGGTCCCATTACACATGCACATTCAATGACTTACTGTCAGACCCCCAGCAACATACAGTCAGTCCCGGATCCAAAGTTGTACTTCCCAGAAACATCTACACCAGGGGATCCCCGACATACAGGGCCAGCACCATGGTGATGTGTGTTTCACCCATTCGCTTTGCTTCATCCCCATCTTCTTCACCACCACCACCATCATCCCCAGAATCCATAAGCTTCTGAAATTACCTCAGCTTAACCTGAATGATGCAATAACACATGCGCATTCAACCACATTCCCACATGGCCTCGCCGTAATCCGAAGTATACTCTTCTGAGATAACTTCACCGGCAGTTCTTAAAAACACGAGGCAAACCCCATGACTCTGCATGCTGTACCCAGCCACCATCCTCGTATCCTCCCCATCTTCTACACCTTGTGATCGCCGCCAACGATCCAAAACAAACTTCTGAAGTTACTTCAACTTAACCTATGCTGAGAAGGCTCAGTCATGCGAGTACATTCAAATACCGGCAGACCCCTTTTCAGTCTCATCAAAGCCTTTCATATGGGTGGGTCTACTCCTCGAAAATTATCTCATCCTGTTGAAAGCTCCACCATCTTCAATTACTTCATTTGAAGAGCCAAATGTAAAAATCTATTTTCGAAACTCATTCCCACACCACACTCTGAAACTGTATGCGTGAACGAGTCTCGAGGGGGCATTTGTAGAGAGGAAAAATTCCCGACCTATCACAAGCTGACACGTCATATTACTAAGTCCACAAAATACAGCCAATCACAAAGCGCCACGTACTGCTGCTAGGTTTTACTATTGTTGTTCAGAAGCCAACAGAAGTTTGCCAAGTGTCATGCAAGAACCAATCATGCATCGGCTCGTGTAAGCGATGACCCAAGCGACCTCGCACGTGTAAGCGATGACCCAAGCGACCTCGCACGTGTAAGCAATGACCCAAGCAGCCTCGCACGTGTAAGTAATGACACAAGCAGACCAATCAGATTGTGACATGTGTCACCAATCAGACTTCGCCACGTGTCGCTCATCCACCCCAAAACTCCTATAAATAGAAGCCTTCCTGAGACATTTAGGAGGGCACCAAGCCATCTGAAGCACAAGCAGCATCAGAGAAGATTCAGAAGTACTGAAGCTCTGCCGGAACCAAGCTCTAAAGCCTCCAAGAACTTCAAGAACTTCAACTTCGAATACGAAGAACATTCGAAGAGAAATCATCCAAATCATCCGCCTAGATCCAAAAGTTTGCGGGAATCAAGCTTAAAGTGTCCGAAAACATCAACAAACCATAAATCAACGAAGCTCTACGGATTCAAGCCTCTAAAGCACGGAAGAACTTCCACCATAAACCTTCAAATACGAAGAACATTCAAATAGGAATCATCCAAATCATATTCCTACATCTCAAAGCTCACTGGAATCAAGCTCGAAAGCCTCCAAAAACCTCAACAAATCACAAATCAGTGAAGCTCTACGGATTCAAGCCTCTAAAGCACCGAAGAACTTCCACCATAAACCTTCGAAGACGAAGAACACACCAAGAACACGAAGAACACACGAAGAACGTGAAGAACAAAGGATCTCTAACAAGCTTATAGCCAGAGATTCATTGTAATTCCGTTTCAAAGATCTTCGATCCATTCCTCAGCTAAATTGAAGGATATTTTGTGTTCAAATCAAAATTACATTATTACAATTCCAATCAACAAATCTTTTAAGGAGATCGAATCAGAGGATAACTCTTTTGTAATCACAGAGAATTGTACCACACAATCATCAATACAAATTCGCACTTGTGAAACTATTTCACTCGTTTGATTTATTTCGAATCGAGAAATTTAGTCGTCCACAGAAGGTTGAATTGATTTGTGAGAACTTTTGGAGTGAACTTATGTATGTGAAGATGAAAACTGTTAGAGGTACTTGCTTTAGATTTATAGTGATTGTAATAGTTGTATAGAGTAATAAGAGAAGCCTAGTTAAGTGTAATGGGATAATTATAGTGATAGTAATAATTGTATTGAAGTGTAATAAAATAGTCAAGCGCCTTATAAGTTGTAACTTGATTAAATCATTTAGTGTTTCCAATTGGGACATGTGTTTAATTCCCTCCTCCCAACTATGGAATTAAAATAAAACAAATTGTATAATAAAATAAGAGAAATGTTATGTCCATAACATTTTCACATCAAATCCTAAGTAGTAAGTTGTTATTGGTTATTATGGCCTCATGGGTGGGAAAGTAATTTAAGTTGTGGATTTGAATTAAAACCAATAATAACTTATCTCCTAGTATTTTTTATTTATTTATTTGTTGTGAAAGTGTTGTGAAAATGTTGTAGACATAGCACTCCTCCAAATGAGAGTACTACACATCCATGACATTTTCACAACAAATCACATGTGGTAATCGGTTTTAATTTGAAACTACAACTTAAAATTACTTTTTTGTCCATCCATAACAACCTACCATTTAATATTTATTGTGAAAATATTGTGAACAAAGCATTTCTTAACATGAATCAATTATCCACTTTTGGTTCTAAAGGAAGGAAAAAAAAAAAAAAAATCCACAATGGGACGATCTTGATTTGCGTGACTAATGGTTAGGGAAGCACGGGCACCATGGCTTCCCCGTCTCCTAGTAAATGAATCGTCAGGTCTTGGCTTCCCTTCCTTACCATTTTTATTAAACTCTTTAAATAAAAGGGAAAAATGTAGAAGCACTATACTATCAATTTAAATTTTTCGTTGAATTTGACGCTCCGTTCATTTTTTTAATAAGATTTCATAAAAAATAATAATGAACAATAAAAATTTTTATCAAAAAATAATTTTAAAATTAAATGAAAAGTGTGTTTTGTTAAAAAAGAAAATGAAAGAAATCGAAAATATGAAACAAAGATGTTTCATTTTCTTACATTTTCAGATTTTCTCAACAGTTAAAATGTGTTGCTAGGTTCATCGCAAGCATTTTCTTTTTCTTTTTGTTCCTAAAATTGTCTTGTTTTTCTTGCTCGACATTTACTATTCGAATTTTGAACTGTTAATGAGATCCCAACTCTTTTCTACCTTTTGAATTTGCTAATTAATCATTACCTTTTGAATCAGCTAGATTAATTTACCGCAAAACCACTACTATGATACTTTTGTTAAAAGTAATTGCACTATGTTTCTAAGTCTTTAGGTTTATTTGGTTAGGTGTTTTGAAAGCTTAAAAGTGCATTCTTAAAACCCAAAATTCTGTTTTGCAACTAGAACTCCTCATAACTTCTATTATTTATTTTTTACAAATGCTCATTTTAAACTCAAACATTGTTTTCCAACAACGTATACAAACAACGCACCCAAACAGTTATATTTGGCACAGACAAAATTGAGGAAATAGAGTATCACATAACGTTAAAGGACTTTCTAGGCTGCTCAAAGACAGTTGAGATGGCAGCAAAGGTTTAAGTGAAGGTTTCAACCTTTGTTAGAATTGGCTTTGAGGTTGCATTTGCAAAACTAAAAACTAAAAACTAAATTTGGTTATTTTATTTATTGAATTATGGAGTTGTGAATGCTATTTGCAAAGGCTCTTGAGGCGACTAAGTGAGAAGTGACCAAGAAGATAACAAATGACGTAAAAATGTGTTTGCAACAGGACAAACTGTTCTAATCCAACCCTGATCTGACCAAAACTCGATTGACACGACCTGTTTTTCAAGCTTAGTATTTAGCACTAACTTACAATCACAACACAAATCCAATTAAGTGAAGTCCTCCAGGGCCACCAGCAGATTCAGACTGAAAAGACAAGCACTAGACCCCATCATATGCATGAAAATGGAGAATATTGGAGATGTTTGCTATAAATAGTTAAATACCACAAATGATCGATTGACTTGGTAAATTTTGTAATCTAGTTGTGTTAAGTGCTTTTTAGTCAATTTGGCAAGGTGCAGTGACTCTGCTATGCAAACACTGCAGCAAAGCACTAACTTGTATGGGTAAATACTAGTGCACACTGCTTATTGCACACAAACGTACACACTTCTTGCATTGAAATGGTCAATGCTTCATCAAAGGCCTCTTAAATTTTTTATTCTTTAGTGGTGGAAATGTTTAGCTCATCTCGAAAGTGGCCGAAATTCATCAGATTTAGACTAAATAAAACAGTAATTTAGATTAGTGCTTTTGCACTTACCCCATTATCTGCACTCTTATATATACAGCATCAAACTCCTCTCATACTCATATCATCAAATCATCTTCAGCTCAATCTTCTCAAATTCTATTCCCCTTTAGCTAACATCTTCCTGATATGAAGAAAATGAATCAGCACCTCATGCTTTGTTTGTTCTCTTGTTTATTCTTCATTTCACAGGCTCAAAGTACTACTACTTCTAGTACTTCATCTGTGCAATTTTGCTCCCCTGACCAAAGCTCTGCTTTACTGCAACTAAGGCAAGAGTTTGTAAAGGGAATGCCATCTGATTACTATAATGGCTCTTATCCAAAGATGATGTCTTGGAAAGCAGATACAGATTGTTGTTCCTGGAATGGGGTCACATGTGATACAAAGAATGGTCAGGTGATTGGCTTAAACCTGAGAAACAGCCATCTTTATGGGCCTCTCAACTCTAACAGCAGCCTCTTCAGTCTGCGTCACCTTCAGAAACTCAATCTTGGCTTCAACAACTTCTCTTCTTCCACAATCCCATCTGAATTTGGCCAGCTTGTAAATTTGACCCACCTTAACCTGTCTCATTCCTTCTTATCTGGCCAAATTCCTCCTTTTATTAGTAACCTATCACAGCTTACTCATCTTTCCCTCTCATCGAACAATTTTCATGGTCAGCTACCATCTTTCTTTGGAAATCTTACACAACTAGAAGAATTAGATATATCAAGAAATCAATTGAAAGGTTCCATCCCATCTGAAATAAGTACACTTTCCCATTTGTCGAACCTTTACTTGTCATGTAACTCACTCACCGGGGCCATCCATCATTTTTGTTTACAATGCATTCACTCTTAAAATTAGACCTAAGTCAAAATCAACTTACTGGCCCTCTCAAATTCCAAAATATCTCTTCATCATTGTTGTGTTATCTAAGTTTGAGCAGAAACAATTTGAATGAACAAGTTCCAAAGTCAAATCGCCAATTTGACTGACCTAGAATATCTTTTTCTATCCTCAATCAACGTAAAGGGAAAGATGGAGCTAAACCTGTTCTTCAATCTTAGAGAGCTTAGATTTCTCGATCTTTTAGGTAACAATTTATTGATTTCAAAAGAGTACATCAATTCAACCCTCCCCAAATTTTCAAAATTGTGGTTGTCTTCTTGTAACTTGCGTGAATTTCCTGATTTCCTAGAAGCCCAAAATGAATTGATATATTTAGACCTTTCCAACAACAGCATTGAAGGTAAAATACCTAAATGGTTCTGGAATGTTGGAAAAGAGACATTGCAATCACTTAATCTTTCTTTTAACCTTTTAAGCAATTTTGAACAACCATTAAAAGTTCTTCCATGGAAAAATATGGTATATTTAGACCTATGTGCCAACATGTTTCAATGGCCACTACCAGTTCCTCCATTGTCTACACATTATTTTTTTGCTGCAAGCAATAATTTGACTGGAAGAATCTCTCCAATGATTTGTAAGGCAAATTCCTTCCAAATCCTTGAATTGTCTGACAACCAATTGATTGGCAAGATCCCACAATGTTTAGGAAACTTTAGCAGTTCTCTTTTAGTTTTGAGTATGAGAAACAACTGTTTTCAAGGAAACTTGCCTAAAACATTCATAAAAGAAAGTAGTTTGAGGACTTTGGACCTCAGTCACAACCAAATACAGGGGGACATTCCACGATCATTAGTACAATGTCAAAGGCTAGAATCTTGGAAATAACAACATGAATGGTACATTCCCTTTCTGGTTGGAGTCTTTGCCAGAGTTACGAATTCTTGTCTTGCGAGCAAATGGATTACATGGTCCTATATGGGATCCTCATACCAAGTTTGGGTTTTCTAAGTTGCATGTCATTGACCTCTCTCACAACAACTTCTCTAGTGAGTTACCTTCGAAATATTTCAAAACCTGGACTGCAATGCTTATGGTTCCTAACAAAGATAAGTCACAACCTGAATATATCGGAGGTCAATCCAATTATTATAAAGACACAATTTGTATAGTGAATAAGGGTGTAGAAATGGAATTGGTAAAGATATTGACCATCTTCATAGCTATTGATTTCTCCTACAACAAGTTTTATGGTGAAATTCCATATAGTATGGGAAACCTTAAAGGTCTAATTGTACTCAATTTATCGAGCAATAGCTTCATGAACCATATCCCATCATCGTTGGGGAACCTAACTGCACTTGAATCGCTAGACATTTCTCAAAATAGGTTGTTTGGTGAAATCCCTCAACAGCTAACAAGTATCACATTTCTTGAATATTTAAATCTCTCCCAAAACCAACTTATTGGTCCAATTCCACAAGGTGGACAATTTGGGACTTTTCAAAGTTCCTCTTTTGAGGGAAACTTAGGATTGTGTGGCTCACCATTGTTAAAGAAATGTGAAAACAATGATACACCAACTCCTAAACCAAGCAATGAATCATCTTTTAGAGAAGGATTTAATTGGAAAGTGGTGGTGATAGGATATGCTTGTGGACTGATAATTGGACAGGTTATTGGCCATTTCGTTATCTCAAGAAGGCCATACTGGTTTTCAAGAACTTTTGGAGTGAAGCTACACAGGTGAAGATGAAGACTGGTAGATTGGCCTGTACTGTACATTATTATCATTAAGGAGTAATTAAATTATGGTGTGCTACATATATAGAAACTGTTGAGTGTTTTTTTTTTTTTTTTTTTTTAAAGAATCGAGTGTAATTAAATTATTAAATAAAGATGGTGGCTATGTAAGCATTTTATATAAGCGATTGATAATGCTGTCGTTGCGCATGCCTCATCACAAACCAGTGCTACAGATAATCTTGCAGCAATTGCACACTTGATTCCCCCATGAACAACTGAAAATTATATGATAGGTGATAACTATGAAACATATATCTGCAACAAAAGATGATATACTGATTGTGATTTCGTTTTCCTTAATTATCTTGGCAACCAACGGAGATTTAACGTTTTAAATGGTGCGGCTATGCTTGGCTTTTATGTTATTTTAATTTTTAATGAGTTGTTTCTCAAATATTGATTCAACTAAGTGAAATATCTATTCTATACTATATATAGGAGGATTCGCCTCTTTTAATTGGACTTTTATGTGGTTCAAAAATACTCTCATTAATGAAGGGTAACTTCATTTAGAAATAAAGTCATAAATGTCAAATAAAAAATTTTATTTTAAATTCAAAAAGAAAATTCCTAAAACTTAGGGTACATTTGGTAGACTGTAATAGTGATTACATAAGAATAGGAATAAGTATTATAAGGAATACAAGATGCTGTAATGTAATACTTATTACTATTCATTTGTTTGGTGACAAAATCCTAAAAACAATGGAATAAAAGCATCTAAAATTAAATTGTCTAAAATACCGTTATTATAAAATTACAAATACACTTGATAAGAATTAGTTTAATGAACCCAATCTTGAGCAGAGGACCTCCAACAAACCCAATCTCTCTTCTTCTTCTTTTTTGTAAATAAAATTGCTTTCATTTCATTGTATAGAAGTAGCTACATAAGTAATCAATTGGTCTTTCAAAAATTCTTGTGAGTCTTCAATCAAGTGTCCCACAGTTGTAAAATTTGACCAACAAACTACAATCTTATTTGAACAATGGTAAAATACTCAATTTTTTCAAAGTCCTCACTCTTGATTCAATATCTGGTTTTGCTCTTAACCCAACATTAGCTAATTTGGCATAAACAAGCTATATGAAAATATTTGAGAAACTTTAGTTTGTCAATCGTACTAGAGTGATTTTCATTTAATGTATAAATAGCACTTTACAATTTACAATAAGTCTATAATTTAAATAAATTTACAAGTGATAAATATGCATATTTAAATACAAGTTTGAATCTTATACATATCGTCCATTATCTATCTTCTGGTGTTTATCTACTTAGCAGACTTTGAGTTATTTCCAACTCTATCCTCTTTATTTGCTTGTGGCTGTCTTTCAAACTCTGTCTTATCACCTCCTTTATTTTTTAATTTGCTTGTGACTACTTGTGTAATCTATACACGACAGGTTGGTTAATACTTATAAAAATCCTATTTTATTGTTTTTGAAATCGCAAATATAAAACAAAAGTTTCAAAACAAAAAAAATATAATTTCAGAACAGCCTATTGAATTGCAAATAAAGTTTCTTGTTTGTTCTGTCCTTCTAAGATTGTTTTTGAAAGCGCATAAAGGACACCAATAACTTTTTGAAAACGCAAAAAATAGTAGAGAGAAAGAAAAAGGGGGGCAGTACCTATGGAATCGCAGAGATATAGTAGGGGAGAAAAAAATTCTTAAGAAGAGAGAGCAGCAACTGAGAGGAAAGAAAGGCTGTACCTGTAGAAATAGGAATATCTAGTAGTAGGAAAAGTTTTGAGAGAAGGGACATAATATATTTCAAAAGGGAGGGAGATGGAAAATTTTTGGGTGGGAGATGAAAATTTTGGAGAAGCGGGTAAGAGGGGATATTTTGGGAATTTTCTTAATTGAGCGTGTTATTAAGCGAAGGAATAGGAATTTAGACCTTTTAATAAAGAATGACTATTTCTCATTTTAAGGAATAACTATTCATAAGGAATAATTATTTCTTGTAATAAAAACTTTACCAAACAACTGTACAACTAAACCATAGGGTTTTTTTCCTTTCACCTTCAAAAAAGAAATTATAGTTACTGCTTATTTTTCAAATTTATCTTTTTTATTTGTTTGAAAAATAAAAAATATATATTTCTAAATTATAATATATAGAAATTAACCATTACAAAAAAAAAAAAAAAAAAAAATAGACAAGTCTCTGAGCACACGTGTGATCAGGTGCTCAGAGGCTAATATGTGTGTGTGTGTGGAGTTCTGATTTGGGTTAAGTTGAATCTCAGTTTCTTGTTGGGATGGAGAATATTGAAATTCTAAATGTGTTGAAACAATGGAATCTTCTAAGCCAAAGGTTTGGTACATGTGATTGAGGCTATATATAAAATTTGAACTTGATTCAAGAAAAGACTTATTATGTTCAATTATTTAGCAAAAAATCTACGCTCAAGCCCAAGTTTAGGTTTGACTATTAAACAAATCAAGTTCACACATGGTATTGTGTTTCTAAACAAGTTCGTGAATATGAGACTCTATTTAAGTATATATAATATTATATGTTTGTATGGATTGTGTAAGTTTGTAATTAAGTTCATAAAATATATCACTTTTTTTTTCTTTTTTTGTCTTTGTAATTTAGTGATAGTATGATTATATAGTTTATCTCATAGTGAAAATTATGTAATTGTAGTAATACAAAGGTTTGTGAATCTAAATCTTATAATCTCATAAATGACAACCATTCTATCTAATTAATTCAAATAATATAATTTTAACTATAATTTAGTTATTAATTTTAAAATGGATTTGTGAAGCGCTAAAAATAAACCAAACTTAAACATATAATCTAGTTTGATAATATACTTGAACTCAGCACTTGTTTGAAATAAAATTAAATGAACATTCACAAATTTCTAATACTCAGTTTGACTCAACATTGGTTTCTAGACTACTTGTGAACTCTTGAAAATAATTGAAACTCTACAATGGATAGAGAGTTTAGTTATTTATTATTATAATAACTAGTCGCTAACCCGTGCGATGCACGGAATATATTTCATTTTGCTTAAAATAAAATTTAAAATGAAAAAACATCATAACTTATCGAAATAAACATAAAATATACAATATTCATCGCAAAATGTTATTTGAGAATAAAATTACCATCAAAATGATATAAAGAAAAATTTCATGTCCAAATAACTCATCAAGGTGGAATCTGGTTATTACTAAGATCCTATATGCAATTTACCAGAAAGATATCATGTCAGTTTTGATCTTCATTCTCTTTTTGCATATTAATAGGTTTTTACTAAGATCCTATATGCAATTTACCAGAAAGATATCATGTCTTAAGCACTAACAACAGATAATCATTCACATATACTTCTTTAGGATCCTCTACAACACTTGTAGCAATGCAAAAGTTAAAAATAAAAAATAAAAATAAAAAGTAGTAGAGATTGCAAACAGAGAAGAGAGAGTACCAAGTTTTTGTTGGGTTTTATGCTTCCACACCTTGGGCTGGAAGACATAGGTTGCAGCTTTGATTTTTCTCCAAAAAATAGATATTCTTCATCTGCCATATACAATATAAAATAATTATTAGAATTTCAACTCAAAAACCAAACCCATAAAAACACTATCAAAATATAGAGATTAACCCAAATACTTATAAGAAAATCAATTCTAAACATAATAAAACAATAAGATAGAATGAAAATTTCAGGCACATATGAAAGCAAATAAAAAAAGACAAAACCTACGCTTTGAGTTTAGGGTTAATTGCTAGGGTTTTAAGAAGAGAAGAGATTTTGGTATTTTTATGCAAAAAACGTTATTTTAAGTCTAGGTGATTTATTTCCTTGTTTTTAGGCTCTTTTAATGTTTTTTTAGGTCAAATTTGGTTTCTATTATGGTTAGGTATTAATTAGGGCTTATTTTAGAATATATTTTCTTGTCCATCAAGTTTTATGGAGCCCTTAAATAGGCTTCCAAGTTTGTATACGTTTTTCAATATTATTGTTATAAGATATAAAACCTAAAATAAAAAGAATCAAAAATAAAAAAGAAAAAGAAAATAGTGATGATGTGGAAAATTGTGAGAGGTTCAAAAGCTTCGGTTTTATATATATATATAGATAACTATGAAAAATAGAATTTTACTTAAAAAGTTTATATAAAATAATAATAACTATGAAAAATAGAATTTTACGTAAATAGTCTATATAAAAATGCCACTGGGCGAAGGCTCTAGCACTCTTTGCACTAGTAGTTAAAAAATATTCAAGTTACTATGTAGTTAATTACTCATTTTCTACGGAACCAAACATAGCTCAAAGAAAAATGGAAAAATTTTGCTTGTAAAGATGAATTATACAAAAATTTTATATCTTTAATAATGATGCAGAAAGTGGAACATTTGGAAATGTATTATTTTGCGTAAATTTTGATTTTTTGTGTTGGATTTAAAGGTGTGCAGCGAACTTGTCAACCTGCCAAAACCGACTTGACCCAACTAACTCACCAGGTTAGGTCGTTTTTTAAGGGTTGGTGGGTTGGGTTGGGTTACGAAATATTTTTTTTGCAGTAGGTCGGGCTGGGTTCGAATTATGAGATTTACAAATTTGTCTAACCTGACCTGAATCACCAATATTTGGTGTATTTTTAAATTTTAAAAAATATATTATATAATTTTGTTATTTACTTTTTTTTTTTGCCCATCTTCTTAAATAAAACCCAAACTCTAAGTTCTTCTCATACATTTTTTGTTTGTTTAGTATTATGCTCATAATTATTTGGTTATAAATTTGCTCTTATTTGTGGTAGCGTTGTTCTAATGCTCAAATTAATAATAAAATAATAGTAATTAAAAAAAAAAAAAAAAAACTATCCAACCCATGAGTCTATCCCGATTCAACCCAATCCATGTGGGTTGGATTGGACCCCTATGATGAATTGGATTTTGTTTAACCTACTATGGTGGGTTGGATTGAAAAAACTCCTCAATATGAAGCATGCACACCTAGTTGGATAATAGATAATTGTGTAAGGTGGGAAAGTGAATAAGGTTACTGTTATAGTAATATATGGGACAGAAGACATCCTTTCACATTATGGAGTAAGATCTTCGTATTATATCCGTGTTCTTTATGTTATATAAAAAAACATCTTGATTCGTTTATGTTTGTCCTTGTATGCAGTAATCAAAATAGGCATATGAGCATATCAAAGTTCATGTAGTTATAAAGAGGCTAGGTTCCTAAAGTAACTGTGCACTACTAGTAACTAGGCTATGTGGAGATAAAAATACAAAGAAATTTTATTTGTGTCACGCGCAGACATGTCCCTTCAACCACACAAACAAGAAAATAGATTTATGTGACTGATCAAAGTTAGTCAAGATCAAGGGAGAGGTGGGGGTGGGGAATTAACCATGAATCGATTACTAGGTTTAAGTTTAGCAGGGAATGGGAGATTTAATGGAAAAATCACTAATAGTGGACAATAAAATAAAATGTCATCATTATTCTTATTATCATGTAAGTATTATAGTCCTTTGTAATACATTTTCGTTTATCATGTAGAATAAATTACAGTCCTAAAAATACCTCAAACTATAAAATTTTCAGACTCATTTTTTTTTTTTTTTTTTATCACATTTAGGAATAAAAAAAATTATTTTCTATAAGCAGCGTTTTTAATTTTTCTATAAGCTGCGTTCTATAAAATTATTTTTTTATCATTCAACCTAGACAAATTTAATGGGTAAGGAAGATTTAGGTGCTCTACTCTCTAATATGATCTCGACATGGTGAGCAAACTACAATATTAGAACTTACATGATATTATAAAATAAAAAGCCTACTTGAAACAGATTTTTTTTTTTGGCTAAGGATGGCTTTGAAAAATTGTAGGCTTATCAATGCAAAAGATCTTGACTAATTCCTACGTTCGTTACTTTGATTTATCAAATGATAACCAAGTGCCCTTCAAAGAAAAAAAGTGAAAACCAAAGAGATAACAACCCTTAACGTTGTAATAAATTTTACTTTGTCTCAAGTCTAATATGATTGCACTGTTAATTGGAAATAAAACTATGTTGCATCCCATCCAAAAAAAAAAAAAAACCATGTTGCAAATATAACGACATTCATTACTTGGTCCTCTTATAGAATATGAGGGAACATCTCCATTTGAATATATTTTTCTCTTTCTAATTATTTGGTAAAAAGAATTTGGAAATTGGTAAATGAGTTTAGCAATTTAAAATGCTCATGGCTCAATTTAAAAAGACTAATTTGAACCTGAAAAGGCTTTGGGTGTGAGCTTGGGCTTTAAAGTGGAATTAAATGTATAAGAAGTGAACTTTAAAGTAAAGACAGAGCTAAAAATAATTTTAGTTTTATTAGTATTTTAAAATTGGTAAAAATTATTTTAAAATTGAATAAAAAATTCAGAAAAGAGGATGAGAATGACACGGCTATTGACGTGGCTCAATGTGAGCGTAGCAACATTAAATACTGTGCTTCAACTTTTAATAATATATAGAATAGACTATAGATTTGCTCTTATTTGTGGTAACGTTGTTCTACTGCTCAATTTAATAATAAAATAATAGTAATTAAAAATTATTAAAAAAAAAAAAAAAAACCTATCCAACACTTGGATCCAACTCAATTCAACCCAATCCACGTGGGTTGGATTGGACCTCTATAATGGGTTGGATTATTGGGTTAGATTTTTCTAACCTACCATGATGGGTTAGATTGAAAAAACTCCTCAACTCAACGCATACACACCCCTCGTTGGATTGTACATTGTGTAAGGTGGGAAAGTGAATAAAGTTACTGTTATAGTAATATATGGGTCAGAAGCCTTCCTTTCACATTATGGAGTAAGATCTTCGTATTATATCTGCGTTCTTTATGTTTCATATAAAAAACATCTTGATTCTTTTATGTTTGTCCTTGTATGCAGTAATCAAAATAGGCATATGAGCATATCAAAGTTCATGTAGTTATAAAGAGGTCCCTAAAATGACGGTGCACTACTAGTAACTAGGCTATGTGGATAAAAAAATACAAAGATATTTAATTTGTGTCATGCGCAGACATGACCCTTCCCTTCAACCACACAAGCAAGAAAATAGATTTATGTGACTGATCAAAGTTAGTCAGGATCAAGGGAGAGGTGGGGGTGGAGGATCAACCTAAATCGGTTATCAGGTTTAAGTTTAGCAGGGAATGGGAGATTTGATGGAAAAGAAATTTTTCTCTTTGAAGTTGAATTTTTCTCTTTCTAATTATTTGGTAAAATTTTTTTTTTTTTGTTAAGAAATAAACACACACATAAAGGAGAGCGAAATTAATTCTAATATAAAGACACACTACAACTCTACTCAAAGAATTTGAAAATTGGTAAATGAGATTAGCAATTTAAAATGCTCATGGCTCAATTTCCCGTCTACTACACTTCAAGGTGATAAAATCTAGTTCATTGGTTCCACCAAATTAACCCCACCAATTAACACAGTGAAGACTCTCCTAATAAAATAAAATAAAAAATAACAAAAATTTAACTCTAAACCAGTTTTGAATTATTTCCTTCAACGCATCACGTGAACGATTTTTAAGACTAATACATTTATATAATTTTAACAAATTACATGAATTATTTAAAAAGTCATGCGATCAAAATTATATATAGATGAAATTTAAAATTTAAAAAAAAATACTATTTATAAATAGTTTTTTTAATCGGCACTTGGTTGATTGAAGAAAGATGGTTTCAAACTCATTTAAAGCGAAGTTTCTTTCTAAGGACAGGGAACATGTGGGGGCTGTGAATAAGACAGAGGGTGAGAATTGATGATATGGGAAGAAGTTTTCCAAGAAGATTAAGTAAGGTCACGTTACGCCCTCAAAACTTTTCTCGAGAAGACTTTGTTGGAAAAGTCGGTTATGCATCATAATCTTTATGGTCAATATATTGTCTGTCAAAATTTTGAGAATCTGTCTGTCAAAATTAAAGGCATTCAAAATTTTAGATAGAGATAGCATTTGACTTATTTTACGTGTAGATGATAATCAAAAAATTGCATTGTTTTTCTGTAGTGTTATACATGTTACTTTTAATATTATCTACTTATTACAGACATTTTATTATATATTTTTTTTTTCTCAAAAAAAATACTATATATTATTTTTAAATGAAATAACGAGATTAATTAAGATAAGTAAAAAAGAAAACTATTGCACACTCTTAATACAATGATCACTCTACAAATATAAATACTTGTAAAGTGTGAAAAGTAGTTGTCAAGATTTAAGTATTTAGAAAAGAACTTTATACACATTTACATTTAAATTATACTAAAGTAAAATTTTTATATAGTATAAAATTAAAAATATATATATTTAAAAAAAAAAAAGTTAAAAGAAACTCCCAATTCTATGTCATTGAAGATTTGAAAGTGCGTTGAATGAGGCTAGATGGGGGATGAGTATTGATAGGTAGACAACCTGTCAAAGAATAGAAATAAACTCTTATAACTTTTGTCAAGACATTGACTAGAAAGGCTAGTCCATCGAACAACAATAACGCATTGATTGAAATTGACTATCAGGACACATTATTGTCCCTGTCTTCTTGAGACGTAAAAGAAAAGCTAGTCAACACAACCTAGCTAGCTTTCATAACTTGATATACAGTAATTTCTTATTATTTGTTAATATTTTTTTGAACAATTTCAATTTATATTTTCTTATTTTATACTCTCTTTTTATAATTAGCCCATGCAACATATGGCATAATCTTACTAAGATGTAAGAGATCCAAAATTTTCTATTTTATTAGTATTATTTTCCATATTTGATAGAAAAACGAACCTGAGATGTGTCTTTGACAGGGAACCATGGGTTCCAATATTTTCTGATAAATAAGTTTTGGTCCTAAGAAAGTGTTTAGTGGTTAGAGGAGATTAATTTTCATGTTACTTCTATTATATCTTCTTGCTCTCTTATTTATTCTTTTAAAATGAAATTAATGATGGGATATATTAGAAAAAGATTAATAAGAAGAAACTTCCTATCTGTTAAATTTTTTTTTTATTCGTTGTTTGCCTTTTCTAAAATGTTTCTTTATTATAAGCTTTTGTAATGTATCTTATAATAACATGCAGATTAATTTGAAATCCTTAAAATACCTTCGAACCATATACAAAAAGATTATTTTCCCTTTAATATGATCTTGACAAAATGAGCAAACTGCACTCTCCTAATTAATAATATAAAATAAATAACAAAAGTTTAACTCTAAACCAATTTTGAATTAGTTCCTCCAACACACTACTTGAACGATTTATAAGACTAATACATCTGTATAATTTAACCAAATCACATGAATTATAAGATACATTACAAAAGCTTGTGGTCTAGAATCCCAAGTGGGCGGGTCTTCTACTCAAACACGCAATTGACACAAAAGATAAAGTAACCCCACCAAATTAAAAAATCTAGTTCATAGGTTTTACCAAATTAACCCCACCAATTAACACAGTAAAGACTCTCCTAATAAAATAAAATAAAGTAAAAAATAACAAAAATTTAACTCTAAACCAGATTTGAATGATTTCCTCAAACACACCACGTGAACGATTTTTAAGACTAATACATTTGTATACTTTTAACAAGTTTTATAAATTAATTAAAAAGTCATGTGATCAAAATTATATATGGATAAAATTAAAAAAAAAATTATTTATAAATAGTCTTTTTTAATAGACACTTAGGTTTTTTTTTTATTGAAGAAAGATGGTTCTAAACTCATTTAAAGCTAAGTTTTTATCTAAGGACAAAGAACACGTGGAGGATGTGAATAAGACAAAGAGGGTGGGTGAGAAATGAGAATTGATGATATGGGAGGAAGCTTCCAAGAAGATTAAGCAAGGTCATATTATATTCTCAAAATTTTTGTGGGGAAGACTTTGTTGAAAAAATTAGTTATTATAATTTTGAAAAATGTTAATAATCTATTTAAAGAAAGTTTTTATAAAAAAAAAAAAAAGTAATTAATATTTTGACAACTTTTTTCATTTCTCATAAAAGTGGTATCAAAACTTTTCTAAAGTAGATTATTAATGAGTGCCCTAAAGGCACTCATTAGCCCGATCCTATAATCTTTATAGTCAATATATTGTTTGCCAAATTAAGTCACTGAAAATTTTAGATAAAGATAGCATTTGACTTATTTTACCTATAGATGGCGACCAAAAAATTGCATGATTTTTCTGTAGTGTTTTGCATGTTACTTCCAATATTATCTACTTATTACAGACATTTTATTATACATTATTTTTTTTCTTCTCAAAAAAATACTATATATTATTTTTAAATGAAATGATGAGATTAATTAAGATAAGTAAAAAGAAAACCACCACAAATATATGTATTTGTAAAATATGAGAAGTAAGAGTTAGAATTTGAGTCTCCAAAAATGTGCTTCACAAATATAAGTAAAATTTCTCCCTTGTTAAAAAAAAAAAAACTCCCAATACCATGTCATTGAAGGTTTGTTGAATGAGGCCAGATAGGGGATGATTATCGGTCGATAACCTGTCAAAGAATAGAAATAAATTCTCATAACTTTTGTAAAGGAGACTTTGACTGGAAAGGCTACTCCATCGACACAACTTGATTGAAATTGACTATCAAGACACATTATTATTGGGCTTTGTGGAGCCTAATTGTTATGTTTGATCTAGTTGACAATCTGACCCGACTTGAATAATGTTGCGTGATTTTTAATGGGAGATATTTTGAGACTTAGTCCATAGAATGGAGGCTTGAGCCATTTTGTAGCCCATGGTAAACCTTTTTTTTTTTTTTTTCATAAAAAATTTCCCAAATGATTTATTAATAGATGTCCTAAGCGCATCTATTAGTAAATCTCTTCTATTATTTTATTACTTGTCAATATTTTAGTTAGCAAGTTCAACTAATGTCCTAAATGGTTTATTAATAGATGTCCTAAGGGCATCTGTTAGTAAAATCTATTATATCATTTTATTATTTGTTAATATTTTTGTTAGCAAGTTCAATTGATATGGGAAGAAGTTTTCAGGAAGATTAAGCGGGGTCACATTACATCCACAAAACTTTTTTCAGGAAGACCCTGTTGGAAAAGTTTTTTTTTTTTTTTGAGAAACACATGCACACACACACACATATATATATAGGGGAAGGGGGATGAGATAAGGGAATACACACACGCCAACACCAAAACTGCATGCGGCAGTTAGTGTCACGGAGCAAGTGACAAATCCCTTCTCAATATCACACATTACCGATGTGGGATAACTCAACAACACTAAGTATCTATTTTTTTTTTGAGAAACACACACACACACACACATATATAGGGGAAGGGGCCCTGTTGGAAAAGTTAGTCATGCATTATGGTCTTTGTGGTCAATATATTTTCTATCAAAATTAAGGCACTGAAAATTTTAGATAGAAATAACATTTGACTGATTTTACCTATAGATGATGACCAAAAAGCTGCACCATTTTTTGTGTAATATTGTTCATGTTACTTCCAATATTATCTAATTATTACATACACCTTTACTATATATATATATATATATATATATATATTTTTTTTTTTTTTTCTTCTCAAAAAAAATTATATTTTATTTTTAAATGAAATGATGAGATTAATTAAGATAAGTAAAAAGAAACAGCAATCTTAGTATGATATCTTATTACACACGTGTATTATCTAATGATGAGATTAATACACGTGTGATATGTATACCGTGTATCACACATCGTAATCTTAGTATGATGTATAGTTCCTTAATTTTATTCATTTGGTAGAAAAACCAATCTGAGACGTGGTTTTGTTATGGAATCATGGGCATTGGAATACCATTGTGGCATTGTCCATTGAAAGAAATTTTTGTTTGTTTGTTTATGTAGCATTATAATTTTATTCAGCAAAAAAAAAAAAAGAAGAAAAAGCATTATTATAATTTAAAATCATAGTCGGATTGGAAGAAGCTAACAAGTAACAATCCAGTGTAAAAGGCTAGCTTTTGGAAAATTATAAAAGTGACATCTTAGCTGCCATTGTGTGCCCATCTACTAAATATTAAAGCTAAGAGGGAATTCGTTTTTTTTTTTTTTTCCTCCCTTGCACAATTGCAAGAAATTCAATATTTTTTTAAATAGTTACAATATATTGTTAACCCTGTAATTTGAAATATTTTCACCACTACATCCCAAACATTTTATGCATGGGAATGTACCACTTCAGTTACAAAACCTTTAACCAAAAAAATTAAATATAAAAAGTTTTTTCCTCTTCATATTATTATGGTCACGTAACAAAACTTCGTATGTATGTGAGCACGCCGAGTAAAATACCAAAGATATGATAAGCTTCAAAAGGTTCAAATCAACAATATCAAATAAGGAACTTTTTATAGCCTCCTAAATTTGTTATCAGGCTATGATAATTCTATCTAATGCATCAGTTAGCTAGCTGTTCAAGTTCTGCAATAGCCAGCTTAATCTGATAGTTTGAGACCTTTTTAATTTATGAATGATCACGGAACTTCAAATTACATTACATTGAAATAATAGATATTTATGCTCCAAGGTATCAACTTGAACTGTGTATGCAATTATATCAGTCCTTTTCAATTCAATAAACGGACAGTATAGTCTACTTAGCTTATAAAAAAAATAAAAAGACAGTGTAGTCCACTTGACGACAGCATTTATAATTGAAGGTCCCAAAACCTATTAATGGAGTCTAGCATGGTAGGAATCGGATGAACAACTTCACAACCGTGTATGAAAAGCAATTCCAGTCAATACTGATAACTCATAGATTCAATTATTTCAGACCTTTCAAATCAATATATTTAATGCCCTTGAAATCCAATTCTTCCTAGAAGATAATTGGGGTCTCATTACATCTTCAAAACTTTTATCAAAAAGACTTTGTTGAAAAAGTTAGTCATTGTGATCAATATATTGTCTGCCAAAATTAAGGAACTGAAATTTTTAGAAAGTGATAGCATTTAACTGATTTTACCTATAGATGATGACCAAAAAAAACTGCATTATTTTTATTTAGTGTTATTCATGTAACTTCCAATATTATCTAATTGTTACACACTTTACTATATATTATTTTTTTTCTTCTAAAAAAAATACTATATATTATTTTAAAATGAAATAATGAGATTAATTAAGATAAGTAAAAAGAAACTCCCAACACTATTTCATTGAAAGTGTGAAATGATGCCAGATAGGAGACAGGGATTGATTGGTAGACAATTAGTCAAAGAAAACAAAATTACTGTTAGAAAATAGAAATAAATCCTCATAACTTTTGTCAAGGAGACTTGATTAGAAAAGCCAGTCCATCGACACAACTTTTTAACCAATTGATTGAAATTGACTATCAGGACATATTATTGTCCCTGTCTCCTTGAGACGTAAAAGAAAAGCTACTCAACACAACCTAGCTTGCATAACCTGTTTGATGGCAACTCTATTATTATTTGATAATATTTTTGTTAAAATTTCAATTTATATTTTTCTATTTTATAATCTCTTTTTTATAATTAGCTCATGCAATACATGGCATAATCTTACCAAGATGTAAGAGTTCCTCAAATTTATTGCTGTTATTATTATTATTATTATTATTATTTTCCATACTTGGTAGAAAAACGAACCACATACGTGTCTTTTTCGGGAGCCATGGGTTCCAATATTTTCTGATAATTTTTTTTTTGGTCCTAAGGAAGAGGTTAGAGGAAATTAATTCTCATGTTACTTCTAATACTATCTTCTTACACTCATTTTTTATTCTTTTAAAATGAAATTAATGATGGGATTAGAAAGAGATTAATAAGAAGAAACTTTTGATTCTGTTAAAAAAAATTTGGTTGTTGCTTTTTCTAAAATATTTCTTTATTATTAGCTTTTGTAATACATCTTACAATAACATGTAGATTAGTATAAAAGCGAGTCAACATGAAACACTATTATCTTTCAAATGTAGAAGAAAAGCTAGTCAAGTCAAAACTAATAGTTATCACCAGTCTCTAATTCATGCGATGCACTAGATAGTTAGCTAATATTAGATATCTTCACTTGTTCCCAAAAAAAAATCTTCACTTTGTTCAAATGCTTCAATTAGTTGAAAACTAAATAAGATAAATAATTTTAGTTCAAAATAAAGGTTGGAAATAGTCTAAGTATTTCACTGATCTAAATTATTAATAATTATTGGCTTTTAAGATTATTCAAACAAAGAACATTAGGACGTAATAGATGGAGTGATACCTAAATATATTACTAATTATTGGCTTCTAAGGTTATTATTCAAAGGAAAAAAATAGGACATAATAGATTGAGTGAATCTGTGATTGAGAAAGTTTGGAGCAGCCTCCAACCTTGTGCTTCTTTCCCTATTCTTCTTTATCATAGATGCATAATAATCCTATTGGTTTAAATAGTCCACCAAAAGAACTCCTACCATTTTTTTTTTAATCTTTTTTTTTTTTTAAAGTAAAAGATTAAAAAAATAACTTCTACGTAGATTTTTTATTTATATTTTTCTTTTTATAGAAACAACAGTTTTAATTAGTTTCAAATAAGTCTAACAATTAACATGTTAATTCAATAATAATGTGACCGATTGAGGAAATCACAATTTATCTCACGGGCGTGAAATTTTTTATTTATATATTTTACCTCACAGAATCTGAGGGAGCATTTCAGCTTCTCTCATAACTATGTCAGTTTAGCAATTCAATTGCGCATGCATGTCCCAATTTTCAGTCTCCCTCTCCCATGATTTCTAGGTGACAAGTCCTCTTCCCCGAGCAATTAATGGTCCTTCCCAAGGAAGTTAATTCCGTACCATACCGGTCGTACCGGCCGAAATATTTCGTACCAGTAAGCATACCGGTACATAAACCCCCCTATTTCGTACCGGAAAAAATATCGGCCGTACCGGCCATGTACTGGGCGTATCGGCCAATTTCGGGCAATACCGACCGGTACCGGGCGTACCGGCCCGTACCGGAAAAAAGTTTTTTTTTTTTTTTTTTTTAATTTTGTAATTTTTAAATTTTTGTTAGGGCAGAATGGTAACTTATTTACATTAACTTATTAGTATTATTTGTTTTCTTAGTATGCAATGATAACTTTTAAGCTTTCTATATTTTATATTGTGTTTTTTTTTCTTCTTTTAATTGATACTAAAGTCTAAAACCATGAATAATTAGTTCTGAATTGAGGAAATGTTTTATGGTAAACTTTTATATTTATTATAATACACACACACATACATACATACATATATATATAAAAATATAAAAAATAGCGGTAAACCCGAAACGGTACACCAGTATTGACCGGTATCCGAAATATATCGTACCGCTGGCCAAACCGATACAGCCTCCGGTACGGTATTGACTCCCTTGGTCCTTCCAACTCTACTAATTCTTCTTGCGTGTGTTTTTTGTTTGTTGAAATGTCTTTCTTTATTAGGTGGACAACTAGTCAAAGAAAAGACATTAGGGTTAGAAATTCATCCTCTTAACTTTTTTCATTAATAGACTTTTAGTAGAAAAAATTTGTCGACACAACATTTTGATCAATTTATTGAAATTGACTCTCAGGACACACTTTTTTCTCCCAAAAAAAAAAAGGACTTTCAGGACAAATTATTGTCCTTGAGACATAGACGAAACGCTAGTTTTTTTTTTTTTTTTTTTTTTTAATAATAATATATATATATACACAATAGATTTCAAATTATGATGTTAATTTGTCTTTGGTGTAAGCAGAATTTGAACCTACAAACTCTTATTCAATCACAATTTTTTTTTTTTTTTTTTACCAATTAATCTAACTAAAACTAGCTAGTTAACATATACTCGCTGTCATAACATGATCTATGATAACTTCTATTATTATTTGGTAATACTTTTGTAAGCAATTTTAATTTATAATTTTTTTTTACTCCTTTCTATAATTAGTTCATGCATCACATGGTATGATGTAAGAGTTCCTCGAAATCAATTTCTTTACCTATTTGGTAGAAAATTCAACATAAGATGTAGGAATGGCAATAGTAGGTGTACGGGGGTGGGTTTCATATTTCCCACTTTCACATTAAGGTGGTTTTTTTTTTTGCCGTTCAAGCGGATACCCCGTATACGTATCCCACCATACTCAATTTATATAAATATATATATATATATATATATATATATAATATTTATAAATAGTTTATTTTGAATACGTTAAATCAAAACTCATAAAACATTAATTAAAAAAAAAAAAAGTTCTAACATTACAAAACTTTCTCAAAGCATAACAATACAACAATTCAATTATTAAGAAATATAAAAACAATTCAAACATGACAATATAACAATTAAAAAATATAAACAATTTAAATCTTAAAACATAAAAATATAAATTCAGCAATACAACATCAAAAATATCATAAATTTAAAGTTTGAAAATTAAAAGCACATATATGTGCATTATAAAAAAATCTATAAAAAAATATTTTTAATTGTCTAAATATAAAATAGGCGAGTGCGGGGCAGATAGGTGTTGGGAAAAATGTTAACCTCTATGCTCACCTCATTTGCTATGCGAGGTAGGTAAAACATGTCCATTAAGAGGATTAAAATTGCCATCCTTACCGAGATGTGTGGCTTTGACAAGGAACCATGGGCATTGAAATGCCGTTGCAACTTGCAAGAACTTTTTTTCATTTTTGTGGTATATATATCTTAATTTAAAATCCTAGCAAACAAGCTACAATCGAGTGCAAAAGGCTGTATCAATTTACAGATTTTTTAGAGTGCAACACGTGACATTATTAGAGAGAAGATTATTATATAAAGGAAGGAATTTTTTTTTCCTCCACCTCTCACTATTGTAAAAGGAGTGTACTCTTTATATTATTGTGTTTACTTGCGAGAAAATATAGACATGTTTGTGAAGTAGAACACTTCAGATAAATTTCAAAAATTAAAAATTAACATCGAGAACAAGATCACATGCTGGAGAACATTTGAAGCCTTCTAAATTTGGTTTTGCAATATTGGGCAGCAGGGATCCATATACATAGACAGACAACGAGAACAAAAGCTAGATTTGAGACCTTCAATTTAATCAAGCTCCTTAGACATAGAGAACAAACACATCTGAAAATAATCGATATGTAGGAAAAAAAAAAAAAAACCTTTCAATTCAATAAATTGACACTATATAGTAAGAAACAAATGAACACCTTCACAACTGTGTATACATGGAAAGAGGCCAAAATGGGGATATACCCCCTTTCGGCAAAAAGTTCCAGCAAAATATCTCATTTCTGAAACTATTTAGGGATATGCCCCTGTTTTGAAACTCGATTTTCTAAAAATCGAGTTATAGGCAAATTAAACTTAATAAATAAATAAATAATAAAAAAATTTGTGGAACTCAAGTTCATGAAAGTAATGAAACTCGAGTTCCACTTGAAAATTTTCAAAGAACTCGATTTCCACACTAAAACTCAATTTTGATAAAATCAAATTTCAAAACAGGGGCATATCTCTAAATAGTTTCAAAAATTGGGCATTTTGTTTGAATTTTTCGCCGAAAGGGTTATATCCCCATTTTGTCCATGGAAAGAAATTCAAGTCAATATGATTGATAGCTCCTACGATTAAATTATATCGCTCCTTCCAAATAATATATTGACAGCCTCTGAATTGAAATCCAACCACAATAAATAAAAAGAAAAAATAAGATAAACATCCAATTACCTTTGTCCTTCCAAATTGGCACCCATGACCTCAACATTCCATCTCCTATACTTAACAAATTTCAGCTCATTCAGGGTCACTGATTATGACAGGAAAGAATCTCCTAAAGAGAAAAGAGCTTGTCATTGGATGTATGCATATAAGGCTGAGAGGGAGGATGAAAATTGAGTGGGGGTTTCATTACATTCACAAAAACTTTTGTCAAGAGGACTTGCAGAAAAGCTAGTTAATATGGTCTTTAACGTCAATACATTATTTGTCAAGATTAAGGCGCTGAAAATTATAGCTAGAGATAGAATTTGACTCATTCTTTCTATTATTTCTGAATTGAGATTTTCGTAAATAGTAGTTTATATATAATGTTCCTCAACATTTTGTGTTGTGTTATGTGGAGAAACCTGCTCTAGATGGGATATTAGTGGATAAAGGTGATTTAAGTAGTAATTATGGTGTATGGATTACTTGACTAGGATATAAAGAAAACCATTTCCTAAATCAACATACTGCCCTGGAAAACCATCAGAGGCAGAATTGTTCAAAACTAAAAATCATAAAGATGGTTGTATTATAAAACATACCATTTCCTAAAAACTTAGCTGCTCTCTAATATGATTTTAACAAAGTGAGCAAGTTGTCAAAGTAGAACTTACTCGAAATGATAATTGAGTGAAAAAGCATGGCTTTACAATTTTTAGGCTTCATTAGTGCAAAAAAAATCTCGACTCTAACTACAATAGTCTCATTTAATTACTAAATTTGCAAGTTCATTACTAGAAGGGTTTGTTGATATGGTATTTGTCACCTAAAAAAATATTCACCACTAATCTCACTTTGAATCAAAACGAGATTGTTTAAGTCTTTTGTAAAAATATTTTATTTGATATTCCTAATGCCTACCTTCATTGTCAAGATCCTGTAACCAGAGTTCAAATCTCTCCTCTCTAATTCTTATAACTATCAAATTATTAAATAAAATAAAATAAAGAAGTCTACATTCATTACTTCGATTTGCCAAATGATAATGACCTTTAATGTGGTAACAAATTTCGGATTGCCTCAAATGTCTTATTGCAAATACAATGACGTTCAGTGATTTACGACTAGGTCGACCTATACAATATGAGGAATCATCTTCATTTGAATAGTCCTCTCTTGCACTAATTATTTTCTAACAAGGATTTGGAAAAGGTTCTCTTATAGAGTACGAGGGACCATATCTAATGTCCTAATTCTCTTGCAATTATATGCTAACAAGAATTTGGAAATTGGTATGGGAGTTTATCAAATAAAAAGCCTAAGTCAATTTTACGTCTCCTACACTTCAAGGTGACAAATTCATTAGTCCCTCCCCCCCAAATGCCAAGATAGCAAAAGATTCCCTAATAAAGAAAAAGGAAAAGGAGCTTGTCGTGGGAAGTATGGTCTATGGAATTATGGATAAGAACAAGAGAGAGGAAGAAGATTGACTGGGGAGGATCTTATCATGAAAATGATGCAGAGTTAATCATCTTCAAAACTTTTGTTAAGAGGGCTTTACAAAAAGCTAGTCAATATATATTGTCTACCAAGATTATTAAGGCACTGAAAATTATAGATAGAGATAGCTTTTGAATAATAAAATAGTTGTAACAAAAAAAAATTTGAATTATAATACTTAATGCTTACTTTTAGTATTTTCTAGTAAACTTGTTGGCAAATAACAATGGGTGTATATTGGTTTACTTGTTTTTTTTCATATTACATCCGTTTTATTTATTTATTTTTTTTAAAGATAAATGGTGTGGGAGAGGAGAGGTGGAATTCAAACCATAAATATAAAATGCCATAAAAAAATGTCATTACACTAGGAACTTTTTTTTTTTTTTTTTTGGGTAATTCAATACATACAACAAAATTGTCCTTGCTGGCTATTACTTCAAGATAGTAAAAGAATCTCCCATTACTTGGGAAGGACGCCATTTGTTAGAGATATAACATCATTGAAGGATATGAATGAGGCTAGACAAGGGGGATGAGAATTGATGGGTGAACAACTTGTCAAAGAAAAGAAATTAGAGCTAGAAATACTTCCTCTTAACTCTTGTCAAGCAGATTTTAGTATAAAATCTAGTAAACATGACATTTTCATCAATTTATTATAAGCATTTGTTAGTGAGACGTACAAAAAAAGCTAGTCAATTCAACACCACCTAGCTATCATAACATGATTTATATTTTCTTATTTTACGCCCTCTCTGATAATTAGTCCTTAATATGATGTAGAGTTCTTTTTTTTTTTCTTTTTTCTTTTTTCTTTTTTTAAATTTAGTCCTTAACATGTTGCCTTGGAAAACCATCAGAGGTGGATTTCGAAACAAAATATCATAAAGATGGTTGTATTATAAAACATACCATTTCCTAAAAATTTAGCTACTCTCTAATATGATAAGTGTTATTTACGTTGCAAATTTACTATGTGGGGTAAGAATTTTTATGATTTATTTAAAAACTTATCTGTTTTAGAATTGATAATAGAATCTGTTGGTAGGCAGGCATGGTCTATGCTTTCTCTGAATTGCTACTTATTATTACATCGAAGATTTGACCATTTATTTAGCAATTAGCACTAAATAAGGATAAAATTTGGCTACAAATTTGGTTGTAGTTTAAAGTTATAATTTCACTCAATATCTTTTTATTAAGTATGAATTTTGAAAAATCTACCATTGGATTACTTTTTTTTTTTTTTTTTTTTATATTCTTCATGCTTACAAAACTTTCAAAAGATTAAAGATCAATAATTATGTCATCAATCAATCGTTCATATTGCAAGTTTTGGTAGTCTAAAATTATGCATAAAAAATAAGTTTATGGATCATATAGTAAATAAAATCCGATTAACACAAAATTTGGCAAGCATGTTAAGAGTGTAGAGAACATACAATCTAACGGTTAGATTTTCAAAATATATAGGGATGATAATTTTTTTTTTAAAGAAAGTTGTAGTTTTAGGCTACAACCAAATTTGTAACCAAATTTTTTCCACTAAATAGTTGAAGAGTAAATTGCAAATTACACCCCTAAAATTTAGGGGTGTTTGGATTTTTCATTTACACCCTAAAGTTTCAAATTTTGGATATTACCCCTTAATGTTTGGGGTGTTTGAATTTTACACCCCAAAATTCCTAAGGCACTTAAAATTTAAGGGGTAAAATTCAAATTCTAAAAACGTCAGGGTGTGAAATCCAAAATTTCGGGGTGAACTGAGATTGAACCATAGGGAGCCTAGAGCACCTCCCACCATAAATGTCCATAAACAGCAATTAATACATATATATATATATATATATATATATATATATATATATATATATATATATATGTATGTATGTATGTATGTGTGTATGTATGTATGTATGTATTTCATACCTTGTAAAGAATTGAAAGGGATGATGAACGATGGCATGCATTTTTTCGAAACTATAAATCTTGAGGTCCTTTTTTATCTTTTACCATCGTTTAATCTCTCAACATTACGGTTATAGCATGGTTTTTTTAATTTAAAAAAAAAAAAAAAAAAGATACTAAAGGATTTGAACCTGTACTACAGTATCTTCGATTCTTCATACGTAATGTATAGCGTGTTATATGTTTTACAACTAGTGGACAACTTGTCAAAGAAACCAAAATTAGGGTTAGAAAATTAAGTCCTCTTCACTTTTGTCTTGGAGACTTTGACTATAAAAGCAGAAAGCTAGTTGACACAACATTTTAATCAATTGATTGAAAAATGAACGTAAGGGCATATATATTATTGTCCTTGAGATCGTAGAAGAAAAGCTAGACAACCTAGCTTTCATAATGTGATATATGGTAGCTTATATTATAGTCTGGTTAATGGGCTCTAGCATTCATTAATCAACCATTTTAGAACATTTTATATGGGAAATTGAAACAATTGTCAAAATAACCGGTTACTTTTTTATTTTTTTTTATAAAAAATTTTCTTTAAATAGTTTATTAAAGAATATCCTAAGCGCATTTGTTAGTAAAATCCCTTCTATTATTTTATTATTTGTTAATATTTTTGTTAGCAAGTTCAATTGATATGGGAAGAACTTTCCAAGAAGATTAAGCGAGTCACATTATTTCGTCAAAACTTTTGTAAAGTAGACTTCGTTGGAAAAGTAAGCCATTATGGTCTTCGTGGTCAATATATTGTAATTGTCTCATCCTTGAGACGTAAAAGAAAAGCTAGTCAACAAAACCTAGCTTTCATAACCTGATTTACAGTAACTTTCTTATTATTTGTTAATATATATTTTTTTAGAAGAATTATTTATAACGAGTAATATTTTTGTAACCAATTTCAAATTTATATTTTCCTATTTTATACTCTCCTTTATGTAATTAGCCCATGCAACACTTGGCATAATTTTACTATGATGTAAGAGTTCCTCAAAAAAAAAAAAAAATCTAATTTGGTAGAAAAACAAACCCGAGATGTGTCTTTGACAGAGAACCATGAGTTCAAATATTTTTTGACAAGTAAGATTTGGTCCTAATTAAGAAAGAGGGGAAGAGAAGATTAATTTTCATGTTACTTTTAATATTATCTTCTTACATTCGCTATTTATTCTTTTAAAATGAAATTAATGATGGGATTAGAAAAAGATTACTAAGAAGAAACTTCCTATTACGTTAAAAAAATATTGGTATTCGTTGTTTTCCTATTCTAAAATATTTCTTTATTATAAGCTTTTGTAATGCATCTTAAAAAATATATATATATATATATATATATATATATATATATATATATCATGCAGATTTATTTGAAATCCTTTAAATACCTCAGAACCAGATGTGGATGGATTATGTTCTCTCTAATATGACCTCGACAAAGTGAGCAAATTGCAAATTAGAAATTCCATGAAATTATATAATTAAATAACTTCTAAGACTCTAGTAATACAAAAATGCATTTATTGAGTTATAAAACTATTGGCAAAATCAAAAACCCAACCCAATTTCAAATAGATAATTGTGTTTAAAAGTATGGCTTTCAAAATTTTTAAGAGTGGCCGTAGTACTCTTGAAAAGGCAAATCTCTCCTCTCTGATTCTTATAACTATCAAATTATTAAATAAAATAAAATAAAGAAGTCTACATTCATTACTTCAATTTGCCAAATGATAATGACCATTAATGTGATAACAAATTTTGCACTGTCTCGAATGTCTAATTGCAAATACAACGACATTCAGTGATTCACGTCTAGGTCAACCTATACAATATGAGGAACCATTTTCATTTGAATAGTCCTCTCTTGCACTAATTATTTGCTAACAAGAATTTGGAAAGCCCCTCTTATAGAATACGAGGGACCATATCGGTTTAATGTCCTAATTCTCTTGCAATTATATGCTAACAAGAATTTGAAATTTGGTACGGGAGTTTATCAAATAAAAAAGGCCTAAGTCAATTTTCCGTCTCCGACACTTCAGGGTGACAAATTCATTAGTCCCTCTCCCTCCAAATGCCAAGATAGCAAAAGATTCCCTGATAAAGAAAAGGAAACGGAGCTTGTCAGGGGAAGTATGGTCTATGGAAGTATGGATAAGAACAAGAGGGAGGAAGAAGATTGATGGGGCAGGAACTTACCATGAAAATGATGCAGAGTTGCATCATCCTCAAAACTTTTGTCAGGAGGGCTTTACAAAAAGCTAGTCAATATATTGTCTGCCAAGATTATTAAGGCACTAAAAATTCTAGATAGAGGTGTATATTGGTTTACTTGTGGGAGAGGAGAGGTGGAATTCAAACCATAGATATAAAATGCCATAAAAAAATGTCCTTACACTTGGAACTTTTTTTTTTTTTTTTTGATAATTCAATACATACAACAAATTGTCCTTGCTGGTCATTACTTCAAGATAGTAAAAGAATCTCCCACTGCGTGGGAAGGACGCCATTTGTTAGAGATATTACATCATTGAAGGCTATGAATGAGGCTAGACGAGGGGGATGAGAAAAGAAATTAGGGCTAGAAATACTTCCTCTTAACTCTTGTCAAGCATATTTTAGTATAAAATCTAGTAAACATGACATTTTCATCAATTTATTGTAAGTGTTTGTTAGTGAGACGTACAAAAAAAGTTAGTCAATTCAACACCACCTAGCTATTTATTATAAGTGTTTATTAGTGAGACATACAAAAAAAGTTAGTCAATTCAACACCGCCTAGCTATCGTAACATGATTTATGTTTTCTTATTTTACACTCTCTTTGATAATTAGTCCTTAATATGATGTAGAGTTCTTTTTTTTTTTTTTTTTTTTTTTTAAATTAGTAGGAAATCCAAGATGAGATGTGGTGTTGACATGGAACCATGGGCATTAGAATGCCATTTAATAGAGTTTGAGAGAGAATTTTTTTTCTTACTAAGTCTCCATTTGGCCAGCGCGTTTTGCGTTTGGCGTTACGTTTTCAGCCCTTTTTTTTTTTTTTTTTCACACGCGTTTCAGCTTTCCCAGACACTTTTTTTACTGTTCATCATTGTTGCGGCTACTGTTCATTGAACAGTAGCCGCAACATGTGACTTTTTCCCACAACTTTTACTGTTCACGGACCCACAATTTTCACTTTTCGACAACTTTTTCATTAAAAATGGGTCCCACGGTACTATTCACACATTTAAATATTATTTTGCTACAGTGTTTTCAGTTTTCAGTTTTCAGCGGTATCCAAATGGACCCTAATTCTCATTAAGAAATGAATAATGAGTGGTTTTTTGCTCACCTAGAAGGCATTATAGAATTTAGAATCAATCAACACATTTTCAAGTTAGCTGTACAATTTAATCAAGCTCCATAGACATAGACAGACATGGAGAACAAAAGCTAGATTTGAGACCTTCAATTTAATCAAGCTCCTTAGACATAGAGAACAGACACATATGAGAATAATAGATATGTAGGAAAAAAAAATATTAAAAAAAAAAAACCTTTCAATTCAATAAATTGACACCATATAATAAGAAACAGATGAACACCTTCATAACTATGTATGGAAAGAAATTCAAGTCAGTACTACTGATAGCTCCTACGATTAAATTATATGACTATCCTGCAAATAAAACACGTCAATTATTTTTAACTCACAAAATTTGAGGGTACGGGTGTGCATGGTCAGTTTGGGTTGAATAGAAGGTTTTTCCAACTTGACTTTATCAAGTTAGGTTGATGAGTTGTGCTTACATATATATATATATATATATATATATTTTCTAATTACTGATTCTCCCGAAAGGTTAAATTATTAGGAGATGGTGAATTTATTCATTTGATCTAACAATATCAAGCTAACAAACAGTACAACAAAATACAAACAGACATCAGTTAGAAGCCTATATCAAATAGACATCACACAGCCCTCTTCAGCAGTAGGCACATATATAGCCAATAGCTAGAGTTGCTAAAACCAACAAAGCACACAGCAATGAACTAAAACTCATCCTAATTAAACATGAGACAGGGTTTAAGCCCTAATCCAATTCAAATGAGATACATATATCCACTGCTAAAATAGAGGAAAATTTGAGTTGCGTCTCCCTCCCCTACTTAAGTAAGCCCCCCCAAAAATATTGGATCAATGTAACAAAATAATAAACTTTATAACAAGAGATATTTATTTCGTAAGGGCCAAACTCTTTGCCAATGAGCTCTTTTCTTTTCTTTTTTTGAGAAGACCAATGAGCTCTAATTGAAAAGAATTTGTTTCTCCTATAACAAGTTGACAGTAAAATTGTGCCTTCAAAATTCATTAGATACGTGAACTTACATGTTACATCTTATGCACAACAATTAAAAAAATCCCCACACACCAATAAACTCATCTTGAGACATAAATTATTAATAGAATCAAAGAAATAAATAAATAAACCCATCACTTTGCCAATGGGATAAGAGAGAGTCCTAGAGCTCTCTAGGAACAAAGAATGAGATTGGTGATTACCATTGAATTACGATTCCTCAATCAATCCATGTCTATCTCTCAGAAACAAAATTTATACACCCCTCAATCAATCCATGTCCATCTCTCAGAAACAAAACTTGTACACCCATTCATTTTGCCCATTCATCATCACCATGAGGAATAACATTGGCCTTTGCCCATCCTTTGCGCCAATGGTAGACGCAATGTATGAAAGTTTGATGAACTGAAACTCAAGCAATGTAAAAAAATTTGGGGTCCTATGAGCATTTTTATTTTATTTTATTTTTAAAAAAAGAAGTTGTATTTGTACTTGACTATTATCGTGAGAGAGAAATGTGGAGGTGCAACAAACAAACAAAAAAAAAATATATTTTTAAAAATTTTTAAATTTAGCTAAAATTTAGGAGTTTTTAAAGTAGTAATGTTACATGTCGAACCTATTATTTAAGTTTTACAAAAAGATGGATTTGATGGTATTTTAGGCATCTAAATCGAGGATCCCAAACAGAAGAAGCTCCTTAAATAGTAGTATAAATAACTTGATTCATCTCTAAGAGCATTCCCATCAAAAGTTCTAAAAAATTTAGCATTTAGCATCTCAAAAACCTACTTTACTAATTTTAACACTTCATTTTACAATACACAATACATCAAAAGTTCTATTTTTTTACGACTTCAATTAAAATAATATATACAGTACTTTAAAATAATATAAAAACAACCTCCACAAAATCCAATAGCAACAGTCATAGCCACCTCCACCACAACACTACCAGCATCAACCTCCATTGTGGCAACCAAAATCCACCACACAAAAAAAAAAAAAAAAAAAAAAAAAAGCCCAGCCACTACCTTCCTCTTCCAAATCACAAATCAACCACCATCACAATCACAAAACCCAAATCGACAAGAAGAAAGAAGAAACACAGAGAGGCAAACCCATCACGTTGGGTAGCAAAACACACACACACACAAACCCACCACAGCAAACCTTCACAAAAGCAAACCCATCACGTCAATCCACTGCACCACAACCCACTACGACCCAGACCCACAACCCAGAGACCCACACCCACGCCGATCACAATCCGAGATCACAAACCCACAGCCAGACCCACGCCAATCATGGTTTTGAAACCCGGACCGTTTAATGAACCGTAAAAGAGAGAGGTTTAAAGTTTTTAAGGTTGGACCGAGGTCGAACCGGGGTCGAACCGTGATGACGTCATAATTAATTTAATAATTATTTAAATATAAATAATTATATTAAATTAGTATAAATATAAAAATTAATTAAAATAATTAAATAAAATATAGAAATCTATCTTTCAAATGTATTTTTTTATATCATAACTTTCCCAAAACAAATAAGAAATATTAAATACTAAGTAAAGGTAGATATGGTATTCTTTATTTATTTATATATTGATTAGTTAAATTTGTGATAGCAACAATAATATACTAATTAGAAGGACACTTATATTATATTAAATAAAATAAAATTTTTAGATTATTTAATAGTTTTAAATTAAAATAATTTAAGAATCACACAATTGTAAATTTGAATATTTATCATTTATATATAAATCCATTATTTTTTCTCTACTAGCTACTCTTTATCCCGTCAAAATTACAACAACAAAAAAAAACTAAGACACATTTTGGTATTAGAATTTTTCTTTAAAAAAATTGTAAATATTAATTAAAAATATTAAGAATGAAGAGAGTTGTCACATCAATTACAAAAAAAAAAAAAAAAAAGCTAAGACAAATTTCGGTATTAGATATTTACTTTAAAAAAAATTGTAAATATTAATTAAAAGTATTTGATTCTGATTTAAGAGAGTTGTCACATCACGTTGGGAAGGTGAAAAAATTGAATGGCTGAAACTCTTCTTCCTTTCCAATGTAATCACGTGGAGGGGCTTAGGCAAAACACAAATAAAAAAAATGATACAAAAACTAAAAGACAGAAAGTGGAGACGGACAAAAGAAAGAGAAAGAGAAAAAGGAGAAAGAAGAAGAAGAAGAATAAGAAAAAGAAGAAGGAGAAACAGCAGCAGAGGATGAAGCGTTCACCAGCACTACCTCCGTACCTCGTCCGCCACCACACCGCCAGACTGGGTCAGATCGGCTTTTCTTCTTTTGCTTTTTTTTTTTTTTTTTTTTTTTTTCATATTTGCTTGTTCTGATTCAACTTTATTGTAAGAATTGGATTTTGTTTTGTGTTTTGTGTTTGGATTAGTTGAGACGTTTTTTGAGAGTGAAGCAAAGTCAGATCGGCTTGTTCTTCCCAGCACCAGCAGTTGTGTTTCTTTTTCTTTTGTTTTTCTGCGTTTTTTTTTTTTTTTTTTTAGTTCATATTCAAAGAGAACCGTGAGGAGCGGTTTGATCACGGTTCTCAGAACCGTGCGGTTGAATCGCGGTTTAAACGGTTTCCGGATTTTTTGACATAGTCCGGTTCTTAAGCTTAAAAGAACCGTGATTGTGAGAGGTTCACGGTTTTTCCGGTCGGACCGTACGGTTCGGTCCGGGTTTCAAAACCATGCAGTCGCCAATCACAATTTGAAATCACAAATTTACAACCCACAAAATCAAATCACTCCACCGTCAAGCTCTACCTCCATATCGGCGCCAACACTCCAAAGGCGTTTGGGCTTTAAAGTTCCTGACTGACGAACCTTGGAAGGGAGGAGCTCAAATCGTGAACCCGAGAGAAACAAAGAAGCTATGGGAAAGAGGAAGAGGAAAGTGAGAGAGGAGAGAGAAGAAAGAAGGGAAAAATAAAAAACAAATACACGCACAATTACCGTCGGAATAAAAAAAATAATTTTTGGCTTAGGATTTGTGCTACAGTGAGGTTGTATTAATACAATCTCACTATAGCAGTATCTCAAAATTTTTGAGTTTTGAAATGTTTGATGGAGTCAATTTTTTGGTGTATTGGTGCTAAAATTTAGCATATGGCACTTTTAGCATCCTTAATGGAAATGCTCTAACCAATGAGAGACACAAAACTAAAGGCTAAGTGTTTGAAACATAACTCACTCCAACAATAAGTAAGAATTGTGGGTTCAACTCACGATTTTAGTTATAAAACACATGTGCCAATAAAAAATAATCACCTAGGGCTTACCTGCAGGCACTAAATTCGTTTTATAAGGCAAAAATCTGGAATCGTTCAATATGTACATGTTAAGCTTCTTAAACAATGCCACATTACATAATCTTTTTCAATCCTATAAATACCACAAACCCTTCTCTCATATTTCTCATACAAATTCCTCAAACCGTAATATATATACTTATTTTCACATTAGATATGAAGTGCATATTTAAAATAAATAAATAAAATATTTCAGTCCAAGTTGGAAATGTTAAAGTAGATGAAGCCAACGACATCATATTAACGAGTCCAAACAAAGATAAGCCATCAGATCAGCACCAACGTACCAACACTAAAGTTCAGAGTTGCACACGTGCTGACACTAAACTAAACGCTGACGTATTGTTTAGAGATTGTCAAGCAAAGAACACCAAACGGTGTCGTCCCAAACTATATAGCGTTTGGTTCCCAAAAAATCTGTTACAGCAGATACAGCGGAGCATGCGGAAAATTCTGTTATAGGAGTCTAAAAAGTTTGCTACAGGTTTCTTCTCTTTTAATTATGGTGTTATTAATGTATTAGTGAATCAGTGTGAGTGCGTGGAATTATAAACAGTTTTTACAAATCTTGTGAAATAGTGTTGCTTTGCTTCAATCTCTATCTTTTTCAAAGATCAAAGGTTTACAATTTTTCGAATTAGAGGGAAAAAAAAAAAAAAAGCTTTTTGACCATAATTGACTATCAAACTTTGTTTAGTATTACTTTTTGGCAGTGTTATACACGTTGGTTCATTGGTCTACTATTATCTTCTCACTACTAATCAAAATGACTAGTTTTGTGCAGCGTTATTCACGTTCTCTATATCTTTATGAATTGAATTCTAGTTCACTGCATTGGAAAAAACGTTCCAGCGTGCATGGCACGATTTTAATCATGAATTTAATTAATATATATATATATATATATATATATGTATATATATTAAAACATAATATCTCTAAATTTTTCATAAATTGAACAAAAATTGTGTATCAAGAACTGTTAATCAAAATTCAATTGTAAAACTATTATAAAAAGAAGTATACATTAGAATTAGTTAAGAGTGTGTGGGATCTAATTAACTCAATGGGTAAAATTTTTTGTCAGGTAAATAATAGATTTGTGGTTCAAATTCCACTTACATAAAAACTAATTAGTGTCTTGATTTGATAATAGAAAACAAGTATCATAAAGCGGACACTATAAATTTAATAAGATATAAATGATTAAATCTTGTATAAGAACCATTGATGACAATGGAATCGCATAAGCCTGAGTAAAAACTTATTTATAGAATAGTTTTTTTTTTTTTTTTGGGAGAAAGTATTTATAGAATAGTTAATATGAATTAGATAAGAGTAAGAGAATTATATATATATAATTCATAACCGGTTATTATTTTTTAGAATTTAATTCTATCAAAACTTATTATAAAACACCATACGGCATTTTCTAGTTTAAAAAAGAATGTTGTGTAGTGAGTAAAAATTAATTGAACTCAACTACAACTTATTTTGTTTTCTAGACTGAATAGACTCACTGTAGTTCCAAAAAGGTAAATGTCCCAACATCATGTCATTGAAGTTAATTATGATGAACGGTGGCATGCATTTTTCGAAACTATAAATCTTGAAGTCCTTTTTTATCTTTTATTATCGCTTAATCTCTCAATATTACGGTTATAGCATGATACTAAAAGGATTTGAACCTATACCACAGTATCTTCATACCTAATGCATAGAGTGTGTTATACTTATATGTTTTACAATTAGTGGTTCATACCTAATGCATAGAGTGTGTTATACTTATATGTTTTACAATTAGTGGACGACCAGTCAAAGAAACCAAAATTAGGGTTAGAAAATTACATCCTCTTCACTTTTGTCTAGGAGACTTTGACTATAAAAGCTACACTACACATTTTAATCAATTGATTGAAAGTGACCATAAGGACATGTTATTGTCCTTGAGAGGTAGAAGAAAAGCTAGTCAACCTAGCTTTTATATTGTGATATATGTAGTAACTTATATTATGATCCTTTTTACGGGTATTTTTAGAGCATTTATTAATTAATCATTTTTAAAAAAAATTTATGAAAAATTGAAACAACGATAAAAAGTACGAGTTATTTTTTTATTTTTTTCATAAATTTTTTTAAAAAATGGTTTATTAATAAATGTCCTAAGGGTATCTATTTGTAAAATCTCTTCTATTATTTTATTATTTGTTAATATTTTTGTTTGCAAATTCAATTGATATGGGAAAAAGTTTCCAAGAAAAGTAAGTAAGGTCACATTACATCCTCAAAACTTTTGTCACTTTGTTGGAAAAGTTAGTCATGCACCATGGTCTTTATGGTCAATATATTGTCTGCCAAAATTAAGGCATTGAAAATTATAGATAGAGATAGCATTTGACTGATTTTACCTATAGATGATGACCAAAAAACTGCATTATGTTTGTGTAGTGTTGTTCATATTACTTCCAATATTATCTACTTATTACACATACTTTACTATGGATTCCAACATTTTTAGATAAGTAAGTTTTGGTCCTAAGGGAGAGGGGAAGAGGAGATTAATTCTCATGTTAATATTATCTTCTTACACTCACTATTTATTCCTTTTAAATGAAATTACTGATAGGATTAGAAAAAGACTAATAATAAGAAACTTCCTATTCTATTAAGGACAACATTTAGCTACAAAATTTGTTGTAGCCTAAATCTACAACCTTACTCAATATCTTTTTATTAAAGGTGAATTTTGACAAATCCACCATTGGATTACGTTTTTCTTCTTATATCCTCCATGCTTGCAAAATTTCTAGAAAATTAAAGATCAATAACTATATCATCCGTAAATTGTTTAAATTGCAAGTTTTTGTAGTTGAAAAATATGCATAAAAATATAATCTTTTAGATCTTATAGTAAATAATATTTGATTAGTACAAAATTATGCATGTGTATTAAGAGTGTAAAGAACATGCAATCTAACGGTTACATTTTCAAAATATGTAGTAATGTTAATGATATTGAGTAAGGTTGTAACCTTAAACTATTACCAATTTTGTAGCTAAATTTTGTCATTCTATTAATTTCTTTTGTTAATTGTTTGCCTTTTCTAAAATATTTCTTTATTACATGCTTTTGTAATGCATCTTATAATAACATACAGATTAATTTGAAATCCTTAAAATACCTTAGAACCAGATATATATATATATATGAAAGGATTATGCTCTAATATGATCTTGAAAAGTGAGCAACCTGTCATGCAAAGAAAAACTTGCAAAGGGTCTTGTATTGCAAAGAAGTGTCAATTGAGTTATAAAACTCTTGGCAACCAATAAAAAAAAACCTATTTTCAACAGATAATTGTGTTTAAAAGTATGGCTTTTAAATTTTAAGACTTTTTATTGGGAAAAAAAATCATGATAGAGTGAGCGAACTACAAAATTAAGACTTACATAAAAGTGCTAAATGAGCTATAAAAGTATAAAATACTTGACAAAATAAAAATCATATTTGAAACAGATAATTGAAGAAGTATGGCTTTCAAAATTTTAATGCAAAAAAAATCCTGACTATAATATGTAACTATTGCAAACCCCTTTCATTTCTAAATTTGTAGAGTTACGAGGAAAGAGTTTTTTGATAGGATATTTTGTCACCTCAACAATCAAAAAATGCCACCGCTTAAATTACTTTTAAATAAAACAACAATTCTTAAGCCTTTTGAGAAAATATTTATTTAGCATTTGTAATGCTTAGGTCCATTACACCGAGAATACTTATTAATATTAGTAACATTTGTTAATGTTTATCACTCAAAAACCTGTTACAAATAATCCTCACTTCTTATTCTTCTTTTCTTTTGATGGGAGAAGGATAGAAGGTTGCAACTAAACTACAATGTTCTTGGTTCTTTTTATTTTTCAGAGTACATTATTTTTAATTATTATTATTATTTTTTAGGTCTATGGTGAGAGAAGTGAAAGATGAGGTTCAAATCAACATATATAGACACAAACAAATGATGTAATTACACATGAAATTTTACCTTTTATCCACGTGAGGTTAATTCAATTAGATATCCATAACCCATGTCTGTAAAAAAAATGGAGCTAAACATGTAATTTTGCTCTACTTTTATGTCTCTTTCTTTCAAAAACACAAAAAATATAAAATACAAAATCAAATAAAATCAAAAAGTATCCAATGAAATACTTGTATCATGAGATTTCAAATCACAAATAGACACTTAAGTTTCGATCAAACATCAGATGAGTAAAATGTTAAATTTCAAACCATAATTAGATGAATTAAATTTCAATCAAATTACAAGTGAATAAATTGTAATTTGCCCAATTAATTTTGTTGAGAACTTTTTATATTTTCAATAAATAAATTTTCAAAACTTTTTTCATATAATTTATTAATAATTGGTCTAAGCACAATCTATTTGCAATTTCCCAAAAAAGAGCACTTGTTAATTAACGTTATCCTTTATAAATTTACAATATTTGTTTGTCAGGAGACATTATGTCTTGTTTGTCAGGAGACAAAATTGTATTTTAAACGTAGAAGAAAAGCTAGTCAAGTCAATAGAATCTAGCTATCATGATTTATGACAAGTTCTATATTTTCTTATTTTATAGACTCTTTGATATTTATACCGTGTATCAAACGTCATAATCTTAGTATGATGTACAGTTCCTTTAATTTTTCTTATTTGGTAGAATAACCATTCTGAGATGTGGTTGCACATGAAATCATGGGTATTGATTTGGAATGCCATTGAAAGAATTTTTTTTTAGATAAAAAATATAATTTTATTTGAGTAAGAGAACTATAACCAAATTAAAAAGTCTGGCCATGAAAGAAATTTTTGTTTGTTTGTTTGTTTATGTAGCATTATAATTTAAAATCATAGTTGGATTGCAAGAAGCTAACAAGCAAAAATTGAGATCAAAAGGCTATATAGATAGTAGAATTTTTAAAAATCAAAATTTATTAGTTTAAAATTATAATTTAGTGACTGGAATGTAACACAAAGGAAGGAATTTAATTACAAAAAATCAACTAAATATTAAATGTTAGAGGGAATTCGTTTTTCTGTTTATAAAAAGGATTGTCGTCTTCATATTTTTATGGTTACATAAAGGAACTTTTTATTCTAATGCCTTCTAAATATAAAGAACTTTTTAATATGTTATCACAATCGTGTATGGAAAGCAATTCCAGTCAATACTGCGGACTCATAGATTCAATTATTTCAGACCTTTCAAATCAATATATTAAAGTCCTTGAAATCCAATTCGATTTAGACCACAAAAAATAATATTAATATCCAATTACCTTTAGTCCTTTCAAATTGTTGTGTGTGTATAAATATCCTCACATGTCATTAGTTCTTTATCTGCTCATAACACTTAAGCCACCCAATTTTCCATTTACTTCCTCTGCTGTCAAGATGTTCAGCATGGGGAAAATCAATCCATACCTGCCCTTATTCCTTGCCTCTTGTTTGTTCTTCATTTCACATTCTCAAACCACTTCTAATACTTCCTCTCAACAACGTTGCCTCCCTGACCAGAGCTCTGCTTTGCTGCAACTAAGGCAAGAATTTGTTGAAAAGAGATTGCATTCTGATTACTATGATTACTATAATGGTTCATATCCAAAGATGAAGTCTTGGAAGGCAGATAGTGATTGTTGTTCCAGCTGGGATGGGGTCACATGCGATGCACGCAACGGCCACGTCATTGGCTTAGACCTCAGCAACAGCTGGCTTTGTGGGCCTCTCAACTCTAACAGCAGCCTCTTCAGGTTGCGTCATCTTCGAAAACTCAACCTTGCCCTCAACAACTTCTCTTCCTCCACCACAATCCCATTTGAGTTTGGGCAGCTTGTGAGGTTGACCCATCTTAACCTCTCTCGTTCCTTCTTACATGGCCGAATCCCGTCGGAAATTTCATGGCTCTCCAATTTGGTTTCACTTGATCTCTCTTTCAATTATTTTTATTACTCTGTTGGTGCTGACTATTATTATCATCGTAAAATTTTGAATCTCAGAAGAAATGATCTAGAAGCATTTGTCCAGAACGTGACATATTTGAGAGAACTTCATCTAGACGAAGTGAACATTTCATCGTCACTACCTCAATCCCTCGCAAATTTGACTTCCTTGACTTCTCTTTCTCTGTCTGACTGCATTTTGCTTGGCGAATTTCCCTCAGATATTTTCCTACTGCCCAAGATACAAGCCATTGATGTGTCAGGTAACCACAATCTCACTGGTTTTCTTCCCAATTTTCGATCTGGTAGTTCCCTAAAGCAATTGCGTCTTTCCTCCACGAATTTTTCTGGGGAATTGCCCAATGCAATCGGGAACCTTAAGTCCTTGAACTTTTTGGATCTTTCTCAAACCTATTTTTCAAGGGAATTACCCAATTCAATCGGTAACCTTGAATCCTTGAGCCATTTGGATCTTTCTAGGGCAAATTTTACTGGGGAATTGCCCAATTCAATCGGCAACCTTAAATTCTTGAGTCATTTGGATCTTTCTGGAACAAATTTTCTTGGGGAATTGCCCAAATCAATCGGCAACCTTAAATCCTTAAGCCATTTGGATCTTTCTGGGGCAAATTTTTCTGGGGAATTGCCCAATTCAATCGGCAACCTTAGATCCTTGAGTTATTTGGATCTTTCTGGGGCAAATTTTCTTGGGGAATTACCCAGTTCAATCGGAAAGCTTAAGTCCTTAAATGCTTTATATCTTCGCTCAACAAATTTTTCTGGGAAACTGCCCGATTCAATCGGTAATCTCAATTCCTTGAATTATTTGGAACTTGATTCAAGTAAATTTTCAGGAGAAATTCCCCCTTCTATTGGGAACCTATCACAGCTTACTTCTCTTTCTCTCTCAAGGAGCAATTTTCATGGCCAGCTTCCATCCACATTAGGAAATCTTGCAAAACTCACTTCTCTAGATTTTGACAATAACCCTTTCTTTGGGAAATTACCATCTTCACTGGGAAATCTTACCCAATTAGAAGAATTAAGCCTTTCAAATAACAATTTTGAAAGCAAGTTCCCAGTTTTACTAACAAATATTACCAAACTCATTTGGATAGATATATCAAGAAATCAATTGAACGGGTCAATCCCATTGGAAATAAGTAGACTTACTAATTTGTCTTACCTTGACTTGTCTCATAACTCACTCACAGGGGCTATCCCCTCTGTTTTGTATACAATGCCTTCATTGTCTGTACTATATCTATATCAAAATCAGCTTACTGGCCTTCTCCAATTCAAAAATATCTCTTCATCACAGTTAAATTCCCTGGCATTGAGTGGAAACAAATTGGATGGACCGGTTCCAAGGTCAATTTCTAATTTCACTAAGCTACATGGGCTATATCTTTCGTCGATCAACCTACAAGACAAGATGGAGTTAAACATATTCTTCCAGGTTAAAGAGCTTCAATCTCTCGATCTTTCTGGTAACAATTTGTTGGTTTCAAAAGAAAATATCAATTCAACCCACCACAAATTTTCAGATTTGTATTTGTCTTCTTGCAATTTGCGTGAATTCCCTGATTTCCTAAAAGCCCAAAATGAATTGAGTACATTAGACCTTTCCAACAACAAAATTGAAGGTAAAATACCTAAATGGTTTTGTAATGTTGGAAAAGGGACGCTACAATCCCTGAATCTTTCTTTTAACCTTCTCAACGGTTTTGAACAACCGCTACAAGTTCTTCCTTGGAAATCTATGTACTATTTAGATTTACGTTCCAACATGTTGCAAGGGTCACTTCCAATTCCACCATTGTCTACATCATATTTTTTTGCCTCAAACAATAATCTAACTGGAAAAATCCCTCGAATGATTTGCAGCGTGAATTCCCTCCAAGTCCTTGATATATCTAACAACCAGTTGAATGGTCACATTCCACAATGTTTAGGTCACTTCAGCAACTCTCTTTTAGTATTGAATATGAGGAACAATTGCTTTCAAGGAAGCATGCCTAAAACATTCATAAAAGGATGTTCGTTGATGACATTGGACTTCAGTCGCAATAAAATACAGGGGAAGATTCCACGATCCTTAGTGCAATGTCAAATGCTAGAGGTCCTAAATCTTGGAAACAACGACATGAATGATGCATTCCCCTTTTGGTTACAGTCTTTGCCAGAATTACGGATTCTTGTCTTGCACGCAAATCGATTCCATGGCCCTATTTGGAATCCTCATACCAGGTTTGGCTTTTCCAAGTTGCATGTCATCGACCTCTCTCACAACAATTTCTTTGGTAGGCTACCTTCAGAATACTTTAGAACTTGGAATGCAATGCAAATGGTTCCTGCCAAAGATAAAGCACAACCAGAATACATGGGAATTCAATCAAATTATTATGAAGACTCAATGACAATGGTGAATAAGGGGTTAGAAATATTTTTGGTAAAGATCTTGACCATCTTCACAGCTATTGATCTCTCCAATAATAGGTTTTATGGAGAAATTCCAAATAGTGTGGGAAACCTAAAAGGTCTAATTGTACTCAATTTATCGAGCAATAGCTTCATGGGCCATATCCCTTCATCATTAAGGAACCTAACTGTGCTTGAATCTTTGGATCTTTCTCAAAACAAGCTCTCAGGTGAAATTCCTCAACAGCTAATTGGTCTTACATTTCTTGAATATTTAAACTTGTCTCAAAATCAACTTATTGGTCCAATTCCACAAGGTGGACAATTTTGGACCTTCGAAATTTCCTCCTTTGAGGGAAACTTGGAGTTGTGTGGCTCTCCGTTGCCAAAGAAATGTGGAAATATTGAGCCACCAACGTATGAAACAAGGCAAGAATCGTCAATAGTAGAAGGATTTGATTGGAAAGTGGTTGTGATAGGATATGCCTGCGGATTGATAATTGGACTAGTTATAGGGCATTTCGCCACCTCAAGAAGGACAGATTGGTTTGTGAGAAATTTTGGAGTGCACTTAAGAAGGTGAAGATGAAGACAAGTAGAGGCAGTTGCTCTAGATTTATAGTGATTGTAATAATTGTACTTATGTGTGTAATAATACGGATCGTCACCATCAAACACTACATGGCCCCCCGATCCATTGCCTTGATATCTCTCATAGCACCTTCCAAGGTACTCTACTATCCTTCTGAAATGATACAGTGTAATTCTTTCCTCTTTTTTTTTTTTTTCCTTCTGTAATTTTTTAAAGGCTTGATATTTGGAATAGAATTCTCAATTGAAAAGGACGTGAATCACAATTTTGGCTTCTTAAAATATGATATATTGATTTAAATTTTATTATAGGTGCTATATATATATATATATATATATATTATGAATATACATTTTTTGGGGGCAAAAATTCAATTTGCAAGTTGAAATTTTGTCATTTCAGTTTATCAATTTTTACAAAACGGTCATTTTAATTCTTCTGTCCATTGTGAACTAAAAACCACTGTTAACTTTTCTAAAACAATGTTTGTTTTAAATCATTGTCTAATGCTACAAATGTGAATTGGTATCATTTTAAGAGTTATTTGTGTTCTTCAAAAAAAAAAAAGCTACAAAGGTAAAATTACAATTAAATTAAATTTTGTAATATAAGTCCGTTAACATTCTCATTTATTGTTTTTAAGATGAATTTATACTTACCTACTGTTATGGCCAGTTTAGATGGAGCTGGAGGGAGAGGAGTATAGTAGAGTTGGTCAGAAATTTGTTATTGTATCAAAGATGAAGTTTCATCATCCAGTACTAGACACTTTCTCACCAAGGAAATCTGATCATATTAGTCTGCATAAACAGCATATGGATAAGTTGACTTGCATGCCTACTGATTTCCAGGTTATCTTTTCCTCTCATTTCTATGCCAAATGCTTTTGGGGAGGTTGTAAATATCTGTTTGATGCTCATAATTATGTGATAATCATCAATGACGTGTGAATTTACCATTAGGTAGACCCAAGTTGTGATGCATATTTAACTTCATCAATTTGGATATCATCGACAATTCCAGCTGATTGGATATGGCAATTTCCTAGTGAATTTGAGGCTTCCTCACATCAGGATGTTTATTGCAATAAACGTCAAATTGTCTGTGAATTTGAGGGGGATGCTTCCATAAATGGTTTTTTTGAATTCACAGTTATATGACATAAATTTATAAGATTTTTATAGCTCAATGTAAGAATTGTTCTTTTGGGTTTTGTAGAGATTATTAACCAGCAGCTTAAAAATTATTCATCTCTCTTAAAAACCCGTTCAAAAGTGAAAATGGTTCAGTCACTTGTGCCAATATGGGAGGTCTGTTTTGGTCACATCCATTCACTGATTTTCATGAGTCTGTTGACATTTTATCTTGTTGGTTATTCATTAATTTGATGAATTTCTCCTTGGTGTTCTAGGAATATGAAAGGACTTGAATGCATGAGGTGACAATGCCTCCTGATCCTGGCAAACCACCTCCACAGGATGTTCTTAAAACTCTCTCACTAAGTCTTGAATTTAAGAACAAACTTATTGAATTTTGTGGTGAAGCAAAAAACTCTCTACTCTGACTCCATTTGAGAAAAAAATGTAAAGTTAAAGCCGTCAATGACATCATCAATGATGAGGGAAATTTGGTTGGACTTGGACATGTTACCCCTAACAATGTAGATGCAGAACCTTTGAAGAATTCTAAAGAAAAGGAAATAATTGAATCTTTGTCACCACAAGTTTCAATATGTGAAGAAGATGGTCCAATCCTCACGGAAGGGAGAAATACAAGTATTGAACCATTGTCTTGAGGTTGAGTAAATGCAATCATCAGCAATTACTAAAACATTAGATCCAAAGGTAATTTATCATGAGGTTGCATGTTTATCCTCTTGGATGTTGGGCCTTTTCACTTTTAAGCATAAGTTTTCTTTTGATCATGTGATATGATGGGTCCTTCACTATTTTACGGTGTCGGACACAGAAGCTACAATACTGTCTTGAATGCCTTTTAGTTTCTTCTAAGTGTTTTCTTAAACCCCTCTCTCTCTCTCTCTCTCTCTCAGACTGAGATATTTATAACAAATGTAATTGTACCACAATTATGTTTGATTGGTGGGTGAAATGGTGTACAAAATTTACTAGACATCTGTGTGTTCTTATAATCCATGTGTTGTATTCAGTCTGCAGATAAGGAAGCCCTCAATCTTCTACGGTGGCTGGTCACTTCTTAGGCTGCTGAAGGTATAAATTATGAGTCCTTTGTTGCCTGCCATTGATAAGGTGCTAGGGAAGGCTAATATGGATTATGAGAGCAAGTCCCAGGAGCTTCAAGACTTTCTTGATTCAATTGCTGACTTGATTGACTTTGGGGGCCTAAGAATCTTGCGGGCACAAATTCCCTAACTGACTCAATGGATCTACAAAATCAGAATTGTGTTCATCAAAAACAAGTAGGGGATTTTGTTTTATCTGGACTTGGCAGCTCAGAATCTGTAGTTGTCAAAACTCATGAAAAATGTGCAAAACTAATTGGCATGACCTTTTGCAAGGAACCCCCCATTGCAGACTAAACAGATGGGGCATCTGAACTTGCTTCAATTACACTTACCATCTTTAATTTTGACAGATCATTAGGTATCACCTTTTATTTCTAGATTGCATGCAATTTCTCCAAATTCTTTTCATATTGATCCTTTGGTAGAGAGGAAAAGAAGAAGAAGAAGAAGCTCATTTTCTACTTTTTATGTTTTTTCTTTGGGGGGGGTAGGGGAGGTTTGGTGGTGATTGATCTCATCTTGTAGTGCATGTTTTATAATATGTCTGACCAACTTTTGTCTTTTTCTTATTAGGGACAATTTTGGATGATATTCTTCCTTTCTTTGATGGGGACTGTCGAGAAGCGAAAGTCATGGACATTCACGCTAGAATTGGTGGCTTTGATTCCAATCATTTTGTCTTGGGCATTCTTACTCACTGTCAAAATGATGGCTCTTACTTGTACCTCTTAACACCAATATTATCACCTCCTTCTACAAATAGTGTATACAGATGACTATCCTATGATGACAAAGGTTCCTAGAACTAGTATTTTATTTTTTTTAATTTATCTGTTAAAGACTTTAATTAAATGTATTCAATTCCTATTATTTATTCTTCAAAATTTCCAATGTGTTACCTTTTGGTTTTGGATTTTCAGGTGCTTCTCATGGGAACAATGTAGCATCAGTGAAGCCATAACTTTTGAAAGGAAGTATTCTTTATGTGATTTATATGATTTCTAAACTATCTACTGAGTTTCATATGTCTCCTATAAACTGAGCAACCAACCTCCTAACATCACCCAAAATTCCTAATATCCAGTTGCTGTTCTAATTTTGATCAAAGTAGGAGAAAATTATTGTACCACTCCCCACCCCCCGGGGCCAAAAAAAAAAGATGCAACCAAAGCTCTCTTCACTCTTCAGCTTTTTCTCCTTCTCAGGTTCATTAATTTTCTATTAATTCAATGATAATTATAAATGGTAAGGCGCTTTCCAAAGTTTCAGTGAGATTAGAGATTTGCTTGCTCAGTTCTAAACTTTAGGAAGATATTGTAACTTTAGGGTGAATGTTTGCAAGCAACCCATGTTATTTTGTGGGAAGAATAACATTCGCAAATGAGAAACTTCTTATCTATTCTATGACACTTTGCTGGTTCAGCTAGAAGTTCGTTTAGTTCACAAAGTTCTTTGCTTGACCATTGTGAGAATACAAAGCTTTTTCCTTGATGATTCCAACAATGATATGCCTGAATCTGGTTCTGGATCTCATGTAAAGCCTATTTTGGAGCATTTGTATTATGAAAACCCCAGAAACCTTAATGCAAAAAGGAGTGCATTTGGTGATGGGGTGACAACAATAATACAGGGTGGAGGAGGTATTGCAAAATATCATGCACTGATTCCTCACAAGACACGTCTCAGATTTCAGGACCTCACAGGAAATCAAAGCCTACTCCACTTAGTCAAAGTGGGTAACAGGACCCTGCAGGCGTTGGTGGTGGACAACAATTGACATGGTTAAGTATAGAGGTATCAGACTACTTTTTTTTTTTTATGTTTGATATTTTTGCAAAACCAGATGTACTTTTTAAAATTATTTTCAAAAGTTATGTTATCTCAAACCTAAATTCCCATGGCTATTTTTGTTTTTTGCTTTATGTTTTTTGGAGTACATTCCTATGGGTTTGTATGCTTAATGTTTTCCATGATTATTCAAAATACTCTTCCATATTTCTGTTCCCATAAATATTTACAATATGATTTTGATATACTTTGCATTTGAAGGTTGTTCTTTTTAAGTAAGGAATTCGTACTTTCTCCTACTTAGCACTTGGAAATTCAGTCGTTACGATGATAAATATTTGAGTTTATCCGGAATCAGTTTAGTTTGTATTGGTATAGCACCATCTTACCTTTGCCAATGTCAACACTGTCAAGTCAACTTGATAGTATTTCAAGATCAGGGAGAGTTAGAGAGAAAATCTTTGGCTTCTTGGTCTTTTCTTGGAATATGACAGTAAATTTTCTTTTCCTTCTGAAGTTGTTGGGTGATGAATTCACAACCTCTAATTTTAAACTAGTAGTTTCTTATCAAATTATGTATTGTCAAATATTTAGGAATTATTTGTTTTTATTTTTTATTTATTTTTTATTTTTTATAATTGGTATAACTTATGTGTATCACTGGGATAAGATAATTTTCAATACGTACTTATAAAATTAATCATGGTCTCTCTCTTTCCTTGGGGAATGTATTGGATTATGAATCCATTGTGGTATGTCTTGGTATACTAAGACTTATATTGTAGGAGGAGATTAGTGATTATTCATATGATTAAAAATCATTTCTTCCCACTTTTGTTGCTTTCTAGAACTAGATAATTAGAATTCGAACTTCATTTATGCTAGTCATTACTTTTGGATCAAATGATCTATCAATAAATTCTCTCTTACAATTTTATAATTCAAGCAGAATCTAGAGGAGATCTCAGACCTAATCCTCGATTTGATGCTATCAATGTCACAGCTCTCGGCCTCTTGCTATTCAGAATGATACGTATTCCATTCCTGAAGTTTATGTGCTTTTGCGTAGTAAAATTGAAGCTTTTAAGAGGTATAGTTACTGGTAATCATATTTAGATTTCATGTAATTTTTCTTTCTACTGCTAGTTTTGTGTTGAATGTCACTTGATGTTTTAAAACTTTTTGTAATGTGAGTGCAATTGCTGATGGGCCTGGCCTGGAAGTGGAAAAAACTACTCATTTGTGAATGTTACTTTTATTTTGTTACTATCAGGTGAAATTGAGAATGGGGGTTGACCATGTGAATGTCACATGGCCACTAAAGGCACTTAAGGGTAATGCCCATACCCATGCCCTTACCCTTAAGGAAAATAAAAGTTTTCCCTAAATATTGGTGAAAGTTGGATGGGTGTTGGTGCATCTCAGACAACCATCTTCATGTTTATTGCAATGGACAGAAATATCGGGAAAGAAGAAATTTTTTTTTTTTTTGTTATATAAATGTTGGAAAGAGAAAAGAAGATAACTTCTAACACCACAACAAAGTGTGTTTTGTTTGTTGCTTCTCTTTAATTTGAAGGCTAGGGGCTGGGGTTGCTTCAGTTTGGTATCTTCCCTCTTATTTTTTTGATGAAGATCAATTTTCTTCCTCTCCTTTCAATTCCTTTTCTTTGGCTTACTAAAATTATTATCTATTTGTAAAAGAAGGGGAAAAGTGGGCAATGCTAATTTCTTATGTATCACCCTGCTTGAATGTTGCTTATGTAACATTCATGGTACTGTGTGTGTGTGTGCGCGCTTGTGATTTTTACTAGTTGGTTGCTTTTGGTTTTTGAGTTACATTTAGGTGGGCGGGCTATTCTTACACATTTTTTAATCTCTTATATTCATAACATTTTGTAATATAAAATTGGAATAACTTGTTCAAACGTTGTGTTGTGAACCTGACTATGTATGTTGCCGACTCTTGGAATGTTACAGTTGGTTTGGACAACTTTGAGGCCTAAGCCATAAACATTGTTTGATGTCTTCATTATTTTCTCTGTTATGCAAGATCACTATTTCTAATTGCTTTTCATAATCTTCATTTATTTACAGGACTCTAGATGGAATATCTGGCTGCAAGATGTTGGTTTTCTCTGAGGGGAAGTACTTGTTGAGTCACTTTATGAAGATTGTCTATTCATCTGACCCAGATATAATAATGGGTTGGGATATTCAAGGTGGTTCTCTTGGTTTTTAGGCAGAAAAGGCTTCAGTTTCCACTTTTTGAGGGAAACTTGGGATTATGTGACTCTCCATTGTCAAAAAAATGTGGAAATATTGAGCCACCAACTTATGAAACAAGGCAAGAATCATTAATAGTAGGAGGACTTGATTGGAAAATAGTTGTAATAGGATATGCTTGTGGATTGATAATTGGACTAGTTATTGGGTATTTCACCACCTCAAGAAGGACAAATTGATTTGTGAGAAATTTGGAGTGCACTTATGCAGGTGATAATGAGGACAAGTAGAGGCACTTTTTCTAGATTTATTTACAGTGATTGTAATAATTTTATTTATTTGTGTAATAATACAAGCCTTACTGAGTGTAATGAAATAATTATAGTGATTGATACAAATATACAATTATATGTAAGTGTACAATAAATAACATAAGCACGCACACTATTATTAATGATTGCCACATGCTAGTCCCCTTTTTTTCTCAAATATATATATATATATATATAGCATTCAAGTCTGTCACCATAGTATAATACAAATCACTTCTACAAATAAAGAAATAAGCTACAAGGAACAATCTTGAGTGGTGAACGTTGTTAGAATCTTAGCATATTGTATATGCTAAGCCTTCAATTTGAATCTCCATGGACAACAAGTGACACATTTCATACCATTTGGTGAAGCACCAATTCTCTCTATTTTTATCCCATCAGGTCTTGTCTTCCTAACCTTATCCTTGTTATTCAATTCCAAGAAGACAGGTAAATTACAATAACTTCTAAAATAAATCTAAAAATAGTATTCTTAAGTACACCAAAATGGACCAAAGTCGGCTAAAATAGACTAAAGTTGATTCAAATGAACCAAAATGGACCAAAGTGAACTGAAATTGACTAAATTGGACCGAAGCAGGCCAAACGGACGAAATGGACTAAATTAGGCCGAATTGGATTGAATAGACCAAAGTGGACCAAATGGATCGAAATGGACCAAATTATACCAAAATGGACCGAAATAGAGAAGAATGGACTGAATGTTAAACCGTGATTAGTAAACATAACTCACAAAATTAATAATAATTAGGGTAAATTACAAATTTGGATCCTAACCTTTAGCATTGTGTCAAAATGATCCCTACTATTAAGTGATGGATGAAAAGTACTAATGTGAACAATAGCCAAAAATGAGGAAGGTGTTAGCATGGAGGCAAGAAATGAGGGTATCATAAGAAACATTAAGGAGAGGAGATTCAAGAGTCAGGTGATTTGGTCAAAGATGCAAAAGGAGACTACTCTATAGTTTAGGGTATAGAGAAATGCATGGGACATAGGTTGTTTTTCAGGCACTGTTTACTCAAGGAGAATGAGACTATATGGCTCGGAATTACAAGTAAGATCAATATTAAAATTTTATTCACCCCTTAATTATTAGCTTTATACAGGGGCAGAGCAATATAATAGGGTCCCCCCCCCCCCTCCAATTTTTGAAAATTATATATATATATATAACTATTTTAATGTTTTCAAAATTTAGTCTACAAAAATAAGAGTTCCCCCCCCCCCCCCCCCAAATATTTGAATTAGACTAATGATACTCTTAAAAAATATAATTGGTCTAATAGTTATAGAGATATAACTTTATTTTTCTCAATTCAATTTTTTATTGTAAAATATGCTTTTATATCTGTTAAAAATTTGATAAAATTTGGCACCAAACATGTTTGAATTTATCTTTTTCAACTTGTTATGTGGTGATTAACAAGTAATTGACTCATTTAAAAAAATATTGTCACTAAAACTACACATGAAGTGTCTTTTTAGTTGCTACATAATGGGTTAGAGCAAGATAACATCAAATATATTTGGAACTTAACTTATTCCTCCAAGTTTTGGATCATTCATATTTTTGAAAATTTTTGAAGATTTCATTTGTTTAATTGAAAGATTTTTTTTACTTACTTTAGTATAAAATTTAATAATTTGTATTGAAAATGAAACTTTTTAAGAATTTTACTATGAAAATGGTAAAAATAAATTTTATTTTATGAAAGCGCTACCAAACATAATTTTGATTGAAAATACTAAACTTTCTTTTTTTGTTGGGTGTATGTATATATATAACTTATCAAATAAAAAAAGTGTATATATTTGCGCGTGTGTGTTAGGGGGGGGGGGGGAGGGGCAGGAACAGAGGAAGACTTGGACTGGGTGGGGGGGGGGGGGGGAATGGTCCCCCTTGATTTTTTTTATAATTGATATATACATAGGTACCAATTTAGCAATTTTGTTCTATAATATCACACTTTGCTCCCCTTAACATTATCATTGATTTTTTTAAGAGTGCTACTTTAGCCACAAACTTTTCTATAACATTTTTACAAACTGTTGAGGTAGTAAAATTTTATTAGTTTGCATTTGAGCCCACCACTTACATCACATTTTTACTTACTAATAACCACTCACCGCATTAATAATTTATAAAAAAAAATTGTAATTCTAGCATTTTCCTCGTTTTGAATGCTTTTTTTTTTTAGAAACAAACACACGCACAGGAGAGAGGGAAAGAGATTTTAACACAAAGGCACATCACGACTCCACTCAAAAGCCATGATAACTTTTAAGGGAGAGTGAGGCAAGTTATATTATACACAACACACTCTCTTAAACAATGTGGGACAATTACCCATTATTTTTTTGAGAAACAAACACACACACAGAGGGGAGAGTGAAAGAAGTTCTAACACAAAAGTACACCACAAAAAAATCTAAAGCAAAATAAACAAGCCCAAAAAAATTATTCAACAACAAAAATTACCAATAGTAAAGTTAAAAACAATTAAACTCAATCAACCAATTCTACTCAAAACAAACAACCTTTTTTTTTTTTTTTTGAGAAACAAACACACACACACACAAGGGAGAGGTAAATGAGTTCTAACACAAACGCACATCACAACTCTACTCAAAAGCAATGGTAACTTTTAAGGGAGACCCTTTAAAAAATTTTAAAGAAAATAATTTTGTCCATACCTGAATGCACACATAAAAAAAAAAAAAAAATCATTAGCTATTAAGCAACCAAGCCAAAAGCTAGAGCCACCGCATGCAACCAGGGCCGGCTTAATGTATGATGCAATCGCCTAAGGCCCCCAAATAAAAAATGGCCCCACTTGTAAAAAAAAATTATATATATATATATATATATATATATATAATATTTATTTATATATTTTAATTAAAAAAAATTTAAGCACTTTTATTGGTCAATAAAATGCATTAAAAAAGTCCCATTGTATTTTAAAATGCAAAAGATTAAAATGAAAAAAAAAACAAAAATAGTCAAATTTTAGCTGACAAAATTAAATTTTAGAAGACAAATTTATTAACTAATTCTTGAAATATGCTCAAATCAAAATTAATACTAGACAAATTTATTAATAATATATCATAATCGTTTTGAAATATGCTAAAATAGAGATTATAAATTTCAAAAATAAAAGAAAAATCTCTCATCTCTATGTCTCTCTGCCTCTCCATCTATCTTCTTACCTTTTTTTTCTTCATCTTCATCTCTGATTCTTGATCTTTTTTCATAAACTCACTCAATCAGTCTAGCTTGACATTTTTTTTTGTTGATTCCCTTCAATTCAGAGCTACCAGAGGTAATCTTCTTCCTCTCTATACCTTTCCGAAAATGAAGACGATGACTCTTCTATTTATTTAACTTAAGTTATATATATATTTTTTAGTTTATTTCATTGCACAATTATTTAATCGGAGTCCCATCATGAGACACGTTTTTTGCTATGATAGGACCCTTTTCTGCTATGAGAAGACACGATTTTTGTTTTAAAACTTAGCCATAGGATGATAGAGTACAGGCTGGACGCTGGACATCTACTGATCTGCACTGCTGCACAGGCGCACAGCAGCACAGGCTGCACAGTGCGCAGCTGTGCAGTGCAGCCCATAGTTATACAACACGGTTTCTCACCTTTTTTTTTTTTTTTTACCAAGGTTTCTCACTTTGTTTTTTTGAGAAACCACCCTCACAGAAAGAGGGGGGAGGATATCATTGACAAATTTCAGAAACATACACAGATTCCACCGCTGGAGGGACATCCTCCATCCAGGATTGAAAGTGGATAAATTTACATGCCAATCTAGCCAACCCGTGGGCTACCCTATTGCCCTGTCTACGAGTATGATTAAAAAAGACATTACCAAGCAAGGAAGCTAACACCTTGACATCATTGACAATATGACCGAAGCTGGAAGATGAAGGACCAATACTGTTAAAAGCTTTTATAACAATTTCCGAGTCCCCTTCCATAATGATGTTGTTAAAGCCGAGGTCCTTTGCAAAACAGAGGGCACTCCGAGCTGCCAATACTTCCACCATCTCTACAGACGTAGGTAGTGGAATGAGATGTGTAAAAGCAGCCATAACTAGACCCAAGTCATTGCGAATTATCGCTCCCAAGCCTGCGGAGCTGGAAGCGCTGAAAGTAGCACCATCGAAATTGATTTTCACCCAGTTCGACGGAGGAGGAAGCCATTTGGAGACTTTAGGAAGGGAGGGAACTTTTGGGGGGTTGAGGGAGGAATTGTGGAAAACCTGAAGAGAATCCGAAGCCAGTTGGTTGATCATATCCAGAGAAGCAACATCTTCACCCACACGGAGCTTGTTGCGACGAGTCCAAATTTGTGAAACTGTCATAGCAAACAAATCCACAAGGTTGCTCTTCTCAAAGCACAATTGTAATACATCAAGGAAGCTTGCAGCCATGCCCGCTGCATTTACCAGCCAGCCAAAGTGAGCCTTCCAAACCTGCACTAAGGAGGGACAAGACCAAATAGCATGAAAAGAGGTTTCAGGTTCCAGGTCACAGGAAGAGCAAGTTGTGTCAATTGGGATTTTCCTTTTCTTGAGGTTTGCCTTCGAAGGCAAGGAGTCTGACCCTGCCCTCCACATTAAGGATTTTACTCTATTCGGCACTTTCAAAGACCAAATGCCCTTCCACAGCCTTTTTGACTTGGTGAGATCCGAGGACCTGGGTTGCTTATTTAATTCCTGATTTACCAAGAGTTGATAACCGGACTTGACAGAGTAAACACCGTCAGTGTTGTGCGGCCATGTTCTAACATCTATGCACTCGCCAAAGCTAAGTGGGATAGCCTTGATTATGGCCGCTTCACTAGGTAGAAAATTTGCGTTAATTACTTCTTGTGACCAGCAGTGCCCAACTTTATCAATTAGGGATGAAACCTTTTCATGATTTTCAAAATGGGAAGGTTTGGAGATGATTTTCTTTAGACTAGGGTCGGGCAACCAGTTATCATGGTAAATCTGAATTGATGAACCATTGCCCACCCTCCATAGCATGCCTTTTTGGATGATCTCTCTGCCCCTAAGTATGCTTTTCCAAGCAAAAGACCCACTACCTTCCTTTGCCTCAAGAATGCTTCCCTTTGGAAAAAATTTGGCTTTGAAAAATCTGAAGAACAGGGAGTCCTCATTTGTTAGCAACCTCCACACTTGTTTCACTAGCATCGCATCATTAAACTTTTGGACGTCTCGAAAACCCATGCCACCAAGTGTCTTAGGCTTACATAGGGAGCTCCATTTGGTCCAGTGAATTTTTCTTTGCTCACCTCTTTGACCCCACCAGATTTTCTTGATCAGGGATTCAATCTCATTGCATAGGGTGATCAGGAGCTTGAAACAACTCATGGCATAGGTCGGAAATGCTTGGATGACTGCCTTGAGGAGCACTTTGCAACCCGCTTGAGAGAGGAGTTGCTCCTTCCACCCTTGAAGCTTGGCCCAAACCCTTTCCTTGATGTATCAGAAGCTTGCCTTCTTGTTTTTGCCGATTAGAGTCGGTAAGCCCAAGTATTTTTCACAGTGCTTCACCTCTTGGACCCCGAGGGAGGCTTTAATCTGATTAAGGGAGTCCGGGTGCGTAGACTTACTAAAGAATAAGCTTGTTTTGTGCAAATTAAGGAGCTGCCCCGATGCTTTCTCATAGCAAGAGAGGAGAGATTGAACTTTCTGGCATTCAAGCATGGAGGCACGGCAAAAAATCAGGCTGTCGTCGGCAAAAAACAGGTAAGTGAGTCTTGGGCCTTTTTTACAAATGGAGACCCCGCGAATATGCCCCGAAACAGCCGCTTGGTGTAATAGACTATGGAGACCTTCAGTACACAGTAGGAACAGATAGGGAGAGAGAGGATCTCCCTGCCTAATGCCACGCGATGGTCGAATCACGTTTGTAGGCTCCCTGTTTATCAAGATAGAGTAGCTTACCGTGGTAATGCATTCCATCAATAACGCCACCCATTTGTCGTCAAAGCCCATTTTTTTCATAATCTTCTCAAGGAAAAGCCATTCAACACGGTCGTAAGCCTTGCTCATATCCAACTTCAAAGCCATGAACCCCGATTTACCCGACTGGTGATTTTTCATGTAGTGAAGGGTTTTAAAGGCCATGAGGACGTTATCAGTGATGACTCTCCCTGCCTGGAAAGCACTTTGGTTCTCTGAAATCACCGCAGGCAGAACCACCTTGAGTCTGTTAGCAAGGACTTTGGATACTATTTTATAGACCATGTTGCATAAGCTGATGGGCCTGAATTCAGTGATATGCTCTGGAGATTTTACTTTAGGGATCAAAGTAATATTGGTATGATTTATCACATCAGGGATTTTACAGTTATTTAAGCAATCTAGGACTGCAGAGCAAACCTCAGTACCAATGAGAGACCAAAAAGATTGATAGAAAAGGGGGGGCATACCATCCGGGCCTGGAGCCGTGATTGGTTCCATTTGATTGATGGCTGATTCCACTTCTTCCCGAGAGAAAGGCCTGAGGAGTTGGTCATTCATTTCCTTTGTAACTGAGGGGTGGACTGCCTCCAGGACAGCATCAAAGCCAGTAGGATGTGAAGTGGAGAAAAGTTCTTGGTAATAATGGAAAGCAATCTCCTTCAATTGGGATTCTTCTGAGCACCAAACATTTGCCCCATTTCTTAAGCCCAGAATTCTATTTTTCCGGAATCTCTGGGAAGCCTTACTGTGGAAGTATCTTGTGTTGCGGTCACCCTTCTTCAGAAATTGAGCACGAGACCATTGGTGCCACATTTGACTTTCTTTGTCCAACAAATCATTGAGCTCAGATTTTAAATTCCAGATTAAATTTGCATCCCCATTTCCTTTTGCTGCTGCCAATTCAGCTTTGTTGAGACTCTTGGAAATCATATCAATAGATCTATTTATGCTACCAAAAGAAAGACGACTCCAAGATAGAAGTTTCTCACCGCAATTTTTAATTTTACCTGCTACCGAAGCCATTGAAGTTTCAGGAGAGGAGGGACCCCAAGCATCCTGCACTGTCGAGCTACAACCCCCATCTGATAGCCACATCTTTTCGAATTTGAAAGGTCTACTAAGCTTCGGGGTGATCCCATCTGGAAGGATGACAATTGGTTTATGATCAGAGGAGTGGGATTTGAGATGTTTAACCACAGATCCCGGGTTGAGGAAGGACCATTGGTTGTTAGCTACTGCTCTGTCAAGCCTCTCAAACACCATGCCCCCCTGTCTTTTCCCTTTCCAAGTAAATTTCTCACCCAAAAACCCCAAATCCCGGAGCCCACATTTGTCAAGTGAGTCACGGAAAGCCTTCATACATCCTTCCTGTCTCGGCCCAAGACCCAGCTTTTCATGAGACCATAATATTTCGTTGAAGTCCCCTGCACAAAGCCAGGGGAGGGAAACACTATGGTGAAGAGATTTGAGCAATGCCCAAGTTTCAGGTTTCCTTGCTGCCTCAGCGAAGCCATAAATACCACTGAAGCGCCATTGGGAATCAGGATTATTACCAACGATGGTGTCTATGTGGTTGGGTGAGGAAGAGATTACTTCAATGTGAACAGATTTTTTCCAAAAAAGAGCTAAACAACCCGTTATATATACCTGAGGGACGATCCAAAAATGGTCAAAACTCAATCCCCTACATAGTCGTTTCAGACGGTCTTCTCCTGCCCAAGTCTCAGCCAAGAAAAGAGCAGAGGGATCTTGTGCTCGGACCATAGATCCAAGTTCTCGAACGGTGCGCCGGTTCCCAAGCCCACGCACGTTCCAGTAGAGCCAACTCATTGGGCTCGGCGGGGCTGTGGAGCAGCCGCCGCCGTTTGAGAGATGTTGACATTTTGGGTTGAGTCTTGTAAGGCTCTGCGTTTAGCTGGAGAGGGATCTTCGAGGAGTGGAGAGCTGGGGCGTTTACCTAATGAGATGCCCAAAGCCAGGTCCTCAGAAAGAAAAGAAGGTCTTTGTACACGGGTCCATTTCTTTTCTTCATGGACTTGGAGCTGCTTGACGGGCTGAGACATGTTTGTGATATCTTGGAGGGGCTTGGGAGTAGTGGGCTGGGAAAATAAAGTGTGTGAGACTAGGCCAGGGCCCGATTTTGAGGAAGGCCCGTTTATACCAATTAATAATTTAATGTATATCATATCAACTCATTTGTATTATAGTGACACTAATTTATTAAATCATATATTAAATTAATTTTTATTTGTACAGGTTTAGACTTTAAAGTGGTTACGGCTTTAAAAAAATTGCAATAACCAGATTCTATTGTTCTATACTTTAAATTTTTATTTTTAGTTAAATTATCATTTTTAATTATAAATTCTGTTTTATTTATCTATAAATATTTTCTCATTAAATAAAAAAATTCAATATATATATTATTTGATTAATATTTAAATATAAAAAAGCCCGCTTAAAATTTTTGCCTAAGGCCTTCAATGTTGTTGAGCCGGCCTTGCATGCAACCAATATCTAAGTTGCCCTCCTTAAATTCATGTCCTGGCTCTATCCCTAAGGAGGGTCGTCTTGATATATATTAGTGCCATAACTTGGCTCTCCAAACAAAAATTCATGACTCCGCCTCTAACTTTATAACAACTTCTAGAATAATCTAAAAATAGTATTTTTCATATATATATATATATATATATATTAAAAAAATAGTATTTTTCATATTAAATTCTCCTCTAGGATTATCTTAAAAAAAAAAAAAAAAACTTTCTAACCAGATTGATTATATAATAAGAAATTAAATTTTTTTTTGAAGAAATCAAATAAGAATAATAATCACACAAGGTTAAAGTATCATTTTCAAATATAGAAGGGGATTCTTTTGACATTTCCTAAAATCTCATAAGATGTTAGTGTAATTTATTATTAAACAAAATATTCTAACAGTGGACTATCCAGAAATTTTTTTTTGATAACTGGACTATCCAGAATTTAACAAAAGAAGTGGGGAGCAAATTGCTATATTGACATTCTCTGGGATTACAACTGCAATAGTGTGCCACAAAAGCTTTCAAAGTTACTTTATAGATTTTCAATTTCCATCGAAACCCCCAAATTCAAAACCTTCCCTCATTCTTCCTATTCCATTCCCAGAAGCAAAATTTCATGGCATTCCCGTAAATTGGAAGACAATCAATGGCAGATCCGCAGTCGGATTCAAACGCCTTCAGCGTTCGGATCGTCTCCATCGATCACTACATGGCTCCGCCGACCCGTGGCCTGGATATCTCTTACAGTACCTTCCAAGGTATTCTCTACTTTCACTCTCAAACGACGCCGTTTAATTCTTATTTTTCTTCTTGTATTTTGTAACTTTTTTTTAAATGTTTGATATTAGAAATAGAATTCTCAATTGAAAAGAAAGTGAAACTCATTTCACAATTTTCGAAATATATATTATCAATTTTTACATTTTTTTTGGGCAAAAATACAATTACCAAATTGAAATTTTGTCAACTTTTACAAAACTATCATTTTTGTTCCTCTGTTCATTGTTAACTGTTACAAATGCGAAACGTGTTTGATGGGATCTAGGGGTGTAATTGTATTTCTACTTTTTTGTTTTTAAGATGAATTTATACATATACCTACCATTAGAGATTTTATGGAAAAAAAAAAGGGTTTAAATTGTAGAGCAAGCATAAAAATTCTTAGTCTAGGTTTAACCTAAAATTGGGTTCTCTAGTATATAAGCTTTACATTGGGTTCGTCATTTTGTTAAGTTGGATAAACAAGATGTATTTGTAAAGGGCGAGGCCAAACTACGTTAAATTCTTGCCTCCACTTTTCCGTTTTCTTTCTTCCAATCGCTCAACAACTTTAACACTTACTAATTACTATTATAAATAGTCCTTGTTAAATAGTTAGAAACAAACGGACAAAATAGAAAATATGATAACTCTAAAATTGTCGAAGTAAAAAGATTTAAAAAAGAAAAAGTTCATGAATTTAGGATTATGAGGAAAAATTAAGGATGGTGAGGACTAGGTAAGGGTAATATTAAACTATTTATAACTGCACAGATTGTAGAGAAGAATTTAATCATTCCCGATGCTTATAATTACTAGATATGATAGAATTTCTCTTAATTATTTTTATATATTAAAAAAAAAGAGTCTGAGAATCTGTGATGTCTCTTGTAAACTTTGCTGTGGTGAAAAAATGTTTAAGTTAAAATGTAGTTATTCATTTTTCCAGGGAACCAAACATAGAGCTAGGAAAATGGTATTCATAGAAATGTACATTATGTGTTAAGTGGTTTTTTGAATTCTTGAAGGTGGCAAAGTCAATGAGGTTCCTGTTATAAGAATATATGGTTCTACCCCAGCTGGTCAGAAGACTTGCTTGCATGTCCATGGGGTAAGATCATTCCTGTTTTTCTGGCTTTTTATTGAACGTTATCAAAAGCTTGGATTCGTCAATTTTCCTTGAATGCAGTAGTATAAACAGGCATATCAAAGTTTATGAAGCTATATTTTTCTCCTTTTGGTTACGTTGAGAAAATGGAGGGAAAACTAGGACTTGTGTTTTCTTCTTTAATATCAAAATTTAAGTCCCGCCTACTTTGAAGTGAAATTTGGTGGGACTTAAAGGATATTCCAAATCCATCTTTCATTTTTCTCTCTCTTTTCAATTGCACACTGGAAAAATATATTTCTAAAAAATTATATTCTTTTCCATTTTCTGGTGGTGAATCAACATTTTGCTTCAGAGAGTCCAAAGGGTTCTTCTTTAGAAAGGTTCCCTACATTATCAAGAAAAAAATGTTTGAAATAACAGATATTGCATGCTATGTAAAGCAATATTTCATGTATAGAGTACTTTAAGCATATGAAAAGTATTTGAAATTTACACTTCCTTTCTTTCTTTATTAGTACTTTGTTATTCTTGACTAAATTATCCATAGTTTTTGCAGGTTTTACCCTATTTATATGTGCCTTGTGCAGATATATCGCTTCAACCACACAAGGAAGGTAGATAATATTTTTTGAATTAAGCCAATGGAATAAAAATTGGATTTATGTAGCCGCTCCTAGTTAGTCAGGGTCAATTTTTTTTTTTTTTTTTAGTTGATATTGTGAATTTGTGCTATATTTTTTTATTTATAACTTAATTTCATTTTGGATGCGATATCTTCTTCCATCCTAATGTGAAATTAAGTTCGTCTGTCCTGATGTTAAGATGTGCTGTGATTTTTGCTGTCTGGTTTTCTGCTCTATATATGCTTTAGATATGATTCCTATTTTAAATTTCTGAGTTTATCCTTTTTCTTGTTAATATGCATAGGTGATGCATACACACATGCTATATCTCTTGCGCTTGAGAAAGCTTTGAAGGTATGCTTGGTTGCAACAGGTTTTGTTCAAATCTCTGTGTTGTTTGTTAATTGGTGTTTCTGCAATTTGTCCTTTGCATTGCTGATCCTGCAGGTATCATATGTTTTTGCTTTGGTTTGAACTCTTACAGCTTAAAAGTAATGCTGGTTCAAAGCGACAGCGTGTACATGGTTGCAGCCTTGTACGAGCAAGGAAATTTTATGGTTACCATTCATCTGAAGAGCTTTTTGTGAAAATACATCTGTATCCAAACATTATACTATCTTTCTTAGAGTTCTCTTATATTCATATAATAGTCTAAGAGTATGTTTATTGAGCACCTTGACAAAGATATAGCTATTATCTGCATGACGTCTCCCATGCTGCCAAACTTCTTTTGGTACACTTCTTGAACCTTTGACTGATGCTCAGTTGTTTTTTGGAGTCCTTTTGTGGTTTGTATGGTTTTTTTTAAACTACCTTATCTATGCTTGCTCACTTAGTGGAGCTTTTTCTCTTTGCCACGACTATTTCTTGTCAATTTCTTTTTTTGATTAGTTCTATCATGGTATTTTCTTCTTATGTACTTTACTGAGATTCCTTTACTTATAAGCTCTGTTTGTTTCAATGGAAAACTTTGTGTAAAGATATTTTTCCTTGTTTTCTAGAGTTTGGTAGCATCAGAAAAAATGAGTAAAAGGAAAACTATCTTTGGTCAACAAAAAAGTATGACTTATTTTTAGAAATTATTTTCAACTAAATTTTTTTGGAAAACAACTCTATCTCACAGCAAGCTAAATAAAAGAAATTAGGAGATTGTTTTTCAACTCATTTAAGGTTGCTATCAAACATGGAAAAATGAAGTTTTTTTTATAGAAAATATTTTTTGGAAAATGACTCATTTTCTAGAAAACATTATTGCCGAAATCATCAGAGTGATAATGTATAAATGTACATTTAAGGTTTGTGTTGTAGATGATTTTTCATCAAGCATATAGGATGCGATCCTTTATGGTTAATGTGCATGATTTGGAGTACTTTTAAAAATAATCTCTCTCTCTCTCTCTCTCTCTCTCTTAGAATTTTAAGAGTGATGTATATAATCACTGCCCTCCTTTCAAATGTTGCGACCAATTGGTTGGAATTTGTTGTGACTTTTGCAAGTTAGATTAAGAGAAGTATTGTTTGTAGAAGTTTTTGTCACCCAAGCATCCACATTTTTTAGTTGGTCATCTCTGACGATATATCTGTTCAGTGTTCAGCATACAAATTCATCACTTATTTTACTGTTTGTAGACATTGCACGGACAATGTCACCTATGTTTGATTGAGCATTTTTATTTTTATTTTTTTATGGCCTCTAAATTTTGATTAAAGGTGAATTTTATTTAGATCCATCGTTTATTTTCTTTTTGCAGATGTGTTAGAATGTTTACTTTTTTAAAATAGTAATACTTGCTTTTCAGGGTGGTACAGTTCTTGATGGAAGTTTACAGCCCTATGAATCGCATATTCCCTTTATTCTCCAGTTTCTGGTAAATGCTTCCCTATGTTTGAATCATTGATTTATTTTGTTTTTGGGGGGTGTCTAATAAAATTGAAAACTGTGGTTCCCAAATGATTCTTAGTTTGTAAGATACTTACAATATGGTTATTTTATGATGAGGAATGCTAACATAGTCACCCACTAGGCAATTGGCAATGAGGTGCCGGTGGGTTGGCAACATGTGCACTCCTGGGACCCCCTATTTTTGTGCTCCTCATAAGACATTTATGAGGTGGGTCCCATTGTGATGCATTTTTCTTACTCACAATTAATATTCATTCTTGTGCAATGTTTGCATACTTCAATTCAATTTCTTTATTGTTTTACATTTTATGAGATCTAAGCTTTTCTTTTTGTCAGATTGATTATAACTTGTACGGGATGGGCCATATGCATTTATCAAAGATGAAGTTCCGTCATCCAGTGCCAGACACTTTCTCACCAAGGAAATCTGATCATTTTGGTCTGCATAAACAGCATATGGATAAGTTGACCTGCATACCTACTGATTTCCGGGTTATCTTTTCCTCTCTTTTCTGTGTCAAATGCTTTTGGGATGAACGTAAATGTTTGTCTGCCATAATTATGTGATAATCATTAATGATGCGTGAATTTACCATTAGGCAGACCCAATTTGTGATGCATCTTTAAGTTCACCGATTTGGATATCGTCAACAATTCCAGCTGATTGGATATGGCAATTTCCTAGTGAGTTTGAGGCTTCCTCACACCAGGATATTTATTGCAATAAACGTCAAAGTGTCTGTGAACTTGAGGGGGATGCTTCCATAGATGGTTTGTTTGACTTTGCAGTTATATCACATAAGTTTTTTAAGATTCTCTTTATAGGTTAATGTGAGAATTGTTCTTTTGGGTTTTGCAGACATTCTTAACCAGCAGTTTAAAAATTGTTCATCCCTCTCACAAACCCATTTAGAAGTGAAACTGGTTCAGTCACTTATGCCAATATGGGAGGTTTGTTTTAGTCATATCCATTTTATGCCTTTTAAGAGTCTTTTGACATTTTATATTGTTTGGTCATTTGATGAATTTCCCCTTGGTGTTCTAGGAGTATGAAAGGACTGGAATGCATGAGGTGATAATGCCTCTTGATCCTAGCAAACCACCTCCACAAGATGTTCTTAAAACTCTCTCACTAGGTCTTGAATTTGAGAACAAACTTATTGAATTGTGTGGTGAAGCAGAAAACTCTTTGACTCTGACTCCATTTGGGAAAAATGTGAAGTTACAGCAGTCAATGACATCATCAATGGATGAAGGAAATTTGGTTGGACTTGGACATGTTAACCCTAACAACATAGATGGAGAACCTTCGAAGAATGCTAAAGAAAAAGAAATAATTGGATCTTTGTCACCACAAGTTTCAATATGTGAAGAAGATGGTCCGATACTCACTGAAGGGAGGGATACAAGTATTAAGCCATTATCTTTTGATGAAATGAGGTCATCAGCAATTACTGAATCATTAGATCCAAAGGTAATTCATCATGAGGTTGCATGTTTATCCTCCTGGATGTTGGGCCTTTTCACTTTTAAGCATAAGTTTTCTTTTGACGACGTGACATGATGGGGTCCTTTGCTATTTTATGGTATTCGACATGGAAGTTGCAATACTGTCTTGAATGCTTTATGGTTTCTTCTAAGTGTTTTCTTAAACCATCTCTCTCTCTCTCTCTCTCAGACTAAGATATTTAGAACTTGTGTAATTGTACCTCAATGGTGTTTGTTTGGTTGGTGAAATGGTGTACATTATTTACTAGACATCTCTCATGTGTTCTTAAAATCCACGTGTTGTATTTAGGCTGCAGATAAGGAAGCCCTTAGTCTTCTACGGTGGCTTGCCACATCTCAGGCTACTGAAGATATAAATTCTGACGATGAACTTGTTCGTGAAACTGTTCTGAGTCCTTTGTTGCCTGCAACAACCATTGATAAGGTGCTGGAGAAAGCTAATATGGATTATGAGAGCGAGTCTCAGAAGGAGTGTCAAGACATTCTAGATTCAATTGATGACTTGATTGACTTTGAGGGCTTGACGGAGAGAGCCTCTCATTGCTTTGATGCAAATCATTCTTCTATTAGTTCATCAGAGAAAATGATTCCACAAGTAGATGGCTCTGCGGATGATCTAATCTCAATTCCTTGTGCTGAATCAACAGGAAATTCATCCAAAACAGAGATGAAGCATGAATTTGAAGGGTCTTTAGAGTGCCCGTCGTTGCAGGATTTTGGTGCTAGGCTCACCATTAAGCACAAAAGAAAGCAATCTAAATGGGGTTCATTACCATTTTCCAAGGTGCAAAAGGAGATGACTGATTTGGAGCTTGTTGGTCTCCACATGATTGATGCCTGTGTTTGTGAAAGAAAAGATCCTGTAGGTACAAGTTTTTTGGCTGGAAATGAGGCAGAAGATTGTGTAGATAGTTCTATGAAAAATGTTGATACAGATGTTCATGATCTAAAGGAATCAAGCACTTTGATTGGATGCTCTGTGCGAGATTTGATGAGGAGAAAGAGATCCCACCTAGTCGAACCACATGAAGGTGGGTCTAGAAGAACTAAAAAGGTGCTTTTGGAAGGGGAGCAAAGAGAAGGTCTTTTTCTCTGCCCAAGAAGATTAAATGATGAGCTCAACAAAATCCCTACTGAGTCTCTCAATTTGAAGAAATCTCTTGCAGGCCAGCAAACAAATTTCTGTGAGACTTATGAGGTTAAAGCAGCACATTCTAATTCTTCCTTGTATGGCAAAACTGCCTCTTTTGTACAGCAGTGAGTTCTCGTCACAGGCTAGTAGGTTGAAAGACGGCCATTATGCTTCAAGCTGTTTGCAAACGGGTCTGGTTGAATGTGAAGTATCTGGTGCAGATTGTTCCATGTATGGAAGTGGCCATAAAGATGAACCATCTTTGGGGTGGGTACATGATAAATCTTTTGAGAATCTTGCGGGCACAAATGCCACAACCGACTCAATGGATCTGCAAAATCAGAATTGCTGTGGTGGAAAACAATTAGGGGATTTTGTTTTATCTGGGTTTGGCAGCTCAGAATCTGTAGTTGTCAACACTCAGGCAAAATGTACCGAACTAATTGGCATGACCTTTTGCAAGAAACCCCCCATTGCAGATTGGACAGATATGGCATTTGAAAATGCTTCATTTACACTTACCATCTCTAATCCGGCGGAGGATAATTTTGATGGATCATCAGGTTGCAAAGTTTCTTGATAGCATGCAATATCTCCAAATTTTTTTTTACTAGTCCTTAGGTTTAGATCAAAGCTCCATTTGTTCATTTTGTTTCTATAAACACGACTTAATTATGTTCTATTTTTTGTGTTTTTTTTTTTTTTGGGGGGGGGGGGGGGGTTACCTCATCTTGTAGTGCATGTTTTATAGTATATCTGACCAACTTATATATATTTTTAATAGGGATAGTTATGGATGATATTTCCCCTTTCTTTGAGGGAAACTGTCGAGAAGCTAAAGAAGTCATGGACAGTCATGCTAGAATTAGTGACTCTGATTCTGATCAATTTGTCATGGGCATTCCTACTCACTGTCAAAATGATGGCTCTTACTTGTACCTCTTAACACCAGTATTATCACCTCCTTCTACAGATAGTGTATATAGATGGCTATCCTGTGATGACAAAGGTTCTCTAGAACTAGTAAATTTATTGATTTTTTATTTATTTATCCATTTAAGACTTTAAGTAAATGCATCGGCATCTTGTTATTATTTATTTAAAATTCCCGATTTGCTATCTTTTGTTTTTGGATTTTTAGGTTCTTCTCAAGGGAGCAATGTAGAATCAGTGGAGCCATCACCTCTGAAAGGTAATTTACTTTAGTATTATTTGTGTAATTTCTATGATTCCTAAACTATCATCTTGAGTTTCATTTGTCCACCCTAAAATTTAGAACTCAGCAACCAACCTCCCGACATCACTCAAAATTCCAAATAGCCAGTTGTTGTTATAATTGTCATCAAAGTAGGAGCAGATTATTGAAGCAATGTATCAACCCCTCCCCTCCCCCACTAAAAAAAGAAAGAAAAAGATACAAGATACAACCAAAGCTCTCTTCAGCTTTTTCTCTTTCTCAGGTTTATTAAATTGCTCTTAATTCGATGATAAATGGAAATGTAAGGCGCATTTCAAAGTTTGAGTGAGATTAGGGGGTTGTTTGCTCGATTTAAACTTTAGGAAGATATTGTAACTCAGGTTATAGTTTATGGTGGATGTTTGCAAGCTACTCATGTTAATTTGTGGGAAGAATAACATTTGCATTTGCAAATGAGAAACTTCTTGTCAATTCTATGACACTTTGTTGGTTCAGCTAGCAGTTTGATTGGTTCTCAAAGTTCTTTGCCTGATAATTGTGAGAAGGCACAAAGCTTTTTCCTTGATAGTTCCGACAAGGATATGCCTGAATCTGGTTCTGGATCTCATGTGGAGCCTATTTTGGATCGTTTGTATCATGAAAACCCCAAAAACCTTAATGCAGAAAGGAGTGCATTTGGTGATGGGGCGATGGCAATAATCCAGGGTGGAGGAGGTATTGCAAAAGAAAAATCATGCTTTGATTCCTCGCACGACATGTCTCAGATTTCGGTACCGGATGGGAAATCAAAGCCTACTCCTCTTAGTCAAAGTGGGTTTCAGGACCCTGCAAGCGTTGGTGGTGGACAACAATTGACATTGTTAAGTATAGAGGTATTGGACTACTTTTTTTTTCTTTTTTAATGTTTGATATTTTTGCAAAACTAGATGTACTTTTCTATATTATATTCAAAAGATATGTTATCTCAAACCTAAATTCCCATGGCTTTTTTTGTTTTATGTTTTTTGGTGAACATTCCCATCGGTTTGTGTGCTTAATGTTTTACATGATTATTCAAAATACTCTTCCATATTTCTGTACACATAAATATTTACAATTCGATTATGTTATACTTTGCATTTGAAGGTTGTTATTTTTAAGTAGGGAGTTCATACTTTCTCATGCTCTTAGCACTTGGAAATTGGTCATTCAGACAGTAATATGACATTATCCTAAATCAGTTTAGTTTTGGCATGGAAGTATAGCACCATCTTACCTTTGCCAACATCAATACTGTCAAGTCAACTTGATAGTATTTCAAGATCAAGGATTGTTAGAGAGAAAAGCTTTGGCTCTTGGTCCTTTTTAGGATTATAATAGTACATTTCCTTTTCCTTCTGAAGTTGTTTAGTGATGAATTCACTACCTCTAATTTTAAATTTGTAGTTTCAAATTTAATGTGGTTAGTTTGGCAGGAACATAATACCCGCACTTTTGAAGACAAGGAGAGAACATTAGATCATCTAAAATCTCTCCTCTTTGGTACTTTGTTTCTTTGGGCTCGAATTTGGGGGTGTATGAATTGTATTTCTTTATCTGATTTTTAGTCTATATTTCCTTTAGTTCTTGATTATATTGTATCTATTTCTTGTTCAGAGTGTTCACCATCGTGTGAGCATGATGTTCAATTTTTTCAATAAAAGTCTTATTACCTATCAAAAATAAATAAATTTGTAGTTTCATATCAAGTTTAGCCTTTTTAAAACCTTACTTTTTCTCACTTTTTTGTAGTACAAGTATACTTTACACACTTTCAACAAAAAAAAAAATCAGAAAAAAGCTAGATAAGTTGTTCCCAAATAGACACCAAAGTATGTATTGTCAAAAATTTATGAATTAGTTTTTTTTTTTTTAATTGGTATAACTTGTGTGTCTCACTGGAGTAAGGAAATTTTCAATATCTACTTGAAAAATTAGTCATGGTCTCTCTCTTTCCTTAGGAAATGTATTGGATTATGAATCCATTGTGGTATGTCTTGGTATATACTTCATATGATTAAGAATAATTTTTTCCCCCTTTTGTTGCTTTCTATAACCAGATAATTAGAACTTTATTTATGCTTGTTATTACTTTTGGATAAAATCATCTGTCTATAAATTCTCCCTTACAATTTTATAATGGGAATAGGTTCAAGCAGAATCTAGAGGAGATCTCAGACCGGATCCTCGATTTGATGCCATCAATGTCATAGCTCTTGCTATTCAGAATGATACGGATTCCATTCCTGAAGTTTATGTGCTTTTGCGTAGTAAAATTGAAGCTTTTAAGAGGTATGGTTGCTGATAATCAAATCGAGATTTCATGTAATTTTTCTGTCCATTGTTTTATTTGTGTTGAGTGTGACTTGATGTTTTAAATTTTTGTAACGTGGACATTTGTTGATAGGTCTGGTCTGCAAGTTGAAAAATCAACTCATATGTTCTATTTATTGTGCTGGAAATGTGAACATAAGAGAATGGAATAATAACAAACCTTTTGATTAAAATGCATTTATAGCCCTCAAATTTTCACTAGTGCCAATGAACTCTAGCTCAATGTCACTCCCTTCTCGTGTAAGAATGGGTGAAGGGTAAGATCATGGGTTTATAGTATACTGGGTGTATAGCTAACTTAATAATTAAAGAATAAAATTAAGCCCACTGAACTAAATTTTCAGTCAATTTTACCCAAAAGTTGACTGAGGTGTAAATAGAGACTTTTATTTTGTTACTCTCAAGTCAAATTGAGAATGGGGGGTGACCATGTGAATGTCACATGGCCACTAAAGGCACTTAAGGGTAATACCCATGCCCATACCCTTGAGATAAATAAAAGTTTTCCCTAAATATTGGTGAAAGTTGGATGGGTGTTGGTGCATTTTAGCCAAACATCTTCATGTTTATTGCAATGGACTGAAATATAGGGAAAGAAGATTGTTATTATTATTATTATTTTTAATGTTGGAATGAGATAAGAAGATAACTTCTAGCACCACAACAAAGCGTGTTTTGTTTGTTGCTTCTCTTTATTTTGAAGGCTAGGGGGCTGCTTCCATTTTGTATCTTCCGTCCTATTACTTTGATGAAGATATTTTTTCCTTCCTCTCCTTTTAATTCTTTTTCTCCGGTCTAATAAAATTATTTATCCATCTGTAAAAGAAGTGGAAAAGTGGACAATCAATAAGAATGAGGAGAACCCATACAGCCATCACAGCTATTGTTACTTTCTTATGTATCACCCTGCTTGAATATTCCTTAAATAACATGGATGGTACTATGTGTGTGTACACGCTTGTAATTTTTACTAGTTGATCGCTTTTGGTTTTTGAGTTAAATTTAAGTTGACTATTCTTACACATTTTTCCCTTATATTCATTACATTTTATAGCATAAAATTGGAATAACTTGTTTAAATGTTGTGTTGTGCACCTGACTATGTATGACTATGTATGTTGCTGCCTCTTGGAATGTTACAGTTGGTCTGGGCTATTTTGTGGCCTATGCCATAAACATTGTTTGATTCCTTCATTATTTTCTCTTTTATGGAAGATGGCTATTTCCTAATTGCTTTTTTAATCTTCATTTATTTGCAGGACACTAGATGGAATATCTGCCTGCAAGACGTTGGTTTTCTCTGAGGAGAAGTACTTATTGAGTCACTTTATGAAGATTGTCTGTTTATTTGACCCAGATATAATAATGGGTTGGGATATTCAAGGTGGTTCTCTTGGTTTTTTGGCAGAAAGGGCCTCACGTTTTGGTATGGGTTTACTCAATAACATATCTCGAACACCATCTGAAACCAAGATAGCTGCTGGAGATTTAGATATTCCTGAGAAAGGAATTTTTGATAACTTAATTCCTGAACAGTTAAATACTGATCCTGTCATACTAGAAGATGCCATTATCGAGGATGAATGGGGTCGAACTCATGCCAGTGGCGTTCATGTTGGTGGTAGAATTGTCTTGAATGTATGGCGATTGATGCGTGGTGAAGTTAAGCTTAATATGTACACAATGGAAGCAGTAGCCGAAGCTATGCTGAGGCGAAAAATTCCTTCATTTCATCACAAAGTACTGACAAAATGGTTTTCTTGTGGTCGTGGACGAGGAAGATTTAGATGTATAGAGTATTTTATAGAAAGAGCAAGATTGAACCTTGAGATAATGAACCAACTTGATATGGTAGGATACCAAACTTTGTCGGTTGAGTTATGCATTGTTGTCATGAAAGAGGTGTGTTTGTCATGCCCTAGCCTGGTTAGAGCTTCAATTGTGTTAACCAAAGTCTTTCTGATATTCTTAGTTCTGAATTTAATGGGTTTTCTATTTTTTTAATTGTAAGTTCCTGCTTGAATTATCTTGATATGTGTTTTTGCAAATAAATCGAACATCAGAACTTGCTCGTGTGTTTGGTATTGATTTTTTCTCAGTTCTCTCTCGAGGTTCACAATACCGCGTTGAATCCATGCTTCTGAGATTGGCACGTACACAAAATTATCTTGCTATATCCCCAGGAAGTCAACAGGTTGCTTCTCAACCCGCAATGGAATGCCAACCACTTGTGATGGAACCGGAGTCTGGTTTTTATGCAGATCCGGTTGTTGTTCTTGATTTTCAGTCTCTCTATCCTTCGATGATAATTGCATACAATCTTTGCTTTTCCACATGCCTTGGAAAAGTTGCTCCTTCAAAGGTAAATACACTTGGGGTTAGTTCATTTTCACCAGATCCTTCTGTTCTAAAGAGAGTGAAAAATGAGATATTACTTACTCCAAATGGTGTTATGTATGTATCTTCAAAGGTCTGTAAGGCATAATGCCCCGTTTATTAGTGGAAATATTATCAACTAGAATAATGGTGAAACAAGCTACGAAAGGATTGTCCCCCTCGCAGAAAATTCTTCACTTGATTTTTAATGCAAGACAGCTTGCTTTGAAGCTGATAGCAAATGTAACATATGGCTATACAGCTGCTGGATTTAGTGGTCGCATGCCTTGTGCAGAGCTTGCAGACAGTATTGTTCAATGTGGCTGTAGTACTCTTGAGAAGGCAATTTCATTTGTGAATGCACATGATAAGTGGAAAGCTAAAGTTATTTATGGTGATACTGACAGCTTGTTTGTCCTCCTCAAAGGACGCACGGTCAAAGAGTCTTTTCGAATTGGGAATGAGATTGCCTATGCAATCACTGCTATGAATCCAAACCCAGTCACTTTGAAAATGGAGAAAGTATATCATCCATGCTTCCTCCTTACTAAGAAACGCTATGTTGGATACAGTTATGAGAGCCCAGAACAGTCTGAACCTGTATTTGATGCTAAAGGCATTGAGACAGTACGCAGGGATACATGTGGAGCTGTTTCCAAGACACTGGAGTTTGAACATCAGAACACTTATGAACTTAAATCATATTTGCAACGCCAATGGACCCGGATTCTATCTGGCAGGGTTTCTCTTCAGGATTTTGTTTTTGCAAAGGAGGTTCGATTAGGTACCTACTGTACAAGGAGCTCTTCATCTCTCCCACCAGCAGCAATTGTGGCCACTAAAGCGATGAGAGTTGATCCAAGGGCAGAACCACGCTATGCAGAGCGATGAGAGTTGATCCAAGGGCAGAACCACGCTATGCAGAGCGAATACCTTATGTTGTAATCCATGGGGAGCCAGGGGCCCGCCTCATTGATATGGTTGTGGATCCATTGGAACTTTTGGCAATGGATTCCCCCTTTAGATTAAATGATTTATATTACATCAACAAACAAATAATCCCTGCTTTGCAGTGGGTATTTGGACTTGTTGGAGCTAACTTGAACCGGTCGTTTATAGAGATGTCCCGTCCAGTCAGGGAAGCCGTTGCTAAACACCCCTTCTCTGCTCCAAATGCACAACGAACCAGAATTGATTGTTACTATCTCTCAAAACATTGTATACTTTGTGGTGAGTTGGTCCAGGCATCAGCCCATATTTGCAATCAATGTTTGCGAAAGGGAGCTTCTGTTGTAGCAGCTGTGATTGGAAGAACTTCAAAATTGGAGAGAGAGATGCAACACCTTGCTGCTATTTGTCGACATTGTGGAGGTGGTGACTGGGTTGTGGAGAGTGGAGTCAAGTGCACTTCATTAGAATGCTCAGTGTTTTATGAGAGGCGGAAAGTTCAGAAAGAACTACGAAGTCTTTCTTCCGTTGCTGCTGATGAAGGTTTCTACCCGAAATGTATGGTTGAGTGGTTTTGAGCACTAGTCATTCCAACGTGTGCTTCGACATTGGGAATTGAAAAGAAGAATTTTCCTTGTTCAATATTCTCCACCCCGCACGTTTCTCCATTGTTTGAATGAGGTTACTGTTGTACTTGTACATACCTTCTTTTTTACTAAGTCCTGTGCTGTAAGTTGTATTTTGTGTTTTTTAGGTGATTAATCATATGTTGTATATAGCAACAAAGAAGTCTGATGCCCAATGTAATCCTCTGTTTTGCTGTGATGTTAATACTGTGCCTTGCTCATACAAAAAAGTCGTCAATGCTACTAACCCACAAGACTCTTGTACACTATTTGTTTGTACTTATTTACAGCAACAAAGAAGTTTGATGCCCAATGTATTTTATGCTCCCTTTTTTTTCATTGGAAAATTGTGTGAAGATAGTTTTCTCTGTTTTTAAATATTTGATAGCTAAAAAAAATTAAAAAAAAAAAAAACTATCTTTGATAAACAAAAAAAAAAGTATAACTAAATAAGAAAAATTAGGAGATCGTTTTTTAACTCATTTAACGTTGCTATTAAATATAAGAAAAATGAAATAGTTGTATAAAAAATATTTGTTGAAAAATGACTCATTTTTGTAGTTTTGATGGGATTTATGCAGTGGTTTGCAGCTTTGCATTCTTATTTTCAAGTAGTTCATGGTTTTTTTGGACTAAATAGTAAAGTATTTTAAAGTGAACACAACAATCATTAGAAAGAAAGTGCGGGTCGAAAAACAAGTATGCCATGAGGCCCTATCATTTAGCTTGTCTTGTATGGCCCTAGAGACGGTTTAAGCTTTGTTCATGTAGGTCCCTCTCTCTCTTAGCACAAACAAGCCTAGCCTTGACAAAATTTGAGACCCAAAATTAAAGTCATTATTCTTGTTAGAACGAACCAAAACCTTCAAATTTTAAATTCACTAAAATGTCAGTTAAGCTTAACAAGAAAAATCAGTTGATTATTCTTGAATATAAGACATTTATGAGTTGGAAATTGGAATTATTTATCATCTTGGTCAACAAGTAAAAGGCTCTTAGAAATATTTACAAAAAAAAAAAAATTACATCTAGGCTTTGATATATAAGAATTTATAATTTGAAAAATAGGACTGGTATAAGGAATGAAAATTATGAATTTATTAAATTCAACATTCCTCTCAACATCAAGATGTGTGATACACACCAATGAATCTCACTTAGTCTAAGAGAAATATGACAATTGAATGAGATATCACCTCCTTTGGGTGTAGATGGAGGAGAAATGAATTTTAGTGGGTGTGTAGGACAAACTATTCCATACAATCCTCTCACAATCTCACACGAGTGCGCATAGGTACCAAACTACCAATACCATTATATGACAAGATGTTGTAATCCATATTAAGATTCTATAAAGAACAAAGTTTCTCTCCAGAGTCCAACTAAAAAAATTAACATGATTATATATATTGAAAATGTAGCTATTTGATTACATGTTTTTTATGTTCTTAACATGCATGTCAAATTTTGTTCAAATTAGATATTAATTACTATTTTTTTTGCTATTATATTAATTACTATTTAATTAATAAACGTATTTTTTTATGCATAATTTAGGGCTATAAAAACTTGAAATTTAAACACTTGATTGATGATATAGCTATTGATAGATTTGCCAAAATTCACGTCCAATAAAAAAAATAGGGAGAGTTTGAAGGGTTTGGAGAGAAACTATAATTCTCTAAAATTCTTATAGTAACTCTAGTATGACGATTAAAATCTTATTCATTACATGTTGAAATGAATGGATTAATATCTACCTTATCATCAAAATTCAAAGAAATATTAACTATCACCACTTTAATATTTCTATAAATTATTAACTAGGCAAAATTCAGCCATTTATTTCAAAATAGATGGATATGATTTTAAACATTTTATGACATATTTACTCTAAAAACTCTAGAAGATTGTCACCCCAATCATCCCCTTAGAAGCTTTTACACTTTGTTTGGAAAATGGGGAAGAGGGAAGAGAAGAGAAATGAAGGAAAGAGAAACATTTCCTTTGTTTTGCTAGCAAGAGAAGAAAAATAAGGAAGAAATTGAATCACTTGGCCCCACACTTTGGTTTCCCGTTTCCACCTAATCTGGGCAAAAATTGAGAGAAACACCATTTAAAAAAAAAATTGCAGCAACAAAGTTTGACTTATAAGTGCTTCAAAATTAAAAATTTTCCCATTAGTTTGTATTCTTATTTTTACTTCATAAGGGTATAAAAAGTTAAATAATAAAAAAAAAAAATTCTTTCCATATCTCTTCCTTGCAAACCAAACAAAGTAATTCTTCTTTTTTATTTTCTCTTTCCCTCCCTATTTCCAAACACAAACAAGAAAAGCATTTTCTTTTCTTTTTCCTCATTTCCAACTGAGTGTTTATGGTCCTAGACTCAAGAAGTTTTATTGAGTTTAATGAAATAATTATAGTGATTGATACAATTATATTTAAGTGTACAATAAATAACGTATGCACTCTACTATTGATATTGCATTGATGTCCATCATCATAGTATAATACAAGTCACTAAATCACATCTACAAATAAGAAAGTAAACCACAAGGGATAATCTAGAGTTGTGACCATTGTTAGAATCTTTGCATATGTTAAGTTTTAAGTTTGAACCTCCATGGACAACATGTGACACAGTTCAGACCATTTGGGTAAATAGCAATTCTCTCCATGGACAACATGATAAGAATTTTTTTTTAATGAAATAAAATAAGAATAATAATCCCATATATATATATATATATATAAAGAATAATAATCAGAGGAGGTTAAAGTGTCATTTTCAAATATAGAAGGGGGGTTTTTAACATTTCCTAAAACCTCATAAGATGTTAGTGTAATTTATTATTAAAAATAAATTCCAACAGTGTACTATGGAGAATTTAACAAAAGAAGTGGGGACAAAATTGTTATATTCACATTCTCTGGGATTACAACTCTGCAATAGTGTGCCAGAGAAGCTTTCAAGTTAATACCATAACTGCCTATCTCTCTAACTTGCGCCAAACAAATAGAAACAAATTTTTCATTTTCTCTCGATAGCCCCCGAATTCAAAACCTTCCTTCTTCCTTCTAGGCTTCTATTCCATTCCTGGAAACAAGTTCTCATGGCATTCCTGTAAATTCAAAGAGAATCAATGGCAGATTCAGAGTCAGATATAAACGCCTTCAGCGTAAGGATCGTCACCATTGACCGCTACAAGGCTCCACCGACCCATGGCCTTCCTATCTCTTATAGTACCTTCCAAGGTACTCTACTTTCACTCTCAAGCGACGCCGTTTAATTCTTTTTCTTCTTTTTTGTAATTTTTTTAATTGTTTGATATTAGGAATAGAATTCTCAATTGAAAAGAAAGTGAAACTCATTTCACAATTTTGGGTTCTTAGAATCTAATATATTGATTTTGATTTCATCGTAGTTGCTAAATATATTATATTATGAATATTCATTTTTTTGGGCAAAAATACAGTCACCAAGTTGAAATTTTGTCATTTTAGTTCTTCTGTACTGACCATTGTTAATTTTTAACAATTTCTAATGTTACAAATGCAAAACAATGTCATTTTAAGAGATAACATCGCATTTTTAAAACTCAAGACATTGTTTTGCATCAGCAACTCTTCATAGTGTTTTTTTACAAATGCTCATTTTGAACCTGTAGCCACTCCTTGTAGTGTTTTTTACAAATGCTCATTTTTATAATTTTAGTGGTGTAATTGTATTTTTTTACCCTTTTGTTTTTAAGATGAATTTTATACTTATACTTATTGTTAGAGATGTTATGGAAAAAAATGTTTGAACTTGTTGTCCCCACACTTAGTTGCAGAGCAAGCATACTAATTCTAGGTTAGTCTAGGGTTAAATTAAAATTGGGTTCTCTAGTATATAACTCTAAAATTGTCAAAGTAAAAAGATTTAAAAAAGAAAAAGTCTATGAACTTAGGATTATGAGAAAAAAGTAAAGATGGTGTGGACTAGGTAAGGGTAATATTAAACTGTTTATAACTGCACAGATTGTAGGGAAGAATTTAATAATTCCTAATGCTTATAATAACTAGGTAATAGAATTTTATTTAATGTTTTTAATTAAAAAAAAAAGGTATTTAAGAACCCCTGAAGACTCTTACACACTTTGCTGTGGTGAAAAAATGTTTAAGTTAAAATGTAGTTATTCATTTTTCCAAGGAACCAAACATAGGTCTAGGAAAATGTATTCATAGAAATGTACAATATGTGTTAATTTGCTTCTCTAAGTGGATTCTTGAATTCTTGAAGGTGGGAAAGAGAGTGAGGTTCCCCTTATAAGAATATATGTTTCTACACCGGCTGGTCAGAAGACTTGCTTGCACGTCCATGGGGTAAGATCATTCCTGTTTTTCTGGCATCTTATTGAATGATATCAAAAGCTTGGATTCATCAGTGTTCCTTGAATACAGTAGTTGAAGTAGGCATATCAAAGTTTATGAAGTTATATTTTTCTCCTTTTGGTTATGTTGAGAAAATGGAGGGAAAATTAGGACACGCGTTTTCTTCTTTAATCTCAAAATTTAAGTCCCGCCTACTTTGAAGTGAAATTTGGTGGGACTTAGAGGATATTGCAAATCCATCTTTCATTTTTCTCTCTTTTCAATCGCACACTAGAAAAATATATTTCTAAAAAATCATCTTCTTTTCCATTTTCTGGTGGTGAATCAACATTGCGCTAAAGGCGAGTCCAAAGGGTTCTTCTTTAGAAAGGGTCCCTACGTTATCAAGAAAAAAAAGTTTGAAATAACAGAGATCGCATGCTCTGTAAAGCAATAATTCATGTATAGCAAATAGTAGTATGTTAAGCATATGAAAAGTGTTTGAAATTTACTCTTCCTTTCTTTCTTTATTACTACATCATTATTCTTAACTAAATTACCCTTATTTTTTTGGAGGTTTTACCCTATTTATATGTGCCTTGGGGCAGATATATCGCTTCAACCACACTAGGATGGTAGATAACATTTTTTGAATTTAGCCAATGGAATAAAAATTGGATTTATGTAGCTGGTCCTAGTTAGTCAGGATCAAGTGTTCTTTTTTTTTTTAGTTGATGTTGTGAATTTGTGCTATATTTTAAATTTATCTCTTAATTTCATTTTGCATGTGATATCTTCTTCCATCCTAATGCGAAATTAAGTTTGTCTGTCCTGATGTAAAATGTGCTGTGCTTTTTGTTGTCTGGTTTTCTGCTCTATCTTTGCTTTAGATATGATTCCTATTTTAAATTTCTGAGTTTATCCTTTTTTTTGTTAATTTGCATAGGTGATGCATACACACATGCGGTATCTCTTGCTCTTGAGAAAGCTTTGAAGGTATGTTGGCTGCAACAGGTTTTGTTCTAACCTCTGTGTTGTTTGTAATTGGTCTTTCTGGAATTTATTGCTGATCCTGCAGGTAGTGATCATACGTGTTTGCTTTGGTTTGAACTCTTACAGCTTAAAGGTAATGTTGGTTCAAAGCAACAGCATGTACGTTGTTGCAGCCTTGTCCGAGCAAGGAAATTTTATGGTTACCATTCATCTGAAGAGCTTTTTGTGAAAATAGATCTGTATCCAAACATTACACTATCTCTCTTAGGGTTCTCTTATATTCATATAATAGTTGAGAGTATGTTTATTGAACACCTTGAAAAAGATATAGCTATTATCCACATGTTGTCTCCCATTCTGCCAATCTTCTTTTGGTACACTTCCTGAACCTTTGACTGATGCTCAGTTGTTTTTTGGAATCCTTTTGTGGTTCGCTTTTTCTTTTTCATCAACTCCTTTATCAATTCTTGCTCACTTAGTGGAGCTTTTTTCCTTAGCCACTGCTCTTTCATGGCATTTTCATCTTCAGTACGGTACAGTGATTCTTTACTTAAAATGCATAGTTGTACGCTTAAGGTTTATGTTGTAGACTTTTAAGAGTGGTGTATATTAACCACTGCCCTTCTTTCAAAAGGTGCAACCAATTGGTTGGTATTTGCTGTGACTTGCTAGTTAGATTAAGAAAAAGTATTGTTTGTAGAAGTTTACAGCCCCATGAATTACACATTCCCTTTATTCTTCAATTTCTGGTAAATGCATCCCTACGTTTGAATCATTGAGGATTTTGTTTTTGGGAGATGTCCAATAAAAAACAAAAATGTGGTTCCCAAATGAATCTTGGTTTGTAAGATACTTAGGACATGGTTATTTTTTATCATGAGAAATGCTAACATAGTCACCCACTAGGAAATTGGTAGTATGGTGCGGCTGGGTTGGCAACATTTGCACACCTGAGAACCACTAGTTTTGTGTTCCTCACTAGACATGTATGGGGTGAGTCCCATTGTGATGCATGTGGCTGGCTCCTGATTGAAATTCTTTATTGTGCAATGTTTGAACACTTCAATTCATTTTTTTTATTGATTTACATTTTATAGGATCTAAGCTTTTCTTTTTGTCAGATTGGTTGTAACTTGTATGGGATGGGCCATATGCATTTATCAAAGATGAAGTTTTGTCACTTTCTCACCATGAAAATCTGATCATATTAGTCAGCATATGTATGAGTTGACTTGCATGCCAACTGATTTCCAGGTTACCTGTTCCTCTCCTTTCTGTGCCAAATGCTGGGATGGGCTTAAATGTCTCTGGTAGTCTTAGTTATGTGAAATCACTAATGATGCGTGAAGTTTACCAATAGGCAGATCCAAGTTGTGCTGCATCTTAAAGTTCACCAATTTTAGTAATTATGATATTTCCAATAGGTTCATTGGACATGGCAATCTGCTTTTGAATTCGAGGCTTCCTCACGTTATTATGTTTATTGCAATAAACATCATAGTGTCTAGGAGGAGTATGAAACGACTGGAATGTGTGAGTTGGCAGCGCCTCCTGATCTTGTCAAGGCACTTCCATAAGATGTTCTAAAGTCTCTAACTAGGTCTTGAATTTGAGAATAAACATATGGAATTGTGTGGGGAAGCAGAAAACTCTTTTAACTCTTTTGACTCCATTTGAGAAAAATGTAAAGTTAAATTAGTCCCTGACATAATCAACTGATACGGGAAATTTATTTGGACTTGGACATGTTCACTTAACTGTTGGGAAAAACTACCCACTTCTTGGTGAGACCAGTCTCCCCCCAATATTGTCAACTAAGTGTGAATTTCCCAACACAAAGGTAATGGAGGTTAGACTCAACAAATACTGAGCCTATGCTAGCAAGATATGCAATATGGAATCTAAAAGACAAATGATCAAACACTTAGAAGGCTTACACAATGCAAACTCTAAGAATTACTCAGTTCGGTGCTAAGCCTACATCCACAGGTCAAGCTTCAAATAATCCACTATAAACAAAAAGTTCCAATGGTCTTTTACTCAACTTTATGGTACGACTTGAGTCTACACAAGAAACTTGGAGAAATACAAGTTTAGGAACTTTACAAACCTAAGTCCACCACAATGAAATCTTCCAAACAACTAGTTGAAAGAAACCCCAAACACCTTTGAGACACTTGCTTCAATAGGTTTCGATGGCCATGGAAGGAGAAAGGTAAAACTCACATCCAAACCCTTGTGTCTTTCTCTCTTTTGTGAATTTACCCTCTCTATGTTTTGCTGCTGTGCTCTCTCTAAAAAGGCTTGAGAACATGGGCCAAACAAACACTAACAGAGCCAATATGGGCCTGGACCTAAAAGGCTCAACAGTTTAGATGGAGAACTTGAACTATTCTAAAGAAAAAGAAACAGTTGGATCTTTGCTACCATTATTTTCAATATGTGAAAATGAAGATGGTCCAATACCCACTGACCCACTGATGGGAGGGATACAAGTCCATTATTTGGAGCATTTGATCCAAAGATCATCACGAGTTCGCAAGTTTTTCCTCTGGGAGCATTTACACTCCCAAGCATTTTGGTGCAGTTGTGGAGGTTTTAGCTGATTAATCATGTGAAACAAATCAACAATCCATTTAGCTAAGTATGCTTATTTAATCAGTAATTAGTCATTGTGAAGAATTGGCTTCTTTCATATTGTGGCCAAATAAATTTTGCATCTCTCCAAACTCTAAAATTGGTTAAATCTTGTGATAGACAGTGTGACTTTTTCAATAGCTACATATGAATGTATAATAATAGAATGAGTTATCTTATGACAGAAATTGCTATAGATACTAAAATTTAGCTGTGGATGGTGGTAAAATAATGGACGTTCTATCTCTCACAAACATTAAAGCGCCTTAATATCAATAAATCTTCTAATCGATAATTGGGTCAAAGAAACAACTTTAATTTAATTAGTTTATTTCTATCTCTATAAAGCTCTTTTCTTTTATTCAAAACTTGATCGCAATTGCAATTTTTTAACTTATTTACATTGCAAAATACCGTATTTCTATGTATACCGTTTCCATTCCCCGAATTGAAACAAATTCGAATTCTCAATTCTCTACGATGCCTTGGGGATAAAAAATTTTTAGGAAAAATAAAATCATAATTATTTTTGTCTCTATTTCCAGTAGCAAGTTCTACATTCTTTGAGTTTCTATGATTTTGTACCATTGGAACTAAAACTATTTAGCAAATTAGTACCAAATTGTTTTGATTAGGTCCTCTCTTTAAATGAGAGGGCCAATTTTCCATTGAAATATCTACTTGTCATGCAATTATATGCTATTAATAATTTGGAAATTGGTTACCAATATAAGTGCCCATGACTCAATTTTCCATCTCTTATACTTAACAAATTTCAGCTCAATCAGGGTCACCGATGAGGACAGGGAAGAATCTCCTAAAGAGAAAAGAGCTTGTCATTGGATGTATAGATATAAGGCTTAGAGGGAGGATGAAAATTGAGTGGGGGTTTCGTTACATTCACAAAATTTTTTGTCAAGAGGACTTGCAGAAAAACTAGTTAATATTGTCTTTAATGTCAATACATTATTTTTTAAGATTAAGGCACTGAAAATTGTAGATAAATATAGAATTTGACTCATTCTTTCTATTATTGGTGCATTGAGGTTCTCGTAAATAATACCTTATATATGATGTTCCTCAACATTTTGTGTTGTGTGTGTAGAGAAACCTGCTCTAGATGGGATTTTGGTAGATAAGGTGATTTAAGTATTAAAACAAACCATTTCCTAAATCAACATGCTGCCTTGGAAAACCATCATAGATGGAATTGTTAAAAACTAAAAATCATAACGATGGTTGTATTATAAAACATACCGTTTCCTAAAAATTTCGCTGCTCTCTAATATGATCTTAACAAAGTGAGCAAATTGCCAAAGTAGAACTTACTTGTAATGGTAGTTGAGTGTTAAAGTATGGCTTTAAAATTTTAGGCTTAATTAGTGCAAAAAATCTTGACTCTAACTACAGCAATCCCCTCTAATTACGAAATTTGCAAATTCATTACTAGAAGGGTTTGTTTATATGGTATTTTTCACCTACAAAAATATTCACCACTAATCTCACTTTGAATAAAAACAAGATTCTTTAAGTCGTTTGTAAAAACATTTTATTTGATATTCATAATGCCTACCTTCATTGTCAAGGACTCAAGGGTCCTGTAACTAGAGTTCAAATCCCTTCTTTCTGAGTGTAATAACTATTAGATTATTAAATAAATAAGTAAAAATCTACATTCATTGCTTTGATTTACCAAATGATAATGACCTTTAATGTGGTAACAAATTTTGCATTGTCTCAAATGTCTAATTGCAAATACAACGACATTCATTGATTCACGGCTAGGTCGTCCTATAGAATATGGGGAACTATCTTTGTTTGAATATTCCTCTTTTGCACTGATTATTTGCTAATAAGAATTCGAAAAGGTCCTCTTATAGAATATGAGGTACCATCTCAGTTTAATGTCATGATTCTCTTAAATTATTTGCTAACTAGCGTGTAGCCTCATGCATATGCACAAGTACAATTAAAAATAATCATAATTATACAATTCAAATTATACTATTTTTTTTAGAAGATGCTCAAATTATACATATTTTTTTAAAACTATACATTTCTAAAATATGTAATGGTTTCTCATTATATATGATTTAGAATTAATTGATTTTAGACTCTTCGGTTTTGCACCCAATAAATCAGTTGCCACAAAAATTTGAAACTCAGATGGACACGCAGTAGAAAATTGGACTCTAATTGAAATCCAATTTATAATTTAATTGGATTTGAACTCTTTTATTTTTACACTCAATAATTTACTTGGTGCAAAATTAAAAATTAAATGCGATATGGGGCGTAAAATTGAGAATCCAATTAAAATCTAATTGGATTTTCTCCAAACTTTAGCTATTTTTTTAAAAGCATACATTTCAAAAATATGTAATGGTTTATTATTATTATTATTATTATTATTATTATTATTATTATTTAGAATTTAATTGGTTTTAGACTCTTTGACTTTTACACCCAATAATTCACTTGCCATAAAAATTTAAAACTTAAATAGACACATCGCAGAAAATTGAACTCCAATTGTAATCCAATTTAGAATCTAATTAGATTTGAACTTTTCAATTTTTACCCTCAATAATTCACTTGGTGTAAAATTAAAAAGTAAATAGGACACATGACGTAAAATTGAGAATCCAATTAAGATCTAATTGGATTTTTTCTGAGTTTGGCTATTAATATATATAGATAAGAATTTGGAAATTTTTATGGGAGTTTATCAAATAGAAGGCGTAAGTCAATTTTCCGTCTCCTACACTTCAAGGTGACAAATTCGAGCCCAGTCAATTAGTCCCTCCAAATGCCAAGATAGCAAAAGATTCTCCTTATAAAGAAAAGGAAAAGGAGCTTTTCATTGGAAGTGGGAAATATGGTCTACGGAAGTATGGATAAGAACAAGAGAAGAAGATTGATTGGGGAAGATGTCACCATGAAAATGAAGCAAAGTTACAACATCCTCAAAAATTTTGTCAGGGGGGCTTTACAAAAAGCTAGTCAATATTTTGTCTACCAAGATTATTAAGGCACTGAAAACTCTAGATACAGATAGCTTTGAAATAATAAAATAGTAGTAACAAAAAAATTTTCAAATTGTGATACTTAATGCTTACTTTTAGTATTTTCTAGTAAACTTATTCACAAAAAACAATGGGTGTATATTGGTTTACTTGTTTTCTCAAATGAGAAATGCTAATGGATACGCTTAGGGTATTGGTTAACAATTTATTTTTAAAAAAAATTATGAAAAAAAAAAAAGCAATTAATGCTTTGACAAATTTTTTTTTATTTCCTATAAAAGTGGTGTCAAAATTTTCCTAAAATAGATTGTTAACCATTACTCTAAGGACACTCGTTACCATGACCATTCTCATATTACATCTGTTTTATTTTATATATATATATATATATATATATATATATATATATATTTAAGGTAAATAATGTGGGATAAGAGAGGTAGAATTCAAGCCACAAATATAAAATGCTGTAAAAAAATGTCATTACATTTTTTTTTTCTGTAATTCAATAAATGCAACAAATTGTCCTCACTGGCCATTTCTTCAAGATAGTAAAAGAATCTCCCATTGCTTGGGAAGCACGCCATTTGTTGAAGGATATGAATGAGATTAGATGAGGAGGATGAGAATTGATGGGTGAACAACTTGTCAAAGAAAAGAAATTAGGGCTAGAAATACTTCCTCTTAACTCTAGTCAAGCAGATTTTAGTATAAAATCTAGTAAACATGACATTTTCATCCATTTATTATTAGTGTTTGTTAGTGAGACGTACAAAAAAAGCTAGTCAATTCAACACCACCTAGCTATCATAACATGATTTATATTTTCTTATTTTACGCTCTCTTTGATAATTGGTCCTTAATTTGATGTAGAGTTCTTTTTTATTTATTTAAATTTAGTAGGAAAACCAAGATGAGATGTGGTGTTGACATGGAACCATGGACATTAGAATGCCACGTATTATAGTTTGAGGGAGAATTTTTTTTCTTACTAATTCTCATTAAGAAATGAATAATGAGTGGTTTTTTGCTCACCTAGAAGCCATTATAAAATTTAGAATCAATCAACACATTCTCAAGTTAGCTGTACAATTTAATCAAGCTCCATAGACATAGACAGACATGGAGAACAAAAGCTAGATTTGAGACCTTCAATTTAATCAAGCTCCTTAGACATAGAGAACAAACACATCTGAGCATAATTGATATGTAGGAAAAAAAATATTTAAAAAAGAAAACCTCTCAATTCAATAAATTGACACTATATAGTAAGAAACAGATGAACACCTTCACAATTGTGTATGGAAAGAAATTCAAGTCAATACGACTGATAGCTCCTACGATTAAATTTTATCGCTCCTTCCAAATAATATATTGACAGCCTCCGAATTGAAATCCAATTATTTGCAAACCACAATAAATAAAAATAAAAAAATAAGATAAACATCCAATTACCTTTGTCCTTCCAAATTGGCACCCATGACCTCAATATTCCATCTCGTATACTTAACAAATTTCAAATCATTCAAGGTCATCGATTATGACAGGGAAGAATCTTCTAAAGAGAAAAAAGCTTGTCATTGAATGCATGCATATAAGGCTAAGAGGGATGGTGAAAATTGAGTGGGGGTTTCATTACATTCACAAAAACTTTTGTCAAGAAGACTTGCAGAAAAGCTAGTTAATATGGTCTTTACCTTCTATACATTATTTGTCAAGATTAAGGCACTAAAAATTATAGATAGAGATAGAATTTGACTCGTTCTTTTTATTATTTCTGAATTGAGATTTTCATAAATAATAGCTTATATATGATGTTCCTCAACATTTTTTGTTGTGTTGTGTGGAGAAACCTGCTCTAGATGGGATTTTAGTAGATAAAGGTGATTTAAGTAATAATTATGGTGTATGGAGTACTTTACTAGGATATAAAGAAAACCATTTCCTAAATCAACATGCTGCCTTGGAAAACCATCAGAGGCAGAATTGTTCGAAACTAAAAATCATAAAAAAGATTGTATTATAAAACATACCATTTCCTAAAAATTTAGCTGCTCTCTAATATGATCTTAACAAAGTGAGCAAGTTGCCGAAGTAGAACTTACTCGAACGCTCCGTTTGTTTTGATGGAAAACCTTGTATAAAGATAGTTTTTCATATTTTCCATTGTTTGGTAGCACAAAAAAAGAAAAGTAAAAGGAAAACTATCTTTTGTCAACATAAAAAGTATGACTTATTTTTAGATATTGTTTTCTATTAATTTTTTTTTGGAAAACAACTCTATCTCATAGCAAGCTAAATAAGGGAAGTTAAGAAATTGTTTTTCAACTCATTTAAAGCTGCTACCAAACATGGGAAAATGAAATAGTTTTATAATAGTTATATATAAATTGCTTCTTGGAAAATTACTTATTTCTAGAAAATATCATTGCTGAAACAAATAGAGCGGAAATGATAATTGAATGTAAAAGCATGGCTTTACAATTTTTAGGCTTCATTAGTGCAAAAAAATCTCAACTCTAACTACAACAGTCTCCTTTAATTACTAAATTTGCATGTTCATTTCTAGGAGGGTTTGTTGATATGGTATTTGTCACCTACAAAAATATTCACCACTAATCTCAGTTTGAATCAAAATGAGATTGTTTTAAGTCTTTTGTAAAAATATTTTATTTGATATTTTTAATGCCTACCTTCATTGTCAAGGTCCTATAACCAGAGTTCAAATCTCTCCTCTATAATTCTTATAACTATCAAATTATTAAATAAAATAAAATAAAGAAGTCTATATTCATTACTTCAATTTTCCAAATGATAATGACCTTTAATGTGATAACAAATTTTGCATTGTCTTGAATGTCTAATTGCAAATATAACGACATTCAGTGATTCACAACTAGGTCGACCTATACAATATGAGAAACCATCTTTGTTTGAATAGTCCTCTCTTGCACTAATTATTTGCTAACAAGAATTTGGAAAGGCCCTCTTATAGAATACGAGGGACCATTTCCGTTTAATGTCCTGATTCTCTTGCAATTATATGCTAACAAGAATTTGAAAATTGGTATGGGAGTTTATCAAATAAAAAAGGCCTAAGTCAATTTTCCGTCTCCTACACTTCAAGGTGGAAAATTCATTAGTCCCTCTCCCCTCCAAATGCCAAGATAGCAAAAGATTCCCTGATAAAGAAAAGGAAACGGAGCATGTCATGGGAAGTATGGTCTACGTAAGTATGGATAAGAACAAGAGAGAGGAAGAAGATTGATTGGGCAGGAACTTACCATGAAAATGATGCAAAGTTACATCATCCTCAAAACTTTTGTCAGGAGGGCTTTACAAAAAGCTAGTCAATATATTGTCTGCCAAGATTATTAAGGCACTAAAAATTCTAGATAGAGATAGCTTTTGAATAATATAATAGTAGTAACAAAAAAAAAATTCAAATTATAATATTTAATGCTTACTTTTAGTATTTTCCAATAAACTTGTAGGCAAAAAACAATGGGTGTATATTGGTTTACTTGTGGGAGAGGAGAGGTGGAATTCAAACCATAAATATAAAATGCCATAAAAAAAATGTCATTACACTTGGAACTTTTTTTTTTTTTTTTTGTAATTCAATACATACAACAAATTGTCATTGCTGGTCATTACTTCAAGATAGTAAAAGAATCTCCCACTGCGTGGGAAGGACGTCATTTGTTAGAGATATAACATCATTGAAGGATATGAATGAGGCTAGACGAGGGGGATGAGAATTGATGGGTGAACAACTTGTCAAAGAAAAGAAATTAGGGCTAGAAATACTTCCTCTTAACTCTTGTCAAGCATATTTTAGTATAAAATCTAGTAAACATGACATTTTCATCAATTTATTATAAGTGTTTGTTAGTGAGACGTACAAAAAAAGTTAGTCAATTCAACATCACCTAGCTATCGTAACATGATTTATATTTTCTTATTTTATGCTCTCTTTGATAATTAGTCCTTAATATAATGTAGATTTTAAAAAAAAAAAAAAAAAATTAGTAGGAAAACCAAGATGAGATGTGGTGTTGACATGGAACCATGGGCATTAGAATGCCAGGTATTAGAGTTTGAGAGAGAATTTTTTTTCTTACTAATTCTCATTAAGAAATGAATAATGAGTGGTTTTTTGCTCACCTCAAAGGCATTATAGAATTTAGAATCAATCAACACATTTTCAAGTTAGCTGTACAATGTAATCAAGCTTCATAGACATAGACAGACATGGAGAACAAAAGCTATATTTGAGACCTTCAATTTAATCAAGCTCCTTAGACATAGAGAACGAACACATCTGAGAATAATTGATATGTAGGAAAAAAACATATTAAAAAAAAAACCTTTCAATTCAATAAATTGACACCATATAATAAGAAACAGATGATCACCTTCATAACTGTGTATGGAAAGAAATTCAAGTCAATACTACTAATAGCTCCTACGATTAAATTATATGATTGTCCTGCAAATAAAACACATCAATTATTTTTAACTCACAAAATTTGAGGGTACGGGTGTGCATGGTTAGTTTGCGTTGAATAGAAGGTTTTTTCAACTCAACTTGACTTTATCAAGTTAGGTCGATGAGTTGTGCTTACATATATATATATATATATATATATTTCTAATTACTGATTCTCCTGAAAGGTTAAGTTATTAGTGAATTTATTCATTTGATCTAACTATATCAAGCTAACAAACAGTACAACGAAATACAAACAAACATCAGTTAGAAGCCTATATCAAATAGACATCACACAACCCTCTGCAGCAGTAGGCACATATCCAATAGCTAGAGCTGCTAAAACCAACAAAGCACACAACAATGAACTAAAACTCATCCTAATTAAACATGAGACAGGATTTAAGCCCCAATCCAATTCAAATGAGATACATATATCCACTTCTAAAACAGAGGAAAATTTGAGTTGCATCTCCCTGCCCTACTTAAGTAAGCCCCCCCCCCCCCCCCCCCCCCCAAAAAAATATTGGATCAATGTAACAAAATAATAAACTTTATAACAAGAGATATTTATTTCGTAAGGGCCAAACTCTTTGCCAATGAGCTCTAATTGAAAAGAATTTGTTTCTCCTATAACAAGTTGACAGTAAAATTGTGCCTTCAAAATTCATTAGATATGTGAACTTACATGTTACATAGGTTTCACGTTACAAAATACTTACATGTTACATCTTATGCACAACAATTAAAAAAATCCATAAGATGTTACATCATACATGAACTTTGGTATATTATGTTTCATCTTATGCACAACAATTAAAAAAATCCCCACACACCAATAAACTCATCTTGAGACATAAATTATTAATAGAATCAAAGAAATAAATAAATAAACCCATCATTTTGCCGATGGGATAAGAGAGAGACCTAGAGCTCTCTAGGAACAAAGAATGAGATTGGTGATCGCCATTGAATTACGATTCCTCAACGAATCCATGTCCATCTCTCAGAAACAAAATTTATACACCCCTTAATCAATCCACGTCCATCTCTCAGAAACAAAACTTGTACACCCATTCATTTTGCCCATTCCTCATCAACGTGAGGAATAACATTGGCCTCTGCCCATCCTTTGGAGCCAATGGTAGAAGCAATGTATGAAAGTTTGATGAACCAAAACTCAAGTGGTGGTAATGCTCCTTCAACAAAGAATTTGTAAAAAACTTTGAGGTCCTATGAGCGTTTTTATTTTATTTTATTTTTAAAAAAAGAAGTTGTATTTATACTTGACTATTAACGTGAGAAAGAAATGTGGAGGTGAGACAAACAAAAAAAACTACTTTTTTTTTAATTTTTAAATTTAGCTAAAATTTAGGAGTTTTTAAATTAGTAATGTTACATGTCGAACCATATTATTTAAGTTTTACAAAGAGATGGATTTGAGGGTATTTAGGCATCTAAATTGAGGATCCCAAACAAGAGAAACCCCTTAAATAGTAGTATAAATAATTTGATTCATCTCTAACCAATGTGAGACACAAAACTAAAGGCTAAGTGTTTGAAACATAACCCACTCCAACGATAAGTAAGAATTGTGGGTTCAACTCACGATTTTAGTTATAAAACACACGTGCCAATAAAAAATAATCACCTGGGGCTTACCTGCAGGCACTAAATTTGTTTTATAAGGCAAAAATCTGGAAACATTCAATATGTACATGTGAAGCTTCTTAAACAATGCCACATTACGTAATCTTTTTTAATCCTATAAAAACCACAAACCCTTCTCTCATATTTCTCATACAAATTCCTCAAACCGTAATATATAAACTTATTTTCACATTAGATATTGAAGTGCATATCTAAAATAAATAAATAAAATGTTTCGGTCCAAGTTGGAAATGTTAAAGTAAATGAAGCCAACGACATTGTATTAACGAGTCCAAACAGAGATAAGTCTTCAGATCGGCACCAACACTAAAGTTCAGAGTGGCACACGTGCTGACACTAAACTAAACGCTGACGTTTTGTTTAGTGATTGTCAAGCAAAGAACACCAAACAATGTTGTCCCAAACTATATAGCCTTTGGTTCCCAAAAAGTCTGTTAGAGATACAGCGGAGCATGCGGAAAATTCTGTTATAGGAGACTAAAGTTTGTTACAGGGTTTTAATTATGGTGTTATTGATTTATTAGTGAATCGGTGTGAGTGTGTGGAACTGTAGAATAATATTCAGTTTTTACAAATCTCTCTCTAAAGCTCTCTGTTTCTTTTCTTAGAATTTTCCTTTACAGTTTCTCTCTCTTTTAACCACGTGTATTCACGTGTAAATTAAATAGAATAAATGGTTTTCACTTTTCGGTGTAGTTCGGTCATACTCCACAATGAATGAATGCATTGAAATAGTTGCAGTTAGATTAGAAAGTGGAAAAGGAAAATGGTATTGGTAGGTAGTAATCAATTTGGCTATAATTGACTATCAAACTTTGTTTAGAATTACTTTTTGGCAGTGTTATCCACGTTAGTTCATTGTTCTACTATTATCTTCTCATACTGTTAATCAAAATGACTACTTTTGTGCAGCGTTATTCACGTTCTCTTACAATCTTTATGAATTGAAGTCTAGTTCACTGCATTGGAAAAAAAATTTCAGCGTGCATGGCACGATTTTAATCATGAATTTATAGAATATATATATATATATATATTAATTAAACATAATATCTCTAAATTTTTCATAAATTGAACAAAAATTGTGTATCAAGAACTGTTAATCAAAATTCAATTGTAAAACTATTATAAAAAGAAGTATACCTTAGAATTAGTTAAAAGTGTGTGGAATCTAATTAACTCAAATGGTAAAATTTCTTGTCAAGCAAATAATAGATTTGTGGTTCAAATTCCACTTACATCAAAACTAATTAGTGTCTTGAGTTGATAATAGAAAACAATTATCATAAAGCGGACACTATAAATTTAAATACTATTATATTTATAAAAATAAAAAGTAATAATGAAAAACAATTAGGTGAGATATCTACTTATGATAACCATGATTTTTAAACTTTTATTATATTGATAATAGATAGATAACCTTAAGTGACCTTCCATCATGAAAAATTGATAGAAAATGAAAGCAAGCTAAATAATAAGATATAAATGATTAAATCTTGTATAAGAACTACCACTTATAACAATATATTGAATCACATAAGCCTGAGTAAAAACTTATTTATAGAATAGTTTTTTTCTTTTTTGAGAAAGTATTTATAGAATAGTTAATATATATATATATATATATATATATATATATTTTTTTTTTAAATAGTTAATATGAATTAGATAAGAGTAAGAGAATTATAGATATATAATTCATAACCGGTTATTATTTTTTAGAATTTAATTCTATCAAAACTTATTATAAAACACCATACGGCATTTTCTAGTTTAAAAAAGAATGTTGTGTTAGTATGTGATTGTATGATAGTGTACTGAGTAAAAATTAATTGAACTCAACTACAACTTATTTTGTAACTTATTTTGTTTTCTAGACTGAATGGACTCACTGTAGTTCCAAAAAGATAAATGTCCATAGGGAGCCTAGATCACCTCCCAGCATAAATGTCCATAAACAGCAATATATATAAGAATCTCCCAACATCATGTCATTGAAGTTAATTATGATGAACGGTGGCATGCATTTTTTGAAACTATAAATCTTCAAGTCCTTTTTTATCTTTTATTATCGTTTAATCTCTCAATATTACGGTTATAGCATGGTTTTTTTTTTAATTTTTTTTTTAAAGATACTAAAAGGATTCGAACCTATACCACAGTATCTTCATACCTAATGCATAGAGAGTGTTACACACCCTATGCAAAACTACGTAGAGTTAGAAAATTAGGACGACCAGTCAAAGAAACCTATTCCATGGTACTTCCTTGTATTAATTTTATAGTACGACCGGTCAAAGAAACCGAAATTAGGGTTAGAAAATTACATCCTCTTCACTTTTGTCTAGGAGACTTTGACTATAAAAGCTACACAACATATTTTAATCAATTGATTGAAAGTGACCATAAGGACATGTAATTGTCCTTGAGAGGTAGAAGAAAAGCTAGTCAACCTAGCTTTCATAACGTGATATACATGGTAACATATATTATGATCTTTTTAATGGGTTTTTTTTAAAGCATTTATTAATCAATCATTTTAGAAAAAATTTATGAGAAATTGAAACAACAATAAAAAATACTAGTTATTATTTTAATTTTTTCATAAATTTTTTTTTAAAATGGTTTATTAATAAATGTCCTAAGACTATCTATTAGTAAAATCTCTTCTATTATTTTATTATTGTTTGTTAATATTTTTGTTAGCAAATTCAATTGATATAGGAAGAAGTTTCCAAGGAAATTAAGCGAGGTCACATTACATCCTCAAAACTTTTGTCACTTTGTTGGAAAAGTTAGTCATGCACTATGGTCTTTAGGGTCAATATATTGTCTGACAAAATTAAGGCATTGAAAATTTTACATAGAGATAACATTTGACTGATTTTACCTATAGATGATGTCCAAAAAATTGCATTATTTTTGTGTAGTGTTGCTCATATTACTTCCAATATTATCTACTTATTACACATACTTTAATATGGATTCCAGTATTTTTAGATAAGTAAGTTTTGATCCTAAGAGAGAGGGGAAGAGTAGATTAATTCTCATGTTAATATTATCTTCTTACACTCACTATTTATTCCTGTTAAATGAAATTACTAATGGGATTAGAAAAAGACTAATAATAAGAAACTTCTTATTCTATTAAGGACAAAGTTTAGCTACAAAATTTGTTGTAACCTAAGTTTACAACCTTATTCAATATCTTTTTATTAGAAGTGAATTTTGACAAATCCACCATTGGATTACGTTTTTCTTCTTATATCCTCCACGCTTGCAAAATTTCTAGAAAATTAAAGATCAATAACTATATCATCAATAAATTGTTTAAATTGTAAGTTTTGTAGTTTAAAATTATGCAAAAAAATATAATCTTTTAGATTTTATAGTAAATAATATTTGATTGACACAAAATTTGACATGTGCATTAAGAGCGTAAAGAACATGCAATCTAACGGTTAGATTTTCAAAATATATAATAATGTTAATGATATTGAGTAAGGTTGTAGCTTTAGATTATAATCAATTTTGTAGCTAAACTTTGTCCTTTTGTTAATTTCTTTTGTTAATTGTTTGCCTTTTCTAAAATATTTCTTTATTACATGCTTTTGTAATGCATCTTATAATAACAAGTAGATTAATTTGAAATCCTTAAAATACCTTTGAACCAGATATGAAAGGATTATGCTCTAATATGATCTTGAAAATGTGAGCAACCTGTAATGCAAAGAGTCTTGGAATGCAAAAAAGTGTCAATTGAGTTATAAAACTCTTGGCAACCAATAAAAAAACCTATTTTCAACAGATAGAGTGAGCGAACTACAAAATTAAGACTTACATAAAAGTGCTAAATGAGCTATAAAAGTATAAAATACTTGACAAAATAAAAATCATATTTGAAACAGATAATTGAAGAAGTATGGCTTTCAAAATTTTAATGCAAAAAAAAAAAAAAAAAAAAAAAATCCTGACTATAATATGTAACTATTGCAAACCCCTTTAATTTCTAAATTTGTAGAGTTACGAGGAAAGAGTTTTTTGATAGGATATTTTGTCAACAATCAAAAAATGCCACCGCTTAAATTACTTTTAAATAAAACAACAATTCTTAAGCCTTTTGAGAAAATATTTATTTGGCATTTGTAATGCTTAGGTCCATTACACCGAGAATACTTATTAATATTAGTAACATTTGTTAATGTTATCACTCAAAAACCTGTTACAAATAATCCTCACTTCTTATTCTTCTTTTCTTTTGATGGGAGAAGGATAGAAGGTTGCAACTAAACTACAATGTTCTTGGTTCTTTTTATTTTTCAAAGTACATTATTTTTAATTATTATTATTATTTTTTAGGTATATGGTGAGAGAAGTGAAAGATGAGGTTCAAATCAACATATATAGACACAAACAAATGATGTAATTACACATGAAATTTTACCTTTTATCCACGTGAGGTTAATTCAATTAGATTTCCATAACCCATGTCTGTAAAAAAAAATGGAGCTAAACATGTAATTTTGCTCTACTTTTATGTCTCTCTCTTTCAAAAACACAAAAAGCATAAAATACAAAATCAAATAAAATCAAAAAGTATCCAATGAAATACTTGTATCATGAGATTTCAAATCACAAATAGACACTTAAGTTTCGATCAAACATCAGATGAGTAAAATGTTAAATTTCAAACCATAATTAGATGAATTAAATTTCAATCAAATTACAAGTGAATAAATTGTAATTTGCCCAATTAATTTTGTTGAGAACTTTTTATATTTTCAATAAATAAATTTTCAAAACTTTTTTCATATAATTTATTAATAATTGGTCTAAGCACAATCTATTTGCAATTTCCCAAAAAAGAGCACTTGTTAATTAACGTCATCCTTTATAAATTTACAATATTTGTTTGTCAGGAGACATTTTTGTCTTGTTTGTCAGGAGACAATATTGTATTTTAAACGTAGAAGAAAAGCTAGTCAAGTCAATAGAATCTAGCTATCATGATTTATGACAAGTTCTATATTTTCTTATTTTATAGACTCTTTGATATTTATACCGTGCATCAAACGTCATAATCTTAGTATGATGTACAGTTCCTTTAATTTTTCTTATTTGGTAGAATAACCATTCTGAGATGTGGTTGCACATGAAATCATGGGTATTGATTTGGAATGCCATTGAAAGAATTTTTTTTTAGATAAAAAATATAATTTTATTTGAGTAAGAGAACTGTAACCAAATTAAAAAGTCTGGCCATGAAAGAAATTATTGTTTGTTTGTTTGTTTATGTAGCATTATAATTTAAAATCACAGTTGGATTGCAAGAAGCTAACAAGCAAAAATTGAGATCAAAAGGCTATATAGATAGTAGAATTTTTAAAAATCAAAATTTATTAGTTTAAAATTATAATTTAGTGACTGGAATGTAACACAAAGGAAGGAATTTAATTACAAAAAATCAACTAAATATTAAATGTTAGAGGGAATTCGTTTTTGTGTTTATAAAAAGGATTGTCGTCTTCACATTTTTATGGTTACATAAAGGAACTTTTTATTCTAAAGCCTTCTAAATATAAAGAACTTTTTAATATGTTATCACAATCGTGTATGGAAAGCAATTCCAGTCAATACTGCGGACTCATAGATTCAATTATTTCAGACCTTTCAAATCAATATATTTAAAGTCCTTGAAATCCAATTCGATTTAGACCACAAAAAATAATATTAATATCCAATTACCTTTAGTCCTTTCAAATTGTTGTGTGTGTGTATAAATATCCTCACATGTCATTAGTTCTTTATCTGCTCATAACACTTAAGCCACCCAATTTTGCCATTTACTTCCTCTGCTGTCAAGATGTTCAGCATGGGGAAAATCAATCCATACCTGCCCTTATTCCTTGCCTCTTGTTTGTTCTTCATTTCACATTCTCAAACCACTTCTAATACTTCCTCTCAACAACGTTGCCTCCCTGACCAGAGCTCTGCTTTGCTGCAACTAAGGCAAGAATTTGTTGAAAAGAGATTGCATTCTGATGATATATATGATCTGTTTGATTACAATGATTACCATAATGGTTCATATCCAAAGATGAAGTCTTGGAAGGCAAATAGTGATTGTTGTTCCAGCTGGGATGGGGTCACATGCGATGCACACAACGGCCACGTCATTGGCTTAGACCTCAGCAACAGCTGGCTTTGTGGGCCTCTCAACTCTAACAGCTCTCTCTTCAGGCTGCGTCACCTACAGAAACTCAACCTTGCCCTCAACAACTTCTCTTCCACTATCCCATCTGAGTTTGGCCACCTTGTAAGGTTGACCCATCTTAACCTCTCTCGTTCCTTTTTACATGGTCGAATTTCGTCGGACCTTTCACGGCTGTTTAATTTGGTTTCGCTTGATCTCTCTTTCAATTTTTTTAGATACTCAGTTGGTGCTCATTATCATTATAAAAATTTGAAGTTCAGAAGAAATGATCTAGCAGCACTTGTCCAGAACATGACTTATTTGAGAGAACTTCATCTAGACCTCCAGGACCTTCCATGGTCACTACCTCAATCCCTCGCAAATTTGTCTTCCTTGACTTCTCTTTCTCTGTCTGACTGCATTTTGCTTGGCGAATTTCCCTCAAATATTTTCCTACTGCCCAAGATACAAGCCATTGATGTGTCGATTAACAACAATCTGGCTGGTTTTCTTCCCAATTTTCGATCTGATAGTACCCTAAAGCAATTGCGTCTTTCCTCAACGAATTTTTCTGGGAAACTGCCCTATTCAATCGGTAATCTCAACTCCTTGAATTATTTGGATCTTAGTTCAAGTAAATTTTCAGGGGAAATTCCTCCTCCTATTTGGAACCTATCACAACTTACTTATCTTTCCCTCTCATCTAACAATTTTCATGACCAGCTTCCATCCACATTAGAAAATCTTGCAAAACTCACTTCTCTAGATCTTAGCTATAACCTTTTCTCTGGGAAAGTTCCATCTTCACTGGGAAATCTTACACAACTAGAAGAATTACGCCTTTCAAATAACAATTTTGAAGGCAAGTTCCCAATTTCACTAACAAATATTACTAAACTCATTAGTATAGATATATCAAGAAACCAGTTGAAAGGGTCAATCCCATCGGAAATAAGTAGACTTACTAATTTGTCTTCCCTTGCCTTGTATCAAAACTCACTCACAGGGGCTATCCCGTCTGTTTTGTATACAATGCCTTCATTGTCTGTACTATATCTATTTCAAAATCAGCTTACTGGCCCCCTCCAATTTCAAAATATCTCTTCATCACAATTAAATGTCCTGGCAATGAGTGGAAACAAATTGGATGGACCGGTTCCAAGGTCAATTTCCAATTTCACTAAGCTACAACGGCTATATCTTTCTTCGATCAACCTAAAGGACGAGATGGAGTTAAACATATTCTTCCAGCTTAAAGAGCTTCGATATCTCGATCTTTCAGGTAACAATTTGTTGGTTTCGAAAGGAAATATCAATTCAACCCACCACAAATTTTCATATTTGTATTTGTCTTCTTGCAATTTGCGTGAATTCCCTGATTTCCTAAAAGCCCAAAATGAATTGAATACACTAGACCTTTCCAACAACAACATTGAAGGTAAAATACCCAAATGGTTTTGGAATGTTGGAAAAGGGACATTGCGATACCTGAATATTTCTTTTAACCATCTTAGCAGTTTTGAACAGCCACTAAAAGTTCATCCTTGGAAATTTATTGAAATTTTGGATCTACGTTCCAACATGTTGCAAGGGTCACTCCCAATTCCCCCATTGTCTACATCATATTTTTTTGCCTCAAACAATAATCTAACCGGAAAAATCCCTCAAATGATTTGCAACATGAGTTTCCTCCAAGTCCTTGATATATCTAACAATCGGTTGAATGGTCACATTCCACACTGTTTAGGTCACTTCAGCAGCTTTCTTTCAGTATTGAATATGAGGAACAATTGCTTTCAAGGAAGCATGCCTAAAACATTCATAAAAGGATGTACGTTGATGACATTGGACTTCAGTCACAACCAAATACAGGGGAAGATTCCACGATCCTTAGTGCAATGTCGAATGCTGGGGGTCCTAAATCTTGGAAATAACAACATGAATGATGCATTCCCCTTTTGGTTACAGTCTTTGCCAGAATTACGGATTCTTGTCTTGCATGCTAATCGATTCCATGGCCCTATTTGGAATCCTCATACCAGGTTTGGCTTTTCCAAGTTGCATGTCATCGACCTCTCTTACAACAATTTCTCTGGTAGGCTACCTTCAGAATACTTTAGAACTTGGAATGCAATGCAAATGGTTCCTGCCAAAGATAAAGCACAACCAGAATACATGGGAAGTCAATCAAATTATTATGAAGACTCAATAACAGTGGTGAATAAGGGAGAAGAAATGGTATTGTTAAAGATCTTGATCATCTTCACATCTATTGATCTTTCTAATAATAGATTTCATGGAGAAATCCCGGATACAATGGGAATGCTCAAGGATTTAATTGTACTCAACTTATCAAGCAACAGTTTCACTGGTCATATCCCATCATCCTTGGGAAATCTAACTGAGCTTGAGTCATTAGATCTCTCTCGAAACAAGCTCTCAGGGGAAATCCCTCATCAACTTTTAAGTCTCACATTTCTTGCATATTTGAACCTCTCTAATAACCAACTTATGGGTTTGATTCCCCAAGGTGGACAATTTTGGACATTTGATAATTCCTCTTTTGAGGGGAACTTGGGATTGTGTGGCCCTCCGTTGTCAAAGAAATGTGGACATAGTGAAATTCCAACTTTTGAACCAAGCAAGGAGTCATCTTTTGGAGAGTGGTTCAATTGGAAAGTGGTAGTGATAGGATATGCTTGTGGGTTTGTAATTGGACTGGTTACCGGGCATGTCATCATATCGAAGAGGCCAAATTGGTTTGTGAGAACTTTTAGAGTGAACTTGTGAAGGCAAAGATAATTTGAGTAGACTCTTAAAGGGCTTGGAGGCACTTAATGTGGATTTATATTTTCTTTATTAGCTGTATTTCTGCAATGAGATAAGCTTTATTTCCCCCTAGAAAGATAAGCTTGGCTGAATGTAATAAAATAACTCCTATGGTAGTTTTGTTATATTTCTGCACTTTGTTATATTCTCATAATAACAAACATATGTTTCCAGAAGGCCAGATTCTTATTTTTGTGAGAACTTTTGTGTTGAGTTTGCACTATTTTAGATGATTTTTATTTATTTATTTATTTTTGAAGATGTTTAGATGAATTGAAGTAGACTATTTGAGGGAATTATCAATTTTTTTGCGATTATAATGATTGTAGTTGCATAGTGGCCAAATTATGATCGTTTTGATCTTACAAATAACTACATACTCTATGTTTTTTTTTTTTTTTTTAATGGGTTCGGCTTGAATTCAGTGTTCTCTGCACTGGACTTGATAGGATGCTGCTATATGTCCAACAATTACCACATGCTAGCATCTTATTGGGTCAATGCACAAGACGCATTGGACTTAAGCCTCTTCCTTCTTTTACCCCGCACATATTGTCCACAGTTTTCTTCTTCAAGAGTCTTAAGTCCTTAAAATGAGTTTTTACCGGTTAAGCTAATTGGAACTCATAGAATCTCTAATCTTATCTAATGACTAATTTTTTTTTTGAGAGTCTATCTAATGACTAATTAGATGGCGGTGTTTACACCAATGCATATAAGCATTGCCAGTGCTTTATGGTTTGGTCCATGCATAACTTGTATCTTTGTTTGGGTCTTTTTTTTTTTTTTTTTTTTTTTTTTTTTTTTTTTTATATATATATATATAAGAAATGCGAAACTTTTATTAAGAAAAAGATAAAAATATTAAATCTTGAATCAAAGCTAACTCAATGAAAGTAGAATTTTCCTCTATCCAAGTTACAAAACTAACAACACTCGTAGTATGCTGAGTTAAGAGGTGTGCGGGGCGATTGCCCTGTCTTCTCACATGAGATACCAAGACCTGCCAAAAATCCTTGAGCTTGTGCCTGATCCCATCAATAATATTGCCGATAGTAGTTGGTGCCTCACAATACCTATTTATAGAATCGGAGACAACCTTCGAGTCACACTCAAACACGACATCACGAAAGCCCATATCCCAAGCAAAAGTTACTCCTTCCATTGCTTTCCCTTCACACTCCAGCGGTCCCAGTGGACAAAGTATATCTTTGTGTGGGTCATTTTAAATGACTTTTAAGGAGCATATATAAATCATTGATTTTAATGTAGTTAGCAAAGACCCCGATGAAACTAAAATAAAGTTTCATTTTTAAATCAGGCACAATTGGGCCACATTCTTTATATAATTGTAAACCAACATTAGTACATGACGTTTCAGTATATTTAATTACTAATATTTTATTTTTAAAATAGATTTTACGACGACGAGTTAAGTATCACGAATAATTTTTTTTTCCCCAAGAGTAATTGAGGTCCACTTCTTAGATGCATCGGAGCACCTGTTGAATTCTGTACTTAACTAGATCGAACAAGCTGGAGAATGTTCATGTAGAAGAATTTCAGAGTTATGTGCCTACTATGATGGGAAGGTAAGCAGAGCATTTGTTGAATTTGCATAAAGAGTTACCAAAATTTTGTATGGCCCCGACTAATTTTAACTCTTTTTTCTAAGTTTGGATTCTTAAGAGTGGTTTTTTTCCCATTTGAAAAGGTTCTTCGTTGATTTTCAACTTCATCACCAAATTTTTGTGTCTTTTTATGTTTTCATTATCTTGTTTTTGGGTGAGTTACGATGGTGGTTGGAATTACATATTTGCCTTATCTATATGGGATTGATATTTGGGAGGAGAATTTATCAAAGAAAAGTGGGTTTACATTTTTGAAAAATTCTAAGACCACATAAAATGGCATATTGTAAATAGTAGAGAAAAAATTCTAGGTCCATGTGAAAACGACAAGCAACTAATCGAAGTCTAACACAAAAACGAAGCCATTCATTGGCTTGGGGGCAATGGCCTCCCTAAATTTTGAAAAAAACAAATTCAATAGTATATATATAACTACCTAATTTTTAGCAATTTGACTCAATAAAATTAAACTTGCCCAGTCCCTCAAAAAAAAAAAAAAAAAAAAAACTTGTCCGTTTAAACCAAAGAAAAGGCTCATAGAAAAAAGTAAAGAAAAGGCCCATAAAAAAATTACTGATCTAAAATTCAAAAAACAAATTAGAAAGCCCAAAAATATTAACTCAACAACAAAATCAATAATAAAAAGTTAAAGAAAACTTAGCCCAATCAACAAATTTTACCAAAAAATTAGCCCAGCCCTTAAAAATATTTGAAACAAAATCAATGTGAATCTTACATACCAAATCATTCCATCAAATTCCAAAAAAAAAGAAAAAAAGAAAATTAAACTAAACTAAACTAAACGTGAGAGATAGAGAGAGTGAAAGATGCAGCAGCTGTAAGCTTGAGTGTTGAGACTTGAGCTCTTGACAATGAGTGTCGAACTTGTTGGGCAACTGAGATCGAGCAGTGTATGGATGCAACAACGGTGAGCTTCTTAGATCCAACAACTAAGGGAGTAAGGGACGCAACAACAGATGGTTTAATTGTGATTTGATTTGATTTCTAGACTTCAAGTAGGTTCAAATAAGAAAGAAGAAAATTTTTTAATTGTGATTTGATTTATAATTGAGATAGCACATGATAAGTTTTGCAAACGTTGTATAAATTTTTTTTTTTCTAAACCAGGATAATGGGTAATGGCTGTAATCCATTAATTGTACATAACATGTTTTTTCACTATTTTTTGTTTGTTAAACTTTTCTTTAAGAAATATTTGTTTACTTTAAACTTTATTTACATTTTTTGTTTAATTGGTTTGTGGGGCATATTTATTTGGTTTTTTTGGTTAAGGATTAATTTCTAGTAAAGTATATTTGTAACATATGAAAATAACAAAGCATCTTAAAAATAAATAATTAATTAATTAATGGTTTTACTTCTGTGAAATTGGTATTAATTACTTCATTGTAGCATAATGAATATAATGAAAGTAGATGAACTTACATTAAACTTTCCCCCCAAGATTCGATTTCCAGTTCCATTCTTGCTCTAACACGTAAGATATGATAAAAATTGTGGTAATTTATGTGGTACTAAAACTACTCTTATATTTTTACAACTTTAGTTATGGGATTGAAAGAGTATTAATTAAGGGGAAATGCTAACAAGTGCCCGTATTGCACTGGTTAATAATCCATTTAAAAAAAGTTTTTATGAGAAATGAAAAAAAAGTAATTAATATTTTAACAATTTTTTTCATTTCCCATAAAGGTGATATCAAAACTTTCTTAAAATAGATTATTAATGAGAGCCTTAAGGGCACTCGTTAGCATAACCCTTAATTAAGTATTATGATACTCTTCCTTGTGAGGCTCGTGTAAAAGAGATAGAAGATGAGATGATGTGTTTTTTGACCACTAGCTATGGACGTGTAATTTCAAATAAAATAAATGGTTTTCAGCAGTGTTCATTCCATTGTCTGCCACAATGAATGTATTGAAACTTGTGGATAGAAAATAGAAGAAAAATGCGTAGTAAGTAGCGCTCAATTAGGTAGCATTATCCATGTTGATTTTTCTATTGTTGGGATATGTTTGGTAATAATTTTTTTTTTCTATTTTCAAAATTTTGTTTTTAGGAATAGAAATAAAAAACAATTTTCTTGTATTTTTAAATTTAAAAAACATGTTTTTGTTTTTAGGAATAGAAATAAAAAATAATTTTCTTGTATTTTTAAAATCAAAAAACATGTTTTGTTAGTTGAAATTTAAAAAAAAAAAGTTTTTTGAAGAAAAAAAAAAGGAAAATACTGAAATATATTGTTACTAGGACTCAAACTCTGACACTAGCTCATCAAATGTGACGGATTCATTAAATTAAGTGTGTGTTTTCATTAGCTTTTGAAAATTGAAAATAGCCTTTCGCCTGTTTTCAATTTTCTTCATAAATTGAGTTTTGACAACAGTTTTTGCTTTCTATTCATTTTGGGTTGCCAAACAAGTTTTTAGTCTCAGAAATAGAAAATTGTTTTTAGAAACAGAAAATAAGGGGTAAAAACAGTTACAAAACTTACCCTTATATTATAGCACTGATATGATTAAAGTATTAAACTGACTACTTTTCTGCATCATTTTTGTTTACTCAAAAAAAAAAAAAAATACTAGTTGAAGGTTTAATCATGAGTTCATTGAATATATATATATATATATATATATATATGGGTTGGGTTCAAGTTACATCTGGTGTAACTCTAAGTAATGTTACACCACCCAATAACTTGTTATTGAATTAATATTTTGAAAATCCAACTGTTGAATTACATGTTCTATATGTTCTTAACATACATGCCAATTTTCATATCAATCGGATGCTATTTACCATTTGATCTATAAACTCATATTTTATGCATTATTTTAAACTACAAAAATTTGAATTTTAATAATTGATTGATGACATAGCTATTAATCTTTGATCACCTCAAAATTTTGTAAGCATGAAGAATATACGAAGATAATGTAATCTAACGGTGGATTTGTCAATATTCGTATCCAATTAAAAAATATTGAGTGGTGTAACATTGCTTAGAGTTACACTAGGTATAACTTGAACTCAACCCTATATATATATATATATATATATATATATATATATATATATATTTATATTTGTTGAGAAATCTGCTTGTTTCGTAAATTGAACAAAATACTGTTAATAAAACGTTAATTGTAAAAATATGATTAAAAGAAACACTAGAAAGGAATCTTGTAATATATAACCAGGACTTTTAAACCTAACTACTGTATATAGTTTATAGATAGATAGATAATCCTTCTTCTTCAAACAAAAAAACAAAAAAAAACAAAAAAAAAAAAAAAATCTTAAAAATCTTTCATCATATGAAAAATCAATAAAAAATGAAGACAAACTAAAACTGAAAGTAAGAAAGCACCGATCAATTAAAGGAATTTCGTAAAATAACCCTTCATTGTCAAAAGAATCACATTAATTTTCAAGAAAAAATAAATAAATTTATGAACTCAAATTAAAAACTTGTTTATAGAAATTTATTTGAAAACAAAGGCCTGCCATCTGTGTGTTATACCTTAAAAGGGCTTTTCTAGTCGTAATGGATGTTTCTTATAGTTGTTAATAAAGCTTAAACTACCTTTATATATGTTTGACGTGGGACTTAACACATATCCAATCAATATCAAATCAACCTAGGGCATCACATAAAATCGGTAAAATGACAATTTTCAAAGTCTCTTTTTTCCTCCCCCCTCACTCCACCCTTCAAAAATGAATTTTTGAGCTAAACTTGAAAAAACAACCTATAAAAGGAATCAATTTAAGGTTCTATTAGCCCAAAATGGATGAAGGGGACCAAATTGGAGCGAGTGGACCAAATTGGATGGAATGAGACCAAAGTAAGCCTAATTAGACCGAATAGAAATTATTTAATTTTTAGGAAAAACAAATTTTCTTCAACAAATTTTAGAGAACTAATTATATTACAATTACAAAATAATTATTTATTCTCATGCATTGCGTGGGTCTGCGATTAGTTATTATAAAGACTATATGACAATAAGGAATAAATGAATAGATTTGGAATTGGTAAAATTTTTGACCATCTTCACAACTATTGATCTCTCCAACAACAAGTTTTACGGGGAAATTCCAAATAGCGTGGGGAAGCTCAAGGCACTAATTGTACTCAATTTATAGTGCAATAGTTTTATAAGTCATATCACATCATCATTGGGGAACCTAATGGTGCTTGAATTGTGAGATCTTTCTCAAAATATTCTCTTTGGTGAAATCTCTCAGAAACTAACGTCTCACATTTCTTGCATATTTAAACCTCTCTCAAAACCAACTGATTTTTCCAATTCCACAAGGTGGACAGTTTTGGACATTTCAAAGTTCCTCTTTTGAGTGAAACTTTGGATTGTGTGGCTTTCTGTTGTCGATGAAATGTGGAACTAAAGAGACAACAACGTTTGAAATGATGCAAGAATCATCACTGGGAGAAGGATTTAGTTGGAAAGTAGTAGTGATAGGATATGCTGGCGAACTGGTTATTGGACATGTCATCACCTCTAGAAGGTTGAAATGATTTGTGAGAACTTTTGGAGTGAACTTATGTATGTGAAGATGAAAACTGTTAGAGGTACTTGCTTTAGATTTATAGTGATTGTAATAGTTGTATAGTGTAATAAGAGAAACCTAGTTAAGTGTAATGGAATAATTATAGTGAGAGTAATAATTGTATTGAAGTGTAATAAAATAGTCCAAGAGCCTTATAAATTGTAACTTGATTAATATCATTTAGTGTTTACAATTGGGACATGAGTTTAATTCCCTCCTCCCAACTACGGAATTAAAATAAAACAAATTGTACAATAAAATAAGAGAAATGTTATGTTCACAACATTTTCACAACAAATTTTAAGTAGTAAGTTGTTATTGGTTATTATGGCCTCATGGGTGGGAAAGTAATTTAAGTTGTGGATTTGAATTATAACCAATAATAACTTACCCCTAGTATTTTTTTTTTTTTTGTATTTGTTGTGAAAGTGTTGTGAAAATGTTGTAGACATAACACTCCTCCAAATGAGAGTGTTACATTCATGACATTTTCACAATAAATCACATATGGTAATTGGTTTTAATTTGAAACTACAACTTAAAATTACTTTTTTGTTCATTCATAACATTCAATAACAACCTACCATTTAATATTTGTTGTAAAAATATTGTGAACATAGCATTTCTCAATATGAATCAATGATCCACTTTTAGTTATGAAAAAAAAAAAAAAAAAAACCACAATGGGACGATCTTGATTTGTGACTAATGGTTAGGGAAGCACCATGCATGGCTTCCCCGTCTCCTAGTAAATGAATCGTCAGGTCTTGGCTTCCCTTCCTTACCATTTTTATTAAACTCTTTAAATAAAAGGGAAAAATGTAAAAGCACTATACTATCAATTTAATTTTTTCGTTGAAATTGACGCTCCGTTCATTTTTTTAATAAGATTTAATAAAAAATAATAATGAATAATAAAAATATTTATCAAAAAATAATTTTAAAATTAAATGAAAAGTGTGTTTTGTTAAAAAAGAAAATGAAAGAAATCGAAAAAATGAAACAAAGATGTTTCATTTTCTTACATTTTCTCAACAGTTAAAATGTGTTGCTAGGTTCATCGCAAGCATTTTCTTTTTCTTTTTGTTCCTAAAATTGTCTTGTTTTTCTTGCTCGACATTTACTATTCAAATTTTGAACTGTTAACGAGATCCCAACTCTTTTCTACCTTTTGAATTTGCTAATTAATCATTACCTTTTGAATCTGCTAGATAAATTTACCGCAAAACCACTACTATGATACTTTTGTTAGAAGTAATTGCACTATGTTTCTAAGTCTTTAGGTTTATTTGGTTAGGTGTTTTGAAAACTTAAAAGTGCGTTCTTAAAACCCAAAATTCTGTTTTGCAACTACAATTCCTCATAACTTTTATTATTTATTTTTTTACAAATGTTTATTTTAAACTCAAACACTGATTTCCAACAACGTATACAAACAACGCACCCAAATAGTTATATTTGACACAGACAAAATTGAGGAAATAGAGTATCACATAACGTTAAAGGACTTTCTAGGCAGCTCAAAGACAGTTGAGATGGCAGCAAAGGTTTAAGTGAAGGTTTCAACCTTTGTTAGAATTGGCTTTGAGGTTGCATTTGCAAAAACTAAAAACTAAAAACTGAATTTGGTTATTTTATCTATTGAATTAAATTAATTGAATTATGGAGTTGTGAATGCTATTTGCAAAGACTCTTGAGGCGACTAAGTGAGAAGTGACCAAGAAGATAACAAATGACGTAAAAATGTGTTTGCAACAGGACAAACTGTTCTAATCCAACCCTGATCTGTCCAAAACTCGATTGACACGACCTGTTTTTCAAGCTTAGTATTTAGCACTAACTTATAATCACAACACAAATCCAATTAAGTGAAGTCCTCCAGGGCCACTACCAGCAGATTCAGACTGAAAAGACAAGCACTAGACCCCATCATATGCACGACAATGGAGAATATTGGAGATGTTTGCTAAAAATAGTTAAACACCACAAATGATCGATTGACTTGGTAAATTTTGTAATCTAGTTGTGTTAAGTGCTTTTAAGTCAATTTGGCAAGGTGCAGTGATTCTACTATCAGCAAAGCACTAACTTGTATGGGTAAATACTAGTGCACACTGCTTATTGCACACAAACGTACACACTTCTTGCATTGAAATGGTCAATGCTTCATCAAAGGCCTCTTAAATTTTTTATTCTTTAGTGGTGGAAATGTTTAGTTCATCTCGAAAGTGGCCGAAATTCATCAGATTTAGACTAAATCAAATAGTAATTTAGATTAGTGCTTTTGCACTTACCCCATTATCTGCACTCTTATATATACAGCATCAAACTCCTGTCATGCTCATATCATCAAATCATCTTCAGCTCAATCTTCTCAAATTCAATTCCCCTTTAGCTAACATCTTCCTGATATGAAGAAAATGAATCAGCACCTCATGCTATGTTTGTTCTCTTGCTTATTCTTCATTTCACAGGCTCATAGTACTTCTACTTCTAGTACTTCATCTGGGCAATTTTGCTCCCCTGACCAAAGCTCTGCTTTACTGCAACTAAGGCAAGAGTTTGTGAAGGGAATGCCATCTGATTACTATAATGGCTCTTATCCAAAGATGATGTCCTGGAAAGCAGATACAGATTGTTGTTCCTGGAATGGAGTCACATGTGATACAAAGAATGGTCAGGTGATTGGCTTAAACCTGAGAAACAGCCATCTTTATGGGCCTCTCAGCTCTAACAGCAGCCTCTTCAGCCTGCGTCACCTTCAGAAACTCAATCTTGGCTTCAACAACTTCTCTTCTTCCACAATCCCATCTGACTTTGGCCAGCTTGTAAATTTGACCCACCTTAACCTCTCTCATTCCTTCTTATCCGGCCAAATTCCTCCTTTTATTAGTAACCTATCACAGCTTACTCATCTTTCCCTCACATCGAACAATTTTCATGGTCAGCTACCATCTTTCTTTGGAAATCTTACACAACTAGAAGAATTAGATATATCAAGAAATCAATTGAAAGGTTCCATCCCATCTCAAATAAGTACACTTTCCCATTTGTCGAACCTTTACTTGTCATGTAACTCACTCACTGGGACCATCCCATCATTTTTGTTTAGAATGCGTTCACTCTTAAAATTAGATCTAAGTCAAAATCTACTTACTGGCCCTCTCAAATTCCAAAATATCTCTTCATCATTGTTGTGTTATCTAAGTTTGAGCAGAAACAATTTGAATGAACAAGTTCCAAAGTCAATCGCCAATTTGACTGACCTTGAATATCTTTTTCTATCCTCAATCAACGTAAAGGGAAAGATGGAGCTAAACATGTTCTTCAAGCTTAGAGAGCTTAGATTTCTCGATCTTTCAGGTAACAATTTATTGATTTCAAAAGAGTATGTCAATTCAACCCTCCCCAAATTTTCAAAATTGTGGTTGTCTTCTTGTAACTTGTGTGAATTTCCTGATTTCCTAAAAGCCCAAAATGAATTGATATATTTAGACCTTTCCAACAATAGCATTGAAGGTAAAATACCTAAATGGTTCTGGAATGTTGGAAAAGAGACATTGCAATCACTTAATCTTTCTTTTAACCTTTTAAGCAATTTTGAACAACCATTAAAAGTTCTTCCATGGAAAAAAACGGTATATTTAGACCTATGTGCCAACATGTTGCAAGGGCCACTACCAATTCCTCCATTGTCTACACATTATTTTTTTGCTGCAAGCAATAATTTGACTGGAAGAATCTCTCCAATGATTTGTAAGGCAAATTCCCTCCAAATCCTTGAATTGTCTAACAACCAATTGATTGGCAAGATCCCACAATGTTTAGGAAACTTTAGCAGTTCTCTTTTAGTTTTGAGTATGAGAAACAACTGTTTTCAAGGAAACTTGCCTAAAACATTCATAAAAGAAAGTAGTTTGAGGACTTTGGACCTCAGTCACAACCAAATACAGGGGGAGATTCCACGATCATTAGTACAATGTCGAAGGCTAGAGACCCTGAATCTTGGAAATAACATGAATGGTACATTCCCTTTCTGGTTGGAGTCTTTGCCAGAGTTACAAATTCTTGTCTTGCGAGCAAATCGATTTCATGGTCCTATATGGGATCCTCATACCAAGTTTGGGTTTTTTAAGTTGCATGTCATTGACCTCTCTCACAACAACTTCTCTGGTGAGTTACCTTCGGAATATTTCAAAACCTGGACTACAATGCTTATGGTTCCTAACAAAGATAAGTCACAACCTGAATATATCGGAGGTCAATCCAATTATTATAAAGACACAATTTGTATAGTGAATAAGGGTGTAGAAATGGAATTGGTAAAGATATTGACCATCTTCATAGCTATTGATTTCTCCCACAACAAGTTTTATGGTGAAATTCCATATAGTATGGGAAACCTTAAAGGTCTAATTGTACTCAGTTTATCGAGCAATAGCTTCATGAACCATATCCCATCATCGTTGGGGAACCTAACTGCACTTGAATCGCTAGACATTTCTCAAAATAGGTTGTTTGGTGAAATCCCTCAACAGCTAACAAGTATCACATTTCTTGAATATTTAAATCTCTCCCAAAACCAACTTATTGGTCCAATTCCACAAGGTGGACAATTTGGGACTTTTCAAAGTTCCTCTTTTGAGGGAAACTTAGGATTGTGTGGCTCACCATTGTTAAAGAAATGTGAAAACAATGATACACCAACTCCTAAACCAAGCAATGAATCATCTTTTAGAGAAGGATTTAATTGGAAAGTGGTGGTGATAGGATATGCTTGTGGACTGATAATTGGACAGGTTATTGGCCATTTCGTTATCTCAAGAAGGCCATACTGGTTTTCAAGAACTTTTGGAGTGAAGCTACACAGGTGAAGATGAAGACTGGTAGATTGGCCTGTACTGTACATTATTATCATTAAGGAGTAATTAAATTATGGTGTGCTACATATATAGAAACTGTTGAGTGTTTTTTTTTTTTTAAAGAATCGAGTGTAATTAAATTATTAAATAAAGATGGTGGCTATGTAAGCATTTTATATAAGCGATTGATAATGCTGTCGTTGCGCATGCCTCATCACAAACCAGTGCTACAGATAATCTTGCAGCAATTGCACACTTGATTCCCCCATGAACAACTGAAAATTATATGATAGGTGATAACTATGAAACATAGAGTAATTCTACGGTACCCCCCAAAAAAAGGGGGGGTACGGTACCCACTAGTAGGTAACCTGCTACATCAGGTTACTTTCTTCTCACATTTGACGGTTCTATCCTCACATTGTGCAGTTCCAATATCACATGTGCCAGTTCTCTTCTCACATTTGGTGGTTCCCTTACGTTTTTCTCACATTTGACGGTTCCATTCTCACATTGCGTGGTTCCAATATCACATATGACAGTTCTTTTCTCACATTTGATGGTTCTCTTACTTTTTTTTCTCACATTTAAAGGTTCCATCCTCACATTGTGCGGTTCCAACATCACATATAATATTTCTTTTCTAACATTGGGTGGTTTTCTTACTTTTTTTCTCACACTTGACAGTTTCATGCTCACATTATGCAGTTCCAACATCATATGTGACAGTTTTTTCTCACATTTGATGGATCCCTTACTTTTTTCTCACATTTGACAGTTTCATTATCACATTGTGCGGTTCCAATATCACATGTGATAGTTCTTTTATCACATTTGATGGTTCTCTTACTTTTTTTCTCACATCTGACGGTTCTATCCTCACATTGTGCGGTTCCAACATCACACATGACATTTTTTTTCTCACATTGGTTGGCTCTCTTACTTTTTTTCTCACACTTGACGGTTCCATCCTCAAATTGTGTAGTTCTAACATTACATGTGACAGTTCTTTTTTCACATTTGACGGATCTCTTACTTTTTTCTTACATTTGACAGTTTCATCCTCACATTATGTATCACATGTGACAGTTCTTTTCTCACATTTGGTGGTTCTCTTACTTTTTTTTCTCACATTTGACAGTTCCATCTTCACATTGTGCGGTTCCAACATCACATATGACAGTTATTTTCTCACATTAGATGGTTCACTTACTTTTTTTCTCACACTTGACGGTTCCATCCTCACATTGTGCAGTTCCAATATCACATGTGACAGTTCTTTTCTCACATTTGATGGATCCCTTACTTTTTTCTTACATTTGTCAGTTTCATCCTTACATTTTGCAGTTCCAACATCACATGTGACAGTTCTTTTCTCACATTTGGTGGTTCCCTTACTTTTTTTCTCACATTTGACAGTTCCATCCTTACATTGTGTGGTTCCAACATCACATATGACAGTTCTTTTATCACTTTGGGTGGTTCCCTTACCTTTTTCTCACACTTGATAATTCCATTCTCACATTGTGCGGTTCCAACATCACATATGACAGTTCTTTTGTCACATTGGGCAGTTCCCTTACTTTTTTCTCACACTTGACCGTTCCATCCTTACATTGTGCAGTTCTAACATCACATGTGACAATTATTTTCTCACATTTTGTGGTTCTCTTACTTTTTTTCTCACATTTGACGGTTCCATCCTCACATTGTGCAGTTCCAACATCACATATGACAGTTCTTTTCTCATATTGGGTGGTTCTCTTACTTTTTTCCTCACACTTGACGGTTCCATTCTCAAATTGTGTAGTTCCAACATCACATTTGATGGATCCCTTACTTTTTTCTCACATTTAACAATTTCATTATCATATTGTGCAGTTCCAACATCACATGTTACTGTTCTTTTCTCACATTTGGTGGTTTCCTTATTTTTTTTCTCACATTTGACGGTTTCATCCTCACATTGTGCGGTTCCAACATCACATATGACAATTCTTTTGTCACATTGGGTGGTTCTCTTACCTTTTTCTCACACTTGACGGTTCCATTCTCACATTGTGCAGTTCCAATATCACATATGACAGTTTTTTTGTCACATTAGGTGGTTTTCTAATTTTTTTTCCTCACACTTGACGGTTCCATCCTCACATTGTGTAGTTAGGGGTGCCAAATGGGTGGGTTTGGGGTGTGCATAATTGGATTGGGTATATAAAACCCAGTTACTCATTAAAACCTATTTAACTAATTACTTCTAACCCAAATCCAACTCAACCCAATTATTATGGATAAATCCCAACCTACCCAATTACCCAATTATCAAAATTACCAAAATGTCCCTAAAGTGTAAATGACCAAAGTACTTTAAAATCTTCAAAAATGACCAAAATACCCCAAAATCTCAAAATAACCAAAAAACCTACAAAATGACCAAAATACCCCCAAAACCCAAATAAATGATCAAAATACCTCAAAACCTAAAAATTTCCAAAATACCCCCAAAACCCAAAAAATGACCAAAAATACCCTTGAAACCCAGAAAATGACCAAAATACCCTTGAAACCCAAAAATGACCAAAATACCCCAAAAACCCAAAAAATGACCAAAATACTCCCTGAAACCTAAAAATTACCAAAATAATCTCGAAACCTACAAAATGACCAAAATACCTAGTAATAAATATTACAATTTTTATCGTAATTTTCATTCAGTATACCAAACAAACCCTAAATCATCTAATTTATGGCTTTGTTTTCTTTTAGCTGCTTCAATCTCTATCACCTCCTTTATCTATATATATATATATATATATATATATATATATATATATGAGCATAAGCTCTTATTGGAATGGATACTAAAAAATAGAGAAACATTGATAGTAATGATTTAGATGGTAGATCCAGTTTTCCTTCATCCAAAGATACAACGTCTATTTTTTTGAATCAATCCAAAGAGGCAACTTAAGGCCCCAAAATTTTAGATAAGGCTTTAGAGTTGTTGTTCTTAATCGTATGCTAGACAAGTTGGCATCATACCTACGATTCATTATTTTAGTGTGAATACATAATAATAGACTTACATGCATCACGGACCCCACAAGAAATCACTAAGTTTAGGGAAGATTGAAAATGTTGGGAAAATAAAAAAGGTAGAAAGATTTTAATCTTTCAAAATTCATCTTCCATTTATGTAAATAATGTATATACAAGTTACAGTGTCTTTGACAAAACCTTAAACACAATCTCTTTCTCCCTCTCTCACCCTCCAATGAGGTTTTGCTCACTGGGTTGACATCATTAAAATAAGAAAATTAGTAAAATTAAAAAAATCAAACAAAGCCAATCTCTTAGTTATTTGTATTGAAAAATTTCCCATCCATCTGTATCTTAAAAATTTTTGACAAAAGCAACTCTAGCAGCAGTGGCAGCTTTATTTGTAGCCTTCTCTGTAGTTTTTCTTGCAACCTGCAATTTTATCACATTAAGAAGTGTGACAGTGTGATTAGAACAACACTTGATAATAAGGAACATGAAAATAATGAATCAATGGGATATTAATGTCAATAAATATCTAAACTGCTCAAAGGACTGTACCAGCTAGTTAGTGGGGTAAAACATGCTTAAGGGTGCCAGCATCTTATTAACTGCATCTTTTTTCTACCTTTCGGAATGTATACATACCATATTTCTGCTTAAAACTTCCATGCCATGGCCCTTTAGAACAGTGACCAATAGCAAAGTGATGGATGCCAAATACATGGATATCATTGTCACAATCATTATATCTGATAATGAGTTATGGCACCCAAACAAATGGTGAATGGAAGACCAATTTAACAGGATAGACATGTATGTCTATGTCTGAAGTGGATACCAAAATAACGCAAAGTATTATGTAATGGGTAGGTAGTCAAGGTGACATCATAGAAAATTACTAAAACTGTATGGTCAATATAAGGTGCGTGGACATTAACCATGTTAAATGGCCTTTAACATGGATATGTAGCTAGTGTTTTGGACATATGTTATGCTATGATATTTGAACCAAGACTCACTAATTTTCTAAGGTCAGTATCATATTAGAAATCTGTGCAAGTCTAAAATCCCTCCATACATATGTTATGCTATGATATTTGAACCAAGACTCACTAATTTTCTAAGGTATGCATGATGAAAGAATGTGAATCAGCCAAACTAAAAATTAAACTTTGAGAAACTTGAGTGGATTGATTAAAAATGTAAGTCCTACCTTTAAGAACTGATGAAGCACCAGCAAAAAGTTGGTAAAAGACCTCTCGCCATTGACCAATTGCATTACTCTTGACTGCTTAAAGGAGACTGATAAGTTCATAAATGAATATATGAAAGTTCCAGGCACTTAGATGGGGCAACTTGTTTCCCTTTCTATCACAACTGTTCACAATTATTATCGGTAAATTAAGCACGAGGTTATAACAGAAATTAAGTCAGTAAACTCAATTGGTATGCATCACAAAAATAGCATAACATGACAACAAATTATTCAATATCAAACATGCTTACAGGTTTGGATTTTAGTACCACATATCTTCCCCAGTGAAGTAAAATGAATATCAATCAACTTCCTTTGCACAAATCAAAATATAATCAACATATTTAAACAATTAAACCAAATTGCATAGCTCTTCTCCTGTCTAAATTGTGAAAATTGACGGTAGTCATTAATTATCATTGCAAAACTTTAACAATCATCTCCCAAAAAAAAATTTCTGCTATAAACCGTGAAAAACCTTAGAGAACCTTCCGCAATGAAGAAAAGAAAGAAACTCACAATCGGCTAGAGTTGTCATTCCTAGAGGATTTTGCATTCCCAAATGCTTCCAGTATATAATTTGTCCAAAGGATTTCAGACTCTATCCCATAACTGCCACCACCAAGAGCAATCAAGTATTGCATTACAATTTCAGTTGTCTCAGTTTTTCCAGCTCCACTTTCGCCACTGTAAGAAATCAGAAAGAGTAAGAGAGAGAGCCCTCACTAATGGAACCTTGAAACCTTCATAAAGAAAGGACCTGAGTACCCAATTTGTATATCTAACTTCCTAGTTCCAAGTAGCACATTAACTAAGGAAATGTTAATCAAATAAAAATTTTTTTAATAATAGCAAATCTAACTCTTAGTTCAGTTATCAGAGAGAATCAAGCAAATGAAAGGAAATGTTAATCAAAGAAGCAACTTTCAATAATTTTCCTTTTCACATTCCCAAGAACCAAACATATTAAAAGAACACCATGAACAAACATAAATAGAAAAATGTGATTTTGCTCTTTACCATTGGTTGGGTTAGTGAGCCCAACACAAAACGTGGTAGTGAAATCAACACCAACCCAATACTAACCACCACACATGAACCCCTGTTCATGCAACCCATTGCCTCAGCATAACCCACTTCAAAAATCCCAGCTTTCTTTTTTAGCAGAGCAGAGTTTTGTAGTCTTGCTTAAAGATGATTCCAATCTATTTGAACACATAGCACTTAACACATAATTGCGTCTGCTCCCTAAGAGCCTAATATTTGAATAGTTTTCTTTTTGTTTTCTTCATTATTTCATCAACCAAAACCTTCATTTAATTAAAAAAATATATAAAGAATATTCAAATTAAAAGCTAACTCAATTCGATACCCTCAAAAACCCTAATACCCAACTCAAAATCATTTTTTTCCAGCATTTTTTTCATCAATCAAACACACCATTTAACAGCAGCAATGATGACAGTTCAAATTAAAATCTCAATACCCACAGTTTCTAATACCTCAAAAACATAAGAACCTAACACCTAACACCCAAATAAAAGTCTTTTTTGAACTACTTCATTTCAGACCAGTTACGATAGTTTCAAAATAAACCCACCAAAACAAAGTAATTAAACGGTAAGATATTTCACAACGTTTTCAATTGAGCACAGTTAGAATAGATTAACCCACCAAAGCAATTGAACGGCATCTGTATGACTAATTTTTTTTTTTCAAAAGACCTCAGTCCAGTCCACTTAGAATTATTTCATGTTGAATCATGTAACGAGTTCCACTCCGTACCTAACACCCATATGAGAGAGCAATGATATGCAGCCATATGAGAGAGTAGTGATATGCAGCCAACACTGATCATTTGGAAATTAGAGTTTTACCTTCATTGATTGACAGAATGCTGAAAGGAGTTCACCATTGAGAAAATGCGAGAGAATATCTGCTTCTTGGTTCGCCCCCAGAATTGAGAGAAGATTTGCTTCTTTGTTTTAGGTCTTTTTTTGGCTTTTATACGGTAACTTGCTCTACCGGTAATACGTTTTTCACTTAACATAAATCCACGGTCAGGATTAAATCCACGAAAATGGACGGCCAAGACTTGCGGGGGTACCGTACCCACTAGGGGTACCGAAGAATGACCCTGAAACATATATCTGCAACAAAAGATGATATACTGATTGTGATTTCGTTTTCCTTAATTATCTTGGCAACCAACGGAGATTTAACGTTTTAAATGGTGCGGCTATGCTTGGCTTTTATGTTATTTTAATTTTTAATGAGTTGTTTCTCAAATATTGATTCAACTAAGTGAAATATCTATTCTATACTATATATAGGAGGATTCGCCTCTTTTAATTGGACTTTTATGTGGTTCAAAAATACTCTCATTAATGAAGGGTAACTTCATTTAGAAATAGAGTCATAAATGTCAAATAACAAATTTTATTTTAAATTCAAAAAGAAAATTCCTAAAACTTAAGTTACGTTTGGTAGACTGTAATAGTGATTACATAGGAATAAGAATAAGTATTACAAGGAATACAAGATGCTGTAATGTAATACTTATTACTATTCATTTGTTTGGTCACAAAAACCTAAAAACAATAGAATAAAGCATTTAAAATTAAATTGTCTAAAATACCGTTATTATAAAATTACAAATACACTTGATAAGAATTAGTTTAATGAACCCAATCTTGAACAGAGGACCTCCAACAAACCCAATCTCTCTTCTTCTTCTTTTTTGTAAATAAAATTGCTTTCATTTCATTGTATAGAAGTAGCTACATAAGTAATCAATTGGTCTTTCAAAAATTCTTGTGAGTCTTCAATCAAGTGTCCCACAGTTGTAAAATTTGACCAACAAACTACAATCTTATTTGAACAATGGTAAAATACTCAATTTTTTCAAAGTCCTCACTCTTGATTCAATATCTGGTTTTGCTCTTAACCCAACATTAGCTAATTTGGCATAAACAAGCTATATGAAAATATTTGAGAAACTTTAGTTTGTCAATCGTACTAGAGTGATTTTCATTTAATGTATAAATAGCACTTTACAATTTACAATAAGCCTATAATTTAAATAAATTTACAAGTGATAAATATGCATATTTAAATACAAGTTTGAATCTTATACATATCGTCCATTATCTATCTTCTGGTGTTTATCCACTTAGCAGACTTTGAGTTATTTCCAACTCTATCCTCTTTATTTGCTTGTGGCTGTCTTTCAAACTCTGTCTTATCACCTCCTTTATTTTTTAATTTGCTTGTGACTACTTGTGTAATCTATACACGACAGGTTGGTTAATACTTATAAAAATCCTATTTTATTGTTTTTGAAATCGCAAATATAAAACAAAAGTTTCAAAACAAAACAAAAAATATAATTTCAGAACAGCCTATTGAATTGCAAATAAAGTTTCTTGTTTGTTCTGTCCTTCTAAGCTTGTTTTTGAAAGCGCATAAAGGACACCAATAAGTTTTTGAAAACGCAAAAAATAGTAGAGAGAAAGAAAAAGGGGGGCAGTACCTATGGAATCGCAGAGATATAGTAGGGGAGAAAAAAATTCTTAAGAAGAGAGAGCAGCAACTGAGAGGAAAGAAAGGCCGTACCTGTAGAAATAGGAAATATCTAGTAGCAGGAAAAGTTTTGAGAGAAGGGACATAATATATTTCAAAAGGGAGGGAGATGGAAAATTTTTGGGTGGGAGATGAAAATTTTGGAGAAGCGGGTAAGAGGGGATATTTTGGAAATTTTCTTAATTGAGCGTATTATTAAGTGAAAGAATAGGAATTCAGACCTTTTAATAAAGAATGACTATTCCTCATTTTAAGGAATAACTATTCATAAGAAATAATTATTTTTTGTAATAAAAACTTTACCAAACAACTATACAACTAAACCATAGGATTAGTTATTACATTACAGTGTCTATTACAGTTTACCAAACGTGCCCTTAAGATTTTTTTCCTTTCACCTTCAAAAAAGAAATTACAATTATTGCTTATTTCTCAAATTTATCTTTTTTATTTGTTTGAAAAATAAAAAATATATATTTCTAAATTATAATATATAGAAATTATTAACCTTTACAAAAAAAAAAAAAAAAATAGACAAGTCTCTGAGCACACGTGTGATCAGGTGCTCAGAGGCTAATATGTGTGTGTGTGTGTGTGGAGTTCTGATTTGGGTTAAGTTGAATCTCAATTTCTTGTTGGGATGGAGAATATTGAAATTCTAAATGTGTTGAAACAATGGAATCTTCTAAGCCAAAGGTTTGGTACATGTGATTGAGGTTATATATAAAATTTGAACTTGATTCAAGAAAAGACTTATTATGTTCAATTATTTAGCAAAAAATCTATGCTCAAGCCCAAGTTTAGGTTTGACTATTAAACAAATCAAGTTCACACATGGTATTGTGTTTCTAAACAAGTTCATGAATATGAGACTCTATTTAAGTATATATAATATTATATGTTTGTATGGATTGTGTAAGTTTGTAATTAAGTTCATAAAATATATCACTTTTTTTTTCTTTTTTTGTCTTTGTAATTTAGTGATAGTATGATTATATAGTTTATCTCATAGTGAAAATTATGTAATTGTAGTAATACAAAGGTTTGTGAATCTAAGGGTCCGTTTGGATAGAACTTATTTTGCTTAACTGAACTGAACTGAACTGAAAACACTGTAGCAAAATAATTTTTAAATGTGTGAATAGTACCGCGGGACCCATTTTTAATGAAAAAGTTGTTAAAAAGTGATATTTGTGGGACCCATGAACAGTGCATAATGCACTGTTTAAGGCTGAAAAGTCAGCCTTTGCGGCTACTGTTCATGAACAGTAACCGTGAACAGTAGCCGCAAACCTTAAAACGGGTGAAAAAAAAAAAAACAAAACGGCAAACGCAAACGTTTGGATCCGCAAACGCGGATCCAAACCCAGCCTAAATCTTATAATCTCATAAATGACAACCATTCTATCTAATTAATTCAAATAATATAATTTTAACTATAATTTAGTTATTAATTTTAAAATGGATTTGTGAAGGGCTAAAAATAAACCAAACTTAAACATATAATCTAGTTTGATAATATACTTGAACTCAGCACTTGTTTGAAATAAAATTAAATGAACATTCACAAATTTCTAATACTCAGTTTGACTCAACATTGGTTTCTAGCCTACTTGTGAACTCTTGAAAATAATTGAAACTCTACAATGGATAGAGAGTTTAGTTATTTATTATTATAATAATAACTATGAAAAATAGAATTTTACTTAAAAAGTCTATATAAAATAATAATAACTATGAAAAATAGAATTTTACGTAAATAGTCTATATAAAAATGCCACTGGGCGAAGGCTCTAGCACTCTTTGCACTAGTAGTTAAAAAATATTCAAGTTACTATGTAGTTAATTACTCATTTTCTACGGAACCAAACATAGCTCAAAGAAAAATGGGAAAATTTTGCTTGTAAAGATGAATTATACAAAAATTTTATATCTTTAATAATGATGCGGAAAGTGGAACATTTGGAAATGTATTATTTTGCGTAAAATTTGATTTTTTGTGTTGGATTTAAAGGTGTGCAACGAACTTGTCAACCTGCCAAAACCAACTTGACCCAACTAACTCACCAGGTTAGGTCGTTTTTTAAGGGTTGGTGGGTTGGGTTGGGTTACGAAATATTTTTTTGCAGTAGGTCGGGCTGGGTTCGAATTATGAGATTTACAAATTTGTCTAACCTGACCTGAATCACCAATATTTGGTATATTTTTAAATTTTAAAAAATATATTATATAATTTTGTTATTTACTTTTTTTTTTTGCCCATCTTCTTAAATAAAACCCAAACTCTAAGTTCTTCTCATACATTTTTTGTTTGTTTAGTATTATGCTCATAATTATTTGATTATAAATTTGCTCTTATTTGTGGTAGCGTTGTTCTAATGCTCAAATTAATAATAAAATAATAGTAATTAAAAAAAAAAAAAAAAAAAAAAACTATCCAACCCATGAGTCTATCCCGATTCAACCCAATCCATGTGGGTTGGATTGGACCCCTATGATGAATTGGATTTTGTTTAACCTACTGTGGTGGGTTGAATTGAAAAAACTCCTCAATATGAAGCATGCACACCTAGTTGGATATTAGATAATTGTGTAAGGTGGGAAAGTGAATAAGGTTACTGTTATAGTAATATATGGGACAGAAGACATCCTTTCACATTATGGAGTAAGATCTTCGTATTATATCCGTGTTCTTTATGTTATATAAAAAAACATCTTGATTCGTTTATGTTTGTCCTTGTATGCAGTAATCAAAATAGGCATATGAGCATATCAAAGTTCATGTAGTTATAAAGAGGCTAGGTTCCTAAAGTAACTGTGCACTACTAGTAACTAGGCTATGTGGAGATAAAAATACAAAGAAATTTTATTTGTGTCACGCGCAGACATGTCCCTTCAACCACACAAGCAAGAAAATAGATTTATGTGACTGATCAAAGTTAGTCAAGATCAAGGGAGAGGTGGGGGTGGGGAATTAACCATGAATCGATTACCAGGTTTAAGTTTAGCAGGGAATGGGAGATTTAATGGAAAAATCACTAATAGTGGACAATAAAATAAAATGTCATCATTATTCTTATTATCATGTAAGTATTATAGTCCTTTGTAATACATTTTCGTTTATCATGTAGAATAAATTACAGTCCTAAAAAGTAAAAATACCTCAAACTATAAAATTTTCAGACTAATTTTTTTTTTTTTTTATCACATTTAGGAATAAAAAAATTATTTTCTATAGGCAGCGTTTTTAATTTTTCTATAAGCTGCGTTCTATAAAATTAATTTTTTATCATTCAACCCAGACAAATTTAATGGGTAAGGCAGATTTAGGTGCTCTACTCTCTAATTTGATCTCGACATGGTGAGCAAACTACAATATTAGAACTTACATGATATTATAAAATAAAAAACCTACTTGAAATAGATTTTTTTTTTTTTTTTTGCTAAGGATGGCTTTGAAAAATTGTAGGCTTATCAATGCAAAAGATCTTGACTAATTCCTAGGACAAAATGGGCTTTTGCCCTTTTCAACCAAATTAATTAGCCTTATGCCCTCCTTCCCAAACTAAATAGGGAAATGCCCTTCTTTTAAAACTCGATTTTCTCAAAATCGAGTTTTAAAAAAAAAAAAATCTAGAGCCCTATAACGGCGTTTTTAAGGACCTATAGTGACGTTTTCAAGACCTATAATGACGTTTTTTAACTTGACTTTCATTAAATCGAGTTATATGCAATTTTTTTAATTTTTTTTACCTATAACTCGATTTCATATAAATCGAGTTACAAAACGCTACTATAGGTCTTAAAAACATCACTATAAGTCCTTAAAAACGCCGTTATAGGACCTAACTCGATTTATCAAAAATCGAGTTTTAAAAGAGGGGCATTTCCCTAATTAGTTTAGGAATGAGGGCATAAGGCTAATTAATTTAGTTGAAAAGGGCAAAAGCCCATTTTGTCCCTAATTCCTACGTTCGTTACTTTGATTTATCAAGTGATAACCAAGTGCCCTTCAAAGAAAAAAAGTGAAAACCAAAGAGATAACAACCCTTAACGTTGTAATAAATTTTACTTTGTCTCAAGTCTAATATGATTGCACTGTTAATTGGAAATAAAACTATGTTGCATCCCATCCAAAAAAAAAAAAAACTATGTTGCAAATATAACGACATTCATTACTTGGTCCTCTTATAGAATATGAGGGAACATCTCCATTTGAATATATTTTTCTCTTTCTAATTATTTGGTAAAAAGAATTTGGAAATTGGTAAATGAGGGACAAAATGGGCAAATGCCCTTTTCATTCAAAATAATCATGCTTATGTCCTCCTTCCCAAACTAAATAGGGAAATGCCCCTCTTTTAAAACTCGATTTTCTCAAAATCGAGTTATAAAAAAAAAAAAAATCTGGAGCCCTATAGCGGCGTTTTTAAAGACCTATAGTGACGTTTTCAAGACCTATAGTGACGTTTTTTAACTCGACTTCCATAAAATCGAGTTATAGGCAATTTTTTTAATTTTTTTTTACCTATAACTCGATTTTATATAAATCGAGTTACAAAACGCCACTATAGGTCTTGAAAACGTCACTATAGATCCTTAAAAACGCTGCTATAGGACCTAACTCGATTTATCAAAAATCGAGTTTTAAAAAAGGGGCATTTCCCTAATTAGTTTGAGAAGTGGGGCATTTTCCTATTTAATTTTTTTGAAAAGGGCAAAAGCCCCTTTTGTCCGGTAAATGAGTTTAGCAATTTAAAATGCTCATGGCTCAATTTAAAAAGACTAATTTGAACCTGAAAAGGCTTTGGGTGTGAGCTTGGGCTTTAAAGTGGAATTAAATGTATAAGAAGTGAACTTTAAAGTAGAGATAGAGCTAAAAATAATTTTAGTTTTATTAGTATTTTAAAATTGGTAAAAATTATTTTAAAATTGAATAAAAAATTCAAAAAAGATGATGAGAATGACATGGCTGTTGACGTGGCTCAATGTGAGCGTAACAACATTAAATACTGTGCTTCAACTTTTAATAATATATAGAATAAACTATAGATTTGCTCTTATTTGTGGTAGCGTTGTTCTACTGCTCAATTTAATAATAAAATAATAGTAATTAAAAAAAATAAAAAACTATCCAACACTTGGATCCAACTCAATTCAACCCAATCCACGTGGGTTGGATTGGACCTCTATAATGGGTTGGATTATTGGGTTGGATTTTTCTAACCTACCATGATGGGTTAGATTGAAAAAACTCCTCAACCCAACGCATACACACCCCTAGTTGGATTGTACATTGTGTAAGGTGGGAAAGTGAATAAAGTTACTGTTATAGTAATATATGGATCAGAAGACTTCCTTTCACATTATGGAGTAAGATCTTCGTATTATATCTGCGTTCTTTATGTTTTATATAAAAAACATCTTGATTCTTTTATGTTTGTCCTTGTATGCAGTAATCAAAATAGGCATATGAGCATATCAAAGTTCATGTAGTTATAAAGAGGTCCCTAAAATAACGGTGCACTACTAGTAACTACTAGGCTATGTGGATAAAAAAATACAAAGATATTTAATTTGTGTCATGCGCAGACATGTCCCTCCAACCACACAAGCAAGAAAATAGATTTATGTGACTGATCAAAGTTAGTCAGGATCAAGGGAGAGGTGGGGGTGGAGGATCAACCTAAATCGGTTATCAGGTTTAAGTTTAGCAGGGAATGGGAGATTTGATGGAAAAGAAATTTTTCTCTTTGAAGTTGAATTTTTCTCTTTCTAATTATTTGGTAAATTTTTTTTTTTTTTTTTTGTTGAGAAATAAACACACACATAAAGGAGAGCGAAATTAATTCTAATATAAAGACGTACTACAACTCTACTCAAAAAATTTGAAAATTGGTAAATGAGATTAGTAATTTAAAATGCTCATGGCTCAATTTCCCGTCTACTACACTTCAAGGTGATAAAATCTAGTTCATTGGTTCCACCAAATTAACCCCACCAATTAACACAGTGAAGACTCTCCTAATAAAATAAAATAAAAAATAACAAAAATTTAACTCTAAACCAGTTTTGAATTATTTCCTTCAACGCATCACGTGAACGATTTTTAAGACTAATACATTTATATAATTTTAACAAATTACATGAATTATTTAAAAAGTCATGCGATCAAAATTATATATATAGATGAAATTTAAAATTTAAAAAAAAATACTATTTATAAATAGTTTTTTTAATCGGCACTTGGTTGATTGAAGAAAGATGGTTTCAAACTCATTTAAAGCGAAGTTTCTTTCTAAGGACAAGGAACATGTGGGGGCTGTGAATAAGACAGAGGGTGGGTGAGAATTGATGATATGGGAAGAAGTTTTCCAAGAAGATTAAGTAAGGTCACGTTACGCCCTCAAAACTTTTCTCGAGAAGACTTTGTTGGAAAAGTCGGTTATGCATCATCATCTTCATGGTCAATATATTGTCTGTCAAAATTTTGAGAATCTGTCTGTCAAAATTAAAGGCATTTAAAATTTTAGATAGAGATAGCATTTGACTTATTTTACCTGTAGATGATAATAAAAAAATTACATTATTTTTCTGTAGTGTTATGCATGTTACTTCTAATATTATCTACTTATTACAGACATTTTATTATATATATATATTTTTAAAAAAATACTATATATTATTTTTAAATGAAATGATGAGATTAATTAAGATAAGTAAAAAAGAAAATTATTGCACACTCTTAATGCAATGATCACTCTACAAATATAAATACTTGTAGAGTGTGAAGAGTAGTTATCGAGATTTAAGTATTTAGAAAAGAACTTTACACACAATTACATTTAAATTATACTAAAGTAAAATTTTTATACAGTATAAAATTAAAAATATATATATTTTAAAAAAAAAAGTTAAAAGAAACTCCCAATTCTATGTAATTGAAGATTTGAAGGTGCGTTGAATGAGGCCAGATGGGGGATGAGTATTGATAGGTAGACAAACTGTCAAAGAATAGAAATAAACTCTCATAACTTTTGTCAATACATTGACTAGAAAGGCTAGTCCATCGAACAACAATAACGCATTGATTGAAATTGACTATCAGGACACATTATTGTCCTTGTCTTCTTGAGACGTAAAAGAAAAGCTAGTCAACACAACCTAGCTAGCTTTCATAACTTGATATACAGTAATTTCTTATTATTTGTTAATATTTTTGTGAACAATTTCAATTTATATTTTCTTATTTTATACTCTCTTTTTATAATTAGCCCATGCAACATATGGCATAATCTTACTAAGATGTAAGAGATCCAAAATTTTCTATTTTATTATTATTTTCCATATTTGATAGAAAAACGAACCTGAGATGTGTCTTTGACAGGGAACCATGGGTTCCAATATTTTCTGATAAGTAAGTTTTGGTCCTAAGAAAGTGTTTAGTGGTTAGAGGAGATTAATTTTCATGTTACTTCTATTATATCTTCTTGCTCTCGTTATTTATTCTTTTAAAATGAAATTAATGATGGGATATATTAGAAAAAGATTAATAAGAAGAAACTTCCTATCTGTTATTTTTTTTTTTTTATTCGTTGTTTGCCTTTTCTAAAATGTTTCTTTATTATAAGCTTTTGTAATGTATCTTATAATAACATGCAGATTAATTTGAAATCCTTCAAATACCTTCGAACCATATACGAAAAGATTATGTTCCCTTTAATATGATCTTGACAAAATGAGCAAACTGCACTCTCCTAATTAATAATATAAAATAAATAACAAAAGTTTAACTCTAAACCAATTTTGAATTAGTTCCTCCAACACACTACTTGAACGATTTATAAGACTAATACATCTGTATAATTTAACCAAATCACATGAATTATAAGATACATTACAAAAGCTTGTGGTCTAGAATCCCCAGTGGGCGGGTCTTCTACTCAAACACACAAAAGATAAAGTAACCCCACCAAATTAAAAAATCTAGTTCATTGGTTTTACCAAATTAAACCCACCAATTAACACAGTAAAGACTCTCCTAATAAAATAAAATAAAATAAAAAATAACAAAAATTTAACTCTAAACCAGATTTGAATGATTTCCTCAAACACACCACGTGAACGATTTTTAAGACTAATACATTTGTATACTTTTAACAAGTTTTATAAATTAATGAAAAAGTCATGTGATCAAAATTATATATGGATAAAATTTTTTAAAAAAAAACTATTTATAAATAGTCTTTTTTAATAGACACTTAGTTTTTTTTTTTATTGAAGAAAGATGGTTCTAAACTCATTTAAAGCTAAGTTTTTATCTAAGGACAAGGAACACGCGGAGGATGTGAATAAGAAAAAGAGGGTGGGTGAGAAATGAGAATTGATGATATGGGAAGAAGTTTCCAAGAAGATTAAGCAAGGTCATATTATATTCTCAAAATTTTTGTGGGGAAGACTTTGTTGAAGAAGTTAGTTATTATAATCTTGAAAAATGTTAATAATCTATTTAAAGAAAGTTTTTATAAAAAAAAAAGTAATTAATATTTTGACAACTTTTTTCATTTCTCATAAAAGTGGTATCAAAACTTTTCTAAAGTAGATTATTAATGAGTGCCCTAAAGGCACTCGTTAGCCCGATCCTATAATCTTTATGGTCAATATATTGTTTGCCAAATTAAGTCACTGAAAATTTTAGATAAAAATAGCATTTGACTTATTTTACCTATAGATGGCGACCAAAAAATTGCATGATTTTTCTGTAGTGTTTTGCATGTTACTTCCAATATTATCTACTTATTACAGACATTTTATTATACATTATTTTTTTTCTTCTCAAAAAAATACTATATATTATTTTTAAATGAAATGATGAGATTAATTAAGATAAGTAAAAAGAAAACCACCACAAATATATGTATTTGTAAAATATGAGAAGTAAGAGTTAGAATTTGAGTCTCCAAAAATGTGCTTCACAAATATAAGTAAAATTTCTACATTGTTAAAAAAAAAAAAAAAAAAAAAAAAAAAAAAAAAAAAAAAAAAAAAAAAAACTCCCAATACCATGTCATTGAAGGTTTGTTGAATGAGGCCAGATAGGGGATGATTATGGTAGATAACCTGTCAAAGAATAGAAATAAATTCTCATAACTTTTGTGAAGGAGACTTTGACTAGAAAGGCTAGTCCATCGACACAACTTAATGACACATTGATTGAAATTGACTATCAAGACACATTATTGTTGGGCTTTATGGAGCCTAATTGTTATGTTTGATCTAGTTGATAACCTGACCCGACTTAAATAATGTTGCGTGATTTTTAATAGGAAATTTTTTTAGACTTAGTCCATGGAGTGGAGGCTTGGGCCGTTCTGTAGCCCATGGTAAACCTTTTTTTTTTTTTTTTCATAAAAAATTTCCCAAATGATTTATTAATAGATGTCCTAAGCGCATCTATTAAGCGGGGTCACATTACATCCACAAAACTTTTTTCAGGAAGACCCTGTTGGAAAAGTTTTTTTTTTTTTTTTTTTTTTTTTGAGAAACACATGCACACACACACACACATATATATATATATATATAGGGAAAGGGGGATGAGATAAGGGAATCCACTCACACGCCAACACCAAAATTGCATGTGGCAGTTAGTGTCGCGGAGCAAGTAATAAATCCTTTCTCAATATCACACCTTACCGATGTGGGACAACTCAACAACACTAAGTATCACTGTTTTAAAAATCGGACCGGACCGACCGGTTCAACTGGGAACCGGTAGCCAATTCGGTCCGGTTAAAAGCCTCAAAACCGGTCAACAACCAAAAAACCGGCCAAAAACTGGTCAAAAACCGGAGTTGAACTGAAAATTGGGAAAAAAATGGTTTGATGCCCGGTTCGGTTTTTAAAACCATGCTAAGTATCTTTTTTTTTTGAGAAACACACACACACACACACACACACACACACATATATATAGGGGAAGGGGCCCTGTTGGAAAAGTTAGTCATGCATTATGGTCTTTGTGGTCAATATATTTTCTATCAAAATTAAGGCACTGAAAATTTTAGATAGAAATAACATTTGACTGATTTTACCTATAGATGATGACCAAAAAACTGCACCATTTTTTTGTGTAATATTGTTCATGTTACTTCCAATATTATCTAATTATTACATACACCTTTACTATATATATATATATATATTTTTTTTTTTTTTTCTTCTAAAAAAAATTATATTTTATTTTTAAATGAAATGATGAGATTAATTAAGATAAGTAAAAAGAAACAGCAATCTTAGTACGATATCTTATTATACACGTGTATTATCTAATGATGAGATTAAAACACGTGTGATATGTATACCGTGTATCACACATCGTAATCTTAGTATGATGTATAGTTCCTTAATTTTATTCATTTGGTAAAAACCAATCTGAGATGTGGTTTTGTTATGGAATCATGGGCATTGGAATACCATTGTGGCATTGTCCATTGAAAGAAATTTTTTTTTGTTTGTTTATGTAGCATTATAATTTTATTCAGCAAAAAAAAGAAAGAAGAAAAAGCATTATTATAATTTAAAATCATAGTCGGATTGGAAGAAGCTAACAAGTAACAATCCAGTGTAAAAGGCTAGCTTTTGGAAAATTATAAAAGTGACATCTTAGCTGCCATTGTGTGCCCATCTACTAAATATTAAAGCTAAGAGGGAATTCGTTTCTTTTTTTTTTCCTCCCTCGCACAATTGCAAGAAATTCAATATTTTTTTAAATAGTTACAATATATTGTTAACCCTATAATTTGAACTATTTTCACCACTACATCCCAAACATTTTATGCATGGGAATGTACCACTTCAGTTACAAAACCTTTAACCAAAAAAATTAAATATAAAAAGTTTTTTCCTCTTCATATTATTATGGTCACGTAACAAAACTTCGTATGTATGTGAGCACGCCGAGTAAAATACCAAAGATATGATAAGCTTCAAAAGGTTCAAATCAACAATATCAAATAAGGAACTTTTTATAGCCTCCTAAATTTGTTATCAGGCTATGATAATTCTATCTAATGCATCAGTTAGCTAGCTGTTCAAGTTCTGCAATAGCCAGCTTAATCTGATAGTTTGAGACCTTTTTAATTTATGAATGATCACGGAACTTCAAATTAAATTACATTGAAATAATAGATATTTATGCTCCAAGATATCAACTTGAACTGTGTATGCAATTATATCAGTCCTTTTCAATTCAATAAACGGACAGTATAGTCTACTTAGCTTATAAAAAAAATAAAAAGACAGTGTAGTCCACTTGACGACAGCATTTATAATTGAAGGTCCCAAAACCTATTAATGGAGTCTAGCATAGTAGGAATCGGATGAACAACTTCACAACCGTGTATAAAAGCAATTCCAGTCAATACTGATGACTCATAGATTCAATTATTTCAGACCTTTCAAATCAATATATTTAATGCCCTTGAAATCCAATTCTTCCTAGAAGATAATTGGGGTCTCATTACATCTTCAAAACTTTTATCAAAAAGACTTTGTTGAAAAAGTTAGTCATTGTGATCAATATATTGTCTGCCAAAATTAAGGAACTGAAATTTTTAGAAAGTGATAGCATTTAACTGATTTTACCTATAGATGATGACCAAAAAAAACTGCATTATTTTTATTTAGTGTTATTCATGTAACTTCCAATATTATCTAATTGTTACACACTTTACTATATAGTATTTTTTTTCTTCTAAAAAAAATACTATATATTATTTTAAAATGAAATGATGAGATTAATTAAGATAAGTAAAAAGAAACTCCCAACACTATTTCATTGAAGGTGTGTTAAATGATGCCAGATAGGGGACAGGGATTGATTGGTAGACAATTAGTCAAAGAAAACAAAATTACTGTTAGAAAATTGAAATAAATCCTCATAACTTTTGTCAAGGAGACCTTGATTAGAAAAGCCAGTCCATCGACACAACTTTTTAACCAATTGATTGAAATTGACTATCAGGACATATTATTGTCCCTGTCTCCTTGAGACGTAAAAGAAAAGCTACTCAACACAACCTAGCTTGCATAACCTGTTTGATGGCAACTCTATTATTATTTGATAATATTTTTGTTAAAATTTCAATTTATATTTTTCTATTTTATAATCTCTTTTTTATAATTAGCTCATGCAATACATGGCATAATCTTACCAAGATGTAAGAGTTCCTCAAATTTATTGCTGTTATTATTATTATTATTTTCCATACTTGGTAGAAAAACGAATCACATACGTGTCTTTTTCGGGAGCCATGGGTTCCAATATTTTCTGATAATTTTTTTTTTGGGTCCTAAGGAAGAGGTTAGAGGAAATTAATTCTCATGTTACTTCTAATACTATCTTCTTACACTCATTTTTTATTCTTTTAAAATGAAATTAATGATGGGATTAGAAAGAGATTAATAAGAAGAAACTTTTGATTCTGTTAAAAAAAATTTGGTTGTTGCTTTTTCTAAAATATTTCTTTATTATTAGCTTTTGTAATACATCTTACAATAACATGTAGATTAGTATAAAAGCGAGTCAACATGAAACACTATTATCTTTCAAATGTAGAAGAAAAGCTAGTCAAGTCAAAACTAATAGTTATCACCAGTCTCTAATTCATGCGATGCACTAAATAGTTAGCTAATATTAGATATCTTCACTTGTTCCCAAAAAAAAATCTTCACTTTGTTCAAATGCTTCAATTAGTTGAAAAGATAAATAATTTTAGTTCAAAATAAAGGTTGGAAATAGTCTAAGTATTTCACTGATCTAAATTATTAATAATTATTGGCTTTTAAGATTATTCAAACAAAGAACATTAGGACGTAATAGATGGAGTGATACCTAAATATATTACTAATTATTGGCTTCTAAGGTTATTATTCAAAGGAAAAAAATAGGACATAATAGATGGAGTGAATCTGTGATTGAGAAAGTTTGGAGCAGCCTCCAACCTTGTGCTTCTTTCTCTATTCTTCTTTATCATAGATGCATAATAATCCTATTGGTTTAAATAGTCCACCAAAAGAACTCCTACCATTTTTTTTTATCTTTTTTTTTTTTTTAAGTAAAAGATTAAAAAAATAACTTCTATGTAGATTTTTTATTTATATTTTTCTTTTTATAGAAACAACAGTTTTAATTAGTTTCAAATAAGTCTAACAATTAACATGTTAATTCAATAATAATGTGACCGATAGAGGAAATCACAATTTATCTCACGGGCGTGAAATTTTTTATTTATATATTTTACCTCACAGAATCTGAGGGAGCATTTCAGCTTCTCTCATAACTATGTCAGTTTAGCAATTCAATTGCGCATGCATGTCCCAATTTTCAGTCTCCCTCTCCCATGATTTCTAGGTGACAAGTCCTCTTCCGCGGGCAATTAATGGTCCTTCCAACTCCACTAATTCTTCTTGCGTGTGTTTTTTGTTTGTTGAAATGTCTTTCTTTATTAGGTGTACAACTTGTCAAAGAAAAGACATTAGGGTTAGAAATTCATCCTCTTAACTTTTTTCATTAATAGACTTTTAGTAGAAAAAATTTGTCGACACAACATTTTGATCAATTTATTGAAATTGACTCTCAGGACACACTTTTTTCTCCCAAAAAAAAAAAAGGACTTTCAGGACAAATTATTGTCCTTGAGACGTAGACAAAACGCTAGTTTTTTTTTTTTTTTTTAAATAATAATATATATATACACAATAGATTTCAAATTATGATTTTAATTTGTCTTTGGTGTAAGCAGAATTTGAACTTACAAACTCTTATTCGATCACAAATTTTTTTTTTTTTTACCAATTAATCTAACTAAAACTAGCTAGTTAACAAATACTTGCTGTCATAACATGATCTATGATAACTTCTATTATTATTTGGTAATACTTTTGTAAGCAATTTTAATTTATAATTTTTTTTTTACTCCTTTCTATAATTAGTTCGTGCATCACATGGTATGATGTAAGAGTTCCTCGAAATCAATTTCTTTACCTATTTGGTGGAAAATTCAACATAAGATGTAGGAATGGCAATAGTAGGTGTATGGGGGTGGGTTTCATATTTCCCACTTTCACTTTAAGTTGGTTTTTTTTTTTGCCGTTCAAGCGGATACCCCGAATACGTATCCCACCATACTCAATATATATATATATATATATATATATATATATATATATATATATATATATATAATATTTATAAATAGTTTATTTTGAATACGTTAAATCAAAACTCATAAAACAGGACAAAATGGGCTTTTGCCCTTTTCAACCAAATTAATTAGCCTTATGCCCTCATTCCCAAACTAATTAGGGAAATACCCCTCTTTTAAAACTCGATTTTTGATAAATCGAGTTAAGTCCTATAGCGGCGTTTTTAATGACCTATAGTGACGTTTTCAAGACCTATAGTGGCGTTTTGTAACTCGATTTATATGAAATCGAGTTATAGGTAAAAAAAATTAAAAAAATTGCCTATAACTCGATTTTATGGAAGTCGAGTTAAAAAACGTCACTATAGGTCTTGAAAACGTCACTATAGGTCCTTAAAAACGCCGCTATAGGGCTCCAGATTTTTTTTTTTTTATAACTCGATTTTGAGAAAATCGAGTTTTAAAAGAAGGGCATTTCCCTATTTAGTTTGAGAATGAGGGCATAAGGCTAATAAATTTGGTTGAAAAGGGCAAAAGCCCATTTTGTCCCATAAAACATTAATTAAAAAAAAAAAAGTTCTAACATTACAAAACTTTCTCAAAGCATAACAATACAACAATTCAATTATTAAGAAATATAAAAACAATTCAAACATGACAATATAACAATTAAAAAATATATACAATTTAAATTTTAAAACATAAAAATATAAATTCAGTAATACAACATCAAAAATATCATAAATTTAAAGTTTGAAAATTAAAAGCACATATATGTGCATTATAAAAAATCTATAAAAAAATATTTTTAATTGTCTAAATATAAAATAGGCGAGTGCGGGGCAGATAGGTGTTGGGAAAAATGTTAACCTCTATGCTCACCTCATTTGCTATGCGAGGTAGGTAAAACATGTCCATTAAGAGGATTAAAATTGCCATCCTTACCGAGATGTGTGGCTTTGACAAGGAACCATGGGCATTGAAATGCCGTTGCAACTTGCAAGAACTTTTTTTCATTTTTGTGGTATATATATCTTAATTTAAAATCCTAGCAAACAAGCTACAATCGGGTGCAAAAGGCTGTATCAATTTACAGATTTTTTAGAATGCAACACGTGACATTATTAGAGAGAAGATTATTATATAAAGGAAGGAATTTTTTTTCCTCCACCTCTCACTATTGTAAAAGGAGTGTACTCTTTATATTATTGTGTTTACTTGCGAGAAAATATAGACGTGTTTGTGAAGTAGAACACTTCAGATAAGTTTCAAAAATTAAAAATTAACATCGAGAACAAGATCACATGCTGGAGAACATTTGAAGCCTTCTAAATTTGGTTTTGCAATATTGGGCAGCAGGGATCCATATACATAGACAGACAACGAGAACAAAAGCTAGATTTGAGACCTTCAATTTAATCAAGCCCCTTAGACATAGAGAACAAACACATCTGAAAATAATCGATATGCAGGAAAAAAAAAAAAAAAAACCTTTCAATTCAATAAATTGACACTATATAGTAAGAAACAAATGAACACCTTCACAACTGTGTATACATGGAAAGAGGCCAAAATGGGGATATACGCCCTTTCGGCGAAAAGTTCCAGCAAAATATCTCATTTCTGAAACTATTTAGGGATATGCCCCTGTTTTGAAACTCGATTTTCTAAAAATCGAGTTATAGGCAAATTAAACTTAATAAATAAATAAATAATAAAAAAATTTGTGGAACTCAAGTTCATGAAAGTAATGAAACTCGAGTTCCACACTAAAACTCAATTTTGATAAAATCAAATTTCAAAACAGGGGCATATCTCTAAATAGTTTCAAAAATGGGGCATTTTGTTTGAATTTTTCGCCGAAAGGGGTATATCCCTATTTTGTCCATGGAAAGAAATTCAAGTCAATATGATTGATAGCTCCTACGATTAAATTATATCGCTCCTTCCAAATAATATATTGACAGCCTCTGAATTGAAATCCAACCACAATAAATAAAAAGAAAAAATAAGATAAACATCCAATTACCTTTGTCCTTCCAAATTGGCACCCATGACCTCAACATTCCATCTCCTATACTTAACAAATTTCAGCTCATTCAGGGTCACTGATTATGACAGGGAAGAATCTCCTAAAGAGAAAAGAGCTTGTCATTGGATGTATGCATATAAGGCTGAGAGGGAGGATGAAAATTGAGTGGGGGTTTCATTACATTCACAAAAACTTTTGTCAAGAGGACTTGCAGAAAAGCTAGTTAATATGGTCTTTAACGTCAATACATTATTTGTCAAGATTAAGGCGCTGAAAATTATAGCTAGAGATAGAATTTGACTCATTCTTTCTATTATTTCTGAATTGAGATTTTCGTAAATAGTAGCTTATATATAATGTTCCTCAACATTTTGTGTTGTGTTATGTGGAGAAACCTGCTCTAGATGGGATATTAGTGGATAAAGGTGATTTAAGTAGTAATTATGGTGTATGGATTACTTTACTAGGATATAAAGAAAACCATTTCCTAAATCAACATACTGCCCTGGAAAACCATCAGAGGCAGAATTGTTCAAAACTAAAAATCATAAAGATGGTTGTATTATAAAACATACCATTTCCTAAAAACTTAGCTGCTCTCTAATATGATTTTAACAAAGTGAGCAAGTTGTCAAAGTAGAACTTACTCGAAATGATAATTGAGTGAAAAAGCATGGCTTTACAATTTTTAGGCTTCATTAGTGCAAAAAAAATCTCGACTCTAACTACAATAGTCTCATTTAATTACTAAATTTGCAAGTTCATTACTAGAAGGGTTTGTTGATATGGTATTTGTCACCTACAAAAATATTCACCACTAATCTCACTTTGAATCAAAACGAGATTGTTTAAGTCTTTTGTAAAAATATTTTATTTGATATTCCTAATGCCTACCTTCATTGTCAAGATCCTGTAACTAGAGTTCAAATCTCTCCTCTCTAATTCTTATAACTATCAAATTATTAAATAAAATAAAATAAAGAAGTCTACATTCATTACTTCGATTTGCCAAATGATAATGACCTTTAATGTGGTAACAAATTTCGGATTGCCTCAAATGTCTAATTGCAAATACAATGACATTCAGTGATTTACGACTAGGTCGACCTATACAATATGAGGAACCATCTTCGTTTGAATAGTCCTCTCTTGCACTAATTATTTTCTAACAAGGATTTGGAAAAGGTTCTCTTATAGAGTACGAGGGACCATATCTAATGTCCTAATTCTCTTGCAATTATATGCTAACAAGAATTTGGAAATTGGTACAGGAGTTTATCAAATAAAAAAGCCTAAGTCAATTTTACGTCTCCTACACTTCAAGGTGACAAATTCATTAGTCCCTCTCCCCCCAAATGCCAAGATAGCAAAAGATTCCCCAATAAAGAAAAAGGAAAAGGAGCTTGTCGTGGGAAGTATGGTCTATGGAATTATGGATAAGAACAAGAGAGAGGAAGAAGATTGACTGGGGAGGATCTTATAATGAAAATGATGCAGAGTTACATCATCTTCAAAACTTTTGTTAAGAGGGCTTTACAAAAAGCTAGTCAATATATATTGTCTAACAAGATTATTAAGGCACTGAAAAATTATAGATAGAGATAGCTTTTGAATAATAAAATAGTTGTAACAAAAAAAATTTTGAATTATAATACTTAATGCTTACTTTTAGTATTTTCTAGTAAACTTGTTGGCAAAAAACAATGGGCGTATATTGGTTTACGTTTTTTTACTTGTTTTCATATTATGTCCGTTTTATTTATTTATTATTTTTTAAGGTAAATAGTGTAGGAGAGGAAGGTGGAATTCAAACCATAGATATAAAATGCCATAAAAAAAATGTCATTACACTAGGAACTTTTTTTTTTTTTTTGGGTAATTCAATACATACAACAAAATTGTCCTTGCTGGCCATTACTTCAAGATAGTAAAAGAATCTCCCATTACTTGGGAAGGACGCCATTTGTTAGAGATATAACATCATTGAAGGATATGAATGAGGCTAGACAAGGGGGATGAGAATTGATGGGTGAACAACTTGTCAAAGAAAAGAAATTAGAGCTAGAAATACTTCCTCTAACTCTTGTCAAGCAGATTTTAGTATAAAATCTAGTAAACATGACATTTTCATCAATTTATTATAAGCGTTTGTTAGTGAGACATACATAAAAAGCTAGTCAATTCAACACCACCTAGCTATCATAACATGATTTATATTTTCTTATTTTATGCTCTCTCTGATAATTAGTCCTTAATATGATGTAGAGTTCTTTTTTTTTTTCTTTTTTCTTTTTTCTTTTTTTAAATTTAGTCCTTAACATGTTGCCTTGGAAAACCATCAGAAGTGGATTTCGAAACAAAATATCATAAAGATGGTTGTATTATAAAACATACCATTTCCTAAAAATTTAGCTGCTCTCTAATATGATGTTAACAAAGTGAGCAAATTGGAACATGTTTGATAGACTGTAATAAGTATTGTAATGTAATAGTTATTCTTTAGTTTGGTAATGTTTTTATTACAAAGAACAGTCATTCCTTATGAATAGCTATTCTTCAAAACGAGGAATAAATATTCCTCTCTAATAAGTTTTTTTTTTTTTTGAGAAGGACTCTCTAATAAGTTGTAATAGCTATTCCTTAGTAGGTGCAATAATTTATAAAATTAATGTATTTCCAAATAAACAAATTTTCCATATATATATAACAATTATAAAAATAAAAAATCATAAAAATAACTCATCTCTCTCTCAAATTTAAGAAATATTATTTTTAAGAAAATAAAATTGTATGAGTAAGATATTTCCTAAAATAAATCTTAAGTTTTATTTTAATGTTACAACTTACAACCAAATTTTTGAATATGTTTAGTTATTTTATTACATCACATTTTATTCCTAGTAATGAAAATTACAATTCCTGTTGTAATCCTTATTCAATGTACCAAACGTGCTCTAAATATAGTAAAGATGGTTGTATTATAAAACATACCATTTCCTAAAAATTTAGCTGCTCTCTATTATGATGTTAACAAAGAGAGCAAATTGCCAAAGTAGAACTTACTTAAAATGATAATTGAATGTAAAAGTATGGCTTTAAAATTTTTAGGCTTCATTAATGCTAAAAATCTCGACTCTAACTACAGCAATCCCATTTACCTACTAAATTTGCAAATTTTATTACTAGAAGGGTTTGTTGATATGGTATTTGTCACCTACAAAAATATTCACCACTAATCTCACTTTGAAAAAAAAAAAAAAAAAAAAAAAAAAAACAAGATTCTTTAAGTCTTTTGTAAAAGCATTTTATTTGATATTCCTAATGCCTATCTTCATTGTCAAGGTCCTGTAACCATAGTTCAAATCCCTCCTCTCTAATTGTTATAACTATCAAATTATTAAATAAAATAAAGAAGTCTACATTCATTACTTCAATTTACCAAATGATAATGACCTTTAATTTGGTAAATTTTTTTGCATTGTCTTGAATGTCTAATTGCAAATACAACGACATTCAGTGATTCGCAACTAAGTCGACCTATACAATGTGAGGAACCATCTTCGTTTGAATACTCCTATATTGCTATAATTTTTTGCTAACAAGAATTCAGAAATGTCCTCTTATAGAATATGAGGAACAATCTCCATTTAATGCCATTATTCTCTTGCAATTATCTGCTAACAAAATTTTGGAAATTAGTATGGGAGTTTATCAAATAAAAGGCATAGTCAATTTTCCGTCTCCTACACTTCAAGTAGACAATTCCAGTCCATTCATTGGTCCCTCCAAATGCCAAAATAGCAAAAGATTCTCCTTGTAAAGAAAAGGAAAAGAAGGTTGCATGGGAAGTATGGTCTATGGAAGTATGGATAAGAACAAGAGAGAGGAAGAAAATTGATTGGGGAGGATGTTACCATAAAAATGGTGCAGAGTTACATCATCCTCAAAACTTTAGTCAGGAGGGCTTTACAAAAAGCTAGTCAATATATTGTCTGCTAAGATTATTAAGGCACTGAAAATTCTAGATAGAGATAGCTTTTGGATGATAAAATAGTAGTAACAAAAAAATTTTCAAACTCTAATGCTTAATGCTTACTTTTAGTATTTTCTAGTAAACTTGTTAGCAAAAAACAATGGGTGTATATTGGTTTACTTGTTTTTTTCATATTACATCTGTTTTTTTTTTAAGGTTAATAGTGTGGGAAAGGAGGTGGAATTCAAACCATAGATATAAAATGCCACAAGAAAATTTCATTACACTTGGATTTTTTTTTTTTTTTTTTTGTCAAGCAGATTTTAGTATAAAATCTAGTAAACATATATGACATTTTCATCAATTTATTATTAGTGTTTGTTAGTGAGACGTACTAAAAAAGCTAGTCAATTCAACACCACCTAACTATCATAACGTGATTTATATTTTCTTATTTTACGCCCTCTTTGATAATTAGTTCTTAATACGTATGATGTGGAGTTCTTTTATTTTATTTTATTAATTTAGTAGGAAAACCAAGATGAGATGTGGTGTTGACATGGAACCATGGGCATAAGAATGTCACGTATTAAAGTTTGAGAGAGAATTTTTTTTTCTTACTAATTCTCATTAAGAAATGAATAATGAGTGATTTTTTGCTCACCTAGAAGGCATTATATAATTTAGAATCAATCAACACATTTTCAAGTTAGCTGTACAATTTAATCAAGCTTCTTAAACAATGCCACATTACATAATCTTTTTCAATCCTACAAATACCACAAACCCTTCTCTCATATTTCTCGTACAAATTCCTCAAACCGTAATATATATACTTATTTTCACATTAGATATTGAAGTGCATATCTAAAATAAATGAATAAAATGTTTCGGTCCAAGTTGGAAATGTTAAAGTAGATGAAGCCATCGACATCGTATTAACGAGTCCAAATGGAGATCAGCCTTCAGATCAGCACCAACGTACCAACACTAGAGTTCAGAGTGGCACACGTGCTGACACTAAACTAAACGCTGACGTTTTGTTTAGTGATTGTCAAGCAAAGAACACCAAACGGTGTCGTCCCAAACTATATAAGCCTTTGGTTACCAAAAAATCTGTTAGAGATACAGCGGAGCATGCGGAAAATTCTGTTATAGGAGACTAAAGTTTGTTACAGCGTTTTAATTATGGTGTTATTGATGTATTAGTGAATCGGTGTGAGTGTGTGGAACTGTAGAATAATATTCAGTTTTTACAAATCTCTCTCTAAGCTCTCTGTTTATTTTCTCAGAATTTTCCTTTACAGTTTCTCTCTCTTTTGACCACAAGATTCACGTGTAAATTAAAATAGAATAAATGGTTTTCACTTTTCGGTATAGTTCGGTCATGGTCCACAATGAATGAATGCATTGAAATAGTTGCAGATAGATTAGAAAGTGGAAAAGGAAAATGGTATTTGTAGGTAGTAATCAATTTGGCCATAATTGACTATCAAACTTTGTTTAGAATTACTTTTTGGCAGTGTTATCCATGTTAGTTCATTGTTCTACTATTATCTTCTCATACTGTTAATCAAAATGACTACTTTTGTGCAGTGTTATCCACGTTAGTTCATTGTTCTCTCAATCTTTATGAATTGAATTCTAGTTCACTGCAAAAGAGGTATTCCTTAGAATTAGTTAAGAGTGTGGGGGATCTAATTAACTCAACGGGTAAAATTTCTTGTCAAACAAATAATAGATTTGTGGTTCAAATTCCACTTACATCAAAACTAATTAGTGTCTTGAGTTGATAATAGAAAACAATTATCATAAAGTGGACACAATAAATTTAAATACTACTATTTTTATAAAAATAAAAAGTAATAATGAAAAACAATTAGGTGAGATATCTACTTATGATAACCATGATTTTTAAACTTTTATTATATTGATAATAGATTGATAACCTTAAGTGACCTTCCATCATGGAAAATTGATAGAAAATGAAAGCAAGCTAAATAATAAGATATAAATGATTAAATCTTGTATAAGAACCATTGATGACAATTGAATTGCATAAGCCTGAGTAAAAACTTATTTATAGAATAGTTTTTTTCTTTTTTGAGAAAGTATTTACAGAATAGTTAATATTTTTTTTTTAAATAGTTAATATGAATTAGATAAGAGTAAGAGAATTATAAATATATAATTCATAACCGGTTATTATTTTTTAGAATTTAATTCTATCAAAACTTATTATAAAACACCACACGGCATTTTCTAGTTTAAAAAAGAATGTTGTGTTAGTATGTGATTGTATGATAGTGTAGTGAGTAAAAATTAATTGAACTCAACTACAACTTATTTTGTTTTCTAGACTGAATAGACTCACTGTAGTTCCAAAAAGATAAATGTCCATAGGGAGCCTAGATCACCTCCCAGCATAAATGTCCATAAACAGCAATATATATAAGAATCTCCCAACATCATGTCATTGAAGTTAATTATGATGAACGGTGGCATGCATTTTTCGAAACTATAAATCTTGAAGTCCTTTTTTATCTTTTATTATCGTTTAATCTCTCAATATTACGGTTATAGCATGGTTTAAAGATCCTAAAAGGATTTGAACCTATATCACAGTATCTTCATACCTAATGCATAGAGTGTGTTATATGTTTTACAATTAGTGGACGCAGGCCGGCCCAAGCATTTCCGAGGCCTAAGGCGAAATTTTCAAATGGGGGCTTTATGTTATCACTTAAATAATATTTAACTAGTATTTTATATAATAATTTTTTTTTAAATCTATTCTTTTTATTTTTTAATATGATTTTTTTTTTTGAAGAAAATGCTAAAGTTATAACAAATTTTACTACAAACTGGTATTGTAATGAATGTAATCAATGACATGAGGCTTACAAAAATACTAGAAATATTATAAAATTTACAATATGAGAATTACAAACATATATCACCAATCACAAATATTCATTCAAAAATGCATTCAATAGTTTGTTGAAATCCACCTATCATATTCATTGTCACATCAAATTATAAAAGTTATGGAGACCACCATGCACCCTTGGTGCAGTAATTACTCCACAAGTATAAGTTCTTATGGAGTGTGGGAGGCAATGACCGAAATTTAAGTCTCTAGAAGAGAGTTTCGCACACATATACACTTAGATTAGGTTAGAGTAGAATTTTTATCTTGTATAAAAATATTTAAATAAATAAAAGTTATGTAGTAAAATTTATAATATTTTTAATATTTTCCTATTTGAATTACTTGTAATTAGTAACAAGTCTATTTGTAAGACCTATTTATTTAAATTTGTCTTATCTCCTCTATCTCTAGCATTACTTAATTCTTTGAGCCTTCTTAATAGTGAAAAAAGATGTAAACTAAAATATTTTAATATCTCTTAAAAATATTTAAATATAAAAAATTAAAAAAATTGCCCTCAAATTTGGGGCCTTCTCTAGTAAGGGGGCCCTAGGCAATTGCCTAATTAATTGGCCTAAGCCTAGGGCTGGCCCTGAGTGGACGACCACTCAAAGAAACCAAAATTAGGGTTAGAAAATTAAATCCTCTTCACTTTTGTCTAGGAGACTTTGACTATAAAAGCTACACTACACATTTTAATCAATTGATTGAAAGTGACCATAAGGACATGTTATTGTCCTTGAGAGGTAGAAGAAAAGCTAGTCAACCTAGCTTTTATTTTGTGATATACATAGTAACTTATATTATGATCCCTTTAACGGGGTTCTTTTAGAGCATTCATTAATTAATCATTTAAAAAAAAATTATGAGAAATTGAAACAACGATAAAAAGTACTAGTTATTTTTTTTTTCATAAATTTTTTTTAAATGATTTATTAATAAATGTCCTAAGGGTATCTATTAGTAAAATCTCTTTTATTATTTTATTATTTGTTAATATTTTTGTTAGCAAATTCAATTGATATGGGAAGAAGTTTCCATGAAAAGTAAGCAAGGTCACATTATATCCTCAAAACTGTTGTCACTTTGTTGGAAAAGTTAGTCATGCACTATGGTCTTTATGGTCAATATATTGTCTGCCAAAATTAAGGCTTTGAAAGTTATAGATAGAGATAGCATTTGACTGATTTTATCTATAGATGATGACCAAAAAACTACATTATTTTTGTGTAGTGTTGTTCATATTACTTTCAATATTATCTACTTATTACACATACTTTACTATGGATTCCAACATTTTTAGATAAGTTTTGGTCCTAAGAGAGAGGGGAAGAGGAGATTAATTTTCATGTTAATATTATCTTCTTACACTCACTATTTATTCCTTTTAAATGAAATTACTAATGGGATTAGAAAAAGACTAATAATAAGAAACTTCCTATTCTATTAAGAACAACGTTTAGCTACAAAATTTGTTATAGCCTAAGGCTATAACCTTACTCAATATCTTTTTATTAAATGTGAATTTTGACAAATCTACCATTGGATTACGTTTTTCTTTTTATATCCTCCATACTTGCAAAATTTCTAGAAAATTAAAGATCAATAACTATATCATCCATAAATTGTTTAAATTGCAAATTTTTGTAGTTGAAAATTATGCATAAAAATATAATCTTTTAGATCTTATAATAAATAATGTTTGATTAGTACAAAATTTGACATGTGTATTAAGAGTGTAAAGAACATGCAATCTAACGGTTAGATTTTGAAAATATGTAGTAATGTTAATGATATTAAGTAAGGTTGTAGCCTTAAGCTATAACCAATTTTATAGCTAAACTTTGTCCTTCTGTTAATTTCTTTTATTAATTGTTTGCCTTTTCTAAAATATTTCTTTATTACATGCTTTTGTAATGTATCTTATATTAACATGCAGATTAATTTGAAATCCTTAAAATACCTTAGAACCAGATATGAAAGGATTATGCTCTAACATGATCATGAAAAGTGAGCAACCTGTAATGCAAAGAAAAACTTGCAAAGAGTCTTGTAATGCAAAGAAGCTAGTGTCAATTGAGTTATAAAACTCTTGGCAACCAATAAAAAAAAAAACTATTTTCAACAGATAATTGTGTTTAAAAGTATGGCTTTTAAATTTTAAGACTTCTTATTGGAAAAAAAATCGTGATAGAGTGAGCGAACTACAAAATTAAGACTTACATAAAAGTGCTAAATGAGCTATAAAAGTATAAAACACTTGTCAAAATAAAAATCATATTTGAAACAGATAATTGAAGAAGTATGGCTTTCAAAATTTTAACGAAAAAAAAAAAAATCCTGACTCTAATAAGTAACTATTGCAAACCCCTTCAATTACTAAATTTGTAGATTACGAGGAAAAAGTTTTTTGATAGGATATTTTGTCACCTCAACAATCAAAAAATGCCACCCACTAAAATAACTTTTAAATAAAAACAACAATTCTTAAGCCTTTTGAGAAAATATTTTTATTTGGCATTTGTAGTGCTTAGGTCTATTACACCGAGAATATCTGTTACAAATAATCCTCACTTCTTATTCTTCTTTTCTTTTGAGGGGAGAAGGATAGAAGGTTGTAGCTAAACTACAATGTTCTTGGTTTTTTTTTTTTTTTTTCAAAGTACATTATTTTTAATTATTATTATTATTTTTTAGGTATATGGTGAGAGAAGTGAAAGATGAGGTTGTCTCTCTGTCGCTAAGAAAGTTGGGTACTCCCTCTTCTCTTAGACAATAGAAGTTTTTTGTCCCTTCCTTACAAATGAGTGTTTTGTGTTAGTTTTTAGATCCCTTAAAACAACAATTGGATTAACTTAGTTATTAGCCAAGTCATTAACTTAGTCAAATTATGCCAATCTAGGTTATCACAATCAAACAATCATATCATGTATAAGCAGCGGAAAGATAAATAACACAATGATATGATGACCCAGGAAAACCAAACCGGTAAAAAACCTGGGGAGGATTTAACCTAGCTATCCTCAAGGTAAACTTAAATCTACTATATGAAAGAATCGAAGTTCATACAATAAGACTTACAAGCACCCCCGCTTGACTTCCTATTGCTACCCACCAGTAGAACTTACTGACACGACCACGTGCAAGTTCCGAATCCACGGACTCCTTCTTTCTTGGATTCTCCACAAGATACAAGCACTCTCGCTTGTGTTTCTTTAAGCTCCAATGGCAGCAACTGAGTTGATCATCAAGATGTTGATGTTATCTCTATCTTGAAAACCCTAAACTTATGTGAAGGAAAGCTCCTCAAAAATCTCACAAGAGATTCACATAAACCGCATATATGAGCAACAATAACATTTAGAGCAACATCTAAAACGTAATTAAGGTTTGCCTTATATACCTGGGGCAAAAACATAAAACCCTAAACATTTAATGAGATAGGGTTAAGTTGGAAATTCTGCAGAAAAAACTTTCTGGCCGACTTTCGATCGATCGAGTCTAACCTTCGATTGATCGAGCCAGGCTGAAAGTGACAAATACTTCTGCAGCCTCTCGATTCCAACTTTACATTAAATACACAACTTTGAGCAAGCCTAAACAAGACTAAACATATTGTTTTGATCATGGTTTGCCAACATTACACATTAGAGTTCTAAATACATAAAATCCTAAGTCTTTAGAACCTAACATTTTGTTTTGTCTCTCTAGAGATAACAAGTTTATCTCTAGAGCTTGTGGGGTTTTCTTGTGGGAGTAAGGGAAGCAGTTTTTTGTCTCCTTCTGTATGCAATTCCATTTCATTTTTTCTTCCAACCAGTCGTAATGGAGGAACTCACAGATACTTGGCGATATATGTCTCTCTCAGAGGGGGAGGATTCTGGTTTTACCCTTCGAAGTGATTAGCAATCTCAAAAGTTCATCTTGAATCTGTACTATTGGCATGACAAGCTGAGTCATGATGACAAGAACTATGAAATAGGAACTCAAAGCAAGGGCAACCTATGGGTTTCAGAACAACAAGTTGGTCCATCACTTTAGGCTTCTCCTCACCGTTCAACAAGCAAAGGTGTAATTATGATGCCTGGGATGTTTGAAAGGACCTCATCTCAACCTACATGGAGCAAAAAGGATGCTAGTGAATTCGACGATGCAGCTTCAATGGAGGGAGGTGAAATGGTGCAAGAAACTGTTTCGACGATGCAAGCGGACGTTACAACAGTTATGGAAACTGAGTTTTGTGGGATTGATTCCTCATTAATGCTGACATTGCGTTCAAAGTTGGCAGTGGTTTCAAACTCTACAACTAATATGGGAAGTCCAAAATCCCAGCCAATCATTAACAAGTCCAACCTGTTAAAGCACCTCTTATTTCGATTGCGGAAGTCAAGCATGATACATTGGTAGCAAAAATAAGTGATATTGGGGTAGCATTAACCACGCATGACAGCTCACCAAATTTTGCTCCTATTTCCCAGTAATCCTAATGGCAAGTGTTTAATATGGTCAATATACTAGACAAGGAAAAAATCTCAACAACAGCAGTGAAAGGTAATGAATCGGATCTGTCCAATCAACCTCTACACCGTGCCATCTAGAAACCACCTCCATGGCCAATTCTGAAGGTGAACTCTAACGATGCTATTTTTCGAGAACAAAATTCTGTGGGTGCAGGAGTTGTAATCCGAGATAGTAAGGGTCAGGGCATAGCTTTCATGGACGAAAAAATCACTTTGTTCTCGGTCACGGTTTGGAAAATATGGACACACTGGAATCGAGTCAGAACTAACCAACCTTGTTGCAGTCCGAATCAGCTCACAAACATGGCCAAAGAACTCCTAACGGAATTCCAGGCGATACAGCATCCTTCTCTACCACAGTCCACACCGATCCGAGTTCTTTGGAGAGCTCCTATCTTAGACACAGTAAAGGTCAATTTTGGTGGTGCACTATTCAGTAAGGAGCAAAAATCAAGGATTGGAGTTGTTATGGCTAGATGTTTTAGTAAATCACACTACTCTTATGTTAAGAGAGAGGGTAATATGGTTGCTCATGTTTTAGCTTGTTTTGCTTTAAATGTTTCAGATTATAGTATGTGGATGGAAGATGTTCCACCACAGTTTCATTCTTGTGTTTTAGCAAACTTTGATGGTATTCATTGAATAAAAGGCACTACGTTGATTCTAAAAAAAAAAAAAATCAACATATACAAACGCAAACAAATGATGTAATTACACATGAAATTTTACATTTTATCCACGTGAGGTTAATTCAATTAGATTTCCATAACCCATGTCTGTAAAAAAAAAAGGGGGTGGATAAACATGTAATTTTGCTCTACTTTTATGTCTCTCTCTTCCAAAAACACAAAAAGCATAAAATACAAAATCAAATAAGATCAAAAAGAATCCAACGAAATACTTGTATTATGAGATTTCAAACGACAAATAGGTAACTTAAGTTTCAATCAAACCTTAAATGGATAAAGTGTTAAATTTTAAACTATAGTTAAACGACTTAAATTTCAATCAAATTATAAGTGAATAAATTGTAATTTGCCCAATTAATTTTGTTGAGAACTTTTTTATATTTTCAATAAATAAATTTTCAAAACTTTTTTCATATAATTTATTAATAATTGGTCTAAGCACAATCTATTTACAATTTCCCTAAAAAGCACTTGTTAATTAACATTATCCTTTATAAATTTACAATATTTGTTTGTTAGGAGACATTTTTGTCTTATTTGCCAGGAGACAATATTGTATTTTAAACGTAGAAGAAAAGCTAGTCAAGTCAATAGAATCTAGCTATCATGATTCATGACAAGTTCTATATTTTCTTATTTTACAGACTCTTTGATATTTATCCCGTGTATCAAATGTCATAATCTTAGTATGATGTACAGTTCCTTTAATTTTTCTTATTTGGTAGAATAACCATTCTGAGATGTCGTTGCACATGAAATCATGGGTATTGATTTGGAATGCCATTGAAAGATTTTTTTTTTTTTTTTTTTTGAGATAAAAAATATAATTTATTTGAGTAAGAGAACTATAACCAAATTACAAAGTCTGGCCACTGAACGAAATTTTTGTTTATTTGTTTGTTTATGTAGCATTATAATTTAAAATCATAGTTGGATTGCAAGAAGCTGACAAGCAAAAATTGAGATCAAAAGGCTATATAGATAGTAGAATTTTTAAAAATCAAAATTTATTAGTTTAAAATTATAATTTAGTGATTGGAATGTAACACAAAGGAAGGAATTTAGTTACAAAAAATCAACTAAATATTAAATGTTAGAGGGAATTCGTTTTCCTGTTTATAAAAAGGATTGTTGTCTTCATATTTTTATGGTTACATAAAGGAACTTTTTAATCTAAAACCTTCTAAATATAAAGAACTTTTTAATGTGTCTCTTCCCAATCGTGTATGGAAAGCAATTCCAGTCAATCCTGATGACTCATAGATTTAATTATTTTAGACCTTTCAAATCAATATATTTAAAGCCCTTAAAATCCAATTCGATTTAGACCACAAAAAATAATATAAATATCCAATTACCTTTAGTCCTTTTAAATTGTTGTGTGTCTATAAATATCCTCACGTGTCATTAGTTCTTTATCTGCTCATAACACTTAAGCCACCCAATTTTCTATTTACTTCCTCTGCTGAAAACATGTGGAAAATGAATCAATACCTGCCCTTATTCATTGCCTTTTGTTTGTTCTTCATTTCACATTCTCAAACCACTTCTAATACTTCCTCTCAACAACGTTGCCTCCCTGACCAGAGCTCTGCTTTGCTGCAACTGAGGAAAGAATTTGTTGAGAAGAGAATTTATTCTGAACATGAACCGTTTGATTACTATAATGGTTCATATCCAAAGATGAAGTCTTGGAAGGCAGATAGTGATTGTTGTTCCAGCTGGGATGGGGTCACATGCGATGCACTCAATGGCCACGTCATTGGCTTAGACCTCAGCAAGAGCTGGCTTTGTGGGCCTCTCAAGTCTAACAGCAGCCTCTTCAGGTTGCGTTATCTTCGAAAACTCAACCTTGCCCTTAACAACTTCTCTTCCTTCACCACAATCCCATTTGAGTTTGGGCAGCTTGTGAGGTTGACCCATCTTAATCTCTCTCGTTCCTTCTTACATGGCCGAATCCCGTCCGAAATTTCATGGCTCTCCAATTTGGTTTCACTTGATCTCTCTTTCAATTATTTTCAATACTTTGTTGTTGCTGATTATCATTATAAATATTTGAAGCTCAGAAGAAATGATCTTGAAGCACTTGTCCAGAACATGACATATTTAAGAGAACTGCATCTAGACGTAGTGAACATTTCATCGCCACTGCCTCAATCCCTCGCAAATTTGTCTTCCTTGACATCTCTTTCTCTGTCTTGGTGCAGTTTGCTTGGCGAATTTCCCTCAGATATTTTCCTACTGCCCAAGATACAAGCCATTGATGCGTCAGGCAACAACAATCTCACTGGTTTTCTTCCCAATTTTCGATCTGGTAGTTCCCTAAAGCAATTGCGTCTTTCCTCCACGAATTTTTCTGGGGAATTGCTCGATGCAATCGGGAACCTCAAGTCCTTGAACTTTTTGGATCTTTCTCAAACCTATTTTTCCAGGGAATTACCCAATTCAATCGGCAACCTTGAACACTTAAGCCATTTGGATCTTTCTGGAGCAATTTTTCTTGGGGTATTGCCTAATTCAATCGGCAACCTTAAATCCTTGAGTCATTTGGATCTTTCTAGTACAAATTTTTCTGGGGAATTGCCCAATTCAATCGGCAACCTTAAATCCTTGAGCCATTTGGCTCTTTCTGGGGCAAATTTTCTTGGGGAATTACCCAGTTCAATCGGAAAGCTTAAGTCCTTGAATGTTTTATATCTTAGCTTAACAAATTTTTCTGGGAAACTGCCCGATTCAATCGGCAATCTCAACTCCTTGAATTATTTGGAACTTGATTCGAGTAAATTTTCAGGGGAAATTCCCCCTTCTATTGGGAACCTATCACAGCTTACTTTTCTTTCTCTCTGGGGGAGCAATTTTCATGGCCAGCTTCCATCCACATTAGGAAATCTTGCAAAACTCACTTCTCTAGATCTTAGCAATAACCTTTTCTCTGGGAAAGTACCATCTTCACTGGGAAATCTTACACAACTAGAAGAATTACTCCTTTTATATAACAATTTTGAAGGCAGGTTCCCAGTTTCACTGACAAATATTGCCAAACTCACTAGAATAGATATATCAGGAAATCAATTGAAAGGGTCAATCCCATCGGAAATAAGTAGACTTACTAATTTGTCTTCCCTTTACTTGTCTCAAAACTCTCTCACAGGGGCTATCCCCTTGGTTTTGTATACAATGCCTTCATTATCTGAACTATATCTAGATCAAAATCAGCTTACTGGCCCTCTCCAATTCCAAAATATCTCTTCATCACAATTAAATTACTTGGGATTGAATGGAAACAAATTGGATGGACCGGTTCCAAGGTCAATTTCCAATTTCACTAAGCTACAACTGCTATATCTTTCTTCGATCAACCTAAAGGACGAGATGGAGTTAAACATATTCTTCCAGGTTAAAGAGCTTCGATATCTCGATCTTTCAGGTAACAATTTGTTGGTTTCAAAAGAAAATATCAATTCAACCCACCACAAATTTTCAGGTTTGCATTTGTCTTCTTGCAATTTGCGTGAATTCCCTGATTTCCTAAAAGCCCAAAATGAATTGAGTTCATTAGACCTTTCCAACAACAAAATTGAAGGTAAAATACCTAAATGGTTTTGTAATGTTGGAAAAGGGACGCTACAATACTTGAATCTTTCTTTTAACCTTCTCAGCAGTTTTGAACAACCGCTAAAAGTTCTTCCTTGGAAATCTATTCACTATTTAGATTTACGTTCCAACTTGTTGCAAGGGTCACTCCCAATTCCCCCATTGTCTACATCACATTTTTTTGCCTCAAACAATAATCTAACCGGGAAAATCCCTCAAATGATTTGCAATGTGAATTCCCTCCAAGTCCTTGATATATCTAACAACCAGTTGAATGGTCACATTCCTCAATGTTTAGGTCACTTCAGCAGCTCTCTTTTAGTATTGAATATGAGGAACAATTGCTTTCAAGGAAGCATGCCTAAAACATTCATAAAAGGATGTACGTTGATGACATTGGACTTCAGTCACAACCAAATACAGGGGAAGATTCCACGATCCTTAGTGCAATGTCAAATGCTGGAGATCCTAAATCTTGGAAATAACAACATGAATGATGCATTCCCCTTTTGGTTACAGTCTTTGCCAGAATTACGGATTCTTGTCTTGCATGCAAATCGATTCCATGGCCCTATTTGGAATCCTCATACCAGGTTTGGCTTTTCCAAGTTGCATGTCATCGACCTCTCTCACAACAATTTCTCTGGTAGGCTACCTTCAGAATACTTTAGAACTTGGAATGCAGTGCAAATGGTTCCTGCCAAAGATAAAGCACAACCAGAATACATGAGAATTCAATCAGGTTATTATTATGAAGACTCAATAACAGTGGTGAATAAGGGAAAAGAAATGGAATTGGTAAAGATCTTGATCATCTTCACATCTATTGATCTTTCCAATAATAGATTTCATGGAGAAATCCCGGATACAATGGGAATGCTCAAGGATTTAATTGTACTCAACTTATCAAGCAACAGTTTCACTGGTCATATCCCATCATCCTTGGGAAATCTAACCGAGCTTGAGTCATTAGATCTCTCTCAAAACAAGCTCTCAGGGGAAATCCCTCATCAACTTTTAAGTCTCACATTTCTTGCATATTTGAACCTCTCTAATAACCAACTTATGGGTCTGATTCCCCAAGGTGGACAATTTTGGACATTTGATAATTCCTCTTTTGAGGGGAACTTGGGATTGTATGGCCCTCCGTTGTCAAAGAAATGTGGACATTGTGAAATTCCAACTTTTGAACCAAGCAAGGAGTCATCTTTTGGAGAGTGGTTCAATTGGAAAGTGGTAGTGATAGGATATGCTTGTGGGTTTGTAATTGGACTGGTTACCGGGCATGTCATCATATCAAAGAGGCCAAATTGGTTTGTGAGAACTTTTAGAGTGAACCTGCGAAGGCAAAGATAATTTGAGTAGACTCTTAGAGGGCCTAGAGGCACTTAATGTGGATTTATATTTTCTGTAGTAGCTGTATTTCTGCAATAAGATAAGCTTTATTTCCCCCCAGAAATATAAGCTTGGCTGAATGTCATAAAATAACTCTTATGGTAGTTTTGTTATATTTCTGCACTTTGTTATATTCTCATAATAACAAACATATGTTTCCAGAAGGCCAGATTCTTATTTTTGTGAGAACTTTTGTGTTGAGTTTGCACAGTTTTAGATGATTTTTATTTATTTATTTATTTTTGAAGATGTTTAGAAGAATTGAAGTAGACTATTTGAGGGAATTATCAATTTTTTTGCGATTATAATGATTGTAGTTGCATGGTGGCCAAATTATGATCCTTTTGATCTAACAAATAACTATATACTCTATGTTGGCACATACACAAAATTATCTTGCTATATCCCCCGGAAGTCAACAGGTTGCTTCTCAACCCGCAATGGAATGCCTACCACTTGTGATGGAACCAGAGTCTGGTTTTTATGCAGATCCGGTTGTTGTTCTTGATTTTCAGTCTCTCTATCCTTCGATGATAATTGCATACAATCTTTGCTTTTCTACGTGCCCTGGAAAAGTTGCTCCTTCAAAGGCAAATACACTTGGGGTTAGTTCATTTTCACCAGATCCTTCTGTTCTAAATAGAGTGAAAAATGAGATATTACATACTCCAAATGGTGTTATGTATGTATCTTCAAAGGTCCGTAAAGGTATAATGCCCCGTTTATTAGAGGAAATATTATCAACTAGAATAATGGTGAAACAAGCTATGAAAAGATTCCCCCTCGCAGAAAATTCTTCACCGGATTTTTAATGCAAGACAGCTTGCTTTGAAGCTGATAGCAAATGTAACATATGGCTATACAGCTGCTGGATTTAGTGGAGGCATGCCTTGTGCAGATATTGCAGACAGTATTGTTCAATGTGGCCGTAGTACTCTTGAAAAGGCAATTTCATTTGTGAATGCACGTGATAAGTGGAAAGCTAAAGTTATTTATGGTGATACTGACAGCTTGTTTGTCCTCCTCAAAGGACGCACAGTCAAAGAGTCTTTTCGAATTGGGAATGAGATTGCCTCTGCAATCACTGCTATGAATCCAAACCCAGTCACTTTGAAAATGGAGAGAGTATATCATCCATGCTTCCTCCTTACTAAGAAATGCTATGTTGGTTACAGTTACGAGAGCCCCGAACAGTCTGAACCTGTATTTGATGCTAAAGGCATTGAGACAGTACGCAAGGATACATGTGGGGCTGTTTCCAAGACAATGGAGAAGTCGTTGAGACTCTTTTTTGAACATCAGAACACTTCTGAACTTAAAGCATATTTGCAGCGCCAATGGACCCGGATTCTATCTGGCAGGGTTTCTTCAGGATTTTGTTTTTGCAAAGGAGGTTCGATTAGGTACCTACTTTACAAGGAGCTCTTCATCTCTCCCACCACCAGCAATTGTGGCCACTAAAGCAATGAGAGCTGATCCAAGGGCAGAACCACGCTATGCAGAGCGAATACCTTATGTTGTAATCCATAGGGAGCCAGGGGCCCGCCTCATTGATATGGTTGTGGATCCATTGGAACTTTTGGCAATGGATTCCCCCTTTAGATTAAATGATTTGTATTACATCAACAAACAAATAATCCCTGCTTTTTAGCGGGTATTTGTACTTGTTGGAGTTGACTTGAACCGGTGGTTTATAGATATGCCCCGTCCAGTCAGGGAAACCTTTGCTAAAAACCCCTTCTCTGCCCCAAATGCACAACGAACCAGAATTGATTATTACTATCTCTCAAAACATTGTATACTTTGTGGTGAGTTGGTCCAGGCATCAGCCCATATTTGCAATCAATGTTTGCGAAAGGGAGCTTCTGTTGCAGCAGCTGTGATTGGAAGAACTTCAAAATTGGAGAGAGAGATGCAACACCTTGCTGCTATTTGTCGACATTGTGGAGTAGGCAACTGGGTTGTGGAAAGTGGAGTCAAGTGCACTTCACTAGCGTGCTTAGTGTTTTATGAGAGGCGGAAAGTTCAGAAAGAACTACAAAATCTTTCTTCCGTTGCTGCCGATGAAGGTTTCTACCCGAAATGTATGGTTGAGTGGTTTTGAGCACTTGTCATTCCAACATGTGCTTCGATAGTGGGAATTGAAAGGAAGGATTTTCCTTGTTCAATATTCTCCACTCTGCACATATCTCCATTGTTTGAATGAGGTTACTTGTTGTGTTCCAAGGCCAAATGGCAAATAATTCTGAAGTAGTTGAAGAAGTTTGAATTTGAATAGAATTCTAATAAAATTATGCAGTAGATTAGGATGAGAATTTCTACAATAAATTAGGATTAGGATTAGGATTAGGATTAATATTTGTATTTCAATTCAAATAGGAGTTGGGTCCTAAATTTTAGGAATTTGTGGTGATGAGGATTATGGAGATACCAAAATTCAAAGGTGGAGACCCTTTTTCATGGCTTTTTAAGGTCTACAAATTCTTCGCTTTTAACAACACATCATCACATGATATGGTTTCCATTGCCTCTTATTACATGGAAGGAGAGGCACATGATTGGTTTCAAACCTTAGAGGCAACGGGATTATGCACAGATTGGGTGGAGTTCATATGCGCCCTTCAAGATCGATTTCGAATACCAATCAATGAAGTATCAATGGAGGCTCCTACGGAAAAATCATTTGAAAATCTTGTCCAACCCGTTCAAGAATCAAATATTCAAGAACCAACAATTCAAGTGTTGGTGATCAAAGAACCACCAACAATTCAAGAAAGTAATATGTTGGAGGGTGCACTTTCTACAAAAATTGAATCTAAAGATCAAAGGTTCAATAAAGTGGAAAAGATTGATCAAAGGGATCTTTTTATGAATTCAAATGAGCCGATCTCAGTCCCACATATTGAATTTGTCATTCCCGATGAGTTCAAGGGTACGAGAAGCAAGTTATTTTTGTTTCTAGTGCTCCCAGAAATGGTTAAAGAATTGGTGCAAGTCTCCATGGTCATAATTTTCCTTCAACACTTCAAAATCCGAGGCCGAGTATTCTCCAATCAATATGAGCAAAGGTTAATTTCTATGTTACAGAATCTCGAAGACAAGAGTCATCAGAAAGGGAAGGGAATGTTGTGTTCCAAGGCCAAATGGCAAATAATTCTGAAGTAGTTGAAGAAGTTTGAATTTGAATAGAATTCTAATAAAATTATGCAGTAGATTAGGATGAGAATTTCTACAATAAATTAGGATTAGGATTAGGATTAGGATTAGGATTAATATTTGTATTTCAATTCAAATAGGAGTTGGGTCCAATGTTTTAGGAATTTGTGGTGATGAGGATTATCTCCTCACTAGTATTTACGTACGTAGGAATTATGAATGAAGGAAGCAGAAATTAAATCAAAAACTCTATTATCCCTCTTAAGTTCAGGAGGCTAGTTACCTCGAATTGACTAAGTTATCTTTTCAATTTTCGAGTTCACAACATTACTGTTGTACTTGTACATAGTCCTGTACTCCTGTGCTGTAAGTTGAATTTTGTGTTTTTTAGGTGATTAATCATATGTTGTATATAGCAACAAAGAAGTCTGATGCCCAATGTAATTCTCTGCTTTGCTGTGATGTTAATACCGTGCCTTGCTCATACAAAAAAGTGGTCAATGCTACTAACCCACAAGACTCTTATGCACTGTTTGTTTGTACTTTTATAGCAATAAAGAAGTCTGATGCCCAATTTATTTTATGCTCCATTTGTTTCATTGGAAAATTGTGTGAATTTAGTTTTCTGCATTTTTCAGTATTTGATAGCTATAAATAAAATAAATAAATAAAAACTACCAGTGAAAAGAAAACTATCTTTGATAAACAAAAAAAATATAATTAAATAAGAAAAGTTAGGGGATCATTTTGTTTAACTCATTTAAGATTACTACTAAACATAAGAAAATGAGATAGTTTTATAGAAAATATTTTTGGGAACATGATTCATTTTTGTAGTTTTGATGGGATTTATGTAGTGGTTTGCATTCGTGGTTTTTTTGGGCTGAATAGTAAAGTATTTCAGAGCGAACACAAAAATCATTTGAAAGAAAGTGTGGCTAGAAAAACAAGTAAGCCATGAGACCACATCATTTAGCTCATCTAGTATGGCCTGGAGACGGTTAAGCTCTGTTCATGTAGGTCTCTCTCTCTCTTAGCACAAACTAGCCTAATCTTTACAAAATTTGAGACCCAAAATTAAAGTTATTATTCTTGTTAGAAACGAACCAAAACCTTCAAATTTTAATTCACTAAAATGTCAGTTAAGCTTAACAAGAAAACTCAGTTGATTATTCTTGAATATAAGACATTTATGAGTTGGAAATTGGAATCATTTATCATCTTGGTCATCAAGTAAAAGGCTCTTAGAAATATATACAAAAAAAAAAAATATTACATCTAGGCTTTTGTATATAAGAATTTATAATTTAAAAAATAGAACTGGTATAAGGAATAAAAATTATGAATTTATTAAATCCAACGTTCCTCTCAACATCAAGATGTGTGATACACACCAATGAATCTCACTTAATCTAAAAGAAATTTGACAATTGAATGAGATTTCACCTCCTTTGGGTGTGGATGGAGGAGAAATGGATTTTAGTGGGTATGTAGGACAAATTATTCTGCACAATCCTCTCACAGTCTCACATGAGTGTGCATAGATACCAAACTACCAATACCATTATATGACAAGATGTTTTAATACATTAAGATTCTATAAAGGACAAAGTTTCTCTCCAGTGTCCAAACTAAAAAAAATTAGAATGAATATTATTGACTAAGTGAGCATTTGGATTGTGAATAGTATTGGTTTAGTCTATGGGAATGTTGAATTGTGCAGAAATGGATTTGGTATAGAGTTCAGGTTTTCTTCGGTTTTGAAAATTTGGGTTTTGAGTGTTCTGTGGAAATGCTTTTGTGGGCTTTTGGTTTATGGAATTTTATTTATAGTTTGGTTGATTACTGTTGGTTTTTATGAATCATACCAAATGGCTTTATACTGTGATCACCATTTAGGGAAATGATCATAATGCTAATAAGTTTCCTTTAGGTTGATTTGATCCATTCCATGCTTGCTGTCGCTAAAAGTAACCATGCTATTTCTTGTAGCAGTGAATGTAGGAAAAGAGACAATTCCAGCTTTTGAGTCTTAGAAGTTTAATGTTGTTCATGAAATAAAAAAAACTTAAATCATATAAATCAAAGTGAGTGTCCACTACTTCAGTTGATAAAGTTTCCGGTCATCAGTCATCACACATTAGACTTGAGATTGAATCCTGCTTACACAAGGGGTGAGGGTTAAGGGAAGGAAGAGTTCTGCCACCTGTTGTGTGCCTCAGAGACCTAATGATCCTTCGAATGGGACCAAAGAAAAAAGTCCTACTTTATTTTTTCCACAACCAATTTGAAGGAAAAGCAAAAGGATGATATGCCCCTTTTAGTTGATTAGTGTTAGACTGAGGTACTGAACCCACTTAAGTTTCCAATTTATTTTCTAGGACTCTATTAATGCATGTAATGGATAACAATAATGAAATTAATACCACTTTGCTTTGCAAGTGCTGAGACAGAAACTTTTATCTAGAGGCATTTGCTCTAGATTTATTGTGAATGTAATAATTTTATCTATATGTGTAATAATACAAGTTTTATTGAGTTTAATGAAATAATTATAGTGATTGATACAATTATATTTAACTGTACAATAAATAACGCATGCACTCTACTATTAATATTGCATTGATGTCCATCACCACAGTATAATACAAATCACTAAATCACTTCTACAAATAAGGAAGTAAACCACAAGGGATAATCTAGAGTCATGACCATTGTTAGAATCTTTGCATATGATAAGTTTTAAGTTTGAACCTCCATGGACAACATGATAAGAATTTTTTTTTTTTTTTATGAAATAAAATAAGTATAATAATCCCACATATATATATATATATATATATATATAAAAGAATAAATGAATAATAATGAGAGGAGTTTAAAGTGTCATTTTCAAATATATAAGGGGGGTTTTTAACATTTCCTAAAACCTCATAAGATGTTAGTGTAATCTATATCTATATATTACTAAAAGCTGAAGTGTAGCATTTAATGTTACTACGCTCACATTGAGCCACGTCAGCAGCCATGTCATTCCAATCCTCTTTCCTAAATTTATCCTACAATTTTAAAATAATTTTTATCAATTTTAAAATACTAATAAAAATAAAATTATTTCCTAACTATCTCCACCATAAAGCCCACTTCTTTTAAATTTAATTCCACCAGCCCACCACTTATAAATTAAATTCTAACTTAAAGCACAAACTCAAGCCTTCTAAACTAAAAACCCTTTGAAAATCACGGTTTCAACCTCCTTAATTTCCTTCCCTTTTGTTTCTCACGTGTTCCTTTCCATTCCCCACCTTCTAACGGCAGTTTTCTCACGCAAACTGTGTGACTTCCCCTTCCCCACTTTCTAACTGCAGACTTCTTACGCAAAATATGTTCCTTGCCCTTCCCCACCTTCTAACGGCAGCCTCTCTATCTTCCGTACTTCTTTTCTCATAGTTTATAAATACTGACAGAAGCTGGATACTTTAGTTCAAGTATCTCTAAATCCTAGTTTGTTTTTTGCTTTATACTTTTTGCTTGATTGCTTGATGTTTTTATTCCCTTCTTACAATTTGTTACTGCCTACTGCCTCTTGAGTGTTGTGATGCGACTCAGATTAGTTCATGTAGTATGTGCAAAATAAGGCAATATTGTTGTAGTTGAAACAATTTTCTATGTTTGTGTCAATGTAGATTTAATGGATTTGGTTATATACTTATATTTTGGTCGGACTGATATTGAATTAGGTGTTTGGGTTAAATTTGATTTTGATTAAGGAATATGGGTAAGAATGCTTTAATTTGGGGTATTCGAGTTAAACTAGGGATTGGGTTTTTTATTTTTAATGTGGGATGTGGAGTGTTCTTTTTTTGGGGTGGGAGTGTTTCTTTTTAATCTATACGTGGGAGTGTATTTCCGTGGCATTGGAGTGTTCTTTTTATAATCTAAACGTGGGAGTGTAGAATTGTGGCTGTGTGGGAGTGCCCTTTTTTTTCTTTTTTCTTTTTTCTTTTTGGTTTTAATCTAAACGTGGTAGTGTTTTTGGTTTCAGCCTAGGTTGGCATTTACATTGTTTGAGGATTCAGCCTCTCAAACCGTTTACAAGGTTTAGGTTGGCATTTACAATGTCTAAGTATCAGCCGTATACACTCTTTTCGGCATGCCGTCAAATCAGTGATTGAGACGGATCAAGTTTTAGGGACTAAGACAGTTTCATTGGTGGGACGCTATGTTGTTTTCACTTAATGGGTTTTGGCCAGGATCATATAGGCGTCGGGTAGACGATATGGTGTGTTGACTTTTGTTTTTGATTTTTCTATCACTCTTGCTCTGCCTCACCATGCCGTTTGGTTTCATTGGGGTTGCTCTACATTGCTTTTTTGTTTATTTGCGTTGCTCTATGTTGCTTTAGCTTTTTTGCCATTTACTCTCTACAATTCTCACGTTACCCCATGTGTGGGTTCACTCCCTTTTGTTTTGTATTTTCCCCTAATCATAACATAAGAATATGCATTATTTAGAATTGATGGAGGACTCGAGTTCTAGCATATTTGGTAGTTTGATTGGTGGGGCATTATACAGTTAGGATAATAATTTTAATTACTTTGAATATCCATTGTTTGGTGAGAGAGATACTATTTTTTATAATAATTATATTAATATTAGTTTATCACTGTACAATGGTTTTTGATTTGTGGCTTAGCCAATTTTATATAAATTATTGTATTACTTTACTCAAACATATAAATTCCAGCTGCTGCATAAAAAATAAGTAAATAAAGAAAATTCACAACTCCAAGAAAACTCAGTGATGACACAATTTTTGCTCTAAGAAAATTGATTCTAACAAAAATTCTATTACTCTACTATTTGAGAATGCTGAAATCAATCTAAACTACTAAAGTAAAAAATGAAAGAAGAGACAGAAAAGAAAAAAAAAATCCAACTGCTCACACAAATGAGTTTTGTTTAAACTCTACTAACAAATGGATGAAAAGGAATTAGAATCAATGTGTTTAGAATATGCAACTACAACCAAAAGACAAACCAAAAAAAAATTGACACAATATTTTAAACAAGGAGATGTCAGTAATGTTTAACATGAGTTAACTAATTAAATATTTCAGACCTCAAATGCACTAATATGTGTATGTTAGATTACACGTAAATAATATAAACCTTGTTTTGAATTCTATAAAAATACTATATAGAAATAATATTTTTTATTATTTTTAATATTCTTTATATTAGACTTTGACTAAGAAGATTAATGAAAAGGTTGGGCAATGGAGTTATTCTTAGAAAGAGTATGTAAATCAGCTGTTTATCTATATATTTAGCTATCTGATTCCATGAAATTTCAAGTTAAATGAGTCACAAGTGAAAGGAAAAGAGTTGAAAATATAAATTTAAGAAAAGAGTTGAAAATATAAATTTAAGAAAAGAGTTGAAAATATATGATAAATTTAAGAAGCAAAGAAGACAAGAAATAGAGAAAATATACCTCTGCTTCGAAGAATTTCATTGTTTGCTTTTACCTCTTTGGGTGGTAAAGTAGACAGGTCGGTAAAAAATGGTACAAGCCCATATGTTTTCCATCTCAATGGCCAAAATTATCATAGGATTGGGTCACTTCTTCCTATTGAAGGGGAAAAACCTACTTTCGCTCAACTCTATAACTATGATACAGATAATGAAATAGGACATAGAATTGATGCAGTGAACAAGAAATATAAGAAAAATGATGTAGACTAAAAATGTTTTTGTATTTCAATGCAGTTTTAGTTTTATGAAGTTCTTGAAAACTTGCCTCAAGCTATGATTAGGAGTTCTATGATGTTTGTAGGTAACTTATTATAGAACAATGTGGAAAAATTGAATCTAAAGGAGAGAGGAACCAACAAATGTCTCAAAGGCTATTAGCGCATGTTGACAAGTTTGGGGTTTAATGGTGCCATAGAAGTTTCAATGGAAGTCTTCTCTCAGTTGCTAAGCTGTCATGTATGTAAATTAGGCTATTTATTGAAAAAAAAAATTGTAAATTAGGCTAGATATTAAAAGTTCTTGCTGAATGCTATAGTTACTAAAAGTTATGTTTAGCTACTAAACTACTTGAGATGTTCCTTAAAATTTTGGGATATAAGTTAATAAGAAATGTCTTTTATATTATGTTAGAAGAATTACTCCTTTCATATAACAATTTTGAAGGTAGGTTCCCAGTTTCACTAACAAATATTACCAAACTCACTAGAATAGATATATCAAGAAATCAATTGAAAGGGTCAATCCCATTGGAAATAAGTAGACTTACTCATTTGTCTTCCCTGGACTTGTCTCAAAACTCACTCACAGGGGCTATCCCCTCTGTTTTGTATACAATGCCTTCATTGTCTGTACTATATCTATATCAAAATCAGCTTACTGGCCCTCTCCAATTCAAAAATATCTCTTCATCACAGTTAAATTCCCTAGCATTGAGTGGAAACAAATTGGATGGACCGGTCCCAAGGTCAATTTCCAATTTCACTAAGCTACAACGGCTATATCTTTCTTTGATCAACCTAAAGGACAAGATGGAGTTAAACATATTCTTCCAGTTTAAAGAGCTTCAATCTCTCGATCTTTCAGGTAACAATTTGTTGGTTTCAAAAGAAAATATCCATTCAACCCTCCACAAATTTTCATCTTTGAAGTTGTCTTCTTGCAATTTGTGTGAGTTCCCGATTTCCTAAAAGCCCAAAATAAATTGCAAGAATTAGACCTTTCCAACAACAACATTAAAGGTCAAATACCCAAATGGTTTGGTAATGTTGGAATTGGGACATTGCAATACCTAAATCTTTCTTTTAACCTTCTTAGCGGTTTTGAACAACCGCTAAAAGTTCTTCCTTGGAAATTTATTTACTATTTAGATTTACGTTCCAACATGTTGCAAGGTTCACTCCCAATTCCCCCATTGTCTACTTCATATTTTTTTGCCTCAAACAATAATCTAACCGGAAAAATCCCTCGAATGATTTGCAACGTGAATTCCCTCCAAGTCCTTGATATTTCTAACAACCAGCTAATTGGTCAAATTCCACAATGTTTAAGTCACTTTAGCAATTCTCTTTTAGTATTGAATATGAGAAACAATTGCTTTCAAGGAAACTTGCCTAAATCATTCATGAAAGGATGCAGTTTGATGATGCTCGACTTTAGTCACAACCAAATACAGGGGAAGATTCCACGATCATTAGTACAATGAAAAAGGTCTTAAATCTTAAATAACAACATAAATGATGCATTCCCCTTCTGGTTGCAGTCTTTGCCAAAGTTACAAATTCTTGTCTTGCGAGCAAATGGATTCCATGGTCCTATATGGACTCCTCATACTAGGTTTGGCTTTTCCAAGTTGCATGTCATTGACCTATCTCACAACAATTTCTCCGGTAGGTTACCATTAGAATACTTTAAAACTTGGAATGCAATGCTAATGGTCCCTGCCAAAGATAACTCACAACCTGAATACATGGGAAGTCAATTTAATTATTATAAAGATTCAATAATAGTGGTAAATTAGGGGATAGAAATATTTTTGGTAAAGATCTTGACCATCTTCACGGCTATTGATCTCTCCAATAATAGGTTTTATGGAGAAATTCCGAATAGTGTGGGAAACTTAAAGGGACTAATTGTACTCAATTTACCAAGCAATAGCTTCATAGGCCATTTCCCTTCATCATTAGGGAACCTAACTGCGCTTGAATCTTTGGATCTTTCTCAAAACAAGCTCTCAGGTGAAATCCCTCAACAACTAATAGGTCTTACATTTCTTGAATATTTAAACTTGTCTCACAACCAACTTGTTGGTCCAATTCCACAAGGTGGACAATTTTCGCCATTTGAAATTTCCTCTTTTGAGGGAAACTTTGGATTGTGTGGCTCTCCATTGCTAAATAAATGTGGAAATAATAATGAGACACAAAGTTATGAAACAAGACATGAATCATCAATAGTAGAAGGATTTGATTGGAAAGCGGTTGTGATAGGATACGCTTGCGGATTGATAATTGGACTAGTTATTGGGTATTTCGCCACCTCAAGAAGGACAATTTGGTTTGTGAGAAATTTTGGAGTGCACTTACATAGGTGAAGATGAAGACATGTAGAGGTAGTTACTCTAGATTTATAGTGATTGTAATATTTGTATCTATGTGTGTAATAATACGGATCATCACCATCAACCACTACCTAGCCCCGCCGATCCATGGCCTTGATATCTCTTATAGCGCCTTCCAAGGTACTGTACTATCCCTCTCAAACGACACAATATAATTCCTTTTTTTTCATTTCTTTTTGTACTTTTTTTTAAAATGTTTGAATTAGGAATAGAACTCTCAATTGAAAAGGAAGTGAAACTCATATCACAATTTTGGCTTCTTAGAATATGATATATTGATCTTGATTTCATTGTAGGTGCTAAATATTTATTATTAATATACATTTTTTGGTCAAAAATACAATTACCAAGTTGAAATTATTTTAGTTTGTCAACTTTTACAAAACTGTCATTTTAGTTCTTCTGTCCATTGTGAACTGAAAACCACTATTAACTTTTCTAAAATGATATTGTTTTAAATCATTGTCTAATGCTACATACAAGAAATGGTGTCATTTTAAGAGTTATCGGCATTTTCATGCAACAATGGATAATAGGACTAAAATGAGAATGTTAACGGACTTATATTACAAAATTAAATTTAACTGTATTTTTACATTTTTGTTTTTGAGAAGAATTTTTGCTTATGCATATTGTTATGGCCAGTTTAGATGGCGGTGGAGAGAGGGAGAGTAGAGTGGAATTGGCCAAAAATTGGCATCATCCAGTACTAGACACTTTCACACCAAGGAAATCTGATCCTATTGGTTTGCACATAAACACTATATGGATAAGTTGATTTGCATGCCTACTGATTTCCAGGTTATATTTTCTCTCTTTTCTGTGCCAAATGCTTTTGGGATGGTCGTAAATATTTGTTTGATGCTCATAATTATCTGATAATCATCAATGATGTGTGATATTACCATTTGGCAGACCCAAGTTGTGATGCATCTTTAAGTTCACCAATTCTAGCTGATTTGATATGGCAATTTCCTAGTGAATTCTAGGTTTCCTCACATTAGGATGTTTATTGCAATAAACGTCAAAGTGTCTGTGAACTTGAGGGGATGTTCCTTAGGTGGTTTGTTTGACTTTGCAATTATTTGACATAAATTTTTAAGATTTTTATAGCTCAATGTGACAGTTGTTCCTTTGGATTTTGCAGAGATTCTTAACAAGTAGTTTAAAAATTATTCCTCCCTCTCACAAACCCATTCAAAAGTGAAAATAGTTCAATCAATTGTGCCAATATGGGAGGTCTGTTTTGGTCACATCCATTCACTGCCTTTTATGAGTCTGTTGACATTTTATCTTGTTGGTTATTCATTAATTTGATGAATTTCTCCTTGGTGTTCTAGGAATATGAAAGGACTCGAATGCATGAGGTGACAATGCCTCCGGATCTTGGCAAACCACCTCCACAGGATGTTCTTAAAACTCTCTCACTAAGTCATGAATTTGAGAACAAACTTATTGAATTTTGTGGTGAGGCAGAAAACTCTTTACTCTGGCTCCATTTGAGAAAAAAATGTAAAGTTAAAGCACTCAATGACATCATCAATGATGAGGGAAATTTGGTTGGACTTGGACATGTTACCCCTAACAATATAGATGCAGAACCTTTGAAGAATGCTAAAGAAAAAGAAATAACTGAATCTTTGTCACCACAAGTTTCAATATGTGAAGATGGTCCAATACTCACTGAAGGGAGAAATACAAGTATTGAACCATTGTCTTGAGGTTTAGTAAATGCAGTCGTCAACAATTACTGAAACATTAGATCCAAAGGTAATTTATCATGAGGTTGCATGTTTATCATCTTGGATGTTGGGAATTTCACTTTTTAGCATAAGTTTTCCTTTGATCATGTGATATGCTGGGTCCTTCGCTATTTTATGGTGTCGGACACGGAAGCTGCAACACTGTCTTGAATGCCTTTAAGTTTCTTCTAAGTGTTTTCTTAACCACCCCCCCCCCCCCCCCCCTCTCTCTTTCTCTCTCTTTCTCAGACTGAGATATTTAGAACAAATGTAATTGTACCACAATTGTGTTTGTTTGGTAGGTGAAATGGTGTACAAAATTTACTAGACATCTGTCATGTGTTCTTATAATCCATGTGTTGTATTTAGTGTGCAGATAAGGAAGCCCTCAATCTTCTACGGTGGCTAGTCACATCTCAGGCTGCTGAAGATATAAATTATGAGTCCTTTGTTGCCTGCCATTGATAAGGTGCTAGGGAAGGCTAAAATGGATTATGAGGGCAAGTCTCAGGAGCGTCAAGACTTTCTTGATTCAATTTTTGACTTGATTGACTTTGAGGGCCTGAGAATCTCGCGGGCACAAATTCCCTAACTGACTCAATGGATCTACAAAATCAGAATTGTGTTCGTGGAAAACAAGTAGGGGATTTTGTTTTATCTGGGCTTGGCAGCTCAGAATCCGTAGTTGTCAACACTCATGAAAAATGTACAGAACTAATTCGCATGACCTTTGGCAAGGAACCCTCCATTGCAGACTAGACAGATGGGGCATCTGAAATTGCTTCATTTACACTTACCATCTTTAATTTTGACAGATCATCAGGTATCACCTTCTATTTCTAGATTGCATGCAATTTCTCCAAATTCTTTTCTTACTAATCCTTTGGTAGAGAGGAAAAAAAGAAGAAGAAGAAGCTTATTTTCTACTTTTTATGTTTTTTTTTTGGGGCGGGGGGGGGGGGGGGGGGGGGGGATTGGTGGTGCTTGATCTCATCTTTGTAGTGCATGTTTTATAATATGTCTGACCAACCTTTGTATTTTTCTTATTAGGGACAATTTTGGATGATATTCTCCCTTTCTTTGATGGGGACTATCGAGAAGCGAAAGTCATGGACATTCATGCTAGAATTGGTGGCTCTGATTCCGATCATTTTGTCTTGGGCATTCTTACTCGCTATCAAAATGATGGCTCTTACTTGTACCTCTTAACACCAGTCTTATCACCTCCTTCTACAGATAGTGTATACAGATGACTATCCTGTGATGACAAAGGTTATCTAGAACTAGTAATTTTTTTTTAAATTTATCTGTTAAAGACTTTAATTAAATGTATTAACTTCCAATGATTTATTCTTCAAAATTTCCAATGTGTTACCTTTTGGTTTTGGATTTTCAGGTGCTTCTCATGGGACAATGTAGCATCAGTGAAGTCATTACTTTTGAAAGGAAGTATTATTTATGTGATTTCTAAACTATCTACTGAGTTTTATATGTCCCCTGTAAACTAAGCAACCAACCTCCTAACATCACTCAAAATTCCAAATATCCAGTTGCTGTTCTAATTTTCATCAAAGTAGGAGCAAATTATTGTACCATTCCCACAACCCCCCCCCCCCCCCCCCCGGGGGCCAAAAAAAAAAGATACAACCAAAGCTCTCTTCACTCTTCAGCTTTTTCTCCTTCTCAGGTTCATTAATTTGCTGTTAATTCAATAATAATTATAAATGGTAAGGCGCTTTCTGAAGTTTCAGTGAGATTAGGGGTTTGCTTGCTCAGTTCTAAACTTTAGGAAGACATTGTAACTTTAGGGTGAATGTTTGCAAGCTACCCATGTTATTTTGTGGGAAGAATAACACTTGCATTTGCAAATGAGAAACTTCTTATCTATTCTATGACACTTTGCTGGTTCAGCTAGAAGTTTGATTAGTTCACAAAGTTCTTTGCTTGATCATTGTGAGAAGACACAAAGCTTTTTCCCTCATGATTCCAACAATGATATGCCTAAATCTGGTTCTGGATCTCATGTAAAGCCTATTTTGGAGCATTTGTATCATGAAACCCCCAGAAACCTTAATGCAGAAAGGAGTGCATTTGGTGATGGGGTGACAGCAATAATCCAAGGTGGAGGAGGTATTGCAAAATAAATATCATGCACTGATTCCTCACAAGACATGTCTCAGATTTCAAGACCTCACGGGAAATCAAAGCCTACTCCACTTGGTCAAAGTGGGTTACAGGACCCTGCAAGCGTTGGTGGTGAACAACAATTGACATGGTTAAGTATAGAGGTATCAGACTACTTTTTTTTATGTTTGATATTTTTGCAAAACCAGATGTACTTTTTAAAATTATTTTCAAAAGATATGTTATCTCAAACCTATATTCCCATGGCTATTTTTGTTTTTTGCTTTATGTTTTTTGGAGAACATTCCTATGGGTTTGTATGCTTAATGTTTTCCATGATTATTCAAAATACTCTTCCATATTTCTATTCCCATAAATATTTACAATATGATTTTGATATACTTTGTATTTGAAGGTTGTTCTTTTTAAGTAAGGAATTCATACTTTCTCATACTTGGCACTTGGAAATTCAGTCGTTATGATGATAAATATTTGAGTTTATCCGAAATCAGTTTAGTTTGTATTGGTATAGCACAATCTTACCTTTGCCAATGTCAACACTGTCAAGTCAACTTGATAGTATTTCAAGACCAGGGAGAGTTAGAGAGAAAATCTTTGGCTTCTTGGTCTTTTCTAGGAATATGACAGTAAATTTTCTTTTCCTTCTGAAGTTGTTTGGTGATGAATTCACTACCTCTAATTTTAAACTAGTAGTTTCTTATCAAATTATGTATTGTCAAATATTTAGGAATTAGTTGTTTTTATTTATTTATTTTTTTTTTATAATTGGTATAACTTATGTGTATCACTGGGATAAGAAAATTTTCAATACCTGCTTATAAAATTAATCATGGTTTCTCTCTTTCCTTGGGGAATGTATTGGATTATGAATCCATTGTGGTATGTCTTGGTATACTAAGACTTACATTGTAGGAGGAGATTAGTGATTATTCATATGATTAAAAATCATTTCTTCCCACTTTTGTTGCTTTCTAGAACTAGATAATTAGAATTCGAACTTTATTTATGCTTGTCATTACTTTTGGATCAAATGATCTATCAATAAATTCTCTCTTACAATTTTATAATTCAAGCAGAATATAGAGGAGATCTCAGACCTGATCCTAGATTTGATGCTATCATTGTCATAGCTCTCGGCCTCTTGCTATTCAGAATGATACGGATTCCATTCCTGAAGTTTATGTGCTCTTGCATAGTAAAACTGAAGCTTTTAAGAGGTATGGTTGCTGATAATCAGATTTAGATTTCATGTAATTTTTCTTTCCACTGCTAGTTTTGTTGTTGAGTGTGACTTGATGTTTTAAAACTTTTTGTAATGTGAGCGCAATTGCTGATGGGTCTGGCCTGAAAGTGGAAAAATCTACTCATATGTGAATGTCACTTTTATTTTGTTACTATCAGGTGAAATTGAGAATGGGGGGGTGACCATGTGAATGTCACATGGCCACTAAAGGCACTTACGGGTAATGCCCATACCCATGCCCTTACCCTTAAGGAAAATAAAAGTTTTCCCTAAATATTGGTGAAAGTTGGATGGGTGTTGGTGCATTTCAGACAATCATCTTCGTGTTTATTGCAATGGACAGAAATATCGGGAAAGAAGAAATTTTTTTTATATAAATGTTGGAAAGAGATAAGAAGATAACTTCTAACACCACAACAAAGTGTGTTTTGTTTGTTGCTTCTCTTTAATTTGAAGGCTAGGGGCTGGGGTTGCTTCAGTTTGTTATCTTCCCTCTTATTCTTTTTGATGAAGATCAATTTTCTTCCTCTCCTTTCAATTCCTTTCCTTTGGCTTATTAAAATTATTGTCTATTTGTAAAAGAAGGGAAAAGTAGGCAATGCTACTTTCTTATGTATCACCCTGCTTGAATGTTGCTTATATAACATTCATGGTACTGTGTGTGTGTACGCTTGTGATTTTTACTAGTTGGTCGCTTTTAGTTTTTGAGTTACATTTAGGTGGGCGGGCTATTCTTACACATTTTTTAATCTCTTATATTCATAACATTTTGTAACATAAAATTGGAATAACCTGTTCAAACGTTGTGTTGTGAACTTGACTATGTATGTTGCTGGCTCTTGGAATGTTACAGTTGGTTTGGACAACTTTGAGGCCTATGCCATAAACATTGTTTGATGCCTTCATTATTTTCTGTGTTATGGAAGATCACTATTTCTAATTGCTTTTCATAATCTTCATTTATTTACAGGACTCTAGATGGATTATCTGGCTGCAAGATGTTGGTTTTCTCTGAGGAGAAGTACTTGTTGAGTCACTTTATGAAGATTGTCTGTTCATCTGACCCAGATATAATAATGGGTTGGGATTCAAGGTAGTTCCCTTGGTTTTTTGGCAGAAAAGGCTTCAGTTTCCACTTTTAAGGGATTATGTGACTCTCCGTTGTCAAAAAAATGTGGAAATATTAAGCCACCAACTTATGAAACAAGGCAAGAATCATTAATAGTAGAAGGATTTGATTGGAAAGTGGTTGTGATAGGATATGCTTGTGGATTGATAATTGGACTAGTTATTGGGTATTTCGCCATCTCAAGAAGGACAAATTGATTTGTGAGAAATTTGGATTGCACTTATGCAGGTGATGATGGGGACAAGTAGAGGCACTTATTCTAGATTTATTTACAGTGATTGTAATAATTATATTTATTTGTGTAATAATACAAGCCTTATTGAGTGTAATGAAATAATTATAGTAATTGATACAAATATACAATTATATGTAAGTGTACAACAAATAACATAAGCATGAACACTATTATTAATGATTGTCACACGCTAGTCCCCTTTTTTTTCTCAAAAAAAAAAATTTATATATATATATATATATATATATATAGCAATAGCATTCAAGTCTGTCACCATAGTGTAATACAAATCACTAAATCACTTCTACAAATAAGGAAATAAGCTACAAGAACAATCTTGAGTGGTGAACGTTGTTAGAATCTTAGCATGTTTTATGTGCTAAGCCTTCAATTTGAATCTCCTTGGACAAGAAGTGACACATTTCAGACCATTTGGTGAAGCACCAATTCCCTCTATTTTTATCCCATCAGGTCTTGTCGTCTTCCTAACCTTATCCTTGTTAATCAATTCCATGAAGACGGGTAAATTACAATAACTTCTAGAATAAATCTAAAAATAGTATTCTTAAGTACACCAAAATGGACCAAAGTTGGCTGAAATAGACTAAAGTTGATTGAAATGAATCAAAATGGACCAAAGTGAATTGAAATTGACTAAATTGGACCGAAGTAGACCAAATGGACCGAAATAGACTAAACTAGGCCGAATTTGATTGAATAGACCAAAAGGATCGAAATGCACTAACATGGACCAAATTATACCAAAATGGACCGAAGTAGAGAAGAATAGACTGAATGTTAAACCGTGATTAGTAAACATAACTCACAAAATTAATAATAATTAGGGTAAATTACTAATTTGGATCCTAACCTTTAGCATTGTGTCAAAATGACCCCTACTATTAAGTGATGGATGAAAAATACTAATGTGGACAACAGCAAAAAATGAGAAAGGTGTTAGCATAGAGGCAAGAAATAAGGGTATCATAAGAAACGTTAAGGAGAGGAGATTCAGGAGTCAAGTGATTAGGTCAAAGATGCAAAAGGAGACTACTTTATAGTTTAGGGTATAGAGAAATGCATGGGAGATAGGTTGTTTTTCAGGCACAGTTTACTCAAGGAGAACGAGACCATAAGTCTCGAAATTACAAGCAAGATCAATAAGAGTTAATAAAAAAAATGAGACCATAAGTCTCGAAATTACTCAAGGAGAACGAGACCATAAGAGTTACACATTTTTTAAGCCGTAGATTTCTAAAAGATCAAATGGTTAAAAGAAAACACTATTGTTCATCATTATATCATTAAATACTTACCAAAATAATAGCATTCTCATTATCTCTTTCCTTATTAATTGCTCTCTTCCTTATTACTTGCTAATTGTGTTTTTTTTCCTCTCTCTTTAGTCCTTATTAAGTCCTTTCACTGTAATCTTTTTTTTTTTTCTTCTCCTGCAATTCATCCACGTCAACCCAACAAAAGATAAAGTAAAAAACAACATTGCTCGAGAATATTTTTTCTCCTTTGCATGGGCTGCTGCCACCTCCTTCTCTAAGCTATCTATCTTCTCTCTAAGCCACGGCACCAATTCTCAACCACGTGCACATGTAGGGGGGTCAAGCCAAACAAAGTATCCACTAGTATCATCTTGTAAGCAAAAAAGAGATTAAACATAATTAATACTTAAATAACAGAGAGAGAGAGATATTATTTTCAGATTCAATAAGTTTGGACACAATAAATTCTACAAATTGTTAAATTTGTATATTATGATTAGTGCTAATAAAAATAACATTATGTTATTCTAATAACAACTTTTTTTTTTTGAGAATCTATTCTAATAACAACTTAACATGTAGATCATTATGAAAAAGATCATAGAAAATGCTATTAGATTGGCACAATACCCAATATTTTCACACGCCCAAAACCTCCTCGGGGCATAGCTATGCAAAATTTTGAATTTAAAAAATATATATATATATATAATTATTTTAATGTTTTCAAATTTTAGTCTACAAAAATAAGAGTTGACCCCCCCCCCCCCAAATATTTGATTTAGTCCAATGATTAATTGGTTTAATAGTTATAGAGACATAACATTATTTTTCGCAATTCTAATAACAACTTTTTTTTTTTTTTGAGAATCTATTCTAATAACAACTTAACATGTAGATCATTATGAAAAAGATCATAGAAAATGCTATTAGATTGGCACAATACCCAATATTTTCACACGCCCAAAACCTCCTCGGGGCATAGCTATGCAAAATTTTGAATTTAAAAAATATATATATATATATATATAATTATTTTAATGTTTTCAAATTTTAGTCTACAAAAATAAGAGTTGACCCCCCCCCCCCAAATATTTGATTTAGTCCAATGATTAATTGGTTTAATAGTTATAGAGACATAACATTATTTTTCGCAATTCTAATAACAACTTTTTTTTTTTTGAGAATCTATTCTAATAACAACTTAACATGTAGATCATTATGAAAAAGATCATAGAAAATGCTATTAGATTGGCACAATACCCAATATTTTCACACGCCCAAAACCTCCTCGGGGCATAGCTATGCAAAATTTTGAATTTAATATATATATGTATATATATATATAATTATTTTAATGTTTTCAAATTTTAGTCTACAAAAATAAGAGTTGACCCCCCCCCCCCAAATATTTGATTTAGTCCAATGATTAATTGGTTTAATAGTTATAGAGACATAACATTATTTTTCACAATTCTATTTTTTATTGTAAAATGTGATCTTATATCTGTTAAATATTTGATAAAGTTTCGCGCCAAACATGTTTGAATCTATATCTTTTTCAACCCGTCATGTGGCAATTAACAAGTCATTGACTCATTAAAAAAATACTGTCACTAAAACTACACATGAAATGTCTCTTTAGTTTCCACGTAATGGGGTAGAGCAAGATAGCTTCAAATATGTTTGGAGCTTAACTTCTTCCTCCAAGTTTTAGATCATTTATGTTTTTGAAAATTTTACTAGTTCAATTGAAAGATTATTCGTTCCTCAAAAGAAAATTGAAAGATTATTTTACTTACTTTAGTATAAAATTTGATAATTTGTATAAAAAAAATGAAACTTTTTAAGAATTTCACTATAAAAATGGTAAAAATGAATTTTATTTTATGAAAGATTGCTATCAAACATAATTGTGATTGAAAATACTAAGTTTTTTTTTTTTTTTTTTTTTGGTGTGTGTATATATATAACTTATCAAATAAAAAAATGCGTGTATAAAAAAAAAATTGTATATATGTTGCCCCCCAACAAAAATTCCTGGCTCTGCCCTTGCCTCCTCCCTATGTTTTCACTAGTCCAAGATGTTTTCACTGGTGCAATTTTTCCACAGTGACAAAACTGCATCCAAGGACTTCCAAGTGCATGTGATGAAGTTGAAGAAAACGTGGTTGAGGGCTGATGGTGTTGGTGCAGTATATCCATATAATCTGAAGAAAATGGCACAAAGAAATGCTATTATAGGCCTTGGAAAAAGGTGGAATAAACCGAGCTTGTTTCATTCCAATGCTTAAGATACGCACTTGTGATATATTAGAAACGTTTGATGAATTGCAGGAGAGGAAAAAAAAAAAGATTACAGTGAAAGGACTTAATAAAGACTAAAGAGAGAGGAAAAAAAAAAACACAATTAGCAATTAATAAGGAAAGAGAGCAATTAATAAGGAAAGAGATAATGAGAAGCTATTAATTTGGTAAGTATTTAATGATATAATGATAAATAATAGAGTTTTTTTTTAACCGTTTGATCTTTTAGAAATCAACGGTTTAAAAAATGTGTAACTCTTATAGAGTTACACCAGGTGTAACTTGAACCCATCTACACACACACACACACATAACTATTTTAATGTTTTCAAAACTTAGTCTACAAAAATAAGACTTCCCCCCAAATATTTTAATTAGTCCAATGATGCTCTTAAAAAATATAATTGGTCTAATAGTTATAGAGATATAATTTTATTTTTCTCAATTCTATTTTTTATTGTAAAATGTGCTCTTATATCTGTTAAAAATTTGATAAAATTTGGCACCAAACATATTTAAATCTATCTTTTTCAACTTGTTATGTAGCGATTAATAAGTTATTGACTCATTAAAAAAAAATATTGTCACTAAAACTACACATGAAATGTCTCTTTAGTTACCACATAATGAGTTACAGCAAGATAATATCAAATATATTTTGAGTTTAACTTATTACTCCAAGTTTAAGTTTTTTTTTTCCGTCAAAGATAGAAATATATTAAAAGAAGAAAAGTGAAAAAAACAGTACACAGAAAAAGGCTTGGCTGAGGAGCTGTAATACAAAAGCCATGCAAACCATGCATCGTGGCCCACAACTCCTACCAAACCAAACAAAACAAAAAAGAAAGTATAAATCAAAACAAGCCACTAAGAGGGCCACAGCAAGTTCCTTGAAAACCACCAAGGGTCTTTGCATGAAAACAATAATAGACTTCAAGCGTTCTGCCTTTGCACAAAATCCGTAACAAGTTTCTGGTAGTCCCCCATTAGCTCAGTTGCTTGCCTGAGAATCTCCATTGGATGGGTCTGTGTGTTCTGGAAGTGTATACGGTTTTGCGCATTCCATATCGCCCACGCAACCATGGTCCATAGCTCAAATTCCTTCCCCGAAAGTCTCTGCATCATCTGTCTCATAAGAAGGAAGAAGCTTGGCTCTAAGGAGCTTGTTTTCTGAATTCTACCCCTCACCAGCGCCCACACATTACGGGCTAGAGGGCATTCCAGAGGATGTGTCCCATTGTTTCTTCATGTTGTCCACAAATAGTACAAGTGGGGTCCACTCGCAGTTTCTTTTGGAATAGATTCGCTTTGGTTGGCAAGATATGAGAACAAGCACGCCAAATAAAATTTCCGACCTTGGGAGGGACGTTTATAGACTACACCCTTTTCCACATCTTCTGGTCTGTGCTGGCTAGGGAATGCTCTTTTGTTTGTGGGTGGTGAAGTCGAAGGGCCACCTGATAGGCCGTTTTTACCGAAAACTTATTGGCCTTATTTTCCTTCCATATCAGTCTGTCTCTCGAGGTCATGTGACTTAGCTTGATCTTTAGGATCTCCTCCCTTGTACCCGGGTCAAAAATGGCATACACCTTAGCTCGATCCCACTGGTTTGTAGCAGCGTCAATGAGGTCAGCCACCTTCAAACTCTTGTCGACACTGTTCTTGAAGTGTGGTGGTCGAGGCAGCCACTTATGAGTACTGATACCAATCGTTTGTCCATTGCCCACCTACCATATGGATCCTTCCCTTAGAACATCTCATGCTTGCAACAGACTTCGCCATACCATGGATGGGTTTGCTCCCAGTTCCGCTTCCATAAAGGAACATGAGGGAAAATAGCAAACATTGTACACGTGGTAAAACAAGGAGTGCGTTTCATGGATAAGCCGCTACGCTTGCTTTGCTAACATAGCCAAGTTAAAGGTGTGTATATCCCGAAACCCCATTCCGCCCTTCATTTTCGACGTGAATAGCCTTCCCCAATTAATCCAATGTATTTTAATATCATCCTTAGTTTGGCCCCACCAATACTTAGATAGAGCTGAGTTGATACCATCACAAACTGTTTTAGGGATTTTGAAGATGCTCATCGAGTACGGGGGAATTGCTTGGGCGACAGTTTTAATTAGCACTTCCCGACCCGTCTTTGAAATATGCTTCTCCTTCCACCCCATTACTCTCTTTGTGACTTTCTCCTGTAGCTCTTTGAACGTGGCCACTTTGGACCTTCCTCCAACCATCGGCAACCCCAAATATTTCTTGCAGTCAGTCATAATTTGTGCTCCCATCAAACCACGAATCTCCTCCTTCACTTCATGTCTTGTATTTCGGCTAAAGAAAAGGGACGTCTTTTGGCAATTTATGGCTTGGCTAGAGGCAGCCTCATACTTGGCCAACATATTAAGCAAGTGATGACATTCACCTGAAGTGGCTTCGCAAAAGAGTAAACTATCATTGGCGAAGAGGAGATGTGATATTTTGACGCCACCTCGACACGAACTGATGCCATGCAACTCTTTGGTTTTTGTGGCTTTTCTCAACAAAGAGGATAAACCTTCAGCACATAACAAAAAAAGATAAGGGGAAAGAAGGTCACCTTGTTTAATTCCACAGGTCGGAGTAATATGACCTCGAGGCTCACCATTAATGAGGACCGAATAAGTTGCCGTTTGTACTGTTTCCATGGCCATGTTCACCCATTGTACCGATAGCCTAATCTTAAGCATTATTTGCCGGAGAAAGCTCCATTCAACCCGGTCGTATGCTTTGCTAATGTCTAGCTTCACTGCCATATGCCAATCTTCCCTTTCCTTCGATTCTGCATACAATGTAACATCTTAAAAGCCATTGTGGTATTATTGGTGATAAGTCTATTTGGCACGAAAGCGCTTTGGGCATTGGATATGACGTTTGGCAGAATTGTCTTCAACCGATTAGCCATGACTTTAGAGACCATCCTTGATACCACGTTGGCAAGGCTGATGGGGCGATATTCACCCATGTGCTTAGACTTGTTCTTCTTGGGTATGAGTACGATGTGGGCTAGGTTCATTTTGTGTAAGCACCGTCCAGAGTCTAACATGAACAGCACAACAGACGTGACATCGAGGCCAACGATGTGCTAGAATTTCTGGAAGAAGTATGGTGACATACCATTAGGGTCGGGGGACTTATTCCTCCAAGTTTTGGATCATTTATTTTTTTTGAAAATTTTATTAGTTCAATTGAAAGATTTTTTTACTTACTTTAGTATAAAATTTTATAATTTGTATTGAAAATGAAAATTTGTAAGAATTTTACTATGAAAATGGTAAAAATAAAATTTATTTTATGAAAGCGCCACCAAATGTAATTTTGATTGAAAATACTAAACTTTTTTTTTGTTGGGTGTGTGTATATATATATAACTTATCAAATAAAAAAATGTATATATATATGTGTGTGTATATGTGTATATATATAATAATGCCAACGGGGCTTGGCTAAGTGGGTAAGGTTCGGACGCTTCGTGCACCACACCTAGGTTCGAGTCCCGCTGCCCACAGGAGTCTGTTGGTGGGCTTTTCTTACCTCCAAACCCAGGAGTGTAATATAACCATAAATCCCCCATTTTCACTCTCTCTAAAAAATATATATATAATAATAAAGCGTATGTATATATATGTGTGTGTTGGGGTGGGGGGTGGGGGGTTGGGGTTGTCTTGATATATATTAATGCCATAACTTGGCCCCCCAAATAAAATTTTTTGACTCCGCCCCTGACTTTATAACAACTTCTAGAATAATCTAAAAAATAGTATTTTTCATATTAAATTCTCCCTTAGAATGATTTAAAAAAAAAATTCTAACCAGATTGATTATATAATAAGAAATTAAATTTTTTTTAGAAGAAATCAAATAAGAATAATAATTACACAAGGTTAGTGTAATTTATTATTAAACAAAATATTCTAACAGAGTAACAGTGGGCTATCCAGAACTTTTTTTTTTATAACTGGACTATCCAGAATTTAACAAAAGAAGTGGGGGAGCAAATTGCTATATTGACATTCTCTGGGATTACAAATCTGCAATAGTGTGCCGCAGACAGAAGCTTGCAAAGTTGCTTATAAATTCTCAATTTCCCTCGAAATCCCTAAGTTCAAAACCTTCCCTCATTCTTCCCATTCCATTCCCAGAAGCAAAATTTCATGGCATTCCCGTAAATTCGAAGACAATCAATGGCAGATTCGCAGTCGGATTCAAACGCCTTCAGTGTTCGGATCGTCTCCATCGATCACTACATGGCTCCGCCGACCCATGGCCTAGATATATCTTACAGTACCTTCCAAGGTACTCTCTACTTTCACTCTCAAACGACGCTGTTTATTTCATTTTTCTTTATTTTTGTAAATTTTTTTTAAATGTTTGATATTAGAAATAGAATCTCAATGGAAAAGAAAGTGAAACTCATTTCACAATTTTCGAAATATATATTACGAATTTTTACATTTTTTTTGGGCAAAAATACAATTACCAAGTTGAAATTTTGTCAACTTTTACAAAACTATCATTTTTGTTCCTCTGTTCATTGTTAACTTTTACAAATGCAAAACGTGTTTAATGGGATCTAGGGTTGTAATTGCATTTTTTTTTTTGAGTTGTCGTAATTGCATTTTTACTTTTTTGTTTTTTATATGAATTTATACATATACTTACCATTAGAGATTTTATGGAAAAAAAAAAGGTTTAAATTGTAGAGCAAGCATAAAAATTCTTAGTCTAGGTTTAACCTAAAATTGGGTTCTCTAGTATATAAGCTTTACATTGGGTTCGTGATTTTGTTAAGTTGAATAAACAAGATGTATTTGTCAAGGGCGAGGCCAAACTACATTAAATTCTTGCCTCCACTTTTCCCTTTTCTTTCTTCCAATCACTCAACAACTTTAGCACTTACTAATTACTATTATAAAAAGTCCTTGTTAAATAGTTAGAAACAAACGGACAAAATAGAAAATATGATAACTCTAAAATTGTTGAAGTAAAAAGATTTAAAAAAGAAAAAGTTCATGAATTTTGGATTATGAGGAAAAATTAAGGATGGTGAGGACTAGGGAAGGGTAAATATTAAACTATTTATAACTGCACAGATTGTAGGGAAGAATTTAATCAGTCCCGATGCTTATAATTACTAGATATGATAGAATTTCTCTTAATTATTTTTATATATTAAAAAAAAAAGTTTGAGAATCTGTGATGTCTCTTGTACACTTTGCTGTGGTGAAAAAATGTTTAAGTTAAAATGTAGTTATTCATTTTTCCAGGGAACCAAACATAGAGCTAGGAAAATGGTATTTGTAGAAATGTACATTTTGTGTTAAGTGGTTTTTTGAATTCTTGAAGGTGGCAAAGTGAATGAGGTTCCTGTTATAAGAATATATGGTTCTACACCGGCTGGTCAGAAGACTTGCTTGCACGTCCATGGGGTAAGATCATTCCTGTTTTTCTGGCTTTTTATTGAACGTTATCAAAAGCTTGGATTTGTCAATTTTCCTTGAACGCAGTAGTATAAACAGGCATATCAAAGTTTATGAAGCTATATTTTTCTCCTTTTGGTTACGTTGAGAAAATGGAGGGGAAATTAGGACTCGCTTTTTCTTCTTTAATATTAAAATTTAAGTCCCGCCTACTTTGAAGTGAAATTTGGTGGGACTTAAAAGGATATTCCAAATCCATCTTTCATTTTTCTCTCTCTTTTCAATTGCGCACTGGAAAAATATATTTCTAAAAAATTAGCTTCTTTTCCATTTTCTGGTGGTGAATCAACATTGTGCTTCAGGCAAGTCCAAAGGGTTCTTCTTTAGAAAGGTTCCCTACATTATCAAGAAAAAAATGTTTGAAATAACAGATATTGCATGCTATGTAAAGCAATATTTCATGTATAGAGTACTTTAAGCATATGAAATGTATTTGAAATTTACTCTTCCTTTCTTTCTTTATTAGTACTTTGTTATTCTTGACTAAATTATCCATATTTTTTGCAGGTTTTACCCTATTTATATGTGCCTTGTGCAGATATATCGCTTCAACCACACAAGGAAGGTAGATAATATTTTTTGAATTAAGCCAATGGAATAAAAATTGGATTTATGTAGCCGCTCCTAGTTAGTCAGGGTCAATTTTTTTTATTTATCTCTTAATTTCATTTTGGATGCGATATCTTCTTCCATCCTAATGTGAAATTAAGTTTGTCTGTCCTGATGTTAAGATGTGCTGTGACTTTTGCTGTCTGGTTTTCTGCTCTATATATGCTTTAGATATGATTCCTATTTTAAATTTCTGAGTTTATCCTTTTTCTTGTTAAATTCATAGGTGATGCATACACACATGCTGTATCTCTTGCGCTTGAGAAAGCTTTGAAGGTATGCTTGGTTGCAACAGGTTTTGTTCTAACCTCTGTGTTGTTTGTTAATTGGTGTTTCTGCAATTTGTCCTTTGCATTGCTGATCCTGCAGGTATCATATGTTTTTGCTTTGGTTTGAACTCTTACAGCTTAAAGGTAATACTGGTTCAAAGCGACAGCATGTACATGGTTGCAGCCTTGTACGAGCAAGGAAATTTTATGGTTACCATTCATCTGAAGAGCTTTTTGTGAAAATACATCTGTATCCAAACATTATATTATCTTTCTTAGAGTTCTCTTATATTCATATAATAGTCTAAGAGTATGTTTATTGAACACCTTGACAAAGATATAGCTATTATCCGCATGACGTCTCCCGTGCTGCCAAACTTCTTTTGGTACACTTCTTGAACCTTTGACTGATGCTCAGTTGTTTTTTGGAGTCCTTTTGTGGTTTGTATGGTTTTTTTTTTAAACTACTTTATCTATGCTTGCTCACTTAGTGGAGCTTTTTCCTTTGCCACGACTATTTCTTGTCAATTTCTTTTTTTGATAAGTTCTATCATGGTATTTTCTTCTTATGTACTTTACTAAGATTTCTTTACTTATAAGCTCTGTTTGTTTCGATGGAAAACTTTGTGTAAAGATATTTTTCCTTGTTTTCTAGAGTTTGGTAGCATCAGAAAAAATGAGTAAAAGAAAAATTATCTTTGATCAACCAAAAAATATGACTTATTTTTAGAAATTGTTTTCAACTAAATTTTTTTGGAAAACAACTCTATCTCACAGCAAGCTAAATAAAAGAAATTAGGAGATTGTTTTTTAACTTATTTAAGGTTGTTACCAAACATGGGAAAATGAAGTTTTTTTTATAGAAAATACTTTTTGGAAAATGACTCATTTTCTAGAAAACATTATCGCTGAAATCAACAGAGTGATAATGTATAATTGTACATTTAAGGTTTGTGTTGTAGATGATTTTTCATCAAGCATATAGGATGTGATCCTTTATGGTTAATGTGCATGATTTGGAGTACTTTTAAAAATAATTTCTCTCTCTCTCTCTCTCTCTCTCTCTCTCAGAATTTTAGGAGTGATGTATATTAATCACTGCCCTCCTTTCAAATGTTGCGACCAATTGGTTGGAATTTGCTGTGACTTTTGCAAGTTAGATTAAGAGAAGTATTGTTTGTAGAAGTTTGTCACCCAAGCATCCACGTTTTTTAGTTAGGTGTTCTTTGACTATATATCTGTTCAGTGTTCAGCATACAAATGCATCACTTATTTTACTGTTTGTAGACACTGCACGGACAATGTCACCTATGTTTGATTGAGCATTTTTTTTTATGGCCTCTAAATTTTGATTAAAGGTGAATTTTATTTAGATTCATGTTTTATTTTCTTTTTGCAGATGTGTTAGAATGTTTGCTTTTTAAAATAGTAATACTTGCTTTTCAGGGTGGTACAGTTCTTGATGGAAGTTTACAGCCCTATGAATCGCATATTCCCTTTATTCTCCAGTTTCTGGTAAATGCTTCCCTATGTTTGAATCATTGATTTATTTTGTTTTTGGGGGGTGTAATAAATTTGAAAACTGTGGTTCCCAAATGATTCTTAGTTTGTAAGATACTTACAATATGGTTATTTTATGATGAGGAATGCTAACATAGTCACCCACTAGGCAATTGGCAATGAGGTGCCGGTGGGTTGATAACATGTGCACTCTTGGGACCCACTATTTTTGTGCTCCTCATAAGACATTTATGAGGTGGGTCCCATTGTGATGCGTTTTTCTGACTCACAATTAATATTCATTCTTGTGCAATGTTTGCATACTTCAATTCAATTTCTTTATTGTTTTACATTTTATGAGATCTAAGCTTTTCTTTTTGTCAGATTGATTATAACTTGTACGGGATGGGCCATATGCATTTATCAAAGATGAAGTTCCGTCATCCAGTGCCAGACACTTTCTCACCAAGGAAATCTAATCATTTTGGTCTGCATAAACAGCATATGGATAAGTTGACCTGCATGCCTACTGATTTCCAGGTTATCTTTTCCTCTCTTTTTTGTGTCAAAAGCTTTTGGGATGAACGTAAATATTTGTTTGCCATAATTATGTGATAATCATTAATGATGTGTGAATTTACCATTAGGCAGACCCAAGTTGTGATGCATCTTTAAGTTCACCGATTTGGATATCGTCGACAATTCCAGCTGATTGGATATGGCAATTTCCTAGTGAGTTTGAGGCTTCCTCACACCAGGATATTTATTGCAATAAACGTCAAAGTGTCTGTGAACTTGAGGGGGATGCTTCCATAGATGGTTGTTTGACTTTGCAGTTATATCACGTAAGTTTTTTAAGATTCTCTTTATAGGTTAATGTGAGAATTGTTCTTTTGGGTTTTGCAGACATTCTTAACCAGCAGTTTAAAAATTATTCATCACTCTCACAAACCCATTCAGAAGTGAAAATGGTTCAGTCACTTGTGCCAATATGGGAGGTCTGTTTTAGTCATATCCATTTTCTGCCTTTTAAGAGTCTTTTGACATTTTATATTGTTTGGGGTCATTTGATGAATTTCTCCTTGGTGTTCTAGGAGTATGAAAGGACTGGAATGCATGAGGTGATAATGCCTCCTGATCCTGGCAAACCACCTCCACAAGATGTTCTTAAAACTCTCTCACTAGGTCTTGAATTTGAGAACAAACTTATTGAATTGTGTGGTGAAGCAGAAAACTCTCTGTCTCTGACTCCATTTGGGAAAAATGTGGAGTTAAAGCAGTCAATGACATCATCAACTGATGAAGGAAATTTGGTTGGACTTGGACATGTTAACCCTAACAACATAGATGGAGAACCTTCGAAGAATGCTAAAGAAAAAGAAATAATTGGATCTTTGTCACCACAATTTTCAATATGTGAAGAAGATGATCCGATACTCATTGAAGGGAGGGATACAAGTATTAAGCCATTATCTATTGATGAAATGAGGTCATTAGCAATTACTGAATCATTAGATCCAAAGGTAATTCATCATGAGGTTGCATGTTTATCCTCCTGGATGTTGGGCCTTTTTACTTTTAAGCATAAGTTTTCTTTTGACCATGTGACATGATGGGGTCCTTTGCTATTTTATGGTATTGGACATGGAAGCTGCAATACTGTCTTGAATGACTTATGGTTTCTTCTAAGTGTTTTCTTAAACCATCTCTCTCTCTCTCTCAAACTGAGATATTTAGAACTCGTGTAATTGTACCTCAATGGTGTTTGCTTGGTTGGTGAAATGGTGTACATTATTTACTAGACATCTCTCATGTGTTCGTAAAATCTATGTGTTGTATTCAGGCTGTAGATAAGGAAGCCCTCAGTCTTCTACGGTGGCTTGCTACATCTCAGGCTGCTGAAGATATAAATTCTGACGATGAACTTGTTCGTGAAACTGTTCTGAGTCCTTTGTTGCCTGCAACAACCATTGATAAGGTGTTGGAGAAGGCTAATATGGATTATGAGAGCGAGTCTCAGAAGGAGTGTCAAGACATTCTAGATTCAATTGATGACTTGATTGACTTTGAGGGCCTGACGGAGAGAGCCTCTCATTGCTCTAATCAGAATCATTCTTCTATTAGTTCATCAGAGAAAATGATTCCACAAGTAGATGGCTCTGCGGATGATCTAATCTCAATTCCTTGTGCTGAATCAACAGGAAATTCATCCAAAACAGAGATGAAGCATGAATTTGAAGGGTCTTCAGAGTGCCCGTCGTTGCAGGATTTTGGTGCTAGGCTCATCATTAAGCACAAAAGAAAGCAATCTAAATGGGGTTCATTACCATTTTCCAAGGTGCAAAAGGAGATGACTGATTTGGAGCCTGTTGGTCTCCACATGATTGATGCCTGTGTTTGTGAAACTAAAGATCCTGTAGGTACAAGTTTTTTGGCTGGAAATGAGGCAGAAGATTGTGCAGATAGTTCTATGAATGTTGATACAGATGTTCATGATCTAAAGGAATCAAGCACTTTGATTGGATGCTCTGTTCGAGATTTGATGAGGAGAAAGAGATCCCACCTAGTCGAACCACATGAAGGTGGGTCTGGAAGAACTAAAAAGATGCTTTTGGAAGGGGAGCAAAGAGAAGGTCTTTTTCTCTGCCCAAGAAGATTAAATGATGAACTCGACAAAATCCCCACTGAGTCTCTCAATTTGAAGAAAGCTCTTGCAGGCCAGCAAACAAATTTCTGTGAAACTTATGAGGTTAAAGCAGCACATTCCAATTCTTCCTTGTATGGAAAACTGCCTCTTTTGTACAGCAGTGAGTTCTCGTCACAGGCTAGTAGGTTGAAAGACGGCAATTCTAGTTCTCATGAAAAAGTTGGTGATGAGGTCAGAATAGGAGCCAATATCACTCCTGTGGATTTCGCAGCAACAGGTCCTCAAGTGCATACACAAGCACAGATTTCTAAGCCCAAGACTATAGATTCTTCCATGGGCCATTCTCAAATTTACAATGTTAAAGAGTTTGGTGTAACTGCCATGGCTATTGAGAGATTTCGACAAATAGATGCTGTTGCTTCAAGCTGTTTGCAAATGGGTCTGGTTGAATGTGAAGTATCTGGTGCAGATTGTTCCATGTATGGAAGTGGCCATAAAGATGAACCCTCTTTGGGGTGGGTACATGATAAATCTTTTGAGAATCTTGCGGGCACAAATGCCACAACCGACTCAATGAATCTGCAAAATCAGAATTTTTGTGGTGGAAAAAAATTAGGGGATTTTGTTTTATCTGGGTTTGGCAACTCAGAATCTGTAGTTGTCAACACTCAGGCAAAATGTACCAAACTAATTGGCATGACCTTTTGCAAGAAACCCCCCATTGCAGATTGGACAGATATGGCATTTGAAAATGCTTCATTTACACTTACCATCTCTAATCCGGCAGAGGATAATTTTGATGGATCATCAGGTTGCAAAATTTCTTGATAGCATGCAATATCTCCAATTTTTTTACTGGTCCTTAGGTTTAGAACAAAGCTCCATTTGTTCATTTTGTTTCTATAAAAATATGTTTTATTTTTTGTGTTTTTTTTTTTTTGGGGGGGGGGGGGGAGGGAGATTTACCTCATCTTGTAGTGCGTGTTTTATAGTATATCTGACCAACTTATGTATATTTTTAATAGGGACAGTTATGGATGATATTTCCCCTTTCTTTGAGGGAAACTGTCAAGAAGCAAAAGAAGTCATGGACAGTCATGCTAGAATTAGTGACTCTGATTCTGATCAATTTGTCATGGGCATTCCTACTCACTGTCAAAATGATGGCTCTTACTTGTACCTGTTAACACCAGTATTATCACCTCCTTCTACGGATAGTGTATATAGATGGCTATCCTATGATGACAAAGGTTCTCTAGAACTAGTAAATTTATTGATTTTTTATTTATTTATCCGTTTAAGACTTTAAGTAAATGCATTGGCTTCTTGTTATTATTTATTTAAAATTCCCAATTTGCTATCTTTTGGTTTCGGATTTTTAGGTTCTTCTCGAGGGAGCAATGTAGAATCAGTGGAGCCATCACCTCTGAAAGGTAATTTACTTCAGTATTATTTGTGTAATTTCTATGATTCCTAAACTATCATCTTGAGTTTCATTTGTCCTCCCTAAAATTTAGAACTCAGCAACCAACCTCCTGACATCACTCAAAATTCCAAATAGCTAGTTGTTATAATTGTCATCAAAGTAGGAGCAGATTATTGAAGAAATGTATCAACCCCTCCCCTCCCACACAAAAAAAAGAAAAGAAAAAGATACAAGATACAAGATACAACCAAAGCTCTCTTCAGCTTTTTCTCTTTCTCAGGTTTATTAAATTGCTCTTAATTTGATGATAAATGGAATTGTAAGGCGCTTTTCAAAGTTTTGAGTGAGATTAGGGGTTGCTTGCTCGATTTAAACTTTAGGAAGATATTGTAACTCTGGTTATAGTTTATGGTGGATGTTTGCAAGCTACTCATGTTAATTTGTGGGAAGAATAACATTTGCATTTGCAAATGAGAAACTTCTTATCAATTCTATGACACTTTGCTGGTTCAGCTAGCGGTTTGATTGGTTCTCAAAGTTCTTTGCCTGATGATTGTGAGAAGGCGCAAAGCTTTTTCCTTGATAGTTCCGACAAGGATATGCCTGAATCTGGTTCTGGATCTCATGTGGAGCCTATTTTGGATTGTTTGTATCATGAAAACCCCAGAAACCTTAATGCAGAAAGGAGTGCATTTGGTGATGGGGCGATGGCAATAATCCAGGGTGGAGGAGGTATTGCAAAAGAAAAATCATGCTCTGATTCCTCGCACGACATGTCTCAGATTTCAGGACCGGATGGGAAATCAAAGCCTACTCCTCTTAGTCAAAGTGGGTTTCAGGACCCTGCAAGCGTTGGTGGTGGACAACAATTGACATTGTTAAGTATAGAGGTATTGGACTACTTTTTTTTTTTCTTTTTTAATGTTTGATATTTTTGCAAAACTAGATGTACTTTTCTATATCATATTCAAAAGATATGTTATCTCAAACCTAAATTCCCATGGCTTGTTTTGTTTTATGTTTTTTGGTGAACATTCCCATCGGTATGTATGCTTAATGTTTTACATGATTATTCAAAATTCTCTTCCATATTTCTGCACACATAAATATTTACAATTCGATTATGTTATACTTTGCATTTGAAGGTTGTTCTTTTTAAGTAGGGAGTTCATACTTTCTCATGCTCTTAGCACTTGGAAATTGGTCATTCAGACAATAATATGACATTATCCTAAATCAGTTTAGTTTTGGCATGGAAGTATAGCACCATCTTACCTTTGCCAACATCAATACTGTCAAGTCAACTTGATAGTATTTCAAGATCAAGGATTGTTAGAGAGAAAAGCTTTGGCTCTTGGTCTTTTTTAGGATTATAATAGTACATTTTCTTTTCCTTTTGAAGTTGTTTTGTGATGAATTCACTACCTCTAATTTTAAATTTGTAGTTTCAAATTTAATGTGGTTAGTTTGGCAGGAACACAATACCCGCACTTTTGAAGACAAGGAGAGAACATTAGATCATCTAAAATCTTTCCTCTTTGGTACTCTGTTTCTTTGGGCTCATATTTGGGGGTGTACAAATTGTATTTCTTTATCTGATTTTTAGTCTATATTTCCTTCAGTTCTTGACTATATTGTATCTGTTTCTTGTTCTAAGTGTTCACCATCATAAACATGATGTTCAATTTTTTCAGTAAAAGTCTTATTACCTATCAAAAATAAATAAATTTGTAGTTTCATATCAAGTTTAGCTTTTTTAAAACCTTACTTTTTCTCAAGTTTTTAAAGTACAAGTATACTTTACACACTTAGAAAAAAAAATTAGAAAAAAGCTAGATAAGTTGTTCCCAAACAGATACCAAATTATGTATTGTCAAATATTTATGAATTAGTTTTTTTTTTTTTTTTTAATTGGTATAACTTGTGTGTATCACTAGAGTAAGGAAATTTTCAATATCTGCTTCAAAAATTAGTCATGGTCTCTCTCTTTCCTTAGGAAATGTATTGGATTATGAATCCATTGTGGGATGTCTTGGCATATACTTCATATGATTAAGAATAATTTTTTCCCACTTTTGTTGCTTTCTATAACCAGATAATTAGAACTTTATTTATGCTTGTTATTACTTTTGGATAAAATCATCTGTCTATAAATTCTCCCTTACAATTTTATAATGGGAATAGGTTCAAGCAGAATCTAGAGGAGATCTCAGACCTGATCCTCGATTTGATGCCATCAATGTCATAGCTCTCGCTATTCAAAATGATACGGATTCCATTCCTGAAGTTTATGTGCTTTTGCGTAGTAAAACTGAAGCTTTTAAGAGGTATGGTTGCTGATAATCAAATCGAGATTTCATGTAATTTTTCTGCCCGTTATTTTTTTTGTGTTGAGTGTGACTTGATGTTTTAAATTTTTGTAACGTGGACATTTGTTGATAGGTCTGGTCTGCAAGTTGAAAAATCAACTCATATGTTCTATTTATTGTGCTGGAAATGTGAACATAAGAGAATGGAATAATAACAAACCTTTTGATTAAAATGCATTTATAGCCCTCAAATTTTCACTAGTGCCAATTAACTCTAGCTCAATGTCACTCCCTTCTCGTGTAAGAATGGGTGAAGGGTAAGATCGTGGGTTTACAGGATACTGGGTGTAGAGCTAACTTAATAATTAAAGAAAAAAATTAAGCCCACTGAATTAAATTTTCAGTCAATTTTACCCGAAAGTTGACTGAGGTGCAAATAGAGACTTTTATTTTGTTACTCTCTAGTCAAATTGACAATGGGGGGTGACCATGTGAATGTCACATGGCCACTAAAGGCACTTAAGGGTAATACCCATGCCCATACCCTTGAGAAAAATAAAAGTTTTCCCTAAATATTGGTGAAAGTTGGATGGGTGTTGGTGCATTTTAGCCAAACATCTTCATGTTTATTGCAATGGACTGAAATATAGGGAAAGAAGATTGTTATTATTATTATTATTATTATTAATGTTGGAATAAGATAAGAAGATAACTTCTAGCACCACAACAAAGTGTGTTTTGTTTGTTACTTCTCTTTATTTTGAAGGCTAGGGGGCTGCTTCCATTTTATATCTTCCGTCCTGTTACTTTGATGAAGATCTTTTTTCCTTCCTCTCCTTTTAATTCTTTTTCTCTAGTCTAATAAAATTATTTATCCATCTGTAAAAGAAGCGGAAATGTGGGCAATCAATAAGAATGAGGAGAACCCATACAGCCATCACAGCTATTGTTACTTTCTTATGTATCACCCTGCTTGAATGTTCCTTAAATAACATGGATGGTACTATGTGTGTGTACACGCTTGTAATTTTTACTAGTTGATTGCTTTTGGTTTTTGAGTTAAATTTAAGTGGACTATTCTTACACATTTTTTTCCTTATATTCATTACATTTTATAGCATAAAATTGGAATAACCTGTTTAAATGTTGTTGCACACTTGTGCTTGTTCACCTGACTATGTATGACTACGTATGTTGCTGCCTCTTAAAATGTTACAGTTGGTCTGGGCTATTTTGTGGCCAATGCCATAAACATTGTTTGATGCCTTCATTATTTTCTCTTTTATGGAAGATGGCTATTTCCTAATTGCTTTTTATAATCTTCATTTATTTGCAGGACTCTAGATGGAATATCTGCCCGCAAGACGTTGGTTTTCTCTGAGGAGAAGTACTTATTGAGTCACTTTATGAAGATTGTCTGTTCATCTGACCCAGATATAATAATGGGTTGGGATATTCAAGGTGGTTCTCTTGGTTTTTTGGCAGAAAGGGCTTCACATCTTGGTATAGGTTTACTCAATAACATATCTCGAACACCATCTGAAACCAAGATAGTTGCTGAAGATTTAGATATTCCTGAGAAAGGAATTCCTGAACAGTTAAATACTGATCCTGTCATACTAGAAGATGCCATTATCGAGGATGAATGGGGCCGAACTCATGCTAGTGGTGTTCATGTTGGTGGTAGAATTGTCTTGAATGTATGGCGATTGATGCGTGGTGAAGTTAAGCTTAATATGTACACAATTGAAGCAGTAGCCGAAGCTGTGCTGAGGCGAAAAATTCCTTCATTTCATCACAAAGTACTGACAAAATGGTTTTCTTGTGGTCCTGGACGAGGAAGATTTAGATGTATAGAGTATTTTATAGGAAGAGCAAGATTGAACCTTGAGATAATGAACCAACGTGATATGGTAGGATACCAAACTTTTTCTGTTGAATTATGCATTGTTGTCATGATAGAGGTGTATTTGTCATGCCCTAGCCTGGTTAGAGTTTCAATTGTGTTAACCAAAGTCTTTCTGATATTCTTAGTTCTGAATTTAATGGGTTTTCTTTTTTTTAATTGTAAGTTCCTGCTTGAATTATCTTGATATGTGTTTTTGCAGATAAATCGAACATCAGAACTTGCTCGTGTGTTTGGTATTGACTTTTTCTCAGTTCTCTCTCGAGGTTCACAATACCGCGTTGAATCCATGCTTCTGAGATTGGCACGTACACAAAATTATCTTGCTATATCCCCAGGAAGTCAACAGGTTGCTTCTCAACCCGCAATGGAATGCCTACCACTTGTGATGGAACCGGAGTCTGGTTTTTATGCAGATCCGGTTGTTGTTCTTGATTTTCAATCTCTCTATCCTTCGATGATAATTGCATACAATCTTTGCTTTTCTACATGCCTTGGAAAAGTTGTTCCTTCAAAGGCAAATACACTTGGGGTTAGTTCATTTTCACCAGATCCTTTTGTTCTAAAGAGAGTGAAAAATGAGATATTACTTACTCCAAATGGTGTTATGTATGTATCTTCAAAGGTCCGTAAAGGCATAATGCCCCGTTTATTAGAGGAAATATTATCAACTAGAATAATGGTGAAACAAGCAATAAAAAGATTGTCCCCCTCGCAGAAAATTCTTCATCGGATTTTTAATGCAAGACAGCTTGCTTTGAAGCTGATAGCAAATGTAACATATGGCTATACAGCTGCTGGATTTAGTGGTCGCATGCCTTGTGCAGAGCTTGCAGATAGTATTGTTCAATGTGGCCGTAGTACTCTTGAAAAGGCAATTTCATTTGTGAATGCACATGATAAGTGGAAAGCTAAAGTTATTTATGGTGATACTGACAGCTTGTTTGTCCTCCTCAAAGGACGCACGGTCAAAGAGTCTTTTCGAATTGGGAATGAGATTGCCTCTGCAATCACTGCTATGAATCCAAACCCAGTCACTTTGAAAATGGAGAAAGTATATCATCCATGCTTCCTCCTTACTAAGAAACGCTATGTTGGTTACAGTTATGAGAGCCCAGAACAATCTGAACCTATATTTGATGCTAAAGGCATTGAGACAGTACGCAGGGATACATGTGGAGCTGTTTCCAAGACACTGGAGAAGTCGTTGAGACTCTTTTTTGAACATCAGAACACTTCTGAACTTAAAGCATATTTGCAGCGCCAATGGACCCGGATTCTATCTGGCAGGGTTTCTTTTCAGGATTTTGTTTTTGCAAAGGAGGTTCGATTAGGTACCTACTGTACAAGGAGCTCTTCATCTCTCCCACCAGCAGCAATTGTGGCCACTAAAGCGATGAGAGCTGATCCAAGGGCAGAACCACGCTATGCAGAGCGAATACCTTATGTTGTAATCCATGGGGAGCCAGGGGCCCGCCTGATTGATATGGTTGTGGATCCACTGGAACTTTTGGCAATGGATTCCCCCTTTAGATTAAATGATTTATATTACATCAACAAACAAATAATCCCTGCTTTGCAGCGGGTATTTGGACTTGTTGGAGCTGACTTGAACCGGTGGTTTATAGAGATGCCCCGTCCAGTCAGGGAAGCCTTTGCTAAACACCCATTCTCTGCTCCAAATGCACAACGAACCAGAATTGATTATTTCTATCTCTCAAAACATTGTATACTTTGTGGTGAGTTGGTCCAGGCATCAGCCCATATTTGCAATCAATGTTTGCGAAAGGGAGCTTCTGCTGCAGCAGCTGTGATTGGAAGAACTTCAAAATTGGAGAGAGAGATGCAACACCTTGCTGCTATTTGTCGACATTGCGGAGGCGGTGACTGGGTTGTGGAAAGTGGAGTCAAGTGCACTTCACTAGCATGCTCAGTGTTTTATGAGAGGCGAAAAGTTCAGAAAGAACTACGTAGTCTTTCTTCCGTTGCTGCTGATGAAGGTTTCTACCCGAAATGTATGGTTGAGTGGTTTTGAGCACAAGTCATTCCAACATGTGCTTCGACGTTGGGAATTGAAAAGAAGGATTTTCCTTGTTCAATATTCTCCACTCCGCACATTTCTCCATTGTTTGAATGAGGTTACTTTTGTACTTGTACATACCTTCTTCTTTACTTAGTCCTGTGTTGTAAGTTGTATTTTGTGTTTTTTAGGTGATTAATCATATGTTGTATATGGCAGCAAAGAAGTCTGATGCCCAATGTAATCCTCTGTTTTGCTGTGATGTTAATACCGTGCCTTGCTCATACAAAAAAGTGGTCAATGCTACTAACCCATATGACTCTTATACACTGTTGTTTGTACTTATTTACAGCAACAAAGAAGTCTGATGCCCAATGTATTTTATGCTTCATTTTTTTTCATTTGAAAATTGTTTGAAGATAGTTTTCTCTGTTTTTTAATATTTGATAGCTAAAAATTAAAAATTAAAAAAAAAAAAAACTATATTTGATAAACAAAAAAAAAAGTACAATTAAATGAGAAAAATTAGGAGATCATTTTTTAACTCATTTAAAGTTGTTACCAAACATAGGAAAATAAAATAGTTTTATAGAAAATATTTTTTGAAAAATGACTCATTTTTGTAGTTTGGATGGGATTTATGCAATGGTTTGCAGCTTTGCATTCTTATTTTCAAGTAGTTCGTGGTTTTTTTGGACTAAATAGTAAATTATTTCAAAGTGAACACAACAATCATTAGAAAGAAAGTGTGGGTCTAAAAACAAGTATGCTATGAGGCTCTATCATTTAGCTTGACTAGTGTGGCCCTAGAGATGGTTTAAGCTCTGTTTATGTAGGTCACTCTCTCTCTCTCTCTCTTAGCACAAACAAGCCTAGCCTCGACAAAATTTGAGACCCAAAATTAAAGTCATTATTCTTGTTAGAAACGAACCAAAACCTTCAAATCTTAAATTCACTAATCAGTTAAGCTTAACAAGAAAACTCAATTAATTATTCTTGAATATAAGACATTTATGAGTAGGAAATTGGAATCATTTATCATCTTGGTCAACAAGTAAAAGGCTCTTAGAAATATATACAAAAAAAAAATTACATCTAGGCTTTGATATATAAGAATTTATAATTTGAAAAATAGGACTGGTATAAGGAATGAAAATTATGAATTTATTAAATCCAACATTCCTCTCAACATCAAGATGTGTGATACACACCAATGAATCTCACTTAGTCTAAAAGAAATATGACAATTGAATGAGATATCACCTCCTTTGGGTGTAGATGGAGGAGAAATGAATTTTAGTGGGTAAGTAGGACAAACTATTCTACACAATCCTCTCACAGTCTCACATGAGTGCGCATAGGTACCAAACTACCAATACCATTATATGACAAGATGTTGTAATCAATATTAAGATTCTATAAAGAACGAAGTTTCTCTCCAGAGTCCAACTAAAAAAAATTAACATGATTATATATCTTGAAAATGTAGCTATTTGATTACATGCATGTCAAATTTTGTTCAAATTATATTAATTACTTTTTTTTTTTTTTTGCTATTATATTAATTACTTTTTAATTAATAAACATATTTTTTCTATGCATAATTTAGGACTATAAAAACTTGAAATTTAAACACTTGATTAATGATATAGCTATTGATGGATTTGCCAAAATTCACGTCCAATAAAAAATATGGGGAGAGTTTGAAGGGTTTGGAGAGAAACTATAATTCTCTAAAATTCTTATAGTAACTCTAGTATGACGATTAAAATCTTATTCATTACATATTGAAATGAGTGGATTAATATCTATCTTATCATCAAAATTCAAAGAAATATTAACTATCACCACTTTAATATTTCTGTAAATTATTAACTGGGCAAAATTCAACCATTTATTTCAAAATAGATGGATATAATTTTAAACATTTTATGACATATTTACTCTAAAAACTCTAGAAGATTGTCACCTCAATCATCCTCTTAGAAGCTTTTACACTTTGTTTGGAAAAGAGGGAATAGGAGGGAAGAGAAGAGAAATGAAGGAAAGAGAAACATTTCCTCTATTTTGCTAGCAAGAGAGAAGAAAAATAAGGAAGAAATTGAATCACTTGGGCCCACACTTTGGTTTCCGTTTCTACCTAATTTGGGCAAAAATTGAGAGAAACACCATTTTAAATATAAAAAAAAAAATTGCAACAACAAAGTTTGACTTATAAGTGCTTCAAAATTAAAATTTTTCCCATTATTTTGTATTCTTATTTTTACTTCATAAGGGTATAAAAAGTTAAATAAGAAAAAACAAATATTTTTCTTTCCATATCTCTTCCTTGCAAACTAAACAAAATAATTCTTCTTTTTTATTTTCTCTTTCCCTCCCTATTTCCAAACACATACAAGAAAAGCATTTTCTTTTCTTTTTCCACATTTCCAACCGAACAAAATGATAAGGTTTTGTGGGTTCCAATTAGCTCAACTTATAAAATAAAGATGGTTGAATAAGAGATTTGTGATTCAATTTCCACCTAAAGTAAAAATCGATTGGTGTTTTGGTTTGATAATAATAAGTACAATTATCAGAAATAGACGTCATAAATTGATACTCTATTTTGAAAAAAAATATGTTAAGATTTATTATTATTATTATTATTATTATTATTATTATTATTTTGGGTAATAAAGGTGAGATATCTCATATACCTGTTTTACAGCATCATTTCTCTCCACAGCCAAAGGGTTCAAGCTTTTTTCTCATTGCTCATCACTTCCCTCTTTCTCATTCATGCAGAGGGTTTTAACACTCTTTACCTCTAAAACCCCTTAAACCCCATTTCTTCTCTTTCTCTCACTCTCAAATGGCACAAGCCCCATTTTCTCTCCTTCTCCTAAGACGCCTTTCTCTCTCCTCCCAAAACCCCAAACCCCCTCTCCCTTTCTCTCTCCTTAAACCCTTTTCTTCTTCTTCTTCTTCTTCATCAGACCCTCCTCCTCCCCCAAAACCCTCCTCTCTCTCCGCTCGCCTCAGCTTCGTCTTCGACCAAATCGACACCATCGAAAAACAGCAGCAGTCCCTCCTCTCCCAAAAGGACCAAACCCTCCAACGCATCCGCGCTTGGCGCCAATCCAGAAATCCCCAAATTGACCACCCACCTCATCCCCAATCGCAACTAGGGTTGGGGATTGATAGCGGCAGTGGTAATGCCGATTTGGGATTGGAGGTTGCGAATGAGAAGGTGAAGAAGAAGGAAGGGATGGTGGTGGAGGTGGTGCATCCATGGCCTGAGTGGATTGAGCTCATGGAGAGGTTGGTGGGGCAGAATTACTTTGATCACAGGAGGAAGGATGAGGACAGAATGGTTAAAGAGCTGGGCCTCGATGCTTCAGAGACTGTTGCAGTTGAAGATGAGGATTTGGGTATTGATTTTAAGGATTTCAAGGCGGTGCACACGGCGTGCATCAATTTCGGGAAGGACCGGTTTGATATTTTGAGGTTTGTGGGTTCAAATGTTTTTATTTGAAATATGAAATTTTGAATTTTTTTGGTATTTGGTTTGAAAATGATGATTTGTGTGTGAGCTATGGGAAATGTGGGTGTTGATGATGATGATTATGAGATAATTTTGAAGAAATTATTTGAATGATAAGGTTATTATTGACTAAGTGAGCATTTGGATTGTGAATAGTATTGGTTTAGTCTATGGGAATGTTGAATTGTGCAGAAATGGATTTGGTATGGAGTTCAGGTTTTCTTTGGTTTTGAAAATTTGGATTTTGAGTGTTCTGTGGAAATGCTTTTGTGGGTTTTTGGTTTATGGAATTTTATTTATTGATTGGTTGATTACTGTTGGTTTTAATGAATCATATTGAATGGCTTTATACTGTGATCACCTTTTAGGGAAATGATCATGATGCGAATAAGTGTCCTTCAGGTTGATTTGATCCATTCCATGCTTGCTAAAGTAACCATGCTGTTTCTTGTAGCAGTGAATGTAGGAAAAGAGACAATTCCAGCTTTTAAGTCTTATAACTTTATTGTTGTTCATGAAATAGAACAACTTAAATCGTATAAATCAAAGTGAGTTTCCGCTAGTTCAGTTGATAAAGTTTCCTGTCATCAGTCATCACACATTAGACTTGAGATTGAATCCCGCTTACACTAGGGGTGAGGGTTAAGGGAAGGAAGAGTTGTACCGCCTCTTGTGTGTCTCACAGAACTAATGATCCTTTGAATGGGACCAAAGAAAAAAGTCTGTCTTCATTTTTTCCACAACCAATTTGAAGGAAAAGTAAAAGGATGATATGCCCCTTTTAGTTTATTAGTGTTAGACTAAGGTACTGAACCCACTTAAGTGCTCAATTTATTTTCTAGGACTCTATTAATGCATGTGACAGATAACAATAATGAAATTAATACCACTTTGCTTTGCAAGTGCTGAGACAAAAAATTAATTTCAGGTCCTTGTCGAGACAGGACATTCAAATTCTGGTTGGTTTTGGATGCCCAAGTGCAGATAAAAAGGTGGTTTTCTCTGCAAAACTGTTAAGGAAGCACGTCCACCTTGATGAAGGAGATGTGAGTGTTACTTTCTTACCTTATTATGTGTTGAGTGTATTGGTTGCCAATTTCATGCAAAACTTAAGTTAATTACTGACATACTGTTGCCTCTCCTTTCCCACCCTCCCTATCCTCATTTGTTGCATGGTATTTGAAGGCTTTACCTCTTTTTTTGGATTCTGGATGCTCACAGTATGCTTTTATTTTACAACCTGCCTAGTTAGACATAATTGCTATTGTTAGTTCCAAGAATATTATGTTCTTAAGTTTAGGATGTTCGTGTCATGGATTTAAAACAACCAACCTTTAAAAAGATATTGAACTGTTAATGTGGTATGTCCTTTGCTCTGCCTTCTAATTTAGTCTAATAAAAAAAAACAAGCTTTTATATTCATATCCATTAATGTTTTTATGGCAGTGATCAGATACGAGGCAGTCTATTGATTTTCCTTCCTTAATCGTCTATGTACTTTTTTTTCTTTCTAATTTCTAATCTTTCCAGTTTCATTGCCTCATCACTTGTACTCATTTATATATGTTTATGATTGAATATTTTATTATATAAGTGCATTTTGGATAATGGCAATTCGTATGTCAGGTTTGCAGCTCCTGCAGTTTGAGGAACTCCTGTGACAGAGCATATTTGGTTACAAATAAAGAGGATGAGGCACGAACTATTGATGTTATGCGTGTTCTATTGACTTTTGGTTTTGACCCTGTGAATGGATCAATAGTCAACAAGGATATTCTGAAACAAAAGTCTGTCAAGACTGTTGTTCGTAAGTTGCTTCACGAGGTTGTCAAATTGAGCTCAGTTCCTATAGACCCAAATCTTCCTCCGCCAGTTATTAAAAAGCCTCCACCCAAAGTCAAGCAGCCTCCTCCTCCTCCAAGGAAACGTGTTGGACGCGATGATGTTGAGATGAAAAAAGGAGACTGGCTGTGTCCTAAGTATGTCTTACCTAAGAATTTTTTTAACTTGTCATTGCCAGGAAAATTTATTGTGTTCTGTTATCAATCAAAGGGTTTTAATTTTTTCTGAGGATGCATATAAATTCCTGTGAAATTTTATTTAAAAATTATCTACCTGCTTTTTTTGGCCGTTTTGTGCAACTGTGTCAAAGTGATTTTACACATGATTAGAAATATCTGCAACCCATGAAAAAATGCTTTTAAGGTAGATCCTTACCAACAATTAAGGATGCTGATACTTGCTGATCTCAGGTGTGACTTCTTGAATTTTGCAAAGAATACTGTTTGCCTACAATGTGATGCCAAACGTCCAAAGAGACAGCTGCTTCCAGGAGAATGGGAATGCCCTGAGTAAGATTTTACTCCATGACTATGTTTTTTCCCCTTGTTGCTGATATTAACTTGAAAATAATTCAAAGATTGGTTGGCTTTTTGGAAGTCTCTTTGTTATCTGTGATATGATTGAATATTATTATATGCAGTTCATGTACACCATATAGTTTTAGGTTCATTGGGGGTGCATGCAAGGGCTTCAAAATTTTTTATTGGTTTGATAAGAGTCTAATTAAATACAATTTGGTCAGAATTTTAGATTTACAATATAAATTTTGACTTTTTCTGCATCATCTGCCTACTTGATTCTAAGTCCTTTATTAAAAAAATAATAACTATATAAAATTAAATTAAAAAAAAAAAAAATGCTGAACTTAATGCAATGGAGTGCATGGCTATTTTATACTGTTCTTTGATTTTTACTCTTCATTGTTATCTCCCTGTAACCTGAAAAAACATTGGTCTGGACCCCTGTTGAATGTTTTTTTTGTAAATGCATATTAAAGATGAACATCTATACTTATACATAGCCAGCGTTAATGAAGAGTTTATTGCATCCCTTTATTGTTGATTTTGTATGTGGCAGGTGCAACTTCTTAAATTATAGGAGGAATATGGCATGTTTTCATTGTGAATGCAAGCGCCCACCTGATGAACTGATGGAGGACAGAATGCAAGAAAGGCAACATGGTCCTAGGACAAGGTTGGAGAAGATTGCTAACCGGCAAGAGGTTTCTAATGCCTGGAATTTTGATTTTGATGACAATGAATCAGACGGGGCAGATGTTGCTGCTTTTGAGTATGCAGATTCTCCCAGGATGGCTGAAAATTCTCCTTTAGATAGCCACGCTCAGAGAGGAAATTTCAGAGGGCCTGAAGGTGATTTTAATAGGTCTAGCAGTTTGCCAAGGGTCCATGAAAAAGAATATTCTGATGGTGATACTCATGGAGCTCGGATGGGGTTTGATGATTTTGATGATGAAGAAGATGATATTGATAGCTACGAGCTTGATACTCATAACAATTCAGCACGGAAAGCTTCTTCAAATGAATTTTCTGAGGTAGAAGAGTACTCTGGATCAGAAGATTTTGAAGGCATTGGTAATGGCATGGCTGCTCGTCATAGAACGAGTTCTCCATCCTACAGTAAGTCATCCAAGCCAACACGTAGAAAAGCTGCTTTCTCAGGCTCCGAGGATGATGGACTTGATTTGGATTCAGATGAAGATCTTTCAGTTCATCCCAACTGGAAATCTAGTCATGTTGCTAATTCTAGACAAAGAAGTAGAGGCAGAGGTAAAGCAGGTCCATCCAAGGATTTAAGCTTTGGTTCTGATGAGGAGCTTGGCCTCTACTCTGATGTGGATGATGATTTAGATAGAAATTTTAATTCCAGGAAAAATAAAGGGAATAAATTTGGTTCTGGGAGAAGGGATTTCCAGAGGAAAGGAAGTTATGATATTGAAGATAGTCTCTTTTCTGGTTCAGAATTTGATGATGATAATGTACGATCTTCTAGAAATAGATTTAGAGGGAATAATGTAGAATCTGACAGAAGACAAAATAATTCTCAAGGTCGTGCCAATCATAACTTCAGAAGAGACACAAAATTTAGATCTGCTGGTAAGATGAGCGGTAGAAGGAATTCATTCAATGATGATTTTGATGAACCATCACAAGGGTCTCGAGGTAATAAGAGAGGATCTCAAAGGACTTCTCGTGATGGGTGGAGAAAGAATGACAGAGGGGGTGATATGCAGAATTTTAAGGGGCGTAGAAGAGAAGATAATTTTGGGAAGCAGCAACATGGAAGGTTTAGTGAATATGATAGGGACATGGGCAGGGATTTTGTTGAATTTAAAAACAGTAGGCGTGTTATAGAAAGATAGATCTGAGACATGCAATAACTATAATCTTACTTATTAATTATCTAGCCTCTGATAGTTTGCAGTTGGTTCCCAAAGGGCGTGGTTTTAAAGATTCATATTCTTGAAAAAGACCATTGAGAGGTTAGGATGGGAAGCATGGTTAGTTCCCAATCTGCCAACAATATTTGAAGCAAATTAATGGATATTCGTGGTTCTTTTTTAAACAGGCACAGCTATTGGTTCTCGCATCTTGAGTCTGCTAGATTTGCCAGCAGAAACTTATACAATACAATCCATGCAATAATTATTCTTCTTCTTCTTTTTTTGGGGTGGGGTGGGGTGGGGGGTGGTTGAATTAAATTTTGTCCTTAACTGCTCGGATGTTTGATCAATACAATGAGCATTGTATCACTGCAAGGGGAGCTACTTCTGTAAAATCTCACTGTCAGGTTGTGTAAGGTTAATTGGCAATTTTTGCTCTCTCTTTTTCCCACTCTCTTCCTCCACCTTGTGTTGGACTAATTTTACAATTTTTCTCTTGACCAGAGTTTAAATTTTTGTGCTGACTGATTTTCCTTGTACTAGGTGTTGGATTTTAATTACCATTGCTACCAAAAGGTTTAAAATTGGTTCTTTGTCTCCATTGTTCTTGAAGATCAAATAGTGTGGATACTATGTCATTATTGAATCATGTTTCACAAAATACATTAACAATTGTCTAGCTTGATGCTCTCATGACATTCAAAATATTCTTTCCTTGCATATTTTTTTTCATAGATAACATATATATGTGATCGATTAAAATGAACCAAATGATCAAGGTTGGTCCTGTAATTGCCAACTTTGTATGGAGCTTGGATATTGCTGTTAAGGATAACAAAAAATGAGTAGGTAATTGAAACCAAATTCCTTATAACTGACCTTTAACCATTGCCACCACATTAGCCCAAAGATATTAATTCAAAGCATATTTTTTTGCCATATGCTATTGTGAAAATTTGTGATCATAATGGAAGAAAAAACTAGATGACAATTAAATTACCTGTCAAGCAACATAATAGCCGTTATATATGTTTTGCATGTGTCATTAGTCATTACAATTGTTCTTGCCAGTTCTTTCTCTTCTTTTGCATGAGTCATCATGTAATGTGCTGGTTGGTATAAGTTGAATCATGTACAATATGTTTTATTTCACTGTATATATTATAATGAATGTTCTGGCAAAATGCAACACCAATCTCACCTGTTTACATCTCAGGAAAAGGAAGGAATATATAGAAATATGGCCACTGGTCCTCCTCAACCAAACCAAATTCCTAACTTTCCATCTGGGGAATTGCATTATTTGTTTAGGAAAAAAATAACTCGGTCTGATATGCAGACTGGTTTAATACTCATTCGAGAATCAAACGAATACTTAAGAAGCCTTCCTCAAGCAATGCGAGACCAAATTAATGCATTCGGACTTGCTACTATGTGTTACACTTCTGTCTGCAACTTGTATGTTGAAATAGGTTCTGGTCCTATCGCAAACAGTAACTTCAGAGTGAAAAAAAGAGGATGGATGGTCATTGCTGCCCGAAATGGATTTAATGTTGAGGATGAAATTGACTGCTGGGCTTTGCATGAGGCTGGTGCAGGAAAGTTAAGCTTACTGATTCAAAAGGTGAGACTCATCAAACTCACAAATTATTATACAACTAAATTTGATATATATATATATATATATATATATTTTTTTTTTATGTTAGAAATTGTTGGTACATTCATTTGTATACATTTTTGTTTATCCTTTGCTTGCAGGTTACCAATTAAGTAGTTTCTTAGCAAACTTGGATGCGCTGTTGATGTAGTCAGTCATCTAGAGGAAGTGCTTGTGGTTTGGTTAATATATACTTGTAATAAATAAAAATAACTAATAATTTAGTAAAAATACATGAAGGGAATGATGGAATGCTGGTACACTTATGTGCCAAGTACTTATGTGAAATGCGTGTGATGAATAGTGTGAAGCTACTATAAGCTGATCTGTTATCTTATTTATGTAAGCATGTATTTTTCTTCTACTCAATTAGAGTTTTCTTTATTCAATACATATAATATGTAGAGAGTTTAAGCCAACCACAGTATTTCTTTAATGTTTAATTTATTGAACAGGACAAGTTATGTGGAAATTGGTTTTTAACTTTTTTTTTTATCCAAAAACTCGTAAGCCTCCAGTTTCTAGCTTAAATTAGCAAAAGTTACAAACTGCGTATATGAGCCTAACTTAATCCCATGTTTGGATTGAGGAAAATGAAAGGAATGAGCCTAACTAAATTCAGATATAAATCTGGTGATAGGGCAGTAATTTAATTACCAATAACTTCACCTTATAAATTGAAAAACAAAAATGGCATAAGATGCAAATTATTAGCTGGGGCTCTAATTTACCACAACAAACCCCCTCCCTCAAGAGAGAGGGAAAAAAAAACCCTCAATTCTATGCATTCATATAATAAATATCCTTTTTCTTTTGCTTTTTATTCAGTAAAAGAAAAGGAAATAGGTAGACTTTGGTTCAAGTTACGATTCTGCCCCAGTGTGTTTCTATTTAATCCATTCAGTCCTATACAGTCCAATTTAGTTCTATTCAGTCCATTTTGTCCACTTTAGTTCAATTCAATTCACTATGGTTCTATTCGGTCCACTTTGGTCCTATTCAGTCCACTTTGGTCCTATTTGGTCTTTTACAATCTACTTTGGTTCTATTCGGTCCATTCATTTATATTTGGTCCATTCCGTCCACTTTGATCCTATTCGGCCCACTTCTATTTTTATTAAGTCTAATGTGGTCCAATTCAGTCCCATTCTGTTCACTTTTGTTCCATTTGGTCCTATTCTATCCACTACTTGGAATTCTTTATTTTTTCCTCCTTTTTCTCGAAATACAAACAGGAACAAGAAATATGTTTATGGAGAGAGAAGTTGCGAGAGCCAAGGTTGGAGGCATCTACATAATGACACACACACACACACACACACACACATATATATATGGTTATCTGATTTTGAATTAAACATGTTTCTAGACCTTATTTGGATTCTGAGACAACAAGGGAAAATGGAAAAAAAAAATTTCAGGAACTTTGAATTTGGAGAAAGACCTGATTTTGATGTGTTGAAGACCCATATTATTTGCTTTTACCCGATTTTGATGAGTATAATGTGATGTGTAATTTTTTAATAATATATAGGTTGCCACATCTCTTAAAACATGCTACGTCATTGCTCCATTTGGCACATGGAAAAATAAACTAACAGAAGTTAAAGAAGGGGCCTATAGCACTTATATATATTTAAAACTTTAAAAACCAATAACGCTCTTCCAAAATTTAAGGACCAAAAGTGCTCAACAAGAAAACTTTAGGGACCAATATTATAACTTCCCCTTGCAAACTTACTTATAAAGGGATGAAATTGACTGTTGGCCATCAATGTGATCCCCTATCCAATTTGGTAAAGTAGATTGTTGTTACTTCCTCAAAAAAAAAAAAAAAAAAAGTAGATTGTTGTTACTTGTTAACCCTCAAAATAAGCATAATTTTGAAAATTTTAAGCATTAAGTGTGTGTATATGTATACGTGTGTGTGTGCATGTATATATTTGGATGTAATTTTAAATTAAAAGAAAACTTTTTTAATTCACAACCAAAAGAAATGCAGTCTCTATAAACGAGCCAAGCTAGGCCGAGTTTTAAATGTTCAAGCTTATTCATTTAATTTTTTTTTCAAACATAAACCGAGCTCGAACTTATTATCAAACAAGATTCTATGTTCAAGCTTGGCTCATTTTCTTGTCAAGTAAGCTTGAGCTTGTTCACGAGTTACGTGAATAACTTATTCTTTTCCTATATAATGTGAAACTATGACTAAAATGTTTTACCTTTTCATAATTTTATGGATTTTGACTATGAGTAGATTATTTATATCATTAAAAAGCTGCAAATAATAATTTAATATCATATGAACTTATTGAAAAACTTATACTAGCCAATTTAAGTCTATATAAATATATTTTTAGACAAGTATACATATAAAAGTATAATATTATATTGAGTAAAATCAAGCCATCATGTTCACGAGTTTGTTCACAAACACGTTATTTTATTTGAGTTTGGCTCTTTTAATAATCGAATTTAAACTTAAGGCTTGAGCTTTGGCTTGTTTTCAAAACAAACAAACATAAACAAGCTTTTTCTCAAGCTGAGCTTGAGTCGTTCATAAACAACTTGGTTCATTTACAGCCCTTAGATAACCTATTTTTCTCCTTTATTTATTTTTTCACCATTTATCCTTAGGGAATGTCTAATTGATGTGTTCTCTAAGCGATTATTTGTTGGGCTATGAGAAATGTTCTGCATTTTAGATAATGAAACCATTCCATTACTACAAACCCAAAGAAATACGAACTCTTTGAGATACACTATCCACTGTACAATTATGTGCCTAAGTACCAATGTGAAATGCATATGAGGCTCCTATGAGCTAGGCGATTGTCTTATCTTATGCAAGCAATAAACAATTTACATTTTTTCTACTTAATTAGAACTGAATTCTTCATTCAGTAAATATTTAGTTTTTGTCACCCACAGTTTTTATTTATTTAATTATCGAGTAGAGAAACTTGTGTGGAAACTAGTTTTTAACAAACTTTATGGCCAAAACTCATAAACCTCCAACTCCTCAACCAAAAAAAAAACTTTTAATTCAAATATAAATTTGGTGATGCGGGGAGCCATCTACCAATGAATTCAGATGAACCACTTTTAAGTTTTCAATTCTCCAGAATTTAATGTGCAAAATATTCACACTGAGCTTTTAGGCCTTCCCATCTCAACTACAAGAAATTCGACAAACTCTCTGGAGTATTCATCCGCTTAAAAATCCCCTGGCCCTGATGGTTTACATGCTCACTTCTTCCATAATATGTGGAATATTTTGAACAGAGATATTGTCCACTTCACACAAACTATTTTTCCTCACTACTCGCATCCCTCATGATCTAACTAAAATCAAGTTGATCTTACTCCCCAAAGTTCCTAATCCTGAAACTTTGTCACAATTTAGACCACATTCGTGTACGTAACACTTTATACAAACTGTTGTCCAAGCTTCCTGTGCTCGACCAGACTGAAAAAGTTTCTTTCCATCCTCATCCAACCAGCCCAATCAGGCTTTTTTTCCTCGCCATCGCGCCGCTGACAACTATATCATAGTCCAAGAAATGTTACACCTCAACAATAAGAAAGGGAAGACTGGTTATGATCGTCTTGAATGGCCTTAACTGATTTAATCCTTGCATGCATTTCATCTTCTTCTATCTCAGTTATGTGGAATGGAAAAGCAAGTGACCCTTTTACCACATCAAAAGGAATTAGACAGGAAGATCCTTTATCACCCTATCCTTTTATCCTTTGCTTGAATCACCTCTCTATTAGACTGGATATTTCTCTTCACACAATCACTCAAGCCTAGTCGAGCAAAGAGGAGATCTTTTGACTCTTAATCATGTTTTTCTTTGCCGATGATATTTTTCTTTTTGCTCATGCGACTCATCAACAATGTATATTCTTTTTTCCAAATAAGTCTAAACTCTTCTTTTCCAAAAACACTCCTCCACAAACACAACAATCCATTGCACCCAACACCCTATCACATAATAAGCAGTAGAGGATTGATTGAGACTGGTGAATAAAATGGGCTGTGGAGTGTGGAGAGCTCCTCCAAATTGATTGGACAAAAGTAGTAAACAAATAAAGTCGGTCAAAGTTGGGGCCAAAAGTTTAACAGTTGCTCATCTCTTTTATTTATTTATTTATTATTTTTTTAGCAATATTTAGAATGACATGATGCATGATTACGAATGGAGAGATAAAAAATAAAAAATATGGCCATCCATTTGTTTTTAATAATAACATATGGAATCTTGAGATTACGCCTCTTAACCTTTGTATGTTTTCAATTTTGTTTAATTTTATCCATGGATTTCTATGCTGTGTTCAAAATGACCCTTCTATCCAATTACTTCCTCCAGAAAAAAAAAAAAGAGTAGATTGTTGTTTTTTTCAGTTAAGGCCCCAAAATAAGTGTAATTTTTTTTGAAAATTTTCAGCATTCAAATATGTGTGTGTATATATAAATTTGAATTTAATTTTAAAGTATAAGAAATTTTTTTAATTCAAACACACCAATCGATCCTTAGGGAAGGTCTAATTGATGGGTTAGATCTAAGCGATTTCTTGTTGGGCTGTGATAACTTTTTTGAAAAAAAAAATAGTCATGCTAGAAACATAGTAAAAATTCACAATAATTTCTTAATATTTCTAAATTAGTATTAAAATAAATTAAACCATAAATTGTTGTGAGCCCATATGTGAAGTTATAGACTATTTTAAGATTGTTGTGTTAGTGTTGCGAACTTTTGTTCGTATCACTAGCTTTATTGATGAAATAAATAAATAAATCATCAAAAAAATTTCATATTAGAAATAAGGAAAAGATCAAACTATACTATTTATGGAGCATAAAAATTTTCCAATTGATAAAATAAACGGAATGACTGTGTTGTACATGAGCCGGAAGTTTAATTTAAAACAAAATAAAACTTGAAAGAAAACATTGAAAATGAGCCAAATTAGAGGTAATTGTGATATATGCTCAAACCCTTAGTTTTTATAAAGGTAGAGTAGGACGATATAAGAAAATAAAACTCTTTCTATGTTGTATATACTCAAACCCTTAGTTTTTATAAAGGTAGAGTAGGACGATATAAGAAAATAAAACTCTATCTATGTTGTGATATATACTCAAACCCTTAGTTTTTATAAAGGTAGAGTAGGACGTTATAAGAAAATAAAACTCTATCTATGTTTTAAGGGTTTTTTTTTTTTTGGTTCTCAAAAAAAAAAAAAAAAGGTTTTTTTATTTTTTTATTTTTAAGAGAGTTTTAATATTTGGTATCCACGTTTTAAGGGTTTAAGTTATTTAATTTTTTTTTAGAGAGTTTTAATATGTGGTGTCCACTTCGGGTGATATCTATCATCAGACCAAAACACCAATCAGTTTTTAGTGTAAGCAATGATTGAACTACAGATCTCTCATTCAACCATCAAAAACTTTACCAATTAAACTAATTGGAACTTACAATTTAAGTTATTTAATGATAACACATAAAAGATTTAAAATTTTAATTTAATTAATGACAACAAAAAGAAAAAGATAAGAACAAATATGATAATCTTCTTAAAATGTTCTTTTACTTAAAATTAGACATGGTACGATTCCCTTCTTGTTCATTTTTAAAATTTTAAAATTTTTGGAGAAAAAATATGTGAAATTAAAATTCTTTGTTTTTCTTCTGTGAAGTTTCAGCAATTAAAAAAACAAAAAAATCAAAGCATGTAACAATGTGCAATTCACACACCAATTTGATGAACTTGATGCAACCAAACTTGATTCCTCTAGTTTTACTTTGTTCTTTTTCTTTTTTTTTTTGTGAATTTTAAAGTTGAATTGGGTATTTTATTTTTATGTATATATTTGTAAAAGTCAATTTGGAAAATCTTTAAACCCAAACTAATAACAATTTGAAAAATATATGATTTTTTTTTTGAATTTTGAGATTTAGTTTAAATTTGTTAATTTGTTAATTTTAATATTTTAAAATTAATTTTAGTGAAATAGGAACATCATACACACTTTCTTTTATTCTCAAACATAAATTTGTTAACCTTTTATACATACATACATACATACATACATATATATATATATATGTAGGGTCCAAATTTGATGGGCCAAGCACAAGTTTTGCAGGCTGTGAGCCCAATGAACCCGGAACAATATATTTGTAGAGAATGGGTTAAATAGCTGGGCTGGATATGGATTTAGCAACGATTCATATAGACAAGGATTGAGTGAGGTTCAGACTAGTATTCAGTAAGAATCCTCTTGAATCCGAAGAGGATTAATGTTTACCAGAAATAATAATAATCACCTCTCCTTTTTTTTTCAGAGACCTATTCCCTTTATATATATTTCTTCCTCCTCATCTTCACCGTACACTTGTTCTTCATCTAAGCATCCACTTGAGTACTTGTCACATCAGATGTTTGCTTTAGTTTGCCGTGAGTGGAAGTAGTTGAGGTTGCACTGTTCAGGTGTCTTTTCCACATAAATGCGGCCAGGAAAGTTGCTGCAGTGCATTAAATGCGGTGATAGCAGCTTTTCCTTTAAGATATTTTATGTTCTTCCCATCCCTAGGTATGCCCAGAGCTCACTCTTTGCCGTGGAGTCAGCTGGGAAGGTTGCTCGGGTCTTCAGTATGTTTGCTTGATCAAGTTCTCTAGTGATCCGATGAGGGGAACCTCTTCGGACCAACAGGATTGTCTTCGGACGTACCCATCATTCCTTTTCAAGTGCATTTCTACCAAACGGCTTAGCCCTGATCCCTTTTACCTCTTCAGACAAACAGTGATATTCAAATTAGACCCTAAGCCCAATTCGTAGCGTTGGACTTTCACACCCACAATATATATATATATATATATATATATATAATTTATTTATTTTAAGAATTACACAAATACTTTACCTGATCTTTGTGGGTTGAATTGCATTGATTTCTTGAACTATCATGGACTTAAGTTGGGTTAAATTAAGATTTTCTCTCGACGAGAATATTCATTTTAGGTTGAAAAATACCTCATATACAACCAAATTCAATTCATGCATACCCTCTAGGAGAGAGGGAATATTAAAATTAAAACATCATGATTTCATTTAGATTTGCATTTTTAAATTAGGGAATCTGAAAAACAATTACTTAATATAAATTTAACAACACATAATTATGTGAATTCTGGAGATTTTACCCAAAGATAAACATACGTGATATAATGGATTGAAAATAATGTCTTAACATAATCATTTAAAATCTATGTTATAATAGGGTCCGTTTGGATTGAATTTATTGTTGCTGAAATTGAAAACTGAAAACTGAAAACACTGTAGCAAAATAATTTTTAAATGTGTAAATAGTACTGTGAGACCTATTTTTAATATTTTTTGTTGCGTGAACAGTGCGTGAAATATTTTTTATATAATAAAAGTTAGGTCCTTCAAGTTCAAAAAATTCAAAAATGAAAACCCACTCTAATTAAAAATTATAATACCCAAGGTTTTACAAATTTTATTACTATTTTATATTATTTTAATAATATGCCACAGTACGTATACATGGTACTTTTTTTTTTTTTTTTTTTTTTTTGAGAAACCAGCCTATAAGACTGGGCTATTATTGAATAGGAAAAAAAACAACAGTTCAGTGAATATCAAACATAAGCAAGGATACTATGTCATCAGGTGGACGGTTCAACCAGACCTGAGCACTCCTAAAGGCTTTTGCTTTTTTTGCAATAGCATCAGCCACACAATTACAAACTCGTTTAATATGGGCAAAGGCACACGATTCAAACACCAAAGCTTGACTGCGGATGTCTTCTATGACGACACCGTAGGATGAAAGACCAGCATTGTTTTGGTTTAAAGCATTGATAACCATAGCTGAGTCCCCTTCTCGATGTATGTACCATGTATTAGTAGTTACGCATAATTTCATCGTGTGACTTTTTTTCATTTTTTTTTAGAATCATCATGTGATTTATTGCAAGTACACTAAACTTATTGATATATTTTACTTTCAATAAAAACTCTATCACCAAAGGTTTACTAAAATTAATATATTACTTTGATTAAACCTCAATTATTAAAGCCTTATGAAATTTAAATGCAGTTTCATTATCGATTTTAAATTATTTTCTCATCAATCTATTGTAATATATGGTTTTTTATTATAAAAAAACGAAAATTTTTCTTATATAATTTTCATTCATAATATATTTCAAAGTAATTTTCATCTTGCTTCTCAATAAAAATGAGTAATTTTCTTATTTTATTTTTATTATCTATATTATCAATCAATTTTAATTATATTATTCAAATATTTTGTTCAAATCCTTCCATAAATGTCATCAATAGAATTAAAAAAAAAAAAAAGAGTACTTAATACCATAACCAAGTCATTTAAAATAAAAGTGTTGAAATCAAAATATATCTCTTTAAACTCAAATTAATTAACAAATTAATTTTGCAAAAAAAAAAAAAAACCCTTTCTAACTTTATTTAAATAAATAAAAAAACCTTTTTACCACATTTTTGTTTTTTTCCTCCCAAAAACATTCAAATGTTTAAAAGATCACGTGCACAACCATAACCCTCCACTCCATCCAAATCCAAAACCCCCCTGCGCCCCCACAAAACCCAATCCTCACCGTCCGTACCCTCTACTCCGTCCACGTGTACGGCCACCATCACCCTCAAAACCCAAACACAAAAAAAAAACAAAAACAAAAAAAATTCCAATTCTCTCTCTCTCTTCTTTATATTCAAGTTTCGCGGCAACCCTCTCTCTCTATCTCTCTCTCTCCAAATAAAACCAAACTTTTTTTTACTCTCTCACACACACAGTCTCAGAGCTTCTCTCTCTAAAAACTCTCTCTCTCTCTCTCTAAAACCCTTTCTCTCTCTCTGTCTCTCTCCTCTTCCGTCTCTCATTGTGTGTGTACATGTATACGGTTAGGTTCTCGTATTGGGGTGGGCTTCACAGCAGGTCAGATTACACTCTCCGATCTGTCAATTAGGGTTTAACTCTCGAGGATTTCTTTTTCTTTTCAAGTTTTTGAGGGTTTTGGTTTCTCTGATTTTCGAGTTCAGAGTTGGAATTTTGAATGTTTGTCCGTTTTTTATTAAAAAAAAAAATTTGGAGCATTGTCGAATTTTTTTTTTGTTGAGGTTGCTAAGGCTGATCATTGATTCAAATTATAAAAAAAATGAAATTTGATTTTTTTTTTTAATTGGGTAGGTTTTGTTTTGTTTGATTTTTCGAGTTCTTGGTTGAAATTTTGAATCTTTGTGATTTTTGTTTTTTCACAGAGTGTTTTGGTTGTTTTCTGAAAGTATTTTTGAAATCAAGCTTTTTTTTTTCTTCTGCGTTTGGTTTCTCTCTTAGTCTTTTTGGGGTTTTGTGTTTGATTCTGTTTGTTGGGTTGTAATTGTTGAATTCGATTGCGAAATGCTAAGTATGAAATGGGGTTTATGAGATTTTCATTTTAAAGTTGGGGCATTTCACGAAGTTTTTCTTTTTGGGTAATGGTCTACGGCTAGCATTGACTTAAAAAAAAAAAAAAAAGACCATAATAAAATGAAAGGAAATTGATTTTTTCTTGTTGTTGTTGATTTTGTTAATGTGATTTATGAATTACTATGCTTGGAAATTCTGATGAATTTTAAATTTTTTGAATTGTTTTGGCTGTTTTCAGAAAGTGGTATTGGAAAGCCTTTTTTTTTTTTTTTTTTTGGACTGGTGCTTTTGGCTTCTTGAGTGAATCTGAATATGAGGTTTTTGGTGCATGCCGTTTGGTTCATTTGGGTAATCAGAGCTTGAATTTGAGTGTGAATTCTGGAAGTGATTTCTTGCGGTGGTTCTGATTTTTTTTTTTTTTTTTTTTTTTTTAATTTTATAAATTGAGCCTTCATTATGTTTTGGAAAAAAAAAAAGGGTATGGCGCAAAAGTTTATTTTTAAATTTTTAATCAACAAAAGGCTGCTGTGAAGTTCTTGTACCCAGGCTTGTATTGTTTGCTTCAATTGGGAATTTGAATTTTAGTTCATTGTGGAATATTGAGTATTTTAGTAGATGTACAGTGAAAAAATTATTATTTTGTGGAAGACAAAAGTTTGATAACTTTTAGTGAAAATGAATTCTCTTTTTTGGAGTTAAATGTTCTTAAAAATGGAATGTGCTACATTGTCTTGTTGATATAATTTAGTAATTGCTAAAACAGGCTGCTAATTTTGTTATTTTTGTGTCTCAGATAGATAAGTAAAAAGCTTTTAATGGCTCCGACAAGAAAATCTAGAAGTGTGAAAAGATTTTCTACCATAAATGAGGTACCTCATGAGAAAGATGGTAGGAACTTGGGCAAAAGTAAGCAGCGGGTAAGTCTTGCTCATGTTCTGGGACTGAAACAAAAAATAAGAAACAAAAAATCATTTACTCAGTCCTTAAATTCTTTATTTTTCTGCATTTGATTCTCTATATCTTACTTTGTTAGTGGATGATTTCTGTTAAGACTTGGTTTCATTTGTTAACTAAGTTTTCAAGTAACATTGTTCTTTATAAAGAGATATGTTGAAAATGAATTTGGGTTGCTCAGTTTTTTTATTTAATGGAAAGGGTAGAATATAGATGTGGGCTATATATGGAGAAGTTTTTGTAGTATCTTTGAGGATCATAAAAGTGATGGTCTCTAGTACTGCACATGGGGGGATATAATTATAGATAGGATGAATAGTGAAAAAGCATACATGTGGCTGACCCTAATTAGTTAATGAAGACCTATAAGCTGACTCCAATGTAATGGGATTAAGGCTTAGTTGAGTTGCGATTGAATTCTGAAAATGTAGAATTTTAAATTTTTAATGTTTTGGTTGCTTTATTTTATGCACAGAAGAAGAAATATTATGACAAATTAGGACCTCAATGGAGCAAGGAAGAGCTTGAGCGGTTTTATGAAGCCTATCGGAAGTATGGGAAAGACTGGAAGAAGGTATGACATTTTTTGATTTTGTGAGTGTGCACTCTGGAATTTGCTTAATTTGCCATCAGATTTTGTGTCCTTATTATGATTATAATCATCTTCTAAAATATGTGGTGCAAATTGATGATAATCATCTTCTAATATATGGTGTGTAAATTGCCAAGGTTCTTATAGCTCAACTAATTGGCACCTCCTGGTCATATCCAGGCTTCAAATCCTCACTCATAACAATCGAATTATAAATAAATAAGTAAACTAATTTTGTGCAAATTGATGTCTAACTTGGTTAAGCTGTAAAACATAATACTGTTTACTATATACTTTTCTATTCTAATGAGTAAATTTATAGTGCTCTCTCTCTCTCTCTATGGTATTATTGGATTCTGTGCATTCCCAGGTGGCTGCCGTAGTGCGTAACAGATCCATTGAAATGGTGGAGGCCCTTTACACTACAAACCGGGTATGTGGTGTGTGTGAGTGCTAGATTTATAACCAGATCTGTTAACGTCAATAATAGTTTTTGTTCATTTAGGAGGGTTTGGGTTTATGTACCAATGGTTCTGTACATGACTCTTTCTTTTTCCCTTCCTTGCAAAAGCAGTGAATATTTTTGTTTTGAAGCAAATTTTTTTTTAAACTGAAGATCTATAAGCAGCTTTCTTCTACAATCTATGCCTTGTGGTATTTATGTTGCTTTTGTTTATTTCTTAAAAATTTGTCATTGCTATACTGCTTGACCTAGTTGAAAGTTGGATTACTTAATCTGCTAAATGATCTTGGCAGCAAAGAGTTTCTATTTTTGCCAGTTTGATAGTTTATTGTAATTCATTTATTAGTTAATAATTTTTTTGGGCGGACACCTTTTTTGGGGAGGATTCTTACAATAGACAATCTCATAAATTGAGGTATGTTTATTGTGAATTGGTGTGTTATGTGAAAACAGGACAGGGAGTCCATTGATCACTTGCTCCTGCACAGTGATGGCAACAGCATTATGCAGTTGTATTTTGGCTTCATTTGGAGTTAAGTGGGTGATGTTTAAAGCTGTGCAAGGAAGGTTTCTGTGTTGGTGTTGAAGGCCTATTTGTTTAGAAATAGTTCTTGGATGTGTTTCCCTTTTGTTTGATGTGGCACATTTGGAGGGAAATAAATAGTAAGACATTTGAAGGGCTAGAGTTGAATATTTAGAGGCTAAATTCCCAATTTGTTGCATCCTTATTCTATCGGATGTATTTGTTGCATCAAATTTGTGTGATTTTATTGACTCAATTGTACTGCTGATCTGTAGGGGTTCTTATGGGACTGCAACTGGTATACCTCATGTTGCACCTTTTGTACTGTTTGTTTGATTAGTTCAATAAAATTATTTGTTCTTATTTATATATATATATATATATATATATATATATAATTGTTCTTAATTAAAATGAGTTTTATGCATTTGTATGAAATGTGGTCATATATTCAGAAATGAAAATGGTTGGTTTATAATAGTAATTTGGGCAAAACTGCATACTAAGGGAGTAAGGTGACATGAATTGAATTTGGTTGAATATTTTGAAAAATTGGATATCAATTATACAGTTGGGGTTGTCCACCTTAATTTTTTTCCAATGTCTTTGCATTTGCTCGAACTGTTAATTGTGAGGACTTACCTTCTGGATTCTTATGGTTTCAGTGTCTTTGACTTATTGGCATTTCAATTTGGCTTACTTTCTATTTTCAGGCATACTTATCCTTGCCAGAGGGTACAGCTTCTGTGGTTGGCCTTATAGCAATGATGACAGATTATTATAATGTCCTGGTGAGATTAAATTTATTATATCATCTATTCAACTGAGCTTGGCTGCTTTAATATTAATCTGGTCCTGTGATATATCTGTCAACGATATTGTAAGACTTGACTGAAATTTGGCCTATTTTGGCATCATAATAGTAGATACAATTAGTAGTTTGTTTATGCAAAATATCGGTACTGGATTTATAAGCCAAACACTGCATTTCAAGATTGGGTAGTTGTATGAGTTCTGGAATGGAAGTTAAATAGATGCTAGTGTGGCACGCTATTTCTATTTCTATACAATAAGCTGCTTTTTGATTTTGAATGAGATAAAATGATTTTTGCTGGACAGTGAAGGCACTTATGTGTTCAGCTATGGTTGATTGTGTTGGAATGTATTTATATAGTTCTCTTAGGCAAAAAGCAAGTAGTACTTCATAAATTTTTCTTTACCTTTCTTTTATGCAATTTTAGTTGTTGACTCCTATCACAGTATGTTTGCATCATGTATCAGCTTAAGTCCATATCCCTATACATTGGTTATGAAAAACTTACTAGATTGATTCAAGATGAAGTCATTTAGTCTTGTGCTTTTTGCAGATGATGGATGTTAACACGAAGTTAGAAATTTGGAGAGATGTTTTAGAATCTAAAGGTTTTAGGCTAAGTAGGTCAAGAAAAGAGTACATGGGGTGGAAGCTATTTAAAAGGAGAAATAAAAATGAAAGGGGTTTTAAAACTTGATGGTCAAGGGATACCAAAGGGTGAGTGCTTTTGATATCTCGGATCAATAATTTATAAGGATTGGAGGGATTGAAGAGGATGTGAAACATAGCACAAGAGTAGGGCAAATGAAGTGAAGAAATGGATTAGCACTTTGGGTTTCTTGTACTTAGCACCAAGCAATGAAAACAGAAAAATAAAACCTAGGAATCAACACCTTGATTGCTTGGAATTAGCACCAAGCATGGGTTAATGATAAAAATCCTGGAATCAACACCTAGGCTTGCATGAAATCAACACGTACTAGAAGAAAACTTCCAACCCATATTTCCATCAATGCGTGATCAAGTTCCTACAATAGTAAACTTTGGGCATGTAAATAGAGTTTCCAAATTACATCAATCATGGAAAGAAAATAAACTCATACTGATATGGAAATAAAGTTTAAATATAAATCAAATCTCTCTAATAGCATCAATCAGTGTCAACTGAGGATCAAAAACTGATAGGTCCAACCAAATCACTAAGCATTAATGGATCAAATTTTGTGTTTCTGCACTAACTCTCCCATGGTGGGAGAAAACTCAACTTCATAGTGTAGCTCATGGTTTGTAGACCTTGGACTAAGTGGGGCTTAAATAGGGCTCGTGCTCGGGTATTTTTTAATGGATGGGGCAGGATCAAGGATTTGGGTTTTTTTGAGGTGGGTTGGGTTGTGCTAAAGCATTTTTTTTTAATAGGTGTGGTCCAATTAAATTTGTTTTAAATTTTATTCGTATGGATTGGGTCAGACTTTAATAGATCACTTCAAGTTTTGTAATGACTGGGTTTTTCCCCAACTGGGTCTTGTTGACTACTAATAACAGGCTCGGGCTTAGGCTAAATTGGTTTAGGTCTTAAGGGGTTAAAATTGGGGATCTTGATTTGCATTGTTGTAGATCACATGTTGAGTGATGGAGTAATTAGGGTTGTTTTTTATGACGGTGGATGTGAATGAGGGTTTGTTGTATCAGGGATATGGCAGCCAAGTGTGGGACAAAAAAAAAGAAATATGTAGTGATGGGTTTTGGACTGTGACGTCACAACATTGGCAAGATTTTCTGGCAAATTGTAGATTTTGGGTCTTGAGAGTTTCTAACAGTGGCCCAACGACTCTGGATTTTGGGTTTGAAAAAATATTGCTTGTTTTGTAGCAACCTAAGTTGTTGCAATAGTGTGATCTTGATGATTCATAGTGAAAGTAATCGGTTTTGTGTCTGTCCTTTTTATTTATTTCTATAAAGGGCAACTTGATGATGGTGAGTATGGGTGATTTGATTGTAGTGGTTGTTTTGATTTGGGATTTGTGGTTTTGATCCAAAATTGGTGGGAGTGTTGTGCATCGGGTACAACCGTTATACAAAATTGTTGGTTGGCCAGTGTGGGGTAAAGTTTGCTGGGATTGATTTGGTGTGGGTGTGTTGGCTGTTGGTTTCAGATAGTGGGTATAATGAATCGAAGTTTATTCTGATATTAAAACTTATCTTAACAAATAAACTCCAAGAGGGGGATGTGTATGGGGAAAAGAAAAAGAAAATACAAGGATAGGTCCTAGGAATCAACACCTACAGTTTTCATGGAATAAGTAACTAGACCTTATTTGGAGTCAGCATCTGGAGATAAAAATAGAAAAATGCAACCAAAGAATTAACACCTAGATTGCTTGGAATCAGTACCAAACATTGGAAGAAAACCTACAACCCAAATTTTCATTAATCCATTATTAGTTGTCTAAAATAAGGAATTTTGGGTCCTTTAATTAGAGTTCCCAAAATATTTAAATATGGTAAAAATAATAAAATAAAATAATTCATAAAGAGATTGCATAATGTAAGGAAATAAAATTCAAACAGCAATAAAATTTTCCTAATAGCATCAATCAGCATTAATAGGTCAAATTTGGCGTTTGCACCAGAAGTACATATCTTTGACTTTGTTTTGGCCTGATAATAATTTAGTTTTGATGTGAATTATCTTGCCTTTTGTGCTAAATGAGCGTCTTTGCAGGAAGAGAGTGATAGTGAAAGAGAGAGCAATGAAGCTTTGACATCTGAAAAACCTCTAAAACGCAAACGGGGTAAAGTTCAGCCAAGTGTCTCAAAAGATCCTTGCCAGTCTCGGTCAATTGCATCTAGTGATGGTTATTTATCTTTTTTGAAGAGGAGACGCTTTGATGGTATAATTTAATTACATTGTTATTTGATTCTAGTTGGTATCTGGCTGGCGTTCTATTATGCATTGTACACTTGTTATATATGTTGGCGGTGCTTCATGCTTGGACTATGTTGTTGTCTTCATTATATCAATAATGTTGTTTTCCTATATGGATGCTTGGACTATGTTGTTGTCTTCATTATATCAATAATGTTGTTTTCCTATATGGAGAATGGAAGGTAAAATGGGATATGCACAGTAAAATCCTATAAAAGAAAGCTGTAATTTTAGTTGTTTTGAATTTTAATATGGTGGAAATTGGGATGTCCATCATATCAAAAAAGAAATATTACTTCTTTTGATAAGTTTTTGGCCTCATGGGAGGGGAAGGGGAAATTCAATTTAGTGACCTCTGATTCATGAGGCATGGTTCCTAGCTGATTGTGCTAAACCATTTGAGAATATAAAAACAGGAAAAATGAGGGAGAAATTATTAATATGAAAAAGAAAGAAGGGGTGGGGTGGGGAATTGCCTAAAATTGTACCAATATCATAAATAGAAGGCAAGTTGAAGTAATAAGCAGAATGCTTAACAGAATTTGTTTTAAACTATAGTCAAGGAGTTTGAAAAATTATATCCTGGAATTTGATTCCAAGTGTCAGGAAATGCTACTTGCCATTTCTCCTTCTGCAGGATATGTTTGTCAGGGTTCATTTCCCATTAATCAAAATTAAGAAAATAGTTATTAAGCAGTTGGAGTTTTCTGTGTTAGCTACTTTTTTATTATTATTATTTTTGGTTCTTTAGTAGTTATAGATCTGTACATTTAGATTTGTGCGCTACTTAACATTATTCTATTGTCTAGAGAATCAGAGATATCACCGATTGAAACCTGAACCTCTTTAAAGCTTAAATTCCAGTGTTTCTAAACTCAAATCTCATATTAGGTAATGAGCCTTGTGCAAAGGGGAAAAGGACACCTCGGTTTCCCGTTTCATATTCACTTAAGAGAGATGATGCAGAAATTAATGTTTCACCAAATAAAAGAGGCCGGAAGTCTGATTCTGATGCTAATGATGATGAAGTCGCCCATGGGGCAGCATTGGCTTTAGCTGAGGTTTCACAGAGAGGAGGCTCTCCCCAGATTTCTCAAACACCATACAGAAGAACAGAGCACATCAAATCTGCACCTCTTCGGACCTGGGGAAAAATGGTATTTAACTATTCATTTACATGTCCTTCTATTACCTTTTTCCTTCCTTTTATTATCACTTAAAATGACTTATTTATTTATCTTTATTTCTTTGATGTGATTTAGCATCAACAATCTGACACAGCTCAGGCCAACCTTCGTTATGCTGCCATGGATGAAAACTGGTTGGAAGGTAGTATAGGAAGTAGAGGAGTTGAAAATGGCGATTATGCAAGAGATACTAGCTCCTTGATGGATATGGAAGGTGTAGGCACAGTAGAAGTTCGTCGAAAGGGGAAGAAGTTTTACAGAAAGAAAGAGAAAGTTCAGGACATTGCAAACCATCAGTATGATGATGGTGGAGAAGCCTGTAGTGGTACTGAAGAAGGACTTAACTCTGGTGTCTCCAAAGGAAAATTTGACATTGAAGTTTCAAATTCAAAATCTGAGAGATTCTCTCCACAAGGTCAAAGGAAGAGAAGCAAGAAACTCTCCTTTGGAGGTACCTTCCTTACTAATAATTGAATTATAAGTTGGTTATGCCCATAATTTTTTAATTATTCCTTTAATTCTCTGATGGGTGGCTGGGATGCATGGACGAGGTGCCAGAGGCGCTGCACCCGCGTCGGATGCGGCGACGCGCGAGGGATGCTATTGACCCCGCGTCTGCCACGTGGTTTTTTTTTTTTTTGGCTGACTTGCGCCGACACAGCGTGGACTTGGGCCGATTCGCGCTGAATCGGCCTGATTCGCGCCGACGCAGGCCGTATCGGCGAAACCGCTGAAATGGCCGGATCAAGATCAATCGAAGCCATCCATTAGTAACGTAGATTGAAATTGAATTTTTGGTGTCCAGATCAATCGAAGCCATCCATTAGTAACGTAGAAACTACTGCTTATGGAGCTATGGTGGCTGTTGGGTTTTTGGGTTTCGTTTGTGGGAGGCGATTTGATTGGAGTCACGATCATGGATGACTGCGGCGGTAACTAGAGAAAGGCGGATCTAAAGAAGATTGGCCCATGTTGGCTGTTTGGTGAGAGAGCATATGGGTTTTTGGAATTGGATGAGCAGTGACTGTGTGTGATACTTCCTATTCATTATTTTGCAAAATACTGATGTGGCACATTATAATTAGAGGGGTAAGCTATGGGGTTTGCACCACTTCCTTACCAGATTCCGACCTGTTCTATAAATCTTATATGTATGTCTTTGGAAATACTACACTTTTTTTAACTAATGGGTTACCCACACAAGCGTCTTAGGCCTTCCTGCAAGCCTAACATTCTAACATTACATTTTTAGAGTTCTAAAATTTAATTTAAATTGTAATGGACAAAATAAACTGAACTTAAAAGAAAGAGGGTCCTAATCTTTTTACATAGATGGGAAAATTCATCTAATATTAGTTTTATTTAGTTAATAGTTATAACTTTTAGTTATTATCTAATATTGCTTTTAAATTTGGTATATGTTTATATAATGAAAAAGTATGCTTAGCAATCATTTCAAAAAAAAAAAGAAAGTATGCTTAGCAATATATAAATAATAATATTTTTAATAATTTTTTAATCACCGAGTCCCGCACCCGCCCCCACACACACCCGAGTCCCGAAACGCACCCATGCTTCGTAGGCTGGGGGTGGACCGGTGGGGGTTCTATATGATTGCTCTTTTTTTTTTTCATTTTTGTTTTTTGTTTTTTGTTTTCATTTTACAAATATTTGTGCTCTCAAATCCTCACTAATAAAACCCCTGTTATTTTGTTTCTGAAATTGCTAGTTCAAATATTTCTGTTCTTTCATAGAGCAAAGTTGATATTATCTTTGTAAAGAAAATGCTTTCCAAGTTTTTTGAAGCTTCTCTTTAGCTCTTTATTTATTTTTTATTCAAATCCATAGCCACCATTTTGGAGTAAGGTATGGTTTAAATTTATGGGACACATGATCCTTATATTCAGTTCACTGATATTGCCAAATGGGCTAGATAAACATTTCTGCAGCTATGTAAGTACAAGAACCTCTGCAGGGTTTTTTTTACCAGTACCACATTAAAACTGAATCATTTTTTGATGATGGTCTAGATAAACATGTCATAGAGTGAAGTAATCTCTGGTATTTAATGATAGTATAAACTTTGGGAATTATTACTCATTTTTTTATTTAATGGATTTGCTCTAAATAGCATCTTTCTATTTTTAATTACAAGTCATCTTTTGGTTGGGTTGAATGCATGCTGTTGTTCGGTTAATTAGATAGACAAATCTTCATACAATGAATCAATGATGTTCTAATGTCTGGTTTGTTCTTGTAGGTGAAAGTACTGGCTTGGATGCTCTGCTGGAGCTGGCTGATTTGTCTCTAAAGATGCCCATATCAACAATGGAATCTGGTAAGTGATTTATGAGTGTAGTCTATTTGCTTTGGAGTGTGCTTCCCTGGATTTACTTGACATTGCTGTTGCTATTGCTATTCTTGTTCTTTCTTTAAATATCTCTTTACCTGGTATGTGATTTGGTCTGTTGTTTTCTCTTATTTTTTACTGTTATTTTGTTGGATCTAGACTCATCTGTCCAGTTGAAGGAAGAGAGAGCAATTCTTGATATGGATGATAAGGCCAGTTTACCAGAAGCTATGTCTACAACCCATTGTGCAGACAAAATTAAATTTCTGGGGTCAAAACAGAAGGCACGTCATGCAATTGCTGGAGTTGATGGTACAACCTCCAGAAAATTGAAAATTGGGAGGGACTCAGCTATTGATGTTAATGTTGCTTCTGAAGAGAAAGAACAGCTTCAGCTTGCCGATAAAGCATGGAAAAGAAAGCGCAAGTCCATGGTATCAAAGGTAAAATAAGGACTGATTGTCATGCTGTGGATGAATAAATTATCTGACACACACATTAAACTTTTCATTTGAATATATTTTTCTATTAGTTGATTGATGAAAAGCCAGTTCTTGTTCAAGTTGCAGATGTCAAATGACAAAGCTCATACTGATTCTCTTCTAAGTGAACCTTTGAAGACTGAGGTACGAGAACAAATGCCTTTGTTTTGTCGTTATAAAGATGTGTACGATCTCTGTGATTGATTTGTAATGTTAAATTCTCTAACAATTCACACTACTTTAATATGGTTTTATAAGTATTTCTGGCTATATTGCTATATAATAGTTAGAATAGCTTTGTTCCTGTTTGGGTGATATACACAATTACATCTGCAATTGAATTAATCTGACCTCTTGATGTTTGTTACCCAAAAAAAAAGGTGAAAATGAGAATACTGCAGAGGTTTCTTACCTTTATCCTGCCGTGGACTCAAAGACAGACTCTTAATGATTTATATATGGTCAAATCTACAAATGGGTAATGAATTCCACCTCTGTCATTGGATCATCAGTTAAAAAGCTTGTCTTCAATGTTTATTAGAGACAAGCTTTAAGCCCAAATTGCCTTCATTTATGTAGAAACTATATGGTTATCCAGTTCTTCCAAGAATTTATGTGTGAAGCAGGAGGAGATTGTTAATTTGTTGTATTAGAAGTAGTAATAATTCTGGCTAATGGTCATTGGATTGAGGTACTAAAGTCACAGGTTCATTCCCGTATGGATGCTTAAGTCCTTACCAATCCAGCTATCCCAACAATTTTTTTTTTTTTAATCCGTATGTATGTTCACACAGATGGACAGACACATACACATTGTGTATGCGAAAGATGAGAAGATTGTTAGTTTTGTTGCATTAAAAATAGTGCTAGTAATACTTCTTGCCAATAAAGGGGAAAAGTAGGAATGCTTGTTTCCTATGGTCATTGGGTCAAATGGCTTCTCTTTCTCCATAGGGGATGGAGGTAAGGTCAAAGGTTCAATCCCATGCAGGTGCCTAAGTTATTACCAATCCTGCTATCCCAACAAAGCAAGGAAAAAATAAAACTTGTTTTTTGTTTAGCCATATATAGATATGTATACGCACACATGATCATGTAATATATTTGGGTGTATTTATATTTGGGAAGTCTCTGGTTATATGTTGGATGTCAGCTTTTTTTTTTGGGTAATCAAAGTGATGTGATTTTCTTTATTTCATATGCATGTGTTCTAGGTCTTAGCTGAAGAAGAGAATAAACCAGTGATCATAGGAAAAAGTCCTGGTCAAAGTTTTACTTTTTTAAAACCCTGGAAATCAGTCAGATCATCAGACGGTTCCTTGGATAGTGATCAGAAAAGAGCGGAGACTGATCTATCAGTATCAACCACAGAAATTCCTGCTGCAAGTCAAAGTAGTTTACCTTCTAAACGAAAGAATAGACGTAAAATGGGTCAACCGAAACCATTCTTGAAAGAGACAAAGTCTTCTCATGGGAACAGATTTATAAATCGACATAAATACTCCACCTCACTATCAGATAGACCACCCTATCTAAAAGTAAAATGTCCCATCCTCTTATATTTTAAAATATGCAGCTTTCTGAAGCTTAGAGCCTCATTTATTTTTATTTTTAAATTGCAGCAAATGCTTCTTTGTTGCCTTTCATCTTCTTTGGTTCGTAGATGGTGCACTTTTGAATGGTTTTATAGTGCAATTGACTACCCTTGGTTTGCAAAAAGGGAGTTTGTGGAGTACTTAAATCATGTTGGACTGGGACACATCCCAAGACTAACTCGTGTTGAATGGGGCGTCATAAGGAGGTATGTCATCTACTGCTGTTACATGTCTATGCAGCTTGGCATATGGCTAGGAATTATTGAAAACGCTGTTGACACATTTATAACATTTTCTTATAAATGCAGTTCTCTTGGCAAGCCTAGGAGGTTTTCTGAACATTTTCTTCTTGAAGAAAGGGAGAAACTTAAACAGTATCGGGATTCTGTGAGAAAACATTATACAGAACTTCGTACTGGTATTAGGGAAGGACTTCCAACAGATTTAGCCAGACCTCTATCAGTAGGACAACGAGTAATTGCTCTTCATCCAAAAACAAGAGAACTTCATGATGGAAGTGTGCTCACAGTTGATCAAGATAAGTGCAGGGTTCAGTTTGACCGTCCTGAGATAGGAGTTTGGTTTGTCAAGGTATCACTTTCTTTGACATAATTTTATTGCATTTGTGCCTGCTTGTGTGTGTGCACATGCTTGTTTGTGTGTGTTGTGATTTGTGAGAGAGAGATTGGTACAATTTTATTACAGTAGGTGAGTCTATTTTTCCTTTTGTACATTAACTGCAAACAAGATTCACGTGCCTGTCTGTTGCTGCTCTTAATTCATTTAGAGCACAAAATAGACTGCTGATAATAGCTAAAGTTTATAATATAAGTTTATAATATTGAGTTAGTTGAACTTATTTCCATAATAAAATTATTTTGTGCTATTCAAGTTTGTACATCTCCATCCGCTGCTATTTATTCTCCATATGTGGTAAGTTGGCTGTCTTAAAAATCACTTCGTTTTGATTCTTTCTAAGCTTACAGACTACAATGAAATGAGCGGTGTCATGAGGATTACAGGAAACAGAATCTTTTACTTTTTACAATTTTATGATTGAATGATGAACATTTCTGGGTTAGAACATAGTGACATTGTTTTAATTGAAGTTACTCTGTTTTATGGTTCTTTTGTTACATTTGGTGGGCTTCCTATTTGTCCACCTAGTGTTGGTTTGCTATTTGTTTCTTTAATCTTCTTTTTCTAGTGAAGAACTTGTTGCCTCCAGTAAATTTTAGAAATGATATGGAATTATCCATATATTCTCTCAAATGACACAAGAAAATTCATTACAGGATATTGATTGCATGCCTTTAAATCCATTGGACAATATGCCAGAAGCTCTCAAGAGACAGAACATTACCATTGACAAATTCTCTCTTCTATCCAAGGAGCCACAAATGAACGGGCATCCAAATTTTGGTGGATCTATGATGTTTGCTTCAAGTGGGAATCTGGACAAGGTCACAAGCCCCATGAATACCTTTGTACAGCAAGGAAAGGTGAGAGTGCTTAACAAATACAAGAATATATTTATTTTGATAATTGCAAACACACTCTAATGCCCATTACATCGCAATCAACTATAAGTTTATTTTATTTTATTTTGGATTGTCATTTTCTTTTTCTATATTTTTAAATTCTGACCTTGTTCTGTTGCTTAGATTTTAGCATGTTGTCACCTGCCAAAGTCTAGTTACCAAAATATATGCTGCTGGACTTTGGAGATTGATGGATATAAGAAGGCGCTAGACTTCAATTTTAGCAGAAAAATTGGGTATCAGGCAACAAACTTTGTTGTTTTCTCTGGCACATATAAATTGCACTCTTACCCTATATATCAGAATGTAGCTTGAACTGACCTATCACTGTAAAGTCAAGAGGGAAGCTCTAGATACTCGACCAACCAATCAATTTGCTATTAGGATCTTTTACAGCACCTTTTTTTGCAACCTAGTTACATATTGGTCCCTTGTCCTGCGTGGGTTGAAAAATACCTTAATTAGTTGTAATTCACTTATGGTTCCAATGTCTTTTTCTTTTGCAAAATAAGAACATCAGAGGTAAAATTAAGACACAATCTTAAGTTCTTAACTGTGTGATGGTAATGGCGTTGACTGAAGCTAGTGCCTTATTTTGCTATATTGGAAATTCACTATCATAGTGTGAATATTTTTGAACTTAAGAATATTAAATGTTCTCTAAAATAATCCAATATTTTGCCCAGGTGGATACAAACCACGCCATTGCACAAGCTAAGACAGCAGCTATTGATATTGGTAGTTTACAACAAGAAGCCTATAGTCAACCTTCTATGCTGCCCCAAAATCATGCAAAGGAAGCTGATATAAGAGCTCTTACTGAGCTGACTCGTGCTCTTGATAAAAAGGTCATACATTATAATATATGCGCAACTGATCATAGAAATGTGAATCATGTCAAAAATTAATGTTCAGTAGGAACTAGGGTGTTAAAGTTCAATTTCTCTATCATCCCACGCATTCACCTTAAATCTCAAGGCTTTTATTGGATTAATCTATCTTCAATATGTGCCTGTGTTGTAGTAAAGGTTAAATGATTAAATTGACCTTTCTTGTCAGTATAAGCTTTATGGACAAGTGATAGTTTAACATGGTGGTAAGTAACAGAGCAGCTGATCCTTGGTTTGAACCCTATTTCCACTCCAGCTCCCCATTTAAAAGTTAAAAATTACATGTGTTGGGCCCCACTTGAGGGATAGTCAGCACCCATATGTGAGGGAAGTGATAGAATGATAGTTAAATGATTAAATTCACCCTAATAGCAAGCTTTTGCCAACCTAACTTATCAATTTCATAATTATTGGACATTGTAATTTTTATCACTCTTGTTAATCCTCTTTAGACATTGTGGTCAAACATGCTGGTACTTTGTCAATTAAGAGTATGAAGCTTTTCTGTAGGGTTCTAATGGAAACTTTCCTGTTGCATGTAATACTCATGCTATGAAGCTTTCTGTTGCTTTCTTGTAGGAAGCATTGTTAATGGAACTTAGGAGTACGAATAATGACATAGTGGAAAACCAAAATGAGGGAGATTGTTCTTTGAAGGATTCTGAACCTTTCAAGAAGCATTACGCCATGGTACTTGTACAGCTAAAGGAAGCCAGTGGCCAGGCATGTGGCTTCCGTTAATTATATTATGCTTGACATCCATTCATTAGTGTACCATTCTCTGCTTTGTCTTTGAAGACAATGAGAGACCCTTAGATCTTTTAAAAGCTCTTCTCTTTGGTACTTTGTTTCAGTGGGCGCATGTTTGGGGTTTTACGAATTTTATTTCCTTTTCTGATTTCTTACACTTTAGATTAAGTTTTTGAACCTGCTGTATTTTTTCTTGATCAGAATGTTCACCATCGTGAACATGATGCTCAGCATTTTTGAATAAAAGTTATATTACCTATCAAAAAAAAAAAGGTTGAAGCAACTTTTGATTGATTGTCCTCATGTTCAGGTTTCTTCTGCTTTACTTAATTTGAGGCAGCGCAATACTTATCCAGGAAACACCCTGCATCCCTGGCTAAAGCCCCCAAGCAATTCCAGTTTAAATGGCAGCCTTACAAGTTGTTATGATAATTCTTTCATATCTCAAGAATCAGGATCTAGCGTAGTTGAAATTGTTGACGGGTCAAGATTGAGAGCACATACAATGGTAGATGCTGCTATTCAGGTAACACAACTATGTACTGTTGGTTTCCTTTTTTTTCAAAGAACAAATTTATTATTAAGAAGAGAATGCTCAAATACACAGTTAAGTTATAGGTGATTCTCCAAAATTACAATCCAAATAGGGTTTTTTTTTTTTTTTTTTTCATTCATTTGGTCCAACATGGCAAACATGGATTTCATATAATATGGGCCCTTATATTACTATATTATCAGTAGTGTTTATGTTACACATTTTATTTCTTAATGCTCAATATGGTGTATGATGTTGGGCTTGTCAGATACGATATCATTTATTTTGTGGGTACACTAGTCTTTAATGTTTCTGCTGTGATACGGCCTGAATTAACCGCTTCTAATGCAGCTATACGTTGTTTGTTTGCCTTAGTCTAAGAATCTATTTTTTTATTGATTTTTTTTTTCAAGGAGAAAGCACTTGCTTAATTACACTTTATGATGTAATATTCATCTCAGGCATTCACATTGAGGAAGGAAGGGGAAGACGCCTTTGTGAGGATTGGAGAGACTTTAGATTCTATTGATAATCAGCAATTAACATCCAACTCTGGTGTACCTGTAATCAGGTCTCAGCAGCAGGTCAATGGCGGTCTGGGTAACCAGAAGCAGCTGAGTTCCTGCAAAGCAGAGCCCCTTTTTTCTAGTGATACATCTGGTGCAAAACCATGTAATGATTCTGATGAAAATGAGGCGCGAATACCATCAGGGCTTATCACTTCCTGTGTTGCTACATTGCTCATGATACAGGTAACTTCAAGATTTTTTTCTAACGCTAATGGATTCAAAAAGCAATCTCTCTCTCTCTCTCTCTCTCTTGCATGCGTATCTGTGATGAAGCCTTATATATTTCCACACAAATTATGTTGCTTAATATTGTTTTGTTACCATGTCACACACAAATTATGTTGCCCAAATACTGTTTTATTGTACTGCAATAGTGAACATTCAATTCAGATCTTAATACCATAATATAAACAGTCACTTCTTTGTGGCATTTGCTTGATTTTTAGGCATGGCCAAAGCATCTTCAATTTTCTTTCTTTGTTTCATCTAGTGCTACTTCTCACATGCAATCATTTTAAATTATATCCTGTCTTGAACATGCTGGGCAATACTCGATCATTTGCCCCAAGCATAACGGGTTTTTTTTTTTTTCCATCAACTGCTGTTTCTCACATATGCACTAATTGTTCTGTTCTTTCTTGAACATGATGGGTAATAATTGATACCACGCTCTTGATTGTTGATGCATCAGGCCAAAATCTTCGGGAAACATCTTCAATCTGTGTCCTTATGGATAATTCAGCCATTATAGTTTTTTTTTTTTTTTCATTAATCTTAACTTTGTTGCATTCTATACTGCATTTAATTTTGAGTAATTCCTGTTGCACTTTGATTCCATGACAATGTCTTGATTGGTCATGATCAGCTGTCAACTTCTAATTTGGTATCTTCTTTTTACTAATGAACCGTCTTTAAGCTATATTTCGGCACTTTTTGGTACAGTAACCTTTTTTGTATTTACATCACAAGATATGCTCAAGTAATATCCAGATTCTATGAGACTTGCAAGTTAATGTAGCTATTATTTTTGTTCAGTGGATTATCATTTAATTTTGGTCTCAATGCCATGCCAACAAAATATAGTTTTGTGATTACTCCACTCAACCGTGACCGATACTTGCTGCTGTCATTTTCACTATTTCTCCTCAGCAGAGATTAAGAATTTCCATTTACAACTTTATTCCCATAAATACTTGTTATACTGGGTATTAGTTTAATTTTTGGATGAATGCTTAGTATAATATTCTTGTAATGTGCAGACTTGTACTGAAAGACAGTATCCTCCAGCTGATGTGGCTCAGATATTAGACTCTGCTCTTAAAAGCTTGCATCCGTACTGTACTCAGAATCTTTCTATTTATAGAGAGATTCAAATGTGTATGGGAAGAATCAAGACTCAAATATTAGCTCTTGTACCAACAACTTAAATATTATGCTGCGCCATTCAGTCTGTACAATTAACCTTGTAAATATTATGGTGAAAGATTTGGTTTAAACCTCAGTCCCAACCCCCTTGTGATTTAGCTAGCTGGGATTAATACTTACTAGTGAACAGTGATAATGTAATTTAGCTTCATCTTGTAATTTATTTTTCCCTTTTCCCAAGTAGCATTCGATTTTGAATTTATTAGAAGAGAATGCTACATCCTGAAAGGACAATCCTCTTTTTGCAAGGAAATTGTGATTAAGATACATGGCAACATGTGAGCCTAATGAGAAGTTTTTGAATTCTTCTCAGAGACTTTCAGTAGCATCATATTGTCTTACCCTGAGCATGTGACCACCAAATTGTGTATCAGTTGTAGTTCTTTATCTTCCACCAGGTTATCATTTAGAAAAGGATGGGGGAAAGGGGAAAAATTGATTCTTTGCAGTTTGTCCTTGAAAAATATTTTCTGATGGAAAATAGTGCATTAGCAAACAATAATTAAAGGACAAAATTTGGCTACAAACTTGACACTATTAATATATTCACTCATGGCCTTGCTATTCAAATTATTGAAGCCCAGTTGGATGGAAAATACACCCAAAGAATGCTCAACTAGTGCCAGAATTTTGTGCAAATGATATAAGACAAAAAATGCTCTCTTTTAGATGCAACCGGAAGGAATCCAGTGCTTGATGGTATGATTGCACCCTTTTTTTACCAAACTTAATGGCATATAGCTGTAGATGTGACTTTAGAAGTGCTTGTCTTAAATGAGGCAAATTAATTAAAGCCTAAATCTTACTTATATTGTGTGCTAATACCAAAAGTCTTCTTAATTTTATGACCCAATTTTGTCCGATTAGCTTGTCCAACGTCATTTACAAAATTGTCTCAAAGGTGTTGGCTAATAGACTCAAAAGAGTTCTATCCCTGATTATTTTAGAAAATCAAAGTGCTTATGTTCTAGTTAGATTATAGTTAGATCAATTACTGCTAATATTTTACTAGCTTTTGAATCATGCATTATATGAAGCAAGAAGCATAAGAGAACTAGAAACACTTACATGGTGATTTTGATTTTGTTAAGAGCTATAATAAAAAAGAGGTTTCATGTTGATTTTGTTAATATGAATTTGGAGTGCGAATCTTGTATTAGTTATTCTATCTTCTTATCTCTTTCTGCTCCCACGGATCACACATCTTCTTCTTCTTCTTTTTCTTCTTTTCTTCTTTTTTAATTGTTTATAATTAAGTATAGTTTATTGTTTAGTAAAGCATTGGAGGCTAAGTGTTAGACTTTACAACAAATTTTACAGGTTTATGAAGGATTTTCTGATCAAAAGATGAATTCAGACGACCACTATGGTTTTTAGTGAGAATATCCCTCCAAATATACAAAGAAACATCACAACTACTTTGGGTGCCCAAGCCTATTCGAATATGGAGAAATGTTTAGGATTACGCCCAGTAGTTGGTCATTCTAGGAGGCAAACATTTTCAGAAATTAGGACAAAGGTGTTGCACAGACTACAGGGTAGGAAAGAAAAATTGTTATCACTAAGTTGGAAAGGAAATTTTAATATGGCAGTGGCTCAAGCAAACTCAACCTATGCTACGAATTATTTTAGATTAGAGGATTGGTTATGTGTTTATTGGAATTCAATGGTAAGTCAGTTTTGGTGGAGTCAACATCGTCAACATAGGACACTACCTTGGTTAAGTAGAATAAATGTGCACATGACATCCAGACAGAAAGGGGGTATGGATTTCATATATCTCAGTACTTTTAACGTGGCTAACCTGGTACACAAGAATTGAGACTTGTTCACACAATAAATAGATCATATTCAGGGCACAAAACTCTTATTTTTGCAGGGTCTACGAGAGTTATGTACGCAGCCTTACTCTCATTTTCTTTTTTCCAGATCAAGAGCGGCTCCACATTGAGTTCAGGGTGGTCATAGGACCACCTTAATCTAGAAAAAAATAATTATTATATATAAATTTTAAAAAGTTACGATTTGTTTATCCTTAAAAAAAAAAATTTGTGACCACACTAAATTTTTTTTAGGCCCAACACAATTAAATTTTGGACAAAGTTTGGCAACAAACTTGGTTGTAGATCAGACTAAACTCCACTTAATATTTTTTTACTGGATGTGAATTTGACAAATCTACCATTTGATTACATTTTTTATATTCCCTATACTTGAAAATTTTCAAAAAAATCAAAGATCAATAGCTATGTTATCAATCAATTGTTTAAATTTTGAGTTTTTGTAATATAAAATTATACATAAAAAATAAGTTTATGAATCGAATAGTAAATAAAATCCAATTGGCATGAAATTTGACATATGTTTTAAGAATATAAAGAATATGCATTTCAATAGTTAAATTTTCAAAATATGTAGCAATATTAATTTGTTTAGTGAAAGCTGTAAACTTAGGCTACAACTAAGTTTGTAGCCAAAATTTGTCTTTAAACTTTGGTCCCCTTAACAATATATTTGATCCTTACAAGCAAAAATAAAAAACCCAAGAAAAATTTTATTCAACTAAAATTTTTAAAAAGACGTAGCTTGCAAAACCGATAATGAGACTATAATGCAATGATTTCATAATAAGAAATTTAGTATAAGGAAATTGTAAGATTTTATATATTTGTGTGTGTATGTGTTTTTTGTTAATATATAAACTTTTTTTTATATAGATTTTGTATAATTTAAGCTTCTTAATGACCACACTGAAAAAAAATTTCTGGAGCCGCCACTAATTCAAACACTTCACAATACTGATTCTTTATTTTACCAGGTTCATAAAGCAAAATATTTCCCCCACCGCTCTATTTAGGGAGCTCCTGCTCACAGAAACTCTTCCTTTGCTTGGCAAAGCAATACAATTAGTAGAGTTTTTTACTCAAGGAGGGCTCTTTTACGCAACCTGTGAACAACCAGGATATGAGATAATTTGGTTGACATTCTATGGTATCTGTAGAGAACAAGAAACGAATTCAACAACGAATTGAGGCTCAACTGTTAGCTCAACGGGCTACTGGGTTGTTGATTGATGAATGAATTATGATTGGGGCTCTTCAATTGTTGTTGCAAATTTGGCAAAAGGATGGGGATGAGGAATGGGTTGGCAGTGCTCCTTTTCTCCATTTCTTTCTCACCTAAAGAATTGTACTAACCTTTTTTTTTTTCGGTTGAAAATTTCATATGGTCTCCCACCCATTTGTAAACCAAATCCAATTCTCTGCTTTGAGAGAGAGAGAGAGAGATAGAGAGAGATATGATCTTTTTTTTGGCCAAACAAATAGAAATCTTTGTTATTCGTAAAAGTATTAAGGACCCAAGAAGAAAAGAAAGTGGAGAACAAAAATCTCAAAGTCAATGATGGTGCAAGGTTAAATCTCACTAAGAATCTTGTATCTCAACTAACATTTCATGATTTTTTAGTGAAAATATCTAGATCCTTCCACCCATAACTATCAAAAAAAAAATTTTTAAATAACTTAAAAAAAAAAAAAAAACACTTGTTAAAAGGTGCCCTTAGACACCATTAAGTTTGCATTAAATATATACCAAAATACCCTATTTTTAATGGGATTGAGAAAAGAAGAGTTTCCAGTACACATTTGTGTGATAAAATAAAAGCATAGAAAAATGGCTGCAACAGGATTGCAACGAGTTGCATTAAATGGCACTTGAATCCCATGCAATTGCTAGGTTATTGCACATGATGTAATACCTTATGGATGATTGGGAGAAAAAGTTAAAAGTGAACTTTTTTTTTTCTTAACTATCCAATCAAAAAAAAAAAAAAAAAAGGAAAAAGGTGCAAAATTAAAAAGTTACAAAGTTACTTTGTTTGTTTGTTTGTTTTTCTTTTTTCTTTTTTCTTTTTCTTTTTTTGATAGAATACTTTGTTTGTTTTGATCACAACTAAAGCGGAAAGTTAAACTTTTTAATTTTTTTCCTCCCAATCATTGATAAGGTATTGCTCAGGATATATATCCTATTAAATGCTTCATTATCAAATGTCTTAGAACACGTCGTTAGATCCAAAGAGAAAAGGCAATAACATCTCTAATAGCATTAATTAAAAGAATAAAATTTGGCTCCAAACATGTTTAGAGTTATCTTTTTCAACCTATTACATGACAATTTCTAATACTTTCCATGACTCATTAAATCGTAGCATTTATTATTACTATACTCCTGTTGGGTCATATCAGCAGGGTATTTTGCTCCATTCAGTCCATTGTGGTCTACTTCTGTCAAATTCAGTCCATTTCAAACTACTTTGGTCCATTCAGTTCATTTTGGTCTATTTCGATCCGCTATGGTCTATTTCAATTCACTTCAGTGATGCTTTGAGAGGAGATTTTGTGTAGAAAGAAGAGTTATTTCATTGACAATTATGTTTTCTCTCATCATAACGTTGGTAGGTTCTTGATATAATTACATTTTTTTTATGTTATTAAACTCTTGTATGTTTTTTTTTTTCGAAATATAAGTGATGGATTTACTTATATTGTCTTTCTCTTTAAGCAATTCAATACGTATAGAGGATAAACCATTTATAAGGAATACTAGAAACAAATTTCACTCACACATTACATTATTTGAGAAAAATCCGCCTTATATAAAAATTGAATGAAAAATGTATTGTTTCCTTGGAAAAAAAATTACAAAATTTAAAACACTTTCAAATAACAATATAAATAGCTTAATTTAGAAAATCTAATATACTTTATTAGAAAATAATCACATCATTTTAAGAAAGATTTGGAGTTATCACTTATAAGTCTTATTTATTATTTTCATTTTACACTTAACAAAAAAAAAAAAAAACGTCAAATTTTTTTGCGCATCATGCAAGTCTGAGACTAATGTAACTAAAATTACACATAAATAATCTCTTCAATCATCACATAATGAATTGAAAAAAGATATATACCTGGGACAAAACTTTTTCCTACTAATTGAAATAGCAAGCAAAAAGGACATTTACTATTTTAACTAACCATGTTTTCAACACTCCAACATATAGAGTACAAAACAGATACGCAGTACAATACAAAAGATCAATCATATAAAATTCGGTAAAATACGTATTTGGCCCCTAACTTTTACATTGCGTTATTTTAATCCCTAATGTTTCAATCATATCAATTTATTCCTTAATCTTTTGGTATTGTTTCAAAATAATCGTTGTCATTAAGTAATAAATGAAAAATGATAACGTGACCAACAATTAAAATAAAATGTTATTTTCATGCCACATAGAATGACATGTGTAATGCCACATCAGCCTAAGATTAAAAAAAAAAAAAAATCAGTAGCACATAGTTTATCACACCACATAGCTAGAAATTTTTCTTTGAGAGGGTCGAGTATAAAATGAGACCATAAATTTTTTTCTCTTTATATATTATATCTATATTATATATAATGAGAAGTGTTATGTTCACAACATTTTCAAAATAAATCTTAAGTAGCATTATTGTGAAATGTTGTGAACATATTATTTTTCTATATACAACAATCTAAAATAAAAATTATAAATAAAATACTACAATCATTGAAAGCATTAAAAAAAAAATCAAATAAGTGAATAACCAAACATATATTTTTGTCAAATTAATAATAATGTATTATATTTATATGCTACATAGAATATGGTATATTTATCATTCATCAAAATAGCATAGTCTTGATTTATTTAAAAATAAACAATACGAGAACCAGAGAAGGAAAGCCACATACCTGGGGACTTGTGGAAGAAATGAGATCAGTGTTTCTTTTGAACTGTATTGTTTTTAAACCATACACATGGTGATCTCTTAGAATTAGAGAAAATATTCTAAATATTTTTGAACTTAAAAGTCTGTGAAGTACAAAAGGCTTCAAAAAACAAATTACACCAAAGAAGAAAAATTTTCCCAGACACAAAACTGAGACAAGAAACACTCAAGCTCATAACGTTCCTGTGAATTCATAAAAATTTTGAGGGGATCAGAGCGCTCTTCAGTCTCAACGTGGCTCCGCTGAGCACACCATGTTTGCCGACCACATTTCCCACGAAACCAAGGAAGAATTCAGATCACAAAATTGAAACAAACTCACGTCTTCTTTATAAGCTCTCCCTCAAAAAGAACATCTTATTTGCATTCTTGCGGTTTTTCATTTTTGTTGAATTTCTTCCGCTCAAATAAAAAGAATTAAGAGTTACCCAGAAAGGTAAAACAATGGAATGTGATTATGTGAACGCAACCCAATCGATCGATTGCTTTGTATTTTTCTTTAAAATTTTTTTTTTCCCCTTTACTTCCTCTTCTCTGTGCTGTATACTATATACGAAATGAGTTTCTTCTTTCTTTCTTTTTTTTTGAAAATATTAAAGTACACTTTTTCACTGTTGTATTGCTACTGATGATTTAACGTTTGATTTTGGGAAGGGGCAAAAGAAAAGTTTCTACTCTGAGCAATTCAACAAATATGTTTTTTGGCAAGAATGTCCTGTTGGGAAGCTTGAAAGGCAAAAGCTACTTTATCAAAAAGGGGTGTGTTGTACGCGTTAAAGGTCTCAGCCACAAAACCAGCATGTCCTACCACCGTTGACAAGCTCCTCCGGTAAAACAAAGTGAAGAACTTGTAGGTTCAATACTTGTATAGTTTTTTTGTTGGCAAACACGTGAACACAAACTTGTCTAGATATAGCTCATAAAGTCTATAGAATTGAGTAGATAATGCTCAAGAAGCTGGTATTCAATGTAGAAGAACAGAGAAGCTACAAAGTCAAGGAATCCAGTTTTAATAGTTTCAACCAATAGAAACTAAAATTCAACCGATCGAAAGTCGAATTTATAGATTTTATTTTGCAGCCCATTAGTCCATCATATGTTTAAGGTTTTAGACCTACTTCACTAAGAATTTAAGGGAAACTGTAAGTCATGTTTTTGAGACTTTGTAGCAACTCAATTTGAGATCTAGAGGTTTGTGTCTATTGCTTTTTCAAAATCACTACCGGTGATCTCTCTCACACTCGTTAAACCAGTGAAATCAAGTTGCTAACCTTCAACTATCAAGTGTACTGGAGATTCAAATCTTCAATGGGATTTTGAGGTTCATGTTGTAACAGTTTATTGTAAAAGAGACCTATGGGATTCAAAACTTAGTTTGGTAACTGAAGTTAGGTTTACTGTAAATTGTTTATTCTTAATTGCAAACCTTCATCTTATAGGCTTATAGTGGAACTGTTACCTTAAGATTGATTAGGTTAAGTCCTCCAAAGTTTTCCTTTGGAATAAATTGTTTGTGTAAGATTTTCTAAGTAGTCACATCCTGTGTCATATATATATTCTGTTGTATATGATGTGTATGCTTGGTTGTTTAACGTAAAGCTCTCATAATAGATCTAATTAATAACTTGGCCTTAAAACTGTTTAAACACTAATTTCAAAAACATCCTTCTGTTAGCACACAATATTTGAAACAAAATAATCACACCAAAAAACCTGTGACTAAATGTTGGGAAAGGCAGAAATATAGAGAGGACGAGTTTAAAGAAGAGGTTGGGTTGTTTCAATTTTGTGATCTGCATTCTTCCTTGATTTCGAGGGAAGATCTGGTTGGCAAACAGGTGGATTGGTGGTCGGTGACAAATTCTGCACTATATATATATATATATGAGCCTAGGTTGATGTGGCAGTATACATGGCATTTTATGTGTCATGAAAATAACATACATTTTATTTTAACCGTTAGCTATAACAACATTTTTTATCCATCACTTAATGACAAAGATTATTTGGACACAACATCAAAAGGTAAGAGACTAAACTAACACATTTAAAATGTTAAAAGTCCAAATTGACACGCGGCGAAAGGGTTAGCGAACAAATTTGTAATTTATCCTATAAAAATTTTGGCAAGACTAAGTCTGCTAGCCACATTTGGCCGACTCCTGTATCAAATCATCAATTAATGTAGATATAAAAACAAAAATCTCATGCGAAAAAGTATGAGATTTTGTCAAGTGGTGCATTCTATGTAAAGAGAATTCAAATATTCTTAAGTGTTACATCAAATATAAAAACAAATTAAATACTGACTTTTTGTTTCATTTGGTTTAATATTTCAAGACTTTTCTAACTAAAAAATAAATACTTTCTGTATCTTTTGGTTCAATGTTTCAAGACATTTCATCCCTCACACATTCACACAAAACTCTTTACATTTTAATTCACAATTTTCACATTTTGCACTTCTACCTCTTTGTACACATCTACTCATAGCCCTTCATGTCATCCCATATCAAATACGCATTGACAAAAAATGATATTATTTACCTTCAACGTTTTGACAACACCTACCTCACTCCAATATGGTTGTCTAATCTAATCTTAACCCGTATGAATTAACTACAACCAAATAAGGGAGGTATATATTTTATATTGAGTGACAAGACTTTTCTAACTAAAAAATAAATACTTTCTGTATCTTTTGGTTCAATGTTTCAAGACATTTCATCCCTCACACATTCGCACAAAACTCTTCACATTTTAATTCACAATTTTCACATTTTGCACTTCTACCTCTTTGTACACATCTACTCATAGCCCTTCATGTCATCCCATATCAAATACGCATTGACAAAAAATGATATTATTTACCTTCAACGTTTTGACAACACCTACCTCACTCCAATATGGTTGTCTAATCTAATCTTAACCCGTATGAATTAATTACAACCAAATAAGGGAGGTATATATTTTATATTGAGTGACAAGACTTTTCTAACTAAAAAATAAATACTTTCTGTATCTTTTGGTTCAATGTTTCAAGACATTTCATCCCTCACACATTCGCACAAAACTCTTTACATTTTAATTCACAATTTTCACATTTTGCACTTCTACCTCTTTGTACACATCTACTCATAGCCCTTCATGTCATTCCATATCAAATACGCATTGACAAAAAATGATATTATTTACCTTCAACGTTTTGACAACACCTACCTCACTCCAATATGGTTGTCTAATCTAATCTTAACCCGTATGAATTAACTACAACCAAATAAGGGAGGTATATATTTTATATTGAGTGACAATGACAATTACAAATTTGATGTTAAGGCTAAATATTATAAATTCGTGAATTTTGTAATAATGTGATTGACCGTAGATGTTTGGAATGTGTAGTTTGATTTAGAATTAAAGAAAAAGAGAAAGATAGGTTCTATATCAACTTTTATTCTATAATATTCATCCAAAGTTTTTTTTTTTTTTTTTTTTTCCTTCAATACTTTAATTGAATAATTGTAACGGATATGTGTATAATTTATAATGCTTGCTTTTTATTATAAACTCATTACTAATAAAGTTCTATAACAATAATGCCATGCTATAATACATGTAAAATATTCTCCAAAACTATCTTAAATCAAATATTAAAATATTATCTGTACAATGAACTGTAGCGCAGGTCCATAAAGATGGTGCCTAAGATTAACATAACATAAACTTTGCCATAGAAAGGCCTTGTTTTGTTCTACAAACATAAACTGTGTGCACGCTTCAACACCAGGATTAACATAACCCTTCTCTTTTTATTGAGAATATAAGCATACAACCCCTAATGAAATCTGAACCTTCCATTTCACAATAATCTCACATTAATCCCAGATAAATCCATATACATAAATTAATAAGATTTATAAAATTCTAACAGTGAATAATAGGATGTCTGGTCACTTTTCAATCTTAACTCTAGCTATGACTAGGATAGCCTAGTTAGTGGTTGGACATGATCTCTACAACACAGTAGGGTTCACTCTTCACTGTAAATTAGACTGAAAAGGCAATGAGATCATATTGAAGCTCTAAACAAGAGACACAAACAAGCCATCTGAAATTTATAGACAATTAAACCCCGTGACATAAATTGTCACAGCCCAACAAACAGCAATGTTACAATAAAACAATCGAAGAACAGCAACTGAAATTGAAATTGAACTAACAGACTTTTTTACGTACAGCCGAACAAACAGCAAAGGGTGCCATATAAAGTCTTCACTTCTTTTTTCCTGCCTCATTTTCTGTTAGCACTAGACACAAACATGGCAGCTGTGCCAGCTGCACAGTTGATAATAATTAGGTGTTGAAAAGGTAAAAAATTGAAACCTCACAATTTACAGATTTCTTTTTTCTCTTTAAAATTTTCTATCCTAAAGATTGGGGGTGGTGCTCAGAAGCATGAGGCTAGTCCAACCAAGACTTGGAGATAGAAATTAGAGCTTTCACAATGGGAAGGAGATCACAGCTCAAAGGTACAAGATGTCAATAAATCAATGGGACTTCCCAAATGACACCATGGTCAACCCCTTCATGTGAAATGGTGGCCAACAAATTCTGGATAACCTAGCAAGAATTTGAACACATCACTCAATGATATTATACCTTCCACACGATTGCTGCCAGCCTCCACAATTACAAGTCTCCTAACCCCTGAAAGGATACACATGAACGAGCTACTTAATTGATCAAGGGGAAATAACGTAAACCATCTTAAAGAAAGCTAAGCAAATTACCAGGATTTGCCAACCGTTTCATCACTTCATGCAGGGGATCAGATCGCAAACACATCTGACATCTCTGTCCATTGAAGACCCCATGAGGTGAGTTTGCATCTTGTCCCAATCGCAATGCCTAAACGCGTAGAAAATTGGCACACTTAGAGAGATAAGGTAAAGCATTGTGCCTGAATTAACTACTAGTGTAAGTAAAACTACTTGCATTGTGCCTGACTTAACGACTGAACATTTGACATCCAGAAGTTTGGGCAGACACTGCAGCAACTGGCTCAAGTAAATTATGAGAATATACAATTACTGATTGATCCTCAAAATCAGTATAACAATGAAAATTCATAATTGTTTTCCAACCAAAGAATAAACTACAAATTTTTAAAAATTTTGCACTTGGAGAATTTAAAAATAAGCACATTCCTCTGGGAAATTTATATCAACAAATGTAGCTATTTAGAGTTTTAGACTTGTTACCCAATGAAAAAAGACTCCAAGCAAGCTCAGAAAAGAAGTAAGTGGAACAATTCATTGCATTTTGGTCAAAATTATTTGATTAGTAAGTACCAAATGCAAATAACCATAATCAAAGCAATGGGAAATCCTCACTTCTCTGAGTCATCAGGATAATGAAAATTTAGAAGAGATGGTGAGACAGTAGCTGCCAGTTGGGGTGGGAGTAAGCTTGTGAATAAGCAAGCTTATCCCCATAAAACTAAGATATTCCATTATTGTCCACAACACATAATGCTTTTTCAGGAAAATGTAACAACCATCAATAAGAGCAAGAACAATAAAGTACATTACAAATATATTTCTCACCAAGTATGGCGTGCAGGGCCTAACAAGAGTCACAACTTAATAAGCCCAATCACCCTCATAAATATTATAAACCATGAAACTCTCCCTTCATTTTACTACTAATAATAAGTGATGATTCAGTGGCACCATGCTTACGTGCTTTTAACTAAAAAGCCCAAAGAATATAAAATTATCTCTTATCTTGTAAGCTTTATCAAGCGGAACATTTTTCTAAGAGTAGAAGATGCATTGGATTGAACTGAATAGATTCTAGGTCTCACCTGAAACCCAAACACTAATGTAATAATGATAAGTCAGAGTAATCACAGAAATTAAAATTTTTCATCAATTAATGCAACCAAGGATATATCTTCTTGGAGCAAAAAGCTCACTTAACAAGAAGAATATTTTCTTTCAAAAGAGCTGGCTGGCTACCATACCTACATGCCTAATGCAGTTGGATAAGTGTGTGTGTGTGTGTGTGTTTTTTTTTTTGGGGGTAAATTAAGTACCACAGTTGGATGAGTGACAATGGGAAACTAACCTCATAAATACTAAATTGTCATACATCATACATTATGCAACGAAGGAAATATCTTCTTACAAAAGAGATGGCTAGCTACCATACAGTCTATGTGCCTAATGCAATCAGATGAGTGCCAATGAAAAATTACCTCAAGAATACTCATTTCATCGAGGCGAATTTGTGCATATACTTTATCTTTTGCCAAAGCAGTAATATCACTGAGAAGGAAATAGCAGACATCTGTGAATTTGTGCATATACTTTATCTTTTGCCAAAGCAGTAATAAAGAATACCTTTATACAAATCCAAAAGAGAGATAGCAGATTACCTCCGTGAATAAATATCCAGCAGCGAGCCGTTATCATCCACAATCGGTATTGAACTAACTCCAGCTGCAAAAGGGAAAATGTAATAACACAAGGCCAACAGATGAGGAAGAATAATTGAAAGGAAACCAGCTTGCTGCTTACAAAGTCAAGTGTTATAACGCAAAAACTAATGAAGTTAAAATCAGGAGGAACAAAGAATTCTCGGCAACTAGAATACTCCTAGCCTGGAAAAAATATCATTCCTCTCAAACGTTCATCAATGGATATGCAGAAGAAAGCTGCCTTCTCATACAGATACGGTTGGATTAGCACAATCCTCAAGAAAAACTTGAGGGCCAAAAACTAAGTGCAGTAAGAAGAGGATTAAGTCCAGGTATGTGATGCAGAAGACCAAAACAAACAAGCCAATTCTTACAAGATAAAAATAAAAGCATGTGATTGATTTTTCTTTTCCTCCTATAAATTGGGGGGAAAAAATTAATCCTCCAATCACAAACCTTAGTTTTTACAGTAAGATTTTATTATTTTCATTCCAAGAACATCACCAAAACCTTCATGCAGTTGTTACAGAAGAGAAGGAAAATCACCTTGAACCAACAAAGCTAGGGCAGCACTAAGAGAGGCATTTGGCCTTAACATTGCAAATGGCTGCGAGTCACCAATTTTTGGAACCCATGTTCCACAAGGAATTGAACAAATCGGTTGTTGAAGAATGGGCAAGGTGCTAGACGAATGTCTAAAATACCTGTATATACCTGAAAATTAGGCCCATGTATTAGTTTCAAAACATGTAACTTTTAAGTAACAAACCTGGAAGAAGCTTACATTTTAGTATCCCAGACAAGGAAGCAAGATGTAGTAGCTGCGGAACTGAACCATCCTGTGAAGAAAAATGGATTATGGGAACTGTCGCCACCTTGTTTTGCAAAATTTTCAAAGCAACATCTTTCAGACAATCATTTGGCCCAGCCTGTGGAAAACAGAAGTAATAAATATTAGACTATTGAGACAGCACATTCCAGCATCAAGATATTTTGAGGTAACCGAATCCTAGTTCTCCCATCAATCAGCAAAAAGGATATTTGATTATAAAACTCATACTTTAAACAATCAATAAACAGTTTTAACATCTTAAACCAATCAACAGAACTACAATGAGGGTAAATAGGTTAACAAATACACATAGCCAGCTAACTACAGAATGGGGGGAGAAATTGCAGAGGGGTGATACAAACGCTAGGATCTAAGGTTGTTGCAATATATGTTGATACATATTAACACCAAAGTCCAATATAACACAATCTGGATAAATTGCACAACATGCCACCTGCATGCCAAAATACACAATAGATTCCTTCGCACCATCTGATCAAAGAATTTCTTGATGTAAACCTCCAAAAAAAGTTCAACATAAAAGGGAAGTCCAACCATCTGACAAAGTGTAAGGTAGTGTAAATTTATTTGACAGGAAGCACTGATTGTCGGGACAAGTTAAGCAAATTCCCTCCCTCCAAATCCCATCAACACTATATACGGCTCTTACGGAAATCTAAAACTAAAGAGGACACTAAAGAAGCTGCAAATTCTGGCACCCTCATCACATTTTTCAAATTTTTATATCTAGATCTTTACGAGTTAGCAATATGATCACCACATTCATGTAAGAGCAGAATATGCAGTCAAAATGCATATAAGTAGCACCTTTTTTGGAATAGCTCAAAATATGATAATCATTACAAAATGAAGTTTTCAGACGTGCTTGCTAGATCCTTTTGGCACAGAATCTCAAGAAGCACTTACATGAACAAGATGTCGATGAGAAAATGATGCCCCATTGCCATCCATTGTTCTAGTAAGATGTAGTTTTCCCCCCTCTTTCCAAGCTGCTATAGTATGTGTTTCAAGCTCTTCCTCTGTCAAGTTTGATCCATGACTCCCAAGCTGAAATTCAGAGGGTTACACATGTTAAAAGGACCTAAGCTATGCTTTCATCTACAAGCGCAAGTGTTTGTTTGTTTATCAAAGAAAACATTGAGGAAACGGGCATCCAGAAGACAAAATAAACTTGGGACGATCAAGCAAGCAGTCAAGATATAAGAAGGGATGAACTGCAGACAATATACAAATATATAAGAATCAGTTTACAAATGCTTTTCTGTAGGATTGTGGTAGGTGAAGTTATCCAAAAAATAAATAAATTGGAATTGGCAGTCATGAAAATTCAAGAGCCAAGGATAAACATACTGATGAGCATAACAAAAGCTAACCAAGCAAAGGTGTACAGCACTACAGGCCAAAATTTCAAGAAGGATTTTCCAAAGCATGGATCTTATTTTAAATGGTTGCCCAAACTACCTTTTTGATAAGTAACAATGCGTTATTGAAAAATTAAAATAATAAAAGGAACCAAAGCACACGGGCAGTGTACTAAGGTACCAACAACACGACAAAACTATGATGCATGAAAACTACAACTATCAAGCAAATGATTGCCCAAACTACTTTCTCCCAATAAACTCTAGCTCAAATGGCACCTCCTCTCCTCGTAAGAGCAATCAAATAATAGTTTTTAAAGCAGGTGGATGTATACCCATTAAATAATACTCTCCTTAACATACAAAATAAGCTACTGAATTTAATCTTAACTAGCTGATCTTTCAAAGATACTTTTTTTTTTTTTTGGTTGGTATCTTTCAAAGATGTATAAATCAGAAAACCTTGTAAAGTGGTTTATTTACTAGAATCATAACAAATCAAGTGACCCGGAAGCAGTCCCCTTTTTACCCAAGCTCATGATACAGTAACTTGTGATGTCAGCAGATGAAGAGAATATAGAATAATTAAATGAACAGTCTTACGGCAGTAATGTAGCACCGCATTGGTGCTACTTTTTAATTTGACGGGTTTCATAAGACTAAGAAGCATAATGTACCTTGCACAACCACAAGTCCTAAGAGAGTTGTAAATTTTCATAAAATCAATAATTTTCTAATACTTCTTATGTAAATCCTAGTATATTCTTTTTTTTTTTCAAATTACAAATATAGTTGTCCTTTATAGCTATCACCAGCACATAAAAGTTTCTGATATTCTGATGTCAATCCATGTACATTTTAAATTTTAAAACAAAGGACAGTTTTCCTTCAAAACCACCACAGCACAAGGTAACATAGAAGTTTACTTCAAGCCAAGGATACCTCTCTCAATATTAGGATGAAGTCCAACGCACTAAGAACTCCAACAAACTGGCCCTTGCAAAAATCCCAGAGAGGAGCCACAGAGATTCCCTGGAAGCAGCTTTTATCAGCAAAGATGTACATCTAAGCTAATAATCAGCAATTCAGTACCCAAAAAGAAAGGCTAATAATCAGCAAAGACGCACAAGTAAAAAGATCATATGCTAGAACAAAATAGTAATTAAAAAAGTGAATGACAGCAAAACCTAAAGACAGGCATTAAAAAAGAAAAAAAAAAGAAAAAACCAAAGCTGCTAATTTACATTACCCAAAGGAGAAGGATAATAAGCATCAAACTTATAAGCATCAAAAGATCAACTACACCCCTTGGAACACCCTTTTTCTCAAAAGAAAATGAAAAAGCCAAACAACTCGCATAATAAAAAGACAGGTCCTAGAAACTAATATATAGCAATTGGGTTAGTTCAACACCCCACCCCCCACCCCCCCAACCACCAATACACACACACACCACACACACACACACACACACACACACACACTACTGTCAGTGTATGTGCTCTAATTGGTTAAATGGGTTTCTACATGTAAAAGGACAGTCACCTGCTCATAGAGAATATGAAACGCTTGCTTCACAGGTAAGTTAACATCCAGGGCAATGATCTGCACAATGAAAGATTTAAGACAATTGAACTTGAAAGCAATGAATTTACCAAGTAAAGAGTGGCAAATTCATAGATAATTAAAACATAAATAGCTCCTTAAAAGGGTAAAAGCATTCGAACCTTGCCTGACTCAGGAAGCAACTCATAAGCATTATGTGTAGACAGGAACAAAGATATACGGTGTCGAGAAACCTCCAAATCAGTCACTGATATCCTTGGAACTGCTTCCTGCAAAGGACCATGCAACAAAGTGACCTATTTTATCTTACCAGATAATAAACATAAAGTATTAAAACAAAATACTAACAATGACATTAGAACTCCCCCTATAAACTAAAATAAAAAATCGAAGAAACTTGAACTGCGAAAAATATTAACATGAAACACTATCATTATTTGATAAATAAAATTTTTTTTTGATAAATTGAAACACTATCATTATTATCAACAATGTATATAGCTCTTTAGATTGTTCTTTTCTGGCAAGCAGGAAGAAGCAAAATCAACAACAGGTTTTCTGGCTAATCAAAACCTAAAAAGACTTTTCAGAAAATTTTCAAGTCCCTTAATTTTCCATCTTTTTTTAGGGGGAAATTTATCTCTCTGCAATTTATTACTTTGTCTGATCACCACATTATGACACTTGGACAGTTGCAAGCAAAGTAAGAAATTATTATCATGAATTATTCGTAGGTGTGAAGAACTTTCAAGGATGTGGGGGAACTTACATCTGATTGCCATATTATGACACTTGGACAGTAACTATAATTACTGTCGCAACCAAGAAAAATAAAACAGTTATTGGAACGCTAGCAGCATTTGAGAAACAGAACTTAAATTTTTTAACATATATATGTTGTCTTACCGGGGGCATAACGACATCATAATCCATGTCTATGTCAGGTGGTTGATGACTATAAGTAGAGGGAATCATATCCGGTTCCCTTATTAAGATGGTATTCACTAACCCATAATCCCCTGTTATGAAGGGCTGACTCTCGTCATGCCGCCACACTCCATCAACACAAAACTTGTACTGCATGGGAATGAAAACAACAAATCTCAGCATCAACAGCAGCTTTCAATAACTATATTATGTATTAATATCCATTATTACTCAGCACAATAATGAAGACCTCTAAAACAATTAGAAGTATATATTTGTGCCCCTAAGAATATGCAGCAGCACCTTAATGGACAAAATCTAAAGAATCACAAAAGATTACGTACAGAAGGACGAAGCCTCAAACAAATCAGCAATGGAATTACTACTAGTAAAACCCATGCACAGCACCAATCAAACAACAATTGAGAAAACAAAGCTATCAACTGAGCCCCTGAATTTTTGATGTCCTTAAATATATGACAATTTTGTTCCCTCCACAAAGTCCACATCAAATAACAGGAAAATATTCCAAACATCCAAACAATGCTTGCCTACCCAATTCTGCCAACTAAACAAAAAGTCAGGAAACTTTTCTGGGAGCACCCACTTAAACCAGAAAATATGAAAAAAGAAGCTCCACTACTCAAAAGCTACCTTATAGCGTAACAAAAGATGCTCCAATGTCCACTACAACAGCACACACAACACCACCATGTACTTTTTTAAAGGCCATGCTTCAGGACTAGGCCAGTCACAATTATGGCTACATTTGTTTCTTTTGTAAAATATTTTACAATTCCTGAAAATGCTCTGGAAAACATTTTCCAGTGTTTGTTAGGTTGTATAATGAAAAAAATTTCAGTTGTAAAATATTTTTACATCAGAAAATTATATTGCAACAAAACAAACAGAGCCTATATCTACAGATCCTTCAATCGTGTTTGGGCTATAGAAATAATGACGAGAGGGTTTTTATTTATTTATTATTGTGTTTAAAACACACACCCAAAGAGTTTTGAGCAATGACCTTACCTCCAACCACTTTTTTAGGGAGAGGAGGTACTGTTAGAACTAGAGCTCATTGGAGGGAAGAAATGCTTTCTTTGACACAATCAGTGATGCTAAGAATCTGTTGGCAGCTCTTCCAAACATCTATCGGCATAGCTACTAAGCCTTTGACTACCTAAGTTTTCCCTGAAAGCAATCGAGCCTCCTTAAGGTATTGGGCTTATCCTCAATTGTTGATATCTCAAAACCAGTCATAGTAAATAATTTTTTCTACTACGTAACACTATTTAAAATTCCACCAAGATTTTACATCCCCTTACTCTTCAAATAAAAAATTATTTAAATAAAATAATAAAAAAAATGCCCCAGTTGCCTACTAGGCTAGGATTAAGGATGGGAAAATTAAGACTATTTGATTGATTGTAGGGAAACTGTTAGCTATGAAGTGAATTATGGCTTAGAAGTACACAGCACTCAATACTATGTAGCAATGGAACGGCAGATAAAAGTGTCTAGCACACAGTGATCAGGAAAAGATATGGACCTTGCAAGCGAATATATGAACTCCAACTCATCTATTACAAAGAACCATCAATGCCCAAAGAGGCATGCTTCAAACTTCTTCAATCATTTCCACTTCAAATAAAATATTGGGAAGGTTGTAGATTTCATGATCCTGTTATTGCTTAATTTCAAAATGTTTTCCATTATATGTCTCTACAACAACCACCAAGCCTCACCCCCCAAAAAAATAAAAAAGTCAACATTCAGAAAACATACCTCAACTTCTCCTCTCTTTTTTCTTTTTTTCGGAAAGTGAAGGCAAGCTTCAAACTTCTACAATCATATCTACTTCAAATCTAATATCAAGTAGGCTGTAGATTTAATACTTTAGTTCCAAGATCCATTTTTGCTCACAGTGGAATGACATGTTTGGCATTATATATTAACCTTGAAATAAGTTTAGTAGCAGCTTTAATAGCTAAAATTGACTGTTAATACTTAACCATCTTTGATTTTTATGTTTCTAAAATCTAATCATATTGACTTCTACGTTACAAAAAAATGTTAAGACATAACAGCAGTTAAAAATAAGGGGTATGTCTGTTTCCTAGAGCCTAGTATAACCATATCAATCACAATAGCTCGTTAACCTGGTGATTTCCCGGTGTCAAATTGCAAACAACTTGAAACACGTCATCGCGTCCCTCCACCGGAGACATGGGTATACTTCCTGACCACCTATTCAAACAATAAATCCAATAAAAACCCCATATCACATATTTAATCTATATACTAAAAGCCACATCCAAACAAATACAAATGAAACATAATTTAATCACCAAAAGATGAAAAACCTTTAGAAGTATCAATAATATAAAAAAAATACAGATCTGGGTATTAACATAAACATCAAAATATGATCATTTTTAGCCTCCAACCTTGTGAAAGTCCCACAAAGTGCCACGCTTCTTCCCCCATTTCGCCACAGGAATGTACAGGGAATCAAAACCGGAACCGAAATTCCACTGCTATCATGGCCTCTGTCCGGAACAGAACCAAACATTTCCACCAAAATCTAATACAAAACCCACAAGAAAACCAATCCACAGGAAATATACAAACCTTTTTAGCTACTAAACCACTTGATTTTCCACCCAGAACTCAACCAACATAACAATTTTCATCACACAAATTCACACACAAACACACATGCCCTCAGAGAATCCCAAACTTCAAAACCCAATTTCTATTTTCTCTTTTTAACTTATTTTCAATAGGGATCCTCCACAACTGAGCAGAGGAGGACCCCCCTAAGGCTTAGACATGTAGACCCTACCAAATCAAAACCAAACCCTGAAAAACCCTAATTTTTACTCTTTTTTAATTTGCTATATTCAACAAAACCAAACCATCAATCCCCAATTTCACAAAATCACTCAAATTTCCACCAAAAACCACAACATGCAAAAACCCACAAAATCCAACAACTCCCCCAAATCAAAAAACGAAACCCCACAAAAAAAAGTTTCAAACTTTTCCACAAATTTAGCTTTGATCTGACAGGAAATGAAGAATTCAGAGCTGAATCGAATCCGAAGCTCCAAAATTTTGAAACTTGACGAGAAATTAGAAGTGGGAAATAGAGAAAGACTGTTTTTTTGGTGTAATTATGATGAAATTTGGGGGTTTACAAAGTGTGACATAGAGAGAGAGAGAGAGAGACAGACACAGAGAGAACCCTAGTTTTGCAAAAGGAAGCTGAGAGAGAGAGAGTGTGTGTGTGCGCGTGTGTGGGGATCTTCGAGGGGTTTTTTGTTTTTGTGGGCTCTGAATGAGGAATCTGTGTGTGTGAGAGAGAGAGAGAGAAAAAAAGGAAAAAGTGTAAAAGAGAGAAAAAGGAAAAAGGAGAACAAACTGCCAAAATGCTAGTATTAATTAATAACTACTATTTTTAAATTGAGTATTTTACTTTTATATCCTTCTAAATTTATATATTACTTTTTCTGAAACTAAAAAATATATATATATATTTTCTTATTTTATAAAAAAACAATTATATTTCCAAGCGTTTACTTTTGATTCTTTGAAATTTATTTATAATTTGAGAACTTTTTCAGTTTTTCATAAAATGTTTTCAAATATAGATAATTAATGTATGCTTAAGGGCATACATTATTATGTTGATATTTTTAATGACACATAAATATTGGTACGAAAAAAATTGTAGTCCACTTATACATTTTTAAATTTTAATAGTAAGAGCATTCATGTCTGATTTTGTATTCTTTTGACCATATTGTCTCTCTAAAAAAACATATATGTTTATTTTAGTTGTCCACTACTAGTTTTAAATTGGTTATTTGACTTTTATATCCTTCTAAATTTATATTTTCTTATTTTATAAATAAAAAAATTTATATTTCCAAGTGTTTACTTTTGAACAGTGTTTATAATTTTAAATGAATTTTTTTATGACACATAAAAATTAAAATGGAAAAATTGTAGTCCACTTATAAATTTATAATTTTATAACAGTCTAGTTTTGTATTCTTTTAGCCATATTGTCTCTCTAAAAAAAAACACATTTGTTACTTTAATTGCCACTTTTACAATATACCTTACATTTCATGTATTCCTATTAAAACATTTTAAAATAATTCTATATTTTTTTAATAGTTTTTTACCACGTTTCCCCATTGTCATACAATCACAATCAACAACTTGTTGCTACATATAACTACAATCAATGATGGTGCCAAACAACTAAATCGAGTGATCGACCACCATAAACAATGTTTCAAGTCCTAGGGCAACACCCACAACGCAATGACCACCTCAACACCCCATGACCAGATTAACCATTGAGAGAGAGAGAGAGAGAGAGAGAGAGAGAGAGTTTTGCATTGCAAGAGTGAGGTGAACATAATTTGTTTTTTTTTTTTTTTTTTTAAAGATAAAGGATTTACAAAAGGCTATAATACTTTATATTATTTTGAGAGAGTAAGAATGTACACTAGCTTTTTATATATTTCCAAAAAGTGTTGCCTAATTGGGTGTGGGAGATTTTTTGCTACGTGGTGGCTAATTTAGCTAAAATGCTAGATTGAAGAGTCGTATGTGAGTGATCAAAGTATTCATTTGGTATAACTTATTCTTATTAGTTTTTTTTGCTAAAACTAAGTATAGTCTCTTATCTATAAATTAGAGTATTGTATAATGAATATTATCTACACCAAAAAAGAAAGTCATTTGTCTTTGTCTAATGCCCTAAAACACTGCTCTCTCTTTCTCTCTCATGGTTACAATAAGTAGAAGAAGGGGTTTTGAATCTTAATTCTTTTGATAAGGGAGGCCAAACACAATACCATTAAGTTATAAGGTTCTTGACAAAAGTATACTATCTTTTGTGATGAAAATAAGTTAAATCAAATAACTAAGAGTCTTATAATTTAATTGATTAGTACCTTCCAACGTGTCAATGACATCCAAAATTCTTTCCCCCTTCCCTTATTGTAACTAAATATATATATACACATACACACAATAGGATGATAACTAGTTTCTAAATTGATTAATCTACTTAATCTATCTTCTTCTTCTTTGCTTAATATTGGTATTTTTAACCCAGTGACAGTGATTGAAAGAATATAAATATAAATATATATATATGTAAAATGACAAAATTGTCCTTGAGGTTTTATAGAAGTGTATTAGAGTTTTTTTCGTGTGTGATTTTGATGAAATTTCGGGGGGATTTTTTAAAAAAGTGTGACTTAAATGGATTCTTCAATATGGTTTTTGACTTTTGCAAAGAGAAAAGTAAAACCTATCTTTTTTTGGAGAAAATAAAAGCATTGCCTACTAATTACTAAACAAGTAACTAGCTTTACTAAACAAGTAACTAATATAGATGAACGGTTAGGATTTTATACGTACAGTACCTTCTTTAATTTTTTTTTTTTTGGTTGAGAAACAATTCGTACGGTACCTTCGAATATGTTATGTAGAATGATCAATTTTTTCCTCCCTGAGGAAAGATCTATGGCTCTATGCCTTAAAGATATGGGATGGGAAATAAAAATAGTTTTGGGGTTCACAATTTCTCTATGTAACCTTTTTTTTTTTTCTTTTTTTAATTTTGTATGGGACTCTATGTAACCTTATTGATTAACCAAATTTGTTCGTTTTTATTTTTTATTTTTAGAAACTTAACCAAACGTTAGTTGATAATCCCTTATTATTATTTTTTATTGTACCAAACTTGATTTATCATTTTCATCCTTTGGGCAGCCAACAATTTTGAACCACATAATATATTTCTAATTACTTTCCAATTTTTTATGCACACATGAATTGAACTATTTAAGAAACCATATCATATAAGCTAGTATTTTGATCAGTGGCGGCTCCAGGAATTTTGTTGAGAGGGGTCATTAAGAAATTTAAATTTAAAAAAAAAATTAATAAAAAGAAAATTTGAATATATCGAGTTATAGACAAAAAAAAAAAAAAACCATTAATTTTTACAATTTCCTTCTACAAGTTTTCAAATTTTGAATTGTTACACGATAGTTCATTACAAGTATTTATTGCCAATATGGGTAGCTATGACCATTTTATTTATTATGTCTAAATTTTTATTTTTATGCAATTAATATTACATATTTGTCATTGTTTTTATAAAAATATTTTAAACTAAATGACTAATCTCAACTCATTGGCTCTATATTAATTATTGACACACACAACCACACTCATTCATACATAAAATAATTCACTATGTGTTTACTTAATCAATTAAATTCTTGAATAATCACTAACTTTGCAATTTTTTTCTTGAATTTTTCTAACTTCTGACAAAAAATTATTATAACATGATAACTATACACACTCATATAACAAATCCTCTCTATTTCCTAATTATTAAATTATATAAAGTTATATTATATTTGTATTGTACACACAAACATCCACATACACATCATTATTCACACAAATGACATTATATAAAAAAAAAAAGTAATGCACATAATTAATATTAGACACACTCATACACATATAATAAAAAATGACATTTACAATTCACAAACACTTACTCTTACTTTAGAGTAAAAAAATAATTGTAATAAGAGTGTATAAAATTTAAGTTAGGGTGTACAAAAATATTTTTTAGAAAAAAATTAATGTATTAAACTAAAAAAAAATATTAAACATATAATATATATATATATATATATATATTTTGAAGTCAGGGGGTTCATTTGAACCCCCTGAACAAAGAGTAGAGCCGCCCGTGATTTTGATTTTTTATTTATTTATAAACTATCATATAAGCTAGTATATAATATGGAGAATGTTTACTTATAGATTAATATTGTTAACAAGTGCTCTAAGAATATTAGCTTTTGTTTTTTGTTTTTGTTTTTGTTTTTTTTTTTTTTTTGTGGGAAGACTCAAAGAATATAGGTTAAGGTATAATACACTATAAAATACTTTTTTTCTATTACTATCAAATATATCATCAAATTGTATAGAAATAAAAAAATAAATTGCATATAACCATGATCTTAATTTGTGTATTTAGACGACTTAATCATTAAGAAATCAACAGTGAATATTCTTAATTCTATGCCTTGAAAACAGCCGTTAATACCCATGTTTCTAAGTGATGAATAGTAATATACTATTTGATGCCAAGACCCATAATAATCATCATGTTATTTTCAAAAGAAAAATTATACATTTCTCTTTCAAAGAGAAGTGAAAGACAAAACAAAGGGAGAAGAGTCAAGGGACTGTGGTCTCCTAGGAGGTGAAAAAGACTGCGGGCTCTCTTAATCAAAGCCCAATATCCAATCAAATTCATGGCAAAAAAAAAAAAAAAAAAAAGTGCCCAACCAAATTACCCAAGAAGAAAAAGAATAGTGGACATTCTGGTTTATGAGATGTGATGGGCTAGAGGTAAGTTGATTTGGACGGTGATGAAGTGATGTGTTACTGGGCCCCAGAGATCATGGCCATTTATGTGTGGGCCTTAGGCTGACCGTGATTCACGGGTAGCTCCACCACTATGGGAAGAGAGGGAGAGAGAGAAATAATCTTTAGGTTTTTTAATTCACAAGCAAAGGTATATATATTTTTTCTTTATTTTTTAAGTTATAAGAAGACTACTAGTAGATGTTTACTAAAGTGGAAAATTTTGAATGGTTAGTTATACGAATATAAGATACTTTTTGTCATCGATGATTTTTATCTTTTTTTTTTTTTAATTGTAAATAAGAGTTAATTTTAATATTTAGTATTTGTTTAGCATCAGCTTATAAGTTCAGTTTTTATATACAGTTTTTTAAAACTTTTTTTTTTTTTTGGATTTTTTCATTTTTAAAATTTTTTTCAAGATACAAGTATAATTTAATACACTTTTAGGAAAAAGCTAAGTAAATTGTTTTCAAATTGGACACTTGAATAAGAATAGAAAAATCAATTAAAAGTGGGACTCAATTTTGGGTTGAAAGTATTGTTATCAATACATTGATCAACTGTGCAATAGAAAATACACCATTCATTTGCTTGTCCAACACTTTGACAAAGCCAAAAGGTTGATTGGACCAACTTGAAGTGTGCCCATCAATATAGGATACTGTTTTCAACTTATTTGAATTGTGACTGCTAATATTCAAAGAATGACATTTGATATTTGACATTTGAATCTCTATTATCTCTAATTCGACACTGCTTAGACTTCTCACTAAAGTAATCTCAATCCTTTTCTATTCAATTTTTTTTTCAAAGAAATTATTAAAATTTTCACATTGCAAGGCCTGAGGTGCTCCTAGACAAGTTTTTATTGTACGATTACAAGGACATGGCCATCTTTGATATTAGAAGTCAAGCTATGAAGTGATAAAGTTTTAGCATTTGGTGTGAAATGTCACATTGTCTTGGAAGGGTTTTCAAGCAATTTGGTCGGGTGGTTAGAGGACATGAAGAGACTCTGATTGAAACCATTAAATACGAGATTCCAATCTTATGATTAGACACTAAAAAAAGACCTTTTCCCAAGTCAAGTAATGTCTATTCCACAATCATTAGTGAAAACTATGGTGGCTTTTGTATAGCATCCATGATTTTTTTTTTTTTTGTTAATTTAAAAATAATAGTATAGCATTCATGATTTTGATTCAGTACAGTAGTACACATATATTTAATTTGTTTTACCAACCTAATAAGGTTGAGAAATAATTTTTCTTGTAAACAAATCTAGCAAAATTTTATATTTAAATGATGTTTATTTTTTTGACAAAAATATTAAAAAATATTTTAATCCTATTAACAAGACACGTATACCACATTTTTCCAGCTCTGGATTTGTCAATTTTGTCTAAATTTTTTGGTATCAATTGGTTAATACAAGCACAGCAATAATCAATTAGTTCTCTTATCAAAAAATATAATCAATAGGTTCTAAAATTTTGGGTGCAACAATAATCAAGCCTTAATTCTAAAACTTTAGGTCTATAGATATCAACAAACTAATCAAATTTGATTACATGGAGTTTCTCCACCATTCTATACTATTGGTTATGTAAGTTTATTTATTTTGAACTGAGACAGTGAAATTAACATTGAAAACTCAGTCTAGTTAACTTTCAGTGAGGCCCACATGCCAGTGGGTTGGAGACACTACACACAATTGCAGGGTGGTATCTATTGCAAGTTTTGAAAGAGCACATATATATATATATATATATATATATATATATTGCACGTCTTGCTTATACAGAAGTTTAAGAGGGAAAGAAAAAACTTACTTTGCAACTTTTCATGGAAAAATTAAAAACTCCATCTGTTGCCATCTTCAATTTGGGAACACTGGTCAATGTTACAGTGTTAAGTATTTTGTATAGATAAATTCATATATAAATGTTCATTTGTTTCTTCTATCGTATCCTAATGTGTAAACTTCGTATGTGTGATAATTATTTGTTTTTCCTATCTAACTAACTTCTTTACACTTGTTTGTTTCCTTCATCAAAAACTATGATCTTGATCACAACTGCACAGTAAGAAAATTGAACGTGCTGCAACCTGCAAAGAATATCATGCATCAGAATACTTTTTAAAAAGCAAGAGAAAGAGTATAGTAAGATCACATACCTAAGGTCACTGTCCCCTTCATGTTCAAAATTATTGTGTCCAACCTCCAAAGGGATTAGGGAAAAGAATTGGTAAAGCTGAGCTTGAAATTCTGAAAGATGTGTGCATAACTTGTGGAACCTCAAAACCAGAAGCAATCAGAATCTACTTGGAAAACTCTGCATCATTTTAAAATTTCCAATTCCGTTATTGATCCTTATTTTCAACAGCTGCAAAGGCTGCCCGGCATATAACCTCTGAAAGTTCTAGTACAAGTCTGGACCACAATCAAGGCCTTATTGCATTATTCACGTCAGACCTGAAAGCCCACAAATTAGAATCCATAAGACTTGCACATTAAATTTAATTTGTATATATGCAGTGCATAACCTTAGAAAATCATAACCAACAGCAACATCTCTCTGTCATTACCTGCTCAGGTCCAGAAATTAGATTGGACTTCATTGCAGTTTCTCTGTTTTCATGAAACTATTCCTCAAGCATGGATGCTGATACATGTTTGTAAGTTGGAAAGAGAGAGAGAATACACTCTCACCATTCCTGAGAACCCTACAGCATCGAGGACTTCAACTGCTACTAAGAGCCTCCATTGCAAGGTGTACTAGCCGTAAAAGTTCCTCTACATCATGGAAGCTGAAATCAAGGGTCCTTTTAATGGAAGAGATAACCTTCTCGTTCCTTGTCTTTGCAAGTACTACATTAGCAGCTGCAAAGGAAATCTGGGATTTCCTTGAGGCCTCCATTGCAAAGTTTACATCTTGTGCCTGCAAGCAGTTCCACACAAAGACCATCAAAATATTTTTAACATATATAGTCAAAGGCAATGCGATGTGCCCAGAGGTTTGTGTAAAAAGAATTACTAGCATGCAGGGTACGATGCTAGGAACTTGCCAGATATATCATAAGGCCAAGACCAAAACTTTCCTTCTAACCTTTTCCTAATCTAAGTCCTCTAGGCATCACAAGATTCTTTTTTTTAAGTTTTAATAATCCCAGACCCGCTGGTTAGGATAAACTCCCATGCAACTCCCAAGTACCAGGAGTTCGAAATCTGGTCCTTCCATTTATACAATGAGGGTGCGAATGTCATTTGATCTAAAGGTCCTTGGTTGGGCACCTAAGGATCCTTTTAAGCCTTACCATCCATAACTAGCAAATGCCACAGCTATTTTTGAAGATATTTATTTTTTTTCCATCCAGCACAAGTTTTTTCCATAAATAGAATTTCCATGATGATAAGGAAACAAGGAAAACTAATATGACTATACATACAAAGTCGAGCAGCCGCACAAGCTTGGGATGGTTTCTGGCAGCAATGACATGATTACCAGTAACCTGCAATGAACTACCATCCTTGGCTACATCCATCTTGTCCATCATTGCTTGATTATATAAGTTATCAACATCAGAGGCAGAGGATGATGGAGACTGAACTGAAAACAATATAAAAATTGACAATGTTAATAAAATATCATAAGGAAAATTAGTTTGAATGATAGCAAGATATATAAGAATTTACTAACAACCCCCGCTCCCTCCTCCCTTTTTATAAGTAACTTTTGGTCCTAAGCAAAGGGGGAAGGGGAGATTCAAACTAGTGACATGAGGCGTGGTCCCCAGCTGATTGTGCTACTCCTTAGAGTTTTTAGCCTTTACCACCCCTTTTTCTTTAAACCTTTATTTTTAATTTTTTTTTATAAGCACGCATTTAGTACCAATTTCAAAAGAAGAAAAAGCACTTAATTTTGCTCAACAAATGGATCAACTTCAAGGGTAGCTCCAGCTTTTGCAGTAACAATTTCAGGCCAGGAGAAAGGAAAACCATTTTAGGCCAATAGGTTTTCCATAGACCGGGCAGAGCACCATTCATTAACATTTACAGTGCTGAATTGAGTCAAGCTGGGCCTATGAAGCCAACCGAAAACCACACTTAGAAGAAACAAGGCCCTGGCCCAGCCAGGCCTGGCCTTTTGAGGACTTATATTGTGCATTCTGATACTTGTTTTAGATCATCACCTTATGCTCCATCACTAATCAAACTATATAGCCGAGTTAAGGGTGAGTTGGATAAGTACTAGTTCCAAATAAATTAGAAAAGTTTTGTCATTGGCATTTATACCTTCTTTTACAAATTTTTGTTAACCAAAAAAAAATAATAATTACCTTCCAACCAAAGCATCCTTATTTTTACCTGGAGAAACCATTTGTAGTGTCTTTTGCAACTCATTTTGGTCACTGCTTGCAATGAAATGATTAACATAGATCATTCGCATGAACGTCACTTCCAAGCATTTGTATGCCAAGGCAGCAGAAGCCATGTCTTTGCATCTCTCATATTCACAGGCACAATATCTGTAAATTTAAGCAGTTCAAAAACATCAACATGTAGCTTTGAATGTTCTGTATACACCCAATTGTGGCATACATCATAGTTTATATAATTAAAAATAAAATAAAATCTTAAGGGTGATGCAACTCAATTAAGTTGAGAAGAAACATATCTACCTTAAACACATTAAACCAAACCCTGGGTAACTCTTCATAAAATATTTCATAAGTACTCTCGAGGAGTCACATGTTTGAGAATGTTAGAGCCTTAGGATATTTGTTTTGATTGTTTTTGGACATATCAGGATTTCATGATATTATCATTACTTTAATGCAGACTCATTCTCAGTTTTCCCAAGTATATTACGCTGCCTTCTGAAATAATACTAATGCTGGCACCTTAAAATAACTTCTATAATTTCTATAATCAAAATACTGCAAAAGCCTACAAGGAGAAATGCTGCTTATCCCACAATCTATTCTATGGCCCTGCTATTTTCATTTTTGTCTTCTTTGTCTCGATTTTCTAAACTTTCAGTCCTCCCTTTCTAATACTTTTTTCCCCTTCAGCAAGAGAGAAATGAAGAGTCTTTGCATGGATTGCATTCAACACTTACTCAAATAGCTTTGCAGTAGAACTGTATGCTGTAGTTGATGTCATTTCCCCATATTTGGCACTCTTGCTATTACAAGGATCTAACAGTGATGCCCCATGGAGAAACTTCAGAGCTGCCTGGAAGCGTGCCTCTATACTTTCAAGTTCTGAACCAGAAATCTAAAAAGCAAATAAAGAACAAACAAAAAGTTAGGCTAATGTTAACATTGAAAGATATAACCATATGAACATTTAAATAAACAACAAAAAATCAAAGTTGCAAAATATGGACAGACCTTAAGCTGATCTGCCGAATGCTTAAGATCTTCTGCTTCTTTTAAAGTCTTATTTGCTGCACGAGTAGAGGCATCCTTTCTTCTATGACTTGGTGCAACTATATCCCTATTTCCATCCCTATTACATGCGGGGTGTCTTGAACTAACATGATGAAGTTTATTTTGGCAGTCATCCTTCCCAAGTTGTTGTGAAGCCTTCACTGAATCACCTCCGTTAAAATCATCAAACGGCAATACATCAAAGTCATCACTGTTCTCTGTAGCTTCTTCTTCTTGTAAGTTTCTTTCTGAAGGGAGCCATTTTAAATATTTCTCATCATTATGATTCTGCAACAGATTCTGCCTACTGGCAGTAGATTCTCCACCCTTAGGAAAAACAGTAATAATTTTCGAATGTGGGTCCTCAAGTCTATCACATAGAGTTTGGCTCTCTCTTTTACTACTGTCACTCAAACATTTGCCAGCAGATACTTTTTTTACAGCATGATTTTTCTCAATTTTAGTAGACTTATTTCCCTGAATTTTAATTTTTCTAACCTTTATGTCTTTCTTGTAAGGTGCAATATCATGTGATCCATTCTCCACCTCATAGTGCAAATTATCCGATTCTTCCCGCTCATTAAATGACTGAGAAATCCTAATATTGCTTTTATCCAAATCAGATATTGGAGTTGACTGCCTTTCTTTGGCCTGTGAAGAGCAACCGTTTGTAGATTTCTCAGGCAGACATTTCTTTGGAGAGCGATGGCTGTTAACTCTTGCCATATCATGGAAATCGTGGTTCTTGCTTGGTTCATTGGTATGCTTGTCATTTTCAATACAAACATTCAACAGGTGGGAGTTTCTTATGTTCGAAGTGTGGACAGTTGATGATTTAGCTTTCACATGTATTTTGTGCTCAGTAAACCTGCCTTGATAATCAAATGAGGGGGACACAGAAGACCCATCTTGAATCACAGAGAAGGCTTTTTCCTTCCTTATGGACTCATAATGCTGGCTTCTGCCATCATCTTCACCCACTAAGTATGTTCCTGGGCTATTAATGAGAGCCAAACCTACATCTGCACTACCATCCTTCCCTGAAAGGCTCCTAGTATGATTTTCTGGGTTGGAAATTCTCAAAGGAGAAGAACAAACTGATTCTGCAGGCGAACCTTTAAATTCATTGAAATTCACCTTAATTTTACCTGTGCCTGAAATCATGGACGAACTAGAGGTGGCTGCAATACAAGGATGTCTAGCTCCAAAGTCCCTTCTAAAAGAATTGTTACCATCAACAGTCCACTGAGATAAATTGTATCCATCACACTGCCCAAAATGCTGGTCCTTCTTCGAATTTTTTCTGCCTTCATATGAACCAGTTCTGTCTAAAGGATTATTTTTGCTACTTGACAAAAGGATCCTGGTCACTGTACCTTGTTTTTCTGGTTCATTACTGACTTTCTTTTCTTTTCTGCATTGTCTCCCACTCGTCTCCTCCATAGAAATCTGTTCATCCTTAAAATCCTGTCTATTACTAGGAAGGTCATTCATATGAATTTGAATACCCTGCCGCTCATTCAACTTTCTCTTCTTTGTAGCAAAAGAACTCTTATCATTACCTTCCACAAAAGTCCTGTGACCCTGTTTCTTAGATTGTTTAACAGAAGGATATGAACCATCCTGGGGAACACCCTTTATATCGCTGGAACATCTTTCATTATATTTCTGAATATCAGTTTCAACTTCCTTCTTTGACAACCCACCAGGATTCTGATCTTGGTTGGTATAATGTGTGCTTTCTATCTTTGCTTTCTTAGAAGGTCTACAACCATCTTGACCATACTCCCTCCTGATATTTGTTTTCAGTGGCTTGGCATTACCTGTAAACAGAAACAGACCTCAGCAAAATAGTGGACTTCAAGAAACATTTAAGACACCACAGCTCCAGAAAGAATCTCTGAGCAGTCATGACCATAAACACTACCAATACAAACATGGCTGTGTTTAGTAAGGAGTGAGAAGAGATGGGTGAGGAGACTGAGAGAGGGAAGAGAGGAATGTTTGGGGGTATTTCTGTCTTTATTTCACTTGTTGACTAAAAGGGCATTTGCATCTTTTGCCACTTAATGGTCATGTGCATGTCATGTGACTGTTAAATTTAAAATTGATTTGGATGAGAAGGTGCTAATCGGCACAATGGAAAGGATCTACCTGTTAACTTTAACTGCAATCTTTTTAGAGTTTATTGTGTGCATTGCAAGTATCCCATAGTTTAGGGTGGTTATCTGCATTTAACCTTTTTTTTTTAATAAGTCATATTAAAGGCATCAACATTGGGAATCATTCATCAAATAAAATTTACTAAAAACATTAAAGTCATCAAAACATGCTTATCTACAAGATTCTGAGAATCCACTATCCTAACATAAAATTTTATAAGTTCCATCAAGTCAATTCACTATATGTGTTGATGCTTACATATGGAGTTCAGGAAAGGCAACCATAAATACTAGATCTTACAAGTTATTTACAGTATGCCAGCAGTTAGTAGTTCTTACTAGGTCTTTCCTCTGATTTCGATTCCAGGGAACATTGGCTGAGATTCTGTAAACCTTTGCTTTTAACAGGGACCTGTTGGTTCTTTTTGAAGTTCAACACATCCTTGGAACCAATATGAGGAGCTTCATTTGATACTGTTTTTGCTCCAAGTTTGTTCTTTCCACCATTGGTCACTGCACTGAAAACGAGATCTTGGCAGTTTTGGTTAAGATGCGGGGCCTCAAGCAAAGTTCCACCAGGTGCAGCTCCAACTGGATAAGTCTGCTGATTATTTTGTATCTGAGAAATGGGAACTTGGTATAATGCATTCAGAGCATTTGTTGTCTCCTCCTCACTGAAACTACACCGATTCATTCCAGGCCTGAAACAGTTTTATCTCTCAATCAACAGGAAGAGAGCAAGAGAGAGGATTACAAAAAAATCTCTATCCAAACATCTAGGTGGGTACTCTACTACTAGACTACTACTATCTGCTTGCTACAAAAAAGGTAACGTTAGTAAACATAAAAAAATCTCTATCGAAACATCTAGATGGGTACTCCACTAGACTACTACTATCTGCTTGCTACAAAAAAGGTAACGTTAGTAAACCTATTTCCAAGACCCAATGTCGACTTAATTGTAGACTTCAACACTTATGACGTGAGTCGTGAACCGACCTTGCAAGCTAAATAATTAATTTCCAAGTGAATAAAAACACCAAGTGAATAAAAACAACAGGGAAAGAAAAAAGAAGCATTTCAGATATTGCAGCCAAAGCTTGGTCATTTTCCATGTTACAAAACCTCTCTTGACCAAGAACTCATGCACTTTTCATGAGATCACAAATCACCACAGCATAATTCTCAGTTTGTTCATAATCACGATTTATCCATAATCACCATTCAAAATTCATACAGTTTATCTTTTACATAAAATTTCATAAAACCAAGAAGAGAACTTACAGCCAAGTAAGCATGCTGCACAGCCAATTCTTTGGCAGGTGGTCAGGATTTGTACCATATGGTAGAAGCCGCCATTTCTCACACTTGTCACAACACACCCAATTTTCCTCTATGACTACTGGAGCAACCTCAGAAGGATGAGGATCAGGTATCTTAGTTGCGTCTTTCATGTTTCCTTTCAGATGTGCTTCAGAAGATGATGGGAAATCATGCTGTTTATTACCTGATCTCTCCTTTAGTTTATGACTGAATGCATAGGATTCTTTCTCAGAAACATCAAGCTTATGGTCCTTCGCAAGATCTTTACCTAAGGTCTCCTTAGATTTGTTGCTGATTGCATGGTATCCTTTCCTGGATAGTTCTTTGACTGATTTTTTCCCAGACACTTCAAGCTTAGAGTCCTTTGCCTGATAGGTACCTGAATCGTCCCTTGATTTGCTGCTGGATGCAGGGAATTTTTTCTCAAAAACCTCAAGTTTAGAGTCCCTTCCCTGATCTTTGAGAGGATTCCTTGATGTATCACTTACACATTCTTTCTTAACTAGTTTTTTGTTAGACATTCTATCACTATGGCTATCTTTTGCCTTCTCCAAATCCTTGTATAATTTTTCATCTCCTTTACTTTTGGATGGAAAGCCACTTTTGTAAGCGACATTATCTTTTGACGCGGAAGAACAACTAACCTTCAAATTCACTTTTGACTTCCTGGTAGCTGAGCTATCGTGATTTTGGATTTCCTTAGACTTCTTTTGTCCCCCAGCTGATTCCTTCCCGTGAGATATATTCACTCCATCCTGTTGGTGGGTGGCTTTGCTCTCACAATTCTGTTTTATGGGAGCTGCCGTTCCCCAATCGCAAACTTTGCTTCCCTTTGGCATGTCACAATTCTGTTCAAACAAATTACAACTTCTATCATCCTTGGTTCTGCCATCTTTTCTTATATCATAGATTACATTTTTATCTTTCTGGACCATTTCTGCCAAACCATTCTTTGCATTCTGCTCATCACCACTCCTGCAAGCTATTGACCCCAAAGTTTCCTCTTTTACTAAGTATGAGGAGAAATTTTTTTCCTTTGCCTTACCCATATTGAGTTCAGATGCAGCCATAGCAATACCATTTCCCATGCCACCACCGTTACTATGTTTACTAGATTTAGGTGGAAGCTTCAAGATATCAGATGCAATCTCCTTGCTCACTGAGATCTTAATTTTTCCTTCATTCTTCAAACCAGCATTAACAGGATTAACAGGATCCTCAAAATTCCCATTATTTGATTCTACAAACCTCTCATTTTTATCCCCATACTTCTTTTTCTTCTCTCCAAGCACCTTTTTACAATGCATTTTAGAAGCAACCTCATTTTCAAAGACAGCATCCATCTCTTTAAAAGGTGGAGATCCACTTCCATCTAAGAGATTTTTTTCTTCCAATGGGCAAACCAAATTATCATGAAGAGGTGACAATAGCACACCATTTGGAATAGGAAAAGAAGTCATGATCTGCTTCATCACATTGGCATGGCAAAAAACATAATTGAATTATATGAACATCTGCCCGAAGAAACACATGAAGAGATAACAAAATGGTGAAAAAAGGTTCACCTTAATAATGCAGGAGGGAGATTCACTCTGTTTACTATGAGAATCTGGAGAGTTCCCTTCCCACTCTGTATGGCTGCCATCTGATGATGAGGATGGAGACATGTCAAGACCAAGATTGCTGTAGATTGCAGCACTCTTTTCAGTTAAAATGTTGTCTGACCCCACTTTGATCCGGAACTTCAGTGTCTTTTTATCAGACTGATTGATTGACAGTTTCAGAGGTTTGTGATTTGAAATATAATTCCTTGAATTACAAACTTTGGGCAAACTATCCACAGAAGAATTCCTTAGTTCAGGTAGTGCATGATCAGTTGAAGCAAGTCCAGGTCTCATGATAACTGTTGAATTCTGTGGGGCACCCTGCATGATCATATTAAGCAAAGAACTCAAGTGTCTAGAATAGTAAGAAAAATATAAATTAAGAAACCAACCATATACCTCTAAGGGCAGATCATGAGCATGGTTGTTTTGAGCTTTTGGTGAAGTCTTTGAGCAAGTAGAAGGAGACCGCTGATACGTAGGTAAAAATGAACCATATCCACCAAATCTTGCCCCTGTCAATCAGTTGTCTCCCATTATCATCATTTTAAACAGTGTTGATACTAAATTTAATCATAACATTGTATCTTAACAGATGAACATCTCCTTAATTCATCACTTACCCAAGTTTTCTGCAGAAAGTCCACCCTCAAACTCTTTCTGATGATGTCCCAAAACATCTTGTATCCACTTATCCTATCAAAAAATCAGAACCAAACCTTAATATTACTTGAAATACATTGCATAAAAAATGTCACATCAAGAAAGAGGTCAATTACAAGAACCACCATAGCATAAAATGTGGTGAAGCCTTAAAGTTATAGAAAAGCAAGTCCAGTACATAAACCAATGAGATTGTACATTAGACACTATAATTGGAACTGAAATTATTTATGCTTCAAATTAATCACTTTTGAATGAAAGTTTTGACATAAGGTGCATCATAGATGGTCAGGAGCTAGTATTATGTTGTTGCACTTACGAGTTAAAATGTAAAGAACCAAGATGTGGTTTCTATTATTTAAGAACTTTTTTATATCATATATTGGCACTTCAATGTGGAATATGTTCAGAAAGTACAAAAGAACCATCAGGTTGACAATCAAAATCAGACAAAGGAGTAACTGAATGCAATCTATGGAACTGATGTTCTTGCAGCATATTTGATGAGTGAATAAGTTCAGATGGAAATTTAATTGCAGTTGACTACCAGATATAGAGGAAACAGTAAAACCAACAAATGATGTTCCCTATGCATGTGGAAGCTCTTCCTGTTTTCATTGTGTCCCTTTATGATTTAATTCACACCCAAAACACCTACATTCCTCATGCAGCCAATACAACCACAGCCTAACTTGAGACATAGTGATCTATATTCTATGCCACAAGTTTTAGGTTTGGTAACCTAGGCTCTCACCACCAAACCCATATCAAATATCTCTGTTGGGGATCTAGGCTTGTGGCACCCCCTACCATTTAAAGACTGTTCAAAGTAAATATCTCTGTCCTTCTTCATGAATCTAGTCAGTGTGTGACAATTAGGAAATTATGGCTATTCCATCCTCAACATGATAATTTGTGACAGCAAACATATCTTTTGATATTTTATATTTGGAAGTATAAATCCAAACGGTTTGGACATAGCCTTAGTTAACTTTTTGATAGATATTAACAGAAGCAACCTCATTCAAGCTTGAGATGATGATCAGCCTTTGACTATCAAAGCAAGTAAGAAGTCCCAGCAAAAACAATATCCTATATAGATGGGATGTAGTATCCCATTATCTTAAAGTCCAGCAACATCACATCAATTGAACTATTAATCAAGCCAAAATTTTTTGTAAATCACTTGAGGCATCTAATGAAGACCAGCATTGGTATGAACTCTAAAACCACATGACCAACAATGTCTCTAGACTCAAACAAAAATAGAAGAAAACGCGTTCTATTCCCATGAGTTAGTTGTATTCTATTACACAACTAATTTATAAATGCTTTTGCCAGCAGAGAAGATGGAGGAAAAGAGAAAATAAATAAATAAAACCTAGAAATATTTTTGATTTATAAACTACACATCAACAGTAATAATCCTTGAAACAATTCCTTGATTTAGCCTAGTCTCATAATCATCTATTATCCATGAAAGAAAAATCCTCCCAACCCAACAATTTGTTGACAAGAGTCTGCTGAATAATGAAAAACCAGTACATGAACAATGAAAACCAAACATTTTCCTTAGTTATCTCAGCAAACAAATAAAAGGAAATAAAAATTTCAATGCATGTGGCATTTAGTGATCCATCAGATTTCTCAAAACCACCCAACCATCAATCACTAGTTCACACTCCAGCTCTATTTTTATTTTTATTTTCATTCTTTGTTTTGGACTTTAGCTCAAGCTTAATGGTGCAGCCCATGATAACAACATCCAAACACAAATTCTCAAAAAGCAACCAAATTTGCATTGATCACACCAAAAAGGATCAACATAAAACATCAATAAAAGAACCCTTACAATGTAAGAGAAAGCAACATCAATATCGATGTTTTGATCGTTGTCTATGTAAGAAGAACAACAAGCCGCTCCCTCTTCAAGCTCAGTCTTTCCCATCTTCACTACCACCAATGAAAAAACCTTAACACTAACCTAAATTGAACTACAATAACCCAATATTTCACTTGCCCTCAACTGAATTATGATCAAGGCCACAAAATATCAAAAGCCCACTTCAGAAAATCCAAAACCCAGTAAAACCCAATAATCAAAACCCCTTAAAATCACCAAATTCAGTTCTTGATCATCCAAAAAATATCACATGCCCTGAAATAATAGTCGATCAAGACCAAAAATATCAACAACCCACATCCCAAAATCCCTGAAAATCACCAAATTCAGTTCTTGATCATCCAAAATTTCCTCCAAACTATCAGAGGCACTGAATTGATATTTGATCAAAACCACAAGATATCAGAAAACCCCACTCCGGAAATCCAAAACCCAGAAAAACCCATGAAGCAAATCCCTCAGAATCACCATTCTTGGACCTTATTCAACTTGCCCAATGAAAACCCACCATTCAGATACTTTTCCAAATATACACAAAAATCCCAAAACACGTTTCGTAAAAGCACTTTAATACGCAATCTCTGTACACGGCCAAGCATTTAATACATCAGTGAAATAAAAGGTTCTCTATAATGCGGTGCTTAAAAGTTGAAACTGACTAGGAGGGATTTTTTTTTTTTTTTTTTTTTTTTTTTTTTTTTGAGGTTGTGTTTTTGCTTTTGGAAAACAGAGAAAGTGTTTTCTGTGTTTTCTTGCTTTTTGTTCATTCAGGATTTTTCCTTCGATTATTAAGGTGAAGAAATTTGCTTACCAACCTCATTGACAAAGTCACAAAATTGGGTTACAGCTTACAAGTATTTTATTTTTTATTTTTGTTTTTGCTTTTGCTAATTAAGCTAAAATTACTTAAATATTCCTTTATTACTTGAAAAGGAAATTTTTAAATCCCAAAAGAAAATATAAAAAGATTTTATATAATAATAATAATAATAATTTGGCTTCAAAAAAAAATATAATAATAAAAATAAATACAAAATGAAAATGTGGGCAAAGTGTTTTTTTTTTACTTTCATATAATCATAAAACTCGCATGGTAATGTAACATATACAATGAATGGTGTAATTGTGTATTTATTAGCATCTTTATGATATGTTATATATATATATATATATATATTTTTTTTTTCGTTATAATAAATGGAAATCTTTTTTAGGAATGAAGGAATTCTTATTATTATTATTTTTATATGAACTATTGAAATTATTTTAATAGTAATTGGCATAAAGAATTAATCATAATGTAATTTTGGAAAATGTGTTGAAATATATAATTTAGCTTTTAGAACTGTTTTGTAGTAAAAAATATCAATGAATTGACGAATTTTCAAGAAAAAAAAAGTGAAAAACATAATAAAATATAGGAATGATAAATAATTATAAAAAATAAAAAATAATGGGTAAACTGATTTTTCCCCTCTATATTTTATCTCTACATATTAAAAGGATTCAAAAAATTAGTTATGATTTAAAAAATGTCAAAAATACCTCTAATCTAATTAGATAATCTTTATTCTTAAAAATAAAAATAAGGTTAAAATTGTAATTCAATAAAATTAAAAAAAAAATACCAGATAAATTTTTTTCCTAAAAAGTAGTACACTCTCATTTGAATATATCTCAAAAAAAAAAAAAAAAAAAAAGATCTCAAGCACGTTTAATACATTTTTTTTTTCTAAAAACTAGCACACATTAAACCTAACAATTTACTCATTTTCAAATTCTAAATTTTAGTTTCTTAAAAGTTCATTTCTGTATAACCTCATTAAGATAAATTCAAATTAAAAAATTGCATTAAATTAAAAAAAAAAAAGCCTCATTGCATGTGCGGAGAACATGAGATGAGACTAATATATATTACAACTATGAGATAAAACTCTCATGAATGGTGTAATTGTGTATTTATTAACTTTAATATTTTTTTTTTCCTTATAGCAAATGGAAATGGGAGCTCTTTTATAGGAAAGAATTAAGCGACGCAAAGTCAAAAGGCTTTGACATTATTTTTCTAGTACTTCATAGGGAAAATTTCATAATATGATTTCGGAAAACTGCAATATTTTTAAAAACATAGAGGGAAACATAAAATGACCAATTGCAGGAATGATATAAACATAGGAGGTCTTTGGGTACCAAGAAAATTTTTATACTAAAAAGATTCTAGAGTTTTCAAGAATAATTGAAAACTTTTGTTTCCCATTATGTTTTCTTTGTAATTCTTTAGTTGCAAAGAAAATTCTAAAAAGTGAAAGTCTAATAATTATAAGGGTCATTGTTTCTTTTTTATTTAATAATTTTGAGGATCATTTTTTTTTTAATATATAGATAAAATTTTCAATTATGATGTATATTCTATAAATATTTTATTATATTATTAGACTAAAACACTAATTATATATATATATATATATATATATATATATATATATATATATTTTTAGAGAGTTTCAATTTATGGTGTTCGCTCTTGATGAAATAGCTCTTTATCATTGAACCAAGACACTAATCAATTTTTAGTGTAAGTCGGAATTAAAGATACTTGGTAGAAGTTAAACAATTTGTAGTGATACAAGAATTCATACCATCAAATCAAAATTTACAGTGGTAATAAAGAAGGGTTGCTTAGCAATGGAGGAAACTGCCTATTCTTGATTGATTTCCATAATGTTTCTTTTTCCTATATTTAATTAGACATTGCAAGAGAGCTGCTCATGCTTTGCTTTGCTTTGGCAAGCACATCACAATAAATGAGGGCCCCACCAGGTTTGGCTTGAGGGTTGCCCTCGCAATCTGATTTACATTCTCAATAAATTGAATACCATTTGCTATAAAAGAGAAAAAAGAATTCTATTTTGTAATAACGACACAATTTCAAAGGAGTTGCAACTCCAAAACCGTAAAATAATTTACAAGTGCACAAGATTGAAGCACAATTTAGTTGATAAATCACTCTTAAAAGGAGTTATCACACTCTGCCTTTATAACATGGAGTTTTTTTTATTGTTATTAAAGTAATGTTATTTTAAAAGAATATATATTTTTAAATAATTTTATTTGGGTTTATTTCATTAACTAATACCGTTCATATGATATGTGGTGTTCATAATTTGAATTAATAATTAAATCCAAATATTTGAATTTTATTTAGTACACAAAATTCATTTATTTATAAAATAATAGCAACAAGATAAATATATATATATATATATATATTATAAGTTTACATTTTTTTTAAAGAAAATATTGAATGTTTAGGCATTATCTTAGAATTAGCTTCTATTTTTTCCAACTCATGAAAAACTCTTGGTAAGGTTGTTGGTTTTTTATTTTTTTGATAGTATGATAGTTGGGTCCGATTGGGACTTTGGAGTAGGGAGATTCATTGGATGTCTTAATTAGAAACACTAGCTAGAAGATGCTAATCGGTTGAGTTACAAAGCTTTTGGCAAGGATATTAGTTAGTTGAATAGAATTGCTCATGTATTATTCCATTTTAGTAAAAAAGAAAAACAAGAAGAAGCTTATTTAACTATTTATATACTTAGTTTATTTATTTCATACAATGTAAACTTTGTTATTGTGATAAAATTGAATTCATTATAAAAATCTATTGAAAACTTGAAAATGTAAAACTAATTTTTTGGGCTATGATATTATCAATAAGTTTTTCATTGAAGTTTGTATTTCAATTCATTCTCAAAAAAAAAGTTTGTATTTCAATTAATGATAATAAAATTTTAAATTTAAAAAAATTGGAATAAGATTCACTCCCATTGAAATTCCTCTAGTTTTTAATTAGATGTGAGACACATGGCATTTTTTTTTTTTTGAATTTGTGTGATCTATAAAAATTGGAATAATGCTAGAGATACAAATCATTTTACAAATTGCTGATGTAGTGAGGGATTATTGTTAAATGGAAAAGTGATATTAATGGTGGATCTAGATGAAAACTAATAAGAGGTTGGCCACATCAATATTTTGTAAAAATGTTATAAAATAATTTGTAATTGTAACATTACTCTAAAATGAAAGAATCCCTTAGGGGACCCAAAAATGAAGGGTAGGGATTCAAATTCAATATCTCATAGATTTCATAAGGCCTTCAGAACTACTAGACAACTACCCAAGCTTTTTGAGGATGGGTCTTGATGTGATGGCAAGTATCCTCCATCAAAAACAAAAACTAACATATTTGAGTTTGAGAATTAGCCTTTTCACAAAAGATTGGGAGAAAGATTGTTTATCATGACTTCTCATAAATTTTACAAAAGTGGGTGTTTTTTGTATTAGGTACTACTTTTATTTTTTAGATATAAGCATGTTAATTCCAATATGAAATCAACAAAGTGGATAAATATAAATTAGGCTATTTGTTAGCAAGTAGATTACTAAAGCTGCTTGAAATATTTTATCTTTTAAAACTCAATATGAATCTTAAACATGTACTAGGTCGATTACTATTGGTGTTCAAATGAAGTCATCACAATATAATTATTATACAATAATGTAGTCATTGGTGTAAATTATATTGATTTATGTCACATTCATAATTTACTTTTGAGTCGTTAAGCTTAAAAGCCTTGCAACATTGACTGGTCGCCGTTATGAAGAAATTTTAGTGACATTAATAAGCAAAAATCGCCGGTAATGCAGTGGAGTATATTAAAAGAATAAAAAAATTAGAGAGATTGGTAATGCAATGGAGACTATCTGTACATGGCTGATTTGATATATTTGTAATAAGAGATACTTTCCTGTTGACCAAAAAATACCACATGCAATGATAGAAAGTTTGTCCAACCCAAGCCATCCAAAAATAAAAATAAGAAGTCTTATTATAGTCCACTCTAGCTGCCCAATGGAAATCAAACCATGGTTTCATCATAAACGTGATTGCCATTTTATTCAGTGACTCCAGTCTTGGTGACAAGTTTGTGCATTCAAATGCTATATGGAGCATAGAATATCCTGAATGTTAATCAACCAGGATAGAGCTAAGATAAACTAAGGAGGTGAGACAGACTCAAAATTCACTAAGTTGTTTTCCTGCATCAATAATTGTCGGCCTATCTTCAGCCGTATAAGAGATGCAACTCAAGGCAATCTGTGCAAAAGCAAGAAAATGTTCCTGATTAATTCCTTCTTTTAGTGACATAGGATCTATGATTTCAATCAACCAATTTTGTTCATCATATGGGTTCAACAACATTGGTAGAAAGGAGGGACTATACCTGTACTGTGGAGTATTCAACATCCATCCAGCCAAAAGCCCAAGTAGGAGCACACCATAAATATACACATCAACCTTCTCAGTTATATAGCCGGTAGCAATATATTCAGGTGCACCACACCTCATTCTCTCACATGCGGCATCGAATACATGCAGTTCACCTTTAGGAATAGATAAGAGTGAGAAATCAATCAGTTTGGCAACATTGTTCTCATCTAATATAATGATGGCTGACCGAATATCTCTATGGATAACAAACTTGGAAAATGAAGTATGAAGATATGCAAGGGCATTAACTATGCCCTGCATTTCTATGTTAAGGGATCAAAGTGGATTGTGGATCCCTGAAAAATTCATGATCTAATATCATGATCTAATTTCATGAATTTTATCCCTGAAAAATTCATACACTGGAGTTGGATATTTGGTCTCTAAGCAGCGTTTTAAGAGTTATAGAACATTTTGGGGGACACTCATTTGCGATCCCACCACAATGTCTTTAACAATGCCAAGTGTAACTTCTTCCATAACAGAAAATCATTTTTCTCCTGTGTGGTACTTTTTAACTGAAAGTAAGTGGTCTTCTAGAGAACCCTTGAATAACTTAAAATTACTATCCTACAAAATACATTGACGCTGGTCATAGTTGTTTGTTGCTCTTTTGAGCTCCTCAGTAGAGAAGACACGGATAGAATTGCTTTTCCCATTGCAAAAGGCAATTAGCTCCTCTAATAATAGTCTTCCATTCTTCATAAGAGATGTCTCCTATTTTGCTTTCCTCTTCATTTTCAAACACAAATTCATCTTGTCCACCAACCTTTAGATTATAGATAGAAATATTAATATACACATAATATGTTATGACATGAAGAGGCTATAATATTGCTGTAAACCAAGATGCTTGGAGGCCATTGATCAATCTTTTTGCTTACAGATCAAGGGTTATGCACAATTTAATGTTTGAAACTGGTTGTACACTACCACTATGTAAAAAATGAATCACTAGAACTTGAAACATATTACACTATAAGAAATCAAACATGTTCTATGACCATTCTCATAACTCATGATTTACATCTTTGAGCAATTTGGACATGTACTAGAGTTTAGACCAATCAGGTCATTATTGTTCATTTTTTCGATCAACAAATGTTTTGTACCTTAAGAAATTTTCCATTGACACCTTGTCCAATGAATTCTTAAGTCTTTTGAAGCATTATATATGTCAGAGCTTGGTTTCCTGCTATAATCATATACACTACATTTATTGAATTATTTCAAAATCCTATTAGCCTAGAGTCAATTAAAAAGAAAAAAGAAAAAAGAAAAATGAGAGAGGGGGGGTTTAAGTAAATCAGCCTAGAGTCATATTAGGTTTTTTGAAATATTTATATAATAATTATTTTACTTAAATATTGAAAAAAGTGATGGTTTGAGATATGAATCTGTGAGTTTTGACTTTTGAAGTTGAAATATGAACCTAGATCTACCTCAAACAATACCTTTTAGCAGCATATCAGTAGGACTAGGAACACAATTATTAAATTAGCATGATCCAAGAACATAAATCTCAAAATATCATGATCTATTAACACAAATTTTGAAACTCAATCCCACTTCATAGGCATGAGGCAAATATAATAATTGAAAACTAAGTAAGTGTTTCAAAGAGAATGTGCCTTATTCTACCCAGAGAAAGAGAGATGCAGCTATAACATAAGAAGCTCCAGAATTTGGTAGCTTGTGGATCTGGAGACTTACTCTTATCCTCTTGACAATATCATTATATCATGAGCTCTATAATATAGTACCTATCAAAAAGTATTTTCAAAGAGTCAAGGAAAGGCTTACTAGTAAACTGATAATGACCAAGCAGGAAACTAGTGGGAAATTTCATCACAATGACTTATTAGCTGTTTTCTTGGAGTTGGAGTTTCTCTTTAACAAACCTGTGTGCCGGACCAGATTAAGAATATAATGTGTAAAGAGATCAAAGTTGTTGACCAACTTTCTAATCAATCTTTTAATTGGAGGTGATGTTTTCATTCTTGGTTCTGTTTCTCTCAATTGCATGGCTCCAACAAATAGAAATCTAATATCCTAATATTTACTTCACATGTTTTTTTTTAATTGCATGGAAGTGCTGGCAACTAATTATTACTAGTATTGCTCATTCATGGCTAAACTTGGATAATTTATGGTACATTTGTCCACAAAATATAAAATCTATTAATTTAAATAGAACCCTAATAGTTTCTTTTTAGTCCTAAGAGTACAAACTATAGAACTATAAATATAGCAAATGAAACTTTGGGGATTAAATTTTACACTGCCAAACCACAATTTTAAATTGTAATTTATTATAATTATTTGTTAATTTAGCTTATATTCATTGAAACAAAATAGAGTACACAGGGAAAAACCCCAAAGCCAGAGAAGGGAAGGTACCAGCATAGGGAGCCTCCCTACTACAGGACCCAACTTACAAATCTAACTTCAAAACCAAAGAAATTAGCAAAGCAAAAGTGCACTAACAACACAACATTCTCGCTACCTTAAAAGCTAAAGATAACAAGGAGACTAAACAGCACATCTGTAAAGCATCCAAACCTGCACTTCAGTGCAGTAGCACATGTACAGCACAATAGCACTCTAGCAACACATAGCATCACATGTAATTTACCCAGAGAAATTATTCTGGATTTCTGTGAAAGCATCCTATGTGGATTATCGGACGAAATTGGAGGGTTTAAACTTTAAATTTGAGGGATCCTTTCCTAGTCTAAGTTGGATTTTACTAGTGCTTCTATGTCATGTTAAGATTTGAGTCCTATCTGGACCTCCAATAGTTTAATTTGTTCACAATATCTATGTATGTTTTGATCTGCTATATCATTTGTGCTTTAGGTCTAATTGGTTGATTATTAATTCTCACCATCTTCTTCTTTGGGGCTTGGGTTGGACTGGCAGATCATATTTTTGGAATTGTTAATTTTAGATTCTTTTTTTTTGGTTTTATTGGGCAGGTATGCTTACTTTTCAGTGTCAAACTGGTGAATAGTACCACACCATCTCAACCAAATACAATCTTGTGACTGGGTGCCTTGAATCAAGGAATTAGAAACCACCATGAACACCCCCCCCCCCCCCCCCCCCCACCCCCCAAAAAAAGTATTTCTAAGGGCCACTAATGTATTGGTTATTGAGGAATCCAACTAAGTTTCTAACTATTAACTACATGTTCAATCATAATAAGGCCGCCATCCTTGTGAGAATTTCATACCTCCACATGCAACTTTAAAACACTAAGGTGTAAAATAATTCATTTTCAATGACATAGTTGCAACTTGGAATACACACACACATATATGTACTTTTAGGCTTTTAGCATACATTTGTTTTATTGTGGACCCTGAACAGCAATGAATTTAGAGGAAAATAAGCTAACAAGGATGTAGGATAGACCAATCAATTTGCAAAACTTATTTTTTTGCAACATCAATCATTCTTGTTGGCAGGCAAAGTTGTAAGGAATGTGGGTCAGGGAATAACCATCAGTTATGAGTTTGAGGGGTTCAACCCATAGAGATTACTGTGAATTTTGCAGCCCATCCCACTGATGTTGCAATTCAAGATTGGCAAATTCTCTAAGAATAGCAGTAGAGGAGAGGAGGATCTTATGAAACAAATATCTAGAATTTGGCTCAATGGGGGGAAACAATATTGCATTCTTTCATTGAGCTGTTACAATAAGAAATGCTAGAAAACTCACTACTTTGTCTGAAGGATGATCAGGGGAATAGGATAATGGATCCCGAACAGGTAAAATAATTAGCTGTGGGGTACAATTATCAGAATCTGTTAGGCACCTCTAAGTGGCATCTTGCTTAAGAAATATGGGGAGACTTTCAACAGGCTCTAGACTTCCAAATTTTAGCAGATCACAAAGAAAATTTGCAGAGGTCAGTTTAAAGTTTGGAGATCCAGCAGACTATGTTTTCTTTGGATGGAGAGAAGGCCCCAGGCCTTGATGGGTTCACAGCTTGTTTTTTCATAAAAGCTTGGCTTGTTATCCATTCAAATGGACAAAGGGATCCATTGTCCCCTTATTCGTTTTTGCTAGCAATGGAGTTCCTAACTCAGATGCTAAAATAAAGGATTCTTAGTTGCAAGGACTTTAAATTCCTTCCCAGATGAAGACATCGAAATGTAGCTCTTTGGAGGTTTGTGTTGCACTGTTTGCTATAGTGTATACGGTGGGAATGGAATGCTAGATGCTTTGAGGGCTGTGAACGGTCTATTCTTGAGATTAAGTCTTTGTTTTTTCTTACTCTTCTTGAATGAAGTCTTGTTCTGCCATCTTGTTTTTGTTTTTCCCTTCCTGTCTTAATTAATCATTGTAATCCGGGCTCTTAATTTTTTCCAGTGTACTTGGGTTGGCTGTTTTAATAAAATTTGTTACATTACTTATTAAAAAAAAAAAAAAAAAAAAATTCATCCCAGATATGAGAATATGCAGCTTATTAATTTTTACTCTACTAGAATGATTTCACAAGAGCTGATCTACTCCCAGTCCAGTTAATGAAAAGTGTTTGGAAGACTTTATAGTGATTTCTGGCTTGTAGATTAATAATCTAAAAGTAAAATATTTTGTGCAGGTGTATATGGCTCTAAAGAACTAGATTTTGGATGCACTTTCACTTTAAGTAAGGTGGTCTCCCAGTTAGATATTTGGGTATGCCTCTAGTCCCTGGTAAGCTAAGCTATCATGATGCAAGCCCCTAATTGAGAAAAAAATGAGAAGAATCAATTCTTGGACATTTTAATAATAGTCCTTTGCAGACAGATTGAAGTTATTACAATCAGTCTTGTATTATGTGTCTTTGGGAGGTGAGTTAGTGGATGTTGCTTTAATATAGGTAATTTAACACAAGATTTATGAAGAAAGAAGCTAAACTTCACACTAAAAAATGGAGGTGGAAAGACTCGTATGCACCTGTCACATTTTTTGTTATTCTAAAAAATAACGTTTAATGGAGTACAATCTTTAGTGCAGCCAAAGCTGTGAGAAAGAAGACAACCATTTCATCAAACACTATTAAAGCAAGATGCTTTCCCTCCACCGCTCCATCATATTGGAATAAGTGGTTGATCTAAACCACAATACAAAACCTTTATAGTAATTGGTTTTTTGATCTTCTGAAGAAAAAAATCTCCATATTTATGACAATAATATATTCTAATTATATTTTGTAATGACTACTGTGTGCCCAGGTTATGACAATGGTGTTAAAAGCTGAATTTGTACTGATTGTGTATAAGCAAGAAAATGAACAAACAAAAACATAGTGTAGAGATATAACTCCAATAAGAGAAGAACTTCCAAAACATAAAAAATATATAAAAGAAAATATGATTTACTAAAGAATGTAAGAGTGTAAGAATGAAGGTACCTGAGAATAAGATGTTGAAAGTATTGCTTCTCTAAATTTCCATCCAATATATTAAAATATTATTATTGAAACCCACAGGAGAATAAAAGAATACCTGCATCTGTACATTCAAGAAAAAAGGAGGAGAGTGTAACCCAAAAAGAGGGGAAAATGATTCAAATATGACCAAAAGGAAATTACAATAATGCTGTAGAATGAAATTCAAAAATTGTACAAATGCATCACTCAAAAACCACACCCTAAAGCTTGGTAACTTTGGTACAAGCAAAGGTAAGTTTCTAGTCATGTGTTGAGCACATGGCTTCACTTCGCGGGAAGTCTTCTCGCGAGTTACCTGTGAAAAATCCTTTGATCTTCAATTTTTCTTGAGTTTTCACACTCTCTTACACACACAACCCATACAATGAAATCCATAAAATACAGGGTACATAAGATTGAACAAAGTTACAATCAAATTTGGCATGGAATTAAAGCCAATACAAAATAGTTGTAAATCACAACTTTACATAGTTATAGGGTCTAGCCATCTAGAGTTAGTCCTAGACAAGCTTTACATAAAGTTACGCCTTTTAGTTGTAGCCCAAAGTTGCACTTCCTTTAAAAAAATAAAATAAAAAAAATAACATTGCTACATATTTTGAAATCTAATGGTTGGACTGCATACTTTTTACGCTCTTACCAAGCATATCAAATTTTATGCTAATCAGATGTTATTTACTATATGATCGATAAACTTTTTTTATACATAATTTTAAACTACGAAAACTTGCAATTAAATAAGTGATTAATGACATAACTGTTGATTTTTGATCTCCTGAAAATTTTGTAAGTATGGAGAATATAAAAAGATAATATAATCCAATAATAGATTTGTCAAAATTCACATTTAATAAAGAAACCCAGCTGTTTGTGTTAGGTAAAATTAGTTGTTTAAGCTTAATTTTTTTTAGTTTTGCTATTGACAATTTTCGTTGTTGGGCTAAATTTTTTGGCCTTGTTAATTTTGTTTTAGATTTTAGATCTATTAATTTTTTTTGACCTTTTAAAAGTATCGATGATATTGTTAAAAGGGAGGGAGGGAGGGAGGGGGGAAGGGGCAAGTGTTATTTCATTGAACCAAATTAAAAATTGATAAATTTTTTTTGAGAAAATAAAAATGGTAAAATTAGTAGATATATATATATATATATATACTAGTATTTTTTTTATTAAAAAAAAAATTGGAAGGGGCCATCGCTCCCAAAGTCCAAGAATAGCACCCTCCCTAGACATATGTGCAACCTCAATAAACATGCACTTATTCATTGTTCTAGAAAGTGGATTACACAGAAGTGAATTATGCAAAGATTTGCCAAAAAAAAAAAAAAAAAAAACTCTGTAAGATACCAATTATGTTTAGTATGCAAATTGCTGATTATGGGTTATTCCATTTTGGAAAGAAAAAGTGGAATAGTTGTTGAGCTATTTATAATTTATATACTTACTTAGTTTTACTTAGCGTAATTTGTGTTATTGGGGTAAAATGAACTTTGTAAACATTTACATTTCTTTTCAATGAAAATCTATTGCAATGGTACAGCCATGGTACAAAGAAAATGACCTAATTGATTAAAAATTTAGAGGAAAACCAACCTTTCTATTCTTAGTGATTTGCCAATGTGCTCTTGTGGATTCTTATCTTCTCTAAGACTGCATAGTTTCCCTCATATACAATTTTTAAACTTATGAGCCTAAGCTGCTTGTATTTTATGTAATTGAATTAACACTTGAGGTTTATAAGACATTTTGCCAAAAAGGTAGGCTACACCCCAAACACCACCCATGGCCCTAAATTGGTCATGTCATCGGCAATTGACCAATGTCCCAACACCTAAACATACACACAGGCCAACAACCAGCTCAAATGTTGTTCAAGACACCCAAACATACTATAAATAAAATAGAGAAAAAAGTCACCTTAGGCTTATTAACAGCATCAAGATTGGTAGGTTCAATGAAGAATTTAATAGAATTGAAATCTAACTTTAATGAATGTGACAACACTTAATTGTTTTGGTCAGTTTGGACGTTTGAAACAACAATCCTAATAAGCTTATAAGCAAAAGGAAACAAAATAAATAAAAGTTTGCCTGTAAACTGCACTAATGGATTGTTGTAATAAAACATTTGATTTGATAATAAAGAACTCAAGCTCAACCCAACAGGAAAATATATAAATAAAAATTAAAACTACATTTGTCCTTAATGTGCACAATAATGATGTTTGTTGAAATTATACTGGGCATATTGATAAAACAACTCTGTGCAAGTATCACCACAACGGTTACATTTAAGGTGGTCTTTAGTTTCCTCAATGAAAGTAAGGGGGTGTGGGTGAAAGGAAAATTCATATGCACTTCCAAACTTGATAGTTGGGTATTTCCCAAGAATACATTTGGAATGTACAGGATAATTGGAATTTGCACAGTAGTAGAACCAATGCTTTGGGTTGCGTTCTTCTTCACAAATATCACAATAATATTCACCAGAGTCATCTTCAACAGTATAACAGAGAGTGAAGGGATGCTCATGTTGTTTGTACCTTGTGGTTTGTGGTAGTGTAGCACATTTGAAGTCCAAAGCAAATTCACAAGCGATACAACGGAATATTGGGGAAATTTTAGAATCACAACAACTACAATTATGTTTAGATTCTACGCTTGAGAGAAGAAGTTGATGCTCATGACTAGGGTGGGTAAAGATGTCTGAGATTAAACTACATGAAATATCAAGAGCAAACCAGCATGTCTCACACCAATAGATGAAACCATTGCAAATACGCTTACAAGCATAACAACTAATTGTCTTATGCCAATAAGGTGAATTTAGGGAGAGAGTGAGTGGGTGTTGATGAAGTGGATGTCTTTTTTTTTTTTTGGTAATTTAGCACAAGATTCATGAAGAAAGAATCTACAATTTACACAACTGTAAAAGGGAGGGAAAATTGCTTGTACGCACCCGTCGCATTTTTCAATATTTAGTGCCTCATAATTTGAAAGCTTTAAGTCATGCTCATGACTTAAATGTTGGATTTCTGTGACTATTTCAGTTCCGTCCTCCCTCACTTTGATATTTTTGACTTTGTAAGCTACTGAGTCATCAGATTGATCGAAGCTTTGAATCTTTATTCTCCTCCTCTTTAAGTTCTAGCAAATTTATGTTCTCTTTATTTCTGTAGTCCGCAGCACAATCGAGGTAGGCAACGAAATCGCATTTGGGGCAATAGTAAAACCCATAGTTTGTGTTCACCTTTTGAACACAGAGTTGACAGAATTGAGAGTCGGATTGATGGAGTCCAACTTCAAGATAAGAATGGGTGAGGTGGAGGAGGTGCTTGTGATGTATAACTTAGAGTCTGCGCGGCAAAGAAACATAACTATTATGAACCCAGAAACCACATAGGGCACACTGATTAGGTATACCCTTGACTTCTTTGGCACAAAGGTCACAAGTGAACGACATCCACTTCCAAAAGGGGGTGGTGGTGGACTTGGGAAGATTCAATGGTGGGCAGTAAGGAAGCACATGTGGCGTGAAGGTTGAAGTCGCAGCGGTAACAGTAATAAATGTATTGTGGGCAAGATTCATTGCAAAGTTGGCATTTGGTCTTTTGTTTGTGTTCTTCTTCTTGTTCAGGATATTGTGACTTTTCATCAAAGAGAATGAGAGGATGGATTGGGTGCGAGGGATGGTGCAACCCAAGGGGTAGTTCAGCACATGATTTATGATGCCGGTAGTAATTTCTATCACTGCAATCACTGCATCTATAGCTAGGACCATAAATTGATTCTTGGCACCCACAACAAGTGGGTCCCCATCTGTAGTCTGGAAAGAAGACCAAGGGATGCTTTGAATGGGAAAAATGTAGAAGGTGCTGCTGCTGCGGCTGCTCCATCTTCTTGTTCTATGACATAATCATCAAAATAGTGATGCGTCAGAATTGGTTTCGAATCTATCTAACAACACACCATTTTCTTTCTTTAAATTTCCATGTAAAATGACCCATTTTGGAGTTTGGATTTTAATAACAAAAACTGATTCAAAGCTTTTGGTTTGGGTTCATACCGTTACTTAAGAGCGCATACAGAGGATTTGGGCGTGAAGTGTTCTATACGGACCAGATTGTTTAAAAGGCCTGGGTTTGGCCTGGGTGGGTATTTTTGTTGGGTGGGTCTTTTCAATTTTGCAATGTTTTTTTTTTTTTTAGATGAATTTTGCAATGTTAAAAGTGGAAGACAATTTTAATAACTTACAAACTATTGACATAGACATAGGATTAGGAATTCTATAAATTTATTTCATTAAAATAAAAACGTGATTTTTTTACTTGACTAGAAAAATATTATTTCTTTGGATAAATAATAAAAATAATGGTTTTTTTTTTCTTTTCGCGTCTCTTTCTTTCATTCAATCACTCTTTTTAATTTTTTTTTTTAATGCTCATTCTACCGCTCCCTTAATCTTTAAAATATTTTGACAAGATTTTGTAGCTTCATTCAAAATAGAATGTAAACCATCTTTGTGGAACAAAATTTAATAGGGATTAGGTTCTTCTAAAAAAATAATTTGCTAAATCCACTATTGGAATAATTTTATTTCCTACAATTACCTTCCTTACCAAATATTAGTGTGATCTATTCTTTCTTTCAAATATTATAGTAATTGGGCATTAAAAACTCACTAATCTATGAAAAAAAATTTAGGTTTTTTTTTTTTTTTTTTTGATATTCTTCTACACAATAAACAACTAATTTTATAGATTTAATTGTAGATGACAACTAATTATTTTGAAATTTTACATGTGATAAACCTATAATAAATATCAAATAAAAAACTTAGAATCAAGAAAATAATGATTTATAAAAAAAAAATTAAGAGATATACCTTTCATCATCCAACAAAAAAAAAAAAAAACATGATATACCTTTTATTATCTCATAATTTAACAATATTATATCTCACAAAACTATAAAGACAATTGAAGTCCAATAAAATATTTTCAGGTGAAAATGTTTTTCAAAAAAAAAAAAAAATTTCCAAGTGTTTGGTTGCATTCCAAAAAATACCCTGGAAAATATTTGCAAGAGTTTAGTTGTATGTTAATAAAAACATATTTTCTACTACGTTTAACACATTCTCATCTCCTAAGCACATATATAATAAAAAAAAGTAAAATTTTAGAATTAAAAAAAAAAACTGTAATCAAGGACCAGCGGTTAGCGATAGGGGTTGGCCGCCAAAGACCGGGAATTTTAGTGGGGGGTGGAAGTTCAATTGATGAGTTTGGGTGACATGGAAAATGGTTTATGAAAAATAAAAGTATAAAATAATTTTCGCCATAAATGCTCTTATCTTATGGTCAAGTGAAAAAAAATTTATAGTTGACCAACATTTTCAGTCACCCCAAGTACCCGTAAATGAGGAAAATGTTTTCGTGAAATCAATTTTAATCGAACCAAACAAAGCCCAAATTTTACAACATTTAATGTTTTTATGAAAAATTTTAAGCAAGCAAAGTGATCTATAGTTCATAAATAACAATAAAACACACACACATACACACATAAATATGAACAAATTTGTAAAAGTATCAATACTTACAACAAGAATAATACAATTTGGCTTCAAAACACACCTAAAAAAAGCTTCCCATTGGCCTCAATTTCGAGTTTGTTGAAGTTAAGTTCCTGTAACATTTATCTATAACTACAAAAAGAAAAGGGCATCAGACACAAAGGGGTGGGTGAATCCAAATGCAGATGGATCACATACAAAAAGAAATAGAGAGAAAGAAGGGTGCAATGCGTGAGAATTGGTTTCGAATCTAACGACAACATTCTCAATTTTGATGTAAAATGACTGATGTGGAGTTTGTTTGCGAGAGATATTGAATTGATTATAGGATTTTAATAAGAAAGATTGGAAGCTTTTGGTGATTATACCACTATAGAGAGAGTATAAAGAGAAGGATTTGGGTGTGTGTTTGATGTTACTTGGGTCTAATAAAAGTAAGTACAAAAATTGCATTTTTAGAATGAAATTAAGAAATTTGGGTTGAACTATTGTATGTGATTAACTTAAAATAGATATTACATAAAACTGGGATTCAAGAAAATAGTTATTTAAGTGATATTCATTTTATCAAAGATACATTAAATGTAACATAAACTAAACCATTTATTGTGGGTTTGGATCCACGTTCACGTTTCACGTTTTGCGCAAATGCGCGTTTTACTTTTTTTTTTTTTTTTTGGCACATGTTTAGCTCAGCAAAACTAAAGGTGCAGCTACTGTTCATGAAACTGTTCATGCACTGTTCATGAACAGTAGCCGCATTATTTGACTTTCAACTCATTTTTAGCCACATCAGTGGGTCTCGACATTGTTCACGAGACCCGTAAACTCTACTTTTCAGCAACTTTTTCATTAAAAATGGGTCTCAAGGCACTATTTACACATTTAAAAATTATTTTGTTACAGTGTTTTCAATTTTCTGTTTTCAGCAAAATAAGTTAATCCAAACGGACCCTTAGTGTCAATTTCAAGTGCAAAAATGTAGAAGCTGCTGCGGCTGCTCCATCTTCTTGTTCTATGACATGCACAGTCAGAGTAACAATCACAGACATAATCATCAAATTAGTTTAGAGAAAAAGAAAGAAAAGGGCATCAGATGAGACGAGACATAAAAGGGGGAGGGGGGGGGGGGGGGGTGTGTGAATCGAAATGTAGAGAGTCAGATGGATGAAATTCACATTAATATACGAAAAGAAACAGAAAGAGAGAGAAAGAGACAGGCAGTGATAGTCATGCGTCAGAGTCTATCTAACAAACACCATTTTCTTTAAAGATTCAAAGCTTTTTTTTTTTGCTAAATAAAGATTCAAAGCTTTTGGTTTGGGTTCATACCGTTAGTTTTAGAATGAAATTAAAGAAATTTGGACCTGATTGTTTAAAACTTAAAATTTAGAATGCATGGGTTGGGCCGGGTGGGTATTTTCAATTTTACAATGTAAAAACTGGTGGGGGGGCAATGTTAAAAGTGAAAAACTTAACATTTAAAAAAAAAAAAAGACTTTCCACTATTACATAATTGCAACCACTAAGACCTGTTCAGTCACCACCATTGCAGCTAAAGTTAACTTGATCTTCCACCAAAAGAGAAAAACTCTTTGCAAGTGAGAAAAATGTCAAAAGTGTTGGTGGCTTACCAGTAAATTAATGAATTAACATACTTAATCCCAACCAAAATTGCTTAATTGTAGAAGAAAGGAGCATACATTTACACATTTTGGATGTAAATTTTGGCAAATCCATTATTAATTTACATTATTTTTTCTTATATCTTTTATACTTGCAAAATTTTTAAAAGATCAAAGATCAATAATAAAAAACAAACAATTCAATAGTTAGATTTTCAAAATATGTAATCATATTAATTTTTTTTAGTGAGAATTGTAGCCATTACATAGCCATGTTTTGCCCTTTAAAAAAAAAGTCAAAATAGATTTTTACCCTACTAGATTAATCACAAATAAAAAGTAAAGAATACATAAGGTATATATAATGATAATGAAGTTCCATAATGATTTTTTCTTTCCTAATATTCGTTCTCTTTACATTTAACATCCAAGAAAAGAAAGAGATCTTTTGATTTTTTTCTTTTCTTTTTCATTGCACATTAATTCATTCATTCCTTCCTACTCTTTTAAGTTATCTAAATTCTACTTTAGTAGGGTATGTATAGGAGTTACAGGGTTAGTCCTAGACAAGCTTTACATAAAGTTACGCCTCTTAGTTGTAGCCCAGAGTTACATTTCATTTAAAAAAAAAAAAAATTTAACATTATTACATATTTTAAAAATCTAACCGTTAGTTTGTCAAAATTCACACTTAATAAAAAGATATTTAGTAAAGTTGTAACCTTAGGTTATAACCAAGTTTATAACCAAATTTTATTTTATCTTTAATTGTCTAATAATTCGAAGTTTGTAGCCAAGTAATTGTCTAATTGTCTAATAATTTCACAAAAGAAGAAAAAATAAATGTGTATACGTTTCATACATGGAATTCGCCAACTAAAACCTAACATCTTAAGATTAGCTTGTAATCTTTATTCACAGATGTATGCAGGTATAGATCCAGAACTTGAAGTTAAGCTAGACGAAAGTATAAACAAAAAAAGAAAAATCATTATGAAATTCTAAATAAGCATCCATTTAGTATTAACAAACCATCAATAAAATCAAAAACACAAAATCATTGTTTCTTAATACATTACAATGCAATCATTTATGAAAATGGAACTTGACATGCATATTTGATGCTTGTGTCAGCTTCTGGTTAAGGGTAAAAATAAAATTTTTTAAAGCGCTGAGTTGTTTGTGTTGGATAAAATTAGTTGATTAAGCCTTTTTTTTTTTTTTTTTTTTGGGGTATTGATAATTTTAGTTGTTGAGCTAATTTCGTTGTGCTTGTTAATTTTGGTTTAGATTTTAGACCTATTAATTTTTTTATAACCTTTAAAAGTATCAATGATATTGTTAAGAGAGGAGGGTCGAGTGTTATTTTATTGAACCAAATTAAAAATTGTTAAAATTACTAGCTATATATATATACACACACTAGCATTTTAAAAAAAAATTAAAAAAAAATGGAAGGGACCATTGCCCCCGAAGTCCAAGAATACCTTCCTCCCTAGACCATATGTGCAATGTCAACAAACATGCACTTTCTCATTGTTCTAGTAAGTGGATTATACAGAAGTGGATTATGCAAAGATTTGCCAACTTATAAAAAAGTAACTCCGTAAGATTTTCCACAAAATATAAAATCTAATGATTTAAATAGAACCCTTATAGTTTCATTTTAGCCCAGAGACTTCAAACTACAGGGCTGTGAATGTAGAAAATGAAACTTTGTGGATTAAATTGTGACATGGCCAAACCACAAGGGCTAAATTGTAATTTACCCAAGAAATTATTCTGGATTTCGGTGAAAGCATCCTATGTTGTTTGTTCTCAATTGTGCTTCAAGGAATGAGGCACCACTATGAATATGAAGTATGAACATAAATGTTCCCCCCTCCCTGCTTCTGTAGTATTTCAAGGGCCACTAATATATTGGCTATTGAGCTGCCAATTGAATCCAACTAAGTTTTTAACTTTTAACTGCGCGTTCAATCATAATAAGGCTACCAATTTCTAAAACGCCATTCTTGAAAACACCATTCTTGGTGACAATTTCGTACCTCCACATGCAACTTTTAAAACACAAAGGTGTAATATAATTCAATGACACAGTTGCAAATTGGAACATACATTATACTTCTAGTATACATTTGTTTATATCGTATATTGGTACTTCAATATGGAATATATTCAGAAAGTACAAAAGAACCATCAGAGAAAGGAGGAGCAACTGAATGCAATCTATGGAACTGATGTGCTTGCAGCATATTTGACGAGTGAAATCAGTTCAAATGGAGATTTAATTGCAGTTGACTACCAAATATAGAGTAAACAGTTAAACCAACAAATGATGTTCTATGACACGAGTTTTAGGTTTGGCAGCCTAGGCTCTCACCATCAAATATCTCTGTTGGGGAACAAGGCTTGTGGCAATTAGGAAATGCTAGCTATTCCATCCTCAACATGATAATTTGTGACAGTAAACACATCTTTTGATATTTTATATTTGGAGGTATAAATCTAAATGGTTTGGACATAGCCTTTGTTAACTGTTTGATAGATATTAATAGAAGCAACCTCATTCAAGCTTGAGATGATGATCAGCCTTTGAATATCAAAGCACGTAAGAAGTCCTAGCAGAAACAATATCCAATATAGAAGGGATGAGGGTTAAGTCCAGCAAAAATCACAACAATTGAACTATTAATCAAGCCAAATTTTTTTGTAAATCACTTGAGGCATCTAGTGAAGACCAGCATTGGTTTGAACTCTAAAAACACAAGTCCAACAATGTCTCTAGACTGTAGAAATAATAGAAAATACGTTCTATTCCCATGAGTTAGCTGTACTCTATTACACAACTAATTTCTAAATGCTTTTGCTAGCTGAGAAGATGCAGGAAAAGAGAAAAGAAAGAAATAAAACCGACAAATCTTTTCAATTGATAAACTACACATCAACAGTAATAATCCTTGAAACAATTCCTTGATTTAAACTAGTCTCATCATCATCTATTATCCATGAAAGCAAAATCCTCCCAATCCAATAATTTGTTGACATGAGTCTTTTGTATAATGAAAAACCAGTACATGAACAATGAAAACCAAACACTTTCTTTAACCAAAAAAAAAAAAGAAAACCAAACACTTTCCGTAGTTATCTCGGTAAACAAATAAAAGGAAAAAAATTCCAATGCATATGGCATCAAGTGATCTATATTCTCAAACCACCCAACCATCAATCACTAGTTCACACTCTAGCTCTATTTTTATTTTAATTTTCATTCTTTGTTTAGGACTTTTGCTCAAGCTTACAAGTGCAGCCCATGATAACAAAATCCAAACACAAATTCTCAAAAAGCAACCAAATTTGCATTGATCACACCATAAAAGGATCAAATATAACATCAATAGAAAACCCCTGCAATTAACCTAAATTTAACTACAATAACCCAAACTTTCCCCAATATTTCACTTCCCCTCAACTGAAATATGATCAAGGCCACAAAATATCAAAAAACCCACTATAGAAAATCCAAAACCCGGTAAAACCCAATAATCAAAATCCCACAAAATCACCAAATTCAGTTCTTGATCATCCAATAAAAACCCTCCAGAATATCACATGCCCTGAAATAATAGTTGATCAAGAGCACAAAATATAAAAAACCCACATGCCAAAAATTTGCAACCACTGTAGTCAAACTGGTCTCCCACCCTGCACCTTGCTGACTGGGTGGCCAATATTACATAATTGCTCTTCAGTCACCACTACTAGCTCTTCAGTTACCATTACCACAGCTAAAGTCAACTTGAATCTTCCACCAAAAGAGAAACTATTTGCTCGGGAAAAAACGTCAAAATTGTAGGTGGTTTACAAGTAAATTAATGAACCAACACTTAGTCCCAACCAAAATTGCTCAATAGTAGAAGAAAGGCGCATACATATACAAACATATGGGCTTTTGATTTCAAAATAGCATTTTAAACCTATCACTTCCAGAATAAATAACTCTTGGTTGATTTGCTGACAAAAATCAGTGTATTTGTGTTTGTGGTTTCACTGCCCCTCCTAATTACTAAAAGAACTTTCATTATTGCATGGACCATTGTTTTGACAGCAACATAGAACTTCCTTCTCCAAGGCTCATGTCAGCATATTTTAATAGAAGATCCTACAAAATTAGCCATAAATCAGAAGAACATTTGGGAGAGAGAGCATTAAACTTCCTCTCTGTTAGAGCATCTACAACAGTGGAGTTAAAAATTTAACTATTTGGTACCACAAAAAGTTACTTTATTTATTTTACCTACTTACATGCTGCAGCAGTGGATCTATTTTAGCTTTCAACACAATAAAATAATATAAACATCACAATAAAATAATATTTCTACTACAATAAAATAATATATCTCACTACCAAAAAAACATCCACAGCACCAACCACAACCACCTCTACCATTAGCCACAGCCACAACCACCACCACCACCACCACCAGTCCACAGCAGGAAAAAAAAAAAAAAAAAAAAAAACCCACCAACCCAAATCTCCAATCTTTTTCCTTAACCCAGACCAAACAAAATCACCAATCACAAACAAAATAAAAAATCACCAATCATAGAGCTGGGCTTCGGTGAGGAGGATAGTGTCGGTGTGGGTCGGCGAGCTCCATGGGTTTCCCAGTCAGGTACTCCAAGGTTTTCTTCCCAAACCTCTTTCTCTAAGCACTTTCCCTTCTAGGTTTCATCAGAAACCTCATTTTCTTCCCAAACCTCTTTCTCCCAGCACCTGATCCTAGAATTCTTGCCGGTGATGAAGGTCCAGGATATCGTGGCGGTGCCGGCACTGGAAAGCTGTGTTGATCTGAAGTGGATCGGCGGAAGAGAAGGTGAGATAGAGAGATGAGAGCTTCAGAGAGTGAGTTGAGAGTGAGGGACGATGAGGATAAAAGAATGTAAAAAAATTCTCAAACATCTATTATTTTAATCCGGGCTGGGAATAATTTTTTTTTTTTAATTTTTAGCTTTCAGCTACATTGCACAGCCATGCATAGCTGTGCGCTGTAGCAATGAAGGTAAAACAAATACCTATAGCTCCACTACTGCAGGCCTCTTTTTTATGTGTAGTGGTGCTAAAAATAGCTTTTTAGCTTTTTAGCACCACTGCTGCAAGTGCTCTTAGTAAATACAAAACTAAGACATGCATCAAATGATCCACTAATCAAAATGTGGAAAGAAACGAGTATCTGGTTCTTATGTGTCTAAAAGAAAAAGAATTGACATTCGACTGGATCAATACATATATCTTTTTTTAAAAAGAAAAGAAAAGATAAAGACAATGAAGAAGGATAAAACAGCAAACACTAAAGCCGTTATATGTGTGCTAGCAAAAACATGTTGGTGACAGATTACAGCAAAATAATATGAAGAAACCATGAGAAAACTATCACACAGTGGGAAATTACTTTGTAGGAGAAGCCAACCTCAAACCTAAATTTCCCACAGGCAGGCGAACAAAATAATGAATCATAACTGATAAGTTGCTGTGTCATGGCTCTCAGCCTTTTGGTTTTGAATCAATGCTTGTGCAGTTTACCCATCAACTTCCATTTCACAATTTGCAAGAGATACCAGAGAAAACAAAACATCAACTAGCATTGTAAACTTCTTTTGAGAAACAAATAAACCCAAAACCTTAAAACCAAAAAGTACTTTTTGGAGGAAATAATTCATACAATGTGCTAGCTTTTGTAGGAATGCAATGGCTAATACAATTTCTAACTGTAAAGGCCATTTGAGAAATCACAGCAAAACTCAACCTGGTTAGAATACCTTCACCTTACATGTTTGAAAATCAACCAGTTTCCATAACAAATTAATCACCTAAGCCTAAAGTTAAATTAACTTATTTACTTTTCTGAGTTCTTCACCTTCATGTATTATTAATTTAGGGCACTATCAGGAAGCCCAATGATCAACAACTACGCAATGGTGGTAAAAAAAATTAATATAACTATAGAAATACCTCAAGTAACTTCTCTAGAGAGGCCTGCTTTAAGTACTGACCAGCTCTTTCTTGCTCTTGAATCAATAACCACACAACCTGAATAATTCAGAAAAACTAGCCCACAGTTTATACTTTGAATCACATATATGAACTTTTCAAGCTACTACCAATGAAAAAGAACAACCTTTTGAATGTAATCCGCATATGATATACAACAAAGCAACTCCGAAGCTAATTGAGAGTAGTAACTAGCGGCTTCTTCAAGTATGAGCTGCTCAAATGTTATATAGTACACTATCTTCCCTTCTCCGATTTCCGAAAAAAAATTCAGGACATTCTTGAGCAAATCTTGTTGGACCTGTTTACCATTCCGCTCCTGCTTGATCTGGAAACACAAGTCACAAGTGTCTAAAGCACAATTGATAGAAACAGAGACCAATTCATAAAATTAGTATAGAATGTCAACATACTAGGGAAATTGCAGCATCTTTAAAGCTACCATACAACTTACTGCAGACCTGAAACTCAAAATGAAAGTAAAACTTAGCTTAGCGAATCTTAACTTGAAAAAGGAAGGAGAAAATAGATAAAGGATGTGAGAGAACCATGCAAACTCAAGGAAGCTATTTTACGAATGAAAAAGCATGCTTACAAGATCGTGGAAGCAAAAAATTGCAAGATCATTGAGTGAAGGAATGCTTCTTCTGCCAACAAAGTGATGATCAAGGTACATAAAAATTCCTGATAAACACTTTGTCATCACCTTGTAATTTTCCCACATTTGCAGAAGTTCTATAAGTAAATAGGCATCATGTTTGTCATTTAGAGATGGCAGCACCTAAGAGTACAATTGAAAGCAGGGAGATTAACAGAGCATAAAAGTTGTTGGCATTATACGCCATAAAACATCAGGTAACCAAGGTGTCTCGGTATTTCCGAGTAGAAAAACATTGGGAAAGTAAATTGGGAGGTTGGTCTATAGACAGTTAGCTAGCCCAACACATTAGGTAGACACGGTCCATCTGTTTGCCCAGTCCTTAATTTTCACCAAGCTACCATTTCATTACAAAAGGGAGCTCTCACAAAATAATAGAGCTAATGCGCTATCAAGTTTATCTTACATTATGGATCCATCCAAGACAACATAAAAGACACAGTGAACAACCTCGTTATTTGTAATGCTAACATACAAAAGTTTTTTTTTTTTTTTGGTTGTTGTTCTGGTTTGCACTGTTCTTTTTTTTCCTATTTTTTGGGTTTTTTTTTTCTTCCTTTTGGGGGGAGGGGGGAGTTTTCAGTGATCAAAGTTCTACCATCTAACTATGCATTCTGCATAACTAATCTCGTTTGCAAATTGGACTAAACTACTAAAGAAGTTTTCAAAACATTTAGAATTGCACCACTGAAACAATGCTCTCTCCCAAAGCCATTTTATATCTTTCATAAAGCTGCCCTGAACAATCATAAGGTTGTCTCCGAGAGCACATGGTGTAAACACAGCTATCAACCAAGTGAAGGATAATCAATGCATGCAAACATATTTGAAATCACTCTTCATGGTGATGAATGATTATATGATAAACAGCAATCACAACTCGAAGAATATATAACATTTAGCATATTACTGGAAAGAGCTAAACGGTGACCTTTTTGTTTTCATTCTAAAAAAATCTACATGTTCGTTCTGACAACTTGTGCTAATTCTTTATTTCAACCATCCCACAGTTAGTAGTAACCTAATTATAATTGAGAATTTGAGCAAACACACATGCATATATATACAAAACAAACAAGCAAGAAACTAAGAGAGTGCATCATAATTTAAGAAAAGGATACTTAATGAACTTCATTAATGTAATGAATTTCAATTTGTGAACAGATATAATAAATTACAAACAAACCAAAAGAACCAAATAAAATTTTCTCAAAAAAGATATGATTATATCTAATAAGCACACAAGCATGTACATACAAAATTAACAACAAACCATGACAACTCATTATAGTTATCAAGAACGATACTCGAAAAACTACATGAACATGACAATAAATGCAGACTCAACAAACTACTTAACAAAACAAACCAAGACAACCCATTATAATTTTCAAAAAGGGTACTCAAAAAACTACATGAACATGACAAATTAACTTGTATTTTACAAAAAATCACTTAACAAAGCAAACCAACAGAACCCATTATAATTTTAAAAAGTATACTAGGAAACTACATGAACATAACGAATTAAGCGCATACATCACAGAAAGTTACTCAACAAAACAAACCAAGAGAACCCGTTATAATGTTCATAAAGGGTACTTGAAAAACTACATGAACATGATAAAATAACTTGTACTTTGGAACAAATTACTTAACAAAGTAAACAAAAGAGAACCCATTATAATTTTACTACAAAAACTACATGAACATAACAAAAAAAATTCATGAATTACAACATATTACTCAACAAAAAAAACCAAGAAAACCCAATAAAATTATAAAAAAGGATACTTATAGAACTTCATGTAATCTTCACCAGAGAACAATGTCTTGGGTGGGTGACCAATCAAAATATGCTTAGCCTTGACAATCCCCCTTCTTCAAGAATTCTCAACCCATCATCCAGCATTACAATCTGCCTCATTCTATTGACTCTCTTCACCCTCAACAACCTCAAATTCCACAATACACCCAACAGTACAAATATCCACCTACTTTACCCACAATAACCACATATATGAATATTATGACACATCAAACACGCATAACAACAACAAAACAAGAAAGACAGTAAGAGTAGAATAAATCCCACATAAGAAATATTGCTAACAAAGATAAAAACAAGGAATTTTGGGAATTATTTTTTAAATAAAAAGTCAAAATTTATTGGAAGCAAGAACTGGGTGTTAGAAGTTTTACCTTTGTTGCTTTTTTGTGTTGATCTGTGGTTCAAAGTGTGTAATGTACCAAACGTAGTAACAGAGAGTTTTGTTTGAGTGGGAGTGAAGTGGAGCCCGTTATATAGTACCTGTTGTAGAAGGGGAGCCGGTAATGATCAAAACGTTGACGTTTTGACTTTCTCTTGCAGATACCATGTGCTTTCTTTTTCTTTTTCTTTTTCTTTTTGACTTGTACGGATTCTTTGGATTAGAATCTTGTAAGTCCGAATGTGACTCCACTTCTTACTTCAGCGGCTGTGCTATATTTTGACACACTAACAACCAACTGGGATCACTGCAACTACCACAAAAACACCAACAACCACCGCATCCACAGCAAACAAAACAACCACCGATCTCAATGGTACCATAAGCAACCCACAAACTCACTGATCGCAACCCACAAAAACCCATTCACCGCCAAAAACACCAACAGCCGCCGTGACAGACGAACCCAAAATCCAACCCACTGTGACCGCCGCACACAACCAAAACACCCAACTCGCAGACCCACCGTCATGAACCCACGACCGACTAACAACCCCACCGCCAAACTCAACCGCTGCCGCCGCCACAACAACCCCACCACCACCTCCAAACCGGTGAACCAAGTCGACTCAGTTGCTGGGTTTCTGCAGTTCGTTGCCGAAACCACCACCGATCCACCTAGCAAATACTCCTGAAAGAGGAGAGTGAGAGAATAGAGAGAGTAGATATAGTGACAGGAGAGAGAGAGAGAGAGGAGAGATGTCTGAATGATTGAGAGAAAAGAGACGGAGGGAGAAAAAGAATACTTAAAATAATGTTCAAATCACAAAATATGCAAGATGTACCACAGTTATTTATTTATTTTTTTTGGTTAAAAGGAACATTAACATTATCAAGCCAAAATTACAGGAGTATTGGCATTACGCCTTAGAGTGTACAGACCCTGTGCATCAGTATTCAAAATAGTACATAATTCAACAGAGTCCGGACTATCTAATATAACAAAATCAAAAGGGGAAGAACATCCTTCCTTAGCAAGCTTATCCGCCACTCTGTTAGCTTCCCTGAACACATGGTTGACCTTGAAGTGCTGGAAACGATTAAGAAGAAAGCTGCAGTCATTTAGGAGGGGAGAATAAGCTCTGTTAGAGTTGTTGTTTGAAAGTACAAGCTGTACAATAACTTTAGCATCAAGCTCCACAGCAAGATGAGTTATTCCCAGCTGGTCTGCAAGTATGAGACCATCTCTGGGAGCCCAAAATTCAGCTATAATGCTAGTTGCAATCCCAACTCTTCTTTTATAACCTTTGACCCAGTTGCCATTACAGTTGCGGATAACACCTCCACCCCCCGCATTGCCCGGATTTCCTAAGGACGCTCCATCTGAATTTAATTTAAACCATCCCTCCTCAGGTTTGTGCCACCGTACTAGGTTGGTTGAGTGAGGCTTAGGAATGCGCACTTTACCCACACAAAAATGGTATTCCGTGGCTTGTTGAATGCAGACTCTATGTAGGCAAGAGTTCAAAGGGGTATTATCAAATACCACCCGATTCCTGTGTTTCCAAAGACCCCAAATGGCAAAAAGGAATTGTGTGCTCCACGGCAGCCCATTGGCCTGCAACTGATTGCTGTCAAGGCAATTCTTTTTTAGCCACTCAGGAAGATCCAGATGTCTTAAATTATAAAGAGAGAGAGGAGTTTTAATTGCTTTCCAAAAGGTGGCAGCAAAGGGGCAGTCTCTTAGTAGGTGTAATATGGTTTCCTCTTGGTTTTTACATAAAGGACAAGTAGTGTCACAGTCAACACCTCTAGCAGCAACTACTTGTCTCACTGGTACACTATTGTGGTGACACATCCATAGGAATGAACTGATTTTTGGCCATATGCCCAACTTCCAAAAGCCAGTTTCCCACAAAAACTTGAGGGTTATTATCAGTGGTGAAGTTTGAAGCATATGCCGAGAATTTTTTTTCTAAATAACAATAAATATTAAAAAATTTAGTTAGTTGTCAAGTTGGAAAAGAATGTGGAAAACTAGCATCTCGAGTTTTAGAAACTCGAGTTCCAAGATAAAAATCGAGTTTTTAAGCCTCGATTTGTAAGTGAATGGGTGAGAAGTGGGAAAAAATCCACGTGAAAATCGAGTTTTAAAGACTCGAGTTCTATAAATTGCAGAAAAACGCCGTTATAGAACTTAAAAACGTCACTATAGGGCTTAAAAATTGAGTTATAAAATTTTTTTGTAGGAAAACGCCGCTATAGGGCTTTAAAACGCCACTATATGGCATAAAAACGCCACTATAGGGCTTCCTGAACCTGGTATTGAACTCTTGTAAAAAAATTTGCAGAAAAACGCCGCTATAGGGCTTTAAAACGTCACCATAGGACTTAAAAACGCCACTATAGGGGCTATCAAACTAAATTTTTTTTTGCATGGAACTCGAGTTTCTAAAACTCGAGATCCGTGTGGCATTTTCAGTCCCAGAACACTCGCAAAGCGAGTTTTTAGGACTCGATTTTTAATATGGATCTCGAGTTTCTAAAACTCGAAATGCTAGTTTTCTTTAATCTTCAACCCGTTGTCTAACTTACTATATACTTGCACCACACACAGCCACTCTGCCCATTCCCCCCATATGCCGAGACCATATTAAAATCACCGTCATGGAAGGACATCCACAGTAAGGAATCCTTCTGATCACCATAGATTTGCATGGGTGTGGCATAAATCTTGTCTTTTACCTCTCTCGGTAAGTCGAAAGAAATAATGTTCCAGCCCCAATTCCCTTCTTGGAAAATATCAGCTATAGTCAATTCGGCTTCTCTTTGAGTGAGGGGGCCTTCAACCATACTTCTTAGTGAGTTTCCTTTAACCCATTTATCCCCCCAAAAGTTCAGCTTTGAGTTTTTCCCTACACTCCAACACACTTCCTTTTCAAAGATGGGGAAGCCTTTTTTAACTGCTGACCAGCGAGGAGAGCAGGGCAGCTTGTCTGGATCTTTGGAGTTCCTTCTTGAGTTGGAGCAATATTTTTGCAAAATGACCCTTGCCCATAATGACTCTTTTTCTTGATATAATCTCCAATTTAGCTTGGCTAGTAAGGCAATATTCTTTGCCTTTGCCTTTGCCGCTTGTATCCCCAAACCTCCCTCCTCCTTTGATTTGATGATCTTATTCCAACCAACCAAATGTAACTTCCTCTTATCTGGAGATGAGCCCCGCAGAAAATCCTTATTAATTTTATCTAATTTGTCACATAGATGCGTGGGAAGAGCTGCCCCTTGCATAACATAATTGAGGATGGCTGCCATGACTGATTTTAATAAAACAGTTCTGCCCGCAAAAGACAAGAACTTGACTTTCCAACCAACAAGTTTGGATATTACTCGCTCTGCCACAAAATTAAATTGTCTCCTGGTTGCCCCTTTATGTTTCAAGGGAAAACCCTAGTACCTCCCAATATTGGTGGTTGCATGAATCCCGAGATAGTCACACACTTTGTCCTTAAGGTCAGATGGAACATTTGGCAAAAAATAAATCCGGGTTTTTTCTAAACTAATCTTCTGCCCAGACTCTTGACAAAAAACATCAAGTGCAACTTTGATGGCTTCATATCCTGCATCACTCACCTTAGCAAACAGCATTAAGTCATCCGCAAAAAAAAGATGTAAGATGTCAACATTATCCTTGGATGCTTTCATTGGGATCCATCTTTTAGCAATGCATTCCTTCTCAATGAGGAAACCAAGGTATTCCATGCAAAGGATGAACAAGTAAGGGGAGAAGGGGTCCCTTTGCCTGATTCCTCTTGAAGGTTTAAAGGAGCTCAACTTATTACCATTGAAAAGGATTGAAGTGCTTGTGGTGGTTACACAGCTCATAATCAATTCAATCAAGTTTTGGGGGAAGTGAAAAGCTTTAAGTACTTTATGGATGAAACTCCATTCAATACAGTCATAGGCTTTGGCAAGATCCACTTTGATTGCCATGAAACCTCCTTTTCATTTTTTCTTGTCTAATGTATGGATTAACTCTTGGGCAATGATGATATTATCTAGGCCTCTTCTTCCCGGCACAAAAGCTGCTTGAACTGGGGAAATAAGTTTTTCCAATAAAGGCCTGATTCGGTCAACTATAATTTTGGTGATCACTTTGTAAATTGTGTTGCATAGACTAATGGGCCTATAATTGTTGAGACTCTCAGGACTTTGATTTTTTGGGATTAGTGAGATCAGGGTCTCATTTAAATACTCAGGAATTTTCTTAGCTTCAAAAATACTATATATCTTTCTGCAAACCGAGGCTTTAACATCAGCCCAAAAATATTGGACGAAACCTGCATGGAGCCCATCAGCACCTGGGGCTTTAAATGGTTTCAAAGACCAAAGCCCAAATTTTATTTCCTCTTCTGAAACTGGGGTACAAAGGGAAGTCCTATCACCATCCGAGAGAAAGCAACAGGAAAAGTTCTCTATGTCAGAATGGCAATTGGATGATAGAAAACTTGTCTGGAAAAGATCTTTATACCCCATTAAGATAATATTTTTAACCTCCTCCTCCTCAGTCACCCATTCTCCTTGGGAGTTCTTAATGCTCTTGATCCTATTTCAATGTCTTTGAACCAACGTGGACACATGAAAAAAGGACGTATTACGATTCCCAAAGGAAGCCCAGTTAATGCGAGATTTAAGGGCCCAATATTCCTCCTCTTGAAGCCTTATATCAGAATATTCCTTGATCAGATCTTGTTCTAACTGCACTAGGAATTGGTTTGGCCCATTTGGAAGTGCTTTTTGGGTCCCATTGATCCTAGCAAGCAGCCTCCTCTTCCTTGTAAACAAATTACCGAACACTGTTTTATTCCAATGGGTGGCCCTATTTATGAATAACTTAATAGCAGAAGGAAGGATTGAATCCTGTTTCCAAGCTTCTCTAACCACATCAGGAAATCCAGGATGATGCATCCACATAGTTTGAAAGCGAAAGGAACTGTTAATGGAGGCAGGAGGGGCCTTGGATAGTTCCAAAAGAACGGGGCAATGATCAGAGAACACCCTGGGGAGATGAATAACAGAAGCCTCAGGGTATAGGAGCCTCCATGACGGATTTGCAAAACATCTATCAATACGTTCCAGAATTAAATTCGAAACCTGTCTGAGATTGGACCAGGTAAATCTTGGTCCTGAGAACCCTAAATCCAACAAGCTGCAGGAATCCAGGCATTCTTTAAAATCTATGGCCCTATTAAGGTTGATATTCCTACCACCAAATTTATCTTCACTGCTAAGTACTTCGTTAAAATCCCCAAGTAACGGCCAGGGCAAATTATGCAACTGAGCAACTTGGGTTAAATTTTCCCAAAGAATTTTCCTTTCAGCTAATCTAGGGCTAGCATAAATAGGAGAAATAAGCCAAGTAAGGTTAGAATCATGTACCTTGATAGTGGCATAAATCTCCTGTTCAGTTGAAGACAGCACAAAGATGTCCACTTCCTCTTTTTTCCATAGCAACCATAACCCTCCTGCATATCCAATGGTGTCTGTTACAAAGAACCCATCGAAAGGAAGGTCCTCACAGATTCTAGCAGCCCTGTCACCTCCAACCCTGGTCTTAGTAATGATCATGATAAATGGAAAATGGTTTACAGCCATTTCAAATACTCTCCTCTTAAAATCATAATTGAGTGCACCTTTACAGTTCCACAACAAAACATTCATTTAGGAGCAATGGTTGTTAGGAATCTCCATTGGGTTAGTCCCCATCATTGATGTTGCTATCATGCTTTATCCCATCCTCCGTAGGAGATCTTTGGATGCTGCCCAATCTAGCTTCCACATAGTCAAGTAATTCATTATCCCATTCACTTCCTCTCTGCAGCAAACCAGGAGATCGCAATTCCTTACCCTCTTGAGTACTTGGAATAGTTTCAACGTGGGAAAATTCCCCAGGTGTGCTGAAGTTGTTCCCCTGAAATCTATTACTTTTCTCTCCTGTATCAGCCAGCCTGATTCGTCCAAGTGGGGCGGCACTAATGGCCGCCTGAGCTTGTTCAACTTCTCTGCTTCCACTTCCGAGATCAATGGCATGTCTGTGAGGAAATTCCACCAAGGATTTGGTGTTATTCCCCACGCTGGGTGGTCCAAAGCCAGGTCCCCTGTTCTCACGCTCTCTAGAGTCATTGGAAGTATGTGCTTTCAAGCTGTACAAAGACTTTCCTCGGTCCCACCCATTGTGACCGTGGGAGCTGAATGAATCTGAACAATCACTTCGTCGGGAATAACTACGGCTTTGTTCTTGTGCCATATTGCCCAACCCGAGGAGGGGAAGGTTGGTGGCCTTCTGTTGGAACGATCCATGGAGTGTGCTGGAAGAAGAATTAGATGAGGTTGAGAGGGTGAGGGGATACAGTTTGGTGCTTAACTTAGGCCTGGAGTGCTTCAAAGATTTGGTTTCTTTGGGGATGGAGTTTTTCTTACCTCTGGTGATCTTATGCTTTTGACTTTCTTTTTCTCTGTCCCATCTACCTGGCTTAAGTGACAGCCCAGTTCATTCCCCAAGAGTAATCCATCATTTCCTATGCAGCCTTTTTGGATCTCTACCCGATCCTTTGGCATATTGTGTACGTTAACTTCACGTGTCTTCCTTCCATTGTCACCAACTAAGGCAGAGTCACATGAGGCCCTAGCTCTGAAGAGGAATGTCTTATCCGAATTAAATATAGTCAGGCTAGGTTTTGGGTTACCAAAAGTACCCGTAGTTCCTTTAGTTTCAGTCATCTCACGCTGGTTAGTTTGGTTAGGTGTACTTCCTCGTTCATACTTAATTGGTCGTTTCTTCCTAGTTACCAACATCCACTCCCCAAATTTTTGATTCGGTTTTTAGGGCATCTTCTTCTCTGACTGCACAGGCGTCGGTTCAGTTGATGACACTTTCTCCTTGGTTTGGACACGATAGCAACAGGTCTCTTGTTTGTGTCCAATTCTACCACAGCAAAAACATAATGTTGAAAGACCTTTATACATCACTTTCTGGTACAGCCGACCCACTTTGATAGTGTTAATCAGCAGTTTCATAAGATCAATTTGTATGCACAGTCGGGCATAACTGCCTCTTGAGCCTGAGGCTATGTAGGAATCAATTCTAAGGATTGGGCCAATGGCTTTGCCAATTTCTAGTAGGACTAATCTGTCATAGAACTCAATAGGCAACTCAGGAAATCTAACCCAAACAGCCACTGATGAGAAACTAGACTCTGAAGCTTTGAAATAAGGCTCCCAAGGCTTGATTGCCAGGAAATGCTCTCCAATAAACCAAGGACCACCATGTAAAACCTTGTTATAGTCCCCACTGTCGTAAAATTTTATCAGGAAAAAGTCTTTGCCTAAATCCACACAATCCATTCTAGCAGTGGGTTTCCACATGGCATTGATCTTGAAAGTGAGGTAGTTGTAACCAACAGTTCTACCAAACACTTTCACTATCAAAGCCTTGGCCCAGGGTGCCCTAATACGGTTCTTAGTTTCTTTTGAAAGCTTAACTTCTACCAACCCTTCTGTAATATCATCTAACTCAGAGTCAGACTCTGCCTCAAGAGCCTCTTCATTCTCAAAACTAAAAGCTTAAGCATAGGCTCCTGGAATATCCCTAATAAGACTGTCTTTGTAACTTACCTGACCACGGGTTTGAACGAAAGGCTTATCTCCACTACTGTCCTTGAACTTCTTAGTCCTTCTATCAAGCTCTTCTTCTTCTTCTCTAGATCGCGGGATGGTGTGCTGAAACTTAGGTTCCATTGCTTGTTAACTCAAAATATTATCATTTCGTACCACAATTTTTTTTTTAATGGAAATGCACTATAGTTTTGGAAATATATATTATATATATGTTTTGGAAATATATACTAATTTACTATTGTTTGGAATTTTTAGAGTTTTAACTTATGGCGTCCGCTTTTGATGATAGCTCTTTATCATCAGAGCAAGACACCAATTAGTTTTTGGTGTAGGCGGAGATTAAACCCCAAATCTGTTATACAACCATCAGAGACTTTACCAGTTGAGCTAACTGGAACCCACACTACTATTTTTTGGAATTTGAGTTGAACTCGAGTTATTTAAAAAAGTAACCTTCAAGTTTGTGTTGGTTTTGACATCAAAAAAAAAAAAAGTTTGTGTTGGTTTTTCGTGCTATCTTTTATAGAACTTGAGTTACATACAAAATTGGTGGCTATTTTTTATGGAATTTGAGTTTGTGAAACTTGAGTTATAGGACAATCTTGAGTTTCATAAACTAGAATTTTAAAAAAGTAATAGATCCCTAATTATTTTCCAAAAAAAAAAAAATAGATCTCTACATATTTTGCCAAATAATATTACTTTGCCATTTTGACTTTAAAAAATATATAGATCCATGTTTTTTTTTGGGAGTTTAACACATGCTAGTGCTTTGATTTGAGGTGGTTTTGCCTAAAGTTTTGAAGTATTAAATTTTATTTTAAATTAGACTTGAGTATAATTTGGCCTTTAAAGTTTAGAGTTTTGTCCATTCAAATTTTAAAATTACATACATGATTTTTATTTTCATATGTTGCTATAATTTTTTTTTTTGTTTAAATACAATATAGAATTCTACTCTAGTCTAATCTATGTGTATATATGTATGCAGCTCTCTCATGGAGACTTGAACACCGACTCTTACCTTCCCTACACTCCACAAGCACTTATACTTATACTTATGGAGTGACCATTGTGCCAAGGATACACGAGTATTCATTTCTATTAGCAGTTTGACCATCTAGTAGTATTCATGTTTAATAACTATTTAATGAAATTACTTGCTCTAAAATGTTGTGAATTTCATTGTAGAAGGTAGAAAAACAAATTATGAATGGTCAGTTTACTAATAAAAATAAATAATATGGTCAATATAAAAACGGAATCAAATATGAAAGGTAAAATGTACTTAAAACACAGAGCTAAAATGTGATTGAGAATTTAGGAAAGTAGAATTAGTTGTAACTTGTAAGGTAATCTTATAGATTTTTATTATGATTATTTTTTTTTCCCTCTCGGACAATCCCCTGTAGTAAGGAATAACTTACATCCAATTAACTATTTAGCTTAAAGGAATGTATTTTCTATTGTGTTTAGAAAATTGTTAAGTTTAAGTATCAAATCAAAATCCTCATGCATACTCCCATCAATGGCTACTTGTTTTAATTGCAGGAAGAATTAATATAATTCTCTCTCTCTCTTTTTCCTTTTTTTTTTTTTTTTTTGTGGCTTTTTTGAGAGGGGAGTGAGAGACTAGGAAATGATCGAGAAGATGCCTATTGGGCAACGAGCCCATTGAACAATACAAGTTTTTAGAGTCTTGGCCTTACTCGCCACTCCATGGTTGAAAAATACCCTTTCAACTCAAAGTAAAAAATACCCTTTCAACTCAAAGTAAAAAATATTTCACTGTATGTAGCACTTCTTTCATACCTATCTAAAATCTAGGTAATTCAACTGCATAGGAGACTGAAGTTCTGGTTAAACAAGATCCCATTTTGACTCAACATGGGCAATGATAACTCAACCACTTCCTACATTTTCCTCTAATGAGATTTATTTTCACCCTATTGTAGGCTAAAGATCTAGCTTTAGAGAAAGTGGCTCTACAAAGTCATTATGACTACAGTAAGTCTAAAAACGCCAAATTAATGTGTTAAATTATGATTAGTGTATAACAAAAAGTGCTATTGGTGAAATTATTTTTTTATTTTTACAAAGTGGTGAACTTATTTGAAAGTTTTGTATGTTGCTCCTATCATAAGTTGATACCTATTTATGGTACATCACTTTGGTAGTTTGACTTGGATTGCAAACTTGTTGTGCATTATGGTACAAAGTCACTTGGGATTGTTCTACATTTTAGCGCAACTAGCATCCTAACATATTTTTATTCTCCATTTAGAAAATGCATACTCAAGTGCCTTTGACGACAGCCAAAGAATGTAACATTTATCAAGACTAGGGATGTGTAGCCAACTCGCTAAAACCAACTCGATCCAATTCAATCTGTCGGGTTAGGTCGGTTTTTAGGGGTGGGATAGATTAAGTTGTGAAATTTTTTTTTGGATAATTACACTTTACCAACCTGTGGTTTGCCTCTAATTCTATGTGCCAACCCGTGGTTTCAATTTTGACACTTTGCCTACCTGAGGTTCTCACTGTGAGTGTGCCGTAACCCACCTCTCCACTTTCCGTTACTCTAACACAGAATAAGTAAAAAACAAACCCCAAAACGGATCAAAACACTCTCACTCAAATCTTGAACATGAAGAACATGAAGAATATACCCAAAATAATAAAGATCACAAAACAATAAAGACTAAAGACTAAGCAATAAACACTAAAGACTAACAAATCAAGCTAATCTAAAATAAAGACTAAAGGCTAAAGACATAACAATAAACACTCTCACAACACATAAGGCCCATTTTTCTTTTTCTTTTTTTCTTTTTTTATGTGTGATCTGTTGTCCAAATCAAGCATATATACAAGGAAAGTGTGATCTGGTGTGTATTGGTGAAAAGATACAAGGAAAGTGTCCAAATCAAGCATACATACAACGGCCAAGATCTCTTCCCGGAACCCACAGTCGACCACCAAACTTCACCCACGGCTCCACTAAAGGCCATCGAAGAAGTCCTCATCAAGATCCCCGGCGCCATTCTCAACCTCATCGACAAGCACTACAGCGTTGAGGTTGAGAATGGCGATGACGCCGAGAATGGCGATCTCATTGAAGAGGTCCTCATCAAGAGGATGACTGTGAGATCCCCGGCGGAGACAATCTCGCCGAGGATGACTGTGAGGTCCTCAACGACAATCTCATCGAAGAGGTCCTCATCAAGATCCCCGGCGATCTCACAGTCGTCCGTCTCTGCCGTCAAGCTTGACCACTCGCGTGGGGTCGTGGTGCTGTGGGTGGACCTGGGTTCGTGGGGGCGTGGGTAGCAGCTCGCCGTGGGTCTTGGGATTGAGATCTGTGGAGTGGTTGATTTGAGTGTAATTTTTCTGGGTTTGAGAAGTTTGGATTTGAAATTGGGGTTTCAAATATATGTCTAGGTTTGAATCCATTTGTTCTTAAGTTCCTAGGATTGTATATATGCTTGATTTGAATTCATTTGTTCTTAAGTTTTGTTCTTAAGTTTCTGGGATTGTATATATGCTTGATTTGAATCCATTTGTTCTTAAGTTCCTGGGTTTGAATTCATTTGTTCTTAAGTTCCTAGGACCAAATGTTGTGCTATATTTTGGGGTTGTATTTTGATAGATTTATGTTTGATGGTATTGCTTGATTTGATTTGTATTAGTTTTTTGGATGCATGTTCTTCATGTTTGTGTGTATTCTTCATGTTTGTGAATGATGAGAAACTAATACCATATTTTATTCTTTTTTTTCTTTTGTTTCTTTTGTTTTTCTTGTTTTGGGAGGAGAGAGATATAAAATGGGCATAAAAAGACTTATTTGCCCTTCTTTTTTAACAGATGTGGGTTACGGCACACTCACGGTGAGAACCTCAAGTGGGCAAAGTATCAAAATTGAAACCACGGGTAGGCACATAGAATTAGAGGCAAACCACAGGTGGGTAAAGTGTAATTATCCCTTTTTTTTTACAGTGGGTCAGGTTATGTTTGGGTCATATGATTCACAAATCCACCTAACCTGACCTGATCTAACCTACCTATATTTAATATATATTTAAAAATATATTATACAAATTTGTTATTTACTATATATATATATATATATATATATTTTTTTTGCCTCTCTTCTTAAATAAAACTCAAATCCTAATTCTCCTCGATTATATAGTTTGTGTTGATTTGGTGCTATGATCATGATTATTTGGTAATAAATTTACTCTTATTTGTGGTGATGTTGTTTTAATGCTCAATTTAATAATAATAATAGTAATTAAAAAAAAATCCAACCCATGGGTCTAACCCAATCCATGTGAGTTGGGTTGGATTTTTTTAACCCACCATATATGGTGGGTTGGGTTGAGGGGTTACCCTTTAACTCGACCCATGCACACCCCTAAACAGGACAACAAATTTCTGCCAATTATTATCTATACATGGATTTCATTTGTCATAACCTCATATCATATATCAAATGGTAAGAACTTGCCAACTTTTTGTAGTGATTAAAAGAGTACAAACTTTAGAACCTGAACCAGTCCTTATTACTCATATTGTATAAAATGGATAAAGCAGATATAAGCGTTACTGCTAAATTCATTAGAATTTGAATGCAAATGGAAGAAGTGACATTTAAGCTGGACCTCATGGGCATAGTTTCTTATAAATATCTTTTAGTACCAATAAATTTAACACCTAATTGGAAATTTCAAAAAATAGATATAAATTAATATGCAATAAGACTCTATTAAATAAAATATTTATTTTTTAAAAATAAAATAATACGTAAATATCAAGAAAATAACATATGTCTTGAATTTGTGGGTACAAATGAAGAAATCATCTACACACATTTGTTTTTCCTTCATATATAATATTGACGCTTATGATTGATTCTTTCACTCGTTAACAAGTGAAAATAAACACACATAAAAAAACCCAAAGAATAACAAAATAACCATAAATCAATTAGAAACTAGAAATGAATGCAATCCTCATTGCTTGGGAGTGAGACCGGCCTTTAGAGCCTGAATGGTGGCAACATCTGTCTTGAAGGATTTAGCCAAGACAATGTCATCAATATCTGTGTTGAACAAAGCTTTAGGAATTGAAACACTTCCAGGATTTGAACTCCCAAAAGCTGCAATTTGAACCCAAAATCTCACGGATTTTATGAAGCCTTCGAAACCACTAGATAACTACCAAGGATTTTGGAGGTTGCGTTTTGGTGTGATGGCTGGTGCCCTCCATCAAAAGCAAAAAGTAGCTACTTTGAGATTGCCTACTGGCCTCTCATAGATCTTACAAAAGTAAGAATTTTGTGAATTAGGTACTACCCTTTTAGACATAAGCATTTTAATTCCAATATGAAATCAAAGTGGATAAATATAAATTAGGTTATTTGTCAATGAGTAGAATACTAAAGTTACGTGAAATTTTTTTTTTAAAGCTCAATATGAATCTTAAAGATTTACTTGGTCGATTACTATTGGTGTTCAAATAAGTCATCGCAATATAATCTATTTATATCTATCTATATATTACTAAAATATGAAGCGTAGCAATTAATGTTTCTTCGCTTCCGTTGAGCCACATCAGTCACCATGTCATTTCCAATTTTTTTTTCCTGAATTTCTCCTATAATTTTAAAATACTTTTACTAAATTTTTCCTCTACAGTAAAGCCCAATCTTTATAGCTTTAATTATGTCCACCATAAAGCCCAAAACATAAATGTTACGTTGATGTCCACCGTTAAGCCCAAACCCAACCCTTTATTCTTTTAATGCCAACCCTTTCTTCTTCTTCAGACCTTCAGCATGACTAACGCCAACCTCTCTCTCTTCCAAAGACAAATTCAATATTTCAGACCTGCAGCTTTCTAACGCCAACCTCTCTCTTCCCTCCTTCGTCTCTTCCTCTCCTTATTTATGTGAATCACTCCTTCATACCTCATCACTATCTCCCCTCCTTTTGCTCTTCCTATCTTTCACAGTTTCAAAACTCCTCATTTAATTGAATCAGAAAACAGCATATTTGAAGAAGATCTCAGAAATACTGACAGAATGTGGATGATTCACTTCAGGTATTTCACCTTTGTTCATGTTTCATTTGGGAGTGTTTCTTTTGAATGATTTGCTTAGATTGATGGGTTTGAAGCCCTGTAGTGGTTTTGCTAATTTCAATTATTGGACGAATTACTCTCTCTTTTGTATTTCAATAATTCAATCAACACTCCATTTCCTATCCGTATCGGAGCTGTTAGCTGCCTCCTCTGTACGAGCCGTCAATATCTACATCCGCTACAAGGTCTGCATATCAAGTTGAGGTATACTTAAATTTTATTTTTGACGTAGATTTATAATTTTTAGGGTTAATTCTTCTGTGTTTTCCTGTTTGGGTATTGAGTTTATGGTCTGCAATTTTTTGTATTTTTAGTTGTTGCCGTTGGCTGTAGAGAAAAGCTCAGAAATTAGGGGAAGGAAAATGACCACAATCTGTGATTATTATTAGGCTTATATCAAGTTGAGGTTATACAACTTTAGGGAGATTAGAGGAAGAATGTTTCCACCTTCCTTGTGCAGGCTGACATTGTGAAGAAGGAACATATCAAGATTCATTGTTTTTGAATAGCTGCAGCCTGCAGATCAATCTCCATATGTGGTTTACATTATTCTGGTCATGCTATATTGGATAGTTTATGATTTGAACCTTAGATTGTAGTCATAATACATGTGACTTTGTTATATGTACATCTATCTTTTGTGTCAATTTGGTAGTTTTGCTACTTGCTGAGTTGTGTGGGAGGGTCATTATGGATTTTACCGAAGCCTTTATCCATACCTTAATCAATAATACTAATTTCCTGTTTTATATAAATGATTGTGCATTGATTGGATGTATTTAAATGTCTAATTGATTTAATTGTCACGTAATTAGGTATTGCCACATTCAGCTATGATAAATTGATAATAGAGTAGATAAACTAACAGAAAAGGCCAAGAGTTATTCAAACAAGAGATGAACTAGGGTTAGGTTTGAGTGGGAGCAATGGCAGAAGAAGCAGGAAAGAGGAATAGAAAAGTTCGATGGCACAGACTTTGCGTATTGGAGGATGCAGATTGAAGATTATCTCTATGAGAGGAAATTGCATCTGCCTTTTTTGGGGACAAAACCTGAGGCGATGTGTTGACACCCCATTTTGCAACCCGCATTTAACCTCACCGGGAGAGTAAAAGGGTAATTTTGACTTGGAAATATGCATCTTGATTCTGGTCATTAGATTTTTAATCTCATTTCATCAAATGATCTTGATGTTGTAACGATCAAATCGACTGGTCATAAGCCCTAATCGGACCATTAGATTGAAAGTTATCATCAAATCAAGTTTTAATGGCTAAGATGCACTATCACAAATTGTGTCCGACTATATGTGATTATGAACAATTGATTTTAATTGGTTATAAGTGTAATCATTTGGAGATCAATGATGTGTCATAATTTAATTGGTTAGGACTACATTTTATGGTGAGGTTGCATACACCTAATTAATTAGATAGTTAAACATTAATTATTCAATGAGTAATTTGTGCAATTATCTTTTAATTAAAGGAAATTTGGAACCAATTAAGTCTGAAATGGGAGTGATTGGAGCCATTTAATGTTAATTGGGAGCTAATTTGGGACCTATTAATGTTAATTGTGCTGAAACCATTTTCTAACAAATGACCTCTGCTCACTATTTCATCGATATCTCTCAGAATATTTTGAATCTGTGAATGAGGTTAATTTTTGCAGACACTAGACATTTGGAGCTTCAATTTGAGCACAAGAATGAGACAATTCCGATCAGAATTGAGTCAGATATGATTTTTTGAAGTTGGCTCCACAGGCTGTTACAGCAGTTACGGGAAAAACGAATTTTGGCTTGCTCCCCACTCCCACCAATCTCTCCATTTAATGCACCAGATTTTTCCCAAGGCTAAAATGAGGTCTAAGTTCATAATCCTTGTCAACCCTCATTAAATGGCCTTCCATTCATATTCCCTCCACTACTACTATATAAACCCTCCCTCTCATTCATTCTAGAGAAAAAAAAAAAAAAAATCTCCTGTCTTCTCATCTCTTGAGTTCTAGTGAAGTAGAGTAGTCTTGTCATATCTTGGTCTTCCTGAGACTCAAGGTATTGAGTGAGACTCACTCTCCCTCTCCTAGTTCTTCTTTTTTCCTCCACCCTTAGGACCTCCACCAAGAGTCTCCTCCTTCACCGTATGAATCTTGCATGAAGGTATAATCCCTTTCCCTAACTTATTTTTTCGTGTTACCATGATGAGAATTTAAGATTAAAGCATGATAGTAATTATTTAAATTCCCTTGAATATGTTTAAATATTCTTAATTGTTCTTACGTGTTCTTCACATGTTCTTGGTTGTTCATCACATGTTCATGCATATCACTAGTTTTAATCTTAAATCCACATCAAAAATATGAAAAACATGTTTGTTTAATAATTCTTTCAAATCCTTGAATCTAGGTTATCACCATCCACACACATTCACTAGAATTTATTTTTCAATCCAAATGTAATGCTTAATAAATTGAATTAGGGTTTATCACATGCACACACACATCAAATTCAACATGCAAATTGATTGACATATTGGATGATATGATATGAATGTTGGCCACCATAGTCTAGAAGACCGGTTTCACCGGGCAAGGTGGGTGCCTAACACCTTCCCACCTTGTAACATAGCCTCCGAACTTAGATCAAGGGTTAATAGATCAAATGCTTATTCTTGTAATTTTCAATTTCTAAATTGTAACTAGGAAACAAAGCCATGTACTTTATTTTAGATTGTATCTAGGACCAAAGCCATGTAATTTCCTATGTTCAATGTAAATTCAATTTCAAATTAATAAAATGATGAATTTTTCAATCATGGTTTTCTTATTTATTCCAACAATTAAATAAGTGGCGACTCCATTGTAAAACCCTTAATCTAAAGGGGAAAATATAACTAGTCGAACCTCCATTTTGAGAAGCAATAACACGACTCCACCCATTCACGTGGGTTTGGCCCAACATTCCTATAAAAAAGAGGGCCGGGGGCGCGGTCTCTCACAGTGGCGACTCCACTGGGGATATTGAGGGCTAAGCTTCAATTAGGTTATGGTGGCCAACCATGTCATTATTTGTTTATTGCTTTTTGTATATAATATGTCTGCTATGTCATTATTTTGCATGTCATGCATCATTTGCTTGAATGAAATTTATTTTATTTGTGTGCTAGCCCGGAAGCTCGGTAGTATTAGCCGTGGATTGTGGTCTTCCTGAGACTCACATACCCAGTGGTGAACCTACCACCCACCGCGACAAGGATCATCATGGTTATGCCATGGTAGTTCATAGGGACAAACTGTACCGTTCGGACCAACGCGGTGCTCCTGGCGTTACAAGTTGGGAGGTACGACGTCCTAGCTTATGGGGACCTTTAACCTACCTTCTACCCATGTTGTAATAACCCATAGAACCTACCTTTCGGTCGGTCCATGTAAATTGCATTTCATTACGCATTTGTTGGGCCGTTGTTTGAACCATGATGACTTAAGTCCAAAACTTGAGCTCATCATGATTATTTGAACCTTGTATGTTGTGAATTAACTCAAGCCCAAAAGCCTATGATTGAACTCTACTTGGTAGTGAAGCCCAAAATTGTTTCTTGAATGAGTCTAAGCCCAACACTTGAGCCCATCGAAGGTGTATAGACATGATCAACATTGAAGGCCAAAAGCTTACAAGATGCATGCCTTCCAAGTGTAAGCCCAAGCCATTTCAAGCAAATACCAAAAGATCAAAATCAAGGTTCAAGCCTTCCAAGTGCAAGCCCAAGCCATTTCATCACAATCAAGGTTCAAGCATCCTAAATGGACCAAGAAGAAGCAAGTGGCCTAACTTTGCCTCACTTCACATTTGGTTTGCAACATCATGGTTAAGCTTAAAGTTTGTTAGTTTATTCCATGTTTCTATGTTTCTTTGAATTCTAAAAATCCAAGTAACATTTGATGTACTTTGTTCATGTATATATATATATATTTTTTAAATTCAAAATTTCTTTTTTCAAGATTTCTAAATCTTTCCCAAAAATAGAAAAAAATTTTCAAAAAAAAAAGAAAAAAAAAAAAGGTCTTTGGACTAGGGGCATTGAGCCCTTAAGTCATTTAAAAAAAAAAAAAATTCTTTGAACTAGGACCATTGAACTTCCTAGTGACTTTTCCAAAAAGTCCCAATTTTTTTCTTTCAAGATTTAAAAAAAAAAAAAAAAAAGTAGTCTCCTTTTCAAAATGGTACATGAGGATCTCTTGGACAAAACATTTTCTATATCTTGATGTTTAAAAGCTTGAGCAATCAAATTGTACCAAGGAATGATTAAATTCATTTAATCCATGTAAAGACTTTTGCTACTTGACTTAGAATATAAGAAGAAATGGTCTTAAAAGGCAATCATAAAGAATCCATCAATCGAAAAATCCCAAGAAACCATGCACTCAAACCAATTTTCAAAGATCTTTTGTTTCACAACATTAGAGCATTCATACTTTTTCTTTTAAGATGAATTTATTAAAAGAGCTTAAGTCATTGTGCCTACAAGCAAGCATTGCTAGGGATAGGAGGCCGTCTTTGGTAAAACAATATATTATATCTTAATACCTAGAATGATCATTATCCATTGCTAGCCCACTTGAGCCTTTAAACACTTGGCCTCTTTTTTGCATGAACCCACTAAAATCTAAACCTAGGGTGGAAAAATTCAAAGTATGTATGCTTAAATCTCATGTTAAGGAGGAGTCAATCTTGAGCTTTGAAGCTAATTGATAAAGCTCTCCTAGAGGACATGAAAGACAAGAAGAGAATTCATTAAGCTAACGATAAGAGATCGTCAAAGAAAAATGAGCTTTCACTCAATCAAGAAAAGAGAAATGAAATTTCATCAATGTGAGAGGAAAAAAGTGTGCATCAAGTTTGAAGAGCTTAAAATTCATCATGCCAAGAGGAATACAAGATTCATCCGAAAGAGATTTCATCAAAAAAGGAAAGATTCATCAAGTATAGAAATGTGCAAGTGCATCGAGGCAAGAAAGATGTATAAAGAGTGCATCAAAATGACTTAAGGTGAGAAAAACAAGGGAGGCAAAAGATTCCCAAAAAGTTCATTCAATCAAGAGATGAAAGATAGGCAAAAAAAAAAAAAAAAGAAAAAGAAAAAAAAGAAAAGGAAAATCCTAGCAAATTGAAAACTTGAAGATGTAACAAGAGGAAAGTCTAGAGGCATGATTCAAGGGAATGAGTATAAAAACAAATGTTGATACAAGTGATCAATGAAGACTAGTGAGAAGATGACAAAGAAGAAATGGGAAAACTCCTCCAATACTTGATTTTTGAGTAATGCATACTTGGGGGAACATCATTGGGAATTTTGAGCCTTTTTATATCATTCATTTCATAACCTAAACCCGGCCTACATTGCAACCCATGAATAAGACCTCCTTGAAGTCTTGCTAATTGTAGGCGCATCTTAAACTCTAACAATATTTTTCTCTTGAATTAAAAATGAAAAATGCTTAAAATTGTCAAACCCCACAGGGTAAAATGTTCGAGGACAAAATTTCTCAAATTCTCAAATCCTCAAAAGAACTTCCAAACCTGGAGCACTCTCCTTGTTTGCACCCAAAAATGTGGTTCATAAATATTATCACATTTCATTTCTAGATTGCTTTTGGGGACTTAATCTGACGATGTTCAAAAGGATGAAGCAAATTCGATTACATGAGTTTAATGATCTTGATCCTTCCTAATCAAAGAGATTTGTTTGATTCTTAAACACTTTGATTTGCCAAAATGGTTGTTCAAAGGATCACCTCTTGTTCAAAAAAAAAAAAAAAAAAATCTTTTTCAAAATCCAGTTCTCTTGAACTACGTCTTGACCTAATCCTCTATGAGAGAGGTACGTAGGCAGCCTTGCAGAGGCCCGGTCCCATTCACCCAAACAACCTTAGAGAACAAAGTCAAAACAATGTGACAAAATTGTTTGGGTGCATGTTAGGTTAAGCCCATTTGTTTGCATTAAGCATGTTTAAACTTGGAGCATTGGCCTATTTATATTGTGTGCAAGTTTTCATGATAATTGGTTTCTAACAAGCTAGAGAAAGAAAGTCTTGTTGTAGGAACCAAGGATGGCGAACCATGATCTTTTTTCATGTTCCCCAATGGTCACAACATCAAATGAATTCAGCTTCAATCTAAGCATGAAATATGCCCTAAACTAGGGGCATTGGGTAAGTACTTCCAATTCCTTTCAATGAATAAATCCATTGCTAATTGAAATTATCTTTTTGCAGGAATTAAGCAAGGACTTATCCAGCAATCCACATCAACTTCCATCCAAAGTTATTCTCATTCAAAGGATAGCTTTTTCAAAAAAAAAAAAAAAAATCATGAATTTATCTTCATCACTTCATCTTCATCTTCATCTTGTTCACTTTTTGGTAATAAACAAATCTTCATATTTGAAAAAAAAAAAAAAAAAAAAAAGGACAAAAGACAAAATTTTCAAAAAAAAAAATTTCAATTCTTTCTGAATCTTTCAAAAAAAAAAAAAAAAGAAAAAAAGAAAAGAAAAGGGAATTTTCAAAAAGCCTTGGAACTAGGGGCATTGGGTTCCTAGATTGCTTTCACAAAAGAAAAAGGAAAAAAATTTCATCAATCAAAATTTTCAATTCCTTCAAAAAATTCAAGATTTCCAAATTCTTTAAAAAAAATTCATCAATCAAATTCCTTCAAAAAATTCAGGATTTCCAAAATTTTCAAAAAAAAAAAAAAAAAAAAAAATCAAAAGTCCAAAAAAAAAAAAATCTTCATTAAATTCTTCTTCAGGAACAGAAAGCTATGATCCTTTTCCATATTCTCCAGTGGTGCAACATCAGGTCAAATGTCCACCCTCAGCATTCATCGAAGCATGGAATATGTCCTAAACTAGGGGCATTCGCCAGGTATGCCGAATTCTTTTCAATGAATAACTCTGTTACTTATTGAAAATATTTATTTTGCAGGTACTAGGGTAAAAGGCCCATACACATCAGCATGAGTCAAAAGATCCAAAAATCCTAGGTCTCTAAAAACATGAGACAAGATCCAAAAACCCTTGGTCCTCCGAAAACATGAGCCAAGATCCAAGAATCCTAGGTCTCTGAAAACATGAACCAGGATCCAGAACCTTTGGTCCTCTGAAAACATGAGCCAAAGCTCAAAAACCCTTGGTCCTCTGGAAAACATGAGCCAAGATCCAAAAATTCTAGGTCTCTGAAAACATGAGCCAGGATCCAGAACCTTTGGTCCTCTGAAAACATGAGCCAAAGCCCAAAAACCCTTGGTCCTCTGGAAAATATGAGCCAAGATCCAAAAATCCTAGGTCTCTGAAAACATGAGCCAGGATCCAAAACCTTTGGTCCTCTGAAAACATGAGCCAAAGCCCAAAAACCCTTGGTCCTCTGGAAAACATGAGCCAAGATCCAAGAATCCTAGGTCTCTAAAAACATGAACCAGGATCCAGAGCCTTTGGTCCTCTGAAAACATGAGCCAAGATTCAAGAATCCTAGGTCTCTGAAAACATGAGCCAGGATCCAGAACCTTTGGTCCTCTGAAAACATGAGCCACAGTCCAAAAAACCCTTGGTCCTCTGGAAAACATGAGCCAAGATCCAAGAATCCTAGGTCTCTGAAAACATGAGCCAGGATCCAGAACCTTTGGTCCTTTGAAAACATGAGCCAAAGCCCAAAAAACCCTTGGTCCTCTGAAAACATGAGCCAAGATCCAAAAATCCTAGGTCTCTGAAAACATGAGCCAGGATCCAGAACCTTTGGTCCTCTGAAAACATGAGCCAAAGCCCAAAAACCCTTAGTCCTCTGAAAACATGAGCCAAGATCCAAGAATTCTAGGTCTCTGAAAACATGAACTAGGATCCAGAACCTTTGGTCCTCTGAAAACATGAGCTAAAGCCCAAAAACCCTTGGTCCTCTGAAAACATGAGCCAAAGCCCAGAAAACCCTTGGTCCTCTGAAAACATGAGCCAAGATCCAAAAATCCTAGGTCTCTGAAAACATGAGCCAGGATCCAGAACCTTTGGTCCTCTGAAAACATGAGCCAAAGCCCCAAAAACCCTAGGTCCTCTGAAAACATGAGCCAAGATCCAAAAATCCTAGGTCTCTAAAAACATGAACCAGGATCCAGAACCTTTGGTCCTCTGAAAACATGAGCCAAAGCCCAAAAAACCCTTGGTCCTCTGGAAAACATGAGCCAAGATCCAAAAATCCTAGGTCTCTGAAAACATGAACCAAGATCCAGAACCTTTGGTCCTCTGAAAACATGAGCCAAAGCCCCAAAAACCCTTGGTCCTCTGAAAACATGAGCCAAGATCCAAAAATCCTAGGTCTCTGAAAACATGAACCAGGATCCAGAACCTTTGGTCCTCTGAAAACATGAGCCAAAGCCCAAAAACCCTTGGTCCTCTGGAAAACATGAGCCAAGATCCAAAAATCCTAGGTCTCTGAAAACATAAGCCAGGATCTAGAACCTTTGGTCCTCTGAAAACATGAGCCAAAGCCCAAAAACCCTTGGTCCTCTGGAAAACATGAGCCAAGATCCAAAAATCCTAGGTCTCTGAAAACATGAGCTAGGATCCAGAACCTTTGGTCCTCTGAAAACATGAGCCAAAGTCCAAAAAAACCCTTGGTCCTCTAAAAACACGAGCCAAGACCCAAAAATCCTAGGTCTCTGAAAACATGAGCCAGGATCCTTGGTCTTCCATTTTTTTTCTTTTTCTTTTTTTACCTTAGGTAAGCATGTCTTGTACTTATTCAAAAAAAAAAAAAAATTTCATGCGTGAACTACGTTTGGACCTGATCCTCCCACCAAGAGGTATGTAGGCAATCTCCCTCGAGATTCGGTCCACATTTTGATCCATAACATGACTTTCTGCATTTTCATCTACATGCATCACACATTCACCACGGTTAAATACTGATTGCAAAGTTAGGTGTCTCTTTCATACATTGACATTCGCTTTTCAAGCTCTGTCAATGAGGGGCATTCTGTTGACACCCCATTTTGCAACCCGCATTTAACCTCACCGAGAGGGTAAAAGGGTAATTTTGACTTGGAAATATGCATCTTGATTCTGGTCATTAGATTTTTAATCTCATTTCATTAAAATGATCTTGATGTTGTAACGATCAAATCAACTGGTCATAAGCTCTAATCGAACCATTAGATTGAAAGTTATCATCAAATCAAGTTTTAATGGCTAAGATGCACTATCACAAATTGTGTCCGACTATATGTGATTATGAACAATTGATTTTAATTGGTTATAAGTGTAATCAATTGGAGATCAATGATGTGTCATAATTTAATTGGTTAGGACTACATTTTATGGTGAGGTTGCATACACCTAATTAATTAGATAGTTAAACATTAATTATTCAATGAGTAATTTGTGCAATTATCTTTTAATTAAAGGAAATTTGGAACCAATTAAGTCTGAAATGGGAGTGATTGGAACCATTTAATGTTAATTGGGAGCTAATTTGGGACCTATTAATGTTAATTGTGCTGAAACCATTTTCTAACAAATGACCTCTGCTCACTATTTCATCGATATCTCTCAGAATATTTTGAATCTGTGAATGAGGTTAATTTTACTAGAAACTAGACATTCGGAGCTTCAATTTGAGCACAAGAATGAGACAATTCCGATCAGAATTGAGTCAGATATGATTTTTTGAAATTGGCTCCACAGGCTGTTACAACAGTTACGGGAAAACCAAATTTTGGCTTGCTCCCCACTCTCACCAATCTCTCCATTTAATGCACCAGATTTTTCCCAAGGCTAAAATGAGGTCTAGGTTCATAATCCTTGTCAACCCTAATTAAATGGCCTTCCATTCATATTTCCTCCACTACTACTATATAAACCCTCCCTCTCATTCATTCTAGAGAAAAATAACAAAAAAAAAAATATATATCCTCTCTTCTCCTCTCTTGAGTTCTAGTGAAGTAGAGTAGTCTTGTCATATCTTGGTCTTCCTGAGACTCAAGGTATTGAGTGAGACTCACTCTCCCTCTCCTAGTTCTTCTTTTTTCCTCCACCCTTAGGACCTCCACCAAGAGCCTCCTCCTCCACCGTATGAATCTTGCATGAAGGTATAATCCCTTTCCCTAACTTGTTTTTTCATGTTACCATGATGAGAATTTAAGATTAAAGCATGATAGTAATTATTTAAATTCCCTTGAATATGTTTGAATATTCTTAATTGTTCTTACGTGTTCTTCACATGTTCTTGGTTGTTCATCACATGTTCATGCATATCACTAGTTTTAATTTTAAATCCACATCAAAAATATGAAAAACATGTTTGTTTAATAATTCTTTCAAATTCTTGAATCTAGGTTATCACCATCCACACACATTCACTAGAATTTATTTTTCAATCCAAATGTAATGCTCAATAAATTGAATTAGGGTTTATCACATGCACACACACATCAAATTCAACATGCAAATTGATTGACATATTGGATGATATGATATGAATGTCGGCCACCATAGTCTAGAAGACCGGTTTCACCAGGCAAGGTGGGTGCCTAACACCTTCCCACCTTGTAATATAGCCTCCGAACTTAGATCAAGGGTTAGTAGATCAAATACTTATCCTTGTAATTTTCAATTTCTAGATTGTAACTAGGAAACAAAGCCATGTACTTTATCTTAGATTGTATCTAGGACCAAAGCCATGTAATTTCCTATGTTCAATGTAAATTCAATTTCAAATTAATAAAATGATGAATTTTTCAATCATGGTTTTCTTATTTATTCCAACAATTAAATAAGTGGCGACTCTATTGTAAAACCCTTAATCTAAAGGGGAAAATATAACTAGTCGAACCTCCATTTTGAGAAGCAATAACACGACTCCACCCATTCACGTGGGTTTGGCCCAACATTCCTATAAAAAAGGGAGCCGGGGGCGTGGTCTCTCACACGATGAAGGCTGAGGAATGGGCTCTTCTTGACAGACAGGTATTGGGAGTTATCAGGTTAACTCTGTCTAGGTCTGTTGCACACAATGTTGTGAAGGAGAAGACCACAGCAAATCTGATGAAGGCTTTGTCTGGAATGTATGAAAAGCTGTCGGCAAACAACAAGGTGCATCTGATGAAGAAACTGTTTAATTTGAAGATGGCAGAGAATGCATCAGTAGCACAACATCTGAACGAATTTAACACTATCACAAATCAATTGTTGTCTGTAGAAATTGATTTTGATGATGAGATTCGTGCTCTGATCGTTTTGACTTCTTTGCCAAACAGTTGGGAGGCAATGAGGATGGCAGTAAGCAATTCTACAGGAAAGGAAAAGCTCAAGTACAATGATATACGAGATTTAATTATGGCTGAAGAGATTTGCAGAAGAGATGCAGGTGAAACCTCAGGATCTAGTTCTGCCCTAAACCTTGAGACAAGAGGCAGAGGTAATAACAGAAATTCAAATCGGGGTAGATCAAAATCTAGAAATTTTAATCGGAATAGAAGTAAATCTAGATCAGGCCAACAAGTATAATGCTGGAATTGTGGAAAAATAGGTAACTTTAGGAACCAGTGCAAAAGTCCTAAGAAGAATAATGAAGATGATTTTGCTAATGCTGTAACAAAAGAGGTACAGGATGCATTGCTTCTTGCAGTAGACAGTCCACTTGATGATTGGGTTTTGGATTTAGGAGCTTCGTTTCATACCACTCCACACCGAGAAATCATACAGAATTATGTTGCAGGTGATTTTGGTAAGGTGTATTTAGCTGATGGTTCAGCCTTGGATGTTGTGGGTATGGGAGATGTCCGGATATTATTGCCTAATGGGTCTGTTTGGTTACTGGAAAAGGTTTGACATATTCCTGACCTGAGGAGGAATCTGATTTCTGTTGGACAACTTGATGATGAAGGACATGCAATATTATTTGTTGGTGGTACTTGGAAGGTTACAAAGGGAGTTAGGGTATTGGCTCGTGGAAAGAAGACTGGTACTCTATATATGACCTCAAGTCTAAGAGACACAATTGCAGTTGTTGATGCAAGTACTGATACAAGCTTATGGCACCGCAGGCTTAGTCACATGAGTGAGAAATAGATGAAGATGATGTTGTCAAGAGGAAAGCTACCAGAATTAAAGTCCATTGATATTGACATGTGTGAAAGCTGCATCTTAGGAAAGCAGAAAAAGGTGAGCTTCTTGAAAACCGGCAAGACACCGAAGGCTGAAAGATTGGAGTTAGTACACACTGATTTGTGGGGGCCTTCTCCGGTTGCATCCCTTGGAGGTTCAAGGTACTACATTACCTTTATTGATGACTCAAGCAGAAAGGTATGAGTTTATTTTCTGAAAAATGAATCTGATGTATTTGAAACTTTTAAGAAGTGGAAGGCCATGGTTGAGACAGAAACAGGTTTGAAAGTAAAATGTTTGAGGTCAGATAATGGAGGAGAGTACATAGATGGAGGGTTCAGTGAGTATTGTGCTGCACAGGGAATTAGGACGGAGAAGACCATTCCCGGAACACCACAGCAGAATGGTGTGGTTGAGCGCATGAACAGAACTCTCAATGAGCGTGCTAGGAGTATGAGGTTGCATGCTGGACTACCAAAAACTTTTTGGGCTGATGTTGTTAGCACTGCAGCTTACCTGATAAACCGAGGGCCATCAGTTCCCATGGAGTTCAGACTTCCTAAGGAGGTTTGGAGCGGTAAAGAGGTAAAGTTTTCACACTTAAAAGTTTTTGGTTGTGTTTCTTATGTTCATATTGATTCTGATGCTCGTAGTAAACTTGATGCAAAGTCTAAAATATGTTTTTTCATTAGCTATGGTGATGAGAAATTTGGCTATAGGTTTTGGGATGAACAAAACAGGAAAATCATCAGAAGTAGAAATGTTATATTTAATGAACAGGTTATGTACAAGGACAGGTCAACTGTAGTGTCAAATGTTACAGAGATAGATCAAAAGAAATCTGAGTTTGTCAACTTAGATGAATTGACTGAAAGTACTGTCCAAAAAGAGGGTGAAGAAGATAAGGAGAATGTAAATTCACAGGTAGATCAGAGTACACCTGTAGCTGAAGTCCGCAGATCTTCCAGAAATATTAGACCTCCACAGCGTTATTCACCCGCTCTAAATTATCTCCTGTTGACTGATAGTGGTGAGCCAGAGTGTTACAAAGAAGCCTTGCAAGATGAGAATTCAAGCAAGTGGGAGTTAGCCATGAAGGATGAGATGGATTCCTTGTTGGGAAATTAGACATGGGAACTGACTGAATTGCCAGTAGGAAAGAAGGCTTTGCACAATAAGTGGGTATACAGAATAAAGAATGAGCATGATGGTAGCAAACGTTACAAGGCCAAATTAGTTGTTAAAGGGTTCCAGCAGAAGAAGGGCATTGACTACACAGAGATATTTTCTCCAGTTGTGAAGATGTCAACAATTAGACTGGTATTGGGAATGGTGGCTGCAGAAAATTTACATCTTGAGCAGTTAGATGTGAAGACGACATTTCTTCATGGTGATTTGGAGGAAGACCTTTACATGATTCAGCCAGAAGGGTTCATTGTTCAAGGACAAGAGAATCTAGTCTGCAAACTGAGAAAGAGCTTGTATGGCCTAAAACAAGCTCCAAGACAGTGGTACAAGAAATTTGACAGCTTTATACATAAAATTGGGTTCAAAAGATGTGAAGCTAATCATTGTTGCTATGTCAAAAGCTATGTCAAATTCTTTGACAATTCTTATATCATTTTACTGTTGTATGTAGATGATATGCTCATTGCAGGGTCTAGCATTGAGGAGATTAATAATCTGAAGAAGCAATTGTCAAAACAGTTTGCAATGAAGGATTTGGGAGCTGCAAAACAAATCCTTGGTATGAGAATCATTAGAGACAAGGCTAATGGTACATTGAAACTTTCATAGTCAGAGTATGTGAAGAAAGTTCTCAGCAAGTTCAACATGAATGAAGCTAAACCAGTAAGCACACCCTTGGGTAGCCATTTCAAACTGAGCAAAGAACAGTCACCAAAGATAGAAGAAGAAAGGGACCATATGAGCAAGGTGCCCTATGCCTCAGCTATTGGCAACTTGATGTATGCTATGGTGTGTACAAGGCCAAACATTGCACATGCAGTGGGAGTTGTGAGCAGATTCATGAGTAGGCTTGGAAAGCAGCATTGGGAGGCAGTCAAGTGGATTTTGAGATATCTGAAGGGTTCATCAGATACATGTCTTTGCTTCACAGGTGCAAGTTTGAAACTACAAGGTTATGTAGATGCTGATATTGCTGGTGATATTGCTAGTAGAAAGAGTACTACTGGGTTTGTATTTACTCTGGGTGGTATAGCTATATCATGGGTTTCAAATCTGCAAAAGATTGTTACTTTGTCTACTACAGAAGCTGAGTATGTTGCAGCAACTGAAGCTGGAAAAGAGATGATTTGGCTACATGGTTTCTTAGATGAATTGGGTAAAAAGCAGGAGATGGGCATTCTACACAGTGACAGTCAGAGTGCAATCTTTCTTGCCAAAAATTCGGCTTTTCATTCAAAGTCGAAGCACATACAGACAAAATACCACTTTATCCGGTACCTTGTTGAAGATAAATTGGTAATACTTGAGAAGATCTGTGGATCTAAGAACCCAGCAGACATGTTGACTAAGGGTGTCACTATTGAGAAGTTGAAACTGTGTGCAACTTCAATTGGTCTTCTAGCTTGAGGACAGGAGGATGAGTTGCAGGGATGAGGGATTGATTTTGGAGGATAGCGGCTGATGTTGGTGATTGAACTAGTCTCCAAGTGGGAGATTTGTTGGGCTTTGTGGAGCCTAGTTTATTTTTGGCCCGTTTTGTAGCCTATTGTAATCTTGTGCGCATGATATAAAAGCCGCTTTTATGATTAGGGTTTATGATTATTGTTGTTGTGTTTCAGAGAGAGAGAGAGAAACACTGTAGCCGCACTTTGTATTTTTCCCTGATAATAGTGAAATTCCTGCAAATCCGTGGATGTAGGCAAATTGCCGAACCAGGTAAATACTGTCTTGTGCATATGATTATTTTTCTTTGGCGTGTGTTTTCTCTATTTTTTTTGTTTCTCACAGGTTGGGAATCGGGTTGAATTCCCTACATGAACACCTTAATAACTTCTTTTTTCGTTGCAGATGCTTGCATTTTTTTTTTCATGTTTGTAGTTGTACATCATTAAGCAAGGGTTACACATGATTCTTTATTCATTGTTTTTTTTTTTTTTTTTTTTTTTTTTTTGTAGTAAGCTTAATTTAATTACTGCATTTGAAGTTTTTTTTCTCCTTCGTTCTTTCTTATGTTCTTTTTTTTGTTTGCTCCAAAAGAATGTACTACTATATATGTAGAATGTTAGTTTGAGAAGTTAAATATTATGTTATGCTTAGTTAAATGAGATTTTTACTTCTATTTTTTTTTTTTTTGGGTTTCAATTTTTATAATTTTTAGATGTAAGTTCCACAGGGCTCGAGTTTCTTAGGGATTTTGTGCATGATAAATCTCTCTCTCTTCCTCTTCAATTTGCTTATTTTATAGAGTTTACCCAAATTTTTTTTAAAATTAAAGTATTTTGATTTTGTTAATTTTTAAATTTTGAGTAAGTTATTGGGGTTTTAGTTCATAAATTTTGTAGTTAGAATATTGTTTCAAATTTGGTGAATTTTGGGGAATGTAATAGTGTGAAAATTTTATAAACTTTTACTGCCTAGAAAGCCAATTAACTTGAGTCTAACAAGAAAGCCATGAACAACTTAAGTCCAACATGAAGGCCATGAACATCCAGGTAGTCCGTTGACATGTTTTTGTTTCAATTCTTTTCCTTCCCCTAATAAAGCCTTGCCGTTTGATTTGTTAGTTGAAATTGAAATAACACAATTTTCTTATTCTATATGAAATTGTTTATGGGTTTTTATTTTATGTATAGTTTTCAATGCAACTAACATCAATTCAATACACAAACATGAGGGTGGAAATGAGAGTTCTTGATGCTCTTTTTTAAAGCTCTTTCTGATTTATTAATTTCTGTTGCTTACTGTTTCAATGTTAAGGATTCAGTGAAAAACTTATTTTGTATTTGTACTATTGTTTTTCTTGCGGGAAAAATTTGATGAGTTTCTATGTTTGTGTTTTGTAGTTCATATTGATTTGTTGGATGTGAATGGTGATGTGGGGGGACTTAGACGAAGATAATGAGTTACCTATCTTCTATCTCAAGGTTTTTGTTTTTCCTTTATATTAAACTGTAAATGCGTAATAGTTTCTTTGAAATCTTATATAGATTCTATTTATAGTCATAGGTTGAACATAATATATTCAAAGCAACTCCTATTAATTATTTTTTTTATTGAGTTATTAAATCAAACATGCATCCAAAATCTGTTTTAAATGGAAATAATTCAACTGATGATTATTTATCTTTTTTTTTTCCTAGACTAGAGACGAATGTTTACATTGAATTGTGTACCTAATGGTGCACTCCCACACATAGATAGAGTGGAAGAAAACCATAAACTGGAGTTCTATGGAGTTCATGAAAACTTGCCTCAAGTTATGATTAGGAGTTCTATGATGATTGTATGTAAGTTATTATAGAACATGGTGGAAAAATTGAATCTAAAGGAAAAAGGAACCATTTTGGATTAGCGCATGTTGACAAGTTTGGGGTTTGATGATGCCATAGAAGTTTCAATGGAAGTCTTCTCTTAGTTGATAAGCTTTCATGTATGTAAATTAGGTTACTTATTGAAAAAAAAAATTGTAAATTAGGCTAGATATTGAAAGTTCTTGTTGAATGCTATAGTTACTAAAAGCTATGTTTAGCTATTAAACTACTTGAGGCGTTAAAATTTGGGATATAAGTTAATAAGAAATGTCTTTTACATTATGCTTTCAGATACAATTTTTATTCTCTTTTAGATTTTATAGAGAAGTAGGAACACAAAATTTGTATTTTAATTTTGTGTGTTTTTGTGTATGCATATCCACATTCCTGCACACAATATATACACTATCAACTTATATAGTTGCATGGCTAGATAGTTTAGCAAATACCTGATAGTCTTAAATGGGGTTTTCTGAGACCAAAACAATATATACACTTTAATTAAGATTGGCATACAATCTTATTTAATTTTAATTTTATTTGATATTGAAGGATCAAAACAACCAAATCACATTCAATAATACATATACACTTATAATTAATTAATTCAATGAGACCAAAATGTGGAACTTGAATAAGATTGGCACTTGTTTATTGAGAGCAGCATATATATCTGCTTCAGGATAAGGTTCCTCCCCTTTAGATTTCAGAAACTTCAGACCCAGTTTTGTTGGCTCTGGGAATTTTATATGAACATGAATCTGCACGATCAGTTCATTAAAATTTAATTAATTAAAGGGCTAGCAACATACATGCATAAACATAGAAATATGGGCACACAAACACAATTGACAATACCATGGGTGCATTCAGACACACAAACAAACATAACTTTGCTTTAAACATTCCTTTACAGTATTTTAGGAAGTAGGACATGGACACAGTATGGGTACGAAACGGTAATACAAACAATTTCTGAAAAATTATGACAAAAAACGGCGGATACGACATCAGTATGACACGAGTACGACATAGATACGACATGAATACAACACCCTAACATTGTGTTTGGTTGGGATGAAAATAGGGAGGATGGAAAATTGAGAGAAGAAAATATGGTGGAAAACAGTGTTTTCCACTGTTTGGCAAAAGAAGGAAAATGGGGAGGAAGGAAAACCGGGGAGAAAGTTTTCTCTCCTGGGCCCACAATTTTCATCCTCCCAAATCGGGAGGAAAATGCTGGAGAGAAAAGTGCTCTCACAACACTTTTACACAAATACCCCGTTCTCTCTCCTCTCACAGCTACAAACACAACGGCTACAGACACAACAATTTTTCTCTCAAACATCTCTAAACTCAAGCATAATCAGATTATCAGAATACAAATTCAAAAACACAATTTTAAAATTAATCAAATCATAACAATAAAGGCAAAAAAAAAAAGAAAGACAAAAGACAGACGACAGAAGCCATCTAACCCATCTGGGCTGCGATGGGGACGAAGATGAGTGACGGCTTCCAACTGCTTTGGGTCATGTTGGGACGAAGATGACCCATCTGGACTTTATTGTGGACGAATGTTTTGGAATCAAGTAAAAACAAAAAAAAACATAAAACAAAGAGAGAGCGCTGGAGAAAAAAAAAAGAGAGAATGAGAGTTGCGCCAACTAGTACTGGAACGTTCTTGAATGAGGGAGAAAAAGAAAATAAAAAGAAGGGGGGGATAGAGATAAGGACAATGTGTGTGGAAAAAAAAAACAATTGTATGGATGAAATAAAGGCTGAGAAAGGAGAAATAATATAAAGAATAAAAAATCCTAATTGAGAAATGTTACCATAATATTTTCACAATAAATTTTAAGTAACAGATTGTTATTAGTTAATATTGGTGAGTAAAAAAATAATTTCAGTGGTTGGTTCAAATTAGAACTAGTAACAACTTTCTACATAAATTTTGTTGTGAAAGTATTGCAAAAAATGTTGTAGATGTAACACTTCTCATTGAAAAATATAATTGTTTGTAAATTTTATGACAAAAAACGGCTGATATAAAATTAGTATGATATGAGTACAACACAAATACAACATGAATATAGCCCCCTAAACAAAGTGTCCGGTACTTCCTAAATAGTAATAGTCATGTGAGCACCTACTTTCCCCCAAAAACACCGTAAAACAAGTACCCAATGTTTCTAGCGCTAAATTCTGCAAACCAATTTCCAACCTTTCAGGTTTCACAAACCTCCTTCTCCTATGTAAACAGTATAATGTTTGAAATTCTGTTACAACATATTTACTTCTATTGGGAAAGGAAATGTTTCGTAAGCATATATCATTATACACTATTTTTTTTTTTTTCACTTTGCTATGAAAGCTAATTAAAAATTCTTCACTATTCAAATTTCAAAGATAACACTATTTTCCTTTTTATACAATTACTATACCTTCATAAAAAGGGTTTTTAAGAACAATTTTGCCGTTCAAGAAATTAATAAAGTTCATAGCATGGCCCAATAAGTACCAATCTATATATTACTAAAAGCTGAAACGTAGCATTTAATGTTGCTACTCTCCCGTTGAGCCACATCAGCCGCCATGTCATTTCCAATTTTTTTTCCCTAAATTTCTCTTATAATTTTAAAATACTTTTACTAAATTTTTCCCTAATTTCAAAATACTATATATATAAAAATAAATAAAAAAATAAAAAAACAAGATTTCCAACCATACCTCCACAATAAAGCCCAATATTTATAGCTTCAATTATGCCCACCATAAAGCCCAAAACAATAATATTACCTTGCTGTCCACCATAAAGCCCAAACCCAACCCTTTATTATTCTTTTAACGCCAACCCTTTCTTCTTCTTCAGACCTTTAGCTTGACTAACGCCAACCTCTCTCTCTTCCAAATACAGTTTCAAAACTTCAGACCTTCGGCTTTCTAACGCCAACCTCTCGCTTCCCTCCTTCGTCTCTTCCTTTCCTTATTTAAGTGAATCACTCCTCCATACCTCATCAATGTTTCCCCTCCTTTTGCTCTTCCTATCTTTCACGGTTTCAAAACTTCAGAATTGCGGCTTTCTCCTCCCTCCTTCGTCTCTTCCTCTCCTCATTTAATTGAATCAGAAAACAATATATTGAAGAAGAGCTCAGAAATACTGACAGACAGAATGTGGATGATTCACTTCAGGTATTTACATAAAAAATTTCACCTTTGCATTTTCTTAGTCACACAGGTTTGGGCCATTTGTTCATGTTTCGTTTGGGAGTGGTTCTTCTGAATGAGTAGCTTAGATTGATGGGTTTGGAGCCCTGTAATGGGTTTTGCTAATTTCAATTATTGGCTACATTGATCTCTTTTATGTATTTCAGTAATTCAATCAACACTCTGTTTCCTATCCGTATCCTTTTGCGAGAGGCAAATTGGTCCGACCACAGGCCTAAGTTCAAGGCCACCGTCAACTTTAATGGCGAGGAGTTGTTAGCTGCCTCCTCTGTACGAGCTGTCAATATCTACATCGGCTACAAGGTCTGTATATCAAGTTGAGGTATACTTAAATTTTATTTTCAATGTATATTTAAAATTTTTAGGGCTAATTCTTCTGTTGTTGGCTGCCTCCTCTGTATATCAAGTTGAGTTTATGGTCTGCAATTTTTTGAATTTTTAGTTGTTGCCATTGTCTGTAGAGAAAAGCTCAAAAATTAGGGTAAGGAAAATTACCCCAATCTGTGATTATTTTTATTAGGCTTATATCAAGCTGAGGTTATACAACTTCAGGGAGATTGGAAGAAGAATGTTTCCACCTTCCTTGTGTAGGCTGTGAGGAAAGAACATATCAAGATTCATTGTTTTTGAATAGCTGCAGCTTGTAGCCATAATACGTGTGACTTTGTTATAACATCTATCTTCAGTGTCAATTTGGGAGTTCTGCTACTTGCTGAGTTGTGTATTTTAATAAAATTAAGGGCACATCATCCTTATCATGTATACTTATAAAAAAAAAAAAAGTTGAGGTTTTTATATTTTTTTTAGGGTTAATTTTTATTTCGCTTTTAAATATATTAGTGAACATATTGGAGAGTGGATTATGGTTTGGGGTTGTACGCAATGAGGACCAATTCCACTTGCCAATGAAAGCAAGAAAGAATCAGAGTCATCAACAAAAAATCATATCGTGGTAATTCTAAGTGGGTTTGATGTCCTTAATTTTGTCATCGTTGTCAATGTTTTTGGTGATTGTTTTGGTTGTTTGTGGTGAAATTTTTTTTTTTTTTTTCATATAATCTGGTTTTTGTTTTATTTTTTGATGCCCTTAATCCAACATTTTTTTATTTTTTTTTATATTATATATATTTTTATATGGATGACCAAATTTGTGATTTTTAGAGACTTTTCTGGGTTTTGCATGTTGGATTATCTTCTCACAATTTTAATTGAGCATCTATTTGGGTGTTGAGGAAAAAAAAAGTGAAGCAAAAGTAAATGGAAGCACAATCAACTGTGAAGGTTCTTTTAGATACTGTTGTGAATTATGAGTTTTGCTTTGTTAATTTGCCAATTGTGGATTACTTTGTAGGCTTTGGTAGGTATTCTTTTTAGAGAGATTTAACAAAGCAATGAACTATAGCTTTGTTTTTTTTCTAATAAACGTATTTTTTATGTTATTTCTACTAAGATGTTTCTATGGTATTCTATTCTATTTCACTTGTGTTGGTTATTTCAATCCAACATATTTGGGAACTCTCATACCATCATTCATATGGGAAGAAAACCGTAATAACTTCTTCTTTCGTTGCAGATGCTTTCATTTTTTTTTTCCATGTTTGTAGTTGTACATCATTAAGCAAGGGTTACAGATGATTCTTTATTCATTGTTTATTTTTTTTCCTTTTTTTTTTTTTGGTAGCAAGCTTAATTTAATTACTGCATTTGAAGTTTTTTTTCTCCTTTGTTCTTTCTTATGTTTTTTTTTTTTTTTTGCTCCAAAAGAATGTACTATTATATATGTAGTATGTTAGTTGGAGAAGTTCAATATTATGTTATGCTTGGTTAAATGAGATTTTTACTTTTTTTTTTTGGGTTTCAATTTTTATAATTTTTAGCTGTAAGTTCCTCAAGGCTTGAGTTTCTTACGAATTTTGTGCACGATAAATCTCTCTCTTCCCCTTAAATTTGCTTATTTTATAGAGTTTACCCAAAAAGTTTTTTTTTTTTTTTTTTTTAAATGAAAGAATTTTGATTTTATTAATTTTTAAATTTTGAGCAAGTTATTGGGGTTTTAGTACATTAATTTTGCAGTTAGAATATAGTTTCAAATTCGGAGAATTTTGGGGAGTGTAATAGTGTGAAAATTTTATAAACTTTTATTGTCTAGGAAGCCAACTTGTCTAACAAGAAAGCCATGAACAACTTAAATCCAACATGAAGGCCATGAACATCCAGGTAGTCTGTTGGCATGTTTTTTTTTCAATTATTTTCCTTCCCTTGATATAGCTTTGCCATTTGATTTGTTAGTTAAAATTGAAAAAACAAAATTTTCTTATTCTAGATGAAATTGTTTGTGGGTTTTTATTTTATGTATAGTTTTCAATGTAACTAACATCAATTCAATGCACAAACAAGAAGGTGGAAGTGAGAGTTCTTGATGCTCTTTTTTAAAGCTTTCTCTAATTTATTAATTTCCGTTGCTTACTGTTTCAATGTTAAGGATTCAGTGACAAACTTATTTTGTATTTGTACTATTGTTTTACTTGGGGGAAAATTTGATGAGTTTTCTATGTTTGTGATTTGTAGTTCGTATTGATTCACTGGATGTGAATGGTGATGCGGGGCGACTTAGACGAAGATGATGAGCTACTTGTCTTCTATCTCAAGGTTTCTGTTTTTCCTTTATATTAAGCTGTAAATGCGTAGTAGTTTCTTTGAAATCTTATCTAGATTTTATTTATAGTCATAGGTTCAACATAATATATTCAAAGAAACTCCTATTAATTTTTTTTTCTTAAGTTATTGAATCAAACATACATCCAAAATCTTTTTAAAGGGAAATAATTCAACTGATGATTATTTACCCTTTTTTTTTCTAGACTAGAGACGAATGTTTACATGGAATTGTGTACCTGATGGTGCACTCCCACACATAGATAGCATGGAAGAAAACCATAAACTAGAGTTCTATAGAGTTCTTGAAAACTTGCCTCAAGTTATGATTAGGAGTTCTATGATGATTGTATGTAACTTATTATAGAACATGGTGGAAAAATTGAATCTAAAGGAAAGAGGAAACATTTTGGTTGAGAGCAAGCGTCACAAATGTCTAAAAGGCTATTAGCACATGTTGACAAGTTTGGGGTTTGATGGTGCCATAGAAGTTTCAGTGGAAGTCTTCTTGCTAAGCTGTCATGTATGTAAATTAGGCTACTTAAAGTAGGCCAGATATTGAAAGTTCTTGCTGAATGCTATAGTTACTAAAAGTTATGTTTATCTACTAAACTATTTGAGATGTTCCTTAAAATTTTGGGATATAAGTTAATAAGAAATGTCTTTTATATTATGCTTTCAGATACAATTTTTATTCAACTTTGATGTTGGGTTTTATTCCCTTTTGGATTTTATAGAGAAGTAGGAACACAAAATTTGTATTTTAATTTTGTGTGTTTTGTGTATGCATATCCACACTCCCCCACACAATATTTACACTATCAACTTTTATAGTTGCATGGCTAGATAGTTTAGCAAATACCTGTTAGTCTTAAATGGGGTTTTGCATTTTAATAAAATGTAATGAATTCAAAGTGAAAATTTGTTAAATAGCACCGATTGTGTTTTCAACGAATTAAATTTTCAAGAAACATTTGACATTTTTTTAATGAATTAGTTTATATAACATGCCTCATTAAATAGATCATTCACCAAATATTTAGAAACAAATTATAAGTAGCATGTAACTTTGCAATAGGAACTAAAGATTAGACTTGCATATCTCTTTTCCAACTACAAAATGTACCAATAATGAGAAACACTATTTGAAAAGAGATTTAATTGGAAAATAATTGCGCTTGCCAAGGAGGAGTAAAGATTCATAAATTTACTTTTGTAAGTCTGGAATGGAGAGTTTATGATTATGGATTCATCAAACTTGCAACATTTAACCATTTAAACTTGCTGTTTAAGTACATGAATATTAGGAATTAATCTTATAGCTTTCATCAAGCTAGCAGAAGATGAATTAAAAAAAAAAAAAAAGAATTTCTTGAACATTTTTCTGAATTTTCCCGTGCATCGCACGGGTTAGCGACTAGTGCAATTAAAAATTGTAAACACAAAAACACCTTCAGAACGTGAGGGAAAAAAAAAACAAGTAAAACATACTTCAATGAATTACTTAAATCAACGCAAAATAAGACCAATTTGTACTTCCAATCTTAATCTCTTTTTCACAAAAATTGCTGCTAGGAAAGAGAAAACGAGACTATAACAGCCATTATTCTAGTCTCTAGCTAATCTCGATCAACAAGACAAATCGTAGTGCTTAATTAATTCTTACCCAAGACAAAGTTATTTTGGTTCCATATTAGGAACAGTGACTTGTCAAGCATGTCTGTTTAAAAAGAATGGCTAATAAGAAAATCTAATAAATCTATGAATGTGGCACTGCACAATGCTTATTTTAATTTGATAGTTATTGCCACTTTGATTGCTGATCCACCATATGTTCACAACAAGCACACTTATCAAAATTAATTAGCACCCTCCATCTTTTTCAGCATTTTCCATAGGCAAGGATTATAAACTTTGACAAACTTCCGAGGCTTTCAAAAGTTGCTTTCTTATTAAATCACAAGCCAATTTTCAACTTTTCAGGATTTCACTTTCAACCTTCTCTTCTATTGAATTAAATAACCTTTTTCTGCTATGTAAACATCCTATTATGATACACTAAACCTTTTTTACTTTGCTATGAAGGCCATTTAGAAATTCTTCACTATACATTAATCATGACACTATTTTTTCTATTCATATAATTACTATACATTCATAAAAAAATTTATGAATGATTATGCATATCGAGAATCAAAAATTGAAAAACTTTAACAAGGCCCAATATGAACCAATCTATATCTAATATAAGAAATGGATTTAGTTATATCAAATAGAGGATGAACCATTTGTAAAAGGCACTAGAAATAAATTTTAACCACCCATTACATTATTTACAAAATATCTCACTTTATATAATAATTGAATGTAAAATGCATTACATTTCCTTTAAAAAATATATATATATATATAATAAAAAAATTTTAAAAAAAACCTTGCAAAATTTAAAACACTTTCAAATAATAAATATAGATAGCTCAATTTAGAAATTTTAATATATTGTATCAATTGTCAACTATAGTTTGTTAAAAAATAATCACATCATTTTAAGAAAAGTTTGGAACTAATACTTATAAGTCTCATCTACTATTTTCATTTTTCACTTAAAAACAATAAATCATCAATTTTTTTCGCTCATTGCACAACTCTGCAACTAGTGCCGTATAAATAAATAAAATAAAAATCCCGGTAGAATATATTGCAATGAATTATTACAAAATAAGACGAATTTGTACTTCCAATCTGATTCACCAACTACCAATCCTGATCTCTTAATCCATGCTTATTTCCTTTTTATCAAACCCTAGCCAACCTCAAAACCAAAAGAAAAGAAAGTCCTATCAATATTCTATACATATAGATAGCAAGAAAACAAGAAATAACAAATCTTCTACATAGCAAGAAACCAAGAAATTGTTTCTTTTGTACCAACAAAAGCATCATATACATCGTAGCCAAGCCAACCTTAGCCTAAGGCGACCCTTTTGGCACGGTTTCTTCTACTCATGTCCTCGATCGGATGCACATCTTTTCTTTCCAATAACTCCAACGTCTTGCTCTCAACCTTACTAGTCTCTTGTTGTTTTCTCGGCAAACGCAACAGACCAGCACCAGCATCATACACTTCTCGACTCAACTTGTCGCTGAGAGCCTCCCATGCTGTGGTAATGATTTCAAAGATCACCATGTGCAACAAATCTTTTGCAGTATAATTGCTTGCTTTGCACAATTTTTTTCTCTATTTTTTTGGATATATAAACCATGGTATTAAAACCACCCTGATTTCACCTCCTGCCCCTAAACGCTACAAATGAATCAGGTTCTGTAATTGATTACAATCTTGGTATGCACTACTCTACTACAAGACCTATATACAAAACTCTCTTTTATAGTAAAAAAAAAAAAATTCTTCTCTTTTAACTTTCAATCTTTGATATTGAATTATCAAAACAACCAAATCACATATTCAATACATATGCATTTTCATTAATTCAATGACCTTGATTTGTCATTTGTATTTTGAGAGTTTTGCTTCTATTCTACCTCTGACAGTTCTCAAATCTGAGTTGTTTTTATTTGATTTTCTACTCCGTGACTTTCTTGACGTCCGGGACGTTCGTTGCTTCTGTTTACCACGGGACCCATCTGGCTTTTGTCGCATCCTTTCTAAGCGCTGATGACGAATCTCAGGATCTGCCCAGCCCTTTCCCCATTCTGTGAAAGTTGAATAAGATGTGCACTTGTTCATTGAGAGCAGCGTATCTGCTTCAGGATAAACATCGAAAGTTTCATCCCCTTTAGATCTCAGAAACTTCAGTCCTAATTTTGTTGGCTCTGGGAATTTTATCTGAACATGAATCTGCATGAACAGTACTGTAAAAATTAACTAAATGAAGGGCTTGCAACATACATGCACACATAAGGAAACACGGGCACACAAACACAATACCACATGCATGGGATGCATTAAGACATGCAAGCATAAATGAACTTGTTTTAAACGTTGCTCTACAGTTTTAGGCAGGTGAGCACATATTTTCCCCGAAAACACAGTAAAACAAGTACTCAACTGTTTCTATCCCTAGTTGGAATTTGTGAGGGACAGACTTTTATGATCAACTACTAATTTTGGTTTTTTTTTTTTTTAAACCTCTAAGAATTTATGTTGTTGCATGACACAGATGACCAAATGTTTAGTACCCATATAATATTAGAAGACCAGACTTGTTCTTTTTTCTTCCAGTGAAATGCTGGTGACTATTGGACCAGCAGCTGGTGAAAATTTCAGCCAAATCCTTAAGCCACCAAGTAATTCCCTGGGGATAAAACCTCCCAAGGTGTTTGCCACTCCCATGATATAAATCGACTAAAATTTGCAGCAAACGTTATTTTCTGATTGTATATACCTTGTCATCTGCCTCTTGGATGTACCCTTTACCTTCCAGAATTCGTGCAAGACCTCGTCACCATAGCAGATCAGTTGTCACAAATTTTTGACACTACACGTAGTCAATACATAAAAACAATCAAATGGCAGAGAATTTGAAAAACGTGTTAAACAGTAAACATAATATCAAGAAGCCAAGAAGCTGTGTGTGTGTGTGTGTGTGTGTGAGAGAGAGAGAGAGAGAGAGAGAGAGAGAGAGAGTCACCAGCTCCCTTATTTTACTGACATACGCTCTGAGATTCAACATTTCCATAGATCTCCGTTGCTTAATGTCAGTGCATGTAGTATCATCATATGAGTCATCCATGAAAGTGCTCCCCTGATATTCAACATACATCTCATTTTAGGAATAGTAATAACTGTCAGCTCCAAGAGCATATGATATGTCCATCGACTACTTAGAATTTTGATACTCCAAAGTAATATTCTTGACAAGTTGGCAATCACTTCTTAAGATGGACTCATGCATTTAGTTAAATGAAATATTTTAGTTTTTTGAAATATAAATCCAATTGTAGAAAAATGTGTTCCAAAAAATACCAAGAATGATCAAAAACCCTCATCCATCATTGGATAGTAAAAAATAGTAATGTATAGCAGCTAAAATGCAGACTAATACCTAAAGAATAATAGAAGATTAGATCTTCCTACAACTTTTTTTATTTTTTTTATAAGAGATATCAACACAACTGAAATAATCATACATGATACTTACACAATTAGTAGCAATAACCCGTACTAAAATATCCGCCTCCTCTTTCAAATTCTGCATTTGAGGAACTCCATCAGTGCACAGATCACACCTGAAAATGTAGAACAACATTAGATTGAGATTACTAACCATGAGAATGTAGCAGACTAGCTAGTTGGATAATAACTATTGAGCTAGAGAAATCCTATGCCTACAACATTTTCACAACAAATCTTATATGGCAGATTGTTACGGATTGTTATTGATGGGGTAGAAAAGTAAATATTAATTGTAAGTTCAAATTAGAACCAATAACAAGTAACCACTTATAATTTGATGTGTAAATGTTGTGGACGTAACACCTTTCTTTGAGTTAATCTTTATAAAATTGCTACTCCAAAAAAGAAATGATCATGGCAGATGAAAGTAATTTTTTTTTTTTTTTTTGAGATGAAAGATAGAAATGAAAGTAATTATTACATACAAGAGACATGCATCATAGCTAAAATCCTCTCCGAAGTACTCCACAAGTATCTTAGCCCGACAGCACGAAGTATTCATCCCATATCTGCAAGTATATCAAAATAATTTGTAATAAAATGTTCCTAAAAGTAAAAGGCAAACATGGCTTTAAGGAAATCTATTTAAAATTAACCTGAAGCAATCAGATAGCATCTTATATGCTTGTTTTGTCTGATCTTCACTTCTTTTACTTGGCAAGAGTGACGGTACACGTGTTAGGTTCGCATATAGAGCTGCTTGGAAAAAACATAAACAGATTTTGCAGAAACTTCTCGAATTCATAATGACAATTCCATAACGCATTTTGATTTTGCTTTGTATAACAGTTTACAACACACCATTCAATTATCTAAACTTCACAATACGAACAATTTCCCAAAAGGCAAGATATGGTGAAAAAGGAGTTTCAAAATTCCGGTGTTAAGCATAGAAAGCACTCATTGTATGCAAGTAAAAAAAATTGCAAACATTTTTTTATTGGTAAGCTACACATGCATCTTGCAAATTTTGAACTCATGACCTTTCCACCACCTGGTTTTTATAAGGGAAGGGGGTGTCATTTCATTTGAATTAGGCAACAACATACACTTCAAAAGCATAATTTATTACTCATTAAAAAAATAAAAATATAAAAAAGCTTACTGCAATCTGCTAATTTCCCATCTCTGCTAGCTCGACCTGCTTCTTGATAGTATGCCTCCAAACTCTGTAAGCAAATCAATGGTTAAAGCTCACAGAATCACACTACAAATACTGAAAAAATTTATAACCAGGAAAAAAATTAATAATTTTGGCAGGCACATCAGACATGCAACTTTCAACAGTAATTGATATTTAGGAAATATGCAACAGTTAATGCATGGTCATTATAAATAAATATGCTTCTGCACTGGGAATATCTCATAGCGGGAAGGCCTAGAGATCATGAAACCCAGTAAATATGGCACTGGCAGCAAGATCAACCTTTAAAAAATAAAAATAAAAAAATCACCTGTGGCCAACCATAATGGATGATTCTTCGGACATTTGACTTGTCAATCCCCATTCCAAAAGCAATTATTGCAACTACTACCTGTAGGTAGGAGAAAAAAAAAGTTGAGTACAAAATGAAAATTTCTATCTCCGTATTATTCTCATCAAATAAACTGGAGGAATGAAATAATAAAGAGACTGTGTTCTGTTGATTGATATAGCAAGAATAGGGATCAAAGATTAGTTTACATGAAACAGTATGGAATGCGAATGTCATAAGACCATAGACCAACCTCTCTAGATGAATTTTATTCAGTATTCAAGTTAATTTATATAAAAAAATAAAATAAAATAAAATAAAAATAAATAAAAATAAAAACTTAAACATTGCATTAATGACAAGAAAAGGCAATATTTAAAATGGACAAGTCTGGTAGGACATAGAAAGGAGAAATCCATAAATTTCATTTTAAAAAAAGCTAATAAAATGGATTACACTGTAGAAAAGAATGATTGCACATTATAACTCATGCAAAACATGATTAAGGCAGGCAAAGGCTAAACAATAACAAATAACAAGTCTGAAACAATTAAAACAGCCATTTTAGTAGCATCCACGGAGAGAAGGGTTAGGATTTCAAGTTGGAAAAGAAATAATATAGGGTACAGTATAAATAATCAACTGGAATTCAAGAAAAATAGCTAGCTGAAATTCTCAACAGCAATGTATATTTGGAACCAAAATAATGGAATCAAATACTTGTTTGAGAAGGAAGTCTTACTGCTCTTCTAGATCAAATATTTTAGTAAACCAAACTTCAATAAAATATAAGCAGCCTCACGATCAGCTAGTACAGAAATACACACCATAGGCGGTTTTAAATTAAAGTAGGCTTAAATATGCTGCTGGTCCTCAACTTTTGGGAAGTTTTCATTTTAGTACTCAACAAATTTAGTGTTTCATTCACGCCCTTACTGTCACCTAACTGAAGGAAATTGCTGACAAAGCTAATGGAATGCTTATGTGTCACTTATTATAATAAAAATATATTCAGTGGCACTTAAAAAACATCGGCATCTTAATGCGAAAAAAATCTGCATTCCTCAATTTTGAAGGGGGAAAGAGAAGAACAAAATGATTCAAAAAACCATCTCCACTTTCTTTCCTTCACTTTCTTGGCAACCTGACAGATCACACATGCTCTCTCTTTGGATCTCATTCTCTCTCTTTCCAAACTCAATCCCCTCACTTGTTTCTCTTATACCCTCTCTCTCTACAACGCAGCTCATATTCAAATCTGTCACAGCTCACTCTTCCTCATCATAGCCACAGCCCTCCACTTCTAAGGTTTATCATATGACCACAAAGGCCTCGCCCTCATCTAATTCCTTCACTGCAAGTGACAAGATCAACTCTCTTGTTTCCTCCGCCAACGCTGAAAGAGCTGATTACTCTGCCATTGAAATTCTCTCTCCTTAACACCGCCTCAAGGTCATTTTTTTGGTAAAACCACCTCACGGTCATACTCTGATAATACCATTTTTTTTTCTTGTTTTTTATTACATAGTTTGGTAGCTGAGAAAATGTCGGAGAAGGAAAAAAAGTTATGGTCTGTTGTTTAGGCGGAGAGAAAACCTAGGTAAGAGAAATGCGAAGTTTGGATCTTGTAATCAAGAAATTCAAATGACTCAGAAATATATATAATTGTAAGTTAGGCTCATTTGAGTGGAAATGGAATCAGATGATTTTTGTTTTGAGTTCAGCAAATTTATTCTTTATTTCTCACATTCTCAAAACCATACAGAAAGTGGCTTTCTTAGTTTGCATTGTATGGTAGTAACTAAAGTATTTAAATATGCAATAGACAACACAAAGAGCTGGATGGGGTTTCATGGGAGGGGATTGATTTGTCAGGTAGGTGACAGTAAGGACAGGAATGAAACACTGTTAAAAGATTAAGGACTAAAATGAAAAATGAAATTTGTTGAGTACTGAAATGAACACGCCAAAAAGTTGAAGACTAAAAGCATATTTAAGCCTCTAGATTAATATAAGTGAAAACTTTATAACAAAGACACTGTTTACACACAAATAGTAGTAAGTACTCCTTGCAGAAAATTCTACTGATTGTGGAAACACATGCTTTATTCCTCTAAAGGTGAGAAAAGATAAAACTAATACAATAAAATTATTAATCCAAACTAAAGTTTGAATCTCATCTAATTAACCTCTTTCAGTTAACTAAAGAAAATCAGTAATTCCACTTAGATCAAGTAAAGGCCTAAAAGTTATATTTCCAATCCACTAAAATCTAGTTTCTGATTTGGACAGCAACTTGACTCTTAATAGGTAAAAGATGGATAAAAAAAGTGCCTTTTAACTCAGAAAATACACTCATAAACTACATATGACATATATACATCTATCTTTTTTTTGATGAGTAACATATATACATTTATCTAGTTGTTGATAAATAACATATGACATATATACATCTATCTAGTACATGCATTAAAATAACCCAATGGCCTAAAATCAAACACAGTATATACAAATCTAGTTATGTATCAGAGTGTCCGCTCACACTCAAAAAAGCCTTATGCATTTTCAGCATCTTCCATGAAAGGCTAAAATCCTTACCTCTAAAGTATTTTCATGAAATTCCTTGTGAACCCGCCTTAAATGTGATTTTGGCAACTGTGAGGAAATAAGGCCATATTAGTTCAACACCAAATGTATAAAATTTTAGGCATAAATTCAATTTAGTCCCTCACAATGAGTCAATTTGGCCCTTCCATCCAAATCTGTTAGCAAACAATGACATTTAAATATTCTTCTTTTATTAATTATTTAAATAAAAGCATTCACGAGATGTGCCATTTACTATATCTTGTTATGTGATGCGTATTATTTTAAAATTAATATATAAAAAAAAATGTTACAGATTTGGACAGAAGGACCAGACTAAAAGTAAGGGACTGAATTGACAAAAATTAAATCTAGTAAAATTTCATAATTGAATTAAAATTCAAGGGAATAATTGAATTTTTGCCAACATTTTTATAGGAGAAAGTAATCTACATGCTACTGGTAAGAATGTTACACAAATGATATGATATGTAAAAATAAATGAGAAGCTCAGTAGGAAAACTAGGTCAAAAAGTTTCCAAATACTACCATTAGCAAGCCGATGGAGGAAATTGGTGAAAAGGAGAGTTGTTTTAGAAAGCTAAGTTGCTTAGAGAAAAGAAAGAACGAACTTGCTCTTCAAGAGACACTATTGGAATAATGCCTCACAAGTAGAGATTTCTAGGATTCAATTTCAACTAATTACAATGAGGGCCGCCTTGCTTATTTATAGTTACATAAGCAAGCTTTTGATTGGTTAGGAAGTTAGTTACAAGAACCTACCATGCAGCTGCCATTTGATTGACCAAAGCCTAACAAACTTCTCTAACTAATTGATAAGCTATTGCATTTATCACTAACAACCTATCAACTACTAACTTTCTGTTACAAGTGATAAAGGCTATTACAAGTAAAAGGATCTACTTATCATACAACATAAGCACTAGTGCTGATCATAGGAAACTAATGATTGTTCTTGCTGGACAGTGACAAGTAGTAACAGCTAGCTTTTAAAATGAACTGCATCACAAGCAGGGTTATGAAAGTACATTAAAAACAGGAAAGTTGCTAATGCAGATATCCACTTGATTTCCCTTTCAATTGGCATTTCATCACCCTTGTGGATTCAACAATTAGTCAAGTTTCTGCAGTATATTGTAATGGCAACCCTAGATAAATCTTAATTTTGAATTTTTTAAGAAAACCCAGGTTCAGAAATATGGGAAACACAAGATAATGTCAAAAGAATTCCTGTTGGGATAAGAGGTTGGTTAAGTGACCACACCTGCTAGTAAGTTGGGAATAAACTCTAAAATACAATGCATATAAATAAACTTCTAGTAATTGTCAAAAAATACTGATGCGTTATAAGCAGCTGCCTTCACACCAAAACCACAAAGAAATTTTGCGATTTTCAATGTTTCTTTTCTAGTAGGAACATATATGATGGTTGGACCTTGTTCTAAGGGCTCATGCAGAAGTCTTAATCTTTCTTCTGGTTTACTTCGTGGATCAATTGTCTCAGATAACCCTCTCATATCCCCTTCCTCCCAAGAAGATTGTCCATAGAATTCACCAAAGGCAACTGCAAGAATAAAAGTGATTGAGATATTGAGCAAAAAATCATCAATTAGCCATAATCTTGAAAATTTGTTGATAGAACATTAATAAATGACCAAAGAATAAAGCATAAGAATGGAAGACAAAATTCAAAGGTTTGTACCACCCCAATCATCCACACTCTAAAATACGTCAACATCATTTCTAAATATTCAACTGACATCTCTTTTCCCTTTGAAGCAGTCAAACCATTTTCCTCCGTTGAATCTACTTCATCAACATCTCCACCAGTATAGAAATCCTCAATTTCATAACTATCAGAGCCCTAAGATGTATCATCTAATTCTTCTGAGATGATAGTCTGTTTCTTCTCACCAGTCTTTCTCTTTCTGACATATATGTCTATCACTTCACTGAAATCCTTTGCATAGGAAGCTGGTGAAGATGTTCTACTATGTTTTACCTGTAAATGGCAGCAAGTGAATTGTTGATATTTCTTCAGTGACAAATAAGGATAAAGTAAAAAAAAAAAAAAAAAAGATGATATGGAAGTTATGAAGAAATTATGAGTTCAATCTAATAATTATTCAAAAAGAGTCCATTAGGAAACCCTTGAAACCATCTTCTAGCATAGTAAAATCCTAATAAAAATTGCATAGAAAGGACCAATCTGGAAAAGATATATCTCCGATAACATACTGAAAATGGAACATAAAGAATAATATAAAAATCTCACCGAAAACTGAAGATTTTGCCTAAAAAATGAAGTAATAACAATTTTTGTTTCCTTTGACATGCACAGCGATTTAAGAATATCCTCCCAAACCCGAATTGTGGCAGTAGCAGTCAAGGCCATCAGTGGTATATCATATTTTAAGAATTTTAAATTGCAAGCACTGAAATTCTCCCGCAACACAGATAGTCGCCTGAAACATTTAAATGTGTAAGTCAAACAATTGCAAGTTTGCAACAACTCTAATCGTCTAGTACAAGAACTAGGTTGAAGAACCTCAGAGAGTGGACATTAAAACTTTAAAGGCACAGCAGATTCAAACTGGATATTAAAGGCTCAAAGTGGATTATAAACTAAAAAGAGAAACAGTCTGAAACTAAATAGATACAGGACTTCTTCTCAGTATCTTATTGAAAACATTGCAAGCAGGGTTTTCCGGGTTGGATTAAGTTAACTATGATTAGTCTCTCCTGAATTTCATTTGAACCAAATGCAAGGCTAAGCCATTGGTTATTGATAATATATATTCATTAGTAGTGAAGTAATAAAATCAAACCACTGCTGTGAAATATAGATGTACAGTCATCCAGAATGGGAAGCACAAACCTGTAATCAGGCCAAAAATCATGACCCCACTTGGAAACACAATGGACTTCATCAATGGCAAACAAAGCAATTCCACGACCTTCTGCAAGCCTCTGAAGTGGTTTTATCAATCTACAGGCATATGGTTTCTTTTTTCTACTTGAAACAAAAAACATAAATACCTCCATACATACATATGTATACACACACACGCATGCGCGTGTGTGCGCGCGCGCGCGCGCACACACACATATATATATACAAAGAATGATATCTTAAAGAGGAAAGCAATAGAGAATATGATTTTGAATATGATCTGCCAGACGAGTGTATTGGCCTAATTAGTTGATGAGGATCCATAGAGCCAGCCCCAATTTAATTGGTACCAACACTTAGTTGACTTTGAGTTTGACTTGTAAGAAATTAAAAACATGTTCCTCTTTAAAACACAAGTCACATAGTATGTCATCTACCTTAAAACTGTCTCTGGACAAACATATACAATGCTATACATGCCTCTCATTGCTTTCTGTTCCACAGTACTGTCAGGTTGCCCAGAACCAAGAAAGCAAGCAGAGACCCCGTGTTTTGCTAGCTTTAAGCATTGATCATGCATCAAACTAATCAAGGGTGAAATCACCACTACAACTTCCCTGTTAATAACGCTGGAATCTGGAAACACAATGATTTCCCTGTAGAAAGTTATCATGTCCAACTAATTAGAGCCCAACAAAACTATATAATGCGTACAGTGTACAGACAGCAATATATTTTTAATAAAATAAAATAAAATAAATAAAAACATTACCAGACCCTGTGGCGGCAAGGACAAGACAATCTTGGTGAGCTAACCAAGCAGCCAAGGCTTCCTTCTGGAAATTCTTCAAGGATGAATACCGGAAATGCTTTTGCAAGAGACTGACGACTTTCTTCTCCCAATCTGATGCAATGTCCAACTCCCAAGGGCAGTCAACTGGAAATAGTTCCGACATAGTTTCAAGGTTACAATGCATGCCAGAAAGATCTTCCTTATGTTTTTCCACAGGAACCAATGCATCAGGCAGAAAACCAGTCCTGCGTTTTTTAGGTCAAGCTGTGGATTGGAAATGGTCCAGTATGCTCGACTGTCGTAGTTGACCTGAAGAAGATAAGGAGGACAAGGTTCTTTTACCTAGATTTTTTTCATTGCTTGTGGAACATCTAGAACTACTAGATGCACCCCGACTATTTCTATGAGAATAATTTGAGAGATACTCCAGAGCATCATCAAATGATGGACCCACTGCTTTTACAGCTTCCAAGACAGAAGAATTCTGAAATCCCATCTCAATCAGTTTTGCAATGACTTCATCAGAGGATAGGCCATTTCCATCCATGGTATGAAAATGTTCTCTAGGGAAAAGAAAAAATGGAAATTAACATCAATAAGAGGATTGATTGAGGGAATATTAAAGATAGCTCAAGTACTACTTATCAAAAAAATCAAATAGCTACCCAAACTTGCACTTTGTATACATACACTACACAATGACAAAATTTAATTTCCTATTAGCTTCATAGCAAGTATAACCCAACACCAATTTCAAGTCAGTGACAATATAGGATTTTTTGACCTACTCATATATGCCTGTAAAGTATAAACCTAACTCTATAAGAGGTAGAGCCGCAATCAGAGTTTTTTTTTTTTTTTTTTTTTTTTTTTGAGAAACAGTACTAAGGTGCTTTAAATTACGAAATACCAGCTAAATCAGCGTGGTAAGGAGACAATACATCGGATGGAATATCTTCCATCCAAATTACACAATTTGAAAATTTCACTGCTAACTTAGCTAAACTGTGTGCAACTGTGTTGCCCTCTCTCTTAGTGTGAGAGTAGGACAATTTTGAAAAACCAGCAGATAAAGTTAAGGAATCCTGCATCAGTAACCCAAACGGAGCTAAACCAGTGTCCTTTGATCTCAGCGCCTCCATCACCACATGAGAGTCACCCTCCAGAATGGCCTCTGCTATACCCAAGTCTCTAGCAAACTCAAGAGCTTTGCTAGCAGCCAGAGCCTCAATCTCAACCGGCTTGAGCTGTTGAGGGATCCGAGTGGCCATGGACGCGATCACAAGACCCTTCCTGTCGCGAATGATAACACCCAGACCAGAGCTTTTCTCTTCTGCGAAAATAGCACCATCAAAATTAATTTTTAGCATTTCCTGGACTGGAGGTCTCCACCGTGTTCTTCCTGCCGGTCTACTCGGAGATGGTGCGATTTTCAGCGCCTTGAATTCAGCCCAGCTGTCGTGAGCCCACTGCGAAATGAGATTCAGGGGACGGTGGGCTGTTTGAGTCCGTGCCTGGTTTCTCTGATGCCAAATGGACCAAACGGTAAATGCGAACAGAGCTGGATTCCTTTGATGGTCGAAAATCCAAGCCATGAGTTCACTGAAACTTGAAAAAATTTGCTGGTTCCGAAAATTCCATGAAGTATTCGCACCCCACACACTGTCCAACGATTTGCAGCTCCACACCGCATGCAGGACGTCTTCATTTCCAGTCTTGCAACGATCACAGCACTGCTCTAAGATAATTCTCCTTCGGAATAAGTTGCACTTCGAAGGCAGGGAATTATGGCAGGCCCTCCAGATTAAGTTTCTTACTTTGTTTGGGCAATCAAGAGCCCAAATCTTCTTCCAAAGCCCATTCTCATGACCTTGCTGCACAGCCATATGAGGACCAACTTCATCTTCCTTCAAGAAACGGTATCCCGTTTTGCAACTATACCTCCCATCATTCTCCAACGGCCAAAATAAGGAATCCTCCGTATCTTTTCTAGCCAATGGAATATTCTTTATTTCTTCAGCTTCTTGTGGAGCAAAAATTCCATCTATCATCGCAACGTTCCACGTTCTAGTTCCCTCATCAATTAAGCAATCCACCGTGGCTTCTTCCATTGTTTCCACTATTGGGGAGAGCACCTTAGTTGGGTGTTTTCGGGGCAGCCAGTGGTGTTGCCAAATTTTTATGGATTTTCCATTTCCTACCCTCCAGCAAGCACCATCAAGGATAACATCACGGCCATGCAGTATACTCTTCCAAGCATAGGACCCCGAACAAGTTTCCTTAGCTTCTAAAAAAGAGTGATTAGGGAAGAACTTTGCCTTGAAAACTTTGTAGAATAGAGTTTCCTTGTTGTGCAGAAGCCGCCATGCTTGTTTTGCCAAAAGGGCATCATTAAAATGAGTCAAGTCACGAAAACCCATACCACCCACCATTTTGGATTTTGTCAGTTCACTCCACCGGATCCAATGAATTTTCCTTCTATTTCCCCTTTGCCCCCACCAAAACTTCCTTATCATTATTTCAATGTCGTCACAGAGCCCCAATGGCAATTTGAAGCAACCCATTGCATAAGTAGGGATGGCTTGGATCATAGATTTGACTAAAACCTCTCTCTCGGCTTGTGAAAGCAATTTTCCCTCCCATCCTTGGAGTTTTCGCCAAACCCTCTCTTTTATATAATTGAAACTAGCCTTTTTTCCCCTCCCAACAAAGGAAGGTAACCCCAAATATTTCTCGTAAGACTTCACTTCTTGGACTTGGAAGAGGTTCTTTATGCTTGATTTTGCTTCATCCGTGGTGGATTTGCTAAAGAAGATTGCGGTCTTATATTTGTTTATTTTTTGCCCCGACCAAGACTCATAGTCACCTAGAATCTTCAACACATTATTGCAGTCCTCAGAGATAGACCTACAAAAAAGTAAGCTATCATCTGCAAAAAACAAGTGGGTTAGCTTTGGGCCACGTTTGCATAAGGAAAAGCCCTTGATGTCCCCATTCCTCGCCGAATGTTTAATAAGAGCATGAAGGCCTTCCGTACATAAAAGGAATAGGAAAGGAGAAAGAGGGTCTCCTTGTCGAATTCCTCTCTTAGGATAGATCATCCCAGTTGGCTCACCGTTCACCATGATAGAATACGACACTGATTTCACACAACTCATCATAAGAGCGACCCAACTAGCACAAAAACCCATTTTCTCCATAAGCCTCTCCAAATACTCCCACTCTACCCGATCGTAGGCTTTACTCATGTCTAGCTTGATAGCCATAAACCCATGTTTTCCTGAATTATGATTTTTCATATGATGAAGGGTTTCAAATGCAACCATAATATTGTCTGAAATGAGTCTTTCTTTAGCAAAGGCAGACTGATGTTCAGAAATTAGGGAAGGTAAAAATTTCTTCAACCTATTTGCTAGGACTTTAGAATAGATCTTGTATAGGACATTGCATAGACTAATAGGGCGAAATTCAGACATATGTTCAGGGTTAGCTATCTTAGGAATGAGAGTAATGAGTGTATGGTTAATGGGTTCAGGTAGGATACCTGAATTCAGCCATGAGAGAATGGCTGAAGTAACATCATGCTGCATCGTCGACCAAAAGTGTTGATAGAACAGCGGTGGCATACCATCAGGACCCGGAGCTTTTAAAGGTGCCATCTGATTCAAGGCTTCCTTCACTTCCACTTCTGAAAATTCCTTCATCAAATCCGCATTCATCTCCTTAGTCACCATGCACGGAATTTTCTCAAGAGAATCAACTTCAAGAATCGGATTGGAGGTGGAAAAAAGTTCTTTGTAATAATTCTCCATCACATGCCCAATTTCCTCGTGATCTGTCACCCATGCCCCATTTTGGTCCCTTATACCTCTGATCAAATTCTTCCTAAATCTCTTTGTAGCCCTACTATGAAAGAAGGCTGTATTGTTGTCCCCTTTGCTTAACCACAGCACCCTAGACCTTTGGCACCACATCCTTGATTCTCGGTCTTGTAGCAAATTAATCTCCAATCTTAAGCTTCTAACTCGGGTATTGTTCCCACTCACCAAAGCCTCATTCTCAGCCAAAACAAGTAGGTTCTTTTTGATCTCTAATTCCCTTCTCACGTGCCCAAAATTGTGTTTATTCCACCAAGTTAATTCCCGTTCACAGCGAGCCACTTTTTTCAGGATGGCGAAGCTTGGATTTGGATCCCTTGTATTACTCCACACTTCCTCAACTACTTCCCCACAAGTTGGATCCGATAATCACATTTCTTCAAATCTGAAACATCTCTTCTTTCTAGGTTCAGGCATCCCCGACAAATTGATCAATAGGGGAGAGTGATCCGATGACATACAACTAAGGTGATGTACCCTAGTTCCAGGAAATTTTTGGAACCAAGAATTTGTAGCCATGCATCGATCCAATCTTGTTCTTATGGAATGCCCATCCACAAAATGTTTTGCCCACGTGAATTTAGGCCCCACATATCCCAAATCCATAAATTGGCATTCATCGATAACATCACGAAATAGTTGCATTTGATTGTGATCTCTAGGAGCCCCACCCCAAATTTCCTCTTGACGAACTATTTCATTAAAATCACCACCACAAATCCAAGGGATATCCATTCTAGCCTTTAAACTTCTCAATTTGCTCCATGCTTCATTCCTCCTATGGGTTTCGGGCTCTCCATAAAAACCAGTGAAACGCCATGCATTTTCAGTGTTCCCATTAATGATCGTATCAATAAAGTACCTGTGGGAATCAACCACCTCAATATTGATAGAATTTTTCCAAAATAATACTAATCCACCACCTCTATTCAGCCTTGGAACCACCCACTTCTTGTCAAAATTAATCTTGCTCAAAGTACGATTTAGCCTTGCTTCATCTGCCCATGTTTCGGCTATAAACACGACAGAGGGATCTTTTGCCTGTATTAAACTAACAAGCTCATTCTCTGTACGTGAGTTCCCAAGCCCACGACAGTTCCAAACTAATAGACTCATTGCTTCTGGCAGGGCTGATTATCAGCCTCTGCCAATATCTTATTTTTTGTTGCACCTCCCTGTGAAACCCTTCTTTTTTTTGGTAACTCAGTTTGGTTTGTTTCCCTAACTCCACTTCTTTTTCCCCCCACTGCTTCGGACATACCAATATCTTCAGTCACCCCAATTCTTTTAAGCCTTTTCCAAACCCCTTCAGTATACCCGTGCTTGACAAAGGAGCTTGGTAATTCTGCCGAAGGTACTATTGAAGCTGAGGAAAAATTGATTGCGTGAGTTGATGGACATAGCATGCATGCTTCATTAATTGTAGGCTGGCCCTCCAAAATTTCCTTTTCCATGCTAACACCTAGGCTGGTTGACAGAGAGTCCTGTGGGTCAGATTTGTTTATTTCCTCATCTAACTCCACAAGTACTTCCTCAAAAGACTTTCCTGACATCTCTCCCTTAGCTGACCCGGTCTGTTGTAGCATCATGGCATCCTTGATTCCCTCAACTTTTGGCAGCTTCTTATCCTCCACTAGGCCGGTCTGCTGTATCAGCCTTTCAACAACAAAACCAACCTGCTGTAGCTGCATTTCCTCACCTAACCCGGCCTGCTTTATTGTCTTTTTTTCTATTTCCAGCTTTAAATCATGCTTTTGGGCCTCCTGAAAAACCGGATCAATGTTTCCAACTTTGGGGACTTCAAAGTTTTCCTTTTCGAGCCTACACATCTCCGGTGTTTGTTGGCTTGTTCGGACCACCACCACAGGCTTGTTCTTCTCCGTTTCAAGCTTTTCCTTCGCTGCCTCAGCCTTTTTTCTAGCAAAGAAACCGGGCACTTTGACCACATACTTACGGTTTGGCACAAATGGTGCTGCCTTAAGCCATGGGCCGAACTGCTTGGATTCAGGTAAGAGATTTCCTTCACTTTCAACCCAAAGATGGCAGTCGTGATCATCATGCATCAAACACCCACACCAGAAGCACAGGCTTGGGAGCCTCTCATATTTGAAGTTCACCCATATTTCCTTACCACTGTCAAGTGAAACCACACGTCCCCTACTCAATGGTTGAGATATATTTATAGTAACCCGGACTCGCATAAAGTTATCTCCCTCTGCTTCTGCTTCATCAACTCCTGTGTTCACCTCGCCGATAGCTTCACACAGCTGTTCAGCAATTCTTTTAGTCCGAAATCTGATTGGAAGGTCATGAACTTGCACCCAAAAAGTCACCTTACTAAACTCCATGTCACCTACGTCCATTTCCTTACTATATCGTTTCAAGACCATTAATCGTTTGTCAAAGCTCCAAGGCTCTGCTGCTATGACTTTCTCCATCTCACTCTTGTCATCAAACGAAAATAGGACCACATGGTCACTTTCCTTCTTTATCTTGAAGCCATTTTTCGATCTCCAGAGGGGAGTGAAAGTCTTGGCTATTGCATCTATATTGAGAGCTCTCTTAGTCAAGAACTTTGCTGCTAGAATAAACTCCATCTTCGCCTGTTCCTCCTTGATGTGAAAGTTTGATCCTTCACACTCCGAGAGGGTTAGGTTGTTCCAATTTTTTGTGAGTTCCTCCATACTAATCTACTATCTGTTTCCCAAATTCCCTTGAAAAAAAACCAACAAAGCCTTAAGATAAACCTGTTACCTTAAGGGACAATAACACCTTCAAGAGAAGGGACACCTATTCTACTCTCTAGGAGGGAATGGAAAAAACCACCCTTCACTGGCAGAGAGAAACTTTAGTTTAGCCGCAATCAGAGTTGAAAACCCAAGAAATAACTCCCATTGAGAGGGGGGGTGGAAGAACTAAAATAAAAGAAAACCCAAAGGCTAAAGATTTAAGGCATAAAACCAAAGCATTGTAATACAGCATAATTGTCTCTTTGCTAAACCAAGTCATTTGTGTTCATTTTATTTTTAAGGCATTAAAACAGAAAAACAACCTTCGATGTGACATTCCAAGATTTATATTTTGTTCTGTACCACAATTTACTTAGCAACCAAACAGAACGTTAGCAAAACCCTTTTAAACAGTCAACTCAGCAAATCATAAAAAATTGATCAAACAAAATAGAAACTGCTACATGAAAACAACCGAGTACACAATTTCTTAAATTCCTCTGATGGTGAAAAGTCTAAGGTTATAAACACTCAACCTTTTTCTTTCCTTCATTTTCTCAACTACCAAACAATCTTTTTTTTTTTGATAGGTAATAACAGACTTTATTGATAATAAAAGTACAATGAATTTACGATAGTAAACTCATTGCACTGAAAAGAATACAAACCAATCAAAAAGAAAAACTAACAGAATTAAGAAATTCAAACAACGAATGACAATGCGTAAACCCCCAAATACGGGACCACTCAAACAAAGTCCTAAGTAGCAAAGACTTCACACAGTCTACAAGTCTCTCAGTTTCCTCAAAAGTTCGGGCATTGCACTCCTTCCAAATTAACCACATAAGACACGCTGGAACCATATTCCACACATTTGAAGTGTGACTTCCCAACCAATTCCACCATGCAGAAAGAAGAGAAACAACACTCTTCGGCATCACCCACTGAACCCCGAACAACTGAAGGACTTCACTCCACAAGGTATGAGCAAACTTACAATGGATCAATAAGTGATCCACAGTTTCCTCTTCACATCGACAAAGGCAGCACCAATTAACAAGAGGTAACTTCTTCTTAACAAGGTTGTCTATAGTAAGAATCCCACCCCTAGCAGCTGTCCATAAGAAGAAAGCCACCCTTTTAGGTACTTTAACACACCAAATACTCTTCCAAGGAAAAGACACCAACGGGGCTGCTAACAATGAAAGATAGAAAGAGCGTACATCAAAAACACCACTACGATTCAATTGCCATATCATGGTATCATCACCACCTCTAGGCAGTTTGGATGAAATATGCGCAAAAAAATCATAAAAGATCCCTGTCTCCCAATCTTGAAAAGCACGACGGAAACGTAAGTTCCAGCTTCTACCACCCCCATCCGGTGCACAGTCAACCATATCATAAATCATAGCTGCCTTATCTACAGCAATAGCAAACATAGCCGGATATAAATCCTTCAAAGCAGTAGGGCCACTCCAAGGGTCATACCAGAATCTGATGCGAAAACCCTCACCCGCTGCATACAACACATGACCAAAAAAGCTCTCAGCCCCCTTCCTAATGTTCTTCCACATACCACATCCATGCGTCCCTCTAACAACTCTAGTACACCATCCCCCATTGGCTTCCCCATACTTGGAAGCTATAACTTGCCTCCATAAATGTGTGACCTCATTCCCAAATCGCCATAGCCACTTCCCAAGCAAAGCTTGGTTAAACAGCCCAATCTTCCGGATCCCCAAGCCGCCTACCTCCACTGGCCACACAACTTCCTCCCAAGCAACAAGTGAAAATTTAAAAACATCATTAGATCTCCCCCAAAGAAAGTTCCTCTGAATCCTCTCTAATCTGTCTGCCACATGTTGTGGAATAGTAAACAAAGATAAATAATATATAGGGAGACTTGATAAGGTACTCTTCAATAAAGTAAGCCTACCCCCTTTTGATAAATATAATTGCTTCCAACCTGCAAGCCTTTTTTCCATTCGTTCAATGATAGGGTTCCATATGGAGGAATCCTTATAATGTGCCCCTAAAGGCATACCCAAATAAGACATGGGTAAACAGCCTACCTTACAACATAAAATACGGGCTAAGGCATCCAGATTCCCAACCTCACCAACCGGCACAATCTCACTCTTACCAACATTTACTTTCAGTCCTGTGATAGCTTCAAAGAAAATCAGAACCATACGAATATGTAATAATTGTTCCTCCGATGCATCACAAAAGAGAATAGTATCATCAGCAAACAGAAGGTGAGAGATATGCAAACCACCACGTGTATTGGGATTTGCTTGGAATCCACAAAGAAAGCCTCCATCTTCTGTCCTTTTCAACAACCTACTCAACACCTCCATTACCAATAAGAATAGGAGTGGAGATAAAGGATCCCCTTGGCGAAGACCACGAGAACTACCAAAGAAACCAGCTGGAGACCCATTAACAAGTACTGAAAAACGAGCAGTAGAAATACACATTTTCATCCATCTTCCCCACTTCTCCCCAAAACCCATCCTCTCCATAAGGTAAAATAAGGCACTCCAATTCATATGATCATAAGCCTTCTCAATATCCAATTTAACAATCACACCCGGAATACCACTCTTCAATCTGCTGTCCAAGCATTCATTTGCGATTAGAACAGAGTCAAGAATCTGTCTTCCCCCAACAAAAGAATTCTGGGAATAGGAAATAAGTTTATCCAAAACACAACGAAGTCTATGTGCCAAAACCTTTGAAAGTAGCTTGTACAAACTACCCACAAGGTTGATAGGGCGAAAATCTCTAATATTGACTGCACTAAGCTTCTTGGGTATCAAACACAAAAATGTGGCATTGAGAGATTTTTCAAAGATACAATCTTTGTGGAAGTCTGCAAAGAAAGCCAAGATCTCCTTCTCAAAAACACACCAGCATTTTTGAAAGAAAGCCATAGTAAAGCCATCTGGACCGGGGGCCTTATCACCCTTAGCCTCCCGTAGGGCTGCAATGATCTCCTCCTTCTCAAACTCCTTTTCTAAAGTAACCCTATCTGTTTCATCCAGATTTGCAAACTCTAAACCATCAATAGTAGGCCTCCAAGATTCGGTCTCCTGGTACAAGGACTTATAAAAACCCACCACTTGATCCTGACAATCATAACAAGAAATAATCATCCATTCTCATTCCAATAAGTCAGCCATTCTAAATTCCATTCATCAAATTGCTGAGAGATAAATATAGAAATTTATTCAGGACAACATAAAAGAAAAAACTAACCAAAAATGTCAAAACTACTTCCATGCCATAAAACAAGCAAAAATGTAAGATTACCATCATTTATATCCTGCTCTTTTAGTCAATTTTCTTAGCAAACAAACAGAGAGTCAAGTAACCCTTTTTGAACACAAATATCACAAATATACAATCAAGCAAAACAACAGTCCTACAACATGAAAAAAAAAATTTCAACTTGAGTACCCAATTTCCCAAAGTCAAACATCACGAACATTTTTCATTCTCTCTTCCTTCATTTTCTCAACAACCAATCAACATTGTATCACCCAGAAAAAAAACTAAAACACCAACAACTAACTTCCATTCCTCAACTAAAATTCATAATTTCCCAAAACAATGCCATCTACTTTCTTTTTTTTTTTCCATTCTAGTTGTAATAGAAACACAACCAAACAATTGAATAGTTATTCCTATGTATTAGCTATTACATTACAAGTTCTACACTTCCAAATTGCAATAGATCACAAAGAAAAATTTGCAGATGCTAGTTCCAAGTTTGGAGATCCAGCAGATTATGTGTCCTTTGGATGGAGAGAAGGCCCCAGGCCCTGATGGGTTCACAGCTTGTTTTTAAAAAAATACTTGGCCTGTTATCCCTTCAAATGTAGTCCATGCCATCCAATCATTCTTCAATTCAGGTAGGTTACTTCGAGAGGTGAATGCAACAATTATAACTCTTGTCCATAAAGTGAGCAATCATTCAAGTGTGTGCCATGGGGGAAGTATAGACCAATTTTTTTGTTGAAATATAATTTACAAGTGCATCACAAAGACTAAGACTTAAAGCATGCTTGAATGATATTATTAGCCCCAACCAAACTGCCATTGTGCCTAGCAGGAATATAGCAGAAAATGTGCTATTAGCTCATGAAATTGTTAAGAACTACTCTGCCATAGAGAATAGGGCAAAGACAAGTGTACCATCAAGGTGGAAATTAGGAAAGCTTATGATTCAGTGGTAAATCTGGAATGGTAGCTTACTATTTAGTGCCTAAAAGTTGTGGATTTTATTACCACTCCTACATACAATGTGACTATAAATGGAGGACTAGTTGGTTATTTTCAAGGAGCCAAGGGGATGAGACAAAGGGGTCCATTGTCCCTAGTTATTTGTTTCTGCTAGCAATGGAGTTCCTAACTCAGGCGCTAAAAAAAGGATTCTTGGTTGCAAGGAATTCAAATTCCATCCCAGATGTGAGAATATGCAACTTATTAATCTTTATTTTGAAGACAATTGAATGAAATTCACGAGAGCTGATCTACTCCTAGTTTAGTGAGTGAAAAGCATTTTCAAGACTTAAATAACAAGAAGAATAAATGCTTGGACATTTTTATACTTATCCTTTGCAGGCAGATTGAAGTAATACAATCATTCTTATATAGTGTGTCTTCAAGAGGTGAGTGAGTGGATGTTTCTTTTTTCTAGGTAATTTAACATAAGATTTATGAAGAAAGAAGCTAAACTGCACACAACTATAAAACGGGTTTGGAATGACTTGCATGCACCTCTCACATTTTTTGTTATTCTAAACAAAATAATGCTTAATGGAGTAAAATCTTAAGTGCGGCCAAAGCTGTTCCAAAGAAGACAGCCATTTCATCAAACAACAGGTAAACAATATGCGCATTCCCTCCACCACATTGGAGTAACTAGTTGATCCAAATCATGATACAGACCTTTGCAGAAATTGGGTTTTTGATCTTCTAAGAAAAGGATCTCCATATTTATGACAAGAATATGATCCGATTACCTTGTGTAACGATTGCTATTTGCCTAAGTTATAACAATGGCTTTAAAAGTTGAACTTGTTCTGATTGTGTATAAGCAAAAAAATGAACAAACAAAAACATAGTATAGAGATTTAATTCCAAGAAGTGAAAAACGCCCAAAACTTAAAGATACATAAATAAAAGAAAATAAGATTTCCTAAATCACTTAAGAGTGTAAGAATGAAAGTACTTGAGAATAAGATGTTGAAATGCTTCTCTAAATTTCCACCCAATATATTAAAATATTGTTAATGAACCCTACTAGAGAATAAAAGACCATCTATAGGGGAGGTAATTAATTTGCATGCTTTGGCAGAGATATTGGGTTGTAGGGTTGGGGCTTTGCCAATGACTTGTCTTGGTATGTCGTTGGGGGTGTCCCATAAGTCCCCCCTTATTTGGAACCCTATTTTGGAAAATATCGAACGGAAGCTAGCTGGTTGGAAGAAGTTGTATTTGTCGAAAGGAGGTAGGATGACTTTGGTTAAAAGCACACTATCCAGCCTTCCCACATATTTTTTTATCTCTTTTCACCATCCCTACACACGTGGCAAACAAAATTGAGAAGCTCCAAAGGGATTTCCTGTGGGGAGACCCTAAGAATCATTTATTGGGATGGGATAAAGTGTGCTTACCTATTGCTAATGGTGGCTTGGGTATTAGGAAATTGACTACTTTCAATAAAGCCTTGCTAGGTAAGTGGCTTTGGCGTTTTGGGATTGAGGAGAATAGGCTTTGGAGGAGGGTGATAGCTTCGAAATTTGGTGAAGAATTGGGGGGGGGGGGGGTGGGTGGACCTCTAAGTTGGGTAGGGGAACTCATGGTTGTAGTTTGTGGAGAAGTATCCGGAAGGGTTGGGTAGTTTTCAACAAATATGTCCAGTGTAAGGTTGGGGTGGGGGATAGAGTGAAATTTTGGACAAACAGGTGGTGTGGAGATCTTTCTCTCCAATTGGCTTTCCCAGTCTTATACAATTTTGCTGCAAACAGAGAGGCTTCAGTAGAATCATCTTTGATAAGTCAAGGAGCAGGGGATGGGAGAACTTGGAATGTTCATTTTAATCGAGGTCCTAATGATTGGGAGGCTGCTGTGGTGGTTGACTTCTTCCGATTCTTGGCAGCCAATTTACCTTCAGAGACTGTTGGTGATCGGTTGAGATGGAAGTTGACCAAAAATAGGGATTTTACTATCCGTTCATATTATCATAAGTTACATGGCCCTTCTTCTATTATTTTTCCTTGGAAAGGTATTTGGAAAGTTAAGGCTCCCCGGCGCGTTTCTTTCTTTGTTTGGACAGCCGCATGGGATAGGATCCTCACGGGTGATAACTTGCGGCTTAGAGGCTTTGATTTTGTTGACTGGTGTATTATGTGTCGTTGCTGTGGTGAGACAGTGGATCATCTGTTGTTATATTGTGGAAAGGCTTATCAGCTGTGGTGCTTTGTCTTTAAGATTTTTGGGATTTCATGGGTTTCCTCATTACGGTGTCAAATTTTCTTTTTAGTTGGTGGAATTGGTTGGGGAAGCATTCTTCTTACATTTGGAACTTAGTTCCATTGTGTTTGATATGGTGTATTTGGAAGAAACGCAATCGACGGACATTTGAGGATTTGGATAGATCTGAGGACCAAATGCATGCGTTCTTTTCTGGTTCTCTATTTGATTGGGCTAGGGCTTGGGGACTCACATCTAGTGACTCTCTTCCTCTTTTCCTTAGCTCTCTTTCTTTGTAATTTAAGTTTTTTATGTCTTTGCTTTTTCTTCCTTTTTGTAATTTGCCCTGCTGGTGCTTTTTGCATCTAGCAGTTTTTTAATATATTTTTTCTTACCTATCAAAAAAAAAAAAAAAAAAAAAAAGACCATCTGCATCCACATAGTTGAGAATAAAGGAAGAGAGTGTAACTCAAAAAGAGGAAAAATTTATTCGAATATGATTGAAATGAAATTACAACAATGCTACCTACCAAAAGAAATCACAATAACGTGGCAGAATAAAATTCAAAATTTGTAAAAATGCATCACCCAAAAACCATACCCCAAAGCTTGATAACTTAGATACAAGCAACATAAAGTTTCAATAGTGCTCCAAATGAATGCCAATTGGTTCCTTAACCTCACTCCATCTCTCAAAGATTATAAATAATGGCACAAAAATAAAATAAAATAAAGGCTCAAATTCAGATCAAACCAAGATTCTGGTCCAAAAATTTGAATTGCCATGGCAAATGGTTACTCTACATCTACTAATGTCCAGAGTAGTGACCTACAAGATGACATGGGACACGAAGCCATTACATGAAGAAGTTCAATTAAACACAAGAAGTAATTGGGAAGAAAACAAAAGGGAGGAAAAAGGGGTCCCAACATAAATAAGTGTAGCATCTTATAGCATCTGTACTTGATTATGACAGATACTACATACCAAATTATTACAAAATGAGTTAACATGAGTAACACAGGAAAATGAGAACAGTTCTGAATTTCATGGAAATGTGATCTCTGTTTTAATATAAAATGAAGGCGTAGAGGTCAAGTGTGAAAACAGGTGTGCAACAAAATCTGCAAATAGCATTGTTGTGCTAACATTAGCCAATAGCTTAAAGTTTCGAGTATTATATGTCTCAAACAACTATAGTATTGCTTTCAAAGGCATTTAATAATAATGAAAATATATATACCCACATCATTCAATTTGAAAATTTTAAGTGAAACTAAGCCAAGCAATACTAATAAGCTCAAGAGCTTCATCGTTGATATTTATGAGCAGGTTTGGTGCTCTGGTAATTGAATGGGTATGGAAGTGTAAAAACCAAGTTGTTTTTTAGAACAAATCTGTGGTTTATGAGCAAGTTTGCAAAAATTTGATAAGAATCTTTCATGAGCATTGCAAACAAAGCAGCCCACTCCTTAGCTGGATGGTCTATGCTTAATTCTATTTTTGAATCTTTTGATTTAGGGAATAGCCCATCTGTTGTTGTAAATGTAACCCTGGAGGAGGCATGTCAGTAAGTTATTGGCAGTCCCATTGCTGTTCTTTTTTTTGCCTGTTTTAATTTTCAATAAAGTTCTTTCTGTTAAGAAAAAAAATTGACCTTTTAAACCAAAAAGCAATTCTTAGAGGGGGAACTCCCTCAAACCAGTCATTCCACCACCCATTCTTCTCATGCCCTCTCAATTTTCCTTAAATCAATATTATTCCAATCTTAGATTAGAAAGCTCACTGCAGCATCAAAACTTGAATGAATCTGCTAAGTAGAAAGGCTCAAGATAAGTATGGATCTTGTTCTCCATTATTCTTGTCTTAATCAATTAATTAGATCCAGTATAAGATTTCTTTGTTTCTTCAAAGCATTCTGCTTCAAGCAATAGTGAATATACTCTATCCCTTGCTTCTATTGTCCATCTAAATACTCCATCTCAGACCATTCCATCAAAGATAAACCCACCTTTCTTGTAAGTGCCAACATCTTCACTAGAAGTAGACAGTCTATGACTCAACACTGTTACCCACATACAAGGTTATAAAATGAATCCTTGAGTTGCTCTACTATTTCAATTTTAATCAGCTTTGGCATCTTTAGATCTCACTAATCAGTTATAAAGTGGTAAACTAAAACATTACAGAAATATATGCAATTCATCATTTGCAACAATAAAAGCAATGTTGAGTAACATATGCAACAAATCATATCAAATGTTATAAAGAAATTTCACCGTTATAGAATTGTTCACAACATTTTCACCATTTCAGGTTAAAGAAATATGTTGCCTCCACATATGCTTGTTGTAAAAACTGCATGCAATTCAATGAATAAATAGTGCATAGAATTTCAGACATTCAGAAGAAATTTCACAAAATATATGACTTTAATAAATCCCACTTGTTAGACATATACACCAAAATCTAAAGTATATTTTTTTTATAGTAAACAAGATTGAAACTCTTACAATATTTCTTAGGCCAACAGAAGGGTGAAGGAGCAATTTCTACCTAGATGGTGACATCATTTCTTCAATACTCCAGTGGGTCCATTGCCAAAAGAAAATTAGTAGCACATAAGGGAAGTAAACAAAAATAAATTGACTTAATTGATAATAAATTCAGAGGAAGACCATCCTTTCTAGGTTTGCCTCCCTACTTTTGCAAATTCTTATATTCTCTAAGACTGCATAGTTTCCCTGACAAACTATTTTGAAGGCCACAACTTTCCCCTCCATCTAATACGATTTCTTCACGCTTGGAATCCAGCAAAGTTAATATTTTTGGCATATCATGTATTATTTAAGCAAAATAGTAGACATCTTTTAGAAGAAAAGTCCGGCTTAAAATTTTACTAACAATTACTTCTAGGAAATTCTATATATCTTAAAAAAAATTATTTAGGAATAACTATTAGTTATGGTTGCCACAAAATAACAAGAAAATTTACCAAAAACAATGCTGCATTTTAAACTTATGAGCCTAAACTACTTGTATATTTTGTAATTGATGCAATTTAAGAAAAGTTTTCTAAGGCGTTTTTTCAAAAAGGTAGGATACACCTCCAAACACCATCCATAGCCCCAAAATGGTCACATCATCGGGAATTGACCAATGTCCCAACAACTAAACAAACATAAACACCAACAACCAGCTCAAATGTTGTCCAAGAACCCAAACATACTAAAACAAATAGAGAAAAACTCACCTCAAGTTTATTACCAGCATCCATATTGGTAGGTTCAATGAAGAATTTAGTAAGTTGCTTGTAGGACTAAAAATTGAATTTAGTAAATGTGACAATACATTAAATTCTGTGTACCATGTTTTAGTATAGAATAAAAACTTAAACAACATTTTTCTTTCTATAACAATAATAGTGCATCTAGTAATTACATTGGGCACATTGATAAATCAAATCTTCGCAAGAAGTATTGCATCTATTACATTGAGGGTGGCCTTTGATTTCCTCAATGAAATTAAAGATGTGTAGGTGACAAACAAATGTGTAAGAACCTTCGGGCAAATGGCCATTATATGTGTTACTTAAGATTTGGGTTTTCGCCAAGAACACACTTGGTATGTGCAGGATAATCGCAATTTGCACAATAGTAGAACCAATGCTTTGGGTCACGTTCTTCTTCACATATATCACAATAATATTCACCAGAGTCATCTTCAGCCGTATAACGGAGAGTGAAGGGATGCTCATGTTGTTTGTACCTTGCGGTTTGTGGTAGTGTAGCACATTTGAAGTCCAAAGCAAATTCGCAAGTGGTACAACGGAATATTGGGAAAATTTTAGAATCACAACAACTGCAATTATGTTCAGATTCTATGCTTGAGAGAAGAAGTCGATGCTCATGACCATGGTGGGTAAGGATGTCTAAGATTAAACTACATGAAACATCGAGATTAAACCAGATGCATGTCTCACACATATAGTTGAATCCATTGCCTTCACGCTGACAGGCTCTACACATAAATGTACTCCGATTCAAATAGTCAAGTGGCTTTGGAAAGCATGGCTTTGGGAAGAGGGTGAGTAAGTGTTGATGAAGTGGGTGTCTCTTTGTTTTTGGTAATTTAGCACAAGATTCATGTAGAAAGAAGCTACAATTTACACAACCATAGAAGGAAGGGAAAATTGCTTGTACGCACCCGTCGCATTTTTCATTATTCAGAACCTCATCATCCGAAAGCCTTAAGTCATGCTCATGACTGAAGTGTTGAATTTCTATGGCTAGTTCAGTTCCGTCCTCCCTCACTTTGATATTTTTAACTTCGTAAGCTACAGATTGATCAAGCTCTGGATCTTCATTCTCCTCCTCTTTAAGTTCTTGCAAATTTATGTTCACCCTATATTTGTAGTCCGCAGCACAATCGAGGTGGGCAGCAAAATCGCATCTTGAGCAATAGTAAAAGCCATAGTTTGTGTTCACTTTTTGAGCACAAATCTGACAAAATCGGGAGTCGGATTGATGGAGTCCAACTTCAAGATAAGAATGGCTGAGGTGGAGGAGGTGCTTGTGACGCCAAACTTTGAGTGTGCGTGGCAAAGAAGCACAAGTATTATGAACCCAGAAACCACATAGGGCACACTGATTAGGTATACCCTTGACTTCTTTGGCACAAAGGTCACAAGTGAAGGACATCCACTTCCAAAAGGGGGTTAATGGGTGGTGGTGGACTTGAGAAGATTGGATGGTGGGCGGTAAGGAAGCACATGTGGCGTGAAGGTTGAAGTCGTAGCGGTAACAGCGATAAGTTGTTGTCGGCGAGATTCATTGCAAAGTTGGCATTTGGTCTTTTCTTTGTCTTCTTCTTCAGGATAAAGTGTCTTTTCATCAAAGAGAATGAGAGGATGGATTGGGTGCAAGGGATGGTGCAACCCAAGGGCTACTTCCGCACATGATTTATGATGTCTGTATGGCCACCATCCGAAGTTAGGGATTGAGCATTCTCGACAACAGTAGCTAGGACCATAAACTATTTCTTGGCACCCCCAACAAGTAGCTCCACCTCTGTAGTCTTGTTCGAAGAGCAAGGGATGCTTTGAATCGGAAAAATGTAGAAGTTGCTGCTGCTGCGGCTGCTCCATCTTGTTGTTCTATGACATAATCATCAAAATAGTGATGCGTCAGAATTGGTTTCGAATCTATCTAACAGCACGCCATTTTCTTTAAATTTCGATGTAAAATGACCCATTTTGGAGTTTGGTTGCGAAAGATAGAGATATTGATTAAGAAGCTGCTGCACATCAGGTGTTCGAGTTTGTTTAATTTAAAGAATGGGCTTGCACGGGTGGGTTTTTTTGGGATTGAGTGTGTTTACTTCTGATGTTGGGTGAGTCTAATAAAAATAAGTAAAGAAATTGGATTTACAATGAAATTAGGAAATCTGGACCTCATTGTTTAAATCTTAAAATTTTGAAGGCATGGGTTGGCGGGCTTGGTATTTAATTTTCAATTTTATAATGAGGAAATCTGGACCTCATCATTTATTGAAATCTAACCCAATTTTTAAGTTCACCTTTATATTTGATATAGTTTATATTTTAGGCAAGATTTTACTTAATCTCAATCAACCAATATAACTCAAAACAACAATCAACAAAGCTAATACAACAAAAATTCCGGGAGAAATTTTAGTAGGAACTTTAGTTTGAGGATAAAAGATGTACGTCTAAAATTGTTTAGAGTTTCACATAAACCTTAAACAAACATTTGATAGAGATTGGATTCAAGTTAAACTTTGGGTAATTTTTACAAAATTATATTCATCAAAATTTTGTTTTTTTTTTTTTTTTTTTAATAACAGTAGTTTGCTAAACCCACAGTGGAATAAAGGTCTTTTCTATAACCATCTTGCTAAGGTGATTTACTTATTTTCTTTAAAAAATAGAGGTAATTAGGCATTTAAAACTTACTAATCTTTATATTTTTTTTGGCATGTAATCTTATAGATTTAATAGTAATTACAACCGGTTATTTTGAAATATTGCGTGTAATTAACCTATAATAGATATTAAATAAAAATTGGATTCAAGAAAATAGTTACTTCTTTCTCAAAAAAAAAAAAAAATTACTTAAGTTATATACATTTTATCAAAGATACATTAAATGTAACATAAACTAAACTATTAAGTAGTAATATCTCTCACACAAATATAGTGTCAATTTCAAGTGCAATGAAATGTTACCACATTTAACATCTATATGACAAATTTTAAACAAACAAAGCACTCTATCATTTATGAATAACAACAGAAAAACACACATATATATGAACAAATTTGCAAAAACAACCATCAATACTTACAAAGAGAAGAATACAATTTTGGCTTCAAAACACCCTAAGAAAGCTTCCAAGTTAGCCTCAATTTTAATTTTGTGAAAGCTGAATTCATGTTGAAATCATCTATATAACTTCAACTATATATAAAAGATTATTATGCCATTGTGCCAAAAGAGATAAGTCAGTAGGCAAAGCAAGGCATTTATGCTAGCTTGCCAACTTAGACTTGTATAACTCATGTGGAACAAGAGAAATATGCAAGCAAGGCATTTATGCTTGCTTGCTAACTTAGATTTATATATTTCTCTTCTATTTAATCTTTTTTTTTAATCCAAGTCCAAATTTCATACTAACATTTACGTTTTCTTTCTTTTTGCTTGGTTGTCCATACTAACGCTTTTCACTGAGTGGCCACTATTAGTCTATTGCATAATTACGGCCACTAAGAGTAGTTCAGCTACCACCACTATACCTAAAGTATACTTGATCTTCTACCAAAAGAGAAAAACTATTTGCAATGGAAAAAATGTCGAAATTGTTGGTGTTTACCAGTAAATTAATGAATCAACACACTTAATCCCAACCAAAATTTCTTAATAGTAGAAGAAAGGCGCAAACATGTACGCTCATATGGACTTTTAATTTCCAAATGGCATGTTAATCCTATCACTTCTAGCATAGATTACGCTTCATTGATTTGCTTACAAAAATGAGTGTATTTGTGTTGCTTGTTCCCCTAACACATCCTAATTACTAAAAGATGAGCTTTCACTGTTGCATGGGCCAATGTTTTGAACGCGACATAGAACTACCCTCTTCAAGGCTCATGTTGGCATATTTCTGTGTCACGGCTCTCAGTCTTGTTTTTCAATCAATTCTTGTGCAATTTCACCCATCAACTTCCATTTCACAATCTGCAAGAGATACCAGAGAGAGCAGAACATCAATGGACCAGTTTGTTCAGGAGAGAGACCATTCTCTATGTAATAAGATCCAGATTTCAGATCCCAGTATTAGTGTGCACAGATGTATCGCACAATGCTGAAAAGCTCAAAACAAAGAAGCAGCATACCCACAGTGTATAGAATTTGGCAGGGAAGAGTGGATATAAATGTGAACTTCTTTTGAGAAACAAATAATCCCAAAACTATAAAACCAAAAAGTGCTTCTAGGAGGAAATTATTTTTTAAATGTGCTAGCTTTTGTAATCTTTTTCAAGGAATGCAATGGCTAATTCAAGTTATAACTGTAAAGACCAGTTGTGAAAGCATGGAGAACTCAACCTGGTTAGAATACCTTTCACCTTACATGTTTGAAAATGGACCAGCTTCCATAGCAAATTAATCATCAAACATAGAGTAGCTTCAACTTATTTACTTTGCTGAGTTCTTCACCTTCATGTAAGATCAATTTAAGGCACCATCAGGAAGCCCAATGATCAACGACTATGCATTGGTGGTAAAAAATTAATAAAACAAAAGAAATACCTCAAGTAAATTATCTAGAGGCCTGCTGTAAGTACCAAAAAGCTCTTTCTTCCTCTTGAATCAATAACCACACAACCTGGATCATTCAGAAAAAGTACGCCCACAATTTTTACTTTGTATAATATATATGAACTTTTCAAGCTGCTACCGTTGATAAAGAACAACCTTTCGAATGTACTCTGTATATGATATGCAGCAAAGCAACTTTGAAACTAATTTAGAGTAGTAACCAGCTGCATCTTCAAGCATGCGCTGCTCAAATGTTCTACAGTAGTCTATTTTCCCCTCTGCAATTTCTGCAAAAAAATTCAAGACATTCTTTAGCAAATCTTGTTGGACCTGTTTACCATTCCGCTCCTGTTGATCTGGACACACAAGCCACAAGTGTCTAAAGCCCAATTTGTAGAAATAGAGACCAATTCATAAAATTAATATAGCATGTCAACATACAAGGGAAATTGCAGCATCTTTAAAACTTAGCTATAGCCTATGGGTTGTCTACAAGCCTTAACCAGAAAAGGAAGGTGATAACAGACAAAAAGGATGCAAGAGAACCATGCATAATCAAGGAAGCTATTTTACGCATAAAAGAGCATGCTTACAAGATCGTGGAAGCAAAGAATTGTAAGATCATTGAGTGATGGAATGCTTCTTCTACCAACAAAGTGATTATCAAGGTACATAAAAAATCCTGAAAAACACTTTGTCATCACCTTGTAATTTCCCCACATTTGCAGAAGTTCTATAAGTAAATAGGTGTTGCATTTGTCATTTAGAGATGGCAGCACCTAACAGTACACTTGAAAGCAGGGAAATTAACAGGGGATAACAGAGCAATACAAGTTGTTGGGGTTATATGCCGTAAAACATTAGGGTAACCAAGGTGTCCAGATATTGCCTAGTTGAAAAAACCTTAGACGAGTGAATTGGGAGGCTGATCTATATGCAGCTAGCTAGCCCTAGACATGAGGTAGAAATGCTCCATCTGTTTGCCCAGTCCTTAATTTTCACCAAGACACCGTTTCGTTAGAAAAGGGAGCTCATGACACAGACTAATAGGGCTAATGTGCTATCAAGTTTAGCTTACAGTATAAATCCATCCAAGACAACATAAAAGACACAGTGAATATAAATATTCTTTAGAACATCAACAACCTTATTATTTGTAATGCTAACATACAAACAAAAATATTGGTTTTTTCTTTTGTTGTTGTTTTGGTTTACATTTTTTTTTTTTTTGGGTGTGGAGGGGGAAGTGTTCAGTAGCCAAAGTTCTACCATCCAATTATGCATTCTGCACTACTGATCTCATATGAAAATTACACTAAACTACCGAGGAAGTTGTCTAAATGTTTAGCATTGCACCACTGAAGCAATGCTCTCTTCCAAAGCCATTTTGTATCTCTCATAAAGCTGCCTTGAATGCACATAAGGTTGTGTCTGCGAACACATAGTGTAAACACAGCTATCAACCAAGTGAAGGATATTCAATACATGTAAGGATATTTCAAATAACTCTTCATGGAGAAGAATGATAATGTGACGAAAACCAATCAGAGCTCAATGAATATATAATTCCTTTAACATATTCCTGGATAGAGCTAAACAGCAACCTTTCTGTTTTCTTTCAGAAAAAAAAAAAAAACCTAAATGTTCATTATAGCAACTTATGGTAATTCTTTACTTCAACCATCCCACAGTTAGTAATAACCTAATTATAATAGAGAATGTAAGCAAACACACATGCACAAATGTACATAACAGACAGACAAGAAACCAAGAGAGTGCATCATAATTTAAGTAAAGGTTACTTAAAAAACTTCATTAATGTAAGAAATTAACATGTGCGAACGGCAATAATAAATTACAAAGGGTACTCAAAACAAACCAAACCAAGTGCGTACTCTACTTAATAATTTAAGTGCGTACTCTACTTAAAATTGCTTAACAAAACAAACCAAGACTACCCAATATAATTTTCAAAAAGGGTACTCAAAAAAACTACATGAACATAATAAATTAACTTGTACTTTACAACAAATCACTAGACAAAGCAGACCACGAGAACCCATTATAATTTTCAAAAGTATACTAAGAAAACTACATGACCTTAACGAATTAAGTGCATACATTACAGAAAATCACTCAACAAAACAAATCAAGAGAAACCCATTACAATTTTCAAAAAGGGTACTTGAAAAACTACATGAACATAACAAATTAACTAGTACTTTACAACAATTTACTTAACAAATCAACACAAGAGAACCCATTATAATTTTGAAAAGTATACTAAGAAAACTACATGACCATAACAAATTAAGCGCATACATTACAGAGAATCACTCAACAGAACAAATAAAGAGAAAACCATTATAATTTTCAAAAAGGATACTTGAAAAACTATATGAACATGGAAAGTTAACTTGTACTTTAGAACAATTTAATTAACAAAGTAACACAAGAGAACACATTATAATTTTACTCAAAAAACTACATGAACATAACAAAATAAACGCATAAATTACAACAAATTACTCAACCAAAGAAGCCAAGAGAACCCAGTAAAATCTAAGAATAGGCTGAGCTTTTTCTGATGGGTGGTGTTTCTTTCCCACAAAACAAAGCAAAAAGGGGTATAAAAGTATTCATTCATCCTTGTAACAAATATTTTTGGCTTAAGTAAATTTATTTCACAAAAGACAATAGGAAAATATTAAGAGATATTACAAATAGATGTGAAAATGAATATCATTGGTGGATTTCAACAACATAATAAATGAATGTAACTTTATAATTGGTGACCCTTTTTTTTATAATCAGCGACCCACTAGCGATAAAGGTTATGTAAAAAAATTTGTAGTGACCTTAACATCCCTCAAAGACTATAATATACCACGGCCACATTTTTCTTGCCTTAGGGCATGTTTGATCGGGATGATTTTGGGGAGGATCAAAAAAAAAAGTAGAAAATAGGAGAGAAAATGGGTGGGAGGGGTGTTTGTTTGGGAGGGGGAGGGGGAGAGACATGTTCCTCAAATAAATAAATAAATAAAATTAGTGACTTGAATGGGTAAGAATTAGACTACTAGAATTGGATAAAGCATATGGTTGATTTGGTATATTTGTTATAAGAGATACTTTCTCATTGACCATAAAATATTACATGCAATGATGGAAAATTCAACTGAAACTATCCGAAAATAAAAATAATAGGTTCTACAATAGTCCTGTATTAGTTGCCAAATCATTAGGTGAATGCAACAATTATTACTCGTCCCAAAAGTGAGCAATCTTTCAATAATTATTACACGTCCCTAAAGTGAGCAATCTTTCCAGCATGGGGGATTCTAGACCAATTTCTTGTTGCAACTTCATTTATAAGTGCATCACCAAGAACTTGACTAACAGACTTAACACTTGCTTGAATGATATTATTAGCCCCAACCAAACTGCCTTTGTACTTGGCAAGAATATAGCAGAAAATGTCTTATAAAATTGTAAAAACTACCATAGAGAAAAAGGCCAAGGCAGGTGTACCATCAAGGTGTGCACTAGGAAAGGATATGATTAAGTGGAAATGTTGGTCTATCAGTGCCTTAATGTTGTGGGTGTTCCCTCAAGATATGTTAATTGGGTGAGGGAGCGTATTCCCACCCCTATGTATTCTGTGGCTGTAAATGGGGACCAGCTGGTTATTTAACTTATTTTCAAGGAGACAAAGGGGTCCATTGTCCTCTATTTTTTTTTTTTTTTTTGCTAGCAATGGAGTTCCTAACTCAAATGCTATAAAAAAGGATTCTGGGTTGCAAGGACTTCAAATTACATCCTAGATGTGAGAATATGCAGCTTATTAAAGTTTATTCTACTAGAATGATTTTCACAAGAGCTGGTCTACTCCCTGTCCAGTTAGAGAAAAGTGTTTGGCAAAATTTATAGTGATTTCTGGCTAGTAGATTAATACTCTAAAAGTAAAGTATTTTGTGCAGGCGCATATGGATCTAAAGAACTAGATTTTTTATGCGCTTTTACTTTAAGAAAGGAAGTTTCCCAGTTATATATCTAGGTATGCATCTAGTCCCAGGTAAGCTGAGCTATCATGATGCAGGCCCCTAATTGAGAAAAAAAAACAAGAAGAATAAATTTTTGGACATTTTAATACTTATCCTTTGCAGGCAGATTGAAGTTATTACAATCAGTCTCATATTGTGTCTTTGGGAAGTGAGTTAGTAGATGTTGCTTTATTGTAGGTAATTTAACACAAGATTTATAAAGAAAGAAGCAACACTAAAAAATGGAGGCGGAATGACTCGCATGCACCGGTCACATTTTTTGTTATTCTAAGCAAAATAACGTTTAATGGAGTACAATCTTAAGTGCAGCCAAAGCTGTGAGAAAGAAAGCCATTTCATGAAACACCAGTAAAGCAAGACACATTCCCTCCACCACATTGGGATAATTGGTTGATCCAAACTTCAATACAAACCTTTATAGTAATTGGGTTTTTGATCTTCTAAGAAAAAGATCTCCATATTTATGACAACAATATGCTCCGATTAAATTTTGTAATGACTGCTCTATGCCTAAGTTATAACAATGGCATTAAAAGTTGAACTTGTACTGACTGTTTATAAGCAAGCAAATGAACCCAAAAAAAAAAAAGTGTAGAGATAAAACTCCAAAAGGTGAAAAACCTCCAAAACTTAAAAATAAATAAATAAAATAAAATATGATTTGCTAAAGATTGTAAGAGTGTAAGAATGAAGGTACCTGAGAATAAGATATTGAAAGCATTGCTTCTCTAAATTTCCACCCAATATATTAAAATATTGCTAATGAAACCCACTGGAGAAGAAAAAACTATCTGCATCTGCACATTCAAGAAAGAAGAAAGAGAGTGTAACCCAAAAAGAGGGAAAATTGATTCAAAATATCACCAAAAGGAAATTACAATAATGCGGCAGAATGAAATTAAAAAATTGTTCTAATGCATCGCTCAAAAACCACATCCTAAAGCTTGGTAACTTTGATACAAGCAAATGAATGTTTTTAGTATAATCAAATACCATAGCTTGTGCACCAAATGAATGCCAATTGATTCCTTAACCTCACTCCATCTCTCAAAGATTATAAATAATTGCGCAAAAATAAAATAAAGGATAAAATTCAGATTAACCAACACTCAGTCCAAAAATTAGTATTGTCATGTCTAATGATAAGTCTGCTCCTACTAATGTCCAGAGTAGTGACCTACAAGATGACATGGCACCGGAATCCATTACGTGAAGAAGTTCAAATCAAATACAAGTAATTGGAAAGAAAACAAAAGAGTGGAAGAAAGGGTCCCAACATAAATAAGTGTAGCATCTTCTAGCATGTGTACTTGATTATGACATAGACTAAATACCAAGTTATTACAAAATGAGCTTACACACGTGATACAGGAAAAATGAGAGCATATTTTAATTTAATGGAAATGCGATCTCTATTTTAATACAAAGTGTGCAAATCGAATTCTTGTCCTAACGGTAGCTAAAAGCATAAAGTTTCAAGTATTATATGTGTCAAAAAACTATAGAATCGCTTTCGAAAATGTTTAATAATAAGAAAAATATATATACCTACTTCATTTAATTTGAAAATTTTAGGTAAAACTAAGCTAAACAATACTACTAAGCTCAAGAACTTCATTATTATTTACAAAGCCCTTAGTTTCTACTGGAATCCAAGAAACATTCCATTAAGTTTATTCTAGCAGGTTCTGCCCATGAAAAGATTGATTTCAACATTGTGGGTATACCACAAGACAATGACCAGTCTAGCAGTAAAATCCAACAAACAATACAATATTTGGAAGCGTGTAGGCAAATGATGACCAATAAAGATGGTTGGAACTCGTCTATTTATATGAAAATCACACAACATTGTGGGATGTTTCTAATTGTTTATTTTTTCTAAACAGAAACTCACACAACAAAACAAATCAAGAGAAACCCATTATAATTGTCAAAAAGGGTACTTGAAAAACTACATAAACATAACAAATTAACTTGTACTTTACAACAGTTTACTAAAAAAGCAACACAAGAAATTCATTATAATTTTAGTCGAAAAACCACATGAACATAACAAATTACTCAACAAACAAAAGAAGCCAAGAGAACCCAACAAAATCAAAGAAAGAATACTTATAATACTTCATGTAATCTTCACCAGAGAACAAATCAGAAACTGGAAGGTGGTGATGCTCATCAAATTATGAAATCAGTTGAGGATGAGGACGGGGAAGCTTGTCCCATAGCTAGTATAGACCCAGATGCTCTCTGGTATTAGAACGCTGCTGCAGCGATTTGAGAGTGTTGAAACCTCTTTCACACGGCGCGTGAACAACCGAGTTGTTCACTCTGTCTGTGACTCAGTATGATCGGAATATTGACAGTATGCACTGAACCAGATGACAGACTCAGCTTTGGTGGTGGTGTTTCATTCACACAAAACAAAGCAAAAGCAAAAAGGGGTATAAAAGTAAAAGTCTTCATTCGCCCTTGAACTTTACTTTACTTTACCCTTCTTTTTTTTTTTTTTTGGCTTAAGTATATTTATTTCACAAAAGAAAGTAAAAAATTTAAAAACATAAAATTTTTCACAATTTTTTGTCATAATTTTGACATGACTGAGTGTGATTGATGAAGAAAAAAAAAAATTCTATGTGTAAATGATGGTTAATCACTTATAATTTACCATGTCATAGTCGTGAAAAAAAAATTTGTGAAACAATTTATAGTCTTAAAACTACTAAAAAAAATGTTAAGAGTATTACAAATGTTATGTATTAGTAGATAAATATTTAAATTACATTTTTGTGTTTGATGATTTTTGTTTTTTTTTTTTAGAAGTGGTGACCCATTGGCTGGTAAAAAAAAAGATTGTAGTAACCTTGACATTTTTCAAAAATTGTAATATACTGTGGCTATCTTTCTTTACTTAATAAAATTTGAATAAATTGTATTAACAATTAAATTTTGGTGACATGTTCCACACACCAATATATATATATATATATATTGCCTTGAATGGGAAGAATTAGACTATTAGGATTGGATAAAGTACATGGCTGATTTGGTATATTTGTAATAAGAGATACCTTGTCATTGACCATAAAATATTATATTCAATAATAGAAGATCAGCTGAAACTATTTGAAAATAAAAATGATAGGATTTACAAAAGTTCTATATTAGTTGCCAATGAAATTCAAACCTAGTTTTATACCAATACATTAAGTAGTAATTTGTAATATGACTGAAATTTTATCTAATGACTCTACCCTTGATGACAAATGTTCCCTTTCAAATACAATAGAGAGCATAGAATGTCCTGAATGTTAATCCATCTGCATAGAGGTAAGCTAAGGAGGTGAGAGGTACACATAAATTACTCTGAGTTGTTTTCCAGCATCAATCATTGTTGGCCTATCTTCTTTTTTTTTTTTTTTTTGACAAAAGTGATAGAATTGTTGGCCTATCTTCTACTATATCATAAATGCAACTTAGGGCAACCTCTGAAAAAGCCAGAAAATTGTCAATGGTCAATTCCTTCTTCCAACATTACCCTATCTATAACTTTAATTACCTAATTTGGTTCAACACATGAACGCACCCAATCTACCAGATAATAGGCCTCATTATCATATTCACCGTCTAAAAATAAACGTTGTCCTACCAAAAGTGTAAGTAAAAGCACACCAAAACTATACACATCGGTTTTCTCATTTACATAGCTCCAACAAATAGAAATCAAATATCGAAATATTAACTTGACTTGACTTAACCTTTTTTTTTTAATTGCATGCAATTTATTGCGATTTTTTCTTCTTATGTTTTCGCTTTTGGAAAACACAAAAAGTGTTTTCTTACTTTCGGCCATGTCCGTGGAGCACCCCCCGCACCAAACCCACATCCCAAATACCCATTGTGAGTTTATGTTACCACTACGAAATCCTCAAGTCCAACCAATAGGCCCACATCACAATCCAAAAATAGCCACCTACACTGCCATAAGAATTTAAAAAAAATTAACATAGTTCTTAACATCTTTTTTCTTATTTCTTTCCATACAAATAAAAGAAAAAAAATTCAACTCAATCCAAGTTGAATAATACGTAAATCATTAAATTTATAATTTTAATAGTCTAATATTTCCACAAAAGAATAATAAATAAATGTGTAAACATTTTATACGCGTAATTTGCCAACTACAACCTGACATCTTGGATTACCTTGTAATCTTTATTTATAGATGCAATCTTTATTTATAGATGTATTTACAATATTGATCAACATGCACTTACTCATTGTTCTAGAAAGTGGATTGCACAGTTTGGATTATGCAAAGATTTGCCAACTTATGGAAAAAAAAAAACTCTCAATAGGATACCAATTATATAGTAGACTTAAATGAGAAACTAGCTGTACTATAAGTCGAGAATAGTTTCAAATTGGAGGTACTTTTTTTTTTTTGCTGAATCAAATTGGAGGTGCTTGACACAAAATTATGGGGAATTTGAAATCTACTTTGAAATCCTTGGCACATAATTCAGATGTTTAATAAGTTCAAGATGAAAATACTATTTTGGTCCTCATATGTTAGGGTCACAATCAAATTTTTAATTAGTATGTATTTTTCGGTAGAAGTAAATTTGATCCTTATTATTTTTTACTTACAGTCAATTTGGTATTTACCATTAAGTCATTAACAAAAAAACGCTTATGTAGCAAATAGTGAGTGCAATGTGAAAGAGGTGGACCAATTAAGAATGACACATGAAAATCTATCAAAAAAAAAAAAAAAAGAATGACACATGAATTAAAAAAACACAATCAGCTCCAACTTAGCTAATCTCCGTTTGGATAGAACTTATTTTGTTGAAACTGAAAATTGAAAACACTGTAGCAAAATAATTTTTAAATGTATGAATAGTGCCGTGAGACGCAATTTTGATAAAAAAATTGCTGAAAAGTAAAGTTTGTGGGTCTATAAACAATACACAAATGCACTGTTCACAAAAGATTTTGTCAAAAAGTTGTGGCTACTGTTCATAAACAGTAACTGCTCAAATTCCACTGAAATGCGGCTTAAAAAAAAAAAGTAAAACGCAACCGCAAAACTCAAGACGGAATCCAAACCCAGCCTAAGTTTTAAACCCCAGACAGTTCCCACTTCTTCCGTGACCCAAACAACCCCATCCATTTAAACACAATTCTCAGCCACTTTCAGATCAGATCCAATTCGAATTCACAAAAATAATAACAACATTTTACACAAGTTTGAAAAAAAAAAGTTTCAAATACAAAGGAAGGAGACGTTTTGATGTGCACTGCTAGTGTTGAATCAACCTCTCCAAATTTAAAATCTAAAAGGGAACTAATTTTGTTTAGGCACAGCAGCTTGAGCTTACTGGAGATTTGTTTATTAATGGAAAGATCTTGTAAGAGGCCTTATATGGGAAACCCAGATCTTGTATAAGGCCTTATATGGGGATTACTTTGTAAAAACATTAAGAGACTTCAATCTCTCTCTCTCTCTCTCTCTCTCTCTCTCTCTCTCTCTCAAGTCTCTGTAGTTTTCTTTCTCTTTCAGATCTGCGATGTCGTTGCCAAGAGATCTGGGTTTCACGATTTGGATCATTAGGACAATACCCAAACCAAGGCAATCCCAATCCCCTCCCTTGCTTCGGCTTGGTTCTGCAGTCCACAGACACCACTGAAAATCGCTATTAGAACAGCTCACGGGTAGTAGAAGTTCCATGATTTAAAGTTAGCCAGTGGCCAGCGGGAGTATCAATGAGGATGAGGATGAAGATGAAGGTGGTAGAGAAATTTGGGTCTGTTTGACAGGTGATGGATGGGGTTGTTTGGAAATTGGGTCATGGGAGAAGTAGGAATCTGTCTGGGGTTGAAAACTCGAGGAAATGTGCAGAATGACGTCGGGGAACTGTTCAATTTGGTTAGTTAGACAACGCGTGAAACAATACAGGAAACTAGGCATCTCGAGTTTCTAAAACTCGAGATCCTCTTTTTTTCTCACTCCATCGCGTCCCGCACCAATTGGTGAGGTGGACAAAATTGTCCACTTGGATCTCGAGTCTTTAAGACTCGAGTTCCGTAAATCAAAACTCGAGTCTTAAAGACTCGAGTTTTACTGAAATAAAATCACTCAAAACCAAACAGATCTCGAGTCTTTAAGACTCGAGTTTCTTTCTTTTAGAACTCGAGTCTTAAAGACTCGAGTTTTCCTCAGCACATGCACTGTTCACACGTACAAACACTAAAAAACAGAGCATAAAAAGAATTTACTCTACAGAACAGACGTACTCAGCCTCTCATTAACCCATAACTCTCACTCACCTCTCACTCCCTACAGAGCAATAGACATAATACACTCAGCCTCTCATTTACCCATAACTCTCACTCTCTCACTCACCACATTGCCTCTCACTCTCTCACTGCTCTTCCCTCTCAACAATTTCATATCTCAGGTAAGGGTTTTTTGATTTCATTGTTATTATATTTGGGTATTAGTTGTCTATGGGTGTGGTGGCAAACCTTTCATTTCATTGTAGGTGAATCATTCAAATTTGCCTTAAATAAGAGACCTTTACTGCATTGCCAAAACCTTTGACATCTTATATCCTATTAAATGATTCTTTTATATAAAAATCAAACTGTACAACACTTACACATTTGTTCTCTGCATTGATTCTCCAAAAAAAAAAATATATATATATATATATTGTTCTCTTAATCAATGCCTCAGGATACCCATTAACTAGATAATTATCATAAATTTCCTTTATATACATACACACACACACACACACAACATTCATTTAGATTATGTTTTTACTGACCTAGTATGCCCTGCATCAAGTGTGCTTTGTGTATGTTCCAGATGTTACTTGTATGATGGAAAAAAAAAGTTTCCTTTTCGTTAATTGTTATTCAATATGAGTATTTTTGGCTCGCCGTTTGTGTCTCACAAGTTGTTTATTGGCTCTCTTACAAGCAATTGCATCCTTGTCACTAATTTTTACTGAAAGTTTGGATCTGGGCCCTTGCATTTGTCTCCTCTCATCTGAATTATACCAAATGTTAAATATAGTTGTACTACAGCCAAAATTTTAGAGAAAAAAATGTTCAGTTTGTATCATGAAAATCAAATTAAAAAAATTTCTTGGCCCTTCTTTTTATTAGACAGTTAAAGACTTGCTTCAAGTTTCTTTTAGATCAGGGAAGTTTAAAATGTTTTTTAACTAACATGGTAACTTGACTTTAACAGGTTCACAATGCCTGAAATTGATATAATCCTATACCACGGTGGTCCGTTGAAGAATGCCAATGCGAACAAGGGATTGCCATTTGAAGGGCCGGGTATAAAGAGCTATTTTACCCAAATTGATCGTAGGTTCAAGACCCTTGACGAATTGAAGATGATGGTTATGGAAGAGTTGTGTGAGAATCCTGCTGTGCACAACATAGAAATTACTTATCGTATGCCAAATGAAATCCTGAGGCACCGAATTAATTCCAAGTACATGGCGATAGAAACAGACAAACATGTGAAGATCATGTTTGACAAGTTGGAGAGAATACCTGAAGTAACTAACATTGAGTTGTACATACAGTTAAAGCCGCGTGCAGAAGTTAGCATCGACGAAATTCAACAAACACAGACAAGTTTACCGGTTACAGTTCCGGATGCTCAATATGAGCATTTTACACATGTAGAGCATGATAATTTTCATGCCGATGATAATGATGATGATGAGGATGAGAATGATGATGAGTATGAGTATGAGAATGATGATGAGTATGAGGATGACGATGATGATGACGACGACTATGTTGATGGGAGTACTGCCATTGACGATGAAGATTTTGATGATGGATATGAGATTGAAGACAGGATTGAGCGAGGGGACTTTAGGGACTGTGAGAGGGACATTGATGATGATGAGACATTAGACGGTAATGAAGCTAATGCAGACAATGTTCTTAGTGTCCAAAACATTACGGACACAATCCTTTAATACGCACCTCCTGCTTTGTCATTTTCTGCAAATACTTGGGAAAATATGGTTGGTCCTTCACATATGGAGATACCATTTGTGTCTACTTGGAGAGAGGGGATGAATTTGTACAAAGGCTTGACTTTTGCCAGTAAGGTGGAGGTGCAGCGTGTATTAACAATATGTGCCCTTAAGGAAAACAAACAGTATGTGATCAGTAGGTCGACGATGACAAAACTTTGTGCAAAATGCGTGGATGAGTCATGCAGGTGGTATGTCTGCGCAGTCATGAAGCCCAATCTCCAGGGACTATGGATGGTCACCGTGTACAAGGGTCCTCACACGTGTATACGGACTGGGGTGCGAAATGATGGTAGAATGATGAATTGTAACTTTATTGCATCAGACATCCTTAAGAAGTTAAGTGAGGATCACACTACTCCAATTAAGCATCTTAGATCTATGATAGAGTCGAAATATGATGGCCATAAGCCTTCTTACTACAAGGTGTGGGATGCGAAACAAAAGGCGATTGGGAAGCTGTTTGGGAATTGGGAAGAGTCTTACCAGAGGTTGCAAAAGTTGCTTTTGGCATATATTGATATGGATCCGACTACCCAAGTGTTCTATCGTACGACACCCACCGATGAAGATGGCAGCGTATTATTGAATTATGTGTTTTGGTCTTTCGGTCCAAGCATTGATGGATTCAAATATTGCAAGCCAGTTATCAGTATTGATGGGACCCATCTGTATGGTAAATATCAGGGAAAGTTGTTGGTTGCAATGGCAACCGACGCTAACAACAAGGTATTCCCTCTTGCCTTTGCTGTTGTGGATTGTGAGTCAGGGTCCAGTTGGAGGTGGTTTTTACAATGCCTCAGAGATACGATTGGCCACGTGATACCCGAAGAAGGCATTTGCATAATTTCTGACCGACATCTCGGTATCAAGAATGCCATTGCAAACTGGCCTAGAGGGGATGATGGAAGAACACGGGTATATCATAGATATTGCATTCGACATGTTGCTAGCAACTTCAACACACATTTTCAGAACTCGACTCTAAAGTCAGCTTGCTTGAAAGCAGGATATGCTACTCAGGTAGTTAAATTTGATACCATAATGGATTCCATTAAGCAAGTGGAAATGGAGGCCATTCGGAATAAGAAGAAGGTGACGGGGAAGGATGGGAAGGAAAAGAGTCAAGATTATCTTCCATACTCATACCTAATGAGCGAGTCTGTGGATATGTGGACCCAATCACATGATGATGGAAGACGTTTTGGGGCAATGACAACCAATATATCAGAGTGCTTCAATGGTGTACTTAAAGGTGCACGGGGCCTTCCTATTGCCGCATTGGTTGAGTTTACTTGGTCCAAACTTGTTGAATATTTCCACGACCGGCACAAAGAATACCTCAATTGCCTGTCAGAGGGTAAGAAATGGAGTCAATATGCCTTTGACAAGTGGGAAGGAAATAAGCTTAAATCTGAGAAACACTATCTCAAGCCATTTAACAGTGAACAGATGATATATCAGATAGTTACTTCATTCACGAGTAGCGCAGGAGGGGGAAACCACAGTTATGAAGTTCGGATACGGGAAAGAACATGCAGTTGTGGGAAATGGCAAAACATAGGGATCCCGTGTTCACATGCAATTAGAGTATGTGACTATTTGAATATTGATTCGACCGCATATATTCACCCATGTTATGGTTTGGACAATGCCCTTAACACTTATCAGCATGCATTTGTGATTCCCAAGTCACAATCATTGTGGAGGGATCCCATGGGGCCAAAGTGGTTGCCTAATCCAGCATTGTTGCGGGCCAAAGGTCGACCAGTGAAGTCAAGAATAAGGAATGAGATGGATGGAGTGAGGAATAAGGATCGAGGCTCGGGATGGCGGAGGGAGGATGCAGATTTGATAGAGACTCAACCCAAGCAAACATGTGGATTGTGTCATGCTTCCGGGCATAACCGTAGAAAATGTCCGCAGTCCCGTGTCGCTTCCACAAGCAATAATGTTCCATAGTAGGTACGTAGCTGGAAAAATATTATGCATTGGTTAAATGTAATTGTTGTTCATTCTACCATTAACTACTGTTTTTACTACTTCTCTATTAACGTGATTAGTCTACGTTTTGCAGGCATGCTTCCATGGACGCCGTTTTTGTTGTGCGAACTGCTGATCTTAGGAAAAGTGACTACGTTGTATTGGCACATTTAACTTTTTGGTTTTTGTTGAATGTACTTATAATTCTCTACCCAATGTACCTCTATGAAGATCGTGACTTGAGTAGTACGGTTAGAATTGCAAATTAAGGATGGTTGCGCATGTTTAGAATGTTGATATATTGAGAATGGCTTTTTGTTGTGATGCCAATGTATGCATTGTAAAACTATATTTATGAATAGAGCGTAACAGTTTCTATAGCTTTGTGCGAGAACACGTTTTGATGTAATGGTTGTGCATTTACATTATCAACTTCTCCGCCTCTCAATGAGTGTTAGATTACATTCTCAGCTTCTTTATCTATGTTTCTCAGCAGGTGCATGTACACATTTAAGTTCCTGATTTGCATGCATGTGCAGGAAAAAAAAAGAGCAACCAATCTGTCTGAACAGGGGATTTGCCCAAGTAAAAAAAAAAAAAATTTGCCCAGTGGAACTCGAGTTTATAAAACTCGAGTTCCACTAGAAAAACAGAGGAAACAGGGCAACCCCCTTCTGCCTGAACAGGGGATTTGCCCAATTCAAAAAAAAAAAAAATTTCCCCAGTGGAACTCGAGTTTATAAAACTCGAGTTCCACTGGGAAAAACAGGGGAAACAGGGCAACCCCTTCTGCCTGAACAGGGGAGTTGCCCAGGTAAAAAAAAAAAATTTTTGCCCAGTGGAACTCAAGTTTTATAAACTCGAGTTCCTTTAGTGAAACTCGAGTTTATAAAACTCGAGTTTCACTGGGCAAAAATTTTTTTTTTTTACCTGGGCAACTCCCCTGTTCAGGCAGAAGGGGTTGCCCTGTTTCCCCTGTTTTCCCCAGTGGAACTCGAGTTTTATAAACTCGAGTTCCACTGGGAAATTTTTTTTTTTTTTTTTTTTTTTTGCATGTTATTTAGAAACAACAATCATCCAAGACAAATAGTAAATATGAAGCAAAATTTATGAATAACGAAATTATTCATGTTACATCAGTCAATGAGAAGTTCAAACAACATATTGGTGAAAATGAGAAGTACAAACAACATATTGGTCAAAATGAGAAGTACAAACAACAATTTTGTAAGTTTTTTTTTCCAAGAACACATAATGCACTTTACAGTCAATTTATTATATAAAGCAACATATTTTATAAATAATGTAATGCTTGGTTGGGATTTGTTTCTAGTACTTCTTACAAATGATTTATATTCTATAAGTAAATTTATCATGAAAAAAATATACAAGACTTTAATAACGTAATAAAAATGTAATTTTATCAAAAACCGACCAAAATCACACTAAGAATGTGACACAATGAAGCAGCTCCTCTTTGTACAAAAACTTCTACTTCCAAAATATCCACGAAATGGACTGAATGGAAGTAGACTAAAAATGATCTAAAGTAGAGCTAAATGGATCGAAATGGACCGAAATGGACTAAATGAACTGAGATAGACCGAATGGACTGAATTAGAGTGAAATGGACAAAAGTAGACTGAAGTCGACCTACATGGATTGAAATGGACCAAAGTATATCAAAATAGACTAAAGAGAACAAAATCGACCAAAGTGGAATAAATAGGCGAAAGTGGACCGAATTAGACGAAAATGATCTAAAGTAGAGCTAAATGGATCGAAATGGACTGAATAAATTGAAGTCACCTAAATGGATTGAAATGGACTAAACGGATTAAAGTAGACCTAAGTAGACTGAAATGGACTAAAGAGAACTTAATGGACCAAAGTCATCCGAACTGGACTAAATAGGCTAAAGTGGACAGAAATGGACCGAATAGACTAAAGTGGACTGTATAGACTGATTAGACCGAATTAGACTGAAATAATTAGAAGTAGACCTAAACGGATCAAAATGGATGGAGCTGAACCAAATGAACGAAAGTGGACGGAACGAACTGAAGTGACCTAAATGGACTAAAATGGACCGATCTGGACCGAATTATACCTAAATGGACTGAAGTGGATTGAACTGGACCAAATTGGACCATGTTGAATCGAAATGCTACGCTGATGTTGCTTAAAGAAGTATAAGAACAATAAATATTATGCTTCAGTTTTTAGATATTATAGATGCGTTATAAAAGGCACATGTAATTGAGAAACTAATTTTCATTTACTGGAATTAGTTTGCATGATTCTTAGTAATTTCTTAAGAAAGTGGATATCAAGCTTATTACCTTCCCCCCAACATTGGACACGAAAGAAACAAGAGAGGAAACAGGGCAACCCCCTTCTGCCTGAACAAGGGATATGCCCAATTGAAAAAAAAAAATTTCCCCAGTGGAACTCGAGTTTATAAAACTCGAGTTCCACTGGGAAAAACAGGGGAAACAGGGCAACCCCTTCTGCCTGAACAGGGGAGTTGCCCAGGTAAGAAAAAAAAAATTTTGCCCAGTGGAACTCGAGTTTATAAAACTCGAGTTCCACTGGGCAAAAAAAATTTTTTTTTCCCTGGGCAACTCCCCTGTTCAGGCAGAAGGGGTTGCCCTGTTTCCCCTGTTTTCCCCAGTGGAACTCGAGTTTTATAAACTCGAGTTCCACTGGGGAAAATTTTTTTTTTTTTTTTTTTTTGCATGTTATTTAGAAACAACAATCATCCAAAAAAAATAGTAAATATAAAGCAAAATTTATGAATAACGAAATTTACCTCATGTTACATCAGTCAATGAGAAGTACAAACAACATATTGGTAAAGTTTACTAAATAATGAGGTGAGGCCTATTTTACACTGGAATTGGCTCGGGCTCTGGTAATGATTCGGGGGAGCCACTGCAACCTTTGAGGACGGTCACGTTGCCATCAGAATCAACAGGCCTATTTTACATTGTTTTTCCCAGTGGAACTCGAGTTCTACTGGGAAAATTTTTGTTTTTTTTTACTTGGCTCCAATGGTTGGCATCAAATTTTATTTGCAAGTTGTAGAAAGCCATTCTATCTCTTCGATTTATGATTTGCTGGATGCTTGTAATTTTTTTTTTCTTGATTGTATTGATCCCCAGCTATATATGTCGTGACTCGTGTATACTTCGAAGACTATTTTTTTTAATGCTTGAATAAAATTATTATTACTTAAGAAAAAAAAAGTCTACACAAATTCATCTGGTCCTCTCCCTGTAGTCAACCAGCCGCATAACAAACCATTTAACTAATACATATTGTTCTTTAATTAATAATTTCTGACTCATGAAAATGAGTATGTTCATCTAGATTGAAGATCCAATACATGTAAGTAACCTAACTTCTTCAATACATACTGCATGACTAGTCCACACATTTAGATCATTGAAAGAAATGAAAACCACTATGAAGCCTTAAATGTCAACACACAAGACACTGTACAGTCTTCACATCTGCAATCCGTATGTAGGAAAAGAGCAAAAGAAACTAATACGCAAGACTAAATTAATGATTTATGGTTTAGTTCGCAAGATTACACAATACAGAGGTTTTACTTCTGTGATCAAGTCGTAAACTCAGCTTGACTTCATTGAAATTCAATTGCACATAATACCATTTCAGAAGTCCTGCCTTTGCATGATCTGAACCGTGAAATTGAACAGAATCTAGGCATAATAATTCAAGCTTGATTTCTTCTTTGCCTGTACCTGAATGATACCTTCATTAAAGTCCTCGTGGTTCACTTGAAATTGACAAAACCAACACTGTGATCAATACTTGTTCTCATGCAAGGCCCGAATTAAAAAAATTTGTCAGATTTGCGACAAGTTGCAAAAATCCTAGAGAATGCACACCTAAGAAGCATCGCGGCGAAGGGCTAGCATGCCTGCTTCCACACAAACAGCTTTTAGTTGTGCCCCATTGAAATCATCAGTGGAACGGGCCAATTCTTCAAAATTTACATCTGGGTGAACATTCATCTTCCTTGAGTGGATCTAATATATCAAGGAAAAGGTTTCAATAAGAGTCTGGCACATCACAAAGATAAAAGCAGTCATCAACAAAAGTACTCTCCCAAATTATGTCACTAGTAATAGGTAGTATCTTTTCCCTTTGATTTCTTTCATCTTAGTACTACAGCTGATTGTAAAACTGGCACCCGAAGAATTATGAAATAAATTGCTTTCTAAATAGGTTTTCTTGTCTTCTTCACGTCAGTTGAGTGGTTGGTTAGAGATTCAAGTGCCCCATTCATAAAAATATTAATATACATATATATTAACATATATATAAAGCTATCTGCATCACAGATTCAAAGAAATCATCATGATAAGATAGAGTAAGATTCAACTCCAAGAACCCAAAATTTCCAACTTGAGGCCACTTGTGCCCATTTAGTATCTCGATTTGCAGTGGAATTTTATATGTACAGGTTTTTTAAACCTCAATTTTTTCCAGATACAGTTCTTTCTAAAAGCTGAAACAAGAAGCTGTATCAAACAGGAATTCTACCATGTCAAGGCATGGAGTGGCATTTTACTTTCTTTCTTTTTTTTTCTTTTTTTTTTTTTTTAAATTGAGTCAAAAGAGTGGAAAAACCAATATTTTGTTATATTTAAAATTGGTTGCTGGTAATTGAGGTAATTTTAAGAAAAGAAAGGAAACTAAAAACTTATAGAGTAGCTGAACCCAATTATATACAGTACAATAAAAAGGGGAAAAAACAGGGGGGGGGGGGGGGGAGGGAGATCAATTGCATATGAACTTACTATAATAGCTCCAGTAGGGTCAATCCACCATTTATATCGAATGGCCAGGACAGCTGCTGCCAAACCATTTGACTCACCAATAAATGAAACCAAATCTTCACCTTTTTAGGGATAAATGAACTTAGGCTTGCTAATTTTCATGACATTGTAACTCGACATGAGACTACCTAGGCAGTAATACTACTTGAACCCATAATTCTCGAATTCGTAGGTGTTATGAGTCATAAGGGTTTCTGACCACTAAACTATCTCCCAAAGTTGTCCCTAATTTAAGGAACTTATAACAAGAGAATGTGAACACATACTATTGGAGGATTTCAAATGACAAGTTACTTAAAATATAACAATTCGAGCTACACTTTAATGCCACAATAATTCCTTTTGTTTTTCATCAGTTTTACAGTTTAAAGACCCAGGGAAAATAAGCAATATTATCTTTCTTATTAGTACATAATTGATATCAATTAACTGGTCACCCTGCATCAAATGCAACAGAAGCTACAGGTTTATGGCTTGCAGCATCCCACCACTGGACTAATGCAAATCACGGGCTCATTTAGGGCAGTTCTCAGAATTCAAGCTTGCAGTTTGTCACCTTGAGACACTTCAGGTCAAGAAAAGTATGGGAAAAATTACGTGTAGCACAGTTCAATTTCAAGCCCTCTGAAATGCACGGGAAGAGACCCCGTGGAGAAGTCTGACAAACCCCAAGAAACTAAGCTTGCCATCTGAGTGTCTTATCCAGTCCTGGAGAACCACATGAACAGGTACTGATGGGCTAAGTCCAAGTTCCTGGAAAAACAAATTTGAAAAAAATATATTTTTAGGCATATTTTATGTTTATTTTAAGTTTTCAAAATAAATAAAAACTATCAAGAGATTCAAGACCTTTAAAATATCTAAAATCCAAGGAATTTTTAGAACATCTTTTTTTTCTCCCAACAAACTGAGGACAAGCATGCAGTCCACAGCATTATTGTCCATACTTCTTAGATTTCCATATGAAGAGGGTCCCACTCTTAAAAAGATGATATTACCAGGCCATATTTTAAAGCCACAGACTTATACTCAAAGACATCCAAGAACATTAGTGTGAAAATGTACAATAAATATCGAGTTAGTACATGTGACAGCAGTAAAGCTGTAAATAGCAATTATTTGATAGAAGACTGCTCACCGTCACAACAACTATTTCTGTCTACTGCATGTCAAGTAGTAGTATATAAATTAAATTTATCTACCTTATTTCTCCCAGCATCAACATCAATATAGATAGGAGTTGTCTGAAATGATAAGCGTGCCAGATCCTCAACCTACAAATTTACATAAAAATTACAATCCAAAGTAAAACCAAACTATTAAATTTATACACACACACAAGAAGAGAAAAAATATGTTGATACAAAATTATTTTCACCAAAAAAAAATGAATTTAAAATGATAAATAGCATAAAATATTTTTAACGTAAAACATAAAAAAGATTAACTACTATGCAGTTTGGAAATGACTAACCTTCCTAGTCTGGGTAGCTGAAAATAAAGCTGTTTGCCTATTCTGCACATTGAGTAGTGACGCGCAATCAGTTAAATAACCTTGGATATTACCACAAATGTTATAGCAAATGATTTCAACTACTAACTGAGAGAGTAAATGGAACTGAGAATATTTCCAGATCTAATCAATACATTGCCAAACAAAGCTGAAGCTTTTCAAAAAGATAAATTGCATGCTACATGTAGAAATTGACTAATAAATAACAACTATGTCCTTGGAAGCAATGTCCTACTCCTAGATTACAGGGTCAAATCCCATTGTCTCTCTCAGTAGTATCTGAACCACACTTGGAAACATTAGGAGCAGGAGAGAATCTCATGCATAAAATATAACACAACAGAGGCTGCAGACCTGATTAGATGCGTTAGTTCGGAGAAGATTGTTCAACAATTGGAGACAGTCCTGCACTATTACACGTATAATAGTTTTATAACCAAGATATTCACACAATTCTCAAATGCTTGTAAAGAAAAATAGAAATGAATAAATTGAGGAATAGCTACCCAGCCAGCGACCATAAGTTGTTCTCTGATCCTGAGAAGAAAAAAAAGTATTGAAAATGGGACTCAGAATCAAGGCCCATGCACATAACTCTGTTTATTGTAAAAAAATTTCTACAAAGAATATTCCCCCCCACCCCCCTCCCCACCCTATGTTAGATGTTTGTCTGGGCAAGTAGAACCATAAAGAGAAAATCATGATGATGGATCAACAAAGCCTTTTTATATGCTTTCTTGTCACTTAAAATGTTCAACTAGTATGTGTCAAATGAGCAACATAAACCATACGGAAGAGTACAGCCAAAGGATAATATAAAGCATGTGGGTTTCAAACTCAAAAAACTGGTGAAACTACAAGAGTCCTTAATTTGAGCTTCAAGTAAAATCATAACCATAAAGAACCAATGACAAAATTAAATTTTCAGAAACAAAACCTGCAAATGGTGCAGAAGGTCAATGTAATTATAGCATATAAACAGCTCATTTAGATAGCGAATTAGTGATATGCAATAGAGGCACTTAAACTCTGTCATAACTCCATTGCTGAAGCTGTCTTAGTAATCCATGACAACTACTCAATCGATTGATATAAACGAAAAAAGTATCACATTCAAAAGACCGTAAAGAAGAGAAGTATCAGCAAACAAGCTAGAACCAGTTGATTAAACTACCATGATAAATTGAGTAACAGTAAATCACCTGCACAACAACACCACCTTCTGAACCTCCTTCCTCTTTAATGATGCTGAAAATCTTCTCAAATACACCTTCAAAGACCACAATTTTTTGAATCTCCTAAAATTCATAAAACTGTATTAATTAGTAGGGAAATCAAACACATTTTCAAGCACAGATTCAGCAGAACCATCAGATGACAAAGTGGAAGGAAGATCTTACCTCAGCTTCACGGGTCAAATAAGTAAGCAACAATAAGGCCTCGTTTCGAATAACCTAAGAACCACAATTGTTTTCAATAAGAGTACAAAAAGATAATCAAACTGATAAATTACCAAGTGGTGATTTTAATCTAACCATTATTTTAACACAAACAATTAAAGATATGTTGTTCTCCTCATAAAGTATTACAAGAGCCAAAATTTCAACTAACAGAATGCAATTGTAAGCAGAAAAACTCTGGGAGATAATAAAAACAATTTGAATTTTCCTACCAAAAAAGATCACAGCTAAAAGCTTATATTGTTGAGAAATATGCCTTTATAAAATAACATTGAGAAGAAGTAGCAGAAGCAAGATTCCATGAACACATTTTGTACCTCACGATCCATTAGCATATCCATCAGCCGAGTTATACCACGAGGAATGGTAAGAATGGCTTCCTGTAACCTGAAGACGAACTCAGCAAAAATTCTTCCTGCTACAACTTAAAAGAATCCACAAATTTGCACAAAAGCAAGAAGTAGTTGAGAAACTAATACCTATTTGGAGAATTTGTGAGAAGCGCTGTCAAAAGTTGAAGAGTATAATATCGTACATAGAAATCCTCCTCTGACTGCCAAAGCATCCAACCAAAATAACAATGAAAAAGGCCATGATGCTATGCATAAACCAAGCAAATATAGTAAACCACCAAACACAATTAATGTGTGTGTCTAGTATTAATGTAAGAGAGGTGAAAATTTCTGTAAGGCTCTTAGAGCTCTTCATAGCAGAAATGAAGAGTTTTTAACAACTTTAAGGTTAGAGATGAAATTTGAACAAATGAATGCTCCTTAGAAATTGGTTACCAAACAGTTTAACAGCTTTATAGCACTTAGCATTATTGAGTTAAATTTTTTAATCTCAAATGCTCTACAACTAGAACTCTACTTCCTACAGCAATACCAAATGCGCCCAATAACATATCCATGGTGATCAAAATTTAAGCGAGGAGCTCTCACCAACAAACTTAGAAGAAGAGAAATGCTTTCTGCTTCTCTGGAAAGCAAATCAGTGTTCATTAAAGCTGGTTGAACCTCATTCTTTGGACCTTTTGCATGCTCAATAGGAGTCAGAGCACCTACAAGAGTTTCTAAAGCACCCCGAACCTGCACAAATGGAACGAATGAACTCATTGTCTTACTCAGTTCTTGGACATAATAAAACTGAAGATCATTTCACATTGAATGAAATAATGGGAAAAGGTATACAAATAACAATCAATCTTGCAGGATAATAATGTAAATTCTGCAGTAAAAATGGGTCATATTTGTCAGCCATGACCAAAAAAGGCTCGTGTCACACTTACTTAGTTTCCGCCAATGACCAAAAACGATCTGCAGTAGAGAATCTTTCTTTTGGTAAGTTGATTGTGGAGTCCTTCAAAATTTTATTTTATTTTTTTTTCTAAGTAACAAAAAAAAAAAAAAAAAAATCTGAGATAACAGTCGAGAATATATTCTACAGATCGTCTGTCCAAGGTCAGAACCAAATCAGTGTGATTGGTCCATCTTGGTCATAAGCGTTATTTCAATAAAATATAGCATCCCAGAATTTGAATATTCAACTTGTTGGTAATGGCTTAGCCTAAATATAGGCAGAAGAATCTCCAAAAATGAAATATGGATCAAACCATGGATTTTACCAAACTGTTGAATTTAACCATTAAACCATAAAATATTTTAGGATATAAGACAGCTGATACTGAAGATCATGTCAGAATTGTTTTTAAGCTACCTAAGGGGGAAGATATATCAGAAAAATGTGGATAATTAAAAGCCACAGTTCAGTTCTCAATTTTTTTTTTCTCTTAATATGTACTTTTTTGAGTGATGGAATTGAAATTAAAGGAAAAACATAGGATAAAGATATATGCGGAAGAAAGATTTTCCACCATTTCAACGTCATCACGTTCTTCCTTTAAGACTGCCAACATTACAGGGAAACCTGCAAAAGTAAATAAAAAATATTATAAAATGCAATCATGGCACAAAAACTAATCCACTATATCATACAAGAGAGAAGCATTCACCCATTGCCCCAAATGCTAGCTGGGCACCACGACTTTCTGCCACAATAGCCTGAAGCTCAATCATGGCACTCCTCCGGTCCTCAGCCAGTTTACCATTGCTTATACAGTCTAGCAAGCGCTCAACATAGCTATTAATACAAAGCGCACAGAAGATTGATTACAAAAGGCAAATACTTCTCCAGACAAATAAAACAGTGATACATGGCAATAAGAAATGAAGCAAAGAACGCTTTAGAATATTCAGGACATAAGAAATGTAGTTGCAAGAGAGGCAAAAGGAGGCAACTAAATTGCTTTGAGAAAACAATACAGTACAAAACAACCAGCTAAATGCATATTCCTCAAAAATTCCTAACAGAACCAATGTATTTTTACATTAACCGCCTATTCCAATGAGATGATACATTACTTTCAAATGCCTAACTTCTTCCGAGTTCAGACACATTACAGTAATGATATCTCTTCCAATGAAGGACCAAAAACAACACAGGATAACAATTTTATAAAATAAAAAATAAATAAAACATATAATTCGAGAATGCAAAGTGTGTCTGAGTCATAAGTCATAAACCCTTATTTCTCAAAAAAAAGTTCTTCTAGAATTAGTTATGACAGAAAAAGACTAAAGTCGTATCTGGGTCATTTTCAATTTCTTCAAATTTATAAATATCATGAACATAAAAGAGAACTTTACCTACACAAACAACAACAACGAACATAATAGTAATAGTAAGCAAATCAATCATACATTTTATCCGCTTCCCAATTAGTCTGCGCCATTATTTTCTGCTCCAAAACAAGCCCAAACTGCCTACAAACAAAAGATCTCAATTCAATTTCTCAATAACCACCTCCAAACTAAATCAAAAATGAAATAGAATTCGCAAGCAGCCTCAAAAGTAAACGAATCAAATCCAACATTACAATTCTGAATTTTCAATGAAAAATTCAACTAAAAATTTTATAATTTTGATTTGAAAACTAATAAAAAATTCGAAGAATAAAGATATAATTCTACTAAAATGAAACTTAGTAATTGGATTGAAAGTAAACAGAGAAATGGATCAAATCAAAGATTACCAATTCTGAATTTTGAATGAAAAATTCAACTTTTGAAGTAAATTTGGACTTGCTATTGTATAATTCTCAATATCCACCTCTAATATTGAGAAAATACACAAGATGAATCTTGCTATTGTATAATTATTTGGACCACGAACAATTTTGTCCAATGATTCATCAGAAATTTAGCTCTTCATCTATGTTTTTCAAGGTTCGCCAATTTTGCGTTTTTTAGCCCTTGTGTAATATTTGGGTGGGGGAGGAGGCTGCGGGGCATCATCCTTAGGCTCGTCATTGTGCTGCAAAGACATTAGATGCATACAATCAATATTCTGTGTAATGATAAGAATAAAGTGAATTGCAAACTAGGCCTATACATTGTAATTAATGTTATCGTACCATAGAGCTGCCTTTGTGTCCTATTTTGTGTCCACCTGTCCCACAAGTGGGTGCTCGTCTAGCACGTTGCGGTCTACCTCGTGGGGGTGAGGGCTGAGGAGGGGGATTATCGTCCGGTACATCAGTATCTGGCTGTGAAGTGCTAGTCCCAACCGGAGGTCTTAGAGGGTCGGATGAGTCTGAGGTAGGTGGGTAATGATGCTCTGTGTAGGGGCCAGGAGTGGGTGCACTAGAGCTGGTGGGCGGGTATGAGGGAGTCGCGGGGTGCAGCGGAGGGGTCAACTGAGAATGCATACCGAGATCGAAACTGGGCTGTGAAGGTGGGGTGGGTGGAGGGAACTCGGGGTGGGGAGATGCGTGCAGGATGGGTGTCTCATGAGTACTTACAACCCGAGGGGTTGTTGCACGTCGACCACGGCCTGTAGCTGCACTTGGGCTTGGGCTTGCTGTATCAGGCCAATCACAGGCCCTAGCTGCACTTGTGCGTGGGCTTGCTGTAGCAGGCCGACCACGACCCCTAGCTGCACTTGGGCTTGGGCTTGCCGTAGCAGGCCGACCACGGCCCCTAGCTGTGCTCGTGCTTGGGCTTGCTGTATCACGCCGAGCACGGGTCGGTGTAGTTATGGGTGCTGCACTTGTGCTTGGGGCTGTAGTAGTTGCTGATTCAGTCCCAGTGGCTGCAGGATCACCACCAAGCCCAGCCACACTATATAGGATGCGCCGAACATGGTTGTGTTCTCGGCTGCCTGAAGGAAGCCAATTCAACAACGCTAAATGACTTTCAATCTGAAACAGAGAAAGAACCAGTACAATCAGAGTTTTTCACATTTATGTAACAATTATATAATGCATAATATGGAACTTATTACTCTACTTAAATACTCATCTAAACTAAGAACTGAAATTTTTATTATGACTCATGCAACAGAAACTCTTTTTAATTGAATGTCAGTTAGATTAAACCAAATTTGTTGAAAGAATAAATCAATTGATTATACGTTCGTACATGTACTAAATAAAAAACAACGCAAGCAATAAAATATAAGTAGAACACGTTACCAGCTGATGTAATCTAGCGCTGTTGCGGTCGACATACTTTACAGTGACCGGACAGTACCATTAGTAATAGTCATGATCGCGATCCATCTCACCAATCTGAAGAGGTGCATGGCAAAGTCGTTGTGCTCTGCTATTCCATGAAATGATATACGGTTCATGCTCATGCCTCCAATTCTTCTCAAATTTCCCACGCAAGTCTATTCTATGCAACCTTTTATCGTACGCAACATGATCAGGAACCCCTTGTGCCAACCCAAACTGTCGAAGGACATGGTCCGGGTGGTGTGTCTCTACTATGCAAAAACACACAAGCGGCATCCTTGCTGTCCACGTACCCCTCCCTGCAACGCAGAAGTCAGGAAGGTGGACGAAGTGTGCCTCGTATGGCTGCCACACAATCTACAATAGAAACAAAAAACAATTATCATAGCATCTTAAAATGTGAAACAAGGGAGAATACATAGATACAAGGAAAAACAACAATTAAAACGGAAGATATGTTAAAGTATGAAGCAATCATATTCTTAAGGAAAATGAACATAACTGAATAGAATATTTGAATATTATTACCTGGTTCGGCTTCATTGTAACTAATTGCTCACGATAGTAGACCAAGGCCATCCCGGATGGCCTACTCTTCGAGCCTGGCACCCGCACCCACCTACAGTTACGAGCGAATAACATAAAATAAGTAGCTACTTGATTACTAAGAAGAGTACATTCCATAACACACTAAATATGAGAAAAAATACTTACTTAACGGCAAGTGGAGCATAAGGCCACGGGCCGTAATCACATCCAAGTGGGGGGTCTATCCTCGGGCACAAGAAGGGCAACCTTGCCCATGCCCAATACTGGACCAAAGTGCACGCCCCACCAATCTGCGATGCCCCTTTCTCGCTTGCCCGACACAACTCTCTATACAACCAGGCTAGGCAACCACTGCCCCAGCTATACTGTGGCGGGTCATGAAGGTTCCGCAGTTGCTCCAAAAACATCAGATGCACCCTATCTCCCGACTTGTCCATAAAAAGTTTATCCCCTAATAGCGCTAAAATATAGCAGCGGGCATACTTGTGTATCTGAATTTCCGTTGCGTCATCAGGCAGTGGCGCTGCAATGGCCTGAATAAGGCGGCGAATGAGAATTCTTTGCCCCACCAAGGTTTTGTTGTCATTCGCCGGAGTAAAACCAAGAAACTCCGTGCAAACAGTACTCCAAGTTCCATCTAACACAGCAGTCGGCCCAACCAAGACCTCACCGTCTATAGGAAGTCCGAAAATGACCTCCACATCTTGTAGGGTGATTGACATCTCACTGTGTGGAAGATGGAACGTATGAGTTTCCGGCCGCCATCGCTCAACTAGGGCCGTTATAAGGCAATTATCTATCTCCCTGGAAGGGGCCCTAAACAATCCTTCAAGCCGTAGCAACTTGATAATGTCAATCACCCGATTATCTCGCATTTGAACGTTTGCCATCTCCTTATTGCGACCACGGCACGTAAGTTCGCCCGAGTCCTGCAAAATCAATAAAAATTATAGCAGTTGTTAGAACTATAAATACAACTTTGAAAGAACTTGCTAACTAAAAGTCAAAGATAACATAAAAATTAAAGCAGTTGTTACAACTAGATATTTCACCTCGCCATTCCAAATGTCCTCTGATCGATGATGTGGTTGTCGCGTCAACAACGACCCAATACTAGGACCAGGCTCCAAGATCTGTGGCTCGTCATCAATCTGAGGCTCCATACTGCAAATAGAAAAGATACACCTCTTTTTAACATATAAGTAATAAGGAATCACCAAGTACAGAGAATGTATATTAGATGTACATCACAATTAAATGCTAAAAGTAAAGCAATCAATTAATAAGTTTGAGAAAGAAAGACTCAAAAAATATACTCTTAAATACTCATGTATTCCTTATTCAGCATGTACTTGGTGTTGGTAGAGGTGTCAAGTGCACTTGAATACACATGCCTCTTAGAGACTAGACACAAGCAAGCATGCAGCTAATTGAAGGAAAGCGCACATTTTTAGATATAATAACCTCTAATAAAAAGATTCATAACGTATAATATATAAAAAATGGTTTATAAACTCAAAAAAGTAATAAATTTTCTGTATTTGCTCGAATGGATAGTGCTATTGCACAAGATTTGTAAGCCCAAATTTTACATCAAGTTATTTCTATTTCTTAACTTTTTTTAGTAGATTTGAAAAAATAATTCAATAAATGGACAACATGAAAAGAATTTAGTCATATAAATGAAACTGAAGCAGATATACAGTAAAGTGGAAAGAAGCAAGCAAAGAACAATCCATTCCAGGAGTGACTCCTTACAACCAGACCAACCAGAAATATGACATCAAATTTCTTATCTAGTTTACAATATTCTTTGTGAAATGGTTTTCTACTACCTGAAACTCCTAATTGGCTTTTCCCTTGTCCTTTAGAGCCTCCAAATTGAACAGCATTTGACTAAGAACAGCTAAGTGGCATTTGTTAAACATACAATGGAGTAATATCAATGAAGGGGATAGGTTTCAAATAGTAGACAGAGAACAAGTCAAATGCAGTACAAGGAAAAGAGGAAACAATCAGTGCAGAGAGGAAAAGACAGATTGGCCTATGATTTAATGGAGAATAAAGCCTTAGTTAGAGCATAATGGAGAAAAATGATTTTTGTATTTCACATAGTTGTTTGTATTTTAAGGCAATGATGATGAGTTGAGTGGAGCAGAAAACAAATAGTAATCAAAACAATCAGAATTTATCACCATATTCAATCTTTGACTCACAACTCACAAGGTAGCATTATGCAAAATTAAGACCAAATCTATATATCTCTTCAAGTCAAAAATCACAGAATAAAATAGTGAGAGAGAGAGAGAGAGTCAAAGAAAGCACGAAACTTTATACAAGAATATAAATTTTTTTTTTTTTGATAGGTTAAAAAAAACACACACACACACACTCAAATAACGAACAAGAATGATTTTACAAGAATATAAAATCTTTAAAAAAAAAGTCAGCTATACACAATGTATATGGATTATGAGGTATACACAATGTATAAAATTTTTTTTAGTAGATTTGAAAAAATAATTCAATAAATGGACAACATGAAAAGAATTTAGTCATATAAAGTTTAATTCTATGATAGTCATATAAAGTTTAATTCTAAAAAAAAAAAACACACAAAAAAAAAACCCAAACAGCTCCGAAATTGAAAAACGAGAAACCTAGGTAGCATCATGAAATTCCAAAATCTAAAATTGGAGAAATAGAGAGACAGACAGAGGAATCTAAGAAGCAAAAACGCTAAAGTATTGAGAAGAAATAGAGAGTACCTTCGGCGCGGTGGGCTACGAACGGCAACGGCGTTGACAATGACCGATTCCTTTAGCACTGGGCTACGAAGTTGCTGGTGTACGATTGCTTGAGAGTGAACGACTGAACGAGTGAGTGAGTGAGTGAGTGAGTGAGTCAGTTTGAGAGGCGGAGCGAACTGGTGTTCAAGGAGTGTTTCAAATTTTCTGATTTTGAAATGAGCCGTTTGAAAGGTTGATGTAGAAGTTTTAAGCAGTGGAAATCGAGTCTTATAAACTCGATTTCCACGTGGCACACGTGGCAATTTTGTCCACGTGGGTGGGCAGAAAAACACCAAACTCGAGTTTTTAAAACTCGAGTTCTAAATGAATCTCGAGTTTTAAAAACTCGAGATGTTATTTTTACAAATACTTCTTAAACCAGGCAACTAACGAAATTTTTCAAAAGTGGCTGTTATTTGGCAAGGGTGTTCTTGAAAACTCTTATTCTTATTCTGATTGTGTTTTTTTAGTTGACGTGTCATTCTTTAATTGATCCACCACTTCTGCACTCACCATTTGCCGTGTAGACGTTTGTAAAGATCAAATTTACCGGGGGTTAAAAATAATAGTGATCAAATTGATTATTGTCAAAATATGGAAAAATTAAAATACTCTCATAGTAAGTTATGTTATTTGTCTACTATTCCATTAAAAGACTCACATATTTAAAATTGCTAGTTAGAAAAAAAAATTAAACAGAAACTAATTATTGACTTAGCAATTTTAAATAAGTGGGAGTTTTTTAGTGAAATGGTAGACAATGACATGGTTCACCTTAAGGACTATATAATTTCTCTAAAATGTGGGGACTTATTTGACTGTAAATCCAAAATGTAGATACTAAAATAGTATATTTACCTAAGCTCAATTAATGTATTTTAGAGATAGGGAAATATTAGTTTCAATATGAAATTAACAAAAAGGATAAGTAAGGAATTATATGTTAGGTAGATTTTTGTTTTTGTTTTCAAAATAGTGTGAAAATAGTTTTCAAAAAATTGAATTTAGAACTAGTTTTTAGTGGAATTTTTATTTTTGCATTATAATTGTTTGGCTCCAATTTTTAAAAACAATTTTCAAAATATTGATAACAAAAAAAAAAAAAAAAAAAGGGTTTGGAAGGCCATTTTATATTTTTTGAGACAAAAATTAGCTAGTAGATTACATATTTAAAAAAAAGTAAAATAAAACACCTAAAAAACGGTTAAAGGTGTTTAAAAAAATATCAACACCAATGGTATGCACCTATTCTATTTTTAATTTTATTATAAGTAATAAAAATTTTATCAAGAAAGGAACCATTACTCTATGTTTATGATGGAGAACACAAAAGTACCTAAAACAATAAAAAACAACTCAAATAGAAATTCAAAAATGAAAGTACAATGAGTAAATCCCTAAACTTGAGACTAATCATACAAAGTTTGAATTAGCAAGGATTTCAAATGGTCAATAGGTCTCACAAGAGCCTTAAGTGTATGTTTGACTTTTACTTATTTGCGTAGTTTTAATCAAAATAAATGGTTTTTGATAACTTTTATCTTAAATATTTTACAAAAAGTTAAAAGCTAGTTTAAAAAAACAAAAAAAAAAGAAGATAGAAGTTAGATTATTTACAAAAATATATATATATATATATATAGAGAGAGAGACAAAATGTAAAAAACAAAACTGGTTTTAGCAATTCACAAACGCATCCAAAATGTGTGGTTGTTTCGTTCCTTTCTCGCTAGCCACATAGACACATGGGTACCAAATTCCAAACATCTTAATATCTCTTCTATATTAACTTAACTTTTTATCAAAGAAAAAAAAAAAAAAACTTATTACGGTTTTCTAACTTAAATTTTGTTGAGGTTCGTTTTCAAAAACCAAAAAATGTTAAGCCTAGGTTTATAACTCTGCACGCCTAGGGACTATCTTTAAAACCCAATTCCGTGAATGAGGCCCATTAATAAATATCATCACACTACATACGGCCCATGGCTAAGCCCAATCTTGTACCACACGGTCCACACTAAGCCTCTATTAGATTTTACAGGTGTTAGTGTAACAAACTTGGATTAGGCAATTAATGTTTTCTAACAACAACAAAATCTTAATCCTAAAAGGAAAAAAAAAATTAATAATACCTTAAAACATTTTCCATGGTCACCTTATCCTTGTCCATTGAATTTCTGAGTCATTAATTGAAGAATTATAAATCTGAGAGCATGGTTTCATAATATAAACTTCTATAGTTGAAATATTTCAAGATCCAATAAATATTGTAAGTTGTTAAGTGAATCAGCCCTGAATTTTTATTTTTATTTTATTTTTTTGAGAATCACATAATGAAACTTTCATTGAGAATCGTAAGAAAGGTCCTTTAAGGACAGCAGAACAATCTCATCTGGAGCACCCTACAGCCAAACTTGCACATTCTCTAATCTAGACTAGAGGTCATTTTAGTTTTCCCGAAATACTTTTGTAATAAATACTTCCCTTAAAGATTAAACAAATATATGATAATTTGAAGAGTTTGTTGATAATAGGCCCAATCATTTGTACCATACAACTTCAATTTCCTGATTTTGTTCAACATAGGAACACACCCAATTTGGTAGATAACATGGAAATGTGAAGGCCGTCCTTTCAAAAGAGGATGTAGAAGCATACCAAAATTGTACACATCAACCTTCAAAGTTATGTAGCCTGCAGCTGTATATTTAGGTACATACATACTTTAAATCAAGAAAGATAAAATATAATTACAGCTTCCTAAACTACTATCACATTACTTGCAATTGATCTTTAGGAATAGATATAGAGAGTGAGAAATCTGTCAGCTCGGCAACATTGTTCTAATCCAATCTAATGGTGGATGGCTTAATATTTCTATGGATAACAGGCCTAAAAAATTAATGGAGATCTGTAATTGCATTAGCTATGCCCATTGCAATGCTTAACCTTGCATTTCCATGCCAATGGTTCAGAGACGATTCCCTGAACACGTGGAGAGAATTCCGTCCCCTGCAAATTCAGACACTAGAATTGGCATATTGGTCTCTAAGCAGCATGCTAAGTGTTTTAGAACATTTTGGTGGACACTCATTTGTGATCCAACCACAAAGACTTCAATAATTCCTTCAACTTCAAAATCCCAAAGATTTTTCCTTTATAGTTTTTAACTGAAATTAAGCAGTCTTCCCGAGAGCCCTTTTAAAATTCAAAACTAAGCAAGGGTCATGGTAGTTTGTTTCTCTTCTGAACTCTTCGGCAGAGAAGACATGGATAGGATTGCTTTTCCCATTGCAAAAGGCAATTGGCTCCTCTAATAATGGTCTTCCATTCTTCATAAATAGTGCCTTCCCTTTTGCTTTCCTCTTCATTTTCAAACATGAATTCATCTTGTCCACCAAACCCTTAGATTACAGATAGGAATATTAATACACATATTTAATATGTTAAGACATGAAGAGGCTATAATCTGGCATTAAACAAAGAAACTTGGAGGCCATTGATCAATCTTTGCTTAGAGATCACGATGGTCATGCTCATGCACAATTCAGAGTATTAAACCAATAGTATTCTGCCATTATGTAAATCATGAATTGCGTGATTTTGAAACATATTACCTACCTAAGTATCAAAAAAGTTATTACTATTGTTTTTATAATTATTTTGATAATTGAATGGTACAATGGGGGAGGGGAGATTTGAACTTGGTTCTCCTAATAAAGGAGAGCAAGCTATGCCATTGAGCTAAAAGTCTCTTGGCCAAAAATGTTACTGAATTACTGATGGTCCAGGCTGACTATTCTCATAACTATGGACATCATACAAGAGCTTGGATCAATTGGTAATTGTTTTGACAAGAAATATTCTATAAAACCATAACAGATTTTTCACGGACTCTTTTATCTATCGAATTTCTTAGTCTTTTGAAGCCATATAAATTTAAGGGCTTTGGTTCCATGAGATAAACTACAAAATGAACCATATCAAGAACCAAATACCATAAAGTGGTTATTTTGCCTAGAGTTCAATTTTACTGAAAGTACTTCTAAAAATAAAAATCCCTTGGGATTAACAGAGGTGATAAATATGAACATAGATCCAATTAAGACAATGTTTGATTATGTAGCAGCAAATCAATAAGAACAGTTTTTTAAACATATCATATGACCTAATAACAGAAGTCCTAAAATCGCATGATCTTAATCCTGCTTTAGACGCATTCATAGATATATTACAAGTCATCCAGAAATGAAATAGAACCTCTAATACCTACCTATTGATAAGGACACATTGGACCGCCCAAAAGTTCATACAATCATATTTCATAGGCATGCAGACACATATAGTAATTGAAAATTCAGTGGTGAAGAGAATGTACCTGTGAAGAACCCAGAGAGAGAGAGAGTTTCAGCTATAAAATGTGAAGCAAAACAAACTTATATCAGATTTTGCTAGCTTGTGGATGTGGAAGTCTTACACACTTAATATTTTATGAGCTATATCGTGTAAAACCTGTAAAAGATTATATTCAAAGTGTATAGGGAAAAAAAAAAAACTTCCTAGTCCACTTAAGAAAGATCATCACAATTAAGAATACCAATCCCGAAACTGAGAAATTTCATCACAATGACTTGGCAGTTTCCTTGGACTTTCTCTTCAATACCTTCACCTAATACACCTGTATGTTGTACCTGGTTGAGAGCCAGTCCAAAAAATGGGTGTAAAAAGATTAAATTTGTGGACCAGGTTTCTCAACAATGTTTTTTTTTTTTAGTTATGCGGTGAGGTTTTGCATGTTGGTTCTGTTTTTTTCGATTGCATGGCTCCAACAAATAGAAACCTAATATCAAAATATTGACTTCACATGCTTTTCTTAATTGCATGCATGGCTCATTGACCAAATCGGACTACTAAACTTGGATCATTTAGGGTCAATTTGTCCCCAAAATATAAAATCTATTAATTTAGAATTAGAACAAACCCTAATGATTTTGTTTTGGTCCAACCTTAGTTGTATAAATGCAACATAAGAAATTTTGTGGACTAAGTTGTGACATGGCCAAATCACAAGGGGGAAAACTGTTTACCCAATAAATTATTCTGGATTTCTGTGAAAGCAGGGAGTCTGAGTTGGATTTTACTAAGTGCCTATAGGCTATATGTCACGTAAAATATTTGAGAACTATCTGGACTATTGTTAAATTTGTTCACAATCTTTGTGTGTCAATTGTGCTTTAGGTATAATTGTCTAATAAAATCTCACAATTTTCTTCTTTGGGGCTTGGGCTGGACTTAATCTGAATCCTGATAGACCATATTGTTGGGATTGTCTATTTTAGAAATTTGTTAGGTTTTATTGGGCAGACACGCTCACTTTTCAGTTTTAAACTGGTGAAGAGTACTGCACCGTCTCAGGCATATATAATCTTATGATTGGCAAACTTGAATCAGGGTATGAGAAACCTCCAAGAACATAAATGTTTTTTTTCCTGCTTCAGCTGTATTTCAAAGGGCCACTAATGTATTGCTATTGAGCTGCCAATGGAATTCAACTAAGTTTCTAACTTTTAACTGCGTGTTCAATTATAATAACACTGCCAATTTGTATAGTGACACCATTCTTGTAGACAATTTCATACCTCCACCTGCAACTTTAAAACACAAAGGTGTAATATAATTCAATGACACAGTTGCAACTTGGAACATATATTTCTACTTTAAGTATACATTTGTTTTATTGCAAACAGGAACGATGATGAATTTGGATGGAAATAAGATAACAAGGACGTAAGATAGACCAATCAATTCCCAAAAGTTGTTTTGCCACATCAATCATTGTTGTCGGCAGGGAAAGTTGATAGGAATGTGGGTGAGGGCATAACTGTTAGTTACGAGTTGGAGGAGTTAGACCCAAAGAGAATACCATGACTTTTGCAGCCCAACCACTGATGCTGCAATTGAAGATTGGAGAATTCTATAAGAGTATCACATGACTTAGTTAATGAGTCATGTGACTTGTTTAAATAATACACATGAATAATCTTATAATTCAAAACCTAATGGGTTGGAAAAGATAGCTCCAAACATGTTTGGAGCCAAGCTTTGTTTAGGGTACTATTATTAAAATCTGTTAGGCACCTTTGAGAGGAATTTGGCTCAAGAAATATGGGGAGACTTTCAGCAGGTTCTACAGTTCCAATTTGCAATAGATCACAAAGAAAATTTGCAGATGCCAGTTCGAAGTTTGGAGATCCAGTAGAGTATGTTTTCTTTGGATGGAGAGAAGGCCCCAGGCCCTGATGGGTTCACAGCTTTAAAAAAAAAAAAAAAAAAAAAACTCGGCCTGTTAACCCTTCAGATGTAGTCCATGCCATCCAATCATTCTTCAATTCAGGTAGGTTACTTGGCGAGGTGAATGCAACAATTATTACTCTTGTCCATAAAGTGAGCAATCCTTCAAGTGTGGGCCATGGGGGAATTATAGACCAATTGTTTTGTTGAATATAATTTATAAGAGAATCACAAAGAACTTGACTAAGACTTAAAGCATGCTTGAATGATATTATTAGCCCCAACCAAACTGCAATTGCGCCTGGCAGGAATATGGCAGAAAATGTGCTATTAGCTCATGAAATTGTTAAGAACTACTCTACCATAGAGAATAAGGCCAAGACAGGTGTACCATCAAGGTGGAAATTAGGAAAGCTTATGATTCAGTGGAAAATCTAGAACAGTAGTTTACTTTTCAGTGCCTTCAAGTTGTGAATTTTATCACCACTCCTACATACTACGTGACTGTAAATGGAGGACTAGCTGGTTTTTTTCAAGGAGCCAAGGGGATGAGACAAAGGGATCCATTGTCCAATTATTATTATTTTTTTTGCTAGCAATGGAGTTCCTAACTCAGGTGCTAAAAAAAGGATTCTTGGTTGCAAGGAATTCAAATTCCATCCCAGATGCGAGAATCTGCAGCATATTAATCTTTATTTTGAAGACAACTGAATGATTTTCACGAGAGCTGATCTACTCCCAATTCAGTGAGTGAAAAGCATTTAAAGACTTTAAAGCAATTTTTGGCTTGTAGATTAATACTCTAAAAGTAGAGTATTTTGTGCAAGTGTATCTACAGGTCTAAAGAACCAGATTTTGGATGCTCTTCACTTTAAGGAAAAGTAGTCCCCCAATTAGATATCTGGGTATGCCTCTAGTCCCTGGTAAGCTGAGCTATCATGATTGCAGGCCCCTAATTGAGAAAATAACAAGAATAAATGCATGGACATTTCCATACTTATCCTCTGTAGGCATATTGAGGTTATTACAATCCGTCTTGTATAGTGTGTCTTTGGGAGGTGAGTGAGTGATATTGTTGCTTTTTCTAGGTAATTTAACACAAGGTTTATGAAGGAAAAAGCTACACGTTGCACAACTATAAGGTGGAGGCAGAATGACCCACATGTACCTGTCAGATTCTTTTGTCATTCTAAACAAAATAATGTTTAATGGAATACAATCTTAAGCGTGGCTAAAGCGGTGCCAAAGAAGTCAGCCATTTTGTCAAACACCAGGTGAGCAAGACACATTCCATCCACCACATTGGAGTAACTGGATGAACCAAACCACGATACAAACCTTTATAGCAATTGGGTTTTTGATCTTGTAAGAAAAATATCTCCATAGTCATGACAAAAATTTGTTCCTGTTAACTTTTGTAACGATTGCTCTGTGTCTAAGTTATAACAATGGCATTAAAAGTTGAACTTGTACTGATTGTGTACAAGCAAGAACATGAACAAACAAAAACACAGTATAGATATTTAAGTATTTAACTCCAAAAAGTGAAAAACTCCCAAAACTTAAAAATAAAAAAATAAGATTCCCAAAAAGAATGTAGGAGTGTAAAAGTGAAGGTACCTGAGAATAAGATGTTGAAAGCATTGCTTCTCTAAATTACCACCCAATATTTATTAAACTATTGTTATTGAACCCCACTGGAGAATAAAAGACTATCTGCATCTGCACATAACAGAAAAAAAAAAAAAAAAAAAAAAAAAAAAAAAAAAAAAAAAAAAAAAAAAAAAAAAAAAAAAAAAAAAAAGAGGCAAGAGTGTACACCAAAAAGAGGAAAAATTGATTCAAATATGACCAAATGGAAATTGCAATAATGCGGCAGAATGAAATTCACAAAATTTGTAGAAATGCATCACTCAAAAACCACACCCTAAAGCTTGGTACAAGCAAATGAAAGTTTGAGTATAATCATATACTTTAGGGCTTGGTATGAGCAAATGAATGTTTGAGTATAATCATATACTATAGGCTATAGCCTGTGCCCCAAAAGAATGCCAATTGGTTCCTTAACCTCGTTCCATCTCTCAAAGACTATAAATAATGGAACAAAAACAAAATAAAATAAAGGCCCAAATTTAGATCAAATCAACACTCAGTCCAAAAATTAGAACTGCCAAGGCTAATGTTAAGTTTGCATCTACTAATGTCCAGAGTAGTGACCCACCCTTCTTGTAAGTGCCAACATCTTCACTAGAAATAGACAGTCTATGAACCATCCCTGTTATCCACAACACAGGGTTATAAAATGAATTCTGGAGTTGCTCTACTATTTCAACTTTAACCAGTTTTGGCATCTTTAGAGCTCACTAATCAGTTACAGGGTGGAAAACTAAAAGATTACACAAACATATGCAATTCATGATTTGCAACAATAAATGAAATGCTGAGTTACATATGTAACAAACCATCAAAGGATATACAGAAATTAAACCATTATAATGAATAAATAGTACATACCATTTCCCCCTCTCAGGTTAAAGAAATCTGTCGCCTTCACATGCTTGTCAGAAAATTTGCATGCAATTCAAACGAATAAATAGTGCATACTTTTAATTCCTTTGTAAATGTCTGACACTCAGTAGAATACTTTCACAAAATACATGACTTTAATAAATCCTAATCTTGTTAGACATATTCACCATATTCTAAAAGTATAGTGGTTCAAAGCATATATAAGATTCAAACTCTTACAATATTTCTCAGGTCAACAGATGAGTGAAGGAACAATTTCTACATGGATGGTGACATCATATCTCCGATGCCTCAGTGGGTCCACTGCCAAAAGAACATTAATAGCACATAAGAGAAGTAAACAAAAACAAAAACGACTTAATTGATTACAAAATCATAGGAAAACCAACATTTCTTGGTTTGGCTACCTGCTTCTGTGGATTCTTGTCTTCTCTAAGACTGCATATAGTTGCCCTGACAGACTATTTTGAAGGCCACAACTTTCCCCTCCATCTAAGACGATTTCTCCATACTTGGAATGCAGCAAAGTTAATAGTTTTGGCATATCAGGTATTATTTAAGCAAAATAGTAGACATGTTTTAGAAGAAAAGTCCAGCCTCACATTTTACTAACAATAACTTGTAGGAAATTCTATATAGCTTCAGAGAATTTGTATTTAGGAATAACAATTTACTATGGTTGCTACAAAATAACAAGCAAACGTCCACCGACCCGACGTCAAACCCGAATGTCCACCACTTTGAACCACGCCGCTGCCAAGTCTGCAACCCAAACCAAACCAAAGACCGATGGTTTTGCAGTAAGGAGGCGAACAGTGCTGTGATTCATGGAGATTTCAGATAGGTGAAGGAAGGGATTGAAGAGGCGATATAGCACATTTGCTGGATTTTAAGAAAAAGGGGGATTTTTGGGGATCTGTTTGGTATAATTTCTTCAATTGCTTACACACAGAAGCAAAACAAAGCAAAAAGGGCTATTATATTAAAGTACTCAATATTCGCCCTTGTAACCTTTTTATTTTATTTTTTATTTTTTATATACTTTTAAGTATATTTATTTCACAAAAAATGATTCTCAAAAAAAAACAAAAACAAAAAAATTCACAAAAGACAAAAAGAAAATATTAAGAAATATTACAAATATTATTATGTAAACTTACAAATTAAGTTGATAATAAATATTATTTGTGGATTTGAATAATATAATAGATGAATGTTTGAATTACAATTTTATGATTACTTTTTTATTTTATTTTTTTATTTAAGAAACTTGGACGCAGTAAAGGTTATGTAAAAAAATTTATAGTAACCTTAGCATTACTTAAAGACTATAAAATACCATGGTTATTTTTCTTGCCTTATAAAATTTGAATCATCTCAATTCAACAGCCAAATTTTAGTTACATGTTCCTCTCACACACACACACAAAAGTGACTTTTTTTTTTTTGAGAAGGAAAAAAAAAGTGACTTGAATGGGTAAGAAGTTAGACTACCAGAATTGGATAAAGCATATGGCTGATTTTGTATATTTGTAATAAGAGATATCTTCCCCTTAACCATAAAATATTACATGCAATGATAGAATGTTCAACTGAAACTGTAGGAAAATAAAAATAATAGGTCTTATAACAGTCTTGTATTAGTTGTCAATGAAAATCAAACCTAGTCTAATAATAATTTATAATCTAATACTAATAGTGTAATAATTCCACAAAAGAAGAAAAAAAAAACGTGTATACATGTTATATATGGAATTCACCAGAACCTAACATCTTAGTTGAATTAGCTTGTAATAATTTTTATTGACAGATGTATGTGCAATACTTATTCATTGTTCTAGAAAGTGTATAATACAAAAGTAGATTATGCAAAGATTTACCAACTTAGGGTCCGTTTGGATACAACTTATTTTTGCTGAAACTGAAAACTGAAAACACTGTAGCAAAATAATTTTTAAATGTGTGAATAGTATCGTGGGACCCATTTTTAATATTTTTAAATGCGTAAACAGTGTATGAACAGTGCGTAAACAGTGTTTTTTCTCCTGCATAGTAAATTCATGTGATATTACTGTTCACGCACGCTGAAAAAAAAAAAAAAAGTCTAAAATCACAAACATGGGTTTGGAAACGCCGTATCCAAACCCACACTTAATGTGGGAAAAAATCTGTTAGTTACCAATTAGTTTAGTAAGCAAATTGCTCATTATGGACTATTCCATTTTGGAAAAAAATAAAAAAGGTAGGAATAGTTTGTTGAGCTCATAACGTAATTTTGTTATTGGGGTAAAATGAGTTTTATTAACATTTATATAATTATATTGCTTTTCAAGGAAGTTATTAAATTCATTTCATATTGAAAATCTATAGAAATTGTACAATTAGTTTTTTGCAATATGGTATTATCAATAAGCTTTTCATTGAATTATGTATTTGAATTAATGATATTAAGTTTTAGAATTGTAAAAGACTTTGGATTAGTTTCAAATGAATATGAAGTAGATTTAAATGAGAAACTAGTTATACTACAAGTTGAGAATAGGTTCAAATTGGAGGTAATTTCGTGTGAATTTGAAATCTACTTTGAACCCCTTAACAAATAATGCAAATGGATTAGATTAATCTTTATTAACTTTAACTAGCTTGTAACCCCATCCATATGTATGGATACACTTAAAAATATACAATAAGATGCATAACATAATGCATATATATATATATATATATATTATTTAAATACTATTAATAGTCATTTTTATATTTTGTTAGTTCTTTAAAAAATTTTGTAAGGATATTATTAAGTATAAAATGTAAATTGCCCATGTTTTTTTTTTATTTTTTATTTTTTTAATTTTTTTATTGTGAAGCACTTTTTTGTTTTTTGTTTTTTAGGATTCATTTATTTTAGACTCTTTGGTTTTTGTACTTAATAACTCATTTTGATGAATATTTATGATGTGGTCCCATATTTGATTCTAAAATTAAGAAATAAAACTTTTTAAGAATAAATAATTTAGGACACATGATACAAAATTGAAACTCTAATTTGGAATTATAATTTGAGTTTCTCTTAGCTTCACCTATCTATATATATAATAATAGGTGAAGCAGAGAGAGTGTGAAATTGAATTCCAAATTAGAACTCTAATTGTGTGCCACGTGTACTCCTAATTAGAGTTCTAATTTTGTGCCATGTGTCTAGAATCTGAAATTGAAGTTGAATTTTGCATCATGTGGCTAAATGTATGTGGGCTCATTCTCATTAAAACCACTTCTATGTATCGGGTCAAGTGAGTTACTATGCTAATTAAGTTTTTTCTTGATTTTGCAATCAAATGTGAAAACCAAAGAAATTAATATCGGTGATAAGAACTTGGTTTGGGTACAATGCATAATTTCCAAAAAGATAAATGTATGTGGGCTGATTCTCATTAAAACCACTTCTATGTATTGGGTCAAGTGAGTTACTGTGCTAATTAAGTTTTTTCTTGATTTTGCAGTCAAACGTGAAAACCAAAAAGATTAATATCGGTGAGAAGAACTTGGTTTTGGTACATTGCATAATTTCCAAAAAGATAGCAAAGCCAGAGTTTGCATCTTTGTTATAAATTGCTTACAAAGTTTGCATCTTTACATTTGCACTGAGTTTCGAATTAAAGTGCTTTCTTCTTCGTTCTGACATTGAGTTTTGTTTACTATTCACTTACAAAGTTTGTATCTTTACATTTGTTATAAATTGTTAATATGTGATTTGATGCACATTATGCCTAGAATTCACTATCCTTATATTTGGCTTTTTGTTAAGGTTTGGCACCTATAACAATGAAGAAAGCACTGCTGAGGACCGATGAATGATACTTTTTGCAGGCTGCAAAGGAACATAGTGATCAATGGAATCTCACGCGAATTAGAGAGGACTCGGTTGTAGATGTCTGGATGGTTGATGTAAGTCGTTATGTTTTTAAAATTTTCAGTGAAGGTCAAGGTTATGAACAATGTAAATTTTCCGGAGAGAGATTTATTATTCTATATTTACGCAAGTTTGGTCGCCTTCTTGGAGTGGATCACTCCACCCTGTCTTTCTACTGGAATTTTTTATTCAGATTGTTACAATTTAATCCAAAATTTTATTTGAATTTTCCTATTGTTGTTACAATCATATATTATCATTCCAATTGTTCAATCAGAATCTGAAATTGGAGTCCAATTTTACTATACACGTGTACAATCTAATTATTTTTAATTTTGCTGTCATGTGTAGAAGCCAATGAGATGAAATTAATAACACATTAAACACTCATGCTTTAGGAATCGGTAGAACCAATCTAAATCCATTGGACTTGCTTTGTGATAATACAACTATGAAGGATGTATAAAAACACACACAAACCCATCTCTCTATAAAAAGAGATTGGAAAGAATTTCTTTTATCAGTCATGTAACTTTAGAGGTTTTTTCTTCACACAAATGCCCATCATGTTACAAAATGACCCATCATAAAACTACAAAATGAGTACAACTCTGAAGGTTTTTTTTTTTTTTTTTTTTTTAATTTTAAAATTTTTAAGCTACGAAAATTTCAATCACCAATAGATATTGAAGATTCAAAAGCGTGAATGGATCTTTTGGATAAACATTGTCACCAAGGTTCATCTTTCTGTGTAAAATATATATACTGCTAAGTTTTGTTAATGAAATTTTCTGGTTAATAATATGAATTTAGACTTAACTGAGCCTTTTAAATATGAATAAACTCATGATTAATAATATATCAATTTCCGTGCAGTAGCACGGGGCTACATACTAGTTATTATATATATAAATAAGTTTAATGAATGTAATTTAGAGACATGAAAAATGTCAATTTCCATATGAAATCAACAAAATGGATTAGTATACATTCAGCTATTATATAACCTGTAAGTGCATATTCAGGTGCAAGATACCCTAGTCTGCCACGTACATCTTCTACATGTTGTTCACCTTTAGGAATAGATATGGAGCGTGAGAAATCAATTAGTATGGAAACATTGTTCTCAACTAATATAGAGATAGCCGACCTAACAAATGGATAATAGGCCTAGAAAATGCAGTATGCAGATTTGCAACAGCATTAGCTATGCCCATTGGGATCCTTAACATGCATTTCCATGTTAAGGGCTCAAAGTGGACTGTCTCAGTTGGATCAATGTATTTGGTCTCTACGCAACATCCTAAGAGTTGTAGAACATTTTGGTGGACACTCATTTGTGACCCCACCACAATGTCTTTAATAATGCCAAGCGTAATGTTTTCCATAACAGAAAATCTTTTTTCTTCTGTGTGGTACTTTTTAACTAAAAGTAAGTGTTCTTTTAGAGAATTCTTGTATAATTTAAACTCACCATCCCATAGAATACATTGATGCTTGTCATAGTTGTTTTTGCTCTTTTAAACTCCTCAGCAGATAAGACAAGGATAGGATTGCTTTTCCCATTGCAAAAGGCAATTAGCTCCTCTAATAATAGTCTTCCATTTTTCAAAAATGACATCTCTTCAACTTTCATCTTCATTTTCAAACATGAATTCATCTTGTGCACCAAAACATTTAGATTACAAATTGGAATATCAATATACACATATAACATGTTAAGATAAGATATGAAGAAGCTATAATTTGTTTCTAAGCGAAGATACTTCGGGGCCATTGATCAATTTTTGCTTAGAGATCAAGGGTCATGCACAATTTAGATTTTCAACCACTATGTAAAAAACAAATTTCAAGAATTTGAAGCATATTACACCATAAGAAAAAAAAAATTTCTATGACCATTTGCATAACTCATGATTTGCATCTTTGAGCAATTGTGGACATCATATGAGAGTTTGGACCAATTAGGTCATTATGCTTATCTTCTCAAAAAAATAAAATAAATAAATAAATAAAAAAGGGTCATTATGCTTCATTTGTTCAATCAAAAAATGTTTTATACCCGCCTTATGGAATTTTCCATGGACAGCTTGTCAATTGAATTCCAGAGTCTTTTGAAGCATTATAAATCTAGGAGCTTGGTTTCATTGTATAATCATATAAACTACACTTAATTCAATTATTTCACAATCCAATCAGCCTATGGACTTTTTTAAAAAATAGAGGAGGGGGGGGGGGGGGGGTTCAAGTACATCAGCCTAGGGTCATATTTTAGGTTTTCTGAAATGCTTTATGATAATTACTTCACTTAAAGATTAAACAAAGGTGAATCTGTGTGTTTTGAAGTTGAAATATGAACCTAGATCCACCTCAAACAATACTTAATTAAATAGCAGCAAATCAGTAGGACTAAGAACACAAATATTAACATAGCATGATCCAAGAACATAAATTTTAAAATATCATGGTCTAGTAACATAGATCTTGAAAATTAAATTATTAAAAAAATAGCATTAGGCATGGAGGCACATCCCAAATGTTTGAAAGTTTACTTTAAAAACACAAACACACAAATCTTAAAACTCAAATCCTGCTTCATAGTCGTGAAGGCATATAGAATAATTGAAAATTGACTGAGGGATTCAAAGAGAATGTACCATGTTGTACTTAGAGCAAGAGAGATGCAACAATAACATATGAAGCTCCAGAATCTGGTAGCTTGTGGATCTGAAGTCTTATCCACTTGGCAATATCATGAGCTCTATTATATAACTAGTCACGGACTCACGCGTTGCACGTGATTATTTTTTTAAGGGAGGTCTCATTGTTATCATTATTTTGTAATTTGAACTAACTTAATGAAGAGAAATGCATTTCATAATCATGTTCATTGCAAAATAATTTTTTATTATTGTAGAATTGTTTTATTTAAATTTTGGAACCCTAATTCTACCATAGTTGGTTGACTAATTTGTACATCTCTAAGTCAATTGTACACATTTTGCATGCTACATGTAAACCCTATTTTCCATAAGGTTGAAATAATGTGGGAAACATTTGATTCTATGGAAGTTAAAAACTAAAATTCTTATATCTTGTCTTAATGTTGCCTCGATAATGTTAAATGAAATGTCAAAAATGGGATTATGAAAATTTCCATCTTTATTTTTTTTAAATTTCTATTATTATTGAAGAATATCTTCTTTTTAGTTTTGATAAGAAATATGGTTTTCCATATTAGAGTTTGATTAGTTTTAAATTTAAATTTTGTATGATTTTATTTAATTATATGATTTAATTAAGTGAATGTAACAATTGATTTTATTGACATTCATAAGATCATCGTTAATTAATTTTTTACTCCTTCTATCAAGCTCTTTGTTTTCCAAGTAATGGTTACTAATTGACGTTTGATTTATTGATGATAATTCTAATGTACTAAATATGCATTGTAACGTTTATTTTTATTTTATTTTTTTCATTTGAATTTACTGCCATTAACTTAGTGTATCCATAACTATTAGTTTGTTTATGAGATGTTTGGTATGATATTCTATTGTTGTTGTTGTTATTATTATTATTATTATTATAAATTTATTGTTTCTAAAATAGCATGTGTTTTGTATTCCATTCTTCTATTGATGCATTGTAGCATTTCATGGGAAGACTTTATGAGAACAATTTTTATTTATTTGAATTTAAGTAAAATATTTTATGTTTAATTTTTTAAAATAAAAAGAATTATAGAAAATATAAATAATTTAATAATATGAAGGATATGGCTGAATTTAAATTTTGAATAAAATAAGATGAAAAGAAAAATAGTAAAAATGAAATGTAAATCAATAAACACCAAATTATTCTGAAGAATGCAAAAAAAGATAACAACTTGAAACACAAAAATAAATTGTATCAACCCCTTAGAATTCTGAAAAATACAAAAATCTATTAACCTAAAGTAGAGATGCAAGAAAAAAAATCCACAAAAACTCAAAATATATGTGTGTGTGTGTGTGTGGGGGGGGGGGGGGGGGAGAGAGAGAGAGAGAGAGAATTATGCATAGAATGGGAGAGGGAATTAAAAAAAATAGGCAAAATAAATGTAGATAAATGGCAAGATGAATAGTGATATTAAGGTAGAGAGTAGTGGAGAGATGAAAAAGTAAAAGGATTGAGAAAGATTAGAGAAAGTGTAAAAATAAGTTGAGAATTTAATAATAAGAAGAATAGTTTAAAAAAAGAAAAATATGATATTTTGATTGTAATATAATAGATTTTTTAATTCACTTTAAACATTAAAAAAATTATAGGAAAATTTGGAAAGAAAAAGGATAATAACATGGTCGCATGACTACAATGGAGCATAGTAAAAATAAATGGTACAATTGATTTTATTACACTATAAAGTTTTTAATGTCCTCCGTAAGGTCATCTCTATTTTTATTTTTAACTCCTCCCATCACGTACTTGTCAGCCTCTTCATTTTCTAAATAACAGTTACAAATTGACGTTTAATTTCTTTTATTTTTTTCTCTCTCTACACTTTATTACCTATAAACCTCTCTCTTTTTGTTTATTTGTTGGCATCCTATTGTTTTCCCAAATTTGATAATAATTCTAATATACTAAATATGCATTATAATGTTTTTTTTTTTTCATTCCATTTTGCTGCCATTAAATTAGTATAGCCATCACTATTAGTTTTTTCAATTATGTTTGGTTTTGATATTCTATTATTATTATTATTATTATTTTTTAATGTAGTGTTTCTAAATTGGTATTTGTTTTGCATTTCATTTTTCCATTGTAAGATTTCATGGGAAGACTTTATAAGAACAATTTTTATTTATTTGAATTTAACTAAAATATTATATGTTTAATTTTTTTTTAAATGAGACAGAATATAAATAATTTAATGATATGGATTATGGAGGATGTTGCTGAATTTAAATGTCGAATAATGACTCTCTATCTCCACTATCTCTCTCTCCTAATTTGATTGTGGGTTTTAAACTTTCAATTTGGATAATAATTTGTTGCTCATGATTTAATTTATTAGGAATTGATTGCAATTGATAGTTTTAGTGTTTTCTTTCCTTTGGGTGAGCTTCCAAACTGTACAAGAGTAATGGATCAATTTTATATTTTGTATGCCCACGCTAGTAAAGCAAAAGATTCAAGGATGGTCTTTATGTGCGATATTTGCAAGAAACTTTCATGATATGAATGGATTCACTATAATCTATGAATTAAAAAATTATACCAAGAAAATCACAGGGCAATATCGACAAAAGAATTGTCGTGTAATACCATGTTAGGAATATTTGTGGTTGCACTCTATTGGAAGCTGAAGATGAAATGGAGTATTCAATAATACATAATAAGTAGTGGTTTCCAAGTGAATAAGTTTGGGGTCAACCTGATTTATGACAATGATGAAAAGAATTACCTATCCTGTTTTGAACCAATAATCGAAAATGCATGTCTTCCTTGCAATGATGATTATATACTATTTTTATATTACAATAAGAAAATATTCTACAATAAAAAAAGAATTAAAATGATAGCAGCAGAAAACACAAACCTAAATCATATCAATTCAAAGTAGAATCGTAAAGAATACAAAAGTTCAAAATTAAAAAAAGCACCAAAAATTGTGAGAGAGAGAGAGAGAGAGAGAGAGAGAGAGAGAGAGAGAGAGAGAGAGAGAGAGAGAACTTTTTGTGTGTGGAGAAACAGAAAATTATGCATGGAATGATTGAGAGAACAACAAATTTATAGCAAGAGGTTAAGAATAAGAAGAGTAAAAAATAAAAGAAGATAAAGCGGTGGGGGAATAGTGATATTAAGTTAGAGAATAGGGGGGATATAAAAAGTTAAAATGGAATGAGAAAAGTTGAAAAAAGTATAATAATAAATAAGAATAAGTAAAAATAAGATTAATATGATATTTTGATTTTAATAAAATGGAGTTATTAATTCACTTTAAATGTTAAACAATTATATGAAAAATTGAAAAGAAAAAAGATTATGACATGGTTGCTGATGTGGCTCAACGGGAGCGTAGCAACATTAATTGCTACGCTTCAGCTTTTAGTAATATATAGATAGATATCTATAGTTTTTTTTTTTTTTTTTTCCAAAGAGTCAAGGAAAAGGGCTTACAAGTCAACATACCAAGCAGGAAAACGGGGAATTTCATCACAATGACTTCGCTCTCTCCTTGGAGTCAGACTTTCTCTTTAACAATCCAGTGTGCCAGACCAGGTTACAACCCTTTTTTTTTTAGAGGAAAAGTGCTTGTAACTTATTACTATTAGTATTGCTCATTCACGGCTAAACTGGGATAATTTAGGGTAGATTTTTCCATAAAATACATAATCTATTAATTTAAATATAACCCTAATAGTTTCTTTTAGTCCAAAGACTCCAAACTACAGGGCTGTAAATGTAGCAAGTGAAACTTTGTGGATTAAATTGTGACAAGGCCAAACCACAAGGGGTAAATTGCAATTTGCCCAAGAAATTATTCTGTATTTCTATGAAAGCATCCTATGTTTTTTGTTCTCAATTGTGCTTCAGGGAATGAGAAACCACTATGAACATAAATGTTCCCCCTCTCTGCTTCAGTAGTATTTGTATTTCAAAGGGCTACTAGTGTATTGGCTATTGAGCTGCCAATGGAATCCAACTTAGTTTCTAACTTTTTACTGTGTGTTCAATCATGATAAGGCTGCCAATTTCTACAACACCATTCTTGGCGACAATTTTCTACCTCCACATGCAACTGTCCAACACAAAGGTGTAATTTAAATATATAATTCAATGACACAGTTGTAACTTTGAACATATATTTATACTTCTAGTATGCATTTGTTTGTATCGTATATTGGCACTTCAATATGGAATATATTCAGAAAGTACAAGAGAACCATCAGGTTGACACTAAAAATCAAAGAAAGGAGGAGCAACTGAATGCAATCTATGGAATTGATGTTCTTGCGGCATATTTAATGAGTGAATAAGTTCAGATGGAGATTTAATTGCAGTTGACTACCAGATATAGAGGAAACAGTTAAACCAACAAATGATGCTCCCTATGCGTTCACTTCCAGTTTTCATTGTGTCTCTGTATGATTTAATTCACACCCAAAGCACCTACATTCCTCATGCAGCCAATACAACCACAGCCTAACTTGAGACATAGACATAATGATCTATATTCTCTGACACGTGTTTTAGGTTTGGCAACCTAGGCTCTCACCACCAAACCCATATCAAATATCTCTGTTGGGGATCTAGGCTTGTGGCACCCCCTATCATTTAAAGACTGTTCAAAGTAATCTCTTTCCTTCTTCTGGAATCTAGTCAGTGTGTGACAATTGGGAAATGATGGTTATTCCATCCTCAACATGATAATTTGTGACAGCAAACATATCTTTTGATATTTTATATTTGGAGGTATAAATCCAAATGGTTTGTGTAAAGTTGTGATTTACAACTACAAATCTTTTTGATTGATAAACTACACATCAACAGTAATAATCCTTGAAACAATTCCTTGATTTAACCTAGTCTCATCATCATCTATTATCCATGAAAGAAAAATCCTCCCAACCCAACAATTTGTTGACATGAGTCTGTTGTATAATGAAAAAACCAAACATTTTCCTTAGTTATCTCAGCAAACAAATAAAAGGAAATAAAAATTCCAATGCATGTGGCGTTAAGTGATCCAAGCAACAACCAGAGAGCCTTAGAACACTGTTGTGGACACTCATTTGTGAGCCAATGACAATGTCGTTAAGAATGCCTTCAAGTGTAATGTCTTTAATAGCAAAAATTTCTTCATCTCTAAACTTCTTAACTGAGATTAAACGGTCCTACAGATAACCCTTGTAGAACTCAAAATCAACATCCTGCCTGCAGAAAGCGTTAGCATTGGTCATAGTTGTTTGTTGCTCTTCTAAGCTCTTTGGCAAAGAAGATACGGATTGGATTGCTTTTTCCATTGCAAAACGCAATTAGCTCCTCTAATAGTAGTCTTCCATCCTTCATAAATGATGTCTCCTCTTTTGCTTTCCTCTTCATTTTCAAACATGAATTCATCTTGTCCACCAAACCCTTAGATTACAAATTGGAATATTAATATACACACATAACATGTAAAGATAAGACGTGAAGAGGCTATAATCTGCTTCTAAGCAAAGATACTTGGAGGTCAATGATCAATCTTTGCTTAGAGATCAAGGGTCATGCACAATTTAGATTTTGAAACCAGTTGCACCCTGCCACCGTGTAAAAAATGAATTGCAATAATTTGAAGCATACTATACTATAAGAAATAAATTTAAAACAAAATGTTCTATGACCATTCTCATTACTTATGACCTGAATCTTTGAGCAATTCTGGACATCATACGGCTGTTTGGACCAATTAGGTCATTATGGTTCATTTGTTCGATCAACAGATGTTTATACTGGTCTAAATTACCTCCAATACCACTTTAACAAGAGATATCCTTTTCTTTTAATGGGATGCTGCTGCATCACCTATTTACTTATCCTGTGGTGGAGATTAAAACATAGGCCATTTCATTTTTACTTGGTGAGAGACTAAACAAAACTTTTAACACTTTGCTGTTACTATCTCTTTCATTCTCTTCCGTTTTTTCCCCTAAAAAGTAAAAAGTCAATTCTTTTTTTTGCAGCACAGGGTAAATTAGCCTTTGTTTTTCACACACAACAAGGGAAAACCAAACATTGCTGGTATTAAAGGGTCCGGCTTTCCCCCATTTGAAATTAATATGAGTATTTAAAATGTTCTGGGTTGTATTCACTGTGCATCACCATCTTCATATTCATCTTAACTCCATTTCCTTGATTTTTCGTTAAATTTTTTTTTTTTTGATAAATAACGTAAGAATATTATTAATAATAAAAAGATTGCCAAACCGAGTACATTGGGGATGTACTATGGAGGCACAAATCAAAAAACAAAAGAACAACGGTCAAGAAAAAAAGAAAAAGAAGAACAAGAAAAATGAGAAAAAAACACACTCCATTCAAAGAGAGTGTGTAAGAAAAAAGACTTAATCTCCAGCAAAGGTCGTTCACAACCCTCAAAGCTTCTAGCATTCCTTTCACGCCAAATGCACCAAATCAAGCAATGAGGCACTAATCTCCAAACATCAATGTGACGATGACGCGCAAACTTTTCTTACCAAGCCTCAAACAACTCAAGAACAGTGCAAGGCATAACCCATTGAATACCAAACAAACAGAAAACTAAGGACCACAACTCCCAAGCTATGGAGCAATGAAGAAGAAGATGATCCACCGACTCCCCACACCTCTTACACATATAACACCAGTCAAGCACTATCACTCTTCTTTTACGAAGGTTATCTGTTGTTAAGATCTTTCCTAAGGAAGCAGACCAAGAAAAGAAAGCTACCCTTGAAGGAACCTTTGATTGCCAAATCATTCGCCATGGAAAGGAAACAAAAGTAGGAGGGTAGAATGAGCTATAATAATCTCTAACCTCAAAACTTCTATTCCTTGCAGGTTTCCAACAAACCTTGTCTGGACCAAACCCTCGCACTGTCAAAGAATAGACCAACCCCATAAACCGGTCAAAAGCTTCTTCTTCCCAATCTTGTGGTGGACGACGAAATTGCACATTCCAGTGAAACCTCCCAGCAGACCAACCCATAACTTCAGCCACCGAGGAATCCTTTGACCTACTAAGACAATAAAGCTCTGGAAAGGCCTCTTGGAAAGTACACTCTCCACACCACACATGCTTCCAAAATTTCACTCTAGTACCATTCCCCACCTCATAAACCAGAAATTTAAAGAAGTTCAACCAGCCGCTTCTAATATATCTCCACAAGCTGACCCCATAAGGACTTGTCACCTTTTTCGTACACCAACCACCCCAAATGTTCCCATATTTTGCCTCTATAACCCTCCTCCATAAAGCCTCAGTCTCCATGCCATACCTCCACAACCATTTACCTAGCAAAGCAGAGTTAAAATTCTCCAACCGTCTTATACCTAAACCCCCAACCTGCAAAGGCCTACAAACCGAGGGACCTGTGGAGGGAGCACTATACAAATTGGTGTGCTCTTTTCCAAGTTTGCCTTCGAAAATTGTACTGAAAATCGATCGCCAAGCCCAATATTTTGTTAATGTCTTGGTTTATTTTTGGATCTATTTTTTGGGGTTTGGTTTTCTTTATCAATGTGTAAAAAGTTCATCTTACTCTTTCCCAAGGGAGATGTCAGTGTTGTGCAATTTCATGTGCTACCAAGAATGACCCTTAACAGTGTTGTTGAGGTGCCTTATGTTTTAATCTCCATCGCATAATAAGTTAGGTGATGTGGCAGCATCCTATTAAAAGAAATGGGGATCTCCTGTTAAATTGCTACTGGAGGTAAGCCGGACCCTGTTTATACCACCTTAAGGAATTTCCCATGAACACCTTGTCGATTGAATTTCAGAAAAACGTTTATGATAATTACTTCGTTTAAAGATTATACATAGGTGCTAATTTGTTGAGACATGAATCTGTGGGTTTTGAAGTTGAAAAATGTACCTAGATTTGCCTCAAATCATACTTAATTAAATAGCAGCAAATCTGGACTATGAATGCAAAATTTTGACTAAGATCACAAATATTTAAACAGCATGACCCAAGAACATAAATCTCAAAATATCATGATCTGGGTTGTAGGATCACAAATATCACAGGATTGAAGGTTAATGTCTTGAAAAGCGAGATAGTTCCAATTGGGGAGGTTAATAATTTGCATGCATTGGCTGAGATTCTGGGTTGTAGGATTGGGACACTGCCTATGACCTATCTCGGTATGCCGCTGGGGGCTTCCCATAAGTCCCCTTCTATCTGGAATCCTATCTTGGAGAAAATTAAGTGGAAGTTAGCTAGGTGGAAGAAGCTGTATCTGTCAAAAGGTGGAAGACTTACGCTGCTTAAGAGTACTCTTGCTAGCCTTCCTACTTATTATTTATCTCTCTTTGCCATCCCCTCGCATGTGGCTAACAAGATTGAGAAGATGCAAAGGGACTTCTGGTGGGGGGATTCGAAGACTCATTTGGTGGGGTGGAATAAGGTGTGCACTCCTAAGGCGAACGGTGGATTGGGAGTAAGGAAAATAACTACTTTTAATCAAGCTTTATTAGGAAAATGGTTATGGCAGTTTGGGGTTGAGGAGAATCGTCTTTGGAGGAGGGTTGTAGCTTTGAAGTTTGGGAAAGAATGGGGGGGTTGGTCTTCCAAGTTGGGTAGGGGTGTCCACGGGTGTGGCTTATGGAGAAGTATCCGAAATGGCTGGGAGGTGTTTAGAAGATTCATTAAGTTTGAGATAGAGGTGGGAGATAGAGTGAAATTTTGGACAGATCAATGGTGTGGGGAGTTACCATTCCATATTTCCTTCCCGGTTGTGTATGGGATTGCTTATAATAAAGAGGCATCTGTGGCCTCTTCTCTCGAAAGGTTGGGGACTGAGGCTCGGAGAAGCTGGAATTTTCGCTTACTCAGGGATCCAAATGATTGGGAGTCAGCTGAGGTGGAGGATTTCTTTCGATTCTTGGGTTCTAATTTACCTAAATCTGAGCATGGCGACCGTATGAGGTGGAAGTTGTCTAAGAAGGGGAATTTTGACATCCGCTCTTTCTACAATAAGTTTCGTAGTCTCCCGCCTATTATCTTTCCTTGGAAAGGTATTTGGAAGGTTAAGGCTCCTCCGCGCGTCTCTTTCTTTGTCTGGAATGCAGCTTGGGAGAAGATTCTTACAAGGAACAATTTGCTAGGTAGAGGCTTTGATCTTGTTGACTGGTGCATTATGTGTCAATGTAGCGGGGAGACGGTGAATCATTTGCTACTCCATTATGATAAAGCTCATCAGCTGTGGAGCTTGGTCTTCAGATCTTTTGGGATTTCTTGGGTTTTGCCAAGATCGGTTGCAGACATGCTTCTTGGTTGGTAGAATTGGTTGGGAAAGCACTTTTCTAGCATTTGGAATTTAGCCTCTCTATGCCTAATGTGGTGTATTTGGAGGGAGCGAAACAGGCGTACTTTTGAGGACATAGATAAATCTGACGACCAGCTGCTAGCTTTCTTTTATGGCTCTCTTTTTGATTGGTCTAGGGCTTGGGGACTCACCTTTAGTGATTCTCTCCCTTTGTTCCTTAGCTCTCCTCTTTGATCTTTGTTCTTTGTTGGTTGTTGTTTGTTTTGTTTTTTCTTGTTTGTTTCCCCCCTTGTATCCCTTTTCTGCCTTATGTTGCTTTCATGAGGTAGTTTCTTGAATCTACATCTTTCTTACTTATCAAAAAAAAAATAACACAAATATAGAAACTCAATCCCACTTCATAGGCATGGAGGCATATATAATAATTGAAAACTAACCGAGGGTTCCAAAGAGAATGTACCTTGCTGTACCCAAAGAAAAAGAGATGCAGCTATAACATATGAAGCTCCAGATATGGAGTCTTACTCTTATCCACTTGACAATATCATGAGCTCTATTATATAGTACCTATCAAAAAAATAATTTCAAAGAGTCAAGGCAAGGGCTTACTAGTAAAATTATAATGACAAAGCAGGAAACTTGTGGGAAATTTCATCACAATGACTTGTCTGTTTCCCTGGAGTTGGACTTTCTCCTCAACAAACTTGTGTGCCGGAACAGGTTGAGAACCAAACCCAAACAAAAAGTAAAAGAAAATAGTGTTTGAAGAGATCAAATTTGATGACCAACTTTCTAATAATCTTTTAGCTGGAGGTGAGGTTTTCAATGTTGGTCCTGTTTCTCTCAATTGCATGGCTCCAACAAATAGAAATGTAATATCATAATATTGACTTCACATACTTCTTTTTTAATTGCATGGAAGTTCTTGCAACTTATTATTACTAATATTGCTCATTCACGGCTGAACTTGGATAATTTAGCGTAGAGTTGTCCACAAAATATAAAATTTATTAATTTAAATAGAACCCTAATAGTTTTTTTTAGTCCTAAGACTCCAAACAATAGGGCTACAAATGTAGCAAACAAAACTTTGTGGATTAAATTGTGACATGACCAAACCACAAGGGGTAAATTGGAATTTACCCAAGAAATTATTCTGGATTTCTGTGAAAGCATCCTATGTAGATTAATATTATAGGAAATTGGATGGTTTAAATTTGAGGGATCTTTTCTGGATTTCTGTGAAAGCATCCTATGTAGATTAATATTATAGGAAATTGGATGGTTTAAATTTGAGGGATCTTTTCCCAGTCTGAGTTGGATTTTACTAAGTGCTTCTATGTCATGTTAAAATTTGAGACCTATCTGGACCTCCTACTGTGTAATTTGTTCGCAATCTCGATGACTGTTTCGTTCTGTTATATCAATTGTGCTTCAGGTCTAATTGGTTGATTGTTAATTCTCACCATCTTCTTCTTTGGGGCTTCGGCTAGACTGATAGATCATATTTTTGGGATTGTTAGTTTTAGAAATTTGTTTGGTTTTATTGGGCAGATCTGCTCAACTGCTGAATATTACTGCAACATCTTAACAATATATAATCTTGTGATTTGGTACCATGAATCAGGGAATGAGAAACCACTATGAACATATATGCCCCCCCCCCCCTCTTCTGCAGTATTTCGAAGGACCACTTATGTATTGGCTATTGAGCTGCCAATGTAATCCAACTAAGTTTCAAACTTTTAACTGTGTGTTCAATCATAATAAGGCTGCCAATATCTACAAGACTACAACACCATTCTTGGTGACATTTTCATACCTCCACATGCAACTTAAAACACAAAGGTGTAATTTAATTCAATGACACAGTTGCAACTTGGAACATTTATTTTATTGCGGACCCTGAACCGCAATGAATTTGGATGAATATAAGCTAACAAGGATGTGATATAGACTGATCAATTTGCAAAATTTGTTTTGCCACATCAATCATTGTTGTTAGCACTTAGCAGGTAAAGACATTAGGAACGTGGGTGAGGGCATAACCGTCAATGATGAGCTACAGGAGTTAGACCCAAAGAGAATAGGAATACTCTCAATTTTGTAGCCCAATACACTTATGCGGCAATTCAAGATTGGATAATTCTGTAAGAATATTAGCAGAGGAGCGGAGGCTCTTATGAAACAAAGATCTAGAAATAGTTGACTCAATTGGAGGTAATAATACTGCATTCTTTCACTGAGCTGTTAAAATAAGAAATGCTAGAAACTCAATACTTTGTCTGAAAAAATGATCAGTGGAATAGGATAACAAATCCCCAACAGGTAAAGCAATTAGTTGTGGGGTACTATTATCAGAATCTGTTAGGCACCTCTAAGGGGCATATGGCTCAGGAAATATGGGAAGACTTTCAACAGGTTCTCTAGCTTCAAGTTTGGATATCTAGCACACTGTTTTCCTTGGATGGAGATAGGCTTCAGGCCCTGACAGGTTCACAGCTTGTTTTTTCAAAAAAACTTGGCCTGTTATCTGTTTAGATGTAGTCCATGCCATCCAATTATTCTTCAAATCAGGTAGGTTACTTGGAGAGGTGAATGCAACAATTATTAGTCTTGTCCCTAAAGTGAGCAATCCATCAAGCATGGGGGATTATAGACCAATTTCTTATTGCAATATCATTTATAAGTGCACCACAAAGAATTTGACTAACAGACTTAAATCATGCTTGAATGATATTATTAGCCCCTGAAATTGTTAAGAACTACCATAAAGAAAAAGGCCAAGGCAAGTGTACCATCAAGGGTGGTTTATTTTTTGATGCCTTCTTCAAGATATGTTAATTGGGTGAGGGAGTGTATTACGACTCCATGTACTCTGTAGCTGGTCATTTTCAAGGAGCCAAAGAAATGAGACAAAGGGATCCATTGTCCCCACATTTGTTTTTGCTAGCAATGGAGTTCCTAAATCCAACTCAAATGCTAAAAGAAAAGGATTCTTTGTTGCAAGGACTTCAACTTCCATCCTAGATGTGAGAATATGCAGCTTATTAATTTTTATTTTGCGACTGAACGATTTTCACGAGAGCTGACCTATACCTATTCAAGTAAGTGAAAAGTGTTTGGAAGACATTAAACTGATTTACAGGTTGTAGATTAATACTCTAAAAGTAAAGTGTTTTGTGTGGGTATATCTGCTGGTCTAAAGAACTAGATTTTGGATGCTCTTCAGTTTAAGGAAGGTATCTCAGTTAGATATCTGGGTAAGCCTCTAGTCCCTAGTAAGCTGAGCTATCATGATTGCAGGCCCCTAATTGAAAAGACAACAAGAAGAATAAATGCTTGGACATGTAAATACTTATCCTTTGCAGGCAGATTGAAGTTATTACAATTATTCTTGTATAGTGTCTTTGGGGAGTGAATGGATGTTGCTTTTTCCTGGGCAATATAAGATTTATGAAGAAAGAAGGTACATTTCACACAACTATAAAACGAAGGTGGAGACTTTCATGCACCTGTCACATTATTTGTAATTATAAAGAAAATAACATTTAATGGAATACAATCTTAAGTGCGGCCAAAGCTGTGCCAAAGATGACAACCATTTCATCAAACACCAGGTAAGCAAGATACATTCCCTCCACTGCATTGGAATAACTGGTTGATCCAATCCACAATACAGACCTTTATAGCAATTGGGTTTTTGATCTTCTAAAAAAAGATCTCCATATTTATGATAAGAATATGTTAGGATTAACTTTTGTAACGTCTGCTTTGTGCCTAAATTATAACAATGGCATTAAAAGTTGAACATGTACTGGTTGTGCATAAGCAAGAACATGGACAAACAAAAACACGGTATAGAGATTTAACTCCAAAAAGTGAAAAACTCCCATAAATTAAAACAATTAAATAAAAGAAGATAAAATTTCCTAAAGAATGTAAGAATGTAAGTATGAAGGTACCTAAGAATAAGATGTTGAAAGCATAGCTTCTCTAAATTTCCACCCAGTATTTTTAATGAATCCCGTTGGAGACTAAAAGACTATCCACATCTGCACATCTGAGGAAAAAAAGAAAGAAAGTGTAACCCAAAAACGGGGAAAATTTATTCAAATATGACCAAATGGAAATTAGAAGAAGGAAGCAGAATGAAATTCAAAATTTGTACAAATGCATCACTCAAAAACCACAACCTAAGGCTTGGTAACTTATGTACGAGCAAATGAAAGTTTTTGAGTGATGCATTTGTACCAATCATATACTATAGACTCTGCTCCAAATGAATGCCAATTGGTTCCTTAGCCTCACTCCATCTCTCAAAGACTATAAATAATGGGGCAAATATAAAATAAATTAGAGGCTCAAATTCTGACCAAATCAACAGTTAGTCCAAAAATTAGAATTGCCATGGCTAATGATAAGTCTACATCAACTAATGTCCAAAGTAGTGGCCTAGAGTAGTGACCTACAAGATGACATGGCACTAGTAATTGGGAAGAAAACAAAAGGGAGGAAGAAAGTGTCCTAACATAAAGAAGTGTAGCATCTAATAGCATGTGTACTTGATTATGACATAGACTAAATACCAAGTTATTACAAAATGAGCTAACATGAGTAACACTGGAAAATGAATGCAGTTTTGAATTTCACGGAAATGTGATCTCTGTTTTGATAGGAAATGAATGTCTAAAGGTTGGGTGTGAAAACAAGTGTACAATAAAGTGTGCAAATAGCATTCTTGTTCAATTAGCCAATAGCATGAAGTTTCAAGTACTATATGTGTCAAAAAACTATAGTATCGGTTTCGAAAGTGCTTAATAATAAAGAAAATATATATACCCACTTCATTCAATTTGAAAATTTTAAGTAAAACTAAGCCAATCAATACTAATAAGCTCAAGAACTTCATCTTTGATATTTGACAGACCATTTAAACTAAAAAGAACATACCTCTAAATGTAATCAAGCTGACCACTTTCATTTTCAAATGATTCTCCATTTTCAAGCCTTCTTTGTTACTCTTGACAAACCTGAGTTGAGCCTCCATTCTTAAGCTCTCTATTATTTATAACCTCAATCCAAGTCTCCAATTTTGGGCTGCAATTAGTTACAAAGCTCTTGGTTTCTACTGGCATCCAAGAACCATTCTATTCAATTTATTCTGCCACTGTGAATTCTTGCATATTTTGCCCCTGCAAAGATTGAATTCAACATTGTGGGTATACCACAAGGCAATAACCAAGCCAGCTGTAAAATCCTAGTATCCTACTAACGACACAATCTTTGGAAGTGTGTAGGCAAATGAAGACCAATGAAGATGCTTGGAACACAATTGTGCAGAATGCAGGTGATATAGTTTGAGTAAGAAATATTACTATTCTAGCAAGGAAATGATTTGGTTTGCCATTGGTGATTAGGATTTCAGGTAAGTCTGTGACCAAAAAAAAAAAAAAATGATTGCAAGAAGGCGCTCAACCAACTACAACTTACTGTGCCTCATTATGGGAGAATTGAGAAGGACATCTAGATGCCACTAAATTAAGCTATAACACATTGCCAAGTAAGAGAGTCTACAACATTTTTTCTTATACCTTTATCCAATTTTTCTATCTTTGAGTTTTCAATCAAAATCCAACCCATCTTTATCACTCTCTTCCACAAAGCTGACCCTAAATTATCCAAGCTATTATAGCATTGAAACTTGAAGGACTCTGCCAAGTAGAAATGACCGAGACAAATGCATCTTGTTCTCAATTATTCTTGTGTTAATCAACTTGGAAGAAATTTCAAACTCTAAGCACTCTCTCCCTTTTTTCAACTCTAATTTTTTCAGCTTCTCTAATAATTGTTTCTTTTGACGCTCTACATTACCAAACTCTCGGCGATTCCATTGCACAATGTCCTCTTTCAGAGCCTTCAATTTTTTTGCAAGCATGAAACTTGGTTAACCTACAAAAGAATGCCGATTCCACCAGGATTAAACTCTATCCACAAATCCCTCCGTCTTCAACCACATATTTTCAAATCTGAACGGACTTTTCCCCCTTGCCATTCCCCCTGCCTCCAAAAGAATTGGACTATGGTCTGACATAGGACGGGGTAAAATCCTTTGAATAACATCTGGGAAATGGTCCTCCCAATCTGGAGTGACCAAAACTCTATCAATCCTCGACATCGCTGGTTGATCAGTACCACTTGAGCATGTATAGCTACCTCCTTCCAAAGGCAAATCAACCAAGTTAAGATCCTCAATAAATTCAGAGAATTTTTCCATAGCTAAGGTCAAACGTGTCTCACTCCTACGCTCACTAGGAAAGCAAACAATATTAAAATCCCCAAAGCAGCACCAAGGTATCCTCCAATACTGCTGAATACCCACCAACTCATCCCACATGTAACCCCTCTCAATATTCTTATTTGGGCCGTAAACCCCTGAGCATGCCCATATAAAACCGTTCCCCACCCCTTGCCACTTTACCGAAATTGAGAAAGTACCAATCATAACCTCCACCTTCTCGAAAACCCTTTTATCCCACATAAGCAATATACCACCAGCAGTCCGATCAACCTCTAAAACAACCCAATCCACATAAGGACAACTCCACAAACTACAAACCAACTGTCTATTCATGCTAGCAATTTTCGTCTCTTGTAAACAAACAACATCACACTTCCACTCCCACTTCCACTCCCGCAACAAATTCTTCACCACAAGTCGTTTCCGAGGATCATTTAAATCTCTAACATTCCACAAAATCATTTTTATCTTCATAAACATAAAACTATCCCCAACTATAAACACCAGCACAAGACCACCCTCTATCTCGTGTCATAATTCACCTAGCAGATCAAGTTTTGCAGCTCTCTACGTCCCTTGTTTTTGGACTTAGCCACTTTTTTGCTACACGTTTCTTTCCTGTGTAACACATTGGCTGCTTCCATCATAGTTTCTAGCCTCTGTAAGAGAGCAATGCACAACTTCTCATGTCGAGTCGTTGACAACCCAACCAATTTACTGAACCCAGGAATTCTGTGTTTCACCCACACAGAAATATCTAACTTATTCTCAATACTCAATACCTCTGTGGCCTCCTCCAACTCTGCCGAAATTGTTGACACACTAGGAGCAATGGTTTGCAAAGGTAAACAATCTGACACTTCTGATACTCCAAAACCCATTGACCCAGCTCGCAAAAACTCCAGAAAAAGATCGGGAAAAGAAGGTCCAACCAATATCGACACAAATTCGAGAATCACCGACCTCTTGCCTTCAAAAATCAACCCACCCGACAGCATGTTAAAGCCCAAAATACTGTTCCGGTTGGAGCTAAACTTGAAACCCATCTTCAGAAGAGACTCGGTGCACCTCGACACTTCCACCGGCGAAACCCAACGCTGGTGAGTTGACAAAACTCCCTCTGCCTCGATCTGCGTCGCCCCTACCGGTGAAGCCACATGCACCTGATTGACCGAGAGGCTCCTTTCATCGTCATCACTCCTTGACATAACCACCGGCGTCGCTAACCCAGTTGTAAAGACCATGGGATTCTCTTCAGTCTCATCGGGCGTCGTAGGCTCCGTCGACCCAACCTCCGTCGTTGGCTCCATCGACCCACTAGAAACTCTGCTGTCGACCTCTGTCGTAGGCTCCGCTAGTCGACCCAACCTCTCATTCTGAGCAGCAAAACCATCGTGCTGTATTTTGGAGGTCGCCACCATCACCGAATCCAGAGCTTTGTGGGTTATTGGTCTTGGGTCAGCCAAAGGAGAGCTTTCACCCACTTCAAGTCTGATTGGGTTTGTTAACTCTGGGATATTTGGAAAGCCCATGCATGTGTCACCATTTGGGCCTAAATCCAACACAGGCTTCTCTGGACCCTTTGTGTCACAATTAGAGCCTAAGCCCACTATGGGCTTCTCACCCCGTGTGACCCACTTAAGGCTTTTAAATCCATTATTATAGCTATCCCTTGTAACACGCCTCTTATGATAAACCCGTGACCTTGAAGGACCCACCACCTGCTCCCTCTGACTGTTATTAACCCAAATAGAATACCTCAGTCCATCTTTATTAGATGACCATGCTACATTCCTAACTCCTTCCCCATTCACCTCTACAGACAAGCCTCCTCCTGTCCAGTCAGATGCCTCAATTCACGCTCTTTTCCGTAAGCATGTTTATTCCAGTTTGAATGGATTTTCAACGGAGATTTCTTTTTTTCTTTTATCGTATCTATCTCTCCAAATTCAAACTCCTCATTAATGCACCGAGAACCCACTTCTCCTCCTCCAAGAGACGTCGGACCTGATGTGCTCACCGGCCTCTGTTCAAAAACTGGGTTCTACTTCTCTCTTTTATTATCCTCTAAAAGCATTTTCCCTTTAACATGGGCGCTAACTAGCTTTGGCTGATGCCAGCCCTAGACCTGTACCTAAGGCCCACGCACCATAACGGCAAAGGTTTTAAATGGTTGAACCCCTTGAGTTATCCTTACGATGCTGAGCTACGAATTGTTGGAAAAATAGTATGGAGTGAATATGAAATTGATGATTTCTATGTTCACTTGAAGATATCATTATAAGTGATGAAAATCCTTGAGTCTCACATTAGAAATGATAAAAAATATGAGTTTTGGGCTGGATATTGGATTGGGATTTAGGCATGAGTGGACTAGACCCACTTATCCAATTAATAATAATATTTTATTATTGAGTCAGTTAGTCTGTGTATAGTTCAGTAACGTATAAGATTTCATGGTCCCTCATTCATGAAAATAACTTTTCAGAAAAACCTCTTAAAATAGAATATTTTGTTCATTCATTTTGTGTCAAAGAGAGAGAAAGAGGCATTGAGTAGTTTGCAGAACACAACCTTGTGTGCTTCGTTTTCGTGCTGTAAATCATTTTATCCTAAGAAGTAGACGTCCGTGAATCTCAAAGCACCACAGTGATTATGTAGGGGGGCAAAATCTGTTTTAAGGAGATTGTGTCAAACACAAGATTTAATTTGAATCATTCATTCTTCACACATTTGGTCTGCGAGTTTTTAATTATATTGCAGATTTCTTTTATATATGCAGTAAAAATTTATTGTTTTGACTATTACTTCTTTTGTATTAATATTGCTTATAATTAGGTCTGTGTGTTGTTTTCTTTTACTTAATCACAAAAGTAAATTGTTGAAATATATCCAACAATCTTATTCCTTGATTTTACATATTTTAATTTACATTTGTGATTGACGGTGAAAGGAATTTTGTGTTGGTTGAAAAACACTAAATCGGTAATAGTAGTTACACTGCGCAAAAATTAGAAAACTAATTTTGTGTTTATCGTGAACTTTGATCTTTCGATAACGTCGGTTACGTGCTTGACTGAGAATGTTGTTAATTGATCTTTCCTTCTTCCTTTTTATATTATTTTATTAGGGCTTTTTTGCCTTATATGAATCCTTGTTTGACTGGCTTTAGTCTATATATTTGCTAGTCTGTGCGATTTGCTCCTGCATTGTTTGGGTTTGAAAAATAGTTGGCTTATAATATATTATATTAGGATATTTGTGAAACTTGAATTTTTGCTTGGCTGGGCATTGTTCAGACTGTTGTTTAGTTTGTTTGTACTATGCGTGCTTCTTTTCTGTAATTCGGTGTGATAGTTGGCATGTATTTGGTTCTCCTTTTACTGGTGTTAATGGTTTCTTTGCTATTCAATCCGATTGAATAGTTATTTCACAATTTGTAATATTCATTCGTGAACCTGTGTGATTAACTGCCTAGTAAACTGAGATTTTGATCATCTTTCATTAACGCCGTGTAAAAGGAAATCCAATCTTCTGTCTCACTTTTCCTGCTCCACTTTGTACTTCACCAATAAAAACTTACCACATATTCACCTGATTAATTAAATACTACCATTATTGACTTTTTAATACTACAATTATTTGCTGGTCTGTGCGATTTGTTCCTGCATTGTTTGGGTTTGAAAAATAGTTGGCTTATAATATATTATATTAGGATATTTGTGAAACTTGAATTTTTGCTTGGCTGGGCATTGTTCAGACTGTTGTTTAGTTTGTTTGTACTGTGCGTGCTTCTTTCATGCAATTCGGTGTGATAGTTGGCATGTATTTGGTTTTGCTTTTACTGGTGTTAACGGTTTCTTTGCTATTCAATCCGATTGAATAGTTATTTCACAATTTGTAATATTCATTCGTGAACCTGTGTGATTAACTGCCTAGTAAACTGAGATTTTGATCATCTTTCAATGCCGTGTAAAAGGAAATCCAAATCTTCTGTCTCACTTTTCCTGCTCCACTTTGTACTTCACCAATAAAAACTTACCACATATTCACCTGATTAATTAAATACTACCATTATTGACTTATTAATACTACAATTATTAATTAATGGTAGTATTTAATTTATCCAGTGAACATGTGGCAAATTTTTATTGGTGGAGTATAGAGTGGAGCAAGAAAAGTGAGATAGATGATTTGGACTCAAAGGTACCATCTGGAATTTAGTTTTGAGGATTGGCATTTAATTGGTTATTATTAAACTGTGTTTTATTTGATTTTAAGTTAGTCTTATCTATAATGTTTGCAAGCCAATTGTTGGTGTTGGTCTCAGAGTATATATCATTTGTCAGTTTTTATTAATGATATAACCATTTGATACATTTACTAATTACTAGGCAGTATATCTGTATTGTTGAATACATATTAACAGTTTAATATATGCGATTTGGATTGCACTTATATACTTTTGTGATTAATCTGTGCAATCTTCTTGTGTGCTGGTGTTTCAATTTTGATAGCCATGGTAACCAAGTTAACGTTTGACCATTGATTTTTGTGCAAGATTGTAAAGGCACTAGTTCATGGCATATAAGCTTATTTAGATACTATGGTTGGTATCTTTTGTTAATATGTTAGCTATGTATTTGGCAATGCATGCATATGTTATGAAAGTGGGCATGGATGTAAATGATGGTTAAACATGTCATTAATGCTACTAACATGCCCTTGGCCTTTTATGTGCAATAGTGTATGGGCCTGATGAATAAAGAAAATTGGGAATTTCTTTGGAAACAAATTTTTTGAATCCTTTTAAATGCTCTCAATTTGGGCGTGGCTGCCATCTATTTATTGGTTAGTCTTTTTTGATTCATCAAGTGATCCACTAATTGATAATTAAAATAGCATTATGAGAGCTATTATAAATAATTTCAAAATTGTGGATATAAGCCCAATATTTGGTTGTGTCAAATTTGAAAAAGAGTGAGACGAATTGCACATTAATGTGGCTAAACTTTTACTTAGAGAGTGTAATGATCACCTTTAGGCCAAAGATATTATTTATGTATTGATATGAATAATACATGATTATTGTATTTGAGCACGTATAATCTTATTTAATTACATACATGTACATATTTTTTGAACATGTGTGAACTTGATTGGATATTAATGTGTTTAATCCCAATATATGTTTTGTAATATTTCTTTAGATGAAATATATGTTACATGGCTTAGTTGACATACTTGAGTTGTCAAAAATTTGAATGCACAAGAGTCTGTTATGAGTGCTTATTAAATAAGCAAGGATAAGACATTAGAGATGTCCATTCATTATAAGAATGAAGTTGAGAAATAATTCAATGAATGCAATAAGTTCTTGATTACCATGGAACTTGTGAGGGGAAGCTATTATTTCTACGAATTATTTGTTCATTGAGATGCCTTAAAATAAACCACTAAGACACCTTGTGAATTATGGAAAAAGTGATCACCTTTCTATAAATTCTTTAAATGTGGGGGTGTTTGATGAAGGTGGTGGTTCCTATTCCTAAGTACAAAGAACCATTGATTGTGTTTTCATTGGTTATTGTCATAACAGTAGTGCATAATGCTTTCTAATTTTTGAATCTATTATTTTTATATGCATGACAATTAATTAAAATATATTTCAAGCACTAAACTTTCTTAAAGAAAGTTTGAGTCTACATTTAGTATCTCTCATGATTAAGAGTTGATGGAAGAGAGGTTGAGCCTAAGCGTAGTAAAAGGACAAACGTCATGGTTGTTTGATCCAAATTTTCTAATTTATATATTAGAATATGAACTTATAGCTTCAAAGAAGCAAAATCCTAAAGCGCCTTCTTGGAAAAGAGATTGTCAATAGTGCAATAAATCCATCTTTGAAATCTATGCATAGTAATTGGTGGATCTACCACCTTAGAGTTTGAGAGTTGATGGAATTATTGACTATTACAATGCGAGACTTGGTTTAGAAGGCTACAAATAATAGGAAGATGTGAGTTTTTTTTATACACAATAAGCCAAAGAGGTTTATGGTTCTTGTACAAGAAAACAAAGTGCTTAAACTTGTTAAATCTTTGTATAGATTGAAGCAAGTTTCTATCCAATGACATGAAAAATTTGACAATGAGATGATGTCAAATGAGTTTAGATTTAATGCAACTAGTGTGTGATGTGAAATATATCACAAGAGGCTATGTTGTTGTGAGATATACTCATGTAAGTGTTGTAGATGTGATGCAAGAAATGAAAATTTCGAATACATCTAATGGACTTGTCTTGTCTCAATCACATATGAAATGTGACGATAGTCTAGTGAGAACACCTTATGCAAAGAGCATATGTATTTTTGAGAAGTCAATAATCTAAACAGACATGCATTGTTGGATACATGTGCCTCCTATTTGTATATATTGGTAGGGCACAGAGTTATGGTAGGTCTCAACATATGTGTTGGAGGCATAATACCATGAGGCAGTTGCTCTCAAATGGAAGTATTTTCAAATTATAAAACGGATTTGTAATCAATTGATTGAGTGGAGAGTTAGTAAACTGCTCATCGAGGGGAATGGGGTTAAAGCCTATTACCTAAAGTTTCCATGACAGTAACCCCACCTAGTTGACTGGAGATCCCAAGATCTAGGTTTTCAAAGGGACAACAAAATTGTAGAGACTATTTTTATCATTATGGTGATAACATCTCTCTCCCATTCCTATGATGAAATAATGATGCCTGTAAGCGATGATCGGGGTAAACTTTGCTTTTAATGATTCTTATATCTTGGAATTCCGAGTGGAGTATAGCAGGATGCTCTTAATAAGAATCACCTATATGAGTGTGAAGTGGGCCACTTCCATGAGAGTTTTAGGGCTGAATTCTCTAGAGCACTTCATGAATTTACCAGGATATGTTTAGAGCCGAAATGAACACAATTATAAGAATCGAAAAATGTCCGAAAAAGAGCTGTGTGAATTCTATTGTCTTGGTATACACAAACGGCTGAACAGTTCAAGACATCATGTTCACTGGTTAGCTAGTATATCCGACAGTCTTTCACGAAGGAAAGTTCAAAGCCACAAGCTACTTCTCCCGATACAGTAACTTTTCTTCTACTTTCTCTGTGTCTGCATCATCATTTGCATTGTGCTTTATCAATTTCTATTCATGTGGGGGATTGTGGGAAAAATAGCATGGAGTGAATATGAAATTGATGATTTCTATGTTCACTTGAAGATGTTATTATAAATGGTGAAAATCCTTAAGTCCCACATTAGAAATGATAGAAAATATGAGCTTTGGGCTGAATATTGGATTGGGATTTAGACATGTGTGGACTAGGCTTACTTATCTAATTAATAATAATATTTTATTATTAAGTCAGTTAGTCTGTGCACAGCAGTTATCATTGAAATAGAATGTCCGTTCAGTAACGTATAAGTTTTCATAGTCCCTTATTCATGAAAATAACTTTTTAGAAAAAAACTCTTAAGAGAAGCGATGATCGGGGTAAACTTTGCTTTTAATGATTCTTATATCTTGGAATTTCGAGTGAGGTATAGCAGGATACTCTTAATAAGAATCACCTATATGAGTGTGAAGTGGGCCGCTTCTATGAGAGTTTTAGGGCTGAATTTTCTAGAGCACTTCATGAATTTACCAGGATATGTTCAGAGCCGAAATGAACACAATTATAAGAATCGAAAAATGTCCCAAAAAGAGCTATGTGAATTCTATTGTCTTGGTATACACAAACGACTGCACAGTTCAAGACATCATGTTCACTGGTTATCTAGTATATTCGACAGTCTTTCACAAAGGAAAGTTCAAAGCCACAAGCTACTTCTCCCGATACAGTAACTTTTCTTCTACTCTCTCTATGTCTGCATCATCATTTGCATTGTGCTTTATCAATTTCTATTCATGTGAGAGATTGTTGGAAAAATAGCATGAAGTGAATATGAAATTGATGATTTCTATGTTCACTTGAAGATGTTATTATAAATGGTGAAAATCCTCAAGTCTTACATTAGAAATGATAGAAAATATGAACATTCGGCTGAATATTGGATTGGGATTTAGACATGTGTGGACTAGGCTCACTTATCCAATTAATAATAATATTTTATTATTGAGTCAGTTAGTCTGTGTACAGCAGTTATCACTGAAACAGAATGTCTGTTCAGTAACGTATAAGTTTTCATAATCCCTCATTCATGAAAATAACTTTTCAAACCTCTACAAACTTGTTGAGCGACAATATTCCATGTACGGAGAATTCCATTCTTTCTTTCTTCCATCATTTCAATGTGGTCAGATTGCATTCTATTTATCTTCAATATAGGTTTTTGATCATGGGAGGTTCTACTTTTGTTTTCATTGAAGCAAAAACTTTTGAGTTTGCTATTGAGGAAGGGGGGTCATTTTTCCTTTTACGTATTCATGAGAGGAGCAGGAGTTTCTTTCGTTCTGTCAGTATGGGTAAAGAGTGCGCCAGAAGAGTTCTATTCCACGTTGAGGAGTTGATATCGAAGCCTAATCAGGGGCAGTTTGCGAGAACGATCAGGGAGGGTAATAGCGTGATTATTCTCCAGTTGGGGTCCAATGCCCATGGCTTTTTTCTGCTGGTCTCTGAGTTGGGTAAAGGCCGCCGGAGGGGTTCCATTGTCATACCAGAAGGAAAATTGCGGAGTGGGTGGAGAAGTTTTGGAGTTCAGTTGAGGAAGACAATCCATCCACATATTCAGAACAATGGTGTGAAGCAAAGGAGTGCACCCTTTAGACCGGTGAAGATGATGGAAAGAGTCCGGCAGTTACCTGGAGGTTTTGGGAACAAGGGTAAGGAGGCTGCTTTGGATTTTCAAAATTTGAAATCCTGTTTTTCTTGGGGAGGGATTTCCGGAACTGACAAGCAGCAGGTTGGGGCGGTAGTCACGTCGGTCACGTCGGCTATTAATGAAGCCGAGAATCCTAGTGCTAATACATCTCCATCTACTTCTCTATCTCTGGAAATTTCTTTGCATGTGGAACGTGGGAGTGATGGAAAGTGGGTTGTTTTATCCACTGATGTTAAGGAGGTGGGCCAAGCTCCTGTCAAGCCAATTGAAGAGCTTAAGTCACACAGTTTTAAAACTATGCTTGTGAATGGTTGTGGGCCTCGGCCACTTGCTGCTTGGAAGCCCAAAGCTCATTCTTTTAAAGCTTTGGGCTACAAGGCTGGGTCTCATTCCAACCTTTCGGATGAAGCTCAGTCAAGTGGTTTGGTTTCTTCTGATACAGCGACGCAAGCACTAGTTGGTACGCCTTCGCAGCGAGGTGGTTTGTCTCAGAAATATGTCGCGCCTCAGACAAGTGCTTTCTCTGCTGTTTCTGCGACACAGGTGCTTGAAACTTCTCAGCCTTGTGTCTTGGGTTGTCTTGAGGGGGGACTGGGGACTTCGCCTCTTGCCGGTAAGTCCACTGCTGTAGCTGTTTCTCCTCTCCCGGTGTTGGATCAGGTGCTGTCTGGGTCTGGGTTTTTGGAGCCTTCAACTTCCTTTGCTGTTGGTGCTGAATATGGGCCTCCTTTCTCTAAGGAGCTTCCTGTCCAGCCGCCAACACCCACTCTTGGGGTGGGTTCTAGTATTCCGATGAGGGACACGGTTGGAATGGAGTCTGAGGAGGGGAATTCCGAGAGTTCGGATCCTGGGTCAGAACCGATGGTCAACTTATCGCCTCATGATCTTGGTCATAGAATCAATGATTATGTTGGGGACTTGAGTAAAACTTGGGGCAATTCTAAGGATTGGATGCTAGAACTTCGGGATGGGAGGAAAATTGTCATTCCGCTATCCGCTTATCGCTCCCCTGTATCTGTGTCGGATCAGCCTATTCCAAAGGAGGATGTTACTCCAGGTTTGGATTCTTCTATTAATAAGGGGCTTATTGTTAGTTTGGATTCTGAGTATGAGGGGGTTAGGGGCTATGATGTCTCTGATTTTGGGTCAGAGGGTGAGGAATGGGACTCTGTGGAGGGGCTATTGGATTGGAATCATTTAGGAGATCCACTTGAAGTGGCACCATTGGCGATGGTTAATACTGTGGGTAAGGAGTGTCCCATAGCTGATAAGATTGGGGGCAAGGTTGATGTTGATAGCTCTAAATTGTCACTGTGGGTTACGAATAGAATTAAAACTTTCCAGAAATCTGTCGGGACATCGCTGGAGGGCTTCGAAGAACAAGTGACAGGCTTGCTTTTAGCTTTAGAAAAGCGTAGAAAGCAGCGAATGGTTGATGTTGACTCTAAGAGGAAGTTGGGTAAGGCTGGACTCAAAGGGCATCGTGAGTTGAAGAATTTGTTGAACTCGTGGGGTAAGGACAATGAGCCAGAGAGGAGCAGGAGTGAGAGTAAGGATCGGGCCATTGTTGTACATCAATGAATTTGAGAATTGTTTCATGGAATGTGAGAGGGTTGAATGAGCAGGTCAAGCGGCTTCGGGTTAGAAATTTGATCCGTAAGTGGAAAGCGGATATTGTCTGTCTGCAAAAAACTAAGATGGAGCTTATTAATAGAGGTGTCATTTGTAGCTTGTGGGGGGGTCATCATGTTGATTGGCTCTATTTAGGCTCGGTTGGTGCTTCTGGTGGGGTTTTGTTGATGTGGGATAACAGGGTAGTGGACAAGATGGAGGAAGCGGTGGGTCGTTTCTCTATTTCTTGTAAATTCAAAAATGTGGCGGACCATTTCGTTTGGGCCTTCACTGGTGTTTATGGTCCCAACAGTGATAGAGACAGGAGATTCTTATGGGATGAGTTATCTGGGCTGCGTAGTTGGTGGGATGTGCCTTGGTGTGTGGGTGGTGATTTTAATGTGGTGCGTTTTCCTTCTGAACGGTCTGGTTCTTCAGGTTTCACTTCAGCTATGCTTCGGTTTTCAGATTTCATTTCTGAGCAAAGTCTTGTTGATTTGCCTTTGGTTGGGGGGAATGTCACTTGGTCTAACACTAGAGAGGTTGTTGCTAGTTCCAGATTGGACAGGTTTCTTTTGTCTGCAGATTGGGAGGAGAAATTTCCTTTTGTTTGTCAACGCCGTCTTCCTAGGTTAATGTCGGATCATTTTCCTATCCTTCTTGAGGGCGAAAATCTACACAGAGGAAAAAAAAACCGTTTAGGTTTAAGAACATGTGGTTAAAGGATGAGGGCTTTTTGGAAAGAGTGACTGCTTGGTGGGAGTCCTATCATTTCCAAGGAACTCCTAGTTTTTCTTTGGCTAACAAGCTGAAGATGCTGAAATTGGATTTGAAGAGATGGAATGTGGAGGAGTTTGGTAATATAGGCCGTAGGGTGCAAAACTTATGGAAGGATTTGAATGTTTTGGAAGTTATTGAGGAAGCTCGTGCTCTTACTGAGGAGGAAAGGAGGGAAAAAGATCGTATTCATGGAGAGTTAGAGAAGTCTATTTTGTTGGAAGAGATTTGTTGGAGGCAGAAATCTAGGGCTCTTTTTCTTAAAGAGGGAGATAGGAACACAAAATTCTTTCATCGTATTGCAAACTCTCATAGAAGATGCAATACTATAGATAGACTTATGGTGGATGGAGAGTTATGTTCGGATCAGGGGATAATTGAGAGGTGTATTTCTCAGTTCTATAGGCTGCTTTTCTCGGAGAATGTGGTTCATCGTCCTCTTTTGGATGATGTGGTTTTTTCTAGAATTTCTGAGGATGATGCCACTTGGTTGGACAGACCTTTCGATGAGGAAGAAGTTTCTAGAGTGGTCCATGAGTTCAAAGGTGATAAAGCGCCAGGTCCGGATGGTTTTACTATGGCATTTTTTCAGTCTTGTTGGAGCACGGTCAAGAATGATGTTATGAACGTGTTTCATGTTTTTCATGAACATGCTGTGTTTGAAAAGAGCCTTAATGCTACCTTTATTGCTCTTATTCCTAAGAAAGTTAATGCTGTGGATGTTCAAGACTTTCGGCCTATTAGTTTGGTGGGTGGGTTGTACAAGATTATCGCTAAAGTGCTAGCCAATCGAATGCGTAGGGTGGTTCATGGTCTTATTTCAGAATCTCAAAATGCCTTTGTGAAAGGTCGTCAGATTTTAGACTCTGTTCTTATTGCTTCTGAGTGTCTAGACAGTCGTTTGAAGGCGGGGATTCCGGGGGTGTTATGCAAGCTAGACATTGAAAAAGCGTATGATCATGTGAATTGGGAGTTTCTCATGTTTCTGTTACAGCAGTGTGGATTTTCTGAAAAATGGAGAAGGTGGATCAGGTGTTGTATTTCTACCGTCAAATTCTCCATTTTGATCAATGGATGTCCGTCTGACTTTTTTGGGAGTTCTAGAGGACTTCGGCAAGGTGATCCTTTATCCCCATTTCTCTTTGATATTGTCATGGAGGCATTGAGCCGAATGTTGGTTGCGGCTGGTCAGTTTTCGGGTTTCTCAGTTGGGAATGAAGCTGGTTCCTTGTTGTCGGTGTCTCATTTATTGTTCGCGGATGATACTCTTGTTTTTTGTGACGCAGACAGCACTCATATTACAGCTCTTCGTGGGATTCTCTCTAGATTCGAGGAGATGTCAGGGCTGAAAATCAATTTGCATAAGTCTGAATTGGTTCCAGTTAGAGATGTGTCTAATCTTCATGAGTTAGTGGAGATTTTGGGCTGTAGGGAGTCTACTCTTCCTTTGAAATATTTAGGCCTCCCGTTGGGTGCTTCTTATAAAGATAAGACTATTTGGAATCCCATCTTGGAAAAGATGGAGCGTAGGCTAGCTGGTTGGAAGAGGTTGTATTTATCCAAAGGGGGGCAAAGTTACGCTCATTAAGAGTACGCTCTCTAGCTTACCTACGTATTTCCTTTCTATTTTCCCTATTCCTGCTAGGGTAGCTAAGAGGATGGAGAAATTACAAAGAGATTTTCTTTGGGCTGGTATTGGGGATAATCGTAAAATTCATTTAGTTAATTGGAATATGGTTTGTAGGCCAGTGAAGAATGGAGGGTTAGGCATCCGGTGCTTGAGAAGGTTCAATTCTGCCTTGTTAGCCAAATGGTTGTGGCGTTATGGTTGGGAGAATGATGCCCTTTGGAGAAGGTCATTGAGGCGAAGTATAGGAATGAGTGGGGTGGTTGGTGTACAAAATCTGTGTCGGGGGCTTATGGTGTGTGTTTGTGGAAGTGCATTAGAAGTGGCTGGCTGAATTTTTCCAAGTGCCTTCGGTTTGATGTGGGTGATGGTACTCGTGTGAAGTTTTGGGATGATGTGTGGTGTAGGGATCGTCCTCTTAAAGAGGAGTTCCCAGACTTATATAATATTAGTAGGACAAGGGAGGCGTCGGTCTTTGAGGTTATGTGCTTCACAAATGGGAGAGTTTCTTGGGACATCCAGCTCCGTCGATTAGTGAACGAGCAAGAGTCTCTTTCTTTGGATTCGTTTTTGGTCTTGATTTATTCCGCAAAGGTTCGGGGTGTTGGTTTTGACAATCTTTGTTGGAAGTCTGCCTTCAACCGAGGTTTCAAGGTGAGTGGGTATTATCATTTTCTTTCCCCATCTACGGTGTTTCCCTTTCCTTGGAAAATGGTTTGGCAATCGAAGGTTCCTCCTCGGGTTGCCTTTTTCTCTTGGACTGCGGCTTTAGGCAAGATTTTAACTATTGATAATCTTCGGAAGAGACACTTTGTTGTTCTTGAGTGGTGCTTCATGTGCAAAGGGTGTGGGGAATCTGTAGATCATCTCCTTCTTCACTATCCTTTTGCTTATGAAATGTGGAGTATGATTTTCTGCTTGTTTGGTATTAGTTGGGTGATGCCGCAAAGGGTAGCGGATTTGTTGGATTGCTGGTCTTGCAACTTCAGGCAACATCGTAATTTAGTTATTTGGAGGATTGTGCCGCACTGTTTGATGTGGTGTATCTGGCGGGAACGAAATTCGAGGAGCTTTGAGGATCGTGAGCGGTCCATTCTTGAGTTTAAGTCTTTTTTGTTTTCTACTCTTCTCGAATGGTGTTTGGTTTTACCTTCTTTTTCTTGTATTTCCCTTTCTGGGTTGTTTGATCATTGTACTTTGTTTTCTTGATGTTCTTGCCTTTTTCGTACATTTCCTATGTACGGGGCGGTGTTTTTGCAATATATTGCTAAGTTACTTATCAAAAAAAAAAAATGTTTCAGATAAAACTCTTAAGAGAGTATTTTGTTCATTCATTTTGTGTCAAAGAGAGAGAAAAAGACATTGAGTAGTTCGCAGAGCACGATCTTGTGTGCTTTATTTTCGTGTTGTAGATCATTTTATACGTCCGTGAGTCTCAAAGCACCACAGTAATAGTATGGGGCAAAATCTGCTTTAAGAAGATTGTGTCAAACACAAAACTTGATCTGAATTATTCATTCTTCACGCATTTGGTCTGTGAGTTTTTAATTATATTGCAAATTTCTTTTATATATGCAGTAAAATTTTATTGTTTTGACTATTACTTCTTTTGTGTTAATATTGTTTATAATTAGATCTGTGTGTTGTTTCCTTTTACTTAATCACAAAAGTAAATTGTTGAAATATATCCAACACAAATTTCAAAAAACCAGACCCACTATTCATATAGTTTTCAGGTTCTAACAGCTTCCTTAGTTCTAACCCAAAAACCCTCCATTCATTCTTACCTCTGCCTTCTGGAATAAAAATGGACCTCCTAGACCTGCCAACTTTAAACTCAGTCAAGAGTAAGAACATACTAAAAGAGTTGGAGCTCCATTGGAGGGTGTAAGCTAAATCACCTTCCCTGAACGTATAAAAATACTTCGGACTGATCCCAACGACAATTTGTTCTATACTCTTCATCAGCCATTGTGCCCCATTCTTACCCATGAAGATCGACTTCATGAAGTACCTACTCCGCTCAAAAATCCTTAACGAAAAAAACCGACCCCCTTCCTCTACCACCAGTTGAAAAAATTTGGATTTACGAAAAAAACTGCGAAAACCGCCGATAATCACCCTAAATACTTATAACCCAAATTATGATTGTATTGAGTCTAGAATTTTCTAGGAGGTCCAAATATCTTAGGTTTCTTAATCAACAGCATTAATCAGATCCAATATAAGCCTTTTCTGTTCTCTCTTCAAAGAATTTTACATCAACCTTCAAGCAATACTTAACATATCCTATCCTCTGCTTTTATTGTCCATCTAAGACCATTCCATCAAAGATGAATCCACCCTTCTTGTAAGAGCCAACATCTTCGCTAGAAATAGACAATCTATTACCCATCACTGTTATGGCACCATCTTCAAAGCTCAATAATCAGTAATAAAGTGGAAAAATAAAAGATTTCACAAATGTATGCAATTCATCATTTGCAACAATAAAAGAAAAGCTGAGTTACATATGTAACAAACCACCAAAGGTTATAGAAATTTCACCGTTATAGAATTGTTCAAAACTTTTCCCCCCTTTCAGATTAAAGAAATCAATTGCCTTCAATTGCTTGTCATAAAAACCATATGCAATTAAAATGAATATATAGTGCACAATACTTTTAATTCCTTTGTGAATGTTTGACATTCAGTAGAATATTTTCACAAAATACATGACTTTAATAAATCTCTCTCTTGTTCAGACATACACACCATAATATGGGTGAAGGAGCAATTTCTACCTGGATGGTGACACCATATCTCCAATGCTCTGGTGGGTCCACTACCAAAAGAAATTAATAGCATGAAAGGGAAGTAAAAAAAAAAAATGATTTAATTCATTGAAAAATCGGAGGAAAACCAACCTTTCTAGGTTTGGCTATGTGCTTTTGCATATTCTTATCTTCATTAAGACTGCATAGTTGCCTTCATAGATGCCTTCATAGATTATTTTGAAGGCCATAACTTTCCCCTTTATGTAAGACAATTTCTCCATACTTGGAATGTAGCAAAGTTGATATTTTTTGGCATATCATGTATAAGCAAAATAGTATACATCTTTTAGAAGCAAAGACCAGCTTCACATTTTAGTAACAATTGTTTCAAGAAAATTACATATACCTTCAAAGAATTTGTATTTAGGAATAACCATTCATTATGGTTGCAACAAAATAACAAGCTAATTTACCAAAAACAATGCTGCATTTTTTAACTTATGAGCCTAAGCAGCTTTTATATTATGAAATTGCTACAATTCAAGATTCGAGGTTTCTAAGCAATTTTGTCAAAAAGGTAGGATACACCCCAAACACCTCCCATAGCCCTGAAATGGACATCATCGGCAATTGACTAATATCTCAACACCTAAACATACATACCAACAACCAAATCAAAATGTTGTTCAAGACACCCAAACATACTAAAAAAATAGATTAAAAAAGTAATAAAATAAAATAAAAAACTCACCTCAGGCTTATTGCCAGCATCAAGATTGATAGGACCAATGAAGAATTTGGTAAGTTGCTTGTAGAATTGAAATCTAAATTTAACAAATGCAACACGTCAATTGTTTTGGCCATTTGGGAGGTACAAAACAACAATCCTAATAAGCTTAGACTCAAAAGGAATTCCCTTGTAAACTACAATTAAGGATTATCGTAAATAAAACATTCAATTTGATGATAAGAACTAAGTCTGTGTCTACTAATGTCCAAATTAGTGACCTACAAGATAGCATGGCACAGGAAGCTATTACATGAAGAAGTTCAATTAAATACAAGTAATTGGGAAGAAAACAAAAGGGAGGAAGAAAGGGTCTTTACATAAATAAGTGCAGCATATCGCATTATTATTTACAAAGCCCTTGGTTTCTATTGGCATCCAAGAACCATCACATTCAGTTTATTCTCTGCCATTGTGAATTCTTGCAAGTTTTGCCCCTGCTAAGATTGATTTCAACATTGTGGGTATACCACAAGACAATGACCAAGCTAGCTGTAAAATCCTACTAAAAATACAATCTTTGTAAGTGTGTAGGCAAATGATGACAAATGAAGACAAGAACTACTATAAGGTGACCTTGAATTATCCAAGCTATTATAGCATTGAAACTTGAAGGAGCCAAGTAGAAATACCAAAGACAAGTTTGGATCTCGTTCTCCATTATTCTTGTGTTAATCAACACATTAATTAGATCCAGCATAAGCTTTTTCGGTTCTCTCTTCAAAGCATTCCCCTTCAAGGGATACTAATCATATTCTTTCTGTCAAAGATAAACCCACCCTTCTTGTAAGTGGCAAAATCTTTGCCAGAAATGGACAGTCTATGACCCATCACTGTTATCCACAAACAGGGTTATAAAATGAATCATTGAGTTGATCTACTATTTCAATTTTAATCATGTTTTGGCATATTTGGAGCTAACAAATCAATTATTAGGTGGAAAACTACATGATTACACAAATATATGCAATTCATCATTTGCAACAATAAAAGAAATGCTGAGTTACATTTGTAACAATATTACTGAGGTCAATAGATGGGTGAAGGAGCAATTTCTACCTGGATGGTGACATCATATCTCCAATACTCCATCTTCAAAGATGGAATAGAACATGAGAAAGTGAGATTCAGACCTTTATAGATAAGGACTTCCCATACGAGCAGTGGATGGACCACAAGGAGGCACCAAAGGCAAGGAGTAGGTCCACTGCCAAAAGAAAATTAGTCAAATAAAGGAAGTAAAAAAAGAAAAAGAAAAAGAAAAAGAAGAAGACTTAATTAATTACAAATTTAGAGAAAAACCAACCTATATATTCTTGCTGATTTGGCTACCTGCTTTTGTGGATTTTTATCTTCTCTAAGGCTGCATGGTTGCCCTCATACACTATTTTTAAACTTATGAGATTATGCTGCTTGTGTATTATGTAATTGAACACTTGAGGTTTATAAGACATTTTTTCGATAAGGTAGGATACACCCAAAAAAACCACCCATAGCCCCAAAATGATCAAATCATTGGCAATTGCCCAATGTCCAAACACCCAAACATACATACACACCAGCAACCAACTCAGATTTTGCTCAAGTCACCCAAACATACTAAAAAAATAAAGAGAAAAAACTCATCTCAGGCTTATTGGTAGGTTGGTAGGTTCAATGAAAAATTTAGCAGAATTGAAATCTAACTTTAATAAATGTGACAACATGTTAATTGTTTTCGTTAGCTTGGACGTATGAAATAACAATCCTAATAAGCTTACAAGCAAAAGGAAAAAAGAAAAAGAAAAAAAGTTCCCCTGTAAATTACACTAATGGATTGTTGTAATAAAACATTTGGTATCATAATAAAGAACTAAGGATCAACCCAACTGGAAAATACATAAATAAAAAGTAAAACCACAATTGTCCTTAGTCTATACATCCATGATGTATGATGAAATTACACTGGGCACATTGACCAAAAAACTCTATGCAATCACGACCACAACTTTTGCTAAAACATATTTGCAACTACTTTAAGACATTCTCACCTCCGAAGCACATATATAATTAAAAAAAAAAAAAAAAAAAAAAAAAAAAAGTAAAATTTTAGATTAACAAAAAAAACGTAATCGAGGACCAGCGGTTAGCGGTAGTGGTTGGCCACTAAAGACTGGAAATTTTAGTGGAGGGTGGGGGGTGGAAGTTCAATCGATGAGCATTTGTTGTCTCCTCCTCACTGAAACTACACCGATTCATTCCAGGCCTGAAACAGTTTTATCACTCAATCATCAGGAAGAGAGCAAGAGAGAGGATTACAAAAAAAATCTCTATCGAAACATCTAGATGGGTACTCTACTACTAGACTACTACTATCTGCTTGCTACAAAAAAGATAACGTTAGTAAACATATTTCCAAGACCCAATGTCGACTTAATTGTAGACTTCAACACTTATGACGTGAGTCGTGAACTGACCTTGCAAGCTAAATAATTAATTTCCAAGTGAATAAAAACAACAGGGAAAGAAAAAAGAAGCATTTCAGATATTGCAGCCAAAGCTTGGTCATTTTCCATGTTATAAAACCTCTCTTGACCAAGAACTCAAGCACTTTTCATGAGATCACAAATCACCACAGCATAATTCTCAGTTTGTTCATAATCACGATTTATCCATAATTATCATTCAAAATTCATACAGTTTATCTTTTACATAAAATTTCATAAAACCAAGAAGAGAACTTACAGCCAAGTAAGCATGCTGCACAGCCACTTCTTTGGCAGGTGGTCAGGATTTGTACCATATGGTAGAAGCCGCCATTTCTCACACTTGTCACAACACACCCAATTTTCCTCTATGACTACTGGAGCAACCTCAGAAGGATGAGGATCAGGTATCTTAGTTGCGTCTTTCATGTGTCCTTTCAGATGTGCTTCAGAAGATGATGGGAAATCATGCTGTTTATTACAAATTTCCCATTTTTTTAACCAAATGAAAGCAAACCCAGATAATAAATCAATCAGGACTGCCTAAATTTTGATCGCATAAATTCTATAAACCTAAAAACCCTAGAATATGAAACTAAGATCAAAAACCGAAAAACAGAAGGCAAATAATAGAAAGATTCAGAGAGAGAGAGAGTAGAAACATTGTGGATTTGAAATATCTTTTCCCTTCGTGGCCTGTGTTTGCTCCACTACTTCTTGTCTAATAACCCAGATACCAAGCCAAATAAATAAAAACAAAAAACAAAATAGAATAGAACAGAACATGAAACTGAAACTTACCAACAACTGTGTGGAATCGGAAGATGGAGGGAGATCGGTCTGACAGTAGTGAAGAGGCCTCCCTCAGGTTTCTCTCTCCAACACTCTCTGCATCTTATCAGATTTCTCTGTGCTTCACGGTCACAAAAGCTCTCTATTCTTTATGCCCCCGTTTGGATTGAACTTATCTCTGCGTTTCTCGTTTTGCTTTTTTTTTTTTTTTTTTTTTTTTTTTCAGCCGCTTATGTTGACTTGGGAGGCAAAAAAACACTGTATATAAACAGTGCGTGCACTGTTTATACACTGTTTATACAATAAAAAATATTAAAAATGAGTCCACGGTACTATTCACATATTAAAAAATTATTTCGTTACAGTGTTTTCAGTTTTCAGTTTTCAGTTTCAGCAACAATAAGCTCAATCCAAACGGATCCTATATATCTCTCTCTCTATAGTCGTTTTTTATTTTATATAGAAAGCAGAGCGTCGGGTTTAAGGTTTAAAAAAGTTTTATTATTATTATTATTATTATTATTATTTTAATATTGTATTGACGTAAAAAATTATAAAAACTCTAAAAACTTCAGTTTTATATATATAAATAATAAAATACAAAATGAAAATGTGGGCAAAGTATTTTTTTTTAATTTTTTTACTTTCATATAATCATAAAACTCTCATTGTAATGTAACAGATACAATGAATGGTGTAACTGTGTATTTATTAACATCTTTATGATATGTTACAATTTTTTTCCTTATAATAAAGGGAAATCTTTTTTAGGAATGAAGGAATTCTTATTATTATTATTTTTATATGAACTATTGAAATTATTTGACTATTAATTGGTATGAAGAATTAGTCATAATGTAATTTTGGAAAATGTGTTGAAATATATAATTTAGCTTTTAGAACTGTTTTGTAGTAAAAAAAATGAATGAGTTGACGATTTTTTTTTAAAGGGTTGTGTTTTTACTTTTGGAAAACGGAGAAAGTATTTTCTATGTTTTCTTGCTTTTTGTTCATTCAAAATATATATATATATTTTTGATTGATAAAGTGAAGAAACTGGCTTACCTAAGGAAAATTTTAAATTTTTCAAGAAAATATAATTTTTTTTTTGTGTGAAAAACATAATAAAATATAAGAATGATAAATAATAATAAAAAATAAAAAAAATAGTGGGTAAATTGAATTTTTCCCTTTATATTTTTATATATACTACAGCTATGAGATAACATTCTTATGAATGGTGTAATTGTGTATTTATTAACTTTAATATTTTATTTTTCCTTATAGCAAGTGGAGGGAAATTATTAGGTAATCCGGGACTTCAAGATTAGCAAGCTGACCTTGTAGTCCCAGCCAATAAAATTAAGCCACCTCACAAAAATGAGGTTACATCACCATACCTACCATGTTATCCCAAGAAGGATATCTCCTTGTAACATCTGTTAGCTCTGTTAGAACAAATTCAAAATTTTTCAAAAATTTAGACATGAATGGGCGGGTCATTGAAAATTTTTTCAAATCTCGTTTTTATTTTTATTTTTCTGTCTTCTGAATAAGGTTGGGGTTATATGCTTTCCCTAAATCTACCGCCTCCGATGGGGACCTGTTTTAATACTCAGTGGAGATAGTGTCTTCTCCTTCTTGCCTGAAGTTTCAGCCGTAAACCCACTCCTTCTCATCTCAGCCTCCATTCCCAGGAATTTAAGGGATTTAGTTTGTGTGTTTATTTATTTATTTATTTTTTCCAGTCTTTCACCTTGTTTCTAAGTATTGACGCTTTGATGGCTAAGTCTAATTCTTTAGCCCAGTTATTTTCTTTTGGTTTCTCGTTTCTGTTCTAAAAATTGCTTCTTCTTTTTTTTTGGCCTTGTTGAATTGCAAATATATTTGAATATTTTAGTTCTTTTACCGAATCATGAGTCCAAGCATCTTGTATTTACGTAATAGTACATTTTTGAAGTTGTTTAATGTTTGGTTTGCTGGCTCTCTCTCGTAGAATGTTGTTTGTATTTGTTATTGACCTGTGCTTTGTTAGTTTGGTTCTCCTTTTAATGTTGTAGTTCTGTTTTAGTTCTTCAGCTTTGTTGGTGGTCTCGCATCAAGTGGTTGGACCTCAATTTTGGGTTGTTGTTGGCTTTATTCTGTTCTTGTTTTGCTGTTGGTTATCTAGTTTGTTTCAATAAAAAATGGTTGTTGGTTATCTAGCTTGTTTCAATAAAAAATGAGTATTGTTTCAATACTACATTTTGGGAGGTGAGGGAATTCCCCCACCCCCCTTCCCCCCCCCCTTTTTTTTCTTTTGTCATTTTTTAGTAGGGTAATTATTGAATTTTGATTTTGTATGCGTTTTGTACTTGTGGTTTATGTCTGTAAGTGCTATATATGATTTCTTGAGATGCATTTTGTGCTTGTGTTCTAAGTTTATTGTTTGTCAATTTTATTTTATTTTTTAAAATAGTCCTGGTTTCCAAAACTGTTTTTGTCCTTTATCTTTATTTACTTGTCTTAATCCTTCTCTCTTTGTAGCATTCCATCATATACAGATGACATAAATAACTTGGAGGGCATGTTGTTGCTTTGTTTCTATTGTAGCTACTTAGGAGAGTGCCCTGTTTCTTTTTGTTTTGGGGTGAAGGCACTTGTCTAGTCTTGTGTTTTGATATTATTGTATCTGATGTGAGACTGTTAATCTCTCTCATGTTACTTGGCATTTGATTTTGTGGCAGCTAGAAGCTTCAATGGATTGTAGAGTGAGCTTTGATACCAAAAAAACTTGCATAACAAAGAGTGAGGCAAGTCAAAGTGATCTAGCTAAGAGCCATTGGAGTTCACATATATGTTTAGTCAAGAAGCAAGAGATACATCAAATGTGGAACTATAATGTTATTATGGCCTTGTAATCAAACTTCATATTTTAGTAAGACTCTTGTTATTATGGCGGTATGGCCTTGTAATCAAATCTCATGTAATAACAACCATTGGAATGTTTAAATAAGATTTGTAGTGTTGATTAACAAAAACTTGTTAATGGAAACCAACAATAATATTAACTAGTTTATATAGTAGCAAGCAGAAAAATTTACAATTTATCATTCCTCAATATGGAAGAGGACTAATCTAAAGCTATTCTTAAGTAGCAAAACCAATATAATATTATTATTCAGTAATCTAGTAAACTTTGGATGCATGATTTAATTTTTTGCTACATGGAAGGGAGAACAACTCAAACATTCATAGTTATCATTAAGTTGCATTTTCTCAAATACTTTATATGCATAATTATCAAACACATTAACACATGTAAATAGGAAAAAAAAAGTCATGCCCTCACATAGACCTTATTCAGACCAAAGTTCTATATAGACATTTTCCTCTTTCCCCCCTTCGCATAGCTCCATGAACACCATATAGCTAAAACAATACCACTACAAATGACACCACTGTATTACCATCCACCAAAAGTGAGAGCATAAGACAATAGACAATGCCAATCAAATAAGCATTTTCACAAACGCCTTGCAGACAATATTTCAAGAGAGTAATCGTATGGACCAAGCCTATTAATTTGACCTTCCATATAAAATTTTACATGGATTCAGTGAAGCAACATCAAATTCATGAAACATTTAATTACACAAATCAAGGGCAAAAAATCTGAGAATAGAGAAGACCAATAGAGATAGTAAAAAACTTGAATTACTACAGCATAAATCAAATACCTATATCTCCATTCCACGGCCAAAGAACAAAAAAAAGAAAACTCCAATTGACCTTTCTAGTGATAAAATTTTCCCAACTTATGCCTTTTTTTTCCATCTCTTGAATTGTTCATAGATTACTATCATACTTAGAAACAAGGTGAAAGACTGGAAAAAATTAAATAAATAAACACACAAACTAAGCTGGCGCCGCACCCGCGTCGAACACGCACGAACGCAGCGACGCGCGCCGGACACCGTTGACCGCGTGTCCGTGCCGCGTCGGGCCACGTGGCGACGCGGCTCAAATCGGGTCGACTCGGCCCGATTCGGGCCGTTTCGGCCGAAACCGCCGATATGGCCAGTTCAAGCCGAAATTCAAAAAAAAAAAAAAAAAAAAAGGTGCAAAACGCACCGTTTGACTTAACCTAAAACCTAACACTCTCTCACACACTCTCACTTTGTCCAGAAACTCCAAATGCCTTCGTCCCTCACTCCATCTCCATCGCTCTCCATCGCTCTCCATCGCTCTTCTCTCTGTGCTCTCTGGTTGCTGGGCTCCTCAGTGCTCACTCCCTCCTTCACTCCAAACTCCATTGCTCATCTCTCTCTTCTCTCTGTGCTCTCTGGTTGCTCAGCTACTTCACTGACTCACTCCCTCCCTCACTCCAATCTCCATCGCTCGTCTCTCTCTTCTCTCTGTGCTCTAGTTGCTCGGCTTCTTCACTGACTCACTCAGTCTGTGCATCCCAGCCACTCTAGAGTCTAGACACAGCCACTCAGCCACACAGCCATTCAAACTTCAGCTCTCTCTCACACATTCTAAACTCAGGTACCTTATTCAATCTTAGTTTGATTTGTGATTTGTTAGTTAATAGTTATTATTTGTAGGTTAAATTTGTTTGTTATTATTTGTTAGTTAATAGTTTGATTTGTGAGTTGTATTCTAATTTTCAAACGTCATGGAATGTTTTAGACTTTTAGTTTTAATCTTGTGGGTTGTATTTAATTTATGAATATCATGTTTTAGTTATTAAATTTGGTATATGTTTATATAATGTGAAAAATTATGCTTAGCAATACATTAAAAATATAAATAAAAATATTTTTAATAATTTTTTAATCACCGAGTCCCACCGCACCCGCACCCACCTTTTTCAAAAATTGTCGAGTCTCGCACCCGTACCTGCACTCACACCCGAATCCCGAAACGCACCCATGCTTCTTAGAAACTAAGTCCCTTAAATTCTTGAGAATGGAGGCTCAGATAAGAAGGAGTGGGTTTAGGGCAATTTGTGGCTGAAACTTCAGGCAAGGAAGAGGAGACACCATCTTCACTGATTATTAAAACAAGTCCCCATCGGAGGTGGTGGATTTAGGGAATGCATATAACCCAACCTTATTCAAAAGATAGAAAAGGAAAAAATAAAAATGAGATTTGAAAAGTTTTTATATTCCCAGATTTTTCAATGACCCGCCCGTTCACACCTAACAGAGCTAACAGACGTTATAAGGAAACAACCTTTTTGGGTTGACATGGCAAGTATGGTGATGTAACCTCATTTTAGTGAGGTGGCTTAATTTTATTGGCTGGGACTACAAGGTCAGCAAGCTGACCTTGTAGTCCCGGACTACCCAATAATTTCCCACAAGTGGAAATGGGAACTCTTTTATAGGAAAGAATTAAGCGATGCAAAGTCAGAAGGCTATTATTTTTCTAGTACTTCATAAGGAAAATTTCATAAAATGATTTTGGAAAATTGCAATATTTTTAAAAACATAGAAGGAAACATAAAAAGACTAATTGCAGGTATGATATAAACATAGGAGGTTTGTGGGTACCAAGAAAATTTTTATACTAAAAAGATTCTAGAGTTTTCAAGAATAATTGAAAACTTTTGTTGCCATGATGTTTTCTCTGTAATTCTTGAGTTGCAAAGAAATTCTAAAAAGTGAAAGTCTAATAATTATGAAGATTATTGTTTCTTTTTTAATTAATAATTTTGAGGATCATTATTTTTTATAATGTATAGATAAAATTTTAAATTATGATGTATGTTCTATGAATATTGTATTCTATCATTAGACAAAACACCAATTAGATTTTTTTTAGAGAGTTTTAATCTATGAGGCTCGCTTTTGATGAGATAGTTCTTTATTATTAGCAGAGGAAACTTCCTATTCTTGAGTTCCATAATGTTTCTTTTTCCTATATTTAATGTTACAAACCCATGGGTAGAACTCACCCTTGAAAACCGGCTTACAAGGGGAGGGTGTCCAAGTGCTTATAAACACATGGTTAAGTTTACACTTAACCAATGTGGGACACTAGGATCATAACATAGACATTGCAAGAGATTTGCTCCTGCTTTGCTTTAGCAAGGACATCACAATATAAGGAGAGCTCCACCCAGGTTTGGCTTGGGGGTTGCCCTCACAATCTGATTTACATTCTCAATAAATTGAATATCATTTGCTATAAAATAGAAAAAAGAATTTTATTTTGTAATAACAACACAATCTCAAAGGAGTTGCAACTCCTAAACCCTAAAATGATTTACAAGTGCACGAGATTAGAAGCACGATTTAGGTGATAAATCACTCTTAAAAGGAGTTACCACTCTACCTTTATAACATGGAGGTTTTTTTTTTTTTTTTTTTTTTTAAATTTTTATTTATTGTTATTAAAGTAATGTTATTCTAAAAGAATATATATATATATATATATATATATATATATATATATATATATATATATTTAAATAATTTTATTTGGGTTTATTTCATAAACTAATGCCGCTCATATGATACGTGGTGTTCATAATTTGAATTAATATTTAAATCTAAATATTTGGATTTTATTTAGTACACAAAATTCATTTATTTATAACTTTGCATTTTTTTAAAGAAACTATTGAATGTTTAGGCATTATCTTAGAATTAGCTTCTATTTTTTCCAACTCATGAAAAACTCTTGGTAAGGTTATTAGTATTTTATTTTTTTGATAGTATGATAGTTGGGTGAGGTCCGATTAGGGCCTTAGAGTAGAGAGATTTGAACATTGGATGTCATAATTAGAAATACTAGCTAAGAGATGCCAACCAGTTGAGTTACAAAGCTTTTGGCAAAGATATTAGTTAGTTGAATAGAAGTGCTCATTCTTTCTCAAAAAAAAAGAAAAAAGAATTGCTCATGTATTATTCCATTTTGGTAAAAAAGAAAAAGAAGAAGAAGCTTATTTAACTATTTATATACTTAGTTTATTTATTTCATATAATGTAAACTTTGTTACTGTGATAAAATTGAATTCATTATAAAAATTTATTGAAAACTTGAAAATGTAAAACTAATTTTTTGTATTTCAATTCATTTTCAAAAAAAAAGGGGGGGGGGGGTTGTATTTCAATTAATGATAATAAAATTTTAAATTAAAAAAAATTGGAAAAAGACTCACTCCCATTAAAATTCCTCTAGTTTTTAATTAGATGTGAGACACATGGCATTTTTTTTGAATTTGTGTGATCTATAAAAATTAGAATAATGCTAGAGATACAAACTATTTTACAAAAATTTTTACAAACTACTAATGTAGTGAGTGATTATTGGTAAATAAAAAAGTGATATTAATGGTAGACCTATATGAAAACCAATAAGAGATTGACCACATCAACATTTTGTAAAAATGTTGTAAAATAATTTGTGACTGTAAAATTACTCTAAAAATTGTAGTATTTAAATAAGAAAAGATCTTATCCTAGTCTAAATTAGAATAGATTGGCTTAATTGGAGGAATCCCTCAGGGGGCCCAAAAGTTAAGGGTAGGGATTCAAACTTAATATCTCATGAATTTCATGAGGCCTTTAGAACTACTAAACAACTACCAAGGTTTTCTGAGGATGGGTCTTAATGCGATGACAAGTGTCCTCCAACAAAAACAAAAAGTAATTGTCTTAGTCTATCATGACCTCTCATAAATTTTACAAAAGTGGGAGTTTTTTGTATCAAGTACTACTCTTTTTTAGATATAAAGATGTTAATTCCAATATGAAATCAACAAAGTGGATAAATATAAATTAGGCTATTTGTCAGCAAGTAGCTGCTTGAAATATTTTATTTTTTAAAACTCAATATGAATCTTAAACATATACTAGGTCGATTACTATTGGTGTTGAAATGAAGTCATCACAATATAATTATTATACAATAATGTAGTCATTGGTGTAAATTATATTGATTTATACAGATTTATGTCACATTCATAATTTACTTTTGAGTCGTTAAGCTTAAAAGCCTTACAACATTGACCGGTCACCGTTATGAAGAAATTTTAGTGACATTAATAAGCAAAAATGACTGGTAATGTAGTGGAGTATATTAAAAAAAAAAAAATGAGAGAGATTGGGCAATGGAGACTGCCCATACATGGCTGACCGTCTGGTAGCAATGTTTAAGTATTGTTGTTCAATTTTCAGTGTTATGGAAATACGTGTTTGAGTGTTATAGAAATACATGTCAGAAATGTTATTGTTGTTTAAACACTGAAAACTGTTGTTTAAAAGCAGGTAACAAACAGCCCCGATATATCTGTAATAAGAGGCACTTTCCTGTTGACTAGAAAATACCACATGCAATGATAGAAAGTTTGTTCAACCCAAGCCATCCAAAAATAAAAATAAGAAGTCTTATTATGGTCCACTCTAGCAGCCCAATGGAAATCAAACCATGGTTTTATCATAAACATGATTGCCATTTGTACATTTTTAGACCCCTTAAAACACAACCAGATTAACCTAGTTAATTAGCTAAATGATTACTTTGTCAAATTAAATAGATCTAGGTTAACATAAATATATCATATCAATGTAAAGTGCGGAAACTAAAGAACATAAAGATATGATGACCCAGGAAAACCAAACCAATAAAAAATCTGGAGAGGATTTAACCTAGCTATCCTCAAGGTAAACCAAATCTACTATGAAAGAATTGAAGTTTACACAATAGCGACTTAGACCACTAACATCATATTGCTACCTCGAGTAGGAAACTTACTACCACGACCACGTGACAGCTCAGAGTTCACGGACTACTTCTTTCTTGAATTCCAGCAAGCACAAGCACTCCTGCTTGTATATCTTTAAGCTCTTGAATCTGTAACTGAAATGATCACCAAGTTCTTGACATAGTCTTGATCCTTGATAACCCTAAGTATGTGTGAAGGCAAACACTTCTAGATCTCACAAAAGATTCACACACACAGCATAAAGAGCAACCGTAAAACGTGGCTAGGGTTTACCCTTTTATATCTAGAGCAAAACATAAAACCCTACACGTCAAACGGGCTTGGGCTGAATTAGAAAATTCTGCAGAAAAACAATCTGCATGAGCTTTGATTGATCGAGCGAGCTTAATTTTCGATCGATCAAGCCAGGGAGATTTACACAGTAAATCCTGCAAAACACTCGATTCCAACTTTATACTTAAACATACTTTGAGCAAGTCTAAACAAGACTAAAATGTTTTGATCATGGTTTGCCAACATTACAAAATGAAGTTCTAATACATTAGTTCCTAATTCCTTAAAACCTAACACCATTTTTTTCAGTGACTCCAGTCTTGGTGACAAATTTGTGCATTCAAATGCTAAATAGACTATAGAGCATAGAATATCCTAAATGTTAATCAACCAGGATAGAGCTAAGATAAACTAAGGAGGTGAGATAGACTCAAAATTCACTGAGTTGTTTTCCTGCATCAATAATTGTTGGCCTATCTTCTGCTGTATCAGAGATGCAACTCAAGGCAATCTGTGCAAAAGCAAGAAAATGATCCTCATTAATTCCTTCTTTTAGTAACATAGTATCTATGATTTCAATCAACCAATTTTGTTCATCATAGGGATTCACCAACATTGGTAGAAAGGAGGGACTATACCTGTACTGTGGAGTATACATCCAACCAGCCAAAAGCCCAAGTAGGAGCACACCATAAATATACACATCAACCTTCTTAGTTATATAGCTTGTAGCAGTATATTCAGGTGCACCACACCCCATTCTCTCACGTACAGCATCGAATACATGCAGTTCACCTTTAGGAATAGATAAGAGTGAGAAATCAATTAGTTTGGCAATATTGTTTCTCATTTAATATAATGATGGCTGACCTATTATCTCTATGAATAATAGACTTGGAAAATGAAGTATGAAGATATGCAACGGCATTAACCATGCCTTGCGTTTCCATGTTAAGTGCTCAAAGTGGATTGTCTCAGTTGGATTAACATAATTGGAGAGAATTTTATCCCAAACAAATTCATACACTGGAGTTGGATATTTGGTCTCTAAGCAACATCATAAGAGTTTTAGAAACATTTTGGTGGACACTCATTTGCAATACCACCACAATGTCTTTAATAATGCCAAGTGTAACTTCTTCCATAACAATAAATCATTTTTCTTCTGTGTAGTACATTTTTAACTGAAAGTACGCAGTCTTCTAGAGAATCCTCGAATAACTTAAAATCACTATCTTGCAAAATACATTGACGCTGGTCATAGGTGTTTGTTGCTCTTTTGAGCTCCTCAGTAGAGAAGACAAATAGAGTTGCTTTTCCCATTGCAAAAGGCAATTAGCTCCTTTAATAATAGTCTTCCATTCTTCCTAAGAGATTGTTAGGTTCTGAAGACTTAGGATTTTATGTATTTAGAATTCTAATATGTAATGTTGGCAAACCATGATCAAAACAATATGTTTAGTCTTGTTTAGGCTTGCTCAAAGTTGTGTAATTCATGTAAAGTTGGAATTGAGAGGCTGCAGACGTATTAGTGCATTTCGGCTTGGCTCGATCGATTGAAGGATAGACTCAATCGATCGAAAGTCGGTCAGATTGCGTTTTCTGCAGAATTTCCAACTCAGCCCTATCTCATTAAACGTTTAGGGTTTTATATTTTTGCCCTAGGTATATAAGGCAAAACCCTAGCCACGTTTTGTGAGTTTCTCTGGTTGTATTGTTGCTCATATTTTCTGTTTTGTGTAAATCTCTTGTGAGATCTAGAGGAGCTTTCCTTTACACAAAGTTTAGGGTTTTCAAGGAGGAAATGTTATCTACACCTTGATGATCAACTCAGTTGCTACCATTGGAGCTTAAAGAATAACAAGCGCGGGTGCTTGTAGCTAATTGGAGAATCCAAGAAAGAAAGAGTCCATGAATTTGGAGTTTACACGTGGTCGTGTTAGTAAGTTCTACTGGTGGGTAGCATTAGGAAGTCAAGCGGGAAGCTTGTAAGTCTTTTTATATGAACTTCGATTCTTTCATATAGTGGATTCAGTTTACCTTGAGGATAGCTAGGTTAAATCCTCTCCAGGTTTTTTGCCCGTTGATTTTCCTGGGTGATCATATCATTGTGTTCTTTATTATTTCCGCTGCTTTATGTTTGATATGATTGTTTGATTATGTTAACCTAGAATTGCATAATTTGACTAAGTTAATCACCTTGGCTAATAAATTAGGTTAATCCAATTGTTATTTTTAAGGGGTCTAAAACCTAACAAGTGGTATTAGAGCGAGTAGCTCTTCTTGTTGTAGATCTTTTAATCTCTGAGCTGATCCTTGACCCCTGTTGTCATGGAACACGAACACTCTCTTGTTGTTCCTCCTTACTTTGATGAGAATAACTATGCTTATTGGAAAGTAAGGATGAAAGCATTCCTGAAATCCATTGATGAGAGGGTTTGGAATTCCGTTGAGTACAGATGGGAGAAGGCCACTACTCCTATGATTGAGTGGCAAACTTCTTAAAAAGAAGCAGCTGGGTTCAATAGCAAAGCTATGAATGCCCTCTTTAACGCTGTTTCTGTAGAGGAATTTAAGAGAATATCTAATGTTGAAGTTACTCATATTGCTTGGAAAATCCTCCAGACTGTGCATGAAGGCACAAAGGCTGTCAAAATAAATAAGTTGCATCAATTAACTTCTAGGTTTGAGAGCTTTAGGATGTTTGATGATGAATCATTTGATGAATTTTATGCCAAACTTAATGACATTGTTAATTCTGCATATAATTTGGGTGAAGTCTATGATCAACCTAAAATCGTTAGGAAGATTCTTAGATCCTTGACTGAGGACTTTAGACCCAAAGTGACTGCCATTACTGAGAGTAAGGATGTGAACTCCATCCCTGTTGATGAGCTTGTAAGAACTCTTCAGTCCTATGAGCTAGACCTACCCAAAGCTAACAAATCTAAGTCAATGGCTCTTAAGTCAGTTGATGATGTTGAGGTTAGTGGATTTGATGATGAGCTCTCTGCTATAGAGATTGCTTACCTTGCCAAGAATTTTAGAAATTTTTTTAGGAATACTAATAGAAGGGTAAGAAATACAAAAACTGCTGAACCTAGAAATTTTAGGAAGAATGATCTCATTAAGGTTAGCAATACTGAAAAACCTAAAGAAAAAGTAGGTCAATCTTTAAATAATTCTTTGGGTTCTCAATGTTTTGGATGTCAATGATATGGTCATGTTAAATCTGAATGTCCTACATTGTTGAGGTCTAAGGGTAAGGCTATGGCTGTAACCCTTAGTGATAATGAGGTTTCTAATAATGAGTCTGGATGTGACAAGGATGGAAACTTCTTTGCTTTCACTGCTACTGCTGTCGTCAAAGAAAGCGTGTCTGCTGAAGAGAACTTTTCTGATGGGGAACTCTCTGAGGATGCAGATCTTCAAGAGAACCTATAATAAACTTTGCAAAATTACTGCAAAGGATGCTATGAATGTTGAACTTGGCCTGAAGAAAATTGATTCTCTTGAGCTTGATAAGAAGAATTTGCTTGTTAAATTATTTGATGCTAATGATCTTTTGAATAATGTGAAAACTGAGAATATGCTGTTAATTGATAAGGTTAAGAAATTAGAACTTGATTTATCTGTTGCTAGATCTGCTAGTCTAAATTTGATCAAATGCTGAGTGTTCAAAAGTATCATTCTGACAAATCTGGTTTAGGTTTTGTTGATAGCATCTGTGTGTCTACACCACGTTCCACGAACTTTGTTCCTTCATCTTCTTCTGAACCTTTCGTGAGTGAGGTTATGAGTGAAACTGTTAAACCCCCTGTGAGTGAGGTTGACAAACCCATAGAAGTTTCACCACCTAGAAAGATTAGGGTTGATCTGAAAGAGTCTAAACCTAAGGAGTCTACCCTCTAAGGACAAGATGCATGGTAAACCTGCTTGGGTTTGTTATTTTTATGGAAAGTCTGGACACATTCGTCCTAACTGTTACAAGCTTCAAGCTGCTAAGAGAGTAAACAAACTAAGAGTGCATGTGCCTCAAGCACAAGATCCTATGGCACTAATTGGTGAATTGGTAAAGGCTTTAAATCTTTATTCTAATCCTGGAGTTGGAAATCACTCGAACGTGAATAAGAACTCCAATGCTCATGGTGCATCTAAAAGGTTTTGGATGCAAAAGACTCGATCTAATTGAGTCTTTCTGACATGGTCCTTGTGCTTCATTGCTCTATTTTTTTTGTGACCATTGTTCTTGATTTTTGTTTTTGTTTTTCCAGGATTTGTATTGCATTACATTCATGCATTTCATTCTAGGATTTTTTTTTTCTCTTTTAATTAAAAAAAAAAAGGAATAAAAAAAAAGGGGGGGGGGGGGGAAGAAAAATTTGTGTTTGGTACTATTTTTCTTGGTTTTTGAAAAACAAGGTTGGTCAATTTATTTTCACATAACATGTTTTATGTACCTTGTTTAGCTTTGATGAGCTTAGTTATTGTACTTGACTAGTTGAAGTTTTGTAGTGCATGTTGTGTGGGAAAAATGTTTATGGTGTTTATCACTTTGTCTTAATCTTGAAGTCACATGTTATTTGACTGTTGGACTTGATCCTTTTGAGATAGGCATAAATAACCATCTCACCACTGTTCACTAGCCAATCATGAACACCTTAGTGCATATCATAAGATTTTGTGCTCGAGAAAGTGTAGCATATGCATAAAAAGAACATAAGGAGAAGTCTCGGATTAATTGCTTAATGCTTAAAATTGGTGTGTACTATTTTGCTTGATGCCAAATCACATAATTAAAATTTGTGTATATATTATAAGGCAAAATCAAGAAACTTACATGATTGCAAGCTTTTGTTCTAGGAGATGTGAGAGTTATATAATATAACTCTTTAGGTGATAGTTTCTTTTAAATTCTATGTGATGAATTTTATAGACTTTGTGATTGATTTCTATTCACATATCACCTCACATGTATCTCAAGCTTTTGCTAGTTGCACACACTACGCAAGTTACTCTTTGCTAAACCTTGTACATGTTATTGTGTGTGTTTTTGGTCTGACCAACCAAGTTTGAAAATACCTTGAAGTATTATGCAATACATTTTTGTTTGCTTGAGAATTTAAAGGGGAGAATGGTTGAAAATATGTTTTGGTACAAATTGGGCTTAAAACTTGGGTTTTTGGAAAAAGCATTTCATCTCATACTTATGCTTTTTTGTTCATCATTTTTACAGCTTTGAGGAGTTTTGTGGCCAAAATGTGTTTGTTTTTTCAAAACTGTGTTTTTTCTCAAAAATTTGTGAGCCTCTGCCTGTTTCAATCGATCCATTCTGTTTATCGATCGATTGAAAATTTGCTTAAAATTCTTTTAAAAGTCTCGGGTTGATTCGATCGATCGAATGTAATTTTCGATCAATCGAATTTCGCGAATCAAGTTTTTAAAATATCAGACTTTGAATTGTTCAAATCACTTTTTCAAACTTTTCAAACCTTTTTCTCTCTCTCTTTGACTCGGCAAGGCTCCACCTTCAATTTTTGTCGTTTTCCTCCGAATCTTTTGCAAGGTTTTTGTCCTCTATGGCCGGTAAAACCTTATTACCCTTCCTTTTGAGTTTATTCTCATGATTTCATGCATAAATTCATGCATTTAAGGGATATTTTCGGACTATGCATATTTTGGAATTTTTGTTTAATCAAGCCTTATCTTATGTAATTGATCAATGGGTTTTGTTGGTATATTTATATATTCATGATCTATGATGGTTAATTTGATCAATTTAAGGTTTTGTGAAAATTTAAAAATTCTAGGGCTTGTATTGAACCCAATTTGGGGATTTGTTCAATTAAAGTGAATTTGATGAAATTGGCTTGTTGAATTGATGTAGTTGATCATTATATTATGTATTCTACCTTGTGTGATGATCAATTAGTCAATTTTTTTTTTCAAAACCTAACAGAGATGTCTCCTATTTTGCTTTACTCTTCATTTTCAAACACAAATTCATCTTGTCCACCAAACCTTTAGAGTACAGATAGAAATATTAATATACACATAATATGTTATGACATGAAGAGGCTATAATATTGCTGTAAATTAACCAAGATTCTTGGAGGCCATTGATCAATCTTTTTGCTTAGAGATCAAGGGCCACGAACAATTTAGAGTTTGAAACTGGTTGTACTCTACCACTATGTAAAAAATGAATCACTAGAATTTGAAACATATTACACTATAAGAAATCAAACATGTTCTATGACCATTCTCATAACTGATGATTTACATCTTTGAGCAATTTGGACGTGTTCTAGAGTTTAGACCAATCAAGTCATCATGGTTCATTTGTTCAATCAACAAATGTTTTGTACCTTAAGAAATTTTCCATGGACACCTTGTCCATTGAATTCTTAAGTCTTTTAAAGCATTATATATGTCAGAGCTTGGTTTCATGCTATAATCATATAGACAACATTTATTGAATTATTTCAAAATCCAATCAGCCTATACTCATTTAAAAAGAAAAAAGAAAACTGAGAGGGGGGGCTTAAGTACATCAGCCTATTAGGTTTTTTGAAATATTTATATAATAATTATTTTACTTAAATATTAAACAAAAGTGATAATTTGAGATATGAATCTGTGAGTTTTGACTTTTGAAGTTGAAATATGAACCTAGATCCACCTCAAATAATACTTTTTAGTAGCAAATCAGTAGGACTAGGAACACAAATATTAAATTAGCATGATCCAAGAACATAAATTTCAAAATATCATGATCTATTAACAAAAATCTTGAAACTCAATACCGCTTCATAGGCATGGAGGCAAATAAAATAATTGAAAACTAAGGGTAGGTTTCAAAGAGAATGTACCTTACTCTACCCAGAGAAAGAGAGATGTTGCTATAACATAAGAAGATCCAGAATTTGGTAGGTTGTGGATCTGGAGCCTTACTCTTATCCTATTGACAATATCATTATATCATGAGCTCAATTATATAGTACCTATCATAGAATATTTTCAAAGAGTCAAGGAAAGGCTTACTAGTAAACTGATAATGACCAAGCAGGAAACTAGTGGAAAATTTTATCACAATGACTTAGCTATTTTCTTGAAGTTGGAGTTTCTTTTCAACAAACCTGTGTGCCGGACCAGGTTAAGAAATAAACCCAAACAAAAAGTAAAAGAGATCAAATTAGTGGGCCAACTTTCTAATCAGTCTTTTAGTTGGAGGTGAGGCTTTCAATGTTGGTCCTGTTTCTCTCAATTGCATGGCTCCAACAAATAGAAATCTAGGGGGTGTTTGGTGAGTAATTTTAAACAACAATTTTTAGTTTTTAAACAACATTTTACGCATTTCAACACACTTTTTCACCCACACGTATTTTCACAAAAGTTTTTAAATAATAATTTTCAGTTTTCAAACACATCTACCAAACGACCCCCTAATATCACAATATTTACTTCACATGATTCTTTTTAATAGCATGGAAGTGCCAGCAGTGGCAACTAATTATTACTAGTATTGCTCATTCATGGTCAAAATTGGATAATTTCGTGTACATTTGTCCACAAAATATAAAATCTATTAATTTAAGTAGAACCCTAATAGTTTCTTTTTAGTCATAAGAGTACAAACTACAGAACTATAAATGTAACAAATGAAACTTTGTAGATTAAATTTTGACACTACTTATTGTTATTATTATTATGCGAAACCCACATTTTCGTCCCTATATTTTCACGCAATTTCATTTTGATCCCTAACTTTTTTTTCCACCGCTTTTAGCCCATATCCTGAAAAACACGTCTCGTTTTTGTCCCTACCGTTACATCAAAAACGAAAATTGCACAGGTAACAAACGGAGTGCACTGTTGGCACACTAAAAGTTAACGTGACCATTAAAATGATAATAAAAAATATTATTTGACATTAAAAAATGCCACGTCAAAATCTAAATTAAAAAAATTAATTTTAACTAAATAAAAAATTAAAAACTAAAAAATTACATTGAATGAGATCTAAGTGTGTCTTGATTTTCGCCCCTACAATCACCGAAATTTTGCTGGATTGAAGCTTAAAATCACCACATCAAGCCCAGATTTGAGCGAAAATCACCGGATCTAAGCAAAAATCGAAGCAAAAACATCACATCAAGCTCAGATTTAAGCGAAAAATTCATCTCTGTCACCGGATCTAAGTGAAAATCGAAGCACAAGCACCAGATCTTCGATGGATCGAAGCTCAAAATCACCACATCAAGCCCAAATTTGAGCGAAAATCACCGGATCTAAGCAAAAATCGAAGCAAAAACCATCACATCAAGCTCAGATTTGAGCGAAAAATTCATCTCTATCGCCGGATCTAAGTGAAAATCGAAGCACAATCTTCATTTCACCGCCGAATCAAGCGTAGATCTGAGCAAAATCTTCATCTCACCGCCGAATCTAAGGAAGAAAACCCAGATCTTTACTGGATCTAACCAAAAACTACCAAACCTTCACCGGAATATCGATGAATCTGAACGGATCTACGTATCTCTGGCCCTCTTTCATGGGTTTCGTCGGTCGGATCGGGTATTTACTCAAGGTGGGTCCATGAAGATTTTGTGAGAGACTCCCACATCGGCTATTGTGAGGTTTAAAGCTGGGAGTGTGGAGCCGACTCATCATCATACTTTTGGTCATGATTTGGTGCTGATGGAGGGGAAGAAGAGTGTGGTGGAATTTGAGCAAAAAGGAGAGGTATGATTTGGGTGTTGGGGATTTTTTGTTTACTCCTGCCGGGGATGTGCATAGAGTGAAGTATTATGAGGATACCGAGTTTTTCATCAGGTGGGATGGGAAATGGGATATGTTCTTTGATGAGGATCTTGTGACTGCTAAGGCTGCTGTTTAATTTTGTCGATCTGATGTTTAATTTTGTGTTCTTATTTTCTGAGTTATTTGTGATTTTTGGTTTTTAGTTTTGAGTTCTTAAACGTGGGTTAATGTTCTTGTTCAAGACACATTTAAATCTCAATCAATGTGATTTTTAGTTTTTAATTCTATTCTTAATTTTTTTTATTTAGTTCAAATTAATTTTTTTAATTTAGATACTGACGAGGCATTTTTTAATGTCAAATAATATTATTTTATTTTATTTTAATGGTCACGTCAGCTTTTAGTGTGTCAACAGTGTATTCCGTTTGTCACCTGTGCAATTTTCGTTTCTGATGTAACGGCGGTAGAAAAAAAAAGTTAGGGATTAAAGTGAGAATCGTGTGAAAATCTAGGGACAAAAATGTGGTTTTCCCCTTATTATTATTATTATTTGTTAATTCAGCTTATATTCATTGAAACAAAACACTGTACACAGGGAAAAACCCTAAAACCAAAGTAGGGAAGGTACCAACATAGAAAACCTCCCTACTACAGCAACCAAATTACAAATCAAACTACCAAAAAAAAAAAAAAAGCAAGTAGCAAAGCAAAAGTGCACCAACAACACAACCGTCTAGCTACCTTTAAAGCTAAAGATAAGAAGGAGACTAAACATCATATCTGTAAAGCATCCAGACGAGCACTTTAGTGCAGCAGCACATAAAAAGCACAATAGCACTCTGGCAACACACAGCAGCACATATAATTTACCCAGAGAAATTATTCTGGATTTCTGTGAAAGCATTCTATATGGATTATCAGAGGAAATTGGAGGGATCCTTTCCCAGCCTAAGTTGGATTTTACTTCGTGCTTCTATGTCATGTTCAGATTTGAGACCTATCTGGACCTCCTATTGTTTTGCTTTGCTATAACAATTGTGCTTCAGGTCTAATTGGTTAATTATTAATTCTCACAAATTTCTTCTTTGGGGCTTGGCTGGACTGATGGATCATATTGTTGGGATTGCTAGTTTTAGAATTTTTTGTTTGGTTTTATTGGGAAGATATGCTCACTTTTTAGTGCCAAACTGGTGAATTGTACTGACAGGGTACCTTGAATAAGGGAATGAGAAACCACTATGAACATAAATGCCCATCCTTCCCCCTCCCCCCCCCCCCCCCCCCACATCTTCAGTAGTATTTCAAAGGGCCTTTAATGTATTGGCTATTGAATTGCCAATGGAATCCAAATAAGTTTCTAACTTTTAACCGCATGTTCTATCATAATAAGGCTGTCAATTTCTACAACACCATTCTTGGTGACAATTTCATCCCACCACATGCAACTTTAAAACACAAAGGTATAATATAACTCAATGACACAGTTGCAACTTGGAACATATCTATATACTTTTAGTATACATTTGTTTTATCGCAGATCCTGAACAGTGATGAATTTGGATGAAAATAAGCTAACAGGAATGTAAGATAGACTAATCAATTTGCAAAAGCTGTTTTGCCCCATCAATCATTGTTGTTGGCAGGTAAAGTTAAGCACTAGGTGAGGGCATAACCGTCAATTACGAGTTGGAGGAGTGAGACCCAAAGACAATACTGTAAATTTTACAACCCAACCCACAATTGCCGCAATCCGATGTTGGAGAATTCTCTGAGAATATTAACAGAGGAGAGGAGGCACTTATGAAACAAACATCTTAAAATAGTTGCCTCAATTGGGGATAACAGTACTGCATCCTTTCATCAAGTTGTTAAAATAGGAAATGCTAGAAACTCAATACTTTTTTTGAATGATGATTAGGGGAATAGGATAATGGATCCTCAACAAATTAAACAATCAGAATCTGTTAGATAACTCTAAAGAGCATCTGCCTCAAGAAATTTGGGTAGATTTTCAACAGGTTCTCCAGTTTCAAGTTTGGAGATCCAGCAGACTATGTTTTCTTGGATGGATAGAAGGCCCTAGGCCCTGATGGGTTCACATCTTGCTTTTTCAAAAAAGCTTGGCCTGTTATTATCCATTTAGATGTAGCCCATGCCATCCAATCGTTTCTCAATTCAGGTAGGTTACTTGGAGAGGTGAATGCAACAATTATTACTCTTGTCCCTAAAGTGAGCAATCCTTCAAGCATGGGGAATTATAAACCAATTCTTGTTGAAATATAATTTATAAGTGCATCACACAGAACTTGACTAACAAACTTAAATCAGGCTTGAATGATATTATTAGCCCCAACCAAACTGCCTTTGTGCCTGGCAGGAATATAGCAGAAAATGTGCTAGTAGGTCATGAAAATGTTAAGAACTACCATATAGGTGGAAATCAGGAAAGCTTATGGGTCAGTGGAATGGTGGTTTATTTTTCAATGCCTTTAGGTTGTGGCTTTTCCCTCTAGATATGCTAATTGGGTGAGGGAGTGTATTACCACTCCTATGTACCTTGTGGCTGTAAATGGAGGACTAGATGGTTTTTTTCAAGGTGCCAAGTGGATGAGAAAAAGGGATCCATTGTCCCCTTATTTGTTTGCTGGCAATGGAATTCCAAACTCAGATGCTTAAAAAAAGGATTCTTTGTTGCAAGGACTTCAAATTCCATCCCAGATGTGAGAATATGTAGCTTATTAATCTTTATTTTGTAGATGACTGAATGATTTCACAAGAGCTATCAACTCCCAGTCCAGTTAGTGAAAAGTGTGGGGAAAACTTTAAATTGATTTTCGGCTTGTAGATTAATACTCTAAAAGTAAGTATTTTGTGCAGGTGTATCTGCTAGTCAAAGGAACCAGAAATTTGGATGCTCTTCAATTTAAGGATGGTAATCTCCTGGTTAGAAATCTGGGAATGCCTCTGGTCCCTGACAAACCGAGGTGTCATGATTACAAGCCCTTAATTAAGAGAACAAGAAGAAGAATAAATGCTTGGACATTTTAATACTTATACTTTGTAGGCAAATTGAAGTTATTACAATTACTACTATGTACCATGAGAGCAAGACACATTCCCTCCATCACATTGGAATAACTGGTTGATCCAAACCACAATATAGATCTTTATAGCAATTGGGTTTTTGATCTTTTTAGAAAAAAGATCTCCATATCTATGACAAGAATATGTTCTGATTAACTTTTAATGACTACTCTGTGCCTAAGTTATAACAATAGCATTAAAAAGTTGAACATGTACTGATTGTGTATAAGCAAGAAAATAAACCAAAAAAAACACACACACACACACACACACTATAGAGATTTGACTCGAAAAAGTGAAAAACTCCCAAAACTTGAAAAAAAATAAATAACAAATAAAAAAGAATTTCTAAAGAATGTAAGTGTGTAAGAATGAAGGTATCTTAGAATAAGATGTTGAAAGCATTGCTTCTCTAAATTTCCACCCAATATATTAAAATATTGTTAATGAACCCCGCTAGAGAATAAAAGATCATCCACATCAGCACATCCGAGGAAAAAGGAAGAGATTGTAACCCAAAAAGAGGGAAAATAGATTAAAATATGACCAAAAGGAAATTAAAATAATGGGGCAGAATGAAATTCAAAATTTGTACAAATGCATCACTTGAAAACCACACCCTAAAGCTTGGTAACTTAGGTACAAGCAAGCGTAAGTTTTTTAGCATAATCATATGTTGTTGCTTGTGCTCCAAATGAATGCCAATTGGTTCCTTAACCTTACTTCATCTCTCAAAGACTATAATTATTGGTGCAAAAATAAAATAAAGGCTCAAATTCATATTAAACCAACACTCAGTCCAAAAATTAGAATTGCCATGGCTAATGATAAGTCTGTGTCTACTAATGTCCAACTTAGTGACCTACACGATAGCATGGCACAAGAAGCCATCACATGAAGAAGTTTAATTAACTACAAGTAATTGGGAAGAAAACAAAAGGGAGGAAGAAGGGGTCTTTACATAAATAAGTGCAGCATATCACATTATTATTTACAAAGCCCTTGGTTTCTTTTTTTTTTTTTTTTATAGTTAAAAAAGATTTATATTCAAGAACACCACCTTATGCAGAAAACAAAAGGCGGAGGAAAAATACAAAGGGAGAAGGAAGAGTGAAAAGGGGAAAGAAATGAAAAGAAACTAAGTACACAGAAGAGAGCTAAGGAACATAGGGAGAGAATCACTAGGAGGTGAGTCTCCAAGCCCTAGACCAGTCAAACTAAGTGCCCTTGGTTTCTGTTGGCATCCAAGAACCATCCCATTCAGTTTATTCTCTGCCATTGTGAATTCTTGCAAGTTCTACCCCTGCTAAGATTGATTTCAACATTGTGGGTATACCACAAGACAATGACCAAGCTAGCTGTGAAATCCTATTAACAATACAATCTTTGGAAGTGTGTAGGCAAATGATGGCGAATAAAGACAAGAACCACTATAAGGTGACCTTGAATTATCCAAGCTATTATAGCATTGAAACTTGAAGGAGCCAAGTAGAAATACTAAAGAAAAGTTTGGATCTCGTTCTCCATTATTCTTGTGTTAATCAACACATTAATCAGATCCAGCATAAGCTTTTTTGGTTCTCTCTTCAAAGCATTCCCCTTCAAGGGATACTAATCATATTCTTTCTGTCAAAGATAAACCCACCCTTCTTGTATGTGGCAAAGATTTTGCCAGAAATAGACAGTCTATGACCCATCACTGTTATCCACAAACAAGGTTATAAGATGAATCATTGAGTTGATCTATTATTTCAATTTTAATCATGTTTTGGCATCTTTAGAGCTAATAAATCAATTATTAGGTGGAAAACTACATGATTACACAAATATATGCAATTCATCATTTGCAACAATAAAAGAAATGCTGAGTTACATTTGTAACAATATTAGTGAGGTCAATGGATGGGTGAAGGAGCAATTTCTACCTAGATGGTGACATCATATCTTCAATACTCCATCTTAAAAGATGGAATAGAATGCGAGGAAGTGAGATTTAGACCTTTATAGATAAGGACTTCCCATACTAGCAGTGGAAGGACCACAAGGAGGCACCAAAGGCAAGGAGTAGGTCCACTGCCAAAAGAAAATTAGTCACATAAAGGAAGTTAAAAAAAAAAACTTAATTAATTACAAATTTAGAGAAAAACCAACCTTTATATTCTTGCTGATTTGGCTACTTGCTTTTGTGGATTCTTATCTTTTCTAAGACTGCATGGTTTCCCTCATAGACTATTTTTAAATTTATGAGATTATGCTGCTTGTGTATTATGTAATTGAACACTTGAGGTTTATAAGACATTTGTTCGATAAGGTAGGATACACCCAAACCACCACCCATAGCCCCAAAATGATCAAATCATTGGCAATTGACCAATGTCCCAACAACCAAACATACATACACTCCAGCAACCAACTCAGATTTTGCTCAAGACACCCAAACATACTAAAAAAAAAATAGAGAAAAACTCATCTCAAGATTATTGGTAGGTTGGTAGGTTCAATGAAAATTTTAGCAGAATTGAAATCTAACTTTAATAAATGTGACAACATGTTAATTGTTTTCGTTAGTTTGGACGTATGAAATAACAATCCTAATAAGCTTACAAGTAAAAGGAAAAAAAAAAGGTTCCCCTGTAAATTACACTATGGATTGTTGTAGTAAAACATTTGGTATCATAATAAAGAACTAAGGCTCAACCCAACTGGAAAATATCAACAGAGAAGACACGGATAGAATCGCTTTTCCCATTGCAAAAGGAAATTAGCTCCTCTAATAATAGTCCTCCATTCTTCATAAAAGATGTCTCCTATTTTGCTTTCCTCTTCATTTTCAAACACAAATTCATCTTGTCCACCAAACCTTTAGATTACAGATAGAAATATTAATATACACTTAATATGTTATGACATGAAGAGGCTATAATATTGATGTAAACCAAGATGCTTGGAGGCCATTAATCAATCTTATTTCTTAGAGATCAAGGTTCATGCACAATTTAGAGTTTGAAACTGGTTGTACTTTACCACTACGTAAAAAATGAATCACTAGAATTTGAGACATATTACACTATAAGAAATCAAACATGTTCTATGACCATTCTCATAACTCATGATTTACATCTTTGAGCAATTTGGACACGTATGAGAGTTTAGACCAATTAGGTCATTATGATCAACAAATACTTTGTACCTTAAGAAATTTTCCATGGACACCTTGTCCATTGAATTCTTAAGTCTTTTGAAGCATTATATATGTCAGATCTTGGTTTCATGCTATAATCATATACACTAATTTTTTTGAATTATTTCAAATTCCAATCAGCCTAGAGTCATTTAAAAAGAAAAAAGAAAACTGAGAGGGGGGGGGGGGGGGGTCCAAGTACATTAGCCTAGAGTCATATTAAGTTTTTTGAAATATAATAATTATTTTACTTAAATATTAAACAAAAGTGATAATTTGAGACATGAATCAGTGAGCTTTGACTTTTGAAGTTGAAATGTGAACCTAGATCCACCTCAAACAATACTTTTTAGCAGCAAATCAGGAGGACTAGGAACACAAATATTAAATTAGCATGATCCAAGAACATAGATCTCAAAATATCATGATCTATTAACACAAATCTTGAAACTCAATCACGCTTCATAGGCATGGAGGCAAATATAATAATTGAAAACTAACTGAGGGTTTCAAAGAGAATGTACCTTATTCTACCCAGAGAGAGAGACGCAGCTATAACATAACAAGCTCCAAAATTTGGTAGCTTGTGGATCTAGAGCCTTCCTATAATTCACTTGACAATATCATTATATCATGAGCTCTATTATATATTACCTATTAAAAAATATTTTCAAAGAGTCAAGGAAAGGCTTACTAGTAAACTGATAATGACCAAACAGGAAACTAGTGGGAAATTTCACCACAATGACTTGGCTGTTTCCTTGGAGTTGGAGTTCTCCTCTTCAACAAACTTGTGTGCCGGACCAGGTTAAGAAACAGACCCAAACAAAATGTAAAAGAATATAGTGTGTAAAGAGATCAAATTTGTGGACCAACTTTACAATCAATCTTTTAGTTGGAGGTGAGGTTTTCAATGTTGGTCCTGTTTCTCTCAATTGCATGGCTCCAACAAATAGAAATCTAATATCCTAATATTTACTTCACATGCTTTTTTTTAATTGCATGGAAGTGCTGGCAACTAATTATTACTAGTATTGCTCATTCATGACTAAACTTGGATAATTTAGGGTACATTTGTCCACAAATATAAAGTCTATTACTTTAAATAGAACCCTAATAGTTTCTTTTTAGTCCTAAGAGTACAAACTACAAATCTATAAATGTAGCAAATGAAACTTTGGGGATTAAATTTTGACACCGCCAAACCACAATTTTTAAACTGTAATTTATTATTATTATTTGTTAATTCAGCTTATATTCATTGAAACAAAATAGAGTACACAGGGAAAAACCCCAAAAACCAGAGAAGGGAAGGTACCAGCATAGGGAACCTCCCTATTACAGCACCCAACTTACAAATCTTACTACAAAACCAAATAAATTAGCAAAGCAAAAGTGCACTAACAACACAACCTTATCGCTACCTTTAAAGCTAAAGATAACAAGGAGACTAAACAACACATCTGTAAAGCATCCAAACCTGCACTTCAGTGCTGTAGCACATGGACAACACAATAGCACTCTGGCAACACACAACATCACATGTAATTTACCCAAAGAAACTATTCTGGATTTCTGTGAAAGCATCCCATGTGGATTACCAGAGGAAATTGAAGGGTTTAAACTTTAAATTTGAGGGATCATTTCCCAATATAAGTTGGATATTACTAAGTGCTTCTATGTCATGTTAAGATTTGAGTCCTATCTAGACCTCCAATAGTTTAATTTGTTCACAATCTCTATGTGTGTTTTGATCTGCTATATCAATTGTGCTTCAGGTCTAATTGGTTGATTATTAATTCTCACCATCTTCTTCTTTGGGGCTTAGGCTGGACTGGCAGATCATATTTTTGGGATTATTAGTTTTAGATTTTTTATTTTTTATTTTTTATTTTTGGTTTTATTGGGCAGATATGCTCACTTTTCAATGTCAAACTGGTGAATGGTACCGCACTATCTCAACCATATATAATCTTGTGACTGGGTACCTTGAATCAGGGAATTAAAAACCACCATGAACCCCCCCCCCCCCCCCCCCCCCACAAAGTATTTCTGAGGGCCACTAATGTATTGGCTATTGAGGAATCCAACTAAGTTTCTAACTATTAAGGCTGCCATCTTTGTGAGAATTTCATACCTCCACATGCAACTTTAAAGCACAAATGTGAAATAATTCAATTTCAATGACACAGTTGCAACTTGGAATATATATATATATATATATATATATATATATATATATATATATATATATGTGTACTTTTAGGCTTTTAGCATACATTTTTTTTATTGTGGACCCTGAACAACAATAAATTTAGAGGAAAATAAGCTAACAAAGATGTAAGATAGACAAATCAATTTGCAAAAGTTATTTTTTTGCAACATCAATCATTCTTGTTGGCAGGCAAAGTTGTAAGGAATATGGGTCAACATCAGGGAATAACCATCAGTTATGATCTGGAGGGGTTTGACCCATAGAGAATACTGTGAATTTTGCAGCCCATCCCACTGATGTTGCAATTCAAGATTGGAGAATTCTCTAAGAATAACAGCAGAGGAGAGGAGGATCTTATGAAACAAACATCTAGAAAGGCTGGCTCAATTGAGAGAAACAATACCGCATTCTTTCATCAAGCTGTTACAATAAGAAATGCTAGAAAACTCACTACTTTGTCTAAAGGATGATCAGGGGAATAGGATAATGGATCCCCAACAGGTAAAATAATTAGCTTACTACTATCAGAATCTGTTAGGCACCTCTAGGTGGCATCTCGCTCAAGAAATATAGGGAGATTTTCAACAGGCTCTAGACTTCCAAATTTCAGTAGATCACAAAGAAAATTTGCAGAGGTCAGTTTCAAGTTTGGAGATCCAGCAAACTATGTTTTCTTTGGATGGAGAGAAGGCCCCAGGCCCTAATGGGTTCACAGCTTGTTTTTTCATAAAAGCTTGGCCTGTTATCCATTCGGATGGACAAAGGGATCCATTGTTCCCTTATTCATTTTTGCTAGCAACGGAGTTCCTAACCCAGATGCTAAAAAAAAGGATCCTTAGTTGCAAGGACTTCAAATTCCATCCCGGATGAAGACATCGAAATGTAGCTCTTTGGAGGTTTATGCTGCATTGTTTGCTATGGTGTATATGGTGGGTACAGAATGCTAGATGCTTTGAGGGCTGTGAACGGTCTATTTTTGAAGAGTAAGTCTTTGTTCTTACTCTTCTTGAATGGAGTCTAGTTTTGCCATCTTGTTTTTGTTTTTCCCTTCCTGTCTTAATTAATCATTGTAATCCGAGCTCTTAATTTTTTCCAGTGTACTTGGGTTGGCTGTCTTAATAAAATTTGTTACGTTACTTTAAAAAAAAAAAAAAAAATCTATCCCAGATGTGAGAATATGCAGCTTATTAATATTTACTCTACAAGAATGATTTCACAAGAGCTGATCTACTCCCAGTCCAGTTAATGAAAAGTGTTTGGAAGACTTTATAGTGATTTCTGGCTTGTAGATTAACACTCTAAAAGTAAAGTATTTTGTGCAGGTGTATATGGATTTAAAGAATAGATTTTGCATGCACTTTCACTTTAAGTAAGGTAGTCTCCTAGTTAGATATCTGGGTATGCCTCTAGTCCCTAGTAAGCTAAGCTATCATGATGCAAGCCCCTAATTGAGAAAAAAATGAGAAGAATAAATTCTTGGACATTTTAATACTAATCCTTTGGAGGCAGATTGAAGTTATTACAATCAATCTTGTATTATGTGTCTTTGGGAGGTGAGTCCGTGGATGCAAGCCCCTAATTTAACACAAGATTTATGAAGAAAGAAGTTAAACTTCACACAACTAAAAAATGGAGGCGGAATGACTCGCATGCACCTATCACATTTTTTGTTATTCTAAAAAAATAACGTTTAATGGAGTACAATCTTAAGTGCAGCCAAAGAAGTGAAAAAGAAGACAACCACTTCATCAAACACTATTAGAGCAAGATGCTTTCCCTCCATGGCTCCACCATATTGGGATAAGTGGCTGATCCAAACCATAATACAAAACCTTTATAGTAATTGATTCTTTGATCTTCTAAGAAAAAAACTCCATATTTAAGACAAAAATATGTTCTGATTAAATTTTGTAACGACTGCTCTGTGCCTAAGTTATGACAATGGTGTTAAAATTTGAATTTGTACTGATTGTGTTTAAGCAAGAAAATGAACAAACAAAAACACAATGTAGAGATATAACTCCAGTAAGTGAAAAACTTCCAAAACATAAAAAAATAAATAAAAGAAAATATGATTTTCTAAAGAATGTAAGAGTGTAAGAATGAAGGTACCTGAGAATTAGATGTTGAAAGCATTGCTTCTCTAAATTTCCATCCAATATATTAAAATATTATTATTGAAACCTAGAGGAGAATAAAAGACTACTTGCATCTGCACATTCAAGAAAAAGGAAGAGAGCGTAACCCAAAAAAGAGGGAAAATTGATTCAAATATGACCAAAAGGAAATTACAATAATGCTGCAGAATGAAATTCAAAAATTGTACAAATGCATCACTCAAAAACCACACCCTAAAGCTTGGTAACTTTGGTACAAGCAAATGTAACCTGTTGGTATAATCATATACTATAGCTTGTGCTCCAAATGAATGCCAATTGGTTCCTTAACCTCACTCCATCTCTCAAAGACTATAAATAAGGGTGCAAAAATATAATAAAGGATCAAATTCAGATCAAACCAATAGAGAGTCCAAAAATTAGATTTGCCAGGCCTAATGATAAGTCTGCACCTACTAATGTCCAGAGTAGTGACCAACAAGATGACATGGCATAGGAAGTCATTACGTGAAGAAGTTCAATTAAATACAAGTAATTGGAAAGAAAGCAAAAGGGAGGAAGAGAGGGTCTCACATAAATAAGAGTAGAATCTTATAGCATGTGTACTTGGTTATGACATAGACTAAATACCAAGTATTACAAAATGAGCTTACACAAGAAATACAGGAAAAATGAGAAAGCATATTTGAATTCCATGAAAAATGAGAGCATATTTGAATTTCAAAGAAATGTGATCTCTGTTTTAATATGATATGAAGGCTGAAAGGCCAGATGTGAAAACAGGAGTACAACAAAGTGTGCAAATAGCATTCTTTTCCTAACATTAGCCAATAGCAAAAATTTTCAACTGTAGTATTGCTTTCGAAAGTGCTTAATAATAACAAATATATATATATATACCCACTTCATTTAATTTGAAAATTTTAATTAATACTAAGCTAATCAATACTACTAAGCTCAAGAACTTCATCTTTGATATTTAACAGGCCTCACTACTTTCATTTTCAAAATAATTCTCCATTTGCAGTCCTTCTCTGTTACTCTTGACGAACTTCAGTTGAGCCTCCATTCTTTAGCCGAGTCTCTCGTTTTAGGCTGTCATTATTATTTACAAAGCCCTTAGTTTCTACCGGCATCCAAGAACCATAAATTTAGTTTATTCTCTGCCATTGTGGGTTCTTGCAGGCTCTACCCATGCAAAGCAATGTCCTAGCTGTGAAATCTTACAAACAATATACAATCTTTGGAAGTGTGTAGGCAAATGATGACCAATGAAGATGCCTTAAACTCATTTGTGCAAAGTGTAGAGATATAGTTTGAATAAGGAATGCTACTATTCTTCCAAGGAAATTATGTGGTTTGCCTTTGGTGATCAAGATTTTGGGTAAGTACATGATTAAAAAGCCGATTGCAAGAATGCACTCAGCCTACTACAACTTCCTGTGTCTCACTAGCGGAGCATTGAAAAGGACATATGTGTGCAATTCCTCCATCTTTGAGGTTTCAATCAAAATCCAACCTATCTTCATCACCCTCTTCCACAAAGCTGACCTTAAATTATCCAAGTAGACATACTTGAGACAAAGATAAACCCACCATTCTTGTAAGTACCAACATCTTCACCAGAAATACGCATAACCCATCACTGTTATCCATAAACAGGGTTATAAAATGAATTCTTGAGTTGATGCTCTACTATTTCAATTTTAATTAGATTTGACATCTTCAGAGCTCACTAATCAGTCAAAAAGTGGAAAACTAAAAGATTACACTAATATATGCAATTCATCATTTGCAACAATAAAAGAAATGCTGAGTTACATATGTAACAAACTATCAAAGGTTATACAGAAAGTTCACCATTATAGAATTGTTCACAACCTTTTCCCCCATTCAGATTAAAGAAATTTGTTGCCTTCACATGCTTTTCATAAAAACTATATGCAATTCAAATGAATAAATAGTACATACTATTAATTCCTCTATGAATGTCTGACATTAAGTAGAATATTTTCACAGAATACATAGCTGTAATAAATCCCACTCTTGCAGACATAAACCCCATATTCTGAAAGTATAGTTGTTCAAAGGATATGAAAGATTGAAACTCTTACAATATTACTCAGGTCAACAAATGAGTGAAGAAGCACATTCTACCTAAATGGTGACATTATATCTCCTATGCTTCAGTGGGTCCACTGCCAAAAGAACATTAATAGAACATAAGAGAAGTAAAACAAAAAATAATGACTTTGTTGATTGAAATATCAAAGGAAAACCAACCTTTTTTGGTTTGGCTACCTACTTTTGTGGATTCTTATCTTCTTTAAGACTGCATAGTTGCCCTCATAGACTATTTTGAAGGCCACAACTTTCCCCTCTATGTAAGACGATTTCCTCATACTTGGAATGCAGCTAACTTGATATTTTTGGCGTATCGGGCATTATTTAAGCAAAAATAGTAGACATCTTTTAGAAGAAAAGTCTAGCTTCACATTTTACTAACAAATACTTCTAAGAAATTCCATATACCTTTAGCGAATTTGTATTAGGAATAACTATTAATTATGGTTGCAACAAATTACCAAGCAGATTTACCAAAAAAATGCTGCACTTTTAAACTTATGAGCCCAAGCTACTTGTATATTATGTAGTTGATACAGTTTAACACTTGAGGTTTCTAAGACATTTTGTCAAAAAAGGTGTGATACACCCCAAACACCAACATCTAGACATACATAAACACCATCAACCAGTTCAATTTTGTTCAAGATACCCAAACATACTAAAACAAATAGAGAAAAAACTCACCTTAAGGTTTTTGGCAACATCAAGATTGTAGGTAGGTTCAATGAAGAATTTAGTAAGTTGTTTCACTTGTTTGTAGACTTGAAATATAAATTTGATAAATGTGATGACATGTTAATTGTTTTGGCCATTTATGGCCTATTTGAGCCATGACGCCCAAAAACAGCATTAAAAAGAACTACTGCATACCACTAACTCCACTCAAAAGCTATGGTAGCTTTTATGAGATGGTGGGACAAGTTATATTACACATAACACACTCTCCTTTAAGCAATGTGAGAAAATTTCATGGACTAAGTATAGTATAGAATAAAAATTAAAACAACATTTGTTTTTTCTATAAACAACAATAGAACAATAATAGTGCATGTGGAAATTATATTAGGCACATTGATAGATCAACTCTTTGCAAGAACTATTAAATCTATTAAATCGAGGGTAGTCTATAATTTCCTCAATGAAAGTAAAGGTGTGTGGGTGACAGTCAAATGTGTTAACACCTCCAAATAGGCGACCATCATATGTGTTACTTGAGAATTGGATTTTCCCCAAGAATACATTTGGGATGTCCAGGATAATCGCAATTTGCACAATAGTAGAACCAATGCTTTGGGTTGCGTTTTTCTTCACAAATATCACAATAATATTCACTGGAGTCATCTTCAGCAGTATAACAGAGAGTGAAGGGATGCTCATGTTGTTTGTACCTTGCAGTTTGTGGTAGTGTAGCACATTTGAAGTCCAAAGCAAATTCGCAAGTGGTACAACGGAATATTGGGTAAATTTTAGAATCACAACAACTACAATTATGTTCAGATTCTATGCTAGAGAGAAGAAGTCTATGCTCATGACCGTGGTGAGTAAGGATGTCTAAGATTAAACTACACGAAACATCGAGACTAAACCACCAGCATGTCTTACACATATAGTTGAACCCATTGCCTTCATGCCGACAGGCTTGACATATAAATTTACTCCGATTCAAATAGTTGTGTGGCTTTGGGAAGCATGGCTTTGGGAAGAGGGTGAGTAAGTGTTGATGAAGTGGATGTCGTTTTTTTCTAGGTAATTTAGCACAAGATTCATGTAAAAAGAAGCTACAATTTACACAATTATAAAAGGGAGGGAAAATAGTTTGTACGCACCCATCGCATTTTTCATTATTTAGAACCTCATCATCTGAAAGCTTTAAGTCATGCTCATGACTGAAGTGTTGGATTTCTATGGCTATTTCAGTTCCATCCATCCCCACTTTGATATTTTTGACTTCGTAAGCTACAGATTGATTGAGTTCTGAATCTTCATTCTCCTCCTCTTTAAGTTTTAGCAAATTTATGTTCTCCCTATTTCTGTAGTCCGCAGCACAATCGAGGTGGGCAACGAAATCGCATTTAGAGCAATAGTAAAACCCATAATTTGTGTTCACTTTTTGAGCACAAAGCTGACAAAATCGGGAGTCGGATTGATGGAGTTCAACTTCAAGAGAAGAATGGGTGAGGTGGAAGGGGTGCCTGTGAACTAGAACTTTGAGTGTGCGTGGCAAAGAAGCACAAGTATTATGAACGCAATAACTACATAGGGTACACAAATTAGGTATACCCTTGACTTCTTTGGCACAAAGGTCACAAGTGAAGGACATCCACTTCCAAAAGGGGGTTAATGGGTGGTGGTGGACTTGAGAAGATTCGATGGTGGGCGGTAAGGAAGCACATGTGGCGTGAAGGTTGAAGTCGCAGTGGTAACAACGATAAGTGTATTGTCGGCGAGATTCATTGTAGAGTTGGCATTTGGTCTTTTGTTTGTCTTCTTCAGGATAATGTGTCTTTCCATCAAAGAGAATGAGAGGATGGATTGGGTGCAAGGGATGGTGCAACCCAAGGGGCAATTCCGCACATGATTTATGATGAAAGCAGTAATTTTTATCCCAACAATTTCTACAATAGTAGGCAGGACCATAAACTGATTCTTGGCACCCCCAACAAGTACGTCCATCTCTGTAGTCTTCACGGAAGACCAAGGGATGCTTTGAATGGGAAAAATGTAGAAGCTGCTGCGGCTGCGGCTGCTCCATCTTGTTGTTGTATGACATAATCATCAAAATAGTGATGCGTCAGAATTGGTTTCGAATCTATCTAACAACACACCATTTTCTTTAAATTTCCATGTAAAATGACCCATTTTGGAGTTTGGTTGCGAAAGATAGAGATATTGATTAAGAAGCTGCTGCACATCAGGTGTTAGAGTTTGTTTAATTTAAAGAATGGGCTTGCACGGGTGGGTTTTTTTGGGATTGAGTGTGTTTACTTCTGATGTTGGGTGAGTCTAATAAAAATAAGTAAAGAAATTGGATTTACAATGAAATTAGGGAATCTGGACCTCATTGTTTAAATCTTAAAATTTTGAAGGCATGGGTTGGCGGGCTTGGTATTTAATTTTCAATTTTATAATGTAAATAAATGGTGGGAGGCAATGTTAAAACTTAAAAGTGATAAACTTAACACTATTTTTTTTTTTACTTTATTTCTTTTTGTTTTACGTTAATTCTCATATTTTATTGAAATCTAACCCAATTTTTAAGTTCACCTTTATATTTGATATAGTTTATTTTTTAGGCAAGATTTTACTTAATCTCAATCAACCAATATAAAAGATGTACGTCTAAAATTGTTTAGAGTTTCACATAAAACTTAAACAAACATTTGATAGAGATTGGATTCAAGTTAAACTTTGGGTAATTTTTACAAAAGTTATATTCATCAAAATTTTGTTTTGTTTTGTTTTGTTTTTTTTTTTTTTTAATAACAGTAGTTTGCTAAACCCACAGTGTAATAAAGGTCTTTTCTATAACCATCTTGCTAAGGTGATTTATTAATTTTCTTTAAAAAATAGAGGTAATTAGGCATTTAAAACTTACTAATCTTTATATTTTTTTTGGCATGTAATCTTATAGATTTAATAGTAATTACAACCGGCTATTTTGAAATATTGTGTGTGATTAACCTATAATAGATATTAAATAAAAATTGGATTCAAGAAAATAGTTACTTCTTTCTCAAAAAAAAAAATTACTTAAGTTATATACATTTTATCAAAGATACATTAAATGTAACATAAACTAAACTATTAAGTAGTAATATCTCTCACACAAATATAGTGTCAATTTCAAATGCAATGAAATGTTACCACATTTAACATCTATATGACAAATTTTAAACAAACAAAGCACTCTATCATTTATGAATAACAACAGAAAAACACACACATATATATGAACAAATTTGCAGAAACAACCATCAATACTTACAAAGAGAAGAATACAATTTTGGCTTCAAAACACCCTAAGAAAGCTTCCAAGTTAGCCTCAATTTTAATTTTGTGAAAGCTGAATTCATGTAGAAATCATCTATATAACTTCAACTATATATACAAGATTATTATGCCATTGTGCCAAAAGAGATAAGTAAGTAGGCAAAGCAAGGCATTTATGCTAGCTTGCCAACTTAGACTTGTATAACTCATGTGGAACAAGAGAAACATGCAAGCAAGGCATTTATGCTTGCTTGCTAACTTAGACTTACATATTCTCTTCTATTTAATCTTTTTTTTTTTAATCCAAGTCCAAATTTCATACTAACATTTACGTTTTCTTTCTTTTTGCTTGGTTGTCCATACTAACACTTTTCACTGAGTGGCCACTATTAGCCTATTGCAAAATTACGGCCACTAAGAGTAGTTCAGCTACCACCGCTATACCTAAAGTATACTTGATCTTCTACCAAAAGAGAAAACCTATTTGCAAGTGGAAAAAATGTCGATATTGTTGGTGTTTACCAGTAAATTAATGAATCAACACACTTAATCCCAACCAAAATTTCTTAATAGTAGAAGAAAGGCGCAAACATGTACGCGCATATGGACTTTCAATTTCCAAATGGAATGTTAATCCTATCACTTCTAGCATAGATTACGCTTCATTGATTTGCTTACAAAAATGAGTGTATTTGTGTTATTTGTTCCCCTAACACATCCTAATTACTAAAAGATGAGCTTTCACTGTTGCATGGGCCATTGTTTTGAAAGCGACACAGAACTTCCCTCTTCAAGGCTCATGTTGGCATATTTCTATAACACGGCTCTCAGTCTTTTGTTTTTCAATCAATTCTTGTGCAATTTCACCCATCAACTTCCATTTCACAATCTGCAAGGGATACCAGAGAGAGCAGAACATCAATGGACCAGTTTGTTCAGGAGAGAGACCATTCTCTATGTAATAAGATCCAGATTTCAGATCCCAGTATTAGTGTGCACAGATGTATCGCACAATGCTGAAAAGCTCAAAACAAAGAAGCAGCATACCCACAGTGTATAGAATTTGGCAGGGAAGAGTGGATATAAATGTAAACTTCTTTTGAGAAACAAATAATCCCAAAACTATGAAACCAAAAAGTGCTTCTAGGAGGAAATTTTTTTTTTTTAATGTGCTAGCTTTTGTAATCTTTTTCAAGGAATGCAATGGCTAATTCAAGTTATAACTGTAAAGACCAGTTGTGAAAGCATGGAGAACTCAACCTGGTTAGAATACCTTTCACCTTACATGTTTGAAAATGGACCAGCTTCCATAGCAAATTAATCATCAAACATAGAGTAGCTTCAACTTATTTACTTTGCTGAGTTCTTCACCTTCATGTAAGATCAATTTAAGGCACCATCAGGAAGCCCAATGATCAACGACTATGCATTGGTGGTAAAAAATTAATAAAACAAAAGAAATACCTCAAGTAAATTATCTAGAGGCCTGCTGTAAGTACCAAAAAGCTCTTTCTTCCTCTTGAATCAATAACCACAAAACCAGGATCATTCAGAAAAAGTACGCCCACAATTTTTACTTTGTATAATATATATGAACTTTTCAAGCTGCTACCGTTGATAAGAACAACCTTTCGAATGTACTCATATATGATATGCAGCAAAGCAACTTTGAAACTAATTTAGAGTAGTAACCAGCTGCATCTTCAAGCATGCGCTGCTCAAATGTTCTACAGTAGTCTATTTTCCCCTCTGCAATTTCTGCAAAAAAATTCAAGACATTCTTTAGCAAATCTTGTTGGACCTGTTTACCATTCTGCTCCTGTTGATCTGGACACACAAGCCACAAGTGTCTAAAGCCCAATTTGTAGAAACAGAGACCAATTCATAAAATCAATATAGCATGTCAACATACAAGGGAAATTGCAGCATCTTTAAACTTAGCTATAGCCTATGGGTTGTCTACAAGCCTTAACCAGAAAAGGAAGGTGATAACAGACAAAAAGGATGCAAGAGAACCATGCATAATCAAGGAAGCTATTTTACGCATAAAAGAGCATGCTTACAAGATCGTGGAAGCAAAGAATTGTAAGATCATTGAGTGATGGAATGCTTATTCTACCAACAAAGTGATTATCAAGGTACATAAAAAATCCTGAAAAACACTTTGTCATCACCTTGTAATTTCCGCACATTTGCAGAAGTTCTATAAGTAAATAGGTGTTGCATTTGTCATTTAGAGATGGCAGCACCTAACAGTACACTTGAAAGCAGGGAAATTAACAAGGGATAACAGAGCAATACAAGTTGTTGGGGTTATATGCCGTAAAACATTAGGGTAACCAAGGTGTCCAGATATTGCCTAGTTGAAAAAACCTTAGACGAGTGAATTGGGAGGCTGATCTATATGCAGCTAGCTAGCCCTAGACATGAGGTAGAAATGCTCCATCTGTTTGCCCAGTCCTTAATTTTCACCAAGATATCGTTTCGTTAGAAAAGGGAACTCATGACACAGACTAATAGGGCTAATGTGCTATCAAGTTTAGCTTACATTATAAATCCATCCAAGACAACATAAAAGACACAGTGAATATAAATATTCTTTAGAACATCAACAACCTTATTATTTGTAATGCTAACATACAAACAAAAATATTGGTTTTTTCTTTTGTTGCTGTTTTGGTTTGCATTTTTTTTTTTTTTTTTTGGGTGTGGAGGGGGAAGTGTTCAGTAGCCAAAGTTCTACCATCCAATTATGCATTCTGCACTACTGATCTCATATGAAAATTACACTAAACAACTGAGGAAGTTGTCTAAACGTTTAGCATTGCACCACTGAAGCAATGCTCTCTTCCAAAGCCATTTTGTATCTCTCATAAAGCTGCCTTGAATGCACATAAGGTTGTGTCTGCGAACACATAGTGTAAACACAGCTATCAACCAAGTGAAGGATATTCAATACATGTAAGGATATTTCAAATAACTCTTCATGGAGAAGAATGATAATGTGACAAAAACCAATCAGAGCTCAATGAATATATAATTCCTTTAACATATTCCCGGATAGAGCTAAACAGCAACCTTTCTGTTTTCTTTCAGAAAAAAAAAAAAATCTAAATGTTCATTATAGCAACTTATGGTAATTCTTTACTTCAACCATCCCACAGTTAGTAATAACCTAATTATAATAGAGAATGTAAGCAAACACACATGCACAAATGTACATAACAGACAGACAAGAAACCAAGAGAGTGCATCATAATTTAGAAATTAACATGTGCGAACGGCAATAATAAATTACAAAGAAAACCAAAAGAATTAATTTAAAATTTTCACAATAAAAGATATGATTATAAAATGTACATAAAATTTAACAACAAACCAAGATAACTCATTTTAGTTTTCATAAAGGATACTCCAAAAACTACATTACATGACAAATTAATGTCTTACAACAAACCAAGAGAACCCATTATAATTTCAAAAAGGATACTAGAAAAACTGCATGAATATAACAAATAAGTGCGTACTCTACTTAAAATTACTTAACAAAACAAACCAAGACTACCCAATATAATTTTCAAAAAGGGTACTCAAAAAACTACATGAACATAATAAATTAACTTGTACTTTACAACAAATCACTAGACAAAGCAGACCAAGAGAACCCATTATAATTTTCAAAAGTATACTAAGAAAACTACATGACCATAACGAATTAAGTGCATACATTACAGAAAATCACTCAACAAAACAAATCAAGAGAAACCCATTATAATTTTCAAAAAGGGTACTTGAAAAACTACATGAACATAACAAATTAACTAGTACTTTACAACAATTTACTTCACAAATCAACACAAGAGAACCCATTATAATTTTGAAAAGTATACTAAGAAAACTACATGACCATAACAAATTAAGCGCATACATTACAAAGAATCACTCAACAGAACAAATAAAGAGAAAACCATTATAATTTTCAAAAAGGATAATTGAAAAACTATATGAACATGGAAAGTTAACTTGTACTTTAGAACAATTTAATTAACAAAGCAACACAAGAGAACACATTATAATTTTACTCGAAAAACTACATGAACATAACAAAATAAACGCATAAATTACAACAAATTACTCAACCAAAGAAGCCAAGAGAACCCAGTAAAATCTAAGAATAGGCTGAGCTTTTTCTGATGGGTGGTGTTTCTTTCACACAAAACAAAGCAAAAAGGGGTATAAAAGTATTCATTCATCCTTGTAACAAATATTTTTGGCTTAAGTAAATTTATTTCACAAAAGACAATAGGAAAATATTAAGAGATATTACAAATAGATGTGAAAATGAATATCATTGGTGGATTTCCACAACATAATAAATGAATGTAACTTTATAATTGGTGACCCTTTTTTTTATAATCAGCGACCCACTAGCGATAAAGGTTATGTAAAAAAATTTGTAGTAACCTTAACATCCCTCAAAGACTATAATATACCACGGCCATATTTTTCTTGCCTTAGGGCATGTTTGATTGGGATGATTTTGGGGAGGATCAAAAAAAAAAGTAGAAAATAGGAGAGAAAATGGGTAGGAGGGGTGTTTGTTTGGGAGGGGGAGGGGGAGAGACATGTACCTCAAATAAATAAATAAATAAAATTAGAGACTTGAATGGGTAAGAATTAAACTACTAGAATTGGATAAAGCATATGGTTGATTTGGTATATTTGTTATAAGAGATATTTTCTCATTGACCATAAAATATTACATGCAATGATGGAAAATTCAACTGAAACTATCCGAAAATAAAAATAATAGGTTCTACAACAGTCCTGTATTAGTTGCCAAATCATTAGGTGAATGCAACAATTATTACTCGTACCAAAAGTGAGCAATCTTTCAATAATTATTACACGTCCCTAAAGTGAGCAATCTTTCAAGCATGGGGGATTCTAGACCAATTTCTTGTTGCAACTTCATTTATAAGTGCATCACCAAGAACTTGACTAAAAGACTTAACACTTGCTTGAATGATATTATTAGCCCCAACCAACTGCCTTTGTACTTGGCAAGAATATAGCAGAAAATGTCTCATAAAATTGTAAAAACTACCATAGAGAAAAAGGCCAAGGCAGGTGTACCATCAAGGTGTGCACTAGGAAAGGATATGATTAAGTGGAAATGTTGGTCTATCAGTGCCTTAATGTTGTGGGTGTTCCGTCAAGATATTTTAATTGGGTGAGGGAGCGTATTCCCACCCCTATGTATTCTGTGGCTGTAAATGGGGGACCAGCTGGTTATTTAACTTATTTTCAAGGAGACAAAGGGGTCCATTGTCCTCTATTTTTTTTTTTTTTTGCTAGCAATGGAGTTCCTAACTCAAATGCTATAAAAAAGGATTCTGGGTTGCAAGGACTTCAAATTCCATCCTAGATGTGAGAATATGCAGCTTATTAAAGTTTATTCTACTAGAATGATTTTCACAAGAGCTGGTCTACTCCCTGTCCAGTTAGAGAAAAGTGTTTGGAAAATTTATAGTGATTTCTGGCTAGTAGATTAATACTCTAAAAGTAAAGTATTTTGTGCAGGCGTATATGGATCTAAAGAACTAGATTTTTATGCGCTTTTACTTTAAGGAAGGAAGTTTCCCAGTTATATATCTAGGTATGCATCTAGTCCCAGGTAAGCTGAGCTATCATGATGCAGGCCCCTAATTGAGAAAAAAAACAAGAAGAATAAATTTTTGGACATTTTAATACTTATCCTTTGCAGGCAGATTGAAGTTATTACAATCAGTCTCATATTGTGTCTTTGGGAAGTGAGTTAGTAGATGTTGCTTTATTGTAGGTAATTTAACACAAGATTTATAAAGAAAGAAGCAACACTAAAAAATGGAGGCGGAATGCCTCGCATGCACCGGTCACATTTTTTGTTATTCTAAGCAAAATAACGTTTAATGGAGTACAATCTTATGTGCAGCCAAAGCTGTGAGAAAGAAAGCCATTTCATGAAACACCAGTAAAGCAAGACACATTCCCTCCACCACATTGGGATAACTGGTTGATCCAAACTTCAATACAAACCTTTATAGTAATTGGGTTTTTGATCTTTTAAGAAAAAGATCTCCATATTTATGACAACAATATGCTCCGATTAAATTTTGTAATGACTGCTCTGTGCCTAAGTTATAACAATGGCATTAAAAGTTGAACTTGTACTGACTGTTTATAAGCAAGCAAATGAACCCAAAAAAAAAAGTGTAGAGATAAAACTCCAAAAGGTGAAAAACCTCCAAAACTTAAAAATAAATAAATAAAATAAAATATGATTTGCTAAAGATTGTAAGAGTGTAAGAATGAAGGTACCTGAGAATAAAATGTTGAAAGCATTGCTTCTCTAAATTTCCACCCAATATATTAAAATATTGCTAATGAAACCCACTGGAGAAGAAAAAACTATCTGCATCTGCACATTCAAGAAAGAAGAAAGAGAGTGTAACCCAAAAAGAGGGAAAATTGATTCAAAATATCACCTAAAGGAAATTACAATAATGCGGCAGAATGAAATTAAAAAATTGTTCTAATGCATCGCTCAAAAACCAAATCCTAAAGCTTGGTAACTTTGATACAAGCAAATGAATGTTTTTAGTATAATCAAATACCATAGCTGGTGCACCAAATGAATGCCAATTGATTCCTTAACCTCACTCCATCTCTCAAAGATTATAAATAATTGCGCAAAAATAAAATAAAGGATAAAATTCAGATTAACCAACACTCAGTCCAAAAATTAGTATTGTCATGTCTAATGATAAGTCTGCTCCTACTAATGTCCAGAGTAGTGACCTACAAGATGACATGGCACCGGAATCCATTACGTGAAGAAGTTCAAATCAAATACAAGTAATTGGAAAGAAAACAAAAGAGTGGAAGAAAGGGTCCCAACATAAATAAGTGTAGCATCTTCTAGCATGTGTACTTGATTATGACATAGACTAAATACCAAGTTATTACAAAATGAGCTTACACACGTGATACAGGAAAAATGAGAGCATATTTTAATTTAATGGAAATGCGATCTCTATTTTAATACAAAGTGTGCAAATCGAATTCTTGTCCTAACGGTAGCTAAAAGCATAAAGTTTCAAGTATTATATGTGTCAAAAAACTATAGAATCGCTTTCGAAAATGTTTAATAATAAGAAAAATATATATACCTACTTCATTTAATTTGAAAATTTTAGGTAAAACTAAGCTAAACAATACTACTAAGCTCAAGAACTTCATTATTATTTACAAAGCCCTTAGTTTCTACTGGAATCCAAGAAACATTCCATTAAGTTTATTCTAGCAGGTTCTGCCCATGAAAAGATTGATTTCAACATTGTGGGTATACCACAAGACAATGACCAGTCTAGCAGTAAAATCCAACAAACAATACAATATTTGGAAGCGTGTAGGCAAATGATGACCAATAAAGATGGTTGGAACTCGTCTATTTATATGAAAATCACACAACATTGTGGGATGTTTCTAATTGTTTATTTTTTCTAAACAGAAACTCACACAACAAAACAAATCAAGAGAAACCCATTATAATTGTCAAAAAGGGTACTTGAAAAACTACATAAACATAACAAATTAACTTGTACTTTACAACAGTTTACTAAAAAAGCAACACAAGAAATTCATTATAATTTTAGTCGAAAAACCACATGAACATAACAAATTACTCAACAAACAAAAGAAGCCAAGAGAACCCAACAAAATCAAAGAAAGAATACTTATAATACTTCATGTAATCTTCACCAGAGAACAAATCAGAAACTGGAAGGTGGTGATGCTCATCAAATTATGAAATCAGTTGAGGATGAGGACGGGGAAGCTTGTCCCATAGCTAGTATAGACCCAGATGCTCTCTGGTATTAGAACGCTGCTGCAGCGATTTGAGAGTGTTGAAACCTCTTTCACACGGCGCGTGAACAACCGAGTTGTTCACTCTGTCTGTGACTCAGTATGATCGGAATATTGACAGTATGCACTGAACCAGATGACAGACTCAGCTTTGGTGGTGGTGTTTCATTCACACAAAACAAAGCAAAAGCAAAAAGGGGTATAAAAGTAAAAGTCTTCATTCGCCCTTGAACTTTACTTTACTTTACCCTTCTTTTTTTTTTTTTTTGGCTTAAGTATATTTATTTCACAAAAGAAAGTAAAAAATTTAAAAACATAAAATTTTTCACAATTTTTTGTCATAATTTTGACATGACTGAGTGTGATTGATGAAGAAAAAAAAAAATTCTATGTGTAAATGATGGTTAATCACTTATAATTTACCATGTCATAGTCGTGAAAAAAAAATTTGTGAAACAATTTATAGTCTTAAAACTACTAAAAAAAATGTTAAGAGTATTACAAATGTTATGTATTAGTAGATAAATATTTAAATTACATTTTTGTGTTTGATGATTTTTGTTTTTTTTTTTTAGAAGTGGTGACCCATTGGCTGGTAAAAAAAAAGATTGTAGTAACCTTGACATTTTTCAAAAATTGTAATATACTGTGGCTATCTTTCTTTACTTAATAAAATTTGAATAAATTGTATTAACAATTAAATTTTGGTGACATGTTCCACACACCAATATATATATATATATATATATTGCCTTGAATGGGAAGAATTAGACTATTAGGATTGGATAAAGTACATGGCTGATTTGGTATATTTGTAATAAGAGATACCTTGTCATTGACCATAAAATATTATATTCAATAATAGAAGATCAGCTGAAACTATTTGAAAATAAAAATGATAGGATTTACAAAAGTTCTATATTAGTTGCCAATGAAATTCAAACCTAGTTTTATACCAATACATTAAGTAGTAATTTGTAATATGACTGAAATTTTATCTAATGACTCTACCCTTGATGACAAATGTTCCCTTTCAAATACAATAGAGAGCATAGAATGTCCTGAATGTTAATCCATCTGCATAGAGGTAAGCTAAGGAGGTGAGAGGTACACATAAATTACTCTGAGTTGTTTTCCAGCATCAATCATTGTTGGCCTATCTTCTTTTTTTTTTTTTTTTTGACAAAAGTGATAGAATTGTTGGCCTATCTTCTACTATATCATAAATGCAACTTAGGGCAACCTCTGAAAAAGCCAGAAAATTGTCAATGGTCAATTCCTTCTTCCAACATTACCCTATCTATAACTTTAATTACCTAATTTGGTTCAACACATGAACGCACCCAATCTACCAGATAATAGGCCTCATTATCATATTCACCGTCTAAAAATAAACGTTGTCCTACCAAAAGTGTAAGTAAAAGCACACCAAAACTATACACATCGGTTTTCTCATTTACATAGCTCCAACAAATAGAAATCAAATATCGAAATATTAACTTGACTTGACTTAACCTTTTTTTTTTTAATTGCATGCAATTGATTGCAATTGTTTCTTCTTATGTTTTCGCTTTTGGAAAACACAAAAAGTGTTTTCTTGCTTCCGGCCATGTCCGTGGAGCACCCCCCGCACCAAACCCACATCCCAAATACCCATTGTGAGTTTATGTTACCACTACGAAATCCTCAAGTCCAACCAATAGGCCCACATCACAATCCAAAAATAGCCACCTACACTGCCATAAGACTTTTAAAAAAATTAACATAGTTCTTAACATCTTTTTTCTTATTTCTTTCCATACAAATAAAAGAATAAAAAGAAAAAAAATTCAACTCAATCCAAGTTGAATAATACGTAAATCATTAAATTTATAATTTTAATAGTCTAATATTTCCACAAAAGAATAAAAAATAAATGTGTATGCATTTTATACGCGTAGTTTGCCAACTAAAACCTAACACCTTGGATTTCCTTGTAATCTTTATTTATAGATGCAATCTTTATTTATAGATGTATTTACAATATTGATCAACATGCACTTACTCATTGTTCTAGAAAGTGGATTACACAGTTTGGATTATGCAAAGATTTGCCAACTTATGGAAAAAAAAAAAAAAAAAAAAAAAAAAAAAACTCTCAATAGGATACCAATTATATAGTAGACTTAAATGAGAAACTAGCTGTACTATAAGTTGAGAATAGTTTCAAATTGGAGGTACTTTTTTTTTTTTTTTTTTGCTGAATCAAATTGGAGGTACTTGACACAAAATTATGGGGAATTTGAAATCTATTTTGAAATCCTTGGCACATAATTCAGATGTTTAACAAGTTCAAGATGAAAATACTATTTTGGTTCTCATATGTTAGGGTCACAATCAAATTTTTAATTAGTATGTATTTTTCAGTAGAAGTAAATTTGATCCTTATTATTTTTTACTTGCAGTCAATTTAGTTTCTACCATTAAGTCACTAACAAAAAAACGCTTATGTAGCAAATAGTGAGTGCAATGTGAAAGAGGTGGACCAATTAAGAATGACACATGAAAATCTATCCAAAAAAAAAAAAAAAGAATGACACATGAATTAAAAAAACACAATCAGCTCCAACTCAGCTAATCTCCGTTTGGATAGAACTTATTTTGCTGAAACTGAAAACTAAAAATTGAAATAATTTTTAAATGTGTGAATAGTACTGTGTGACCCATTTTTGATAAAAAAATTGCTGAAAAGTAAAGTTTGTGAGTCTATAAATAGTACACAGATGCATAGTTCACGAAAGACTTTGTCAAAAGTTGCGGCTACTGTTTATAAATAGTAACTGCTCAAATCCTACTAAAACGCGGCTAAAAAAAAAAACACTCAAAACGTGAATCCAAACCCAACTTAAGTTTTAAACCCCGGACAGTTCCCACTTCTTCCATGACCCAAACAACCCCATCCATTTAAACACAGTTCTCAGCCACTTTCAGATCAAATCCAATTCGAATTCACAAAATCAATAACAACATTTTACACAAGTTTGAAAAAAAAAAAGTTTCAAATACAATGGAAGGAGACGTTTTGATGGGCATTGCTTGTGTTGAATCAACCTCTCCAAATTTAAAATCTAAAAGGGAAATAATTTTGTTTAGGCACAGCAGCTTGAGCTTACTGGAGACTTGTTTATTAATGGAAAGATCTTGTAAGAGGCCTTATATGGGAAACCCAGATCTTGTATAAGGCCTTATATGGGGATTACTTTGTAAAAACATTAAGAGACTTCAATCTCTCTCTCTCTCTCTCTCTCTCAAGTCTCTGTAGTTTTTTTCTCTTTCAGATCTGCGATGTCGTTGCCAAGAGATCTGGGTTTCACGATTTGGATCATTAGGACAACACCCAAACCAAGGCAATCCCAATCCCCTCCTTGCTTCGGCTTGGTTCTGCAGTCCACAGACACCACTGAAAATCGCTATTAGAACAGCTCACGGGTAGTAGAAGTTCCATGATTTAAAGTTAGCCAGTGGCTAGCGGAGTATCAATGAGGATGAGGATGAAGATGAAGATGGGGTTGTTTGGGTCATGGGAATCTGTCTGGGGTTGAAAACTCTTATTCTTATTCTGATTGTGTTATTTTAGTTGACGTGTCATTCTTTAATTGATCCACCACTTCTGCACTCACCATTTGCCATGTAGACGTTTGTAAAAATCAAATTTACCGTGAGTTAAAAATAATAGTGATCAAATTGATTATTGTCAAAATGTGGAGAAATTAAAATACCCCCATGGAAAGTTATGTCATTTGTCTACTATTTCATTGAAAAACTTTTACATATTTAAAATTACTAGTTAGAAAAAAAAAATAAACAGAAACTAATTATTGACTTAGCAATTTTAAACAAGTGGAAGCTTTTTTAGTGAAATGGTAGACAAATGACATGGTTCACCATAAGGACTATATAATTTCTCCAAAACGTAGGGACTTATTTGATTGTAAATCCAAAATGTAGAGACTAAAATAGTATATTTACCTAAGCTCAATTAATGTATTTTAGAGACAAGGAAATATTAGTTTCAATATGAAATTAACAAAAAGGATAAGTAAGGAATTATATGTTAGGTAGATTTTTGTTTTTGTTTTCAAAATAGTGTGAAAATAGTTTTCAAAAAATTGAATTTAGAACTAGTTTTTAGTGGAATTTTTATTTTTGCATTATAATTGTTTGGCTCCAATTTTTAAAAACAATTTTCAAAATATTGATAACAAAAAAAAAAAAAAAAAAGGTTTGGAAGGCCATTTTATATTTTTTGAGACAAAAATTAGCTAGTAGATTACATATTTTTAAAAAAGTAAAATAAAACACCTAAAAAAACGGTTAAAGGTATTTTTTAAAAAAAATCAACACCAACGGTATACACCTATTCTATTTTTAATTTTATTATAAGTAATAAAAGTTTTATCAAGAAAGGAACCAGTACTCTATGTTTATGATGGAGAACACAAAAGTACCTAAAACAATAAAAAAAACTCAAATAGAAATTCAAAAATGAAAGTACAATGAGTAAATCCCTAAACTTGAGACTAATCAAACAAAGTTTGAATTAGCAAGGATTTCAAATGGTCAATATGTCTCACAAGAGCCTTAAGTGTATGTTTGACTTTTGCTTATTTGCGTAGTTTTAATCAAAATAAATGGTTTTTGATAACTTTTATCTTAAATGTTTTACAAAAAGTTAAAAGCTAGTTTAAAAAAAAAAAAAGAAAAAAAAGATAGAAGTTAGATTATTTACAAATATATATATATATTGAGACAAAATGTAAAAAACAAAACTGGTTTTAGCAATTCACAAACGTATCCAAAATGTGTGGTTGTTTTGTTCCTTTCTCACTAACCACATAGACACGTGGGTACCAAATTCCAAACATCTTAGGGTCCGTTTGGATATAGCTGAAAACTGAAAACTGAAAACTGAAAACACTGTAGCAAAATAATTTTTAAATGTGTGAATAGTGTCGTGGGACCTATTTTTAATGAAAAAATTGATAAAAAGTAAAATTTGTGGATCCGTAAACAGTGCAAAAATGCACTGTTCACGGTTGACTAGTCAACTTTTACGGCTGAAAGAAAAAAAAAAAAGTGCTGAGACGCGTCTGGGTGCAAAACGCAGACGCAAAACGCAGTACCCAAACGGCCACTTAATATCTCTTCTATATTAACTTAACTTTTTATCAAAGAAAAAAAAAAAAAAAACTTATTACGGTTTCTAACTTAAATTTTGTTGAGGTTCGTTTTCAAAAACCAAAAAATGTTAGGCCTAGGTTTATAACTCTACACGCCTAGGGACTATCTTGAAAACCCAATTCCGTGAATGAGGCCCATTAACAAATATCATCACACTACACACGGCCCATGGCTAAGCCCAATCTTGTACCACACGGTCCACACTAAGCCTCTATTAGATTTTACAGGTGTTAGTGTAACAAACTTGGATTAGGCAATGAATGTTTTCTAACAACAACAAAATCTTAATCCTAAAAGGAAAAAAAAAAAATTTAATAATAGCTTAAAACATTTTCCATGGTCACCTTATCCTTGTCCATTGAATTTCTGAGTCATTAATTGAAGAATTATAAATCTGAGAGCATGGTTTCATAATATAAACTTCTATAGTTGAAATATTTCAAGATCCAATAAATATTGTAAGTTGTTAAGTGAATCAGCCCTAAATTTTTATTTTTATTTTATTTTTTTGAGAATCACATGATGAAACTTTCATTGAGAATCGTACGAAAGGTCCTTTAAGGACAGCAGAACAATCTCATCTGGAGCACCCTACAGCCAAACTTGCACATTCTCAAATCTAGACTAGAGGCCATTTTAGTTTTCCCGAAATACTTTTGTAATAAATACTTCCCTTAAAGATTAAACAAATATATGATAATTTGAAGAGTTTGTTGATAATAGGCCCAATCATTTGTACCATACAACTTCAATTACCTGATTTTGTTCAACATAGGAACACACCCAATTTGGTAGATAACATGGAAATGTGAAGGCCGTCCTTTCAAAAGAGGATGTAGAAGCATACCAAAATTGTACACATCAACCTTCTAAGTTATGTAGCCTGTAGCTGTATATTTAGGTACATACATACTTTAAATCAAGAAAGATAAAATATAATTACAGCTTCCTAAACTACTATCACATTACTTGCAATTGATCTTTAGGAATAGATATAGAGAGTGAGAAATCTGTCAGCTCGGCAACATTGTTCTCATCCAATATAATGGTGGATGGCTTAATATTTCTATGGATAACAGGCCTAAAAAATTAATGGAGATCTGTAATTGCATTAGCTATGCCCATTGCAATGCTTAACCTTGCATTTCCATGGCAATGGTTCAGAGACGACTCCCTGAACACATGGAGAGAATTCTGTCCCCCGCAAATTCATACACTGGAATTGGCATATTGGTCTCTAAGCAGCATGCTAAGTGTTTTAGAACATTTTGGTGGACACTCATTTGTGATCCAACCACAAAGACTTCAATAATTCCTTCAACTTCAAAATCCCAAAGATTTTTCCTTTATAGTTTTTAACTGAAATTAAGCAGTCTTCCCGAGAGCCCTTTTAAAATTCAAAACTAAGCAAGGGTCATGGTAGTTTGTTTCTCTTCTGAACTCTTCGGCAGAGAAGACATGGATAGGATTGCTTTTCCCATTGCAAAAGGCAATTGGCTCCTCTAATAACAGTCTTCCATTCTTCATAAATGGTGCCTTCCCTTTTGCTTTCCTCTTCATTTTCAAACATGAATTCATCTTGTCCACCAAACCCTTAGATTACAGATAGGAATATTAATACACATATTTAATATGTTAAGACATGAAGAGGCTATAATCTGGCATTAAATAAAGAAACTTAGAGGCCATTGATCAATCTTTGCTTAGAGATCACGATGGTCATGCTCATGCACAATTCAGAGTATTAAACCAATAGTATTCTGCCATTATGTAAATCATGAATTGCGTGATTTTGAAACATATTACCTACCTAAGTATCAAAAAAGTTATTATTATTGTTTTTATAATTATTTTGATAATTGAATAGTACAATGGGGGAGGGGAGATTTGAACTTGGTTCTCCTAATAAAGGAGAGCAAGCTATGCCATTGAGCTAAAAGTCTCTTGGCCAAAAATGTTACTGAATTACTGATGGTCCAGGCTGACTATTCTCATAACTATGGACATCATACAAGAGCTTGGATCAATTGGTAATTGTTTTGACAAGAAATATTCTATAAAACCATAACAGATTTTTCATGGACTCTTTTATCTATCGAATTTCTTAGTCTTTTGAAGCCATATAAATTTAAGGGCTTTGGTTCCATGAGATAAACTACAAAAATGAACCATATCAAGAACCAAATACCATAAAGTGGTTATTTTGCCTAGAGTTCAATTTTACTGAAAGTACTTCCAAAAATAAAAATCCCTTGGGATTAACAGAGGTGATAAATATGAAAATAGATCCAATTAAGACAATGTTTGATTATGTAGCAGCAAATCAATAAGAACAGTTTTTTAAACATATCATATGACCTAATAACAGAAGTCTTAAAATAGCATGATCTTAATCCTGCTTTAGACGCATTCATAGATATATTACAAGTCATCCAGAAATGAAATAGAACCTCTAATACTACCTATTGATAAGGACACACTGGACCCGCCCAAAAGTTCATACAATCATATTTCATAGGCATGCAGACACATATAGTAATTGAAAATTCAGTGGTGAAGAGAATGTACCTGTGAAGAACCCAGAGAGAGAGATAATTTCAGCTATAAAATGTGAAGCAGAACAAACTTATATCAGATTTTGCTAGCTTGTGGATGTGGAAGTCTTACACACTTAATATTTTGAGCTATATCGTGTAAAACCTGTAAAAGATTATATTCAAAGTGTATAGGAAAAAAAAAACTTCCTAGTCCACTTAAGAAAGATCATCACAATTAAGAATACCAATCCGGAAACTGAGAAATTTCATCACAATGACTTGGCAGTTTCCTTGGACTTTCTCTTCAATACCTTCACCTAATACGCCTGTGTTGTACCTGGTTGAGAGCCAGACCAAAAAAAGGGTGTAAAAAGATTAAATTTGTGGACCAGGTTTCTCAACATTGTTTTTTTAAGTTAGGGGGTGAGGTTTTGCATGTTGGTTCTGTTTCTTTCGATTGCATGGCTCCAACAAATAGAAACCTAATATCAAAATATTGACTTCACATGCTTTTTTTAATTGCATGCATGGCTCATTGACCAAATCAGACTACTAAACTTGGATCATTTAGGGTCAATTTGTCCACAAAAATATAAAATCTATCAATTTAGAATTAGAACAAACCCTAATGATTTCGTTTTGGTCCAACCTTAGTTGCATAAATGCAACATAAGAAATTTTGTGGACTAAGTTGTGACATGGCCAAATCACAAGGAGGAAAACTGTTTACCCAATAAATTATTCTGGATTTCTGTGAAAGCAGGGAGTCCGAGTTGGATTTTACTAAGTGCCTATAGGCTATATGTCACGTTAAATATTTGAGAACTATCTAGACTATTGTTAAATTTGTTCACAATCTCTGTGTGTCAATTGTGCTTTAGGTATAATTGTCTAATAAAATCTCACCATTTTCTTCTTGGGGGCTTGGGCTGGACTGAATCTGATAGACCATATTGTTGGGATTGTCTGTTTTAGAAATTTGTTAGGTTTTATTGGGCAGATATGCTCACTTTTCAGTTTTAAACTGGTGAAGAGTACTTCATCGTCTCAGGCATATATAATCTTATGATTGGCAAACTTGAATCAGGGTATGAGAAATCACCAAGAACATAAATGTTTTTTTTCCTGCTTCAGCAGTATTTCAAAGGGCCACTAATGTATTGCTATTGAGCTGCCAATGGAATCCAACTAAGTTTCTAACTTTTAACTGCATGTTCAATCATAATAATGCTGCCAATTTGTATAGTGACACCATTCTTGTAGACAATTTCATACCTCCACCTGCAACATTAAAACACAAAGGTGTAATATAATTCAATGACACAGTTGCAACTTGGAACATATATTTCTACTTTAAGTATACATTTGTTTTATTGCAGATAGGAACGACGATGAATTTGGATGAAAATAAGATAACAAGGACGTAAGATAGACCAATCAATTCCCAAAAGTTGTTTTGCCACATCAATCATTGTTGTCGGTAGGGAAAGTTGATAGGAATGTGGGTGAGGGCATAACTGTTAGTTACGAGCTAGAGAGTTGGACCCAAAGAGAATACTGTGAATTTTGCAGCCTAACCACTGATGCTGCAATTTAAGATTGAAGAATTCTATAAGAGTATCACATGACTTAGTTAATGAGTCATGTGACTTGTTTAACTAATATACATGAATAATCTTATAAATCAAAACCTAATGGGTTGGAAAAGATAGCTCCAAACATGTTTGGAGCCAAGCTTTGTTTAGGGTACTATTATTAAAATCTGTTAGGCACATTTGAGGGGAATTTGGCTCAAGAAATATGGGGAGACTTTCAGTGGGTCTACACTTCCAAATTGCAATAGATCACAAAGAAAATTTGCAGACGCCAGTTCGAAGTTTGGAGATCCAGCAGACTATGTTTTCTTTGGATGGAGAGAAGGCCCCAGGCCCTGATGGATTCACATCTTTTATTTTTTTATTTTTAAACTCGGCCTGTTATCCCTTCAGATGTAGTCCATGCCATCCAATCATTCTTCAATTCAGGTAGGTTACTTGGAGAGGTGAATGCAACAATTATTACTCTTGTCCATAAAGTGAGCAATCCTTCAAGTGTGGGCCATGGGAGAATTATAGACCAATTTTTTTTGTTGAAATGTAATTTATAAGGGCATCACAAAGAACTTGACTAAGACTTAAAGCATGCTTGAATGATATTATTAGCCCCAACCAAACTGCAATTGCGCCTGGTAGGAATATAGCAGAAAATGTGCTATTAGCTCATGAAATTGTTAAGAACTACTTTACCATAGAGAAAAAGGCCAAGACAAGTGTACCATCAAGGTGGAAATTAGGAAAGCTTATGATTCAGTGGAAAATCTGGAATAGTAGTTTACTTTTCAGTGCCTTCAAGTTGTGAATTTTATTACCACTCCTACATACTATGTGACTGTAAATGGAAGACTAGCTGGTTATTTTCGAGGAGCCAAGGGGATGAGACCAGTGTAGTCAAAGGCGAGCCGGGCGAGGCGAGGCGCCACTAAGGCGCCTCAAAGGCTCTAAGGCAAGGTGCCTTTAGTGAGACGCTCGCCTTTAGAGCCTAGGCGAGCAAGGCGACCGCCTTAAGCCATGAAAAAGGCGCTAAGGCGAAAGCCTCAAGGTTTTTTTTTTTTAATTAAATTTTTTTTTATAGAAGTTTGTTGTGAAACCTATTTGAGATTATTAATTTCAAAAGGCATGTTATAAAACCTATTGTTAGTTAAATTAATTTACAAATTTGTTTTGTAAAACTTATTGTTATATAGAAGCTTGTTGTAAAACATATTGTTAGAATTAACTAATAGAGCCTAAACCATGCTAATCCTATTATGAAATAATTTTATAGACCTAATTTCTTCATGCTTCACATTGAAAAAAACTTCATTATAATATTATAATACACTAGGTACATATGATTTAAGTTCTATATGTATAATAAATATATTAAGAATTTGGCGCCTTGCTTTACACGGGCTAGCGCCTTTTTGTCGCCTCACGCCTCGAGCGATACAAGGCCTTGGCGCCTTAAGGTTGCCTTTCGCCTTTGACTACGTTGGATGAGACAAAGGGATCCATTGTTCAATTATTTTTTTTTGCTAGCAATGGAGTTCCTAACTCAGGTGCTAAAAAAAGGATTCTTGGTTGCAAGGAATTCAAATTCCACCTAGATGTGAGAATCTACAGCATATTAATCTTTATTTTGAAGACAACTAAATGATTTTCACGAGAGCGAATATACTCCCAATTCAGTGAGTGAAAAGCATTTGAAGACTTTAAAGCAATTTTTGGCTTGTAGATTAATACTCTAAAAGTAAAGTATTTTGTGCAGGTGTATCTGCAGGTCTAAAGAACCAGATTTTGGATGCTCTTCAGTTTAAGGAAAAGTAGTCTCCTAATTCAATATCTGGGTATGCCTCTAGTCCCTGGTAAGCTGAGCTATCATGATTGCAGGCCCCTAATTGAGAAAATAACAAGAAGAATAAATGCATGGACATTTCCATACTTATCCTCTATAGGCATATTGAGGTTATTACAATCTGTCTTGTATAGTGTGTCTTTGGGAGGTGAGTGAGTGATATTGTTGCTTTTTCTAGGTAATTTAACACAAGATTTATGAAGAAAAAGCTACATTTTGCACAACTATAAGGTGGAGGCAGAATGACCCACATGTACCTGTCAGATTCTTTTGTCATTCTAAACAAAATAATGTTTAATGGAATACAATCTTAAGTGCGGCTAAAGCGGTGCCAAAGAAGTCGGCCATTTTGTCAAACACCAGGTGAGCAAGACACGTTCCATCCACCACATTGGAGTAACTGGATGATCCAAACCACGATACAGACATTTATAGCAATTGGGTTTTTGATCTTGTAAGAAAAATATCTCCATAGTCATGACAAAAATTTGTTCCGATTAACTTTTGTAACGATTGCTCTGTGCCTAAGTTATATCAATGGCGTTAAAAGTTAAGCTTGTAATGATTGTGTGCAAGCAAGAACATGAACAAACAAAAACACAGTATAGATTTTTAAGTATTTAACTCCAAAAAGTGAAAAACTCCCAAAACTTAAAAAGAAAAAAAGAAAATAAGAAAATAAGATTCCCAAAAAGAATGTAGGAGTGTAAGAGTGAAGGTACCTGAGAATAAGATGTTGAAAGCATTGCTTCTCTAAATTACCACCCAATATTTATTAAACTATTTTCATTGAACCCCACTGTAGAATAAAAGACTATCTGCATCTGCACATAAGAGAAAAAAAAGGAAGAGTGTACGCCAAAAAGAGGAAAAATTGATTTAAATATGACCAAAAGGAAATTGCAATAATGCGGCAGAATGAAATTCACAAAATTTGTAGAAATGCATCACTCAAAATCCACGCCCTAAAGCTTGGTACGAGCAAATGAAAGTTTGAGTATAATCATAAACTTTAGGGCCTAGTACGAGCAAATGAAATTTTGAGTATAATCATATACTATAGGCTATAGCCTGTGCTCCAAAAGAATGGCAATTGGTTCCTTAACCTCATTCCATCTCTCAAAGACTATAAATAATGGAACAAAAATAAAATAAAATAAAGGCCCAAATTTAGATCAAATCAACACTCAGTCCAAAAATTAGAACTGCCAAGGCTAATTTTAAGTTTGTGTCTACTAATGTCCAGAGTAGTGACCCACCCTTCTTGTAAGTGCCAACATCTTCACTAGAAATAGACAGTCTATGAACCATCCTTGTTATCCACAAACAGGGTTATAAAATGAATTCTGGAGTTGCTCTACTATTTCAACTTTAACCAGCTTTGGCATCTTCAGAGCTCACTAATCAGTTATAAAGTGGAAAACTAAAAGATTACACAAACATATGCAATTCATTAATTGCAACAGTAAATGAAATGCTGAGTTACATATGTAACAAACCATCAAAGGTTATACAGAAATTTAACCACTATAATGAATAAATAGTACATACCATTTCCCCCTTTTAGGTTAAAGAAATCTGTTGCATTCACATGCTTGTCAGAAAATTTGCATGCAATTCAAATGAATAAATAGTACATACTTTTAATTCCTTTGTGAATGTCTGACATTCAGTAGAATACTTTCACAAAATACATGACTTTAATAAATCCTAATCTTGTTAGACATATACACCATATTCTGTAAGTATAGTGGTTCAAAAGATATATAAGATTGAAACTCTTACAATATTTCTCAGGTCAACAGATGAGTGAAGGAACAATTTCCACATGGATGGTGACATCATATCTCTGATGCTCCAGTGGGCCCACTGCCAAAAGAACATTAATAGCACATAAGAGAAGTAAACAAAAATAAAATGACTTAATTGATTACAAAATCATAGGAAAACCAACATTTCTTGGTTTGGCTACCTGCTTCTGTGGATTCTTATCTTCTCTAAGACTGCATATTTGCCTTGACAGACTATTTTGAAAGCCACAACTTTCCCCTCTATCTAAGACGATTTCTCCATACTTGGAATGCAGCAAAGTTAATAGTTTTGGCATATCAGGTATTATTTAAGCAAAATAGTAGACATCTTTTAGAAGAAAAGTCCAGCCTCACATTTTACTAACAATAACTTCAAGGAAATTCTATATACCTTCAGAGAATTTGTATTTAGGAATAACAATTAATTATGGTTGCTCCAAAATACAAGCAAATTTTCCAAAAACAATGTGGCATTTTAAATTTGATCCTAAACTACTTGTATACTTTTAATTTATGCAATTTAAGATGAGGTATCTAAGGTTTTTTTCTTTAGAAAGGTAGGATACACCTCCAAACACCGTCCATAGCCCCAAAATGGTCACATCATCGGGAATTGACCAATGTCCCAACAACTAAACAAACATAAACACCAACAACTAGCTCAAATGTTGTTCAAGAATCCAAACATACTAAAACAAATAGAGAAAAACTCACCTCAAGGTTAGTGCCAGCATCCAGATTGGTTGGTTCAAATCAATGGAGAATTTAGCAAGTTGCTTGTAGGACTAAAAATTAAATTTAGTAAATGTGACAATACATTAAATGTTGTGGGCATTTGAGAGGTACAAAACAACAATCCTAATAAGCTAAGCTTAAGTTCAAAAGTAAATAAAATAAATTAAATAGAATAAGAATTACAAATTTCATGCACCAAAAATTCTGTCTACTATGTTTAGTATAGAATAAAAATTTAAACAACATTTTTCTTTCTATAAACAATAATATAGCATCTAGAAATTACATTGGGCACATTGATAAATCAAATCTTTGCAAGAAGTATTGCATCTATTACATTGAGGGTGGCCTTTGATTTCCTCAATGAAATTAAAGGTGTGTAGGTGACAAACAAATGTGTAAGAACCTCTAGGCAGATGGCCATTATATGTGTTACTTGAAATTTGGGTCTTCCCCAAGAATACATTTGGTATGTGCAGGATAACTACAATTTGCACAATAATAAAACCAATGTTTTGGGTCTCGTTCATCTTCACAAATATCACAATAATATTCACTGGAGTCATCTTCAGCAGTATAACAGAGAGTGAAGGGATGCTCATGTTGTTTGTACCTAGTGGTTTGTGGTAGTGTAGCACATTTGAAGTCCAAAGCAAATTCGCAAGTGGTACAACGGAATATTGGGGAAATTTTAGAATCACAACAACTACAATTATGTTTAGATTTTATGCTTGAGAGAAGAAGTTGATGCTCATGACCAGGGTGGGTAAGGATGTCTAAGATTAAGCTACATGGAACATCAAGTTTAAATTCGCATCTCTCACACCAATAGGTGAAGCCATTGCAATAACGCTTACAGGCATAACACTTAATTGAATTTCTCCAAGAACGTAACTTTGGAAAGAGGGTGAGTGGGTGTTGATGAAGTGGGTGTCGCTTTTTTCTAGGTAATTTAGCACAAGATTCATGTAGAAAGAAGCTACAATTTACACAACCATAAAAGGGAGGGAAAATAGCTTCTACGCACCCGTCGCATTTTTCAATATTTAGAACCTCATCATCCAAAAGCTTTAAGTCATGATCATGACTGAAGTGTTGGATTTCCGTGGCTATTTCAGTTCCGTCCTCCCTCACTTTGATATTTTTGACTTCGTAAGCTGCTAAGCCAACAGATTGATCGAGCTCTGAATCTTCATTCTCCTCCTCTTTAAGTTCCTGCAAATTTTTGTTCTCTCTATTTCTGTAGTCCGCAGCACAATCGAGATGAGCAACGAAATCGCATCTGGAGCAATAGTAAAACCCAAAGTTTGTGTTCACTTTCTGAGCACAGAGCTGACAAAATCGGGAGTCGGATTGATGGAGTTCAACTTCAAGAGAAGAATGGGTGAGGTGGAGGGGGTGCCAGTGATATAGAACTTGAAGTGTGCGTGGCAAAGAAGCACAAGTATTATGAATGCAATAACTACATAGGTCACAATGATTAGGTATACCCTCGACTTTTTTGGCACAAAGGTCACAAGTGAAAGACATCCACTTCCAAAAGGGGGTTAATGGGTGGTGGTGGACTTGAGAAGATTGGATGGTGGGCGGTAAAGAAGCACATGTGGCGTGAAGGTTGAAGTCGCAGCGGTAACAGCGATAAGTGTATTGTCGGCGAGATTCATTGCAGACTTGGCATTTGGTCTTTTCTTCTTGTTCAGGATAATGTGTCTTTTCATCAAAGATAATGAGAGGATGGATTGGGTGCAAGGGATGGTGCAACCCAATGGGTAGTTCCGCGCATGATTTATGATGAGTGGTGTCTATCCAATGTTGTAATCCACCTTCTCCAGAATAGTAGGTAGGACCATAAACAGATTCTTGGCACCCACAACAAGTATGTCCACCTCTGAAATCTGGAAGGAAGAGCAAGGGATGGTTTGAATCGCAAAAATGTAGAAGGTGCTGCTGCTGCGGCTGCTCCATCTTGTTGTTCTATGACATAATCATCAAAATAGTGATGCGTCAGAATTGGTTTCGAATCTATCTAACAACACACCATTTTCTTTCTTTAAATTTCCATGTAAAATGACCCATTTTGGAGTTTGGATTTTAATAACAAAAACTGATTCTAAGCTTTTGGTTATACAGAGGGATTTGGGCGTGAAGTGTAGTTCTATTCGGACCAGATTGTTTTAAAAGGCATGGGTTTGGCCCGGGTGGGTATTTTTGTTGGGTGGGTCTTTTCAATTTTGCAATGGTAAAAGTGGAAGACAATTTTAATAACCTACAAACTATTGACATACACATAAGATTAGGAATTCTATAAATTGATTTCATTAAAATAAAAACGTGATTTTTTTACTTGACTAGAAAAATATTATTTCTTTGGATAAATAATAAGAATAATGGCTTTTTTTTTTTGTGTGTCTCTTTCTTTCATTCAATCACTCTCTTAAAATTTTTTTTTTAATGCTCATTCTACCACTCCCTTAATCTTTATAATATTTTGACAAGTTTTTGTAGCTTAGTTCAAAAAAGAAAGTAAACTATCTTTATGGGACAAAATTTAATAGGGATTAGGTTCTTCTAAAAAAAATAATTCGCTAAATCCCCTATTGGAATAATTTTATTTCCTACAATTACCTTCCTTACCAAATATTAGTGTGATCTATTATTTCTTTCAAATATTATGGTAATTGGGCATTAAAAGCTCACTAATCTATGAAAAAAAAATTAGGTTTTTTTTTGGTATTCTTCTACACAATAAACAACTAATTTTATAGATTTAATAGTAAATGACAACTAATTATTTTGAAATTTTACATGTGATTAACCTATAATAAATATCAAATAAAAAACTTAGAATCAAGAAAATAATGATTTATTAAAAAAAAAAAAACAATTAAGAGATATACCTTTCATCATCCAACAAAAAAAAACATGATATACCTTTTATTATCTCATAATTTAACAATATTATATCTCACAAAACTATAAAGTCAATTCAAGTCTAATAAAATATTTTTAGGTGAAAATGTTTTTCGAAAAAAAAAAAAAAATTCCAAGTGTCTGGTTGCATTCCTAAAAATACCGCGAAAAATATTTGCAGTGTTTAGTTGTATAAATGTTAAGAAAATCATATTTTCTACTACTTTTAACACATTCTCATCTCCCAAGCATATATATAATAATAAAAAAAAGGTATAATTTAAGATTTAAAAAAAACTGTAATTGAGGACCAGCGGTTAGCGATAGTGGTTGGCCACCAAAGACCGGGAATTTTAGTGGGGGGTGGGGGGTGGAAGTTCAATTGATGAGTTTAGGTGACGTGGAAAATGGTTTATGAAAAATAAAAGTATAAACCAATTTTTGCCATAAATGCTCTTATCTTATGGTCAAGTGAAAAAAAAGTTATAGTTGACCAACATTTTCAGTCACCCCAAGTACCCATATATGAGGAAAATGTTTTCATGAAATCAATTTCAATCGAACCAAAAACAGCCCAAATTTTACAACATTTAATGTTTATATGAAAAATTTTAAGCAAGCAAAGTAATCTATAGTTTGTAAATAACAATAAAACACACACACACACACATAAATATGAACAAATTTGTAAAAGTATCAATACTTACAACAAGAATAATACAATTTGGCTTCAAAGCACACCTAAAAAAAGCTTCCAATTGGCCTCAATTTTGAGTTTGTTGAAGTTAAGTTCTTGTAACATTTATCTATAACTACAAAAAGAAAAGGGCATTAGACACAAAGGGGTGGGGGTGAATCCAAATGTAGATGGGTCACATATGAAAAGAAACAGAGAGAAAGAGGGGCACAATGCGTGAGAATTAGTTTCAAATCTAACGACAGTATTCTCAATTTTGATGTAAAATGATTGATGTGGAGTTTGATTGCGAAAGATATTGACATGATTATAGGATTTTAATAAGAGAGATTGAAAGCTTTTGGGGTTCATACCACTACAAAGAGAGTATAAAGAGAAAGATTTGGGTGTGTGTTTGACGTTACTTGGGTCTAATAAAAGTAAGTACAAAAATTGGATTTTTAGAATGAAATTAAGAAATTTGGGTTCCACTATTGTTTGTGATAAACTTATAATAGATATTACATAAAACTTGGATTCAAGAAAATACTTATTTAAGTGATATTCATTTTATCAAAGATACATAAAATGTTACATAAACTAAACCATTTAGTGGCAATTTCAAGTGCAAAAATGTAGAAGCTGCTGCGGCTGCTCCATCTTCTTGTTCTATGGCATGCACAGTCACGGGAACAATCATAGACATAATCATCAAATTAGTTTAGAGAAAAAGAAAGAAAAGGGCATCAGATGGATGAGATTCACGTTAATATACGGAAAGAAACAAAGAGAAAAAGACGTAGGCAGTGATAGTAATGCGTTAGAATCTATCTAACAAACACCATTTTCTTTAAAGATTCAAAGCCTTTTTTTTTTTGGGCTAAATAAAGATTCAAAGCTTTTGGTTTGGGTTCATACCGTTAGTTTTAGAATGAAATTAAAGAAATTTGGACCTGATTGTTTAAAACTTAAAATTTAGAAGGCATGGGTTGGGCCGGGTGGGTATTTTCAATTTTACAATGTAAAAACTGGTGGGGGGCAATGTTAAAAGTGAAAAACTTAAACATTTAAAAATAAAAATAAAACGAAACTTTTTTATTTATTAACAGCAATGCACCTGAAACGTTAAATATAAATATTATGTCAATATTATCATTAGAAATGCAACAAGGTAATTTCTTATTTGTAATTGTATAGTTTCTACTTGAATAAAGCTATGCCTTTTTTCCATTAGATCATTCTCTTAATCTTTTTTTTTTTTTTTTTGGTTGCTCAATTTATCAGTCCCTTAATCTTTATGTCTTTTAATATTTTGACAAGAATTTTAAAACCCAATAACACTACCGGATGTTCTTGATGAAGAAAATTTAGGTTCAAAAACTCTCTTCCACACATATAATAAAAAGAGGGAAAAAAAAAATAAGTTTTTACGTTCGCAAAGGAATGTAAATTATCTTACTATCAAAATGAGACAAAATGAAGATTTGATAAGGAATGGATTCAAGTCAGACTTTGGGTAATTTTTACAAAAATTATATTCCTCAAAATCTTTTATTTATAACATTAGTTTGCTAAATTCACTGTGGAATAAGTTTCCTTTCTACAATCATCTTGCTAAGGTGATTTTTTTTTTTCAACTATAAAGGTAATTAGGCATTTAAAACTTACTAGTCTTTATTATTATTATTTTTTTTGGCGTGTAATCTTATAGATTTAATAGTAAATTACAACTAGTTATTTTGAAATATTGCGTGTGATTAACCTATAATAGATATTAAATAAAACTTGGATTCAAGAAAATACTTGCTTCTTTCTCAAAAAAAAAAAAAAGTTACTTAAGTCATATAAATTTTATCAAGGATACATTAAATGTAACATAAACCAAACCATTAGGTAGTAATATCTCTCACACAAATATAGTGTCAATTTCAGTTGCAATGAAATGTTACCACATTTAACATCTATATGACAAATTTTAAGCAAGCAAAGCACTCTATCATATATGAATAACAATAGAAAAAAAAAACACGCACACACACACACACATATATATATGAACAAATTTGTAAAAACAACTATCAATACTTACAAAAGGAAGATATAATTTTGACTTCAAAATAGCCTAAGAAAGGTTCCACGTTAGCCTCAATTTTAGTTTTGTGAAAGCCAAATTAATGTAGAATTCATTTAGAACTTCTACTATATATAGAGGATTATTATGCCATTATGCCAAAAAAAGAGAAGTAGGCAAAGTAAAGCATTTATGCTTGCTTGCCACTTTAGACTTGTATGACTAATGTGGAACAAGAGAAATAAGGTAAGGTATTTATGATTTGCTTGCCAAATTAGACTTATATATTCTCTTTTATTTAAACTTTTTTTAATCCATGTCCAAAATTCTTACTGCCATTTACATTAGCTTTCTTTTTCCTTGCTTGTCCATACTAACCCTTTCCACTATTACATAATTGCAGCCACTAAAACCTGTTCAGTCACCACCACTACAGCTAAAGTTAACTTGATCTTCCACCAAAAGAGAAAAACTCTTTGCAAGTGAGAAAAATGTCAAAATTGTTGGTGGCTTACCAGTAAATTAATGAATCAACACACTTAATCCCAACCAAAATTGCTTAGTCATAAAAGAAAGGAGCATACATGTACACATTTTGGATGTAAATTTTGGCAAATCCACCATTAGTTTACATTTTTTTTTTTTTATATATCTTTTGTACTTGCAAAATTTCTAAAAGATCAAAGATCAATAATAAAGAACATGCAATTCAATAGTTAGATTTTCAAAATATGTAATCATGTTAATTTTTTTAATGAGAATTGTAGCCATTATGTAGCCACATTTTGCCCTTTAAAAAAAAAAAGTCAAAATAGATTTTTACCCTACTAGATTAATCACAAATAAAAAGTAAAGAATATGTAAGGTATCTATAATGATAATGAAGTTCCATAATGTTTTTTTCTTTCCTAATATTTGTTCTCTTTACATTTAACATCCAAGAAAAGAAAGATATCTTTTGATTCCTTTATTTTCTTTTTCATTGCACATTAATTCATTCATTCCTTCCTACTCTTTTAAGCTATCTAGATTCTACTTTAGTAGGGTATATATAGGAGTTACAAGGTCTAGGGTTAGTCCTAGACAAGCTTTACATAAAGTTACGCCTCTTAGTTGTAGCCTAGAGTTACACTTCATTTAAAAAAAAATTAACATTACTACATATTTTGAAAATCTAACCGTTAGTTTGCATGTTCTTTACGCTCTTACCAAACATATCAAATTTTGCGCCAATTAGATGTTATTTGCTATATGATTTATAAACCTATTTTATAAAAAAATTTAGATTACAAAAACTTACAATTCAAATAATTGATTGATGACACAACTATTGATCTTTGATCTCCTGAAAATTTTATAAGCATAGAGGATATAAAAAGATAATATAATCCAATAGCAGATTTGTCAAAATTCATATTTAATAAAAAGATATTTAGTGAAGTTGCAATTTTAAGTTACAACTAAGTTTGTAACCAAATTTTGTCTTATCTTTAATTGTCTAATTATTCGAAGTTTATAGCCAACTAATTGTCTAATTGTCTAATAATTTCACAAAAGAAAAAAAAAATGTGTATACGTTTCATACATGGAATTTGCCAACTAAAACCTAACATCTTAAGATTAGCTTGTAATCTTTATTCACAGTGTATGTGGGGATAGATCCAGAAATTGGAGTTAAGCTAGACGAAAGTATAAACAAAAAAAGAAAAATCATTATGAAATTCTAAATAACATTCATTTAGTATTAACAAACCATCAATAAAAACAAAAACACAAAATCATAACCATATATAAATCCAACCAAATTGGGAATTTACTGAGATGTTATTAAGTGCGGTAGGATGAATTAAATTTTAAGTAAAATACTGATGTGGAAATCATTTATTGGATGGTGTAAATCATCCTTATAGAATTTAATCTCTTTTTAAAAACCAAAAAATGTTAAGCCTAAGTTTATAACTCAACACGCCTCGCGACTATCATTAAGGCCCAATTCTGTGAATGAAGCAAATCAACAAATATCATTACACTACACACGGCCCATGGCTAAGCCCAATCTTGTACCACACTAAGCCTCCATTAGATTTTACAGGTGTAAGTGTAACAAATTGGGATTAGGCAATGAATGTTTTCTAACAACAACAAAATCTTAATCCTAAAAGAAAAAAAAAATAATAATAATAATACCTTAAAACATTTTCCATGGTCACCTTATCCTTGTCCATTGAATTTCCGAGTCATTAATTGAAGAATTATAAATCTGAGAGCAAATTTGAAGAAACAGGTTTGAAGTCAATGGCGGAGCCACACACAAAGGTGGGGGGCCAAGGCCCCCTCCCCCCCCCCCCCCCCCCCCATTTAAAAAAATTAATTTATAGTATGTACATTATTTACATTTTAAAAAATATAACATGTAAAAATTGAAGTTAGTCCCCCCAAATTTTGAGTTATTTCAATGGTGCTCTTAAAAGAAAGAAATTATATTAAAATCATATAATTTAAGAGATTTAACAAATTAAACTATGTAGAAAATGATTAATTTTTGTACATATCTAATAGAAGAAATACATGACTTTTATATACTCATTAAAATTTAGATGATGATAAATTCTCTTAGTAAATTAATTTATATACATGTGTGTGTAGAAGCTTGTTTTAACTAATATATTAATATCATAACTCAGCCCCCCAAACCAAAATTTCTGGCTCCGCCCATGTTTGAAGTTGAAATATAAACCAAGATCCAGAAAAAATACTTAATTAAAAAATGCAGCAAAAAGTAGTAGGAACATGAATCTTAAACTAGCATGATCTTGATGCCGCTTCAGACCATTCAAAATTATGTTAATTACAACTCATGGGTCCAGATTTTAATGAATTAAAAACTAAGTGACGGGTACCAAAGAGTATGTCGATAATAGGCCAATCATTTGTACCATACAACTTCAGTTACTTGATTTTGTTCAACATAGGAACACACCCAATTTGGTAGATAACATAGAAATGTGCAGGCTGTCCTTTCAAAATAGGATGTTGAAGCACAACAAAATTGTACACATCAATCTTCTAAGTTATGTAGCCCATAGCTGTATATTCAGGTGCATACATACTTTCAATCAAAAAAGATAAAATATAAATCCAAAACTACTATCACATTGCTTGCAATTGATCTTTAGGAATAGATATTGAGAGTGAGAAATCTGTCAGCTCGGCAACATTGTTCTCATCCAATATAATGGTCAAAGAATTAATATTTCTATGGATAACATGCCTAAAAAATGAATTAATGGAGATATGTAATTGCATTAGCTATGCCCATTGCAATGCTTAACCTGCATTTCCATGTTAATGGTTCTGAGATGACTCCCTGAACTGGATGGATAGTTGGATACACGTGGATAGAACTGTCCCCTACAGATTCATACACCAGAATTGGCAAATTGGTCTCTAAGCAGAATGCTAAGAGTTTTAGAACATTTTGGCGGACACCCATTTGTTATCCAACCACAAAGTCTTTAATAGTGTCTTCAACTTCAAAATCCCAAAGAAATTTTCCTTTGTACTTTTTAACTGAAATTAAGCAGTCTCCTAGAGAGCCCTTGTAAAATTCAAAACTATTGGCATCTAGAAAACGTTGACAAGGGTCAAAGTTGTTTGTTTCTCTTCTAAGATCTTCGGCAGAGAAGACATGGATAGGATTGCTTTTCCCATTGCAAAAGGCAATTAGCTCCTCTAATAATAGTCTTCCATTCTTCATAAATGGTCTCTTTTACTTTCTACTTCATTTTCAAACATGAATTCATCTTGTCCACCAAACCCTTAGATTACAAATAGGAATATTAATACACATATTTAATATGTTAAGACATGATGGTTTCAAAAAATATATATATATATATATATATATATATATATATATGTTAAGACATGATGAGGCTATAATTTGGCATTAACTAAAGATACTTGGAGGCCATTGATCAATCTTTGCTTAGAGATTACGATGGTCATGCTCATGCACAATTCAGAGTATTAAACCAGTAGTATTCTGCCATTATGTAAATCATGAATTGTGTGATTTTGAAACATATTGCCTACCTAAGTATCAAAAAAGTTATTATTATTGTTATTATAATTATTTTGATAATTGGATGGTACAATGGGGGAGGCAAGATTTGAACTTGGTTCACCTAAAAAAGGAGAGCATGCAATGATGTTGACCTAAAAGTCTCTTGGCTAAAAATGTTATTACTGATGGTCCAGGCTGACTATTCTCATAACTATGAACATCATACAAGAGCTTGGATCAATTTAGCTCATTATGGGTAATTGTTTTGACAAGATATTCTATAAAACCATAACAGATTTTTCATGGACTCTTTATCTCTCGAATTTCTTAGTATTTTGAAGCCATTTAAATTTGAGGGCTTTGGTTCCATGAGAAAAACTAAAAAAATGAACCATATCAAGAACCAAACACCATAAAGTGGTTATTTTGCCTAGAGTTCAATTTTACTGAAAGTACTTCCAAAAATAAAAATCCCTTGGGATTAACAGAGGTGATAAATATAAACTTAGATCCAATTAAGACAATGTTTGATTATGTAGCAGCAAATCAATAAGAACGGTTCTTTTAACATATCATATGACCTAATAACAGTAGTCTTAAAATAGAATGATCTTAATCCTGCTTTAGACGCATTCATAGTTGTATTACAAGTCATCCAGAAATGAAATAGAACCTCTAATACTACCTATTGATAAGGACACTTTGGACTGCCCAAAAGTTCATACAAACATTTTCATAGGCACACAGACACATATGGTAATTGAAAATTCAGTGGCAAAGAGAATGTACCTGTGAAGAACCCAGAGAGAGAGAGTTTCTGCTATAAAATGTGAAGCAAAACAAATTTATATTAGATTTTGCTAGCTTGTGGATGTGGAAGTCATACACACTTAATATTTTATGAGCGATGTAGTGTAAAACCTATAAAAGATTATATTCAAAGAGTTTAGGAAAAAAAAACTTCCTAGTTCACTTAAGAAAGATCATCACAATTAAGAAGACCAATCTGGAAACTGAGAAATTTCATCACAATGACTTGGCAGTTTCCTTGGACTCTCTCTTCAATACCTTCACCTAATACACCTGTGTGTTGTATGTACCTGGTTGAGAGCCAGACAAAAAAAAGGGGGTAAAAAGATTAAATTTGTGGACCAGGTTTCTCATCATTGTTTTTTTTAGTTATGGGGTGAGGTTTTGCACGTTGGTTCTGTTTCTTTCGATTGCATGACTCCAACAAATAGAAACCTTATATCAAAATATTAACATCACATGCTTTTTTTAATTGCATGCATGGCTCATCTACCAAATCAGACTACTAAACTTGGATGATTTAGGGTCAATTTGTCCACAAAATATAAAATCTATTAATTTAGAATTAAACCAAACCCTAATGATTTCGTTTTGGTCCAACCTTAGTTGTACAAATGCAACATAAGAAATTTTGTGGACTAAATTGTGACATAGCCAAATCACAAGGGGGAAAACTGTTACCCAAAAAATTATTCTGGATTTCTGTGAAAGCAGGGAGTTGAGTTGGATTTTACTAAGTGCCTCTATGTCACGTTAAATATTTGAGAACTATCTGGACCTATTTTTAAATTTGTTCACAATCTCTGTGTGTCAATTGTACTTCAGGTATAATTGTCTAATTAAATCTCACCATCTTCTTCTTTGGGGCTTGGGCTGGACTGAATCTGATTGACCATATTGTTGGGATTGTCTGTTTTAGAAATTTTTTTGGTTTTATTGGGCAGATTTGCTCACTTTTCAGTTTCAAACTGGTGAAGAGTACTGCACCGTCTTAGGCATATATAATCTTAAGATTGGGAAACTTGAATCAGTGTATGAAAAACCATCATGAACATAAATGTTTTTTTTCCTGCTTCAGCAGTATTTCAAAGGGCCACTAATGTATTGCTATTGAGCTGCCAATGGAATCCAACTAAGTTTCTAACCTTTAACTGCGTGTTCAATCATAATAACGCTGCCAATTTGTATAGTGACATCATTCTTGGTGACAATTTCATACCTCCACCTGCAACTTTAAAATACAAAGGTGTAATATAATTCAATGACACAGTTGCAACTCGGAACATATATTTGTACTTCAAGTATACATTTGTTTTATTGCAGACAGAAAAGACGATGAATTTGGATGAAAATAAGATAACAAGACGAAAGATAGACTGATCAATTATCAAAAGTTGCTTTGCCACTTCAATCATTGTTGTTGGCAGGTAAAGTTGATAGCAATGTGGGTGAGGGCATAACTGTCAGTTACGAGCTGGAGGAGTTAGACTCAAAAGAGAATACTGTGAATTTTGCAGCCCAACCACTGATGTTGCAATTTAAGATTGGAGAATTCTATAAGAGCCTCAACAGAGGAGATGAGGCTCTAATGAAACAAACATCTAGAAATAGTTGGCTCAATTAGGGATAACAATACTGCATTCTTTCATCGAGCAGTTAAAAAATAAGATATGGTGAAAGCTCAATACTTTGTCTGAAGGATGATCAAAGGAAAAAGATAACAGATCCTCAATGTGTGAAATAATTAGATTTGTTGTAGGTGGAAAAAGTTTGGCCCCAAACATGTTTGGAGCCATCTTTTTTCAATCCACTACGTGGAAATTGAAGAGACCATCCACGTATAATTTTATTCACATGACTTTAGTTAATGAGTCGTGACTTGTTTAAGAAATACACATGAATAGTCTTATAAATTAAAACGTAATGGGTTGGGAAAGATAGCTCGAAACATGTTTGGAGCCAAGTTTTGTTCAGGGTACTATTATTAAAATCTGTTAGGCACCTTTGTGGGGCATTTGGCTCAAGAAATATGGGGAGACTTTCAGCTGGTTCTACACTTCCAAATTGCAATAGATCACAAAGAAAAATTTGCAGATGCTAGTTCCAAGTTTGGAGATCCAACAGACTATGTTTTCTTTGGATGGAGAGAAGGCCCCAGGCCCTGATGGGTTCACATCTTGTTTTTTTAAAAATACTTGGCCTGTTATCCCTTCAGATGATGTCCATGCCATCCAATCATTCTTCAATTCAGGTAGGTTACTTCGAGAGATGAATGCAACAATTATTACTCAATTCAGGTAGGTTACTTCGAGAGATGAATGCAACAATTATTACTCTTGTCCATAAAGTGAGCAATCATTCAAGTGTGTGCCATGGGGGAAGTATAGACCAATTTTTTTGTTGAAATATAATTTACAAGTGCATCACAAATAAATTGACTAAGACTTAAAGCATGCTTGAATGATATTATTAGCCCCAACCAAACTGCCATTGTACCTGGCAGAAATATAGCAGAAAATGTGCTATTAGCTCATGAAATTGTTAAGAACTACTCTATCATAGAGAATAAGACCAAGACAGGTGTACCATCAAGGTGGAAATTAGGAAAGCTTATGGTTCAGTGGTAAATCTGGAATGGTAGTTTACTTTTCAGTGCCTAAAAGTTGTGGATTTTATTACCTCTCCTGCATACAACGTGACTATAAATGGAGGACTAGCTGGTTATTTTCGAGGAGCCAAGGGGATGAGACAAAGGGATCCATTGTCCACTTATTTGTTTCTACACTCCTAACTCAAGCGCTAAAAATAGGATTCTTGGTTGCAAGGAATTCAAATTCCATCCTAGATGTGAGAATATGAAGCTTATTAATCTTTATTTTGAACACAATTGAATGAAATTCATGAGAGCTGATCTACTCCCAGTTCAGTGAGTGAAAAGCATTTTGAAGACTTGAATAACAAGAAGAATAAATGCTTGGACATTTTAATACTTATCCTTTGCAGGCAGATTGAAGTAATACAATCAGTCTTATATAGTGTGTCTTTGGGAGGTGAGTGAGTGGATGTTTCTTTTTTCTAGGTAATTTAACACAAGATTTATGAAGAAAGAAGCTAAACTGTGCACAACTATAAATCGGTTTTGGAATGACTTGCATGCACCTATCACATTTTTTGTTATTCTAAACAAAATAATGCTTAATGGAGTACAATCTTAAGTGCGGCCAAAGCTGTTCCAAAAAAGACAGCCATTTCATCAAACAACAGGTAAGCAATATGTGCATTCCCTCCACCACATTGGAGTAACTAGTTGATCCAAATCACGATACAGACCTTTGCAGCAATTGGGTTTTTGATCTTCTAAGAAAAAGATCTCCATATTTATGACAAGAATATGACCCAATTAACTTGTGTAACGATTGCTATTTGCCTAAGTTATAACAATGGCGTTAAAAGTTGAACTTGTACTGATTGTGTATACAAACAAAAACACAGTATAGAGATTTAATTCCAAAAAGTGAAAAACGCCCAAAACTTAAAGATACATAAATAAAATAAAATAAGATTTCCTAATGACTTAAGAGTGTAAGAATGAAAGTACCTGAGAATAAGATGTTGAAATGCTTCTCTAAATTTCCACCTAATATATTAAAATATTGTTAAAAACCCCCACTAGAGAATAAAAGACCATCTACATCCACATATTTGAGAATAAAGGAAGAGAGTGTAACTCAAAAAGAGGAAAACTTTATTCGAATATGACTAAAAGGGAATTACAACAATGCTACCTACCAAAAGAAATTACAATAATGTGGCAGAATAAAATTCAAAATTTGTAAAAATGCATCACCCAAAGACCATACCCCAAAGCTTGATTAACTTTTTTTTTTTTTTTGAGAGATAATTATAACATGCTACTAACCCTGCAGCTCGAACCCTTTCCCCCCTAAACCCCAAAGCTTGATAGCTTAGGTACAGGCAACATAAAGTTTTAACAATGCTCCAAATGAATGCCAATTGGTTCCTTAACCTCACTCCATCTCTCAAAGACTATAAATAATGGCACAAAAATAAAATAAAACAAAAGGCTCAAATTCAGATCAAACCAAGACTCTAGTCCAAAAATTTGAATTGCCATGGCAAATGGTTATTCTACATCTACTAATGTCCAGAGTAGAGACCTACAAGATGACATGGGACAGGAAGCCATTACATGAAGAAGTTCAATTAAACACAAGTAATTGGGAAGAAAACAAAAGGGAGGAAGAAAGGGTCCCAACATAAATAAGTGTAGCATCTTATAGCATCTGTACTTGATTATGAGAGAGACAACATACCAAATTATTACAAAATGAGTTAACATGAGTAACACAGGAAAATGAGAACAGTTCTGAATTTCATGAAAATGTGATCTCTGTTTTAATATAAAATGAAGGCCTAGAGGTCAAGTATGAAAAAAGGCGTGCAACAAAATGTGCAAATAGCATTATTGTGCTAACATTAGCCAATAGCTTAAAGTTTTGAGTGTTATATGTCTCAAACAACTATAGTGTTGCTTTCACAAGCGCTTAATAATAATGAAAATATATATACCCACATCATTCAATTTGAAAATTTTAAGTGAAACTAAGCCAAGCAATACTAATAAGCTCAAGAGCTTCATCATTGATATTTATGAGCAGGTTTGGTGCTCTGGTAATTGAATGGGTATGGAAGTGTAGAAACCAAGTTGTTTTTTAGAACAAATCTGTGGTTTATGAGCAGGTGTGCAAAAATTTGATAAGAATCTTTCATGACCATTGCAAATAGAGCAGCCCACTCCTTAGCTAGATGGTATATGCTTAATTCTATTTTTGAATCTTTTGATTTAGGGAATAGCCCATCTGCTGTTGTAAATGTAACCTTGGAGGAGGCATGTCAGTAAGTTATTGGCAGTCCCATTGCTGTTCTGTTTTTTGCCTGTTTTGGTTTTCAATAAAGTCTTTTCTGTTAAAAAAAAAATTGACCTTTTAAACCAAAAAAGCAATTCTTCGAGGGGGAACTCCCTCAAACCAGTCATTCCTTTACAGTCATTCCACCACCCATTCTTCTCATGCCCACTCAATTTTCCTTAAATCAATATTATTCCAATCTTAGATTAGAAAGCTCACTGTAGCATCGAAACTTGAATGAATCTGCTAAGTAGAAAGACTCAAGATAAGTATGGATCTTCTTCTCCATTATTCTTGTCTTAATCAATTAATCAGATCTAGTACAAGATTTCTCTGTTTCTTCAAAGCATTCCGCTTCAAAAAAGATTTCTCAGACCATTCCATCAAAGATAAACCCACCCTTCTTGTAAGTGCCAACATCTTCGCTAGAAATAGACAGTCTATGACCCAGCGTTGTTACCCACATACAAGGTTATAAAATAAATCCTTGAAATGCTCTACCATTTCAATTTTAATTAGCTTTGAGCTCACTAATCAGTTATAAAGTGGAAAACCAAAAGATTACACAAATATGCAATTCATCATTTGCAACAATAAAAGAAATGCTGAGTTACATATGTAACAAATCATATCAAAGGTTATATATAAATTTCACCATTATAGAATTGTTCACAACCTTTTCACCCTTTCAGGTTAAAGAAATTTGTCGCCTCCACATATGCTTGTCGTAAAAACTGTATGCAATTCAATGAATAAATAGAGCATACCTTTAATTCCTTTGTGAATTTCAGACATTTAGAAGAATTTTCACAAAATATATGACTTTAATAAATCCCACTTGTTAGACATATACACCATAATCTAAAGTATATTTTTTTATAGGAAATATAAGATTGAAACTCTTACAATATTTCTCAGGCCAACAGATAGGTGAAGGAGTAATTTCTACCTGGATGGTGACATCATATCTCCAATGCTCCAGTAGGTCCACTGCCAAATGAAAATTAATAGCACATAAGGGAAGTAAACAAAAAGAAATTGACTTAATTGATTATAAATTCAGAGTAAGACCATCCTTTCTAGGTTTGGCTACCTGCTTTTGTGAATTCTTATCTTCTCTAAGAATGCATAGTTGCCCTGACAAACTATTTTGAAGGCCACAACTTTCCCCTCCATCTAATACGATTTCTTCATACTTGGAATCCAGCAAAGTTAATATTTTTGGCATATCAGGTATTATTTAAGCAGAACAGTATCCATCTTTTAGAAGAAAAGTCCAGCTTAAAATTTTACTAACAATTACTTGAAATTCTATATACGTTCAAAAAAAAATTTATTTAGGAATAACTATTAATTATGGTTGCCACAAAATAACAAGTAAATTTACCAAAAACAATGCTTCATTTTAAACTTATGAGCCTAAACTACTTGTATATTTTGTAATTGATGCAATTTAAGACAAGGTTTCTAAGGCCTCTTTTCAAAAAGGTAGGATACACCTCCAAACACCATCCATAGCCCCAAAATGGTCACATCATCAGGAATTGACCAATGTCGCAACAACTAAACAATCTGCTACGTCATAGTATGAAAAAAAAAAGTGTGATTGGTGAAGAAAAAATTATAGGCGTATATGTAAGTGATGGTTAACCATTTACAATCTGCAACGTCATAGTATGAAAAAAAAATTGTGAAATAATTTGTGATCCTAGAACTACTCAAAAAAAATGTTAAGAAATATTACAAATATGATGTATTATATAAAGGTTATCAACCCACATAACAATGAATATCATCAGTAGATTTTAACAACATAACAAATAAATGTTTAAATTACATTTTTTGTGTTTGATGAGTTATTTTTTTTTTTAGAAGTGGCAACTGGTGACCCATTGGCTGTAAAGGTTATAAAAAAAAAAATTTTGAAATAACCGCTAGCATTTCTCAAAAACTGCAATACACCATGGCTATCTTTCTTGACTTAATAAAATTTGAATAAATTGTATTAAGAGTTAAACTTTGGTGACATGTTTCGCACACAAAAATATATATAATCAGCTCCAACTAAGCTAATGTAAGTTTTGAACCCCAGATAGGTCCCACTTCTTCCATGACCCAAACAACCCCATCCATTTAAACACAATTCTCAGCCACTTTCAAATCAAATCCAGGTGAGCAGGACACGTTCCCTCCACCACATTAAAGTAACTGGCTGATCCAAACCACAATACAGACCTTTATAGCAATTGGGTTTTTGATCTTGTAAGAAAAATATCTCCATAGTCATGACAAAAATTTGTTCCGATTAACTTTTGTAATGATTGCTCTGTGCCTAAATTATAACAATTGCATTAAAAGTTGAGCTTGTAATGATTGTGTACAAGCAAGAACATGAACAAACAAAAGCACAGTATAGATATTTAAGTATTTAACTCCAAAAAATGAAAAACTCCCAAAACTTAAAAATAAATAAAAAAAAAAAAAGAAAAGAAAATAAGATTCTCAAAAAGAATGTAGGAGTGTAAGAGTGAGGTACCTGAGAATAAGATGTTGAAAGCATTGCTTCTCTAAATTACCACCCAATATTTATAAAATTATTGTCATTGAACCCCACTGTAGAATAAAAAACTATCTGCATCTGCACATAATAGAAAAAAAAAAAAAGGAAGAGTGTACACCAAAAAGAGGAAAAATTGATTCAAATATGACCAAAAAGAAATTGCAATAATGCGGCAGAATGAAATTCACAAAATTTGTAGAAATGCATCACTCAAAAACCACGCCCTAAAACTTGGTACGAGCAAATGAAAGTTTGAGTATAATCATATACTTTAGGGCTTGGTATGTGCAAATGAAAGTTTGGGCATAAGCATATACTATAGGCTATAGCCTGTGCTCCAAAAGAATGCCAATTGGTTCCTTAACCTCACTCCATCTCTCAAAGACTAAAAATAATGGAACAAAAATAAAATAAAATAAAGGCCCAAATTTAGATCAAATCAACACTCAGTCCAAAAATTAGAACTGCCAAGGCTAATGTTAAGTTTGTGTCTACTAATGTCCAGAGTAGTGACCCACCCTTCTTGTAAGTGCCAACATCTTCACTAGAAATAGACAGTCTATGAACCATCCCTGTTATCCACAAACAGGGTTATAAAATTGAAATCTGGAGTTGCTCTACTATTTCAACTTTAACCAGCTTTGGCATCTTCAGAGCTCACTAATCAGTAACAGAGTGGAAAACTAAAAGATTACACAAACATATGCAATTCATTATTTGCAACAGTAAATGAAATGCTGAGTTACATACGTAACAAACCATCAAAGGTTATACAGAAATTAAACCATTATAATGAATAAATAGTACATACCATTTCCCCCTTTCAGGTTAAAGAAATCCGTCGCCTTCACGTGCTTGTCAGAAAATTTGCATGCAATTCAAATGAATAAACAGTACATACTTTTAATTCCTTTGTAAGTGTCTGACACTCAGCAGAATACTTTCACAAAATACATGACTTTAATAAATCCTAATCTTGTCAGACACATACGCCATATTCTAAAAGTATAGCGGTTCAAAGGATATATAAGATTGAAACTCTTACAAAATTTCTCAGGTCAATAGATGAGTGAAGGAACAATTTCTACATGGATGGTGCCATCATATCTCCGATGCTCCAGTGGGTCCACTGCCAAAAGAACATTAATAGCACATAAGAGAAGTAAACAAAAATAAAACGACCTAATTGATTGCAAAATCATAGGAAAACCAACATTTCTTGGTTTGGCTACCTGCTTCTGTGGATTCTTATCTTCTCTAAGACTGCATAGTTGCCCTGACAGACTATTTTGAAGGCCACAACTTTCCCCTCCATCTAAGACGCTTTCTCCATACTTGGAATGCAGCAAGGTTAATAGTTTTGGCATATCAGGTATTATTGAAGCAAAATAGTAGACATGTTTTAGAAGAAAAGTCCAGCCTCACATTTTACTAACAATAACTTGTAGGAAATTCTATATACCTTCAGAGAATTTGTATTTAGGAATAACAATTAACTATGGTTGCTACAAAATAACAAGCAAACGTCCACCGACCCGACGTCAACCCAAATGTCCGCCACTTTGACCCACGCCGCTGCCAAGTCTGCAAACCAAACCAAAGACCGATGGTTTTGCAGTAAGGAGGCGAACAGTGCTGTGATTCATGGAGATTTCAGATCGGCGAAGGAAGGGATTGAAGAGGCGATATAGCACATTTGCTGGATTTGAAGAAAAAGGGGGTGGGAATCTGTTTGGTAAAATTTCTTCAATTGCTTTCACACAGAAGCAAAACAAGCAAAAAGGGGTATTATATTAAAGCACTCAATATTCGCCCCTGTAACTTTTTTTTATTATTTTTTATTTATTTACTTTTAAGTAAATTTATTTCACAAAAAAATGATTCTAAAAAAAAAATTCACAAAAAAAAAGAAGAAAATATTAAGAAATATTACCAATATTATTACATAAACTTTACATGATATAAACTCCTAAAATTGAATATTTATTTTTTTCTACCCAAAAAAATAAAAAGTTGAATATTTCAAGATCCAATAAATACTTGCTTAAGGTGCTTAGTGGATCAGCCTAGAAATACTTTCGCAATGATTACTTCCCTTAAAGATTAAACAAGGATACGATAATTTGATGAAATAGTTTTGAAGTTAAAATAAGAAACAAATGGAATTTTCATCACAAGCTAATGGAAGATAATTTGCAACTACACAAGATAATTGAAGTTAAACAAAGACAATCTCAAAGGAATTTGCAACCCCTAAACTTTAAAGATAATTTGCAAGTGCACAAGATTTGTTGATTTAGTTTATAAATCACTCTCAAAAGGAAAAGCCACTGTTCCTTTATAACGTGGAATTAATATTATTAAAGTATTTTTTATTAAAGTATTTTTTTTAAATTTAATTATTTTTATTTCAATTTATTTCATAAATGGTTCCATTTTGTGATGTGATGTGGTGTTTACTGTTTAGAATTAATATTTAAATCCAATTATTTTGTATTTTTTAAGAAAAAATTTGTATTCTATTTAGTATATGAAATTCATTCATATATTAATTATTAATTAATAGCAAATAAGATTTTCTTGATATGTTTAAATTTTTTTTAAAAAAATATTGAATGTTTAGGCATTACCTTAGAATTTGCTTTAATTTTTGCCAAATCATGAAAAACTCATTGTAAGGATATCAGGTAATTGAGTATGCAAATTACTCATCATATATTATTCCATTTTGATAAGAAAAAGAAGGTAGAAGTAGGATATTGAGCTACTCCATTAATATACTTAGTTTTTACTTCATAATTTAAATTTTGTTATTGTGATACAATTGATTTTGATAAAATTTATATTGCTTTTTAAAGAAATTATTAAAATTGAATCACTATAAAATAATTGAAATGGTACAACGAAATATGGTATTATTAATAAGTTTTTTTTTATTGATTTTGTATTTGAATTAATGATAATAAGTTTAGAAATTCTTTAAAAAAATAATGCTAGGATAAGATTCCTCCTATTAAATCATTCAATTTTCTTACCATTTTTTAGTCAAATGTGATATACTTGTTCATTTGATTTTGTGTGATTGATTAAAATTAAAGGAAACTTGAGTATTTAAATAGGAGGGGATCTTACTCTTATCCTAATCTAAATTAGAATAAATTAGCTTAATTGGAGAAATCCCTTAGAAGATAAGATGTGATTCAAGGTTTTTGAACTTAACACCTCACAGATTTCGTGATGTGTTTAGAACCATTATACCAACCTCTTGAGGTTTTAATTATTTAGTTTAGATATGAGCTTGTTAATATCAATATGAAATCAACAAAGTGAATAAGTATGAATTCCAATTATTTGTTAGTAGGTAGATCATGAAAGCTACTTGAATTTTTTTTTAAACCTCAATTTGAATTTTAGAGATTCACTAGGTTGGTAACTATTGTTGTTAAAACAGCCAATGGTTTGTTTGAGGAGTACCAAAGGCTTATGGCAGCACAAAGTTTAGTCTGATCTAATACTCTTTTCTCTTATGTCTTTTATCCTGGGACCATTGTAGGTTTTTGCTTGTGCCCCCCTTGTCCAAGGTGTTTTACCTTGGCTTTTGTATTCTTCTTTAAAAGCGACACAAATTACCATTGTTTATCTAAAAAAAAACATTTACATTACTTTTAAAAGATAATCTATTCAAATGGTACAACTTGTTTTTTGCAATATGGTATTATTAGTGAGTTTTTCATTGAATTTTGTATTTGTATTAATGATAATAAGTTTTGGAATTGTAAAAGACTTTAGATTAGTTTCAAATAGATATGGAGTAGATTTAAATTAATGAGATATTTGTTGTACCATGAGTTCAAAATATTTTCAAATTGGAGATATTTGACACAAAATTAGGGTGAATTTGAAATCTACTTTGAAACCCTTAGCACATTATTCAAATGGATTAGAATCATTAGATTAATCTGTAAGGACTCAAATTGTATTGGACCCAAAAGAAAGATGTGATTCGAGCCTAACAAGCCCAAACAATAAAATTTTTAGAAAGTGGGTGTAAGAACTAGTTCCAGTGAGTGGAAAAAGACACCGTTCATGTGCAGTAAAAGGAACTTCAAATTAAACAAAAGAAAAAATTCTTCTTTTTTTCTCCTCAGCTAGGTTTTTAGTGTATATCTCTCTGGATTCTTTCTCTCTTTTTGTTTCTCCCCAAAAGTCCTCTCTAGTGTATTCCGATTTCGCGTTATATACTACCTTCTTCATCTTGCTTCCACCGTACACGTGTAGGTTCCATTTTGGGAACTTCTTTCTGTCCCATCCAGAACTTCCTGGATCCTCCGCTCAGTGGCCATAAGGCTGCTTGGTTACTGTTCAGGTATCACCTCCACATTAATGCGGCCAGAGAGTTAGCTGGGAAGCATTTAATGTGGAGGTAGCAGCTTTTAGGGGATATTTGTTACCTTTCCTGGTTCCTTCTTTGCTCAATATTCATTAGTTAGTTTGCATGCAATTCTATGAAATTCCTTGACTATTAAAAGAGTTACATCCACCTCGGACGTTGGTTTGAGCAATAAATCTTATCCTTGGACGTAGTTTGGGCCATTATGTACGATTTACGTCTCTTTGTCTTGTGTTATTCTCAAAATGACTCTATTTAACCATCCTCGGACATGTGAGTGTCCTCGGACTGGGCCGTTGGGCCACCAGCCCACTTCCCATGAACTCTCTGTTTATCTTTTTGGGCAACTGGCCCCACATAATCTTTTGTAGACCTTTACTTTAATAAGTTTAATTAATGTATTTTCAGAGAGGTGAAAAATGTTAATTTGAATAAATAAAAAGGATAAGTAAGGACTTGTTTGGTAGGTGGATTTTGGTTTTTGTTTTCAAAACTGTGTGAAAATAGTTTTTAAAAAATTGAATTTAAAACTAGTTTTTAGGGTTTTTTTGTTTTGTTTGCATTATACATATACTTGTTTGGCTCCTACTTTTAAGATTTTTTTTTTAATACTAAAAAACAATGATTAGAAGACTATTTTATATTTTTGAGACAAAAATTAGCTGACTACATATTAAAGCCACATGGTAGAATCTTATGAGGTGAACTTAAGAAACAATAGCTAAGTACTGTGCCTAAGTTTTGCTCTAAAAAAAAAAAAAAAGGGTAAAATGAAATAAAAGGGAATACAAAAAAGTAAAAGATATTTTTAAAAAGTCAACACCAATAGTACAACACACCTATTCCAATTTTTATTTATTTATTATAAGTAACAAAAATTTTATTAAGAAACTAGTATCTATGTTCATGGATCATGGTAGAGAACACAAAAGTACCTAAAACAATTTCAAGTAACTCAAATAGAAATTTTAATAGAGTTGTAGAATTAAAAAATGAAAGTACAATGTGTAAATCCCTAAGTCCGAGACCAATCAAACAAAGTCTAAATTAATAAAGACTTCAAACGGTTAATAGGTTTCACAATGGCCTCAAGTGTGTGTTTGATTTTTGTATATTTGTGTAGTTTTTATCAAATGATATGATTTTTAGTAACTTTTATGTTAAATTATAAATGTGTTATAAAAAGTTAAAAACTTAGTTTATTTCAAAAAAAACAAAAAAGTTAGATTATTTGAAGAAAAAAAAAAGTGAGACAAAAAGTAAATAGCAAAACTTATTTAAGCAATTCACAAATGCACCCCAAATGTGTGGCTGTTTCGTTGTGGGTACCAAATTAACTTAATTCTTTATCCAAAAAAAAAAAAAAGTGTTACGGTTTTCTAACGAAAATTTATTGAGGTTCTTTTTTTTATAAACCAAAATATGTTAAGCCCAAGTTTATAACTCTACACTCCTGAGGACAATCTTTAAGGCCAACTTACGTAAACGAGGCCCGTAAACAAATATCACCACACTTCACGCCTGGGGATTGTTTAACATGTTCACAATCTGTATGTGTGTTTTGTTCTGATACATCAATTGTGCTTCAAGTATAATTGTTTAACTAATTATTGAATCTCACCATCTTCTTCTTTGGGGCTTGGGCTGGACTGAATCTGACACATCATATGTTGTTGGGATTGTCAGTTTTAGAAACTTGTTTATTGAGCAGCCAATGGAATCCAACTAAGTTTCTTACTTTTAACTGCGTGTTTTAATCATAATAAGGCTGCCAATTTCTTTAGTAACACCATTCCTGGTGACAATTTCATAACTCCACATGCAACTTTAAAACACCAAGGTGTAATATAATTTCAATGACCCAGTTGCTACTTGGAACATATTTTTGTACTTTTAGTATGCATTTGTTTTATTTCTGACCCTGAACAGCAATGAATTTGGATGAAAATAAGCTATAACAAGATTGGAGAATTCTCTAAGAATATTGGCAGAAGAGAGGAGGATCTTATGAAATAAACATCTGGAAAGGAGTCAAAAGAGAGTGAAAAAGAAAGGACTGTTCGCACAAAAGAAAAGTTTGTATGTCTAATTATAAAGAGTTGTACAAGCATAATGACAATTTAGATTTACTCCGTTGTGCTAAGATTAAAAGCAAATTACGATTGTGTTGGCAATTCAACTAGTGCTAAATCCCAGAATAGTCAAAACTGCAATTAATTGCACTGGATGTGAAGTAAAATCAAATTAATCAATATTTATATCAGACTATGTTGTCTTGTCCCCCTTTAATTGCTGAGACACTGTTTTGAAATCTAAGGCTTGTAAACAAATAAAGCTTGGCTATAAACAGACAATATCTTATGTATCCTGTAAGGACCAGATTTAGATTCCTAGCCCACTACGTGGGTGGACTTAGAGCCAAAAAGCCCAAAACAATGAATTTGTAGAGAATGGGTTGGAATACTGGGTTGTAGCAATCACACAATCAGTCAATGAATCCAGATGTTAAGAGAGTGAAAAGAAAAAGACTCGTATTGAAGAAAGATTGTTCTTGGCCAGGTCTGAGGAGGTTTGTTCTTATACATATTCTTTTTTCCGTTCAGTTACAAGTTTGGTTCTTAGATGTTCCAATATTTTCTCTCCCCTTCCCTTGTTGTTTCCTCTTCCTTTTATATCATCCTTCCCCTGCACTCCCACTTCACATGTGCATGCTAGATAGTTCGTCTGGATACTTGTTCCATCACCCCTCTCCATTAGTCTTGTTGTAGTAGCTGTAAAGTTGTAACCTACTGTTCAGATATCACCTCCACATTAATGCGGTTAGAATGTTAGCTGTAGTGCATTTAATGTGGAGATAGCAACTTTCGTAGATATTTGTTGCCTTTCTTTACTCCTCGCCTATCCAATGCCTGACTTCTAACTGTGATGCAACCTGGTAGGATGTTCAGGGCGGTAGGACATTCCTATTGATCTCGGATTCACATTTCCAATATGACTTTTATCCTCGGACATCTTTTGGACTATCATGTACAATCCTTACCTCTTCCTCTTCTACCATTCCTATAAGAATATTATTTGACCATCCTTGGACAAGTAAATATCCTTGGACTGGGCCATAGGCCCAATATATATAGTTTTAACAAGAACTTCTGGCTATCTAGCACCCACAATAGCCCCTCAAAATCTTGCTTTTCGACTTCTCGGGAGGAAAGAAGGATTTTGATATCCTCAGCCCACCCTATTTATGATTACACCCTATTTATACGAACTCCTAGATGCCTTTTTACCTGCTCAAGGCACGCTCCTAATGCTTCGACGTCCAGAGCGCGCCTTCATTAAATTTTGACGACACTCTTGTCCCCCACATTCAACGGCACGATGTAAATCTAACGGTGGAGAATTTCCTAGTGTTACGAGCATGAATTTTCCTGCTTGTAACTTCTATGCCATTATAAATAGCTTCTCAAATCAAAATCCTTTACCTATTTCCATCAATCACACAGTTCTAGAGTTCATACACTGAAGTTGTCACTCTCTCTCACTTCCTCGTGCGTTTGCAAATACCAAAAAATTTGTCCAAGGACCTTCTTTTCAAACCTGTAAGTTTCCTCAAACCCTCTTAGTTTTGTTTCTTTCCATATATTCTCTTTTCATCACACTTTTTTCTTCTCAGTTCTAATTTTCGTTTCAAACTTGTTGACTTCTCTTCAAAACTTCTTAGAAAATAGGTAGGTTCAAACATTTAGTTGAATCTGAGGATGATAGAGAGAGATTTAGGGCTAAGTACAGGATCCCACCAACAGTGGGCATGAGATATGCTGCCCAAGGAGAATGGGTAGACGATAGGAAAGAAGGAGAGGTGGTCATCCCAATGATCGCTTTCATAAAGGGAGGGATGACCATCCCCATGGGTAATATCACAAGGAGCTACCTTAGGTTCTTTAGACTATCCCCCACACAATGCGCCCCAAATATGTTCAGAGTATTAAGGAGTATAGAAGCCCTAAACGAGAGAATGAACCTGGGATTGACACACCATGATGTCAACTAGGTATACAATCTACATTTTTTGAAGAGGCAGGGATATTACCTTAAGTCAAGGTATCCTGAAGTAAGGCTAATCCAATGCCTCCCTACATCAAACAAGGGGTTAAAGGAGGATTTTTTAATCTTTTCTAGGGAATGACATGATGGCCTACCCTGTCCAACTCAAGAGGGGACACCAGGTGGGGATCTAGTTGTAAATTTACGCACCTCGACTTACATTTTCCTTTTATTTCACCTTATCTCTAGACAAAATTCTACCATCCGAGGTGTATGTGAACAAAGCCGACGGTCAATTACGAGCAGCACATATAATCCTTGGGTACAAACCTATTTCTCGTGGATTTCAAGCTCCCAAGTGTATAATAAAAGCCAAAGATCCTCAACTTCCTCGTATTAGTGTGGCCTTCGAAGGATTCGTCGTTTTTTAGGGCATTCCAATCCCAGAGGGTACACCTTTTACTTCGCCACTCTTTGTGGGCATCCCTTTAGTAGGAGCATCCCCATCCCAACCCGTCGTGAAGGAAGGAGAGGAAGAAGAAGAAGAACCAAAGGGGATTATAAATTTGTCAGATTCCCAAGACAAATTTGAGGTGTTCAACTGACCTCTATCCCTCGAGAATACACCAGCTGACCTTGACCATCAACAAGAAGTAGGTATCAGCACTTTGGACGAGATGGGTATCCAAAGGAAATCTAAAAAAAGTTTGCTGGACTTAATAGAGTCCCAGCCTAGAAAGGGTGCACTTGGGGAACCAAATCAGCCCCAACTTCCTCATTCTCCTCCCAAACTTCCTCCTCCTCCTCTTCAGCCATCTTTGCCATCTAGAGTTGAACCTATCGATCCAAAGAGAAAGAGAGAGTAGAATGGTAAGGAGGTAGTAGAGGCTGGGAGATCTCACTCCATACCTGAAGAAGAGACCCACCGGGCTGTAAAGCAACAAAAGACTAGACAAGCAAGGCAGAGGAGCTCAGAGAGGAGAGACAATCAGCCACCTGAGCCTCAAGCCTAGCTTCCAGCTCCAATGCTTAATGGTGAACCCTTAAGGGATAATGCATCCATCAGGGGTTTAAATGGAGGCACTGGGTGCCACGTGGCCTTAGCTTTGGAGGAGGCTTTATTACCCTCCAGTGATATGTCCGAGCTGCGGTTTATTAGAAGGCAGAAGGTTTTCCTTAACCTCAAAAGATATTTGAGCATGGTACGCAGCCATCCCTCCTCTTTTACATCTTTATTGTTGTTCGTAAGGTTACTAACCCTTTTCTCTCAGGCTATCTAAGCTACTTTTAGGGTCGAGGAGATAACCAATTCTTGCTACCGTCAGCTGGGCGATGAAAGGACTAGACGCGTGGCAGCCGTGGAGTCGTTTAACATCGCTGACCAGTTTAACAAGGATCTGAGGAAAAAACTGAAGGAGGAGGAACAGGCAAGAAGAAGTGCTGACTCGGCTCTAAAGGGCACTCAAAGCAAGCTGAGGATCAGAGGCTGCTCTTGCGTGATGCCAAGGAGCCGTTGGCTTCTTCTACAAAGCAAATAACGACTTTTCAGAAGAAGTTAGCAAAGTTCAAAAGCTGAAAGATCAAGCCGACACGTCCAAAGATGAGGCCGAGAAAGCTAAAAGGGAGGTCGAGAAGGCTAGGGATGAGGCTGAGCAGCACGGTTACGATATCGGAGTAGCTGAGACCGAGGAAACCCTTAGGGCAGAGGTCCCAGCAATGTGTCGAACCTATCGCGCTTGGACTTGGGATGAAGCCCTCAACTAGGCTGGGGTTGAGGCTTCTTCTGAACTAAGAAAACCAGAAAAAATCTACTACCCACCAACCATACGAGCCTCGGACCTTCCTTCCATTCAAGGAGCAGCAGCCTCTACAGTTGCTAACCCTATTGAAGAAACTCAGTCTTAGGATCCTCCTTTTCTCAATCAGCAGGAGCAAGCGAAAGAATCTAAAGCCCCCAAGGAAACCTCTTCTGATGTGAATAAGCCCTCGGATAAGATTATAGAGAATCCACAAGATGGGGCAGCCTCCCAAAGTTTTGAACTGGTCTTAGCTTCAGTCATTATGCCTACAAAGGAAGATCCCAACGAGAAAGAGAAGATGACTCCTACTGAAGCAGCTAGTCAAGCTGACAAGACCTCCAAGGCTGGGCTTCAGATAAAGTTGAAACGATGAATCTTTATGTTTACAATGTAGTTGCATTATCTGTAATAGAATTTCCCTTCTCTAAGACATGTTTTAATGAAATGTGCATTTTATTTCCCTAAATTTATGTGAATTGTCTTCTTTACTTATGCTATTCTCATTTTAATCATTCCTAGATCGAACATAGCCATATGATACAAAAGTGTGAGGTTGCTTACATAAGGGAAAACACAATTTTCACGTACTTTTAATTGAGAATCAGAGTAGATCAAGACTACTAAATCCTCAGTACTATCAATATACACCTTGGATCTACCAATTTTAACAAGTTTTCTAACTTTGAGAAAAAATAATCAAGTGTTGATCTTGATCAAACAACATCCAAGTCCAAGGTACCCTAAAATGCTTTAAGTGATGCTCATGGACTTACTTCGGTTTACATCTTTGCTGGGTGATAACAAACCACGTGATCCAAGAAGAAAATTAGGATTTTACTTCTTTTTAATGCTTGAGCTAATGTCTGACCAACCCTTCAATAGATATCACAGTGTATTAATTTCCTTTGAGTTTATGGTCTGAAGAGCCTGACATGACTTAGTTTCTGTTTAATACTTCAATAGATGTCAAAGGGTATTAATTTCCACTAAGTTTGTGGTCCAAGGAACCTGACATGACTTAGTTTCTATTTAACACTTAGAAAAATAATTGAAAGATATCAATTTTTCCAAGGTATATGGTCCGAAGAGCCAGGCATGACCAAGGTTCTGTTTGATACTTATATAGATGTCATGATGTGTTAATTTTCCCATAGTAGATGGTCTAAGGAACCAGACATTGCTTAGGTTCTGTTTAACACTTAGAAAAATAATTGAAATATATCAATTTTCCCAAGGTATGTGGTCCAAGGAGCCAGGCATGACCAAGATTCTGTTTGATATGTGGAATGATGCCACACTGTGTTAATTTTCCAAAGCAGATGGTCCGAGGAACCAAGCATAGCTAAGGTTCAGTTTAACACTTATAATGATGGTAAAGACACAGGAATAAGTAATATAACAAACCCACAAAAGATAAAGGAATCTTGCATTAATAATAATATCTTCTTAGATTATTTACATTCCAGGGGCGAGTCACAGCCCTTTCTTCTAGATCTTTAAGATAATACACGCCAATCCCAGCCACTAATGTTATACAATATGGCCCCTCCCAGTTGGGCCCTAACTTTCCCCATGCAGGGTTCTTGGCAGTTCCCACAACCTTTCTTAAGACCAAATCTCCTACCGTTAGCGGCCATAGCTTTACGTTAGCATCATACCCTTACTTAAGCTTGTGTTGATAATATGCCAGCTGGACCATGGCATGTTCTCTTCGCTTTTCAATTAAATCTAAACTCTTCCCCAATAGCCCATCGTTGTTGCTCGGAGTGAATGAACTGGTTCTTAGGGTGGGGAATCCGATTTCTAGAGGAATAACAGCCTCGGCCCCATAAGTCATGGAGAAGGGGGTTTCCCCTGTGGACCTTTTAGATGTAGTCTGGTACGTCCATAAGACATGCGATAACTCTTTTACCCATTTCCCCTTTGCATTATCCAGCCTCTTTCTGAGTCCACTTACTATGACTTTATTCACAACTTTAGCCTGCCCATTCCCCTGCAGATATGCTGGGGTGGAATACCTATTTTTTATACCCAGATCACAGCAATATCTCTTAAAAGCCTTACTGTCGAATTGGAGTCCATTTTCCGAAATAAGGGTATGTGGGACTCTAAATCTAGTAACAATGTTTTTCCATATGAATCATTTGGCATCCAAGTCCCTGATGTTTGCCAATGGTTCAGCTTCAACCCACTTGGTGAAATAGTCCGTGCCGACTAGCAAATACCTCTTGTTTCCGGCTGCTTTAGGGAAAGAACCTACAATAACCAAACCCCACTAAGCGAAAGGCCAAGGACTTGAGAGAGGATTAAGGATTCCTCCAGGTTGATGAATGTTTGGGGCAAACTTCTAGCACTGATCACATTTCTTTACATAATCCTGCGCCTTTTTTTGCATCCTCGGCCATCAGTAGCCTTGTGTAAGGGTTCGGTGCGATAAAGATCTGCCCCTAGTGTGACTTCCGTAAATTCCTTCAAGCAATTCTTCCAGTATTAGTTCAACCGCTTCGGGGTGCATACACAGCAAATATGGTCCAGAAAAAGATCTCTTGTACAGCTTCTGGTCTTCAGACAGCCAGAATCAAGGAGCCTTTCTTCGCACTTTGTCAGCCTCGAACTTGTCCTCTGGTAAAACCTCTTCCTTAAGGAACAACACAATAGGATCCATCCAGCTAGGGCTCGCCCTTATCTGATGAACATGAACTATTGCTCTCCCCTCCTCGGTAGGTTTACACAAATCTTCTATGAGGATTACCCGAGGTAAACCCTATGCCGAGGAGGTTGCTAATGTGGCTAGAGAGTTTGCATGCGTATTTTTACTTCTACGGATTTGTGACAAATTGAAAGACTTAAACCTAGACTGTAAATGTCTAACTTGGTTTAAGTATTCTTGCATTTTGAGATCTCTGACTTCTAATTCTCCTTGGACTTGGCCAACAACCAACCTTGAATCAGAGAACAACTTCACTGCCCTTCCACCCATGATCATCCCTTCCAGCAATGCCTCATATTCCGCTTCATTGTTTGTAGCCAAGAAGCCCAATCTTAAGGATTTCTCAATTGTAATCCCTTCCGGAGATATCAAGACTAGCCCCACTCCAGACCCCCTATAGTTCACTGCACCATCAACGTAAACATTCCAGGATACCAGTTCTTGTGTGGAGATCATTCCAACTGATTTTTCATCTATGTTTTGCTCTTCTATCTTTTCTTCTTCCTGGGATTCAGCAAACTCTGCAACCAAGTCAGCAAGAACTTGACCCTTAACAGAGGTACGAGGCATATACTTGATGTTAAAAACCCCTAGAATTGTGCCCCATTTTGCAATTCTCCATGTGTAATCTGCGCTTCGAAGTAGAGATCTAAGTGGGAGCTGGGTTAGGACGACCACTGTGTGTGATTGAAAATAGTGGGGAAGCTTACGAGTAACATGCACCACTGCCAAAATAGCTCTCTCTAGTGGTAAGTATCGAACCTTGGCCTCATGTAGGGACTTGTTCACATAGTAAACTGGCCTTTGCTCGCCATCATCATCCCGTATTAGCACCAAACTCATTGCGTAGGAGGCCACGACGATATAAGCAAATAACACTCCATCTACTTCAGGCCAAGACATGATGGGCAGCTGAGACAAATACTCTTTCAACTGTTGGAATGCTTGGACGCATTCCTCAATCCATTCAAATTCCTTCAACTTATTCAATAACTTAAAGAATGGCCTACATCTGTTTGCTGACCGAGAGATGAATCGGTTTAGCGCAGCAGTCATCCCTGTAAGTCTCTATACTTTCTTTGGATTGTGAGGTGGTTAAAGATTGTTAATTGCTTTAATTTGGTCAGGGTCGACTTCAATTCCACGATGCGTGACCATATAGCCCAAGAATTTTCCTTACTCTTTACCACCATATCATCGATATAGATTTCTATGGTCTTTCCCAACTGAGGCTCAAACATCCTGGTCATCATCCTCTGATAAGTAGCCTCTGCGTTTTTCAAACCAAAAGGCATTACCTTATAATATAATTTCCAATGGGAGTGACAAAAGCTGTCTTCTCCTGGTCATCAGGAGCCAACGGTATTTGATGGTACCCTTGAAAGGCATCTAGAAAGCTCATTCGAGGATGGCCTACAGTCGCGTCCACCAATTAGTCAATCCGTGGCATAGAGAAAGGATCCTTTGGGCAGGCCTTGTTCAAGTTCGTAAAATCTACACATACGCGCCATTTTCCCTGTCTTCTTCTTCACCACCACTGTGTTGGCTAATCATTTAGGGTAGAAGACCTCCTTGATAGCCCCTGCCTGCTTAAGTTTCATGATTTCGTCCTTGACAGCATTCGAATGTTCTTTAGATGAACGCCGAGACGGTTGCTTCTTGGGGGTGGCCAATGGATTAACCTTTAGATGATGGCAGATAAAGCTCGGATCTATTCCTGGAGCCTCGTATGCATTCCAGGCGAAGACATCAACATTTTTCCTAAGAAATTCTAGCAACTCCTCTTTCTCCCAATGTGGTAGCTAAGCTCCAACTTGGAAGAACTTCTTCGAATCATCACCTATAGTAAATTTCTCTAAATCTTCGCAATTAGCTTCCTCAGCTGGCCCCTTCACAACTAGCTCTAAGGATTTTGATTGCTATAAACCCTCATTCACCGAGGCCGAGGATTCTGCTATTGGCTGATGTAAGATTGCAGACACAAGGCATTGTCTAGCCATGGACTGATCCCCTACCAGTTCCTCAATTCGATCTCCTGACGTGTACTTCACTTTTTGATGTAGAATTGAAAAAACAGCCCCTAAGATATGGAGCCAAGGCCTAGCCACAATGGTCGTGTAGGGAGAGTACGCATCCACTACTATGAAATTCACTCCCACTACCTCCGAGCTTGCCTGCACAGGCAACCTGATCTGACCCTTTGGGATAATAACCTTCCCATCAAAACTCACCAAGGGTGAATCATAGACGGTCAAATCCTCGGGCGTTAAGTTCAGTCCTTTGTACAAATCATGGTATATGATCTTCGCACAACTGCCCTGATCTATCATCACCTTCCTTACATCATACCCTCCTATCCTGAGGGTCATTACCAAGGCATCGTCATGTGGCTGGATGGTCCCTGCTTTATCCTCATCTGAGAAACTCAACGTTAGTCGAACTTCCACTTTAGCCCTCTTTGGCTCTAAATTAGCATCCTCGGCAGGTAGCTGACCTACAGACATCACCCTGGAGGGCTGTGATCCAGTCCTTCCAAGTGCTATAAAAATGACATTGATTGTGCCTATTGGGGGCTTTGAAGAAGCACTCCCCTGTGTTCCGGATCTCGACTGGTCACCCTGCTAGTTGGGGCGGTACAGGAGGTGCTGCAACTTTCCCTCCTTAACCAGTTGCTCCAGATGATTCCACAATGTTCGGCAATCCTCGGTGGTATGTCCCCGCTCTTGGTGGTAGTGGCAATGAAGACTTTGGTTGCGTTTGGAAGGATCTCCACTCATTTTATTTGGACATTTGAAATACAACTCGTTTTTTACCTTCTCTAAAACTTGCTACATAGGATCTCTGAATACAGTGTTTACCATTTGAGGTGCTGCAGACTCAGACTGTCCAGTAAAATCCCTATGAGGTTTGTTGTTGTTGTAACAGTCCGACCTGAAATCCCTCCTCTCCTGAGAGATAACCTTGCCCTTTCCCTTGTCTTGCTATTGGTCCTCTTCCACCCTCTTATACTTGTCATTCTGATCCATGAGTTGGTGTATACTGTTTACAGGTTTCGCAGTCAAAAACTTCCTCAGACCATGCTCGGCTGGCAAGTCGAGCTTGAATGTGCTAATGGCCACGTTATCAAAGTCACCATCGATCTCATTAAACATCTCCCAGTATCTGTCCGAATAGGTTTTCAGGGTCTCTCCCTCTCTTATGGACAAAGATAACAATGAAGCTAAGGGATGAGGGACTCTTTTACACGTGACAAAGTGAGATCCAACGCTTGAGTAAGTTCCTTGAAAGAATCAATGGAATTTGCCTTTAGGCTATCAAACCACCTCATCGCCACAGACCCCAGACTGGACGGGAAAACCTTACACATCAAGGGCTCATTCTTAGAGTGTATGGCCATTTTCTGATTGAAGTGGCTGAAATGCTCCACAGGGTCTGTTCTGCCGTTGTACATAGTGAATGTGGGCTGTGAAAATCGCTGGGGAAGTTTCCTTTCCTCGATCCAATGCATGAAAGGCGACCTAGAAATCTTATTGAGTGCTTTGCTCATAGCATCATTTCCCACACCAACTGAGGACGAATTCCTCCGTTTATGTTCATGATGGTAGTCCTCTTCATGTGAGAAAGACTCGTTAGAGGGTGTCCGTGATTTGTGCTTGTAGCTAACGTCCTCCTCTCCATTAGAAGAGAGGTCGGAATTGGATGGAGCTCACTTTCGCCACTCATGGCGTAAGCTCCTCTTCAAATGATCAATTTCCTTCTGCGTGTTTCTTGCGTTCTCCTCTTGAGAGACATGACTTTTTCCTTTAGCATGGCTCCTATTAGTATGGGTGGTATGTACACTTCCCTCCCAGTCTCTTTTCCATTCAAGATCACGGAAGTAATCTTGACGCTGAGACCCCATAGACTCTGCTTGATGTGGACCTAAACTTACCATTGTTGAGAATTGGAGTCATTGAAACACCAGTAATCCCCACAGACAGCGCCAATTGTAAGGACCAGATTTGGATTCCTGGCCCACTACATGGGTGGACTTAGACCCAAAAAGTCCAAAACAATGAATTTGTAGAGAATGGGTTGGAATACTGGGTTGTAGCAATCACACAATCACTCAATGGATCCAGATGTTAAGAGAGTGAAAAGAAAAAGACTCGTATTGAAGAAAGATTGTTCTCGGCCAAGTCCGAGGAGGTTTGTTCTTATATATATATTCTTTTTTTCGTTCAGTTACAAGTTTGGTTCTTAGATGTTCCAATATTTTCTCTCCCATTCCCTTGTTGTTTCCTCTTCCTTTTATATCATCCTTCCCCTGCACTCCCACTTCACATGTGCGTGCCAGATAGTTCGTCTGATACTTGTCCCATCACCCCTCTCCATTAGTCTTGCTGTAGTAGCTATAAGGTTGTAACCTACTATTCAGATATCACCTCCACATTAATACGGCCAGAGTGTTAGCTGCAGTGCATTTCATGCGGAGGTAGCAGCTTTCGTAGATATTTGTTGCCTTCCTTTACTCCTCGCTTATCCAATGTCTGACTTCTAACCGTGATGCAACTTGGTAGGATGTTCAGGGCGGTAGGACATTCCTATTGATCTCGGATTCACATTTCCAATATGACTTTTATCCTCGGACATCTTTTAGACTATCATGTACAATCCTTACCTCTTCCTCTTCTACCATTCCCATAATAATATTATCTGACCATCCTCGGACAAGTAAATATCCTTGGACTGGGCCATAGGCCCAATATATACAGTTTTAACAAGTCCTTCTAACTATCTGGCACCCACATATCCCATATACAATGTGCTGATTTTGACGAGATGGTTGGTCCAATTGATAAATAGGCCAGAACTAAGAACTCCTTTCAAGAATGAATGACACATACAAAAACATAGTGGGAGAAAAACAAGAATTGAAAAGGAAGAGTTTTATAGATGACGAACAACAAACTTGTCCCCTATTTTTGATAATTCGATAGTTACACTAAGGAGTAGGAGATTTTAATCATGGATGTTTCCATTAAAAACACTAGGAAGTGTTAACCAGATAAATTATAAAGCTCTTGATAACTTGTGAACTTCTTAGTCCTTAATCATTTTTTACCAAAAACATAAAATTAAAAAAAAAAAAAAAATTATTTCCCAGCCCCCCTATTTGGGGCAAGGATAATCCATACACTTGATTTGCTTAGGAGAGTTTAAATCTATCTTTCATTTTGTTCCCATATCTTTTTTATTTCTCTTCATTTTCATTTCCTTCTATTTTTATTTACCTTCTCATTAATTTTAGGATAAATAAATAATTTTATTAACATTTCTATTTTTCTTTGTCAAACTCAATCTGTCCAATTCCATAAAACAATTCAACTAAAATTCATATAACTTTCAAGAAATATTCCAGTCATTTACGTAAGTGCTTCCCCCTTCTCGCCTCCCCTAGGCTTTGCCCCACCCACGCCAAACCCGCATCCCAAATACTCATTCTGTGTTTCTGTCACCATTATGAAATCCTCAAGCCCAACCAATTGGCCCACACCATAATCGAAAAACAGCCGCCTACGCTGCCATGAGAGTACACACACACACAAATAAAAATAAAAAACCTTTTAACATACTTCTTAATATTTTTTTTTCTTAATTCTTTTAAATACAAAAAAAAAAGAAAAAAAAATCAACCCAATACATGTTTAAATAATACATAAATCCTTAAATTTATAATCTAATGGTCTAATAATAAATTTATAATCTAATACTAATAGTGTAATAATTCCAGAAAAGAAGAAAAAAAACGTGTATACATGTTATATATGGAATTCACCAACTAAAACGAGTAAAACCTAACATCTTAATTGAATTAGCTTGTAATAATTTTTTTATTTATAGATGTATGTACAATAGCAATCAACATGCACTTATTCATTGTTCTAGAAAGTGTATTACACAAATGTAGATTATGTAAAGATTTGCCAACTTATGGGGGAAAAAATCTTTTAGTTACCAATTAGTTTAGTAAGCAAATTGCTCATTATGGATTATTCCATTTTGGAAAAAAAAAGGTAGGAATAGTTTGTTAAGCTCATAATGTAATTTTGTTATTGGGGTAAAATAAGTTTTATTAACATTTATATAATAATATTACTTTTCAAAGAAGTTATTAAATTCAATTTTTTTTTTGAGAAATATTAAATTCAATTCATATTGAAAATCTATAGAAATTGTACAATTAGTTTTTTGCAATATGGTATTATCAATAAGTTTTTCAATGAATTTTGTATTTGAATTAATGATATTAAGTTTTAGAATTATAAAAGACTTTGGATTAGTTTCAAATGGATATGAAGTAGATTTAAATGAAATACTAGTTACACTACAAGTTGAGAATAGTTTCAAATTGGAGGTACTAAACACAAAATTAGCGTGAATTTGAAATCTACTTTGAACCCCTTAACACATAATTCAAATGGATTAGATCAATCTTTTGTTGCCATTAACTTTAATAAGTTTAATGAATGTAATTTAGAGACATGAAAAATGTCAATTTCCATATGAAATCAACAAAATGGATTAGTATACATTCCGCTATTTGTTGGCAGGTAGATCACAAAAGGCTGCTTGAATTTATAAAGATAAAATTAGAAAAGAAAACTCAATTGGAATGTTAGAGACTCATTGTGACATGGAATTGTAATCAGTGACTCCATCCTTGATGACAAGTTTGTGCTGTCAAATGCTATAGAGCATAGAATAATATTCTGAATGTTAATCAATATGCATAGAGCTAAGATAAGCTAAGGAGGTGAGAAAAACTCATAAATTCGCCTGAGTTGTTTTGCCGCATTAATGATTGTTGGACTATCTTCTGCTGTATCAGAGATGCAACTCAAGGCAATCTGTGCAAAAGCTAGAATCTGTTCCTGATTAATTCCTTCTGTTTGTAACATTGGATCTACGATTTCAATTAACCAATTTTGTTCAGCATATGGCTTCACCAACATTGGAAGACTGGAGTTACCATACCTGCAAAGGCTGCAATGTTGAGGTTTCAACATCCATCTAGCCAAAAGCCCAAGTAAAAACACACCATAAATATACACATCAACATTCTCAGTTGTATAGCCTGTAAGTGCATATTCAGGTGCAAGATACCCCAGTCTGCCTCGTACAACATCTTTTACATGTTGTTCACCTTTAGGAATAGATATTGAGAGTGAGAAATCAATTAATTTGGCTACATTGTTCTCAACTAATATAGTGATAGCCGACCTAACATTTCTATGGATAATAGGCCTAGAAAATGCATTATGGAGATTTGCAACTGTATTAGCTTTGCCCATTGCTATAAAATAATAAGCCACGTGGAGTTTATTTGAATTTGTGTGATTTATAAAAATGGCAAGAGATCTTATCCTAGTCTAAATTAGAATAGATTGGCTTAGTTGGAGGAATCCCTTAGGGGGCCTAAAGATTAGTGGTAGGGATTTGAACCCAAAATCTCACGGATTTTATGAGGCCTTCGAAACCACTAGATAACTACCAAGGATTTTGGAGGTTGCGTTTTGGTGTGATGGCTGGTGCCCTCCATCAAAAGCAAAAAGTAGCTACTTTGAGATTGCCTACTGGCCTCTCATAGATCTTACAAAAGTAAGAATTTTGTGAATTAGGTACTACCCTTTTAGACATAAGCATTTTAATTTCAATATGAAATCAAAGTGGATAAATATAAATTAGGTTATTTGTCAATGAGTAGAATACTAAAGTTACGTGAATTTTTTTTTTAAAGCTCAATATGAATCTTAAAGATTTACTTGGTCGATTATTATTGGTGTTCAAATAAGTGATCGCAATATAATCTATTTATATCTATTTATATATTACTAAAATATGAAGTGTAGCAATTAATGTTTCTTCGCTTCTGTTGAGCCACATCAGTCGCCATGTTATTTCCAATTTTTTTTTCCTGAATTTCTCCTATAATTTTAAAATACTTTTACTAAATTTTTCCTCAACAGTAAAGCCCAATCTTTATAGCTTTAATTATGTTCACCGTAAAGCCCAAAACATAAATGATACGTTGATGTCCACCGTTAAGCCCAAACCCAACCTTTTATTCTTTTAACGCCAACCCTTTCTTCTTCTTCAGACCTTCAGCATGACTAACGCCAACCTCTCTCTCTTCCAAAGACAAATTCAATATTTCAGACCTGCAGCTTTCTAACGCCAACCTCTCTCTTCCCTCCTTCGTCTCTTCCTCTCCTTATTTATGTGAATCACTCCTTCATACCTCATCACTATCTCCCTCCTTTTGCTCTTCCTATCTTTCACGGTTTCAAAACTCCTCATTTAATTGAATCAGAAAACAGCATATTTGAAGAAGATCTCAGAAATACTGACAGAATGTGGATGATTCACTTCAGGTATTTCACCTTTGTTCATGTTTCATTTGGGAGTGTTTCTTTTGAATGATTTGCTTAGATTGATGGGTTTGGAGCCCTGTAGTGGTTTGCTAATTTCAATTATTGGACGCATCGCTCTCTCTTTTGTATTTCAGTAATTCAATTAACACTCCATTTCCTATCCGTATCGGAGCTGTTAGCTGCCTCCTCTGTACGAGCCGTCGATATCTGCATCCGCTATAAGGTATGCATATCAAGTTGAGGTATACTTAAATTTTATTTTTGATGTAGATTTAAAATTTTTAGTGTTAATTCTTCTGTGTTTTCCTGTTTGGGTATTGAGTTTATGGTCTGCAATTTTTTGTATTTTTAATTGTTGCCGTTGGCTGTAGAGAAAAGCTCAGAAATTAGGGTAAGGAAAATGATCCCAATCTGTGATTATTATTAGGCTTATATCAAGTTGAGGTTATACAACTTCAGGGAGATTAGAGGAAGAATGTTTCCACCTTCCTTGTGCAAGCTGGCATTGTGAAGAAGGAACATATCAAGATTCATTGTTTTTGAATAGCTGCAGCCTGCAGGTCAATCTCCATATGTGGTTTACATTATTCTCGTCACGCTATATTGGATAGTTTATGATCTGAACCTTAGATTGTAGCCATAATACATGTGACTTTGTTATATGTATGTCTATCTTTTGTGTCAATTTTGTAGTTTTGCTACTTGCTGAGTTGTGTGGGAGGGTCATTATGGATTTTACTGAAGCCTTTATCCATACCTTAATCAATAATACTAATTTCCTGTTTTATATGGATGATTGTGCATTGATTGGATGTATTTAAATGTCTAATTGATTTAATTGTCATGTAATTAGGTATTGCCACATTCAGCTATGATAAATTGATAATAGAGTAGATAAACTAATATAAAAGGCCAAGAGTTATTCAAACAAGAGATGAACACCTTAATAACTTCTTCTTTCGTTGCAGATGCTTGCATTTTTTTTTTCATGTTTGTAGTTGTACATCATTAAGCAAGGGTTACATATGATTCTTTATTCATTGTTTATTTCTTTTTCCTTATTTATTTATTTATTTTTGGTAGTAAGCTTAATTTAATTACTGCATTTGAAGTTTTTTTTCTCCTTCGTTCTTTCTTATGTTTTTTTTTTTGTTTGCCCCAAAAGAATGTACTACTATATATGTAAAATGTTAGTTGGAGAAGTTAAATATTATGTTATGCTTGGTTAAATGAGATTTTTACTTCTTTTTTTTTTTTTTTTTTTTTGGGTTTCAATTTTTATAATTTTTAGATGTAAGTTCCGTAGGGCTCGAGTTTCTTAGGGATTTTGTGCAAGATAAATCTCTCTCTCTCTTCCTCTTAAATTTGATTATTTTATAGAGTTTACCCCTTTTTTTTTTAAATGAAAGAATTTTGATTTTGTTAATTTTTAAATTTTGAGTAAGTTATTGGGGTTTTAGTTCATAAATTTTGCAGTTAGAATATCGTTTCAAATTTGGTGAATTTTGGGAAATGTAATAGTGTGAAAATTTTATAAACTTTTACTGCCTAGGAAGCCAATTAACTTGAGTCTAACAAGAAAGTCATGAACAACTTAGGTCCAACATGAAGGCCATGAACATTCAAGTAGTCCGTTGACATGTTTTTGTTTCAATTCTTTTCCTTCCCCTAATATAGCTTTGTCATTTGATTTGTTAGTTGAAATTGAAATAACACAATTTTCTTATTCTAGATGAAATTGTTTATGGGTTTTTATTTTATGTATAGTTTTCAATGCAACTAACATCAATTCAATACACAAACATGAGGGTGGAAATGAGAGTTCTTGATGCTCTTTTTTAAAGCTCTCTATGATTTATTAATTTTTATTGCTTACTGTTTCAATGTTAAGGATTCAGTGAAAAACTTATTTTGTATTTGTACTATTGTTTTACTTGCGGGGAAAATTTGATGAGTTTCTATGTTTGTGTTTTGTAGTTCGTATTGATTTGTTGGATGTGAATGGTGATGTGGGGGGACTTAAACGAAAATAATGAGCCACCTATCTTCTATCTCAAGGTTTTTGTATTTCCTTTATATTAAACTGTAAATGCGTAATAGTTTCTTTGAAATCTTATATAGATTCTATTTATAGTCATAGGTTAAACATAATATATTCAAAGAAACTCTTATTAATTATTTTTTTATTGAGTTATTGAATCAAACATGCATCCAAATCTGTTTTAAATGGAAATAATTCAATTGATGATTATTTACCTTTTTTTTTTCCTAGACTAGAGACGAATGTTTACATTGAATTGTGTACCTGATGGTGCACTCCCATGCATAGATAGAGTGAAAGAAAACCATAAACTGGAGTTCTATGGAGTTCATGAAAACTTGCCTCAAGTTATGATTAGGAGTTCTATGATGATTGTATGTAAGTTATTATAGAACATGGTGGAAAAATTGAATCTAAAGGAAAGAGGAACCATTTTGGATTAGCACATGTTGACAAGTTTGGGGTTTGATGGTGCCATAGAAGTTTCAGTGGAAGTCTTTTCTCAGTTGCTAAGCTTTTATGTATGTAAATTAGGTTACTTATTGAAAAAAAAAAATTGTAAATTAGGCTAGATATTGAAAGTTCTTGTTGAATGCTATAGTTACTAAAAACTATGTTTAGCTACTAAACTACTTGAGACGTTCCTTAAAATTTTGGGATATAAGTTAATAAGAAATGTCTTTTACATTATGCTTTCAGATACAATTTTTATCAGATACAATTTTTATTCAACTTTGATGTTGGTTTTTATTCTCTTTTAGATATTATAGAGAAGTAGGAACACATAATTTGTATTTTAAATTTGTGTGTTTTTGTGTGTGCATATCCACATTCCTGCACACAATATATATACTATCAACTTATATAGTTGCATGGCTAGATAGTTTAGCAAATACCTGTTAGTCTTAAATGAGGTTTTGCATTTTAATAAAATTTAATGAATTTAAAGTGGAAATTTGTTAGATAGCACCGATTGTGTTTTCAACCAATTGAATATCAAGAAACATTTGACATTTTTTTTAATGAATTAGTTTATATAACATGCCTCATTAAATAGATCAATCTTCAAATATTTAGAAACAAATTATAAGTAGCATGTAACTTTGCAATATGAACTAAACATTAGACTTATATATCTCTTTTCCAACTACAAAATGTACCAATACGAACAAACACTATTTGAAAGGAGATTTAATTGGAAAATAATTGTGCTTGCTGAAAGAGGAGTAAAGATTCATAAATTTACTTTTGTAAGTTTGTAATGAAGTATTTTTAAAGGTTATGATTATGGATTCACCAAACTTGCAACATTTAACCATTTAAACTTGTTGTTTAAGTACATGAATATTATGAATTAATCTTATAGCTTTCATCAATCTAGAGGAAGAATAAAAAAAATGAATTTCTTGAACATTTTTCTGAATTTTCCCGTGCATCGCACAGATTAGCAACTAGTTATAAATAAAAAATAAATAGAGATGGCACAAGTTAACATAAGGGAATATCACATGGTAGATAGTTTATCAGCAAAGTAAATTGGATGTATTTTATTATTGAGATGACTTCAATATATTAATAATGAGCTAAAAGAGAATTATGATTAAAAGTAAGAGTTAGAGAAAGCAAATATTTTAGAGAATGATAACAGAATTAAATTTTAAACATGAGAGTATAAAAATAATTAAAAAATATATACACATTGTAGGGGCCTTTTTTGTGTTTTGAGTTGGGCTGGGTTGCCTCCTGTGGTGATGGGCCTGAGTATTTTTCTGAGTAAGAGAGTTGAGACCGGCCAAACTGTAACTCACTTTGGGCCGGCTTGTGTACAAACTGAGCCTTGTCTGCCAGGAACATTCTCACGGCAAGCAGAGTTATTACAAAAAGGTTACGGCATGCAGATATAATAACAATAAAGAAAAACGGAGTACAATGGCTTTTTCTTAATAACAAAGACCGAATGTCACAGTAATAACAATGGAAATAATAATAACGGTTTTTATAAAAAAGAATAACTGATTGAACGATGATGGAAGTTAATCAAAAAGTAAACATCAAGTCAAGTTCAAGTCTGCAGTGGCAAAGAATCAAAGAGGAAGAACGCTTCCTCTCAATGAAACTAATCTCCCAGGAGAATATCTTGCCGCGGGGATTAATAACTTTGAGGGAATCGGACCTAAGTGATAAATGCCTGAAGGAATTCCTATTACTTAATTGTTTCTTAGAGAATGGGATTTTGAGGGGAAGAGAAGAGAACCAATCTATTGGTGCATGTCCATTACCCTTGCTCTTTGTTTTCTTATCTTTTCTTCTTTTCTTTCTTTTTCTTTTTGTTTTTCTTCTATTTTTTCCTTCCTTTGTTTTTCGGTCCCCTCTACAGGGCATGGCAAGGATCCTTTTATAGGGTCTGCCGTAATTGGTTTTTTACCATTTTACCCTCCAACAGCCTTTGTCTGGTCTGGGCGTACTTGCCGACCACCGTCTGTGTACTACTTACCCTCACCAAACAAAGATAGGTTTGTGTTGTTTCTTAGTCCGCCGTGGCACTTTCTCCTGCCGTGGTGTAAATGCTCTCTCTCTCTCCCTATGGCATGCACCCAACGTTTCCTCCCCAACCTTGCCTCTTTTGGGCGGCCTGTCATCCCAGCAGGACGTACCTCCTGAAAGGGCTTGGACAGGGAACGTAAAATAGATCTTTTCTCCTTTCCCCACCACCAAACCACACTCCCCTTACCTTTTACCATTGACCCATGGCCCCATCACGTCCCATATTGGCTGGGTACAGGCTGGTGGCACCTGGGCCTTGCACGTGCTTTCTTGTTATGTACGTTCAAAATTTGCCTGCGGCTCATGTGTTTGCTGTGCTCTAGAGCTTTATTTGCATCGTTTGTCATGCTTCTTTGTTCTTTCATGTGGGCCGTTCTGTACATTTCACTGCTTCTCTTTGGGATTAGGCTTCTCTTAATACTAGGTTTTACATTTCTCTTGGCCCATTTCTTGGTTACACTCATATCCTGTTTCATTACTTGGCATTTCCTGCCATGACGATATGTTCCTGCTAGACCTCTTTTCAAGCCTGCCGTTTCATTCCTTCCCCCAGTGACTTAACAGAGCCACTGGTGTTCTTACTTATGGGCTCCATTGTCCCTTTCTTTTTCCCTTGGGCCTGCGGCCCATTTACTTTCTTTGGGCTTCCTCGGCCCATTTACTAACTTTGCATTCCCATGGGCTTTTACTAATTTGATTGGGCTTTCCCAGCCTAATCTCATCATTCTCATCTTTGGGGTTTATGGGCTTGCCATTAACCCCTACTTTCTTTGTTTACATTGTTTTGGGTTTGTTACGGCCCATTCTCACTTTTCCATACCGTATACTACCCATGGGTGCCATTTCTCTCTTTTTGGGCCCTTTGAGCCCATTTGCTTCCTCAAGACCCATTTATTCATGTTATGGGCCTGTGCTCTATTACTCTTGCCGCCTGGGCTTAATAGTCCTATTCCATGCTTGCCACTCTTATTACTTGCTTTACTGAGTTAGGCCTTTTTTACAAAATGACCCTCAACACACATTCAGGAGAAGACAAGACGAGATAGGGAGATAGGGCAAAAAAAACTCATGAGATAAGACAAAATGGGATAAGACAAAATGGAATAGGGCAAAAAAATACTCATGAGATAGAGGCATAGAAGAGACGGGATGAGACAAGAAAAATGATTTGTATTTATGAATTTTACAGTTGAGAATTTTACAATTAAGCGAGGCCTTTTTCTTTATGTTTTTTTAGTTGTATTTTTTTTTTTTTTAAAATGTAAGTGCAGCACATTTGCACATCTAGTCACCGAAACTACAAATGAATCATGCTAGTTTGCTACTATACTACAACACCCACATACAAAACTCTTCTAAGTTTCAATCTTTGATACTGAAGGATCAGAACAACCAAATCACATTCAATAATACATATACACATTAATTAATTAATTCAATGAGACCAAAATGTGGAACTTGAATAAGATTGGCACTTGTTTATTGAGAGCAGCATATATATCTGCTTCAGGATAAGGTTCCTCCCCTTTAGATTTCAGAAACTTCAGACCCCGTTTTGTTGGCTCTGGGAATTTTATATGAACACGAATCTGCACGATCAGTTCATTAAAATTTAATTAATTAAAGGGCTAGCAACGTACATGCATAAACATAGAAATATGGCACACAAACACAATTGACAATACCATGGGTGCATTCAGACACGCAAACATACATAACTTTGCTTTAAACATTCCTTTACAGTATTTTAGGAAGTAGGACATGGATACAGTATGGGTACGATACGGTAATATGAACAATTTTTGAAAAATTATGACAAAAAATGGTGGATATGACATCAGTATGACACGAGTACAACACAGATACGACATGAATATGGCACCCTAACACTGTGTTTGGTTGGGGTGAAAATAGGGAGGATGAAAAACTGAGGGAGAAAAATAGGGTGGAAAACAGTGTTTTCCATTGTTTGGCAAAAGAAGGAAAATGGGAAGGAAGGAAAACTTGAGAGAAAGTTTTCTCTCTCAGGCCCACAATTTTCATCCTCCCAAATCAGGAGGAAAAGGTTGGAGAGAAAAGTGCTCTCACAGCACTTTTACACAAATACCCCGTTCTCTCTCCTCTCACAGCTACAAACACAACAATTTTTCTCTTAAACATCTCTAAACTCAAGCATAGTCAGATTATCTATATACAAACTTAAAAACACAATTTTAAAATTAATCAAATCATAACAATAAAAGCAAAAAAAAAAAAAAAGAAGACAAAAGACCGACGACAGAAGCCATTTGACCCATCTAGACTGCACCGGGAACGAAGATGAGCGACGGCTTCCAACTGCTTTGGGATGAAGATGACCCATCTGGACTGCGTTGGGGACGAATGTTTTGGAATCAAGTAAAAAAAAAAAAAAAAAGAGAGAGAGAGAGCGCTGGAGAAAAAAAAAAGAGAGAATAAGAGTTGCACCTACTAGTGCTGGAACGTTCTTGAATGAGGAAGAAAAAGAAAATAAAAAGAAGGGGGGATAGAGACAAGGACAACATGTGTGGAGGAGAAAAAGAAGGAAAAAAAAAAAAAAAAAAACAAACAAAAACGTATGGATGAAATAAAGGCTGAGAAAGGAGAAATAATATAAAGAATAAAAAATCTTAATTGAGAAATGTTACCACAATATTTTCATAATAAATTTTAAGTAACAGATTGTTATTAGTTAATATTAGTAAGTAAAAAAATAATTTCAGTGGTGGGTTCAAATTAGAACTAGTAACAACTTTCCACATAAATTTGTTGTGAAAATATGTGAAAAATGTGTGGACGTAACACTTATCATTGAAAAATATAATTGTTGGTAAATTTTATGACAAAAAATAGCTGATACAACATTAGTATGACACAAGTACGACACAGATACAACATGAATACAACACCCTAAACAAGATGTCCGGACTTCCTTCCTAATTAGTAATAGTCGTGTGAACACCTACTTTCCCTCCCCCACCCCCCAAAAAAAAAACTGTAAAACAAGTACCCAATGTTTCTAGCGCTAAACTCTGCAAACCAATTTCCAACCTTTCAGGTTTCACAAACCTCCTTCTCCTATGTGCCATGGTAGCTGAATTGTCCAAGTAATTCCCTGAGGATAAAACCTCCCAAGGTGTTTGCCACTCCCATGATATAAATCGACTAAAATTTGCAGCAAACGTTATTTTCTGGTTGTATATACCTTGTCATCTGCCTCTTGGATGTACCCTTTACCTTCCAGAATTCGTGCAAGACCTCGCCACCATAGCAGATCAGTTGTCACAAATTTTTGACACTACACGTAGTCAATACATAAAAACAATCAAATGGCAAAGAATTTGAAAAACGTGTTAAACAGTAAACATCATATCAAGAAGCCAAGAAGCTGTGTGTGTGTGCGCGCGTATATATATGAGAGAGAGAGAGAGAGAATCACCAGCTCCCTTATTTTACTGACATACGCTCTGAGATTCAACATTTCCATAGATCTCCGTTGCTTAATGTCAGTGCATGTAGTATCATCATATGAGTCATCCATGAAAGTGCTCCCCTGATATTCAACATACATCTCATTTTAGGAATAATAATAACTGTCAGCTCCAAGAGCATATGATATGTCCATCGACTACTTAGAATTTTGATACTCCAAAGTAATATTCTTGACAAGTTGGCAATCACTTCTTAAGATGGAATCATGCATTTAGTTAAATGAAATATTTTAGTTTAATGAAATATAAATCCAATTGTAGAAAAATGCGTTCCAAAAAATACCAAGAATGATCAAAAACCCCCATCCATCATTGGATAGTCAAAAATAGTAATGTATAGCAGCTAAAATGCAGACTAATACCTAAAGAATAATAGAAGATTAGATCTTCCTGCAACTTTTTTTATTTTTTTTATAAGAGATATCAACACAACTGAAATAATCATACATGATACTTACACAATTGGTAGCAATAACCTGTACTAAAAGATCCGCCTCCTCTTTCAAATTCTGCATTTGAGGAACTCCATCAGTGCACAGATCACACCTGAAAATGTAGAACAACATTAAATTGAGATAACTAACCATGACAATATAGCAGACTAGCTAGTTGGATAATAACTATTGAGCTAGAGAAATCCTATGCCCACAACATTTTCACAACAAATCCTGTGTGGCAGGTTGTTACGAATTGTTATTGATAGGGCAGAAAAGTAAATATTAATTGTAAGTTCAAATTAGAACCAATAACAATTAACCACTTATAATTTCTTGTAAAAATGTTATAGACGTAACATCTCTCATTGAGTTAACCTCTATAAAATTGCTACTCCAAAAAAGAAATGATCATGGCAGATGAAAGTAATTTTTTTTTTTTTTTTTGAGATGAAAGATAGAAATGAAAGTAATTATTACATACAAGAGACATGCATCATAAGTAAAATCCTCTCCGAAGTACTCCACAATTATCTTAGCCCGACAGCATGAATTATTCATCCCATATCTGCAAGTATATCAAAATAATTTGTAATATAATTTGTAATAAAATGTTCCTAAAAGTAAAAGGCAAACATGGCTTTATGGAAATCTATTTAACATTAACCTGAAGCAATCAGATAGCATCTTATATGCTTGTTTTGTCTGATCTTCACTTCTTTTACTTGGCAAGAGTGACGGTTTGCATATAGAGCTGCTTGGAAAAAACATAAACGGATTTTGCAGAAACTTTTAGAATTCATAATGACAATTCCAAAATGCATTTTGATTTTGCTTTGTGTGACAGTTTACAACACACCATTCAATTATCTAAACTTCACAATACGAACAATTTCCCAAGAGGCAAGATATGGTGAAAAAGGAGTTCCAAAATTCCGGTGTTAAGCATAGAAAGCACTCATTGTATGCAAGTAAAAAAAAAAATTGAAAACATATTTTTATTGGTAAGCTACACATGCATCTTGCAAATTTTGAACTCATGACCTTTCCACCACCTGGTTTTTATAAGGTAAGGAGGTGTCATTTCATTTGAATTAGGCAACAACATACACTTCAAAAGCATAATTTATTACTCATTAAAAAAATAAAAATATAAAAAAGCTTACTGCAATCTGCTAATTTCCCATCCCTGCCAGCTCGACCTGCTTCTTGATAGTATGCCTCCAAACTCTGTAAGCAAATCAATGGTTAAAGCTCACAGAATCACACTACAAATACTGAAACAATTTATAACCGGGAAAAAAATTAATAATTTTGGCAGGCACATCAGACATGCAACTTTCAACAAAGTAAAGTACACTAATTGATATTTAGGAAATATGCAACAGTTAATGCATGGTCATTATAAATAAATATGCTTCTGCACTGGGAATATCTCATAGCGGGAAGGCCTAGAGATCATGAAACCCAGTAAATATGGCACTGGCAGCAAGATCAAACTTAAAAAAAAAAAATCACCTGTGGCCAACCATAATGGATGATTCTTCCGACATTTGACTTGTCAATCCCCATTCCAAAAGCAATTGTTGCAACAACTACCTGCAGGTAGGAGAAAAAAAAAGTTGAGTACAAAATGAAAATTTCTATCTCCGTATTATTCTCATCAAATAAAATGGAGGAATGAAATAATAAAGAGATTGTGTTCTGTTGATTGATATAGCAAGAATAGGGATCAAAGATTAGTTTACATGAAACAGTATGGAATGCGAATGTCATAAGACCATAGACCAACCTCTCTAGATGAATTTTATTCAGTATTCAAGTTAATTTATATCAAAAAAAAAAAACTTAAACATTGCATTAATGACAAGAAAAGGCAATATTTAAAATGGACAAGTCTGGTAGGACATAGAAAGGAGAAATCCATAAATTTCATTTTAAAAAAAGCTAATAAAATGGATTACACTGTAGAAAAGAATGATTGCACATTATAACTCATGCAAAACATGATTAAGGCAGGCAAAGGCTAAACAATAACAAATAACAAGTCTGAAACAATTAAAACAGCCATTTTAGTAGCATCCACGGAGAGAAGGGTTAGGATTTCAAGTTGGAAAAGAAATAATATAGGGTACAGTATAAATAATCAACTGGAATTCAAGAAAAATAGCTAGCTGAAATTCTCAACAGCAATGTATATTTGGAACCAAAATAATGGAATCAAATACTTGTTTGAGAAGGAAGTCTTACTGCTCTTCTAGATCAAATATTTTAGTAAACCAAACTTCAATAAAATATAAGCAGCCTCACGATCAGCTAGTACAGAAATACACACCATAGGCGGTTTTAAATTAAAGTAGGCTTAAATATGCTGCTGGTCCTCAACTTTTGGGAAGTTTTCATTTTAGTACTCAACAAATTTAGTGTTTCATTCACGCCCTTACTGTCACCTAACTGAAGGAAATTGCTGACAAAGCTAATGGAATGCTTATGTGTCACTTATTATAATAAAAATATATTCGGTGGCACTTAAAAAACATCGGCATCTTAATGCGAAAAAAATCTGCATTCCTCAATTTTGAAGGGGGAAAGAGAAGAACAAAATGATTCAAAAAACCATCTCCACTTTCTTTCCTTCACTTTCTTGGCAACCTGACAGATCACACATGCTCTCTCTTTGGATCTCATTCTCTCTCTTTCCAAACTCAATCCCCTCACTTGTTTCTCTTATACCCTCTCTCTCTACAACGCAGCTCATATTCAAATCTGTCACAGCTCACTCTTCCTCATCATAGCCACAGCCCTCCACTTCTAAGGTTTATCATATGACCACAAAGGCCTCGCCCTCATCTAATTCCTTCACTGCAAGTGACAAGATCAACTCTCTTGTTTCCTCCGCCAACGCTGAAAGAGCTGATTACTCTGCCATTGAAATTCTCTCTCCTTAACACCGCCTCAAGGTCATTTTTTTGGTAAAACCACCTCACGGTCATACTCTGATAATACCATTTTTTTTTCTTGTTTTTTATTACATAGTTTGGTAGCTGAGAAAATGTCGGAGAAGGAAAAAAAGTTATGGTCTGTTGTTTAGGCGGAGAGAAAACCTAGGTAAGAGAAATGCGAAGTTTGGATCTTGTAATCAAGAAATTCAAATGACTCAGAAATATATATAATTGTAAGTTAGGCTCATTTGAGTGGAAATGGAATCAGATGATTTTTGTTTTGAGTTCAGCAAATTTATTCTTTATTTCTCACATTCTCAAAACCATACAGAAGGTGGCTTTCTTAATTTGCATTGTATGGTAGTAACTAAAGTGTTTAAAAATGCAATAGACAAAACAAAGAGCTGGATGGGGTTTCATGGGAGGGGATTGATTTGTCAGGTAGGTGACAGTAAGGACAGGAATGAAACACTGTTAAAAGATTAAGGACTCAAATGAAAAATGAAATTTGTTGAGTACTGAAATGAACACGCCAAAAAGTTGAAGACTAAAAGCATATTTAAGCCTCTAGATTAATATAAGTGAAAATTTTATAACAAAGACACTGTTTACACTCAAATGGTAGTAAGTACTCCTTGCAGAAAATTCTACTGATTGTGGAAACACATGCTTTATTCCTCTAAAGATGAGAAAAGATAAAACTAAAACAATAAAATTATTAATCCAAACTAAAGTTTGAATCTCATCTAATTAACCTCTGCGTTCTGGAGCTTCTTCATCATCTGATACTGCTCCTCACACTCTTCGGTTCCGTGATGTAGATGCCCAAAAGGCGTTTACTGAGAACTTTTCTAAACGAGGTGTTCATTCGGAACGCCACGTTGTTCTGGCGGACTTCGCCGACACTGACCTTCCCTCTGTCATTCACAGTAGGGGATGGGAGTCACTGTGTGACGTTCCGGTCACTTGTCCTCTTGTACTCATTCAGGAGTTTTACTCCAACATGTACGAAATAGATCGTTCAGTACCTCTCTTTCATACTCGCGTTCGAGGTACGCGCATTGCTGTCACACCGCAGCTGGTTGCGGATGTGCTTCATGTCCCTAGGATAGAGTTTCCTGACTATCCTACATGTGAGCAACTGAGGACTGTGTCCAAGGATGAGCTCATTTCTGCTTTCTGTGAGTGCCCTTCTGAGTGGGGTGAGCATATGTACACATTATGTAGACCTTTTGCTAAAGGTCCTAGGTTCCTTAACATGGTGATGACTTTTGTACTTCATCCTCTTTCTCACTATAACTCTATCACAGAGCCTCGTGCTCGTTTCTTGCTTTCTCTTCTTGAGCATCTCACGATAGATTTTCCTTCTCACTTCATTCTATCTATCATAGATGTTCATCTTGATGCGGCGTCCCGTGATAAGCTCATCTTTCCTTCCGCTATCACGAGGATACTACGCCATTTTTCCATCCCTTTTCCCGTGTCCGACCACTTCACACACATCTCTGCCATAGATGCCGCTACCGTAAAACGTAGTCAGGCACAGTTCAGGGCGAGATAGCCGGATTCCACTCCGCCCTCCCGTTCGGCTCCATCCAGATCTGCTCCATCTACATCGACTCCTCTTCCTTCCTCCAGCGATGTATCTCTTGGAGATATTATGGCGCAGCTGCAGCGCATGGATGCTCGCCTTGATACACTCACCACTGAGTTGTATCAGGTGAACGTTCGTGTTGGTCGTATTGCACGACGGCAGGCGACCATGGGTGGTTTTGCATCTGAGGCTTCTCCTCCACCACCTCCTCCAGTTGCTTCAGATTCTGATACTGAGGATGATGATGATGATGATGGTGATGACGATGATGCTTCTGATGATGATGATGGAGATGCTAGCTCTACTGATGAGATGTCTACATGACACTCTACCCTTTGTCACTCGTGACAAAAAGGGGGAGTAGTTTTGGGATTATGAGAGTAGTCATCTTAGGGGGGAGAGTTAGTATAGGACATTTTTGATAGGGGGAGTGTTCATACTTTTGAGGGATGTAGTGAGGCTTATGATGTATCTTTTCTTTTCTTTCTTTATAGATACATTGGTTTTGTATATCAGTTTACATACATTGTACTTCTCTTTCTATATATGTGGATGTATGTTTTTCTTATTCACCTATCTTTTCATGTGTTGTTTCTTTTCTCTCTTTATACACATGATCTTTATATTTGTATGCAATCTAGTTAACTCTGTTTCACACAAGATGCCTTGATGAGGTTTGTTTAAAAGTGTTTAAGAAATACAGGTTGTCAAAGTCTTCTTGCCATAAACTCTCTTTTTGCAAAGTTCTTCAAGAGTTTGTGTTAGGATAGATTTTATTGTATTTAACAAGTGAATATGAGTTGAGTGATTTATGACTTCTCTCATATGTTCATTTGTTGGTTGTGGTTTTGTCACGGATTGCCAAAGGGGGAGATTGTTAGGACATATGTGTTCACATGTTAAGAACATATGTCATACTTTATGTAAATTGGCTAATCCTTTGACAAAACGCACTTTACTTGTAATTGGGTAGTTCTAGGTGTATTTAATACTTCAAGAAACTATGTTTCAAGATCAAGTGTTGAAGTCATCAAGTCTGTCCAAGAAAAAGCAAGTTGAAGTGCAGAATTTTAAAGCTCGACACCTGCTCGACACCTACCTCGACACCTGCTAGCTGTCGAGAATTAAAAAGTCAGAATTCTGATCTGATTTTCTTGGGATCCGTGAATGTGTTTTTGGGCCTTCTTTTCTTCTAACCCTAAACATATTTAAGGAGTGTTTTAAGAGCCGTCAACATAGACACAAGTTGTATAAGCATTGAGCAATCCTTGTTCAAGCAAATTGTGCTCAAAAGACGAAGTTCTTAACCTAGGTCATCTTCTTCAAGAAGTTGCTGTGTATTGTGCACCTTAGGGTTTTGTGACCAAGTATCTTCCTGATCTTCATGCATAGGATGATCTGAAGAACTCTGCAGCCAACCTCTCATTCTAAAGTTGGTGATTGAAGTCGCGTACTGGGATCCGCGCATCTGGTTAGTCACGTACTTGGGAGCCGTGCATCAAAAGGGGGAACTGTCGCTACAGATCAAGTCCAATTGGGTATTGGGGTAAGGGTTCAACTGTAGATTGGTAAGGTACTTGGGATTCCTTATTTGTAACCGCTTGATTTGATAATAGTGGAGTTTCGGGAGTGGTGACCTGAAATCACCCGGTGGGGTTTTTGCCGTTAGGGTTTTTCCCCATTCGTGAACAAATCACCGTGTCTTTTATTTTCCGCTGCATATTTTGTTATTCGGTGATTTGTTTGTGCTGCCACGTATTTGCATGTTAAATTGATTAATTAATAACTTGACTTAATTAATTAATTAGTTTAAAATCACAAGGGGTCATTCAATTTGTGGCCTATCAAGTGGTATCAGAGCGGGCACACTCTGATTAGTTATTAATCTTTGCTGTGATTGATCCATTGACCCCTGTTTGTCATGGATAGAGGACAATCTCTTATTATACCTCCTTTATTTGATGGGACTAACTATGCCTACTGGAAAGTACGCATGAGAGCTTTTTTGCAGTCCTTAGATGAGAAGGTGTGGCAAGCTGTTGAGATTGGCTGGACCAAGCCAACTGAAGCGCCGGCTGATTGGGATGAAACCAAGATCAAGGCGGCGAACTTCAACAGCAGAGCGTTGAATGCACTGTTTAGCGCTGTCACTAATGAGGAGTTCAAGAAGATATCCTCAACAGAAACTGCCAAGGAGGCGTGGACCATCCTCCAGACAACCTATGAAGGAACAAAGGCTGTCAAGGATTCAAAGCTACAGAAGCTCACTACTAGCTTTGAAGAAATTAAGATGGAGGAGGATGAGTCGTTCGATGAGTTCTATGCCAAGCTTAAAGACATAGTGAACTCAGCCTTCAATCTTGGGGAAACCATCCCTGAACCTAAGGTTGTAAGGAAGGTGCTCAGATCTCTACTTGAGAGATTTCATGCCAAGATTACGGCAATTGAAGAATCAAAGGATATTGATAAAATTCCTTTGACTGAGCTGGTTGGGAACTTGCAGACCTACGAGCTAGGGTTATCAAGAATAGGCAAGTCAAGCAAGGGCAAGAGCATGGCCCTGAAGGCGAAGAGCAGTGATACTGATGAGTCTTCCGATGATGAAGATTCCAAGATGAAGTCCTACATTACGAGGCAGTTCAAGAAGTTTATGAAGAATGCCAATGGGAGGAGCTTCGAAAAAGACCGAAGGCAATCCGGTTCTTCACAGTTCAAGAGCCAAGACAAAGGAAGAAAGGATGCCAAGGATGGCGGTCAGTACACTGTTCCGGCAGGACCAAAGTGTTTTGGGTGTCACGGGTTTGGACACATGAAGAATGAGTGTCCCACTTATCTGAAGAGCATTGGAAAAAGCAAGGCTCTAGCTGCAACCCTTAGTGACACTGAGCCTGAAGATGATTCCGATGATAAGGATGACGGAATCCTAAATGCCTTCACTGCTTCAGTCAATTCTACTGATGGGATTGTTGAAGAAGAAGAAGAAGAATTGGTGGACACTGAATGTGAAAAGATGGATGACAAAGATGATATCCATTCAGCCTATGAGAAGCTTTACAAGCTCTCTGAAAAGCATGAGAAATTATACAGGCTGGCCACCAAGAAGCTTAGTGATGTGGAACTCGATAGAGAAGAATTGTCCACAAAGTTTGATGAGGCGAATCAAACTATTGGTGCACTAAGGTTTGAGAATAACTTCCTGGCTGAGAAGACCAAGAAGCTTGAAGCTGAGCTGTTTCAAGTTAGAGCTCAACTGGAGAGGACTTCAAGTGCAAAGCTTGATGAGATGCTCAGCAACCAGAAATCTGCTTCAGATCGAACAGGTTTAGGGTATGGTCTTTCTATCTCTAACTCTGCTTCTACTAGTTCTACTGTTTTTGTTCCTCCTGCTAATACTGATAAAATTGAGAACATTGATGTTAAAACTGATTTAGCTAGTGAGAACATAGACAAGGGCAAATCCATCTTAGGAGCACCCCCTAAGTTAGAAAAGAAAGATGCTAAACTCCCTAGGGATAAGAAGGCTAACTCTCAAAAGCCTAAACAAAAGAAGCAGCATCTCTGTTATCATTGTGGAGCTGCTGGTCATACTCGACCAAATTGCTACAAGTGGCTAGCCACCCAACAGAGCAATAGTATGACAGCATCTGGAAGCCAAAATCAGCTTCAATCCTCTCTTGCTCCTCTTGGAGATCTTCTAAAAGCCATCATGTTCCTTTCGAACTTGAACGGTTTCAATTCTTCCCCCTCACCGCCGGTTCAAGGTTTCAATCAAAGGAAAGGCTCTTCCAAGGTGTGGAAGAAAAAGGACTCTAAGTGATTTTATCACTTTCTTCTCCCTTCTTGTTTTTCTCATTTGTTGCATTGCATGTGTGTTTTGCATTTTTATTTGAGTCAGTCTAGTTTTATGCATTGTTTTTGCTTTGTTAACATGTTTTTATGCGTTTACTTTCAGTTTTGTTTATTTTGTTTTTGATATAAAAATAAAAAATAAAAAAAAATTGAAAAATTGAAAAATACAAAAACAGTGTGTGTTTTGTGTACTTTGGTACTTGTGTACCTTAGATGGCCAATGAAACAAAGTTTTCTAAACTTTATATCTCTTGTAGCTTAGATGAGCATCTTTATGCACAACTAAGCAAGTGAGTTTTGTGGCTCGTGTTTGTGATGAGTAAGATTAGGTTATTTCTTAGACTTAACACTCATATCACTCTTTTTGACGGGTAGGACTAGAAAATCCTAAGAGAAAAGCATAAATAACTATCTCACCACTGTTGCCCGCCAATCATTAATGACATCTGTATGCTTCGGCATAGCAAAAGTGTGATGTCAATGACATTTGTGTGCTTAGGCATAGCAAAATTGAAATGTCAAAATATCAATGGGTATTTCTTTTCTTTCTCATAAGCCCATGTATGATATGCTTAAAAAAAAAAAAATATATGCAAAGAAATAAAAAGCAAAAAGATTAAAAATGCTTTAAAATGGTTGCAAGCGTGTATTCTAGGAGATGTGGGAGTTATAGGATGTACCTCAAAGGTGATAGTCCCCATCAAACAGTTATGATTGTGTGTGAGTTAAAGTTATTTTCTCATATCTCAGATCGTCATAACATGTATACACTTATGCAATCTTGCGATGTTTTTCACACACAACACGCAATATTCTTTGCTACTTTTGATACATGTGCAGGTACAATGTGATTTGGCCATCACAAAGGTTTACATGTGCTTTTGTATGCTCACTAAACTGTCATGACTTATTTTTGAAATATAAAATTGGTTAGACTTGTTTAGTGTGTGTGTGTGTTTTTAGGAGATCTATGTGCTTAAATTTTCATTGAAAGATGATTTTTGAGAGATTTATATGTTGGTTGGATCATGGTTGAGGTGCATGTCTTGATTGCATTCATGTTTGTGTTTTTCACTTCTCGAAAAACTGCATTTCATAGCTGGCTCGACACCTTCTCGATACCTCCTCGATACCTGGTCAGTTGTCGAGCCTCTTAAGCATTTTTCTTATCGCAATCTCGACACTTCCTCGACACCTGGTGGATTGATCGAGATTCTCTCTGTCTGGTCGATACCTTCTCGACACCACGTCGATCGATCGAGATTCTGGTGTTGGTTCAGCTGTTTGGTACCTCGATACCTCCTCGATACCTTATCTGTCGAAGGCATATTCTCTCGACACCTTTCTCGACAGCATCTCGATACCTCTCGACACCTCAGCTGTCGAGATTTACTGAAGGTCCTATAAATGCTGTGATCGCGATTTTCTTCTCATTTTCTTGATCTCTCTTCGATCTGTCCGAGGCGGTTCGACTTCCTGAGCAGTTTTCTTCTCTCCAACCTTCATCCAACGTGATTTTTGGCACTTTCTTGCTTCGAATCACCTGGTATGATCTTGTTATCCTTTGTTTTTCATGCATTTCATGATTTGAAACTTAGGTTTTGGGATTTTCTTTGAAAACTTTGGGTTTTTCAAAATCATTGAGTTTTTATTGAAATTTTGGGTTGGGTTTTCAATAAAAAGTGTTTAAAATGTCATGCATTGCATTTCATGTGCATTAGAATGATATTTTCATGCATTTAGTTGTGTGATTCTTGTATGTGTGCTGCTAGGATTGGATTGGGCTGAGCCCATAATGTTTTTTTTGTTAGCATGTCACATGATCATGCATTCCCATGCATACGTCTTTTTTGTTCAATATATTGTCATATTTGAACTGTTTGGGACTTTTCTGATTGTCTCCCTCTCTATCTCTTTTCTTATTCTTTTACGTTAGTTGCATCTATGGCACTTAAACGTAAATCCACTCCGGCTTGGAACCCTCTGTGTTCTGGAGCTTCTTCATCATCTGATACTGCTCCTCACACTCTTTGGTTCCGTGATGTAGATGCCCAAAAGGCGTTTACTGAGAACTTTTCTAAACGAGGTGTTCATTCGGAACGCCATGTTGTTCTGGCGGACTTCGCCGACACTGACCTTCCCTCTGTCATTCACAGTAGGGGATGGGAGTCACTGTGTGACGTCCCGGTCACTTGTCCTCTCGTACTCATTCAGGAGTTTTACTCCAACATGTACGTGATAGATCGTTCAGTACCTCTCTTTCATACTCGCGTTCGAGGTACGCGCATTGCTGTCACACCGCAGCTGGTTGCAGATGTGCTTCATGTCCCTAGGATAGAGTTTCCTGACTATCCTACATGTGAGCGACTGAGGACTGTGTCCAAGGATGAGCTCATTTCTGCTTTCTGTGAGTGCCCTTCTGAGTGGGGTGAGCATATGTACACATTATGTAGACCTTTTGCTAAAGGTCCTAGGTTCCTTAACATGGTGATGACTTTTGTACTTCATCCTCTTTCTCACTATAACTCTATCACAGAGCCTCGTGCTCGTTTCTTGCTTTCTCTTCTTGAGCATCTCACGATAGATTTTCCTTCTCACTTCATTCTATCTATCATAGATGTTCATCTTGATGCGGCGTCCCGTGATAAGCTCATCTTTCCTTCCGCTATCACGAGGATACTACGCCATTTTTCCATCCCTTTTCCCGTGTCCGACCACTTCACACACATCTCTGCCATAGATGCCGCTACCGTAAAACGTAGTCAGGCACAGTTCAGGGCGAGACAGCCGGATTCCACTCCGCCCTCCCGTTCGGCTCCATCCAGATCTGCTCCATCTACATCGACTCCTCTTCCTTCCTCCAGCGATGTATCTCTTGGAGATATTATGGCGCAGCTGCAGCGCATGGATGCTCACCTTGATACACTCACCACTGAGTTGTATCAGGTGAACGTTCGTGTTGGTCGTATTGCACGACGGCAGGCGACCATGGGTGGTTTTGCATCTGAGGCTTCTCCTCCACCACCTCCTCCAGTTGCTTCAAATTCTGATACTGAGGATGATGATGATGATGATGGTGATGACGATGATGCTTCTGATGATGATGATGGAGATGCTAGCTCTACTGATGAGATGTCTACATGACACTCTACCCTTTGTCACTCGTGACAAAAAGGGGGAGTAGTTTTGGGATTATGAGAGTAGTCATCTTTGGGGGAGAGTTAGTATAGGACATTTTTGATAGGGGGAGTGTTCATACTTTTGAGGGATGTAGTGAGGCTTATGATGTATCTTTTCTTTTCTTTCTTTATAGATACATTGGTTTTGTATATCAGTTTACATACATTGTACTTCTCTTTCTATATATGTGGATGTATGTTTTTCTTATTCACCTATCTCTTCATGTGTTGTTTCTTTTCTCTCTTTATACACATGATCTTTATATTTGTATGCAATCTAGTTAACTCTGTTTCACACAAGATGCCTTGATGAGTTTTGTTTAAAAGTGTTTAAGAAATACAGGTTGTCAAAGTCTTCTTGCCATAAACTCTCTTTTTGCAAAGTTCTTCAAGAGTTTGTGTTAGGATAGATTTTATTGTATTTAACAAGTGAATATGAGTTGAGTGATTTATGACTTCTCTCATATGTTCATTTGTTGGTTGTGGTTTTGTCACGGATTGCCAAAGGGGGAGATTGTTAGGACATATGTGTTCACATGTTAAGAACATATGTCATACTTTATGTAAATTGGCTAATCCTTTGACAAAACGCACTTTACTTGTAATTGGGTAGTTCTAGGTGTATTTAATACTTCAAGAAACTATGTTTCAAGATCAAGTGTTGAAGTCATCAAGTCTGTCCAAGAAAAAGCAAGTTGAAGTGCAGAATTTTAAAGCTCGACACCTGCTCGACACCTACCTCGACACCTGCTAGCTGTCGAGAATTAAAAAGTCAGAATTCTGATCTGATTTTCTTGGGATCCGTGAATGTGTTTTTGGGCCTTCTTTTCTTCTAACCCTAAACATATTTAAGGAGTGTTTTAAGAGCCGTCAACATAGACACAAGTTGTATAAGCATTGAGCAATCCTTGTTCAAGCAAATTGTGCTCAAAAGACGAAGTTCTTAACCTAGGTCATCTTCTTCAAGAAGTTGCTGTGTATTGTGCACCTTAGGGTTTTGTGACCAAGCATCTTCCTGATCTTCATGCATAGGATGATCTGAAGAACTCTGCAGCCAGCCTCTCATTCTAAAGTTGGTGATTGAAGTCGCGTACTGGGATCCGCGCATCTGGTTAGTCACGTACTTGGGTGCCGTGCATCAAAAGGGGGAACTGTCGCTACAGATCAAGTCCAATTGGGTATTGGGGTAAGAGTTCAACTGTAGGTTGGTAAGGTACTTGGGATTCCTTATTTGTAACCGCTTGATTTGATAATAGTGGAGTTTCGGGAGTGGTGACCTGAAATCACCCGGTGGGGTTTTTGCCGTTAGGGTTTTTCCCCATTCGTGAACAAATCACCGTGTCTTTTATTTTCCGCTGCATATTTTGTTATTCGGTGATTTGTTTGTGCTGCCACGTATTTGCATATTAAATTGATTAATTAATAACTTGACTTAATTAATTAATTAGTTTAAAATCACAAGGGGTCATTCAATTTGTGGCCTATCAATTTATATTTTGTTCTTTACCACAATTTACTTAGCAACCAAACAGAAACTCAGCAAAACCCTTTTAAACAGTCAACTCAGCAAAACCATGTGTGACCCCTCCTACTCCCATCCTCACCCCCACCATCAACCCCCCCTACTCCCTCTCTCTTCCCCTTCCTACCACCGGCTGTACCACACTTTCCTTCCCTCCCTCCCTATCCTTTCCTATTTCCACCTCAACTCCCACCTTTTGGTTTACCTCCATACACCTTTTGTCACCAACCTATTCCTTCTAGCCTTTGCCCACCGTCACAACCTCTACAACCACCCACATTGCCTAATAAACCTTCTGTGCCTACACCTTCACTGTTACCTGTTATCTCCCTACCTAAACTGATACTGTTATCTCCCTACCTAAAACTGATACCAAACCAGCTGCAAACCTTATTACCTCTCCCTCTGTATCGGTTCAGGGGGGTAGTAAGATCCTCTTCCGTATTGATGCAAAACTTTTCTCTTTTTCTTTCAATGGTGGGCGACATGATTCGTATGCTATTCATGAGGGTAGCCGGCATGTTAAACATACTATCTGGGTAGGTCGTAAAGGATTGGAGTGGATCATTTCTTGTTTTGCTGATATTCATGATTGGGTTTCGGGGAAAGTTCCCCTGTGTAAACGGTTCTGGGATAATAATAAGTTGTTGGAATTTTGTGGGAGGTCGAATAAAGCTAGTGTCTTTGTGGTCATAGCTGAATACTTTGGCAGGGCTCGCCAAGGCTGTGTTATGATACCAGCAAGTTCCAACCGTGCAGGTTGCTCTTTGTTTCAGAGAGAGAGATGAGGGATTTTTTCACTGGTGCTAAACCAATTTCTATGGCTGCAGCAAACTCCAAAAATGGTGGTGGTGGAGGTGGTCAGTCTACTGGTGGTGACCGGAGTGGGAAAATTTTGTCTGCTGTTGGTCATCAACGCAAGTTTAGGAATTTTGAAAAATTTGGAACTATTTTAGGGCAGAACAGGATTCCTGGAGGCCATGCAAAGAATGGTTTAGTTATAAAAGGCAAAGTTTCAGTTATTAATGGCAGACCCACGCGGACCTGTACTTTTAAGCTGACCCCTGCTTGTTTGGCTTTGCGAGTGTGCAAAAGTGAAGGAGGGAAACGTTCTATGACTTACCTGGATGCAAAGAATTTTAGTTGGCCCAAGGAAGTAAGTGGTAGGCCTGAAATTCTCAAACATTCCGGTGGGCTTGCCCAAGCCCAGCCCGTGGACACTCTTTCTCCACTTAAGGGCAATTTGGTCAAACCCATGGCCTTAAAGGATTCTTTTGAGGGCCAGTTTTCGTGGGCTGTAGGGGAGAGCTCCAGAGAAAGCCCGTGGGAGTGTACTGGGTCGCTGGTGCCAGCTGCGATCCCGGCGAGCACGAGGGAGGTTTCCGGGTAGTTGGTGACAGCGGCGGCGCCAGAGAGTGCAACGGTGGGGTCCTTTGTGGGGTTTTCCGGCACGGTGGTGATTAATCGGAGGATGGGGGACATTACCCATATTCCGATAGCTGGTGACGGCAAGGCCGATGCTTCCCATAACTCTTTTTCTCCTCTGTCGGGTCTGGGTAATGGGGAGGACCTCTGTTTTGGAGAGAGAGATAACTTTATGGTGGATTCAAGTGAGAAATGAGGAGATTGGAGTAATCCTGATGCTGAGCTTGCGTTGCCGAGCCAAATGGGTGGGTTTAAGTTGCTGCAGGATGGACCTGAGCATCTTTTGAGTCAGTGGAAGCACAGGGCGGTTGATCCTAGTGGTTTTTTTCATGGTGAGAATGAGAATGATTTTTTGGAATGCTCACGTCTTTCTAAATGGGATCCCAATGGTCACAAGGAGTTGGAGGTGATCCAGAAAGGTGATGAGGGAGAGTTTCTGGGGTCAGCGTAGGTAAATTCGAAATGGGTTTGTAGTCTGATGAAATTTTTTTGTAGAATTGTGGGTTTTCCTATTGTGAAGCATGAAGATCAATGCCTGACTCTGTTTCGTCTTCTCGAACAAGACTGTGTTGATGTTGTCAGTGTTGGGTCTTCTAATGGTAATGTGAACTCTAAGCAGAAAGGGTTTAGGGAACTCAAAGGGTTGTTTTCCTCTATTAATTATGATGGGGTAGCATCTAAGGGGAGGAACAGAGACCTTTCAGTAGGTTCGGGGGCGATCATTGGTTTTAAATGAGTTTACAGCTGTTATCTTGGAATGTTAGGGGCTTAAATAATCCTCAGAAGCGAGAGGTATGTAAAAATCTTTTCAAGGAGTGAAAGTGTGATATAGTTTGCTTTCAAGAAACTAAGCTGTCTTCTTTAAATTCTTTTGTTGTGCGAAGCCTTTGGGTTAGTCCATTCCTAGATTGGGTTGTTCTAGATGTAGTTAATACTGCAGGGAGAGTGTTACTGGTTTGGGACAAGAGAGTTTTTGAAAAAGTTGATTGTGCCGTTGGGCGGTTTTCTGTTAATGTTTTATTCAAGGGCGTTGTAGATGATTTTGTTTGGGCTTGCTCACGAGTGTATGGGCCTAGTGAGGATTCTCAGCAGGGTGCTCTGTGGGAAGAACTCTCAAGGATGCACTCCAGGTGGAATACGGCATGGTGTGTTTTTGGGGACTTCAATATCATTCGATATCCGAGTGAGAGATTTGGTTGTGAGGCTTTTTGTCCGGCTATGTTTGCTTTTTCAGACTTCATTGAGGCTAATTACCTTGTGGACTTACCCCTTGAAGGGGCTTCGTTTACTTGGTTTAGAGATTCGGGGTCAGATTGTATGTCAAGAATTGATAAAACCTTGGCATCAGTGGATTGGGTGGATCGCTTTGGTAACGTGTCCCAAAGGGTTCTCCCTCGTGTAGTTTCTGATCATTGCCCTCTATTGGTGGTGGCGGGTAGCATTAATAAAGGCCGAAGTGCCTTTAAGTTCGAGAATATGTGGTTGAAAGAAGAGGGTTTTGTAGAGAAGGTTCGGCATTGGTGGAATGGGTATTGCTTTTCGGGTTCTCCTAACTTTATTCTGGGGTGTAAATTAAAAACTCTTAAAGAGGACTTGAAAAAGTGGAATAAGGAGGAATTTGGGGATTTAGCCTTTAGGAAGAAATGTCTTTTATCGGAATTGTTGGGTTTGGATGCTAGGGAGGACCTGTCAGGCCTCTCTCTTGAGGATCAAACCCATCGTACTCAGATTAAAAGAGAGATTGCACATCTTGCCTCTTTGGAGGAGATTTCTTGGAGACAAAAGTCCCGGTTCTTATTTGTGAAGGAGGGGAACAATAATACTCGCTTTTTTCATCGGGTTGCAAACTCCCATAGAAGAACTAATTATCTTCGGGGTATAAAGGTAGATGGTGTCCTCTATGAGGATGAGGAAGAGGTGCGGTCTAAGGTGGTCCACTTTTATCAGAGTTTGTACATTGAGTCAGATACTTGGCGTCCTTTTATGGATGGATTAGAGTTTAGTAGCATTGGAGAGGACGAGCGGCTTGAATTAGAGAGCGACTTTTCTAAGGAAGAAGTGGTAAAGGTTCTTCAAGAGATGGAGGGTGATAAAGCCCCAGGTCCTGATGGTTTCACTATGGCTTTTTTCCAAAAATGCTGGAGTGTTGTGGAAATAGATGTCATGGCTTTCTTTGATCATTTTCATAGGAGCTCAGAGTTTGAACGGTCTCTGAATGCTTCTTTCCTATCTCTGATTCCCAAAAAAAAATAATGCTTTGAATATTAAAGATTTTAGGCCTATCAGTTTAGTAGGCAGTGTGTATAAGATTTTGTCTAAGGTTTTAGTTAACAGATTGAGACGGGTGATGGATAATCTTATTTTGGAGTCTCAAAATTCTTTTGTTGGTGGCAGACAGATTTTGGATTCAGTGCTTATTGCCAACGAATGTTTAGACAGTAGATTGAAGTGTCGCACCCCGGGGGTGGTGTGTAAGTTAGATATTGAGAAAGTTTATGACCATGTGAATTGGGACACTTTGTTTTATCTGTTGGAGAGGATGGGTTTTGGGGAGAGATGGAGGAGATGGTTAAAAACTTGTGTCTCTACCGTTCGCTTCTCAGTTCTGGTTAATGGATCGCCTACTGGCTTCTTTGGTAGCTCTAGAGGGCTCAGACAAGGTGATCCTTTGTCTCCCCTCCTTTTTCTTTTGATCACGGAGGTCTTAAGTCGTATCATAAAGAAAACTGAGGAAGGTGGTTTCATTCAGGATTTTCATGGGGGTCCTATTAATTCTACTGGTATCCGTGTTTCTCATCTTTTATTTGCTGACGATAACATTCTTTTCTGTGATGCCTCTAGAGAGCAGATTCTGTCTATTAGGCTAGCTTTTACTTGTTTTTAAGCTTTTACTGGTTTGAAGGTAAACGTGGGGAAAAGTGAAATTGTCCCTATTGGGAAGGTGCGTAACATTCAGTCTTTGGCTAATATCCTTCAGTGCAGAGTGGACAATTTGCCTATGCCTTACTTGGGTATGCCGTTGGGAACTTTGTATAAAACACCCTCCATTTGGAATCCGATCCTAGAGAGGATGAAAAAGAAGCTTTCAAGTTGGAAGCGGCTATATTTGTCAAAGGGTGGTAGACTCACCTTACTGAAGAGTACCCTTTCAAGCCTTCCGACTTATTACCTTTCCCTTTTTACTATCCCCAAAGCTGTGGTGATTAAATTGGAACGCATTCAAAGGAACTTATTGTGGGGTTCATCAGTTGAGTGTTTCAAATATCCTTTGGTGGCTTGGGAAAAGGTTTGCTTACCGCGTGAATTGGGTGGTTTAGGAATTCGGAAGTTGGTGCCTTTTAATCAGGCCCTTTTAGGGAAATGGCTTTGGAGGTATGGCCATGAAACCTCTCATCTGTGGCGAAGGGTAATAGCCATGAAATATGGGGAGGGAAAAGGGGGCTAGTGCACTAGAGCTTGTAGAAGGGCCCATGGGCGTGGGTTATGGCGGAGTATTAGTGAAGGGTGGGAATCTTTCGCTAAGCATTTCTCTGTTGTGGTCGGAGATGGATCTTGTATTCTTTTTTGGCATGATAAGTGAACTGGGGATGCCCTCTTAAAAGTCTTTATTCTCAGTTATTTTTGTGTTCAGCTAACAAGGAGACTTGTATTTCTAATGTGTTAAGCCCTTCAGTGGGCGACAATGACAGACTGTGGAGCTTAAGATTTCAGAGGGAGTTCAATGATTGGGAGTTGGTGGCCTCCTATTCCCTTCTTCATTTCATCCAAGCCCGAATCCCTAGGGGTGGAGGGTGTGATAGGCTTTGTTGGGATCTTAATGGCAGTGGGAAGTTTGATACTCGATCTTTCTATCATAAGATTCGTAATGCAGCTCCCTCCACCTTCCCTTGGAAGGGTATTTGGAAAGTTAAGGTTCCTAAAAGGGTGGCTTTCTTTATGTGGACAACAGATCACGGTCAGATTCTAACCTTGGATAATCTTATGCTTTGTGGTCGCCCATTGGCGAATCGATGCTATTTGTGCTGTTTTAATGCGGAATCTGTGGATCATTTATTACTTTTTTGTCCGATAGCTCATTTTTTGTGGATGTATATGCTTCGGTTGTTTGGGATCGTTTGGGTCATGCCAGGTTCAGTCGAGGACTTATTATTCTGTTGGTTTCATTGGCTTGGGAAGCATAGTTCTAATATTTGGGATTTGGTCCCAGGCTGTTTTATGTGGACTATTTGGTTTGAACGGAATCGGGGGGCTTTTGAGGACGAGGGGAAACTTTTTTTTTTTTTGATAAATAACGTAAGAATATTATTAATAATAAAAAGATTGCCAAACCGAGTACATTAGGGTTGTACTATGGAGGCACAAATCAGAAAACAAAAGAACAACGGTCAAGAAAAAAAGAAAAAGAAGAACAAGAAAAATGAGAAAAAATCACACTCCATTCAAAGAGAGTGTGTAAGAAAAAAGACTTAATCTCCAGCAAAGGTCGTTCACAACCCTCAAAACTTCTAGCATTCCTTTCATGCCAAATGCACCAAATCAAACAATGAGGCACTAATCTCCAAACATCAATGTGACGATGACGCGCAAACTTTCCTTGCCAAGCCTCAAACAACTCAAGAACAGTGCGAGGCATAACCCATTGAATACCAAACAAGCAGAAAACCAAAGACCACAACTCCCAAGCTATGGAACAATGAAGAAGAAGATGATCCACCGACTTTCCACACCTCTTACACATATAACACCAATCAAGCACTATCACTCTTCTTTTACGAAGGTTATCTGTTGTTAAGATCTTTCCTAAGGAAGCAGACCAAGAAAAGAAAGCTACTCTTGAAGGAACCTTCGATTGCCAAATCATTCGCCATGGAAAGGAAACAAAAGTAGGAGGGTAGAATGAGCTATAATAACCTCTAACCTCAAAACCTCTATTCCTTGCAGGTTTCCAACAAACCTTGTCTGGACCAAACCCTCGCACTGTCGAAGAATAGACCAACCCCATAAACCGGTCAAAAGCTTCTTCTTCCCAATCTTGTGGTGGACGAAGAAATTGCACATTCCAGTGAAACCTCCTAACAGACCAACCCATAACTTCAGCCATCGAGGAATCCTTTGACCTACTAAGACAATAAAGCTCCGGAAAGGCCTCTTGGAAAGTACACTCTCCACACCACACATGCTTCCAAAATTTCACTCTAGTACCATCCCCCACATCATAAACCAGAAATTTAGAAAAGTTCAACCAGCCGCTTCTAATATATCTCCACAAGCTGACCCTATAAGGACTTGTCACCTTTTTCGTACACCAACCACCCCAAATGTTCCCATATTTTGCCTCTATAACCCTCCTCCATAAAGCCTCAGTCTCCATGCCATACCTCCACAACCATTTACCTAGTAAAGCAGAGTTAAAATTCTCCAACCATCTTATACCCAACCCCCCAACCTGCAATGGCCTACAAACCTTGGCCCAATTAACTAAATGTATTTTAGGTTCACTACCAATCCCATTCCATAGAAAATCTCTCTGCAATTTCTCCATACGCTTTGCCACCTTACCGGGTAAAGAAAAAAGGGAAAGAAAGTATGTAGGTAAAGATGAGAGTGAGCTTTTAATGAGTGTCACCTTACCCCCTTTAGATAGATACATTCTCTTCCAACCTGCTAATCTCCTCTCCATTCTCTCTAGAATAGGATTCCAAACAGAAAGATCCTTAAATTTTGCGCCTAATGGAAGGCCCAAGTATTTCAAAGGCAAAGAAGACTGCCCACACCCCAATAGACCCATCAAATCCTCCAAATTGTGTACCTCACCAACAGGTACTAGTTCAGATTTCTCCAAATTAATATGAAGCCCTGACACCTCCTTAAATCTAGCAAGAATCGCTCTCAAATTAGCAATCTGAGAAGGTTCAGCATCACAAAAAATCATAGTGTCATCTGCAAATAAAAGGTGAGACACCGTCACTGATGGACCAGCCGTACTACCCACAGAAAAGCCTGATAATTGCCCAACGGAGGCAGCCACATCCAACATACGACTTAAAGCCTCCATCACAATATCAAACAACAAAGGAGATAAAGGATCCCCTTGCCGAAGCCCCCTAGAACTTCCAAAGAAATCTGATGGGCTACCATTGATCAGGACAGAGAACTTTACAGTTGAAATGCAAAACCTTATCCATTTTCTCCATTTCTCTGAGAAACCATAACGCTGAAGCATATACATTAAAAAATCCCAACTCACATGATCATACGCCTTCTCCACATCCAACTTACACAACACACCTGGAACTCCTGATTTTAATCTACTATCAATACATTCAGAAGCAATCAAGACGGAATCCAAAATCTGTCTACCCTTCACAAAAGCATTTTGTGAATCCGAAACAATCTCATGCGCCACCCTACGAAGCCGATTAGCCAACACCTTGAGGACGAGGGGAAACTGTGGTTTAGTTATTAGAGTTTTGCCAAAGGACCCTTTTTGATTGGTCTCTTTGTTGGGGTTTCTCGGATTGTTCTTCCCTTATGGATTTTATTTCTTCTATTAGAATAGATTAAGGGCTGTTTTTGTCTTGTTGTTTCTTTTTTCCATTGTTCACTACCGTGAACTCTTTGTGTTTCTCTTGCTTTTCTTTTTTTAATAATATTTTCTTCTTACTTATCAAAAAATAAAAATAAAAATAAAAATTGATCAAACAAAATAGAAACTGCTACATGAAAACAACCGAGTACACAATTTCTTAAACTCCTCTGATGGTGAAAAGTCTAAGGTTATAAACACTCAACCTTTTTCTTTCCTTCATTTTCTCAACTACCAAACAATCATAACAAGAAATAATCATCCATTCTCATTCCAATAAGTCAGCCATTCTAAATTCCATTCATCAAATTGCTGAGAGATAAATATAGAAATTTATTCAGGACAACATAAAAGAAAAAACTAACCAAAAATGTCAAAACTACTTCCATGCCATAAAACAAGCAAACATATAAGATTACCATCATTTATATCCTACTCTTTTAGTGTATTAGCTATTACATTACAGGTTCTACACTTCCAAATTGCAATAGATCACAAAGAAAAATTTGTAGATGCTAGTTCCAAGTTTGGAGATCCAGTAGACTATGTTTTCTTTGGATAGAGAGAAGGCCCCAGGCCCTGATGGGTTCACAGCTTGTTTTTTTGAAAATACTTGGCCTGTTATCCCTTCAGATGTAGTCCATGCCATCCAATCATTCTTCAATTCAGGTAGGTTACTTCGAGAGGTGAATGCAACAATTATAACTCGTCCATAAAGTGAGCAACCATTCAAGTGTGTGCCATGGGGGAAGTATAGACCAATTTTTTTGTTGAAATATAATTTACAAGTGCATCACAAAGAACTTGACTAAGACTTAAAGCATGCTTGAATGATATTATTAGCCCCAACCAAACTGTCATTGTGCCTGGCAGGAATATAGCAGAAAATGTGCTATTAGCTCATGAAATTGTTAAGAACTACTCTGCCATAGAGAATAAGGCCAAGACAGGTGTACCCTCAAGGTGGAAATTAGGAAAGCTTATGATTTAGTGGTAAATCTGGAATCGTAGTTTACTATTCAGTGCCTAAAAGTTGTGGATTTTATTACCACTCCTACATACAATGTGACTATAAATGGAGGACTAGCTGGTTATTTTCAAGGAGCCAAGGGGATGAGACAAAGGGGTCCATTGTCCCTAGTTATTTGTTTCTGCGAGCAATGGAGTTCCTAACTCAAGTGCTAAAAAAAGGATTCTTGGTTGCAAGGAATTCAAATTACATCCCAGATGTGAGAATATGCAGCTTATTAATCTTTATTTTGAAGACAATTGAATGAAATTCACAAGAGCTGATCTACTCCCAGTTCAGTGAGTGAAAAGCGTTTTCAAGACTTAAATAACAAGAAGAATAAATGCTTGGACATTTTAATACTTATCCTTTGCAGGCAGATTGAAGTAATACAATCAGTCTTATATAGTGTGTCTTCGGGAGGTGAGTGAGTGGATGTTACTTTTTTCTAGGTAATTTAACATAATATTTATGAAGAAAGAAGCTAAACTGTGCACAACTATAAAACGGGTTTGGAAAGACTTGCATGCACCTATCACATTTTTTGTTATTCTAAACAAAATAATGCTTAATGGAGTAAAATCTTAAGTGCAGCCAAAGCTGTTCCAAAGAAGACAGCCATTTCATCAAACAACAAGTAAGCAATATGCGCATTCCCTCCACCACATTGGAGTAACTAGTTGATCCAAATCACGATACAGACCTTTGTAGAAATTGGGTTTTTGATCTTCTAAGAAAAAGATCTCCATATTTATGACAAGAATATGATCCAATTAACTTGCGTAATGATTGCTATTTGCCTAAGTTATAACAATGGCGTTAAAAGTTGAACTTGTACTGATTGTGTTTAAGCAAAAAAATGAACAAACAAAAACACAGTATAGAGATTTAATTCCAAAAAGTGAAAAACGCCCAAAACTTAAAGATACATAAATAAAAGAAAATAAGATTTCCTAAATCACTTAAGAGTGTAAGAATGAAAGTACCTGAGAATAAGATGTTGAAATGCTTCTCTAAATTTCCACCCAATATATTAAAATATTGTTAATGAACCCCACTAGAGAATAAAAGACCATCTGCATCCACATATTTGAGAATAAAGGAAGAGAGTGTAACTCAAAAAGAGGAAAAATTTATTCGAATATGACTAAAAGGAAATTACAACAATGCTACCTACCAAAAGAAATTACAATAATGTGGCAGAATAAAATTCAAAATTTGTAAAAATACATCACCTAAAAACCATACCCCAAAGCTTGATAACTTAGGTACAAGCAACATAAAGTTTTAACAGTGCTCCAAATGAATGCCAATTGGTTCCTTAACCTCACTCCATCTCTCAAAGATTATAAATAATGGCACAAAAATAAAATAAAATAAAGGCTCAAATTCAGATCAAACCAAGACTCCGGTCCAAAAATTTGAATTGCCATGGCAAATGGTTACTCTACATATACTAATGTCTAGAGTAGTGACCTACAAGATGACATGGGATAGGAAGCCATTACATGAAGAAGTTCAATTAAACACAAGTAATTAGGAAGAAAACAAAAGGGAGGAAAAAAGAGTCCCAACATAAATAAGTGTAGCATCTTATAGCATCTATACTTGATTATGACAGAGACTACATACCAAATTATTACAAAATGAGTTAACATGAGTAACACAGGAAGATGAGAACAGTTTTGAATTTCATGGAAATGTGATCTCTGTTTTAATATAAAATGAAGGCCTAGAGGTCAAGTGTGAAAATAGGCGTGCAACAAAATTTGCAAATAGCATTGTTGTGCTAACATTAGCCAATAGCTTAAAGTTTTGAGTATTATATGTCTCAAACAACTATAGTATTGCTTTCAAAGGCGCTTAATAATAATGAAAATATATATACCCACATCATTCAATTTGAAAATTTTAAGTGAAACTAAGCCAAGCAATACTAATAAGCTCAGGAGCTTCATCATTGATATTTATGAGCAGGTTTGGTGCTTTGGTAATTGAATGGGTATGGAAGTGTAGAAACCAAGTTGTTTTTTAGAACAAATCTGTGGTTTATGAGCAGGTTTGCAAAAATTTGATAAGAATCTTTCATGAGCATTGCAAACAGAGCAGCCCACTCCTTAGCTAGATGGTCTATGCTTAATTCTATTTTTGAATCTTTTGATTTAGGGAATAGCCCATCTGTTGTTGTAAATGTAACCTTGGGAGAGGCATGTCAGTAAGTTATTGGCAGTCCCATTGCTGTTCTGTTTTTTGCCAGTTTTGGTTTTCAATAAAGTTTTTTCTGTTAAAAAAAAAATTGACCTTTTAAACCAAAAAGCAATTCTTAGAGGGCGAACTCCCTCAAACCAGTCATTCCTTTACAGTCATTCCACCACCCATTCTTCTCATGCCCACTCAATTTTCCTTAAATCAATATTATTCCAATCTCAGATTAGAAAGCTCACTGCAGCATCAAAACTTGAATGCATCTGCTAAGTAGAAAGACTCAAGATAAGTATGGATCTTGTTCTCCATTATTCTTGACTTAATCAATTAATCAGATCCAGTATAAGATTTCTTTGTTTCTTCAAAGCATTCTGCTTCAAGCAATAGTGAATATACTCTATCCCCTGCTTCTATTGTCCATCTAAATACTCCATCTCAGACCATTCCATCAAAGATAAACCCACCTTTCTTGTAAGTGCCAACATCTACACTAGAAGTAGACAGTCTATGACCCAACATTGTTACCCACATACAAGGTTATAAAATGAATCCTTAAGTTGCTCTACCGTTTCAATTTTAATCAGCTTTGGCATCTTCAGAGCTCACTAATCAGTTATAAAGTGGTAAACTAAAACATTACAAAAATATATGCAATTCATCATTTGCAACAATAAAAGCGATGTTGAGTTACATATGCAATAAATCATATTAAAGGTTATAGAGAAATTTCACCGTTATAGAATTGTTCACAACTTTTTCACCCTTTCAGGCTAAAGAAATCTGTTGCCTCCACATATGCTTGTCATAAAAAACTGTATGCAATTTAATGAATAAATAGTGCATAGAATTTTAGACATTCAGAAGAAATTTCACAAAATATATGACTTTAATAAATCCCACTTGTTAGACATATACACCAAAATTTAAAGTATATTTTTTTTCTAGGAAATAAGATTGAAACTCTTACAATATTTCTCAGGCCAACAGATGGGTGAAGGAGCAATTTCTACCTAGATGGTGACATCATTTCTTCAATGCTCCAGTGGGTCCATTGCCAAAAGAAAATTAGTAGCACATAAGGGAAGTAAACAAAAATAAATTGACTTAATTGATAATAAATTCAGAGGAAGACCATCCTTTCTAGGTTTGCCTCCCTACTTTTGTGAATTCTTAAATTCTCTAAGACCACATAGTTGCCCTGACAAACTATTTTGAAGGCCACAACTTTCCCCTCCATCTAATACGATTTCTTCACGCTTGGAATCCAGCAAAGTTAATATTTTTGGCATATCATGTATTATTTAAGAAAAATAGTAGACATCTTTTAGAAGAAAAGTCTAGCTTAAAATTTTACTAACAATTACTTCTAGAAAATTCTATATACCTTCAAAAAAATTTATTTAGGAATAACTATTAGTTATGGTTGCCACAAAATAACAAGCAAATTTACCAAACACAATGCTGCATTTTAAACTTATGAGCCTAAACTACTTGTATATTTTGTAATTGATGCAATTTAAGAAAAGGTTTCTAAGGCGTTTTTTCAAAAAGGTAGGATCACCTCCAAACACCATCCATAGCCCCAAAATGGTCACATCATCAGGAATTGACCAATGTCCCAACAACTAAACAAACATAAACACCAACAACCAGCTCAAATGTTATCCAAGAACCCAAACATACTAAAACAAATAGAGAAAAACTCACCTCAAGGTTAGTGCCAGCATCCATATTGGTAGGTTCAATGAAGAATTTAATAAGTTGCTTGTAGGACTAAAAATTGAATTTAGTAAATGTGACAATATATTAAATGTTGTGGCCATTTGAGAGGTACAAAACAACAATCCTAATGAGCTAAGCTTAAGTTCAAAAGTAAATAAAATAAATTAAATAGAATAAGAATTACAAATTTCATGCATCAAAAATTCTGTGTACCATGATTAGTATAGAATAAAAATTTAAACAACATTTTTCTTTCTATAACAATAATAGTGCATCTAGTAATTACATTGGGCACATTGATCATTGATGAATCAAATCTTCGCAAGAAGTATTGCATCTATTACATTGAGGGTGGCCTTTGATTTCCTCAATGAAATTAAAGATGTGTAGGTGACAAACAAATGTGTAAGAACCTTCAGGCAAATGGCCATTATATGTGTTACTTAGGATTTGGGTTTTCGCCAAAAATGCACTTGGTATGTGCAGGATAATTGCAATCAGCACAATAGTAGAACCAATGTTTTGGATCTCGTTCATCTTCACAAATATCACAATAATATTCATCAGAGTCATCTTCAGCAGTATAATAGAGAGTGAACGGATGCTCATGTTGTTTGTACCTTGCAGTTTGTGGTAGTGTAGCACATTTGAAGTCCAAAGCAAATTTGCAAGTGGTACAACAGAATATTGGGAAAATTTTAGAATCACAACTGCAATTCTGTTCAAATGCTATGCTAGAGAGAAGTCGATGCTCATGAACAGGGTGGGTAAGGATGTCTGAGATCAAACTACATTGAACATCGAGACTAAACCCGTAGCATGTCTCACAACTATAGTTGAATCCATTGCCTTCGCGCTTACAGGCTCTTCACATAAATGTAGTATAATCATACAACCAATGTGGCTTTGGGAAGAGAGTAAGTGTTGATGAAGTGGGTGTCATTTTTTTCTAGGTAATTTAGCACAAGATTCATGAAGAAAGAAGCTACAACTTTCACAACTATAAAAGGGAGGATTAATGGCTTGTACGCACCCATCACATTTTTCAATATTTAGTACCTCATCATCCGAAAGCTTTAAATCATGCTCATGACTAAAGTGTTGGATTTCTGTGGCTATTTCAGTTTCATCCACCCCCACTTTGATATTTTTGACTTCGTAAGCTGCATATTGATCGAGTTCTGGATCTTCATTCTCCCCCTCTCTAAGTTCCTGCAAATTTTTGTTCTCCCTATTTCTGTAGTCCGCAGCACAATCGAGATGAGCAACGAAATCGCATATAGAGCAATAGTAAAACCCATAGTTTGTATTCACCTTTTGAACACAGAGCTGACAAAATCGAGAGTCGGATTGATGGAGTTCAACTTCAAGAGAAGAATGGGTGAGGTGGAGGGGGTGCCAGTGATATAGAAGTTGGAGTGTGCGTGGCAAAGAAGCACAAGTATTATGAATGCAATAGCTACATAGGGCACACTGATTAGGTATACCCTTGAATTCTTTGCCACAAAGGTCACAAGTGAACGATATCCACTTCCAAAAGGGGGTTAATGGGTGGTGGTGGACTTGAGAAGATTGGATGGTGGGCGGTAAGGAAGCACATGTGGCGTGAAGGTTGAAGTCGCAGCGGTAACAGCGATAAGTGTATTGTCGGCGAGATTCATTGCAAAGTTGGCATTTGGTCTTTTGTTTGTGTTTTTCTTCAGGACAATGTGTGTTTTGATCAAAGAGAATGAGATGATGGATTGGATGCAAGGGATGGTGCAACCCAAGGGGTAGTTCCGCACATGATTTATGATGAAGGTAGTTCGGGCATCCACCTTCTCTACAATAGTAGCAAGGACCATAAACTGATTCTTGGCACCCACAACAAGGATCTCCACCTCTGTAGTCTTGAAGGGAGAGCAAGGGATGCTTTGAATCGCAAAAATGTAGAAGCCGCTGCTGCTGCTGCGGCTGCTCCATCTTGTTGTTCTATGACATAATCATCAAAATAGTGATGCGTCAGAATTGGTTTCGAATCTATCTAACAACACACCATTTTCTTTAAATTTCCATGTAATATGACCGATTTTGGAGTTTGGATTTTAATAACAAAAACTGATTCAAAGCTTTTGGTTTGCTTAAAGATTAAACAAAGGTGATAATTTGATGAGACATGAATCTGTGTGTTTTGAAGTTGAAATATGAACCTAGATCCACCTCAAACAATACTTAAATAGCAGCAAATCAGTAGGACTAAGAACACAAATATTAACATAGCATGATCCAAGAACATAAATTTTAAAATATCATGATCTAATAACCCAAATCTTGAAAATTAAATTATTTAAAAAATAGCATTAGGCATCGAGGCACATGCTGCACATCCCAAATGTCTGAAATTTTACTTCAAAAACACAAATACACAAATCTTAAAACTCCAATCCTGCTTCATAGGCATGGAGGCATATAGAATAATTGAAAATTAACTAAGGGATTCAAAGAGAATGTACCATGTTGTACCCAGAGCAAGAGAGATGCAGCTATAACTTATGAAGCTCCAGAATTTGGTAGCTTGTGGATCTGAAGTATTATCCACTTGGCAATATCATGAGCTCTATTACGTAATAACTATAGTTTTTTGTTTCTCAAAAAAAAAAAAAAAATAATTTTTTTTTCCAAAGAGTCTAGGAAAATGGCTTACAAGTCAAATTACCAAGCAGGAAAAGGGGAAATTTCATCACAATGACTTTGCTATTTCCTTGGAATTGGACTTTCTTTTTAACAATCCTGTGTGCTGGACCAAGTTACAACCTTTTTTTTTTTTTTTTCTTTGAGAGGAAAAGTTCTTGCAACTTATTACTAATAGTATTGCTCATTCATGGCTAAACTTGGATAATTTAGGGTAGATTTTTCCACAAAATACAAAATCTATTAATTTAAATAGAACCCTAATAGTTTCTTTTTAGTCCAAAGACTCCAAAGTTCCAAACTACAGGAGTGTAAATGTAGCAAATGAAACTTTGTGGTTTAAATTGTGACAAGGCCAAACCACAAGGGATAAATTGAAATTTACCCAAGAAATTATTTTGTATTTCTGTGAAAGCATCCTATGTTTTTCGTTCTCAATTGTGCTTCAAGGAATGAGAAACTGCTATGAACATGAATGTTCCCCCTTTCTGCTTCAGTAGTATTTCAAAGGGCTACTAATGTATTGGCTATTGAGCTTCCAATGGAATCCAATTAAGTTTCTAAATTTTAACTGCGTGTTTAATCATAATAAGGCTGCCAATTTCTAAAACACCATTCTTGCTAACAATTTTGCACCTCCACATGCAACTTTAAAACACAAAGGTGTAATATAATTCAATGACACAGTTGCAACTTGGAACATATATTTATACCATTAGTATACATTTGTTTATAATGTATATTGGCATTTCAATATGGAATATATTCAAAAAGTACAAAAGAAACATTAGGTTGACAATCAAAATCAGAGAAAGGAGAAGCAACTGAATGCAATCTATGGAACTGATGTTCTTGCAACATATTTGATTAGTGAATAAGTTCAGATGGAGATTTAATTGCAGTTTCACTACCAGATATAGAGGACACAGTAAAACCAACAAATGATGATCCCTATGCAGTTCACTTCTAGTTTTCATTGTGTCTCTAAATGATTTAATTCACACCCAAAGCACCTACATTCCTCATGCACCCAATACAACCACAGCCTAACTTGAGACATAGACATAATGATCTATATTCTCTAACATGAGTTTTAGGTTTGGCAACCTAGGCTCTCACCACCAAAACCATATCAAATATCTCTGTTGGGGATCAAAGCTTGTGGCACCACCTATCATTTAAAGACTGTTCAAAGTAATTTCTTTCCTTCTTCTAGAATCTAGTCAGTGTGTGACAATCGGGAATTGATGGCTATTCCATCCTCAACATGATAATTTGTGACAGCAAACATATCTTTTGATATTTTATATTTGGAGGTATAAGTCCAAATGGTTTGGACAAAGTCTTAGTTAACTTTTTGATAGATATTAACAGAAGCAACCTCATTTAGCCTTTGAATATCAAAGCACATAAGAAGTCCCAGCAGAAACAATATCCAATATAGATGGGTAGTATTGTATTATCTTAAAGTCCAGCAAAAATTACATCAATTGAACTATTAACCAAGCCAAAAAATTTTGTAAATCACTTGAGGCATCTAATGAAGACCAGCATTGGTATGAATTCTAAAACCACATGACCAACGTCTCTATACACAAACAGAAATAATAGAAAAGAAAACATGTTCCCATGACATTTTCTAAATGCTTTTCCTAGCTGAGAAGATGCAGGATAAAAAAATAGAGTAAAAAAAAAAAAAAAAAAACTCACCTCAAGCTTATTGCCAGCATCAAGATTGATAGGTTCAATGAAAAATTTCGTAAGTTGCTTGTAGAATTGAAATCTAACTTTAACAAATGCAACATGTCAATTGTTTTGGCCGTTTGGGAGCTACAAAACAACAATCCTAATAAGGTTAGACTCAAAAGGAATAAAATAAATGAAAGTTCCCCTGTAAACTACACTAAAGGATTATTGTAAATAAAACATTCAATTTGATGATAAGAACAAAGGCTCAATCCCCAAGGAAAATATATAAATAAAAATTAATACCACATTTGTTCTTAATATACACAATAACGATGTCTGTTGAAATTACACTGGGCACATTGATAAAACAACTCTATGCAAGTATTGCCACATTTGTCACAATTAAGGTGGTCTTTAGTTTCCTCAATGAAAGTAAGGGGGTGTGGGTGACAGTCAAATTTGTATGCACTTCCAAACTTGATATTTGGGTATTTCCCAAGAATACATTTGGGATGTACAGGATAACTGCAATCCACATAATAGTAGAACCAATGCTTTAGGTCTCGTTCTTTTTCACAAATATCAAAATAATATTTACCAGAGTCATCTTCAGCAGTACAATAAAGAGTTAAGGGATGCTCATGTTGTTTGTACCTTACGGTTTGTGGTAGTGTAGCACATCTGAAGTCCAAAGCAAATTCACAAGTAGTACAACGAAATATTGGGTAAATTGTAAAAGGTGAGTAATTTTCGATACCACAACAACTACATTTCTGTTTGAATAGAATGCTAGAGAGAAGAAGTCGATGCTCATGACCATGGTGGGTAAGAATGTCTGAGATTAAACTACATGGAACATCAATCATAAAATCGCATGTCCCACAATGATAGTTGAAGCCATTGCAAGGATGCCAACAGGCTTCACACCAAAATGTATCACTTGTATTAAGTGAATTTCGGAAAAGGGTGAGTGGATGTTGATGAGTGGGTGTCGTTTTTTTCTAGGTAATTTAGCACAAGATTCTTGAAGAAAGAACAATTTACACAACCGTAAAAGGTAGAGAAAATGGTTTGTACGCACCCGTTGCATTTTTCATTGTTTAGAACCACATCATCCAAAAGCTTTAAGTCATGCTCATGACTGAAGTGTTGGATTTCTATAGCAATTTCAATTCCGTCCTCCCCCATTTCTATATCTTTGACTTTATAAGTTGCTGAATCAACAAATTGATCAAGCTCTGTATCTTCATTCTCCTCCTCCTTAAGTTCCAGCAAATTTAAGTTTTCCCTATATCTGTAGTCCCCAGCACAATTGAGGTGGGCAACAAAATCACATTTAGAGCAATAGTAAAACCCATAGTTTGTATTCACTTTTTGAGCACAAAGCTGACAAAATCGGGAGTCGGATTGATGGAGTTCAACTTCAAGAGAAGAATGGATGAGGTGGAGAGGGTGCCAGTGATATAGAACTTGGAGTGTGCGTAGCAAAGAAGCACAAGTATTATGAATGCAATAACTACATAGGGCACACTGATTACGTATACCCTTGACTTTTTTGGCACAAAGGTCACAAGTGAACGACATCCACTTCAAAAAGGGGGTTAATAGGTGGTGGTGGACTTCAGAAGATTCGACGGTGGGCGGTAAAGAAGCACATGTGGCATGAAGGTTGAAGTCGCAACGGTAACAGCGATAAGTGTATTGTCGGCGAGATTCATTGCAGAGTTGGCATTTGGCATTGTGAATAGAGCAGTCCACTCCTTAGCTAGATGGTCTATGCTTAATTCTATTTTTGAATCTTTTGATTTAGGGAATAGCCCATCTGCTATTGTAAATGTAACCTTGGAGGAGGTATGTTAGTAAGTTATAGGCAGTCCCATTGCTATTCTGTTTTTTGCCTGTTTTGGTTTTCAATAAAGTTTTTTCTGTTAAAAAAAAAAAAAAATTGACCATTTAAACCAAAAAGCAATTCTTAGAGGGGGAACTCCCTCGAATCATTCATTCCTTCACTGTCATTCCACCACCCATTCTTCTCATGCCCACTCAATTTTCCTTAAATCAATATTATTCCAATCTCAAATTAGAAAGCTCACTGCAATATTGAAACTTAAATGACTCTGCTAAGTAGAAAGACTCAAGATAAGTATGTATCTTGTTCTCCATTATTCTTGTCTTAAAATTAATCAGATCTAGTATAAGATTTCTTTGTTTCTTCAAAGCATTCTGCTTCAAGCAATAGTGAATATACTTTATCCCCTGCTTCTATTGTCCATCTAAATACTCCATCTCAGACCATTGCATCAAAGATAAACTCACCTTTCTTGTAAGTGCCAACATCTACGCTAGAAATAGACAATCTATGACCCAACACTGTTACCCACATACAAGGTTATAAAATGAATCCTTGAGTTGCTCTACCATTTCAATTTTAATTAGCTTTGGCATCTTAAGAGCTCACTAATCAGTTAAAGTGGTAAACTAAAACATTACACAAATATATGCAATTCATCATTTGCAACAATAAAAGCAATGTTGAGTTACATATGCAACAAATCATATCAAAGGTTATAAAGAAATTTCACCATTGTAGAATTGTTCACATCTTTTTCACCCTTTTAGGCTAAAGAAATCTATTGCCTCCACATATGCTTGTCGTAAAAACTATATGCAATTCAATGAATAAATAGCGCATAGAATTTCAGACTTTCAAAAGAAATTTCACAAAATATATGACTTTAATAAATCGCACTTGTTAGACATATACACCATAATCTAAAGTTTTTATTTTTATTCTATAGGAAATAAGATTGAAACTCGTACAATATTTCTCAGGCCAACAAATGGCTGAAGGAGCAATTTCTACTTGGATGGTGACATCTTTTCTCCGATGCTCCAGTGGGTCCATTACCAAAAGAAAATTAGTAGCACATAAGGGAAGTAAACAAAAATAAATTGACATAATTGATTATATATTCAAAGGAAGATCATCCTTTCTAGGTTTGGCTACCTACTTTTGTGAATTCTTATATTCTCTAAGACTGCATAGTTGCTCTAACAAACTATTTTGAAGGCCACAACTTTCCCCTCCATCTAGTATGATTTCTTCACAGTTGGAATTCAGCAAAGTTAATATTTTTGGCATATCATGTATTATTTAAGCAAAATAGTACATCTTTTAGAAAAAAAGTCCTGCTTAAAATTTTACTAACAATTACTTCTAGGAAATTCTATATACCTTCAAAAAAAAAATTATTTAGGAATAACTATTAATTATGGTTGCCACAAAATAACAAGCAAATTTACCAAAAACAATGCTGCATTTTAAACTTATGAGCCTAAACTACTTGTATATTTTGTAATTGTTTCAATTTAAGATAAGGTTTCTAAGGCGTTTTATCAAAAAGGTAGGATACACCTCCAAACACCATCCATAGCCCCAAATGGTCACATCATCGGGAATTGACCAACGTCCCAACAATTAAACAAACATAAACACCAACAACTGGCTCAAATGTTGTACAAGAACCCAAACATACTAAATCAAATAGAGAAAAACTCACCTCAAGGTTAGTGCCAGCATCCAGATTGGTAGGTTCAATGAAGAATTTAGCAAGTTGCTTGTAGGACTAAAAATTAAATTTAGTAAATGTGACAATACATTAAATGTTGTGGCCATTTGAGAGGTACGAAACAACAATCCTAATAAGCTAAGCTTAAGTTCAAAAGTAAATAAAATAAACATAAAGAAGTCGGCCATTTCGTCAAACACCAGGTGAGCAAGACACATTCCCTCCACCACACTGGAGTAACTGAAGGATCCAAACCACGAGACAGACCTTTATAGCAATTGGGTTTTTGATCTTGTAAGAAAAATATCTCCATAGTCATGACAAAAATATGTTCCGATTAACTTCTGTAACGATTGCTCTATGCCTAAGTTATAACAATGGCATTAAAAGTTGAGCTTGTACTGATTGTGTACAAGCAAGAACATGAACAAACAAAAACACAGTATAAATATTTATGTATTTAACTCCAAAAAGTGAAAAACTCCAAAAACTTAAAAATAAATAAAATAAGAAAATAAGATTCCCAAAAATAATGTAGGAGTGTAAGAGTGAAGGTACCTAAGAATAAGATGTTGAAAGCATTGCTTCTCTAAATTACCACCCGATATTTTTTTTTTATAAGTAAAATTACCACCCAATATTTATTAAACTATTGTTATTGAACCCCACTGTAGAATAAAAGACTATCTGCATCTGCACATAATAGGAAAAAAAGGAAGAGTGTACACCAAAAAGAGGAAAAATTGATTCAAATATGACCAAAAGGAAATTGCAATAATGTGGTAGAAAAGGAAATTGCAATAATGTGGTAGAATGAAATTCACAAAATTTGTAGAAATGCATCACTCAAAAACCACGCCCTAAAGCTTGGTACGAGCGAATGAAAGTTTGAGTATAATCATATACTTTAGGGCTTGGTACGAGCAAATGAAAGTTTGAGCATAATCATATACTATAGGCTATAGCCTGTGCTCCAAAAGAATGCCAATTAGTTCCTTAACCTCACTCCATCTCTCAAAGACTATAAATAATGGAACAAAAATAAAATAAAATAAAGGCCCAAATTTAGATCAAATCAACACTCAGTCCAAAAATTAGAACTGTCAAGGCTAATTTTAAGTTTGTGTCTACTAATGTCCAGAGTAGTGACCCACCCTTCTTGTAAGTGCCAACATCTTCACTAGAAATAGATAGTCTATGAACCATCCCTGTTATCCACAAACAGGGTTATAAAATGAATTCTGGAGTTGCTCTACTATTTCAACTTTAACCAGCTTTGGCATCTTCAGAGCTCACTAATCAGTTATAGAGTGGAAACTAAAAGATTACTCAAATATATGCAATTCATTATTTGCAACAATAAATGAAATGCTGAGTTACATATGTAACGAACCATCAAAGGTTATACAGAAATTTAACCACTATAATGAATAAATAGTACATACCATTTCCCCCTTTCAGGTTAAAGAAATCTGTCGCCTTCACATGCTTGTCAGAAAATTTACATGCAATTCAAATGAATAAACAGTACATAAATGAATAATCAGTACATACTTTTAATTCCTTTGTGAATGTCTAACATTTAGTAGAATACTTTCACAAAATACATGACTTTAATAAATCCTAATCTTGTTAGACATATACACCATATTCTGAAAGTATAGTGGTTCAAAGGATATATAAGATTGAAACTCTTACAATATTTCTCAGGTCAACAGATGAGTGAAGGAACAATTTCTACATGGATGGTGACATCATATCTCTGATGCTCCAGTGGGCCCACTGCCAAAAGAATATTAATAGCACATAAGAGAAGTAAACAAAAATAAAACGACTTAATTGATTACAAAATCATAGGAAAACCAGCAATTCTTGGTTTGGCTACCTGCTTTTGTGGATTCTTATCTTCTCTAAGACTGCATATTTGCCTAGACAGACTATTTTGAAGGCCACAACTTTCCCCTCTATCTAAGACGATTTCTCCATACTTGGAATGCAGCAAAGTTAATAGTTTTGGCATATCAAGTATTATTTAAGCAAAATAGTAGACATCTTTTAGAAGAAAAGTCCAGCCTCACATTTTACTAACAATAACTTCTAGGAAATTCTATATACCTACAGAGAATTTGTATTTAGGAATAACAATTAATTATGGTTGCTCCAAAATAACAAGCAAATTTTCGAAAAACAATGTGGCATTTTAAATTTGATCCTAAACTACTTGTATACTTTTAATTTATGCTATTTAAGATGAGGTAAGTAAAGGTTTTTTTTCTTCAAAAAGGTAGGATACACCTCCAAACACCATCCATAGCCCCAAAATGGTCACATCATCGGGAATTGTCCAATGTCCCAACAACTAAACAAACATAAACACCAACAACCAGCTCAAATGTTGTTCAAGAATCCAAACATACAAATAGAGAAAAACTCACCTCAAGGTTAGTGCCAGCATCCAGATTGGTTGGTTCAAATCAATGGAGAATTTAGCAAGTTGCTTGTAGGACTAAAAATTAAATTTAGTAAATGTGACAATACATTAAATGTTGTGGGCATTTGAGAGGTACAAAACAACAATCCTAATAAGCTAAGCTTAAGTTCAAAAGTAAATAAAATAAATTAAATAGAATAAGAATTACAAATTTCATGCACCAAAAATTCTGTCTACCATGTTTAGTATAGAATAAAAATTTAAACAACATTTTTCTTTCTATAGACAATAATAGAGCATCTAGAAATTACATTGGGCACATTGATAAATCAAATCTTTGCAAGAAGTATTGCATCTATTACATTGAGGGTGGCCTTTGATTTCCTCAATGAAATTAAAGGTGTGTAGGTGACAAACAAATGTGTAAGAACCTCCAGGCAGATGGCAATTATATGTGTTACTTGAGATTTGGGTCTTTCCCAAGAATACATTTGGTATGTGCAGGATAACTGCAATTTGCACAATAATAAAACCAGTGTTTTTGGTCTCGTTCATCTTCACAAATATCACAATAATATTCACCGGAGTCATCTTCAGCAGTATAACAGAGAGTGAAGGGATGCTCATGTTGTTTGTACCTTGCGGTTTGTGGTAGTGTAGCACATTTGAAGTCCAAAGCAAATTCACAAGTGGTACAGCGGAATATTGGGGAAATTTTAGAATCACAACAACTGCATTTCTGTGCAGATGCAACGCTAGAGAGAAGAAGTCGATGCTTATGACCATGGTGTGTAAGGATGTCTGAGATTAAACTACATGGAACATCAAGATTAAAATTGCATCTCTCACAGCAATAGATGAAGCCATTGCAATAACGCTCACAGGCATAACACCAAAATGTCTTACGCCTATAAGGTGACTTTGGTAAGAGGGTGAGTGGATGTTGATGAAGTGGGTGTCGTTTTTTTCTAAGTAATTTAGCACAAGATTCATGTAGAAAGAAGCTACAATTTACACATCTATAAAAGGGAGTAGAAATGGCTTGTACGCACCCGTCGCATTTTTCATTATTTAGAACCACATAATCCGAAAGCTTTAAGTCATGCTCATGACTAAAGTGTTGGATTTCTGTGGCTATTTCAGTTCCATCCTCCCCCACTTTGATATCTTTGACTTCGTAAGCTGCCGAGTTAACAAATTGATCGAGCTCTGAATCTTCATTCTCCCTCTCTTTAAGTTCCTGCAAATTTATGTTCTCCCTATTTCTGTAGTCCGCAGCACAATCGAGGTGGGCAACGAAATCGCATCTGGAGCAATAGTAAAACCCAAAGTTTGTGTTCACTTTTTGAGCACAGAGCTGACAAAATCGAAAGTCGGATTGATGGAGTTCAACTTCAAGAGAAGAATGGATGAGGTGGAGGGGGTGCCAGTGATATAGAACTTGGAGTGTGCGTGGCAAAGAAGCACAAGTATTATGAATGCAATAACTACATAGGTCACAATGATTAGGTATACCCTCGACTTTTTTGGCACAAAGGTCACAAGTGAAGGACATCCACTTCCAAAAGGGGGTTAATGGGTGGTGGTGGACTTGAGAAGATTCGATGGTGGGCGGTAAGGAAGCACATGTGGCGTGAAGGTTGAAGTCGCAGCGGTAACAGCGATAAGTGTATTGTCGGCGAGATTCATTGCAGACTTGGCATTTGGTCTTTTGTTTGTCTTCTTCTTCAGGATAATGTGTCTTTTCATCAAAGAGAATGAGAGGATGGATTGGGTGCAAGGGATGGTGCAACCCAAGGGCTACTTCCGCACATGATTTATGATGATAGTAGAACGGGCATCCACCTCTTGAACAATAGTAGCTAGGACCATAAATTGATTCTTGGCACCCACAACAAGTATCTCCATCTCTGTTGTCTGGTTCAAAGACCAAGGGATGGTTTGAATCGCAAAAATGTAGAAGGTGCTGCTGCGGCTGCTCCATCTTGTTGTTCTATGACATAATCATCAAAATAGTGATTGCGTCAGAATTGGTTTCGAATCTATCTAACAACACACCATTTTCTTTAAATTTCCATGTAAAATGACCCATTTTGGAGTTTGGATTTTAATAACAAAAACTGATTCTAAGCTTTTGGTTTGGGTTCATACCGTTACAGTTACTTACAAAGCGTATACAGAGGGATTTGGGCGTGAAGAGTTCTATTCGGATTTCGGACCAGATTGTTTAAAAGGCATGGGTTTGGCCCGGGTGGGTATTTTTGTTGGGTGGGTCTTTTCAATTTCGCAATGTTTTTTTTTTTTTTTTTTTTTTTGAGAAATAATTTTTTCAATGTTAAAAGTGGAAGACAATTTTAATAACCTACAAACTATCGACATAGACATGGGGTTAGGAATTCTATGAATTGATTTCATTATTTAATAAAAACATGATTATAAATAATAAAAATAATGGCTTTTTTTTTTTTTTTAAATGCTCATTCTACCACTCCCTTAATCTTTATAATATTTTGACAAGATTTTGTAGCTTAGTTCAAAAAAGAATGTAAACTATCTTTATGGGACAAAATTTAATACGGATTAGGTTCTTTTAAAAAAAAAATTTTTTTGCTAAATCCACTATTGGAATAATTTTATTTCCTACAATTACCTTCCTTACCAAATATTAGTGTGATCTATTCTTTCTTTCAAATATTATGGTAATTGGGCATTAAAAACTCACTAATCTAAGAAAAAAAATTTAGGTTTTTTTTTTTTTTTTGGTATTCTTCAACACAATAAACAACTAATTTTATAGATTTAATAGAAAATGACAACTAATTACTTTGAAATTTTACATGTGATTAACCTATAATAAATATCAAATAAAAAACTTAGAATCAATAAAATAATGATTTATAAAAAAAAACAATTAAGAGATATACCTTTCATCATCCAACAAAAAAAAAAACATGATATACCTTTTATTATCTCATAATTTAACAATATTATATCTTACAAAACTATAAAGTCAATTCAAGTCTAATAAATATTTTCAGGTGAAAATGTTTTCCCAAAAAAAAAAAAAATTTTTCCAAGTGTTTGGTTGCATTCCTAAAAATACCCCAGAAAATATTTGTAAGTGTTTAGTTGTATAAATGTTAAGAAAAACATATTTTCTACTACTTTTAGCACATTCTCATCTCCTAAGCACATATATAATTAAAAAAAAAGTAAAATTTTAGATTAAAAAAAACTGTAATCGAGGACTAGTGATTAGTGATAGCGGTTGGCCACCAAAGACCGGGAATTTTAGTGGGAGGTGGAAGTTCAATTGATGAGTTTGGGTGACGTGGAAAATGGTTTATGAAAAATAAAAGTATAAACTAATTTTTGCCATAAATGCTCTTATCTTATGGTCAAGTGAAAAAAATTTTATAATTGACCAACATTTTCAGTCACCCCAAGTACCCGTAAATGAGGAAAATGTTTTCGTGAAATCAATTTCAATCGAACCAAACACAGCCCAAAATTTACAACATTTAATGTTTATATGAAAAATTTTAAGCAAGCAAAGTAATCTATAGTTTATAAATAACAATAAAACACACACACACACATATATGAACAAATTTGTAAAAGTATCAATACTTACAGCAATAATAATACAATTTGGCTTCAAAACACACCTAAAAAAAGCTTCCAATTGGCCTCAATTTTAAGTTTGTTGAAGTTAAGTTCCAGTAACATTATCTATAACTACAAAAAGAAAAGGGCATCAGGCACAAAGGAGTGGGTGAATCCAAATGTAGATGGATCACATACGAAAAGAAACAGAGAGAAAGAGGGGTGAAATGCATGAGAATTTTTTTCGAATCTAATGACAGCATTCTCAATTTTGATGTAAAATGACTGATATGGAGTTTGGTTGCGAGAGATATTGAGGTGATTATAGGATTTTAATAAGAAAGATTGAAAGCTTTTGGGGTTCATACCACTACATAGAGAGTATAAAGAGAAGGATTTGGGTGTGTGTTTGATGTTACTTGGGTCTAATAAAAGTAAGCACAAAAATTGGATTTTTAGAATGAAATTAAGAAATTTGGGTTGAACTATTGTTTGTGATTAACTTATAATAGATATTACATAAAACTTGGATTCAAGAAAATAGTTATTTTAAGTGTCAATTTCAAGTGCAAAAATGTAGAAGCTGCTACAGCTGCTCCATCTTCTTGTTCTATGACATGCACAGTCACAAGAACAATCACAGACATAATCATCAAATTAGTTAAGTGAAAACGAATGAAAAGGGCATCAGATGAGACACAAAGGGGGGTGGGTGAATCGAAATGTAGATAGTCAGATGGATGAGATTCACATTAATATACGAAAAGAAACAAAGAGAGAAAAAGGTAGGCAGTGATAGTGATGCATCAAAATCTATCTAACAAGCACCATTTTCTTTAAAGATTAAAGCTTTTTTTTTTCGCTAAATAAAGATTCAAAGCTTTTGGTTTGGGTTCATAACGTTAGTTTTAGAATGAAATTAAAGAAATTCGGACCTGATTGTTTAAAACTTAAAATTTAGAAGGCATGGGTTTGCCGGGGGGGTATTTTCAATTTTACAATGTAAAAACTGGTGGGGGGCAATGTTAAAAGTAAAAAACTTAGAGAGTATTTGGTACATGTACTTAAAAACTGAAAATTATTGTTTGAAAACGTGTGTGAAAATACGTGTGAGTAAAAAAATATGTAAAAGTACGTGTAATGTTGTTTAAAAACTGAAAATGGTTGTTTGAAAACATGTACCCAACACCCCCCTAACATTAAAAAAAAAAAAAAAGCAAAACTTTTCTATTTATTAACAGCAATGCACCTGAAACATTGAATATAAATATTATGTCAATTTTACCATTGGAAATGCAACAAGGTAATTTCTTATTTGTAATTGTATAGTTTCTACTTGAATAAAGCTATGCCTTTTTTCCATTAGATCATTCTCTTAATCTTTTTTTTTTTTTTTTGGTTGCTCAATTTATCAGTCCCTTAATCTTTATGTCTTTTAATATTTTGACAAGAATTTTAAAACCCAATAACACTACCAGATTTTCTTCATGAAGAAAATTTAGGTTCAAAAACTCTCTTCCACACATATAATAAAAAGAGGGGAAAAAAAAGAGTTGTTAACGTTCGTGAAGGAATGTAAATTATCTTACTGTCAAAATGAGACAAAATGAAGATTTAATAAGGAATGGATTCAAGTTAGACTTTGGGTAATTTTTAAAAAAATTATATTCCTCAAAACTTTTATTTATAACAATAGTTTGCTAAATTCACAGTGGAATAAGTTTTTTCCTACAATCATCTTGCTAAGGTGATTTTTTTTTCGGCTATAAAGGTAATTAGGCATTTAAAACTTACTAGTTTTTTTTTTTTTTTTTTTTGGCATGTAATCTTATAGATTTAATAGTAAATTACAACTAGTTATTTTGAAATATTACGTGTGATTAACCTATAATAGATATTAAATAAAACTTGGATTCAAGAAAATACTTACTTCTTTCTCAAAAAAAAAAAAAAAAAAAAAGTTAAGTCATATACATTTTATCAAAGATACATTAAATGTAACATAAACCAAACCATTAGGTAGTAATATCTCTCACAAAAATAAATGATAGAAAAAAAATACGCGCGCGCGCATACACACAGATATTAAATAAAACTTGGATTCAAGACTTACTTCTTTCTCCAAAAAAAAAAATAGTTTAAGTCATATACATTTTATCAAAGATACATTAAATGTAACATAAACCAAACCATTAGGTAGTAATATCTCTCACAAAAATATAGTGTCAATTTCAATTGCAATGAAATGTTACTACATTTAACATCTATATGACAAATTTTAAGCAAGCAAAGCACTCTATCATTTATGAATAATAATAGAAAAAAATATGCGCACGCGCGCACACACACAGATATTAAATAAAACTTGGATTCAAGAAAATACTTCATTCTTTCTCCAAAAAAAAAAAAAAATAGTTAAGTCATATACATTTTATCAAAGATACATTAGATGTAACATAAACCAAACCATTAGGTAGTAATATCTCTCACAAAAATCTAGTGTCAATTTCAATTGCAATGAAATGTTACCACATTTAACATCTATATGATAAATTTTAAGCAAGCAAAGCACTCTACACACACACACATATGAATAAATTTGTAAAAGCAACTATCAATACTTACAAAAGGAAGATATAATTTTGGCTTCAAAACACCCTAAGAAAGGTTCCACGTTAGCCTCAATTTTAGTTTTGTGAAAGCCAAATTCATGTAGAATTCATTTAGAACTTCTACTATATATAGAGGATTATTATGCCATTGTGCAAAAAAAAAAAAAAAGAGAAGTAGGCAAAGCAAAGCATTTATGCTTGCTTGCCACTTTAGACTTGTATGACTCATGTGGAACAAGAGAAATAAGGTAAGGTATTTATGATTTGCTTGCCAAATTAGACTTACATATTCTCTTTTATTTAATCTTTTCTTGATCCATATCCAGAATTCTTACTGCCATTTACATTATCTTTCTTTTTGCTTGCTTGTCCATACTAACACTTTCCACTATTACATAATTGCAGCCACTAAGACCTGTTAAGTCACCACCACTGCAGGTAAAGTTAACTTGGTCTTCCACCAAAAGAGAAAAATTCTTTGCAAGTGAGAAAAATGTCAAAATTGTTGGTGGCTTACTAGTAAATTAATGAATCAAGACACTTAATCCCAACCAAGATTGCTTAATCGTAGAAGAAAGGAGCATACATTTACAAATTTTGGATGTGAATTTTGGCAAATCCACCATTAGTTTACATTTTTTTTTCTTATATCTTTTATACTTGCAAAATTTCCAAAAGCTCAAAGATCAATAATAAAGAACATACAATTCAATAGTTAGATTTTAAAATATGTAATCATGTTAATTTTTTTAGTAAGAATTGTAGCCATTATGTAGCCACATTTTGCCATTTAAAAAAAAAAGACAAAATAGATTTTTACCCTACTAGATTAATCACAAATAAAAAGTAAAGAATACGTAAGGTATATATAATGATAATGAAGTTCCATAATGTTTTTTTCTTTCCTAATATTCATTCTCTTTATATTTAACATCCAAGAAAAGAAAGAGATCTTTTGATTCCTTTCTTTTCTTTTTCATTGCACATTAATTCATTCATTCCTTCATACTCTTTAAGCTATCTAGATTCTACTTTAGTAGGGTATATATAGGAGTTATAGGGTCTAGGGTTAGTCTTAGACCAGCTTTACATAAAGTTACACCTCTTAGTTGTAGCCCAGAGTTACACTTCATTTAAAAAAAAAAAAATTAACATTGTTACATATTTTGAAAATTTAACCATTAGTTTGCATGCTCTTTACACTCTTACCATACTTGTCAAATTTTGCGTCAATCAGATATTATTTCCTATATGATCTATAAATCTATTTTATAAAAAAATTTAGACTACAAAAACTTGCAATTCAAATAATTAATTGATGAAATAGTTATTGATCTTTGATCTCCTGAAAATTTTATAAGCATGAAGAATATAAAAAAAATATAATCCAATAACAAATTTGTCAAAATTCATATTTAATAAAAAGATATTTAGTAAAGTTATAACCTTAAGTTACAACTAAGTTTGTAACCAAATTTTGTCTTATTTTTAATTGTCTAATTATTCTAAGTTTATAGCCAGCTAATTGTCTAATAATTTCACAAAAGAAGAAAAAATAATGTGTATACATTTCATACATGAAATTCGCCAACTAAAACCTAACATCTTAAAATTAGCTTGTAATTTTTATTCACAGAACTTGGGAGTTGAGCTAGACGAAAGTATCAACAAAAAAAAGAAAAATCATTATGAAATTCTAAATAAGCATCCATTTAGTATTTAACAAACCATCAATAAAAACAAAAACACAAATTCATTGTTTCTTAATACATTACAATGCAATCTTTTATAAAAATAGAACTTGACATGCATCTTTGATGCTTGTGTTAGCTTCTGGTTAAGGGTAAAAATAAAATTTTTTAGAGGGTCAAGTTGTTTGTGTTGGATAAAATTAGTTGATTAAGCTTAATTTTTTTTTTTTTTTGCTATTGATAATTTTAGTTGTTGGGCTAATTTTGTTGGGCTTGTTAATTTTGGTTTAGATTTTAGATCTACTAATTTTTTTATGACCCTTAAATGTTTCAATGATATTGTTAAGGGGGAGGGTTGAGTGTTATTTTATTGAACCAAATTAAAAATTGTTAAAATTAGTAGCTATATATATATATATATATATATACACACACACACTAGAATTTTAAAAAATAAAAAAAAGGAAGTGGCCATTGCCCCCAAAGTCCTAGAATACCTCCCTCCCTAAACATATGTGCAATGTCAATATACATGCACTGCTCATTGTTCTAGAAAGTGGATTACACAGAAGTGGATTATGCAAAGATTTTCCGACTTATAAAAAAGTAAGTCCGTAAGATTTTCCACAAAATATAAAATCTAATGATTTAAATAGAACCTTCATAGTTTCATTTTAGCCTAGAGACTCCACACTACAGGGCTGTGAATGTAGAAAATGAAAGTTTATGGATTAAATTGTGACATGGCCAAACCAAGAGGTAAATTGTAATTTACCCAAGAAATTATTCTAGATTTCTGTGTAAGCATCCTATGTTTTTTGTTCTCAATTGTGCTTCAGGGAATGAGGCACCACTATGAAGTATGAACATAAATGCTCCCCCCTCCCTGCTTCAGTAGTATTTCAATGGCCACTAATATATTGGCTATTGAACTGCCAATTGAATCCAACTAAGTTTTTAACTTTTAATTGCGTGTTCAATCATAATAAGGCTGCCAATTTCTAAAACACCATTCTTGGTGACAATTTCGTACCTCCACGTGCAACTTTTAAAACACAAAGGTGTAGTATAACTCAATGACAGTTGCAAATTGGAACATATATTTATACTTCTAGTATACATTTGTTTATATCGTATATTGGCACCTCAATATGGAATATATTCAGAAAGTACAAAAGAACCATCAGAGAAAGGAGGAGTAACTGAATGCAATCTATGGAACTGATGTGCTTGCAGCATGTTTGACGAGTGAAATTAGTTCAGATGGAGATTTAATTGCAGTTGGCTACCAGATATAGAGTAAACAGTTAAACCAACAAATGATGTTCTATGACACAAGTTTTAGGTTTGGCAACCTAGGCTCTCACCATCAAATATCTCTGTTGGGGAACTAGGCTTGGGGCAATTAGGAAATGCTATTCCATCCTCAACATGATAATTTGTGACAATAAACATATCTTTTGATATTTTATATTTGGAGGTATAAATCTAAATGGTTTGGACATAGCCTTAGTTAACTTTTTGATAGATATTAATAGAAGCAACCTCATTCAAGCTTGAGATGATAATCAGCCTTTGAATATCAAAGCACGTAAGAAGTCCCAGCAGAAACAATATCCAATATAGATGGGATGAGGGTAAAGTCCAGCAAAAATCACAACAATTGAACTACTAATCAAGCCAAATTTTTTTGTAAATCACTTGAGGCATCTAATGAAGACCAGCATTGGTATGAACTCTAAAAACACAATTCCAACTATGTCCATAGACTCAAACAGAAATAATAGAAAACACATTCTATTCCCATGAGTTAGTTGTCCTCTATTACACAACTAATTTCTAAATGATTTTGTTAGCTGAGAGGATGCAGGAAAAGAGAAAAGAAAGAGATAAAACCGACAAATCTTTTCGATTGATAAACTACACATCAGCAGCAACAATCCTTGAAACAATTCCTTGATTTAAACTAGTCTCATCATCATCTATTATCCATGAAAGAAAAATCCTCCCAATCCAACAATTTGTTGACATTAGTCTTTTGTATAATGAAAAACCAGTACATAAACAATGAAAACCAAACACTTTCCGTAGTTATCTCAGCAAACAAATAAAAGGGAATAAAATTCCAATGCATGTAGCATTAAGTGATCCATCAGAATTCTAAAAACCACCCAACCATCAATCACTAGTTCACACTCCAGCTCTATTTTTATTTTTATTTTCATTCTTTGTTTAGGACTTCTGCTCAAGCTTACAAGTGCAGCCCATGATAACAAAATCCAAACACAAATTCTCAAAAAGCAACCAAATTTGCGTTGATCACACCATAAAAGGATCAAGATATAACATCAATAAAAACCCTTACAATGTAAGAGAAAGCAACATCAATATCGATGTTTTGATCATTGTCCATGTAAGAACAACAAGCCTCTCCATCTTCAAGCTCACTCTCCCCCATCTCCACCACCACCAATAGAAAACCCCTATCACTGACCTAAATTTAACTACAATAACCCAAACTTTCCTCCAATATTTCACTTCCCCTCAATTGAAATATGATCAAGGCCACAAAATATCAAAAAACCCACTTTAGAAAATCCAAAACCCAGTAAACCCAACAATCAAAATCCTACAAAATCACCAAATTCAGTTCTTGATCATCCAAAAAAAAAAAAACTCCAGAATATCACGTGCCCTGAAATAATAGTTGATCAAGAGCACGAAATATCAAAAACCTACATCTCAAAAATTTGCAACCACTGTAGTCAAACTGGTCTCCCACCCTGCCCCTTGCTGACTGGTGGCCACTATTACATAATTGCTCTTCAGTCACCACTACCACAGCTAAAGTCAACTTGAATCTTCCACCAAAAGAGAAACTATTTGCACGGGGAAAAAACGTCAAAATTGTAGGTGATTTACCAGTAAATTAATGAACCAACACTTAGTCCCAACCAAAATTGCTCAATGGTAGAAGAAAGGCGCATACACATACAACCATATGGGCTTTTGATTTCAAAATAGCATTTTAAACCTATCACTTCCGGAATAAATAACTCTTGGTTGATTTGCTGACAAAAGTCAGTGTATTTGTGTTTGTTGTTTCACTACCCCTCCTAATTACTAAAAGATGAACTTTCACTGTTGCATGGACCATTGTTTTGACAGCAACACAGAACTTCCCTCTTCAAGGCTCATGTCAGCATATTTTGACAGAAGATCCTACAAAATTAGCCATAAATCAGAAGAACATTTGGGAGAGAGAGAGCATTAAACTTCCTCTCTGTTAATAAATACAAAACTAAGACATGCATCAAATGATCCACTGATCAAAACATGGAAAGAAACAAGTATCTGGTTCTTATGTGTCTAAAAGAAAAAGAATTGACATTCGACTGGATCAATACATATATCTTTTTTTTAAAAGAAAAGAAAAGATAAAGACAATGAAGAAGGATAAAACAGCAAACACTAAACCGTTATATGTGTGCTAGCAAAAACATGTCGGTGACAGATTGCAGCAAAATAATATGAAGAAACCATGACAAAAGTATCACACAGTGGGAAATTACTTTGTAGGAGAAGTCAATCTCAAACCTAAATTTCCCACAGGCAGGCGAACAACATAATGAATCATACCTGATAAGTTTCTGTGTCATGGCTCTCAGCCTTTTGTTTTTGAATCAATTCTTGTGCAGTTTCACCCATCAACTTCCATTTCACAATCTGCAAGAGATACCAGAGAAAGCAGAACATCAACTAGCATTGTAAACTTCTTTTGAGAAACAACTAAACCCAAAACCATAAAACCAAAAAGTGCTTCTTGGAGGAAATAATTCATACAATGTGATAGCTTTTGTAGGAATGCAATGACTAATACAATTTCTAACCGTAAAGGCCATTTGTGAAATCACAGCAAAACTCAACCTGGTTAGAATACCTTCACCTTACATGTTTGAAAATTGACCAGTTTCCATTACAAATTAATCACCTAAGCCTAAAGTTGAATTAACTTATTTACTTTTCTGAGTTCTTCACCTTCATGTATTATTAATTTAGGGCACTATTAGGAAGCCCAATGATCAACAACTACACAATGGCGGTAAAAAAAATTAATATAACAATAGAAATACCTCAAGTAACTTCTCTAGAGAGGCCTGCTTTAAGTACTGACCAGCTCTTTCTTGCTCTTGAATCAATAACCACACAACCTGAATAATTCAGAAAAAACTAGCCCACAGTTTATACTTTGTATTACATATATGAACTTTTCAAGCAGCTACCAATTAAAAAGAACAACCTTTTGAATGTAATCTGCATATGATATGCAACAAAGCAACTGCGAAGCTAATTGAGAGTACTAACTAGCTGCTTCTTCAAGCATGAGCTGCTCAAATGTTATATAGTACTCTATCTTTCCCTCTCTGATTTCCGAAAAAAAATTCAGGACATTCTTAAGCAAATCTTGTTGGACCTGTTTACCATTCCGCTCCTGCTTGATCTGGACACACAAGTCACAAGTGTCTAAAGCACAATTGATAGAAACAGAGACCAATTCATAAAATTAATATAGAATGTCAACATACTAGGGAAATTGTAGCATCTTTAAAGCTACCATACAACTTACTGCAGACCTGAAACTCAAAATGAAAGTAAAACTTAGCTTAGCGAATCTTAACTTGAAAAAGGAAGGAGAAAATAGATAAAGGATGTGAGAGAACCATGCAAACTCAAGGAAGCTATTTTACGAATGAAAGAGCATGCTTACAAGATCGTGGAAGCAAAAAATTGCAAGATCATTGAGTGAAGGAATGCTTCTTCTATCAACAAAGTGATGATCAAGGTAAATAAAAAATCCTAATAAACACTTTGTCATCACCTTGTAATTTTTCCACATTTGCAGAAGTTCTATAAGTAAATAGGCATCATGTTTGTCATTTAGAGATGGCAGCACCTAAGAGTACAATTGAAAGCAGGGAGATTAACAGAGCATAAAAGTTGTTGGCTTTATACGCCATAAAACATCAGGTAACCAAGATGTCTTGGTATTTCCGAGTAGAAAAACATTGGGAGAGTAAATTGGGAGGTTGGTCTATAGACAGCTAGCTAGCCCAACACATAAGGTAGACACGGTCCATCTGTTTGCCTAGTCCTTAATTTTCACCAAGCTAACATTTCATTACAAAAGGGAGCTCTTAACACAAAATAATAGAGCTAATGTGCTATCAAGTTTATCTTACATTATGGATCCATCCAAGACAACATAAACGACACAGTGAACAACCTTGTTATTTTTAATGCTAACATACACAAGTTTTTTTATTTTTTGGTTGTTGTTCTGGTTTGCACTGTTCTTTTTTTTCCTATTTTATGGGTTTTTTTTTTTTTCTTCCTTGGGGGTGGGGGGGGGGGGGGGGGGGGGAGTTTTCAGTTCTACCATCTAACTATGCATTCTGCATAACTAATCTCATTTGCAAATTGGACTAAACTACAGAAGAAGTTTTCTAAACATTTAGAATCGCACCACTAAAACAATGCTCTCTTCCAAAGCCATTTTGTATCTTTCATAAAGCTGCCCTGAACAATCATAAGGTTGTCTCTGAGAGCACATGGTGTAAACACAGCTATCAACCAAGTGAAGGATAATCAATGCATAAAAACATATTTGAAATCACTCTTCATGGAGATGAATGATTATATGATAAAGAGCAATCACATCTTGAAGAATATATAACATTTAACATATTACTGGAAAGAGCTAAACAGTGACCTTTTTGTTTTCATTCTAAAAAAATCTACACGTTCGTTCTGACAACTTGTGCTAATTCTTTATTTCAACCATCCCACAGTTAGTAGTAACCTAATTATAATTGAGAATTTGAGCAAACACACATGCATATATATACAAAACAAACAAGCAAGAAACTAAGAGAGTGCATCATAATTTAAGAAAAGGATACTTAATGAACTTCATTAATGTAATGAATTTACATTTGTGAACAGATATAATAAATTACAAACAAACCAAAAGAACCAATTAAAATTTTCTCAAAAAAGATATGATTATATCTAATAAGCACACAAGCATGTACATAAAAAATTAACAACAAACCATGACAACTCATTATAGTTATCAAGAAGGATACTCGAAAAACTACATGAACATGACAATAAATGCATACTCTACAACAAACTACTTAACAAAACAAACCAAGACAACCCATTATAATTTTCAAAAAGGGTACTCAAAAAACTACAAGAACATGACAAATTAACTTGTACTTTACAACTAATCATTTAACAAAGAAAACCAAGAGAACCCATTATAATTTCAAAAAGTATACTCAGAAACTACATGAACATAATGAATTAAGTGCATACACCACAAAAAATTACTCAACAAAACAAACCAAGGCAACCCATTATAATGTTCAAAAGGGTACTCAAAAAACTACATGAACATGACAAATTAACTTGTATTTTACAAAAAATCACTTAACAAAGCAAACCAACAGAACCCATTATAATTTTAAGAAGTACACTAGGAAACTACATGAACATAACGAATTAAGCGCATACATCACAGAAAGTTACTCAACAAAACAAACCAAGAGAACCCGTTATAATGTTCATAAAGGGTACTTGAAAAACTACATGAACACGATAAAATAGCTTGTACTTTAGAACAAATTACTTAACAAAGTAAACAAAAGAGAACCCATTATAATTTTACTACAAAAACTACATGAACGTAACCAAAAAAAAATTCATAAATTAAAACAAATTACTCAGCAAAAAAAACCAAGAAAACCTGATAAAATTATAAAAAAGGATACTTATAGAACTTCATGTAATCTTCACCAGAGAACAATGTCTTGGGTGCGTGACCAATCAGAATATGCTTAGCCTTGACAATCCCTTCTTCAAGAATTCTCAACCCATCATCCAGCATTACAATCTGCCTCATTCTTTTGACTCTCTTCACCCTTAACAACCTCAAATTCCACAATACACCCAACAGTACAAATATCCACCTTCTTTACCCACAATAACCACATATATGAATATTATGACACATCAAACACACATAACAACAACAACAACAGCAAAAACAAGAAAGACAGTAAGAGTAGAATAAATCCCACATAAGAAATATTGCTAACAAAGATAAAAACAAGGAATTTGAGTGGGAGTGAAGTGGAGCCCGTTATATAGTACCTGTTGTGGAAGTGGAGCCGGTATTGATCAAAACGTTGACGTTTTGACTTTCTCTTGCAGATACCATGTGCTTTCTTTTTCTTTTTCTTTTTGACTTGTACGGATTCTTTGCATTAGAATCTTGTAAGTCCGAATGTGACTCCGCTTCTTACTTCAGCGGCTGTGCTATATTTTAACACATTAACAACCAACTGTGACCGCTGCAACTACCACAGTAAACAAAACAACCACCGATCTCAATGCTACCATAAGCAACCCACAAACTCACTGATCGTAACCCAATAAACCCATTCACCGCCAAAAACACCAACAGTCGCCGTGAAAGACGAACCCAAAATCCAACCGATCGTGACCGCCGCACACAACCCAAACACCCATATATACCGCCGATCCAAAACACCCAACTCGCAGACCCACCGTCATGAACCCACGACCGATTAACCAGCAGCCAAACTCAACCACCGCCGCCGCCACAACAACCCCACCACCACCACCAAACCGATGAACCGAGCCGACTCAGTTGCTGGGTTTCTGCAGTTCGTTGCTGAAACCACCACCGATCCACCTCGTCGCCGCCACCTAGCAACCCAGCATCTTTATTCTATGCTCCTGAAAGAGCAGAGTGAGAGAGAGAGAGCATAGGAAGAGTAGACATAGTGAAAGGAGAGGGAGAGAGAGATGTCTGACTGATTGAGATTTGAGAGAAAAGAGAAAAAAATTGTTCAAATCATAAAATATGCAAGATATACACAGTTTTGGAAATATATGTCAAGTTTGGTACGTTTGTCTGCGTGTTTTCAGTTTTTAAATAATGTTATATATATTTTTATATTATTTTTTTTATATATTTTTAAAAAATATAAACAATATTATTTTAAAATAAAAAATATAAATAATATTATTAGAATAATATTATCAAATAGGTCCTATATATTGGGAACATATGCTAATGTACTACTGTCTATAACTTCAATTCTGAGTTCTTAGAAAAGTAACCTTCAAGTGTTGGTTGTTATTTTTTGTGAAAGTAGTTATATGACCATCTTAAGTTTCACAAACCCGAATTTAAAAAGAGTAATAAATCTCTACATATTTTGTCAAATAGTAGGACTTTAGCCATTTTGACTTAAAAAATATATATAGATCCATGTTTTTTTTGGAGTTTAACACATGCTAGTGCTTTGATTTGAGGTGGTTTTGCCTAAAGTTTTGAAGTATTAAATTTAATTTTAAATTAGACTTAAGTATAATTTGGCCTTCAAAGTTTAGAGTTTTGTCCATTCAAATTTTAAAATTACATACATGATTTTTATTTTCATATGCTGCTATAATTCTTTTTTATTTTTATTTTTTATACAAGATAGAATTTTATTATAACCTAATCTATTTGTATATGTGTGTGAAACTCCTTTCTGAAAACTTGAACCTTAGCCCTTGCCCCCTCCCCCCATACTAGACACTTACATTTATGGAGTGATCATCGTGATAAGGATACGCAGGTATTCATTTCTATTAGTAGTTTGACCATCTAGTAGTATTCATGTTTAATAACTATTTAATGAAATTACTTACTCTAAAATGTTGTGAATTTCATTGTAGAAGGTGGAAAAACAAATTATGAAAGGTCAGTTTACTAATAAAAATAAATAATATGGTCAATATAAAAACGGAATCAAATATGAAAGGTAAAATGAATTTGAAACACAGAGCTAAAATGTGATTGAGAATTTAGTAAAGTAGAATTAGTTGTAACTTGTGAGGTAATCTTATAGATTTTTATTATGATTTTTTTTTTTTCCCTCTCGGACAATCCGCTATAGTAAGGAATAACTTACATTCAATTGACTATTTAGGTAAAGGAATGTATTTTCTGTTGTGTTTAGAAAATTGTTAAGTTTAAGTATCAAATCAAAATCCTCATGCATACTCCCATCAATGGCTAGTTGTTTTGCAAGAAGAATTAATATAATTCTCTCTCTCTCTCTCTCTCTCTCTCTCTCTCTCTCTCTCTCTCTCTCTCGGCTTTTTTGAGAGGGGAGTGAGAGACTAGGAAATGGGAGAAGATGCCTATTGGGCTACAAGCCCATTAAACAATACAAGTTTTTAGAGTCTTGACCTTACTCGCCACTCCATGGTTGAAAAATACCCTTTCAACTTAAAAAGTAAAAAATATTTCACTGTATGTAGCACTTCTTTCATACCTACCTAAAGTCTAGGTAATTCAATTGCATATGAGACTGAAGTTCTGGTTAAACAAGATCCCACTTTGACTCAACATGGGCAATGATAACTCAACCACTTCCTACATTTTCCTCTAATGAGATTTATTTTCACCCTATTGTAGGCTAAAGATCTAGCTTTAGAGAAAGTGGCTCTACAAAGTCATTATGACTACAGTAAGTCTAAAAACACCAAATTAATGTGTTAAATTGTGATTAGTGTATAATAAAAAGTGTTAGTGGTGAATTTATTTTTTTTATTTTTACAATAAGTGGTGAACTTATTTGAAAGTTTTGTATGTTGCTCCTAACATAAGTTGATACCTATTTATGGTACATCACTTTAGTAGTTTGACTTGGATTGCAAACTTGCTGTGCATTATGGTACAAAGTCACTTGGGATTGTTCTACATTTTAGCGCAACTAGCATCCTAACACATTTTTATTCTCCATTTAGAAAATGCATACTCAAGTGCCTTTGATGATAGCATGGACAAAGCATGTAACTTATAACAAGACTAGGGATGTGCAGCCAACTCGCCAAAACCGATTTGATCCAATCCAATCCGTCGGTTTTTAGGGGTGGGATGGATCAGCATCAGGTGCAATACTTAGGGTATTGCACCTGGTGCAATACCTCAATTTCCTTCACAATTTTTTTTAACTTTTTTCACTTTTTAACTTTAACTTTTTTACTTATTAATATATTTTATTTAATAGCTGAGATTGAAAGTTTTTTTTTCAACTTTCAATCTCAGCCTTTGATAAGCTATTGCACCAAGTGCAATACCCTAGGTATTGCACCTGATGTGAATCCGGGGTGAGATGGGTTGAGTTGTGAAATTTTTTTTTACAGTGGGTCAGGTTGGGTTTGGGTCATATGATTCACAAATCCACCTAACCTGACCTGACCCGACCCACCTATATTTAATATATATTTAAATTAAAAATATATTATACAATTTTGTTATTTACTTCTTCTTCTTTCTTTCTTTCTTTTTTTTTTTTTTTTTTTGCCTCTCTTCTTTAATAAAACTCAAATCCTAAGTTTTCCTTGATTATATAGTTTGTATTGATTTGGTGCTATGATCATGATTATTTGGTAATAAATTTACTATTATTTGTGGTGATGTTGTTTATTTAATGCTCAATTTAATAATAATAATAGTAATTAAAAAAAACTATCCAACCCATGGGTCTAACCCAATCCATGTGAGTTGGGTTGGATTTTTTTTAACCCACCATGGTGGGTTGGGTTGAGGGGTACCCTTCAACCCGACCCATGCACACCCCTAAATAGGACAACAAATTGCTGCCAATTATTATCTATACATGAATTTCATTTGTCATAACCTCATATATCAAATGGTAAGAACTAGCCAACTTTTTGTAGTGATTAAAAGAGTACTAACTTTAGAACCTGAACCAGTCCTTACTACTCATATTGTATAAAATGGGTAAAGCAGATATAAGCATTACTGATAAATTCATGTAGAATTTGAATCCAAATGGAAGAAGTGACATTTAAGCTGGACCTCATAGGCATAGTTTAATATCTTTGAGTACCAGTAAATTTAACACCAAATTGGAAATTTCAAAAAATAACGAGTACTGTCCCAAAGATATAAATTAATATGCATTAAGAATCTTTTTTTTTTTTTTTTTTTTTTTGAGAAAGAATATGCATTAAGACTCTATTAAATAAAATATTTATTTTTAAAAAATAATACGTAAATATCAAGAAAATAACATATGTCTTGAATTTGTGGGTACAAATGAAGAAATCATCTACACACATTTGTTTTTTCCTTCATATATAATATTGCAGCTTATGATTGATTCTTTCACTCGTTAACAAGTGAAAATAAACACACAAAAAAAAAAAAACAAAAAAAAAACCAAAGAATAACAAAATAACCATAAATCAGTAAGAAACTAGAAATGAATGCAATCCTCATTGCTTGGGAGTGAGCCCGGCCTTTTGAGCCTGAATGGTGGCAACATCTGTCTTGAAGGATTTAGCCAAGACAATGTCATCAATATCTGTGTTGAACAAAGCTTTAGGAACTGAAACACTTCCAGGATTTGAACTCCAAAAAGCTGCAATCGCTATAGCAGGTGTTTGCGCATCAGGGTTGTACTGGTAGTGCACAAGTCCCTTTGGAAACACAAACATGTCACCCGCTTGCAGTGTTTGAGTATAGAGCTTGTTGGTTGTATCAATAAGACCCACTTGAAGAGTACCTTGAAGCAAGAAAAGGAGCCCAGTAGCACGAACACGGGTGTGAGGTGGGTTGATGGAACCAGCCGGGAAGTAAAGGACATCATAAGAAACACTGTCCATTGAGAGCTGGGAATTCAGCCATGCTTGCTTTCCAAGCCGTAAAGGTAGTAGTGTTTGTGGGAGGGCCTGACCTTACAAGTGTGCGCATGCCAGTAAACGTGAAAAAATTTGCATCAATTGCAGTGAAATTTGCTGGGACTATGAAGTCTGAGATGATGTCTGGATCTCCGGCCATTTGTATGATGGCAAATGAAGAAACTAGTAGTAGTGAGAAGAATGTCTTGGTGAAACTTTTAGAGGCCATGGAACTCTAAGTGCGAAGGTACAGGGGAGAGAAAGGAAAAGCTATTATGGTAATGATGGTTAAAGTGTTGGAATGAGATACTTTGCCTCATAAGGACCAATATTTATAGTGTTGTGAGTGTAGAAACAAAAGGAAAGGTGATTGCGTTTTGCCGTACTCTTTGTACAGGCCTTTTGGAAGACAACTAAGATGAAAACTACAATGGCGGTCTTTCTTCTTATAGCTTCAGTTTTCTGCTTCTGTCATATTAATTAAGGCTGCTAAAAAGAATTGGAAAAGCATAGATTGGCTAATGCTTTTTAAAACTAGCACATTGTTATAAATATTTGTTAGAATTTGAATAAAGGGATGAACTGACTGAGTCAATATGATAGGGTTCAGCCAGCATTTAAACGTACTATATATGTTCTTCTTGTATCTATAAATATATGCTCAAAAAAAAAAAGATTAAATATTATCTGTAACAATCATAGTATTGGACCTAGGGAAGTCCTTGTCATATTTGGGTTTCGAATACGTATTCGGGTATACCCATGGAGAGCCTTCATGCATGTGGATTCATGTAGTGTTTTTGTATACGTATTACGTAGAACATCAACTTTTTATTATTATTATTATTATTAATAATTATTTGGAATTAGCATTGTCTTCTAGATCTTATTTGTTGTCTGTTTTCATTGTTGTTTTGTTCTTGGTCCTTCTATATGTTCCTCTCTGAAGTTAAATAATAATAAAAAGTGTGCCTTATCCAGATTAAAAAGTTCAATATATGAGAGCTAAGCAATTATAAATTATATGAATGGACGGCACCAGCTATCACATTTTCAATAGCCGATGGAGAACAGAACAAGAACAAAACAAACTGTATTAATTGACTATTCAGAGAGAGAGAGAGAGAGAGCCATGCAACCAATCCATGTATTTATATATTACATGAAATGGCCCATAATCATCAAAAAATCTTGTCTTCTACTTGTAGTCTCATCTATTTGCCTCTGCTCTGCTGAAAGAATGTTCCCTTTTTTTCTTCTACCCCTCTTTGCCAACTTTTGGATTGGTGAAGCACGTGAGATCCAAATCTCATATCAGAGCTTTGACCCAGTAAACTCTACAAAAAAAATTATGGATAAATTTTCACTTTAGTGAAATGTGGATATTTATTTAATGAAAAATGCTAAAATTATTATAACTTTACTATATAACCTTTACAAATTAATATTGTAAAGTACATATGATTGTTGAATTTCAAAAATATAATAACTAAATGTGTGAATTACCTTTTAAATGATAAAATATCAATTTATAAAATATAGGTGAAATACCATTTTAAGATCACAATCAATTTGATTTTTATATTTTGGTGGCAGTCAATTTAGTCATTGTTACTTTCAGCTTGCACTCAATTTGGTCTCTATTGTCAAATCTCTAATGAAAAATGCTTACATGTCTAACAATGTGTTTTATTGGCATGTCTAATACTGACATGTCTAAATTTAAGTGTCCACGTCAGCGCTTAGATGGCCAAAAAAGCCATATCAACCTTTTAAAATATTTTTGTTTCGTTTATTTTTTTTATCAATTATATCCTTTTCTTTATTTTTTTTTCTTTTAATTTTCTTATCAATTCTTGGTAACCATTCAAATTTTCACCCAAACGGTCCTACACCACCATTATCAAATCCAGATCCCCCACAACAATCTGACACTGCCGACAATTGCAGATCCAACACTACCAAAACTAGATTATCATAGGACATTATTACAATCTTCTCGTTCTTCCCTATCTTCCTTACTAATCCAATTAAGGCATTCCTAAATTCAAAATCAACAAACGTTGAGAACGGAATGTCATAAAGAACCAATTTCTTCTATTAGTTAAAAAAGCGAACCAATTAAAAAAAACAAAAAAAAAAACAAAAAAAAACATATAAAATGCATTTACAACCCAGCATTTTAATTTCCATAAGCACAAAATGGTTAAGAGCATCCACAACAGTGGAGCTAAAAATTTAGCTATTTAATACCTACAAAAGTCACTTTATCTATTTTATCTCTTCACGCTCAACATCAATGAATCTATATTTTTAGTTATTTGATTAAAATAATACAAATAACTCATTAGAATAATAATAAAAACATCCACCACAACCACATCAAAACCAAAACAAACACAACCACCAGATTATGGTGCCTTGGATCCACCCTCAAAACCCAACAGATTTGAGCTTGAGTTTTAAACCAAGAGTATTGAGCTAGCACCACCGTTGTGGATGCTCTAATACATATAAACATTAGAACATATTCTTGGGCTCATGGCGGTGAGCCCAAGAAGGAGAGTGACCCACGCAGCTCTTCAAGATTCCCAGGCCCCAGCCTCACTTCACTTGTGCCAATCCAAAAGAAACATTTTTCATTTTGTGCTGAAGGTATGTTTTTATGTGTTCATGTGTTCATGTGTTGTGTGTCGATAGAAAGATAATTGTCTCTTCAAAATAATCTATCTAACCCAGATCTCTCTATTCCAAGATTTTTGTATTTTTTACGGATTTAGTATTTTAATTTTTGGTGCTAGTGGTTCGCCTTTTTCATAATTAATTATTGCTTACTTTGATTTTTTTTTAATTGCTGATGTGGCTTTTTTTTTTTTTTTTGGTTGTCATCAAAGCATTAACGTGGACATTTAAATTTAGACACGTCATTTAAATTTAGACACGTTGGTATTAGATATGCCAACGATGCGTACCGTTAGCCACGTATGCACATGTATGTACTTTCCATTAACTGAGATCAAATCGACTGCTACCAAACTGTAAGCACTAAATTAACTGTGACCCCTATTAGGGTACTTTTTTTTAACACCTAATTTATTTGAGTACCACCTATTTATTATCAAATACCACTAATAAGTTATTGGGTTTTTCCAAACATTTTTTGGCTCTATTATTATGTTAATTACAAATATTTCACATCTCATTATCTAAATTGGGTCATGATATAAACTATCACAAAAAACCCAAAAAACTCCTATTTTATCCAATTTTATTATTATCATTTAGCTAAGCCCAAAACCGGCCCTATAAACCCAATACACACATCTTATTCTATTTAAAGTCCAAGAATACTTATGCTTGGCAATATTTGAAAAACCCATGACTCAAATTTATGACAAAACAATTTTATCAATAGAATTCAAATCCATAATCAAAACACATGGTTTGAAACCATGGCGATTTATTTATCCAAAACCCAATTATCATTGGCAATATCAAAAGCCCAACTTACATTGGCACTATTAAAAACCCAAGCTAACTACTTAGCACTATTTATCGAAAGCCAAAAGTTATCAATACTTGGCAAAATACTATATCATAATTATTTCACCTAAAAGTCCAATAATGAACAATACTTTAGATTCTTAAAACCCATGGCAAATTATCTTATAAAAGCCCATGGAAAGATATGATTATTAGACCCATGACATTTATTTATTTCATATTATAAACTCATACTCACTATCCATCTTACATCATAACATTCATAATATTTATTACCAAAACTCATGATAATTATTCATCCTACGTGTCCATTATGATTATCTATAGAGAAACTCATGAGAACATCACATTATTCCATTATAGTGATTGTTACCATATTTATTTAAAACTCATGGTAAATATTATTCTCAAGAAAAATATTGGAGGTCATTATTTAAAAAAGCCCCAAAGAAAATATCATTTACAAAGTAATCCATAGTAAAAATTATGAGAAGTTATTTAAAGCCCATGAGAATTAATACCCAAAATCTATCATAAATATTTATTAAAGCTCATAGATTCATTTTATTTCTACTAACAACTAAAGCCCATGAGGAGTAAAAAACCCATCGCAAAGCATGTTTTTAATGCCCATTTTGTAGGCCCAAGAATCTCGTGGAGAAGGGAGCAAGCCCAAGCAAAAAAAGGGCCATGTGGCCCAACTAAAGGTGCTGAAATGAAGCAAAGTTCTAGCCCAAAAAGATCTCAGCAAGAGGCTTGAAAGTGGGCAATCAGCCCTTATTCATCACTAACCAAAGAAACAACTAGAGCCTAATACAAGAGGACCAAGCCTTTGAGGATGAACTAGGGATTGTCCCATCAATTTTCTGCCACCCTCTACCTGACGTGAGCAGTGCCCAAGGGTTGTCATATCAGCTGAAGTCAAAAGGATGAAGGGACTCCACCATCTTCTTCAAGACTGCACCTCCAGCAGAAGGGGAGCTGAAACCAAATTATCCAAACTTCAACAAATTAATGCTATAAATGTTAAAAACGTTTAAGACGTGATTCATGTGCCAAGCCCATGAATCCTAAAGGGGAAAAGTTGGGAACATGTGGTTTGGAGGGCATAAAGGATCTCTAGTAGAACCCTCTGAAGTGGGCTTAAACTTTGACACCTGGCTTGGGGTGTTGAATCCTACTTCCTAAGGTCTAAATCTCAGTTACAGCACTAGGATTCTTCCTTAATACTTGCCTTAATCCCATTGGCTGAATACAATCTTAGCAATCTTAGCATTTAGTGGAAGATTACTCCAAATACTACCTTGCCCAAAGAAGCAAAATAGCCTCAAAAGCAAATCTCTCATTTTTAGGCTAAATCTAAGTTATTAATTTAGCTGACCTGCTCCTCTGAATTAGACCTACGTTTTTTTTGGATGCTTGTTAATTAATGCTTCTCTAAACTCCATTATAAAAGCATAAGCACCTCAGCCAACAAAGACAGCTACTCCCTCTGAACCCCTGGTCTATTTGCCATTTTGCTAGTAGTTTAGCTCTCCTTAAGCTCGCTACTCATCCCCTTCAGCCCACATTCATCTAACCTCAGACATTCTTTCCTCTCTTTTACACAATCACAGCTCATAAATGCCTCCCACTACTCACAAACAAACCACTACTCACAAAAAGCCTTAACCTCAAAGTTAATCTTATCCCACTCACTCAAAACAGCCCATATTGTCTCATTCATGCCTTATGAGCACACACTCACCAAAATCTTAGTCTAATACTTGTTGCACTGAGCTGAGATCTCTCTCTCCCTTCATTCCATCCTATTTTTCCTCTTTTATTTGTAACAATGAAGCCTTTAATCCTTGTTTAGTATTATTACGATGAAGACCATAATGTTTTGGAAACTATCTCTTCCCATGGAACCTTTAATTTTTACTTTTTTATTTTACGATTGAATGATATAATGTATATGTAACAATTGAACTTTTCCCTCACATTGATGTAATGATGGCTGAAAGTACAATGAACTCACCTAACCGAGATATGCAAAGACCCCCAGGAGTTAACACATTCTTAAACTTATTTAATCATTGACTATTGGACTGTTTAAATCTGTTTTTTCTGGACTAAGTGTAATTTTACCTTTACCGCTAGAGGACTGATTTGAACTATGATGCTGTAAAAGGACTAATAATATAACAAACTAACACCAGTAACGTGTTTATTGTGCCTTGTTGTTGTCTTCTTGTCAGGGTGCGGCCTCTATCTCTTGCTTGGGCGGGCTTACACGACATCGAAAGCCTTTGGGCTTTATTTCAAGAGCCCATCGTCGAGTTTCGGCTTGGCTACCCCATATTCTATTTGGGAACATCAAAATTTTCCCCTCAACAACCCCAAAATATAATAACTAAAATCGTGTTTTCACGTAAAATTTATGTAATAAAATTTATAATATCCATATAAAATTCATATTTTATTCCCAAAACCCATCAACCTTGAAGGTGATAGAAGCTAGCAAGATGGCTCTAAATGAGGAGAGGGTACACTGTGTTTCCGTTGTGGGGTCCACCCTCATGTGAGGGAGAGGAAGCATGCAACAGAAACATGCTAGATTTTCTCCTAAATGAGCTAAAGTAAGCTAAAGTATCTCCTTTGTTATTGGTCCTTATAATAGGGTCTTGTTAACAGATACCATTAGGGTATTTGTTAATAGGCTATTATAAGAAATTTTACTTTCATGGAATATATAAAAAACTGTCAAAAAATATCAATTTTTCTTTTCTTTTCTCATAAAAAGCTTTCAAAATTATTTCTTAAATATGTCCTTAGGACATTCATCAACTTTGCCCCTTAATATATTATATTGAGACAACATTTAACTTAAAAGTTTAGTCTATGGTTCCTCTAAAAAAAAAAAAAAGTTTAGTCTCTAAGTTTAGGTCCAAATATGTTATATCATTTTTGAAAGTTTTTTTTTTTTTTTCAAATAGAACGTCTAATCATATATGTATAGTCAACACGTAGATTGTTGTTAACGCACCTCTATCCACCCTTGCTTTACAGAGCTTTTGTTTGTTGAGAGAAGGCAGTCTTAAGATTGGCTCCTAATGATGCAGTTTGATCAACAATTTGATCACTTGTTACATGTTTAGCTGCAATAATACAATGGAACCTTGTCAAGAGGTGCTGGGGTTTGCATACCTTTCCAGGTTCATGGGGGTGCTCTATATTTGTACAATTGTACTTCCACTAGAAATTGCATTATTTCGAGAATTTTGGAATTTTATCCTGTGACATTTGTCCCCTTTAGTTTTGAAGTTATTACCATGATTGTAAGGTCGAGGTCATAGATTATGTTGTTTGTAGGCAGTCATGAATTTCATTTTGTATAACTGAAGAGTTGACTTAGGCCATTGCTCAATTCAAAACTGGTCCTTGTCATTCAGGTTGAGAGTTGTGTCATCATGCAGGCTCAGCTGCCAATGGGTTAAAGAATATGAATTGTTGATTAGATATTAAACTGCCTCTAAAAAATTTCTCTATGCTTGCAAAATCTTAGATGATAAGAGATTTATAGCTATTTTCTTTGCACAAAATTTAAACGTTAAGTTTATTTTATAAATTATATATATAAAAAAGTGAATTTAGTGATTGAAAAGTAAACAGCATCCGATCGATTAACATGAAAATTGAAAAGCATGTTAAGGATAAGTAAATTATGTAATCTAACGGTGTGATTTTGAATATATTACACCAATGAAAAGTTAGACTCATATAACATGACAAAATGTTACACCAAATATAATTGACTACAAATGAAAGAGAGAGAAACCCAATAACAATAGGCGAAAATAATATTTTGATCACTACATTTTAGAGTCATAGTCAATTTGGTTGTTATATTTTGGTAGTAGTCAATTTGTCCATATTTATAAGTTATTAAAGAAAAATACCTACATGGCAAACGGTGTATATATATATTTAGCACCATTAATGCTTATGTGGCTATTAAAATAATGACAAATTTTTTTTATTGGCATGAAAAAATGCAACATCAGCATTTTAAATGAAAAAATTAATCTATCAATTAAAAAAGAAAAAAGAAAAAGAATAAGAGACTTTTTAAATTTCAGATCTGTGAACACAGATCTTCAACATAAAACTCAAAAGAACATGAACCCATAAAATCAATCTCCACAAAGATGGGGACGGTTTCAGCCAATTAAATTTGTTCAGAAGCCTCACTTCTCCCAGAGTCGTTCTCCACCCGCCAATTAGAACCTCTTTGGTGCCGAATTGGAGAGAGAGATGATCCTATTACGTATGCTGGGGTACACTACAAAGACAAAGATGGTACATCATGTTGAATCTAGAACAGAACATCCACCAAATTTCTTTGCTTGATCAACTCCTCAACACTACAGATCCAAATCAGTTAGATTATATTATCACAACACCAACAAGTTCCATCAGCACAGACCATTGCATGTTGTTGAACCCAATTCGTGTATCATTGAAGGTGTTATGGTTCAAGCTCTGTGTTGCCAGATCTCCCTCAAAGTTGGTGTTTTTTTTTTTTAATCTCTTTAAAATTGATAAATTAATTTTTCTATATTAAAATGCTGATGTGACATTTTATAATGTTAATAGAGATGCTACGTTCACAACATTTTTACAACATTTTTACAACAAATCATAGGTGATTAGCTATTATTAGTTCAAATTTGAACTTAACATTAAGATTACTTTTTTGCTCTAACAATAACAACTAGTAACAATTTACTACTTAAAATTTATTGTAAAAATATTGTGAACATATCATAGAAAATCTCAGCCCATGACCCTGTCCATGGGCAATGCCCATTTTGTCTTTAGCGAGGTGGGCTATCGGGTTGGGCCTAATGGGCCCAGAGAAAGAGAGATGCAGCTATAACATATGAAGCTCCAAAATTTGGTAGCTTGGGGATATGGAGTCTTACTCTTGTCCACTTGACAATATTATGAGCTCTATTATATAGTACCTATCAAAAAAATAATTTCAAAGAGTCAAGGCAAGGGCTTACTAGTAAAATTATAATGACAAAGCAGGAAACTTGTGGGAAATTTCATCATAATGGCATGTCTGTTTCCTAGGAGTTGGACTTTCTCTCCAACAAACTTGTGTGTCGGACCAGGTTGAGAACCAAACCCAAACAAAAGGTAAAAGAAAATAGTGTTTGAAGAGATCAAATTTGTGGACCAACTTTCTAATATTCTTTTAGTTGAAGGTGAGGTTTTCAATGTTGGTCCTGTTTCTCTCAATTCCATGGCTGCAACAAATAGAAATGTAATATCATAATATTGACTTCATGTACTTATTTTTAATTGCATGGAAGTTCTTGCAACTTATTATTACTAGTATTGCTCATTCACAGTTAAACATGGATAATTTAGCATAGATTTGTCCACAAAATATAAAATCTATTAATTTAAATAGAACCCCAATAGTTTTTTTTTAGTCCTAAGACTCCAAAGAATAGGGCTAAAAATGTAGCAAATGAAACTTTTTGGATTAAATTGTGAGATGGCCAAACCACAAGGGGTAAATTGGAATTTACTCAAGAAATTATTCTGGATTTCTGTGAAAGCATCCTATGTGGATTAATATTATAGAAAATTGGATGGTTTAAATTTGAGGGATCATTTCCTAGTCCAAGTTGGATTCCACCAAGTGCTTCTATGTCATGTTAAGATTTGAGACCTATCTAGACCTCCTATCGTGTAATTTGTTCACAGTCTCTATGACTGTTTGCTATATCAATTGTGCTTCAGGTCTAATTGGTTGATTATTAATTCTCACCATCTTCTTCTTTGGGACTTGGGCTGGACTGATAGATCATATTGTTGGGATTGTTAGTTTTAGAAATTTTTTTGGTTTTATTGGGCAGATCTGTACAACTGGTGAATATTACTGCACCATCTTAACAATATATAATCTTGTGATTGGGTACCATGAATTAGGGAATGAGAAACCACTACGACCATAAAATGCGCCCCCCCCCCCCCCCCCCCCTCTCTTCAGCAATATTTCAAAGGACCACTTATGTATTGGCTATTGAGCTGCCAATGGAATCCAACTAAGTTTCAAGCTTTTAACTGCATGTTCAATCATAATAAGGCTGCCGATATCTACAACACCATTCTTGGTGATATTTTCATACCTCCACATGCAACTTTAAAACACAAAGGTGTAATTTAATTCAATGACACAGTTGCAACTTGGAACATTTGTTTTATTGTGGACCCTAAACAACGATGAATTTGGATGAATATAAGCTAACAAGGATGTGATACAGACTGATCAATTTGCAAAAGTTTTTTTTCCACATCAATCATTGTTTTTTGCAGCTAAAGTCATTAGGAATGTGGGTGAGGGCATAACCACCAAAGATGAGCTGCAGGAGTTAGACCCAAAGAGAATAGGAATACTGTCAATTTTGCAGCTCAATCCACTTATGCTGCAATTCAAGATTAAATAATTCTCTAAGAATATCAGCAGAGGAGTGGAGGTTCTTATGAAACAAATATCTAGAAATAGTTGGCTCACTTGGGGGTAACAATACTGCATTCTTTCACTGAGCTGTTAAAATAAGAAATGCTAGAAACTAAATAATTTGTCTGAAAAAATGATTAGGGGAATAGGATGGAATAGGTAACGAATCCTCAGCAGGTAAAACAATTAGCTGTGGGGTACTATTATCAGAATCTGTTAGGCACCTCTAAGGGGCATATGGCTCAGGAAATATGGGGAGACTTTCAAAAGGTTCTCCAACTTCAAGTTTGGAGATTCAGCATACTATGTTTTCTTTGGATGGAGAAAGGCCTCAGGTCCTGATAGGTTCACAGCTTGTTTTTTCAAAAAAGCTTGGCCTGTTATCCATTCAGATGTAGTCCATGCCATCTGATCATTCTTCAAATCAGGTAGGTTACTTGGAGAGGTGAATGCAACAATTATTACTCGTTCCTAAAATGAGCAATCCTTCAAGCATGGGGGATTATAGACCAATTTCTTATTGCAATATCACTTATAAGTGCATCACAAAGAACTAGACTAACAGACTTAAATCATGCTTGAATGATATTATTAGCCCCTGAAACTGTTAAGAACTACCATAGAGAAAAAGGCCAAGGCAGGTGTACCATCAAGGGTGGTTTATTTTTCGATGCCTTCAGGTTGTGGGTTTTCTCTCAAGATATGTTAATTGGGTGAGGGAGTGTATTACAACTCCTATGTACACTATAGCTGGTCATTTTTGAAGAGCCGAAGGGATGAGACAAAGGGATCCATTGCCCCCACATTTGTTTTTGCTAGCAATGGAGTTCCTAAATCCAACTCATATGCTAAAAGAAAAGGATTCTTCATTGCAAGGACTTCAACTTCCATCCCAGATGTGAGAATATGCAGCTTATTAATATTTATTTTGCAGACGACTGAATGATTTTTATGAGAGCTAATTTATACCTAATCAAGTTAGTGAAAACTGAAAAGTGTTTGGAAGACTTTAAAGTGATTTACTGGTTGTAGATTCATACTCTAAAAGTAAAGTTTTTTTGTGCAGGAGAATCTATTGGTCTAAAGAACCAGATTTTGGATGCTCTTCACTTTAAGGAAGGTATCTTAGTTAGATATCTGGGTAAGCCTCTAGTCCCTAGTAAGCTGAGCTATCATGATTGCTGGCCCCTAATTGAAAAAACAAGAAGAAGAATAAATGCTTGGACTTGTAAATACTTATCCTTTGTAGGCAGATTGAAGTTATTACAATTATTCTTGTATAGTGTCTTTAGGGAGTGAATGGATGTCGGTTTTTCACACAACTATAAGATGGAGGTAGAGATTTTCATGCACCTATCACATTATTTGTTATTATAAACAAAATAACGTTTAATGGAGTACAACCTTAAGTATGGCCAAAGTTATGCCAAAGATGACAGCCATTTCAACAAGCACCAGGTGAGCAAGATGCATTCCCTCAACCACATTGGAATTACTGGTTGATCCAAACCACAATACAAACCTTTATAGCAATTGGGTTTTTGATCTTCTAAAAAATTATCTCCATATTTATGATAAGAATATGTTCCGATTAACTTTTATAATGACTACTATGTGCCTAAGTTATAACAATGGCATTAAAATTTGAACATGTACTGGTTGTGCATAAGCAAGAACATGGACAAATAAAAACACGGTATAGAGATTAAACACCAAAAAGTGAAAAACTCTCATAAATTAAAACAAATAAATAAAAGAAGATAAAATTTCCTAAAGAATGTAAGAATGAAGGTACCTAAGAATAAGATGTTGAAAGCATAGCTTCTCTAAATTTCCACCCAGTATTTTTAATGAACCCCACAGGAGACTAAAAGACTATTTGCATTTGCACATCTGAGAAAGAAAGAAAGAAAGTGTAACCCAAAAAGGGGGAAAATTGATTCAAATATGACCAAATGGAAATTACAACAAGGGAGCAGAATAAAATTCAAAATTTGTACAAATGCATTCAAAAACCACAACCTAAGGGTTGGTAACTTATGTAACAGCAAGTGAAAGTTTTTGAGTGATGCATTTGTACCAATTATCTACTATAGACTAACTCCAAATGAACACCAATTGGTTCCTTAAACTCACTCCATCTCTCAAAGACTATAAATAATGGAGCAAATATAAAATATATAAAGGCTCAAACTCAGATCAAACCAATAGTCAGTCCAAAAATTAGAATTGTCATGGCTAATGATAAGTCTGCATCTACTAATGTCCAGAGTAGTGACCTAGAGTAGTGACCTACAAGATGACATGGCACAAGTAATTGGGAAGAAAACAAAAGGGAGAAAGAAAGTGTCCCAACATAAATAAGTGTAGCATCTAATAGCATGTGTACTTGATTATGACATAGACTAACTACCAAGTTATTACAAAATGAGCTAACATGAGAAACACTGGAAAATGAGTGCAATTTTGAATTTCACGGAAATGTGATCTTTGCTTTGATAGGAAATGAATGTCTAAAGGTTGGATCTGAAAAACAAGTGTACAATAAAGTGTGAAAATAGCATTCTTGTGCAATTAGCCAATAGAATAAAGTTTCAAGTACTATATGTGTCAAACAACTATAGTATTGCTTTCAAAAGTGCTTAATAATAAAGAAAATATATATACCCACTTCATTCAATTTGAAAATTTTAGGTAAAACTAAGCCAATTAATACTAATAAGCTCAAAAACTTTATCTTTGATATTTGACGGACCATTTAAACTAAAAAGGCACATACCTCTAAATGTAATCGAGCTAATCACTTTCATTTTAAATGATTCCCCATTTTCATGCCTTCTTTGTTACTCTTGACAAACCTAAGTTGAGCCTCCATTCTTAAGCTCTCTATTATTTACAACTTCAATCCAAGTCTCCAGTTTTGGGTAGTTATTAGTTACAAAGCCCTGGGTTTCTACTGGCATCCAAGAACCATTCTATTTAGTTTATTCTGCCAATGTGAATTCTTGCAAATTTTGCCCCTACAAAGATTGAATTCAACATTGTGAGTATACCACAAGGTAATGACCAAGCCAGTTGTAAAATCCTACTAACAACACAATCTTTGGAAGTGTGTAGGCAAATGAAGACCAATGAAGACACTTGGAACACATTTGTGCAGAACGCAGGTGATATAGTTTGTGTAAGAAATATTACCATTCTAGCAAGGAAATGATTTGGTTTGTCATTGGTGATCAGGATTCCAGGTAAGCCTGTGACAAAATAAAATAAAATAAAAATAATTGGAAGAATGCGCTCAGCCAACTACAACTTCATGTGCCTCATTATGGGAGCATTGAGAATGGCATCTGTGTGCCACTAGATTAAGTTATAACACATTGCCAAGCAAGAGTCTACAACATTTTTTCTTATATCTTTATCCAATTCCTCTATCTTTGAGTTTTCAATCAAAATCCAACCCATCTTCATCACTCTCTTCCACAAAGCTGACAATGAATTATCCAAGCTATTTTAGCATTGAAACTTGAAGGACTCTGCCAAGTAGAAATACTTGAGACAAGTATGCATCTTGTTCTCGATTATTCTTGTGTCAATCAATTGCATTAATCAGATCCAGTATAAGCTTTTTCTGTTCTCTCTTCAAAGCATTTTGCATCAACCTTCAAGCAATACTTAACATATCCTGTCCTTCGCTTTTATTGTCCATCTAAGACCATTCCATCAAGGATGAACCCACCCTTCTTGTAAGTACCAACATCTTACAAGACACTTAAACATACATACAAACCAACAACCAAATCATATGTTGTTCAAGACACCTAAACATACTTTAAAAATAGGGTAAAAAAAGTTTTATTAAAAAAAAAAACTGACCTTAGGCTTATTGCCAGCATCAAGATTGATAGGTTCAATGAAGAATTTGGTAAGTTGCTTGTAGAATTGAAATCCAACTTTAACAAACATGACACCATGTTCATTGTTTTGGCCATTTGGGAGGTACAAAACAACAGTCCTAATAAGCTTACACTCAAAAGGAATAAAATAAATAAAAGCTCCCCTATAAACTACACTAAAGGATTATTGTAAATAAAACATTCAATTTGATGATAAGAACTAAGGCTCAACCCCAAAGGAAAATATATAAATAAAAATTAATATCACATTTGTCCTTAATATACACACAAACGATGGTTGTTGAAATTACACTGGGCACATTGATAAAACAACTCAGTGCAAGTATCACGACAGTTGTCACATTTGAGGTGGTCTTTAGTTTCCTCAATGAAAGTAAGGGGGTGTGGGTGACAGTCAAATTTGTATGCACTTTCAAACTTGATATTTGGGTATTTCCCAAGAATACATTTGGGATGTACAGGATAATTGCAATTTGCATAATAGTAGAACCAATGCTTTGGATTGCGTTCTTCTTCACAAATATCACAATAATATTTACCAGAATCATCTTCAGCAGTATAATAGAGAGTGAAGGGATGCTCATGTTGTTTATACCTTGCAGTTTGTGGTAGTGTAGCACATTTGAAGTCCAAAGTAAAGTCACAAGTGGTACAACGGAATATTGGAGAAATTTTAGAATCACAACAACTGCAATTATGTTTAGATTCTATGCTTGAGAGAAGAAGTCGATGCTCATGACCAGGGTGGGTAAGGATGTCTGAGATTAAACTACATGGAACATCGAGACTAACTCAGCATGTCCCACATCGATAGATGAAGCCATTGCAAACTCGTTTATAGGCATCACACTTAAATGTCTTACTCGAAAAAGGTGACTTTGGGAAGAGGGTGAGTAGGTGCTGATGAAGTGGGTGTCTCTTTTTTTTTGGTAATTTAGCACAAGATTCATGCAGAAAGAAGCTACAATTTACACAACTATAAAAGGGAGGGAAAATAGCTTGTACGCACCCTTCGCATTTTTCAATATTTAGTACCTCATCATCCAAAAGCTTTAACTCATGCTCATGACTGAAGTGTTGGATTTCTGTGGCTATTTCAGATCCGTCTTCCCCCACTTTCATATTTTTGACTTTGTAAGCTTCTAAGTCAGCAGATTGATTAAGCTTTGAATCTTCATTCTCCTCCTCTTTAAGTTCCTGCAAATTTATGTTCTCCCTATTTCTGTAGTCCGCAGCACAATCGAGGTGGGCAACGAAATCGCATTTGGAGCAATAGTAAAACCCAAAGTTTGTGTTCACTTTTTGAGCACAGAGCTGACTAAATCGGGAGTCGGATTGATGGAGTTCAACTTCAAGAGAAGAATGGATGAGGCAGAGGGGGTGCCTGTGAACTAGAACTTTGAGTGTGCGTGGCAAAGAAGCACAAGTATTATGAACGCAATAATTACACAGGGCACATAAATTAGGTATACCCTTGACTTCTTTGGCACATAGGTCACAAGTGAACGACATCCACTTCCAAAAGGGGGTTAATGGGTGGTGGTGGACTTGAGAAGATTCGATGGTGGGCGGTAAGGAAGCACATGTGGCGTGAAGGTTGAAGTCGCAGTGGTAGCAGCGATAAGTGTATTGTCGGGGAGATTCATTGCAGAGTTGGCATTTGGTCTTTTGTTTGTCTTCAGGATAATGTGTGTTTTGATCAAAGAGAATGAGAGGATGGATTGGGTGCAAGGGATGGTGCAACCCAAGGGCTACTTCCACACATGATTTATGATGATAGTACCACGGGCATCCTGATTCTTTACAATAGTAGCTAGGACCATAAACTGATTCTTGGCACCCACAACAAGTATCTCCCAATCTGTGGTCTGGAATGAAGAGCAAGGGATGCTTTGAATCACAAAAATGTAGAAGCTGCTGCGGCTGCTCCATCTTCTTGTTCTTTGACATAATCATCAAAATAGTGATGCGTCAGAATTGGTTTCGAATCTATCGAACAACACACCATTTTCTTTTAATTTCGATGCAAAATGACCCATTTTGGAGTTTGGATTTTAATAACAAAAACTGATTCAAAGCTTTTTTTTTTTTTTTTTTTGCTAAATAAAGATTCATACCGTTACTCCCAGAGCGTATACAGAAGATTTGGGCGTGAAGAGTTTCTATTCAGACCAGATTGTTTAAAAGGCATGGGTTTGACCCGGTTGGGTATTTTCAATTTTTGCAACGTTAAAAGTGGAAGACAATTTTAATAACCTCAGACTATTGACATAGACATAGGATTAGAAAAATATTATTTCTTTGGATAAATAATAAGAATAATGGCTTTTTAAAAAGAAAAAAAAGAATGTAAACTATCTTTAAAACGTGATTTTTTTACCACTCCCTTAATCTTTATAATATTTTGACAAGATTTTGTAGCTTAGTTTTTGAAACAGAAACATATCATTCAATTAATCAGGAAAATTAGCATCTTGGTACAAAGCTTCCCTAGCTATTGGAGGAACATCTTCCATCCAAAACAAATCTTGACTAATGTTTCTAGCAAATTGGGCTAACTCATGAGCAACTCTATTCCCCCCTCGCCTAGTACATTCAATCCTAACCCATTGCAAGTTCCTAACCAAATGATGAATATCCCCAATTACATTCCCAAGCAAAGAATAATCATCCTGCAAAGCCGAAACAGCTTTCATGACAGAAGAATTATCCCCTTCAATGACAAGTTCAGAGAAGCCAGCATCAACGGCAAATTCAATAGCTTTCCGACATGCAAGAAACTCAGCCTCCTCGCTACAAGAAACCTCAGGACCTTTTGCTGCCATGGCTGCCATAACCTCACCTTTTTCATTCCGGATAACTGCACCAAAACCTGAACTGTTAAGAGCCGAAAACAGAGCTGCATCAAAGTTAAGCTTGAAGATCGAAGGAGGAGGGGGCTGCCAGGTGTCTCCAGAAGATTGCCCTACGTGTGCTGGTCCCATCAATCCTGATGCAGTCCGAAACTCCTCAAGAAACTCTTTTGCCCGATTATTCAACCAGCCTGGATCAAGAAACTTACCTCCATGCACAACCCGATTTCTTTGATTCCAAATCAGCCATGCTTGAATGAGCACAACCTCCAAATCATGAAACTCTACCCGCTCCATTAAGTATTCCATTAACTGAAGCATATCCACCATACATGACCTACCTTTCTGCAGAATTTTTAAGCTACCTGCCCACACATCTCTAGCCGCACCACATTCCCAAAGCGCATGGACAACTGATTCTGTAGACCTTAAGCAAATTGGGTACATCGCATCTGTAATAATTTTTCTCTTAAACAGATTCAATTTTGTTGGTAAGATTTCATGACAAGCTCTCCACCCAAACACCTTTATTTTGTTAGGAATTCTAAGCTTCCAAATTGCAGACCAAACCTCCTTTCCAGCACAACCCCAAGAACTCTCAGCTACCCTTCCTTCTCTCAATACTTCTCTAGCCACCTTGTAAGCGGATTTAACAGTAAAAATCCCCTTCCTGTGGTGCATCCAAATCATAAAGTCCTCCACATGTCTTCGGCTGAGCTGTATTCTACAAATAGCTTCGGCATCTTCTTTTTCAAACATATCCATGATAACATCAGTCCTCCATGTATGCAAGTCTTGGTCAATAAATTCCGCAACAGTCGCCTCACGAACTTCATCTTTCACTAGATTTAGAGGTGCATTTGTTGGATAATTCGGTATCCATTTATCCCCTAGAATCAGAATTGATTGGCCATTCCCAACTCTCCAGCAACAACCAGACTTCAAAATAGGAAAGGCAGCCACAATACTCTTCCAAACAAAAGAGCAATTTGGTGACTCCTTAGCAGCAAAGATAGAAGTTCTTGGAAAATATCTAGCTTTAAGACATTGAAACACCAATGAATTATTATCATGCAGCAACCTCCACCCTTGTTTAGCTAGCATTGCTAAATTAAAAGCCCTTAGATCCCTAAAGCCCATTCCTCCCTCCCTCTTTGATAGAGTTAATTTTTCCCATCTCTGCCAATGAATTTTCCTTTCATTCCCCACTTGTCCCCACCAAAACTTAGCACACATTGCATCCAGCTCATCACAAAGTTTTAAAGGAAGTTGGAAAACACTCATAGTGTAAGTAGGAATAGACTGAGCAACTGCTTTAATCAGAGTTTCCTTACCAACCTTAGATAACATCTTCCCTTTCCACCCCTGCAATTTTTTCCATATCCTATCTTTCAAATATGAGAACGTATGATACTTTGTTCTCCCTACTAAGGTAGGCAGCCCTAAATAAGACTCAAACCGGTTCACTTCCTGCATTCCCAAAGTCCTCAAAATGCCTTGCTTCTGACTAGCTGCAGTATTACTACTAAAATAGGCTGAAGACTTCTCCAAGTTTATGCACTGGCCTGATGCATTAGCATAGGTCTGAAGCATCTCAGAAACAACCTCCACTTCATTATGTGTTGCCCTGCAGAACAATAGGGAATCATCTGCAAACAATAAGTTAGAAACTTTCGGTGCCCCTCTGCAAATAGAAGCGTCATGAATTTTGCCATCAGACTCTGCTTTTGCCAACAAAGATGTAAATCCCTCTGCACATAACAGAAATAAGTATGGTGAGAGAGGGTCTCCCTGGCGGATTCCCCTAGATGGAGTCACATTCCCATACGGCTTTCCATTAAGTAGAATAGAGAATGAGGTGGTAGTGACACATGTCATCACTCTCTCAATCCATTTTTCTGGAAAGCCCAACTTCTGCATAATGCCCTGTAAAAATAACCATTCCACTCGATCATATGCTTTGCTGACATCCAGCTTCAAAGCCAAAACACCTGTTTTACCCTTCTTCTTGACATGCATGGAATTCAATACCTCATATGCCACAATAACATTATCTGTAATAAGTCTACCTGGCACAAAAGCACTCTGAGTGGGAGAAATAATATCTGGAAGCACTTGTTTCAGTCTATTGGCAAGGACTTTAGAAATAACCTTATAGATGACATTACAAAGGCTAATAGGTCTAAATTCAGACATTTTCTCAGGGTTCTTCACTTTAGGGATAAGCACAATATTGGTATGATTTAAATCAGGTAGCATAACTCCATTATTCAAAAAATCTAACACAGCATTCACTACATCATCACCTACAATATGCCAGAATTTTTGATAAAACAAAGCATTCATACCATCAGGGCCAGGTGCCTTTGTTGGTCCCATCTGAAATACAGCTTCCTTGATTTCATCAGCAGTAAAATCCCGGGAAAGCATCTCCTGCATGTCTGTAGTTACTCTGGCCGAAACTGTACTTAAACACTCCTCCATTTGATGACATGATCCTGCAGAAAAAAGATTATCAAAATAATCAACTGCAACTCTAGCTGTGTCCTCCACCTCCTCCACCCATTGCCCCTGAATGTAAACTATCTTTATGGGACAAAATTTAATAGGGATTAGGTTCTTCTAAAAAAATAATTTGCTAAATCCACTATTGGAATAATTTTATTTCCTACTATTACCTTCCTTACCAAATATTAGTGTGATCTATTCTTTCTTTAAAATATTATGGTAATGGGGCATTAAAAACTCACTAATCTATGAAAAAAAATTTAGGTTTTTTTTTTTTTTTGGGTATTCTTCAACACAATAAACAACTAATTTTATAGATTTAATAGTAAATGACAACTAATTATTTTAAAATTTTACATGTGATTAACCTATAATAAATATCAAATAAAAAACTTAGAATCAAGAAAATAATGATTTACAAAAAAAAAAATTAAGAGATATACCTTTCATTATCCAACAAAAAAAAAAACATGATACACCTTTTATTATCTCATAATTTAACAATAATACATCTCACAAAACTATAAAGTCAATTTAAGTCCAATAAAATATTTTCATGTGAAAATGTTTTTCGAAAAAAAAAAAACATTTCCAAGTGTTTGGTTGCATTCCTAAAAGTACTTTGGAAAATATTTGTAAGTGTTTAGCTATATAAATGTTATAAAAAAACATATTTTCTACTACTTTAACACATTCTCATCTCTCAAGCACATATATAATAAAATAAAATAAAATTTTAGATTAAAAAAAAAAAAACCGAAATCAAAGCGGCAATGGTTGGCCACCAAAGGCCGGGAATTTAAGTGGGGGGTGGGGGATGGAAGTTCAATTGATGAGTTTGGGTGATGTGAAAAATGGTTTATGAAAAATAAAAGCATAAACTAATTTTCGCCTTAAATGCTCTTATCTTATGGTCAAGTGGAAAAAAATTTATAGTTGACTAACATTTCCAATCACCCCAAACACCCATAAATGAGAAAAATGTTTTCATAAAATCAATTTTAATTGAACCAAACACAGCCCATATTTTAGAACATTTAATGTTTATATGAAAAATTTTAAGCAAGCAAAGTAACCTATAGTTTATAAATAACAATAAAGCGCGCGCGCGCGCGCGCACACACACACACACATATATATGAACAAATTTGTAAAAGTATCAATACTTACAGCAAGAATAATACAATATAGTTTCAAAACACACCTAAAAAGAGCTTCCAATTGGCCTCAACTTTGAGTTTGTTGAAGTTCATGTAACATTTATCTATAACTACGAAAAGAAAAGGGCATCAGACATAAAGGGGTAGTTGAATCCAAATGTAGATGGATCACATACAAAAATATCAGAGAGAAAGAGGGGCGCAATGAGTGAGAATTGGTCTCAAATCTAACAATAGCATTTTATTAAATTGCTCTCAATTTCAATGTAAAATGATTGATGTGGAATTTGGTTGCAAGAGATATTGAGGTGATTATGATTGATGTGGAATTTGGTTGCAAGAGATATTGAGGTGATTATAGGATTTTAATAAGAAAAATTGAAAGCTTTTAGGGTTGATTCCATTACAGAGAGAGTATAAACGAGGATTTGGGTGTGTGTTTGATGTTACTTGGGTCTAATAAAAGTTAAGTACAAAAATTGGATTTTTAGAATGGAATTAAGAAATTTGGGTTGAACCTGGTGGGGTATTTTCAATTTTAAAGTGTAAAAAGTGGTGGGAGGCAATGTTAAAAGTGAAAAACTTAACACTATTGACATATATAGGTATATTTTTAATTGATTTCTTAAATTTTAAAATAAAATAAAACGATTTTTTTTTATTAATAGCAATGCACCTAAAAAGTTAAAAATAAATATTATACAATTATGCACAACAAAAGTTCAAACCATATCTATAACTAATCGTGATTGTTCTTGTGATTAGAAAAAATAAACTTTTTTTTTTTTAAACTTTATTCTTCCATTTTTATATCAATTGTCATCATTCATTGAAAATATTTAACTCAATTTTAAGTTTGCCTTTATATTTGATATAATTTATTTTTTAGGCAAGATATTACTTAATTCCCTTATCAACCAATACAACAAGTAAGCAATATGCGCATTCCCTCCACCACATTGGAGTAACTAGTTGATCCAAATCACGATACAGATCTTTGCAGCAATTGGGTTTTTGATCTTCTAAGAAAAAGATCTCAATATTTATGACAAGAATATGTTCCAATTAACTTGTGTAACAATTGCTATTTGCCTAAGTTATAACAATGGCATTAAAAGTTGAACTTGTACTGATTGTGTATAAGCAAAAAAATGAACAAACAAAAAACACAGTATAGAGATTTCATTTCAAAAAGTGAAAAACGCTCAAAACTTAAAGATACATAAATAAAAGAAAATAAGATTTCCTAAATAACTTAAGAGTGTAAGAATGAAAGTACTTGAGAATAAGATGTTGAAATGCTTCTCTAAATTTCCACCCAATATATTAAAATATTGTTAATGAACCCCACTAGAGGATAAAAGACCATTTGCATCCACATATTTGAGAAAAAAGGAAGAGAGTGTAACTGAAAAAGAGGAAAAGTTGATTTGAATATGACTGAAAGGAAATTACAACAATGCTACCTACCAAAAGAAATTACAATAATGTGGAAGAATAAAATTCTAAATTTGTAAAAATGCATCACTCAAAAACCATACCCCAAAGCTTGATAACTTAGGCACAAGCAACATAAAGTTTTAATAGTGCTCCAAATGAATGCCAATTGGTTCCTTAACCTCACTCCATCTCTCAAAGACTATAAATAATGGCGCAAAAATAAAATAAAATAAAATAAATGCTCAAATTCAGATCAAACCAACACTACGGTCCAAAAATTTGAATTGCCATGGCAAATGGTTACGCTACATCTACTAATGTCCAGAGTAGTGACCTACAAGATGACATGGGACAGGAAGCCATTACATGAAGAAGTTCAATTAAACACAAGTAATCGGGAAGAAAACAAAAGGGAAGAAGAAAGGGTCCCAACATAAATAAGTGTAGCATATTATAGCATGTGCACTTGATTATGATAGAGACTACATACCAAATTATTACAAAATGAGTTAACATGAGTAACACAGGAAAATGAGAACAGTTTTGAATTTCATGGAAATGTGATCACTATTTTACTATAAAATGAAGGCCTAGAGGTCAAGTGTGAAAACAGGTGTGCAACAAAATGTGCAAATAGCATTGTTGTGCTAACATTAGCCAATAGCTTAAAGTTTCGAGTATTATATGTCTCAAATAACTATAGTATTGCTTTCGAAAGCACTTAATAATAATAAAAATATATATACCCAAATCATTCAATTTGAAAATTTTAAGTGAAACAAAGCCAAGCAATACTAATAAGCTCACGAGCTTCATCATTGATATTTATGAGCAGGTTTGGTGCTCTGGTAATTGAATGGGTATGGAAGTGTAGAAATCAAGTTGTTTTTTAGAACAAATCTGTGGTTTATGAGCACGTTTGCAAAAATTTGATAAGAATCTTTCATGGGCATTGCAAACAGAGCAGCCTACTCCTTTAGCTAGATGATCTATGCTTAATTCTATTTTAGAATCTTTTGATTTAGGGAAGACCCCATCTGTTGTTATAACTGTAACCTTGGAGGAGGCATGTAAGTTATTGGCAGTCCCATTGCTGTTCTGTTTTTTGCCTGTTTTGGTTTTCAATAAAGTTTTTTCTGTTAAAAAAAAAAAAATTGACCGTTTAAACAAAAAAGCAATTCTTAGAGGGGGAACTCCCTCAAACTAGTCATTCCTTTACAGTCATTCCACCACCCATTCTTCTCCTGACCACTCAATTTTCCTTAAATCAATATTATTCCAATCCCAGATTAGAAAGCTCACTGTAGCATCAAAACTTGAATGACTCTGCTAAGTAGAAAGGCTCAAGATAAGTATGGATCTTGTTCTCCATTATTCTTGTGTTGATCAATTAATCAGATCCAGTATAAGATTTCTTTGTTTCTTCAATGCATTTTGCTTCAAGCAATAGTGAATATACTCTATCCCCTGCTTCTATTGTCCATCTAAATACTCCATCTTAGACCATTCCATCAAAGATAAACCAACCTTTCTTGTAAGTGCCAACATCTTTGCTAGAAATAAACAGTCTATGACCTAACACTGTTACCCACACACAAGGTTATAAAATGAATCCTTGAGTTGCTCTACCATTTCAATTTTAATCAGCTTTGACATCTTTAGAGCTCACTAATCAGTTATAAAGTGGTAAACTAAAACATTACACAAATATATGCAATTCATCATTTGCAACAATAAAAGCAATGTTGAGTTACATATGCAACAAATCATATCAAAGGTTATAAAGAAATTTCACCATTATAGAATTGTTCACAACTTTTTCACCCTTTCAGGTTAAAGAAATCTGTTGCCTCCACATATGCTTGTCGTAAAAATAGTATGCAATTCAATGAATAAATAGCGCATAGAATTTCAAACATTTGGAAGAAATTTCACAAAATATATGACTTTAATAAAACCCACTTGTTAGACATATACACCACAATCTATAGTGTATATTTTTTTTTATAGGAAATAAGATTGAAACTCTTACAATATTTCTCAGGCCAACAGATGGATGAAGGAGCAATTTCTACCTGGATGGTGACATCACTTCTCCAATGCTCCAGTGGGTCCATTGCCAAAAGAAAATTAATAGCACATAAGGGAAGTAAACAAAAATAAATTGACTTAATTGATTATAAATTCAGAGGAAGACCATACTTTCTAGGTTTGGCTACCTATTTTTGTGAATTCTTATATTCTCTAAGACTGCATAGTTGCCCTGACAAACTATTTGGAAGGCCACAACTTTCCCCTCCATCTAATACGATTTCTTCACACTTGGAATCCAGCAAAGTTAACATTTTTGGCATATCATGTACTATTTAAGCAAAATAGTAGACATCTTTTAGAAGAAAGGTCCAGTTTAAAATTTTACTAACAATTACTTCTAGGAAAATTCTATATAACTTCAAAAAAAAAATTTATTTAGGAATAACTATTAATTATGGTTGCCACAAAATAACAAGCAAATTTACCAAAAACAATGCTGCATTTTAAACTTATGAGCCTAAACTACTTGTATATTTTGTAATTGATGCGGTTTAAGAAAAGGTTTCTAAGGCGTTTTTTTCAAAAAGGTAGGATACACCTCCAAACACCATCCATAGCCCCAAAATGGTCACATCGTCGGGAATTGACCAACGTCCCAACGACTAAACAAACATAAACACCAACAACCAGCTTAAATGTCATTCAAGAACCCAAACATACTAAAACAAATAGAGAAAAAACTCACCTCAAGGTTAGTGCCAGCATCCAAATTGGTTGGTTCAATGAAGAATTTAGTAAGTTGCTTGTAGGACTAAAAATTAAATTTAGTAAATGTGACAATACATTAAATGTTGTGGCCATTTGAGAGGTACGAAACAACAATCCTAATAAGCTAAGCTTAAGTTCAAAAGTAAATAAAATAAAATAAATAGAATAAGAATTACAAATTTCATGCACCAAAAATTCTGTGTACTATGTTTAGTATAGAATAAAAATTTAAACGACATTTTTCTTTCTATAAACAATAATAGTGCATCTAGAAATTACATTGGGCGCATTGATAGATCAAATCTTTGCAAGAACTAGCATATTAAGGGTAGTTTATAATTTCCTCAATGAAAGGAATGGTGTGTGGGTGACAGTCAAATGTGTTAACACCTCCAAATAGGTGACCATCATATGCGTTACTTGACATTTGGGTTTTTTCCAAGAATACATTTGGTATGTGCAGGATAATCGCAATTTGCACAATAGTAGAACCAATGCTTTGGGTTGCGTTCTTCTTCACAGATATCACAATAATATTCACCGGAGTTATCTTCAGCAGTATAACGGAGAGTGAAGGGATGCTCATGTTGTTTGTACCTTGCAGTTTGTGGTAGTGTTGCACATTTGAAGTCCAAAGCAAATTCGCAAGTGGTACAACGGAATATTGGGGAAATTTTAGAATCATAACAACTGCAATTATGTTTAGATTGTATGCTTGAGAGAAGAAGTTGATGCTCATGACCAGGGTGGGTAAGGATGTCTAAGATTAAACTACACGAAACATCAAGACCAAACCACCAGCATGTCTCACAACTATAGGTGAAGCCACTGTAATAACGCTTACAAGCATTACAACTATAAGGATACCTTAAGGAGAGGGTGAGTAAGTGTTGATGAAGTGGGTGTCGTTTTTTTCTAGGTAATTTAGAACAAGATTCATGTAGAAAGAAGCTACTATTTACACAACTATAAAAAGGAGGGGAAATAGCTTGTACGCACCCGTTGCATTTTTTAATATTTAGAACCTCATCATCGGAAAGCTTTAAGTCATGCTCATGACTGAAATGTTGGATTTCTGTGGCTATTTCAATTCCACCCACCCCCACTTTGATATTTTTGACTTTGTAAGCTGCAGATTGATTGAGCTCTAGATCTTCATTCTCCCCCTCTTTAAGTTCCAGCAAATTTATGTTCTCCCTATTTCTGTAGTCTGCAGCACAATCGAGGTGGGCAATGAAATCGCCTCTGGAGCAATAGTAAAACCCATAGTTTGTGTTCACTTTTTGAGCACAAAGCTGACAAAATCGGGAGTCGGATTGATGGAGTTCAACTTCAAGAGAAAAATGGATAAGGTGGAGGGGGTGCCAGTGATAAAGAACTTGGAGTGTGCGTGGCAAAGAAGCACAAGTATTATGAATGCAATAACTACATAGGTTACAATGATTAGGTATACCCTCGACTTTTTTTCCACAAAGGTCACAAGTGAAAGACATCCACTTCCAAAAGGGGGTTAATGTGTGGTGGTGGACTTGAGAAGATTGGATGGTGGGCGATAAGGAAGCACATGTGGCGTGAAGGTTGAAGTCGTAGCAGTAACAGTGATAAGTGTATTGTTGGCGAGATTCATTGCAGAGTTGGCATTTGGTCTTTTGTTTGTCTTCTTCTTCTTCTTACGTGGATGAAGTGGATGTCGTTTTTTTCTAGGTAATTTAGCACAAGATTCATGAAGAAAGAAGCTACAATTTACACAACTATAAAAAAGAGGGAACATAGCTTGTACGCACCCGTCGCATTTTTCATTATTTAGAACCTCATCATCCGAAAGCTTTAACACATGCTCATGACTGAAATGTTGGATTTCTGTGGCTATTTCAGTTTCGTCCTCCCTCACTTTGATATTTTTGACTTCGTAAGCTACTGAGTCAATAGATTGATTGAGCTCTGGATCTTCATTCTCCTTCTCTTTAAGTTCTTGCAAATTTATATTCTCCCTATTTCTGTAGTCCGCAGCACAATCGAGGTGGGCAACGAAATCGCATTTGGAGCAATAATAAAACCCAAAGTTTGTGTTCACTTTTTGAGCACAGAGCTAACAAAATCGGGAGTCGGATTGATGGAGTTCAACTTCAAGAGAAGAATGGATGAGGCGGAAGGGGTGCCTGTGAACTAGAACTTTAAGTGTGCGTGGCAAAGAAGCACAAGTATTATGAACGCAATAACTACACAGGGCACATATATTAGGTATACCCTTGACTTATTTGGCACATAGGTCACAAGTGAACGACATCCACTTCCAAAAGGGGGTTAATGGGTGGTGGTGGACTTGAGAAGATTCGATGGTGGGCAGTAAGGAAGCACATGTGGCGTGAAGGTTGAAGTTGCAGCGGTTACAACACCTAAACATACACACCAACAACCAGCTCAAATGTTGTTCAAGACACCCAAACATACTATAAATAAAATAGAGAAAAAAATTCACCTTAGGCTTATTAACAGCATCAAGATTGGTAGGTTCAATGAAGAATTTAGTAGAATTGAAATCTAACTTTAATGAATGTGACAACACTTAATTGTTTTGGTTAGTTTGGACGCATGAAATAACAATCCTAATAAGCTTATAAGCAAAAGGAAACAAAATAAATAAATGTTCTCCTAATGGATTGTTGTAAAAAAACATTTGATTTGATAATAAAGAACTCAGGCTCAACCCAACAGGAAAATATATAAATAAAAATTAAAACTAAATTTGTTCTTAATATACACATCCATGATGTATGTTGAAATTACACTGGACACATTGACAAAAAAACTCCGTGCAAGTATCACCACAATCGGCACATTCAAGGAGGTCTTTAGTTTCCTCAATGAAAGTAAGGGGATGTGAGTGACAATAAAATTTGTATGCACTTCCAAACTTGATATTTGGGTATTTCCCAAGAATACATTTGAGATGTACAGGATAATCGCAATTTGCACAATAGTAGAACCAATGATTTGGATTGCGTTCTTCTTCACAAATATCACAATAGTATTCACCGGAGTCATCTTCAGCAGTATAACGAAGAGTGAAGGGATGCTCATGTTGTTTGTATCTTGCGGTTTGTGGTAGTGTAGCACATTTGAAGTCCAAAGCAAAGTCACAAGTGGTACAACGGAATATTGGGGAAATTTTAGAATCACAGCAACTGCAATTATGTTCAGATTCTATGCTTGAGAGAAGAAGTCGATGCTCATGACCAGGGTGGGTAAGGATTTCTAAGATTAAACTACATGGAACATCAAGATTAAATTCGCATCTCTCACACCAATAGATGAAGCCATTGCAATATCGCTTACAGGCAGCACACTTAAATGTCTTCCCCCAATAATGTGACTTTGGGAAGAGGGTGAGTGGGTGTTGATGAAGTGGGTGTCGTTTTTTTCTAGATAATTTAGCACAAGATTCATGTAGAATGAAGCTACAATTTACACAACTATAAAAGGGAGGAGAAATGGCTTGTACGCACCCGTTGCATTTTTCATTATTTAGATCCTCATAAACCGAAAGCTTTAAGTCATGCTCATGACTAAAGTGTTGGATTTCTGTGGCTATTTTAGTTCCGTCCTCCCCCACATTGATATTTTTGACTTCGTAAGTTGCTGAGTCAATAGATTGATCGAGCTCTGGATCTTCATTCTCCTCCTCTTTAAGTTCCAGCAAATTTACGTTTTCCCTATTTCTGTAGTCCGCAGCACAATCAAGGTGGGCAACAAAATCGCATTTGGAGCAATAGTAAAACCCATAGTTTGTGTTCACTTTTTGAGCACAGAGCTGACAAAATCGGGAGTTGGATTGATGGAGTTCAACTTCAAGAGAAGAATGGATGAGGTGGAGGGGGTGCCAGTGATATAGAACTTGGAGTGTGCGTGGCAAAGAAGCACAAGTATTATGAATGCAATAACTACATAGTGCACACTGATTAGGTATACCCTTGACTTCTTTGGCACAAAGGTCACAAGTGAAGGACATCCACTTCCAAAAGGGGGTTAATGGGTGGTGGTGGACTTGAGAAGATTCGATGGTGGGCGGTAAGGAAGCACATGTGGCGTGAAGGTTGAAGTCGCAGCAGTAACAGCGATAAATGTATTGTCGGCGAGATTCATTGCAGACTTGGCTTTTGGTCTTTTCTTCTTGTTCAGGATAATGTGTCTTTTCATCAAAGAGAATGAGAGGATGGATTGGGTGCAAGGGATGGTGCAACCCAAGGGCTACTTCCGCACATGATTTATGATGATAGTAGAACGGGCATCCACCTCTTGGACAATAGTAGCTAGGACCATAAACTGATTCTTGGCACCCACAACAAGTATCTCCATCTCTGTTGTCTGGTTCAAAGACCAAGGGATGGTTTGAATCGCAAAAATGTAGAAGGTGCTGCTGCGGCTGCTCCATCTTGTTGTTCTATGACATAATCATCAAAATAGTGATTGCGTCAGAATTGGTTTCGAATCTATCTAACAACACACCATTTTCTTTAAATTTCCATGTAAAATGACCCATTTTGGAGTTTGGATTTTAATAACAAAAACTGATTCTAAGCTTTTGGTTTGGGTTCATACCGTTACAGTTACTTACAGAGCGTATACAGAGGGATTTGGGCGTGAAGAGTTCTATTCGGATTTCGGACCAGATTGTTTAAAAGGCATGGGTTTGGCCCGGGTGGGTATTTTTGTTGGGTGGGTCTTTTCAATTTTGCAATGTTAAAACTGGAAGACAATTTTTTTTTGAGAGAGTTTCAACCTATGGCGTCCGCTCATGATAATTGCTCTTTATTATCAGACCAAGACACCAATCAGTTTTTGGTGTAAGCGGGGATTGAACCCCAGATCTCTTATACAACCATCAGAAACTTTACCAGTTGAGCTAACTGGAACCCACTCAACTGGAAGACAATTTTAATAACCTACAAACTATTGACATAGACATAGGATTAGGAATTCCATAAATTTATTTCATTAAAATAAAAAACGTGATTTTTTTACTTCACTAGAAAAATATTATTTCTTTGGATAAATAATAAAAATAATGGCTTTTTTTTTTTTTTTTCGTGTGTCTCTTTCTTTCATTCAATCACTCTTTTAAATTTTTTTTTTTTTTTTTTGTTAATGCTCATTCTACTGCTCCCTTAATCTTTATAATATTTTGACAAGATTTTGTAGCTTAGTTCAAAAAAGAATGTAAACTATCTTTATGGGACAAAATTTAATAGGGATTAGGTTATTCTAGAAAAAAATAATTTGCTAAATCCACTATTGGAATAATTTTATTTCCTACACTTACCTTCCTTACCAAATATTAGTGTGATCTATTCTTTCTTTCAAATATTATGGTAATTGGACATTAACAACTCACTAATATGTGAAAAAAAAATTAGGTTTTTTTTTGGGTATTCTTCAACATAATAAACAACTAATTTTATAGATTTAATAGTAAATGACAACTAATTATTTTGAAATTTTACATGTGATTAACCTATAATAAATATCAAATAAAATCCTTAGAATCAAGAAAATAATGATTTGTAATTAAAAAAAAAAAAACGATTAAGAGATATACCTTTCATCATCCAACAAAAAAAATATGATATACCTTTTATTATCTCATAATTTAAAACAATAATATATCTTACAAAACTATAGTATCAATTCAAGTCCAATAAAATATTTTCAGGTGAAAATGTCTTTTAAAAAAAACAGTATTTGGTTGCATTCCTAAAAATACTCCAGAAAATATTTACAAGTGTTTAGTTGTATAAATGTTATGAAAAACATATTTGCTACTACTTTAACACATTCTCACCTCCCAAGCACATATATAATAAATAAATAAAAAGTAAATATGTGTTTGATTGGCCACTAAAGACTGAAAATTTTAGTGGAGGGTGGGGGGTGGAAGTTCAATTGATGAGTTTGGGTGATGTGGAAAATAGTTTATGAAAAATAAAAGTATAAACTAATTTTCGCCATAAATGTTCTTATGTTATGGTCAAGTGAAAAAAAAATTTATAGTTGACCAACATTTTCAGTTTCCCCAAGTACTCATAAACGAGAAAAATGTTTTCGAGAAATCAATTTCAATCGAACCAAACAGAGCCCAAATTTTACAACATTTAATGTTTATATGAAAAATTTTAAGCAAACAAAGTAATCTATAGTTTATAAATAACAATTAAAAAAACACACACACACACACACACACACATATATATGAACAAATTTGTAAAAGTATCAATACTTACAACAAGAATAATACAATTTGGCTTCAAAACACACCTAAAAAAAGCTTCCAATTGGCCTCATTTTGAGTTTGTTGAAGTTAAGTTCACGTAACATTTATCTATAACTACGAAAAGAAAAGGGCATTAGACATAAACGGGTGGGTGAATCCAAATGTAGATGGATCACATACGAAAAGAACACAAAGAGAAAGAGGGGCCCAATGCGTGAGAATTGGTTTCGAATCTAACAACAACATTTTCTTAAATTGCTCTCAATTTCGATGTCTCTCAATTTCGCCATAAAATGACTAATGTGGAGTTTGGTTGCGAGAGATATTGAGGTGATTATAGGATTTTAATAAGAAAGATTGAGTGCTTTTGGGGTTCATACCACTACAAAGAGAGTATACGGAGGAGGATTTGGGTGTGTGTTTGATGTTACTAGAGTCTAATAAAAGTAAGTACAACAATTAGATTTTTAGAATGAAATTAAGAAATTTGGGTTGAACAATTGTAAGTGATTATCTTATAATAGATATTACATAAAACTTGGATTCAAGAAAATAGTTATTTAAGTGATATTCATTTTATCAAAGATACATTAAATGTAACAAAAACTAAACCATTTAGTGTCAATTTCAAGTGCAATGAAATTTTACCACATTTAACATCTATATGACCAATTTTAAACAAGCAAAGCACACTATTGTTTATGAATAACAATAGAAAAACACACACATATATATTTGAACAACTTTGCAAAAAAATTATCAATACTTACAAAGAGAAGAATACAATTTTGGCTTCAAGACACCCTAAGAAAGCTTCCAAGTTGGCAAGAAAGCTTCCAAGTTAGCCTCAATTTTAGTTTTGTGAAAGCCAAATTCATAAAGAAATCATCTATAACTTCTTCTATATATAGAAGATAATTATGCCATTGTGTCAAAAAAGAGAAGTAGGCAAAGCAAGGCATTTATGTTTACTTGCCAACTTAGACTAGTATAACTCATGTGGAACAAGAAAAACAAGACAAGGCATTTATGCTTGCTTGCCAACTTAGACTTATATATTATCTTTTATTTAATATATATATATATATATATATATGTATATTTTTAAGTCCAAAATTCATACTGACATTTACGTTTTCTTTCTTTTTGCTTGCTTGTCTATACCAACACTTTTCACTAAGTGGCCACTATTACTTAATTGCAGCCACTACGAGCTGTTCAGTCACCACCACTATAGCTAAAGTTAAACTTGATCTTCCACCAAAAGAGAAACTATTAGCAAGTGGAAAAAATGTCAAAATTGTAGTTGGTTTACTAGTAAGTTAATGAATCAACACACAAAATCACAACCAAAACTGCTTAATCGTAGAAGAAAGGCACATATATATACATACATATGGACTTTTTATTTCAAAATGGCATGTTAATCCTATCACTTCCAACATAGATTACGCATCATTAATTTGCTTACAAAAATCAGTGTATTTGTGTTGCTTATTCCACTAACACCTCCTAATTACAAAAAGGCGAGCTTTCACCATTGCATGGGCCATTGTTTTGACAGTGACACAGAACTTCCCTCTTCAAGTCTCATGTCAGCATATTTTGATAGAAAATCCTACAGAAATAGCCATAAATCAGAACATTTGTGTGTGTGAGAGAGAGAGAGAGTATAAAACTTCCTGTCCATAAGTAAATACAACACTAAGACATGCATTAAATGATCTGACGATCAAAATTTGGAAAGAAATGAGCGTCTGGCTCTTACGTGTTTAAAAGAAAGTGAATTGACATTCTACAGGATCAATACAGATATCATTTTTAAATAGAAAAGAAAAAATACAGACAATGAAAAAGGATAAAACAGCAAACACTGAAGCCATTATAAGTGTTCTACCAAAAACATGCTGGTGACAGATTGCAGCCCAATAATATGAAGAAACTATGACAAAACTGTCACAAAGTGGAAGTTACTTTGTAGGAGAAACCAATCTCAAACCTAAATTTCCCACAGGCAGGTAAACAAAATAATGAAGAATACCTGATAAGTTGCGTGTCATGGTGCTCAGTCTTTTCTTTTTCAATCAATACTTCTGCAGTTTCACCCATCAACTTCCATTTCACAATCTGTAAGAGACACTAGAGAGAGCAGAACACCAATGGACCAGTTTGTTCAGGAGAAAGACCATTCTCTATGTAATAATAACCAGATTTCAGATCCCAGCATTAGTGTGAACAGATTTATCCTTTCCAGTTGCCTATGCACAATGCTGAAAAGCTCAAAACAAAGAAGCAGTGCATACCCAGTGTATAGAATTTGGCAAGGAAGAGTGGATATAAATGTGGACTTCTTTTGAGAAAAAAAATAATTCCAAAACTATAAAACCAAAAAGTGCTTCTAGGAGGAAATAATTCTTACAATGTACTAGCTTTTGTAATCTTTTTCTAGGAATGCAACGGCTAATTCAAGTTATAACTGCAAAGACCAATTGTGAAAGCATGGAAAACTCAACCCGGTTAGAATACCTTTCACCTTACATGTTTGAAAATGGACCATCTTCCATAGCAAATTAATAATCAAACATAGAGTTGCTTCAACTTAATTTACTTTGCTTAGTTCTTCACCTTCATGTAAGATCAATTTAAGGCACTATCAGGAAGCCCAATTATCAACGACTATGCATTGGGAATAAAAAATTAATAAAACGATAGAAATACCTCAAGTAATTTATCTAGAGACCTGCTGTAAGTACTGAAAAGCTCTTTCTTTCTCTTGAATCAATAACCACACAACCTGGATCATTCAGAAAAAGTAATCCCACATTTTTCACTTTGTATTAAATATATGAACTTTTCAAGCTGCTATCGTTGATAAAGAACAACCTTTCGAATGTACTCTGCATATGATATGCAGCAAAGCAACTCTGACACTAATTTATAGTAACCAATTCATATAATTAATATAGCATGTCAACATACAAGGGAAATTGCAGCATCTTTAAAGCTACCATACAACTTACTGCAGACCTGATACTCAAAATGAAAGTAAAACTTAGCTTAGCCTATGGGTTGTCTACAAGCCTTAACCAGAAAAGGAAGGTGATAACAGACAAAGAAAATGCAAGAGAACCATGCAAAATCAAGGAAGCTATTTTACACATAAAAGAGCATGCTTCCAAGATCATAGAAGCAAAGAATTGCATGATCATTGAGTGATGGAATGCTTCTTCTACCAACAAAGTGATGATCAAGGTACATAAAAAAATCCTGAAAAACACTTTGTCATCACCTTGTGATTTCCCCACATTTGCAGAAGCGCTATAAGTAAATAGGTGTTGCACTTGTCATTTAGAGATGGCAGTACCTAATAGTACACTTGAAAGCAGGGTAATTAACAGAGAATAACAGAGCAATACAAGTTGTTGGGGACCTGGGGTTATATGCCGTAAAACATTAGGGTAACCACGGTGTCCAGATATTGCCTACTTGAAAAAACCTTAGCCCAGTGAATTGGAAGGCTGATCTATATGTAGCTAGCTAGCCCTAGACATAAGGTAGAAATGCTCCATCTGCTTACCCAGTCCTTAATTTTCACCAAGATACAGTTTCATTAGAAAAGGGAGCTCATGACACAGACTAATGGGGCTGCTGTGCTATCAAGTTTAGCTTACATTATGGAACCATCCAAGACAACATAAAAGACACAGTGAATATAAATATTCTTCAGAACATCAACAACCTTATTATTTGTAATGTTATCATACAAACGAAAATATTGGTTTTTCTTTTGTTGTTGTTTTGGTTTGCATTTTTTTTTTTTTAATGGTGTGGAGGGGGAAGGTTCAGTAGCCAAAATTCTACCATCCAATTATGCATTCTGCATAGCTGATCTCATATGCAAATTACACTAAACTACTGAAGAAGTTTTCTAAACATTTAGAATCGCACCACTGAAGCAATGCTCTCTTCCAAAGCCATTTTGTATCTTTCATAAAGCTGCCTTGAATACTCATAAGGTTGTCTCTGAGAACACATGGTGTAAACACAGCTATCAACCAAGTGAAGGATATTCAATACATGTAAGGATATTTCAAAGAACTCTTCATGGAGAAGAATGATACTGTGACAAAAACCAATCAGAGCTCAACGAATATATAATTTCTTTAACATAGTCCTGGAAAGAGTTAAACAGCAACCTTTATGTTTTCTTTCAGAAAAAAAGAAAAAAAAAATTTAAATGTTCATTATAGCAACTTACGGTAATTCTTTACTTCAACCATCCCATAGTTAGTAATAACCTAATTATAATAGAGAATGTGAGCAAACAAACATGCACATATGTACATAACACACAGACAAGAAACCAAGAGAGTGCATCATAATTTAAGTAAAGATTACTTAAAGAACTTCATTAATGTAAGAAATTAACATGTGCGAACGGCAATAATAAATTACAAAGAAAGCCAAAAGAATTAATTAAAATTTTCACAAAAAAGATATGACTATAACATGTACATAAAAAATTAACAACAAACCATGACAACTCATTTTAGTTTTCATAAAGGATACTCCAAAAACTACATTATATGACAAATTAACATGCATCTTACAACAAACCAAGAGAACCCATTATAATTTCAAAAAGGATAGTAGAAAAACTACATGAATATAACAAATATGCGTGTACTCTACTAAAAATTACTTAACAAAACAAACCAAGACTACCCAATATAATTTTCAAAAAGGGTACTCAAAAGACTACATGAACATAATAAATTAACTTGTACTTTACAACAAATCACTTAACAAAGTAGACCAAGAGAACCCATTGTAATTTCAAAAAGTATACTAAGAAAACTACATGACCATAACGAATTAAGCGCAAACATTACATAAAATCACTCAAAAAAAAAAAAATCAAGAGAAATCGATTATAATTTTCAAAAAGAGTACTTGAAAAACTACATGAACATAATAAATTAACTTGTACTTTACAATAATTTACTTAACAAATCAACACAAGATAACCCATTATAATTTTGAAAAGTATACTAAGAAAACTACATGACCATAACAAATTAAGCGCATATATTACTAGAAAATCACTCATCAGAACAAATAAAGAGAAAACCATTATAATTTTCAAAAAGGATACTTGAAAAACTACATGAACATGGAAAATTAACTTGTACTTTAGAACAGTTTAATTAACAAAGCAACACAAGAGAACCCATTATAATTTTACTCGAAAAACTACATGAACATAATAAAATAAAAGCGTAAATTACAACAAATTACTCAACCAAAGAAGCCAAGAGAACCCAATAAAATCTATGAATAGGCTGAGCTTTTTCTGATGGTTGGTGTTTCTTTCACACAAAACAAAGCAAAAAGGGGTATAAAAGTATTCATTCGCCCTTGTAACAAATATTTTTGGCTTGAGTAAATTTATTTCACAAAAGACAATACGAAAATGTTAACAGATATTACAAATGGATGTGAAAATGAATATCATTGGTAGATTTCAACAACATAATAAATAATTGTTTGAATTACAATTTTATAATTGGTGACCCTTTTTTTTTTAGAATCAGTGACCCACTAGCGGTAAAGGTCATGTAAAAAAATTTGTAATAACCTTAACATCACTCAAAGACTATAATATACCATGGCCATATTTTTCTTGCCTCAGGTATGTTTGATTGAGATGATTTTGGGGGAGGACGGAAAAAAAAAAAAAAAAAAAAAAAAAAAGTGGAAAATAGTAGAGAAAATGGGTGGGAGGGGTGTTTGTTTGGGAGGGGGAGGGGGAGAGACATGTTCCTCAAATAAATAAATAAAATTAGTGACTTCAATGGGTAAGAATTGGACTACCAGAACTGGATAAAGCATATGGTTGATTTGGTATATTTGTTATAAGAGATACTTTGTCATTGACCATAAAATATTACATGCAATGATAGAAAATTCAACCAAAACTATCCGAAAATAAAAATAATAGGTCTTATAACAGTCCTGTATTAGTTGCCAAATCATTAGGTGAATGCAACAATTATTACTCATCCCTAAAGTGAGCAATCTTTCAACAATTATTACACGTCCCTAAAGTGAGCAATCTTTCAAGCATGGGGGATTCTAGACCAATTTCTCATTGCAATTTCATTTATAAGTGCATCACCAAAAACTTGACTAACAGACTTAACACTTGCTTGAATGATATTATCTGCCCCAACCAAACTGCCTTTGTACTTGGCAGGGGCAGCCCAACATAATTTGGGGCCTAAGGCGAAAAATTTATGCGGGGCCTTTAATATGTAAATATTAATTAAACAAAATTATTTAATACTAATCAAATTAAGGTTAATTTAATACATTAAATACATAAATAATACTAACTAGATTAATGTTAATTTCATATAGAGAATTGAATAACATAGTTGAACCTATAAATATTAATAAAAAGAAATAAAAATATTAATAAAAAGAAATAAAAATATATTGCGATTGAAAAAGATACGTTATTTTGGATATAAGATGATGCATAGTTAAATAAAATTGTAATCTAATTTTTAATTTTATATTTTGATTTTAAGAGAGAGAGAGATAGATATTATTTGGTGTATGGCTTTGTAGGATATTATTTTACAAAAACCAAAGTCTCAAACTATTAGGAGAGATTAATCTATAATTGATGATTTAACACATTTGCAACATCTTTTTGAAATATTTTAGGGTTTCAATTGAGTTAAGGTTCTATTAGTCTCGTACTTTAAGAGTCTTAATAGAAATGAAAAAGAAAAATGTGCTAATTAAAAGCACTATAAAATGTTCAAAATATAATGTGATATTGTCTCTCATTGATGAACTTCATCAATTTAACTAATGAATGTTTATATCACTTTCTTGTGGTTAATAACATGGTAATTTGTAAGCCAATAGTAAAATTTGTAGTATCCTTAACATCACTAATAAAAAAATGTACAACATTTAGAAAATATATATATAATTTTATAAAAATTTGGGCTTTTAACTATGGAAAGTGGGGCCTTTTTTCCTAAGGAAAAATTTGTTTTTTGGTGGGGCCTTAGGCCTAGGCCCAACTTGCCTATGCCTTGAGCCGGCACTGGTACTTGGCAGGAATATAGCAGAAACTGTCTCATAAAATTGTAAAAACTACGATAGAGAAAAAGGCCAAGGCAGATGTACCATCAGGTGGACACTAGGAAAGCATATGATTCAGTGGAAATGGTGGTCTATCAGTGACTTAATTTTGTGCGTGTTCCCTCAAGATATGTTAATTGGGTGAGGGAGTGTATTACCACCCCTATGTATTCTGTGCTGTAAATGGGGGACCAGCTGGTTATTTAACTTATTTTCGAAGAGACAAAGGGATCCATTGTCCTCTATTTTCTTTGTTTTTTTTTTTTGCTAGCAATGGAGTTCCTAACTCAGATGCTAAAAAAAAGGATTCTTGGTTGCAAGGACTTCAAATTCCATCCCAGATGTAAGAATATGCAGCTTATTAATTTTTATTCTACTAGAATGATTTTAACAAGAGCTGATCTACACCCTGTCCAGTTAGCGAAAAGTGTAAGAATATGCAACTTATTAATCTTTATTCTTCTAGAATGATTTTAACAAGAGCTGATCTACACCCTGTCCAGTTAGCGAAAAGTGTTTGGAAAATTTTATAGTGATTTCTAGCTAGTAGATTAATACTCTAAAAGTCAAGTATTTTGATGCGCTTTTACTTTAAGGAAGGCAGTTTCCCAGTTATATATCTGGATATGCATCTAGTCCCTGGTAAGCTGAGCTATCATGATGCAAGCCCCTAATTGAGAAAAAAACAAGAAGAATAAATTCTTGGACATTTTAATACTTACCCTTTGCAGGCAGATTCAAGTTATTACAATCAATCTCGTATTGTGTCTATGGGAGGTGAGTTAGTAGATGTTGCTTTATTATAGGTAATTTAAAACAAGATTTATGAAGAAAGAAGCAAAAAATGGAGGCAGAATGACTCGCATGCACTTGTCACATTTTTTGTTATACTAAACAAAATAATGTTTAACGGAATACAATCTTAAGTGCAGCCAAAGCTGTGAGAAAGAAGACAGCCATTTCACGAAACACTAGTAAAGCAAGATGCATTCCCTCCACCAGATTGGAATAATTGGTTGATCCAAACCACAATACAAATCTTTATAGTAATTGGGTTTTTGATCTTCTAAGAAAAAGATCTCCATATTTATGACAACAATATGTTCCGATTAAATTTTGTAATGACTGCTCTGTGCCTAAGTTATAACAATGGCGTTAAAAGTTGAACTTTTACTGACTGTGTATAAGCAAGAAAATGAATCCACAAAAAAAAGTGTAGAGATAAAACTCCAAAAGGTGAAAAACTTCCAAAACTTATAAATAAATAAAACAAAATAAAATATTTTTTGAGAAAGATTAATAAAATATGATTTGCTAAAGAATGTAAGTGTAAGAATGAAGGTACCTGAGAATAAGATGTTGAAAGCATTGCTTCTCTAAATTTCCACCCAATATATTAAAATATTGCTAATGAAACCCACTAGAGAATAAAAAACTATCTGCATTTGCACATTCAAGAAAGAAGGAAGAGAGTGTAACCCAAAAAGAGGGAAATTTGATTCAAGATATGACCAAAAGGAAATTACAATAATGCGGCAGAATGAAATTCAAAAATTGTACTAATGCATCACTCAAAGACCACACCCTAAAGCTTGGTAACTTTGATACAAGCAAATTTATGTTTTTAGTATAATCAAATATTATATCTTGTGCTCCAAATGAATGCCAATTGGTTCCTTAACCTCACTCCATCTCTCAAAGACTATAAATAATTGCGCAAAAATAAAATAAAGGATAAAATTCAGATTAAACCAACACTCAGTCCCAAAATTAGATTTGCCATGTCTAATGATAAGTCTGCTCCTACTAATGTCCAGAGTAGTGACCTACAAGACGACATGGCACTGGAATCCATTACGAAAAAGTTCAAAATAAATAAAAGTAATTGGAAAGAAAACAAAAGAGAGGAAGAATGGGTCCCAACATAAATAAGTGTAGCAACTTATAGCATGTGTGCTTGATTATGACATAGACTAAATACCAAGTTGTTACAAAATGAGCTTACACGAGTGATACAGGCAAAATGAGAGCATATTTGAATTTGATGGAAATGCGATCTCTATTTTAATACAAAGTGTGCAAATAGCATTCTTGTCCTAACGTTAGCTAATAGCATAAAGTTTCAAGTATTATATTATATGTGTCAAAAAACTATAGCGTTAGCTAATAGCATAAAGTTTCAAGTATTATATTATATGTGTCAAAAAACTATAGAATCGCTTTCGAAAATGCTTAATAAGAAGAAATATATATATACCAACTTCATTTAATTTGAAAACTGTAAGTAAAACTAAGCTAATCAATACTATCAAGCTCAAGAACTTCATCCTTGATATTTAACAGACCATTGAGCATAAAAGGAATGTACCTTTAAATCTAATCAAGCTCACTACTTTCAGTTTCAAAATGATTCTCCACGCCTTCTCTGTTACACTTGACAAACTGGAGTTGAGCCTCCATTCTTGAGCTCTTTATTATTTACAACCTCAAGACGAGTCTCTGGTTTTAGGCTGTCATCATTATCTACAAAGCCCTTGGTTTCTACTGGAATACAAGAAACATTCCATTCAGTTTATTCTTGCAGGTTCTGCCCATGAAAAGATTGACTTCAACATTGTGGGAATACCACAAGACAATGACCAGTCTAGCTGTGAAATCCTACCAACAATACAATCTTTGGAAGCGTGTAGGCAAATGATGACCAATAAAGATGTTTGGAACTCGTCTATTTATATCAGGGACGTTTCTAATTGTTTATTATTTTTAAGCAGAAAATCACTCAACAAAACAAATCAAGAGAAACCCATTACAATTTTCAAAAAGGGTACTTGAAAAACTACATGAACATAACAAATTAACTTGAAATTTACAACAATTTAGTTAACAAAGCAACACAAGAGAACCCATTATAATTTTACTCGTAAAACCACATGAACATAACAAAATAAACGTGTAAATTACAACAAATTACTCAACAAACAAAAGAAGCCAAGAGAACCCAATAAAATCTAAGAAGGGATACTTATAATACTGCATGTAATCTTCACCAGAGAACAAATCAGAAACTGGAGGGTGGTGATGCTCATCAAATTATGAAATCAGTTGAGGTTGAGGACAAGGAAGCTTGTCCCATAGCTAGTATAGACCCAGATGCTCTCTGGTATTAGAAGGCTGCCGCAGCAATTTGAGAGTGTTGAAACCTCTTTCACACGGCGCGTGAACAAGCGAGCTGCTCACTCTGTCTGTGACTCAGTACGATCGGAATATTGACAGTATGCATTGAAACCAGATGATAGACTCAGCTTTGTCGGATGGTGATGGTGTTTCATTCACACAAAACAAAGCAAAAGTAAAAAGGGGTATAAAAGTAAAAGTATTTCATTCGCCCTTATAAAAGTAAGTATATTTATTTTACAAAAGAAACTAAAAAATTTAGGGCATCAAATTTTTTACAATTTCTTATCATAATTTTAACTTGGTAGGGTGTGATTAGTGAATTTTCAGCCAATAAAAAAAAAGTGTGATTGGTGAAAAAAAAAATTGTAAGTCTGTGTAAGTGATGGTCATATCATAATTGTGACAAAAAAGTTATAGAATAATTTATGATCTTAAAACTATCCTAAAAAAAAAACATGTTAAGAGATATTACAAATGTTATGCATTACATTTTAAATTAGTAGATTTAAGCACTTACCAACCGATATAACAATGAATATCACTAGTAGATTTTAACAACATAATAAATAAATATTTAAATTACATTTTTGTGTTTGATGACTTTTTTTTTTAAGAAGTGGTGATCCATTTGCGGTAAAGGTTATGCAAAAAAAATTTGTAGTAACCTTAGCATTTCTCAAAAACTGTAATATACTATGGCTATCTTTCTTGACGAAATAAAATTCTAATAAATTGTATTAACAATTAAATTTTGGTGACGTGTACCACACACCAAAATATATATATATATATATATAGTGGATTGAATGGGTAAGAATTAGACTATTAGGATTGGATAAAGTACATGACCGATTTGGTATATTTGTAATAAGAGATACCTTGTCATTGACCATAAAATATTACATGCAATAATAGAAGATCAACAGAAACTATTTGAAAATAAAAATAATAGGATTTACTAGTATTAGTTGCCAGTGAAAATCAAACCTAGTTTTATACCAATGCATTAAGTAGTAATTTGAAACATGGCTGAAATTTTATCCAATGATTCTACCCTTTATGACAAATGTTCCCTTTCAAACACAATAGAGTGCATAGAATGTCCTGAATGTTAATCCACTTGCATAGAGGTAAGCTAAGGAGGTGAGAGGTGCTCATAAATTACTTTAAGTTGTTTTCTAGCATCAATCATTGTTGGTATCTTCTGCTATATCAAAAATTTTAGTTATTTGGCTTCACCAAAAGTTACTTTATCTATTTTACTTTCTCATTTTACAAACCACCCAACATCAGTGGTTTTATTTTAGCTTTCAACATAATAAAATAATATATTAACTACAATAAAATAATATATCAACTACAATAAAACAACAATCACAGCCACCGTCACCGCCATATGATAGCAAATAATCGTCTAGTGTAACAATAATATTTTTTTAACCCTAAATTATATATATACAATTTTTTCTTTAATTTTTTTTTCTAAAACAATTTCTCAATTGTCATGATAGCAAACAATTGTCTAGTGTAACAATAATATATTTTAACCCCAAAATTTTGTAATAATTTGTTATGTTTTAACACAATTGTAATTTTTATTTAGTAAATTTCATTATATGCTGGACAGTATCCCACTAACTTCCTTATATTTTTATTTTATTTTGTTTCCTTCACTTTTTTCTTAGCCACCCACGTTTCTTCCCCATTCCCAAAAATGGCCTTCTACCACTGTTCATGGAAATATATGTGAATATACCACTACTTTAGAAATATGTAGACATCTACCACTTTTTTGGTATTCAAATTTGGGAAAATCAAGTTCTAAATAATACTTGAGTTTCATGAACTCGAGTTCTTTGAAAAATTTGTCTTCAAAATAACCGAAATTTTTTTGATGGAACTCGAGTTCCATAAACTCGAGTATCAAAAAGTGGTAGATTACTACTTATTTTCAAAAAAGTGGTAGATTTCCATATATTTCGCCTAAAGGTGCTACAGTGCCATTTTCGCATTCATTCCCATCAAATATCTTCTCTTTTCCTCCGCTCACCATCTTGTCTCTTCTTCAACTCTTCTTCTTCGCCTAAAAAGCTACACTGTAGCTCCACCAATGTGCTTCCATTTTTGTAGTTGGTGTTCTAAAAATAGCAATTTAACTTTTTAGCACCACCAATACTAATGCTCAAATATCTTTTATTTATTTTTTAGCTTCTCAGCTACAGTGCATAGCCATCTTTGGCTGTGCACTGTAGCTCAAAGGGAATAATTGTATTTTATTTATGTGTTCACACTAATAAAGAATATTTAAATAATTTCTATTTCTTTTCCTTTTTTCTCTTTTATTACCATTGCAGCTCCCAATCTCTCTTCTCTCTCATATTTCTTTCCTCTTACTCAGATTCTTCTTTCTTTTCCTTTCCTCCAAATTCTAACCAACCAAACAAACTGCAAAATTCTAAATCAAATGTACAATTTTCAATTCCAACATAAACCCATAACCCACTGTTGCTGCAAGCTTCTTCTTCTACCGCGAGCTTCTTCCTCTTTGGTTGTGGCTTCTTCTTCTCTCATTTTGTGTGCAATATATCTCTTTCTTCTTGTCTTTTGGGTGAAGAAGAAGAACTATCTTTTAGTTTTAGGTGAAGAAGAAGAGCTGAAGAAAAGACAAGATGGTGAGTGGAGGAAAAGAAAAGATATTTGATGGGAATGGGGAAGAAACGTGGGTGGCTGAGAAAAAGTGAAGGAAAAAAAAAAGTAAAAATATAAGGAAGTTAGTGGGATATGTGATCGTCCATGTAATGAAATTTACTAAATAAAAATTACATTTTTTAAGAGAATAAAAATTACAATTGTGTTAAAATACAACAAATTATTACAAAATTTTGGGGTTAAAAAAAATATTATTGTTACCCTAGATGATTATTTGTTATCATGACAATTGAGAAATTGTTATAGTAAAAAAAAATAAATAAAGAAAAAATTGTATATATATAATTTAGGGTTAAAAAAATATTATTGTTACAGTAGACGATTATTTGCTATCATATGGCGGTGGCAGTGGTTGTGATTGTTGTTTATTGTAGTGGATATATTATTTTATTGTATTGAAAACTAAAATAAAACCATTGATGTTAAGTAGTTTGTAAAGTGAGAAGGCAAAAAAAAAAAAAAAAATGTAATTTTTAGTGAAGCCAAATAGCTAAAATTATGGCTCTATCAATGTGAATGCTCTTAGCTCCACCAATGTGCTCCCATTTTTGTAATTGGTGGTGCTAAAAATAGCAATTTAGCTTTTTAACACCACCAATACTAATGCTTTAAGAGGAGATAATCCTCTTATCTTGTGAGAACATGATTTAGTTATAAAATGTCAACATTACATAAGCCATAGTTGAAAAGGAAGAATAAGTATATGGCACTGAAGTTGGATATGGAGAAGGTATATTGTTAAAATGGAGTAGTCTTTTCGTCACTAGTTTCTACAATGTCTGGGTTTTTGCAAACATTGGATCAAACTTTTTGAAGAATGTATATCTAACCCTGTTAGCTTAATCTAATAAATGGATCTCCTTCCAACTTTTTCAAATCTTCAAGAGGTTATTGACAAGATGATCTGCATTTTCCCATCCTTTTTTCATTTTAGGAACTGAATTGATGTCTAGCCTATTGCTGAGAGCTAAACAGCTAGGTATAATATAGGGGTTCAAGATGTCTAGCACAAGACTTATTGTGAGTCACTTGCAATTTGCAGATGATTTACTGATTTTGTGAAGGCTAAAGCTTCCTAGGTGGAGGAAGTGTTGAATTGCTTGGCTAGATACCATGAGTGGTCAAAGCAATCCATTAATGGATTTGACGCAGGATAACCAGAACAAACTGAAACAACATAAAAATAAAAGACATGACCTAGGAGTCAACACCTAGGCCTTGCTTGGAGTAAGCACCAAGCGGGAAAACCACTAAAAGTCAGCACCTAGGGTAGACTTGAAGTCAACACCAGACCAAAAAAGACCACATAGTCATTTTTTTTTTCATTCATCAAAATATCAACTATCTCTCAAAGAGTACAATATGTTGCTTATAAAGGATTGCTAAATCCTAGTTCTAATTGGCTAGGAAACCCTAATTGTCTTATTACAAAAATAATCTTACTTCTAAATTAAAATACTAAAAGCCCAATAAATTAATAGGACCTAAAATATAAAAATACAATTGGATTGCAAACATAAATAATACTAAACAATAATCTTCTTGCGTCTCATCATTCTCCTCTGGTTAGAGAAAACTCGACCTCAAGTTCTAAAGCATTGAAAGATTAGGATGCTAACAAGTAACACTTACTTCAAGTCTGGAATCACCTTAGGGAGCATAGAGAAAAGAAAAACCTTGAATTCCACCATGACAAACTCTTCTGGAATAACAAAATCAATGTGTGGAATCAACATAATTTTATCTTAAACCATTGGAAGCAGTATGTTATCCACTTTCTCCACTTTAGCAAACTGTTTGTCTTCATGCACCATGGAAGGCTGATCAAAAGCAGATTCATTAGCTTCCAATACACATAATGTGCACCATTTAACATAATACTCTCTTTAGACACCATCTCTTCACCTTGCTGCTCTTCAATAGATTCATTTCCTTGCACGCATGTTAAAGCAATACTTGTCGAGGCATGTACATCTGTGTCAACAAGTGTTTGGTTGCATTCCTAAAAATACCCTGAAAAATATTTGCAAGTGTTTAGTTGTATAAATGTAAAAAAATAAAAATAAAAAAAAAAACTTATTTTCTACAACTTTTAACACATTCTCATCTCCCAAGCACACATATAATTAAAAAAAAAGTAAAATTTTAGATTAAAAAAAAACTGTAATCGAGGACTAGCAGTTAGCAATAGTGGTTGTCCACCAAAGACTGGGAATTTCAGTTTTGGGGGGGGGGGGGGGTGGTGGAAGTTCAATTGGTGAGTTTGGGTGACATGGAAAATGGTTTATGAAAAATAAAAGTATAAACTAATTTTCGCCATAAATGCTCTTATCTTATGGTCAAGTGAAAAAAAAATTTATAGTTGACCAACATTTTCTGTCACCCCAAGTTCCCGTAAATAAGGAAAATGTTTTCGTGAAATCAATTTCAATCAAACCAAACACAGCCCAAATTTTACAACATTTAATGTTTATATGAAAAACTTTAAGCAAGCAAAGTAACCTATAGTTTATAAATAACAATAAAACACACACACACACACACACACATATGAACAAATTTGTAAAAGTATCAACACTTACAACAAGAATAATACAATTTGGCTTTAAAACACACTTAAAAAAAGCTTCCAATTGGCCTCAATTTTGAGTTTGTTGAAGTTAAGTTCCTGTAACATTTATCTATAACTACAAAAAGAAAAGGGCATCAAACACAAAGGGGTGGGTGAATCCAAATGTAGATGGATCACATACGAAAAGAAACAAAGAGAAAGAGCGGCGCAATGCGTGAAAATTGGTTTCGAATCTAACAACAGCATTCTCAATTTCGATGTAAAATGACCGATGTGGAGTTTGGTTGCGAGAGATATTGAGGTGATTATAGGATTTTAATAAGAAAGATTGAAATACCACTACGTAGAGAGTATAAAGAGAAGGGTTTGGGTGTTTGTTTGATGTTACTTGGGTCTCATAAAAGTAAGTACGAAAATTGGATTTTTAGAATGAAATTAAGAAATTTGGGTTGAACTATTGTTTGTGATTAACTTATAATAGATATTACATAAAACTTGGATTCAAGAAAATAGTTATTTGTCCCTCAAAAAAAAAAAGAAGTTATTTAAGTGATATTCATTTTATCAAAGATACATTAAATGTAACATAAACTAAACCATTTAGTGTCAATTTCAAGTGCAAAAATGTAGAAGCTGCTGCGGCTGCTCCATCTTCTTGTTCTATGACATGCACAGTCACAGTAACAATCACAGACATAATCATCAAATTAGTTAAGTGAAAAAGAAAGAAAAGGGCATTAGATGAGACATAAAGAGGGGGAGGGTGAATCGAAATGTAGATAGTCAGATGGATTAGATTCACATTAATATACGAAAAGAAACAGAGAGAGAGAGAAAGAGGCAGGCAGTGATAGTGATGTGTCAGAATCTATCTAACAAACACCATTTTCTTTTAAAAATTCAAAGCTTTTTTTATTTTTTTGCTAAATAAAAATTCAAAGCTTTTGGTTTGGGTTCATACCGTTGGTTTTAGAATGAAGTTAAAGAAATTTGGACCTGATTGTTTCAAACTTAAAATTTAGAAGGCATGGGTTGGGCCGGGTGGGTATTTTCATTTAACAATGTAAAAAGTAAAAACTGGTGGGGGGCAATGTTAAAAGTGAAAAACTTAACATTTAAAAAAAATAAAACAAAATTTTTTTATTTATTAACAGCAATGCACCTGAAACGTTAAATATAAATATTATGTCAATTTTACCATTAGAAATGCAACAAGGTAATTTCCTATTTGTAATTGTATAGTTTCTACTTGAATAAAGCTATGCCTTTTTTCCATTAGATCATTCTCTTAATCTTTTTTTTTTTCTTTTTTTGTTGCTCAATTTATCACTCCCTTAATCTTTATGTCTTTTAATATTTTGACAAGAATTTTAAACCCAATGACACTACCGGATGTTCTTGATGAAGAAAATTTAGGTTCTAAAACTCTCCTCCACATATAATAAAAAGAGGGGAAAAAATGAGTTGTTAACGTTCGCGAAGGAATGTAAATCATCTTACTATCAATATGAGACAAAATGAAGATTTGATAAGTAATGGATTCAAGTTAGACTTTGGGTAATTTTTACAAAAAAAAATATTCCTCAAAATTTATATTTATAACAATAATTTGCTAAATTCACCATGGAATAAATTTCTTTCCTACAATCATGTTGCTGAGTTGATTTTTTTTTTTCAAATATAAAGGTAATTAGGCATTTAAAACTTACTAGTCTTTATTATTATTATTTTTGGTGTGTAATCTTATAGATTTAATAGTAAATTACAACTGGTTATTTTGAAATATTGCGTGTGATTAACCTATAATAGATATTAAATAAAACTTGGATTCAATAAAATACTTACTTCTTTCTCAAAAAAAAAAAAGTTACTTTAAGTCATATACATGTTATCAAAGATACATTAAATGTAACATAAACCAAACAATTAGGTAGTAATATCCCTCACAAATATAGTGTCAATTTCAATTGCAATAAAATGTTACCACATTTAACATCTATATGACTAATTTTAAGCAAGCAAAGCACTTTATCATTTATGAATAACAATAGAAAAAAACACACGCACACACACAAAAATATATATATATATATATATATATGAACAAATTTGTAAAAGCAACTATCAATACTTTCAAAAAGAAGATATAATTTTGGTTTCAAAACACCCTAAGAAAGGTTCCACATTAGCCTCAATTTTAGTTTTGTGGAAGCCAAATTCATGTAGAATTCATTTAGAACTTCTACCATATATAGAGAGGATTATTATGCCACTGTGCCAAAAAAAGAGAAGTAGGCAAAGCAAAGCATTTATGCTTGCTTGCCACTTTAGACTTGTATGACTCATGTGGAACAAGAGAAATAAGGTAAGGGATTTATGATTTGCTTGCCAAATTAGACTTATATATTCTCTTTTATTTAATCTTTTTTTGATCCATGTCCAAAATTTTTACTACCATTTACATTTTCTTTCTTTTTGCTTGCTTGTCCATACTAACACTATCCACTATTACATAATTGCAGCCAGTAAGACCTGTTCAGTCACCAACACTACAGTTAAAGTTAACTTTATCTTCCACCAAAAGAGAAAAACTATTTGCAAGTGCAAAAAAATGTCAAAATTGTTGGTGGCTTACTAGTAAATTAATGAATCAACACACTTAACCCCAACCAAAATTGCTCAATTGTAGAAAAAAACGCATACATTTACACATTTTGAATGTAAATTTTGACAAATCCACCATTGGTTTATACTTTTTTTCTTATATCTTTTATACTTGCCAAATTTCCAAAAGATCAAATATCAATAGTTATGTCATTAATCAAACGTTTAAATTTAAGTTTTTGTAATTTAAAATTATGCATAAAAAATAAGTTTAAAGAATAAAATAGTAAATAACAGCCGATTGACACAAATTGAATATGTGTGTTAAAAAAATAAAGAACATGCAATTTAATAGTTATATTTTCAAAATATGTAATTATGTTAATTTTTTTAGTGAAAGTAGTAGCCATTGTGTAGCCGCACTTTTCCTTTTAAAAAAAAAAAAAGTCAAAATAGATTTTTACCCTATTAGATTAAATCACAAATAAAAGGTAAAGAATAAGTAAGGTATATTTAATGATAATGAAGTTCCATAATGCTTTTTTTCTTTCCTAATATTCGTTCTCTTTACATTTAACATCCAAGAAAAGAAAGAAATCATTTGATTCCTTTCTTTTCTTTTTCATTACACATCAATTCATTCATTCTTTCCTACTCTTTTAAGTTATCTAAATGCTACTTTAGTAAGGTATATATAAGAGTTACAGGGTCCATGGCTGGTCCTAGACAAACTTTACATAAAGTTACGCTTCTTAGTTGTAGCCCAAAGCTACACTTCCTTTAAAAAAATTTAAGATTGCTACATATTTTAAAAATCTAACCATTGGATTGCGTGCTCTTACCAAACATGTCAAATTTTGTATTAATTAAATGTTATTTACTATATGATTAATAAACTTTTTTTATACATAATTTTAGACTACAAAAACTTGTAATTTAAATAATTGATTGATGACATAGTTATTAATCTTTGATTTCCTGAAAATTTTGTAAACATGGGGGATAAAAAAGATAATACAATCCAATGGTAGATTTGTCAAAATTCACATTTAATAAAATAATATTTAGTGAAGTTGTAAACTTAGGCTACAACCAAGTTTGTAACCAAGTTTTGTCTTATCTTTAATTGTCTAATTGTCTAATAATTTCACAAAAGAAGAAAAAATAAATGTATATACTTTTCATACATGGAATTCAGCAACTAAAACCTAACATCTTAGGATTAGGTTGTAATCTTTATTCATAAATGTATGCAGTGATAGAGCCAAAACTTAGAGTTAAGGTAGACGAGAGTATAAACATATATATATATATCATTATGAAATTCTAAATAAGCATAAATTTAGCATAACAAACCATCAATAGAGATAAAAACACAAAATTAATGTTTCTAAATACATTACAATGCAATCATTTATGAAAATGGAACTTGACATGCATCTTTGATGCTTGTATCAGCTTTTGGTTAAGGGCAAAAACAAAATTTTTGGTATATTACAAGTTTGGTTCCTAACCTTTACACTGAGTATCAATTTGGACCCTAATATTTTAAATGTGTCAATAGAGCCCCTATTCTTTTGGTAATGTGTCAAAGTAGTCATTGCCATTAAGTAATAGATGAAAAATGTTACGGTGAAAATAAAAAAATTATTTGTATGCCACATGTACTGTCACATGGAATAAAAATTTAATTAAAAATTTTGTTGGAACATCAAGTATAATTCATTTTATTTTATTAATTCATTTTAGAGAAAATGTAAAGAAAAGAAAAAAAAACCCTGATCTGAGAAAGAGGCAGACACAAGCTTATGAATAGAAAACACCCTTCCAGATGTTTGAGGGTGAAGTCCTTAAAACTTAGGGAGTACCTTTTTTTTTTTTTTTTTTTTTTTTCAATTCAAGGTTGAGTAATTCTATGTATTTATAAACCCACCATATGATCCTTGTGAACTAACGAGGGAATGGATGTTCTACACATCATTTCTTTTTTTTTTTGGTGATTGAATTATTCAAATCAATTGGAACGAAAATCACAGGTGGCCTAGGTGGGTCTTCAAATGGGTGTGATTCGCCCGATAAAGGCACATAGGTCTTCAAAATCACAGGTGGTAATAGTCGATTGACACAAATTGAAAATGTGTGTTAAAAAAAATAAAGAACATGCAATTCAATAATTAGATTTTCTAAATATATAATCATGTTAATTTTTTTAGTGAGAGTTGTAGCCATCGTGTAGCCATACTTCGCTTTTTTTTTTTTAAAGTCAAAATAGATGTCTACCCTATAAGATTAAATCACAAATAAAAAGTAAAGAATAAGTATATAATGATAATGAAGTTCCATAATGTTTTTTGCTTTCCTAATATTTGTTCTCTTTACATTTAACATCCAAGAAAAGAATGAGATCATTTGATTCCTTTCTTTTCTTTTTCATTGCATATTAATTCATTCATTCTTACTCTTTAAAGCAATTTAAATTCTACTTTAGTAGGGCATATAGGAGTTATAGGGTCTAGCCGTCTAGAGTTAGTCCTAGACAAGCTTTACATAAAGTTACGCCTCTTAATTGGAGCCCAAAGCTACACTTCCTTAAAAAAAAAAAAAAAAATTTACCATTGCTACATATTTTGCAAATCTAATTGTTAGACTGCATGCTCTTTACACTCTTACCAAGCATATCAAATTTTATGCCAATCAAATATTATTTACTATATGATCTATAAACTTTTTTTTATACATAATTTTAAACTACAAAAACTTGCAATTAAATAAGTGATTAATGACATAATTATTGATCTTTAATCTCTTGAAAATTTTGTAAGTATAGTGAATATAAAAAGATAATATAATTCAATAGTAGATTTGTCAAAATTCACATTTAATAAAAAAAACCCAGTTGTTTGTATTAGGTAAAATTAGTTGTTTAAGCTTAATTTTTTTTAGTTTTGCTATTGATAATTTTCATTGTTTGCCTAATTTTTTTTGGGCTTGTTAATTTTGTTTTAGATTTTAGATCTATTAAATTTTTTTGACATTTTAAAAGTATCAATGATATTGTTAAAAGGGAGGGAGGGGGACAAGGGGCAAGGGGCAAGTGTTATTTCATTGAACCAAATTAAAAATTGATAAAAAAATTTTTTGAGAAAATAAAAATTGCTAAAGTTAGTAGATATATATATATATATATATATACATACTAGTATTTTTTTTATTAAAAAAAAATTGGAAGGGGCCATCGCCCCCAAAGTCGAAGAATAGCACCCTCCCTAGACATATGTGCAACCTCAATAAACATGCACTTATTCATTGTTCTAGAAAGTGGACTACACAGAAGTGAATTATGCAAAGATTTGCCAACTTAAAAAAAAAAAAAAAAAAAAAAAAAAAAAAAAAAAAAAAAACAACAACAACAACAACAACAACAACAACAACAACAACAACAACAACTCTGTAAGATACCAATTATGTTTAGTATGCAAAATGCTCATTATGGGTTTATTCCATTCTGGAAAAAAAATGTGGAATAGTTGTTGAGCTATTTATAATTAATATACTTAGTTTTACTCAGCGTAATTTGTGTTATTGGGGTAAAATGAACTTTGTAAACATTTACATTTCTTTTCAAAGAAAATCTATTGCAATGGTACAAAAAAAATGATTTTTTTTTTTTTTTTTTGTGCTATTGGGGGATGGTTCAGTTAGTAAGGCTCAAACATTTCGTCTAATCCACCCCACCTAGATTTGAGTTCTGCCCACTGCCAGCAGTCTTTCGTTGGTGGGCGTCCATAAGGGTTGGCCTGTGGGTCTTAACCTAAATGCACTGCCCGGGGGCTAGCGTGGCGCTAATTCCCATTTTTCGTTGACCAAAAAAAAAAAAAAAAAAAACCTATGTTTTTTGCAATATGGTATTATCAATAAGTTTTTCAATGAATTTTGTATTTGAATTAATGATAAGGAATTGTAAAAGACTTTGGATTAATTTTTCTTTTTTTGAGAGGAAAAGTGCTTGCAACTTTTTACAAATGGTATTACTCATTCATGGCTAAAGTTGGATAATTTAGGGTAGATTTTTCCACAAAATATAAAATCTAATGATTCAAATAGAACCCTAATAGTTTCTTTTTAGTCCAAGGACTTCAAACTGCAGGAATGTAATTGTAGAAAATGAAACTTTGTGGATTAAATTGTGACATGGCCAAACCACAAATGGTAAATTGTAATTTACCCAAGAAATTATTCTAGATTTCTGTGAAAGCATCCTATGTTTTTTGTTCTCAATTGTGTTCCAAGGAATGAGACACCACTATGAAGCATGAACATAAATGTTCCCCTTCTCTGCTTCAGTAGTATTTCTAAGGGCCACTAATATATTGGCAATTGAGCTGCCAATTGAATCCACTAAGTTTTTAACTTTTAACTGTGTGTTCAATCATAATAAGGCTGCCAATTTCTAAAACACCATTCTTGGTGACAATTTCGTACCTCCACATGCAACTTTCAAAACACAAAGGAGTAATATAATTCAATGACTGTTGCAACTTGGAACATTTATTTACACTTCTAGTATACATTTGTTTATATCATATACTGGCACTTCAATATGGAATACATTCAGAAAGTACAAAAGAACCATCAGAGAAAGGAGGAGCAACTGAATGCAATCTATGGAACTGATGTGCTTGCAGCATACTTGATGAGTGAATAAGCTCAGATGGAGATTTAATTGCAATTGACCACCAGATATAGAGGAAACAGTAAAACCAACAAATGATGTTCTATGACACGAGTTTTAGGTTTGGCAACCGAGGCTCTCACTACCAAACCCATATCAAATATCTCTGTTGGGGATCTAGGCTTGTGGCACCCCCTATCATTTAAAGACTGTTCAAAGTAAATATCTCTTTCCTTCTTCTGGAATCTAGTCAGTGTGTGACAATTAGGAAATTATGGCTGTTCTATCCTCAACATGATAATTTGTGAAAGCAAACATATCTTGTGATATTTTATATTTGGAGTTGAAAATCCAAATGGATTGGACATAGTCTTAGTTAACTTTTGGATAGATATTAATGAAGCAATATTAATGAAGCAATCTCATTCAAGCTTGAGATGATGATCAGCCATTGAATATCAAAGCATGTAAGAAGTCCCAGCAGAAACAATGTCCAATATAGATGGGATGAGGGTAAAGTCCAACTAAAATCACATAAAAAATTGAACTATTAATCAAGCCAAAATTTTTTGTAAATCACTTGAGGCATCTAATGAAGACCAGCATTGGTATGGACTCTAAAAACACACGACCAACAATGTTTCTAGACTTAAACAGATAGAAAACACGTTCTATTCCCATGAGTTAGTTGTACTCTATTACACAACTAATTACTAAATGCTTTTGGTAGCTGAGAAGATGCAGGAAAAGAGAAAAGAAAGAAATAAAACCAACAAATCTTTTTGATTGATAAACTACACAGCAACAGTACTAATCCTTGAAACAATTCCTTGATTTAAATTAGTCTCATCATCATCTATTATCCATGAAAGCAAAATCCTCCCAATCCAACAATTTGTTGACATGAGTCTTTTGTATAATGAAAAACCAGTACATGAACAATGAAAACCAAACACTTTCCTTAGTTGTCTCAACAAACAAATAAAAGGAAATAAAATTCCAGTGCATGTGGCATTAAGTGATCCATCAGAATTCTCAAAACCACCCAACCATCAATTGCTAGTTCACACTCTAGTTCTATTTTTTATTTTTATTTTCATTTTTTGTTTAGGACTTTTGCTCAAGCTTACAAGTGTAGCCCATGATAACATCCAAACACAAATTCTCAACAAGCAACCAAATTTGCAGTGATCACACCATAAAAGGATCAACATATAACATCAATAAAAACTTATGCAAGAGGCAATGAGAAGAAAGATTTATTATATTTTATTTGATTTTAATTATCAAGGGCAATTTTGTAATTTCATAATATTCTAGAATGGGCTATGCTAATAGTCCATTAGATCTTCTTTTGGGTTTAATTATTTAGTTGGGCTTAGTAGTAAAAGCCTAAGGAGTCCAAGTCCAAGTCTTATTAGGGTTTTAAGAAATCCTATTTTAACTAGGATTATGAATTAGTTTTCTATTTAAAGATTTGTGATGCTTTCCATTGAGATAATGAATGTTTTTAGAATTTAAGAGCTATGAAGCTTTCTTTTATGGTTTGTGTGATGCAACCTTCTCTGAGGCGTGATGCCAAGGAACCCTAGGTACGATGCTTAGAAAGTCTTTCTTAGAATTTATCTATTTTCTTTAATTTTACTATTCACGGTTACTGTTCACAATAACCCAAATCTTGATTTTCACCTTTGCTTTCATTGCCAAACCCTATTAGTCCTTGTCCCCTTTGAAAACCCTATAATCCCTATTATTTTTTTAGCCTATTCCCCACCAAAACCGAACCCTAATTCTTCAAAACCCAAGTTATACCAGATCTGCCCTTGTGTTCTAAATCAAATTTTGTCGTTCCCCCTTGTCCTATGTCAAAAATCCTAACAATTTAACAGAAAGCAACATCAATATCGATGTTTTGATCATTGTCCATGTAAGAACAACAAGCCTCTCGCTCTTCAAGTTTAGTCTCCCCCATCTCCACCACCACCAATAGAAAACCCTTAACACTAACCTAAATTTAACTACAATAACCCAAACATTCCTCCAATATTTCACTTCCCCTCAATTGAAATATGATCAAGGCCACAAAATATCAAAAAACCCACTTCAGAAAATCCAAAACCCAGTAAAACCCAATAATCAAAATCCCACAAAATCACCAACTTTAGTCCTTGATCATCCAAAAAAAACCTCCAGAATATCAAATGCCCTGAAATAATAGTTGATCAAGACCAAAAAATATCAAAAACCCACATCCCAAAAATTTGCAACCACTGTAGTCACACTAGTCTCCCACCCCGCCCCTTGCTGACTGAGTGGCCACTATTACATAATTGCTCTTTAGTCATCACTAATAGCTCTTCAGTCACCACTACCACAGTTAAAGTTAACTTGAATCTTCCACTAAAAGAGAAACTATTTGCAAGGGGAAAAATTGTTATAATTGTAGGTGGTTTACCAGTAAATTAATGAACCAACACCTAGTCCCAACCAAAATTGCTCAATAGTAGAAGAAAGGCGCATACATATACACACATATGGGCTTTTGATTTCAAAATAGCATTTTAAATTATCACTTCCAACATAAATAACTCTAGGTTGATTCGCTAACAAAAATCAGTGTATTTGTGTTCTTGTTTCACTACCCCTCCTAATTACTAAAAGATGACCTTTCACTGTTGCATGGACCATTGTTTTGATAGCAACACAGAACTTCCCTCTCCAAGGCTCATGTCAACATATTTTGATAGAAGATCCTACAGAATTAGCCATAAATCAGAAGAACATTTGGGACAGAGAGAGAGCATTAAACTTCCTCTCTGTTAGTGAATACAAAACTAAGACATGCATCAATTGATCCAATGATCAAAAAATATGGAAAGAAACGAGTGTCTGGTTCTTATGTGTCTAAAAGAAAGTGAATTGATGTTTGACTGGATCAATACAGATGCCTTTTTTAAAAAACAAAAGAAAAGATAAAGACAATGAAGAAGGATAAAACAGCAAACACAGAAATCGTTGTATGTGTGCTAGCAAAAACATGCTGGTGACAGATTGCAGCAAAATATATGAAGAAACCATGAGAAAACTATCACACAGTGGGAAGTTACTTTGTCGGAGACGCCAATCTCAAACCTAAATTTCCCACAGGCAGGCGAACAAAATAATGAATCATACCCGATAAGTTGCTGTGTCACGGCTCTCAGCCTTTTGTTTTTGAATCAATACTTGTGCAATTTCACCCATCAACTTCCATTTCACAATCTGCAAGAGATACCAGAGAAAGCAAAACATCAGCTAGCATTATAAACTTCTTTGAAAAACAAATAAACCCAAAACCATAAAACAAAAAATGCTTCTTGGAGGAAATGATTCATACAATGTGCTAGCTTTTGTAATCCTTTTGTAGGAATGCAACGACTAATACAATTTCCAACTGTAAAGGCCATTTGTGAAATCACAGCAAAACTCAACCTGGTTTGAATACCTTTCACCTTGCATGTTTGAAAATTGACCAGTTTCCATAACAAATTAATCACCTAAGCATAAAGTTGAATTAACTTATTTACTGTGCTGAGTTCTTCACCTTCATGTTTATTAATTTAGAGCACTATCAGGAAGCCCAATGATAATGGTGGTAAAAAAATTAATATAACAATAGAAATACCTCAAGTAACTTCTCTAGAGAGGCCTGCTTTAAGTATTGACCAGCACTTTCTTGCTCTTGAATCAATAACCACACAACCTGAATAATTCAGAAAAATTAAGCCCATAGTTCATACTTTGTATTACATATATGAACTTTTCAAGCTGCTACCACTGAAAAAGAACAACCTTTTGAATTTAATCTGCATATGATATGCAACAAAGCAACTCGGAAGCTAATTGAGAGTAGTAACTAGCTGCTTCTTCAAGCATGAGCTGCTCAAATTTTATATAGTAGTCTATCTTCCCCTCTCCAATTTCCAAAAGAAAAAATTCAAGACATTCTTGAGCAAATCTTGTTGGACCTGTTTACCATTTCACTCCTGCTTGATCTGGACATACATCTAAAGCCCAATTGGTAGAAACAGAGACCAATTCATAAAATTAATATAGAATGTCAACATACTAGGGAAATTGCAGCATCTTTAAAGCTACCATACTACTTACTGCAGACCTGAAACTCAAAATGAAAGTAAAACTTGGCTTAGCGAATCTTAACATGAAAAAGGAAGGTGAAAATAGACAGAGGATGTGAGACAACCATGCAAACTCAAGGAAGCTATTTTACGCATGAAAGAGCATGCTTACAAGATCGTGGAAGCAAAGAATTGCAAGATCATTGAGTGAAGGAATGCTTCTTCTACCAACGTGATGATCAAGGTACATAAAAAATCCTGATAAACACTTTGTCATCACCTTGTAATTTTTCCACATTTGCAGAAGTTCTATAACTAAATAGGCATTGTGTTTGTCATTTAGAGATGGCAGCACCTAAGAGTACAATTGAAGGCAGGGAGATTAACAGAGCATACAAGTTGTTTGTGTTATACGCCATAAAACATCAGGTAACCAAGGTGTCTAGGTATTTCTGAGTAGAAAAACATCGGGAAAGTAAATTGGAAGGTTGGTCTAGAGACAGCTAGCTAGCCCAACCCATAAGGTAGACATGGTCCATCTGTTTGGCCAGTCCTTAATTTTCACCAAGCTACCATTTCATTACAAAAAGGAGCTCTTAACTCAAAATAATAGAGCTAATGTGCTATCAAGTTGATCTTACATTATGGATCCATCCAAGGCAAAATAAAAGACACAATGAACAACCTTGTTATGAGCAAATGAAAGTTTGAGTATAATGCGGCAGAATGAAATTAACAAAATTTGTAGAAATGCATCACTCAAAAACCACACCCTAAAGCTTGGTATGAGCAAATGAAAGTTTGAGTCTAATCATATACTTTAGGGCCTGGTACGAGCAAATGAAAGTTTGAGTATAATCATATACTATAGGCTATAGCCTGTGCTCCAAAAGAATGGCAATCGGTTCCTTAACCTCATTCCATCTCTCAAAGACTATAAATAATGGAACAAAAATAAAATAAAATAAAGGCCCAAATTCAGATCAAATCAACGCTCAGTCCAAAAATTAGAACTGCCAAGGCTAATGTTAAGTTTGTGTCTACTAATGTCCAGAGTAGTGACCCACCCTTCTTGTAAGTGCCAACATCTTCACTAGAAATAGACAGTCTATGAACCATCCCCGTTATCCACAAACAGGGTTATAAAATGAATTCTGGAGTTGCTCTACTATTTCAACTTTAACCAGCTTTGGCATCTTCAGAGCTCACTAATCAGTTATAGAGTGGAAAACTATAAGATTACACAAACATATGCAATTCATTATTTGCAACAATAAATGAAATGTTGAGTTACATATGTAACAAACCATCAAAGGTTATACAGAAATTAAACCATGATAATGAATAAATAGTACATACCATTTCCCCTTTTCAGGTTAAAGAAATCTGTCGCCTTCACATGCTTGTCAGAAAATTTGCATGCAATTCAAATGAATAAATAGTGCATACTTTTAATTCCTTTGTGAGTGTCTGACACTCAGTAGAATACTTTCACAAAATACATGACTTTAATAAATCCTAATCTTGTTAGACATATACACCATATTCTGAAAGTATAGTGGTTCAAAGGATATATAAGATTGAAACTCTTACTATATTTCTCAGGTCAACAGATGAGTGAAGGAACAATTTCTACATGGATGGTGACATCGTATCTCCAATGCTCCAGTGGGTCCACTGCCAAAAGAACATTAATAGCACATAAGAGAAGTAAACAAAAATAAAACGACTTAATTGATTACAAAATCATAGGAAAACCAACATTTCTTGGTTTGGCTACCTGCTTCTGTGGATTCTTATCTTCTCTAAGACTGCATAGTTGCCCTGACAGACTATTTTGAAGGCCACAACTTTCCCCTCCATCTAAGACGATTTTTCCATACTTGGAATGCAGCAAGGTTAATAGTTTTGGCAGATCAGGTATTATTTAAGCAAAATAGTAGACATCTTTTAGAAGAAAAGTCCAGCCTCACATTTTACTAACAATAACTTGTAGGAAATTCTATATACCTTCAGAGAATTTGTATTTAGGAATAACAATTAACTATAGTTGCTACAAAATAACAAGCAAACGTCCACCGACCCGACGTCAACCCAAATGTCCGCCACTTTGAACCACCCCGCTGCCAAGTCTGCAAACCAAACCAAAGACCGATGGTTTTGCAGTAAGGAGGCGAACAGTGCTGTGATTCATGGAGATTTCAGATCGGTGAGGGAAGGGATTGAAGAGGCGATATAGCACATTTGCTGGATTTGAAGAAAAAGGGGGATTTTTGGGGATCTGTTTGGTAGAATTTCTTCAATTGCTTTCACACAAAAGCAAAACAAAGCAAAAAGAACACTTTATTAAAGCACTCAATATTCGCCCTTGTAACATTATTATTATTATTATTTTTTACTTTTAAGTAAATTTTTTTCACAAAAAATGATTCTCCCAAAAAAAAAAAATCACAAAAGACAAAAAGAAAATATTAAGAAATATTACAAATATTATTATGTAATCTTTACAAACTAACGTGTTAATGAATATCATTGGTAGATTTGAACAACATAATAAATAAATGTTTGAATAACAATTTTATAATTGTTAACTTTTTTTAAAATTTTTTAATTTAAAAAACGTGGACATAGTAAAGGTTATGTAAAAAAATTTATAGTAACTTTAGCATTACTTAAAGAGTATAATATACCATGGTTATTTTTCTTGCCTTATAAAATTTGAATCATCTCAATTCTCAGCAGCTAAATTTTAGTTACATGATCCACACACACACACACAAAGTGATGAATGGGTAAGAAATTAGACTACCAGAACTGGATAAAGCATATGGCTAATTTTGTATATTTGTAATAAGATATATCTTCTCCTTAACCATAAAATATTACATGCAATGATAGAAAGTTCAACTGAAACTGTAAGAAAATAAAAATAATAGGTCTTATAATAGTCTTGTATTAGTTGTCAATGAAAATCAAACCTAATTTATACCAATGCATTAAATATGAGAGCTGGTTTCATGATATAAACTACTAAAGTTGAATTTTTTTTTTTTTTTACCAAAAAATAAAAGTTGAATATTTCAAGATCCAATAAATACTCGTGTAAGGTGTTTAGTGAATCAGCCTAGAGTTATATTTTAGTTTTTCCAAAATACTTTCACAATGATTACTTCCCTTAAAGATTAAGCAAAGATATGATAATTTGATGAAATAGTTTTGAAGTTAAAATAAGAAACAAATGGAATTTTCATCACAAGCTAATGGAAGATAGTTTGTAAGTGCACAAGATAATTGAAGTTAAACAAAGACAATCTCAAAGGAATTTGCAACCCCTAAACTTTAAAGATAATTTGCAAGTGCACAAGATTTGTTGATTTAGTTGATAAATCACTCTCAAGAGGAGAAGCCACTGTTCCTTTATAATGTGGAATTAATATTATTAAATAATTTTTTATTAAAGTATTTTTTTTAAATTTCATTATTTTTATTTCATAAATGGTTCCATTTTGTGATGTGATGTGGTGTCTACTGTTTAGAATTAATATTTAAATCCAATTATTTTGTATTTTTTAAGAAAAACTTTGTATTCTATTTAGTATATGAAATTCATTCATAATATTAATTATTAATTAATAGCAAAAAAGATTTTCTTGATACATTTAAATTTACATTTTTTTTAATAAAATATTGAATGTTTAGGCATTATCTTAGAATTTGCTTTAATTTTTGCCAAATCATGAAAAACTTATAGTAAAGATATCAGTTAATTGAGTATGCAATTTACTCATCATATATGTGTGGGAAGTAGATTCAATTCTGGGCTAAGGCCCAAAGGGCTTGAAAGCTCACACTAAAAAGGATGGGTTAGGCCCATCTCTATGAATTATAAAGGAAAGTGTCCCCCCAGATGATTCTTGAGGAGTTTTGGATATGCCACCAACATTAAAACTCTCATCCGAGGAAATAAACATGGGTGACCTCAAAGAATACAAAGGAGTTATCCTGGAGAACCAATTACCTTTTCTTTAGCTGAGGTACCATTCTCACTAAGTATACCTCGGGAAACTCCCTGAGTGGATAATGATCACAGAGACTGCCACCTCCGCATTAATGAGAGGTTCTCCACCTAATCTCTGCCACATTAAATACGTATAGGACAACCTGAACAATACAAATATCTCCCAAAAGTCTTGTTTCAGGATAAGAATGGAGGGAAAACCAATAGGAGAAAGGAAAATATCCCAAAAAGATCCAGTTAAGGGTAAGCTAGCTGGAGGGATAATGGAAGGAAAAGACCTATGAGAAAGGGGGGATGGCCAAAAGAAGGGGCACGAGAAAAAAGAGACTAAGCAAAAGAGAACAAAAATAGGAGTTGAGAGATTCTTTATCTTTGAATCCCAGTTCCATGGGAAAAAAGTGTAACAGTTGTTGCTAGTAATATTAATACAATCTTGCTTCCATAAATTAGTTGTTTGAGCTTCCCATTGTGGAGTTTTCACCTTGTTCATTAGATAAATAAACCATGCTATTTGGTTATCTAAGTAGGAATTTTTCTTCAAGATTTTCATAGAATCTTTTTGATAATTTCTGACACCCACAATATATTATTCCATTTTGATAAGAAAAAGAAGGTAGAAGTAGGTTATTGAGCTACTCCATTAATATACTTAGTTTTTACTTCATAATTTAAATTTTGTTATTGTGATACAATTGATTTTGAGAAAATTTATATTGCTTTTTAAAGAAATTATTAAAATTGAATCACTATAAAATATATTAAAAAGGTACAACGAAATATGGTATTATTAATAAGTTTTTTTTTATTGATTTTGTATTTGAATTAATGATAATAAGTTTAGAAATTCTTTAAAAAAATATTGCTAGGATAAGATTCCTCCTATTAAATCATTAATTTCCTACAATATTTAGTCAAATGTGAGATACTTGTTCATTTGAATTTGTGTGATTGATTAAAATTAAAGGAAATTTGAGTATTTAAATAGGAGGGGATCTTACTCTTATCTCAATCTAAATTAGAATAAATTAGCTTAATTGGAGGAATCCCTTAGAAGATTAAATGTGGTTAGAGGTTTTGAACTTAACACCTCACGGATTTCGTGATGTGTTTAGAACCATTATACCAATCTTTTGAGGTTATAATTATTTAGTTTAGATATGAGCTTGTTAATTTCAATATGAAATCAACAAAGTGGATAAGTATGAATTCGACTATTTGTTAGTAGGTAGATTATGAAAGCTGCTTGATTTTTTTTTATAGCCTCAATTTGATCTACCTCACTAGGTTGGTAACTATTGTTGTTAAAATAGCCAGTGGTTTGTTTGAGGAGTACCAAAGGCTTACGGCAGCACAAGGTTTAGTCTGATCTAGTACTCTTTTCTCTAATGTCTTTCATCCTGGGACCACTGCAGCTTTCTGCTTGTGCCCCCCATTGTCTAAAGTGTTTTACCTTGGCTTTTGTATGCTTCTTTATAATCAATACAAATTACCATCCTTTATCTCAAAAAAAAAAAAAAAAAACATTTACATTACTTTTAAAAGAAAATCTATTGAAATGGTACAACTTGTTTTTTGCAATATGGTATTATTAGTGAATTTTTCATTAAATTTTGTATTTGTAGTAATGATAATAAGTTTTGGAATTGTAAAAGACTTTAGATTAGTTTCAAATGGATATAGAGGAGATGTAAATTAATGAGATACTTGTTGTACTATGAGTTCAAAATAGTTTCAAATTGAAGATATTTGACACAAAATTAGGGTGAATTTGAAATCTACTTTGAAACCCTTGGCACATTATTCAAATGGATTAGATTAATCTTTTGTAGACCTTTTACTTTAATAAGTTTAATTAATGTATTTCAAAGATGTGAAAAATGTTAATTTCGATAAACAAAAAGGATAAGTAAAGACTTGTTTAGTAGGTGGATTTTTGTTTTTGTTTTCAAAACTGTGTGAAAATAGTTTTCAAAAAATTGAATTTAAAACTAGTTTTTAGAGTTTTTTTTTCCCCTTTTTTTGGAATATACATATACCTGTTTGATTCCCACTTTTAAGAAATTTTTTTATTTTACTAAAAAAAATGTTTAGAAGACCATTTTATATTTTTGAGACAAAATTAGCTAATTAAATATTTTTAAAAAAGGTAAAATAAAACACAAAGGGATTACATACAAAAAGGTAAAAGATATTTTTAAAAAGTCAACATCAATAGTACAAAACACCTATTCCAATTTTTATTTATTTATTATAAGTAACAAAAATTTTATTAAGAAAGAAACTAGTATCCATGTTCATGGTAGAGAACACAAAGTACCTAAAACAATTACAAGTAACTCAAATAGAAATTTTAACAGAGTTCTAGAATTAAAAAAAAATAAAAGTACAATGTGTAAATCCCTAAGCTGAGACCAATTGAACAAAGTCCGAAATAGTAAAGACTTCAAACGGTTAATAGGTCTCACAATAGCCTCCAGTGTGTGTTTGATTTTTGCTTATTTGCGTAGTTTTTATTGAATGATGTGATTTTTAGTAACTTTTATGATAAATCATAAATGTGTTATAAAAAGTTAAAAACTTAGTTTATTTAAAATTAAAAAAAGTTAGATTATTTGAAAAAAAAAGTGAGACAAAAAGTAAAAAACAAAACTGTTTTAAGCAATTCACAAATGCACACCATATGTGTGGCTGTTTCGTTGTGGTTACCAAATTAACTTAATTTTTTATCCAAAAAAAAAAAAGTGCTACGGTTTTCTAACTAAAATTTTGAGGTTTTTTTTTTTCTAAACCAAAATATGTTAAGCCCAAGTTTATAACTCTACACGCCTGGGGACTATCTTTATGGCCAACTTACGCAAACAAGTCCCATAAACAAATATCACCACACTACACGCCTGGGATTGTTTAATATGTTCATAATCTCTGTGTGTGTTTTGTTCTGATACATCAATTGTGCTTAAGGTATAATTGCTTAATTAATTATTAAATCTCACCATCTTCTTCTTTGGGGCTTGGGCTGGAATATTGTTGGGATTGTCAGTTTTAGAAACTTGTTTATTGAGTAGCCAATGGAATCCAACTAAGTTTCTAACTTTTAACTGCGTGTTTCAATCATAATAAGGCTACCAATTTCTATAGTGACACCATTCCTTGTGACAATTTTGTAACTCCACATGCAACTTTAAAACACCAAGGTGTAATATAATTCAATGACCCAGTTGCTACTTGGAACATATATTACTGAACCTGAACGGCAATGAATTTGGATGAAAATATGCTAACAAGATTGGAGAATTCTCTAAGAATATTAGCAGAAGAGAGGAGGCTCTTATGAAATAAACATCTGGAAAGAAGTCAAAAGAGAGTGAAAAAGAAAGGACTGTTCGCACAATAGAAAAGAGTTTGTATGTCTAATTATAAAAGAGTTGTACAAGCATATTGACAATTTAGGGAATAAGAGATTTTAATCATGGATGTTTTCATTAAAAACACTAGGAGGTGTTAACTAGATGAACTACAAAGCTTTTGATAATTTGTGAACTTCTTAGTTCTTAATCATTCTTTACCAAAAAAATAAAAAAATATTTTATTTCCCAGCCCCCCCTGTTTGGGGCTATGATAATCCATACACTTGTTTTACTTAGGAGAGTTTAAATCTATCTTTTGTTTTGTTCCCATATCTTTCTCTTTCTCTTCATTTTCATTTCCTTCTATTTTTATTTACCTTCTCATTAATTTTAGGTTCAAACTCAATTTGTCCAGTTCCATAAAACAATTCAACTAAACTTTCATATAGCTTTCAAGAAATATTCTAGTCATTTACGGAAGTGCTTCCCCCTTCTCTCCTCTCCCCGACTTTGCCCCTGCCCACGCCAAACCCACATCCCAAATACTCATTCTATGTTTCCATTACCATGATGAAATCCTCAAGCCCAACCAATCGGCCCACACTATAATCCAAAAACAGCCACCTACGCTGCCATGAGATTACACACACACACACACACAAAAAACCTTAGACATACTTCTTGACATCTTTTTTTTCTTATTTTTTAAATACAAATAAAAAATAAAAAGAGAAAAAATCAACGCAATACAAAGTTAAATAATACATAAATCCTTAAATTTACAATCTAATAGCTAGTTAATTCCAATAGTCTAATAATAAATTTATAATCTAATACTAATAGTGTAATAATTCCACAAAAGAAGAAAAAAAAAACGTGTATAAATGTTATATATGGAATTCACCAACTAAACGAGTAAAACACTAAAACCTAACATCTTAGTTGAATTAGCTTGTAATAATAATAATAATTTTTTTTTTTTTTGCAACAGCTTGTAATAATTTTTATTGACAGACGTACGTGCAATTGCAATCAACATGCACTTATTCATTGTTCTAGAAAGTGTATTACACAGATGTAGATTACGTCAAGATTTGCCAACTTATGGGGAAAAAATCGGTTAGTTACCAATTAGTTTAGTAAGAAAATCGCTCATTATGGATTATTCCATTTTGGAAAAAACAAGAAAAAGAAAAAAGAAAAAGATAAGAATAATTTATATAAAAATACAATCTACATGATTATGTATTTGAATGTATATTATTTAAGTAATATCAATTGTAAATTTTTGATGAGATTTGGTTATCATGATAATCTTCTTAAGAGAATGAGAAATTCAAATAATTAATTTTGGAACTTAAAAATTTTAGCTGTAGAAAAAAAAAAAAAAAAACCATAACACATTATACAAAAGTTTGAATAATATAGATCACTTGAAGTGTAGCTAGCGTTTAATGTTGCTGGATTTCTGTTGAGCCACATCAGCGCTACATCATTAACCTATTTTTAATATTTTCTCTCTCATTTTTAATTATTTTTCTCTTCATTAATTTCCCATCTTACAATTACACATTTTCCAATATTTCTTTATTTATTTATTTTTATCTCCCTACTACTCTATACATTAACCTTACAATTTCTCCTTCTCTTCATCTTTCTTTTATTTTGACTTTTTTTTCTCCTCATTTTCTCTTCCATTCAATCCATATTTTGCTCACACAAAAATGTGAATACTCTCTCCCTCTCCATATATTTATTCTTTCTTTTGTTGAATTTTTAATTCTTTATTACACCTCTGATTTAGATTGATGACTTTGTATGTTTAACTCTACTTTAGGTTGATATGATTTGGTTATATTTTAATATTTTTTGTCTTTTTTATTTTATTTTCTGTTGTCACGTGTTATTCTATAAAATTACAGAATTATTTAATATTATACTATTACATAGCATGATTTGGATAATTTGATATTTACAACTATATATTTTCTTTTTAATATTCTTCTACTCATTTTCTTTTATATAATTTTGTTATTTGTCTTACATTCTCTTCCAAAAAATGTGATTACTATCTCTCTCTCTCTCTCTTTATTATTAATTCTTTCTTGCAACTCTACTTTAGATTAATGAATTTTTTCGTTTTATTTTTTCTGTCTCTACTTTTGGATGATACATTTTGGTGGTATGTTTTTTGAGTTATTTATCACATGCACTCTCTAGTCTCTATCTCTCTTATAGTTTTGGTTTGAATTAATTTTTAGATATTTTAGAAGTGAGAATTTGAGTTTATATCAAACTACAATCTACATTATTATGTATTTGAATGTGTTTATAAATTATTTAAGTAATATCAACTATAAATTTATGATGAGGTTTGGTTATCATGATATTCTTCTTAAGAGAATGAGAAATTCAAATAATTAATTTTAGAACTTAAGAATTTTAGTTGTAGAAAAAAAAAAAAAACCATAACACACTATACAAAAACTTGAATAATATAGATCACTTGAAAAACAAATAGTATTTCTATCTTTTATTGCAAAAAAGAAATAATATCAATCAAATGCACCTAAGTTTTTCAAAAAAAAAAAAAAAAAAAAACTCAAAATAATAGAATGATATATTTGTAGAGACTGAGAGATGAAAAATAATTTTAAAAATAGTTCAACTTTTAAGGAGAACAAATTATCTCCGGTATGTTTTAGAAAATAAATCATACATTATAGCACATTACAAAATAGTTGTATATTTTCATGAATCACGTGGGTCTTGCAACTAGTTATTATATAATAATGTAATCATTGGTGTAAATAATATTGATTTATGTCACATTCATAATTTACTTTTGAGTCATTCAGACTTAAAAGCCATATAACATTGATCGGTCACCTTTATGAAGAAATTTTAGTGAAATTAATAAGCAAAAATGACTGGTAATGCAATGGAGTTTATAAAATAAAAAAATAAAAAAAGCAAAAAAGAAAAAAGAGACCGGTAATGCAATGGAGACTACCCGTACATGGCTGGTTTGATATATCTGTTGTAACTCATAAGAGATACTTTCCTGTTGACTAGAAGATACTACATGCAATGATAGAAAGTTTGTTCAACCCAAGCCATCCAAAAATAAAAATAAGAAGTCGAATTACAGTCTAGTCTAGCTGCCCAATGAAATTTCAACCATGGTTTTATCCTAACATGATTGCCATTTTATTCAGTGACTCTAGTCTTGGTGACAAGTTTGTGCATTCACCTGAGTTGAGACAAACTCAAAATTCACCTGAGTTGTTTTCCTGCATCAATAATTGTCGTCCTATCTTCTGCTGTATCAGAGATGCAACTCAAGGCAATTTGTGCAAAAGCAAGAAACTGTTCCTGATTAATTCCTTCTTTTAATAACATAGGATCTATGATTTCAATCAACCAATTTTGTACATCGTATGGGTTCACCAACATTGGTAGAAAGGAGGGACTATACTTGTACTGTGGAGTATTCAACATCCATCCGGCCAAAAGCCTAAGTAAGAGCACACCATAAATATACACATCAACCTTCTCAGTTATATAGCCTGTAGCAATATATTCACCTTTACAAATAAATAAGAGTGAGAAATCAATCAAATATGGCATCAATATATTCACCTGTAGCAATATAATTCTGTCTCGCATATGGCATCAAATACATGCAGTTCACCTTTAGGAATAGATAAGAGTGAGAAATCAATCAGTCTGGCAACATTGTTCTCATCTAATATAATGATGGCTGACCTAATATCTCAATGGATAACAAACCTGGAAAATGAAGTATGAAGATATGCAAGGGCATTAACTATGCCCCGCATTTCCATTTTAAGGGCTCAAAGTGGATTGTCCCAGTTGGGTTGATATAATTGGAGAGAATTTTATCCCTGACAAATTCATACACTGGAGTTGGATATTTGGTCTCTAGCAGCGTCCTAAGAGTTTTAGAACATTTTGGTGGACACTCATTTGCAATCCCACCACAATGTCTTTAACAATGAAAAGCATAACTTCTTCCATAACAGAAAATCTTTTTTCTTTTGTGTAGTACTTTTTAACTGAAAGTAAGGGGTCTTCTAGAGAACCCTTGAATAACTTAAAATCACTATCCTGCAAAATATATTGACGCTGGTCATAGTTGTTTGTTGCTCTTTTGAGCTCTTAGCAGAGAAGACACGGATAGAATTGCTTTTCCCATTGCAAAAGGCAATTAGCTCCTCTAATAATAGTGTTCCATTCTTCATAAAAGATGTCTCCTATTTTGCTTTCCTCTTCATTTTCAAACACAAATTCATTTTGTCAACCAAACCTTTAGATTACAGATAGAAATATTAATATACACTTAATATGTTATGACATGAAGAGGCTATAATATAGCTGTAAACCAAGATGCTTGGAGGCCATTAATCAATCTTTTTTCTTAGAGATCAAGGGTCATGCACAATTTAGAGTTTGAAACTGGTTGTACTCTACCACTACATAAAAAATGAATCACTAGAATTTGAAACATATTTCACTATAAGAAATCAAACATGTTCTATGACCATTCTCATAACTCATGATTTACATCTTTGAGCAATTCGGACATGTACAAGAGTTTAGACCAATTAGGTCATTATGGTTCATTAGTTCGATCAACAAATGTTTTGAACCTTAAGAAATTTTCCTTGGACACCTTGTCCATTGAATTCTTAAGCCTTTTGAAGCATTATATATGTCAGAGCTTGGTTTCATTCTATAATCATATACACTACTTATTTTTGAATTATTTCAAATTCCAATCAGCCTAGAGTCATTTAAAAAGAAAAAAGAAATTGTGAGAGGGGGGGGGGGGGGGTTAAGTACATCAGCCTAGAGTCATATTAAATTTTTTGAAATATAATAATTATTTTACTTAAATATTAAACAAAAGTGATAATTTGAGACATGAATCTGTGAGTTTTGACTTTTTAAGTTGAAATGTGAACCTGGATCCACCTCAAATAATACTTTTCAGCAGCAAATCAGTAGGACTAGGAACACAAATATTAAATTAGCATGATCCGAGAACATAGATCTCAAAATATCATGATCTATTAACACAAATCTCGAAACTGAATCACGCTTTATAGGCATGGAGGCAAATATAATAATTGAAAACTAACTGAGGGTTTCAAAGAGAATGTATCTTATTCTACCTAGAGAAAGAGAGATGCAGCTATAACATAAGAAGCTCCAGAATTTTGTAGCTTGTGGATTTGGAGCCTTCCTCTCATTCACTTGACACTATCATTATATCATGAGCCCTATTATATAGTGCCTATTAAAAAATATTTTCAAAGAGTCAAGGAAAGGCTTACTAGTAAACTGATAATGATCAAACAGGAAACTAGTGGGAAATTTCATCACAATGACTTGGCTGTTTCCGTGGAGTTAGAGTTCCTCTTCAACAAACCTGTGTGCCGGACCAGGTTAAGAAACATACCCAATCAAAAAGTAAAAGAAGATAATGTGTAAAGAGATAAAAGTCGTTGACCAACTTTCTAATCAATCTTTTAGTTGGTGGTGAGGTTTTCAATGTTGGTCCTGATTCTCTCAATTGCATGGCTCCAACAAATAGAAAATTTTTTTTTTTTGATAAGTAAGAAAGAAATATATTAAAAAAACTGCTTTATGCAAAGAAGCACAAAGCATATCAAAGATTACAAAAAAAAAATAGAAATCTAATATCCTAATATTTACTTCACATGCTTTTTTTTAATTGCATGAAAGTGCTGGCAACTAATTATTACTCGTATTGCTCATTCATGGTTAAACTTGGATAATTTAGGGTAATTTTTCCACAAAATATAAAATCTATTAATTTAAATAGAACCCTAATAGTTTCTTTTTAGTCCTAAGAGTACAAACTACAGAACTATAAATGTAGCAAATGAAACTTTGGGGATTAAATTTTGACACTGCCAAACCACTATTGGTAAATTGTAATTTATTTTTATTATTATTTGTTAATTCAACTTATATTCATTGAAACAAAACAGAGTACACAGGGAAAAACCCCAAAACCAGAGTAGGGAAGGTACCAGCATAGGGAACCTCCCTACTATAGCACCCAACTTACAAATCTAACTACAAAACCAAAGAAATTAGCAAAGAAAAAGTGCACTAACAACACAACCTTCTAACTACCTTTAAAGCTAAAGATAACAAGGAGACTAAACAGCACATCTGTAAAGCATCCAAACCAGCACTTCAGTGCAGCAGCACATGGACAACACAATAGCACTCTGTCAGCACATAGTAGCACATGTAATTTACCCAGAGAAATTATTCTGGATTTTTGTGAAAGCATCCTATGTGGATTATCCGAGGAAATTGGAGGGTTTAAATTTAAGGGATATTTTCCCAGTCTAAGTTGGATTTTACTTAGTGGTTCTATGTCATGTTAAGATTATGACCTATCTGGACCTCCTATTGTTTTGCTCTGCTATATCAATTGGGCTTCAGGTCTACTTGGTTAATTATTAATTCTCACCACTTTATTTTTGGTTTCATCACTTCTTAGTGTCAAATTGGTGAATAGTACCGCACCATCTCAACCATATATAATCTTGTGACAGGGTACCTTGAATCAGGGAATGAGAACATAAATGTTCCACACACCCCTCCCCTGCTTCAGCAGTATTTCAAAGGGATGCTAATGCATTGGCTATTGTGCTGCCAATGGAATCCAACTAAGTCTCTAACTTTTAACCGCATGTTCAATCATAATAAGGCTGCCAATTTCTACGACACCATTCTTGGTGACAATTTCATACCACCACATGCAACTATAAAACATAGAGGTAAAATATAACTTAATGACAGAGTTGCAACTTGGAACATATCTTTTTACTTGTAGTATACATTCATTTTATTGTGGGCCCTGAATAGTGATGAATTTGGATGAAAATAAGCTAACAAGGATATTAGATAGACCAATCAATTTGCAAAAGTTGTTTTGCCACATCAATCATTGTTGTTGGCAGGTAAAGTTAAGAACATGGGAGAGGCCATAACTGTCAATTATGAGCTGGATGAGCGAGACCCAAAGAGAATACTGTGAATTTTGCAGCCCGATTCACAGATGCTGCAATTCTAGATTGGAGAATTCTTTGAGAATATTAGCAAAGGAGAGGAGGCACTTATGAAACAAACATCTAAAAATAGTTGCCTCACTTGGGGGTAAACAATACTGCATTCTTTCATCGAGTTGTTAAAATAGGAAATGCTAGAAACTCAATACTTTTTCTGAAGGATGATCAGGGGAATAGGATAACGGATCCTCAACAAGTTAAACAATTAGTTGTGGGTTACTATTATCAGAATCTGTTAGACACCTCTAAGTGGCATCTGGCTCAAGAAATTTGGGTAGAATTTCAACAGGTTCACCAGTTTCAAGTTTGGAGATCCAGCAAACTATATTTTCTTGGATGGATAGAAGGCCCAAGGCCTTGATGGGTTCACAGCTTGTTTTTTGAAAAAAGTTTGCCCTGTTGTTATCCATTCAGATGTAAAGCCCATGCCATCCAATAGTTTCTCAATTCAGGTAGGTTACTGGGAGAGGTGAATGCAATTATTATTACTCTGTCCCTGTTTCTCAATTCAGGTAGGTTACTTGGAGAGGTGAATGCAACAATTATTATACTTCTCCCTAAAGTGAGCAATCCTTCAAGCATGGGGGATTATAGACCAATTTCTTATGGCAATATCATTTATAAGTGCATCACAAAGAACTTGACTAATAGACTTAAATCACGCTTGAATGATATTATTAGCCTAACCAAACTGCCTTTGTGCCTAGTAGAAATATAACAACTGTGCTATTAGCTCCTGAAATTGTTAAGAACTTCCATAGAGAAAAAGACCTACGCAGGTGTACCATCAAGGGTAGTTTATTTTTTTCCGTGCCTTCAGGGTGCGGGTTTTCCCTCAAGATATGTTAATTGGGTGAGGGAGTGTATTACGACTCCTATGTACACTGTAGCTGGCTATTTTCAAGGAGCCAAAGGGATGAGACAAAGGGATCCACTGTCCCCAAATTCATTTTTGCTAGCAATGGAGTTCCTAAATCTGGGTAAGCCTCTAGTCCCCAGTAGGCTGAGCTATCATGATTGCAGGCCCCTAATTGAAAAAATAACAAGAAGAATAGATGCTTGGACATGTAAATACTTATCCTTTGCAGGCAGATTGAAGTTATTACAATTACTCTTGTATAGTGTGTCTTTGGGGAGTGAAAGGATGTTGCTTTTTTTTTTGGGCAATTTAGGATTTATGAAGAAAGAAGGTACACTTCACACAACTATAAAACGGAGGTGGAGACTTTCATGCACCTGTAACATTATTTGTTATTATAAACAGAATAATGTTTAATGGAGTACAATCTTAAGTGCGGCCAATACTGTGCCAAAAAAGACATTCATTTCATCAAACACCAAGTGAGCAAGATGCATTCCCTCCACCACATTGGAATAACTGGTTGATCCAAACCACAATACAGACCTTTATGGCAATTGGATTTTGATCTTCTAAAAAATGATCTCCATATGTATGATAAGAATATGTTCCGATTAACTTTTGTAATGACTGCACTATGCCTAAGTTATAACAACGGCATTAAAAGTTGAACATGTACTAGTTGTGCCTAAGCAAGAACATGGACAAAAAAAACATGGTATAAAGATTTAACTCCAAAAAGTGAAAAACTCCCATAAATTAAAACAAATAAATAAAAGAAGATAAGACTTCCTGAGAATGTAAGAATGTAAGAATAAAGGTACCTGAGAATAAGATGTTGAAAGCATAGCTTCTCTAAATTTCCACCCAGTATTTTTAATGAACCCTGCTAGGTACTAAAAGACTATCCGCATCTGCACATCCAAGAAAAAGGAAAGAAAGTGTAACCCAAGAAGGGGGGAAAATTGATTCAAATATGACCAAATGGAAATTACAACAAGGAAGCAGAATGAAATTCAAAATTTGTAAAATGCATTACTCAAAAACCACAACCTAAGGCTTGGTATCTTACGTACGAGCAAATGAAAGTTTTTGAGTGATCCATTTGTACCAATCATATATTATAGACTCTACTTGAAATGAACGCTAATTGGTTCCTTAACCTCACTCCATCACTCAAAGACTATAAATAATGGTGCAAATATAAAATAAATTAAAGGCTCAAATTCAGATCAAACCAACAGTCAATGCAAAAATTAGAATTGCCATGGCTAATGATAAGTCCGCATCTACTAATGTCCAAAGTAGTGACCTACAAGATGACATGGCACTAGTAATTGGGAAGGAAACAAAAGGAAGGAAGAAAGTGTCCCAACATAAATAAGTATAGCATCTTATAGCATGCGTACTTGATTCTAACATAGACTAAATACAAAGTTATTACAAAATGAGCTAACATGAGTAACACTGGAAAATGAGAGTAGTTTTGAATTTCATGGAAATGTGATCTCTGTTTTGATAGGAAATGAATGTCTAAAGGTTGGGTGTGAAAACTAGTGTTCAATAAAGTGTGCGAATAGCATTCTTGTGCTATTAGCCAATAGCATAAAGTTTCAAGTATTATATGTGTCAAACAACTATAGTATAACTTTTGAAAGTGATTAATAATAACAAAAATATATATACCCACTTCATTCAATTTGAAATTTTAAGTAAAACTAAGCCAATCAATACTAAGAAGGTCAAGAACTTCATCTTTGATATTTAACAGACCATTTAAATTTTAAACCAAAAAGGAACATACCTCTAAATCTAACCAAGCTCACCACTTTCATTTTCAACATGATTCTCCATTTTCAGGCCTTCTTTGTTACCCTTGACAAACCTGGTGGAACCTCCATTCTCTATTGTTAACGACCTCAAGTTGAGTCTCCGGTTTTGGGTTGTCATAATTATTTACAAAGCTCTTGGTTTCTACTGGCATCCAAGAACCATTCCATTCTGTTTATTCTCTCCCATTGTGAATTCTTGCAGATTCTGCCCTTGAAAAGATTGATTTCAACATTGTAAAATCCTACTAACAATACAATCTTTGGAAGTGTGATGACCAATGAAGGCTCTTGGAAATCATTCGTGCAAAATGCAGGGGATATAGTTTGAGTAAAAAAAATTACTATTTTTGCAAGGATATGATGTGGTTTGCCATTGGTGATCAAGATTGTGGGTAAGTCAATGAAGAAAAAAATAATTTCCATAATGCACTCAACCATCTACAACTTCCTGTTTCTCATTATGGCGGCATCAAGAAGGATATGTGTGTGCCATTAAAATTGAGCTATGATGCATTTCCAAGTAAGAGTCTACAACATTGTTTCCTATATTGTTATCTGATTCCTCCACAAAGCTGACCTTGAATTATCCAATCTATTATAGAATCAAATCTTAAAGGACTCTGCCAAGTAGAAATACTTAAGACAAGTACAGATCTTGTTCTTCATTATTCCTGCGCTAATCAACCACATTAATCAGATCTGGTATAACCTTTTTCTGTGCTCCCTTCAAAGCATTCTGCATCATGCGATACTGATCATATTCTATCCCCTGCTTCTATTGTCCATTTAACTCCTCTATCTTAGACCTTCCCATTAAAGATAAACCCACCTTCTTTTAAGTACGAATATCTTAGCCAGAAATAGACAGTCAATCACCCATCACTGTTATCTACAAACAGGGTTATAAAATGAATCCATAAGTTGTTGTAGTATTTCAATTTTAATTAGATTTGGCATCTTCAGAGCTCACTAATCAGTTACAAAGTGGAAAACTAAAAGATTACACAAATACATGCAATTCATAATTTGCAACAATAAAAGAAATGCTGAGTTACATATGCAATTCATCAAAGGTCATAAAGAAATTTCACCATTATAGAATTGTTCTCAACTTTTTGGCCCTTTTAGGTTAATGAAATCAGTTGCCTCCATGTGCCTGTCACAAAAACTTTATGCAATTTGTTAGGAAATTTAGACCCCAGTTGATAGAATTAACAAATTTTAAATCCAAGTTGTTAATTAGATTTATTATCAATAAAACTTGTTAAAACAAATAAACATCAATATCATGTCAATAATGAATGCAGCGGAAAAGTAAATAAGACAAGATATGATGACCCAGGAAAACCAATGAAACCAACCAGTTTCACAGTAAAAAACTTGGGGGGAAACCTTCCCGAAAAGCAATTCACTATAGTAAAGAGAAGTTTCAGATTTAGTACAAAACCTTTGTCCCTAGACTCTACAATCCCCGTAGATGAACTTACAGCAGAAACCTTCTACCGCTTTAGAACCTTTGAACTCTTTAATATATGAACGCCACCCTTTTTGTTGATGCACGAATTCCAAGTACGTGACTAACCAATTGCGCGGATCCCAGTACGCGACTTCAATCACCAACTAGAATAAGATGTTGGCTGCAAAGTTCTTCACTTCATCAAGAATGAAGATCAAGAAGCACTTGATTACAAAACCCTAAGGCGCAAAAGACGCAGTAGCTTCTTTCAGAGAGAATAAGGCATTGATCACATTTTGCATATGTTCTCCTTGTATTCTCTTATTCTTTTAGGTGACGGCCTCTAAAATAAGCTTTATATAGGTCTAGGGTTGTGAGAAAAGAAATCCTACACAAATACAAAAGCCTGGCCCAAAAACAGAAATCTGGATTCCCGTAACCTTGACAGATAGCAGCTATCGAGGAGGTATCGAGGAGGTGTCGAGATTTAATGAATTTTGACAAATAGCAGCTATCGAGAAAGTGTCGAGGAAGTGTCGAGGGGACAAAAACTTTCTCAATCGATCGACCAGCTATCGAGAAGCTATCGAGATTGCGATAAGAATCAGCTGAAGATCTCGACAGATAGCCAGGTGTCGAGGAGCTATCAAGCAGGTGTCGAGATTTAATGAAATTGCACTTCAGTTTGTTTTTCTTGGACAGACTTGATGACTTCAACACTTGATCTTGAAACCTTGTTTCTTGAAATATTAAAAACACCTAGAACTACCCAATTACAAGTAGAGTGCGTTTTGTCAAAGGATTAGCCAATTTACATAACTAAGTATGACATATGTTCTTAACATGTGAACCACATATGTCCTAACAATCTCCCCCTTTGACAATCCATGACAAAACCACAACAAACAAATGAACATATGAGAGAAGTCATAAATCACTCAACTCATACTCACTTGTTACATACAATAAAATCTATCCTAACACAAACTCTTGAAAAATTTTGCAAGAAGAGAGTTTATGGCAAGTAGACTTTGACAACCTGTATTTCTGAAATACTTTTAAACAAAACTCATCAAGGCATCTTGTGTGAAACAGAAATAATTAGATTGCATACAAATAAAAAAACATGTGTATAAAGATTGAAAAGAAACAACACATGTAAAGATAGGTGAAAGAAACATACATCAACATATAAAGAAGATAAGTTCAATGTATGTAAACATGGTCACAAGACCCAAGGTACAAGAAGAAGGAAGTAAACACTCCCCCTAACAAGATGAAACACATCTCCCCCTTATAGAGGTATGTATTTCTCCCCCTAACTTGTAGAATCTTAAAGAAAGAAACCACAAAGTCTCCACAATTTCTCCATCTTTTTGTCATGATTGACAAAGGGTACAAGAAGCTAGAAAGCTTCACCTGAGAGACATAAAGATGATCAAGGATGATCATAGGGGCACAAGAAATTCATAAAAATGTATGAATGTAATGAAACAAGATGCTATGGATAACAAAAGAAAGATGCAAAACAAACACACACACACATTAAACAAGTCTAACCAATTTTATATTTCAAAAACAAGTCAAGACAGTTTAGTGAGCATACATAAGCACATGTAAACCTAGTGATGGCCAAATCACATTGTACCTGTACATGTATCAAGAGTAGCAAAGAATATTGCGTGTTGTGTGTGAAAAACATCGCAAGATTGCATATGTGTATACATGTTATGACGATTTGAGATATGAGAAAATCACTTTAATTCACACATAATCATAACTGTTTGATGGGGACTATCACCTTTGAGGTACATCCTATAACTCCCACATCTCCTAGAATACACGCTTGCAACCATATTTAAAGCATTTTTAATCTTTTTGCCTTTTATTTCTTTGCATATTTTCTTTTTAAGCATATCATGCATGGGCTTATGAGAGAGAAAAGAAATACCCATTGATATTTGACATTCCAATATTGCTATGCCGAAGCACACAAATGTCATTGACATCACACTTTTGCTATGCCGAAACATACAGATATCATTAATGATTGGCGGGCAACAGTGGTGAGATGGTTGTTTATGCATTTCTCTTAGGATTTTCTAGTCCTACTCGTCAAAAAGAGTGATATGAGTGTTAAGTTTTAAGAAATAACCTAATCTTACTCATCACAAACAAGAGCCACAAAGCTCACTTGCTTAGTTGTGCATAAAGATGCTCATCTAAGCTACAAGCGATACAAAGTTTAGAAAACTCTGTTTCGTTGGCCATATAAGGTACACAAGTACCAATGTACACAAAACACACACTGTTTTTGTATTTTTCAATTTTTCAAAATTTTTTTTTTATCAAAAACAAAAATAAGCAAAATTGAAAATAAACAAACAAAAACATGTTAAGCAAAGCATGAAAGAAAGAAGCATATGCATGAAGGCATGATAGAAAAAATGTAGATGCATAAAAGCATGATTCCAAAAGCAGATAAGAAATCAAGCAAAGAGAGTCCTACTTTAGATAGAAAGAATTAAAGCAGAGGACAAACAGAAAAGAGAATTAAGTCTTAGGCTCCTTTCTTACCCACACAGTACGAGTCTTTGGCCGTGAAGATGAAAAGACACGTGTCCTAGTATGTCTACTAAAGGACATAGAAGAATTAAAATTCTCCTAAAATTGAGTTAAAAAGCTCAAAACTTTTAATAACTCTCCAAACAAAGGTGTAGGTCCTTGAGAGGAAACTTGTGACCGTTTGGACAATTGTTTATGAGGATACAACTTAAAGCAATTAGGACGAATATGTCCAACAACACCACAATGGTGACAAACATGAGCAGTTTTAGAGCTACTCAACTTCCTAGAAGGAGGTCTAACCTTTGAGGTTGACAAAGACCTCAACTTAGGACAATTTGGCCTAATATGACCAACAATATGACAATGATGACAAATTGGGACAAATTCAGATTTATCATTCAACCTAGGAGGAGTTTTAGACATAGGTTTAGAAACTTCAGCATTAACAACAGATTGTTTACTTTTGTCTATCCTAGCAATATTAGCCTTCAACTCTTGATTTTTCCTTTTAAAAGGAGGAATATAAAATTCCTTTTCTTTTGAGTTAGGCTCAATAATAAGTTTGGCACTAGTCAATTTTTCAATTTCAGTTTTAAATTCAACTAGTTGCTTTTCCAAACTTTTAATTTTGTCCACCTGAGATGAAATTTGATTTTTATAATTCTCATTCAAATTATTGGCTTCATCCAATTTTGCAATCAAATCATCTCTTTCAAGTTTGACCTTTTTGAATTTAGCTTTTAATTTTGTAGAACATTCAAGAGATTTCATACAAAAATTATAAAGCTTGCAATAGGCATCTTGAATATCATCATCATCATTCAACACAAGATCCTGCAAATCAAAGCAATCAAGAGAATCCATGACAACGGGGTCAATGATCACACTTAGGAAATTAATCCAATCAGAGTGTACCCGCTCTGATACCACTTGTTGTGAAATTTAGATCCCAGTTGATAGAATTAACAAATTTTAAATCCAAGTTGTTAATTAGATTTATTATCAATAAAACTTGTTAAAACAAATAAACATCAACATCATGTCAATAATGAATGCAGCGGAAAAGTAAATAAGACAAGATATGATGACCCAGGAAAACCAATGAAGCCAACCAGTTTCACAGTAAAAAACCTGGGGGGAAACCTTCCCGAAAAGCAATTCACTATAGTAAAGAGAAGTTTCAGATCTAGTACTAAACCTTTGTCCCTAGACTCTACAATCCCCGTAGATGAACTCACAGCAGAAACCTTCTACCGCTTTAGAACCTTTGAACTCTTTAATATATGAACGCCACCCTTTTTGTTGATGCACGAATTCCAAGTACGTGACTAACCAATTGCACGGATCCCAGTATGCGACTTCAATCACCAACTAGAAGAAGATGTTGGCTGCAAAGTTCTTCACTTTATCAAGAATGAAGATCAAGAAGCACTTGGTTACAAAACCCTAAGGCGTAAAAGACGCAGTAGCTTCTTTCAGAGAGAATAAGGTATTGATCACCTTTTGCATATGTTCTCCTTGTATTCTCTTATTCTCTTATGTGACGGCCTCTAAAATAAGCCTTATATAGGTCTAGGGTTGTGAGAAAAGAAACCCTACACAAATACAAAAGTCTGGCCTAAAAACAGAAATCTGAATTCCTGTAACCTCGACAGATAGCAGCTATCGAGGAGGTGTCGAGATTTAATGAATCTTGACAGATAGCAGCTATCGAGAAAGTGTCGAGGAGGTGTCGAGGGGACAGAAACTTTCTCTATCGATCGACCAGCTATTGAGAAGCTATCGAGATTGCGATAAGAATCAGCTGAAGATCTCGACAGATAGCCAGATGTCGAGGAGCTATCGAGCAGGTGTCGAGATTTAATGAAATTACACTTCAGCTTATTTTTTTTTTGGACAGACTTGATGACTTCAACACTTGATCTTGAAACCTTGTTTCTTGAAGTATTAAAAACACCTAGAACTACCCAATTACAAGTAGAGTGCGTTTTGTCAAAGGATTAGCCAATTTACATAACTAAGTATGACATATGTTCTTAACATGTGAACCACATATGTCCTAACACAATTCAAATGAATAAATATTACAAAACTTTATGCAATTCAAACGAATAAATACTACATACTCTAATAAATCCCACACATACATAAATACACCATAATGTGATGTATAACTATTTAAAGGAAATATAAGATTTAAACTCATACAATATTATTCAAGTCAACAGATAAGTGAAGGAGCAATTTCTACTACAATGTGACATCATATCTCCAATGCTCTAGCGGGTCCACTGCCAAAAGAAAATTAATAGCACATAAGGGAAGTAAACAAAAACAAAATGGCTTAAGTGATTAAAAATTCGGAGGAAGATCAACCTGTCTATTCTTGGTGGTTTGGCTACCAGCTTTTCTGGGTTCATCTCTTTTCTAAGATTTTATGGTTGCCCTCATAGACTATTATGAAGGCCACAACATTTTCCTCCATGTAAGACGATTTCTCCTTACTTAATAAGCAGCAAAGTTGATATTTTAGGCAGATTGGGTATTATTTAAGCAAAATAGTAGACATCTTTTAGAAGAAAAATCCAGCTTCACATTTTACCAACAATTACTTGTAGGAAATTTCATATACCTTCAAAGACTTTGTATTTATGAATAACTATTAATTATGGTTGCAAAAAATAGCAAGCAAATTTACCAAAATCAATGCTGCATTTTTAAACTTATGAGCCTAAGTTGTTTGTATATTATATAATTGATGCAATTTAAGACTTGTTTCTAAGGAATTTTGTCAAAAAGGTAGGATACAGCCCAAACACCACACATAGCCCCAAAATGGTCACATCATCGGCAATTGACCAAAGTCCCAGCAACTAAAAATACATACACACCAACATCCAGCTCAAATGTTGTTCAAGACACCCAAAAATACTATATATAAAAAATAAAAAATTAAAAATAGAAAAGAAACTCACCTCAAGGTTATTGCGAACATCAAGATTGGTTGGTTCAATGAATAATTCAGTAAGTTGTTTGTCAAATTGAAATTTAACTTTAATAAATGTGACAATACATTAATTGTTTTGGCCATTTGAGAAGTACAAAACAACAATCCTAACAAGCTTAAACTCAAAAGGAAATGAAATAAATAAAGTTCCCCCCTAAACTAAAATAATGGATTTTCGTAAGAAAACGTTCAATTTGATAATAAAGAACCAAGGCAGGTACAACCAGATGCAGACAACCATGACTTGGGTAAATGCATTTATGTCCAATCTTAAAAATGATGCCAAGAAAGAGGATTAAACAAAATTACTGCATTGTTATTTGACGAATTTCACGCACCAAAAATTTTGTGGACTAAGTCTAGTATAGAATAAAAACAAAAACAACATTTGTCTTTTCTATAAACATTAATAGTGCATGTTGAAATTACATTGGCCACATTGATAAATCAAATTTTCTCAAGAACTATTACATCTATTACATTGAGGGTGATCTTTGATTTCCTCAATGAAAGTAAAGGGGTGTTGGTGATAGACAAATGTGCAAACACCTCCAAACAGGTGACCAATATATGTGTTACTTGATATTTGGTTCTTCCCCAAGAATACATTTGGGATGTACAGGATTCTCACAATTTGAAAAATAGTAAAACCAATGCTTTGGATTGCGCTTTTCTTCACATATATCACAATAATATTCACCGGAGTCATCTTCAGTAGTATAACAGAGAGTGAAGGGATGCTCATGTTGTTTGTACCTTGCAGTTTGTGGTAGTGTAGCACATTTGAAGTCCAAAGCAAATTCACAAGTGGTACATCGGAACATTGGGTAAATACTATAATTTAAGTAATTTTTGAAACCACAACAACTACATTTCAGTTTGAAGTGAATGCTAGAGAGAAGACGTCGATGCTCATGACCATGGTGTGTAAGACTGTCAGAGATTAAACTGCATGAAACATCAAGGTTAAAATTATAGCATGTCTCACACCGATAGCTGAAGCCATTGCAATCACGCCAACAGGCTTGACACCAAAATGTATCACTCCTATTAAGTGACTTTCCGAAGAGGGCGAGTAGGTGTTAATGAAGTGGGTGTCGTTTTTTCTAGGTAATTTAGCACAAGATTCATGAAGAAAGAATCTACAATTTACATAACCGTAAAAGGTAGAGAAAATGGTTTGTACGCACCCGTCGCATTTTTCAATATTTAGAACCTCATCATCCGAAAGCTTTAAGTCATGCTCAGGACTGAAGTGTTGGATTTCTGTGGCTATTTTAGTTCCGTCCTCCCTCACTTTGATATTTTTGACTTCGTAAGCTGCAGATTGATCGAGCTCTATATCTTCATTCTCCAACTCTTTAAGTTCCTGCAAATTTATGTTCTCCCTATATCTGTAGTCCGCAGCACAATCGAGGTGGGCAACGAAATCGCATTTGGAGCAATAGTAAAACCCAAAGTTTGTGTTCACTTTTTGAGCACAGAGCTGACAAAATTGGGAGTCGGATTGATGGAGTTCAACTTCAAGAGAAGAATGGATGAGGTGGAGGGGGTGCCAGTGATATAGAACATGGAGTGTGCATGGCAAAGAAGCACAAGTATTATGAATGCAATAACTACATAGGGCACACTGATTAGGTATACCATTGACTTCTTTGCCACAAAGGTCACAAGTGAAGGACATCCACTTCCAAAAGGGGGTTAATGGGTGGTGGTGGACTTGAGAAGATTCGATGGTGGGCGGTAAGGAAGCACATGTGGCGTGAAGGTTGAAGTCGCAGCGGTAACAACGATTAGTGTATTGTCGGCGAGATTCATTGCAGAGTTGGCATTTGGTCTTTTGTTTGTCTTCTTCAGGATAATGTGTCTTTTCATCAAAGAGAATGAGAGGATGGATTGGGTGCAAGGGATGGTGCAACCCAAGGGCTACTTCCGCACATGATTTATGATGTATGTAGTAAGGGCATCCTGATTCTTTACACCAGTAGTGCGGGCCATAAACTAATTCTTGGCACCCACAACAAGTATATCCTCTTTTGTCGTATGGAATGAAGAGCAAGGGATGCTTTGAATGGGAAAAATGTAGAAGGTGCTGCTGCTGCAGCTGCTCCATCTTCTTGTTCTATGACATAATCATCAAAATAGTGATGCGTCAGAATTGGTTTCGAATCTATCTAACAACACACCATTTTCTTTAAATTTCGATGTAAAATGACCCATTTTGGAGTTTGGATTTTAATAACAAAAACTGATTCAAAGCTTTTGGTTTGGGTTCATACCGTTACTTACAGTCACAGAGCGTATACAAAGGATTAGGGTGGGTTCTATTCGGGCCAGATTGTTTAAAAGGCATGGGTTTGGCCCGGGTGGGTATTTTTGTTGGGTGGGTCTTTTCAATTTTGCAATGTTAAAAGTGGAAGACAATTTTAATAACCTACTATTGGCATAGACATAGGATTAGGAATTCTATAAATTGATTTCATTAAAATTAAAACGTGATATCAATGTTCGCGACCATTTCACAACAAGTGTTGAGTGATACCATCATAAAACCAAAGAGTCAGGGTTTAAACTTTGGAAGCCAAAACATGCGTTTCAATTTTCTCCATGTATTCCCAAGTGTCTTGTTCAATCTCTTTACTCCGCAACACATTATTTCACTTACCACAGATCTCATCTCAGTTATTCTCTCTTTCTGTGTAACTAACTTTTAAAGTCTTTCAAGCTGCTATAGTTCTACCCATTTCACAGATAGCCAGTCAGCTTTGTTATCGCTATGCGAGGCCAAGAAAGTCCGCTGCGAGGAGGAGAAAAACCGTTGATCGACGGTGTTTCTAGGCAACGAATGGACTGGGTATTTTTATTTGTGGGCAACTTTATTTTTTGGTTTTTTTTATAATACGTTAAATTTTTTTTGGGCTTTTTTCAAAAGAGTTCAATTTTTTTTTTGGGGGGGCTTTTCAAGACGAGTTCAAAATTTGAGAGCCAATTATAAATTTTTTTAGTATAAATTCTACATTGTGAGAGGCCAAATTCAAAAATTTGAGGGGGACCAGCGAGTATATTATGATTGAAATTAAGAAAATTAGTTGCTGTGAAAAAATTTTAAAAGCTAAGAAAAGCCATGGCCCCTAGCTTCGCCTGTAATCAAGCTACTAGACTCTTGGCCAAAAGAGTAATTAACTTATTATTGTTGGTTCAAGCTGACTATTCTCATAACTATGAACATCACGTAGAAGAGCTTGGATGAAATTTTCTATAAAAAATGGCTATAAAATGTGAAACAGGACAAACTTTTATCAGATTTTGCTAGCCTGTGGATGGGGAAGTCTTACACAATATTTATGAGCTATTCCTTCTCAAAAAAAAAAAAAAATTAATGAGCTATATTGTGTAATACCTATAAAATATTATATTCAAAGAGTAAAGGAAAAACTTAGTCCACTAAAGAAAGGTCATCAAAATTATGAAGACAAATCAGGAAACTGAGAAATTTCATCCTAATGACTCGGTATTTTCCTTGGAGTTTCTCTTCAATTCCTTCATCTAATACACGCGTGTTGTACCTGGTTGAGAGCCGGACCAAAAAATAAAATGATGTACAAATTTGAGGACCAGGTTTCTCATCTTTTTTTTTTAGTTTTAGGGCCTTAAGGGGTGAGGTTTTCCATGCTGGTCCTATTTCTTTTGATAGCATCATGGCTCCAACAAATATCAGCAAGTTGACTTTTGTTTTAATGGCATGCATGGCTCATTGACCAAATCAGACCACCAAACTTAGATTATTTAGGGTAAATTTTTCCACAAAATATAAAATCTACTAATTTAGAATTGTATAGAACCCTAAAGCTTTCATTTTAGATGGTAAGAGCTCTGATAGTGGTGACAATGTGATGAAATTTTTGTTCATTTCGAGCTTCTTCTTTTTTTTTTTTTTTTTTTTTTTGATGAATAAAAAAGGGAGTCTTTGGTGTGGGCTCATCAACTCCACGCCACGTGACGGTAATGAGTAATACCACATGCATCACATGGGCCTTACTGGGGCTATCACTCAAATTGTTTCTTTCTAGGTGCTGGGACAAGGACTCTTACCATCAAGCCACACCCCATTTAATTTAATTTCGATCATTCTATTATTGCGCATCAATATAAGATGTATGAGAAATTGTGCTATAATGTTTTAAAAAACATAGGAAAAACATGATGAGATTTATAGGCATTGACTAAATGAAATTTTTTTATACTTTGGAAAATCATTTTTCTTTTATTTTAACAAAATATGATAGATATTGAGAATTTCAAAACAATTTTTCATTAAGCTACAACTCCAATGTCATTTTAAAAGAGAGCAAACAAAATTGATATTGATAGCATAAAGTTGTTCATTGGAGGGTATTTATAAGCAAGCCTAGCTAACCCTATTCTAATCTTAGTACCACAAGCCGATTAGGTTACTTAAATTGCAAGTATAAGTTTACTTAGGCTTAAGCTTTGCTTGATGCAGGACAGTATCAAAGAGGAAGATAAAAGAACAAATTCAAAATATAAACCGAAGAACCAACACTTTAGGTTTCTTGGAATTAGCACCAAGCAGGAAAACTAAGGAATCTACACCAAAGTTGTTAGGAATCAGCACCCTAACAGCGTGGAAATTCCCTATAAATATCAAATATCATTAATCAAACATCTAATTTTTTTTTTTTTTAAATCCAACTGTATCCTTTCTTATATAGCTTCTAGAAATAAAGTTCATGTACCATAAATTTCTCAACTGATAATAATCTAAAAAACTAATCCCTATATGAATACAAAGTAAAATGAAACTCTAAATCAATCCAATTACAAAAGATGGCCAATCCCATAAGATGTGTTGCCCGCAACATCACTCCTTATAAATGTAACATTGGGCCTTAATAGAACTAAAAAATAGTTTGAAGCATTAGACAAGAGAATGAGCTGGTGCAAACAGTGATTGGTGAGGTGTAGATAAATGTTCTTTTTATTTATTTTAAATTTATATATAATTCGATAGTTATAACAACGAGAGAGAGGGGATTCAATTCCTGATTTACTTTAGAAAAGAGAGTAGACAATAACTCTAAACTAAAATGCTCTTGGCTTTGATACATGTTAATTTGGCATAAACAAGTAAAGAAATTTATTCTAAAAAGGTCTCTTTGCCATTTTTTGAAAATCCATGTTTCAGTGTTTGATTCTTGTTAGCTGCTCTTGGTTGTAGCTATTGTTTTTGTTTCCTGCTGCAATTGCTGCTGACATTAAACCTAACTTTATCCCACATGAGTTGTAATATGGCAACCATTTTATTCAATGACTTTACTCTTGGTGACATATTTGTGTCTTCAAATGCTATATCAAGTATAGAAGACTTGAATATTAATCATTTAGGATAGAACTGAGCTAAGGAGGCAAGACAGGCTCATAAATTTAACTGAGTTGTGTTGAGACATCAATTATTGTTGGCCTATATTCTGCTGTATTAGAGATGCAACTCAGGCCAAGCATTGCATAATCAAGAAATTGTTTCTGGTTGATTCTTTCTGCCAGCAATGTCTTGTCTACAATTCTAATCAATAGATTTTGTTCAACAGAGGACTTCACTCAATCTGGTTGAAGAGCTTCATCATTACAGCAAGAAATGCCAAACCTCCTTCCAGCCAAAAGCTCAAATAGAACCAAACCAAAACTACACACATCAGCCTTCTCAGTTAAATAGCCTGTAACCACATTCTCAGGTGCAGCATAACCTATTCTGCCACATATAGCATCTTCTACATTGACCATCTGGAATAGATATTGAGAGTGAAAAATCAATCAACTTAGCAACATTGTTCTCATCCAATTTGAATTTGGAGGAATTAATGTCTCTACGGATGATGGGCCTGGAAAATGCGGTATGGAGATATGCTACTGCATTAGCCATGTCCCGTGCAATCCTTATCTGAAACTTCCATGGTATTGGCTTAAAGTGGTCTCTATGAGTTACATATGAACAGTTGGAGAGAATGCTGTGACCTACAAATTCATACACTAGAGTTGGATTTTTAGTCTCCAAGGCTCCAAGCAGCAACCAGAGAGCCTTAGAACATTGTTGAAGAATGCCTTCAACTGCAATGTCTTTACTAACAAAATATTTTTTCATCTCTAAATTTCTTGACTGAGATTAAATGACCTTCCAGATAACCCTCGTAAAACTCAAAAACAACATTCTGCAGAAAACATTGGCATTGGTCATAGTTGTTTGTTGCTCTTCTAAGCTCTTTGGCAAAGAATATACAAATTGGATTGCTTTTTCCATTGCAAAACGCAAGAAGCTCCTCTAATAATAGTCTTCCATCTTTCATAAATGACGTCTCCTCTTTTGCTTTCCTCTTCATTTTCAAACATAAATTCATCTTGTCCACCAAACCCTTAGATTATAAATTGGAATATTGATACACACACATAACATGTTAAGATAAGACGAGAAGAGGCTATAATCTGTTTCTAAGCAAAGACACTTAGAGGATATTGATCAATCTTTGCTTAGAGATCAAGGCCATGCCCAATTTAGATTTTGAATTCGGTTGCACCCTGCCACTATGTCAAAAATGAATTACAAGAATTTGAAGCATATTATATGGCGCTTTGGACCATTCTCATAACTTATGATCTGAATCTTTGAATAATTCTGGACATCATACGGCGGTTTGGACCAATTGGGTCATTATGGTTCATTTGCTAGATCAACAGATGTTTATACCACTTTAACAGGAGGTATCCTTTTTCTTTCAATGGGATGTTGCTGCATCACATTAAAACACAGGCCATTTCATTTTTACTTGGTGAGAAACTAAATGAAACTTTTAACACTTTGCTGTTACTATCTCTCTCACTCTCTTCCTTTTTTTTCCCCTAAAAGGTAAAAAGTCAATTCTTTTTTCGCAGCACAGGGCTAAATTAGCTGAGTTTTTCACACACAACAAGGGAAAACCAAACATTGCTGGTATTAAAGGGTCCAGCTTGCCCCTATATGAAATTAATATGAATATTTTTTTTTATAATGTTTTGGGTCATATTCACTATGCATCATCATCTTCATATTCATCTTAACTCCAATTCCTTTGTTTTTCTTTAAATTTTTAATTACCGAGGGACCTATGGAGGGAGCGCTATACAAATTGGTGTGCCCTTTCCCAAGTTTGCCTTCGAAAATTGTACTGAAAGTGGATCGCTGAGCCCAATATTTTGTTAATGTCTTCGTTTATTTTTGGATCTATTTTCAGGGGTTTGGTTTTCTTTATCAGTGTAAAAAGCTCATCTTTTTCCCAAGGGACATATCAGAGTTGTGTGATTTCATGTGCTGCCAAGAGTGATGCTTAACAGTGTTCTTGAGGGAAAAAACTTTTAACCGCATAATAAGTTATAGGTGATGTGGCAGCATCCCATTAAAAGAAATGGACATCTCCTGTTAAAGTGCTACTGGCGGTAAACCTGACCCTGTTTATACCACCTTAAGGAATTTCCCATGAACACCTTGTTGATTGAATTTCTGAAAAACGTTTATGATAATTACTTCGTTTAAAGATTATACAAAGGTGCTAATTTGTTGAGACATGAATCTGTGGGGTTTTGAAGTTGAAAGATGGACCTAGATTCGCCTCAAAATATACTTAATTAAATAGCAGCAAATCAGTAGGACTATGAAGTATGAACACATAATTTTGACTAAGATCACAAGTATTAAAACAGCATGATCCAAGAACATAAATCTCAAAATATCATGATTTAATAACACAAATCTAGAAACTCAATCCCACTTCATAGGCATGGAGGCATATATAATAATTGAAAACTAACTAAAGGGTTCCAAAGAAAATGTACCTTGTTGTACCCAGAAAAAGAGAGATGCAACTATAACATATGAAGCTCTAAAATTTGGTAGCTTGTGGATAAGGAGTCTTACTCTTATCTGCTTTACAATATCATGAGCTCTATTATATGGTACCTATCAAAAAAATAATTTCAAAGAGTCAAGGCAAGGGCTTACTAGTAAAATTATAATGACAAGGCAGGAAACTTGTGGTAAATTTCATCATAATGACTTGTCTATTTCCTTGGAGTTGGACTTTCTCTTCAACAAACTTGTGTGCCAGACCAGGTTGAGAACCAAACCCAAACAAAAGGTAAAAGAAAATAGTTTTTGAAGAGATCAAATTTGTGGACCAACTTTCTAATAATCTTTTAGTTGAAGGTGAGGTTTTCAATGTTGGTCCTGTTTCTCTCAATTGCATGGCTTCAACAATTAGAAATGTAATATCATAATATTGACTTCGTGTACTTTTTTTTAATTACATGGAAGTTCTTGCAACTTTTTATTACTAGTATTGCTCTTTCACAGTTAAACTTGGATAATTTAGCTTCGATTTGTCCACAAACTATAAAATCTATTAATTTAAATAGAACCCTAATAGTTTTTTTTTAGTCTTAAGACTCCAAAGAATAGGGCTAAAAATGTAGCAAATGAAACTTTGTGGATTAAATTGTGACATGGCCAAACCATAAGGAGTAAATTGGAATTTACCCAAGAAATTATTCTGGATTTCTGTGAAAGCATCCTATGTGGATTAATATTATAGAAAATTGGATGGTTTATATTTGAGGGATCATTTCCTAGTCCAAGTTGGATTTTACCAAGTGCTTCTATGCCATATTAAGATTTGAGACCTATCTGGACCTCCTATTGTGTAATTTGTTCACAATCTCTATGACTGTTTTGTTCTGCTATATGAACTGTGCTTCAGGTCTAATTGGTTGATTATTAAATCTCACCATCTTCTTCTTTGGGACTTGGGCTGGACTGAGAGATCATATTGTTGGGATTGTTAGTTTTAGAATTTTTTTTTGGTTTTAATGGGCAGATCTGCTAAATTGGTGAATATTACTGCACCATCTTAACAATATATAATCTTGTGATTGGGTACCATGAATCAGGGAATGAGAAACCACAATGAACATAAAATGTGCCCCCCCCCCCCCCCTCTCTTCAGCACTATTTCAAAGGACCACTTATGTATTGTCTATTGAGCTACCAATGGAATCCAACTATGTTTCTCGCTTTTAACTGCATGTTCAATCATAATAAGGCTGCCGATATCTATAACACCATTCTTGGTGACATTTTCATACCTCCACATGCAACTTTAAAACACAAAGGTGTAATTTAATTCAATGACAGTTGCAACTTGGAACATTTGTTTTATTGCAGACCCTGAACAATGATGAATTTGAATGAATATAAGCTAACAAGGATATGATATAGACCGATCAATTTGCAAAAGTTGTTTTTCCACATCAATCATTGTTGACAGCAGCTGAAGTCATTAGGAATGTGGGTGAGGGCATAACCGTCAATGATGAGCTGCAGGAGTTAGACCCAAAGAGAATAGGAATACTATCAATTTTACAGCCCAATCCACTTATGCTGCAATTCAAGATTGGATAATTCTCTAAGAATATTAGAAGAGGAGTGGAGGCTCTTATGAAACAAATATCTACAAATAGTTGGCTCAATTGGGGATAACAATACTGCATTCTTTCATTGAGCTATTAAAATAAGAAATGATAGAAACTCAATACTTTGTTGGAAAAAATGATCGAGTGAATAGGCTGGAATAGGTAACGAATCCTCAGCAGGTAAAACAATTAGCTATGGGGTACTATTATCAGAATCTGTTAGGCACCTCTAAGGGGCATATGGCTCAGGAAATATGGGGAGACTTTCAACAGGTTCTCCAGCTTCAAGTTTGGAGATCCAGAATACTATGTTTTCTTTGGATGGACAAAGGCCTCAAGCCTTGACAGGTTCACAGCTTGTTTTTTCAAAAAAGCTTGGCCTGTTATCCGTTCAGATGTAGTCCATGCCATCCAATCATTCTTCAAATCAGGTAGGTTACTTGGAGAGGTGAATGCAAAAATTATTACTTTTGACCCTAAAATGAGCAATCCTTCGAGCATGGGGGATTATAGACCAATTTCTTATTGCAATATCATTTATAAGTGCATCACAAAGAATTTTACTGACAGACTTAAATCATGCTTGAATGATATTATTAGCCCCTGAAATTGTTAAGAACTAACATAGAGAAAAAGACCAAGGCAGGTGTACCATCAAGGGTGGTTTATTTTTCAATGCCTTCAGGTTGTGGGTTTTCTCTCAAGATATGTTATCTCTCAAGATATGTTAATTGGGTGAGGGAGTGTATTATGACTCCTATGTACACTATAGCTGGTCATTTTTTAGGAGCCAAAGGGATGAGACAAAGGGATCCATTGTCCCCACATTTGTTTTTGCTAGCAATGGAGTTCCTAAATCCAACTCAGATGCTAAAAGAAAAGGATTCTTCGTTGCAAGGACTTTACCTTCCATCCCAGATGTGAAAATATGTAGCTTATTATTTATTTTGTAGATGACTGAATGATTTTTATGAGAGCTAATCTATACCCAGTCAAGTTAGTGAAAATTGAAAAGTGTTTGGAAGACTTTAAAGTGATTTACGGGTTGTAAATTCATACTCTAAAAGTCAAGTATTTTGTGCAGGAGAATCTACGGGTCTAAAGAACCAGATTTTGGATGCTCTTCTCTTTAAGAAAGGTTATCTCAGTTAGATATTTGGGTAAGCCTCTAGTCCCTAGTAAGCTGAGATATCATGATTGCAAGCCCCTAATTGAAAAAACAACAAGAAGAATAAATGCTTGGACATGTAAATACTTATCCTTTGCAGGTAGATTGAAGTTATTACAATTATTCTTGTATAGTGTCTTTGGGGAGTGAATGGATGTCGCTTTATCCTGGGCAACTTAAAATTTATGAAGAAAGAAGGTACACTTAACACAACTATAAAATAGAGGAGGAGACTTTCATGCACCTGTAACATTATTTGTTATTATAAAAAAAAATAACGTTTAATGGATTACAATCTTAAGTGCGGCCAAAGCTGTGCTAAAGATGAAAGCCATTTCATCAAACACCAGGTAAGCAAGATACATTCCCTCCACCGCATTGGAATAATTGGTTGATCCAATCCATAATGTAGACCTTTATAGCAATTGGGTTTTTGATCTTCTAAAAAAAGATTTTCATATTTATGATAAGAATATGTTCCAATTAACTTTTGTAACAACTGCTCTGTGCCTAAGTTATAACAATGGCATTAAAAGTTGAACATGTACTGGTTGTGCATAAGCAAGAACATGGACAAACAAAAACACTGTATGGAGATTTAACTCCAAAAAACTGAAAAACTCCCATAAATTAAAACAAATAAATGAAAGAAGATGAAATTTCCTAAACAATGTAAGAACGAAGGTACCTAAGAATAAGACGTTGAAAGCATAGCTTCTCTAAATTTCCACCTAGTATATTTAATGAACCCCACTAGAGACTAAAAGACTATCCACATCTGCACATCCGAGAAAGAAAGTGTAATCCAAAAAAGGGGAAAATTGATTCAAATATGACCAAATGGAAATTACAACAAGGAAGCAAAATGAAATTCAAAATTTGTAAAAATCCATCACTTAGAAACCACAACCTAAGGCTTGGTAACTTACATACGAGCAAATGAATGTTTTTGAGCGATGCATTTGTGCCAATCATATACTATAGACTCTGCCCCAAATGAACGCCAATTGGTTCCTTAACCTCACTCCATCTCTCAAAGACTATAAATAATGGTGCAAATATAAAATAAATTAAAGGCTCAAATTCATACCAAACCAGCAGTCAGTCCAAAAATAAGAATTGCCATGGCTAATGATAAGTCTGCATCTACTAATGTCCAGAGTAGTGACCTACAAGATGACATGGCACTAGTAATTGGGAACAAAACAAATGGGAGCAAGAAAGTGTCCCAACATAAAGAAGTGTAGCATCTAATTGCATGTGTACTTGATTATGACATAGACTAAATACCAAGTTATAACAAAATAAGCTAACATAAGTAACACTAGAAAATGAATGGAGTTTTGAATTTCACGGAAATTTAATCTCTGTTTTGATAGGAAATGAATGTCTAAAGGTTGGGTGTGAAAAACAAGTGTACAATAAAGTGTGCAAATAGCATTCTTGTGCAATTAGCCAATAGCATAAAGTTTCTAGTACTATATGTGTCAAAAAACTATAGTATCGCTTTTGAAAGTGCTTAATAATAAAGAAAATATATATACACACTTCATTCAATTTGAAAACTTTAAGTAAAACTAAGCCAATCAATACTAGTAAGTTCAAGAACTTCATCTTTGATTGACCAATTTCAAGCCTTCTTTATTACTCTTGACAAACTTGAGTTAAGCCTCCATTCTTAAGCTCTCTATTATTTACAACCTCAATCCAAGTCTCCAGTTTTGGGCCACTATTAGTTACAAAGCTCTTGGTTTCTACTGGCATCGAAGAACCATTCTATTCAGTTTATTCTGCCATTGTGAATTCTTGCAGATTTTGCCCTCGCAAAGATTGAATTCAACATTGTGGGTATACCACAAGGCAATGACCAAGCCAGCTGTAAAATCCTACTAACAATGCAATCTTTGGAAGTGTGTAGGCAAATGAAGACCAATGAAGATGCTTGGAACACATTTGTGTAGAATGCAGATGATATAGTTTGAATAAGAAATATTACTATTCTAGCAAGGAAATGATTTGGTTTGCCATTGGTGATTAGGATTGTAGGTAAGTCCATGACAAAAAAATAAAAAAATGATTGCAAGAATGCCAAGTAAGATTCTCATTATGGGAGCATTGAGAAGGACATATGCGTGCCACTAGATTAAGCTATAACACATTGCCAAGTAATAGTCTACAACATTTTTTCTTATATCTTTATCCAATTTTTTTTTATCTTTGAGTTTTCAATCAAAATCCAACCCATCTTTATCACACTCTTCCACAAAGCTGACCTTGAATTATCCAAGCTATTATAGCATCGAAACTTGAAGGACTCTGCCAAGTAGAAATACCTGAGACAAGTATGCACCTTGTTCTCAATTATTCTTGTGTTAATCAACTGCACAAAACAAAACCAATATAAGCCTTTTTTGTTCTCTCTTCAAAGCATTACATCAACCTTTAAGCGATACTTAACATATCCTATCCTTTGTTTTTATTGTCCATCTAAGACCATTCCATCAAAGATGAACCCATCCTTCTTGTAACAGCCAACATCTTCGCTAGAAATAGACAGTCTATGACCCATCACTGTTATGGCACCATCTTCAGAGCTCACTAATCAGTCAAAGTGGAAAAATAAAAGATTGCACAAATATATGCAATTCATCATTTGCAACAATAAAAGAAAAGCTGAGTTACACATGTAACAAACCACCAAAGGTTATAGAAATTTCATCATTATAGAATTGTCCACAACTTTTCCCCCCTTTCAGATTAAAGAAATCAGCTGCCTTCACTTCCTTGTCATAAAAACCATATACAATTAAAATGAATAAATAGTGCACAATACTTTTAATTCCTTTGTGAATGTTTGACATTTAGTAGAAATTTTCACAAAATACATGACTTTAATCAATCCCCCCGTCAAACATACACACCATAATCTGAAGTGTAGTTGTTTAAAGAAATTATAAGATTGAAACTCTTACAATATTAATCAGGTCAACAGATGAGCGAAGGAGTAATTTCTACCTAGATAGTGACATCATACCTCCAATGCTCCAGTGGGTCCACTGCCAAAAGAAATTAATAGCACGTAAGGGAAGTAAACAAAAAGAAAATGATTTAATTCATTTAAAAATCAAAGGAAAACCAACCTTTCTAGGTTTGGCTACGTGCTTTTGTATATTCTTATCTTCTTTAAGACTGCATGGTTGCCCTCAAAGATTATTTTGAAGGCCATAACTTTCCCCTTTATGTAAGACAAATTCTCCATACTTGGAATGTAGCAAAGTTGATATTTTTTGGCATATCATGCTTAAGCAAAATAGCATACATCTTTTAGAAGCAAAGACCAGCTTCACATTTTACTAAAAATTGCTTCAAGAAAATTCCATGTACCTTTAAAGAATTTGTGTTTAGGAATAACTATTCATTATGGTTGCAACAAAATAACAAGCTAATTTACCAAAAACAATGCTGCATTTTTTAACTTATGAGCCTAAGCAGCTTGTATATTATGTAACTGCTGCAATTCAAGATAAGAGGTTTCTAAGAAGTTTTGTCAAAAAGGTAGGATACACCCCAAACACCACCCATAGCCCGGAAATGGTCACATCATTGGCATAATTGTCTAATTAAATCTCACCATCTTCTTCTTTGGGGCTTGGGCTAGACTAAATCTAATAGACCATATTGTTGGGATTGTCTGTTTTAGAAATTTTTTTGGTTTTATTGGGCAAATATGCTCAGTTTTCAGTTTCAAACTGGTGAAGGGTACCACACCGTCTTAGGCATATATAATCTTAAGATTGGGAAACTTGAATCAGGGTATGAAAAACCACCATGAACATAAATGTTTTTTTCCTACTTCAGCAGTATTTCAAAGGGCCACTAATGAATTGCTATTGAGCTACCAATGGAATCCAACTAAGTTTCTAACCTTTAACTACGTGTTCAATCATAATAACGCTGCCAATTTGTATAGTGACATCATTATTGGTGACAACTTCATACCTCCACCTGAAACTTTAAAATACAAAGGTGTAATATAAATCAATGACATAGATGCAACTTGGAACATATATTTGTACTTCAAGTATACATTTGTTTTATTGTAGACGGGAAAGAAGATGAATTTGGATGAAAATAAGATAACAAGACGAAAGATAGACCGATCTATTATCAAAAGTTGTTTTGCCACATCAATCATTGTTGTCGGCAGGTAAAATTGATAGGAATGTGGGTGACAGCTCATAACTGTCAGTTATGAGCTGGAGGAGTTAGACTCAAAGAGAATACTGTGAATTTTGCAGCCCAACCACTGATGCTACAATTTAAGATTGGAGAATTCTATAAGAGCATCAATAGAGGAGAGGTGGCTCTTATGAAACAAACATCTAGAAATAGTTGGCTTAATTAGGGGTAACAATACTGCATTCTTTCATCAAGCAGTTAAAAAATAAGATATTCTTAAAGCTCAATACTTTGTCTGAAGGATGATCGGACGAAAAAGATAACAGATCCTCAACATGTGAAATAATTAGATTTGTTGTAGGTGGAAAAAGTTTGGCCCCAAACATGTTTGGAGCCATCTTTTTTCAATCCACTATGTGGCAATTGAAGAGACCATCCACGCATAATTTTATTCACATGGTTTAGTTAATGAGTCATGTGACTTGTTTAAATAATACACATAAATAGTATTATAAATCAAAACGTAATGGGTTGGAAAAGAAAGCTCCAAACATGTTTGGAGCCAAGTTTTGTTCAGGGTATTATTATTAAAATTTGCTAGGCGCCTTTGAGGGGCATTTGGCTCAAGAAATATGGGGAGAATTTCAGCAGGTTCTACACTTCCAAATTGCAATAGATCACAAAGAAAAATTTGCAGATGCTAGTTCCAAGTTTGGAGATCCAGCGGACTATGTTTTCTTTGGATGGAGAGAAGGCCCCAGGCCCTGATGGGTTCACAGCTTGTTTTTTTAAAAAAACTTGGCCTGTTATCCCTTCAGATGTAGTCCATGCCATCCAATCATTCTTCAATTCAGGTAGGTTTCTTCGAGAGGTGAATGCAACAATTATGACTCTTGTCCATAAAGTGAGCAACCCTTCAAGTGTGGGCCAAGGGGGAATTATTGACCCTTTTTTTTTTTTTTTTTTTTTGTTGAAATATAATTTATAAGTGCATCACAAAGAACTTGACTAAGACTTAAAGCATGCTTGAATGATATTATTAGCCCCAACCAAACTGCCACTGTGCCTGGCAGGAATATAGCAGAAAATGTGAATAAGGCCAAGACAAGTGTACCATCAAGGTGGAAATTAGGAAAGCTTATGATTCAGTGGAAAATCTGGAATGGTAGTTTACTTTTCAATGCCTTCAAGTTGTGGATTTATTACCACTCCTACATACTATGTGAATCTAAATGGAGGACTAGCGGGTTATTTTCGAGGAGCCAAGGGGATGAGACAGAGGGATCATTGTCCCCTTATTTGTTTCTGCTAGCAATGGAGTTCCTAACTCAGGTGCTAAAAAAAAGGATTCTTGGTTGCAAGGAATTCAAATTCCATCCCAGATGTGAGAATATGCAGCTTATTAATCTTTATTTTGAAGACAATTGAATGATTTTCACGAGAGCTGACCTACTCCCAGTTCAGTGAGTGAAAAGCATTTTGAAGACTTTAATAACAAGAAGAATAAATGCTTGGACATTTTAATACTTATCCTTTGCAGGCAGATTGAAGTAATACAATCAGTCTTATTTAGTGTGTTCGGGAGGTAAGTGAGCGGATGTTTCTTTTTTCTAGGTAATTTAACACAAGATTTATGAAGAAAGAAGCTAAACTGTGCACAACTATAAAATGGGTTTGGAATGACTTGCATGCACTTATCACATTTTTGTTATTCTAAACAAAATCACGCTTAATGGAGTACAATCTTAAGTGCGGCCAAAGCTGTTCCAAAGAAGACAATCATTTCATCAAACAACAGGTTAGCAATATGCGCATTCCCTCCACCACATTGGAGTAACTAGTTGATCCAAATCACGATACAGACCTTTGCAACAATTGGGTTTTTGATCTTCTAAGAAAAATATCTCAATATTTATGACAAGAGTATGTTCCAATTAACTTGTGTAACAATTGCTATTTGCCTAAGTTATAACAATGGCATTAAAAGTTGAACTTGTACTGATTGTGTATAAGCAAAAAAATGAACAAACAAAAGCACAGTACAGAGATTTAATTCCAAAAAGTGAAAAACACTCAAAACTTAAAGATACATAGATAAAAGAAAATAATATTTCCTAAATAACTTAACTTAAGAGTGTAAGAATGAAAGTACCTGAGAATAAGATGTTAAAATGCTTCTCTAAATTTCCACCCAATATATTAAAATATCGTTAATGAACCCCACTAGAGGAATAAAGACCATCTGCTTCCACATATTTGAGAAAAAAGGAAGAGAGTGTAACTCAAAAAGAGGAAAAATTGATTTGAATATGACTGAAAGGAAATTACAACAATGCTACCTACCAAAAGAAATTACAATAACGTGGAAGAATATAATTCAAAATTTGTAAAAATGCATCACTCAAAAACCATACCCCAAAGCTTGATAACTTAGGTATAGGCAACATAAAGTTTTAACAGTGCTCCAAATGAATGCCAATTGGTTCCTTAACCCCAGTCCATCTCTCAAAGACTATAAATAATGATGCACAAATAAAATAAAATAAAATAAAGGCTCAAATTCAAATCAAACCAACACTCCGGTGCAAAAATTTGAATTGCCATGGCAAATGGTTACTCTACATCTACTAATGTCCAGAGTAGTGACCTACAAGATGACATGGGACAGGAAGCCATTACATGAAGAAGTTCAATTAAACACAAGTAATTGGGAAGAAAATAAAAGGGAGGAAGAAAGGGTCCCAACATAAATAAGTGTAGCATCCTAAGTGTAGCATCCTATAGCATGTGTGCTTGATTATGACAGAGACTACATACCAAATTATTACAAAATGAGTTAACATGAGTAACACAGGAAAATGAGAATAGTTTTGAATTTCATGGAAATGTGATCACTGTTTTAATATAAAATGAAGGCCTAGAGGTCAAGTGTGAAAACAGGTGTGCAACAAAATGTGCAAATAGCATTTTTGTGCTAACATTAGCCAATAGCTTAAAGTTTCAAGTATTATATGTCTCAAATAACTAAAGTATTGCTTTCAAAAGCGCTTAATAATAATGAAAATATATATACCCACATCATTCAATTTGAAAATTTTAAGTGAAACAAAGCCAAGCAATACTAATAAGCTCACGAGCTTCATCATTGATATTTATGAGTAGGTTTGGTGCTCTGGTAATTGAACGGGTGTGGAAGTGTAGAAACCAAGTTGTTTTTTTAGAACAAATCTGTGGTTTATGAGCACGTTTGCAAAAATTTGATAAGAATCTTTCATGAGCATTGCAAACAGAGCAGCCCACTCCTTAGCTAGATGGTCTATGCTTAACTCTATTTTTGAATCTTTTGATTTAGGGAATAGCCCATCTGCTATTGTAAATGTAACCTTGGAGGAGGCATGTCAGTAAGTTATTGGCAGTCCCATTGCTGTTCTGTTTTTTGCCTGTTTTGGTTTTCAATAAAGTTTTTTCTGTTAAAAAAAAATGAACGTTTAAACAAAAAAGCAATTCTTAGAGTGGGAACTCCCTCAAACCAGTCATTCCTTTACATTCATTCCACCCCCCATTCCTCTCATGGCCACTAAATTTTCCTTAAATAAATATTATTCCAATCTCAGATTAGAAAGCTCACTGCAGCATCAAAACTTGAATGACTCTATTAAGTAGAAAGACTCAAGATAAGTACTGATCTTGTTCTCCATTATTCTTGTCTAAATCAATTAATCAGATCCATGATAAGATTTCTTTGTTTCTTCAATGCATTATGCTTCAAGCAATAGTGAATATACTCTATCCCCTGCTTCTACCCTGCTTCTATTGTCTATCTAAATACTCCATCTCAGACCATTCCATCAAAGATAAACCCACCTTTCTTGTAAGTGCCAACATCTTCGCTAGAAATAAACAGTCTATGACCCAACACTGTTACCCACATACAAGGTTATAAAATGAATTCTTGAGTTGCTCTACCATTTCAATTTTAATCAGCTTTGACATCTTTAGAGCTCACTAATCAGTTATAAAGTGGTAAACTAAAACATTACACAAATATATGCAATTCATCATTTGCAACAATAAAAGCAATGTTGAGTTACATCTGCAACAAATCATATCAAAGGTTATAAAGAAATTTCACCATTATAGAATTGTTCACAACTTTTTCACCCTTTCAGGTTAAAGAAATCTATTGCCTCCACATATGCTTGTCGTAAAAACTGTATGCAATTCAATGAATAAGTAGTGAATAAATAGCACATAGAATTTCAGAAATTTGGAAGAAATTTCACAAAATATATGACTTTAATAAATCCCAGGAAAGAAGATTGAAACTCTTACAATATTTCTCAGGCCAATAGATAGGTGAAGGAGCAATTTCTACTTGGATGGTGACATCACTTCTCTAATGCTCCGGTGGGTCCATTGCCAAAAGAAAATTAATAGCACATAAGGGAAGTAAACAAAAATAAATTGACTTAATTGATTATAAATTCAGAGGAAGACCATCCTTTCTAGGTTTGGCTACCTACTATTGTGAATTCTTATACTCTCTAAGACTGCATAGTTGCCTTGACAAACTATTTTGAAGGCCACAACTTTCCCCTCCATCTAATATGATTTCTTCACACTTGGAATCCAGCAAAGTTAACATTTTTCGCATATCATGTATCATTTAAGCAAAATAGTAGACATCTTTTAGAAGAAAATTCCAACCTAAAATTTTACTAACAATTACTTCTAGGAAAATTCTATATAACTTCAAAAAAAAAAATATTTAGGAATAACTATTAATTATGGTTGCCACAAAATAACAAGCAAATTTACCAAAAACAATGCTGCATTTTAAACTTTTGAGCCTAAACTACTTGTATATTTTGTAATTGATGCAGTTTAAGAAAAAGTTTTTAAGGCGTTTTTTCAAAAAGGTAGGATACACCTCCAAACACCATCCATAGCCCCAAAATGGTCACATCATCAGGAATTAACCAATGTCCCAACGACTAAACAAACATAATCACCAACAACCAGCTTAAATGTCGTTCAAGAACCCAAACATACTAAAACAAATAGAGAAAAAACTCACCTCAAGGTTAGTGCCAGCATCCAGATTGGTAGGTTCAATGAAGAATTTAGTAAATTGCTTGTAGGACTAAAAATTAAATTTAGTAAATGTGACAATACATTAAATGTTGTAGCCATTTGAGAGGTACAAAACAACAATCCTAATAAGCTAAGCTTAAGTTCAAAAGTAAATAAAATAAAATAAATAGAATAAGAATTACAAATTTCATGCACCAAAAATTATGTGTACTATGTTTAGTATAGAATAAAATTTTAAACAACATTTTTCTTTCTATAAACAATATTAGTGCATCTAGAAATTACATTGGGCACATTGATAGATCAACTCTTTAAGAACTAGTATATCAAGGGCAGTCTATAATTTCCTCAATGAAAGTAATGGTGTGTGGGTGCCAGTCAAATGTGTTACACCTCCAAATAGGTGACCATCATATGCTTTACTTGACATTTGGGTTTTTTCCAAGAATACATTTGGTATGTGCAGGATAATCGCAATTTGCACAATAATAGAACCAATGCTTTGGGTTGCGTTCTTCTTCACAGATATCACAATAATATTCACCGGAGTCATCTTCAGCAATATAACAGAGAGTGAAGGGATGCTCATGTTGTTTGTACCTTGTGGTTTGTGGTAGTGTAGCACATTTGAAGTCCAAAACAAATTCACAAGTGGTACAGCGGAATATTGGGGAAATTTTAGAATCACAACAACTGCAATTATGTTGAGATTCTATGCTAGAGAGAAGAAGTCGATGGTCATGACCATGGTGGGTAAAGATGTCTGAGATTAAACTACATGAAATATCAAGACCAAACCCGCATGTCTTACACCAATAGTTAAAGCCAGAGCAATCACGTCTACAGGCATAACACCGAAATGTATTTTTCCAATAATAAGGTGTCTTGTAGAAGAGGGTGAGTAAGTGTTGATGAAGTGGGTGTCGTTTTTTTCTAGGTAATTTAGCACAAGATTCATGTAGAAAGAAGCTACAATTTACACAACTGTAAAAGGGAGGGAAAATTCCTTGTACGCACCCGTCACATTTTTTATTATCTAGAACCTCATCATCCGAAAGCTTTAAGACATGCTCATGACTTAAGTGTTGGATTTCTGTGGCTATTTCAATTCCATCCACCCCCACTTTGATATTTTTGACTTCGTAAGCTGCAGATTGATCGAGCTCTGAATCTTCATTCTCCCCAAGTTCCTGCAAATTTATGTTTTCCCTATTTCTGTAGTCCGCAGCACAATCGAGGTGGGCAACAAAATCGCATTTAGAGCAATAGTAAAACCCATAGTTTGTGTTCACTTTTTGAGCACAGAGCTGACAAAATCGGGAGTCGGGATGATGGAGTTCAACTTCAAGAGAAGAATGGGTGAGGTGGAGAAGGTGCCAGTGATATAGAAGTTGGAGTGTGCGTGGCAAAGAAGCACAAGTATTATGAATGCAATAACTACATAGTGCACACAAATTAGGTATACCCTTGACTTCTTTGGCACAAAGGTCACAAGTGAAGGACATCCACTTCCAAAAGGGGGTTAATGGGTGGTGGTGGACTTGAGAAGATTCGATGGTGGGCGGTAAGGAAGCACTTGTGGCGTGAAGGTTGAAGTCGCAGCGGTAACAGCGATAAGTGTATTGTCGGCGAGATTCATTGCAGACTTGGCATTTGGTCTTTTCTTCTTGTTCAGGATAACGTGTCTTTTCATCAAAGAGAATGAGAGGATGGATTGGGTGCAAGGGATGGTGCAACCCAAGGGGCAATTCCGCACATGATTTATGATGCCTGTACTGGTACTGTCCCCCTACAGGTTTGCATTCTCTACAATAGTAGGTAGGACCATAAACTGATTCTTGGCACCCACAACAAGTAACTCCAAGTCTTGAGTCTGGATAGAAGACCAAGGGATGCTTTGAATCGCAAAAATGTAGAAGCTGCGGCTGCTCCATCTTGTTGTTCTATGACATAATCATCAAAATAGTGATGCGTCAGAATTGGTTTCGAATCTATCTAACAACACACCATTTTCTTTCTTTAAATTTCCATGTAAAATGACCCATTTTGGAGTTTGGATTTTAATAACAAAAACTGATTCCAAGCTTTTGGTTTGGGTTCATACCGTTACTTACAGAGGATTTGGGCGTGAAGAGTTTCTATTCGGACCAGGTCCAGATTGTTTAAAACGCATGGGTTTGGCTTTGGCCCGGGTGGGTATTTTTGTTGGGTGGGTCTTTTCAATTTTTGCAATGTTAAAAGTGGAAGACAATTTTAATAACCTACAAACTATTGACATAAACATAAGATTAGGAATTCTATAAATTTATTTCATTAAAATTAAAACGTGATTTTTTTACTTGACTAGAAAAATATTATTTCTTTGGATAAATAATAAGAATAATGGCTTTTTTTTTTGTGTGTCTCTTTCTTTCATTCAATCACTCTCTTTAAATTTTTTTTTTAATGCTCATTCTACCACTCCCTTAATCTTTATAATATTTTGACAAGTTTTTTGTAGCTTAGTTCAAAAAAGTAAGTAAACTATCTTTATGGGACAAAATTTAATAGGGATTAGGTTCTTCTAAAAAAAATAATTTGCTAAATCCACTATTGGAATAATTTTATTTCCTACAATTACCTTCCTTACCAAATATTAGTGTGATATATTATTTCTTTCAAATATTATGGTAACTGGGCATTAAAAACTCACTAATCTATGAAAAAAAATTAGGTTTTTTTTTGGTATTCTTCTACACAATAAACAACTAATTTTATAGATTTAATAGTAAATGACAACTAATTATTTTGAAATTTTACATGTGATTAACCTATAATAAATATCAAATAAAAAAATTAGAATCAAGAAAATAATGATTTATTAAAAAAAAAAACAATTAAGAGATATACCTTTCATCATCCAACAAAAAAAAAAAAACATGATATACCTTTTATTATCTCATAATTTAACAATATTATATCTCACAAAACTATAAAGTCAATTCAAGTCTAATAAAATATTTTTAGGTGAAAATGTTTTTCGAAAAAAAAAAAAAATTCCAAGTGTTTGGTTGCATTCCTAAAAATACCGCAGAAAATATTTGCAGTGTTTAGTTGTATAAATGTTAAGAAAATCATATTTTCTACTACTTTTAACACATTCTCATCTCCCAAGCATATATATAATAATAATAAAAGGTATAATTTTAGATTTTAAAAAAAACTGTAATTGAGGACCAGTGATTAGCGATAGTGGTTGGCCACCAAAGACCGGGGAATTTTAGTGGGGGGTGGGGGGTGGAAGTTCAATTGATGAGTTTAGGTGACGTGGAAAATGGTTTATGAAAAATAAAAGTATAAACTAATTTTCGCCATAAATGCTCTTATCTTATGGTCAAGTGAAAAAAAATTTATAGTTGACCAACATTTTCAGTCACCCTAAGTACCCGTATATGAGGAAAATGTTTTCATGAAATCAAATTCAATCGAACCAAAAACAGCCCAAATTTTACAACATTTAATGTTTATATGAAAAATTTTAAGCAAGCAAAGTAATCTATAGTTTGTAAATAACAATAAAACACACACACACACAAATATGAACAAATTTGTAAAAGTATCAATACTTACAACAAGAATAATACAATTTGGCTTCAAAACACACCTAAAAAAAGCTTCCAATTGGCCTCAATTTCGAGTTTGTTGAAGTTAATTTCTCGTAACATTTATCTATAACTACAAAAAGAAAAGGGCATTAGACACAAAGGGGTGGGGGTGAATCCAAATGTAGATGGATCACATATGAAAAGAAACAGAGAGAAAGAGGGGCGCAATGCGTGAGAATTGGTTTCAAATCTAACGACAGTATTCTCAATTTTGATGTAAAATTATTGATGTGGAGTTTGATTGCGAAAGATATTGATGTGATTATAGGATTTTAATAAAAGAGATTGAGAGCTTTTGGGGTTCATACCACTACAGAGAGAGTATAAAGAGAAGGATTTGGGTGTGTGTTTGACGTTACTTGGGTCTAATAAAAGTAAGTACAAAAATTGGATTTTTAGAATGAAATTAAGAAATTTGGGTTCAACTATTGTTTGTGATAAACTTATAATAGATATTACATAAAACTTGGATTCAAGAAAATACTTAATTAAGTGATATTCATTTTATCAAAGATACATAAAATGTTACATAAACTAAACCATTTAGTGTCAATTTCAAGTGCAAAAATGTAGAAGCTGCTGCGGCTGCTCCATCTTCTTGTTCTATGGCATGCACAGTCACAGGAACAATCATAGACGTAATCATCAAATTAGTTAAGAGAAAAAGAAAGAAAAGGGCATCAGATGGATGAGATTCACATTAATATACGGAAAGAAACAAAGAGAAAAAGACGTAGGCAGTGATAGTGATGCGTCAGAATCTATCTAACAAACACCATTTTCTTTAAAGATTCAAAGTCTTTTTTTTTTTTGGGCTAAATAAAGATTAAAAGCTTTTGGTTTGGGTTCATACCGTTAGTTTTAGAATGAAATTTAAGAAATTTGGACCTGATTGTTTAAAACTTAAAATTTAGAAGGCATGGGTTGGGCCGGGTGGGTATTTTGAATTTTACAATGTAAAAACTGGTGGGGGGCAATGTTAAAAGTGAAAAACTTAAACATTTAAAAATAAAAATAAAACGAAATTTTTTTATTTATTAACAGCAATGCACCTGAAACGTTAAATATAAATATTATGTCAATATTATCATTAGAAATGCAACAAGGTAATTTCTTATTTGTAATTGTATAGTTTCTACTTGAATAAAGCTATGCCTTTTTTCCATTAGATCATTCTCTTAATCTTTTTTTTTTTTTTTTTGGTTGCTCAATTTATCAGTCCCTTAATCTTTATGTCTTTTAATATTTTGACAAGAATTTTAAAACCCAATAACACTACCGGATGTTCTTGATGAAGAAAATTTAGGTTCAAAAACTCTCTTCCACACATATAATAAAAAGAGGGAAAAAAAAATAAGTTTTTACGTTCGCGAAGGAATGTAAATTATTTTACTATCAATATGAGACAAAATGAAGATTTGATAAGGAATGGATTCAAGTCAGACTTTGGGTAATTTTTACAAAAATTATATTCCTCAAAATCTTTTATTTATAACATTAGTTTGCTAAATTCACTGTGGAATAAGTTTCTTTTCTACAATCATCTTGCTAAGGTGATTTTTTTTTTCAACTATAAAGGTAATTAGGCATTTAAAACTTACTAGTCTTTATTGTTATTTTTTTTTTTTGGCGTGTAATCTTATAGATTTAATAGTAAATTACAACTAGTTATTTTGAAATATTGCATGTGATTAACCTATAATAGATATTAAATAAAACTTGGATTCAAGAAAATACTTACTTCTTTCTCAAAAAAAAAAATAGTTACTTAAGTCATATGCATTTTATCAAGGATAAATTAAATGTAACATAAACCAAACCATTAGGTAGTAATAGCTCTCACACAAATATAGTGTCAATTTCAATTGCAATGAAATGTTACCACATTTAACATCTATATGACAAATTTTAAGCAAGCAAAGCACTCTATCATATATGAATAACAATAGAAAAAAAATACACGCGCGCACACATATATATATATATGAACAAATTTGTAAAAGCAACTATCAATACTTACAAAAGGAAGATATAATTTTGACTTCAAAACAGCCTAAGAAAGGTTCCACATTAGCCTCAATTTTAGTTTTGTAAAAGCCAAATTAATGTAGAATTCATTTAGAACTTCCACTATATATAGAGGATTATTATGCCATTATGCCAAAAAAAGAGAAGTAGGCAAAGCAAAGCATTTATGCTTGCTTGCCACTTTAGACTTGTATGACTCATGTGGAACAAGAGAAATAAGGTAAGGTATTTATGATTTGCTTGCCAAATTAGACTTATATATTCTCTTTTATTTAAAATTTTTTTGATCCATGTCCAAAATTCTTACTGCCATTTACATTAGCTTTCTTTTTCCTTGCTTGTCCATACTAACCCTTTCCACCATTACATAATTGCAGCCACTAAAACCTGTTCAGTCACCACCACTACAGCTAAAGTTAACTTGATCTTCCACCAAAAGAGAAAAACTCTTTGCAAGTGAGAAAAATGTCAAAATTGTTGGTGGCTTACCAGTAAATTAATGAATCAACACACTTAATCCCAACCAAAATTGCTTAGTCGTAGAAGAAAGGAGCATACATGTACACATTTTGGATGTGAATTTTGGCAAATCCACCATTAGTTTACATTTTTTTTTATATATCTTTTATACTTGCAAAATTTCCAAAAGATCAAAGATCAATAATAAAGAACATGCAATTCAATAGTTAGATTTTCAAAATATGTAATCATGTTAATTTTTTTAGTGAGAATTGTAGCCATTATGTAGCCACATTTTGCCCTTTAAAAAAAAAGTCAAAATAGATTTTTACCCTACTAGATTAATCACAAATAAAAAGTAAAGAATACGTAAGGTATCTATAATGATAATGAAGTTCCATAATGTTTTTTTCTTTCCTAATATTCGTTCTCTTTACATTTAACATCCAAGAAAAGAAAGAGATCTTTTGATTCCTTTATTTTCTTTTTCATTGCACGTTAATTCATTCATTCCTTCCTACTCTTTTAAGCTATCTAGATTCTACTTTAGTAGGGTATATATAGGAGTTATAGGGTCTAGGGTTAGTCCTAGACAAGCTTTACATAAAGTTACGCCTCTTAGTTGTAGCCTAGAGTTACACTTCATTTTAAAAAAAAATTAACATTACTACATATTTTGAAAATTTAACCATTAGTTTGCATGTTCTTTACGCTCTTACCAAACATGTCAAATTTTGCGCCAATTAGATGTTATTTGCTATATGATTTATAAACCTATTTTATAAAAAAATTTAGATTACAAAAACTTACAATTCAAATAATTGATTGATGACATAGTTATTGATCTTTGATCTCCTGAAAATTTTATAAGCATAGAGGATATAAAAAGATAATATAATCCAATAGCAGATTTGTCAAAATTCATATTTAATAAAAAGATATTTAGTGAAGTTACAATCTTAAGTTACAACCAAGTTTGTAACCAAATTTTATCTTATTTTTAATTGTCTAATTATTCGAAGTTTATAGCCAACTAATTGTCTAATTGTCTAATAATTTCACAAAAGAAGAAAAAATAAATGTTTATACGTTTCATACATGGAATTTGCCAACTAAAACCTAACATCTTAAGATTAGCTTGTAATCTTTATTCACAGTGTATGTGGGGATAGATCCAGAAATTGGAGTTAAGCTAGACGAAAGTATAAATAAAAAAGGAAAAATCATTATGAAATTCTAAATAAGCATCCATTTAGTATTAACAAACCATCAATAAAAACAAAAACACAAAATCATAACCATATATAAATCCAACCAAATTGAGAATTTATTGAGATGTTTTTAAGTGCGGTAGGATGTATTAAATTTTAAGTAAAATATTGATGTGAAAATCATTTATTGGATGATGTAAATCATCCTTATAGAATTTAATCTCTTTTTAAAAACCAAAAAATGTTAAGCCTATGTTTATAACTCTACACGCCTAGCGACTATCGTTAAGGCCCAATTCCGTGAATGAAGCAAATCAACAAATATCATTACACTACACACGGCCCATGGCTAAGCCCAATCTTGTACCACACTAAGCCTCCATTAGATTTTACAGGGGTAAGTGTAACAAATTGGGATTAGGCAATGAATGTTTTCTAACAACAACAAAATCTTAAAATGTATATTATTTACATTTTTAAAAATGTAGCATGTAAAAATTGAAATTGGCTCCCTCAAATTTTGAGTTATTTCAATGGTGCTTTTAAAAGAAAGAGAAATTATATTAAAATCATATAATTTAAGAGATTTAACAAATTAAACTATGTAGAAAATTATATTAAAATCATATAATTTAAGAGATTTAACAAATTAAACTAGGTAGAAAATTATAAATTTTTGTACATGTCTAATTGAAGAAATACATGACTTTTATATAATCATTAAAATTTAGATGATGATAAATTCTCTTAGTAAATTAATTTATATATATGTGTGTAGAGGCTTGTTTAACTAATACATTACCATCATAACTCGGCCCTCCCAAGCCAAAATTTCTGGCTCCGCCCTTGTTTGAAGTTGAAATATAAACCAAGATCCACAAAGAATACTTAATTAAAAAATGCAGCAAAAAGTAGTAGGAACATGAATCTTAAACTAGCATGATCTTGATGCCGCTTCAGACCATTCAAAATTATGCTAATTACAACTCATGGATCCAGATTTTAATGAATTAAAAACTAAGTGACGGGAACCAAAGAGTATGTCGATAATAGGCCCAATCATTTGTACCATACAACTTCAGTTACTTGATTTTGTTCAACATAGGAACACCCGATTTGGTAGATAACATAAAAATGTGCAGGCTGTCCTTTCAAAATAGGATGTTGAAGCACAACAAAATTGTACACATCAATCTTCTAAGTTATGTAGCCCGTAGCTGTATATTCAGGTGCATACATACTTTCAATCAAAAAAGATAAAATATAAATCCAAAACTACCATCACATTGCTTGCAATTGATCTTTAGGAATAGATATAGAGAGTGAGAAATCTGTCAGCTCGGCAACATTGTTCTCATCCAATATAATAGTCGAAGAATTAATATTTCTATGGATAACATGCCTAAAAAATGAATTAATGGAGATATGTAATTGCATTAGCTATGCCCATTGCAATGCTTAACCTGCATTTCCATGTTAATGGTTCTGAGACGACTCCCTCAACTGGATGGATAGTTGGATACACGTGGATAGAACTGTCCCCTACAAATTCATACACCAGAATTGGCAAATTGGTCTCTAAGCAGAATGCTAAGAGTTTTAGAACATTTTGGTGGACACCCATTTGTTATCCAACCACAAAGTCTTTAATAGTGTCTTCAACTTCAAAATCCCAAAGAAATTTTCCTTTGTACTTTTTAACTGAAATTAAGCAGTCTCCTAGAGAGCCCTTGTAAAATTCAAAACTATTGGCATCTAGAAAACGTCGACAAGGGTCAAAGTTGTTTGTTTCTCTTCTAAGATCTTCGGCAGAGAAGACATGGATAGGATTGCTTTTCCCATTGCAAAAGGCAATTAGCTCCTCTAATAATAGTCTTCCATTCTTCATAAATGGTGCCTCCTCTTTTACTTTCTACTTCATTTTCAAACATGAATTCATCTTGTCCACCAAACCCTTAGATTACAGATAGGAATATTAATACACATATTTAATATGTTAAGACATGATGGTTTCAAAAAAAAAAAAAATGTTAAGACATGATGAGGCTATGATTTGGCATTAACTAAAGATACTTGGAGGCCATTGATCAATCTTTGCTTAGAGATTACGATGCTCATGATCATGCACAATTCAGAGTATTAAACCAGTAGTATTCTGCCATTATGTAAATCATGAATTGCGTGATTTTGAAACATATTGCCTACCTAAGTATCAAAAAAGTTATTACTATTGTTATTATAATTATTTTGATAATTGGATAGTACAATGGGGGAGGCAAGATTTGAACTTGGTTCACCTAAAATAGGAGAGCATGCAATGCTGTTGAACTAAAAGTCTCTTGGCTAAAAATGTTATTACTGATGGTCCAGGCTGACTATTCTCATAACTATGAACATCATACAAGAGCTTGGATCAATTTAGCTCATTATGGGTAATTGTTTTGACAAGAAATAATCTATAAAACCGTAACAGATTTTTCATGGACTCTTTATCTCTCAAATTTCTTAGTATTTTGAAGCCATTTAAATTTGAGGGCTTTGGTTCCATGAGATAAACTAAAAAAATGAACCATATCAAGAATCAAACACCATAAAGTGGTTATTTTGCCTAGAGTTCAATTTTACTGAAAGTACTTCCAAAAATAAAAATCCCTTAGGATTAACAGAGGTGATAAATATAAACTTAGATCCAATTAAGACAATGTTTGATTATGTAGCAGCAAATCAATAAGAACAGTTTTTTTAACATATCATATGACCTAATAACAGTAGTCTTAAAATAGAATGATCTTAATCCTGCTTTAGACACATTCATAGTTGTATTACAAGTCATCCAGAAATGAAATAGAACCTCTAATACTACCTATTGATAAGGACACTTTGGACTGCCCAAAAGTTCATACAATCATTTTCATAGGCACACAGACACATATAGTAATTGAAAATTCAGTGGCAAAGAGAACGTACCTGTGAAGAACCCAGAGAGAGAGAGTTTCTGCTATAAAATGTGAAGCAAAACAAACTTATATTAGATTTTGCTAGCTTGTGGATGTGGAAGTCATACACACTTAATATTTTGTGAGCGATGTAGTGTAAAACCTATAAAAGATTATACTCAAAGAGTTTAGGAAAAAAAAACTTCCTAGTTCACTTAAGAAAGATCATCACAATTAAGAAGACCAATCCGGAAACTGAGAAATTTCATCACAATGACTTGGCAGTTTCCTTGGACTTTCTCTTCAATACCTTCACCTAATACACCTGTGTGTTGTATGTACCTGGTTGAGAGCCAGACAAAAAAAAGGGGGTAAAAAGATTAAATTTGTGGACCAGGTTTCTCATCATTGTTTTTTTTAGTTATGGGGTAAGGTTTTGCACGTTGGTTCTGTTTCTTTCGATTGCATGACTCCAACAAATAGAAACCTTATATCAAAATATTAACATCACATGCTTTTTTTAATTGCATGCATGGCTCATCTACCAAATCAGACTACTAAACTTGGATGATTTAGGGTCAATTTGTCCACAAAATATAAAATCTATTAATTTAGAATTAAACCAAACCCTAATGATTTCGTTTTGGTCCAACCTTAGTTGTACAAATGCAACATAAGAAATTTTGTGGACTAAATTGTGACATGGCCAAATCACAAGGGGGAAAACTATTACCCAAAAAATTATTCTGGATTTCTGTGAAAGCAGGGAGTTGAGTTGGATTTTACTAAGTGCCTTTATGTCACGTTAAATATTTGAGAACTATCTGGACCTATTTTTAAATTTGTTCACAATCTCTGTGTGTCAATTGTACTTCAGGTATAATTGTCTAATTAAATCTCACCATCTTCTTCTTTGGGGCTTGGGCTGGACTGAATCTGATTGACCATATTGTTGGGATTGTCTGTTTTAGAAATTTTTTTGGTTTTATTGGGCAGATTTGCTCACTTTTCAGTTTCAAACTGGTGAAGAGTACCGCACCGTCTTAGGCATATATAATCTTAAGATTAGGAAACTTGAATCAGTGTATGAAAAACCATCATGAACATAAATGTTTTTTTTCCTGCTTCAGCAGTATTTCAAAGGGCCACTAATGTATTGCTATTGAGCTGCCAATGGAATCCAACTAAGTTTCTAACCTTTAACTGCATGTTCAATCATAATAACGCTGCCAATTTGTATGGTGACATCATTCTTGGTGACAATTTCATACCACCACCTGCAACCATAAAATACAAAGGTGTAATATAATTCAATGACATAGTTGCAACTCAGAACATATATTTGTACTTCAAGTATACATTTGTTTTATTGCAGACAGAAAAGACAATGAATTTGGATGAAAATAAGATAACAAGATGAAAGATAGACTGATCAATTATCAAAAGTTGCTTTGCCACTTCAATCATTGTTGTTGGCAGGTAAAGTTGATAGCAATGTGGGTGAGGGTATAACTGTCAGTTACGAGCTGGAGGAGTTAGACTCAAAAGAGAATACAGTGAATTTTGCAGCCCAACCACTGATGTTGCAATTTAAGGTTGGAGAATTCTATAAGAGCCTCAACAGAGGAGATGAGGCTCTAATGAAACAAACATCTAGAAATAGTTGGCTCAATTAGGGATAACAATACTGCATTCTTTCATCGAGCAGTTAAAAAATAAGATATGGTGAAAGCTCAATACTTTGTCTGAAGGATGATCAAAGGAAAAAGATAACAGATCCTCAACATGTGAAATAATTAGATTTGTTGTAGGTGGAAAAAGTTTGGCCCCAAACATATTTGAAGCTATCTTTTTTCAATCCACTACGTGGAAATTGAAGAGACCATCCACGTATAATTTTATTCACATGACTTTAGTTAATGAGTCATGTGACTTGTTTAAGAAATACACATGAATAGTCTTATAAATCAAAATGTAATGGGTTGGGAAAGATAGCTCCAAACATGTTTGTAGCCAAGTTTTGTTCAGGGTACTATTATTAAAATCTATTAGGCACCTTTGAGGGGCATATGGCTCAAGAAATATGGGGAGACTTTCAGCTGGTTCTGCACTTCCAAATTGCAATAGATCACAAAGAAAAATTTGCAGATGCTAGTTCCAAGTTTGGAGATCCAGCAGACTATGTTTTCTTTGGATGGAGAGAAGGCCCCAGGCCCTGATGGGTTCACATCTTGTTTTTTTAAAAATACTTGGCCTGTTATCCCTTCAGATGTTGTCCATGCCACCCAATCATTCTTCAATTCAGGTAGGTTACTTCGAGAGGTGAATGCAACAATTATTATTCTTGTCCATAAAGTGAGCAATCATTCAAGTGTGTGCCATGGGGGAAGTATAGACCAATTTTTTTGTTGAAATATAATTTACAAGTGCATCACAAAGAAATTGACTAAGACTTAAAGCATGCTTGAATGATATTATTAGCCCCAACCAAACTGCCATTGTACCTGGCAGAAATATAGCAGAAAATGTGCTATTAGCTCATGAAATTTTTAAGAACTACTCTATCATAGAGAATAAGACCAAGACAGGTGTACCATCAAGGTGGAAATTAGGAAAGCTTATGATTCAGTGGTAAATCTGGAATGGTAGTTTACTTTTCAATGCCTAAAAGTTGTGGATTTTATTACCTCTCCTACATACAATGTGACTATAAATGGAGGACTAGCTGGTTATTTTCGAGGAGCCAAGGGGATGAGACAAAGGGATCCATTGTCCACTTATTTGTTTCTGCACTCCTAACTCAAGCACTAAAAATAGGATTCTTGGTTGCAAGGAATTCAAATTCCATCCCAGATGTGAGAATATGAAGCTTATTAATCTTTATTTTGAAGACAATTGAATGAAATTCATGAGAGCTGATCTACTCCCAGTTCAGTGAGTGAAAAGCGTTTTGAAGACTTGAATAACAAGAAGAATAAATGCTTGGACATTTTAATACTTATCCTTTGCAGGCAAATTGAAGTAATACAATCAGTCTTATATAGTGTGTCTTTGGGAGGTGACTGAGTGGATGTTTCTTTTTTCTAGGTAATTTAACACAAGATTTATGAAGAAAGAAGCTAAACTGTGCACAACTATAAAACGGTTTTGGAATGACTTGCATGCACCTGTCACATTTTTTGTTATTCTAAACAAAATAATGCTTAATGGAGTACAATCTTAAGTGCGGCCAAAGCTGTTCCAAAGAAGACAGCCATTTCATCAAACAACAGGTAAGCAAAATGTGCATTCCCTCCACCACATTGGAGTAACTAGTTGATCCAAATCACGATACAGACCTTTGCAGCAATTGGGTTTTTGATCTTCTAAGAAAAAGATCTCCATATTTATGACAAGAATATGACCCAATTAACTTGTGTAACAATTGCTATTTGTCTAAGTTATAACAATGGCGTTAAAAGTTGAACTTGTATTGATTGTGTATAAGCAAAAAAATGAACAAACAAAAACACAGTATAGAGATTTAATTCCAAAAAGTGAAAAACGCCCAAAACTTAAAGATACATAAATAAAAGAAAATAAGATTTCCTAATGACTTAAGAGTGTAAGAATGAAAGTACCTGAGAATAAGATGTTGAAATGCTTCTCTAAATTTCCACCTAATATATTAAAATATTGTTAAAAACCCCCACTAGAGAATAAAAGACCATCTGCATCCACATATTTGAGAATAAAGGAAGAGAGTGTAACTCAAAAAGAGGAAAAATTTATTAGAATATGACTAAAAGGAAATTACAACAATGCTACCTACCAAAAGAAATTTCAATAATGTGGCAGAATAAAATTCAAAATTTGTAAAAATGCATCACCCAAAAACCATACCCCAAAGCTTGATTACTTTTTTTTTTTTTTTTTAGAGATAATTATAACATGCTACTAACCCTGCAACTCGAACCCTTTCTCCCCTAGACCCCAAAGTTTGATAGCTTAGGTACAAGGTACAGGCAACATAAAGTTTTAACAATGCTCCAAATGAATGCCAATTGGTTCCTTAACCTCACTCCATCTCTCAAAGACTATAAATAATGGCACAAAAATAAAATAAAATAAAGGCTCAAATTCAGATCAAACCAAGACTCTAGTCCAAAAATTTGAATTGCCATGGCAAATGGTTACTCTACATCTACTAATGTCCAGAGTAGTGACCTACAAGATGACATGGGACAGGAAGCCATTACATGAAGAAGTTCAATTAAACACAAGTAATTGGGAAGAAAACAAAAGGGAGGAAAAAAGGGTCCCAACATAAATAAGTGTAGCATCTTATAGCATCTGTACTTGATTATGAGAGAGACTACATACCAAATTATTACAAAATGAGTTAACATGAGTAACACAGGAAAATGAGAACAGTTATGAATTTCATGAAAATGTGATCTCTATTTTAATATAAAATGAAGGCCTAGAGGTCAAGTGTGAAAACAGGCGTGAAACAAAATGTGCAAATAGCATTATTGTGCTAACATTAGCCAATAGCTTAAAGTTTTGAGTGTTATATGTCTCAAACAACTATAGTGTTGCTTTCACAAGCGCTTAATAATAATGAAAATATATATACCCACATCATTCAATTTGAAAATTTTAAGTGAAACTAAGCCAAGCAATACTAATAAGCTCAAGAGCTTCATCATTGATATTTATGAGCAGGTTTGGTGCTCTGGTAATTGAATGGGTATGGAAGTGTAGAAACCAAGTTGTTTTTTAGAACAAATCTGTGGTTTATGAGCAGGTATGCAAAAATTTGATAAGAATCTTTCATGACCATTGCAAATAGAGCAGCCCACTCCTTAGCTAGATGGTATATGCTTAATTCTATTTTTGAATCTTTTGATTTAGGGAATAGCCCATCTGCTTTTGTAAATGTAACCTTGGAGGAGGCATGTCAGTAAGTTATTGGCAGTCCCATTGCTGTTCTGTTTTTTTGCCTGTTTTGGTTTTCAATAAAGTTTTTTCTGTTAAAAAAAAAATTGACCTTTTAAACCAAAAAAGCAATTCTTCGAGGGGGAACTCCCTCAAACCAGTCATTCCTTTACAGTCATTCCACCACCCATTCTTCTCATGCCCACTCAATTTTCCTTAAATCAATATTATTCCAATCTCAGATTAGAAAGCTCACTGCAGCATCGAAACTTGAATGAATCTGCTAAGTAGAAAGACTCAACATAAGTATGGATCTTCTTCTCTATTATTCTTGTCTTAATCAATTAATCAGATCCAGTATAAGATTTCTCTGTTTCTTCAAAGCATTCCGCTTCAAAAAATATTTCTCAGACCATTCCATCAAAGATAAACCCACCCTTCTTGTAAGTGCCAACATCTTCGCTAGAAATAGACAGTCTATGACCCAGCATTGTTACCCACATACAGGGTTATAAAATAAATCCTTGAAATGCTCTACCATTTCAATTTTAATTAGCTTTGAGCTCACTAATCAGTTATAAAGTGGAAAACCAAAAGATTACACAAATATATGCAATTCATCATTTGCAACAATAAAAGAAATGCTGAGTTACATATGTAACAAATCATATCAAAGGTTATATATAAATTTCACCATTATAGAATTGTTCACAACCTTTTCACCCTTTCAGGTTAAAGAAATCTGTCGCCTCCACATATGCTTGTCGTAAAAACTGTATGCAATTCAATGAATAAATAGAGCATACCTTTAATTCCTTTGTGAATTTCAGACATTTAGAAGAATTTTCACAAAATATATGACTTTAATAAATCCCACTTGTTAGACATATACACCATAATCTAAAGTATATTTTTTTATAGGAAATATAAGATTGAAACTTTTACAATATTTCTCAAGCCAACAGATAGGTGAAGGAGTAATTTCTACCTGGATGGTGACATCATATCTCCAATGCTCCAATGGGTCCACTGCCAAATGAAAATTAATAGCACATAAGGGAAGTAAACAAGAAGAAATTGACTTAATTGATTATAAATTCAAAGGAAGACCATCCTTTCTAGGTTTGGCTACCTGCTTTTGTGAATTCTTATCTTCTCTAAGAATGCATAGTTGCCCTGACAAACTATTTTGAAGGCCACAACTTTCCCCTCCATCTAATACGGTTAATTCATACTTGGAATCCAGCAAAGTTAATATTTATGGCATATTAGGTATTATTTAAGCAGAACAGTATCCATCTTTTAGAAGAAAAGTCCAGCTTAAAATTTTACTAACAATTACTTGAAATTCTATATACGTTCAAAAAAAAATTTATTTAGGAATAACTATTAATTATGGTTGCCACAAAATAACAAGTAAATTTACCAAAAACAATGCTTCATTTTAAACTTATGAGCCTAAACTACTTGTATATTTTGTAATTGATGCAATTTAAGACAAGGTTTCTAAGGCCTCTTTTCAAAAAGGTAGGATACACCTCCAAACACCATCCATAGCTCCAAAATGGTCACATCATCAGGAATTGACCAATGTCGCAACAACTAAACCATCTGCTACGTCATAGTATGAAAAAAAAAGTGTGATTGGTGAAGAAAAAAATATAGGTCTATATGTAAGTGATGGTTAACCATTTACAATCTGCAACGTCATAGTATGAAAAAAAAATTGTGAAATAATTTGTGATCCTAGAACTACTCAAAAAAAATGTTAAGAAATATTACAAATATGATGTATTATATAAAGGTTATCAACCCACATAACAATGAATATCATCAGTAGATTTTAACAACATAACAAATAAATGTTTAAATTACATTTTTTGTGTTTGATGAGTTTTTTTTTTTTTAGAAGTGGCAACTGGTGACCCATTGGCTGTAAAGGTTATACAAAAAAATAATTGAAATAACCGCTAGCATTTCTCAAAAACTGCAATACACCATGGCTATCTTTCTTGACTTAATAAAATTTGAATAAATTGTATTAACAATTAAACTTTGGTGACATGTTTCGCACACCAAAATATATATAATCAGCTCCAACTAAGCTAATGTAAGTTTTGAACCCCAGATAGGTCCCACTTCTTCCATGACCCAAACAACCCCATCCATTTAAACACAATTCTCAGCCACTTTCAAATCAAATCCAGGTGAGCAAGACATGTTCCCTCCACCACATTAAAGTAACTGGATGATCCAAACCACGATACAGACCTTTATAGCAATTGGGTTTTTGATCTTGTAAGAAAAATATCTCCATAGTCATGACAAAAATTTGTTCCGATTAACTTTTGTAATGATTGCTCTGTGCCTAAATTATAACAATGGCATTAAAAGTTGAGCTTGTAATGATTGTGTACAAGCAAGAACATGAACAAACAAAAGCACAGTATAGATATTTAATTATTTAACTCCAAAAAATGAAAAACTCCCAAAACTTAAAAATAAATTTTAAAAAAAAAAAGAAAAGAAAATAAGATTCTCAAAAAGAATGTAGGAGTGTAAGAGTGAGGTACCTGAGAATAAGATGTTGAAAGCATTGCTTCTCTAAATTAACACCCAATATTTATAAAATTATTGTCATTGAACCCCACTGTAGAATAAAAAACTATCTGCATCTGCACATAATAGAAAAAAAAAAAAGGAGTGTACACCAAAAAGAGGAAAAATTGATTCAAATATGAACAAAAGGAAATTGCAATAATGCGGCAGAATGAAATTCACAAAATTTGTAGAAATGCATCACTCAAAAACCACGCCCTAAAGCTTGGTACGAGCAAATGAAAGTTTGAGTATAATCATATACTTTAGGGCTTGGTATGTGCAAATGAAAGTTTGAGGATAAGCATATACTATAGGCTATAGCCTGTGCTCCAAAAGAATGCCAATTGGTTCCTTAACCTCAATCCATCTCTCAAAGACTAAAAATAATGGAACAAAAATAAAATAAAATAAAGGCCCAAATTTAGATCAAATCAACACTCAATCCAAAAATTAGAACTGCCAAGGCCAATGTTAAGTTTGTGTCTACTAATGTCCAGAGTAGTGACCCTCCCTTCTTGTAAGTGCCAACATCTTCACTAGAAATAGACAGTCTATGAACCATCCCTGTTATCCACAAACAGGGTTATAAAATGAATTCTGGAGTTGCTCTACTATTTCAACTTTAACCAGCTTTGGCATCTTCAGAGCTCACTAATCAGTTATAGAGTGGAAAACTAAAAGATTACACAAACATATGCAATTCATTATTTGCAACAATAAATGAAATGCTGAGTTACATATGTAACAAACCATCAAAGGTTATACAGAAATTAAACCATGATAATGAATAAATAGTACATACCATTTCCCCCATTCAGGTTAAAGAAATCTGTCGCCTTCACATGCTTGTCAGAAAATTTGCATGCAATTCAAATGAATAAATAGTACATACTTTTAATTCCTTTGTAAATGTCTAACACTTAGTAGAATACTTTCACAAAATACATGACTTTAATAAATCCTAATCTTCTCAGACATATTCTGAAAGTATAGTGGTTCAAAGGATATATAAGATTGAAACTCTTACAATATTTCTCGGGTGACATCATATCTCCGATGCTCCAGTGGGGGTCCGTTTGGATACAGCTTATTGTTGCTGAAAGTTGCTGAAAGTTGCTGAAAACACTGTAGCAGAATAATTTTTAAATGTGAATAGTACAGCGGGACCCATTTTTAATGAAAAAGTTGATAAAAAGTAAAATTTATGGGTCCCATTTACTGTTCATGGGACCCACAAAACTGATAAAGAAAGATTAAAAGTCAAAAACAACGGCTACTGTTTATGAACAGTAGCCGTTGTCTCCCAAAAAGCAGGTGCAGCAGCCGAAAAAAAAAAAAACCCAAAACGCAGAAACGCAGAAACGCACGTTGCCGCAGTATCCAAACGCTCACCAAGTATGGAGAAATCGTCTTTAGATGGAGTGGAAAGTTGTGGATTCTTAGAGAAGATAAAAATCCACAGAAGCAGGTAGCCAAACCAAGAAATGTTGGTTTTCCTATGATTTTGTAATCGATTAAGTCTTTTTATTTTTGTTTACTTCTCTTATGTGCTATTAATGTTCTTTTGGCAGTGGACCCAGTGAGCGTTTGGATACTGCGGCAACGTGCGTTTCTGCGTTTCTGCGTTTTGGGTTTTTTTTTTTTTTTTTTTTTTTTTTTCGGCTGCTGCACCTGCTTTTTGGGAGACAACGGCTACTGTTCATAAACAGTAGCCGTTGTTTTTGACTTTTAATCTTTCTTTATCAGTTTTGTGGGTCCCATGAACAGTAAATGGGACCCACAAATTTTACTTTTTATCAACTTTTTCATTAAAAATGGGTCCCGCTGTACTATTCACATTTAAAAATTATTCTGCTACAGTGTTTTCAGCAACTTTCAGCAACTTTCAGCAACAATAAGCTGTATCCAAACGGACCCTTGGAATGCAGCAAAGTTAATAGTTTTGGCATATCAGGTATTATTTAAGCAAAATAGTAGACGTCTTTTAGAAGAAAAGTCCAGCCTCAGATTTTACTGACAATAACTTGTAGGAAATTCTATATACCTTCAGAGAATTTGTATTTAGGAATAACAATTAACTGTGGTTGCTACAAAATAACAAGCAAATGTCCGCCGACCCGACGTCAACCCAAATGTCCGCCACTTTGAACCACGCCGCTGCCAAGTCTGCAAACCAAACCAAAGACTGATGGTTTCGCAGTAAGGAGGCGAACAGTGCTGTGATTCATGGAGATTTCAGATAGGTGAAGGAAGGGATTGAAGAGGCGATAGAGCACATTAGCTGGATTTGAAGAAAAAGGGGGTTTTTTGGGGATCTGTTTGGTAAAATTTCTTCAATTGCTTTCACACAAAAGCAAAACCAAGCAAAAAGAACAGTTTATTAAAGTACTCAATATTCGACCTTGTAACTTTTTTTTTTAAGTAAATTTATTTCACAAAAAATGATTCTAAAAAAAAATTCACAAAAGACAAAAGGAAAATATTAAGAAATATTACAAATATTATTACATAAACTTTACAAACTAACGTGATAATGAATATTATTGGTGAATTTGTAATAATGGATATTATTGAGAGATTTGAATATCATAATAAATGAATGTTTAAATTACAATTTTATGATTGTTTTTTTATAGTATCCTTAGCATTACTTAAAGACTATAATATACCGTGGTTATTTTTCTTGCCTTATAAAATTTGAATCATCTCAATTCTCAACAGTTAAATTTTAGTTACATGTTCCTCACAAAAAAAAAAAAAAAAAGACTTGAATGGGTAAGAAATTAGACCACCAGAATTAGATAAAGGATATGGCTGATTTTGTATATTTGTAACAAGAGATACTTCTCCTTTAACCATAAAATATTACATGCAATGATAGAAAGTTCAACTGAAATTATAAGAAAATAAAAATAATAAGTCTTATAACAGTCTTGTATTAGTTGCCAATGAAAATAAAACCTAGTTTTATACCAATGCATTAAATCTGAGAGTTGGTTTCATGATATAAACTACTAAAGTTGAATATTTATTTATTTTTTACCAAAAAATAAAAAGTTGAATATTTCAAGATTGAATAAATACTCGTGTAAGGTGTTTAGTAAATCAGCCTAGAGTTATATTTTAGTTTTTCCAAAATACTTTCGCAATGATTACTTCCCTTAAAGATTAAACAAAGATATGATAATTTGATGAAATAGTTTGAAGTTAAAATAAGAAACAAATGGAATTTTCATCACAAGCTAATGGAAGATAATTTGCAAGTGCACAAGATAATTGAAGATAAACAAACACAATCTCAAAGGAATTTGCAACCCCTAAACTTTAAAGATAATTTGCAAGTGCACAACATTTGTTGATTTAGTTGATAAATCGCTCTCAAAAAGAGAAGCCACTGTTCCTTTATAATGTGGAATTAATATTATTAAAGTATTTTTTTAGAAAAATTAATTATTTTTATTTCAGTTTATTTCATAAATGGTTCCGTTTTGTGATGTGATGTGGTGTTTACTGTTTAGAATTAATATTTAAAACCAATTATTTTTTATTTTTTAAGAAAAAATTTGTATTCTATTTAGTATATGAAATTCATTCATTCATATATTAATTATTAATTAATAGCAAAAAAATTTATTGATATGTTTAAATTTACATTTAAAAAAAAAAAAATATTGAATGTTAAGGCATTATCTTAGAATTTGCTTTAATTTTTCCCAAATCATGAAAAACTTCTTGTAAGGATATCAGGTAATTGAGTATGCAAATTACTCATCATATATTATTCCATTTTGATAAGAAAAAGAAGGTAGAAGTAGGTTATTGAGCTACTCCATTAATATACTTAATTTTTACCTTATAATTTAAATTTTTTTATTGTGATACAATTGATTTTGATAAAATTTATATTGCTTTTTAAAGAAATTATTAAAATTGAATCACTATAAAATATATTGAAATGGTACAACGAAATATGGTATTATTAATAAGTTTTTTTTTTTATTGATTTTGTATTTGAATTAATGACAATAAGTTTAGAAATTCTTTAAAAAAATAATGCTAGGATAAGATTCCTCCTATTAAATCATTCAATTTCCTACCATTTTCTAGTCAAATTTGATATACTTGTTCATTTGATTTTGTGTGATTGAATAAAATTAAAGGAAACTTGAGTATTTAAATAGGAGGGGATCTTACTCTTATCCCAAGCTAAATTAGAATAAATTAGCTTAATTGGAGAAATCCCTTAGAAGATTAGATGTGATTCAAGGTTTTTGAACTTAAAACCTCACGGATTTTGTGATGTGTTTAGAATCATTATACCAACCTCTTGAGGTTTTAATTATTTAGTTTAGATATGAGCTTGTTAATATCAATATGAAATCAACAAAGTGAATAAGTATGAATTCCGATTATTTGTTAGTAGGTAGATCATGAAAGCTACTTGAATTTTTTTTTAAACCTCAATTTGAATTTTAGAGATTCACTAGGTTGGTAACTATTGTCGTTAAAACAGCCAATGGTTTGTTTGAGGAGTACCAAAGGCTTATGGCAGCACAAAGTTTAGTCTGATTTAATACTCTTTTCTCTTATGTCTTTTATCCTAGGACCTTTGCAGGTTTCTGCTTGTGCCCCCTTGTCCAAGGTGTTTTACCTTGGCTTTTGTATTCTTCTTTAAAAGCAACACAAATTACCATTGTTTATCTAAAAAAAAACATTTACATTACTTTTAAAAGAAAATCTATTCAAATGGTACAACTTGTTTTTTGCAATATGGTATTATTAGTGAGTTTTTCATTGAATTTTGTATTTGTATTAATGATAATAAGTTTTGGAATTGTAAAAGACTTTAGATTAGTTTCAAATAGATATGGAGTAGATTTAAATTAATGAGATATTTGTTGTACCATGAGTTCAAAATAGTTTCAAATTGGAGATATTTGACACAAAATTAGGGTGAATTTGAAATCTACTTTGAAACCCTTAGCACATTATTCAAATGGATTAGAATCATTAGATTATTCTTTTGTATACCTTTACTTTAATAAATTTAATTAATGTATTTTTAGATACGTGAAAAATGTTAATTTGAATAAATAAAATGGATAAGTAAGGACTTGTTTGGTAGGTTGATTTTGGTTTTTGTTTTCAAAACTGTGTGAAAATAGTTTTAAAAAAATTGAATTTAAAACTAGTTTTTAGGGTTTTTTTTTTTTTTTTTTTTGTTTGCATTATACATATACTTGTTTGGCTTCTACTTTTAAGAATTTTTTTTAAAATACTTAAAAAAAAATGATTAGAAGATCATTTTATATTTTTGAGACAAAAATTACCTAATTACATATTAAAGTCACATGGTAGAATCTTAAGATGTGAACTTAAGAAACAACATCTAAGTACTATACGTCTATACCTAAGTCTTGCTCTAAAAAAAAAAGGTAAAATGAAACAAAAGGGATTACATACAAAAAAGTAAAAGATATTTTTAAAAAGTCAACACCAATAGTACAACACACCTATTCCAATTTTTATTTATTTATTATAAGTAACAAAAATTTTATTAAGAGAGAAACTAGTATCTATGTTCATGGTAGAGAAACAAAAGTACCTAAAACAATTACAAGTAACTCAAATAGAAATTTTAACAGAGTTGTAGAATTAAAAAATGAAAGTACAATGTGTAAATCCCTAAACCTGAGACCAATCAAACAAAGTCTAAATTAGTAAAGACTTCAAACGGTTAATAGGTTTCACAATAGCCTCAAGTGTGTGTTTGATTTTTGTTTATTTGTGTAGTTTTTATCAAATGATATGATTTTTAGTAACTTTTATGTTAAATTACAAATGTGTTATAAAAAGTTAAAAACTTAGTTTCTTAAAAAAAAATAAAACAAAAAAATTAGATTATTTGAAGAAAAAAAAAAGTGAGACAAAAAGTAAATAGCAAAACTGTTTTAAGCAATTCACAAATGCACCCCATCTGTGTGGCTGTTTCGTTGTGGGTACCAAATTAACTTAATTTTTTATCCAAAAAAAAAAAAAGTGTTACGGTTTTCTAACTAAAATTTATTGAGGTTCTTTTTTTTATAAACAAAAATATGTTAAGCCCAAGTTTATAACTCTACACGCCTGGGCCCTGGGGACTATCTTTAAGGCCAACTTACGTAAACGAGTCCCATAAACAAATATCACCACACTACACGCCTGGAAATTGTTTAACATGTTCACAATCTCTGTGTGTGTCTTGTTCTGATACGTCAATTGTGCTTCAGGTATAATTGTTTAACTAATTATTAAATCTCACCATCTTCTTCTTTCAGTTCTTTGGGGCTTGGGCTGGACTGAATCTGATACATCATATATTGTTGGGATCGTCAGTTTTAAAAACTTTTTTATTGAGCAGCCAATAGAATCCAACTAAGTTTCTAACTTTTAACTGCGTGTTTCAATCATAATAACGCTGCCAATTTCTATAGTGACACCATTCCTGGTGATAATTTCAATAACTCCACGTGCAACTTTAAAACACCAAGGTGTAATATAATTCAATGACCCAGTTGCTACTTGGAACATATATTTGTACTTTTAGTATGCATTAGTTTTATTGCTGACCCTGAACAGCAATGAATTTGGACGAATATAAGCAAACAAGATTGGAGAATTCTCTGTTAAAAGAGTATTACCAGAAGAGAGGAGGCTCTTATGAAATAAACATGTGGAAAGGAGTCAAAAGAGAGTGGAAGGAAAGGACTGTTGGCACAAAAGGAAAGAGTCTGTTATGTCTAATTATAAAAGAGTTGTACAAGCATAATGACAATTTAGATTTATTCCGTTGTGCTAAGATTAAAAGCAAATTACGATTGTGTTGGCAATTCAACTAGTGCTAAATCCTAGAATAGTCAAAACTGCAATTAATTGCAGTGGATACAAAGTAAAATCAGATTAATCATTATTTATATAGGACAATGTTGTCTTGTCCCCCTTTAATTGCTGAGACACTGTTTTGAAATCTAAGGCTTGTAAATGAATAAGGATTGGCTATAAACAAACAGTATCTGAAGTATCCCAAATACAATGTGCTGGTCCAATTGATAAATGGGTCAGAACTAAGAACCCCTTTCAAGAATGAATAACACATACAAAAACACGGTGGATGAAAAACAAGAATTGAAAAGGAAGAGTTTCATAGATTACGAACAACAAACTTGTCGCCTATTTTTGATAATTTGATAGTTACACTAAGGAATAGGAGATTTTAATCATGGATGTTTCCGTTAAAAATACTAAGAGGTGTTAACTAGAAGAACTATAAAATTCTTGATAACTTGTGAACTTCTTAGTCCTTAATCATTTTTTACCAAAAACATAAAAAATTTAATTTATTTCCCAGCCCCACCTATCTGGGGCATGGATAATCCATATACTTGTTTTGCTTAGGAGAGTTTAAATCTATCTTTCATTTTGTTCCCATATTTTTTTTTTTTCTCTTCATTTTCATTTCCTTCTATTTTTATCTACCTTCTCATTAATTTTAGGATAAATAAATAATTTTATTAACATTTCTATTTTTCTTTGTCAAACTCAATCTGTCCAATTCCATAAAACAATTCAACTAAATTTTCATATAACTTTCAAGAAATATTCTAGTCATTTACGTAAGTGCTTCCCCCTTCTCGCCTCCCCTAGGCTTTGCCCCTACCCATGCCAAACCCACATCCCAAATACTCATTCAGTGTTTCCTCACCATGATGAAATCCTCAAGCCCAACCAATCGGCCCACACCATAATCCAAAAATAGCCACCTACGCTGCCACAAGATTATACAGACACACCCACACACACAAAAATAAAAATAAAAAAACTTTAACATACTTCTTAATATTTTTTTTCTTAATTCTTTTAAATACAAATAAAAAAATAAAAAGAAAAAAAAATCAACCCAATACATGTTTAAATAATACATAAATCCTTAAATTTATAATATAATAGTTAATTCTAATAGGCTAATAATAAATTTATAATCTAATACTAATAGTGTAATAATTCCAGAAAAGAAGAAAAAAAAAAACGTGTATACATGTTATATATGGAATTCACCAACTAAAAAGAGTAAAACCAAACATCTTAGTTGAATTAGCTTGTAATAATTTTTTATTTATAGACGTATGTACAATAGCAATCAACATGCACTTATTCATTGTTCTAGAAAGTGTATTACACAAATGTAGATTACATAAAGATTTGCCAACTTATGGGGGAAAAAATCTTTTAGTTACCAATTAGTTTAGTAAGCAAATTGCTCATTATGGATTATTCCATTTTGAAAAAAAAAAAAAAAAAAAAAAGATAAAAAGAAAAGAAAAGAAAAGGTAGGAATAGTTTGTTAAGCTCATAACGTAATTTTGTTATTGGGATAAAATGAGTTTTATTAACATTTATATAATTATATTACTTTTCAAAGAAGTTATTAAATTCAATTCATATTGAAAATCTATAGAAATTGTACAATTAGTTTTTTGCAATATGGTATTATCGATAAGTTTTTCAATGAATTTTGTATTTGAATTAATGATATTAAGTTTTAGAATTGTAAAAGACTTTGGATTAGTTTCAAATGGATATGAAGTAGATTTAAATGAAAAACTAATTATACTACAAGTTGAGAATAGTTTCAAATTGGAGGTACTTGACACAAAATTAGTGTGAATCTGAAATCTACTTTGAACCCCTTAACACATAATTCAAATGGATTAGACTAATCTTTTGTTGGCATTAACTTTAATAAGTTTAATGAATGTAATTTAGAGACATGAAAAATGTCAATTTCCATATGAAATCAACAAAATGGATTAGTATACATTCCGCTATTTGTTGGCAGGTAGATCACAAAAGGCTGCTTGTATTTATAAAGATAAAATTAGAAAAGAAAACTCATTTGGAATGATAGAGAGTCATTGTGACATGGAATTTTAATCAGTGACTCCACCCTTGATGACAAGTTTGTGCTTTCAAATGCTATATAGAACATAGAACATTCTGAATGTTAATCAATCTGCATAGAGCTAAGATAAGCTAAGGAGGTGAGAAAAACTGATAAATTCGCCTTAGTTGTTTTGCCGCATCAATGATTGTTGGACTATCTTCTGCTGTATCAGAGATGCAACTCAGGGCAATCTGTGCAAAAGCTAGAATCTGTTCCTGATTAATTCCTTCTGTTTGTAACATTGGATCTATGATTTCAATCAACTGATTTTGTTCAGCATATGGCTTCACCAACATTGGTAGATTGGAGTTACCATACCTGCACTATGGAGTACTCAACATCCATCCAGCCAAAAGCCCAAGTAGAAGTACACGATAAATATACACATCAACCTTCTCAGTTATATAGCTTGTAAGTGCATATTCAGGTGCAAGATACCCCAGTCTGCCACATACAACATCTTCTACATGTTCACCTTTAGAAATAGATATTAAGTGTGAGAAATGAATTAGTTTGGCAACATTGTTCTCAACTAATATAGTGATAGCCAACCTAGCAACTCTATGGATAATAGGCCTAGAAAATGCAGTATGGAGATTTGCAATTGCATTAGCTATGCCCATTGCGATCCTTAACCTGCATTTCCATGTTAAGGGCTCAAAGTGGACTGCCTCAGTTGGATCAATATATTTGGTCTCTAAGCAGCATCCTAACAGTTGCAGAACATTTTGGTGGACAGTCATTTGTGATCCCACCACAATGTCTTTAATAATGCCAAGCATAATGATTTCCATAACAGAAAATCTTTTTCTTCTGTGCAGTACTTTTTAATTTAAAGTAAGTGTTCTTTCAAAGAATCCTTGTATAGCTTAAACTCACCATCCCATAGAATACATTGATGCTTGTCATAGTTGTTTGTTGCTCTTATGAACTCCTTAGCTGATAAGACAAGGATAGGATTGCTTTTCCCATTGCAAAAGCCAATTAGCTCCTCTAATAATAGTTTTCCATTCTTCATAAATGACATCTCCTCTTCAACTTTCATCTTCATTTTCAAACATGAATTCGTCTTGTCCACCAAACCATTTAGATTACAAATTGGAATGTCAATATACACCTATAACATGTTAAGATAAGACGTGAAGAAGCTATAATTTGTTTCTAAGCGAAGATACTTGGGGGCCATTAATCAATCTTTGCTTAGAGATCAAGGGCATGCACAATTTAGATTTTCAAAATGGTTGTACTCTACCACTATGTAAAAAACAAATTTTAAGAATTTGAAGCATATTACACTTATGAAAAAAAATAAGTTCTATGACCATTCGCATAACTCATGATTTGCATCTTCGAGCAATTGTGGACATCATATGAGAGTTTGGACCGATTAGGTCATTACACTTATCTTCTAAAAAAAAAGGGTCATTATGCTTCATTTGTTCAACCAACAAATGTTTTATACCACCTTAAGGAATTTTCCATGGACAGCTTGTCAATTGAATTCCATAGTCTTTTGAAGCATTATAAATCTGGGAGCTTGGTTTCATTGTATAATCATATAAACTACACTTAATTCAATTATTTTACAATCCAATCAGCCAATGGACTTTTTTAAAAAACAGAGAGAGAGAGAGAGAGAGAGAGAGAGCGGGGGGGCTGGGGTCTTATTTTAGGTTTTCTGAAAAGCTTTATGATAATTACTTCCCTTATAGATTAAACAAAGGTGATAATTTGATGGGACATGAATCTGTATGTTTTGAAGTTGAAATATGAACCTAGATCCACCTCAAACAATACTTAATTAAATAGCAGCAAATCAGTATTACTAAGAACACAAATATTAACATAGCATGATTCAAGAACATAAATTTTAAAATATCATGATCTAATAACACTAATCTTGAAAATTAAATTACTAAAAAAATAGCATTAGGCATCGAGGCACATGCCGCACATCCCAAATGTCTGAAATTTTACTTTAAAAACACAAATACATAAATCTTAAAACTCAAATCCTGCTTCATAGGCATGGAGGCATATAGAATAATTGAAAATTAACTAAGGGATTCAGAGAGAATGTACCATGTTGTACCCAGAGCAAGAGAGATGCAGCTATAACATATGAAGCTCCAGAATTTGGTAGCTTGTGGATCTGAAGTCTTATCCACTTGGCAATATCATGAGCTCTATTATATAATAACTATAGTTTTTTTTTTTTTTTCCAAAGAGTCGAGGAAAAGGGCTTACAAGTCAACTTACCAAGCAGGAAACTGGTAAATTTCATCACAATGACTTTGTTGTTTCCTTGGAGTTGGACTTTCTCTTTAACAATCCTGTGTGCCAAACCAGGTTACAACCTTTTTTTTTTTTTGAGAGGAAAAGTTCTTGCAACTTATTACTAATAGTATTGCACATTCACGGCTAAACTTGGATAATTTGGGGTAGATTTTTCCACAAAATACAAAATCTATTACTTTAAATAGAACCCTAATAGTTTCTTTTTAGTCCAAAGACTCCAAAGTTCCAAACTACAGGAGTGTAAATGTAGCAAATGAAACTTTGTGGTTTAAATTGTGACAAGGCCAAACCACAAGGGATAAATTGAAATTTACCCAAGATATTATTCTGTATATTTGTAAAAGCATCCTATGTTTTTTGTTCTCAATTGTGCTTCAGGGAATGAGAAACCGCTATGAACATAAATGTTCCCCCTCTCTGCTTCAGTAGTATTTCAAAGGGCTACTAATGTATTGGCTATTGAGCTGCCAATGGAATCCAAATAAGTTTCTAAATTTTAACTGCGTGTTTAATCATAATAAGACTGCCAATTTCTAAAACATCATTCTTGGTAACAATTTTGTACCTCCACGTGCAACTTTAAAACACAAAAGGGGTAATATAATTCAATGACACAGTTGCAACTTGGAACGTATATTTATACTTCTAGTATACATTTCTTTATATCGTATATTGGCATTTCAATATGGAATATATTCAGAAAGCACAAAAGAACCATCAGGTTGACAATCAAAATCAGAGAAAGGAGGAGCGACTGAATGCAATCTATGGAACTGATGTTCTTCCAACATATTTGATTAGTAAATAAGTTCAGATGGAGATTTAATTGCAGTTCACTACCAGATATAGAGAAAACAGTTAAACCAACAAATGATGCTCCCTATGCAGTTCACTTCCAGTTTTCGTTGTGTCTCCATATGATTTAATTCACACCTAAAGCACCTACATTCCTCATGCAGCCAGTACAACCACAGCCTAACTTGAGACGTAGACATAATGATCTATATTCTCTGAAACAAGTTTTAGGTTTGGCAACCTAGGCTCTCACCACCAAACCCATATCAAATATCTCTGTAGGGGATTTAGGCTTGTGGCACCCCCTATCATTTAAAGACTGTTCAAAGTAATCTCTTTCCTTCTTCTGGAATCTCATCCGTGTGTGACAATTGGGAAATGATGGCTATTCCATCCTCAACAACAGCAAACATATGTTTTGATATTTTATATTTGGAGGTATAAATCCAAATGGTTTGGACATAGTCTTAGTTAACTTTTTGATAGATATTAACAAAAGCAACCTCATTCAAGCTTGAGATGATGATCAGCCTTTGAATATCAAAGCACATTAGAAGTCCCAGCAGAAACAATATCCAATATAGATGGGTAGTATCGCATTATCTTAAAGTCCAACAAAAACCACATCAATTAAACTATTAACCAAGCCAAAAAAATTTGAAATCACTTGAGGCATCTAATGAAGACCAGCATTGGTGTGAATTCTAAAACCACATGACCAACAATGTCTCTAGACACAAACAAAAATAATAGAAAAGAAAAGACGTTCTATTCCCATGAGTTATTTGTATTCTTTTACACAACTAATTTCTAAATGCTTTTGCTAGCTGAGAAGATGCAGGATAAGAGAAAATAAAGAAATAAAACCTACAAATCTTTTCGATTTATAAACTACACATCAACAGTAATAATCCTTGAAACAATTCCTTAATTTAACCTAGTCTCATCATCATCTAATATCCATGAAAGCAAAATCCTCCCAACCCAATAATTTGTTGACATGAGTCTGTTGTATAATGAAAAAACCAAACATTTTCCTTAGTTATCTCAGCAAACAAATAAAAGGAAAAAAAAATTCCAATGCATGTGGCACTAAGTGATCCAAGCAACAACCAGAGAGCCTTAGAGCACTGTTGTGGACACTCATTTGTGAGCCAATGACAATGTCGTTAAGAATGCCTTCAAGTGCAATCTCTAAACTTCACAACTAAGATTAAACGGTCCTGCAGATAACCCTTGTAAAACTCAAAATCAACATCCTGCAGAAAACGTTGGGGTTGGTCATAGTTGTTTGTTACTCTTCTAAGCTCTTTGGCAATGAAGATACGGATTGGATTGCTTTTTCCATTGCCAAATGCAATTAGCTCCTCTAATAGTAGTCTTCCATCCTTCATAAATGACATCTCCTCTTTTACTTTCCTCTTTATTTTCAAACATGAATTCATCTTGTCCACCAAACCCTTAGAATACAAATTGGAATATTAATATGCACACACAACATGTTAAGGTAAGACATGAAAAGGCTATAATCTGTTTCTAAGCAAAGATACTTGGAGGTCATTGATTAATCTTTGCTTAGAGATCAAGGGTCATGCACAATTTAGATTTTGAAACCAGTTGCACCCTGCCACTATGTAAAAAATGAATTGCAATAATTTGAAGCATATTATACTATAAGCAATCAATTTAAAACAAAATGTTCTATGACCATTCTCATTACTTATGATCTGAATCTTTGAGCAATTCTGGACATCATATAGCGGTTTGGACCAATTAGGTCATTATGGTTCATTTGTTTGATTAACAGATGTATATATTGGTCTGAATTACCTCCAGTACCACTTTAACAGCAGATATCCTTTTCTTTTAATGGGATGCTGCCGCATCACCTATTAACTTATCCTGTGGTGGAGATTAAAACACAGGCCATTCATTTTTACTTGGTGAGAGACTAAACAAAACTTTTAACACTTTGCTGTTACTATCTCTCTCATTCTCTTCTGTTTTTTTTCCCCTAAAAAGTAAAAAGTCGATTCTTTTTTGTAGCGCAGGGTAAATTAGCTAAGTTTTTCACACACAACAAGGGAAAACCAAACATTGCTGGTATTAAAGTGTCCAACTTTCCCCCATTTAAAATTAATATGAGTGTTTATATTGTTCTGGGTCGTATTCACTATGCATCATCATCTTCATATTCATCTTAACTCCATTTCCTTGATTTTTCTTTAAATTTTTAATTACCGAGGGACCTATGGAGGGAGCACTACACAAATTGGTGTGCTCTTTTCCAAGTTTGCCTTCGAAATTGTACTGAAAGTGGATTGCCAAGCCCAATATTTTGTTAATGTCTTGGTTTATTTTTGGATCTATTTTCTAGGGTTTGGTTTTCTTAATCAGTGTGTAAAAAGCTCATCTTACTTTTTCCCAAGGGAGATGTCAGCATTGTGCGATTTCATGTGCCGCCAAGAATGACACTTAACAGTGTTCTTGAGGTGCCTCATGTTTTAATCTCCACTGCATAATAAGTTAGGTGATGTGGCAACATCCTATTAAAAGAAATGGATATCTCCTGTTAAAGTGCTATTGGAGATAAGCCAGACCCTGTTTATACCACCTTAAGGAATTTCCGCTGAACACCTTGTTGATTGAATTTCAGGAAAACGTTTAAGATAATTACTTCGTTTAAAGATTATACATAGGTGCTAATTTGTTGAGACATGAATCTGTAGGTTTTGAAGTTGAAAGATGGACCTAGATTTTCCTCAAACCATACTTAATTAAATAGCAGCAAATCTGGACTATGAATGTAAAATTTTGACTAAGATCACAAATATTAGAACAGCATGATCCAAGAACATAAATCTCAAAATATTATGATCTTATAACACAGATATAGAAACTCAATCCCACTTCATAGGCATGGAGGCATATATAATAATTGAAAACTAACTGAGGGTTCCAAAGAGAATGTACCTTGTTGTACCAAAAGAAAGAGAGATGCAACTATAACATATGAAGCTCCAGAATTTGGTAGCTCGTGGATATGGAGTCTTACTCTTATCCACTTGACAATATCATGAGCTCTATTATATAGTACCTATTAAAAAAATAATATCAAAGAGTCAGGGCAAGGGCTTACTAGTAAAATTATAATGACAAAGCAGGAAACTTGTGGGAAATTTCATCATAATGACTTGTTTGTTTCCCTGGAGTTGGACTTTCTCTTCAACAAACTTGTGTGCTAGAACAGGTTGAAAACCAAACCCAAACAAAAAGTAAAAGAAAATAGTGTTTGAAGAGATCAAATTTGATAACCAACTTTCTAATAAACTTTTGGCTGGAGGTGAGGTTTTCAATGTTGGTCCTATTTCTCTCAATTGCATGGCTCCAACATATAGAAATGTAATATCATAATATTGACTTCACATACTTCTTTTTTAACCGCATGGAAGTTCTTGCAACTTATTATTACTAATATTGCTCATTCACCGTTAAACTTGGATAATTTAGTGTATATTTGTCCACAAAATATAAAACCTTTTAATTTAAATAGAACCCTAATAGCTTTTTTTAGTCCTAAGACTCCAAACAATAGGGCTATAGATGTAGCAAACAAAACTTTGTGGATTAAATTGTGACATGACCATACCACAAGGGGTAAATTGGAATTTACCCTAGAAATTATTTTGGATTTTTGTGAAAGCATCCTATGTGAATTAATATTATAGGAAATTGGATGGTTTAAATTTGAGGGATCTTTTCCCAGTCCAAGTTGGATTTTACTATGTGCTTCTATGTCATGTTAAAATTTGAGACCTATCAGAACCTCCTACTATGTAATTTGTTCGCAATCTCTATGACTGTTTCGTTCTACCATATCAATTGTGCTTTAGGTCTAATTGGTTGATTGTTAATTCTCACCATCTTCTTCTTTGGGGCTTCAGCTGGACTGATAGATCATATTGTTGGGATTGTTAGTTTTAGAAATTTGTTTGGTTTTATTGGGCAGATCTGCTCAACTGGTGAATATTATTGCACCATCTTAACAATATATAATCTTGTGATTTAGTACCATGAATCAGGGATGAGAAACCACTATGAACATAAATGCCCCCCCCCCCCCCCCCCCCCTTCAGCAATATTTCAAAGGACCACTTATGTATTGGCTATTGAGCTGCAAATGTAATCCAACTAAGTTTCAAACTTTTAACTGCGCGTTCAATCATAATAAGGATACCAATATCTACAACACCATTCTTGGTGACATTTTCATACCTCCACATGCAACTTAAAACACAAAGGTGTAATTTAATTCAATGATATAGTTGCAACTTGGAACATTTATTTTATTGTGGACCCTGAATAGCAATGAATTTGGATGAATATAAGCTAACAAGGATGTGATATAGACTGATCAATTTGCAAAATTTGTTTTGCCACATCAATCATTGTTGTTAGCACTTAGCAGGTAAAGACGTTAGGAATGTGGGTGAGGGCATAACCGTCAATGATGAGCTACAGGAGTTAGATCTAAAGAGAATAGGAATACTGTCAATTTTGTAGCCCAATCCACTTATGCGGCAATTCAAGATTGGATAATTCTCTAAGAATATCAGCAGAGGAGTGGAGGCTCTTATGAAACAAAGATCTAGAAATAGTTGGCTCAATTGGAGGTAATAATACTGCATTCTTTCACTGAGCTGTTAAAAAATAAGAAATGCTAGAAACTCAATACTTTGTCTGAAAAAATGATCGGGGGAATAGGATAACGAATCCCCAACAGGTAAAGCAATTAATTGTGGGGTACTATTATCAGAATCTGTTAGGCACCTCTAAGGGGCATATGGCTTAGGAAATTCGGGGAGACTTCAACAGGTTCTCCAGCTTCAAGTTTGGAGATTAAGCAGACTATGTTTTCTTTGGATGGAGAAAGGCTTCAGGCCCTGACAGGTTCACAGCTTGTTTTTTCAAAAAGCTTGGCCTGTTATCTATTCAGATGTAGTCCATGCCATCCAATCATTCTTCAAATCAGGTAGGTTTAGGTAGGTTACTTGGAGAGGTGAATGCAACAATTATTACTCTTGTCCCTAAAGTGAGCAATCCTTCAAGCATGGGAGATTATAGACCAATTTCTTTGCAATATCATTTATAAGTGCATCACAAAGAACTTGAACAATAGACTTGTCATGCTTGAATGATATTATTAGCCCCTGAAATTGTTAAGAACTACCATAAAGAAAAAGGCCGAGGCAAGTGTAGCATCAAGGGTGGTTTATTTTTTGATGCCTTCAGATTGTGGGTTTTCCCCTCATGATATGTTAATTGGGTGAGGAAGTGTATTACGACTCCTAGGTACCGTGTAGCTGGTTATTTTAAAGGAGCCAAAAAAAATGAGACAAAGGGATCCATTGTCCCCACATTTGTTTTTGCTAGCAATGGAATTCCTAAATCCAACTCAGATACTAAAAGAAAAGGATTCTTTGTTGCAAGGTCTTCAACTTCCATCCCAGATGTGAGAATATGCAGCTTATTAATATTTATTTTGCAAACGACTGAATGATTTTCACAAGAGCTGATCTATACCCAGTCAAGTAAGTGAAAAGTGTTTGGAAGACTTAAAAGTGATTTACAGGTTGTAGATTAATACACTAAAAGTAAAGTGTTTTGTGCAGGTGAATTTGCTGGTCTAAAGAACCAGATTTTGGATGCTCTTCACTTAAGGAAGGTATCTCAGTTAGATATCTGGATAAGCCTCTAGTCCCTAGTAAGATGAGCTATCATGAATGCAGGCCCCTAATTGAAAAAATAACAAAAAGAATAAATGCTTGGACATGTAAATACTTATCCTTTGCAAGCAAATTGAAGTTATTACAATTATTCTTGTATAGTGTCTTTGGGGAGTGAATGGATGTTGCTTTTTCCTTTAAAATTTATGAAGAAAGAAGGTACACTTCACACAACTATAAAACGGAGGTGGAGACTTTCATGCACCTGTCACATTATTTGTTATTATAAACAAAATAACATTTAATGGAGTACAATCTTAAGTGCGGCCAAAGCTGTGCCAAAGATGACAGCCATTTCATCAAACACCAGGTAAGCAAGACATTCCCTCCACCATGTTGGGATAACTGGTTGATCCAATCCACAATACAGACCTTTATAGCAATTGGGTTTTTGATCTTCTAAAAAAAGATCTCCATATTTATGATAAGAATATGTTCCAATTAACTTTTGTAACGATTGCTCTGTGCCTAAGTTATAACAATGGCATTAAAAGTTGAACATGTACTAGTTGTGCATAAGCAAGAACATGGACAAACAAAAACACGGTGTAGAGACTTAACTCCAGAAAGTGAAAAAATCCCATAAATTAAAACAATTAAATAAAAGAAGATAAAAATTCCTAAAGAAAGTAAGAATGTAAGAATGAAGGTACCTAAGAATAAGATGTTGAAAGCATAGCTTCTCTAAATTTCCACCTAGTATTTTTAATGAACCCCACTAGAGGCTAAAAGGCTATCCACATCTGCACATCCAAGGAAAAAAAGAAAGAAAGTGAAACCCAAAAAGGGGGAAAATTTATTCGAATATGACCAAATGGAAATTACAACAAGGAAGCAGAATGAAATTCAAAATTTATACAAACGCATCACTCAAAAACCACAACCTAAGGCTTGGTAACTTATGTACAAGCAAATGAAAGTTTTTGAGTGATGCATTTGTACCAATCATATACTATAGACTCTGCTCCAAATGACTGCCAATTGGTTCCTTAAACTCTCTCCATCTCTCAAAGACTATAAATAATGGGGCAAATATAAAATAAATTAGAGGCTCAAATTCTAATCAAACTAACAGTCAGTCCAAAAATTAGAATTGCCATGGCTAATGATAAGTCTACATCGACTAATGTCCAAAGTAGTGACCTACAAGATGACAAGGCACTAGAAATGGGAAGAAAACAAAAGGGAGGAAGAAAGTGTCCCAACATAAAGAAGTGTAGCATCTAATAGCGTGTGTACTTGATTATGACATAGACTAAAAACCAAGTTATTACAAAATGAGCTAACATGAGTAACACTGGAAAATGAATGCAGTTTTGAATTTCACGGAAATGTGATCTCTGTTTTGATAGGAAATGAATGTCTAAAGGTTGGGTGTGAAAAACAAGTGTACAATAAAGTATGCAAATAGCATTTTTGTGCAATTAGCCAATAGCATAAAGTTTCCATTACTATATGTGTCAAAAAACTATAGTATCACTTTTGAAAGTGCTTAATAATAAAGAAAATATATATACCCACTTTATTCAATTTGAAAATTTTAAATAAAACTAAGCCAAATAATACTAATAAGCTCAAGAACTTCATCTTTGATATTTGACAGACCATTTAAACTAAAAAGGAACATACCTGTAAATGTATTCAAGTTGACCGCTTTCATTTTCAAATGATTCTCCATTTTCAGGCCTTCTTTGTTACTCTTGACAAACCTGAGTTGAGCCTCCATTCTTAAGCTCTCTATTATTTACAACCTCAATCCAAGTCTCTAGTTTTGGGTAGCTATTAGTTGCAAAGCTCTTGGTTTCTACTGGCATCCAAGAACTAGTCTATTCAGTTTATTCTACCATTGTGAATTCTTGCAAATTTTGCCCCTGCAAAGATTGAATACAATATTGTGGGTATACCACAAGGCAATGACCAAGCCAGCTGCAAAATCCTACTAACAACACAATCTTTGGAAGTGTGTAGGCAAGTAAAGACCAACACAATCTTTGGCGATCAGGATTGCAGGATTCTTTGTTGCAAGGACTTCAAATTCCATCCCAGATGTGAGAATATGTAGCTTATTAATCTTTATTTTGCAGATGACTGAATGATTTCACAAGAGCTATCAACTCCCAGTCCAGTTAGTGAAAAGTGTGGGGAAAACTTTAAAGTAACTTTTGGCTTGTAGATTAATACTCTAAAAGTAAGTATTTTGTGCAGGTGTATCTGCTAGTCAAAGGAACCAGAAATTTGGATGCTTTTCACTTTAAGGATGGTAATCTCCTGGTTAGAAATATGGGTATGCCTCTAGTCCCTGACAAACTGAGGTGTCATGATTGCAAGCCCTTAATTAAGAGAAGAAGAAGAAGAATAAACGCTTGGACATTTTAATACTTATCCTTTGCAGGCAAATTGAAGTTATTACAATTACTACTGTGTACCATGAGAGCAAGACACATTCCCTCCATCACATTGGAATAACTGGTTGATCCAAACCACAATATAGATCTTTATAGCAATTGGGTTTTTGATCTTCTTAGAAAAAAGATCTCCATATCTATGACAAGAATATGTTCTGATTAACTTTTAATGACTGCTCTGTGCCTAAGTTATAACAATAGCATTAAAAAGTTGAACTTGTATTGGTTGTGTATAAGCAAGAAAATAAACCAAAAAAAAACACACACACTATAGAGATTTAACTCAAAAAAGTGAAAAACTCCCAAAACTTGAAAATAAATAAATAACAAATAAAAAAGATTTTCTAAAGTATGTAAGTGTGTAAGAATGAAGGTACCTTAGAATAAGATGTTGAAAGCATTGCTTCTCTAAATTTCCACCCAATATATTAAAATATTGTTAATGAACCCCGCTGGAGAATAAAAGATCATCCACATCAGAACATCCGAGGAAAAAAGAAGAGATTGTAACCCCAAAAGAGGGAAAATAGATTAAAATATGACCAAAAGGAAATTAAAATAATGTGGTAGAATGAAATTCAAAATTTGCACAAATGAATCACTTGAAAACCACACCCTAAAGCTTGGTAACTTAGGTACAAGCAAGTGTAAGTTTTTTAGCATAATCATATGTTTTTGATTGTGCTCCAAATGAATGCCAATTGGTTCCTTAACCTTACTCCATCTCTCAAAGACTATAATTACTGGTGCAAAAATAAAATAAAGGCTCAAATTTAGATTAAACCAACACTCAGTCCAAAAATTAGAACTGCCATGGCTAATGATAAGTTTGTGTCTTCTAATGTCCAGATTAGTGACCTACAAGATAGCATGGCACAGGAAGCCATCACATGAAGAAGTTCAATTAAATACAAATAATTGGGAAGAAAACAAAAGGGAGGAAGAAAGGGTATTTACATAAATAAGTGCAGCATATCATATTATTATTTACAAAGCCCTTGGTTTCTATTGGCATCCAAGAACCATTCCATTCAGTTTATTCTCTGCCATTGTGAATTCTTGCAAGTTCTGCCCCTGCTAAGATTGATTTCAACATTGTGGGTATACCACAAGACAATGACCAAGCTAGCTACGAAATCCTACTAACAAATACAATCTTTGGAAGTGTGTAGGCATATGATGACAAATAAAGACAAGAACTACTATAAGGTGACCTTGAATTATCCAGGCTATTATAGCATTGAAACTTAAAGGAACCAAGTAGAAATACTAAATACAAGTTTGGATCTCGTTCTCCATTATTCTTGTGTTAATCAACACATTGATCAGATCCAACATAAGCTTTTTTGGTTCTCTCTTCAAAGCATTCCCCTTCAAGGGATACTGATCATATTCTTTCTGTCAAAGATAAACCCACCCTTCTTGCAAGTGGCAAAATCTTTGCCAGAAATGGACAGTTTATGACCCATCATTGTTATCCACAAACAGGGTTATAAAATAAACCATTGAGTTGATCTACCATTTCAATTTTAATCATGTTTTGGCATCTTTGGAGCTAACAAATCAATTATTAGGTGGAAAACTACAAGATTACACAAATATACACAATTCATCATTTGCAAAAATAAAAGAAATGTTGAGTTACATTTGTAACAATATTAGTGAGGTCAATGGATGGGTGAAGGAGCAATTTCTACCTGGATGGTGACATCATATCTTCAATACTCCATCTTCAAAGATGGAATAGAACGCGAGGAAGTGAGATACAGACCTTTATAGATAAGGACTTCCCATACTAGCAGTGGAAGGACCACAAGGAGGCACCAAAGGCAAGGAGTAGGTCCACTGCCAAAAGAAAATTAGTCACAAAAAGGATGTTTAAAAAAAAAAAAAAGACTTAATTAATTACAAATTTAGAGAAAAACCAACCTTTATATTCTTGCTGATTTGGCTACCTACTTTTGTGGATTCTTATCTTCTCTAAGACTACATGGTTGCCCTCATAGACTATTTTTAAACTTATGAGGTTATGCTACTTGTGTATTATGTAATTGAACACTTGAGGTTTATAAGACATTTTTTCGATAAGGTACGATACGCCCAAACCACCACCCATAGCCCCAAAATGATCAAATCATTGGCAATTGACCAATGTCCCAACACCCAATCATACATACACACCAGCAACCAACTCAGATTTTGCTCAAGACACCCAAACATACTAAAAAAAAAAATAGAGAAAAAACTCATCTCAGGATTATTGGTAGGTTGGTAGGTTCAATGAAAAATTTAGTAGAATTGAAATCTAACTTAATAAATGTGACAACGTGTTAATTGTTTTCATTAGTTTGGACATATGAAATAACAATCCTAATAAGCTTACAAGCAAAAGGAGGAAAAAAAAAAAAGTTCCCTTGTAAATTACACTAATGGATTGTTGTAATAAAACATTTGGTATCATAATAAAGAACTAAGGCTCAACCCAACTGGAAAATACATAAATAAAAAGTAAAACCACAATTGTCCTTAGTATATACATCCATGATGTATATTGAAATTACACTGGGCACATTGACAAAAAAACTCTATGCAATCACGACCACATTTGTCACATTTAAGGTAGTCTTTAGTTTCCTCAATGAAAGTAAGGGGGTGTGGGTGAAAGGAAAATTCATATGCACTTCCAAACTTGATAGTTGGGTATTTCCCAAGAATACATTTGGGATGTACAGGATAATCACAATTTGCACAATAGTAGAACCAATGCTTTGAATTGCGTTCTGCTTCACAAATATCACAATAATATTCACCCGAGTCATCTTCAGCAGTATAACATAGAGTGAAGGGATGCTCATGTTGTTTGTACCTTGCGGTTTGTGGTAGTGTAGCACATTTGAAGTCCAAAGCAAAGTCACAAGTGGTACAACGGAATATTGGGGAAATTTCAGAATCACAACAACTGCAATTATGTTCAGATTCTTTGCTAGAGAGAAGAAGTCGATGCTCATGACCAGGGTGGGTAAGGATGTCTGAGATTAAACTACATGGAATATTGAGACTAAACCCACATGGTGTACAACTATAATTGAAGCCAGAGCAATCACATTTACAGGCATAACACCAAAATGTATTTTTCCAAGTATAAGGTGATTTTGGAAAGAGGGTGAGTAGGTGTTGATGAAGTGGGTGTCGTTTTTTCTAGATAATTTAGCACAAGATTCATGTAGAAAGAAGCTACAATTTACACAACTATAAAAGGGAGGGAAAATTGCTTGTACGCACCCGTTGCATTTTTCAATATTTAGTACCTCATCATCCAAAAGCTTTAAGCCATGCTCATGACTGAAGTGTTGGATTTCTATCGCTATTTCAGTTCCATCCACCCCCACTTTGATATTTTTGACTTCGTAAGCTGCAGATTGATTGAGCTCTAAATCTTCATTCTCCTCCTCTTTAAGTTTTAGCAAATTTATGTTCTCCCTATATCTATAGTCCGCAGCACAATCGAGATGGGCAACAAAATTGCATTTGGGGCAATAGTAAAACCCAGAGTTTGCGTTCACTTTTTGAGCACAGCGCTGACAAAATTGGGAGTCGGATTGATGGAGTTCAACTTCAAGAGAAGAATGGGTGAGGTGGAGGGGGTGCCTATGATATTTAACTTTGAGCGTGCGCGGCAAAGAAGCACAAGTATTATGAATGCAATAACTACATAAGGCACAATGATAAGGTATACCCTCAACTTTTTTGCCACAAAGGTCACAAGTGTACGTCATCCACTTCCAAAGGGGAGTTAATGGGTGGTGGTGGACTTCAGATTCCATGGTGGGCGGTAAGGAAGCACATGTGGCGTGAAGGTTGAAGTCGCAGCGGTAACAGCGATAAGTGTATTGTCCGCGAGATTCATTGCAGACTTGGCATTTGGTCTTTTGTTTGTCTTCTTGTTCAGGATAAAGTGTCTTTTCATCAAAGAGAATGAGAGGATGGATTGGGTGCAAGGGATGGTGCAACCCAAGGGCTACTTCCGCACATGACTTATGAAGAAAGATGCCCCAGTTGTAGCAAGGACCATAAACTGATTCCTGGCACCCACAACAAGTAAATCCATATCTGTGGTCTGGATCGAAGAGCAAAGGGATGGTTTGAATGGGAAAAATGTAGAAGGTGCTGCTGCTGCGGCTGCTCCATCTTGTTGTTGTATGACATAATCATCAAAATAGTGATGCGTCAGAATTGGTTTCGAATCTATCTAACAACACACCATTTTCTTTCTTTAAATTTCCATGTAAAATGACCCATTTTGGAGTTTGGATTTTAATAACAAAAACTGATTCCAAGCTTTTGGTTTGGGTTCATACCGTTACTTACAGAGGATTTGGGCGTGAAGAGTTTCTATTCGGACCAGGTCCAGATTGTTTAAAACGCATGGGTTTGGCTTTGGCCCGGGTGGGTATTTTTGTTGGGTGGGTCTTTTCAATTTTTGCAATGTTAAAAGTGGAAGACAATTTTAAATTTTTAATAACCTACAAACCATTGACATAGACATAGGATTAGGAATTCTATAAATTTATTTCATTATTTAATAAAAAAGTGATTTTTTTACTTGACTCCAAAAATATTATTTATTTGGATAAATAATAAGAATAATGGCTTTTTTTTTTCATGTGTCTCTTTCTTTCATTCAATCACTCTTTTTAATTTTTTTTTAATGCTCATTCTACCACTCCCTTAATCTTTATAATATTTTGACAAGATTTTGTAGCTTAGTTCAAAAAAGAATATAAACTATCTTTATGGGACAAAATTTAATAGGGATTAGGTTCTTCTAAAAAAAAATAATTTGCTAAATCCACTATTGGAATAATTTTATTTCCTACAATTACCTTCCTTTCGTGTGATCTATTCTTTCTTTCAAATATTGTGGTAACTGGGCATTAACAACTCACTAATCTATGAAAAAAAATTTAGGTTTTTTTTTTGGATATTCTTCAACATAATAAACAACTAATTTTATAGATTTAATGGTAAATGACAACTAATTATTTTGAAATTTTACATGTGATTAACCAATAATAAATATCAAATAAAAAACTTAGAATCAAGAAAATAATGATTTGTAAAAAAAAAAAAAACAATTAAGAGATTTACCTTTCATCACCCAACAAAAAAAGCATGATATACCTTCTATTATTATCTCATAATTTAAGAATAATATATCTTACAAAATTATAGAGTCAATTCAAGTCCAATAAAATATTTTCAGATGAAAATGTTTTTCCAAAAAAAAAATAATAATTTCCCAGTGTTTGTTTGCATTTCTAAAAATACTCTAAAAAATATTTGTAAGTGTTTAGTTGTATAAATGTTATGAAAAACATATTTGCTACTACTTTAACACATTCTCATCTCCCAATATGCACATATATAATAATAAAAAATAAAAATAAAAGTAAAATTTTAGATTAAAAAAAAAACATAATCAAGGACCAGCGGTTAGTGGTAGTGGTTGGCCACTAAAGACTGGAAATTTTAGTGGAGAGTGGGGGTGGAAGTCCAATTGATGAGTTTGGGTGATGTGGAAAATGGTTTATGAAAAATAAAAGCATAAACTAATTTTCACCATAAATGTTCTTATCTTATGGTCAAGTGAAAAAAAATTTATAGTTGACTAACATTTTCAGTCACCCCAAGTACCCGTAAATGAGGAAAATGTTTTCGTGAAATCAATTTTAATCAAACCAAACACAACCCAAATTTTACAACATTTAATGTTTATATGAAAAATTTTAAGCAAGCAAAGTAATCTATAGTTTATAAATAAATAAATAAAACACACACACACCCATATATATGAACAAATTTGTAAAAGTATCAATACTTACAGCTAGAATAATACAATTTGGCTTCAAAACACACCTAAAAAAAGCTTCCAATTGGCCTCATTTTGAGTTTGTTGAAGTTCATGTAACATTTATCTATAACCACGAAAAGAAAAGGGCATCTGACACAAAGGGGTTGGTGAATCCAAATGTAGATGGATCACATACGAAAAGTACACAGAGAAAGAGGGGTGCAATGCGTGAGAATTGGTATCAAATCTAACAATAGCATTTTCTTAAATTGCTCTCAATTTCAATGTAAAATGATTGATGTGGAGTTTGGTTGCGAGAGATATTGAGGTGAATATAGGATTTTAATAAGAAAGATTGAAAGCTTTTGGGGTTCATACCACTGCAGAGAGAGTATACAGAGGAGGATCTGGGTGTGTGTTTGATTTTACTTGGGTCTAATAAAAGTAAGTACAAAAATTGGATTTTTAGAATGAAATTAAGAAATTTGGGTTGAACTATTGTACATGAACGTATAATAGATATTACATAAAACTTGGATTCAAGAAAATATTATTTAAGTGATATTCATTTTATCAAAGATACATTAAATGTAACATAAACTAAACCATTTAGTGTCAATTTCAAGTGCAATGAAATTTTACCACATTTAACATCTATATGACCAATTTTAAGCAAGCAAAGCACTCTATTGTTATGAATAACAATAGAAAAACACACATATATATATGAACAAACTTTACAGAAAAATTATAAATACTTACAAAGAGAAGGATACAATTTTGGCTTCAAGACACCCTAAGAAAGATTCAAAATTGGCAAGAAAGCTTCTAAGCTAGCCTCAATTTTAGTTTTGTGAAAGCCAAATTCATGAAGAAATCATCTATAACTTCTACTATATATAGAAGATTATTATGCCATTGTGTCAAAAAAAAAAAAAAAGTAGGCAAAGCAAGGCATTTATGTTTACTTGCCAACTTAGACTAATATAACTCATGTGGAACAAGAGAAACAAGACAAGACATTTATGCTTGCTTGCCAACTTAGACTTATATATTCTCTTTTATTTAATCTTTTTTTTATTCAGGTCCAAAATTCATACTGACATTTACGTTTTCTTTCTTTTTGCTCGCTTGTCTATACCAACACTTTTCACCAAGTGACCACTATTACTTAATTGCAGCCACTAAGAGCTGTCCAGTCACCACCACTATAGCTAAAGTTAACTTGATCTTCCACCAAAAGAGAAAAACTATTAGCAAGTGGAAAAAATGTCAAAATTGTAGGTGGTTTACTAGTAATTTAATGAATCAACACACAAAATCACAACCAAAACTGCTTAATCGTAGAAGAAAGGCACATACATATACATACATATGGACTTTTTATTTCAACATGGCATGTTAATCCTATCACTTCCAGCATAGATTACGCATCGTGAATTTGCTTACAAAAATCAGTGTATTTGTGTTGCTTGTTCCACTAACACCTCCTAATTACAAAAAGATGAGCTTTCACTATTGCATGGGCCATTGTTTTGACAGTGACACACAACTTCCCTCTTCAAGTCTCATGTCAGCATATTTTGATAGAAAATCCTACAGAAATAGCCACAAGTCAGAAGAACATTTTTGTGTGTGAGAGAGAGAGTATAAAACTTCCTGTCCATAAGTAGATACAACACTAAGACATGCATTAAATGATCTGACGATCAAAATTTGGAAAGAAATGAGTGTCTGGCTCGTGTGTTTGAAAGAAAGTGAATTGACATTCTACTGGATCAATACAGATATCATTTTTAAATAGAAAAGAAAAAATACAGACAATGAAGAAGGATAAAACAGCAAATACTGAAGCCATTATACGTATTCTACAAAAAACATGCTGGTGACAGATTGCTGCCCAATAATATGAAGAAACTATGACAAAACTGTCACACAGTGGAAGTTACTTTGTAGGAGAAACCAATCTCAAACCTAAATTTCCCACAGGCAGGTAAACAAAATAATGAAGAATACCTGATAAGTTGCAGTGTCACGGTCCTCAGTCTTTTCTTTTTCAATCAATACTTGTGCAGTTTCACCCATCAACTTCCATTTCACAATCTGTAAGAGACACCAGAGAGAGCAGAACATCAATGGACCAGTTTGTTCAGGAGAAAGACCATTCTCTATGTAATAATAACCAGATTTCAGATCCCAGTATCAGTGTGAACAGATTTATCCTTTCCAGTTACCTATGCACAATGCTGAAAAGCTCAAAGCAAAGAAGCAGTGCATACCCAGTGTATAGAATTTGGCAGGGAAGTGTGGATATAAATGTGAACTTCTTTTGAGAAAAAAATAATTCCGAAACTATAAAACCAAAAAGTGCTTCTAGGAGGAAATAATTCTTACAATGTGCTAGCTTTTGTAATCTTTTTCTAGGAATGCAATGGCTAATTCAAGTTATAACTGCAAAGACCAATTGTGAAAGCATGCAAAACTCAACCCGGTTAGAATACCTTTCACCTTACATGTTTGAAAATGGACCAGCTTCCATAGCAAATTAATAATCAAACATAGAGTTACTTCAACTTATTTACTTTGCTGAGTTCTTCACCTTCATGTAAGATCAATTTAAAGCACCATCAGGAAGCCCAATTATCAACGACTATGCATTGGGGGTAAAAAATTAATAAAACGATAGAAATACCTCAAGCAATTTATCTAGAGACCTGCTGTGAGTACTGAAAAGCTCTTTCTTTCTCTTGAATCAATAACCACACAACCTGGATCATTCAGAAAAATTAAGCCCACATTTTTCACTTTGTATTAAATATATGAACTTTTCAAGCTGCTATCGTGGATAAAGAACAACCTTTCGAACGTACTCTGCATATGATATGTTGACAGATTCTATGTATGGTATGTGTGGAAAGCTATATATGGTATAATCTTGGGCATGAAGGTGAAGGAAATATTCAGAGAAGGAAACTGAGTAATTAGAGATTATTTGATTTCCTATTTCTATTATTGTATTCCTATTATAAGTGTAGGGTTTCTCTATTTAATCAGAGTTGTACATAGTGGAATAAGCAAGTAATAATACAATTATTTTATTCCTCTCTTCTCTAGTTACTGGTTTCTTTTGTTTCTTCATGATATGCAGCAAAGCAACTCTGACACTAATTTAGAGTAGTAACCAATTCATATAATTAATATAGTATGTCAACATACAAGGGAAATTGCAGCATCTTTAAAGCTACCATACAACTTACTGCAGACCTGATACTCAAAATGAAAGTAAAACTTAGTTTACCTATGGGTTGTCTACAAGCCTTAACCAGAGAAGGAAGGTGATAACAGACAAAAAAGATGCAAGAGAACCATGTAAAATCAAGCAAGCTATTAACACATAAAAGAGTATGCTTACAAGATCGTGGAAGCAAAGAATTGCAAGATCATTGAGTGATGGAATGCTTCTTCTACCAACAAAGTGATGATCAAGGTACATAAAAAATCTTGAAAAACACTTTGTCATCACCTTGTAATTTCCCCACATTTGCCGAAGTTCTATAAGTAAATAGGTGTCGCATTTGTCATTTAGAGATGGCAGCACCTAATAGTACACTTGAAAGCAAGGAAATTAACAGAGGATAACAGAGCAATACAAATTGATGGGGTTATATCTTATATGCTGTAAAACATTAGGGTAACCAAGGTGTCCAGATATTTCCTAGTTGAAAAAACCTTAGTCGAGTGAATTGGGAGACTAATCTATATGTAGCTAGCTAGACCTAGACATGAGGTAGAAATGCTCCATCTGTTTGCCCAGTCCTTAATTCTCACCAAGATACCGTTCTGTTAGAAAAGGGAGCTCATGACACAGACTAATAGGGCTAATGTGCTATCAAGTTTAGCTTACATTATGGATCCATACAAGACAATATAAAAGACAGTGAATATAAATATTCTATAGAACATCAACAACCTTATTATTTGTAATGTTAACCCACAAAAGAAAATATTGGTTTTTTCTTTTGTTGTTGTTGTTTTGCATTTTTTTTGGTTTTTTTTTGGTGTGTGTGTGTTTGGGGGGGGGGGGGGGGGGGCGCGGGGGTTGGTGGTGGGGTGGTGTGGAAGTGTTCAGTAGCCAAAGTTCTACCAACCAATTATGGATTCTGCATAACTGATCTCATATACAAACTACATACTACTGAAGAAGTTGTCTAAATGTTTAGAATCGCACCACTGAAGCAATGCTCTCTTCCAAAGCCATTTTGTATCTTTCATAAATCTGCCCCGAATAATCATAAGGTTGTCTCTGAGAACACATGGTGTAAACATAGCAATCAACAAAGTGAAGGATATTCAATACATGTAAGCATGTATTAAAGAACTCTTCATGGAGAAGAATGATCATGTGACAAAAAGCAATCATAGATCATCGAATATATAAATCCTTTAACATATTCCTGGAAAGAGCAAAACAGCAACCTTTCTGTTTTATTTTTTTTCAGAAAAAAAAAAAAAAAATCCTAATTTAGCAACTTATGGTAATTCTTTACTTCAATCATCTCGCAGTTAGTAATAACCTAATTATAATTGAGAATGTAAGCAAACACACATGCATATATATATACATAACAAACAGACAAGAAACCAAGAGTGCATCATAATTTAAGTAATGGTTACTTAAAGAACTTCATTAATATAAGAAATTAACATGTGTGAATGGCAATAATAAATTACAAAGAAAACCAAAAGAATTAATTAAAATTTTCACAAAAATGATATGATTATAACATGTACATAAAAAATTAACAACAAACCAAGACAACCCAATATAATTTTCAAAAAGGGTACTAAAAAAACTACATGAACATAACAAATTAACTAGTGCTTTACAACAAATCACTTAACAAAGCAGACCAAGAGAACCCATTAACTCATGAAATTGTTAAGAACTACCATAGAGAAAAATGTCAACTCACCAAGGCAGGTGGGCATTAGGAAAGCTTATAATTCAGTGGAATGATGGTTTACTTTTCAGTGCCTTCAGGTTGTGGGTTTTCCCAAAAGATATGTTGATCGGGTAAGGGAGCGTATTTCCATTCCTGTGTACTCTATGGCCGTAAATGGAGGAAGACTAGCTGGTTATTTTCGAGGAGCTAAGGGGAAGAGACAAAGGGGTCCATAATTGTCCCCTTATTTGCTTTTGCTAGCAATGGAGTTGTTAACTTAGATGCTGAAAAAAAGGATTATTGGTTGCAAGGACTTCAAATTCCATAGCAGATGTGAGAATATGCAGCTTATAAACCTTTATTCTACTAGAATGATTTCACAAGAGCTGATCTGCTCCCAGTCCAGTTAGTGAAAAGTGTTTGGAAAACTTTATAGTGATTTCTAGCAGGCAGATTAATTATCTAAAAGTAAAGTATTTTGTGCAGGCGTATGTGGGTCTAAAAACTAGATTTTGGTTGTGCTTTCACTTTAAGGAAGGTAGTTTCCTAGTTATATATCTGGGTATGCGTCTAGTACCTGGTAAACTGAGCTATCATGATGCAAGCCCCTAATTGAGAAAAAAAAAAACAAGAAGAATAAATTCTTGGACATTTTAATACTTATCCTTTGTAGGCAGATTGAAGTTATTACAATCAGTCCTGTATTACAACTTTTCACACAACTAAAGAAAGGATGCGGAATGACTTGCATGCACCTGTCACCTTTTTTGTTATTCTAAACAAAATAACGTTTAATGGAGTACAATCTTAAGTGCAGCCATTTCATTAAACACCAGTAAAGCAAGATGCATTCCCTCCACCACATTGGAATAACTGGTTGATCCAAACCACAATACAAACCTTTATAGTAATTGAGTTTTTGATCTTCTAAGAAAAAGATATCCATATTTATGACAACAATATGTTCCAATTAACTTTTGTAATGACTGCTTTGTGCCTAAGTTATAACAATGGCATTAAAAGTTGAACTTTTCCTCACTGTGTATAAGCAAGAAAATGAACAAACAAAAACAGTGTAGAGATAAAACTCCAAAAGGTGAAAAACTTCCAAAACTTAAAATAAATAAATAAAATAAAATATGATTTGCTAAAGATTGTAAGAGTGTAAGAATGAAGGTACCTAAGAATAAGATGTTGAAAGCATTGCTTCCCTAAATTTCCACCCAATATATTAAAATATTGCTAATGACCCAGAGGAAAATAAAAAACTATCTGCATCTGCACATTCAAGAAAAAAGGAAGACGGTGTAACCCAAAAAGAGGGAAAATTAATTCAAATATGACCAAAAGGAAATTACAATAATGCGGCAGAATGAAATTAAAAAATTGTTCTAACGCATCACTCAAAAACCACTCCCTAAAGCTTGGTAACCTTTTTTTTTTTGATAAGTCAAAAGCTTGGTAACTTTGATACAAGCAAATGTATGTCTTTAGTATAATCAAATACTATAGCTTGTGCTCCAAATGAATGCCAATTGGTTCCTTAACCTCACTTCATCTCTCAAAGACTATATGGCGCAAAAACAAAAATAAAGGATCAAATTCAGATCAAACCAACACTCAGTCCAAAAATTAGAATTTTCATGTCTAATGATAAGTCTGCATCTACTAATGTCCAGAGTAGTGACCTACAAGTGAGCAATCTTTCAATAATTATTACACGTCCCTAAAGTGAGCAATCTTTCAAGCATGGGGGATTCTAGACCAATTTCTTGTTGCAACTTCATTTATAAGTGCATCACCAAGAACTTGACTAACAGACTTAAAACTTGCTTGAATGATATTATTAGCCCCAACCAAACTGCCTTTGTACTTGGCAAGAATATAGCAGAAACTGTCTCATAGAATTGTAAAAATACCATAGAGAAAAAGGCCAAGGCAGGTGTACCATCAAGGTGTACACTAGAAAAGCATATGATTCAGTGGAAATGCCGGTCTATCAGTGCCTTAATGTTGTGGGTGTTCCCTCAAGATATGTTAATTGGGTGAGGGAGTGTATTACCACCCCTATGTATTCTGTGGCTGTAAATGGGGGACCAGCTGATTATTTAACTTATTTTCAAGGAGACAAAGCGGTCCATTGTCCTCTATTTTCTTTTTTGTGCTAGCAATGGAGTTCCTAACTCAGATGCTGTAAAAAAGGATTCTAGGTTGCAAGGACTTCAAATTCCATCCCAGATGTGAGAATATGCAGCTTATTAATCTTTATTCTACTAGAATGATTTTCACAAGAGCTGGTCTACTCCCTGTCCAGCTAGAGAAAAGTGTTTGGAAAATTTATAGTGATTTCTGGCTAGTAGATTAATACTCTAAAAGTAAAGTATTTTGTGCAGTATATGGGTCTAAAGAACTAGATTTTTTATGGGCTTTTATTTTAAGGAAGGAAGTTTCCCAGTTATATATCTAGGAATGCATCTAGTCCCAGGTAAGCTGAGCTATCATGATGCAAGCCCCTAATTGAGAAAAAAACAAGAAGAATATATTTTTGGACATTTTAATACTTAGCCTTTGCAGGCAGATTGAAGTTATTACAATCAGTCTCATATTGTGTCTTTGGGAGGTGAGTTAGTAGACGTTGCTTTATTGTAGGTAATTTAACACAAGATTTATAAAGAAAGAAGCAACACTAAAAAATGGAGGTGGAATGACTCGCATGCACCGGTCACATTTTTTGTTATTCTAAGCAAAATAACATTTACTGGAGTACAATCTTAAGTGCAGCCAAAGTTGTGAGAAAGAAGACAGCCATTTCATGAAACACCAGTAAAGCAAGACACATTCCCTCCACCACATTGGGATAATTGGTTGATCCAAACCGCAATACAAACCTTTATAGTAATTGGGTTTTTGATCTTCTAAGAAAAAGATCTCCATATTTATGACAACAATATGTTCTGATTAAATTTTGTAACGACTGCTCTGTGCCTAAGTTATAACAATGGCGTTAAACGTTGAACTTGTACTGACTGTTTATAAGCAAGAAAATGAACCTAAAAAGAAAAAAACAGTGTAGAGATAAAACTCCAAAAGGTGAAAAACTTCCAAAACTTAAAAATAAATAAATAAAATAAAATACGATTTGCTAAAGATTGTAAGGGTGTAAAAATGAAGGTACCAGAGAATAAGATGTTGAAAGCATTGCTTCTCTAAATTTCCACCCAATATATTAAAATACTGCTAATGAAACCCACTGGAGAATAAAAAACTATCTGCATCTGCACATTCAAGAAAGAAGGAAGAGAGTGTAACCCAAATATAGGGAAAATTGATTCAAAATATCACCAAAAGGAAATTACAATAATGCGGCAGAATGAAATTAAAAAATTGTTCTAATGCATCGCTAAAAAACCACATCCTAAAGCTTGGTAACTTTAATACAAGCAAATGACTGTTTTTAGTATAATCAAATACTATAGCTTGTGCTCCAAATGAATGCCAATTGATTCCTTAACCTCACTCCATCTCTCAAAGACTATAAATAATTGCGCAAAAATAAAATAAAGGATAAAATTCAGATTAAACCAACACTCGGTCCAAAAATTATATTTGTCATGTCTAATGATAAGTCTACTCCTACTAATGTCCAGAGTAGTGACCTACAAGACGACATGGCACTGGAATCCATTACGTGAAAAAGTTCAAATTAAATACAAGTAATTGGAAAGAAAACAAAAGGGAGGAAGAAAGGGTCCCAACATAAATAAGTGTAGCAACTTATAGCATGTGTGCTTGATTATGACATAGACTAAATACCAATTTGTTACAAAATGAGCTTACACAAGTGATACAAGCAAAATGAGAGCATATTTGAATTTGATGGAAATGCGATCTCTATTTTAATACAAAGTGTGCAAATAGCATTCTTGTCCTAATGTTAGCTAATAGCATAAAGTTTCAAGTATTATATTATATGTGTCAAAAAACTATAGAATCACTTTTGAAAATGCTTAATAAGAAGAAAAATATATATACTAACTTCATTTAATTTGAAAATTGTAAGTAAAACTAAGCTAATCAATACAACCAAGCTCAAGAACTTCATCCTTGATATTTAACAGACCATTTAGCATGAAAGGAATGTACCTTTAAATCTAATCAAGCACACTACTTTCAGTTTCAAAATGATTCTCCACGCCTTCTCTGTTAACTCTTGACAAACTTGAGTTGAGCCTCCATTCTTGAGCTCTTTATTATTTACAACCTCAAGACAAGTCTCTGGTTTTAGGCTTTCATCATTATCTACAAAGCCCTTGGTTTCTACTGGAATAAAAGAAACATTCCATTCAATTTATTCTTGCAGGTTCTGCCCATGAAAAGATTGACTTCAACATTGTGGGAATACCACAAGACAATGACCAGTCTAGCCGTAAAATCCTACAAACAATACAATCTTTGGAAGCGTGTAGGCAAATGATGACCAATAAAGATGGTTGGAACTCGTCTATTTATATGAGGGATGTTTCTAATTGTTTATTATTTTTAAGCAGAAAATCACTCAACAAATCAAATTAAGAGAAACCCATTACAATTTTCAAAAAGGGTACTTGAAAAACTACATGAACATAACAAATTAACTTGAAATTTACAACAATTTACTTAACAAAGCAACACAAGAGAACCCATTATAATTTTACTCGAAAAACCACATGAACATAACAAAATAAACGCGTAAATTACAACAAATTACTCAACAATCAAAAGAAGCCAAGAGAACCCAATAAAATCTAAGAAGGGATACTTATAATACTGCATGTAATCTTCACCAGAGAACAAATCAGAAACTGGAGGGTGGTGATGCTCATCAAATTATGAAATCAGTTGAGGTTGAGATGACGAGGAAGCTTGTCACAGAGCTAGTATAGACCCAGATGCTCTCTGGTATTAGAACGCCGCTGCAGCGATTTGAGAGGGTTGAAACCTCTTTCACACGGCGCGTGTACAACCGAGTTGCTCACTCTGTCTGTGACTCTCAGTATGATCGGAATATTGACAGAAACCAGATGATCGACTCAGCTTTTTCTGATGGGTGGTGTTTCATTCACACAAAACAAAGCAAAAGCGAAAGCAAAAAGGGGTATAAAAGTAAAAGTCCTCATTAACCCTTTAACTTTACTTTACTTTACTTTTTCCTTTTTTCTTTTTTTTCTTTTTTGGCTTAAGTATATTTATTTCACAAAAGAAAGTAAATTTTGTTTACCAAAAAACAAAAGAAAGTAAAAAATTTAGAAACATAAAATTTTTCACAACTTTTTGTCATAATTTTGATGTGACCGAGTGTGATTGGTGAATAAAAAATAGTGGGTTTATGCTTACAATCTACGACTCATAGTTGTGAAAAAAAATTGTGAAATCTATATATCTATATATATAATAATAGGTGAAGCAAAGAGAAAATCCAATTAGATTTCAATTGGATTCTCAATTTTGAGCCACTTGTCCTAACCAAAAATAAAAATAAAAAAATTAATTAGATTATAAATTTGACTTCAATTTTGTATCATGTATCTTATCTAAATTTTCTAATTTTTGTGCCCAAATAAATGATGCATTAATATTTAACACGGAAGCCAAGAAAATCACAATGATAATACTCATTGGCCTAAGCAAGAACATCTTACCTGCACACTTTTATAGAGATTATAAATTGGACTCCAATTTTGTGTCATGTATCTTATCTAAATTTTCTAATTTTTGTGCCCAAATAAATAATGCATTAACATTTAACACGGAAGTCAAGAAAACCACAATAATAATACTCATTGGCTTAAGCAAGAACATCTCACCTGTACACTTTTATGGGTGATCTCAATAGAGTCTGAAGCTCTTCTAATCCCACAACCAGAACCAAGGAGTCCAACGAGAAAGACTATAAAAGTAAAACATCATCTCCTCCTAATTCCATATCGTTACCCTATGTCTCCTCCTCTCTCAACCTCTACTAACTAGATCCACACACTGCCTTCTCCTCCTCCTTATGGATTTCTTAGAGTAAGGCCGGGTTCAAACACAATGTTCAATCCCACTCTTCCTTACTTCACACTCTCATATATTAGCGCTTCATTGGTGCCTCCAAGAAGATTCCAAGCTCAATGATCAGTTCTTATTTTTTAATAGTTTTTAGTGTGTCTGGATTAAGATTTAGTTAATTTGTTAAAAGTGACAAAAATATAATCATATATATTATATTAAGTTGAAGTTCAATTTTAGAATTCAAATTGAATCAAATTAATTTCTAATTGTAGTTTAATTTTGTGCAATGTGTCCAATTTGATTTTTAAATGTTGGTGTTAAGTTACTTCCCTGTCTTTCTACTGTAATTTTTTATTCAAATTGTTACAATTTAATCTGAAATTTTATTTGAATTTTCCTATTGTTGTTACTATCATATATTATCATTCCAATTGTTCAATTAGAATCTGAAATTGGAGTCCAATTTTACTATACACGTGTACAATCTAATTATTTTTAATTTTGCTGTCATGTGCAGAAGCCAATGAGATGAAATTAATAACACATTAAACACTCATGCTTTGGGAATCGGTAGTACCAATCTAAATCTATTAGACCTGCTTTATGATAATACAACTATGAAGGATGTATAAAAACACGCACAAACCTATCTCTCTATAAAAAGAGATTGGAGAGAATTTCTTTTATCAGCCATGGAACTTCAGAGGTTTTTTCTTCACACAAATTCCTATCATGTTACAAAATGACTCATCGTAAAACTACAAAATGAGTACAACTCTAAGGGTTTATTTATTTATTTATTTTTTTTTTAATTTTAAATTTTTTAAACTACGAAAATGTCAATCACCAATAGAGATTGAAGATTTAAAAGCGTGAATGGATCTTTTGGATAAACATTGTCACCAAGGTTCATCTTTCTGTGTAAAATATATATACTGCTAAGTTTTGTTAATGAAATTTTCTGGTTAATAATATAAATTTAGATTTAACTGAGCCTTTTAAACATGAATAAACTCATGATTAATAATATATCCATTTCCGTGCGGTAGCACGGGGCTACATACTAGTAATCTATAATCCTAAAACTACTCAAATAGAAAAAATGTTAAGAGATATTACAAATGTTATGTCTTAGCATATAAATGTTTAAATTACATTTTTTGTATTTGATGACTTTTTTTTTTTGTAAGAAGTGGTGACCCATTGGCTGTAGTTATGTTACTTATGTAAAAAAAAATTGTAGTAACCTTGGCATTTCTCAAAAACGGTAATATACCGTGGTTATCTTTCTTCACTTAATAAAATTTGAATAAATTGTATTAATAATTAAATTTTGGTGACATGTTCCACACACCAAAAAATATATATATTGACTTGAATGGGTGAGAATTAGACTGCTAGGATTGGATAAAGTACATGGCTAATTTGGTATATTTGTAATTAGAGATACCTTGTCATTGACCATCAAATATTACATTCAATAATAGAAGATCAACTAAAACTATTTGAAAATAAAAATAATAAGATTTACAACAGCCTTGCATTAGTCTCCAGTGAAAATCAAACCTAGTTTTATACCAATGCATTAAAAGTTTGTTTGAGATTCGCTTATTTTGCTGAAATTGAAATTTTTTGCTGAAAGTACTATAAATAAATGTAAAAGTTAACTGAAATAGTACAGTAAGACCCATGAATAATACCAAAAATTGCAATGAGACTCATGAATAATAGCAAAAATAAACTGAATAGTAATATTAGTTAGCTTTTTAATTTTTGCCAAACACACACTAAGTAATAATTTGTAACATGACTGATATTTTATCCAATGACTCTAACCTTGATGACAAATGTTCCCTTTCAAACACAATAGAGAGTATACATTGTCCTTAATGTTAATCCATCTGCATAGAGGTAAGCTAAGGAGGTGAGAGGTACTCATAAATTACTCTGAGTTCTTTTCCAGCATCAATCATTGTTGATCTATCTTCTGCTATATCGGAAATGCAACTTTAAGGCAACCTCCAAAAAAGCCAGAAATTGTTTATGATCAATTCCTTCTTCAAACATGGCCTTATCTATAACTTTAATTACCTAATTTTGTTCAACACATGAACACACCCAATCTACTAGATGATAGGCCTCGTTATCATATTCACCATCTAAAAAGTCGTCCTGCCAAAAGTGTAAGCAGAAAAAACTATACACATCGGTTTTCTCATTTACATAGCTCCAACAAATAGAAATCAAATATCAAAATATTAACTTGAATTGACTTAACTTTTTTTATTTTAATTGCATGCAATGGATTGCAATTTTTTCTTCTTGTGTTTTCACTTTTGAAAAACACAAAAAGTGTTTTCTTGTTTTCGGCCATGTTCGTGGAGCACCCCCGACACCAAACCCACATCCCAAATACCCATTGTGAGTTTATGTTACCACTATGAAATCCTCTAGCCCAATCAATAAACCCACATCACAATAAAAAAACAGCCACCTACACCACCGTAAGACTTTAAAAAATTTTTTAACATAGTTCTTAACATCTTTTTTTCTTATCTCTTTCCATACAAATAAAAGAAAAAGAAAAAGAAAAAAGAAATTCAACTCAATCCAAGTTGAATAATATATAAATCCTTAAATTTATAATTTTAATAGTCTAATAATTCCACAAAAGAATAATAAATAAATGTATATACATTTTATACGCATAAATCGCCAACTAAAACCTAACATCTTAGGATTACCTTTTAATCTTTATTTATAGATGTATTTATATTGATCAACATGCACTTACTCATTGTTCTAGAAAGTGGATTACATAGTTTGGATTATGCAAAGATTTGCCAACTTATGAAAAAAAAAAAAAAAAACTCTCAATAGGTTACCAATTATATTTAGTAGACTTAAATGAGAAACTAGTTGTACTATAAATTGAGAATAGTTTCAAATTGGAGGTGCTTGACACAAAATTATGGTGAATTTTTTTTTTTGAGAGAGAGTTTCAACCTATGGCGTCCGCTCCTGATAATTGCTCTTTATTATCAGACCAAGACACCAATCAGTTTTTGATGTAGGCGGGGATTGAACCCCAGATCTCTTATACAACCATCAAAGACTTTACTAGTTGAGATAACTGGAACCCACAAAATTATGGTGAATTTGAAATCTACTTTGAAACCCTTGGCACATAATTGAAATGTTTAAAAAGTTCAAGGTGAAAATACTATTTTGGTCATTATATTTTGGGGTCTTAATCAAATTTAATTAGTCTGTTCTTTTTGGTAGCAGTCAATTTGGTACTTATTATTTTTTACTTACAGCCAATTTGGTTTCTACTGTTAAGTCGCTAACAAAAAATAAAGGCTTATGTAGCAAATGGTGAATGCAATGTGAAAAAGGTTGACCAATTCAAGAATTAAAAAAATACAATCAGCACCAACTAAACTAATGTTAGTTTTAAACCCCAGACAGATCCCGCTTCTTCCATGACCCAAACAACCCCATCCATTTAAACACAATTCTCAGCCACTTTCAAATCAAATCCAATTCGAATTCACAAAATCAATAACAACATTTTGCACAAGTTTGCAACAAAAAAAAAGGGGTTTCAAATACAATGGAAGGAGACGTTTTGATGGCCATTGCTAGTGTTGAATCAACCTCTCCAAATTTCAAATCTAAAAGATAAATAATTTTGTTTAGGCACAACAGCTTGAGCTTACTGGAGACTTGTTTATTAATGGAAAGATCTTGTAAGAGGCCTTATATGGGAAACCCAGATCTTGTATAAGGCCTTATGTTATATGGGGATTACTTTGTAAAAACGTTAAAAGACTTCAATCTCTCTCTCTCTCTCTCTCTCAAGTCTCTATAGTTTTCTTTCTCTTTCAGATCTGCGATGTCGTTGCCAAGAGATCTGGGTTTCACGATTTGGATCATTAGGACAATACCCAAACTAAGGCAATCCCAATCCCCTCCCTTGCTTCCGCTTGGTTCTGCAGTCCACAGACGCCACTGAAAATCGCTATTAGAACTGCTCTAGGGTAGAAGAAGTTCCATGATTTAAAGTTAGCCAGTGGCCAGGGGAGTAGCAATGAGGATGAAGATGAAGGTGGTAGCGAATTGGTGATGGATGGGGGGGTTGTTTAAGTCATGGGAGAAGGGGGGATCTGTCTGGGGTTGAAAATTCTTATACTTATTCTGATTGTGTTTTTTTAGTTGATGTGTCATTCTTTAATTGATCCACCACTTCTGCACTCACCATTTGCCATGTAGACATTTGTAAAGATCAAATTTCCGGTGAGTTAGAAAATAATAGAGATTAAATAGTTGAAAATGATAGAGATTAAATTGATTATTGCCAAAATGTGGAGAAATTAAAATATCTTCATGGCTCATCAAAAAAATATATATATCTTCATGGATGGCTACACCATTTATCTACCATTCTATTAAAAGTCTTTCACATATTTAAAATTGCTAGTTAGAAAAAAAATAATTAAACAGAAACTAATTATTGACTCAACAATTTTAAACAAGTGTAAGTTTTTTTAGTGAAATGGTAGACAAAAAACATGGTTCACTATAAGGACTATATAATTTCTTCAAAATGTGGGGACTTACTTGACTGTAAATTCAAAATGTAGAGACTAAAATAGTATATTTACCTATGTTCAATTAATGTGTTTTGAAAATAGGGAAATATTAGTTTAAATATGAAATTAACAAAAATGATAAGTAAGGAATTATATGTTAGGTACATTTTTGTTTTTGTTTTCAAAATAGTGTGAAAATAGTTTTCCAAAAATTGAATTGAGAACTAGTTTTTAGTGGAATTTTTATTTTTGCATTATAATTGTTTGGCTCCAATTTTTAAAAACGATTTTCAAAATATTGATAACAAAAAAAAAAAAAGGTTTGGAAGGCCATTTTATTTTTTTGAGACAAAAATTAGCTAGTAGATTACATATTAAAAAAAATAAATAGTAAAATAAAAACCAAAAAAACGGTTAAAGGTGTTTAAAAAAAAATCAACACCAATGGTAATACACCTATTCTATTTTTAATTTTATTATGAGTAATAAAAATTTTATCAAAAAAGGAACTAGTACTCTATGTTTATGATAGAGAACACAAAAGTACCTTTAAAAAAAAAAAAAACTCAAATAAAACTTCAAAAATGAAAGTACAATGTGTAAATCTTTAAACTTGAGACTAATCAAACAAAGTTTGAATTAGCAAGGACTTTAAATGGTCAATAGGTCTCACAAGAGCATCAAGTGTATGTTTGGCTTTTGTTTATTTGGGTAGTTTTAATCAAAATAAATAGTTTTTGATAACTTTTATGTTAAATGTTTTACAAAAAGTTAAAAACTATTTTTTTTAAAAAAAAGAAGATAAAATTTAGATTATTTACAAATATACATACATATATACATATATATATATATACACACACACACACACACAAAATGTAAAAAACAAAACTTTTTTTAGCAATTCACAAAAGCATCCAAAATGTGTGGTTGTTTTGTTCCTTTCTTGCTAACCACATAGACAGATGGGTACCAAATTCCAAATATTTGATATCTCTTCTATATTAACTTCTTATCAAAGAAAAAAAAAACTTATTACAGTTTTCTAACGGCGAAAACACGACTTTAGTCCCTATATTATAAAGTCATGGTCAATTTGGTCCATACATTTTGGTAGCAGTCAATTTGATCCTTGTTATTTTCAAGTTGCATTTAATTTGGTCCTTACTATTAATTTACTAACAGAAAATTCTTATGTGACAAACCATTTGCATAGTCGACATACTTAATATTAAAATATTAAATAAAATGCTGATGTGTCCAAATTTTAGTGGCTGATGTTGCCACATCAGTGCTTAAATGGCCAAAAAAAAAAAAAAAAAAAAAAACCACATCAGCTTTTAAAAATATATTTCCTCTTTTACCGAATTTTTTTTTTTTAATTTAAACTTTGAACTCTATTTTATTTTTTATTTTTAACAGTAAAACGATAGAAGTATATTAAAGAATAAAGAAGAAACGAATACAAAGATTTAGCACCCGAAAGTTATACAAGTAGAAAAAACCAACTCAGGGGCTATCAATCTCGGGGAAAAACCTAAAGAATAAAGAAGAAAAGTTAAAAAGAAAAAACAGAACTAAAAATGTATAAAAAAAAAAAAGGGATGAGTTCCATAACAGAGCTCATCGTTTGTGAAAGGCCGCAGTAAGTCTCTTCTTTCTGTATCGGCCGCCGCAACCACCGTTGTGAACTCGGCCATGCCCCCACAATCCTCCACTCCCGCCAAAACCTTGCCGTTTCGGAGGCTCACTCCAATGGGATTCACCAAACTCAGATTCTCCACAGCCCAACCGTCCAGCACACCCACCTCGGAGCCCGATTCATGGCCACAGATCAACCGTGTGATCCGGAAATTAAAAGAGAGGTGGAGATGAAGATGAGTGGTTTGGTAGATCTGGGTAAAGTTTGGGGCTTTAGTTTAAATTTGGGATTTGGGTTCTTTGGCTATGAATAAGAGATAACAAAAAGATGAGAGAGAGAGAGAGAGAGAAATGAAGGCTTAGAGATGAGCTAAAGGGAAAATAAGAAAAATGGATTCAGATGCGTTGTTGTGATACTGTGGATTTCTAAAAGAAAAAGATAAAGGTGAAAAACTAGAGAAGGAAAAAAAAAAAAAATCGGTAAAAAAGAAAATATATTTTTAAAAGCTGATGTGGCTTTTTTTTTTTTTTTTTTTTTCATGTAAGCACTGATGGGCCACATTAGCCACTAAAATGTAGACACGTCAGCTGTTATGTAAGTATTTCTCGTTAGTAAGTTAAGGATAGAAATCAAATTAAACGTATGTTGAAAATAACATGGATCAAATTAACTATTACAAAAATATAGAAATTAAATTGACTATAACTTCAAAAGGTTGGGACAAAAATGGTGTGTACGATTTTCTAACTTAAATTTTGTTGAGGTTAGTTTTTTAAAAACCAAAAAATGTTAAGCCTAAGTTTATAACTCTACACGACTAGGGACTATCTTTAAGGCCCAATTCCGTGGATGAAGCCCATCAACAAATATCATCACACTACACATGGCCCATGGCTAAGCCCAATCTTGTACCACACTAAGCCTCTATTAGATTTTACAGGTGTAAGTGTAACAAACAGGGACTAGGCAATAAATGTTTTCTAACAACAACAAAATCTTAATCCTAAAAGGAAAAAAAAAAAAAAAATAATACCTTAAAACATTTTCCATGGTCACCTTATCCTTGTCCATTGAATTTCCGAGTCATTAATTGAAGAATTATAAATCTGAGAGCAAATTTGAAGAAACAGGTTTGAAGTTGAAATATAAACCAAGATCCACAAAGAATACTTAATTATAGTAGGAACATGAATCTTAAACTAGCATGATCTTGATCCCGCTTCAGACCATTCAAAATTATGTTAATTGCAACTCATGAATCCAGATTTTAATGAATTAAAAATTAAGTGAGGGTACCAAAGAGTATGTCGATAATAGGCCCAATCATTTGTACCATACAACTTCAATTACCTGATTTTGTTCGACATAGGAACACATTCAATTTGGTAGATAACATAGAAATGTGAAGGCTGTCCTTTCAAAAGAGGATGTAGAAGCATACCAAAATTGTACACACCAACCTTCTAAGTTATGTAGCCTGTAGCTGCATATTCAGGTGCATACATACTTTCAATAAAAAATGATAAAATATAATTACAGCTTCCAAAACTACTATCACTTTACTTGCAATTGATCTTTAGGAATAGATATAGAGAGTGAGAAATCTGTCAGCTTGGCAACATTGTTCTCATCCAATATAATGGTGGATGGCTTAATATTTCTATGGATAACAGGCCTAAAAAATGAATTAATGGAGATCTGTAACTGCATTAGCTATATGCCCATTGCAATGCTTAACCTGCATTTCCATGGTAATGGTTCTGAGACGACTCCCTCAACTGGATGGATACACGTGGAGAGAATTCTGTCCCCCACAAATTCATACACTAGAATTGGAATATTGGTCTCAAAGCAGATGCTAAGAGTTTTAGAACATTTTTGTGTACACTCATTCGCTTTCCAACCAGAGTCTTTAATGGTGTCTTCAACTTCAAAATCCCAAAGAAATTCTCCTTTGTACTTTTTAACTGAAATTAAGCAGCCTTCTAGAGAACCCTTGTAAAATACAAAACTATTGGCATCTAGAAAACGTTGACAAGTGTCATAGTTGTTTGTTTCTCTTCTAAGATCTTCGGCAGAGAAGACATGGATAGGATTGCTTTTCTCATTGCAAAAGGCAATTAGCTCCTCTGATAATAGTCCTCCATTCTTCATAAATGGTGCCTCCTCTTTTGCTTTCCTCTTCATTTTCAAACATGAATTCATCTTGTCCACCAAACCCTTAGATTACAGATAGGAATATTAATACACATATTTAATATGTTAAGACATGAAGAGGCTATAATCTGGCATTAAATAAAGAAACTTGGAGGCCATTGATCAATCTTTGCTTAGAGATCACGATGGTCATGCTCATGCACAATTCAGAGTATTAAACCAGTAGTATTCTGCCATTATGTAAATCATGAATTGCGTGATTTTGAAACATATTACTTACCTAAGTATCAAAAAAGTTATTATTATTGTTTTTATAATTATTTTGATAATTGGTTGGTACAATGGGGGAGGGGAGATTTGAACTTGGTTCTCCTAATAAAGGAGAGCAAGCTATGCCGTTGAACTAAAAGTCTCTTGGCCAAAAATTTTACTGTATTACTGATGGTCCAGGCTGACTATTCTCATAACTATAAACATCATACAAGAGCTTGGATCAATTGGTAATTGTTTTGACAAGAAATATTCTATAAAACCATAACAGATTTTTGATGGAAGCCATATAAATTTGAAGGTTTGGTTCCATGAGATAAACTAAAAAAATGAACCATATCAAGAACCAAATACCATAAAGTGGTTATTTTGCCTAGAGTTCAATTTTACCGAAAGTACTTCCAAAAATTAAAATCCCTTGGGATTAACAGAGGTGATAAATATGAACAAAGATCCAATTAAGACAATGTTTGATTATGTGGCAGCAAATCAATAAGAACAGTTTCTTAAACATATCACATGACCTAATAACAGAAGTCTTAAAATAGCATGATCTTAATCCTGCTTTAGACGCATCCATAGTTATATTACAAGTCATCCAGAAATGAAATAGAACCTCTAATACTACCTATTGATAAGGACACATTCGACTGCCCAAAAGTTCATACAATCATATTTCATAGGCATGCAGACACATATAGTAATTGAAAATTCAGTGGCGAAGAGAATGTACCTGTGAAGAACCCAAAGAGAGAGAGAGTTTCAGCTATAAAATGTGAAGCAGAACAAACTTATATCAGATTTTGCTAGCTTGTGGATGTGGAAGTCTTACACACTTAATATTTTATGAGCTATATCGTGTAAAACCTATAAAAGATTATATTCAAAGAGTATAGGAAAAAAAAAAAACTTCCTAGTCCACTTAAGAAAGATCATCACAATTAAGAATACCAATCCGGAAACTGAGAAATTTCATCACAATGACTTGGCAGTTTCCTTGGACTTTCTCTTCAATACCTTCACCTAACACACCTGTGTGTTGTACCTGGTTGAGAGCCAGACCAAAAAAAGGGTGTAAAAAGATTAAATTTGTGGACCAGGTTTCTCATCATTGTTTTTTTTAGTTATGAGGTGAGGTTTTGCATGTTGGTTCTGTTTCTTTCGATTGCATGGCTCCAACAAATAGAAACCTAATATCAAAATATTGACTTCACATGCTTTTTTTAATTGCATGCATGGCTCATCACCAAATCAGACTACTAAACTTCGATCATTTAGGGTCAATTTGTCCACAAAATATAAAATCTATTAATTTAGAATTAGAACAAACCCTAATGATTTCGTTTGTCCAACCTTAGTTGTATAAATGCAACATAAGAAATTTTGTGGACTAAGTTGTGACATGGCCAAATCACAAGGGGGAAAACTGTTTACCCAATAAATTATTCTGGATTTCTGTGAGAGCAGGGAGTCTGAGTTGGATTTTGCTAAGTGCCTATAGGCTATATGTCGCGTTAAATATTTGAGACCTATCTGGACCTATTGTTAAATTTGTTCACAATTTCTGTGTCAATTGTGCTTCAGGTATAATTGTCTAATAAAATCTCACCATCTTATTCTTTGGGGCTTGGGCTGGACTGAATCTGATAGACCATATAGTTGGGATTGTCTGTTTTCGAAATTTGTTTGGTTTTATTGGGCAGATATGCTCACTTTTCAGTTTTAAACTGGTGAAGAGTACCGCACCGTCTCAGGCATATATAATCTTATGATTGGCAAACTTGAATCAGGGTATGAGAAACCACCATGAACATAAATATTTTTTTTCCTGCTTTAGCAGTACTTCAAAGAAGGGCCACTAATGTATTGCTATTGAGCTGCCAATGGAATCCAACTAAGTTTCTAACTTTTACCTGCGTGTTCAATCATAATAACGCTGCCAATTTGTATAGTGACACCATTCTTGTAGACAATTTCATACCTCCACCTGCAACTTTAAAACACAAAGGTGTAATATAATTCAATGACACAGTTGCAACTTAGAACATATATTTCTACTTTAAGTATACATTTGTTTTATTGCAGACAGGAACGGCGATGAATTTGGATGAAAATAAGATAACAAGGATGTAAGATAGACCAATCAATTCCCAATGATTGTTGTCGGCAGGGAAAGTTGATAGGAATGTGGGTGAGGGCATAACTGTTAGTTATGAGCTAGAGGAGTTAGACCTAAAGAGAATACTATGAATTTTGTAGCCCAACCACTGATGATGCAATTTAAGATTGGAGAATTCTATAAGAGTATTAGCAGAGGAGAGGAGGCTCTTATGAAATAAACATTTAGAAATAGTTGGCACAATAGGGGGTAACAATACTGCATTCTTTCATAGAGCAATTAAAATAAGATATGCTAAAAGCTCAATACTTTTCTGACTGGTGATAAGAGGAATAAGATAACAGATCCTCAACAGGTGAAATAATTAAATGTGTTGTAGGTGGAAAAGGTTTGTTTGGAGCCATCTTTTTTTAGTCCACTATGTGGCAATTGAAGAGATCATCCATGTGTAATTTTAGTCATATGACTTAGTTGATGAGTCATGTGACTTATTTAAATAGTTTTTAACCCGTGCAAATGCACGGGATTTTTATTTAAAAATTTTTATAATTTTGTTATTGTATTTTTATAGCATCTCAAAAGTATTTTTCTTTCTTATTTAACATCATCAAAAGTAAATCAAATCATACTTCATCATAGTAACATATATTAACACACTTTAAATAAGGGGAAAAACTTTAAATAAGGGGAAAAAATTAAACTTGCAGCAGTGGAAAAACAAATACCTTTCTTCAAAACATCATACAAATTTAGATTCATAGCTCAAAATAACATTTATAATCCTAAAATAAACCAAAAGTCAAATAGTTTAACCCCTTGTTTATGGACTTCCTTTCTCTCTTAAAAGTCTTATGGGTCTAATGTTGTGAGCATCCAAGCCATTGATGATCTTTTTGCATACCTGGACATATTAGAAGTTTCAAAAAAAATATGTTAAATTGATTCCAAACGAATAACACATACAAATGCAAAATTAGTTCTACCATCTAAAATCTAAATCACATGAATTAGTGTTAGATAGCTTATCATTTCTTTTTCCTTTATTTATGCCTGTCTAATAAAAATCTCTAAATCGAGGAAAAAAAAAATCTTTTTATGGTAAGCATTAAATGTAGCTTGTACTCATTTTCTTGCCCACTTATCCAATCTGACAATAGGTAAATTGTCACGTTTTGTATTTCCCAAATATCATCATGATTTTAATTGCCTCATTTGCAACAAACAAATGTCCTAACACCCCCAACAAACCAATGTCCTAACACCCAAACACAAACCCACAACTACCCAAAATATACCAACCACAAACCAACATAAATTCATTGGAAAAATGTTTAAAATAATACTCTAATAATAATAATAATCAAAGAAAAACTCACCTTAGGACTATAACCGGCTTAAGTAACATCTAGGATTGTTTTGGGGAGGGGGGGAGAGCCAAGAGACGGAGAGTGTGGTGGTAGGCAGTCTTAAGATCTCTCTCTCTCTCTCTCTCTCTCTCTCTCTCTCTCTCTCTCTCTCTCTCTCTCTCTATAAATGTCTGCCTTAAGGGGTTTCTCTTTGCAAACTTGGTGGTAAGAAGGTGGCATGAAACCGGACGTTGGCAGAAAGTTGGCTCAACAGTGGTGGTGGCACTATATCCACAACTATCTCAAATAATATCACGGTCCCTCTGCAGCCAAGGCTTCCACGACTTCAAAGCTGTTAGGAAATACAATTTTCTAGCTCATTGGAATTCAGCCAGATATGCCAATGAGCTTAAGGAACAAAACAATAATTATTAGAATAATATTGTACCTATTCTGTATAAAAGAAGTACATATATAGAGCATCTTTGCAGTTTTTTTTTAATGTAAACTATCGGAAAATTTTGATTATGATCAAATGTATTCTACAGTGTGAACCTCAAAGAATAGGAGGTGTCCTCCAACCAAACATGGTCTACTAAATGAATTACATGCAACCTGCAAACTTAATAGCAGCCACTCATTGTCAGTTTTGTTAATACAATTCACACACCAGCAACCATAAAAGTATAATAACAAAACACATTGTTCGCAATTGACTGCCATTAAAACAGAAGTTTAAAGTACCTAATCCTGGTTATTATGCAAATAGTGTGAAAGGCATTAAAAAATTTTAATAGAAAATATGAAAGAAAAGCCATTTGGTAGTAACAAAAACTTATTCTAAAAGAGAACCAAGTAATAGCATTAAAGAGAGGGCTGACAAACAAACATTTACCACCTCCAAGGCTTTTACTGTATTAAACAAAAAATGAAACTCAGCTTCTCTCATAAATCTAAGTTGCATTTCTTTCCATTCGAGTTTCACTGATTTTTTGCAAATAAATTTTGGCTCTAGGGAATATTTTTTCTATTAATGAAGCAGTCCTATCTAGTAAGTTCTCTGCTCATCTTCCTTTTGAAGATAAATATATTCCTTTTTCAAAAGATAGATTTGTGTTAACTCTCACAATCAGTCTTAAACCACATCCACTAAAAGCAAAGTAGCCACAAAAGGTAAAAAATCAATCCTCTTGGGACTTGGGAATATGGATATTAGTATTACACATTTGTGGTGTATGATTAGAATACAAATTGATCACAAATTTTCATAATTTAAATACATATCTTACTCAGTCATAAAGCCATATTTAAGGTGAGACATTATTTTTTTTTTCTATAATACCAAGTTTATACCATCAAAGTGAATAGTGCAATTGAGAAATAATATAGGCTCAGATGATGCATGTGATGTCTTAAAACTCGGAATTCAAAGTACCATGAATGAAAAATGAAATAGTTATAGTGTGGAATTATGGCCATTAGATAAACCTAAATAGACAGTTAGTTATCATGCAGTCTAAGCTTAAGAGAATGCATCAATTCATTTTTCTAAAACACATTAAAACACAAATGTACAATCTGCAAACTTCCCCAATAATGGCGAATTTAATGGCTGTCTCTAAGAGAATACGTCAATCTCAAATCAATATTTTTTTCAAACACATTTAAAGTTAAGACACATACATGTACAATCTGCAAAATTCCAGATTTAAGTTTAAGGGTTAACACATTCAGGCTTAAATATTTGTCTAATTTCACCTATTTGAAGGCTAAATCGGCTCCAATGAAAAATGTTGTTTACAAATTGTCAAAAATTTACACATAAGATCATTATAATATGAAAAATATAAATATGAAGAACTAATATATTACAGTAATCATAATGTGCTTTTATATTTGGTTTAATAACTATTACTCTAGAAAAGAATTAGTAAATACTGTAGAATAAATATATCTTCAACCTTTATCCAATGCCAAAATAGAATGACCCAACAATTAAATTGCAGAAGATTGAAGGTAAGACCAAAATTAGACTATATTAAATGGATTAAGTTACCTGGGTTGCAAACTCTTATTGACTTTGCCATAAACAGCCGTCAAGTTGGGTATTCCAATAACAAACAAAACAATTAATAAATATGCAAATTTCAAGCATAGAGAAATTGATTTTGAAACATAGTCATATTTAATAAACAAACTTAAATGTGAAGCTAAAAAAGACCCAAACAAATATCAAAGCCTGATCAAAATATGAAACTGAAAAGTGAAGAGAAACACTGAATTTGAAGATCCAAATCGAAACCAATCCAAACAAAATATCAAAACCTAATCATATTTAACAAACAAACTTAAATGTGAAGGTAAAAACTCACGGGTAGTGGTTCTAGCCTCTCTCTATGTAAGACTCCTTGAATTTGAGTTTCTTTCTTGCAAGTTTTTTTTTTAAAATATATATATATATATATATATATATTGTATTATCTAACTATAAAATGTTTAAATTTTCACCTACAGTTTGTCTTTTGTAATAAATGAAAGCATCCCGCACTTTGTGCGGGTTATTAGCTAGTATATATAATATCAAAAATAACTCCTTTTTTTTTCTTTTTTCTTTTTGGAATATGCAGGATTCCTGACAATTCATCTGCTGTTCAAATCATATGTTATGGTTTCCTAACTTAAAGTCTTTGTAGTAGTGACTTCAGTAGTTTCCTAGTAGACGTCTGTAAGAAATTGAAGAACCCAATTAAGAAGTGCGACTTGAAACTTAAATTTGATGCATGTTTTTTGTCTATGATCAAGTTATGCTCTAAGATATACATCTGGTGACTTTCCATCTTGCACACTTGATTGATTGTTACAATTATTTCACAGATAATCCCTGCTACAAATCTCTGCAAATAGCATATAATAGTAAGCTTCAATTAATGGATTTTCAAACTTCTGTTTCAGTCTTCTCTTATAGTCAGTCTTGTTGTCTTAACTAAGAGGCCAACCTGTTTGGGTGCTCCACTTCATACCACCATATGGAGGGAAATAGCCTACAGATTGCAGATAAGGCAATGGACATAAGTCTCTGTAAGCTGAATTTTGTGTGTAATTATTCAATGAATACAATATATGTATTACTCAGAAATATGACTGAAAACTTCTATCAATGAAAATGTCTATGACTAAAAGACTAAAATATTGTAGTTGTTTTTTTATCCAATTTGAATTGTATTTCCTACACTTAGCCTCATTGTCAATGATAAGTTGAAATAAGATACGCAGTTTTCTTGCCATAGGATAATTATTATTTTGTGAGAATTTACAAACTGATTTGAAAAAATTGAGGGATGCATCACAAATCTAGGGAAAAAGTTAGACTATACAGCTATGAATGTTAAATCTAAAATGCTTACATAAATTAATTTTGCAGTCTACCCAGAAAAGAATCAGGGATATTAGGCAATTGCTAATCAAGGTTGAAAAAATTTGTTCCTAGTCAATACTATCCAGCTTTAAGCTTTACTGTCACTCACTGTAGTGCCTTTTCTTGTGACGCATATAACCCACTGGAAAATGTAATTCTACTCTTCTTGTGACTGAATTCATGTTGAATGTTTGTTTATGCAGGTTTGAAAAGTTGACAGATTTTTACTTAAATGGGTAAATTTGAAGTCCACTTCTAGATCGGAGTAGTTGAAAGAGTTGGATACTCTCTCTTTAGTGCCGTTGTAGTTTTCGATTCTGTGTGCTGGTATCAAGGAAAACATCAAAAGCTAATGCCAATTGCATCAGAATGTGAAGGGTGGTGATCAGTAGAGAAATCATTGCTGCCTGTATATAAGACTCCAATCTTTGATAATAGGTGACCTCATCTGCTGTACCAATAGAATGTCTTCTCTAAGAACTGACGTTATGTGCTGAAGGTTTACTTTTTGTCATTTTTACTTATAGTCTTGTCATAGTTACTAATAAAAAAACTCCTAATGAGTGTTATTTTAATGTCTTTTCTTTTGTCATTCAATTTAACCATTGTCATTGTAGATTACAAAGAAATCTCGTGTGTTTTTTGTGCTGTAATCTGTAAAATAATTTGCTATATCTATATTTATCATGATTCATCACCATTTTTCAAATCTTAGGCATCTTTTGATAGTTGTTCTAAACGTGTTTTACTAATTATATTTGGGTCCATATAGATAAATCGTTTTTCTTTTAAGTGTGGCGCTGCAGAAAAGAAGTGAAACAAAGAAGGTGTCAAACTGAAAATTGGAAGGAGGAAGATGTTTGATTTTGCCATTTTGTCCTCTGCCGAACGGAGGGAACTCATCTTTTCTTTGCGGTGTGTGCAGTTTTTTTTTTGGATTGAATTGCAGTGTGCGCAGTTGATTAAGAGTGTGGCGATTCAGGTTTTTTTTTTAAGTGGCTTGAGGTAGAAAGTGTTTCCGCAAAACACTGTGACTTTTCTCTTAATCTGTAAGTGTGGCAGATTTTTAAGTGGACTTTGATTTTTGGTTTTGGAGACAGATAAGACATGGTGGTTTTGGGCGTTGAAGATGTAGATTTGTGTAAGGATTTTTGTGGGTACGATTTAATTTTGGATCCGAAACACAAAGATATAATGCTTGAAGCAGATTGGCATCAGTGGAGGAAAAAAGGCAATTTAATGTTCAACAGCTTCTTATTCTCTGTGTTCTAGGGTTTTATTTTTTCAAATCAGAGCAATTGCTAATGAAAAACTTTAAATAAAACTGCAAGAACCTTGACAACAATGGTAGAAAAGAAACATGGGAAACGAAAATATAAAGAGGGGAAAATATTTCACAAAAAATTAAAAACGCATATTATAAACCATTCTAACCCAAATTCCTTACTCAAAACTGAATCTAAGCCAAAATCTGAATGCAATCCAATACAATCCAATCCAAATACCCAGACCGAAATCATATTTAAACCCAAATTTAAAGAACCAAAAAACAGAGACTAACCGGTGGAGGATACGGGATCTGATGGTGGCAGAGGTTTGACTGTCTTCTCAGATTTTCTCTCTCCACTCTATGCCTGACCGAATCTCTCTCTCTATCGTTCTCTTTCTCCCCGTCTCTCTGTTTAATAATTCAGCGTTACATGTCTCCCTCCTTGAACCATTTTTTGGGTTTTTATGTTTTTGTTTTTCCTTACACGGGTTTCAATTTGGGTTGCCTCAAAGGTTTGGCCTTTCCACCTACAAACCAAGAAATAAATAAACATAAACCAAGAGTGCAGTCGAGATCGCATAGTGAATCTATACTTGAAATAAATAAACAGATAGTCAAAAGGAACCTACCCAATAACGGCTCTGACGGTGCGACGGCAAAAGAAATAAAGTTTCCTTGTGGTTGGAGGCTGACGGTAGTGCCAGCCCTGAGATGTCTGTCTTTCTCCCCTGTGCCTTAACAACGCATCACTATTAAAAACGCATCCTTTCAGTAATTTCTCTCTTCTCTTTTAAAATCGAAACCAAATGTAACCCAAATACCTAAATAAAAATCAATCCAACCAAATTTCTCAAAACTAATTCATATTTCATACCTAGATCTAAGAAAGAAAGGGAAAAAAAATTACCGGTGGTAGTTCTCTCTATCTCCGTATCTCAATACCGCCATTGTTGGGATCTCTCGCTCTTCCTCTCGGTCTCTCTGTGTGTGTTCAGCGCGCCTCATCTCTCTCTCCTTTCTCCGCGTACCAATCTTTCTTCTTCTTTTTTCATCTTTTTTTTTTCAGTTTTAAGCGGTTCGTTTCTTTTTATACCCGGAGGCTCCAAACAGTATTTTACACAGTGAAAGATTGTAATGCATCGCCTTCTAAATTGTAAACGTGTCAGCAGGTAATTGTCTGAAAGTAAGCCTCTTCAAACGGTGCGCCGTGCGGCTTTTTAAGTTTGAAGTTTATACGTGTCAGTTTTTTAGATAGGCATTTTTTAGAGGCCTCTGCTATTATATATAATATTAGATAATACACATGAATAATCTTATAAATCAAAATCTAACAGGTTGGAAAAGATAGCTCCAAACATGTTTGGAGCCAAGCTTTGTTCAGGGTACTATTATTAAAATCTGTTAGGCACCTTTGAGGGGAATTTGGCTCAAGAAATATGGGGAGATTTTTAGCAGGTTCTACACTTCCAAATTGCAATAGATCACAAAGAGAATTTGCAAATGCCAGTTCCAAGTTTGGAGATCCAGCAGACTATGTTTTCTTTGGAGAGAAGGCCCCAGGCCTTGATGGGTTCACAACTTTTTTTTTTTTTAATACTCGGCCTGTTATCCCTTCAGATGTAGTCCATGCCATCCAATCATTCTTCAATTTAGGTAAGTTACTTGGAAAGGTGAATGCAACAATTATTACTCTTGTCAATAAAGTGAGCAATCCTTCAAGTGTGGGCCATGGGGGTATTATAGACCAATTTTTTTGTTGAAATATAATTTATAATAGCATCACAAAAAACTTGACTAAGACTTAAAGCATGCTCGAATGATATTATTAGCCCCAACCAGATTGCAATTGTGCCGCCTGGCAGGAATATAGCAGAAAATGTGGTATTAGCTCATGAAATTGTTAAGAACTACTCTACCAAAGAGAATAAGGCCAAGACAGGTGTACAATCAAGGTGGAAATTAGGAAAGCTTATGATTTAGTGGGAAATCTGGAACGGTAGTTTACTTTTCAATGCCTTCAAGTTGTGAATTTTATTACCACTCCTACATACTATGTGACTGTAAATGGAGGACTAGCTGGTTATTTTTGAGGAGCCAAGGGGATGAGACAAAGGGATCCATTGTCCAATTATTTGTTTTTGCTAGCAATGGAGTTCCTAACTCAGGTGCTAAAAAAAGGATTCTTGGTTGCAAGGAATTCAAATTCCATCCCAGATGTGAGAATCTGCAGCATATTAATCTTTATTTTGAAGACAACTGAATGATTTTCACGAGAGTTGATCTACTCCCAATTCAGTGAGTGAAAAGCATTTTGAAGACTTTAAAGTGATTTTTGGCTTGTAGATTAATACTCTAAAAGTAAAGTATTTTGTAAAGAACCAGATTTTGGATGCTCTTCACTTTAAGGAAAATTAGTCTCCCAATTAGATATCTGGGTATGCCTCTAGTCCCTGGTAAGCTAAGCTATCATGATTGCAGGCCCCTAATTGAGAAAATAACAAGAAGAATGAATGCTTGGACATTTTCATACTTATCCTCTGTAGGCATATTGAGGTTATTACAATCCGTCTTGTATAGTGTGTCTTTGGGAGGAAAGTGAGTGATATTGTTGCTTTTTCTAGGTTTAATTTAACACAAGATTTATGAAGAAAAAAGCTACACTTTGCACAACTATAAGGTGGAGGCAGAATGACCCACATGTACCTGTCAGATTCTTTTGTCATTCTAAACAAAATAATGCTTAACGGAATACAATCTTAAGTGCAGCTAAAGCCATGCCAAAGAAGTCGGCCATTTCGTCAAACACCAGGTGAGAAAGACACGTTCCCTCCACCACATTGGAGTAACTGGATGATCCAAACCACAATACAGACCTTTATAGCAATTGGGTTTTTGATCTTGTAAGAAAAATATCTCCATAGTCATGACAAAAATTTGTTCCGATTAACTTTTGTAACGATTGCTCTGTGCCTAAGTTATAACAATGGCATTAAAAGTTGAGCTTGTATTGATTGTGTACAAGCAAGAACATGAACAAACAAAAACACAGTATAGATATTTAAGTATTTAACTCCAAAAAAAAAACTCCCAAAACTTATAAATAAATAAAAAAAGAAAATAAGATTCCCAAAAAGAATGTAGGAGTGTAAGAGTGAAGGTACCTGAGAATAAGATGTTGAAAGCATTGCTTCTCTAAATTACCACCCAATATTTATTAAACTATTGTTATTGAACCCCATTGAAGAATAAAAGACTATCTGCATTTGCACATACATAACAGAAAAAAAAAATAAATAAATAAAGGAAGAGTGTACACCAAAAAGAGGAAAAATTGATTCAAATATGACCAAATGGAAATTGCAATAATGCAGCAGAATGAAATTCACAAAATTGTAGAAATGCATCACTCAAAAAACACGCCCTAAAGCTTGGTACAAGCAAATGAAAGTTTGAGTATAATCATATACTTTAGGGCTTGGTACGAGCAAATGAAAGTTTGAGCATAATCATATACTATAGGCTATAGCTTGTGCTCCAAAAGAATGCCAATTGGTTCCTTAACCTCACTCCATCTCTCAAAGGCTATAAATAATGGAACAAAAATAAACTAAAAGAAAGGCCCAAATTCAGATCAAATCTACACTCAGTCAAAAAATTAGAACTGCCAAGGCTAATGTTAAGTTTGTGTCTACTAATGTCCAGAGTAGTGACCCACCCTCCTTGTAAGTGCCAACATCTTCACTAGAAATAGACAGTCAATGAACCATCCCTGTTATCCACAAACAGGGTTATAAAATGAATTCTGGAGTTGCTCTACTATTTCAACTTTAACCAGCTTTTGCATCTTTAGAGCTCACTAATCAGTTACAGGGTGGAAAACTAAAAGATTACACAAACATATGCAATTCATGATTTGCAACAATAAATGAAATGCTGAGTTACATATGTAACAAACCATCAAAGGTTATACAGAAATTAAACCATTATAATGAATAAATAGTACATACCATTTCCCCTTTTCAGGTTAAAGAAATCTGTCGCCTTCACATGCTTGTCAGAAAATTTGCATGCAATTCAAATGAATAAATAGTACATACTTTTAATTCCTTTGTAAATGTCTGACACTCAGTAGAATACTTTCACAAAATACATGACTTTAATAAATCCTAATCTTGTCAGACATATACACCATATTCTGAAAGTATAGTGGTTCAAAGGATATATAAGATTGAAACTCTTACAATATTTCTCAGGTCAACAGATGAGTGAAGGAACAATTTCTACATGGATGGTAACATCGTATCTCCGATGCTCCAGTGGGTCCACTGCCAAAAGAACATTAATGGCACATAAGAGAAGTAAACAAAAATAAAACGACTTAATTGATTACAAAATCATAGGAAATTGCCCTGACAGACTATTTTGAAGGCCACAACTTTCTCCTCCATCTAAGACGATTTCTCCATACTTGGAATGCAACAAAGTTAATAGTTTTGGCATATCACGTATTATTCAAGCAAAATAGTAGACATGTTTTAGAAGAAAAGTCCAGCCTCACATTTGACTAACAATAACTTGTAGGAAATTCTATATACCTTCAGAGAATTTGTATTTAGGGATAACAATTAACTGTGGTTGCTACAAAATAACAAGCAAACATCCTCCGACCCGACATCAACCCGAATGTCCGCCACTTTGAACCACGCCGCTGCCAAGTCTGCAACCCAAACCAAAGACCGAAGGTTTTGCAGTAAGGAGGCGAACAGTGCTGTGATTCATGGAGATTTCAGATCGGCGAAGGAAGGGATTGAAGAGGCGATATAGCACATTTGCCGGATTTGAAGAAAAAGGGGGTGGGAATCTGTTTGGTAAAATTTCTTCAATTGCTTTCACACAGAAGCAAAACAAGCAAAAAGGGGTGTTATTAAAGCACTCAATATTCGCCCCTGTAATTTTTTTTATTATTTTTTATTTATTTACTTTTAAGTAAATTTATTTCACAAAAAAATGATTCTAAAAAAAAAATTCACAAAAACAAAAAGAAAATATTAAGAAATATTACCAATATTATTACATAAACTTTACACGATATAAACTCCTAAAATTGAATATTTATTTTTTTCTACCCAAAAAAATAAAAAGTTGAATATTTCAAGATCCAATAAATACTTGCTTAAGGTGCTTAGTGGATCAGCCTAGAAATACTTTCGCAATGATTACTTCCCTTAAAGATTAAACAAGGATACGATAATTTGATGAAATAGTTTTGAAGTTAAAATAAGAAGCAAATGGAATTTTCATCACAAGCTAATGGAAGATAATTTGCAACTACACAAGATAATTGAAGTTAAACAAAGACAATCTCAAAGGAATTTGCAACCCCTAAACTTTAAAGATAATTTGCAAGTGCACAAGATTTGTTGATTTAGTTTATAAATCACTCTCAAAAGGAAAAGCCACTGTTCCTTTATAACGTGGAATTAATATTATTAAAGTATTTTTTATTAAAGTATTTTTTTAAAATTTAATTATTTTTATTTCAATTTATTTCATAAATGGTTCCATTTTGTGATGTGATGTGGTGTTTACTGTTTAGAATTAATATTTAAATCCAATTATTTTGTATTTTTTAAGAAAAAATTTGTATTCTATTTAGTATATGAAATTCATTCATATATTAATTATTAATTAATAGCAAAAAAGATTTTCTTGATATGTTTAAATTTTTTTTAAAAAAATATTGAATGTTTAGGCATTACCTTAGAATTTGCTTTAATTTTTGCCAAATCATGAAAAACTCATTATAAGGATATCAGGTAATTGAGTATGCAAATTACTCATCATATATTATTCCATTTTGATAAGAAAAAGAAGGTAGAAGTAGGATATTGAGCTACTCCATTAATATACTTAGTTTTTACTTCATAATTTAAATTTTGTTATTGTGATACAATTGATTTTGATAAAATTTATATTGCTTTTTAAAGAAATTATTAAAATTGAATCACTATAAAATAATTGAAATGGTACAACGAAATATGGTATTATTAATAAGTTTTTTTTTATTGATTTTGTATTTGAATTAATGATAATAAGTTTAGAAATTCTTTAAAAAAATAATGCTAGGATAAGATTCCTCCTATTAAATCATTCAATTTCCTACCATTTTTTAGTCAAATGTGATATACTTGTTCATTTGATTTTGTGTGATTGATTAAAATTAAAGGAAACTTGAGTATTTAAATAGGAGGGGATCTTACTCTTATCCTAATCTAAATTAGAATAAATTAGCTTAATTGGAGAAATCCCTTAGAAGATAAGATGTGATTCAAGGTTTTTGAACTTAACACCTCACAAATTTCGTGATGTGTTTAGAACCATTATACCAACCTCTTGAGGTTTTAATTATTTAGTTTAGATATGAGCTTGTTAATATCAATATGAAATCAACAAAGTGAATAAGTATGAATTCCAATTATTTGTTAGTAGGTAGATCATGAAAGCTGCTTGAATTTTTTTTTAAACCTCAATTTGAATTTTAGAGATTCACTAGGTTGGTAACTATTGTTGTTAAAGCAGCCAATGGTTTGTTTGAGGAGTACCAAAGGCTTATGGCAGCACAAAGTTTAGTCTGATCTAATACTCTTTTCTCTTATGTCTTTTATCCTGGGACCATTGTAGGTTTTTGCTTGTGCCCCCCTTGTCCAAGGTGTTTTACCTTGGCTTTTGTATTCTTCTTTAAAAGCAACACAAATTACCATTGTTTATCTAAAAAAAGACATTTACATTACTTTTAAAAGATAATCTATTCAAATGGTACAACTTGTTTTTTGCAATATGGTATTATTAGTGAGTTTTTCATTGAATTTTGTATTTGTATTAATGATAATAAGTTTTGGAATTGTAAAAGACTTTAGATTAGTTTCAAACAGATATGGAGTAGATTTAAATTAATGAGATTTTGTTGTACCATGAGTTCAAAATAATTTCAAATTGGAGATATTTGACACAAAATTAGGGTGAATTTGAAATCTACTTTGAAACCCTTAGCACATTATTCAAATGGATTAGAATCATTAGATTAATCTGTAAGGACTCAAATTGTATTGGACCCAAAAGAGAGATGGGATTCGAGCCCAACAAGCCCAAACAATAAATTTTTAGAGAGTGGGTGTAAGAACTAGTTCCAGTGAATGGAAAAAGACACCGTTCATGTGCAGCAAAAGGAACTTCAAATTAAACAAAAGAAAAAATTCTTCTTTTTTTCTCCTTGGCTAGGTTTTTAGTGTATATCTCTCTGGATTCTTTCTCTCTTTTTGTTTCTCCCCAAAAGTCCTCTCTAGTGTACTCCGATTTCGCGTTATATACTACCTTCTTCATCTTGCTTCCACCGTACATGTGTAGGTTCCATTTTGGGAACTTCTTTCTGTCCCATCCAGAACTTCCTGGATCCTCCGCTCAGTGGCCATAAGGCTGCTTGGTTACTGTTCAGGTATCACCTCCACATTAATGCGGTCAGAGAGTTAGCTGGGAAGCATTTAATGTGGAGGTAGCAGCTTTTAAGGGATATTTGTTACCTTTCTTGGTTCCTTCTTTGCTCAATATTCATTAGTTAGTTTGCATGCAATTCTATGAAATTCCTTGACTATTAAAAGAGTTACATCCATCTCGGACGTTGGTTTGAGTAATAAATCTTATCCTCGGACGTAGTTTGGGCCATTATGTACGATTTACGTCTCTTTGTCTTGTGTTATTCTCAAAATGACTCTATTTAACCATCCTCGGACATGTGAGTGTCCTCGGACTGGGCCGTTAGGCCACTAGCCCACTTCCCATGAACTCTCTGTTTATCTTTTTGGGCAACTGGCCCCACATAATCTTTTGTAGACCTTTACTTTAATAAGTTTAATTAATGTATTTTCAGAGAGGTGAAAAATGTTAATTTGAATAAATAAAAAGGATAAGTAAGGACTTGTTTGGTAGGTGGATTTTGGTTTTTGTTTTCAAAACTGTGTGAAAATAGTTTTTAAAAAATTGAATTTAAAACTAGTTTTTAGGGTTTTTTTTTTGTTTTGTTTGCATTATACATATACTTGTTTGGCTCCTACTTTTAAGATTTTTTTTTTAATACTAAAAAACAATGATTAGAAGACTATTTTATATTTTTGAGACAAAAATTAGCTGACTACATATTAAAGCCACATGGTAGAATCTTATGAGGTGAACTTAAGAAACAATAGCTAAGTACTGTGCCTAAGTTTTGCTCTAAAAAAAAAAAGGGTAAAATGAAACAAAAGGGAATACAAAAAAGTAAAAGATATTTTTAAAAAGTCAACACCAATAGTACAACACACCTATTCCAATTTTTATTTATTTATTATAAGTAACAAAAATTTTATTAAGAAACTAGTATCTATGTTCATGGATCATGGTAGAGAACACAAAAGTACCTAAAACAATTTCAAGTAACTCAAATAGAAATTTTAATAGAGTTGTAGAATTAAAAAATGAAAGTACAATGTGTAAATCCCTAAGTCCGAGACCAATCAAACAAAGTCTAAATTAATAAAGACTTCAAACGGTTAATAGGTTTCACAATGGCCTCAAGTGTGTGTTTGATTTTTGTATATTTGTGTAGTTTTTATCAAATGATATGATTTTTAGTAACTTTTATGTTAAATTATAAATGTGTTATAAAAAGTTAAAAACTTAGTTTATTTCCAAAAATACAAAAAAGTTGGATTATTTGAAGAAAAAAAAAGTGAGACAAAAAGTAAATAGCAAAACTTATTTAAGCAATTCACAAATGCACCCCATATGGGTGGCTGTTTCGTTGTGGGTACCAAATTAACTTAATTTTTTATCCAAAAAAAAAAAAATGTTACGGTTTTCTAACTAAAATTTATTGAGGTTCTTTTTTTTATAAACCAAAATATGTTAAGCCCAAGTTTATAACTCTACACTCCTGAGGACAATCTTTAAGGCCAACTTACGTAAACGAGGCCCATAAACAAATATCACCACACTTCACGCCTGGGGATTGTTTAACATGTTCACAATCTCTGTGTGTGTTTTGTTATGATACATCAATTGTGCTTCAAGTATAATTGTTTAACTAATTATTGAATCTCACCATCTTCTTCTTTGGGGCTTGGGCTGGACTGAATCTGATACATCATATATTGTTGGGATTGTCAGTTTTAGAAACTTGTTTATTGAGCAGCCAATGGAATCCAACTAAGTTTCTTACTTTTAACTGCGTGTTTTAATCATAATAAGGCTGCCAATTTCTTTAGTAACACCATTCCTGGTGACAATTTCATAACTCCACTTGCAACTTTAAAACACCAAGGTGTAATATAATTTCAATGACGCAGTTGCTACTTGGAACATATTTTTGTACTTTTAGTATGCATTTGTTTTATTTCTGACCCTGAACTGTAGGGAATTCAACCCGATTCCCAACCTGTGAGAAACAAAAAAATAGAGAAAACACACGCCAAAGAAAATAATCACACGCACAAGACAGTATTTACATGGTTCGGCAATTTGCCTACGTCCACGGAGTTGCAGGGATTTCACTATTATCAGGAAAAATACAAAGTGCGGCTACAGTGTTTCTCTCACTCTCTCTGAAAAACAACAACAAGACTTAACAAACCCTAATTATAAAAGCGGCTTTTATATCCTGCTTACAGGGTTACAATAGGCTACAAAACGGGCCAAAAATAAACTAGGCTCCACAAAGCCCAACAAATCTCCCACTTGGAGACTAGTTCAATCACCAACATTAGCCGCTATCCTTCAAAAGCAATCCCTCATCCCTACAACTCATTCTCCTATCCTCAAGCTAGAAGGCCAACTGAAGCTGCACATAGCTTCAGCTTCTCAATAGTGACACCTTTAGTCAACATATCTGCCGGGTTCTTAGATCCACAAATCTTCTCAAGTATTACCAGTTTATCTTCAACAAGGTACCGGATAAAGTGGTATTTTGTCTGTATATGTTTCGACTTTGAATGAAAAGCCGAATTTTTGGCAAGAAAGATTGCACTCTGACTGTCACTGTGTAGAATGCCCATCTCCTGCTTCTTACCCAATTCATCTAAGAAACCATGTAGCCAAATCATCTCCTTTCCAGCTTCAGTTGCTGCAACATACTCAGCTTCTGTAGTAGACAAAGTAACAATTTTTTGCAGATTTGAAACCCATGATATAGCTGTACCACCCAGAGTAAATACAAACCCAGTAGTACTCTTTCTACTATCAATATCACCAGCAAAATCAGCATTTACATAACCTTGCAATTTCAAACTTGCACCTGTGAAGCAAAAACATGTATCTGATGAACCCTTCAGATATCTCAGAATCCACTTAACTGCCTCCCAATGCTGCTTTCCAGGCCTACTCATGAATCTGCTCACAACTCCCACTGCATGTGCAATATCTGGCCTTGTACACACCATAGCATACATCAAGCTGCCAATAGCTGAGGCATAGGGCACCTTGCTCATATGGTCCCTTTCTTCTTCTGTCTTTGGCGACTGTTCCTTGCTCAGTTTGAAATGAGTACCCAAGGGTGTGCTCACTGGTTTGGCTTCATTCATATTGAACCTGTTGAGAACTTTCTTCACATACTCTGACTGTGAAAGTTTCAATGTACCATTAGCCTTGTCTCTAATGATTCTCATACCAAGGATTTGCTTTGCAGCTCCCAAATCTTTCATTGCAAACTGTTTTGACAATTGCTTCTTCAGATTATTAATCTCCTCAATGCTAGACCCTGCAATGAGCATATCATCCACATACAACAGTAAAATGATATAAGAATTGTCAAAGAATTTGACATAGCAACAATGATCAGTTTCACATCTCTTGAACCCAATTTTATGCATAAAACTGTCAAATTTCTTGTACCACTGTCTTGGAGCTTGTTTTAGGCCATACAAGCTCTTTCTCAATTTGCAGACTAGATTCTTTTGTCCCTGAACAATGAACCCTTCTGGTTGAATCATGTAAAGGTCTTCCTCCAAATCACCATGAAGGAATGCCGTCTTCACATCTAACTGCTCAAGATGTAAATTTTCTGCAGCCACCATTCCCAGCGCCAGTCTAATTGTTGACATCTTCACAACTGGAGAAAATATCTCTGTGTAATCAATGCCCTCCTTTTGCTGGAACCCTTTAACAACTAATCTGGCCTTGTAACGTTTGCTACCATCATGCTCATTCTTTATTCTGTATACCCACTTGTTGTGCAAAGCCTTCTTTCCCACTGGCAATTCAGTCAGTTCCCATGTCTGATTCCTCAACAAGGAATCCATCTCATCCTTCATAGCTAACTCCCACTTGCTTGAATTCTCATCTTGCAAGGCTTCTTTATAACACTCTGGCTCACCACCATCAGTCAACAGGAGATAATTTAGAGCGGGTGAATAACGCTGTGGAGGTCTAATATTTCTGGAAGATCTACGGACTTCAGCTACAGGTGTACTCTGATCTACCTGTGAATTTACATTCTCCTTATCTTCTTCACCCTCTTTCTGGACAGTACTTTCAGTCAATTCATCTAAGTTGACAAACTCAGATTTCTTTTGATCTATTTCTGTAACACCTGACACTACAGTTGACCTGTCCTTGTACATAACCTGTTCATTAAATATCACATTTCTACTTCTGATGATTTTCCTGTTTTGTTCATCCCAAAACCTATAGCCAAATTTCTCATCACTATAGCCAATGAAAAAACATATTTTAGACTTTGCATCAAGTTTACTACGAGCATTAGAATCAATATGAACATAAGAAATACAACCAAAAACTTTTAAGTGTGAAAACTTTACCTCTTTGCCGCTCCAAACCTCCTCAGGAAGTCTGAACTCCATGGGAACTGATGGCCCTCGGTTTATCAGGTAAGCTGCAGTGCTAACAGCATCAGCCCAGAAAGTTTTTGGTAGTCCAGCATGCAATCTCATACTCCTAGCACGCTCATTGAGTGTTCTGTTCATGTGCTCAGCCACACCATTCTGCTGTGGTGTTCCGGGAATGGTCTTCTCCATCCTAATTCCCTGTGCAGCACAATACTCACTGAACCCTCCATCTATGTATTCTCTTCCATTATCTGACCTCAAACATTTTACTTTCAAACCTGTTTCTGTCTCAACCATGGCCTTCCACTTCTTAAAAGTTTCAAATACATCAGATTTATTTTTCAGAAAATAAACCCATACCTTTCTGCTTGAGTCATCAATAAAGGTAATGTAATACCTTGAACCTCTAAGGGATGCAACCGGAGAAGGCCCCCACAAATCAGTGTGTATTAACTCCAATTTTTCAGCCTTCGGTATCCTGCCCGTTTTCAAGAAGCTCACATTTTTCTGCTTTCCTAAGATGCAGCTTTCACACATGTCAAAATCAATGGACTTCAATTCTGGTAGCTTTCCTTTTGACAACAGCATCTTCATCCCTTTCTTACTCATGTGACCAAGCCTACGGTGCCATAAGCTTGTATCAGTACTTGCATCAGCAACTGCAATTGTGTCTCTTGGACTTGAGGTCATATATAGAGTACCAGTCTTCTTTCCACGAGCCAATACCCTAACTCCCTTTGTAACCTTCCAAGTACCACCAACAAATAATATTGCATGTCCTTCATCATCAAGTTGTCCAACAGAAATCAGATTCCTCCTCAGGTCAGGAATATGTCGAACTTTCTCCAGTAACCAAACAGACCCATTAGGCAACAATATCCGGACGTCTCCCATACCCACAACATCCAAGGCTGAACCATCAGCTAAATACACCTTACCAAAATCACCTGCAACATAATTCTGTATGATTTCTCGGTGTGGAGTGGTATGAAACGAAGCTCCTGAATCCAAAACCCAATCATCAAGTGGACTGTCTACTGCAAGAAGCAATGCATCCTGTACCTCTTCTGTTACAGCATTAGCAGAATCATCTTCATTATTCTTCTTAGAACTTTTGCATTGGTTCCTAAAGTGACCTATTTTCCCACAATTCCAACATTGTACTTGTTGGCCTGATCTAGATTTACTTCTATTCCGATTAGAATTTCTAGATTTTGATCTGCCCCGATTTGAATTTCTGTTATTACCTCTGCCTCTTGTCTCAAGGTTTAGGGCAGAACTAGATCCTGAGGTTTCACCTGCATCTCTTCTGCGAATCTCCTCAGCCAGAATTAAATCTCGTATATCATTGTACTTGAGCTTTTCCTTTCCTGTAGAATTGCTTACTGCCATCCTCATTGCCTCCCAACTGTTTGGCAAAGAAGCCAAAACAATGAACACCTTGGGGAGCTTCCTTGAGTAATTAATATAACATATAGAAACACACTTTTTACCCAAAAGGCCTAAGCCCAATGGATATGTGCTCAATTATGTTATATTAATTACTCAAGGAAGCTCCCCAAGGTGTTTTTCTCCCCAATAGTGGTATCAGAGCACGAATCTCATCATCAAAATCAATTTCTACAGATGACAATTGATTTGTGATAGTGTTAAATTCGTTCAGATGTTGTGCTACTGATGCATTCTCTGCTATCTTCAAATTAAACAGTTTCTTCATCAGATGCACCTTGTTGTTTGCCGACGGCTTTTCATACATTCCAGACAAAGCCTTCATCAGATCTGCTGTGGTCTTCTCCTTCACAACATTGTGTGCAACAGACCTAGACAGAGTTAACCTGATAACTCCTAATACCTGTCTGTCAAGAAGAGCCCATTCCTCAGCCTTCATCGCCTCAGGTTTTGTCCCCAAAAGAGGCAGATGCAATTTCCTCCCATAGAGATAATCTTCAATCTGCATCCTCCAATACGCAAAGTCTGTGCCATCAAACTTTTCTATTCCAGACGCCTTTCCTGCTTCCTCTGCCATTGCTCCCACTCAAACCTAACCCTAGGCTCTGATACCAGTTGTAGGGAATTCAACCCGATTCCCAACCTGTGAGAAACAAAAAAATAGAGAAAACACACGCCAAAGAAAATAATCACACGCACAAGACAGTATTTACGTGGTTCGGCAATTTGCCTACGTCCACGGAGTTGCAGGGATTTCACTATTATCAGGAAAAATACAAAGTGCGGCTACAGTGTTTCTCTCACTCTCTCTGAAAAACAACAACAAGACTTAACAAACCCTAATTATAAAAGCGGCTTTTATATCCTGCTTACAGGGTTACAATAGGCTACAAAACGGGCCAAAAATAAACTAGGCTCCACAAAGCCCAACATGAACAGCAATGAATTTGGATGAAAATAAGCTATAACAAGATTGGAGAATTCTCTAAGAATATTAGCAGAAGAGAGGAGGATCTTATGAAATAAACATCTGGAAATGAGTCAAAAGAGAGTGAAAAAGAAAGGGCTGTTCGCACAAAAGAAAAGTTTGTATGTCTAATTATAAAGAGTTGCACAAGCATAATGACAATTTAGATTTACTCTGTTGTGCTAAGATTAAAAGCAAATTACGATTGTGTTGGCAATTCAACTAGTGCTAAATCCCAGAATAGTCAAAACTGCAATTAATTGCAGTGGATTAATCATTATTCATATAGGACAATGTTGTCTTGTCCCTCTTTAATTGCTGAGACACTGTTTTCAAATCTAAGGCTTGAAAACAAATAAGACTTGGCTATAAACAAACAGTATCTTATGTATCCTATATACAATGCGCTGGTTTTGACGAGATGGATAGTCCAATTGATAAATGGGTTAGAATTAAGAACCCCTTTCAGGAATGAATGACATAACAAAACATGGTGGGGGGAGCAAGAATTGAAAAGGAAGAGTTTTATAGATGACGAACAATAAATTTATCGCCTTTTTTTGATAATTTGATAGTTAGAGTAGGGAAAAAGAGATTTTAATCAGGAATGTTTTCCTTAAAAACATCAAGAGGTATTAACCAAATGAACTACAAAGCTCTTGATAACTCGTGAACGCACTCCCCCCCCCCCCCCCCTCCCCCCCTATTTGGGGCTATGATAATCCAAACACTTGTTTTGCTTAGGAGAGTTTAAATCTATCTTTTGTTTTGTTCCCATATCTTTCTCTTTCTCTTCATTTTCATTTCCTTCTATTTTTATTTACCTTATTAATTTTAGGATAAATAAATAATTTTATTAACATTTCTATTTTTCTTTGTCAAACTCAATCTGTCCAGTTCCACAAAACAGTTCAACTAAACTTTCATATAGCTTTCAAGAAATATTCTAGTCATTTACGTAAGTGCTTCCCCCTTCCCGCCTCCCCTTGGCTTTGCCCCTGCCCACGCCAAACCCACATCCCAAATACTCATTTTGTGTTTCTATCACCATGATGAAATCCTCAAGCCCAACCAATCGGCCCACACCATAATCCAAAAACAGCCACCTACACTGCCATGAGATTACACACACACGCACACAAAAAAACCTTTAACATACTTCTTAACATCTTTTTTTTTTCTAATACATATAAAAAAATAAAAATCAACGCAATACAAAGTTAAATAATACATAAATCCTTAAATTTATAATCTAATAGTTAATTCTAGTAGTCTAATAATAAATTTATAATCTAATACTAATAGTGTAATAATTCCACAAAAGAAGAAAAAAAAAACGTGTATACATGTCATATATGGAATTCACCAACTAAAATGAGTAAAACCTAACATCTTAGTTGAATTAGCTTGTAATAATTTTTATTGACAGACATATGTGCAATAGCAATCAACATGCACTTATTCATTGTTCTAGAAAGTGTATTACACATGTAGATTACGCAAAGATTTGCCAACTTATGGGGGGAAAAAATCTGTTAGTTACCAATTAGTATGCTAAGCAAATTGCTCATTATGGGTTATTCCATTTTGGAAAAAAAAAAAAAAAAAAGGTAGGAATAGTTTGTTAAGCTCATAACGTAATTTTGTTATTGGGGTAAAATGAGTTTTATTAACATTTATATAATTAAATTGCTTTTCAAAGAAGTTATTAAATTTAATTCATATTGAAAATCTATTGAAATTGTAGAATTAGTTTTTTGCAATATGGTATTATCAATAAGTTTTTCCTTGAATTTTGTATATGAATTAATGATATTAAGTTTTAGAATTGTAAAAGACTTTAAATTAGTTTCAAATGGATATGAAGTAGATTTAAATGAGAAACTAGTTATACTACAAGTTGAGAATAGTTTCAAATTGGAGGTGCTTGACACAAAATTAATGTGAATTTGAAATCTACTTCGAACCCCTTGACACATAATTCAAATGTATTAGATTAATCTTTTGTTGACATTAACTTTAATAAGTTTAATGAATGTAATTTAGGGACACGAAAAAGGTCAATTTCCATATGAAATCAACAAAATGGATTAGTATACATTCCGCTATTTGTTGGCAGGCAGATCACAAAAGGCTGCTTGAATTTATAAAGATAAAATTAGAAAAGAAAACTCAATTGGAATGTTAGAGACTCATTGTGACATGGAATTTTAATCAGTGACTCCACCCTTGATGACAAGTTTGTGCTTTCAAATGCTATAGAGCATAGAATAATATTCTGAATGTTAATCAACATGCATAGAGCTAAGATAAGCTAAGGAGGTGAGAAAAACTCATAAATTTGCATGAGTTGCTTTGTCGTATCAATGATTGTTGGACCATCTTCTGCTGTATCAGAGATGCAACTTTGGGCAATCTATGCAAAAGCTAGAAACTGTTCTGATTGATTCCTTCTGTTTGTAACATTGGATCTATGATTTCAATCAACCGATTTTGTTCAGCATATGGCTTCACCAACATTGGTAGATTGGAGTTACCATACCTGCACTATGGAGTGTTCAACATCCATCCAGCTAAAAGCCCAAGTAGAAGTACACCCTAAATATACACATCAACCTTCTCAGTTAGATAGCCTGTATGTGCATATTCAGATGCAAGATACACCAGTCTGCTACGTACAACATCTTCTACATGTTCACCTTTAGGAATAGATATTGAGCTTGAGAAATCAATTAGTTTGGCATCTTTGTTCTCAACTAATATAGTGATAGCCAACCTAACATCTCTATGGATAATAGGCCTAGAAAATGCAGTATGGAGATTTGCAACTGCATTAACCTGCATTTCCATGCTAAGGGCTCAAAATGGACTGTCTCAGTTGGATCAATATATTTGGTCTCTAAGCAGCATCCTAAGAGTTGTAGAACATTTTGGTGGACACTCATTTGTGATCCCACCACAATGTCTTTAATAATGCCAAGCGTAATGTTTTCCAAAACAGAAAACCCTTTTTTTTTTTTTTTTTTTTTTTTTTCTGTGTAGTATTTTTTAACTGAAAGTTAAGTGTTCTTTCAGAGAATCCTTGTATAACTTAAACTCCCATAGAATACATTGATGCTTGTCATAGCTGTTTGTTGCTCGTTTGAACTCCTCTGCAGATAAGACAAGGATAGGATTGCTTTTCCCATTGCGAAAGGCAATTAGCTCCTCTAATAATAGTCTTCCATTCTTCATAAATGACATCTCCTCTTCAACTTTCATCTTCATTTTCAAACATGAATTCATCTTGTCCACCAAACCATTTAGATTACAAATTGGAATATCAATATACACACATAACATGGTAAGATAAGATGTGAAGAAGCTATAATCTGTTTCTAAGTGAATATACTTGGGGGCCATTGATCAATCTTTGCTTAGAGATCAAGGGTCATGCACAATTTAGATTTTCAAAATGGTTGTACTCTGCCACTATGTAAAAAACAAATTTCAAGAATTTGAAGCATATTACACTATAAGGGGAAAAAAAAAAAAGTTCTATGACCATTCGCATAACTCATGATTTGCATCTTTGAGCAATTGTGGACATCATATGAGAGTTTGGACCGATTAGGTCATTATGCTTATCTTCTCAAAAAAAAAGGGTCACTATGCTTCATTTGTTCAATCAACAAATGTTTTATACCACCTTAAGGAATTTTCCATGGACAGCTTGTCAATTGAATTCCATAGTCTTTTGAAGCATTATAAATCTGGGAGCTTGGTCTCATTGTATAATCATATAAACTATACTTAATTCAATTATTTCACAATCCAATCAGCCTATGGACTTTTTTAAAAAACAGAGAGGAGGGGGGGGGGGGTAGGGTCATATTTTAGGTTTTCTGAAATGCTTTATGATAATTACTTCCCTTAAAGATTAAACAAAGGTGATAATTTGATGAGACATGAATCTGTGTGTTTTGAAGTTGAAAAATGAATCTAGATCCACCTCAAACAATACTTAATTAAATAGCAGCAAATCAGTAGGACTAAGAACACAAATATTAACATAGCATGATCCAAGAACATAAAAGTTAAAATATCATGATCTAATAACACAAATCTTAAAAATTAAATTATTAAAAAAATAGCATTAGGCATCGAGGCACAAGCCGCACATCCCAAATGTCTGAAATTTTACTTTAAAAATACAAATACACAAAACTTAAAACTCAAATCCTGCTTCATAGGCATGGAGGCATATAGAATAATTGAAAATTAACTAAGGGATTCAAAGAGAATGTACCATGTTGTACCCAGAGCAAGAGAGATGCAGCTATAACATATGAAGCTCCAGAATTTGGTAGCTTGTGTATCTGAAGTCTTATCCACTTGGCAATATCATGAGCTCTATTATATAATAACTATATATATATATATATATGTTTTTTTTTTTCCAAAGAGTCGAGGAAAAGGGCTTACAAGTCAACTTACCAAGCAGGAAACTGGGAAATTTCATCACAATGACTTTGCTGTTTCCTTGGAGTTGGACTTTCTCTTTTAACAATCCAGTGTGCCAGACCAGATTACAACCTTTTTTTTTAAGAGGAAAAGTGCTTGCAACTTATTACTAATAGTATTGCTCATTCACGGCTAAACTTGGATAATTTAGGGTAGATTTTTCCACAAAATACAAAATCTATTAATTTAAATAGAACCCTAATAGTTTCTTTTTAGTCCAAAGACTCCAAAGTTCCAAACTAGAGGAGTGTAAATGTAGCAAATGAAACTTTGTGGTTTAAATTGTGACAAGGCCAAACCACAAGGGATAAATTGAAATTTACCCAAGAAATTATTCTATATTTCTGTGAAAGCATCCTATGTTTTTTGTTCTCAATTGTGCTTCAGGGAATGAGAAACCGCTATGAACATAAATGTTCCCCCTCTTTGCTTCAGTAGTATTTCAAAGGGCTACTAATGTATTGGCTATTGAGCTGCCAATGGAATCCAATTAAATTTCTAAATTTTAACTACTTGTTTAATCATAATAAGGCTGTCAATTTCTAAAACACCATTCTTGGTAACAATTTTGTACCTCCACATGCAACTTCAAAACATGAAGGTGTAATATAATTCAATGACACAGTTGCAACTTGGAACATATATTTATACTTCTAGTGTACATTTGTTTATATTGTATATTGGCATTTCAATATGGAATATATTCAGAAAGTACAAAAGAACCATCAGGTTGACAATCAAAATAGAGAAAGGAGAAGCAACTGAATGCAATATATGGAACTGATGTTCTTGCAACATATTTGATTAGAGAATAAGTTCAGATGAAGATTTAATTGCAGTTCACTACCAGATATAGAGGAAGCAGTTATACCAACAAATGATGCACTCTATGCAGCTCACTTCTAGTTTTCATTGTGTCTCTGTATGATTTAATTCACACCTAAAGCACTTACGTTCCTCATGCAACCAATACAACCACAGCCTAACTTGAGACGTAGACATAATGATCTATATTCTCTGACAAGAGTTTTAGGTTTGGCAACCTAGGCTGTCACCACCAAACCCATATCAAATATCTCTGTTGGGGATCTAGGCTTTGTGGCACCCCCTATCATTTAGAGACTATTCAAAGTGATCTCTTTCCTTCTTCTGGAATGTCAGTGTGTGATAATTGGGAAATGATGGCTATTCCATCCTCAACATGATAATTTGTGACATGACTGCAAACATATCTTTTGATATTTTATATTTGGAGGTATAAATCCAAATGGTTTGGACATAGTCTTAGTTAAATTTTTGATAGATATTGACAGAAGCAACCTCATTCAAGCTTGAGATGATGATCAGCCTTTGAATATCAAAACCCATAAGAAGTCCCAGCAAAAACAATATCCAATATAGATGGGTGGTATTGCATTATCAAGGGTCATTGATCAATCTTTGCTTAGAGATCAAGGGTCATCCACAATTTATATTTTGAAACCGGTTGCACCCTGCCAATGTGTAAAAAATAAATTACAAGAATTTGAAGCATATTATACTATAAAAAATTAAAATAAAAAAATGTTCTATGACCATTCTCATAAATTATGATCTGCATCTTTGAGCAATTCTAGACATCATAGCGCAGTTTGGACCAATTAGGTCATTATGGAATTTCCCATGAAGAGTTGAAGACCTTGTGGATTGAATTTCATAGAATTTTCAAGCATTATAGTTCTCTCTTTTTTCCTTTTTTTTTGATAAACCAAGCATTATAGATATCGGAGCTTGGTTTCATTGTATAATCATATAAACTACAATTGATGAATTATTTTACGATCCAATCAGCCTATGGACTCTTCTATTTTTAACAGGAGGGAAGGGCGGGGGGGGGGGGGGGGGGGGGGTTTGTTAAGTACATCAGCCAAGAGTCATATTTTAGGTTTTATGAAATAAATTTATGATAATTACTTCCCTTAAAGATTAAACAAAAATAATAATTTTTTGAGACATGAATCTATGGGTTTTGAGGTTGAAATATGAACCTAGATCCACCCCAAACAATACTTAATTATATAGAAGCAAATCAGTAGGACTAAGACCAAAAATATTAAAATAGCATGATCCAGGAACATAAATCTAAAAATATCATGATCTAATAACACAGATCATGAAACTCAATCCTGCTTCATAGGCATGGAGGCATATATAATAATTGAAAACTGAGGGTTTCAAAGAGAATGTACCTCGTTATACCAGAGAACGAGAGATGCAGCTATAGCATATGAAGCTAAAGAATTTGGTAGCTTGTGTATCTGGAGTCTTACTCTTATCCACTTGACAATATCACGAGCTCCATTATATAGTACCTATCAAAAAAAATATTTTCAAAGGGTCAAACAGCTATAATAAATGATGTTCCTAATGCATGTGGAAACTCTTCCTGCTTTCAGTGTGTCTCTGTATGATTTAATTCACATCCAAAGCACCTACATTCCTCATGCAGCCAATACAACCACAGCCTAACTTGAGAAATAATGATCAATATATTCTCTGACACAAGTTTTAGGTTTGGCAACCTAGGCTCTCACCACCAAACCCATATCAAATATCTCTGTTGGGGATCTAGGCTTGTGGCACCCCCTATTATTTAAATACTGTCCAAAGTAAATATCTCTTTCCTTCTTTTGGAATCTAGTCAGGGTGTGACAATTATGGCTATTCCATCCTCAACGTGATAATTTGTGACAGCAAAAATATCTTTTGATATTTTATATTTGGAGGTATATCCAAACGGTTTGGACATAGTCTTAGTTAACTTTTTGATAAATATTAACAGAAGCAACCTCATTCAAGCTTGAGATGATGATCAGCCTTTGAATTTAAAGCAAGTAAGAAGTCCCAGCAGAAACAATATCCAATATAGATGAAATGAGGTTAGTATCACATTAACTTAAAGTCCAGCAAAAATCACATTAATTGAACTATTAATCAAGCCAAAAAAATTTGTAAATCACTTGAGGCATCTAATGAAGAGCAGCATTGGTATGAACTGTAAAACCACATGACCAACAATGCCTCTAGACACAAACAGAAATAATAGAAAACACGATATATTCCCATGAGTTAGTTGTATTCTATTACACAACTAATTTCTAAATGCTTTTGCTAGCTGAGAAGATGCAGGAAAATAGAAAAGAAAGAAATAAAAAATACAAATCTTTTCATTTGATAAACTACACATCAACAGTAATAATCCTTGAAGCAATTCCTTGATTTAACCTAGTCTCATAATCATCTATTATCCATGAAAGCAACATCCTCCTAATCCAACAATTTTTTGACATGAGTCTGCTGTATAATGAAAAACCAGTACATGAACAATGAAAACCAAACATTTTCCTTAGTTATCTCAGCAAACAAATAAAAGGAAATAAAAACTCCAATGCATGTGGCATTTAGTGATCCATCAGAATTCTCAAAACCACCCAACCATCAATCACTAGTTCACACTCCAGCTCTATTTTTTATATTTATTTTCAATTTTTCATTCTTTGTTTAGGACTTTATTAGCTCAAGCTTACAAGTGCAGCCCATGATAACAACATCCAAACACAAATTCTCAAAAAGCAACCACATTTGCATTGATCACACCATAAAAGGATCAACACAAAACATCAATAAAAGAACCCTTACAATGTAAGAGAAAGCAACATCAGTATCGATGTTTTAATCATTGTCTATGTAAAAAGAACAACAAGCCGCTCCCTCTTCAAGCTCAGTCTTCCCCATCTTCACTACCACCAATGGATTTCCCCTAACACTAACCTAAATTGAACTACAATAACCCAATATTTCACTTGCCCTCAACTGAATTATGATCAAGGCCACAAAATATCAAAAGCCCACTTCAGAAAATCCAAAACCCAGTAAAACCCAATAATCAAAACCCCTTAAAATCACCAAATTCAGTTCTTGATCATCCAAAAAATATCACATGCCCTGAAACAATAGTTGATCAATACCAAAAATATCAAAAACCCACATCCCAAAATCCCTGAAAATCACCAAATTCAGTTCTTGATCATCCAAAATTTCCTCCAAACTATCAGAGGCACTGAATTGATATTTGATCAAAACCACAAAATATCAGAAAACCCCACTCCGGAAATCCAAAAGTCCATGAAGCAAATCCCTCAGAATCACCATTCTTGGACCTTATTCAACTTGCCCAATCAAAACCCACCTTTCAGATACTTTTCCAAATATACACAAAAATCCCAAAACACATTTCGTAAAAGCACTTCTCCGTTTGGCCAGCGCGTTTGCGTCTGGCGTTACGTTTTCAGCTCCTTCTTTTTTTTTTTCACACGCATTTCAAGTTTTTTCCAGCCGTTTTTTACTGTGCAGTACTATAGCAGTTATTACTGTTTAATGAACAGTAGCAGCAATAATTGACTTTTCACCCCAAATTTTACTGTTCACGGACCCACAATTTTCACTTTTCAGTAACTTTTTCATTAAAAATAGGTTCAACGGTACTATTCACACATTTAAGAATTATTTTGTTACAGTGTTTTCAGTTTTCAATTTTCAATTTTCAATGGAAAAAAAAGGTTCTCTGTAATGCGGTGCTTAAAAGTTGGAACTGACTAGGAGGGATTTTTTTTTTTTTTTTTTTTTTGAGATTGTGTTTTTGCTTTTGGAAAACAGAGAAAGTGTTTTCTGTGTTTTTTGTTCATTCAAGATTTCTCCTTTGATTATTAAGTGAAGAAATTGGCTTGCCAACCTCATTGACAAAGTCACAAAATTGGGTTACAGCTTACAAATATTTTATTTTTAATTTTTGTTTTTGTTTTTGCTAATTAAGTTAAAATTACTTAAATATTCCTTTATTACTTGAAAAGGAAAATTTTAAATCCCAAAAGAAAATATAAAAAGATTTTATATAAAATAATAATAATAATAATAATAATAATAATAATAATAAATACAAAATGAAAATGTGGCAAAGTGTTTTTTTTTTTACTTTCATATAATTATAAAACTCGCATGGTAATGTGACAGATACAATGAATGGTGTAATTGTATATTTATTAACATTTTTATGCTATGTTACATTTTTTTTTTCTTATAATAAATGGAAATTTTTTTTAGGAATGAAGGAATTCTTATTATTATTATTTTTATATGAACTATTGAAATTATTTTACTAGTAATTGGTATGAAGAATTAGTCATCATGTAATTTTGGAAAATGTGTTGAAATATATAATATAGCTTTTAGAACTGTTTTGTAGTAAAAAATATCAATGAATTGACGATTTTTTTTTTAAAAAGGTTATGTTTTAACTTTTGGAAAATGGAGAAAGTATTTTCTATGTTTTTTTTGCTTTTTGTTCATTCAAAATATATAATTATTATTTTTTTTAAAGAATACTAAGTATTTTTAATACACAGAGAAACTGGTTATCTAAGAAAAATTTTAAAATTTTCAAGAAAATATAAAATATTTTTGTGAAAAACATAATAAAATATAGGAATGATAAATAATAATAAAAAATAAAAAATAGTGGGTAAATTGATTTTTCCCTTTATATATATATATATATATATTACCGCTATGAGATAAAATTCTCATGAATGGTGTAATTGTGTATTTATTAACTTTAATATTTTATTTTTCCTTATAGCAAATGGAAATGGGAACTCTTTTATAGGAAAGAATTAAGTGATGCAAAGTCAAAAGACTATTGACATTATTTTTCTAGTACTTCATAGGGAAAATTTCATAATATGATTTTGGAAAATTGCAATATTTTTAAAAACATAGACGGAAACATAAAAAGACCAATTGCAGGTATGATATAAACATAGGAGGTCTGTGGGTACCAAGAAAATTTTTATACTAAAAACATTCTAGAGTTTTCAAGAATAATTGAAAACTTTTGTTCCCATTATGTTTTCTTTGTAATTCTTGAGTTGCAAAGAAAATTCTAAAAAGTGTAAGTCTAATAATTATAAGGATTATTGTTTCTTTTTTAATTAATAATTTTGAGGATCATTATTTTTTATAATATATAGATAAAATTTTAAATTATGATTTATGTTTTATGAATATTGTATTCTATCATTAGACAAAACACTAGTTAGATATTGTGGGTGAGGAAGCCCAGTGCCATGTGTTGGGCCTGAGGCCCAATCCAAATAAGACTCTCTATCCGAAGAGGTTAAAAGTATCAAGGCTTTGCCATCCCAGTGAGCGCAACCTATAGGGGACAAACGCTCCGTCCAAAGACAACCACGTTGGGCCGAAGAGACCATATCCAACGGATCTACCCGGAACTTGATCGAGGAGCTATGCTGAAGATTTCCCTGCAAGGGCTGAACCCTGGGCATGCCCAACGGCGTGGTTATCATGAAATATCTTACCAATAAAGTTGCCACCGCCACATTTAATGCACTGCAGCAACTTTCCTGGCCGCATTTATGTGGAGAAGACACCTGAACAATGTATCTTCACCCACCACCACTCACTGCAGGTTAAAGCAAACGGCTGATGTGACTAATACTCAAGTGGGCGCCTGGATGAGGGACAAGTGTGCGGTTAAGATGGGAAAAAGAAGTGTATATAAGGGTAGCAGGCCTCACAAAAAAGGGGCAGAGACTTTTTGTATGAACAAAGCATCTAAGTATTAAACCTCTTCGGATAAAAGAGATTTCCTATAAAACACTGTTTCTTTTCAATCTTTCTTATTACTTCAGCTTGCATGAACCGTTGCTGAATCCAAACCCAGCCTAGTTGTTTAACCCATTCTCTACAAATTTATTGTTGGGCACTTCTTGGGCTTCCAACAAAGAAAGTTGGTACCGGGCCCAACGAAATTGGACCCTACATATATATATATATATATATATATATTTAGAGGGTTTCAATTTATGATGTTCGCTCTTGATGAGATAGCTCTTTATCATCAAATCAAAACACCAATTGGTTTTTTTTGTAGGTTGGGATTGAATTTTATTCGAGTTAACTAGAACCCACACCAATTAAATTTTAGTATATGCAAGGTTCCACCTCAAATTTCTTATTTAAAGATACAAAATTTTACATTTTTTTATTGAAAATTTTTATCAATTAAACTATTTGAAACTCATGCTTTGTTTGTTTGTTTTTTTTTTTTTTTTTAAGAAGTGAAACTCATGCTTTGTTGATTGTGAGGACAAGGTGTTGGTCCATTTGCCAATGGATAATGGAATTGAAATGTGTCTAGTTGAAGGAGGGTTTACTCAAAAAAAAAAAAAAGGTTGAAGGAGGCTTTTTTTTTTTTTTTTTTTTTTTAATGAATAAAAATGGAGTATTATAGTGGGTACAATACATTTATTAAAGCACCACTACACAAATTGTTTAACTCCAACCAAGTATCGCGTGAAATGATACGAGAATTCATACCATCAAATCAAACCAAAATTAGTAGTAGTAATGAAGAAGGGTTGCTTAGCAGTGGAGGAAACTACCTATTCTTGAGTTCCACAATATTTCTTTTTCCTATATTTAATTAGGCATTGCAAGAGAGTTGCTTATGCTTTGCTTTGGCAAGGACATCACAATATAAGGAGGGCTCCACCCAGGTTTGGCTTGAGGGTTGCCCTCACGATCTGATTTACATTCTCAATAAATTGAATATCATTTGCTATAAAAGAGAAAAAAAGAATTTTATTTTATAATAACAACACAATCTCAAAGGAGTTGCAACTCCTAAACCCTAAAATGATTTACAAGTGCACAAGATTAGAAGCACGATTTAGATAATAAATCACTCTTAAAAGGAGTTACCACTCTACCTTTATAACATGAATTTTTTTTTATTTTTTATTTTATTGTTATTAAAGTAATGTTATTTTAAAAGAATATATATTTTTAAATAATTTTATTTGGGTTTATTTCATAAACTAATACCGTTCATATGATATGTGGTGTTCATAATTTGAATTAATATTTAAATCCAAATATTTGAATTTTACAAAATTCATTTATTTATAACTTTGCATTTTTTTTAAAGAAAATATTGAATGTTTAGGCATTATTTTAGAATTAGTTTCTATTTTTTCCAACTCATGAAAAACTCTTGGTAAGGTTATCAGTATTTTATTTTTTTGATAGTATGATAGTTGGGTCTGATTGAGGCTTTGGAGTAGGGAGATTTGAACATTGGAAGTCTTAATTAGAAACACTAGTTAGGAGATGCCAATCAGTTGAGTTACAAAACTTTTGGCAAGGATATTAGTTAGTTGAATAGAATTGCTCATGTATTATTCCATTTTGGTAAAAAAGAAAAAGAAGAAGAAGCTTATTTAACTATTTATATACTTAGTTTATTTATTTCATACAACGTAAACTTTGTTATTGTGATAAAATTGAATTCATTATAAAAATCTATTGAAAACTTGAAAATGTAAAACTAATTTTTTGGGTTATGATATTATCAATAAGGTTTTCATTGAAGTTTGTATTTCAATTCATTCTCAAAAAAAAAAAAAAGGTTTGTATTTCAATTAATGATAATAAAATTTTAAATTAAAAAAATTTGGAATAAGATTCACTCTCATTAAAATTCCTCTAGTTGTTAATTAGATGTGAGACGCATGGCATTTTTTTTTTTTGAATTTGTGTGATCTATAAAAATTGGAATAATGTTAGAGATACAAACTATTTCACAAAAAATTTTACAAACTACTGATGTAGTGAGTGATTATTGGTAAATGAAAAAATAATATTAATGGTGAACCTAAATGAAAACTAATAAGAAGTTGGCCACATCAACATTTTCTAAAATAATTTGTGACTATAGCATTAATCTAAAAATTGTAGTATTTAAATAAGAAGAGATCTTATCCTAGTCTAAATTAGAATAGATTGGCTTAATTGGAGGAATCCCATAGGGGGCCCAAAAATTAAGGGTAGGGACTCAAACTCAATATCTCATGGCAAGTGTTCTCCATCAAAAACAAAAAGTAGCAGTTTTGAGTTTGAAAATTAGCCTCCAAAAGATATTGGGAGTACAATTGTCTATCATGATCTCTCATAAATATTACAAAAATGAGAGTTTTTTGTATCAAGTACTTCTTTTTTTTTTACATAGAAGCATGTTAATTCCAATATGAAATCAACAAAGTGGATAAATATAAATTAGGCTATTTGTCAGCAAGTAGATTACTAAAGCTGCTTAAAATTTTTTTTTTTTTAAAACTCAATATGAATCTTAAACATATACTGGGTCGATTGCTATTGGTGTTCAAATGAAGTCATCACAATATAATTATTATACATTAATGTAGTCATTTGGTGTAAATTATATTGATTCATATATATTTATGTCACATTCATAATTTACTTTTGAGTTGTTAAGACTTAAAAGCCTTATAACATTGACCGGTCACCTTTATGAAGAAATTTTAGTGACATTAATAAGCAAAAATGACCGGCAATGCAGCGGGGTATATTAAAAAAAAAAAAAAAAAATAGAGAGAGATGGGTAATGCAAATGAGACTACCCGTACATGGCTGATTTGATATATCTGTAATAAGAGATTCTTTCCTATATATTGACCAGAAAATACCACATGCAATGATGGAAAGTTTGTTCAACCTAAGCCATCCATTAAATAAAAATAAGAAGTCTTATTACAGTCTAGTCTAGCTGCCTAATGGAAATCAAAACATGGTTTTATCATAAACATGATTGCCATTTTATTCAGTGACTCCAGTCTTGGTGACAAGTTTGTGCATTCAAATGTTATATAGAGCATAGAATATCCTGAATGTTTATCAACCAGGATAGAGAGGATAGAATATCCTGAATGTCAATCAACCGGGATAGAGCTAAGATAAACTAAGGAGGTGAGACAGACTCAAAATTCACTGAGTTGTTTTCCTGCATCAATAATTGTCCGCCTATCTTCTACTGTATCAGAGATGCAACTCAAGACAATCTGTGCAAAAGCAAGAAAATGTTACTGATTAATTCCTTCTTTTAGTAACATAGGATCTATGATTTCAAACAACCAATTTTGTTCATCGCATGGGTTCACCAACATTGGTAGAAAGGAGGGACTATACCTGTACTGTGGAGTATTCAACATCCATCCAGCCAAGAGCCCAAGTAGGAGCACACCATAAATATACACATCAACCTTCTCAGTTATATAGCCTGTAGCAACATATTCAGGTGCACCACACCCCTTCTCTCACGTACGGCATCAAATACATGCAGTTCACCTTTAAGAATAGATAAGAGTGAGAGATCAATCAGTTTGGCAACATTGTTCTAATATAATGATGGCTGACTTAATATCTCTATCGATAACAAACTTGGAAAATGAAGTATGAAGATATGCAACGGCATTAACTATGCCCTGCATTTCCATGTTCAGGGCTCAAAGTGGATTGTCCTAGTTGGGTTGATATAATTGGAGAGAATTTTATCCCTGACAAATTCATACACTGGAGTTGGATATTTGGTCTCTAAGAAGCGTCTTATGAGTTTTAGAACATTTTGGTGGACACTCATTTGCGAACCCACCACAATGTCTTTAATAATGCCTAGTGTAACTTCTTCCATAACAAAAAATCCTTTTTCCTCAGTGTAGTACTTTTTAGCAAAAAGTAAGCGGTCTTCTAGAGAACCCTCAAATAACTTAAAATATCTACCCTGCAAAATACATTGACGATGGTCATAGTTGTTTGTTGCTCTTTTGAGCTCCTCAGCAAAGAAGACACCGATAGAATTGCTTTTCCCATTGCAAAAGGCAATTAGCTCCTCTAATAATGTTCTTCCATTCTTCACAAAAGATGTCTCCTCTGTTGCTTTCCTCTTCATTTTCAAACACAAATTCATCTTGTCCACCAAACCTTTAGATTACAGATAGAAATATTAATATACACATTATATGTTATGACATGAAGAGGCTATAATATTGCCGTAAACCAAGATGCTTGGAGGCCATTAATCAATCTTTTTTCTTAGAGATCAAGGGTCATGCACAATTTAGAGTTTGAAACTGGTTGTACTCTACCACTGCGTAAAACATAAATCACTAGAATTTGAAACATATTACACTATAAGAAATCAAACATGTTCTATGACCATTCACATAACTCATGATTTACATCTTTGAGCAATTTGGACATGTATGAGAGTTTAGACTAATTAGGTCATTACGGTTCATTAGTTCAATCAACAAATGTTTTGTACCTTAAGAAATTTTCATTGGACACCTTCTCCATTGAATTCTTAAGTCTTTTGAAGCATTATATATGTCAGAGCTTGGTTTCATGCTATAATCATATACACTTCTTTTTTTGAATTATTTCAAATTCCAATCAGCCAAGAGTCATTTAAAAAGAAAAAAGAAAACTGAGAGGGGAGGGGGATTTAAGTACATCACCTAGAGTCATATTAAGTTTTTTGAAATATAATAATTTTTTTACTTAAATATTAAACAAAAGTGATAATTTGATACATGAATCTGTGAGTTTTGACTTTTGAAGTTGAAATGTGAACCTAGATCCACCTCAAACAATACTTTTTAGCAGCAAATCAGTAGGACTAGGAACACAAATATTAAATTAGCATGATCCAAGAACATAGATCTCAAAATATCATGATCTATTAACACAAATCTTGAAACTCAATCACACTTCATAGGCATGGAGGCAAATATAATAATTGAAAACTAACTGAGGGTTTCAAAGAGAATGTACCATATTCTACCCAGAGAAAGAGAGATGCAGCTATAACATAAGAAGCTCCTAAATTTGGTAGCTTGTGGATCTGGAGCCTTCCTCTAATTCACTTGACAATATCATTATATCATGAGCTCTATTATATATTACCTATTAAAAAATATTTTCAAAGAGTCAAGGAAAGGCTTACTAGTAAACTGATAATGACCAAACAGGAAACTAGTGGGAAATTTCACCACAATGACTTGGCTGTTTCCTTGGAGTTGGAGTTCCTCTTCAACAAACCTGTGTGCCGGACCAGGTTAAGAAACAAACCCAAACAAAAAGTAAAAGAATATAGTGTGTAAAGAGATCAAATTTTTGGACCAACTTTATAATCAATCTTTTAGTTGGAGGTGAGGTTTTCAATGTTGGTCCTGTTTCCCTCAATTTCATGGCTCCAACAAATAGAAATCTAATATCCTAATATTTACTTCACATGCTTTTTTTTAATTGCATGGAAGTGCTATCAACTAATTATTACTAGTATTGCTCATTCATGGCTAAACTTGGATAATTTAGGGTACATTTGTCCACAAAATATAATGTCTATTACTTTAAATAGAACCCTAATAGTTTCTTTTTAGTCCTAAGAGTACAAACTACAGAACTATAAATGTAGCTAATGAAACTTTGGGTATTAAATTTTGACACCGCCAAACCACAATTTTCAAATTGTAATTTATTATTATTATTTGTTAATTCAGCTTATATTCATTGAAACAAAACAAAGTACACAGAGAAAAACCCCAAAACCAGAGAAGGGAAGGTACCAGCATAGGGAACCTCCCTACTACAACACCCAACTTACAAATCTAACTACAAAACCAAAGAAATTAGCAAAGCAAAAATGCACTAACAACACAACCTTCTTGCTACCTTTAAAGCAGACTATGTTTTCTTTGCGGAGAGAAGGCCCCAGGCCCTGTTATCCATTCAGATGGACAAAGGGATCCATTGTTCCCTTGTTCATTTTTGCTAGCAACGGAGTTCCTAACTCAGATGCTAAAAATAAAGGATTCTTAGTTGCAAGGACTTCAAATTCCATCCCAGATGAAGACATCGAAATGTAGCTCTTTGGAGGTTTGTGCTGCACTATTTGCTATGGTGTTTATGGTGGGAACGGAATGCTAGATGCTTTGAGGGCTTTGAATGATCTATTCTTGAGATTAAGTCTTTGTTTTTTCTTACTCTTCTTGAATAGAGTCTAGTTTTGCCATCTTGTTTTTGTTTTTCCCTTCCTTTCTTAATTAATCATTGTAATCCGAGCTCTTAATTTTTTTCCAGTGTACTTGGGTTGGATGTTTTAATAAAATTTGTTAGGTTACTTAAAAAAAAAAAAAAAAAAAATTCCATCCCAAATGTGAGAATATGCAGCTTATTAATATTTACTCTACAAGAATGATTTCACAAGAGCTAATCTACTCCCAGTCCAATTAATGAAAAGCGTTTGGAAGACTTTATAGTGATTTCTGGCTTGTAGATTAATACTCTAAAAGTAAAGTATTCTGTGCAGGTGTATATGGATCTAAAGAACTAGATTTTGGATGCACTTTCACTTTAAGTAAGGTAGTCTCCTAGTTAGATATTTGGGTATGCCTCTAGTCCCTGGTAAGCTAAGCTATCATGATGCAAGCCCCTAATTGAGAAAAAAATGAGAAGAATAAATTCTTGGACATTTTAATACTAATTCTTTGTAGGCAGATTGAAATTATTACAATCAGTCTTGTATTATGTGTCTTTGGGAGGTGAGTTAGTGGATGCAAGCCCCTAATATAACACAAGATTTATGAAGAAAGAAACTAAACTTCACACAACTAAAAAATGGAGGCGGAATGACTCGCATGCACCTATCACATTTTTTGTTATTCTAAAAAAATAACATTTAATGGAGTACAATCTTAAGTGCAGCCAAAGATGTGAGAAAGAAGACAACCACTTCATCAAACACTATTAGAGCAAGATGCTTTCCCTCCACGGCTCCACCATATTGGAATAAGTGGTGTAAGAATGAAGGTACCTGAGAATAAGATGTTGAAAGCATTGCTTCTCTAAATTTCCATCCAATATATTAAAATATTATTATTGAAACCCACAGGAGAATAAAGACTACCTGCATCTGCACATTCAAGAAAAAGGAAGAGAGTGTAACCCAAAAAATGGGAAAATTGATTCAAATATGACCAAAAGGAAATTACAATAATGCTGTAGAATGAAATTCAAAAATTGTACAAATGCATCACTTAAAAACCACACCCTAAAGCTTGGTATCTTTGGTACAAGCAAATGTAACCTTTTGGTATAATCATATACTATTGCTTGTGCTCCAAATGAATGCCAATTGGTTCCTTAACCTCACTCCATCTCTCAAAGACTATAAATAAGGGTGCAAAAATATAATAAAGGATCAAATTCAGATCAAACCAACACTCAGTCCAAAAATTAGATTTGTCAGGTCTAATGATAAGTCTGCACCTACTAATGTCCAGAGTAGTGACCAACAAGATGACATGGCATAGGAAGTCATTACGTGAAGAAGTTCAATTAAATACAAGTAATTGGAAAGAAAACAAAATGGAGGAAAAGAGGGCCCCACATAAATAAGTGTAGCATCTTATAGCATGAGTACTTGGTTATGACATAGACCAAACACCAAGTATTACAAAATGAGAGCTTACACAAGAAATATAGGAAAAATGAGAAAGCATATTTGAATTTCATGAAAAATGAGAGCATATTTGAATTTCATGGAAATGTGATCTTTGTTTTAATATGATATGAAGGCTGAAAGGTCAGATGTGAAAACAGGAGTACAACAAAGTGTGCAAATAGCATTCTTTTCCTAACATTAGCCAATAGCACAAAGTTTCAACTATAGTATTGCTTTCGAAATTTCTTAATAATAACAAATATATATATATATATATATATATCCACTTCATTTAATTTGAAAATTTTAATTAAAACTAAGCTAATCAATACTACTAAGCTCAAGAACATCATCTTTGATATTTAACAGGTTTCACTACTTTCATTTTCAAAATAATTCTCCATTTGCAAGCCTTCTCTGTTACTCTTGATGAACTTCAGTGGAGCCTCCATTCTTACACCGAGTCTCTGGTTTTAGGCTGTTATTATTATTTACAAAGCCCTTGGTTTCTACCGGCATCCAAGAACCATTAAATTCAGTTTATTCTCTGCCATTGTGGGTTCTTGCAGGTTCCACCCATGCAAAGCAATGTCCTAGCTGTGAAATCTTAAAAACAATATACAATCTTTGGAAGCATGTAGGCAAATGATGACCAATGAAGATGCCTTAAACTCATTTGTGCAGAGTGTAGAGATATAGTTTGAATAAGGAATACTACTATTCTTCCAAGGAAATTATGTGGTTTGCCTTTGGTGATCATAATTGTGGGTAAGTACATGATTAAAAAGCCGATTGCAAGAATGCACTCAGCCAACTACAACTTCCTTTGTCTCACTAGCGGAGCATTGAAAAGGACATACATGTGCAATTCCTCCATCTTTGAGGTTTCAATCAAAATCCAACCTATCTTCATCACTCTCTTCCACAAAGCTGACCCTAAATTATCCAAGCTATTATAGCATTGAAACTTGAAGGACTCTGCCAAGTAGACATACTTGAGACAAAGATAAACCCACCCTTCTTGTAAGTGCCAACATCTTCGCCAAAAATACGCATAATAACCCATCACTGTTATCCATAAACAGGGTTATAAAATGAATTCTTGAGTTCATGCTCTACTATTTCAATTTTAATTAGCTTTGACATCTTCAAAGCTCACTAATCAGTCAGAAAGTGGAAAACTAAAAGATTACACTAATGTATGCAATTCATCATTTGCAACAATAAAAGAAATGCTGAGTTACATATGTAACAAATTATCAAAGGTAATACAGAAATTTCACCATTATAGAATTGTTCACAACCTTTTCCCCCATTCAGATTAAAGAAATTTGTTGCCTTCACATGCTTTTCATAAAAACTATATGCATTTCAAATGAATAAATAGTATCTGTGAATGTCTGACATTAAGTAGAATATTTTCACAAAAGACATGACTGTAATAAATCTCACTCTTGCAGACAAATACCCCATATTCTTAAAGTGTAGCTGTTCAAAGGATATAAAAGATTGAAGCTCTTACAATATTACCCAGGTCAACAGATGAGCGAAGGAGCAATTTCTCCCTAAATGGTGACATTATCTCCAATGCTCCGGTGGGTCCACTGCCAAAAGAACATTAATAGCACATAAGAGAAGTAAAACAAAAAATAATGACTTTATTGATTAAAATATCAGAGGAAAACCAACCTTTTTTGGTTTGGCTACCTTCTTTTGTGGATTCTTATCTTCTTTAAGACTGCATAGTTGCCCTCATAGACTATTTTGAAGGCCACAACTTTCCCCTCTATGTAAGACGATTTCCCCATACTTGGAATGCAGCGAACTTGATATTTTTGGCGTATCGGGTATTATTTAAGCAAAATAGTAGACATCTTTTAGAAGAAAAGTCTAGCTTCACATTTTACTAACAAGTACTTCTAGGAAATTCCATATACCTTCAGTGAATTTGTATTTAGGAATAACTGTTAATTATGGTTGCAACAAAATACCAAGCAGATTTACCAAAAAAATGCTGCACTTTTAAACTTGTGAGCCTAAGCTACTTGTATAGTATGTAGCTGATACAATTTAACACTTGAGGTTTCTAAGAAAATTTGTCAAAAAAGGGGAGATACACCCCAAACACCAGCCATAGCTCCAAAATGGTCACATCATCGACAATTCACCAATATCCCAACACCTAGACATACATACACACCAACAACTAGTTCAATTGCTGTTCAAGATACCCAAACATACTAAAACAAATAGAGAAAAAACTCACCTCAAGGTTTTTGGCAGCATCAAGATTGTAGGTAGGTTCAATGAAGAATTTAGTAAGTTGCTTCACTTGTTTGTAGAATTGTAATATAAATTTGATAAACATGATGACACGTTAATTGTTTTGGCCATTTATGTCCTATCTGAACCATGATGCCCAAAAACAGCATTAAAAAGAACTAATGCACACCACTAACTCCACTCAAAAGCTATGGTAGCTTTTATGGGATGGTGGGACAAATTATATTACACATAACACACTCTCTTTTAAGCAATGTGAGAAAATTTCATGGACTAAGTATAGTATAGAATAAAAATATAAAACAACATTTGTTTTTTCTAAGAATAGCAGTAGAACAATAATAGTGCACGTGGAAATTACATTGGGCACATTGATAGATCAACTCTTTGCAAGAACTATTACATCTATTACATCAAGGGTAGTCTATAATTTCCTCAATGAAAGTAAGGGGGTGTGGATGATAGTCAAATGTGTTAACACCTCTAAATAGGTGACCATGATATGTGTTACCTGAGAATTGGATTTTCCCCAAGAATACATTTGGAATGTACAGGATAACTGCAATTTGCACAATAGTAGAACCAATGCTTTGGGTTGTGCTCTTCTTCACAAATATCACAATATTATTCACCGGAGTCATCTTCAGCAGTATAATAGAGAGTGAAGGGATGCTCATGTTGTTTGTGCCTTGCGATTTGTGGTAGTGTAGCACATTTGAAGTCCAAAGCAAATTCACAAGCGGTACAACGGAATATTGGGGAAATTTTAGAATCACAACAACAGCAATTATGTTTAGATTCTATGCTTGAGAGAAGAAGTTGATGCTCATGACCAGGGTGGGTAAGTATGTCTAAGATTAAACTACATGAAACATCGAGACTAAACCACCAGCATGTCTCACACGCATAGTTGAATCCATTGCCTTCACGCTTACAGGCTCTACACATAAATGTATTCCTATAATGAATCCAATATGGCTTTAGGAAGAGGGTGAGTAAGTGTTCATGAAGTAGGTGTCGTTTTTTTCTAGGTAATTTAGCACAAGATTCATGAAGAAAGAAGCTACAATTTACACAACTATAAAAGGGAGGGAAAATAGCTTGTACGCACCCGTTGCATTTTTCATTATTCAGAATCTCATCATCCGAAAGCTTTAACTCATGCTCATGACTAAAATTATTGATTTCTATGGCTATTTCAATTCCATCCTCCCCCACTTTGATATTTTTGACTTCATAAGCTGCCGAGTTAACAGATTGATCGAGCTCTGAATCTGCATTCTCCTCCTCCTTAAGTTCCTGCAAATTAATGTTCTCCCTATTTCTGTAGTCCGCAGCACAATCGAGGTGGGCAACGAAATCACATTTGGAGCAATAGTAAAACCCATGGCTTGTGTTCACTTTTTGAACGCAGAGCCAACAGAATCGAGAGTCAGATTGGTGGAGTCCAACTTTAAGACAAGAATGGGTGAGGTGGAGGAGGTGCTTTGACGTACAATTTTAAGTCTACGCGGCAAAGAAGCACAACTATTATGAACCTAGAAACCACATGGGGCACATTGATTAGGTATACCCTTGACTTCTTTGGCACAAAGGTCACAAGTGAATGACATCCACTTCCAAAAGGGGGTTAATGGGTGGTGGTGGACTTGAGAAGATTGGATGGTGGGCGGTAAGGAAGCACATGTGGCGTGAAGGTTGAAGTCACAACGGTAACAGCGATAAGTGTATTGTCGGCGAGATTCATTGCAGAGTTGGCATTTGGTCTTTCGTTTGTGTTCTTCTTCATCTTCAGGATAATGTGTCTTTTGATCAAAGAGAATGAGAGGATGGATTGGGTGCAAGGGATGGTGCAACTTTATCAAAGATACATTAAATGTAACATAAACTAAACTATTAAGTAGTAATATATCTCACACAAATATAGTGTCAATTTCAAGTGCAATGAAATGTTACCACTTTAGCACCTATATGACAAATTTTAAGCAAGTAAAGCACTCTATCATTTATGAATAACAATAGAAGAACACACACATATATATATGAACAAATTTGCAGAAACAACTATCAATACTTACAAAGAGAAGAATACAATTTTGTCTTCAAAACACCCTAAGAAAGCTTCCAAGTTAGCCTCAATTTTAATTTTGTGAAAGTCGAATTCATGTAGAAATCATCTATATAACTTCAACTATATATAGAAAATTATAATGCCATTGTGCCAAAAGAGATAAGTAAGTAGGCAAAGCAAGGCATTTATGCTAGCTTGCCAACTTAGACTTGTATAACTCATGTGGAACAAGAGAAATATGCAAGCAAGGCATTTATGCTTGCTAACTTAGAATTATATGTTCTCTTCTATTTAATCTTTTTTTAATCCAAGTCCAAATTCCATACTAACATTTACGTTTTCTTTCTTTTTGCTTGGTTGTCCATACTAACACTTTTCACTGAGTGGCCACTATTAGTCTATTACATAATTACAGCCACTAAGAGCTGTTCAGCCACCACCACCATACCCAAAGTTAACTTGATCTTCTACCAAAAGAGAAACTATTTGCAAGTGGGAACAATGTCAAAATTGTTGGTGTTTACCAGTAAATTAATAAATCAACACACTTAATCCCAACCAAAATTGCTTTATAGTAGAAGAAAGGCGCATGCATATACACGCATATGGACTTTTAATTTCCAAATGGCATGTTAATCCTATCACTTTCAGCATAGATCACGCTTCATTGATTTGCTTACAAAAATCAGTGTATTTGTGTTGCTTGTTCCCCTAACACATCCTAATTACTAAAAGATGAGCTTTCACTGTTGCATGGGCCATTGTTTTGAAAGCGACACAGAACTTCCCTCTTCAAGGCTCATGTTAGCATATTTCTGTGTCACGGCTCTCAGTCTTTTGTTTTTCAATCAATACTTGTGCAATTTCACCCATCAACTTCCATTTCACAATCTGCAAGAGATACCAGAGAGAGCAGAACATCAATGGACCAGTTTGTTCAGTAGAGAGACCATTCTCTATGTAATAAGAACCAGATTTCAGATCCCAGTATTAGTGTGCACAGATGTATCCTTTCAAGTTACCTACGCACAATGCTGAAAAGCTCAAAACAAAGAAGCAGCATATCCAGTGTATAGAATTTGGCAGGGAAGGGTGGATATAAATATGAACTTCTTTTGAGAAACAAATAATCCCAAAACTATAAAACCAAAAAGTGCTTCTAGGAGGAAATTATTTTTTAAATGTGCTAGCTTTTGTAATCTTTTTCAAGGAATGCAATGGCTAATTCAAGTTATAACTGTAAAGATCAATTGTGAAAGCATGGAAAACTCAACCCGGTTAGAATACCTTTCACCTTACATGTTTGAAAATGGACCAGCTTCCATAGCAAATTAATCATCAAACATAGAGTTGCTTCAACTAATTTACTTTGCTGAGTTCTTCACCTTTATGTAAAATCAATTTAAGGCACCATCAGGAAGCCCAATGATCAACAACTATGCATTAGTGGTAAAAAATTAATAAAACAAAAAAAATACCTCAAGTAAATTATCTAAAGGCCTGTTGTAAGTACCAAAAAGCTCTTTCTTTATCTTGAATCAATAACCACACAACCTGGATCATTCAGAAAAAGTACGCCCACAATTTTTACTTTGTATAAAATATATGAACTTTTCAAGCTGCTACCGTTGATAAAGAACAACCTTTCGAATGTGCTCTGTATATGATATGCAGCAAATTAACTTTGAAACTAATTTAGAGTAGTAACCAGCTGCATCTTCAAGCATGCGCTGCTCAAATGTTCTACAGTAGTCTATTTTCCCCTCTGCAATTTCTGCAAAAAAATTCAAGACATTCTTCAGCAAATCTTGTTGGACCTGTTTACCATTCTGCTCCTGTTGATCTGGACACACAAGCCACAAGTGTCTAAAGCCCAATTTGTAGAAACAGAGACCAATTCATAAAATTAATATAGCATGTCGATGTACATGGGAAATTGCAGCATCTTTAAAACTTAGCTATAGCCTATGGGTTTTCTACAAGCCTTAACCAGAAGAGGAAGGTGATAACAGACAAAAAAGATGCAAGAGAACCATGCAAAATCAAGGAAGCTATTTTACGCATAAAAGAGCATGCTTACAAGATCGTGGAAGCAAAGAATTGCAAGTTCATTGAGTGATGGAATGCTTCTTCTACCAACAAAGTGATGATCAAGGTACATAAAAAATCCTGAAAAACGCTTAGTCATCACCTTGTAATTTCCCCACATTTGCAGAAGTTCTATAAGTAAATAGGTGTCGCATTTGTCATTTAGAGATGGCAGAACCTAACAGTACACTTGAAAGCAGGGAAATTAACAGAGGATAACAGAGCAATACAAGTTGTTGGGGTTATATGCCATAAAACATTAGGGTAACCAAGGTGTCCAGATATTGCCTAGTTGAAAAAACCTTAGACGAGTGAATTGGGAGGCTGATCTATATGTAGCTAGCTAGCCCTAGACATGAGGTAGAAATGCTCCATTTGTTTGCCCAGTCCTTAATTTTCACCAAGATACCGTTTCGTTAGAAAAGGGAGCTCATGACACAGACTAATAGGGCTAATGTGCTATCAAGTTTAGCTTACATTATAAATCATCCAAGACAACATAAAAGACACAGTGAATATAAATATTCTTTAGAACATCAACAACCTTATTACTTGTAATGCTAACATACAAACGAAAATATTGGTTTTTTCTTTTGTTGTTGTTTTGGTTTGCATTTTTTTTTTTTGGGTGTGGAGGGGGAAGTGTTCAGTAGCCAAAGTTCTACCATCCAATTGATAATTCTGCACTACTGATCTCATATGAAAATTACACTAAACTACTGAAGAAGTTGTCTAAAAGTTTAGCATCGCACCACTGAAACAATGCTCTCTTCCAAAGCCATTTTGATTCTCTCATAAAGCTGCCTTGAATACACATAAGGTTGTCTCTGAAAACAGAGTGTAAACACAGATATCAACCAAGTGAAGGATATTCAACACATGTAAGGATATTTCAAAGAACTCTTCATGTAGAAGAATGATAATGTGACAAAAACCAATCAGAGCTCAATGAATATATAATTCCTTTAACATATTCCTGGATAGAGCTAAACAGCAACCTTTCTGTTTTCTTTCAGAAAAAAAAAATCTAAATGTTCATTATAGCAATTTACGGTAATTCTTTACTTCAACCATCCCACAGTTAGTAATAACCTAATTATAATAGAGAATGTGAGCAAACACACATGCACATACGTACATAACAAACAGACAAGAAACCAAGAGAGAGCATCATAATTTTAATAAAGGTTACTTAAAAAACTTCATTAATGTAAGAAATTAACATGTGCGAATGGCAATAATAAATTACAAAGAAAACCAAAAGAATAAATTAAAATTTTCACAAAAAAAGCTATGATTATAACATGTATATAAAAATTAACAAAAAACCAAGATAACTCATTTTAGTTTTCATAAAGGATACTCCAAAAAAAACATTACATGACAAATTAACATGTGTCTTACAACAAACCAAGAGAACCCATTATAATTTCAAAAAGGATACTAGAAAAACTACATGAATATAACAACTAAGCGTGTACTCTACTAAAAATTACTTAACAAAACAAACCAAGACTACCCAATATAATTTTCAAAAAGGGTACTAAAAAAACTACATGAACATAATAAATTAACTTGTACTTTACAACAAATCACTAGACAAAGCAGACCAAGAAAACCCATTATAATTTTGAAAAGTATACTAAGAAAACTACATGACCATAAAAAATTAAGTGCATACATTACAGAAAATCACTCAACAAAACAAATCAAGAGAAACCCATTATAATTTCAAAAAGGGTACTTGAAAAACTACATGAACATAACAAATTAACTAGTACTTAACAACAATTACTTAACAAATCAACACAAGAGAACCCATTATAATTTTACTCGAAAAACTACATGAACATAACAAAATAAATGCATAAATTACAACAAATTACTCAACCAAAGAAGCCAAGAGAACCCAGTAAAATCTAAGAATAGGCTGAGCTTTTTCTGATGGGTGGTGTTTCTTTCACACAAAACAAAGCAAAAAGGGGTATAAAAGTATTCATTCGTCCTTGTAACAAATATTTTGGCTTAAGTAAATTTATTTCACAAAAGACAATAGGAAAAATATTAAGAGATATTACAAATAGATGTGAAAATGAATATCATTGGTGGATTTCAACAACATAATAAATAATGTAATTTTATAATTGGTGACCCTTTTTCTTAGAATCAGTGACCCACTAGCGATAAAGGTTATGTAAAAAAGTTTGTAGTAACCTTAACATCCCTCAAAGACTATAATATACCATGGCCATATTTTTCTTGCCTTAGGGCATGTTTGATTGGGAAGATTTTGGGGAGGATGGAAAAAAGAAAAGCGGAAAATAGGAGAGAAAATGGGTGGGAGGGGTGTTTGTTTGGGAGGGGGAGGGGGAGAGACATGTTCCCCAAATAAATAAATAACTAAATAAAATTAGTGACTTGAATGGGTAAGAATTAGACTACCAGAATTGGATAAAGCATATGGTTGATTTGGTATATTTGTTATAAGAGATACTTTCTCATTGACCATAAAATATTACATGCAATGATGGAAAATTCAACTGAAACTACCCGAAAATAAAAATCATAGGTCTTACAATAGTCCTATATTAGTTGCTGAATCATTAGGTGAATGCAACAATTATTACTCATCCCAAAAGTGAGCAATCTTTCAACAATTATTACACGTCCCTAAAGTAAGCAATCTTTCAAGCATGGGGAATTCTAGACCAATTTCTTGTTGCAACTTCATTTATAAGTGCATCACCAAGAACTTGACTAATAGATTTAACACTTGCTTGAATGATATTATTAGCCACAACAAACTGCCTTTGTACTTGGCAAGAATATAGCAGAAACTGTCTCATAAAATTGTAAAAACTACCATAGAGAAAAAGGCCAAGGCAAGTGTACCATCAAGGTGTACACTAGGAAAGCATATGATTCAGTGGAAATGCTAGTCTATTCGTGCCTTAATGTTGTGGGTGTTCCCTCAAGATATGTTAGTTGGGTGAGGGAGTGTATTACTGCCCCTATGTATTCTGTGGCTGTAAATGGGGGACCAGCTGGTTATTTAACTTATTTTTAAGGAGACAAAGGGGTCCATTGTCCTCTTTTTTTTTTTGCTAGCAATGGAGTTCCTAACTCAGATGCTATAAAAAAGGATTATGGGTTGCAAGGACTTCAAATTCCGTCCCAGATGTGAGAATATGTAGCTTATTAATCTTTATTCTACTAGAATGATTTTCACAAGAGCTAGTCTACTCCCTGTCCAGTTAGAGAAAAGTGTTCGGAAAATTTATACTGATTTTTGGCTAGTAGATTAATACTCTAAAAGTAAAGTATTTTGTGCAGGCATATATGGGTCTAAAGGAATAGATTTTTTTTGCGCTTTTACTTTAAGGAAGGAAGTTTCCCAGTTATATATCCGGGAATGCATCTAGTCCCAGGTAAGCCGAGCTATCATGATGCAAGCCCTTAAATGAGAAAAAAACAAGAAGAATAAATTTTTGGACATTTTAATACTTATCCTTTGCAGGTAGATTGAAGTTATTACAATCAGTCTCGTATTGTGTCTTTGGGAGGTGAGTTAGTAGATGTTGCTTTATTATAGGTAATTTAACACAAGATTTATAAAGAAAGAAGCAACACTAAAAAACGGAGGCAGAATGACTTGCATGCACCTGTCACATTTTTTGTTATTCTAAACAAAAGAACGTTTAATGGAGTACAATCTTAAGTGCTGCCAAAGCTGTGAGAAAGAAGACAGCCATTTCATGAAACACTAGTAAAGCAAGGCACATTCCCTCCACCACATTGGAATAATTGGTTGATCCAAACCACAATACAAACCTTTATAGTAATTGGGTTTTTGATCTTCTAAGAAAAAAATCTCCATGTTTATGATAACAATATGTTCTGATTAAATTTTGTAACGACTGCTCTACGCCTAAGTTATAACAATGGTGTTAAAAGTTGAACTTGTACTGACTGTTTAAAAGCAAGAAAGTGAACCCAAAAAAAAAAAAAAAAGTGTAGAGATAAAACTCCAAAAGGTGAAAAACTTCCAAAACTTAAAAATAGATAAATAAATAATATATGATTTGCTAAAGGTTGTACGAGTGTAAGAATGAAGGTATCTGAGAATAAGATGTTGAAAGCATTGCTTCTCTAAATTTCCACCCGTCACTAATACTTTGGCATAAACCACAATTATTAGCCCTTCTACAACCTCTAGTGCTCCCTTTCCCCTCTCCATATTTCATGGCTATAACCCTCTGCCATAGATGAGTAGTTTCATGTCCATATCTCCAACGCCATTTTCCTAATAGAGCCTGATTAAACAACACCAAATTTTGAATTCCCAACCCATCCAGCTCACAAGGTAAGAAAAATTTTTCCCAAGCCACCAAAGGGTATTTCAAACACTCAGCCAAAGAACCCCACAAAAAATTTCTCTGAACACGTTCCAATCTCATTGCCACAGCTTTAGGAACAGTAAAAAGTATAAGTCGGAAGGCTTGACAATGTACTTTTCAACAAAGTGAGTCTGCCACCCTTTGACAAATAAAGCCGCTTCCAGCCTGACAACTTCTTCTCCATCTCTCTAGAATCAGATTCCAAATCGAGGCTGTCTTATACTAATAGTATTGCTCATTCACATCTAAACTGGGATAATTTAGGGTAGATTTTTCCACAAAATACAGAATCTATTAATTTAAATAGAACCCTAATAGTTTCTTTTTAGTCCAAAGACTCCAAACTACAGGGCTGTAAATGTAGCAAGTGAAACTCTGTGGATTAAATTGTGACAAGGCCAAACCACAAGGGGAAAATTGCAATTTACCCCAGAAATTATTCTATATTTCTATGAAAGCATCCTATATTTTTTGTTCTCAATTGTGCTTCAGGGAATGAGAAACCACTATGACCATAAATGTTCCCCATCTCTACTTCAGAAGTATTTGTATTTCAAAGGGCTACTAATGTATTGGCTATTGAGCTGCCAATGGAATCCAACTTAGTTTCTAACTTTTTACTGTGTGTCCAATCATGATAAGGTTGCCAATTTCTACAACACCATTCTTGGTGACAATTTCCTATCTCCACATGCAACTGCCAAACACAAGGGTGTAATATATATATAATTCAATGACACAGTTGTAACTTGGAACATATATTTATACTTCTAGTATACATTTGTTTATATCGTATATTGGCACTTCAATATGGAATATATTCAGAAAGTACAAGAGAACCATCGGGTTGACAATAAAAATCAGAGAAAGGAGGAGCAACTGAATGCAATCTATGGAACTGATGTTCTTGCAGCATATTTGATGAGTGAATAAGTACAGATGGAGATTTAATTGCAGTTGACTACCAGATATAGAGGAAACAGTTAAACCAACAAATAATGCTCCCTATTCAGTTCACTTCCAGTTTTCATTGTGTCTATGTATGATTTAATTCACACCCAAAGTACTTACATTCCTCATGCAGCCAATACAACCACAGCCTAACTTGAGATATAGACATAATGATCTATATTCTCCGTCATGAGTTTTTGGTTTGGCAACCTAGGCTCTCACCACCAAACCCATATCAAATATCTCTGTTGGGGATCTAGGCTTGTGGCACCCCCTATCATTTAAAGACTGTTCAAAGTAATCTCTTTCCTTCTTCTAGAATCTAGTCAGTGTGCGACAATTGGGAAATGATGGCTATTATATCCTCAACATGATAATTTGTGACAGCAAACATATCTTTTGATATTTTATATTTGGAGGTATAAATCCAAATGGTTTGTGTAAAGTTGTGATTTACAACTACAAATCTTTTCGATTGATAAACTACACATCAACAATAATAATCCTTGAAACAATTCCTTGATTTAACCTAGTCTCATTATCATCTATTATCCATGAAAGGAAAATCCTCCGAACCCAACATTGTTGACATGAGTCTGTTGTATAATGAAAAAACCAAACATTTTCCTTAGTTATCTCAGTAAACAAATAGAAGGAAATAAAAATTCCAATGCATGTGGCATTAAGTGATCCAAGCAGCAACCAAAGAGCCTTAGAACACTGTTGTGGACACTCATTTTCGAGCCAATGACAATGTTGTTAAGAATGCCTTCAAGTGCAATGTCTTTAATAGCAAAAATTTCTTCATCTCTAAACTTCTTAACTGAGATTAAACGGTCCTGCAGATAACCCTTGTAAAACTCAAAATCAACTTCCTGCAGAAAATGTTGGCATTGGTCATAGTTGTTTGTTGCTCTTCTAAGCTCTTTGGCAAAGAAGATACAGATTGGATTGCTTTTTCCATTGCAAAACGCAATTAGCTCCTCTAATAGTAGTCTTCCATTCTTCATAAATGATGTCTCCTCTTTTGCTTTCCTCTTCATTTTCAAACATGAATTCATCTTGTCCACCAAACCCTTAGATTACAAATTGGAATATTAATATACACACATAACATGTTAAGATAAGACATGAAGAGGCTATAATTTGTTTCTAAGCAAAGATACTTGGAGGTCATTGATCAATCTTTGCTTAGAGATCAAGGGTCATGCACAATTTAGATTTTGAAACCAGTTGCATCCTGCCACTATGTAGAAAATGAATTGCAATAATTTGAAGCATATTTTACTATGAGAAATAAATTTAAAACAAAATGTTCTATGACCATTCTCATTACTTATGATCTGAATCTTTGAGCAATTATGGACATCATACGGCGGTTTGGACCAATTAGGTCATTATGGTTCATTTGTTCGATCAACAGATATTTATACGAGTCTGAATTACCTCCAGTACCACTTTAATAGGGGATATCCTTTTCTTTTAATGGGATGTTGCTGCATCACCTATTAACTTATCCTGTGGTGGAGATTAAAACACAGGCCATTTCATTTTCACTTGGTGAGAGACTAAACAAAATTTTTAACACTTCGCTGTTACTATCTCTCTCATTCTTTTCCTTTTTTTTTTCCCCAAAAAAGTAAAAAGTCAATTCTTTTTTGCAGCACAGGTAAATTAGCTGAGTTTTTCACACACAACAAGGAAAAACCAAACATTGCTCGTAGTAAAGGGTTCGGCTTTCCCCCATTTGAAATTAATGTGTATTTATAATGTTCTGGGTCGTATTCACTGTGCATCACCATCTTCATATCCATCTTAACTCCATTTCCTTGATTTTTCTTTAAATTTTTAATAACCGAGGGACCTATGGAGGGAGCGCTATACAAATTGGTGTGCTCTTTTCCAAGTTTGCCTTTGAAAATTGTACTGAAAGTGGATTGCCAAGCCCAATATTTTGTTAATGCCTTGGTTTATTTTTGGATCTATTTTCTGGGGTTTGGTTTTCTTTATCAGTGTGTAAAAAGCTCATCTTACTTTTTCCCAAGGGAGAAGTCAGCGTTGTGTGATTTCATGTGCTGCCAAGAATGACACTTAATAGTGTTCTTGAGGTGCCTTATGTTTTAATCTCCACCGCATAATAAGTTAGGTGATGTGGCAGCATCCTATTAAAAGAAATGGATATCTCCTGTTAAACTGCTACTGGAGGTAAGCCAGACCCTGTTTATACCACCTTAAGGAATTTCCCAAGAACACCTTGTCGATTGAATTTCAGAAAAACGTTTATGATAATTACTTCGTTTAAAGATTATACATAGGTGCTAATTTGTTGAGACATGAAACTGTGGGTTTTGAAGTTGAAAAATGGACCTAGATTTGCCTCAAACCATACTTAATTAAATAGTAGCAAATCTGGACTATGAATGCAAAATTTTGACTAAGATCACAAATATTAAAACAGCATGATCCAAGAACATAAATCTCAAAATATCATGATCTTATAACACAAATATAGAAACTCAATCCCACTTCATAGGCATGGAGGCATATATAATAATTGAAAACTAAGTAAGGGTTCCAAAGAGAATGTACCTTGTTGTATCCAAAGAAAGAGAGATGCAGCTATAACACATAAAGCTCCAGAATTTGGTAGCTCATGGATATGGAGTCTTACTCTTATCCACTTGACAATATCATGAGCTCTATTAAATAGTACCTATCATAAAAATAATTTCAAAGAGTCAAGGCAAGGGCTTACTAGTAAAATTATAATGACAACGCAGGAATCTTGTGGGAATTTCATCATAATGACTTGTCTGTTTCCCTGGAGTTGGCCTTTCTCTTCAACAAACTTGTGTGCCAGAACAATTTGAGAACCAAACCCAAACAAAAAGTAAAAGAAAATAGCGTTTGAAGAGATCAAATTTGATGACCAACTTTCTAATAATCTTTTAGCTGGAGGTGAGGTTTTCAATGTTGGTCCTGTTTCTCTCAATTGCATGGCTCCAACAAATAGAAATGTAATATCATAATATTGACTTCGCATACTTCTTTTTTAATTGCATGGAAGTTCTTGCTACTTATTATTACTAATATTGCTCATTCACGGTTAAACTTGGATAATTTAGCGTAGATTTGTCCACAAAATATAAAATTCATTAATTTAAATAGAACCCTAATTGTTTTTTTTAGTCCTAAGACTCCAAACAATAGGGCGATAAATGTAGCAAACAAAACTTTGTAGATTAAATTGTGACATGACCAAACCAGAAGCGGTAAATTAGAATTTAACCAAGAAATTATTTTGGATTTCTGTGAAAGCATCCTATGTGGATTATTATTATAGGAAATTGGATGGTTTAAATTTGAGGGATCTTTTCCCAGTCCGAGTTGGATTTTACTAAGTGCTTCTATGTCATGTTAAAATTTGAGACCTATCTGGACCTCCTATTGTATAATTTGTTTGCAATCTCTATGACCGTTTCGTTCTGCCATATCAATTGTGCTTCAGGTCTAATTGGTTGATTGTTAATTCTCACCATCTTCTTCTTTGCCGCTTTGGTTGGACTGATAGATTATATTGTTGGGATTTTTTTTTTTTATAAGGATATTGTTGGGATTGTTAGTTTTAGAATTGTTTGTTTTTATTGGGCAGATCTGCTTAACTGGTGAATATTACTACACCATCTTAACAATATATAATCTTGTGATTTGGTACCATAATTAGGGAATGAGAAACCGCAATGAACATAAATGCCCCCCCCCCCCCTCCTTCAACAGAATTTCGAAGGACAACTTATGTATTGGCTATTGAGCTGCCAATGTAATCCAACTAAGTTTCAAACTTTTAACTGCGTGTTCAATCATAATAAGGCTGCCAATATCTACAACACCATTCTTGGTAACATTTTCATACCTCCACATGCAACTTAAAACACAAAGGTGTAATTAATTCAATGACATAGTTACAGCTTGGAACATTTATTTTATTGCGGATCCTGAACAACAATGAATTTGGATGAATATGTTAGTGTATATATTAGGCTATATTAGCCCATTGGGCTTAGCCCAGTATATTACTTGTACTGTACTTATATTACTTGTACTGCACACATATCTAGCCTTACTTGTACTGCACACATACCTAACCTATATAAGGCTCTCTTTTGTACATTGTTTTATACAGATTATTATACTAACTATTCAGTCATTCTCTCTTTCTTTATATTGTTAACATGGTATCAGAGCTTTTCCTCTGATTTTTTGGTTCCTGTGGACATCTCCGGCGTTCTTCCGCTGCCCTCGCCTTCATCCAGTAGTCACTGTCAGAAGCGAGTCACCGCCGTCACGTCCACAACACTAAAACACTCGGATTTCATCAGTTTGTTGATCAAACCGCCAAAGTAAAGGTACACATTGACAGATCTGACAGTCTCGAGCAAAACCCAACAAAAATTTTCCAGAAACAACCTTGCACGCGCCCCCACGCGCCGTCAGAAGATTCTGCCTCATGAGCACGCGCCTCCACGCGCCGCCACGCGCCGTCTCTCCCTTCCACGCGCCTCACGCGCCGGTCACGCGCCCCACGCGCCTCGCGCCTCACGCGCCCTGCTTCGTGTCACGGACTACCACGTCAGCCCTAGGGTGATGTCAGCATCCACGTCATCATCCACGTCAGCATCATCCGTTGACCGTTGACCGTTGACTTTGACCGTTGACTTTGACAAAAGTCAAAATTTTTCAACAGGACCTGTCTTGCTCAATTTTTCGCGTAGATTCCGATTTTGGGCTCCGTTTCTGCATTTGAGGTCTCTAAATCTCATTTTTTTGGTCATTTTCTTCATTATGGCTCAACAAAATGAACGCGACATCATACGTCCTATCACCATTATGTTGGATGGTCCTATTAGCTATCATGCATGGTCTCAGAATATGACTGTTTTTCTCAAGGGTCGTAAACTGTGGAGATATGTGACTGGTTCAATTCCTAAGCCAGTGCCAAACCCTAAGTCCAAAGTCATAGCTGCTGAAGAGTCTTCCACGACTACTGTTGCAACAGATGATTATGAAGATCGCCTAGAGGAATGGGAGAGTATTCAGAGTAAGATCTTGTCTTGGTTTATTAATACCTCTATTCCCTCCATTCATAATCTTCTTCCTCGTCTTGAGACTGCTGAGGCTGCTTGGAAGTTTTTGGCCAATCGCTATAATTGTACTAATGATTCAAGCTTGGAGTTCCACATTGAATCAAAACTTTATCAAATGCGCCAAGAGACAGGTCAGTCCATTTCTGATTTTTATTCTCAGACTTCTACTATGTGGGAACAACTCTCTGTTGCAGATCCTCCACTAGTGTGTTCTAAGGACATTGAGCTCTTTGTCAAATATCGAGATCGCCGTAAATTTATGCACTTCATGATGGGTTTGCGTGAGGATTTTGAGCCTACTAGGGCTTCTCTGCTTAGCCGGTCTCCTACTCCTTCTCTTGATGCTGCAGTGAAGGAACTCATTTCTGAGGAAAACCGCCGGCCTGCTTATCACATGTCATCATCTGATCATGTATTGGCTACACCATCTCCACAGCCTCCCATTGCTGCATTCACTGCTCCTCCACGAATAAACTCTGCGCGTTCCACCTCTCAGTCTTCCAAAGGTATTCGCTGTGAGTTTTGCCGTGCTAAAGGTCATGACATCTCAGTTTATCGCAAGTTGCAGAAATTTATGCAAGACCAGAATAAAGCTTCTCTTCCTCGGGCAGCTGCTGTATGTCCTTCTGATCCATCGGTTCCTACAGGTCCATCTTTGGCTTCCTCACTTACTACGGCTGATATTGAGGCAGTTGTTCAATAGGTTTTATCCCGTACTTCCACTGCCCTTTCTGCCACCTCAGGTAAACAACCTTGGTTTTTTGATACTGCATGTTGTAACCATATGACTCCTGATGAATCCCAATTTTCTAATAAGGCACCCTTAGAACATCCTGTCACCATTTACACTACTGATGGAACTCCTATGCCTGTTAGTCATAAAGGAACAATCTCTTCTCCTTGTTTATCCCTTAGTGACACTTTTCATATCCCAAAGTTATCCCTCAATTTGCTTTTTGTTGGTCAACTTTGTGAATTAGGCGTAGATCTTCTATTTACTAATCATGGTGTGGATGTGCAGGATCCCCGGATGGGTCAAGTGCTTGGGACAGGCCGTAAGGTTGGTCGCATGTTTGAGGTTCATGACTTGAAGATTCCTTCATAAGTTATTTCTGCAGCTGCTACCACTGCCACCTCCTCACCTGATCTATGGCATGCTCGTCTTGGTCATCCATCCTTATCTCATCTTCAGTTGTTAGCTTCTTAAGGTCATTTAGGTTCAGTTCAGTTTCAAAAATTTGATTGTACTTCCTGTCATTTTGGCAAACAAACAAAATTACCCTTTAATAATAGTGACTCATTTTCTTCTGCACCTTTTGATCTTATACATTCTGATATTTGGGGTCCTGCACCTGTTCCTACTGAGGGGGGATCTAGATATTTTGTTATATTTGTGGATGATTTTTCTCGATATACTTGGATTTATCTGCTTCACCATAGGTCTGAACTTGTGTCTATTTACCAAACATTTCATAAAATGATTGAAACACAATTCAATCGCACCGTCAAAGTTTTTCGATCAGATAATGCTCAAGAATATAATGATAAATCTTTCCTATCCTTTTTAGACAATCATGGTACACTTACTCAGCGGTCTTGTCCTTATACCTCTCAACAAAATGGTCGTGCAGAACGAAAACATCGTCACATTCTTGATGTTGTCCGCACCCTTCTCATCTCTGCCTCTCTTCCTGAGCGCTTCTGGGATGAGGCTGCACTCACTGCTGTATACACCATTAATCGTATCCCTTCACCAACTACACACAACAAATCACCATTTGAGCTTCTCTATGGTCAAACCCCCGACTACTCTTCTCTTCGGGTTTTTGGTTGTGCTTGCTTTGTCTCTCTTCCTCCTCATGAACAAACAAAGCTCCAACCTCATGCTCGTCTCTGTTGTTTCCTTGGTTATGGTGTATCTCAAAAGGGATTTCGCTGCTATGATCCCATCTCTCATCGTCTTCGTGTCTCCCGTCATGTTGAGTTTTGGGAACATCGTCCTTTCACGAGTCTTCAGCAGTTTTCTACATCCTCTTCCTTTGAGTCTCCTATTTTTACTGATCTTTTCCTCCCTCTCTATCCTGAACTTGTGGATGATTCTTCAACATCGGCTGCCTCTCCAGACGACTCATCTCCGGTTTTGTCCCCGGCATATGACCCGCCTGTCTTGGATCCTGTGGCACCACCCTCTCCTGAGTCTCCTAATGGTCCTGAACTTCGTCGTTCCACTCGGGTAAGCATTCCTCCCCCTTATCTCTCTAATTATCACTGCTCTTTTGCCCTTGCCACCCTCTATGAACCTCATACCTATCGTGAGGCCCATACTGACCCTCTTTGGCAGCAAGCTATGAATGATGAACTAGATACCCTTCATAAAAATCACACTTGGGATATGGTTGATTTGCCTCCTGGTCAGTCTGTAGTAGGTTGTAGGTGGGTTTACAAAATCAAGACCAAGGCTGATGGATCTGTTGAACGATACAAGGCTCGCCTAGTTGCCCAGGGCTTTACCCAAGAGTATGGCATTGATTATGAGGAAACATTTGCTTCTGTTGCTCGCCTTACATCTGTCAGATGTCTCATTGCTGTGGCTGCTGTTCGCTGTTGGCCTCTTTATCAAATGGATGTGAAGAATGCTTTCCTAAATGGAGACCTTCAAGAAGAAGTGTACATGCAACCACCCCCTGGCTATCCACACTCAGGCAGTCAAGTTTGTCGCCTTCGCCGTGCTCTTTATGGTCTCAAGCAGGCTCCTCGAGCTTGGTTTGAAAAGTTCAGCTCAGTTGTTGCTCAGCAGGGTTTCACTTCGAGTTCTCATAACACTGCTCTCTTTGTCCGAAGATCCTTTGCTGGTATCACTCTTATTCTTCTCTATGTTGATGATATGATTATTACTGGAGATGATTCTGCAGGTATCCGCTCTTTTCAGCACTTCCTTAGTCAGCATTTTGAGATGAAAGATTTGGGCACTCTCAGCTATTTTCTTGGGCTTGAGGTTACCTCATCCTCTGATGGATACTATCTTTCCCAAGCTAAATATGCTTCTGATCTCCTCTCCAAAGCAGGTATCACTGACAACAAGACTGTTTCCACTCCTTTGGAATACAATGCAAAGCTCACACCCTTGGATGGTGAACCTATCTCTGATGCTACTCGCTATCATCAGTTGGTTGGTAGTCTGATCTATCTCACTGTTACTCGTCCAGATATTTCACATGCCGTGGGTATGGTTAGTAAGTTCATGGATGCCCCTCGTTCTGTCCACTATGCTACTGTTCTTCGGATTCTCCGATATGTCAAGGGTACACTTTATCATGGTCTACACTACTCCTCTCGGTCTTCTCTTGAGCTTCATGCTTATTCAGATGCGGACTGGGCAAGTGATCCGACTGATCGATGCTCTATCACAGGTTTCTGTTTCCTGTTGGGTACTTCTCTTGTCTCATGGCGTAGCAAAAAGTAGGATGTTGTTTCCCGTTCCAGTACTAAGGCCGAGTATCGTGCCCTTGCCGACACCACCTGCGAGCTTGTCTGGCTTCGCTGGCTCTTGGCTGACATGGATGCTCCACAGCCCACTGCTACTCCTCTCTATTGTAACAATCGTAGTACTATCTACATTGCTCATAATGATGTCTTCCACGAACGTACCAAGCACATTGAGATCGATTGCCACATCACTCGCCAGCATCTCAAGAAAGGCAATCTCAAGTTGTTCTCCATCTCATCTGCTAACCAGCCTGCTGATATCTTCACCAAGTCTCACCCGCCTGGTCGTCTTCAAGATCTTATATCCAAACTCCAGTTGGCTTCTTCCTTGCCACCTCGAGTTTGAGGGGGGATGTTAGTGTATAGATTAGGCTATATTAGCCCATTGGGCTTAGCCCAGTATATTACTTGTACTGCACACATACCTAGCCTTACTTGTACTGCACACATACCTAGCCTATATAAGGCTCTCTTTTGTACATTGTTTTATACAGATTATTATACTGACTATTCAGTCATTCTCTCTTTCTTTATATTGTTAACATAAGCTAACAAGGATGTGATATACACTGATCAATTTGCAAAATTTGTTTTGCCACATCAATCATTGTTGTTTGCACTAGCAGGTAAAGACATTAGGAATGCGGGTGAGGGCATAACCGTCAATGATGAGCTACAAGAGTTAGACCCAAAGAGAATAGGAATACTGTCAATTTTGCAGCCCAATCCACTTATGCAGCAATTCAAGATTGGATAATTCTCTAAGAATATCAGCAGAGGAGTAGAGGCTCTTATGAAACAAAGATCTAGAAATAGTTGGCTCAACTAGAGGTAATAATACTGCATTCTTTCACTGAGCTGTTAAAATAAGAAATGCTAGAAACTCAATACTTTGTTTGAAAAAATGATTAGGGGAATAGGATAACGAATCCCCAACAGGTAAAGCAATTAGTTGTGGGGTAATATTATTAGAATCTGTTAGGCACCTCTAAGGGGCATGTGGCTCAGGAAATATGGGGAGATTTTCAACAGGTTCTCCAGCTTCAAGTGTGGAGATCTAGCAGACTATGTTTTCTTTGGATAGAGAAAGGCTTCAGGTCCTGACAGGTTCACAGCTTGTTTTTTCAAAAAAGCTTGGCCTGTTATCTATTCAGATATAGTCCATGCCATCCAATCATTCTTCAAATCAGGTAGGTTACTTGAAGAGGTGAATGCAACATTTATTCCTCATGTCCCTAAAGTGAGCAATCCTTCAAGCATGGGGGATTACAGACCAATTTCTTATTGCAATGTCATTTATAAACGCATCACAAAGAACTTGACTAATAGACTTAAATCATGCTTGAATGATATTATTAGCCCCCGAAATTGTTAAGAACTAGCATAAAGAAAAAGGCCAAGGCAAGTGTACCATCAAGGGTGGCTTTTTTTTTTTTTTTTTTAATTTTTTTTTATGCCTTCAAGTTGTGGGTTTTCCTTCAAGATATGTCAATTGGGTGAGGGAGTGTATTATGACTCCTATGTACACTGTAGCTAGTTATTTTCATGGGGCCAAATAAATGAGACAAAGTGATCCATTGTCCCCACATTTGTTTTTGCTAGAAATGGAGTTCCTAAATCCAACTCAGATGGTAAAAGAAAAGGATTCTTCGTTGCAAGGACTTTAACTTCCATCCCAAATGTGAGAATATGCAGCTTATTAATATTTATTTTGCAGATGACTGAACAATTTCCACAAGAGTTGATCCATACCCAGTCAAGTAAGTGAAAAGTGTTTGGAAGACTTTAAAGTGATTTACAGGTTGTAGATTGATACTCTAAAAGTAAATTGTTTTTTGTTTATAAGTAACGAAAATTTTATTAAAAAACTAAAAACAGCCAACCCGAGTACATTGGGAATGTACTATGGGGGCATAAATCAATAACCAAGATTACAACGATCAAGTAAAATAGGAAGGGAAGAACAAGAAAAATGACAAAAGACCACACTCCAATCGAGGAGCGTGTGTAAAAAAAAAAAGACTTAAATCTCTAATATAGAGCGTTCACATTCCTTAAAGTTTTTAGCATTCCTTTCGCGCCAAATACACCATACCAAGCAATGAGGCACAATTCTCCACAACTCAATATTTCTATGTCGACCAAGCTTACCCTACCAAGACTCAAACAACTCAATAACCTTCTGAGGCATAACCCAATGAATTCCAAACAAACAAAACACCACCCACCACAACTCACAAGCAATGGGGCAATGAAGAAGAAGATGATCCACTGACTCTCCACACTTCTTACACATATAGCACCAATCAAGAACTAGTACACGTCGCTTGCGAAGATTATCTGTTGTTAAAATCTTACCTAAGGAAGCAGACCAAGAAAAGAAGGCTACCCTTGGAGGAACCTTCGATTTCCAAATCATCTTCCAAGGGAAGGATAATATGGTAGGAGGGTAGAAAGAAAGATAGAATCCTCTAACCTCAAAATCTCTATTTCTTGCTGGCTTCCAACACACCCTATCCGGACCCAATCCCCGTACCGTCGAAGAGTAGACCATATCCATAAATAGATCAAAGGATTCTTGTTCCCAATCTTGAGGAGGGTGACGAAATTTAGCATCCCAATGAATCCTCCCACTAGACCAACACATCACCTCCGCTACTGAAGAATCCTTTGTTCTACTAATACAATAAAGTTTCGGAAAAGCCTCTTGGAGAGTACGATCTCCACACCACAGATGCTTCCAAAACTTCACTCTAGTACTGTCCCCCACATCATACAGAAGTAGTTTCGAAAAACTCATCCAACCACTCCTAATATGTCTCCACAAACTAACACCATAAGCACTAGTCACCTTTTTCGTGCACCAACCACCCCAATCATTCCCATATTTCACCTCAATAACCTTCCTCCATAGAGCATCGGTCTCCATGCCATACCTCCATAACCATTTTCCTAACAAGGCAGAATTAAAACTCCTCAATCGTCTAATACCCAACCCTTCAACCTGCAGCGGCTTACAAACCTGAGCCCAACTGACTAAGTGTAATTTAGAATCACCATTAATACCACTCCACAGAAAATCTCGTTGTAACTTCTCCATATGATTTGCCACCTTCCCAGGTAAAGGCAGAAGGGAAAGGAAGTATGTAGGTAAGGAGGAAAGAGTACTTTTAATAAGAATTACCTTACCCCCCTTAGATAGATACAACATCTTCCACCCTGCTAATCTCTTTTCCATCTTCTCCAAAATGAGGTTCCAAATTAACAACTCCTTAAATTTAGTTTCTAACGGAAGCCCCAAATATCTCAATAGAAGAGAGGATTGCCTACAACCCAACATCCCCACCAGAACATCCATATTGTGCACCACCCCTATAGGAACCAACTCAGATTTCCCCAAGTTAATCCTTAAACTTGAGACCTCCTCAAATCTAACTAGAATTGCTCTCAAACTAGCTATTTGCAAAGGATCAGCATCACAAAAAATAAGAGTGTTATTAGCAAATAAAAGATGAGACACCATCACCGAGTTGCCAGTCGTATTACCTACAGAGAAGCCTGAGAACTGACTAGTAGTAGCAGCCACATCCAACATACGACTCAAACCCTCCATAACAATATCAAATAACAACGGAGACAAAGGGTCCCCTTGCTAAATCCCCCTAGAACTACGAAAAAAATCAGGACTACCATTGATCAGAATGGAGAATTTAACAGTAGAGATGCAACACATTATCCATTTTCTCCATTTCTCTGAAAACCCACAGCGCTGAAACATATACATTAAAAAATCCCAACTCACATGGTCATATGCCTTCTCCACATCCAACTTACACAACACTCCTGGAACACCTGACTTCAATCTACTATTAACACATTCTGAAGCAATTAAAAAAGAGTCCAATATCTGTCTACCTTTCACAAATGCATTCTGAGAATCTGAAATAAGCCCATGTGCCACCCTTCTAAGACGATTGGCCAACACCTTAGAAATAATCTTATAAATCCCACCAACTAAGCTAATAGGCCAGAAATCCCGGATCTCCACAGCATCCACCTTTTTGGGAATAAGAGCAAGGAAAGAAGCATTAAGGCTCTTTTCAAACACAACCTGAGTATGAAAATTCTGAAACACTGCCATAATTTCAGCCTTCAAAATACATCAGCAAGACTGAAAGAACGCCATAGAAAATCCATCCGGGTAGGAGCCTTATCACCCTTAAAATCACTAATCACCCTAAACACCTCTTCCTCATCAAATGGCCTATTTAGCCAAAGTGCATCTTCCTCCGAGATACAAGAGAACTCCACATCATCTAATAAAAGTCTACGAGCCACAGTTTCAGCATATAGCTGCCTATAAAAATGAGAAATACAACCAGCTATAGCCTCCGGATCTAAAGACAATTCACCATCCACCATAAGCCTATCAATGGAATTAAATCTTCTGTGAGAGTTAGCTATACGATGAAAGAATCTGGTATTCCTGTCTCCCTCTTTAATGCAAAGGACTCTAGACTTCTGCCTCCAAGAGATTCCTCCATCAAAGTAACTTTTTCTAATTCACCTTGAACTCTCTCCAACTCCAGCCTTTCCTCCTCCAATAAAGCTCGACTATCCTCAATCTTCTCTAAATCACTAAGCTCTTGCCACATAATTCGAAATTATTTAGAACCTCATAATCCGAAAGCTTTAAGCCATGCTCATGACTGAAGTGTTGGATTTCTGTGGCTATTTCAGTTTCGTTCTTCTTGTAAGTGGCAAAATCTTTGCCAGAAATGGACAGTCTATGACCTATCACTGTTATCCACAAACAGGGTTACAAAATGAATCATTGAGTTGATCTACTATTTAGATTTTAATCATGTTTTGGCATCTTTGGAGCTAACAAATCAATTATTAAGTGGAAAACTACAAAATTACACAAATATATGCAATTCATCATTTGCAACAATAAAAGAAATGTTGAGTTACATTTGTAACAATATTACTGAGGTCAATAGATGGGTGAAGGAGCGATTTCTACCTGGATGGTGACATCATATCTCCAATACTCCATCTTCAAAGATGGAATAGAACACAAGGAAGAGAGATTCATACCTTTATAGATAAGGACTTCCCATACTAGCAATGGAAGAACCACAAGGAGGCACCAAAGGCAAGGAGTAGGTCCACTGCCGAAAGAAAAATAGTCACATAAAGGAAGTAAAAAAAAAAACTTAATTAATTACAAATTTGGAGAAAAACCAACCTTTATATCCTTGTTGATTTGGCTACCTGCTTTTGTGGATTTTTATCTTCTCTAAGACTGCATGTTTGCCCTCATAGACTATTTTTAAACTTATGAGATTATGTTGCTTGTGTATTATGTAATTGAACACTTGAGGTTTATAAGACATTTTTTCGATAAGGTAGGATACACCCAAACCACCACCCATAGCCCTAAAATGATCAAATCATTGGCAATTGACCAATGTCCCAACGCCTAAACATACATACACACCAGCAATCAACTCAGAATTTGTTCAAGACACCCAAACATACCATCCAAAAAAATAGAGAAAAAACTCATCTCAGGCTATTGCTAGCATCAAGATTGGTAGGTTCAATGAAAAATTTAGTAGAATTGAAATCTAACTTTAATAAATGTGACAACATGTTAATTGTTTTCGTTAGTTTGGACTTATGAAATAACAATCCTAATAAGCTTACAAGCAAATAGAAAAATAAAAAATAAAAGTTCCCCCTGTAAACTACACTAATGGATGGTTGTAATAAAACATTTGATTTCATAATAAAGAACTAAGGCTCAACCCAACTGGAAAACACATAAATAAAAATAAAAACCACAATTGTCCTTATTATATACATCTATAATGTATGTTGAAATTACACTTGGCACATTGATAAAAAAACTCTATGCAATCATGATCACAATTGTCACATTTAAGGTGGTCTTTAGTTTCCTCAATGAAAGTAAGGGGGTGTGGGTGACACTAAAATTCATATGCACTTCCAAACTTGATAGTTGGGTATTTTCAAAAAATACATTTGGTATGTGCAGGATAACTGCAATCAGCACAATAGTAGAACCAATGTTTTGGGTCTCGTTCATTTTCACAGATATCACAATAATATTCACCGGAGTTATCTTCAGCAGTATAACAGAGAGCGAAGGGATGCTCATGTTGTTTGTACCTTGCGGTTTGTGGTAGTGTAGCACATTTGAAGTCCAAAGCAAAGTCACAAGTGGTACAACGGAATATTGGGTAAATTTTAGAATCACAACAACTGCAATTATGCGCAGATTCTATGCTAGAGAGAAGAAGTCGATGCTCATGACCAGGGTGGGTAAGGATTTCTGAGATTAAACTACATGGAACATCAAGATTAAATTCGCATCTCTCACACCGATAGAAGAAGCCATTGCAATATCGCTTACAGGCAGCACACTCAAATGTCTTATGCCAATAAGGTGACTTTGGGAAGAGGGTGAGTGGGTGATGATGAAGTGGGTGTCGTTTTTTTCTAGGTAATTTAGCACAAGATTCATGTAGAATGAAGCTACAAAATAGAAATACACAACTATAAAAGGGAGGAGAAATGGCTTGTTCGCACACGTTGCATTTTTTATTATTTAGATCCTCATAAACCGAAAGCTTTAAGGAATGCTCATGGTCATGCTCATGCTGATAACGAAAGTTTCTTTTTGTGGGCTTTTTAGTTCCGTCCTCCCGCACATTGATATTTTTGACTTCGTAAGTTGCTGTGTCAATAAATTGATCGAGCTCTGGATCTTCATTCTCCTCCTCTCTAAGTTCCAGCAAATTTACGTTCTCCCTATTTCTGTAGTCCGCAGCACAATCGAGGTGGGCAACGAAATCGCATTTGGAGCAATAGTAAAACCCATAGTTTGTGTTCACTTTTTGAGCACAGAGCTGACAAAATCGGGAGTCGGATTGATGGAGTTCAACTTCAAGAGAAGAATGGATGAGGTGGAGGGGGTGCCAGTGATATAGAACTTGGAGTGTGCGTGGCAAAGAAGCACAAGTATTATGAATGCAATAACTACATAGGTCACAATGATTAGGTATACCCTCGACATTTTTGCCACAAAGGTCACAAGTGAAAGACATCCACTTCCAAAAGGGGGTTAATGGGTGGTGGTGGACTTGAGAAGATTCGATGGTGGGCGGTAAGGAAGCACATGTGGCGTGAAGGTTGAAGTCGCAGCGGTAACAGCGATAAGTGTATTGTTGGCGAGATTCATTGCAGACTTGGCATTTGGTCTTTTGTTTGTCTTGTTCTTCAGGATAATGTGTCTTTTCATCAAAGAGAATGAGAGGATGGATTGGGTGCAAGGGATGGTGCAACCCAAGGGCTACTTCCGCACATGATTTATGATGAACGAATTTCTGTAACCAATACAATTTCAATAACCAATAGGATTTCGGACCGCATTCTCTACACTGGAAGGCAGGACCATAAACTGATTCTTGGCACCCACAACAAGTAACACCACCTCTGTAGTCTGGAAAGAAGAGCAAGGGATGGTTTGGATGGGAAAAATGTAGAAGGTGCTGCTGCTGCTGCTGCGGCTGCTCCATCTTGTTGTTCTATGACATAATCATCAAAATAGTGATGCGTCAGAATTGGTTTCGAATCTATCTAACAACAGACCATTTTCTTTAAATTTCCCTATAAAATGACCCATTTTGGAGTTTGGATTTTAATAACAAAAACTGATTCAAAGCTTTTGGTTTGGGTTCATACCGTTACTTACAGAGCGTATACAGAGGGATTTGGGCGTGAAGAGTAGTTCTATTCGGACCAGATTGTTTAAAAGGCATGGGTTTGGCCCGGGTGGGCATTTTTGTTGGGTGGGTCTTTTCAATTTTTGCAATGTTAAAAGTGGAAGATAATTTTAATAACCTTCAAACTATTGACATACACATAGGATTAGGAATTCTATAAATTGATTTCATTATAATTAAAACGTGATTTTTTTAGTTGACTAGAAAATTTTTATTTCATTGGATAAATAATAAGAATAATGGCTTTTTTTTTTTTTTTTTTGTCTCGTTCTTTCATTCAATCACTCTCTTTAATTTTTTTTTTAATGCTCATTCAACCACTCCCTTAATCTTTATAATATTTTGACAAGATTTTGTAGCTTAGTTCAAAAAAGAATGTAAACTATCTTTGTGGGACAAAATTTAAAAGGGATTAGGTTCTTCTAAAAAAATAATTTGCTAAATCCACTATTGGAATAATTTTATTTCCTACGATTACCTTCCTTACCAAATATTAGTGTGATCTATTCTTTCTTTCAAATATTATGGTGATGGGGCATTAAAAACTCACTAATCTATGAAAAAAAAATTTAGGTTTTTTTATTTTCTTTTTTTTTGGCATTCTTCAACATAATAAACAACTAATTTCATAGTAAATGACAACTAATTATTTTAAAATTTTACATGTGATTAACCTATAATAAATATCAAATAAAAAATTAGAATCAAGAAAATAATGATTTATAAAAAATAAAAAATAAAACAATTAAGAGATATACCTTTCATCATCCAACAAAAAAAAAAAAACATGATATACCTTTTATCATCTCATAATTTAACAATAATATATCTCACAAAACTATAGAGTTAATTCAAGTCCAATAAAATATTTCTAAGCGTTTGGTTGCATTCCTAAAATTATTCTGGAAAATATTTGTAAGTGTTTAATTGTATAAATGTTATACAACTAAGGTATTGTCACAGTAACAATCACAGATATCATCATCAAATTAGTTTAGAGAAAAAAAGAAAAAGAAAAGGGTATTTGATCAAACACAAAAGCGGTGGGTGGGTGAATCGAAATGTAGATAGTCAGATGAATGACATTGACATTGACATACAAAAAGAAATAGAGAGAGAAAGAGGCAGGTAGTGATAGTGATGCGTGACAATTGGGGTGTTTGATAGGAGTATTTAAACAACAATTTTTGTTTTTTAAATAATACAACAGATATTTCCACAACACTTTTTTCACTCACATATTTTCAAAAAACTTAAACAACACATATTTCCACCAAACGGGCCCTGGTTTTGAATCTATCTAACAAACACCATTTTCTTAAATTTTGATGTAAAATGACTGATTTGGAGTTTGGTTGAGGTTGACCAGTAATAAGCAGCCCATTAGGTGTTCAACTTTGTTTTAAGGGATGGGTTTGCACGGCTGGGTTTTTGGGGGATTGAGTGGGTCTAATAAAAGTAAGTAAAGAAATTGGATTTACAATGAAATTAGGAAATTTTGGACCTGATTGTTTAATACTTAAAATTTTGAAGGCATGGGTTGGGCCGGGTGGGTATTTTCAATTCTATAATGTAAAAAATGGTGGGTGGCAATGTTAAAAAATGAGAAACTTAACACCATTGTATTGACATATATGGGAAGTCTTTTAACTAATTTCTTAAAATTTCAAATAAATAAAATAAAATGATAAATTTTTTTAATTAAAAGCAATGCACCTAATAAGTTAAAAATAAATATTATGTCATTTGTCATTTTTTTTACTTTATTCTTCCCATTTCATGTCAATTGTCATCATTCATGAAAATGTCTAACCCAGTTTTAAGTTTGTCTTTGTTCAAAATATCAAGTAAAAAGTGAAGCTAAGTTTGCCTCTATATTTGATATAGTTTATATTTTAGGCAAGTTTTTACTTAATCCAAATCAACTAATATAACTCAAAACAACAAAGCTAAAGCAACAAAACCTTCGGGAGAAATTTTAGCTAGAAATTTTATTTGGAAATACAAAAATGAAAGAGTGAAATTGTTTAGAATTTCACATAAAGCTTACACGAACATGGGTCAATGTTACTCTAATTTTACCATTAGAAATGCAACAAGGTAATTTCTTATTTGTAATTGTATAGTTTCTACTTGAATAATAGCTATGCCTTTTTTCCATTAGATCATTCTCTTAATCTTTTTTTTTTATTTTTTTATTTTTATAATTTTTTTTGGTTGTTCAATCTATCACTCCCTTAATTTTTATGTCTTTTAATATTTCGACAAGAGTTTTAAAGTCAAATAATATGCCAGATATTCTTGATGAAGAAAATTTAGGTTCAAAAACTCTCTTCCCCACATATGATAAATAGAGGGGGGAAAATGAGTTATTAACGTTCGCAAAGGAAAGTAAACTATCTTACTATCAATATAAAACAAAATGAATATTTGATAAGGAATGGATTCAAGCTAGACTTTGGGGGTAACTTTTACAAAAATTATACTCCTCAAAACTTTTTTTTTTAATAACAATAGTTGGCTAAACCCACTATGGAATAAATTTCTTTTCTACAACCATCTTGCTAAGGTGATTTATTGTTATTATTTGTTTCAAATATAAAGGTAATTAGGCATATAAAACTTACTAATCTATGAAGAGTTCTTATAGGTTTTTTTTTTTTTTTTTTGGTGTGTATTCTAATATAATAAATGATTAATCTTATAAATTTAATAGTAAATGACAACTAATTATATTCAAATATTGCGTGTAATTAACCTATTATAGATATTAAATAAAAACTTAGATTAAAGAAATGAGTCCAAATCTTTTGTCCCATTTTTCCTGTTCCACTATATACTCCACAAATAAAAACATACCACATGTCCATCTATTTTATTAAATGCTAAATTTTTGCCTTCTATTATTTCAATTTTCTAAAATAAATAAATACATAACCCATAATATTTAGATAATTGAAATAATAAAAAGCATAAATTTAGCATTTAATAAAATAGATGGACATGTGGCATGTTTTTATTTGTAGAGTATATAGTGGAACAAAAAGAGTGAGTTAAAAGACTTGAACTTGAAAGGAATAAGTTATTTAAGTGATATACATTTTACCAAACGTATATTAAATGTAACATAAGCTAAATCATTTAGCAATAATATGTCTCACACAAATAGTGTCAATTTCAAGTGCAATGAAATTTACCATATTTGACATCTATATGACAAATTTTAAGCATGCAAAGCATTCTATCATTTTTGAATAACAATTGAAAAAAAAGACACAAATACACACGTGCGCGCACACACATATATATGAACAAATTTGAAAAAGTAAATATCAATACTTACAGCACGACCCATATTTTGGCTTCAAAACACCCTAAGAAAGGTTCCAAGTTAGCCTCAATTGTAGTTTTGTGAAAGCCAAATTTGTAGAACTCATTTAGAACTTCTACCATATATAGAGGACCATTGTGCCAAAAAGAGAGAAGTAGGCAAAGCAAAGCATTTATGCTTGCTTGCCACTTTAGACTTGTATGACTTGTGTGAAACAAGAGAAATAAGGTCAGGCATTTATGATTTGCTTGCCAAATTAGACTTACATATTCTCTTTTATTTAATCTTTTGTGCCAAAAAGAGAGAAGTAGGCAAAGCAAAGCATTTATGCTTGCTTGCCACTTTAGACTTGTATGACTTGTGCGAAACAAGAGAAATAAGGTCAGGCATTTATGATTTGCTTGCAAAATTAGACTTACATATTCTCTTTTATTTAATCTTTTTTTGATCCATGTCCAGAATTCTTACTGCCATTTACATTTTCTTTCTTTTTGCTTGCTTGTCCGTACAAACCCTTTCCACTATTACATAATTGCAGCCAGTAAGACCTGTTTAGTCACCACCACCACTACAGCTAAACTTAACTTGATCTTCCACCAAAAGAGAAAAACTCTTTGCAAGTGCAAAAAATGTCAAAATTGTTGGTGGCTTACCAGTAAATTAATGAATTAACAAACTTAATCCCAACCAAAATTGCTTAATTGTAGAAGAAAGGCACATACATTTACACATTTTGGATATGAATTTTAACAAATCCATCATTGGTTTATATTTTTTTTTCTTATATCTTTTATACTTGCCCAATTTCCAAAATATCAAACATCAATAGTTATTTCCTTAATCAAACGTTTAAATTTCAAGTTTTTGTAATTTAAAATTATGCATAAAAAATAAGTTCAAAGAGTAGAATAGTAAATAACAGCCGATTGACACAAATTGAACATGTGTGTTAACATGCAATTCAATAATTAGATTTTCAAAATATGTAATCATGTTAATTTTTTTAGTGAGATGTAGCCATCGTGTACTACACTTTTTTTTTTTTTTTTTTAAAGTCAAAATAGATTTTTACCCTATTAGATTAAACCATAAATAAAAAGTAAAGAATAAGGTATATATAATGATAATTAAGTTCCATAATGTTTTTTTTTTCTTTCCTAATATTCGTTCTCTTTACATTTAACATCTAAGAAAAGAAAGAGATCATTTGATTCATCTCTTTTCTTTTTCATTACACATCAATTCATTCATTCCTTCCTACTCTTTTAAGCTATCTAGATGCTACTTTAGTGGGGTATATATAGGAGTTACAGGGTCTAGGGCTAGTCCTAGACAAGCTTTACATAAAGTTACGCTTCTTAGTTGTAGCCCAAAGCTAAACTTCCTTTAAAAAAATTTTACATTGCTACATATTTTAAAAATCTAACAATTGGATTGCATGCTCTTTACGCTTTTACCAAATATGTTAAATTTTATATCAATCAAATGTTATTTACTATATGATCAATAAAATTTTTTCATACATAATTTTACACTACAAAAACTTATAATTTAAATAATTGATTGATGACATAGTTATTGATTTTTAATTTCTTAAAAATTTTGTAAGCATAGAAGATATAAAAAGATAATATAATCCATTGGTAGATTTGTCAAAATTCACATTTAATAAAATGATATTTAATAAAGTTGTAATCTTAGGCTACAACCAAGTTTATAACCAAACTTTGTCTTATCTTTAATTGTCTAATAATTCCAGGTTTGTAGCTGACTAAATGTCTAATTGTCTAATAATTTCATAAAAGAAGAAAAAATAAATGGATATACGTTACATATGTGGAATTCACCAACAAAAACCTAACATCTTAGGATTAGCTTGTAATCTTTATTCATAAATGTATGAAGCGTTAGAGCCAAAACTTAGAGTTAAGGTAGACACAAGTATAAACAAATATATATATATATATATATATATAATATTATGAAATTCTAAATAAGCGTACATTTAGTATAACAAACCATCAATAGAGTTAAAAACACAAAATCATTGTATCTTAATACATTACAATGCAATCATTTATGAAAATAGAACTCGACATGCATCTTTGATGCTTGTGTCAGCTTCTGGTTAAGGGCAAAAATAAAATTTTGGGTATATTACAAGTTTGGTTCTTAACCTTTACACTGAATATCAATTTGAAACCTAATATTTTAAATGTGTCAATTGTAACGCCCCAAAATCATAAGCAATAAAAATCTATTTAATCTAAATAATTCATAAAAATATTAAATAAAAGAAATCTAGCAACCTTAAATCTCATCACAAATGTCAGAGTTCTAATTCACCAATGACAAAACATCCTCAAAATAACTCTCCAATACAATATTTAATGCCATAAAAATAACAATAAAATCCTCAATTTCACAAAATAGTTTGTAACTACTGTCTCCCAAGAACCTCTACTCCAATAATTCCTCTAATGTATCTGTAATGGGAAATAAAAGGGGGGAGTGAGATAACTCAGTAAGTGGAATTCACTAACATTGGGGTGTGGGAACAAACCTTTCAAATAAATAATACTTACAACAATTGCATAACTTGTAACTCATCAATATTTATCATCAAATACTTCATATATATAAAAACAAATATCTTTATATTGTGAGCCATCATGATATATATATATATATATATCAATATCACCACATAAACAATTTCCTAGAATTTACTCGTGGTCAATGTTTACGCCCCGTTAACAGGGTTGTGCTGTCCCTTTTTCTTTGGGACTGGAACCTCCTTTTCATCCCCTTTCTTAAAGATGGTTCCCTTGGAACCTAAAGGTGCACTCCCTTACTAAGGAGCTTCCTTTTTGGATCCTCAATAATATACTCCCTTGCTAAGGAGCTATCAAATGTGCACTGTCCCTTTTCTGGGACCGTCCCTTGCTAAGGACTACCTGCAGTATGATTGTCTCTTGCTAAGGACTAGATACCATACTGAGCTTCTATTCACGACTTGCCATAGGTTTCCAAACACATTTCAATATACTCACAAAAATAATCCATTCATAATTCTCACAAATATAAAGATATATTCACGCATACAAGTTTAAATAAATTCAGGTTGTCCCACAAGGTTTTCATAAAACGAATAATCAATGTGCACATCAAACATTTATAAAATATCAATTCATATATAAAATTTCAACATATTTCTTTGATATAAAATAGTTTAATAATAAACACTGCTTTAGGAAAACCCCAAAAATTAGTAAACACCACTTACCTCTTAGTTGCAAAAATATGAAACCAACCTCCCTTCAGTCACAATAAATCAGTAGAATTAGGACTTAGCAACACCAAAAATAGGTCCATCAATACAAAATTTTCCCACTTAACAATCTGTTTTCACACTTAAATAGTTTAATCTATCAACATTAAAGCCTACAGAGGTGTTTAGTTTCTTTGAAATACTCTTCAGCCATGTCAAATTTTGGGCTTACAATTACCGCTGCATAATCATATCTTTTTGGCTCTACCTAATCAGATATTGGCTTAAAAACATTGCTGCATAATCAGATTTACGGGCTTAAAAAGTTGCTGCATACTCAGTGGCTTGGAGATGATAATTAGTGTCACTAGAATGATGCAAAGGTAGGTATCTAATAACATAATACAACCTTTTTCCATTAATATAATCCTAGCTATGCATGAAACTTTAATATGGCAGAAAGGTGGACATGTGATCAACCTAATATATACCTTAATTTATCCATCCAATTGCCTAGAATTCCCTTGATGCCACCAAAACACAAAGAAGTTGCTGGACACGTATAGAACAAGGACAACGTGAAGATACATGGCAGATGGGTGGTGATATTTAGTGAGGCCATATACGGTCATATAATGTCCACAAAACACCCTTTTTCTATCAACATAATCATAGCTTAGATCCATAACAGCAGCCCCTATTTTTTATTTTTTATTTTCTATTAGGTACGCCACTAACGGATTCTTCCTATAAGAGTGGAAAGAAAAGCTAGCCATTGAGTATTACAATTTCCCTAAATTTAGAGCAGAAGAGAATCGTACCTTTAGTCTCCACTCACAGCCACAGTGAAGCAAAGCAAGGTTAGTAGTGTGAAGCGGCTGAAGCAAAAGGAAGCTCCATCAGTAAAATACACGTGTGACTAAAAAGGAAGAAGACTAGGGTTTTATTTTATTTTATTTTTTAAAGCTTATCAAAGCCCATATATTTACTTATGCCACCTCACTTGAGCTTCATATTCCATAGTCTTTATCTTATTTTTAATATCATAGGCCCAATTCAATTTAATCCATTTAACTGTGGGCCTTCTTATAATTTACGTATATTAATTAAATTGGTGTCAAAATTATGGGGTGTTACATCAATAGAGTCCCTATTCTTTTGGTAATGTGTCAAAGTAATCATTGTCATTAAGTAATAAAAGAAAAATGTTAACGTGACTAACGATGAAAATAAAAAATTACTTGTATGCCACATGTACTGTCACATGGAATAATTCAATTAAAAATTTTGTTGGAACATCAAGTATAATTCATTTTATTTTATTAATTCATTTTAGAGAAAATATATATAATAAAAAAAAAAAAAAAAAAAAAAACCCTGATCTGAGAAAGAGGCAGACACAAGCTTATGAATAGAAAACACCCTTCCAAATGTTTAAGAATGAAGTCCTTAAAACTTAGGGGGTACCCTTCTTATTAGTATTATTATTTTTTCAATTCAGGGTTGCTTGGTTGAGTAATTCTATGTATTTGTGGACCCACTATTTGATCCTTGTGAACTGACGAGGGAATGGATGTTCTACACATCATTTTTTTTTTTTTTTTGGTGATTGAATTATTCAAATGGATCTTCAATTGGAACGAAAATCACAGGTGGCCTAGGTGGGTCTTCAAATGGGTCTAATAATTTCACAAAAGAAGAAAAAATAAGTGTATATACATTTCATACATAGAATTCACCAACTAAAACCTAACATCTTAGGATTAGCTTATAATTTTTATTCACAAATGTATGCGGGATTGAGCCAAAATTTGAAGTTAAGGTAGACGAAAGTATAATAAATAAATAAATAAATAAATATAAATATATATATATATATATATGCACCTAGTTATCAAAACGTGAATCGTATCGTGAATCGATTTTTCATTTTTTCGTATCGTATCGTATCATGTATCATAAGATACACAAACACTTAATAAAATTTATAAAAAATTATAAATATACATATATAAAGGGTATATTCGTTATAAATTTTGAATATATTCAACTAATAACAAATTTATTCATTACTTATGTACTATCTAACAAGCTAACAAAATAAATCAAACTAGCATGTGTTTATAACATACACATTCAAATTACTTAAATTTAAAAGTGATAATATATTACAAATGACTCAAAAATAATAATTTATGTAGGGACTCAAAATGTTATGAACCCTTAACAATAAAATTTATATAGAGAGAATGGGTTTAAGGATTTGGCCTCACCGAAGTAAACAACGGCTGGTATAAAGTTTTTTCACCAATGATGGATGACATGAACTTCATAGGATTCCAATGGTGGGGATTTGGCTAAGTGCTTGCGAAGCATACTTGTCCTCGACTAGGGCCGAGGATCTATTTTTCTTTCTATTTCCCCTTTTTTCCTCTTTCTGCTGGGAGCCCTATTGGATATATATATAGTCTCGTTTTTGCTAATCTTCACCCTCCACTTGTCAATTATCCGGTCTCTATGTACAGGGGTTTGTCCCATCGTCTGTAACTAGCAGGCTTTATGTTAGTTCTTAGCCGCCTTCGCAGGCTTTCTATTAGTTGTAGTAATCGAGGCAACTGGGTTTGTTAGTCACATCACCATTAAAACGGCCAGAATGTTGGTGGGATAGGTTCACTGGATGAGGGACGTTTTCCCTTTATTGAAGTCGGTGTGCCGAGGATATGTCATCCTCGACGAGACCCTTGGGTGACCTGGGCTCTTTCACACTGTACTTGGACTTAGCATTATCCTCGGCGCGGGCCTTGGGCCGCACGTAATGGGCCAGCGTAGTTAGTGTAGTGGTCCTCGGCGCGGGCCTTGGGCCGCACGTAATGGGCCAGCGTAGTTAGTGTAGTGGGGCTCCACAATAGCCCCTCAAAATTCTGCTGCACATCCCCTTGGGCGGGGAGGAGGATTTTGACTTCCTCAGCACTTCTCCTCAGCCTGTTGGCTCTACCTCGTTGTCAGTGTTATCGCTATTGTAACCGCTTTTACAATTTTCTTTTTGGGCAAAAGGTTTGCCTGAGGATGGATAGGTTTGGGTCGTTTGTGCTGTGGCGCTTATTTCTCATGGTTCCCGCCCCCGATGGGGTTCGTTATTTAGCGCCTAAGGGGGTTGGTTTTGCCTTAGCTTTTGGACTTGTTGCCCATATACGCGCCTGGGCTCCGTTCCGCGCTTGTATTGCCTCGTAGTGGCTGATTCCCATAGAGGTTCGGGTCTGGAGACCATGCAAGACCTTGGTTCTCTAGCGTTTGGTTTTTACGAGGAAATATTCTTCCTGCTGGCCTTTTGACCACGCAATGTTTAAGCTTTGTTTAGCACTTGGTTTTTCTCATTTCTTCGTCTGAGGTATCTGGTCTCCCCTTGAGGCTTGGGTCCGAGGACCATACAATACCTTGGATCTGTCCAGTACCTAGTTCTCTCATTTTAATCGTCAGAAGTATCTGGTTTCCCCATGAGGCTTGGGTCCGAGGACCATGCAATGCCTTGGTTCTGTCCAGTACCTAGTTTTCTCATTTAATCATCTGAAGTATCTGGTTTCCCCATGAGGCTTGGGTCCGAGGACCATGCAATGCCTTGGTTCTGTCCAGTACCTAGTTTTCTCGTTTTAATCATCTGAAGTATCTGGTTTCCCCATGAGGCTTGGGTCCGAGGACCATGCAATGCCTTGGTTCTGTCCAGTACCTAGTTTTCTCGTTTTAATCATCTGAAGTATCTGGTTTCCCCATGAGGCTTGGGTCCGAGGACCATGCAATGCCTTGGTTCTGTCCAGTACCTAGTTTTCTCGTTTAATCATCTGAAGTATCTGGTTTCCCCATGAGGCTTGGGTCCGAGGACCATGCAATGCCTTGGTTCTGTCCAGTACCTAGTTTTTCTCGTTTTAATCATCTGAAGTATCTGGTTTCCCCATGAGGCTTGGGTCCGAGGACCATGCAATGCCTTGGTTCTGTCCAGTACCTAGTTTTCTCATTTAATCATCTGAAGTATCTGGTTTCCCCATGAGGCTTGGGTTCGAGGACCATGCAATGCCTTGGTTCTGTCCAGTACCTAGTTTTCTCGTTTTAATCATCTGAAGTATCTGGTTTCCCCATGAGGCTTGGGTCCAAGGACCATGCAATGCCTTGGTTCTGTCCAGTACCTAGTTTTCTCATTTTAATTCATTTTGTCTGTTATTTCTATTTTTCCGTAGCCGTCTAATTTTACATTGCTATAATTTACAATAAGCATTAAATAATTACATTCTTCAAGCAGAATAATAATAATAATAAATGTGGGTTGGAGTTGGTGGAGGATAAGACCTTGCCGTGTTTTGCCTCTTCGTTTGGTGGGACTCTTCTGATAACGAGGCGTCTCTTGGGTTGTCCGAGTTACGCGTTCTGACGCTTCGGTGTCTTCGTGTTTAATGAGGCGTCTCCTCATTAATACCGGCCATGGATCTACGAGGATCTAACCGTTGGCAAGCCCCTTGGAAATTGGGGCGGCATTATTGCCTCCGGAAATCTCTCCCTGGGATTCATTGTGGATTTTGCCCTTATCAATGTTCCTCCCACTATAAAAGGCGTTCCTAGGGCGACCTTCCCCTTCACATCTGACAAACGCTTGCTCTAAACTTCTCCCAAAAACACACCGTTAAAAGCTCTGCCAGACACAATCATCTGAGCCCCTTCGAATGAATCAGCCCTGGGAATGGGCACCCCTGAGAATGCATAACCCCTGTCAGGAGCCGAGGATGGCATTCCAACCCTGGACGTCATGCTGGGGTGGGTGCAGGAGAGATTTGAAGATTCTCCTTCTTTTCAACCTAATCGGAGGCAGAGCCCTCCTCACCGCCTGGAGGAGGATCCAGACAGAACGTAACCACCTTCCCTTGGGTATGGGTCACTGACCCCCCAAGCCGGCTGCAGTGGGGGTGGGAGGGAAATCAGGCGGAATCCGGAAGCGGTTCCGTCCTGTGCCGCGACCTCTTCCCCCTCCTATGTAGCCTTCCTTTCTTCTAATCCTTCTTCTCTCTTCTTTCTTTTGCTCCTCAACGAGCTTTTCTCTTTTCTTTCCTCCTCTCGTCCTTCACTTCTTTTTCTCATATTTGTTCTTCATCTCTTCCTCTACTCTCTTTTCTTTTTATCTGTTGTTCTTCTGCCATCGTTGCTTCCTATCGTTTGTTCCTCTGCCGGCTTCGTCAAGCGTTTGCCTTTGTAGTTAGCTTTAGAACAAGCCCCCTGGGCATTACTTGTAAGAGATGTAATTTTTACTTCATATACGAATAAAAGAAGTAGACTTGTTTCACTTGTTGTCTCTTTTTTTTTTTTTTTTTTTTTTTTTTTTGCATATTCATGTTCTTGTGACTGTTGACTTCTGAATCATTGTTGTTGCAAAAGATTGTATTGCTTTTGTATATTATCTCTGAAAGTGCTGCTCTTAATTTCTTTACACCGACCACCGCACTTGCCAGCGCACAAATCCTTCCCACAGACGGCGCCAATTGTAGGGACTCAAAATGTAATGAACCCTTAACAATAAAATTTATATAAAGAGAATGGGTTTAAGGATTTGGCCTCACCGAAGTAAACAACGGCTGGTATAAAGTTTTTTCACCAATGATGGATGACATGAACTTCATAGGAATCCAATGGTGGGGATTTGGCTAAGTGCTTGCGAAGCATACTTGTCCTCGGCTAGGGCCGAGGATCTATTTTTCTTTCTATTTCCCCTTTTTTCCTCTTTCTGCTGGGAGCCCTATTGGATATATATATAGTCTTGTTTTTGCTAATCTTCACCCTCCACTTGTCAATTATCCGGTCTCTATGTACAGGGGTTTGTCCCATCGTCTGTAACTAGCAGGCTTTATGTTAGTTCTTAGCCGCCTTCGCAGGCTTTCTATTAGTTGTAGTAATCGAGGCAACTGGGTTTGTTGGTCACATCACCATTAAAACGGCCAGAATGTTGGTGGGATAGGTTCACTGGATGAGGGACGTTTTCCCTTTATTGAAGTCGGTGTGCCGAGGATGTGTCATCCTCGGCGAGACCCTTGGGTGACCTGGGCTCTTTCACACTGTACTTGGACTTAGCATTATCCTCGGCGCGGGCCTTGGGCCACACGTAATGGGCCAGCGTAGTTAGTGTAGTGGGGCCCCACAATTTATTTTCATCATAATCATCAAATTGTCTAATCAACCCCATATAAGTCAATGTTATCATCCTATTTATAATTTTGCAAACTTATATCTTCATTAAAATTTTCTTCATCATCTTTTATCATTAACATTTACTATCTCTTCTTTTTTCTTTTTCTTTTTCTTTTAATAATTTTTCTATAAATGTTTTTTGGCATTCTAGTTTCTTGGACTTATAGCAATAATGATAAAAAAAAAATTTTATATTGTCAATTAATATTTTATTCATATTAATATATAAAATAAATTCATAAACATTAAAGTGAAGGATAAGTGTGTATTGTGTAGTCCAATTGTAGGAGAGAGATGAAAAAAAAAACTTATGAATATGTTATTAGTAGGCTAAATTAAGTAAACTAATAATTTTGTGTTAAAAACAAATCTAACAACTTGTTTTAGATTTAAATAAAAGTACAAATTTTAACAAAAAATCTCATTTTAAAATTTTAACAAAAAATCTCATTTTAAAGTATTTGTCTATGTATCGTACGATACGTACGATTTTACGATACAATACGATTCATACGATACGTACACTGTATCATACGATTCATAAGCACTTATGAGACGCTGATATGATTTGAAACTTTTTACACACGATATAATACATATCGTACGATACGTATCGCGTATCGTACGATACTAACAACAGTGAATATATGAAATTCTAAATAAGCATCCATTTAGTATTAACAAACTGTCAATAAAGACAAAAAAATAAAATCATTGTTTCTTAATATATTACAATGCAATCATTTATGAAAATGGAACTTAACATTTATCTTTGATGCTTGTGTTAGCTTTTAGTTAAAGGCAAAAATAAAATTTTTTAAAAGGCCCAGTTGTTTGTGTTAGATAAAATTAGTTGATTAAGCTTAACTTTTTTTAGTTTTGCTATTGACAATTTTCATTGTTGGGATAATTTTTTTGGGTTTGTAAATTTTGTTTTAAATTTTAGATATATCAATGATATTGTTAAGGGGGGGCAAGTGTTATTTCATTAAACCAAATTAAAAATTGATAATTTTTTTTTGAGAAAATGAAAATTGTTAAAATTAGTAGCTATATATATATATATATATATATACAAGTATTTTTTTTAATAAAAAAAAAAATGAAAGGGGCCATCGCCCTCAAAGACCAAAGTCCAAGAATAGCACCCTAGACATATGTGCAATCTCAATAATCATGCACTTACTCATTGTTCTAGAAAGTGGATTACAAAGAAGTGAATTATGCAAAGATTTGCCAACTTATAAAATCTAAAAACTCTGTAAGATACCAATTATTTTTAGTATGCAAATTGCACATTATGGGTTATTCCATTTTGGAAAGAAAAAGTGGAATAGTTGTTGAGCTAATTATAATTTATATACTTAGTTTTACTCAGCGTAATTTGTGTTATTGGGGTAAAATGAATTTTGTAAACATTTACATTTCTTTTCAAAGAAAATCTATTGCAATGGTACAACTATGTACAAAGAAAATGATTTTTTTTTTTTTTTTTTTCGCCAATGGAGGATGGTTCAGTTGGTAAGGTTCATGCACTTTGTCTAACCCACCTAGATTTGAGTTCCGCCGCTACCAACAGTCCTTCGTTGGTGGGCATCCATAAGGGTTGGCCCGCACCCTACCTGGAGGTTGGCGTAGCTTAGCTAATTCCCTTTTTTTGTTGACCCAAAAAAAAAAAAAAAAAAAAGTCTTTTGCAATATGGTATTATCAATAAGTTTTTCAATAAATTTTGTATTAGAATTAATGATAAGGACTTGTAAAAGACTTTGGATTAATTTTTCTTTTTTTGAGAGAAAAAGCACTTGCAACTTGTTACTAATGGTATTACTCATTCATGGCTAAAGTTAGATAATTTAGGGTAGATTTTTCCACAAAATATAAAATCTAATGATTCAAATAGAGCCCTAATAGTTTCTTTTTAGTCCAAAGACTTCAAACTACAGGGCTGTAAATGTAGAAAATGAAACTTCGTGGATTAAATTGTGACATGGCCAAACCACAAGGGGTAAACTGTAATTTACCCAAGAAATTATTCTGGATTTTTGTGAAAGCGTCCTATGTTTTTTGTTCTCAATTGTGCTTCAAGGAATGAGACACCACTATGAAGTATAAACATAAATGTTCCCCCCTCTCTGCTTCAGTAGTATTTCAAAGGGCCACTAATATATTGGCTATTAAGCTGCCAATTGAGTCCAACTAAGTTTTTGACTTTTAACTGTGTTCAATCATAATAAAGCTGCCAATTTCTAAAACACCATTCTTGGTGACAATTTCGTACCTCCACATACAACTTTTAAAACACGAAGGTGTAATAAAATTCAATGACACAGTTGCAACTTGGAACATATATTCATACTTATAGTATACATTTGTTTATATCGTATATCGGCACTTCAATATGGAATATATTCAAAAAGTACAAAAGAACCATAAGAGAAAGGAGGAGCAACTGAATGCAATCTATGGAACTGATGTGCTTGCAGAATATTTGATGAGTGAAATAAGTTCAGATGGAGATTTAATTGCAAGTGATTACTATACATAGAGAAAACAATTAAACGAACAAATGATGTTCTATGACACAAGTTTTAGGTATGGCAACCTAGGCTCTCACTACCAAACCCATATCAAATATCTCTGTTGAGGATCTAGTCTTGTGGCGCCCCCTATCATTTAAAGACGGACAAAGTTTAGCTACAAAATTAGTTGTAGCTTAAAGCTACAAACTCATTTAATAAAATAAATATTACTACATATTTTGAAAATCTAACCGTTGAATTGCATGTTCTTTATGTTCTTAATACACATATTAAATTTTGTGTCAATCAGATATCATTTACTATATGATCTATAAGTTTATATTTTGTGCATAATTTTAATTATAAAAACTTGCAATTTAAAAAATTTATTAATGACATAGCTATTGATTTTTAATTTTCTTGAAATTTTGCAAGCATAGAGGATATAAGAAGAAGATGTAATCCAATAGTGAATTTGTCAAAATTCACCTCCAATAAAAAGATATTAAGTAAATTTGTAGTTTAAGGCTACAACTAATTTTGTAACTAAACTTTGTCTTTTAAAGACTGTTCAAAGTAAATATCTCTTTCCTTCTTCTGGAAACTAATCAATGTGTGACAATTAGGTAATTATGGCTATTTCATCCTCAACATGATAATTTGTGAAAGCAAACATATCTTTTGATATTTTATATTTGGAGGTATAAATCCAAATGGATTAGACATAGTCTTAGTATATGTTTGGATTCAGCGTCCATGTCCCATGTTTTGCGTTTTTGGCTCTCTTTTTTTTTTTTAAGGACTAGCGCCTCTTGCACTGTTCATGAGACATAAACATTGCAAATTGGCAAATAAACAGTTTTTGGGGGAGTGAACAGTAATCCAAAAAATATTTTTTTAATGTTTTTAGTTTTCAGCAAAATAAGCGATATCCAAACGCACCCTTAGTTAACTTTTTGATAGATATTAATAGAGCAACCTCATTCAAGCTTAAGATGATGATCAGCCTTTGAATATCAAAGCACGTAAGAAGTCCCAGCAGAAACAATGTCCAATATAGATGGGATGATGGTAAACTCCAGCTAAAATCACATAAAAAATTGAACTATTAATCAAGCCAAAAAATTTTGTAAATCACTTGAGGCATCTAATGAAGACCAGCATTGGTATGAACTCTAAAAATACATGACTGACAATGTCTCTAGACTCAAACAAAAATAATAGAAAACACGTTCTATTCCCATGAGTTAGTTGTACTCTATTACACAACTAATTTCTAAATGCTTTTGCTAGTACTCTATTACACAACTAATTTCTAAATGCTTTTGCTAGTTGAGAAGATGCAGGAAAAGAGAAAAGAAAGAAATAAAACCAACAAATCTTTTCGATTGATAAACTGCAGATCAATAGTAATAATCCTTGAAACAATTCCTTGATTTAACCTAGTCTCATCATCCTTAGTTATCTCACCTAAAAAATAAAAGGAAATAAAATTTCAGTGCACGTGGCATTAAGTAATCCATCAAAATTCTCAAAACCACCCAACCATCAATCGCTAGTTCACACTCCAATTCTATTTTTATTTTTATTTTCATTCTTTGTTTAGGACTTTTGCTCAAGCTTACAAGTGCAACCCATGAAAACAACATCCAAAACACAAATTCTCAAAAGGCAACCAAATTTGCATTGATCACACCATAAAAGGATCAACATATAACGTCAATAAAAACTGATGTAGGAGGCAATGAGAAGACAGATTTATTATATTTTATTTGATTTTAATTATCAGGGCAATTTTGTAATTTCATAATATTCTGAAATGGGCTATGCTAACAGTTCATTAGATCTTCTTTTGGGTTTTATTTAAGTTTGGTTATTTAGTTGGGCTTAGTAGTAAAAGTCTAAGGAGTCCAAGTCCAAGTCTTATCAGGGTTTTAAGAAATCTTAGTTCAACTAGGTATTAGTTTTCTATTTAAAGATTTGTAATGCTTTCTATTGAGATAATGAATATTTTTAGAATTTAAGAGCTATGAAGCTTTCTTTTATGGTTTGTGTGATGCAACCTTCTCTAAGGTGTGATGCCAAGGAACCCTAGTTGTGATGCTTAGGAAGTCTAGGTGTGATTCCTAGAATTTATCTATTTTTTTAAATTTTATTATTCACGGTAACTGTTCACATCACTATTCACAGCAACCCAAATCTTGATTTTCACCTTTGTTTTCATTCCCAAACCCTATTAGTCATTGTCCCCTTTGAATACCCTATAATTCCTATTATTTTCTAGCCTATTTCCCACCAAAACCTAACCCTAATTCTTCAAAACCCAAGCTATACCAGATCTGCCCTGGTGTTCTAAATCAGATTTTGTTGTTCCCACTTGTCCTACATCAAAAACCCTTACAATTTAAGAGAAAGCAACATTGATATTGATGTTTTGATCATTGTCCATGTAAGAACCTAGGATGCACGGAAACTTCATTTAGGGTGCCTTACCCGTGTCATACTTATGTCATACCGGTGTCGTACTTGCCATTTCATGTTATAATTTTTCAAAAATTGCTCGTGTCGCTGTGTTACATGTTGTCTGTGTCCATGCATTCTAGGTAAGAACAACAAGCCTTTCACTCTTTAAGCTCAAGTCTCCCCCATCTCCACCACCACCAATAGAAACCCTTAACACTAACCTAAATTTAACTACAATAATCCAAACTTTCCTCCAATATTTCACTTCCCCTCAATTGAAATATGATCAAGGCCACAAAATATCAAAAAACCCACTTCAGAAAATCCAAGACCCAGTAAAACCCAATAATCAAAATCCCACAAAATCACCAAATTTATATCTTGATCATCCAAAAAAAACCTCCAAAATATCACATGCCCTGAAATAATAGTTGATCAAGACCACAAAATATCAAAAACTCACATCCCAAAAATTTGCAACCATTGTAGTCACACTGGTCTCCCACCCTGCCCCTTGCTAACTGAGTGGCCACCATTACATAATTGCTCTTTAGTCATCACTAATAGCTCTTCAGCCACCACTACCACAGTTAAAGTAACTTGAATCTTCCACCAAAAGAGACAATTTGCAAGGGGAAAAAATGTCACAATTGTAGGTGGTTTACCAGTAAATTAATGAACCAACACCTAATCCCAACCAAAATTGCTCAATAGTAGAAGAAAGGCGCATACATATACACACATATGGGCTTTTGATTTCAAAATAGCATTTTAAACCTATCACTTCCAGCATAAATAACTCCAGGTTGATTTTCTAACAAAAATCAGTGTATTTGTGTTCTTATTTGACTACCCCTCCAAATTACTAAAACGTGAACTTTCACTGTTGCATGGACCATTGTTTTGATAGGTACACAGAACTTCCCTCTCGAAGGCTCATGTCAGCACATTTTGATAGAAGATCGTACAGAATTAGCCATAAATCAGAAGAACGTTTGGGAGAGCGAGAGAGCATTAAACTTCCTCTCTGTTAGTAAATACAAACTAAGACATGCATCAAATGATCCAATGATCAAAATATGGAAAGAAATGAGTGTCTGGTTCTTATGTGTCTAAAAGAAAGTGAATTGAATTTGACTGGATCAATACAGATGCCTTTTTTTAAAAAGAAAAGAAAAGATAAAGACAATGAAGAAGGATAAAACAGCAAACACAAAAACCGTTATATGTGTGCTAGCCAAAACATGCTGGTGACAGATTGCAGCAAAATAATATGAAGAAACCATGAGAAAACTATCACACAGTGGGAAGTAACTTTGTAGGAGACGCCAATCTCAAACCTAAATTTCCCACAGGCAGGTGAACAAAATAATGAATCATACCTGATAAGTTGCTGTGTCACGGCTCTCAACCTTTTGTTTTTGAATCAATACTTGTGCAGTTTCACCCATCAACTTCCATTTCAAAATCCGCAAGAGATACCAGAGAAAGCAAAACATCAACTAGCATTATAAACTTCTTTTGAGAAATAAATAAACCCAAAACCATAAAACCAAAAAATGCTTCTTGGAGGAAATAATTCATACAATGTGCTAGCTTTTGTATCCTTTTGTAGGAATGCAATGGCTAATACAATTTCTAACTGTAAAGGCCATTTGTGAAATCACAGCAAAACTCAACCTGGTTAGAATACCTTTCACCTTACATGTTTGAAAATTGACCAGTTTCCATAACAAATTAATCACCTAAGCATAAAGTTGAATTAACTTATTTACTGTGCTGAGTTCTTGACCTTCATGTTTATCAATTTAGGGCACTATCAATAAGCCCAATGATCAACAACTATGCAATAGTGGGAAAAAAATTAATATAACGATAGAAATACCTCTAGTAACTTCTCTAGAGAGGCCTGCTTTAGTTACTGACCAGCTCTTTCTTGCTCTTGAATCAATAACCACACAACCTGAATAATTCAGAAAAACTAAGCCCATAGTTCATACTTTGTATTACATAAACGAACTTTTCAAGTTGCTACCTATGAAAAAGAACAACCTTTTGAATGTAATCTGCATATGATATGCAACAAAGCAACTCCAAAGCTAATTGAGAGTAGAAACTAGCTGCTTGATCAAGCATGAGCTGCTCAAATGTTATATAGTAGTCTATCTTCCCTTCTCCAATTTCCCAAAAAAAATTCAAGACATTCTTGAGCAAATCTTGTTGGACCTGTTTACCAGTCCGCTTCTGCTTGATCTGGACACACAAGTCACAAGTGTCTAAAGCCCAATTGGTAGAAACAGAAACCAATTCATAAAATTAATATAGAATGTCAACATACTAGGGAAATTGCAATATCTTTAAAGACACCAAACAACTTACTGCAGACCTGAAACTCAAAATGAAAGTAAAACTTAGCTTAGCGAATCTTAACCTGAAAAAGGAAGGTGAAAATAGAAAAAGGATGTGAGAGAACCATGCAAACTCAAGGAAGCTATTTTACGCATGAAAGAGCATGCTTACAAGATCGTGGAAGCAATGAATTGCAAGATCATTGAGTGAAGGAATGCTTCTTCTACCGACAAAGTGATGATCAAGGTACATAAAAAATCATGATAAACACTTTGTCATCACCTTGTAATTTTTCCACATTTGCAAAAGTTCTATAAGTAAATAGGCATTGTGTTTGTCATTTAGAGATGGCAGCACCTAAGAGTACAATTGAAAGCAGGGAGATTAACAGTGCATAAAAGTTGTTGGTGTTATTCCATAAAACATCAGGTAACCAAGGTGTCTAGGTATTACCTAGTAGAAAAGCATTGGGAAAGTAAATTGGGAGGTTGGATAGACAGCTAGCTAGCCCTACACATAAGGTAGACATGGTCCATCTGTTTGCCCAGTCCTTAATTTTCACCAAGCTACCATTTCATTAGAAAATGGAGCTCTCAACACAAAATAATAGAGCTAATGTGCTATCAAGTTGATCCTACAATATGGATCCATCCAAGACAACATAAAAGACAAAGTGAACAACCTTGTTATTTGTAATGTTAACATACAAAAGTTTTTTTTTTTTTTTTTTTTTTTTGGGTTGTTGTTCTGGTTTGCACTGTTCTTTTCTTTTCTTTTTTTCCCTATTTTTTGGGTTTTTTTTCCTTTGGGGGGGGGGGGGGGGGGGGGTTGTTTTCAGTGACCAAAGTTCTACCATCTAACCATGCATTCTGCATAACTGATCTTATTTGCAAATTGGACTAAACTAATGAAGAAGTTGTCTAAACATTTTAGAATCGCACCACTGAAACAATGCTCTCCTCCAAATCCATTTTGTATCTTTCATAAAGCTGCCCTGAATAATCATAAGGTTGTCTCCGAGAACACATGGTGTAAACACAGCTATCAACCAAGTGAAGGAAGAACTCTTCATGGAGATGAAAGATTATGTGACAAAAAGCAAAATTACAGCTTGACGAATATATAACATTTAATATATTACTGGAAAGAGCTAAACAGAAACCTTTCTGTATTCATTCTTAAAAAAATTTACATGTTCATTCTAGCAACTTATGCTAATTCTTTACTTCAACCATCCCACAGTTAGTAATAACCTAATTATAATTGAGAATGTGTGCAAACATGCACACATATATATACAGAACAAACAAGCAAGAAACCAAGAGAGGGCACCATAATTCAAGAAAAGGATACTTCAAGAACTTCATTAATGCAATAAATTTACATTTGTGAACTGACATAATAAATTACAAAGAAAACCAAAAGAAAGAACTAAAATTTTCACAAAAAAAGATATGATTATATCCAAGCACACAAGCATGTACATAAAAAATTAACAACAAACCATGACAACTCATTATAGTTATCAAAAAGGATACTCAAATTACATGAACATAACAAACAAAGGCATACCCTAAAACAGATTACTCAATAAAACAAACCAAGACAACCCATTATAATTTTCAAAAAGGGTACTCAGAAAAACTACATGAACATGACAAATTAACTTGTACTTTACAACAAATCACTTAACAAAGCAAACCCAGAGAACCCATTATAATTTTGAAAAGCATACTCGAAAACTACATGAACATAACCAATTAAACGCATACATCACAGAAAATTACTCAACAAAACAAACCAAGAGAACCAATTATAATGTTCAAAAAAGGGTACTTGAAAAAACTAAAAGAACACGACAAATTAACTTGTACTTTAGGACAAATTACTTAACAAAGCAAACAAAGAGAACCCAATAAAATTATTAAAAAGGATACGTATAGAACTTCATGTAATCTTCACTAGAGAACAATGTCTTGGGTGGGTGTCCAATCAGAATATGCTTAGCCTTGGCAATCCCTTCTTCAAGAATCCTCAACCCATCATCTAGCTTTACAATCTGCCTCATTCTTTTGCTTCTCTTCACCCTCAACAATCTCAAATTCCACAATATACCCAATAGTACAAACATGCCCCTACTTCATCTACAATAACACATTAATATTATGATAACACATCAAACATGCATAACAAGAACAAAAACAAGAAAGACAATAAGAATAGAATAAAACCCACATAAGAAATATTTCTAACAAAGATAAAAACAAGGAATTGTGGGAATTTTTTTTTAATAAAAAGTTAAAATTTATTGAAAACAAGAACTGGATTTTAGGGTTTTAGAAGTTTTTTTTTTTTTTTTTTTTACCTTTGTTGCTTTTTTTGTGTTGCTCTGTGACTCGAGCGTGTAGTGTAACAGAGAGCTTTGTTTGAGTGGGAGTGAGGTGGAGCCCGTTATGTACTCTTTATGGTACTCGGGTTGTGGAAGTGGAATCGGTAGTGATCAAAACGTTGACGTTTTGAGTTTCTCTTGCAGCCACCATTTGCTTTCTTTATATTTTTCTTTTTGACTTGTACGGATTCTTGGGATTAGAATCTTGTAATTCCGAATGTCACTCCGCCTCTTTTTTTCTATTTTAGAACCCATTCTGTAATGTTATAAAAAAAAAAAAAAAAAAAAAAATGCTAAGACACTAATTTTGGTACAATTTTATGCACACGTCATATGATAAGTTATAATTGATAAGGAGTGTGTTAGTAGGTCATATGGGGACATTCTTATCAATCACAACTTACCTTGACGAGTTATGATATAAAGTTGTACCAAAATTAATATCCCTAACAATTCTCCCAAAAAAAAAAAAAACCATTCCATGTTTAGCAAAATAAAAAAATAGAGTATATTTTAAAATAATCTTTAAAATATATATATATATATATATATATATATTACAAACATCTCTCAGCCTCTCTCTTCTCTCGTCCCACTGCTTCTCTCACTTTAACAACCAACGGTGACCGCCGCAACTGCCGCAAAAATACAACCCACCTTGACCGCCGCACACAACCCAAGCACCCCCATATATAACGCCAACCCAAATCACCCCAACTCGTAGACTCACCATCATGAACCCACGACCAACTAACTAGCAGCCAAAATCAACCACAGCTGCCGCCACAAGAACCCCACCACCACCACCACCACCACCAAACCGATGAACCGAGTCGACTCAGATGCTGGGTTTCTGCAGTTTGTAGTCAAAATCACCACCGATCCATGTTGTCGCCGCCACCTAGCAACCCAGCGTCTTTGATCAGTGCTCCTGAAAGAGGTGAAAGTAGACATAGTGAAAGAAGGGAGAGAGGACCGAGGAGAGATGTCTGAATGATTGGGAGAAAAAAGACGTAACTGTGCATTGATTTGTGTTGTACAGTTTGCTAGCACTTACTACAATGTTTGAATAATATTAAAATGTAAAGTGTTTTGTTTTGTTTGCTTTTTCTTTTTTAGCTGGGCATGTAGACGGTTTAATGTAAAGTGTATATGATTTACAACTAAATTTTAAGGTTTTATTAATTTATTTTATATTTAGTTTTTTTGTGAATTTATTTTGTTTGTTTGATTGCATACCATTTAGTATTTATAATTTTTTTTCAAATGGATATATAACTAGTGTTTAACATTTAATATTCGAATTTCAAAGTACAAAATAATTTTAAGTGAAAAGTATTCACAATTGATGCATAATTTAAGATAAAAAGTACTCAAAGGTGAAGGGTTACCATTTAATATCTCAAATTATTGAAGCAATAGATGTTGAAGCTCCTAAAAAGGCTCAAAAAAGAGAATTGAAGAAATAACATATTGCTTTTTAAGAACAAGATTAAGATGATTGAAAATCCTATTAGTCAAGAATTGTGTAATGATTTTTTTTTATAACAAAATTATAAATAAATAAAAACCCTTAAGAATTTTGTTATATTTAGTTTGGCTCCTCTTGAAAAATATTCCTAACTCCATCACTAGTTGTTCTTGCTCACTCCCATCATAAGTTGATACCTATATATTGTACATCATTTTAGTAGTTTGACTTGGGTTGCAAACTTGGAGTGCATTATGGTACAAAGTCACTTTTGAGGACACGCACACAATAGTGCCTTCAACATTGTCCTACAAAGTGCCACTTATAAATCATGATCCAGAAGAAGGATTGTTACACATTTTAGTGCAACTATAACATCCTAGCATACTTTTATTCTCCACATTTAGAAAATGCATTCTCAAGTGCCTTTGGTGATAACATAGACAAAGCATGTAACATATAACAGGACAACAAATTTCTACCAATTATAATCTATACGTGGATTTTATTTGTCATAACTTGATCGTAAATCAAATGGTAGGCACTACCCAACTTTTTTGTAGTGATTAAAAGAGTACTAACTTTAGAACACAATCCATTTATTGTTACCCATATTGTATAAAATGGGTAAAGTAGATACCAGCATTAATTACTGATGAATTCAAGTAGAATTTGAATTCAAATGGAGGAATTGACATTTAAGCTGGACCTCGTAGACATAGTTTCTTAGATATTTTGAGTACCATTAAATTTAACACCAAATTGGAAATTTCAAAAGATAATCGATAAGCCTCATATGAAATTACCATTAGTTTCGTACCATTAGTAGCTTATAATAGTTAGGTAATTGATCTTAGGTGGATTGATCATAATACGGCATGGACTCATTGATTAAACTTGCTACTTAGACATGCCATGTGACACCATGCAAAGTAACAGTCTAAGACAGAGAAACTATGTACATTTAATGATGACATACATCATGATAAGTACCTCATAAACAAGAGGAGTATAGTAAAAAAAACAGGCTTTGGTCATTAATGAGTGTTCCAAAGATATAAATTGATATGCATTAAGACTCTACTAGTTAATATATTTATTTAAAAATAAATAAAACAACACATAAAATCAAGAAAATAACACGTCTTTAATTTGTGGGTACAAATGATCGAAGAAATCATCTACACACATTTGTTTTTTCCATCATAATATTGCAGCTTCTGATTGATTCTTTCACTTATTAACAATTGAAAATAAACACACACAAAAACCAAAGAATAATAAAATAACCATAAATCAGTTAGAACTAGTAATGGATGCAATCCTCATTGCTTGGGAGTGGGACTGGCCTTTAGAGCCTGAATGGTGGCAACATCTGTCTTGAAGGATTTAGCCAAGACAATGTCTTCAATATCTGTGTTGAACAAAGCTTTAGGAACTGAAACACTTCCAGGATTTGAACAACCAAAAGCTGCAATCGCTATGGCAGGTGTTGCGCATCAGGGTTGTACTGGTAGTGCACAAGTCCCTTTGGAAACACAAACATGTCACCTGCTTGCAGTGTTTGAGTATAGAGCTTGTTGGTTGTATCAATAAGACCCACTTGAAGATTACCTTGAAGCAAGAAAAGGAGCCCGGTAGCACGAACACGGGTGTGAGGTGGGTTGATGGAGCCAGCCGGGAAGTATAGGACATCATAGGTGATGAAGTCAAGAATTTCACCAATGAGCTTCACGGCACCTACGCGCACGAATGTGAACCTACACAACAAAGAGAAGAGAAAACCTCGCGAAGAGCACCGGTGTGGTGCCGATCGAATACCCTCCGAAGGTTAAGTCAGAAATATTCTCACAACTCTAGAGTGCTAGAGAGGGTAAATTATGCGTACCTTGTTTTGTGAGGGTATTGGGGCTTTTATAGTAGTCGAAAGTAGACCTCTCCTTCTTGGAGTAGAAATCTTTTCCTCATAGGAGTCTTCATAAGAGGATACCGCGGAATCCTTTCCTTGTAAGACCATAAACGTGATCGCCAAGGTATTTCCTTATGGAGGGACTCACTAAAGAGGCATCTTCTAGAACTATGCTAAAAATTCTCTTAAAAGGTCATGGACATTCGGCCCATTTAACTTTGACACGCAAGGAATGGGCCGTCAGAAACACGGCCCGTCAGGCCTAATACCTACAGATTTTATCCTCTTCAGTTGCCCCCTCAGACCGTGAGTCCGTCAGAATCAATAGGGCTGCACGGGATGTCAGCAGACGGCTTGGGCATGACGGTATCCAGCTACAACGGTCTACACGCTCGGTATGCGAAAATCACGACGGGTACGAGTCATGACGGTCAGATGTTCCGTACGTAACTCTATCAAACACGTACTTTCAAACTGGCATCACGGCACGTGTCCTAATTTCATTGGATGCTTGTCGTGGATCGAGGCGTCGCCTCGTCTCCCGTGTAAGTTCTTTATAAATACCAGGCCTCCTCCTCTCATTTCCCACTTTTGCTCAAAGATACACTGTCAGAGCTCAGTCCGTCAACCTTTGTCAGACTTTACAGCATAGTAATCCGCGTCCGTCATCATCAAATCCTCTCCGTTCACATTATTCTGACGGGTAAGTTCTTTTTATCATTCAGCTCATCCGTCAGGTTTTTTCACACTTCACTTCATACATCCGTCATTATTAGAAGAGTCCGTCATAAATTTAGGAAATGTCTAGCGCGTCGAGTAATCAGTCGTTTGTTCGCGACGGAGAGGGCTATGAGGACATATACCCTTCGGGTCATATAGACCGAGGCAGTCCTAGTGATGATAGGAGTCCGTCAGCTTCTTCTCCGTCCTCAACAAACGAGGATATGGAGTTGGTTGAAGTAGATGCTGACGGTAATGAGGATCAACAAATAGAACACGTTGTAGGAGCTGATGGGCCCAGAGAGTTCATTATGCTCAAAGAGTGGACGGTTAATGATTTTACATCAACCATTAAAGAGAACCACTTTAAGACCATCAGGGACAACTACCAGATTCCTGATCATATTCCAATCCGTCTACCTTTCAAATCGGAGAAGTGTTATTATGAAGGGGTGGACGGTGTAGGAATTTATGAGCAAATGTTGAAGGCTGGACTCAGATTCCCACTGAGCTCACTTCATCGTGAGTTGTTAAAGTACCTGGGTTTGTCCGTCAATCAAGTATCCCCAAATGCCTGGAGAGTCTTCATCGCGATGGAGATTCTGTACGGGGCCATGTCTGACGGAGCTAGGAGGTTGACGGTGAGAGAATTTTTGCATTGCTACTGTCCAGATGAAATTGACAAGTCTAGGGGAATATACAGTTTTGTACCTAGGAGTCCTTTGCTGAAGGTCATTTTTGAAACCCCAGACTCCAACAGAGACTGGAAGAGTAGGTACTTCTTCTTAGAGGGTGACGGATGGATGTGTCGTCCAGGAGAGACAGTCCACATGCCCGTCGATACAACCTGGGGCATATTATCTGAAAATGGTAGGAGTCCGTCTTAGTGCTAGGAACTCCATTCTATTCGTATATTTGATCTCAAAAAATTTCCTAACCGTCCTATTTGCATGCAGTCCGTAGACGGCCGCAAGTTAGTGTAGAAGAATTCAGCTTTCTTGAGAGAATTTTTAACAAGACTAAGCCGGACGAACGTACTTGGGCGAAATTGGTAAACCCTGATACGATCTGCTGGTATTGTGACGGACCTGTGCCATCTCCACAAGCAATCAAGTACGAGAAGAAGATCCGTCACCGTATGTCCAGCAACTACTCTCCTCATCCTTATTTTTTGTATGAAGCTAACTTGATCCGTTCATGCTTGCAGAAATGGACAGTGCAAAGAGAAGGGCACTCATTCGTACTAACGCTGCGAAGAATAGGACGGCCAAAAGTTTAGAGCAAAAGGAGGTGACGGCTCCGTCAAAGAGAAAACAGCCATCAAAGGGGGACCGTCCACCTAAGAAACCTAAGGTGCCTTTGGAGCCCATTGTAGGGTTAATGGCTGAAGGTGCGAAGACGGTCACCCCCGTCAAGCACGGGGCTGGTAAGGGACTAATGAAGGGTCCGTCATCTGAACCCAAGAAACCACCTCCCCTTCTCAGGGACGACGCCAGCTATGCTCTGGAAAAACTATCTTCCCTGCTCACGTCCGAGGATTATGAAGACTTGGGCAATCACTCGACGGAGGCCATGGGTGAGACGAGCTTGTTCAGTATTGCTCAGGTAATATCCGTTTTTCCTGTATCAGTTTACTTTTCCTCCGTCTTAAAAATGCTTCTTATTCTTTGAACTCATAATCTTTTCAGACTATGGTCATGGTGAAGGGGCTCATGGGACGGTGCCTTCACCACGTGACGACCCTTAACCGTCTGCGAGATAAGGCTAAGGCGACGGAGGAAGAGCTTCAGGAGCTCAAGACTTGGAAGGTCGCCCAGGAGAAGAAGTCTAAAATGCTTGAGACGGACCGGAATGAGCTATTCAAGCTGACGGAGGAAATGAGGGTAATCATCCAAGAGAAAGAGCAAGACGTCCGTCTGGCAAAGGAGACAGCCGTCCAAGAGTTCCGTGATTCGGATGCCCTACTGTCCGAGCTCGGAGACTCTTTTAATGAGGGTTTTGATGAGGCCATCCGTCAAGTAAAGGTATTGTATCCAACCTTTGACGTGTCCTCTGTCAACGTCAATGCTCAGGAAATCACTTCTACCCGTCCAGCAGATTCTGAAAATACGGATGAGCTCTTTGAAGAGAACCCACCCGTCAATGCTCCAAAAGATCAACTGATCCCTCAAAATGATCCCAAGGATGGCGAAAGTGCCCGTGCTGATCAACAGACCGTTGAGAGTGGATCTAAGGCCAGCAAAATCAACCGTGAAGAAGAGAAGGAGAAGCCAATTTAATTTTTCCCCCTTTTTTTTTTTTTTTTTATGTAAAAATATTTGGAAAACAGTTCCTGGCACCGTTCATTTTGTAGTACCAATGTTTCCCTTTAATGAGTATTTTATCCGTCAGTACTTTTTTTTTTGCATTTTTACTTTGTCACTTCACCTTTTTACTTGCTTTGATTAATGGAATTTGCTCATTGGAGTCGTCGGCCTAAGGAACTACTCCCTATTTAAATGTTGACCTTAGTAAAGGAGTCCGTCCACCTTTTTGGTCTGATGTTTGGACACTCTTTATGACCTTTGTTCATCTATTTAGTTCTTATCCGTTCACTATAGGATTGGAGACACATCCATTGGGGATCTCCGTCATATAAGTTATAATAAGATTTTTAACACGGAGGGACCGTCCATTCTATTAGTCCCGTCTAATTTAGAGTTATGACCTTGTCTGGGATTTCCGCCCAAATATTAGGACTCTATCCGTCCACTTTATGGACTTGTAAGATTTTATCGCCTTTGGGGTTTTTTATCCGTCTATGTTGCGGGCTTTTAAGATTGTATCCCTCCTGGGGATATCCGTCCACTTTGTGGACTTTGTCCGTCCATTCTATGGACTTTTATCCGTCCACTTTATGGACTCTAGATTTTATCTCCATAGGATATCCGTCCACTTTGTGGACTTTGTCCGTCTATTTTATGGATTTTTATACGTCCATTTTATGGACGATTTTATCCCCATTGGGGTTTTTGTCCGTCTATGTTGGGGATTTAAGATTGTATCCCTCCTGGGGATATCCGTCACTTTGTGGACTTCGTCCGTCCAGTTTATGGACTTTTATCCGTCCATTTTATGGACTTAAGATTTTATCCCCTTTGGGGCTTTTTGTCCGTCTAGATTGCGGACTTAAGATTTTATCCCTCCTGGAGATATCCGTCCACTTTGTGGACTTTGTCCGTCCAGTTTATGGACTTTTATCCGTCCATTTTATGGACTTAAGATTTTATCCCCTTTGGGGCTTTTTGTCCGTCTAGGTTGCGGACTTAAGATTGTATCCCTCCTGGAGATATCCGTCCACTTTGTGGACTTTGTCCGTCCAGTTTATGGACTATTTTTAAGAGCGTAGGCATAGTTGGTTCTGAAAAAATCATGCATTTGTAGAAAATTCTTGCCCCCTTGGGCTTAAAAATATACCGTAACAAAAACCGGAATAAAAATCGTGCCCGTTGGGCTTATTGTAGCAAAAAACTTAAAAGTAAGCAGTAAAAAAGAAAAAATAGGTGTTGTGCTTCACGTCATTGCTTCTACTGGTAGTATCTCCGTAGGTGCTCCGTGTTCCACGGGTGCTGTAGCTTCTGCCCATCCAGGGTTTCAAGGTGGTAGGTCCCTTTTCTGTGCCATGATGAGATCCTGTATGGTCCTTCCCAGTTGGGGCCGAGTTTTCCTTGAGAGGGGTCTCTAGCAGCCCCCATTACTTTTCTCAGCACTAGGTCACCGATCTGAAAGTCTCTCTGTCTGACATTGGAGTTGTAGTACTTTGCCATCAGGTTCTGGTATCGTGCTAACCTCTGTTTCGCCATAGCACGGACTTCGTCCACCAAATCCAGCTGCAATCGCATGGCTTCGTCATTGTCATCCTCATTGTAATTCTCCACTCGATAGCTTGTAAGTCCTATCTCTGCAGGTATGACCGCATCAGTCCCATATGCTAGCCGAAACGGCGTTTCTCCTGTAGGTACCCTTACAGTTGTGCGGTATGCCCACAAGACACTTGGTAGTTCGTCAGGCCAGATGCCCTTTGCCCCCTCGAGCCGTGCCTTGATAATCTTGAGCAAGGTTCGGTTCGTGACTTCCACTTGTCCATTGGCCTGAGGGTGTGCGGGGGAGGAGTAATGGTTCTTGATGCCCAGCTCTGAACAGAAGTTCTTGAATGCGCTGTTGTTGAACTGCTTTCCGTTGTCAGAGACGAGCACTCTTGGTATCCCGTATCGGCAGATAATATTTCTCCATACAAAACTTCGGATGTTTTTCTCCGTGATGGTGGCCAGGGCCTCTGCCTCCACCCATTTGGTGAAATAGTCGATGCCGACTACCAGGAACTTTAGTTGTCTTTGTGCGGTTGGAAAAGGGCCCATGATGTCAAGTCCCCACTGTGCGAAGGGCCATGGGGCCGTCATGGGTGTCAACTCCTCTGTTGGCTGCCTGATTAGGTTACTGAACCTTTGGCATTTGTCGCATGTCTTGACATATCCTTGTGCGTCCTTCTGCATTGTTGGCCAGTAGTACCCTGCTCGGATCAATTTGTGTACTAACGATCGAGAACCTGAATGGTTTCCACAGATACCTTCGTGGACTTCTCTCATTACGTAACTGGCTTCGTCGTGATTTAAGCATCTCAGATGTGGACGTGAGAATCCCCTTTTGTATAAGATGTCTTTGATTAGCACAAACCGCGATGCTTGGACCCTTAGCTTCCTAGCTGCTTCTCTTCCGTCGGGGAGTGTGCCATTCCTTAGGTAGGCCACAAGTGGCGCGGTCCAATCGGCCTCTGAACCAACCTCTCGCACTTCTAGTTCGTCGTCAATAATTGAGGATGTTTGGATGAACGTCAATACTTGATCAGGGACTATCGGGGACTCTGCTGAGGCTGCTTTTGCTAGACGGTCGGCGCATTCGTTCTCCTCCCTTGGGATTTGAATGAAGTGTACTTTGAGGCCGTTGATCCGACTTTTGACCTTTTCTAGGTACTTCTTCATCCTTTCATTTTTGCACTCGTAAATGCCGTTAATTTGACTTGTTATTACCTGGGAGTCACAATGTATGACCATGACTTCAGCGCCAGCTGCTACCGCGAGGTCCAATCCTGCCACTAATGCTTCATACTCGGCCTCATTGTTTGTGGTTGCATAATCTAATCGAATCATACATTCGATTTTGTCCCCGTCAGGGGATTGAATTACCACCCCAACTCCTCCAGCTTGCTTATTCGAAGATCCGTCCGTATGGATACTCCATTCCCTGAATGTGTCTGCCCCTTTGTCGTTTAACTTGGTATACTCGGCAATAAAGTCTGCTGCGGCTTGGCCTTTTATTGCAGTCCGCGGGCGATACTGTACATCAAATTCACTTAATTCTATCGCCCACAAAGCCATTCGTCCTGCAGCCTCCGGGCTGCTCATGGCTCTCTTCAGGGGTTGGTCCGTCAAGACCACAATGGTATGTGCCTGGAAATAAGGCTTGAGCTTTCGGGCTGCAGTCATTAGTGCGAAGGCCAGCTTCTCCATCTGGGGGTATCTTTCTTCTGCCCCCCGAAAACCCCTACTTATGTAATAGACGGGCAACTGAGTGCCTTGTTCTTCTCTTATTAAGGCCGCACTCACGGCTGCTTGTGAGACTGCTAAGTACAGATAGAGCTCTTCTCCTGGTTTGGCCGGGCTGAGGAGTGGGGGAGAAGCGAGGTATTTTTTCAGGTTCTCAAATGCTACTTGACACTCTTCCGTCCATTCGAAGGCCTTTCTTAAGGTACGGAAGAACGGTAGACATTTGTCCGTCGCTTTGGAGACGAATCTGTTTAAGGCTGCGATTCTTCCGTTCAAGCTTTGAATCTCTTTTACTGATTTCGGCGGTTTTAGCTCCATAATGGCTCGTACCTTCTCTGGGTTAACCTCAATTCCTCTGTGGGATACCATGAATCCCAGGAACTTCCCCGCCGTCACTCCGAACACGCACTTATTCGGATTTAACTTCATGTTGTACGACCTTAGGGTGTCGAACGTCTCCTTCAGGTCTTTAAGATGGTCTTGTTCTTGAAGGCTTTTTACAAGCATGTCGTCGATGTACACCTGTACGTTCCTTCCAATTTGGTGTGCGAACATTTTGTTCATTAGTCTTTGGTATGTCGCTCCTGCATTCTTGAGCCCAAACGGCATTACGTTGTAGCAGAAAAGCCCTTGGCTTGTGACAAAGGAGGTCTTCTCTTGATCAGCTTCGTCCATCTTGATCTGATTGTAGCCCGAGAAGGCATCCATGAAGCTCAAGAGTTGATGCTTTGCAGTTGAGTCCACCAGAGTGTCTATTCGAGGTAATGGATAGCTGTCTTTTGGGCATGCTTTATTGAGGTCCGTGAAGTCGACGCACATTTGCCATTTACCATTCGCCTTTTTGACCATCACGACGTTTGCCAACCAGTCGGGGTAATATACTTCTCGGATGAAGTCTGCTTCGAGCAACTTTTTTACTTCTTCTGCTATTGCCTTGTCCCGTTCTTGAGCGAAGACTCGCTTTTTCTGTCTTACGGGCGAAAAATTGTGATTCACATTCAGCTTGTGGACCATGACTGAGCGACTGATCCTGGGCATATCTTCGTGACTCCAGGCGAAGACGTCCTGGTTCATCTTGAGGAACGCTTTGAGGGCCTGCTGTACAGGCTGACTGGCTGAAGTCCCTATCCTTGTCATTCGTTCCGGTCTTGACTCGTCCAGAGCGACTTCTTCCAGTTCCTCGACGGGTTCAGCTGTGAGTCGCTGTTCTTCTATGCACATTGCCTGCTGTTGATCCTCCATCTCTATCATGGCCAAGTAGCATTCACGGGCGGCCACCTGATTCCCTCGTAATTCTCCGACTCCGTACTCCGTAGGGAACTTAATCATCAGGTGATAAGTTGAGGTTGCCGCCTTCCATGCGTTGAGAGTTGGTCGTCCGAGGATAGCATTGTATGCGGACGAGCAGTCCACTACAAGGAATGTCACGTCTCGTGTGATCTATTGGGGATAATCTCTTACCGTCACCGAAAGTGTGATTGCCCCTAATGGGAATACTCTCGTCCCTCCAAACCCCACCAGGGGCGCGTTTGTTGGTATCAGTCGTTCCCTATTAATCATCATCTGCTGGAACGCGGGATAGTATAGGATATCCGCTGAGCTACCATTGTCGACCAACACTCTGTGCATGTTATACTCCCCGACTCGTAGGGTGACGACCAAGGCGTCGTCATGTGGATGATGAAGTCGTCGTGCATCTTCTTCCGAGAATCCGATGATTGGGCTATCCCTACGGGCCATCTTTTGGACTGAGCCCGTCAGCTGAACATTTTGGACCATTCGGAGATAAGTTTTTCGAGCCTTCTTGGACGAACCTGCTGTCGCAGTTCCGCCTACTATCATCCTTATGTCTCCGACTGGGGGCCTTGGTCGTTCATTCTCCCTCCGGGGTTGCTGTTCTTGAGGTGGGGGATCCGTCCTCTCCTTTCTTACAAACTTTTGTAATTTCCCTTGTCTGATGAGGGCTTCAATCTGCTGTTTCAAATCGTAGCACTCCGATGTGTCATGACCGTGATCGCGGTGGAAACGGCAGTACTTGTCTCTCGACCGCTTGCTTGGATCGCTTTTGAGCTTTCCCGGAAAGGTTAGAGCCTCTTCGTCCTTAATCTGCATTAGGACTTGATCTACTGGGGTATTCAACGGGGTGAAACTCGTAAATTTTCTTCCTTGGGTCTTGGGTCGTCGGTCGTCCCTTCGGTCCCCAGTTTTGGGTCTTTTGCGCTCTTGGTCCTGCCTGTTGTCTTCCTGTCGTTCTCTCTTCCTCGGCTTATCCTCCCTTGCCAGTAATGCGTCTTCCGCATTCATGTATTTCGTTGCTCTGTAGAGGACCTCAGTCATGGTTTTTGGGTCATTTTTGTATATAGAAAACAAAAATTTACCCTTTCGCAACCCATTCGTGAAGGCCGCCACCAGTATCTTGTCGTCGGCTTCGTCGATCGAGAGTGCCTCCTTGTTGAAACGGGCTATGTAGGATCTCAACGTCTCGTCTTCCCGCTGCCTGATGCTCATCAGACAAGCCGTCGATTTCTTGTACCTATGCCCCCCGATGAAGTGGGACGTGAATTGGGCACTTAACTCCTTGAATGTGCTGATAGAGTTCGGTGTCAACCGACTGAACCAGATCTTGGCGGCTCCTTTCAGCGTGGTGGGGAATGCCCTGCACATTATTTCATCCGCGACCCCCTGAAGATGCATCAATGTTTTGAACGTCTCTAGATGATCTAGAGGGTCTTTCAGTCCGTCATAACTATCAATATTCGGCATCCGAAACTTGTGCGGCAGGGGGAAGGAATTCACAGCCGCAGTGAAGGGTGAATCAGTGCGATTGACTAAATCGTCAAAGTCACTAGAAACTCGCCCTTTGAGCGCGTTCATCATAACCTCCATCTGTTCTCTCATTGCTTGCATCTCTTCGAAGATGTGTGGAGGAGTCGCATCCGTGAGGGATGGCATGCTTACGTTCTGTCTCCGCGTCCCTGTAGGGGCGTGGCTAGCTTCAACTCTCTCCTGATTTTTTCTTGCAGCACTGGTCCCTTCTTGGTCCTCCTGTAAGTCGTTCGGTGCTGCGTTCTTCTGGCGCAGCTGTTCTTCGAGATCATTGTTTTGCTTAGTAGGCGCTCCACGGCCGCTGCAAGAGTTCGAACTTGTCTGTCAAGGGCGGTCGTGGGGGGTTCTCCTTGAACGTCGTTGGTCGTCATGGGGGGTTCTCCTTGAACGTTGTTGGTGGTTGCCATCGAGCGAGTGAGTACCATGCAACCCTATAGTCCGGAAAACAATAGTATGATCAACTCAGTTTCCCACAGACGGCGCCAACTGATGAAGTCAAGAATTTCACCAATGAGCTTCACGGCACCTACGTGCACGAATGTGAACCTACACAACAAAGAGAAGAGAAAACCTCGCGAAGAGCACCGGTGTGGTGCCGACCGAATACCCTCCGAAGGTTAAGTCAGAAATATTCTCACAACTCTAGAGTGCTAGAGAGGGTAAATTATGCGTACCTTGTTTTGTGAGGGTATTGGGGCTTTTATAGCAGTCGAAAGTAGACCTCTCCTTCTTGGAGTAGAAATCTTTTCCTCATAGAAGTCTTCATAAGAGGATACCGCGGAATCCTTTCCTTGTAAGACCATAAACGTGATCGCCAAGGTATTTCCTTATGGAGGGACTCACTAAAGAGGCATCTTCTAGAACTATGCTAAAAATTCTCTTAAAAGGTCATGGACATTCGGCCCATTTAACTTTGACACGCAAGGAATGGGCCGTCAGAAACACGGCCCGTCAGGCCCAATACCTACAGATTTTATCCTCTTCAATAGGAAACACTTTGTCCATTAAGAGCTGGGAATTCAGCCATGCTTGCTTTCCATGCCGTAAAGGTAGTAGTGTTTGTGGGAGGGCCTGACCTTACAAGCGTGCGCATGCGTGCCAGTAAACGTGAAGAAATTTGCATCAATTGCAGTGACATTTGCTGGGACTATGAAGTCTGAGATAATGTCTGGATCTCCGGCTATTGCCATTTGTATGATGGCAAATGAAGAAACTAGTAGTAGTGAGAAGAATGTCTTGGTGAAACTTTTAGAGGCCATGGAACTCTAGGTACAGAGAAAGGAGAGAAAGGAGAGAAAGGAAAAGCTATTATGGTAATGATGATTAAAGTGTTGGAATGAGATACTTTGCCTTATAAGGACCAATATTTATAGTGTTGTCAGTGTAGAAACAGAAGGAAAGGTGATTGCGTTTTGCACTCTTTGTACAGGCCTTTTGGATGACAACTAAGATGAAAACTACAACGTCGGTCTTTCTTCTTGTAGCTTCAGTTTTCTGCTTCTGTCATATTAATTAAGGCTGCTAAAAAGAGTTGAAAAAACATAGATTGGTTATTGTTTTTTTAAACTAACACGTTGTTATAAATATTTGTTAGAATTTGAATAAAGGGATGAACTGAGTCAATGTGACAGGGTTCAGCCAGCATTTAAACCTACTATATATGATCTTCTTGTATTTATGATCTTCCAAAAAAATAAAAAATAAAAGATTAAATATTATCTGTAGCAATCATAGTGTTGGACCTAGGGAAGTCCTTGTCATATTTGGGTTTCGAATACGTATAGCCTTGGAGAGCCTTTGTGCGTGTAGATTCATGTAGTGTTTTTGTATACGTAGTACGTAGAACGTCATCAACTTATTATTATTATTATTATTAATTATTGGAATTAGCAATATTGGTCTTCTAGATCTTATTTGTTGTCTGTTTTCATTGTTGTTTTGTTCTTGGTCCTTCTAAATGTTCCTTTTTGAAGTAAAATAATAAAAAAAAGAGTGCCTCATCCAGATAAAAAAGTTCAATATATGAATGGACGGCACTAGCTATCACATTTTCAATAGCCGATGGAGAACAAGAACGAAACAAGCTGTATTTATTAATTGACTATTCAGAGAGAGAGAGAGAGAGCCATGCAACCAATCCAAGTATATAACTATTTATATATTACATGAAATGGCCCATAATCATCAAAAATCTTGTCTTCTACTTATAGTCTTATCTATTTGCCTTTGCTTTGCTGAAAAAATGTTCTCTTTTTTTCTTCTAGCCCTCTTTGCCAACTTTTGGATTGGTCAAGCATGTGAGATCCAAATCTCATATCAGAGCTTAGACCCAGTAAACTCTACAAAAAAATTATGGATAAATTTTCACTTTCAGTGAAATGTGTAATATATATTTAATGGAAAATGCTAAAGTTATTATAATTTTACTGTATAACCTTTACAAATTAATATAGATAAATTTTACAAATTAATATAGTAAAGTACATATGATTGTTGAATTTCAAAAATATAATAAATAAATGTGTGAGTTACCTTTTGATAAATGATAAAATATCAGTTTATAAAATTTAGGCGAAAATACCATTTTGGTTTTTACATTTTGAGATTATAGCCAATTTGGTTCCTATATTTTGGTGACAGTCAATTTAGTACTTATTATTTTCAACTTGCAATCAATTTGATATCTCTTGCTGAATCACTAATGGAAAATGCTCACATGTCTAACGGTGTGTATTATTGGCGTGTCTAAATTTAAGTATCTACGTTAGCCCTTAGATGGCAAAAAAGCCACATCAACCTTTTAAAATATTTTTCTTTCGTTTATTATTATTTTTTTTTACCAATGATATCCTTTTCTTAATTTTTTTTCTTTTAATTTTCTTATCAATTCTTGGTAACCATTCAAATTTTCACCCAAACAGTCCAACACCACCATTAGCAAATCCAGATCCCCCACAACAATCGGACACCACCAACAATTGCAGATCCAGCAGTACCAAAACTAGATTATCACTGGACATTATTACAATCTTCTCGTTCTTCATTATTTTCCTTCCTAATCCAATGAAGGTTTTCCTAAATTCAAAATCAACAAACTTTGAGAATAGAATGTCATAAAGAACCAACCTCTTCCATGAGTTAAAAAAGAGAACCAATAAAAAATAAATAAATAAATTACAAATTGCACTCCTAAAATTTGAGATTATTTGGATTTTATACCCCAAAATTTTAGAACTTTGATTTTACACCTTAAAGTTTAATTCCATTAGCAATTCACCTATGATTAATTTATGCTGTTAAGTGACACACATACATGCAAGCATGTTTTATTTTTGCCAAATCAGCCCCAACCAAGAGCAGACCTGCATTTTAACATGTTGCCGTTTCATCCAAAAGTTAAAACACAAACCCTTTGACTTTAATATGACTCATATGCTTTGGTCTTGTCCAGTTAGAGCATCTGCATTTGGATGGCTATATGCCAAATGCAAAGCACATTTGGCATACAAGCCCAAAAAAAGGCCAGCAACTGGAAGGCCATATGCTAAAATGCTAAAAAAAATTGAAATATAGTTACAGTACCATCTCAAATGTAAGATAGTACCGTAGCTGAATTGTAAAAAAAAAAAAAAAAAAAAATTTTAATACTCTCATTTCTCTCTCCTCTCTCCTTTTAACCCGACCATTTCTCTCTCCTCCCTCCTTTTTTTTTCTTTCTTTTCTCTCTCGTCCTTCTTTCTTTCTCATCTGCTCTCTTCAGACCCAACACCCTGTGGTGGAGATCGGCGAAGTGGAGATCGTTGGGTGGCGAGATTGGCACAGCGGAGATCGGTGGGTGGCGAGATTGGCACGGCGGAGATTGGTGGGTGGCGAAGGCGTTGTGATCCGGTGTGGGTGTTAATGGTTTTTTTTTTTCTTTGGGTTTGCTAGTATATGTGATCGGTGTTGTGGTGGCTGTGGCGTGGTGGAGATCAATGGGTGGTGAGATCGGTGGAGCTGTGGCGGCTGTGGCGTTGTGATCCGGTGTGGGTTTGCTGGTATATGTTTTTTTTTTTTTTTCTTTTTTCTGGGTTTGCTAGTATCGGCGTTGTGGTGGCTGTGGCGTGGCGGAGATCGGTGGGTGGCGAGATCGGTGGAGCTGTGGTGGCTGTGGCGTTGTGATCCGGTGTGAGTTTGCTGGTATATGCTTTTTTTTTTTTTTTTTGGGTTTGCTGGTATCGGCATTGTGGTGGCTGTGGCGTGGCGGAGATCGGTGGATGGTTTTTCTGGGTTTCTGGGTTTGTGGGTTTGTGGCGTGGAACGGTTTGTGGGTTTCTGGTATATAAATTTCTAGGTTTGCTGGTTAATGGTTTTTTTTTGTTTTCTTTTTTGTTTTGCTGATCTGGGTTGTTGAGGAGTTGGGTTGTTTTGCTGGTTAATAATGGAGGAGTTGTGTGGAGGAGTTGGGTTAATATGGATGATGGATTTGGAGAAGGAGGCTGGAAGAAGATGAAAAGGAAAGGAATGGAGGATGATGCCCGTGGGGGAGAAAATTGAGAAAAAACAAAAAAACAAAAAATATATTTTATTACGTAAATATATTATTTTAATGAGTAGAATAGGAAAATAGAATTTTGGGATGTTGAGTATATTGTAAATGGTATGGTATAATTGATAAAGTAGATTTTTAAGATGGTAAAATAAGATAGGATATAGAATCCGGCTGCGGATGCTCTGTAGAGGCGTGCTAAATGACTGATTTATTTTCATAACTCTCATTCCATGATTTATATTTTTGATAATTCATCTCCTTTTATGAGTAAATGGAATCGAGCAGATAATTTTGAGAAACTAATGAAAAAAAACAAAACAAAACCTTTGGCTACAAATTCCATTTTGCTTTCGTGTCAACAAAATTAAAATTTCACCACAATAAAACCAAGTAGTTGCACTTTTAAAAATGACTAACAATTGCCTAGCTTTAAAAAAACCCTTTAGCTCCTGTGAACCCAGACTGTCAAACTCAAAAATCAAAGACACAACCGACAAACCCAGCCCTTTAGCTCTTGTGAACCTAGACGGCTAGACCTCCCTAATCCAACTCCTTGGCTAGTGTGAACCCAGATCCTCAGATCGCATCGTGAACCCAGACCATCGGCTCCATCATCAAAGGCTCCAGGCGACGCCGAAGGTGAGTTATCTTTCTTTTATCTCCAGCTCTCTTTCTCTTTTGTAGCTGGAGAAATTGTGAGGAGCAAGGTGAAGAACACAAGCCTTTGAGGCTTTCAAACATGGGGTTCTATCTAGGTGAGAGAGATAAGCAACAAATCCAAGATGATTTTTGAGTTTTGGATTTTGCTTTCACACTTCACGATGAGGTCCTGCTCTGCAATTTGGGAGTAGCTGATGCAAGTGATTTTTTTTTTTTTTTTGAGCAAAAGCTGATAAAAATGATTTGGGATTTTAGAATTTGGCTCAAACAGTGTAGTTTATGATTAGAGTTTTGTGATTTAGCTTTGGGCAAATCGGTACCGTTCGGATTGTTGTTTGCGCTTAGTCTTTGCTGAAATGAACTGTTTGGGGCTGATTTGGCAAAAATAAAACCCGTCTATGTGCACATATGTCACTTATCAGCAAAAATTAACTAAATGGTGAATTGCTAATAGAACTAAACTCCAGAATGTAAAATCAAAAGATTTTGAAACTTTAGAATGTAAAATCTAAACAACCTTAAACTTTAGAGGAATAATTTGTAATTTATCAAAAAAAAAAAAAAATTCTAAGCTTTAATTAGAGATCCAAAATGCATTTACAACCCAGCATTTCAATTTCCATAGCCACAAAATGACTAATACATAAACATTAGAACATATTCTTGGACTCGCGCGGTGAGCCCAAGGAGCAGTGACCCACGCAGTTCTTCAAGATTCCCAACCTTAACTTGGAATCCGCTTATTTTACTGAAAATGAAAATTTTTTGTTGAAAGTACTGTTTATAAAGGTAAAAGATAGTTAAAATAATACAGTGAGACCCATAAATAGTATCAAAAAGTACAAGAAGACTCATGAATAGTAGCAAAAATAAGCTGAATAGTAAAATAAGCAGGCAAAATTAAGCCATGCCAAACATACACTTTATGTATTCATTTATTGCGTGTAGATAGATTAATTATCTTCTCTTCAAAATTATCTATCTTGCCTTGATTTCTCTATTCCAAGATTTTTGTATTTTTTTTATGGATTTATTATTTTAATTTTTCGTGCTAGTGGTTCACTTTTCTCGTAATTTTTTTTTATTTGATTTTTTTTTTTAAATGTTGATGTGGCTTTTTTTTGTCATCCAAGCACTAACGTGAACACTTAAATTTAGACACGTCAATATTAGACATGTCAACAATGCACACTATTAGCCACAGATGCACTTTTCATTAGTAATTTAATGGTATGAACCAAATTGAGTGCTATTTGATAATATCTAGGATCAAACTGACTACTACCAAAATGTAAGCACTAAATTGATTGTGACCCCCAAAATATAAAGACTGAAATGGTGTTTTCATGTAAAATTTATGTAATAAAATTTATAGTATCCATATAAAATTCATATTTTATTCCCAAAACCCATCAACCTTGAAGGTGACAAAAGCAAGCAAGATGACTCTCAATGAGTGTTGAGGGTCATTTTTTTGGGAATCCAAATAGGAGGAAGAAGGCCCAACCCAACGACACGGGCAGCAAAGGGTTGGCAAACATAGAGCAAAACCATTAGGCCTAAGCAGCAAGAATAATGGATCACAGACCCATAAAACAAACAAATGGGCCTTGAGGAGGCAAATGGGCATAAAAAGGCCTAGAAAGAGAGAAATAGCAGACTCATGGGCAGTATATGATATGGAAAAGTGAGAATGAGCCACTACAGGCCCAAAGTAATGCAAACAAAGAAACTAGGGGGTTAATGGTAAGCCTATGAGCCCCAAGGATGAGAATAAGGTAATTGGGCCAAGGAAGCCCAATGAAATTAGTAAAAGCCTATAAGAATGCAGAGTTAGTAAAAGGGCCAAGGAAGCTCAAAGAAAGCAAATTGGCCAAGGATGCCCAAGAGAAAAACAAAAGAGACACAAGAACCTATGAGTAGGAACACCAGTGGCCATGCTAAGCCGCTGAGGGAAAGAATAAATGGCAGACCTAAAGAGGCCCAGAAGGAGTAAGTCATTACAGCAAGAATGACAAGTGATATGGCAGGAAATCACGGCAAACAAGAAATGGGCTGAAAGAGATGTAAAGCCCAATATCAAATAAAGCCCAGTCCTTAAGGAAGCGGGAAATCAAAAAGCAACTCACATAAAAGGTCAAGAACGGACGACAAACTGTGCAGGCAAAGCCTCCAAACCACGGCGGACGCATGAGCAGCAGGCAGATTTTGGACACATATGGAAGGAAGGCATGTGCAAGGCTCAGACACCACCAGCCTATACCCAGGCAATATAAAACATGGTGAGGTCATGGGTCAGAGGTAAGAGGGCATGGTTTAGCGGTGGGGAGAGGGAAAAACTTATTTTGGGGTTCCTGCTCAAGCTCTTTTGGAAGATATGTCATACTGGGATGACAGTAGGGATAGAGAGAGAGCACCCTTACTGTAGCAGGAAGGGGTGCCACGGCTGACTAACAAACAAAATAGTCCTATTTGTCTGGTGATGGGGAGTGGCACACAGATGGTCCAGTGGTGGTCGGCAAGTACACCCAGACCAAACAAATGTTATTAAGGGCTAAAACAATAAAATCCGACCATGGCAAGCATTATAAAAGGAGGCCCTTGCCGTGCGCAGAAGGGGGGACACAAGAATCACTGTAACAACCATCTGAGAGGAAAATCACGAAATAGAAAGCAAGAGCAAAAGAAAAGAAAAAGAAAGATAAGAGGAAAACTGAAACAAAGAAATAAAGAAAAAGAAAAACAGAGAGTTAGTTCGACATGCATGCACCAATAGGTTATTTCCCTTTCTCCCTCTCTAAATCCTGGTCTTTGCCAGAAGCAAAAGGGTTTCCCCGGGTACCAACCATTCAAGTCCGTTTCCCTCAAAGTGATTAATTTATGTGGTAGGAGTTTTCTTGAGAAATTAATTGCGTTGAGAGGAGGCGTTCCTCCCTCTCTGGTTTTGGCCATACGGACTAGACTCACTCTAATTTCTTTCTTCTTCTTTTTTGATTGACCCATATGCTGACCACTTATTTTCTTACTTTATTTACAAAAGTAATTGTTGCTATTATGATTATTTCGCTTAATTAAGGACTAATTGATTATATTAATCAAGAAACAGAAGTATTTTCTTATTGTTTTATTATTATCATGTTTATCTGCTACAATTCACCTAGAGTGGCTCTGCCTGCCGTAAGCATGTTCCTGGCAGACGAGGCATAGTTTTGCGTACAAGCTGGACCAAATTGAGTTACAGTTGGGCCAGTCTCAACTCCCTTACTCAGAACATTTGGGCTTAGCACAGCAGGAGGCAGCCCAGCGTAACACATAAAAAACCCACTACAATGAGCTAAAGTAAGCAAAGGTATCTCATTTGTTATTGGGTCTTAAAAAATGGTTTTGTTAATAGATGTCATTAAGACATTTGTTAATAGGCTATTATAAAAAAAATTTGATAATACTTTTGCAGGGTCCGAGTTCAAGCACTATTCCTTGTAAATGAGTGAACTCAAGTCCAGCTGACTCAATACAATGAATTTATAGAGTGCGGGTCAAAGAACTAGGCCCTAGTGAGAATTGTAACAATTAAACATGGTAATACATGGATCGGGTGGCAAGAACACAAACTAAAATATGAAACTAGGCTCCTTGGCTATTTTCTTGGATTGTATATTTCTTCTTCCTTCTTTAGTATTAGGTTACAAAGATGATACAATTGCCATGGTCCTTTTTCTCTTCTAAAAATTGCCGTCCCCCTTTCTGGAGGATTTGTTACATTTTATATCCCATTCTGGTTAGTCTTGGCCCTCCATTTGTTGATCATGCAGGTCACCACTTGAGTGCCTGTCTCATCAGCCACCTTCCCATCCTTCTTGTGGGTGGTAGCAGCTAAGGCGGCACTGTTCAGGGGTCACTTCTCCATTAATGCGGCCAGAACGTTAGTTGTGGGCATTTAATGTGGAGGTGACAGTTCCTCCTGGGATTGCTCCTTCACCATGCTCCCATGACCAACTCGTTGTACTTGCCTCTCTCTTGGATCGCTCTGGAAGGTTCCCTCTGAAGGCACTTTGCTCTTCCTTTCAATGGTCCGTGCGGGCCGATGACATGATTGTCCTCGGCGGAACTCCTGGCGAATGAAGCTTCATTGACTCGTCCTCGGACACTCCTTTCTCCTTGGCATGGGCCTTGGGCTTAGCATAGAATGGGCCGAGATTGCCAAATTCTCTGGCCCCACAACTTTGATGAAAAATATAAAAAGCTGTCAAAATATCTTTTTTTTTTTTTTCTTTTTTCATAAAAAGCCTCCAAAATTATTTCTTAAACATGTCCTTAGGAAAATCATCAACTTTGCCCCTTAATATAATATATTGAGACAACATTTAACTTAAAATTTTAGCCTATGGTTCCTCAAAAAAAAAAAAAAAAAAAAGTTTAGCCTATGAGTTTAGGTCCAAATATGTTATATTATTTTTTTCAAATAGAACTTCTAATCACATATGTATAGTGTAGATTATTGTTAACCCACCTTTATCCACCTTTACTTTATAGAGATTCTATTTGTCGTGAGAAGGCAGTCTTAGGGTGTATTTGGTATAGTGGATTTTAGAGAGAGAGAGAGAGAGAGAGAGAGAGAGAGGAGAACTTTTTGGAAGGTGTTTGGTTGGGAGGAGAAGAGAGGGAAATGATGGTGGGGCCCGGGTGTTTTCTCCCCGATCCCATAAAAAAGTTTTCACCCTAAAATGGGGAGAAAACTAGGTGGGGGAAGTTTGGTTATTAAATGACAAAAATGCTAATGTGAAAGTGCATATGGGCTTCGTCCAGTACTTTGCTTTTTTTTTTTTTTAGTTCCAGTTTGAACGTTGCCTCTTCCTTTTTTTTTTTTTTTTTTGCCATTTTGATTTTCTGGGGCTGTGGGTTTTTTGTTCTGTTTTTTTTTTCTTTTGATTTTCTAGGGCCATGGGTGCTTCTTTTTTTTTTTTTTTTTTTTTAATTGGACATCAATTTTTTTAAAAAGTATATGAGTGAATTTATATAACTCATTTTTTCCATCACTTCACTTTTCTACTCCCAACCAAACAAAAATGAGAGAAATTAAAATCTTTTCTATCCTCCCACTTTTCTATCCTCTCACAATTTTCTATCCTTTCACTTTTCCACCCTTCCAACCAAACAGACCCTTAAGATTGGCTTTTGATGATGCAATTTGATCACTTGTCCCATGTTTACCTACAACAACAAAATGGAACCTTATTAAGAGCAAGGAAGTCAATACTGTACCGGAGGCTATATCGGTTTGGCAACTGGTACAATATATTTCGGATACCGGCCAATATCGGTGTACCGTTTCAAGTTTACCGCTATTTTATATATTTAATATATATATATATATATATATATATATATATATATATATATATAACTAACAATAAATGTGAATTTTTGTTTAATTGATTAAACATTTAAAAAAAAAATTATAAGGTAAATTTTAGATCTCTTTTTTACTCAAATCCAAAGTTGTTGCACAGGTACAAGCCAAAGTATACCTGCCAACATTTGTTACTACTTTTTTTAGTTTTTATTCTCTTCCACTATTTTTAGTATCTTTTATTATTATTATTATTTTTTATTTGCAATGTATTATTTATTATTACTAATATATATATATATATATATATATTTTTTTTCCTATATCTAATTGCTCATTCCCTCGTTTTTATCACCTTGAATTTATTTTCTTTCACACCTCTTTTTTTTTTTTTTAAATGCTTCACAGGCAAGCAGGCAGGCAGCAGGCCTAATTGATATTCTTTCACACTTTTTTTTTTTTTAATTCTTCACAGGCAGGTAGGCAGGCAGCAGGCCTAATTGATAGCTCTTTCACATTTTGTTTTCCTTTTTTCTCCTCCACATCACAAGCCTATCCACTCACTTGACACCTACCTCCAATTTCCAAGAATGCATTATCTTCACATGTTTAAACACTCTTCAAATTTCAAAGTTCATTCATTCATTTATTTTACTTCAAATCTATCTCCTTTAGTTTCACTTTCACCTCACCTCTCTCTCTAGTTTCATCTCCTCTCTCAAGTGCCACCATCCATCACCACTCAAGATTTAGTGAGATGCCGTTGGCTTCAGTGAAAAAAGAGATGGTGAGTGCATGAGGTGATTTGAACTTCATTTTGCAAAGTTATTGTGCATTTTTCTTTCATTTTTCTCTTTCTTTCTACTGGGTTTTTCTTAGCTTACTCAAATTTGCATCATCCTACCCTTAAAAAACTGCTAAAATTACTATAAAAAAAAAAAGCGGCCCGGTATGCATTTACCGGCCGGAACACTCAGATTTCGCCGGTACGGTTGGTACAAGGCCGGTACGCCCTGTATTTTTTCCGGTACGAAATAGGGGGGTTGAGCATACCGGCCGTACCAACCGGTACGGTACGAGATTCACTTCCTTGGTTAAGAGGTGCTGGGGTTTGCATACCTCTCCAAGTTCATGGTGGTGCTCTAATTTGTACAATTGTACTCCCACCAGAGATTGCATTATCCAGAGAATTTTGAAATTTTATCCTTTAACATTTGTCCCTTTTAGTTTCAAAGTTATCCCCAAGATTGTAGGGTCGAGGTCATAGATTTTGTTGTTCGTAGGTGGAAATGAATGTCATTTTATATAATTGGAGAGTTGACTTAAGCCGTTGCTTGATTCAAAACTGGTCCTTCTCGGTTAGGTTGTGAGTTGTGTCATCATGCAGGCGCAACTGCCAATGGGTTAAGGAATGTGCATTGTTGATTAGATATTAAATTTCCTCTAAAAAAATTCTCTATGCTTGCAAAATTTTAGATGAAAAGAGATTAATAGCTATTTTCTTTGCAAAATATTTAAATGATAATTTTTTTTTATATATAAATTATATATAAAAAAGTGAATTTAGTGATTAAAAAGTAAACAACATCCTATTAACAAGAAATTTAAAAAGCGTGTTAAGGATAATTAAATTGTGTAATCTAACAATGTGATTTTGAATATATAACACCAATGAAAAGCTAGGCTCATTACATAACAAAATGTTACACCAAATATAATTTACTACAAATGAGAGAGAGAGAGAGAGAGAGAGAGCTAATAACAATAGACAAAAATACTATTTTAGTCTCTACGAAAGATAACGATGGTTTCAGCCAATTAAATTTGTTCAAAAGCCTCATTTATTCAAATTCGTTCTCCACACGCCTGTTAGAACCTCTTTGGGGCTGAATACAAAGACAAAGATGGTACATCACGTTGAATCTCAAGATGGTACATCATGATCGTAGGTGTTATGGTTCAAGATCTATGTTTCCAGATCTGGGATTCAAAGCTAATGTTTTTATTTTATTTTATTTATTAATTTCTTTAAAATTGATAAATTATTTTTTCTATATTAAAATGATGATGTGACATTTTATAATTTCAATAAAAAAATTATCATTATTTTAAGGGAAATGATATATCTACAATATTTTTACAACAAATCATAAGTGGCAGGTTATTACGAGTTGCTATTGTTGGGGCAACAAAGTAATCACATAAGTATCAATAGTGCCAACTGTACATTTTGTTTGTCATGTAAACATTTTTCGTTAATGACTTAATGGTAAGAACCAAATTAACTGTAACTTCAAAATAGTATTTTCACCGCAAAAAAATAAAATGACAGTTGACAAAACCAGACAATAAAAGAAGCAGCAGTAAATGACATATTAGTGTAGGGAAAGTAGTTGGTAAACCAAATTAAATATTACGGAAATACTATGTCTGTAATATTTTTACAGCAAAATTTTTTTTTTTTTTTTTGAGAAACCGGCCAAGAAGTAGGACCGTTATTTTATTGCTAGAAAATCAGAAACAAACACCTTATAAATGTCAGGAGGAACAGACTCCTTCCAAACAAAAATAGGAAAAGAAAGTCTCGCTCTCCGGGCTAGAGCATGTGCCAGAGCATTGCCTTGCCGTCGTGTATGAGAGAAAGAGAAATACTGAAAAGAACCAGCTAAAGACAATATGTCCTTTATTATATGTCCCACATCTGGATGGCGAAAACATTTGTTATTGATTGCCGAGATCGAGGATTCTGAATCACCTTCCAAAATAGAACCATGAAGATTGAGTTCCTGTAGAAAGTGGACTGCCCTTCGAGCTGCAATAGTTTCCAATGCCAATACTGAAGATGGACGAGGAATTATCTCAGATAAGGCTGCCATGACTATACCAGAGGAATTTCGGACCACAACACCAATGCCCGTTGCTCCCAAGTCTTCAAAAACGGCACCATCAAAATTTGTTTTAACGATACCAGGATCAGGTGCTTTCCAAATGCTTTTTTCCGGCAACTTCTTGCTAACAAGTTTGCTTCGAATTTGCTGGAATTCTGTGAGGTATTGTTGAGCTTGGTCCGCAATCTTCTCCAGAGGTAATACTGCTTCTTTGACTCTTAACTTATTTCGACGATTCCAAATAGACCAGCAGTAAGTGATAAAAAGTTCAGCTCCTTTTTTGTTCTGCAGCGCCAACCTGAAAAGATCAAAGAAAGAAAGAAATTGATTTGTCGCGTTACGCAACTCATCAAAGTTAGTTCCCCAGACCACTCGTATGTTTTCACAACCCCACAAGGCATGAACCACTAACTCAGGCTCCTTTTTACAGCTGAGGCAAACCTCAGATTGAACTACTTTCCTCCTTGCCAAATTAATTAAAGTAGGGAGGCATTCAGTGCAAGCACGCCAAGCAAAAGTCTTGACTTTATTTGGCACATTTAATCTCCAGAGGGCTGACCAGAATTTTTTGACTTCTCCATTATCTGAAGCCGAAGCTGCCTCACTCTTCTCCATAGCACACAGTAATTGATAACCCGATTTAACTGAATACATCCCATCGTTAGACTTTGGCCAAATTAGGATGTCTTCCTGAGGGGTGAAACAGATAGGAATTGACCTGATTCTCTGCACTTCAAAGGGCAAAAACCAAGTGTCCAATAATGTCCCATTCCACCAACCTATGTTGACATCAATGAGATCAGCTACTACCGTATCAGCATGTAAGAAAGAGGCAGAGGAAATAATCCTACCAGAACCTTCCTCTGGCAACCAACGATCATGATAGACTTTTACACTTTGACCATTCCCTATTCTCCATCTAGCACCAATAGCAATCACTTTTCGGGCACTAAGGATACTATGCCAAGTGTAAGAACCTGACTTAACTTGGGCAGAAAAAATGTCACCTGATGGGAAAAACTTAGCTTTGAAAACCTGGTAGAAAAGGGAATTTTTGTCATGAATTAATCTCCAAACTTGTTTGGCTAGCATTGCTTCATTAAATTTTCGAAGTTCTTTGAACCCCATACCACCTTCATTCTTTGGTAAACATAGAGTCTCCCACTTCTTCCAATGAATCTTTCTCCTATCACCTTGTTGTCCCCAAAAGAAATTTTTTATCATCACCTCAATATCATGACAAAGGCTCATGGGTAATTTAAAGCAACTCATTGCAAAAGTTGGAATAGCTTGCACAATAGCTTTCAATAAAACCTCCCTACCAGCTTGTGACAATAATTTTTCTTTCCATCCCTGAAGCTTACTCCAAATCCGTTCCTTTATAAAAATAAGGCTCTCCTTTTTATTCCTCCCCACCACTGTTGGAAGGCCTAAATACTTCTCGTACTCCTTTATTTCCAGAACTCCTAGGAAGTTTTTTAAAGCAACTTTCGTATTATCTGGGACGGACTTGCCAAAGAACAGATTGGTTTTTGCTCCATTTACTTTCTGCCCCGAAGCTTGTTCATAGATAGTCAAAGCCGACTGTAAAGCTTGCACATCACCCATCTTGGCTCTACAAAAAATCACACTATCATCAGTGAAGAATAGATGAGAGATTTGAGGGCCATTCTTACAAAGAGAGAAGCCTTTAAGATCTCCAGAAGCAACACAACTTTAATCAAGCCATTTAAACCTTCAGAGTAGAGAAGAAAGAGGTACGGAGACAATGGATCCCCTTGACGGATCCCCCTAGTTGGCTTGATGAAACCTCGAGGTGTGCCATTTATAAGGATAGAATAAGAGACTGTTCTAACCGTTTCCATTACCAATCTCACCCAATTTTCATGGAAACCCATTTTCAACATCAATTTTTCCAAAAAGACCCACTCCACCTTATCATAGGTCTTGCTCATATCCAATTTTAGTGCCATATAACCTTCCTTGCCTGTTTTTTTTGTCTTCATGTGATGAAGAGTCTCAAAAGCAACTAGAATGTTGTCTGAGATTGCTTTGTCTGGTTGGAAAGCACTCTGTGATTCTGAAATAACATGAGGTAGGAGACTTTTCAACCGATTAGCTAGCACTTTTGAGATTAATTTATAAAGAATATTACAGAGTGCGATAGGTCTAAATTCAAAAACTCTCTCGGGGCTTTTTGATTTAGGAATAAGAGTGATGAAAGTTTGATTGAGGCTAGCTGGGATAATACCTGAATTTAAGCAGGAAAGTACAGCATAGGAAACATCATCACCAATGGATTCCCAATACTGTTGAAAGAAAATGGGGGGCATGCCATCCGGACCTGGGGCCTTCAATGGAGCCATACTCTTCAAAGCCGCATCAACTTCTTTCCTCGAGAAATTTATCATCAACTCAGAATTCATAGAATCAGAAACTACCCGTGGGATAGTAGCAAGAACCTCCTCAAGATGAGATGGATTGGATGTCGAAAAAAGCCCCTTGAAATAGTCACAAAACAAATCAGCCACTTGGTCATCTCCATCACACCATTCACCAATTTCATTCCTCAGTCTTTTTATACAATTTCGCCTAAACCTGTGAGAGGCCCTACTATGAAAATACCCCGTATTTTGATCCCCTTCCTTCAACCAATGCAGCTTAGAACGCTGCTGCCAGAGTTTTTCTTCACTAAGGAGCAAATCCCTTAATTCAGCCTTAAGGGAATGCAAATGATCAACACCGATGCCCCTTATAGCTTCCTTTTCAGATTCCTTTACAAGTCTCTTCTTCTCAATAATATTACGAGTAATATTTCCAAAAAACTCTCTACTCCACTCACGAAGTTTATCTTGGCAAGTTCTTAAATTTGCTTCAACTACGGCCATGGGATTGGGAGAAAAAATGGAATTTTCCCAGGCTGCCTCCACCGTAGTGTGACAAGCTGCTTCCTTCAACCACACCTGTTCGAACCTCCACAGCCTTTGAATACTACTCGATATCCCATCTAGCTGAATAAGAAGAGGTTTGTGATCAGAGAAAATAGCATCCAGATGTGTGACTGATGCTCCTGGAAAGATAGAAAACCATTCCGATTTGTGACCCGCCACTTAAATTTTTACAGCAAAATTTAAGTGGCGGGTGATACTATTATAAAACCAAAGAGCCAGAGTTTAAACTTTAAAAGCAAAAACGTTTGTTTCAATTTTTGCCACATATTCCCAAGTGTCTTGTTCAAACTCATTACTCTGCAAAACGTTATTTCACTTCCCATAGATCTCTCTCTCTCTCTCTGACTTTTAAAGTAAGCTTCTATGGTTCTACCCATTTCACAGATAGCCCGTTAGCTTTGTCATTGCTATTTGAGGCCAAGAAAGTCCAGTGTGAGAAGGAGAACAACTGTTGATCGTTGGTGTTTTTGGGCAAGGAATGGGCTGGGTATCTTTATTTTTGGGCCAATTTAATTTTTGGTTTTTTTATTTTTTTTTTTATTTTTAATAACACGATAAATTTGTTGGGCTCTTTTCAAAAGAGTTCAATTTTATTTTTTTGAGCTTTTCAGGACGAGTTCTAAAGTTGAGGACCAATTATAAATGTTTTAAGCATAAATTCTACATTGTGAGAAGCCAAATTCAAAAATTTGGGGGGGGGGGATTGAAATTAAGGAAATTAGCTGCTATAAATGAAAATTTTCAAAAGCTAAGGGGCTATGCTCCCATGGCCCCCCTAGCTTCGCCTCAGATTGAGCTACTAGGCTCTTGGCCAAAAGAGTTATTATTGATGGTCCAGCCTGACTATTCTCATACGAGGGCTTGGATGAATTTAACTCATTATGGGTAATTGTTTTGGCAGAAATTAGTCTATAAAACCATAACAGATTTTGGATGGATAAAGAGGAAACTTTGTCTATTAAATTTCTTAGTCTTTTGAAGACATATAAATCTGAGGCCTGAGGGCTTGGTTTCATGAGATAAACTAAAAAAATGAACCATATCAACAGCCAAAATCCTAGAGTGGTTATTTTGCCTAGAGTTCAATTTTATTGAAAATACTTAAAAAAAAAAAAAAATTCCTTAAGGAGTAACAGAGGTGGTAGATATGAGCATAGATCCAATTAATACAATGTTTAATTAAGCCGTAGCAAATCAATAAGAACAGAAATCTTAAAATAGCATATGATCTAATAACAAAAATCTTAAAATAGAATGATCTTAATCCTGCTTTAGACGCATTCATAGTTATATTACAAGTCATCCAGAAATGAAATTGAACCTCTAACTACCTCTCGTTGAGGATACTTTGGACTGCCCAAGAGTTTGTAATAGGAGACACATATGGTAACTCAAAATTGAGGCTGGCAAAGAGAATGTAGCTGTGTAGAACCCAGAGAGAGAGAGAGTATTAGCAATAAAATGTGAAGCAGGACAAACTTATATCAGATTTTGCTAGCTTGTGGATGCGAAGGTCTTACACACAATATTTAATGAGCTATATTGTGTAATACCTATAAAAAAATTATATTCAAAGAGTAGAGGAAAAAAAAACTTAGTCCACTTAACAAAGGTCATCAAAATTATGAAGACCAATCAAGAAACTGAGAAATTTCATCCCAATGACTCGGCAGTTTCGTTGGAGTTTCTCTTCAATTCCTTCACCTAATAGACCTGTGTATTGTACCTGTTAGAGAGCCAGACCCAAAAAAAAAAAAAAAAAAACAAAACAAAACAAAACAAAAGATGTAAAGAGATCAAATTTGTGGACCAGGTTTCTCATCATTTTTTTTAGTTAGGGCCTTAGGGGTGAGGTCTTGCATGTTGGTCCTGTTTCTTTTGATTGCATCATGGCTCCAACAAATAGAAACCGAATATCAGCAAAAACTAACTTCACATGCTTTTTTTAATTGCACACGAGTCATTGACCAAATTAGACAGCTAAACTTGGATCATTTAAATTTGTCCACAAAATATAAAATCTGTTAATTTAGAATTAGATGGAACCCTAAAAGTTTCATTTTAGTCCAAACCTTAGTAGTATAAATGTAACATATGAAATTTGTGGACCAAATTGTGACACGACCAAACCAAGAAATTATTCTTGATTTTTGGGAAAGCATGGAGTCTGAGTTGGATATTAGTTAGGGCCTCTATGTCATTTTAAAGATTTAGGACCTATCGGGACCTCCTATTTGTTAATTTGTTCACAATCACTGTGTGTGTTTTGTTCTGCAATATCAATTGTGCTTCAGGTCTAATTGGTTGATTATTAATTCTCACCATCTTCTTCTTTAGGGCTTGGGCTGGACTGACAGATCATTGGCAGAGGCAAAAACCTCAATGAGAGTGAGAACAAAGGAAAGGCAGGCTACTGGAGCAAATGCTCCTCATAGTACACCATACTTTGAGTGAACTCTTTAGCTATAAGTCAGGCCTTCTAGCATTCAATAGTGCATCGGGTCAAACTTGCGCAGTAGATTGAAGGTAACATTTCCAATTCTTTTGTTCAATTCTGTGATCAAGAAAACAACACATTGTGGCTGATGTTTAGTGCATTTATATGTAGAAGGTAAACAAAGCAAGCACATCCTAAAATCTTAAAGTGAATGTAGTTAAGAGGTGTGTGATAAAGAAGCATTCAAGAGGTGTGTGACCATGGAGCAAAGGTAAGGTTGAGGGGCATATATTAATATTATAAACCACTAAGAGGTTGGCTTTGCCATAGAGAGAGGCCAGAGTGGAGGAATAGATGGTAAGAGCTTTGATAGTGTCTAAAATGTGATGAAATTCTAATTAATTTTGAGCATTCTATTATTATGTGTCAGGATAAGATGTATGAGAAATTGTACTATAATGTTTTAAAACACTGAGGAAAATCATGTTGACGAGATTTATAGGCATTGTCAAAATGAAAATTTTTGATACTTTGGAAAATCATGTTTCAATCATTTTAACAAAGTCACGATTTGTATTGAGAAGTTTAGAACATTTTTTCATTAAGCTATAGCTCAAATGACATGTTACAAGAAAGCAAACGGAATTGATATTGACAACATAAAGCTGTTCATTGGAGGGTATTTATACACAAGCCTAGCTAACCCTATTCTTATCTTAGTAGGACTACGTACTTCCTCTTTGATATTGTCCTGCATCAAGCAAAGCTTGGTGTAAAGCCTAGGCCTAAGTATAAAAACTAAGGAATCAACACCTAAGTTGTTAGGAATCAGCACCCCAATAGCTTGGAAACTCCTTATAAATATCAAATATCATTCATCAAACATCTAATTAAAAAAAAGCCAACTATAGCCTTTTGATATAGCTTCTAGAAATATAGTTCATATACCACAAAACTCTCAGCTGATAATAATCTAAAAATCTAATCCCTAGCTGAATTCAAAATACTAGAGGTCATTGATCAATCTTTGCTTAGAGATCAAGGGTCATCCACAATTTATATTTTGAAACCGGTTGCACCCTGCCACTGTGTAAAAAATGAATTACAAGAATTTGAAGCATATTATACTATAAGATATTAAAATAAAAAATGTTCTATGACCATTCTCATAAATTATGATCTGCATCTTTGAGCAATTCTGGACATCATTGCGCAGTTTGGACCAATTAGGTCATTATGGAATTTCCCATTAAGAGTTGAAGACCTTGTGGATTGAATTTCATAGAATTTTCAAGCATTATAGTTCTCTTTTTTTTTTTTTTTTCTTTCTTTCTTTTTTGATAAACCAAGCATTATAGATATCAGAGCTTGGTTTCATTGTATAATCATATAAACTACAATTGATGAATTATTTCACGATCCTATCAGCCTATGGACTCTTCTATTTTAACAGGGGGGAGGGGGGGGGGGGGGTTGTTAAGTACATCAGCCAAGAGTCATATTTTAGGTTTTATGAAATAAATTTATGATAATTACTTCCCTTAAAGATTAAACAAAAACAATAATTTTTTGAGACATGAATCTATGGGTTTTGAAGTTGAAATATGAACCTAGAGCCACCCCAAACAATACTTAATTAAATAGAAGCAAATCAGTAGGACTAAGACCAAAAATATTAAAATAACATGATCCAGGAACATAAATCTCAAAATATCATGATCTAATAACACAAATCATGAAACTCAATCCCATTTCATAGGCATGGAGGCATATATAATAATTGAAAACTGAGGGTTTCAAAGAGAATGTACCTCGTTATACCCAAAGAAAGAGAGATGCAGCTATAACATATGAAGCTAAAGAATTTGGTAGCTTGTGTATCTGGAGTCTTACTCTTATCCACTTGACAATATCACGAGCTGTATTACATTGTACCTATCAAAAAAATATTTTCAAAGGGCCAAACAGCTATAATAAATGATGTTCCCAATGCATGTGGAAACTCTTCCTACTTTCAGTGTGTCTCTGTATGATTTAATTCACATCCAAAGCACCTACATTCCTCATGCAGCCAATACAACCACAACCTAACTGGAGAAATAATGATCTATATATTCTTTGACACAAGTTTTAGGTTTGGCAACCTAGGCTCTCACCACCAAACCCATATCAAATATCTCTGTTGGGGATCTAGGTTTGTGGCACCCCCTATCATTTAAATACTGTTCAAAGTAAATAACTCTTTCCTTCTTTTGGAATCTAGTCAGTGTGTGACAATTATGGCTATTCCATCCTCAACATGATAATTTGTGACAGCAAAAATATCTTTTGATATTTTATTTTATTTTTTTGATAAGTTTTTGATATTTTATATTTGGAGGTATAAATCCAAACGGTTTGGACATAATCTTAGTTAACTTTTTGATAGATATTAACAGAAGCAACCTCATTCAAGCTTGAGATGATGATCAGCCTTTGAATTTAAAGCAAGTAAGAAGTCCTAGCAAAAACAATATCCAATATAGATGGGATGAGGTTAGTATCACATTAACTTAAAGTCCAGCAAAAATCACATCAATTGAACTATTAATCAAGCCAAAAAAATTTGTAAATCACTTGAGGCATCTAATGAAGAGCAGCATTGGTATGAACTGTAAAACCACATGACCAACAACGTCTCTAGACACAAACAGAAATAATAGAAAACACAATATATTTCCATGAGTTAGTTGTATTCTATTACACAACTAATTTCTAAATGCTTTTGCTAGCTGAGAAGATGCAGGAAAATAGAAAAGAAAGAAATAAAACATACAAATCTTTTCAATTGATAAACTACACATCAACAGTAATAATCCTTGAAGCAATTCCTTGATTTAACGTAGTCTCATAATCATCTATTATCCATGAAAGAAAAATCCTCCCAACCCAACAATTTGTTGACAAGAGTCTGCTGAATAATGAAAAACCAGTACATGAACAATGAAAACCAAACATTTTCTTAGTTATCTCAGCAAACAAATAAAAGGAAATAAAAATTCCAATGCTTGTGGCATTTAGTGATCCATCAGAATTCTCAAAACCACCCAACCATCAATCACTACTTCACACTCCAGCTCTATTTTTATTTTTATTTTCATTCTATGTAAGAAGAACAAAAAGCCGCTCACTCTTCAAGCTCAGTCTTCCCCATCTTCACAACCACCAATGGAAAACCCTTAACACTAACCTAAATTGAACTACAATAACCCAATATTTCACTTGCCCTCAACTGAATTATGACCAAGGCCACAAAATCTCAAAAACCCACATTCATAATTTACTTTTGAGTTGTTAAGCTTAAAAGCCTTACAACATTGACTGGTCACCGTTATGAAGAAGTTTTAGTGACATTAATAAGCAAAAATGACCGGTAATGCAGTGGAGTATATTAAAAGAAAAAAAAATTAGAGAGATTGGTAATGCAATGGAGACTACCTGTACATGGTTGATTTGATATATTTGTAAGAAGAGATACTTTCCTGTTGACCAAAAAATACCACATGCAATGATAGAAAGTTTGTCCAACCCATGCCATCCAAAAATAAAAATAAGAAGTCTTATTACAGTCCACTCTAGCTGCCCCATGGAAATCAAACCATGGTTTTATCATAAATATGATTGCCATTTTATTCAGTGACTCCAGTCTTGGTGACAAGTTCGTGCATTCAAATGCTATATAGAGCATAGAATATCCTGAATGTTAATCAACCAGGATAGAGCTAAGACAAACTAAGGAGGTGAGACAGACTCAAAATTCACTAAGTTGTTTTCCTGCATCAATAATTGTCAGCCTATCTTCTGCCGTATAAGAGATGCAACTCAAGGCAATCTGTGCAAAAGCAAGAAAATGTTCTTGAGCAATTCCTTCTTTTAGTGACATAGGATCTATTATTTCAATCAACCAATTTTGTTCATCATATGGCTTCACCAACATTGGTAGAAAGGAGGGACTATACTTGTACTGTGGAGTATTCAACATCCATCCAACCAAAAGCCCAAGTAGGAGCACACCATAAATATACACATCAACCTTCTCAGTTATATAGCCGGTAGCAATATATTCAGGTGCACCACACCCCATTCTCTCACGTGCGGCATCGAATACATGCAGTTCACCTTTAGGAATAGATAAGAGTGAGAAATCAATCAGTTTGGCAACATTGTTCCCATCCAATATAATGATGGTTGACCTAATATCTCTATGGATAACAGACTTGGAAAAAGAAGTATGAAGATATGCAAGGGCATTAACTATGCCCTGCATTTCTATGTTAAGGGCTCAAAGTGGATTGTCCCAGTTGGGTTGATATAATTGGAGAGAATTTTATCCCTGAAAAATTCATACACTGGAGTTGGATATTTGGTCTCTAAGCAGCGTCTTAAGAGTTTTAGAACATTTTGGTGGACACTCATTTGCGATCCCACCACAATGTCTTTAACAATGCCAAGTGTAACTTCTTCCATAACAGAAAATCCTTTTTCTCCTGTGTTGTACTTTTTAACTGAAAGTAAGTGGTCTTCTAGAGAACCCTTGAATAGCTTAAAATCACTATACTGCAAAATACATTGACGCTAGTCATAGTTGTTTGTTGCTCTTTTGAGCTCCTCAGTAGAGAAGACATGGATAGAATTGCTTTTCCCATTGCAAAAGGCAATTAGCTCCTCTAATAATAGTCTTCCATTCTTCATAAAAGATGTCTCCTCTTTTGCTTTCCTCTTCATTTTCAAACACAAATTCATCTTGTCCACCAACCTTTAGATTACAGATAGAAATATTAATATACACATAATATGTTATGACATGAAGAGGCTATATTGTTGTAAACCAAGATGCTTGGAGGCCATTGATCAGTCTTTTTGCTTAGAGATCAAGGGTTATGCACAATAAGAAACTGGTTGTACACTACCACTATGTAAAAAATGAATCACTATAATTTGAAACATATTACACTATAAGAAATCAAACATGTTCTATGACCATTCTCATAACTCATGATTTACATCTTTGAGCAATTTGGACATGTACTAGAGTTTAGACCAATCAGGTCATTATGGTTCATTTTTTCGATCAACAAATGTTTTGTACCTTAAGAAATTTTCCATGGACACCTTGTCCATTGAATTCTTAAGTCTTTTGAAGCATTATATATGTCAGAGCTTGGTTTCATGCTATAATCATATACACTACATTTATTGAATTATTTCAAAATCCTATCAGCCTAGAGTCAATTAAAAAGAAAAAATAAAAATGAGAGAAGGGGGTGGGGGGGGGGGGGGTTAAGTAAATCAGCCTAGAGTCATATTAGGTTTTTTGAAATATTTATATAATAATTATTTTACTTAAATATTAAAAAAAAAAGTGATAATTTGAGATATGAATCTGTGAGTTTTGACTTTTGAAGTTGAAATATGAACCTAGATCTACCTCAAACAATACTTTTTAGCAGCATATCAGTAGGACTAGGAACACAATTATTAAATTAGCATGATCCAAGAACATAAATCTCAAAATATCATGATCTATTACCACAAATCTTGAAACTCAATCCCACTTCATAGGCATGGAGGCAATATAATAATTGAAAACTAAGTAAGGGTTTCAAAGAGAATGTACCTTATTCTACCCAGAGAAAGAGAGATGTAGCTATAACATAAGAAGCTCCAGAATTTGGTAGCTTGTGGATCAGAGACTTACTCTTATCCTCTTGACAATATCATTATATCATAAGCTCTATAATATAGTACCTATCAAAAAGTATTTTCAAAAGAGTCCGGAAAGGCTTACTAGTAAACTGATAATGACCAAGCAGGAAACTAGTGGGAAATTTCATCACAATGACTTATTTTCTGTTTTCTTGGAGTTGGAGTTTCTCTTTAACAAACCTGTGTGCCGGACCAGATTAAGAATATAGTGTTTAAAGAGATCAAAGTTGTTGATCAACTTTCTAATCAATATTTTAGTTGGAGGTGAGGTTTTCAATGTTGGTTCTGTTTCTCTAAATTGCATGGCTCCAACAAATAGAAATCTAATATCCTAATATTTACTTCACATGCTTTTTTTTAATTGCATGGAAGTGCTGGCAACTAATTATTACTATTATTGCACATTCATGGCTAAACTTGGATAATTTAGGGTACATTTGTCCACAAAATATAAAATCTATTAATTTAAATAGAACCCTAATGGTTTCTTTTTAGTCCTAAGCGTACAAACTACAGAACTATAAATGTAGCAAATGAAACTTTGGGGATTAAATTTTGACACTACCAAACCACAATTTAAAATTGTAATTTATTATAATTATTTGTTAATTCAGCTTATATTCATTGAAACAAAACAGAGTACACATGGAAAAACCCCAAAACCAAAGAAGGGAAGGTACCAGCATAGGGAGCCTCCCTACTACAGGACCCAACTTACAAATCTAACTACAAAACCAAAGAAATTAGCAAAGCAAAAGTGCACTAACAACACAACCTTCTCGCTACCTTTAAAGCTAAAGATAACAAGGAGACTAAATAGCACATCTATAAAGCATCCAAACCTGCACGTTAGTGCAATAGTACATGGACATCACAATAGCACTCTGGCAACACACAGCATCACATGTAATTTACCCAAAGAAATTATTCTGGATTCCTATGAAAGCATCCTATGTGGATTATCAGAGGAAATTGGAGGGTTTAAACTTTAAATTTTAGGGATCCTTTCCCAGTCTAAGTTGGATTTTACTAAGTGCTTCTATGTCATGTTAAGATTTGAGTCCTATTTGGACCTCCAATAGTTTAATTTGTTCACAATCTCTATGTGTGTTTTGATCTGCTGTATCATTTGTGTTTCAAGTCTAATTGGTTGATTATTAATTCTCACCATCTTCTTCTTTGGGGCTTGGGCTAGATTGGCAGATCATATTTTTGGGACTGTTAATTTTAGATTCTTTTTTTTGGTTTTATTGGGCAGGTATGCTTACTTTTCAGTGTCAAACTGGTGAATGGTACCACACCATCTCAACCATATATAATCTTGTGACTAGGTACCTTGAATCAGGGAATTAGAAATCACCATGAACCCCCCCCCCCCCCCCCCCAAAAAAAAGTATTTCTAAGGGCCACTAATGTATTGGTTATTGAGGAATCCAACTAAGTTTCTAACTACTAACTGCATGTTCAATCATAATAAGGCTGCCATCCTTGTAAGAATTTCATACCTCCACATGCAACTTTAAAACACTAAGGTGTAAAATAATTCAATTTCAATGACACAGTTGCAACTTAGAATATATGCATACATACACACACACACACACACACACAGATATATATATATATATATATATGTGTGTGTGTGTGTGTGTGTGTGTGTGTACTTTTAGGCTTTTAGCTTACATTTGTTTTATTGTGGACCATAAATAGCAATGAATTTAGAGGAAAATAAGCTAACAAGGATGTAGGATAGACCAATCAATTTGCAAAACTTATTTTTTTGCAACATTAATCATTCTTGTTGGAAGTTGTAAGGAATGTGGGTCAGGGAATAACCATTAGTTATGAGTTGGAGGGGTTCGACCCATAGAGAATATTGTGAATTTTGCAGCCCATCCCACTGATGTTGCAATTCAAGATTGGCAAATTCTCTAAGAATAGCATTAGAAGAGAAGAGGATCTTATGAAACAAACATCTAGAATTTGGCTCAATTGGGGGAAACAATACTGCATTCTTTCATCGAGTTGTTACAATAAGAAATGCTAGAAAACTCACTACTTTGTTTGAAGGATGATCAGGGGAATAGGATAATGGATCCCCAATAGGTAAAATAATTAGTTGTGGGTTACTATTATCAGAATCTGTTAGGCACCTCTAAGTGGCATCTTGCTCAAGAAACATGGGGAGACTTTCAACAGGCTCTAGACTTCCATATTTCAGTAGATCACAAAGAAAATTTGCAGAGGTCAGTTTCAAGTTTGGAGATCCAACAGACTATGTTTTCTTTGGATGGAGAGAAGGCCCCAAGCCCTGATGGGTTCACATCTTGTTTTTTCATAAAAGTTTGGCTTGTTATCCATTCAGATGGACAAAGGGATCCATTGTCCCGTTATTTGTTTTTGCTAGCAATGGAGTTCCTAACTCAAATGCTAAAATAAAGGATTCTTAGTTGCAAGGACTTTAAATTCCATCCCAGATGAAGACATCGAAATGTAGCTCTTTGGAGGTTTGTGCTGCACTGTTTGCTATGGTGTATATGGGGGGAATGGAATGCTAGATGCTTTGAGGGCTGTGAATGGTCTATTCTTGAGATTAAGTCTTTGTTTTTTCTTACTGTTCTTGAATGAAGTCTAGTTCTACCATCTTGTTTTTGTTTTTCCCTTCCTGTCTTAATTAATCATTGTAATCCGGGCTCTTAATTTTTTCCAATGTACTTGGGTTGGCTATTTTAATAAAATTTGTTATGTTACTTATTAAAAAAAAAAAAAAAATTCCATCCCAAATATGAGAATATGCAGCTTATTAATATTTACTCTACTAGAATGATTTCACAAGAGCTTATCTACTCCCAGTCTAGTTAATGAAAAGTGTTTGGAAGACTTTATAGTGATTTCTGGCTTGTAGATTAATAATCTAAAAGTAAAGTATTTTGTGCAAGTGTATATGGATCTAAAGAACTAGATTTTGGATGCACTTTCACTTTAAGTAAGGTAGTCTCCCAGTTAGATAACTGGGTATGCCTCTAGTCCCTGGTAAGCTAAGCTATCATGATGCAAGTCCCTAATTGAGAAAAAAATGAGAAGAATAAATTCTTGGACATTTTAATAATAATCCTTTGCAGGCAGATTGAAGTTATTACAATCAGTCTTGTATTATATGTCTTTGGGAGGTGCGTTAGTGGATGTTGCTTTATTACAGGTAATTTAACACAAGATTTATGAAGAAAGAAGCTAAACTTCACACAACTAAAAAATGCAGGTGGAAAGACTCGCATGCACCTGTCACATTTTTTGTTATTCTAAAAAAATAACGTTTAATGGAGTACAATCTTAAGTGCAGCCAAAGCTGTGAGAAAGAAGACAACCATTTCATCAAACACTATTAGAGCAAGATGCTTTCCCTCCACCGCCCCACCATGTTGGAATAAGTGGTTGATCCAAACCACAATACAAAACCTTTATAGTAATTGGTTTTTTGATCTTCTAAGAAAAAAATCTCCATATTTATGACAAAAATATGTTTTGATTAAATTTTGTAACGACTGCTCTGTGCCTAAGTTATGACAATGGTGTTAAAAGCTGAATTTGTACTGATTGTGTATAAGCAAGAAAATGAACAAACAAAAACACAGTGTAGAGATATAACTCCAATAAGTGAAAAACTTCCAAAACATAAAAAATAAATAAACAAAAGGAAATATGATTTACTAAAGAATGTAAGAGTGTAAGAATGAAGGTACCTAAGAATAAGATGTTGAAAGCATTGCTTCTCTAAATTTCCATCCATTTACATTAAAATATTATTATTGAAACCCACAGGAGAATAAAAGACTACTTGCATCTGCACATTCAAGAAAAAAGGAAGAGAGTGTAACCCGAAAAGAGGGGAAAATGATTCAAATATGACCAAAAGGAAATTACAATAATGCTGTAGAATGAAATTCAAAAATCGTACAAATGCATCACTCAAAAACCACACCCTAAAGCTTGGTAACTTTGGTACAAGCAAATGTAAGTTTTTAGTATAATCATGTACGGTAGCTTGTGCTCTAAATGAATGCCAATTGGTTCCTTAACCTCACTCCATCTCTCAAAGACTATAAATAATGGTGCAAAAATAAAATAAAATAAAGGCTCCAATTCATATTAAACCAACACAGTCCAAAAATTAGAATTCTCATGGCTAATGTAAGTTTGTGTCTACTAATGTCCAGAGTACTGACCTACAAGATGACATGGGCCACATGGCACAAGATGCAATTACATGAAGAAGTTCAATTAAATACAAATAATTGCGAAAAAAAATGGAGGGGAAGAAAGGGTCCCAACATAAATAAGTGTAGCATCTTATAGCATGTGTACTTGATTATGACATAGTCTAAATACCAAGTTGTTACAAAATGAGCTTACACAGGAAAAATGAGAACAAATTTGAATTTCATGTAAATGTGATCTTTGTGTTAATTTTAAATGAAGGCTTAAAGGCTGGGTTTGAAAACAAGAGCACAACAAAGTGTGCAAATAGCATTTGTGTGCTAACATTAGCCAATAGCATAAAGTATTATTATTTTTTTGATAAGTATAAAGTTTCAAGTATTATGTGTCAAACAGCTATAGTCGCTTTTGAAAGTGCTTAACAATAACGAAAATATATATACCCACTTCATTCAATTTGAAAATTTTAAGTAAAACTAAGCCAAGCAATACTATTGCTCAAGAACTTCATCTTTCATATTTAACAGTTCATTTAAACCAAAAGGGAACAAACCTCTAAATCTAATCAAGCTCACCAATTTCATTTTCAAATTCTCCATTTTCAGGCCTTCTTTGTTTCTCTTGACAAACATGAGTTGAGCCTCCATTCTTAAGCTCTCTATTATTTACAACCTCAAGTTGAGTCTCCGGTTTGAATTGTCATTATTATGTACAAAGCCCTTGGTTTTTATTCGCCTTCAAGAACCATCCCATTCAGTTTATTCTCTGCCATTGTGAATTCTTGCAGGTTCTGCCCTTGCTAAAATTGATTTCAACATTGTGGGTATACCACAAGAAAATGACCAAGCTAGCTGTAAAATCCTACTAACAATACATCCTTTGGAAGTGTGTAGGCAAATGATGAGCAATGAAGACAAGAACTACTATAAGCTGACCTCAAATTATCCAAGCTATTATAGTATCAAAACTTCAAGGGCTCTGCCAAGTAGAAATACTTAAGACAGGTATGGATCTTGTTTGCCATTATTCTTGTGTTAATCAACGCATTAATCAGATCCAGCATAAGCTTTTTCTATTCTTTCTTCAAATCATTCCCCTCCAAGCGATACTGATTATATTCTTTCCGTCAAAGACAAACCCACCCTTCTTGTAACTGATGAAATCTTCACCAGAAATAGACAGTCTATGACCCATCACTATTATCCACAAACAGGCTTATACAATGAATCATTAAGTTGCCCTACCATTTCAATTCTAATCATGTTTTGGCATCTTCAAAGTTAACTAATAAGCTATAAAGTGGAAAATTAAAAGATTACACAAATATATGCAATTCATCATTTGCAACAATTAAAAGAAATGATGAGTTACATTTGTAACAATATTACTCAGGTCAATAGATGGGTGAAGGAGCAATTTCTACCTGGATGATGACATCTTATCTCCAATGCTATATCTTCAAAGATGGAATAGAACACAAGGAAGAGAGATTCAAACCTTTATAGATAAGGGCTTCCTAGACAAGGAGGCACCAAAGGTGATAGGGGATCAACCTCTACCATCATTAAAGGAGTGAGTACACTGCCAAAAGAAAATTACTAACAAATAAAGGAAGTAAACAAAAAGAAAATGACCTAATTGATTAAAAATTCAAAGGAAAACCAACCTTTCTATTCTTAGTGATTTGCCAATGTGCTTTTGTGGATTCTTATCTTCTCTAAGACTGCATAGTTTCCCTCGTAGACAATTTTTAAACTTATGAGCCTAAGCTACTTGTATTTTATGTAATTGAATTAACACTTGAGGTTTATAAGACATTTTGCCAAAAAGGTAGGATACACCCCAAACACCACCCATAGCCCTAAATTGGTCATGTCATCGGCAATTGACCAATGTCCCAACACCTAAACATACACACACACCAACAACTAGCTCAAATGTTGTTCAAGACACCCAAACATACTATAAATAAAATAGAGAAAAAACTCACCTTAGGCTTATTAACAGCATCAAGATTGGTAGGTTCAATAAAGAATTTAGTAGAATTGAAATACAACTTTAATGAATGTGACAACACTTAATTGTTTTGGTCAGTTTGGCCGTTTGAAACAACAATCCTAATAAGCTTATAAGCAAAAGGAAACAAAATAAATAAAAGTTTGCCTGTAAATTGCACTAATGGATTGTTGTAATAAAACATTTGATTTCATAATAAAGAACTCAAGCTCAACCCAACTGGAAAATATATAAATAAAAATTAAAACTACATTTGTCCTTAATATGCACAATGACAATGTCTGTTGAAATTACACTGGGCACATTGATACAACAACTCTGTGCAAGTACGATCACAACAGTTACATTTAAGGTGGTCTTTAGTTTCCTCAATGAAAGTAAGGGGGTGTGGGTGAAAGGAAAATTCATATGCACTTCCAAACTTGATAGTTGGGTATTTCCCAAGAATACATTTGGGATGTACAGGATAATCAGAATTTGCACAGTAGTAAAACCAATGCTTTGGGTTGTGTTCTTCTTCATAGATATCACAATAATATTCACCGGAGTCATCTTCAGCAGTATAACGGAGAGTGAAGGAATGCTCATGTTGTTTGTACCTTGCGGTTTGTGGTAGTGTAGCACATTTAAAGTCCAAAGCAAATTCATAAGTGGTACAACGGAATATTGGGTAAATTTCAGAATCACAACTACTGCATTTCTGATAAGATGCTATGCTTGAGAGAAGAAGTCGATGCTCATGACCAGAGTGGGTAAGGATGTCTGAGATTAAACTACATGGAACATCAAGAACAAAATAGCATGTCTCACACCGATAGATGAAGCCATTGCAATGACGTTGACAGGCATAACGCCCAAAAGTCTTATGCCAATAAGGTGACTTTGGTAAGAGGGTGAGTGGGTGTTGATGAAGTGGGTGTCGTTTTTTTCTAGGTAATTTAGCACAAGATTCATGTAGAAAGAAGCTACAATTTACACAACTATAAAAGGGAGGGAAAATAGCTTGTACGCACCTGTCGCATTTTTCAATATTTAATACCTCATAATCCGAAAACTTTAAGTCATGCTCATGACTGAAGTGTTGGATTTCTGTGGCTATTTCAGTTCCGTCCTCCCTCACTTTGATATTTTTGACTTTGTAAGCTGCTGAGTCAACAGATTGATCCAGCTCTGAATCTTCATACTCCTCTTTAAGTTCCTGCAAATTTATGTACTCCCTATATCTGAAGTCCGCAGCACAATCGAGGTGGGCAACGAAATCGCATTTGGAGCAATAGTAAAACCCATAGTTTGTGTTCACTTTTTGAACACAAATCTGACACAATCGGGAGTCAGATTGATGGAGTCCAACTTCAAGATAAGAATGGGTGAGGTGGAGGAGATGCTTGTGACGTATAACTTTGAGTCTGCGCGACAAAGAAGCACAAGTATTATGAATGCAATAACTACATAGGGCACACTGATTAGGTATACCCTTGACTTCTTTGGCACAAAGGTCACAAGTGAAGGACATCCACTTCCAAAAGGGGGTTAATGAGTGGTGGTGGACTTGAGAAGATTGGATGGTGGGCGGTAAGGAAGCACATGTGGCGTGAAGGTTGAAGTCGCAGCGGTAACAGCGATAAGTGTATTGTGGGCGAGATTCATTGCAGAGTTGGCATTTGGTCTTTTGTTTGTGTTCTTCTTCTTCATCTTCTTCTTCTTCTTCAGGATAATGTGTGTTTTCATCAAAGAGAATGAGCGGATGGATTGGGTGCAAGGGATGGTGCAACCCAAGGGGCATTTCCACACATGATTTATGATGATAGTACCACCAGCATTGATTACAATAGTAGGCAGGACCATAAACAGATTCCTGGCACCCACGACAAGTAAATCCACCTCTGTAGAAGAAAAATGTTGTTGCTAACAACTTATTTTATATCAAAATATTTTAAAATTAATGTGAAATTGACGTTTTTAATCAATGATATTGTAATTTGCTCGACAGGTAAACAAGGGTGTCACCTAATTTGAACTAATTAATTAATGATACCTCTTTAATTTGTTTCAAATCTAATTATGTATATGCATGCATGGAAAGTTATGATAAGTACACATCAGTCACAGTCCTAACATAGATACTCTACCAACTTAAATAAGTTTGTAAAAAAATATATATTGTTAATCCTTGTAGCTAGATTAATTAGTACATTATGATGTTTTCTACAAAAAAAGTACGAGGTTTAAATCTTTCATTCTTATTATAACTATTGAAAATTTCAAAATAAAAAATTGTTGTCTTTGCTTAATTGATAGCTTATTATAATCAGATTCTAGCTTACTTTTTTTTTTTTTTTTTAATGTCTAAACAATTGTATGGCAAAATGAAAAATCAATTAAATTCAAACTTTTTAGGATCGCATCTTATGATATATACATATGTGTTGGAGCATCAGAGTTTGGTATATGCTGTGGGTTTTATATTAGTTTTAATTCACAGAAAAAGAAATAGAGGGGAAAAAGGAATTGAAAGCATGACTTCCCTTCATTCTTGGATAATTTCCTTGCCAATCGATTTTGGGACATTTATTTCAGGTCACTATGTTTACTTCCTAAGACAAGTCGCAAAGCATTGATATGAGCCATACAATGGCTTCATTTTTTATTTTTTGTCCTTTTTTTTTTCCAGCCGCCAATAGAAGAACAAAGAAAATGATGAAGATGTTCATATCAAACCTTATAAAATTGAAAAATTCATCATATTATACTTTAATTTATATATAGCTATAAATTAATCTTAACATTATATTTTCCAGCCGTGCTACGCACCTTTCTTTTTATTATTATTATTTTTGTTTTTTTTTAATTCATTTCGTAGAGATGCATGTAATTATGTCTCCAACTTGCATATGAAATGGTACCGTTTGTGAATGTGAAAATGAGGGGAAGATGCTAAAATGGACGTGTGTTTCGCATCTGAGAATGACTGCTTTCGATTTTCATATATATATATATACACACACTCCCGTAGGCACCTTTAATATTATGATTTCTTACATGTATATATTTATTTAAGGGTAAAACTTAGTTATAATATTTTTTAATGTAAATTACATTATTTTTTCAATTAAATTCAAACATATTATTATATTGAACTTAATTGCTTTAATAAAAAAAAAAAAATATTGTTTGTACTTTATTAATTAGTACAGTGTACTGTATATACATGTATTGGAATTTAATTATGGAATATAATATATAGCATCCAAAAAACTTTGTACCAACATTTTGTCATTTACAATAAAATATAAGAATTTCAATCTATGGATTCCATTTTTAAATTTTTGGTATTATTATTGGCTCGAACATTTGCATATCAGTGTATGGTCCCAGCATTCTAAACACCAGTAGCCAGGACCATACACTGATTCGTGGCACCCATGACAAGTATATCCACGTCTGTCGTCTTGACGGAAGAGCAAGGGATGCTTTGAATCAGAAAAATGTAGAAGGTGCTGCTGCTGCTGCGGCTGCTCCATCTTGTTGTTCTATGACATAATCATCAAAATAGTGATGCGTCAGAATTGGTTTCGAATCTATCTAACAACACACCATTTTCTTTCTTTAAATTTCCATGTAAAATGACCCATTTTGGAGTTTCGATTTTAATAACAAAAACTGATTCTAAGCTTTTGGGTTTGGGTTCATACCGTAACTTATAGAGCATATACAGAGGGATTTGGGCGTGAAGAGTAGTTCTATTTGGCTTTCGGACCAGATTGTTTAAAAGGCATGGGTTTGGCCCGGGTGGGTATTTTTGTTGGGTGGGTCTTTTCAATTTCGCAATGTTAAAAGTGGAAGACAATTTTAATAACCTTACCTACAAACTATTGACATAGACAAAGGATTAGGAATTCTATAAATTGATTTCATTATTTAATAAAAACGTGATTTTTTTACTTGACTAGAAAAATATTATTTCTTTGGATAAATAATAAGAATAATGGCTTTTTTTTTTCCCTGTGTCTGTTTCTTTCATTCAATCACTCTCTTTAAATCCACTATTGAAAAAATTTTATTTACTACAATTACCTTCCTTACCAAATATTAGTGTGATCTATTCTTTCTTTTAAATATTATAGTAAATTGGGCATTAAAAACTCACTAATCTATGAAAAAAAATTTAGGTTTTTTTTTGGTATTCTTCTACACAATAAACAACTAATTTTATAGATTTAATAGTAAATGACAACTAATTATTTTGAAATTTTACATGTGATTAACCTATAATAAATATCAAATAAAAAACTTAGAATCAAGAAAATAATGATTTATTAAAAAAAAAAAAAACAATTAAGAGATATACCTTTCATCATGCATCCAACAAAAAAAAAAAACATGATATACCTTTTATTATCTCATAATTTAACAATATTATATCTCACAAAACTATAAAGTCAATTCAAGTCTAATAAAATATTTTTAGGTGAAAATGTTTTTCGAAAAAAAAAATTCCTAGTGTCTGGTTGCATTCCTAAAAATACCGCGGAAAATATTTGCAGTGTTTAGTTGTATAAATGTTAAGAAAACCATATTTTCTACTACTTTTAACACATTCTCATCTCCCAAGCATATATATAATAAAAAAAGGTATAATTTTAGATTTTAAAAAAAAAACTGTAATTGAGGACCAGCGGTTAGCGATAGTGGTTGGCCACCAAAGATCGAGAATTTTAGTGGGGGGTGGGGGGTGGAAGTTCAATTGATGAGTTTAGGTGACGTGGAAAATGGTTTATGAAAAATAAAAGTATAAACTAATTTTCGCCATAAATGCTCTTATCTTATGGTCAAGTGAAAAAAAAATTTATAGTTGACCAACATTTTCAGTCACCCCAAGTACCCGTATATGAGGAAAATGTTTTCATGAAATCAATTTCAATCGAACCAAAAACAGTCCAAATTTTACAACATTTAATGTTTATATGAAAAATTTTAAGCAAGCAAAGTAATCTGTAGTTTGTAAATAACAATAAAACACACACACACACACACACACATAAATATGAACAAATTTGTAAAAGTATTAATACTTACAACAAGAATAATACAATTTGGCTTCAAAACACACCTAAAAAAAGCTTCCAATTGGCCTCAATTTTGAGTTTGTTGAAGTTAAGTTCTTGTAACATTTATCTATAACTACAAAAAGAAAAGGGCATTAGACACAAAGGGGTGGGGGTGAATCCAAATGTAGATGGATCACATATGAAAAGAAACAGAGAGAAAGAGGGGCGCAATGCGTGAGAATTGATTTCAAATCTAACGACAGTATTCTCAATTTTGATGTAAAATGATTGATGTGGAGTTTGATTACGAAAGATATTGACGTGATTATAGGATTTTAATAAGAAAGATTGAAAGCTTTTGGGGTTCATACCACTACAAAGAGAGTATAAAGAGAAGGATTAGGGGGTGTGTTTGACGTTACTTGGGTCTAATAAAAGTAAGTGCAAAAAATGGATTTTTAGAATGAAATTAAGAAATTTGGGTTCAACTATTGTTTGTGATAAACTTATAATAGATATTACATAAAACTTGGATTCAAGAAAATACTTATTTAAGTGATATTCATTTTATCAAAGATACATAAAATGTTACATAAACTAAACCATTTAGTGTCAATTTCAAGTGCAAAAATGTAGAAGCTGCTGCGGCTGCTCCATCTTCTTGTTCTATGGCATGCACAGTAACAGGAACAATCATAGACATAATCATCAAATTAGTTAAGAGAAAAAGAAAGAAAAGAGCATCAGATGGATGAGATTCACATTAATATACGGAAAGAAACAAAGAGAAAAAGACGTAGGCAGTGATAGTGATGCATCAGAATCTACCTAACAAACACCATTTTCTTTAAAGATTCAAAGCCTTTTTTTTTTTTTGGGCTAAATAAAGATTCAAAGCTTTTGGTTTGGGTTCATACCGTTAGTTTTAGAATGAAATTAAAGAAATTTGGACCTGATTGTTTAAAACTTAAAATTTAGAAGGCATAGGTTGGGTCGGGTGGGTATTTTCAATTTTACAATGTAAAAACTGGTGGGGGGCAATGTTAAAAGTGAAAAACTTAAACATTTAAAAATAAAAATAAAACGAAACTTTTTTATTTATTAACAGCAATGCACCTGAAACGTTAAATATAAATATTATGTCAATATTATCATTAGAAATGCAACAAGGTAATTTCTTATTTGTAATTGTATAGTTTCTACTTTTTTTTTTTTTTTTTTTTTTGAGAAATAATTACAACATACTGCTAACCCCGCAGCTTGAACCCTTTCCCTCCTAGACCCCCAAGCACTTTGTGCATGGGAAGGTGCCAATTCAGCTACAAGGCCTTTGGCGTATAGTTTCTACTTGAATAAAGCTATGCCTTTTTTCTATTAGATCATTCTCTTAATCTTTTTTTTTTTTGGTTGCTCAATTTATCAGTCCCTTAATCTTTATGTCTTTTAATATTTTGACAAGAATTTTAAACCCAATAACACTACCGGATGTTCTTGATGAAGAAAATTTAGGTTCAAAAACTCTCTTCCACACATATAATAAAAAGAGGGAAAAAAAATAAGTTTTTACGTTCGCGAAGGAATGTAAATTATCTTACTATCAATATGAGACAAAATGAAGATTTGATAAGGAATGGATTCAAGTCAGACTTTGGGTAATTTTTACAAAAATTATATTCCTCAAAATCTTTTATTTATAACATTAGTTTGCTAAATTCACTGTGGAATAAGTTTCTTTTCTACAATCATCTTGCTAAGGTGATTTTTTTTTTCAACTATAAAGATAATTAGGCATTTAAAACTTACTAGTCTTTATTATTATTATTTTTTTGGCGTGTAATCTTATAGATTTAATAGTAAATTACAACTAGTTATTTTGAAATATTGCGTGTGATTAACCTATAATAGATATTAAATAAAACTTGGATTCAAGAAAATACTTACTTCTTTCTCAAAAAAAAAAAAAAAAAAAAAATTAGTTACTTAAGTCATATACATTTTATCAAGGATACATTAAATGTAACATAAACCAAGCCATTAGGTAGTAATATCTCTCACACAAATATAGTGTCAATTTCAATTGCAATGAAATGTTACCACATTTAACATCTATATGACAAATTTTAAGCAAGCAAAGTACTCTATAATATATGAATAACAATAGAAAAAAAATACACGCACACGCACACACACACATATATATGAACAAATTTGTAAAAGCAACTATCAATACTTACAAAAGGAATATATAATTTTGACTTCAAAACAGCCTAAGAAAGGTTCCATGTTAGCCTCAATTTTAGTTTTGTGAAAGCCAAATTAAGGTAGAATTCATTTAGAACTTCTACTATATATAGAGGATTATTATGCCATTATGACAAAAAAAGAGAAGTAGGCAAAGCAAAGCATTTATGCTTGCTTGCCACTTTAGACTTGTATGACTCATGTGGAACAAGAGAAATAAGGTAAGGTATTTATGATTTGCTTGCCAAATTAGACTTATATATTCTCTTTTATTTAAACTTTTTTTGATCCATGTCCAAAATTCTTACTACCATTTACATTAGCTTTCTTTTTCCTTGCTTGTCCATACTAACCCTTTCCACTATTACATAATTGCAGCCACTAAAACGACTTAATTGATTACAAAATCATAGGAAAACCAACATTTCTTGGTTTGGCTACCTGCTTCTGTGGATTCTTGTCTTCTCTAAGACTGCCTAGTTGCCCTGACAGACTATTTTGAAGGCCACAACTTTCCCCTCCATCTAAGACGATTTCTCCGTAGTTGGAATGCAGCAAAGTTAATAGTTTTGGCAGATCAGGTATTATTTAAGCAAAATAGTAGACATCTTTTAGAAGAAAAGTCCAGCATCACATTTTACTAACAATAAGTTGTAGGAAATTCTATACACCTTCAGAGAATTTGTATTTAGGAATAACAATTAACTATGGCTGCTACAAAATAACAAGCAAACGTCGACCGACCCGACGTCAACCCAAATGTCCGCCACTTTGAACCACGCTGCTGCCAAGTCTGCAAACCAAACCAAAGACCGATGGTTTTGCAGTAAGGAGGCGAACAGTGCTGTGATTCATGGAGATTTCAGATGGGCGAAGGAAGGGATTGAATAGGCGATATAGCACATTTGCTGGATTTTAAGAAAAAGGGGTGGGGATCTGTTTGGTAAAATTTCTTCAATTGCTTTCACACACAAGCAAAACAAAGCAAAAATAACATTTTATTAAAGTACTCAATATTCGCCCTTGTAACAATTATTATTATTATTTTTTTTAACTTTTAAGTAAATTTATTTCAAAAAAAATATTCTCAAAAAAAAAAAAAATTCACAAAAGTCAAAAAGAAAATATTAAGAAATATTACAAATATTATTACGTAAACTTAAAAAACTAATGTGATCGTGAATATTATTAGTGGATTTGAACAATATAATAGATGAATATTTGAATTACAATTTTATGATTGCTTTTTTATTATATTTTTTTATTTAAGAAATGTGGACGTGATAAAGGTTATGTAAAAAAATTTATAGTAACCTTAGCATTACTTAAAGACTATAATATACCATAGTTATTTTTCTTGCCTTATAAAATTTGAATCATCTCAATTCTCAATAGTCAAATTTTAGTTACATGTTCCTCACACACACACACAAAGAAAAGTGACTTGAATGGGTAAGAAGTTAGACTACCAGAATTGGATAAAGCATATGGCTGATTTTGTATATTTGTAATAAGAGATATCTTCTCCTTAACCATAAAATATTACATGCAATGATAGACAGTTCATCTGAAATTGTAGGAAAATAAAAATAATTGGTCTTATAACAGTCTTGTATTAGTTGTCAATGAAAATCAAACCTAGTATTATACCAATGCATTAAATCTGAGAGTTGGTTTCATGATATAAACTACTAAAGTTGAATATTTATTTATTTTTACCAAAAAATAAAAAGTTGAATATTTCAAGATCCAATAAATACTCGTGTAAGGTGTTTACTGTTTAGTGAATCAGCCTACAATTATATTTTAGTTTTTCCAAAATACTTTCGCAATGATTACTTCCCTTAAAGATAAAACAAAGATATGATAATTTGATGAAATAGTTTTGAAGTTTTTTTTTTTTTTTTTTGAAAACAAATAAAAAATAAGATAATTTTTGAAGTTAAAATAAGAAACAAATAAAATTTTCATCACAAGCTAATGGAAGATAATTTGCAAGTGCACAAGATAACTGAAGTTAAACAAAGACAATCTCAAAGGAATTTTCAACCCCTAAACTTTAAAGATAATTTGCAAGTGCACAAGATTTGCTAATTTAGTGGATAAATCACTCTCAAAAGGAGAAGCCACTCTTCCTATACAACGTGGAATTTTTTGATTGTTACTTATTTAAGTAATTTTTTTAAAAAAAATTAATTATTTTTATTTTAGTTTATTTCATAAATGGTTCCATTTTGTGATGTGGCGTGGTGTTTACTGTTTAGAATTAATATTTAAATCCAATTATTTTTTTTAAAGAAAAAATTTGTAATCTATTTAGTATATGAAATTCATTCATATATTGATTATTAATTAATAGCAAAAAAAAAAAAAATTCTTGATATGCTTAAATTTACATTTTTTTTTTAAACCAAATATTGAATGTTTAGGCATTATCTTAAAATTTGCTTTAATTTTTGCCAAATCATGAAAAACCCCTTGTAAGGATATCAGTCAATTGAGTATGCAAATTACTCATCATATATTATTCCATTTTGATAAGAAAAAGAAGGTGGAACTAGGTTATTGAGCTACTCCATTAATATACTTAGTTTTTACTTCATAATTTAAATTTTGTTATTGTGATACAATTGATTTTGATAAAATTATATTGCTTTTTAAAGAAATTATTAAAATTGAATCACTATAAAATATATTGAAAAGGTACAACGAAATATGTCTCTCAAAAAAAAAAAAAAAAAAAAAAAAGCAAAGCACAACGAAATATGGTATTGTAGGGTCCAAATTCCGTGGCCCAAGCCCAAAAGATCAGGATTATGAGCCCAACGAATTCAGAACAATGAATTTGTAGAGAGTGGGTGAAAAAGCTAGGCTGGTTATGAATCTAGCAACGGTCAAATGACATAAAAACATGCTTGAAAACTAAATAAACTCAAGTCCGAAGAGGCTTGTTATTGATTGAAAGGTGAATACAATTCTAAGAGTTCTCTCCCAGCTTTTTTCTCTTCCCCCCTTTCTTTAGAGGCCTATCACATTTATATATTCTTTTTTTCCTTCATCTTCACCGTCCACCTGTTCTTCATCTAAGCCTTCACTTGAGTACATATCATATTAGATATCTGCTTTAGTTTTCTGTGAGTGGTGGTAGCTGAGATTGCACTGTTCAGGAGTCTTCTCCACATAAATGGAGCCAGGAAAGTTGCTGCAGTGCATTAAATACAGTGGTAGCAGCTGTTCCTTTTAGATATTTTTCCGTTCTTATCATCTCCAGGCATGCCCAAAGCTTGTCCGTGTCATTGAAGTTGTTGGAAAAATCAATCAAAATTTCCGTATACTTACTTGATCAAGTCCCTTTGGTATTCGAGGAGAATGACCTCTTCGGATCACTAGGGTTCTCCTCGGACTATCTTCCTTGTTCGCTTCCAAGTATATTTCTTCCACCTAGACTCCTTCCTAACCATTTTCTTTTCTTCGGACATAGTGATATTCGAATTAAGTCTTAGACCTAACACGTGATGTTAGGCTTTTACCCCCACAATAGTCCCTTAAAATTTTGATTTTTCCCTCGCATCCGAGGAGAAAAAAGAGGATTTTGATTTACTGTGAAATAAAAAATTTAAAAACTGGAAATATCTGAGTTTACACGTGTATGAGCATCGGTCTGGGCGTTTCATCATTGCCATTACCGTTTTCATATTTCCAAGGCACCATTAATTACTCTAGGCAGCGCTTTGTCTTTGGCATCCAACGGTGGGCTTTTGATCCAATGATCGTGATTTTTCCTCCAAATTTGGGCGGGATAACTCCTACCCTTTCATCTGTCCCTATATAAAGTCTCAGAGGTAGTTATTTTTCCTTTACAGATTTTCAGATTTCCAGCGAACTCAAGCACTCACACCCATCAAGCTCTTCCAGTCATCAACTCTCACTCTCCTCAGAATCTGCGAGAATCTCTCCACAAGTTCGAAGATCATCTCCGATTTAGTTTGCGTAAGTTCTCCTTTACTCAAACCTTTCATCCTCTCGTCGGCTAACCTCTTCGGCCACCGAGTAGTCACTCCCCTTCTTTATTTTAACTGAGATGGGTAGATTCCGGTATTCGGTGGATAGCCCCACCTAGATGGAGGAATTTAGGGTAACATATCGCATTCCTCAGGATGTGGGTTTGAGATATTGTCCGCCGAAAAAGCTTCTAACAGATCGTAAGGTGGGCGAGGTTATCATCCCCATCATCGCCTTCCTAGAAGGGGGAATGACCATTCCTATGGGCACCGTTACTAGAGATTATCTCCGAAACCATAGGCTTAGCCCTGACCAATGTGCGCCTAACGTATTTAGGATTTTAGGATCAGTTGATGATTTAAACCGTCATCTAGGATTGGGACTCACCTGGCTCGATGTGGTACACATGTATGAATGTCGTAGTCAGAAAGGAGTGGGATACTATCTCAGATCCCGGTCCAAAGTCGTTAGGCTCATCTCCTGTTTTCCTAAATCTAATAAAGGGATGAAAGACGACTATCTGATCGTCTCGAGCGCGTGGCATGACGGACTTCATTGCCCAACCCAACCAAGAAAGCCAGGTGGGACATCCTAGATTTAGGTTTCCTAACAATAGATTCAGGATCCTTATTTTTTAATAATTCGGTCATCTCTTTGTATCATCATTTTCGAGTTTTTGACTAAGTTTTATTGTAATGTTCACAGACAAAACACACGTTTCTCCTTAGCTCAGCCTTACAAACGTTGCCGCGCTCAATTACCTCCTCTGATCACAAATTTTTGTAAGTGGAGACGGGCAACTCCAGGCTGTGCATTTTATTATTGGTTATACGCCGAAATCAACTGATTTTTAGTCGATCGGCAACGCGATAATATAGGGAGATCGTCGCATCAACCGTATAGACGTTGCTCGGAAAGACTTTCTAGCGCCGTTTGATCTCGCCCCCGTGCCGCATCCAAATCCGCAGGGTATACCCTTGCTCGTCCAACCCATTCAACAAGCTCCTCTAGAACCAGGAGTAGGTGAAAGAGTTGTCTCTTCAACCCCTTCACTTGACGAGCAGATTGATAGGTTCAAGTTCGAAGGAGAAGCTTCAGAAGGGGTTCAAGTTGTAGACGCCGAGGAAGAGATTGACAGGCAGTCCAGTGTTCTTCCAGAGAGGATAGACATACCAGACGATTCTTCCGAAGAAGACATGGAAAGCTTGAAGGACTTGATGAAGAATAGAGGCAGAAAAACTGGGCCTAAAGAGATTGGATCGTCTCAACTAGCAACCACTCTTCCTCCACCACCACCTCAGGTTCCCTCGGATCTCGGCTTAAAGCCATTGGCAAATCTGAAAAAGAAAAGGCCTCTAACTGATGACAAAGAAAAAGAGGTAGCGCCTCCGAAGGGACCTAAGCAACAAAAGGTGGTCAAAGACCCTCGGAGCAAGAGGGCTTCGTTTACAGAGAGCCGAGACGAGGCTCATGCAGCAGATGTGCGCCAAGGAACTCGTATTTGGTATCCTAAGCTGGTGCTAGATGGTGCTCCCATCTCCTGGGAGGCTTTCCTCAGAAGTTATGGAGGGGGGAAAGCAGGTCTCACTGCCGAGGCACTGGAGCAACCACTACTCCTCCCAAAAGACATGTAGGCATATAGGTGCTTCAGCCAGTATGAACTCTTCTTATCCCTTAAAAGGGATTTAGCTATGGTAAGTAGATTGATCCGATTTCTTAACTTTAAGATGTCGGTCTTTTCTATTCGCCTTTCTTCCTCGCTTTATATTGAAAATTTTCATTCTGTCATGCAGATTACTCAGCAAGTGTACGTGGTCGAGGAGTGGAACAAGAAGACTCATACTGAAGCGGCGGAAAAATCTCTAGGAAGTTTGAAGGAGGAGTATACTCGCCTGTCCGAGAAACTAAAAGAAGTGACCAAAGAGAGGAACAGCCTGGATGTGGGCCTAAAAAGTGTCGAGAAGCAGGCCGAAGACCAACGCCAGCAGCTGTACACGATCGAGATTAACTTGGCAACAGAGAGAGAGCTAGTGAAAGGTTTTCGGGCTGAGCTTCAGAAGGCCAGAGATTCTGCCAAGTTGGCCGAGAGTGACGCTCAATTGGCCAAGGAGGCGCTTGAGGCTGAAAAACAGGCCGCCTACACACTGGAGGTGACAAAGACCCAAGCCAGGCTGACTGAGGAATTTGCAAAGGTCTGTAGAGAGTATTGCGACGTAACACGGGACAAGGGCCTTGACGCTGCTGGGGTCCCTCCAGAGTCTGCCTTGAGGCAGCCTAGGAGAGTTTACTATCATCCGGACATTTATGAACTCCCAGAGGATTTGGAAGAGCCCCCAGTCAGCCAGACTCCTCCTGCCCCTGTTGATACAACTCAAGAACTCGGTCAGGTCGGTGTTCAAAGTTCAGACGCTGTTGCCGCTCAGTCTGGCTAGACAGTTGACTCCTCGGCCATTCAGACGAAGGATTAGATGTTTAGGAGTTCTGTTTTTTTTTTTTACTTGTATTAGTTAGCTTTTTTTTTTTTTTTTTTTTTTTTTAAGGGACTGTAAGCTCTTTTTTGATCAATAAAATCGTTTCTCTTTTATCTTTAATGCCCTCGTGGTACATGTTGTGATTCATCATTACTACAAACATCAATAACTTGTAAACTTAACCACCATATCGTGCTGATGATGCGAATAGCCTAAATTAATACTGAAAAAACAGTTTATGATAGAATTACCAATAAACAATGAGAGCAATTATTCTGTCATGCATAGAGAATGCTACTTCCCATTGATTCTGACTTACACACGACTAAGTAGGCCTATCATAAGTTAGAGTTTACTTAAACGCATCCGAGAATTTCAAGCATGATTCATTTTAAACCTAAGCATTAATAACAACTAGATAGAGGTGTTAACTAACCCAAATCATCTGGTCCGAGGACTACAAGCATGATTGGATTTAAGTTTAAACACTTAGGAGAATAGTGAATGAGTATTAACTAACCCAAATCATTTGGTCCGAGGACTACAGGCATGATTGGATTTAAGTTTAAACACTTAAGAGAATAGCAAACGAGTGTTAACTAACCCAAATCATCTGGTTCGAGGACTACAGGCATGATTGGATTTAAGTTTAAACATTTGGGAGAATAGTTAACGTGTGTTAACTAACCCAAATCATCTAGTCCAAGGACCACAGGCATGATTGGATTTAAGTTTAAACACTTAGGAGAATAGCGAACGTGTGTTAACTAACCCAAATCATCTGGTCCGAGGACTACAGACATTATTGGATTTAAGTTTAAACACTTAGGAGAATAGCAAACGAGTGTTAACTAACCCAAATCATCTGGTCCGAGGACTATAGGCATGATTGGATTTAAGTTTAAACACTTAGGAGGATAGTGAACGAGTGTTAACTAACCCAAATCATCTGGTTTGAGGACCACAGGCATGATTGGATTTAAGTTTAAACACTTAGGAGGATAGTAAACGAGTGTTAACTAACCCCAATCATCTGGTCCAAGGACTACAGGCATGATTGGATTTAAGTTTAAACACTTGGGAGAATAGTGAACGAGTGTTAACTAACCCAAATCATCTGGTCCAAGGACCACATGCATGATTGGATTTAAGTTTAAACACTTAGGAGAATAGTAAACGAGTGTTAAGTAACCCAAATCATCTGGTCTAAAGACTACAGGCATGATTGGATTTAAGTTTAAACACTTGGGAGAATAGTGAACGAGTGTTAACTAACCCAAATCATCTGGTCCGAGGACTATAGGCATGATTGGATTTAAGTTTAAACACTTAAGAGAATAGTAAACGAGTGTTAACAAACCCAAATCATCTGGTTCGAGGACTACAGGCATGATTGAATTTAAGTTTAAACACTTGGGAGAATTCTTAATATAACGAAATGGCATATTGATTGAAGCGAAGACTCGTTTAATAATAGTACATTTTAAGATTATTTACATTCTAAGGCCGTGGTATTACATGACTATCTAGGTCTTCTAAGAAATATGCCTTAATACCAGCCCCTGAGGTAATACGGTATGGTCCTTCCCAGTTCGGTCTTAGTTTTCCCCAAGCTGGGTTCTTTGCATTGCCCACCACTTTCCTTAACACCAAATCACCAGGCTTTAGAGGCCTCAGCTTTACGTTGGCATCGTAGCCTTACTTGAGCTTTTGCTAGTAATGTGCCAATTGGACAATTGCGTTTTCCCTTCTTTCCTCAATCAAGTCCAGACTCTTCTCTAGTTGCTCATCGTTGCCGGTCGGACAAAATGAACTAATTCTCAATGTTGGGAATCCAGTCTCCAACGGTATGACAGCTTCAGCCCCATAGGTCATTGAAAAAGGGGTTTCTTCGGTAGACCGACGAGGCGTAGTTCTATACGCCCAAAGTGCGTGTGGTAATTCTTCCACCCATCTACCCTTCGCGTCGTCTAACCTTTTCTTTAATCCATTAACTATGACTTTATTAACAACTTTTGCTTGCCCATTTTCCTGGGAATAAGCAGGGGTGGAGTACCTGTTTGTGATTCCCAGCTCACTACAATAGTTCCTGAATGCTTTGCTATCAAACTGAAGGTCGTTGTCCGAGATGAGGGTGTGAGGGATCCCAAACCGAGTAATGATACTTTTCCAAACAAACTTCTTCACATCCACGTCCCTGATGTTAGCTAGAGGTTCGGCTTCAACCCATTTGGTGAAATAATCTGTGCCGACTAGAAGATACTTTTTGTTTCCTGCAGCCTTAGGGAATGGGCCCACGATATCCAATCCCCATTGAGTGAAAGGCTATGGACTGGATAGTGGATTAAGGGTTCCACCTGGTTAGTGTATGTTTGGCGCAAATCATTGGCACTGGTCGCACTTTGTAACATATTCGTGAGCTTCTTTTAGCATATTTGGCCACCAAGTAATGGCTCTGTGAGCTAAAGATCTACCTCTAGTATGGCTCCCACAGATTCCTTCATGTAACTCTTCTCGTAGTAACTCAGTTGCTTCATGGTGCAAGCACAATAAGTATGGCCCTGAATAGGAGCGTTTATACAGTTTCTGGTCCTCGGACAGCCAGAATCTAGTTGCCTTCCCCCTTTCCTTCGAGTAAGATATCGTCCTTCGAGTAAGATATCGTCCTTCAAGAATTTAATTATAGGATCCATCCAACTGAGTTCGGCCCTAATTTGATGAACTTGGACTACTTCTCTTCTTGCCTCCGTAGGCCTATGCAGGTCCTCGACGAGGATAACTCTTGGTAAATCTTGCGTCGAGGAGGTAGCAAGCGTGGCCAAAGAGTCAGCATGTGTATTACTACTTCTGGGGACATGCAGCAAATTAAAAGATTCAAACTCTGACTGCAAAGTCTTAATTTGACTCAAGTACCCCTGCATTCTTTCATCTTTCGCCTCATACTCACCTTGCACTTGGCCCACGACTAATCTTGAGTCTGAGAACACTTCTACTGCCTTTCCTCCCATTCTTCGAACCATAGTCATTTCCATCAGTAAAGCTTTATACTCCGCCTCATTATTTGTCGCCGAAAAGTCCAGCCTTAACGATTTTTCAATGATGATTTTCTCAGGAGATATCAGCACTAGCCCCACTCCGGAACCTTTTCGGTTCGATGCGCCGTCCACGTACACTTCCCAGTGTAAGGGGCCTTGTTGGGAAATCATGCCAACCGATTTCTCATCCATGTTGGACGTTGGCGTTACTTCTTTTAACTGGGGCTCCGTGAACTCGGCCACCAAATCTGCAAGGATCTGGCCCTTAACTGATGTGCAAGGCATGTATTTGATATCAAAAGCCCCTAAGATCGTGCCCCATTTAGCAATCCTCTAGTGTAGTCAGCGCTTCGGAGTATAGCCTTGAGTGGGAGCTGGGTACTTGGAAATAGTGAGGCAGCTTCCGTGTACCAAGCACCACAGCCAGAATAGCCTTCTCCAATGGCAAATAGCAGATCTCGGCTTCATGCAGCGACTTACTTACATAATAAACTGGCTTTTGCACGTCGCAATCTGCTCATATTAACACCAAGTTTACAGCATTAGGAGCTACAGCAATGTAAGCAAACAAGACTTCATATGGCTCAGGGCTGGACATGATTGGAGGCCAAGCTAGGTAGTCCTTAAGTTACTGAAAAGTCATAGCACATTCCTCAGTCCACTCAAATCCCTTCCACTTGTTGATCAATGAGAAGAAAGGTCTACATCTATTTGCTGATCGGGAAATGAACCTGTTCAGGGCAGCAGTCATTCCAATCAGTTTCTGAACCTCTTTGGGGTTCCGAGGAGCTCGTAAGTTGCTGATAGCTTTTATCTGATCGGGGTTAACTTCAATTCCCCTGTGAGTCACCATGTACCCCAAAAACTTGCCTGACCCCACACCAAATGAACACTTGGATGCATTTAAACGCAATTTGTGTTTCCTGAGGATTTCAAAAATTTCCTTGAGATCCCCAATGTGCCCAGCTATGATCTTGCTTTTCACCACCATGTCGTCGATATAAACTTCCATATTTTTACCCAACTGTGGTTCAAACATTCTAGTCATCATCCTTTGATAGGTGGCCCCTGCATTCTTCAGATCGAACGGCATGACCTTGTAGTGGTAATTCCCAGTGGGGATGACGAAAGCTGTTTTTTCCTGATCATCCAAAGCCAATGGTATCTGATGATACCCTTGAAAAGCGCCCAGAAAACTCATTCGAGGATGGCCAACAGTAGCATCAACTAGTTGATCGATCTTTGGCATGGGAAACGAATCCTTTGGACAAGCTCTATTTAGGTCTGTGAAATCAACACATACTTGCCATTTTCTGCTTTTCTTCTTCACCACTACTGTGTTAGCCAACCATTCAGGATAAAAAATTTCCTTAATTGCTCCAGCCCGCTTGAGCTTCATCACCTCTTCCCTGACAGCATCTGCGTGTTCTCTTGATGGACGTTGGAGCGGTTGTTTTTTAGGGAGGATGGCTGGGTTAACGTTCAGATGATGGCAAATGAACTTTGGGTTTACTCCTGGGCCTCTGTGGAGTCCCATGCAAATACGTCAGTGTTGGTCTTGAGAAACCCTATCAGCTCGTCCTTCTCTTGAGGAGGCAGCATAGATCCGACTTGAAAGAACTTCTCTGGATCATCGTCGATAACTACCTTCATCAAGCTTTCACACTCTGCTCCTTCAGCTGAGGCTTCGGTGTCCGGCACTGGGGATTTTAACTGTTATAAGTCCTCTTCGTTATGGGCCGAGGACTCAGCATCAGGTTTATGTTGGATCGCTGCCACTAGACATTGTCTGGCAGTAGATTGATCTCCTAAGATCTCCCTGACTTGCCCCTCGGACGGGTATTTGATCTTCTGATGAAGAGTGGAGGATACAACCCCCAGTGTGTGGAGCCAAGGCCTGGCTACGATCGCAGTGTAGGGTGAGTAATCGTCTACCACTATAAAATCTACTTCCACTGTTTCAGAGCCAGTTTGCACAGGTAGCCTGATTTGGCCTCTTGGTATGACCACTTCCCCATCGAAACTCACCAAGGGCGAGCTATAGGGCATTAGGCCTTCAGGTGTCAAGCTCAACCCCTTATAAAGGTCAGGGTACATTATTTCTACACCGCTGCCTTGATCCACCATCACCCTCTTGACGTCATACCCCCTATCCTGAGAGTGATCACCAAAGCATCATCATGAGGTTGGATAGTTCCGATCTTGTCTGCGTCCGAGAATCCCAGCACCTGTTGAAACTCCATCCTAGTCCTCTTCGGCTCTCTGTTAACATTTTCCGAGGGCAGCCGAGCAACTGATAGTACTCTGGATGGACAAGACCCTGTTTTTCCTAGTGCAGCAAAGATAACATTTATTGTGCCAAGGGGGGTTTTGAAGATTCATCTCTTCGAGATCCTGTGTTTGCCTGGTTACCTTAACTAGAGGTATGGTGTAAGAGATGTTTTAACTTGCCTTCGCTGACGAGTTGGTCCAGATGGTCCCACAAACTCCTACAATCCTCCGTAATATGTCCATGATCCTAGTGATATTGGCAGTAGAGGTTACGGTTGCGCCTTTCAGGGTTTCCAACCATCTTGTTTGGTCTCTTGAAGAAAGGCTCATTCTTGATCCTCTCCAGCACTTGGTGCACTGGCTCTCAGAACACAGCATTAACTGTCTGAAGGTTCGTTGAACCTTATTGTCCACCCCAGTCTCTCCGCGACCTGTTGTGGCCTTGCCTATTCGACCTGAAATCCCTCCTCTCCTGAGGGATAACTTTATCTTTTCCTTTACCCTGCTACTGGTCTTCTTCGACTCTTTTTCAATCCTGTTCATCAATTGGCGTACACTAGTAATTGGCTTGCCTGTTAGAGACTTCCTCAAGTCGTGTTCAGTGGGGAGTCCGAGCTTGAAAGAGTTGATAGCCACTAGGTCGCAATCGTCTTCCATCTCGTTGTACATTTCCCAGAATCTGTCCGAATATGACTTCAAAGTCTCGCCCTCTCGCATGCTTACGGACAATAAGGAGGCCAAAGACTGCAAACCCTGCGACATGTGACAAAACGGGATCCAAATGCCTGAGTGAGCTCTTGAAAAGAGCTTATAGAGTCCGCTTTCAGGCTATCAAACCACCTCATAGCGATCGGTCCCAAACTGGACGGGAAAACCTTGCACATTAAGGCTTCATTTCTGGAATGAACGGCCATCCTTTGGTTGAAATGACTCATGTGTTCCACAGGGTCTGTCTGGCCGTTATAAGTGGTAAACGTTGGCTGGTGAAAACGTTGAGGGAGTCTTGCATTTTCGATGTTACGTGTAAAAGGGGACCTGAAAATTTGATTTAAAGCCTTGCTCATAGCGTCGTTCCCTACGTCTCCATGTAATGGGCTTCGAGGCTGCCTCTCACGACGGTGTGCTTCTTCATAGGAAAAAGACTCACTGATTGGCGTTCGAGATTTCTGCTTGTAAGTGACATCCTGTTCGTCATCAGAGTCTTCATTAGAGTATGAAGAAATACGTTTCCTTTTTGCATGGCGCAGCTCCCTCTTTAGTCTTTCAATTTCTAGTTGCATGTTCTGGTTTTTCTCTGCATGAGACATGCAGCTTCCTCCATGCGACTGACTACGATCATCATGTGCGGTATGTACATTGCCTTCATGATCCTGTCTCCGTTCCAAATTAAGGAAATGATCAACATGCTGAGATGCCCTGGACTCTGCTGGTTGTTGCCTTGGTTCAGCCATTATGGGGTGTTGCCTCCACTCTCACTCAAGCTTTTCCCACAGACGGCGTCAATTGTAGGGTCCAAATTTCGTGGCCTAAGCCCAAAAGATTAGGATTATGAGCCCAACTAACCTAGAATAATGAATTTGTAGAGAGTGGGTGAAAACGCTAGGCTGGTTGTGAATCTAGCAACGGTCAAATGACATAAAAACACGCTTGAAAACTAAATAAACTCAAGTCCGAAGAGGCTTGTTATTGATTGAAAGGTGAATACAATTCTAAGAGTTCTCTCCCAGCTTTTTTCTCCTCCCCTCTTTCTTTAGAGGCCTATCACATTTATATATTCTTCTTCTCCTTCATCTTCACCGTCCACCTGTTCTTCATCTAAGCCTTCACTTGAGTACATGTCATATTAGATATCTGCTTTAGTTCTCCGTGAGTGGTGGTAGCTGAGATTGCACTGTTCAGGAGTCTTCTCCACATAAATGCGGCCAGTAAAGTTGCTGCAGTGCATTAAATATGGTAGTAACAGCTTTTCCTTTTAGATATTTTTCCATTCTTATCATCTCCAGGCATGCCCAAAGCTTGTCCTTGTCATTGAAGTTGTTGGAAAGATCAATCAAACTTTCTGTATACTTGCTTGATCAAGTCCCCTTGGTGTCCGAGAAGAATGACCTCTTCGGATCACTAGGGTTCTCCTCGGACTATCTTCCTTGTTTGCTTCCAAGTATATTTCTTCCACCTCGACTCCTTCCTAACCATTTTCTTCTCTTCGGACATAGTAATATTCGAATTGGGCCTTAGGCCCAACACGTGATGTTGGGCTTTTACCCCCACAGGTATTATTAATAAGTTTTTTTTATTGATTTTGTATTTGAGTTAATGATAATAATTTTAGAAATTCTTTAAAAAAAATAATGCTAGGATAAGATTCCTCCTATTAAATCATTTGATTTCCAACAATTTTTATTCAAATGTGAGATACTTGCTCATTTGATTTTGTGAGATTGATTAAAATTAAACGAAACTGGAGTATTTAAATAGGAGGGGATCTTACTCTTTTCTCAATCTAAATTAGAATAAATTACCTTAATTAGATGTGGTTAGAGGTTTTGAACTTAACACCTCATGGATTTCGTGATGTGTTTAGAACCATTATACCAACCTTTTAAGGTTTTAATCATTTAGTTTAGATATGAGCTTGTTAATTTCAATATAAAATCAACAAACTGGATATGTATGAATTCGACTAGTTGTTAGTAGGTAGATCATGAAAGTTGCTTGATTTTTTTTTTTTAATAAAAAAACCTCAATTTGAGTTTTAGAGATTCACTGGGTCAAAACTATATTGTTGTTAAAACAGCCAGTGGTTTGTTTTAGAAGTACCAAAGGTTTATGGCAACACAAAGTTTAGTCTGATCTAGTACTCTTTTCTCTTATGTCTTTCATCCTGGGACCACTGCAGCTTTCTGCTTGTGCTCCCCTTGTCCAAGGTGTTTTACCTTGGCTTTTGTATACTTCTTTATAATCAATACAAATTACCATCGTTTATCTCAAAAAAAAAAAAAAATTACATTATTTTTTAAAGAAAATCTATTGAAATATAACAACTTGTTTTCTGCAATATGATATTATTAGTGAGTTTTTCATTGAATTTTGTATTTGTATTAATGATAATAAGTTTTGGAATTGTAAAAGACTTTAGATTAGTTTCAAATGGATATGGAGTAGATCTAAATTAATAATATACTTGTTGTACTATGAGTTCAAAATAGTTTCAAATTGGAGATATTTGACACAAAATTAGGGTGAATTTGAAATCTACTTGGAAACCCTTGGCACATTATTCAAATGGATTAGATTAATCTTTTGAAGACCTTTTACTTTAATAAGTTTAATTAATGTATTTCAGAGATGTGAAAAATGTTAATTTCAATAAACAAAAAGGATAAGTAAGGCCTTATTTGATAGGTGGATTTTTGTTTTTGTTTTTGTTTTTAAAACTGTGTGAAAATAGTTTTCAAAAAATTGAATTTAAAACTAGTTTTTAGGGTTTTTCTTTTCTTTTTTTTGGAATATACATATACCTATTTGGCTCCCACTGTTAAGAAAATTTTTTAAAATACTAAAAAAAAAAGTTTAGAAGACCATTTTATATTTTTGAGACAAAAATTAGCTAATTACATATTTTTAAAAAAAGGTAAAATAAAACACAAAGGGATTACATAAAAAAGGTAAAAGATATTTTTAAAAAGTCAACATCAATAGTACAACACACCTATTCCAATTTTTATTTATTTATTATAAGTAGCAAAAATTTTATTAAGAAAGAAACTAGTGTCTCAAATAGAAATTTTAACAGAGTTCTAGAATTACAACAAAAAAAAAATAGAGGAAGTACAATGTGTAAATCCCTAAGCCCGAGACCTATCAAACTAAGTCTGAATTAGCAAAGACTTCAAATGGTTAATAGGTCTCACAATAGCCTCAAGTGTGTGTTTTTAATTTTTGCTTGTTTGTGTAGTTTTTATTAAATGATATGATTTTCAGTAACTTTTATGTTAAACCATATATGTGTTATAAAAAATTAAAAACTTAGTTTATTTATAATAAAAAAAACAAAAAATTAGATTATTTGAAAAAGAAAAAGTGAGACAAAAAGTAAAAAGCAAAACTGTTTTAAGCAATTCACATATGCACCCCATATGTGTGGTTGTTTCGTTGTGGGTACCAAATTAACTTAATTTTTTATCCCAAAAAAAAAGTGCTACGGTTTTCTAACTAAAATTTTGTTGAGGTTCTTTTTTATCTAAACCAAAATATGTTAAGCCCAAGTTTATAATTCTACACGCCTAGGGACTATCTTTAAGGCCAACTTACGTAAATGAGTCCCATAAACAAATATCACCACACTACACGCCTGGGGATTGTTTAACATGTTCACAATCTCTGTGTGTGTGTGTGTGTTTTGTTATGATACATCAATTGTGTTTCAGGCATAATTGTTTAACTAATTATTAAATCTCACCGTCTTCTTCTTTAGGGCTTGGGCTCAATGGGCTGGACTGAATCTAATAGATCATATATTGTTGGGATTGTCAGTTTTAGAAACTTGTTTATTGAGTAGCCAATGGAATCCAACTAAGTTTCTAACGTTTAACTACGTGCTTCAACCATAATAAGGCTGCCAATTTCTATAGTGACACCATTCCTGGTGACAATTTCATGACTCTACATGCAACTTTAACCCCAAGGTGTAATACAATTCAATGACCCAGTTTCAACTTTGAACATATATTTGTACTTTTAGTATGCATTTGTCTTATTGCTGACCCTGAACAGCAATGAATTTGGATGAAAATAAGCTAACAAGATTGGAGAATTCTCTAAGAATATTAGCGGAAGAGAGGAGGCTTTTATGAAATAAACATCTGGAAAGGAGTCAACAGAGAGTGAAAAAGAAAGGATGTTCGCACAAAAGAAAAGAGTCTATGTCTAATTATATAAGAGTTGTACAAAGATAATTACAGTTTAGATTTACTCCATTGTTCTAAGATTAAAAGCAAATTACGATTGTGTTGGCAATTCAACTAGTGCGAAATCCCAGAATAGTCAAAACTGCAATTAATTGCAGTGGATATGAAGTAAAATCAGATTAATCATTATTCATACAGAACAATGTTGTCTTGTCCCCTTTTAATTGCTGAGACACTGTTGTGAAATCTAAGGCCTATAAACAAATAAGGCTTGGCTATAAACAAACAGTATCTTATGTATCACATATACATTGTGCTGGTTTTGATGAGATGATTGGTCCAATTGATAAATGAGTCAGAACTAAGAACCCTTTCAAGAATGAATGACACATACAAAAACACGGTGGGGAAAAACAAGAATTAAAAAGGAAGAGTTTCACTGATGACGAACAACAAACTTATTGCTTTTTTTTTTTTTTTTTTTAATTCAATAATTACACTAGGGAATAGGATATTTTAATCATAGATGTTTTCGTTAAAAACATTACGAGGTGTTAATAAGATGAATTACAAAGCTCTTGATAACTTGTGAACTTCTTAATCTTTAATCATTCTTTACCAAAAGAATAAAAAAAAAAAATATTTTATTCCCCAGCCTCCCCTATTTGGGGCTATGATAATCCATACACTTGTTTTTCTTAGGAGAGTTTAAATCTATCTTTTGTTTTGTTCCCATATCTCTCTCTTTCTCTTCATTTTCATTTCCTTTATTTTTATTTACCTTCTCATTAATTTTAGGATAAATAAATAATTTTAATAACATTTCTATTTTTCTTTGTCAAACTCAATCTATCCAGTTCTATAAAACAATTCAACTAAACTTTCATATAGCTTTCAAGAAATATTCTAGTCATTTACGCAAGTGCTTCCCCCTTCCCGACTCCCCTAGGCTTTGCCCCTGCCCACGCCAAACTCACATCCCAAATACTCATTCCGTGTTTCCGTCACCATGATAAAATCCTCAAGCCCAACCAATCGGCCCACACCATAATCCAAAAACAGCCATCTATGCTGCCATGAGATTACACACACACACACAAACCTTTAACATGCTCCTTTAGAATTGTAAAAGACTTTGGATTAGTTTCAAATGGATATGAAGCAGATTTAAATGAGAAACTAGTTAAAATACAAGTTGAGAATAGTTTCAAATTGGAGGTACTTGACACAAAATTAGTGTGAATTTGAAATCTACTTTGAACCCCTTAACAAATAATGCAAATGGATTAGATTAATCTTTTATTGACATTAACTTTAATAAGTTTAATGAATGCAATTTAGAGACATGAAAAATGTCAATTTCCAAATGAAATCAACAAAATGGATTAGTATACATTCAGCTATTATATAGCCTGTAAGTGCATATTCAGGTGCAAGACGTACAACATTTTCTACATGTTGTTCACCTTTAGGAATAGATATGAAGCGTGAGAAATCAATTAGTATGGCAACATTGTTCTCAACTAATATAGTGATAGCCAACCTAACAATTCTATGGATAATAGGCCTAGAAAATGCAGTATGGAGATTTGCAACTGCATTAGCTACGCCCATTGGGATCCTTAACCTGCATTTCCATGTTAAGGGCTCAAAGTGGACTGTCTCAGTTGGATCAATATATTTGGTCTCTATGCAGCATCCTAAGAGTTGTAGAACATTTTGGTGGACGCTCATTTGTGATTCCACCACAATGTCTTTAATAATGCCAAGCGTAATGTTTTCCATAACAGAAAATCTTTTTTCTTCTGTGTAGTACTTTTTAACTAAAGTAAGTGTTCTTTCAGAGAATCCTTGTATAACTTAAACTCACCATCCCATAGAATACATTGATGCTTGTCATAGTTGTTTGTTGCTCTTTTGAACTCCGCAGCAGATAAGACAAGGATAGGATTGCTTTTCCTATTGCAAAAGGCAATTAGATCCTCTAATAATAGTCTTCCATTCTTCAAAAATGACATCTCTTCACCTTTCATTTTCATTTTCAAACATGAATTCATCTTGTCAACCAAACCATTTAGATTACAAATTGGAATATCAATATACACATATAACATGTTAAGATAAGACATGAAGAAGCTATATTACACCATAAGGAAAAAAAAAAGTTCTATGACCATTCGCATAACGCATGATTTGCATCTTTGAGCAATTATGGACATCATATGAGAGTTTGGACCAATTAGGTTATTATGCTTATCTTCTCAAAAAAAATAAAAAATAAAAAAGGGTCATTATGCTTCATTTGTTCAATCAAAAAATGTTTTATACTGCCTTAAGGAATTTTCCATTGACAGCTTGTCAGTTGAATTCCACAGTCTTTTTTTGATAGGTTAGTTGAATTCCATAGTCTTTTGAAGCATTATAAATCTGGGAGCTTGGTTTCATTGTATAATCATATAAACTACACTTAATTCAATTATTTCACAATCCAATCAACCTAAGGACTTTTAAAAAAAATAGAGAGGGGGGGGGGGTGTTCAAGTACATCAGCCTAGGGTCATATTTTAGGTTTTCTGAAATGCTTTATGATAATTACTTCCCTTAAAGATTAAACAAAGGTGAATCTGTGTGTTTTGAAGTTGAAATATGAACCTAGATCCACCTCAAACAAAATTAAATAGCAGCAAATCAGTAAGACTAAGAACACAAATATTAACATAGCATGATCCAAGAACATAAATTTTAAAATATCATGGTCTAGTAACACAGATCTTGAAAATTAAATTATTAAAAAAATAGCATTAGGCATGAAGGCACATCCCAAATGTCGGAAATTTTACTTTAAAAACACAAACACACAAATCTTAAAACTCAAATCCTGCTTCATAGGCGTGGAGGCATATAGAATAATTGAGGTTTGACTGAGGGATTCAAAGAGAATGTACCATGTTGTACCCAGAGCAAGAGAGTTGCAGCAATAACATATGAAGCTCCAGAATTTGGCAGCTTGTGGATCTAAAGTCTTATCCACTTGGCAATATCATGAGCTCTATTATATAATACCTATAGTTTTTTTTTTCCAAAGAGTCGAGGAAAAGGGCTTACAAGTCAACTTACCAAGTAGGAAAATGGGGAATTTCATCACAATGACTTTGCTCTCTCCTTAGAGTCGGACTTTCTCTTTAACAATCCAGTGTGCCAGACTAGGTTACAACCCTTTTTTTTAGAGGAAAAGTGCTTGTAACTTATTACTAATAGTATTGCTCATTCATGGTTAAACTGGGATAATTTAGGGTAGATTTTTCCTTAAAATACATAATCTATTAATTTAAATAGAACCCTAATAGTTTCTTTTTAGTCCAAAGACTCCAAACTACAGAGCTGTAAATGTAGTAAGTGAAACTTTGTGGATTAAATTGTGACAAGGCCAAACCACAAGGGGTAAATTGCAATTTACCCAAGAAATTATTCTGTATTTCTATGAAAGCATCCTATGTTTTTTGTTCTCAATTGTGCTTCAGGGAATTACAAACCACTATGAACATAAATGTTCCCCCTCTCTGCTTCAGTAGTATTTGTATTTCAAAGGGCTACTAGCGTATTGGCTATTGAGCTGCCAATGGAATCCAACTTAGTTTCTAACTTTTTACTGTGTGTTCAATCATGATAAGGCTGCCAATTTCTACAACACCATTCTTGGTGACAATTTCCTACCTCCACATGCAACTGTCAAACACAAAGATGTAATTTAAATATATAAATCAATGACACAGTTGTAACTTCAAGCATATATTTATACTTCTAGCATGCATTTGTTTGTATCGTATATTGGCACTTCAATATGGAATATATTCAGAAAGTACAAGAGAACCATCAAGTTGACAATAAAAATCAGAGAAAGGAGGAGCAACTGAATGCAATCTATGGAACTGATGTTCTTGCAGCATATTTAATGAGTGAATAAGTTCAGATGGAGATTTAATTGCAGTTGACTACCAGATATAGAGGAAACAGTTAAACCAACAAATGATGCTCCCTATGCGTTCACTTCCAGTTTTCATTGTGTCTCTGTATGATTTAATTCACACCCAAAGCACCTACATTCCTCATGCAGCCAATACAACCACAGCCTAACTTGAGACATAGACATAATGATCTATATTCTCTGACACGAGTTTTAGGTTTGGCAACCTAGGCTCTCACCACCCAACCCATATCAAATATTTCTGTTGGGTATCTAGGCTTGTAGCACCCCCTATCATTTAAAGACGGTTCAAAGTAATCTCGTTCCTTCTTCTGGAATCTAGTCAGTGTGTGACAATTGGGAAATTATGGCTATTCCATCCTCAACATGATAATTTGTGATAGCAAACATATCTTTTGATATTTTATATTTGGAGGTATAAATCCAAATGGTTTGTGTAAAGTTGTGATTTACGACTACAAATCTTTTTGATCGATAAACTACACATCAACAGTAATAATCCTTGAAATTATTCCTTGATTTAACCTAGTCTCATCATCATTAATCCACGAAAGCAAAATCCTCCCAACCCAACAATTTGTTGACATGAGTTTGTTGTATAATGAAAAAACCAAACATTTTCTTTAGTTATCTTAGCAAACAAATAAAAAGGAAATAAAAATTCCAATGCATGTGGTGTTAAGTGATCCAAGCAGCAACCAGAGACCCTTAGAACACTGTTGTGGACACTCATTTGTGAGCCAATGACAATGTTGTTAAGAATGCCTTAAAGTGTAATGTCTTTAATAGCAAAAATTTCTTCATCTCTAAACTTCTTAACTGAGATTAAACGGTCCTGCAGATAACCCTTGTAAAACTCAAAATCAACATCCTGCCTGCAGAAAGCGCTGGCGTTGGTCATAGTTGTTTGTTGCTCTTCTAAGCTCTTTGGCAAAGAAGATACGGATTGGTTTGCTTTTTCCATTGCAAAACGCAATTAGCTCCTCTAATAGTAGTCTTCCATCCTTCATAAATGATGTCTCCTCTTTTGCTTTCCTCTTCATTTTCAAACATGAATTCATCTTGTCCACCAAACCCTTAGATTACAAATTGGAATATTAATATACACACATAACATGTTAAGATAAGACGTGAAGAGGCTATAATCTGTTTCTAAGCAAAGATACTTGGATGTCAATGATCAATCTTTGCTTAAAGATCAAGGGTCATGCACAATTTAGATTTTGAAACCAGTTGCACCCTACCACTATGTAAAAAATGAATTGCAATAATTTGAAGCATATTATACTATAAGAAATAAATTTAAAACAAAATGTTCTATGACCATTCTCATTACTTATGACCTGAATCTTTGAGCAATTCTGGACATCATACGGTGGTTTGGACCAATTAGGTCATTATGGTTCATTTGTTCGATCAACAGATGTTTATACGGGTCTAAATTACCTCCAATACCACTTTAACAGGAGATATCCTTTTGTTTTAATGGGATGCTGCCGCATCACCTATTAACTTATCCTGTGGTGGAGATTAAAACGTAATCCGTTTCATTTTTACTTGGTGAGAGACTAAACAAAACTTTTAACACTTCGCTGTTACTATCTCTTTCATTCTCTTCCCTTTTTTTCCCCTAAAAAGTAAAAAGTCAATTCTTTTTTGCAGCACAGGGTGAATTAGCTGAGTTTTTCACACACAACAAGGGAAAACCAAACATTGCTGGTATTAAAGGGTCCAGCTTTCCCTCATTTGAAATTAATAAGAGTACTTAAAATGTTCTGGGTTGTATTCACTGTGCATCACCATCTTCATATTCATCTTAACTCCATTTCCTTGATTTTTCTTTAAATTTTTAATTAACGAGGGACCTATGGAGGGAGCACTATACAAATTGGTGTGCTCTTTTCCAAGTTTGGCTTCAAAAATTGTACTGAAACTGGATCGCCAAGCCCAATATTTTGTTAATGTCTTGGTTTATTTTTGGATATATTTTTTGGGGTTTGGTTTTCTTTATCAGTGTGTAAAAAGTTCATCTTAATTTTTCCCAAGGGAGATGTCAGCGTTGTGCGATTTCATGTGCTGCCAAGAATGACCCTTAACAGTGTTCTTGAGGTGCCTTATGTTTTAATCTCCACCGCATAATAAGTTAGGTGATGTGGCAGCATCCTATTAAAAGAAATGGGGATCTCCTATTAAACTGCTACTGGAGGTAAGCCGGACCCTGTTTATACCACCTTAAGGAATTTCCCATGAACACCTTGTCGATTGAATTTCAGAAAAACTTTTATGATAATTACTTCATTTAAAGATTATACACAGGTGCTAATTTGTTGAGACATGAATCTGTGGGTTTTGAAGTTGAAAAATGTACCTAGATTTGCCTCAAATCATACTTAATTAAATAGCAGCAAATCTAGACTATGGATGCAAAATTTTGACTAAGATCACAAATATTAAAACAGCATGATCCAAGAACATAAATCTCAAAATATCATGATCTTATAACACAAATATAGAAAATCAATCCCACTTCATAGGCATGGAGGCATATGTAATAATTGAAAATAACTGAGGGTTCCAAAGAGAATGTACCTTGTTGTGTCCAAAGAAAGAGAGATGCAGCTATAACATATGAAGCTCCAGATAGGGAGTCTTACTCTTATCCACTTGACAATATCATGAGCTCTATTATACAGTACCTATCAAAAAAATAATTTCAAAGAGTCAAGGCAAGGGCTTACTAGTAAAATTATAATGACAAAGCAGGAAATATGTGGGAAATTTCATCATAATGACTTGTCTGTTTCCCTAGAGTTGGACTTTCTCATCAACAAACTTGTGTGCTGGAACAGGTTGAGAACCAAACCCAAACAAAAAGTAAAAGAAAATTGTGTTTGAAGAGATCAAATTTGATGACCAACTTTCTAATAATCTTTTAGCTGGATGTGAGGTTTTCATTGTTGGTCCTATTTCTCTCAATTGCATGACTACAACAAATAGAAATGTAATATCATAATATTGACTTCACATACTTCTCTTTTAATTGCATGGAAGTTCTTGCAACTTATTATTACTAATATTGCTCATTCACGGTTAAACTTGGATAATTTAGTGTCGATTTGTCCACAAAATATGAAATCTATTAGTTTAAATAGAACCCTAATTGTTTTTTTTTAGTCCTAAGGCTCCAAACAATAGGGCTATAAATGTAGCAAACAAAACTTTGTGGATTAAATTGTGACATGACCAAACCACAAGGGGTAAATTGGATGGAAAATTGGAATTTAACCAAGAAATTATTTTGGATTTCTGTGACAGCATCCTATGTGGATTAATATTATAGGAAATTGGATGGTTTAAATTTGAGGGATCTTTTCCCAGTCCGAGTTGGATTTTACTAAGTGCTTCTATGTCATGTTAAAATTTGAGACCTATCTGGACCTCCTACTGTGTAATTTGTTCGCAATCTCAATGACTGTTTCATTCTGCCATATCAATTGTGCTTCAGGTCTAATTGGTTGATTGTTAATTCTCACCATCTTCTTCTTTGGGGCTTCGACTGGACTGATAGATCATATTGTTGGGATTGTTAGTTTTAGAAATTTGTTTGTTTTTATTGGGCAAAACTGCTCAACTGGTGAATATTACTGCACCATCTTAACAATATATAATCTTGTGATTTGGTACCATGAATCAGGGAATGAGAAACCACTATGGACATAAACGAGCGCCGCCCCCCCCCCCCCCCCCTCTTCAGCAGTATTTCAAAGGACCACTCATGTACCAACTAAGTTCCAAACTTTTAACTGTGTTCAATCATAATAAGGCTTCCAATATCTACAACACCATTCTTGGTGACATTTTCATACCTCCACATGCAACTTAAAACACAAAGGTGTAATTAATTCAATGACACAGTTGCAACTTGGAACATTTATTTTATTGCGGATCCTGAGCAGCAATGAATTTGGATGAATATAAGCTAACAAGGATGTGATATGCACTGGTCAATTTGCAAAATTTGTTTTGCCACATCAATCATTATTGTTAGCACTTAGCAGGTAAAGACGTTAGGAATGTGAGTGAGGGCATGACCGTCAATGATGAGCTACAGGAGTTAGACCCAAAGAGAATAGGAATACTGTCAATTTTGCAGCCCAATCCACTTATGCGGCAATTCAAGATTGGATAATTCTCTAAGAATATCAGCAGAGGAGTGGAGGCTCTTATGAAACAAAGATCTAGAAATAGTTGGCTCAACTGGAGGTAATAATACTGCATTCTTTCACTGAGATATTAAAATAAGAAATGCTAGAAACTCAATACTTTGTCTAAAAAAATGATCAGGGGAATAGGATAATGAATCCCCAACAGGTAAAGCAATTAGTTGTGGGGTACCATTATTAGAATCTTTTAGGCACCTCTAAGAGGCATATGGCTCAGGAAATATGGGGAGACTTTCAACAGGTTCTCCAGCTTCAAGTTTGGATCCAGCAGACTATGTTTTCTTTGGATGGAGAAAGGATTCAAGCTTTTATTTTTTTATGCCTTCAGGTTGTGGGTTTTCCTTCAAGATATGTAAATTGGGCGAGGGAGTGTATTACGAGTTACGACTCCTATGTACTCTGTAACTGGTTATTTTCAAGGAGCCAAAGAAATGAGACAAAGGGATCCATTGTCCCCACATTTGTTTTTGCTAGCAATGGAGTTCCTAAATCCAACTCAGATGCTAAAAGAAAAGGAGTCTTTGTTGCAAGGACTTCAACTTCCATCCCAAATGTGAGAATATGCAGCTTATTAATATTTATTTTGCAGATGACTGAATGATTTTCATAGGAGCTGATCTATACCCAGTCAAGTAAGTGAAAAGTGTTTGGGAGACTTTAAAGTGATTTACAGGTTGTAGATTAATACTCTAAAAGTAAAGTGTTTTGTGCGGGTGAATCTGCTAGTCTAAAGGACCAGATTTTGGATGCTCTTCACTTTAAGGAAGGTAATTCAGTTAGATATCTGGGTAAGTCTCTAGTCCCTAGTAAGCTGAGCTATCATGATTGCAGGCCCCTAATTGAAAAAACAAGAAGAAGAATAAATGCTTGGGTAAGTCTCTAGTCCCTAGTAAGCTGAGCTATCATGATTGCAGGCCCCTAATTGAAAAAACAAGAAGAAGAATAAATGCTTGGACATGTAAATACTTATCCTTCGCAGGCAGATTGAAGTTATTACAATTATTCTTGTATAGTGTCTTTGGGGAGTGAATGGATGTCGCAATTTCCTGGGCAATATAAGATTTATGAAGAAAGATTATACACTTCACACAACTATAAAACGGAGTGGAGACTTCCATGCACCCATCACATTATTAGTTATTATAAACAAAATAACGTTTAATGGAGTACAATCTTAAGTGCAGCCAAAGCTGTGCCGAAGATGACAGCCATTTCATGAAACACCAAGTAAGCAAGATACATTCCCTCCACCGCATTGGAATAACTGGTTGATCCAATCCACAATACAGACCTTTATAGCAATTGGGTTTTTGATCTTCTAAAAAAAGATCTCCATATTTATGATAAGAATATATTCTGATTAACTTTTGTAACAACTGCCCTGTGCCTAAGTTATAACAATGGCATTAAAGTTGAACATGTATTGGTTGTGCATAAGCAAGAACATGGACAAACTAAAACACGGTATAGAGATTTAACTCCAAAAAGTGAAAAACTCCCATAAATTTAAACAATTAAATAAAAGAAGATAAAATTTCCTAAAGAACGTAAGAATGAAGGTACCTGAGAATAAGATGTTGAAAGCATAGCTTCTCTAAATTTCCACTCAGTATTTTTAATGAACCCCACTGGAGACTAAAAGACTATCCGCATTTGCACATCCGAGAAAAAAAGGAAAGAAAGTGTAATCCAAAAAGGGGGAAAATTATTCAAATATGACCAAATGGAAATTACAAGAAGGAAGCAAAATGAGATTCAAAATTTGTACAAATGCATCACTCAAAAACCACAACCTAAGGCTTGGTAACTTACGTACAAGCAAATGAAAGTTTTTGAGTGATGCATTTGTACCAATTAGATACTATAGACTCTGCTCCAAATGAAATCCAATTGGTTACTTAACCTCACTCCATCACTCAAAGAATATAAATATTGGTACAAATATAAAATATACTAAAGGCTGAAATTCAGATCAAACCAATAGTCAGTCCAAAAATTAGAACTGTCATGGCTAATGATAAGTTTGCAACTACTAATGTCCAGAGTAGTGACCTACAAGATGACATGGCACTAGTAATTGGGAAGAAAACAAAAGGGAGAAAGAAAGTGTCCCAACATTAATAAGTGTAGCATCTTATAGCATGTGTACTTGATTATGACATAGACTAAATACCAAGTTATTACAAAATGAGCTAACATGAGTAACACTGGAAAATGAGTGTAGTTTCGAATTTCACGGAAATGTGATCTTTGTTTTGATAGGAAATGAATGTCTAAAGGTTGGGTGTGAAAAACAAGTGCACAATAAAGCGTGCAAATAGCATTCTTGTGCAATTAGCCAATAGCATAAAGTTTCAAGTACTATATGTGTCAAAAAACTATAGTATCGCTTTCGAAAGTGCTTAATAATAAAGAAAATATATATACCCACTTCATTTAGTTTGAAAACTTTAAGTAAAACTAAGCCAATCAATACTAATAAGCTCAAGAACTTCATCTTTGATATTTGATAGACCATTTAAACTAAAAAGTAACATACCTCTAAATGTAATCAAGTTGACCACTTTCATTTTCAAATGATTCTCCATTTTCAGGCCTTCTTTGTTACTCTTGACAAACTTGAGTTGCGCCTCCATTCTTAAGCTCTCTATTATTTAAAACCTCAATCCAAGTCTCCAGTTTTGGGCTGCTCTTAGATACAAAGCCCTTGGTTTCTACTAGCATCCAAGAACCATTCTATTCAATTTATTCTGCCATTGTGAATTCTTGTAGATTTTGCCCTTGCAAAGTTTGAATTCAACATAATGGGTATACCACAAGGCAATGACCAAGCCAGCTGTGAAATCCTACTAACAACACAATCTTTGGAAGTGTGCAGGCAAATGAAGACCAATGAAGACGCTTGGAACACATTGTGCAGAATGCAGTTGATATAGTTTTGAGTAAGAAATATTACTATTTTAGCAAGGATATGATTTGGTTTGCCATTGGTGATCAGGATTGCAGGTAAGTCTGTGACAAAAAAATTAATAATTAAATAAAAAAATGATTGCAAGAATGCGCTTAGCCAACTACAACTTCCTGTGCCTCATTATGGGAGCATTGAGAAGGACATCTGCATGCCAATAGGTTAAGCTACAACACATTGCCAAGTAAGAGTCTACAACATTTTTTCTTATATATTTATCCAATTCCTCTATCTTTGAGTTTTCAATCAAAATTCACCCCATCTTCATCACTCTCTTCCACAAAGCTGACCCTGAATTATCCAAGCTATTATAGCATTGAGACTTGAAGGACTTTGCCAAGTAGAAATAGACAAGTATGTGTCTTGTTCTCGATTATTCTTGGGTTAATCAACTGCATTAATCAGATCCACTATAAGTTTTTTCTGTTCTCTCTTCAAAGCATTTTGCATCAACCTTCAAGCAATACTTAACATATCCGATCCTCTGCTTTGATTGTCCATCTAAGACCTTTCCATCAAAGATGAACCCACCCTTCTTGTAAGTGCCAACGTCTTCGCCAGAAATATACAGTTTATGACCCATCACTATTATCCACAAATAGGGTTATAAAATGAATCCTTCAGTTAAAAAGTTGCTCTGCTATTTCAATTTTAATAAGCTATGGCACCATCTTCAGAGCTCGATAATCAGTAATAAAGTGGAAAATAAAAGATTTCACAAATGTATGCAATTCATCATTTGCAACAATTAAAGAAAAGCTAAGTTACATATGTAACAAAACACCAAAGGTTAGAGTAATTTCACCACTATAGAATTGTTCAAAAATTTTCCCCCCTTTCAGATTAAAGAAATCAGTTACCTTCAATTGCTTGTCATAAAAACCGTATGCAATTAAAATGAATAAATAGTGCACAATAATTTTAATTCCTTCGTGAATGTTTGACATTCAGTAGAATATTTTCACAAAATACATGACTTTAATAAATCCACCTCTTGTTCAGGCATACACACCACAATCTGAAATATTGTTGTTTAAAAAATTATAAGATTGAAAGTCTTACAATATTACTCAGGTCAACAGATGGGCAAAGGAGCAATTTTTACCTGGATGGTGACATCATATCTTTAATGCAGTAGTGGGTCCACTACCAAAAGAAATTAATAGCACGTAAGGGAAGTAAACAAAAAGAAAATGATTTAATTCATTAAAAAATCGGAGGAAAACCAACCTTTCTAGGTTTGGCTACGTGCTTTTGCATATTCTTATCTTCTTTAAGACTGCATAGTTGCCTTCATAGATTATTTTGAAGGCCATAACTTTCCCCTTTATGTAAGTCAATTTCTCCATACTTGGAATGTAGCAAAGTTGATATTTTTTGGCATATCATGTATAAGCAAATAGTATACATCTTTTAGAAGCAAAGACCAGCTTCACATTTTCTAACAATTGTTTCAAGAAAATTACATCTACCTTCAAAGAATTTGTATTTAGGAATAATTATTCATTATGGTTGCAACAAAATAACAAGCTAATTTACCAAAAACAATGCTGCATTTTTTAACTTATGAGTCTAAGCTGCTTGTACATTATGTAATTGCCACAATTCAAGATTCGAGGTTTCTTAGAAATTTTGTCAAAAAGGTAGGATACACCCCAAACACCACCCATAGCCCCGAAATGGTCACATCATCGGCAAATGACTAGTATCCCAACACCTAAACATACATACCAACAACCAAATCAAATGTTGTTCAAGATTCCCAAACATACTAAAAAAATAGAGTAAAAAAGTATTTAAAAAAAAAAAAAACACTCGCCTCAGGCTTATTGCCAGCATCAAGATTGATAGGTTCAATTAAGAATTTGGTAAGTTGCTTGTAGAATTGAAATCTAATGTTAACAAACATAACACGTCAATTGTTTTGGCCATTTGGGAGGTACAAAACAACAATCCTAATAAGCTTAGACTCAAAAGGAATAAAATAAATGAAAGTTCCCCTGTAAACTACATTGAAGGACTATCGTAAATAAAACATTCAATTTGATGATAAGAACTAAGGCTCAACCCCAAAGGAAAATATAAAAATAAAAATTAATACCACATTTGATCTTAATATACACATCTACAATGTTTGTTGAAATTACACTGGCACATTGATAAAACAACTCTATGCAAGTTTTACCACATTTGTCACAATTAAGGTGGTCTTTAGTTGCCTCAATGACAGTAATAGGGTGTGGGTGATAGTCAAATTTGAATGCACTTCCAAACTTGATATTTAGGTATTTCCCAAGAATACATGTGGGATGTCCAGGATAATCGCAATTTGCACAATGGTAGAAATTATGTTTTGGGTTGCGTTTTTCTTTACAGATATCACAATAATATTCACTAGAGTCATCTTCAGCAGTATAACAAAGAATGAAGGGATGCTCATGTTGTTTGTACCTTATAGTTTGTGGTAGCGTAGCATATTTGAAGTCCAAAGCAAATTCGCAAGTGGTACAACAGAATGTTGGGTAAATTTTGGAATCACAACAACTACAATTTTGTTCAGATTCTATGCTAGAGAGAAGAAGTCGATGGTCATGACCATGGTGGGTAAGGATGTTTGAGATTAAACTACATAAAACATCAAGATTAAAGTTGCAATTCCAACACCCATAGATGAATCCATTGCAATGACATTGACAGGCATCACACCAAAATGTATTAGGTGACTTTGGGAAGAGTGTGAGTAAGTGCTAATGAAGTGAATGTCTCATTTTTTTTTTTTTGGGTAATTTAGCACAAGATTCATGAAAAAAGAAGCTACAATTTACACAACTATAAACGGGAGAGAAAATTGCCTGTATGCACCCATCGCACTTTTCATTATTTAGAACCTCATAATCCAAAAGCTAAGTCATGCTCATGACTGAAGTGTTGGATTTCTATGGCTATTTTAGTTCCGTCCTCCTCCATTTTGCTATTTTTGACTTCATAAGCTACTGAGTCAATAGATTGATCGAGCTCTGAATCTTCATTCTCCTCCTCTTTAAGTTCTTGCAAATTTATGTTCTCCCTATATCAATAGTCCACAGCACAATTGAGGCGGGCAACGAAGTCGCATTTAGAGCAAAAGTAAAACCCATAGTTTGTGTTCACTTTTTAAGCATAGATCTAACAAAATTGAGAGTTGGATTGATGGAGTTCAACTTCAAGAGAAGAATGGGTGAGGTAGAAGGGGGTGCTTGTTACGTTTAACTTTGAGTTTGCCTCACAAAAAAGCACATCTTCCATTAATCAAAAAAATGCATGGGGCACACAGATTGGGGGCACCATTGCCTTCTTTGCCACAAAGGTCGCAAGTGAATGTAATCCACTTACAAAAAGAGGTTAATGGGTGGTGGTGGACTTCAGATTCTATGGTGGGCGGTAAGGAAGCACATCTGGCGTGAAGGTTGAAGTCGGAGTGGTAACACCGATAAGTGTATTCTCGGTGAGATTCTTTGCATAGTTGGCATTTGGTCTTTGCTTTCGGATAAAAGAGAATAAGAGGATGGATTGGGTGCAAGGGATGGTGCAACCCAAGGGTTGCACCATAGATGTTTCCTAAGAAAAAAAAGGAAAGAGTGGTTTTGTTTTTTCTTAGGAAACATAGATTTTGTTAGGGGTGATTTAGTTATGGTAAAACATGACTTTTGGGTTCCTTAAAAAAATCTAAGGGAAAAAAGAAAAAGAAAAAAAATATTGATGGAATATTTAAGTTTATAATGGATATTAATTATAATGGTGGAACTTATAGTGCATATTGTTGACACATGCTAAAAAGATTGACATGTATCCATATTGTTTGCCCCATGGCGTTATTTGTCATACCATTCCTAATAAATGGAAGAAGTTACAACTAATAGAGGAGGTGAGGAGGTTGTAATCTATTGGTGACCGTCAGAATTCCATATAATAACGAACGGTCACTTCATCCAAAGGCTCAGATTTCCCTCAGTCCCTTTCTCTTTAAATTTGAATCCACACCTAAAGCCTCGTTCGGATTGCTGTCACACCAAAAAAAAAAGAAGAAGTCATAATGTGAAAATGGATGGATTTATACACAAGAGAAGAAAGAGAGAACCGAAGGCCAAAAACGGCGTCGTAAAGCTCAACTCGGAGTTGTTTTCGGGTTCGATATCGGTGATCGGAAGGCAGCGAGTGATGGAGGACGCGGTGAAGGTGGTGCACGAGTTTGTTTCCGTGGCGGGAAACCCGTACGATTTTTTCGGAGTGTACGATGGGCACGGTGGGGCCAGGGTGGCGAGCGCGTGTAAGGAGAGGATGCACGCGCTGCTGGAGAAGGAGGTGGTGGTGGTGGAGGAGGAGGAGGAAGGAGGGGGAGTGGTGGTGGAGTGGGAGAAGGTGATGAGGTCGTGCTTTTGGAAGATGGATGAGGAGGTGAGGACTGGAGGTGGTGGTGCGGCGAAGGTGGAGATGGTGGGGTCCACGGCGGTGGTGGTGGTGGTTGGGAAGGAGGAGGTAGTGGTGGCTAATTGTGGAGACTCGAGAGCTGTCCTGTGTCGCGGCGGTGTCGCCGTGCCACTGTCACGTGATCATAAGGTGAAGTAGAGAAACTAGCTCAGTAATCTTGTAACCAAATCTTCCGTGCCAGCAAGGCAGCAAGACGAGTAAGTACCAAAAAAAAAAAAAATAGAAATAGCCTTCAGGAAATGTAGCTAACTCTACATATCAACAATTTTTAAAAATACTAAGAGATGACCGTTAAACTTGAACTATAAAGCTCTCGGCCCATCCTCAATTTTGTTTTTAAAGGCTAAGATTGACTTCTTATTTTTTAAAGTGAAATCATGCTCTTAAATGTGATTTGAATGAACCGTATTTTAATTAGGGGGGCCAACATCCGTTGTTACGCTTACACGTACCAGGCTGAGTAGCAGGCTACCTTATTCGGCATTCGGTACTTTAAATGTTGGGCCTGAGTGGGTATAAAGTACATATAAGTCCATTTAGTGCTGTCCGGCCCATTGGGGAAAGTGAATCAAAGTTACCATAAAGCTCCAAAATATGTTTTATATTTCTTTCTTTGTTTCTTTCTTTCTTTCTTTTCCCTGTCTATGTTGGACTTTCTTTACATTAATTTGCTAAGTATGTTTGTTTAGCATTATTGGACTTTTTATTGTCTTGCTGGACTTTATTTATTTAGGCATTCTGTTGGATATCTTACTTCTTACATTTGCATTCCTATTACCACTAGAACTCTAGAAGCTACTTAGCTACATGGTATAGTCAGACACCACATTAGCATGTCACAATCAACATTAGCGTTGCTATCACATAGTGGGAAGTTACTTTGTAGGAGATGCCAATCAAAAAACCTAAATTTCCCACAGGCAGGTAAGCAATATAATGAAACATGCCTGATAAGTAGCTGTGTGTGTCACAGCTCTCAGCTTTTTGTTTTTCAAACAATACTTGTGCAGTTTCACTTTCATCCATCAACTTCGCAATCTGCAAGAGATACCAGAGAAAGCAGAAAATCAATGGACCAGTTTGTTCAGGAGAAAGACCACTCTCTATGTAATAAGGATCAGATTTCAGAGCACAGTATTAGTTTATGCAGATTTATCCTATCCAGTTACTTAGGCACAGAGCTGAAAAGCTCAAAACAAGGAAGCAGTACACACAGTGTATAAAATTTGGCAGGGAAGAGTGGATATAAATATAAACTTCTTTTGAGAAACAAATAAACCAAAAACCATAAAACCAAAAAATGCTTCTAGGAGGAAATATTTCACGCAATGTGCTTGCTTTTGTAATCTTTTTGTAGGAATGCAATGACTAAATCAAGTTTTAACTGCAAAAGGCCATTTGTGAAATCACAGCAAAACTGATCCTGATTAGAGTACCTTTCACCTTACATGTTTTAAAATTGGTAACAAATTAATCATCTAAGAATAGAGTTGCTTCAACTTGTTTACTGACTTACTCTGCTGAGTTCTTCACCTGTATGTACAATGAATGTAAGGCACTATCAGAAAGCCCAATGAATCACAATTTTTATGACCCAACTTTAATTAAATAGAATATGATGTGTTAATTTTGTTAGGAATGAAATATGAATGGAATGTGTGCAAGTTTAATTTTTTTTTAGTTTTGATGGGTTTTCACAACTCTTGCATATTGGAGTTTATTGCTTTTTATCCTTGTTCACACACACACACCTTATTTGTTTTTGCTAGAAATGGGGTTCCTAACTCAAATGCTACAAAAAAGGAATCTTGGTTGCAAGGAATTCAAATTCCATCCCAGATGAGAATATGCAACTTATTAATCTTTATTTTGCAGACAACTAAATGATTTTCACAAGAACTGATTTACTCCCATTCCAATTAGTGTAAAGTTTTTGGAAGACTTTAAAGTGATTTTTGGCTTGTAGATTAATATTTGTGCAGGTGTATCTGCTGGTCTAAAGAACCAGATTTTGGTTGCACTTCACTTTAAAGAAGGTAGTCTCCTAGTTGGATATCAGGGTATGCCTCTAATCCCTAGTAACCTGAGCTTTTATGATTGCAAGCCCTTAATTGAGAAAATAACTAGAAAAACAAATGCTTGGACATTTTAATACATATCCTTTGTAGGCAGATTGAAGTTATTACAATTAGTCTGTATAGTGTCTTTGGGAGGTGAGTGAGTTGATGCAGCTTTTTTCTAGTGTAGATTAACACAAGATTTATGGGGAAAGAAGCTACACTTTGTACTACTATAAAACGAAGGTGGAATGACTCCAATGCACCTGTCAGGTTTTTTGTTATTCTAAACAAAATAATGTTTAATGGAGTGCAATCTTAAGTGTGGCCAAAGCTGTGCCACAGAAGACAGCCATTTCATAAAACACAAAAGTGAGCAAGGCACATTTCCTCCACCACATTGGAGTAATTAGCTGATCCAAACCTTGACACAGACCTATATAGCAGTAGGGTTTTTGATCTTCTAAGAAAAATATTTCCAAATTGATTATAAGAATATGTTCCATTTGACTTTTGTAACAACTACTCTATGCCTAAGTTATAACAATGGCATTAAAGTTTGAAGTTGTACTAATTGTGTAGAAGCAAGAAAATGAAAGAAAAAAAAAAAAAAAAACACAGTATAGATATTGAACTTGAAAAAGTGAAGAACTCCCAGCACTTAAAAATAAATAAATAAAAGAAAATAAGATTTCCTAAAGAATGTAAGAGTGTGAGAACCTAAGAATAAGATGTGCACGTTAGGCGATTTCTCCATACTTGGAATGTAGCAAAGTTGATATTTTTGGCATACTGGACGTTGTTTAAGCAAAATGGTAGACATCTTTTAGAAGCAAAGACCAGCTTCACATTTGACTAACAATTACTTCTAGGATATTCCATATAACTCCAAAGAATTTGTATTTAGGAATAACTATTAGTTATGGTTCCAACAAAATAACAAAAAAAATTATTAAAAAAAATGCTGCATTTCTAAACTTATGAGCATAAGCAGCTTGTATATTATGCAATTAATGCAATAAAGACTTGAGGTTTCTAAGAAGTTTTGTCAAAAAGGTAAGATAGACCCCAAACACCAAATATAGCCCCAATATGGTCACATCAACATCAATGGCAATTGACCAATGTCTTAACACCTAAACATAGATACACACCAACAACAAGAGCAAAAGTTGTTCAAGACACCCAAACATATATTAAAAAAAAAAAAAAAAACTCAGGCTTATTGCCAGCATCAAGATTGGTAGGTTCAAACGTGACAACACGTTAATTGTTTTAGCCATTTGAGAGGTACGAAACAACAATCCTAACAAGCTTAAACTCAAAATAAATAAAAGTTCTCCCGTAAACTACACTAATGGATTATCGTAATAAAAAATTCAATTTGATAATAAGAACAAAGGCCCAACCCAAAAGGAATATATATAAATAAAAATAAAAACTTTTATTTGTCTTTTTCATACACAATAAAAGTGCATGTTGAAATTACATGGGGCACATTGATATATCAACTCTACACAAGAACTATTACATTTGTTACATTTAGGGTGGTCTTTAGTTTCTTCAATGAAAGTAAGGGGGTGTGGGTGAGAATCAAACGTGTAAGAAACTCCAAATTTGCACTTTGGGTATTTCCCAAGTATACATTTGGGATGGGCAGGATAACTACAATTCGCACAATAGTAAAACCAATGGTTTGGGTCTCGTTCTTCTTCACAGATATCACAATAATATTCATTGGAGTCATCTTCAGCAGTATAACAGAGAGTGAAGGGATGCTCATGTTGTTTGTACCTTGCGGGTTGTGGTAGTGTAGCACATTTGAAGTCCAAAGTAAATTCGCAAGTTATACAACGGAATATAGGGTGAATTTTAGAATCACAACAACTACATTTTTGAGAAGATGCTATGCTAGAGAGGAGAAGTTGATGGTCATGACCAGGGTGGGTAAGGATGTCTGAGATTAAACTACATGGAACATCAAGTTTAAAATAGCATGTCTCACTCTCACACCAATAGCTGAAGCCATTGCAATGAAGATAACAAGCATGACACCAAAATGTCTTACTCTTATTAGGTGGGAAGAGGGTTAGTTGGTGCTGATGAAGTGGGTGTCGTTTTTTCCTGGGTAATTTAGCACAAGATTCATGAAGAAAGAAGCTACAATTTACACAACTATAAAAGGGAGGGAAAATAGCTTGTACGCAACCGTCGCATTTTTCAATATTTAGTACCTCATCATCCGAAAGCTTTAAGTCATGTACATGACTGAAATGTTGGATTTCTGTGGCTATTTCAGTTCCATCCACCCCCACTTTGATATTTTTGACTTCGTAAGCTGCTGAGTCAGCAGATTGATCGAGCTCTGGATCTTCATTCTCCCCCTCTTTAAGTTCCTGCAAATTTATGTTCTCCCTATATCTGTAGTCCGCAGCACAATCGAGATGGGCAACAAAATCGCCTTTGGAGCAATAGTAAAACCCAGAGTTTGTGTTCAATTTTTGAGCACAGCGCTGACAAAATCGAGAGTCGGATTGATGGAGTTCAACTTCAAGAGAAGAATGGGTGAGGTGGAGGGGGTGCCTGTGATATTCAACTTTGAGTGTGCGTGGCAAAGAAGCACAAGTATTATGAATGCAATAACTACATAGGGCACACTGATTAAATATACCCTTGCTTTCTTGGCCACAAAGGTCACAAGTGAAGGACATCCACTTCCAAAAGGGGGTTAATGGGTGGTGGTGGACTTGAGATTCGATGGTGGGCGGTAAGGAAGCACATGTGGCGTGAAGGTTGAAGTCGCAGCGGTAACAGCGATAAGTGTATTGTCGGCGAGATTCATTGCAGAGTTGGCATTTGGTCTTTTGTTTGTGTTCTTCTTCTTCAGGATAATGTGTCTTTTCATCAAAAAGAATGAGAGGATGAAGTGGGTGCAAGGGATGGTGCAACCCAATGGGTACTTCCGCACATGATTTATGAACGTAAAAGGATCTTCTAGGTGATTCCCATTCGCACCTGTAGCTAGGACCATAAACTGATTCTTGACACCCATAACAAGTAACTAAACCGTCGTAGGATGGACGGGAGACCAAGAGATGCTTTGAATCACAAAATTGTGGAAGCTGCGGCGGCGGCGGCGGCGGCGGCGGCGGTATCTTGTGCTATGATATGCAGAGTCACAGTAACAATCACAGACATAATCATCAAATTAGTTAAGAGAAAAAGAAAGAAAAGGGCATCAGATGAGACATAAAGGGAGTTGGGTGAGTGAATCGAAGAAATGTAGATGGTCAGATGGATGACATTCACATTCACATAAGAAAAGAAACAGAGAGAGAGAGAGAGAGAGGCAGGCAGTGATAGTGATAGTGATGCGATTTGATTTTTTTTTTTTTTTTTTGACTCCATAGTGATGCGATTTGGAGTTTGGTAGCGAGACATTGAGATATTGAAGGTAATTATAAATATTTTTTTTTTTGAGAAGTGGTAATTATAAATATATATATATATATATATATATAGGATTTTAATAACAAAAAGACTCAAAGCTTTTGGTTTGGGTTCATACCGTTACTTACAGAGGGAGTGTACGGAGGAGGATTTTTGGCGTGACTAGTAATAAGCAGCACATCAGTTGTTCGACTTTTTTTTTAAAGGATGGGTTTGCACGGCTGGGTTTTTTCGGAATTGAGAGGGTCTAATAGAACTAAGTAAAGAAATTGGATTTACAATGAAATTAGGAAATTTGGACCTCATTGTTTATAACTTAAAATTTTGAAGGCGTGGGTTGGGCCGGGTGGGTATTTTCAATTCTATAATGTTAAAAAATGGTGGGTGGCAATGTTAAAAAGTGAAAAACTTAACACTATTGTATTCACATATATAGGAAGTCTTTTAACTAATTTCTTAAAATTTCAAATAAATAAAATAAAATGATAATTTTTTTAATTAAAAGCAACACACATTAAAAATAAATATTATGTCAATTGTCATTTTTTACTTTATTCTTCCCATTTCATGTTAATTGTCATCATTCATGAAAATGTCTAACCCAGTTTTAAGTTTGTCTTTGTTCAAAATATCAAGTAAAAAGTGAAACTAAGTTTGCCTCTATATTTGATATAGCTTATATTTTAGGCAAGTTTTTACTTAATCCAAATCAACTAATATAACTCAAAACAACAAAGCTAAAGCAACAAAACCTTCAGGAGAAATTTTAGCTAGAAATTTTATTTGGAAATACAAAAATGAAAGAGTGAAATTGTTTAGAATTTCACATAAAGCTTACATGAACATGGTTCAATATTACTCTAATTTTACCATTAGAAATGCAACAAGGTAATTTCTTATTTGTAATTGTATAGTTTCTACTTGAATAATAGCTATGCCGTTTTTCCATTAGATCATTCTCTTAATCTTTTTTTTATTTTTTATTTTTTTTGGTTGTTCAATCTATCACTCCCTTAATTTTTATGTCTTTAATATTTTAACAAGAGTTTTAAAGCCGAATAATATGCCAAATATTCTTGATGAAGAAAATTTAGGTTCAAAAACTCTCTTCCCCACATCTGATAAATAAAGGTGGGGGGGGGGGGGGGGGGGGGAATGAGTTATTAACGTTCGCGAAGGAATGTAAACTATCTTACTATCAATATAAAACAAAATGAATATTTGATAAGGAATGGATTCAAGCTAGACTTTGGGGGTAACTTTTACAAAAATTATACTCCTTAAAACTTTTTTTTTAAATAACAATAGTTTGCTAAACCCACTGTGGAATAAATTTCTTTTCTACAACCATCTTGCTAAGGTGATTTATTATTATTGTTTGTTTAAAATATAAAGGTAATTAGGCATATAAAACTTACTAATCTATGAAGAGTTCTTATAGGTTTTTTTTTTTTGGGTGTGTATTCTAATATAATAAATGACTAATCTTATAAATTTAATAGTAAATGACAACTAATTATATTCAAATATTGCGTGTAATTAACCTATTATAGATATTAAATAAAAACTTAGATTAAAGAAATGAGTCCAAATCTTTTGTCCCATTTTTCTTGTTCCACTATATACTCCACAAATAAAAACATACCACATGTCCATCTATTTTATTAAATGCTAAATTTTTTCCTTCTATTATTTCAATTTTCTAAAATAAATAAATACATAACCCATAATATTTAGATAATTGAAATAATAAAAGGCATAAATTTAGCATTTAATAAAATAGATAGACATGTGATATGTTTTTATTTGTAGAGTATATAGTGGAACAGGAAGAGTGAGTTAAAAGACTTGAACTCGAAAAGAATAAGTTATTTAAGTGATATACATTTTACCAAACGTATATTAAATGTAACATAAGCTAAATCATTTAGCAATAATATGTCTCACACAAATAGTGTCAATTTCAAGTGCAATGAAATTTTATCATATTTGACATCTATATGACAAATTTTAAGCATGCAAAGCATTCTATCATTTCTGAATAACAATTGAAAAAAAAACACACAAATACACGCGCATGCGCGCCGCACACACATATATATGAACAAATTTGTAAAAACAAATATCAATACTTACCTTAACCATATTTTGGCTTCAAAACACCCTAAGAAAGGTTCCAAGTTAGCCTCAATTGTAGTTTTGTGAAAGCCAAATTTGTAGAACTCATTTAGAACTTCTACCATATATAGAGGATTAAAATGCCATTGTGCCAAAAAGAGAGAATTAGGCAAAGCAAAGCATTTATGCTTGCTTGCCACTTTAGACTTGTATGACTTGTGCGAAACAAGAGAAATAAGGTCAGGCATTTATGATTTGCTTGCCAAATTAGACTTACATATTCTCTTTTATTTAATCTTTTGTGCCAAAAAGAGAGAAGTAGGCAAAGCAAAGCATTTATTCTTGCTTGCCACTTTAGACTTGTATGACTTGTGCGAAACAAGAGAAATAAGGTCAGGCATTTATGATTTGCTTGCCAAATTAGACTTATATATTCTCTTTTATTTAATCTTTTTTTGATCCATGTCCAGAATTCTTACTGCCATTTACATTTTCTTTCTTTTTGCTTGCTTGTCCGTACTAACCCTTTCCACTATTACATAATTGCAGCCAATAAGACCTGTTTAGTCACCACCACCACTACAGCTAAGCTTAACTTGATCTTCCACCAAAAGAGAAAAACTCTTTGCAAGTGCAAAAAATGTCAAAATTGTTGGTGGCTTACCAGTAAATTAATGAATTAACACACTTAATCCCAACCAAAATTGCTTAATTGTAGAAGAAAGGCACATACATTTACACATTTTGGATATGAATTTTAACAAATCCACCATTGGTTTATATTTTTTTTTCTTATATCTTTTATACTTGCCCAATTTCCAAAATATCAAAGATCATTAGTTATTTCTTTAATCAAACGTTTAAATTTCAAGTTTTTGTAATTTAAAATTATGCATAAAAAATAAGTTCAAAGAATAGAACGGTAAAAAACAGCCGATTGACACAAATTGAATATGTGTGTTAACATGCAATTCAATAATTAGATTTTCAAAATATGTAATCATGTTAATTTTTTTAGTGAGATGTAGCCATCGTGTACCACACTTTTCCTTTTTTTTTTTTTTTTTTTTTTTTTTAAGTCAAAATAGATTAAACCACAAATAAAAAGTAAAGAATAAGGTATATATAATGATAATTAAGTTCCATAATGTTTTTTTTTCTTTCCTAATATTCGTTCTCTTTACATTTAACATCCAAGAAAAGAAAGAGATCATTTGATTCATCTATTTTCTTTTTCATTACACATCAATTCATTCATTCCTTCCTACTCTTTTAAGCTATCTAGATGCTACTTTAGTGGGGTATAACTAGGGCTAGTCCTAGACAAGCTTTACATAAAGTTACGCTTCTTAGTTATAGCCCAAAGCTACACTTCCTTTAAAAAAATTTTACATTGCTACATATTTTAAAAATCTAACAATTGGATTGCATGCTCTTTACGCTCTTACCAAATATGTCAAATTTTGTATCAATCAGATGTTATTTACTATATGATCAATAAAATTTTTTCATACATAATTTTACACTACAAAAATTTGTAATTTAAATAATTGATTGATAACATAGTTATTGATCTTTGATTTCCTAAAAATTTTGTAAGCATGGAGGATATAAAAAGATAATATAATCCAGTGGTAGATTTGTCAAAATTCACATTTAATAAAATGATATTTAGTGAAGTTGTAACCTTAGGCTATAACCAAGTTTGTAACCAAACTTTGTCTTATCTTTAATTGTCTAATAATTCAAAGTTTGTAGCCAACTAAATGTCTAATTGTCTAATAATTTCATAAAAGAAGAAAAAATAAATGGATATATGTTACATATGTGGAATTCACCAACAAAAACCTAACATCTTAGGATTAGCTTGTAATCTTTATTCATAAATGTATGAAGCGATAGAGCCAAAACTTAGAGTTAAAGTAGACACAAATATAAACAAATATATATATATAAAATATTATGAAATTCTAAATAAGCGTACATTTAGTATAACAAACCATCAATAGAGTTAAAAACACAAAATCATTGTTTCTTAATACATTACAATGTAATCATTTATGAAAATAGAACTCGACATGCATCTTTGATGCTTGTGTCAGCTTCTGGTTAAGGGCAAAAATAAAATTTTGGGTATATTACAAGTTTGGTTCTTAACCTTTACACTGAATATCAATTTGGAACCTAATATTTTAAATGTGTCAATAGAGTCCCTATTCTTTTGGTAATGTGTTAAAGTAGTCATTGTCATTAAGTAATAGAAGAAAAATGTTAACGTGACTAACAATGAAATAAAAAATTACTTGTATGCCACATGTACTGTCACATGGAATAATTCAATTAAAAATTTTGTTGGAACATCAAGTATAATTCATTTTATTTTATTAATTCATTTTAGAGAGAGAGAGAGAGAGAGAGAGAGAGAGAGAGAGAGAGAGAGAAAAAAAAAAAAAAAAAAAAAAAAAAACCCTGATCTGAGAAAGAGGCAGACACAAGCTTATGACTAGAAAACACCCTTCCAGATGTTTGAGGATGAAGTCCTTAAAACTTAGGGGGTACCCTTCTTATTATTATTATTTTTTTTCAATTCAGGGTTGCTTGGTTGAGTAATTCTATGTATTTGTGGACCCACTATTTGATCCTTGTGAACTGACGAGGGAATGGATGTTCTACACATCATTTTTTGGTGATTGGATTATTCAAATGGATCTTCAATTGGAACGAAAATCACAGGTGGCCTAGGTGGGTCTTCAAATGGGTCTAATAATTTCACAAAAGAAGAAAAAATAAATGTATATACATTTCATACATAGAATTCACCAACTAAAACCTAACATCTTAGGATTAGCTTATAATTTTTATTCACAAATGTATGCAGGATAGAGCCAAAATTTGAAGTTAAGGTAGACGAAAGTATAATAAATATATATATATATATATATATATATATATATATATGCGTCTAGTTATCAAAACGTGGATCGTATCGTGAATCGATTTTTCATTTTTTCGTATCGTATCGTATCATGTATCATAAGATACACAAACACTTAATAAAATTTATAAAAAACTATAAATATACATATATATATATATATAAAGGGTATATTCGTTATAAATTTTGAATATATTCAATTAATGACAAATTTATTCATCACTTATGTAATATCTAACAAGCTACCTAATAAATCAAACTAGCATATGTTTATAACATACACATTCAAATTACTTAAATTCAAAAGTGATAATTTATTACAAATGACTCAAAAATAATAATTTATTTTCATCATAATTATCAAATTGTCTAATCAACCCCATATAAGTCAATGTTATCATCCTATTTATAATTTTGCAAACTTATTTCTTCATTAAAATTTTCTTCATCATCTTTTATCATTAACATTTACTATCTCTTCTTTTTCTTTTTCTTTTAATAATTTTTCTATAAAAATTTTTTAGCATTCTAGTTTCTTGGACTTATAGCAATAATGATAAAAAAAAAAAAAATTATATTGTCAATTAATATTTTATTCATATTAATATATAAAATAAATTTATAAACATTAAAGTGAAGGATAAGTGTATATTGTGTAGTCCAATTGTAGGAGAGAGATGAAAAAAAACCTTATGAATATGTTATTAGTAGGCTAAATTAAGTAAACTAATAATTTTGTGTTAAAAACAAGTCTAACAACTTGTTTTAGATTTAAATAAAAATACAAATTTTAACAAAAAATCTCATTTTAAAATTTTAACAAAAAATCTCATTTTAAAGCATTTGTCTATGTATCGTACGATACGTACGATTTTACAATACAATATGATTCATACGATACGCACACTGTATCGTACGATTCATAAATACTTATGATACGCCGATATAATTTGAAACTTTTTACACACGATACAATACATATCGTACAATACGTATCGCGTATTGTACGATACTAACAACAGTGAATATATGAAATTCTAAATAAGTATTCATTTAGTATTAACAAACTGTCAATAAAGACAAAAAAACAAAATCATTGTTTCTTAATATATTACAATCATAGTTTTAAAAACCGGACCGGACCGGCCGGTCCGACCGGTTCAACAGGGAACCGGCTTCAAGTCCGGTCCGGTTATGATAAAAAACCGAAAATGACTAAAAAACCGATAAACAATAAAAACCGGAGGTCCAACCGAAAAAACCAAAAAAACCGAAGGTCCAACCGGTTAATGACTGGTTCTGGATTTTTTGTCTTTTCCGGCAAAACTATGCCGTTTTGGTCCTCTAAATTACCACTAAAAGTCTAAAATCCTAAAAACTAACCCTAACTCCCTCACTCACTCACCTCAGACTCTCTCATCTCATCTCCCTCACGCCTCACTCCCTCACTCACCTCACTCCCTCTGTCCCTCCCTCACTCACCTCACTCCCTCTGTCCCTAAAAACTCATATCCTCTGTTTTTCTTTCCCTCACAACCCTCTCTCACACTCTCAGCCTCCATTTCCTCAGAATTTTTTTTTTCTCTCACTCTTTCTCATCTTCTCTGTTCGGCTTTGAAATTTGGTGGTCGTCTTTTTCCCTCACACGCCTCAGCCTCAGCCTCCTTTTTCTCTCGGCCTTGCGGTATTTTGAGCAGATGAATGAGCTTCAAAGGACAAGAACTCAAGACCACTTGATCTTTTCTCATCTTCAGTTCTTGTGAAAGAAACGAAATTTGGGGAAGAAACAACACTGATCTGTTGTAAAAGAAATGATATTTTGGGAACATGCTAACTGTGGAGTGAGGTTGAACTTTGCTTGGCAGAGAGAGAGGCAGAGGAAGATGTGTAAAATGAGGAGAAGAAATGAAGAGTGAAGAAATATTTTCGAATTTTGTGTAGAAGGCTAGAAGCAAGTACTGACTGAATGGGAAAAGGAGAAGAAAGTGAGGGTAGGTGGAGAATTTAATGCAAGCAAATTTTGAATGGATGAACTGATTCACGGGAGAAGAAGTGGGGTGTAGGTAGAGAAAATTTAATGCCAAGGGAAGTAGGTGTAATAGTAGAGGAATTATTTAATAATTCTGATTAAACTTTTATGATATAAACTTTTTAAACTAAATATTATTAGTTACTAAAAAATTAATATATAATTGCGATCTGTCAATATTGTAACTGTTATGGACAGCTAGTTGTTTAATGCATTCTTCTTTTAACAAAAAAAATATATATATATATATATATATAATTTATTTATTATTTTTTTAATTATAAAATTATTAATTATGACATCACCGGTTCGACCATCAGTTCAACCCCAGTCGGACCATAAAACCGATAATCAGTCTCTTTTACGGTTCTTTGTCCGTACCGGTTTTTAAAACCATGATTACAATGCAATCATTTATGAAAATGGAATTTGACATTCATCTTTGATGCTTGTGTTAGCTTTTGGTTAAAGGCAAAAATAAAAATTTTTAAAAGGCCCAGTTGTTTGTGTTAGATAAAATTAGTTGATTAAGCTTAACTTTTTTTAGTTTTGCTATTAACAATTTTCGTTGTTGGGCTAATTTTTTTGGGTTTGTAAATTTTGTTTTAAATTTTAGATAAATCAATGATATTATTAAGGGGGGCAAGTGTTATTTCATTGAACCAAATTAAAAATTGATACATTTTTTTTTGAGAAAATGAAAATTGGTAAAATTAGTAGCTATATATATATATATATATATACAAGTATTTTTTTAATAAAAAGAAAATGAAAGGGGCCATCGCCCCCAAAGTCCAAGAATAGCACCCTCCCTAGACATATGTGCAATCTCAATAATCATGCACTTACTCATTGTTCTAGAAAGTGGATTACAAAGAAGTTAATTATGCAAAGATTTGCCAACTTATAAAATCTAAAAACTCTGTAAGATACCAATTATGTTTAGTATGCAAATTGCACGTTATGGGTTATTCCATTTTGGAAAGAAAAAGTGGAATAGTTGTTGAGCTAATTATAATTTATATACTTAGTTTTACTCAACGTAATTTGTGTTATTGGGGTAAAATGAATTTTGTAAACATTTACATTTCTTTTCAAAGAAAATCTATTGCAATGGTACAACTATGTACAAAGAAAATGATTTTTTTTTTTTTTTTGGCGCCAATGGAGGATGGTTTAGTTGGTAAGGTTCAGGCACTTCGTCTAACCCACCTAGATTTGAGTTCCACTACCAGCAGTCCTTCGTTGGTGGGCATCCATGAGGGTTGGCCCGCACCCTACCCGAAGGTTGGCGTAGCTTAGCTAATTCCCTTTTTTCGTTGACCCAAAAAAAAAAAAAAAAAAACCACCGTCTTTTGCAATATGGTATTATCAATAAGTTTTTCAATGAATTTTGTATTAGAATTAATGATAAGGACTTGTTAAGGACTTTGGATTAATTTTTCTTTTTTTGAGAGGAAAAGTGCTTGCAACTTGTTACTAATGGTATTACTCATTCATGGCTAAAGTTGGATAATTTAGGGTAGATTTTTCCACAAAATAAAAAATCTAATGATTCAAATAGAGCCCTAATAGTTTCTTTTTAGTCCAAAGACTTCAAACTACAGGGCTGTAAATGTAGAAAATGAAACTTCGTGGATTAAATTGTGACATGGCCAAACCACAAGGGGTAAACTGTAATTTACCCAAGAAATTATTCTGGATTTTTGTGACAGCGTCCTATGTTTTTTGTTCTCAATTGTGCTTCAAGGAATGAGACACCACTATGAAGTATAAACATAAATGTTCCCCCCTCTCTGCTTCAGTAGTATTTCAAAGGGCCACTAATATATTGGCTATTGAGCTGCCAATTGAGTCCAACTAAGTTTTTGACTTTTAACTGTGTTCAATCATAATAAAGCTGCCAATTTCTAAAACACCATTCTTGGTGACAATTTTGTACCTCCACATACAACTTTTAAAACACGAAGGTGTAATAAAATTCAATGACACAGTTGCAACTTGGTACATATATTCATACTTAGTATACATTTGTTTATATCGTATATTGGCACTTCAATATGGAATATATTCAAAAAGTACAAAAGAACCATAAGAGAAAGGAGGAGCAACTGAATGCAATCTATGGAACTGATGTGCTTGCAGAATATTTGATGAGTGAAATAAGTTCAGATGGAGATTTAATTGCAAGTGATTACCATATATAGAGAAAACAGTTAAACCAACAAATGATGTTCTATGACGCAAGTTTTAGGTATGGCAACCTAGGCTCTCACTACCAAACCCATATCAAATATCTCTGTTGAGGATCTAGTCTTGTGGTGCCCCCTATCATTTAAAGACAGATAAAGTTTAGCTACAAAATTAGTTGTAGCTTAAGGCTATAAACTCACTCAATAAAATAAATATTACTAACATATTTTGAAAATCTAACCGTTGAATTGCATGTTCTTTACGTCCTTAATACACATATTAAATTTTGTATCAATCAGATATCATTTACTATATGATCTATAAGTTTATATTTTGTGCATAATTTTAAATTATAAAAACTTGCAATTTAAAAAATTTATTAATGACATAGCTATTGATTTTTAATTTTCTTGAAATTTTGCAAGCATAGAGGATATAAGAAGAAGATGTAATCCAATGGTGGATTTGTCAAAATTCACCTCCAATAAAAAGATATTAAGTAAGTTTGTAGTTTAAGGTTACAACTAATTTTGCAGCTAAACTTTGTCCTTTAAAGACTGTTCAAAGTAAATATCTCTTTCCTTCTTCTGGAAACTAGTCAATGTGCGACAATTAGGAAATTATGGCTATTCCATCCTCAACATGATAATTTGTGAAAGCAAACATATCTCGTGATATTTTATATTTGGAGGTATAAATCCAAATGGATTGGACATAGTCTTAGTATATATTTGGATTCAGCGTCCACGTCCCACTTTTTGCGTTTTTGGCCTTTTTTTTTTTTTTTTTAAAGGACCAGCGCCTCTTGCACTGTTTATGTAAATAGGCAAATAAACAGTGTTTAGGGGAATGAACAGTAAACCAAAAATTTTTTTTTAATGTTTTCAGTTTTCAGCAAAATAAGTGGCATCCAAACACACCCTTAGTTAACTTTTTGATAGATATTAATAGAGCAACCTCATTCAAGCTTAAGATGATGATCAGCCTTTGAATATTAAAGCACGTAAGAAGTCCCAGCAGAAACAATGTCCAATATAGATGGGATGATGGTAAACTCCAGCTAAAATCACATAAAAAATTGAACAATTAATCAAGCCAAAAAATTTTGTAAATCACTTAAGGCATCTAATGAAGACCAGCATTGGTATGAACTCTAAAAATACACGACTGACAATGTCTCTAGACTCAAACAAAAATAATAGAAAACACGTTCTATTCCCATGAGTTAGTTGTACTCTATTACACAACTAATTTCTAAATGCTTTTGCTAGTTGAGAAGATGCAAGAAAAGAGAAAAGAAAGAAATAAAACCAACAAATCTTTTCGATTGATAAACTACAGATCAACAGTAATCATCCTTGAAACAATTCCTTGATTTAACCTAGTCTCATCATCCTTAGTTATCTCACCTAAAAAATAAAAGGAAATAAAATTTCAGTGCACGTGGCATTAAGTAATCCATCAAAATTCTCAAAACCACCCAACCATCAATCACTAGTTCACACTCCAATTCTATTTTTATTTTTATTTTCATTCTTTGTTTAGGACTTTTGCTCAAGCTTACAAGTGCAGCCCATGAAAACAACATCCAAAACACAAATTCTCAAAAGGCAACCAAATTTGCATTGATCACACCATAAAAGGATCAACATATAACGTCAATAAAAACTGATGTAGGAGGCAATGAGAAGACAGATTTATTATATTTTATTTGATTTTAATTATCAGGACAGTTTTGTAATTTCATAATATTCTGGAATGGGTTATGCTAACAGTTCATTAGATCTTCTTTTGGGTTTTATTTAAGTTTGGTTATTTAGTTGGGCTTAGTAGTAGAAGTCTAAGGAGTCCAAGTCCAAGTCTTATTAGGGTTTTAAGAAATCTTAGTTCAACTAGGTATTAGTTTTCTATTTAAAGATTTGTAATGCTTTCTATTGAGATAATGAATATTTTCAGAATTTAAGAGCTATGAAGCTTTCTTTTATGGTTTGTGTGATGCAACCTTCTCTAAGGTGTGATGCCAAGGAACCCTAGTTGTGATGCTTAGGAAGTCTAGGTGTGATTCCTAAAATTTATTTATTTTTTTAAATTTTACTATTCACGGTAACTGTTCACATCACTATTCACAGCAACCCAAATCTTGATTTTCACCTTTGTTTTCATTCCCAAACCCTATTAGCCATTGTCTCCTTTGAATACCCTATAATTCCTATTATTTTCTAGCCTATTTCCCACCAAAACCTAACCCTAATTCTTCAAAACTCAAGCTATACCAGATCTGCCCTGGTGTTCTAAATCAGATTTTGTTGTTCCCACTTGTCCTACATCAAAAACCCTTACAATTTAAGAGAAAGCAACATTGATATTGATGTTTTGATCATTGTCCATGTAAGAACCTAGGATGCATGAAAACTTCATTTAGGGTGCCGTACCCGTGTCATACTCATGTCATACTGGTGTCGTACTTGCCATTTCATGTTATAATTTTTCAAATTGCTCGTGTCGCTGTGTTACCTGTTGTCTGTGTCCATGCATTCTAGGTAAGAACAACAAGCCTTTCACTCTTCAAGCTCAAGTCTCCCCCATCTCCACCACCACCAATAGAAACCCTTAACACTAACCTAAATTTAACTACAATAATCCAAACTTTCCTCCAATATTTCACTTCCCCTCAATTGAAATATGATCAAGGCCACAAAATATCAAAAAACCCACTTCAGAAAATCCAAAACCCAGTAAAACCTAATAATCAAAATCCCACAAAATCACCAAATTTAAATCTTGATCATCCAAAAAAAACCTCCAAAATATCATATGCCCTGAAATAATAGTTGATGAAGACCACAAAATATCAAAAACTCACATCCCAAAAATTTGCAACCATTGTAGTCACACTGGTCTCCCACCCTGCCCAATGTTGACTGAGCGGCCACCATTACATAATTGCTCTAGTCATCACTAATAGCTCTTCAGTCACCACTACCACAGTTAAAGTAACTTGAATCTTCCACCAAAAGAGACAATTTGCAAGGGGAAAAAATGTCATAATTGTAGGTGGTTTACCAGTAAATTAATGAACCAACACCTAATCCCAACCAAAATTGCTCAATAGTAGAAGAAAGGCGCATACATATACACACATATGGGCTTTTGATTTCAAAATAGCATTTTAAACCTATCACTTCCAGCATAAATAACTCCAGGTTGATTTTCTAACAAAAATCAGTGTATTTGTGTTCTTATTTGACTACCCCTCCTAATTACTAAAACATGAACTTTCACTGTTGCATGGACCATTGTTTTGATAGGTACACAGTACTTCCCTCTCGAAGGCTTATGTCAGCATATTTTGATGGAAGATCCTACAGAATTAGCCATAAATCAGAAGATCATTTGGGAGAGAGAGAGAGCATTAAACTTCCTCTCTGTTAGTAAATACAAACTAAGACATGCATCAAATGATCCAATGATCAAAATATGGAAAGAAATGAGTGTCTGGTTCTTATGTGTCTAAAAGAAAGTGAATTGAATTTGACTGGATCAATACAGATGCCTTTTTTTAAAAAGAAAAGAAAAGATAAAGACAATGAAGAAGGATAAAACAGCAAACACAAAAACCGTTATATGTGTGCTAGCCAAAACATGCTGGTGACAGATTGCAGCAAAATAATATGAAGAAACCATGAGAAAACTATCACACAGTGGGAAGTAACTTTGTAGGAGACGCCAATCTCAAACCTAAATTTCCCACAGGCAGGTGAACAAAATAATGAATCATACCTGATAAGTTGCTGTGTCACAGCTCTCATCCTTTTGTTTTTGAATCAATACTTGTGCAGTTTCACCCATCAACTTCCATTTCACAATCCGCAAGAGATACCAGAGAAAGCAAAACATCAACTAGCATTATAAACTTCTTTTGAGAAATAAATAAACCCAAAACCATAAAACCAAAAAATGCTTCTTGGAGGAAATAATTCATACAATGTGCTAGCTTTTGTATCCTTTTGTAGGAATGCAATGGCTAATACAATTTCTAACTGTAAAGGCCATTTGTGAAATCACAGCAAAACTCAACCTGGTTAGAATACCTTTCACCTTACATGTTTGAAAATTGACCAGTTTCCATAACAAATTAATCACCTATGCATAAAGTTGAATTAACTTATTTACTGTGCTGAGTTCTTGACCTTCATGTTTATCAATTTAGGGCACTATCAATAAGCCCAATGATCAACAACTATGCAATAGTGGGAAAAAATTTAATATAACGATAGAAATACCTCTAGTAACTTCTCTAGAGAGGCCTGCTTTAGTTACTGACCAGCTCTTTCTTGCTCTTGAATCAATAACCACACAACCTGAATAATTCAGAAAAACTAAGCCCATAGTTCATACTTTGTATTACATAAATGAACTTTTCAAGCTGCTACCTATGAAAAAGAACAACCTTTTGAATGTAATCTGCATATGATATGCAACAAAGCAACTCCGATGCTAATTGAGAGTAGAAACTAGCTGCTTGATCAAGCATGAGCTGCTCAAATGTTATATAGTAGTCTATCTTCCCTTCTCCGATTTCCCAAAAAATATTCAAGACATTCTTGAGCAAATCTTGTTGGACCTGTTTACCATTCTGCTTCTGCTTGATCTGGACACACAAGTCACAAGTGTCTAAAGCCCAATTGGTAGAAACAGAAATCAATTCATAAAATTAATATAGAATGTCAACAAGAAACAGAAACCAATTCATAAAATTAATATAGAATGTCAACATACTAGGGAAATTGCAATATCTTTAAAGACACCAAACAACTTACTGCAGACCTGAAACTCAAAATGAAAGTAAAACTTAGCTTAGCGAATCTTAACCTGAAAAAGGAAGGTGAAAATAGAAAAAGGATGTGAGAGAACCATGCAAACTCAAGGAAGCTATTTTACGCATGAAAGAGCATGCTTACAAGATCGTGGAAGCAATGAATTGCAAGATCATTGAGTGAAGGAATGCTTCTTCTACCGACAAAGTGATGATCAAGGTACATAAAAAATCATGATAAACACTTTGTCATCACCTTGTAATTTTTCCACATTTGCAAAAGTTCTATAAGTAAATAGGCATTGTGTTTGTCATTTAGAGATGGCAGCACCTAAGAGTACAATTGAAAGCAGGGAGATTAACAGTGCATAAAAGTTGTTGGTGTTATTCCATAAAACATCAGGTAACCAAGGTGTCTAGGTATTACCTAGTAGAAAAGCATTGGGAAAGTAAATTGGGAGGTTGGATAGACAGCTAGCTAGCACTACACATAAGGTAGACATGGTCCATCTGTTTGCCCAGTCCTTAATTTTCACCAAGCTACCATTTCATTAGAAAATGGAGCTCTCAACACAAAATAATAGAGCTAATGTGCTATCAAGTTGATCCTACAATATGGATCCATCCAAGACAACATAAAGGACAAAGTGAACAACCTTGTTATTTGTAATGCTAACATACAAAAGTTTTTTTTTTTTTTTTTTTTTTTTGGGTTGTTGTTTTGGTTTGCACGGGATTTTTTAGAAAATAACTACAAAACCCAAACAATATTATTAGTTAGGCAATGTTTCAAAATATTGCATTTCTAATAATTCGACTTCAGAGAAGTCGATTTTACTATTCATATCGTCTATTTTTTGCGCCACGTAGATAAAGAAATCGAGTCCTTTGGACTCATTTCTTATACATAGAAATCGACTCCGTCTATTTCTTTGTGTAGAAATCGACTCCAGTGGAGTTGATTTCTTTGTATACAAATTCAAGTTTGTGAGTGATGAAAACTTCCTACAGCTGGGCATTCTCATTTCTTTTTTCTTTAGATCTGTCACCCAGCTCCCAGTAGCTGTAAAAAAATCACGCTCTCTCCCCACTCTTAATCTCTTCCCCTCCAAAAGAAAACCTCTCTGTCTCTCGTATATCACAATCTCTCATTTTCCCCAAATACAAATCTAAGCTCGGCAATCATGGAAATCAAGCTCAAGTTCGTGATTTCTTCGTCCGTGTCTCTTCATCTCTCAATTGCGGAAATCACATAGCATTCAAGCTCAAGTTCGTGATTTCTTCGTCTGTCTCTTCGTCTCTCAATCGCTTCTTCGTCCGTGTCTCTTCGTCTCTCAATCGCATTGACAATGTATTGCTTGATTCAGTAGAACTTAGGTTGAATTTCTATACAAAGAAATCGACTCCAGTGGAGTCGATTTCTACACAAAGAAATAAACTTCATTGAAGTCGATTTCTTTGTATAGAAATCAACTCTAGTGAAGTCGATTTCTATGTATAAGAAATGAGTCCAAAGGACTCGATTTCTTTATCTACGTGGCAGAAAAAATAGCCAATATGAACAATAAAATCGACTCCTCTGAAGTCGAATTGTTAGAAATGCAATATGTTTGAAACGTTGCCTAACTAATAATATTGTTTGGGTTTTGTAGTTATTTTCTAAAAAATCCCCGGTTTGCACTGTTCTTTTTTTCTTTTTCCTATTTTTTGGGTTTTTTTTTCCTTTGGGGGGGTTGGGGGGGGTTGTTTTCAGTGACCAAAGTTCTACCATCTAACGATGCATTCTGCATAACTGATCTCATTTGCAAATTGGACTAAACTAATGAAGAAGTTGTCTAAACGTTTTAGAATCGCACCACTGAAACAATGCTCTCCTCCAAATCCATTTTGTATCTTTCATAAAGCTGCCCTGAATAATCATAAGGTTGTCTCCGAGAACACATGGTGTAAACACAGCTATCAACCAAGTGAAGGAAGAACTCTTCATGGAGATGAAAGATTATGTGACAAAAAGCAAAATCACAGCTTGACGAATATATAACATTTAATATATTACTGGAAAGAGCTAAACAGAACCTTTCTGTATTCATTCTTAAAAAAATCTACATGTTCATTCTAGCAACTTATGCTAATTCTTTACTTCAACCATCCCACAGTTAGTAATAACCTAATTATAATTGAGAATGTGTGCAAACATGCACACATATATATACAGAACAAACAAGCAAGAAACCAAGAGAGGGCACCATAATTCAAGAAAAGGATACTTAAAGAACTTCATTAATGTAATAAATTTACATTTGTGAACAGACATAATAAATTACAAAGAAAACCAAAAGAAAGAATTAAAATTTTCACAAAAAAAGATATGATTATATCCAAGCACACAAGCACGTACATAAAAAATTAACAACAAACCATACTCAGATTACTTGAACATAACAAACAAAGGCATACCCTACAACAGATTACTCAATAAAACAAACCAAGACAACCCATTATAATTTTCAAAAAGGGTACTCAGAAAAACTACATGAACATGACAAATTAACTTGTACTTTACAACAAATCACTTAACAAAGCAAACCCAGAGAACCCATTATAATTTTGAAAAGCATACTCGAAAACTACACGAACATAACGAATTAAACGCATACATCACAGAAAATTACTCAACAAAACAAACCAAGAGAACCAATTATAATGTTCAAAAAAGGGTACTTGAAAAAACTAAAAGAACATGACAAATTAACTTGTACTTTAGGACAAATTACTTAACAAAGCAAACAAAGAGAACCCAATAAAATTATTAAAAAGGATACTTATAGAACTTCATGTAATCTTCACTAGAGAACAATGTCTTGGGTGGGTGTCCAATCAGAATATGCTTAGCCTTGACAATCCCTTCTTCAAGAATCCTCAACCCATCATCTAGCTTTACAATCAGCCTCATTCTTTTGCTTCTCTTCACCCTCAACAATCTCAAATTCCACAACATACCCAATAGTACAAACATGTCCCTACTTCATCTACAATAACACATTAATATTATGATGACACATCAAACATGCATAACAGGAACAAAAACAAGAAAGACAATAAGAATAGAATAAAACCCACATAAGAAATATTTCTAACAAAGATAAAAACAAGGAATTGTGGGAATTTTTTTTTTTAATAAAAAGTTAAAATTTATTGAAAACAAGAACTGGATTTTAGGGTTTTAGAAGTTTTTTTTTTTTTTTTTTTTACCTTTGTTGCTTTTTTTGTGTTGTTCTGTGACTCGAGTGTGTAGTGTAACAGAGAGCTTTGTTTGAGTGGGAGTGAGGTGGAGCCCGTTACGTACTCTTTATGGTACTCGGGTTGTGGAAGTGGAATCGGTAGTGGTCAAAAGGTTGACGTTTTGAGTTTCTCTTGCAGACACCATTTGCTTTCTTTATCTTTTTCTTTTTGACTTGTACGGATTCTTGGGATTAGAATCTTGTAATTCCGAATGTCACTCCGCCTCTTTTTTTCTATTTTAGAACCCATTCTGTAATGTTATAAAAAATAAAAATAAAAAATGCTAGGACACTAATTTTAGTACAATTTTATGCAAACACCATATGACAAGTTATGATTGATAAGGAGTATGTTAGTGGGCCATATGGGGACACTCTTACCAATCACAACTTACCTTGACGAATTATGACATAAAATTGTACCAAAATTGATATCCCTAACAATTCTCTCAAAAAAAAAAAAAATCATTCTATATTTAGCAAAATAAAAAAATGGAGCATATTTTAAGATAAGATTACTAACACATTAAAATAATCTTAAAAAAAAAACAAAAAATATTACAAACATCTCTCAGCCTCTCTCTTCTCTCGTCCCTCTACTTCTCTCACTTTAACAACCAATGGTGACCGTTGCAACCGCTGCAAAAATACAACCCACCTTGACTGCCGCACACAACCCAAGCATCCCCATATATAACGCCAACCCAAATCACCCCAACTCGTAGACTCACCATCATGAACCCACGACCAACTAACCAGAAGCCAAAATCAACAACAGCTGTCGCCACAAGAACCCCACCACCACCACCACCAAACCGATGAATCGAGTTGACTCAGATACTGGGTTTCTGTAGTTCGTAGTCGAAATCACCACCGATCCACGTTGTCGCCGCCACCTAGCAACCCAGCATCTTTGATCAGTGCTCCTGAAAGAGGAGAGAGCAGATATAGTGAAAGAAGGGAGACAGGACCGAGGAGAGATGTTTGAATGATTGAGAGAAAAGAGACGTAACTGTGCATTGATTTGTGCTGTACAGTTTGCTAGCACTTACTACAATGTTTGAATAATATTAAAATGTAAAGTGTTTTGTTTTGTTTGCTTTTTCTTTTTTAGCTGGGCATGTAGATTGTTTAATGTAAAGTGTTTGTGATTTACAACTAAATTTTAAGGTTTTATTAATTTATTTTATATTTAGTTTTTTTGTGAATTTATTTTGTTTGTTTGATTGCATACCATTTAGTATTTATAATTTTTGGGATAATTACACATAACCCACCTGTAGTTAGGGTGAAAATCACTTTGCCTACCCGTGGTTTGAAAAGTATCACTTAACCCACCTGTGATATGTTTCCGTCAATCTCCGTAACCCACCTCAAGCCCAGCCATTACAAAAACACCTCTTAACCCCAAAACACAACATAACACGAATCAAAACACCCAAAACTCAAAAACTTTTCAAGAGAGAGACCTGTGGTGATATCAATGTGTTCTTCATGGTTTGGAGTGTCTAGAGAAGGAGAAAACACAAGTTTCGCAACATCGAAGCTAGGGAAGGTAGTTTCGGTAAAGAAAATCAAGGTATTTGTGTTTGTTCTTGATTTAGGGTTTTAGATTTTGTTCAAATGCCAAAACAAAAAATAGCACAGAAATAAAAGAGAAACAAGATCAAAAAGTGGTATTGGTATACGATCTGGACATCATCTTTAACCACTTTTTATAAATAGTATAATCCCCAATCCAAAAAAAAAAAAAAAACTTCACAAGATCTCAAATTTCTAAACCATACTCACAATTGCTTTTGTCCTAAAATCACTATAACTGTCCACGATTTGAAATGGGTACCGACAAAGGCACCGAAAATGTGATTGGTACAAAGAAGACTCTAGTGTTCCATAGAGGTCGTGTTCGTGATGGGGTCAGGACCAGCTGGGTTATGCACGAGTATCAACCAACAAGAACTCTTCCTCACCAAAGAGCCTTTGTCCTCTGTCGCTTAAAGAAAAAAATAGATGAGAAAACTGAAGTGGCAACCTGCGATGAAGGTGAAGAAAGCAGCTATATTACTTCTAATTTTGAAAATCCTATGCCAGAGGATACAAATCCAGAGGTATATGATCACACAAAAGAAGACTTGGAATCAGTCCTACAGCTACTGCAGCAGCCACAGAATTATGATGCCTTTTCCTCACAACTTCCATTATACAATCAGCAAAGGGCACAAAAACGAATATTTTTCAACCAAAAAAAAAAAAAAAAAACCCAGTTCCTAAAAATCAAAGTTTTAACACACATAGCTATTATCCAAAAATAGCGAAAGATCTATGAACACAACACTCCCATATAATAACAATCTAAATGATGAAAATTCAAAACCAAAACAGAAGCAATCTGGATCTTCCTCAACTTCTTCGTCATCGTGTACAACAAGTACATCCTCAACCGCAAGCTCTACAATTGGCCATTTCCAATCTCACTCACCATGATCCACATGTCCCACTGTTCCTTCCTCACTTACCTTCTCGTCAAAGTTTTCAAGGTCATGGAACTCCCATCCACCATGACTCGTGACCTTTACCTCAAATCTGTGGTACCCATTGGAGCTCTGTACTCCTTTTCCCTCTGGTTCTCTAACTCCACCTACATCAACCTCTCTGTCTCCTTCATCCAAATGCTCAAGGCTTTTATGCCGATTGCAGTTTACTCCATCGGGGTTTTGAATACAGGGAGAGGTGAAAACAAAAGGGGGTCTTTAGAATATAGGATCCAAATATACGAGTTTTGAATACAGGGAACGGTGAAATTAGGAGTTTTGAATATAGGGTTCAAATATTAATTTTCACAAAACTCTCCCTTTTGATCTTGTTTCTCTTTCATTTTTGTGCTATTTTTTGTTTTGGCACTTGAACAAAATCTGAAACCCTAAATCAAGAACAGACACAAATACCTTGATTTTCTTTACCAAAACTACCTTCCCTAGCTTCGATGATGCGAAACTTGTGTTTTCTCCTTCTCCAGACACTCCAAACCATGAAGAACACATTGATATCACCACAGGTCTCTCTCTTGAAAAGTTTTTGAGTTTTTGGTGTTTTGATTCGTGTTATGTTGTGTTTTGGGGTTAAAAGGTGTTTTTGTAACGGCTGGGCTTGAGGTGGGTTACGGAAATTGACGGAAACATACCACAGGTAGATTAAGTGATATTTTTCAAACCACGGGTAGGTAAAGTGATTTTCGCCCAAACCACAGGTGGGTTATGTGTAATTATCCCATAATTTTTTTTCAAATGGATATATAACTAGTGTTTAACATTTAATATTCGAATTTCAAAAAAAAAATAATTTTAAGTGAAAAGTATTCACAATTGATGCATAATTTAGGATAAAAAGTACTCAAAGGTGAAGGGTTACCATTTAATATCTCAAATTATTGAAGCAATAGATGTTGAAGCTCCTAAAAAGGCTCAAAAATGAGAATTGAAGAAATAACATATTGCTTTTTAAGAACAAGATTAAGATGATTGAAAATCCTATTAATCAAGAATTATGTAATGATTTTTTTTATAAAAAAATTATAAATAAATAAAAACCCTTAAGAATTTTGTTATATTTAGTTTGGCTCCTCTTGAAAATATTCCTAACTCCATCACTAGTTGTTCTTGCTCACTCCCATCATAAGTTGATACCTATATATTGTACATCATTTTAGTAGTTTGACTTGGGTTGCAAACTTGGAGTGCATTATGGTACAAAGTCACTTTTGAGGACACGCACACAATAGTGCCTTCAACATTGTCCTACAAAGTGCCACTTATAAATCATGATCCAGAAGAAGGATTGTTACACATTTTAGTGCAACTATAACATCCTAGCATACTTTTATTCTCCACATTTAGAAAATGCATTCTCAAGTGCCTTTGGTGATAACATAGACAAAGCATGTAACATATAACAGGACAACAAATTTCTACTAATTATAATCTATACATGGATTTGATTTGTCATAACTTGATCGTAAATCAAATGGTAGGCACTACCCAACTTTTTTGTAGTGATTAAAAGAGTACTAACTTTAGAACACAATCCATTCATTGTTACCCATATTGTATAAAATGGGTAAAGTAGATACAAGCATTAATTACTGATGAATTCAAGTAGAATTTGAATTCAAATGGAGGAATTGACATTTAAGCTGGACCTCGTAGACATAGTTTCTTATAGATATTTTGAGTACCAGTAAATTTAACACCAAATTGGAAATTTCAAAAGATAATCGATAAGCCTCATATGAAATTACCATTAGTTTCGTACCATTAGTAGCTTATAATAGTTAGGTAATTGATCTTAGGTGGATTGATCATAATGTGGCATGGACTCATTGATTAAACTTGCTACTTAGACATGCCATGTGACACCATGCAAATTAAGCAACAGTCTAAGACAGAGAAACTATGTACATTTAATGATGACATACTTCATAATAAGTACCTCATAAACAAGAGGAGTATAGTAAAAAAAAAAGGCTTTGGTCATTAATGAGTGTTCCAAAGATATAAATTGATATGCATTAAGACTCTATTAGTTAATATATTTATTTAAAAATAAATAAAACAACACATAAAATCAAGAAAATAACACGTCTTTAATTTGTGGGTACAAATGATCGAAGAAATCATCTACACACATTTGTTTTTTCCATCATAATATTGCAGCTTCTGATTGATTCTTTCACTTATTAACAATTGAAAATAAACACACACAAAAACCAAAGAATAATAAAATAACCATAAATCAGTTAGAACTAGTAATGGATGCAATCCTCATTGCTTGGGAGTGAGACCGGCCTTTAGAGACTGAATGGTGGCAACATCTGTCTTGAAGGATTTAGCCAAGACAATGTCATCAATCTCTGTGTTGAACAAAGCTTTAGGAACTGAATCACTTCCAGGATTTGAACAACCAAAAGCTGCAATCGCTATGGCAGGTGTTGCGCATCAGGGTTGTACTGGTAGTGCACAAGTCCCTTTGGAAACACAAACATGTCACCTGCTTGCAGTGTTTGAGTATAGAGCTTGTTGGTTGTATCAATAAGACCCACTTGAAAATTACCTTGAAGTAGGAATGGCAACGGGTCGGGTTCGGACCGGGTTTTTGCATACCCGGACCCGACCCGCGGGCCAAAACCCGCAATCCAGACCCGGCCCGATTAGTAATCGGGTTTTTTTTTGGGGCCCAGACCCGCCCCGCCGGGCCCCACGGACCCCACGGGCCCCGTTTAGCCACTTGGGCCCAAATCTGGCCCAACCAAAAAAAAAAAATTTTTAAGCCCATTAAAATTTTTTGCCTAGATTCCAGCTCATTCAAGCCCATTAAGATTTTTTGCCTGGATTTTTTGAAGCCCATTCAAGCCCAAATCAAGATTTTTTGCCTAGATTTATTGAAGCCCATTATATGGCAGCCAAATCAATCCAAATTACAGATTAATCATAAATCAATAAATCATAAATCAATCCAAATCATAGGTTACTCATAAATCAATAAATTAACTGTTAATTATACATCTATAAATCAATAAATCATAACTAAAATCACTAGCTAAACATAAAAATAAAATTTATCCATCACAAGTCCAACAAATTCAAGAAATTTAAAAGCTACAAAAATCCCCCAGTCTAAGAAATTACAAAATGTCTTTATCCTCCACAAAACAACAAATTAAAAAGGCTGAGAAATTAAAAAGGCTACTAAATTAGTAAATTATTACAAAATGTCTAATCCTCCGCAATTGTGACACAGCTCCCAAGCTCCCATCCTCTTCATGAGGCTCTCCATCATCAAGAATTGTTTGAAGTGTACAATCTTCAGACATAGTTGAAGATCCTACAATAACAATGAATCTCAACACTCTTTGAGTACATTAGACAAAGAGATTTATCACAACACTCTGAGTAACTTCTAGCATTGGATAAGCAAATAAACAGAGAAACATCAAATCCTAAATTCTAAACAAAGATGAGTATAAGAGAGCAACCAACAAAGGGAAACAAGAAACTAGTTTGTGAGAGCATATACACACAGCATTTGCTGACTTTTGACTTTGTTCTAGAGGTTCAAATTTAGCAAGAACACCAACTACCTTTTTAACTGCCCTTTAATGACTAAATAATATCTTATACTCATCAAGCAAATCCAAAAAATAAAATAAACTACAGATGAAAAAAAAAAATGATCAAACTATATCAAGTATCAACAACCATCAAAATTTTAAATTAAATTAAAAACCGGACATTTTGCCTCTTTATCAAATCCAAAAAAAAAAAAATCCAAAATTTTAAATTAAATTAAAAACCGGACATTTTGCCTCTTTATCAAATCCAAAAAAAAAATCCAAAATTTTAAATTAAATTAAAAACCGGACATTTTTTATGAAACACTGGAAAAAAAAAATCCAAAATTTTAAAACAAATGATTTTTTTTTATAATTGGGTAAGATATAAGGCCCCATCACAAAATCCAAATTATATTGATTTTAAAAATAAAGAAACAAAAGGGAGAAAATCCATTTCATTTCAACTCAAACCAGACCCATGACAAAAACCCACTGTAGAAATGGCAAGAGAGATGAACAAACCAACAAGTGCAGATCCGAACCAGTTAAACACACACAACCACAACTAGCAATTAGCATTTAGCAGTTAGCTCACACATACAAATCTCACAACACGCAGCAAGACACAAATAATAAAAGGGAAAAAAATGAAAAAAGAAAACCTAACTTACTAAATACTAGGACCTGGGAGTGGGCGGGGTTGGGCAGACGGTAGAGGAAGAAAGCCAAACCAAACCAACCCAAACTAGAGCAGAAGCCGAGGTCCTGAGTAAGAGCGAGGCCGTGAGAGTGAGAAGGCGAGGCGTGAGAGTAAGAGCGAGGCCGTGAGACTGAGAATGAGTGAGGGCCGTGAGACTGAGAATGAGTGAGGGCCGTGAGACTGAGAATGAGTGAGGCCGTATCGGACTGAGGGTGTACCGGAGTGATTGAGCTGAAATGAGGGGCTGAGCTGAAGGAGAGGGAGTGTCGGACTGAGGGAGGGAGGGAGGGAGGCGTGAGTGCTGATTCTGCTGAAGAGGTAAGGGGTTAGGGTTAGATGATAGGTGTATATATATATGGGGGGTATTTTTGTAATTTCAGGGTACCGGGTTTTTATCCGGGCCGGGTTTCGGGTCGGGTCTCGGATTTTTTTGATAAAACCCGGACCCGACCCGGACCCGCTTCGGGTTTTTTTTTAAAAACCCATACCCGACCCTATTCTTAATCGGACCGGGTAAAACCCGGCCCATTAGGGTCAGGCCGGACCGGGTACCCGCGGATCGGGCAAAAATTGCCATCCCTACCTTGAAGCAAGAAAAGGAGCCCGGTAGCACGAACACGGGTGTGAGGTGGGTTGATGGAGCCAGCCGGGAAGTATAAGACATCATAGGAAACACTTTGTCCATTGAGAGCTGGGAATTCAGCCATGCTTGCCAGCGTTTGTGGGAGGGCCTGACCTTACAAGCGTGCGCATGCGTGCCAGTAAACGTGAAGAAATTTGCATCAATTGCACGGACATTTGCTGGGACTATGAAGTCTGAGATAATGTCTGGATCTCCGGCTATTGCCATTTGTATGATGCAGTGGCGGAGCCAGGATTTTAGTTTAGGGGGGGGCAAGATCAAAAGACAATAATAACAAAATAACCTAAAATTATTAATTGATATTAATAATAAAATTATAAACAAACAATAATTGTCATACAAAGCCTATTAAAATTAAAAAATTGTAAAATAAATGAACAATGGTAAAACATCTAATTCATAGTTATTGACAATCAATCATCAAAGTAAGAGATTAATCTATATACATAAAGTTTAGAGATCTAATTTGATTCCTCAAAATAAATTGAGAAAATAAATTTCAACTTTTCTTTATTCTTTTAATTATTTAAAATTTTGGATTTATGGTAGAAACTCAAATTTTGAAACTATGAAGATGCAAGAGATGAAGGAGCAAAAAGTAATGGACATTTTAATACTTTAGTACCATACAATGTGTAATTAGAGCTCCATGGGTAGAACTTCAAACGAGAAAAGAAGGAAATTTAGGTAAGTGAAAAAAGAAAAAGATAAAAAGAGTTAATATTGGTCAAAAGTGTAAACAGCTTTAACAAGTTTAGTTTGGTGACATTTATTGTGTCAAATTGTTTAAAGTGGGAGGAGTTGTTTTGTACCACCACAAAATCTCACAATATTTTTACAATATATTGAAGTGTTAGTACATCATTGGTTAGAATAAAATAAAATAAATTATTTTTAGATTTTATCTCAACAAAAAATAAGAGTATTGTGAAAATATTGTGAAATTTTGTTGTGCCTCTAGACTTTCTCAGTTGGAAGATTTGCTATTTTATTACTTATTTAATGTGATGCACGTACAGTTTGTTTAGGAAAACTGTTTCCTTGTTTTTCTATTCTATGCCAAGGCTAACTCACTTTACATAAGAATATATATAATAGACTTTTTAGGAGGAGTCAGGGGGGGGCAGGTGCCCCCCCTCGCCCCCCCCTGGCTCCGCCCCTGGTATGATGGCAAATGAAGAAACTAGTAGTAGTGAGAAGAATGTCTTGGTGAAACTTTTAGAGGCCATGGAACTCTAGGTACAGAGAAAGGAGAGAAAGGAAAAGCTATTATGGTAATGATGATTAAAGTGTTGGAATGAGATACTTTGCCTTATAAGGACCAATATTTATAGTGTTGTCAGTGTAGAAACAGAAGGAAAGGTGATTGCGTTTTGCACTCTTTGTACAGGCCTTTTGGATGACAACTAAGATGAAAACTACAACGTCGGTCTTTCTTCTTGTAGCTTCAGTTTTCTGCTTCTGTCATATTAATTAAGGCTTCTAAAAAGAATTGAAAAAACATAGATTGGCTATTGCTTTTTTAAACTAACACGTTGTTATAAATATTTGTTAGAATTTGAATAAAGGGATGAACTGAGTCAATGTGACAGGGTTCAGCCAGCATTTAAACCTACTATATATGATCTTCTTGTATTTATGATCTTCCAAAAAAATAAAAAATAAAAGATTAAATATTATCTGTAGCAATCATAGTGTTGGACCTAGGGAAGTCCTTGTCATATTTGGGTTTCGAATACGTATAGCCTTGGAGAGCCTTTGTGCGTGTAGATTCATGTAGTGTTTTGGTATACGTAGTACGTAGAACATCATCAACTTATTATTATTATTATTATTAATTATTGGAATTAGCAATATTGGTCTTCTAGATCTTATTTGTTGTCTGTTTTCATTGTTGTTTTGTTCTTGGTCCTTCTAAATGTTCCTTTTTGAAGTTAAAAAAAAAAAAAAAAGTGTGCCTCATCCAGATAAAAAAGTTCAATATATGAATGGACGGCACTAGCTATCACATTTTCAATAGCCGATAGAGAACAAGAACAAAACAAGCTGTATTTATTAATTGACTATTCAGAGAGAGAGAGAGAGAGAGCCATGCAACCAATCCAAGTATATAACTATTTATATATTACATGAAATGGCCCATAATCATCAAAAATCTTGTCTTCTACTTATAGTCTTATCTATTTGCCTTTGCTTTGCTGAAAAAATGTTCTCTTTTTTTCTTCTAGCTCTCTTTGCCAACTTTTGGATTGGTCAAGCATGTGAGATCCAAATCTCATATCAGAGCTTAGACCCAGTAAACTCTACAAAAAAATTATGGATAAATTTTCACTTTCAGTGAAATGTGTAATATATATTTAATGGAAAATGCTAAAGTTATTATAATTTTACTGTATAACCTTTACAAATTAATATAGATAAATTTTACAAATTAATATAGTAAAGTACATATGATTATTGAATTTCAAAAATATAATAAATAAATGTGTGAGTTACCTTTTGATAAATGATAAAATATCAGTTTATAAAATTTAGGCGAAAATACCATTTTGGTATTTACATTTTGAAATCATAGCCAATTTGGTTCTTATATTTTGGTGATAATCAATTTAGTACTTATTATTTTCAACTTGCAATCAATTTGATATCTCTTGTTAAATCACTAATGGAAAATGCCCACATGTCTAACGGTGTGTATTATTGGCGTGTCTAAATTTAAGTATCCACGTGAGCCCTTAGATGGCAAAAAAGCCACATCAACCTTTTAAAATATTTTTCTTTCGTTTATTATTATTTTTTTTACCAATGATATCCTTTTCTTAATTTTTTTTCTTTTAATTTTCTTATCAATTCTTGCTAACCATTCAAATTTTCCCCCAAACAGTCCAACACCACTATTACCAAATCCAGATCCCCCACAACAATCGGACACCACCAACAATTGCAGATCCAGCACTACCAAAACTAGATTATCACTGGACATTATTACAATCTTCTCGTTCTTCATTATTTTCCTTCCTAATCCAATGAAGGTTTTCCTAAATTCAAAATCAATAAACTTTGAGAATAGAATGTCATAAAGAACCAACCTCTTCCATGAGTTAAAAAAGAGAACCAATAAAAAATAAATAAATAAATTACAAATTACACCCCTAAAGTTTGAAATTGTTTGAATTTTACACTCCAAAATTTTAGAATTTTGATTTTACACCTTAAAGTTTAGTTCCGTTAGCAATTCACTTACGATTAATTTATGCTGTTAAGTGATACACATACATGCTAGCATGTTTTATTTTTGCCAAATCAGCCCCAACCAAGAGCAGACCTGCATTTTAACATGTTGCCGTTTCATCCAAAAGTTAAAACACAAACCCTCTGACTTTAATATGACTCATATGCTTTGGTCTTGTCCAGTTACAGTAGAGGCGTGCTAAATGACTGATTTATTTTCATAACTCTCATTCCATGATTTATATTTTTGATAATTCATCTCCTTTTATGAGTAAATGGAATCGAGCAGATAATTTGAGAAACTAATGAAAAAAAAAAAAAAAACAAAACAAAACCTTCCATATTGCTTTCGTGTCAACAAAATTAAAATTTCACCACAATAAAACCAAGTCGTTGCACTTTTAAAACTGACTAACAATTGCCTAGCTTTAAAAAAACCCTTTAGCTCGTGTGAACCCAGACGGTCAAACTCAAAAATCAAAGACACAACCCACGAATCCAGCCCTTTAGCTCTTGTGAACCCAGACGATAGACCTCCCTAACCCAACTCCTTGGCTAGTGTGAACCCAGATCCTCAGATCGCATCGTGAACCCAGACCAGCGGCTCCATCATCAAAGGCACTAGGCGACGCCGACGGTGAGTTATCTTTCTTTTATCTCCAGCTCTCTTTCTCTTTTGTGGCTGAAGAAATTTTGAGGAACAAGATGAAGAACACAAAGCCTCTGAGGCTTTCAAACATGGGGTTCTGTCTAGGTGAGAGAGATAGACAACAAATCCAAGATGATTTCTGAGTTTTGGATTTTACTTTCAACCATGGGTTTCTGCATAAACTCTTTTGTTTTGTTTTGTTTTTTTTTTTTTTTTTTGTTTTTGATAAGCTTAGACTCTTTTGTAGGACGTAATAGACTTTCTTTTACAAATATGCATTTGATATTGGTATACCCAACAACATCAACCATGGGTTCACACTTCACGATGAGGTCCTGCTCTGCAATTTAGGAGTAGCTGATACAAGTGAATTTTTTTTTTTTTTTTTTGGGAGCAAAAGCTGATACAAGTGATTTGGGATTTTAGAATTTGGCTCAAACAGTGTAGTTTATGATTAGAGTTTTGTGATTTAGCTTTGGGCAAATCGGTACCGTTTGGATAATTGTCTGCGCTTAGTGTTTGCTGAAATGATCTGTTTGGGGCTGATTTGGCAAAAATAAATCACGACTGCCTTGCACTTATGTGTGAATTGCTAACGAACTCCGCTTCAGAGTGTAAAATCAAAGTTCTAGGAGTAAAATTTAATCTATCCCAAACTTATTCTAGGTTTAAACTACCCCAAATTTTTCAGGAGTGTAATTTACTAAAAAAAAAAAGACATAAAAAGCTTTAATCAGAGGTCCAAAATGCATTTACAACCCAGCATTTCAATTTCCCTAGCCACAAAAATCAAAATGACTAATATATAAACATTAGAACATATTCTTGGGCTCGCGCGGTGAGCCCAAGAAGGAGAGCCACTGCTAGCAATCCAAGTGACCCACGCAGTTCTTCAAGATTCCGAGCCTCAACTTGTACTAATCCAAAAGACACATTTTCATTTTGTACGCTGAATGTATGTTTTTATGTATTCATTTATAGCGTGTAGATAGATTAATTATCTTCTCTTCAAAATAATCTATCTTGCCCAGATTTCTCTATTCCAAGATTTTTGTATTTTTTTTATAGATTTATTATTTTAATTTTTGGTGCTAGTGGTTCACCTTTTTCATAATTTTTTATTTAATTTGATTTTTTTTTAAATGCTGATGTGGCTTTTTTTGTCATCTAAGCACTGATGTGAGTACTTAAATTTAGACACGTCAATAAATGGTATGGATCAAATTGAGTGCAAGTTGATAAAGACTAAAATGGTATTTTCACGTAAATAGTAAATAGTAAGAACTAAAATAGTATTTTCACGTAAAATTTATGTAATAAAATTTATAGTATCTATATAAAATTCATATTTTATTCCCAAACCCATCAACCTTGAAGGTGACAAAAGCTAGCAAGATGGCTCTAAATGAGCTAAAGTAAGCAAAGGTATCTCATTTGTTATTGGGTCTTAAAATATGGTCTTGTTAAGGGATGCTATTAAAACATTTGTTAATGGGCTATTATAAGAAAATTTTGATAATAATTTTATAAAAAATATAAAAAGTTGTCAAAATATCATTTGTTTTTTTTTCTTTTCTCATAAAAAGCCTCCAAAATTATTTCTTAAACATGTCCTTAGGACAATCATCAACTTTTCCCCTTAATATAAATATTGAGAAAACATTTAACTTAAAATTTTAGTCTATGGTTCCTCAAAAAAAAAAAAAAAAAAAAAAAGTTTAGTCTATGAGTTTAGGTCCAAATATGTTATATTATTTTTTAAAGTTATTATTTTTTTCCAAATAGAACTTCTAATCACATATGTATAGTGTAGATTATTGTTAACCCACCTTTATCCACCCTTGCTTTACAGAGCTTCTGTTTGTCGTGAGAAAGCAGTCTTAGGGTGTGTTTGGTAGAGTTGATTTTAGAGAGAGAGAGAGAGAGAGAGGAAAATTTTGTAGAGGGTGTTTGGTTGGGAGGGGAAGAGTGGAAAATGATGGTGGGGCCCGGGTGTTTTCTCCTCGGGCTTACAAAAAAGTTTTCACCCCAAGATGGGGAGAAAACTAGGTGGGGGAAGTTTGGTTATTAAATAACAAAAATGCTAATGTGAAAGTGCATATGGGCTTCGTTCAGTACTTTTTTTTTTTTTTTTTTAGTTCCAGTTTGAACGTTGCCTCTTCCTTTTTTCTTTTTTTTTTTTGCCATTTTGATTTTCTGGGGTCGTGGGTTCTTTGTTCAATTTTTTTTTTCTTTTCTTTTGATTTTTTGGGTTGTGGGTGCTTTGTTTGTTTTTTTTTTTTTTTTTTACGTGGTTTTTTTTTCTTGGACATGATTTTTATATTTTTTTTTAATAAATTTGGGTGATTGTTTTTTTTTTTTTTGTCATATTTTTTTTTGGTTTTAATTGGGCATCTTTTTTTAAAAGAGTATATGAGTAAATTTATACAAACTCATTTTTTTCATCCCCCACTTTTCCACTCCCAACCAAATAAAAATGAGAGAAATTAAAATATTTTCTATCCTCCCACTTTTCCACCCCTCCAACCAAACAGACCCTTAAGATTGGCTTTTGATGATGCAATTTGGTCACTTGTCCCATGTTTAGTTACAATAACACAATGGAACCTTGTTAAGAGGTGCTGGTGTTTGCATACCTCTCCAGGTTCATGGTGGTGCTCTAATTTGTACAATTGTACTCCCACTAGAGATTGCATTAGCCCGAGAATTTTGGAATTTTATCCTGTGATATTTGTCCCCTTTAGTTTCGAAGTTATCCCCAAGATTGTAGGGTTGAGGTCATAGATTCTGTTGTTCGTAGGGGGATGTGAATGTCATTTTATATAATTGGAGAGTTGACTTAGGCCGTTGCTTGATTCAAAACTGGTCCTTGTCGATCAGGTTGTGAGTTGTGTCATCATGCAGGCACAACTGCCAATGGGTTAAAGAATGTGAGTTATTGATTAGATATTAAATTGCCACTAAAAAAATTCTCTATGCTCACAAAATTTTAGATGATAAGAGATTAATAGCTATTTTCTTTGCAAAATATTTAAATGATAAGTTTTATATATATATATATATATATATATAAAAATTATATATAAAAAAGTGAATTTATTGATTAAAAAGTAAACAACATCTAATTAACATGAGATTTGAAAAGCGTGTTAAGGATAATTAAATTGTGTAATCTAACGATGTGATTTTGAATATATTACTCCAATGAAAAGCAAAATGTTACACCACATATAAATTACTACAAATGAGAGAGAGAGAGAGAGAGAGAGAGAGAGAGAGCCAATAACAATAGACAAAAATACTATTTTGGTCCCTACGAAAGATAACGACGGTTTCAGCCAATTAAATTTGTTCAGAAGCCTCATTTATCCCAAGTTCGTTCTCCACACACCTATTAGAACCTCTTTGGGGCCGAATACAAAGACAAAGATGGTACATCATGTTGAATCTCAAGATGGTACACCATGATCGTAGGTGTTTATGGTTCAAGATCTGTGTTGCCAGATCTGGGATTCAAAGCTAGTGTTTTTATTTTATTTTATTTATTAATTTCTTTAAAATTGATTAATTTTTTTTCTATATTAAAATGCTAATGTGCCATTTTATAATTTCAATAAAAAAAATTATCATTATTTTAAGAGAAATGATATATCCACAACATTTTCACAACAAATCATAAGTAATAGGTTGTTACAGGTTGTTATTATTGGGGTAAAAAAGTAATCTCGATGGTAAGTTCAAATTTGAACCAATAACAACTAACTACTTGTGATTTGTTGTAAAAATATTGTGGACGTAGCACTTCTCTTATTTTAATAGCTACATAAGCATCAATTGTGCCAACTGTACATATTTTTGTCATATAAACATTTTCCTTTAATGACTTAATGGTAAAAACTAAATTGACTGCAAATTGAAAATAATCGGAACCAAATTAACTGTAACTCCAAAATGGTATTTTCACCGCAAAAAAACAAAATGACAATTGACAAAACCAGACAAAAAAAGAAGCAACAGCAAATGACACATTAGTGCAGGGAAAGTAGTTGGTAAAACAAATTAAACATTACAGAAATACTATGTTTGCAATATTTTTACAATAAATTTTAGGTGGTTGGTGATACCGTGATAAACCAAAGAGCCAGAGTTTAAACTTTAAAAGCAAAAACGTTTGTTTCAATTTTTGCCACGTATTCCCAAGCGTCTTGTTCAAACTCGTTACTCTGCAAAACGTTATTTCGCTTCCCATAGATTTCTCTCTCTCTCTGACTAGCTCCTATGGTTCTACCCATTTCACAGATAGCCAGTTAGCTTTGTCGTCGCTATTTGAGGCCAAGAAAGTCCGGTGTGAGGAGGAGAACAATTGTTGATCGATGGTGTTTTTGGGCAAAGAATGAGCTGGGTATCTTTATTTTTGGGCCAATTTAATTTTTGGTTTTATTTTTTTAATTTTTTTATAACACGATAAATTTTTTGGGCTCTTTTCAAAAGAGTTCAATTTTTTTCTTTTTGAGCTTTTCAGGACGAGTTCTAAAGTTGAGGGCCAATTATAAATGTTTTAAGTATAAATTCTAGCAAGAAGATTATGATTGAAATTAAGGAAATTAGCTGCTGTAAATGAAAATCTTCAAAAGCTAAGGGGCTATGCTCCCCTGGCCCCCCTAGCATCGCCTCTGATTGAGCTACTAGGCTCTTGGCCAAAAGAGTTATTATTGATAGTCCAGCCTGACTATTCTCATACAAGAGCTTGGATGAATTTAACTCATTATGGGTAATTGTTTTGGCAGAAATTATTCTATAAAACCATAACAAATTTTGGATGGTAAAGAGGAAACTTTGTCTATTGATTTTCTTAGTCTTTTGAAGCCATATAAATCTGAGGGCTTGGTTTCATGAGATAAACTAAAAAAAATGAACCATATCAAGAGCCAAAATCCTAGAGTGGTTATTTTGCCTAGAGTTCAATTTTACTGAAAATACTTTCCAAAAAAAAAAAAAAAATCCTTCAGGATTAACAGAGGTGGTAGATATGAGCATAGATCCAATTAATACAATGTTTAATTAAGCAGTAGCAAATCAATAAGAACAGAAATCTTAAAATAGCATATGATCCAATAACAGAAATCTAAAAATAGAATGATTTTAATCTTGCTTTAGACGCATTCATAGTTATATTACAAGTCATCCAGAAATGAAATTGAACCTCTAACTACCTATCGTTAAGGATACTTTGGACTGCCCAAGAGTTTGTACTAGGAGACATATATGGTAACTCAAAATTGAGGGTGGCAAAGAGAATGTACCTGTGAAGAACCCAGAGAGAGAGAGAGTATTAGCAATAAAATGTGAAGCAGGACAAACTTATATCAGATTTTGCTAGCTTGTGGATGCGGAAGTCTTACACACAATATTTAATGAGCTATGTTGTGTAATACCTATAAAAAAGTTATATTCAAAGAGTAAAGGAAAAAAAACTTAGTCCACTTAAGAAAGGTCATCAAAATTATGAAGACCAATCAGGAAACTGAGAAATTTCATCCCAATGACTCGGCAGTTTCGTTGGAGTTTCTCTTCAATTCCTTCACCTAATAGACCTGTGTATTGTACCTGTTAGAGAGCCAGACCAAAAAAAAAAAAAAAAAAAAAGATGTAAAGAGATCAAATTTGTGAACCAGGTTTCTCATCATTTTTTTTAGTTAGGGCTTTAGGGGTGAGGTCTTGCATGTTGGTCCTGTTTCTTTTGATTGCATCATGGCTCCAACAAATAGAAACCGAATATCAGCAAAAACTGACTTCACATGCTTTTTTTAATTGCACGCATGAGTCATTGACCAAATCAGACAGCTAAACTTGGATCATTTAAATTTTTCCACAAAATATAAAATCTGTTAATTTAGAATTAAATGGAACCATAAAAGCTTCATTTTAGTCCAGACCTTAGTAGTATAAATGTAACATATGAAATTTGTGGACCAAATTGTGACACGACCAAACCAAGAAATTATTCTTGATTTTTGGGAAAGCATGGAGTCTGAGTTGGATATTAGTAAGTGCCTCTATGTCATTTTAAATATTTATGACCTATCTAGACCTCCTATTTGTTAATTTGTTCACAATCACTGTGTGTGCTTTGTTCTGCAATATCAATTGTGCTTCAGGTCTAATTGGTTGATTATTAATTCTCACCATCTTCTTCTTTGGGGCTTGGGCTGGACAGCCTGGACTGACAGATCATTGGCAGAGGCAAAAACCTCAATGAGAGTGAGAACAAAGGAAAGGCAGGCTACTGGAGCAAATGCTCCTCATAGTACACCATACTTTGAGTGAACTCTTTAGCTATAAGTAAGGCCTTCTAGCATTCAATAGTGCATTGGGTCAAACTTGCGGAGTAGATTGAAGGTAACATTTCCAATTCTTTTGTTCAATTCTGTGGTCAAGAAAACAACACAGTGTGGCTGATGTTTAGTGCATTTATAGGTTGAAGGTATACAAAGCAGGCACATCCTAAAATCTTAAAGTGAATGTAGTTAAGAGGTGTGTGATAAAGAAGCGTTCAGAGGTGTGTGACCATGAAGCAAAGGTAAGGTTGAGGGGCATATATTAATATTATAAACCACTAAGAGGTTGGCTTTGCCATAGAGAGAGGCCAGAGTGGAGGAATAGATGGTAAGAGCTTTGATAGTGTCTAAAATGTGATAAAATTCTAATTAATTTTGAGCATTCTATTATTATGTGTCAGGATAAGATGTATGAGAAATTGTACTATAATGTTTTAAAACATTGAGGAAAATCATGTTGACGAGATTTATAGGCATTGTCAAAATGAAAATTTTTTATACTTTGGAAAGTCATGTTTCAATCATTTTAACAAAGTCACGATTTGTATTGAGAAGTTTAGAACATTTTTTCATTAAGCTATAGCTCCAATGACATGTTACAAGAAAGCAAACGGAATTGATATTGACAACATAAAGCTGTTCATTGGAGGGTATTTATACACAAGCCTAGCTAACCCTATTCTAATCTTAGTAGGACTAGGTACTTCCTCTTTGATATTGTCCTGCATCAAGCAAAGCTTGGTGTAAAGCCTAGGCCTAGGTATAAAAACTAAGGAATGAACACCTAAGTTGTTAGGAATTAGCACCCCAACAGCTTGGAAACTCCTTATAAATATCAAATATCATTCATCAAACATCTAATAAAAAAAAAAGCCAACTGTAGCCTTTTTATATAGCTTCTAGAAATACAGTTCATATACCACAAAACTCTCAGCTGATAATAATCTAAAAATCTAATCCCTAGCTGAATTCAAAATACTGGAGGTCATTGATCAATCTTTGCTTAGAGATCAAGGGCCATCCACAATTTATATTTTGAAACCGGTTGCACCCTGCCACTGTGTAAAAAATGAATTACAAGAATTTGAAGCATATTATACTATAAGATATTAAAATAAAAAATGTTCTATGACCATTCTCATAAATTATGATCTGCATCTTTGAGCAATTCTGGACATCATAGCGCAGTTTGGACCAATTAGGTCATTATGGAATTTCCCATGAAGAGTTGAAGACCTTGTGGATTGAATTTCATAAAATTTTCAAGCATTATAGTTCTCTTTTTTTTTTCTTTCTTTTTTTGATAAACCAAGCATTATAGATATTGGAGCTTGGTTTCATTGTATAATCATATAAACTACAATTGATGAATTATTTCACGATCCAATCAGCCTATGGACTCTTCTATTTTAACAGGGGGGGGGGGGGGTTTGTTGTTAAGTACATCAGCCAAGAGTCACATTTTAGGTTTTATGAAAGAAATTTATGATAATTACTTCCCTTAAAGATTAAACAAAAATAATAATTTTTTGAGACGTGAATCTATGGGTTTTGAAGTTGAAATATGAATCTAGAGCCACCCCAAACAATACTTAATTAAATAGAAGCAAATTAGTAGGACTAAGACCAAAAATATTAAAATAGCATGATCCAGGAACATAAATCTCAAAATATCATGATCTAATAACACAAATCATGAAACTCAATCCCACTTCATAGGCATGGAGGCATATATAATAATTGAAAACTGAGGGTTTCAAAGAGAATGTACCTCGTTATACCCAAAGAGAGAGATGCAGCTATAACATATGAAGCTAAAGAATTTGGTAGCATGTGTATTTGGAGTCTTACTCTTATCCACTTGACAATATCACAAGCTCTATTATATAGTACCTATCAAAAAAATATTTTCAAAGGGCCAAACAGCTATAATAAATGATGTTCCCAATGCATGTGGAAACTCTTCCTGCTTTCAGTGTGTCTCTGTGACTGTATGATTTAATTCGCATCCAAAGCACCTAGATTCCTCTTGCAGCCAATACAACCACAGCCTAACTTGAGAAATAATGATCTATATATTCTCTGACACAAGTTTTAGGTTTGGCAACCTAGGCTCTCACCACCAACCCATATCAAATATCTCTGTTGGGGATCTAGGCTTGTGGCACCCCCTATCATTTAAATACTGTTCAAAGTAAATAACTCTTTCCTTCTTCTGGAATCTAGTCAGTGTGTGACAATTATGGCTATTCCATCCTCAACATGATAATTTGTGACAGCAAAAATATCTTTTGATATTTTATATTTGGAGGTATAAATCCAAACGGTTTGGACATGGTCTTAGTTAACTTTTTGATAGATATTAACAGAAGCAACCTCATTCAAGCTTGAGATGATGATCAGCCTTTGAATTTAAAGCAAGCAAGAAGTCCCAGCAGAAACAATATCCAATATAGATGGGATGAGGTTAGTATCACATTAACTTAAAGTCCAGCAAAAATCACATCAATTGAACTATTAATCAAGCCAAAAAAATTTGTAAATCATTTGAGGCATCTAATGAAGAGCAGCATTGGTATGAACTGTAAAACCACATGACCAACAACGTCTCTGGACACAAACAGAAATAATAGAAAACACGATATATTCCCATGAGTTAGTTGTATTCTATTACACAACTAATTTCTAAATGCTTTTGCTAGCTGAGAAGAAACAGGAAAATAGAAAAGAAAGAAATAAAACATACAAATCTTTTCAATTGATAAACTACACATCAACAGTAATAATCCTTGAAGCAATTCCTTGATTTAACCTAGTCTCATAATCATCTATTATCCATGAAAGAAAAATCCTCCCAACCCAACAATTTGTTGACAAGAGTTTGCTGAATAATGAAAAACCAGTACATGAACAATGAAAACCAAACATTTTCTTTAGTTATCTCAGCAAACAAATAAAAGGAAATAAAAAGTCCAATGCATGTGGCATTTAGTGAGCCATCAGAATTCTCAAAACCACCCAACCATCAATCACTAGTTCACACTCCAGCTCTATTTTTATTTTTATTTTCATTCTATGTAAGAAGAACAAAAAGCCGCTCCCTCTTCAAGCTCAGTCTTCCCCATCTTCACTACCACCAATGGAAAACCCTTAACACTAACCTAAATTGAACTACAATAACCCAATATTTCACTTGCCCTCAACTGAATTATGATCAAGGCCACAAAATATCAAAAACCCACATTCATAATTTACTTTTGAGTCGTTAAGCTTAAAAGCCTTACAACATTGACCGGTCACCATTATGAAGAAATTTTAGTGACATTAATAAGCAAAAATGACCGGTAATGTAGTGGAGTATATTAAAAGAAAAGAAAAAAAAATTAGAGAGGTTGGTAATGCAATGGAGACTACCCGTACATGGCTGATTTGATATATTTGCAAGAAGAGATACTTTCCTGTTGACCAAAAAATACCACATGCAATGATAAAAAGTTTGTCCAACCCAAGCCATCCAAAAATAAAAATAAGAAGTCTTATTACAGTCCACTCTAGCTGCCCAATGAAAATCAAACCATGGTTTTATCATAAACATGATTGCCATTTTATTCAGTGACTCCAGTCTTGGTGACAAGTTTGTGCATTCAAATGCTATATAGAGCATAGAATATCCTGAATGTTAATCAACCAGGATAGAGCTAAGATAAACTAAGGAGGTGAGACAGACTCAAAATTCACTAAGTTGTTTTCCTGCATCAATAATTGTCGGCCTATCTTCTGCTGTATAAGAGATGCAACTTAAGGCAATCTGTGCAAAAGTAAGAAAATGTTCCTGAGTAATTCCTTCTTTTAGTGACATAGGATCTATTATTTCAATCAACCAATTTTGTTCATCATATGGGTTCACCAACATTGGTAGAAAGGAGGGACTATACCTGTATTGTGGAGTATTCAACATCCATCCAGCCAAAAGCCCAAGTATGAGCACACCATAAATATACACATCAACCTTCTCAGTTATATAGCCGGTAGCAATATATTTAGGTGCACCACACCCCATTCTCTCACGTGCGGCATCGAATACATGCAGTTCACCTTTAGGAATAGATAAGAGTGAGAAATCAATCAGTTTGGCAACATTGTTCTCATCTAATATAATGATGGTTGACCTAATATCTCTATGGATAACAGACTTGGAAAATGAAGTATGAAGATATGCAAGGGCATTAACTATGCCCTGCATTTCTATGTTAAGGGCTCAAAGTGGATTGTCCCAGTTGGGTTGATATAATTGGAGAGAATTTTATCCCTGAAAAATTCATACACTGGAGTTGGATATTTGGTCTCTAAGCAGCGTCTTAAGAGTTTTAGAACATTTTGGTGGACACTCATTTGCGATCCCACCACAATGTCTTTAACAATGCCAAGTGTAACTTCTTCCATAACAGAAAATCCTTTTTCTCCTGTGTTGTACTTTTTAACTGAAAGTAAGTGGTCTTCTAGAGAACCCTTGAATAGCTTAAAATCACTATCCTGCAAAATACATTGACGCTGGTCATAGTTGTTTGTTGCTCTTTTGAGCTCCTCAGTAAAGAAGACACGAATAGAATTGCTTTTCCCATTGCAAAAGGCAATTAGCTCCTCTAATAATAGTCTTCCATTCTTCATAAGAGATGTCTCCTCTTTTTGCTTTCCTCTTCATTTTCAAACACAAATTCATCTTGTCCACCAACCTTTAGATTACAGATAGAAATATTTATATACACATAATATGTTATGACATGAAGAGGCTATAATATTGCTGTAAACCAAGATGCTTGGAGGCCATTGATCAATCTTTTTGCTTAGAGATCAAGGGTTATGCACAATAAGAAACTGGTTGTACACTACCACTATGTAAAAAATGAATCACTATAATTTGAAACATATTACACTATAAGAAATCAAACATGTTCTATGACCATTCTCATAACTCATGATTTACATCTTTGAGCAATTTGAACATGTACTAGAGTTTAGACCAATCAGGTCATTATGGTTCATTTTTTCGATCAACAAATGTTTTGTACCTTAAGAAATTTTCCATGGACACCTTGTCCATTGAATTCTTAAGTCTTTTGAAGCATTATATATGTCAGAGCTTGGTTTCATGCTATAATCATATACACTACATTTATTGAATTATTTCAAAATCCTATCAGCCTAGAGTCAATTAAAAAGAAAAAAAGAAAAATGAGAGAGGGGGGGGGGGGGTTTAAGTAAATCAGCCTAGAGTCATATTAGGTTTTTTGAAATATTTATATAATAATTATTTTACTTAAATATTAAAAAAATAGTGATAATTTGAGATATGAATCTATGAGTTTTGACTTTTGAAGTTGAAATATGAACCTAGATCTACCTCAAACAATACTTTTTAGCAGCATATCAGTAGGACTAGGAACACAATTATTAAATTAGCATGATCCAAGAACATAAATCTCAAAATATCATGATCTATTAACACAAATCTTGAAACTCAATCCCACTTCATAGGCATGGAGGCAAATATAATAATTGAAAACTAAGTAAGGGTTTCAAAGAGAATGTACCTTATTCTACCCAGAGAAAGAGAAATGCAGCTATAACATAAGAAGCTCCAGAATTTAGTAGCTTGTGGATTTGGAGACTTACTCTTATCCTCTTGACAATATCATTATATCATGAGCTCTATAATATAGTACCTATCAAAAAGTATTTTCAATAGAGTCCAGGAAAGGCTTACTAGTAAACTGATAATGACCAAGCAGGAAACTAGTGGGAAATTTCATCACAATGACTTATTAGCTGTTTTCTTGGAGTTGGAATTTCTCTTTAACAAACCTGTGTGCCGGACCAGATTAAGAATATAGTGTGTAAAGAGATCGAAGTTGTTGACCAACTTTCTAATCAATCTTTTAGTTGGAGGTGAGGTTTTCAATGTTGGTTCTGTTTCTCTCAATTGCATGGCTCCAACAAATAGAAATCTCATATCCTAATATTTACTTCACAGGCTTTTTTTTAATTGCATGGAAGTGCTGGCAACTAATTATTACTACTATTGCTCATTCATGGCTAAACTTGGATAATTTAGGGTACATTTGTCCACAAAATATAAAATCTATTAATTTAAATAGAACCCTATTAGTTTCTTTTTAGTCCTAAGAGTACAAACTACAGAACTACAAATGTAGCAAATGAAGCTTTGGGGATTAAATTTTGACACTGCCAAACCACAATTTTAAATTGTAATTTATTATAATTATTTGTTAATTCAGCTTATATTCATTGAAACAAAACAAAGTACGCAGGGAAAAACCCCAAAACCAGAGAAGGGAAGGTACCAGCATAGGGAGCCTCCCTACTACAGGACCCAACTTACAAATCTAACTACAAAACCAAAGAAATTAGCAAAGCAAAAGTGCACTAACAACACAACCTTCTCACTACCTTTAAAGCTAAAGATAACAAGGAGACTAAACAGCACATCTGTAAAGCATCCAAACCTGCACTTCAGTGTAGTAGCACAAGGACATCACAATAGCACTCTGGCAACACACAGCATCACATGTAATTTACCCAGAGAAATTATTCTGGATTTCTATGAAAGCATCCTATGTGGATTATCAGAGGAAATTGGAGGGTTTAAACTTTAAATTTGAGGGATCCTTTCCCAGTCTAAGTTGGATTTTACTAAGTGCTTCTATGTCATGTTAAGATTTGAGTCCTATCTGGACCTCCAATAGTTTAATTTGTTCACAATCTCTATGTGTGTTTTGATCTGCTGTATCATTTGTGTTTCAGGTCTAATTGGTTGATTATTAATTCTCACCATCTTCTTCTTTGGGGCTTGGGCTAGACTGGCAGATCATATTTTTGGGATTGTTAATTTTAGATTCTTTTTTTTGGTTTTATTGGGCAGGTATGCTTACTTTTCAATGTCAAACTAGTGAATGGTATCACACCATCTCAACCATATATAATCTTGTGACTGGGTACCTTGAATTAGGGAATTAGAAATCACCATGAACCGCCCCCCCCCCCCCCCCCCCCCAAAAAAAAGTATTTCTAAGGGCCACTAATGTATTGGTTATTAAGGAATCCAACTAAGTTTCTAACTCTTAATTGCATGTTCAATCATAATAAGGCTGCCATCCTTGTGAGAATTTCATACCTCCACATGCAACTTTAAAACACTAAGGTGTAAAATAATTCAATTTCAATGACACAGTTGCAACTTGGAATATATACATACATACTTTTAGCTTACATTTGTTTTATTGTGGACCCTGAACAGCAATGAATTTAGAGGAAAATAAGCTAACAAGGATGCAGGACAGACCAATCAATTTGCAAAACTTATTTTTTTGCAACATCAATCATTCTTGTTGGCAGGCAAAGTTGTAAGGAATGTGGGTCAGGGAATAACCATCAGTTATGAGCTGGAGGGGTTCGACCCATGAATATTGTGAATTTTGCAGCCCATCACCGATGTTGCAATTCAAGATTGGCAAATTCTCTAAGAATAGCAGCAGAGGAGAGGAGGATCTTATTAAACAAACATCTAGAATTTGGCTCAATTGGGGGAAACAATATTGCATTCTTTCATCGAGCTGTTACAATAAGAAATGTTAGAAAACTCACTACTTTGTCTGAAGGATGATCAGGGGAATAGGATAATGGATCCCCAACAGCTAAAATAATTAGCTGTGGGGTACTATTATCAGAATCTATTAGGCACCTCTAAGTGGCATCTTGCTCAAGAAATATGGGGAGACTTTCAACAGGCTCTAGACTTCCAAATTTCAGCAAATCACAAAGAAAATTTGCAGAGGTCAGTTTCAAGTTTGGAGATCCAGCAGACTATGTTTTCTTTGGATGGAGAGAAGGCCCCAGGCCCTGATGGGTTCACAGCTTGTTTTTTCATAAAAGCTTGGCTTGTTATCCATTCAGAAGGACAAAAGGATCCATTGTCCCCTTATTCGTTTTTGCTAGCAATGGAGTTCCTAACTCAGATGCTAAAATAAAGGATTCTTAGTTGCAAGGACTTTAAATTCCATCCCAGATGAAGACATCGAAATGTAGCTCTTTGGAGGTTTGTGCTACACTGTTTGCTATGGTGTATATGGGGTAATGGAATGCTGGATGCTTTGAGGGCTGTGAACGGTCTATTCTTGAGATTAAGTCTTTGTTTTTTCTTACTCTTCTTGAATGGAGTCTAGTTCTGCCATCTTGTTTTTGTTTTTTCCTTCTTGTCTTAATTAATCATTGTAATCCGGCCTCTTAATTTTTTCTAGTGTACTTGGGTTGGCTGTTTTAATAAAATTTGTTACATTACTTATAAAAAAAAAAAAAAAAAAAAAATTCCATCCCAGAGATGAGAATATGCAACTTATTAATATTTACTCTACTAGAATGTTTTCACAAGAGCTTATCTACTCCCAGTCCAGTTAATGAAAAGTGTTTGGAAGACTTTATAGTGATTTCTGGCTTGTAGATTAATAATCTAAAAGTAAAGTATTTTGTGCAAGTGTATATGGATCTAAAGAACTAGATTTTGGATGCACTTTCGCTTTAAGTAAGGTAGTCTCCCAGTTAGATATCTAGGTATGTCTCTAGTCCCTGGTAAGCTAAGCTATCATGATGCAAGCCCCTAATTGAGAAAAAATAAGAAGAATAAATTCTTGGACATTTTAATAATAATCCTTTGCAGGTAGATTGAAGTTATTTCAATCAGTCTTGTATTATATGTCTTTGGGAGGTGAGTTAGTGGATGTTGCTTTATTATAAGTAATTTAACACAAGATTTATGAAGAAAGAAGCTAAACTTCACACAACTAAAAAATGGAGGTGGAAAGACTCGCATTCACCTGTCACATTTTTTGTTATTCTAAAAAAATAACGTATAATGGAGTACAATCTTAAGTGCAGCCAAAGCTGTGAGAAAGAAGACAACCATTTCATCAAACACTATTAGAGCAAGATGCTTTCCCTCCACCGCCCCACCATATTGGAATAAGTGGTTGATCCAAACCACAATACAAAACCTTTATAGTAATTGGTTTTTTGATCTTCTAAGAAAAAAATCTCCATATTTATGACAAAAATATGTTTTGATTAAATTTTGTGACGACTGCTCTATGCCTAAGTTATGACAATGGTGTTAAAAGCTAAATTTGTACTGATTGTGTATAAGCAAGAAAATGAAAAAACAAAAACACAGCGTAGAGATATAACTCCAATAAGTGAAAAACTTCCAAAACATTAAAAATAAATAAATAAATAAATAAATAAAATATGATTTACTAAAGAATGTAAGAGTGTAAGAATGAAGGTATCTTAGAATAAGATGTTGAAAGCATTGCTTCTCTAAATTTCCATCCAATACATTAAAATATTATTATTGAAATCCACAGGAGAATAAAAGACTACCTGCATCTGCACATTCAAGAAAAAAGGAAGAGAGTGTAACCCAAAAAGAGGGGAAAATGATTCAAATATGACCAAAAGGAAATTACAATAATGTTGTCGAATGAAATTCAAAAATTGTACAAATGCATCGCTCAAAAACCACACCCTAAAGCTTGGTAACTTTGGTACAAGCAAATGCAAGTTTTTAGTATAATCATGTACTGTAGCTTGTGCTCCAAATGAATGCCAATTGGATCCTTAACCTCACTCCATCTCTCAAAGACTATAAATAATGGTGCAAAAATAAAATAAAAGAATGGCTCCAATTTAGATTAAACCAACACAGTCCAAAAATTAGAATTCTCATGGCTAATGTAAGTTTGTGTCTACTAATGTCTAGAGTACTGACCTACAAGATGACATGGGCCACATGGCACAAGATGCAATTACATGAAGAAGTTCAATTAAATACAAATAATTGCAAAAAAAATGGGGGGCAAGAAAGGGTCCCAACATAAATAAGTGTAGCATCTTATAGCATGTGTACTTGATTATGACATAGACTAAATACCAAGTTATTACAAAATGAGCTTACACAGGAAAAATGAGAACAGATTTGAATTTCATGTAAATTTGATCTTTGTGTTAATTTTAAATGAAGGCTTAAAGGCTGGGTTTGAAAACAGGAGCACAACAAAGTGTGCAAATAGCATTCGTGTGCTAACATTAGCCAATAGCATAAAGTATTATTATTTTTTTGATAGGTATAAAGTTTCAAGTATTATGTGTCAAACAGCTATAGTCGCTTTTGGAAGTGCTTAACAAATAATGAAAATATATATACCCACTTCATTCAATTTGAAAATTTTAAGTAAAACTAAGCCAAGCAATACTATTGCTCAAGAACTTCATCTTCCATATTCAACAGATCATTTAAACCAAAAGGGAACAAACCTCTAAATCTAATCAAGCTCACCAATTTCATTTTCAAATTCTCCATTTTCAGGCCTTCTTTGTTACTCTTGACAAACATGAGTTGAGCCTCCATTCTTAAGCTCTCTATTATTTACAACCTCAAGTTGAGTCTCTGGTTTAAATTGTCATTATTATTTACAAAGCCCTTGGTTTCTATTCGCATTCAAGAACCATCCCATTCAGTTTATTCTCTGCCATTGTGAATTCTTGCAGGTTCTGCCCCTGCTAAAATTGATTTCAACATTGTGGGTATACCACAAGAAAATGACCAAGCTAGCTGTAAAATTCTACTAACGATACATCCTTTGGAAGTGTGTAGGCAAATGATGAGCAATGAAGACAAGAACTACTATAAGCTGACCTCAAATTATCCAAGCTATTATAACATCAAAACTTCAAGGGCTCTGCCAGGTAGAAATACTTAAGACAGGTATGGATCTTGTTTGCCATTATTCTTGTGTTAATCAACGCATTAATCAGATCCAGCATAAGCTTTTTCTGTTCTTTCTTCAAATCATTCCCCTCCAAGCAATATTGATTATATTCTTTCTGTCAAAGACAAACCCACCCTTCTTGTAAGTGATGAAATCTTCACGAGAACTAGACAGTCTATGACCCATCATTGTTATCCACAAACAGGCTTATACAATGAATCATTGAGTTGCCCTACCATTTCAATTCTAATAATGTTTTGGCATCTTCAAAGTTAACTAATAAGCTATAAAGTGGAAAACTAAAAGATTACACAAATATATGCAATTCATCATTTGCAACAATTAAAAGAAATGATGAGTTACATTTGTAACAATATTACTCAGGTCAATAGATGGGTGAAGGAGCAATTTCTACCTGGATGATGACATCTTATCTCCAATGCTATATCTTCAAAGATGGAATAGAACACAAGGAAGAGAGATTCAAACCTTCATAGATAAGGGCTTCCCAAACAAGAAGGCACCAAAGGTGATAGGGGATCAACCTCTACCATCATTAAAGGACTGAGTACACTGCCAAAAGAAAATTACTAACAAATAAAGGAAGTAAACAAAAAGAAAATGACCTGATTGATTAAAAATTTAGAGGAAAACCAACCTTTCTATTCTTAGTGATTTGCCAATGTGCTTTTGTGGATTCTTATCTTCTCTAAGACTGCATAGTTTCCCTCATAGACAATTTTTAAACTTATGAACCTAAGCTGCTTGTATTTTATGTAATTGAATTAACACTTGAGGTTTATAAGACATTTTGCCAAAAAGGTAGGATACACCCCAAACACCACCCATAGCCCTATATTGGTCATGTCATCGGCAATTGACCAATGTCCCAACACCTAAACATACACACGCACCAACAACCAACTCAAATGTTGTTCAAGACACCCAAACATACTATAAATAAAATAGAGAAAAAACTCACCTTAGGCTTATTAACAGCATCAAGATTGGTAGGTTCAATGAAGAATTTAGTAGAATTGAAATATAACTTTAATGAATGTGACAACACTTAATTGTTTTGATTAGTTTGGACGTTTGAAACAACAATCCTAATAAGCTTATAAGCAAAAGGAAACAAAATAAATAAAAGTTTGCCTGTAAACTGCACTAATGGATTGTTGTAATAAAACATTTGATTTGATAATAAAGAACTCAAGCTCAACCCTACAGGAAAATATATAAATAAAACTTAAAACTACATTTGTCCTTAATATGCACAATGACGATGTCTGTTGAAATTACACTGAGCACATTGATACAACAACTTTGTGCAAGCACGATCACAACGGTTACATTTAAGGTGGTCTTTAGTTTCCTCAATGAAAGTAAGGGGGTGTGGGTGAAAGGAAAATTCATATGCACTTCCAAACTTCATATTTGGGTAATCCCCAAGAATGCATTTGGGATGTACAGGATAATCAGAATTTGCATAGTAGTAGAACCAATGCTTTGGGTTGCGTTCTTCTTCACAAATATCGCAATAATATTCAATGGAGTCATCTTCAGCAATATAACGGAGAGTGAAGGGATGCTCATGTTGTTTGTATCTTGTGGTTTGTGGTAGTGTAACACATTTGAAGTCCAAAGCAAAGTCTCAGGTGGTACAACGGAATATTGGGGAAATTATAGAATCACAACAATTGCAATTCTGTTTAGATTCTATGCTAGAGAGAAGAAGTCGATGCTCATAACCATGGTGGGTAAGGATGTCTGAGATTAAACTACATGAAACATCAAGACTAAACCTGCATCTCTCACAACTATAGTTGAATCCATTGCCTTCACGCTTACAGGCACTACACATAAATGTATACCGATCATAAAACAAACGTGGTTGTGGCTTCGGGAAGAGGGTGAGTAAGTGTTGATGAAGTGGGTGTCGCATTTTTTTGGGTAAATAAGCACAAGATTCACGAAGAAAGAAGCTACAATTTACACAACTATAAAAGGGAGGGAAAATAGCTTGTACGCAACCGTCGCATTTTTCAATATTTAGTACCTCATCATCTGAAAGCTTTAAGTCATGCTCATGACTGAAATGTTGGATTTCTGTGGCTATTTTAGTTCCGTCCTTCCTCTCTTTGATATTTTTGACTTTGTAAGCTGCTGAGTCAACAGATTGATCGAGCTCTGAATCTTCATTCTCCTCCTCCTTAAGTTCCAGCAAATTGACATTCTCCCTATTTCTGGAGTCCGCAGCACAATCAAGGTGGGCAACGAAATCGCATCTGGAGCAATAGTAAAACGCAAAGTTTGTGTTCACTTTTTTAGCACAGAGCTGACAAAATCGGGAGTCGGATTGATGGAGTTCAACTTCAAGAGAAGAATGGATGAGGTCTTGCATCTCTTTACAAAAGATGTAAAGAGATCAAATTTGTGGACCGGGTTTCTCATCATTTTTTTTTAGTTAGGGCCTTAGGGGTGAGGTCTTGCATGTTGGTCCTGTTTCTTTTGATTGCATCATGGCTCCAACAAATAGAAACCCAATATCAGCAAAAATTGACTTCACATGCTTTTTTAAATTGCATGCATGAGTCATTGACCAAATCAGACAGCTAAACTTGGATCATTTAGGGTAAATTTGTCCACAAAATATAAAATCTGTTAATTTAGAATTAGATGGAACCTTAAAAGTTTCATTTTAGTCCAAACCTTAGTAGTATAAATGTAACATATGAAATTTGTGGACCAAATTGTGACATGACAAAACCAAGAAATTATTCTTGATTTTTGGGAAAGCATGGAGTCTAAGTTGGATTTTAGTAAGTGCCTCTACATCATTTTAAAGATTTAGGACCTATTTGGACCTCTTATTTGTTAATTTGTTCACAATCACTGTGTGTGTTTTGTTCTGCAATATCAATTGTGCTTCAGGTCTAATTGGTTGATTATTAATTCTCACCATCTTCTTCTTTGGGGCTTGGGCTGGACTGGCAGAGGCAAAAACCTCAATGAGAGTGAGAATAAAGGAAAGGCAGGCTACTGTAGCAAATCCCAACACCTACACATACATACACACCAACAACCAGTTCAATTTTGTTCAAGATACCCAAACATACTAAAAGAAATAGAGAAAAAACTCACCTCAAGGTTTTTGGCAGCATCAAGATTGTAGGTAGGTTCAATGAAGAATTTAGTAAGTTGTTTCACTTGTTTGTAGCATTGAAATATAAATTTGATAAATGTGATGACATATTAATTGTTTTGGCCATTTATGTCCTATCTAAACCATGATGCCCAAAGACAGCATTAAAAAGAACTATTGCACACCACTAACTCCACTCAAAAGCTATGATAGCTTTTATGGGATGGTAGGATAAGTTATATTACACATAACACACTCTCATTTAAGCAATTTGAGAAAATTTCATGGACTAAGTATAGTATAGAATAAAAATTAAAACAACATTTGTTTTTTCTATAAACAACAATAGAACAATAATTATGCACATGGCAATTACATTAGGCACATTGATAGATCAACTCTTTGCAAGAACTACTACATCTATTACATCGAGGGTAGTCTATAATTCCCTCAATGAAAGTAAGGGTGTGTGTGGGTGATAGTTAAATGTGTTAACACCTCCAAATAGGTGACCATCATATGTGTTACTTGAGATTTGGATTTTCCCCAAGAATACATTTGGGATGTACAGGATAATCGCAATTTGCACAATAATAAAACCAATGTTTTGGGTCTCGTTCTTCTTCACAAATATCACAATAATATTCATTGGAATCATCTTCAGCATTATAGGAAAGAGTGAAGGGATGCTCATGTTGTTTGTACCTTGCGGTTTGTGGTAGTGTAGCACATTTGAAGTCCAAAGCAAATTCGCAAGTGGTACAACGGAATATTGGGGAAATTTTAGAATCACAACAACTACAATTCTGTTTAGATTCTATGCTAGAGAGAAGAAGTCGATGCTCATGACCGTGGTGGGTAAGTATGTCTGGGATTAAACTACATGGAACATCGAGACTAAAACCACATCTCCAACAATAATAGTTGAAGCCATTGCATCCACGATGACAGGCTAAACACCACAACGATCCCGTAAGAAGGGTGAGTAAGTGTTGATGAAGTGGGTGTCGTTTTTTCCTAGGTAATTTAGCACAAGATTCATGTAGAAAGAAGCTACAACTTACACAACTATAAAAAGGAGGGAAAATAGCTTGTACGCACCCATTGCATTTTTCAATATTTAGAACCTCATCATCTGATAGCTTCAACTCATGCTTATGACTAAAATGTTTGATTTCTGTGGCTATTTCAATTCCATCCTCCCCTACTTTGATATTTTTGACTTCGTAAGCTACCGAGTTAACAGATTGATCAAGCTCTGAATCTTCATTCTCCCTCTCTTTAAGTTCCTGCAAATTTATGTTCTCCCTATTTCTGTAGTCCGCAGCACAATCGAGATGAGCAACGAAATCGCATCTGGAGCAATAGTAAAACCCAAAGTTTGTGTTCACTTTTTGAGCACAGAGCTGACAAAATCGGGAGTCCGATTGATTGAGTTCAACTTCAAGAGAAGAATGGGTGAGGTGGAGGGGGTGCCAGTGATATAGAACTTGGAGCGTGCGTGGCAAAGAAGCACAAGTATTATGAATGCAATAACTACATAGGGCACACTGATTAGGTATACCCTTGACTTCTTTGCCACAAAGGTCGCAAGTGAACGACATCCACTTCCAAAAGGGGGTTAATGGGTGGTGGTGGACTTGAGAAGATTCGATGGTGGGCGGTAAGGAAGCACATGTGGCGTGAAGGTTGAAGTCGCAGCGGTAACAGCGATAAGTGTATTGTCGGCGAGATTCATTGCAGACTTGGCATTTGGTCTTTTCTTTGTGTTCTTCTTCTTGTTCAGGATAATGTGTCTTTTCATCAAAGAGAATGAGAGGATGGATTGGGTGCAAGGGATGGTGCAACCCAAGGGATAATTCCGCACATGATTTATGATGCAAGTAGTTGTACCATCCGTACCTAAGGTTTGAGCATTCTCGACAATAGTAGATAGGACCATAAACTGATTCTTGGCAGCCACGACAAGTATATCCATATCTGTGGTCTTGATCGAAGAGCAAGGGATGCTTTGAATGGGAAAAATGTAGAAGCTGCTGCGGCTGCTCCATCTTGTTGTTGTTCTATGACATAATCATCAAAATAGTGATGCGTCAGAATTGGTTTCGAATCTATCTAACAACACACCATTTTCTTTCTTTAAATTTCCATGTAAAATGACCCATTTTGGAGTTTGGATTTTAATAACAAAAACTGATTCAAAGCTTTTGGTTTGGGTTCACACCGTTACTTACAGTCACCGAGCGTATACAGAGGATTTGGGCGTGAAGAGTAGTTCTATTCGGACCAAATTTTTTAAAAGGCATGGGTTTGGCCCGGGTGGGTATTTTTGTTGGGTGGGTCTTTTCAATTTTGCAATGTTAATAGTGGAAGACAATTTTAATAACCTACAAACTATTGACATACACATAGGATTAGGAATTCTATAAATTTATTTCATTAAAATTAAAACGTGATTTTTTTACTTGACTAGAAAAATATTATTTCTTTGGATAAATAATAAGAATAATTGCTTTTTTGTGTGTGTGTCTCTTTCTTTCATTCAATCACTCTCTTTAAATTTTTTTTTTAATGCTCATTCTACCACTCCCTTAATCTTTATAATATTTTGACAAGTTTTTGTAGCTTAGTTCAAAAAAGAAAGTAAACTATCTTTATGGGACAAAATTCAGTAGGGATTAGGTTCTTCTAAAAAAATAATTTGCTAAATCCACTATTGGAATAATTTTATTTCCTACAATTACCTTCCTTACCAAATATTAGTGTGATCTATTCTTCCTTTCAAATATTTTGGTAATTGGGCATTAACAACTCACTAATCTATGAAAAAAAAAAGGTTTTTTTTGGGTATTCTTCAACATAATAAACAACTAATTTTATAGATTTAATAGTAAATGACAACTAATTATTTTGAAATTTTACATGTGATTAACCTATAATAAATATCAAATAAAAAACTTAGAATCAAGAAAATAATGGTTTATAATAATAATAAAAAAAAAACAATTAAGAGATATACCTTTCATCACCCAACAAAAATAGCATGATATAACTTTTATTATCTCATAATTTAACAATAATATATCTTACAAAACTATAGAGTCAATTCAAGTCCAATAAAATATTTTCAGGTGAAAATGTTTTTCGAAAAAAAAAAATATTTCCCAATGTTTGTTTGCATTTCTAAAAATACTCTAAAAAATATTTGTAAGTGGTTAGTTGTATAAATGTTATAAAAAAACATATTTGCTACTACTTTAACACATTCTCACCTCCCAAGCACATATATAATAATTAAAAAAAAAAAAACGTAATCGAGGACCAGTGGTTAGAGGTAGTGGTTGGCCGCTAAAGACCGGAAATTTTAGTGGAAGGTGGGGGTGGAAGTTCAATTGATGAGTTTGGATGATGTGGAAAATGGTTTATGAAAAATATAAGTATAAACTAATTTTCACCATAAATGTTCTTATGTTATGGTCAAGTGAAAAAAAATTTATAGTTGACCAACATTTTTAGTTTCCCCAAGTACCCGTAAATGAGGAAAATGTTTTTGTGAAATCAATTTCAATCGAACCAAACATAGCCCAAATTTTACAACATTTAATGTTTATATGAAAAATTTTAAGCAAGCAAAGTAATCTATAGTTTATAAATAACAATTAAAAACACACACACACACACACATATATATATATGAACAAATTTGTAAAAGTATCAATACTTACAACAAGAATAATACAATTTGGCTTCAAAACACACCTAAAAAAAGCTTCCAATTGGCCTCATTTTGAGTTTGTTGAAGTTAAGTTCATGTAACATTTATCTATAACTACGAAAAGAAAAGGGCATGAGACATAAACGGGTGGGTGAATACAAATGTAGATGGATCACATACGAAAAGAACACAGAGAGAAAGAGGGGCGCAATGCGTGAGAATTGGTTTCGAATCTAACAACAACATTTTCTTAAATTGCTCTCAATTTCGATGTAAAATGACTAATGTGGAGTTTGGTTGCGAGAGATATTGAGGTGATTATAGGATTTTAATAAGAAAGATTGAGTGCTTTTGGGGTTCATACCACTACAAAGAGAGTATACAGAGGAGGATTTGGGTTTGTGTTTGATGTTACTAGAGTCTAGTAAAAGTAAGTACAAAAATTGGATTTTTAGAATGAAATTAAGAAATTTGGGTTGAACTATTGTTTGTGATTATCGTATAATAGATATTACATAAAACTTGGATTCAAGAAAATAGTTATTTAAGTGATATTCATTTTTTCAAAGATACATTAAATGTAACAAAAACTAAACCATTTAGTGTCAATTTCAAGTGCTATGAAATTTTACCACATTTAACATCTATATGACCAATTTTAAACAAGCAAAGCACACTATTGTTTATGAATAACAATAGAAAAATACACACACACACACACATATATATATATATATGAACAACTTTACAAAAAAATTATCAATACTTACAAAGAGAAGAATACAATTTTGGCTTCAAGACATCCTAAGAAAGCTTCCAAGTTAGCCTCAATTTTAGTTTTGTGAAAGCCAAATTCATAAAGAAATCATCTATAACTTCTACTATATATAGAAGATAATTATGCCATTGTGTCAAAAAAGAGAAGTAGGCAAAGCAAGGCATTTATGTTTACTTGCCAACTTAGACTAGTATAATTCATGTGGAACAAGAAAAACAAGACAAGGCATTTATGCTTGCTTGCCAACTTAGACTTATATATTCTCTTTTATTTAATTTTTTTTTTTTTTAAGTCCAAAATTCATACTGACATTTACGTTTTCTTTCTTTTTGCTTGCTTGTCTATACCAACACTTCTCACTAAGTGGCCACTATTACTTAATTGCAGCCACTAAGAGCTGTTCAGTCACCACCACTATAGCTAAAGTTAAACTTGATCTTCCACCAAAAGAGAAAAACTATTAGCAAGTGGAAAAAAAGTCAAAATTGTAGTTGGTTTACTAGTAAGTTAATGAATCAACACACAAAATCACAACCAAAACTGCTTAATCGTAGAAGAAAGGCACATACATATACATACATATGGACATTTTATTTCAAAATGGCATGTTAATCCTATCACTTCCAGCATAGATTACGCATCATTAATTTGCTTACAAAAATCAGTGTATTTGTGTTGCTTATTCCACTAACACCTCCTAATTACAAAAAGGTGAGCTTTCACCATTGCATGGGCCATTGTTTTGACAGTGACACAGAACTTCCCTCTTCAAGTCTCATGTCAGCATATTTTGATAGAAAATCCTACAGAAATAGCCATAAATCAGAACATTTGTGTGTGTGAGGGAGAGAGTATAAAACTTCCTGTCCATAAGTAAATACAACACTAAGACATGCATTAAATGATCTGACGATCAAAATTTGGAAAGAAATGAGCGTCTGGCTCTTACGTGTTTAAAAGAAAGTGAATTGACATTCTACTGGATCAACACAGATATCATTTTTAAATAGAAAAGAAAAAATACAGACAATGAAAAAGGATAAAACAGCAAACACTGAAGCCATTATACGTGTTCTACCAAAAACATGCTGGTGACAGATTGCAGCCCAATAATATGAAGAAACTATGACAAAACTGTCACACAGTGGAAGTTACTTTGTAGGAGAAACCAATCTCAAACCTAAATTTCCCAGAGGCAGGTAAACAAAATAATGAAGAATACCTGATAAGTTGCGTGTCACGGTGCTCAGTCTTTTCTTTTTCAATCAATACTTCTGCAGTTTCACCCATCAACTTCCATTTCACAATCTGTAAGAGACACCAGAGAGAGCAGAACATCAATGGACCAGTTTGCTCAGGAGAAAGACCATCCTCCATGTAATAATAACCAGATTTCAGATCCCAGCATTAGTGTGAACAGATTTATCCTTTCCAGTTGCCTATGCACAATGCTGAAAAGCTCAAAACAAAGAAGCATACCCAGTGTATAGAATTTGGCAGGGAAGAGTGGATATAAATGTGAACTTCTTTTGAGAAAAAAAATAATTCCAAAACTATAAAACCAAAAAGTGCTTCTAGGAGGAAATAATTCTTACAATGTGCTAGCTTTTGTAATCTTTTTCTAGGAATGCAACGGCTAATTCAAGTTATAACTGCTAAGACCAATTGTGAAAGCATGGAAAACTCAACCTGGTTAGAATACCTTTCACCTTACATGTTTGAAAATGGACCATCTTCCATAGCAAATTAATAATCAAACATAGAATTGCTTCAACTTAATTTACTTTGCTTAGTTCTTCACCTTCATGTAAGATCAATTTAAGGCACTATCAAGAAGCCCAATTATCAATGACTATGCATTGGGGATAAAAAATTAATAAAACGATAGAAATACCTCAAGTAATTTATCTAGAGACCTGCTGTAAGTACTGAAAAGCTCTTTCTTTCTCTTGAATCAATAACCACACAACCTGGATCATTCATAAAAAGTAAGCCCACATTTTTCACTTTGTATTAAATATATGAACTTTTCAAGCTGCTATCGTTGATAAAGAACAACCTTTTCGAATGTACTCTGCATATGATATGCAGCAAAGCAACTCTGACACTAATTTAGAGTAGTAACCAATTCATATAATTAATATAGCATGTCAACATACAAGGGAAATTGCAGCATCTTTAAAGCTACCATACAACTTACTGCAGACCTGATACTCAAAATGAAAGTAAAACTTAGCTTAACCTATGGGTTGTCTACAAGCCTTAACCAGAAAAGGAAGGTGATAACAGACAAAGAAAATGCAAGAGAACCATGCAAAATCAAGGAAGCTATTTTACACATAAAACAGCATGCTTCCAAGATCAGGGAAGCAAAGAATTGCATGATCATTGAGTGATGGAATGCTTCTTCTACCAACAAAGTGATAATCAAGGTACATAAAAAATCCTGAAAAACACTTTGTCGTCACCTTGTAATTTCCCCACATTTGCAGAAGCGCTATAAGTAAATAGGTGTCGCATTTGTCATTTAGAGGTGGCAGCACCTAATAGTACACTTGAAAGCAGGGTAATTAACAGAGAATAACACAGCAATACAAGTTGTTGGGGTTATATGACGTAAAACATTAGGGTAACCAAGGTGTCCAGATATTGCCTAGTTGAAAAAACCTTAGCCAAGTGAATTGGGAGGCTGATCTATATGTAGCTAGCTAGCCCTAGACATAAGGTAGAAATGCTCCATCTGCTTACCCAGTCCTTAATTTTCACCAAGATACAGTTTCATTAGAAAAGGGAGCTCATGACACAGACTAATGGGGCTACTGTGCTATCAAGTTTAGCTTACATTATGGAACCATCCAAGACAACATAAAAGACACAGTGAATATAAATATTCTTCAGAACATCAACAACCTTATTATTTGTAATGTTATCATACAAACGAAAATATTGGCTTTTCTTTTGTTGTTGTTTTGGTTTGCATTTTTTTTTTTTTTTTGGTTTTATGGTGTGGAGGGGGAAGTGTTCAGTAGCCAAAATTCTACCATCCAATTATGCATTCTGCATAGCTGATCTCATATGCAAATTACACTAAACTACTGAAGAAGTTTTCTAAACATTTAGAATCGCACCACTGAAGCAATGCTCTCTTCCAAAGCCATTTTGTATCTTTCATAAAGCTGCCTTGAATACTCATAAGGTTGTCTCTGAGAACACATGGTGTAAACACAGCTATCAACCAAGTGAAGGATATTCAATACATGTAAGGATATTTCAAAGAACTCTTCATGGAGAAGAATGATACTGTGACAAAAACCAATCAGAGCTCAACGAATATATAATTTCTTTAACATAGTCCTGGAAAGAGCTAAACAGCAACCTTTATGTTTCCTTTCAGAAAAAAAGAAAAAAAAATTAAATGTTCATTATAGCAACTTACGGTAATTCTTTACTTCAACCATCCCATAGTTAGTAATAACCTAATTATAATAGAGAATGTGAGCAAACAAACATGCACATATGTACATAACACACAGACAAGAAACCGAGAGAGTGCATCATAATTTAAGTAAAGATTACTTAAAGAACTTCATTAATGTAAGAAATTAACATGTGCGAATGGCAATAATAAATTACAAAGAAAGCCAAAAGAATTAATTAAAATTTTCACAAAAAAGATATGATTATAACATGTACATAAAAAATTAACAACAAACCATGACAACTCATTTTAGTTTTCATAAAGGATACTCCAAAAACTACATTATATGACAAATTAACATGCGTCTTACAACAAACTACTTCACACAATAAACCAAGAGAACCCATTATAATTTCATAAAGGATACTAGAAAAACTACATGAATATAACAAATATGCGTGTACTCTACTAAAAATTACTTAACAAAACAAACCAAGACAACCCAATATAATTTTCAAAAAGGGTACTCAAAAGACTACATGAACATAATAAATTAACTTGTACTTTACAACAAATCACTTAACAAAGTAGACCAAGAGAACCCATTGTAATTTCAAAAAGTATACTAAGAAAACTACATGACCATAATGAATTAAGCGCAAACATTACATAAAATCACTCAACAAAAAAAATCAAGAGAAATCCATTATAATTTTCAAAAAGAGTACTTGAAAAACTACATGAACATAATAAATTAACTTGTACTTTACAATAATATACTTAACAAATCAACACAAGATAACCCATTATAATTTTGAAAAGTATACTAAGAAAACTACATGACCATAACAAATTAAGCGCATATATTACCAGAAAATCACTCAACAGAACAAATAAAGAGAAAACCATTATAATTTTCAAAAAGGATACTTGAAAAACTACATGAACATGGAAAATTAACTTGTACTTTAGAACAGTTTAATTAACAAAGCAACACAAGAGAACCCATTATAATTTTACTCGAAAAACTACATGAACATAACAAAATAAAAGCGTAAATTACAACAAATTACTCAACCAAAGAAGCCAAGAGAACCCAATAAAATCTATGAATAGGCTGAGCTTTTTCTGATGGTTGGTGTTTCTTTCACACAAAACAAAGCAAAAAGGGGTATAAAAGTATTCATTCGCCCTTGTAACAAATATTTTTGGCTTGAGTAAATTTATTTCACAAAAGACAATACAAAAATGTTAAGAGATATTACAAATGGATGTGAAAATGAATATCATTGGTAGATTTCAACAACATAATAAATAATTGTTTGAATTACAATTTTATAATTGGTGACCTGAGTGACCCGCTAGCGGTAAAGGTCATGTAAAAAAATTTGTAGTAACCTTAACATCACTCAAAGACTATAATATACCATGGCCATATTTTTCTTGCCTTAGGTATGTTTGATTGAGATGATTTTGGGGAGGATGGAAAAAAAAAAGAAGTGGAAAATAGGAGAGAAAATGGGTGGGAGGGGTGTTTGTTTGGGAGGGGGAGGGGGAGAGATGTTCCTCAAATAAATAAGTAAAATTAGTGACTTCACTGGGTAAGAATTAGACTACCAGAACTGGATAAAGCATATGGTTGATTTGGTATATTTGTTATAAGAGATACTTTCTCATTGACCATAAAATGTTACTTGCAATGATAGAAAATTCAACCAAAACTATCCGAAAATAAAAATAATAGGTCTTATAACAGTCCTGTATTAGTTGCCAAATCATTAGGTGAATGCAACAATTATTACTCTTCCCAAAAGTGAGCAATCTTTCAACAATTATTACATATCCCTAAAGTGAGCAATCTTTCAAGCATGGGGGATTCTAGACCAATTTCTCACTGCAATTTCATTTATAAGTGCATCACCAAGAACTTGACTAACAGACTTAACACTTGCTTGAATGATATTATCTGCCCCAACCAAACTGCCTTTGTACTTGGCAGGAATATAGCAGAAACTGTCTCATAAAATTGTAAAAACTACGATAGAGAAAAAGGCCAAGGCAGATGTACCATCAGGTGGACACTAGGAAAGCATATGATTCAGTGGAAATGGTGATCTATCAGTGACTTAATGTTGTGGGTGTTCCCTCAAGATATGTTAATTGGGTGAGGGAGTGTATTACCAACCCTATGTATTCTGTGGCTGTAAATGGGGGACCAGCTGGTTATTTAACTTATTTTCGAGGAGACAAAGGGATCCATTTTCGTCTATTTTCTTTGTTTTCTTTTTTGCTAGCGGAGTTCCTAACTCAGATGCTAAAAAAAAAGGATTCTTGGTTGCAACGACTTCAAATTCCATCCCAGATGTAAGAATATGCAGCTTATTAATCTTTATTCTACTAGAATGATTTTAACAAGAGCTGATCTACACCCTGTCCAGTTAGCTAAAAGTGTTTGGAAAATTTTATAGTGATTTCTGGCTAGTAGATTAATACTCTAAAAGTCAAGTATTTTGATGCGCTTTTACTTTAAGGAAGGCAGTTTCCCAGTTATATATCTGGATATGCATCTAGTCCCTGGTAAGCTGAGCTATCATGATGCAAGCCCCTAATTGAGAAAAAAACAAGAAGAATAAATTCTTGGACATTTTAATACTTATCCTTTGCAGGCAGATTGAAGTTATTACAATCAATCTCGTATTGTGTCTATGGGAGGTGAGTGGATGTTGCTTTATTATAGGTAATTTAACACAAGATTTATGAAGAAAGAAGCAACGTTTCACACAACTAAAAAACAGAGGCGGAATGACTCGCATGCACTTGTCACATTTTTTGTTATACTAAACAAAATAATGTTTAACGGAGTACAATCTTAAGTGCAGCCAAAGCTGTGCGAAAGAAGACAGCCATTTCACGAAACACCAGTAAAGCAAGATGCATTCCCTCCGCCAGATTGGAATAATTGATTGATCCAAACCACAATACAAACCTTTATAGTAATTGGGTTTTTGATCTTCTAAGAAAAAGATCTCCATATTTATGACAACAATATGTTCCGATTAAATTTTGTACTGACTGCTCTGTGCCTAAGTTATAACAATGGCGTTAAAGTTGAACTTTTACTGACTGTGTATAAGCAAGAAAATGAACCCCCAAAAAAAAAAGTGTAGAGATAAAACTCCAAAAGGTGAAAAACTTCCAAAACTTAAAAATAAATAAAATAAAATAAAATATTTTTTGAGAAAGATTAATAAAATATGATTTGCTAAAGAATGTAAGGGTAAGAATGAAGGTACCTGAGAATAAGATGTTGAAAGCATTGCTTCTCTAAATTTCCACCCAATATATTAAAATATTGCTAATGAAACCCACTGGAGAATAAAAGACTATCTGCATTTGCACATTCAAGAAAGAAGGAAGAGAGTGTAACCCAAAAAGAAGGAAATTTGATTCAAAATATGACCAAAAGGAAATTACAATAATGCGGCAGAATGAAATTCAAAAATTGTATTAATGCATCACTCAAAGACCACACCCTAAAGCTTGGTAACTTTGATACAAGCAAATTTATGTTTTTAGTATAATCAAATATTATAGCTTGTGCTCCAAATGAATGCCAATTGGTTCCTTAACTTCACTCCATCTCTCAAAGACTATAAATAATTGTGCAAAAATAAAATAAAGGATAAAATTCAGATTAAACCAACACTCAGTCCAAAAATTAGATTTGCCATGTCTAATGATAAGTTTGCTCCTACTAATGTCCAGAGTAGTGACCTACAAGATGACATGGCACCAGAATCCATTACGTGAATAAGTTCAAATTAAATACAAGTAATTGGAAAGAAAACAAAAGGGAGGAAGAATGGGTCCCAACATAAATAAGTGTAGCAACTTATAGCATGTGTGCTTGATTATGACATAGACTAAATACCAAGTTGTTACAAAATGAGCTTACATGAGTGATACAGGTAAAATGACATAATATTTGAATTTGATGGAAATGCGATCTCTATTTTAATACAAAGTGTGCAAATAGCATTCTTGTCCTAACGTTAGCTAATAGCATAAAGTTTCAAGTATTATATTATATGTGTCAAAAAACTATAGAATCGCTTTCAAAAATGCTTAATAAGAAGAAAAATATATATACCAACTTCATTTAATTTGAAAATTGTAAGTAAAACTAAGCTAATCAATACTACCAAGCTCAAGAACTTCATCCTTGATATTTAGCAGACCATTTAGCATAAAAGGAATGTACCTTTAAATCTAATCAAGCTGGCTACTTTCAGTTTCAAAATGATTCTCCACGCCTTCTCTGTTAACTCTTGACAAACTTGAGTTGAGCCTCCATTCTTGAGCTCTTTATTATTTACAACCTCAAGACGAGTCTCTGGTTTTAGGCTGTCATCATTATCTACAAAGCCCTTGGTTTCTACTGGAATAAAAGAAACATTCCATTCAATTTATTCTTGCAGGTTCTGCCCATGAAAAGATTGACTTCAACATTGTGGGAATACCACAAGACAATGACCAGTCTAGCTGTAAAATCCTACAAACAATAAAATCTTTGGAAGCGTGTAGGCAAATGATGACCAATAAAGATGGTTGGAACTCGTCTATTTATATGAGGGATGTTTCTAATTGTTTATTATTTTTAAGCAGAAAATCACTCAACAAATCAAATTAAGAGAAACCCATTACAATTTTCAAAAAGGGTACTTGAAAAACTACATGAACAGAACAAATTAACTTGAAATTTACAACAATTTACTTAACAAAGCAACACAAGAGAACCCATTATAATTTTACTCGAAAAACCACATGAACATAACAAAATAAACGCGTAAATTACAACAAATTACTCAACAAACAAAAGAAGCCAAGAGAACCCAATAAAATCTAAGAAGGGATACTTATAATACTGCATGTAATCTTCACCAGAGAACAAATCAGAAACTGGACGGTGGTGATGCTCATCAAATTATGAAATCAGTTGAGGTTGAGGACGAGGAAGCTTGTCACAGAGCTAGTATAGACCCAGATGCTCTCTGGTATTAGAACGCTGCTGCAGCGATTTGAGAGGGTTGAAACCTCTTTCACACGGCGCGTGTACAACCGAGTTGCTCACACTGTCTGTGACTCTCAGTATGATCGGAATATTGACAGAAACCAGATGATAGACTCAGCTTTGTGTTTCATTGACACAAAACAAAGCAAAAGCAAAAAGGGGTATAAAAGTAAAAGTACTCATTAACCCTTTAACTTTACTTTACTTTTTTTTCTTTTTTGGCTTAAGTATATTTATTTCACAAAAGAAAGTAAATTTTGTTTACCAAAAAACAAAAGAAAGTAAAAAATTTAGAAACATAAAATTTTTCACAATTTCTTGTCATGATTTTGATGTGGCCGAGTGTGATTGGTGAATAAAAAATAGTGAGTTTATGCTTACAATCTACGACTCATAGTTGTGAAAAAAAATTGTGAAATAATCTATAATCCTAAAACTACTCAAATAGAAAAAATGTTAAGAGATATTACAAATGTTATGTATTAGCAGATAAATGTTTAAATTACATTTTTTGTGTTTGATGACTTTTTCCTTTTTTTAAGAAGTGGTGACCCATTGGCTGTAGTTATGTTACTTGTGTAAAAAAAAATTGTAGTAACCTTGGCATTTCTCAAAAACGGTAATATACCGTGGTTATCTTTCTTCACTTAATAAAATTTGAATAAATTGTATTAATAATTAAATTTTGGCGACATGTTCCACACACCAAAAAATATATATATTGACTTGAATGGGTGAGAATTAGACTGCTAGGATTGGATAAAGTACATGGCTAATTTGGTAGATTTGTAATTAGAGATACCTTGTCATTGACCATCAAATATTACATTCAATAATAGAAGATCAACTAAAACTATTTGAAAATAAAAATAATAAGATTTACAACAGCCTTGCATTAGTCTCCAGTGAAAATCAAACCTCGTTTTATACCAATGCATTAAAAGTTTGTTTGAGATCCGCTTATTTTGCTGAAATTGAAAATTTTTGCTGAAAGTACTATAAATAAAGATAAAAGTTAACTAAAATAGTACAGTAGGACCCATGAATAATACCAAAAATTGCAATGGAACCCATAAATAATAGCAAAAATAAACTGAATAGTAAAATTAGTTTGCTTTTTAATTTTTGCCAAACACACACTAAGTAGTAATTTGTAACATGACTGATATTTTATCCAATGACTCTAACCTTGATGACAAATGTTCCCTTTCGAACACAATAGAGAGTATAGATTGTCCTTAATGTTAATCCATCTGCATAGAGGTAAGCTAAGGAGGTGAGAGGTACTCATAAATTACTCTGAGTTCTTTTCCAGCATCAATCATTGTTGATCTATCTTCTGCTATATCGGAAATGCAACTTTCAGGCAACCTCCAAAAAAGCCAGAAATTGTTTATGATCAATTCCTTCTTCAAACATGGCCTTATCTATAACTTTAATTACCTAATTTTGTTCAACACATGAACACACCCAATCTACTAGATAATAGGCCTCGTTATCATATTCACCATCTAAAAATAAACGTCGTCCTGCCAAAAGTGTAAGCAGAAAAAACTATACACATCGGTTTTCTCATTTACATAGCTCCAACAAATAGAAATCAAATATCAAAATATTAACTTGAATTGACTTAACTTTTTTTATTTTAATTGCATGCAATGGATTGCAATTTTTTCTTCTTGTGTTTTCACTTTTGAAAAACACAAAAAGTGTTTTCTTGTTTTCAGCCATGTTCGTGGAGCACCCCCGACACCAAACCCACATCCCAAATACCCATTGTGAGTTTATGTTACCACTATGAAATCCTCTAGCCCAATCAATAAACCCACATCACAATAAAAAAACAGCCACCTACACCACCGTAAGACTTTAAAAAAAAATTTAACATAGTTCTTAACATCTTTTTTTCTTATCTCTTTCCATACAAATAAAAGAAAAAGAAAAAGAAAAAAGAAATTCAACTCAATCCAAGTTGAATAATATATAAATCCTTAAATTTATAATTTTAATAGTCTAATAATTCCATAAAAGAATAATAAATAAATGTATATACATTTTATACGCATAAATCGCGAACTAAAACCTAACATCTTAGGATTACCTTTTAATCTTTATTTATAGATGTATTTATATTGATCAACATGCACTTACTCATTGTTCTAGAAAGTGGATTACATAGTTTGGATTATGCAAAGATTTGCCAACTTATGAAAAAAAAATAACTCTCAATAGGATACCAATTATATTTAGTAGACTTAAATGAGAAACTAGTTGTACTATAAATTGAGAATAGTTTCAAATTGGAGGTGCTTGACACAAAATTATGGTGAATTTTTTTTTTTGAGAGAGAGTTTCAACCTATGACGTCCGCTCCTGATAATTACTCTTTATTATCAGACCAAGACACCAATCAGTTTTTGATGTAGGCAGGGATTGAACCCCAGATCTCTTATACAATCATCAAAGACTTTATCAGTTGAGATAACTGGAACCCACAAAATTATGGTGAATTTGAAATCTACTTTGAAACCCTTGGCACATAATTGAAATGTTTAATAAGTTCAAGGTGAAAATACTATTTTGGTCATTATATTTTAGGGTCATAATCAAATTTAATTAGTCTGTGCTTTTTGGTAGCAGTCAATTTGGTACTTATTATTTTTTACTTACAGCCAATTTGGTCCCTACTGTTAAGTCGCTAACAAAAAATAAAGGCTTATGTAGCAAATGGTGAATGCAATGTGAAAGAGGTTGACCAATTCAAGAATTAAAAAAATACAATCAGCACCAACTAAACTAATGTAAGTTTTAAACCCCAGACAGATCCCGCTTCTTCCATGACCCAAACAACCCCATCCATTTAAACACAATTCTCAGCCACTTTCAAATCAAATCCAATTCGAATTCACAAAATCAATAACAACATTTTGCACAAGTTTGCAACAAAAAAAAAGGGGTTTCAAATACAATGGAAGGAGACGTTTTGATGGCCATTGCTAGTGTTGAATCAACCTCTCCAAATTTCAAATCTAAAAGATAAATAATTTTGTTTAGGCACAGCAGCTTGAGCTTACTGGAGACTTGTTTATTAATGGAAAGATCTTGTAAGAGGCCTTATATGGGAAACCCAGATCTTGTATAAGGCCTTATGTTATATGGGGATTACTTTGTAAAAACGTTAAAAGACTTCAATCTCTCTCTCTCTCTCAAGTCTCTATAGTTTTCTTTCTCTTTCAGATCTGCGATGTCGTTGCCAAGAGATCTGGGTTTCACGATTTGGATCATTAGGACAATACCCAAACCAAGGCAATCCCAATCCCCTCCCTTGCTTCCGCTTGGTTCTGCAGTCCACAGACGCCACTGAAAATCGCTATTAGAACCGCTCTAGGGTAGTAGAAGTTCCATGATTTAAAGTTAGCCAGTGGCCAGGGGAGTAGCAATGAGGATGAAGATGAAGGTGGTAGCGAATTGGGTATGTTTGACAGGTGATGGATGGGGGGGTTGTTTAGGTCATGGGAGAAGGGGGGATCTGTTTGCGATTGAAAACTCTTATACTTATTCTGATTGTGTTTTTTTAGTTGATGTGTCATTCTTTAATTGATCCACCACTTCTGCACTCACCATATGCCATGTAGACATTTGTAAAGTTCAAATTTACGGTGAGTTAGAAAATAATAGAGATTAAATAGTTGAAAATGATAGAGATTAAATTGATTATTTCCAAAATGTAGAGAAATTAAAATATCTTCATGGCTCATCAAAAATATATATATATCTTCATGGATGGCTACACCATTTATCTACTATTCTATTAAAAGTCTTTCACATATTTAAAATTGCTAGTTAGAAAAAAAAAAAAATTAAATAGAAACTAATTATTGACTCAGCAATTTTAAACAAGTGTAAGTTTTTTTAGTGAAATGGTAGACAAAAGACATGGTTCACTATAAGGACTATATAATTTCTTCAAAATGTGGAGACTTATTTGACTGTAAATTCAAAATGTAGAGACTAAAATAGTATATTTACCTAAGTTCAATTAATGTGTTTTAGAAATAGGGAAATTTTAGTTTCAATATGAAATTAAAAAAAAATGATAAGTAAGGAATTATATGTTAGGTAGATTTTTGTTTTTGTTTTCAAAATAGTGTGAAAATAGTTTTCCAAAAATTGAATTTAGAACTAGTTTTTAGTGGAATTTTTATTTTTGCATTATAATTGTTTGGCTCCAATTTTTAAAAACGATTTTCAAAATATTGATAACAAAAAAAAAAAAAAAAGGTTTGGAAGGCCATTTTATTTTTTTGAGACAAAAATTAGCTAGTAGATTACATATTAAAAAAAATAAATAGTAAAATAAAAACCAAAAAGACGGTTAAAGGTGTTTAAAAAAAATCAACACCAATGGTAATACACCTATTCTATTTTTAATTTTATTATGAGTAATAAAAATTTTATCAAAAAAGGAACTAGTACTCTATGTTTATGATACAGAACACAAAAGTACCTTAAAAAAAAAAAAAACTCAAATAAAACTTCAAAAATGAAAGTACAGTGTGTAAATCTTTAAACTTGAGACTAATCAAACAAAGTTTGAATTAGCAAGGACTTTAAATGGTCAATAGGTCTCACAAGAGCATCAAGTGTATGTTTGGCTTCTGTTTATTTGCGTAGTTTTAATCAAAATAAATAGTTTTTGATAACTTTTATGTTAAATGATTTACAAAAAGTTAAAAACTATTTTTTTTTAAAAAAAGAAGATAAAATTTAGATTATTTACAAATATACATACATATATATACACACACACACACAAAATGTAAAAAACAAAACTTTTTTTTAGCAATTCACAAAAGCATCCAAAATGTGTGGTTGTTTTGTTCCTGTCTTGCTAACCACATAGACACATGGGTACCAAATTCCAAATATTTGATATCTCTTCTATATTAACTTTTTATCAAAGAAAAAAAAAAACTTATTACGGTTTTTTAACGGCAAAAACACGATTTTAGTCCCTATATTATAAAGTCATGGTCAATTTGGTTTATACATTTTGGTAGCAGTCAATTTGATCCTTGTTATTTTTAAGTTGCATTTAATTTGGTCCTTACTATTAATTCACTCAAAGAAAATTCTTATGTGACAAACCATTTGCATAGTTGACATACTTAATATTAAAATATTAAATAAAATGCTGATGTGTCTAAATTTTAGTGGCTGATGTTGCCACATCAGTGCTTAAATGGCAAAAAAAAAAAAAAAAACCACATCAGCTTTTAACACATCAGAATAAAGAAGAAACGAATACAAAGATTTAGCACCCGAAAGTTATACAAGTAGAAAAAACCAACTCAGGGGCTATCAACCTCAGGGAAAAACCTAAAGAATAAAGAAGAAAAGTTAAAAAGAAAAAACAGAACTAAAAATGTATATAAAAAAAAAAGGGATGAGTTCCATAACAGAGCTCATCGTTTGTGAAAGGCCGCAGTAAGTCTCTTCTTTCTGTATCGGCCGCCGCAACCACCGTTGTGAACTCGGCCATGCCCCCACAATCCTCCACTCCCGCCAAAACCTTGCCGTTTCGGAGGCTCACTCCAATGGGATTCACCAAACTCAGATTCTCCACAGCCCAACCGTCCAGCACACCCACCTCGGAGCCCGATTCATGGCCACAGATCAACCGTGTGATCCGGAAATTAAAAGAGAGGTGGAGATGAAGATGAGTGGTTTGGTAGATCTGGGTAAAGTTTGGGGCTTTAGTTTAAATTTGGGATTTGGGTTCTTTGGCCATGAATAAGAGATAACAAAAAGATGAGAGAGAGAGAGAGAAATGAAGGCTTAGAGATGAGCTAAAGGGAAAATTAGAAAAATGGAGTCAGATGCGTTGTTGTGATACTGTGGATTTCTAAAAGAAAAAGATAAAAGTGAAAAACTAGAGAAGGAAAAAAAAAAAAATCGGTAAAAAAGAAAATATATTTTTAAAAGCTGATGTGGCTTTTTTTTTTTTTTTTTTTTTCATGTAAGCACTGATGGGCCACATTAGCCACTAAAATGTAGATACTTCTGCTGTTATGTAAGTATTTCTCGTTAGTAAGTTAAGGATAGAAATCAAATTAAACATACGTTGAAAATAATATAGACCAAATTAACTGTTACAAAAATATAAAAATTAAATTGACTATATCTTCAAAAGGTAGGGACAAAAATGGTGTGTACGATTTTCTAACTTAAATTTTGTTGAGGTTCGTTTTTTAAAAACCAAAAAATGTTAAGCCTAAGTTTATAACTCTACACGACTAGGGACTATCTTTAAGGCCCAATTCCGTGGATGAAGCCCATCAACAAATATCATCACACTGCACATGGCCCATGGCTAAGCCCAATCTTGTACCACACTAAGCCTCTATTAGATTTTACAGGTGTAAGTGTAACAAACTGGGACTAGGCAATGAATGTTTTCTAACAACAACAAAATCTTAATCCTAAAAGGAAAAAAAAATTAATAATACCTTAAAACATTTTCCATAGTCACCTTATCCTTGTCCATTGAATTTCCGAGTCATTAATTGAACAATTATAAACCTGAAAGCAAATTTGAAGAAACAGGTTTGAAGTTGAAATATAAACCAAGATCCATAAAGAATACTTAATTAAAAAATGCAGCAAAAAGTAGTAGGAACATGAATCTTAAACTAGCATGATCTTGATCCCGCTTCAGACCATTCAAAATTATGTTAATTGCAACTCATGGATCCAGATTTTAATGAATTAAAAATTAAGTGAGGGTACCAAAGAGTATGTCGATAATAGGCCCAATCATTTGTACCATACAACTTCAATTACCTGATTTTGTTCGACATAGGAACACATTCAATTTGGTAGATAACATAGAAATGTGAAGGCTGTCCTTTCAAAAGAGGATGTAGAAGCATACCAAAATTGTACACACCAACCTTCTAAGTTATGTAGCCTGTAGCTGCATATTCAGGTGCATACATACTTTCAATCAAAAATGATAAAATATAATTACAGCTTCCAAAACTACTATCACTTTACTTGCAATTGATCTTTAGGAATAGATATAGAGAGTGAGAAATCTGTCAGCATGGCAACATTGTTCTCATCCAATATAATGGTGGATGGCTTAATATTTCTATGGATAACAGGCCTAAAAAATGAATTAATGGAGATCTGTAACTGCATTAGCTATATGCCCATTGCAATGCTTAACCTGCATTTCCATGGTAATGGTTCTGTGATGACTCCCTCAACTGGATGGATACACGTGGAGAGAATTCTGTACCCTACAAATTCATACACTATAATTGGAATATTGGTCTCTAGCAGATGCTAAGAGTTAACATTTTTGTGGACACTCATTCGTGCTCCAACCACAAAGTCTTTAATAGTGTCTTAACTTCAGAACCCAAAGAAATTCTCCTGTGTACTTTTTAACTGAAATTAAGAAGCCTTCTAGAGAGCCCTTGTAAAATACAAAACTATTGGCATTTAGAAAACGTTGACAAGGGTGTCGGCAGAGAAGACATGGATAGGATTGTTTTTCCCATTGCAAAAGGCAATTAGATCCGCTAGTAATAGTCTTCCATTTTCATAAATGGTGCCTCCTCTTTTGCTTTCCTCTTCATTTTCAAACATGAATTCATCTTGTCCACCAAACCCTTAGATTATAGATAGGAATATTAATACACATATTTAATATGTTAAGACATGAAGAGGCTATAATCTGGCATTAAATAAAGATACTTGGAGGCCATTGATCAATCTTTGCTTAGAGATTACGATGGTCATGCTCATGCACAATTCAAAGCATTAAACCAGTAGTATTCTGCCATTATGTAAATCATGAATTGCGTGATGTTGAAACATATTACCTACCTAAGTATCAAAAAAGTTATTATTAATAATATTATTATTATTTTGATAATTCGATAGTACAATGGGAGAGGGGAGATTTGAACTTGATTCTCCTAATAAAGGAGAGTAGGCTATGCCATTGAGCTAAAAGGCTCTTGGCCAAAAATGTATTATTGATGGTCCAGGCTGACTATTCTCATAACTATGAACGTCATACAAGAGCTTGGATCAATTTAGCTCGTTATGGGTAATTGTTTTGACAAGAAATATTCTATAAAACCATAACAGATTTTTCATGGACTCTTTATCTATCAAATTTCTAAGTCTTTTGAAGCCATATAAATTTGAGGGCTTTGGTTCCATGAGATAAACTAAAAAAATTAACCATATCAAGAACCAAACACCATAAAGTGGTTATTTTGCCTAGAGTTCAATTTTACTGAAAGTACTTCCAAAAATAAAAATCCCTTAGGATTAACAGAGGTGATAAATAATAACATAGATCCAATTAAGACAATGTTTGATTATGTAGCAGCAAATCAATAAGAACTGTTTTTTTAACATATCATATGACCTAATAACAGAAGTCCTAAAATAGCATGATCATAATCCTGATTTAGACGCATCCATAGTTATATTACAAGTCATCCAGAAATGAAATAAAACCTCTAATACTACCTATTAATAAGGACACTTTGGACCACCCAAAACTTCATACAATCATATTTCATAGGCATGCAGACACAGAGTAAATGAAAATTCAGTGGCAAAGAGAATGTACCTGTGAAGGAGGCAACAGAGAGAGAGAGAGTTTCAGCTATAAAATGTGAAGCAGAACAAATTTATATCAGATTTTGCCAGCTCGTGGATGTGGAAGTCTTACACACTTAATATTTTATGAGCTATATCATGTAAAACCTATAAAAGATTATATTCAAAGAGTATAGGGAAAAAAAAAACTTCCTAGTCTACTCAAGAAAGATCATCACAATTAAGAAGACCAATCCAGAAACTGAGAAATTTCATCACAATGACTTGGCAATTTCCTTGGACTTTCTCTTCAATACCTTCACCTAATACACCTGTGTATTGTACCTGGTTGAGAGCCAGACCAAAAAAAGGGTGTAAAAAGATTAAATTTGTGGACCAGGTTTCTCATCATTGTTTTTTTTTTTTTAGTTATGGGGTGAGGTTTTGCATGTTGGTTTTGTTTCTTTTGATTGCATGGCTACAATAAATAGAAACCTAATATCAAATTATTAAAATCGCATGCTTTTTTTAATTGCATGCATGGCTCATCTACCAAATCAGACTACTGAACTTGGATCATTTAGGGTCAATTTGTCCACAAAATATAAAATCTATTAATTTAGAATTAGAACAAACCCTAACGATTTCGTTTTGGTCCAACCTTAGCTGTATAAATGCAACATAAGAAATTTTTTGGACTAAATTGTGACATGGCCAAATCACAAGGGGGAAAACTGTTTACCCAATAAATTATTCTGGATTTCTGTGAAAGCAAGGAGTCCAAGTTGGATTTTACTAAGTGCCTCTATGTCACGTTAAATATTTGAGAACTATCTGGACCTATTGTTAAATTTGTTCACAATCTTTGTGTGTCAATTGTAAATAGTTTTATAAATCAGAGGAAACAGATAACAGATCCTTGACATGTGAAATAATTAGATTTGTTGTAGGTGGAAAAAGTTTAGCTCCAAACATATTTGGAGCCATCTTTTTTCAATCCACTACATGGCAATTGAAGAGACCATTCATGTATAATTTTATTCACATGACTTAGTTAATGAGTCATGTGACTTGTTTAAATAATACACATGAATAATCTGATAAATCAAAATGTAATGGGTTGGAAAAGATAGATCTAAACATGTTTGGAGCCAAGTTTTGTTCAGAGTACTATTATTAAAATCTGTTGGGCACCTTTGAGAGGCATTTGGCTCAAGAAATATGGGGAGACGTTCAACAGGTTCTACACTTCCAAATTGCAATAGATCACAAAGAAAAATTTGCAGACGCCAATTCCAAGTTTGGAGATCCAGCAGACTATGTTTTCTTTGGATGGAGAGAAGGCCCTAGGCCCTGACGGGTTAACAGATTGTTTTAAAAAAAAAACTTGACCTGTTATCCCTTCAGATGTAGTCCATGCCATCCAATCATTCTTCAATTCAGGTAGGTTACTTTGAGAGGTGAATGCAACAATTATTACTCTTGTCCATAAAGTGAGCAATCCTTCAAGTGTGAGCCATGGGGGAACTATAGACCGATTTTTTTGTTGAAATATAATTTATAAGTGCATCACGAAGTATTTGACTAAGACTTAAAAAGCATGCTTGAATGATATTATTAGCCCCAACCAAACAACCGTTGTGCCTGGCAATAATATATAGCAGAAAATGTGCTATTAGCTAATGATATTGATAAGAACTACTCTACCATAGAGAATAAGGCTAAGACAGGTGTACCATCAAGGTGGAAATTAAGAAAGCTTATTCAGTGGAAAATCTGGAATGGTAGTTTATTTTTCAGTGCCTTCAAGTTGTGGATTTTATTACCACTCCTACATACTACGTGACTGTAAATGGCGGACTAGCAGTTTATTTTTGAGGAGCCAAGGGGATGAGACAAAGGGATCCATTGTCCCCTTATTTGTTTCTGCTAGCAATGGAGTTCCTAACTCAGGTGCTAAAAAAAGGATTCTTGGTTGCAAGGAATTCAAATTTCATCCCAGATGTGAGAATATGCAGCTTATTAATCTTTATTTTGAAGACAACTGAATGATTTTCACAAGAGCTAATCTACTCCCAATTCAATGAGTGAAAAGCGTTTTGAAGACTTTAAAGCGATTTCGGACTGGTAGATTAATACTCTAAAAGTAAAGTATTTTGTGCAGGTGTATCTGCTAGCCTAAAGAACCAGATTTTGGATGCTCTTCACTTGAAGGAAAGTAGTCTCCCAATTAGATATCTGGGTATCCCTCTAGTCCCTGGTAAGCTGAACTATCATGATTTCAGGCCCCTAATTGAGAAAATAATAAGAAGAATAAATGCTTGGACATTTCAATACTTATCCTTTGCAAGAAGATTGAAGTAATACAATCAGTCTTATAGGTAAATTAACACAAAATTTATGAAAAAAGAAGCTAAACTTCGTACAACTATAAAACGGATTCAGAGTGACTTGCATGTACCTATCACATTTTTTATTATTCTAAACAAACTAACACTTAATGGACTATAATCTTAAGTGCAGCCAAATTTGGGCCAAAGAAGACAGCCATTTCATCCAACATCAAGTAAGCAAGATGCGTACTCCCTCCACCACATTGGAGTAACTAGTTGATCCAAACCACGATACAGACCTTTGTAGCAATTGGGTTTTTAATCTTCTAAGAAAAAGATCTCCATATTTATGACAAAAATATGTTCTGATTAACTTGTGTAAGGATTGCTATTTGCCTAAGTTATAATAATGGCATTAAAAGTTGAACTTGTACTGATAGTGTATAAGCAAAAAAACAAAAAACAAAAACGCAGTATAAGGATTTAATTCCAAAAAATGAAAAACTCCCAAAACTTAAAAATACATAAATAAAATGAAAGTAGCTGAGAATAAGATGTTGAAAGCATTAATTCTCTAAATTTCCACCTAATACATTAAAATATTGTTAATGAACCCCACTAGAGAATAAAAGACTATCTGCATCCACACATCTAAGAAAAAAAGGAAGAGTGTAACTCAAAAAGAGGAAAAATTGATTCAAATATGACTAAAAGGAAATTACAATGATGCAGCAGAATGAAATTCAAAATTTGTAAAAATGCATCACTCAAAAACCACACCCTAAAGCTTGATGACTTAGGTACGAGCAGCTGAAAGTTTTTAGTATAATGATATTCTATAGCAAGTTAATGAATGCCAATTGGTTCCTTAACCTCACTCCATCTCTCAAAGACTATAAAATATGGCACAAAAATAAAACAAAATAAAATAAAGGCTCAAATTCATATCAAACCAACAATCAGTCCAAAAATTTGAATTGCCATGGTTAATGGTAACTCTTCATCTACTATTGTCTAGAGTAGTGACCTACAAGATGACATGGCACAGGAAGCCATTACATGAAGAAGTTTAATTAAACACAAGTAATTGGGATGAAAACAAAAGGGAGGAAGAAAGGGTCCCAACATAAATAAGTGTAGTAATAGCATGTGTACTTGATTATGACAGAGACTAAATACCAAGTTATTACAAAATGAGTTAACATGAGTAACACAGGAATATGAGAACAATTTTGAATTTCATGGAAATGTGATCTCTGTTTTAATATGAAATGAAGGCCTAAAGATCAAATGTGAAAACAGTTGTGCAACAAAATGTGTAAATAGCGTTGTTGTGCTAACATTAGCAAATAGCTTAAAGTATCTCAAAAAACTATAGTATCGCTTTCAAAAGTGCTTAATAATGAAAATATATATACCCACTTCATTCAGTTTGAAAATTTTAAGTAAAACTAAGCCAATCAATACTAATAAGCTTAAGAGCTTAATAATTAATATTCAATTGACCATTTAAACCAAAAGGCAATTCTTAGAGGGGGACTCCCTTGAACCAGTCATCCCTTTAAAGTCATTCCATCACCCATTCTTCCCAAGCCCACTCAATTTCCCTTAAATCAATTTCATTCCAATCTCATATTAGAAAGACTCAAGACAAGTATGGATCTTGTTCTCCATTATTCTTGTGTTGATCAACCACATTAATCAAATTCAGTATAAGATTTCTATGTTTCTTCAAAGCATTCCGCTTCAAGCAATAGTGAATATACTCTATCCCCTGCTTCTATTGTCCATCTAACTCTTCCATCTCAAACCATTCCATCAAAGATAAACCCACCCTTCTTGTAATTGCCAACATCTTCACTAGAAACAGACAATCTATGACTCATCACTGTTATCCACATACAGGGATATAAAATGAATCCTTGAGTTGCTCTTCTATTTCAAATTTAATCAGCTTTGGCATCTCTGGAGCTCACTAATCAGTTATAAAGTGGAAAACTAAAAGATTACACAGATATATTCAATTCATCATTTGTAACAATAAAAGAAATGCTGAGTTACATATGTAACAAAACATAGATAAGGTTATATAGAAATTTCACCATTACAGATTGTTCGCAACTTTTTCACCCTTTTAGGTTAAAGAAATCTGTTGCCACCACATGCTTGTTATAAAAACTATATGCAATTCAAATGAATAAATAGTACACTTATAATTCCTTTGTGAATTTCTCACATTCAGTAGAAATTTCACAGAATACATGACTTTAATAAATCCCACTCTTGTCAGAAATATACACCATAATCTGAAGTATATTTGTTCATAGGAAATATAAGATTGAAAATTTTACAATATTAATCAGGTCAATAGATGGGGAAGGATCAATTTCTACCTGGATGGTGACATCATATCTCTGATGCTCCAATGGGTCCACTACCAAAAGAACATTAATAGCACATAAGAGAAGTAAACAAAAAGAAAATGACTTAATTGATTAAGAATAAGAGGAAAACCAACCTTTCTTGGTTTGGCTAACTGCTTTTGTGGATTCTTATCTTCTCTAGTTGGTTTGGCTACTTGATTAAGACTGCACAGTTGCCCTCATTGACTAGTTTGAAGGCCACACTTTTCCCCTCCACATAAGACGATTTTTCCATACTTGGAATGCAATGAAGTTGATATTTTTGGCATATCAGGTATTATTTAAGCAAAATAGTATATCTTTTAGAAGAAAAGTCTAGCTTCATATTTCACTAACAATTACTTCTAGGAAATTCCATATACCTTCAGAGAAGTTGTATTTAGGAATAACGAATAATTATGGATGCAACAAAATAACAAGTAGAATTACTACAACAACTTACCAATACAATGCAATGTTTTTAAACTTATGAGCCTAAGTTGCTTGTATATTATGTAATTGATGCAATTTAAGACTTGAAGATTCTAAGACATTTTGTCAAAAAGGTTAGATACACCCCAAAAACCACCACCCATAGCTCCAAATTGGTTACATCATTGGCAATTGACCAATGTCCCAACACCTAAACATACATACACACCAACAACCAGCTCAAAATGTTTAGGGTTACTGCCAAACATACTAAAACAAATAGAGAAAAAAACTCACCTTAGGGTTATTGCCAGCATCAAGATTGTAGGTAGGTTCAAGTTGCTTGTAGGGTTGAAATCTAACTTTAATAAATGTGACAACACGTTAATTGTTTTGGCCATTAGGGAGGTACAAAACAAAAATCCTAATAAGCTTAAACTCGAAAGGATATAAAATAAATAAAAGCTTACTTTAAACTACACTAATGGATTGTCGTAATAAAACATTCGATTTGATAATAATGAACTAAGGCAGGGTACAACTAGATGCAGAGAACCATGAGTTGGTATAATGTATTTATGTCCTACTGAACCCTAATCCCAAAAAAAAAAAAAAAGCATTAAAAAGAATAACTGTATTGTTATTTGGCAAATTTCACAACCAAAAATTTTGTGGACTAAGTATAGTATATAATAAAAATTAAAACAACATTTGCCTTTTCTATGAACAATAATAGTGCATGTGGAAATTACATTGGGCACATTGGTGGATCAACTCTTCGCAAGAACTATTACATCAATGGTAGTCTTTTGTTTCCTCAATAAAAGTAAGGAAGTGTGGGTGACACTCAATGTGTTAGCACCTCCAAATAGGTGCCCATTACATGTATTACTTGACATTTGGGTCTTCCCCAAGAATACATTTGGTATGTGCAGGATAACTACAATTTGCACAATAATAGAACCAATGCTTTGTGTCTCGTTCTTTTTCACAGATATCACAATAATATTCACTGGAGTCATCTTCAGCAGTATAACAGAGAGTGAAGGGATGCTCATGTTGATTGTACCTTACGGTTTGTGGTAGTGTAGCACATTTGAAGTCCAAAGCAAATTCGCAAGTGGTGCAACGATATATTGGGTAACTTTTAGAATCACATCAACTACAACTCTGTCTAGATTCTATGCTAGAGAGAAGAAGTTGATGGTCATGACCAGAGTGGGTAAGGATGTCTGAGATTAAACTACATTGAACATCAAGTTTAAAACGGCATGTCTCACACCAATAGATGAAGCCATTGCAATCACGCCAACAGGCGTGACACAAAAACGGACTATAATAAGGATACTTTGGGGAGAGGGTGAGTGGGTGTTGATGAAGTGGGTGTCGTTTTTTCCTAGGTAATTTAGCACAAGATTCATGTAGAAAGAAGCTACAATTTACACAACTATAAAAGGGAGGAAAAATAGCTTGTACGCACCCATCGCATTTTTCAATATTTAGTACCTCATCATCTGAAAGCTTTTAAGTCATGCTCATGACTGAAATGTTGGATTTTTGTGGCTATTTCAATTCCATCCATCCCCACTTTGATATTTTTGACTTCGTAAGCTGCAGATTGATCAAGCTCTGAATCTTCATTCTCCCTCTCTTTAAGTTCCTGCAAATTTATGTTCTCCCTATTTCTGTAGTCCGCAGCACAATCAAGGTGGGCAATGAAATCGCATTTAGAGCAATAGTAAAACCCATAGTTTGTGTTCACTTTTTGAGCACAAAGCTGACAAAATCGGGAGTCGGAATGATGGAGTTCAACTTCAAGAGAAGAATGGATGAGGCGGAGGGGGTGCCTGTGAAGTCGAACTTTGAGCGTGCGTGGCAAAGAAGCACAAGTATTATGAATGCAATAACTACACAGGGCACACAAATTAGGTATACCCTTGACTTCTTTGTCACAAAGGTCACAAGTGAAGGACATCCACTTCCAAAAGGGGGTTAATGGGTGGTGGTGGACTTGAGAAGATTCGATGGTGGGCGGTAAGGAAGCACATGTGGCGTGAAGGTTGAAGTCGCAGCGATAACAGCGATAAGTGTATTGTCCGCGAGATTCATTGCAGAGTTGGCATTTGGTCTTTTCTTTGTCTTCTTCTTCAGGATAATGTGTGTTTTCATCAAAGAGAATGAGAGGATGGATTGGGTGCAAGGGATGGTGCAACCCAAGGGCTACTTCCGCACATGATTTATGATGAAAGTATCCCTGTGTCCAAGGGAAGCATTCTCGACAATAGTAGCAAGGACCATAAACTGATTCTTGGCATCCACAACAAGGAAGTCCATATCTGCTGTCTTGATCGAAGACCAGGGGATGGTTTGAATGGGAAAAATGTAGAAGGTGCTGCTGCTGCGACTGCTCCATCTGACATAATCATCAAAATAGTGATGCGTCAGAATTGGTTTCGAATCTATCTAACAACACACCATTTTCTTTCTTTAAATTTCCATGTAAAATGACCCATTTTGGAGTTTGGATTTTAATAACAAAAACTGATTCAAAGCTTTTGGTTTGGGTTCACACCGTTACTTACAGTCACGGAGCGTATACAGAGGATTTGGGCGTGAAGAGTAGTTTTATTCGGACCAAATTGTTTAAAAGGCATGGGTTTGCCCGGGTGGGTATTTTTGTTGGGTGGGTCTTTTCAATTTTGCAATGTTATAAGTGGAAGACAATTTTAATAACCTACAAACTATTGACATAGACATAGGATTAGGAATTCTATAAATTTATTTCATTAAAATAAAAACGTGATTTTTTTACTTGACTAGAAAAATATTATTTCTTTGGATAAATAATAAGAATAATATGGCTTTTTTTTTTGTGTGTGTCTCTTTCTTTCATTCAATCACTCTCTTTAATTTTTTTTTAATGCTCATTCTACCACTCCCTTCATCTTTATAATATTTTAACAAGATTTTGTAGCTTAGTTCAAAAAAGAATGTAAACTATCTTTATGGGACAAAATTTAATAGGGATTAGGTTCTTCTAAAAAAAAAATTTGCTAAATCCACTATTGGAATAATTTTATTTCCTACAATTACCTTCCTTACCAAATATTAGTGTTGTCTATTCTTTCTCTCAAATATTATGGTAATGGGCATTATAAACTCACTAATCTATGAAAAAAAAATTATTATTATTATTTTTTTTGCGTATTCTTCAACATAATAAACAACTAATTTTATAGATTTAATAGTAAATGACAACTAATTATTTTGAAATTTTACATGTGATTAACCTATAATAAATATCAAATAAAAAACTTAGAATAAAAAAAATTATGATTTATAAAAATTAATAATAAAAAAAAACAATTAAGAGATATACCTTTCATCATCCAACAAAAAAACATGATATACCTTTTATTATCTCATAATTTAACAATAATATATCTCACAAAACTATAGAGTCAATTCAAGTCCAATAAAATATTTTCAAGGTTCAAAAAAAAAAAAAAATTTCTAAGTGTTTGGTTGTATTCTTAAAAATACTCTAAAAAATATTTGTAAGTGTTTAGTTGTATAAATGTTATACAACTAAGGCACAATCACAGACATCATCGTCAAATTAGTTTAGAGAAAAAGAAAGAAAAGGGCATCGGATCAAACACAAACGGGTGGGTTTGTGAATCGAAATGTAGATAGTCAAACGGATGACATTGACATTCACATACAAAAAGAAACAGAGACAGAAAGAGGCGGGCAGTGATAGTGATGCGTGACAAGATGTTTGATAGGAGTATTTAAACGACAGTTTTCGTTTTTTAAACAACATAATACAACACGTATTTCTACAACATTTTTTTATCAACACGTATTTTCAAAAAACTTAAACAATATTATTAGAACAATATTACCAAACAGGCCCCGGTTTCAAATCTATCTAACAAACACCATTTTCTTAAGTTTCGATGTAAAATGACCAATTTGGAGTTTGGCTGCAAGACAGAGATATGGAGGTGACTAGTAATAAGCAGCCCATCAGGTGTTCGACTTTGTTTTAAGGGATGGGTTTGCACGGCTGGGTTTTTTTGGGATTGAGTGGGTCTAATAAAAGTAAGTAAAGAAAATGGATTTACAATGAAATTAGGAACTTTTGGACCTGATTGTTTAATACTTAAAATTTTGAAGGCATGGGTTGGGCCAGGTGGGTATTTTCAATTCTATAATGTAAAATATGGTGGGTGGCAATATTAAAAAGTGAAAAAACTTAACACTATTGTATTGATATATATGGGAAGTCTTTTAGCTAATTTCCTAAAATTTCAAATAAATAAAATAAAATGATAATTTTTTTTTAATTAAAAGCAGTGCACCTAATAAGTTAAAAATAAATATTATGTCAATTGTCATTTTTTACTTTATTCTTCCCATTTTATGTCCATTGTCATCATTCATGAAAATGTCTAACCCAATTTAAAGTTTTTTGTCTTTGTTCAATATATCAAATAATGAGTGAAGCTAATCTTTATTTTTTTATTTTTTTCGCTTGCTCAATCTATCACTCCCTTAATCTTTATGTCTTTTAATATTTTGGCAAGAGTTTTAAAACCCAATGACAATACTGGATGTTCTTGATGAAGAAAATTTAGGTTGAAAAACTCTCTTCTCCACATATGATAAATAGAGGGGGGGGGGGGGGGGGGAAGGAGTTGTTAATGTTCACAAAGGAATGTAAACTATCTTACTATCAATATGAGACGTACAAAATGAATATTTTATAAGGAATGGATTCAAGTTAGACTTTGGGTAACTTTTTCTTTTTTTTTTTCTTTTTTTTCTTTTTTTGTATAAGTAATTTGCTAAACTCACTGTTGGAATAATTTTATTTCCTACAATTACGCACCTTGCTTACCAAATATTAATGTGTTCTATTATTTCTTTCAAATTAGTTTAATCCCATGTGTTGCACGGTTTTGCTCATAAACTCATATAATACATAATTTATTTGAGAAACTATTAGTAAATGAATAGTTATTACTAAATAACTTTTGAGTCCTTATCTAAAATTAATTATCTATATATATATTAATAAGTAAAGCTGAGAGAAAGTCTAATTATATTTTAAATTGAATTTTAATTGTTATCTAATTTTGCACCACGTATCCTATCTACATATATTTTTTTTAAATTTCTAGGTGAGTTAATATTGTGCAAAAGACGAATAGTCTAATATAAATAAACCATAAAAAAAAAACCCAATTAAAAAGAGTAAACTCATGTGTATATCCAAAAAATAAAATAAAATAAAATAATAAAGAAGAAAGAAATAGTAAAACTCATGTATATATCTATGACTTAAACAAGGTATAATTTGAATTCATGTATATATGTGTGTGTGTATATATATTAATAGGTAAAGTTGAAAAAAAATTCAATTAAATTTCAAATTGAATTCTAATTATTGTCTAATTTTGCGCCACGTGTTCTATCTACATTTTTTTTTTTAAATTTCTAGGTGAGTTAATGTTGTGCAAAAGAAGAAAAGTCTAATATAAATAAACCATAAAAAAAAAACCAAATAAAAAAGAGTAAACTCATGCGTACATCCAAAAAATAAAATAAAATAATAAAGAAGAAAGAAAGAGTAAAACTCATGTATATATTTATGACTTAAATAAGTATAATTTGAATTCATATATGTGTAATTGTGTTGTTTTTAATTGTACTGTGCATATGCATGGATTATACACTAGTATTAATAATTTGTGAGCCACATAATTAAAAAAAACTAAAACATTAATTTTATGACATATAATTTATACATATATTGAGTTAGTTTGGGCAAATATGGTGTGTAGTATATACATTTTACATATTAAAAAATAACATATGATATATAATCAAAATAAATATTATAATTATTTTAAATTACTTGAAAATTTTGGTATTATAATTTTAGGTAAAGTAGAATTCAAATTTCTTAGAATTTAGAAAATAAAGTTTTATCCGTAGTAAACTATTGGTAATAGAATTTAATCTATTACCTTTCTTCATGAAAAATTTATATCTTCTGGTCTCTACAATCTTATCAACATTAGCAATTCTAAGAAACTGTTGCAATGTCAAATGGGTTTCAACAATATTTATGACTTCATAACTTGCAATGATCAAATAAGTAAAACCTGTTAAAAAAATGAAGAGAAACAAAAATGCAATATGACATATCCAATATAAAAAAAATTTAAATAAAAAATACCTCATCTTCCTGCTCCACAATTTCATCTTCGTCTTCCTGCTCCACAATTTCATCTTCGTCTTCCTGCTCCACAATTTCATCTTCGTCTTCCTGCTCCACAATTTCATCTTCGTCTTCCTGCTCCACATTTTCATCTTCATCATCTTCATCTTCCTGTTCCACATTTTCATCTTCGTCTTCCTGCTCCACATTTGCATCTTTGTCTTCATAGAATCCTTTACAAATTTTTTGCAAAATTAAATATTTTTGAGTATCAATAAAATAAATGATGAGCAAAATGAAAAAAAAAAAAAGAAAAAAGAAAAGAAAGATTGGTTCTTGGAGAATATAATACTCACCTCTCATGGAATCCATGATGTAAAAGGTGACTCTACACCCTTCTAGATCTGTGTAATGAAGTAAGGAAATTAAAGTATTACCTCTATTGTGTAAAAGTGAAATGTTCTGATTTTTGTCTTGATCAATAATTAAATATGGCATAAGCTTGTTAACAATCCATTATGTTTAGAAACATTATTTAAAGTTTTTTATTCATATAAACTATTATTTATATTCGTGGAAGAATGTTACCAATTAAAACCCTTAATATACATGTTAATAATCATAGTGAAATACCAAAGCCAAACTCTCAAAAAACAAATAGCTACGCAGAATGCGCCGACAAATATGGAGATCCTGTCAGACCCGAATCTCTTCCACGCACATATTGCGGAAATTGATAACGCAATAAATAACTTTCCTTTAATGCCTCAATCAACTGTTACCCAAAAGGAAGGTTTAAAATCAGTGGCCCCACCTGAGAGTAATCCTTCCAACCTGCAACAAGCTGTCTCCCCAGATCTCGGATTACATGATACTCACCTTGTTGATGCTCATGTAGCGCACGTGCTGGACATTAAGAGCATGACTGGGCCGAAAAGGCTATTGGACCCAATACAAGGAACTTGGAAAAGGCTTGGGCCTTCAAAAAATAAAACTACGGACCAGGAAGTTTTTTTACCATGTGTTGGGCCAAAGCGTAGGCCAGAGGAACTGTGTAAGTCAGATGATACAACTCTGGAAAAGAAACAGAAACTAGCTGAAGAAGACAATATGAAATCGGCGGTGACTGCTTGGCAGCATCGCCGGGTCCAATCAGTATCTTAAGTTGGAACTGTCAGGGGCTTGGGAACCCCCGAATAGTTAATGCTCTTAAAAGAGCATGGAAAAAGGAAGCTCCCATTTGCGTCTTCTTAATGGAGACGAAACTCTCTACGAACCAGCTAAATGCCAAAAAACAACATTGAGATTATAATCAAGGACTGGTAGTCTCTAGTGATGGGCAGAGTGGTGGCTTGGCTCTTCTGTGGAAACCAGGAACTCAGGTACACGTAAAAAATTTCTCCCGTTGGCTTATTGATGCTCATGTGTTGTGTACGATAGGACATTGTTGGAGATTCACAGGCTTTTATGGACACCCTGATACTAGTAAACGGGATGAGACTTGGGCACTCCTTCAATCCCTTGGGTGGTCTAATCATCTTCCATGGCTCTGTGTGGGGGATTTCAACGAGATCACAAGTCAAGCTGAGAAAGTGGGGGGGTGTTTAAGACCAGCTAGGCAGATGGATCGTTTTCGAAGCACTATCCACGTGTGTAACTTCATCGACTTGGGATACCATGGCTCACCGTTCACTTGGTCTCGCAACCACCCTACTGAAGGCAGAATTTACATACGCCTGGATAGGGCCCTTGCAAACAATTCATGGAAGTTGCTTTTCCCAGGATCAACAGTTCACCACATTCCCATGTCATCATCTGACCATTCACTGCTCTCCATCCGCATGCAACAGCCCGGTCCCTCTCGGAGACCTCGCTGTCGACCTTTATTTCGCTTTGAGGCTATGTGGCTTCAGGACCCACGGTGCGAAGAAGTAGTCCAGGAAGCATGGAGTGAAGGACTTTATAAAACAGAGGGTGTCTCTATCATAAACTGTCATGCAAGTTGTCGTGATCGCTTGTCATCGTGGAATAAAAATGAGTACGGCCATGTTGGGAAGCAAATTAAGAAACTTGAACGTAAACTTCAAATTTTGGAAAACCATCCCATCCAAAATAGTGCCGAGATCCATGAGGTACGAACTGCCCTGAACCGATGGCTAGACGTTGAAAATACCATGTGGCACCAACATTCGAGGAATTTGTGGATTACGGATGGTGACCGAAACACTACTTTCTTCCATAAAAAAGCTTCAAACCGCAAGGAAAGAAACTCCATACTTGGCATTTGTGACTCGGCGGGACAATGGCAGGAGGATGCCCACACCACTGAGACCATCATATTGGAGTATTTTGAAAATATTTTTCGCTCGAATGGACATACAGATACGTCAATGCTCATTGATGCGGTCCAACCAGTAGTTACAGAAGAGATGAACACCTTTTTGACTCGAACGTTCACGGCAGATGAAGTCCACAAAGCCCTCAAGCAGATGCATCCCAAAAAATCTCCTGGCCCCGATGGTATGCCTCCCCTCTTTTATCAGCATTTCTGGTCTCTTACAGGTGAGTGTGTCACCAAAACTGTTCTTGATTTTCTGAATCATGGTATTATACCTCCAAATTTCAATGAAACACACATTGTCCTCATCCCCAAGGTAAAAAATCCCACAAAAATAACCCAGTATAGGCCCATAAGTCTATGTAATGTGCTTTCCAGGCTCACATCCAAAGTTATTGCCAATAGACTAAAAAAGTTTCTGCCATATATTATTAGTGAAAACCAGAGTGCCTTCATGTCTGATCGCCTCATCACTGATAATGTCATTGTTGCTTTTGAAACTATGCACTACCTCAGCAAAAAAACTAATGGTAAGATTGGTGAGATGGCCTTAAAACTTGATATGAGTAAGGCTTTTGATCGTGTTGAATGGAATTGCCTAGGAAGAATTATGGAAAAAATGGGCTTCAATGACAAATGGGTTAATCTTATGATGCAATGTATTACCACTGTTACCTACTCTATCAGAATTAATGGAAAACCCCGGGGTCACATAACTCCTTCTAGGGGCTTGAGACAAGGGGATCCCATCTCCCCTTTTTTGTTTCTTTTCTGTGCAGAGGGTCTTTCAGCACTTCTAAATCAGGCCACATCAACTGGAATTCTTAGAGGTGTATCGGCTTGTCCCCATGGCCCACAGATCTCCCATTTATTCTTTGCAGATGACAGTATCATTTTTTGCCAAGCCACTCCAGAACAATGCAGCCATCTTGAGAATCTTTTGACAATATATGAACATGCTTCAGGCCAACTGCTAAATAAAGAAAAGACGGCTCTTTTCTTTAGCAGGAACACTCCACAGGACATACAGGAAGAAATCAAGAACCGTTTTGGGGCAGAGGTTATTCACCAACATGAGACCTATTTGGGACTACCTTCTCTGGTGAGGAGATCAAAACAGAACACATTCAGGGCTTTGAAGGAGAAGCTTGATAACAAGCTATCGGGATGGAAAGAGATATTACTTTCTCAAGCAGGCAAAGAAGTACTTATCAAGGCAGTTGCACAAGTCATACCAACCTACACCATGAGTGTCTTTAAGCTCTCTGACTCTCTTTGTGATGACATGACTGGGATGATACGCAGATTTTGGTGGGGCCAGAAGGATGGTCAAAACAAAATGGCATGGCTTAGCTAAGAAAAAATGTGTGCTCCTAAGGAGAAAGGTGGGCTAGGTTTCCGAGATCTAAAAGCGTTTAATTTAGCTCTCCTAGCCAAACAAGGGTGGCGATTGCAAAATAATCCATACTCCTTGGTCCACAGGGTCTTAAAAGCTTGGTATTTTCCTAACACAGATTTTTTGCATGCTGAGTTGGGCACGAAGCCATCATATGCATGGAGGAGCATCCTCTCGGCCCAGCCAGTCCTAAAGGCAGGTTACCGTTGGCAAGTGGGAGATGGTGAAAATATAGGCATTTGGAGGGATCGTTGGCTACCGAGACCTTCAACCTTCAAGTCAGGGACGGAGCCAGAACTCTAAGTTAGGAGGGACGGTTTTACTGTTGGCTGTGTGCAGTGATTTCAACATCTGATTCTGCTACTTAGATGCTGAGATTGTTTTTTGGTAGGTAAGAACAAAACTATTTTTGTTTAGAATTTTTTTAAAGGGCATGGTTATTTATTTTGGATAAAATTAGTTAATTTAACTTAATTTTGTTTTTAGTTTTATTGGTAATTTTTGTTGTTGAGGTTTTTTTTTTTTTTTTTTTTTTGGGGGGGGGGGGGGGGCTTGTATATTTTGTTTTAGATTTTAGATCTATGAATTTTTTTATGGTCACTAAAATAAGGAAAATGCTAGAGCTGTAAGTTTTTTTTTATAAATTACTTATGTAATAAGTGGTTATTGATAAGTAAAAAAATTATGTAAGTTGCGTGCTCATATGCGAACCAATAAGAATTTGCTACAAAAAGGGTTTGTAAAAATCTTATAAAAAAGTTTGAGTATAACATTGCTCTTAAAAGAAACAATAATATTGTTAAAGGGAAATAAAATGTAATTTTATAGAATAAAATTGTTAAAATTAATACACACACACACATATATATATATATATATATAATAATATATATTTTTTAAAAATTTAGGGGGGGGGGGGGGCCATTGTCCCCTCTAGTCCAAGGGTAGTTCCGCCCCTACTTCAGGGTGTTATCTCCACCAGCCTTTCTTCCAGACGACACCAAGGTGAGCTCTTTAATAGACTCAGACAGTGAGGAGTGGAAGGAAAGTCTAATTAGCCAAATTTTTTCACCGGAGGACACTGCATGTATTCTTGGTATTCCACTGAGTGTACACAAGCCAAGAGACCGTATCATATGGGCTTATACTCCAAAAGGAAAGTTCACGGTGAACAGTGCATACAAAGTGGCCATGTCCATGACTCAAGGTAACTCGGCTGCGGAAGCCTCCCATGGCGAGCTTCAAACCCGTTTTTGGAGGCAGGTTTGGAATCTCCACATTTCGAATAAGGTAAAGCTTTTCACATGGAGGGCGTGCAACAATATCCTCCCCACAAAAGCAAATTTATACCACCGACATGTCTTAGATAACTCCATGTGTGATGCACGCAACCTCCACCCGAAAACTACTGGACACCTGTTTTGGGATTGCCACTTAGCTAAAGAAGTCTGGACTTCAGCTGACTTGCCTTTTGATGGAACCGGGATTAGATACAGAGATTTCATGGACTTCTTGTGGGACCTGCTCTTCACCCAGCATGTCGGCACTGAGATTTTTGAGCTCACCGTCATGACGGCGTGGTGCATTTGGTTTGATTGAAACAAAACTCGGCTTGGAGCCACCCGCCAGTCACCCCGTGATATCCTGGTACGTGCTCGAGCTATCCTTGGAGAGTACCAGCTTGCTCACCAACGGCCCTCCAAATTCAAAGAAGATGCTGACATTCGGTGGACCCCACCTACGTTCCCATGGTAGCCTTCACAGCAGTGGAGCTAAAAATTTAGCTTTTTAGCTCCACCAAAAGTTACTTTATCTATTTTAGCTACACACATGCTGCAGCAGTGGATCTATTTTAGCTTTCAACACAATAAAATAATATAAATATCACAATAAAATAATATATCCACTACAATAAAATAATATATCCATTACAATAAACAACAATCACAACCACCTACAACCGCCACCGCTGCCGCCGCCACTGCCATCGCCGCCGCCACTGCCACTGCCGCCGCCGCCGCCGCCGTTGCTGCCACCGCCATCGACTCTTCCACTGTCGCCACCGCCACCACCATATGATAGCAAATAATCGTCTAGTATAAACAAGTGATTTTTTTAACCCCCAAATTATACTTATACATTTTTTTTTTTACTAAAACAATTTTTCAATTATCATGATAGTCTATTATCGTCTCAATTGTCCGGAAGCAATCTTGGAACAATGTGAACTATAAAATGAAAGAACTTTATAAGAAAACATATAAAATAGAAAACATATAAAATAGAACACATATTTTAGTAGGAACAATGTAGCCCATACATTACTCACATACATAACTCAAACCAAATTACAATAAAACTCATACACTCATACAAGTTCCTATAACTCATGTTTCTCAACATACAAAAAAGAAAGTTCCTACGACTCGCCTTGCAATTGCCATAAATGTTCAATGAGGTCTGACTGGAGTTGAAAATGAATTTCTCGGTCTCTAATGTGTCCATGCCTCTCAATGTATGACATAAATCCATCACTTTGTTCACGTAACACTTGCAGAGGAGGATTATCCACTCCATCAACTTGTTCATAATCCAAGTCTACCACTTCATTATCATCCCGCTCATCTTCAACAATCATGTTATGGAGAATTATACACGCTTTCATGATCTTTTGGAGTGTTTCAAGATGAAAAAATCGTGCAGGTCCACGGACAATTGCGAAACGTGCTTAAAGCACTCCAAATGCACGCTCAACATCCTTCCTACACGCCTCTTGGGCTGCTGCAAATAATTTATACTTCTGTCCTTGTGGAGCTGGGATTGTTTTCACAAATGTTGCCCACTTTGGATATATGCCATCAGCAAGGTAATATCCCATTGTGTAGTCATGACCATTGATTGAGTACTGTACTGTAGGAGCACGTCCTTCAGCAAGTTCATTAAATACATGAGACCGCTCTAACACATTAATATCATTATTTGACCCAGGTAACCCAAAAAATGCATGCCATATCCAAAGATCATATGATGCTATTGCCTCTAAAATAATAGTAGGCTCACGAACATGACCACAATATTGACTTTTCCATGCAGATGGACAATTTTTCCACTTCCAATGCATGCAATCAATTGAACCTAACATACCTAGAAAATCTCGGCGTTTGCCATGAGCTAACAGTCTAGCAATGTCTTCATTGTTTGGCTTTCTCAAGTATTCCTCAGAAAAAATATCAATTACTGCAGTAACAAATTTTTTCAAACTTTCTAATGCAGTAGTTTCTCCAATCCGCACATATTCATCTATCAAATCACCCGATACTCCATACGCAAGTATTCTAAGTGTAGCAGTTATCTTTTGTAATGAAGATAAACCAAGTTTGTTGGCACTATTTCTTTTTTGGACAAAGTAAGAGTCATGAGCTTCTACCTTAGATTGAATACGGAGAAAAAGAGAACGCTTCATCCGAAATCTCCTACGAAATAAAGTAGGTGGATATACTGGTGTGGGAGCAAAATAATCAAGAAAAAGCCTCTCATGGCCTGCCAAATGATTACGTCGGATAGAACGTCGACGTTTAGGTTGTGACGTTTCCATGACAAGTTTTTCGATTATCTCATCTTCATCTGAGTCATCAAAAATGAACTTACGAACCAAATAGTGATTCATGGATGCAACCTTCAAGACAATTGGAAAGCAATTATTACTATATATGAAAGATTAAAGCCAAGTGACATAACCCACAACAAAATGAATATAATTAATTCACGCACAAGTCACAACACGAACACAATTTTGTGCTTGCCCTCAAGCATTTATCAAATATAAGTATATAACCAAAAAATAAAAATTACTTTCAGTAGGACCAAGAAACTAATAAATGGTAAGCAAATAGATTCGCTTTCAAAAGATAAGTAAAAGAAGAAATACTATGAATGCTCATTGTTCATAGATTTATTGTAAGACCTGTCATCTCAAAACCAAGAATTATATCAATGCCTATCACAAGACTGAATAGAACTTATCAAAAGATAAAAAAGATTGCACTTCAAGTCATAACACATACATCTAGTTTAAGATTAAAATCAAGTGACATAAGCCACTACAAAATACATAAAATTACTACCAAAATACATAAAGGCCTACATAAACCACTACAAAATACATAAAGTTACTACCAAAATACATAAAGGCCTACATAAGCCACTGCAAAATACATAAAAACCTAAACTACATCCAAAATGCAATCAACCCCATTAATTACGTGAACTTCGTCTTGCCATGATTTCCTTTTGGAGTTGTTCATAAAAAGCTTTTTGTGCTTCAGTCAAGCCACTTGTATCTTTCATCATGATTCTCTCCTCCTCTAACCATTCTGTCATCTCAAATTTTTTCTTCTCAATCATGATTTTTTCCTTCTCAATCTTACGTTTTTCATCAATTTTTTCCTTCTCAACCGCAAGTTTTTCCCTCTCAATAGACATTTTCTCCTCTTCCAATCGAGTTACATTCTCAATCAATTTCAATTTCTTGGTCAAATATTCATCTTTTCCGGTAGCTTTGTTCTTTCGAATGGCCTTTTCGGCCTTCCTACCAATAGGCCTCTCAAAATTGGAAGAGTCACCAATAGGCCTCTCAAAATTGGAAGAGTCACCAAGTCCGGACCCACAATCCCCTTCACTAACAGATATTGACTCCGGAGTTGGAGGCACGAATGATCTCGATTTAGCACTATTAGGATCAGCAAACTTTGGTTGATCCTTTAACATAAGCCAACAATGGTCAAGAAGAAAGGGGTTTCTTGTGCTTCTCTAAATACAAAGCCTTCGCATCAGTAATCTAAAAAAATTAAAAGAAATATAACATGATTAATATCTTCAAACTATTGGTGAATTGACATGTTAAAACTATTGTAATATAATTTATACCTTATCTTCTTCGGTTGTACTACTTTTATGAAGCGCATTAACTTGAGCCATACACCCGGCAAACTTATTTGTCCTTTCACTAATCATTCCCCAACGACTTAGCAAAGAGATAATAGTACGTGTGGTACTGCATGTATTGTACTTCTGGAAGAATTCCCAAACTTTTTTACGAAATGTATTTAGTGTTTGTTCATTACCATTTACGGCATCAACACTAGTATTAAGCCATGCTGCCACTAAGAGTTTATCTTCCTCTACACTAAAGTTAGTGCCTCGTTTTCCTTTTGTAGAAGAGTCATTTTCAACTTGAGATTGAGGTAGAGGTGGAGGTGGAGAATCAGAAACTGACAACGGAGTATTTTGAGACGTTCCCAAAAATTCTGAGTCAATTTCTATATCCCCATTCATAATACCCGTAATATATGATAGGTCTCTACGTAACTCAGTGTCTCTACCTGATTCCATAAAATTAGGAAAAAAAAGTAAAGTTCCCTGCACACAGAAAATTCCCAAACTAACATTTATATCAAAACTTAAAACACTTAAGATTATAACAATAGAACATGAATATGCATAAATACCTCAGCAGACAGAACATATCCAACAAAATCCAACAAAACATATCTAACAAAATCTACCCAAATCAGATGTGAAACAATAATAGCCCAACAAAATCCATATCACAAACCATCTTAATATCTCTACTCAGTACACACGCTCACACTTATCAAACCATAATCATCATCAATCTACCAAAATCAGATATGGAACATTAAAAATCCTAAAAAACTGCCGTATTCATCATGATAGCAACTTAAAACAGAGTTGCTATCATATATCAAAAAAAAAAAAAAAAATCATATATCAACTAATCCAAATCATATATTATCATCATGGTAAAAAACTGCCGTATTCCAAGCCAATAATCGAAAACAACAATAAAAAATCATATATCAAAAATCAATAACAGAGTCCGGATTTGATAAAATGAAAAAAAAAAAAAAAAAGCAAGTTTGTACCGGCGAACGAAGAAGGTCAGCGAACGAAGAAGGCGATGCGATCGGAGCTTGAGAGGCGAGCTTGAGGGGCGAGCTTGAGAGGCTTTTGTGAGAGAGAGCTTGAAGATGGTCAGGCCGGCGAACGAAGAAGATCAGCGAACGAAGAAGGCCGGCGAACGAAGAAGATCAGCGAACGAAGAAGGCCGGCGAACGAAGAAGGCGATGCGATCGGAGCTTGAGAGGCGAGCTTGAGGGGCGATGCGATCGGAGCTTGAGAGGCTTTTGTAAGAGAGAGCTTGAAGATGGTCAGGCCGGCCAACGAAGAAGGTCGGTGAACGAAGAAGGCCGGCGAACGAAGAAGGCGACGCGATCGGAGCTTGAGAGGCGAGCTTGAGAGGCGAGAGGCTTTTGTGAGAGAGATGTGAACAGAGAGTGAATGTGAGAGTTCAGACAGGTTTTGATAGAATAAAAAAATAAAGAAATAAAGTTGGACTGAATAAAATAGTATTATAATTTTTTGCTTCAAGCTACAGTGCACATGTATCAATAGATGTGCACTGTAGCAAATCATGTATAAATTATACCTATAGCTCCACTGCTGTGAGCCTTTTTTTGTGATTTTGGAGCTAAATTTTAGCATTATAGTATTATAGCTCCACTGCTGTGAATGCTCTTAGATACAGAGATTTAATGGACTTCTTGTGGGACCTGCTCTTCACCCAGCACGTCGGCACTGAGATTTTTGAGCTCACCGTCATGACGGCGTGGTGCATTTGGTTTGATCGGAACAAAACTCGGCTTGGAGCCACCCGCCAGTCACCCCGTGATATCCTGGTACGTGCTCGAGCTATCCTTGGAGAGTACCAGCTTGCTCACCAACGGCCCTCCAAATTCAAAGAAGATGCTGACATTCGGTGGACCCCACCTACGTTCCCATGGTATAAGACAAACGTGGACGCTGCTGTCTTTCCAAGTCTGGGGATGATAGGGGTCGGAGTTATTATTCGAGATCATGGAGGTTCCGTGGTGGCTGCCATGAGTAAACGCATGCCCCTCCCTTTAGGTCCTTTGGAAGCCGAAGCAAAGGCTTTGGATGAAGCTACTATGTTTGCTAGAGACATTGGAGTACAGGACGTCATTTTTGAATCAGATTCACGTATTGCATGCCATGCACTTGCGGACCCCACCAATGCTCCAATAGCTATCTCTACTATAGTGGCAGGGACAAGTGTTAGGTTGCATGAGTTTAGGATCTTTGACATTTCACATGCAAGAAGGCAGGCCAATAAGAGCATTCACATCAGCCCATTTAAAGTCTTCTAAACTACATATACAGTGCAAATTTTACACATTTTGAGCAAAAAAACACCCACATCAGTGGGTGTAAAAATATGTATAGCTGGCCATATTTTTCCATGATCTACAGTACGCGTGTAAATATACACGCGTACTGTAGCACATCTAAACATTAAAATAATATTATCGTTCGTACCAAATTTTCTCTCCCCATTCCGTAAACAACGACCTCGGCTCCTCATTTTCTTTCCCTCAGATGCACACAAACACACCCATACACAAACACATATCAACACACAAACAAACCCACACACAAACAAACCCACACAGACAAACCAAAAGACAGAGAGATCGGAGCTTGGTTCGTGGGTTGCCGGAGCTTGGTTCGTGGAGCGTGGTTCGTGGATCGGCCGGTGAAGACACGATCTGGGTCGCCGGGGCTTGGTTCTGAGTCGCCAGAGGTTTGTTTGTGGATCGGCCGGTGTAGACCCGATTTGGGTAGCCGGGCTTGGTTCTGGTCGCCGGAGCTTGGTTCGTGGAGCATGGTTCGTGGATCGGCCGGTGAAGACGCGATCTGGGTCGCCGGGGCTTGGTTTTGGGTCGCCGGAGCTTGGTTCGTGGATCGGCCGGTGAAAACGCAATCTGGGGCGCCGGAGCTTGGATCTGGGTCTTTGGAGCTTGGTTCGTTGGTCGCTGGAGCTTGGTTTATGGATCGACAGGTGAGACACGATCTGGGTCGCCGTGAAGCTCGATTCGTGGGTCGCCGTGAAGCTCGGTTCGTGGGTCGTCAGAGCTCGGCTCGTGGGTCGCCGTGAACTTCGATTCGTGGGTCGCCGTGAACCAATAAGTCATTGGGTTTTCTTCGTGGGTCGCTGGGTTTTTGTTTTTGAGAAATAATGAGAGAAGGCAGAAGAGAGAAGGTAGAAGAAAGAGAGAGAGAGAGAGAGCTGTTCAGTAAAAATGAAAAGAGAGAGAGAGATAACGCGCGTATATTAAGAGTCAGTTAAAGGGAAATAATAAAAAAATGAGAGGAATGAATATTTTATTGAAATAACTTGTAAACTAAATGAGCTGATGTGAGTGTTTTGTAAAAGTGAATGTGTAAAATAGAAAAAGTAAGTTTTTAGTGTAAAAATGAATGTGTAAAATAAACATGCTGACGTGAATGCTCTAAGTCCGCACATGCTCTTGCAGCATATGCAAAAGACGTTGATTCTCTTGTAGCTTGGGTGGAAGATTGTCCACCATTCATTGAATCTTTAGTGATTCAAGATGCTATGTTTTATTTCTGATTTTCAAATAAAGTTCACGCATTTCCCATCAAAAAAAAAAAAAAAAGCCTTACAAAGAATAAGAAAATTAAATATAAAAAAATGTTAATTCAAGAACCTCGGTTCAAATTATTAGGGAAACATTCTCTAGCCATAGGTGTACATCTCTAGCAAATCTAGCTAGTACATGTGTTGTCTCATGAACATGGGTTCCTATTAACCAACATATTTGCAACCATTAATTTTAAGTCCAAATTTTATACTATATTATTATGATAGAAACTTTTTAAAGGATATATATTAGTAGAGTCCCATTTAATATAGAATTTAAACTCTATTAAAATTAGGAATTCTATTTGATGTGTATGTTGCCATCCCATAGGAATAAAAAAAATTGACACGAGCATAATGTAAAGAATGTAAACGTTAATGATGGCAATAAGGAAATATATTAGTTTTTTTAAAAAGTTATAATCAACATAGAAATTTAATGATATCAAAAGAAGAAGTTAAAATCAACTTGCCTGATTTGCAACAAGAAGAATACAATTTTAGCTTCAAAACACGTCTAAGAACGCTTCCAATTGGCCTCACTTTTGAGTTTGTTGAAGTTGAGTTCACGTAGAATTTGTCTATAACTACAACTATATATAGTATTATTTCGTCAATGTGCAAACTTTTTTTTTTTTGTTTTTAAAAAGCAAGTAAACAAAGCAAGGTATTTGTGCTTGCTTGCTAACTTAAACTCATATACTCATATAGAATAAGTGAAGCAAGCCAGCAAGGGATTATGCTTGCTTGCCAACTTATACCTATATAATTCTTTTTTATTTAATCTTCTTTTAATCTATGTCTAGAATTCATATTGACATTTACGTTTTCTTTCTTTTTGCTTCTAAACGAGTCCATAGACTCCATAATAACACATGAAATTCTTTGTTTGTTTATTTTTCCATCCTAATAACAAAGGTCAAGTATTGGTAGAGAGAGAAGCAGAGAAATTTAGGCTTGATTTGCAACCACTGTAGTCACACTGGTCTCTCACCATGCCTCTTGCTGACTGAGTGGCCACTATTACATAATTGCTCCAGTGACCACTACCACAACTAAAGTTAACTCGAATCTTCCACCAAAAGAGAAACTATTTGCAAGGGGAAAAAATATCAAAATTGTAGGTGGTTTACCAGTAAATTAATGGACGAACACTTAGTCCCAACCAAAATTGCTCAATCTTAGAAGAAAGGTGCACATATATACACACATATGGGCATTTGACTTCAAAATAGCATGTTAAACCTATCACTTCCGGCATAAATAACGCTTTGTTAATTTGCTAACAAAAATCAATGTATTTGTGTTCTTGTTTCACTACCCCTCCTAATTACTAAAAGATGAACTTTCACTGTTGCATGGACCATTGTTTTGACAGCAACACAGAACTTCCCTCTCCAAGGCTCATGTCAGCATATTTTGATAGAAGATCCTACATAAATAGCCATAAATCAGAAGAACATTTGAGAGAGAGAGAGAGAGAGAGAGAGAGAGTATTAAACTTCCTCTTTGTTAGTAAATACAAAACTAAGACATGCATCAAATGATCCAACGATCAAAATATGGAAAGAAACAAGTGTCTAGTTCTTATGTGTCTAAAAGAAAGTGAATTGACATTCGACTGGATCAATACAGATTTTTTTTAAAAAAAAAGAAAAGAAAAGATAAAGACAATGAAGAAGGATAAAACGGCAAATATTAAAGCTGTTATACATGTGCTAGCAAAAACATTCTGGTGACAGATTGCAGCAAAATAATATAAAGATACCATGAGAAAACGATCACATGGTGGGAAGTTACTTTGTAGGAGATGCCAATCTGAAACCTAAATTTCCCACAGGCAGGCGAACAAAATAATGAATCATACCAGATAAGTTGCTGTGTCACTGTCACGGCTCTTAGCCTTTTGTTTTTGAATTAATACTTGTGCAGTTTCACCCATCAACTTCCATTTCACAATCTGCAAGAGATACCAGAGAAAGCAGGACATCAACTAGCATTGTAAACTTCTTTTGAGAAACAAATAAACCCAAAAACATAAAACCAAAAAATTCTTCTTGGAGGAAATAATTCATACAATGTGCTAGCTTTTGTAATCTTTTTGTAGGAATGCAGTGGCTAACACAAGTTCAAACTGAAAAGGCCATTTGTGAAATCACAGCAAAACTCAACCTGGTTAGAATACCTTTCTCCTTACATGTTTTAAAATTGACCAGTTTCCATAACAAATAAATCACCTAAGCATAGAGTTGAATTAACTTATTTACTTTGCAGAGTAATTCACCTTCATGAATTATCAACTTAGGGCACTATCAAGAAGCCCAATGATCAAAAATTATGCAATGGTGGTAAAAAAATTAATATAGAAATACCTCAAGTAACTTCTCTAAAGAGGCCTGCTTTAAGCACTGACCAGCTTTTTCTTGCTCTTGAATCAATAACCACACAACCTGAATAATTCAGAAAAACTAAGCCCACAGTTTATACTTTGTGTTACATATATGAACTTTTCAAGTTGCTAACTTTGAAAAAGAACAAACTTTTGAATGTAATCTGCATATGATATGCAACAAAACAACTCTGAAGCTAATTGAGAGTAGTAACTAGCTGCTTCTTCAAGCATGAGCTGCTCAAATGTTATATGGTAGTCTATCTTCCCCTCTCTGATTTCCGCAAAAAATTCAAGACATTCTTGAGCGAATCTTGTTGGACCTGTTTACCATTCCGCTCCTGGTTGATCTGGACACACAAGTCACAAGTGTCTAAAGCGCAATTGGTAGAAACAGAGACCAATTCATAAAATTAATATAGATAGTCAACATACCAGGGAAATTGCAACATCTTTAAAGCTACCATACAAATTACTGCAAATCTGAAACTCCAAATGAAAGTAATACTTAGCTTAGTGAATCTTAACCTGAAAAAGGAAGGTGAAAATAGATAAAGGATGTAAGAGAACCATGCAAACTCAAGAAAGCTATTTTACACATGAAAAAGCATGCTTACAAGATCGTGGAAGCAAAGAGTTGCAAAATCATTGAGTGATGGAATGCTTCATCTACCAATAAAATGGTGATCAAGGTACATAAAAAATCCTGATAAACACTTTGTCATCACCTTGTAATTTTTCCACATTTGTATAAGTTCTATAAGTAAATAGGCACCGTGTTTGTAATTTAGAGATGGCAGCACCTAAGAGTACAATTGCAGGGAGATTAACAGAGCATGAAAGTTATTGGCATTATACGCCATAAAAAATCATGTAACCAAGGTGTCTAGGTATTTTCAAGCAGAAAAACGTTGGGAAAGTAAATTTGGAGGCTGGTCTATAGACAGCTAGCTAGCCCTACACATAAGGTAGACATGGTCCATCTGTTTGCCCAGTCCTTAATCTTCACCAAGCTACCATTTCATTAGAAAAGGGAGCTCATAACACAGAATAATAGAGCTAATGCGCTATAAAGTTTAGCTTACAATATGGATCCATCCAAGACAGCATAAAAGACACAGTGAACAACCTTGTTATTTGTAATGCTAACATACAAAAGCTTTTTTCCTTTTTTGGTTGTTGTTTTGGTTTGCACTCTTCTTCTTCTTTTCCTTTTTTTTGGGTTTATTTATTTTTCCTTTAGGGGGGGGGGGGGGGGGGGGGGGGAGTTTTCAGTGACCAAAGTTCTACCATCTAACTATGTATTCTGCATAACTAATCTCATTTGCAAATTGGACTAAACTACTGAAGAAGTTTTCTAAGCATTTAGAATTGCACCACTGAAACAATGCTCTCTTCCAAAGCCATTTTGTATCTTTCATAAAGCTGCCCTGAGTAATCATAAGGTTGTCTCTGAGAGCACATAGTGTAAACACAGCTATCAACCAAGTGAAGGATAATCAATGCATGCAAACATATTTGAAATCACTTATCATGGAGATGAATGATTATATGATAAACAGCAATCACAGCTCGAAGAATATATAACATTTAACATATTACTGGAAAGAGCTAAACAGTGACTTTTTGTTTTTATTCTAAAAAAATTATCTATATTTTCGTTCTAACAACTTGTGCTAAGTCTTTATTTCAACCATCCCACAGTTAGTAGTAACCTAATTATAATTGAGAATTTGAGCAAACACGCATGCATATATATTCATAACAAGCAAGCAAGAAACTAAGAGCGTGCATCATCATTTAAGAAAAGGATACTTAATGAATTTCATTATTGTAATAAATTTACATTTGTGAACAGATATAATAAATTACAAAGAAAAACCAAAAGAACCAATAAATTAACAAGCATGTACATAAAAAATTAATAACTCATTATAGTTATCAAAAAGGATATTCGAAAAACTACATGAACATAACAATAAATGCATACTCTACAACAAATTACTTAACAAAACAAACCATAACAACCCATTATAATTTTCAAAAAGAATACTCAAAAAACTACATGAACGTGACAAATTAAACTTGTACTTTACAACAAATCATTTAACAAAGAAAACCAAGAGAACCCATTATAATTTCAAAAGGTATACTCGGAAGCTACACGAACATGATGAATTAAGTGCATACACCACAGAAAATTACTCAACAAAACAAACCAAGACAACCCATTATAATGTTCAAAGGGTACTCAAAAAACTACATGAACATGACAAATTAACTTGTGCTTTACAACAAATCACTTAACAAAGCAAACCAAGAGAACCCATTATAATTTTGAAAAGTATACTAGGAAACTACATGAACATAACAAATTAAGCGCATACATCACATAAAATTACTCAACAAAACAAAACAAGAGAACCAATTATAATGTTCAAAAAGGGTACTGAACAAGATAGAACAACTTGTACTTTAGAACAAATTACTTAGCAAAGTAAACAAAAGAGAACCTATTATAATTTTACTACAAAAACTACATGAACATGACAAAATAAATTCATAAAATTATAAAATTATAAAAAAGGATACTTATAGAACTTCATGTAATCTTCACCAGAGAACAATGTCTTGGGTGGATGACCAATCAGAATATGCCTTGCCTTGACAATCCCTTCTTCAAGAATCCTCAACCCATCATCCAGCATTACAATCTGCCTCATTCTTTTGCTTCATCCACAATATACCCAATAGTACAAATAGCCACTTACTTCATCCACAATAACGACATATATGAATATTATGACACATCAAACAAACATAACAACAACAAAAACAAGAAAGACAGTAAGAATAGAATAAAACCCACATAAGAAATATTTCTAACAAGGATATAAACAAGAAATTGTGGGAATTTTTTTTTTAATAAAAAGTTAAAATTTATTGAGAACAAGAACTGGATTGTTGGGTTTTAGAAGTTTTTTTTTACCTTTGTTGCTTTTTTTGTGTTGCTCTGTGACTCAGGGCAACCACCAATCTCAATGCTACCATAAGCAACCCACAAACTCACTGATCGCAACCCACAAAACCCCATTCACTGCCAAAAACACCAACAACCAGCGTAACAAACGAACCCCAAAATCCAACCCACCATGATCGCCGCACACAGCCCAAACACCCATATATACCGCCGACCCAAAACACCCCAACTCGCAGACCCACCGTCCTGAACCCACGACCGGCTAACCAGCAGCCAAAATCAACCGCCACCGCCTCCACAACAACCCCAACACCACCACCAAACCGGTGAACCGAGTCGATTCAGTTGCTAGATTTCTGCAGTTCGTAGTCGAAACCACCACCGGATCCACCTCGTCGCCTCCACCTAGCAACCCAGCATCTTTGGTCTGTGCTCCTGAAAGAGAAGAGAGCAGACATAGTAAAAGAAGGGAGAGACGACTGAGGTGAGGAGAGATGTCTGAATGATTGGGAGAAAAGAGACGCAACTGTGCATTGATTTGTGCTGTACAGTTTGCTAGCACTCATAGACCGGTTTGGACAACATGTTGGCCAAAATAGCTAACTTTTTTTTTTCTCTAACTATCTAGTTGGTAGTTTCAGTTTTCAAACTATATCATTTAATAGCATCTCGAGTCTCTTAGACTCAATTTTGGCTGTAAATTGAGTCTCACAGACTCGATTTTTATGGCCTAATCATATATGATATGGCATATTTTTCCACGTGGTGATCACATAAAAATCGAGTTTCTAACACTCGATTTCTAACAAAAATAAAAAAATAAAAAAATTTTAAGTCCATGTACAAGCCAAAATACCTACAAACAAATTTCAAAAATCCCAAACACATCAATCTCAATACAAACTCAGATCAGAGGGAGAGAAAGAGCTCAGAGGGAGAGAAAGAGCTCACCTCACCAGCCAGGCGCGGCCGGGGCTGGCGCGCGGCCTGGGTAACGCGTGGCCTGGGTCTGCGATCCAAACAGCTGCGCGCGGCCTGGGCTGTGCCTGGGTCGATCTTCTCTCTCTTTCTGTTTCAGGTTTTTTTTTTTTTCTTCTTCTGGGTTTCTGCAGCTCCCTGGGCTGCGCGATCCAGGCCGCTGCGCGCGGCTTGGGTCTCTCACGCACGGCGGGTCGACCTTCTCTCTCTTTCTGTTTCAGGTTTTTTTTTTTTTTTCTTCTTCTGGGTTTCTCTGATATTCTAGTGGTTCTTCTCTGGTTATATAAGGGTTATAAATCGAGTCTTTAAGACTCGATTTCCATGTTATTACCACGTGGAAAAAATGCCACATCATATGTGAACAACTCATGAAAATCGAGTCCCAAAAACTCGATTTATAGACCCAAAATCGAGTCTCTTAGACTCGAGATGCTAGTAATAAATATTGTTTCAAAACCTTAACAACTAACTAGATAGTTAGAAGAAAAAAATTAGTTAGCCATTTTCGCCAAACATTTTTGGTTGTTCAAACGGTATAAACCATTTTTTTCAAACGTACTCGTTTTCACAACACTTAAAAAAACGTTATAATAATAATAATTGTGAGGCCCGTTGCCCGAAAGACTAACAGAATACATAAAAATGGGCTTGTGGCCCAACGGCCCAAACCGAATACATTCACCCGTCCGAGGATACTCTTTCGTCCGAGGATATTCTCCTGTCCGAGGACGAGATCCATCCCTCAAACCAGCTTTAGACGTGGGCGTAACTACTTTAGTTGACAGGGAGTTTTGCAGAGTCACATGCAAACTAGACTAAATAAATATTGGTCAAAGAAGGAACCGGAAAAGGTAACAAATATCTCCTGAAAAGCTGCTACCTCCACATTAAATGCACCCCACCTAACTCCCTGGCCGCATTAATGTGGAGGTGATACCTGAACAACAGTCAAGCAGCCTTACAACCACCAAGCCGAGGATCCGGGACGTGCTGGATGGGACAGAAAGATGATCTCAAAAGGGAGCTTACACGTGTACGGTGGAAAGGAACCGGAAAAGTAGTATATAAGAGGAAATCGAAATGCTCTAAAAGGGAGGCAAGGCAAAAAAGACACCACTAAGGAAAAGAGAGAGAGATCATCCGTCCCTTACTACATTAGGAATTCCTCCTGCTGCGCCAGAACGACGTCTTTCTCTATTTACTGGGTCTAGCTCTTACGCCCGCACTCTACAAATTTTATTGTCCAGGGTCTAAGACAATTTGAGTCCCTACAATAATAATATTACCGTATCAGCCTATAATGTTTGAATAATATTAAATGTAAAGTGTTTTGTTTTGTTTATTTTTTCCTTTGCTTTTTTTTTTTTTTGGGCATGTAGACTGTTTAATGTCACCGTTTGTGATTTACAACTAAACTTTAAGGTTTTATTAATTTATTTTATATTTAGTTTTTTTATGTGAATGTATTTTGTTAGTTTGATTGCATACGATTTAGTATTTATAATTTTTTAAAAATGGATATATAACTAGTGTATAACATTTAGGGCTGTTTGGTATTGTTGCTTAAATAAAAGTTTTTAATATTTAAACATTATAACATGTATTTTATCAATACTTTTTAATCTACACGTATTTCTAAAACACTTAAATAGTATTACTAAAAATCTCTTACTAAATGGGTTCTTAATATTCAAATTTCAAAATACATAGTAATTTTAAGCGAAAAGTATTTACAACCAATGTATAATTTAATATAAAAAATGCTCAAAGGTGGGGTTGTTACCATTTAATATCTCAAATTATTGAAGCTATAGATGTTGAAACTCCTTTGTCTCAAAAAAAAAAAAAAAAAAATAGATGTTGAAACTCCTAAAAAGGCTCAAAAATGAGAATTGAAGAAATAATATATTGCTTTTTTAGAACAAAATTAAGATGATTGAACATCCTATTAATAAAAAATTATGTCATGATTTTTAAATATATATATATATATATATATAAATAAAAACCCTTAAGAATTTTGTTATATTTAGTTTGGCTCCCCTTGAAAAAATTTCCTAGCTAGCTCCACCACTGGTTGCTCTTGCTCGCTCCCATCATAAGTTGATACCAATATACGGTAAGTCACTTTAGTAGTTTGACTTGGGTTGCAAATTTGGAGTGCATTATGGTACAAAGTCACTTTTAAGAACAGGCACACAATAGTGCCTTCAACATTGTCCTACAAAGTGGCACCTATAAATCATGATCTAGAGGAAAGATTGTTACACATTTTAGCGTAACTAACATCCTAGCATACTTTTATTCTCCACATTTAGAAAATGCATACTCAAGTGCAACATAGATAAAGCATGTAACATATAACAGGACAACAAATTTCTGCCAATTCTAATCTATACATGGAATTCATTTGTCATAATCTGATCGTATATCAAATGGTAGGCACTACCCAACTTTTTTGTAGTGATTAAAAGAGTAGTACTAACTTTAGAATATAGTCCATTCCTTGTTACCCATATTGTATAAAATGAGAAAAGCAGATATAAGCATTAATTACTGATGAATTCAAGTAGAATTTGAATCGAAATGGAGGAAGTGACATTTAAGCTGGACCTCATAGACACAGTTTCTTATAAATTACCTTTTGAGTACCAGTAAATTTAACACCAAATTGGAAACTTCAAAAGATAATCAGTAAGCCTCATACGAAATTACCATTAGTAGCTTATAATAGTTAGGTAATTGATCATAGGTGGATTGATCATAATATGTGGCATGGACTCATTGATCAAACTTGCTACTTAGACATGCCATGTGACATAGGGATGACAATGGGGCGGGGTGGGGCTGAAGGATGGGATCTTCACCCCCGCTCGGCATGGTTTTTTTTTGCCCCATCCTTGCCCAGCCCCCCATGGCGGGGAAAATTTTCTTGCCCCATCCCCACCCCTTAAGGCCTCACGAAGCCCCGCTCTACCTTGTAAAACTCTACTTCTTGATTTGCCCACAACTATTACAATTATTTTCAATAAAACTTGTTTCATTAATAAAAATATACTTGAAATTACAAATAAATTTATCCCATCAAATCAAACTAATTTTTAGCAAAAATTGAATAATATTATCCAAGTGTTTAACAAGATAATATCACAATAAAAACAAAAATTTCATAGTACAAAATCAATGCTTCAATAAAATATAAATTTGTTTCTAATAAAGACAAAAAAAAAAAAAAAAAAATTGGTACCTTATTTCCAACATTGCTAGAGAGAAAAAAAAGACAGAGAACCATATTAAGTAGAATAAAATAAGCTGATAATATTTTTGCTTAAATAGTAGGATTTTAGGGAATGAAAAATTTACAATTTAACCCTTATCAACGCGGGCCGGGGCGGGTCAAGGTGGGTCTAAAAAGTTTAAACCCATCCCCGCCCTAACCCGTGGTACGGGACTAAAATCTCGCCCTATCCCCCTCCCTCCACCACTTTTGCGGGGTGGAGAAAACCGTGTAAGGCAAAGCAGGAAGTGGCGGGTCAAGCGAAGCGGGCAAAATTGTCATTCCCAATATTACACCATAAAAATTAACAGTCTAAGACAGAGAAACTATGTACATTCAATGATGACACACTTCATGATAAGTACCTCATAAACAAGAGGAGTAGAGTAAAAGAAAGAGGCTTTGATCATTAACGAGTGTTCCAAAGATATAAATTGATATGCATTAAGACTCTATTAATTAATTAATATATTTATTTTAAAAAAAATAAAACAACACATAAATATCAAGAAAATAACATATGTCTTGAATTTGTGGGTACAAATGAAGAAATCATTTACACACATTTGTTTTTTCCTTCATAATATTGCAGCTTATTATTGATTCTTTCACTCGTTAACAAGTGAAAATAAAGCATAAGTGGGCTTTGTCTCACATCGCCTAAGTGTGTGTCTACTATTGAGTTTAAAGCCTTCACACAACATTCAAGAGTTATCGGCTTTTGTATGTTGTGAGTTGTGTGATATTAAACTTGGTCTTCCCACTCCCCGGTGTGTGTGTTGTTTGTCTTGTGTCTTTCTCAAAAAAAAAAAAAAAAAAAAAAAAACACACACACATAAAATAAAATAAAATAAAATAAACCAAAGAATAATAAAATAACCATAAATCAGTTAGAACTAGAAATAAATGCAATCCTCATTGCTTGGGAGTGAGACCGGCCTCTATAGCCTGTATGGTGGCAACATCTGTCTTGAAGGATTTAGCCAAGACAATGTCATCAATATCTGTGTTGAACAAAGCTTTAGGAACTGAAACACTTCCAGCATTTGAACTCCCAAAAGCTGCAATCGCTATAGCACGTGTTTGCGGATCAGGATTGTACTGGTAGTGCACAAGTCCCTTTGGAAACACAAACATGTCACCCGCTTGCAGTGTTTGAGTATAGAGCTTGTTGGTTGTATCAATAAGACCCACATGAAGAGTACCTTGAAGCAAGAAAAGGAGCCCCGTAGCACGAACACGGGTGTGAGGTGGGTTGATGGAACCAGCCGGGAAGTAAAGGACATCATAGGAAACACTTTGTCCGTTAAGAGCTGGGAATTCAGCCATGCTTGCTTTCCAAGCCGTAAAGGTAGTAGTGTTTGTGGGAGGGCCAGACCTTACAAGTGTGCGCATGCCAGTAAACGTGAAGAAATTTGCATCAATTGCAGTGACATTTGCTGGGACTATGAAGTTTGAGATAATGTTTGGATCTCCGGCTATTGCCATTTGTATGATGGCAAATGAAGAAACTAGTAGTAGTGAGAAGAATGTCTTGGTGAAACTTTTAGAGGCCATGGAACTCTAAGTGCGGAGGTACAGAGAAAGGAGAGAAAGGAAAAGCTATTATGGTAATGATGATTAAAGTGTTGGAATGAGATACTTTGCCTTATAAGGAGCAATATTTATAGTGTTGTCAGTGTAGAAACAAAAGGAAAGGTGATTGCGTTTTGCACTCTTTGTACAGGCCTTTTGGATGACAACTAAGATGAAAACTACAACGTCGGTTTTCTGCTTTGTCATATTAATTAAGGCTGCTAAAAAGTTTTTATTTATTTTTTATACAAAATAAAAATTCTATTATAGCCTAATTTAAGTGTATATATGTGTATAAAATTTCTTCCTGGAGATTTGAATCCCGGCCCTTACCCCCAGGGGCGTAGCCAGAAAATTTTACTTGGGGGGGCCGAATTGTAGTATTGATATATTAACCATAATTCATACTGAATACAAAATTATTAACTTTGATATATTGTTATATTCTTAAATATTAATGAACATACAAAAATTATATAGTTTATTATAGACAAAAAAAAAAAAAAATCCAATAAAAGAACAGTTCACATCAAAATTATGCCCAACAATCTTTAATGGAATAAAGATAACAATACAAAAATGTGAACAAAAAAAATCTTAAATACCCTTATGCATATCAACACACACATAGTGGCAGAAGAAAGAAACAAAAATAATAGTAAAATAACAATGATGATTGATAAAAGAGAGAGAAAAGAAAATGCACTTGCATATTCACTTTTTTAAAAAGTTAAGAAGATGACGTTGCACCAGGAAAAAAATGGATTAATAATTTTGGTTGAGATAGGAGTTTTTGTGTTGAAAAGAAAGAAAATAGGGCAATGGGTTGGCACTAGCAGCTACAACAAAACTTCGTAGCTACCTAAAGAAGAAGAAAAAATTGAAATTATGTTGGGAAATGGGTTGTCAATGATGCTAGAGAGTGAGTTATTATCCATTGTATTAATTATAAATTTTTGGACAATGGAGAAGATCAACTATTAGTCACTATCTTTTGGACTAACTATAAATCTTAGGAATAATTAGGGTGGACAAGTAATAAAGTTTTGAACAATTGAGGAAGCCAACTAAAAATCCATTGGACTAACTAGAAATCTTAGAAACAATTGGGGGGGCCGGTTGGCTATACCCTATTACTAGTATAGTTGTAGGAGAAAAAAAAAATTTGGGGGGGCCAAGGAGCAATGTAGCTCCGCCCCTGCTTACTCCACACCTCACAAGTACTTATACTAACACTCACAAGTACTTATACTAACACATTGTTATAAATATTTACAATCAACCACGGCTACAACAACAACAACAACACCAATTTGGCTTCCTTCATCGCACTCGCAATCTCTCTTCACAATTCACATACAAACACCACTTGGGTGGGCTTTTGTTTTTTCTACTGCACTCCTCCGCTTCGGGTTTTGTTTTTGTTTTTGTTTTGTTTTACAGACAGTTATTCGGAATAAAAGAAACGAACCCGTATTGACATCATCATTAGTAAAATTAATTTAATTTTATGACAAGAAGGTAAAAAAAAGTAAATAGTAAATAGTAAAAAAGAGGAGATGGATGGATATTATAAATAAAAGAGAAATATAAAGAGAGTTAGCGTGGAAGTGACCATCGCACCAAGAGTGTGCGGTGGTAGCTACTAAAAAGAATTGAAAAAACATAGATTGGCTATTGCTTTTTCAAACTAACACATTGTTATAAATATTTGTTAGAATTTGAATAAAGCGATGAATTGAGTTAATGTGACAGGGTTCAGCCAGCATTTAAACTTTACTATGATCTTCTTGTATCTATGCTCTTCCAATAAAATAAAATAAAAAAAGATGAAATATTATCTGTAGCAATCATATTGTACATGTTGGACCTAGGGAAGTCCTTTTCATATTTGGGTTTCGAATACGTATAGCCTTGGAGAGCCTTCTTGCATGTAGATTCATGTAGTGTTTTTGTATACGTATTACGTAGAACATCATCAACTTATTATTATTATTATTAATTATTGGAATTAGCAATATTGGTCTTCTAGATCTTATTTGTTGTCTGTTTTCATTGTTGTTTTGTTCTTGGTCCTTCTAAATGTTCCTTTTTGAAGTTAAAAAAAGAAAAAGAAAAGTGTGCCTTATCTAGATAAAAAAAGTTCAATATATGAGAGCTAAGCAATTGTAAATTATATGAAGGGACGGCACCAGCTTATCACATTTTCAATAGCCGATGGAGAACAAGAACAAAACAAGCTATATTTATTAATTGACTATTCAGAGAGAGAGAGAGAGCCATGCAACCAATCCCAGTATATAACTATTTATATATTACATGAAATGGCCCATAATCATCAAAAATCTTGTCTTCTCCTTATAGTCTTATCTATTTGCATTTGCTTTGCTGAAAAAATGTTCTCTGTTTTTTCTTCTAGCCCTCTTTGCCAACTTTTGGATTGGTCAAGCATGTGAGATCCAAATCTCATATCAGAGCTTAGACCCAGTAAACTCTACAAAAAAAATTATGGATAAATTTTCACTTTTAGTGAAATTTGGAATATATATTTAATGGAAAATGCTAAAGTTATTATAACTTTACTGTATAACCTTTACAAATTAATATAGATAAATTTTACAAATTAATATAGTAAAGTACATAAAATTGTTGAATTTCAAAAATATAATAAATAAATGTGTGAATTACCTTTTGATAAATGATAAAATATTAGTTAATAAAATTTAGCCAAAAATACCATTTTGATATCATAGCCAATTTGGTTCCTATATTTTGGTGGCAGTCAATTTGGTTCTTGTTATTGTCAACTTGCACTCAATTTGGTCTCTCTTGTTAAATCACTAATGGAAAATGCCCACATGTCTAATAGTGTGTATTATTGGCATGTCTAATGCTGATGTGTCTAAATTTAAGCGTCCACATCAACCCTTAGATGGCAAAAAAGCCACATCAACCTTTTAAAATATTTTTCTTTCGTTTATTTTTTTTACCAACAATATCCTTTTCTTTATTTTTTTTCTTTTAATTTTCTTATCAATTCTTGGTAACCATTCAAATTTTCACCCAAACAGTCCAACACCACCATTACCAAATCCAATTCCCCCCACAACAATCAGACACCACCAACAATTGCAGATCCAGCACTACCAAAACTAGATTATCACTGGACATTATTACAATCTTCTCGTTCTTCATTATTTTCCTTCCTAATCCAATGAAGGCATTCCTAAATTCAAAATCAACAAACTTTGAGAACAGAATGTCATAAAGAACCAACCTCTTCCATGAGTTAAAAAAGAGAATCAATTTTTTTAAAAAAATGGTAAATTGCAAAATACACCTCTAAAGTTTGAGGTTGTTTGGATTTTACACTCCAAAGTTTTAGAACTTTGATTTTACACCCTGAAGTTTAGTACCGTTAGCAAGTCACTCCTTACTGTGAATTTATGCTGTTAAGTGACACATATACATGCTAACATGTTTTATTTTTGCCAAATCAGTCCTAACCAAGAGCAAACCTGCATTTTAACATGTTGCCGTTTCATCCAAAAGTTAAAGCACAAACCCTCAGGCTTTAATATGACTCATATGCTCTAGTCTTTGTCCAGTTACACTAGAGGCATGGAGAATGACTGATTTATTTTCATAACTCTCATTCCATGATTTATATTTTTGATCATTCGTCTCTTTTTATGAGTAAATGGAATCGAGTAGATAATTTGAGAAACTAATGGGAAAAAAAAAAAAAAAAAAACAAAACAAAACCTTTGGCTACAAATTCCATATTGCTTTCGTGTCAATAAAATTAAAATTTCACCACAATAAAACCAAGTAGTTGCACTTTTAAAACTGACTAACAATTGCCTAGCTTTAAAAAAAACCCTTTAGCTCCTGTGAACCCAGACGATCAAACTCAAAAATCAAAGACACAACCCATGAATCCAGCCCTTTAGCTCTTGTGAACCCAGACGGCTAGACCTCCCTAACCCAACTCCTTGGCTAGTGTGAACCCAAATCCTCAGATCGCATCGTGAACCCAAACCACCGGCTCCATCATCAAAGGCACCAAGCGATGCCGACGGTGAGTTATCTTTTTTTTTTATCTCTAGCTCTCTTTCTCTTTTGTGGCTGAAGAAATTGTGAGGAACAAGATGAAGAACCAAGGAAGTCAATTTCGTACCGTACCGGCTAGTAAACCCGTACAAATAACCCCTCATTTCATACCGGAAAAATACCGGCCGTACCGGCCGTGTACCTGCGAATATCGGTCATTTTGGGCGGAAAGTAAAAACCAGCCGATACAAAAAGCTTCTTAAAAAAAAAAAAAAAAAAACATAAAAGTACCAAATGGCTCATGTCGCCTTCAAGCTCAGCACCACTTTGTTGGTCGTCGTTAACATTTAGCTGGTTTTCCCTTCGTCTTCCTCCTTCAGCTTCGTTTGTTCACTTCCCTTCTTTTTTTTCTTTTTCTTTTTTCTCTTCTTCTTATCTATTGTTTAGACTATAGCTGCACCCCCCTTGGTCCTTTTGTTTTGCGTGGTTCTTGTAGTCTTATTTTGTGCGTACTGACACCACACGTGTAGACATTAATATTTGAGTTGATGAGTATCAGGCACTGGTAGCAAATCAAAGGACCTACTAGCTAGAATTTTAAGTTGTATTTTATTGGTTTATGTCTTGTCCAGGGGCTCAGGCCTACTAGCTAGAATTTTGAGGTGTTTTTTCTTGGTTTATGTCTTGTCCATGGCTCAGGCTAGCTGATCAGTCTAGTACAGCCCATGGCTATTATACTTGTAGGGTAGGAATTTGTTCCACCCACATCTGATTGTTATCCGACCGCGGTGCTTGACGCGATGCGGTTTTTGTCCTTCGTCCCCGAGTGCAGGCACGAGTAAGCAAGCGCCTAGCTTGGACTTGTACTCGTCGAGTCCCACATCAGTTAGAAAGAGCGCCCCACTACCCTTTATAATGCTTCAGGAGCTTGGGTAGTGTACCATCACTCACATGTGGGCGGAACAAATTCCTACCCTACAAAAAGCGCTTTTTGTAGGGTAGGAATTTGTTCCGCCCACATTTGATTGTTATCCGACCGCGGTGCCTGGCGCGATGCGGTTTTTGTCCTTCGTCCCCGAGTGCAGGCACGAGCAAGCAAGCGCCTAGCTTGGACTTGTACTCGTTGAGTCCCACATCGGTTAGAAAGAGCGCCCCACTACCTTTTATAATGCTTCAGGAGCTTGGGTAGTGGGGCGCTCTTTCTAACCGATGTGGGACTCGACGAGTACAAGTCCAAGCTAGGCGCTTGCTTGCTCGTGCCTGCACTCGGGGACGAAGGACAAAAACCGCATCGCGCCAGGCACCGCGGTCGGATAACAATCAAATGTGGGCGGAACAAATTCCTACCCTACAATACTTATATTACTTTTCCTTTAATAAAATGATTCTACCTTTTTTATGTCAAAAAAAAAAAAGTTTGAAATTTCAATGACATCTTTTATTTCAAATTTTCAACTATTGTTACTCACTAGTTTTATATTTTTATTAATTAATAGGCTGGTACATGAGCTAGAGATAAACAATAAGTGAAATATTATACGCTTATAAATTTAAATTTAAGTGCTCATAATAAATTATTATTATGTGAACTTTAACTATTAAACATATAAATATAAATATAAACATATGCTCCAGAATAGAGATTTTGTGTGTGTGTGTGTGTGTGTGTGTGTGTGTGTGTGTGTGTGTGTGTGTGTGTGTGTGTGTGTGTGTATTAAATATATAAAATAGCGGTAAACCCGAAACGATACACTGGTATTGACCGGTATCCGAAATATATCATACTGGTGGTCAAACCGGTACAGCCTCCGTTACGGTATTGACTACCTTGTGAAGAACACAAGCTTCTGAGGCTTTCAAACATGGGGTTCTATCTAGGTGAGAGAGATAGACAACAAATCCAAGATGATTTTTGAGTTTTGGATTTTGCTTTCAGCCATGGGTTTTTGCATAAACTCTTTTGTTTTTTGTTTTTTTTTTGAGAAGCTTAGAGTCTTTTGTTGGACATAATAGACTTTCTTTCACAAACATGTATTTGATATTGGTATACCCAACAACGTCAACCATGGGTTCACACTTCATGATGAGGTCCTGCCTTGCAATTTGGGAGTAGCTGATACAAGTGATTTTTTTTTTTTTTTTTTTTTGAGCAAAAGCTGATACAAGTGATTTGGGATTTTAGAATTTGGCTCAAACATTGTAGTTTATGATTAGAGTTTTGTGATTTAGCTTTGGGCAAATCGGTACCGTTTGGATAGTTGTCCGCGCTTAGTCTTTGTTGAAATGAACTGTTTGGAGCTGATTTGGTAAAAATAAAACAGGTCAGCATGCACATGTCACTTAAAAGCAAAAACTAATTGTGGGAGTGAATTGCTAACGGAACCAAATTTCAGAGTGTAAAATCAAAGTTTTGGGTGTAAAATCTAAACAACTCCAAACTTCAGGGTGTAATTTGCAATTTGCCAAAAAAAATAAATAAAAAAACATACAAAGCTTTAATCAGAGATCCAAAATGCATTTACAACCCAGCATTTCAATTTCCATAGCCACAAAAATCAAAATGACTAATACATAAACATTGGCCAAAATTAGAATTTAACCATAATTGCCAAACAATATGGTTAGTATGCACTGTTTCAAAACTATACATATCATTAGAACATATTCTTGGGCTCACACGGTGAGCCCAAGAAGGAGAGCCGCTGCTAGCAATCCAAGTGACCCACGCAGTTCTTCAAAGATTCCCAGCCTCAACTTGTACTAATCCAAAAGACACATTTTCAGTTTGTGCTGAATGTATGTTTTTATATATTCATTTATAGCGTGTAGATAGATTAATTATCTTCTCTTCAAAATAATCTATCTTGCCCATATTTCTCTATTCCAAGATTTTTGTATTTTTTTATGGAATTATTATTTTAATTTTTAGTGCTAGTGGTTCACCTTTTTCATAATTTTTTTTAATTTGATTTTTTTTTAAATGTTGATGTGGCTTTTTTTTTGGTCATCTAACCACTGACGTGGACATTTAAATTTAGACACGTTACTATTAGACATGTCAACAATGCACACTATTAGCCACATATGCACTTTTTGTTAGTAATTTAATGGCATGTGATAGGACAAAAACGAATTAACCCCCTTGTGATGAATTAATTAATTAATTAGTCAAGTTTAATTAATTAATCAAATTAACATGCAAACGCATGGTAGCACAAACAAATCACCAATTTAACTAATTTTGCAGCGGAAAATAAATTAACACGGTGATTTGTTTACGAATAGGGAAAACCTACACGGCAAAAACCCCACCGAGTGATTTTAAGATCACCACTCTCGAAATTCTACTATTATCATAACAAGCGGTTACAAGTAAAGGAATCTCAGTATCTTATACCAACCTACAATTAAACCCTTATCCCAATATCTAATTGGACTTGTTTTGTAGTGACAATTTCTCCTTTTGATGCACGGCTCCCAAGTACGTGACTAACCAATTTGCACAGATCCCAGTACGCGACTTCAATCACCAATTAGAGAAAGCTGTTGGCTGCAAAGTTCTTCAGTTCATCCACAATGAAGATCAAGAAGATACTTGGTCACAAAACCTTATGGTGCACATACATAGCAACTTCTTCAAAAATGATGAACTCGGGCAAAGCTCTATCTTCGGTCACAATTTGCTTGAGTAAACTTTTCTCAATGCTTGTGCAACTTGTGAACACTTTGACGGCTCTTAAAATAATCATTTTATATGTCAAGGGTTAGGAGAAAAGAAGGCTCAAAGACACATACACGGATTCCAAGAAAACAGAATAGAAAAATCTGTTTTTCTTAAACCTCAACAAATAGAAGCTGTCGAGCGAGTGTCGAGCACACGGGACTGAAACAGCTCTTAAACCTCGACACATGCTAGCTGTCGAGCTTTAATGAACTTGCACTTCTCAGCTTGTTTCTTGGACAAACTTGATGGCTTCAACACTTGATCTTGAAACACAGTTCCTTAAAGTATTAAACACATCCTAGATCTACTTAATTACAAGTAAAGTGCGTTTTGTCAAAAGATTAGCCAATTACATAAAAGAATGACATATGTTCTTAACAAGTGAAACACATATGTCCTAACAATCTCCCCCTTTGAAAATCCGTGACAAAACCACAACAAACAAATGAGCATATGAGAGAAGTCATAAATCATTGAACTCATATTCACTTGTTAACTACAATAAAATCTATCCTAACACCACTCTTGAAAAACTTTGCAAGAAGAGAGTTTATGGAAAGTAGACTTTGACAACCTGTATTTCTGAAACACTTGAAACAAACTCATCAAGGCATCTTAGTGTGAAACAGAAATAATAGATTGCATACAAATAATAAGAAGCATGTGCATAAAGAGAGAAAAGAAACAACACATGTAAGGGTAGGTGAAAGAAACATACATCAACATATAAAAAGAATAAGAGTACAATGTATGTCAATAAATGGTGACAAGACCCAATGTACAAGAATAAATGTATCTAAGGTAGAGAAAAGAAAAAGATACAAATAATCCTCACTACATCCCTTATATCAACACTTATACTCCCCCTAACAAAATGGTCCTATAATAACTCTCCCCCTAAAAATGACTACTCCCATATAACCCAAAACTACTCCCAATTTTTGTCACGAGTGACAAAGGGTAGAGTGTCAAGTAGACATCTCATCGATAAAGCTAGCATCTCCATCATCATCATCAGAAGCATCATCGTCATCACCATCATCATTATCATCATCAGCCTCAGAAGCAGAAGCCACTGGAGGAGGTGAAGGAGAAGCCTCAGAAGCGAAACCACCCATGGTTACCTGCCGTCGAGCAATACGGCCAACACGAACGTTCACCTGATACAACTCAGTAAAGAGCGTATCAAGGCGAGCATCCATGTGCTGCAGCTGCGCCATGATGTCTCTGAGTGACACATCGCTTGTGGAAGAGGAGGGAGCAGATGTGGATGGAGCAGATTGAGATGGAGCCGAACGAGAGGGAGGAGCTGCTGAATCCAACTGTCGTGACCTAAATTGCGCCTCGCTACGTTTAACGGTAGCGGCATCTACGGCACACATAAAAGTGAAATGGTCGGACACCAGAGAAGGGACGGAAAAATGGCGTAAAATCCTCGTGATAGCGGAAGGAAATATGAGCTTATCATGGGACGCCGAATCCAAATGAACATCTATAATGGAAAAAATAAAATGAGAAGGGAAGTCTATAATAAGATGCTCAAGAAGGGATAACAAAAACCGAGCACGAGGCTCTGTGATGGAGTTATAATGAGAGAGAGGATGAAGTACAAAGGTCATCACCATGTTCAAGAATCTAGGACCTTTAGCAAAAGGCCTACATGGTGTAAACTGACGATCACCCCACTTAAAAGGGCGCTCATAAAAAGCAGACATGAGCTCATCCTTGGACACAGTCCTCAGACTCTCACAACTAGGATAGTCAGGAAACTCTATCCTAGGAACCCGAAACACATCCGTAACAAGCTGCGGTGTGACAAGAATGTGCGTACCTCGAACGCGAGTGAAGAAAAGAGGTATTGAACGATTAATCCCGTGCATGTTGGAGTAAAACTCCTGGATAAGCACGAAAGGACAGGTGACCTAGACGTCATACAATGACTCCCATCCCCGACTGTGAATGACATCAGGAAGGTCGGTGTCGGAGAAGTCCGCCGGAATGACTTGGCGTTCAGAATGAATGCCTCGTCAGGAAAAGTTCTCTGAGAAAGCCTTTCGAGCAACCTCATCACGAAACCATATATTAGAGGGAGTAGGATCAGATGAAGATGATGCCCTGGAACAAAGAGGGTTCCAAGACGGAGCAGATTTACGCTTAGGTGCCATAGACATGACTAACGTAAACAGAAAGAGAGGGAGAGAAGAGAGACAATCAGAAAAGCTCCAAAACAGTTCAAATATAGCAAGTATATTGAAATGAGAGTACGTATGCATGGGAAATGCATGAACATATGACATGCAATAGAAAATTCATCATGGGCTCAGCCCAATCCAATCCTACCAACACACAATCAAATTGCACACATCTAAATGCATTATGATACTATTATAATGCATATGTGATGCAATGCATGAAGTTTTAAGATCACATTAGCATAACCCAACCCAAAAATTTCGACAAAAGCTTATCAATTTTGAAAAACCCTAAAATTTTCAAAAACCCCAAAACCTAGGTTTCAAAACATGAAATGCATGAAGAATGAAATATTAGAAGCTTACCAAGTGAAGAAAATCTTGAAAAAGCTTGAAGAAACCTTGAGAAAAGGATTGGGAGTGAGATGAGAGTGTTTGGGAGATGAAGAGATAGAGCTATTGAGAGAGAGATCGAGAGAAATGAGGTTTGGATCACATGAGGAAGAATATATAGAACCTCAGTAAAGCCCGACAGATGTAGGTGTCCAGAGGTGTCGAGGCATCTGTCGAGGAAGGTGTTGAGAAAAACAACGTTGACAGATGAGCTATCGAGGAATATGTCGAGGAACAAAGCAAAGACACAAGAATAGAAGCTCGATCAATCCACCCAGCTGTCGAGAGAACAGGAACTTTCTCGATCAATCCACCAGGTGTCGAGAAGTTGTCGAGATTGCGATAAGAAAAAACTTAAGAAGCTCGACAGATAGCTAGGTATCGAGAAGCTGTCGAGCAAGCTTTTAAAAATAGTTTTTCGAGAAGAAAAAAACACAGATATGAATGCAATCTAACATGCAACTCAACCAATGATCCAATCAACATATTAAGCTCTCAAAATCATCTCTCAACAATAATTTTAAGCACATAGATCCCAAAAACACACACACACACACACTAAACAAGTCTAACCAATTTTATATTTCAAAAACAAGTCAAAACAATTTAGTAAGCATACATAAACGCATGTAAACCTTGTGATGGCCAAATCACATTGTACCTGCACATGTATCAAGAGTCGCAAAGAATATTACGTGTTGTGTGTGAAAAATATTGCAAGATTGCATAAGTGTATACATGTTGTGACGATTTGAGATATGAGAAAATCACTTTAACTCACACACAATCATAACTGTTTGATGGGGACTATCACCTTTGAGGTACATCCTATAACTCCCACATCTCCTAGAATACATGCTTGCAATCATATTTAAAGCATTTTTTATCTTTTTGCTTTTTATTTTTCTTTGCATATTTTTCTTTTTAATAAGCATATCATGCATGAGCATATAAGAGAAAGAAAAGAAATACTCAATGATATTTGACATTCTAATTTTTCTATGCCGAAGTACACAAATGTCATTGACATCACACTTTTGCTATGTCGAAACATACAGATGTCATTCATGATTGGCGGGCAACAGTGATGAGATGGTTATTTATGCATTTCTTTTAGGATTTTCTAGTCCTTCCTATCAAAAAGAGTGATATGAGTGTTAAACACAAGAGATCACTTAATCTTACTCATCACAAACAAGAGCCACAAAACTTACTTGCTTAGTTGTGCATAGAGATGCTCATCTAAGTTACAAAAGATACAAAGTTTAAAAAATTTTGTTTCAATGGCCATCCAAGGTACATAAGTATCAATGTACACATAACATACACTATTTTTATATTTTTAAATTTTTCAAATTTTTTTTATATTTTATTTTAAAAACAAAATAAATAAAACTGAAAATAAGCAAATAAAAACATGTTAAACAAAAGCAAAGTATAAAAACTAGACTGACTCAAAACAATAAAGCAAAACACATAAGTTATGCAAAAACAAAAACAAGAAGAGAAAGAAGAAAGTGATAGCATCACTTAGAACCCTTTTCCTTTCACACCTTGGAAGAACCTTTCCTTTGATTAAACCCTTGAACCAGCGCTGAGGGGGAAGAATTGAAACCGTTCAAATTCGAAAGGAACATAAGGGCTTTGAAAAGATCTCCAAGAGGAGCAAGAGAGGATTAAAGCTGATTCTGGCTTCCAGATGCTATCATGTCGTTGCTCTGTTGAGTGGCTAACCACTTATAGCAATTTGGTCGAGTATGACCAGCAACTCCATAATGATAACAGAGATGCTACTTCTTCTGTTTAGGCTTTTGAGAGTTAGCCTTCTTAGCCCTAGGGTTTATAACATCTTTCTTCTTAAGTTTAGGGGGTGCTCCTAAGATATATTTACCCTTGTCTAAGTTCTCACTAGCTAATTCACTTTTAACAACATTGTTCTCAATTTCAACATTATTAGCAGGAGGAACAAAAACAGTAATACTAGTAGAAGCAATATTAGAGGAAGAAAGACCATACCCTAAACCTGTTCGATCTAAAGCAGATTTCTGAATGCTGAGCATCTCGTCAAGCTTTGCACTTGAAGTCCTTTCCAGCTGAGCTCTGACTTGGAACAGTTCTTCCTCAAGCTTCTTAATCTTCTCAGCCAAAAAGTTGTTCTCAAACCTCAATACTCTAATAGTCAGATTAGATTTATCAAACTTTGTGGAAAGCTCTTCACACTCAAGCTCCACATCACTAAGCTTCTTGGTGGTCAACCTATACAATTTCCCATGCTTTTCTAAGACCTTGTACAACTTTGCATAGGCTGTATGGATGTCATCTTATTCATCCATCTTCTCAAACTTGGACTCCACCAATTCCTCTTCTTCATCCACGTCTTCAACAATCCCCTCAGTAGGATTGACAGTGGCAGTGAAGGCATTCAAGATTCCATCATCCTCATTGTCGGAATCATCCTCAGGCTCAGTGTCACTCAAAGTAGCAGCAAATGCCTTGCTCTTCCCAATGCTCTTGAGATATGTGGGACACTCTTGCTTCATGTGACCAAAGCCTTGACACCCAAAGCACTTAGGTCCTGCGGGAACAGTGTACTGATCGCCATCCCTTGCATCCTTCTTCCCTTTGTCTTGGCTCTTAAACTGAGAAGAACTGGATTGCCTACGGTCCTTGTCGAAGCCCTTCCCATTGGCATTCTTCATAAATTTCTTGGATTGCCTTGTAATGTAGGACTTCATCTTAGAATCCTCATCATCTGAAGACTCATCAATGTCACTGTTCTTTGCCTTCAAAGCCATGCTCTTGCCTTTATCCGACTTGCCAATTCTTGTTAACCCTAGCTCGTAGGTCTGCAAGTTTCCAACCAACTCAGTCAAAGGAATCTTGTCAATATCCTTTGATTCCTCGATTGCCATAATCTTGGTATGAAATCTCTCGGGTAGAGATCTAAGCACTTTCCTCACAATCTTGGGTTCAAGAATGGTTTCCCTAAGATTGAAGGCTGAGTTTACTATGTCCTTACACTTAGCATAGAACTCATCAAACGACTCATCCTCCTCCATCTTTATTTCTTCAAAACTTGTAGTGAGCCTCTGAAACTTTGAATCTTTAACAGCCTTTGTTCCCTCATAGGTTGTCTGGAGAATGGTCCATGCTTCCTTAGCAGTTTCAGTGGAGGATATTTTCTTGAACTCCTCATTGGTGACTGCACTGAATAAAGCATTCAATGCCCTGCTATTGAAGTTTGCCGCCTTGATCTTGGCATCATCCCAATCGGCCGGCACTTCCTTTGGCTTGGTCTAGCCAATCTCTACAACTTGCCACACATTCTCATCTAAAGACTGCAAGAAAGCTCTCATGCGTACTTTCCAGTATGCATAGTTAGTGCCATCAAATAAAAGAGGTATAATTAATGACTGTCCTCTATCCATGACAAACAGGAGTCAATGGATCAACACAGCAAAGATTAAACCTAATCAGAGTGTGCCTGCTCTGAGACCACTTGATAGGCCAAAAATGGATTGACCTCTTGTGATGAATTAATTAATTAATTAGTCAAGTTTAATTAATTAATCAAATTAACATGCAAACGCGTGGTAGCACAAACAAATCACCAATTTCACTAATTATGCAGCGGAAAATAAATTGACACGATGATTTGTTTACGAATGGGGAAAACCTACACGGCAAAAACCCTATCGGGTGATTTTAAGGTCACCATTCCCAAAATTCTACTATTATCACAACAAGCAGTTACAAGTAATGGAATCCCAGTACCTTATACCAACCTACAGTTGAACCCTTACTCCAATACCTAATTGGACTTGTTCTGTAGTGACAATTTCTCTTTTTGATGCACGACTCCCAAGTACGTGACTAACCAATTTGCGCGAATCCCGGTACGCAACTTCAATCAGCAACTAGAAAAAATTGTTGGCTACAAAATTCTTCAGTTCATCCACGATGAAGATCAAGAAGATACTTGGTCACAAAACCCTATGGTGCACATACATAGCAACTTCTTCAAAAATGATGAATTAGGGCAAAACTCTGTCTCCGGTCACAATATGCTTGAGTAAACTTTTCTCAATACTTGTGCAACTTGTGAACACTTTGACAGCTCTTAAAATAATCATTTTATATGTCTATGGTTAGGAGAAAAGAAAGCCCAAAGACACATACACGGATTCCAAGAAAACAGAACAGAAAAATCTGTTTTTCTTAAACTTCGACAGATAGAAGCTGTCAAGCACATGGGGCTGAAACAGCTCTTAAACCTCGACACATGCTAGCTGTCGAGTTTTAATGAACTTGCACTTCTCAACTTGTTTCTTAGACAGAGTTAATGGCTTCAACACTTGATCTTGAAACACAGTTCCTTAAAGTGTTAAACACATCATAGATCTACCAAATTACAAGTAAAGTGTGTTTTATCAAAAGATTATCCAATTACATAAAAGAATGACATATGTTCTTAACAAGTGAAACACATATGTCCTAACAGTATGGACCAAATTGAGTGCAAGTTGATAATAACTTGGATCAAATTGACTACTACCAAAATATAAGCACTATACTAACTAACCCCCAAAATATAAGGACTGAAAATGTGTTTTCATTTAAAATTAATGTAATAAAATTTATAGTATCCACATAAAATTCATATTTTATTCCCAAAACCCATCAACCTTGAAGGTGACAAAAGCTAGCAAGATGGCTCTAAATGAGCTAAAGTAAGCAAAGGTATCTCATTTGTTATTGGGTCTTAAAATATGGTCTTATTAACGGATGCCATTAAGACATTTGTTAATGGGCTATTATAAGAAAATTTTGATAATACTTTCATGAAAAGTATAAGAAGCTGTCAAAGTATCATTTTTTTTTCCTTTTCTCATAAAAAGCCTCCAAAATTATTTCTTAAACATGTCCTTAGGACAATCATCAACTTTGCCCCTTAATATAATATATTGAGATAACATTTAACTTAAAATTTTAGTCTATGGTTCCTCAAAAAAAAAAAAAAAAAAAAAAAGTTTAGTCTATGAGTTTAGGTCCAATTATGTTATTTTTTTTTTTTTTCCATATAGAACTTCTAATCACATATGTATAGTGTAGATTATTGTTAACCCACCTTTATCCACCCTTACTTTACAGAGCTTCTGTTTGTCGTGAGAAGGCAGTCTTAGGGTGTGTTTGGTAAAGTGGATTTTAGAGAGAGAGAGAGAGAGAGAGAGAGAGAATGAGGAATGAGAAATTTTCGGAGGCTGTTTGGTTGGGAGGGGAAGAGAGGAAAATAATGGTGGGGCTTAGGTGATTTCTCCTCGGGCCCACAAAAAAGTTTTCACTCCAAGATGGAGAGAAAACTAGGTGGGGCAAGTTTGATTATTAAATGACAAAAATGCTAATGTGAAAGTGCATATGGGCTTCGTCCAGTGCTTTGCTTCTTTTTTTTTTTGTCATTTTGATTTCCTGGGGTCGTGGGATCTTTGTACAGTTTTTTTTTTTTTTTCCTTTTGATTTTTTGGGGCCGTGGGAGTTTTTTTTTTTTAAGTGATTTTTTTTTATTGGACATGATTTTTATTTTTTAATAAATTTGGGTGATTGCTTTTTTTTTTTTTTTTTGGTTGTTTGTCATTTTTTTTTTAATTGGGCATCATTTTTTTAAAAGAGTATATGAGTAAATTTATTCAAACTCATTTTTTCCATCCCTCCACTTTTCCACTCCCAACCAAACAAAAATGAGAGAAATTAAAATCTTTTCTATTTTCCCACTTTTCAATCCTATCACAATTTTTCATCTTCCTACTTTTCCATCCCTCCAACCAAACGGACCTTTTACATTGGCTTTTGATGATGCAATTTGATCACTTGTCCCATGTTTACCTGCAATAACACAATGGAACCTTGTTAAGAGGTGCTGGTGTTTGCATACCTCTCCACGTTCATGGTGGTGCTCTAATTTGTACAATTGTACTCCCACTAGAGATTGCATTATCTTGAGAATTTTGGAATTTTATTTTGTGACATTTGTCCCCTCTAGTTTCGAAGTTATCCCCTAGATTGTAGGGTTGAGGTCATAGATTTTGTTGTTCATAGGTGGACATGAATGTCATTTTATATAATTGGAGAGTTGACTTAGGTCGTTGCTTGATTCAAAACTGATCCTTGTCGGTTAGGTTGTGAGTTGTGTCATCATGCAAGCACAACTGCCAATGGGTTAAAGAATGTGAATTGTTGATTAGATATTAAATTGCCTCTAAAAAAATTCTCTACACTTGCAAAATTTTAGATGATAAGAGATTAATAACTATTTTCTTGGCAAAATATTTAAATGATAAGTTTTTTTTTTTTTTTTATATATAAATTATTTATAAAAAAGTGAATTTAGTGATTAAAAAGTAAACAACATCCAATTAACATGAAATTTGAAAAGCGTGTTAAGGATAATTAAATTGTGTAATCTAACAATGTGATTTTGAATATATTACACCAATGAAAAGCTAGACTCATTACATAACAAAATGTTACACCAAATATAATTTACTACAAATGAGAGAGAGAGCCAACAACAATAGACAAAAATACTATTTTGGTCCTTGCAAAAGATGACGACGGTTTTAACCAATTCATTCAGAAGCCCCATTTATCCCAAATTTGTTCTCTACACACCTATTAGAACCTCTTTGGGGCTGAATACAGAGACAAAGATGGTACATGATGTTGAATCTCAAGATGGTACATCATGATCGTAGGTGTTATGGTTCAAGATTTGTGTTGCCAGATCTGGGATTCAAAGCTAGTGTTTTTATTTTATTTTATTTATTAATTTCTTTAAAATTGATAAATTATTTTTTCTATATTAAAATGCTTAAGTGACATTTTATAACTTCAATAAAAAATATTATCATTATTTTAAGAGAAATTATATATTCACAACATTTTCACAACAAATCAAATGTGGCAGATTGTTACAGCCCTTACTTACGGGTTGTTATTGTTTGGGCAAAAAAATAATCTCAGTTGTAAGTTCAAATTTGAATCAATAACAACTAACTACCTGTGATTTGTTGTAAAAATATTGTAGACGTAGCACTTCTCTTATTTTAATAGCTACATAAGCATCAATTGTGCCAACTGTACATATTGTTTGTCATGTGAACATTTTCCGTTAATGACTTAACAAATTGACTACAAATTGAAAATAATCAAAACCAAATTAACTGTAACTCCAAAATGGTATTTTCACTGCAAAAAAACAAAATGACAATTGACAAAACCAGATCAAAAAAGAAGCAGCAGTAAATGACACATTAGTGTAGGGAAAGTAGTTGGTAAAACAAATTAAACATTACAGAAATACTATGTCTACAATATTTTTATAACAAAATCTAAGTGGCAGGTGATATTATGATAAAACCAAAGAGCCAGAGTTTAAACTTTAATCGCAACAACATTTGTTTCAATTTTTGCCACATATTCCCAAGTGTCTTGTTCAAACTCGTTACTCCGCAAAACGTTATTTCACTTCCCATAGATCTCTCTCTCTGACTTTTAAAGTAAGCTTCTATGGTTCTACCCATTTCACAGATAGCCAGTTAGCTTTGTCGTCGCTATTTGAGGCCAAGAAAGTCCGGTGTAAGGAGGAGAACAACTGTTGATCGATGGTGTTTTTGGGCAAGGAATGGGCCGGGTATCTTTATTTTTGGGCCAATTTAATTTTTGGATTTTTGGTTTTTTTTTTTTTTTTTTTTTTTAACACCATAAATTTTTTGGGCTCTTTTCAAAAGAGTTCAATTTTTTTCTTTTTGAGCTTTTCAGGATGAGTTCTAAAGTTGAGGACCAATTATAAATGTTTTAAGTATAAATTCTACATTGTGAGAGGCCAAATTCAAAATTTTGAGGGGGGAGGGGGGAGGGGGGGGGGGGGGGGGGGTGGTTGAAGCAAGAAGATTATGATTGAAATTAAGGAAATTAGCTGCTGTAAATGAAAATTTTCAAAAGCTAAGGGGTTATGCTCCCCTGGACCCCCTAGCTTCGCCTCTGATTGAGCTACTAGGCTCTTGTCCCAAAGAGTTATTATTGATGGTCCAGCCTGACTATTCTCATACAAGAGCTTGGAATTTAACTCATTATGGGTAATTGTTTTGGCAGAAATTATTCTATAAAACCATTACAGATTTTGGATGGATAAAGAGGAAACTTTGTCTATTGATTTTCCTAGTCTTTTGAAGCCATATAAATCTGAGGGCTTGGTTTCATGAGATAAACTAAAAAATGAACCATGCCAGGAGCCAAAATCCTAGAGTAGTTATTTTGCCTAGAGTTCAATTTTACTGAAAATACTTTCAAAAAAAAATCCTTCAGGATTAACAGAGGTGGTAGATATGAGCATAGATCCAATTAATACAATGTTTAATTAAGCAGTAGCAAATCAATAAGAACAGAAATCTTAAAATAGCATATGATCTAATAACAGAAATCTTAAAATAGAATGATCTTAATGTTGCTTTAGACGCATTCATAGTCATATTACAAGTCATCCAGAAATGAAATTGAACCTCTAACTACCTATCGGTTTATGATACTTTGGACTGCCCAAGAGTTTGTACTAGGAGACACATGGTAACTCAAAATTGAGGGTGGCAAAGAGAATGTAACTGTGAAGAACCCAGAGAGAGAGTATTGGCAATAAATTGTGAAGCAGGACAAACTTATATCAGATTTTGCTAGCTTGTGGATGCGGAAGTCTTACACAATATTTAATGAGCTATATTGAGTAATACCTATAAAAAAATTATTTTCAAAGAGTAAAGGAAAAAAAACTTAGTCCACTTAAGAAAGGTCATCAAAATTATGAAGACTAATAAGGAAACTGAGAAATTTCATCCCAATGACTCGGCAATTTCCTTGGAGTTTCTCTTCAATTCATTCACCTAATAGACCTGTGTATTGTACCTGTTTGAGAGCCAGACCAAAAAGAAAAAAAAGAAAAAAACAAAACAAAACAAAAGATGTAAAGAGATCAAATTTGTGACATGACCAAACCAAAGAAATTATTCTTGATTTTTGGGAAAGCATGGAGTCTGAGTCGGATTTTAGCAAGTGCCTCTATGTCATTTTAAAGATTTAGGACCTATCTGGACCTCTTATTTTTAATTTGTTTAAAATCACTGCGTGTGTTTTGTTCTGCAATATCAATTGTGCTTCAGGTCTAATTGGTTGATTATTAATTCTCAACATCTTCTTCTTTGGGGCTTGGGCTGGACTGACAGATCATTGGCAGAGGCAAAAACCTCAATGAGAGTGAGAACAAAGGAAAGGCAGGCTACTGGAGCAAATGCTCCTCATAGTACACCATACTTTGAGTGAACTCTTTAGCTATAAGTCAGGCCTTCTAGCATTCAATAGTGCATTGGGTCAAACTTGCGGAGTAGATTGAAGGTAACATTTCCAATTCTTTTGTTCAATTCTGTGGTCAAGAAAACAACACAGTGTGGCTGATGTTTAGTGCATTTATAGGTAGAAGGTAAACAAAGCAAGCACATCCTAAAATCTTGAAGTGAATGTAGTTAAGAAGTGTGTGATAAAGAAGCGTTCATGAGGTGTGTGACCATGAAGCAAAGGTAAGGTTGAGGGGCATATATTAATATTATAAACCACTAAGAGGTTGGCTTTGCCATAGAGAGAGGCCAGAGTGGAGGAATAGATGGTAAGAGCTTTAACAGTGTCTAAAATGTGATGAAATTCTAATTAATTTTGAGCATTCTATTATTATGTTTTAGGATAAGATGTATGAGAAATTGTACTACAATGTTTTAAAACACTGAGGAAAATCATGTTGACAAGATTTATAGGCATTGTCAAAATGAAAATTTTTGATACTTTGGAAAATCATGTTTCAATCATTTTAACAAAGTCACGATTTGTATTGAGAAGTTTAGAACATTTTTTCAATAAGCTACAGCTCCAATGACATGTTACAAGAAAGCAAACGGAATTGATATTGACAACATAAAGCTGTTCATTGGAGGGTATTTATACACAAGCCTAGCTAACCCTATTCTAATCTTAGTAGGACTAGGTACTTCCTCTTTGATATTGTCCTGCATCAAGCAAAGCTTGGTGTAAAGCCTAAGCCTAAGTATAAAAACTAAGGAATCAACACCTAAGTTGTTAGGAATCAGCACCCCAACAGCTTGGAAACTCCTTATAAATATCAAATATCATTCATCAAACATCTAATTAAAAGAAAGCCAACTGTAGCCTGTTTATATAGCTTCTAGAAATACAGTTCATATACCACAAAACTCTCAGCTGATAATAATCTACAAATCTAATCCCTAGCTGAATTCAAAATACTGGAGGTCATTGATCAATCTTTGCTTAGAGATCAAGGGTCATCCACAATTTATATTTTGAAACCGGTTGCACCCTGCCACTGTGTAAAAAATGAATTACAAGAATTTGAAGCATATTATACTATAAGAAATTAAAATAAAAAATGTTGTATGACCATTCTCATAAATTATGATCTGCATCTTTGAGCAATTCTGGACATCATAGCGCAGTTTGGACCAATTAGGTCATTATGGAATTTCCCATGAGGAGTTGAAGACCTTGTGGATTGAATTTCATAGAATTTTCAAGCATTATAGTTCTCTTCTTTTTTTTTTTTTTTTTTATAAACCAGGCATTATAGATATCGGAGCTTGGTTTCATTGTATAATCATATAAACTACAATCGATGAATTATTTCATGATCCAATCAGCCTATGGACTTTTCCATTTTTAACCCCGGGGGGGGGGGGGGGGGGTTGTTAAGTACATCAGCCAAGAGTCATGTATTAGGTTTTATGAAATAAATTTATGATAATTACTTCCCTTAAAGATTAAACCAAAATAATAATTTTTTGAGACATGAATCTATGGGTTTTGAAGTTGAAATATGAACCTAGATCCACCCCAAACAATACTTAATTAAATAGAAGCAAATCAGTAGGACTAAGACCAAAAATATTAAAATAGCATGATCCAGGAACATAAATCTCAAAATATCATGATCTAATAACACAAATCATGAAACTCAATCCCGCTTCATAGGCATGGAGGCATATATAATAATTGAAAACTGAGGGTTTCAAAAATAATGTACCTCGTTTTACCCAGAGAAAGAGAGATGCAGCAATAACATATGAAGCTAAAGAATTTGGTAGCTTGTGTATCTGGAGTCTTACTCTTATCCACTTGACAATATCACGAGCTCTATTATATACTACCTATCAAAAAAATATTTTCAAAGGGTCAAAGAGCTATAATAAATGATGTTCCCAATGCGTGTGGAAACTCTTCCTGCTTTCAGTGTGTCTCTGTATGATTTAATTCGCATCCAAAGCACCTACATTCCTCATGCAGCCAATACAACCACAGCCTAACTTGAGAAATAATGATCTATATATTCTCTGACACAAGTTTTAGGTTTGGCAACCTAGGCTTTCACCACCAAACCCATATCAAATATCTCTGTTGGGGATCTAGGCTTGTGGCACCCCCTATCATTTAAATACTATTCAAAGTAAATATCCCTTTCCTTCTTCTGGAATCTAGTCAGTGTGTGACAATTATGGCTATTCCATCCTCAACATGATAATTTGTGACAGCAAAAATATCTTTTGATATTTTATATTTGGAGGTATAAATCCAAACGGTTTGGACATAGTCTTAGTTAACTTTTTGATAGATATTAACAGAAGCAACCTCATTCAAGCTTGAGATGATGATCAGCCTTTAAATATAAAGCAAGTAAGAAGTCCCAGCAGAAACAATATCCAATATAGATGGGATGAGGTTAGTATCACATTAACTTAAAGTCCAGCAAAAATCACATCAATTGAACAATTAATCAAGCCAAAAAAATTTGTAAATCACTTGAGGCATCTAATGAAGAGCAGCATTGGTATGAACTGTAAAACCACATGACCAACAATGTCTCTAGACACAAGCAGAAATAATAGAAAACATGATATATTCCCATGAGTTAGTTGTATTCTATTACACAACTAATTTCTAAATGCTTTTGCTAGCTGAGAAGATGCAGGAAAATAGAAAAGAAAGAAATAAAAGATACAAATCTTTTCAATTGATAAACTACACATCAACAGTAATAATCCTTGAAGCAATTCCTTGATTTAACCTAGTCTCATAATCATCTATTATCCATGAAAGAAAAATCCTCCCAACCCAACAATTTGTTGACATGAGTCTGCTGAATTATGAAAAACCAGTACATGAACAATGAAAACCAAACATTTTCCTTAGTTATCTCAGCAAACAAATAAAAATTCCAATGCATGTGGCATTTTCCTTAGTTATCTCAGCAAACAAATATAAGGAAATAAAAATTCCAATGCATGTGGCATTTAGTGATCCATCAGAATTCTCAAAACCACCCAACCATCAATCGCTAGTTCACACTCCATCTCTATTTTATTTTTATTTTCATTCTTTGTTTTCGACTTTAGCTCAAGCTTTCAAGTGCGGCCCATGATAACAACATCCAAACACAAATTCTCAAAAAGCAACCATATTTGCATTGATCACACCATAAAAGGATCAATATAAAACATCAATAAAAGAACCCTTACAATGTAAGAGAAAGCAACGTCAATATCGATGTTTTGATCATTGTCTATGTAAGAAGAATAACAAGCCGCTTCCTCTTCAAGCTCAGTCTTCCCCATCTTCACTACCACCAATGGAAAACCCTTAACACTAACCTAAATTGAACTACAATAACCCAATATTTCACTTGCCCTCAACTGAATTATGATCCAGGCCACAAAATATCAAAAGCCCACTTCAGAAAATCCAAAACCCAGTAAAACCCAATAATCAAAACCCCTTAAAATCACCAAATTCAGTTCTTGATCATCCAAAAAAAAAAACCTCCAAAAAATATCAAATGCCCTGAAATAATAGTTGATCAAGACCAAAAAATATCAAATACCCACATCCCAAAATCCCTGAAAATCACCAAATTTAGTTCTTGATCATCCAAAATTTCCTCCAAACTATCAGAGGCACTGAATTGATATTTGATCAAAACCACAAAATATCAGAAAACCCCACTCCGGAAATCCAAAACCCAGAAAAACCCATGAAGCAAATCCCTCAGAATCACCATTCTTGGACCTTATTCAACTTGCCCAATCAAAACCCGCCTTTCAGATACTTTTCCAAATATACACAAAAATCCCAAAACACGTTTCGTAAAAGCACTTTAATACGCAATCTCTGTACACGGCCAAGCATTTAATACATCAGTGAAAAAAAGGGTTCTCTATAATGCGGTGCTTAAAAGTTGGAACTGACCAGGAGGGATTTTTTTTTTATTTATTTGAGGTTGTGTTTTTGCTTTTGGAAAACAGAGAAAGTGTTTTCTGTGTTTTCTTGTTTTTTGTTCATTCAAGATTTTTCCTTCGATTATTAAGTGAAGAAATTGGCTTACCAACCTCATTGACAAAGTCACAAAATTGGGTTACAGCTTACAAGTATTTTATTTTTTATTTTTGTTTTTGTTTTTGCTAATTAGGTTAAAATTACTTATATATTCCTTTATTACTTGAAAAGGAAAATTTTAAATCCCAAAAGAAAATATAAAAGATTTTATATAAAAAATTATAATAAATATTGGAATGATATATAATAATAATAATAAATACAAAAATAAAATGTGGGCAAAGTGTTTTTTTTTTTTTTTTTAACTTACATATAATCATAAAACGCGCATGGTAATGTAACAGATAAAATGAATGGTGTAATTGTGTATTTATTAACATTATGATATGTTACATTTTTTTTTTTATAATAAATGGAAATCTTTTTTAGGAATGAAGGAATGCTTATTATTATTTGAGAGGTGCTACGTCTACAATAATTTTACAACATTTCTACAACAAATCTGGTTAGTTGTTATTGGTTCAAATTTGAAACTAACACTAAGATTACTTTTTTGCCCTCACAATAACAATCAGTAATAACCTGCCACTTAGGATTTATTGTAAAAATGTTGTAGACATATCATTCCTTTTATTATTTTATTTATATGAACTATTGAAATTATTTTACTAGTAATTACTATGAAGAATTAGTCATAATGTAATTTTGGAAAATGTGTGGAAATATATAATTTAGCTTTTAGAACTATTTTGTAGTAAAAAATATCAATGAATTGACTATTTTTTTTTTAAAAAGGTTGTCCGTTTTTACTTTTGGAAAACAAAGAAAATATTTTCTATGTTTTCTTGCTTTTTGTTCATTCAATTTTTTTTTGATAGATTAAGGGACTATTTGGATACTGCTTATTTTGTTGAAAATTGAAAACTTATTGCTGAAAACACTGTAACAAAATAATTTTTAAGCTATGAATAATGCCGTGAGACTTAGGATGTTCCGCTTATCTTCGTTTTTAAAGCATTGGCTGGGTCATGAACAGTGCTGTGAGACCTAGCCAAAAACGCAAAATGTAAAATCATCTCAAGGCAAACGCACGCTAAGTGAAGAATCTGGCTTACCTAAGGAAAATTTTAAAATTTTCAAGAAAATATAAAAAAAATTTTGTGTGAAAAACATAATAAAATATAGGAATGATAAATAATAATAATAAAAATAAAAAAGTGGGGAAATTGATTTTCCCTTTATATTTTTATATATATTACAGCTATGAGATACAACTCCCATGAATGGTGTAATGGTGTATTTGTTAACTTTAATATTTTATTTTTCCTTATAGCAAATGGAAATGGGAAATCTTCTATAGGAAAGAATTAGTAGATGCAAAGTCAGAAGGCTATTGACGTTATTTTTCTAGTACTTCATAGGGAAAACTTCATAATATGATTTTGGAAAATTGCAATATTTTTAAAAATATATACGGAAACATAATAAGACCAATTGCATGTATGATATAAACATAGGAGGTCCGTGGGTACCAAGAAAACTTTTATACTAAAAAGATTCTAGATTTTTCAAGAATAATTGAAAACTTTTGTTCCCATGTTGTTTTCTTTGTAATTCTTGAGTTGCAAAGAAAATTCTAAAAAGTGAAAGTCTAATAATTACGAGGATCATTGTTTCTTTTTTAATTAATAATTTTGAGGATCATTTTTTTTTATATATAGATAAAATTTTAAATTATGATGTATGTTCTATGAATATTATATTCTATCGTAGATCAAAACACCAATTAGATTTTTTTTTATTTTTTTTAGAGAGAGTTTCAATCTATGATGTCCGCTCTTTATGAGATAACTTTTTATCATCAAATCAAGACATTCATTGGTTTTTAATGTAAGTTAGGATTGAATCTCAAAACTCTTATTTAACTATCAAAGATTTTTTTACTAGCTAAATTAACTGAAACCCACACCAATTAAACTTTAGTATATAAAAAGTTTGACTCCAAATCTCTTATTTAAAGATACAAAATTTTACGTTCAATGGCAGCAACTGGTGAGGCGGTGTGGGGGAAGATATGGCAAATGCATATGCCTAATAAAATTAAAGTTTTTGTGTGGCGGGCTTGTCATGGTATCCTACCTACCCGTGACAACTTGCTTCGAAAACATGTAGTGGAAGATAGCACCTGTGCACTCTGTAAAGGAACTAGCGAAACAGAGCTGCATGTGCTGTGGGAATGTAGGGTGGCTCAAGACATATGGGCTGGAAGCATGAGGAAGTTACAGAAAGGAACGGGGGGTCAAATTGATTTTCGGCATTTGGTGGAGGAATTAATGGTGAAACTGACACGGGAAGAGTTGGAGTTGTACTGTGTACAAGCTTGGCTTATATGGACACAGCGTAACACTGTGACTTTTGGTGGAGTGATCCAGGACCCTACTAGGTTGGTGAAGAGAGCTGTGGAATTTTTGGAGGAGTTCAAACAGTCCCAACATCAGCTGGCTGTTCCGACAGGTAGTGTGAGAAGTTCAAGATGGACTCCCCCGCCAGGATTGAGCTTTAAGCTTAATTTTGATGCGGCTGTTTTTCAGGAGGGAAAGGCGACGGGGTTCGGGGCGGTGATCAGGAATAATATGGGAGAGGTTATGGCGGCTTTATCAGCAAGAGGACCACTTGTTCTTAACAGCGAGGAAGCAAAGGTGCTGGCTTGCAGGAAGGCGCTGGAGTTCGCTTGTGACTCGGGCTTCGCTGACATTGTGCTTGAAGGTGACAACTCGGTGGTTATGGCTGCCATTTCAAGCTCACGTCTGCTGCACTCTAGGTTGGGTCACTTATATTCAGATATTCATTGCTTAGCAACGGGATTACAGGTCCGCTCACTGTCATGTGTTGCTCGATCAGCCAACTCCGTTGCTCACTCTCTAGCTCGTTTTGCCAATTGTATCAATGATGAAACTATTTGGTTTGAGGAGTCTCCTCAACCTACATTAGAAGCGTTGTACTTTGATGCTCATTAAATATTAATGCAAAGTTACGCTTTCAAAAAGATACAAAATTTTACTTTTTTTTTTATTGAAATTTTTTTTTCAATTAAACTATTTGAAACTCATGCTTTGTTGATTGTGAGGACAAAGTGTTGGTCCATTTGCCAATGGATAACGGAATTGAAATGTGTTGAGGGTTTAGGAGTTAACCATCAAAGATTTTTTTACTAGCTGAAGGAGGCTTGTTTTTTGTTTTTAATGAATAAAAAGAGAGTATCACAGTGGGTACAATACATTTATTGAAAGTTGAAACGCCACTACACAAATTATTTAACTCCAACCAAGCATCATGTGAAACTATACAAAGGCTCGTACCATCAAACCAAAATTCGTAGTGGTAATAAAGAAGGGTTGCTTAGCAGTGGAGGAAAGTGCCTATTCTTGAGTTCCATAATGTTTCTTTTTCCTATATTTAATTAGACATTGCAAGAGAGTTGCACATGCTTTGCTTTGGCAAGGACATCACAATATAAGGAGGGCTCCACCCAGGTTTTGCTTGAGGGTTGCCCCATAATCTGATTTACATTCTCAATAAATTGAATATCATTTGCTATAAAAGAGAAAAAAGATTTTTTTTTTTTTTTGGTAATAACGACACAATCTCAAAGGAGTTGCAACTCCTAAACCCTAAAATGATTTTCAAGTGCACAAGATTAGAAGCGCGATTTAGTTGATAAATCATTCTTAAAAAGAGTTACCACTCTACCTTTATAACATGGAGTTTTTTTATTGTTATTAAAGTAATGTTATTTTAAAAGAATATATATTTTAAAATAATTTTATTTGAGTTTATTTCATAAACTAACACGGTTCATATGATATGTGGTGTTCATAATTTAAAATAATATTTAAATCCAAATATTTGAATTTTATTTAGTACACAAAATTCATTTATTTATATATTAATAGCAAAAGATATATATATATATATATATTATAACTTTACATTTTTTTTTAAAGAAAATATTGAATGTTTAGGCATTATCTCGAATTAGCTTCTATTTTTTTCAACTCGTGAAAAATTCTTGGTAAGGTTATTAGTATTTTATTTTTTTGATAGTGTGGGCTACTTTTTTGTTGTCCCAGGAAACTGTTTGCATACTCCCTAGGAAACTTTTGCAATCCCACATCAAAGACAACTCCCCCCATTTTCTCACTTATAAGCGCGAACTGAAGAGAGTAGTGTATCATAAGTTATTTAAATAACTGATGGTACATTGCTCTCTTCAGCTCGCACTTATAAGTGCTCAGGGAAACTATTTGCGTACAGTTTCCCTGGGCCAACAAAAAAGTAGCCCACAGATAGTATGATAGTTGGGTCCGATTGGGGCCTTGGAGTAGGGATATTTGAAAATTGGATTTCTTACTTGGAAACGCTAGCTAGGAGATGTCAACCGGTTGAGCTACAAGGCTTTGGGCAAGAATATTAGTTAGTTGAGTAGAATAGCTCATTTATTATTCCATTTTGGTAAAAAAGAAAAAGAAGAAGAAGCTTATTTAACTACTTATATACTTAGTTTATTTATTTAATACGTAAACTTTGTTATTGTGATAAAATTGAATTCATTATAAAAATCGATTGAAAACTTGAAAATGTAAAACTATTTTTTTGGACTATCATATTATCAATAAGTTTTTCATTGAAGTTTGTATTTCAATTCATTCACAAAAAAAAAACATAAAGTTTTGTATTTCAATTAATGATAATTAAATTTTAAATTAAAAAAAAATTGGAATAAGATTCACTCTCATTAAAATTCTTCTTCTAGTTTTTAATTAGATGTGAGACACATGGCATTTATTTGAATTTGTGTGATCTATAAAAATTGTAGTAATTAAATAGGAAGAGATCTTATCCTAGTCTAAATTAGAATAGATTGGCTTAATTGGAGGAATCCCTTAGGGGGCCCAAAAATTAAGGGTAGGGATTCGAACTCAATATCTCATAGATTTCATGAGGCCTTTAGAACTACTATACAACTACCAAGGCTTTCTGAGGTTGGGTCTTGATATGATGGTAAGTGTCCTCCATCAGAAACAAAAAGTAGCAGCTTTGAGTTTGTGAATTAGCCTCTCCAAAAAAGATTAGGAGTAAGATTGTCTATCATAACCTCTCATAGATTTTACAAAAATAAGAGTTTTTTTGTTTTTTGTATCAGGTACTACTTTTTTTTAGATATAAGCATGTTAAATACGAAATCAACAAAGTGGATAAATATAAATTAGGCTATTTGTCAGCAAGTAGATTACTAAAGCTGCTTGAATTATTTTATTTTTTAAAACTCAATATGAATTTTAACAAGTTACTCGGTCAATTACTATTGGTGTTCAAATGAAGTCATTGCAATATAATTATAGTAAATAATAATGTAATCATTAGTGTAAATTATATTGATTTATATCGATTTATGTCACATTCATAATTTACCTTTGAGTCGTAAAGACTTAAAAGCCTTATAACATTGACCGGTCACCTTTATGAAGAAATTCTAGTGACATTAGTAAGCAAAAATGACTGGTAATGTAATGGAGTATATTAAAAAAAAAAGAAAAAAAGAAGAAGAAGAAGAGACTGGTAATGCAATGGAGACTACCCGTACATGGCTGATTTGAGACACCTGTCATAGGAGATACTTTCCTATTGACCAGAAAATACTACATGCAATGATAGAAAGTTTGTTCAATCCAAGCCATCTAAAAATAAAAATAAGAAGTCTTATTACAGTTCACTCTAGCTGCCCAATGGAAATCAAACCATGGTTTTATCATAAACATGATTGCCATTTTATTCAGTGACTCGAGTCTTGGTGACAAGTTTGTGCATTCAAATGCTATATAGAGTATAGAATATCCTGAATGTTTATCAACCAGGATAGAGCTAAGATAAACTAAGGAGGTGAGACAGACTCAAAATTCACTGAGCTGTTTTCCTGCATCAATAATTGTCGGCCTATCTTCTGCTGTACCAGAGATGCAACTCAAGGCAATCTGTGCAAAAGCAAGAAAATATTCCTGATTAATTCCTTCTTTTAGTAACATAGGATCTATGATTTCAATCAACCAATTTTGTTCATCATATGGGTTCACCAACATTGGTAAAAAGGAGGGACTATACCTGTACTATGGAGTATTCAACATCCATCCAGCCAAAAGCAGAAGTAGGAGCACACCATAAATATACACATCAACCTTCTCAGTTATATAGCCTGTAGCAATATATTCAGTGCACCACACCCCATTCTCTCACGTACGGCATCGAATACATGCAGTTCACCTTTAGGAATAGATAAGAGTGAGAAATCAATCAGTTTGGCAACATTTTTCTCGTCTAATATAATGATGGCTAACCTAATATCTCTATGGACAACAGACTTGGAAAATGGAGTATGAAGATATGCAATGGCATTAACTTTGCCCTGCATTTCCATGTTAAGGGCTCAAAATGGATTGTCCCAACATAATTGAAGAGAATTTTATCCCTGACAAATTCATACACTGGAGTTGGATATTTGGTCTCTAAGTAGCGTCTTAAGAGTTTTAGAACATTTTGGTGGACACTCATTTGCGATCCCACCCCAATGTCTTTAATAATGCCAAGCGTAACTTCTTCCATAACAATAAATCCTTTTTCTTCTGTGTAGTACTTTTTAACTGAAAGTAAGCAGCCTTCTAGAGAACCCTTAAATAACTTAAAATTACTATCCTGCAAAATACATTGACGCTGGTCATAGTTTGTTGCTATTTTGAGCTCCTCAGTAGAGAAGACACGGATAGAATTGCTTTTCCCATTGCAAAAGGCAATTAGCTCCTTTAATAATAGTCTTCCATTCTTCATAAGAGATGTCTCCTATTTTGCTTTCCTCTTCATTTTCAAACACAAATTCATCTTGTCCACCAAACCTTTAGATCACAGATAGAAATATTAATATACACGTAATATGTTATGACATGAAGAGGCTATAATATCACTGTAAACCAAGATGCTTGGAGGCCATTGATCAATATTTTTGCTTAGAGATCAAGGGTCATGCACAATTTAGAGTTTGAAACTGGTTGTACTCTACCACTATGTAAAAAATGAATCACTAGAATTTGAAACATATTACACCATAAGAAATCAAACATGTTCTATGACCATTCTCATAATTCATGAATTACATATTTCAGCAATTTGGACGTGTACGAGAGTTTAGACCAATCAGGTCATTATGGTTCATTTGTTCGATCAACAAATGCTTTGTACCTTAAGAAATATTCCATGGACACCTTGTCCATTGAATTCTTAATTCTTTTGAAGCATTATATATGTCAGAGCTTGGTTTCTTACCATAATCATATAAACTAATTTATTGAATTATTTCAAAATCTAATCAGCCTGTAGTCATTTAAAAAGAAAAAAGAAACTGAGAGGGGGGGGGGGGGGGGGTGTTAAGTACATCAGCCTAGAGTCATAGAGTCATATTAGGTTTTTTGAAATATTCATATAATAATTATTTTACTTAAATATTAAACAAAAGTGATAATTTGAGATATGAATCGGTGAGTTTTGACTTTTGAAGTTGAAATATGAACCTAGATCCACCTCAAACAATACTTTTTAGCAGCAAATCAGTAGGACTAGGAACACAAATATTAAATTAGCATGATCCAAGCGCATAAATCTCAAAATATCATGATCTATTAACAGAAATCTTGAAACTCAATACCGCTTCATAGGCATGGAGGAAAATAAAATAATTGAAAACTAAGTAAGGGTTTCAAAGAGAATGTACCTTATTCTACCCAGAGAAAGAGAGATGCAACTATAACATAAGAAGCTCCAGAATTTGGTAGCTTGTGGATCTGAGCCTTACCCTTATCCTATTGACAATATCATTATATCATGAGCTCAATTATATAGTACCTATCATAAAATATTTTCAAAGAATCAAAGAAAAGCTTACTAGTAAACTGATAATGACCAAGTAGGAAACTAGTGGGAAATTTTATCACAATGACTTGGCTGTTTTCTTGGAGTTGGAGTTTCTCTTCAACAAACCTATGTGCCGGACCAGGTTAAGAAACAAACCCAAACAAAAAGTAAAAGAGATCAAATTAGTAGACCAACTTTCTAATCAATCTTTTAGTTGGAGGTGAGGTTTTCAATGTTAGTCCTGTTTCTCTCAATTGCATGGCTCCAACAAATAGAAATCTAATATCACAATATTTACTTCACATGATTCTTTTTAATAGCATGGAAGTGCTGGCAGTGGCAACTAATTATTACTAGTATTGCTCATTCATGGTCGAACTTGGATAATTTAGGGTACATTTGTCCATAAAATATAAATGCTATTAATTTAAATAGAACCCTTATAGTTTCTTTTTAGTCCTAAGAGTACAAACCATAGAACTATAAACGTAGCAAATGAAACTTTGTGTATTAAATTTTGACACAGCCAAACCACAAGTGGTAAATTGTAATTTATTATTATTATTTTTGTTAATTCAGCTTATATTCATTGAAACAAAGCAGAGTACACAGGGAAAAACCCCAAAATTAGAGTAGGGAAGGTACCAGCATGGGGAACCTCCCTACTACAGCAACCAAATTACAAATCAAACTACCAAAAAAAAAAAAGAAGCTAGTAGCAAAGCAAAAGTGCACTAACAACACAACCGTCTAGCTACCTTTAAAGCTAAAGATAAGAAGGAGACTAAACAGCACATCTGTAAAGCATCCAGACCAGCACTTCAGTGCAGCAGCACATAGAAAGCACAATAGCACTCTGGCAACACACAGCAGCACATGTAATAAACCCAGAGAAATTATTCTGGATTTCTGTGAAAGCATCCTATGTGGATTATCAGAGGAAATTGGAGGGATCCTTTCCCAGTCTAAGTTGGATTTTACTAAGTGCTTCTATGTCATGTTAAGATTTGAGACCTATCTGGACCTCCTATTGTTTTGATTTGCAATAACAATTGTGCTTCAGAGTATCAAACCAGTAGTATTCTGCCATTATGTAAATCATGAATTGCATGATTTTGAAACATATTACCTACCTAAGTATCAAAAAAGTTATTATTATTGTTTTTATAATTATTTTGATAATTGGATAGTACAATGGGGAGAGGAGATTTGAACTTGGTTCTCCTAATAAAGGAGAGCAAGCTATGCCGTTGAACTAAAAGTCTCTTGGCCAAAAATGTTATTACTGATGGTCCAGGCTGACTATTCTCATAACTATGAATATCATACAAGAGCTTGGATCAATTTAGCTCATTATGGGTAATTGTTTTGACAAGAAATATTCTATAAAACCATAACAGATTTTTCATGGACTCTTTATCTATCGAATTTCTTAGTCTTTTGAAGCCATTTAAATTTGAGGTCTTTGGTTCCATGAGATAAACTAAAAAAATGAACCATATGAAGAACCAAACACCATAAAGTGGTTATTTTGCCTAGAGTTCAATTTTACTGAAAGTATTTCCAAAAATAAAAATCCCTTAGGATTAACAGAGGTGATAATTATGAACATAGATCCAATTAAGACAATGTTTGATTATGTAGCAGCAAATCAAAAAGAACAGTTTTTTTAACATATCATATGACCTAATAACAGAAGTCTTAAAAAAACATGATCTTAATCCTGCTTTAGATGCATTCATAGTTATATTACAAGTCATCCAGAAATGAAATAGAACCTCTGATACTACCTATTGATAAGGACACTTTGGACCGCCCAAAACTTCATACAATCATATTTCATAGGCATGCAGACACATATAGTAAATGAAAATTCAGTGGCAAAGAGAATGTACCTGTGAACAAAACCAGAGAGAGAGAGAGTTTCAACTATAAAATGTGAAGCAGAACGAACTTATATCAGATTTTGCTAGCTTGTGGATGTGGAAGTCTTACACACTTAATATTTTATGAGCTATATTGTGTAAAACCTATAAAAGATTATATTCAAAGAGTACAGGAAAAAACAAACTTCCTAGTCCACTCAAGAAAGATCATCACAATTAAGAAGACCAATCCGGAAACTGAGAAATTTCATCACAATGACTTGGCAGTTTCCTTGGACTTTCTCTTCAATACCTTCACCTAATACACCTGTGTGTTGTACCTGGTTGAGAGCCAGACAAAAAAAAAAAAAAAGGTGTAAAAAGATTAAATTTGTGGACCAGGCTTCTCATCATTGTTTTTTTTTAGTTATGGGGTGAGGTTTTGCATGTTGGTTCTGTTTCTTTCGATTGCATGGCTCCAACAAATAGAAACCTAATATCAAAATATTAACATCACATACTTTTTTTAATTGCATGCATGGCTCATCTACCAAATCAGACTACTAAACTTGGATCATTTAGGGTCAATTTGTCCACAAAATATAAAATCTACTCCCTCCGTCCCACTTTTTTTGTCCTTTATTCCATTTTGAGATGTCCCAAAATGTTGTCCTGTTTCTAAAAATAAGAGTCATTAATTTACTAATGTTTCTATTATACCCCTATCAATTTACCAATTCAATTTTTTGATAAATTTTTTTAAGGATAGTTTTGGAAACTTATACATTTTTAAAAAGTAGACAAGACAATAAATGATGTTTTCTTAAAAAGTTTGACTTTTCAAATAGACAAAAAAAGTGGGACGGAGGGAGTATTAATTTAGAATTAGAACAAACCCTAATGATTTTGTTTTGGTCCAACCTTGGTTGTATAAATGCAACATAAGAAATTTTTTGGACTAAATTGTGACTTGGCCAAATCACAAGGGGGAAAACTGTTTACCCAATAAATTATTCTGGATTTCTATGAAAGCAAGGAGTCCGAGTTGGATTTTACTAAGTGCCTCTATGTCACGTTAAATATTTGAGAACTATCTGAACCTATTGTTAAATTTGTTCACAATCTCTGTGTGTCAATTGTGAATAGTCTTATAAATCAGAGGAAAAAGATAACGGATCCTTAACATGTGAAATAATTAGATTTGTTGTAGGTGGAAAAAGTTTGGCTCCGAATTTTTCAATCCACTACATGGCAATTGAAGAGACCATTCATGTATAATTTTATTTACATGACTTAGTTAATAAGTCATGTGACTTGTTTAAATAATATACATGAATAGTCTTATAAATCAAAACATAATGGATTGGAAAAGATAGATCCAAACATGTTTGGAGCCAAGTTTTGTTTAGGGTACTATTATTAAAATCTGTTAGGCACCTTTGAGGGGCATTTGGCTCAAGAAATATGGGGAGACTTTCACCAGGTTCTACACTTCCAAATTGCAATAGATCACAAAGAAAAATTTGCGGACGCCAGTTCCAAGTTTGGAGATCCAGCAGACTATGTTTTCTTTGGATGGAGAGAAGGCCCCAGGCCCTGATGGGTCAGCTTCTTGTTGTTGTTGTTGTTGTTTTTTTTTTTTTTTTTTTTTTTTTTTTTAACTTGGCCTATTATCCCTTCAGATGTAGTCCATGCCATCCAATCATTCTTCAATTCTGGTAGGTTACTTCGAGAGGTGAATGCAACAATTATTACTCTTGTCCATAAAGTGAGCAATCCTTCAAGTGTGGGCCATGGGGAATTATAGACCAATTTGTTTGTTGAAATATAATTTATAAGTGCATCACAAAGAACTTGACTAAGACTTAAAGCATGCTTGAATGATATTATTAGCCCCAACCAAACTGCCATTATGCCTGGCAGGAATATAGCATAAAATGTGCTATTAGCTCATGAAATTGTTAAGAACTACTCTACCATAGAGAATAAGGCCAAGACAGGTGTACCATCAAGGTGGAAATTAGGAAAGCTTATGATTCAATGGAAAATATGGAATGGTAGTTTACTTTTCAGTGCCTTTAAGTTGTGGATTTTATTACCACTCCTACATACTACGTGACTGTAAATGGAGGACTAGCTGGTTATTTTCGAGGAGCCAAGGGGATCCCTTGTCCCCTTATTTGTTTCTGCTAGCAATGGAGTTCCTATCTCAGGTGCTAAAAAAATGATTCTTGGTTGTACGGAATTCAAATTCCATCCCAGATGTGAGAATATATAGCTTATTAAACTTTATTTTGACAACGACTGAATGATTTTCATGAGAGCTGATCTACTCCCAGTTCATTGAGTGAAAAGTGTTTTGAACACTTTAATAACAAGAAGAATAAATGCTTGGATATTTTAATACTTATCCTTTGCAGGCAGATTGAAGTAATACAATCAGTCTTATATAGTGTCTTCGGGAGGTGAGTGAGTGGATGTTTCTTTTTTCTAGGTAATTTAACACAAGATTTATGAAGAAAGAAGCTAAACTGTGCACAACTATAAAACGGGTTTGGAATGACTTGCATGCATCTGTCAAATTTTTTGTTATTCTAAACAAAATAACGCTTAATGGAGTACAATCTTAAGTGCAGCCAAAGCCGTGCCAAAAAAGACAGCCATTTAATCAAACAACAGGTAAGCAATACGCGCATTCCCTCCACCACATTGGAGTAACTAGTTAATCCAAATCATGATACAGACCTTTGCAGCAATTGGGTTTTTGATCTTCTAAGAAAAAATCTCAATATTTATGACAAGAATATGTTCCAATTAACTTGTGCAATGATTGCTATTTGCCTAAGTTATGACAACGGCGTTAAAAGTTGAACTTCTACTGATTGTGTATAAGCAAATAAATGAACAAAAGATTTAATTCCAAAAAGTGAAAAAAGCACAAAACTTAAAGATACATAAATAAAATAAAATAAGGTTTCCTAAAAAACTTAAGAGTGTAAGAATGAATATACCTAAGAATAAGATGTTGAAATGCTTCTCTAAATTTCCACCCAATATATTAAAAAATTGTTAATGAACCCCACTAGAGAATAAAAGACCATATGCATCCACATATTTGAGAAAAAAAGGAAGAGAGTGTAACTCAAAACGAGGAAAAATTTATTCAAATATGACTGAAAGGAAATTACAACAATGCTACCTACCAAAAGAAATTACAATAATGTGGCAGAATAAAATTCAAAATTTGTAAAAATGCATCACTCAAAAACCATACCACAAAGCTTGATAACTTGGGTACAAGCAACATAAAGTTTTAACAGTGCTCCAAAAGAATGCCAATTGGTTCCTTAACCTCACTCCATCTCTCAAAGACTATAAATAATGGTGCAAAAATAAAATAAAATAAAGGCTCAAATTCAGATCAAACCAACACTCTGGTCCAAAAATTTGAATTGCCATGGCAAATATTTACTCTACATCTACTAATGTCCAGAGTAGCGACCTACAAGATGACATGGGACGGGAAGCCAGTACATGAAGAAGTTCAATTGAACTCAAGTAATTGGGAAGAAAACAAAAGGGAGGAAGAAAGGGTCCCAACATAAGTAAGTGTAGCATCTTATAGCATGTGTACTTGATTATGGCAAAGACTACATACCAAATTATTACAAAATGAGTTGACATGAGTAGCACAGGATGAGAAAAGTTTTGAATTTCATAGAAATGTGATCTCTGTTTTAATATAAAATGAAGGCCTAGAGGTCAAGTGTGAAAACAGGTGTGCAACAAAATGTGCAAATAGCATTGTCGTGCTAACATTAGCCAATAGCTTAAAGTTTCGAGTATTATATGTCTCAAACAACTATAGTATTGCTTTCAAAAGCACTTAATAATAACGAAAATATATATACCCACATCATTCAATTTAAAAATTTTAAGTGAAACTAAGCCAAGCAATACTAATAAGCTCGAGCTTCATCATTGATATTTATGAGCAGGTTTGGTGCTCTGATAATTGAATGGGTATGGAAGTGTAGAAACCAAGTTGTTTTTTAGAACAAATCTGTGGTTTATGAGCAGGTTTGCAAAAATTCGATAAGAATCTTTCAAGAGCATTGCAAACAGAGCAGTCCACTCCTTAGCTAGATGGTCTATGCTTAATTCTATTTTTGAATCTTTTGATTTAGGGAATAGCCCATCTGCTATTGTAAATGTAACCTTGGAGGAGGTATGTCAGTAAGTTATTGGCAGTCCCATTGCTGTTCTGTTTTTTGCTGGTTTTGGTTTTCAATGAAGTTTTTTCTGTTAAAAAAAAATTGGCCATTTAAACCAAAAAAAAATTCTTAGAGGGGGAACTCCCTCGAATCAGTCATTCCTACACAGTCATTCAACCACCCATTCTTCTCATGCCCACTCAATTTTCCTTAAATCAATATTATTCCAATCTCAGATTAGAAAGCTCACTGTAGCATCGAAACTTGAATGACTCTGCTAAGTAGAAAGACTCAAAATAAGTATGGATCTTGTTCTCCATTATTCTTGTCTTAATCAATTAATCAGATCCACTATAAGATTTCTTTGTTTCTTCAAAGCATTCTGCTTAAAGCAATAGTGAATATACTCTATCCCTTGCTTCTATTATCCATCTAAATACTCCATCTTAGACCGTTGCATCAAAGATAAACCCACCTTTCTTGTAAGTGCCAACATCTTCGCTAGAAATAGACAGTCTATGACCCAACACTGTTACCCACATACAAGGTTATAAAATGAATCCTTGAGTTGCTCTACCATTTCAATTTTAATCAGCTTTGGCATCTTTAGAGCTCACTAATCAGTTATAAAGAGGTAAACTAAAACATTACACAAATATATGCAATTCATCATTTGGAACAATAAAAGCAATGTTGAGTTACATATGCAATAAATCATATCAAAGGTTATAAACAAATTTCACCATTATAGAATTGTTCACATCTTTTTCACCCTTTCAGGTTAAAGAAATTTATTGCCTCCACATATGCTTGTCGTAAAAACTGTATGCAATTCAATGAATAAATAGCGCATAGAATTTCAAACATTTAGAAGAAATTTCATAAAATAACTTTAATAAATCCCACTTCTTAGACATATACACCATAATCTAAAGTTTTTTTTTTTTTTTTTTTTTTAAGGAAATAAGATTGAAACTCTTACAATATTTCTCAGGCCAACAGATGGGTGAAGGAGCAATTTCTACCTGGATGGTGACATCATTTCTCCAATGCTCCAGTGGGTCCATTGCCAAAAGAAAATTAGTAGCACATAAGGGAAGTAAACAAAAATAAATTGACTAAATTGATTATAAATTCAAAGGAAGACCATCCTTTCTAGGTTCGGCTACCTACTTTTGTGAATTCTTATCTTCTCTAAGACTGCATAGTTGCCCTGACAAACTATTTTGAAGGCCACAACTTTCCCCTCCATCTAATACGATTTCTTCACACTTGGAATCCAACAAAGTTAATATTTTTGGCATATCATGTATAATTTAAGCAAAATAGTAGACATCTTTTAGAAGAAAAATCCAGCTTAAAATTTTACTAACAATTACTTCTAGGAAATTCTATATACCTTTAAAAAAAAAAATTATTTAGGAATAACTATTAATTATGGTTGCCACAAAATAACAAGCAAATTTACTAAAAACAATGCTGCATTTTAAACTTATGAGCCTAAACTACTTGTATATTTTGTAATTGATGCAATTTAAGAAAAAGGTTTCTAAGGCGTTTTTTCAAAAAGGTACGATACACCTCCAAACACCATCCATAGCCCCAAAATGGTCACATCATCGGCAATTGACCAATGTCCCAACAACTAAACAAACAGAAACACCAACAACCAGCTCAAATGTTGTTCAAGAACCCAAACATACTAAAACAAATAGAGAAAAACTCACCTCAAGGTTAGTGCTAGCATCCAAATTGGTGGGTTCAGTGAAGAATTTAGTAAGTTGCTTGTGGGATTAAAAATTAAATTTGGTAAATGTGACAATATATTAAATGTTGTGGCCATTTGAGAGGTAACAACAATCCTGATAAGCTAAGTTTAGATTCAAAAAGTAAATAAAATAGAATAAGAATTACAAATTTCATGCACCAAAAATTCTGTGAACTATGTCTAGTATAGAATAAAAATTTAAACAACATTTTTCTTTCTATAAACAATAATAGTGCATCTAGAAATTACATAGAACACATTGATAGATCAACTCTTTGCAAGAACTATTGCATCTATTACATAGGGTGGCCCTTGATTTCCTCAATGAAATTAAAGGTGTGTAGGTGACAAACAAATGTGTAAGAACCTCCAGGCAGGTGGCCATTCTATGTGTTACTTGATATTTGGGTATTTCCCAAGAATACATTTGGGATGTGCAGGATAACTGCAATCCACACAATAGTAGAACCAATACTTTGGATCTCGTTCTTCTTCACAAATATCACAATAATATTCACCTGAGTCATCTTCAGCAGTACAATAAAGAGTAAAGGGATGCTCATGTTGTTTGTACCTTACAGTTTGCGGTAGTGTAGCACATTTGAAGTCCAAAGCAAATTCACAAGTAGTACAACGAAATATTGGGTAAATTGTAAAAGGTGAGTAATTTTCGATACCACAACAACTACATTTTTGTTTGAATAGAATGCTAGAGAGAAGAAGTCGATGTTCATGACCATGGTGGGTAAGAACGTCTGAGATTAAACTACATGGAACATCAATTATAAAATTGCATGTCCCACACTGATAGCTGAAGCCATTGCAATCACGCCAACAGGCTCGACACCAAAATGTCCTACTCGAATAAGGTGACTTTGTTAAGAGGGTGAGTAGGTGTTGATGAAGTGGGTGTCTCTTTTTTCTAGGTAATTTAGCACAAGATTCATGAAGAAAGAATCTACAATTTACACAACTATAAAAAGGAGGGGAAATAGCTTGTACGCACCCGTCGCATTTTTCAATATTTAGTACCTCATCATCCGAAAGCTTTAAGTCATGCTCATGACTGAAATGTTGGATTTCTGTGGCTATTTCAATTTCGTCCTCCCCCACTTTGATATTTTTGACTTCGTAAGGTGCCGAGTTAACAGATTGATCAAGTTCTGGATCTTCATTCTCCCTCTCTTTAAGTTCCTGCAAATTTTTGTTCTCCCTGTTTCTGTAGTCCGCAGCACAATTGAGATGAGCAATGAAATCGCATCTGGAGCAATAGTAAAACCCAAAGTTTGTGTTCACTTTTTGAGCACAGAGCTGACAAAATCGGGAGTCGGATTGATGGAGTTCAACTTCAAGAGAAGAATGGGTGAGATGGAGGGGGTGCCAGTGATATAGAACTTGGAGTGTGCGTGGCAAAGAAGCACAAGTATTATGAATGCAATAACTACATAGGGCACACTGATTAGGTATACCCTCGACTTTTTTGGCACAAAGGTCACAAGTGAAGGACATCCACTTCCAAAAGGGGGTTAATGGGTGGTGGTGGACTTGAGAAGATTCGATGGTGGGCGGTAAGGAAGCACATGTGGCGTGAAGGTTGAAGTCGCAGCGGTAACAGCGATAAGTGTATTGTCGGCGAGATTCATTGCAGAGTTGGCATTTGGTCTTTTGTTTGTGTTCTTCTTCTTCATCATAATGTGTGTTTTGATCAAAGAGAATGAGAGGATGGATTGGGTGCAAGGGATGGTGCAACCCAAGGGGTAGTTCAGCACATGATTTATGATGAACGCGGAAATTTTTATCCTGGCATTCTCCACAATAGTAGATAGGACCATAAACTAATTCTCCGCACCCACAACACGGTTCTCCCCATCTGAGGTCTGGATAGAAGGCCAAGGGATGCTTTGAATCGGAAAAATGTAGAAGGTACTGCTGCTGCGACTGCTCCATCTTGTTGTTCTATGACATAATCATCAAAATAGTGATGCGTCAGAGTTGGTTTCGAATCTATCTAACAACACACCATTTTCTTTCTTTAAATTTCCATGTAAAATGACCCATTTTGGAGTTTGGATTTTAATAACAAAAACTGATTCTAAGCTTTTGGTTATACAGAGGGATTTGGGCGTGAAGTGTAGTTCTATTTGGACCAGATTGTTTTAATAGGCATGGGTTTGGCCCGGGTGGGTATTTTTGTTGGGTGGGTCTTTTCAATTTCGCAATGTTAAAAGTGGAAGACAATTTTAATAACCTACAAACTATTGACATAGACAAAGGATTAGGAATTCTATAAATTGATTTCATTATTTAATAAAAACGTGATTTTTTTACTTGATTAGAAAAATATTATTTCTTTGGATAAATAATAAGAATAATGGCTTTTTTTTTTGTGTCTCTTTCTTTCATTCAATCACTCTCTTTAAATTTTTTTTTAATGCTCATTCTACCACTCCCTTAATCTTTATAATATTTTGACAAGTTTTTGTAGCTTAGTTCAAAAAAGAAAGTAAACTATCTTTATGGGACAAAATTTAATAGGGATTAGGTTCTTCTAAAAAAAATAATTTGCTAAATCCACTATTGGAATAATTTTATTTCCTACAATTACCTTCCTTACCAAATATTAGTGTGATCTATTCTTTCTTTCAAATATTATGGTAATTGGGCATTAACAACTCACTAATCTATGAAAAAAAATTTAGGTTTTTTTTGGGTATTCTTCAACATAATAAACAACTAATTTTATAGATTTAATAGTAAATGACAACTAATTATTTTGAAATTTTTCATGTGATTAACCTATAATAAATATCAAATAAAAAACTTAGAATCAAGAAAATAATGATTTATAATAATAATAAAAAAAACAATTAAGAGATATACCTTTCATCACCCAACAAAAAAAGCATGATATAACTTTTATTATCTCATAATTTAACAATAATATATCTTACAAAACTATAGAGTCAATTCAAGTCCAATAAAATATTTTCAGGTGAAAATGTTTTTCGAAAAAAAAAAAATATTTCCCAGTGTTTGTTTGCATTTCTAAAAATACTCTAAAAAAATATTTGTAAGTGTTTAGTTGTATAAATGTTATAAAAAACATATTTGCTACTACTTTAACACATTCTCACCTCCCAAGCACATATATAATAATTAAAAAAAAAAAAAAAAAAACGTAATCAAGGACCAATGGTTAGCCGTAGTGGTTGGCCGCTAAAGACCGGAAATTTTAGTGGAGGGTGGGGGTGGAAGTTCAATTGATGAGTTTGGGTGATGTGGAAAATGGTTTATGAAAAATAAAAGTATAAACTAATTTTCGCCATAAATGTTCTTATGTTATGGTCAAGTGAAAAAAAATTTATAGTTGACCAACATTTTTAGTTTCCCCAAGTACCTGTAAATGAGGAAAATGTTTTTGTGAAATCAATTTCAATCGAACCAAACACAGCCCAAATTTTACAACATTTAATGTTTATATGAAAAATTTTAAGCAAGCAAAGTAATCTATAGTTTATAAATAACAATTAAAAAAAAAACACACACACACACACACACATATATATATGAACAAATTTGTAAAAGTATCAATACTTACAACAAGAATAATATAATTTGGCTTCAAAACACACCTAAAAAAAGCTTCCCCCAATTGGCCTCATTTTGAGTTTGTTGAAGTCAAGTTTATGTAACATTTATCTATAACTACAAAAAGAAAAGGGCATGAGACATAAACGGGTGGGTGAATCCAAATGTAGATGGATCACATACGAAAAGAACACAAAGAGAAAGAGGGGCACAATGTGTGAGAATTGGTTTTGAATCTAACAACATTTTCTTAAATTGCTCTCGATTTCGATGTAAAATGACTAATGTGGCGTTTGGTTGCGAGAGATATTGAGGTGATTATAGGATTTTAATAAGAAAGATTGAGTGCTTTTGGGGTTCATACCACTACAAAGAGAGTATACAGAGGAGGATTTGGGTTTGTGTTTGATGTTACTAGGGTCTAATAAAAGTAAGTACAAAAATTGGATTTTTAGAATGAAATTAAGAAATTTGGGTTGAACTATTGTATGTGATTATCGTATAATAGATATTACATAAAACTTGGATTCAAGAAAATATTTATTTAAGTGATATTCATTTTTTCAAAGATACATTAAATGTAACAAAAACTAAACCATTTAGTGTCAATTTCAAGTGCAATGAAATTTTACCACATTTAACATCTATATGACCAATTTTAAACAAGCAAAGCACACTATTGTTTATGAATAACAATAGAAAAATACACACACACACACACACACACATATATATATATATATATGAACAACTTTACAAAAAAATTATCAATACTTACAAAGAGAAGAATACAATTTTGGCTTCAAGACACCCTAAGAAAGCTTCCAAGTTAGCCTCAATTTTAGTTTTGTGAAAGCCAAATTCATAAAGAAATCATCTATAACTTCTACTATATATAGAAGATAATTATGCCATTGTGTCAAAAAAGAGAAGTAAGTAGGCAAAGCAAGGCATTTATGTTTACTTGCCAACTTAGACTAGTATAATTCATGTGGAACAAGAAAAACAAGACTAAGGCATTTATGCTTGCTTGCCAACTTAGACTTACATATTCTCTTTTATTTAATTTTTTTTTTTTAAGTCCAAAATTCATACTGACATTTACGTTTTCTTTCTTTTTGCTTGCTTGTCTATACCAACACTTTTCACTAAGTGGCCACTATTACTTAATTGCAGCCACTAAGAGCTGTTCAGTCACCACCACTATAGCTAAAGTTAAACTTGATCTTCCACCAAAAGAGAAAAACTATTAGCCAGTGGAAAAAATGTCAAAATTGTAGTTGGTTTACTAGTAAGTTAATGAATCAACACACAAAATCACAACCAAAACTGCTTAATCGTAGAAGAAAGGCACATACATATGGACTTTTTATTTCAAAATGGCATGTTAATCCTATCACTTTCAGCATAGATTACGCATCATTAATTTGCTTACAAAAATCAGTGTATTTGTGTTGCTTATTCCACTAACACCTCCTAATTACAAAAAGGTGAGCTTTCACCATTGCATGGGCCATTGTTTTGACAGTGACACAGAACTTACCTCTTCAAGTCTCATGTCAGCATATTTTGATAGAAAATCCTACAGAAATAGCCATAAATCAGAACATTTGTGTGTGTGAGAGAGAGAGTATAAAACTTCCTGTCCATAAATAAATACAACACTAAGACATGCATTAAATGATCTGACGATCAAAATTTGGAAAGAAATGAGCGTCTGGCTCTTACGTGTTTAAAAGAAAGTGAATTGACATTCTACTGGATTAACACAGATATCATTTTTCAATAGAAAAGAACAAATACAGACAATGAAAAAGGATAAAAGAGCAAACACTGAAGCCATTATACGTGTTCTACCAAAAACATGCTCGTGACAGATTGCAGCCCAATAATATGAAGAAACTATGACAAATCTGTCACACAGTGGAAGTTACTTTGTAGGAGAAACCAATCTCAAACCTAAATTTCCCACAGGCAGGTAAACAAAATAATGAAGAATACCTGATAAGTTGCGTGTCACACTGCTCAGTCTTTTCTTTTTCAATCAATACTTCTGCAGTTTCACCCATCAACTTCCATTTCACAATCTGTAAGAGGCACCAGAGAGAGCAGAACATCAATGGACCAGTTTGCTCAGGAGAAAGACCATTCTCTATGTAATAATAACCAGATTTCAGATCCCAGCATTAGTGTGAACAGATTTATCCTTTCCAGTTGCCTATGCACAATGCTGAAAAGCTCAAAACAAAGAAGCAGTGCATACCCAGTGTATAGAATTTGGCAGGGAATAGTGGATATAAATGTGAACTTCTTTTGAGAAAAAAAATAATTCCAAAACTATAAAACCAAAAAGTGCTTCTAGGAGGAAATAATTCTTACAATGTGCTAGCTTTTGTAATCTTTTTCTAGGAATGCAACGGCTAATTCAAGTTATAACTGCAAAGACCAATTGTGAAAGCATGGGAAACTCAACCCGGTTAGAATACCTTTCACCTTACATGTTTGAAAATGGACCATCTTCCATAGCAAATTAATAATCAAACATAGAATTACTTCAACTTAATTTACTTTGCTTAGTTCTTCACCTTCATGTAAGATCAATTTAAGGCACTATCAAGAAGCCCAATTATCAATGACTATGCATTGGGGATAAAAAATTAATAAAACGATAGAAATACCTCAAGTAATTTATCTAGAGACCTGCTGTAAGTACTGAAAAGCTCTTTCTTTCTCTTGAATCAATAACCACACAACCTGGATCATTCATAAAAAGTACGCCCACATTTTTCACTTTGTATTAAGTATATGAACTTTTCAAGCTGCTATCGTTGATAAAGAACAACCTTTTCGAATGTACTCTGCATATGATATGCAGCAAAGCAACTCTGACACTAATTTAGAGTAGTAACCAATTCATATAATTAATATAGCATGTCAACATACAAGGGAAATTGCAGCATCTTTAAAGCTACCATACAACTTACTGCAGACCTGATACTCAAAATGAAAGTAAAACTTAGCTTAACCTATGGGTTGTCTACAAGCCTTAACCAGAAAAGGAAGGTGATAACAGACAAAGAAAGTGCAAGAGAACCATGCAAAATCAAGGAAGCTATTTTACACATAAAACAGCATGCTTCCAAGATCAGGGAAGCAAAGAATTGCATGATCATTGAGTGATGGAATGCTTCTTCTACCAACAAAGTGATGATCAAGGTACATAAAAAATCCTGAAAAACACTTTGCCGTCACCTTGTAATTTCCCCACATTTGCAGAAGCGCTATAAGTAAATAGGTGTCATATTTGTCATTTAGAGATGGCAGCACCTAATAGTACACTTGAAAGCAGGGTAATTAACAGAGAATAACAGAGCAATACAAGTTGTTGGGGTTATATGCCGTAAAACGTTAGGGTAACCAAGGTGTCCAGATATTGCCTAGTTGAAAAAACCTTAGCCAAGTGAATTGGGAGGCTGATCTATATGTAGCTAGCTAGCCCTAGACATAAGGTAGAAATGCTCCATCTGCTTACCCAGTCCTTAATTTTCACCAAGATACAGTTTCATTAGAAAAGGGAGCTCATGACACAGACTAATGGGGCCACTGTGCTATCAAGTTTAGCTTACATTATGGAACCATCCAAGACAACATAAAAGACACAGTGAATATAAATATTCTTCAGAACATCAACAACCTTATTATTTGTAATGTTATCATACAAACGAAAATATTGGCTTTTCTTTTGTTGTTGTTTTGGTTTGCATTTTTTTTTTTTTTTTTTTTTGGTTTTATGGTGCGGAGGGGGAAGTGTTCAGTAGCCAAAATTCTACCATCCAATTATGCATTCTGCATAGCTGATCTCATATGCAAATTACACTAAACTACTGAAGAAGTTTTCTAAACATTTAGAATCGCACCACTGAAGCAATGCTCTCTTCCAAAGCCATTTTGTATCTTTCATAAAGCTGCCTTGAATACTCATAAGGTTGTCTCTGAGAACACATGGTGTAAACACAGCTATCAACCAAGTGAAGGATATTCAATACATGTAAGGATATTTCAAAGAACTCTTCATGGAGAAGAATGATACTGTGACAAAAACCAATCAGAGCTCAACGAATATATAATTTCTTTAACATAGTCCTGGAAAGAGCTAAACAGCAACCTTTATGTTTTCTTTCAGAAAAAAAGAAAAAAAAATTAAATGTTCGTTATAGCAACTTACGGTAATTCTTTACTTCAACCATCCCATAGTTAGTAATAACCTAATTATAATAGAGAATGTGAGCAAACAAACATGCACATATGTACATAACACACAGACAAGAAACCAAGAGAGTGCATCATAATTTAAGCAAAGATTACTTAAAGAACTTCATTAATGTAAGAAATTAACATGTGCGAACGGCAATAATAAATTACAGAGAAAGCCAAAAGAATTAATTAAAATTTTCACAAAAAAGATATGATTATAACATGTACATAAAAAATTAACAACAAACCATGACAACTCATTTTAGTTTTCATAAAGGATACTCCAAAAACTACATTATATGACAAAATAACATGTGTCTTACAACAAACTACTTCACACAATAAACCAAGAGAACCCATTATAATTTCATAAAGGATACCAGAAAAACTACATGAATATAACAAATATGCGTGTACTCTACTAAAAATTACTTAAAAAAACAAACCAAGACAACCCAATATAATTTTCAAAAAGGGTACTCAAAAGACTACATGAACATAATAAATTAACTTGTACTTTACAACAAATCACTTAACCAAGTAGACCAAGAGAACCCATTGTAATTTCAAAAAGTATACTAAGAAAACTACATGACCATAATGAATTAAGCACAAACATTACATAAGATCACTCAACAAAAAAAATCAAGAGAAATCCATTATAATTTTCAAAAAGAGTGCTTGAAAAACTACATGAACATAATAAATTAACTTGTACTTTACAATAATATACTTAACAAATCAACACAAGATAACCCATTATAATTTTGAAAAGTATACTAAGAAAACTACATGACCATAACAAATTAAGCGCATATATTACCAGAAAATTACTCAACAGAACAAATAAAGAGAAAACCATTATAATTTTCAAAAAGGATACTTGAAAAACTACATGAACATGGAAAATTAACTTGTACTTTAGAACAGTTTAATTAACAAAGCAACACAAGAACCCATTATAATTTTACTTGAAAAACTACATGAACATAACAAAATAAAAGCGTAAATTACAACAAATTACTCAACCAAAGAAGTCAAGAGAACCCAATAAAATCTATGAGTAGGCTGAGCTTTTTCTGATGGTTGGTGTTTCTTTCACACAAAACAAAGCAAAAAGGGGTATAAAAGTATCCATTCGCCCTTGTAACAAATATTTTTGGCTTGAGTAAATTTATTTCACAAAAGACAATACGAAAATGTTAAGAGATATTACAAATGGATGTGAAAATGAATATCATTGGTAGATTTCAACAACATAATAAATAATTGTTTGAGGGATGTGAACGCTCTATGTTAGAGATTAAGTCTTTTTTTTTACACATGCTCCTCGATTGGAGTGTGGTCTTTTGTCATTTTTCTTGTTCTTCCCTTCCTATTTTACTTGATCGTTGTAATCTTGGTTTTTGATGTATGCCCCCATAGTACATTCCCAATGTACTCGGGTTGGCTGTTTTTAGTTTTTTAATAAAATTTTCGTTAATTATCAAAAAAAAAAAAAAATTGTTTGAATTACAATTTTATAATTGGTGACCTCAGTGACCCGCTAGCGGTAAAGGTCATGTAAAAAAATTTGTAGTAACCTTAACATCACTCAAAGACTATAATATACCATGGCCATATTTTTCTTGCCTTAGGTATGTTTGATTGAGATGATTTTGGGGAGGATGGAAAAAAAAAAAAAAAAAGAGTGGAAAATAGGAGAGAAAATGGGTGGGAGGGGTGTTTGTTTGGGAGGGGGAGGGGGAGAGACATGTTCCTCAAATAAATAAATAAAATTAGTGACTTCAATGGGTAAGAATTAGACTACCAGAACTGGATAAAGCATATGGTTGATTTGGTATATTTGTTATAAGAGATACTTTCTCATTGACCATAAAATGTTACATGCAATGATAGAAAATTCAACCAAAACTATCCAAAAATAAAAATAATAGGTCTTATAACAGTCCTGTATTAGTTGCCAAATCATTAGGTGAATGCAACAATTATTACTCTTCCCTAAAGTGAGCAATCTTTCAACAATTATTACATGTCCCTAAAGTGAGCAATCTTTCAAGCATGGGGGATTCTAGACCAATTTCTCACTGCAATTTCATTTATAAGTGCATCACCAAGAACTTGACTAACAGACTTAACACTTGCTTGAATGATATTATCTGCCCCAACCAAACTGCCTTTGTACTTGGCAGGAATATAGCAGAAACTGTCTCATAAAATTGTAAAAACTACGATAGAGAAAAAGGCCAAGGCAGATGTACCATCAGGTGGACACTAGGAAAGCATATGATTCAGTGGAAATGGTGATCTATCAGTGACTTAATGTTGTGGGTGTTCCCTCAAGATATGTTAATTGGGTGAGGGAGTGTATTACCAACCCTGTGTATTCTGTGGCTGTAAATGGGGGACCAGCTGGTTATTTAACTCATTTTCGAGGAGACAAAGGGATCCATTGTCCTCTATTTTCTTTGTTTTTTTTTTGCTAGCGGAGTTCCTAACTCAGATGCTAAAAAAAAAAGGATTCTTGGTTGCAAGGACTTCAAATTCCATCCCAGATGTAAGAATATGCAGCTTATTAATCTTTATTCTACTAGAATGATTTTAACAAGAGCTGATCTACACCCTATCCAGTTAGCAAAAAGTGTTTGGAAAATTTTATAGTGATTTCTGGCTAGTAGATTAATACTCTAAAAGTCAAGTATTTTGATGCGCTTTTACTTTAAGGAAGGCAGTTTCCCAGTTATATATCTGGATATGCATCTAGTCCCTGGTAAGTTGAGCTATCATGATGCAAGCCCCTAATTGAGAAAAAAACAAGAAGAATAAATTCTTGGACATTTTAATACTTATCCTTTGCAGGCAGATTGAAGTTATTACAATCAGTCTCGTATTGTGTCTATGGGAGGTGAGTTAGTAGATGTTGCTTTATTATAGGTAATTTAACACAAGATTTATGAAGAAAGAAGCAACGTTTCACACAACTAAAAAACGGAGGCGGAATGACTCGCATGCACTTGTCACATTTTTTGTTATACTAAACAAAATAATGTTTAACGGAGTACAATCTTAAGTGCAGCCAAAGCTGTGCGAAAGAAGACAGCCATTTCACAAAACACCAATAAAGCAAGATGCATTCCCTCCGCCAGATTGGAATAATTGGTTGATCCAAACTACAAACCTTTATAGTAATTGGGTTTTTGATCTTCTAAGAAAAAGATCTCCATATTTATGACAACAATATGTTCCGATTAAATTTTGTAATGACTGCTTTGTGCCTAAGTTATAACAATGGCGGTAAAAGTTGAACTTTTACTGACTGTGTATAAGCAAGAAAATGAACCCCCAAAAAAAAAGTGTAGAGATAAAACTCCAAAAGGTGAAAAACTTCCAAAACTTAAAAATAAATAAAATAAAATAAAATATTTTTTGAGAAAGATTAATAAAATATGATTTGCTAAAGAATGTAAGGGTAAGAATGAAGGTACCTGAGAATAAGATGTTGAAAGCATTGCTTCTCTAAATTTCCACCCAATATATTAAAATATTGCTAATGAAACCCACTGGAGAATAAAAGACTATCTGCATTTGCACATTCAAGAAAGAAGGAAGAGAGTGTAACCCAAAAAGAGGGAAATTTGATTCAAAATATGACCAAAAGGAAATTACAATAATGCGGCAGAATGAAATTCAAAAATTGTATTAATGCATCACTCAAAGACCACACCCTAAAGCTTGGTAACTTTGATACAAGCAAATTTATGTTTTTAGTATAATCAAATATTATAGCTTGTGCTCCAAATGAATGCCAATTGGTTCCTTAACCTCACTCCATCTCTCAAAGACTATAAATAATTGCGCAAAAATAAAATAAAGGATAAAATTCAGATTAAACCAACACTCAGTCCAAAAATTAGATTTGCCATGTCTAATGATAAGTTTGCTCCTACTAATGTCCAGAGTAGTGACCTACAAGACGACATGGCACCAGAATCCATTACGTGAATAAGTTCAAATTAAATACAAGTAATTGGAAAGAAAACAAAAGGGAGGAAGAATGGGTCCCAACATAAATAAGTGTAGCAACTTTTAGCATGTGTACTTGATTATGACATAGACTAAATACCAAGTTTTTACAAAATGAGCTTACACGAGTGATACAGGCAAAATGACAGAATATTTGAATTTGATGGAAATGCGATCTCTATTTTAATACAAAGTGTGCAAATAGCATTCTTGTCCTAACGTTAGCTAATAGCATAAAGTTTCAAGTATTATATTATATGTGTCAAAAAACTATAGAATCGCTTTCGAAAATGCTTAATAAGAAGAAAAATATATATACCAACTTCATTTAATTTGAAAATTGTAAGTAAAACTAAGCTAATCAATACTACCAAGCTCAAGAACTTCATCCTTGATATTTAGCAGACCATTTAGCATAAAAGGACTGTACCTTTAAATCTAATCAAGCTCACTACTTTCAGTTTCAAAATGATTCTCCACGCCTTCTCTGTTAACTCTTGACAAACTTGAGTTGAGCCTCCATTCTTAAGCTCTTTATTATTTACAACCTCAAGACGAGTCTCTGGTTTTAGGCTGTCATCATTATCTACAAAGCCCTTGGTTTCTACTGGAATAAAAGAAACATTCCATTCAATTTATTCTTGCAGGTTCTGCCCATGAAAAGATTGACTTCAACATTGTGGGAATACCACAAGACAATGACCAGTCTAGCCGTAAAATCCTACAAACAATACAATCTTTGGAAGCGTGTAGGCAAATGATGACCAATAAAGATGGTTGGAACTCGTCTATTTATATGAGGGATGTTTCTAATTGTTTATTATTTCTAACCATAAAATCACTCAACAAAACAAATCAAGAGAAATCCATTATAATTTTCAAAATGGGTATTTGAAAAATTACATGAACATAACAAATTAACTTGAAATTTACAACAATTTACTTAACAAAGCAACACAAGAGAACCCATTATAATTTTACTCGAAAAACCACATGAACATAACAAAATAAACGCGTAAATTACAACAAATTACTCAACAAACAAAAGAAGCCAAGAGAACCCAATAAAATCTAAGAAGGGATACTTATAATACTGCATGTAATCTTCACCAGAGAACAAATCAGAAACTGGAGGGTGGTGATGCTCATCAAATTATCAAATCAGTTGAAGTTGAGGACAAGGAAGCTTGTCCCATAGCTAGTATAGACCCAGATGCTCTCTGGTATTAGAAGGCTGCCGCAGCAATTTGAGAGTGTTGAAACCTCTTTCACACGGCGCGTGAACTAGCGAGCAGCTCACTCTGTCTGTGACTCAGTATGATCGGAATATTGACAGTATGCATTGAAACTAGATGATAGACTCAGCTTTGTCTGATGATAGTGGTGTTTCATTCACACAAAACAAAGCAAAAGCAAAAAGGGGTATAAAAGTAAAAGTTTTTCATTCGCCCTTATAAAAGTAAGTATATTTATTTTACAAAAGAAACAAAAAAATTTAGGGCATCAAATTTTTTACAATTTCTTATCATAATTTTAACTTGGTAGGGTGTGATTAGTGAATTTCCAGCCAATAAAAAAAAAGCGTGATTGGTGAAAATAAAAATTGTAAATCTATGTGTAAGTGACAGTCATATCATAAATGTGACAAAAAAGTTATAGAATAATTTATGTTCTTAAAACTACTCTAAAAAAAACATATTAAGAGATATTACAAATGTTATGTATTACATTTTAAATTAGTAGATTTAAGCACTTACCAACTGATATAACAATGAATATCACTAGTAGATTTTAACAACATAATAAATAAATATTTAAATTACATTTTTGTGTTTGATGACTTTTTTTTTTTTTTTTTTTTTTAAGAAGTGGTGATCCATTTGCGGAAAAGGTTATGCTCTACCACTATGTAAGAAATGAATCACTAGAATTTGAAACATATTACACTATAAGAAATCAAACATGTTCTATGACCATTCTCAAAACTCATGATGGTTCATTAGTTCGATCAACAAATGTTTTGTACCTTAAGAAATTTTCCTTGGACACCTTGTCCATTGAATTCTTAAGTCTTTTGAAGCATTATATACGTCAGAGCTTGGTTTCATGCTATAATCATATATACACTACTTTTTTTGAATTATTTCAAATTCCAATCAGCCTAGAGTCATTTAAAAAGAAAAAAGAAAAAAGAAAACTGGGGGGGGGGGGGGGGGGGTAAGTACATCAGCCTAGAGCCATATTAAATTTTTTGAAATATAATAATTATTTTCCTTAAATATTAAACAAAAGTGATAATTTGAGACATGAATATGTGAGTTTTGACTTTTGAAGTTGAAATGTGAACCTAGATCCACCTCAAACAATACTTTTTAGCAGCAAATCAGTAGGAATAGGAACACAAATATTAAATTAGCATGGTCCAAGAACATAGATCTCAAAATATCATGATCTATTAACACAAATCTTGAAACTCAATCACGCTTCATAGGCATGGAGGCAAATATAATAATTGAAAACTAACTAAGGGTTTCAAAGAGAATGTACCTTATTCTACCCAAAGAAAGAGAGATGCAGCTATAACATAAGAAGCTCCAGAATTTGGTAGCTTGTGGATCTGGAGCCTTCCTCTTATTCACTTGACAATATCATTATATCATGAGCTCTATTATATGGTACCTATTAAAAAATATTTTCAAAGAGTCAAGGAAAGGCTTACTAGTAAACTGATAATGACCAAACAGGAAACTAGTGGGAAATTTCATCACAATGACTTGGCTGCTTCCTTGGAGTTGGAGTTCCTCTTCTACAAACCTGTGTGCCGGACCAGGTTAAGAAACAAACCCAAAAAAAAAGTAAAAGAATATATTGTGTAAGGAGATCAAAGTTGTTGACCAACTTTCTAATCAATCTTTTAGTCGGAGGTGAGGTTTTCAATGTTGGTCCTGTTTCTCTCAATTGCATGGCTCCAACAAATAGAAATCTAATATCCTAATATTTACTTTACATGCTTTTTTTTTAATTGCATTGAAGTGCGGACAACTAATTATTACTAGTATTAATTTAAATAGAACCCTAATAGTTTCTTTTTAGTCCTAAGAGTACAAACTACAGAATTATAAATGTAGCAAATGAAACTTTGGGGATTAAATTTTGACACTGCCAAACCACAAGTGGTAAATTGTAATTTATTATTATTATTTGTTGATTCAGCTTATATTCATTGAAACAAAACAGAGTGCACAAAGAAAAACCCCAAAAACCAGAGAAGGGAAGGTACCAGCATGGGAAACCTCCCTACTACAGCACCCAACTTACAAATCTTACTACAAAACTAAAGAAATTAGCAGAGCAAAAGTGCACGAACAACACAACCTTCTCGCTACCTTTAAAGCTAAAGATAACAAGGAGACTAAACAGCACATCTGTACGTATCACAAATTTTTTTTTTAATTTGTGTTTCACCTCTCTCTAACTCCGCCTGTACGTATCACAAATTTTTTTTTTTTTAATAGCTTGTCAACGTAGATAAATCACTGCCACTCTTAATGAGTTCTTAGAATTTTGATTCAATGCCAAAAAAAGAAAGAGCATACCGTTGAAGTACCCAAATCATTGCAAAGTCGAAAGATGATTGAAGGCCAATGTAAGAGATTATGGTAATCTTCTAAGCCCTCTAGTGCCCTGTTTGTGATACTTGGACTCATTAAAAAATAGGCGTGAACTAGTATTAGAGCCCCTGATACAGACATCCATGCATTGTCTAAATAGTCCTCAGATGATAGTGTGCGTTTATAGAAACGCCACTTTGTTTCTTGTAGGAACCCCTTGCATAAATTCCCCCACTAAAATAAAAGAAGAAATTGCTAATTACATTTAATTTCTCCGTACTAAAATTATCAATTTAAAGTAATTTTGAACAAATATTAACATTGGAAATTAAATTGCTATATATATAATACATACCGCTTTTGCTAGGTATGGAAGAATATCCACCCCTTGCTCTTTAACAGTGTCATAAACCATCTCGTTAACAGTGTTATAGAGAGCTAGAAAACATAACTTCATATACTCAGGGAGATCTTTCACGGCCTTAACATCCCATCTGCTTGAAAATACTAAATTAGAATCCAAGAAAAACTTAACTCTAATATAGTGATGGATACTACTATAGTACAAACCTTTGAACAATATCGGTAAACATCTCTGCACACGGCCAAGCATTTAATACATCAGTGAAAAAAAAGGTTCTCTATAATGCGGTGCTTAAAAGTTGGAACTGACTAGGAGGGATTTTTTTTTTTTTTTTTTTTGGGCGGGGGGTTGTGTTTTTGCTTTTGGAAAACAGAGAAAGTGTTTTCTGTGTTTTCTTGCTTTTTGTTCATTCAAGATTTTTCCTTCGATTATTAAAGTGAAGAAATTGGCTTACCAACCTCATTGACAAAGTCACAAAATTGGGTTACAGCATACAAGTATTTTATTTTTTATTTTTGTTTTTGTTTTTGCTAATTAAGTTAAAATTACTTAAATATTCCTTTATTACTTGAAAAGGAAAATTTTAAATCCCAAAAGAAAATATAAAAAGATTTTATTTAAAAAATTATAATAAATATTGGAATGATATATAATAATAATAATAATAATAATACAAAATGAAAATGTGGGCAAAGTGTTTTTTTTACTTTCATATAATCATAAAACTCGCAGGTTAATGTAATAGATATAATGAATGGTGTAATTGTGTATTTATTAACATCTTTATGATATGTTACATTTTTTTTCCTTATAATAGATGGAAATATTTTTTAGGAAGGAAGGAATTCTTATTATTATTATTTTTATATGAACTATTGAAATTATTTTACTAGTAATTGGTATGAAGAATTAGTCATAATGTAATTTTGGAAAATGTGTTGAAATATATAATTTAGGCTATTTAGCTTTTAGAACTGTTTTGTAGTTAAAAATATCAATGAATTGACGATTTTTTTAAAAGGTTGTGTTTTTCCTTTTGGAAAACGGAGAAAGTATTTTCTATACCCAATATTTATTTATTTTTTCTCAAATTTTTTTTTTTTTTGATTGATTAAGTGAAGAATATGGCTTACCTAAGGAAAATTTTAAAATTTTCAAGAAACTATAAAATATTTTTTTTGTGAAAAACACAATAAAATATAGGAATGATAAATAATAATAAAAAATAAAAAAATAGTGGGTAAATAGATTTTTTTTCCCTTTATATTTTATATATATTGCATCTATGAGATAAAACTCCCATGAATGGTATAATTGTGTATTTATTAACTTTAATATTTTATTTTTCCTTATAGCAAATGGAAATGGGAACTCTTTTATTGGAAAGAATTAAGCTATGCAAAGTCAGAAGGCTATTGACATTATTTTTCTAGTACTTCATAGGGAAAATTTCATTATATATATATATATATATATTTTTTTTTTTTTGAGAAACAAAAAATTTCATAATATGATTTTGGAAAATTGCAATATTTTTAAAGAGTCCAAATTTTCTATCCTACTATTCCTGCTCCACTATATACTCCACAAATAAAAACATGCCACATGTCCATCTATTTTATAAAATGCTAAATTTATGACTTCTATTATTTCAATTACCTAAATATGATGGGTTATTTATTTGTTTATTTTAGGAAATTGAAATAATAGAAGGCATAGATTTAGCATTTAATAAAATAGATGGACATGTGACATATTTTTATTTGTGGAGTATATAGTAGAGTAGGAAGAGTGGGATAAAAGATTTGGACTCTGACATAGAAGGAAACATAAAAAGACCAATTGCAGGTATGATATAAACATAGGAGGTCTGTGGGTACCAAGAAAATTTTTATACTAAAAAGATTCTAGAGTTTTCAAGAATAATTGAAAACTTTTGTTCCCATGATGTTTTCTTTGTATTTTTTGAGTTGCAAAGAAAATTATAAAAAATGAAAGTCTAATAATTATGAGGATTATTGTTTCTTTTTTAATTAATGATTTTAAGGATCATTATTTTTTTTTAATATATAGATAAAATTTTAAATTATGATGTATGTTCTATGAATATTGTATTCTATCATTGGACAAAACACCAATTAGATTTTTTTTTTTTAGAGAATTTCAATTTATAGCATCCGCTCCTGATAAGATAGTTATTTATTATCAGATCAAGACACTAATCGGTTTTTGGTGTAGGCCGAGATTGAATTTTAATAGAGTTAACTGAAACCCACACCAATTAAATTTTAGTATATGCAAAGTTCGACCCCAAATCTCTTATTTAAAGATACAAAATTTTACTTTTTTTTAATTGAAAATTTTTACCAATTAAACTATTTGAAATTCATGCTTTGTTTTTTGATTTTTTTTTTTAAGAAGTGAAACTCATGCTTTGTTGATTGTGAGGACAAGGAATTGGTCCATTTGCCAATGGATAATGGAATTGAAATGTGTCTACTGAAGGAGGCTTTTTTTTTTTGGTAATGAATAAAAAGGGAGTATCATGGTGGGTAAAATACATTTATTGAAGCGCCACTAAACAAATTGTTTAACTTCTACCAAGTATCATATGAAACTATACGAGAACTCATACCATCAAACCAAACCAAAATTCGTAGTAGTAATGAAGAAGGGTTGCTTAGTAGTGGAGGAAACTGCCTACTCTTGAGTTCCATAATGTTTCTTTTACCTATATTTAATTAGACATTGCAAGAGAGTTGCTCATGCTTTGCTTTGGCAAGGACATCACAGTATAAGGAGGGCTCCACCCAGGTTTAGCTTGAGGGTTGCCCTCACAATCTGATTAACATTCTCAATAAATTGAATATCATTTGCTATAAAAGAGAAAAAAATAATTTTATTTTGTAATAACGACACAATCTCAAAGGAGTTGCAACTCCTAAACCCTAAAATGATTTACAAGTCCACAAGATTAGAAGCATGATTTAGATGATAAATCACTCTTCAAAAGAGTTACCACTCTACCTTTATAACATGGAGTTCTTTTTTTTTTTTTTTTTTTTGTTATTAAAGTAATGTTATTTTAAAAGAATATATATATTTTTAAAATAATTTTATTTGGGTTTATTTCATAAACTAATACCGTTCATATGATATGTGGTGTTCATATCATATGAACTTTGCATTTTGTTAATATTGTTAATATTTAAATCCAAATATTTGAATTTTATTTAGTACACAAAATTCATTTATTTATAACTTCGCATTTTTTTAAAGAAAATATTGAATGTTTAGGCATTATCTTAGAATTAGGTTCTATTTTTTCCAACTCATGAAAAACTCTTGGTAAGGTTATCAATATTTTATTTTTTTGATAGTATGATAGTTGGGTTCGATTGGGGCCTTGGAGTAGGGGGATTTGAACATTGGATGTCTTAATTAGAAACACTAGTTAGGAGATGCCAACCGGTTGAGTTACAAAGCTTTTGGCAAAGATATTAGTTAGTTGAATAGAATTGCTCATGTATTATTCCATTTTGGTAAAAAAGAAAAAGAAGAAGAAGCTTATTTAACTATTTATATACTTAGTTTATTTATTTCATACAACGTAAACTTTGTTATTGTGATAAAATTGAATTCATTATAAAAATCTATTGAAACTTGAAAATGTAAAACTAATTTTTTGGGCTATGATATTATCAACAAGTTTTTCATTGAAGTTTGTATTTCAATTCATTCTAAAAAAAAGGTTTGGATTTCAATTAACGATAATAAAATTTTAAATTAAAAAAATTGGAACAAGATTCACTCCCATTAAAATTCCTCTAGTTTTTAATTAGATGTGAGACACATGACATTTTTTTTGAATTTGTGTTATCTATAAAAATTGGAATAATACTAGAAATACAAACTATTTCACAAAAAATTTTACAAACTGCTGATGTGGTGAGTAATTATTGGTAAATGAAAAAATGATATTAATGATAGACCTAAATAAAAACCAATAAGAAGTTGGTCACATCAACATTTTGTAAAAACGTTATAAAATAGTTTGTAACTGTAGCATTAATCTAAAAATTGTAGTATTTAAATAGGAAGAGATCTTGTCCTAGTCTAAATTAGAATAGATGGCTTAATTGGAGGAATCCCTTAGGGGGCCCAAAAATTAAGGGTAGGGACTCAAACTCAATATCTCATGAATTTCATGAGGCCTTTAGAACTACCAGACAACTAGCAAGGCTTTCTAAGGATGGGTCTTGATGTGATGGCAAGTGTCCTCCATCAAAAACAAAGAGTAGCAGCTTTGTTTTAGTGACATTAATAAGCAAAAATGACCGGTAATGTAGTGGGGTATATTAGAAAAAAAAAATTAGAGACATTGGTAATGCAAAGGAGACTACCCGTACATAAGAGATACTTTCCTGTTGACCAGAAAATACCACATGCAATGATAGAAAGTTTGTTCAACCCAAGCCATCCAAAAATAAAAATAAGAAGTCTTATTACAGTCCACTCTACTGCCCAGTGGAAATCAAACCATGGTTTTATCATAAACATGATTACCATTTTATTCAATGACTCCAGTCTTGTGACAAGTTTGTGCATTCAAATGCTATATAGAGCATAGAATATCTTGAATGTTAATCAACCAGGATAGAGCTAAGATAAACTAAGGAGGTGAGACAGACTAAAATTCACTGAGTTGTTTTCCTGCATCAATAATTGTCGTCCTATCTTCTGCTGTATCAGAGATGTAACTAAGGCAATCTGTGCAAAAGCAAGAAAATGTTCCTGATTAATTCCTTCTTTTAGTAACATAGGATCTATGATTTCAATCAACCAATTTTGTTCATCATATAGGTTCACCAACATTGGTAGAAAGGAGGGACTATACCTGTGCTGTGGAGTATTCAAAATCCATCCAGCCAAAAGCCCAAGTAGGAGCACACCATAAATATACACATCAACCTTCTCAGTTATATAGCCTGTAGCAATATATTCAGGTGCAACACACCCCATTCTCTCACGTACAGCATCAAATACATGCAGTTCACCTTTAGGAATAGTAAAGAGTGAGAAATCAATTAGTTTGGCAACATTGTTCTCATCTAATATAATGATGGCTGACCTAATATCTCTATGAATAATAGACTTGAAAAATGAAGTATGAAGATATGCAACGGCATTAACTATGCCCTGCATTTCCATGTTAAGGGCTCAAAGTGGATTGTCCCAGTTGGGTTGATATAATTGGAGAGAATTTTATCCCAGACAAATTCATACACTGGAGTTGGATATTTGGTCTCTAAGCAACATCATAAGAGTTTTAGAAACATTTTGGTGGACACTCATTTGCGATCCCACCACAATGTCTTTAATAATGCCAAGCGTAACTTTTTCCATAACAATAAATCTTTTTTCTTCTGTGTAGTACTTTTTAATTGAAAGTAAGTGGTCTTCTAGAGAACCCTTGAATAACTTAAAATCACTATCCTGCAAAATACAATGACGCTGGTCATAGTTGTTTGTTGCTCTTTTGAGCTCCTCAATAGAGAAGACGTGGATAGAATTGCTTTTCCCATTGCAAAAGGCAATTAGCTCCTCTAATAATAGTCTTCCATTCTTCATAAGAGATGTCTCCTATTTTGCTTTCCTCTTCATTTTCAAACACAAATTCATCTTGTCCACCAAACCTTTAGATTACAGATAGAAATATTAATATACACGTAATATGTTATGACATGAAGAGGCTATAATATTGCTGTAAACCAAGATGCTTGGAGGCCATTGATCAATCTTTTTGCTTAGAGATCAAGGGTCATGCACAATTTAGAGTTTGAAACTGGTTGTACTCTACCACTATGTAAAAAATGAATCACTAGAATTTGAAACATATTACACTAAGAAATAAAACATGCTCTATGACCATTCTCATAACTCATGATTTACATCTTTGAGCAATTTGGACGTGTATGAGAGTTTAGACCAAATCAGGTCATTATGGTTCATTTGTTCGATCAACAAATGTTTTGTACCTTAAGAAATTTTCCATGGACACCTTGTCCGTTGAATTCTTAAGTCTTTTGAAGCATTATATATGTCACAGCTTGGTTTCTTGCTATAATCATATACACTACATTTATTGAATTATTTTAGAATCCAATTAGCCTAATAGTCATTTAGAAAGAAAAAAGAAAACTGAGAGAGGGGGGGGGGGGGGGGTTCAAGTACATCAGCCTAAAGTCATATTAGGTTTTTTGAAATATTTATATAATAATTATTTTACTTAATTATTACACAAAAGTGATAATTTGAGATATGAATCTGTGAGTTTTGACCTTTGAAGTTGAAATATGAACCTAGATCCACCTCAAACAATACTTTTTAGCAGCAAATCAGTAGGACTAGGAACACAAATATTTCGTCAAAAAAAAAAAGGAACACAAATATTAAATTAGCATGATCCAAGAACATAAATCTCTAAATATCGTGATCTATTAACACAAATCTTGAAACTCAATACTGCTTCATAGGCATGGAGGCAAATAAAATAATTGAAAACTAAGTATGGGTTTCAAAGAGAATGTACCTTATTCTACCCAGAGAAAGAGAGATGCAGCTATAACATAAGAAGCTCTAGAATTTGGTAGCTTGTGGATCTGGAGCCTTACTCTTATCCTGTTGACAATATCATTATATTATGAGCTCAATTATATGGTACCTATCATAAAATATTTTCAAAGAGTCAAGGAAAGGCTTACTAGTAAACTTATAACGACCAAGCAGGAAACTAGTGGGAAATTTTATCACAATGACTTGGCTGTTTTCTTGGAGTTGGAGTTCCTCTTCAACAAACCTGTGTGCCGGACCAAGTTAAGAAAAAACCCAAACAAAAAGTAAAAGAGATCAAATTAGTGGACCAACTTTCTAATCAATCTTTTAATTGGAGGTGAGGTTTTCAATGTTGGTCCTGTTTCTCTCAATTGCATGGCTCCAACAAAATAGAAATCTAATATCACAATATTTACTTCACATTATTCTTTTTAATAGCAAGGAAGTGCTGGCAGTGGCAACTAATTATTACTAGTATTGCTCATTCATGGTCAAACTTGGATAATTTAGGGTACATTTGTCCACAAAATATAAAATCTATTAATTTAAATAGAACCCTAATAGTTTCTTTTTAGTCCTAAGAGTACAAACTACAGAACTATAAATGTAGCAAATGAAACTTTGTGGATTAAATTGTGACACTGCCAAACCACAAGTGGTAAATTGTAATTAATTATTATTATTATTTTTTGTAGCTTATATTCATTGAAACAAAACAGAGTACACAGGGAAAAACCCCAAAACCAGAGTAGGGAAGGTACCAGCATAGGGAACCTCCCTACTACAGCAACCAAATTACAAATCAAACTACCAAAAAAAAAAAAAGAAAAAAAGAAAAAAAAAAGGAAGTAGCAAAGCAAAAGTGCACTAACAACACAACCAGCTAGCTACCTTTAAAGCTAAATATAAGGAGACTAAACAGCACATTTGTAAAGCTAAATATAAGGTCCTGATGGGTTCACATCTTGTTTTTTCAAAAAAGCTTTCCCTGTTATTATCCATTCAAATGTAGCCCATGCCATCCAATCGTTTCTCAATTCAGGTAGGTTACTTGGAGAGGTGAATGCAACAATTATTACTTTTGTCCCTAAAGTGAGCAATCCTTCAAGCATGGGGAATTATAAACCAATTCTTGTTGAGATATAATTTATAAGTGCGTCACACAGAACTTGATTAACAGACTTAAATCAGGCTTGAATGATATTATTAGCCCCAACCAAACTGCCTTTGTTCCTGGCAGGAATATAGTAGAAACTGTGCTAGTAGCTCATGAAATTGTTAAGAACTACCATAGAGGTGGAAAGTAGGAAAACTTATGGGTCAGTGGAATAGTGGTTTATTTTTCAGTGCCTTTAGTTTGTGGCTTTTCCCTAAAGATATGCTAATTGGGTGAGGGAGTGTATTACCACTCCTATGTACCTTGTGGCTGTTAATGGAGGACTAGCTGGATCCATTGTCCCCTTATTTGTTTGCTAGCAATGGAATTCCTAACTCAGACGCTTAAAAAAATGATTCTTTGTTGCAAGGACTTCAAATTCCATCCTAGATGTGAGAATATGCAGCTTATTAATCTTTATTTTGTAGATGACTGAATGATTTTCACAAGAGCTATCAACTCCCAGTCCAGTTAGTGAAAAGTGTGGGGAAAACTTTAAAGTGATTTTTGGCTTGTAGATTAATACTCTAAAAGTAAGTATTTTGTGCAGGGGTATCTGCTGGTCAAAGGAACCAGAAATTTGGATGCTTTTCACTTTAAGGAAGGTAATCTCCTGGTTAGAAATTTGGGTGTGCCTCTAGTCCCTGAGAAACTGAGGTGTCCTGATTGCAAGCCCTTAATTGAGAGAACAACAAGAAGAATAAATGCTTGGACATTTTAACACTCATCCTTTGCAGGAAAATTGAAGTTATTACAATTACTACTATGTACCATGAGAGCAAGACACATTCCCTCCATCACATTGGTATAACTGGTTGATCCAAACCAAAATATAGATCTTTATAGCAATTGGGTTTTTGATCTTCTTAGAAAAAGATCTCCATATTTATGACAAGAATATGTTCTGATTAAATTTTAATGACTGCTCTGTGCCTAAGTTATAACAATAGCATTAAAAAATTGAACTTGTACTGATTGTGTATAAGCAAGAAAATAAACCCAAAAAAAAAAAAACACTACAGAGATTTGACTTGAAAAAGTGAAAAACTACCAAAACTTAAAAATAAATAAATAACAAATGAAAGAGATTTTCTAAAGAATGTAAGTGTGTAAGAATGAAGGTACCTTAGAATAAGATGTTGAAAGCATTGCTTCTCCAAATTTCCACCAAATATATTAAAATATTGTTAATGAACCCCGCTGGAATATAAAAGATTATCCACATCAGCACATCCGAGAAAAAAGGAAGAGATTGTAGCCCAAAAAGAGGGAAAATAGATTAATATATGACCAAAAGGAAATTAAAATATGTGGCAGAATGAAGTTCAAAATTTGTACAAATGCATAACTTGAAAACCACACCAAAAAGCTTGGTAACTTAGGTACAAGCAAGTGTAAGTTTTTTAGTATAATCATATGTTGTTGGCAGTGCTCCAAATGAATGCCAATTGGTTCCTTAACCTTACTCCATCTCTTAAAGACTATAATTACTGGTGCAAAAATAAAATAAAGGCTCAAATTCAGATTAAACCAACACTCAGTCCCAAAATTAGAATTGCCATGGCTAATGATAAGTCTATGTCTATTAATGTCTAGATTAGTGACCTACAAGATAGCATAGCACAGGAAGCCATTACATGAAGAAGTTCAATTAAATACAAGTAATTGGGAAGAAAATAAAAGGGAGGAAGAAAGGGTCTTTACATAAATAAGTGCATCATATAGCATTATTATTTACAAAGCCCATGGTTTCTATTGGCATCCAAGAACCATCCCATTTAGTTTATTCTCTGCCATTGTGAATTCTTGCAGGTTCTGCCCCTGCTAAGATTGATTTCAACATTGTGGGTATACCACAAGACAATGACCAAGCTAGCTGTAAAATCCTACTAACAATACAATCTTTGGAAGTGTGTAGGCAAATGATGACGAATGAAGACAAGAACTACTATAAGGTGACCTTGAATTATCCAAGCTATTAAAGCATTGAAACTTGAAGGAATCTGCCAAGTAGAAATATTAAAGACAAGTTTGGATCTCGTTCTCCATTATTCTTGTGTTAATCAACACATTAATCAGATCCAGCATAAGCTTTTTTGGTTCTCTCTTCAAAGCATTCCCCTTCAAGGGATACTGATCATATTATTTCTGTCAAAGATAAACCCACCCTTCTTGTAAGTGGCAAAATCTTTTCCAGAAACGGACAGTCTATGACCCATCACTCTTATCCACAAACAGGGTTATAAAATGAATCATTGAGTTGATCTACTATTTCAATTTTAATCATGTTTTGGCATCTTTGGAGCATTTTCTTTAAATTATTAAGTGGAAAACTACAAGTTTACACAAATATATGCAATTCATCATCTGCAACAATAAAAGAAATTTTGAGTTACATTTGTAACAATATTACTGAGGTCAATAGATGGGTGAAGGGGCAATTTCTACTTGGATAGTGACATCATATCTGCAATACTCCATCTTCAAAGATGGAATAGAACACAAGGAAGAGAGATTCATACCTTTACAGATAAGGACTTCCCATACTAGCAGTGGAAGGACCACAAGGAGGCACCAAAGCCAAGGAGTAGGTCACTGCCAAAAGCAAATTAGTCACATAAAGGAAGTAAAAAAAAGAATCAATTAATTACAAATTTAAAGAAAAACCAACCTTTATATTCTTGCTAATTTGGCTACTTGCTTTTGTGGATTTTTATCTTTACTAAGACTGCTTGGTTGCCCTCATAGACTATTTTTAAACTAATGAGATTATGCTGCTTGGGTATTATGTAATTGAACACTTGAGGTTTATAAGACATTTTTTCGATAAGGTAGGATACACCCAAACCACCACCCATAGCCCTAAAATGATCAAATCATTGGCAATTGACCAACGTCCCAACACCCAAACATACATACACACCAGCAACCAACTCAGAGTTTGCTCAAGACACCCAAACATACTTAAAAACAAAAGAGAAAAAACTCATCTCAGGCTTATTGGTAGGTTGGTAGGTTCAATGAATAATTTAGCAGAACTAAAATCTAACTTTAATAAATGTGACAACATGTTAATTGTTTTCGTTAGTTTGGACGTATGAAATAACAATCCTAAAAGGGGGGAAAAAAAAGTTCCCTGTATATTACACTAATGGATTGTTGTAATAAAACATTTGGTATCATAATAAAAAACTAAGGCTCAACCCAACAGGAAAATATATAAATAAAAATTAAAACTACATTTGTCCTTAATATACACAACCCTGATGCCTGTTGAAATTACACTGGGCACATTGATAAAACAACTCTGTGCAAGTATCACCACAGTTGTCACATTTGAGGTGGTCTTTAGTTTCCTCAATGAAAGTAAGGGGGTGTGGGTGACAGTCAAATTTGTATGCACTTCCAAACTTGATATTTGGGTATTTCCCAAGAATATATTTGGGATGTACAGGATAATCACAATTTGCACAATAGTAGAACCAATGCTTTGGGTCTTGTTCTTCTTCACAAATATCACAATAATATTCACCGGAGTCATCTTCGGCAGTATAACAGAGAGTGAAGGGATGCTCATGTTGTTTGTACCTTGCAATTTGTGGTAGTGTAGCACATTTAAAGTCCAAAGCAAATTCGCAAGTGGTACAACGGAATATTGGGTAAATTTTAGAATCACAACTACTGCAATTCTATTGAGATTCTATGCTTGAGAGAAGAAGTCGATGGTCATGACCATGGTGGGTAAGGATGTCTGAGATTAAACTACATGGAACATCAAGATTAAAACCGCATCTCCTACACCTATAGATGAAGCCATTGCAACGACGTTTACAGGCATAACACTCAAATGTCTTACTCAAATAAGGTGACTTTGGGAAGAGGGTGAATGTGTGATGATGAAGTGGGTGTCGTTTTTTTCTAGGTAATTTAGCACAAGATTCATGAAGAAAGAATCTACAATTTACACAACTATAAAAAGGAGGGGAAATAGCTTGTACGCACCCGTCGCATTTTTCAATATTTAGTACCTCATCATCCGAAAGCTTTAAGTCATGCTCATGACTGAATGTTGGATTTCTTTGGCTATTTCAATTCCGTCCTCCCCCACTTTGATATTTTTGACTTCGTAAGGTGCCGAGTTAACAGATTGATCGAGTTCTGGATCTTCATTCTCCCCCTCTTTAAGTTCCTGCAAATTTATGTTCTCCCTATTTCTGTAGTCCGCAGCACAATCGAGGTGAGCAACGAAATCGCATTTAGAGCAATAGTAAAACCCATAGTTTGTGTTCACTTTTTGAGCACAGAGCTGACAAAATCGGGAGTCGGAATGATGGAGTTCAACTTCAAGAGAAGAATGGGTGAGGTGGTGGGGGTGCCAGTGATATAGAAGTTGGAGTGTGCGTGGCAAAGAAGCACAAGTATTATGAATGCAATAACTACATAGGGCACACTAATTAGGCATACCCTCGACTTTTTTGCCACAAAGGTCACAAGTGTATATCATCCACTTCCAAAGGGGAGTTAATGGGTGGTGGTGGACTTGAGAAGATTGGATGGTGGGCGGTAAGGAAGCACATGTGGCGTGAAGGTTGAAGTCGCAGCGGTAACAACGATAAGTGTATTGTGGGCGAGATTCATTGCAGAGTTGGCATTTGGTCTTTTGTTTGTGTTCTTCTTCTTCTTCTTCAGGATAATGTGTCTTTTCATCAAAAAGAATGAGAGGATGGATTGGGTGCAAGGGATGGTGCAACCCAATGGGTACTTCCGCACATGATTTATGAACGTAAAAGGATCTTCCAAGTGATTCCCATTCGCACCTGTAGCCAGGACCATAAACTGATTCTTGACACCCATAACGAGTAACTAAACCTCTGTAGGATGGACAGGAGACCAAGAGATGCTTTGAATCACAAAATTGTGGAAGCTGCTACGGCGGCGGCGGAATCGTAATCCGCAGTTTCTTGTTTTATGATATGCAGAGTCACAGTAACAATCACAGACGTAATCATCAAATTAGTTAAGAGAAAAAGAAAGAAAAGGGCATCAGATGAGACACAAAGGGAGTGGGTGGGTGAATTGAAGAAATGTAGATGGTCAGATGGATGACATTCACATTCACATACGAAAAGAAACACAGAGAGAGAGAGAGAGAGAGAGAGAGGCAGGCAGTGATAGTGATAGTGATAGTGATAGTGATAGTGATGCGATTTGATTTGATTTTTTTTTTTTTGACTCCATAGTGATGCGATTTGGAGTTTGGTAGCGAGACATTGAGATATTGAAGGTAATTAAAAGCAATACACCTTAAAAATAAATATTATGTCAATTGTCATTTTTTACTTTATTCTTCCCATTTCATGTCAATTATCATTATTCATGAAAATGTCTAACCCAGTTTTAAGTTTGTCTTTGTTCAAAATATCAAGTAAAAAGTGAAGCTAAGTTTGCCTCTATATTTGATATAGTTTATATTTTAGGCAAGTTTTTACTTAATCCAGATCAACTAATATAACTCAAAACAACAAAGCTAAAGCAACAAAACCTTCGGGAGAAATTTTAGCTAGAAATTTTATTTGGAAATACAAAAATGAAAGAGTGAAATTGTTTAGAATTTCGCATAAAGCTTACACGAACATGGTTCAATATTACTCTAATTTTACCATTAGAAATGCAACAAGGTAATTTCTTATTTGTAATTGTATAGTTTCTACTTGAATAATAGCTATGCCTTTTTTCCATTAGATCATTCTCTTAATCTTTTTTTTTTTTAATTTTTTTTGGTTGTTCGATCTATCACTCCCTTAATCTTTATGTCTTTTAATATTTTGACAAGAGTTTTAAAGCCGAATAATATGCCAGATATTCTTGATGAAGAAAATTTAGGTTCAAAATCTCTCTTCCCCACATATGATAAATAGAGGGGGGGGGGGGGTAATGAGTTATTAACGTTCGCAAAGGAATGTAAACTATCTTACTATCAATATGAGACAAAATGAATATTTGATAAGGAATGGATTCAAGCTAGACTTTGGGGGTAACTTTTACAAAAATTATACTCCTCAAAACTTTTTTTTTTAATAACAATAGTTGGCTAAACCCACTATGGAATAAATTTCTTTTCTACAACCATCTTGCTAAGGTGATTTATTATTATTATTTGTTTCAAATATAAAGGTAATTAGGCATATAAAACTTACTAATCTATGAAGAGTTCTTATAGGTTTTTTTTTTTTTTTTTTTTGGTGTGTATTCTAATATAATAAATGACTAATCTTATAATTTAATAGTAAATGACAACTAATTATATTCAAATATTGCGTGTAATTAACCTATTATAGATATTAAATAAAAACTTAGATTAAAGAAATGAGTCCAAATCTTTTGTCCCATTTTTCCTGCTCTACTATATACTCCACAAATAAAAACATACCACATGTCCATCTATTTTATTAAATGCTAAATTTTTGCCTTCTATTATTTCAATTTTCTAAAATAAATAAATACATAACCCATAATATTTAGATAATTGAAATAATAAAAGGCATAAATTTAGCATTTAATAAAATAGATGGACATGTGGCATGTTTTTATTTGTAGAGTATATAGTGGAACAAAAAGAGTGAGTTAAAAGACTTGAACTTGAAAGGAATAAGTTATTTAAGTGATATACATTTTACCAAACGTATATTAAATGTAACATAAGCTAAATCATTTAGCAATAATATGTCTCACACAAATAGTGTCAATTTCAAGTGCAATGAAATTTACCATATTTGACATCTATATGACAAATTTTAAGCATGCAAAGCATTCTATCATTTCTGAATAACAATTGAAAAACAAAAACACAAATACACGCGTGCGCACACACACATATATATGAACAAATTTGTAAAAGCAAATATCAATACTTACAGCACGACCCATATTTTGGCTTCAAAACACCCTAAGAAAGGTTCCAAGTTAGCCTTAATTGTAGTTTTATGAAAGCCAAATTTGTAGAACTCATTTAGAACTTCTACCATATATAGAGGATTATTATGCCATTGTGCCAAAAAAAGAGAAGTAGGCAAAGCAAAGCATTTATGCTTGCTTGCCACTTTAGACTTGTATGACTTGTGCGAAACAAGAGAAATAAGGTCAGGCATTTATGATTTGCTTGCCAAATTAGACTTACATATTCTCTTTTATTTAATCTTTTGTGCCAAAAAGAGAGAAGTAGGCAAAGCAAAGCTTTTATGCTTGCTTGCCACTTTAGACTTGTATGACTTGTGCGAAACAAGAGAAATAAGGTCAGGCATTTATGATTTGCTTGCACAATTAGACTTACATATTCTCTTTTATTTAATCTTTTGTGCCAAAAAGAGAGAAGTAGGCAAAGCAAAGCATTTATGCTTGCTTGCCACTTTAGACTTGTATGACTTGTGCGAAACAAGAGAAATAAGGTCAGGCATTTATGATTTGCTTACCAAATTAGACTTACATATTCTCTTTTATTTAATCTTTTTTTGATCCATGTCCAAAATTCTTACTGCCATTTACATTTTCTTTCTTTTTGCTTGCTTGTCCGTACAAACCCTTTCCACTATTACATAATTGCAGCCAGTAAGACCTGTTTAGTCACCACCACCACTACAGCTAAACTTAACTTGATCTTCCACCAAAAGAGAAAACTCTTTGCAAGTGCAAAAAATGTCAAAATTGTTGGTGGTTTACCAGTAAATTAATGAATTAACAAACTTAATCCCAACCAAAATTGCTTAATTGTAGAAGAAAGGCGCATACATTTACACATTTTGGATATGAATTTTAACAAATCCATCATTGGTTTATATTTTTTTTCTTATATCTTTTATACTTGCCCAATTTCCAAAATATCAAAGATCAATAGTTATTTCCTTAATCAAACGTTTAAATTTCAAGTTTTTGTAATTTAAAATTATGCATAAAAAATAAGTTCAAAGAATAGAATAGTAAATAACAGCCGATTGACACAAATTGAATATGTGTGTTAACATGCAATTCAATAATTAGATTTTCAAAATATATAAGCATGTTAATTTTTTTAGTGAGATGTAGCCATCGTGTACTACACTTTTCCTTTTTTTTTTTTTTTTTTTTTTTAAAGTCAAAATAGATTTTTACCCTATTAGATTAAACCACAAATAAAAAGTAAAGAATAAGGTATATATAATGATAATTAAGTTCGATAATGTTTTTTTTCTTTCCTAATATTCGTTCTCTTTACATTTAACATCTAAGAAAAGAAAGAGATCATTTGATTCATCTCTTTTCTTTTTCATTACACATCAATTCATTCAATCCTTCCTACTCTTTTAAGCTATCTAGATGCTACTTTAGTGGGGTATATATAGGAGTTACAGGGTCTAGGGCTAGTCCTAGACAAGCTTTACATAAAGTTACGCTTCTTAGTTGTAGCCCAAAGCTACACTTCCTTTAAAAAAATTTTACATTGCTACATATTTTAAAAATCTAACAATTGGATTGCATGCTCTTTACGCTTTTACCAAATATGTTAAATTTTATATCAATCAAATGTTATTTACTATATGATCAATAAAATTTTTTCATACATAATTTTACACTACAAAAACTTGTAATTTAAATAATTGACTGATGACATAGTTATTGATCTTTAATTTCCTTAAAATTTTGTAAGCATGGAGGATATAAAAAGATAATATAATCCAGTGGTAGATTTGTCAAAATTCACATTTAATAAAATGATATTTAGTGAAGTTGTAATCTTAGGCTACAACCAAGTTTATAACCAAACTTTGTCTTATCTTTAATTGTCTAATAATTCCAAGTTTGTAGCTGACTAAATGTCTAATTGTCTAATAATTTCATAAAAGAAGAAAAAATAAATGGATATATGTTACATATGTGGAATTCACCAACAAAAACCTAACATCTTAGGATTAGCTTGTAATCTTTATTCATAAATGTATGAAGCGATAGAGCCAAAACTTAGAGTTAAGGTAGACACAAGTATAAACAAATATATATATATATATATATAAAATATTATGAAATTCTAAATAAGCGTACATTTAGTATAACAAACCATCAATAGAGTTAAAAACACAAAATCATTGTATCTTAATACATTACAATGCAATCATTTATGAAAATAGAACTCGACATGCATCTTTGATGCTTGTGTCAGCTTCTGGTTAAGGGCAAAAATAAAATTTTGGGTATATTACAAGTTTGGTTCTTAACCTTTACACTGAATATCAATTTGAAACCTAATATTTTAAATGTGTCAATTGTAACGCCCCAAAATCATAAGCAATAAAAATCTATTTAATCTAAATAATCCATAAAAATATTAAATAAAAGAAATCCAACAACCTTAAATCTCATCACAAATGTCAGAGCTCTAATTCACCAAAGACAAAACAACCTCAAAATAACTCTCCAATACAATATTTAATGCCATAAAAATAACAATAAAATCCTCAATTCCACAAAGTAGTTCGTAACTACTGTCTCCCAAGAATCTCTACTCCAATAATTCCTCTAATGTATCTGTAATGGGAAATAAAAGGGGGGTGAGATAACTCAGTAAGTGGAATTCACTAACATTGGGGTGTGGGAACAAACCTTTCAAATAAATAATACTTACAACAATTGCATAACTTGTAACTCATCAACATTTATCATCAAATACTTCATATATATAAAAACAAATATCTTTATATTGTGAGCCATCATAATATATATATCAATATCATCACATAAACAATTTCTTAGACTTTACTCGTGGTCAACGTTTACGCCCCGTTGATAGGGTTGTGCTGTCCCTTTTTCTTTGGGACTGGAACCTCCTTATCATCCCCTTTCTTAAAGATGGTTCCCTTGGAACCTAAAAGTGCACTCCCTTGCTAAGGAGCTTCCTTTTTGGATCTTCAATAATATACTCCCTTGCTAAGGAGCTATCAAATGTGCACTGTCCCATTTTCTGGGACCGTCCCTTGCTAAGGACTAGCTGCAGTATGATTGTCCCTTACTAAGGACTAGATACCATACTGAGCTTCTATTCACGACTTGCCATAGGTTTCCAAACACATTTCAATATACTCACAAAAATAATCCATTCATAATTCTCACAAATATAAAGATATATTCACACATACAAGTTTAAATAAATTCAGGTTGTCCCACAAGTTTTTCATAAAACGAATAGTCAATGTGCACATCAAACATTTATAAAATATCAATTCATATATAAAATTTCAACATGTTTCTTTGATATAAAATAGTTTAATAATAAACACTGCTTTAGGAAAACCCCCAAAATTAGTAAACACCACTTATCTCTTAGTTGCAAAAATATGAAACCAACCTCCCTTCAGTCACAATAAATCAGTAGAATTAGGACTTAGCAACACCAAAAATAGGTCCATCAATACAAAATTTTCCCACTTAACAATCTATTTTCACACTTAAATAGTTTAATCTATCAACATTAAAGCCTACGGAGGTGTTTAGTTTCTTTGAAATACTCTTCAGCCATGTCAGATTTTGGGCTTACAATTACCGCTGCATAATCATATCTTTTTGGCTCTACCTAATCAGATATTGGCTTAAAAACATTGCTGCATAATCAGATTTACAGGCTTAAAAAGTTGCTGCATACTCAGTGGCTTGGAGATGATAATTAGTGTCACTAGAATGATGCAAAGGTAGGTATCTAATAACATAATGCAGCCTTTTTCCATTAATATAATCCTAGCTATGCATGAAACTTTAATATGGCAGAAAGGTGGACATGTGATCAACCTAATATATACCTTAATTTATCCATCCAATTGCCTAGAATTCCCTTGATGCCACCAAAACACAAAGAAGTTGCTGGACACGTATTGAACAAGGACAACGTGAAGATACATGGCAGATGGGTGGTGATATTTAGTGAGGCCATATACGGTCATATAATGTCCACAAAACACTCTTTTTCTATCAACATAATCATAGCTTAGATCCATAACAGCAGCCCCTATTTTTTATTTTTTATTTTCTATTAGGTACGCCACTAACGGATTCTTCCTATAAGAGTGGAAAGAAAAGCTAGCCATTGAGTATTACAATTTCCCTAAATTTAGAGCAGAAGAGAACCGTACCTTTAGTCTCCACTCACAGCTACAGTGAAGCAAAGCAAGGTTAGTAGTGTGAAGCGGCTGAAGCAAAAGGAAGCTCCATCAGTAAAATACACGTGTGACTAAAAAGGAAGAAGGCTAGGGTTTTATTTTATTTTATTTTTTAAAGCTTATCAAAGCCCATATATTTACTTATGCCACCTCACTTGGGCTTCATATTCCATAGTCTTTATCTTATTTTTAATATCATAGGCCCAATTCAATTTAATCCATTTAACTGTGGGCCTTCTTATAATTTACGTATATTAATTAAATTGGTGTCAAAATTATGGGATGTTACATCAATAGAGTCCCTATTCTTTTGGTAATGTGTCAAAGTAGTCATTGTCATTAAGTAATAAAAGAAAAATGTTAACGTGACTAACGATGAAAATAAAAAATTACTTGTATGCCACATGTACTGTCACATGGAATAATTCAATTAAAAATTTTGTTGGAACATCAAGTATAATTCATTTTATTTTATTAATTCATTTTAGAGAAAATATATATAATAATAAATAAATAATAAAAAATAAAAAATAAAAAAAACCCTGATCTGAGAAAGAGGCAGACACAAGCTTATGAATAGAAAACACCCTTCCAAATGTTTAAGAATGAAGTCCTTAAAACTTAGGGGGTACCCTTCTTATTATTATTATTTTTTTTTCAATTCAGGGTTGCTTGGTTGAGTAATTCTATGTATTTGTGGACCCACTATTTGATCCTTGTGAACTGACGAGGGAATGGATGTTCTACACATCATTTTTTTTTTTTTTTGGTGATTGAATTATTCAAATGGATCTTCAATTGGAACGAAAATCACAGGTGGCCTAGGTGGGTCTTCAAATGGGTCTAATAATTTCACAAAAGAAGAAAAAATAAGTGTATGTACAATTCATACATAGAATTCACCAACTAAAACCTAACATCTTAGGATTAGCTTATAATTTTTATTCACAAATGTATGCAGGATTGAGCCAAAATTTGAAGTTAAGGTAGACGAAAGTATAATAAATAAATAAATATATATATATATATGCGCCTAGTTATCAAAACGTGAATCGTATCGTGAATCGATTTTTCATTTTTTCGTATCGTATCGTATCATGTATCATAAGATACACAAACACTTAATAAAATTTATAAAAAATTATAAATATACATATATAAAGGGTATATTCGTTATAAATTTTGAATATATTCAACTAATAACAAATTTATTCATTACTTATGTAATATCTAACAAGCTAACAAAATAAATCAAACTAGCATGTGTTTATAACATACACGTTCAAATTACTTAAATTTAAAAGTGATAATATATTACAAATGACTCAAAAATAATAATTTATTTTCATCATAATCATCAAATTGTCTAATCAATCCCATATAAGTCAATGTTATCATCCTATTTATAATTTTGCAAACTTATATCTTCATTAAAATTTTCTTCATCATCTTTTATCATTAACATTTACTATCTCTTCTTTTTTCTTTTTCTTTTTCTTTTAATAATTTTTCTATAAATGTTTTTTGGCATTCTAGTTTCTTGGACTTATAGCAATAATGATAAAAAAAAAATTTATATTGTCAATTAATATTTTATTCATATTAATATATAAAATAAATTTATAAACATTAAAGTGAAGGATAAGTGTGTATTGTGTAGTCCAATTGTAGGAGAGAGATGAAAAAAAAAACTTATGAATATGTTATTAGTAGGCTAAATTAAGTAAACTAATAATTTTGTGTTAAAAACAAGTCTAACAACTTGTTTTAGATTTAAATAAAAGTACAAATTTTAACAAAAAATCTCATTTTAAAATTTTAACAAAAAATCTCATTTTAAAGTATTTGTCTATGTATCGTACGATACGTACGATTTTACGATACAATACGATTCATACGATACGCACACTATATCATACGATTCTTAAGCGCTTATGAGACGCCGATATGATTTGAAACTTTTTACACACGATACAATACATATCGTACGATACGTATCGCGTATCATACGATACTAACAACAGTGAATATATGAAATTCTAAATAAGCATCCATTTAGTATTAACAAACTGTCAATAAAGACAAAAAAATAAAATTATTGTTTCTTAATATATTACAATGCAATCATTTATGAAAATGGAACTTGACATTCATCTTTGATGCTTGTGTTAGCTTTTGGTTAAAGGCAAAAATAAAATTTTTTAAAAGGCCCAGTTGTTTGTGTTAGATAAAATTAGTTGATTAAGCTTAACTTTTTTTAGTTTTGCTATTGACAATTTTCGTTGTTGGGCTAATTTTTTTGGGTTTGTAAATTTTGTTTTAAATTTTAGATATATCAAGGATATTGTTAAGGGGGGGCAAGTGTTATTTCATTGAACCAAATTAAAAATTGATAAATTTTTTTTTTGAGAAAATGAAAATTGTTAAAATTAGTAGCTATATATATATATATATATATACACACACAAGTATTTTTTTTAATAAAAAAAAAATGAAAGGGGCCATCGCCCTCAAAGACCAAAGTCCAAGAATAGCACCCTCCCTAGACATATGTGCAATCTCAATAATCGTGCACTTACTCATTGTTCTAGAAAGTGGATTACAAAGAAGTGAATTATGCAAAGATTTGCCAACTTATAAAATCTAAAAACTCTGTAAGATACCAATTATTTTTAGTATGCAAACTGCACATTATGGGTTATTCCATTTTGGAAAGAAAAAGTGGAATAGTTGTTGAGCTAATTATAATTTATATACTTAGTTTTACTCAGCGTAATTTGTGTTATTGGGGTAAAATGAATTTTGTAAACATTTACATTTCTTTTCAAAGAAAATCTATTGCAATGGTACAACTATGTACAAAGAAAATGATTTTTTTTTTTTTTTGCGCCAATGGAGGATGGTTCAATTGGTAAGGTTCATGCACTTTGTCTAACCCACCTAGATTTGAGTTCCGCTACCAACAGTCCTTCGTTGGTGGGCATCCATAAGGGTTGGCCCGCACCCTACCCGGAGGTTGGCGTAGCTTAGCTAATTCCCTTTTTTTGTTGACCCAAAAAAAAAAAAAAAGTCTTTTGCAATATGGTATTATCAATAAGTTTTTCAATAAATTTTGCATTAGAATTAATGATAAGGACTTGTAAAAGACTTTGGATTAATTTTTCTTTTTTTGAGAGGAAAAGCGCTTGCAACTTGTTACTAATGGTATTACTCATTCATGGCTAAAGTTAGATAATTTAGGGTAGATTTTTCCACAAAATATAAAATCTAATGATTCAAATAGAGCCCTAATAGTTTCTTTTTAGTCCAAAGACTTCAAACTACAGGGCTGTAAATGTAGAAAATGAAACTTCGTGGATTAAATTGTGACATGGCCAAACCACAAGGGGTAAACTGTAATTTACCCAAGAAATTATTCTGGATTTTTGTGAAAGCGTCCTATGTTTTTTGTTCTCAATTGTGCTTCAAGGAATGAGACACCACTATGAAGTATAAACATAAATGTTCCCCCCTCTCTGCTTCAGTAGTATTTCAAAGGGCCACTAATATATTGGCTATTGAGCTGCCAATTGAGTCCAACTAAGTTTTTGACTTTTAACTGTGTTCAATCATAATAAAGCTGCCAATTTCTAAAACACCATTCTTGGTGACAATTTCGTACCTCCACATACAACTTTTAAAACACGAAGGTGTAATAAAATTCAATGACACAGTTGCAACTTGGAACATATATTCATACTTATAGTATACATTTGTTTATATCGTATATCGGCACTTCAATATGGAATATATTCAAAAAGTACAAAAGAACCATAAGAGAAAGGAGGAGCAACTGAATGCAATCTATGGAACTGATGTGCTTGCAGAATATTTGATGAGTGAAATAAGTTCAGATGGAGATTTAATTGCAAGTGATTACCATATATAGAGAAAACAATTAAACCAACAAATGATGTTTTATGACACAAGTTTTAGTTATGGCAACCTAGGCTCTCACTACCAAACCCATATCAAATATCTCTGTTGAGGATCTAGTCTTGTGGCGCCCCCTATCATTTAAAGACGGACAAAGTTTAGCTACAAAATTAGTTGTAACTTAAGGCTACAAACTCATTTAATAAAATAAATATTACTACATATTTTGAAAATCTAACCGTTGAATTGCATGTTCTTTATATTCTTGATACACATATTAAATTTTATGTCAATCAGATATCATTTACTATATGATCTATAAGTTTATATTTTGTGCATAATTTTAAATTATAAAAACTTGCAATTTAAAAAATTTATTAATGACATAGCTATTGATTTTTAATTTTCTTGAAATTTTGCAAGCATAGAAGATATAAGAAGAAGATGTAATCCAATGGTGGATTTGTCAAAATTCACCTCCAATAAAAAGATATTAAGTAAGTTCGTAGTTTAAGGCTACAACTAATTTTGTAGCTAAACTTTGTCTTTGCAAGCAGAAATCGGTGCATGATTGTCTCATTATTAATACTACAAGCTACATCTCTTTCAATGTACACAATCAAGCAATCATTCATCCACTAAATGTAAAACAATTTATGAAGCAAAATTTAGTTTTATTGGCATAAAAAAAATTGAGGGTGTTCCCAAATTTTTTTTAAAGGGTAGACAAATAAAAAAATTTAAATTATTATATATATATATATATATATATATATAAAAATTTTAGGTTATGGTGGTCCTAGGACCACCCTGGCCTTAAGGTGGCGCCGCCCCTGACCAAGGGTTGTCGAGTACAAATTGAGGGAGAAGAGAAAGATTTGTCACCAATCTGGGAAGAAAGGAAAAAGGATGGATAAAGCACTCATCACCTTCGCATTCAATACTTTGCACCCACTTAGCTTGCTCATTAATGAGGAAAAGACATGAATAGTGTCAGCCCAGCTCATACCCTAGTATGGAAGCCTTCTAGTAAGGTCTTGATAGGACAAGTATTAGAGAAATCCAACCCTGACCTTCCAAATGTAGGGCTCAGATACATCTTAGCTGAATATATAAAGCTAAGAAGCCCCTGGAGGAAGGGATGGACTTTTTAAGACTGACAAACCATTAATAATTGCTATCTCGGACTAAACCCAAGGACCTCAATATAAGCTTTCAAGGCTGTTTCTTATCTGAGATCACTGACTTGCACTTATAATTAATTCAAACACATCCACTTTAGTCTTTTCATCTTGTTAATGGTATTTAAGGTTGATTGAGCATCCCATCTCTTAAAAAATTAATTGTGTGAGTAAAAGTAACAAGTTTTTACCTGACGTAAGCCTGACCTACTTTTTGCCCGCCACATGTGGTGTTTATAATTTGATTTAATATTTAAATCCAAATATTTGAATTTTATTTAGTACAAAAAATTCATTTATTTATAACTTTGCATTTTTTTTAAAGAATATATTGAATGTTTAGGTATTATCTTAGAATTAGCTTCTATTTTTTCCAACTCATGAAAAATTCTTGGTAAGGTTATCAGTATTTTATTTTTTTGATAGTATGATAGTTGGGTCCAATCGGGGCCTTGGAGTAAGGGGATTTAAATATTGGATGTCTTAATTAGAAACACTAGCTAGGAGATGCCAACCGGTTGAGTTACAAAACTTTTGGCAAGTATTTTAGTTTTTTTTTTTTTTGAGAAAGACAAGTATATTAGTTAGTTGAATAGAATTGCTCATGTATTATTCCAATTTGGTAAAAAAAGAAAAAGAAGAAGAAGCTTATTTAATTATTTATATACTTAGTTTATTTATTTCATACAACATAAACTTTGTTATTGTGATAAAATTGAATTCATTATAAAAATTTATTGAAAACTTGAAAATGTAAGACTAATTTTTTGGGCTATGATATTATCGATAAGTTTTTCATTGAAGTTTGTATTTCAATTCATTCTAAAAAAAAAAAATTGTATTTCAATTAATGATAATAAAATTTTAAATTAAAAAATTGGAATAAGATTCACTCCCTTTAAAATTCCTCTAGTTTTTAATTAGATGTGAGACACATGACATTTTTTTGAATTTGTGTGACCTATAAAAATTGGAATAATGCTAGAGATACAAATAATTTTAATTTTTTTTTTTACAAACTGTTGATGGGTGAGTGATTATTGTTAAATGAAAAGGTAATATTAATGGTGGACCTAGATAAAAACCAATGAGAGGTTGGCCACGTCAATATTTTTTTAAAATGTTGTAGAATAGTTTGTGACTGTAGTATTACTCTAAAATTTGTAGTATTTAAATAGGAAGAGATCTTATCATGGTCTAAATTAGAATAGATTGACTTAATTGGAGGAATCCCTTAGGGGGTACAGAAATTAAGGGTAGGGATTCAAACTCAATATCTCTTGGATTTCATAAGGCCTTTAGAACTACTAGACAATTATCAAGGCTTTTTGAGGATGGGTCTTGATGTGATGACAAGTGTCCTTCATCAAAAACAAAAAGTAGTAACTTTGAGTTTGAGAATTAGGGTCTGTTTAGTAATGTTGTTCTAGTAACATTGTTCTAGTAACATTGTTTAAATGTTGTGAAAATACGTGTAAGTGAAAAAGTGTTATAGAAATACGTGTTATAGAAATACGTGTTGGGTTGTTTAAACAACGAAAACTGTTGTTCAAACAATGTTACCAAACAGGCTCTTAGCCTCTCAAAAAAAAAAAAAAAAAAAAAAAAGAAAGTAAGATTGTCTATCATGACCTCTCATAAATTTTACAAAAGTGGGAGTCTTTTATATCAGGTAATACTTTTTTTTAGATATAAGCATGTTAATTCCAATATGAAATCAACAAAGTGGATAAATATAAATTAGGCTATTTGTCAGCAAGTAGATTACTAAATCTGCTTGAAATATTTTATTTTTTAAAACTCAGTATGAATCTTAAACATTTACTGGGTCGATTACTATTGGTGCTCAAATGAAGTCATCACAATATAATTATTATACAATAACGTAGTCATTGGTGTAAATTATATTGATTTATATAGATTTATTTCACATTCATAATTTACTTTTTGAGTCGTTAAGCTTAAAAGCCTTACAACATTGACCGGTCACCATTATGAAGAAATTTTAGAGACATTAATAAGCAAAAATAATCGATAATGCAGTGGAGTATATTAAAAAAAAAAAAAGAAAATTAGAGAGATTGGAAATGCAATGGAGACTACCCGTACATGGCTGATTTAATATATCTGTAATAAGAGATACTTTCCTGTTGACCAGAAAATACCACATGCAATGATAGAAAGTTTGATCAACCCAAGCCATCCAAAAATAAAAATAAGAAGTCTTATTACAGTCCACTCTAGCTGCCCAATGGAATTCAAACCATGGTTTTATCATAAACATGATTGCGGTTTTATCATAAACATGATTGCCATTTTATTCAGTGACTCCAGTCTTGGTGACAAGTTTGTGCATTCAAATGCTATATAGAGCATAGAATATACTGAATGTTAATCAACTAGGATAGAGCTAAGATAAACTAATAAGGATGTGAGATAGACTCAAAATTCATTGAGTTGTTTTCCTGCATCAATAATTGTTGGCCTATCTTCTGCTGTATCAGAGATGCAACTCAAGGCAATTTGTGCAAAAGCAAGAAAATGTTCCTGATTAAATCTTTCTTTTAGTAACATAGGATCTATGATTTCAATCAGCCAATTTTGTTCGTCATATGGCTTCACCAACATTGGTAGAAAGGAGGGACTATACCTGTACTGTGGAGTATTCAACATCCATCCAGCCAAAAGCCCAAGTAGGAGCACACCATAAATATACACATCAACCTTCTCAATTATATAGCCTGTAGCAATATATTCAGGTGCACCACACCCCATTCTCTCACATGCGGCATCAAATACATGCAGTTCACCTTTAGGAATAGATAAGAGTGAGAAATCAATCAGTTTGGCAACATTGTTCTCATCTAATATAATGATGGCTGACCTAATATCTCTATGGATGACAGTCTTGGAAAATGAAGTATGAAGATATGCAAGGGCATTAACTATGCCCTGCATTTCCATGTTAAGGGCTCAAAGTGGATTGTCCCAGTTGGGTTGATATAATTGGAGAGAATTTTATCCCTGAAAAGTTCATATACTGGAGTTGAATATTTGGTCTCTAAGCAGCGTCTTAAGAGTTTTAGAACATGTTGGTGGACACTCATTTGAAATCCCACCACCATGTCCTTAATAATGCCAAGCGTAACTTCTTCCATAACAGAAAATCCTTTTTCTCTTGTGTAGTACTTTTTAACTGAAAGTAAGCGGTCTTCTAGAGAACCCTTGAATAACTTAAAATCATTATCCTGCAAAATACATTGACACTGGTCATGGTTGTTTGTTGCTCTTTTGAGCTCCTCAGTAGAGAAGACATGGATAGAATTGTTTTTCCCATTGCAAAAGGCAATTAGCTCCTCTAATAATAGTCATCCATTCTTCATAAGAGATGTCTCCTATTTTGCTTTCCTCTTCATTTTCAAACACAAATTCATCTTGTCCACTAAACCTTTAGATTACAGATAGAAATATTAATATACACATAATATGTTATGACATGAAGAGGCTATAATATTGCTGTAAACCAAGATGCTTGGAGGCCATTGATCAATCTTTTTGCTTAGAGATCAAGGGTTATGCACAATTTAGAGTTTGAAACTGGTTGTACACTTACCACCATGTAAAGAATGAATCACTGGAATTTGAAACATATTACACTATAAGAAATCAAACATGTTCTATGACCATTCTCATAACTCATGATTTACATCTTTGGGCAATTTGGACATGTACGAGAGTTTAGACCAATCAGGTCATTATGGTTCATTTGTTCGATCAACAAATGTTTTGTACCTTAAGAAATTTTCCATGGACACCTTGTCCATTGAATTCTTAAGTCTTTTAAAGCATTATATATGTCAGAGCTTGGTTTCATGCTATAATCATATACACTACATTAATTGAATTATTTCAAAATCCTATCAGCCTAGAGTCAATTAAAAAGGACAAAGAAAAATGAGAGGGGGGGGGGGGGGGGGGGGGATGGTGGGGTTTAAGTAAATCAGCCTAGAGTCATATTTGGTTTTTTTTAATATTTGTATAATAATTATTTTACTTAAATATTTAAAAAAAAGAAGTGATAATTTGAGATATGAATATGAGTTTTGACTTTTGAAGTTAAAATATGAATCTAAATCTACCTCAAACAATACTTTTTAGCAGCATATCAGTAGGACTAGGAACACAATTATTAAATTAGCATGATCCAAGAACATAAATCTCAAAATATCATGATCTATTAACACAAATCTTGAAACTCAATCCCGCTTCATAGGCATGGAGGCAAATATAATAATTGAAAACTAAGGGTTTCAAAGAGAATGTACCTTATTCTACCCAGAGAAAGAGAGATGCAGCTATAACATAAGAAGCTCCAGAATTTGGTAGCTTGTGGATTTGGAGCCTTACTCTTATCCTCTTGACAATATCATTGTATCATGAGCTCTATAATATAGTACCTATCAAAAAGTATTTTCAAAGAGTCAAGGAAAGGCTTACTAGTAAACTGATAATGACCAAGCAGGAAACTAGTGGGAAATTTCATCACAATGACTTGGCTGTTTTCTTGGAGTTGGAGTTTCTCTTCAACAAACCTGTGTGCTGGACCAGATTAAGAATATAGTATGTAAAGAAATCAAAGTTGTTGACCAAATTTCTAATCAATCTTTTAGTTGGAGGTGAGGTTTTCAATGTTGGTTCTGTTTCTCTCAATTGCATGGCTCCAACAAATAGAAATCTAATATCCTAATATTTACTTCACATGCTTTTTTTTAATTGCATGGAAGTGCTGGCAACTAATTATTACTAGTATTGCTCATTCATGGCTAAACTTGGATAATGTAGGGTACATTTGTCCACAAAATATAAAATCTATTACTTTAAATAGAACCCTAATAGTTTCTTTTTAGTCCTAAGAGTACAAACTACAGAACTATAAATGTAGCAAATGAAACTTTAGGGATTAAATTTTGACACTGCCAAACCACAATTTTAAATTGTAATTTATAACTATTATTTGTTAATTCAACTTATATTCATTGAAACAAAACAGTGTACACAGGGAAAAACCCCAAAACCAGAGAAGGGAAGGTACCAGCATAGGGAACCTCCCTACTACAGCACCCAACTTACAAATCTAACTACAAAACCGAAGAAATTAGCAAAGCAAAAGTGCACTAACAACGCAACCTTCTTGCTACCTTTAAAGCTAAAGAAAACAAGGAGACTAAACAGCACATCTGTAAAGCATCCAAACCTGCATGTCAGTGCAGTAGCACATGGACAGCATAATAGCACTCTGGCAACACACAGCATCACATGTAATTTACCCAGAGAAATTATTCTGGATTTCTGTGAAAGCATCCTATGTGGATTATCAGTGGAAATTGGAGGGTTTAAACTTTACATTTGAGGGATCCTTTCCCAGTCTAAGTTGGATTTTACTAAGTGCTTCTATGTCATATTAAGATTTGAGTCCTATCTGGACCTCTAATAGTTTAATTTATTCACAATCTCTATGTGTGTTTTGATTTGCTATATCATTTGTGCTTCAGGTCTAATTGTTCGATTATTAATTCTCACCATCTTCTTCTTTGGGGCTTGGGCTGGGGCAGATCATATTTTTGGGATTGTTAGTTTTAGATTTTTTTTTTTTTTTTTTTTGGTTTTGTTGAGTAGGTATGCTTACTTTTCAGTGTCAAACTGGTGAATGGTACCGCACCATCTCAACCATATATAATCTTGTGACGGGTACCTTCAATCAGGGAATTAGAAACCACCACGAACCCCCCCCCCCCCCCCCCCCCCCCAAAGTATTTCTAAGGGCCACTAATGTATTGGTTATTGAGGAATCCAACTAAGTTTCTAACTATTAACTGTATGTTCAATCATAATAAGGCTGCCATCCTTGTGAGAATTTCATACCTCCACATGAAAATTTAAAACACAAAGGTGTAAAATAATTCAATTTCAATGGCACAATTGCAACTTAAAATATATATATATATATATATATGTGTGTGTGTGTGTGTGTACTTTTAGGCTTTTAGCATACATTTGTTTTATTGTGGACCCTGAACAGCAATGAATTTAGAGGAAAATAGGCTAACAAGGCTGTAAGATAGACCAATCAATTTGCAAAACTTATTTTTTTGCAACATTAGTCATTCTTGTTGGCAGGCAAAGTTGTAAGGAATGTGGGTCAGGGATTAACCTTCAGTTATGAGCGGGAGGGGTTCGACCCATAGAGAATACTGTGAATTTTGCAGCCCATCGCACCGATGTTGCAATTCAAGATTGGCAAATTCTCTAAGAATAGCAGCAGAGGAGAGGAGGATCTTATGAAACAAACATCTAGAATTTGGCTCAATTGGGGGAAAAAATACTGCATTCTTTCATCCAGCTGTTACAATAAGAAATGCTAGAAAACTAACTACTTTGTCTGAAGGATGATCAGGGGAATAGGTAATGGATCCCAACGGGTAAAATAATTAGTTGTGGGGTACTATTATCAGAATATGTTAGGCACCTCTAAGTGGCATCTTGCTCAAGAAATATGGGGAGACTTTCAACAGGCTCTAGACTTCCAAATTTTAGTAGATCACAAAGAAAATTTGTAGAGGTCAGTTTCAAGTTTGGAGATCCAGCAGACTATGTTTTCTTTGGATGGAGAGAAGGCCCCAGGCCTTGATGGGTTCACAACTTTTTTTTTCATAAAAGCTTGGCTTGTTATCCATTCGAATGGACAAAGGGATCCATTGTCCCCTTATTTGTTTTTGCTAGCAATGGAGTTCCTAACTCAGATGCTAAAAAAAAGGATTTTTAGTTGTAAAGACTTCAAATTCCATCCCAGATGAAGACATTGAAATGTAGCTCTTTGGAGGTTTGTGCTGCACTATTTGTTATGGTGTATATGGTGGGAATGGAATGCTAGATGCTTTGAGGGCTGTGAATGGTCTATTCTTGAGATTAAGTCTTTGTTTTTTCTTACTCTTCTTGAATGGAGTCTAGTTCTGCCATCTTGCTTTTGTTTTTCCCTTCCTGTCTTAATTAATCATTGTAATCCGGGCTCTTAATTTTTTCTAGTGTACTTGGGTTGGCTGTTTTAATAAAATTTGTTACGTTACTTAAAAAAAAAAAAAAAATTCCATCCTAGATGTGAGAATATGCAGCTTATTAATATTTACTCTACTAGAATGATTTCACAAGAGCTGATCTACTCCTAGTCCAGTTAATGAAAAGTGTTTGGAAGACTTCATAGTGATTTCTGGCTTGTAGATTAATACTCTAAAAGTAAAGTATTTTGTGCAAGTGTATATGGATCTAAAGAACTAGATTGTGGATGCACTTTCACTTTAAGTCATTAATCTCCCAGTGAGATATCTGGGTATGCCTCTAGTCCTTGGTAAGCTAAGCTATCATGATGCAAGCCCCTAATTGAGAAAAAAATGAGAAGAATAAATTCTTGGACATTTTAATACTAATCCTTTGCAAGCAGATTGAAGTTATTACAATCAGACTTGTATTATGTGTTTTTGGGAGGTGAGTTAGTGGATGTTGCTTTGTTGTAGGTAATTTAACACAAGATTTATGAAGAAAGAAGCTAAACTTTACATAACTAAAAAATGGAGGTGGAAAGACTCACATGCACCTGTCACTTTTTTTGTTATTCTAAAAAAATAACGTTTAATGGAGTACAATCTTAAGTGCAGCCAAAGTTGTGAGAAAGAAGACAACCATTTCATCAAACACTATTAGAGCAAGATGCTTTCCCTCCACCGCTCCACCATATTAGAATATGTGGTTGATCCAAACCACAATACAAAACCTTTATAGTAATTGGTTTTTTGATCTTCTAAGAAAAAAATCTCCATATTTATGACAAAAATATGTTTTGATTAAATTTTGTAATGACTGCTCTGTGCCTAAGTTATGACAATGGTGTTAAAAGCTGGATTTGTATTGATTATGTATAAGCAAGAAAATGAACAAACAAAAACACAATGTAGAGATATAACTCCAATAAGTGAAAAACTTCCAAAACATAAAAAAAAAAAAAAAAGAAAAAAAAAAAGAAAATTTGATTTGCTAAAGAATGTAAGAGTGTAAGAATGAAGGTACCTGAGAATAAGATGTTGAAAGCATTGCTTCTCTAAATTTCCATCCAATATATTAAAATATTATTATTGAAACCCACAGGAGAATAAAAGACTACTTGCATCTGCACATTCAAGAAAAAAGGAAGAGAGTGTAACCCAAAAAGAGGGAAAAATGATTCAAATATGACTAAAAGGAAATTACAATAATGCTGTAGAATGAAATTCAAAAATTGTACAAATGTATCACTCGACACCCTAAAGCTTGGTAACTTTGGTACAAGCAAATATAAGTTTTTAGCATAATCATATACTATAGCTTGTGCTCCAAATGAATGCCAATTGGTTCCTTAACCTCACTCCATCTCTCAAAGACTATAAATAATGGTGCAAAAATATAATAAAGCATCAAATTTAGATCAAATCAACACTCAGTCCAAAAATTAGATTTGCTAGGTCTAATGATAAGTCTGCACCTACTAATGTCCAGAGTAGTGACCAACAAGATGACATGGCATAGGAAGTCATGACATGAAGAAGTTCAATTAAAATACAAGTAATTGGAAAGAAAACAAAAGGGAGGAAGAGATTGTCCCACATAAATAAGTGTAGCATCTTATAGCATGTGTACTTGGTTATGAAATAGACTAAGTACCAAGTATTACAAAATGAGCTTACACAAGAAATACAGGAAAAATGAGAGCATGTTTGAATTTCATGAAAAATGAGAGCATGTTTGAATTTCATGAAAAATGAGAGCATACTTGAATTTCATGGAAATGTGATCTCCGTTTTAATATGATATGAAGGCTGAAAGGTCAGATGTGAAAATTAGGTGTACAACAAAGTGTGCAAATAGCATTCTTTTCCTAACGTTAGCCAATAGCACAAAGTTTCAACTACAGTATTGCTTTCAAAAGTGCTTAATAATGACAAATATATATATATATATACCCACTTCATTTAATTTGAAAATTTCAATTGAAACTAAGCTAATGAATGCTACTAAGCTCAAGAACTTCATCTTTGATATTTAACATGCCTCACCACTTTCATTTTCAAAATAATTCTCCATCTGCAGGCCTTCTTTGTTACCCTTGACGAACTTCGGTTGAGCCTCCATTCTTAAGCCGAGTCTTTGGTTTTAGGCTATCATTATTATTTACAAAGCCCTTGGTGATGCAGGACAACCTAGGCTTCCCACCTAGATTAGCCCTACCAATGAACCTTAGGCTTCCCACCTAAGGAGTTTGGAATCATCACCAAACAAATACGCAAATAATTTCAATAATAATAATAATAATCTGTAACGTACAAAAGGAACCATCTGGAGCTTTATATACAGCTTCCAGGATAAAGATAAACTCTCCTAAACAAATCCTAAACAATCTCAAATACTAATATGATAATCCTAAACAGTCTCAAATACTAATCCAATACTAAAGATAAATTCAAATAAAAATAACATAAATGATAAAGATAATCTCCACAGATGTGCCATCATGTGGTGTCCGCACCAACTCCCCTGGGGTGGGAGAAACTCGACCCCGTCGAGTAAAACTCAAAGGATCAAGTGACATCAAAATAAGCTCCATCAAGCCACAAGCTCACTGGGTCAGCATGGCGCCTCCGTCGACGCTCATATGTGCGGGTGATAGGAGGTAGAGATGAAGTGGTAGCAAGTGAATCCAAGTAAGCCTCCAAAAGAGCGGGATCAAGCTGCTGCAACTCCTCTCTGGTGATCCATGTACAGTCAGAATCAGGCCGTCCTCGCCAGCGAACCAAGAAGCGCTGAACTATTCCATCCCTAGTGAAAAGAGACTACTCATCCAAAATAACATCAATAATATCTTTATGTGCCTTTTGGAAACAAGATGGTGTAGGGCTAGGGACATGGTTAGTCAAAGAAGGGGAGGGTGAAGCATCAAAAGGGTCATAGGGAATAACTGCTGGACCTTTAAAAGCAATTAAATCAGCAATATTAAAAGTAGAACTAATACCATAGTCTGAAGGTATATCAATCACATAAGCATTAGGTCCAAGTTTCTTTAATACCTTGAATGGGCCAGCACTGCGGGCCTGCAGTTTCTTAACGGTTCCTGAAGGATACCGTTCAGGCCTGATACGAATCATAACATAATCTCCTACATCAAAGTCTAAATGACGTCGATGTAAATCAGCCTGAGTCTTATACTTAAGATTACTAGCATGAATTCGTTTGTTGATCTCGTTATGTAGCTCATGCATGTGACTAGCAAACTCTACTGCAGACACAGAAACCCTATCATGTGAGGACATTGGGAGAAGGTCTAAAGGTCTCCTAGGTGTATAACCATGAACAACTTCAAATGGGCTCATACCTATGGACCTATTGACTGAGTTGTTGTATGCAAATTGGGCTACAGGGAGTATAGATTTCCAAGTCTTACCATTCTCACCTATGAGACACCTTAAGAGATTTCCTAGACTCCTATTGACAACCTCAGTTTGACCATCAGTTTGAGGATGATATGCTGTGGAGAATTTCAATTTTGTTCCCATCATGTGCCAAAGGGTCTTCCAAAAGTAGCTCATGAATTTAACATCCCTATCTGACACAATTGTTTTAGGTAACCCATACAACTTAACAATCTCATCAAAGAAAATCTTGGCTACCTTGGATGCATCAGAAGTCTTAGAGCATGGAAGAAAATGAGCCATTTTAGAGAACCGGTCTACCACTACAAAGATGGAATCAAACTTTCTAAGGGTACGGGGAAGACCTAGTATAAAGTCCATGCTAATATCCTCCCAAGGACGGTGTGGAACTGGTAGAGGAGTGTAAAGGCCAGTATTTTGCTTGCAATGCTTAGCTAACTGACATTGACGACACTAACCAATTATCTTAGCAACATCCCTCTTAAGACTTGGCCAATAGAACTGCCTCTCTACCTCTTCAATTGTCTTATCACGTCCAAAATGTCCTGAAAGTCCTCCCGCGTGCACTTCCCAAACCAAAAAGTCTCTAACTGATGTGCGGGGGATACAAAGCTTATTGGCTTTAAACAAGTAGCCATCTCGGAGGATAAAATCATCAACAACCTGAAGATGTTCAGTCCTAAGTGTAGTGTACACTTCTCCAAAATCTGGGCAAGATTCATACTCCTCTTGCAACTTCTCAAATCCTATGATTTTTGTGCTCATCACAGAAAGTAAGGTGACTCGACGACTCAAAGCATCAGCTACCTTATTCTCAACACCAGATTTATGTCTCAAAACAAAAGAGAATCTTTGCAAATACTCAACCCAAGGGACATGTCGAGCATTTAATTTCTTTTGGGAATTGATGTGGCGGAGAGCATCATGATCAGAGTAAATGACAAACTCATGGGGTGTCAAATAATGACTCCAATATCTTAAAGCTTGTACCACAGCATAGAGTTCTTTGTCATATGTTGAATACTTCTTCTTAGCCTCATTTAATTTCTCACTAAAGTAAGCTATAGGGTGACAATCTTGGCTAAGAACTCCTCCTATGCCTACACCAGACGCATCACATTCCACTTCAAAGACCTTATCAAAGTCTGGTAGGCGCATCACCGGTGCTTCTGTCATCTTTTTCTTGATTTCTCGAAATGCTTTACCAGCAGCATTTGACCATTGGAATTCGCCTTGCTTCATACAATCAGTGATTGGTGCCATGATTGTACTAAATCCACGTATGAAGCGGCGATAGAAAGTTGCAAGCCCATGAAAACTGCGAACCTCATGAATGTTCTTAGGTTCGGGCCAATCCACTATGGCCTTGACCTTTTCTGGGTCAGCAGAAACCCCTTTGGAGGAGACCACAAAACCTAAGAAAATGACACTATCACTGAAGAAAGAGCATTTCTTGAGGTTGGCATACAAGTTTTCTTTCCTCAAAGTGGAACAAACTTGTTTAAGATGGTCCAAATGTTGCTCTTTTGATTTACTATAAATGAGGATATCATCAAAGTACACTACCACAAATTTTCCCATAAAAGGCCTTAGTACTTGTGTCATCATTCTCATAAAAGTACTAGGAGCATTTGATAAACCAAAGGGCATCACAAGCCACTCATATAGACCGTTCTTTGTCTTAAAAGCAGTCTTCCATTCATCACCTGGGCGGATCCTAATTTGATGGTATCCACTTTTCAAATCAATCTTCGAAAAGATTGTGGCTCCTGACATCATATCAAACATATCATCTAACCTAGGGATAGGAAAACGATACTTCACAGTAATCTTATTGATTGCGCGACTATCCACGCACATTCTCCAGGATCCATCTTTCTTTGGGGTCAAGAGTGCAGGGACTGCACATGGGCTTAAGCTTTCACGCACAAATCCTTTGTGCAAGAGCTCACCCACTTGTCTAACCATCTCATCATGTTGAGGAGGGTTCATTCTATAATGGGGCAAATTTGGGAGTGCTGCTCCCGGGACAAGATCTATGGCGTGTTGAATATCACGCATAGGAGGCAACTGATTTGGAAGCTCCTTAGGGAAGACATCTTGGAACTCTTGAAGCACTAAACGTACTTCTTTTTTAGGTTCTTCAAAGTTATCTAGTGCAGCTTCTTTAACAACCAAAGAAAAGATGATGGAGTCTTGATTGACAGCTCTCTCAAGTTCTTTTGGACTAATAAGGTTCATACTTTGCTTTTTGGGCTCTTCTTTAGCCTTACTTGCACTAACAAACTTAGTCTTGACTGGGTTAAGCTTAATCCTTTGTCCATTGTGCATAAAGGAACAAGAATTCGAGCGACCATAAAGAGTGACATCTAAATCATAGAGCCATGGTCGTCCCAAAATTATGTGTCCTACATCCATTGGAATCACATCACATGAAATTTGAGCCTTGTATGAGAGGATATGAATAGGAACAAGACACCTATCCTTGATGGTGATAGATGAATCATCTACCCAAGAAACCTTATAGGGCTTAGGATGGGCAACTAACTTCAAACCTAGGAGGGAGACAAGTTTAGAAGAAACTGCATTAATGCAACTTCCACTATCAATGATAACCTTGCAATTTGTGGTTCCACACTTGACAAAGGTTTGGAAGATAGTATTTCTTTTCCAGTCATCACTTTCTTTGGACTGTGCTAAAGTACATCTAACAACACTCATTACAGGAGTATCAAGACTACCCTCACTGAGATTATCAAAAGATGGTAGAGCTCTAATGCAAGCTAATTTGGTGGAATCATCCTCTCCTATTTCTACAATGTCTTCAATGTTAGGCTCATAGACTACTTCTTCTACTTCTTCCTCTCCATCCAATTCTTCAATCAACAAAGTCTTATTAGGACATTGGGCAGCCATATGACCAAAGCCTTGACACTTAAAGCACTGGATTCTAGAATTGGGCCTAAATGTCTCTCTAACCACACTCTTCCCTTTGTCTTCTGGGCGCAAGGGCCTATTGTTGGGATTGGGTCTAGGTTGAGGGCCTTGTTGGTACCTACCCTGAGAGTTCTCTTCTATGTGTAAGGGTCTATTGTTGGGGTAAGGCCTATTTTGGGTACCTTGGAGGTATCTACCTTGCTGAGGCAACATTCGATTGTCAAATCTCCTTCCACCTTGGGGCCTAGGGATCAGCTCTAAATCTTGCACTAAGGTATAGGCATCATCAAGAGTTGAGATCTGTCGGGCCACCAATTCTCTTTGAAGATCATAATTGAGACATTTCCTAAATCTACTCAAGGTAATTGGCTCATCTTCATTTGCATTGCTACGTATCCTGTACTCTTCAAATTGCTCTACGTACTCAGTAGCAGACCTATTGTCTTGTCTCAAATCATGCCATTGATCCAACAAATTGCCTAGATGAGAGACTGGGAAGTACTTTTCATTGAGTTTGGCTTTCATTTCTTCCCAAAGAGTTATGGGTGGTTGGCGGGTTTTACGGAGGTGGTTGACAACACTATCCCAATGGAGTTTTGCTCTTCCTACAAGTTTCATTTTGGCAAAACCTAACTTTTCTATCTTCAGACAGTTCATACCACTCAAAAAAATGCTCCATCTCTTGCACCCAATCATTGTAGACTTGAGGGTTCCTAACACCATCAAAGGTAGGGGCCTCTACTTTGATTTGCTTAGCTGAGTTGTCTTCATTGTCTCTATGATCTTGCCTAGGGTGAGGGACATGTCTATTATTATTTCTTCCATTATGTGTATTATCCTCGTCATACCTAGCCTCTAATTGGCCTAGACGGGCAGTAAGCTCTGCAAGGGCTTGTCTTAATTCATCTTGAGGAGGAGGGTCCATGTTTAGGTGGGATTAGGGACTAGACTGGGATTCAGAACTAGACTCTGATTTGGAATTAGACTGTTCTTTAGAACTAGTCACTAGACGACCACTACGCAAATGCATGCAAAGAGATCAACAAACTAATTCTAGCAAGTGAATAGTAAGGATAAAACTCAAGTTAAATTATATGTGAAGAAAAGTCATGGATTCCACAAGTTGTTGCATTCAAGCAGTACTAGCTTCAACAAGAATTAAATTAAAAGGACCTAATTGTTGCAATGTGATTAGGCTAGTTCAACTACTAATACTGAGAATTAATTACTTAAAATTTTTTTTTTTTTTTTTTGGTTTTTTTTTTTTTGGCTAAAATGAAAGGCTGAAATAAAATAAACCAGCAGCTAAAATATTAAATTCATGTGAAAGTTTTAGCAGATCAAAGGATAAAGGCAGTAGCATGTTACTGTAGGTAAAATTGAGGCACATAGTAGATATATTAATATTAAGTCTGAAAGTGCATTTCAATTCATCAAGTTAGGAAAGTCCACACCTTGGTTGGGCTGTCTTAACAACCTGGGCCTCTGAACAGTGGGTCAGCTACTAATAATGAGAAATTGGGCCTCACGGTAGTGGGGTGGAAGTGAGATTACTTCTTCCTGGGTCGGCTACTAATAATGAGAAGTTGGACTTCACGTGGAGTGCACTGGGACTTTCCTGAGGCTTCTGCTTGACTTTTTTTTTTTTTTTTAATAATATAATACAATAAAGAAACAACTATAATATAAAGCTAAGTAAGGTAAGTCTTATCTGCCAAATTCAAACCAAACACCGAAAAGAACAAAACTAAAAACGAAGAAAGAAAAAACTAGAAGAGAAGCGGCGGAGCAAGCACATCGCCGGAGTCGACGGCGAAGGGGCGGCCTGGGTTCGTCGGCTATGACTGTCAGCGGCACTCGAAGGTGGAGATCGGAGCTGGTGAGTCAAATCTCTGAACCTGTGAAGCAGCAGGGTGGCAGTGACAGTGACGGAGTGTCGGCGGTGCTCGTTGGAGATGATTTCAACGGCGGTTGTGCGATGGTGTCATTCCATTGGTGGGATTGGCGGCTGGTTGGTGGCTTTTAACTCTCTTCTATCTCTGTTTCTGATCTGGTGGTTGTGAATCTGAATTCTTTTTTTTTTTTTTTTTTTTTACGGTAGTGGTCCTAAAGTCAGGCACGAATGGGGGTTACAGGTTTGGAGGGAGTAGTGGGTTTCTCTGTTGGTTTTGGGATGAAGAATTCGTGTGGATAAGCAGGGTATATAGTACGGATTGGTTCAGGTTCGGGTTTGCAGATCTCGTGAGGTAAGAAATTGGGTTGCTTTGGTTTGCAAATCTCGTGGGGTAAGTATTTGAGTAATGGCATGTCTGGTGGTTGATTTGTTTTCTGATGGTGAGTATGGCTGTGGGTTGTCAGTCGTGAATTTGGGTTGTTGAAAGGGGAGATCGGGTTAGGCTCTGATACCAAGTTGATGCAGGACAACCTAGGCTTCCCACCTAGATTAGCCCTACCAATGAACCTTAGGCTTCCCACCTAAGGAGTTTGGAATCACCACCAAACAAATACGCAAATAATTTCAATAATAATAATAATAATCTGTAACGTACAAAAGGAACCATCTGGAGCTTTATATACAGCTTCCAGGATAAAGATAAACTCTCCTAAACAAATCCTAAACAATCTCAAATACTAATATGATAATCCTAAACAGTCTCAAATACTAATCCAATACTAAAGATAAATTCAAATAAAAATAACATAAATGATAAAGATAATCTCCACAGATGTGCCATCATGTGGTGTCCGCACCACTTGGTTTCTACCGGCATCCAAGAACCATTAAATTCAGTTTATTCTCTGCCATTGTGGGTTCTTGTAGGTTCTACCCATGCAAAGCAATTTCCTAGCTGTGAAATCTTACAAACAATATACAATCTTTGGAAGTGTGTAGGCAAATGATGACCAATGAAGATGCCTTGAAATCATTTGTGCAGAGTCTAGAGATATAGTTTGAATAAGGATACTACTATTCTTCCAAGGAAACTACGTGGTTTGCCTTTGGTGATCAGGATTGTGGGTAAGTACATGATTAAAAAGCCGATTTCAAGAATGCACTCAGCCAACTACAACTTCCTGTGTCTCACTAGCGGAGCATTGAAAAGGACATATATGTGCAATTCCTCCATCTTTGAGGTTTCAATCAAAATCCAACCTATCTTCATCACTCTCTTCCACAAAGCTGATCTTAAATTATCCAAGCTATAATAGCATTGATTTGAAACTTGAAGGACTCTGCCAAGTAAACACACTTGAGACAAAGATAAACCCACCCTTCTTGTAAGTGCCAACATCTTCGCCAGAAATACGCATAACCCATCACTGTTATCTTTAAACAGGGTTATAAAATGAATCCTTGAGTTGATGCTCTACTATTTCAATTTTAATTAGCTTTGACATCTTCAGAGCTCACTAATCAGTCAGAAAGTGGAAAACTAAAAGATTACTCTAATGTATGCAATTCATCATTTGCAACAATAAAAGAAATGCTGAGTTACATATTTAACAAACTATCAAAGGTTATACAGAAATTTCACCATTATAGAATTGTTCACAACCTTTTCCCCTATTCAGATTAAAGAAATTTGTTGCCTTCACATGCTTTACATAAAAACAATATGCAATTCAAATGAATAAATAGTACATACTATTAATTCCTCTGTGAATGTCTTGACATTAAGTAGAATATTTTCACAAAAGACATGACTGTAATAAATCCCACTCTTGCAGACATATGCCCCATATTCTAAAAGTATAGTTGTTCAAAGGATATAAAAGATTGAAACTCTTACAATATTACTCAGGTCAACAGATGAGTGAAGGAGCAATTTCTACCTAGATGGTGACATTATATTTCCAATGCTCTAGTGGGTCCATTGCCAAAGGAACATTAATAATACATAAGAGAAATTAAACAAAAAATAATGACTTTATTGGTTAAAACACCAGAGGAAAACCAACCTTTTTTGGTTTGGCTACTTGCTTTTGTGGATTCTTATATTCTTTAAGACTGCATAGTTACCCTCTATGTAAGAAGATTTCCCCATACTTGGAATGCAGCGAACTTGACATTTTTGGCATATCGGGTATTATTTAAGCAAAATAGTAGACATCTTTTAGAAGAAAAGTCTAGCTTCACATTTTACTAACAAGTACTTCTAAGAAATTCCATATACCTTTAGCGAATTTGTATTTAGGAAGAACTATTAATTATGGTTGCAACAAAATACCAAGCAGATTTAGCAAAAAAATGCTGCACTTTTAAACTTATAAGCCTAAGCTACTTGTATATTATGTAGCTAATACAATTTAACACTTGAGGTTTCTAAGACATTTTGTCAAAAAAGGTGAGATACACCCCAAACACTAGCCATAACTTCAAAATGGTCACATCATTGGCAATTCGCCAATATCCCCACACCTAGACATACATACACACCAACAACCAGTTCAATTTTGTTCAAGATACCCAAACATACTAAAACAAATAGAGAAAAAACTCACCTCAAGGTTTCTGGCAGCATCAAGATTGTAGGTAGGTTCAATGAAGAATTTAGTAAGTTGTTTCACTTGTTTGTAGCATTGAAACATAAATTTGATAAATGTGATGACATGTTAATTGTTTTGGCCATTTATGTCCTATTTGAACCATGATGCCCAAAAATAGCATTAAAAAGAACTACTACTGCACACCACTAACTCTACTCAAAAGCTATGGTAATTTTTATGAGATGGTGGGACTAGTTATATTATACATAACACACTCTTTTAAGTAATGTGAGAAAATTTCATGGACTAAGTATAGTATAGAATAAATATTAAAACAACATTTGTTTTTTTTTTTATAAACAACAATAGAACAATAATAGTGATTTGGAAATTACATTGGGCACATTGACAGATCAACTCTTTGCAAGAACTATTACATCTATTACATTGAGGGTTGTCTATAATTTCCTCAATGAAAGTAAGGGTGTGTGGGTGACAGTCAAATGTGTTAACACCTCCAAATAGGTGACCATCATATGTGTTGCTTGACATTTGGATTTTCCCTAAGAATACATTTGGTATGTGCAGGATAATCGCAATTTGCACAATAGTAGAACCAATGCTTTGGATTGCGTTCTTCTTCACAGATATCACAATAATATTCACCGAAGTCATCTTCAGCAGTATAACGGAGAGTGAAGGGATGCTCATGTTGTTTGTACCCTATGGTTTGTGGTAGTGTTGCACATTTGAAGTCCAAAGCAAATTCGCAAGTGGTACAACGGAGTATTGGGTAAATTTTAGAATCACAACAACTACAATTCTGTTTAGATTTTATGCTTGAGAGAAAAAGTCGATGCTCATGACCAGGGTGGGTAAGGAAGTCTAAGATTAAGCTACAGGGAACATCGAGACTAAAAGTCCTATACAACGGGCATGTCTCACACATATAGTTGAATCCATTGCCTTCATGCCTACAGGCTCCACACATAAATGTACTCTGATTCAAATAGTCGTATGGCTTTGGGTAGCATGGCTTTGGGAAGAGGGTGAGTAAGTGTTGATGAAGCGGGTGTCTCTTTTTCTTTGGTAATTTAGCACAAGATTTATGTAGAAAGAAGCTACAATTTACACAACTATAAAAGGGAGGGGAAATGGCTTGTACGCACCCGTTGCATTTTTCATTATTTAGAACCTCATCATCCGAAAGCTTTAACTCATGCTCATGACTGAAGTGTTGGATTTCTGTGGCTATTTCAGATCCGTCCTCCCCCACTTTCATATTTTTGACTTTGTAAGCTGATAAGTCAGCAGATTGATCGAGCTCTGAATCTTCATTCTCCTCCTCTTTAAGTTCCAGCAAATTTATGTTCTCCCTATTTCTGTAGTCCGCAGCACAATCGAGGTGAGCAACGAAATCGCATCTGGAGCAATAGTAATACCCATAGTTTGTGTTCACCTTTTGAACACAGAGCTGACAGAATCGGGAGTCGGATTGATGGAGTCCAGCTTCAAGATAAGAATGGGTGAGGTGGAGGAGGTGCTTGTGACGTATAACTTTGAGTGTGCTTGGCAAAGAAGCACAAGTATTATGAGCCCAATAACTACATAGGGCACACTGATTAGGTATACTCTTGACTTCTTTGGCACAAAGGTCACAAGTGAACGAAATCCACTTCCAAAAGGGGGTTAATGGGTGGTGGTGGACTTGAGAAGATTGGATGGTGGGCGGTAAGGAAGCACATGTGGCGTGAAGGTTGAAGTCGCAGCGGTAACAGCGATAAGTGTATTGTGGGCGAGATTCATTGCAGAGTTGGCATTTGGTCTTTTGTTTGTCTTCTTCTTCAGGATAATGTGTCTTTTCATCAAAAAGAATGAGAGGATGGATTGGGTGCAAGGGATGGTGCAACCCAATGGGTACTTCCGCACACGATTTATGAACGTAAAAGGATCTTCCAGGTGATTTCCATTCGCACCTGTAGCTAGGACCATAAACTGATTCTTGACACCCATAACAAGTAACTAAACCGCTGTAGGATGGACGGGAGACCAAGAGATGCTTTGAATCACAAAATTGTGGAAGCTGCTGCGGCGGCGGCGGCGGCGGCGGCGTTATCTTCTTTTATGATATGCAGAGTCACAGTGACAATCACAGACATAATCATGAAATTAGTTAAGAGAAAAAGAAAGAAAAGGGCATCAGATGAGACACAAAGGGAGTTGGGTGGGTGAATCGAAGAAATGTAGATGGTCAGATGGATGACATTCACATTCACATACGAAAAGAAACACAGAGAGAGAGAGAGAGAGAGGCAGGCAGTGATAGTGATAGTGATGCGATTTGATTTTTTTTTTTTTTTTTGACTCCATAGTGATGCGATTTGGAGTTTGGTAGCGAGACATTGAGATATTGAAGGTAATTATAAAATATATATATATATATATATATATAGGATTTTAATAACAAAAAGACTCAAAGCTTTTGGTTTGGGTTCATACCGTTACTTACAGAGAGAGTATACGGAGGAGGATTTTGGGCGTGACTAGTAATAAGCACTAAGCAGCACATCAGTTGTTCGACTTTTTTTTAAAGGATGGGTTTGCACGGCTGGGTTTTTTCGGGATTGAGAGGGTCTAATAGAAGTAAAGAAATTGGATTTACAATGAAATTAGGAAATTTGGACCTCATTGTTTATAACTTAAAATTTTGAAGGCGTGGGTTGGGCCGGGTGGGTATTTTCAATTCTATAATGTTAAAAAATGGTGGGTGGCAATGTTAAAAAGTGAAAAACTTAACACTATTGTATTCACATATATAGGAAGTCTTTTAACTAATTTCTTAAAATTTCAAATAAATAAAATAAAATGATAATTTTTTTAATTAAAAGCAATACACCTTAAAAATAAATATTATGTCAATTGTCATTTTTTACTTTATTCTTCCCATTTCATGTCAATTGTCATCATTCATGAAAATGTCTAACCCAGTTTTAAGTTTGTCTTTGTTCAAAATATCAAGTAAAAAGTGAAGCTAAGTTTGCCTCTATGTTTGATATAGTTTATATTTTAGGCAAGTTTTTACTTAATCCAAATCAACTAATATAACTCAAAACAACAAAGCTAAAGCAACAAAACCTTCGGGAGAAATTTTAGCTAGAAATTTTATTTGGAAATACAAAAATGAAAGAGTGAAATTGTTTAGAATTTCACATAAAGCTTACACGAACATGGTTCAATATTACTCTAATTTTACCATTAGAAATGCAACAAGGTAATTTCTTATTTGTAATTGTATAGTTTCTACTTGAATAATAGCTATGCCTTTTTTCCATTAGATCATTCTCTTAATCTTTTTTTTTTTTTTTAACTTTTTTTGGTTGTTCAATCTATCACTCCCTTAATTTTTATGTCTTTTAATATTTTGACAAGAGTTTTAAAGCCGAATAATATGCCAAATATTCTTGATGAAGAAAATTTAGGTTCAAAAACTCTCTTCCCCACATATGATAAATAGAGAGAGGGGGGGGGGGGGGGAATGAGTTATTAACGTTCGCAAAGGAATGTAAACTATCTTACTATCAATATAAAACAAAATGAATATTTGATAAGGAATGGATTCAAGCTAGACTTTGGGGGTAACTTTTACAAAAATTATACTCCTCAAAACTTTTTTTTTAAAATAACAATAGTTTGCTAAACCCACTGTGGAATAAATTTCTTTTCTACAACCATCTTGCTAAGGTGATTTATTATTATTATTTGTTTAAAATATAAAGGTAATTAGGCATATAAAACTTACTAATCTATGAAGAGTTCTTATAGTTTTTTTTTTTTTTTGGGTGTGTATTCTAATATAATAAATGACTAATCTTATAAATTTAATAGTAAATGACAACTAATTATATTCAAATATTGCGTGTAATTAACCTATTATAGATATTAAATAAAAACTTAGATTAAAGAAATGAGTCCAAATCTTTTGTCCCATTTTTCTTGTTCCACTATATACTCCACAAATAAAAACATACCACATGTCCATCTATTTTATTAAATGCTAAATTTTTTCCTTCTATTATTTCAATTTTCTAAAATAAATAAATACATAACCCATAATATTTAGATAATTGAAATAATAAAAGGCATAAATTTAGCATTTAATAAAATAGATAGACATGTGACATGTTTTTATTTGTAGAGTATATAGTGAAACAAGAAGAGTGAGTTAAAAGACTTGAACTCGAAAGGAATAAGTTATTTAAGTGATATACATTTTACCAAACGTATATTAAATGTAACATAAGCTAAATCATTTAGCAATAATATGTCTCACACAAATAGTGTCAATTTCAAGTGCAATGAAATTTTACCATATTTGACATCTATATGACAAATTTTAAGCATGCAAAGCATTCTATCATTTCTAAATAACAATTGAAAAAAAAAAACACACAAATACACGCGCATGCGCGCCGCACACACACATATATATGAACAAATTTGTAAAAACAAATATCAATACTTACCTTACCCATATTTTGGCTTCAAAACACCCTAAGAAATGTTCCAAGTTAGCCTCAATTGTAGTTTTGTGAAAGCCAAATTTGTAGAACTCATTTAGAACTTCTACCATATATAGAGGATTATTATGCCATTGTGCCAAAAAGAGAGAATTAGGCAAAGCAAAGCATTTATGCTTGCTTGCCACTTTAGACTTGTATGACTTGTGTGAAACAAGAGAAATAAGGTCAGGCATTTATGATTTGCTTGCCAAATTAGACTTACATATTCTCTTTTATTTAATCTTTTGTGCCAAAAAGAGAGAAGTAGGCAAAGCAAAGCATTTATGCTTGCTTGCCACTTTAGACTTGTATGACTTGTGCGAAACAAGAGAAATAAGGTCACTTTAGACTTGTATGACTTGTGCGAAACAAGAGAAATAAGGTCGGGCATTTATGATTTGCTTGCCAAATTAGACTTACATATTCTCTTTTATTTAATCTTTTTTTGATCCATGTCCAGAATTCTTACTGCCATTTACATTTTCTTTCTTTTTGCTTGCTTGTCCGTACTAACCCTTTCCACTATTACATAATTGCAGCCAATAAGACCTGTTTAGTCACCACCACCACTACAGCTAAGCTTAACTTGATCTTCCACCAAAAGAGAAAAACTCTTTGCAAGTGCAAAAAATGTCAAAATTGTTGGTGGCTTACCAGTAAATTAATGAATTAACACACTTAATCCCAACCAAAATTGCTTAATTGTAGAAGAAAGGCACATACATTTATACATTTTGGATATGAATTTTAACAAATCCACCATTGGTTTATATTTTTTTTTCTTATATCTTTTATACTTGCCCAATTTCCAAAATATCAAAGATCATTAGTTATTTCTTTAATCAAACGTTTAAATTTCAAGTTTTTGTAATTTAAAATTATGCATAAAAAATAAGTTCAAAGAATAGAATAGTAAATAACAGCCGATTGACACAAATTGAATGTGTGTGTTAACATGCAATTCAATAATTAGATTTTCAAAATATGTAATCATGTTAATTTTTTTAGTGAGATGTAGCCATTGTGTACCACACTTTTCCTTTTTTTTTTTTTTTTTTTTTTTAAGTCAAAATAGATTCTTACCCTATTAGATTAAACCACAAATAAAAAGTAAAGAATAAGGTATATATAATGATAATTAAGTTCCATAATGTTTTTTTTTTCTTTCCTAATATTTGTTTTCTTTACATTTAACATCCAAGAAAAAAAAGAGATCATTTGATTCATCTATTTTCTTTTTCATTACACATCAATTCATTCATTCCTTCCTACTCTTTTAAGCTATCTAGATGCTACTTTAGTGGGGTATAACTAGGGCTAGTCCTAGACAAGCTTTACATAAAGTTACACTTCTTAGTTGTAGCCCAAAGCTACACTTCCTTTAAAAAAATTTTACATTGCTACATATTTTAAAAATCTAACAATTGGATTGCATCCTCTTTACGCTCTTACCAAATATGTCAAATTTTGTATCAATCAGATGTTATTTACTATATGATCAATAAAAATTGTTCATACATAATTTTACACTACAAAAATTTGTAATTTAAATAATTGATTGATGACATAGTTATTGATCTTTGATTTCCTAAAAATTTTGTAAGCATGGAGGATATAGAAAGATAATATAATCCAGTGGTAGATTTGTCAAAATTCACATTTAATAAAATGATATTTAGTGAAGTTGTAACCTTAGGCTACAACCAAGTTTGTAACCAAACTGTGTCTTATCTTTAATTGTCTAATAATTCAAAGTTTGTAGCCAACTAAATGTCTAATTGTCTAATAATTTCATAAAAGAAGAAAAAATAAATGGATATACGTTACATATGTGGAATTCACCAACAAAAACCTAACATCTTAGGATTAGCTTGTAATCTTTATTCATAAATGTATGAAGCGATAGAGCCAAAACTTAGAGTTAAAGTAGACACAAATATAAACAAATATATATATATATATATATATATATAATATTATGAAATTCTAAATAAGCGTACATTTAGTATAACAAACCATCAATAGAGTTAAAAACACAAAATTATTGTTTCTTAATACATTACAATGCAATCATTTATGAAAATAGAACTCGACATGCATCTTTGATGCTTGTGTCAGCTTCTGGTTAAGGGCAAAAATAAAATTTTGGGTATATTACAAGTTTGGTTCTTAACCTTTACACTGAATATCAATTTAGAACCTAATATTTTAAATGTGTCAATAGAGTCCCTATTCTTTTGGTAATGTGTCAAAGTAGTCATTGTCATTAAGTAATAGAAGAAAAATGTTAACGTGACTAACGATGAAAATAAAAAATTACTTGTATGCCACATGTACTGTCACATGGAATAATTCAATTAAAAATTTTGTTGGAACATCAAGTATAATTCATTTTATTTTATTAATTCATTTTAGAAAAAAAAAAAAAAAAAAAAAACCCTGATCTGAGAAAGAGGCAGACACAAGCTTATGACTAGAAAACACCCTTCCAGATGTTTGAGGATGAAGTCCTTAAAACTTAGGGGGTACCCTTCTTATTATTATTATTTTTTTTCAATTCAGGGTTGCTTGGTTGAGTAATTCTATGTATTTGTGGACCCACTATTTGATCCTTGTGAACTGACGAGGGAATGGATGTTCTACACATCATTTTTTTTTTTTTTTTTGGTGATTGGATTATTCAAATGGATCTTCAATTGGAACGAAAATCACAGGTGGCCTAGGTGGGTCTTCAAATGGGTCTAATAATTTCACAAAAGAAGAAAAAATAAATGTATATACATTTCATACATAGAATTCACCAACTAAAACCTAACATCTTAGGATTAGCTTATAATTTTTATTCACAAATGTATGCAGGATAGAGCCAAAATTTGAAGTTAAGGTAGACGAAAGTATAATAAATATATATATTCAATTTTTTCGTACCGTATAATCTTATTCACAAATGTATGCGTCTAGTTATCAAAACGTGAATCGTATCGTGAATCGATTTTTCATTTTTTCGTACCGTATCGTATCATGTATCATAAGATACACAAACACTTAATAAAATTTATAAAAAACTATAAATATACATATATAAAAGGTATATTCATTATAAATTTTGAATATATTCAATTAATGACAAATTTATTCATCACTTATGTAATATCTAACAAGCTACCTAATAAATCAAACTAGCATGTGTTTATAACATACACATTCAAATTACTTAAATTCAAAAGTGATAATATATTACAAATGACTCAAAAATAATAATTTATTTTCATCATAATTATCAAATTGTCTAATCAACCCCATATAAGTCAATGTTATCATCCTATTTATAATTTTGCAAACTTATTTCTTCATTAAAATTTTCTTCATCATCTTTTATCATTAACATTTACTATCTCTTCTTTTTCATTTTCTTTTTCTTTTAATAATTTTTCTATAAAATTTTTTTAGCATTCTAGTTTCTTGGACTTATAGCAATAATAATAAAAAAAAAAAATTTATATTGTCAATTAATATTTTATTCATATTAATATATAAAATAAATTTATAAACATTAAAGTGAAGGATAAGTGTGTATTGTGTAGTCCAATTGTAGGAGAGAGATGAAAAAAAAACTTATGAATATGTTATTAGTAGGCTAAATTAAGTAAACTAATAATTTTGTGTTAAAAACAAGTCTAACAACTTGTTTTAGATTTAAATAAAAATACAAATTTTAACAAAAAATCTCATTTTAAAATTTTAACAAAAAATCTCATTTTAAAGCATTTGTCTATATATCGTACAATACGTACGATTTTACAATACAATATGATTCATACGATACGCACACTATATCGTACGATTCATAAATACTTATGATACGCCGATATGATTTGAAACTTTTTATACACGATACAATACATATCGTACAATACGTATCGCGTATCGTACGATAATAACAACAGTGAATATATGAAATTCTAAATAAGTATTCATTTAGTATTAACAAACTATCAATAAAGACAAAAAAACAAAATCATTGTTTCTTAATATATTACAATGCAATCATTTATGAAAATGGAACTTGACATTCATCTTTGATGCTTGTGTTAGCTTTTGGTTAAAGGCAAAAATAAAAATTTTTAAAAGGCCCAGTTGTTTTTGTTAGATAAAATTAGTTGATTAAGCTTAACTTTTTTTAGTTTTGCTATTGACAATTTTCGTTGTTGGGCTAATTTTTTTGGGTTTGTAAATTTTGTTTTAAATTTTAGATATATCAATGATATTGTTAAGGGGGGCAAGTGTTATTTCATTGAACCAAATTAAAAATTGATAAATTTTTTTTTGAGAAAATGAAAATTGTTAAAATTAGTAGCTATATATATATATATATATATACAAGTATTTTTTTAATAAAAAAAAATGAAAGGGGCCATCGCCCCCCAAAGTCCAAGAATAGCACCCTCCCTAGACATATGTGCAATCTCAATAATCGTGCACTTACTCATTGTTCTAGAAAGTGGATTACAAAGAAGTTAATTATGCAAAGATTTGCCAACTTATTTTATAAAATCTAAAAACTCTGTAAGATACCAATTATGTTTAGTATGCAAATTGCACGTTATGGGTTATTCCATTTTGGAAAGAAAAAGTGGAATAGTTGTTGAGCTAATTATAATTTATATACTTAGTTTTACTCAACGTAATTTGTGTTATTGGGTTATTGGGGTAAAATGAATTTTGTAAACATTTACATTTCTTTTCAAAGAAAATCTATTGCAATGGTACAACTATGTACAAAGAAAACGATTTTTTTTTTTTTTTTTTTTTTTTTTTTTTTTTTTTTGCGCCAATGGAGGATGGTTCAGTTGGTAAGGTTTAGGCACTTCGTCTAACCCACCTAGATTTGAGTTCCGCTACCAGCAGTCCTTCATTGGTGGACATCCATGAGGGTTGGCCCGCACCCTACCCGGAGGTTGGCGTAGCTTAGCTAATTCCCTTTTTTCGTTGACCCAAAAAAAAAAAACAAAAAAACACCATCTTTTGCAATATGGTATTATCAATAAGTTTTTCAATGAATTTTGTATTAGAATTAATGATAAGGACTTGTAAAAGACTTTGGATTAATTTTTCTTTTTTTGAGAGGAAAAGTGCTTGCAACTTGTTACTAATGGTATTACTCATTCATGGCTAAAGTTGGATAACTTAGGGTAGATTTTTCCACAAAATATAAAATCTAATGATTCAAATAGAGCCCTAATAGTTTCTTTTTAGTCCAAAGACTTCAAACTACAGGGCTGTAAATGTAGAAAATGAAACTTCGTGGATTAAATTGTGACATGGCCAAACCACAAGGGGTAAACTGTAATTTACCCAAGAAATTATTCTGGATTTTTGTGAAAGCGTCCTATGTTTTTTGTTCTCAATTGTGCTTCAAGGAATGAGACACCACTATGAAGTATAAACATAAATGTTCCCCCCTCTCTGCTTCAGTAGTATTTCAAAGGGCCACTAATATATTGGCTATTGAGCTGCCAATTGAGTCCAACTAAGTTTTTGACTTTTAACTGTGTTCAATCATAATAAAGCTGCCAATTTCTAAAACACCATTCTTGGTGACAATTTTGTACCTCCACATACAACTTTTAAAACACAAGGTGTAATAAAATTCAATGACACAGTTGCAACTTGGTACATATATTCATACTTATAGTATACATTTGTTTATATCGTATATCGGCACTTCAATATGGAATATATTCAAAAAGTACAAAAGAACCATAAGAGAAAGGAGGAGCAACTGAATGCAATCTATGGAACTGATGTGCTTGCAGAATATTTGATGAGTGAAATAAGTTCAGATGGAGATGTAATTGCAAGTGATTACCATATATAGAGAAAACAGTTAAACCAGCAAATGATGTTCTATGACACAAGTTTTAGGTATGGCAACCTAGGCTCTCACTACCAAACCCATATCAAATATCTCTGTTGAGGATCTAGTCTTGTGGCGCCCCCTATCATTTAAAGACGGATAAAATTTAGTTACAAAATTAGTTGTAGCTTAAGGCTACAAACTCACTCAATAAAATAAATATTACTAACATATTTTGAAAATCTAACCATTGAATTGCATGTTCTTTACGTCCTTAATACACATATTAAATTTTGTATCAATCAGATATCATTTACTATATGATCTATAAATTTATATTTTGTGCATAATTTTAAATTATAAAAACTTGCAATTTAAAAAATTTATTAATGACATAGCTATTGATTTTTAATTTTCTTGAAATTTTGCAAGCATAGAGGATATAAGAAGAAGATGTAATCCAATGGTGGATTTGTCAAAATTCACCTCCAATAAAAAGATATTAAGTAAGTTTGTAGTTTAAGGCTACAACTAATTTTGTAATTGAACTTTGTCATTTAAAGACTGTTCAAAGTAAATATCTCTTTCCTTCTTCTGGAAACTAGTCAATGTGTGACAATTAGGAAATTATGGCTATTCCATCCTCAACATGATAATTTGTGAAAGCAAACATATCTTGTGATATTTTATATTTGGAGGTATAAATCCAAATGGATTGGACATAGTCTTCGTATATGTTTGGATTCAGCGTCCACGTCCCACTTTTTGCGTTTTTGGCCTTTTTTTTTTTTTTTTTTTAAAGGACCAGCGCCTCTTGCATTGTTCATGGGACATAAACAGTGCAAATAGGCAAATAAACAGTGTTTAGGGAATGAACAGTAAACCAAAAAATATTTTTTTAATGTTTTCAGTTTTCAGCAAAATAAGTGGCATCCAAACACACCCTTAGTTAACTTTTTGATAGATATTAATAGAGCAACCTCATTCAAGCTTAAGATGATGATCAGCCTTTGAATATCAAAGCATGTAAGAAGTCCCAGCAGAAACAATGTCCAACATAGATGGGATGATGGTAAACTCCAGCTAAAATCACATAAAAAATTGAACTATTAATCAAGCCAAAAAATTTTGTAAATCACTTAAGGCATCTAATGAAGACCAGCATTGGTATGAACTCTAAAAATACACGACTGACAATGTCTCTAGACTCAAACAAAAATAATAGAAAACACGTTCTATTCCCATGAGTTAGTTGTACTCTATTACACAACTAATTTCTAAATGCTTTTGCTAGTTGAGAAGATGCAAGAAAAGAGAAAAGAAAGAAATAAAACCAACAAATATTTTCGATTGATAAACTACAGATCAACAGTAATCATCCTTGAAACAATTCCTTGATTTAACCTAGTCTCATCATCCTTAGTTATCTCACCTAAAAAATAAAAGGAAATAAAATTTCAGTGCACGTGGCATTAAGTAATCCATCAAAATTCTCAAAACCACCCAACCATCAATCACTAGTTCACACTCCAATTCTATTTTTATTTTTATTTTCATTCTTTGTTTAGGACTTTTGCTCAAGCTTACAAGTGCAGCCCATGAAAACAACATCCAAAACACAAATTCTCAAAAGGCAACCAAATTTGCATTGATCACACCATAAAAGGATCAACATATAACGTCAATAAAAACTGATGTAGGAGGCAATGAGAAGACAGATTTATTATATTTTATTTGATTTTAATTATCAGGACAGTTTTGTAATTTCATAATATTCTGGAATGGGCTATGCTAACAGTTCATTAGATCTTCTTTTGGGTTTTATTTAAGTTTGGTTATTTAGTTGGGCTTAGTAGTAGAAGTCTAAGGAGTCCAAGTCCAAGTCTTATTAGGGTTTTAAGAAATCTTAGTTCAACTAGGTATTAGTTTTCTATTTAAAGATTTGTAATGCTTTCTATTGAGGTAATGAATATTTTCAGAATTTAAGAGCTATGAAGCTTTCTTTTATGGTTTGTGTGATGCAACCTTCTCTAAGGTGTGATGCCAAGGAACTCTAGTTGTGATGCTTAGGAAGTCTAGGTGTGATTCCTAAAATTTATCTATTTTTTTAAATTTTACTATTCACGATAACTGTTCACATCACTATTCACAGCGACCCAAATCTTGATTTTCACCTTTGTTTTCATTCCCAAACCCTATTAGTCATTGTCTCCTTTGAATACCCTATAATTCCTATTATTTTCTAGCCTATTTCCCACCAAAACCTAACCCTAATTCTTCAAAACTCAAGCTATACCAGATCTGCCCTGGTGTTCTAAATCAGATTTTGTTGTTCCCACTTGTCCTACATCAAAAACCCTTACAATTTAAGAGCAAGCAACATTGATATTGATGTTTTGATCATTGTCCATGTAAGAACCTAGGATGCACGAAAACTTCATTTAGGGTGCCGTACCCGTGTCATACTCATGTCATACCGGTGTCGTACTTGCCATTTTATGTTATAATTTTTCAAAAATTCCTCGTGTCACTGTGTTACCTGTTGTCTGTGTCCATGCATTCTAGGTAAGAACAACAAGCCTTTCACTCTTCAAGCTCAAGTCTCCCCCATCTCCACCACCACCAATAGAAACCCTTAACACTAACCTAAATTTAACTACAATAATCCAAACTTTCCTCCAATATTTCACTTCCCCTCAATTGAAATATGATCAAGGCCACAAAATATCAAAAAACCCACTTCAGAAAATCCAAAACCCAGTAAAACCCAATAATCAAAATCCCACAAAATCACCAAATTTATATCTTGATCATCCAAAGAAAACCTCCAAAATATCATATGCCCTGAAATAATAGTTGATCAAGACCACAAAATATCAAAAACTCACATCCCAAAAATTTGCAACCATTGTAGTCACACTGGTCTCCCACCCTGCCCAATGTTGACTGAGTGGCCACCATTACATAATTGCTCTTTAGTCATCACTAATAGCTCTTCAGTCACCACTACCACAGTTAAAGTAACTTGAATCTTCCACCAAAAGAGACAATTTGCAAGGGGAAAAAATGTCATAATTGTAGGTGGTTTACCAGTAAATTAATGAACCAACACCTAATCCCAACCAAAATTGCTCAATAGTAGAAGAAAGGCGCATACATATACGCACATATGGGCTTTTGATTTCAAAATAGCATTTTAAACCTATCACTTCCAGCATAAATAACTCCAGGTTGATTTTCTAACAAAAATCAGTGTATTTGTGTTCTTATTTGACTACCCCTCCTAATTACTAAAACATGAACTTTCACTGTTGCATGGACCATTGTTTTGATAGGTACACAGTACTTCCCTCTCGAAGGCTTATGTCAGCATATTTTGATAGAAGATCCTACAGAATTAGCCATAAATCAGAAGATCATTTGGGAGAGAGAGAGAGCATTAAACTTCCTCTCTGTTAGTAAATACAAACTAAGACATGCATCAAATGATCCAATGATCAAAATATGGAAAGAAATGAGTGTCTGGTTCTTATGTGTCTAAAAGAAAGTGAATTGAATTTGACTGGATCAATACAGATGCCTTTTTTTAAAAAGAAAAGAAAAGATAAAGACAATGAAGAAGGATAAAACAGCAAACACAAAAACCGTTATATGTGTGCTAGCCAAAACATGCTGGTGACAGATTGCAGCAAAATAATATGAAGAAACCATGAGAAAACTATCACACAGTGGGAAGTAACTTTGTAGGAGACGCCAATCTCAAACCTAAATTTCCCACAGGCAGGTGAACAAAATAATGAATCATACCTGATAAGTTGCTGTGTCACAGCTCTCATCCTTTTGTTTTTGAATCAATACTTGTGCAGTTTCACCCATCAACTTCCATTTCACAATCCGCAAGAGATAGCAAAACATCAACTAGCATTATAAACTTCTTTTGAGAAATAAATAAACCCAAAACCATAAAACCAAAAAATGCTTCTTGGAGGAAATAATTCATACAATGTGCTAGCTTTTGTATCCTTTTGTAGGAATGCAATGGCTAATACAATTTCTAACTGTAAAGGCCATTTGTGAAATCACAGCAAAACTCAACCTGGTTAGAATACCTTTCACCTTACATGTTTGAAAATTGACCAGTTTCCATAACAAATTAATCACCTAAGCATAAAGTTGAATTAACTTATTTACTGTGCTGAGTTCTTGACCTTCATGTTTATCAATTTAGGGCACTATCAATAAGCCCAATGATCAACAACTATGCAATAGTGGGAAAAAAATTAATATAACGATAGAAATACCTCTAGTAACTTCTCTAGAGAGGCCTGCTTTAGTTACTGACCAGCTCTTTCTTGCTCTTGAATCAATAACCACACAACCTGAATAATTCAGAAAACTAAGCCCATAGTTCATACTTTGTATTACATAAATGAACTTTTCAAGCTGCTACCTATGAAAAAGAACAACCTTTTGAATGTAATCTGCATATGATATGCAACAAAGCAACTCCGAAGCTAATTGAGAGTAGAAACTAGCTGCTTGATCAAGCATGAGCTGCTCAAATGTTATATAGTAGTCTATCTTCCCTTCTCCGATTTCCCAAAAAAAATTCAAGACATTCTTGAGCAAATCTTGTTGGACCTGTTTACCATTCTGCTTCTGCTTGATCTGGACACACAAGTCACAAGTGTCTAAAGCCCAATTGGTAGAAACAGAAATCAATTCATAAAATTAATATAGAATGTCAACAAGAAACAGAAACCAATTCATAAAATTAATATAGAATGTCAACATACTAGGGAAATTGCAATATCTTTAAAGACACCAAACAACTTACTGCAGACCTGAAACTCAAAATGAAAGTAAAACTTAGCTTAGCGAATCTTAACCTGAAAAAGGAAGGTGAAAATAGAAAAAGGATGTGAGAGAACCATGCAAACTCAAGGAAGCTATTTTACGCATGAAAGAGCATGCTTACAAGATCGTGGAAGCAATGAATTGCAAGATCATTGAGTGAAGGAATGCTTCTTCTACCGACAAAGTGATGATCAAGGTACATAAAAAATCATGATAAACACCTTGTCATCACCTTGTAATTTTTCCACATTTGCAAAAGTTCTATAAATAAATAGGCATTGTGTTTGTCATTTAGAGATGGCAGCACCTAAGAGTACAATTGAAAGCAGGGAGATTAACAGTGCATAAAAGTTGTTGGTGTTATTCCATAAAACATCAGGTAACCAAGGTGTCTAGGTATTACCTAGTAGAAAAGCATTGGGAAAGTAAATTGGGAGGTTGGATAGACAGCTAGCTAGCCCTACACATAAGGTAGACATGGTCCATCTGTTTGCCCAGTCCTTAATTTTCACCAAGCTACCATTTCATTAGAAAATGGAGCTCTCAACACAAAATAATAGAGCTAATGTGCTATCAAGTTGATCCTACAATATGGATCCATCCAAGACAACATAAAAGACAAAGTGAACAACCTTGTTATTTGTAATGCTAACATATAAAAGTTTTTTTTTTTTTTTGGGTTGTTGTTCTGGTTTGCACAGGATTTTTTAGAAAATAACTACAAAACCCAAACAATATTATAAGTTAGGCAACATTTCAAACATATTGCATTTCTAATAATTCGACTTCAGAGGAGTCGATTTTACTGTTCATATCGCCTATTTTTTGCGCCACGTAGATAAAGAAATCGAGTCCTTTGGACTCATTTCTTATACATAGAAATCGACTTCACTAGAGTCGATTTCTATACAAAGAAATCGACTTCAGTGAAGTCTAATTCTTTGTGTAGAAATCGACTCTAGTGGAGTCGATTTCTTTGTATACAAATTCAAGTTTGTGAGTGATGAAAACTTCCTACAGCTGGGCATTCTCATTTCTTTTTTCTTTAGACCTGTCGCCCAGCTCCTAGTAGCTGTAAAAAAATCATGCTCTCTCCCCACTCTTAATCTCTTCCCCTCCAAAAGAAAACTTCTCTGTCTCTCGTATATCACAATCTCTCATTTTCCCCAAATACAAATCTAAGCTCGGCAATCATGGAAATCAAGCTCAAGTTCGTGATTTCTTCGTCCATGTCTCTTCGTCTCTCAATCGCGGAAATCACGTAGCATTCAAGCTCAAGTTCGTGATTTCTTCGTCTGTCTCTTCGTCTCTCAATCGCTTCTTCGTCCGTGTCTCTTCGTCTCTCAATCGCATTGACAATGTATTGCTTGATTTAGTAGAACTTAGGTTGAATTTCTATACAAAGAAATCGACTCCAGTGGAGTCGATTTCTACACAAAGAAATAAACTTCACTGAAGTCGATTTCTTTGTATAGAAATCAACTCCAGTGAAGTCGATTTCTATGTATAAGAAATGAGTCCAAAGGACTCGATTTCTTTATCTACGTGGCAGAAAAAATAGCCGATATGAACAATAAAATCGACTCCTCTGAAGTCGAATTGTTAGAAATGCAATATATTTGAAACGTTGCCTAACTAATAATATTGTTTGGGTTTTGTAGTTATTTTCTAAAAAATCCCCGGTTTGCACTGTTCTTTTTTTTTTTTTTTTCCTATTTTTTGGGTTTTTTTTTTCCTTTGGGGGGGGGGGGGGTAGTTTTCAGTGACCAAAGTTCTACCATCTAACGATGCATTCTGCATAACTGATCTCATTTGCAAATTGGACTAAACTAATGAAGAAGTTGTCTAAACGTTTTAGAATCGCACCACTGAAACAATGCTCTCCTCCAAATCCATTTTGTATCTTTCATAAAGCTGCCCTGAATAATCATAAGGTTGTCTCCGAGAACACATGGTGTAAACACAGCTATCAACCAAGTGAAGGAAGAACTCTTCATGGAGATGAAAGATTATGTGACAAAAAGCAAAATCACAGCTTGACGAATATATAACATTTAATATATTACTGGAAAGAGCTAAACAGAAACCTTTCTGTATTCATTCTTAAAAAAATCTACATGTTCATTCTAGCAACTTATGCTAATTCTTTACTTCAACCATCCCACAGTTAGTAATAACCTAATTATAATTGAAAATGTGTGCAAACATGCACAAATATATATACAGAACAAACAAGCAAGAAACCAAGAGAGGGCACCATAATTCAAGAAAAGGATACTTAAAGAACTTCATTAATGTAATAAATTTACATTTGTGAACAGACATAATAAATTACAAAGAAAACCAAAAGAAAGAATTAAAATTTTCACAAAAAAAGATATGATTATATCCAAGCACACAAGCACGTACATAAAAAATTAACAACAAACCATGACAACTCATTATAGTTATCAAAAAGGATACTCAAATTACTTGAACATAACAAACAAAGGCATACCCTACAACAGATTACTCAATAAAACAAACCAAGACAACCCATTATAATTTTCAAAAAGGGTACTCAGAAAAACTACATGAACATGACAAATTAACTTGTACTTTACAACAAATCACTTAACAAAGCAAACCCAGAGAACCCATTATAATTTTGAAAAGCATACTCGAAAACTACACGAACATAACGAATTAAACGCATACATCACAGAAAATTACTCAACAAAACAAACCAAGAGAACCAATTATAATGTTCAAAAAAGGGTACTTGAAAAAACTAAAAGAACATGACAAATTAACTTGTACTTTAGGACAAATTACTTAACAAAGCAAACAAAGAGAACCCAATAAAATTATTAAAAAGGATACTTATAGAACTTCATGTAATCTTCACTAGAGAACAATGTCTTGGGTGTCCAATCAGAATATGCTTAGCCTTGACAATCCCTTCTCCAAGAATCCTCAACCCATCATCTAGCTTTACAATCTGCCTCATTCTTTTGCTTCTCTTCACCCTCAACAATCTCAAATTCCACAATATACCCAATAGTACAAACATTCCCCTACTTCATCTACAATAACACATTAATATAATGATGACACATCAAACATGCATAACAAGAACAAAAACAAGAAAGACAATAAGAATAGAATAAAACCCACATAAGAAATATTTCTAACAAAGATAAAAACAAGGAATTGTGGGATTTTTTTTTTAATAAAAAGTTAAAATTTATTGAAAACAAGAACTGGATTTTAGGGTTTTAGAATTTTTTTTTTTTTTTTTTTTACCTTTGTTGCTTTTTTTGTGTTGTTCTGTGACTCGAGTGTGTAGTGTAACAGAGAGCTTTGTTTGAGTGGGAGTGAGGTGGAGCCCGTTATGTACTCTTTATGGTACTCGGGTTGTGGAAGTGGAATTGCTAGTGATCAAAACGTTGACGTTTTGAGTTTCTCTTGCAGACACCATTTGCTTTGTTTATCTTTTTCTTTTTGACTTGTACGGATTCTTGGGATTAGAATCTTGTAATTCCGAATGTCACTCCGCCTCTTTTTTTCTATTTTAGAACCCATTCTGTAATGTTATAAAAAAAAAAAAAAAAAAATTGCTAGGACACTAATTTTAGTACAATTTTATGCAAACGTCATATGAAAAGTTATGATTGATAAGGAGTATGTTAGTGGGCTATATGGGGACACTCTTACCAATCACAACTTACCTTGACGAATTATGACATAAAATGATAAAATTGTACCAAAATTAGTATCCCTAACAATTCTCTCCAAAAAAAAAATCATTCTATGTTTAGCAAAATAAAAAAATAGAGTATATTTTAAGATAAGATTACTAACACATTAAATAATCTTTAAAAAAAACAAAAAATATTACAAACATCTCTCAGCCTCTCTCTTCTCTCGTCCCTCTACTTCTCTCACTTTAACAACCAACGGTGACTACCACAACCGTCGCAAAAATACAACCCCCCTTGACTGCCGCACACAACCTAAGCACCCCCATATATAACGCCAACCCAAATCACACCAACTCGTAGACTCACCATCATGAACCCACAACCAACTAACCAGCAGCCAAAATCAACCACAGCTGTCGCCACAAGAACCCCACCACCACCACCAAACCGATGAACCGAGTTGACTCAGATGTTGGGTTTCTGCAGTTCGTAGTCGAAATCACCACCGATCCACGTTGTCGCCGCCACCTAGCAACCCAACGTTTTTGATCAGTGCTCCTGAAAGAGGAGAGAGCAGACATAGTGAAAGAAGGGAGAGAGGACCGAGGAGAGATGTCTAAATGATTGAGAGAAAAGAGACGTAACTGTGCATTGATTTGTGCTGTATAGTTTGCTAGCACTTACTACAATATTTGAATAATATTAAAATGTAAAGTGTTTTGTTTTGTTTGCTTTTTCTTTTTTAGCTGGGCATGTAGATTGTTTAATGTAAAGTGTTTGTGATTTACAACTAAATTTTAAGGTTTTATTAATTTATTTTATATTTAGTTTTTTTGTGAATTTATTTTGTTTGTTTGATTGCATACCATTTAGTATTTATAATTTTTTTTCAAATGGATATATAACTAGTGTTTAACATTTAATATTCGAATTTCAAAGTACAAAATAATTTTAAGTGAAAAGTATTCACAATTGATGCATAATTTAGGATAAAAAGTACTCAAAGGTGAAGGGTTACCATTTAATATCTCAAATTATTGAAGCAATAGATGTTGAAGCTCCTAAAAAGGCTCAAAAATGAGAATTGAAGAAATAACATATTGCATTTTAAGAACAAGATTAAGATGATTGAAAATCCTATTAATCAAGAATTATGTAATGATTTTTTTTATAAAAAAATTATAAATAAATAAAAACCCTTAAGAATTTTGTTATATTTAGTTTGGCTCCTCTTGAAAAATATTCCTAACTCCATCACTAGTTGTTCTTGCTCACTCCCATCATAAGTTGATACCTATATATTGTACATCATTTTAGTAGTTTGACTTGGGTTGCAAACTTGGAGTGCATTATGGTACAAAGTCACTTTTGAGGACACGCACACAATAGTGCCTTCAACATTGTCCTACAAAGTGCCACTTATAAATCATGATCCAGAAGAAGGATTGTTACACATTTTAGTGCAACTATAACATCCTAGCATACTTTTATTCTCCACATTTAGAAAATGCATTCTCAAGTGCCTTTGGTGATAACATAGACAAAGCATGTAACATATAACAGGACAACAAATTTCTACCAATTATAATCTATACGTGGATTTTATTTGTCATAACTTGATCGTAAATCAAATGGTAGGTGTAGACGACTAAATTTCTTAGTTCGAAATAAATCAAACAAGTAAAATAGTTGCACAAATGCGAATTTGTATTGATGATTGTGGTATAATTCTCTGTGTTTACAAAAGAGTGATCCTCTGATTCGATCTCCTTGCAAGACTTTATTGATTTGGATTTGTGGCAATGTGATTGTGACTTGAACACAAAATATCCTTCAATTGGGTGGAAGGATGGATCGAAGATTGCTAAAACGGAATTACAATGAATCTCTGGCTATGAGCTTGTTTAGAAATCCTTTGTTCTTTACGTTCTTCGTGTTCTTCGTGTGTTCTTCGTGTTCTTGGATTTGTGATGGAAGTTCTTCGGGGCTTTAGAGGCTTGAATCCGTAGAGCTTTACTGATTTGTGGTTTGTTGATGTTTTCGGACACTTTAGGCTTGATTCCCGCGGACTTTTGGATCTAGGCGGATGATTTTGATGATTTCTCTTCGAATGTTCTTCGTATTCGAAGGTTTGAAGTTCTTGGAGGCTTTAGAGCTTGGTTCCGGCAGAGCTTCTATACTTCTGATGCTTCTGAATCTTCTCTGATGCTGCTGGTGCTTCAGATGGCTTGGTGTCCTCTTAAATGTCTCAGGAAGGCTTCTATTTATAGGAGTTTTGGGGTGGATGAGCGACACGTGGCGAAGTCTGACTGGTGACACATGTCACAATCTAATTGGTCCGCTTGTGTCATTGCTTACACGTGCGAGGTTGCTTGGGTCATCGCTTACACGTGCGAGGTTGCTTGGGTCATCGCTTACACGTGCGAGGTTGCTTGGGTCATCGCTTACACGTGCGAGGTTGCTTGGGTCATCGCTTACACGAGCCGATGCATGATTGGTTCTTACATGACACTTGGCAAACTTCTGTTGGCTTCTAAACAGTAATAGTAAAACCTAGCAACAGTACGTGGCGCTTTGTAATTGGCTGTATTTTGTGGACTTGGTAGTATGACGTGTCAGCTTGTGATAGGTCGGGAATTTTCCCTCTCTACAGTAGGCACTACCAAACTTTTTTGTAGTGATTAAAAGAGTACTAACTTTAGAACACAATCCATTCATTGTTACCCATATTGTATAAAATGGGTAAAGTAGATACAAGCATTAATTACTGATGAATTCAAGTAGAATTTGAATTCAAATGGAGGAATTGACATTTAAGCTGGACCTCGTAGACATAGTTTCTTATAGATATTTTGAGTACCAGTAAATTTAACACCAAATTGGAAATTTCAAAAGATAATCGATAAGCCTCATATGAAATTACCTTTAGTTTCGTACCATTAGTAGCTTATAATAGTTAGGTAATTGATCTTAGGTAAATTGATCATAATGTGGCATGGACTCATTGATTAAACTTGCTACTTAGACATGCCATGTGACACCATGCAAAGTAACAGTCTAAGACAGAGAAACTATGTACATTTAATGATGACATACTTCATGATAAGTACCTCATAAACAAGAGAAGTATGGTAAAAAAAAAAAAGGCTTTGGTCATTAATGAGTGTTCCAAAGATATAAATTGATATGCATTAAGACTCTATTAGTTAATATATTTATTTAAAAATAAATAAAACAACACATAAAATCAAGAAAATAACACGTCTTTAATTTGTGGGTACAAATGATCGAAGAAATCATCTACACACATTTGTTTTTTCCATCATAATATTATTGCAGCTTCTGATTGATTCTTTTACTTATTAACAATTGAAAATAAACACACACAAAAACCAAAGAATAATAAAGTAACCATAAATCAGTTAGACCTAGTAATGGATGCAATCCTCATTGCTTGGGAGTGAGACCGGCCTTTAGAGCCTGAATGGTGGCAACATCTGTCTTGAAGGATTTAGCCAAGACAATGTCATCAATATCTGTGTTGAACAAAGCTGTAGGAACTGAAACACTTCCAGGATTTGAACAACCAAAAGCTGCAATCGCTATGGCAGGTGTTGCGCATCAGGGTTGTACTGGTAGTGCACAACTGCACAATTCCCTTTGGAAACACAAACATGTCACCTGCTTGCAGTGTTTGAGTATAGAGCTTGTTGGTTGTATCAATAAGACCCACTTGAAGATTACCTTGAAGCAAGAAAAGGAGCCCGGTAGCACGAACACGGGTGTGAGGTGGGTTGATGGAACCAGCCGGGAAGTAAAGGACATCATAGGAAACACTTTGTCCATTGAGAGCTGGGAATTCAGCCATGCTTGCTTTCCAAGCCGTAAAGGTAGTAGTGTTTGTGGGAGGGCCTGACCTTACAAGCGTGCGCATGCGTGCCAGTAAACGTGAAGAAATTTGCATCAATTGCAGTGACATTTGCTGGGACTATGAAGTCTGAGATAATGTCTGGATCTCCGGCTATTGCCATTTGTATGATGGCAAATGAAGAAACTAGTAGTAGTGAGAAGAATGTCTTGGTGAAACTTTTAGAGGCCATGGAACTCTAGGTACAGAGAAAGGAGAGAAAGGAAAAGCTATTATGGTAATGGTGATTAAAGTGTTGGAATGAGATACTTTGCCTTATAAGGACCAATATTTATAGTGTTGTCAGTGTAGAAACAGAAGGAAAGGTGATTGCTTTTTGCACTCTTTGTACAGGCCTTTTGGATGACAACTAAGATGAAAACTACAACGTCGGTCTTTCTTCTTGTAGCTTCAGTTTTCTGCTTCTGTCATATTAATTAAGGCTGCTAAAAAGAATTGGAAAAACATAGATTGGCTATTGCTTTTTTAAACTAACACGTTGTTATAAATATTTGTTAGAATTTGAATAAAGGGATGAACTGAGTCAATGTGACAGGGTTCAGCCAGCATTTAAACCTACTATATATGATCTTCTTGTATTTATGATCTTCCAAAAAAATAAAAAATAAAAGATTAAATATTATCTGTAGCAATCATAGTGTTGGACCTAGGGAAGTCCTTGTCATATTTGGGTTTCGAATACGTATAGCCTTGGAGAGCCTTTGTGCGTGTAGATTCATGTAGTGTTTTTGTATACGTAGTACGTAGAACATCATCAACTTATTATTATTATTATTAATTATTGGAATTAGCAATACTGGTCTTCTAGATCTTATTTGTTGTCTGTTTTCATTGTTGTTTTGTTCTTGGTCCTTCTAAATGTTCCTTTTTGAAGTAAAATAATAATAAAAAAGTGTGCCTCATCCAGATAAAAAAGTTCAATATATGAATGGACGGCACTAGCTATCACATTTTCAATAGCCGATGGAGAACAAGAACGAAACAAGCTGTATTTATTAATTGACTATTCAGAGAGAGAGAGAGAGAGAGAGAGAGAGAGAGAGAGCCATGCAACCAATCCAAGTATATAACTATTTATATATTACATGAAATGGCCCATAATCATCAAAAATCTTGTCTTCTACTTATAGTCTTATCTATTTGCCTTTGCTTTGCTGAAAAAATGTTCTCTTTTTTTCTTCTAGCCCTCCTTGCCAACTTTTGGATTGGTCAAGCATGTGAGATCCAAATCTCATATCAGAGCTTAGACCCAGTAAACTCTACAAAAAAATTATGGATAAATTTTCACTTTCAGTGAAATGTGTAATATATATTTAATGGAAAATGCTAAAGTTACTATAATTTTACTGTATAACATTTACTAATTAATATAGATAAATTTTACAAATTAATATAGTAAAGTACATATGATTGTTAAATTTCAAAAATATAATAAATAAATGTGTGAGTTACCTTTTGATAAATGATAAAATATCAGTTTATAAAATTTAAGCGAAAATACCATTTTGATCTTTACATTTTGAGATCATAGCCAATTTGGTTCCTATATTTTGGTGACTGTCAATTTAGTATTTATTATTTTCAACTTGCAATCAATTTGATCTCTCTTGTTAAATCACTAATGGAAAATGCCCACATGTCTAACGGTGTGTATTATTGGCGTGTCTAAATTTAAGTATCCACGTCAGTCCTTAGATGGCAAAAAAGCCACATCAACCTTTTAAAATATTTTTCTTTCGTTTATTATTATTATTATTTTTTTTTACCAATGATATCCTTTTCTTAATTTTTTTTCTTTTAATTTTCTTATCAATTCTTGGTAACCATTCAAATTTTCACCCAAACAGTCCAACACCACCATTACCAAATCCAGATCCCCCACAACAATCGGACACCACCAACAATTGCAGATCCAGCACTACCAAAACTAGATTATCACTGGACATTATTAAAATCTTCTCGTTCTTCGTTATTTTCCTTCCTAATCCAATGAAGGTTTTCCTAAATTCAAAATCAACAAACTTTGAGAATAGAATGTCATAAAGAACCAACCTCTTCCATGAGTTAAAAAAGAGAACCAATAAAAATAAATAAATAAATTACAAATTACACCCTTACAGTTTGAGATTGTTTGAATTTTACACTCCAAAATTTTAGAACTTTAATTTTACACCTTAAAGTTTAGTTCCGTTAGCAATTCACCTATGATTAATTTATGCTGTTAAGTGACACACGTACATGTTAGCATGTTTTATTTTTGCCAAATCAGCCCCAACCAAGAGCAGACCTGCATTTTAACATGTTGCCGTTTCATCCAAAAGTTGAAACACAAACCCTCTGACTTTAATATGACTTATATGCTTTGGTCTTGTCCAGTTACAGTAGAGGCGTGCTAAATGAATTATTTATTTTCATAACTCTCGTTCCATTATTTATATTTTTGATAATTCATCTCCTTTTATGAGTAAATGGAATCGAGCAGATAATTTTGCTTTCGTGTCAACAAAATTAAAATTTCACCACAATAAAACCAAGTCGTTGCACTTTTAAAACTGACTAACAATTGCCTAGCTTAAAAAACCCTTTAGGTCCTGTGAACCCAGACGGTCAAACTCAAAAATCAAAGACACAACCCACGAATCTGAGGAAATGTGCAGAACAACTGTGCAATACAGTTGTATATGGTTAGTTAAACGTGCGGTGAAAGAATAATGGAAAGTAGCATCTCGAGTTTCTGAAACTCGAGATGCTGTTTTCAATCCCACTCCACCTCATCGCGGACCAGTTGGTGAGCTGGAGTTTATTTAATCCACTTAGATCTCGAGTCTTTGAGACTCGAGATATGGCCATAGAACTCGAGTCTATAAGACTCGAGTTTTATGGAAATATTACAACCACAGTTACAATGAAAATTCAAATAACTCGAGTCTTATAGACTCGAGTTGTACTGCCCAGAAAAAATTACAAGGAACTCGAGTCTTATAGACTCGAGTTCCACTGGACAATAAATTTTACACGCTGAGCCCGAAAAAAATTTAACACTTAACCCATATATAACGTTCAGTACACAGCCTTCTCACCCAAAAACAGAGCATCCTCAGTTAGTCTCTCAGCCTCACTAACTCTCACTCACCCATAACTCTCACTCACCACATTGCCTCTCACTCTCACTCACCACATTGCCTCTCACTCTCACTCACCACACTGCCTCTTTCACTGCTCTTTCCTCTGAACAAATTCATATCTCAGGTAAGGGTTTGCATAATTTGATTGTCATTGTAGTTGGGTATTAGTTGTCTATGGGTGTGGGTTAAAGAGTTTGACTATTTATTTTGTAGATAGTTGACATAACTTACTTAAGTTTCCAATATTTTGAATTAGAACTTTAATTTTGTTGAGTATTTATTTGCCCATTTTGTTAACAAAATTTTATTCATCATTTCTAGGCTTTTATTTTTAGCATGATCTTACACGTTTTTTTGACTTTGTTCATCATTATTTTGGGTATGAAATGGGTAGTGAATGAATGGGTATCATAATCAAAATGCCTGAAAGTAATTCTTAAAATGCACTGACCTATACAATACATGGCTGTATAAGGAATTGATCATTATAAAAATAAAAATAAAAGGATAAGAATTGGTCATTTTGGAAACAATTTGGTATATGGTAATGACATTTAAGCCTTAAGGATATGGAATACTTTGGTTTTGTGAATTTAATATGTTTTGTTAATGCTACATAATCTTTGTAAAGTCTCTCCTCTTGTTCTATGTATTCTTTAAATATATATATATATATATATATATATTTTCCTTACCTTTTATTTTTTGGGGTTGCTCCACTAGATATGTTTCAAATTTTGTTCTGAAGCCAAACTTAGAACCATGGGTACCACAAGTTATATAATGTCTATAAAACTAGTAATTACCTATGAAAATTCTGGCTTGAATATGTTCTACCTTATGATCACATTAGTTTTTTTCCCCCAGTTTACGACTATGTGATTTAACTAACATCGTAACTTGACTTTAACAGGTTCACAATGCCTGAAATTGATATAATCTTATACCACGGTGGTCCCCTGAAGAATGCCAATGCGAACAAGGGATTGCCATTTGAAGGGCCGGGTATAAAGAGCTATTTTACCCAAATTGATCGTAGGTTCAAGACCCTTGATGAATTGAAGATGATGGTTATGGAAGAGTTGTGTGAGAATCCTGCTGTGCACAATATAGAAATTACTTATCGTATGCCAAATGAAATCCTGAGGCACCGAATTAATTACAAGTACATGGCGATAGAAACAGACAAACATGTGAAGATCATGTTTGACAAGTTGGAGAGAATACCTGAAGTAACTAACATTGAGTTGTACATACAGTTAAAGCCGCGTGCAGAAGTTAATATGGACGAAATTCAACAAACACAAACAAGTTTACCAGTTACAGGTCCGGATGCTCAATATGAGTATTTTACACATGTAGAGCATGAGAATTTTCATGCTTTTGAGAATGATGGTAATGAGGATGAGAATGAGAATGATGATGAGTATGAGAATGAGAATGATGATGAGTATGAGGATGACGATGATGATGATGACGACTATGTTGATGGGAGTACTGCCACTGACGATGAAGATTTTGATGATGGAGATCAGATTGAAGACAGGATTGAGAGAGGGGACTTTAGGGACTGTGAGAGGGACATTGATGATGATGAGACATTTGATGGTAATGAACTTAATGCAGACAATGTTCTTAGTGTCCAAAACATTACGGACACAATCCCTGCCTACGCACCTCCTGCTTTGTCATTTTCTGCAAATACTTGGGAAAATATGGTTGATCCTTCACATGTGGAGATACCATTTGTGTCTACTTGGAGAGAGGGGATGAATTTGTACAAAGGCTTGACTTTTGCCAATAAGGTGGAGGTGCAGCGTGTATTAACAATATGTGCCCTCAAGGAAAACAAACAGTATGTGATCAGTAGGTCGACGACGACAAAACTTTCTGCAAAATGCGTGGATGAGTCATGCAAGTGGTATGTCTGCGCAGTCATGAAGCCCAATCTCCAGCGACTATGGATGGTCACCGTGTACAAGGGTCCTCACACGTGTATACGGACTGGGGTGCGAAATGATGGTAGAATGATGACTTGTAACTTTATTGCATCAGACATCCTTAAGAAGTTAAGTGAGGATCACACTACTCCAATTAAGCATCTTAGATCTATGATAGAGTCAAAATATGAGGGCCATAAGCCTTCTTACTACAAGGTATGGGATGCGAAACAAAAGGCGATTGGGAAGCTGTTTGGGAATTGGGAAGAGTCTTACCAGAGGTTGCAAAAGTTGCTTTTGGCATATATTGATATGGATCCGACTACCCAAGTGTTCTATCGTACGACACCCACCGATGAAGATGACACCGTATTATTGAATTATGTGTTTTGGTCTTTCGGTCCAAGCATTGATGGATTCAAATATTGCAAGCCAGTTATCAGTATCGATGGGACCCATCTGTATGGTAAATATCAGGGAAAATTGTTGGTTGCAATGGCAACCGACGCTAACAACAAGGTATTCCCTCTTGCCTTTGCTGTTGTGGATTGTGAGTCAGGGTCCAGTTGGAGGTGGTTTTTACAATGCCTCAGAGATACGATTGGCCACGTGATACCCGAAGAAGGCATTTGCATAATTTCTGACCGACATCTCGGTATCAAGAATGCCATTGCAAACTGGCCTAGAGGGGATGATGGAAGAACACGGGTATATCATAGATATTGCATTCGACATGTTGCTAGCAACTTCAACACACATTTTCAGAACTCGACTCTAAAGTCAGCTTGCTTGAAAGCAGGATATGCTACTCAAGTAGTTAAATTTGATACCATAATGGATTCCATTAAGCAAGTGGAAATGGAGGCCGTTCGGAATAAGAAGAAGGTGACGGGGAAGGATGGGAAGGAAAAGAGTCAAGATTATCTTCCATACACATACCTAATGAGCGAGTCTGTGGATATGTGGACCCAATCACATGATGGTGGGAGACGTTTTGGGGCAATGACAACCAATATATCAGAGTGCTTCAATGGTGTACTTAAAGGTGCACGGGGCCTTCCTATTGCCGCATTGGTTGAGTTTACTTGGTCCAAACTTGTTGAATATTTCCACAACCGGCACAAAGAATACCTCAGTCGCCTGTCAGAGGGTAATAAATGGAGTCAATATGCCTTTGACAAGTGGGAAGGAAATAAGCTTAAATCTGAGAAACACTATCTCAAGCCATTTAACAGTGAACAGATGATATATCAGATAGTCACTTCATTCACGAGTAGCGCAGGAGGGGGAAACCACAGTTATGAAGTTCGGATACAGGAAAGAACATGCAGTTGTGGGAAATGGCAAAACATAGGGATCCCGTGTTCACATGCAATTAGAGTATGTGACTATTTGAATATTGATTCGACAGCATATATTCACCCATGTTATGGTTTGGACAATGCCCTTAACACTTATCAGCATGCATTTGTGGTTCCCAAGTCACAATCATTGTGGAGGGATCCCATGGGGCCAAAGTGGTTGCCTAATCCAGCACTGTTGAGGGCCAAAGGTCGACCAGTGAAGTCAAGAATAAGGAATGAGATGGATGGAGTGAGGAATAAGGATCGAGGCTCGGGATGGCGGAGGGAGGATGCAGATTTGATAGAGACTCAACCCAAGCAAACATGTGGATTGTGTCATGCTTCCGGGCATAACCGTAGAAAATGTCCGCAGTCCCGTGGCGCTTCCACAAGCAGTAATGTTCCACAGTAGGTAGGTAGATGGAAAAATATTATGCATTGGTTAAATGTAATTGTTGTTCATTCTACCATTAACTACTGTTTTTACTACTTCTCTGTTAACGTGATTAGTCTATGTTTTGCAGGCATGCTTCCATGGACGCCGTTTTTGTTGTGCGAACTGCTGATCTTAGGAAAAGTGACTACGTTGTATTGGCACATTTAACTTTTTGGTTTTTGTTGAATGTACTTGTAATTCTCTACCCAATGTACCTCTATGAAGATCGTGACTTGAGTAGTACGGTTAGAATTGCAAATTAAGGATGGTTGTGCATGTTTAGAATGTTGATATACTGAGAATAGCTTTTTGTTGTGATGCCAATGTATTTGCATTGTAAAACTATATTTATGAATAGAGCGTATCAGTTTCTATAGCTTTGTGCGAGAACACATGTTGATGTAATGGTTGTGCATTTACATTATCAACTTCTCCGCCTCTCAATGAGTGTTAGATTACAATTTCAGCTTCTTTATCTATGTTTCTCAGCAGGTGCATGTACACATTTCAGTTCCTGATTTGCCTGCATGTGCAGGAAAAAAAAAGAGCAACCAATTTGTCTGAACAGGGGATTTGCCCAAGTAAAAAAAAAAAAAATTTCCCAGTGGAACTCGAGTTTATAAAACTCGAGTTCCACTGGAAAAACAGAGGAAACAGGGCAACCCCCTTCTGCCTGAACAGGGGAGTTGCCCAATTCAAAAAAAAAAAAAATTTCCCCAGTGGAACTCGAGTTTATAAAACTCGAGTTCCACTGGGAAAATTTTTTTTTTTTTGAATTGTTATTTAAAGGAACTCGAGTTTTTTAAACTCGAGTTCCTCTGTGTATTTTTTTTTTTCGTTCCCAAACTCCTTTGTGTATTTTTTTTCGTTTTTTTTTTTCAAGAAAACATAATGCACTTTACAGTCAACATAATGCAATTTATCAGATTTGCGACAAGTTGCAGAAATCCTGGAGAATGCACACCTCATACGCATCACGGCGAAGGGCTAGCATGCCTGCTTCCACACAAACAGCTTTTAGTTGTGCCCCATTGAAATCATCAGTGGAGCGGGCTTTTAGTTTTTTAAACTCGAGTTCCTCTGTGTATTTTTTTTTTTCGTTTGGGCAACTCCTCTGTGTATTTTTTTCCGTTTTTTTTTTCCAAGAAAACATAATGCACTTTACAGTCAATTTATTATATAACGCAACATATTTTATAAATAATGTAATGCTTGACTAATACGCAAGAAACTAATCCGCAAGATTACACAATACAGAGGTTTTACTTCTATGATCAAGTCGTAAACTCAGCTTGACTTCATTGAAATTTAGGGCACATAATACCATTGAAGAAGTCCTGCCTTTGCATGATCTGGACCGTGAAATTGAACAGAATCTAGGCATAATAATTCAAGCTTGATTTCTTCTTTGCATGTACCTGAATGATACCTTCATTAAAGTCCTCATGGTTCACCTGAAATTGACAAAACCAACACTGTGATCAATACTTGTTCTCATGCAAGGCCCGACTTAAAAGAATTTGTCAGATTTGCGACAAGTTGCAGAAATCCTGGAGAATGCACACCTCAGACGCATCACGGCGAAGGGCTAGCACGCCTGCTTCCACACAAACAGCTTTTAGTTGTGCCCCATTGAAATCATCAGTGGAGCGGGCCAATTCTTCAAAAATTAAATCTCAAATATTTTATTTTTGACGACATGAGACTTTACTAATTGAGTTAACTAAAACCCACTTATAGTAAAGTTAAGAGTTTTTTTTTTTTTTCAAAAAAAAAAAAAAAAGTTAGGAGTTTTCTAATTAGCTTGTATTTATTATAATGGATTTTTTTTTTTTTTCAAACAACTTGATTAAAAGTTGCAGTTTCTAACTGTCAATTTTTTTCCCATCTCGCCAAATCAACTTCATAAGAGCTTAATTGGCACATCCTAATGCACAAAGTACTTGGATGCACCAAGTGCTTAGAGATCTAGAAGGAAAATGATTTGAGCTGTGGAGTAAGTAACATATCAAGAGATTAAATTTTATAAAGATGTGATGTAAAACTCAAGTTTACACCCTTTACTCTCAATATGCCACGTCATAATATCACATATTAAAGAACAGACATGTTAAAGAATACAGAACCTGTTACTTAGTTCCTCCGATTGCAGACAACAGAAACTATGTCACCCTCAGCTGTAAGGTCTTAGGTCCCAAGTTCCAAAAATCTCCTCTTCCCTCCAACGCAAACCTCTACTCCAACACAAACCATGTCACCCTCAGCTATAACTCATGGGATTACTATTTCGCAACTGCCCCATGGGTTGAACCAAATACAATAGGGTACAAATTTAATTCTTTATAAGAAGTGGGCATTAAATTAGATGAAACTTCATAGAAATCGAAATTCTTGATCAATGGAGGAACAATATCACCATTTTTGTTCAATAAAATACCATAGTGGCGGATGATTGACTCATTCCATACTAGAAAGAACACGGATTCCTATTTCTCAACAATATCCCACAATCAAGACCAAAAAATCCGAGATTGGATCAAGAATTATGTACAAAAAAATATTCAAATATCCTCATTCTTTCTCAATTACGTTTTATACATTATCAGAACACCAATAACCAAGCCTTAGTCCCAACTTTTTGGGATCGGTTACGTTTTATACATTACTCATTACTAAAAAGCAAACATGTAACCTTGTGATACCATGAAGAATGCATTTGTATAATGGCATGCGGCCACTGACCAAGGAGCCAAAATAAATAATTATAGAACATTTAACAAGGAAAAAAAGAATAAGACTCAGAAAACTACTGGCTATTCCAAGGAATTAATCAGATCTCTAAAATTGAAAACCACCCAATCGGCTTTTGCTGCAACAGCCTCTCGTTGTTGGACACCAGCATAACAAATAAACAAGTCTGCACCTCCTGGTTTACGAGCCTATATATAGAAACAAAACAAATTAAAAAGAAAAGAAAATCCACGTTGGATAGGAAACTCTTAACAAAAAAATCACATTAACAGACAGCCATAGAAGAGTGGAGGACAGAACTAGTAAATGACTATCTTCTGGGAACCAATATAAGGGTTTGGCCAATCATATAAAGCACGCCAACTTGATGGAGAGGCCATCGTAGGTTTTTAGTTTCTCTTTTTCTTCCTCTCCAACCATTGGAGCAGTCTATGTTAACACAACTTTTATTTAGCATTCAACTCAAAATCTAATAGTTAAAGGTAAGTTGAGGATGAAAAACATTTCATTGAGTATATGTATGTTGAAATGTGACAACTTGTGGAACATAAACATCAGTTGCTTCAGCAGTTTTCTAATGGAAATCTGCCACAAGTAGACGATTGAAGTTTGTATGAATTTACTTACCTCAAGATCAGTTGCACCATCCCCAATCATGACTAATGCCTTGTATCCATGAGCCTGGAGAACCAAATCCATTAGCTTCACAAGCAACATGCTTAACAACCAAAAATTAAACAAACAGCTAAAAGACTTACCTTCCTTATCTGTTGAACTGCAGTGGCTTTTCCTCCACTCCTTGAAGTAGGCTCCTTGGTGTCAAAGCCCACAAACTCCCCAGAACTTCCAAATAGAAGTTGATTGGCAAATATGTTTTCAGGTGGAATCCCGAGGATCGATGCAACAGGCTTCAAAGGAAGAAGATTAATTAGTACTTGCAAAGAGTAGATTGATGTTCAACTAATTCTCCAATTTAAAACTGAAATAGATGGTCTATGCTGGATCTCACATAAACAAGACACTTTATTAGTCCTACTATCACTACAGAAATATCAAATCATTAAAAATACACACACACATTAACCTTCTAAGCATTTGAAGTGTAAGGTATAAAAGGAAGGAATTATTACATGAACAATCCATATAGTTCTTTGCTTTGATAATCTCTGATAGATTATCCTTAGCATACAATATGTAAATTAACAAAGCTTTTTCTAAGTGCTATCATTTTTTTTTTCAATTTTGGTCCCAAGGACAGGGAGAAAGGGATATTTTGAACTAGTGACCTCCGCTTCTATAGGTAGTCTCCAATTGCTATCATCAATTAAAGCTTTTCCTATTTAATGAGTCCAGCAAGCTCCTTGACTCAGTTGGATCTCATGTCATATTAGTTCCACCAAACAGTGGTTCAACACAGTTATAAGAACATTACACGTTCCAATTTCCTACAAGTGACTACTCTCAATCACTATCCAGCAAAATGAAGTAATTGTGTCACCACCTGTTTTTTCTTAAAAATGCATGCATGTGTGTGTGTGTGCCTGCCTGTGCCCCGTGCGCACGTATACTTGTTTTTATTCTTCAAGGAATGCTTCTACAGAAAACAAAACTACCAACAGACACACATTAGTCAAATAATTATTTGACAGCATACATTGATCATTTGACGAAAGCCTCCAGAGATCAGGTAAACGGTGGTATTATTAGCCCTCAGCTTCTTGACTAACTCTTCTATGCCAGGAGAAAGAGTACATATCAAAAAGTAACATTAGTGAATATCATTCAATTAAAATTTAAATCAATATTCTGTTAATTTAAATATATACTACATAAATCATGTAAACTCAAGTTTGGAATAGAATGAAGCAAACTATATTTACGAAGCTTTATTGTTGTTCACCATCAAAACCAAACGGTTAATTCATTTTCTAATATTTAAAGATTTCCCCTCATATACAGAGTTCAAAGTTTTGATTTGATGGCATGACCAAATATAGTTGTACTAACAGTTGAAACATAATAGCATCCACTATGTTGACAAGCCTTAGATCTGCCACTTCAAAATTCCCATGCTTCATTCTCATACCGGTTAAACACTTATTCTGATGAAAGTCGCAATTATACTCAATATTAATAACTTACAAATGGGAAAATTTTCAAAAATAATGATACAAGAAGTACAAAACTTGCATCAGGTGGCCTAATAAACATTATTTGACATGGTTAGTAGGTGGATTGTTGCAAGAAATAGTTTATTTATTAAAATGATGACTCTAAAAGTCTCTTTCATTATGATTTGATAACCTGATCCACAAAGATGCAAACATGGAATTAACTTTGATGCCACCATGCAGTCAAACTACACTAAAGATATGACACACATTACGAATTGAAAATATTTGTAAAGTTTTAAGAGGTCACAACATTTCACCTTGTGTTCCTGATCCATTCATGAGCAAAAGAAGTATATGTTCATCCAATTGAAACAGATCCTAAAATATTTTGCACGATCTTGTAGAAATATAAAATAAAACATTATCATGACTTTAGCCATGCAGATACCTATAACACAGTGGACGATTTTTAAAATAGCTACCTGGAATAGAAAATGAAAAGTTTAACTGTAGTAAAAATAAAAGAAAACAACAGCCTATGCAATCAGGTAACATGATAAGTAAAGTTGATAAAGGAACATACTCTACTCCAGAAAATGATGCACCTATTAATGCACTAAAGAGAAGCTTTGCTATCTCAAAGAAATTGGACAGTGCTTCATGTTTTATAAGATTTGGTGCCAGCAAACTGTGGTTTTGGTGACACCTGAAGCATCCTGTCTTTTAGAATTAACATCCATTTTCAATATATATTTTGAGATGTAGGACAATATAAATCATATATCTCTATTGGTAAGATGGCAATGTTTCTATGGTTGTCTTCAAGTGTCAATGCAGAAATTCAATATTTTACCAAACTATCCAGCCCACCCATATTAAGCAAACAAGTCAAAACATTCTCAAAATAATGTAGGAAGCCCACATACCTTGGGGGCTTCTTTTCAAGAAAGTCCTGTACTTGGGAAAGGGAAGGATTAAATAAAGATAATCTGGCAGCCAAGGCCTCCTCAAAAGGAACAGAGCCACTCATTGCCCTAGCAATATCGAAACACAAAATCAATAATAGAGACTAATACCATACCAATTCAAGAGTTGTAAGTAATGTGAGACATCAAACCTAGAAGTCCATTCCGCAACAGCCTTTCCAGCTCCACAAAATTCCGCAAGTTCATCAATGGCCTCATCTAGGCACACCGTACTATCAACATCAAAGCACACCGCATTGGCATTTCTCCATAACTCAAGAACCTCTACAAATTTAAGATCACAACCATCAACCACAGAAACATTATTCTAAATTATCGAAATTAGCATTGAAAAACTAAATAGTGAATATTTCAAGAGTCGAATGATTTGTTATCATAAGCTCTAAAGTTCATGTCTACATAAGCAAACTCCAATCTTTGGACGTAAATTTCAACACTCAAGTGATAGGTCAATTCACTATTTTCTTGTACTTAATAAGAAATCCAACTGAAAAGAAGGAATTAACCAAGTTAAATATTAGACTCAACTAAATAAAAAAGTACTTAAGTTTGAATTAAACCCATGTTTCTGTCAAACTTGAAAATTGCAGATACAAGGAAACATTGAATGCCAACCTTTTGATGGTAGAGTGTTATCGAAGGGGCCCAACTTAGCAGCTTCCAACGGTTGAACGGAAGCAGCAATTAAGTTCAATGATGTAGGTGATTTGCTCATCCCAATTAGACTGAGATTGAATTTTTTCGTATATAAGTCTATTTTTTCTTTGATAATTCAATAGTTGGAGTAGGAAGATTTAAACCCTAAATGTATTTAGTGATAATATTAAACCCTCTGCATGCATTTACCTCTTCTTTATAGAGCTGCTTTTGCATTTGGTTATAAGCCATTACTGCTAAAGCGGCATGAATGGACTCCAGGGCACAAAAGATTGATGCAACTATATCCGAATCTGACTGGAAAATTGCAAAAAAAAAAATCATTAAGAAAAGCAGAGCAAACACCAGAACTATTTGGCATCAAATCTCAGTATCATAACATATAACAATAAACCATGTATTGGAAAACAATACTCCATTTTATCTACAACCAAGTAGTAGTTATTTCAAAGAAAAATCCAAAAATAACAAGTTAGTAAGCTATAGTTAACAGCTTTGTACAAAAATTTCAAAATCATAAGAGAAATGGAAATCAATAATAAAGTAAGTTGGAGAGAAATACAATTCAAGTAGCATAGCTTAAGTCCTTTTTTTCTATGCATTGATAATTGGGGTTGGGGGGATTTGAAACCTGGATGTCTTCATTGGAAATACCAAGAGATGCCAATTGAGCTACAAGGCTCTTGGCGAAGCATAACTTAAGTCCTACAGGGCCCACAAATAGGAAAGTAGAGATAATAGTAGCTCAAAAGGTTGGGATATCAAAAAGAATGCCACATATCTGATAGCATAGCTAGGCTAAGGGCACAAATGGATTGAAATACCATTATGTGGGGGAAGAAGTAGAAACAATAATCAACCTTCCAAAAAAACAAAGGAATTGGTAATGCAATCACATCTAGGACCAGTCAAGTCATAAAAATAAAAGATAGGCCAATCAAAGAAAGTTTTATATACATATATATATATATATGTATATATATTATCTAAATTTATTAATAATTTAGTTGGTTTTTATGTAAATGACTGATGTCCAAAAAAAAATTGCATAACCCAGCAAATAAACAGAAATGAACTAGAACTCTAAAATACATAGGAAAAAGAGGATTTGAAAAGGTTAGTTCCAGATTTACAGCCAATGATATGTTAAAAGTACCATGTTCCCATGATCAACTAGAAGCAACACAATGCACCAGTATGGACTAAGTTGTTAAGCAACCAAGACTATCACCTTCCCAGCTAAGGTGGAAAAATTAGAAAACATCAATATATTGGGAGGAACTTGTGCTTATAATTTTATTAGCTGCGAAGCATTAGTTCCAACGCAAAACAATAAAGAAAGTGAGGCAAAACTAAACATGGGAAATTAGCAGTAACAACTAAACATCATGACTTGCAAAAAGTATGATATAAGGATGCATGGGAAATACATACACTACGCAGAACAGAAACATAATGGCGACAAGCTTACATGCTCGTATTCATCAATGGTCAAGCCTTCCGCTCGATGTATTTGATGATCAAGAACCCTTAAAAGCCTAACAAGAATATCTACCGGAACCAAATGTAGAAGTTTCTTTGCACGGATAGACATTATTTCGTTTATTAGCATCCTAAGATCAGAAAGAGGCACTGCTAACCACTCTGCTTCATCCCGATCATCACTAAGAATTTCAGCTCTACCACAGAAGTCCTCCAACAACTCACAAAAGTTTCCAATGGTGGCGACTGAACAAAGATATAGAGCAAAATATTCTCATACATACCAAAGAAATGAAAGAACAATTGAAGACAATACTAAAAGCAGAAAGCCAGAAAAATCAACCTTGAAGCTCAGCAGGATCTGGTCCAACCGATGATGAGAAATCATCGCTACTTTTCTTCTTTACTTTTGGTTTTCTAGAAGATGATGTCGATACGTTCTGCAATTCCATCTTCAAGATCAGCAAAAAAATACAACTCAATCATCAATTTCTAAAACCAAACTCAGACATACATTAGCTACAACATAGTCAGGTTGATAATTGTGAGTTGCCCCGTAGTCTCTTTGAGCTTTACTTGTAATATGTAAGCTTTGCTCAATGGACTTCTTTTCAGGTACTGTACTGGTAGAGATTGGCTCATTAATAGGACCTGAGAAACTTGAACAATGCAATAAACAATAAGCACAGCAACAGTAAATTTAAATACGAAATAACCATATCAGCACAAAGAAAAAGATTTATTTATTGATACTTACACTCCAAGAAAAATGATGTCTTGAAAAATGAAAGTATAATTTATTAGTAAAAAGCAAAAGATTCAGCAACTCTCTCTCTCTCTCGGGTAGCTCTATTTCATCCCTTTCATTCTTTTTTTTTCCCCCTTCCACTCTAACCTCTCAAGCAGGCTCTTTTTCATCTTTCCTTATTTTCCTCTCACTCCGTTCTCTGTATCAACTCTTTATCTCCTCATCAATTTTTAGATAAATTAATAATAATCATAACTATCAATCATGTAATCTTCTAGGCTTTAGCTTTGATAGTTTTTTTTTTAAAGCTTGTTTTAAATCCTAAGATTAGATTAATTAATAGACTTAATTTTTTCATGCAACAAATTTTAAAAACACTTGACTATAATATTTGAACATTAGATTGAATTTACTATGACATATATCACACGTGCACCGTCCATAACACAGTAATTTGCTGCATGCATCTTTAACAAACCTCTTTTTCAAGGTTCACCAGTTTTGCGTTTTTTAACCCTCGTGTAATATTTGGGCGGGGGAGGAGGCTGCGGGGCATCAGCCTTAGGCTCATCAGCATGCTGCAAAAACATTAGGTGCATACAATCAATATTCGGTGTAATGATAAGAGTAAATAGAATATTACAAAATAGGCGTAAACATCGTAATTAATGTTATCGTACCATAGAGCTGCCTTTGTGTCCTATTTTGTGTCCACCTGTCCCACAAGTGGGTGCTCTTCTAGCACGTTGCGGTCTACCTCGTGGGGGTGACGGCTGATGAGGGAGATGCTCGTCCGGTACATCAATATCTGACTGTAGCGTGTCAATCCCAGCCGGAGGTCCTAGAGGGTCGGATGAGGATGAGGTAGGTGGGTAATGATGCTCTATGTACAGGCCAGGAGTAGGGATCATTACAGGGGGTTCAGTACGGGGTGGGTCCATGGGCAAAGTGAGTACAGTAGAGCTGGTGGGTGTCTCAAGGTGCATAGGAGGGGTCAAGGGACTGGGCTGCAAAGGTGGGGTGAGTGAAGGGACCTCAGCCTGAGGAGATATGTCTACCATGGGTGGAGGGACCTCAGACTGAGGAGATGCAACTAGGATGGGTGGAAGGACCTCAGGCTGGGGAGATGCGTGCAGGATGGGAGCAGATATGTCAGGACTACTTACAACCTGAGGGATTGTTGCACACTGTCCACGGCCCCTAATTGCACTTGTGGTTGGGCTTGCTGTAACTGGCTGACCACGGCCCATAGCTGCAGTTGTGCTTGGGCTTACTGTAGTAGGCCGACCACGGCCCCTCACTGCACTTGTGCTTGGGTTTGCTGTGGCAGGCCTCCCACGACCCCTAGATGCGCTTGTGCTTTGGCTTGCATTTGCTGTGGCAGGCCGACCACGACCCCTAGATGCGCTTGTGCTTTGGCTTGCAATACCACGCCGACCATGGCTCGATGTACTTGCGGGTGTTGCGCTTGTGCTTGGGGTTGCAGTAGCTGCTGATTCAGTTTCATGCCCATTGTTTGCCTGCCCATTTGCTGCAAGACCACCACCAAGCCCAGCCACATTATTTAGAACGCGCCTGACATGGTTGTGAGCTAGGCTGCCTGCAGGAAGCATCGCCAACAACGCTAAATGGCTTTCAATCTGAAACGGATTTCACTCATGTATCAATTACAAAATGGATAATATAGTACTTATGAATCTACTCAAATACTCAACTAAGAACAACAAGCATATATTGTATTAGAATACTATATGTAACAGAAAGTGTTTAATTGGATGTCAGTCGGATGAAACCAAATGTGCAGGAAAAAAGAAATCAATTGATTCTACATTCGTAAAACAAAGCAGGCAATAAAATCTAATTAGAACACATTACCATTATATCTAACTTAGCGCTGTTGCGATCGATATACTTTCGAGTGACCAGACGGTACCACTCGTAATAGGCATGATTGCGGGGCATCTCACCAAGATTAGGGGGTGCACGACAAAGTTGTTGTCGTCTCATATTCCAAGAAATGATATACGGTTCATGCTCCTCCATCCAATTCTTTTCCACCTTCCCACGCAAGTCAATTCTATGCAGTCTATCATTGTACACAACATTGTCGGGTCGCTCCTGCGCCAACCCAAACTGTCGAAGGACACGGTCTGGGTGGTGATGCTCTACTATGCAAAAACAGACAAGTGGCACCCTTGCCATCCACGTATCCCTCCCTGCAGTGCAAAAGTCAGGAAGGTGGCCAAAGTCTGCCTCATATGGCTGCCACATAATCTACAATAGAAACAAAAAACAATTATCATAACATGTTCAAATGTGAAACAAGGGAGAATACATAGATAAAGGAAAAAACCAAAAAAAAAAAAAACACAATACTTAAAGGATGAAAATTAACATAACGAAACAGAATTTTAGATTTTTATTACCTGATCCGGCTGCATTCTAACTAATTGCTCGCGATAGTGGATCAATGTCGTGTTCGATGGCCTACTCTTTGGGCTTGGCACCCGCACCCACCTACAATTACGAGCAAATAACATAAGATAAAATAATACAACTTAGTTATTAAGAAGAGTACATTGCATAACAGTAGATATCAAGAAAAAACTTACTTAAATGCAAGTGGAGCATTTGGCCATGGGCCATAATCAGATCCAGGTGCGGGCTCTATCCTCGGGCATAAGAATGGCAACCTTGCCCATGCCCAATACTGGACCAAGGTGCACGCCCCACCAATCTGCGATGCCCCTTTCTGGCTTGCCCGACACAACTCTCTATACAACCAGGCCAGGCAACCACTACCCCAACTATACTGTGGCGGATCACGAAGGTTCCGCAGGAACGCCAAGAACATAAGATGCACCCTATCTCCCGACTTGTCTATGAAAAGCTTATCCCCTAGCAGCGCTAAAATATAACACCGGGCATACTGGTGTATTTGCATCTCCGTTGCGTCATGAGGCAGTGGCGCTGCAATGGCCTCTACAAGGCGACTAATGAGAATTCTTTGCCCCACCAAAGTTTTGCCGTCATTCGCAGGAGTAAAACCAAGCAACTCCGTGCACAACGGACTCCAATCCCCATCCGCCACACTAGTCGGCCCAACCAAGACCTCACCCTCTATAGGAAGTCCGAAAATGACCTCCACATCTTGTAAGGTGATTGACATCTCACCATGTGGAAGATGGAATGTATGAGTCTCCGGCCGCCATCGCTCAACTAGGGCCGATATTAGGCAATTATCTATTTCTCTGGAAGGGGCCCTAAATAATCCTTCCAGCCTTAGCAACTTGATGATGTCAATCACCCGATTATCTCGCATCTGAATAGTGGCCATCTCCTTTGTGCGACCACGGCACGTCAGTGGACCCATGTCCTGCAAAATCGATAACAATTATAACGGTTTTTAGTACTGGATATACAACTTTCAAAAAACTTGCTAACTAAACATCAAAGACAACGTAAAATATAAAGCAGCTATTAGAAGTAGATATTTCACCTCGCCATTCCAAATATCCTCTGATCGATGATATGGTTGTCGTGTCAACAATGAACGATCAAGCGGACCAGGGCGCACAATGTCTAGCTCCTCATCGATTCGAGGCTCCATACTGCAAAGAGTGCTACTGTGAGATCATTAACAGAAAATTTGAAGTAAAAAGAAAGAGTTACAAAAACAATCAACATTTCATTCGCACCCCAAAAGAAAAAATTATTTGCGGGTGAGTCAGAAGTTTTTCCACAGATTTTTGTATATTTGGTTAGGTTCAAAATAATACTGCCTATTTTCGAATTTTTTTCCATTTAACAATAAATATAAAAAAATTTAGGTAGTTGTCATTTTTGAGAAGAAAAATGAAAATTAGCATCTCGAGTGTTTAAAACTCGAATTCCAACATAAAATTCGAGTTTTTAAGTCTCGATTTGTAAACGGATGGGTCTGATTTGGAAAGAAATTCATGTGGAAATCGAGTTTTAAACACTCGAATTCCGGAAAACGCCGCTATAGGGCTTAAAAACGCCACTATAGGGCTCTTGTATGACACTCAAGAAAAAATTTTGCAGGAAACGCCGCTATAGGGCTTTAAAACGTCACTGTAGAGCTTAAAAACGCCACTATAGGGCTTCCTGAACCTGGTATGGCACTTATAAAAAAAAATTTGCAGAAAAACGCCGCTATATGGTTTTAAAACATAATCTACAACATAATGCATATTGCCAGTGCCAAGTATATGAGACCACTCAAACAATGATCTCAACAAATTAGTTTTTTCTTTTTCCATATCATTGCTATACTTTAGCTTGACTGTGAATTATAAACCGAACCATTTAGGGGAATTGAATGAGTGATTATTAAACCCAAGACAGCCAAGTTCCATTATCTCAGGTTGAAGATAGCTCATGCAAAGCCAACGCTTTATTGCTCATTTTTTATGGCAAGTTCACAGGCACCCAGTTGGCCTTGAACCCACATTCTCACCCTCCACCTTACTCTTACAAGGTCACCGTCAATGCCTTTTACATGTTTCAAGTACATAATCACAAAGGATATCAGTTTGAAGCGTGTGCATGATAGTAGTCTTAAGCAAAGGAAGTTACTAGTGGCCCATATACAAGGCCCACTCATGCCCATAAGAGATCTCTCAATGCCCAAAACCTCCCCTTAAAAAAAAAAAAATCTCAAATCTATCTATCTCAAAACATATGTATGGAACCTCCCCATAAGCAATTTTTAATCATATTGATCACACTAAAGGAAATTAGTTTCTTATAAACCTATGTGATTTGAGTTTCTAGTTTCCATATTTGTTATCATTAATAATTAAAAACCATAGGTTTCTTTAATTTTATTTCTTTTTTTTTTGAAAAAATGATAGCTACAACAAGGGAGGAGGGATTTGAACCCTAGATATCTTGGAAACACCAGGATATGCCAAATTTGAATTTTAGTATTTCTTTTCATTTAATAAGACCAACATTGATACTTAAAGCAATGTTAGCAAGTTCACAATGAAAATAACTAGCCACTTGTAAAACTTAAATTTTGGCCTTGAACTTGCACTATAAACCTCTTCCGCCTCATCTAAATTAAGCAACCTATATAACCCCAAAAATCACTCTTGGCAGCATAAATTAAAACCCAACACTTGGATATGTGTCAATGTCTAAAATGTAGTACCTTATGCAGTTTATACTTTATAAGTGTTTTGTTATATTGTTAATGGGATTTATTTATCTTATATTTTAGGCTGAAGTAGAGACAATGCTACAACAGAATACAAAGAAAATGACCTCCTTAAAATCACAATTGGAGAAAATCGACACTATAAAATCAAAATTGGTATCTTTGATTCAACAATTCAAGGGTCAGGGTGTAGTGCAGAAATCTTTCTTCTATTGATGCATATATTGAGTTGTTTGCTAAACATCATTACATATTGTCTTGTTGACATATGGTTTAGTAAAATAATATTGGCCTACCTACTATATACTTTTGCTTCATTCCTGGTATGCTATATGGTTCTACAGGTTCTTGCAGATAAAAACTACTGTCATTGCCAAAACATAACCATCTTCTCAGAACATCAATGAAAAAAACACACAACAAAAAAAACCAAAAAAGATCCGAAATTGAAAAACGAAAAACCCTAGAGAGAGAGAGAGGGGCATCTAAGGAGCAAAAATGACAAAGTCTTGAGAAGAAATAGAGAGTACCTTCAGCACGGTGGGCTACGAACGGCGAACGGCGAACGGCGAACGGCGAACGATTGCTTGAGCACTGGGCTACGAACGGCACAGTGGGCTACGGATTTGCTTCAGCACTGGCCTACGATTGCTTCAGAGTGAATGACAGCACGGTGGGCTACGAACAGCGAACGGCGAACGGCGAAACGGCGAACGGCGAAAGGCGAACGGCGAAAGGCGAACGGCGAAAGGCGAACGGCGAACGGCGAAACGGCGAGCGGCGAAAGGCGAACGGCGAAAGGCGAACGGCGAAACGAACGGCACAGTGGGCTACGATTGCTTGAGAGTGAATGAGTGAGTGCGTTTGAAAGGGAGTTTGAGAGTGAGTTTGAGAGGGAGTTTGAGAGGGCTGAGCGAAATGGCGTTGGAGTGAGTGAGTGAGTGAGTGTTTGTTTCAAATTTTCTGTATTAAGCTATAGATTTCGAGTTTTAGAAACTCGATTTCTACGTGGCTCCACGTGGAAATTTCGTCCAGGTAAGGCAGCAGAAAAACATGGACCTCGAGTTTTAGAAACTCGAGTTCTAATTGAATCTCGAGTTTCTAAAACTCGAGATGCTAATATTATATATTCTTCCCAATCCGGGCAACTAACGAAATTGTTGAAATATTTTAGTTATTTGGCAAGGGAGTTCCACGAATCTAGCCCTTTAGCTCTTGTGAACCCAGACGGTAGACCTCCCTAACCCAACTCCTTGGCTAGTGTGAACCCAGATCCTCAGATCGCATCGTGAACCCAGACCAGCGGCTCCATCATCGTGAACATTAGAACATATTCTTGGGCTCGCGCGGTGAGCCCAAGAAGGAGAGCCACTGCTAGCAATCCAAGTGACCCACGCAGTTCTTCAAGATTCCGAGCCTCAACTTGTACTAATCCAAAAGACACATTTTCATTTTGTACGCTGAATGTATGTTTTTATGTATTCATTTATAGCGTGTAGATAGATTTAATTATCTTCTCTTCAAAATAATCTATCTTGACCAGATTTCTCTATTCCAAGATTTTTGTATTTTTTTTTATGGATTTATTATTTTAATTTTTGGTGCTAGTGGTTCACCTTTTTCATAATTTTTTTTTTAATTTGATTTTTTTTTAAGGTCTAAATTTGGTAGGCTAAGCCCAAAATTTTTGAATTGTAAGCCCAATGAACCCAGAACAATGAATTTGTAGAGAGTTGGTGAAAAAGCTGGGCTGGTTATGAACTTAGCAACAATTCACTTTGGTGAATTAGGATGAATTGAAGTCAAAAAACCCTTGAACACTGGATAATACTCAAATCCGAAAAGGCTTGTTATTCACGTAATGGTGGATACAATTCTCTCAGTTCCTTTCTTTCTCTCCAATTTTTCTGCCCTTCATTTAGAGGCCTATTCCATTTATATATTCTTCTTCTTCCTCATCTTCACTGTACACCTGTTCTTCATCTAAGCATTCACTTAAGTACATGTCACATCAGACGTCTGCTTTGGCTTGCCGTGACTGGTAGTAACTGAAGTTGCACTGTTCAGGAGTCTTCTCTACATAAATGCGGCCAGGAAAGTTGTTGTAGTGCATTAAATGCGGTGATAACAGCTTTTCCTTTTAGATATTTCTCTGTTCTTATCATCTCTAGACATGCCCAGAACTTGTCCTTATCGTGGAGATAGTTGAGAAGGTCACTCAGGCTTTTAGCATATTTGCTTGATCAAGTTCCCTTGTGATTCGAGGAGAGGGTCATCTTCGGACCAATAAGGTTCTCTTCGGACTGCTCCACTCATTCATTTTCAGGTGCATTTCCCTCACATGAACTCATTCCTAATCCCTTTCTTCTCTTCGGACACATAGTGATATTCGAATTGGACCCCGGGCTCAATACATGACGTTGGGCTTTTACATCCACAGGTATGGACCAAATTGAGTGCAAGTTGATAATATCTAGGATCAAATTGATTATTACCAAAATGTAAGCACTAAATTGACTGTGACCACCAAAATATAAGGACTAAAATGGTATTTTCACGTAAAATTTATGTAATAAAATTTATAGTATCCATATAAAATTCATATTTTATTCCCAAACCCATCAACCTTGAAGGTGACAAAAGCTAGCAAGATGGCTCTAAATGAGCTAAAGGAAGCAAAGGTATCTCATTTGTTATTGGGTCTTAAAATATGGTCTTTTTAAGGGATGCCATTAAAACATTTGTTAATGGGCTATTATAAGAAAATTTTGATAATAATTTTATGAAAAATATAAAAAGCTATCAAAATATCATTTGTTTTTTTTCTTTTCTTATAAAAAGCCTCCAAAATTATTTATTAAACATGTCCTTAGGACAATCATCAACTTTGCCCCTTAATATAAATATTGAGACAACATTTAGCTTAAAATTTTAGTCTATGGTTCCTCAAAAAAAAAAGAAAAAAAAAAAGTTTAGTCTATGAGTTTAGGTCCAAATATGTTATATTATTTTTTAAAGTTATTATTTTTTTCCAAATAGAACTTCTAATCACATATGTATAGTGTAGATTATTGTTAACCCACCTTTATCCACCCTTGCTTTACAAAGCTTCTGTTTGTCGTGAGAAAGCAGTCTTAGGGTCTGTTTGGTAGAGTTGATTTTAGAGAGAGAGAGAGAGAGAGAGAGGAAAACTTTTTAGAGGGTGTTTGGTTGGGAGGGGAAGAGAGGAAAATGATGGTGGGGCCCGGGTTTTTTCTCCTCGGGCCCACAAAAAAGTTTTCACCCCAAGATGGGGAGAAAACTGGGTGGGGGAAGTTTGGTTATTAAATGACAAAAATGCTAATGTGAAAGTGCATATGGGCTTCGTTCAGTACTTTTTTTTTTTTTTTTTTATAGTTCCAGTTTGAACGTTGCCTCTTCCTTTTTTTTTTTCTTTTTTTTTTTTTTCCATTTTGATTTTATGGGGTCGTGGGTTCTTTGTTCAGTTTTTTTTTTTCTTTTCTTTTTATTTTTTGGGTCGTGGGTGCTTTGTTTGTTTGTTTTTTTTTTTTACGTGGTTTTTTTTTTCTTGGACATGATTTTTATATATTTTTTTTATAAATTTGGGTGATTGCTTTTTTTTTTTTTGTCATTTTTTTTTTGTTTTAATTGGGCATCATTTTTTAAAAGAGTATATGAGTAAATTTATACAAACTCATTTTTTCCATTCCTCCACTTTTCCACTCTCAACCAAATAAAAAGGAGAGAAATTAAAATCTTTTCTATCTCCCCATTTTTCCACCCCTCCAACCAAACAGACCCTTAAGATTGGCTTTTGATGATGCAATTTGGTCACTTGTCCCATGTTTACTTGCAATAACACAATGGAACCTTGTTAAGAGGTGCTGGTGTTTGCATACCTCCCCAGGTTCATGGTGGTGCTCTAATTTGTACAATTGTACTCCCACTGGAGATTGCATTAACTTGAGAATTTTGGAATTTTATCTAGTGATATTTGTCCCCTTTAGTTTTGAAGTTATCCCCAAGATTGTAGGGTCGAGGTTATAGATTCTGTTGTTCGTAGGGGGATGTGAATGTCATTTTATATAATTGGAGAGTTGACTTAGGCTGTTGCTTGATTCAAAACTGGTCCTTGTCAATCAGGTTGTGAGTTGTGTCACCATGCAGGCACAACTGCCAATGGGTTAAAGAATGTGAGTTGTTGATTAGATATTAAATTGCCTCTAAAAAAATTCTCTACGCTCACAAAATTTTAGATGATAAGAGATTAATAACTATTTTCTTTGCAAAATATTTAAATGATAAGTTTTTTTTATATATAAATTGAATATAAAAAAGTGAATTTAGTGATTAAAAAGTAAACAACATCTAATTAACATGAGATTTGAAAAGCGTGTTAAGGATAATTAAATTGTGTAATCTAACGATGTGATTTTGAATATATTACTCCAATGAAAAGCTAGATTCATTACATAACAAAATGTTACACCAAATATAAATTACTACAAATGAGAGAGAGAGAGAGAGAGAGAGAGAGAGAGAGCCAATAACAATAGACAAAAATACTATTTTGGTCCCTACGAAAAATAACGACGGTTTCAGCCAATTAAATTTGTTCAAAAGCCTCATTTATTCCAAATTCGTTCTCCACACACCTATTAGAACCTCTCTGGGGCCGAATACAAAGACAAAGATGGTACATTATGTTGAATCTCAAGATGGTACACCATGATCGTAGGTGTTATGGTTCAAGATCCGTGTTGCCAGATCTGGGATTCAAAGCTAGTGTTTTTATTTTATTTTATTTATTAATTTCTTTAAAATTGATTAATTTTTTTTCTATATTAAAATGCTAATGTGCCATTTTATAATTTCAATAAAAAAATTATCATTATTTTAAGAGAAATGATATATCCACAACATTTTCATAACAAATCATAAGTAGTAGGTTGTTACAGGTTGTTATTGTTGGGGTAAAAAAGTAATCTCGATGGTAAGTTCAAATTTGAACCAATAACAACTAACTACCTGTGATTTATTGTAAAAATATTATGAACATAGCACTTCTCTTATTTTAATAGCTACATAAGCATCAATTGTGCCAACTGTACATATTTTTGTCATATAAACATTTTCCTTTAATGACTTAATGGTAAAAACTAAATTGACTGTAAATTAAAAATAATCGGAACCAAATTAACTGTAACTCCAAAATGGTATTTTCACCGCAAAAAAACAAAATGACATTTGACAAAACCAGACAAAAAAAGAAGCAACAGCAAATGACACATTAGTGCAGCGAAAGCAGTTGGTAAAACAAATTAAATATTACAGAAATACTATTCTTGAAATAAATTTTAAGCAGTAGGTGATACCGTAATAAACCAAAGAGCCAGAGTTTAAACTTTAAAAGCAAAAACGTTTGTTTCAATTTTTGCCACGTATTCCCAAGCGTCTTGTTCAAACTTGTTACTCTGCAAAACGTTATTTCACTTCCCATAGATTTCTCTCTCTCTCTCTAACTTCACTTTTAAAGTAAGCTTCTATGGTTCTACCCATTTCACAGATAGCCAGTTAGCTTTGTCGTCGCTATTTGAGGCCAAGAAAGTCCGGTGTGAGGAGGAGAACAATTGTTGATCGATGGTGTTTTTGGGCAAAGAATGAGCTGGGTATCTTTATTTTTGGGCCAATTTAATTTTTGGTTTTATTTTTTTAATTTTTTTATAACACGATAAATTTTTTGGGCTCTTTTCAAAAGAGTTCAATTTTTTTCTTTTTGAGCTTTTCAGGACGAGTTCTAAAGTTAAGGGCTAATTATAAATGTTTTAAGTATAAATTCTAGCAAGAAGATTATGGTTGAAATTAAGGAAATTAGCTGCTGTAAATGAAAATTTTCAAAAGCTAAGGGGCTATGCTCCCCTGGCCCCCCTAGCATCGCCTCTGATTGAGCTACTAGGCTCTTGGCCCAAAGAGTTATTATTGATGGTCCAGCCTGACTATTCTCATACAAGAGCTTGGATGAATTTAACTCATTATGGGTAATTGTTTTGGCAGAAATTATTCTATAAAACCATAACAAATTTTGGATGGATAAAGAGGAAACTTTGTCTATTGATTTTCTTAGTCTTTTGAAGCCATATAAATCTGAGGGCTTGGTTTCATGAGATAAACTAAAAAAAATGAACCATATCAAGAGCCAAAATCCTAGAGTGGTTATTTTGCCTAGAGTTCAATTTTACTGAAAATACTTTCCAAAACAAAAAAATCCTTCAGGATTAACAGAGGTGGTAGATATGAGCATAGATCCAATTAATACAATGTTTAATTAAGTAGTAGCAAATCAATAAGAACAGAAATCTTAAAATAGCATATGATCTAATAACAGAAATCTTAAAATAGAATGATCTTAATCCTGCTTTAGACGCACTCATAGTTATATTACAAGTCATCCAGAAATGAAATTGAACCTCTAACTACCCATCGTTAAGGATACTTTGGACTGCCCAAGAGTTTGTACTAGGAGACATATATGGTAACTCAAAATTGAGGGTGGCAAAGAGAATGTATCTATGAAGAACCCAGAGAGAGAGAGAGAGTATTAGCAATAAAATGTGAAGTAGGACAAACTTATATCAGATTTTGCTAACTTGTGGATGCGAAAGTCTTACACACAATATTTAATGAGCTATATTGTGTAATACCTATAAAAAAATTATATTGAAAGAGAAGAGGAAAAAAACACTCAGTCCACTTAAGAAAGGTATTCAAAATTATGAAGACCAATCAAGAAACTGAGAAATTTCATCCCAATGACTCAGCAGTTTCGTTGGAGTTTCTCTTCAATTCCTTGACCTAATAGACCCGTGTATTGTACCTGTTAGAGAGCCAGACCAAAAAAAAAAAAAACCAAAGATGTAAAGAGATCAAATTTGTGGACCAGGTTTCTCATCATTTTTTTTAGTTAGGGCCTTAGGGGTGAGGTCTTGCATGTTGGTCCTGTTTCTTTTGATTGCATCATGGCTCCAACAAATAGAAACCGAATATCAGCAAAAACTGACTTCACATGCTTTTTTTAATTGCATGCATGAGTCATTGACCAAATCAGACAGCTAAACTTGGATCATTTACGGTAAATTTGTCCACAAAATATAAAATTTGTTAATTTAGAATTAGATGGAACCCTAAAAGTTTAATTTTGTCCAAACCTTTGTAGTATAAATGTAACATATGAAATTTGTGGACCAAATTGTGACACGACCAAACCAAGAAATGATTCTTGATTTTTGGGAAAGCATGGAGTCTGAGTTGGATATTAGTAAGTGCCTCTATGTCATTTTAAAGATTTATGACCTATCTGGACCTCCTATTTGTTAATTTGTTCACAATCACTATGTGTGCTTTGTTCTGCAATATCAATTGTGCTTCAGGTCTAATTGGTTGATTATTAATTCTCATCACCTTCTTCTTTAGGGCTTGGGCTAGACTGACAGATCATTGGCAGAGGCAAAAACCTCAATGAGAGTGAGAACAAAGGAAAGGCAGCCTACAGGAGCAAATGCTCCTCATAGTACACCATACTTTGAGTGAACTCTTTAGCTATAAGTCAGGCCTTCTAGCATTGAATAGTGCATTGGGTCAAACTTGCGGAGTAGATTGAAGGTAACATTTCCAATTCTTTTGTTCAATTCTGTGGTCAAGAAAACAACACATTGTGGCTGATGTTTAGTGCATTTATAGGTAGAAGGTAAACAAAGCAAGCACATCGTAAAATCTTAAAGTGAATGTAGTTAAGAGGTGTGTGATAAAGAAGCGTTCAAGAGGTGTGTGACCATGAAGCAAAGGTAAGGTTGAGGGGCATATATTAATATTATAAACCACTAAGAGGTTGGCTTTGCCATAGAGAGAGGCCAGAGTGGAGGAATAGATGGTAAGAGCTTTGATAGTGTCTAAAATGTGATGAAATTCTAATTAATTTTGAGCATTCTATTGTTATGTGTCAGGATAAGATGTATGAGAAATTGTACTATAATGTTTTAAAACACTGAGGAAAATCATGTTGACGAGATTTATAGGCATTGTCAAAATGAAAATTTTTTATACTTTGGAAAATCATGTTTCAATCATTTTAACAAAGTCACGATTTGTATTGAGAAGTTTAGAACATTTTTTCATTAAGCTATAGCTCCAATGACATGTTACAAGAAAGCAAACGGAATTGATATTGACAACATAAAGCTGTTCATTGGAGGGTGTTTATACACAAGCCTAGCTAACCCTATTCTAATCTTAGTAGGACTAGGTACTTCCTCTTTGATATTGTCCTGCATCAAGCAAAGCTTGGTGTAAAGCCTAGGCCTAGGTATAAAAACTAAGGAATCAACACCTAAGTTGTTAGGAATTAGCACCCCAACAGCTTGGAAACTCCTTATAAATATCAAATATCATTCATCAAACATCTAATTAAAAAAAAAAGCCAACTGTAGCCTTTTTATATAGCTTCTAGAAATGCAGTTCATATACCACAAAACTCTCAGCTGATGATAATCTAAAAATCTAATCCCTAGCTGAATTCAAAATACTGGAGGTCATTGATCAATCTTTGCTTAGAGATCAAGGGCCATCCACAATTTATATTTTGAAACCGGTTGCACCCTGCCACTGTGTAAAAAATGAATTACAAGAATTTGAAGCATATTATACTATAAGATATTAAAATAAAAAATGTTCTATGACCATTCTCATAAATTATGATCTGCATCTTTGAGCAATTCTGGACATCATAGCGCAGTTTGGACCAATTAGGTCATTATGGAATTTCCCATGAAGAGTTGAAGACCTTGTGGATTGAATTTCATAGAATTTTCAAGCATTATAGTTCTCTTTTTTTTTTCTTTCTTTTTTTTGATAAACCAAGCATTATAGATATCGGAGCTTGGTTTCATTGTATAATCATATAAACTACAATTGATGAATTATTTCACGATCCAATCAGCCTATGGACTCTTCTATTTTAACAGGGGGGAGGGGGGGGGGGGGGTTGTTAAGTACATCAGCCAAGAGTCACATTTTAGGTTTTATGAAATAAATTTATGATAATTACTTCACTTAAAGATTAAACAAAAATAATAATTTTTTGAGACGTGAATCTATGGGTTTTGAAGTTGAAATATGAACCTAGAGCCCCCCAAACAATACTTAATTAAATAGAAGCAAATTAGTAGGACTAAGACCAAAAATATTAAAATAGCATGATCCAGGAACATAAATCTCAAAATATCATGATCTAATAACACAAATCATGAAACTCAATCCCACTTCATAGGCATGGAGGCATATATAATAATTGAAAACTGAGGGTTTCAAAGAGAATGTACCTCATTATACCCAGAGAGAGAGATGCAGCTATAACATATGAAGCTAAAGAATTTGGTAGCTTGTGTATCTGGAGTCTTACTCTTATCCACTTGACAATATCACAAGCTCTATAATATAGTGTAAACACCCCATTTTACAACTTGCATTTAACCAACCGGTAGATCTTCAAATTTGTGATACAAAACAAATCTTGATGCTTTAACGATCATAATGGTATGTCATGGGTTTTGATTGGACCACCTGATCAAAAGTTATCATACAAACAATTTTCAATGATCATGGCTCACCTACACGATGGGTCCGGTCACGTCCTATCTTAAACACTTAATTTTGATTGGTTCTCACAAGAATTAATTTAAAATTAATTAAGTGTAATTTTTGATTGGATTTCATTTTTATTTCATTTTTAAAATAAAAAAATGTTTTCCTTTAGGACATCTTATCTGCTCTTTTGAAAATATTTGGAGATAGACAAAATTCAAAAAATGCTCAGGAACGTCATTATCTTCAGCAGCAAATTGAATCGTATTTTTGGCCTGAAAAACATCGAAATTTGGTTTTCTCTATTTCTATAAAAGTTGTAGAGAATTAAATTTCCTTTCAAAAAACATCAATCCCAAATCAATTGGAATCTTGAGCAGAAAGTTATGGCCAAATTATGAAACGGGTGCAGAAGATAACACAAAATCAGCATTATCTTCACTCATCTTTCAAAATTTCAACTGGGGATCAAACTCAAATTTGTTCAAGCTTGTCTAATAGACTGATCCCTTCCTTTAGCTTCAGAAGAAAAGTTTTTTAAAAAATAAATAAATAAATAAATAGGATAAGAAACAGATACATCCTGGGAAAATTTTCAAAAATGCTCAAAAAACGTGATTATTTTCAGCAGCAATTTGAAACACATTTTCGGCCTAGATAACGTTGGAATTTGGCTTTCTCTATTTCTGATAAAGTTGTAGATAATTGAATTTCCTTTCAAAAAACACCCATCTTGAATCAATTGGAATTTTGAGCGGAAAATTAGAGCCAAAATACGAAGCAGGTGCAGCATCATTTCAAAATTCAAATGGAGATCCAAAACCCAATCCGTTTCAGCTCATTTCTCCCCTTAGCTTCAGAAGAAAGCTAACAACTTAGCTTTAAAGCTAAGCCATCCCTCCTCCTATAAATAGAGAAGACCTCTTCCATTTTCTGGACCCCGAATTCCCTCTAGAGAGCTAGTGAGAAAGCAGAAAAGAAAAAACTGTTGTGCAACCATTGTTCCTACTTTGGTTGTAGTTTAGTAATTCCTTACTTTCTCCCTAGCCCTTTAAGTGATCACTTCCCCCTTTTTAATTTATGTTCTATGCTGGTAAGTAATTAATCATGTTCTTATCTTTCTACACATGCTTGAATAAATGTTTAACATGTCACATTATGTTTTTTTTTGGATGAACATGCCTATATTTCTTATTATCATTCCTTTTACATGCTTAGATGAACACTTCTAGGCTAATACACAATTTTTCTCTTGAATGCTTAGATGAGCACTTCTAGGCTAAAACACAACTTTCTCTTCAATACTTAGATGAGCATGTCTAGGTAATTGTTTTACTTTTTTTTAATAAAAAATGCTTGAACGAACATGTCTAAGTATTTTGAGTTTCTCTAGATAAACATGTTTAGGAATTTTCTTTTACTTCTTTTCATAATTGTTTGGATGATCAAATATGCTCAAAGGTCTTATTTTTATTTGGTTCTCTCTACAATTATGTTGATTACAAATAACATGACAACATTGTTTTCTTTTTCTCACATGCTTAGATAAACATGTCTAGGCTAGGGATTCTTTGCTTACTTTGATTTCTTGGATGAACATGCCATTGCTTTAAAGTTTTCTTTACATTAAAATTGTTATCTAACAAGTTTCATTTTTTGTGTGTCTTTTTTTATATTTGATTCTCTTAACACATATTTGTTTTCAATTCTTACAAATTACCATGTTTATATGACATATTGTTTGTATTTGTTTGACATGACATGACATTGGCCACCTTAACCTAGGAGACCGGTTTTACCGGGCGAGATGGGTGCTTAATCCCTTCCCATCTCGTAAATTAGCCTCCGAACCAAGATCAAGGGTTCTAAACTATGCTTTTACACCATGTAATTTTACATTTTTTTAGAATGTAACTAGGAAATAAAGTAATGTAATTTACTTTTCTTAGATTGTATCTAGGACAAAAAGCATTGTAAATCTTTATTACAAAATTTGATGTAAATTGCAATATACATTAATACAACAGAAGTATTTTTTATTAAAGGTTTTCTTATTTTCCCTTTTAAATTAAGTAAGTGGCGACTCCATGTAAAACCCTCGATCTAGGGGGGAGTACATTTCACATATAGTACCTATCAAAAAAATATTTTCAAAGGGCCAAACAGCTATAATAAATGATGTTCCCAATGCATGTGGAAACTCTTCCTGCTTTCAGTGTGTCTCTATATGATTTAATTCGCATCCAAAGCACCTAGATTCCTCATGCAGCCAATACAACCACAGCCTAACTTGAGAAATAATGATCTATATATTCTCTGACACAAGTTTTAGGTTTGGCAACCTAGGCTCTCACCACCAAACCCATATCAAATATCTCTGTTGGGGATCTAGGCTTGTGGCACCCCCTATAATTTAAATACTGTTCAAAGTAAATAACTCTTTCCTTCTTCTAGAATCTAGTCAGTGTGTGACAATTATGGCTATTCCATCCTCAACATGATAATTTGTGACAGCAAAAATATCTTTTGATATTTTATATTTGGAGGTATAAATCCAAACGGTTTGGACATAGTCTTAGTTAACTTTTTGATAGATATTAACAGAAGCAACCTCATTCAAGCTTGAGATGATGATCAGCCTTTGAATTTAAAGCAAGTAAGAAGTCCCAACAGAAATAATATCCAATATAGATGGGATGAGGTTAGAATCACATTAACTTAAAGTCCAGCAAAAATCACATCAATTGAACTATTAATCAAGCCAAAAAAATTTGTAAATCACTTGAGGCATCTAATGAAGAGCAGCATTGGTATGAACTGTAAAACCACATGACCAACAACGTCTCTCTAGACACAAACAGAAATAATAGAAAACACGATTTATTCCCATGAGTTAGTTGTATTCTATTACACAACTAATTTCTAAATGCTTTTGCTAGCTGAGAAGAAACAGGAAAATAGAAAAGAAAGAAATAAAACATACAAATCTTTTCAATTGATAAACTACACATCAACAGTAATAATCCTTGAAGCTATTCCTTGATTTAACCTAGTCTCATAATCATCTATTATCCATGAAAGAAAAATCCTCCCAACCCAACAATTTGTTGACAAGAGGCTGCTGAATAATGAAAAACCAGTACATGAACAATGAAAACCAAACATTTTCTTTAGTTATCTCAGCAAACAAATAAAAGGAAATAAAAATTCCAATGCATGTGGCATTTAGTGAGCCATCAGAATTCTCAAAACCACCCAACCATCAATCACTAGTTCACACCCCAGCTCTATTTTTATTTTTATTTTCATTCTATGTAAGAAGAACAAAAAGCCGCTCCCTCTTCAAGCTCAGTCTTCCCCATCTTTACTACCACCAATGGAAAACCCTCAACACTAACCTAAATTGAACTACAATAACCCAATATTTCACTTGCCCTCAACTGAATTATGATCAAGGCCACAAAATATCAAAAACCCACATTCATAATTTACTTTGAGTTGTTAAGCTTAAAAGCCTTACAACATTGACCGGTCACCATTATGAAGAAATTTTAGTGACATTAATAAGCAAAAATGGCCGGTAATGTAGTGGAGTATATTAAAAGAAACAAAAAAAATTAGAGAGATTGGTAATGCAATGGAGACTACCCGTACATGGCTGATTTGATATATTTGCAAGAAGAGATACTTTCCTGTTGACCAAAAAATACCACATGCAATGATAAAAAGTTTGTCCAACCCAAGCCATCCAAAAATAAAAATAAAAAGTCTTATTACAGTCCACTCTAGCTGCCCAATGGAAATCAAACCATGGTTTTATCATAAACATGATTGCCATTTTATTCAGTGACTCCAGTCTTGGTGACAAGTTTGTGCATTCAAATGCTATATAGAGCATAGAATATCCTGAATGTTAATCAACCAGGATAGAGCTAAGATAAACTAAGGAGGTGAGACAGACTCAAAATTCACTAAGTTGTTTTCCTGCATCAATAATTGTCGGCCTATCTTCTGCTGTATAAGAGATGCAACTTAAGGCAATCTGTGCAAAAGCAAGAAAATGTTCCTGAGTAATTCCTTCTTTTAGTGACATAGGATCTATTATTTCAATCAACCAATTTTGTTCATCATATGGGTTCACCAACATTGGTAGATAATTTTGTACTAAACTTTTGGTACAAAATTATCTCCGCAAGAAAACTTTTATTGTTGAGCTAGTTAATTCACAATCCTAATGTGCTTAGACTCAAAAGGAACAAAATAAATGAAAGTTCCCCTGTAAACTACACTAAAGGATTATCGTAAATAAAACATTCAATTTGATGATAAGAACTAAGGCTTAACCCCAAAGGAAAATATATAAATAAAAATTAATATCACATTTTTACATAATGTACACAATAACGATGTCTGTTGACATTACACTGGGCACATTGATAAAACAAATCTATGCAAGTACCACCACAGTTGTCACGTTTAAGGTGATCTTTAGTTTTCTCAATGAAAGTAAGGGGATGTGGGTGACAGTCAAATTTGTTTGCACTTCCAAACTTGATATTTGGGTAATTCCTAAGAATACATTTGGGACGTACAGGATAATCGGAATTTTCACAGTAGTAGAATTAATGCTTTGGGTTGCGTTCGGCTTGACAAATATCACAATAATATTCATCGAAGTCATCTTCAGCAGTATAACAGAGAGTGAAGGGATGCTCATGTTGTTTGTACCTTGCGGTTTGTGGTAGTGTAGCACATTTGAAGTCCAAAGCAAAGTCACAAGTGGTACAATGGAATATTGGGTAAATTTTAGAATCACAACAACTGCAATTATGTGCAGATTCTATTCCAGAGAGAAGAAGTCAATGCTCATGACCAGGGTGGGTAAGGATGTCAAAGATTAAACTACATGGAACATCAAGATGAAACCAGCATGTGCGTACCTCACAGTGATAGATGAACCATTGCAATCACGCTTACAGGCTTGACACCAAAATGTCTTACTCGTATTAGGTGACTTTGGTAAGAGCGTGAGTAAGTGCTGATGAAGTGGGTGTCTCTTTTTTTTGGGTAATTTAGCACAAGATTCATGTAGAAAGAAGCTACAATTTACACAACTATAAAAGGGAGGGAAAATAGCTTGTACACACCCGTCACATTTTTCAATATTTAGTACCTCATCATCCGAAAGCTTTAAGTCATACTCATGACTGAAATGTTGGATTTCTGTGGCTATTTCAGTTCCATCCACTCCCACTTTGATATTTTTGACTTCGTAAGCTGCAGATTGATTGAGCTCTGGATCTTCATTCTCCTCCTCTTTAAGTTCCAGCAAATTTATGTTCTCCCTATTTCTGTAGTCCGCAGCACAATCGAGGTGAGCAACGAAATCGCATTTGGAGCAATAGTAAAACCCAAAGTTTGTGTTCACTTTTTGAGCACAGAGCTGACAAAATCGGTAGTCGGATTGATGAAGTTCAACTTCAAGAGAAGAATGGATGAGGCGGAGGGGGTGCCTGTGAACTAGAACTTTAAGTGTGCGTGGCAAAGAAGTACAAGTGTTATGAACGCAATAACTACATAGGGCACACAAATTAGGTATACCCTTGACTTCTTTGGCACAAAGGTCACAAGTGAACAACATCCGCTTCCAAAAGGGGGTTAATGGGTGGTGGTGGACTTGAGAAGATTGGATGGTGGGCGGTAAGGAAGCACATGTGGCGTGAAGGTTGAAGTCGCAGTGGTAACAGCGATAAGTGTATTGTCGGCGAGATTCATTGCAGAGTTGGCATTTGGTCTTTTCTTCTTGTTCAGGATAATGTGTCTTTTCATCAAAGAGAATGAGAGGATGGATTGGGTGCAAGGGATGGTGCAACCCAAGTGGTACTTCCGCACATGATTTATGATGCCTGTACTTGTACCATGCCCCTACAAGTTCGCATTCTATACAATAGTAGCTAGGACCATAAACTGATTCTTGGCACCCACAACAAGTATTTCCCAATCTGTGGTCTGGATGGAAGACCAAGGGATGGTTTGAATGGGAAAAATGTAGAAGCTACTGCTGCTGCGGTTGCTCCATCTTCTTGTTCTATGACATAATCATCAAAATAGTGATGCGTCAGAATTGGTTTCAAATCTATCTAACACCACACCATTTTCTTTAAATTTCGATGTAAAATGACCCATTTTGGAGTTTCAATTTTAATAACAAAAAGATTCTAAGCTTTTGGTTATACAGAGGGATTTGGGCGTGAAGAGTTCTATTCGGACCAGATTGTTTTAAAAGGCATGGGTTTGGCCCGGGTGGGTATTTTTGTTGGGTGGGTCTCTTCAATTTTGCAATGTTAATAGTGGAAGACAATTTCAATTTTAATAGTTGAAAACAAAGCTTCTCTAAATTTCCACCCAGTATTTTTAATGAACCTCACTGGAGACTAAATGACTATCCGCATCTGCACATCCAAGAAAAAAAGAAAGAAAGTGAAACCCAAGAAGGGGGAAAATTGATTCAAACATGACCAAATGGAAATTACAACAAGGATGCAGAATGAAATTCAAAATTTGTACAAATGCATCACCTAAAAGCCACAACCTAAGGCTTGGTATCTTATGTACGAGCAAATGAAAGTTTTTGAGTGATCCATTTGTACCAATCATATATTATAGACTCTACTTGAAATGAACGCTAATTGGTTCCTTGACCTCACTCCATCACTCAAAGACTATAAATAATGGTGCAAATATAAAATAAATTAAAGGCTCAAATTCATATCAAACCAATAGTCAGTGCAAAAATTAGAATTGCCATGGTTAATGATAAGTTTGCATCTACTAATGTCCAAAGTAGTGACCTACAAGATAACATGGCACTAGTAATTGGGAAGGAAACAAAAGGGAGGAAGAAAGTGTCCCAATATCAATAAGTGTAGTATCTTATAGCATGCGTACTTGATTATGACATAGACTAAATACCAAGTTATTACAAAATGAGCTAACATGGGTAACACTGGAAAATGAGAGCAGTTTTGAATTTCATAGAAATGTGATCTTTGTTTTGATAGGAAATGAATGTCTAAAGGTTGGGTGTGAAAACTAGTGTTCAATAAAGTGTGCAAATAGCATTCTTGTGCTATTAGCCAATAGCATAAAGTTTCAAGTATTATATGTGTCAATCAACTATAGTATAACTTTTGAAAGTGATTAATAATAACAAAAATACATATAACCACTTCATTCAATTTGAAATTTTAAGTAAAACTAAGCCAATCAATACTAAGAAGGTCAAGAACTTCATTTAACAGACCATTTAAATTTTAAACCAAAAAGGAACATACCTCTAAATCTAACCAAGCTCAACACTTTCATTTTCAAAATGATTCTCCATTTTCAGGCCTTCTTTGTTACCCTTGACAAACTTGGTGGAGCCTCCATTCTCTATTGTTTACAACCTCAAGCTGAGTCTCTAGTTTTGGGCTGTCATTATTATTTACAAAGCTCTTGGTTTCTACTGGCATCCAAGAACCATTCCATTCCGTTTATTCTTTCCCATTGTGAATTCTTGCAGGTTCTACACTTGAAAAGATTGATTTCAACATTGTAAAATCCTACTAACAATACAATCTTTGGAAGTGTGATGACCAATGAAGGCTCTTGAAACTCATTCGTGCAAAATGCAGGGGATATAGTTTGAGTAAAAAAAAATTACTATTCTTGCAAGGATATGATGTGGTTTGCCATTGGTGATCAGGATTGTGGGCAAGTCAATGAAGAAAAAAATAATTTCCATAATGCATTCGACCATCTACAACTTCCTGTTTCTCTTTTTTTTGATAGATAATAAGAGTTTTATTGAAGAAAAGGAACAATATGTTTACGATTGTAAACTCACTGCCCTTGAAACAAATACAATCAAATCATAAGGAAAGTCTAATAGAAATAAGAAAATCAGACAAGGAACTACTTTGCATAAGACCCCAAATACGGGACCACTCAAACAAAGTCCTAGCAAGCAAGTTCTTCAACATATCTATAGGTCTCTCAATGTCCTCAAAAGTTCGGGCATTGCGTTCCTTCCATACTAAACACATAAGGCATGCTGGTACCATATTCCAAACCTTTGAAGAGTAAGTTCCCAACCAATTCCACCAAGCAAAAAGAAGAGAAACAATAGTATCCAGCATCACCCACTGAACCCCAAACATAATAAGGACCTCACTCCACAAAGCAAATGCAAACTTACAATGAAGCAAAAGGTGATCCACAGTTTTCTCATCACACCTACATAGACAACACCAATTAACAAGGGGCAAGTCCTTCTTAACAAGGTTATCTATTGTAAGAATCCCACCCCTAGCAGCAGTCCATAAAAAGAAAGATACCATTTTAGGTACCTTTACACACCAAATGCTCTGCCAAGGGAAAGAAACAGAAGGGGCTTTCAATAGAGCAATATAAAAGGATCGCACATCAAAAACACCATTGTGGTTCAACTGCCAAATCAAGATATCCTCACCCTCCCCACTAGGAATCCTGGCAGAGACATGCTCATAGAAAGAATAAAATCTCCGCAACTCCCATTCATTAAAATAGTGACGGAAAATGAAGTTCCAACTCCTACCGCCCCCGTCTGGTGCAGAAATAATCATGTCAGAAATCAAAGCTTCCTAAACCACAGCGCAGGCAAACAATTCCGGGTATAATTCTTTCAAAGGAATAGGACCACTCCAAGGATCGTGCCAAAACCGAATACGATTGCCCTCTCCCACTGCATACACCACATGATCGAAAAATTTGTCTACACCTTTCCTAATATTCTTCCATAACCCACAACCATGAGTCCCTCTCACAACTCTAGTGCACCAACCTCCACTACCCTCTCCATATTTGGTGGCTATTACCTGACGCCATAAATGGGTGGCTTCCTTTCCATACCGCCAAAGCCACTTCCCAAGAAGAGCTTGATTAAAAAGCCCAATCTTCCTAATCCCCAAACCCCCTATCTCCACCGGCCAAACAACCTTATCCCAAGCAACCAACGGATATCTGAAAACTTCATTAGAACTCCCCCAAAGGAAATTCCTCTGAATCCTTTCTAGTCTATCTGCTATGTGTTGTGGAATAGTAAACAACGATAGATAATAAGTTGGGAGACTTGACAAAGTACTCTTCAATAAAGTAAGCCTACCTCCTTTTGACAAATACAACCGCTTCCAACCAGAGAGCTTTTTCTCCACCCTTTCTAAAATAGGATTCCATATCGAAGCATCCTTAAAATGAGCCCCAAGAGGCATTCCCAAATAAGACATAGGCAAACAACCAACCTTACAACAAAGAATATGAGCCAAAGCATCCACATTCCCAACCTCACCAACTGGCACAATTTCACTCTTGCCAACATTTACTTTTAAGCCTGTAATAGCTTCAAAAAAGATCAACACCATCCGTATATATAATAATTGTTCCCTAGATGCATCACAGAAAAGTATAGTATCATCAGCAAACAGAAGATGAGAAATATGCAAACCTCCTCGCCCATTGAGGCTTGCCTGGAACCCCCTAAGAAAGTCACCCTCTTCTATCCTCCTCAATAACCTACTTAGCACCTCCATCACCAACAGGAACAAAAGTGGAGATAATGGATCTCCTTGGCGAAGACCTCGCGAGCTACCAAAAAAGCCAGTCGGGGACCCATTAATAAGCACTGAGAAACGAACTATAGTGATACAAGCCTTCATCCACCTTGCCCACTTCTCCCCAAAACCCATCCTCTTCATAAGGTAAAACAAAGCATTCCAATTTACATGATCATAAGCCTTCTCTATGTCCAACTTAATAATCACACCCGGAACACCACTCTTCAATCTACTATCCAAACATTCATTTGCTATGAGAATAGAGTCAAGAATCTGTCTTCCCCCAACAAAGGCATTTTGCGAGTTGGATATAAGTTTATCCAAAACACTTCGAAGCCTATAGGCTAACACTTTTGACAAAAGTTTGAACAAACTTCCCACAAGGCTAATGGGCCGAAAATCTTTAATATTGACAGCATTAATCTTCTTAGGTATCAAACACAGAAAAGTGGCATTCAGAGATTTCTCAAAGAGGCATTGGCTATGAAAGTCTGCAAAAAAAAGCCATAACATCCTCTTCAATCACACACCAACACTTTTGGAAGAAAGTAATGGTAAAGCCATCTGGACCTGGAGCCTTATCACCCTCAGCCTCCCGAAGAGCAGCAATGATCTCCTCCCTATCAAAATTCCTTTCAAGAGAAAGCCTATCAGACTCATCCAAACTAGCAAAATCTAATCCATCAACAGTGGGCCTCCAATCCTCAGGTTCCTGATAAAGACTCTTATAAAACCCCACCACCTGATCCTAAATATCTGATTCAGCTTCATACATAATGCCATCAACCTCCACATTCTTCATGGTATTAGCTCGCCTGTGTGAATTAGCAAGCCTGTGGAAAAACCTAGTATTATTATCCCTCTCTTTTAAGAACAAAGCCCTTGATTTCTGCCTCCAAGAAATCTCCTCCAAAAAAGCTAAAGACTCAATCTCTGCCTTAATCTCTAATTTTCTTGCTTTTTCTGCCGTAGTCAGTATTTGCATCCCTTCTCTCATATCAAGATCCAACAGCTCAGACAACAAACATTTTTTTCTAAAATGCACATCCCCAAAAACATGTTTATTCCAACACTTCAAGTCTTTTTTAAGAGCCTTGAATTTACATGCTAGAACATAACTAGGGGATCCCACAAAATGATAACTGTACCACCAGCCCCTAATTTGGTCCACAAAACCCTCCACTTTAAGCCACATATTCTCAAATTTAAAGGGACTTTTCCCCCTCGCCACGCCTCCAGCCTCCACTAGAAGAGGACAGTGATCTGAAACCACACGGGGGAGAGGCCTTTGAATCACATCCGAGAAGTGTTCCTCCCAATCAATTGAAACCAAAACTCTATCTATACGAGACATAGAAGGGTTCACTGAATCTTTAAACCACGTATACTCACCCCCAACCAAAGGAAGATCAACCAATAAATTCCTCTCGATAAAGTCCGAAAAATTGAACATGGCTGGACTAAACGTATTACAGCCAAGACGTTCAACCGGGTATCTAATAATGTTGAAATCACCTAAAACACACCAAGCTCAACACCATCTCGCTCTTACACTATCAAGATCTGCCCATAAAGCATCCCTCAAACCGGCATCATTTGGGCCATAAACTCCTGTACAAATCCAAACAAAACCATCTGCCACCCCCTTCAACAAGACCGAAACAGAAAATCTACCCACCACACAATCAATTTTCTCATACACCCTTGTATCCTAGATCACAAGAATACCTCTCGCTGTGTGAATGGCATCTAAAGCCCCCCAATCTACAAAAGAGCTGCCCCAAAGACTTTTCACAGCAGCAGAATTGGTACTGTCCAGTTTGGTTTCCTGAAAACACACAACCTCACACTTCCATTCCTTGAGTAAGTTCTTCACAGTATCCCTCTTATGAGGATTGTTTAATCCTCTCACATTCCAAGATAAAAGTCTTAAATTCATGGACAACCATCAGAGCCCAACCCGCTAAACTTCACAATCTCCCTGGTTCGTTTACCAGCTTGACCATCATAATTAACTGTAGAAATTAAATTCCGTAATTCCCTCATACCTTTTGTAGAGGAAGAAGCAGTGCGACGAAGGCTACCTACCGCTGCTTGTTTCTCCCACACTTTCTCAAGTCGTTGAAAAAATTCAACACACTGCCTCTCACAGGAATCTATGGGGAAACCCACCCACTTACCGAAGCCTTTAACCTTCTTACTTACCTAAGCCGAAGGTTCCATATCTTCCTCCACGGAGATATCAACTAGGTCACAGTCCTCTGTCAATAACACCAAACCCCCATTAGGATCCCATTGAGCCAAAGGTACATATTCCATCAACCGCTGCTCCTCCTCATCCCTATCCGACTCCGTGGGATTGACCCAATTCAACAACAGCGTCTCTTCTTCGATAGAATCTGAAACCAACTAAGAAATTGGAGAAAACTTGTTTTGTTCCAGTAAAGACTGGTGGCAAGACACCTTGGCCCTCTTAACTGATGTCATCGCACACTCCGCCACAACATCTGTGAAGCTGGGATGACCAACAGTGTTCGAAACATGCGAAACCTCCACAGCCCCACTGATCGGATAGTCCTTCGCTGGGTCGTCGGCAACTGAGATCAAGAAGGATATATGTGTGCCATTAAAATTGAGCTATGATGCATTTCCAAGTAAGAGTCTATAACATTGCTTCTTATATTGTTATCCGATTCCTCCACAAAGCTGACCTTGAATTATCCAATCTATTATAGAATCGAATCTTAAAGGACTCTACTAGGTAGAAATACTTAAGACAAGTACAAATCTTGTTCTTCATTATTCCTGCGTTAATCAACCACATTAATCAGATCAGGTATAACCTTTTCTGTGCTCTCTTCAAAGCATTCTGCATCATACGATATTGATCATATTCTATCCCCTGCTTCTATTGTCCATTTAACTCCTCTATCTTAGACCTTCCCATTAAAGATAAACCCACCTTCTTTTAAGTACCAATATCTTAGCCAAAAATAGACAGTCGAGTACCCATCACTGTTATCTACAAACAGGGTTATAAATTGAATCCATAAGTTGTTGTAGTATTTCAATTTTAATCAGATTTGGCATCTTCAGAGCTCACTAATCAGTTACAAAGTGGAAAACTAAAAGATTAAAAAAATACATGCAATTCATAATTTGCAACAATAAAAAAAATGCTGAGTTACATATGTAATTCATCAAAGGTCATAAAGAAATTTCACCATTATAGAATTGTTCTCAACTTTTTCGCCCTTTTAGGTTAATGAAATCAGTTGCCTCCATGTGCTTGTCACAAAAACTTTATGCAATTCAAATGAATAAATATTACAAAACTTTATGCAATTCAAACGAATAAATACTACATACTCTAATAAATCCCACACATACATAAATACACCATAATGTGAGGTATAGCTATTTAAAGGAAATATAAGATTTAAACTCATACAATATTAGTCAAGTCAACAGATGGGTGAAGGAGCAATTTCTACAACATGGTGACATCATATCTCCAATGTTCCAGTGGGTCCACTGCCAAAAGAAAATTAATAGCACATAAGGGAAGTAAACAAAAAGAAAATGGCTTAATTGATTAAAAATTCAGACGAAGGTCGACCTGTCTATTCATGGTGGTTTGGCAACCAGTTTTTCTATAGTTGCCCTCATAGACTATTTTGAAGGCCACAACATTTTCCTCCATGTAAGACGAATTCCCTGTACTTAATATGCAGCAAAGTTGATATTTTAGGCAGATTGGGTATTATTTAAGCAAAATAGTAGACATCTTTTAGAAGAAAAATCTAGCTTCACATTTTTCTAACAATTACTTGTAGGAAATTTCATATACCTTTAGAGACTTTGTAATTAGGAATAAATATTAATTATGGTTGCAAAAAATAACAAGCAAATTTACCAAAATCAATGCTGCATTTTTAAACTTATGAGCCTAAGTTGTTTGTATATTATATAATTGATGCAATTTAAGACTTCAGGTTTCTAAGGAATTTTGTCAAAAAGTTATGATACTGCCCAAACACCATACATAGCCCCAAAATTGTCACATCATCGGCAATTGACCAATGTCCCAGCAACTAAACATACATACACACCAACATCCACCTCAAATGTTGTTCAAGACACCCAAAAATACTATAAAAAAATAGTAAAGAAACTCACCTCAAGGTTATTGCGAACATCACAATTGGTTGGTTTAATGAATAATTCAGTAAGCTATTTGTCAAATTGAAATTTAACTTTAATAAATGTGACAATACATTAATTGTTTTGGCTATTTGAAAGGTACGAAACAACAATTCTAACAAGCTTAAACTCAAAAGGAAATGAAATAAATAAAAGTTCCCCCCTAAACTACAATAATGGATTTTCGTAATAAAACATTCAATTTGATAATAAAGAACCAAGGCAGGTACAACCAGATGCAGACAACCATGACTTGGGTAAATGTATTTATGTCCAATCTTAACCATTTTGAAAGAGGATTAAACAAAATTACTGCATTGTTATTTGATGAATTTCACGCACCAAAAATTTTGTGGACTAGGTCTAGTATAGAATAAAAACAAAAACAAAAATTGTGCATGTTAAAATTACATTGGCCACATTGATAGATCAACTTTTCTCAAGAACTATTACATCTATTACATTGAGGGTGATCTTTGATTTCCTCAATAAAAGTAAAGGGGTGTTGGTGATAGACAAATGTGCAAACACCTCCAAACAGGTGACCAATATATGTGTTACTTGATATTTGGGTCTTTCCCAAGAATACATTTGGGAGGTACATTATACTCACAATTTGAACAATAGTAAAACCAATGCTTTGGATTGCGCTCTTTTTCACATATGTCACAATAATATTCACCGGAGTCATCTTCAGCAGTATAACAGAGAGTGAAGGGATGCTCATGTTGTTTGTACCTTGCGGTTTGTGGTAGTGTAGCACATTTGAAGTCCAAAGCAAATTCACAAGTGGTACAACGGAACATTGGGTAATTTCTATAATGTGAGTAATTTTCGCAACCACAACAACTACATTTCAGTTTGAAGTGAATGGTAAAGAGAAGAAGTCGATGCTCATGACCATGGTGTGTAAGACTGTCAGAGATTAAACTGCATGAAACATCAAGTTGAAATATATAGCATGTCTCACACCGATAGCTGAAGCCATTGCAAACATGCCGACAGGCTTCACACCCAAATATATCACTTGTATTAAGTGAATTTTGGAAAAGGGTGAGTGGATGTTGATGAAGTGGGTGTCGTTTTTTTCTAGGTAATTTAGCACAAGATTCATGTAGAAAGAAGCTACAATTTACACAACTATAAAAGGGAGGGAAAATTGCTTGTACGCACCCGTTGCATTTTTCAATATTTGAAACCTCATCATCCGAAAGCTTTAAGTCATGCTCATGACTGAAATGATGGATTTCTGTGGCTATTTCAGTTCCGTCCTCCCTCACTTCGATATCTTTGACTTCGTAAGCTGCTGAGTCAACAGATTGATCAAGCTCTAGATCTTCATTCTCCTCTTCTTTAAGTTCCAGCAAATTTATATTCTCCCTATTTCTGTAGTCCGCAGCACAATTGAGGTGAGCAACAAAATCGCATCTGAAGCAATAGTAAAACCCAAAATTTGTATTCACTTTTTGAGCATAGAGCTGACAAAATCGGGAGTCGGATTGATGGAGTTCAACTTCAAGAGAAGAATGGGTGAGATGGAGGGGGTGCCAGTGATATAGAACTTGGAGTGTGCATGGCAAAGAAGCACAAGTATTATGACTGCAATAATTACATAGGGCACATTGATTAGGTATACCCTCGACTTTTTTGCCACAAAGGTCACAAGTGAAAGACATCCACTTCCAAAAGGGGGTTAATGGGTGGTGGTGGACTTGAGAAGATTGGATGGTGGGCGGTAAGGAAGCACATGTGGCGTGAAGGTTGAAGTCGCAGCGGTAACAGCGATAAGTGTATTGTCGGCGAGATTCATTGCAGAGTTGGCATTTGGTCTTTTCTTCTTGTTCAGGATAATATGTCTTTTCATCAAAGAGAATGAGAGGATGGATTGTGTGCAAGGGATGGTGCAACCCAAAGGGTAGTTCAGCACATGATTTATGATGTACGCAGCTCCAGCATTGATTACACCAGTAGGTAGGACCATAAATTGATTCTTGGCACCCACAACAAATATATTCACCTCTAGCGTTTGGATAGAAGAGCAAGGGATGGTTTGAATGGGAAAAATGTAGAAGCTGCTGCTGCTGCGGCTGCTCCATCTTGTTGTTCTATAACATAATCATCAAAATAGTGATGCGTCAGAATTGGTTTCGAATCTATCTAACAACACACCATTTTCTTTAAATTTCCATGTAAAATGACCCATTTTGGAGTTTGGATTTTAATAACAAAAACTGATTCAAAGCTTTTGGTTTGGGTTCATACCGTAACTTACAAAGCGTATACAGAGGGATTTGGGCGTGAAGAGTTCTATTCGGATTTCGGAGCAGATTGTTTAAAAGGCATGGGTTTGGCCCAGGTGGGTATTTTTGTTGGGTGGGTCTTTTCAATTTCGCAATGTTAAAAGTGGAAGACAATTTTAATAACCTACAAACTATTGACATAGACAAAGGATTAGGAATTCTATAAATTGATTTCATTATTTAATAAAAACGTGATTTTTTTACTTGACTAGAAAAATATTATTTCTTTGGATAAATAATAAGAATAATGGCTTTTTTTTTCCTTGTGTCTCTTTCTTTCATTCAATCACTCTCTTTAAATCCACTATTGAAAAAATTTTATTTACTACAATTACCTTCCTTACCAAATATTAGTGTGATCTATTCTTTCTTTTAAATATTATGGTAAATTGGGCATTAAAAACTCACTAATCTATGAAAAAAAATTTAGGTTTTTTTTTTTTTTTTGGGTATTCTTCAACACAATAAACAACTAATTTTATAGATTTGATAGTAAATGACAACTAATTATTTTGAAGTTTTACATTTGATTATCCTATAATAAATATCAAATAAAAAACTTAGAATCAAGAAAATAATGATTTAAATACCAAGTTATTACAAAATGAGATTACACGAGTGATACAGAAAAAATGAGAGCATATTTGAATTTAAATACAAAGTGTGCAAATAGCATTCTTGTCCTAACATTAGCTAACAGCATAAAGTTTCAAGTATTATATGTGTAAAAAAAAATAAAAGAATCACTTTTGAAAATGCTTAATAATAAGAAAAATATATATACCCACTTCATTTAATTTGAAAATTTTATGTACAACTAAGCTAATCAATACTACTAAGCTCAAAAACTTCATCTTTGATATGTAATAGACCATTTAACATAAAAGGAACATACCCATTATAATTTTTCAAAAAGGGTACTTGAAAAACTACATGAACACAACAAATTAAGTTGTACTTCACAACAATTTACTTAACAAAGCAACACAAGAGAACCCATTATAATTTTAACAATTTAATTAGCTAAACTGAAATCCCAAACCACCATGAGATCGCACAAATTGCGACCACCGGTGGCCCAAACCGTCAACCCAAATGTCCGCCACTTTGACCCACGCCGCTGCCAAGTCTGCAAACCAAACCAAAGACCGATGGTTTTGCAGTAAGGAGGCGAACAACGCTGTGATTCATGGAGATTTCAGATGGGTGAAGGAAGGGATTGAAGAGGCGATATAGCACATTAGCTGGATTTGAACAAAAAGGGGTGGGGATCTGTTTGGTAAAGTTTCTTTAATTGCTTTCACACAAAAGCAAAACAAAGCAAAAAGGGGGCAAAATTTCCTAAACAGTATATTTCCGGGGAAAAATTAAGCGGATGGCATGCGTTCAAACTTAATTAGTAAGTTGGACTTTTTTTGAAAGTCGATTTTAACAAACTCAACTTCCTACAAAAAATCAATTCTGCAAAAGCGTAGAACACCTGAAAGTCAAGTTTAACAAACTCAACTTCCACTAAAAGTCAAGTATGTTGAACTCAACTTCCAGGTGCAGTACAAATCACACTAATTTACTTGCTGGATGAGGGGTTGAATTCGCCTGGAAGTCGAGTTTACTACAATCGACTTCTAAAAAGATTTTAACTTACTAAATAAGTTTGAATGCGTGCTATCCGGCTGAAATATTTTGGAAATTGTACTGTTTGGCAAATTTTGCCCAAAAAGGGGTATTATATTAAAGTACTCAATATTTGCCCTTGTAACAATTTTTATTTATTTATTACTTTTAAGTAAATTTATTTCACAAAAAATTATTCTCAAAAAATAAAAATAAAAAATCACAAAAGACAAAAAGAAAATATTAAGAAATATTACAAATATTAATACGTAAATTTTACAAACTATTATGATAATGAATATTATTGGTGGATTTAAAACAACATAATAGATGAATGTTTGAATTATAATTTTTGATGGTGGACTCTTTCTCTCTCTCTCTTTTTTTTTTTTTTTTTTTTAAAGAAATGTGGACTCGGTAAAGGTAATGTAAAAAAAATTATTGTAACCTTAGCATTACCTAAAGACTATAACATACCATGGTTATTTTTCTTGCCTTAATAAAATTTGAATCACCTCAATTCTCAACAACTAAATTTTAGTTAAATGTTCCTCACAAAAAAGAAAAAAAAAAAGAAAAGAAAAAAAGAAGAAGAATGACTTGAATGGGTAAGAAATTAGACTACCAGAATTGGATAAAGCATATGGCTGATTTTGTATATTTGTAATAAGAGATATCTTCTCCTTAACCATAAAATATTACATGCAATGATAGAAAGTTCAACTAGAACTATAAGAAAATAAAAATCATAGGTCTTATAACAGTCTTGTATTAGTTGCCAATGAAAATCAAACCTAGTTTTATACCAATGCATGAAATCTGAGAGTTGGTTTCATGATATAAATTACTAAAGTTGAATATTTATTTTTTTTACAAAAAACTAAAAAGTTGAATATTTCAAGATCCAATAAATACTGGCCTAAGGTGTTTAGTGAATCATCCTAGAGTTATATTTTAGTTTTTCCGAAATACTTTTGCAATGATTACTTTCCTTGAAGATTAAATAAAGATATGATAATTTGATGAAATAGTTATGAAGTTAAAATAAGAACTCAAATGGAATTTTCATCACAAGCTAATGGAAGATAATTCACAAGTGCACAAGATAATTGAAGTTAAACAAAGACAATCTCAAAGGAATTTGCAAGTGCACAAGATTTGTTGATTTAATTGATAAATCACTCTCAAAAGGAGAAGCCACTGTTCCTTTATATCGTGGAATTTTTTACGGTTACTTATTAAAGTAATTTTTTTTAAAAAAAATTAAATTATTTTTGTAGGGATATTAGGCTCGGAAGTCCATTATACATTTGTATATTGGGCCTATGGCCCAAGCCGAGGATTAGGACTAGCCCGAGGAGAAAGAATCTCCATCATTAGAGACCGTGTTAACTAATAAAAGAGTTGGTTTTGGCCATAAAAGTTCAGCGAGATAAGCCAAGGATAAATGTCTCCTTAGAAGAGAACTTCCTAGAAAGTTCTACCGGTACGAATAGACGTTGTGGAGACGTCAGACCGAGAGAAGGCTTCAGATATCTTAGGAAGAAAATGATCACCACTGCATTTAATGTTCTGCAGTTACTTTCCTGGCTGTATTAATGTGGAGAAGACCCCTGAACAGTACAAAATTGGCTACCTCAAGGCCTACACAACCAGAGAGGGTGTCTGATGGAACAAGCACTCAAGTGGTAATGCAGATAATCAACAAGTGTAAGATCAAGATGCTTTAGAAGTAGATATATAAGGAGAGAGGTCCTTCATGGAAAAAAGGAGAGAGAAATCAGAAGGAAAAACACTATAGCATTCAAGAATAAAACTTGTAACCAAATTTGAGGATAATAAACATGAACAGTTCACCTCGGATCCTACTAAGGACTGTTTTTTCTTCAATATAATCCTACTTCTTTTCATTCTCCTACTTGAATCTATTCAAATGTTTGTTTGATAAACTATAGCCCAGTTTTTCAACCCATTCTCTATAAATTTATTGTTTTGGACTTCTTGGGCTTAAGTCCTTTCATGTAGTGGATACCATTGCCCAAATCAGGTCCTCACAATTTTTATTTTAGTTTATTTCATAAATGGTTCTGTTTTGTGATGTGATGCAGTGTTTACTGTTTAGAATTAATATTTAAATCCTTATTTTGTATTTTTTTAAGAAAAAATTTGTATTCTATTTAGTATATGAAATTCATTCATATGTTAATTATTAATTAATAGCAAAAAAATATTTTCTTGATATGTTTAAATTTACTTTTTTTATTAAAAAAATATTGAATGTTTAGGCATTATCTTAGAATTTGCTTTAATTTTTGCCAAATCATGAAAAACTCCTTGTAAGGATATCAGTTAATTGATTATGGAAATTATTCATCATATATTATTCCATTTTGATAAGAAAAAGAAGATAGAAGTAGGTTATTGAGCTACTCCATCAATATACTTCATTTTTACTTCATAATTTAAATTTTGTTTGTGAGATACGATTGATTTTGATAAAATTTATATTGCTTTTTAAAGAAATTATTAAAATTGAATCACTATAAAATATATTGAAAAGGTACAACGAAATATGGTGTTATTAATAAGTTTTTTATAGATTTTTTATTTGAATTAATGATGATAAGTTTAAAAATTATTTTTAAAAATAATGCTAGGATAAAATTTTAAAAAAGTTTAGAAATTAAAAAAAAAATACTAAAGTTGAATATTTATTTTTTTCTACCCAAAAAAAAAAAAGTTGAATATTTCAAGATCCAATAAATACTTGCCTAAGGTGTTTAGTGAATCATCCTAGAGTTATATTTTAGTTTTTCCGAAATACTTTTGCAATGATTACTTCCCTTAAAGATTAAACAAAGATATGATAATTTGATGAAATAGTTTTGAAGTTAAAATAAGAACTCAAATGGAATTTTCATCACAAGCTAATCGAAGATAATTCGTAAGTGCACGAGATAATTGAAGTTAAAACATGACAATCTCAAGGGAATTTGCAACCCCTAAACTTTAAAGATAATTTGCAAGTGCACAAGATTTGTTGACTTAGTTGATAAATCACTCTCAAAAGGAGAAGCCACTGTTCCTTTATAACGTGGAATTTTTTTACTATTACTTATTAAAGTATTTTTTTAATTTTAAATTATTTTAATTTTAGTTTATTTCATAAATGGTTTCTTTTTGTGATGTAATGTGGTGTTTATTGTTTAGAATTAATATTTAAATCCTTATTTTGTATTTTTTAAGAAAACATTTGTGTCTATTTAGTATTGAAATTCATTCATATATTAATTATTAATTAACAGCAAAAAATATTTTCTTGATATGTTTAAATTTACATTTTAAAAAAAATATTGAATGTTTAGAAATTATTTTAGAATTTGCTTTAATTTTTGCCAAATCATGAAAAACTCCTTGTAAGCATATCAGTTAATTGAGTATGCAAATTACTCATGATATATTATTCCATTTTGATAAGAAAAAGAAGGTAGAAGTAGGTTATTGAGCTACTCCATTAATATACTTAGTTTTTACTTCATAATTTAAATTTTGTTGTTGTGATACAATTGATTTTTATAAAATTATATTGCTTTTTAAAGAAATTATTAAAATTGAATCACTATAAAATATATTGAAAAGGTACAACGAAATATGGTATTATTAATAAGTTTTTTATTGATTTTTTATTTGAATTAATGATGATAAGTTTAAAAATTATTTTTAAAAATAATGCTAGGATAAAATTTTTAAAAAGTTTAGAAATTAAAAAAAAAAATACTAAAGTTGAATATTTATTTTTTTCTACCCAAAAAAAAAAAAGTTGAATATTTCAAGATCCAATAAATACTTGCCTAAGGTGTTTAGTGAATCATCCTAGAGTTATATTTTAGTTTTTCCGAAATACTTTTGCAATGATTACTTCCCTTAAAGATTAAACAAAGATATGATAATTTGATGAAATAGTTTGAAGTTAAAATAAGAACTCAAATGGAATTTTCATCACAAGCTAATCGAAGATAATTCGTAAGTGCACGAGATAATTGAAGTTAAAACATGACAATCTCAAGGGAATTTGCAACCCCTAAACTTTAAAGATAATTTGCAAGTGCACAAGATTTGTTGACTTAGTTGATAAATCACTCTCAAAAGGAGAAGCCACTGTTCCTTTATAACGTGGAATTTTTTTACTATTACTTATTAAAGTATTTTTTTAATTTTAAATTATTTTAATTTTAGTTTATTTCATAAATGGTTTCTTTTTGTGATGTAATGTGGTGTTTATTGTTTAGAATTAATATTTAAATCCAATTATTTTGTATTTTTTAAGAAAAAATTTGTGTTCTATTTAGTATTGAAATTCATTCATATATTAATTATTAATTAATAGCAAAAAATATTTTCTTGATATGTTTAAATTTACATTTAAAAAAAAAATTGAATGTTTAGGAATTATCTTAGAATTTGCTTTAATTTTTGCCAAATCATGAAAAACTCCTTGTAAGCATATCAGTTAATTGAGTATGCAAATTACTCATGATATATTATTCCATTTTGATAAGAAAAAGAAGGTAGAAGTAGGTTATTGAGCTACTCCATTAATATACTTAGTTTTTACTTCATAATTTAAATTTTGTTATTGTGATACAATTGATTTTTATAAAATTATATTGCTTTTTAAATAAATTATTAAAATTGAATCACTATAAAATATATTGAGAAAAGGTACAACGAAATATGGTATTATTAATAAGTTTTATTTATTTATTTATTTTGTATTTGAATTAATGATAATAAGTTTAGAAATTCTTTAGAAAAATAATGCTAGGATAAGATTCCTCCTATTAAATCATTCAATTTCCTACAATTTTTAGTCAAATGTGAGATATTTGTTCATTTGATTTTGTGTGATTGATTAAAATTAAAGGAAACTTGAGTATTTAAATAATAGGAGGGGATCTTACTCTTATCCCAATCTAAATTAAAATAAATTAGCTTAATTGGAGGAATCCTTTAGAAGATCAGATGTGGTTAGAGGTTTTGAACTTAACACCTCACAGATTTCGTGATGTGTTTAGAATCATTATACCAACCTTTTGAGGTTTTAATTATTTAGTTTAAACATGAGCTTGTTAATTTCAATATGAAATCAACAAAGTGGATAAGTATGAATTCGACTATTTATTAGTAGGTAGATCATGAAAGCTGCTTGATTTTTTTTTTTTTAAACCTCAATTTGAATTTTAGAGATTCACTCAGTCGGTAACTATTGCTTTTAAAATAGCTAGTGGTTTGTTTGAGGAGTACCAAAGGCTTATGGCAGCCCAAAGTTTAGTTAGATCTAATACTCTTTTCTCTTATGTCTTTCATCCTGGGACCACTGCAGCTTTTTGCTTGTGCCACCCTTGTCCAAGGTGTTTTACCTTAGGTTTTGTATACTTCTTTATAATCAATGCTAGGAGTGTGCATGAGTCAGGTTGGGTCCGGTTGAGGGGATTTTTTGACTCAACCCACCATAGTAGGTCAAAAAAAATTCAACCCAACCCAGCCCATCACATAAGTCCAACCCAACTCACATGGGTTGGGGCGGGTTGAACCCACGGGTTTGACAAATTTTTATTATTATTATTATTAAATTGAGTATAAAAAAATATAAATATTAATATATTAAAAAAAACCTAAAGATTAATATCAATGTAACTCTTTAAAGGCAAACAACACTAATGATTAAACAAAAATAGTAATTTATTAGGATTTGTGTGAATTAATTGGCTTTTATAGAGGATAGGAAGAACTGGTTATTTAAATTTTTTATTAATTATATAATATTATATATATATATATATTAAATTAGTATTAGTAGGAAGAACCGAGGAAATGCTGCTCTACGGCTGGTTTTTTTTTTTTTTTTAAATTATTAAATATAATATATATATATATATATATATATATATTGTAGGGACTCAAATTGTTTTGGACCTAGACAATAACATTTGTAGAGCAAGGGTAGAAGGACTAAGCACCAGCAAAGCGAACTATGGTTTTCTTTGGCGTGAGATTCACAAGAATAATAATGAAGGAATTTTGACTGAGTGTTTTGGGAGGATCATAACGATGATTTTTGCTAAGTATTTATGAAGAAAGTTCGTCCTCGGCTCAGTCCGAGGATCTCTTTCCTTTAGAACTGACCGAGACCAGGGTTGTCCTCGGACTCCCTGAAAACCAATTTTCCATTTCTATTCAAGGGTCCTCCCCTTTTTGGCGCTAGAGGCTCTATTTATTATATAGTCTTGTTTAGTTGATCTCCGCCGTCCACTTGTCGGTCATCTGAACTTATATCTGAGGGCTTATCCCATTAGTCACCTCTGCAGACTTTCTATTAGTTGGAGTAACCAAGGCTGCACTGTTCACTGGTCACTTCACCATTAATGCGGCCAGAGTGTTGCTGGCATGCATTTAATGAACGAGTGACAACTTCCATCAATCAACATCGGCCTGTCGAGGACGTGGGCATCCTCGGCGAGGTCCCCTAGCCACATGGGCCTCGTCCGCTTATCCTCGGGCTCTGTCTCTCCTCGGCGCGGACTTTGGGCCCGATGTGGAGTGGGCCATGGTTGTTAAATATTTGAGGCCCCACATATATATATATATATATATATGTGCCCCACAGCTGATTTAAAAAAAAAAATTATTAAATATATAATATATTTTAAATATATATTAAATATGGGTGGGTCAAGTCGGGTTTGGTGTGTTTGTAATTTTATAACCCAAACCCAACCTAACCCGCTATAAAAAAAATTTTTGTAACCCAACCCAACCTACCAAGCCTTAAAAACCGACCCAACCCGACAGGTCGGGCTGGGTCGAGTCGGGTTTGACAAGTCGGTGGGTTTTTTGCACACCCCTAATCAATGCAAATTATCATCGGTTTATCTCAAAAAAAAAAAAAACATTTACATTACTTTTAAAAGAAAATTTATTGAAATGGTACGACTTGTTTTTTGCAATATGATATTATTAGTGAGTTTTTCATTGAATTTTGTATTTGTATTAATGACAATACGTTTTGGAATTGTAAAAGACTTTAGATTAGTTTTGTTGGAGCATTTTAATTTTAAATAAATAAAAATGAATAAATGTAATAACATAAATGTAAAGATGTGGGAGTAAATATAGGAGATGAGGAGTTAGTGAAAATGTTTAATCCTACATTGAAAAGGAGAGAGACTTTTTTATTCTTTTTAATTGTGGTGATTAATGGGCTAAAATGTATTGACTCAGATATTTGGCTAAATACGTGCGCAAGGAGGAGGTGAAGAGTGGAGGTAAATCAGTCCAAATAGTGTTGTGTAATTTCTCTCTTTAAAGTAATAAAATTTAGTAGTATTATTCAGTTTCTCTTTGTATTATTTCCATTATCATTGTATTTGCACCAACAAGTTTCAAATGGATTTGGAATAGATTTAAATTAATGAGATACTTGTTGTACTATGAGTCCAAAATAGTTTCAAATTGGAGATATTTGACACAAAATTAGGGTGAATTTAAAATTTACTTTGAAACCCTTGGCACGTAATTCAAATGGATTAGATTAATATTTTATAGTCCTTTTACTTTAATAAGTTTAATTAATGTATTTCAGAGACGTGAAAAATGTTAATTTCAATAAACAAAAAGGATAAGTAAGGAATTGGGTTTTTGTTTTTGTTTTTAAAATGGTGTGAAAATAGTTTTCAAAAATTTGAATTTAAAACTAGTTTTTTTTTTTTTTTCATTATACATATACCTGTTTGGCTCCCACTTTTAAGAATTTTTTTTTAAAAATACTAAAAAAAAAAAAAAGTTTAGAAGACCATTTTATATTTTTGAGACAAAAATTAGCTGATTACATATTAAAAAAAGGGTAAAATAAAACACAAAGGATTACATACAAAAAAGTAAAAGATATTTTTAAAAAGTCAACACCAATAGTAGAAAACACCTATTCCATTATTTATTTATTTATTATAAGTAACAAAAATTTTATTAAGAAAGAAACTAGTATCTATGTTCATGGTAGAGAACACAAAAGTACCTAAAACAATTACAAGTAACTTAAATAGAAATTTTAACAGAGTTCTAGAATTAAAAAATGGAAGTACAATGCGTAAATCCCTAAGTCCGAGACCAATCAAACAAAGTCTAAATTAGCAAAAACTTCAAATAGTTAATAGGTTTCACAATAGCCTCAAGTGTGCATTTGGTTTTTGCTTATATGCGTAGTTTTTATCAAATAATATGATTTTTAGTAACTTTTATGTTAAATGTGTTACAAAAAATTCAAAAACTAGTTTATTTAAAAAAAAAACAAAAAGTTAGATTATTTGCTAAAAAAAAAAAAAGAGAGATGAGACAAAAAGTAAAAGGCAAAACTTTTTTTTTTTTCCTGAATAAAGCAAAACTGTTTTAAGCAATTCACAAATGCACCCCCATATGTGTGGCTGTTTCATTATGCGTACCAAAATAGCTTAATTTTTTATCCAAAAAAAAAAAAAAAAAAGAATTACGGTTTTCGAATTAAAATTTTGTTGAGGTTCTTTTTTTTTTTTTTTTTCTAAACCAAAATATGTTAAGCCCAAGTTTATTACTCTACACGCTTGGGGATTGTTTAATATGTTCACAATCTCTGTGTGTGTTTTGTTCTGATACATTAATTGTGCTTCAGGTATAATTGTTTAATTAATTATTAAATCTCTCCATCTTCTTCTTTGGGGCTTGGGCTGGACTAAATCTGATAGATCATATATTGTTGGGATTGTCAGTTTTAGAAACTTGTTTATTGAGCAGCCAATGAATCCAACTAAGTTTCTAACTTTTAACTGCGTGTTTCACCATTTCTATAGTGACACCATTCCTGGTGACAATTTCATAACTCCATATGAAACTTTAAAACACCAAGGTGTAATAATTTCAGTGACCTAGTTGCTACTTGGAACATATATTTGTACTTCTAGTGTTCGTTTGACAAAAATTATTTTTACCAATTTATTTTACTATTCAGCTTATTTTTGTTACTATTCATGGGCCCTACTGCACTTTTTGATATTATTCATAGGCCTCATTGTACCATTTCAGTTAACTTTTACCTTTATTTATAGTACTTTTTAACAAGTTTTCAGTTTCAGCAAAATAAGTGAATCTCAAATAGACCCTTAGTATGCATTTGTTTTATTGCTGACCCTGAACAACAATGAATTTGGATGAAAATAAGCTAACAAGATTGGAGAATTCTCTAAGAATATTAGCAGAAGAGAGGAGGCTCTTATGAAATAAACATCTGGAAAGGAGTCAAAAGAGAGTGAAAAAGAAAGGACTGCTCGCACAAAAAAAAGAGTCTGTATGTCTAATTATAAAAGAGTTGTAAAAGCATAATGACAATTTAGATTTACTCCGTTGTGCTAAGATTAAAAGCAAATTACGATTGTGTTGGCAATTCAACTAGTGCTAAGTCCTTGAATAGTCAAAATTGCAATTAATTGCAGTGGATACGAAGTAAAATTAGATTAATTATTATTCATATAGGACATTGTTGTCTTGTCCCCCTTTAATTGCTAAGACACTTTTTTGAAATCTAAGGTCCGTAAACAAATAAGGCTTGGCTATAAACAAACAATATCTTATGTATCCCATTTGCAATGTGCTGGTTTTGACGAGATGGTTGTTCCAATTGATAAATGGGTCAGAACTATGAACCCCTTTCAAGAATGAATGACACATACAAAAGCACGGTGGGGAAAAACAAGAATTGAAAAGGAAGAGTTTTATAGATGACGAACAACAAATTTGTTGCCTTTTTTTGATAATTCAACAGTTACACTACAGAATATATGATTTTAATTATGAATGTTTTCGTTAAAAACATAGATAGTGTTAACCAAATGAATTACAAAGCTCTTGATAACTTGTGAACTTCTTAGTCCTTAATCATTATTTACCAAAAATATAAAAAAATAATATATTTCCCAGCCCCCCCTCCCCCACACCTGGGGCTATTGTTTTGTTTAGGAGAGTTTAAATCTATCTTTCATTTTGTTCCCATATCTTTCTTTTTCTCTTCATTTTCATTTCCTTCTATTTTTATTTATCTTCTCATTAATTTTAGGATAAAAAATTATTTTATTAACATTACTATTTTTCTTTGTCAAACTCAATCTGTCCAATTCCCTAAAACAATTCAACTAAACTTTCATATAGCCTTCAAGAAATATTCTAGTCATTTACGTAAGTGCTACCCTCTCTCGCCTCTCATTGGTTTTGCCCCTGCCATGCCAAACCCACATCCCAAATACTTATTCTGTGTTTCCGTCACCATGATGAAATCCTAAAGGCCAACCAATCGGCCCACACTATAAACCAAAAACAGCCACCTCCGCTGCCATGAGATTACACACACACACACACAAAAAAAAATCCTTTAACATACTTCTTAACATTTTTTTTTCTTTTTCTTTTTTTAAAATACAAATAAAGAAATAAAATAAAATAAAAAATCAACGCAATACAAAGTTAAATAATACATAAATTCTTAAATTTATAATCTAATAGTTAATTTTAATAGTCTAATAATAAATTTATAATCTAATAGTAATAGTGTAATAATTCCACAAAAGAAGAAAAAAAAACGTGTATACATGTTATGTATGGAATACACCAACTAAAACAAGTAAAACCTAACATCTTAGTTGAATTAGCTTGTAATAATTTTTATTGACAGGCATATGTGCAATAACAATCAACATGCACTTATTCATTGTTATAGAAATTGTATAACACAGAAGTAGATTATGCAAAGATTTGCCAACTTATGTGGGAAAAAATCTGTTAGTTACCAATTAGTTTAGTAAGCAAATTGCTTGTTATGGATTATTCCATTTTGGGTGGGAATAGTTTGTTGAGTTCATAACGTAATTTTGTTATTGGGGTAAAATGAGTTTTATTAACATTTATATAATTATATTGCTTTTCAAAGAAGTTATTAAATTCAATTCATATTGCTGTTCAAAAAAAAAAAAAAATTCAATTCATATTGAAAATCTATAGAAATTGTACAATCAGTTTTTTGCTATATGGTATTATCAATAAGATTTTCTTTGAATTTTGTATTTGAATTAATGATATTAAGTTTTAGAATTGTAAAATACTTTGCATTAGTTTCAAATGGATATGAAGTAGATTTAAATGAAAAACTAGTTACACTACAAGTTGAGAATAGTTTCAAATTGGAGGTACTTGACACAAAATTAGTGTGAATTTGAAATCTACTTTGAACCCCGTGGCACATAATTCAAATGGATTAGATTAATCTTTTGTTGACATTAACTTTAATGAGTTTAATGAATGTAATTTAGAGACATGAAAATTGTCAGTTTCCATATGAAATCAACAAAATGAATTAGTATACATTCCGCTATTTGTTGGCAGGTAGATCACAAAAGGCTGCTTGAATTTATAAAGATAAAATTAGAAAAGAAAACTCAATTGGAATGTTAGAGACTCATTGTGACATGGAATTTTAATTAGTGACTCCACCCTTGATGACAAGTTTGTGCTTTCAAATTCTATATAGAGCATAGAATATTTTGAGTGTTAATCAATCTGCATAGAGCTAAGATAAGCTAAGGAGGTGAGAAAAACCCATAAATTCGCCTGAGTTGTTGTGCCGCATCAATGATTGTTGGACTACCTTCTGCTGTATCAGAGATGCAACTCAGGGCAATCTGTGCAAAAGCTAGAAACTGTTCCTGATTAATTCCTTCTGTTTGTAACATTGGATCTACGATTTCAATCAAACCGATTTTGTTCAGCATATGGCTTCACCAACATTGGTGGATTGGAGTTACCATACCTGCACCATGGAGTATTCAACATCCATCCGGCCAAAAGCCCAGGTAGAAGTACACCATAAATATACACATCAACCTTCTCAGTTATATAGCCTGTACGTGCATATTCAGGTGCAAAGATACCCCAGTCTGCCACGTACAACATCTTTTACATGTTGTTCACCTTTAGGAATAGATATTGAGCGTGAGAAATCAATTAGTTTGGCAACATTGTTCTCAACTAATATAGTGATAGCCAACCTAACAACTCTATGGATAATAGGCCTAGAAAATGCAATATTGAGATTTGCAACTGCATTAGCTATGCCCATTGCGATCCTTAACCTGCATTTCCATGTTAAGGGCTCAAAGTGGACTGTCTCAGTTGGATCAATATATTTGGTCTCGAAGCAGCATCCTAAGAGTTGTAGAACATTTTGGTGGACACTCATTTGTGATCCCACCACAATGTCTTTAATAATGCCAAGCGTAATGTTTTCCATAACAGAAATTCTTTTTTCTTCTGTGAAGTAATTTTTAACTGAAAGTAAGTGTTCTTTCAGAGAATCCTTGTATAACTTAAACTCACCATCCCATAGAATACATTGATGCTTGTCATAGTTGGTTGTTGCTCTTTTGAACTCCTCAGCAGATAAGACAAGGATAGGATTGCTTTTCCCATTGCAAAAGGCAATTAGCTCCTCTAATAATAGTCTTCCATTCTTCATAAATGACATCTCCTTTTCAACTTTCATCTTCATTTTCAAACATGAATTCATCTTGTCCACCAAACCATTTAGATTACAAATTGAAATATCAATATACACATATAACATGTAAGATAAGACATGAAGAAGCTATAATTTGTTTCTAAGCGAAGATACTTGGGGGCCATTGATCAATCTTTGCTTAGAGATCAAGGGTCATGCACAATTTAGATTTTCAAAATGTTTGTACTCTGCCACTATGTAAAAAACAAATTTCAAGAATTTGAAGCATATTACACTATAAGGAAAAAAAAAGTTCTATGACCATTCGCATAACTCATGATTTGCATCTTTGAGCAATTGTGGACATCATATAAGAGTTTGGACCAATTAGCTCATTATGCTTATCTTCTAAAGAAAAAAAAAAGGGTCATTATGCTTCATTTGTTCAATTAACAAATGTTTTATACTGCCTTAAGGAATTTTCCATGGACAGCTTGTCAATTGAATTCCATAGTCTTTTGAAGCATTATAAATCTGGGAGCTTGGTTTCATTGTATAATCATATAAACTACGCTTAATTCAATTATTTCACAATCCAATCAGCCTATGGACTTTTTTAAAAAACAGAGGAGGGGGGGGGGGGGGGGGGTTGTTCAAGTACATCAGCCTAGGGTCATATTTAAGGTTTTCTGAAATGCTTTATGATAATGACTAATGACTTCCCTTAAAGATTAAACAAAGGTGAATCTGTGTGTTTTGAAGTTGAAATAAGAACCTAGATGGCTAGATCCACCTCAAACAATACTTAATTAAATAGTAGCAAATCAGTAGGACTAAGAACACAAATATTAACAAGCATGATCCAAGAACATAAATTTTAAAATATCATGATCTAATAACACAGATCTTGAAAATTAAATTATTAAAAAAATAGCATTAGGCAAGGAGGCACATCCCAAATGTCAGAAATTTTACTTTAAAAACACAAACACACAAATCTTAAAATTCAAATCCTGCTTCATAGGCATGGAGTCATACAGAATAATTGAAAATTGACTGAGGGATTCAAAGAGAATGTACCATGTTGTACCCAGAGCAAGAGAGATGCAGCTATAACATATGAAGATCCAGAATTTGGTAGCTTGTGCATCTGATGTCTTATCCACTTGGCAATATCATGAGCTCTATTTTATAATACCTATAGTTTTTTTTTTTTTTTTTTCTAAAGATTCAAGGAAAAGGGCTTACAAGTCAACTTACCAAGCAGGAAAATGGGGAATTTCATCACAATGACTTCGCTCACTCCTTGGAGTCGGACTTTCTCTTTAACAATCCAGTGTGCCAGACCAGGTTACAACCCTTTTTTTTTAGAGGAAAAGTGCTTGTAACTTATTACTAATAGTATTGCTCATTCACATCTAAACTGGGATAATTTAGGGTAGATTTTTCCATAAAATACAGAATCTATTAATTTAAATAGAACCCTAATAGTTTCTTTTTAGTCCAAAGACTCCAAACTACAGGGCTGTAAATGTAGCAAGTGAAACTCTGTGGATTAAATTGTGGCAAGGCCAAACCACAAGGGGAAAATTGCAATTTACTGAAGAAATTATTCTGTATTTCTATGAAATTATCCTATGTTTTTTGTTCTCAATTGTGCTTCAGGGAATGAGAAACCACTATGAACATAAATGTTCCCCATCTCTGCTTCAGTCGTATTTGTATTTCAAAGGGCTACTAATGTATTGGCTATTGAGCTGCCAATGGAATCCAACTTAGTTTCTAACTTTTTACTGTGTGATAAGGCTGCCAATTTCTACAACACCATTCTGGGTGACAATTTCCTACCTCCACATGCAACTGTCAAACACAAAGGTGTAATATAAATATAAAATTCAATGACACAGTTGTAACTTGGAACATATATTTATACTTCTAGTATACATTTGTTTATATCGTATATTGGCAATCCAATATGGAATATATTTAGAAAGTACAAGAGAACCATCAGGTTGACAATAAAAATCAGAGAAAGGAAGAGCAACTGAATGCAATCTATGGAACTGATGTTCTTGCAGCATATTTGATGAGTGAATAAGTTCAGATGGAGATTTAATTGCAGTTGACTACCAGATATAGAGGAAACAGTTAAACCAACAAATGATGCTCCCTATGCAGTTCACTTCCAGTTTTCATTGTGTCTCTGTATGATTTAATTCACACCCAAAGCACCTACATTCCTCATGCAGCCAATACAACCACAACCTAATGTGAGACAGACATAATGATCTATATTCTCTGTCACAAGTTTTTGGTTTGGCAACCTAGGCTCTCACCACCAAACCCATATCGAATATCTCTATTGGGGATCTAGGCTTGTGGCACCCCCTATCATTTAAAGACTGTTCAAAGTAATCTCTTTCCTTCTTCTGGAATCTAGTTAGTGTGTGACAATTGGGAAATGATGGCTATTCCATCCTCAACATGATAATTTGTGACAGCAAACATATCTTTTGATATTTTATATTTGGAAGTATAAATCCAAATGGTTTGTGTAAAGTTGTGATTTACAACTACAAATCTTTTCGATTGGTAAACTACACATCAACAGTAATAATCCTTGAAACAATTCCTTGATTTAACCTAGTCTCATCATCATCTATTATCCATGAAAGCAAAATCCTCCCAACCGAACAATTTGTTGACATAAGCCTGTTGTATAATGAAAAAACCAAACATTTTCCTTAGTTATCTCAGCAAACAAATAAAAGGAAATTAAAACTCCAACGCAGGTGGCATTAAGTGATCCAAGCAGCAACCAGAGAGCCTTAGAACACTGTTGTGGAATGTGGACACTCATTTGTGAGCCAATGACAATGTCGTTAAAAATGCCTTCAAGTGCAATGTCTTTAATAGCAAAAATTTCTTCATCTCTAAACTTCTTAACTGAGATTAAATGGTCCTGCAGATAACCCTTGTAAAACTCAAAATTAACATCCTGCAGAAAATGTTGGCATTGGTCATAGTTGTTTGTTGCTCTTCTAAGCTCTTTGGCAAAGAAGATACGGATTGGATTGCTTTTTCCATTGCAAAACGCAATTAGCTCCTTTAAAAGTAGTCTTCCATCCTTCATAAATGATGTCTCCTCTTTCGCTTTCCTCTTCATTTTCAAACATGAATTCATCTTGTCCACCAAACCCTTAGATTACAAATTAGAATATTAATATGCACACATAACATGTTAAGATAAGACGTGAAGAGGCTATAATCTGTTTCTAAAGACACTGGGAGGTCATTGATCAATCTTTGCTTAGAGATCAAGGGTCATGCACAATTTAGATTTTGAAACCAGTTGCACCCTGCCACTATGTAAAAAATGAATTGCAATAATTTGAAGCATATTATACTATGAGAAATAAATTTAAAACAAAATGTCCTACGACCATTCTCATTACTTACGATCTGAATCTTTGAGCAATTCTAGACATCATACGGCAGTTTGGACCAATTAGGTCATTATGGTTCATTTGTTCAATCAACAGATGTTTATACAGGTCTGAATTACCTCCAATACCACTTTAACAGGAGATATCCTTTTCTTTTAATGGGATGTTGCTGCATCACCTATTAACTTATCCTGAGGTGGAGATTAAAACACAGGCCATTTCATTTTTACTTGGTGAGAGACTAAACAAAACTTTTTAACACTTGGCTGTTTCTATCTCTCTCATTCTTTTCCCTTTTTTTTCCCCTAAAAAGTAAAAAGTCAATTCTTTTTTGCAGCACAGGGTAAATTAGCTGAGTTTTTCACACACAACAAGGGAAAACCAAACATTGCTGGTATTAAAGGGTCCGGCTTTCCCCCATTTGAAATTAATATGAGTATTTATAATGTTCTGGGTCGTATTCACTGTACATCACCATCTTCATATTCATCTCAACTCCATTTCCTTGATTTTTCTTTAAATTTTTAATTACCGAGGGACCTATGGAGGGAGCGCTATACAAATTGGTGTGCTCTTTTCCAAGTTTGCCTTTGAAAATTGTTCTGAAAGTGGATTGCCAAGCCCAATATTTTGTTAATGTCTTGGTTTATTTTGGATCTATTTTCTGGGGTTTGGTTTTCTTTATCAATGTGTAAAAAGCTCGTCTTACTTTTTCCCAAGGGAGATGTCAGCGTTGTGCGATTTCATGTGTCGTCAAGAATGATGCTTAACAGTGTTCTTGAGGTGCCTTATGTTTTAATCTCCAATGCATATTAAGTTAGGTGATGTGGCAGCATCCTATTAAAAGAAATGGATATGTCCTGTTAAAGTGCTATTGGAGGTAAGCCGGACCCTGTTTATACCACCTTTAAGGAATTTTCAATGAACACCTTGTTGATCGAATTTTAGGAAAACGTTTATGATAATTACTTCGTTTAAATATAATACATAGGTGCTAATTTGTTGAGACATGAATCTGTGGGTTTTGAAGTTGAAAAATGGACCTGGATTTTCCTCAAACCATACTTAATTAAATAGCAGCAAATTTGGACTATGAACGCAAAATTTTGACTAAGATTACAAATATTAAAACAGCATGATCCAAGAACATAAATCTCAAAATATCATGATCTTATAACACAAATAAAGAAACTCAATCCCACTTCATAGGCATGGAGGCATATATAATAATTGAAAACTAACTGAGGGTTCCAAAGAGAATGTACCTTGTTGTACCCAAAGAAAGAGAGATGCAGCTATAACATATAAAGCTCCAGAATTTGGTAGCTCATGGATATGGAGTCTTACTCTTATCCACTTGACAATTTCATGAGCTCTATTATATAGTACCTATCAAAAAAAAAAATTTCAAAGAGTCAAGGCAAGGGCTTACTAGTAAAATTATAATGACAAAGCAAGAAACTTGTGAGAAATGTTGGTCCTGTTTCTTTCAATTGCATGGCTCCAACAAATAGAAATGTAATATCATAATATTGACTTCACATACTTCTTTTTTAATTGCATGGAAGTTCTTGCAACTTATTATTACTAATATTGCTCATTCATGGTTAAACTTGGATAATTTAGCGTAGAGTTGTCCACAAAATATAAAATCTATAAATTTAAATAGAACCCTAATAGCTTTTTTTAGTCCTAAGACTCCGAACAATAGGGCTATAAATGTAGCAAACAAAACTTTGTGGATTAAATTGTGACATGACCAAACCACAAGGGGTAAATTGGAATTTACATAAGAAATTATTTTGGATTTCTGTGAAAGCATCCTATGTGGATTAATATTATAGGAAATTGGATGGTTTAAATTTGAGGGATCTTTTCCCATTCCAAGTTGGGTTTTACTATGTGCTTCTATGTCATGTTAAAATTTGAGACCTATCTGTACCTCCTACTGTGTAATTTGTTTACAATCTCTATGACTGTTTCATTCTACTATATCAATTGTGCTTCAGGTCTAATTGGTCGATTGTTAATTCTCACCATATTCTTCTTTAGGGCTTTGGCTGGACTGATAGATCATATTGTTGGGATTGTTAGTTTTAGAAATTTGTTTGGTTTTATTGGGAAAATCTGCTCAACTGGTGAATATTACTGCACCATCTTAACAATATACAATCTTGTGATTTGGTACCATGAATCAGGGCATGAGAAACCACTATGAACATAAATGCGCCCCCCCCCCCCCCCCTCCCCTTCTTCAACAGTATTTCGAAGGACCACTTATGTATTGGCTATTGAGCTGCCAATGTAATAAAACTAAGTTTCAAACTTTTAACTGCGCATTCAACCATAATAAGGCTGCCAATATCTACAACACCATTCTTGGTGACATTTTCATACCTCCACATGCAACTTAAAACACAAAGGTGTAATTTAATTCAATGACACAGTTGCAACTTGGAACATTTATTTTTATTACGGACCCTGAACAGCAGTGAATTTGGATGAATATAAGCTAAAAAGGATGTGATATAGACTGATCAATTTGCAAAATTTGTTTTGCCACATCAATCATTGATGTTAGCACTTAGCAGGTAAAGACGTTAGGAATGTGGGTGAGGGCATAACCGCTAATGATGAGCTACAGGAGTTCGACCCAAAAAGCATAGGAATACCATCAATTTTGCAGCCCAATCCATTTATGCGGCAATTCAAGATTGGATAATTCTCTAAGAATATCAGCAGAGGAGTGGAGGCTCTAATGAAACAAAGATCTAGAAATAGTTGGCTCTATTGGAGGTAATAATACTGCATTCTTTCACTGAGCTGTTAAAAAATAAGAAATGCTAGAAACTCAATACTTTGTCTGAAAAAATGATCAGGGGAATAGGATAACGAATCCCCAACAGGTAAAGCAATTAGTTGTGGGACACTATTATCAGAATTTGTTAGGCACCTCTACGGGGCATATGGCTCAGGAAATATGGGGAGACTTTCAATAGGTTCTCCAGCTTCAAGTTTGGAGATCAAGTAGATTATGTTTTCTTTGGACGGAGAAAGGCTTCAGGCCCTGACCAGTTCACAGCTTGTTTTTTCAAAAAAGCTTGGCCTGTTATCTGTTCAAATGTAGTCCATGCCATCCAATCATTCTTCAAATCAGGTAGATTACTTGGAGAGGTGAACGTGACAATTATTACTCTTGTCCCTAAAGCGAGCAATCCTCCAAGCATGGGAGATTATAGATCAATTTCTTATTGCAATATCATTTATAAGTGCATCACAAAGAACTTGACTAACAGACTTAAATCATGCTTGAATGATATTATTAGCCCCTGAAATTGTTAAGAACTACCATAAAGAAAAAGGCCAAGGCAAGTGTACAATCAAGGGTGGTCTATTTTTTGACGGCTTCGGGTTGTGAGTTTTCCCTCATGATATGTTAATTGGGTGAGGGAGTGTATTACGACTCCTATGTACTCTGTAGCTGGTTATTTTAAAGGAGCCAAAGAAATGAGACAAAGGGATCCATTGTCCCCACATTTGTTTTTGCTAGCAATGGAATTCCTAAATCCAACTCAGATGCTAAAAGAAAAGGATTCTTCGTTGCAAGGACTTCAACTTCCCCCCTAGATGTGAGAACATGCAGCTTATTAACATTTATTTTGCAGACGACTGAACGATTTTCACAAGAGCTGATCTATACCCAGTCAAGTAAGTTAAAAGTGTTTGGAAGACTTAAAAAGTGATTTACAGGTTGTAGATTAATACTCTAAAAGTAAAGTGTTTTGTGCAGGTGAATCTGCTGGTCTAAAGAACCAGATTTTGGATGCTCTTCACTTTAAGGAAGGTATCTCAGTTAGATATCTGGATCAGCCTCTAGCCCCTAGTAAGCTGAGCTATCATGAATGCAGGCCCCTAATTGAAAAAACAACAAGAAGAATAAATGCTTGGACATATAAATACTTATCCTTTGCAGACAGATTGAAGTTATTACAATTATTCTTGTATAGTGTCTTTGGGGAGTGAATGGATGTTGCTTTTTCCTGAGAATAGTAGCTAAGAGAAAGTGAACAGTATTTGTAACACCCAAGAACTTTGTGAGGGTTTGGATACAACTTAAACCTGCGTCTGCATTTCCTTAAAGCGTGTTTTCTCCTTTTTTTTTTTTTTTTTTTGCCCGCAGTTGTTGACTTTCAGCAACGATATTTACTGTTCATGAACAATGCGTGCACTGTTTACACACTGTTCATGTATTGTTTATGCATTAAAAAATATTAAAAATGGGTCTCACGGTACTATTCATACGTTATATCCAAACGGAAAGGGCAAGCTTGTATAACTCCATTCATGTACTGAAACCTTACACGTTTGGCCTTTCTGTTCTTATCTGTGTCCTCGGGTGAAGCCCCCACTTGTTTATCCCACTCTCTATATAAATATTTATTGTTCTGGGCCGGGTTTAGGAATTCCAACATCACTTTTTCTGGTGGGCTTGGGCTGCTTAATTTCGCATTCTTACCGTTAGCATTTTCCAAAAATTAACATAGTTCTTAACATCTTTTTTTCTTATTCCTTTCCATACAAATAAAAGAATAAAAAGAAAAAAAAATTCAACTTAATCCAAGTTGAATAATACATAAATCCTTAAATTTATTATTTATAATTTTAATAGTCTAATAGTTCCACAAAAAAATAATAAATAAATGTGTATACATTTTATACACGTAATTTGCCAACTAAAACCTAACATCTTAGGATTACCTTGTAATCTTTATTTATAGATGTATTTACAATATTGATCAACATGCACTTACTCATTGCTCTAGAAAGTGGATTACACAGTTTGAATTATGCAAAGATTTGCCAACTTATAAGGAAAAAAAAAAAAAACTCTCAATAGGATACCAATTATATTTAGTAAACTTAAATGAGAAACTAGCTGTACTATAGGTTGAGAATAGTTTCAAATTGGAGGTACTTGACACAAAATTATGGTGAATTTGAAATCTACTTTGAAGCCCTTGGCACATAATTCAAATGAATTAGATTAATTTTTTACTTTAATAAGTTCAATGTGAAAATACTATTTTGGTCCATAAATTTAGGGATCATAATCAATTTAATTAGTTTGTACTTTTTGGTAACAGTTAATTTGGTCCTTATAATATTTTACTTACAGTTAATTTGGTTTCTACTATTAAGTCACTAACAAAAAATGCCTACTTGACAAACGGTGAGTGCAATGTGAAAGAGGTGGACCAATTAAAGAATGACACAAGAATTAAAAAAACACAATCAGCACCAACTTAGCTAAGGCAAAATTTGCTCAACAGCTTTTTCAGAAAAATATTAGATAGCATGCGACTGAAAGTATTTAGTAAGTTGGATTGTTTTTTAAAACTCGAGTTTGTGAAACTCGAGTTCCAACTAAAAATCGAGTTTCTCAAACTCGATTTAGACCTGACATGAATTTAAAAAAAAAAAAAAAAGAAAAAAAGTGGAACTCAAGTTTAGTAAACTCAAGTTCCATTTTAAAAAAGTAACGGAACTCATGTTTGCTTCCCTCGAGTTCCATCTGGTGCATTTTTTTAAAAAAAGCATGGAACTCGAGTTTACTAAACTCGAGTTCCACTTTTTTTTTTTTAATTCATGTTAAGTGTAAATCGAGTTTGAGAAATTCAATTTCGGATTGGAACTCGAGTTTAATAAACTCGAGTTTCAAAAAACAGTCCACTACTTTCAGTTGCATGCTATTCACCGAATTTTTTTCCAAAAAATATACTATTTACCAAATTTTGCCACTTTAGCTAATGTAAGTTTTAAACCCCAGACAAATCCCACTTCTTCCATGACCCAAACAACCCCATCCATTTAAACACAATTCTCAGCCACTTTCAGATAAAATCCAATTTGAATTCACAAAATCAATAACAACATTTTACACAAGTTTGAAAAAAAAAAAAAAGTTTCAAATACAATGGAAGGAGACGTTTGATGGCCATTGCTAGTGTTGAATCAACCTCTCCAAATTTCAAATCTAAAAGGGAAATAATTTTGTTTAGGCACGGCAGCTTGAGCTTACTGGAGACTTGTTTATTAATGGAAAGATCTTGTAAGAGGCCTTATATGGGAAAAACCCAGATCTTGTACAAGGCCTTATATGGGGATTACTTTGTAAAAACATTAAAAGACTTCAATCTCTCTCTCTCTCTCTCTCAAGTCTCTGTAGTTTTCTTTCTCTTTCAGATCTGCGATGTCATTGCCAAGATCTGGGTTTCACAATTTGGATCATTAGGACAACCAAGGCAATCCCACCCCTCCTTGCTTCGGCAGTGCCGGTGTGCCGCAGTGGCCAAAGATGATGATGGTGGCTGAGAATTGGGTTTGTTGTTTGACAGGTGATGGATGGGGTTGTTTGGGTCTTGGGAGAAGTGGGATCTGTTTGAAAACTCTTATTCTGGTTGTGTATTTTTAATTGATGTGTCATTCTTTAATTGGTCCACCTCTTCCACCTTGCACTTACCATTTGGCACATAGGGTTTTTTTTTTTACTTAACAGCAGAGATCAAATTGATTAGAAATGGAAATAATATAGACTAAATTAATTGCTACCAAAATGTAGGAACTAAATTGACTGTGAACCTAAAATGTAAGGACTAAAATTATATGTTCACCTAAGTTCAATTAATGTATTTTAGAGACAGCCAATGTTAATTTCAATATGAAATCAACATAAAGGATAAATAAGGACTTGTTTGGTAGGTATATTTTTGTTTTTGTTTTTGTTTCCAAAATAGTGTGAAATATTTTTCAAAAAATTGAATTTAAAACTAGTTTTTAGGGAATATATATATATATATATATATATATATATATATATATATATTTTGCATTATACCTGCTTGGCTCCCATTTTTAAAAACAAATTTCAAAATATTGATAACAAAAAAAAAAAAAAAATTTGGAAGGCCATTTTATATTTTTGAGACAAAAATTAGCAAGTAGATGACATATTTTAAAAAATAAATAGTAAAATAAAACACTTAAAAAAACGGTTAAAGGTGTTTAAAAAAAAAAAGCCAACACCAATGGTACATCACACCTATTCTATTTTTTTTTTTAATTATAAGCAATAAAAATTTTATTAAGAAAGGAACTAGTACTCTATGTTTATGTTAGAGAACACAAAAGTACCTAAAAAAGAAAAAAGAAAAAAACTCAAATAGAAATTCAAAAATGGAAGTACAATGTATAAGTCCCTAAACTTGAGACAAATTAAACGAAGTTTGAATTTGCAAGGACTTCAAATAGTCAATAGGTCTCATAAGAGCGTCAAGTGTGTGTTTGGCTTTTGCTTATTTTCGTAGTTTTGATCAAAATAAATGGTTTTTGGTAACTTTTATGTTAAATATTTAACAAAAAGTTAAATAGTTTTGGTAACTTTTATGTCAAATGTTTTTCAAAAAAAATTAAAAGCTATTTTTTTTTAAAGTTAAAAGTTAGATTATATATATGGGTACCAAATTCCAAACGTTTGAAGATTAATTTTTATTTAAAAAAAAAAAAAAAAAACGTATAACAGTTTTCTGACTTAAATTTTGTTGAGGTTCGTTTTTTAAAAACCAAAAAATGTTAAGCCTAGCTTATAACTCTACATGCCTAGGGACTATCTTTAAGGCCCAATTATATGAATGTGGCCCATCAATAAATATCACCACACTAAACGCGGCCCATGGTAATCCCAATCTTGTACCACACTAGCCTCTATTAGATTTTACATGTTTAACAAACAGGGATTGGGCAACGAATGTTTTCTAACAACAACAAAATCTTAATCCTAAAACGAAAAAATATATAAATATATTTTATAATACCTTAAAATATTTTCCATGGGGCACCTTATCCTTGTCCATTGAATTTCCTAGCTATTAATTGAAGCACATTATAAATCTGTGAGCTTGGTTTCATGATATAAACTAATATAGTTGAAATATTTCAAGATCCAACAAATATTGTAAGTTGTCAAGTGAATCAAATTTGAAATAGTAAAGTATAAACTACTATAGTTGAAATATTTCAAGATTAAAGAAAGATATGATAATTTTAAGAAACATGTTTGAAGTTGAAATATAAACCAAGATCCACAAAGAATACTTAATTAAAAAATGCAGCAAAAAAATTAGGTACATGAATCTTGAACTAGCATGATCTTGATCCCTCTTCAAACCATTCAAAATTATGTTAATTACAACTCATGGATACATATTTTAATGAATTAAAAATTAAGTGAGGGTGCCAAAGAGTATATCTATAACAGGCCCAATCATTTGTACCATACAACTAGACATGGCAAAACGGGCGGGTCGGGTCGGGTCAAACGGGTCACGGGTCATTCTAAACGGGTTAAAATCGGGTTCGAGTCAATCGGGTTGCGGGTCGGGTCGAGTTGACCTGTATTTTTCACATGAATTTTTTTTTTTTTTTTTTGATAAAGAAAACAACATGTATTTGTCATTTGGAAAGTTATGCAACAAATTACTTGATGTGAAATGCATTATTTTGAATTTATCACTTATATCAAGAATGAACTCAGTTAAACTTATTAATATTTATTCAATAATTTTAAAATTATACAAAGCCTAACATTACTATTTAAAATAAAATAACATAAAGATAAGTAAAACAAATACACAAGTTTTATTTCTACACAGTATCAACATTCCAAAATATAAAACAAAATTACAAATGACTCATTGGATAACTCATTTGATAAAGAATAAAAATATATAAGAAATTTACAATCTTGAAAATTAATTTTATAATCTATTATCAATTGTGGTTGACACTCTATTTCAATTTGAGATATACTTTAAAATTGATTGCTTACTTATTTATACATTGTATGTTTTATGAATATCATATTATTATTAAGTAACACACACTCTAGAAAATATCATAATTTATTTTAAAAAACCGTTTATTTTGGACATAAATTATTAAAAAATAGGTCTAAGTATTCATAATTTATGCTAAGTTGATACTTTAGCTTCACTATTTTCACACTTGTGAATATTTCTCACATATGTTTACAATTTTAAATTTATGTTTTTAACTCTACTGTAACCAGATTATCTTGGTATGTACTTTACTATTTGATATCTAAAAAATCTTTACTCATTACAGATTGTTCAATCATTTGTCTTTCAATTAATTTGCATGCAGTTATGTAAATGTATCAATTGTTTCCTTAAAGTTTACAATAAACAATTAAACCAATATTATCTTAGTTTTACTATTTTTTTACCCAAAAAAAAAAGTTTTAAAAAAATGGTTCGGAGTCGGGTCGGGTCGGGTCGGGTCATGGGTCAACCCGTTTTTGCTTCGAGTCAAAAAAAATCGGGTTCGGGTCGGGTTGGGTCAAAAAATTCTGACCCGTTTTGCCATGTCTACATACAACTTCAATTACCTGATTTTGTTTGACATAAGAACACATTCAATTTGGTAGATAACATAGAAATGTGAAGGCCGTCCTTTCAAAAGTGGAAGTAGAAGCATACCAAAATTGTACACATCAACCTTCTAAGTTATGTAGTCTGTAGCTGTATATTCAGGTGCATACATACTTTCAATCAAAAAAGATAAAATATAATTACAGCTTCCAAAACTACCATCACTTTACTAGCAATTGATCATTAGGAATAGATATAGAGAGTGAGAAATCTGTCAGCTTGGCAACATTGTTCTCATCCAATATAGTAGTGGATTGCTTAAAATTTCTATGGATAACAGGCCTAAAAAATGAGTTAATGGAGATCTGTAACTGCATTAGCTATATGTCCATTGCAATGCTTAACTTGCGTTTCCATGGTAATGGTTCTGAGACGACTCCCTCAACTAGATGGATACACGTGGAGTATTGGTCTCTAAGCAGAATGCTAAGAGTTTTAGAACATTTTGGTGGGCACCCATTTGTGATCCAACCACAAAGTCTTTAATAATGTCTTCAACTTCCAAAATCCCAAAGAATTTCTCCTTTAAACTTTTTAACTGAAATAAAGCAGTCTTCGAGAGAGCCCTTGTAAAATTCAAAACTATTGGCATCTAGAAAACGTTGACAAGTTTCCTAGTTGTTTGTTTCTCTTCTGAGATCTTTGGCAGAGAAGACATGGATAGGATTGCTTTTCTCATTGCAAAAGGCAATTAGCTCTTCTAATAATAATCTTCCATTCTTCATAAATGAAACCTCCTCTTATGCTTTCCTCTTCATTTTCAAACATGAATTCATCTTGTCCACCAAACCCTTAGATTACAGATAGGAATATTAATACACATATTTAGAATGTTAAGACATGAAGAGGCTATAATCTGGCATTAAATAAAGAAACTTGGAGGCCATTGATCAATCTTTGCTTAGAGATTACGATGGTCATGCTCATGTACAATTCAAAGTATTAAACCAGTAGTATTCTGCCATTATGTAAATCATGAATTGCCTGATTTTGAAACATATTACCTAGCTAAGTATCAAAAAAGTTATTATAATTATTTTGATAATTGGATAGTACAATGGGAGAGGGGAGATTTGAAGTTGGTTCTCCTAATAAAGGCGAGCATGTTATGCCATTGAACTAAGTCTCTTGGCTAAAAATGTTGTTACTGATGGTCTAGGCCGACTATTCTCATAACTATGAACATCATACAAGAGCTTGGATCAATTTAGCTCATTATGGGTAATTGTTTTGACAAGAAATATTCTATAAAATCATAACAGATTTTTCATGGACTCTTTATCTCTCGAATTTCTTAGTATTTTGAAGCCATTTAAATTTGAGGGCTTTGGTTCCATGAGATAAACTAAAAAAATGAACCATATCAAGAACCAAACACCATAAAGTGGTTATTTTTCCTAGAGTTCAATTTTACTGAATATACTTCCAAAAATAAAAATCCCTTAGGATTAACAGAGGTGATAAATATAAACATAGAGCCAATTAAGACAATGTTTGATTATGTAGTAGCAAATCAATAAGAACAGTTTTTTAACATATCATATGACCTAATAACAGAAGTCTTAAAATAGCATGATCTTAATCCTGCTTTAGACGCATTCATAGCTATATTACAAGTCATCCAGAAATTAAATAGAGCCTCTAATACTACCTATTGATAAGGACACTTTGGACCGCCCAAAAGTTCATACAATCATATTTCATAAGCATGCAGACACATATAGTAATTGAAAATTCAGTGGCAAAGAGAATGTACCTGTGAAGAACCCAGAGAGAGAGAGAGTTTCAGCTACAAAATGTGATGCAGAACAAACTTATCAGATTTTGCTAGCTTGTGGATGTGGAAGTCTTACACACTTAATATTTTATGAGCTATATCGTGTCAAACCTATAAAAGATTATATTCAAAGAGTATAGGAAAATAAAAAACTTCCAGTCCACTTAAGAAAGATCATCACAATTAAGAAGACCAATCTGGACACTAAGAAATTTCATCACAATGACTTGGCAGTTTCCTTGGACTTTCTCTTCAATACCTTCACCTAATACACCTGTGTGTTGTATGTACCTGGTTGAGAGCCAGACAAAAAAAAGGGGTAAAAAGATTAAATTTGTGGACCAGGTTTCTCATCATTGTTTTTTTTAGTTATGGGGTGAGGTTTTGCATGTTGGTTCTCTTTCTTTCGATTGCATGGCTCCAACAAATAGAAACCTTATATCAAAATATTAACATCACATGCTTTTTTTAATTGCATGCATGGCTCATCAACCAAATCAGACTACTAAACTTGGATCATTTAGGGTCAATTTGTCCACAAAATATAAAATCTATTAATTTAGAATTAGGACAAACCCAAATGATTTCGTTTTGGTCCAATCTTAGTTGTATAAATGCAACATAAGAAATTTTGTGGACTAAATTGTGACATGGCCAAATCACAAGGGGAAAACTGTTACCCAAAAAATTATTATGGATTTCTATGAAAGCAGGGAGTTTGAGTTGGATTTTACTAAGTGCCTCAATGTCAAGTTAAATATTTGAGAACTATCTGGACCTATTTTTAAATTTGTTCAAAATCTCTGTGTCAATTGTAATTCAGGTATAATTGTCTAATTAAATCTCACCATCTTCTTTTTAGGGGCTTGGGTTGGACTGAATCTGATAGACCAAATTGTTGGGATTGTCTGTTTTAGAAATGTTTTTGGTTTTATTGGGCAGATATGCTCACTTTTCAGTTTCAAACTGGTGAAGAGTACTGCACCATCTCAGGCATATATAATCTTAAGATTGGGAAACTTGAATCAGGGTATGAAAAACCACCATGAACATAAATGTTTTTTTCCTGCTTGATCAGTATTTCAAAGGGCCACTAATGTATTGCTATTGAGCTGCCAATGGAATCCAACTAAGTTTCTAACCTTTAACTGCATGTTCAATCATAATAACGCTGCCAATTTGTATAGTGACATCATTCTTGGTGACAATGTCATACCTCCACCTGCAACTTTAAAATACAAAGGTGTAATATAATTCAATGACACAGTTGCAACTTGGAACATATATTTGTACTTCAAGTATACGTTTGTTTTATTGCAGACAGGAAAGAAAATGAATTTGGATGAAGATAAGATAACAAGACGAAAGATAGGCCGATCTATTATCAAAAGTTGTTTTGCCACATCAATCATTGTTGTCGGCAGGTAAAATTGATAGGAATGTGGGTGAGAGCATAACTGTCAGTTATGAGCTGGAGGAGTTAGACTCAAAGAGAATAATGTGAAACAAACATCTAGAAATAGTTGGCTCAATTAGGGGTAACAATACTGCATTCTTTCATTGAGCAGTTAAAAAATAAGATATGCTTAAAGCTCAATACTTTGTCTGAAGGATGATTAGAGGAAAAAGATAACAGATCCTCAACATGTGAAATAATTAGATTTGTTGTAGGTGGAAAAAGTTTGGCCCCAAACATGTTTGGAGCCATCTTTTTTCAATCCAATACGTGGCAATTGAAGAGACCATCCACGTATAATTTTATTCACATGACTTAGTTAATGAGTCATGTGACTTGTTTAAATAATACACATGAATAGTCTTATAAATTAAAACGTAATGGGTTGGAAAAGATAGCTCCAACCATGTTTGGAGCCAAGTTTTGTTCAGGGTACTATTATTAAAATTTGTTAGGCACCTTTGAGGGGCATTTGGCTCAAGAAATATGGGGAGACTTTTAGCAAGTTCTACACTTTCAAATTGCAATAGATCACAAAGAAAATTTTGCAGATACTAGTTCCAAGTTTGGAGATCCAACAGACTATGTTTTCTTTGGATGGAGAGAAGGCCCCAGACTCTGATGGGTTCAAAGCTTGTTTTTAAAAAAAACTTGGCCTGTTATCCTTTCAGATGTAGTCCATGCCATCCAACATTCTTCAATTCAGGTAGGTTACTTCGAGAGGTGAATGCAACAATTGTGACTCTTGTCCATAAAGTGAGCAACCCTTCAAGTGTGGGCCAAGGGGGATTATAGACCAATTTTTTTTTTTTGTTGAAATATAATTTATAAGTGCATCACAAAGAACTTGACTAAGACTTAAAGTATGCTTGAATGATATTATTAGCCCCAACCAAACTGCCATTGTGCCTGGCAGGAATATAGCAGAAAATGTGAATAAGGCCAAGACAGGTGTACCATCAAGGTGGAAATTAGGAAAGCTTATGATTTAGTGGAAAATCTGGAATGGTAGTTTACTTTTCAATGCCTTCAAGTTGTGGATTTATTACCACTCCTACATACTATGTGAATCTAAATGGAGGACTAGCGGGTTATTTTCGAGGAGCCAAGGGGATGAGACAGAGGGATCATTGTCCCCTTATTTGTTTATGCTAGCAATGGAGTTCCTAACTCAGGTGCTAAAAAAGGGATTCTTGGTTGCAAGGAATTCAAATTCCATCCCAGATGTGAGAATATGCAACTTATTAATCTTTATTTTGAAGACAATTGAATGATTTTCACGAGAGTTGATCTACTCCCAGTTCAGTGAGTGAAAAGCGCTTTGAAGACATCTGGATTTTTTTTTTAAATAATTATAAAACACAAACAATATTATTAGTTAGGCAACGTTTGAAACAAATTGTATTTCTAACAATTCGAGTTTAGAGCAGACGATTTCTGAGTGTTGAAATCGAGTTTACTGTACTCGATTTGCTTTGTTTTGCCAGTAACTGACGTGGCTGGAGGGTCCCACGTAAGCCGGAAATCGAGTTCAATGGAGTCGTCTTCTGTGCAAATAAAACGACTCCAGTGAAGTCGTTTTTTTGGGCTATAAAACGACTTCATTGAACTCGTTTTTTGGGAAATAAAAACGACTACATTGAAGTCGTTTTATAGTCCAGAAAAACGACTCCGCTGGAGTCGTTTTTTTTAAGCCCAAATCGTTTTTCACTTCCACGCGTCCCTCATCGCGCGCTACAAGAAAAAGTTCAAAAACAAAAAAACTCAAAACACTCACTCTTCAGTCTCTCTCACACTCACTCTCACTCTCTCTCACACTCTCACTCTCGGTCTCTCTCTCTCAGTCATCTCGCTCCTACAAGAAAAAGTTCAAAAACAAAAAACTCAAAACACTCACTCAGTCTCTCTCACACTCTCACTCTCGGTCTCTCTCTCAGTCATCTCGCTCCGTCGCCGTCGGTGTCCCTCTCGCTCCCGTCGCTCCGTCTCTGCCTCGATCCGTCGCTCCGATTACCTCACAAAAAGTAAGGACTCTCTTTTTTCTGGGGTTATTGGTAATGCATGCATTGATTGTAACACCAGACCAGTTTGTTTGTGCATTTTCTTTTCCTCTATTGTAAAAACTGAGATCAGTTTTTTTTTTTTTTTTTTTTTTTTTTTTTGTTTAATAGGAACAAAGGCAAGGTGCATTTTATTTTCATGCTTATTTTTTATGATTTTCCGTTTTGTTCTTCATATATTGCTGATTGATTACCTTAATTGAGTTGATTTGTATTTATGATAGATAGCCTATCAAGGTCGTGCTTGCTGTCAATATGCATGTATACTCAACTATGAAAAAACCAAGTTGTTTGTGTTGATTATCAACTTTTAGCACCTTTATTTATTAAGTGGTTGAAAGTAAATGGGACTGTGAATTTCATGTTTCTTTCTTGATAATGTTCTGTTTAACTTCATGTTTTCACAATTGTATTAAAAATGTTCTTCATGATCTCCTTGGATTTATTAATACATTTTTCTTAATCTGTCAATTGTGATCATAGTATGCTAAAGATGTTGCTTGTACATTTTAAATCTTTAATTGCCTCATATGCCATTCTTCTTACTGAAAGGATTTCCGTAGCACCAAATTCATGGGCAAAGTAGCTCATCAATAATTATTTCTTGCTTTGAGTGGTTAAGAATTGAAAATAACTTTTAATGGGTCAGTTTCTATCCTTTTTTTTTTTTTGTTTGATTTTCTTTAATGGGTCAGTTTCAATTTTTGTTTTAGTTTCTGTTTGGTTAGTGAGAAAGTGTGAGGAAAATGTGAAGTGTAGGAGAATTATGGGTTTCATAAGTTTTGTCATCAGGTTCAGTTGTGTGGACCATTTTAGTTGCAAAACATGTTATCAGTAAGTCATTAACTGTATGGGAGCATGGTGTTACTGCTTTGTGTTCTGTGTCTTTGGCTGAATTGGAGTTGCATTTGTTGTTTATTTTGACTGATGAGAGTGTGTGATGTCTAAATTGAAGCTACATTGGTGGATAAGGTTGTCAATTTCATATGTTTTTCTTTTGGACTGGGTTTTTTGTATTTTGTAAGTGGACTTGATCGTTTTTTCTTTCTTAACTTTTTGCTCTAAACTGGAATTTACCACATAGAGGAGAATTCGATATCTTGAAGTATCAATTTGACACACACACACACACACACAAAAACAGTTAAGAGTGATGTGATATGAGTCTTGCAGTTAAAGGCTTACGGCTTATTTCACTTTACCTGCTTCTTAATCTCAAGGAGAGGTATTTTCTTATTGCTTTAAAGATTACTGTTTTGTTGCCTCTAACTTTATGTGTGAATGAAGGGAAATTGAGGGACCATTCTGTCACCATATTTTGTGAGCGAATTCAAATCTTTTAATAAAACCTTATGTGTTGGCAAAACCTACTTTTTAAGTAGGGAAGGGGGGGGGGGGGGGGGGTTTGATAATATGGTTTATAATAACTGAAACGAAACAAAGTTTATAATAACTGAAAGAGTGATATATTTATATTTATATATAAATAGATATGGTGTGTACGCACATACATGTGTATACAAAACACGAGCACATACATACATATACATACCCAAATTTGTCAAATAGGAAAAAGGGACGGTGCTGACTAACGCTGGAATGAGCTGCCACACAAAAACAGAAATAAAACAAAGAAAGTTTTATAAGGAAGTCACTAGCGATATATCGATTTCGTGTTTTGGGAAAAAAATTTAAGGTTGGCTTTGGTTTGGGGGTTAGGTAGGTGAGAGAGGGTATTGAATCTTGGACCAATGGTTGGATGCCGTGTGGCATATTCCAATAGTATCTGAATCTTGTACGTGTTTGATGATGATGATGTACAGCCTTTTTAAGTTCTAACTTCTTTAGTTATAGTTTTAATGAGAAAAGTATTAACTTATTACGTTTTGGTTTTTTGCCAAAAAAAAACATAAAATGCCGGAAACATCATGAGGTTCAAATTCTATCCTATTTAGAGGATTTCAATTAATTCAACTAATAAAATTGATGTTTTACTCTGATGATTGTGCTTTTTATCATCAGATTAAAATATCAAAAGCGGACGTCATAAATTGAAATTCTATAAAAAATAATTTTATCCTGTTTATGTAATATAATTTTGGGATTGAGTTTATAATATGGTTTTTTTTTTTTTCTTTTTCTTTTTTGGGGGGTTCTGATAAAAAGTTTGGATAGCTTAAGGTTGTTTAATGTGATTTGAATCGAGGTTTTCATTGTTGGATTTTTATAAGAGAGAAGTCAAAGTGAAGCAATGGGAGAAAGCGTGGGCACATGTATTGGGTACTTTCTTTTGAGGAATTGAAGAAGTGGGCACATGTATTGGGTTACAATTAAGCAAAATTAGCTGTAATTTATCTGGTTCTTCAAACCTTTCAATTTCACTCGTGTGCATTAAAAAACATGGAACCTTCAAAACCTCGGATTTTGTTGATGATTATATTGTTGGCTTGTTGCTGATCATTAATCTTTGTCCATGCTTACCTACCCCTCTATGCATTTATTTTGCTCTGAATATATAGGACGACTTTTTTTGGCTTTTATGGAGCTCATGTGTTTTGACAGAGATATGACGTAGACAGTAGCTGACTCGTGCTTAATGGTTAGAGCAACTGCAATATGTTTTGAATCTAAAACTTAGAACTTTCATCAAGTTGAACTGTGTTTAGGAATCATTTTTCATTTTTAGAAGATTGTTTTATGGATTTTAACCAATAAAATTGACCAAACCTAGTCCTTTTCTATGGCTAGAATTTAGTAGTGATTTGTCCTATTAGAGTATTATTGTTGGAGTTTGCTTTTCTTAGGAGGAAAACAATTATGCTATTTGCAGAGTTAATTATTGGTAGGAAGCTCTCATGATTTATTTCTTTCAGATAAATCACTATCTAATAGACAATTAGCCAATCACAATTTGTACATTGGTACAACTAGTCATTATTTTTTTTTCCGAAGAGTATAAATGTTTGTTTATATGTTTCAGTTTATTCTGTTTTTAAAGATTTTGGGATAAGCATGATCACCCCGTACTGTTTTTTTTTTGGTTGAGAAAATGATAAACATGATTACCCCATACTCTTTAGCTGGTATTGATCATGACCTGCTGAGTCACATTTTAATTGATCATGATCCTTGCCAATTTATGTTCAACATGTGCTTATATTTACTCTTGACTCCCTAAACTCCGTGCAGTATGGCTGCTGTTCCTGCTCAGAGTCATGATGAGTTCGAACCTAGTCCCAGTGACAAATCGGTGTTAAGGTTTCTAAAAACTCATCGATCGTGCGCTGTTTGGGAAGGCAAGGTAAAATTAAAACCGACCACGTGCTGAATATTCTCTTCTTATCCTTTTTTACATTATGTTGATATTTTTTTTTTTCCATTTCTAAAATTCTAAGTTTGTCAATGGTATTACTAGGTTTGAATGCATAGTCATGCCCATTAGTTGGGGCAAGTTAGATTGGTTTGTCAAATACCAATAAAACTTAACATCACGCCCCTTAACCCCAAAATGCATATATCTTTCTAGAACCATGAATTTATATCCAACAAAGCTAAGAAAATTTATCCAACCTACTAACATCTTAGGTATGATTTTTGTTAGGAGACTAAAGAACTATTATCTTATACCCCACAATCAAACAACTCATTAGAGACTAGAACCCAAATTTCAACTTTGGGGGCCAACGAATGAAGTATTAACTTTTTTTATTTTTTGATATTAAGAAAAAAAATACTAAGATTCAAGATTAAACAAATTTATGAAAAAATGAAACTCCTATCTATTCATTGTTGAAAAAAATTTTGACAGCCTTTCAAGAATCATCTAACCACCACTTAGAAAATTGAAACAAAAGCTCTCAATCTAGCCGGCAACAATAAAACCAGCATTGAAAACCTTCAAAGTTCTAAGTTCTTACACTGACCAGTGATAATTAAGCATTCAAAACTCCATTAATGCTGGCTATATGTGGTCAATTATTTTATTTTATTTTTGAGAGAGAAAAAATTATCATACAATTGTTTGTATGATATAAAATTGTCAGATAATAATTTCAAATGGGTCTTTTTATAATTAAGTATTACATGAATAATATTTGGTTATTACTTATCAATTTAGTAAATGTTTGATAGCTCTGCACTGTGCACTAGCATTTTATCAAATGTATCAAGTGCATTACATCCTTTTATTTTGCTCCTGTTGTTGCTTTTTTTTTTTTTTTTTTTTTTTTTTGGGGATATGTTAATTTCCCTTTATAACAGCTATATTTTTGTTTTTTGGGATCAATAGCTACAATCACATATACAAAGGTTATGACATATTACATTTCATCACCATGGTTCTATCATGTGCAGGATCCGGGGGCACTTAAATGCCGTGGTCGTAATGACGAGCTTCGAAAACGACGCCCCATAGTTGTGGATGATCGCGTCATCGATATTGTCAAGAGAGTTGGATTAATTGGGTTGTATAGGACCCCATGTAGAGAAATTGATAATAACTTGATAACGGCCTTGGTTGAGCGATGGCGGCCTGAAACCCACACCTTCCACCTGCCATGTGGCGAGACAACAATCACATTGCAAGATGTGGAAGTTATTTTCGGGATTCCAATTGATGGTGAGGCAATTGTTGGAATAACTGATTTGACATGGGAAGCCGAATGTCAGAGTATGCTTGGAATTCCCCCTACTGGAAATGTGCTTAAAGGACAAAGGATCCTAATTAAGAAGCTGCTAGAAAAAATTGACCACGGGTTGCCTAATGATGCAGCAGAGGTGGTTGTGCATCAATATGCACGGTGTTATATTCTAACACTGCTGGCAGACACAATTTTCGCCGACAAGTCTGGCGATCGGGTGCATATGATGTGGTTGCAGATGTTGACGGACCTTCGCAATCCACGTCAGTACAGTTGGGGGAGCGCTTGCCTTGCATGGTTGTACAGAGAGTTATGCAGGGCAACCGACAGAGATGCCAGTCAGATTGGTGGGGCTTTACTACTGGTTCAGTATTGGGCATGGTTCAGACTCCCTTTTTTGTGCCCAAGGAAGGAGGACCTCCCACCAGATGATGCATATGGCCCACCATTTGCCCCTTCTCCACTGTCCATTAAGTAAGTCTCTTCCTTGATCGATTCTGAAAATTGGAATAGAAAATATAATTTTAACTGCCTCTATTCCTCAAATCTTGAAAATTAATAGGATTTTTATTTATTTTTATATATCGTTTTACAACCATTGAGGTCATATGTTATTATTGATGTATAATACAAGTGTTATGAATTTCTAACTCCACCACTAATCATATGTTTAGATAATCATTGTTTGGTATAAACTTAGTGGTATGTAATGTTAAATTTACGATTGCCCATCATTTATTGTTGTTGATTACTTCAAATTCTCAATTCCAAGTAACACCCTCTCTTTCTTAATTGTAGGACTGTGTGGGTCATGACCACGAAAAATAGCCCCCAAGAAATCTGTTTGGTTCGGTACCGTCAGCTATTAGATTGTATGCGTCCCAACCAGGTACCCAAATTGTGTTCCTTCTATTGTTTATGACTATTGTATTTACTGCTTGTAAAATAGCTCATACTCGAAAATAATGGAACATTGCATAATGTACTGCCCTTTTATTTGGCTATTTCAGGTGGTGTGGGAACCATATCAAGATGACTTAGCCCACCTACCTCCGTTCTGTGTCGCAGGAAGGGACGTATGGACGGCGAGGGTGCCGCTTGTATGCTTTTGGCTTGTAGAAAGACATACACCGGACCGTGTTCTTCGTCAGTTTGGGATGGTACAAGAAATTCCCGTATATGTTGATACTGACGACGCCCTTCATGCCATAGACCTGAGGGGGAAGATAGACGTGATTTGGGGGGACCAACATCATGGCCATATCCAAGTATGGAATAGTCGAGCACGAGCTCTATGTCATGGAGCACGACTACAGGGTGCTATGTCGCCTGCTCATCCATACTTCGGTTGGTATGATAGGGTGACTTGGAGGTTCGTCGACCACACTTCCGCTTCACTTATTCTTTTGGTAATCGCTTCGACCTTTCTTTTCAATTTTTGTTGCGTATCACCAGTTTTTTTGTTAGATGTATTAATTGTATTTTTGTACTTGCAGGTTGCCAGTCATAAGCAGATGTTGACGCAGTATACAGTAGGCAGTCCCATGTACAAGCAAATCTCAGCTTTACTTAAATATGTGGAACACCTTCATCGTATGGCTGCCAAACTTCCCTCGGAAGAGATCGATGGGGCAAATCCAGATGCAGCAGAAGATACTGGACAACCAAGCACAAGCTCAAATCGTGCCAGCCATAGCCATGGTCACTGTGGTGCACCCCATCAGGCTGTCAGTAGGCCGGATCCCCCTCCATCCCCACATGCATCTCCTGCCCCAGAGTTCCCTCTACCGCCACATGCATCTCCTTCCCCAGAGATCCCTCCACGTACTGCTCATGTAGTTCCTGACCTAGAGATCCCTCTACCCACTGCTCATGCATCTTCACACACCTCACATACATTTTTTGACCCCGCTCATCTTTCATTTACTCCGCCATCCTTTGATCTCGGCTATGATTTTAATCAGACCCCTCCTGTCATGCACACTCTATCCTCCTCGTACAGCATTGGTCATATAGACCATGTACCACCCCATAGTCACTCTATGTCATTCATGCCCACTCCTAGACTGCGTATAGATCCCATGACTACGGGCGTCACTCACATTTCGTCTGCTACACCATCCTCCCCCGCAGTTGTAGGATCTTCAGTTGTTGGGTTACAGTCACCCCCACAAGGTCGACCTAAAAGCACAACAAAAGCACCTCCTTGTGGGACAGGTGGTCACAAAGCAGGACACAAGGCTGGCCCCGTGGTATGACAACTCATTTAATGTAATTAATATTGAGTAATTGTTGTTAATGCTATTCTAATTCATGTAATCCATTGTTTGGTTGTAACTCCATCTTTGTAGCAACGCGAGGAGCCTCACCAAGGAGATGCAGTACCCCCTCCCCCACCTACCAAACATTATACGAGACAGCATAAACGTAAAATGCATTAGGATCAGCACGCCATCTGCATCAAACGCAAAACTTGTATCCTTATTATGCCCTTTAAATATATGTTTTTTACGTTGAAGGTGCCCTTTATAGAATAAACTTCATGTAAGACTTGTTACTTTAATATAAATAGTCACACCTGGACTTTACCTTAACAGATTTTTCAGGTTAATACAATATTCTCAGAGAATGCGTTCGATGCTGTTTTTTTATTTTGGAGCTGTAGCAGATGTTGGGGAAAGCACCCTTTTCCCGCTTAAGTAAGCATTGCTTTCGATATGTAGTACACAGTGTTCTCGCTTGTGGGACTTGTATTTCTTGCATCTTAGGAATTCAAACTATCTTGAACAAGTTTAAATTTTATGGAAACCATGAATGTAGAACTCAAGGATTATCATTAAAATGTTTTACATGAGAACAATTGTAAATGATGCTTCTAAAGTTTGTTAGTTACTCTCATTGGGAGGATACTTGCAATTACTAGATTTCTCAATGTCAGCAACTTTCTAACAATAGCATGAAATTGTAAGGCTTGCTTGGATCAAATTCAAGCAAATTTAAATCTCTGAAATTTTGGCCCAATTAACATGAATCTGAAATTTCATAGTGGGATTAATGGATTATACCCTTTTTTGTTGTGTTGTAATAATATCCAAACGGAATGTGACTAAATCTATAATGTTTTGAAATGTGTTAATTTTCCTTTACCATAGTTGATTGCTAAAGCCCATCCACAATGTGGAATGGGGTGTGGAGAGATGATAGTTACAATAAATAGGAGATAAATTAGGTAGGAATTTTCATTGATGCTTTTTAAGATTTGAATTAGATTTTTTGTCCTCATGTTACGTTTTGACCCTTGTATCTGTATGTTACTTGTGTTTTAATGTTAAATCAGTGCATTGAAGTTCTACTACTCATATGGAATACTACCTTTTACTTGCAGGATGCCTTCAGAACTTTCTTACTCTGGAAGCTTGATAATCTTGCAAAGGATGATAACTGCCAAATAAGAATGATCTCCACTTGGGCTACTGAATTGTACTTGGACAAGGTTTTCTTATTTCTATACTGAATTGTACCAAGGCAATCTCTTTGCCTTATTAGACTACTTGGTATGTTAAGGCTCCTAAGAGGGTTTCTTTCTTTGTTTGTACTGCACCATTATGTTGGCATAGTCCCTTAATAAACCACCATTACGTACTAAAATAAATGCGGGAAAACCATTTTTGAGACATGTGAAAGAAGATTAGGAGTTTTAGTTATATTCAACATCACATGTATTGTATCAGTTGATATAAAAAATCCAGCTGATATAAAATTGATGTGAGTTTTAGTCAAAGAAGTTGAAGTGTTAGTGCGAGCTACACACAAATGTTTACTTTGGGTCTGATTAAAGTTCTATATATTTGATATTGTATGATATATCTCTCCAAATGCAGCTTGAGGGTAATAATGCCTGAGTTGATGGTGACAAGGAGAAAGATGATGGTCGTGGTAAATCACTTAAGGTATACAAGATAATTCATTTATATCTTCACCACTGAACCAAATTTCAAAATTCTTGACTTTGCTATCTGCTTCAGTACAGGCAAACCAAGAGGAAGATGACAAAATTAGGACAAGGTCGACAAACGTTGCAGCCCGTGCTGCTGTTGGAGGAGATGACATGCTTTCAAAATGGCAACTAATGGCTGAGCAAGCCCGGCAGAAACGTGAAGGAGGGGTGGATACATCTAGTTCTCAACCAAGTAAAGATGTGAGTCGCAAGCCTTTATCAACATCTGGAAGAAAGGACAACCAAGCAACAGAGAAAAGGGGCAATGCAGCTGCTGTTGCTGCTTCTGGTAAGCGTGCTTTAATTTGATTTCAATTTTGGAAGGTAGCAATGCAGCTCCTGTTGCTGCATTTCCCTGATGTTGGCGGTCTCATTCATCTGACTTTTCTCCTTTTGGACAACTAATATGCTTAGATCAATGCTGCTTTATTTTTTATTTTTAATAGGTAATAAGACAAAAATTGAAAGAAATGAACATTGTGTAGTGGAAATGAAAAATGATACGAAGTGTTTGGTTGGTAAGCAAGACATTCCTAATACAAGTGTAGTGGAAATGAAAATGGTAAATTATACTTATAAAAAAAGGGTAAATAATAGGTGTGAACAATGTATTGAACAAGGATGCAATATATATTTGGATAGAATAGAATGGAGAAATAGGATATATATGGCCAACTCTACATAGTTGAAAAAGGGCTTAAACATGTTCGCCCTAAACTTTACTTTACGGACTAATCATGTATTTAAGCCATTAATTCTTTATAGATTTTATGGAATCACTTTATTTCGTCCATAATCTTTTTGTATTTCGTTTAGTTATTAATAATCTACATTATTAATCAGTTTATTACTCATGAAAAAGTGATGTTCTAGGTGTAACTTAAGACTTAAAACAGTAACATACTATTAATTAATACTCTTAAAAGAACAAATTTGGATTAGTGAATCTGCATAAGCTTTTATTTGTCTGAACATTTTATGTGAGTTTTGGCTTTCATGATTTATGCTCTACTTGCTGCTTTCGTGCTTAATTACTTGTCTTTGTATTCGGTAGTTTGTCTGTCAGATTTAATATTTCATGAATATTTTAGTTTTATGTGGCAGATTTAATATTCCTAGGTTAATTTGTGATATCATATATTTATATATTAATTATTACTTTTTCTAATTTTCAATTGCCTATATCTCCATGATGATGTTGTAACTGGATTTTATTAAAGTGTAACTGTTGTATGGGCAGATTGTTAAAATTGATGAGTAGGGTGTCTTCTTCTGATCCTAATAGTGTCAATCGATTTACTAATATTGCGGCACAAGTTGAGGAAAAGATCTTCCGCTACGCAACAACCAAGGTACACTGGTCAATCACAGTTTTTAGCAACTTCCTTGTTTGTTTTTATTTATTTTTTAATTCACTGTGCTAGTTCTTGGCTTTTAACAATTACTTGTATGCTTACCATCTTTTGTTCAAAGAAAAGAAGTAATTAGTATAAGTAGTAATTTTTTATTTACTTAGACCAAATGTGTATTGCCAATGAAGTCTAGCTTTAATGACACTTCCTTCTCCCATAAGGTCGTGGATGCATCCATTGAATGGGTGTGACTTGTCAATAACAAAATATGAAACGTGATTTTGCATAAATCTCACTCTTCTACCATTCAACTATGATTTGTGGTTCTATTTTTTTTTTTTTTTTACATTTTTCTTTTTAGATTTGGAGTTGTATACTTAAAGTAGTCTTTCTAATGATTTATGTGATTTATTGCTTGTTAAATACTACTTATGCAGCTGTCTAGGACCCATGAATCTCATCCTCCACCAATTGTTTATGGGAAGAGTAAGTGCCATTTACTTAATGAACTTGTGAAGCAAAATGGATGCTTGAGTTTGAGATGGCCAAGGTTGGGTAGATTTGGTCTCACTGTAGGTCAACAATTACTATTAACCCCACTTATTAATAGATTTTGAATAATGCAATATGTTTCAGCAATGATCTATCTGGTTTAAAACAATGGGCAATCTTGTTTAATTGAGTCCGTGAAGCCTTTCTTGATTTCAAAAAAGTTGGTGGGTATTGGTAGGGCTTTTACAGTTTAATATACTCAAGGAGGGGTAAGCAATTGTTTATATGTTTTTCTTTATTCTTAGTGGATCTCCCAATTTCTATTTAAACAAAAATTGCACATTTATTGCATATTAGATTGTACATTGATTCTCATAGAAATATGGAAAATTGCACACGGTTATGGAGTGAGGATGGCAGTTATGTCTCTGTTGGACTTAAAGTGCCTATATTATTCTAGTCAAAATACAGGGATAATTGAATGTCTGTGCTGTTTTGTTTTTTACTTTTTTTTTCTTTTTCTTTTTATAGTACAGAAGAAAGAGATAACTCAAATATCAATTGCACAAAATCTTTGATTTCTTTGAGTACATTGAGCACTAGTGTGTAGGACTCTTTCTTCTGTTAGTGCCAATAGGAGTCCTATTTGACTAATGAACTAAAGACCTAATAAGCCTAAATAAAGGCTAACTCGGACTAAAAGAAAACAAATAAACTCAAGACACTTAGAATCTTCAAAAAAAAGTCTAGACTCGACTCTATTACTGAAATTTCCTCAATATGTAGGAGTTGCAAAAAATTACTGATCTGATCCTCATTACAAAGTGAGAGAGAGTCTAAAATGATTATAGAGAAGAGAAAAATGGAGAGAGAGAGAGAGAGAGAGAGAGCAACAGATGATACCTGCACTGATTGTGAGAAAAACTATTGAGCAGAGTAGAGCTGTTGGTGCGGCCGAGAAGAACTCACAGCCACAATATCTCTCTTGGTATCATTTTTTAGGAAAAATGAAATTAGGGATTATTTTAATGAAATGGGTTGAACGAACTATGAATTTGAATGAGTAAGTTTTCTTATTTTTTGGTTTTGAATGGGCTTTTTGTTCATTTGTTGTTGGTAGGCCTAGTATTGTTGTTGTTTGAGCTATTTTTGCTGCTATATGAGCTAATTTTTATTGTCATTATTTTTTGGACTTTCATTTTTTTTTTTTAAGAGGTTAAGGATTATGTTTGGGGGCCAAGATTATTTTTGTTGAACCCAAATTCTTACAATTCTCAAGTCAAAGTGTACAATATTATTTTTAGGGTAGACAAAATAGATTAGTTTAAAAATAATTATGTATGTAATTTATTTATTTTTTTTGCAAGTCCGGGTGTTCATATGAACACATTGAGCTCAACATAAAGTTGCACTGGGGATATGGTACCAAGCGAGATAGAAACACTAAAAGGAATTAACACCTGGGGTTGGTTTGATACCCTGAATTGTTTGGATTCGTATTGCTCTGTATATAAGTGTGTGTTGTGCTGGTGTATGTTGAGTAGCAAGCATGTATTAGGTTGATATGGGTTATATAAGCAACTACAAGGAATTGTAATTTACATCTTGCAAAAAAAGAAGCATTTTACCTGATATTAAGCAGCTTTATAGTAATTGAACCTCACAATTATGATAAACTGCATATGCCATTTCTTTATGTCTACCAATATAATGCTGTGTTTGCCATCCATGATCTATTACAGGTACAGAGTTTTCTGAGGCAGATGCAACTGGGGACAGCTTAAGGTTGCGGAATGTGCCTGGATTTGCTCATAACGTTATGGGAAATTCAGTAGATCAGCTGCAACCAATTATTGCCACTACCAAGAGTGAGATGTCTGCAAGCCAGCCTTTGCAACTGGTGGTTTCCCAGCCAGACCAACCTCAGCAGTTGCAAAATCACCAGTTGCAAAGGCTGCACAATAATTGCCTTCCACAAAAGCAGCAGACTGGATCAGGAAAAATTCAGCAACAACACATGCAGCAGAAAATTTCATCACAGAGAGTAATTGATCAGCAGAAGCAAATTCAATCACAGAGAGTGCTCCATGAAGAGTCAACAGGTATATTTGAATTCTTGATGAAATTAAACCTTGTTGAATGCTATTTAATTGCAGCATAACCTGCTGTTCATTTGTTTTTGGTAATTTTAAATTTTGGAATTACTCTGTAAACCTTTTCTGTTCATTTGTTTTTGGTACTCTTAAAATTTTATTTTATTTTGGTTGACTTCATTGCTGAAAATGTAAAATAACAAGTAATTATATTTTGATTCTCATACATTGGCTGACTAGATTGGCCAATCTAAATCCAGAAGAAAATCTTTTGCAAATAAATTGATAATTCATATATTAGACCCAAGAGATGAAAGAAAAAGTTAGGGAATGAAGTATAAATTGAAAGATGTCTACACCAAATAGTTTGTGCATACGGATCAAATTGGGATGCTCTTAAAACAAAAGGTTTTAATTATTGTAGTTATCAGGTACTCAAATATATTCAGCAGATAGAAAAGGGATGATTACACTGAAACCAGTTCTGTGTGTCTTGGGAATGTCTTAGACTACTTAATAATTTTTCTTGGGAACCATTTTTATTATGTGTCTTTGACCAGTCAATCTTTGTAATCCCTTATAAAGTTTCAATGAAAATATGAAGAAAGCATGCTATGTTTGATAGAAACTTATAATTTTGCTGGGATTATTTCATTTTCTTCCTATTAAGGTTATAAATATCAGCTAGGAGTGAGACCTGAGGGAATTGGAAATGATGTCATAGAATAAAGTTCTGAATTGTTGCATTAGCTTTTGCTGTTATGCATTTTATTGAATATAAAATAAATGATACTTGTTTTCTGTCTATAGGTACCTTTTGCAAGAGAAAAAAAGAGGAAAAGCTTTGGATTCTGTGGCAAATTTTCACTTGCAAAATGGAGCAGTATGTCATGAAACCTTAATTGGTAGAACATGTAATCAATATCCTTCTAGGCAACGTATATTCAGGGCAAAACTAACAGTGACATGGGTCGATATTGGATGGGATATGTTTCAAGTGATATGTATATATAGGCATTTTAACAAATTATATAATTTTATGCATTTTTCCTTGCTTGGAAAGACATCTATAGATGAAAGAGAAGCAATATAGAAATAACTCTTTTTTACTATTTTCATGTTTGATTGTATATATAGATAATGTATATCATGGTTCCAGGTATTTCATCCCATGATAAAATGCAACTATCAATAACAAAGTGATCTTATAAAAGGATAGCACATGGTGCTTAAGCAGTTCTTCTAACTGTATGCTTACTAAAATTGTCTATAAATACCAAAACAAAGTAAGATCACTGGAGGCAAAGCATGAAATTTCCGTTGATTTAATGAGTGTACCCTGATTTGCTGCAATTATGGTATGCATGACACTTGCTCCAATTAGAATGTTGATCCTCATTCAATGAAACTGTTCTATCATCTTAAGTTTACCATTTTTCTGGTACAACTGTTTGGGTCTTTACTCTTCAGAATATTTCTGGAACTAGAGCCCTCAAAGTTGAATATTATGAGGTTATATCTATAAATTCAACAATTAATTCTTTAAATCATTATGGATTTATGGAGCAGGACTTCACAATCACAATTGGAGAAACAGGTGTAGTGATCGATTACTTCTCGCTCTCTGCCTGACTAGTTTCTAAGACATAATCTCTCATGATACTCGTGTTAGAATCATCGACCATCTACAAGGAGGAGATAAAAAATTGCAAACAAAAGTTGAAGAAAAAAAACACATAAATAGGATAAAACTGAAAAAAAAAGTTAAATTTAATTGCTGACCTTAACGGCTACTCTCTTCAGGATGTCCCATTCAAAATCATTTTTACAATAGGCAGATCGAACCTATATTAAAATTCCGAAGTGCCTCTTGTTGCTTGTATACATGGCTCAGAATTGTGAGAAATGCCCAACTGAACTTGTGTGCATGTCCTAAATGTGAATATATGAAGCTCCCATCTTTTTGAACAATGTGGCATCTTGGCCATTTATTATGTTTCATGAATGCAAGTAAGAAGTTAATTGCATAAATCTAAAAGCAAGTCCTCCCATCTTTTTGGACATTGTGTTGCTTGAACAAGTCCGCTAACAACATTTTAAAAAATTGTATTTCTAAAATTGTATTTCTAAAATCGTTGTTAATGTGAATGGTCAAAAAACATTTTAAAAACTTTGAATACTTTGTCATGGAATTTTGGAATTCCAGAGTTTGGACATTAATTATATTGAGTCAAGTTCTGGAAGCAAAGACAAAGAATTATGTCTCCAACAATTTGACGTAACTCAGAACTAATGAAAATGATAGTGTTATATCAAGTCAACATACCTAGAGTTATGACAAATTCAATGATAATTCATTGGATATAGAATACTTCAGTTCCTCAACAAAATTGTTGGAGACAAAATGACAAATTCAGTTCCTCAACAAAATTTGTAGTCTCTTTCACACAAAATAGGAAAAACAAGTTCATTAAATTATCCAATGATAATTCATTGGATATAGAATACTTCGATTACAAGTTCATTCAATGATAAACAAAATAATAATTGTCCGCATACAACATAGTAGTAATAATTGTCCGCATTCAACCTAGTAGTAAGTTCAAATACACAATAAACCCTACCCCAATTGACATCTACAATGCCATTCCAAAATCGAGTTTCTGCATGCCTGAAAAAGTTCAAATATTGTTGTTAGATACCAAAAGCCAAAACATACGCACTAATATATGCAACTTGGCTAATTGATACAATCATGACATTTTATATAAAAGCATCCCTAGACAACCTGTTATGTTTTGTCTTCATTTTTAATAGTCAGTGAGTTTTTTGCTCTGTTAATACCTGTTTCCTGATTTTTGTGGTATAAATATGCTCAGCAATTAATGTACTACATTGCAATGCCTTCTACTCTGAACAATATAAATTTATGGCACTTTTGACAACTTTGCTAATTGATACAATCATGGCATATTATATAAAAAGCATTACTTACCTAGTTTGGATCGTTACTACTTGTCGAAGCCCCACGAGAAAGTGGACATCTTCTACGGTTATGCCCAGGTTGATGACACAGTCCACAGCTCTGCTTCTGTTGAATCTCTCTCAAGTTAGAATCTGGCCTCCGGCTTCCTCGTTCTTGCCGAACCCCATCCATCTCATTCCGTATCCTAGATGCCACAGGTCGACCTTTGCCCCGCAACAAGTTTGGGTCAGGCACCCATTTTGGACCGTCCACATCCCTCCACAATGTCTCTGACAGTGGCACCGCAAATGCATGTGAGTAGGTGCGAATGGCATTCTCCAAACTATAACATGGGTCAATATATGTAGTCGCATCTTGCCCCACGTGCTGAATAGCTTTAATTGCATGTGAGCAAGGGATTTTTCGATTTTGCCACTTTCCACAACGACATGTTCTGGCCATTAGGTTTACTTCCTGACTATGGTGTCCCCCTCCAGAATTATAGATGTTGTATGCAGTAATTACTTGATATATACCATTCAGATTATTATACGCTGTTATTTGGTGTGAACAAGATTTTTGCAGGTTTTTTTCATAGATTTTTAAGGCATATGTACTCCATACCTTGCCAATTGAGAGATCATGAGTAATTTCTTTGTGTCGATCATGGAAATATGCAACAAGTTTGTTCCAAGTGAATTCAACCATTGCAGCAATGGGTAGGCCACGAGCACCTTTGAGTACTCCATTGAAGCACTCCGAGACATTGGTTGTCATAGCCCCATAACGGTATCCACCATCATATAGCTGGGTCCACATTTGTAAATCAATGTTCATTAGATATGTGTATGGCATGATGGATGAGTCGGGTTCACTTTCCTGCCGCTCGGTTCTCCGTTTCTTCCTAATGGCCTCATTCTCGGCTTCCTGGATAGGTTGCATATGCAACTCAAATTTAGCTTCCTGAGTCGCATACCCCGCTTGCAAGGCCAATGACTTTAAAGTGGCGTCCTGAAAATGCGTGTTGAAGTTACTAGCAACATGTCGAAGACAATATCTGTGAATTACTCGTACTCGTCCATCATCATCTCTAGGCCAGTTTGCAATTGCATTTTGAATACCCAGATGTCGGTCAGAAATTATGCAGATGTCCTTATCTACTATCACATCCCCCAGTGCATTCCTGAGGCGTTCTAAAAACCACCTCCAACTAGGCCCTGACTCTTTGTCCACAACTGCAAAGGCAAGAGGCAAAACCTTGTTGTTGGCATCGGTGGCCATTGCAATCAACAACACCCCTCGATATTTACCATACAAATGGGTCCCATCAATACTGATCACTGGCTTACAATATTTGAATCCTTCAATGCATGGAGCAAAAGCCCAAAATATATAGCGCAATATTGTATCACCGAACTCATCCCTAGGTATGGTGTGACACCAGAACCGAGTGCCAGGTTCTTGATCCGAGTATGCCAACAATACCTTTCTCAACCTTTGGTAAGACTCTTCCCAACCCCCAAATATCTTTGCAATAGCTCGTTGTTTTGCATCCCATATCTTATAGTAAGAAAGGTTATGCCCATAATACTTCCCTTGAATGAAATGTCTGAGATGATAAATTGTTGCCGTATGTTTTTCTTGCAACAATGGAACAAATTCTGCTGCAAGAAAATTACAATCCATCATTCTACCATCAAGGGCCGTGCCAAGGGATATACAACTGTGAGGACCCCTATAAGATGTGACCATCCATAGACCATATTGAGGCTTCTCGACTGCCCCAACGTACCACATGCATGATTCATCGACGCACTTCACAGACAGTCTACTTTTGGTTGACCTAATAGTGATAATGTTTCTGTTATGCTTTGCGGTATAAATTGTTAATGCACGTTTCACCGCCTCTTTATTCGCAAAAATCAACCCTTTCGCAAAATTCATATCCGCATTCCAAGAAGAACCAAATGCTTGCTGAACAACTTCAGGATCAACCATATTTTCCCAAGTATTTTCATAAAATGATGAGGCAGGAGGTTCATAAACGGGGGTCGTATTTGTAACATGTTGAACTCTGACATTAGTGTTCGCATCATCTTCATCACATTCAGCCATATCATCAACATCAGGAATTGGAGAAATTTCATGATCATCAACACCCCTGTCAAAGTCGTCATTGTCAATCCTCTCTTCGTACTCATCTCTATCATCAGAATCTTCCCCAAAACAGTCTTCGTCTTCATCTTCAACTATTGGAACTGTAGACGATTCACCTCGATGTGTAGAAAATTGATTTTCATATCTATTTCCAAGTTCGCTCTCAATTGTTGCTGGTGTCTCTTGAAAAGGGGGTGTATAGCCTCCCAATGTGGTGCACCGATCATCTAGGACTGCAAACTGTAGAGATGTAGTTGTTTGTACCATTTCTTCCTCTACGCCAACTTCTGCACGTGGCTCCAAAGTGACATACAACTCAAAATCTGCTGTTTTTCCCCATTTATGCATCTTACTAAACATGAATTTCACAAGTTTGTCCTCTGTTATCTCCATATATCTGTAATTGATGCATTGATTGAGGACTTCATATGGAGAACGGAAAGTAATATGTATGTCATGCAAAGTAGGGTTTAGTTGCAATTCTTCCATGATTTTTACTTTCAGCTCAGTCAGGGTCTTTAGTTTATGGCGTATCATCATATAATAACACTGGATGCCCGGACCTTGAAATGAGGCTCCGTCATAAGGGTTGGTATTGGTAAGGGGTCCACCGTAATATATATTTATAAGGATCATTGTCAACCTATATAGATCATCAAGTGCAATTGTGTTAGTCACAAATTTATAACGCTCAATCAACATCAATCACAAAACTTTGCGTATGAAATGCCAACAATAATAACCTCAACCAAATTTGCATATACTCACCTTTAGTAATCTTACAAAAATAGTCATTACCAAATTCATATCCATTGAAATCTTTGTTACAAATCCTAAGAGGTGTATATCTTGAAATAATTTATGGTAAAAAGACTACAAATACTATCTTAGGTATCAAACTCATAATTCATTTCATATTCATGATAAAGACCTAAAAGTACTAAATATTCCTAACAATCACAATATTTAGTACTAAATATTCCCAATAATTAATCACAATAGTAATTTTTAAAAAAAACTTAGCATATATTATCACAATATTTACACTAACAAACAAAACAAATATTCCCATTTGTTGTAATAACATAATTAATCACACAAAATATTTGATACTAAATATTCCCAATAATCACAATATTAATTTTTAACAAAAAAAACATAGCAAATAATTTAATCACAATATTTACACTAACAAAAAAAAATTCCCAATATATTGTAATTTTAATCACAATATTTTAGTACTAAATATTCCCCAATATTTAATCATAATATCTAGTCATTATAGATATTTTTGCTTAAGTAGATTCATGATCATATAAATGTGTATATAATATGTGTCCAAAAAAAACTAGCAAAATAATCACAATATATTAACAAATAAATTAATCACAATATTTTACACTAACAAATAACAAAAACTAAACTTTCCCTAATATGTTCTAAATTTTTCTTCAAAAAAATACTAGCAATAATCAAAATATTGTAAACACATTACCTGAGAAGTGTTTTTGTGAATACAAGTAAGGTTGTTTATGAAGAGGAGCTGAAGGTTTGAGGAGGAAAAAAAGAGCCGAAAGTGTTTATGAGGAGGGAAAAAAAGTGCAGCTGAAAGTTTGTATGAGAAGGGAAAAAAAGTGTAGGAAAAAAAGTGCAGCTGAAAGTGTGTGTATGAGAAGAAAAAAAGTGCTGAAGGTGGACCGGGTAACATTTCCCATGGCAACACGTGGAGGCATGGGAAGAAAATAGTCCCAGAAATAGTTCCCAGCGTCCCAGAGTTCACGTGCATCTGCCATGGATGGGACTGGGATGAGACTGGACAGTGTGGGAGGAACAACAGAAATCGAGTCCAGAGGACTCGGTTTCTGTACAAAGAAATCGAGTCCAGAGGACTCGGTTTCTGTACAAAGAAATCGAGTCCAGAGGACTCGATTTCTATGTATAGAAACCGAGTGCTCTGGACTCGATTTTTATACATAGAAATCGAGTCCTCTGGACTCGATTTCTTTGTACAGAAACCGAGTCCCTGGGTAGCTTGCGCCTTCTTTCCACGTCAGCTGCTGATAAAGCTGACAAAACAGAACAGTGAAATCGACCACAGTGTACTCGAATTGTTAGAAATGCAATTAGTTTGAAAGTTTGCCTAACTTATGAAATCGTTTGGGTTTGATGGCTATTTTCCCTATTTCCCCCTTTAATAACAAGAAGAATAAATGCTTGGACATTTTAATACTTATCCTTTGAAGGCAGATTGAAGTAATACAATCAGTCTTATTTAGTGTGTCTTCGGGTGGTGAGTGAGTGGATGTTTCTTTTTTCTAGGTAATTTAACACAAGATTTATGAAGAAAGAAGCTAAACTGCGCACAACTATAAAACGGGTTTGGAATGACTTGCATGCACCTGTCACATTTTTGTTATTCTAAACAAAATCACACTTAATGGACTACAATCTTAAGTGCAGCCAAAGCTGTTCCAAAGAAGATAGTCATTTCATCAAACAACAGGTAAGCGATGTGCGCATTCCCTCCACCATAATGGAGTAACTAGTTGACCCAAATCACGATACAGACCTTTGCAGCAATTGGGTTTTTGATCTTCTAAGAAAAAGATCTCAATATTTATAACAAGAATATGTTCCAATTAACTTGTGTAACAATTGCTATTTGCCTAAGTTATAACAATGGCATTAAAATTTGAACTTATACTGATTGTGTATAAGCAAAAAAATGAACAAACAAAAACACAGTATAGAGATTTAATTCCAAAAAGTGAAAAATGCTCAAAACTTAAAGATTCATAAATAAAAGAAAATAAGATTTCCTAAATAACTTAACTTAAGAGTGTAAGAATGAAAGTACCTGAGAATAAGATGTTGAAATGCTTCTCTAAATTTCCACCCAATATATTAAAATATTGTTAATGAACCCCACTAGAGCATAAAAGACCATCTGCATCCACATATTTGAGAAAAAAGGAAGAGAGTGTAACTCAAAAAGAGGAAAAATTTATTTGAATATGACCGAAAGGAAATTACAACAATGCTACCTACCAAAAGAAATTACAATAATGTGGAAGAATAAAATTCAAAATTTGTAAAAATGCATCACTCAAAAACCATACCCCAAAGCTTGATAACTTAGGTACAAGCAACATAAAGTTTTAACATTGCTCCAAATGAATGCCAATTGGTTCCTTAACCTCACTCCATCTCTCAAAGACTATAAATAATGGTGCGAAAATAAAATAAAATAAAATAAAGGCTCAAATTCAGATCAAACCAACACTCCCATCCAAAAATTTGAATTGCCATGGCAAATGGTTACTCTACATCTACTAATGTCCAGAGTAGTGACCTACAAGATGACATGGGACAGGAAGCCATTACATGAAGAAGTTCAATTAAACACAAGTAAGTGGGAAGAAAACAAAAGGGAGGAAGAAAGGGTCCCAACATAAATAAGTGTAACATCTTATAGCATGTGTACTTGATTATGACAGAGACTACATACCAAATTATTACAAAATGAGTTAACTGAGTAACACAGGAAAATGAGAACAGTTTTGAATTTCATGGAAATGTGATCACTGTTTTAATATAAAATGAAGGCCTAGAGGTCAAATGTGAAAACAGGGATGCAACAAAATGTGCAAATAGCATTGTTGTGCTAACATTAGCCAATAGCTTAAAGTTTCGAGTATTATATGTCTCAAATAACTATAGTATTGCTTTCAAAAGCGCTTAATAATAATGAAAATATATATACCCACATCATTCAATTTGAAAATTTTAAGTGAAACAAAGCCAAGCAATACTAATAAGATCATGAGCTTCATCATTGATATTTATGAGCAGGTTTGGTGCTCTGGTAATTGAACGGGTATGGAAGTGCAGAAACCAAGTTATTTTTTAGAACAAATCTGTGGTTTATGAGCAGGTTTGCAAAAATTTGATAAGAATCTTTCATGAGAATGCAAACAGAGCAGCCCACTCCTTAGCTAGATGGTCTATGCTTAACTCTATTTTTGAATCTTTTGATTTAGGGAATAGCCTATTTGCTGTTGTAAATGTAACCTTGGAGGAGGCATGTCAGTAAGTTATTGGCAGTCCCATTGCTATTCTGTTTTTTGCCTGTTTTGGTTTTCAATAAAGTTTTTTCTGTTTAAAAAAAAAAAAGACCGTTTTAAACAAAAAAGCAATTCTTAGAGGGGGAACTCCCTCAAACCAGTCATTCCTTTACAGTCATTCCACCACCCATTCTTCTCATGGCCACTCAATTTTCCTTAAATCAATATTATTCCAATCTCAGATTAGAAAGTTCACTGCAGCATCAAAACTTGAATTACTCTGCTAAGTAGAAAGACTCAAGATAAGTATGGATCTTGTTCTCCATTATTCTTGTCTTAATCAATTAATCAGATCCAGTATAAGATTTCTTTGTTTCTTCAATGCATTCTGCTTCAAGCAATAGTGAATATACTCTATCCCCTGCTTCTATTGTCCATCTAAATACTCCATCTCAGACCATTCCATCAAAGATAAACCCACCTTTCTTGTAAGTGTCAACATCTTCGCTAGAAATAGACAGTCTATGACCCAACACTGTTACCCACATACAAGGTTATAAAATGAATCCTTGAGTTGCTCTACCATTTCAATTTTAATCAGCTTTGACATCTTTAGAGCTCACTAATCAGTTATAAAGTGGTAAACTAAAACATTACACAAATACATGCAATTCATCATTTGCAACAATAAAAGCAATGTTGAGTTACATATGCAACAATTCATATCAAAGGTTATAAAGAAATTTCACTAATATAGAATTGTTCACAACTTTTTCACCCTTTCAGGTTAAAGAAATCTGTTGCCTCCACATATGCTTGTCGTAAAAACTATATGGAATTCAATGAATAAATAGCGCAGAGAATTTCAGACATTCGGAAGAAATTTCACAAAATATATGACTTTAATAAATCCCACTTGTTAGACATATACACCACAATCTAAAGTATATATCTATATATATATATATATATATTAGGAAATAAGATTGAAACTCTTACAATATTTCTCAGGCCAACAAATGGGTGAAGGAGCAATTTTTACCTGGATGGTGACATCACTTCTCCCATGCTCCAGTGGGTCCATTGCCAAAAGAAAATTAATAGCACATAAGGGAAGTAATCAAAAATAAATTGACTTAATTGATTATAAATTCAGAGGAAGACCATCCTTTCTAGGTTTGGCTACCTACTTTTGTGAATTCTTATATTCTCTAAGACTGCATAGTTGCCCTGACAAACTATTTTGAAGGCCACAACTTTCCCCTACATCTAAAATGATTTCTTCACACTTGGAATCTAGCAAAGTTAACATTTTTGGCATATCATGTATTATTTAAGCAAAATAGTAGACATATTTTAGAAGAAAAGTCCAGCTTAAAGTTTTACTAACAATTACTTCTAGGAAAATTCTATATAACTTCAAAAAAAATTATTTAGGAATAACTATTAATTATTGTTGCCACAAAATAAAAAGAAAATTTACCAAAAACAATGCTGCATTTTAAACTTATGAGCCTAAACTACTTGTATATTTTGTAATTGATGCAGTTTAAGAAAAGGTTTCTAAGGCGTTTTTTCAAAAAGGTAGGATACACCTCCAAACACCATCCATAGCTCCAAAATGGTCACATCATCAGGAATTGACCAATGTCCCAACGACTAAACAAACATAATCACCAACAACCAGCTTAAATGTCGTTCAAGAACCCAAACATACTAAAACAAATAGAGAAAAAACTCACCTCAAAGTTAGTGCCAGCATCCAGATTGGTAGGTTCAATGAAGAATTTAGTAAGTTGCTTGTAGGACTAAAAATTAAATTTAGTAAATGTGACAATACATTAAATGTTGTGGCCATTTGAGAGGTAGGAAACAACAATCCTAATAAGCTAAACTTAAGTTCAAAAGTAAATAAAATAAAATAAATAGAATAAGAATTACAAATTTCATGCACCAAAAATTCTGTGTACTATGTTTAGTATAGAATAAAAATTTAAACAACATTTTTCTTTCTATAAACAATAATAGTGCATGTAGAAATTACATTGGGCACATTGATAGATCGACGCCTTGCAAGAACTAGTATATTGAGGGCAGTCTATAATTTCCTCAATGAAAGTAATGATGTGTGGGTGACAGTCAAATGTGTTAACACCTCCAAATAGGTGACCATCATAGGCGTTACTTGACATTTGGGTTTTTTCCAAGAATACATTTGGTATGTGCAGGATAATCGCAATTTGCACAATAGTAGAACCAATGCTTTGGGTTGCGTTCTTCTTCACATATATCACAATAATATTCACCAGAGTCATCTTCAACTGTATTACGGAGAGTGAAGGGATGCTCATGTTGTTTGTACCTTGCGGTTTGTGGTAGTGTAGCACATTTGAAGTCCAAAGCAAATTCGCAAATGGTACAACGGAATATTGGGGAAATTTTAGAATCACAACAACTGCAATTATGTTCAGATTTTATGCTTGAGAGAAGAAGTCGATGCTCATGACCATGGTGGGTAAGGATGTCTGAGATTAAACTACATGAAACATCAAGTTTAAAATAGCATGTCTCACACCAATAGGTGAAGCCATTGCAATGGCGCTTACAAGCATAACACCGAATTCTATTTCTCGAATGACCAGATAATTTTGGGAAGAGGGTGAGTAAGTGCTGATGAAGCGGGTGTCTCTTTTTTTTTGGTAATTTAGCACAAGATTCATGTAGAAAGAAGCTACAATTTACACAGCTATAAAAGGGAGGGAAAATAGCTTGTACGCACCCGTCGCATTTTTCAATATTTAGTACCTCATCATCCGAAATCTTTAAGTCATGCTCATGACTGAAATGTTGGATTTCTGTGGCTATTTCAGTTCTGTCCTCCCTCACTTTGATATTTTTTACTTTGTACGCTGATAAGTCAACAGATTGATCGAGCTCTGTATCTTCATTCTCCAACTCTTTAAGTTCTTGCAAATTAATGTTCTCCCTATTTCTGTAGTCCGCAGCACAATCGAGGTGGGCAACGAAATCGCATCTGGAGCAATAGTAAAACCCATAGTTTGTGTTCACTTTTTGAGCACAGAGCTGGCAAAATCGAGAGTCAGATTGATGGAGTTCAACTTCAAGAGAAGAATGGATGAGGTGGAGGGGGTGCCAGTGATATAGAACTTGGAGTATGCGTGGCAAAGAAGCACAAGTATTATGAATGCAATAACTACATAGGTCACAATGATTAGGTATACCCTCGACTTTTTTGGCACAAAGGTCACAAGTGAAGGACATCCACTTCCAAAAGGGGGTTAATGGGTGGTGGTGGAGTTGAGAAGATTGGATGGTGGGCGGTAAGGAAGCACATGTGGCGTGAAGGTTGAAGTCGCAGCGGTAACAGCGATAAGTGTATTGTCGGCGAGATTCATTGCAGACTTGGCATTTGGTCTTTTCTTGTTTTTGTTCTTCAGGATAATGTGTCTTTTCATCAAAGAGAATGAGAGGATGGATTGGGTGCAAGGGATGGTGCAACCCAAGGGCTACTTCCGCACATGATTTATGATGAATGGTGTCTAAGAAATGCTGGTATCCTGATTCAAAACAACAGTAGCAAGGACCATAAACTGATTCCCCGCACCCACAACACGGTTCTCCCCATCTGAGGTCTTGACGGAAGACCAAGGGATGGTTTGAATGGGAAAAATGTAGAAGCTGCTGCTGCTGCTGCGGCTGCTCCATCTTGTTGTTCTATGACATAATCATCAAAATAATGATGCGTCAGAATTGGTTTCGAATCTATCTAACAACACACCATTTTCTTTCTTTAAATTTCCATGTAAAATGACCCATTTTGGAGTTTGGATTTTAATAACAAAAACTGATTCAAAGCTTTTGGTTATACAGAGGGATTTGGGCGTGAAGTGTAGTTCTCTTCGGACCAGATTGTTTTAATAGGCATGGGTTTGGCCCGGGTGGGTATTTTTGTTGGGTGGGTCTTTTCAATTTTGCAATATTAAAACTGGAAGACAATTTTAATAACCTACAAACTATTGACATACACATAGGATTAGGAATTCTATAAATTTATTTCATTAAAATTAAAACGTGATTTTTTTACTTGACTAGGAAAATATTATTTCTTTGGATAAATAATAAGAATAATGCCTTTTTTTTTTTTCCTGTGTCTCTTTCTTTCATTCAATCACTCGCTTTAAATTTTTTTTTTAATGCTCATTCTACCACTCCCTTAATCTTTATAATATTTTGTAGCTTAGTTCAAAAAAGAAAGTAAACTATCTTTATGGGACAAAATTTAATAGGGATTAGGTTCTTCTAAAAAAAATAATTTGCTAAATCCACTATTGGAATAATTTTATTTCCTACAATTACCTTCCTTACCAAATATTAGTGTGATCTATTCTTTCTTTCAAATATTATGGTAATTGGGCATTAACAACTCACTAATCTATGAAAAAAAAATTTAGGTTTTTTTTGGGTATTCTTCAACATAATAAACAACTAATTTTATAGATTTAATAGTAAATGACAACTAATTATTTTGAAATTTTACATGTGATTAACCTATAATAAATATCAAATAAAAAACTTAGAATCAAGAAAATAATGATTTATAAAAAATAAAAATAAAAAAACAATTAAGAGATATACCTTTCATCACCCAACAAAAAAAGCATGATATAACTTTTATTATCTCATAATTTAACAATAATATATCTTACAAAACTATAGAGTCAATTCAAGTCCAATAAAATATTTTCAGGTGAAAATGTTTTTCGAAAAAAAAACATTTCTCAGTGTTTGTTTGCATTTCTAAAAATACTCTAAAAAATATTTGTTAGTGTTTAGTTGTATAAATGTTATAAAAAACATATTTGCTACTACTTTAACACATTCTCACCTCCCAAGCACATATATAATAATTAAAAAAAAAAAAAAAACTTAATCGAGGACCAGTGGTTAGCGGTAGTGGTTGGCCGCTAAATACCGGAAATTTTAGTGGAGGGTGGGGGTGGAAGTTCAATTGATGAGTTTGGGTGATGTGGAAAATGGTTTATGAAAAATAAAAGTATAAACTAATTTTCGCCATAAATGTTCTTATGTTATGGTCAAGTGAAAAAAAATTTATAGTTGACCAACATTTTTAGTTTCCCCAAGTACCCGTAAATGAGGAAAATGTTTTTGTGAAATCAATTTCAATCGAACCAAACACAGCCCAAATTTTACAACATTTAATGTTTATATGAAAAATTTTAAGCAAGCAAAGTAATCTATAGTTTATAAATAACAATTAAAAAAACACACACACACACACACACATATATGAACAAATTTGTAAAAGTATCAATACTTACAACAAGAATAATACAATTTGGCTTCAAAACACACCTAAAAAAAGCTTCCAATTGGCCTCATTTTGAGTTTGTTGAAGTTAAGTTCATGTAACATTTATCTATAACTACAAAAAGAAAAGGGCATGAGACATAAATGGGTGGGTGAATCCAAATGTAGATGGATCACATACGAAAAGAACACAGAGAGAGAGGGGCGCAATGCGTGAGAATTGGTTTCAAATCTAACAACATTTTCTTAAATTGCTCTCAATTTCGATGTAAAATGACTAATGTGGCGTTTGGTTGCGAGAGATATTGAGGTGATTATAGGATTTTAATAAGAAAGATTGAGTGCTTTTGGGGTTCATACCACTACAAAGAGAGTATACAGAGGAGGATTTGGGTTTGTGTTTGATGTTACTAGGGTCTAATAAAAGTAAGTACAAAAATTGGATTTTTAGAATGAAATTAAGAAATTTGGGTTGAACTATTGTATGTGATTATCGTATAATAGATATTACATAAAACTTGGATTCAAGAAAATATTTATTTAAGTGATATTCATTTTTTCAAAGATACATTAAATGTAACAAAAACTAAACCATTTAGTGTCAATTTCAAGTGCAATGAAATTTTACCACATTTAACATCTATATGACCAATTTTAAACAAGCAAAGCACACTATTGTTTATGAATAACAATAGAAAAATACACACACACACACACACACATATATATATATATGAACAACTTTACAAAAAAATTATCAATACTTACAAAGAGAAGAATACAATTTTGGCTTCAAGACACCCTAAGAAAGCTTCCAAGTTAGCCTCAATTTTAGTTTTGTGAAAGCCAAATTCATAAAGAAATCATCTATAACTTCTACTATATATAGAAGATAATTATGCCATTGTGTCAAAAAAGAGAAGTAAGTAGGCAATGCAAGGCATTTATGTTTACTTGCCAACTTAGACTAGTATAATTCATGTGGAACAAGAAAAACAAGACAAGGCATTTATGCTTGCTTGCCAACTTAGACTTACATATTCTCTTTTATTTAATTTTTTTTTTTAAGTCCAAAATTCATACTGACATTTACGTTTTCTTTCTTTTTGCTTGCTTGTCTATACCAACACTTTTCACTAAGTGGCCACTATTACTTAATTGCAGCCACTAAGAGCTGTTCAGTCACCACCACTATAGCTAAAGTTAAACTTGATCTTCCACCAAAAGAGAAAAACTATTAGCCAGTGGAAAAAAAGTCAAAATTGTAGTTGGTTTACTAGTAAGTTAATGAATCAACACAAAATCACAACCAAAACTGCTTAATCGTAGAAGAAAGGCACATACATATGGACTTTTTATTTCAAAATGGCATGTTAATCCTATCACTTTCAGCATAGATTACGCATCATTAATTTGCTTACAAAAATCAGTGTATTTGTGTTGCTTATTCCACTAACACCTCCTAATTACAAAAAGGTGAGCTTTCACCATTGCATGGGCCATTGTTTTGACAGTGACACAGAACTTCCCTCTTCAAGTCTCATGTCAGCATATTTTGATAGAAAATCCTACAGAAATAGCCATAAATCAGAACATTTGTGTTTGTGAGAGAGAGAGTATAAAACTTCCTGTCCATAAGTAAATACAACACTAAGACATGCATTAAATGATCTGACGATCAAAATTTGGAAAGAAATGAGCGTCTGGCTCTTACGTGTTTAAAAGAAAGTGAATTGACATTCTACTGGATCAACACAGATATCATTTTTAAATAGAAAAGAAAAAATACAGACAATGAAAAAGGATAAAACAGCAAACACTGAAGCCATTATACGTGTTCTACCAAAAACATGCTGGTGACAGATTGCAGCCCAATAATATGAAGAAACTATGACAAAACTGTCACACAGTGGAAATTACTTTGTAGGAGAAACCAATCTCAAACCTAAATTTCCCACAGGCAGGTAAACAAAATAATGAAGAATATCTGATAAGTTGCGTGTCACGGTGCTCAGTCTTTTCTTTTTCAATCAATACTTCTGCAGTTTCACCCATCAACTTCCATTTCACAATCTGTAAGAGACACCAGAGAGAGCAGAACATCAATGGACCAGTTTGCTCAGGAGAAAGACCATTCTCTATGTAATAATAACCAGATTTCAGATCCCAGCATTAGTGTGAACAGATTTATCCTTTCCAGTTGCCTATGCACAATGCTGAAAAGCTCAAAACAAAGAAGCAGTGCATACCCAGTGTATAGAATTTGGCAGGGAAGAGGGGATATAAATGTGAACTTCTTTTGAGAAAAAAAATAATTCCAAAACTATAAAACCAAAAAGTGCTTCTAGGAGGAAATAATTCTTACAATGTGCTAGCTTTTGTAATCTTTTTCTAGGAATGCAATGGCTAATTCAAGTTATAACTGCAAAGACCAATTGTGAAAGCATGGAAAACTCAACCCGGTTAGAAAACCTTTCACCTTACATGTTTGAAAATGGACCATCTTCCATAGCAAATTAATAATCAAACATAGAATTGCTTCAATTTAATTTACTTTGCTTAGTTCTTCACCTTCATGTAAGATCAATTTAAGGCACTATCAAGAAGCCCAATTATCAATGACTCTGCATTGGGGATAAAAAATTAATAAAACGATAGAAATACCTCAAGTAATTTATCTAGAGACCTGCTGTAAGTACTGAAAAGCTCTTTCTTTCTCTTTAATCAATAACCACACAACCTGGATCATTCATAAAAAGTAAGCCCACATTTTTCACTTCGTATTAAATATATGAACTTTTCAAGCTGCTTTCGTTGATAAAGAACAACCTTTTCGAATGTACTCTGCATATGATATGCAGCAAAGCAACTCTGACACTAATTTAGAGTAGTAACCAATTCATATAATTAATATAGCATGTCAACATACAAGGGAAATTGCAGCATCTTTAAAGCTACCATACAACTTACTGCAGACCTGATACTCAAAATAAAAGTAAAACTTAGCTTAACCTATGGGTTGTCTACAAGCCTTAACCAGAAAAGGAAGGTGATAACAGACAAAGAAAATGCAAGAGAACCATGCAAAATCAAGGAAGCTATTTTACACATAAAACAGCATGCTTCCAAGATCAGAGAAGCAAAGAATTGCATGATCATTGAGTGATGGAATGCTTCTTCTACCAACAAAGTGATGATCAAGGTACATAAAAAATCCTGAAAAACACTTTGCCGTCACCTTGTAATTTCCCCACATTTGCAGAAGCGCTATAAGTAAATAGGTGTCGCATTTGTCATTTAGAGATGGCAGCACCTAATAGTACACTTGAAAGCAGGGTAATTAACAGAGAATAACAGAGCAATACAAGTTGTTGGGGTTATATGCCATAAAACATTAGGGTAACCAAGGTGTCAAGATATTGCCTAGTTGAAAAAACCTTAGCCAAGTGAATTGGGAGGCTGATCTATATGTAGCTAGCTAGCCCTAGACGTAAGGTAGAAATGCTCCATCTGCTTACCCAGTCCTTAATTTTCACAAAGATACAGTTTCATTAGAAAAGGGAGCTCATGACACAGACTAATGGGGCTACTTTGCTATCAAGTTTAGCTTACATTATGGAACCATCCAAGGCAACATAAAAGACACAGTGAATATAAATATTCTTCAGAACATCAACAACCTTATTATTTGTAATGTTATCATACAAACGAAAATATTGGCTTTTCTTTTGTCGTTGTTTTGGTTTGCATTTTTTTTTTTTTTTTTTTTTTTTTTGGTTTTATGGTGTGGAGGGGGAAGTGTTCAGTAGCCAAAATTCTACCATCCAATTATGCATTCTGCATAGCTGATCTCATATGCAAATTACACTAAACTACTGAAGAAGTTTTCTAAACATTTAGAATCGCACCACTGAAGCAATGCTCTCTTCCAAAGCCATTTTGTATCTTTCATAAAGCTGCCTTGAATACTCATAAGGTTGTCTCTGAGAACACATGGTGTAAACACAGCTATCAACCAAGTGAAGGATATTCAATACATGTAATGATATTTCAAAGAACTCTTCATGGAGAAGAATGACACTACCAATCAGAGCTCAACGAATATATAATTTCTTTAACATAGTCCTGGAAAGAGCTAAACAGCAACCTTTATGTTTTCTTTCAGAAAAAAAGAAAAAAAAATTAAATGTTCATTATAGCAACTTACGGTAATTTTTTACTTCAACCATCCCATAGTTAGTAATAACCTAATTATAATAGAGAATGTGAGCAAACAAACATGCACATATGTACATAACACACAGACAAGAAACCAAGAGAGTGCATCATAATTTAAGTAAAGATTACTTAAAGAACTTCATTAATGTAAGAAATTAACATGTGCGAACGGCAATAATAAATTACAAAGAAAGCCAAAAGAATTAATTAAAATTTTCACAAAAAAGATATGATTATAACATGTACATAAAAAATTAACAACAAACCATGACAACTCATTTTAGTTTTCATAAAGGATACTCCAAAAACTATATTATATGACAAATTAACATGCGTCTTACAACAAACTACTTCACACAATAAACCAAGAGAACCCATTATAATTTCATAAAGGATACTAGAAAAACTACATGAATATAACAAATATGCGTGTACTCTACTAAAAATTACTTAACAAAACAAACCAAGACAACCCAATATAATTTTCAAAAAGGGTACTCAAAAGACTACATGAACATAATAAATTAACTTGTACTTTACAACAAATCACTTAACAAAGTAGACCAAGAGAACCCATTGTAATTTCAAAAAGTATACTAAGAAAACTACATGACCATAATGAATTAAGCACAAACATTACATAAAATCACTAAACAAAAAAAATCAAGAGAAATCCATTATAATTTTCAAAAAGAGTACTTGAAAAACTACATGAACATAATAAATTAACTTGTACTTTACAATAATATACTTAACAAATCAACACAAGATAACCCATTATAATTTTGAAAAGTATACTAAGAAAACTACATGACCATAACAAATTAAGCGCATATATTACCAGAAAATCACTCAACAGAACAAATAAAGAGAAAACCATTATAATTTTCAAAAAGGATACTTGAAAAACTACATGAACATGGAAAATTAACTTGTACTTTAGAACAGTTTAATTAACAAAGCAACACAAGAGAACCCATTATAATTTTACTTGAAAAACTACATGAACATAACAAAATAAAAGCGTAAATTACAACAAATTACTCAACCAAAGAAGCCAAGAGAACCCAATAAAATCTATGAATAGGCTGAGCTTTTTCTGATGGTTGGTGTTTCTTTCACACAAAACAAAGCAAAAAGGGGTATAAAAGTATCCATTCGCCCTTGTAACAAATATTTTTGGCTTGAGTAAATTTATTTCACAAAAGAAAATACGAAAATGTTAAGATATATTACAAATGGATGTGAAAATGAATATCATTGGTAGATTTCAACAACATAATAAATAATTGTTTGAATTACAATTTTATAATTGGTGACCTCAGTGACCTGCTAGCGGTAAAGGTCATGTAAAAAAATTTGTAATAACCTTAACATCACTCAAAGACTATAATATACCATGGCCATATTTTTCTTGCCTTAGGTATGTTTGATTGAGATGATTTTGGGGAGGATGGAAAAAAAAAATGTGGAAAATAGGAGAGAAAATGGGTGGGAGGGGTGTTTGTTTGGGAGTGGAAGGGGGAGAGACATGTTCCTCAAATAAATAAATAAAATTAGTGACTTCAATGGGTAAGAAAATTAGACTACCAGAACTGGATAAAGCATATGGTTGATTTGGTATATTTGTTATAAGAGATACTTTCTCATTGACCATAAAATGTTACATGCAATGATAGAAAATTCAACCAAAACTATCCGAAAATAACAATTATAGGTCTTATAACAGTCCTGTATTAGTTGCCAAATCATTAGGTGAATGCAACAATTATTACTCTTCCCTAAAGTGAGCAATCTTTCAACAATTATTACATGTCCCTAAAGTGAGCAATCTTTCAAGTATGGGGGATTCTAGACCAATTTCTCACTGCAATTTCATTTATAAGTGCATCACCAAGAACTTGACTAACAGACTTAACACTTGCTTGAATGATATTATCTGCCCCAACCAAACTGCCTTTGTACTTGGCAGGAATATAGCAGAAACTGTCTCATAAAATTGTAAAAACTACGATAGAGAAAAAAGCCAAGGCAGATGTACCTTCAGGTGGACACTAGGAAAGCATATGATTAAGTGGAAATGGTGATCTATCAGTGACTTAATGTTGTGGGTGTTCCCTCAAGATATGTTAATTGGGTGAGGGAGTGTATTACCAACCCTATGTATTCTGTGGCTGTAAATGGGGGGACCAGCTGGTTATTTAACTTATTTTCGAGGAGACAAAGGGATCCATTGTCCTCTATTTTCTTTGTTTTTTTTTTGCTAGCAGAGTTCCTAACTCAGATGCTAAAAAAAAAGGATTCTTGGTTGCAAGGACTTCAAATTCCATCCCAGATGTAAGAATATGCAGCTTATTAATCTTTATTCTACTAGAATGATTTTAACAAGAGCTGATCTACACCCTGTCCAGTTAGCAAAAAGTGTTTGGAAAATTTTATAGTGATTTCTGGCTAGTAGATTAATACTCTAAAAGTCAAGTATTTTGATGCGCTTTTACTTTAAGGAAGGCAGTTTCCCAGTTATATATCTGGATATGCATCTAGTCCCTGGTAAGCTGAGCTATCATGATGCAAGCCCCTAATTGAGAAAAAAACAAGAAGAATAAATTCTTGGACATTTTAATACTTATCCTTTGCAGGCAGATTGAAGTTATTACAATCAGTCTCATATTGTGTCTATGGGAGGTGGGTTAGTAGATATTGCTTTATTATAGGTAATTTAACACAAGACTTATGAAGAAAGAAGTAACGTTTCACACAACTAAAAAACGGAGGCAGAATGACTCGCATGCACTTGTCACATTTTTTGTTATACTAAACAAAATAATGTTTAACGGAGTACAATCTTAAGTGCAGCCAAAGCTGTGCGAAAGAAGACAGCCATTTCACGAAACACCAGTAAAGCAAGATGCATTCCCTCCGCCAGATTGGAATAATTGGTTGATCCAAACCACAATACAAACCTTTATAGTAATTGGGTTTTTGATCTTCTAAGAAAAAGATCTCCATATTTATGACAACAATATGTTCCAATTAAATTTTGTAATGACTGCTCTGTGCCTAAGTTATAATAATGGCGTTAAAAGTTGAACTTTTACTGACTGTGTATAAGCAAGAAAATGAACCCCCAAAAAAAAGGTGTAGAGATAAAACTCCAAAAGGTGAAAAACTTCCAAAACTTAAAAATAAATAAAATAAAATAAAATATTTTTTGAGAAAGATTAATAAAATATGATTTGCTAAAGAATGTAAGGGTAAGAATGAAGGTACCTGAGAATAAGATGTTGAAAGCATTGCTTCTCTAAATTTCCACCCAATATATTAAAATATTGCTAATGAAACCCACTGGAGAATAAAAGACTATCTGCATTTGCACATTCAAGAAAGAAGGAAGAGAGTGTAACCCAAAAAGAGGGAAAGTTGATTCAAAATATGACCAAAAGGAAATTACAATAATGCGGCAGAATGAAATTCAAAAATTGTATTAATGCATCACTCAAAGACCACACCCTAAAGCTTGGTAACTTTGATACAAGCAAATTTATGTTTTTAGTATAATCAAATATTATAGCTTGTGCTCCAAATGAATGCCAATTGGTTCCTTAACCTCACTCCATCTCTCAAAGAATATAAATAATTGCGCAAAAATAAAATAAAGGATAAAATTCAGATTAAACCAACACTCAGTCCAAAAATTAGATTTGCCATGTCTAATGATAAGTTTGCTCCTACTAATGTCCAGAGTAGTGACCTACAAGACGACATGGCACCAGAATCCATTACGTGAATAAGTTCAAATTAAATACAAGTAATTGGAAAGAAAACAAAAGGAAGGAAGAATGGGTCCCAACATAAATAAGTGTAGCAACTTATAGCATGTGTGCTTGATTATGACATAGACTAAATACCAAGTTGTTACAAAATGAGCTTACACGAGTGATACAGGAAAAATGACAGAATATTTGAATTGATGGAAATGCGATCTCTATTTTAATACAAAGTGTGCAAATAGCATTCTTGTCCTAACGTTAGCTAATAGCATAAAGTTTCAAGTATTATATTATATGTGTCAAAAAACTATAGAATCGCTTTCGAAAATGCTTAATAAGAAGAAATATATATATACCAACTTCATTTAATTTGAAAATTGTAAGTAAAACTAAGCTAATCAATACTACCAAGCTCAAGAACTTCATCCTTGATATTTAGCAGACCATTTAGCATAAAAGGAATGTACCTTTAAATCTAATCAAGCTCACTACTTTCAGTTTCAAAATGATTCTCCACGCCTTCTCTTTTAACTCTTGACAAACTTGAGTTGAGCCTCCATTCTTGAGCTCTTTATTATTTACAACCTCAAGACGAGTCTCTGGTTTTAGGCTGTCATCATTATCTACAAAGCCCTTGGTTTCTACTGGAATAAAAGAAACATTCCATTCAGTTTATTCTTGCAGGTTCTGCCCATGAAAAGATTGACTTCAACATTGTGGGAATACCACAAGACAATGACCAGTCTAGCTGTAAAATCCTACAAACAATACAATCTTTGGAAGCGTGTAGGCAAATGATGACCAATAGAGATGGTTGGAACTCGTCTATTTATATGAGGGATGTTTCTAATTGTTCATTATTTTTAAGCAGAAAATCACTCTAACAAATCAAATTAAGAGAAACCCATTACAATTTTCAAAAAGGGTACTTGAAAAACTACATGAACATAACAAATTAACTTGCAATTTACAACAATTTACTTAAAAAAGCAACACAAGAGAACCCATTATAATTTTACTCGAAAAACCACATGAACATAACAAAATAAACGCGTAAATCACAACAAATTACTCAACAAACAAAAGAAGCCAAGAGAACCCAATAAAATCTAAGAAGGGATACTTATAATACTGCATGTAATCTTCACCAGAGAACAAATCAGAAACTGGAGGGTGGTGATGCTCATCAAATTATCAAATCAATTGAGGTTGGGGACAAGGAAGCTTGTCCCATGGCTAGTATAGACCCAGATGCTCTCTGGTATTAGAAGGCTGCCGCAGCAATTTGAGAGTGTTGAAACCTCTTTCACACAGCGCGTGAACAAGCGAGCAGCTCACTCTGTCTGTGACTCAGTATGATCGGAATATTGACGGTATGCATTGAAACCAGATGATAGACTCAGCTTTTTCTGATGGGTGGTGTTTCATTCACACAAAACAAAGCAAAAGTAAAAAGGGGTATAAAAGTAAAAGTATTTCATTCGCCCTTATAAAAGTAAGTATGTTTATTTTACAAAAGAAACAAAAAAATTCTAATAAATTGTATTAACAATTAAATTTTGGTGACGTGTTCCACACACCAAAAAAAAAAAAAAATATATATATATATATATATATAGTGGCTTGAATGGGTAAGAATTAGACTACTAGGATTGGATAAAGTACATAACCAATTTGGTATATTTGTAATAAGAGATACCTTGTTATTGACCATAAAATATTAATGATAGAAGATCAACAGAAACTATTTGAAAATAAAAATAATAGGATTTACTAGTATTAGTTGCCGGTGAAGGCTTCTCAAAAAAAAAAAAAAAGTTGCCGGTGAAAATCAAACCTATTTTTATACCAATGCATTAAGTAGTAATTTGAAACATGGCTGAAATTTTATCCAATGATTCTACCCTTTATGACAAATGTTCCCTTTCAGACACAATAGAGAGCATAGAATGTCCTGAATGTTAATCCACTTGCATAGAGGTAAGCTAAGGAGGTGAGAGATACTCATAAATTACTGTTAAGGGTCATTTTCGTAAAGTCAGCCCAACCCAGTAAAGCAGGCAATAAGAGTGGCAAGCACAGAATAAAACTATCAGGCCCGAGCGGCAGGAATAACAAAACACAGGCTCATAACATGAGAAAATGGGTCTTGAGGAAGCAAATGGGCCTAAACGGCCCGGAAAGAGAGAAATGACACCCATGGGCAATGTATGGTATGAAAAAGTGAGAATGGACCGCAGCAGGCCTAAGCCAATGTAAACAAAGAAAGTAGGGGTTGATGGCAAACCCATGAACCCCAAGGATGAGAATGAGGAGATTGGGTCAGGGAAGCCCAATCAAGTTAGTAAAAGCCCATGGGAACACAAAGTCAGTAAATGGGCTGAGGAAGCCCGAGGAAAGTAAAAGGGCCGCAGGCTCAAAGAAAAAAAGAAAGGAACAATGGAGCCCATAAGTAAGAACACCAGCAGACTCTTTTAAGTCACTGGGGGAAGAAGTGAAACGGCAAGTTTGAAAGAGGCCTAGCAGGAACATGTTATCATGGCAGGAAAAGCCAAAAAATGAAACAAGACATAGCATAAACCGAGAAATGGGCCAAGAGAGATGTATTAAGAAATGGCCAATCCCAAAGGGAAGCAGTGAAAGTACAAAACGGCCCATATGAAAGAATAAAGGAGTATAGCAGACAAAGGCAAACAAAGCTCCATGAGCTGCAGGCAGGCTTTGAACGTACATAGCAAAGAAGCATGCGCAAGGCCCAGGTGCCACCAACCTGTACCCAGCCAATATGGGTCGTGGTGGGGCCATGGGTCAGTGGTAAGAGGTAAAGAGGGGTGTGGTTTGGCGGTGGGGAGGGTGGAAAAGATTTATTTTACGTTCCCTGTCCAAACCCTTTTGGAGGTACGTCCTGCTGGGATGACAGACCGCCCAAAAGAGGTAAGATTGGAGAGGAAACGTTGGGTGCATGCCATAGGAAGAGAGAGAGAGCATTTAAAAGCCACAGCAGAGAGCAGTGCCACGACAGACAGAAACAACACAAACTTGTCTTTGTCTGGCGAGGGTGAGCAATGCGCAGACGGTGGTCGGCAAGCATGCCCAGACCAAACAAAGGCCGTTAGGGGGTAAAATGGTAAAAGAACGATCGCGGCAGGCCCTATAAAAGGAGCCTCGCCGTGCCCTGTAAAAGGGACCGAAAAACAGAGGAAGAAATACATAGAAAGAAAATTAAAAGGAAAAAGAAAAGAAAGGAAGAAAAGATAAGAAAACAAATAGTGAGGATAATGGGCATGCACCAATAGATCTTTTCTCTTCTCTCCCCCTCAAAATCTCACTCTCTAAGGAACGATTAAGAATTGAGAACTTTCTTCGGGCATTTATCATTTAGGTCCGATTCCCTCAAAGTCATTAATTCCCACGGCAGGATATTCTCCGGGGAGGTTAGTTTCATTAAGAGAAAACGTTCTCCCTCTTTGATGTCTGCCATTACGGACCCTGTTTTGGCTTTGACGTTTATTTTGATTAACTCATCATTCAATCAATTGTTCTCTCTTATAAAAGCCATTATCATCACTGTCATTATTACTACTGTGTCATTCGATCCTTGTTATTAACAAAAAAGCTATTGCACTTTTTTTTTTTCTTTTATTATTGTTATATCTGCCTGCCGTAATCTTATTATAATAGCTCTGCTTGCCGTAAGGGTATTTCTGGCGGACTAGGCTAAGTTTGTGCGCAAGCCGGCCCAAAGTGAGTTGCAGTTGGGCCAGTCTCAACTTCCCTACTCAGAACATATTAGGGCCCATCACCGCAGGAGGCAGCCCAGCCCAAACACAAAAAGGCCCCTACAATTACTTTAAGTTGTTTTCCAGCATCAATCATTGTTGGTATCTTCTGCTATATAAAAAATTTTAGTTATTTGGCTTCACCAAAAGCTACTTTATTTATTTTACCTTCTCATTTTACAAACAACCCAACATCAGTGGTTTTATTTTAGCTTTCAACATAATAAAATAATATATCCATTACAATAAAATAATATATTCACTACAATAAAACAACAATCACAGCCACCGTCACCGCCATATGATAGCAAATAATTGTCTAGTGTAACAATAATATTTTTTTAACCCTAAATTATATATATACAATTTTTTCTTTAATTTTTTTTTATTAAAACAATTTCTCAATTGTCATGATAGCAAACAATCATCTAGTGTAACAATAATATTTTTTTTAACCCCAAAATTTTGTAATAATTTGTTATGTTTTAACACAATTGTAATTTTTATTTAGTAAATTTCATTATATGATGGACAGTATCCCACTAACTTCTTTATATATTTTTTTTCCTTCACTTTTTTCTTAGCCACCCACGTTTCTTCCCCATTCCCGGCAAAAATGGCCTTCTACCACTGTTCATGGAAATATATGTGAATATACCACTGTTTCAAAAATATGTAGAGTTCTACTACTTTTTTGGTACTCAGGTTTGGGGAAATCGAGTTCTAAATAATACTTGAGTTCCATGAACTCAAGTTCTTTGAAAAAATTGCCTTCAAAATAGCTTAAATTTTTTTGATGGAACTTGAGTTCCATAAACTCGAGTATCAAAAAGTGGTATATTACTACTTATTTTCAAAACAATGGTAGATTTCCATATATTTCGCCTAAAAGTGCTACAGTGTCATTTTCGCCTCCATTCCCATCAAATATCTTCTCTTTTCCTCCGCTCACCATTTTGTCTCTTCTTCAGCTCTTCTTCTTTGCCTAAAAAGCTACATTATAGCTCCACCAATGTGCTTCCATTTTTGTAGTTAGTGTTCTAAAAATAGCAATTTAACTTTTTAGCACCACCAATACTAATGCTCAAATATCTTTTCTTTATTTTTTAGCTTCTCAGCTACAGTGCAAAACCAAAGATGATTGTGCACTGTAGCTCAAAAGGAATAATTGTATTTTATTTATGTGTTCACACTGATAAAGAATATTTAAATAATTTCTTTTCCTTTTTTCTCTTTTATTACCATTGCAGCTCTCAATCTCTCTTCTCCTTAGATTTCTTTCCTCTTACTCAGATTCTTCTTTCTTTTCCTTTCCTCCAAATTCTAACCAACCAAACAGACTGCAAAATTCTAAATCAAATGTACCATTTTCAATTCCAACATAAACCCATAAACCCACTGTTGTTGCAGGCTTCTTCTTCTACCGTGAGCTTCTTCCTCTTTGGTTGTGGCTTCTTCTATCATTTTGTGTGCAATATATCTCTTTCTTCTTGTCTTTTGGGTGAAGAAGAAGAACTATCTTTTAGTTTTAGGTGAAGAAGAAGAGCTAAAGAAGAGACAAGATGGTGAGTGGAGAAAAAGAAAAGATATTTAATGGGAATGGGGAAGAAACGTGGGTGGCTGAGAAAAAAGTGAAAGGAAAAAAAAAATAAAGTAAAAATATAAGGAAGTTAGTGGGATATGTGATTGTCATGTAATGAAATTTAATAAATAAAAATTACATTTTTTTAAGAGAATAAAAATTACAATTGTGTTAAACAACAAATTATTACAAAATTTTGGGGTTAAAAAAAATTATTGTTACCCTAGATGATTATTTGTTATCATGACAATTGAGAAATTGTTTTAGTAAAAAAAAGAAAAGAAAAAATTGTATATATATAATTTAGGGTTAAAAAAATATTATTGTTACACTAGACGATTATTTGCTATCATATGACAGTGGCAGTGGTTGTGATTATTATTTATTGTAGTGGATATATTATTTTATTGTGCTGTTTATATTATTTTATTGTGTTCAAAACTAAAATAAAACTACTGATGTTGAGTAGTTTGTAAAGTGAGAAGGCAAAATAAAAAAAGTGTAGTTTTTAGTGAAGCCAAATAGCTAAAATTATAGCTCTACCAATGTGGATGCTCTTAGCTCCACCAATGTGCTCTCATTTTTGTAATTGGTGGTGCTAAAAATAGCAATTTAGCTTTTTAACACTACCAATACTAATGCTTTTAAGAGAAGATAATCCTCTTATCTTGTGAGAACATGATTTAGTTATAAAATTTCAACATTACATAAGCCATAGTTGAAAAGGAAGAATAAGTATATGGCACTGAAGTTGGATATGGAGAAGGTATATTGTTAAAATGGAGTAGTCTTTCCGTCGCTAGTTTCTACAATGTCTGGGTTTTTGCAAACATTGGATCAAACTTATTGAAGAATGTATATCTAACCCTGTTAGCTTAATCTAATAAATGGATCTCCTTCCAACTTTTTCAAATCTTCAAGAGGTTATTGACAAGATGGTTTGCATTTTCCCATCCTTTTTTTCATTTTAGGAACTGAATTAATGTCTAGCCTTTTGCTGAGAGCTAAACAGCTAGGTAAGATACAGGGGTTCAAGATGTCTAGCAAAAGACTTATTGTGAGTCACTTGCAATGTGCACATGATTTACTGATTTTGTGAAGGCTGAAGCTTCCTAGGTGGAGGAAGTGTTGAATTGCTTGGCTAGATATCATGAGTGGTCAAAGCAATCCATTAATGGATCTAATGCAGGACAACCAGAACAAAACTGAAACAATGGAAAAATAAAAGATATGACCTAGGAGTCAACACTTAGGCCTTGCTTGGAGTCAGCACCAAGCGGGAAAACCACTAGGAGTCAGCACTTAGGGTGGACCTGAAGTCAGCACCAGACCAAAAGAGATCACACGACCATTTTTTTTCATTCATCAAAATATCAATTATTTCTCACGGAGTACAATAGGTTGCCTATAAAGGATTGCTAAATTCTAGTTCTAATTAGCTAGGAAACCCTAATTGCTTTATTACAAAAATAACCTTACTCCTAAATTAAAATACTAAAAGCCCAATAAACTAATAGGACCTAAAACATAAAAATACAATTGGCTTGCAAATATAAATAATACTAAACAATAATCTTCTTGCGTCTCCTGCATCATTCTCCTATGGTTGGAGAAAACTCGACCTCGAGTTCTAAAGCGTTGAAGGATTAGGATGCTGACAAGTAATACTTGCTTCAAGTCTGAAATCATCTCAGGGAGCATAGAGAAAAGAAAATTCTTGAATTCCACCATGACAAACTCTTCTGGAATAACAAAATCAATGTGTGGAATCAACATAATTTTATCTTGAACCATTGGAAGCAGTATGTTATCCACTTTCTCCACTTTAGCAAACTATTTGTTTTCATGCACCTTGGGAGGCTGATCAAAAGTAGATTCATTAGCTTCCAATATCATATCATGTGCACCCTCTAACATAATACTCTCTTTAGACACCATCTCTTCACCTTGCTGCTCTTTAATAGATTCATTTCCTTGCACGCATGTTAAAGCAACACTTGTCGAGGCATGTACGTCTGTGTCAACATTAGACTTTGGGTCTTTTATTGGGGCAGCAATAAGTTCATTGTGATCAAGTATCCTTGGTTTTCCAATTGAATCGATTTAAGTCTTCTTTTGCTTCATCTGAGCAATCCTGTCTTGAACATCTTTTATGAGCTTTACAGATAATTCCTTTAATTCCTTGGTATATAATTCCTTGATAGATTGTTCAAAAGTGCACTAAGGACATGAAATGGGATGAGGATGAGGATTCATTGTATTTGCTTCAACTTGAAAAGTACCACACTGAGATTGGAGTAGATACTTAGCTCGATAGTATGGTGACAAATACTCATCACAAAACTTTTTTTTCATATCTTTCCACACATTAATGGCAGGTTCATACTTCATATAGCGGACATATTCAAGGTTCTCCCAAAACCCTTGTGCTTTACCTCTTAACTTCAACTTGGCATACCTAACCTTTTTGTTATCTGCAAAATTTGCTTGCTTAAAGAATTGCTCTAACCCATTCATCAAGTTGACAAAATCTCGTGGATAAGTTTCACAACCATCAAAATAAGGTGCTTCTAATATTACCATGATTCTCTAAAATAGTGCTTCAACAAATAGTTGCTGTGATTTTCTCTGGACAAATCATTGGAATGGGCTTCTAAGACTGTTCTCCCAAATAGTTGCTGGGATTGGGCTTGTTGACAGGTTTAGATTTCGTGATTTTTTTTTTTTTTTTTTGGGATAGTGGGTGAGCACTTACTTAAAGGCTTGGGTTTAAAAATTGACTTTGGTTGGTTTGCATAATTTACTTGGACTAGGTCAGGGAATATTAAAATCCAAAAGGCTTCCTAATTGGGTGGGTCAAAAACAAGTGGGGGAACTTGATTAACAAATGGGTCGGGTGATGGTTTTCAAAGACTAAAGGGTACTTGAGTTAAAAAGAAAAAGGACCGGGTTAGGCATGACCTTTGAGATTAGATCGATGGGAGGCACTTATGTTGTAGTTGGATGGTGGTGTGGTGGCCCAGGTGAGGGTTGGTTTTGCGGTGGGTCTATGGTTGGCGCTGGTGGCGGAACAGTGAAGGTGGCGCAATGTACAATAGCCAATGGGTTTTGTGGGTTATGGGTAGGTTTGTGGTTGTGGTGGCTGGCTTTTCTAGCAGTTGGTGTGGTGCTTCAAAGGTGGCCAAGATTAACAGATGGGGTTTGTTGGTTGTTGGGTCAAAGGGCTTTGGTTGACAGGAAACCTTTTGGTGGCTTAATATGTGTGGGTATTAAGAGATGGTTTTCTGACGATGTGAAGGGATTTTGAAGGTGGTGTGGTGGCTGGATTTCTGGTGATGGAAAATATAAGGTGAAAGCTTTTTTTTTTTTTTTTTTTTTGGTCTGGTTCTGGATTGACTTGCGATGATGCTTTAAACAGATTGGTGTTTGCTTTGATACCAAATATGACGCAGGACAACCAAAACAAAACTGAAACAACAATGAAATAAAGGGATATGACCTAGGAGTCAGTACAAAGCGGGGAAACCACTAGGAGTCAGCACCTAGGGTAAACCTAGAGTCAGTACCAGACCAAAGAAAGATCAAACAACCATTTTTTCATTCATCAAAATATCAACTATCTCTCAAGGAGTACAATAAGTTGCTTATAAAGGATTGCTAAACCCTAGTTCTAATTGGCTAAGAAACCCTAATTGCCTTATTACAAAAATAACCTTACTTTTAAATTAAAATACTAAAAACCCAATAAACTAATATGACCTAAAATATAAAAATACAATTGGCTTGCAAACATAAATAATACTAAATAATAATCTTCTTGCGTCTCCCGCATTAGGATCCACATCTTCTATGATGCTAAGCAAAATTGTAAATAGTAGGACATCATTTGTGCATTAGAATTTTAAGCCTAAAGAAAGCTCCTCTCTATTCAAGGTACTAGGAACTCTATTCTTGTGTTACAAGGTATCAAAAAGCAAGTCTTCAGTTCAAGTGTATGCTATGATGTCTCTTTCTTTTTCTTCCTTGGGTTGCAATGAGAAAGATAGATGCTACTTTGAGAGATTTTGGTGGGGGAAATCTTGTCAGAAAAATAAGTTGTACCTGAAGTGTTGGGGATTTATTTACCAACCTAATGGTGCAGGGGGATTGAGGCTGAAAAGAATGAAATATCTTAACAAAGCTTTTGTAGCCAAGCTTAGTTGAAAAGTTCTCACAAATGGAGATAAACCTGGGTCCATATCTTAAGTGCTAGGTACCTAAGGTGTTCTACCTCCTTCCGAGATTCTCATGGAAATTGAAATCAATTCTATCTAGTAAAGATCTATTGCACAAGGGGCTTGTCTTAAGTTGTGTGGGAGGACCCGTGAAATCCTACTCTCCCAAACTTTAACCTTATGCCAAAGTCACTAGTTATCTAAGTTTTTGAGCTCATAAGTAAATATTCAAGGGATGGAACCAAAGTGTTTGAAGAATTTGAAATAACATCAGCTACTTGGGTTTCAAATATCAATCTTCATCTAGAAACCTTACAGGAGAATTATTTCAAGCCCTGGAAGGCTGGAACCCAATGGGGAATTTTCAACCAAATCAGCAATTAGAGTAGACCAAATGATGCAGGGAAGCATTACAACCAAATTCATTTAAAATTTAGTAAATCTTAAATGAATTTGATTTCAATGCTCCCTGCATCACCAAATCTCGCTGTTCAATTCTTTTAGCCCACTTCAAAGAACGGATTGGAATCGGCTGTGGAACTCAAAAATCCATGAACGGTTAAAGGAACTCATTTGGAAAATTGCATGGAAAGCGAGAGGTAATAAGGAGTACATTTGAGATTTATGATGTTTAGCACAATCACATGCTCAAAAATCTTCTTCTTCTTCTTCTTTTATTTTTTTATTTATTATTTATTATAAATATAATGTTTTATACATAATAATCATATTTTAGGAAGCCTCAAATTCACTCAACACAAACAAACAAATAAAAACAAAACACCAAAGAACAATATAATAGTTATAACAAGTAGTGAATGCAATCCTCATGGCTTGGGAGCAATTCCGGCCTTTAGAGCTTGAATGGTGGCAACATCTGTCTTGAAGGATTTAGCAAAGATATTGTCGTCAATGCTAGTGTTGAACAAAGTGTTGGGAATTGACACGCTTCCAGGATTTGAACTCCCAAATGTTGCAATCGCTAAGGCAGGTACTTGTGCATCAGGGTTGTACTGGTAGTGCACAAGGTCCCTTTGGAAACACAAACATGTCACCCGCTTGTAGTGTCTGAGTATAGAGCTTGTTGGTTGTATCAATGAGATCCACTTGAAGGGTGCCTTGAAGCAGGAAAAGTAGCCCAGTAGCACGAACGCAGGTGTGAGGTGGGTTAATGGAGCCAGCCGGGAAGTAAAGGACATCAATGGAAACACTTTGTCCATCGAGAGCTGGGAATTCAGCCTTGCTTGCTTTCCAAGCTGCAAAGACAGTAGCGTTAGTAGGAGGGCCCGACCAGATAAGTGCACGCATGCCAGTAAATGTGAAGAATTTTTCATCAATTGTGACATTTGCTGGAACTATGAAGTCAGAGAGGATGTCTGGATCTCCAGCTATTGCCATTTGGATTATAGCAAATGAAAAAACTAGTCGTGAGAAAAATGTCATGGAGAAAGTTTTAGAGGCCATGGAAGATACTTGAGTTATAGAGAAAGGAAAAGTTACTATGGCAATTACTTCAATGATGATTGATGTGGTGGAATGAGGAGCTTAGGCTTAGAGGGGCTAGTATTTTATATAGGGTGTTGGCACTTGGCAGCATAGAAACTTAAGGAAAGGTGGTTAGAGTTTTGCACTCTTTCTACAGCCTTTTGGATGACAACTAAGTCATTCTTCTTGTATCTGCAGTTTTCTGTTTTTGTCATTAGGCAGTTAAAAGAAACCAAGACAGTAACAGATTCTGCTTATCTTCATAATTGATTTGCAGTTGTTAAAAAGGATTGAAAAAAGAAAGAACTTTTCTAATGCTTTTTTTTTTAAAACTAGCAATTGCCAATTAGCAGAGAGTGTTTTAATTTGCTAGAATTCGAATAAACAATTCTGGAGATGGAAGTGATTCAAAGTGATAGCATTCATGTTTTTATTGTAGCCGTAACAGGATCTACTCTCTGACCTTCTAGCTAGTAACTATGCTCCTCAGATAGAGATTAAAATATTCTCACTAACAATCAATCATAATATTGAACATAGGGATGTCTGTTTCATTTTTGATTTTCTAATAAGTATATTCTTGGAGGCTCCAAATTTTCATTTTAAATTGCTATTATCTGGGTGTGCCTAGAATTCAAAGCTAATAAGTTTGCTGAAATCCTAATGTGAAGCTTGTTTTTAAGCGGGTTATAGTAAGATAACAACAAAGTAGCTTATCTTCTAGCAAGGCCATTCTAATAATGTTTTATGTCTTATTGGGCTTTCCCTGTGGAGTTTGCTAAGGCTTACAGGTTATTGTTTTGTTGTTGGTACTTCTCTCTCTCTCTCTCTCATATCTTTAAGCAATATTTATCGCTTTATAATTTTTATTGGAATAAAATTTTAAAATCCCACCGTTCAATTAAATGTATTTTATATTCTTAACACACACGTCAAATTTGGTATCGCGCTGATGTTATTTACTATTTAATCTATAAACTCATCTTTTATGCATAGTTTTAAAATACAAAACTTGAAATTTAAATAATTGTTAAATGACATAATTATTGATCTCTGATCAATTTAAAATTTTGCAAGTATGTATAGTAAAAAAAGAAGATATAATCCAAAATTCGCATTAAATACAAAATATTGAGTAGTATAATATTATTTAAACTTAGTACAAGTCTAACTTAAATTCAAATCTATATACACATACAAGAAGACTCTTAATTGTCCAAACTTTTTTCTTCTACATGTAGAAGAATATTTAATGGTAAATATAACTTTTTGGAGGAATGTTTATATGTAAGCGAGAGTATTATGATGCATGAAAAGTAATGATGTGGTTAGCTATCATTGGCGGTTTAAAAAACAGTTTTACATTCTTATTTAATTTATTTTCATTTACAATATAAACACTTGGATATAATATATATTGGAGAGTTAAAAAAACTATTTTATGTAATATATATTTTTTATCTATAGAATATAAATATAATAGTATTTCAACTTATGATAAATACTTACCTATAGGTTTATGAAATTGCAAGATGCCTAATTTTCTTTTACCAAATCTCGCATAGTTGGCTCAATAAACCCTTTAATTTTAAGTGGGTTGCAATTGAAAGAAAGTTACGAATTTTATATAAATAGAATGATGTTGATTCTTAGTTGATTTGTTATAATGGTAACACAATCTCTTACCTCTCTTTCTCTCTCCTCTTCTTCTTCTTCTTCTTCTTCTTTTTTTTAAGAAACTTCTTAAAATCTCTTAGTTAAAATTTAGTTTTTCCTCATCCCATTCTACTTAAGGGGTATTTTAATTCTTTGGAACCTTATAATCCACCCCCTTAAGTACTACACATTCTTGTGTAATGGGACCTATCCACCATCACGTTGTAAGAATAAGTCACATTTTTTCCCAATCCACATCATCATTTAATATATATTTGGTTTTTGAGTTACAAATAATGTTAAATTATATGAAGTTATCTTAATTGCGACTTGTTGTAATTTTAGATAGGCAACTTAACGCCAACAAATTTTAAATTTTGATTCAGTTAATTTTGTATTCTCCAAATAGATTCAAATAAATTAGGTAAGTTATTTTTCTATAAATTCTTTAATTTGAAATTTATTTAATAATATATATATATATATATATTGAAATATTTATCTATTAATAATAATATTATGACTTTTAACAATAAAAATTACTCGCTCCTTTTTTTTTTTTTTCTGGAAAAAAAAATAGGAAGGAAAAAACTCAAACATTCAATAATTTTCCATGCTTTAAAAGGTAAATCCAATAATTTTCCAAAACCCAAACCCCTAAAAACCCAAATATTCTGACAAAATCTTTCTCTCTCTGTTTGCTTTCCTTCTTTCATGATTTCATCACTCACAAGTCAGAACCCCAAAAAAGTTCTCTCTGCCAATCATTCACTTTATTACAAAATCTTATAAATAAAAATTGTAAAATTAATTAATTTACTTAGAGCAACTGAGTTAGGGTTTCCGAGTCGCCATGGCCGATTTCCAGACCTCGACTCACCGAGCCAATTGGATCTTCACTACTCAAGAGCTGGTAAGTCCCTTCCCCTTCTTTTCACTCGTTTTCCGTTTGGTTCCTGAGAAAATGTAGGAAAAAAGAAGACAGTAACATTTGAATGCAAAAGAACTAATTTTTACTATCATAAATATATAAATATAAAAAAACCCAGTTTGATTAAGCTTAATGGTTCTGTTTTAAGCTTGGTTTGAGTGGGAAAAACAAATTATTTCTTTTAAGCTTCGTTTTCCGTTTGGTTCCCGAGAAAATTTAGGGAAAGAAAACCAAAGAAACGAGTAATTGAAAGCAATTGCTTTCATTGATGTTTAAAAAAAAAACCCAGTTTGATTAAGCTGAATAGTTCTGTTTTAAGCTTGGTTTGAGTGGGAAAAACAAATTATTTCTTTAAGCTTCGTTTTCCGTTTGGTTACTTAGAAAATGCAGGAAAAGAAAATCAAAGAACGAGTAATTAATAGCAAAAGATCATTTTTTTCCCTTTCATAACTATGTTATTAAAAAAAAAAAAAAACCCAGTTTGATTAAGCTTAATATTTCTGTTTTAAGCTTGGTTTGAGTTGGAAAAACAAATTATTTCTTTAAGCTTCGTTTTCTGTTTGGTTACTTAGAAAATGTAGGAAAAGAAAATCAAAGAATGAGTAATTAAAAGCAAAAGATCATTTTGAGTATGTTTTGAAAAAACCCAGTTTGATTAAGCTTAATAGTTTTTTTTAAGCTTGGCCTGAGTGAGAAAATCTAAATTATTTCCTCAATTAATAGAACCTTGTGTATGTCTTCAGTTTGTGTGTAGTGAATGTAAATATATTTGTTAGTTTTTTACTTAATTCAGTTTTGTAATTGTTTACTACATTTGTTTATGTATTATAATAAAAAAGAGATTTTTTTTGACTGGTCTCTGATATAGGATGATAAATACAATGCTGCTCGTCAAAGAGCAATACAAACACTAGAGAAGGTATGGTGCGAAATTGTTATTTGTTTTTTAGTCCCAGTAATATAGCTCATAATGGAGTTGTGTTAAGATTAATTACTCTATTGGGGCTGATTAACTAATGATGTGTTGTGAAGTATGGAGCAACATTGATGGAAGTAGATGTGGATGGGACGTTGTCGTACCCTGAACCTCAAATTAACTTGAAAGATAATGGTAAACAAATTTCTAAGAGATGAATTTTTTGTAGCATTCTCTTATTGGATTGGATGAGTTTGTCAACGTGTTCTTTTCTGTGCAAGAGTTCTAATTATTTTTGTTCTAATGGGTTCATTCTTTTCATGTTAGCTGATAAGCATTCTCGTCCGAAACCACTTACTATTGAAGAAGAGCGATATATGCGAGTGTTCTATGAGAATAAACTTCAAGAAGTTTGTAATAACTTCCACTTTCCTCATAAAATTCAGGTATGTTGTTCCTTTTCAATGATATAAAATGATAAATAAATGGTAAAGTTGGGTATCTTAGTCAAGTTTCTTGAATTGGTTCATTTGCAGGCAACAGCTCTTATATATTTCAAAAGGTTTTATCTACAGTGGTCAGTCATGCAACATCATCCCAAAAACATTATGTAAGATTATTTTTTATTCTTATGTTCAACTCTTCATTGAAGTTTTCCAACGTTCACATGATCCACCATTAAGTTTGAATCTGCATTGCATCAAAGTATGGTAGAAGACTAGAAGCTCATTGACTTGGTAATTGTTGGGGGTTTAGTGCTCAATTGTGACTACATTAGTATTAAATTGAATTTATTTCCTTGTGCACAGGTTAACGTGCATTTATGCTGCTTGCAAGATAGAAGAAAATCATGTTTCAGCAGAGGAGCTTGGTAAGGGGATCTCTCAGGATCATCAATTGATTCTCAATAATGAGATGATAGTTTATCAGGCATGTAGGTGCCGTGCATAATATTGTTTTCTTTAGTATTTTTGCTCTTCTTTGTCTAATGCACATACCTTTACTTTGCAAGATTTCAAAATTTGAACTTATTCCTTTATTTTTTCAGAGTTTAGAATTTGATCTTATTGTTTATGCACCGTATCGCTCCATTGATGGGTTTGTCAATGATATGGAGGTAAGTTGATTAATCCTAATCCATTCTTTCTGCTGATTTCTTCTTTTGTGATTTGTACATTAGAAAAGCTAATTTGTCTTTGTATTTTTTTTTCTTTAATTTTGTTTTTGGTCTCATTGTGATGTTGGAATTCCTTTTCCCCTTCTTTTTTATATTCTGGGTTGGTGTTGGTTCCCAGGAATTCTGCCCAGTAAAAGATGACCAACTTCATGTGCTGAAGGTAAAATGTTTGCATCCTATTTGATCTTCTTAACTGAATAGCTTCATATTTGTTGCTTTATGATTATTGTATTAGTGACTACTTGACTTATGTCATTCATGCTCAAATTAAACTTGAAAAGTCTTTTTTGTTAAGATGTTCTTAATTGTTTTTAATTTTCTCTAAGAATAGCTAGCAGTTGAGCCCATATGACATCTTTGTGCATGGTTACCATTTTAAAGTAATTAATATGTAATTTGATTAATTGTAAAATGTTTCCTCTAGGGAAAATACTGAAACAACTAAGCATATGTTGTTCTAGTACTCTTAACTGTTGTTGATAATGCTCTTTCTGTTCACTAAAATATGCTTTCAGGGAGGTTGACTGCATTTTTTTTCTGTCTGGTGCTTTACTGTTATGTAGGCTATACACGAAACTGCAAGGATGGAGGTCGATAAAATCATGCTTACTGATGCACCACTTCTATTCCCTCCTGGGCAGGTACTGTACATCTTTTTTCACCACATTGATTTTGAACATCTTTTGGCCTGTCTAAATCTGAACTTGAAAACTTTCTTCCTTTATTCTCCAAATTGCAAAGCATATCATTAGAACTGTTATTGAAGAAGTCTAGTAGTTTGGAAAATATATCTGTAGATGCACCACAACAACTTAACCCTTTCAGATATGGGGAGTTAAGATAATGATTAAGGTAAAAATAGGGGATTATGAAAGTAGCGTTGTATAGATTGAGAAACAAAAAGGGCCGTAGTTCCGCTTGGAATGGCAGATATTGAAATATCTTTTGTGAATTGTATTCCCAGGATGTGCAATATACCATTGATAAAAACAATGAATCCTATCCCAGGATTCCATTCAAAAAAATTCTAAATTGTACTTCTGAAATGGATCCTAGTGGGTGCTAATTGAAGATTGTGGTTTAACCTTGTAATCTGTTCTTTAATAAGAACACTGATCTTGTTTGTTATTTATTTGATGCAGTTGGCATTGGCTGCTTTGCGTAGTTCAAATGAGGTGCACAAAGTTCTCGACTTTGAGAGGTTATAAACTGCTTTACAGTTACCTCAAGATTATGACAATAATGTTTTTGCAACAATTTTTTACCTTCATATTCGGTTGCCAAACTGTGATTCCACAGTAATAAAAATTGATGGGAGGAAAGGAGGAATCTGGGGTTAAAACTTAAAACTCTTTTTTTTGGTGGAATTTTTTAAATAAAAAAAAAAAAAAAATCCTATTTCTTGTTTGCAATAATGATTCAGTCTTCTTCAACTTGCATGCTCCTTTGCAGATACCTGAGGAGCATTCTCTCTCGTCAGAGTTCTGCACATACCGTTTCAGAGCTCATTGAATCTCTAAATTCAATAGATTCTTGGGTATAGATTCATTATACTTTTTCCAATCTGAATAAGTATCCCAAATTTAATGGATATAATTCAAAATTAAATAGCGAAATGTGGTTGTTTTCAATTACATTTACCATTCTACTTGTGGCCATGTATACAGGTAAGAGGATATAAATTCCCTTCAGAAAAAGATTTGAAGCACATCAACCGGAAACTAAAATCTTGCTGGGGTCTTAGCTCACATGACGAGTACTTTCTAATACTCTTGTCATATAATGAATTAATAATTGTTACTCTAATGCCCTTTTTTTTTTTTTTAATTATTATTATTATTTTTTGTGTGTGTGTGTACCAATGCCCCATATTTGACTGCTTGGCAGGAGCAAGAAACGGGAGAAGAAATCAAAGCACAAGTCAAAGAAGAGTTCAAACGAAACACAAAATGTGCCTTCTCATACTGATTTGTAAGTCCTGCTCATTTTGATTGAACTTTTAATTGGAGCTTCGCTCCACTTTGGTTCTGTTTTGATTCTGTCATTGTTTTAAAGGGAATAACAGTTATTAGCAATTCATGATTGTGCAATCATAGAGGAGCCTTACTTTTTGATTTGTAGTTGTACTGACTGTATTTTCTCTGATTTCAGGTAATGCATCCTTGAATCTTACCTTAGAGTCGCATCATTCTCCGAGTCCTCGAGCAATACTTAATGCATTTTATTGAAACAGACCTGAAATTCTGTATCTTTTCTCGAATCACTATTTCCTTTATCTATTTACTTTTTTTTTTTTTTTTGGGGGTTGTGAAACCAATTAAATGAAAAATGTGTATGGCATCCAGAATTTTGCTGTTCTTGGACAACAATTCTCACATCTATGAGAAGGATCAACTAACATAATTACAGAATAAGTTCTGATACAAACTCGTCATTGAAGCATGATGTGAGATATCCGATGTATATATACCCGGCTGTGTGGCACCAAGTGCATGTACCCTTGCACAACAATAAAATTATAGATGGTAGCCAGTCTCCATGATTTCCAGACATATTTGCACTGCTTTGGGTATATGCACCTGGTGAGCCTCAGTTGGAGTTTCACACACCTGTGAAATCTACATGATGCGAGATACCTGATGTGTATATCCGTTATAAAACAGTTTTACTACTTATCCAAAAGAAAAGTACCAAATTAACAAGCAATAAAAAAAAATTAAGTAAAATAAAGTTCTGTTGTTTCTTCCCTGCTTTATGGCTTCATTCTATTTCCAATTTAGAAACTGGGCAATGCAATGCGCAATGCATTTTCTTAACTCTGCATTTTTCTTTCTATTAATGCTTGTCAATAATTTGATAAACTAAAACCACCTCTAACTGGACTAGTGCTCAAAGGGATATTTTTAATAACAGAGACTTCGTGAGGCAAAAAAAAGAAAAAAAATGATCTATTACTTGGTGGTTCCATTGTTAATGTTGCTAGATTTATAAAGGCTGAAACCAACTTTGGTGCTTCTGTACTTATTTGAAACTCCGTAGTTCATGGAAGGCCATACTACCTTTGATTTGAAACTCCTCACTCTTCTAGCACTAACAAAACCGCCCCATTAGTGAGCAATGCTCATCTAATAAACAAATCGAGCTTAATTCAGATGTAAGTTAATGTCCCAAGCATCGAGTTTATTTTTATCCATAAGTGTCCCAAACTCGTCATGGAAGCATCAAGTTATTTTGTCTCTAGGAATGTTAATTTTTTACCTCACAATTTGGTCTATTGGACGGCCTTTTGTAATTGGGATGGGCTCATTTTCATCTCCTCTCTTCTTTCTTGAGTTCTTGTTCTAGAAATTGAAAATGGATTGTGACCCTTTCTTGTTCTTTAACATATTCTTATCCATTAAAAAAAGAAAAGAAATAAGATTTGTGTCCCCTCCAAATGCTATTTTTTTTCAAATTGGAGTTGAGTTTGCCTGAGACTTGGGGTTGTTTGTTCCAGGTGGTTCTTAAAAGTTCCATTCTTTGGTTTCATAAAGAACATATTGCATCAAGGCTTGTATTAAGCTTAGAAACACATTTGGGTGATGTCAAAAAATTCACCCCAATAAAATAGAAGATGTCAACTAGTTGTATTATAAGGATTTTGGCATTTCCTTAGTTCTTTAATTGACAATGATTGTACATTCTTTTATTATCTATATAAAAATTGCCAGTCTTTATTTATTTAAACAAAACGTGAAAATTCCTCAATAATGCTTTTATATGGCTAAAAACTTTTATACTATTCACTTCCCAATCTTGTGATAGTTCCATCTTTTAAAAGTTAAAGATTCATAGGATTAAGGAGTACTATATAAATGGGTTACTAAATTGCAACTATTTACCTTAGATTATGGCAATTTGTAATATCCAACCCATATTATAAATTTAATTAACATTCTAGTTCGAGGTTTATTTGTAATTTCTATACTATATAAAATTATTGTCATAATTAACAAATTTTTAATTAATAGACTGGTTCAGTGATAAGATGTATTAATATTAGAAAATCAATAGATTAATTCCTATTAATCTGTAACATCCAATCTCATTTCTTTTCTTTTCTTTTTTTCTTTTTAATTTATTTATTTTTATGTGAACCAACACAACCCAGAATAAGGGAAATATTTTGTCAGCCCAAAAAGCCCAAAAAAATAAAAAGGAAACGGTTTAGGCCCTAGGACTAGGAGGAGCAAATTTTGCCATAAGAAAATTTTAGACAGAGTAAAACGACACCGTTCTGAGCTCCTTCTTAATCCCAAGAAAAAAAAAAAAGCATCAAAACGAAGAACTCTGTGTCTGTAATTTGAAGTTCAAAGCTTCAATGGCGTGCTTGCTCTCCATAAGCTTCTCCATGCCTCTCTGCGCTCCAACAATCCTTTTTCAGGTACCCTTTTGCAAAATCTCTCTTACAAAAATTTTAGCTTTTACTACTTCACTCACCAAAAAACTTTTTCTCCATAACCCATGTTTGGTTGCTGAGAAAATGTCAGAGAAAAAAAAAAAGAGAAAAATTCTTAATTTCTACTATATGAAAATACCCACATTAAAAAAATACAATAAAATTCACCCAAGTGACCCATTACAGCTACTGTTGTTTGCTTGGTTAGGTTCTTTTTCTTTGCACCCATTTTAAAGCAAAAAATGTTAATAAACAATGTCAAGATTTTATTTTCTTACATTTTCTAGGGAACCAAACGGGTGGAAAGAATGAAAATTTACCCTTTCCAGTAGTGTTTCTTGTGGGTTCTTTTCTAATTCTTGTTATAGATAGTGTGTTCGTTTTTTTAATCTTTGAGCAGAAGGGAAATCAAACAATGTTGGAAATTTTCTGTTCTCACATTTTCTCGGCAACCAAACGGGTCGAGAGAATGAGAATTAAGTTGAATGTAGCTTCTTTTCTAGTTCTTATTATAGTTATAGATGTTTGTCCGTTCAAATGATTCTCGGTCAGTCTAGGAATTTGACACTGAAAATTGTTGCCTGAATTCGAGCCACGTTTGGCTGCTGAGAAACTGAAGGGAAAAAGAACAAGAGCAAAATTAAGAATTATCTCAGTTTAGTGTTGTGGGATTGAGGTTCTGTATCTATAGAGTGTCTGTTCGTTTTCAATTATCCTTTCTGATGTGTTAGTACTTGTCAAAGGTCTAAATATAGATAAGGGAACCATGGGTAATGAGAAAGAGCCATTTAAATCTAGAATTTGAAGACTATTTAATCTTGGCTAAGTATATTTGTTGTTGCTTACCCTTTAACAGCAAATAGTATGAGGTTGATTAGTTGATACATAAACCAAGAGCATGATAAATTAGAAGGGTTGTTGTCACCCAGAATGTTTTGTGGGGCTTTTTTTTTTTTTTTTTTTTTTTTTTTAATAATATAATTTTTGAATTTTGTAATTCATCACCAACTTTTAAAATGTGCAACCTTTCACAGTGGATCATACATAGATACTGAGTTTTGTTTCGTAACTAATTAATGAATGGTTCACCAAAAATGTTTAAGCTTTATCAAACAGATGTTGGGGTTCGACAACAGTTAGTTGTCATTGGTTTTCGTATGTCTGTGTGCTATTTGCTTTTATATGTAACTGATTGTGTTAATGAGTTTTTTTGTCAAACACATGTGGATCATCTTCTTTGCAGCCACTATCGCTGGTTAACTAACCAGGACACTGCATGTTACTCATGAGTAAAAATCATTGATGTTCATAATGAATAAATAATGGCTCACAAATATAGCTCAATTACCAAAAGCTAATGTCTTGTATTGCCTTTTTGATAATTGCTCAATACCAAATGGGTTTTTTGTATCACTAGTTTGATCTATCCTAATGATTCTTTAGGTTAAGCTACAATTTGTCAAATTAAGTATAGGGCTACGTTGTAGTAGTTCTGCACAATTTTTTATTTTGAAAACTGCTACTTAATATTTGTTGCTTACACATGATGCCCTGGTTGGTGTTTTATTTATGGAATTGTGTGTATTTGATCTGTTGTGCTTATTGTTTGTTGGGACTTGCCTCCAGGAAATATATCCAAGGAAATCATATCATGGTAGACTTTCAAACCAAGCAACTGCCAAAACAGGTTTTCTTTATTTATCTTCTTGCTCATTTACCATTTATGCCTCCTGTTTGAAGCATTAAAGCATGATTGTTTCTCATTTTTAGGCTTTTATCCTGTTTGAACCTTGGTCAGCTACCTGCATTTTGAGTTTTGAAGTGTTGTTCTGCTCTACATCGGGAGGGGATAAAAAGCCTTTTATGTGAATTTGAGTTACCCCATGATTTTTAAAGAAAGACAATTACCATCAAAATCAATAACCAATACGTGTATGATGTTGCTTCCTTTAACTCTTGAGTGATAATTTGTTGATGATACAAGACCAATTCAAGTTCCAATAACAAGTTAATAATAGTATGGATCACTTTTAGATGTTAAAGCAAGGCATAATGTTTAGGACTTCGTTTATATTCAACATTTGAACAATGCTGTCTGTGTTTTTCTTTTTAAGCTGATTGTATGAATTACGTTTGCAGCACCAAAGCTTCTTACCATCTGCAATGCAAATAAAGGCATATTGTCTGTGAACTGGAGCCATCGACATCACTTAATTACACCCTCAATATTTCCTTCTGAAACTAGTTCTTGTCCCTTGAATTCTTTTACCCATATGATAATAGCTGGTTATTGGGTGGGACCTGATCTTGATGATGGCTGGGGATTTGTTGAAGCTTTTGTAAATCAAATTATTTAATTTTTGGGCTTATTTTGCTTCCCTTACTTGATAGACATTGATTTTGGAAATGTCTGCCATGATTCATACTTCATTAGAACTAGCTTTACCTAACTGCAACTTGCCAGCATCCTACCACTGGGACAAAGTTATTAGAAGTGTGCACTCATATTTGACCAAATGCATGCCACCTCTCCATTTTGCCTGATTATTCATACATCAAATTAATGGGTAGGATGCCTTCTCTATAGTTTCCTCTAGGGGTCTTGTTGGTCACAACCGGCTTTGACAAAGCATGTACCTGAGGTAAGGGAGAATACTGAATCTGGAGGATGAACTAGGAGGTGGCACTGTGGTGGTGTATTAGATTCTGGAGATCACAAGTCACTGATTTCTTAAAAATAGCTGAAATATTGTACTTGCAATTAAGAGGTGCTAAAGAGTATATAGAGGTGATCATAAACTTCTCTAACTGAAGGGATCATCAAGTTTTAATGCGAGTATGCATGAATGGTCGATTTTATGTACTGCTTTGGCTCAAGCAATTTGCATTAAGGGTCACACTCTTTTATTTTGAGTTAAGTTTATGTTTATGAGATGCTCAAGCATGTGGATATTTTTTTGCCCCTAATTGTTTTCATGAACCATTTGTATCTTATATATGTAGACCTCATCCTATTGACCAAATTGAATAATGAGGCAAAAATCAAAATGTTGGATGAAGCACCTGGTCCTTGACTTAGGCAGTGAAGCAGTAGTGGTTGGCATTAGTTTAAGTCTTGGATTCATTCTCACCAATTGGTTTTTATTTAAAAAAAAAATGATAGACATGAGCTATAAAATTGAAATGGTGTAAATTTACGAAGTGAAAGTTGAAGGTTGGGCTGAAAAGGGCAAACTTGGGCTAAAATTTTGCAGGAAGATTCTGTCATCCACATAACTGAGATCCAACTGTTCAAAAGCCTGACTCAAAAATATAGAGACCCTAAAGCATATGGGCGTGTGCAATTGCAAACGCAGACTGACCTTACCAATGTAGGATCTAATTATCGGCAAGGTACCTTTCCAAGCCTTAACTTTTATGGGCTTACCAATGTCATGGTCAAACAATTAAGGCTGTTAAATAAATGAGTTTTTTTTTTTTTTTTTGGAGAAGAAAATAAATCAAAGTGTTTAGTATTGACTCCCACCCCCACCCCCCCCCCCCCCCCCCCCCCAAAAAAAAATTCTTCTTAATTAAAAAAAGAAGACTCCCCAAAAAAAAAAAAAGTGTTTATTTATTTAGCAAACTAATCAAATTCAAGCTCAGGTTTAAACTTAGGTATTGAACAAGCAAAACTACATTATAATATGTCCATAAACAAGTTGACTTAAGATTGAATTTGAGTACATAAATTTATAAGATATCAAATAATTATATTTAAATTATGAAAGTGTTAAAAATTCCTAGTTATAGTATTTATTATACATGAAAAAGAATAAGTTAATGAAGTAGTCTATGGAGAAACTCAAGCCTTTAAAAAAAAAAATGAATAAAGCATGAATATGTAATCTTGCTTAGTAATGAGTTCAACTCTTGTTCAACCGATCTTATACTTTTAATGCTTGCCTCAACTCAATTAAAATCTTGAGAATGACCATTACAAGACAACCATGACAATTTATTCTCTCTCTCTCTCTCTCTCTCTCTCTCTCTCTCTCTCTCTCTCTATTGGCTAGCTCGGACCTAGCAACCTTAATCCCTTGTTGGGTCGTTTGGTAAAATAGATCGGTGCAATTAAAAAAAAAAAAAGTCTGTCTAATCCAACCTCATCAAAGACCAAACATTTTAGGCTTCCTGCTTGATTGCTTGCCTTTTCTTCTTCTTGGGCTTCCTCTCCCTCCCCGTTTCTTTTAAGACTGTTTTGAGAACTTCACTAGCCCCTGGCATACACATTTATACAGTCTCCCATGTCATACGAACTAGATCCCTAGGATGACCTCAAAAAGTTCAGAGAATGTTAGTGACAAAAGTCAAACTTAGGACTCCCATGTTGAGTGATCATGAGTTTGAGGAAGACCAACCCTTTGGGGCTTTCTGCTTGTTAAGCATGTGCAAGCGTTAAGCCAGTGTTGGGTACATCTTCAAGTTTTTAAACTGTCACCCAGGATACATATCAAAGCTTCACGTTTAGCTAACTAGAACCTGGTCAGAAACCAGATGGATGAATAACTGAATGAGTCCTATAAATCTATTGTGTTGATGGGTTTTAAACAGTTTGCATTAATCAAAGTGCATGAAATTCAGGTGCTTATATTGGTTGAATAGTCTAATGACACATTGAAAAAGTCCTTGAAGACATCGATGCCCTTCACATATTACATATATATCCCAAAAACAAGTATGTTGCTAGTAGTCATACATATCTCATTAGAATTGTTAATTAATATGACATTAATTAAAACCATAAACCATCCAATAGTTAACTCTGTATGATTTTAACATCATAAATGTTGGACTGATTAGGCCACGAATAAGTACCAAAAAAAAGGTTACCAGTGATGCATCTAAATTAGGTATCTGTTAATTAATCCGTGCTAGCTAGAAGTTCAATAACAACCGCTTGTTGTCAACTTTCTTAAGCATGTAATAGTTTATGTCCAAGTAATCACCAGTGAAGAACTCAATAGTGGTTATAAATCAACAAGCTTAATGCTTTCCTTTTGGTTGCCAAGGGAAGAAAGGAAAAGAAATAAATGTTTGAATGCTTATTAATCTTTACTACAATCAATAATCGACCCAAAAGAAAAAAAGGGTACTCAAATGAATACATTTTCTCTACCTTGTAGTAAGTAGATTGTATTAGCGAAATAGCAATGTTCAATATAATTAAGTTCTTTGCTTATAGGTTGACATTACAGCTTTCAAAACTAAACTATTACGTGTGGGATTCTTATTGAAATAAAAAACTTACTACCTACTTGTGCATTGTACTATGTCTCTCTATAATGCAGATTGTCATGACTAAATGCTAGAAGGCATGGGTATGCAACTATGCATGCATTAGCTAGGTGAACCATGGATCATTGGGGTAGTGAAAAAATATATATTAAGAAGATCAATGAAGCCTCTTTGGGTAAACTTTTAGGTCACATGCAATTAATTTGCAACAAAGTTACACTTTTCATATGATGGGCTGCTGCAACTCACAGGGACAAGTCATGATGCCTTTGCCCTTCAGCCTGGAAAATGGATGCACCAATTGCGGTACATATCGCCGGTTTGCTATAATTAAATTCAAATCACTGTTGCCAAAGTGCCAATTTGCACAAGTAATTTTGCAGTGTGAGAAGGTTATGAAGCTCGATACCATAAATCCATGGTCGGAGTCCGTGGAAGCAACATTTATCTGAAATCATTCAATCAAGGAAACCATCATATATTTAGTACTGCAAAATATTTTGCAGTTGGTCCCATAATTCTTTGTGGTTTTCGAAATTATTCTATCAAGGAAACTATCACACAGTAGTACTTACTACATTGGTATAATTAGTCCTAAATTTTGAACTTTTCAACATTGTCCTAGTAAGTAACACCATAACACATGCAAGACTGTCTTGGTATGGTTGCTCCAAATGTACTAAGGTTTTCTTTGATTCTACAAAGGAAACTATTTCATGGCCGTACTGCAGTGGCATAGATGGTTTGTGAGGTTTTCAGCTTTTTTATCAACTAGTCTAATAATATATAGTATCAACCATGCTCAATTTTGAGAAATTTCACTCCTTTTATATAGGGTAACTTAATAAGTGGGACTTTGTTCCATACCTTTGTAGGAAACATACTTAGTGGAAGATTTTCCACACCAATTGTACCAGTTAAATCTTTTGGAAATGAGAGAAAAAGAGTGGGAAAAGAATATATGAGAGATGATAGTTGAGAAGTGGTCCCAAGAGTTTATAGAAACCCTAGGCTGCATGTTGAAAACCCTAGCTCTGACAAAAAATTTTAAATTTGATTAGCAGCACCTTTACAATCAACTTTTATGGGAAAATTACCCTATTCTATTTGCATAAAAGTAAAATATAAAGCATGCTATAGATTTAATTGGGTGTTCACGATTAATCATGTCATGTAAAGCCACGTGATAGTGGTCCCTAGTTCTAGGGTTACCGAAATCCAAAACTTAGCTAGTGTTTGTGCAATGTTTAGACTAGTTTGACTATTATTATTTGAGTAATATATATCAACCTGCTAGCATGATATATTTGCAGAAAAAAAACTTTGTGAGGAAGTTTATTCAGAAAAATTCAGGTGGGATTTGTTAGTGAGAATTATAATGCAATTGAGAGGATCTGCTTAGAACTAATGTGATTGGATCCTTTAACTGAAATATTCATTTGCCTTCTCTTTTAGTGAAAATGAGAGGATGTACTTAGAACTAATGTGATTGGATCTTTGACCTGAAACCTTCACTTTTCATTCTCATTTGTCTCTCTTTAAGTGAAAATGAGAGGATCTACTTAGAACTAATGGGATTGGATGCTTGAACTGAAACCTTCACTTTTGATTCTCATTTGCCTTCTCTTTTAGTGAGAGAATGGGGGTTCTGGTTGGTGGAGAATGCTCACAGAACTGAAATGAATAAGTGCTTTGATCCTTAATTAATTTTGGTTCTTGACCTTTTTGGTCTGCTAACAGATTTGGATTATACTCTTTCATGATGAGTTGACTACTAGTGATTATGGTACAATATTGGAAGATTTAGATTCAGCTAGATGTTAGGCAATATAAGAAAACCCTAAGAAAAATGAGGGGGGAAAGGGGGATATTCAATTGTTAACTCAGTTGAAGTCTCAACTCTCAAGTGCTGATAGGTCCATGCATATAGGCATAAAAATAAATCTGATATACCAGTGATTAAATAGCAATATAGGTGATAAGGAATTCTTAAATGATTATTCTACGGACACCTAAAATAAACACTGCATGCACAAGGTCTTATCATTCTGGAGGAATGCTAGCTCAAGAGCTTAGTAAATTAATTACAGTGAAAAATATAATTGGATTATAATCACTTGATAAATTATATTGAAAAAATAAATAAATTGAATTTTTGCATTTCCTTAATCTGGAAATAGGAATATCAGCTGGCCACTTGGGATGTAATTACATGATATATTTTACTAAAAACAGAAAGAAAGAAAGAAAGAAAGAAAGAAAAAAAAGAATGATGTGAATAAATCACAGTAGAGAACAAATTAAGTTTTCCACTGCCTTACTCCCAAAAATGGGAATAATTACATCTCATTAACCAATGTTCATCCCTAAATGATCCTTAGTCTTTAGAAGAAGTGAGAAGTGCTCAACCACATGGAAAATTTTAAAATTCCTTTATAGCTACCAATTTAGTAAACCAAGTTTGTGTCTAGCCAGAATCTGAGTGCCTATCCAAAATGGACTCTTCTTTCGTCTAAACTATTGTCAAGTTTATTTCCTTTCAAAATCAAGAGCTGCTTATGAAAGTACCATCTTAACATTAGTATCTATCAAGTATAAACTGCAAAATTCAAGCCAAACTACATATATTGGCCAGCACCTTCTGCCCTTAAATGTGAGTTTAATATGGTAAATTCTCAAATAAAACTCCAATTAGTAAAAATTAATGGTCAAAATTGGAATTTCAATTAATGTAGAAAAAAATTTCACATATTGTTTTCTTTTTAAATTAAAATACCGGAACGCTTTCTACAGAAGTTCTATGTACCATCATATAACATTAAGATCTGTCATGAAAACTGCAAATTAAGTGCAAGCCAAACTACATATATTGTTTATCACCTTCTACAGAAGTTCCTCTCCTCCTTCAGCAAAAGAGAGGAAGAAAAAAAAAGTACAATATGAAGAAAATGATACATGAAGTGGAGCAGAAAGATGCTAATTTACCTTAAAACTACAAAAGTATTGAAGAAAGATAGATTCAAATCTTTCTCAGTTGATTACATCCCCACACATGGCTTGAACCTCTACCTCCAGTGGTGATCTTATTCATCATCACATCATATCATGCAGTAGACAATATTATAGTTCAAGATGGTCTTGCTTGAGAGTTGTCACCCCTCTCCATAACTCTAAACTCTACTGGGATAGGAAGCTCAGTTTGCCTCCCATGTTGACCTCCACTTCTATAGTTTGATTCTTCTTCATGGTTGTCAGGAGTACTATTACCTTTGTTTTGATTAGCTTTTAGCCTTTCAGCCTCTCTATATTTATATAAGTACCGTACTATAGCCTCAGCATAGTTATCAAAACCTAGAGTACTCAAAGCCCAACAGATGTCATCCCCATTGACAGTCTTTCTGTTCTCTTTGTGACACTTGTCAGATGCCTCCGCTGTGACAAAACTTATGAACTCAGTTGCACATTCTTGCGTAGTTTGTTTGGCTTCCTTGGAAATCTTTGCTGTTGGGGGAAGGATTTGCTTCATGATCCTACCCACGTTTGCAATTGGAAGCAATCTTTCTTGCTCATCATCCATTTCTAGAGTTGGTTTGGCAATCAAATTAATTTTGTTCCTCTCAAACACAGGCATGTTGCTTGTGAATCATGTATCTTCACTTATATAGATGAAAGTATGTATATCATGCATATGCATGTGTCTATGTGCATGAAACATGTTATGTATAAACACATGCATGAAACATGTTATGTACATATAACAATTGTGGATATATATGTTGCATGTCAAGGTGTGTCACCATGGTCATAATGGTATGATCTATGATGTAAAAGCCTAGCTAGAGACATGATCTTGGTGATGCAATAGCACTAGGGTCTATGTTTCAACGTTTGACTTCAAAATATTAAAATAAAATTCTGCTAAATCTATAGCTGATATTTTTATTTATTTTTTGACTGAAAGGGTAGAAAAATCTATAGCTGATATTGAACTTCTTGATGATGTCAAATGGTTTTAGCATATGTAAAGAGATAAAGAATCAACGTATCAGACTCCTGCTAAGCTAAGAAATTAAAACTAACTGAGAAACATGGATCTTAAAACGTCATGGTATAGTACCTAAGTTTTAGTGTCCAACAAAGTAGCAAGATTTTGTTAATGGAAAACTTTTTTTGTCAAAGACACCGAATTAGTCATGTCATATCACTAGCGTGGACCTAATTTTAGTGATTTCATTCACTTAGTGTATCATGTACCAAATTTATGGCGCAACTCACTTGAGTAAGTGTCTGTAGATCTTTTATTTGAGACATCTCTTTAATTTAAATATCTCAGACATTAGTTATTTAATAGAAAGAGAATTATATATTATGGTCACGTTTAAATAAAATAGTCATAATTGCTGACCCCTTCCCATTTTTATTGAAAAAAGTTAAATTTTGTTTCAAATAAAAGTGAATAAAGAATAGGGCTTTCACAATTTATGGTAAGTTGATTAATTTTCCAACTCAGCAGCCATATATATTTTGGGAATGATATGGTTTTGAATAAATATAAAACCTTGAAGCCGTATCAATTAAAGTACAGATTTGGTCCCCTCCACTACACTCCACTTAGTCATAGACCCATATAATCTGATTAATGGTATTTACATGATCTACATCTATATAGCTTAAAATATTGATGCCGTTTGTACTATCCAAATGAGTGGGCGACATTTGTGCACGTTTCAAGTTTTGGGATGGTCTCAACCGAACTGTACCTAAAAAGAACTGATTATAAACCTTTTTTTTTTTGCCTCAGTGTGTGCTTGCTTAGTTCATCTTCTAGGTTTATAATTTCTTTATGTCTTAGTCTTTCAATTTGGCGGCAAAATCATATCCTTTATGAATTTAAATCTTGCACATATGGTTAGGATTTGGTCGAGCTCTGAAACTCTTTTCACTTTGGATAAGATGCTATAGAATTATACCTTAGATTAGTAATGAAACCATACAATCACCAATTAAGTCAAACACGGCCTAATATGAGTTCTAATCACAAAGATTCAATCCTATGTGATTTACAAAAAGTGTTGTAATTGTTTTAATTTATTTCCTTGTATTTTGTGAGATTTTATTGTATTAGGTTTAGTATTAAGTTGGAGAAGACTACAGCTTAATTGAAGATTAAGTGGATTTCGTGAGAAGCTAACCCGCGAAGTAGCCATGTGAGAAGTACATAACTGGAAGCTGAAGAGTTGTGTCAGACTGTCAGTTTTGCGAGTGTCTCGCGGGTAAGACCTTCCCGTGAGGTAGTTGCGAAACATTCTGCCTGGAGGATTTTTAAGTGTGACTCTCTTATCCTTCACCCAGACTATATATACCCTCATTACCCACAAATGTAAATGAGGCCATTCACAGAGAAAAACCTTAGATAGGTTTTCTATAACACATACACACCCATATTTTAGAGAGAGAGCTATCCATCCTTAGTGAGAAATCATTGTAGCCTCTTCTCATTCCCTCTCCCATTGTCATACCTTGAGAGGAGATTTGTACCCAAACATAACCCACACCTATTCAGAGTGTAGAGAGTGTTTTGGAGTTTGTGAAGCTTTGGGGATTTGCTAAAAGAAGCCGGTAAGGCTTAGCGGATGCAACCCGGCGTATTGTAGGATCCGGAAAGTTAGACAAGACACGGTTTTGAGAAGCCTTATTGGAGTAGGAGTTTGAAGGGCTTAGGTGCATTGGGTAGATTAGACTTGGAGGGTCTCTTGCTATTCGTGTATCCCAACTTATTATCTAGTGAATTGATTTACCGCTTAGAGGGCAGCGGAGAGATTTTTCGCCGAGTTCTTTGGTTTCCTCTTTGATAACACATCGCCGTATTATCTTGTATTTGCATTCTCTCTTCCCTTACTCTTATGCGTTACTTTTATTACTTGTTGTTCATGCTTATGCACTGGAGTAGTTTAATCGGTTTATTGCGTTTTATTTACTCTTGTTCCGCATTTAGATAAGTTAGAGTAAAAGCAATTTAGCCACAATTTTTAATTGGGGGTCGAAACAAGTTCTTGTGTTTTTAACACAAATTCAAGATTACAATACTATCTCTATTGAAAATTTGAAAGCATACAATCATGCACCAAGTTACTTGTATGTGATTTGAAGGCATACAATGATCACTAATTTAATCCTCGGGAGTCAGTTCAAATCGTAGTTTGTACCAGTTGATGTTATTGAAATTTTGGTAGGACTGATCTCTGAGACCACATCTAGATAAGGTTTCCATGATTAGCCAAGGACATTATCACTTTTCGATCAAGCGGGTCATGCCCTTGCATTTTTCCCTCTTATTTATTTGTTTTTTTTTTTTTTTTGGGTGAGATTTTTAACCTATGACATTCACTCATGATGATTGCTCTTTATCATTAAACCAAGACACAAATTGATTTTTGGTATAGGCAAAAATTAACTCTAGATTTCTTATTTGATGACAAGAGTTTACAAGTTGAGCTAATTAATGAAACCCATAAATTCTCACCTTATGATATAATATGTATCGTAATTTTCATAATATAAACAAAAGATTTTTAACTCCAAAGGTTGCATCCGGTCTCCGCTCAAGAATTAAATTAGTCCAAAGAGATTCAAAGAAATGAAAATGACCAACTAAACCACACATATTCCACCTTCCCAAAAATAATAATAATAATAATAATAAAATTATTTAAGAATACCATATTTCAAGTGGTTTTATCATATTGAAGAAATCAACCACCTCAAGTGAATTTCCTTTTCTGTGTTACCTCATATGTGGAAAACTAAATAGGTTGAAAGTGGACAGCTCCAATACAGTTGGCATGTATATGTTTTGTTTTCTAGCCGAAGAAGTGGCAATGTCATATGCATGGAGTAGAGAAATTGGTTGGAGATAGTTATGTACAGTATGCTTTAGCTTTATAAGGACAACAAAAAATTGGGACCAAAAACCATAAATTTATAGGAACAGTACATTTTTCTTCATTTTTCAGTTCATAGTTTTGACGTTGTGACAGCAAAGACAAGTGAGAGAGAGGAAATGTTTGTAAGTTGTGTGAAGGAAATTGGGTTGGGGTAGTAGCTAGCCAAGTTATACAACTGTCACATGTCTTTTTGAATGTAATCATCTACGGCTTTAAATTTGTTATACATTATATTGCATGTTATGTCCCAAATTCCATTTTCTATGTAAGGCTTACAATTTCCACTTCATATCATGAACATAAATTTTCGCTCTTGTGATGAGACTGTTAAGTATGATGTAGGCAGAAGAAAGTGGGCAAGCAGTGGAGCGTGCAGATGTTTTCGCGAAAGTATACAGGAAGAAAGATGGGACTCCTATTAGTCCTGATGTGGAAGATAAGATTGTAAGCCTTATATCGTACCCTATTTCTTTTGTATTTTGTGCGTGAATTGTTTATAGCAAGCAATAAAAGTTATTTGGTTCTTTAATGAAAACAGAAGAAAATGACTAAAATTTTAAACAATGGGGGCTCACTACAAGGAGAGCGTGGCCAAGGAATCCTATGGTCAAAAACTGACGCGTTTACACAAGTGATGGGGAAAGAACGTTGTGGACGTGTACAAGGGGTTGGTTTTGGACCAACCCCATCAGGAAGAAGTGGGTCCAACCTTCCATGTTATACATCGACTCCATCGTCGTCCAGTGAAACGGTCTAGCAGATGACTGAATTGGAAAATTCGTTGAGGGACAAACTTGCCCAGTCAGAGCAGAGGCATTGGGAGCAAATCGCCGACATGCATGCACAGCATAAGGAGGAAATCGCCGAATTACATGCGCAACATAAGGTGGAAATCACCGAATTACATGCGCAGCATAAGGTGGAAATCACCGAAGCAGTAGCCGAGGCAACGAGAAACATATTAGAGCAATTGTAGCCATTTCTAAGTAGTCTTACAGTATCTCAGGCACTTTCAATGTTGTAATGGGTTTAATGAGAATTGCGTGTTAATTGCTCCTCATTGTTATGTGCTACTAATACGATGTGTTTAATATATTCAGGGTCGCATTGCATCACAATGAGGACTCTTTTTGATCATGGCAAGTCAACGCTTGCTGACAAGCTTTTGGAACGCATCGGTGCCTTGAGAAGTTGCAGGTATATAATCAACACTTTTAAAAGATTTGAAGTGGTTGTTGGTTAGCAAAAACATAAATTGGGTATTCAATGGAAGACTTTGTATTGTTTTCGAATGGGAATGATATCAAATTTAATTTGCTTTTCAGTGTATGATGTTTGTAATGTGTTTGTTTCTGAGTGTAGTTATAGACTCTTCCTACTTTGTTACAATTATAACAAAATAAAAGATGAGTTTGTTTCCGAGTGAAGTTATAGACTCATATGTGGTTAGAATTATAATGAAAGAGAAGACCCATATGTGGTGGTTTTTAGTTTCTATGGAATTTGCATTGCTATTGAGTTTGTGGTTTGTTTGAAGAGATTGTTTCCTAGAGAAGTTTGAGTGTTCTTAGGTGATTAGAATGAAGTTATGGCTTTAGGGTGATATATGATACAAGTACCACAAGCAACTTGATCTGAGCCCAAGTTGAATTCTGAATTGATAAACAAAACATGGGTTTCCAAGGAAGCCTACAAGATGTGATTGGGTGTATGTCACGTTATAAAAACAAACAAACTTTACTATCACTACCTCCAGTAATGTTGTTTTGGTTACTTAGTTTGGGAACTTTGGTATGTTGGCCTGTGGAAACTTTTTGTTTTTTGCATAGTTTGGTTTCATAAATGAAGTTTACTAAATTGATTATAAAAATAAGGAATAAAAAGTTCAGTGATATATATATATATATAATATATATATATATATATATATATATAATATATATATCGAATTTGTATTGCTTTTGATGAGTTTCTTTCCAAATGAAGTTATAGAGTCTTCCTAGTTGGTTAGATTTATTAAAAAAGAAACTACTGTTCTTAAGATTGGATTTGATAGTGCTAACAATTATATGGAAATCTACGTTTGATAACATATATATATATATATATATATATTGTAATTTTCTATAGGTGATAATTTTATTTTTGGTCATATTCGTCCTGCTGCCAAGCAAAATGATGGTAAGTGGTAGGTGAATAAGCTGCGTAATGGTGTTTTATTTATTGGGATATCTATTTGGCTTGTTCCACAAAATAAAAGGTAAATTATTTCTTGGTGCAGTTGGATGATGGCTTTTGCTTCGAACTGTGAAGGCAAGATGGTTTTGAGGTATAAATATGTGTAATATTTATAGGAAGTTAGAAACAATCATGTCTGTAATATTTGCAGTTGAGGTATAAATATGTGTGAAATGGACCCTAAACTTGATGCCTATTTTGTTGCTGTATAACTACATATATATGTGATTGATAATTTTTCGTACTCCTTAAAGATTGATTGAAATTGTAACAGGTTTGAGAAAATTTCAGAATTTTGCTAGAAACACAAGTTGGAATTGTGTGTGTGACAGGTTTTTATGGTAGCGTTTGACAAACTTATAGTAGCGTTTTGTATTTGCATTCGTCATCTGGCCTAGGAAAAAAAAAAAAAAAAAAAAGGGCCTATAGCCACGTTTTAAAACGCGGCTGAAAATTCCAGTTTGTACATGTCGGACAGGCCCTTAGGCCGCGTTTAAGACGCGGCCTAAGGATAGGCCATTAGGTCGCATTCGAAACGCGGCCGAAGGACCGGGCCTTGGGCCGCGTTCGAAACGCGGCCGAAGGACCAGTCCTTAGGCCGCGTTTAGAAAGTGCGGCCATAGACCCTATCAGGCCTATAGTCGCGGATTTTAGGCCGCATTTAAAAACGCGGCCTAAAAAAACGCAGCTATAGGCCAGATTGGGCTATAGCCACGGTTTTGTGGCCTATGGCCGCGTTTTTAAAACGCACAGGCCCTTTTTTTTGTAGTGAGTGTTGCTCACTTATACACAAACCATCGAAACCTCAAGGTGCCCTCATCCCTCCACACTCACTCTTGTTTTCTCTCTAGAACTAATTTCTAGTGAAATTTTTTTTAAAATGATTTTATTAATTACACTATTTTCTTGAATAAAAAATATGTAAAAAATTTATAGTTATAAGAAAAAAAAAAGCAATAATTTTTTTTTGAGAGAAAAAAAAAAACAATAAAGATAGTGGAAGATAATATGTTTTTGTATGTTTAGGTGTTGATATACCTAAAAAAAGGAGAAATAAATTATACGTTGAAATCATTTTCTCTTTTTTGGGTAGTGTTTTGGTTAGTAGATTGATTAATATTGAAACTTAATAAAGTTGAACTGAAAGCACTCTTTGTGTGTCAACTTATTTGGTTTTTGCGTCTTCTCAAAATACTTTTTTCTTTCCCATCTTTTTTATTTTCTGTAAGCTATAAAACAATCTTTGACAACTTATTATTATTATTATTATTATTATTATTATATAAGAGGATTTAGCTAGGATAGCCTTTTTTTAACTTTATAGTCATGAAAAATTGTTGTGAAATTTATTACACGAAATATTTTTATGATTTGAAAGAATATCAAGTTATGTTTTCTTAGCTAATTAAGAAATGAGTTATCATGATTTTTGAATGGAGTTGTAGTGTATCTTTGTGTTAGAACTCCTTTCCCTTTCTCCTATGTGTGTGTTTGTTTCTAAAAAAAAATTAAGAAATGAGTTAAGAAACAATTATCGTGTCTTTTCTTTTAATTATATTTTTTTTGTTAACATTATGCTCTAGTTTCATTTTTTATGCATTAATTTATTCTTGCATTTTTATTCATAACTGATGAAAAAAAAAAAAATCTTCATACTTTGGCCCGCCAAAGTTGAAATCTAATTTTATCAATAATTAGACCCCTACTTACTTTCTATTAACAAAAAATAAAAATCTTCATACGTCGAGAACTATTAAAATAAAGATGGCTAATTCTTAGTAGTAAATAAAATATTAAAATACAACAATTTTCTTTAGTTTTAGGGGCTCTCTGTATCATGCTAGTTTATAGTTGCAATTTTATTGGATAATAATGCTTTATTAAAAGAGTTTGCATTATACATATATGGTCTTGTCGTACATAGCCACTTTAATTAAAAGTTGAATCTCCATTAAAATGAAAAAAAAAATTCTGCGCCTATGCAAGTGAAGTGTGATTAGAAATTTAGAATTGTCTACACCGTGTATCACGAGGCATGTTAATAAAAATTGAATATATAGACAAACAGTCAAATAGGAATGAGGAGAATCAAGCATTCATTGGACACAAAAGTGGTTGCGCCAAAGCTCGCATGGTATCAAAGTATGAATATGCGGAATAGGCACTAATTATATGAAAATATTGTATATAGTTTCATAAACTTTGAGCCACTTTGATTATAATTCAAAACTGTCCAATTGGGTATAGCATAAATGTAACTCTACTCGGGTTGCATTCATGAGTTTATATTGTCAGTACTTGTCATCATTACCACCAATGCTTTCCAAAGGTAGTATGAGTTCTCAAAAAAGACTAATGGTTGAAAAACTAAAACCCTTATTTTAAACCATGCAATGCAATGTATGTGTACTATTATCCTATTACGTACTCAAATTCTCTTGTACTTTGTTGAAGCTTTGTCAAATTAATCTAATGGTTATTGCCTTATTAACAAATTGATCCATAGCCATCTCTCACTGTTATTGGATATGCATGTGTGTACTAATAAATCGCATGCAAGTGCTAACAAAAGTACAAATCTGAAAGAAGCCGGATAAACCTGGTGCTTATCATGGGTAGGCTATATCTTCTTCAAGTAATCCCAAAAGAAAAACTTTTATAACATAGATTCAGGATGATTCTAATGCTATCATTGGCCTTTTCTATTACTGACTACTTCTAGATATAGACAAGCCAAAATATGTGCGTTGCTATCTGAGCAGGTCAAGTTATGCAAATTCCTTCAAATGGGGGATTTTTGTGGGTTATATGATAATGTAAAGTATCATAAAGCAGCACTTGTAATTAGAGGCTACCCTACCCTAGTGCATGCATTTGAAAATTGTCTTCAACATTCATTAATCCGGTAAAGTATGCAGTTTTGATTTTAATGGGGCATTATTTCTATGCAAATTAAGCATTGAATTTTGTCTCTTTCTAAGTAAAATAATGGGGCTTGTGTTTGTCACATGCTTTAGAAAATGTGCTCAAACATATAATATAGAGTTGTATAAAGCTAAACCTATTAATTGAACTATTTTTAAGTTTAAAACTATAATGGTTAGGTCGGCTAATGAATTCAAAATGTGAGTTAAATAAATGGGTATGTGACTTTGACACTACCTCCATCTCCATACAAAGATCCTGAAAAACCCTAGATACACTTGAAAGTACTTCGAGGACATTAGAAGAATATACTAGCTAGTTGTACCTCTCTTTCATAGCTGATAGGCCATAGCTCAACTTTGTTAGGATTCCCTTTCCATGATTGCACCCGATAGTCCGGATTATATATGTCTACTTGCCCTTTAAAAGTTGTATTCATTTCTTGAGTTCATCATTTTCCAAAGGATTAGGATGGTTTCAAGTTGTCATTTGGGATAGTCATGCTCCATAGATAATGATAGAAAAGGTTAAATAGGCCAAATCCTTGCATAAAAATATATGCAAATGGAGAATCAAATGGAGAAGGTCCTGACCACTCTGTTATATATTTTATTAATTTACATTAAAGTCAAAACTCTTCAGAGAAAATCATTATTGTTTTTTAAACGAACTAAAATTGTGAACCTAGACAAGTTCTAGATGAGGGTAGAAGATTATTCATATCCACCTAATATGTATGGCCATTATCTTCATTCTTCACTAACTAGGTTTGTTTGTTTGTTTTTTAGTCTTCACTAGCTAATTTTTAGAGCGCCTTTCTTCAACCAAAAAAAAAAAAAAAGCTCTAGAGCAAAATTATATCAATAGCATGCATTTTTTAAAGTTGACAATGGAAATTATCCTTAGCTGCAAGTATCTTTCTTTATGTGCATAAATTTTATTAGAAGCTTTTTCATGTGCATAATTAGTACTTGTATGTGCGGTATTGTTCTTGAAATCAAAAGTTAACCCAAGATTATTGTAGTTGATGTTTTTTCTACTATTTTTTCCCTTTCAAATTTTCACTTTATTTTCAGATTGGCACCATAACCAGTTAAATGAGTTTATAGGTTAAATATCTCTCTCTCTCTCTCTCTCTCAAGTTGTCATTTGAAATAGCCAGGGGGGAATTGCCGCTTGACCCTACCCCCTCTCGCAATATTTACTTTTAAAAATAAACAATAATAAATAGATTACACTTTTTTTAATTCATTATTGAATATAACTTTTAAATCTCCTAACGTAATTGAGCAAAAATATATTATTAACAGTGTACTATGGCAATATCTACTATAACCAATATGCCGAATTTTTTTATGTTGTTTTAAGAAATAAATTCTTTTACAATTCTATATACTTTTTAAGGTTTTTTGCAATCAACTCACCATCTGTTTTCCCTAAAAAAAAAAAAAAAAAAACTCACCATCTGTTAGCAGTTAGAAATGAAATTTAAGAAAGAAAATGCAAACATCGATACTTTCAAGTAAAATCAAAATAAAAACATCATACCACGTCTTCAAAAATTCCTTAGAATTAATATTTTAATTTTCAAGTACGCAATTATATTGTTAATACTTCTTTCTTTTTTTTTTTTCATTTTACTAAGTATTCAAATGATTTTTTTTTATGAATATCTTATATGCTAGTAACTTTTATGTTTAACGTGGACAAGAGAAATTATCCTTAGCTGCAAGTATTTTTTTTTTTTTTTAATCTGCATAATTAGTTTGTATATGTGATATTTGTCTTCAAATCAAAAGGTAACCCATGATTATAGTAATTTGCACTTTTGTAATTGATGTCTGTGGGTGCATTTTAGCTCCAGGCCAAGGGTGTCCCTTGTGGCCTTTGGCTTTATTTCTCCTTTCAAATTTTCACTTCATTTTAAGAGGATTTCTATTTGTTTATAGGCTTTCTCTCTCTCTCTAAATTAATTTTATGAGAAGAGTTATAAACTAGTTTAAAGGGTTAAACCACTCAAAGATTGTGAATTTCCACCTTTAAACCCAAAGAGTAATGACGACTGTCCAAATTTGGGCCTATATTTCAAATGTAGTGGGCTTTCAAAATGCAACTCTTTTTTTTACTAGATTCAATAAGGCACCATGATAATTTGTTTGTGAAATTTTTTTTGGACAATAATGTATAAAGCCCAATCTATTGCATGGTGTATAAAGTCCAATAACTATTCTATAGTGCTATGGAGACAGTCCCCAAATCTAGACACACAAGATATGGCCCATTGCCCCTATCCCCTTGGGTCAAGCAAACACAAATGAAACTAAGCCTTTAGTTTCACAAAGTTTTTCAAATTGCTCTTTAAAAAGGTGCTATTAAATAAAATGGGCCAAAAAAGTATTGGGCCCTCAATAGTGTCTTGCATAGATTTCCAATCATTAGAGAAACAAAAATGTCAAGTAAAAGTGGATTTGGCTGTGTGGGTCCTTTATCCTTATGGAATTTCGTAGTTTGTCACAATTGAATTGAATTGAATTGAGTATTGACCGAATGAAGTAAAGTCAACACTAAAAGTAGATTTGTTGTACAAAGAGTATGTATGTCGTGATTCGTAGCTGCCGTATGTATCTATATGTCCTTGTCCGGTCGCCTTACATTTAAAAAGAGTTGAGTTGAGACGCTGAGCCAGAAAATTTTGTCAAAGTGCGTCGGTGAATATATTTTTGTGTAATTTTTAAATTTTATTATCAAAATTTTTAAAAAAATTTAATAAAAAATTTCAAAAGCTACGGGGTCATGGTCCCCCTTGACACCCCCCTAGCTCTGCCTATAATTGTACATTTTTCAAAATAATTAAAAATAATTGAACTCATTTTTTTATTATTATATAAATTTCTTATATTATGTTTTGTTTCAAATTAAACCTAAAAGTTTCAAAAGTTTAATATAAATTCATAAAGTTTAAAATTGTTACAAATTAAAAATTAAAGTTTCTTTAGTTTACTGGATTCTAGTCACTAAACATTATTTAAGGCAATATTTTTGAACAAGCACCAAAAAAGAGTTTCATTAGTTTCAAATTGAATCATAAACTTTTAAAATCATATATATTTTTGTAATAAATCCTATTAATTTGAGTTTGATTTGGGGGTTTGAATTAGTTTGATTCAGGGTTTTATTTAATGCAATTTTAAAAGTTTAATATTCAATTTGAAATTATTGAAATTATAAGCTTAATTTGAAATCACAGCTTAAACATAGGGTTTATAAAAGTGCTACGTCTACAATATTTTTAGAATATTTTCACAACAAATCATAAGTGGTTAGTTGCTATTGGTTCAAATTTGAACTTAACACTAAGATTACTTTTTTGCCCCAACAATAACAACCAGTAACAACCTGCAGCTACTTAAGATTTGTTGTAAAAATATTATGAAAATATTGTAGATATATCATTTTTCTTTTTTCTACGTAAAGGAAGGACTTTACCCCTAACCGCTTTTGAACCTAAAATAATAGAGTTGGACATGCCAAATCAACCTTAAAAAAATCATTTGCTATAACAAAGTGGATTCACTTATTTTGAAGGGAAAAAAGTAGGCTTACTTATTACTGTGACTCTCTTAAGGAATGCATTGCCAAAAATGATTCCCACTTAGGACCTTTTTTTATAAAAGATCCATCATTATATTAATCAAGAAGCTGGTAAATTAGCATTAACAAAATTGACAATGTTTGAAAGAACAGATTCCATCTAAACTAATAGTGAAAAGGATAATTTAGCTCTCCTAGCCAAGACATCTGCAACAAAATTACTGTCTAAATATATGAGAAAAAAGACCAAATTTGAAGTGAACTTACAAGCGACAATGTATCTTTTAGTAGATTATCCAAATCAGAATTATGTCTCCATTGTTCAAAGCATTGAAATTTATTATAGTAATTAACAAGGGTCTTGTATAAAATGGACCGATACCAGTACTATGGGAATAACTTTCTTTTCTCTCCCATCCCATGGCCATAATAGTGGATCTTCCTTTAATTATTTGATTCACAATATATGTGAGAGGATGAATCAATATTAAATAATTTTCCTAGTGGGCCAACTCAAACAACAAAGATATTCATTTGGGTATTTTAAATGAGGCTGCAAATGAGTTAAAAGACATTCAGTTGGGCTCTTCTGAGAACTGACATTGAGTTCCCTTTAGCCCAAAAAAATAGAAATAAAATTGATTTGTGCCCAAACTACATTTTCATACTATCTTGTCAGATGATATGTTGCATGTACTGGCCCAGATGATATGGCTGGGTTCAACAAGTAGGACAATCTGGCCCATATGACATGATCACTCACTGGCTTGATCATACGAAATGTCATACAAGTTAGCAGCTAGGCAAGTCTGCATTTCATTGAATACAGAAATTATCAAAGAGATGAGGTAGCTTTAAGTTTTAACTCCAAGTCTCTAACCTCCTAACTTCTAAGCATCTAGTTTAGTGATTATAAGCTATTACTCGCAAACTCCGCCACGCGTGAAAAATGTAATATAATTATTTTATAAGAATATAATGTAAAATTTGTAAGTTAAATAGTACATGTGTTATTTAAAAATTATTTTCTATTTTTATAAACTTTAAGTAATTGAACATTTATTATATTTTGAAAAATGTAATTTAATAAAAAGATTTATATTACATAACTATAATATTGTTTTATATAAATGGAGAAGGTGTAAAAAGAAATTTTTTAAAATATACCATAATTGGTTGACTAATTTGAACATATCCAATAATATTTCAAAAAAAAAAAAATGTACACATTTATTTTAAGGAACATATGTAACATGTTACACTAAGTTTAAATTATTATATAAATTTAGTATTGTAGCATTTTTTTTCCTTTTCAATTATAAGTATAATTCTTATATTATTGAAACTTGATGTGTAAGGTAATCTTGTGAAGATTTATTATTTTTAATGCTTTTTTTGGACCCATGTCTCTAATTTCTAATGCCTATTTTGTTTGTATTTTTTTAACCCAAAACTAAAAAATTTGGCTAAAATAAAATAAAATATCATACTTTTCAACCCAAAAATTATAGGGAAAAAATGAAATTATGAACCAAAAACTAAAAAGGCAACCTACAAAATGAACCAATTTAAGGCGCAATTAGTCCAAAATGGATCGAATGGACAAAAATTAACTGAAATAGACCATAGTAGACCAAAATGGACCGAACTGGAACAAATGGTCTAAATTGGACTAAAGTGAACCGAAATGCTATGTTAATGTAGCTTAATAAGGGCATAGCAACAATAAATGTTATATTTTAGTTTTTAGATATCATATAGATTTCTCTATAGAGTCAATAATTTAATACAGTTTCTTGCTAAGTGGAAAATTAAAATGGCCAATCTTGAGCTTCTATGCTAAACTTCTTCATTTGTATGGCATCCAATCTCACTAATTAAAATTCTCACTAAACATGGATGAAACAACCCTCTTTGGTGACAAGGTAGAGACCCCTAAGTCAGAGATAATATCATCCTCTCAACCAGTTTGTCTATGTACCTAACTCAAGTTTCTAATATCTCTTAGCCTACATAAGAATTTAGTAGTACCTGTATGATTTTATACTCGTATTTGGTGTGTGAAGACAGAAAATTCATGAGCAATCCCATGTCATGGGTCAAGGTGCATATTTAGTAACTTGACGTAGTGTATCAAGATGCATGGGATAGGATGCAAATATGTCAATACTCAAGACCCTTCAAACAGATCAACTAGCAACACAGTCACAGTAAATGTACACAAGTTTTGTCACTTAATTGGACAATTCCTTATTCCAATTACTGGTCAAAATAAAACAACATTGAAGTTTGGCATACAAAGACTGTATATCACATTTAAGTAGCTTCTTTTTCTCTAAGTATATCAAGTACCACAAAATGATTGGGTTATGGATATGTATGTTAATGACATAAAATCAATATTACAAACAAAAAGCAAGAAACATTATTTGATTATATAGCTCTTGAAGGTTTCTCTAATAATACTGAGAGATAGACCTCATCCTTTGATTTAGGAGCAATAGCCCACTTGTGCTTCTTGTATCTGAACTGCAGAAACATGTACATATAGTCATCCAGATCTTTTCTACTGCAAAAGAACCGGTCAATCCATAGCAATCCTCCAGGCCTTAAAACCCGATCCCAATCATACAAAATAAAATCCAGCAGCAGCAGGTCAATCCAGCCATCCATAAACCCAGATGTATGAATTAAATCCATGGTGTTATCAAAGAAAGGAAGACGTTGATTCAATGTCACATACAGAGGGATCAAACCTCTTAGTGCAATCATCTCATTGAAAGGAGCCCCAAGGTTCAAAGCAGTTGAGACAATTGTAACATTATGTTCTCTCATTCTTGCAGCAAAAGTCCCTGTACCAACACCAAAGTCCAGACCTATCCTTATCTCCCCAGGCTTGATTGTCAAAACATCATTTATCAGTAAATCCACAGGAAGTGAGCTATTAGTCACCCATTTTAACTTTTCTTTCTCCATCTCAAAACACCCTACGCACTTAGAATAACCTCGCTTAGGATTCTTGCTCGATAAGCATTCAAAGTTCCTGCACTGGTAATTGCTCCACCTTACATTTCTGCCATCCGGTAATCTCCATAGAGATTCATTGATTGGATATGGCTTCTGGTAGACCTTGGAGGCCCTTGTCAAGCACCGTCTTCGGGGCAAAGGATCACAACCATTAACCATAAGCTTCTGAGCTAGGTTCCAGTCATCATTACAATAAGAACCAATGTCATAACCCATATACTCTTCCAATTCTTTCTTATATAACACACATGCATGCCCAATTGTGTTGTGAATCCTCTCTGTCCCGTATATATTAATCTTCCCAGTCCTATTCTCTTTTGGGGTTATGTACTTCCTAATTTCCTCAATCACAAAAGTGTTAATCAAAGGCTCCTCCTTCATTGTTGAGTTCCTAATCCCTTCAACCTTAGGTAGCCGAATCTGTCTAAGAGCAATGTGGGCGCCATAAAGAGGCCTAATTACCTCCTCTTCCAAATACTTCTTATACTCCAATCTTGTGATATTATTTCTATCCAAGACCTCTTTGTGTTTCTCCATTTCTTTAACTTTCAACTCAAGTTTTTCTTGCAAGCTTTCCATCCTATCTAGTACTTCCCCAACTCGATCAGACAATGCTTTTATGTCAAAACCATCATAAGCATCCTTCTGACCAAAGAATTGGCTGCATATATCTTCATTGCGTGTGAAAAATCCGGCTGAGTAGAACCTTATGAGACTTAACAAGCTTACTATTATAACAAGCCCTCCCAATACAATCTGAAGTGAACCCATTATTCTGCCCACCCTATATTTTCGAAAGCATAAACTCCCCATCCTTAATAAAAAACAATGCAGGGGATTTTCTTCTCACCAAGGGCTAATTTTACCACCTCTTGTTAATAATTTCAACCTAATCAAAAACCAATATTTAGTATTCATGAAAGTAACTGAATTGAACAATAAAATCTTCGATATACATTGTGACACTTCTTGAAACTAAAACCACACTCAATTTGAGACTAATTCTGCTAGCTAGTTGGCTTATTACATAAAATATAATGTTCAAAGATTTTATAATTTAAGTTTCCTTCTATTTTTCCAGCAATCAAAGAAAACACATATACAAGAGCAAGAGAAAATGCAGCTGAGTTTTAAACTAAATTACTAATATTAAAAAAAAAAAAAAAAAACTGAAAGTTTCATTATCAAATTTCAAACATACCCAGGTAAGGATTTGCAGAAACATGAATCAAATTGAAGCTGAATCACTCTTTCTCTGCATCTTCAACCTGTTAAGTTGACAAAGATCACACATTTTCTCTTACCAAAACTTTGCATACAGCTCCTTCTCTACTTGAAACATCAAAAAGAACTCCAAATTTTCCCTCACCGATGCTTCACATACTTTTTTAGATTCTCTTATAAACTCTTTCACTATGTTTGTGTAATCAGTAATAAAAATATAATAATATGATTAAAAAACTTTTCTTTAACTTATAGAACTTCAAAAATACTCCAGAGTTCACCATGATGTAGATCTAAATCTAGCTTGGACTGTTTTTCCATTGTGCATTAGAGCTGGAAAATCGTGAAAACCAAGCTTAATAAATTTAAATATATACAACAATTTGTGGGTTTAATTAATTGAAGAAAACAGATTGCCTATAGGTCAAGACTCAAGAGGCCATGTAAATGCACGACTTTCGCGAAAATCAATTATATTTTATCGTAAATTGATAAGATTTATTATGTTTATTTTAATATAACATATAATCAATGAACTGCGTTGACTAGCATAGGTCCCACAATTTTTTGAGATGATGATGATCTTAGAAGAGAGTATCTCTTGTACCAGGCGCATAAAAAGATAGATTTTTTTTTTTTTTTTTTTTTTTTTTAATTTTTTTATCTTAGATATCTCCCCCCACAAAGGGAAGGAATAAAAAATAAATAAAAATTGTGCTTACAGGTGGGCTCCACAGGTGTGGAACCCACCTATCAGTGAGAGAGATGGCTCATGCGCTAAGTGGTTTTTTTTTTTTTTTTTTTTAATCTTAAATATCTCTCCCCATAAAAGGAAGAAATAAAAAATAAATAAAAACTGTGTACCTAAATTTAAAAAAAATTTTTTGAATAGGACCTAAACTATTTTTTATTTCACAAATATTGTCACGTTTGTTTGGACTTTGGAGGTTTTTTTCTCTATCTCTCTCACAAAATTTATATATATATATACACACACAAAGACAGTGGGTTTAGGACTTTTAGGTTTTTAACTTTAAAAATTTTACTCTCAATATATTTCTTGTAGTGGACTTTAATTCAAGTTTTAATATAATATATAAGAACACCACTTAATAAAAAAAAGTTTAAACTTATAGATATAAGCTAATTTATATTATATTTAGTTCTCAACATCTTTACTTTTTCTGCATATAAAACTTCTACTCATACCAACTTTTTATTCTTGTTTTTTCTCTCATTTTTCCAGATTTAAGGATTGCTTATTTTTTTTAATTTTTAAACAATTATATAATCCTGTCGGTTCTACTAAAAAAAAAAAAAATCAAAAAACAATTTTATCCTCATAATATTTTATGATTAATATTCTAGCATTTTGTTTTTAACTGTTTAGTACGTAAGGGTTTATTTGACAAATCCAAACTTGAGAGTTGAGACCACCAAATCCTTTATATAATGTAGTAATAGAAATACACTATAGAGTATAGATTAGCTCAACCTAGGATGGCCTTGAAAGCCTAACTTTCACCTTAAAAAACGTTATCCTAATGATTTCTAAATTCGATACGAAAGATATATATTAACCTTTAATCATTCATACGTTGCCCCAATAGCCCGATGATTCTCAAAACAAATGCCCTTTCCATCGTTCAATGCTTTGAATTACAAATATTAATTAAAAGTATTTAGGATTATAAAAAACATTAATACTATTTACACATAAGGGCTGCGTTTGTCTCAACCTAATTTTCAGGTAAAAACATTTTCTATAAATAAAATATTTCCAAGCCTTTGATCGAATTCCAAAAAATGTTTAAAAAAATATTTTCAAGCATCTTGCTAAGTATTTAAAAAAAAAAAAAAAAAAACCCTACAACCTTAATACCAAAATCAAACTAAACCTTTGAAATCATAGAAAACATTAGCTCAAATCAAATCCCAATAATCGACCTAGGCCAAGAAATCACAAAATCAGCTCAAAACAGCCATAATGATCCAATAAAACCTAATAAATCACAAAAGCAACCCAAATCCTAAGAAATCACCAAAATCGATTCTCCAAAAATCCACAAATCTTATCTTCATCCCGACCACCGGTACCATGTGTTGTGGCTGAGTCACCTACAATACCTAAAAAATTTTCACGACCCCACTAGAGACGAAGGGCATGAGGAGGAGCTTCAATGATAAATGAATAGAAATCGTTCCTTTCTCTCACTTTTTTTGGTTGTCATATTGTTTTGTTTGCTACAATTAAAATGTAGACCTAATTTTTTTGGTGGTTGAGTTTATGAATTATGATGGGTTTATACTTTATAGTCTAAAATCCAAAATTTGGATTTGTAAAAATCGTATTAAATTTCTTTATTTTTGCAGTTTTTAGCTTACTTTCATTAAACAATAAGTTTCAGTAACCAAATAGTTTTGACAAAAAAAGTTATATGTGCTTAGATGGCAAGTTGTTAATGGTAACTAAAAAAGTGATGTTAATAGTAGGTCAAGTTGAAATCAGTAAAAATTTGTCAGCTCAACTATTGTAAAAATTATTGTGTCTATAGCATTGTTCTTGATTGAAATTGTGTTTATTATTTAATGTGATTTGGCAGTTTACATGGCATCCTAGCTAGCATCAATATTAATATTTAAATATCGTAGATAGTTACATTAATTTTTTCCATCTACCACTTAACAAGAGCGCCTATTTTGACACAATATTAAAAAGTTAAAGACTAAATTGACAAATTTAAACATTAGGGATCATTTTCATATATAAAACAAACGTTATGGGCCAAAATGATAAATTACCCTAAATGATAATGTAAATGAATAGTAACGTCTCATATTTGCATTATAAGGGTATCCCTCATGCTCTCTATTTAGAGGCTTAGGATATAGGGTAAGTGAAGCATTTTGTAGTATATTTTTCTTCTTGGGGCAATTATATTATTTGTAAAACCTAGAAAATAGGTATAAGGTATACGGTTAGGAATTATGTATGTACCCATTCCTATTCATTCGTCAGTTTTTTATTGTCTTGATTTTATGGTGTTTGCTTCCCAATTTCTCCTGAAGAGCAAGCTTAATTAGGCTTGACCCAGTAGTTCGGGTGGACCTCACACATGATAGGACTCAACTTTATGTGAGAGAGATGTTATATGCTACTTATACATTTAGGGTTCATTTGGTTAGGAGGATGCATGGAAAAGTGAGAAGATAGAAAATAGAGAGATGATGAAAAAGTGGGAGGATAAAAAAGTTTTTAATTTTCCTCATTTGTGTTTGGTTGAGAGGGTAAAAAAGTGGAGGGATGGAAAATTTTTTGGTTTGGTTGAAAATAAGGTTTTTATAAATTTACCATCATGTCCCTCTTAAATAAAACAAAAAGTAATACATTATATTTTTAAAAAAAAAATTGTGTATAGATGAAAGTGGACATTTTAAAAAATAACATAAGAAATCAACCAAAAGTGTTTTCTTAAAAAATAATAAAAATAAAAATTAAGAAAAAAAAAAAGAAGGAAAAGAAGAAGAACTCACCACCTACAAAACCAAAGAAAGAAAAAAGAAAAAAGTCAACGTTACAAAGAAAAAGTCAAAAAAAAAAAAAAAAAACCAGAAACATTAATTAGAGGTGGGGGTAATTTTGTCCAAATATTTTTTTCACTTTTCACTCTAATTTTCTCTCCAATTTGGAGAGATTGTATTTTGAAGGAGGAGAAGAGAAAACTTGTGGGCCCCACCACTTTTCTCTCCCTCTTCCCCTCTAAACAAAATAGTGAAAAATATCATTTTTCACCCTATTTTTCTCTCATTATTTTTGTGGGGCCAGTTGCCCAAAAAGATAACAGAGAATTCATAGGAAGTGGGCTTGTGGCCTAACGGTCCAGTCCGAGGACACTCACATGTCCGATGATGGTTAAAGATAGTCATTTTGAGAATAACACAAGACAAAGAGATGTAAGTCGTACATAGTGGCCCAAACCACGTCCGAGGATAAGATTTATTGATCAAACCAACGTCCGAGGTGAATGTAACTATTTTAGTAAGTCAAGGAAATTCACAAGATTACATACAAATTAACGAATGAATATTGAATAAAGAAGGAACCGGGAAAGGTAACAAATATCTCCTAAAAACTGCTACCTTCACATTAAATGCTTCCCAGCTAACTCTCTGGCCGCATTAATGTGGAGTTGATACCTGAACAGTAACCAAGCAGCCTTATGGCCACTGAGCGAAGGTTCCAGGAAGTGCTGGATGGGACAGAAAGAAGTTCCCAGAATGGAACTTACACGTGTATGATGAAAGCAGAATGAAGAATGTAGTATATAACGCGAAATCAGAAGACACTAAAAGAGGACTTTGAAAAAGAAAAAGGGAGAGAGAAAGAATCTAGAAAGATATACACTAAAACCTAGCCGAGGAGAAGAGGGAGAGAAATTATTTAATTTGAAGCTCCTTTTTGCTACAGATGAATGATGTCTTTTTCCACTTATTGGAATTAGCTCTTACACCCATTCTTTAGAAATTTTATTGTTTGGGCTTGTTGGGCTAGAATCCCATCTCTCTTTTGGGTCTAATCCAATTTGAGTCCTTACAATTTTCTATCCTCTCTATTTTCGCCCTAACCAAACATACCCTAAAATGCCAGCCCTAGTTCGAGCTTCACTTCTCCCAGCATTTATCTATTTATTTTATTAGACACCCATCTCGTATAGGGTACGTGATCTGTTTTGGCATCTTCAAATGCGACAAATAGTACTAGGTTTTATCTTTTAGAGGTCTGATCATGTTTTTATCTACAAAGGGCTTTCACTCATCGGTACAATACTATAATGAAATTATGAATGTGAGTTGTGTTTACTTAATAAAAATAATCTTTAATTTTTTTTAAAGTATTAATTCTTTTCATTCATTCCAAGTATATTAATTACTCAAGTTGAAAAGAGCAAGAAAACAAAATAATTTATAGAGTTGAATATAGAAGTTATCCTAAGTCGCAACATGATACATAGTGAATGCACTCTCGAAAGTTCGAATGGATCTGAACTTAAATTTGTACTGCCGTCAAAATCGAAACATAACTTTGTCCTACGTGCAGGCCTGGCCTCGACGTGATATTGTTGCTTTCACGTAATTATATAGCGAATGCACAAAATTTCAAAGTGAATATAGTGACCCTAGTTGAATTTTCCAGATGCCTGTTGACTGTAGTACAGTATGGGCGATCGACTAGGCGATTGATGTTTTGGCTTGGCTATGAATTCTAGCTACTATGCAAGTTATTCATAAAGCTACTTTATAAGATATAATATTTTTTTTAAGAAAATCTTTTAGTTTATATTGTACTTTTTAATGTAAACTTACATAGTATATCGTAAGTATTACATTTATCATTTTTTGTGTATTTATAATGTAAATTTATATTACAAGTATAATATAAATCTTTTTAAAGAAATTAAAAATTCACATATTTAAGACACTTTATCCTTTTTTTACACTCAATTAAATAATTATTTGTCAAAAGCCTTATAATTTAATTGGCATATCTCAATTGGAAGTCTAAGTATTTTAACATACACACACAAATCATTACCTGTGTGTGTTAAAATACTTAGTATTCTCAACAACAACAACAAAAAAGTGATTGAAAGTTTAGGAGAAAAAACGGTTTGAATTGCGGGTTAGCAGTATATTGTAACTATTTTAATAATAAATAATGGTTTAAATATACATTTGATCCTCAATTTTTAAAGTCAATTTTGGTATAAAAAAATGTATACATTTATTCTGTATTCTTTTTAAAAACGTTGGAATGCCACTCTTGCTATTATTTGATTATAAAAAATGAGTAATGTTAGAGATACAAATTTTTTTATAAATTTTTTTACAAATAACTAATATTGTGAGTGGTTATTGGTAAATAAAAAAGTGATATTAATGGTAGCTCTAGATAAAACCAATAAAAAGCTGGCTATATCAACAGCTGGTAAAAATATTGTAAAATGCTTTGTGGTTATAGCATTACTCTAATTAACAAAAATTGTAAAAGTATTTTTTTTTTAACATTACATAATGCTTACATGTTACATTAAATAACTTAATTACAATAAAAACATATATCAACAGCTAATTAAGCTTGCAATGAAAAACACATTAACTAAAACATTCATTCACAAAATAATAAAATATAATATTCTAAATAAAATTGCTCACATTTCTTATCTTTCATTTTCCACCACTTTCTTACTTAAGAGTGCCTTGGTTTCCCGCAGCTGCGATTGCATTTGTTTCCTTGGGGTCTTTTTTGGTTGGTCCATGAAAAGTGCTAAAAATGGGTGAACAGTAATTTGTAGCAATAAAAAATATTTTATTACAGTATTTTTAGTAATAAATTTTTAATTTTTAATAAAATAAGCGGTATCTAAATACACGCTTAATAGCAACCAAACAAATTTGAGAAACAATTCAATATCAAATCAAACAATCAAGGAGGGCAAAGTACTAATGTACTATTGTTAATTTCCAAGTGCAAGTTAGTAAATTAGAACCCGTGTCATATGACAGCCTCATCCTTCTTTGACACTCGAAATTGTACATCCACCATGTCATGTGGGGGTCCACAGTGTATCTTTCTTTTTGCCTTCCAAGTCGGCACAGACTTGCTCTACGAAATTTCTTTTTATTTATTTATTTATTTTTTATCGTATGAGTACGTGCGTGTAAAGTAAGGATTCCATGATTTTCTTTTTCTACTTAGATAGTTAGATCTCTCTCGTATAATCATTTTTGTTTTCATGAGTTTTTTTTTTTTTGAGAAATGCTTTCATGAGTTTAATAGCAAGAAATACTTCTTTTTTTTCCATTAAAATTAGGGATATATTAAAAAACAAGAAAAAATTTAAATACATAATAAACAATGAGTTGAGTTCTAGTTAGCTCAACTGATAAAGTCTCTAATAGTTGAATAAGAAATTTGGAGTTTAATTCTCTCGCCTACACAAAAAATCAATTGGTATATTAGTCTGATGATAAAGAACTATCATCAAAAGCAGATGTCATAAGTTAAATCTTTCTCTAAAAAAAAAACATAAGAAACAATTAGACTTAAAAGATACACCTAAAATAGGAATTCCAATGTAGTCCCAACGAAAACAATCCAAGCAAAAAATCTGGGACAATTATCATTAAGTATTTTCCTATCCTTTGTTTTTTTCTTTTTTTTAGCAATCCCTCTTCTATTGTAGATGTGCTTAATTCTTACTTGCCATTGTGAAACTCAAGCTAGAATCAGCGGTGGGGAAATGTTTAGTGGTAACTAGCAATTTCATAATAAGCAAAGGATGGTCTCAAGTCTCAACCATGACTCCTTTAAACCCTCTTTTCCAAGCTAATGGTAAGTGGTAACCCCAATTTAAAGGACCATAATTCAGAACTTTGTCATGTCAATGGCATGGGATATGCACGTAAAATTTGTTCAATATGATAAAGGGAAAAAGATAGTTAAAATTATGATTAAATGATTAAATTCATAATTTTTAAAAAGTTTAAATTTTTATAACAATTGGTAATTTATTAAAAATTAAATAAGTTAGCAACACAGAAAGATCAATTTCCTTAGGGGCCCTTGAACTATGTTGTGGAGTGGTTTGCAAGGTAGCCAATAGTAAATTCAAAAAAGAATGGTTTGGCTATCTCCAATAGGCCACAGGAGGCCTTGCTGAAGTAGCTCTCTTCCTCATGGGATAGGGATAGCCCTCCAAATGTGGGAACAAATTGTGGCTAATGACTTGAAGGTAAAGTATGAGGGGAAATAAAATAACACAATTTTAATGTCTACCATACTTTTCCAAGCTAGATTCAAAAGAAAAGCATCACTATTTGTACGACTTGGTCTTATTCCGAAACCACCAAGCCTTTTCGGTTTAGTGACTGGCCCAAAAAATACTTACTAACATAGAAACATTATTTACCAATTTGAACTCAAATTGCTCGATTCACAAAATCTATTACCTTTAATGTTCAATCATAAACCTTGTTTCAATGCATCTACACAGGGCCGGCTGAAGCTATAGGCGAGCTGGGCCACCGCCTAAGGCCCCCACTTATAAGAGGGCTCCCAAATAGTAATAATATAGTATATAATATTATTTTTCCATCTGAGAAAAAAAAAATTACAAACGACCATCACCAGGTCCATGAAGACCTGTTTCTCACAGAGGCCCGTTTCTCACAAAATAATAATAATAATAATAATAATAATAATAGTCATAATTAATTAATTTCAAACGGTCATTACCAAATCTCATCAGGCCACCCGTTTCTCACAGAGGCCCCGTTTCTCACAGAGGCCCATTTATCACATAGAAAAAAGCTGAAGTGACAAACTGACAATGTGACTAATCCCATCAGATCAAACCATCACCAAATCTTTAGCTTGCATAAGAAAAGATTACAAACGGCAAAAATTATTAGCTTGTAGAAGAAAATATTACAAAAGTAGAAAGAAGAGGCAAATAAGAAAAGAAAGAAAAAAGAAAGAAGAAAAAAAAAAACTCATTCTTTGACTCTCTCTATCTGACTATCTTGATTCTTAAAAAAACACTCATTAGTTGGCTTACTCATCAACTGTGTTGGCAATAGACTTCTGTGTTCACTGAAGGTTCCTTTTTTGTTTTCTCTTCCTTTGTCTCTTTCGTCTTCTTCATGTTTACTGCTGGGTGTCTCAGTTTTTTTTTTAATCGGTCTCTAGGGTTTTTTTTTTTTCTTTTGAAGAGGCGTGAGTAGAGCAGTGTCTGGGTTTTTTTTTTTTTCTTTTTGGCTGAAGCTGAAGTGAACTTTGGTTTGGTTCCTTTAGATTTCTCTAGAACTCTAGAAGCCTTTTGATTCTTTGAAGGGTCTGAATGGTCAATAGACCCATAAAAAGAAAAGAGTTAAAGTCTTACACGTTTAGGCTGAAAGTTGAATAGTCTTACACCTTTTGAGTTTTGAATGGTCTGAATAGTCTAGTCTTACACTTTTTTTTTTTTTATTTTTTTTTTACTTTAAGAAATCAGATAAGTGGTATGGGAGTTAACTGTTAAGGTATTGATCTGATCTAGTCCTAAACGTTCTCTTCTTTTTTCTTTTTTCTTTTTTTTTTTTTAAGAAATTAGATTTAGAGGGATAGTGGCTAGGTTTTAGTCTTAGTAGATCAAGTTGAGTCCTACGCATTATGCTAAAAAAAAAGTTTTACTGCTACTGTGCTACACAAAAAAAAAAAGAGTATTAATAACAAAATTATAAATTTAGAATAATTTACTTTGTACTAATATTAATTTTAATTTTTTTGTGCAAGTTTAAAGTGTAAAGTGATCATATTAAGTAAAGTTGCAATTGTGCATTTGATAAAACAGGTTCTATTGTTTTATACATTAAATTTATATTATTTTAGTTAAATTGTAATTTTTTTTTTATTATAGATTGTGTTTCATTTATTCCTAAATATTTTTTAATTACAAATGTCTACTAGAAAATATTTATCTGGATATGAAAAAAAAAAAAAAAGACAAAGAGAAGAACTAATTGAATCTCAAAAAGGAGCTATGGACAAATTTATTACTAGTAAAAAACAAAATCTTGCAGAAAATTTGAATGTAGGTTTCATAAATGAACAAGAAATTCATCAAAAAGAGTTAGAAGATAATGAAAATATACAACAAAATGATAATAACGAAGGTGGTCGTGATAATGTTTAAACATGTAATGTCACCATTCTTGATCATGAAGCTCAAAATAATTTAGAGGAGAGTGAAAATATTAATGATCAACCTAATTATATTCCTACAAATATTTTTGATCCAAGTCAATGGAAAACTATTGATATAAAATTAAGAGATTTGTTAGTAGAAAATGGTCCAATAAGAGTTGATGATCTAAACTTTCCTATAGATAAGAACTCTAGACATTTTTCTACTACGCATTATATTCGAAAATTACCAAATGGGGAGAAACATGATAGAAAATGGTTAGTGTATTCGAAAGAAGTAGATAGATTATTTTGTTTTTGTTGCAAGTTGTTAATTCAAAATCTAATACAAATCAACTAGCTAGTGGAGGAACTAAGGATTGGAAAAATATTAGTTCTCTTTATTTGAAAATCACGAAACAACCAATGAGCATATTACTAATATGAATACTTGGATTGATTTAGAACTAAGATTATTGAAGAATAAAACAATTGATAAAAATGTCCAAGAACAAATTAAGAAAGAGAAAGATCCACACAAAAGGCCCCGTTTAAAGTTTTCGCCTAGGGCCCCCAAATTCATTGAGCCGGCCCTGCATCTACAATGCGAAAGAAGCATAACATTTTTCATGCCAACAAACAACCTCTGCTCCTTTGAATCATGATCCATTGATGTTCATTTCTTCAAATTTATCAAACTTTAAAAGTCTTGAACATTACTTTGAAAGCCTCTACAAATCATTATTTCCAATTCTTCATAAAAATAATAAGCTTGTTGGGAATTTTAGGGGAAATTAATGGAAAAACCAAAAATTTGAAGTAGGTTTAAGGGCAAAAATCAATCATTTTCTTTAAGATAATATTTTCCCTACTCAATTGAGTTTGGTAATGGATTCCAAGTAAATCAACTTAGGAATACAACCAAGTCTAGATTCTACATGTAACTATCTTGAAGAATCTTGTGAATTTATTTCTTATGGTGGGCAAAAAATATTGTGCTTTTAAAAGCCATAAAATCTCTAATAAAACTATAAATAATTGAAAAAAATATTAAGAGGTACAATATTGCTTGAATTTACAATATTGAGAGGCACAATATATACACATACATACTTTTTTTTTTTTTTTTCAATTAGGTGGAAGATATATATATAGGTATAATTTTTTTTACAGTTACACCTAAAGGATAAATATTTGTGGAAATTAATTTATTCAAGACTTGCCTTTTAGGTTACTTTAAAAAATAATAGAAAAATAAAAATAAAAAAACTTCCTCTACTGAAACTATGGTAAATCAGGGTCTCATTTCACTCCCTTTCACAATCCTTTCCGTTCTTATTCTTTTCTTACTAATGAATTCCTGTGTTGCTACATTAGAAGAGAAGGGAGCCGCTTTGATCAGAAAATCTTGTAATCGTTCTATGTATGAGAAAATTTGCATATCGATGTTTGAGTTTAACAAATGACACACTTTCATATGTGTTTAAGGTGTTCGACAACAATAGCGAGACAACTAACCACACATTGTGGTTGAACTGTTGGGTTTTGTAGAGTCTAGTTGTATTTTATCCGAATTATGATTTGACTCGAAATAAAAAAGTGTTACTGTTTTAAATGAGAATTTTTTTTAAAGACTTAGTCTATGAAGAGGAAGTTAAATATTGTCTTGTATAATTGTTTTCTTTAACATATTTTTTTTTCTCTATTTTTGCATCTCACAAAGCTGAGAATTTCGTATATATTTCCTACATTAACATGAAAGAATGTCATGATAATTACGACTTTGCAGTCTTTGAAATCTCTCAAGTTTTCGATCTCTTCGATAAAGGGTTATATGGTGATGCATCTAGGAAAGTTGGTTATGCCAATGAAGCCGCCTTTCTTTGTCGTAAAAGTGGCGTGCCACAATTTGCCGAAAGAAATAATAAGGTTGAAAAATTCACTTTACGACATAATTTGCTTTTGTATCCCATTCCTCCTAAGTGATTGTTGTTGACAATAATTTGTGGAGTTCAATATATATCTACTTCTGTTTGCCAAAGTATGCAATTTTTTTTATTAGTTCATGATAAAAGTGGTGGGCAAATTTGATAATGTAATAAAATTGTTGTGGAGTTTTTCTGTGTTTCTAAAAGGACCTTATATTTGTTCATCAAATTAATCTCAAAAAACTTCAATCTCTCCTTAATTTCTAGGGAATTCTTTATACTAGTTCTCTAAAAAAGGAGGATTTGTTTTATTTTATGTTTTTAAGAATTCAATTGTTGGAGTAGGGACAAATTTGAACCTAGATTGTTTTCGTTAGAAGCACTTAGGAGAAAATTGGCCTTTGCCCCTTTCGTACAAAAAAATCTAGCATTTTGTCCTCTTTCACAAACTAATTAGGGCAATGCCCCTGTTTTGTAACTCAATTTTCTCAAAATTGAGTTTCAACGTCACTATAAGCTCCTTAAAACGCCACTATAGGTATGGGGTGATCAAACTTTAAAAAAAAAAAAAAAAAAAAAAACTTGCATGGAACTCGAGTTCTAAAATGCCACTATAACATCCTTAAAAAGCCACTATATGGCTCCAGATTATTATTATTATTATTTTTCAGTTTGTTATAACTCGATTGTCTAAAAATTGAGTTTCAAAATAAGGGTATTTCTCTAATTAGTTTGGAGAAGAGGGGCAAAATCCTAGATTTTATTTTTTAAAAGGGCAAAAGCCCATTTTCTCCGAAGCACTTGTAAAAAGTTGTAGCATCTTTTCATTTCTCTATTAGAATTATGATGAATAAAATCATACTTCTCTAGCTATCCATTCCTTTTGAATTCATGTGTTTCTACATCAAGACAAGAGAAAAGAGTCTCTTTAACCAAAGAACCATGATTAGCGTAAACAAAATTTGTACATAAGTGTTGGGTCAAATCTATTTGGGTTATATTTATGCATGTTGGCACACACTTGATAAAACCAAGAGAATCAATATCTACCAAAAAAAGGTGTTTTAATTTGATCAGAAAAACAAAATATTTTGGTACCTATTAAATTAAAAAAATTATGCTATGTAATAGATAAATAGAAACATTCATCTCACAATTTATCGGATGATCACGTCCAAAAACCTTTCATATATATAAAAGAGGAACTTTATATATACGTTAGTTAGAGCATTCACAACAGTGGAGATATAATGCTATATTGCTAAAATTTAGCTCCACAAACACAAAAGTCTTGCTGTAGCAGTGGAGCTAAATCTAAAAATTTTAGCTCCATTGCTACAGTGCACATTTACAAATAAATGCGCACTGTTCATGAGAGCTAAAAAAAAATTTTTTTTTTTTTTAATCCTTACCTGATTAAAATATTACCCCTCTCTCTCTCTCTCAACTCTGATCATCTCAGCTCTCTCTCTCAACTCTTTCAGCTTTCTTTCATCTCTGATCATCTCACCTATCTCTCTCTCAACTCTCTCACCGCTGCCAGCCCAAGCCCACACTGCCGACCCATGCCACTGTCGATCCTCGTCGCCAAACCCATGCCGTCGATCCACACTGTTCGATCCACATCAATCCACGCCGTTGATCCACCGGCTATGGTAGTGGAATGATGTTTGATTTTTTTTTCTTCTATGGGTTTGATGGCTGTAGTGGTGGGATGATGTTTGATTTTTTTTCTTCTGTGGGTTTTGTTAGGTTCTAAAGTCTTAGGATTTTATGTATTTAGAACTCTAATTTGTAATGTTGGCAAACCATGATCAAAACAATGTATTTAGTCTTATTTAGGCTTGCTTAAAGTTGGTTTATTATTGTAAAGTTGGAATCGAGTGGCTGCAGAAGTACTTGGGACTTTCGGCCTGGCTCGATCGATCGAAAGACAGGCTCAATTGATCGAAAATCGCATAGGTTGATTTTTCTGCAGAATTTCCAACTCAGCCCCACTTCATTAAACGTTTAGGGTTTTATGTTTTTACCCTAGGTATATAAACAAAACCCTAACCACGTTTTTGGAGGCACTCCATATTGTATTGTTGCTCATACATTGCAGTTTTGTGTGAATCTCTTGTGAGATCTTAGAGGAGCTTTCCGTTATACAAAACTTAGGGTTTTCAAGGTAGAGATGATTTCAACATCTTGAAGATCATTACAGTTGCAACCATTGGAACTTAAAAGAAAAACAAGCGGGGAGCTTGTAGCTGATTGAGGAATTCAAGAAAGAAGTAGTCCGTGGATTCGGAGCTTGCACGTGGTCGTGTCAGTAAGTTCTACTGGTGGTTAGTATTAGGAAGTCGAGCGGGGAGCTTGTAGTCCTTTTGTAAGAACTTCAATTCTTTCATAGTGAATTCTGGTTTGCCTTAAGGATTGGTGGGTCAAATCCTCCCCACGTTTTTCCGTGTGGTTTCCTAGGTGATCATATCTTGTGTTCTTTATTATTTCCGCTGTTTTATATGTTTTATATGCATGATATGATTATTTGATTGTTTTACCTATTATTGTTTAATTTGACTAAGTAACAACTTGGCTAATTAATCTAGACTATGCAATCTGGTTGTTTTTAAGGGGTCTAAAACCGTTCAAGTGGTATCAGAGCAGGTTGCTCTTTTGTTTGAGATTTTTTATCTCTAAGCTGATCCTTGACCCCGGTTGTCATGGAGTATGGACACTCTCTGTTTGTTCCTCCTCACTTTGATGGGAACAACTATGCTTACTGGAAAGTAAGGATGAAAGCATTCCTGAAATCCATTGATGAGAGGGTTTGGAATTCCGTTGAATACGGATGGCAGAAGCCCACTACTCCTGTGAGTGAGTGGCAAACTTCTGAAAAAGAAGCAGCAGGCTTCAATAGCAAAGCTATGAATGTCATCTTCAATGCTGTTTCAATGGAGGAATTTAAGAGGATCTCAAATGTTGAGGTTGCTCATACTGCATGGAAAATCCTCCAAATTGTGCATGAAGGCACAAAGGCAGTTAAGATCAATAAATTGCAACAATTGACTTCTAGATTTGAAAGTATTAGAATGTCTGATGATGAATCTTTTGATAAATTTTATGCTAAATTAAATGATATTGTCAATTCTACTTTTAATTTGGGTGAAATCTATGAACAACCTAAAATTGTTAGGAAGATTCTTAGATCCTTAACTGAGGACTTTAGAACCAAAGTGACTGCCATCACTGAAAGCAAGGATGTGGATTCCATCCCTGTTGCTGAGCTTGTAGGATCTCTTCAGTCCTATGAGTCTGACCTACCTAAAGCAAACAAATTCAAATCAATGGCTCTTAAGTCAGTTGATGATGTTGATGGTAGTGGATTTGATGATGAGCTCTCTGCTATAGAGATTGCATATCTTGCCAAAAACTTTAAAAACTTTCTTAGGAATACCAACAGAAAGGCAAGAGGTACTTACACTGCTGAACCTAGAAATTTTAGGAAGAATGATCCCACTAAGGTTAATAACTTTGAAAAACCTAGAGAAAAAGTTGGTCAATCTTCAAATAATTCTTTGGGTCCTCAGTGTTTTGGCTGTCAAGGGTATGGCCATGTGAAATCAGAATGTCCTATATTCTTGAGGACTAAGGGTAAAGTTATAGCTGTAACCCTTAGTGATAATGAGGTTTCTGATGATGAGTCCGCTAGTGACGAGGATGAAAACTTCATTGCTTTCATGGCTACTGCTATAGTCAATGAAAGCATATCTGTTGAGGAGAACCCTTCTGATGGGGAACTCTCTGAAGATGCAGATCTTCAAGAGGCCTATAACAAACTTTGCAAAGTTGCTGCAAAGGATGTTATGAAAGTTGAACTTGGCCTAAAGAAAATTGATTTTCTTGAGCTTGAAAAGAAAAATTTACTTGTTAAACTGTTTGATGCTAATGAGCTTTTGAACAATGTTAAATCTGAGAACATGCTTTTGCTTGAAAAAGTTAGAACTTTGGAACATGATTTATCTGTTGCTAGATCTGCTAGTTCTAAACTTGATCACATGCTGAATGTTCAAAATTATCTTTCTGATAAAACTGGGTTAGGATATGTTGAAAGCATCTTTGATTCTGGACCACATTCCACTAATTTTGTTCCTTCTTCTTCTTGTGTACCTTCTGTGAGTGAAGTTGTGAGTGAAACTGTTAAACCCCCTGTGAGTGAGGTTGCTAAACCTGTAGAAGTTTCACCACCTAAGAAGATTAGGGTAGACTTAAGAGAATCTAAACCTAAGGAGCCTACCAAATCTAAGGACAAGATGCATGGTAAACCTGCTTGGGTTTGTCATTACTGTGGAAAGTCTGGACACATTCGTCCTAACTGTTTCAAGCTTCAAGCTGATAAGAGAGCAAATAAACCAAAAGTGCATATGCCTCAAGCACAAGATCCTATGGCACTAATTGGTGAATTGGTAAAGGTGTTAAACCTTTATTCCAATCCTGGAGTTGGGAATCAATCTAATGTGAATAAGAACTCCAATGCTCGTGGTGCATCTAAAAAGTTTTCTTGATTTTTGAAAACAAGGTTGGTCAATCTTTTTACACATGTTATGTCTTGTGTACCTTGTTTAACTTTGACGAGCTTATTCATTGCACTTAACTAGTTGAAACTTTGTAGTGCATGTTGTGTGGGAAAGATGTGTATGGTTTTTAATCACTTTGTCTTAATCATGAAGTCATATGTTATTTGACTGTCGGACTTGATTCTTTTGAGAAAGGCATAAATAACCATCTCACCACAGTTCACTAGTCAATCATGAACACCTTAGTGCATATCATAAGATTGTGTGCTCGAGAAAGTGTAGCACATGCACAAAAAGAACATAAGGTGTAACCTCAATTAAATTAAAACTGGTGTGTACTATTAGGCTTGATGCCAATTCACTTAATTCAAACCGGTGTGTACTATTAGGCTGAATGCCAATTCATATAAATAAGAGGCAAAAATGCAAGAAACTTACATGATTGCAAGCTTTTGTTCTAGGAGATGTGGGAGTTATAGGATGTAACTCTTTAGGTGATAGTCTCTTTTAAATTCTATGTGATGAATTGTGTAGACTTTGTGTTTGATTGCTATTCACATATCACTTCACATGTATCTCAAGTTTTTGCTAGTATCACACACTACACAAGTTACTCTTTGTTAAACACTGTACATGCTAGTGTGTGTGTTTTTGGTCTGACCAACCAAGTTTGAAAATATCTTGAGATTTGTGCACAACATATTTGATGCTTGAGAAAATTCAATGGGAGAATGATTGAAACTTGTTTTTGAGAAAATTGGGTGAAAATTTTGGGTTTTTGAAAAAGCATTCCATCTCATACTCATGCATTTTGATTTGGTTGTTCAAATGCTTTGAGGAGTTGTTTTTCAAAATTAGGTTTATGTTTTTCAAAACTGTGTTTTTTTCTCAAAATTTTTGTGAGCCTCTGCCCTGTTTGATCGATTCATTCTGATTTTTGATCGATCGAAAAAGTGCTCTAAATTGTTTCAAAATGCCTGTCTCATTCGATCGATCGAATGTAATTTTCGATCGTCGCAGATCGTGGAAAAGCTTTTTTAAAAGTTCAGATCTGACTTTTTCAAAGTACTATTTCAAACTTTTCAAACTTTTCCTTTTCTCTCTCCGACGAGGCAAGCATCACAGTCAGTTTTTTGTCGTTTTCCTCCGAATTTTTTGCAAAATCTCTCTTTCCTCAGGCCAGTAAGACTCTTTTACCCTTCCTTTTGATTTTATTTTCATGATTTCATGCATAAATTCATGCATTTAAGGGTGAATTTCGGACTTTGCATATTGGGATTTTCTGATTGATTCAAGCCTTATTATGTGCAATTGATCATTGGGTTTTTGTGGGGACACATCATAAACATGATTCTTACATGTTAATTTGATCAATTTTGAGTTTGGTGAAAAATTGAAAATTCTAGGGTTTCTAATTGATCCGAATTGGGGATTTTGTTCAATTAAGGTTTAATTGATGAAATTGGCCTGTTGAGTTGATGAAATTAGTTATTCTAATCTGTTTTCAACATTGTGTAATGATTAATTCATCAATTTGTTGTAAAATTTTTCAAGTGGTTTTCAAATTTTTTAGGGTTTTTGTTAGAAACTCTATGTACGAGCCAATTTTGTGTAATTGAATTTCTTTTGAACTTGTTAACCGCATTAGTTTATGCATCACAACATTGTTATTGTTCATGCATCATATAGAATTTTGTTCGATTGATTATTGTGCTAACTTGCAGTCTGCCCTTAATTTTTGTTTATTCTTTTTGGTTTTTCCTTGTGTCTCTGTCCTTTCCTTAGCATCATGCCTAGGAAGACTAGAGCCCGCAGGACTATTCCCTCTCCTTCTCCACCCCCACCTTCCTTTGATAGTGAGAGGTTCCCTAGTGAGAAAAACCAAGAGCTTTATGAGACTCTAAACATTAAGAGAAAAGTTTGGGCTGAGCATTTTGTCACCTTAGATGAGGTTGATCCTGCCATTAGGGCAAACTTTGAGCGTAGGGGTTGATTACCATTGCTGGATGTTTCTGATCCTCCTCCTCCAGTTACCCTGATTAGAGAGTTCTTCTCGAACATCTCTATCCGCGTCTATGATTCCAACACTCTAGTTAAGAGTTGGATACGAGGCGTAGAGTATGTCATTACTCCTACAGTAGTGTCAGATGCTCTAAGGGTACCTTTGGTACAGCACCTTGTCTATCCCTATGATGAGTCACCAGAGTTGAGTGATGTCATGTCTTACATCACTGGGTCTTCTATCCAGTGGGGTTCTGATCCTAGGATCACCACCGCTGAACTTCCTGAGACTGTTTATCTCTTCTTTAGGATAGCTTGTCACTCTCTTTGGCCCATTTCTCATCTGCACATCATTCCTCTCGAGAGGTGTGTATTCTTATACGCTCTTGTCACTGATGCTCCTATTAGTTTTCCTCATTTTTTTCTTCGTTCTTTGAACGAAGTTTATAGGAGTTCATCTACTGCTTCTGCTCTTGTTCATCCTATCTTCATTTATAGGATTTTACTTCATCTTGGTTTACATGATTTCCCTTCTTCTGAGCCCGTTCATATGATTGCTCCCATAGGTGCCTCATTTCTTAGACAGAGGGTTGCTCATCTTCGAGCTGGCTCTAAACACGCGAGGTCTGAGCCTTCTAGTTCCGTACCCCCTTCTTCTTCTACAGGTCCTGCTCGTGAGGCTCTTCCTGATCCTGTAGGTGCTGCTGCTGCTATTCCTCCACCTCCTGCGACTGACTTCGATGTTCGTCGTACTTTGGAGACTGTCATGACCATTCAGGTGGCTCATGGTTAGCTTTTGATGGACTTGTTCGATGAGATTCGTGCTTTGAGAGCGGATTTGGCGCATCTTCGTTCATCCTCACCACCTCCTTTTGATGATGGCCTGTGATATCCTTTGGCATTTCGTCACAAAAAGGGGAGTAGAGTTTGGATACTTGTAGAGGGGTTTTTGTAGCTAGGGGGAGTTTTTGTTACTTTTTAAGGAGCTAGTGGAGTTGTTGAGATTGGATTGTATCTAGGTACTTCACTTTGTATACTTTCTTTTTGGGCTATACTTGTTGGGAAATACATTTTTATTTATATGATTCTTGATTCTATGTGTTCACTGTTTATTGATTTATATTTATGATTATTCATTGATATATGTCTTTATTATGTGTTGTGTGAACTTTCAAGAATTGTTTATTTTTGGTGTATCTAACATAGGGAGAGAGTTAGATTACATATCTGTTAATTTAATGTTTTTCTGTCACACATGCGTTTATGCGTTTGTTAAGTGTTTCAGGAATATACAGGTGCATTCGATTTGGCTGTTGTCTACACTTGCAACTGATGGATAGTAGTTAGGATTGAATTTGATTTTTGAGCATTACTTTTTGTGAAGGGCTTTTTATTGTAAACTTTGAGCATTTAGTTTATGTTTTGTCACGGATTGCCAAAGGGGGAGTTTGTTAGGTTCTAAGATCTTAGGATTTTATGTATTTAGAACTCTAATTTGTAATGTTGGCAAACCATGATCAAAACAATGTATTTAGTCTTATTTAGGCTTGCTCAAAGTTGGTTTATTATTATAAAGTTGGAATCGAGTGGCTGTAGAAGTACTTGGGACTTTCGGCCTGGCTCGATCGATCAAAAATCGCATAGGTTGATTTTTCTGCAGAATTTCCAACTCAGCCCTACTTCATTAAACGTTTAGGGTTTTATGTTTTTACCCTAGGTATATAAACAAAACCCTAGCCACGTTTTTGGAGGCACTCCATATTGTATTGTTGCTCATACATTGCGGTTTTGTGTGAATCTCTTGTGAGATCTTAGAGGAGCTTTCCTTTACACAAAACTTAGAGTTTTCAAGGTAGAGATGATTTCAACATCTTGAAGATCATTACAGTTGCAACCATTGGAACTTAAAAGAAAAACAAGCAGGGAGCTTGTAGCTGATTGAGGAATTCAAGAAAGAAGTAGTCTGTGGATTCAGAGCTTGCACGTGGTCGTGTCAGTAAGTTCTACTAGTGGGTAGCATTAGGAAGTTGAGCGGGGAGCTTGTAGTCCTTTTGTAAGAACTTCAATTCTTTCATAGTGAATTCTGGTTTGCCTTGAGGATCGGTGGGTCAAATCCTCCCCAGATTTTTTCGTGTGGTTTCCTGGGTGATCATATCTTGTGTTCTTTACTATTTCCGCTGCTTTATATGTTTTATATGCATGATATGATTATTTGATTGTTTTAACCTAGAATTGTTTAATTTGACTAAGTAACAACTTGGCTAATTAATCTAGACTACGCAATCTGGTTGTTTTTAAGGGGTCTAAAACCATTCAGGTTTGATGGCTGTTGTGGTGGAATGATGTTTGATTTTTTTTTTCTTCTGCGGGTTTGATGGTTGTGGTGGTGGCGATGGTGGTTGTTGTGGCTATGGTTTGGTGGTACGGTGTTTGATTTTTTTTTCCTGTGAGCTTGGTGGTTGTGGTGGTGGATTGGTGACTATGATGGTTGTTTGGTTTTTTATTTTGTTTGTGGGTTTGGTTGTGTCTGTGTTAGTGGTGGTGGTGGTGGTGGTGGTGGTAGTGGTGGCTGTGGCTGTGGCTGATTGTAGAGGTGGTTGTGGTCGGTGTTGGGAAGTTTTTTGAGTTGTGGGATATATTATTTTATTGTAGGGGTATATTATTTTATTGTGATGTTTATATTATTTTATTGTGTTGATAGTTAAAATAGATTTACTGCTACAGCAAGTGGGTAGATATAATAGATAAAGTAACTTTTGATGGAGCTCAAAAGCTAAATTTTTAGCTCCACTGCTGTGAATGCTCTTACATTCCACTAAACTACCAATCTATTAATTCATCTTTATTTATATTTTTTCCTCTATTGGATATCGGAAATTTTGTAACATTCAAATGCCACTAAACTGCTAAGTGCTAACCCACTAAGTATGCGTTTGGATAAAGCTTCTTCTCCCTACGTCTTTGTTTTGGTTTTTTTTTTTTTTTTTTTTTGGAGATGCATGTTTCTCTAGCTCTGGGCACTGAATCCCATGCACTGTTTACAGGACTTATAAACCTCTTTTTTTAACAAAACTTTTATTAAAAATGGGTCCTATGGCACTATTCACAAATTTAAAAATTATTTTACTATAATATTTTCAGTTTTCAGCAAAATAAGCAGTATCCAAACACACCCAAATCCTTTTTTTTTTTCTTTGTCACATAACTAAACTACATCTTAGTTCCGCGGGTTTCCTTGCTTGCAAGCCCAAACCAAACAGGTATAATGCTATTATGGTATCGCTCAAATAATATATATAACATCTCTCCTCTCTCGTTCATTTTTTTTTTCATCATATATTGGATTTGTTAGTTGTTGGAAACTTTCTATAAGCATTCAAATGTCAATAAACTACTAATCCATTAATTCTTTTTTTTTTTTTTCTTTCTTTGTGTTATATGGATCATTCCTTTAAACAAAAAATTTTCTTATGTAACGAATATATAAAACATTCATCTTACCAATATATATATATCAACGAACCCAATATATGTGTAACATAGGAATATTACAGGCATTGGTTGCATGCTAATAAAGTATCAATATACTATAATTCTTCTCCTTTTTTTTTCTATTGGATATTGAGAACTTTGTGAACATTCAATACCGCCAAAATTACAAATCCATTAATTTATTTTCATTTTCTACTATATCAGATTATGGATTCTTTGGTATAACACACTCTATAAGCATTCCGATCTCACTAAAGTACTAATCCAATATTATTTTTTCTTTGTCCTCACATTTTTCAAATATTTATTTTTTTGAATAACTTGATATCTCTAAACTACTATTCAATTCATATTTTTTATGTGTGTGTTTATTATATGAATGACTCCTTTAAACAAACAAATATATATATATATATATATATATATAAATTTTAATTTGTTATATGAGTTGGGTTTAAGTTACACTTAATGTAATTTGAAATAATGTTACACCTCTCAATATTTTTTTAATTGAACACGAATTTTAACAAATCCACCACTGGATTACATTATCTTCATGTATTTCCATACTTGCAAAATTTCAAGATGATTGGATATCCATAGTAATGTTATCAATCAATTGTTTAAATTCAATTTGTTATAGTTTAAAATAATGAGTAAAATATGAGATTATGGATCGAATGGTAAATAACAACCGATTGACATGAATATTAGTATGCATGTTATGAATATATAATCCAATGGTGTAATTTTTAAAAAATAAATTCAATAACAAGTTATTAGGTGATATAATATTACTTAGAATTACACCATGTGTAATTTCTTCAAATCATTGAATTGCAAATTTTTTTTAAAAAAAACATATCACGAAACTACTAATCCATCAAAAAATTTTTTATTTTTATTTTCTTAGTAATATATTAGATTCGTAATATATGGGAACCTCAGTAAGCATTCGATATTTTTAAACTACTAATTCTTTTTTTTTTTTTCTTTCTATGTTTTATTATATGAATGATTCTATTAAAGAAAAATATATCTTATTTAACGAATATATAAATTATGAAACATTTATCTTAAGAATCAAACTATGGACCCAAAATTAGAAAGAAAAAAAAAAAAAAAAAAAATCCTTTGGACCCTATACATATGTTCAAGAGAAGTTTTATATTCATCAGTTCCATACCACAAGACTACCAATCTACTGAATTCTCCTAATTTTTTTTTTCTCTTTATTGGATATTATCATTCACTATTGCTAAATTACAAATTCATTATTATTTTTATACAAGATAGAAATAGATATTTTTACCCTAATCTAAATGTTTATATGTATGAAACTAGAGACTTGAACTTTGACCCATACTCTCCAAATCCATTAATTTTTTAACTCTTCTTTGTTGAAATCAAATTCTTCAAATATGGAAAACTATGTAAGCATTCAATGTCAATGAACTACTAATCCATTAATTTTTATTTCTCTTTATCAATTTCGGGTATCGAAAACTTCATAAAACTTCGATATAAATTATGTACATAATTCACTATGAAATTAAAAAAAAGATTCAAACTTGAGGCACTAATCCATCATATGGGTCTTGCACATAGAAAAATTTTGATGTAGAGTCTCTCTTTTGTTCTCTCTCTCAAAACTTGTACTAAGACATAAAGAAAAGACACTATTTTTACTCTCCCTCTTCGCTCATACATAGAGAAACTTTCGTTTCTTTATTATTCCCTCTCCTCTCTCTACCTCTCTCTCCCTTTTGGTCTCGCAAATTCACACTAGTACACCCATGAAAACTTAGCTCTGCCTTCAACAAGGTACTCTTTTTCTCTGGTTCTTTTTCAATATTATGTTTGGTACTTATCTGGGTTTGTTTTATAATAAACTCTTATAATACTTGTGAATCAATGCATAACATGAAAACCCATTTGCCCAGGCTTTGTTTCTCACGTGGGTTTTTTGAACTTTCAAGCTTTTCCATGGAGGTTAGTGAATACTCAATCTCTCTTTCTCTTTACTTCAACTGCATACTGTTTATATTTTGTGATGTCACTATGTGCATTGTTATTGTCGTTTATGTTCATAATGTGTTTAAATATGAGTTAATTTTATGTGAGATCAATGAGAATTGTTGATATAAACTTTGGGTTCTCAATGGTCGGTTTTAATGTTTTCAGTTTACTTGTAATTGTCTGGAGTTTTGGTAACTTTGCACGAATAAACTTTGTTTGGTTTCAGTTCTTTTGTTTTGATCATTTACTCTGTTTGTTTGGTTTGATTTCAATTTGTGAACATGTTCAATTGTTCTTGGTGTTGAAATCATGTTTGACAATGGATCTGGGGTTGATTTTTTTTTTGTTCTGGGTTGGTGACCTCTAGATTCTCTGTTATGTTTGTTTTCCTTTGTTTGCTTCTTGTGATTAAAAGTTTATTGTGCCTTTAGTTCACGTATTTGGAATGTGGTCTTTGCTGCATGATCACTATATGTATGTCTATGTACAATACTGTGTTTACAGATTGAGCAAGTTGGGGTCTGAAGAGAGAGAGGGAGAGGATTATTGTGTTGATCATTCTAGAAAAGATGATTAATGGGGCTTTGTGTTATAAATTGAAACCTGGATTTTATTGGATGCTCAACAAATTGATCTTTACTTGCAATATTGATGGTCATAGATGGAGCATTCCTTTAATTGGATGGGCAAGAGGGACGATTTTCTTCTTTGATTTAATTTATTATCATTGATTAAGAAAGCTTCTATTTTTCTAATTGCTTTCCAGTTGTTTGCATTCTTGAGGGTTTCCCTTCTACTTGTTGGGTGCTTTACTATTTCTGGATAACATGAGAATTAAAGAACTACAATTATGTGCGTGCCTGCGTTTGTACATCTGTGCATATAGGCGATCGTATGTGATCTCCATTGTTTGAACAATTTCAGGGATGGCATTATCAGAGAAATATCATCTAATGCCAAGAAAGGGTTATCTATTTTTGCTTCTTTTAACTTTCATCATTTTCAAAACCTGGTTTTTAAACCATTCATGTATGTCATTTGCTAGATTGTTATCTGGTTTCAGTACTACTGGTTAATAGCAAGTTCAATTTATAATGTACATCTGGATCATATGTATTTGAGCACATCCTTCGTATTTCAACTTTGCCTGCTTGTAGTCCTTACTGTTTGTTTTTTATTTATTGGTATATTTTTCTTTTCTTTATGTTTAGCAGATGGAGTCACTTCAGCTGGATCATGATGGTAACTGCTTCGAAGAAGCATCAGATAAGCAGTTACTTCCTCCAGGATCTCCAGAGGAAAGGGATATATTTGGAGATCCACAGGTGAATACCAGAGTTGGCGATGATTATCAAGTGGAAATACCTTCCTTAATGACAAAATTTGAGCATGCTCAGCTTCTAATGAACCCTACTGATTCCGGAGTTACAGTTGATGTTTCCCACTCCTTTTTGATGGGTTTACCCATCTCAATCATGTGGGTTCAGGAAGTGAATAAAATTGAAGATGGAACATGGGAATTTGTTAGTAATCATGATGAGTTAGGTAACCCAAATGTGCAAGTCAAAGCAAGAAACAGAAAAAAGATTCATCTTAAGTTGAAGAAGAGATGTACTGTAAATAGTCTCGAACCCTCAAATGTTCTTGGATTGGACCATGACAAGGAATCAAGAACTGCAGATGTTGGAAACATGGTGGCAGGGAAAACAAGCTTAGTTGGAGTGCATAAAAGCAAAAGATATTACCCAGTTCCAGGTTCAAAATCTGAACCCTGGAGTGATGCTGAAGTCAATGGTTTCCTCCTTGGCTTATATATATTTGGGAAGAATTTTATATCGATCAAGAGATTTATACAGAACAAAGAGATGGGGGCAATGCTTTCATTCTACTATGGGGAATTTTATAGGTCTGATCGCTACCGTAGATGGTCAGACTCCCGGAAGGTTAGAAATAGGAAATGTATAACCGGACGGAAAATATTTACAGGATGGAGGCTACAGGAATTGTTATCTCGCTTGCTTCCTCAAGTCCCAGAGGAATTTCAAAGTACTTTGGTGGAGGTACTTCAAGTTCTCTTCTATGTTTGTCATAAATCCTTTATGTTTGAATCATAATGACATACAATTTAAAATATGGTTAGTAACTTAGTAATCTCTTATTGGAACTGAACTCACATCCTTTTTCTTTTGCGTTGGGCAATGAGTTTAAAAAGCATCACTCCCTCTGCAATATATGAAAAAAAATAAAATAAAAAAAATAAAAACAGTTTTTGTTTTCATTTAGTACTAAGTGTGCATAATACCATCTTGTACTCATCTGTTTCACTTTCATTCACTAGATTTACATACTGGTTTTCTTTATTTATTCTTATGCAAATGACAATGCTATGGATAACTTAGTGCAATTGTTTTTCATTGGAAGTTTGTTTCACCAGTCCAATTACTTTTAATACGTAATTGAACAAGGCGAATAAATAAGAGCAATGCAAAAATATGACAAGTTCCAAATTTTAAAATAAATAAGATAAAAGCAAATATAGATGAATACATATACTAATTAGCAATTAGTTTCTCTTCTTCTAATCTTTGGCTATAACTTTTATGTTTCACCAGTCCAAAAATTATAAGCTTTCTGCATAAAATCTTATTTTCTTATAATTCAATATAGAAGTTGTGTAAGAAAGTTTTGGGTCACTATTTTAGGGATCCAGATTGCAATGTGCCACAAAAGAGTCTCATGACTTGAATTGGCTTTCAAAAGAGGTCTAGATTAAGATAATAGTTACCCTTAAGTCAAAATATCTTCTTGCTATGGGACTAAAGGAAGGCTTACATACTCAACCTTTGCACAGAAATATCATCTTGCTATGGGAGGAACAAGAAGATGGGTGTACTCACTGACAGCTGAACAATTGTACTAAACCAGTTCCATCTAAATCTAGTAAATTAATGAGGATAAAATGCTGCCAGCATTTATCATTATTTGATGAATTACTAAGGAAAGAGTTCTATAATTAAGAATAGAAAACAAGTCACCCATCAAGAGTTGGTGAGACAATGATGGTTTATAAACTAATGAATTAAGTTTGAGAATTAAAGGAAGATTGTTATGGCTAGAATCAAGATTTTAAGAATAGAGTTTTCAGAATGAGGTAAAATACTTAAAGGAAGCTTTGGTTCTTTAAACAATTTTCTTGCTTTGATAGCTTAGATTAGATTTGGAAAGTGTTCTGTAATATTTTTAAATATAGTGAGGGTTTCAAATGTATCAGTTGATAAAGGACGGCATTGATCTTAAACTCTTCAACAATTGTTTAAGAATTAAGGGGCATCTAAAATCCACAACTTGTGGGAGAACCTTTATGTAGAAGGATTATTGCCCTTTAGAATTCTATATATGTGAAGTTAGGGAAGGATTCCATGAAACGATGATATAGCATTCTCATGATATGCGTCAGATATTAATCAGATCATAATAATCTGTGGTTTGGTCTGAAGTGTTGATTCACCTTTTCTGTACCTAATGGTTCCTAGAAAATAAAAGCTCCCCCTAAATGTTCATTTAGGAATCCTCTTCTATAATCATTATAGTATGTTTATGTCCGCTTCTATAAATATTATGAGGCCATCTTAATCATCCGTGGTTTGGGTCTGAAGTGGCGATTCACCTTTTCTGTACCTAATGGTTCCTAGAAAATAAAAGCTCCCCCTAAATGTTTATTTAGGAATCCTCTTCTATAACCATTTTAGGCTCTTTATGTCCGCTTCTATTAATATTATGAGCCATCCATTATATCTGTATCTGATGGGCTTTCATGAAAAGAATATTGTATCTTTGTTGCAAAAGAATAATCCATTATGCTTGTGATCTGTAGGGCTCTAAGTCATTTGCAGAGGGAAGAACTTCACTAGAAGAATTTGTCTGCTCTTTGAAGTCAACTGTTGGCATTCACATTCTTGTGGAAGCTATAGGCATTGGTAAGGGGAAGGAAGATCTCACGGGCCTTGCCATGGAGCCTGGAAAGACCAATCACATATTTCAAGTTTGTCCTAACCTACCAACCGGCAAAGCTTGCTCCTCTCTTTCATCCAGTGAAATACTGAAGTTCCTGACTGGAGGTTTCCGGTTGAGCAAAGCCCGGTGTAATGATATTTTCTGGGAAGCTGTTTGGCCCCGTTTGCTGGCTAAAGGATGGCATTCTGAGCAACCTAAGGATCAGGGTTATGTGACACTCAGACATTACCTGGTTTTTCTTATGCCTGGTGTTAAGAAGTTCTCGAGGAGGAAACTTGTGAAGGGAGACCACTACTTTGATTCTGTTAGTGATGTTTTGAGCAAAGTGGCATCTGAACCAAAACTTCTTGACTTTGAAGCTGAAGAAGCTACAGTCAGGAGCAGCACTGAAGATGGATGGGTTCCAGAAGTGACATCAGACCCAGATGATCCATCCAATTATCAGCGCCATTGTTACCTTAAACCCCGAGTTTCTATTTGTAATCAGAATGGTATGAAGTTCACTGTTGTTGATACCAGTTCAGTCCATGGAGGAAAATCATCCAATGTGAGAGAACTGAGATATTTACCAGTTGAATCCAAAAGGACTTCCAAGCTCTTCAATCATTTGAATGATAATGAAGGGAAATTCTTTAAGAATTCTATGGATGGATATGAGGTTTCTGCTACAGATATGGCATTGAACATTGAAATGAATATAAAGAAGCCTAACCACACTGAGGGTACAATTGGTGAAAAACGTCCAAATGGCATGAAGTTCACTGTTGTTGATACTAGTTTGCTCCATGGAAAAAAATCATCCAAGGTGAGAGAACTTAGATATTCACCAGTTGAACTTGAAAGTAATCCTGAGCTGACCACTTTTTTGAGAGAAACTGAAGGGACCTCAGAAGATTCACTGGATGGGCATGCGCTTGATGCTGCTAACATTCTGTTGAACAGTGATAAGAATATTATATCCGATAGTGATAACACAAACCAAAAGGCAATCATTAATAACTCAGATACTACTGCAAACAAAATTATGGAGAGCCACCAGGATGAGAAGACCACTACATCCGATGACAGGCAACTGAAGAGGACTATCAAGCATCAATTTAGTCGGCGTGTAAAATCTGGCCATTCAAATTTTGTAGCACCTGTGATTAAAAGGCGGAAGTTAACTTCTTGTGCTAATGCCAAGAAAAACTGCATTGTTGAGGACTTATCAGAAGACTTGGGTTCAAAGAAAACAGGACTCTCTGTGGCATTGAACCCACCAGATGCAGGTAAGAATGTCAGTTCTCAAGTAGGTTCTCAAGAGAAAGAGCCCTCAATTATTTGTGCAGCTAAAAGCAGTCCAGAAGAGGAGAGTGGTGGAGGCATCCTTAGTGGAAATTTTACTGGCATGAAAACATCCTATCTGAAAAATGAGACACATCAATCCCTGCCATCATTTGACCTGAATCTACCCCAGAGTTTACAAGAGTCTGAAAATGGCGAAGCAGTAGTAATGGAGGTCAAAGACAGGCAGCGTGTAAATGAAGATGTTTCATGCTTTCCATCTAAGAAAATTGAGCCAGTTCCTGATACATTGAAAACCTCTATTGATATGGGTACTGCAGAACAGCAGCCTGATATGAACACCAGGAGGCAAGGCACAAGAAACCGACCACCGACCATTAGAGTATTGGAAGCTCTTGCACATGGTTACTTAAATACCCCCAGGAAGCAAAAGAGTGGAGAAGTTCAGACACGAGAAAATCCATTCTCTAATCATACCCGCAAGGCCCGAAGCAGAGTCAAAGTAACTTCAACTCGTGGTAACACTAGTACCAAGACCATGCAAATGGAAGAAAAGGAGGTGAAAGAAGCCTGTAGTATTAACAAAGATGTGGTTAGCCAACCTCTTGATCAAATTGAGAGAAGTGGCTCACTAGCTACTAGGGATTTGACTACCCGTTGTCCTGAAGTTTTGAGGACAATCAGGTGAGGTGGCGTGTTTCCTATTTTTACTTGAAAATGAGTTCTCAATTGCGCTTAATTTCTTCAAGGAGCATTGGAGCAGTCAACTGTCTTTTGTGGAAGGACCTTTGCTAACAGGAGACTGGCACAATCTGGAGAAATTGGAGTCTATTGAATGCTGTGCCAACCATGCTAACAGGAGGGTGCATCTTCAACTGTTTAGTTGCCTCATTACATTCATATAAAACTAATCAGTCACTAATCATGGTGCACCAGATCACAGTGCCGATCACCATTTAATAAAAAATTCTGAGGGCTCTTATAGCTATTTGCTGTGGCGACTATGAAGGCTAATATGTTATGCAGTGTATATGAAAATGTTTGGTAGGCTACCAATTGGTAGATATATTATTGGTGGTATTTTTTGGAATTCAAATAAGTTGTCTAAAGTTTAATGATAATTAGGGTGCTCTGGGGCAGGCTATTTAGATAAGATCAAGTTGCTTAGAAGTGTAATAATTGTAGTGGTACCCAAGGCAGAGGTTTAATGGCACCCTTCACAGTTGCTGTTAGTAGATACCTTTGCCAAAACAGAGAGTTACTGGGAAAAGCTGCTGAATCATCAAAATATCAATTTCTAATGTGCTATAGAAGGTTGTTTCAAGGGATCATCTTCCAATCTTAGTTTCTTTGTCTGCTAAATTGAGCAAATTCCGGTGCACTAGAGTTTAGTGTTTCTTAAGATGTTCACTTTGTAATGAATCAAATTTTCTTTGCCATTTGGCTGTTATGCCTGGACACATTCTGTCCGGTCTCATGCTTACTCGAAAGCAATGATTCAAGATATGTACTAAGAGTGCATGTGAATCTACTCTATACTTCCTCATTTAGCAATGTTCTATACCATTATTGAACTTTCAATATGTTTATATTAAGTTGAATAAGGTTTCCATGTTTAGAAAGAAGAAGAAGAAAAAAAGGCCAACTGAAAGAATTTCTCTTTAGCACCATTCTTATGCTGCATCTGCACCAGTCCCCAGTCCTATAGCACTCATATGTAATGTCACAACAATTTTGTTTTGCATAATATTATGGATCCCTTTCATGGAAAAACGGTTTTGTCCCCCCACTTAGCCTTCTCCTCCTCTAGGGGTATTTTAGTTCTAGTCATGGACATGCGCACATACATGATGTGAGATTCAATCATATGACAATTCTTGAAAAATGAAGACACAATACAGTGGGGATGCAACAATTAATTAACATATTAAGTTATAATTTACTTGTTTTGAGGCATATTTTATGCTTCTTTTTAAGTTTTCAAAAATAAATAATAACTATCAAAATCTATAAAAATTTATTTAAAATTAAAGAATTTTTTAAATGAAAATTTTCGTTTATTTTTTTCAACACAACATGTCAAAGGTTTGGGGATGTTCCTACTTTTTAGGTGTAATTAACTTCATTAGTATGCTTGCAAGTCTATTGGAAGTTTTATCCTTTGTATGTAATATAACATTATGTATTTTCTTAATGGCATAGCATGAAAAGCATGAATAAAATTTTTGAGTAAATTATGTTTTACTCCCTCATGGTTTTGCCTATTACAATTTAGTCTACAAACTTTTAAGTATTATATTTGACTCATTAACAATTGGATTGAAATGAAACTAATAAAAATTTCATCCAAATTAACAGATTTTGCCTTTTTTTTATAGACAAATTACTTCATTGTTACATTTTAATTTCTTAAGTTTTGGATGAAAATGAAATTGTTAGATGTATTTTGAGTGGAACTCTAATGATCTTATTAAGGTGGTCAAATAAAATCCTAGGGGGAGTCAAATATAACAATTGAACATTTATATAGATTAAATTGTGATAATGTCTAAGCACAAGAAAGTAAATCATTACTTTCACTAAAAAAATTTACCTTAGGAAAGTTGTTGCATGAGGCCTTTAAAAAAACATGGCATTGAAGAATATAAATTCTCTATCCCATTTTTTTGTATTCCACTCTATACTCCACCAATCATGATATATCATGTGATTGATTTCTTTTTTTTTTTTAATTTTAAACTTTGGTTATATTATCAAATTGTGATTAGTGTAGTATAAAATAGAAAACAACAAGTGTGACAAGAAATTTGTATTCGCGCATAAGGACGTTGGATGGCAAAAACCCATACCAATAATCATTCAGTTATTTCTTCATTTTTTTTTTAATATGGAATTGTCAATGTTCTTTTTTCACTAGCATCATTCAGTAAATTTTTTTTTCAATGGCACTTTTTCTTTCACGAGCTTTAGCAGCCTTTTTTGAACTTCCAGCCTTCATGGGCTGGAAAGCCAATTCAGGTTAGGCTACATCCACTTGTACCCACTATCTATACAATTCGGGTCAGACTTACTAACGTGGCCTTTCCTGGTTTTGCAATCCAATCTCAGTTGGCCCACTTACTAATGTGGCTTTGCCTACTTTTGCAGTCCTATTTGAGTTGGCCTACAAAGTGTACTTATATGCTCTCTCCACTTTGCTCCATAAGAAAATATCTTTGTTAAAAATTATGCCAAATATTTCTTTTTAAAAAATATAAAATAAAAGCATTACCCCAAATCATTCACATAAACTTTTCCTCGAAGAAAAAAAAAAATCAATCCATATAATCCTAATTGTGTGTGTGTGTTTTTTTTTTGTAAAGTGAAGTTATATATATATATATATATATATATAGAGAGAGAGAGAGAGAGAGAGAGAGAGAGAGAGAGAGAGAGAGAGAGAGAGAGAGAGAGAGAGAGAGAGAGAGAGAGAGGTTTAAGTTGCATTTGATGTAATTCTAAACAATATTACACTATTCAATAACTTATTATTTAATTCGTATTTTGAAAATCTTACCGTTGGTTTATATATTCTTAATTAACATGCATGTCAATTTTAATGCTAATTGGATTTTATTTACTATTTGACCCATAAAATTATCTTTTATATATTATTTTAAACTACAAGAACTAAAATTTAAACAATTGATTAATGAGATGACTATTAATATTTGATCATTTTAAAATTTTACAAGTATGAAGAATACATGAAAATAATGTAATCCAACAGTGGATTTATCAAAATTCACATCCAATTTAAAAAAATATTGAGTGGTTAAATATTATTTAGAGTTACAACACGTGTAACTTGAACTCAATTTTTTATATATTTATTTATAATTCAGATGGCCTTGGCCCACAAATTGTTTTAGCTCGAAACCCCAAAAAAAGAGAGTAGCTGAACACCTCCCCACCCTTCCCCCCAAAAGAAACCATAGAAAAAAAATTCTAAAGATGTAACAAGTGGGGAACTGTGTTTTCTTGATTTGTTGCAACCATGTGTGACATGCTTGCTTTAATTTGGTATGAAGCTATGATAAATGTCTTAATTTGACACACCAAAAAAAAATTAACCCCCACCTCTCCCCATTTCCCTTCCAAGATTAAAAACAAAAAGTAAAATTAGAATAATTAAATTAATAAATAACACTTCCCTTGTGTTTGGGGAAGTCATTATCAGAATTTAGATTTTGAATTTGCTGGACATTCGGGAAATCTTCAGATTTCTTTTCAGTGTCAATCCACATCAAAAACCTCAAGAACTCTTATCCTTTTCCTTAAGAACAAATATTTCAACATTTCGACGAAATTTCAAAGAGGAAAAAGGCCTGTCACCCTTCAATTCTTTCTTTTTCTTTTTTTACCTATGCTTGTAAATCAGATGATTGACAATTTTGTCTTGCTCCATCAAGCAACTTCATTTGGGTCCCATTTCTCTCAATAATGACAATAAAAACAGCTTATGAACGATGGAGCCTCATGGCTCCATGTCCATATTGATAAATACTCAAGCTAGTCCTTTTGCAGGACATGATTATTACTTTGTGAAATACTTCTGCACTCTTTCCATTTTAGGTATTGTTGTGGCTATATGGATGCTAGTTAATTAAATGAATTTGTACTAGGAAATTGTATTGTATTACAAATCTAAGAAATTTGTTGCATGAGTTAACGAAACTGCCAAAACAATTTCTCTATCTCCCTCTTTTTTTTTTTCTTTTTTTTTTTTTTCTTTTTTCCTTTGAATTTACATTGCTCTATAGTTGGATGGAAAACATTTGCTCAAAATTGATGCTTTATAAACATTCTAGTTTGGTTAATTTTTTTTTTTAGCCAAAAAAAAAAAAAATGGTTAATCTATCATTTGCTTTTTAGGTTTTTTCTTTATGAAGGAAACCCCCTTTCCTTAGTCACCCCAATATGAGACAATAGAATCTAGGGATCTCTTTTGAAAGTAGCTTTCTTAATGTCTTGCAATGATCTTCATAAAAGAAAATCTTTTTTCACATGTGGAAAGAAGAGGCAATACAAAAAGTCCTTACCAACTTTCTAGGAAATGTATCAAGTCACTTAAAATAAAGTTCTCTTTCTTTTATTTTATTTTATTTTTCCCTCCTTTTACTTCTTTTCTAAGGTGGATGGTAATACATTTGGAGGAAGACTATCTCATTTTGCCCATTTTTTTTCACAATTTTTTACTTCTTTATTGTTATCAGTGTACAATAAAAATAATGTCAATAATAATTTAATATAAAAATAATACTACGCTTATAAACCATGAAATAGATTCTGAAAAAATTGTGTCCCTCACATTCATTATTCACGATACTGGATGAGCTGACAAAAACCTATATGGTATACATTCGAGGTATGGATCAAATCCTTTTTTTTTTTTTTTTTTTTACTTTTTAACACATTAATTTTCTGTGTTCAGTACTATTCAACTATTTATGCAAGCCCCCCTAGACAGAGAACTCATGCATGGTGAATGATTTTTTTTACTTTTCGGCCAAAAGAAATAGTCCAGCTTTTAATAAAAAATATTTGAAACTTTTACCTAAATGATTGTCTTTGATAATGATGTTTCGTTTACTTTATGCTGAATATTGTGTGTGTACTGTAGTCTGATTATTCTGATAAAAATTTAAAAGAAAAAAAAAGAAGAAGAATAGTGTGTGTAGTGATTAGAGAGAGAGAGAGAGAGAAGAATCAAGAAACAGTATAAACAAAAACTATTGGTTCTCTCTCTCTCTCTCTCTCACTATTTTTTTAGGGAAAGAGCAAAAGAATAGGGCTAAACAAAATCACCAACCACACGTTCTCTTTTTTATGATGGACAGTTTTAAGCATCCACTTGCTAGTTGATCACTATAGAGACAGCAATGTTGAGGAATTATCAATAAACTAATTTAGTTGTTAATTGAAAAGGTAACCATCATGATTGCCATGCAGAACAAGAGGAACACCAATCTGATCCACTCTCTAATCATAATTAAAAATGCCAATTTTTTGTTTTCTAAGTTTAATGCATTTGGCACCATTGATTGGAACTCATCCATATTCTTTTCTTATGCATATAAACCTAAATATTATAATTGCCTCTCTCTCTTCTTTTTCATTGATTACGAAATATTTGTGCATGGACTGTTATTATTTATTCCAATTTTCTGTTTAATACAGTAATATCTTGGATTATATAAATTGGATTGATTACAAAATTTTTATGCATGGACTGTTATTTAGTCCATTTTTCTGTTTAATACAGTAATATCTCGGATTATAGAAATTGGATTAGATAAATATGTATTATTTGAATTTTTATTAAATCCCAAATCATGTATTTACAACATCGGATTGGCCTTTATAAATGATGAGGAAGAGTTCCAATTGGCCTTTAATTAACTCTTTGGATGTAGCGCAAATATAGTTAACCATTCTCGGTGTCATGACAAATACAAATGAACATAAAAGCGAAATACAAAGAATTGTGAAAATATGATATCAGCAGGCTAGAAGAGAAAGAAAACAAACACACAAATAATTTAAAGAAGGTACCTATCAATCAATGGCTGTCTTTTGTGTCGTTAAGCAATGGGCTTGACTAATATATCAAATGGAGAAACATTATTGTTCTTAATTAGGCCATAGTTTTCCCATTCTTATAAAACTCCGTTCTTTAATGTGTCCATGTATGCTACTCCAAGCAACAAAGCTACAAAAATGTAAGTCTTTAGAGCATACCCCATGTTTGATTATTCTAGTTTCTGTCCCCTTGTTGTTTCCCATTGATTGTCTTATTCTTCTATCTCTTAATTATTGTTTATACAAATATAGTTCATATATGTAGGGACAACTACGTCGGTCATAGATTCACAAATTTTTATATATGAATTGCTGCAAGTGGACAATTTTTATCCATTTACATAAACAATTAGTTGATGGGGGCACGCAATGGCATCATCACTCGTACAATATAATCTTAATTTGATACATAACATAAGTAGCATGGAAAAAGTTTCAAAGACTGCAAGTTGACCATTTAGAGGAAAAATTATAAATCTGCAGAGAGTTATGCGTAATTACCAAAATTTTGGCAAGGTAGCACATCTTTTCACTAAACCCACTTTTTCATTTTCAATTCTTTTTTATACTTTTTCATTTAACTCAATTCCAAATTAAAGATGAAGAAGACATTTTTCTTGGTAAGTAATGAAGAAAAAGACATAAAGAGAAAAGACAATATTGAAATAATATAGTGGATAAATTTGTCAACAAATCCTAGCTACAACTAGGTAGCTATAATCACAGTCATTGATATTTTTGTACGGGAGAATTTCTCTTTTCCTACTTTAAGTATAGAGCAGTTATAATGTCTCTATTTAATTTAAAATATGACAATGTCCCTCTTTACAGTTTCGTAATGAAAAATTTACCACCTTCATTATTATTTTCTATCATATTAATAGAAAATCCAAATTTTATGAAAAATGTGTCTGAAACTTCACGTTAATATCCTTAATACCCTCCAATAACATATGCGTCACATGCATATTTGAAGGGTTATTATTGTACACATGATATGTTTGCTATTGAACGGTTATAAGATTATTATTGCGCATGTGATATGTTTATTATAAGAGAATATTAAGGTTATTAACATGTGAGTCCAGCCCCGTACACATTTAAAAAGTAATAATTGATTTTTTCATTAATGTGACAAAAGTTATTAACAAATGTGGTGTTAGGTTTTAGCTTTAGGTTAGCAAATTATGAGCAAAAGTGTCTTGTATGGTGCTTTAAAAGTCTTTTGTATAGTAAAGATTGTTGCCTAGGTTTCGCAAGTTACTGTGCAAGTTTCGGCTTTCGATAGTTGTATGATCAATTGAGCCTAGCCAGCTCTCAATAGATTGAAATTTAATTGGATCGATTGAACTGCGGAATTCCAAATTCGAGATTTTAGCCTGTTCAGCCCATCGATTGCTTAGGGTTTCATGTATACAAGAAAAAGGTATCCTAATACACGTGAAAAATACTTTTAAAGCTCTACTGATTGTAAATTTGAAGGTATTGTGCCTCTTACTCTCAAAAGCCTTTTTCAGTCATCAAGCTAAAGCATATTCAAAACTGATGGTGTTGAAGTTTCTGTAATATATATAATTCCAATTTCTCAAAGTACTGGACCAAAATATTCAAGTGAGTACTTGAAGTCATGGACCAGATGTTCAAATGCAGCATATCCTTAACTAAAGAAGTTCTTGGATTTGAAGTCGTGTTGTGCAACGTTAGTAATTTTTACTAGAAATAGGGGTAATTCGGTTTGTAAAAATTTTATTCAGTCAGTAGATTTCTTTTTGCCTTAGCTGGGGTTGCTAGGTTAAAACTCTCCTCCAGTGGTTTTAACTATGAAATTTTTATACCATTGATTTTCTTTAGGTCACTATATTGTTGTGTTCTTGCTTCTGTATTTTCTGTTGCACTTGCTGTTTGAACAATATTGATGATTATTTGCATAATTAACTAAGGACTACTCATAATCTGATTAAGTAAATACTTGGTTTTAAAACTTGGTTAAAAGGTGTCTAAAACCAACAAGGGTAAGGTGTTCATCACGAAAAAATAACAGGGGGCATTGCAACGTTTTAAACTAAAGGGGAAACATTGGAAATTGTAACTGTTCTATAGGTACTTACAGCAAGAAAGTGAAATTTACCCTTTTTGTATTGACTAAAAAAATTGATAGATTGTGTTTAAATAAATCTCTTCTTATTGAATTACCGACTTTGGATGGAACCTTAAGACAACGAGCAGAACCTTCATTTCCTTAAAGGGATTTAATTCTAAAGCAAGAGATAGAGACACCCATTAATTGCGCTGTGAGCTATATGTATCAAATGAAGTGCTGTACAACACAACGAGTTCAACTTCAATTTTAAATGGTTAACGACAAATTTGTAATGGATATTTTTGTTAGTATAGCATGAAAAAACAACGCACTGATAGGGTGGTTGAAATGATGTTTTGAAGTTAAGAAACCCAAGGCTTAAGATAGAAATTATATAAAAGATTTTATAGGCACTAATGCCAACATCAAAAGGTTTTCAAGTGCTACATAGTTGGAATCAATATATGATCATGACATTTGTTTTTATATCATATCATGGTTAAACAACCTCTTACAACAATAATCAAAATTATGCGTATGTGAAGGTATAGTGCGAAGATGTATAACGAATGTTTTGTCGGTTTAACACAGGTACTGCATATCAAAGCTAGAATTTCATTCATTTTATTACAAAACATAAAATAAAATACAAAAAAATTGGCTATGATTAAAAAAAATGAAATATGATAATAATACAAGTTTATATGTACAATATAATGTTAAAAAAGAAAAAAAAAAGATAATAATATAAGAATACTTTTATTAACACCTTAATTTGCCTTATATAAAGAATAGTGAAAATTTGGTTTCATTTGAAGATACATCATACTTTTTGACCATAAGAGGTGCTGAAAGCAAAAAGGAAACTAAAACAAGAAAAATTCCCACGAATTTGGGTACATCAAAAGCCTATTGGAGACCAATTTTGCTAGAGGAAATTTTGAAAATCATAGAGAAATAAACCCTAACAAGTGCTTGTACTGTGTTGCGAGCTAAATCACCTAACGGTTGATTTCTGGTCAGAAATCCTAATGGAACCTAAGAACTAATTGTAAATTAAGCATAAATGTACAACTAATATAATATTATTTTGCTAGAGAGAGAATTTTATCTTAATTGCTAACCAAAAAGCTGCAACAGCCAAAAACCAATTACAATACAACAAATTAAGAATGAACTACAGGCTAGTTAAAAAGCATGCCCTTTATTAAGTGATTCTTAATTAACATGGGAAGAAAAATGTTAATTAATTGGGTACAGGTATATAAGTTTTAATTATTATTTTTTGGTGCAGACATCTTGCCTACTGTACTACAAAATATTCCTCAAAACGACAAGACTAACTGATTAAAAGATAGTTCATGGCCATATTGATTGGGCTATCCCAACGTAAGCTTTCATTTGAGAAGTTTAGAATCTCTCTCTCTCTCTCTCTCTCTCTCTCTCTCACAACTGCCCATTTAAAAAAGAGTTCACGAAAAATGTTTCTTCAAGTAATCTTCATCCTGCATAATGAGTCTATTCTCTCTCTCTCTCTCTCTCTCTGTCACTCTCTCATAGACACATAACACAGTTGACAGTACAAACAATTGATAACGAAAACAAAAGAATGGAAAGAAAAGTCAAGAGTACATTAATGTAAGTGGGGTTGAGCTGTATTGGCTGAGTCCATTCCAATCTTTCAAGTTCATGAATTCATGGTCTATTAATTTGGTGTGGCTTATGTTTGGTACAAAAAAATTTTGACCGCCTGTTTCATGAGTTTGTTAAGGATGTCAGTGACAATATTAAAACATTATTTTTTCATAAATTTGTATTACTTTTATTATTATATTTATACCAACGTCTTTAAAATCAAAAGGCCCCAGAACAAGAAAATAGAAAAATAATAATATCAAATTTCTTTTTTTATTTTTTATTTTATGAAATATCAAATTTCTCTTTTGTGGAAAAGAAGAAAAAAAACAAAATAGGTAGCAAGCAAAGCATGGAAGGAGTGGCTAGTGGGAACTAAAATTGCAGGTTTAAATTCAAGCGTCGTACCCAAATGGAAAAGAAATGAAAAGCAAGATTGCGATTTCTGTAAACATATCGTGCACATAACAATACCAATAAAGACTTCACATGATTGCTGTTCCTAACATGTACCCATGCAAAGTCCCATCACCATGCACATTACGTACACTATAGCTCGTCTGTGACTGATAGAGAGAGAGAGACAGAGAGAGAGACAGAGAGAGGCGGCAATTTGTACTAAGTGCATTAAATTGCCAATAAGTCTACGCTCAATAATTTTTTTTCATGAAGTTTTCGCACAAGAAGTGAGTTGTCGAATTCTCAACGATAGGAAGTACCTACTAGGTAAAAAGGTAGATCCGAATGAAAATTTGACCATTATAAAATTTGTGAGTTTTAGTTAGTTTAATTTATAAAATTTTTAGCATACACTTGATGAAATACTTAAATATTTAAAGAGATCTAAATGCCTATGTTTGTTATAAAAAAAAAAAATAGTAAAATTTCTTGTTGTCAAATAAGATATCTAAGTTTTGATTCTCACCTACACCAAAAATTAATTGAGTGTCATTATATATGATGATAACAGGTAATCATCAAGATCTAGCAGACGCTATAGGTTGAAATCTTAAAATAAAAAACAATTATAAATTTTTTTTATAAAATTTATTATGTATATATCATTGCTTTTAATTAAATCAGTTTATTTGTTTTTTTTTTTAAAATATATATAGGTAGATAGTGGGAAAGGTGTTCAAACTACAAGCATAGAATAATACTACAAATAATATTGCAACGCGTTTAAAATAAGGTCAGAACTTTTTTTTTTTTTTTTACAATTCTTCTAGCTTTTTTTATTTATTTTATTTTAAATCTAGTTTAAATAAGGTTGTAACTAATAATATTTTACAATTCTTTCCATAATTTGTGAGTTTGAGTAAATCACTTTTATATAAATCTATCATTGATGCTAATTTATTATGCACTAATTACAATAAAACATGTTAGTAGATATAAAAGGTTGTTAAAATTTTTGTATCATGAGATTTATTGTTTATGTTAATTAAAAGTACATGTTATTTTCACATTCAATATAAGTACAATCTTTTGAAATCACGTTTGTTCTCCATAAAACACGGTCCTCAAGAAACTTTGAGTATAACACTTAATCCCCATGTGGTATTGTTTTATGTGTAAATAATTAATTGTGTCATACTTAGCTCCCTAAGGTCTTTAAGTGTAATACAAAATCCCCCTATCGTTTGTTTTATGTAAAACTTAGAGCTTCATTTTCACGTAAAAGTTAAAACAATATCACATGGGAGGTTTTGTTCTATACTCAAAAGCCCACAAACTCCCCATGGTACTTAAGGGTTACATAATTAATGATTTACATATAAAATAATAACATAAAGAGGGATAGTAATGGTGCATGGTTGAGTCATGGGTGTCCCATCTGTGCCGCGTGCCCTATTCAAGGCAGGATGTAGGGTGGAGGCATTTTGCCAGGCATCCCTAATTAGGTGTCTTTGTCATTGATGAGTTACAAATGAGAAAGAAAAGAGAGGGGTGGCAATAACAAGGCCAAGAGAGAAAATGACAAACGAGTAAAACGTGTCCCCGCACCCCCTCTCTTGGGGGAAAGGAAAACTGCAGAAAGCAAAGCAGAGCAGGATGGGTTGAGCGAGATAGAAAATTTTTGCCATTTCCAACCACATGGAGATTAGGTGCCACACTCAAAACTTTAAGGAGATTCTATATTTTAAAAATAGAGTACTCATGTTAACGAGTTCCCTTACAGTAATTGTTAATAAATTATTGGATAAACTACGTAATTGGTCCCTATCCTATACACTATATTTCAATTTGGTCCATAACCTTTCGATTGTGTCAATTTAGTCCCTAACCTTTTAGTATTGTGTCAATTTAGTTCCTACCGTTATCTTTTAGATGAAAATTTATAATGTGTCTAATGGTCAAAACAAAAAATTAGCTTACGTTGATGAAACAATACACTTAAATTTTATTTTGGCAGTTTGTCATGTTAGTAATTTTCATCTAAGATATAATATTATGGACTAAATTGACATGACATTAAAAGGTTAGGGATCAAATTGACACAATTGAAAGGTTATGGACTAAATTGAAGTATGGTGTAAATGTTAAAGATCAAATATGTAGTTTACCCTAAATTATTTTAAGAAAGTTTTGATATCACTTTTATGAAAAAGAAATAAATAAATAAAAATCGTCAAAACAATTAATTTTTTATTTCACATAAAAATTTTCTACAAATATTTTCTAAACCAATATCCTTAGGATCTCCGTTAACATTTTTTTAAAAAAAATATATGATTTTTTGTATTTTTTCCCTATTTTTTATATAGAATAAACCAATAAAAATAAATTGATCGGAAAACACTTTTAAGTGTTCTATCAATATGTTGGATAAGCAATATTGCTCGACCTTTTTTTTTTTTTTTTTTTTTTTTTTTTCTCCCTCTTGAAGCATTTGGATTGGAAAGCTCATAAAGTAGGTAGAAGATGAGAGAAGTGGATAGCTTTTAATCATGTACATACCCACGTAACCATGGCATGTTCGGTAGCAAACAAGAGCATGTTTCAGAGCAAAATGTGAGATGGCTAGCAATAACATTGCTGGAATCTTTTCTTTTTCTTTTTCTTTTTTCTTTTCTCTAATCCCTAGCATTGCTGGATTGGAAAGCTCAGAAAGTAAATAGGATAGAAGATAAGGACAACATTTAAGCATATTACACTTGTGACCTTGTCTATGTTAGGTATATCAAACGAGAGCATGTTTCAGGACAAATTTTGGGATGACTTGTACCTAAACTATTAATTTAATATTGTGCTGATTTAAAATATATATTTTTATATCTTCATTAAACAAAATCCATAAATTCAAAATCTATTAATAATGACTGCATATCAACATGACATGAATTTAATTAATTACTGCAAAATTGATGAATATGAAGACACCTATTGGTATCTGTTGCAACTTGCAAACCAATTAAACCTATCAATCTCATTATAAAATGTTTTTCTATCTCATTTTAAGAAAACGCATGTCTTTTTCACTTGAGAAATGTTAGATGGTTAGCGATAAAAAATTGGCAAACATGCAATTTACATCCGTTAACTTTGGTCAGAATCATTTTAAGTTTGAAATTGGTAATTTTAGCCCAATAAATTTGCCACAAAAAAAATAAATAAATAATATTCACTCAGAATGGGGTTTGGGTTTGCAAAAACAAATTATCTGACTAAAATAACAATTTCAAATTTGAAGAATTAAAACAATATTTGTTCCAAGTTTGCGGATTAAAATAATCAACTTCAAATTTAAAAGATTAAAATTATTTTTGGTCAAAATTAGTGGAGTCTAAATTGCAATTTTTACTAAAAATTCCATGATTTTTTTTTTCTAGAAAATATTGAGGTGGTAAGTTGTTAATTGATCAATATCATTTTCACATGCACCATCTCCTATAATCTACTTTTATTGTATACAAATCATAACATCCTAGGTCAACCATTATTATATAATGGTGAAATTTTTTATGAGATTAGACTATTGTCTTAAATTGATTATATTTTTATTTGTAATTTAATTTGTCCATCATTTTTTATTATAATTTGACGGTTAAATAAAGAAGATGCCAGTTGAATTACAAGACTCATCTTCGCCCGTCAAATTTTAAGCGGCCAGCATCATCCCATCACGTGTAAAGACCAAAATACCCCTAGTTTAAGCTCAAATGTTCAAAAACACCCCTACATAGTCTGACCATCTAGGAAGTTACCCCTAGTTCACGTGAATGGGAGAATTTATGTATTATTGTCGGGTCTTTTTCGAGAATGATATGAGCAGTGCACACCCGTGATCTATAAGGGGTATTTTGGACATTTAAATGTTCAAGGCGGCTGGTGATATGTAGCAGTGGCAGTTTTGGTGTTTTATGGGTTGTAGACAGTGGTATTTTGGGAACAATATTTTTGCTTTTGTGAAAATATCACCAGATAAGGACAAATTTTCAACTTGAAGGTCACGTCCGCCAGCAATGTTTAAAATAATTTAAATTGTGGGGCCAGAAAATAGTGAAATGCCTATTTTGCCCCTGGAGTTACAAAGTATTACCAAATTGACACTCTTTGTCTTCTCATTTTTCCTTGAGTGGAAAGAAGAAACTAGAAAGTTTGTGTTTGAAAAACCTAAACAATATTTAAAAATTAATAAAACCATCATTAAGAAATAATTACGTGAAATAGTCCAATTTTTGGTATCAAGATAATTAGGGACAGGACATTGAATCCCTTGGTTTGAATGGTACATCCATGATCTCTCTTATTGGGAGCGAGAATTATTTATTGCAGGAAATATATAGATCACATCTCTCACATAATGTAGATCTCACAAATATATAGTAATCATGTTCTATGAGAGGGATGTTCGATTCAAATGATGAGTAAATAAAATATCCTCTTCTTGGAAGAGTGTGAACTTGAAAATTTTGTGGACGAAAAAAAGGACCATTAATGTTAGGCGGATGGTGACATATTTTGCATTTTCTTTTTAGCAAAATCAAAGCCTTTTGTTTCGTACATCTTTTCATAACCCACAAGTTTGGGAATGTATGTAGTAGACTCTTTGGCATTTCTTTCAAGTAATATAGGAGTCAAGGGATTGTAGTTGAATTAGCATTTCTTTATGTACAAAATGCTTTAGGGTTTAGAAAAAAAGTGTTCGAACTAATTTAACAGCATGTTGTTATCTTCCCTTAAAAAAAAAGAAGTAATATAAGAAGTCATGCAACATAATCTAAAACAATATCCATTTACGCTTCTTAAAAAAAAAAAAAAAAGTAATATAGGAAGACATGCAACATAATCGTAAAAGAATATCCATTTATGCTTTGCTTCATTAATTTGATTATAGTTTTTTCTCATTCAAATGTGAATTGAACGCATAGCTCTTGTACTTCCAAGAAGTAAAGCCAATTTTCTTGAGGCTGAAAAACATATACAGCCAACATCTAGGAATATTTGATTTCTAGTCTCCATTAAGGAAAATCAGTGTAATTCCGATACCTACGAAGTCAATATTAAGAAATTGAGAAAACAACATTATTTTAAATCCTTTAATTTAGGGTAATATCAAATTAAACTCTATAATTTCAAAAGTAACCAAGTAAATTATGGAGTTTAAAAAATAACAAATTAAAGTAAGAAATTGTGTTTGGGGTATAATATAGAATGTGGATTTACTTTGTTAATTTTAAACTTTCATGGTTTAATTTATTACTTTTGAAACTATATGAGTTTGATTTTTTTTAGATTGGTAGATAGTGGGAGGGGAGAGGGAGGGGGAGGTGAGATTTAAACCACAAACATTGACAACATAAATGATGCCATTACCACTAAACTATCACATGAATCCCTTACTTAAAATTATATGATAAATTTGTTACTTTTTGAAATTTCATGATTTGAATTGTTACCTTTGAACTAAAAGTTTTAATTTGTTATACCCATAAAATGTTGGATTTAAACTGCAATTTTACTTGAAAAAAATTTATTTGATTGAAGTTATATGTTGCATAGCTCCAGAAAGAGCTAAGTACTACTATGCATTTGAGACAGGTGTCTATATAAATGGCAATGCTTTATATTTCCTCCAAATATCAAATGACATTATTGTTCTCATTTTGCTTTTATTGCAACTTTTTTTTTTTTTTTTTTTTGCAAATAACAAATTTATTATGTTGTACATTTGATGTTGAAATTAGTTACTTATGGGATTCAAACTCCTAATTTTTAACTTTTTTTTTTCTTTGCAGTTAAATATTAGAGTATAAAAGCATCATAATAAGATCACACCGGAATATTTGACAATATGATAATGAAGTGATGGATTAAATGAGTAACATTTTCAAAAAAAAAAAAAAAAAATGAGTAACATTTTCAAGGTTTGAAAAAGGATGTGTTCTTTGACGGTGGGTTGTTATTGGTGGTGCTATTTCATGAATGGACTTAAAGACAACCATGCTTAGTATACTTTGTAGCAATTAAAAATAGACAAATTAAATGAATTTATGGTGACAGTGTTTGTTCCATTTGAAATGGATAATTATAGTCAATGTTTCTAACTTGAATAAATGAGAGTTATAGTTGCAGTATAACTTATAAGAGGAGTTGTAATGATATGCAAGCATAAAAATTACCTGAATATGTAATAAGGCTAAAGAAATATATGGCAATACTACTCATACATACTGTGTTTAAATGATTTTTAATATTATTTTGTTTTGAAAGTGTAATGGAAAGCATGATACTGTGTTAAGCATTGGGATGAACAAAACACCTTTTACCAAAAACATAGCCAAGTTAAAATTTACACACAAGTCTTACATAAAAAATTAAAAAGTATATTTCAGGGGTTACCTGTGCTTACAAAAGAACTTCATAAAAAATTCAAGACCAATGGATGTACTAGTATTGAGGAATAATCTTCTTCAAGCCTAATTCAAAGAACAGTGATTGAGGCTCTGAGTAAAAAGGAAATAAAGACAGTTGACATAGTAACAAAAACTACATGACCCTATTGAGAGTTTTTATTTTATTTTATTTTATTTTATTTTATTTTATTTATTTAATAGTTGAGAAATGAGAATTTGAACTTTGCACTCTTCTATTAAAAACACCAAAAAAATATCAATTGACCATAATAAAAACTTGATTAAACAAAATTTGTACAACCAATGGAAGAGGTTATTAGATTTCAGCAAAGTTTTAGTGTACTTAAAGAAGTTAAATGTTTCAAAAAATTATTTTCAAACACACAAAGGTCCAACATCTCTCCTGTCCTCCAGTGGTAATTTTTAGTTTACTTTTTTTAGTTAAGAATAATATCTTAAACATGTGAATGAAGGAAAAAGAGCAGAAGGGCAATTCCATCAATACCCAACAAAGTTAGGGGCATATCTGTTGTTACACCCAACAGTGCCTTAAAAAAAACATATTATATATTCATTACAATACAAAGCCAAAGAAGACCAGGTTCTTGTGTTCTTCTTGTGCCAACAAGAACTCTCTTCTCAACCAGAAATGAAGGAGAATTTCCTGGTTTTTGTCTTCCTCTAGTTGCAACAAATCCCATCTTTTCTGTCTCATTTTTTTATCAATTTTTTTTTCTATTTTTATAAACTATCTTCTTATAAAAGAGCACTAAGAACAAGGAAAAGAGAGAAAGAAACAAGCTAGCTAGTGTGGAAAGGAGAAAGAAAGAAAGAAAGACAAAAAGTTTCAATAATACCCCCTCTTTTTATCTTTTGTCTTTGTTCAATGTCAAATATCACAGGTGGTGAGGCTGGGAGCTTCTCTTCTGGCAACACTGGTGGAGAGGAAGTTCAGCAAAAAGATGAGCAACTCAATCACTATGACCCCAACAATGGTTCCACCACCCAACAACAACAGCAAGCTCCACCTGCTAAGAAGAAAAGAAACCTACCAGGAACACCAGGTTGATTTCATTTATTTCATGAACTTTCATAACTCATATACCATATTGATTTTCAATACTCTCTCTCTCTCTTTTGAGCTTTTTTTGCTTCAACTATTGTTTGAATCATCACTTCTATTCGATTCAGATTAATAGTTTTTAAAGTTTTAAAGTTTTGGACATGTTGAATCAGATAGGCTATTGAAAAAGAGAAAATATAAGAGAGTTTTTTTGCTTTTAGATGCTTAGTCAAGCATGATAATAATAACTCAATAGTTTTCAATATTTGTTTTGTCGCCTATCTTACTTTTTGTATTTTTTTGGCTTGTGATTTAAGTACTTTTTTCTCTGTTCTTGAGCAACTTGATACAATAAATAAAAATTTAAAAAAACAGGGTCAAAAAATGATGAAATGAGTTCTAGAATTCTATCTAGTGCTTTGATAGCATAAGGTTAGTATTTCATGGTCAAGCCCATGTGTTTTGAGATCAAAATAAGGACCCAAAACAAAGTATTTGGAGATTGATATCATTGTGTTGAAGATAGCCATGAAGAAAGATTTCTAATTTTATTTTTTCAGTGCCTTACAGAATGTTGAATTATTGATGTCTAAGTAGTTGAAGGGGGTTCAATTATTGGTTTGAGATTACAATCATTGTAGTGAACTGTAGACTAGACTTACCTTGGCCGCCCTTCTCCTTTTCTTTATTTTTGTTTTTGACTGGTTGAGGTAAAGAATCACATAATCTTACTCTTACCCATTGAATATTTGCAGTATCCCTCACTCTCTCTCTCTCTCTCTCTCTCTGACACATCAATGATCCACTTATTAATCCTTTTTTCCTTTTCTTTTTCTTTTTTGGCCAGTTTATTCAATTTCTAATGCTTTTGAGTTTTTTATTTTTCTTTTTCTTTCTTTTTTTCCTTTTTTCTAACATGCATGTCCAGAGTTTTTGAATTTATTATTTGGAATCGAAATGTGTTTTAAAAAGTCAATTGAGAAAAGTTGGAAAAATAATAACTTCAAAAAATAATTCTATTTATCATTAAACAAGCTACCAATCATTCCAAAAGTTTTTCTTCCAAAAACAGAAAAATTTTATATTTTCCCATTAAAAAAAAAAAAAAAAACTTTATATTTCAAGTTTCGCATTGCATTACTTAAATTGATTCCACTTCTTTGTGCATAATATCACCTTTTCTCCGCTTCTCATAACATCCACACCCACGCATAGATATTATTGAAAGGACTCACATTAATTATTAGGTTCTTTTTCTTTTGTCAATGAAAAAATTGAAGCCACAAGAATTATACTTGAAGAAGAATTTGATATATCATTTTGTATTAAAATCCATATGCAGACCCAAGTGCTGAAGTCATTGCTTTATCACCAACCACCCTGATGGCCACAAACCGATTTGTGTGTGAAATTTGCAACAAGGGGTTCCAAAGGGACCAAAACCTTCAATTACATCGTCGAGGCCATAATCTGCCATGGAAGCTTAAGCAAAGAACAACCACTGAAATCAGGAAGAGGGTCTATGTTTGTCCAGAATCTTCATGTGTCCATCACAACCCGGCTCGAGCATTAGGCGATCTTACAGGCATTAAGAAACACTTTTGCAGAAAACATGGTGAGAAAAAATGGAAATGTGACAAATGTTCCAAGAAGTATGCAGTGCAGTCTGATTGGAAAGCTCATTCAAAGACATGTGGCACAAGGGAATATAAGTGTGACTGTGGTACTATCTTCTCCAGGTTTGCTTCTCAATCTATATAACTTGTTTAAAAATCATCTCTTTAATTATTCTTTTATAGAATTGCGTGTGCATGATTCATGAACAACTCGAAGTTGAACCTTAAGAATACGAAATCTATGGTTTTGAATTGTTGTTTTGAAAATCTAGTTTTTGTTTTTGATAAGGGCTTTTCTTCTAGATAGTGCTACCTTTACTTAAAGTCTTAGTTTGACTAAACACCTAATAAAGTTGTTTTTTAGGCTAAAGTCCTAATCTAGTCCTAGTCTTGCTTTTTATTTAATTGTCATAGATTATTATATGCCGTAAGATAAATAACCTTAAATAATAAGAACTTGCATAGCTTTGAATAAAGCCTGTGTTCTACGAGCCCTGAACACCCTTGTCAGCCAAAAAACAATAATGTTCAGTCCTACACACAGAAAATAAAAAATAAATTAAAGAGAGTATTAATTATCATATCTCTCTCTCTCATTGGTGATCTTATCTTATTACTCATCCAACTGATTAGACTGTACATCTCCACTGTTATTCAGGAGAGATAGCTTCATCACACACAGAGCCTTCTGTGATGCCCTATCTGAAGAAAACAACAAAGCAAAGCAAGGACTATTGTCTAACATGGGACAAAACTTACAAGGCCAAGTTCATCCCCAGCTCATGTCCTCAATACCCATCAACAACAACAATAACTCCAACACAACGAGTGGAACATCCGGATTCAACCAATCTGATACTAAAGTACCAATATCTTTGCCCCAAGAAATCATGTCCTTCCCTACAAATAAACCCTTGAACATGGTAGGAAGCCTCTTTAGCGGTCCAAGAAGCATTTCTTCTTCCTCTCCTTCACTTCAACTCAACACAAATTCCTCGAGTTCCATTTTTGAAGGAAATGGACACCAATTGGCTGGCTTAGCTGCACACATGCCTGCCACAGCTTTGTTACAGAAAGCAGCACAAATGGGTGCAACTGTGAGTACTAGTGGCATGAACTGTCAAGTAATGCAGAATAATAGCTTTGGTACAAGCATGGCACCACCATCATTTAGTGCAATTCAGGCTCAAAATGATCAATCATTCATAAACCAGTTCATCCAAAAAAGCCAACATGGAAATTCATATGAGAATGGCATGCCTGATAACCTGGGAATGACCAACATGGGAATGTTGAATGGTCTACTTGATCAAAACAGTGCATTATTAAAGAACATAAAGCATGACAATAGCAACAGTAATAGTACTGTATTGCATGGTGGAGATTCAAAAGCAGGGTTAAGTAGCTCCATAAAAGAGTCTAATGGGAGTGAGGATATGATGACATTGGATTTCTTGGGGATAGGAGGAGGAGGAGCAAGACATGGGAATTTTTATGAACTACAGCAACAAAAGCAACAAGAAATGGGGTTTGAAGGAATTGGTCAAAGAATTCAGGGATTGAGTCACTTTCAGCAACAAGCATCAATGGAAAAACCCATGTGGGAGGTTTAAGAATATATGACAATGTTTTTCCAAATTGCTTCAATACCTAGTTGCTAGAAAAATACTTCCTAGTCCTTGATGTAATGAATTTTTCCCATATATTTTCTTTCCTTCATACTTTTTTGTGCCCAATGACGTTACCCATGAAAGAACCAAAATGTCTTGCCAAAGAGTGAGGCATATTGGACTTAAGCAGTGACAAAGCAATTTAGATTACTGTTACTCATCCAAAAAATAGAAAAAATAATTTATAACATTTTGAATTTATTAGGCTCCATTTGATCGACATAGAGATTCAAAAAACTAAAATAATAAATTAAATTAAATTAAAAAAAAAAAAAAAAAAAAAAAACGTAGCTGCTTTCACTCATCTTTAAACAGAAAAAATGTGAGAGGCCATTACAAACTTTGCACTAAAATAGCTTTCTTAAAAGCATATGGTAATATATTTTTTAAAATAATTAAGTTCTTCTACTACCACACCGTTGGTCATAACTTTTTTCTATTTTTCATAACCCCTTTTTTTAAGAGAATTGTCACGATTTGATAAAGTAATAAGTTATCAGTAGTAGACAATTATTTTCAAATTAACTCACCAATTCTTCCACACCACTTAAATAAACCAAGTGACAAAAACTATGGTACAAAAAATATATTTCTAGACTCTTTTTTAATAGATATTATAGTGTGATTGCCATTTTACTTTAAAAACATTTGATTAAAAAAAAAAAAACTACAATCCAATTTTTCTCTATTTTTTTCTTTTCTTTCCTTTCTTATAATGCTTTTATTTTTTAACTTTTTCTTTAAGCTAATGGAAAATAAATTTTAATATTTTCTACCTTAAGGAAAAAGCCAAAATTCATTCATAAATGGTTTAGCCAATACTAAAATTAACTAAGATAAAACAAAATTGGTTGTAATCTAAGCTTACAACCTTACTCAATATCTTTTTATTGGAAGTGAATTTTGACAAATCCACCATTGGATTGCATTTTCTTCTTATATCCTCCATGCTTGCGAAATTTCTAAAAAATTAAAAATCAATAACTATGTCATCAATAAATTGTTTAAATTGCAAGTTTTTGTAATTTAAAATTATGCATAAAATATAATCTTATAAATTATATAGTAAATAATATCTAATTGATACAAAATTTGACATGTGTATTAAGAGCATAAATAACATGCAATCCAACTGTTAGCTATGTCAATTTCTATAAAATTAAATATCAATAGTTATGTCATTAATAAATTGTTTAAATTGCAAGTTTTTGTAATATAATCTTATAGATTATATAGTAAATAATATCTAATTAGCACAAAATTTGACATGTGTAATGAGAGCGTAAATTATATGCAATCCAACAATTAGCTATGTCAATATTTTTTAAAATTAAAGATCAATAACTGTGCCATCAATAATTGTTTAAATCACAAATTTTTGTAATTTAAAATTATGCATAAAATATAATATTATAAATCATATAGTAAATAATATCTGATTGATACAAAATTTGACATATTTATTAAAAGCGTAAAGAATACATAATCTAACAGTTATATATTTTATATATGTAATAATGTTAATGAAATTAAGTAAGATTTATTATAACCAATTTTGTAATTAAACTTTATCCAATTAACTAAACTCATTTCATTTTTATTTATTTATTTACAGATGAAACAAAAGTAGTTTTAAGCAAATAAGCTCACTTTTTTTTTTAAAGTCAACTTATTTGTTTAAAGTTACTTTTTATCTTACTTTAAAGAAAATAGGCTAATTAAACAAAGCTGTGTTGTGTTCGTTTTTTGGTTGGACACATGTCACGCTATGTTAACAATGATTTTTGGGTAGTAGAGTCCAAAACTTTCTCGTTGGTAGATTAAACCCAAGGAAGCTACCATTGTGTTTCCTTAGAAAATAAAATAGTGTGATGAGCAAAAGAAAATGATGTAGGGTGAGAAAATATTTTTCCTTAGCCAATAGAATAGTGAGATGAGTAAGAGAATTAAATAAAATGCTACATAATATAGAAAATAAAGTCAGTGATGTAGAGTTTTTTCTTATAAAAAAAAATAGACTATTAAATTAAGCATTTAACAATATATAAAAGTTTGCAATTTTTATCCAACAAGGCCAAATAAATGTATTCAACTGTAAAAAAATTTACATATATATATATATATATATATAAAATAATAATTAATTTAACAATACTTGAAAAAAGTATTCGGAATAAATAAAGAAGGAAAATTAGAAATGGAGAGAAAATTATCTTATTGGTACATTACGGAAAATTATTAGGTACTCTCAGAATACCATAAATGTGAACTCCCTCCTTTCACATGAATGGTAGGTTTCACCATGAATTTAATTAGTGGGACCCACCATTCATGTGAGAGGAAAGAGTACACATTTATGATATTCTGAAAGTACACAATAATTTTCCGTACATTACATGCCAGCAATGATGCAAGAATCTCAACTTTCACGTTTTATCAAACACGAGACTTGGACTTTGTTGAATATGTCGGTGATGATTTGATAGCTAATTAATAAAAGAAAAAATGAAAAGAATTTTTCTGAGTAAGGATTTACGTCTAATAATTCTTATCAATAAATGTGAGATTTACATTATTCAAGGGAGTCAAGCTTGGCAACAAAATATTCACTAAATAAAATTTATGGTAATAGAAATAATAATCTTTATGGTGGTACGTAGCAAATTATAATAAGAGAAAAGATGTGAATTAAGCAGAACAGAGAAAAGGGGCATCAAGATAATGCTGTTGCATTTTTTTTTTTTTTAATAGGGAAAAGTTAAAAAATACCTTAAGAATATTGTTTTAATAAATATTTTTAAAAACTTTTTATGGCAAAATAAAAAAGTATTTTAATTTTTTTTTTTAATGTCAAAAAATAGAAATCACCGTGACCATGACTCTTGGTATTGAGTTTTATGAATACTTGGGATTAGGATCTGTGCAATATCCTAGTTATTGTATGGGATGCAATTACCCCTAATTTCTTACACAAAATTTTTTTTTCTTTACCTTTTAATTTTTTTTTTTAACTTTTTAAACCTTTTTTAATTAATAGATGAGATTTGAAAGTCGTTTTTTAAACTTTCATTGAGAGCAATTGCTGATCTCAAACTAAATACTTGGGCTAAACACACACACACATTAATTACACTCTATTATCAAGCTCAAACACATTACTTAACTCAAAGTACCAATACAAAATGGTCTAACTTTTGTAGTAGTAGAGTGAAACTTTAATCAATGGGAAAGAGTTACACTCACTTGAGTGTAACTTTCGCGATGTGAGACAAAACCCACTTTATTTCTTTTTGAAAAATAAACTAACTGCTAAATACACAAACTTTTGATTAACCATAATTTGGTTTGAGTTCATGATTTATTTCCACAAAAATGAAAAAAGCACTTTAGGTTGCAAAGTGAGACTCCTTGAGGGGGCATTTAATGTTCACTATATCAGCATTAAATGGTGACTTAAAGGCTTAATGGAACTAATTGTTCAAGCGTTAAGTCTCAGCTCATAATTTCATGGGGCCTAAAGCAAGTTTGCCTAAAAGCCTTTTTAAACCATTCAAACCTCTATTCCCATCTTTGTCCTGATGGGCTTGGCCCATTCATTTGGACTATTCATCTAGACATTGTTGTAATGGATCCATTGAGCTAAAAAAAGGGGATGGCCTCTATTCCATGTAAGGCCCGTGTGATGCTTCTCAAAGAGGAGTGAAACGCTGTCGTCCTAGTACGTAATACCAAAAAAAAAAGAAAAAAAAGAAAAGAGAACCGCCAAAACTAGATAAGCATTTATTATGTGAGTGAAAGTACTTCACAAATCATTTGACCAACCAATAGAATTCCACCACTTCACAAATTTCTCTCAATTTTCTCAAACTGACTAAACCATCCAAATTGTGCAACATGGCACACTGCTTTTTCAAATTTCTTCAATACCTAGTTGCTAGAAAAATACTTCCTAGTCATTGATGTAATGAATTTTTTCCATATATTTCTTTCCTCCATACTTTTTTTGTGCCCAAATGACATTACCCATGAAAGATTCAAAGTCTCTTGCTAAGGAGTGAGACATATTGAAGCCCTGGCAAAGCAATTTAGATTACAGTTACACATACGGCATACCCAAAAAAAAAAGTAATAATTTTGCCTTTATAAGGCTCAATTTGATACGAAAAGTTTAAATAAATAAATGTAGCTACTGTCACCCAATTTTGTGCCTAAAATGTGAGGTATATTTTTAACTTTGCACTAAAATAGCTTTCTTGAAATCATAAAAGTAATGTATATATTACTAAGACAATGATTAATGGGCAAGGTACTTTGAAGTTTGAATTGGTCAAATTATGAAGTCCACTAAAGTGCCTGTCATAGTACAACCCACTAGTGATACAGCTTCTGCCTATTACTGCCGACGAGTCTTCTAAATTAAAAATAGAATGCACTTAAGTAAATTGAAATTTGCAAGGGAGGAATGAGAGGAAACATAAAGTATCATATAAATGATGATTACATTTTTTTTGTTGACTTTAAACGAATATAGACAGGCATAAGAGATGTTATTTCTTATTGTTATCTATATGAATTTTCAATTAAAATCAATACAAAAGAAGAAAAAAAAAATTGATAAACCAAAATAAAAATTACAATTATTCCTTTTTAATGTTTTGAATATAAGGATGTTTAGGCTTCAATATTGCTTTATTAAAGCAGTTTGAACATTTCCATTTATGATGCTTCTTTGGCCAGTTACTTTATAGGTAAAAACAATTAGCAATGCATTTATTTTATCCACTATTAAATTACTGATTTTTCAAAAAACTTAAGCTATTTGAAGATAGTAAATTCATTTATTTAATTTAACACATCCACAACGTTTTTTTAAAAGGGCAGTTGAGCAGTCTGTTAAGTTCAACAGAAAAGAAGCAAAAACACCACCTAAAACTTCATAACAGATTTATCGGGAACTAAAACCTGCTCTCTGACACTCTCCTAGATTTGTTCCGTACTTCATTGCTTGGCATTACAATCACTTCAGTTTTTGTAGGTGTGCATCTGCAGTATCAAACATTAGAACAATGAGAAAATGCATTCTATTAAAGAAAAAAACATGTTACAACCAGAAAATTACTTCTAAATCACATTATTGCTTCACCAGCCTAGAAACAGAAGCTTTTCAAGATAGACAGTCACAATTGCAAAAAAAAAAAAATGAGCATTAAAACTAATGATCACAAAGAAAATGAGAAGCAGAACAGGGTGTTTCTAAGACAGTAGAGCAAGAAGAAAGAAGATATAACCAATATTAGTGAGTGTAATCATGAATAAAATTGATGGAATAATCAAAACCTCTTATTGATGAATTGAGAGCTGGTCCCCATACATCATTAAGAACAATTTCTAAGTGGTTTGGTGGGAAAAGAGGAATGAATGATGAACAAAATTTTATTATTCGAAGTACTGTTGCAAGGAATAGAAAATTTTGAATAGAAGAGATTGCAACACGGGATGAGATGGGTGACCTATCCTCGCATGCCATGTTAACAACGAAACACATTTATCAGGGAATGCAACATGACAGAATTTGCTAATTTGAAATTAGGGGTGCCAAATGGTTTGGAGTAAGCATAATTTGGTTGGGTATATAAAACTCATTTATCTATTAAAACCCAATTAACTAATTGCTTCTAACCCAAATCTAACCCAACCCAAATATTATAGGTAAATCCCAACCCACCCAATTACCAAAATGCCACTAAAGTGAAAATGACCAAAGTATTCTAAAATTTTCAAAAATAACCAAAATACTCTCGAAACCTAAAAATTATCAAAATACCTCCGAAACCCAAAAAATGACCAAAAATACCCCTGAAGCCCAAAAAATGACCAAAATACCCCCAAAACCCTAAAAATTACCAAAATAGTCCTAAAACCCAAAAAACCTAAAAATTACCAAAATACTCCTGAAACCCAAAAAATGACCAAAATACCTCCGAAACCCAAAAATAACCAAAATACCCATGAACCCAAAAAATAACAAAAATACTCTCGAAACCCAAAAATTTACCAAAATATTCATCCCCCACTACTAAAAAATTCGATATTTTACTTTATTTTATTAAAAGATAAATATTCATCCCACTACTAAAAAAAATGGTTAAAAAGAAACATAGTGCAATAGCATTTTCTACTAGTTATTAGTATATTCCTTTTCTTTAAACTCATAGGAGAATATATGAAATATTTCTTAAAAATATATTCTCATTCTATTCCCTTAATTATAAAGATATTTGTAACATGTCTATAGAACTTTTGTAAGGAAACCAACTCGTGAGACTACTCTGTGTCAACTATGCTCTTGACTATGGATGTGAGTTTATGAAACTAGTAAAAGCTTTTGTATAGAATTTGTCTTTACTAAAGGGGCCGGTTGGTGGGATTCAATCCCATGATAGTGCTCGTGTTGTATAATTACATATCGTATATGTATGTCCATGTATGCATCGAGTATCCCTATCCTTCAATAGCTCAATATAAATTGTCAAGGCTTAATGCATTGCACTCAATGACACCTTAAAGCATCTTAATTAGTAAATGTGAATGAACAATCCTAACAAATCCTAATTCAAAGCTTTTGAGTCTGCTACCCATATCACTTTCCAGTCTATCAATGACTATTAGCTATTTTGTAAAACCACACAACTCCACAATTCTTGTCTCCTTTGTGTGCCACACCTATTTTTAAATTTTACATATTTCTATGAATTCCATCAACATCCATTAGTGCCCATCTTCAAAACAACATACAGAACCTAGAACCAAAACGCCCATTAAAACTACCATTATCATACAACAATTTCAACAACACGATGGAAAAAAGAAAAACCATAAAATTGGATCCCCGTAGACCCATATCAAATTATTCAAAACAACCCCAAAATAGGCCATTTTTTCAAGACATCCATCGTTGCAATAATTGTCACAACAAGATATCTGACCATCTTAGGCATATTACAAAGAAGTAGCATAGTCAATAAACAAAGCTCCTTCATATACGTCAGGAGTCCATTGATGAGAAGGGGCTGGGGAAAGCTTACGATGTAAAACTCTGACTTTATGAAAAATAAATAACTTAAACATCACATCAAACTCATAAGGACAGTCAGCAGAATAGTCTCCAAGAACTGAAATACTTTCAGGGAAGCAGTCCCCCATTAGCTCATAAGGTTTTGCCGGAAATACATAGAGGTGAACAATGGAAGCAATGGCCATCTGCATTCATAATTCACAAAATCACACATAATGGACAACACAATATATTTCAATAATTAGCTTCTAATAAATAGAAAGTAGAATGTTGCATAAGAGACAGTACAATAAGCCAAAATATTCACATATATCCTCCATGTAGTGAAACGATCAGTCAATACATCTGGACCTATTTTTAAGAAATCTCATCCATGGCAACTCTCACTACAAAAGTTATATCATCCCAGCAAGACCAAGATCAAGCAAGCAATGAAGACAAAGTACACAGATTTGGATCATTGAAACAAAAGGAACCATACTCTAGTCCCAAATCACATACACAGACAGAAAAAGTAAAATGAAACGCAAAATGAGGCTCTGTATCATTGACTTTACAACAGCTTAAGTTAACCACTATATTATCAATCCGAGAAAACTGAAAATCTGAAAGAGACGGAAAAGGATATGCTAAAGAACCACTAGTGTCAAACATATACTGAAAACAGAGCCGCAATCAACTCTAAAAGAAGCAAACAAATTGAACCCATCATCCAAAGTTCAAGAAAATAAAAATGGAACCTCGAGATACCACTGCAAAAGGAGAGTATAACTCCCACCTCCTTCCTCCCCTCATATAAACAGAGACCTTAAGAAAGTTGATTTATGCCACACACAGCCGGCCAAAAAAATTAAGTGGCAATAAGCAAATGACAGCAGTGCATGTCATAAAATGCGGGGTGGCCAAATTAATGAATACAGTTTAGGAATTTATAAGCTAACAAAAATGAGTGACATTAAAGATATTATAAATTTCTTATAAAATGAAATGGCAAATTTTTAGACATACAACCAAAAAAATAATAATAATTCAGAAAATTGTACATTGTCTTATTGATGTATAATCATATTCATTGTTATATTAATTTAGAAATTTTTGTAATAACATTTATAATAATTCTAACATTTTCAATAAAAATGAACAGAAGAAAGAAAATTAAAGTAGGAGAGAGAGAGAGAGAGAGAGAGAGGTGTTTATAACTGATAATAGACCTTGGTAATCATATTCAAAAAGTTCTCTTGCTAGCCAAAATCCTCAATACATGCCCTCACACTAATCACACTAGTCAAATTTTAGTCTTTATCTCTCGCAAGACAAAACTTTGTTTCCTTAACTCCTATACACACAAAACAAAATTGCACTACTACTTTATTTATAGGGACTTGCACACCTTATGTCTTTTCCTTTCAATGTGGGATAACCACTTGTTATAAAATTAGTGCACTTCCTTATTATACTTCTAACCAATGGTGGATTCATTCTCATAAAAAATAAAAAATAAAAATAAATAAATAAATAAAATAAAACCAATGTTGGATTCCAAAACCAATTAAAAGATCTCTAAATTTCTCTTATCATGTGCTAGACTTAACAAATCTCTACCTCTTACCCATAAGTTGTCTCCATTATTAATTAAACCATTGGGTAGTCCCATTGCACCCGGTTAGTGGTTAGGGGTAGTGCTCCATTCTTGTCCTTAATAGGACATACCCTCAATTGAGTTTAAGCAATACTTGAACTTTTCAATCGAACTTGGCTTCACAACCATTTTAGTTACATCCACACAAATCTTACTTTCTTTTATCCATGATTGTCTTTCTTGTGGTATTCTAACCAAAGGCCTTTCTTTGCTTTTGTCTCTTATACTCCACCTTTATTTGTCTAACCAATTAACTTGTACAAATTCTTAAAAGCTTTTTCTCCTTTCATCTCCACCAAAGCACATTTTGTAACTTTCATAATTCCTCTTCTAGCAGAATATCCATAGCCCAAAAAAGCCAACCATGTCAGCAAAATCAAATTTCTTCCAAACTTGGGTACATGTCTCACATTACTCAAGCCCTTCACAGTTCCATTAAAAATTTTAACTTTTAATGTACCTAGCTATTCTCATAACTTTTTAGTGCACATTATTAATTAGCCAACCTAACAAAACCTTCACCACAAGCCTTGTAAGTGTCAAACCAATCTCTATTCCAACACATAAAGGTAAAACGCATAATCCAAAACCCATGAATTGTCAATAGAATCCCTTCCTTCCTCGGTCTAGATTTTGATCTTGACTTCTCCCTATCATTCTTCCTACATGACCCACTTTTACCATGACTTGATCAGAATTCATCAAAAAGGCCCCAAGTTCCAAATGATTCGTAGGCTTCTTGATTTTGTCTATCTCTAACAAAATTGTTTTAACATATTTAAACTTTAATGCACCCTTACCAACTAACAATGTAGTCAATAGAGTGTCATACGAAGGAGCGAATGAATGAGGTTAACAATGATAAAGCTTGATCATCCTCCTCAATCTTAGTCTCCAATCCAAGCTTAATAATTGAGTAGTCAATCTATTAAAAACATTCAAATGGTAGTCAATCTATTAAAAACATTCAAATGGTAGTCAATCTATTAAAAACATTCAAATGATCTCTAACATCAGTACCTTCCTCCAAGCACAATCGATTGGCAACAACTACTTTGACATATATTTACCTTCTTTAACTTTTTAACTTTTTCCATAATTTTTAAGCAGAAGTCTCATTTAACACATTATATTTTATCTATAGTATAAGACTGATACGAATAATATTCATTGCTTTTGTCTCAAGTGCTTCCCATTCATCAACTAGATATGGCGGCCAACTTTTTTTTTTCCATACAATGCCTTAATCAATTCTTACTGCACTATAATGTTTTTAACAATACTTTTTGGTAGACTACAAATTACTTTTCCCAATCAAAAAGCTCCCCCTCAAATTTTATGCTCGTCATACCAAGAACTCAAACGAGTCAAACCAAGTTTGAGGAATGCTCATTTACTTGGGTGAAAAAGTAACTAAATATAAATAAGACCACAAGTGTACTATGTAATTGGTCCTTTACATCCACTTTTGTGGGTAATGATAAATTTGAGACACTTGCAATCTTTCTTACAATGATTGAGATCACGTATTGTGATTGGTAGCGGACCCTCACAATAACTTTTGTCAAAATTTTAGCACCCATAGCTTTATTCTTATCCTTTTAGTTTGTGTTCGAGAAGCACTGTTGAAAGAGTCCTTGTAGTTTTCCTTTAGGTCAATGAACTTTCTATTCTTATTAGGCCCTAAAAAGAAGAAGAAGAAGAAAACAAGGCCAGCAAAGGCTACCAATTATTGGCATACATACAGGTAACAATTCCTTTGAAAAAACTAATGCAATGTTCTCAGATAACAGCAGGCATTCAAAGATTGCAAATATGAAACAACTTTGCCTGAAAACCACCAAAACAATAATAGAATTCCAAACCCTCAAATAGCTTGTAACTGAACTAAAACTGAATGAGACTTAACCCACTTATAATGAAGTTCAAAGGAAAATGAATTCAAACCCAGCAAAAGGGTTTGATTGCAATGAACTCTATTAACAATAAAAAGAAAATGCAAAAGCTGCAGGCAAGATTCTCAAGAACCCCCAGAATCAGCACGGCAAAGATTGGTTTTATTTTTATTTTATTTTATTTTTGGTTCTTTCCTTCAAGTATTCTTGTACTTAATTGGTGTTAACATTGATTCAAAGGGGTTCAATGAAACAGTGACACTTACACAGAGAGAGAGAGTGTAGTATCCCTTGAAATTAATAGTAAAAAATTTATAATTAATAAAGTATGCCACATAAAAACATAATTAAAGATAAACTGTTAGAAAATCAAATAGTTCCACAATCTATTCCACACACTGCAAAGTGTATGAAATAACTAATAAGTTGCGATTCTAAAATTTTTTATAGCCATGAGCATATGCAGTACCTTTTTAAGACTTTTTAGAGAGAAAGATCACCAAAGACAGCCATCTTCAGTAACTCAACAACGATTGCTATGCCAAAATGCCGTGCCAAACTGCAAACAAGGTTAGTTTGCTGTGCAGGGTATGGTGTAGGTGGTGGAGGAGCAAAACCTTGGTACCAGACATAACCCTGCGGAGGCATGTAATATCTTTCTTCTGGCGGGTATAAGGCAGCGGCGGTACCACTTAGCCCTGCCACCACCGCAGGGTATGGTGTAGGTGGTGGAGGAGCAAAGCCTTGGTTCCAGACATAACCCAGCGGAGGCGTGTAATATCTTTCTTCCAGCGGGTACATGGCAGTGGCGGTACCACTTGGCCCCGCCTTTACTGCAGCTGGCGGTGCAGAAGCCAAAGCAGCATGGCTTAAAGAACGTGGCGGTGCAGCTTGGCCGACAGGATAGGTCATCAGTTCCTTGAACTTACAGGAAAAATTGAGTACTCCCATGGCTTCCCCGGAAGGTTTCCTTACAACATAAGTCAAATGGTTTTCACCAAGTACCTCTAGCAAGTCGTTCATGTTCACACGGACTTCGCCAATAAGGCCATTATCAACGACTTCATTGCCTGCCTTGACTTTGGCGACGAGGGTGAGTAAGCCCTGAAAGGCGGCAAAGCCGTCGATGGTGCAGCACATGGCCGAGTTCCATTCAGGGTTCGTGAAGACTCCATGAGTGACCATATGAGTTTGTTGCTCGAAGAGGCTGTTGTTGTTATGGTCTTTATGGATAATGGAAACGATGACACGTGATTGAGCCGTGGTCTTCAAGTCCTCAGCTGAAATGATCACCAGATCGAACTGAAAGGGCATCGACATCTTGAAGATTGGGGCAAGAATTGAGGTATGGATTTTTAAGTTAAAGGAGGCCAGGTACCAAGAAATTATATGAGATGAGGGACTGCAATTAAGGTTGAGAGAAAAAAAAAAAAAAAAAAAAAAAAAAAAAGGTATACTTCGTATATTAGAGGCTACCCTTTGGATTGGAGGGAGATAGCTATACAGAGAATTCTAAAGAGACAAAATAAAAAATAAAAAAATTGTTAAAAAGAAAGAAAGAGAGAAATTAAAATAGTTGCGTTAAGTTTACACAAGGTTCTCTCGCTCTTTCTCTTTGATTTATTCATGAGGGCCACAAATTTTGTCGGCTAGTTTCATAGTGAGGCTATAAAAATATTAGTCGCCCAAAGGAGAAATATAATCATGCTAATTAACCATTCATATTTATTATTGTGTGTAATATATTTACTGCAATATCCTCTAACATGTGATAAAATTTATAAATGTAGGATTCACCCTACATAGGAGAGATGTTGCTTGTCAATTACACATGATATCAACTCTTTCTTGAACTCGAATTGTCCAGTCTTAGGCCAAACATTGGCCATAAATCCATTTTTGACAATACAATGAACGCTCTCCTTGAAGATGGGCATCCATTTTTAATGGTTTTTCAAGTACTCAATTGAGTAACTTAAAACACCAGGAACTAAGTATGTGAAGCAAAAATTAACGTAATGGATAGTGTAATAAAAGGGCTTAAATATGATTTAAGTTCAGGTAATTTGGTTGGATAGTTTTTTGTTTGGGTATTTAAGTAGAGAGAATATTTGGTATGCAATGTAAAACCACATTTTACCATGGTTTAATTTTAAATTATCTATAAAACATATGTATATATACATAGTTGCCCACACCATGTTTTAATGTCGCACTATCGATGAGTAGAAGACGGTCAAAGAGTTGGACATACTTTCATTTCATGGTATGAAATATGTGAACACAATACAAATTAGTTGATTATCATGGTCCTATTACTCTTTTGCATTTTTATTTTTTTTTGTTTCATGATTTAAAAAAAAAATTTAATCTTACTTTAAGAATGCTACAAATATGCAGTGAAACTACTAAACTAATTTTTAATATCTTAAAATGTATATGTTTTGTTACTCTAATTTAGTTTATTTTTTCTTTATAATATAAATGTAACATTATCCAAAACTGTCTTACATAAAATATCACAAAATTATCTGTGCATTGCATGGGAAACTTACTAATTATTTTCAATATAGCTGAGATTGAGAGTTAAAAAAAGATAACTTCAATATCAACTTTTAAATGGAAAAAATAGAAATGTGAAAGGTAAAAAAAAAAAAAAAAAAAGTAAAGAAGTAAAAAATTGTTGTGAGATGAATATAAGCAATTGCACCTTATAGGAGCAATAATTGCATATAGTAAATATTACTCCTAATGTAAATCCGGTGATGTTGATGTGCATGTCGAAATCAAGTAGAAATTTACAAGGCCCAGTTGAACACGGCAAGAAGGAATATAGTGTATACCTCAAGTCGGCTGGTTAGGAGTTAGGACCCTAATGTAACTTGGACTTGGTCAAGTAATATTACCGATCGGTTTATTATTGTATTCCAAAACTTTTGAAAGAACATGGACTGAAAAACGCTCTGATTCAAGTGATTATTAGAGGAGTGAAAGGACCCAATGTTTATTTAAATTTCTTCTACCTTAAGCAAATTCCCATTTTGGAAACGAAAAAATTTCAAATAAATGCAAGATTAGTGAACAGTTAAAATATGTGGGTCTGAACTCTTAACTCTCAAGTCTTAAACCAGAAGAGAGAGATAATTGGTGGGGCTGTGGGGTTTGAAAGAAAACGGGGTAGTTCTAGAGCATTAAGCCAAAAACAATGAGAACCACCAAAACTAGATAGGCATTATCACGGAATGAAGAATCTTCAATAAAATTCCAGCACTTCACAATTTTCTTTAAAAAATTTCTAGCCCTACACTACCCTCAATTTCCTCAGATTGACTAAATCATCCAAATTGTTCAACATGGCACACACACTGCTTTAGAGAAAGTGAACATTATAGTATAGGAAAGTGGAATTAATATACGTCAATGGTCGTTGATTCAAATGGTGTAAACTGTAAAGTACTAATGTGTACATGTGTTTGTGATTATATACTAAGTACTTAAATTCCGTAATAATCGAACAAGTATTCCTTTACGATCAAAGGGAGAGAAAAATATTGTTGATGCTTCTTTGATTTATTTGCTTTGCAAACAATAAACAACAGAATTCATATACCCAGGAAAATGGGTTGGAGATTCAACACTGTTATATAGAGCTGTGGAGAAAACAAAATTTGAGAGAGCACTTCATCCACCTCCCATAACCACCGCCAAGTCCATCAACCTGAGGCGGAGCATTAGTGAACCAGTTATGCAGCATTTGGGGCCCGCCTGGTATAAGCAGCAAGCTTAATGTTAAGTGTCATCGTGACTTCAGTTCCTCAAGACTTCTCGTAAGTACTTTAATATTTGGGTTAACTTTTTTTTTCTTTGGAAATGCGATAATTATAGTGAGGAAAAAAATTATATATATTTAATTTTAATTTATAGTGTTTATTTTATAATAATAATTTTTAATTATCAAGTCAAAAAATCAATTAACTTTTAATAAAAATGGGGATCGAAATCCGAAACTTTTTCTTCGACAACAAATAATTAGACTTAACTAAAACCCACCGAGAGAAAATTATCTTGTTCACTACATGCCAATAAAGATGCGTGTACCTCATTTTTCTCATATGAGACTTTGACTCTGTTGGATATGTGATTTTGATAGGAACAGTGAAAGGAATCTTTGAGATTGAAAGTTGAAAAAGAAAAAAAAAAAAAAAAAAAAACACAATTTTTAATCTCATCTACTAAATAGAAAAACATTAAAAAAAAAAGTTAAAAATTGAAAAGTGAAGTGATAAATTTTTTTGTGAGTGCCAATACCCTAAGTATTGCATTGGATTTTAATCTGCTTAGGAGTAAGGGTTTATGTTTTGTCAAATAAATGTGAGTTACAATTAAGAGAGTCAAGATGGGAATCCTGTCAACAAAGTGATTAGTGGCTGCTACTGGTGCATCCTTTTCCCTGCGACCTTAATAAAATTAGAAGAAAATATTCAATAAATAAAATTGGGATAATTATACTCCCTTGCTTTGAGTTTTGAAGAATATTCTTCCATTCTGTTTATATTAGTAGCAGAATATTTTAAATTTCTATAAAATTCTATTTACCAAAGTTTAACCATAATTAGTAAAACTATAATTGATAAATTTAGAATTTAAAGTCAAAGTTTACCAAACACACAAAAAAAAAAAAGTCATATTGAATCATTTAAAATACACTTTAATTAAAATTTTAAAACAATGGATTTTAATTCTGAAAGGGAGGAAAATTTTGAAAATTTACCCTTAAGCAAATGTTAGGTTAGTGCAAAATATTTTTAACATTCAATTTAATAGAGCTCGGTTAAACGAATATCAAAGACGAAAACGTTTTTGTCATTAAGTTTGGGGTAAAGTGTCGTTCCCCCAAATCTTAAGAAGAGAAAACCCCAACAAAATTTGTGACAATGGAAATAATAAACTTCATGGCAAGAGCAAATTATAATAAAAGAAAATATGTGAATTAAGTGAGAAAGGAGAAAAAAAGGCTTCAAAATAGTGCTGTTGAATCGGAGAGACCAAAAGTTTTTGGACCTGTCAAATTAATGAAAAGTGGTGTTAGAGTCTTACAAGAAACACACAATCTTTGATGGGGAGTGAGTTGATGCCGATGCCTTACTTGCTTCTCCTTTTTTTTCTCTTAATGTCAAAATCCTCAAGCTGCTTTGTTCAGTAGAAGCCATCATGACCTGACCCTTGGTAGTGAATTTTATGAATATACTTGGGATAATTAAGGGGTCTTGATTAACCTAGTTTGGTTTGGTTTGTTTCCACAAAAATGAGAAAAGGACCTCAGGTTGCTAAAAGTAGGACTCAATGAGGGAAGCATTAATTTTGACAAGACCAGCACTAAATGGTGACTCTTAGGCTTATACAAACTAATTTTTCAACAGATAATGAATTGAACACCTCTAGTCTCAGCTCATTGCATGGATCTAGAAGCAAGTTTGCTTGAAAGCCTTTTCAAACGCCTCCAAACCACTATTCCCATCTTTCTCCTAATGGCTTGGCCAATGCATTTGGACTTCATCTCTTTCTGAATGACTAAATATTGTTGTAACTGGGTTCGTTGAGCATTTAGGCGTGGATGTTCCCTAATCATAAGACCTGTGAGATGCTGCTAAAAAAAGAGTGAAATGCTGTCGTCCAAAAGCATTGAGAAGTACCAAAACTAAATAAGCATTATCATTTGATTGAAAGTACTTCACAAATCATTTGAACAACCAATAGAATTCCACCACTTCACAAATTTCTCTCATAATTCTAGCCCTCCAGGCCTCGTCTACCCTTAATTTCCTCAGAGTGACTAAAATTTCTTCAAAACCTAGTTGCTAACACAATACTTCCTAGTATTTCCTGTGATGAATTTTTCCCATATATTTTCTTTCCTTCATACTTTTTTTGTGCCCAAATGACATTACGTACCCACGAAATAACCAAAATCTCTTGCTAAAGAGTGAGGCATATTGAAGCCGTGACAAAGCAATTTAGATTAATGTTAAACATCTCAAATAAATAATAATTTTGAATTTATATTATAAGACTTAATTTGATACAGAAAGCTTTAAAAAATAAAAGTAGCTACCTTCACTCACTTTTGTGACAAAAAAATGTGAGGTTCATTACTAATTTTGCACTAAAATAGCTTTCTTGAAATCATAGAGTATTGTATTAGTATATAATAAGATGATTGTTAGAGGTAATGAATAAGCAAGGTAATTGGAATTGGTCATAGTATGAAGTCCACTAAAGTGCGCGCGGGACATTGTTGACAGTTACTTCTGTACGTAATGCAAGCAAATTGTACAACCCATTGGTGATACATTTCTAGGCGTTCATAGCGTTAACGACATTTGCGTAAATGCTTACAAGATTATGTTATTTAAGTATGGATTTCATATTTATGGAGACAAAGTATGAAGAAAAATATATAATTCTCCAAAGAATAAGAATTATACAAAGATTCTCTCTCAAAAAAAAAAAAAATTAATACAAAGATTTAAAAATAAATTAATACATAAAAAATAAAACTAACTATACTTAGTGTTAACAATAAAATATAAATAAAAGAAAATTTCCCATAAATCAAAGTACACACGACTCAAAAATAAAAATAAAAAGTACACACGTCTTAAATTTAAATGTTTTCTAATTTTATTTCTATAAACAAAAAAAGCTATGAATGAATATCATATTCAAGTCATTATATATGCTTATGCATTTGTTGAGAAAATATCATTCATTTTTCATGTTAATGTATGTAATACATATAGGTGGGTTGGGTTAAGTCTAGTGTCGACAGTTTTAAAAAAACTCAACTCACTATCCAACTCGACTCACTGCTATTATAGTTGAACTGCCCAACCCACTTGAAAATCAAATTATATCCACTGCTATTTAGCTACAAAATTAGTTGTAACCTAAAGTTACAACTTCCTTTAAAAAATTAACATTATAATATATTTTGAAAATCTAACCATTGAATTACATGTTCTTTACATTCTTAATACACATATCAAATTTTGTGCTAATCGGATATTATTTATTATATGATCTACATACTTATATTTTATGCATAATTTTTAACCACAAAAACTTGAAATTTAAACAATTTATTGATAAAATAGCTATTGATTTTTAATTTTTTAAGAATTTTGCAAGTATGGAGGATATAAAAAAAATGTAATTTAGTGATAGATTTTTCAAAATTTACTTCCAATAAAAAGATATTAAGTAAGATTATAGCCTTATGCTACAACCAATTTTGCAGTTAAATTTTGTCCTTGTGTTATTTAACTACAAAACCTAGATTTCATTTTTGGGGATAAAATATGAAGAAAAAAAAATTCTCCATCTAAGAATGAGAATTCTATAAAAAAAAAAATTTAAAAACAAATTAATACATAAAAATAAAACTAAAGTATATTTAGATTTTAGTGTAATTAATAATAACTATAAATAAAAGGAAAAAGTATAATAATTGTCTTTTAATTTGTTTCAATTTAATCATATATGAAATAATACTCTCTTTTAAATCTTAAAATCATTTATTATTAATTTTGAACTAAATATTTCACAATAATTTCTTTGCACTGAAGTCTGAGACTAGCTTAAAAAATTTTATATAAACAAAATTATGTTGTCATATTTTATTTGGAAGCTAAATTGAGAGAAAGAGATGTTGTCATATTTTATTTGGAAGCTAGTTTGAGAGAGAGAGAGAGAGAGAGAGATTTTCAGAGCATAATTATTTCCCGTATCCCTAGTTATATCAATAACAATAACCAAACATACCGACATAGTTTTAAATATTTTTTTATAATTGAAATTAATAAAATAATTAAGAAATGGGATATTTTTGAAACTCATACTTTAAAGTGTTTTGTACTCAGGAAAACAGAATCATTAATAAGATACTTTTTTTTTTATATATAAATTAATTCCAAAGACAAAGTGTGAACTGTGAAGGCTAGTTGTTCATATTTGGACGAGTTGACCACGCTACTCGAGGTGGTTAATCCATTAATGTCTTCAATAAGATTGTATCATTTGAGCTTATGTATTTATTAACTAAAATAATTTTTTTAAAAGGACAACAGGTGTGTGTTAGTTGGCCATTTAAATTTTTTTTGGATCCTTTTTTACTAACTTAATTCTTGAGAGAGGCTTGGGTGTAACTTTTGGAAATTTTAAAATTTATATATATATATATATATATATTGGAATTTTTGTTTTTGATAATTACAATAAAGAAAATTATACTATAGGAATAATAATTAAGAGTCATGGGGCTATGAAGAAGTTGCCAGAAATAATCATCGTATTCAAACTATGGATATTGAAATTAATGCTAGCTAGTGAGAGAGAGGAGTTTACTGCCTTCTGTTGCAAAAAAGAAATCAATTGGTATTAAGTAAGTGTATAACACTAAATACAAATAAATAAATAGCGTAATAAGTTTTGATACCACATATCATGTAAATTGACTAAGTATATATAAATTGAAATCTGTAAAGTAGGAATGAGAGGAACATAAAGTATCATATAAATGGTAATTATTTAGTTTTTATCAAGTTAAAAAATATATATATAGATAAAAAAAAAATAAGGGATATTATTTCTTATTTTTATCTATATGAAACTTCTATTAAAATCCATAAAATAACAAAATGATAAACCAAAATAAAACTGATAGTTATACCTTTTTTATGTTTTGAAATTAAGGGTGTTTAGGGTTTAATAATGTTCTGTTCGTTTTGTTCTTGCTCTTCCTTCCCTGGTCCTTCTGGCCAGCTCCTTTGCAGGTAGTAATAAATGGTAAGGGAAAAATAAGCTCCCAAAGAAATAATTAGTATGCATTTAAGTCATCCATATATGATGTGTATTAAAAACAAACAAACTCGATCATCCATAATCCTTAAATGGCAGTTGAGCAGTCTATGAGGTCCAGCAGGAAAATAAAGCAAATACAGCAGTTAAAAAAGTTTCCAAGAGATCTTCAGAAAAGAATTATTAGGAACTAAAACATGCTGTCTGACACCATGCTTCCTTCCTTGGCCATTCAGCGAACACTGCCATTTTATTGGTATGCATCTGCAGTATTAAACATTTGAACAATGAGAAAATGCATTATGTTTAAAGAAGAAAATATGTTAAAACCGCAAAAACGACTTCAAAAATCACATAATTACGTCACCAACATAGAAACAGAAGCTTTTCAAGATATACAGTCACAAATAGCAAAAGAAAAATGAGCATTAAAACTAACATCGATCCACAAAGAAAATGTGAAGCAGAGAATAGTGTTTCTAAGATATAACCAATAGTAGTGAGTGCAATATCAATAAAACTGATGCAATAATTAAAACCTCTTATTGAAGAAATGGTAGCTTACTAGCTCGTCCCCATTCATCACTGTGATATCAATATCAAATGTATTTAATATAATATTTTTTTTTCAAATTCTAATATAAAGTAATTAACAAGATTAAAATTGGTTATTAAAAAAATACTCAGGCTTTCTCTTCTTTTTTTTATTTTCTTTTTTTATGTAAGGCTATTTTTGTAAATTAGGAAGTAGGAGCTTCCAAGAAGGTAATAATTTTCAGCACACCCACGTTTCATCTCATCTTTTTGGCTTTCCATTCTCACACACGCCTTCTTCTATTTTTTTTTTTTTTTTTCTTCTTCATCGTCGTGTCTCTCTGAATTTCTTTCTCTACCTTTACCGACATATTTTTTTTCTCGCCTCCTCTTTTGGCACAATCCTTAAGATGGTCAATTTTTCTTTTAGGGTGATCATAGTTAGATAAATCAAAATATTATATATATATATATATATATATATCCTTTTTCTTTTTTCTTTTTTCAGGTTAACACCCTTTCTTCAACTTGGTTCACCACTGAACAGAGATGCATTATACAGTGAGAGAGTGTGAAGGGGGGAGCGAAGCAGAGAGCGAGCAATTTCGTAGTGGTTAAGGTGGCGGTACTGGTTTAACAGTTTTTATTTTTATTTTTATTTTTGGTGTTTTGGACTGTAGTGTAGGGAAAAATATACCTTACACCGGTCACAATTGGTGGGTTTCACTAAGAGCGGGACCCACCAGTTGTGAGATACAAATAACATATATTCGTAGCAGGATATAACTTCTCGTAGTGTAGGGCCAATAGAGAATATGTTTGGTTGTCCTTGTTTGCGGCTTGCACTGTGTTTGGTTGTTTTTATAACGGAAGAGAAAAGTAGAGAAGTTAGGAAAAGAAATGAAAAAGAAAATGCTTTCCTTTTGCATGTTCGGAAAGAGCAACGGAGGATAAAAAGAAAAGAAAATATATTTAATTTAAATATGTGTTTTTACCTAAAAACTTCTAATAAAATAAAATCCAAGTGTTTGTGAAAGGTATTGGCAAAATTGAAGGCAGGGCCGGCTGAAGCTATAGGCCACTTTGGCAACCGCCTAAGGCCCCACTTAGAACAGGGGCCCCAAATAATAATAATAATAATATATTATATATTATATAATATTATTTTTTCATCCAAGAAAAAAAAATTTACAACCGGCCTTCTCCTTTAAAGTTTGTTTCTCACAGAAGCCCATTTTTCGCCCAAAAAAAAAAAAAAAAAAATTTGTAACGGCCTTCACCAAATCTCATCAGGTCCGTTTCTCACATAGGCCTGTTTATCATAGAGAAGAAAGCTGAAGTGACAATGTGACGAAAGCTAATCCCATCAGATCAGACTCAGATCAGACCATCACCAAATCTTTAGCTTGCATAAGCAAAGATTACAAACGGCCAGAAAAAAAATATTACAAAAGCAGAAAGAAGAGGCAAATAAGAGAAGAAAGAAAAAAGAAAGAAGAAAAAAAAAATTCATTCTCTAACTCTCTCTACAGATTGATTCTAAAAAAAAAAAAACACTCGGCTTACTCATCAACTGTGTCTGTGTTGGCAATAGACTTGTGTGTTCATTGAAGGTTCGTTTTTTGTTTTCTCTTCCTTTCTCTTTCGTCTTCTTCATCACTTCATGTTTGCTGCAATGCTGCTGGGTATCTTGGTTTTTTTTTTTCATGGGTGTCTGGGTTTTTTTTTTTTTTTTTTTTTCTTTTGAAGAGGGTTTCTCGGTTTTTTTCCATGGGTGTCTGGATTTTTTTTTTCTTTTGAAGAGGGTTTCTCAGTTTTCTTTTCATGGGTGTCTGGGTTTTTTTTTTCTTTTGAAGAGGAGTTTGCTCGGTCTGGGTTTTTTTTTCTTTTGAAGAGGCGTGACTTGAGTGTTTGGGTTTTTTCTTTTTCCTTTTGGCTGAACAGGTTTTTTTTTCTTTTGAAGAGGCGTGACTTGAGTGTCTGTGTTTGGGTCTTTTCTTTTTTCTTTTGGCTGAAGAGTGAAGGCTGAACCTGAAGTACTCTCTAGATTCTTTTTGATTTCTCTAGAAGAGGCGTGACTTTTTCTTTTTGGCTGAAGGCTGACTGAAGCTTCTAGGCTTTTTCTTTTTCTTTGGCTGAAGGCTGAAGCTTAGCTTAGACTACTAGATTCTTTTACATTTCTCTAGAACCTTTTGGCTTTTGAATGGTCAATAGAGCTATAAAGAGAAAATAGTTACAGTATAATAGTCCTTCATGTTTTGAATGGTCAATAGTCTTAGTGTCTTACACGTTGTGTGTGTGTGTGTTTTTTTTTTTTTTTTTTATTTAAGAAATCAAATTTAGATGGTCAATAGACCCATAAAGAGAAAAGAGTTAAATTTTAATAGTCTTACACATTTTGAATGGTCTAAATGTTCAATAGTCTTACATGTTTATAATTTACCTTGTACTAATATTAATTTTAATTTTTTTTGTGCAGGTTTAAAGTATAAAGTGATCATATTAAGTAAAGTTGCAATTGTGCTTTTGATAAAACAGGTTCTATTGTTTTATACATTAAATTTATATTATTCTAGTTAAATTGTAATTTTTTTATATTATAGATTGTGTTTCATTTATTCATAAATATTTTTTAATTACAAATGTCTACTAGAAAATATTTATCTGGATATGAAAAAAAAAAAAAAAAAGACAAATAGAAGAATTAATTGAATCTCAAAAAGGAGCTATGGACAAATTTATTACTAGTAATAAACAAAATCTTACCGAAAATTTGAGTGAAGGTTTCATAAATGAACAAGAAATTCATCAAAAAGAATTAGAAGATAATGAAAATATACAACAAAATGATAGTAACGAAGGTGGTCATGATAATGTTCAAACATGTAATGTCACCATTCTTGATAATGAAGCTCAAAATAATTTAGAGGAGAGTGAAAATATTAATGATCAACCTAATTATATTCCTACAAATATTTTTGATCCAAGTCAATGGAAAACTATTGATAGAAAATTAAGAGATTTGTTAATAGAAAATGGTCCAATAAGAGTTGATGATCTAAACTTTCCTATAGATAAGAACTCTAGACATTTTTCTACTACGCATTATATTCGAAAATTACCAAATGGGGAGAAACATGATAGAAAATGGTTAGTATATTCGAAAGACCTAGATAAAGTATTTTGTTTTTGTTGCAAGTTGTTTAATTCAAAATCTAATACAAATCAACTAGCTAATGGAGGAACTAAGGATTGGAAAAATATTAGTTCTATTCTTAAAAATCACGAAACAACTAGTGAGCATATTACTAATATGAATACTTGGATTGATTTAGAACTAAGATTATTGAAGAATAAAACAATTGATAAAAATGTCCAAGAACAAATTAAGAAAGAGAAAGATCATTGGAAAAAAGTATTATTAAGAATAATAGCGGTGGTAAAAAATCTTGGTAAAAATAATTTGGCATTCCGAGGAAATAACGAAAAGATCTATCAAGAAAATAACGGAAATTTTTTAAGTATAATTGAAATGATTGCAGAATTTGATCCAGTAATGCAAGAACATGTTCAACGTATTCAACATGGTGCAATCCATAATCATTATCTTGGACATAATATACAAAATGAAGTGATACAATTATTAGCAAATGAAATTAAAAGTAAAATTATAAAAAAGATTAAAGAAGCAAAATACTTTTCAATTATACTTGATTGTACCCCCAATGTAAGTCATCAAGAACAAATGACTCTCATACTAAGATGTGTAGATATTTCAATAAGTCCGATAAAAATAGATGAACATTTTGTGGAATTTTTAAACGTAGATGATACTTCTGGAAAAGGTCTTTTCAATGAAATTATAAATGCAATAAAAAATCTTGAACTTGATATTAATGATGTACGTGGACAAGGATATGATAATGGGTCTAATATGAAAGGGAAAAAACAAGGGGTACAAAAAAGAATTCTTGATATAAATCCTAAAGCATTTTATACACCATGTGGTTGTCATAATCTCAACCTTGTCCTATGTGATATGGCTAATTCTTGTCCTAAAGCTATATCTTTTTTTGGAGTAGTACAACGTATATACACACTATTTTCTTCTTCCACAAAGCGATGGAAAATTTTACAAGATAATGTGACAGGTTTAACTCTTAAGCCATTGTCACAAACACGTTGGGAAAGTCGAATTGAAAGTGTGAAAGCAATAAAATTTCAAGTTCTAGAAATAAGAGATGCTTTGTTACAATTGGCAAAAACAAGTGAAGATCCCAAAACAAAAAGTGAAGCTAATTGTTTAGCAACATATGAGATTGAAAGTTTTGAGTTTTTGCTAGCTATGACTATTTGGTATGACATATTATTTGCTGTTAACACTGTTAGTAAAAATTTACAATCGAAAGACATGCATATTGATGTTGCTATAGATCAATTAAAAGGTCTCATGTCTTTTTTAAAAAAATATAGAGAAGATGGATTTACATCTGCTATGAATTCATCTAAAGAAATTGCAACCAAAATGGAAATAGAGCCTATATTTCATGAAAAACGTATAATTCGTAGAAAAAAACAGTTTGATGAGAATGTCAATGATGAGACAACACAATCCGCTGAAGAATGTTTTAGAATTAATTATTTTTTATATATAGTAGATCAAGCTATTTCTTCAATTGAAAGTAGGTTTGAACAATTTCAAATATATGAAAATATTTTTGGTTTTTTATTTAATTTTGAAAAACTAAAATCACTAGATGATGATAGTTTGAAAAAAAATTCTCTTAATTTTGAATGTTTTCTCACACATGAAACTCATTCCGATATTGATGGTTTAGATTTATATTCAGAACTAAAAGTTTTAAAAGAAGTTTTGCAAATAAATGATAACTCTCCAATTAATGTACTAAATTATATAAAGAGGCTAGAATCTTTTCCAAATATATGTATTGCTCTCAGAATATTACTAACTATACCTATTACAGTTGCTTCTGCGGAAAGAAGTTTTTCAAAATTAAAATTAATAAAATCCTATTTAAGATCAACTATGTCACAAGAAAGATTAAGTGGATTAGCTATATTATCAATTGAAAAAGAAATGTTGGCGGAACTTGAATACAAAAATTTAATTAGTAATTTTGCCTCTCAAAAAGCAAGAAAGATAAATTTTAATTGAAAAAAATATATAAATTTATAATTAAATATAATAAAATGCCTCATTTAAAGCTTTCGCCTAGGGCCCCCAAATACGTTGAGCCGGCCCTGATTGAAGGCTCATTTGGCAAAAAATTTTAATAACGTTATTTAAGTACTACAAAAATAACTATTATTTATCTTACCAAAAACCTATTATTTAAGTTACTTCACCAAACACATCCTTGAAATTTTATACGCCAGTGGTCAACCAAAGAAGGGAAAACTATCGAGTCAAAAAGTACGTACTCCTCTCTAAAAGCATATTTCGTGTTTGATAATTAAACTAGGTCACATCAATTATCTGCAAGAAAAAGATTAAAGCAAAGCATTAAAAAAAAATAAATAAATAAAAAATAGTCTGTCTGTTTACCTTTTCACTTTTAGAATAACGAACCAAAGTCGTCAAATTCAGGGTGGAAGTCGAAGCCATTCTTGATTAAATCAAGAAGGTAAACCAATCCAAGATGCATTGCAAATCTTCGAACAATGCTAGGACGGCGTGGCTCCGGCGCAGGGTATGGTGGAGGTGTTGGCCTTGCTGCGTCTCCCAGAGTAGGGCCATTAGGAGGATCCGCCATCATCAACTCCTTAAACTCAACAGAAAACTTGAGGGCCCCTATGGTCGCTTCCCCGGATGGGCCTGTGATAGGATAGGTAAAATAGCTTTTTTCACCATCAATTTGATACAGCAATTCCCTGATGTTGACACGCACCTCGCCAATAAGACTATAGCTGTCGAGTTCTCCGCCTGTCTTGAGCTTGGAGACGAGGGTGAGACTGCCCTTCAGAGCGTCCACGCAGTCAATTCTGAACGCTTTGGGGTTCTCGTTCGGGATGGGTATCGTTTGCTGCAGGAGGACGTGGTTGGTGCCTTCGATAATGGAAACGTCCGCGACTCGGGTTGGACTCTCCGCAATCAAGTCCTCGACTGACATGGCCCCCAGAACGAGATCTACGGGCATCGACATTTTTTGCAGATTGTAACTTGTAAGAGAACTGTTTAGAACTTTTGAAAGTGAATTGAAAGTACATGAGAAGGAGTTGAGACTTGAGGCATATATATACTTACGGAGACTGGTTGGTTCGTACATATCGAGGTACTTAAAGAGAGTACGAGTTGGTACGTTCAAAGCACGCAGTATGCATCTTTTTCCTGAAATTGGGATAAATTCAGAAAAAATCTAGAGTTATTCGGGAACGGAGTCCAAGTTCCACCGACTTATTATATCCATGTATGGTCGCATCATGAATAATGAATGAAAGAAAATATTGAACTAGGCTCTAATTTGTATACGTGGCAGCAATTAATTGCCTCTTTAGTCGACGTGCAGTTTGAACTAGGCTCTAAATACCCCCCCCCCCCCCCCCCCGGTAGTCGTATTACCCAGCTCGTCGCTACTTTGATTTAAAAGGTAACCGATTTTCTCTAGTTTTCGCAACCGTAATCATTTGTTATTCTGATTACTTCATACATAAATTTTTTTTTATTATTTCAATAGTGGTTCGCTCTAAAAAAAAGGTCAAAGATAAGCTCGCATTCTAAAAGCGGTTGCTTCCTACCTCCTTCATCCCTGTTGCCAGGGACGGACCCATGTATAGACCAAAGGGGGCTCGGGCCCCCCTGGGCCCAAAAAGAAAATTTTGGAGCAAGTAAATTTTTCAAAAAACAAAAAAAAAAAAAATGGTTGGGCCCCCCTACGATTTTTGCTCGGGCCCCCCTCCCAAAATCTTGAAACCCCCCAGCCCATTTTCCAGCCAGACCTCAGCCCATTTTCCGGCCAGCCCCCAGCCCATTTTCTCCGGCCAGTCCATGTAAAAAAAAAAAAACACAACACAACACAGCCTTCAGAATCAGAGAGCAAAAACACCACAAAGAGAGCAAAAACACCAAACACCACACAGAGCAAAAACACGAAGGAAAAAAGAGAGAAAGAAAAAAAAAAAAAAAAAGAGAGAGGAAAGGGAGAGACTGAGAGACCCACCGGCCACCGCGGCACCGCCCACGCTGCCGAGACCCACACCACACCTTTGGTTGCTCGATCCACCCCCTCCGGCCTCCATTCACCCATTTGTCCGTTAATACCCACGCCGGCGAGAGCAGAGCGCAGAGACCCACACCACACCGGCGACTCCAGTCCACACCGGCGAGAGCCGAGACCCACACCGGTGACTGCTCGATCTGCTCAGCTCAGCCTAGCTTCGTCGCAGCGCTCCAGCTTTCACAGTTCAGGTATTTACTCCCAATAACCCATCTTTTCCTTCAACTTCAAAGTTCAAAACTTAATATTCTGCAAAAATGTTTGTGACTTTGTGATCTGAGAATCTGAGATTGCCATTGCCTTGTGTTTTTACTGATGATGAGTAACTAAATGTTGGTGATTGCGAAATGTGAATTGAATATCTGAGAATCTGTGTTGCTGGCTTGCTGCCTGTGGAATTTTTTTTTTTTTTTTGGCTTTTTGGCTTTGTCTGTGTTTGTGAATTGTGACTCTCTCTCTTGTTTATATAGATAAGAGAGATGGAGAGAGACAGTCAGACAGAGAGTAGAGCTTGTAGAGATTTAAGATTAGTTTTTTTTTCCTTTGTTGACTGTTAGTTGGGCATAACAGGGACAAGTGACTGAGTGAGGTTGGGCAACGGGTAAGTGGCAGGAAAAAAAGAAAAAAGGTAAAGTTAAAAATTTTAAAAAAAGTTCTTGTTAGTAGTGCGGGGAATAAATTTAGTGTTGATGGTGGATTCTTTAGGTTAGTGGGTATAAATAAAGCCGACCAAACACAAATACATAAATAAAGGCAAACTAAATACAAAAAAAAAAAAAAAACAAACAAATCATATATTATAGAAAATTGTCACACAAATTTAAAAAAATAACGGTGATTCTTATTTTATTTGTAGATCATGAAAAAATCAACTACAATGCTTGATTTTTTCAAAAGAAAAGGTTCAAATTCTTCCGAAGTCAATGTGGGATTGCCAACAACTAATGTTGCTATTCCAATTCCAGAAAATGTGGATACTCCGATTCTAGAAAATGTAGATGCTCCAATTCTAGAAAATGTGGAGGATGCTCCAATTCTAGAAAATGTGGATGCTCCAATTCTAGAAAATGTGCATTTCTCAATTCCGGAAAACGTTGATGTTCCAATCTCTCAAACACAATTTCAAAGAGTCGATCTTGATTCTTTGGATTATGATCCCGGAACACGCAAACAAATATGGGAATATCATGTTAATCAATGTGATGAAATTCGACGGGCTTACATTAAAAAAGGTCCGCACCGACTTCCTTTAAAGACATACCCAAAAAGTGGAAAGCACAATCGTAGCTTTCAAGCTTCTTGGTTTGGATTTAATTCAACATGGCTTGAATATTCTCCTACCACAGATGCAGCTTATTGTCTACCCTGCTTTGTCTTTAATAATCCAAATGGGGTTATGGGACAAAATACATTCACTGTTGGTGGATTTAGGAATTGGAAAAAAGTTGGGGGCAAAGATTGTTCTTTTCAATGTCATATAGGAAAAGATCCTAACTCAGCTCATAGAATTGCTGAGCAAAAGTGTAAGGATTTGATGAACCAATGGCAACATTTACAAAGGGTAGTTGATCATTTCACTACTGAACAAATTGCAAATAATCGGTTGCATTTGAAGGCCGTCATTTTTACTGTTCGATATCTTGCCTTTCAAGCTATAGCTTTTAGAGGTCGAGATGAAAGCTGTAGTTCATTAAATCGTGGGAACTTTTTTGAATCATTGGGTACAATAACTTTTTGGAATAAGGAGGTTGCTGAAATAATAGAAAAAGCTCCCAAAAATGCAACCTACACATCACCTAGGATTCAAAAGGAAATTCTACATGTTTTCTCAGCCAAAGTGAAGAAGGCCATTCGGGAAGAAATTGGTGATGCAAAGTTTTGCATAATGGTTGATGAAGCTCGTGATGAGTCCATGAGAGAGCAAATGGCTGTGGTTTTTAGATATGTTGATGCAGAAGGCTTTGTCAAAGAACGTTTTTTTGGGCTTATTCATGTTACTGACACCGCGGCTTTGACTCTAAAGAAGGGGATATATTCTTTGTTATCTCAATATTGTTTCGATATACAAAATATTCGAGGACAAGGATATGATGGAGCAAGCAACATGCGAGGTATGTGGAATGGATTACAAGCTTTGATTTTGAATGATTGCCCATATGCTTATTACATCCATTGTTTTGCACATCGCTTACAATTGGCATTAGTAAAAGCATCAAAACAAGTTAATGCCATTAGTCATTTTTTTTTTTTGCATTGCTCTTTGTGATCAAAATTGTTAATGCTTCATGCAAGCGCAATGAACAATTGAAAGTTGCCAATGCTAATGAAATAGCACGTATGATTGATCTTGAAGAGCTTGAGACTGGAAGTGGACTTAATCAAATTGGCACTTTACAACGACCTGTAGAAACACGTTGGAGTTCACATTTTAGATCAGTTTCTAGCTTATTAAGAATGTTTAGTTCAACTGTTGAAGTTTTACAAAATATAATTGATGATGCAATTGATGGAGAACATCGGGCAGAAGCAGAGTCAGCTTATGAGGGTTTAACTTCATTTGAATTTGTCTTCATCTTGCATCTTGAGAAGGAAACTATGGAGATCACTGATAAACTTTGTCAAGCTTTGCAAAGCTAATCTCAAGACATTTTAAATGCCATGCATTTAGTTTCATCTACTAAAGCACTTATCCAAAAATTTAGAGATGATGGATGGGCTGGCTTACTCACCACTGTGATATCATTTTGTGAGAAGCATTGCATTGATGTCCTAGATATGAATGCCCGTTTTGTTCCGAGGCGAGGTGCTCGTAATCAGAAAGATAACATTACAATTGAGCATCATTATCGAGTAAATATTTTTTATGCTACAATAGATTCTCAACTACAGGAACTAAATTATCGGTTTGATGAAGATGCAATGGAGTTACTTAGGCTTAGCTCAGCTTTAGAACCTCGAGAGGCATTAAAATCTTTCAGAAGTAGTGATCTTTGTTTGTTGGTAGAGAATTTCTATCCACAAGATTTCACAGATTATGACAAACAAGTGTTGAAGAAGGAGCTTTATCATTTTGAGCATAATGTAGTCCAGGATCCAGAGTTCAAAGAATTGAAAAGTTTATCTGAGTTGTCTCAATGGTTAGTGAGAACTAGAAATTCAGAACACTACAAGCTTGTTTATAGAATGGTGAGACTTGTGCTTACTCTTCCAGTTTCTACTGCTACTACAGAGCGAGCATTTTCAGCTATGAAAATTGTCAAAACTAACCTTCGAAACAAAATGGAAGATGATTTTTTGACAGACTCTTTGATGTTATATATTGAAAAGGATATAGCTTCGACATTTAGTTTGGATTCAATCGTAGATGATTTTGAAGATTTGAAAGAGCGTCGAGTTCCCTTTTCATAGATGATTGTATAAAGAAACAATAGTGTTTCATGTCTTTTGTTTTTGTTAGTAGATGATTGTATCTTAATATATTAAGAAACAATGATTTTTTGGTATTTGTCTTGGTTGATAGTTTATTAATATTATATGGATGCGTATTTGAAAATTTTTTTTTTGCTTATCTCCGACCCCCCCCCAAACTTAAAATCCTGCGTTCGTCCCTGCCTGTTGCCTCCTTCGACGAGAAGCTCTCTTTCCTTTCTTAGAAGAAAAATGTCAGCCAAAAAGGGTGGTGTAATGTGTCAAGAAAGCATGGAAATAAACAAATTTTGTGTGGTAGCACCAAAATTTTTTTTTTCTTACTAAATATTTAAAGTCCATCTAGACATGCATAAAAGAACGAATGAAAGTGAGTTTTTTTTTTTTTAAATTCACCTACCTTTTTTGTCTTGATGTATCAAAAGGATTTGTATTGGATAACAACTACGGTCATCAACTCACGGGTAGTTATGGCAAAATGAGAGGTTCAAGTGCGGGTTGAGACAATTGGGTTGCGAGTTTGGCTGGATTGATCTATATTTTCACATGTATTTATCACTTGGTAAGTCACAGAGCTAGGTTGGATTAAGTTGACCCGCAAAAAAATAGGTTTAGTCACAAGTCAACCCGTTTTTATTTTAAGCCAAAAAATTCTTATTCAAATCAAGCATTTTCCTTCAACTTCAGGTCAAGCTGTTGAATCCTAATCCGTTTTGCCACGTTTACTCATAGGTATCGCCATTACTAATGTGCGCACCTGAAATGAGGCTATTGGACCTAACCTCACTTGGGTTCATAACTAATTTGTAAAGTGAGTTTGGGATTTCCTACCATAGGTTGTTCTCAGCACTGAAACTCAATGGAGTTCTCTCTCTTTCTTTCTCTCTTTGTCCCTTGCTTCTCTCTATATTCTTTATTTCTTAAGAACCTTTCAACAACCCTTTTCTTCCCCCAACTTCTCATATTTATAGCTCCAAATTAGTGGAGAGACCATGATCATTTCCATGGTTAGTGCAATGGGAGGTCCAATATCATTAATCATAAGTGGGTGGTTAGGTGGGAGTGGAATGTGATGAAACTGGCTTTGGAACTTGGTTCTCACTTCCGAAAATATGCTTGACAGAGATGTTTCCTAAGGCATCCCCGAATACGCAAGGGATGTTGTGTTTGAATGTCATTCTTTCCTCATTGCTCAGGAAAGGTTTCCCCTTTCCCGAGCAAGGATCAGATGGCAAAACCTAAGCCTGCAGCTTGCGTGTGCTCGAGCTGGGCTTTTGGGTAGATAGGGGCCAGGTTCATGGGCTGCATCCTCATATCAAAGTCTCAAGCCCAAATGGGTTTGGGGATAGAGTGCCGTACATTAGCCCCTCCTTGATTCGTGCCCGGGTCTCAGCAAGAATCAAGGAATCCAAAAAGGCGCTCATTACCCGAGAAGTTCAATGAGGGAACATTTGGGGTACTTCAGTTACTCATTAATGCGTTCTCAAAAGGTGTGTCAGATGTGGCCGTTCGGTTCAATCGTCATAATTACCTGATGGTTCATGAATCGAGGTGGCACGGGCGCCAGTTGGCATTGGTATCCGCAAGGTTTGCTAATTAATCTTCATTATTGTTGGTTAACCGTTGCTTACTTCTCTTTGGTCCCTATAAATAGTCCGTTCCAAATCATTCTTTTACTTTTTCACTCTCCACTCTCTGAGTTCCCTCTCTGCCGTGCATTCATCTACGCATTTATTCTTCAACCCAAAATTTCTCCCCTTCTTAGAGCCCAAAGTAAGTTCTCTACCTCTTCTCTTTATTTCCAACTCTTCCTTCATTCATTTTTTTCTTTAGAGTTTGGGATGGGGTATGCTTTTCTTTTAGATACGGAGGCGTCCTTGGCCATTTTCTGGCAAGGTTTTAACATCCTTGATGATGTGGATGTGGTGTATTGCCATGAGAGTGAAATCGCTCTCCACAGAGGGGGCAACACTGCTTTTTTTCCTTTGATGGCAATTCTGGAGGGTGGGGTTAAGTTTCTTGTAGACCCTCTCTTACTCAATACTCTTAGCTACTATGGGCTATGATCGAACATTTAAAGAATTAATTATAATTAATGAGGGGTCAAAGTCATGTTGGTCTAAACCTAGGACACACAGATTACGCGAATACAATGGATAGATGATCTAAAATAAGTATGTAATTTAAATGACTATTAAAAAGAAAGTCATGGTAGTCAATAAAATTAGGTCATGATCGTACTGGCCACTAAAGCTAAATAGAGAATTCTCACGGAATGAAGATGCAATAGTGGCAAGACATTCCTACACGGTTTCCAACATTAAAGTCAGAGAAACTCTTTCTCGTGTTTTGAATAAATTAAAAAAAAAAAAAAAAAAAAAAAACCTCCTTACTTTGGTATTGACAGAGGAGCCTGTATTTCACACTTCTTTTTATTCATCTTTAAAAAATTACGCTGTTGGCGTCACTGCCATTGGATTTGCTGTTTAGTGTTTACTTTGTCTCAGTTTTCTCCCTCGTCTCTCTGTCCTATTGGCCTTTTCCTTCTCTTCTTTACTTCAAATAAATGATACTTACATTAGTGTTATACAATTTACTGACTCCAAGACTTCTACACTACTTACGATAAAGCTATTAAGAAAGAACCACATCTATGATCCAAAAACATGCCCGTCAAAAGCAAACTTGATATATCATTATAGTAGTTTAGTTTACTCCCAGGTGTGGTATGGAAAAAATATATTGCCACAACTTATTTCATAATTTTTTTGGTTACAAGATATAGCCAAGTGTGATTGGTAGAAAAAAAATAATAAATCTATATATAAGTAATAAACAACTACTCACAACCTGTCATGATAAAGTTGTGACAAAAAATTATAAAATAATTATGGTCCCAAAACCCTTATGGCTTGTCTTCATCTATTTTTTATTTTTTTAACTGATAAATATATTATATAACATATAAATATAATAACTTATTATTAATTTGACCAAATATATTACTAGATATTTTGATTCAATTTATTTTTATGCATTTTAATGATTGTTGTCTAATTCTTAGCCATCTTTTAACCTATTAATAATATTCTTTTATCTTAATCATTACATTTTACATGTGTTGTAATTTAACTTTAAAACCTAAGTTGATAGGCAAATTCAAAACTATATTGAGTTATAAATTAATCCACTTAATTAACTGTATTATATATATGTATCACAAATATATATAAATATATATATATATATATATATATATATATATATATATATATTGTATATTGAATTGTGTTTATGATACTACTATATATCTTGGATAATTGTACATAGTATAGTATGGATATATATTAAGGAAAAAAAAAATGTAATCCTCTAATTTAATACTTGGCCCTCAATTACAAATTCCTTACTCCGCCATTAAATTGTTCAACAGAGAATTGATAGAATTTGAACACCTAGTCTCAGCTCATTGCATGGGGCCTAAAGCAAGTTTGCCTAAAAGTCTTTTTTAATCATTCAAACCACTATTTTCTTTCTCAAAAAAAAAAAAAAAAAAAAATTCAAACCACTATTCCCATCGCTCTCCCATTGGGCTTGACCGATTATTTGGACTTCATCTAGTAATGGGTCCATTGAGCTAAATGGCAGGGATGGCCTCTACTTCATATAAGGCCTGTGTGATGCTTCTCAAAAAAAAGTGAAACGCTGTCGTCCTAGTACGTTATAATTAACGCAAAAAAATGAGAACCACCAAAACTAGATAGCTAGGCATTTATCATGTGAGTGAAAAGTACTTCACAAATCATTTGAACAGCCAATAGAATTCCACCACTTCACAAATTTCTCACATAATTCTAGCCCTCCAAGCCTTCTACTACCCTCAATTTCCTCAGACTGACTAAACCATCCAAATTGTTCAACATGGCTGATGGCACACTGCTTTTTCAACTTGCTTCAATACCTAGTTGCTAGAAAAATACTTCCTAGTCCTTGATGTAATGAATTTTTCCCATATATTTTCTTAATGTTACAAATCTCAAAAAAAAAAATTTTGAATTTATAAGGCTCAATTTAATACAGAAAGTTTAAAAACAAATGTAGCTACTTTCACTGTATAAAAAAAATGTAGCTACTTTCACTCACTTTTGTGCCAAAAAATGTGAGGTTCATTACTAACTTTGCACTGAAATCACTTTCTTAAGAAATCATAAAGTATGTATTATATCCTAAGTCTAGGTGGTTGATAGAGTTGATGAATGAGCAAGGTAATTGTATTATGCCCTCAATTTAATAAGGACACCAAGTCCTCCATCCCGCCATGGTTTTTCATTCTTATTCATAGGGTTTTCCACGTAAATGCTTTGCCCCTCTTTGCTCACTTCATTTTGATGTTCTCCTCTTGTCTTTACTATAAAAATGCCATTTTTAGCTTCTTACAAGAATGACACCCAAATGTATTGTTAGGGATTAGATCATACAAGCACCTACACTTTTCTTAAACCTAACTTCCACGTACAGTATGTATAAGCATAAAATAGAGTTTAACCCAAAAAAATAAATTACAAATATAGGAAAATAGTAAATGCTTCTGTTTTATGAACTATATTTATAATAAAAAGACTGAATTAATAACATATATTACAATTGCTTATATATTTATATATTAAAATGTATGTGTGTATTGTAAAGACTATCACAACTATCCCTCCCACTTCTCATTCATACCTACCTTATAAATGTAAAAGTCACCTCGTCAAGAATAGTAAAACACCTCCTCTAACTAGCTCCACCCTCGCTCTCTTACGACTATCCCCATTCCCAACCCTGAGTGGGATCAAGGAAGCCCTGATTCAACTCTAGCTCATCTCATTGTCATCCTTATTCAAAATTAAAATTGTATAGAAGATTGAATATGTCACAAGAAAGATTAAATGAATTAACTATCTTTCCAATTATAAAGAGGATGTTAACAAATCTTGAATACAAATTAAAAGGAATGGGTTTTTAAATAAGAAATTGAATTATATTGAGCATCTCCTAATTGGGTAAGAGCACATGAGAGATTAATTATAAACATGTGATATTGATAAGAGCGCATAAGAGATTAATTAGCTAATTATCTTAAGTCATGTGGGCCAATTAGATTAAGGCTATTCTTCCATAAATACATAATCACAATTCACAATTAAGCATTAAATGAAGAATAACCTATTTGTTGCTTAGTTATTTTTCTCTTAATCCTTCTATGTATTTTTCTCTTAATAATTTTTTGGAGGATGACTATCTCAAATTTAGTCAAATTTCATGCAATTCTCATCTATTTTCATATAATTTCCATTTATCCCCCTTTAAGAATCACTGAATTTTTAACAGAAAACAATATGATAAAAGAAGTTATTAGACAAGTCAAGAACTTGATGTTAATTAAATTTCTTCTACCATAAGCAAAACCCCATTTAGAAAATGATGTGTCTACAAGAAACGTTTTAAAATACATGCAAGAATAGTGATCAATTAAATATTGTATGTGACCAAAAGTTTTATATCTCTACTGAAATCTCCTAATATTTTCAATAAAGATATTTAGGATTTGAATCCCACCACCCTAGATCATCAAATTACAAAATAATGTATATATGTAGCGTATGTGGAACAAGGACATGAGCAAATAGTCATATGCTTAAAGTAATATAGACACCCTCATATCTCAAATAAATAAATCTGGTCCGAACTATTAACCCAAAGAGAGAGAGATGATTTGTGGGGCCGTGGGGATTAAAGAAAACGGTGCCGTTCCAGAACGTTAAGCCAAAAACAATGATAGCCACCAAAACTAGATAAGCATTATCACAGAATATTGAGGATGCAAGAAGAGTTTAAGATATCCTAGACAGTCTCCAACGTAAAAGTCATTTGAACCACCAATAGAAATCGACCACCTAACAAATTTCTCTCAAAAAATTCTAGCCATACACTACCTCAATTTCCTCAGATGGACTAAACCATCCAAATTGTGCAACGTGGCACACTGCCTTTGGTCAGCCACGTAGTCCATTAAAATGTGACATGTAAACGACATAGAGGAACATGTGCCATGTACATTATGAGTTATGCCCCCCAACAAAATAACTAGTAGCAAAGACAATGGCATTGCAAATGTACTACAATGCATGCAAAAATGCACATATTCACCGGATTTTTATGACAAAATCCAATGGTGATTCGAAAGGGAGTGTTGAAGAGGTTAAAACCCGGCCGGGGAGGTCTCCAGCGGAGCAATTTGCACCACTAGCAACAACATTTAGGCGGAGGCTACTAGTTGGTGTTGGCTCAGCTTCACTAGTGGCTATTGGTGCAGATTTTGGTGGCATAACTAGTTTTCTTCTTGGGTTATCACCAGAAAGTGGGAGGGATCTTAAGCTGGATGTGCTTTATCCTATTAAAGGCTATAGTCGTTGCATTGAAACAAATGAAGGATTTGGTTAGTAAGTCCTAATGCCATATGTTATAATGTTGTCAAAATTCTTTTGTAATTTTGTTTTAGCCTTTGTTTTGTCTCTAAAGCCAAAGAAAATAACCATCAATATGATTGTTCACTCTCTTAAAACGATTATCAATATGACATTAAAATGAGTGGAATTAATGTCAATGGTCTTTGATTCAAATGGTGTTAGTAATCATGATGTGTGTTTGTGTATTAAGTATTTATATTCCTTAATCGTCTTTATCAAAATAATAGTACTATTAGTACATTAAACAATTCTTTATCCAAAGAAGGGGAGAGAAAAACATTGATGCTACTTTGATTTTGTATTTGCTTTGCAAAGAACAGAATTCATATACCCAGCAAAATGGCTTGGAGATCAAACACTGTTGTATAGAGCTGTGGAGAAAAACAGAGTTTGAAAGAGCACTTGATCCACCTCCAATAAGTACTGCCCAGTCCAACAACCGGCGGCGGAGCATTAGCGAACCAGTTGTCGCCTTTGGTCAGCCTGGTACAAGCGGCGAGCTCAATGTTAGTGTCATTGTGTCAACAGTTTCTAAAGACTTCTCGTAAGTACTTCAATTTTTAGGTTAACTTTGTAGTTCAATAGAAGGAATTGGCATTGGTTAATTTCTGGGACTAAAGAACAATACTAGTGCAGTGCAAGTAAATTTCTAACATGAATGAGACAGTTTTTGCTTAGCAAGTACAGTTTTATACACCCAAAATTTGAACTTTACTAACATGTTCATACCATTATAAATGGTCCCATTAGTATAAGTTACTAGTTAGAGCAGCATTGTCAAATCAAAATCTAGTTGTTAATCATTGGTTACTAAAGCTCTAAGGGGCCTGAACTATGCTAAATGTGACCCATGAATTTGGAACTAATCCTTGACCTCTCTTCATAGAATTGAGGCATTTGGAGGACCAAAGGAGGTGGGAGAAGCAGTGGTTCGGACCATCACAGGATCTAGCAAACGCCCTGATGTTAAGGGGACTTTGATAGAATCAACTTTAAGAGAGGATCCTACAAAAGATGTCAAATATTATGAGCTTGAATTCAGAGTTGAGAGCCCCTCATTTCGGCGGCATAATGTCGCGGTTTGTTGTTCTAGTGGTGGTAGGCTATTTACTTTGAATGCTCAGTCACCAGAATCAGCTTGGCCAGAGGTGAAATCAGACTTGCAAACAATTGCTCATTCAAAGGGGTTCAATGAAACAGTGGCACTTATACAGTGAGAGAGTCTAGTATCCTTTGAAATTAATAGTAAAAAAATCATAATTAATAAAGTTTGCCACATCAAAACATAATTAAAGATAAACTGTCAGAAAATCAAATAGTTCCACAATCTATTCCACAAACTGCAAAGTGTATGAAATAACTAATAAGTTGCGATTCTAAAATTTTTTATAGCCATGAGCATATGCAGTACCTTTTTAAGACTAGTGAGCTAAATGCAAGATTAGTGAACAGTTAAAATATGTGGATCTGAACTCTTTAACTCTCAACTCTTAAACCAGAAGAGAGAGATAATTGGTGGGGATGTGGGGGTTAAAAAAAGGGGGTAGTTCTAGAGCATTAAGCCAAAAACAATGAGAACCACCAAAACTAGATAGGCATTATCACGGAATGTAGAATCTTCAATAAAATTCCAGCACTTCACAATTTTTTCTAAAATTTCTACCCTCAATTTCCTCAGATTGACTAAATCATCCAAATTGTTCAACATGGCACACACTGCTTTAGAGAAAGTGAACATTATAGTATAGGAAAGTGGAATTAATGTACGTCAATGGTCGTTGATTCAAATGGTGTAAAGTACTAATGTGTACATGTGTTTGTGATTATATACTAAGTACTTAAATTCCGTAATAATCGAACAAGTATTCCTTTATGATCAAAGGGAGAGAAAAATATTGTTGATGCTTCTTTGATTTATTTGCTTTGCAAACAAGAAACAACAGAATTCATATACCCAGCAAAATGGGTTGGAGATTCAACACTGTTATATATAGCTGTGGCGAAAAAGGAATTTGAGAGAGCACTTCATCCACCTCCCATAACCACCGCCAAGTCCATCAACCTGAGGCGGAGCATTAGTGAACCAGTTATGCAGCATTTGGGGCCCGCCTGGTATAAGCAGCAAGCTCAATGTTAGTGTCATCGTGTCTTCAGTTCCTCAAGACTTCTCGTAAGTACTTCAATATTTAGGTTAACTTTTTTTTTCTTTGGAAATGCGACAATTATAATGAGGAAAAAATTTATATATATATATATATATATATATAAATTTAATTTATAGTGTTTATTTTATAATAATTTTTTTTAATTATCAAGTCAAAAAATCAATTAATTTTAATAAAAATGGGGATCGAAATCCAAAACTTTTTCTTCAACAACAAATAATAAGACTTAACTAAAACCCAGCGAGAGAGCTAGTTATATTGTGATTTTTCTCATATGAGAGTTTGACTCTGTTGAACATGTGATTTTGATAGGAACAGTGAAAGAGATGTTTGAAATTGAAAGTTGAAAAAAAAAAAAAAACAATTTTTAATATCTTCTACTAAATAAAAAAAAACATTAAAAAAAGTTAAAAATTGAAAAGTGAAGTGATAATTTTTTTTACCAGGAAGAAATGAGTAATTGCACTCTGTGCAATACCAATATCAAGTATTGCACTGAATTTTAATCCTCTTAGGAGTAAGGGTTTATGTTTTGTCAAATAAATGTGAGTTACAATTAAGAGAATCAAGATGGGAATCCTGTCAACAAAGTGATTAGTGGCTGCTACTGGTGCATCCTTTTCCCTGCGACCTTAATAAAATTAGAAGAAAATATTCAATAAATAAAAGTGGGGTAATTATACACCCTTGCTTTGAGTTTTGGAGAATATTCTTCCATTTAGTAACATAATATTTTAAATTTCTATAAAATTCTATTTACCAAAGTTTAACCATAATTAGTAAAACTATAATTGATAAATTTAGAATTAAAAGTCAAAGTTTACCAATCACACACACACAAAAACAAAAAGCCATATTGAATCATTTAAAATACACTTTAATTAAAAATTTAAAACAATGGATTTTAATTCTGAAAGGGAGGATAATTTTGAAAATTTACCCTTAAGCAAATGTTAAGTTAGTGCAAAATATTTTTAACATTCAATTTAATAGAGCTCGGTTAAACGAATATTAAAGATGAAAATGTTTTTTTTCATTAAGTTTGGAATAAAGTGTCGTTCCCTCAAACATTAAGAAAAGAAAGCCCCAACAAAATTCGTGACAATTGAAATAATAAACTTCATGGCAAGAGCAAATTATAATAAAAGAAAATATGTGAATTAAGCAAGAAAGGAGAAAAAGGGCTTCAAAATAGTGCTGTTGAATCGGAGAGACCAAAAGTTTTTGGACCCGTCAAATTAGTGAAAAGTGGTGTTAGAGTCTTTCAAGAAACACACAATCTTTGATGGGGAATGAGTTGATGCCGATGCCTTACTTGCTTCTCCTTTATTAGCCAAGAGTTTACTTCTTCTTTTTCTCTTAACGTCAAAATCCTCAAGCTGCTTTGTTCAGTAGAAGCCATCATGATCTGACCCTTGGTAGTGAATTTTATGAATACACTTTGGCTAATTAAGGGGTCTTGATTAACCTAGTTTGGTTTGGTTTTGGTTTTGGTTTGGTTTGTTTTGACAAAAATGAGAAAAGGACCTCAGGTTGCTATAAGTAGGACTCAATGAGGGAAGCATTAATTTTGACTAAACCAGCACTAAATGGTGATTGGTGACTCTTAGGCTTATTCAAACTAATTTTTCAACAGATAATGAATTGAACACCTCTAGTCTCAGCTCATTGCGTGGATCTAGAAGCAAGTTTGCTTGAAAGCCTTTTCAAACCCCTCCAAACCACTATTCCCATCTTTCTCCTAATGGCTTGGCCAATGCATTTGGACTTCATCTCTTCTGAATGACTAAATATTGTTGTAACTGGGTTCATTGAGCATTTAGGCATGGATGGCCCCTAATCATAAGACCTGTGAGATGCTGCTAAAAAAAGAGTGAAACGCTGTCGTCCAAAAGCATTGAGAACTACCAAAACTAGATAAGCATTATCATGTGATTTAAAGTACTTCACAAATCATTTGAACAACAATAAAATTCCACCACTTCTCAAATTTCTCTCATAATTCTAGCCCTCCAGGCCTCGTCTACCACAATTTCCTCAGATTGACTAAAATATCTTCAAAACCTAGTTGCTAACACAATACTTCCTAGTCCTTCATGTAATGAATTTTTCACATATATTTTCTTTCCTTCATGTTCAAGATTTGTGTGAATGGACAGAGAGACAAATACCGCTTATTGATCTTCTTTCTCTTGCATTTTTGTGCTATTTTTTGTTTTGAAAAGAGAGAGACATAAAATTTGAGCAAAAATACCTATTTACCCTTAATTTTAAGAGAGGTGGGTTACGGAAAACAAACGAAACATACCTCAGGTGGATAAAGTGACACTTTTTAAACCACGAGTAGGTAAAGTGATTTTAGGCCAAACCACATGTGGTTTTAGTATAATTACCCCAAAAGTAAACCAACGGTGAATTTGTCAAAATTCACATCCATATCAATTTGGCACCACAAAAAGCTATTTTATCTATTTTACAATCTTACTTTACAAAACACCAAATATCAGTGGTTTTATTTTAGCATTTAACATTATAAAATAATATAAACAACATAATAAAATAATATATTTGCTACAATAAACAACAACCACCACCACTTACACAATAAAATAATATATCTTTTAATAAATTTTTTTTTTTACCATTTTAGCTATAGAGCACTGTAGCTCTGCAACAAATATATATATATATATATATATATATATATAGATTTGGCTTCGCTGATGCAGCCCACTTTGCTATATTTCGATGGTAAATTTAGCATTTTAGCAAAATGCCTCCACCAAAACTAATGCTCTAAGAGACGTAACTTTTTGTATCATCTGGGACTAACCCTAGACCCAATAACTCCTATATATACCCTACTAAAGTATAATCTAGATAGCTTAAAAGAGTAGAGGAATGAATGAATAAATGTGCAATGAAAAAGAATAGAAAGGAATCAAATGATCTCTTTCTTTTGTTGGATGTTTTTTTTTTTTTTTGGTTGAGAAAGAGAATGAATATTAGGAAAGACAAAAACATTATGGAACTTCATTATCATTATACATACCTTACTTATTCTTATTTTTTATTTGTGATTTAATCTAATAGGGAAAAATCTATTTTGACTTTTTTTTTTTAAAGGGCAAAGTGGGGCTACATAATGGCTACAACTCTCACTAAAAAAAAAACATGATTACATATTTTGAAAATCTAACTATTGAATTACATGTTCTTTACTTTTTTAACACGCATGTTCGATTTGTGTCAATCAGCTATTATTTACTATTCTATTCTTTAAACTTATTTTTTATGCATAATTTTAAATTACAAAAACTTGAAATTTAAACATTTGATTAATGACATAACTATTGATCTTTGATATTTTGGAAATTTTGCAAGTATAAAAGATATAAAAAACAAATGTTAACCAATAGTGAATTTGTCAAAATTCACATCCATGGCAATTTGGCATCACAAAAAGCTACTTTATCTATTTTACAATTTCACTTTACAAAACACCTATCATCAGTAGTTCTATTTTATCATTTAACATAATAAAATAATATAAACAACATAATAAAATAATATATCTATTACAATAAACAACAACCACCATCACTAACACAATAAAATAATATATCTTTTATAATATATATATATTTTTTACCATTTTAGCTATAGTACACTATAGTTTTGCAACCAAAAAAAAAAAAATCTAGGTTTGGCTTCATTGATGCAACCCACTTTTGCTATATTTTGATGGTAAATTTAGCATTTTAGCAAAATGCCTGCACCAATACTAATGCTCTAAGAGGCTTAACTTTTTGTAAAGCTCATCTAGGACTAACACTAGACCCAGTTACTCCTATATATACCCTACTGAAGTATAATCTAGATAGCTTAAAAGAGTAGGAAGGAATGAATGAATAAATGTGCAATGAAAAAGAATAGAAAGGAATCAAATGATCTCTTTCTTTTCTTGAATGTTAAATGTAAAGAGAACAAATATTAGGAAGGACAAAAACATTATGGAACTTCATTATCATTATATATACCTATAATGATACAAAATATGTAAATGTATGCTCCTTTCTTCTACGATTAAGCAATTTTGGTTGGGATTAAGTGTGTTGGTTCATTAATTTACTTTTAAGCCACCAAAAATTTTGACATTTTTCTCACAGGCAAATAGTTTTCCTCTTTTGGTGGAAGATCAAGTTAACTTTAGCTATAATGGTGGTGACTGAACAGGTCTTAGTGGCTGCAATTATATAATAGTGGAAAGTGTTAGTATGAACAAGCAAGCGAAAAGAAAGAAAATGTAAATGGTAGTAAGAATTCTGGACATGGATCAAAAAAAGATTAAATAAAAGAGAATATATAAGTCTCATTTTGCAAGCAACTCATAAATTCCTTACCTTATTTCTCTTGTTCCAAATGAGTCATACAAGTCTAAAGTGGCAAGCAAGCATAAATGCTTTGCTTTCCCTACTTATCTTTTTTTTTGGCACAATGGCATAATAATCCTCTCTATATATAGTAGAAGTTCTAAATGAATTCTACATGAATTTGGATTTCACAAAACTAATATTGAGGCTAACTTGAAACCTTTCTTAGGTTGTTTTGAAGCCAAAATTGTATCTTCTTTTTGTAAGTGTTAATAGTTGCTTTGGAAAATTTGTTCATATGTGTTTGTGTGTGTGTGTGTGTTTTATTGTTATTCATAAATGATAGAGTGCTTTGCTTGCTTAAAATTTGTCATATAGATGTCAAATGTGGTAAAATTTCATTGCATTGGAAATTGACACTATTTGTGTGAGACATATAACTGTTAAATAATTTAGTTTATGTTACATTTAATATACCTTTGGTAAAATGTATGTCACTTGAATAAATATTTTCTTGATTTTAAGTTTTTATATAATATCTATAATAGGTTAATCATACGCAATATTTGAAAATAATTAGTTGTCATATACTATTAAATTTAAGAGATTAGTCATTTATTATATTAGAATACACACACACAGAGACAAAACCTATAAGAACTCTTCATAGATCATTAAGTTTTAAATGCCTAATTACCTTTATATTTGAAAAAAAAATTTAATAAACCTATGTGAATGTGAATGTGAATGTCACCCATCCACCCCCCTTTGTGTCTCATCTGATGCCCTTTTCTTTCTTTTTCTCTAAACTAATTTGATGATTATGTCTCTGATTGTTATTGTGACTGTGCATTTCATAGAACAAGATGCGGCAACAGCTGCTGCCGCTACCGCCATTGCAGTAGCAGCAGCTTCCACATTTTTGTGATTCAAAGCATCCCTTGGTCTTTGAACAAGACAATAGATATGGACATACTTGTTATGGGTGCCAAGAAACAGTTTATGGTCTTAGCTACAGTTGGGAATCGGGATTGATATCTAGACGAATAAGGTACTACTTTCACATTCATAAATCATGTGCAAAACTACCCCTTGGGTTACACCATCCCTTGCACCCAATCCATCCTCCTATTCTACACAAAGAAGATACAAATTCTAATGAAGACAAAGAATTTTGCAAATGCGAACTTTGCAAAGAATCTCGTTGTCGAGAATACACTTATCGGTGTTACCGCTGCGACTTCAACCTTCACGCCAGATGTGCTTCCTTATCGCCCACCATCAAGTCTGAAGTCCACTACCACCCATTAACTCCCCTTTGGAAGTGGATGATGTACACTTGTGACCTTTGTGGCAAAAAATTTTAGGGTATACATAATCACTGTGCCCTATGTAATTATTGCATTCATAATACTTGTGCTTCTCTGCCATGCAAACTCAAAGTTAAATATCACATGCACCCCCTTCACCTGACCCATTCTTCTCATGAAGTTGAACTCCATCAATCTGACTCCCGATTTTGTAAGCGCTGTGCTAAAAAAGTGAACACAAACTTTGGGTTTTTCTATTGCTCTAGATGTGATTTCATTGCCCACCTCGATTGTGTAGCGGACTACAAATATAGAGAGAACATAAATTTGTAGGAATTTAAAGAGGCAGAGAATGAAGATTCAGAGTTGGATCAATCTGTTGACTCAGAAGCTTACAAAGTCAAAAATATTAAAGAGAGGGAGGACGGAACTGAAATAGCCACAGAAATTCAACACTTTAGTCATAAGCATGATTTAAAGCTTTCGGATGATGAGGTTCTAAATAATAAAAAATGCGACGGGTGCATTAGAGCGATTTTCCCTCCCTTTTACAGTTGTGTAAATTGTAGCTTCTTTCTACATGAATCTTATGCTAAATTACCTAGAAAAAAACTACACCCACTTCATCAACACCCACTCACTCTCTTTCTAGAGTCACCTTATCGGCGTAAGACATTTTCGTGTCATGCTTGTTGGCATCATTGCAATGGCTTCATCTATTGGTGTGAGAGATGCAATTTTCATCTTGATGTTCCATGTAGTTTAATCTTAGACATCCTTACCCACCCCGGTCATTAGCATCTACTTCTTCTCTCAAGCATAGAATCTGAACATAATTCCAGTTGTTGTGGTTCTAAAATTTCCCCAATATTCCGTTGTACCACTTGTGAATTTGCTTTGGACTTCAAATGTGCTACACTACCACAAACTGCAAGGTATGAACAACATAAGCATCCCTTCACTCTCTGTTATACTGCTGAAGATGATTCCAGAGAATATTATTGTAATATCTGTAAAGAAGAATGAGATCCAAAGCATTGGTTCTACTACTTTGCAAAATGCGATTATCTTGTACATCCCAAATGTATTCTTGGGAAATACCTAAATATCAAGTTTGGAAGTACATACAAATTTTACTGGCATCCACACCCCTTTACTTTCATTGAGGAAACTAAAGACCACCTTGAATGTGGCATATGTGGTTGTGATTGCATAGAGCTTTTTTTTATCAATGTGCCCAATGTAATTTCAACGCACATCATGGATGTATATAATAAAGACAATTGTGGTTTTAATTTTTATTTATATATTTTCCAGTTGGGTTGAGCCTTAGTTCTTTATTATGAAATAAAATGTTTTATTACAACAATCAATTAGAGTTGTTTACAACAGAACTTTTATTTATTTTGTTTCCTTTTGCTTATAAGCTTATTAGGATTGTTGTTTCATACATCCAAACTGACCAAAACAATTAAGTGTTGTCACATTCATTAAAGTTAGATTAACACATGTGCTTCCTTACCGATAATCTCAAGTCCACCACCACCCATTAACCCACTTTGGGAAGTGGATGTCATTCACTTGTGACCTTTGTGGCAAAAAGTCGAGGTTATACCTAATTAGTGTGTCCTATGTAGTTATTGCAATCATTATACTTGTGTTTCTTTGCCACGCACACTCCAAGTTCTATATCACTGGCACCCCCTCCACCTCATCCATTCTTCTCTTGAAGTTGAACTCCATCAATCTGACTCCCGATTTGTCAGCTTTGTGCTTAAAAAGTGAATACAAACTATGGGTTTTACTATTGCTTTAAATGTGATTTCGTTGCCCACCTTGATTGTGCTGCGGACTACAGAAATAGGGAGAACATAAATTTGCTGGAACTTAAAGAGAGGGAGAATGAAAATTTAGAGCTCGATCAATCTATTGACTCAGTAGCTTACAAAGTCAAAAATATCAAAGTGGGGAAGGATGGAATTGAAATAGCCATAGAAACCCGTCACTTCAGTCATGAGCATGACTTAAAGCTTTTGGATGATAAGTTTCTAAATAATGAAAAGTGCGTAGGGTGCATACAAGAAATTTTCCCTCCCTTTTACAGTTGTGTAACTTGTAAATTCTTTCTTCATGAATCTTGTGCTAAATTACCTAGAAAAAAACGACACCCACTTTATCAACACTTACTCCCCCTCTTCCCAAAGCGCCACAGCCACAGTTGTTTTATAGTTGGAATACATTTATGTGTAGAGTCTATAAGCATGAAGGCAATGGATTCAACTATAGTTGTGAGACATGCCAATTTAGTCCCGATGTTTCATGTAGCTTAATCTTAGACATCCTTACCCACCCTAGTCATAAGCATCGACTTCTTCTCTTAAGCATAGAATCTAAACAGAATTATAGTTGTTGTGATGCTAAAATTTACCTAGTATTTTGTTGTAACTCTTTCAAATTTGCTTTGGACTTCAAATGTGCTACACTACCACAAACCTCAAGGTACAAACAAGATGAGCATCTCTTCACTCTCTGTTATACTACTAAAGATGACTCCAGAGAATATTATTGCAATATCTGTGAAGAAGAACGAGACCTAAAGCATTGGTTCTACTATTGTGCAAAATGCGATTATCCTGTACATCTCAAATGTATTCTTGGAAAATATCCAAATATCAAGTTTGGAAATGCATACAAATTTAACAGGCATCCACATCCCATTACTTTCATTGAGGAAACTAAAGACCTCATTGAATGTGTCGATTGTGGTGATACTTGCATGGAGTTCTTTTATCAATGTGCCCAAAGTAATTTCAACATACATCATGAATGTGTAGATTAAGGACAATTGCGGTTTTAATTTTTATTTATGTATTTTCTAGTTGGGTTGAGCCTTTGTTTATTATTATGAAATCAAATGTTTTATTACAACAATCCATTAGTGTAGTTTACAGGGAAACTTTTATTTTTATTTTTTCCTTTTGCTTGTAAGCTTATTAATATTTTTATTTCATATGTCCAAACTAACAAAAAAATTAACATGTTGTCACATTTATTAAAGTTAGATTTCAATTCTACTAAATTTTTCATTGAACTTACCAACCTACCAATAAGCCTGAGATGAGTTTTTTCTCTCTTTTTTTTTTTTTTTAGTATGTTTGGGTGTCTTGAGCAAAATCTGAGTTGGTTGCTTGTGCGTATGTATGTTTAGGTGTTGGGACATTGGTCAAATGCCAATGATTTGATCATTTTGGGGCTATGGGTGGTGGTTTGAGTGTATCCTGCCTTATTGAAAAAATGTCTTATAAACCTCAAGTGTTCAATTAAATAATACACAAGCAGCATAATCTCATAAGTTTAAAAATAGTTTATGAGGGCAAACATGCAGTCTTAGAGAAAATAAGAATCCATAAAAGCAGGTAGCCAAATCAGCAAGAATATAAAGGTTAGTTTTTCTCTAAATTTGTAATTAATTAAGTCTTTTTTTTACTTCCTTTATGTGACTAATTTTCTTTTGGCAGTGGACCTACTCCTTGCCTTTGGTGCCTCCTTGTGGTCCTTCCACTGCCAATATGGGAAGTCCTTATCTATAAAAGTCTGAATCTCACTTCCTTGTGTTCTATTCTGTAACACCCCGACCCAAATTAATAGTTAAACTATGTGTTTAAATAGTTAATTAATATGTTAAGCCACTTACTTACTAAAATTAATATAAGAGTATTTAACTAAATATATTATTTTATAATGCTTTTGGTTAAGAATTGTGAAGATTATAAATAAATGGAATGGTTATTTGTATTATAAAATATACTAAGTATGTACAAACTATATTAAATGGTTAAGTTTTGAGATATATATGTGTGTGTATATATATATATATATATATAGTTGTTGGTGTTTTAACTAGGTGTGATGCATGAGTTGTTGTAGTAAATTCCACTCACCCATGCAACCAATGGAAATTCAACAAGCCAAAGTTTCATGCATCTTGACAAGCCAAAGGCCAAGACTTTGCCGGCCATGCAATGAGCAAATTTCCACCTAGTTTCTTCCTTGACTCTTCTCAAGACACTTGATCCCCCAAGAAACTTTCTTGCTCTCATTTCCCACGGTCCACACCTTAAAAGAAAGAGAAGACTCATCTCATTTCTTATTCACACTTTCTCAAAGAAACTAGAACATAGATGCTCTTTTAATGTGATGGATATAACTTTTTAAAGGTAAGGATATATATATATATATATATATATATATATGTATATGTATGCAAAGTGATATTATTTTTGTAGGAAAGTGTGTGTGAATGCAAGAAATTATTTGTGTAGAAAAGCATGTGTGAATGCAAGAAAGTTGAAAGTGGGTGTGATTTTCTTTCCCTAGCCATACACGTATTCCACCCCCAAAAGTCCCCTTCTCTTATCTGATTTTGCTGCCCCAAAAGTCTTCTCCCATATCTAATCTTCTTGGCTGCACCAGACAAGAAGTCCAGCTCCTTTGCTTCTTTCTCTATTCCTCTTTCTTTGCTCTTCTTTCTCTCTTCTCTCTTTGCTCTTACACGGCAGCCTTCATGCTTTAAAGATGAAATTATGAGCCTAACACTAAGGTTTTGTGGGTAAGTAATTAAAACTTCATCTGATTTTGTGTATTTTGGATAGTATAATTGTTTTGTTATTTCTATTTCTTCATCCTCTGTTCTGATTTTAGAAGCTGACTTTGTGATTCTGTTTTAGTAATTTTAAAGTTGATGATATTGTGGTCTATTGAATGCTTATTAACATATTTTAATATGTATACTATAGGTATAAAAATACCCAAATGAAATTAAGGTCAATTGCTATTTGTTGATGATTTTAGAAAGAACATGCACTGAAGCTGTCCCTGTGACAGATTTGATGTTTACCAAAAGAAAATTTCGTATTAAATTGTATATAGTGAATTTGGATGCTAGGATTATTTTCTATGAAAGCTAAGACACGTATGGTTGCTGTGGAAGTGGTTTCACAGCATTTGGATGAATAGAAAAATAATTATTTAATTTCTAATTTGCATGAGTTTCTGCCAGGACAGAATTGAACACGTTGGTTTGCATGATTTTTAATAAATTATGGTTTTATGCTTTGACCACGAAAATTTTATGGTATATAATAGACATACAGGGGAGTTGCTCTGTAGAATTTCATGATGATTGAATGTGTTTTGGTAGTCCATTTGTATTTTACAATTGAAGCATATGCTGCTGGAATAAAACAGTGAGCGGTAAAGGACATGCCTAACTTTGAGGATTTAATTCTAAAGTTAGGTTGAGTGATTTGAGCTATAATTTATTATGCTCATCATTTGATATGTCTAAATCATAGATTAATTTGGTATAACTTGGTTTAAGGTTTAGAACTCAAAGGAGGGGTCCTAAATCACTCTACTGCATTTTCCTGTTGTTGTCTTGTTCAACGTGTCGTATGTTGCCATGCGAGTGTTTATGGTTACATGAGAATGCTTAAAAGAGTTTATGTTTATGTTTGCATTATTGCCCTAATCTCAAAGTACCTTTTGAAATGAAGTTAGCTCCTATGGAAATATGATATAAATATGAGAATGTCGATTTCTCTATGATTGATACATCACGATGTATGATGAATGTATTTTTTTGTTTGTGGGAACCTCTTTGAGGTGGAATTAGGATTTCCTTGATTCTAAGAGATAGGCTTTGAGATGAATGCGTAAGTTTATGTTAAGGAATAATGGATAGTAACAAGCCTTAATTTTGGCTTAGGTGTTACCAGTCGTCAGGTCTAAGCTCCTTCGACTTTAGGCTCTCGGTTCCTCTGCTTTCAAGTAAGGGATAAGTTATATGAGCGTTTGGTAAGTCATGAGGTTATTTTAAAGTATATTATGCATTAAAATGTTTTTGATTAGAGATATGGCACGTAAGCATTATCAGACAAATATATGTTCGTGAGTTTTTCCGAAACTTTATGTATATGATTTAAGCATATTGATGCTATTATTAATTCCACGAACATGATGAAGAAAATGATGGAAATGCTTTTATTATGAAATGTTATGCAAAATAAGAAAAAATTCAGTATGATGAAAAGTATGAAATGTTTTCGGGTTATGTCCTCTGATGATCTGAACTCAGTCAGTAGGGGTTAATTACTGGCTTTCTATGGAAAAATGTTATTTGTTTGGCCATTTAAAATAGAGGAAATGGGGTTGCCCGTAACTCTAGGCCATTCAAAGTAGAGGAAATGGGGTTGCCCGTAACTCTAAGGCCTTCTCCCCAATGTGTACGGACGGCGGGGAGGAACAAAACCTGGAGGGGATGTGTCATCAGACCTCCCAAAGGGGACAATATCATACACACGAGGTCACTCAAATGTGATGAGGCCTTCTCTGTACAGACTTATCAGATATGGACTAACCAACAAGTTATTTATGAACAGCTAGGTTATGTTATGTTATTAATCATGAGAGAATTATTTTATTTAAATGCATTGTGAAAAGTAAAAGCTCTCATGAAAAGAAGAAGTTTCTGATGAAAAGAAAGCTGTTCATTAAAGATAAAAGTTTCTGAAATTCTGTTATGCTATAAAGATAAAGTTTCTGATGAAAGTACAAGTTGATATTAAAAGTTATCAGATATTTGTTTTCTTTAAGAAACGTTAAGTTTTATGATTATGAAAGTTATAATATTTTGCAAGAGGAAGTTTAGGAAGAAAAGTTTTATTATTCTTCAAGATGCTTCTAGTTAAAGACAAAGTTACCGATTATCTGATTTTAAATTAAAATGATTATTTTGTAATGAAAATATATATGGTGACTTTGTCAGAAATGAAAGAAATTCAATCCGAAGGGTTTCGATAATATTATTCTGATAAGAAAAAGGAGAACAATTATTTTCCTATGAGAAGCGTATAAGTTACTATTAAATATAGTATAAAATACTATGCATGAAAAGATGTTCTCCTATCTGAATAATTATAAAATGAAATGAATAGGTTTACATGCATCCTTATTAAATTCTCATATATCTTACCTTTACTGAGCTGTGTAGCTCACCCCTTCCACTCTTTCAGTTAACAGGTTTATTTTGGAGCAGAGGGAGCCTTAGTCGAGTTGTGGAAGGAGCTAGTTTAGTTTTATATGTATAGATTCTAAATTAGTATTTTGATGTTAGTTTGTAATATTGTGTATTTTAGGATCTAATAAAGGTTGTGTACCTTAAAGCAATAAGAGATGTATTATGTGAGATTTAGAATTGGAGTGACTGGTGGATTATGTGATTCTTTAAGTACAGTGTAGATGCTCTGAATGTCACAGGAAAAGTTATATCTTTTAAGTAAAGAAACAAAAATGTAAAGACAGAGGAAAGATTTTGTAAAAGTTAAGTTGGTTCTTGTTAATATCAGGTTTAGGCTTGATATTAGCATGCCGGTCATGGTCACAAATCTGGGTATCGGGTTTGGGGCGTGACATATTCCATCTTTGAAGATGGAGTATTGGAGATATGATGTCACCATCTAGGTATAAATTGCTCCTGCACCCATCTATTGACCTCAGTAATATTGTTACATATGTAACACATAATTAGTTTTATTGTTGCAAATCATGAATTGCATATATTTGTGTAATCTTGTAGTTTTCCACCTAATAATTGATTTGTTAGCTCCAAAGATGCCAAAACATGATTAAAATTGAAATAGTAGATCAACTCAATGATTCATTTTATAACCTTGTTTGTGGATAACATTGATGGGTCATAGACTGTCCGAATCTGGCAAAGATTTTTCCATTTACAATAAGGGTGGGTTTATCTTTGACAGAAAGAATATAATCAGTATCCCTTAAAGGGGAATGCTTTGAAGAGAGAACCGAAAAGCTTATGTTGGATCAAGCTTATGTTGGATCTAATTAATGTGTTGATTAACTCAAGAATAATGGAGAACGTGATCCAAACTTGTCTTTAGTATTTCTACTTGGCTCCTTCAAGTTTCAATGCTATAATAGCTTGGATAATTCAAGGTCACCTTATAGTAGTTTTTTTCTTCATTCGTCATTATTTACCTACACACTTCCAAAGATTGTATTGTTAGTAGGATTTTATAGCTGGCTTGGTCATTGTCTTGTGGTATACCCACAATGTTGAAATCAATCTTAGCAGGGGCAAAACCTACAAGAATTCACAATGGCAGAGAATAAACTGAATGGGATGGTTCTTGGATGCCAATAGAAACCAAGGGCTTTGTAAATAATAATGCGCTATGCTGCACTTATCTATGTAAAGACCCTTTCTTCCTCCCTTTTGTTTTCTTCCCAATTACTTGTATTTAATTGAACTTCTTCATGTAATGGCTTCTTGTGGCATGCTATCTTGTAGGTCACTAATCTGGACATTAGTAGACACAGACTTATCATTAGCCATGGCAATTCTAATTTTTGGAGTGAGTGTTAGGTTAATCTGAATTTGAGCCTTTATTTTATTTTTGCACCAATAATTATAGTCTTTGAAAGATGGAGTAAGGTTAAGGAACCAATTGGCATTCATTTGGAGCACAGGCAACAACGTATGATTATGCTAAAAAATTTACACATGCTTGTACCTAAGTTACCAAGCTTTAGGGTGTGGTTTTCAAGTGATGCATTTGTACAAATTTTGAATTTCATTTTGCAACATTATTTTAATTTCCTTTTGGTCATATTTTAATATATTTTCCCTCTTTTTGGATTACAATCTCTTCCTTTTTTTCTCAGATGTGCTGATGTGGATGATCTTTTATTCTCCAGCAGGGTTCATTAATAATATTTTAATATATTGGGTGGAAATTTAGAGAAGCAATGCTTTCAACATCTTATTCTAAGGTACCTTCATTCTTACACACTTACATTCTTTAGAAAATCTCTTTTATTTATTATTTATTTATTTTCAAGTTTTGGGAGTTTTTCACTTTTTCGAGTTAAATCTCTATAGTGTGTGTGTGTGTTTTGGTTTATTTTCTTGCGTATACACAATTAGTACAAGTTCAACTTTTTAATGCTATTGTTATAACTTAGGCATAAAACAGTCATTAAAAGTTAATCAGAACATATTCTTGTTATAGATATGGAGATCTTTTTCTAAGAAGATCAAAAACCCAATTGATATAAAGATCTGTATTGTGGTTTGGATCAACCAGTTATTCCAATGAGATGGAGGGAATGTGTCTTGCTCTCATGGTACACAGTAGTAATTGTAATAACTTCAATTTTCTTGCAAATGATAAGTATTAAAATGTCCAAGCATTTATTCTTTTTGTTGTTCTCTCAATTAAGGCTAAGATCATTTTGGGTTTGCCGCTTAGCTCAACTCTGCCTTCAGATACCTTGATATGGAGTACAACCTCAAATGGGAAATTCTCAGTGAGGAGTGCCTACAAAATTGCAATGGAGACTAAAGTACAACCTGATTCTGGTTCCTGTTCAGACAATAGTAATATGAAGACACTTTGGAAGGTGCTGTGGAGTTTGAAAATTCCAAATAAGGTTAAACACTTTGGGTGGAGAGCGTGTAAAAACATTCTACCAACATTGTCTAACCTTAAGAAAAGAGGAATTGTTGAGACTGACTTATGTGAAGAATGTAAAATGTGCTGTGAATCCTCAGGTCATGTGTTTTGGAGTTGTTTATGTGCTTCAGGTACCTGGGCTCTTACTTCTATTTTCTGCAGGCAGCAACATCTGTTTTTTAATGATTTTATGGAGTTGTTTTGGTTCCTGGTGCATGTTCAGAAAAGTAGTGAGGAAGTACTCTCATTAGCCGTGACCATTGCTTGGGCTTTGTGGACTAGGCAAAATGAGAAAAGAAATGGAAAGCAGCTTATGACAGGTTTTGAACTAGTTCAGTGGTGTGGAAACTATATTGACTCATTCAAGGCAGCAACTTCTTCAACTTCACTAAGTTCTACCGATTCATCAAATGTAGTACCAACCTCTGCAGATGCAGTTTCTGCAATTGCAATTTCTGCAGATGCAGTTACTGCAAATGCAGCAGCTTCTGTACATGCTGCAACATCTGCAATTTCTGGAAGTTCTGCATTAGGCTTGGCAAAACAATGCAGACAGGTTTGGTCACCTCCTGATGCTTCTGTTTTTAAAGTAAATGTTGATGGGGCTGTCTTTGCGGAACAACGAAAGTCTGGGGTAGGAGTGGTAATACGCAATTGTGAAGGTTTGTTCATGGGAGCTTTGTCAATGAAGCTAAATCAGCATCTGGGACCCATGGAAGCCGAAGCAAAAGCTTATGAATTGGGAGTTATGTTTGCTAAAGATATGGGATTTCATGAGATTGTTCTTGAGGGGGATTCTGTTATGGTTTCAAATGCTATTGCTGGCATTTCTCCTTCTCCATCTTTAATTGCTTCAGTTGTGTATGGAATTAGTTCTCTGTTAAGTACTTTTCGTAGATTTTCTATTTCACATGTTGGTAGGAAAGGTAATCAAGTAGCCCACTTGTTAGCAAAACATGCTCAGGGTGTTGAGCAATATGTTGCTTGGATTGAGGAGAGCCCTTGTTTCTTAGAACATGCTCTCTCAATTGATGTACTTGTTTCTAGTTCATGTTAATGGAATTTCAGTTTTCTATCAACAAAAAAAAAAAAAATTAAGGGTGTGCAATCATGCCACCTTAGTTTTGTCAGGGACTAGAGGCATACCCAAATTTCTAACCAGGAGATTACCATCCTTAAAGTGAAGAGCATCCAAATTTCTGGTTCTTTTGACCAGCAAATACACCTGCACAAAATACTTACTTTTAGAGTATTAATCTACAAGCCAAAAATCACTTTAAAGTTTTCCCCACACTTTTCACTAACTGGACTAGGAGTTGATAGCTCTTGTGAAATCATTACAGTCGTCTGCAAAATAAAGATTAATAAGCTGCATATTCTCACATCTGGGATGGAATTTGAAGTCCTTGCAACAAAGAATCCTTTTTTTAAGCATCTGAGTTAGGAATTCCATTGCTAGCAAACAAATAAGGGGACAATGGATCCCTTTTTCTCATCCACTTGGCACCTCGTCCTCCATTTACAGCCATAAGGTACATAGGAGTGGTAATACACTCCCTTATCCAATTAGTATATCTTGAGGGAAAAGCCACAACCTAATGGCACTGAAAAATAAACCACCATTCCACTGACCTATAACATTTTCTAATTTCCACCTCTATGGTAGTTCTTAACAATTTCATGAGCTACTAGAACAGTTTTTGCTATATTCTTGCTAGGCACAAAGGCAGTTTGGTTGGGGCTAATAATATCATTCAAGCCTGATTTAAGTCTGTTAATCAAGTTTTGTGTGATGCACTTATAAATTATATTTCAACAAGAATTGGTTTATAATTCCCCATGCTTGAAGGATTGCTCACTTTAGGGACAAGAGTAATAATTGTTGCATTCACCTCTCCGAGTAACCTACCTGAATTAAGAAACGATTGGATGGCATGGGCTACATCTGAATGGATAATAATAGGCCAAGCTTTTTTGAAAAAACAAGATGTGAACCCATCAGGGCCTAAGGCCTTCTATCCATCCAAGAAAACATAGTCTGCTGGATCTCCAAACTTGAAATAGGAGAACCTATTGAAAGTCTACCCAAATTTCTTGAGGCAGATGCTCCTTAGAGTTATAAAATAGATTTTGATTTTTTAATTTGTTGAGGATCCTTTATCCTATTCCCCTGATCATCCTTCAGAAAAAGTATTGAGTTTCTAGCATTTCCTATTTTAACACCTTGATCAAAGGATGCAGTATTGTTATCTCCAGTTGAAGTAACTATTTTAAGATGTTTGTTTCATAAGTGCCTCCTTTCCTCTGCTAATATTCTCAGAGAATTCTCCAACATCGGATTGCGGCATCTGTGGGTTGGGCTACAAAATTTACAGTATTGTCTTTGAGTCTCACTACTCTGGCTTGTAATTGACGGTTATACCCTCACCCACGTGGTTAACTTTACCTGCCAACAACAATGATTGATGTGGAAAAATAACTTTTGCAAATTGATCAGTCTATCTTACATTCTTTTTAGCTTATTTTCATCCAAATTCATCACAGTTTAGGGTTCGAAATAAAACAAATTTATACTAAAAGTATAAAGATATGTTTCCAAGTTGCAACTATGTCATTGAGTTATATTATACCTTTGTGTTTTAAAGTTGCATGTGGTGGTATGAAATTGTTGTATCAAAAAAAACAAAAACAAAAAAAGTACACACGTCTTAAATTATAAATGTTTTCTAATTTTATTTCTATTAAAAAAAAAAAAAAAAGCTATGAATATCATATTCAAGTCATTATATATGCTTATGCAAATGTTGACAGGATATCATTCATTTTTCATGTTAATGTATGTAATATATATACTTTCTAAAAAAAAAAAAAGTTCGAGAACGCAAAAATGCATGGAATTGCATGGGTGTATGACGGAGGGGCTGCGTGCCACTTCGCACGTGAGGAGTACCATTCGGTACTTTAAGAGTGCCAATCGGCACTTGGCCATGTCACGACACTCACACCATGGTGGGCCAACTCCTTATGTTTTTCCAATGCATGTTTCGCGTTTTCACGTTTTTTGAAAAATATTTTCTTCGTTTGTGATCATGAAACACTCTCCTACTCAGCTACAAACTCTCTGAAACCTATTTCAAACCCGATTAGAAACTGATGTAGCTTATATAAATGAATTCTCCAACGACAAATCTCTGCATCAAGGTTAGCAAAACATAACAATCACAAGCAAAAGTCATCCATGGCTAGCAATCATAATTTTTCTCATTCAACAATTCATGATATCAACAGATGGGTTCATAGCTTTGATTTCAGTACCAAGACCAATTTTACAGCCTACAAACTAGAAGGAATCAAGGCTCTGAGGAATGTCAAAATCAAGTGAGACTTCCTTCGTGCTGCTATGAAATTCTAGGATCTCGAAGATCATGTGTTTCAGTTTGACACTGCTGAACTCTGTCCAACAATTGAGCAATTTTTCGCTATCCTGGGCTATGATCCAAGTAGAAAATCTGTAGCGGTTTCTTGTGATCCCAAGCATAAGGAATCTTTGTTTGATGCTCTTGGTCTTCCTACTTCCATTATTGATAGTATGATTGAAGGTCATATGGTGAATCTTCATGTAATTGTTTCTCGACTGATTGACAAACGCACCTTTGGAGTGATTAACAATATGCAGAAAAACTTCAATTTGGCCTTATGCATCATGGGAAAACTTTTGCTTTGCTCTAGAAGACGTAGTTTTGTGGATGCTCGAGTCATAAGTGTTGTGAGTCAAATTAAGGATGGTGATAATCTTGTTTCTTTGATCTTGACAGAAACTCTTCTAGGACTAGATGCTATATTTCATGGTGGAGAATCTCAGAACTTCTTAGGGAGTCCCTTGACTTTGCAGATATGGCTGATGGAGTGACTGGACATGATTGTCAAGCCTACAATCGATAATTATGGGCCTAGCAATTTTCTTAGCAGGTCTGTCATCAAAACTAAGTGCCAAACTAAGAGTGATTGGGTGAAGTTTTTGGACAAGAAATCCAGTACCTCAATTTAATGGGACTGTTATTGGTGGAAGTGCCCACCCCCTTTACTGCGGTCTCCAAGATCAAATCACATCTTCCTTATTGGGTTGCGGAGGGAACCTTCTACAAGAGAGATAGACTCTTGAGGCAATTCAAATATGAGCAAGGAATGCCTAGTGGCAAAAGAAGAAGACCTTTCACTCCTGTGCACGCAGATCCTACATTTGTAAAGAACATGCTATTGGGTTTAGAGATAGCTGACCGAGTGGACTAATCTTTTGTCAAGGTTCACTTTCACAGGATGATTACAGAATACTCTAACTAGCTGATAGACAAGATTGTTGACAAGGAGGCTGAAAGGGTTATTATGAGAGAATAGTTCCTCAGAGACAATTGGGAAAGACCTGATGAAGACAACTATGAATTCAAAAGAAGGGATAGGGATGATGAAGCACCTAACATAGAAGAAATTAGTGATCAACCAAAAAGGAAAAGACTAAAGACAAAGTGACCTTCTTATTTTTTGGCTTTGAACATGTTTATTTAGAAGTTGATGTAAAAACTCTTAGGTTTAGGAAATATTTAGGATTTGGAAGTTAAGGGTTCTGTTTAAGGTGTAGGCTTTTGGGGTTTGTTTTTATGGTTTGGCTTAGGGTTTGGGTTCTTGTGGTTTTTTTTTTTTTTTTTTTTTTTTTTTTTTTTTTTTTTTTTTTGGGGTTAACGTTTAGGTTTCTGGATTTTGTGTAATGACATGGTTTAATGAAATGGTTGAATATTTGGTTAAATTTTGGTTAATGGGCAAATTGTGGAAAATTTTGACTTTTTGGTCATAGTCAAAGGTCAAACTCTGTCAAAGAAATTTTTTTTTTTTTTTAACAGGCGGTTCGGATCCCCGTCAGATTTCCGGGTCGATTCGGGTCAAACCGAGTCTGCTGGACAAACAGGTCGGACCGGGGTAGTGGAGGATGACATCATCCATGACGTCATACCTCTGGGCGCATGTGTCAGCGCCAGCGCGTGAATGCGCGTGAGAAAGGTGCCAGCGCGTGCGAGCGCATAAACGGTGAGGGAGGCGCGTGGAAGCGTGTGCATCTGAGGAAGTGAACATCGGAGTTTACGGAGGCGCGTGGTGGCGCGTGGAAGCTTTTTTGGTCTCGAATTTTTTGGGTTTTGTCGATCTAAGGCCATAGAAGACCCTTGTAGGGTCAGTTTTGTGAAATTATGAACAGATTTGCATAGATTTGAAAGACTAAGCCACGGTTCATTTGAGAGATTGTAGCAACGCGTGGAGGCGCGTGAGGGCTCTGTTGTTGATGAGCTTTTTGGGTTTCGCACATCAAGGGCCGCTGGATCGAGTGGTAATACCATTTCCTTGAAATGAAGTCTAGATTCGTACGAATATGAAGGAGTAGGCTGCGATTTTCTGAAGCTTTTGGCGGCGAATAGCAGCGCGTGGCCAGGCATCTGGACCTGGATTTTTCAGTTTTGGTAAATTGAAGGTCGTAGAAGATTTCTGTGGGTTGAATTTTGTGAACTCCTGTCAGAAGTTTTAGAAATCTGGACAGCAGATATTGTTGATTTTGCTGGCATTTTGGTCTTCTTTGGCGTTGGCTATTTTGACAACGTTGACAACCCAGGCTGGGAGTAGTTCCTAGCTATCCACTAAGTGTCTCTACTGTTCTCAATAGTTGGTGATACAGTGAAACAAGCTACTCCTCTTTGCCAGCCTATAGCTTCATCCAAAGTCAGTGCCATGGTTATTCTTAGAAGACATGTTATCCTCTGTAGACCGGTTCTTTCTGAAGCCTAGTGTGACAATTTCTTTGAGCATTTACTCTCTTCACTTTTTTTTCAAGGTTCGGTGCGGTATCCTTTGAAAATATGGCGTCGTAACCATTCCTGCACATCTTTTCTTTTGTCCACAAGCTTTTCAAGCACCCCTGTATAAAGCTGTTCGGAGCATGCACGAGTTTGTACAAGCATTGTCTTCAGTGGAGTGGGTAGTGTACTATTCTTCAGTGCAAAGAACTCTGCCTTTTTTTTTACATTCTTTTCTTCTCTCTTTTTTTTTTTTTTTTTTTAATAGCAACGTTTTGCCTGTACTGATCTTCTCCCTTTTTTTTTTTTTTTTTTTTTTTTAATTTCAGCTATCACGATGCCCTTTTTTAGGGATTTGAAGATTGGTCAAGAACCAGCCTTATTCATTTATAAAGAGAAAGATGACAAGGATGCAAAGCCTACAACTTTGATTGTTCATCCGCCCATAATTGGAAGATTTTCAAAAAGATGGGGCCATAACTCTTATCCTCTCAATTCGCCGAAATGGTCACAGGTCGTTCCTCCTCATGGTGGCTCTAACTTGGAGGCAATTATCCTTCTTGCTTCGCATCACAAAAATGTTGCTAAATCAAAGCCATACAACACTTTGGGACGAGAGATAATTGCAAAGCGCGCCAACTGGGATTCTTCCTTTAGCGCGAATGGAGGGTTTTCCTATTTCTCTCTTTATTGGGATTGGCTAGAAGATGTGCTTGGTCGTTGTAAACACCTCCTTGATGCAACCCACCTTTACAGTACTGTCTTTGCCTCCTTGTTCACATACGATTATGATGAGAATCTCATGAAAGCGTTTTGTGAGTGTTGGAGCCCGTCGACGAATACTTTCCATAACTTATCTGGAGAAATTTCCATCACACCATGGGATCTTTCCATTCTTGGTGGACTTCCTTGCACAGGTGCGTTTTATGATGAAGTGGTACCCAACGCGCAAAAGCTGGATGGAACCAACGACCAAGGACGACCCTATCTGCCGTACAGCTGTCGCTTCCTTTTCATGGCATATCATCGTCTTCAAAACTGGTTGAAAAGAAAAGGGAAGGTGAGTGTTCGCGACTGGATTACTTTCTGGTATAGAGGAAAAGGCAGGTACCCGGCTCCTAGAAGACCAGCAAGATGGACGACCATTCCTAAGTGTAGTTAGAATCCCTTTGGCGTGATAAACGAGCGCGAACCATGGTCTGATAAAGAACATGGGGTCTTTGCAGATCTTCAAATTAAGGATGACTTAAAGGAGGAGACTTACTTATCAGCACTTCTTTCTTGTTGGCTGTGCATATTTGTCTTTCCTATCAAGGATCCAAATAGCATCCGTCCAGGAACTTTCAAGATTGCTAGTTCCATGGCCAATGGTCGTTCTTTTGGCCTTGCTACCCCAGTATTGGCTAGCATTTATCGCGGACTTAACACCATTTCTTCTTCTCCTACTTCGAGCAAGTCTGGAGCTAGTTTTGCCATTCATTATGTTTATGCCTGGGTAGGTCATTTTTTCAGAAGCAATCGCATCACCAATGACAAACTATCTGATCCTTTGATGACAAAATATTCTGGTGTAGGCAACGCCTCTCCGTTCAATGAATTCTCCACATGAAAACATATACGAACCGCCACCGACTTCCTTTGGCACGGGACTGCTATCAAGAAAAGCTATGACCAGACATTCATTGACAATGATCATTTACCCATTTAGAAGTTTGACTACTTTATGAGCCTTTGTTTGGGGTACTTGTCACTTCGATGTGAAGACCAGCACACTATAGAAGCATATAGTCCTCACAGATTTAGCCGGCGCTTTGGATTTCATCAAGATATTCCAAGTGATTTGAAGGAAGAAATTCGTACAGGCTCTTTAAAAGACCTAGACCAATTCTACCAATCTTTCACTCGCTGCAACACAGACTCAAAGGTACTCATTCTGGCTTTTGCCACAGACTTTGGAAGCCGGGTCAGACATAGCTACAAGCGATGGTGGGAAGGAGTTTGCGGAAATGATTTTACCAAAGGAACAAATTTTTTGGCTGACATTGCCTCCTTCCATGTTAAATCACTAACACCCAACAAATCTCAAAAAGGAAAGAGGGAGCTACAAGACCCATACATTCCACAGCCCTTGTCAGAGTTTGCACATCATCCTCTCGAAAATGGTCGTCATTCAAAAGACTCATCTTGACATACCAAAGTTGCTCGAAGTCAAGGCACCAAAGGTTCGCTTGTCGTACTAGCTAGGGATGCCATTAAAATTTCTGAAGAGAAGGTGTGTAACGACTTGGACTACAATTGGAAACATTTGAAGGGTCCAATAAAGGGTGTTGATGCAGAGACTTCTATTGATCATGTGCATTTTCTTGCAAATAGTGAGTCTTCCATCTCGAAGCCATCTACGAAGAGTTCGGATCTTAAGAGGCGTAAGTTTGCTGATGTTGGTTCGTCGTCCAAACTTATGACCGAGACAGGAAGGACATTTCAACCGACGAATCCTCTGGAAGTCTCTATGTTTCAGGCCATGGCGCATGTTTCTTCCGTGCGTAGGAAAGGGGCTTCTATGTTTGGAGATGTTATTTTAAACAAGCTTTCGAATTTTTCTATGGACAACATCCTCCCACAAGTTGAAATAAATGAAATCTACAGTGGGATTGAAAGTCTTGGAGTGGATCCTCGACACTTGCGCGAATATGTTGACAAACATTGTGAGGGGGGTGCAGACTTTTTGAGGATGAAAGAATCTTTGAACAAACGCCCCAGTCCCGTCAACTTAATTCGACATGAGGCTGAAATTGAACTACTCCTTTCTGAAGCATCGCACAAGAAAGAATCTTTAAAAACCGAGCTTGATACCATCAGGTTAAAGATGGTTGACCTGCGAACCGAGCTTGTCCAATTAGAGCAATCAATGTCTCAAATTGAATCTCATCAAGTTGAACAAGACGATGTTGTGCAAGCCTTAGAAGAACAACTTGAAGAAGTCAAATCCACTCCCGTACTTGAAGACTAGGATATGGAGGCTTTAGAGAAGATACGAGCCCTTTTAGAAGCTAATTGTTCTAGCTTGAAAGACTTGAAATGGATGTTGTAATTTTAATTCCCTTCATATGTGTTATCAAGCTTTCCCCTGTACTATTTTCCTTTTGTCAATCAATAAAGAACGCTTTATTATCTGCTCCTTCATTTTTTTTTTTTTTTATGATAATAATTTTTTTAGTGCGAGACTGAACTTAGCAAAAGATACTAAGTTGCCTACGTACCCTCGAGAGGAATCAAGTCATTACGTAGTTCAAAATTTTTTTTTTTTTTTGGTTATTTCTTTTTTTTTTAGTGCGTGACTGAACTTAGCAAAAGATACTAAGTTGCCTACGTACCCTCGAGAGGGATCAAGTCATTACGTAGTTCAAAAGATTTTTTTTTTTTTTTTTTTTTTTTTTTTTTTTTTTTTTTTTTTTTTTTACAAAAAAGAGAGCTCAGTGTGTAATAGTGGGTATCACCACTAATTGAGCCCGAGACCCCTCAAGGGCAACATGGGCATCTAACCACTACGCCACACTAGCAATTGGTGACATAGAGTAAGATTAATTTCTCCTTATTGGTACGCTGTCAAAGGTACTGGGAAGACATCATATACTCTTGCAGCGCTACAGTGGGCAGTTTAAACTCTTACCGAGGAGCCATCCTCGATGTTCAAGCATAGAAGTGTTTAAGGAACTTTCCATTGATGGGGCCGATCCTTGTATCATCATTGTTGATCAACTTGTAAGCTTGGTTGGTGTTTGCCCCCTGCTTGAGAGTTGGAAGTACATCACAAGCAACGGTCACATGGTTTGACTCGACAACTTCATTGAAGTCTAGATCAGTCTTGTTTTCTTTGGCAAGCTTCATGATTTGTTCTTTGAAGACGAAGCATTTTTGGATTGGGTGGCCAATGATGCGATGATATTTGCAGTAGTTAAGGTCATCAACTTTCCCCTTGTCTTTCGGCCACTTGCATTCTGGCAATTCGATTAGCTTCAACTGCAATAGTTGTTCTAAGATGTTTGGCACATCTTCATCAAGGAACGAATATACTTTTTGCTCACGTTCCTTAAAAGTCAGGCGACGCATCTCGCTCTTTTGCCATCCTTCAAGTCGTTTTTCATTTGAATGTGCTTATCTTCTTGGAACCTTGACTTCGGCAGTGTTAACAACCATTAAGTCTTTGAGATTGCTCTTTGCATTCCTGTCAATCTTCTTTACTTCCTTTTTGCTTTCCTCAAGTATGGGAGGGTTTGTACTTCCGTGGCTAGTAATGCTCAACTCCATGTCGTGCGCACGAGTTGCTAACTCTTCAAATGTTCGAGATTTTATCCCTTGAAAGATGTAAAGAAGTCCCCAATGCATGCCTTGGATGCACATCTCTACAGCAGAAATTTCAAAAAGTCTGTCCTTGCAATCTAGACTCAAAGAACGCCATTGATTGATATAATCAACGACGGGCTCATCCTTCCATTGTTTGGTATTGGTAAGCTCCATCATGCTTACCGTGCACCGTGTGCTATAGAATCGGTTGAGGAACTCCCTTTCAAGTTGTTCCCAACTATCAATTGACTCGAGTTCTAAGTCTGTATACCAATCAAAGGCATTCCCCTTCAATGAACGAACAAACTACTTTACAAAAAGGCCTCCTTGAGTCTCTGCATTCTCACAAGTTTCTACAAAGTGAGCAATGTGTTGCTTAGGGTTTCCTTTGCCATTAAATTGCAAGAACTTGGGGGGCTGATACCCATTTGGCATCCTCATGTTATCAATGCGCTTTGTATAGGGTTTCGAATATGTGAGAGAACTTGTAGAAGAACCTCCATATTGTGTTCGAATGGTATTCGTTATCATGTCTTGCAATTGTTGAATTGATAACAAAGCAACCGAAGTAGATTGTTCCTGTTGAGGAGTGTCTTGAGTTTCTTTCCCTTCGTCATCCATCGCAAATGTGAATTTATGACCATGGCTTGATTTACCAAGGTCTTATACTTCAAGTTTGTTCATTAAAGTTGCAATTTGGAGGTCTTTATCTTCAAGTGCTTTTGTGAGAAGGACAACCCTTTGCTCCATTTCAACCATCTTTTCTTCCATGGTAGAGGCGTTAGTCATCATGACTAACACAACTTCCCAAGATGATGGAAAAGAGAATGGATTGGAGTGAGCACGTGAAATCTCATTTTTTTGGTTCCCTTTGATGGGAGAGAAATCGTGCAACCAACTTCTTGTGAAGGAAGAAGGGGATTTGCCCCCATACTTGAGGTGTTCCAAGGTAGAGATGTCCTTGTTGATGACCTTGTTTCTTGTGAGAGGGTCTAAGGAGATGATTGTCTAAACCTTGGCTTCCTTGGTTGATTGAAATTGAAGTTGATTATGAGCTTTAGGTTGGCTACAATTGATTGCACCAATGTAGTTATTAGTGGTAGCTGTACCAAGTTTAGTTGAAGTAGCTATTGTTGAAGCTTGAATGTTCTTGCTATAGGCCATTGAAGTTGGTAGCAAGATAATGATGATTTCTTTCTTTGAAGGAGAATGAGATGAGAGGTAGAGAGGTCCCACCGGGCGTGCCAGAATTTGTGGACGACTAAATTTCTCGGTTTGAAATAAATCAAACAAGTAAAATAGTTTCACAAAAGTGTGATCCTCTGATTTGATCTCCTTAAAAGATTTGTTGATTGGAATTGTGGTAATGTGATTTTGATTTGAAAACAAAATATCCTTCAATTTGGCTGAGGAATGGATTGAAGATCTTTGAAACATAATTATAATAAATCTCTGGCTATGAGCTTGTTAGAAATTCTTTGTTCTTTGTGTTCTTTATGTTCTTCGTGTGTTCTTCGTGCGTTCTTCGTCTTTGAAGATTTGTGGTGGAAGTTCTTCGGGGCTTTAGAGACTTGAATCTGTAGAGCTTCACTGATTTATGGTTTGTTAAGGTTTCTGGAGGCTTTTGAGCTTAATTCCAGTGAACTTTAAGATCTAGGAATGTGATTTGGATGATTCCTCTTCGAATGTTCTTTGTATTTGAAGGTTTGGAGGCTTGAATCCGTAGAGCTTCGCTGATTTATGATTTCTTGATGTTTTCGGACACTTTTGGCTTGATTCCCACAAACTTTAGGATCTAGGCAGATAGTTTGGATGATTCTGCTTTGAATGTTCTTCGATTTTGAGGTTGAAGTTCTTGAAGTTTTTGGAGGTTTCGAGGCTTGATTCCTGCAGAGCTTCTCTACTTCTGTGCTTTAGATGGCTTCGTGTGTCCCCTCAATGTCTTAAGAAGGCTTCTATTTATAGGAATTTGAAGGTGGATGAGTGACACGTGGCGGAGTCTGATTGGTAACACATGTCACAACTTGATTGGTTCGCCTATGTCATCGCTTACACGCACTGGATTGATTAAGTCATCGCTTACACATGCGAGACTGCTTGTGTCATCGCTTACACGTGTGCTGATGCATGATTGGTTTTTTGCATGACACTTGGCAAATTTCCATTAGCTTCTGAGTAGTAATAGTAAACCCTAGCAACAATACGTGGCACTTTGTAATTGACTGTATTTTGTGAACTTGGTAGTGTGACGTGTCAGCTTGTGATAGGTTGGAAATTTTCCCTCTCTACAGGGTGCAACTGTGAGTACTAGTGGCATGAACTGTCAAGTAATGCAGAATAATAGCTTTGGTACAAGCATGGCACCATTATTTAGTGCAATTCAGCCTCAAAATGATCAATCATTCATAAACTAGTTCATCCAAAAAGGCCAACATGAAAATTCATATGAGATCAATGGCATGCCTGATAACCTGGGAATGACCAATATGGGAATGTTGAATGGTCTACCTGATCAAAACATTGCATTATTAAAGAAAATAAAGCATGACAATAGCAACAATAATAGTACTGTATTGCATGGTGGAGATTCAAAAGCAGGGTTTAAGTAGCTCCATAAAAGAGTCTAATGGGAGCAAGGATATGATGACATTGGATTTCTTGGGGATAGGAGGAGAAGCAAGACATGGGAATTTTTATGAACTACAGCAACAAAAGCAACAAGAAATGGGATTTGAAGGAATTGGTCAAAGAATTCAAGGATTGAGTCACTTTCAGCAACAAGCATCAGTGGAAAAGCCCATGTGGGAGGTTTAAGAATATATGACAATGTTTTTCCAAATTGCTTCAATACCTAGTTGCTAGAAAAATACTTCCTAGGGTCTGTTTGGATACCGCTTATTTTGCTGAAAACTGAAAATTGAAAATATTGTAGCAAATAATTTTAAAATAAGACTAAGCAGTGCACACATGGGTCCCAGCAAAGATGGACAAACTGTTTACACAACTATATGTTGAGACGTGCACAGTGCACAATGGCTGAACTGAGTGAATGGACAAACACGTGCACAGTGCACAGTGGCTGAACTGCATGAATGGACAAACTGCACAGTACACGTGGGTCCTAGCAAGGATGGACAAACGCAAAAACGCAGACGTGATAGTGAGACGCTGTATCCAAATGTTACCCTAGTCCTTGATGTAATGAATTTTTCCCATATATTTTCTTTCCTTCATACTTTTTTGTGCCCAATGACATTACCCATGAAAGAACCAAAACGTCTTGCCAAAGAGTGAGGCATGTTGGACATAAGCAGTGACAAAGCAATTTAGATTAATGTTACTCATCCAAAAATAGAAAAAATAATTTATAACATTTTGAATTAATTAGGCTCCATTTGATCGACATAGAGATTCCAAAACTAAAATAATAAATTAAATTAAATTAAATAAAAAGAAAGAAAGAAACGTAGCTGCTTTCACTCATCTTTGCACAGGAAAAATGTGAGAGGCCATTACAAACTTTGCACTAAAATAGCTTTCCTAAAAGTATATGGTAATACATATTACCATATACTAAAATAATATATATATATATATATATATATATATTTAAATAATTAAGTTCTTCTACTACCACACCATTTATCATAACTTTTTTTCATTTTTCATAACCCTTTTTTTTTAGAGAATTGTCACAATTTGATAAAGTAATCAGTTGTCAATAATAGACAATTAATTTCAAATTAACTCACCAATTTTTCCACACCACTTAAATAAACCAAGTGACAAAAACTATGGTACAAAAAATATATTTCTAGACTCTTTTTAAATAGATATTATAGTGTGATTGCCATTTTACTTTAAAAACATTTGATTAAAAAAAAAAAACTACAATCCAATTTTTCTCTATTTTTTTTCTTTTCTTTCCTTTCTTATAACGCTTTATTTATTAATTTTTTCTTTAAGCTAATGGAAAATAAATTTTAATATTTTCTACCTTAAGGAAAAAGCCAAAATTCATTCATAAATGGTTTAGCCAATACTAAAATTAATTAGGATAAAGTTTAACTACAAAATTGATTGTAATCTAAGACTACAACCTTACTCAATATCTTTTTATTGGAGGTGAATTTTGACAAATCTACCATTGGATTACATTTTCTTCTTATATCCTCCCCACTTGCAAAATTTCTAAAAAATTGAAGATTAATAGCTATATATGTCATCAATAAATTGTTTAAATTGCAAGTTTTTGTAATTTAAAATTATGCGTAAAATATAATCTTATAGATCATATAGTAAATAATGTCTACTTGGCACAAAATTTGACATGAGCATAAATAGCATGCAACCCAATAGTTAGCTACGTCAATTTCTATAAAATTAAAGATTAATAGTTATGTCATCAATAAAATATTTAAATTGCAAGTTTTTTGTAATTTAAAATTATGTATAAAATACAATCTTATAGATTATATAGTAAATAATATCTAATTAGCACAAAATTTGACATGTGTTTAAGAGCATAAATAACATGCAATCCAACAATTAATTATGTCAATTTTTATAAAATTAAAGATCAGTAACCATGCTATCAATAAATTGTTTAAATTACAAATTTTTGTAATTTAAAATTATACATAAAATATAATATTATAAATTATATAGTAAATAATATCTAATTGATATAAAATTTGACATGTTTATTAAAAGTGTAAAGAATACGCAATCTAACAGTTAGATTTTTATATATATAGTAATATTAATGATATTAAGTAAGGTTTGTTATAGCCAATTTTGTAGTTAAATTTTTTTCAATTAACTAAACTTATTTCATTTTAATTTATTTATTTAAAGGTGAAACAAAAGTAGTTTTAAGCAAATAAGCTCACTTTTTTTTTAAAATCAACTTATTTGTTTAAAGTTACTTTTTATCTTACTTTAAAGAAGATAAGCTAATTAAACAAAGCTGTGTTGTGTCCATTTTTGGTTGGACACATGTCACGCTCGGATATGTTAACAATGATTTTTGGGTAGTAAAGTCCAAAACTTTCTCGTTGGTAGATTAAACCCAAGGAAGCTACCATTGTGTTTCCTTAGAAAATAAAATGGTGTGATGAGTAAAAGAAAACGATGTAGGGTGAGGAAATACTTTTCCTTAGCCAATAGAATAGTGAGATGAGTAAGAGAATTAAATAAAATGCTACATAATATAGAAAAGAAGGTCAGTGATGTAGAGTTTTTTCTTATAAAAAAAATAGACTATTAAATTAAGCATTTAACAATATATAAAAGTTTGCAATTTTTATCCAACAAGCCCAAATAAATGTATTCAACTGTAAAAAAAAAAATAATAATAATAATAATAAATAATATATATTTAATAATAATTAATTTAAGAATACTTGAAAAAAGTATTAGGAAATAAATAAAGAAAGAAAATTAGAAATGGAGAGAAAATTATCTTGTTGGTACATTACATGCCAGCAATGACGCAAGTATCTCAATTTTCACGTTTTATCAAACATGAGACTTGGACTTTGTTGAATATGCCGGTGATGATTTGATAGCTATTTAATTAACTAGTCACTAATCCGTGCGATGCATGAGAAAGCTATATATAAAGATATAAACTGTTGTTTTTCTCTTCCTCTTTGATTGTACATTAGAATTTCAGTCTTATAATTTCCTATTTTTGATATGAAACATTAAATTACGTAATGAAAAATAGAAATCAAACTTAAGTTTAAAATAAAATGAAAAATTAAATCTTTAACATTTTCAGTTATCCATAAAATGTATGAAACACAAATTTAAAGAACTACTTAATCAATATTTCAAATAAATTGGAAAAAAAAAAAAAAAACTTTAAAAAATGTTTTTTTATATCTTCTTCCTTTGTTGCTTTGTAATAGTCACTAAATATGTCCTTTTGTTTTCCTTGAGTATAGATGTTGGTGTGAGTTGCACATTGCTTTGAACATCAACTTTTTGAAACTTTGTAGAATCACCACCTTGTTCACTTGATAAGTTGCTACTACATTCATTTGAAGTATCACTGATGTAAGCCTGACAATAAAACAGTTTGATAAATGTATTACAACATAAACAAATTAAATATCTAATTTGTAATTTTGCTATATTAAAAAAATACGTACTTCTGACATTTTATCAAGCTAAATTGCTTTGTCAGTATTTTCAAAAGATTCAAAAACTTTCTTGACAATGTAGAATTCTCATCCATACTTAAGATTATAGTCATTTAGTTGTATTTCGAAAACAAATTCTATTCCATTCAGATTTTCTATTTGCACAGGAAGGAAGACTTCTTCAGACACCTAACAAAAGTAATATTTTTCAAATTGTACACTCAAGTAAAACTTGAACAAAGATGTTCTACTGAAAAAAAAAATTTGTTCATAGCAATAAACGGGAGTTCTACTGATCCATGTTTCCTATGGATGTCTCATAATGAGGTATGTACGAACTTTTTTGTTGATTGGAAGTAAACTTAATGATGAATGCTGACTATTTTGAAGGATAAAATGTTATACATAATGGTCGGAAGAAAAACTGATTTAGTGATTGTGAAAATTTCGCAGATTTTTTACGGATTCACCAATAAATTATAATTCATTCCTTGGAAGTTGACTGTATCAGCAGCATGTGTGCTCAGTCCTTTGCTGCAACAATATTTAAAGAGAAGGCCAATAATATTTGATTGAAAAGTTCCATCTTTTTTCAATAGTTTTGACGAAGATTCATAGACCCAATAGTGAAACCCTTTTTGTACAACCTTCAAGAAGGTTTCGTGATGGCCAACTATCATATATTTTATATATAAGTAGGCTAGAAAATTTTTTTGGGAAAGTAGCAAACCTTGGTGGTGGCGTTGATAAAAGGCAAAGATTGAGGGGACGGACTATAGCGTGCAATTGAGAGAGAATGAGTAGTGATCAATCTGACAATCTGTATGAATTTCAAGCAATATATTTATTTAGCAATCTAGCCATAGGAATCCAATTTTCAGCCAACATTCAAGAAACATTAATAGAAGAAACCATTATGTTCAAAACTCTATTCATTAAAAAATCAAACCTACTTATCAATATCCCTTAAACTTTCAAATTGATAACCTTAGAGACCCTTATGATTCAATTAATCTCCTTTCTACTATATAAACCTATCTCACCATCAATACCAATCTCAATTTCTAACATATGAATCATAAAGAATTCAAACCTATAGCTCAGCTTCCACTAAAAACATTCAAATTGATTAAAGCTATTCTTTCATGAGACAACTAACCAAAACAACAATAAATGAAATTTTTCGGTAGTTAGAAGCACCAACAACAAACAAGCAAAAAACTTTGAAAGTTTCAATTTCATACTCTTATTCTAAAGAATTATAAGAATTGCAACAGCAACATAATTGCTTTACCTCTAATTATCTCTCTGCAATAGATTCTTCCACAATCTAAGAAGTTTTAATCTATACTTTATGCAAAGAAGTAACTCTTTGCACAAACTGCTGGGGACCAACAGCTTTAGTTGACTACCAGTGCCATGTCAAACTAAAGTAGAATGGTTAATTATTGCAGAAATTTTTGTTCTAGAAAACAATAAATTTCCTACAATTTTATTTTGATAAGTGAGTTGAACATGTGGAGCTAAAGTCAAAATGAAGATCTGTCCAGTTGTTTAGTCTCTAATAACTCATGATCTTTGAAAGAATTTATTTTTATTTTTTGGAAGAGGAGGGGTGCATTCTACATGGTATTCATGTTAAACAAAACATCAATCTATAAGAAAAATAATTTTAAGAATTGTATACAGGAAAATAAAATTTATGCAAACAACCTAAACATTTAGAAAATATAAAGATCAAACGTTACAGCCCAACTTACTTGTCACCAATATATTTTGCTTAAGTGAAGTAGCCAAGAGAGAGCACCTCCATAAGATTATGTTGCTTATCAAGACCCTGCTGCCCAGCGAAATGCATAAGCCTGTGGCTGAATAGAGTATTTCCCCTGTGTGCATTTAAGACAATGTTAGTGGAATCTCCAATAGATTAAGGTCGCTTTATAGCTTCCTCACCTATATAAAGTTATCCATATATTTAAAATTGTTTCTATGCTTACGTGAGTCCTGAAAGGTTATATTCCAATCCATGGCCCCTAAAAACCTGAAAAGTTGCAAAGCAATCATAATTATTTATTGCATACAATGACCAGCCAAATCAAACTTAATGTAAACAAATCAATGATATGTATATAAGTGGTTCAGAGAATTTTTGGAAAACCTCTAACATCTGAGCTTCTATCCTCTTAGTTTGAGATCCAAATTTGTTCCTATAATACTCTTTCCTATTGATGCCTTCTTTTGGGGCAGAAGGATTAAGTTGAAATGGATGCCATCTAATCTACAAATGTAGTTGATAAAAGATAAGAGTGGGAACACAAACATACGTGCACACGCACGCGCAAATACACAGAGAGAGAGAGAGAGAGAGAGAGAGCAAACCTCAAAGTCATAGTGATCCTTAGATGCAGCTATAGCTTTGTCAAGATTTTTTTTGCCCAAAAAGCACCATGGACACACAGTGTCTAAACTGATATCTATTTTTGTAAGATAACATTTTCTACCAAAGAATTATTAACTTAACAAAATACAAACACATGTTCTCTTGAATCGGAACCCCTGGATCAAAATGAAGCCAGGTGCATAACCCATGACTACTTGAAAAGCTATATTATTCAAAATTAATAAAATTTTTTGCAATGACATTTGTGGCTTCATTAGAATAATCATTATTGATCTCCATCACATGAAATTGTATCTACACAGGGACAAAGTAGAAGCACTGCCACTCAAGTAAGCAATGCCTCCCCCATGTCATCTAAGCTGTCAACAGCAAAACTTGTCTGTCTCAGCCTAATTGCACCCATCAAGTAATACAAACCAACATGCAAAACCCATAAATATCCCTAAAAAATCACAAACTTGGTCATCCATAAAAAATAAAAACAAATCTAGGTATCCATAAACTTGGTCATCAAAAACACGAAATTTAAACTCTAATCAACCACTAATCTATCCAAACCTACTGTATCTGAAATTTCAACTAAAAATTTTGTCAAATTTGAATCACATACATAGACCAAAATTCAACAAAATCAATCAGAAAAATCAACTGGTACATACAATTCAAAAGAAACCAATACTGAAAAAACCCGTTCTCACCTCCTTTTCGTTTGTAATTAAAACCAATTACCCAAATGCCTAAATTAAAGACCATCAACCCAATAAGACACTCAACCCAAAATAACAAAACTTGAATCATATTTAACACCAATTTTTCTTGTCTAAAAATACCTGCACTGTAGCGATTTCGGCGGTATATGGGTGGAGGCTAGGCTAAAGGTGGGATGGTGGCAGCCTTTAGATCTCTTTCTCTCTCTACCATTGACGAAAAAAGAACTGAACAATTTTTGGTTTTAGGAAAGAAAGAGAGAACAGCAGAACTTATCGAAGGAGAAGGGAAGAGAGAGCATTTGAAATTTGAATGCGTAAGGTTTGAAAGAGAGGAGGCGGGTTAAGCTAGGTTTGGATTTTTTTTTTTTTTTTTTTTTAAGATAAGTATCCGGTTTTTTTTTTTTTTTTAAGTGAAATGAGTATTTATTTTAATTTTTTATTTTTTAAATATTGTGCTGACGTAAAAAATTGTGGAAGTTTCAAAAGTTTCGGTTATATATATATACTAGTCGCTAATCCGTGCGATGCACAGAATAGTTAAATAAAAGGACAATTAACCAACATCATGTTAAGGTAAAAAAATTAGTGAGATACTGATTTGCCCACCAACAATTTAAAAGAAAAAAAGATTGATATAATAAAATCTAAAAAATTTAGAAATAGAAAATTGGGTTAATAATGTGCATATTATAGACATTTTGCTAGTTAGCGTTTAAAAAAAAAAATTGGATCTGTCATAATTAAATAAAATACAATGGGAATAAATATTTAACTTCTATACTTTTCATTAGTTTAGAAGTGTTGTCTAACGTAGAATGTTATTGGGTTGTAAGAAAGATTTTTATAAAATGTTAATACCATATATATATGCTTATATTGTCAATGTCTCACTGCAGGTACATAGTTACTGAAACCTACAAAGTAATTTACAATTCTTAAATTAATAAAGCAAAATTCTCAAAAGTTATATATATACACACACTCAAAACTGATATAAACTACAAAGATAAAAAAAAATCTTATTTAGTCGTATTAATAACAATATAAACAATTCAAAACATGGAACATTATCAAATTTATAACACATAATTCCATTACCTTTTATGTTAAATCCAAACAAATAATTAATTGAAATTAATCCAAACAAATAATTAATCAACCAAAAATTAAAGTTTTAATTAAGAAAACAAAAAATCACGTGAACCCAAAATAAAAATTCTCAATAAAGAAAAAACATATAAGGTAAAGAATTAAAATCAACCTACTAAGACGCAAATACCAAAAATTTCAAAACTTAAACCTTCCAAATTTTATAGAATCCCCAAATTCTATTTCAAAACCAAACAAAACCCTTCAAATTCAAAAAATTCATATATAATATACCAAATAAAAATTTACCACACCTTGGGTTGGAAGACATAGGTTGTAACTTTGATTTTTTTCAAAAAAATAGAGATGCTTCATCTGTTGTATACAATATAAAATAATTATTAGAAATTTCAACCCAAAAACCAAACCCACAAAAACACTATCAAAATATAGAGATTAACCCAAATACTTAGAAGAAAATAAATTCTAAACATAACAAAACAATAAGATAGAATAAAAATTTCATGCACATATGAAAGCAAATAAAAAAGACAAAACCTACGTTTTTTTTTTTTTTTTTTTTTTAGTTGAGTCTCTCTCCTTCTTATTTTTTTAATTTTAAAGTGAAGTTAAGTTTAGGGTTTTGAGATGGTAATTGCTAGGGTTTTAAGGAGAGAAGAGAGAGTCCTACCAGGAGTCTAAATAATATAAACAATTCAAAATATGGAACATTATCAAATTTATAACACCTAATTCCATTATCTTTTACGTTGAATCCAAACAAATAATTAATTAAAATTAATTCAAACAAATAATTAATCAACCAAAAATCAAAACTTTAATAAAAAAACAAAAAATCACATGAACCCAAATAAAAATTCTCAATAAAGTAAGAACATATAAAAATTTACCACACCTTGGGCTGGAAGACATAGGTTGCAGTTTTGATTTTTCTCCAAAAAATAGAGATGTTTTATCTGCCATATACAATATAAAATAATTATTAGAATTTCAACCCAAAAACCAAACCCATAAAAACACTATCAAATTATAGAGATTAACCCAAATACTTATAAGAAAATCAATTCTAAACTTAATAAAACAATAAGATAGAATGAAAATTTCAGGCACATATAAAAGCAAATAAAAAAAGACAAAACTTACGTTTTTTTTTTTTTTTTTTTTTTTTTTTTACGTGAGTCTCTCTCCTTCTTATTTTTTTAATCTTAAAGTAAAGTTGAGTTTAGGGTTTTGAGATGGTAATTGCTAGAGTTTTAAGGAGAGAAGAGATTTTGGTATTTTTATGCAAAAAACGTTATTTTAGGTCTAGGTGATTTATTTCCTTGTTTTTAGGCTCTTTTAATGGTTTTTTAGGTCAAATTTGGTTCCTATTATGGTTAGGTATTAATTAGGGCTCATTTTAGAATATATTTTCTTGTCCATCAAGTTTTATGGAGCCCTTAAATAGGCCTCCAAGTTTGTATACGTTTTTCAATATTATTGTTATAAGATATAAAACCTAAAATAAAAAGAATTAAAAATAAAAAAAAAAAGAAAATAATGATGATGTGGAAAATTGTGAGAGCTTCAAAAGTTTCGGTTTTATATAAATATATAAATAAATAAGAGAAAAAATGAAAAGAATTTTTCTGAGTAAGGATTTACGTCTGATAATTCTTATCAATAAATGTGAGTTTCATATTATTCAAGGGAGTCAAGCTTGGCAACAAAATATTCACTAAATAAAATTTATGGTAATAGAAATAATAATCTTTATGGTGGTACGTAGCAAATTATAATAAGAGAAAAGATGTAAATTAAGCGAGAACAGAGAAAAGGGGCATCAAGATAATGCTGTTGCATTTTTTTTTATAGGGAAAAGTTAAAAAATATCTTAAGAATATTAGTTTAATAAATATTTTTAAAAACTTTTTATGGCAAAATAAAAAAAGTATTTTAAATTTTTTTTAATATCAAAAAATAGAAATCACCATGACCTAACTCTTGGTATTGAGTTTTATGAATACTTGGGATTAGGATTTGTGCAATACCCTAGTTATTGTATGGGATGCAATTACCCCTAGCTAATTTGTTACACAAAAAATTTTTTCTTTACCTTTTAATATTTTTTTAAACCTTTTTAAACCTGTTTTAATTAATAGATGAGATTTGAAAGTCATTTTTTAAACTCTCATTGAGAGCAATTGCTAATCTCAAACTAAATACTTGGGCTAAACACACACATATTAATTACACTCTTTTATTAAGTTTAAACACATTACTTAACTCAAAATACTACTACATTATGATCTAACTTTTATAGTAGTAGAGTGGGGCTTTAAACAATGGGATAGAGTTACACTCACTTGAGTGTAACTTTAGCGATGTGGGACAAAACCTACTTTATTTCTTTTTGAAAAACAGACTAATTGCTAAATTCACACACTTTTGATTAACCATAATTTGGTTTGATTTCATGATTTCTTTCCACAAAAATGAGAAAAGGACTTTAGGTTGCACCGTGAGACTCAATGAGGGAGGCATTTAATGTTCACTAAATCAGCATTAAATAGTGACTTAAAGGATTAATGCAACTAATTGTTCAAGCATTAAAGTCTCAGCTCATAATTGCATGGGGCCTAAAGCAAGTTTGCCTAAAAGCCTTTTTCAACCATTCAAACTACTATTCCCATCTTTCTCCTGATGGGCTTGGCCCATTCATTTGGACTCTTCATCTAGACATTGTTGTAATGGATCCATTGAGCTAAAAAAAAGGGATGGCCTCTATTTCATATAAGGCCTGTGGGATGCTTCTCAAAGAAGGGTGAAACGCTGTCGTCCTATTACGTAATACCAAAAAAAAAAAAAAAAAAAAAAAAGAAAAAGAAAAAGAGAACCACGAAAACTAGATAAGCATTTATCATGTGAATGAAACTACTTCACAAATCATTTGAACAACCAATAGAATTCCACCACTTCACAAATTTCTCTCAAATTTCCTTAGACTGACTAAACCATCCAAATTGTGCAACATGGCACATCGCTTTTTCAAATTTCTTCAACACCTTGTTGCTAGAAAAATACTTCCTAGTCATTGATGAAATGAATTTTTTCCATATATTTCTTTCCTTCATACTTTTTTTGTGCCCAAATGACATTACCCATGAAAGAATCAAAGTCTCTTGCTAAGGAGTGAGACATATTGGAGCCCTGGCAAAGCAATTTAGATTAATGTTACACATACCCAAAGAAAAAAAGTAATAATTTTGCCTTTAAAAGGCTCTATTTGATACAAAAAGTTTAAATAAATAAATGTAGCCGCTGTCACCCAATTTTGTGTCTAAAATGTGAGGTAAATTACTAACTTTGCACTAAAATAGCTTTCTTGAAATCATAAAAGTAATGTATATATTACTAAGAAGGTGATGAATGAGCAAGGTACTTTGAATTGGTCATATTATGAAGTCTACTAAAGTGCCTGTCATTGTACAACCTACTAGTGATACATCTTCTGCCTATTACTGCCGACGAGTCTTCTAAATTAAAAATAGAATGCACTTAAGTAAATTGAAATTTGCAAGGTAGGAATGAGAGGAAACATAAAGTATCATATAAGTGATAATTATATTGTTTTTGTTGACTTTAAACGAATATAGACAAGCATAAGAGATGTTATTTCTTATTGTTATCTATATGAATTTTCTATTAAAATCAATACAAAAGAAAAAAAAAATGACAATTATTCCTTTTTAATATTTTGAATATAAGGATGTTTAGGCTTCAATATTGCTCTATTAAAGCAGTTTGACCATTCCCATTTATGCTTTTTTTTTTTCTCATTTTTTTGTAGTAAACAGTAATACTTATTAAAACACACACGAAAATAATAATAGTATTTTAAACCGGGTTTATAATACATTACATAATCAGAGTACAACTATAAAAGAGCTTAACTTTTGTAGTTGCATACTGGAGTTATAAACAGCGGACACTAGACATACATAACCAATGTAGAATAAATACATTGGTCTTTTGGCCCACTACTTTGCAGGTTATAACAATTAGCATGCATTTATTTTATCCACTATTAAATTATTGATTTTTCAAAAAACTTAAACTATTTGAAGATAGTAAATTCATTTATTTAATTTAACACATCCACAATGTTTTTTTAAGAGGGCTGGGCAGTCTGTTTAGTCCAACAGAAATGAAGCAAAAACAACACTTAACAATTTCCCAGGAGAGGTCTTTATAACAGATTTACCAGGAGAGGTCTTCATTCCTTGGTATTACCATCACTTCAGTTTTTGTAGGTATGCATCTGCAGTATTAAACATTAGAACAATGAGAAAATGCATTCTGATTAAAGAAAAAAACTTGTTACAACCATAAAAATTACTTTTAAATCACATAATTGCTTCACCAGCCTAGAAACAGAAGCTTTTCAAGATAGACAGTCACAAATTGCAACAGAAAAATGAGCATTAAAACTAATGATCACAAAGAAAATGAGAAGCAAAACAAGGTGTTTCTAAGACAGTAGAGCAAGAAGAAAGAAGATATAACCAACAGTAGTGAGTGTAACCATGAATAAAATTGATGTAATAATCAAAACCTCTTATTGATGAATTGAGAGCTGGTCCCCATACATCATTAAGAACAATTTCTAAGCAATTAATTTGCTGGTAAAAGAGGAATGAATGAAGAACAAAATTTTATTATTCGAAGAACTGTTGCAAGGAAGAGAAAATTTGAATAGAAGAGATTGCAAAACAGGATGAGATGGGTGACCTACCCTTGCATGCCATGTTAACAATGAAACACATTTATCAGGGAATGCAACATGACAGAATTTGCTAATTTGAAATATAGAAAGAATAAATGGATACAATCCATTTTCGGTCTTCCCATGGCGAAAGGGTAGTCCCGGAGGTTTTTTTTTTTTTTTTCTTCACAATAGATTCATTAGCATCCAATTCAATAGAATCAATACAACAAACACGATTGTTATCTTTAGTTAACTTATGTACAGAGATAAGATTAGTACAAGCATGTGGGCAGAGAAGAATATTTTTATTATTTATTTTGTATAACTCAATAGTTATAATAGAGAATGAAGGATATGAATCCTAGATGACTATGTTGAAATCAACAGGAGGTGCCAATTCAGTTATAAGGCTCTTGGCAAGAAGAATATTTTTTAGTTTGAAAGATGTATGAAGAGCATGTAATTTGGAAGAATCAGTGAGTGCTAGAAAAATGTACACCATTTCCAACTAATTTTGGCCCTTGTTGACAGAAGATAAATCGCCAAAGAAGATAGTTTCCTCGATAAAGTTTGATTGGAACAAGATTGGGGATATTAGAGAGAACAAGGTGCTGATTGAAAAAAAAGAAGAAGCTGCCATTGTTGTTATGGAGGTTTATGACGTGAGTCTTACTACTCTAATACTATAAAAGAAGTCTTTCCTTAAGTGAAGATACATTTACTTTTTTAGACTCCTTAAACAAATCAGATTAACCTAGTTATTTAGCCAAGTGATTAACTTAGCTAAATTATTCAGATCTAGGTTAACACAAGTAAATCATATCATTGAAACAATGTGAAAAATGAAAAAACACAACGATTATATAGGGACGGACCTATAGTAGGGCTGGGGGGCCCATTCCCCCCCCCCCCCCCAAAAAAAAAAAAACTAGTATATTAAATTTTCGTCCTAATAGCCCCCAATTAAAAAAAAAAAAAAAATCCCGGTATACGAATCAATTTGGAAAAATCATAGACAAACTCTCATACAAAAAAATAATAATAATAATAATAAATAACCGACAAAAAAAAATAAATAAATACGGACTGAAATCTAAAAACATAAATTACAATTCTCAAATTTTTCCCTAACCTCACTCAACCTCATCAAGCATCAACGCCGCCTCCATCACTACTGCTGAGTGCTGCTGCTGTTCTTTTCCTAAGATCAGATTTGGACTGTTGGTCTATTGTTGCTGCTCCTCCTCCTCAGATCCTTGATCACAGTCACACACAGTAAATCTAAGAAAATTTTCTCCTCTCTCAAGTTCATATTTTTGTTTTTTGTCTTTGCTATATTGCTCTGCCTAGTGCCTTAGCCAGTTAGCCCTCTGCCCTATGCGTTTTTTTATGAACTCATTGAACTGTGTTGAATGTATTTGTGAGTTATGGCTTACTGGCTTTTATTGGACTAGTGTGTTCACTGTTTTGTGTTATGTCATGTGTGGACCGTAGACTTAGTTAATTAGTTTGTATTTATGACTTTGTATTGAGACTTGAGTATTGACTACTATGTAATTGTTTGTGGCTTTTTCCTTTTTGTGATTGTGTAGACCGATTTCAGACTTAAAACTTTCAGAGGCTATTTGGTTCATCAATTTTCATAACTCATAACTCTGTTTCTATAACTAATAACTCAAAAATGGTGGGACTCATAACTGAAAAGTTTGTTTGGCACCCATAACTCTGTTTTTAGTTTTCTGTTTCCATCACTCAATTCTCTGATTTTTTAGTTATGAGTTATGGAAACTGAAAATACATTTTAGCTGTTTTTAGTTTCCATAACTCTGTTTTAAATGGTATTTTTGTAATTATACACACATGGAGGGACCTACTAGTCAGGTCAGCCGCACCTTTTGACCATTTGGCTTTTTCTTTTTTTCTTTTTTTCCTTTCTTCTCCTAGGTTTGGTCTTCAGTTCTTTCTTTCTTCCTTTTTTTTTTTTTTTTTTTTTTTTTCCTTTCTTCTCCTGGGTTCGGTCTTCAGTTCTTCCTTCTTCTTTCACTAGGTTCAGGTTTTTTTTTTTTTTTTTTTCCTTCTTCTTTCACTAGGTTTGGGTTTCTGGGTATTGGGGAAAAAAAAAAAGCTGCACCAAGTGACAAGAATGGGGCCCACAAACAGTGTGAAAAATATTGAGTGATAACAAGTGAATGATGGTGCCAAACGGGTAAGGTATTTTAAGTGGTGAGTGATGAGTGATGAGTGATAAGTGATGAAAATTAAGTGATGAAAAAAAAAGCATCCAAACAAGCCCTGAGTAACTAATGTGACAGTTGTTCTATTTTGTAGGCAGTGTTTTACATGGGAGTAAGAGATTATTTTTAGCATGTTATCCTTAAGTTTTATCTCTACTTTTTAGTACTTTTTTTTTTCTTCAAAATCAAAACAAAGAGATTTGAGGGAATAATAAAACCAAACTTGAGATTCCCATCAAAAAAAGAAAAAGAAAAAAAAAAAAAAAAAAAAACCAAATTGGAGATGCGATTAAGGAGCAAGGGAAACTGGGTCTTCGAAAAAAAAAAAGTAAATTCTTTTTTTTTTAATGCAAAAAAAAGAAAAAAAAAAAGAAAAAAAGAAGAAGTCAAGTCTTGATAAAGGAAAAAAGGGGAAAAAAGAAGAAGTGAAAATGTGGAGTAATGTTTAGTTTGAAAATAAACTGGAATTAAACGTGGGAGTTACATTGCCTATTTTGTAGGCAAGGTTATCCATGGAAGTTAAAGATGTATTTTTACTATATTATTCTCAAACTTTATGCTGCATGAGTATTTTGGAACAAAAAAAAATGCCTAATTCATATAAGGAAAACCCTTAAATAATAGTATAAATTTATATGGGTTGGGAAATTTGCTGCCAAAGTGCCAATAAGCGTTGTATGAGTAGTGGAAAGTCATGGGCTGTTGCCACTTGCCAGCATTACACAGCTATAATTTGGAGCATCTACGGTGCCTGGCAGCCAATAAGGTTTGCCATGGTCAAGCAGCCAAGGTTTACTGTGGACATGGCAGCCATAGATGAAATTACAGGGAATAATGAAATATATGTTTATACTTTATAGGTGTTGTTTTCTTAATCAAAAGCACTAGGCAATGTATTCAAAATTGTTCTAGAGAAAGCAGCATTACAGTCAGCAACAAGTTTTTGGACTAACGGGACATATTGCACCACGTACTACTCATCTCATCAGTGGTTGCCAATGGCATCAAGGCCCATAAGTGACTGGGTTAGGGGCTGAAGGTGGGACTGGACCTTTCGCAAGTGGAACATATTCACCATGAACCCTCGGACCAGCAGCACTCATTACAAGTTTTCGGACTAACGGGACATATTGCACCACGTACTACTCATCTCATCAATGGTTGCCAATGGCATCAAGGCCCATGTGTAACTGGGTTAGGGGCTGAAGGTGGGACTGGACCTTTCGCAAGTGGAATATTCACCATGAACCCTCGGACCAGCAGCACTCATTTCATGGTTTCCGAAGTGAGGAGGAGTGGCATACATAACGGGCGGACCTCTTGGACCTGGAGTCTTCCTATATTGGGCACATATTGCTCTTTGACCAATGCTGCAAATGTTGAGCTAGATAAGGATTGCTTCTTCTTTCCCTCCAAATCCATGTTTGAATTCAGAGGCCGAGCTTCATGTCTATAAAACAAAAACAATATTAGTATAAATCACACACAAAAAATTAAATAGAGAAAGATAGTTTGCTAAAAAAAAAGACTTTTAGAATTTTAATGCAACACTATATTTTGATCTGGACTCATAGGGTCAAGAGGAAAGTTTTCATATAAAATTTAGGGCAAATTACAACTAACACACCTATGATTTGGCTGAAATTTAAGTTGCTTATTTATAGTTTAAAATTTGACACTTTACCCATATGAGATTTGACCGAAATTTAAGTTATTAACTTGTGGTTTGAAATCCTATGATGCAAATGTTCCATTAGATTCTTTTTTATCTTATTTAATATTGTGCTTTTATTTATTTATTTATTTTTGGTTGTGTTTCTGGAGGAGAGAGAGACATAAAAATGGAACAAAATTATATATTTAATCGTATTTTTAACAGAGATGAGTTATAGAAATCTAATTGAGCTGACCCCAAGATGGTAAAGTATCAAATTTCAAACCATAAGTAAGTAACTTAAATTTCGGTCAAATCATAGGTGAGTAAGTTGTAATTTGCCCTAAATTTTAAAAAAACTTAAATTTTTTTTTAAGGCAATACTATATTTTGCACAATAAATAAAATAAAGCAATGACAATATATAAATTCATTCTCGTGCACACTAATTAAGAGGACTAAGCCATTTTCTAAATATAAGTACACAACAATTTTTTTAGGAGTAAATCCATGTATATTTCATAATTCGTTTTTTTTTATTTTTTTATTTATAGATGTAGGGTTGAAATTTGATGGGCTAGGCACCAACTGTGCGTATCGTGAGCCCAACGAATCCCCAACAATAAATTTGTAGAGAATGGGTTAAACAGCTAGGCTGGTTATGGATTTAGCAATGGTTCATGCAAGCGAATAATGGTAAAAAGGCGTTCAGACTAATATTTAGTAAAAGTTCTCTTCGGTCCGAAGAGGTTTAGTATTTATCAATTTAGTGAATACAATTTTTTCTCTCCCCCCCCCCCCCCCCACTTCAGAGGCTTTTACCCTTTATATATCCCCCTCCTTCTTCATCTTCACCGCACATTTGATCTTCATCCAAGCGTCCACTTGAGTATACGTCACATCAGACATCTGCTTTAGTATGCCGTGAGTGGTGGTAGTTGAGGTTGAACTGTTCAGGTGTCTTCTCCACATAAATGCGGCCAGGAAAGTTGCTGCAGTGCATTGAATGCGGTGGTAGCAGCTTTTCCTTTAAGATATTTTTATGCTCTCCTCATTCCTAGGCACGCCCAGGATTTGCTCTCCTCCGTGGAATCAGTTGGGAAGGCCGCTTTTGCTCCCAGCATATTTGATTGATTAAGCACCATGGTGATCCGACGCTGGGACCTCTTCGGATGAGCGGGATAATCTTCGGACGTATCCCAGTATTCCTCTCCGAGCATATTTCCACTAAACGGGCCTAGCCCTGGTGTCTTTCACCTCTTCGGACAAACAATGGTATACAAATTGGGCCCTGGGCCCAATTCGCAGCATTGGGCTCGCCCCCACAATAGATATAATTCAAAATTTGTTGAATAAATAAAATGTAATCCACAAATGAAAAAAAAAAATGATTTGTCTTGATTTGCTACTAACTAGATTGCAAAAACATTATACAATATAAGTTGAATTACTATTTTGATCATCAAATTATTAACTAAAAATCAATTTAGTCCCTTAACTATTAATTATGTGAATTTAAATTTTAAGTCTTTTTCTTTATTAAAGATTTAATTGAACTAATAATTAATATTGATCTAATTTCAGAGCATACACTTTCTATAATAACATTTTAAAATATATTTTATTTATCACATCAATTAATCCCACTAAAATTTAAAAATAAATGAGATCCAATGATAAATTTTTATTTGAATACTTCTTAAATATTATATAATAGGTCAACTATGATAGATGAAATATCTATATATATATATATATATATATTCCATCTTACCACAACTTATTGTCACTAATCATATTGTAAAAGATTCTTTTTTTAGAGAACGAAAAGCTGATATTTCCCATGTATTACACCCTATACGAAATATATGCAAATCTTTCAAAATTAATTAAGCAAAAAAGAAAAAAACTCTCTAATGAGAGAATTTGAAGGGCAAAAAAACGACATGTATCTCATGTTGGATACATGTATCTTCCCCTTGTGAAATCAGTTCATTATGAGAGAGAGAAGATGCTTATATTGAATTTATGATATAACTATTGAACAAGAAGAAGAAGTAAAAAAAATAAAAATCAAAGACAAGAAGCTAGCTGATAGTCAGTAACACCATTTGATTTAACTCAAAAAAACAAAAACCCTTTAGAGCAATTAAAAGTTCATTCATCCTGAACTCCAGCTCAAGAATGGAGAGGGAGGTGGAATTAAAATAAATTTTAGATTCATGTCATATTAGAACCAAGAAAGGATAAAAAGAAAACCAAAGAAATTATTCAGATGAACTTACAAGGTATGACATATCTATAGTGGTTATAATGACGCCCAGATTAGGAGACCTTATGATTGCAGAAATATAAGGTGCACTCAATGGGGGATGACATGTTGAAGCAGTGAAGGAGCCACATTGGGGCTGAAGGCCCCCCCCAAATTTTTTTGAAAAAAGTTGAAATATATGGACGCTTATACGATGTATCCCAATTGTTTTGAAAGAAATTCAAGTAGATATTCTTTTGGCCCCCCTCCACATCCGGTTAGTTTTATTTTCTTTTTAAAGTTAAAATTCTATTAATGATTAGTGATAGATTTTAAATATCAATAACTTAAATTAACTGGATATTCATCAACTTATGATAAACATAGTTTTTAACAATTATCTAAAGGAAAAAAAAAATTTTCAAAATATTGCTCATTCCTCATTTAAAAGAAAAAAAAAATTCCCTCTTGCTTACTTTGGCGTTGATGGCAGTGTTTCTGTGCATTCTTCTTCTTCATACTCAAAAATTTACACCACCACAATACACAACACCACCAGTAAATCTACAACTAAACTGATATGCAACCCATCTTGAGCCCACAGATGAGTCTTTGATTCTTTTCTCAATTTCAGTCCTTCCTCTCTTCTCTTTTTGCATTCAATATTTTCTTAGTTTATCTCCTTCATCTTTCTTTGTTTGATTTCCCTTCTCTCTCTCTCTCTCTCTCTCTCTCTCTCTCTCTCTCTCTCTCTCTCTCTCTCTCTCTCTCTCTCTCTCTCTCTCTCTCTCTCTCTTCGGTAAAACTTCTTCAATTTATTTCTTCCTCAATTTCGCTTGGTTCTATGTTCCTTTTCTATACCCTATCATCATCATCTTTTCTAAATTCAAAATCCAAAAAAGAGTAAACTTTACTTACAAAAACAAAAGTGCAGTTTTAATTGTTCCAGTTCAATAGGTGTGTCATTGCTCTTTTCTATTTTGTTTTTATCAAGAAATCAATAGCCTTCTAATTATTTGGACTTTGGGTCTTCTTCATTTTTTTTTTTTTATGATTATTCTTTTTTTTTAATATGCAATTGTGAGTTAAAATTTATTGTTTTTCTTTGATTACAATAGTACGGTACTTTTCTTTGATTACTATTACGTAGAACATAGACTGAATTTAGAACATAAATGGTGTAATTTGGATAAGTATCAAATTGTGTAAAAGAAACACAAAAAAATAAACATTTACCCAAAAATGTAGTAATTCCAAATTATAATTGTTGCAAATAATTAAATCTTTACCTAAAAAAATAGAAAACCATTTGAGCACGTGCATAAGCGCATACCCAGAAACTAGTTAATCATAAACCATATATGGCAGCAAGTTTTAGTCTTTCAATTATTCGCCCAAATACATTGTTCCAAATCTTGTAAAGATTGAGAGCTATGATCAAATAAAAACACCTTTCATCTCACAAATGCCGTATGTGCACCATGGTTGGCTAGCAAGTGGCAACACGTCGCATCATGGGTGCATATACCCCCTGGGGCAGAGCTGGCTCTAGACATTTTGAGGCCTAAGGCGAGAACTAAAATTGGGCATTTTTTATACTTATGTATTAATTAAATTAATATTTATTTTATATTATAATATATTTCATTTAAAATCTATTTTTTGTGAATTTCTTGCTCATTTGTGATATTTTCATCTAAATTTTGTGTTATATTTATTTATTACTAATAACAAATTTATTCATTTATCCTGTTTGAGACTGAATTAGTTTTTCTTCTTCTTTTTTTATTTTTTTTAGTTTTTCATATCCAGATGCATATTTTCTAGTAAACATTTCTAATCAAACAATATATTTGTAAAGACTAAAATAAAAAATAACTTTCAAGTATAGAGCAAATGAGAAATAGAACCTAATTTATATAAAAAGTATTGTTGTAGTTTCACTAAACAATAATAAGTTTTTAACAATCTCAACTTGCATAAATAAAGATTTATTCATTATATTACCAATAACTAATATATATATATATATATATACATGTGTGTGTGTGTGTGTGTGTATGTTTGTATATATAAACACAAGATTAAAATTAAAGAAAAAAAATTAAGTACAGCCATGACAAAAGTACAAGCCCAGCCCAACCAAGAAGATGCCAATATGGCCACACAAGTCTTATTAATAAGACCCACCCACAAAAAACACAAAACAAATCCTATTACACCTATAACCCAAAAAAAAAAAAAAAAAAAGAACCTTGAAGGCCCAAACGTCCAGCCATAACTCAATATAAATGGGCCCAGTCTTAACAAATAAAAAGTAGAGAAAGCCAAGCCTTATACCTCAAAAGTCAAAACTCATCCATCTACAAAATCAAAACGCAGCAGCGAAAAAAAAAAAATAAATAAATAAAGGTAGTCAGCAATCCTCACTCCTTAGTCAGTTTAGAGTTTTCAGATCGGATGATTTAGATCAAAGGAAGCTTGAGCCAGGCAGCCAGCAATAGTGGAGAGAAAGAATGAGAGATGCGGAGAGCAAGAGCTAAGAGTAAGAAGCTGAGCAAGAATGAGAAAGAGAAACGGTAAAAATTTTAGGGATTTGAGGTTTTTTATTTGTTTTGAATTGTGATTACTTTGTGGTTAATTTCTTAGACTAGATTTATAGTTTATCTTGTTGAATTTTGGTTTGTCTAGAGAATAATGATGTTATTTTTGGGACAATTGATTTTGTTTAGATCAAAATTTTTTTTTGCTGCCAATGTTTAACCGGATATAACAGAAATTTTGTTTTTTGGTCAAAATGATGTGCCAATTTTTTTTTAGATTCATCTAAAACCTTTTTTTTTTTTTTGCCTTCTGCCCCTTATTTTCTAAAATTTTGGGGCCCCCCTTCCACTTGGGGGCCTTAGGCAATTGCCTAATTGGCTTAGTGGAAGGGCCAGCCCTGTACCCCCTTAAGCACACCGCAACTCATGGCTGTCTAACGGGAACCGTAGATCAACATATTGATGCAATCATGCATGATCTAACCGCGTAAACTTTTCCTTTCTTTTTTTTCTTTTTTTTGATAATTTTTTTCTTTTTTAATTAAAAAAAAAAAGAATAGATACACATCCATTTGGATAAAACAAGAGGGTCCAATTAAAATCCAGACTGCAACTTGAGGACTCTAGCCTGCAACAAGATTGACAAACTGCACAGCCTGCACATGGTATGCTAGGAGTAATTATAAAATTAGAGAATAATGGAGAAATATTACCTTGATAATACTTTAAAGTAATCTCATAACAAGAAGTAATTTACCGTTAATTCATAAATATTTTTAGACTTTTAGACGGGGGCTGAGGTGTAGATCATGTCACTATTTTGAGACGATACACGTGTTTATGGGGTTTTTGGTATAGTAGACTAAACATTGTGCGTATCGCCTCCAGAATACAGCAACCCAGCCACTTTCGCTAATTATCCTTCAAGCTTACATTGCTTGTAGGATAGGAAGCTCTTAAGAATACTTTTATAATTCTTTTACCAAAAAATATAGTATATACAAGGATATATTATTTTCATAAAATATGAGAAAACTAACAAAGTAAATATATGAATAGTTATCTATTACATGAAAATATGTGTATATATATATATATATGAGATGGGTTCAAATTACAAATGATAGTGCAATTAAAGCACCAAGTCTTAGCTCGTCCATATGGGCCGTCCGTGAGGAGTAAAAGGATGGACGAAGTTCACTCGTCCATTCTTTATTAAGAATGGACGAGTAGTAAAGTCTACTCGTCCCTAAACTTGCAAGTACATTCGTCCATCCTCATCAAGGATGGACGAAGCTAGTCCGTCCATTATAATGGGTGGACGACCCTATTATATCATAAACATCAGTTTGCAACGGAACGGTGTTTCCTAGATTTGCCATTACGATGCACCGGTACAAGTAAAGTAACTTCCGTGGTGGTTATGGAAGTTATCTCTGAATTCTCTAATACCTCACGATGGTTGGAGAAATAATCGCTTCAGATAGATACTATATAAAGGTCATTCTACATGAAGGTAAGCATTCAGACACTTCCAAAAAAGAAAAATTCTCACTACTTACTGAAAATCCAAATTTACTGACTTTGTCATCGGAGGGTTCTTGACCAGCCCCCTCCGGTCCCCTTTGATTCTTGTTTGTTTTTTCAGTATTTACTCAACGGATTACCAACGCCCAGAGCTTTCAGTCCACTGATATTTGAGGAATTATCAACAAAGAGTTACACTTTTTCTACACCGTTAGATTTAAGTAGATCTAACAATAAAAAATATGAACCTATTAATATTGATTACCATAGAATTTATTAGAGCACTTGCAACAGTGGAGCTAAATAGCTATATAACTATTTTAGCTTAGCTCCACCAAAACACAAAAAACCACCATCCAGCAGTGGAGCTATAGCTTTTTTTTTTTTTTTTGCTTCATTGCTACAGTGCACATCTATAGATGTGCACTGTAGCTGAGAGCTAAATATATATATATATATATATATATATATGTTTTTTTATTGAATTTCTCTCTCCTCTTTCATTTAAAAAATATTTTCTTTCTTTCTTTTTCTCTCTCCGGCTTCTCTTCTTTTTTCCTTTTTCCTTCTCATTTTTTTTTCTCTCCCGCATTTATTCTCTGTTTCGCTGATCTATTCTAGATCTTCATCTTCATCGCCGATTTGTTCTGGGTTCATCTTCATCGCCGATCTTCATCTTCATCGCCGTCCCACACCACCGACCCATCTCGTACAATCCTCCATCTCACTGCCGAACCAAGCTCTATTGCCGACTTAAGCTTCATCGTCGATCCAAGCTCCATCGGCATCGCCTTCATCGAACTCAAGAGCATCGCAGATTTCGTGGTTGGATTTAGTGGCTGTGGCTGGATTTCGTGGGTTTCTCTGGGTTTCGTGACGGCGGTTTGGCTGGGTTTCATGGTGGTTGAGTTTCGTGGGTCAGTGGTGGTGTGGCTGTGTTGGTGGTGATTTGTGTGGCTGTGTTGGTGATGGATCGGTTTGTGGTGTTTTTATTGTAGTGAGATGAATTATTTTATTGTGATGTTTATATTATTTTATTGTATTGAAAACTAAAATAGATCCAATACTGAAACATGTGTATAGGTAAAATAGATAAAGTAACTTTTGGTGGAGTTAAATAGCTAAATTTTTAGCTCCACTGCTGTAGATGCTCTTATCCCCTATTTTTTGAATTTCCATATCTATCTCTATTTCCAAAATGTGCTTACATTCATCTCAACCTAAATACCTAAAACTTTTTATTTTCATGTATCTGTCTCTATTTTCATTTTTTTTTTTTTTTTGAATTTTCATATCGTGAACCTTAGGAATAGTTTAAAAAAGAATTTTAAATCTTAGATAAAGACTTTAGTCCCATTTCCCTACAAATCTACATTAAAAAATTTAGCGTGCATCCTCAGAGGAAAACACCACCTCTCTACTCCAAGTTATACAAAGACTTGAAACCAATTCAAAGGCTTCTTTTGTGATCTCAAAGTCCTGGACAGCTGGACTTTAGCATTCAAAAATAAAATAATAAAAAAAGTCCCGGACTTTAAATTTATTTTGCCACTTATACAAACAAAACAAATCTTTATAAGTCAAACTATAAACTCAATTACATATTTTCATGATGACTATACTGAGTAGGAGGATGAGAGAAGAGAGATAATGTGAAAACATTTTAGGAGTAAACATAGATATGAAAATTTAAAAAATAAGAGATAATAAATTATATGATAATCAACATTAATGGGTTCATATTTTTGACCGTTAGATCTACTTAAATCTAATGATAAATAAAAAGTGTAACTCTCGCCAAGTGTAACTTGAAAGGCTTCTTATAATATAGTCGAGTAATCCATGCCATTAAAAACATATTTAAAGAGGCCATGAATGACTTTTCCGTTTATATATCAAAATCAAATAAGTGTGATTGCATTATACATCAACGGACAACGGCCATCCAATAAGCATATAGCTGTATACGAAATCAATGCATTAAATTTACAGCTATAACCCATGACATTATAACATTAAAAGTCGTTCTTATAACTTTTTTTAAGTTTCTGAAATAGGTTAGTAAAATAAAACTGAAACATTAAAAGATATTATATTTTGATTTGAAATATATAATTTTTTATAGAAATATCCAACAAGTAGAAACAAAAGTGATGTGTGTCAAAGACAGGCTGGCTTGATTTAAGTCAAGCCACACGTCCAGAAATGAGCGAATCCCAAGAATTGATTTGTTCCTCAGAAGCCAAAGTTCAAAGTTCAAACCAATAGTGGGGAGGAAAAAGAAAGCAAAAGGGTAGTAATTTTTTAATATACATTGAATTTTTTTTATTTTTTTTAATGTTTTGAATAAAGAACTATTTAAACAGTAATCAATTGATTGGGTTACAGAGTGCTTTGGCACATCCAATTCTATTAGGGATGCATTTGACAAACCTAAAAGAATTAATATTTTGGAACTTTTCAGATGATTTTAATAGGTTCCAAATTTGAGAAATAAATAATATAGCTGAAGGCTCATCCAATTGCATTCTAAATATATGCTCTTTCCAAATTATATTCAATGCTCAACATATATGTGACAATAGAGCAATGTCATGGTTAAACATATACCTTTCAACAATGTTTGACTCCATTCGGGCCTATCATAAACATATTTATGGTCAATTTTGATAGCTATGCTGCAAAGTTTACTTTTCAAAGTAATCATGGGATGGATTATTTCTAGAACCGAGATAAGATCTATTTAGATATAGTTTATTTTGCTGAAACTGAAAACTTATTACTAAAAGTACTGTAGATAAAGATAAAAATTAGTTGGAATAGTATAGTGAGGCTCATGAATAGTACCAAAAAGTACAGTAAAACTCATAAATAGTAGCAAAAATAAGTTAAATAGTGAAATAATTTTCATTTATAATTTGTATATAAACAAAGGCATAATGTTGTCTGTAAGGGCCCAAAAAAGAGAGTGACACAAAATTGTATTTCTGCGGTAAGACAAGCTTTTTCAGACTCAATACAATAGAATTTGGTAGAGATGGGCTAGAACAACAACCGAACCTCCTTATAAAGGCCCCAGCCTTCCCTTTATATAGCCCTTGGCCTTTTAATCTGCTCCGTCCATCTTTAGCTGTCCCTTGCCCAATTTCCGACACTTGTCACCTATCTTCTTTCCAGGAACAGGCGGCAGTAGTAGCTGGTGCAACGGCGATGGGCATCCTTTCAGGTCACCTCTGCATTTAATGCGGCTGACAGGGCTGGTGTGCGCTATTTATTACTGATTTGACTGGGAGCTACTGCCCTGACGGCCGCCTGTCTGCCACTGACCCATGCCTCCTTCAGCCGAGGAGGCTTTTCTCGTGGCACTTGACGTGGCGCTGCGTAAGGTCTGGTTCTCCCCTCGGGATCCAATGCTCCTCGGGACCCTGCCAGTTCCTTGCTCGGCCAAATGCAGGGCCCATTCTATTCCTTCTAGGGCCTCGGCCCATTAGTTCAGCTTGTTTGACTTCCTTTCTCGTTCCTCGGGTGCCCACAATAGCCTCCTAAAATTTTTACTCATTTTGTTCGAGGCATGAGTGAAATTTTAACTCTTCGGATGAGTCGTGCGTGTGGTATGCGTTCACACGAGCCAATGTCTTTTCAACTGTCATCCGCACGCTCCTAACGCTTCGGATTTCACGAGCTCCCATTTATGGCGTCAAGCGGCTGCCTGTCTCCCCACGTTCAACGGTATGATTGGGATCGTGCGGCCCTTGCTGATCCTCATTTATGGGCGGGAATTTTACCGCTCATTTTCGCCTCCTATAAATGGAGCGATCAAGACAGCGGATGGTTCATTTCTGGCATTTTTTGGCGTTCTTACTTTGGCGAAGCGAGATTTTACTCCTGAGGAGCGTCTTTTTTGACTTCCTACAGTAGATGTGTTGGTTCCCTTCTTGTCTCGATCCTTTTTTCTTTTCTATGGGTAGGTACGCTAGGCTAGTGGACACCGATGAGGCTAGGATGGCCTTTAGGGCCAAGTACAGGATTCCTGATAACGTGGACTTTAGACATTGTGAGGAGGGTGAATGGCTGGTCATCGATCGCCCTCCTGAGTCAGTGGTAATTCCTATGATCGCCTTCATCGAAGGTGGGATGGAACTTCCCATGAGCCCAGTGACCAAGGACTATTTAATCAACTTTAGGCTAACCCCAACCCAGTGTTCCCCCAACATTTTTAGGATCCTCGGGTGTGTAGACGCCATCAACCGTAGGATGGGGACCCGTCTCACATGGCATGATGTGAACTGGGTGTATAATTGCCAAAAAGGGGAAAAAACCAAGTACTACATGAGGAGTAGGATCCCCACGGTTAGGTTAATCTCCTGCTTGCCCGATTCGAGCAAGGGCATAGATGAAGACTTCCTTCTCGTCTCGGGCGAGTGGCATGATAGGCGACACTGCCCCACCCAGGAAGGGGAACCAGGTAGAATTCCCGAGGGCTTGGGTCGCCGCTTTAGGCTTTTTCATTTTAGAGGAGCCCCTGTCTGGCGTCCCCCCCCCCCCCTTTTTTTTTTTTTTTCCTTTCTTTATGCCTTCGTTCGTTTTTTTTGCTAACGATGGCCGTGTTTTTCCATGGCAGACGAGTATCACACAGCCCCCGCCCGACACCTGGTGAATTTTCACGACTTAAACCGGATTCTCCAGGCCGAGATCTTTCTTCATCGGGACGGGCAACTCCGAGCAGCGCACGTCATCCTTGGCTACACACCTTCGACCAAACGTTTCCAGAGCCCGAAGAACGTCATCAAGGCTCGCGACCCACGATTGGCTAGGATAGACGTTGCCATCCCAGGGTTTCTGCAGGAAGGACCCCCTCCCGAGGGGACGCAAGACGCCGAACTCCCTGCGCCCTTGGCCGCTCAGCTTTTATACGCCCAAGAACCTCCCCCGCCGTCAGACGAGGAGGCGGAGGGATCCACATCAACCTCCGTCCAAGAAGTGACCGAGGAAGACTTCGCAGTCTTTAACCGCCCCGACGCTCCGAGCGCATCTACCGCCCGATCATCATCGTCGGCCATGGGATTCCAAGAGAAGACCCCCGACCTCCTGGCACTACTATCGGCCCATGCTGGGGGGTCCTCCTCGGCGGTGGTGGTGCCACCTCGCTTGCCAACTCCACCCGCTCCCCGCACATCCCCAGCCGATGCCGCGGACAAGAAACGCAAGTGTGGTCCCAGCGGAAAAGGGGCAGCTACGCCCGAGGAGGGGGAGATATCCGAGCCCCCAACTAAAGAGGCCCGGGCCGGCAAGGGTTCGTCGAAGAAAAGGCCCGACCCCGTGGTGCCCTCGAGGGAGAGCGGCGGGGAGCAGTCTAGGAAGGCTTCCGTCTGGAGGCCCTCCTTTACCCTCAGCTCAGGATCTCCAGTCCTGGATGACGCCAACCTGAGGGACCCTTCCAAGGGAAGCTCTGGCCTGGTGGCTGAATGCTTGGAGAGGGCTCTGTGCCTCCCCGAGGATATGGAGGAATTGAAGTCCTTCAGGAAGAGGGAGGTCTTCCTTTCTCTGAAGCAAGATCTGGCTAAGGTACCTTTGGGCGTTTAACCAACTTCTTCATCCGTCAAGTTTTTTTTTTTTTTTTTTTTTTTTTAACTACTAACTTTTCTCTTCGTTTCCCACCTTTGCAGGCTGTTCAAGCTGCCTTTATGGCAGAAGACTGGGTTGATCATTCCCTGGATGCGGCCAGGAAATCTGAGAAGGCCTATGAGGTTGCCGAGAAGGCCAGAGATGATGCAGAGAAGAAGCTGAAGGATACCCTCACCCAGCTATCTGAAGCCGAGAGGGCTTTCCGCGATGCTGATTTTGCTCTGAAGAGCTTCGAGAGGCAGGCTTCTGATGCCTTGGCGGCCCAGAAGAAGGCCGAAAGCGCCCTGGCTCTTTCAATGGTGGAATTGAAGCAGGCGCATCAGAAGCTAGCGGATAAGGACGCCGAGAAGGCCCGGGCCGAGCAGGAGGCCTATGATGCGGGCATGAATAAGACTGCCGCATCACTCACTGCCCAACTCCGCAACGTCGCTCGCGCCTTTAGCCGGAGGTCTGGGGGGAGGCACTGGACGCGGCGGGTGTCAGTCCTGATTCGGAGCTCCGTGCCCCCGACTGGGTTTACTACCCTCTACCCCTTCGTCTGCTGCCTTCAGCCCCCAGCCCTCCGTGGATCCGAGCTCGACTCCTTCCAAGGATCCAAGCTCCGCACCTCGTGCGGATCCAAGCTCCGCTCACCCTGTCTCTGCCGAGCCCCTGAACCCTCCTTCTTCACCTGTTTCCTCCTAAGGTTTACCTCCTCTAGAAGGCGTGGTGAACTTAGAAGCTGAGGAGGGCCTGCCAGAAGGAGTTCTTTTGAAAAAGAAGAAGGACAAGAAGGAGAAGAGCGCTAAGGACAAGGAGCCCCAGGCTTAGCTTTTCTCTTTTCTTCCTTTCTTTGTACGCCCTTCCCTTGCGGAATTTTTGTAGCAGGGCGCCCCCTATGTAACAAACCCTCCTCCCCCTTTTTTTGTAAGGGTATATTCCTGCATCAGTTCCTCATTTTGTAATCAGTTTTAAATGAAAAGTTAAGTTTCCCTCTTTTTTTTTTTTTTTTAGTACAAAAGTCTTGCTACGTATATTTGCAATATTCCCAATACTTAGAATATTTCCTGCATTTGATAATTTTCCCTGAGCTTGTGGCCGAGGAACCAGACTAGCACTAGGCTTTTTTCTTTTTTCTTTTTTTTTTTTTTTTTTTTTTTTTTAATACTTAGAACTTTTGCAAATGTTAACTCTCAATGGGCTTGTGGCCGAGGAGCCAAGCAAGTCTTAGGCATGTTCTAACACTTAGAATTTTTCTTGCAAATGTTAATTTCCCCTAAGCTTGTGGCCGAGGAGCCAGACTAGCGTTAGGTTCTTTTTAACACTTAGAATTTTTCTTGCAAATGTTAACTTTCAATGGGCTTGTGGCCGAGGAGCCAGGCAAGTCTTAGGCATGTTCTAACACTTAGAATTTTTCTTGCAAATGTTAGTTTCCCCTAAGCTTGTGGCCGAGGAGCCAGACTAGCGTTAGGTTCTTTTTAACACTTAGAATTTTTCTTGCAAATGTTAACTTTCAATGGGCTTGTGGCCGAGGAGCCAGGCAAGTCTTAGGCATGTTCTAACACTTAGAATTTTTCTTACAAATGTTAGTTTCCCCTAAGCTTGTGGTCGAGGAGCTAGACTAGCGTTAGGTTCTTTTTAACACTTAGAATTTTTCTTGCAAATGTTAACTTTCAATGGGCTTGTGGCCAAGGAGCCAAGCAAGTCTTAGGCATGTTCTAACACTTAGAATTTTTCTTGCAAATGTTAATTTCCCCTAAGCTTGTGGCCGAGGAGCCAGACTAGCGTTAGGTTCTTTTTAACACTTAGAATTTTTCTTGCAAATGTTAAGGAGACAGAATCTAAGTACGAAAGTTGAAAATTTTCATTAAAAGTAATAGCGTGGCAAATTGTTTACATTCCATGGGCGGGGGATTACATTTCCATCCAGGTCCTCCAGCCGATACGCTCTGATTCCTGCAACGGAGGTGACTTTAAATGGTCCTTCCCAATTGGGTCCAAGCTTACCCCAGGATGGGAGCTTAGCCGACCCCACTATTTTCCTTAAGACCAAGTCTCTTGGGGACAGGGGCCTGTGCTTGATCCCCTTATCATATTCTTGTTTTAGCTTCTGTTGGTAGTGGGCCAACTTTACCATGGCGACGTCTCGTCTTTCTTAGGTCAAGTCCAGGCTGTCCAAAAGCAACTGGCGGTTCCCCTCGGTGCTGAACTGGTCAGTCCTTAAAGTTGGAAACCCGGTTTCCACAGGGATTACTGCCTCCGAACCGTAGGTTAATGAGAATGGGGTTTCCCCTGTAGACTTCTGTGGGGTGGTGCGGTATGTCCATAACACGTGGGGCAGCTCGTCAACCCACCTCCCTTTCGCATCATCCAGCCTCTTTTTGAGTCCGGCGACTATAGTTTTGTTGGTGGCTTCGGCCTGTCCATTGCCCTGAGGGTATGCTGGTGTGGAGTACCCATTCCTGATTCCCAACTCCCCACAATATCTTCTGAAAGATTTGCTGTCAAAATGGAGCCCGTTGTCCGAGATCAGGGTGTGCGGTACTCCGAACCTGGTCACGATGTTTTTCCATACGAACTTCTTGGCATCAGCATCTCTAATGTTGGTAAGGGGCTCGGCTTCAACCCACTTAGTGAAGTAGTCCGTGCCGACGAGTAGCCACCTTCTGTTGCCCGAGGCCCAAGGGAAAGGGCCCACTATGTGCAAGCCCCACTGGGCGAAGGGCCAAGGGCTGGACAAGGGGTTCAGGACTCCCCCCGGCTGGTGTATGTTGGGGGCGAACCTCTGGCATTGATCACATCGCTTAGCGTAGTCCTGGGAGGTCTGGCGCATCTTAGGCCACCAGTATCCTTGTGATAGGGCCCTATGTGCCAGGGATCGTCTGCCAGTGTGGCTTCCACAGATGCCCTCGTGCAGTTCCTCGAGCAATGGCTCCACGGCCTCCGGGTGTACGCACAGAAGATATGGGCCCGAGTACGAGCGCTTGTAAAGTTTATGCCGCTTGGATAGCCAATATCGCGGGGCCGTTCTTTGTATCTTTTCCGCCTCTCCTTTGTCCTCTGGCAACTGCCCCCCTCTTAAGAAGGCCACGATAGGATCCATCCAGCTTGGGCCTACGCGGACGCTACATACCCCTACCACCAGCGTTTCCACCACGGCTGGCGCGTTAACCTCTTCCACCAGGACGACCCGAGGCAAGTTTGATTCCAACGAGGTGGCTAGCATGGCCAGGGCATCGGCGTGCGAGTTCTGCCCCTCGGGACCTGCTCCACCTTGAAATCGTCAAAATGACTCTGCACGCTTCACACCCTGGTAAGATACCTTTGCATCCTTTCATCTCGAGCCTCGAACTCTCCACTGATCTGTCCAACGATTAGCCTAGAGTCCGAATATACCTCCACCATCCTTCCCCTAAGCAGTTTGACCAGGTTCACTCCTGCCAGTAGTGCTTCGTACTCGGCCTCGTTGTTGGTGGTCGGGAAACCCAGTCGTAAAGATTTTTCCATTATCAGCCTTTCGGGCGTGATTAGTACTATTCCCACTCCGGCTCCCTTTCGATTGGAGGCCCCGTCCGTGTATACCCTTCACACGGGGGCAGTGGTAGCCGACGAGATTATCAGGCTGGTGGTCATGCTCGTCTCTCCACATACGCCCTCGGCGAACTCTGCTACAAAATCTGCTAGGACTTGGCCCTTTACTGCCGTGCGGGGCAGGTACTTGACATCGTAGGCCCCCAACCTTGTGGCCCACTTTACGATCCTGCCCGTGTAGTCGGACTTTCTTAGCTAGGCTTGTAGTGGCAGCTGAATTAGCACCGCCACTGTGTGAGCTTGGAAATAATGCGGGAGCTTTTTGGTCGTGTGAACAATAGCCAGGACTGCTCTTTCTAGCGGGAGATAGCGCATTTCCACTTCCTGCAAGGACTTACTGACGTAGTAGACCGGTTTTTGGACCCCGTCATGATTTCTGACCAACACAAAACTGACGGAGTGCCCTGTAACTGCCAGATAGGCATAAAGTACTTCCTCCCTGTCAGGTTGGGACAAGATGGGAGGGTTGGACAAGTATATTTTGAGATCCTCGAAGGCCCGGGTGCACTCTTCGGTCCACTTAAAGTCCTTCCATTTATGTAGTAATTGGAAGAAAGGTTGGCACCTGTCCGCGGACCGTGAAATAAATCTGCTCAGCGCCGCCCCCATCCCGGCCAGCTTCTGCACCTCCTTCGGGTTTCGAGGGGGATGCAGGTTATTAATGGCCCTGATCTGCTCCGGGTTGACCTCGATTCCCCGATGCGTGATCATGTAACCCAGGAACTTGCCCGAGCCTACCCCGAAGGAGCATTTTGACGCATTGAGCCGCAACCTGTGCTTCCTGAGCGTCGCGAAGGTTTCTGATAAATCCGCGAGGTGGTCCTCGGCCCTTTTACTTTTGACTACCATGTCATCTATGTAAGCTTCCATGTTTCTCCCGAGCTGCCTTTCGAACATGCGTGTGATCATCCTCTGGGATGGATTATTTCTAGAACCGAGATATAAGATCTATTTAGATATCGTTTATTTTGCTGAAACTGAAAACTTATTACTGAAAGTACTGTAGATAAAGATAAAAATTAGTTGGAATAGTATAGTGAGGCTCATGAATAGTATCAAAAAGTACAGTAAAACTCATAAATAGTAGCAAAAATAAGTTAAATAGTGAAATAATTTTCATTTATAATTTGTATATAAACAAAGGCATAATGTTGTCTGTAAGGGCCCAAAAAAGAGAGTGACACAAAGTTGTATTTCTGCGGTAAGACAAGCTTTTTCAGACTCAATACAATAGAATTTGGTAGAGATGGGCTAGAACAACAACCGAACCTCCTTACAAAGGCCCCAGCCTTCCCTTTATATAGCCCTTGGCCTTTTAATCTGCTCCGTCCATCTTTAGCTGTCCCTTGCCCAATTTCCGACACTTGTCACCTATCTTCTTTCCAGGAACAGGCGGCAGTAGTAGCTGGTGCAGCGGCGATGGGCATCCTTTCAGGTCACCTCTGCATTTAATGCGGCTGACAGGGCTGGTGTGCGCTATTTATTACTGATTTGACTGGGAGCTACTGCCCTGACGGCCGCCTGTCTGCCACTGACCCATGCCTCCTTCAGCCGAGGAGGCTTTTCTCGTGGCACTTGACGTGGTGCTGCGTAAGGTCTGGTTCTCCCCTCGGGATCCAATGCTCCTCGGGCCCCTGCCGGTTCCTTGCTCGGCCAAATGCAGGGCCCATTCTATTCCTTCTAGGGCCTCGACCCATTAGTTCAGCTTGTTTGACTTCCTTTCTCGTTCCTCGGGTGCCCACATTGTCAATTGCTTTTCTATTGGGGATGAAACTCACTTGAAGGGGTGGATCAAGTCATTAAAGTAGTGTACGCCACTATTTTTTATTCCTAAATGAAATAGATGTCTCCACTTGGCATCTTGTAAGCCAAGCTCATTAAAGAGCTTTATAAATTCAATGTTATTAATTTCGTTTCGGATCCCGTTTTGATTTGTCTAATGAAACGAAATATTTTGATACCGAATTATTTCGACGTACCGTTTTAGGATGTTTCGGATTCTTAAAAAAAAAAATTATATATATATATATATATATATATATATAACCTAAAAGTATCCATTAAAAAAAGTGAAATATAGATATAAAATAATGAATTTAATCTAATTATATAAAATAATGATTTTAATTTTTACCATTCATTCATTTTCTCTAACTGACCCCACCACTGCCATATCTTTTGATTCATTGCTTTATTTTTCTTTCTTCAATCTCATGTGTTTTGGTCTTCTGTTCCCCTATTTTCATCTTTCTCTTTAAGTCCTATCTGCTTCTCAAAAAAAAGTCCTATCTATCACCAAATCCCAATATTCCCAAATCCCAAACCTCATCACAACCGTATAATCAAAACTTCATCACAACCATACTCTCCTATTCAAAAAGTTTGATGCGCTCATCTTCTTGCTAAACTTTGATACTCTCATCTTGTCTCTCTTAGATTTGTTCAGCTCCAAGGATGCCTCTTCGGGTCTATTACTTTGTGTAAATTTCTTGACACTCATCTCATCTTATCTTTTAATTTATGTTCTCATCGTCAGCATCATTTTCATCTTCTTCTTCTTTTTTTCTTTTTTCTTTTTTTATTTTATTATTATTATTAATTTTTATTGAGGCTCATCTCTTGCTCTTGAACATGTATCGGCCAAATCTTGCATTTTGGCCAGATTTCACTGAAACGAATTGGAATGCCCGAAACATACCAAAATAGGCCGGAATTTTATCCGAGGTGGAACAGAGGGGTGTGCCATTCCGGTTTGCATATCGATATGAAACTTTCCGGCCATTCCAGCCGGAACGGAACAAAATTAATAACATTGATAAATCCATGTGTGCTGGACTTAGGTGTCGTGGAACTTGATACCTTTTGCCATTATTCCAACTACTCTTGATGCAATAAATATTTTTTTTAGTCCATATTCGTACGAGAGAGAGAGAGAGAGAGAGAGAGAGAGAGAGAGAGAGAGAGTAAAAGGTGATGGGTGCTTTAAACAAATGTGAATTTTTTAGTGGAATGGTGAACTACGTCACTTGTCTATTACGAGTACTGACGAGTATTGGTAAAACAGTCGTCTGGTTTAAGGACGACCATAAACCGCATCTAAGTCAAGATAACTCCTACAAGCAAATAATGAAAGGCCGTCCGTATGAATAGACAAGCCTAAGCATATTAAAGTAAGAAGTTAACTCCATCAGGCCAGCTGACAACAAGTAAATGTGCCGGAACGATTATAGAAGCTTTGATGAGCCAACGGTCATGCGTTATACATTAAAGAGAATCTTCATTGCCATTAAATGCTATAATTCATTTAGGTGAAAACGCCCAGAAGAGCATTAACGTGCATAAATGATTAACCAGAAAGCAAACTATAAAAGGCTAGCCAACCCAAGTGAGTTTTCTTCATAAAAAAACACAATACACTGTAACTATCCTATCAATTCAAAGCGATAATTTGACTTAGGCATCAGAGTGTCCATAGCTGGCACCATGCTAATGATCCTTCTTTTTATTTCTTGTCTTTTCAGCAGGCATCACGGGTCATCCATCAATAACGACGAGGAGCATACTGACGAGGTCATATTTGAGCTTCATCAAGTACCTTATAATTTCTCGCTTTTCTGGGTCTTTGAATGATCACGTTAAGACAAAAACGAAAAATAAAATGTGAAAACAGTAGCTTAGATCGAGTGTGCTGGGCACACGTCAAAAATCACCTTAGATCTATCTTTTACCAAACTTTATCTTCAGACTTCATCTCCAGACGTAGAGGACAAGATAAAATGCTCGGCAAAATCGAGCTTGCTGCTAGGACCAACTCCAAAGCATGCAATTAGATTCTCTCCACTAAATTCCTATAGCAGCTTGTTTGTTACGGAAAGGTCATGGCTACTATAAAAGGGCAACATTTAGGTTGCGTCTAGATGGATGACAAGATTTTGATTTTGATTTTTAAATTAATGGATTTGAAATGGCTTGATTCTAAATTTATTTGTTTTAAAATTCCATGCTTGGATTTATTTTATACGTTGAAGGATTTGAAATTCGGATTTTTAAATCTCTTGTTGGGATATATACTTGGATTTGAATCAATAGAATGTTTTTATTTTTATTTTAACCTTTTGCATTTGACCTAATTGAACAAGTTAGAGTCATGGTTTCAACTACCAAAGGGCCACCTCTATGCTATAGGCAAAAGAGTAGGTCGCCCAAGGCCACAAATAAAAAATAGCTTCGAAATTTTAATCAATAAAGTTATTTTTTTTCGCTATAATAGTATTAATTTAACTCAAATACTAGCCAATAAATAAAATAATATTTTTTTATCAAATGAAAAACAAGAAAATAAAAGAGAGAAATTCTACATCCACAAAATTTTTCACTACAAATCTTAATTGTTAGGTTATTATTGACTGTTATTGGTTAGAAAAAAAAATTAATTTTAATTATGAGTTAAGATTAAAACTTGTAATAACTTAACACCTAAGATTTATTGTGAAAATACTATAGATATAACACTTATTAAAAAAAAAAAAGTGCAATACACAAAATATTTCAAAATATTTTTTACAATAGTTAAGTTGACAAACTTTCACTAGTTCTCATTTAAGTTCATTAATAATATCACATTTTTACTTACCATTGTCAAGCTACCACATCAACTGGTGTGAAAAGTTTATCAAATTTTTTGTGTCTTGAAGCTTTCTTAAAAAAAAAAAAAAAATCTATGTGGTTAATTAGTAATTTTTCATCTAAAATAAGATAATAAAACTTAAATAATATTTAATATTTTTAAAAAATTATATTTAAATATATAAAGTGACTCAATTTAGTTTTCGTCTAATGAGCCGCCTCCTTGACTACCATGATCCAACATACTTAAACAATTAAAAGATGGATTCTTGGATTGATATCAGGTGCTGTGGTGGACTTTTTACACCACAAATAGACAAGATGGCTGCATATTTTCCAACACACAGCGCACTAAAAATCTCTAATTGGGGGCCCAAAGGGAAACTTCAAGTGCTCATTATATTTTACATTCTATGAGAGAGAGAGAGAGAGAGCTCTTTTTGGGGGAGGGGAACAAAAAAAAAATTATTGATGCACACATACATAAAATTCCTGAAATGAACACTTGGCAATTCTATAAATTAGCACATGACATAAGTTTTGCCCACCAAATATCATGTACTCCAAAGAAAAAACATAAATAAATCATATATAGTAACTTATACACAACACACTATTAAGCAATATAAAACAATAACTCTTCTATTTTTATTAGAGTTGGTAATATGTTTTTATGTTAGAACTTCATTTACTCTTTCTTGTGTGTGTTTGTATCTCAAAACAATATACATAGTACCTTACACATTATACACAAAGTTAGGTCATGTTTAATGATCCATATGATTCAAATAGGATTAGTCATTATCAATAATATCATAATTAATTGTTTTATAAATTATGGATGCATGCTATGAAGTTTCATTCTAAATATTTAAAGCGAAAAGAGAAATGTCAACTAATTGTGAACAATAACAAATACAAGCATTCTTATTCTTAAATTTGTAACAAAGGCAATTGAGGGCAATGATCTAATTCTAAGGTATTGAGTTTGACAAAGTGATAATGCACCAAATCTTTAATCATTCAAGTACAATACAACCAATTCAATGTCTCTAATGTGGATGGCAGTCCCATTATGGTGGTGACCACAAACTACATAACAAAGGCTATAGAGAGAAAATTGTATGTCCAAATGAATTCCCAAGGCATTTATAGGCAAGCATATGTTAGAGACAAAGATTGAATAATAGAGGCAGGTCATATAGAAGCTGCTACTGTTACAGCAAACTTTCTTGTATAGATTCCAACTCACAAGTTGAATACTCCTACAAGGCACACTACAAAAAAACTGGACTATTGCGGCGGGCCAAAACCACCGCAAAACCCCCCAAAAAACCGCTGCTAAAGGTCCTTTTGGCCTATTATGGCGGATCCACCCACCAGCCTTGCGTTGCCGCAATAGCTCTATTGCGGCAATAACAAAAAACACCGCAATAGATTGACCATTTAGCTGCGCTTTTGGCCTATTGCAACGGGCAGAAAAACGCCGCCATATGAGGTTACCATTCGGGTCAATTGACCTTTTAATGGCAGGATAGACCCACTGCTATATGTGACAACCTTTAGCAGCGGGCAGTAAGCACCGCTACAGGGTTTATTAAACAATAGGCTCTACACACCTTTTAGCGGTAGTTACACTCGCGCGCTATTTGTGTGAGATTTTAGCGGCAGGCCAAAAACGCTGTTATAGGTCTCCAATTATTTCATAATTTTAGTCCTTCAGCAGCGGTTTTTGCCCACCGCTATAGGTTAATTTTTTTCCCTCTTGGGATCTAAAACCACATTTCTATTACAAATAACTTGTAAAAATTTTAGTTTCACTAAGACAATACCACAAATGTAACTAGATAACACCACAAATGTCTCCAAACTAACATTATATTAACATAGAAATATATTATCAAATCCATAACTTTGTCTATAACCATCATCATAAAATTAACAAAAGAAAGATGTGGTCCTTTGTACACTTGCAAAATATTTTTCAACACTTGGAAAAAAATGTGTTTAGAGTTCGAATGTAGTTCTTTGTACACAAAATGTCCTCAACATAAAATTTATGAACTGCCTAGTTGATGGGATGCAGCTAATGATTTTTGGAGAGCTGGGGATTGTAGGATCGAAGGAACGTCCTACATACAAAAAAAAAAAAAAAAAAAAAAAAAAGCAATAATTAGGACACAACATTGAAACCAATGCAATCAAAGTGATTACATAAAAAATAAAATAAAAACCAAGACAAAGAACTATACCTGCACAAACAGTACTACAAAAGTATCAAATACAAGTGCCATGACTATGAAATGTGATACAGCAAGTCCTTCAAATACAAGTGAAAGAACCCAGACATGTGCAAGTGCAGTGCAGTGCAGCCAAGTACTTGATGCCATCAGCAGTTAATTAAAAGTAACTTTAACTTAATTAAAAGTAATTTTTATTCCTAATGGAATTAACTGAATCAAAGCTCTTGGTGGGAATTCGGGTTTATTGTTTCAAAGCTCAAACCACTGACTTCGTAGTCCTTCACAATTCCATAACAACCAAAATTTAAACCATCATCACAAAATAACAAATACACAGCAACAAAAAAATCAACATAAGTATGTGTCCAACTAAGAGTTTTTTAGCATAAAATATCAATCCCATCAACCAATTGCTTTATGCAACCAAAGAACACCATATCCAAAGAAACAAAGCACAGTACCAACATGGCAGTAATGAAAACCAAAAACATAGATTAAGCACATCTTAAAATAAATAAATAAATAAATAAAAAAGAACATACCACTGCATCCTCAATATACCAATGGTCAACAAGAATATCCCAATCTTCTGGTATGCATCCCTTGGGTCCGTTGCTTTTCACCCGTACTTTGTTTCTTGGATGCGGTATGTAATGAGCCGTCTTCAACCTACACTTGTGATCCCTCCAAGCCTTCCCAATTTTTTGTAAAGTAAATGTCTTCAAACCTGTATATGCAATAGGATTAGTAAGGACGGCATATTTTTGCTACAATCAAATAGTTGAGTTAGCAAATTACAATCAAATAGTTAAGTTAGAATTAGAACTGTAACAATCACGCTAAAATGTCATAATTACAAGTATTATAAGTTCCTGGTTTATCTCTACAAGACGCCAACACTCTTCTTTAAGTTCTTTTGGCATGTCCTTCCAACTCAGATATCTAATCAGGCACATGTGGGGTTTCCACACAATCGTCCCCAAGAAACCAGTGAAAGCTCTCGCCCCCTCATCAACTGGCTGATGCATACTATTTAGCGGCAAGTCAATTACTTGGTCGTCGGGAAGATCCCAAACATCCAAGTACTTGCTTGGCCCGCGAGTGGCACGTACAGGTGATATGATGCATACTATATGGAAAGGATTATTTCTATAACTGTGTTATGATGTTGTCACTTGCTTTTCTACAAAAGGGGTTGCACAACCCAATTGGTCTACATTGGTTAACCATTTCTGATTTAATGGAAGACTGATGACTGTTTTTATTAACTGCCAAATTCCATTTTCTTCTCAAAAGAAAGAAAAAACTATAGCGATTCATTAGTGACTGTTTATCCTTGAACAACTATTTTGGATTAGAGGACCATATGGACATATGACATTACGTATTAATTTTGGGCCTCTGATATTTTCTCTTTGGTGGACTATCAAAGACATCGAATCTTCTACAGAGTATTTATTTAAATAATTTAACATATAAAAGTAGATTAATTTTTTTTTAATGAGAATATAAAAATAAATACGTTTTCACGAAAAAAAAAAAAAAAAAAAAGGTACATGAGAATTTATGTTTTATAGTGAAGATGATATTATATAATATAAAAGTAATAAGATAGACTTGAGCCAAAAAAAAAAAAAAAAAAACAGTTGAAAACGCTGTAGCGAAACGAAATAGCAAGACACGATCATCCAACTGTTTAATAAGTCTTAACAACGAATCTACTGAACCCACTTGACCAACAATAAATATATTTCCTCTCTCTCTCTCTCTCTCTCTCTCCCTCTCTCTCTCTCTAAACATATACATATCTTTTTACAATATGATTAGTGGGAAGTCATAGTAGGAAGGAATATCAATTCAGCATTAATTAAGAGTATTCAACAGTCTATGAAAGACAGTCAATTTTGTTATTGGGTTTCATTTCATAATTAATGTGACAAATAAAATATACATTAAAATGATATTTCAAAAAGTGTGAAAGATTTGAAATAAAATCAATGGTACTTATTATAAAAAAAATAAAAAAATAAAAAAGATTTTTACGGCTAGTTAGTAATTTAACTTATATTTTACAAGTGGGTTACAGTTAGTTCAACTGGCAAAGTTTATAATGGTTGAATAAGAGATTTAGAGTTTAATTCCTATTTATTGATGTCTTGGTCTATAATAATAAAAAGTTATAATCATGAGCGAACGTCATAGATTTGAAACTCTCTTAAAAATAAATAAATAAATAAATAAAAACTTATATTTTACAATGTTTTAATAATATGGCTAGTTGTGATATATGTCATCGCTGACTCTCAACTCATGCATGATTGTCCAGCAAAACTTTGTTAGGTGTATTGTCTCTATCGTAGCTAAGATGGATTGGTGAATGTACAAGAACAATCATGCATGCATGAGTTGAGGGCGTCAACATGTGTGACAACATAACATACTCATGCTGTATGTCATGCAAATGCCAGAGAGAGTGTAAAAGGTGCTTGAAGCCGTGAACTGCTTGTCTACTTCTTTGAATAATTACCTTTCTTTCTTTCTTTCCCTACTCTCTCTCCTTCACCGATCTGATCTCTCTCCTTATCTTTTGATCTATTTTACCCAACCTTATCTTCAGATTTCATTCCTAAAAAAGACAAAATAGCATTCTAATACAAAAAAATGACCGGTCGGCAAAATTGAGCCAGGACCAACTCCAAGGAAAAGTCCAAACTCCAAAGCATGCAACAAGATCCTCTCAATTAAATTCCTTCAACAGCTTCTTTGTTAACGAATGGTCTACTAAAAGGGGAACATTTAGGTTGCATCTAGATGGATGATCGTTTTGATTATTGATTTGAAGTGGCTTGATTTTTAATTTATTTATTTTGAAATTCCTTGCTTGGGTCATTTTATATGTTGAAGATTTGACATTCAGATTTTAAAATCCCTTGTTGGGATATATACTTGTATTTGGATCAATAGAGTGCTTAATTTTTTTCAATTGTTTTTTTAAACCTTTTGCATTTGACCTAATTGAACAAGTTACTAGAGTCATGGTTTCAACTACTATGATCCAACACACTTAACAATTAAAAGATCGGTTCTTGGATTGATATCAGGTGCTTTTGGGTCTCGACTTTTTTTTTTTTATACCACAAATAGATAAGATGATGGTTGCATTTTTTTTTTTTCTTTTTTTTGGGGGTAGGGGGGGGACCAAAAAGAAATTATCAATGCACACTTACTTAAATTTCCTGGAATAATGAACAATAAGTAAAAACTTGGGAAATTTTATAAATTAGCACATGACATGATTTTTTTTTCCACCAAATATCATGTACATGTTCCAAAGAAAAAATTAAAATAAATCATATAAAGTAAGCAATATAGCACAAATTTTTCAAAGAAAAAATTAAATAAACCATGACTTTGAAGTGGAATTGTAGTGTGCATTTGTATTAGAACCCATTTTTCTCTCTCTTGTGTGTGTCCTTGTTTCTCAAAAAAAAAAAAAAAAAAAAAAAAACGCAATATTGCACAAAATTTCTATTTTTAATAGAGTTTGTAGTATGCTTTTCATGTTAGATATATATAGTACCTTACACATTATACACAAAGTTAGGACATATTTAATGTTCCATATGATTCAAATAGGATCAGTCATTATCAATAATATCATAATAATTGATGATTTTATATATAAATTATGGATTCTATCAACCGCGAAAAAGGAAATGTCAACTACTTGTGAACAATAACAGATAACCAATTCAATGTCTCTAAAGTGGATGATGGCAGTCCCGTTATATGGCGGTGATCATAGACTACATAACAGAGTCTACAAAGAGAATATTGTATAGAGGAATGATATGTCTACAACATTTTTACAACAAATTCTAAGTGGCAGATTGTTACCGGTTGTTATTGTTAGGGCAAAAAAGTAATTTTAGTGTTAATTTCAAATTTGAACTAATAACAACTAACCACCTGTGATTTGTTATAAAAATATTGTAAAATTATTGTAGACGTAGCATCTCTCTATTGTATATGTCTAAATGAATGTCCAAGGTATTTATAAGCAAGCATATATATACCTTTTGGGAATAAACATTTATGTTACGAACATATATACTTATTCCAAGAGTCATATCATCATATACACAAATACTATTTTGTTATTAATTCTTTACAGGAAAACTACCTTACATTTGTTAAGCAATTAATTCTTTACAGGAAAACTACATGACATTTGTTAATTAAGTAATAGTGTAATACCATAAATATCACCAAGCGGGGGAGTGAGCTTTTGTGTGTGTGAGAACGCACCATGTTATGGTGTACTCTCACGCACACATTAACACTGCTAATTACAATTATCTAAGGTTTTACTAACGTGTACTTTTAGTAATAAACTATTTTTAAAAAAAAATTATAAATAAATAAAAAGGTGAATAACTATTTTAATAATTTTTTCAATTTTTTATTAAATATTTTTCAAAATAAATAGTTAATAAATTGACTTAGGGACGCATATTAACTGGAGCCAATTATCCATTATTCTGTGTTGGCTTTGAAGAGCTAAAATTCTTCCACACACTAAATGTCTTGGGATTGACTAATTGGTTTGACAAATTTCTTTCTACTGTAGCCAGAAATTGACGAGTTACATTCAGAGAATCTTTTGGGCCTCATTAAGGCAGGCCAGGATCTTCTTTTCCAGTAAAAAAATGTAACCTAAAACCTTCTTGATTGGATTTTATCAAATGAATGAATAGTCGCCAAACAGGCCGTCATTTGGAAAGCACTATCAGGAGTTTCTAAATTCTAACTACTTGTAGAAGAATCACATGGTTTCTATATATTTTGCTATACATTCTTACCACAACTTTTGCTATATATTTTTATCACAATTATTTTATGTGATAAATTGTAATTGATTAATTGTCCTTTTCACATTGATTTATCAATTTTTTTTTCACCTTATAGCCAGTGATATAAGAGATTTATGACAGTGTTTAACAAAAATTGTGGTACTTGAATTTTTGGGGTTTTATGGATAGAAGGGCAATGGAAATTCAAGGAAATCGTTAAACACTAAACAGGTGTTTATATTTATATTCTACATATATGCTCTTTTCCAAATTTCAATGTGTTTAATATATATATATGGACATGGTTGTTGGCAACTGGCAAATTGATTTGAAAGCAATATGAGTTTATTGTCATCATCATATCACAATTCACCTATGACCTATTCAACAATTAATGCCAAGAGCAGAGTGTGCCTTTATTTGTACAAGGTAGTAGTTGGATAAACCTCTTTGACCACGGAATGAGTGTGTGTGAATGTAACAATGCAAAGATTAACAACGGGTTGAGTATTCATGCATCTTCTAGCAATAGCCAGCCATTACAGTGGTGGAAAAAGAAAAGTCTAGAACAACAAAATCAAGATGCCAACTTCGATTCTCAAAAAGAAAAACTAAGATTGGGTTAGGGAATTTAGATTTAGATTTTGGATTTTAATTTTAATTTAATAGATTTGAAACGCTTTAATTTTAAATCTATTGATTTTATAAGTTATTTCAAATCCAAACATTTTAAAAGTTTAGAACCCTTGATGGATTTAAACTTTCCAAATAAATTATTTGAATTTAAATCACTTAAATCCAAATCTAAATACTCAAATCATGTTATCCAAACGCACCATAAAACAATTCAATAATGTCTAATCTGATCCCACTAGTCCAAAAAGTGATGATCCATTTAAATTGAGGAGAGTTGAATTAAGTTAAATTTGTCGAAAATTAACCTAATTTTCAATCAGCTCGTTAAGTAAAACTCCAAAAGTAATGCATGGTATACCGAGGGATAAAAGTTAGGCCGGTTGTAATTGGGTTTCACTTTAGACTAGAAATTTGGAAATTTTGAATAGGTCACAGCCACTAGCATCTTGATTTGCAGCCTTGTCTAGCGACCATACGTCTATACCCTGGGGAGGTGTGACTCGACGTTCCCTATTATAAATGGTTTTTTCTGCTCTCTTGTTCTCTCAAATCTCATTAACTTCAAGGCTAAGGAAAAACATTATTGATCAAATACCAGATAGCCAAGGAAAAGAAGCTACTTCTTAATTTTCCAACCCCCTTTATACTCTCAACGAGTCCAAAGTCACTACTCACTCACAAGCAGAGAAAAATGAATAGGTCACAGCCAAAACTTCAATGGTTATTTCTCAAGTTATTCTTGGTTTCATTGTTCCTCCATTTCCCTACCTATTATGGTGATGTTGGCACCGCAGCCCAGTATACTTCCCCATATTTACCCACAGCATGTTATGGAAGCGATGCATCAAACTTTCCATCCGGGAACTTTTTCGCAGCAGCCGGTGATGGAATATGGGACAATGGTGCAGCTTGTGGAAGGCAATACTTTGTGAGATGCATCAGTGATTCAAAACCAGATGCTTGTAATCAAAACCAGACAATTCTGATCACGATTGTTGATTACATGGGTCAGCCACCTTTTGCCCACTCAACTTATAACACCACCATGGTTTTATCCAACACAGCTTTTGAGACTATTGCAAATTCATCAACTGCTTCTTCCTACATCAATATAGAGTTTGAACGGTAAGGTTTTTTCAATACCCTTTCCTCTTTAAAGCAATATATGGCCTTAGCTAGTTGCCTAGAAGTTCCTTTAATTATTTTCGTCACTTTTTATGTTGTATATCTTGTTGTCTACTCTGGATATTCTCTTCCCTCTTCTTCCTTAATTATTTGACATTAATTAAGCTAATAATTTTTGTAAATTTGAATTTATAATCAGCATGTTTATATAAATGGGTGTGTGTTGTTGTTGTTGTTGGAACACGCTAGGAATTGGTTGTTTATATACATGGTTACTTTGATGCATGGCTTGATTTTATAGTTAATCAAACTCTTGATGTGTTTTGCACTTGCTTTATACTAATATTGATTTTGCTGATGATCAAAGGGTTCATGGTGAAGATGTTGTTCCACTCGGCAGAGGTCCGGTCCCACCCTCTGCCCCTAACCCCACCACCCAGGATGGCAGTGGCCACCCCTGATCATGACTTCATCAGATGTGTAGTCCAGTTGGTTGAGAAAACTTCCTCTTGTAATGCCAGTTTCTCTGAAATTGAAACCTATATATGTGTGTGTATATATGTGTGTGTATATATGTGTGTGTATATATATATATATATTCTTGTTTATGTATCTGCTTAGTTAAATTGAAACTTGTAAAAAAATAAAACGTTTCGTGTTATGTTCTAGGGGAAAAAAATGTTACAGTAGTATACGTTATTTCTCTGGTCTCTTTACAGTACGTAGTGTGTATATATATATATATATATATATATATGTTATTTCTAGAAAATTACTGCATACTCTTGCAATAACAACCCGTTATTTCTTATCTGGTCTCTTTTAACAATAACTGACTGTCCATTCGCATGTAAGTGTAACTAACCAGGCCGTCCATGGCTGCCACGTACGTAGTAAGCATTGGCTGCTTGACCATGGCCAGAGCCTTATTGCCAGATTATGAGTCCAAATCTTCTGTCTCATCAATTGTGCTCCACTTCATGCTCTATCAATAAAACTTAGACAACTAGTCTCTCTCATTAAATGAGATAACTCTGACTTTAATGAGAGAGGCTAATTGTCTCATTTAATGAGAGAGGTTAGCTGTTCAAGTTTTATTGGTGGAGCATGAAGTGGAGCACAATTGATGAGACAGAAGATTTGGACTCCCAGATTATAGCTGTCTAATGAAGCACACAAAGAAAAAAACTTTTCATCTCACACAATAACTATCATGACATCCCGTACGTGCACCAAGCAATTCACAAATACCACATGATAGGTACATCATCGCAAATACTAAGTGGGAACACACACCAATCTGATGCAGCTTAAGAATCCTTGAAAAGATAATTAGGAGTTTAGGTTAGGACCATATCCCTAACACTTTACATGCGCCTATATATATATATATATATATATATATATATATTATCCACCTTACTAACCAAAGTGTTGTTCTCCTTACCTACTCAGCCTAATTAAACTCTATAGTTTATAATAATAAACTATAGAGTTTATAATAATAATATACTTATTGGCCAACCATTTTTACAATAATTCACATGGTATGAGAGCCTCTACTTTTTTTCCAACACCGTTGGTGCTTCTGCATTACACCATAAAGCAAAAGTTTTCAATCCGTTGAACAAGTTATTGCACTATGCAACATCACATTGAAGGGCTAAGATTAAAAATGCTTTTGATCCTAGTCCTTGCATAAAAAAATAAATAAACCTAATAACTTCTGCCTTCTTATCGCTTTGTTGTTTTAACATTTCTCTCTCATATGTCAAATTATAAGCTATTACACTGGATTTAAATCCCACAAAGGAGTACTGATTTTTGTATTTTTTATGTTTGTTCAATGGCAAGTGAATACTATTCTCACATTAATAAAAATAAAAAGTATTAAACATATTAAGGCAAATGTCAGGGTTCAAGTCTCTAGGAGAAAATTTTACATACATATACACTTAGATTAGACTAGAGTAAAAATTATATCTTGTATTAGAAAAAAAAAAAAAAAAAGTCCAACTTCGCTCCCAATTATCCATGGTAAAAGTTGATTGTTAATTATATTTCATTTTTATTATATTTTCGAAATTCAGGCTTGATTCTTTTTAATTATTTATTTAAATGGTAAGTGTCAAATACAAAACAACCACTAGAACCCATCACTCATATAACACCAGGTCTCACTAGAGTAATAATAGAAATGGACATGACCAATATAAAAACAAAATCAATCATAAATGACCAAAATAAAAATTTTAAAAATTAAAGAGTCAAAATGAAACAATCCCAAACTTTAAGGTAAAAAAAAAATCTTGGATTTTCTTTTTAAGGTAATTTAGATTATTTTTCTTATTTAGTTTATTAATTTCATTTTCTATGAGGTTTTTAAAATCTCCCCTTTTATAAATATAATTATAATTTGGCCAATCTTAAAAATTAATTAATTAACTTTTCACCCATAAAAAAAAAAATATAAGCCAATTGCTTTTTTGTTTTTTTCCTTTTGAGAAGAAAGGCATCAATTTCATTCAATCAAAGAGGCCAAATCGGCCTGAACAACATAAAGAATGTCTGTTGGTATATTTTCTATAGATTGGAAGAAATAATTACCTTTATAGCAAGAGAATGCGCTATAGCGTTCCGTCCGGGAAAAAAATATTGTAAGAGTCAATTACACAAAGTTTTGAGCCTGCATTATTTTGATTGGTTATAAATTCATATGGAAGCAATTTTGTACCAATTAAAATTTGTCATCTCCATAAAATTTCGAGAAAAAGTAGTGAAACTTCTTCATACGTTTAGCATTACTCAAAACTATAAACATAATTTTAGGAAATAGAATAGATCACTTTTTTTTTTTTTTTTTTTTGGCTCTATAAAAGTAATACTCTTCTAAGATAACAACATTACAGTGCAGTTCAAAATACAAACATAAACCCCAAATTAAAAATAATAATAATAATAATAATAATAATCAAAAATCAAAAAGCCGACTAATGTGACGTCGTGAACTCCTTTTTTTTTTTAATTTTTGCTGGATAAACCAGCTTGTAGATGGTTGCCCTTTCACATTAAGAGAATAATGTTCTCCTAGCCCATTAAATGGGAAATACTAAGAAAAATTATTTTTTTATCCATCAATAACAACCTATCAGTTAAGATTTGTTGTGAAAATGTTATAATCAAACATAATATTTTTTAAAACAAATTCAAAGTTGTGACCAACTTGCAGATAATTGACGCATCAACCAAAAATAAAACCTTTTATGAAGGTAGAGTCATTTGAGAGGAACATAGAGCTCTCAAATGAGTGGGAGAAATGGCATAAAGGTTATTAGGTTTTTGTAATTTGTTTTGCTAGAATTTGTAATTAATTTGTTGTTATTATTTTTGTATAGACTGAATTTATGATTTGTCTAAAGATGTTTTTTTATTGTCTGAATATGCACTTTTTTTTTTTAAATTATTTTCCTTGTTATTCATTTTTTAATTTCATGGTTAGCTTGTATATTTTTTAGGGGAGTGGGGCCAAGTATACGAATTTTAGAGTCATTTGCTTTTGGTGTTCATATATATTCTATTTTTTTTTTCAAGGGATGTTCTCATTTCTGGGCGTGTGGCTTGACTTAAATCAAGCCAGACTTTGACTTTACGTGCACATCACTTTTGTTTCTACTTGAATTGGAAGTTGGAACAACACCTTTGTTTTGGCCTACAAATAGCTTTGTTTATTATTGGTTTTGGTTTAGTCCTTGCATACCACGTGTGGTTTGTCGGATCTCCAAACCCCCCCCCCCCCCCCCACACACACACACACACACACACACACACACACACACACACACACACACACACACACACAAATCACAATAATTTTTATAATAGTTGAGTTGATACGTTCCTTATTGGTTTTTATTTTAACTCACCGAAATTACTTTTTCTATTTATACAACTAACAATCAATTACATCAATCAAATATGAAATTTTTTTTATTTGTTTTTGTGTACACCATGGATGGGGTTGGCCCATGAGCTTATTATAATATCCAAATTTCATTTTTTTTTTAACAAACACATGTACACAAAGGGAGAGAAAAATGAATTTTAATGCAGAAGCTATATCAAAACTCTATTTAATGTGCATTTGACATTAGTGTAAAAAGTTAATTTTTTTACTATTTAACTTATTTTTACTATTATTTATAGATCTCAGTACACTTTTTGGTATTATTTATGAGTCTTACTATACTATTTTAGATATTTTTTAACTTTATCTATAATACTTTCAACAAAAAATTTTTAATTTTAACTAAATAAATTGTTACTGACAATCAGATAATATGCTACCTTACTTTTTTTTTCAAATTTCAATTTAGTTGTGAAATTTCTAGAGATGATTAAATTAGTCAAACACTCACACTTCCCGCACTAATTAGAAAGATTCTCTTAAAAGGACATGCATGTACGTACAAGTACAACGTACCCACTCGGCATCACATACGCATCTTTATTTTTATTTTTATTTTTTTTTTGGTTTTTTTTTTTGTTTTTTTTTTTGTTGTTGTTGTTGTTGTTGTTCCACTTGGGGTTTTTCTTTCTGGAATGGCTGGTCGTTGCTAGGGCCCAGGGCATGCATCAATATTCAATATTTTTTAATCATGCATTCCTATATTTCCTCAATATTTAAAGGGAAATGTAAGATAGAGACTCGAGAGGCGGCAAGTTTATCTGTACCCTGTAGGTGGTTGCACTTTTCATAATTAAGAAAATAAGGGTTGCCTTGGCGCATTAATAAGTGAAAAATAAGAAGTAAAAACGAATGAGAAATGGTTCGTTTACAACATTTTCATAATAAATTATAAATAGTAATTAATTAGTAAGTTGTTATTAATTATAATTGTTTAAATTATTTTTTTACTCACTAATAACTTATAATTTGAAATTTGTTGTGAAAATATTATAAACATAATACTTTTCAAAATAAATTCTAAGATGTGAACAACTTGTAGATAATTGAGGCATCAACCAAATAAACCTTCTTGATGGTTGGACAACTTGCACATTAAAGTTGCATCGCTTCATTCTTCGGTCCACATTAAAAATCACTACGTCTTTGTCATATATTTCACCAATAAAGTCAACTTCAATGACTAATTCAAACAAGATTATCAAAAAAAAAAAAGACTAATTCAAACAAGATTATCAAAAAAAAAAAAAAAAAGACTAATTCAAACAAGGACGTGGAAGTTCAACTACATAGTGATGCGTGTTCTAACTTCTAACCCTATTAATGGAGTTTTTTTTTTTTTTTTTTTTTTTTTTGAGATCTATGGTGTTCTTCTACTCACAAAACAAATAAGTGTCACAGTAAATTAATACAAATCTTATATGGACCGACCACAACAGAAAACGAGAGTATTATTATAAAAAAAATATTGTCATTTTTTTTTTTAGAAAGTTTCTCATTAAACTAAGATACCAATAAGTTTTGGGATTAGGTGGAGATTGAACTTCAGATTTCTTATTCAATTATCAGAGACTTTACAATTTAAGTTAACTAGAACCCACAAAAATATTGTCATATTAAAGTATGTCATAAAGCTTAAATGACATACCTTAATATGTCACACAAAGTTCAGGCAAGTTGAAGTCCAACCTCCCTCGTAAATGCTAAATCCATGTTATTGTTTACTATGTTTCATTTCTATTTGTACTTTGGAGGTTTGGGTTTTATTTTTTTTTATTTATTTTTGGTTAAACAATGAGCTAGAGTGAGGCTCTTCATGTACCTTAGTAAAAATAAAAATAAAATAGAATAAAATAACTAGGTTATTGGGTTTGGTAAAGTTTTTAAGAGTATTTGGGTGTTTCATGTTTAAGACAATGGAATTAATGTACTTGGGTTGGATACTTAGGGTGGTTTACACATTTTAAATTTAAAAGGGATTTTATTTTTGAAAACTTCCCTCCAATCAAAACACAGGTTACTCCACACAAAATTATGAGAGTATTATAAGGTGCACAACTAATTTGAACTCTAACTAATTTAGATGGGGAGTAGTATTGTAAAATACTCTCCAAATAGGATGTTAATTTTAAAAGTTTGAAATATATGGTACATGTTACAAATAAGCTGATAGTTTCATTCTTTAAATAAATAAATAAACCATATAATTTATGATAGATAGTTACAAATTTTTTCTCAGAAAAAAAAATTGTTACAATTTACCTATTTTTGCTTGGGGTGGGGGACATTTATGTGTTTTGTTTTTAAGTTCACAAGGAAGAATTGAGATCTTGTGCTGTAGCTAAGGTTATTGCACTATGTAACACCACGTTGAAGGGCTAAGATTAAAAGCACTTTTGATCTTAGTCCTTGGATAAAAAATTAAAATTAAAATTAAAAAATCTTTTAATTTCTAATTTTTTACCTCTTTATTTTTTTTGACATTTTTCTCTCACATTAAATTATAAATTATTACACCGAATATAAATCCCACAAGGAGTAATGATTTTTTTTTTTTTCAATGGCAAGTGAGTATTATTTTCACATTAATAATAAAAAAAATAGTTTTTATTTTTGTTTTTGGCTGGATAATACCTTTTACATTAAATAACAAAGAAGAAAGATGCATAGATATTAAGCAGAGCAAGGGTAACAAGAAATCAGGATAGTTGGATACACACACACATAATAAAGGGAAGAAAGGGCCCATACCCATCTCTATCATCTGGAACAAGGATCCAATCCAACAAGTCAGAGATGAATGCAAGCACAACTTCTGATTATATAAAGCCCAAGTATTGACGCGCAGACTATGTTAGGTTTGATAAAATCAACAACTAGTGCTTAATTGATATCTACGACTAATGGCCAGTTATTCCAGTGGTGGAAAAAGAAAAACCACTTGAAAGGTAAGTATACCAAAAAAAAACCAACCAACCCTGTCCCTTTCTAGAAATTGCACTTCTAATATTTTAGGTTTAGATGAACTTATTTACATCTTTTTTTTTATATTGTACAAAAGTAAAATTGTAACTTTAAAATAAATAAATAAATGCTTAAAAGTTTTAAAATTTTGTTTTAGGATGAAATTAAGCTCACTCAACATGAAGGCCGTAATTTGCCTCCACTATGCATTGTTGTTCAAACCTATTTCTTATTTAGTATTACAGGGATATGTTTGCAAAATTTTACAATTAATACTATAATTTAATGTTAAATTTTAATGTCAATCCCCCCAATGTCTAATTGGAAAAGGTTTCTCTCCAAACTAATTTGGAGAGACACCCTTTAATTTTCCCATATTGTTTTTATTGAATGTCAATTTTGAAAATTTATCTGTTACATTACATGTTTTTTATATTCTTAACACATATGTAAAATTTCATTTAAATTGGATGTTATTTACTATTTGATCAATAAACTTATTTTTTATTGCAAATTTTAAATCACAAAAACTTTGAAATTTAAACATTTGATTGATAGTATAGTTATTGATCTTTGATTTTCTTTGATTTGCTTAAGAGAGTGTGTTGTGTGTAGTATAACTTGCCCCACCCTCCCTTAAAAGTTACCATGACTTTTGAGTGGAGTTGTGATGTGTCTTTGTGTTAGAACTCCTTTCCCTCTCTCTTGTGTGTGTGTATTTGTTTCTCAAAAAAACAATTACATTTTCAAAATTCACATCTAATAAAAAAAATTTGTGGAGAATTTGAAGAATTTTGAAGAAAAACCTTGTCCTGTCGAATTTAGTGTCAAAATAAACACTTACCTATTCATCTTAAAACCATTAGAGCATTTGTAGTGTACAGCCTATATCATAAAAGTATTGCAATGAACACACTCAATTAGGAGATGTTCACTTGAGCACTAACCCCACCCTCCCACCCCCTCTTTGGTGTCTGTGTGTGTTTTTTTTAGTGCATACTCGGTGAATTCTGAATACTAATCTCACAAAATCCTAGGTTTGGATTATTAGATATCCTAATTTCATTAAGCCCAGTTTAAGTTTGATAGTTTGATAAGTCAGCTTTAGACAGACACTAGATCAACATCGATAGGGCCCAGCTTAAACTAATGTCGACAGCCGACCTTTGCGAAGCCCAATTCTAAAATCTGAAGAACTGCATTTTGCAATTGCTAAGTTGAGAGGTGGAGAAAACCCACACACTCTGACGCACAACTACAAAACCAAATGCCAAAACGACAAAAGAGAAAAAGTGAAGGCCCATTTCCATTAATTTGGGCTGTAGTAGATTTTTAATTATTGTTAAGCACAATGCAAGTAATGAAGTCAGCAAGCTGGCCATTGTAGTGTAAATGATTCCATTTTACAGCTTTTTTTTTTTTTTTTTTTTTTTTTTTTTTTAATGCTTATAAAGCTATCCCCAAGAACAAAATGGGTAAGAGGGAAAACCAATTGTGATAAATCCATGTCTTTTAGGCTTATATATACGGCCTATGAGGAACCCAAGTGGGGATCCATATATATATATATATATATATATATGCTTCCTTATGTAAGATTGTAAGTTTGTAACTTGTAAGTTAAACTATAACGCTTCTCAAAAAAAAAGAAAAAAGAAAAAACTATAACGTAACTTCAATCCCACCCAAGAAGTTAGAGACAACAATAATAATATATATAAAACCAAACCAGTGATATATGGTTGCTTACTAAATTTGAGTGCAATGCCTATTTTACACCAAGACTATAACCATATATTGAATACAAATTTGGATAGCGTTTTACTAAGCTTCATGCAATCGTGTTTAATCATCATCAAAATTGAGATCATATAATGTAAAAATATATTTTTAATGACAAAAAAAAAAAAAAAAAACCATTCGAGAATCTGAAAACAATGCTTACTCTACACCAAAACCCTAACCACTGACTAAAAATTCGGATAATGTTTTATTAAGCTTCATGTAATCATATTTAATCATCTCAAAATTTGAGATTATATTATGTGAAAATATATTTCTAGTGATAAAAATAATATTAAATGAAACTAATGTTACAAATTTGAGTGCAATCAATGACAAAACTGAAATTTCCTCAAAAAAAATTTTGACAAAACTAGAATTTCATATTAAGAGGGGTCAAAGCATGAAACAACAAACTTTTGCCTCTCAATCACAAGAAATATACTAAGATTCAAATAGAACAATAATTATGCATTTCAATCCAATCACCTATATAAATGGAAATCAATGTTAATTTGAATCCCAAAAATTATTTATGGCTGATCATGCAATAAATTTTGTTGCAATCTCCCTCTTAATATGCAAAATCAAAGAGATATAAATCAAATTTTATTGTGAAGCCTTGTCTTGACAATATTGCTGGTAGCAAAAGTCAAATATTTTAGTTGATTCGCCCATCATCTACAAATCATATAAAAATCATACATTCATTGTTCTTCTAGCTAAAGACTAAGTAAGTTTCTCAAGTCAATTAGTCAAAGTCAAATATTTTGTTGCAATCTCCCTCTTAAAGTTAAACATTCCAAAGCCCAGTTTCACTCTACTGATCATAGGATTTAGCTTGACTAAGATCTTCAGACTACCATAGTGAACCAAAAACTTCATTCTTCAACCCAATTAATGCTCATAACCCAAAATTACAAAATATATTTGTCATGGATAGCCAACACTAAAAGATCTAAATTCTATTATTCCCATTAGAAAATTATTACTGTTTATCAAATTTTCAAAAAGAAGTAAAGAAGAAGAACCCTATTCTAAGATTTCCCAGAATATTATAGAAGAATAACAAAGGGTGACGGACGACACTTACCAAGAGGTCCAAAACCCACTCTAATATTGTATTTTGAGACTCGGAATTACTTTTCCAATAAACTAATGCTAACAAATAGACATTAATTATTTGAGTTATGCTCGACATAATTACCCAAAAGAAGAGTGATGCTTGTTACTAGTTCCCTGTATAATAAGCTACATGAGCTTTACCATACTATATTTATCCAATTTTGTCATTGCCACAGAATTTTTCACCAAATAGTTCACACTCTGATTCTCTAAAATAAATAAAATAATAATAATTTTTAAAAAAAGTTGACACTACTCTATCACCCATTGATCTCATTTTTGGACCCATCATAACACAAAGAAAAGGCAAGGTGTAAAAAATTCTGATGAAAAACTGAAGTCTATAAACTTATTGATATTTATGAGCTCCATCTCAAAGATTTGTTCCTTAAAAAGCAAGTGGGAGAGGAGAAATAAAACAAAAGGGTAGCAGTCTCATGGAAGTGACATGAGGAAGTCTTCACAAATTTTGTATATATATTGATTCTTTTTTTTGGTTTGAATATGAGAATTATCGAAACTCCATCCCTCGACCCTAATCACTTTAATTGGGTCACAGGTTTTGTGAGCGCTTTTCAAAGTTTTTGAGTCTATTTTAACGGACCTTAAGCTAGAAGAATAGCTTTATTCTCTATAATAATTGCAGCAAATGAATACTTCAACAGGACTCATCCAAATGCACTCTTATCTGCATATATGCTCTTTCCAAATTACAATCAAGGTTTAACATATATATTTGACAATAGAGCAATGCTAGGGTTAACATATGTGTATGATATACCTTTCAAAAAGTAAAACATATAGACCATTCTCTCATCTTTTTTACTTTATTGATCTTTGAATCTGCCTTCACCATGTTTATAAATATGATGTTGATTCCACTGTTATCCAAGTCAAACGGCGAAAGTCCAACATCCAAATTAAGTTAGTAAAATGCAGTAATATGATACACGCAAAAATTGGCATACATATGAAATTTAATACATCTCATGGAGGAAAACAAAGTCCCACACGTGCTAGCATAACATAAATAGATCTATTCTTATAACAAGTACGGGAAAAGGATATTACCACAAAAAAAAAGTATGGGAGAGGGATTTTGTTGAATATATGTATAAGATGGGCTATATATTCACATAGCTCATAGGAACCGTCGATTACTCACTAGATCTTTTCTTACTTGCTTTAAGAACTCCTCCACACGACCTCTATAATTCTTAAAGCGTCGTTAGAGTTGCTACAAGAGTCTCTTATGAAATTCTCATGCTTCGAATTTTAGGGTATGTTTGATGATGTCTCTAGTGAAAAAAGACTTGCTCAAAAGAGCTCTCAAAAATAGTATGTTTGTTAAATTCTCACAATTTCTCTCTTGGTCATCTGTTTTCTAACTTGTAAATATAGGAATTTTTAAAGATAAATAGGGATAAACCCACTATTAGGATGATTGGTCAATTGTTTTCTAACTTTTAAGAGTATTTAAAGATAGGATGAGTAACTTCTAACTTGTTTTCTAACTCACTATTAGGATGAGTAATCTTACAATCACTCAACTAACAATCCTTGGTCTATGGGTTATGTGAGTTGGGTCAAACCAATACAATTACTAATATTTTCAAATTAAAGATCTTCTTTTATGAAAGGAATGGAATTATTTTATGTTGATAATTCAATAATTATATATATGAGATTAATACCAATAAAGTTACAAAACTCTTTGACCGAATTTAATAGTAAACTATAAATTTTTTGGTAATTCAACTTTGATTTTAGAGTAAGCATGTGTGTTGTGCATTTATGCCTCTAAAAGTTTCAAGTAGCCTTCAAAAAAAGGGTTGTTTGGGAATTGGGATAACCATTTTACAAAAAGTCTAGGAGCGATAAATAAAAAGAGTTGAATAAGACCAAAAATAATGGGAATTCAAGAGGAAGTCCATACCGAAATCTCTTGCAAAGTGTTTCTAATGGCATCACATGAGTGTTACGTCCTCCCTTTTTTTTTTTTTTGCTAAATAAAAGACTTTATTAAACCATAACAGATACAACAGCCCAGAATGCCTCAGCCAAGATAACATTATCATAACTTGGGGGGCCAAATCCCAAATCAAAAAGAATCAAACAAAGACTGGTTAAGGGACCAATTGGCTAGAACATGAGCAGCCTAACTAGCCTCCCTACGAACCCAGTTAAAAAAAACATGGTCAAAGTCACTAATTACATTCTTAATTGAGTCAATTAAAATTCAAAAGTCTCCATGGAACTAAGTTCTCACCAGCTTTGATGGCATCTATACAAACTTTACAGTCACTCTCTATAACACATCTACAAAAAGAGAAATTAAGAGCAATCTGGACAACTAATAGGATGACATTAACTTCTGCTTGAACAGGGATATTGGTGTTATCTTTCTTAGAAATCGCAAACACCAACTTCCCTCTCCAATCTTTGGCAACAATTTCTATACATGAAGATAAATCTCCTATTGCCGCATCATAGTTCAATTTTAGCATACCTTGGTTTGGACAACACCACCTGGCACTACTTCTAGTTGGAACTCTTGTCAACACTTGAACATTGGACCACCAATGCTCCAAAAAAAACTAATTAAGGCTTTTGCTAACCTGACCCTCCACTGGAAGAGATCTCTCATGAATTGCCTTATTCCTCCACATCCAAATAAAGTCTAAAGTTAGAGCTCCAAATACAAGGAATTCATCTCTTTGCTCCTTATCCTTTTTTTTTTAAGAAACCAACCCCAAAACCAGGGGAAGGGAGATACTATTCATTAATAATTTATGCAATATAGTCAACAACAGAAACTATAGGGATTTCCTCAATCCAAGTACAGAAAGGATAAAAATTGCAAGCTGCTCTTGCTAAGTTATGAACAACTTTGTTTCCCTGTCTACGAGTGTGCCTAAAAACCGCATGCCTGAAATGAGCAGCCAAGGCCTTTATGTCAGAGAGGATATGTCTGAAGCTTGCAACAGAGTAACCTTCACCCTTCATAGCGCGAATGGCAATGTCGGAGTCACCCTCCAGGATGATATGATTGAAGGTGAGCTCTTTTGCAAATATTAGAGCCCTCCTCGCTACCAACACTTCCACTGTCTCCACTGAAGTGGGCAGAAGAATAACTTGTGTTAATGCAGCCATAACTAGACCATGGTCATTGCAAATAATGATTCCTAAACCTGCTTCACCCCTTTCCTGAAAGACCGTGCCATCAAAATTGATTTTGAACCAATTCGTGAGGGGAGGCTCCCATTTGATTTAGGTACGGGTAAAAGGAGGAGATGGTTCTACAGTATGAGCATGCTGGAATTCCAGAAGAGCAACACTCACCAAAGAGTTAAGTAATCGCAGGTCGGCCACTGTTTCACTCCTCCTTAGCTTGTTCCTTTTGAGCCAGACTTATGATGTTAACATAGAAAACAAATTCGAGGGGTGGGCTTTCTCCATGCACATTTGAAATACTTCCAGGAAAGTCACACACTCTTTCGCTTCATCCCTTAGCAAATTAAATTGCACATCCTAAACCCCGTTCAATTTCAAACATGACCAAAGGGCATGTAATGTAGACTCCTGTTCTAGCCCACAGAGCTGGTAGGTAGCATCAGTGAGGACTTTCCTCTTTACCAGGTTGACCCAAGTTGGAAGAGCATCTGAGACTGCACGCCACATTAGAGTTTTAGTTCTATTAGGGACCCCCAGTTTCCAAAGCCCCTTCCATGTGGTCTTCCAATGGGAGGGAGGCAGTGGAATTACATTTAGGATTAGCTCGTCGTCAATTAGAAATCTGTAGCCGGCCTTGACAGAATAAGCCCCATCCACCATGCTTAGCCAGAACAACTTGTCTTCGGCATCAGAGAAGCATAAGGGAATAGATTTGATCATCCTAGCTTTGTGGGGTACAAAGTTGTTGTCCATTGCATCTTCAATCTAGCAACATCTCTCCTTATCAATCAACACTGATACCTGCGTATCACAGCCATAGAAGAAAGGGGGGGGGGGGGGGGATTGGATATTAGTGTATTGGGGGTCAGGCAGCCACCTATCCTGGTAGATGAGGATATTCTTGCCATTTCCTACTCTCCATTTTGCTCCCTTTTGGATGACCTCTCTTCCTTTAAGGATGCTTTTCCAGGCAAAGGAGCCACTAACGTCCTTTGCCATAAAAATATTCCCATTTGGAAAAAAAATTTCCTTGAAAAAACGGTGAAACAGAGAGTTTTTATCTTCAAGTAGCCTCCATACTTGCTTTGCCAACATGGCATCGTTAAATTTCTGTAATTCCTTGAACCCCATACCACCCAGTTCCTTTGGGAGGCAAAGCGTGCTCCATTTTGACCAATGTATTTTCCTTTGGTTCCCTCGATGGCCCCACCAGAATTTCCGGATTAGCTGCTCAATGTCATTACACAAGGTGATGGGGAGTTTGAAGCAACTCATGGCGAAAGTTGGAATAGCTTGCACTACCGCCTTTAACAACACCTCCCGCCCCGCTTGAGATAGAAGTTGTTCCTTCCAGCCCTGCAACTTGACCCAAACTCTTTCTTTGATGAACATAAGGCTGGCCTTTTTGTTTCTACCCACTAGGGTCGGCAAGCCGAGGTGTTTTTCATACTATTTGACCTCTTGAACCCCAAGGAAATTAGTGATCTAATCAATGGATTCTGGTGAAGTTGATTTACTGAAGAAGAGGGATGTTTTTGACTTGTTTAATTGCTTACCAAAAGCTCTTTCATAACTACACAAAAAATCTTGAATCTTGTGGCATTCCGCTAAAGAAGCTCTGCAAAAAAGCAAGCTGTCGTCGGCGAAGAAAAGGTGAGTCAGCCGAGGACCTTTCTTACATATAAAGACACCCTGATTTGACCCGAAGCTGCAGTGCGTTGAATCAAGCTATGGAGGCCTTCCGTACAGAAAAGAAACAAATAAGGGGAGAATGGGTCCCCTTGCCTGATGCCTCTAGCTGGGTGTATGATTGGTGAAGGCTCACCGTTGATAAGGATCGAGTAGCTGACCGAGGAGATACACTCCATCTTTAAGGCCACTCAACTGTTTGCAAATCCCATTCTCTTCATCACAAGTTCCAAATATTTCCATTCAACACGGTCGTATGCCTTGCTCATGTCGAGCTTCAAGGCCATGAAACCCGAACTGCCTGCTTGGTGATTCTTCATATAGTGAAATGTTTCGAAAACCATTAGGATGTTATCTGTGATTACTCTACTAGCCTGGAAAGCACTCTGGTTTTCTGAAATTACTAAGGGGAGAATACTTTTAAGCCTGTTTGCTAACACTTTAGACACCAATTTATAGATCACAATGCATACGCTTATAGGACAAGATTCAATAATTCTTTTCGGAGATTTAACTTTTGGAATTAAAGCAATATGAGTACGATTTATATCAAATGGAATCTTATAGTTTTGCAAGCAGTCAAGGACGGCAGAACAAACATCCTCACCCACAATGCTCCAAAGGACTGGAAGAAGAGCGGGGGCATGCCATCAAGGCTCGGGGCTATGATGGGCTCCATTTGCTTTATAGCAGCTTCTACTTCCTCTCTATTGAATTCTCAGAGCAACATTAAGTTCATATCATCGGTCACTGAAGGCTAAATCTTTGAGAGGACTTCATCGAAATCGAATGGGGCAGAGGATGAGAGCAGGGATTGGTAGTACTCAAAGGCAATGTTCTTAATCTGAGATTCCTCCGTACACCAAACATTCTGGTTATTTTTTAAGCCAAGTATTCGATTTCTTCGGAACCATTGGGAGGCCTTACTGTGGAAGTAAGAGGTATTTCTGTCTCCACACTTCGGAAAGAGCACCCTTAAGCATTGTTGCCACATTTGGCTTTCCTTGTTGAGCAGAGCATTAATTTCCTTTTGGAGAGTTTTTACCAATATTTGATCCCCACCCTTTGCTGCTGCCAATTCAGCTTTGGCCAGGAGCTTCTTCTTTTCTTCAACCAACTTTCTAATGCTTCCAAAGCTATTTTTACTCCACTCTGAGAGTTTTACCCCACAAGTTTGAATTTTCCCTGCTACCACCGGCATTGAAGCCCCCATTATAGGCAGACCCTAGGCACTAGTGATCGTGTCACTACACCCTTTGTCTCGTAGCCACATTTGTTCAAATTTGAAGGGACAGTTTGGTCCAGGGATGATGCCATCGGGTTTTACAATAATGGCTTGGTGGTCTGAGAAGTTAGAGTGGAGGTGTTGGACTTTCGTACTTGGATTTTTGGAGAGCCATTGGTTGTTTGCAACAACTTGGTCCAGCCTTTCAAGCACCAAACCACCACGGCGTTGACCTTTCCAAGTGAATTTCTTTCCTACAAAACCCAAGTCCTTTAACCCAACCTCATCCAACACGTCTCGGAAAGCTTTCATTTGGATTTTCGCTTCTCGGACCCAGACCACATTTCTCATAAGACTAGAGGGTTTCATTGAAATCCCCGATCACAGCCATGGCATCAAAGGTCTCAAGTGGAGCTGTCGGAGAAGAGACCAAGTGTCCCCCTTCTTAGCTGGATCGACGAAACCATATACCTATGAGGCGCTACTTCTCGTCCGTCGAAACCCCAACCACAGCATCTATATGATTCGGCGACAAGGAGACAACTTCAATCTTTATTGTGTTCTTCCAAAACAAAGCTAGGCATCCCAAACGATTTGCTTACGGAGTAAGCCAGTAGTGATCAAAACCCAACTTTGCGCATAAATTAATCAGCCTAGCTTCACCTGCCCACGTCTCAGCCAGGAAGAGGGCGGTGGGATCTTGTGCCCAAATGTACCTCTCGAGCTCTTGAATGGTGCGCCGATTCCCAAGCCCGCGCACTTTCCAGAACAATAGACTCATCGAGATCAGCAGGGCTGCTTGCCAGCCACCACTGTTTGAGGTGAAGGGGTTGAGGAGTCATCACCTGGCGTTGCTCTTCGTTTATGGGATCTGGAGTATTCTATGGTTGGTAGTGGACCACGTTTACCTAAAGAGACCACAGCATTTGCCTCATCTGATATGTGAGTGGGACGCTGCATCCTCACCCATCTTTTGTCATTAGTTAGATTCATCAGGTTTTGGGTCGAGATGGTATTGGTAATGTCCTTGAGGGGGTTTGGATCAACGGGCTTGGTTTGGGGGCATTTGGAAGGTAAGCCTCTAAGAGATTTTGGCTCGTTGTTAAGCAATGGGCTTCGGCCCAAATGGGCGTTACTTGGGTTATTACCTCTGTGTCCACGTTGTTAAAGCAACGAATATCCTCATCAATCTCTTCAATGAGTTGATCAAAATCTATGGGTTGAGTGGGCTTCAGCGTGGGAACCAAAAAATGGGAGCCCATGAATTCCGTGTCAGTAGCTGGCTAACCTTTGGGACTATTCGAGACGTGGTTCGCATCATGTTCCATGATTTTTTATGACAAGGTGTGCTCTTGGTTTTTTGGTGACAAATTTGGTGAGAATTCGCTTGTCGTCATAGTTGGGGATTCCCGCTGCTGGGAATGAGCTCCGGCTTGCTTTTGGCCGGGTTTATCGATTTTCTTGCTGGTGTAGAAGCCCGGGACAGAAAGAAAGGATTTCCTAGATGACATGAACGGAGCTGCTCTGAGCCACAGCCTATAATGTTGCTCCTCTTTGTTCAATGTACCCTTGCTTTCTATCCATCGTTCGCAGTCTTTATCAGGGTGGGTGAGTCAACCGCACCAATAGCATAGGTTTGGGAGGCGTTCGTACTTAAAAAAGACCCAATGGACTTCATTGTTGTCAAGGGTGATGAGTCGACCATGGCATAGAGGAAGGGATATGTTCACATCGACACTTGCCCTTATAAAAGTACCTCTGTCGCAGTCGTTTGGGTTCTTCGGTTGGTTAACCAGACCAATAACCTCATAAATCTATTTCGCCACCTCCGAATTTCGGAAGCGTAGTGGGATATCGTGCACCTATACCCAAAAGGATATTGTGGTCATGTCTGATGCATTAGTCGGTGCCGAGTGATCATACCTCGATAGTACCATGATGCATTTGTCAAAGCTCTAGGGTTCAGCTGGTAGAATTCTGTCAACCTCTTCTTTGGAGTCAAAAGAGAAGAGGATAAGATGGTCACCGATGAATTTCATCCGAAAACCTGTTTTTGATCTCCAGAGGGGGTTAAAGGTATTTGCGATGGCATCAAGGTTGATAGGTCATCTCGTAAGGAACCTGGCAACCAAGGAGAACTCAGATGTTGCTTGATCGGGCTTCAGGGACAAGCCGGTGCTTTCCTTCTTTGATAGCAAGAGGGATTTCCATCGTTTGGACAAATCGTCCATTGCTAAGCTCATAGAGCAATAAGGAAAGGGGGGATAAAAGAAATGTTTCCCTATAACCCCAGAAAAACAACCCAACTAGCCTAAGAATAACTGTGTTATTCACAGGGACTCGGACTCCTCTGTAAAGGGACGACAATGCTACACTACTAGGAGAGTTCTTTGGAGAGAACCATCCCTAGGAGAGAGCAACTTTTTTGCAGTTCTTTGCTCCTTATCCAATTGCCAATTGGAGAGATGAAGGAGGATTAAGAAATAACTCAATCAAATGGGAAGGAGATTGAACTTGCCATCTATCAATTCTAAGGTTTCAATGACTGAAAAACCAAATGTCTCTAGCAAGGTGGCATTGAGTTTTTTTTTTTTTTTTTAAAGTGCATTCACTTAGTTGGGGAAGAAGATTGAGGTTGATGATTTTGAATGATGGTTGATTTAAATTTTCTTTTTAGACTAAAATTGAATCATTTTTCTCTGAAAATTTTGTGTTCTTTGGGTGTTTTTGTGAAAAGAAAACTCAAAACATAAGTTTCGGTAGGGTTATTTATTTATTATTTTTTTTAATGATTCTCCTATTTATAGAGTTCTCGGAACTTACAGAACTTTATTTTCATCTCACAAAACGTTATGAAAAAAAATCCTATAACAAAAATCGGCAAAATAAAAAATTTGTGATCTACTAGGTAGACAACTGATCAATACTTTGAAAAAAGATTTTCCAGTTTTTACTTCTTCTTTTTTCAAATTTTGTTCCAAAATTTTTGTATTTTAAAGAGATAAATCTATGGTTTTTTTACTTTTTATTTTGATGAACTCTTATTTTTGGTAGGTTGATTAGCCTTTAGAAATTAATGAAAAAATAAAATAATTTCTAAATTCATCTTGTAAAGTTATCCTATACCTTGCACATAACCATAATTGCCTTCCATTTTAATCCATAAGAATTAAGATTTTAATTAAAATTTCCTAATCTTTTGAAGGACCAATAAAAATCAGATACATTGATTCCTTTTTTTTTTTTTTTTCTTTTTTTATGATGAAGTCTTCAGAAATTTGTTTATATACATTGATTCTTTTTTTTTTTTTTTTTTTTGGTTTGAATAGAGAAGATCCAAAATTTATTTACTCTATTCCTTGACCATAATCACTTTAATTAGGCTACAACCTTAATACAGTACATGTGGGCGTTTTCACACATCCACTATGTTTATGCGTTTGATTGAAAAAAAAAAAAACATTTTTCTTTTTACATTTTTTAACTTATTTTGACCAATTAGTTACACACTCAAAATAAAAAATTAAAATTTTTAAAAATCTCTCGTTTTTTTTTTCCAATAGTACTTAAAGCAAATAAGCACCTCAACAAGACTCATCCTAATGCACTCCACATATATGCTCTTTCCAGATTACAGTAAATGTTAACATATATGTGAGTGTCAACAGAGCTAGCAATACTAAGATTAATATATACCTTTCAAAGAGGAAAAACATATATTATCTCACGATTCTCATCTCATCTGTTTACTTCATTGATTATTGAATACTTTGAATATGCCTTCCCCATGTTCATTATGTTGATTTCAATGTTATCCTATTCAAATGGTAACAAACTAACAATCATCCAAACTATCATTGACTTCTGCAATCTCTTTTCCTTTTTGAAAAATGAAAAAGAAAAAGTTAACATCATCTAGCTTGCATTTTTTTTTTTTCCTTCTTTTTCTGAGTAAATCAAAGGGAAATGATATTAGCATCTAGCGTGCAATCATGACTTACAAGTTACAATCTGGCAAAATATCATCAGCAATTAATGTGTATATGTAGCTTTCCTCTTTTTTATAATTCCACATCCCCGATAGAGAGACAAAAATCCACACATGGTTATTCATTATCATATAAAAAGGATCAAGGAAATTGCATATGATTGACATATCACTTCTTTCTCTCTTTCATTAATGTCTATATTTTAGAACTCATAACTTAACACCAACCGGTAGACAAATACAGTGTTTTTTTCAGTTCATCAAAAAATAAAAGGTAGACAAATACAGTAGATGACATGACCCTTTATACAATTAGCTGATAGGATAAGCTATGATGGTAAAGGAATATAAACCCATCATTATCTTTAGCTTTTCAATGTTTTCGTCTATCAAAAACCATGACTTACCACTTTAAGTAACTCATGAAAATTTGCATGAACTAGAACCTCAAAAATTGGCTTTAGTCTTCTTTCCTTGGTTGGCTCCGCTGATATGGAGGACACTTAACCCCACAATCCCGCCTTATTGCCGACTATCTCTATTGGGTTTGGCCATCCTTATTCCATATTTGGCCTACACTCCACCGTCACAAAAATCAATTGGGCCCCATGGGAATTGCCATCATCTAAATGCTAATTTCTTCAACTCGATATATAAAACACAAAAAAGTATAGGACCCCCTAGACCTTTGCATAAATGATGTAATTCAATCACACATTAATAGATACATGTCAAAGTGTGTGCTTCATGCTTCATAGTTCACTCATCACCACAATGGTCCGTTTGGATTGAGGGGAAGGAGGAGAGTAAAGTAGAGGAGAGTAGAATTAGCCCAAAACTAGCATATTTTTTGCCAACTCTACTCTACTCTCCTCCACTCCTTTTCTCTTGCCTCTTCCTTCAATCCAAATAGGCCCTAACACCTTATATTACTACTTGCTTTTGTCATTAATCTTCAACTTTTGTATATTTCTTGAAATGTGTGGTCAAGCAAAAACTGTCTAATTAAATTTTTTTTTTTTTTTTCTAAAGTTGAAATTAAAGATAAACCCTAGTCTTTTTTTTTTTTTTTTTGAAACAAACACACATAGGAGAGAGAGAAAGGGGTTTTAACACAAAGGCACACCACAACTCCACTCAAAAGTCATGGTAACTTTTAAGGGAGGGTGGGGCAAATTATACTACACATAACACACTCTCTTAAGCAATACGAGACAATTAGTCATATTATGGGGAGAACATGCACATGGAGACAAAACTTAAGGTTTTTTTACTGGATACTGAATAGTGAATAGTCCTAGAAGGCTAGGATATAAGTAAGACACGGAGTATTCTTAGTTTGAAAAAATCAACTAGTGGGGGATTAGGTTCATATCATGAAGTGCCCATGTTTTTCACTTTTTAGGACCTTAAGAATAATATAGAGACATTCAGGCAAGCAAAGCAACCTCGTTTAAATCCAAAGGATTGAAAACTCGGACTGCTAAGTTTGACAAAGATAAACTTGTGGTGCCTCTAGAGAGATCTTAATCTTTCCCTTTAAAGATCACCGATCACACAAGCCCCACACTGAAGAGATCTTTCAAGTTTCAGCATCAATTAAATGATATAGCCGGAATGCCCTTCTCAAGAGAATCTTTCTATTCGTGCTAAATTAAATATTCGTCATGGGCCAACCCATCGTGCCTTTATCTCATTCCCTTAATAGGTTACAAAAGGAGAAAGTCTTTGGACGCAACAAATTTAAGAAAATAATTTCACATCCAGTTTATATAACAAATTATTAGTAATATAGGTAAAAAATTGATGTCAATGGTGATTTTAAATAATCACTAATAAAAATATACAAAATTAATTATTGCAAAAATATTGTAAATTATTTTTTTGCATTTATAAAATTACTCGTTTTGAGATCAATAAACAACACGTGTTATGCAAGAACAAATTAAGTAATTATGACTTTGACCAAGCCTTCTTTTTGGTTTAAAGAACACTGGATAATGTTAGGTTTTATAAAGTCAAGTTGTGTTTGATCCGGATTATAACCAGAGCCAAAATAATATTGTTACGGTTTTTAATGAGAGATTTTCTGAGGCTTAGTCCATAGAGCGAAAGCTTAGACCGATAGATTTTTAGCCCGTTTTGTAGCCTATTGTGAATCATGTGCATAGGATAGAAAAACTGTTGTTTTGGAGATTAGAGTTTTATGTTGTTTTTTAGAGAGAAAACTGTACTACCGCATCTTGTATTTTTTCCCTATAAATAGTGAAATCCCTGCAACTCCATGGACTTAGACAATTTGCTAAACCACGTAAATATTGTCTTGTATAATTGTTTTTATTTGGTGTATAATTTTTTCTCTATTTTGATATCTCACAGATTTGGGAATTTCATACGTATTTTGTTGGGTGCAGTGACACCCTTGGATTCCAGCCCACATGCATTGTCAAAGCTCATTTATGAGCTTGCTTCCAAAAGTCTTCAAGTCAGCCATGCCTTTTAATGAGCTTGCTTCCTCAAGCTTCCAAAGTCAGCTTTTGGTTTAATGCAAAGCTGAGCAAGTGGGTGAGACACGCTGAGGAGAAAAGAAGGAAAAGAAAAGAAGGGTCATTTGGCCAGTGAGTATGATTGAGAGAGAAACACACTGGGTGAAGAGCTGAAGCAAAGAGAGTCATTCGGCCATTGTGAGAAAAACACAAGTGAGAGCTTCAGGAGGTGCAATCTGAAGAGATCGAGAGAAACACAGTGAGAGTGTGAGAGTGAAAAAGAAAAATGAGACATTTTTCTTTGCTTAAGTTACACAGAAGGAAGATAAATTGGTGGAGTTCTCATGGAGTTTTTGAGTGCTACAACCATGGAGAGTTGGAGTATTCAAAGGAAGATTTTGCTACTAGCTTTGTGGTGAGATTGTATTTACTCCTTAAGATTTATTTTTTGTATATCCAATTTATTGTGGACTCAATTTTAACATAAACTTGATAGTTGTAATCTCTATTTCATTGTAGATATTTTTCATAGTTGCCCTGTGATTTTTCCCTCCACACTAGAGGGTTTTCCACGTAAGATTTGTTGTTCTTGTGTAGTTGTGTTTATGTGGTGCTTGCTAAAAATTTTTTTGTTTCCATAATATTTCTATTGCTTGGTAGTTATATATTTTAATTCACACATAGACATAGAGGGGATTAGGATTTTTCCCCAACAAGTGATATCAGAGTTTTTGGTTGCTTGGATTTGATTGTCTTGTGTTGGATTAAATGGAGAATATGACTATGAATACTATGGTTAAACTCTCGGCATCGAATTATTAGATATGGAAGCCGATGATGGAGGATGTCCTTTATTGCAAGGATTTACATGACCCTATTGAGGGTGATAGTGCCAAGCCTAGTGATATGTCAGATAAAGACTGGGAGAAATTAAATAGAAAAACTATTAGGTGTTTTAGACAATGCATCGATATCAGTGTTTTTCACCATGTGTCTTAGGAAACAAATGCAGAGGCTCTTTGGGAAAAATTAAGGAGTCTTTATGAAAGAAAGACAGCTCAAAATAAAGCTTTTATTGCTAGAAAGCTTGTGAATTTGAAGCTTAAAGAGGGTAAGTCCATTTAGTTCCTTACCTAATAGTTGGGAGACTTTGGTAGTGTCACTTAGTAATTCTGCTTCGAATGGTGTGTTACAACTTACCATGGTTAAAGATAGTTTGCTTAATGAAGAAACTAGAAGAAAGGATATGGGCAAGGATATTGCACATGCTCTTGTCATAGAGAATAGGGGGAGAAGTAAGAGTAGAAGTTCTAAAGGGCGAGGTAAATCCAAAAGTCAATCAGAATCAAAAGGAAAATTCAAGTGTTTTTACTGTGATAAAGAATGTCACATAAAAAGGAATTGCAAAGCTTGGAAAAACAAATAGAAAAAGGATAAAAATTAGGAAATGGTGGATGATGAGAACATTGCTACTGTTATAGTGTTGGAAGATGAGGTCCTAGCCATAGGACAAGATGATTATTGTACAGTTTCAAATCCTTATGTTGAATGGGTGATTGATTCAGCTGCTTCCTTCCATGTCACTCCAAGAAAGGAGTTATTCACTTCATACAAAGCGGGAAACTTTGGGAGAGTGAAGATGGGCAATAATAGTTATGCAGACATTGTGGGAATTGGTGATATTTGTGTTAGGGCTAACACTGGATACACCCTGATTTTGAAGGATGTGAGTCATGTTCCGGATATTCACCTAAATTTTGATTTCCACTCATGTTCTTGATAAAGAAGGTTATGGCAATTATTTCTATGATGGAAAATGGAGGCTTAGCAAAGGATCATTGGTATTTGCTAGAGGGAAGATTTGTTATACACTTTACAAGACACAAGTAAAGTTGTGCAAGAATGTTGTTAGTGCAGCTCAGGAGGATTCTTTGCCTAACTTGTGGCATGAGCGGCTGGCTCACATGAGTGAAAAAGTGTTGCAGATTTTGGCAAAGAAGTCTCTCATTCCCTTTGCCAAAGGTACGTCACTAAATCCTTGTGATTTTTGTTTATTTGGTAAACAACATAGAGTCTCATTTAATATACCCTCTACTAGAAAATTCAATGTATTAGATCTTGTTTATTCTGATGTATGTGGTCCTATTGATGTTGAGACTTTAGGTGGCAATAAATATTTTGTTACATTTATTAATGATATTTCACAAAAGGTGTGGGTTTCTGATTTGAAAACAAAAGACCAAGTATTTGAGCACTTCAAAAAATTCCATGTCATGGTGGAAAGAGAGAACAGGAAGCCTTTGAAGTGTCTTCATAGTGATAACGGAGATAAATACACATCTAATGAATTAAAGAGTTACTGCTCCGAGAAAGGCATTAGACATGAGAAAACAGTTCCTGGTACCCCACAGCAAAATGGTGTGGCAAAAAGGATGAACCCACTATTGTTGAGAAGATCAGATGTATGTTGAGAATGGCTAATTTGCCTAAAGCATTCTGAGGTGAAGCTGTTGTGACTGCATACTACCTAATTAATAGATCTCCATCAGTTCCTTTAGGTTTTGATATTCCAAAAAGAGTATGGACAAGGAAAGATGTTTCTTACTCTCACTTGAAGGTATTCGGGTGCAAGGCATTTGTTCATGTGCCTAAGGAACAAAGATCAAAGCTTGATAGCAAATCCACTCCTTGTATATTTGTTGGATATGGAGATGCAGAATTTGGCTATAAGTTATGGGATTCTAAAGAAAAGAAGATGATCAAAAGTCGAGATGTAGTTTTTCATGAGAATGAAAAATTGGCAGACTTTAAGAAAACTGAGAAGCCTAAAGCTGCAGTTGAAGGTGTTCCTGATCTTACACCTACCTCTTCTTCCTTAGATAATGCCACAAATAGGGAAGAGGTACAAGACGAGAATGATGGTGATGAGCCAACTGAATTTGATGCTGATGAGCCAACAGGTGTTAATGGTGATGATGTGACAGATACAGATGGTGTTGAGCAGGGGGGGTAGCCTCCTCCACTAGAGATGGTAGAACCTTAGGTGAGAAGGTCTACTAGAGAGCGTCGTCCATCGACTAGATACCCCACTTCTGAGTATACTATGATTACTAAAGGGGGGGAGCCAAAAAGTTTTTAAGAAATACAGTCTCATAAGGACAAGCAAAGTTGGTTGAAAACTACGCATGAAGAGATGAATTCTTTGAATAAGAATAAGACTTATGACTTGGTGGAACTTCCTAAAGGCAAGAAGGAATTGAAAAACAAATGTGTGGTCAAGCTAAAGAAAGATGGTGACAAGTTAGTAAAGTATAAAGCTCGATTGGTGGTTAACGGTTTCAATCAGAAACAATGGATTGACTTTAATGAGATATTCTCTCCAATAGTCAAGATGAGTTCCATTCGAGTAGTTTTAGGATTAGTAGCTAGTTTGGATCTTGAACTTGAGCAACTTGATGTGAAGACTGCTTTTCTTCATGGTGATTTGAAAGAAGAAATCTACATGGATCAGCTAGAGCGATTCAAAGTAAAAGGGAAAGAACATATGGTTTGCAAGTTAAAAAAGAGTTTGTATGGCTTGAAACAAGCTCCAAGACAGTGGTACAAGAAGTTTGACTCATTCATGGTGGGTCACAAGTACATGAGGACAAATGCAGATCATTGTGTGTATGTCAGAAAATTTCTCAATGGTAAATTTGTTATTCTTCTACTATATGTAGATGATATGTTGATAGTAGGACAAGATGTAGGTGTGATTGGAAATTTGAAGAAGGACTTGTTCAAGTCATTTGATATGAAAGACTTAGGTCCAACAAGACAAATTTTGGGTATGCAAATTCTACGTGACAGGAAAGCTAAGAAGCTATGGTTATCACAAGAGAAATATATTGAGCGGGTTCTTGAAAGGTTCAATATAAAGCATGCCAAGCCAGTCAACACACCTCTTGGTTCTCATTTCAAGTTAAGAAAGAGATCTTGTTCTTCATCAAAGAAAGAGAAAGGAGACATAGCATCAACTATTTATTCCTTTACAGCTGGGAGTTTGATGTATGCTATGGTTTGCACACGACCAGACATTGCTCATGCAGTTGGTGTTGTCAGTAGGTTCATGGTTAATCCTGGTAAAGATCACTGGGAAGCAGTGAAGTGGATCTTCAGGTACTTGAGAGGTATTTCTAAATTATGCTTGACTTTTGGTGATTCTAAACCAATTTTGGAGGGTTATGTAGATGCAGATTGGGCAGGTGACCTTGATGGTAGGAAATCTACATTGGGGTATTTATTTACTTTTGCAAGGTGAGCTGTATCATGGCAGTCAAGATTGCAGAATTGTGTTGCCTTATCTACAACTGAAGCTGAGTATATTGCAACTAATGAAGCAAGTAAAGAGATGCTTTGGTTGAAACGGTTTCTCCAAGAATTGGGTTTGAAGCAAGATGGGTATGTAGTAATTGTGATAGTCAAAGTGCTATAGACTTGAGCAAGAATTCCATGTACCATTCACGCTCGAAGCACATTGAGGTGAGATACAATTGGTTGAGGCTAGTTGTTGAACAGATAACACAAAAAAAAAAACAAAAAAAAAAAAAAGTTGTTGAACAACAGTCATTTGAATTAGAGAAGATTCACACAGATGAAAATATAGCTGACATGTTAACTAAGGTTGTGTCTAAAGAAAAGCTAAAGCCTTGTGGCAGGTTGGCCGGCATGAATTCTGATTGAAGACTTGGTTGAAGATCTCCTCTGTAGTAAGCTGGAGGGGGAGATTGTTGGGTGCACGTGACACCCTTGGATTCCGGCCCACATGCATTGTCAAAGCTCATTTATGAGCTTGCTTCCAAAAGTCTTCAAGTGCAATGAGCTTGCTTCCTCAAGCTTCCAAAGTCAGCCTTTGGTTTAATGCAAAGTTGAGCAAGTGTGTGAGACACGCTGAGGAGAAAAGAAGGGTCATTCGGCCAGTGAGTGTGATTGAGAGAGAAACACACTAAGTGAAGAGCTAAAGCAAAGAGAGCCATTCGGCCATTGTGAGAAAAATACAAGTGAGAGCTTCAGGAGGTGCAGTCTGAAGAGATAGAGAGAAACACGGTGAGAGTGTGAGAGTGAAAAAGAAAAATGAGACATTTTTCTTTGCTCAAGTTACACATAAGGAAGATAAATTAGTGAAGTTCTCTTGGTGTTTTTGAGTGCAACAACCATGGAAAGTTTGAGTATTCAAAGGAAGATTTTGCTACGAGCTTTATGGTGAGATTGTATTTACTCCTTGAGATTTATTTGTTGTATATCCAATTTATTGTGGACTCAAGTTTAGCATAAACTTGATAGTTGTAATCTCTATTTCATAGTGGATATTTTTTAAAGCTGCCCCTTGGTTTTTCCCTTTACACTAGAGGGTTCTCCACATTAAGATTTTGTGTTCTAGTGTGGTTGTGTTTATGTGGTGCTTGCTGGAATTTTTTTTGTTTCCATAATATTGCTATTACTTGGTAATTATATATTTTAATTCACACATAGATATAGAGGGGATTAGGATTTTTCCTCAACATATTTTCCTTCAGACAAAGCCTCAAGATTTCATTTGTGTGCGCAAAGTTAAAGACAAAGGCTGCTAGCTTGATTTAACTCAAGTCAAGCCAGACGTCCAGAAATGAGCTCATCTCAAGAATTAATTTGTTCCTCAAAAGCCAAATAAGTTCAAAGCAATAGTGGGGAGGAAAAAAGAAAGCAATAGGGTAGTAATTTTTTAATATACATTGAATTTTTTTATGGTTTGAATATAAGAACTTTCAAAACCGTAATCAATTTGATTGGGTTACAGGGTTCTTTGGCACATCCACTTCTATTAGGGATGCATTTGGCAAACCTAAAAGAATTAGTATTTTAGAATTTTTGAGCTGATTTTAATAGGTTCCAAATTTTAAAAAAATCAATAATATAGATGAAGGCTCATCCAAATGCATTATAAATACTAGCTTGTAACTCCATGCATATGCATGGATATATTTCAAAATATACAGTAAGATGCATAATATAATTTCTATATATATAATTAAAATACTATTGATAGTCATTTTTATATTTTGTTAACTCTTTAAAAAAATTTGTGAGGATATTATTAGGTATAAAATGTAAATTGTCAATTTTTTTATTATTATTGTGAAGTTTTTTTAATTATTTTTTTATGATTCATTTATTCTAGACTCTTTGGTTTTTGTACTTAACAATTCACTTGAATGAATATTTACGATATGATCCTATATTTGATTCTAAAATTAAGAAATAAAACTCTTTGAAAATAAAAGGTATAAAATGTAAATTGTCCATTTTTTTATTATTATTGTGAAGTTTTTTTAATTATTTTTTTATGATTCATTTATTCTAGACTCTTTGGTTTTTGTACTTAATAATTCACTTGAAGGAATATTTATGATATGGTCTCATATTTGATTCTAAAATTAAGAAATAAAACTTGTGGGGCCCCAAATATTAACAAACTAGGCCCACTCCATAGCCGGCCCAAGGCCCGCGCCGAGGAGAGTATATAGGCCGAGGATAAAGGAGGAAGAAACCCAAGTCGTCCAAAGGCCTCACCGAGGATACCCATGTCCTCGGCACACCGACTATTGATAAAGGGAAAATATCCCTCATCCATTAAACATATCCCACCAACATTCTGGCCGCTTTAATGGTGATGTGACCAACAAACCCAGTTGCCTCGGTTACTTCAACTAATAGAAAGTCTGCAAAGGCGGCTAAGAACTAACATAAAGCCTGCAAATAGAGATGATGGGACAAACCCCTGCACATAGAGTCCAGATAATTGACAAGTGGATGGTTAAGATTAACAAAAACGAGAATATATATCCAATAGGGCTCCCAGCACAGAGAGGGGGGGGACTCGATCAAGATAAGTTCAAAGAAAAATAGATCCTCGGCCTGGGCCGAGGACAAATATGCTTCGCAAACACTTAGCCAAATTTCCACCATTAGATTCCTATGAATCTCATGTCTTCAATTATTTATTATAAACTTTATACCAGCCATTGTTTACTTCGGTGATGCCAAGTCCTTACACCCACATCTCTACAAAATTTTATTGTTAAGGGTTCATTACAAATTGAGTCTCTACAATTGGCACCCACCGTGGGGCAGATTTGTGCGCTAGCAAGTGCGGTGGTTGGTGTAAAAAAATCAAGAGGAACGCTTTCAAAAGTAAAACACCAAAACAATACAATCTACAGCAACAACATTCATTCAGAAGTTAGCAATCACAAGAACAAGAATATGCGAAAAATAGAAAGAGACAAAACAAGTCTACTTTTTTATTCATATATGAAGAGAAATTACATCTTTTACAGGTGATGCCCATGGGGCTTGTTCTAAAGCTAACTACAAAGACTGACGTCTGGCAAAGCTGGCAGAGGAACAAAAGATAGAAAAGAAGGCTCGTTGAAGAACAAAAGATAGAAAATAAGTGAAGGAAGAGAGGAGGAAAAGAAAGAAAGAAAGTTGGCAGAGGAACAAAAGATAGAAAAGAAGGCTCGTTGAAGAACAAAAGATAGAAAAGAAGTGAAGGAAGAGAGGTGGAAAAGAAAGAAAGAAAGTTGGTAGAGGAACAGAAGATAGAAAAGAAGGCTGGATGAGAAGCAAGAGAAGAGGAAAAGAAAAAAGGAAGGCTCGTTGAGGAGCAAAAGAAGAAGAGATAAAAGGGAAAAGAGGAAAGAAGAGCTACATAGAAGGCGGAAGAGGCCGCGGCACAGGACGGCTCCACTTCTGGGTTCCGCCTGGCTTCCCTCCCACCCTCATAGCTGCCGGCTTGGGGGGTCAAAGACCCAAACCCAAGAGAGGGAGGTTACGTTCTTTCTGGATCCTCCTCCAAAAGGCAAGGAGGGCCCCACCTCTGGTTAGGTTGAAAAGAATGAGAATCTTCGGATCTCTCCTACTCCAACCCCAACTTGACGTCCAGGGTCGGAGTGCCATCCTCGGCTCTTGATAGGGCTGTGCATCCTCGGGACCACCCTTTCCTAGGGCCAATCCATTCGAAGGGGCTCAAATGGCTATGTCTTGCAGAACCTTTGGGCAATATTTTTTGGGAGAAATTTAAAACGAATGTTTGTCAAGTGTGAAGGGGAAGGTTGCCCTAGAAACGCCTTATATAGAAGGCGGAATATGGGTGAGGGCCAATCCGCAATAAATCCAAGGGAGAGATTTCCGGAGGCAATAATTCCGCCCCAAGTTCCAAGGGGCCTATCAGCCGTTAGATCCTCGTAGATCCATGACTGGCATTAATGAGGAGGCGCCTCATTAAACGAAAGGGCACCGAAGCGTCAAAACACGTTACTCGGACAACCCAGGAGACGCCTCGTAATCAGAAGAGTCCCATCAAGCGAAGAGGCACAACACGGTAGGGTCTTATCCTCCACCAACTCCAGCCCACATTTATTATTATTATTATTTTGCTTGAAAAGTGTATTTATTTAATGCTTATTGTAAATTATAGCAATGTAGAATTAAATGGCTACGGATAAATAGATAAAATAATAAATAAAGATAAGAAAACTAGGTACTGGACATAACCAAGGCATTGCATGGTCCTCGGACCCAAGCCTCATGGGGAAACCAGATACTTCAGATGGAAAATGAGAAAACTAGGTACTGGACAGAACCAAGGCATTGCATGGTCCTCGAACCCAAGCCTCATGGGGAAACCAGATACTTCAGATGAAAAATGAGAAAACTAGGTACTGGACAGAACCAAGGCATTGCATGGTCCTCGGACCCAAGCCTCATGGGGAAACCAGATACTTCAGATGGAAAATGAGAAAACTGGGTACTAGACAGAACCAGGCATTGCATGGTCCTCGGACCCAAGCCTCAGGGGAAACCAGATATTTTAGAATAAAAGCCAAGTGCTAGACAAAACTTAAACATTGCATGGTCCAAGGTCTCAAGCCAACAGGAAGAACATTTCCTCATAAAAACTAAGTACTAAGAAAAGCCAGAGCATTGCATGGTCCTCAGACCCAAACCTATATGGAAACCAGTCACTATGAGGCAATATAAACGCTGAACGGAACCAGGGTCTTTGTATGGATCATGAGTCCAAATCTACGGCAAAGCCAACTCCCTTAGGCGCTAAATAATGAGCCCTATCAGGAACGAAAACCACGAGAAATTGAGCGCTAAAGCACAAACGACCCAAACCTATCCATCCTCGGGCGGCCCTTTGCGCCAAAAGAAAGCTGCAAAAACAGCTGAAATAACGATAATACTGACAAAGAGGTAATGGCCAGCAGGCCGCGAAAATACGCCGAGGAAGTCAAAATCCTCCTCCCCGCCCAAGGGGACGTGCAGCAGAATTTTGAGGGGCTAATGTGGGGCCCCAAATATTAACAAACCAGGTTCATTCTATAGCCGGCCCAAGGTCCGCGCCGAGGAGAGTATATAGGCCGAGGATAAAGGGGGAAGAAACCCAAGTCGTCTAAAGGCCTCACTGAGGATACCCATGTCCTCGGCACACCGACTATTGATAAAGGGAAAATATCCCTCATCCATTAAACATATCCCACCAACATTCTGGCCGCTTTAATGGTGATGTGACCAACAAACCCAGTTGCCTCGGTTACTTCAACTAATAGAAAGTCTGCAAAGGCGGCTAAGAACTAACATAAAGCCTGCAAATACAGATGATTGGACAAACCCCTGCACATAGAGTCCAAATAATTGACAAGTGGATGGTTAAGATTAACAAAAACGAGACTATATATCCAATAGGGCTCCCAGCACAAAGAGGGGGGGGACTCGATCAAGATAAGTTCAAAGAAAAATAGATCCTCGGCCTGGGCCGAGGACAAATATGCTTCGCAAACACTTAGCCAAATTTCCACCATTAGATTCCTATGAATCTCATGTCTTCAATTATTTATTATAAACTTTATACCAGCCATTGTTTACTTCGGTGATGCCAAGTCCTTACATCCACATCTCTACAAAATTTTATTGTTAAGGGTTCATTACAAATTGAGTCCCTACAAAACTCTTTGAGAATAAATAATTTAGGACACATGGCACAAAATTAAAACTCTAATTTGGAATTCTAATTTGAGTTTCTCTCAGTTTCACCTATTATTATATATATAGATATATAGATATGCTCTTTCCAAATTATAATCAAGGCTCAACATATATGCGACAGTAGAGCAATGCGAAGGTTAAACATATACCCTCCAATAATGTTTGTCTAATGAAACTCCATTCGAGTCTATTAAAAACATATTTATGGTTGATTTTGATTGATATACTGTAAAGTTTTCTGTTCAAAGTAGTAATGGAATGGATCATTTCAAGAACCAAGATATGATGTTGTCACTTGCTTTTCTATCGGAGATGAAACTTGCTTGAAGGGGTGGATCAAATCACTAAAGTACGGTCTAAGTTTACTCACAAGAATCTTTCCTTTAACAAGCACCAATGATTCTATGGAGAGTCTCTATTTATCATCTCCAAAATAGTTGCCATAGCCTTTTTTATCTAGGATATAAGTAAAAATTATATTCAAGCGCATATCTTGAACATGTCGGACATTCTTCAAAAATAGAATATATTTTCCATACTTGCAAAATTTTAAGGAAAAAAAAAACATTAGTTATGCCATCAATCAATGTTTAGATTTCAAATTTTTGTGATTTAACATTATGCATAAAAAATAAGTTTAAAATTTATTGATCGAATAGTAAATAATATCTTATTTGAACAAAATTTGATATGTGTGTTAAGAACATAAAGAATATGCAATTTAACGATTAGATTTTCAAAATTCCCATCTAATAAAAAAATATAAGAGAAATTTAAAGTGTTTCTCTTCAAACCTTGTCCTGCGACTTGAAGAATAATTTACAATTAACACGAGACCAATTTAATGCCTCCAAAAGCCAAGAGCTACTCATTCTCTTCAATCCCTTCTCAGCCAATTTAATGCCTTCACTCAATTCCAATTAAACAAATTTGGTCTTAAAATTGTTTTAATTTTGCTATCACATCACCAGTCTTTTTTTTTTCTTTCTTTTTTTCTTTTTTTTTTTTTTTCTTTTTGGTTTTTCACGGGGTGTCTTGGCCAGCTTACTCACACCTCGATTAAGCCTCACTTGCGATTTGAGCCTGCTGTTGGCCACAAGGTGCTGTGGCTACTAGAACTTGAACTAGGGAATACACCCAATCGAACTCAAAGCCTTACCCAATGGTAGACAAACCACTGGGCCACATTTGGTGGTTTTTTCTTTCTTTCATGGATTAAACAGATTGTGATTTTGAAAGCAATTTAAACGTTATAAACTTTATTTGCTTTCAGCCCATTCAGATCAAGCCAGCGTGACACAGACGCCTAGGGGGACCGACTTGGACAGTTGGACCACATATGGTTCTCGAAATTGGAAACATCGGATATGTACTGCAAGTCTGCAACTTATATAAATTATAAAGTACCACAAAATCAAGCTGTCTTAAATCTTTTAATCTCCCAAAAAAAAAAAAAACAAAAACAAAAAAGTGCAAACTTACTTCAGACTATTCATCCCGAGCTTGATGCAAAGAAAAAGTGCAAAAAATTCCTTTGACTACTGAAAGATTCCTTGCTTGTTAAGGAAAGATCAGTTGGACTGCCTAAAATAGGAACATTTAGGTTGTTTTTAGATGGATGACAAGATTTTGATTTGAATTTAGATTTAAATTTTTAATTTAATTGATTTTAAAATTCCTTGCTTGGGTTCATTTTATATATATGTTGCAGGATTTGAAATTCAGATTTCAAAATCTCTTGTTGGGATATATACCTGGATTTGGATCAATAGATTAATGTTTTTTTTTTAACCTTTTGCATATGACCTAATTGAACAAGTTTTTTTTTTTTTTTGAGAAGTTAATTGAACAAGTTAGAGTCATAGTTTCAACTAATATGATCCAACACAGTTAACAATTAAAAGATGGGTTCTTTGGATTGATATCAGCCTATTAGCAGGTGCTTTTGTGGACTTATTTTTTATACCACAAATAGACAAGATGATGGTTGCATATGACATAAGTTTTGCCAACCAGTACATATCCCAAATAAAAAAAAAATTAAATAAATCATGTATAGTAGCTTATACACAATACAATATAAGACAACTCTTTTATTTTTAGTGAAATTTGTAGTATATTTTTGTGTTAAAGTTTCATTCACTCTTCCTTCTGTGTGTTTATTTCTCAAAACAAAATATATTATACACAAAGTACCCTAACTTTTCTTCAAACATGTTTCATTCACATATATTTACTACTTGGTAGGTCACATAGCTACGTTGGGTTAGGTTGACCTGTAAAAAAATAGGTTTGGTCACAAGTCAACCCGTTTTTACTTTGAGCCAAAAAATTCTTGTTCAAATCGAGCATTTTCCTTCAACTTCAAGTCAAGTTGTTGAATCCTGATTCGTTTTGCCACGTTTACTCATAGGTACTGCCATTGCTAAAAAATTTACTCTTTTATTTTCACACTCTGTTTGTTATTGAGATAATATTTTCTAGAAAATAAATCATTTTCCAAAAAGTGTTTTTCTATAAAAACTATTTCATATTCCTATGTTTGATAGCAACCTTAAATGAGTTGAAAAACAATCTCCTAACTTCCCTTATTTAGCTTGCTATGAGATAAATTTGTTTTCCAAAAAAAATTTAATGGAAAACAATCTCTAAAAATAAGCCATATTTTTAATGTTGATCAAAGATAGTTTTTCTTTGACTCTTTTTTTTTTTTTTTTTTCTGATGCTACCAAACACTGAAAAACATGAAAAATTATTTTTATATAAGGTTTTCATCAAAACAAACTGAGCGTCAATACTAAGTAACTTGAGTAATGCATGGAAAAGTTTAATAAAATATAACTTTACTTTTCTCTTTTTGGGAAAAATGCCAACACACCCCTTGAACTTTGAACTAGTGGCCAAAACACCCCCTAAACTTTTTTATTGGCCAATTTACTCCCTAAACTATACACACCTGTCAAATTAATACTTCAGTTAGTTTCACGTTAAAACACTAATGGAATAAGAGCATGTGAGAAGCATGTGACTTTTAAAAACTAACTAAATCATAGAAAGAAAAGATTGACAGCAGAGAGAGAGAGAGAAAGAGAGAGAAAGGCAGTAGAGGCATAAGAAAATATCATTTTCTTCCTTGAGTGGGATTGAATGGAGAAAGATGAGGAAGAGTTTGTCATCATCTTCAGTTTCTATGTGGTCTTCGGCAGGGTCTTCTCAAGGAAATCTCTATAATGGAGTGGGCCCGCACAGAGGAGAGTGAATTGTGTGGCCCATCTCCATCTGGGTTTTCATTGCTGGTTTACGCTTGGAAGAGATGAAAGCTATGAAGAGGTTTTGGCTGGATTATCTTTCACAAATTTGGTTTTGTTTAATTGATTAGTTTGTCTCACTAACTCATTTGTTCATGAACATAGAAATAAAACAATTTACAAGATAATATATATGGATTTCATTTATACATTCTTAGCTAGATCTAACAACTTCTTTTAAAGACAAAAAAGAGTTTATAGAGAGAAAAAAGTTTACAAAGAGAGGCCTAGCTGTGAAACAACACAACTTGCCTAGAAAAATCCCCATGCCAGCAATTCGAAAAAAGAAACTGCAAAAAATTTGGCAAGTCTTTCTTGCTAGCTTTATTTCTGGGTTATATGGTAAGGTATTTGTTGTCCAATCTATGTTGGAACTAAGATCCAAAATTTTCCTTTGATGGATCTACTGCCTCTCTCTCTCTTCTCTGCCGGTCAGTCTCTCCTTTACACGATAAAAACTTCTGTGTAAACAATAATTTAGTTAATTTCTAAAGGTCACATGATTCTCACATGCTCTTATTCCATTAGTGTTTTAACGTGAAACTAACAGAGGTAGTAATTTGGCAGATGTGTATAGTTTAGGGAGTAAATTGGCTAATAAAAAAGTTCAGGGGGTGTTTTGGCCACTAGTTCAAAGTTCAAGGGGTGTATGAGCATTTTTCCCTCTCTTTTTTTATTCTAAGGGTCCATTTGGAGAACAACTTATTTAGCTGAAACTGAAAAAATTTGCTGAAAGTGTAGAAAAAAAAGAAGTTAAAAACTAGCTAAATAGTACTGAAAAATGCAATAGGACCCATAACTAGTAGCAAAAAGAGACTAAAAATTAAAATAAGCTGAACTTTTCATCATATCCCAAACAAACTTTAAATATAAAATTTGATAATTATGACAATTATTAATTTGCATTTATTATTAATAAAAAAAAAATTATGCATTTATGTATATGGGACATCTATTCTACCATTCAACGGTGAAGAAAGCAGCTACAAGCCTACAATTATTTTTTTCTCAAAAAAAAAAAAATCTATTATTCCATTATAAGAAAAATATGATATAACAAAATTCAAATGGACATATGTGATCTCTATTTATATATTTCTCTTTTTTTAATGTCTATTTTGTATAGATATCAATGTTCTGGATATTGTTTTAGATCCTATTTCGATTTGACAATTGGGAAAAAAATATTTCAGTATAGTACGTCTATTTTAACATACCGTACATTTCGAGCTTATCCCTAAGCAATTGACTAATTTTTGTAAACAAGTAACCTTCCAAAAGAGTTCCCTTTTTTTTTTTTTTTTTTTTTTTTTTGCTGAAAGAAAATTTTATTAGACCACAGCAGAAACAGAAGCCTGGGCAGCCTCATCCAATATAACATTAACAAAACTTGGAGGGCCAAATCCCATATCAAAAGAACTAAAAAAAGACTGGCTAAGAGACCAATTGGCTAGCACATGCGCAACCTGATTAGCCTCCCTATGAACCCAATTAATAAAATACATGGCCAAAGTCCCTAAATACATTCTTAACTAAGTCCACAAAATTCACAAGCCTCCAAGGAATTTCCTTTCCACCAACTCTAATGGCATCTATACAAACTTTACAATCACTCTCCATAATGCAATTACAAAAAGAGAAGTTCAAAGCAATGTGGGCAACCAATAGAATGGCATTGGCCTCTACTTGAACAGGGATATTGGTGTTAACTTTCTTTGAAATCGCAAACACTAACATCCCTCTCCAATCTCTGACAACAACAGCTATACATGAAGATAGATCACTTACCACTGCATCACAATTCAATTTTAGCATACCTTGACTTGGACTACACCACCTTGCACTGTTTCTAGCTGGAACGCTTGTCAACACTGGAACTTTAGGCCGCCAATGCTCCAAAAACAGCTTCTAAATGCTTCTGATAATTTGACCCTCCATTGGAAGGATTTCTCATTAATTGCTTGGTTTCTCCACATCCAAATCAAATCTAAAGCTAGAGCACCAAATAACAGGACTTCATTTCTTTGCTCTTTGTCCAGCTGGAGAAATGGAGGAGGATCAATAAGTAACTCAATCAATTGAGACAGAGATTGACTATGCCAACTATCAATTCTAATGTTCCAACAACTACCAAACCAAATAGCTCTAGCAATGTGACAATGAGTAAAAAGATGCAGGGCTAACTCTGTCTCAGCATTACAAAGAGGGCAGCTAGTATCAGAGGAAAGGGAAAACTCACTCAACTTGTTCCTAGTGGGAAGAAGATTGAATGCAATTCTCCGAAGAAGATTGAATGCAATTCTCCAAAGATGCATCTTTAGCCTCTCATGAATGCTGGCCTTTCGTATATTCCTTGTTAGAGAAACACTGCCAGATGAATTGTCTCCTTCAGAAATGAGACGATAACAAGATTTCACCAAGAACTTCCCATTTTCAGATTTGGTCCAAGTCCATCTATCTTCCATATCAAAAGACCAAATTGGGATGTTTTTAATATCTGCAATAGACTCATGGTCAAACAGATCATTTAACAAAATATCTCCAAGAGAGTTCGTTAACTCACTTTTCCACCCACATCACATAAATGCAATTGCCTTTTTTTCTCACCAATTAATTTAGTTTCTTTTCTCTTTTGTCGTTCTCGCACATTATACCCAAAACAATGGGAACCACCAAAACTAGGTAAGCATTTTTCTTATTAGTGAAGCACTGAAACTACTTCACAAATCATTTGAACAACCAATAGAAACAGGGGTGGAGCCAGGATTTTTGTTTGGGGGCCAAGTTACAGCACTAATATATTTATCAAGACAACCCCTCACATACACATATACATACGCTTTTTTATTATATGCACACTTTTTTATTTGATAAGTTATATATATACACACACCCAACCAAAAAAAAAAAAGCTTAGTATTTTCAATCAAAATTATGTTTGATGGCGATCTCTTATAAAATAAAATTCATTTTTATCATTTTTATAGTGAAATTCTTAAAAAAATTCATTTTCGATACAAATTATCTAATTTTATACTAAAGTAAGTACAAAATATTTCAATTGAACTAATGAAATTTTCAAAAATATGAATAATCCAAAATTTGGAGGAATAAGTTAGGCTCCAATTATATTTAAAACTATCTTGCTCTAACCCATTATGTGGCAACTAAAGAGACATTTCATATGTACGTAGTTTTAGTGACATTATTTTTTTAATGAGTCAATGACTTGTTAATTGCCACATAACTGGTTGAAAAATATATAGATTCAAACATATTTGGTGCCAAACTTTATCAAATATTAACACATATAAGAACACATTTTACAATAAAAAATAGAATTGCGAAAAATAATGTTATGTCTCTATAACTATTAGACCAATTATTTTTTTTAAGAGCATCGTTGAACTGAATCAAATATTTGGGGGGGGGGGGGGAGAGAACTCTTATTTTTGTAGACTAAATTTTGAAAACATTAAAATAATTATATATATTTTAAAAAAATTCAAAATTTTGGGGGCCCCCACCCTTACACATAGCTGCGCCCCTGAATAGAAATCCACCACTTCACAAATTTCTCCCATAAATTTCTAGCAACATGGCATATGATTTTGTCGAAGAAAAGGACATTGTTGCTATTGAACTAAATGGTCACTCTTATGGGCGGCCACCAAGGTAAAGTGAAGGTGACCTTTTTCACATTTGCAAGGTTGTTGCAATGGAGGAGATACTGTTGCTGGTGGTGGGACCAGGTGACTGTACTGACTGCTCTACATGCAACTCAAGGTGGTCACATGACCACCCTGACTTGCAAAAAATTGCATATATACACTTGCCAAATAAAATTATATGTTAAACTAACCTATTGTGACCACCCTGATAAAAATGTTGAACATCCTGACTTGAGAATTATATAAAGTTGGGTTCAACAAAAATAAGAATAATGTAATATTCACAACATTTTCACAATAATTTTACAACAAATCCAATGTGGTAAGCTGTTACTGATTTTAATTTGGACTCAATACTGATATTATTTTTTTACCCACCAATAACAATTTTTTGCATAAAATTTATTATAAAAATATTGTGAATGAAACATTACTCCAAAATTAATTCTGCCCCCTAAACATAATCCTTAATCCCTTTTATAAAAATTTTTATTAAAAAAAAAACTTAAAAAACAACAATAAATATTAGCCCAAATAACAACAAATATAAACCAAACAAAAACAAAATAAGACCAAACAACAACAAGTGATCCAATTATTTAACAAAAAGCCTACTATAAAACAAAAAGATAAAAATCGCTAAACATTCAAATTTGTAGCTCATTCAACCTATTTAATAAAAATAATCTTTAATTTCATTTTTCCCTAAAAAATGGCACCAAGAAAAATATTGTAGTTGTCAGTTCTTCTTGATGGTGACGACAATTATATTCTTTTTGGCTTTGCAGTCACAACAGTTTTACTCTACTTATTGACTCTACTCACAATTGTAGCAAATATTCAAATTATCGCTTTATTAGATTTTATATAATTTAAATTTCTTAGTGACCACCCTAAAAAAATTTCCTAGAGCCGCCACTAGGTGGTTGGGGTATGTTTGAAGAGAGACAAATGATTGAGTTTGGATTTTGGAAAATAAGAGCACTTGTATTAGTAGTTCTATAGTAAAAAAATAAAATTATAAAAATTAAAAAAAAAAACTATATTTTAGTAAACCAAACTCAAAATTCACTCACATCAAGCTATGCAAAGCTGTGTAAAAATATGTGGTTACTACAGTACCATGTAAATTTATACTATACTATTCATTTTGCATTTATTTTATTTATTTTTTACATATCCCAAGGTTGTTGTATGTGAAGAAAAAAAATTAATTTTTAGAAAAAAAAATCAAGAAAATTTGATATTTTAATGAAATGTAATATAAAATAAATAATCTGATATGAAGTGTTTTGAAAAGTAAGTATGTAAAATAGAAAATGTAGGTTTTTATGCTTAAATAGACAAAAATATTTGCACGAACTAATGTAAATGCTCTTAATTAGAAGCATATTAGTAATACTATTGTATTTGTATATCAAGGAGTTGTGGTTTTGCCATTTTGGGGTGGAAATGTAGATGAGGGTGTGTGAGATTTGTTTTAATTTGATTTGGATTATTTAAAAAAAATTATTTGTGGTATATATTTTTTAAATTTTGAGTCCCACAAATGGCTTTGGATACTTTTTAACTTTTATTGAAAATTTGAAGAATGTGTGTGTGTGTGTGTGTGTTTTTTTTTTTTTTTTTGAATTTATACATAAATGCTCAATTATTTTGGTATCATAATTTTCAAAATTGGATAAAATTATGCCTTTAGTTTGTCTTTTTTTTTTAAAATTTGGAAGAAAAAGAAGAACAACAAAATAGTAAAGATATACAATGTATGCAAATGTTTTCAAAATGTGAAGATATTTCATCCGGTCTTTGTTTTTTTTTTTTTTTTTTTTTCAAAAATATATATATATATACACACACACACATTAGACAATGTCAAATCCTTGGTTCTAACAAAAGTTAAAAGCACGTTTAAAATTTTTACTAAATTCCAATTTAAGATGGGAATATACCATAAAAATGGATATTCTATGTGTATTCTTTTTTTTTTTTTTAAATACAAAATAAAATTTCTACTCTATCCTAATCTAAGTGTATATGTGTGTGAAGCTCGCTCTTGGAGACTTGAACCCCGGCACCCTTGCCTCCCATACTCCACAAGTATTTATACTTGTAGAGTAACCATCGCACCAAAGATATGTAGTGGTCTTTGTGTATTCTTGAATATGTTAGTTATTGTTCATTGTAATAAGTTATTGCAATGACTTTTTTAATCACAATAAAATATTGCAACAACAAGTGAATATTAAATAAATCGAGTCTAATCTTCTGTCACATTATTCATGTTTTGCTTTATACTCCACCAATAAAAATATGTCACATGTCTACCCATTTAATTAAATCATATCAGTGTCGCTTATCTTATTTTAGCTATCTAAAATAAATAATCAAAACCCAACACCTCCTCACAACACCACCACCAACCTTAGCCGGCGCCGGCAACCGACTACTGACGCCATCAACGTCGTCAGTTATGGCCAATAGCCATTGCCAGTCATTTGGTCCACATCACTGGTGACACAACCTTGCCACTCGCTCAAACCCAAATCCACGATAGCTGAAACCCATATTTCAAACCCAAGCCAAAATCATCAAATCAACCAAAAAAAAAAATTTTTGAAAGAGAAACTATGGTGATTGATTAAGTGGTGAAAGGTGAAGGGAGGGGTGGTAGTGTGATGATGGGTTTGAGAGGGATAGTGGGTTTGGAGTTTGGACTCATATCAACTATTCCTAGGTCGTTTTATTCAAATATACTTTAATTCAAAGTTGTGATTTTTTTTGTCAGTTTAATTTCTATTGGAATAGGAACTATGTGAGAAACTTCAATTGTGAAAGGATAGAGGGCCAAATGAGTGGATTTTCATCAATACCTAGAGATATTTTGGCCTAAATTTGATCTGGGGAAATGCTGTTTTGGTGGTGAAATTTTGGTGCTTTTGATCATTTCCTTTAGTCTGATGTGGATTTTCTTAACTGAGTATGAATCAAAAATCATTCTTTTAGCTTGTAATTCTTGGGGTTTGGGGTTGTTTTTTTAAGGAAGGGACGGTAGTATGACTCTGACTCTCAACTGAATTTCATAGGTGGTTTGGGCAGTAATGTTGATGGTGGTAGTGGCTGGAGACAGCAAATGGTGGTGGTGGTGGTGGTGAGGAGGTGTTGGGTTTTTTATTTTATTTTAAATATTTGAAATAAGAAAAATCATAATGGTAGAATTTATTTAAATTGGTGGACATGTAGCATATTTTTATTGGTGGAGTATAAAATAGAGTAGGAAAAATGAGACAGAAGATTTAGACTCATATAAATTTGCATGCAATGCAATGCAACCATGCACTATATTGTAGCATTTAAATACGTTTTCATTAAATACTAGAGATTGTAACCCCAGCATTTTTCATTTTTTCCCTCATAGGTCCTTTCAAAGGAATTTCTTAAATACAATAATACATCACTAAATTTTATTACCAACCTTGATGATAACATATTTTATGTTCTCATCAAATGCGTTTTAATGAGTACCAACCTTGGCCTACAAAAATATTTGGAAAATTATTAGATATTCTCAAAGTACCATAAATACGTAGTCCCCCCTCCTCACATGAATAGTGGGTCCCACCATGAATTTAATTAGCGAGACCCACCATTCATGTGAGAGGAGGGAGTACGTATTTATGGTACTCCGGGAGTACACAATAATTTTCCAAAATATTTCAATATCAATAAATGTTTTTTTATATAATCCTAAATTTTACATATATTTTCCTTCTTAGGAAAGTTCTTAAATACAACATCAAATTTTATTACCAACTTTGGATACACATATAATGAAAACTTTGTTGGTAGGTACTATGATGTGCTATTCACAGTAATCTATATGCACAGAAACACTTTTTTTCCCTTTAGAAACGGATTTGAAGTGTGTTTGTTTGGGATTGAAAAAAATGGGATATTGGCATATTGCAACCAAAAAACTTATAGTGGTAATAAATATTTAGTGCATCTTCAAGTTCATTTTCATTGCAATAGTAATTTAAAAAATGCTGATTTATTACACTAGTATTTTCATTGCAATAACTTTTTTTTTTTTGGTAATAAACTATGTATTGTAACAAAATTAATTGTCGAAGAAATTTTCATTGCAATAACTTTTTTTTTTTTTGGCAATAAACTATGTATTGTAACAAAATTAATTGTCGAAGAAATATGTACCTCTATCACAAATAAATGTATTGTTGCAATAGGCCCAAAAAAAATAATAATAAAGATAATTTATTGCCAAGGCAAATTGTGAAGCAATAACTTATTGCAATGAAATTTGTTTTTGCAACACTTTACTGCAATGAAAACTATTGTTGCAATATCTTATTGTAGAAAATGAGGTAAAATGTCAATTATTTTGATAGTTTGAGGTGTAATTTCATTTTTTGAAAATCAAATATAACAAGTCTAGTTTCACTATATATCTTGGGAGTATCAATGTAATTTGTCCAATACTTTATTTGAGGATCTAAATCAATTCAAGTATGTATAAGCATAAGATATATTTTAACCCACAAAAATAAATTTCAAATATAGGAAAATAATAAATGCTTCTGTTTATGTACTATATTATAATAAAAAGACTGAATTAATTAACAAATATAAAAATTACTTATATATATATATATATATATATTGTACAGACTATCACAACTATCCCTCCCATTTCTCATTTATATCTACCTTATAAATGTAAAAGTCACCTCATTAAGAATAGTAAAACACCTCCTCTAACTAGCCCCACCCCCACTCTCTTAGCAATGTCCATTCCCAACCTTAAGTGGGATCAAGGAAGTCTTGATTCAACCCTAGCTCATCCTGTTATCATTCTTATTTAAAATTAAAATTGTATAGAGGTTTGACTATGTCACAAGAAAGGTTAAATGAATTAACTATCTTTCCAATTATAAAGAGGAGGTTAACAAATCTTGAATACAAATTAAGAGGAACTAGTCGTAGACCCACGCGTTGTGCGTGATAATTTTTTAGATAAAATACTATTTTAGTCCCTAGACTTTATAAAGAGCCTTTTTTTAAATAAAAAAAAAAAGTTTTATCATATTTTTCATAATCTTGTCTATAACATTTTTTTTTTTTTACCATTATCATATATTTATTGATTTGCATAATATAGATATTTAATAAGAGGTAAAACTATTCATTAATTTTTTTTAAGTCATGATGTATGAAGATTATGATTATATATATATATATATATATATATATAATTTCCCTAGTTAGAGTTTGATTAGTTTTAAATTTAAATGTTGTATTATTATATTTAATTGTTGATTATTGATTTAATTAGGTGAACGTAATGGTTGATTTTATTGCACTATAAAGTTTTCAATGTCCTTTGTATAACCATCTCTATTTTATTTCTTACTACTCTTGACCACCTTTTTATTTTCCAAATAACAGTTATTAATGGATGTTTGATTTTATTTCTTTTTTTCTTCCTTCATTTATTCTTATTACTTTGTATGTTCCCTTGCTAGTTGTAAATTTTATGGTTATCAATAAGAAATAGATATCATGGGTGACTTTAATAGTTATAGATGTAGTTACGTTAATGGTATGTCAAAAGTTTTTTTTTTTTTTTTTCCTTTTGAATTTTCAAGGAAATATGAAAAGCATTTCTCTAGTTTGGTCTCAATCAATTGAGATATCCATAATATATTAATGGATATCTTAATATATTACCTGGAGGAATTCGGTCTTCAAATACATTTTTGGTGACATCACCATTTTCATTTAAAGTAGTGTGTATACAGATATTAGAATTTTTGTTCGCAGTCTCACTATTATAATCATGTCGTCTCTGTCTAGTGCTCCTCACAAATGGATCATCCTCCATATCTCTTGAATGGTTTAAAGAGTAATCAAATATAAGTAAATCCATAATTTACACACACACACACACGTATATATGTTAAATTGAAGACTTTAATAATATATTAAAAAATGTAACTTTATGAAAAACCCACCAACAATACGATGTGAAGGTGACACAATTGTAAATGAAGCAGATCCTCTTTCTATAGAAACCTCTCCTCTCAAAGCATCAACATTGTTGAAGTTAGCATCTACTAAATGACTTCCATTAGCTGCCCAATAACTCATATTCATTTGCCTATCCAACACAGTACCCCTATTCAATTGTAAGTTAGTAGAAATACGTTAAGTTGTATGAGCATGAATATTGGTTGGATAATTGCGATTTCTCCTAGATGCAAGAATCATCCTTCTTCTCAATCGTGCATAATAAGAAGACCCCATAGTACCTACAAACTATCAGTTACTAACTGTCATTATAGTAAAAAATAATTTCAAATAATTGGTGGATAATATGAACAACCTACACTACCAAAAATAATATGAGGACAATTTTAGAAAAATATTTCATTTTAGTTATAATTGACGTTTAGACATACCTGAAGAAAACTTCCAGCTTTTGAACTTGCAATTTGATAGATAATCTGCAATAATTGGTAGACAATATGAACAGCCTACACAACCAAAAAATAATATAAAAATGATTTTAGCATACCGAAACAGAATATAAGAAATATTTTACCAAAGCCTTTTCATTATATTTATAATTGAGAGTTGGACATTCTTGACAAAACAATCCAGCTTTTGAACTTGCAATTAATAGAAAATCCGTAATCAACTGGTGGAAAATATGAACAACCTACACAACCAAAAGATAATATAAAAAAATATTTTAGCCTTCTTTTTTGGGGTGCATTCATTTTGCTGTCATCTATTTATAGTGTCTTCCTAGTTGGTAAGTAAGTTCACACATGTAACATTGAGAGCATTTTTCTAAGACTATTTGGAGATTCCTGCCTTTATGCAATTGCATTCAAAATGAAAATATAAATAAAATATTAAGCATTGTGGCTGCAAAACTTAAAAAAAAATTATGTGACATTTTTGCACCAACCATGTTTTTCAATAGAAAATATCTTAATCTCTGAACATATTACAATCTGACGGTTATCTCAAAATCTGAACATCATGTGGTTCTAGAAAATTTGGAATTTTTACTGAATTATTTAACAATCTCATCTAACGGTTATCTCAAAATTTGAATATCATGTGGTTCTAAAGCATTTGGAAAAATTTTTATTTATAAAATTCCCCCATTTTCCCAACTTGTCTGGGTTTTATATCTTTTGTACTGTGGGAATGTAATTCAGTAAAATTTCATGTTGAAAGATAGACACCTTAGTTGCTGACGTGACTCCATAGTACCTACCAACCATCATTTACTAACTGTCATTATAGTAAAAGATCATTTCAAATAACTGGTGGATAACATGAACACCCTACCAATAATATGAGGACTATTTTAGCAAAGCATTTCATTTTAGACAAACCTAAAGAAATATTCTAGCTTGTGTGAACTTGCAATTTAATAGATAATCCATTATAATTTGGTAGAAACCAAAAGATAATATAAAAATTATTTTAGCACACCAAAAGATAACATATTCTCAATTTTATAATAGCATTTTCATTAATTGAAAGTCGGACATACTTTACGAAACAATCCAGTGATTGAACTTGCAATTTAATAGATAATCCATAATCAACTGGTGGAAAATATGAACAACCTACACAACCAAAAGAAAATATAAAAAGTATTTTAGCATAGCCTTTTCATTTTATAGCTATTGAACTTGCAATTTAATAGATATTCTGTAATCAACTAATAGAAAATATGAACAATCTACACAACCAAATAAAAATTTAAAAAATATTTTAGCATAATCTTTTCATTTTAATTATAATTAAAAGTTACAAATACTTGAAGAAACAATCCAGCTTAAAAACATGTAAATTAATAGGTAACTTGCGAGCAACTGGTGGTTAAAATAGTAATCAAAACGATGACTGGTGTCCACATCATTCAACACCAAGACCTTTTATGTGATATTTTTGCACCAGTCATGTTTTTCAATAGAAAATATCTAATCTCTGAACATATTACAATCTCATCTAACGGTTATCTCAAAATCTGAACATCATGTGGTTCTAAAGAATTTGGAATTTTTACTGAATTATTTTACAATCTCATCTGACAGTTATCTCAAAATTTGAATATCATGTGGTTCTAAAGTATTTGGAAAATTTTTTATTTATAAAATTCCCACAAGATAATCCATTATAATTTGGTAGAAACCAAAAGATAATATAAAAATTATTTTAGCACACCAAAAGATAATATAATCTCAATTCTATAATAGCCTTTTCATTAATTGAGAGTTGGACATACTTTACGTAACAATCCAGCTGTTGAACTTGCAATTTAATAGATAATCCATAATCAATTGGTAGAAAATATGAACAACCTACATTACCAAAAGAAAATATAAAAAATATTTTAGCATAGCCTTTTCATTTTATTTAAAATTAAAAGTTACAAATACTTGAAGAAACAATCCAGCTTTTGAACTGAATAGCCTACACAACCAAAAGATTATATATAATTATTCAAGCATACCAAAAGATAATATAAAAATATTTTAGCATAGCCTTTTCATTTTATTTATAATTGAGTGTTAGACATTCTTGAAGAAACATTCCAGCTTTATTTACAATGGAATTTCCTAGCAAAGCAACTCATTCAACAATGTCCTATTTTTTTTTGGTTATGTTCTTTGGTTACACAAACTTTTTGGGCAATAGTGGAATTTCCCAGCAAAGCAACTTATTAAACAATACACTGCTGAAAAGAAGGAGTAATATGTTCTAACTATGTCCAACTGTATCAAGCTTTGACCGCACGCATATTTGTTTTTTATCCAGATAGACTGCTACCTCTGCCTCCATAGTGGTAATAGCTCTGAATCTATCTATGACACTTGTGGACCAAGGAGACACACAGCTAATGTACTTCAGTTATTTATTATGCATTACAAAAGGGAATCCACAAAATCATATCCCAAAAGGCATGTGGGATACTATGGAAGGTGATGATGTGGTTCTTGCATCACAGCTTTTGGCAAGAGACAATGATTCAGATGAAAGTTTATAGGTATAAATGCCGTATTGGGAAATTTTCTTCAGCTGCTACAATATTGCCTGATTTTGCACTACATGATTGTCACACTATTTTTGGCTTATCCCTACCTAGAACTTCCCCACACATTAACCAAACCAAATTGAACCAAATCAACAAATTAAGCTACAACCCAACTCAAGTTAATAAAACCAACATCAAGTTACTTAAAGTGGCTATACAATTAACTCTTAACAATAAACCGTAATTAGTTCCAAAAAAGCTAGCTACCAAAGTAGGAAAATGGTGTGCAATAGATTTTTACATGTACAAAATTACTTTAATGTCTTTGTAAATACATTATCATAAAAGTAAATATCTTCTGAGACATGGTCCAGGCATTACAATCTAGACAAACATGCTAAGCACCCAGCAAATATGGGAATCGATGGAATCCACATCAATTATTTTTCTAATGCCCACAACCACCAAGCTCTCTAAACAACTTGGATATCCAACCAACCTTGTCACTTTCTGGAAAACTTCAATTAGTACCACCACACTGAAAACTTAGTTTTCATAATCAATGAAGTTGCTCATTAAATGAGATTGAAATTGTAAGGGTAAGGGTAATTCAAAACTTACAAACCAATGTTGAATATCCTAGTTGTTTTCCTTGCAATTTCGAGAATAATTTGAATTATTTTTAACTGAGCTTCCATTCCCTCCAAACACTTTTCAGGCATGCTGTTCTATCCTCCAAAGTTGGGTTTCCAAAAAGCTTTATGACTGGATGGTAATAAGCCTAGCCATTGCTTTTGAAGCACTTATTGCTTATTGTTTTCTTATCTCCAAGCCTAATGTTGCATTGAATTGTGAAATTCCAAAAGAACTTCAAAATAAGAACACCAGATGATGCAAAGAAGAATTTTTTTTTTTTTTTTTTGAAAAGATGCAATGGATCACTCAAAACTTGATATGCTTCCCCTAATACCTATAAACATCATAAATAATGAATGAACTTGGACTTTTAAAAATAATCTCTTTGCGTGGTTTTAATATTGTGAACAATGTTATAAGAATGAAAAAAAAAAAAAAAAAATGAAGTAATAGATGACAATGCAGGACACTTTGCATCAAGCATATGAACTTTTAATTCTACTTTGAATAACATCTAAATTTGTAAGCAACTTTTGGAGTTCCATTGAAGCAAATTTATTATAAATTATCTATGAAGATAGTTGGTTGGCCAGTTGAATAAAAATCTAACAAAAGCATTGTTATGCTAAGTAAATGTTCAATTTCCCAATTCACTCTATAATAATATTAAATCAATCACAAGAACCAATCAATACAGGGGAAAATATAAGATCAATTAAGCAGAGGATAGAGTGGGAACCTGTAGGTAGATCACTTTTGGAAATATGAAACCACAAAAAAAATTCAAACAACAATGAGTAGCCCCTTTCTCATTAAAAAATAGTAATAAGCAATATACCAGTCAACATGAACTCAGCAATATACCAATCGTTGCTAAGTTGCTGTTATCTATCAAATCAAAAAAAAAAAAAAAAAAAAAAAAACATTTGAGAGGAAATTAACATGGTCAAAATTACACAGGTTGTGAACATATTTATCACCTCCATATTTGTTCCTTTTTTTAATCAGTCATGGATAAAAGCAATCTGATTTCTTTTCTCCACCATGCTTTTCTCTTCCAGCTTCAATTTTTTACCAAAAATAGATGCACTTCATCTGCCATGTACAACACCCAACAATAAGTAGAAAATTTTCACAGGATAAAACCCAATCAAAAAACTCAAAATGAACAGACCCAAAAGAGGTAGAGCTCCAATTAAAAAACCCACCAATAAAAAATTCAACACCCTAAGAAAAACGATTTAGAAAGTAAAAAAGAAAAAAAAAATCAAGTAAAAGAACAAAGCACAAAAGAAGCTGGGATTTAGAGATACCTCAACTCAATCATCCAGGTTCTGTCAATATTTATATACTATGAGGAGAGTAAGACAGAAAGGAAGGGAGACAGAGAGGCTGCCGTTAGAAGGGAGAGAGGCTGACGTGAAATAAGTGTGAAACCATAGAACAGAAGGTGGGGAAGGGGAAGGAACTAAATGTGCGTGAGAAAGAGAAGGTGGGGAAGGGGAAGAAACAAAATATGAAACGGTGAAACTAAAACAGAACGTGGGAGAGAGGAATGAAAGTTGTAACCGTGAAAACAGAGTTTCAGAAAGGGTTTTAGTTGAAAAGGCTTTGGGTTTGAGCTTTATGGTGGAATTAAATTTATAAAAAGTGGGCTTTAAGTGGAGATAAGGCTGGAAAATATTTTATATTTATTAGTATTTTAAAATTGTCAAAAACTATTTTAAAATCTATATAAAAGAGGATGGAAATAACATGGTTGCTGATTTAACTCAACGTGAGTGTAGCAACATTAAATTCTACGCTTTAACTTTTAGTATTATATAGATAGATGCATGGGTTTTAAATCATAAATCAAATTATATCGAGCATTTCCTAATTGGGTTAGAGCACACGAGAGACCAATTATAAACACGTGTGTAGACACCTCATACCCTCCGCCCGGTCCACTCCAGGCCGAGAAGTACTTCCCATGAGAAAAACACTCATCGCGGGTGCTTGCACCCACAATGTGATATTAATAAGAGCACATGAGAGATTAATTAGCTAATTATCTTGTGTCATGTAGGCCAATTAGATTAAATCTATTCTTCCATAAATACATAATCGCAATTCACAATTGAGCATTAAATGAAGAATAACCCATCTATTGCTTAGTTATCTTTCTCTTAATCCTGCTATGTTTTTTTCTCTTAATAATTCTTTGGAGGTTGACTATCTCAAATTTAGTCAAATTTCATACAACTCTAGTCTATTTTCATATAATTTCCATTTATCCCTTTTAAGAATCATTGGATTCTAAACAGAAAACAATTTGGTAAAAGAAGTTATTAGACAAGTCAAGAACCCGAAGTTAATTAAATTTCTTCTACTGTAAGCAAAACCCCATTTAGAAAATAATGTGTCTACAAGAAACGCTTTAAAATATATGCAAGAATAGTGAGAATAGTGAGAATAGTGAACAATTAAATATTGTGTATGTGACCAAAATTTAAATTCGTATACGGTATATCTTAACTTGAAATTTCCTAATATTTTCAACAAAGATATTTAGGATTTGAATCCCACCACCCCTAATTATCACGTTATAAAATAAAAAAATTTATCGTGTATGTGGAACAAGGACATGAGCAAATAGTCATATGCTTAAAGTAATATGGGCACCCTCATATATGTTAGGAACTATTAACCCAAAAACTTACCAACCAAGTGCCGCAGGTGAAGATGATGCACTGCTTTCATGAAGCTAATAAGTGTGCCGATGCGCTAGCCCGTAGAGGTCCGGTCACCTAGCAGGACTTTGTAATCTATGATAGTCTGCCTGCAGACATTGTTATGCTTCTGTTTATGATTTTATTGGCACGTACTATGACAGCATTCTTCCTCAAACAGTTGTTTCCTTTGGGTAGTTCTTAATATATTCTCCTTTTTACCCAAAAAAAAAGTATTAACCCAAACCAAAGAGATATATATTGGGTCCGAAATATTAACCCAAAGAGAGAGATGATTTGTGGGGCCGTGGGGATGAAAGAAAACGATGTCGTTCCAGAACGTTAAGCCAAAAACAATGAGAGCCACCAAAACTAGATAAGCATTATCACAGAATATTGAGGATGCAAGAAGAGTTTAAGATATCCTAGACAGTCTCCAACGTAAAAGTCATTTGAACCACCAATAGAAATCGACCACCTCACAAATTTCTATCAAAAAATTCTAGCCCTACACTACCTCAATTTCCTCAGATGGACTAAACCATCCAAATTGTGCAACGTGGCACGCTGCCTTTGGTCAGCCAAGTAGTCCATTAAAATGTGACATTTACACGACATAGAGGAACATGTGCCATGTACATTATGAGCTATGCCCCCCAACAAAAATAGCTAGTAGCAAAGACAATGGCATTGCAAATGTACTACAATGCATGCAAAAATGCACATATTCACCGGATTTTTATGACGAAATCCAATGGTGATTCGAAAGGGAGTGTTGAAGAGGCTAAAACCAGGCCGGGGAGGTCCCCGGCGGAGCAATTTGCACCACTAGCAACAACATTTAGGCGGAGGCTACTGGTTGGTGTTGGCTCAGCTTCACTAGTGGCTATTGGTGCAGATTTTGGTGGCATAACTAGTTTTCTTCTTGGGTTATCACCAGAGAGTGGGAGGGGTCTTAAGCTGGATGTGCTATATCCTATTAAAGGCTATAGTCGTTGCATTGAGACAAATGAAGGATTTGGTTAGTAAGTCCTAATGCCATATGTTATAATGTTGTCAAAATTCTTTTGTAACTTTGTTTTAGCCTTTGTTTTGTCTCTAAAGCCAAAGAAAATAACCATCAATATGAATGATCACTCTCTTAAAACGATTATCAATATGACATTAAAATGAGTGGAATTAATGTCAATGGCCTTTGATTCAAACGGTGTTAGTACTTAGTAATCATGATGTGTGTTTGTGTATTAAGTATTTATATTCCTTAATAGTCTTTATCAAAATAATAGTACTTTTATTACATTAAACAATTCTTTATCCAAAGAAGGGGAGAGAAAACATTGATGCTACTTTGATTTTGTATTTGCTTTGCAAAGAACAGAATTCATATACCCAGCAAAATGGGTTGGAGATCAAACACTCTTGTATAGAGCTGTGGAGAAAACAGAGTTTGAAAGAGCACTTGATCCACCTCCAATAAGTACTGCCCAGTCCAACGACCGGCGGCGGAGCATTAGCGAACCAGTTGTCGCCTTTGGTCCGCCTGGTACAAGCGGCGAGCTCAATGTTAGTGTCATTGTGTCTACAGTTTCTAAAGACTTCTCGTAAGTACTTCAATTTTTGGGTTAACTTTGTAGTTCAATATAAGGAATTGGCATTGGTTAATTTCTGGGACTAAAGAAAAATACCTAGTGCAGTGCAAGTAAATTTCTGACATGAATGAGACAATTTTTGCTTAGCAAGTACAGTGTTACACCCAAAATTTGAACTTTACTAACATGTTCATACCATTACAAATGGTCCCATTAGCAAACATTGTCAAATCAAAATCTAGTTGTTAATCATTGGTTACGAAAGCTCTGAAGGGCCTGAACTATGTTAAATGTGACCAAAAAATGACCCATGAATTTGGAACTAATCCTTTACCTCTCTCTTCATAGAATTGAGGCATTTGGAGGACCAAAGGAGGTGGGAGAAGCAGTGGTTCGGACCATCACAGGATCTAGCAAACGCCCTGATGTTAAGGGGACATTGTTAGAATCAATTTTAAGAGAGGATCCCACAAAAAATGTCAAATACTATGAGCTTGAATTCAGAGTTGAGAGCCCCTCATTTAGGCGGCATAATGTCGCGGTTTGTTGTTCTAGTGGTGGTAGGCTATTTACTTTGAATGCTCAGGCACCAGAATCGGCTTGGCCAGAGGTGAAATCAGACTTCCAAACAATTGCTCATTCATTTAGTCTCACCTCCTGATAATGAGGAGGATAGGAGAACACTACAGTTTCTTCATGCAATTTTTCCATAACAGGGATGTTTTTAAACTTCTTGCAACCTGTCTTCATTGCCTGTACCTTTCCATGACTATTTTTCCCAGTACTTTCCTCTTTTCAAGGTTGGTTGGGAGATGGTATGAGGACCATGACTGTGACTGAAGTTGTTGTATTGGAGATAAAAGTAATCTTATTAAAGAAACACAGTTTGGACTTCAGACTTGTGACTACTACAAAACTAATTCAACAATATATTTTGCTTTCATTTTCTTCTAAACTACAATGGTTCTCATTAAATGCAGCACCAATGTCTAAAATCAGACCAGCTCAGGTTGTAGGGATGGGTAAAAATTACATATAATACATATATAATTGATATTTGCTCTTTAAACATTAGACTTCCTATACCTAAATTACAATTACTGTACACATTCAAGCACAAGTTATCTGTCTTCTCTTATTCATCTTCTCCATGTTCTCAGAAACCATTGCAGTCATGTTAGGATCTTCAAATCCAAGCTCTGCACCAAGTCTGCAAAGGAGAAATCAAATATTAACACAAATAGTAGTATTTAGGAAAACCTCAATAGTCTCAGACTACCCCATAGTCTAAGCTCCAACCACTCCTCATTATGTAACAAACACAATACTAGGCTTAATTGCAGACCCTTGTTGGGATGCAGCTTAATGCCATTGGGCAACAATGGCATTAGTCAGGCTTTATTTCTATTTTTGTTCTTTTCCATGGAAGAGACAAGAATGTTGGAGAGAGCAAGAGAGAAGTGGGGGGTGGGGAGGCGAGCAACAAGTACTACAACAGAATTAAGACTTAATTTGCTTACTTTGGATCAAGAACCAATTTCTGGACTTCTTTAATAGCTGAACTTGCTGCGTAAAGTGATATCTTTCCAACCTGTGTCAGAAACCCATATGAAAATGAGAACTCGCCAAAATAAAGAGAACAAGAATTGTTTGACAAAATAGAGGGGGGAGCAGAAGGAAGGAATTAAACAATTTAAAGCAATAAACTAAAGGGGTAAAAGTTAGGTACAATACCTTTTGTGCAGTACATTATGTTCTCCAATTAAATTCAAATCCAAAAATTTATATTGAATTTAATTGTCCTCGGAAATGAGAACACTGCTTGTGTCAATAAACCTAAGTGTTTGAATTTAATTGGGAAACCTAATGTACTAAACATAAGGTATTGTATCTAAATTTTGCCAAAAATAAAGAATGACAGAAGGAAAAGGAAGGAAATGAATACTTCTAGGAAAAATTTCCTTTGTCTGACCTCCAACACCTGCAGGTTTGCTTCATGGTCATTAGGGAGACAGCGGATCTCTTCAGCCAATCTTACAGCCTCCCCCAGACTTTCAGGAGATAAGAAATCAAGCCCCAACTGAACGTTGGACTGAGAATTTTACAAGGAAAGCAAACATCAATCTAATGTTACAAACCCAATTTCACAAAGAATCTGGAATTACTAAAATTTTCAACACATCTAAATTCAGTGTCTAATTTTCTACTAATTCAACCACCTATCAAAATAGTTTCTGCAAATTTAAGTTGTTTCATAAAGAATAAACAGGGAGTCTGCTTCAGCTTCCCACCCAGGGCCGTACTACGTCATGAAGCACATTGTACAGAAGCATGTGATATAAATTATGAATTGAAGACAGAACTTTTGTGCTCAAAAGTTAATTTTCTCTTAACTTTCAATAATTGGGAAGTCCAAACTTCATTAAAAATTTCACCCCTTCATTAGCATGCAAATACTGATAAAGAACTTCTCGGAAACCATCTACTGCAACTACTGAGAAAATTATAAAAACATATATATTTGAAATGGTTTATGCGCGCACACACACACGCATGTATATAGACATACACATGCAGGTGCACAGAACTATATATTTTAGCAGCTATAATAATAATGAGTTTTTAAATTTATAATGAACGTTGAAAGTGGGGTTTTGAAGCTCCCCATTTGGCCCACAATTTAATGTTGTAGCCAGGACTCACTCAAGATTATGAAAAGATCAAATTCCCATAACCTTCCTAACTGCAAGGCTTGCACATAAGAACGAAGATGAAGCCAAAATTCTTCAAGAGGGAAGATATATATATCCTTATGAAAGACACACAAAGTTTTAAAGCAACTATCATCTTAAGCAACATGACCAGCAGTGCCTGTCTTGCAGATAACCAAAATAACATCCTTCCATTAAAGAAACAAGAAAGAAATAACCCTTCCAAAAGACAACAGTCTAAGCTTCTATTAAGACAATGTCTACATTACACCAAAAGTCCAGATACACTCCTCTAATGAATATAATATATAGACCCTTCAGTCTCTCATCAAGAATTTTAAAGCAATACTCCAATCACGAGTCAAAAGAAACATTATTTCATTCAAACTCAATAATTTAAGTAAAAACATTTAATATTGGATTCGCTAAAAAAATTAGAGTTATACCAGCATGAAGGTAATCAACCATAGTGAACTTACCTGGAGATTTCTCACTTGGAAAGGGCATCCTGCAGGGACAAATACAGCTTGCCCCAAATGCTGTTCAAATGACCATGGCTCAACTCCTGAGGAAGAGGAAAGCTCTTTAGATTTTAAACAGGCATTCAGAAATGCCGTAGAAAGTACTTATGATTCAACATCAACACACAACTTGCATGAAAGGGGAGCTGTTATATAGAGAAAAGATTCTAGAAGGAATACCAAAAAAAACCACCTTGTTTTTAAATGCAAAATTAGAGTTCTCCAAATTTATTTATTTTAATAAGTTTTTAGTGAAAGGATACATGAATTTCATTAAATGCCCAAGAAAGTACTTATGATTCAACATCAGCACACAAATTGGATAAAAGGGCAGCTGTGACATAGAGAAAATATTTTAGCAAGAATCCCAAAAAAAAAAAATGTCAGCTTAGTTTTAAATGCAAGATTGGTGTTACTGCAAAATTTTCAAACCACAGGCTTCTTCCTTTTGTCAAATTTGGTTTAAAAAAACTCAATTCTTTTTTTTTTCTTTTTTTTTTTTGAGAGGTTTGAACAAAACTCATTCTTAGTGGTTAGCTTTTCCATAACTTTGTCTGTGCCATGTACATTTCAAAAATAACTGTCATGCTTAGTTGGGAATGATGTGAAATATATTAGAATATTAGACAAACATAAAACCAGTACTACAACTTTTTTTCTTTTCAGGGAAAATTCCTCAGAGAAATACAGTTAATAGCAGGAAAAATTCCCCCAAATAATCCAGTAAATAGTCGTGTTGAAACACATCTCAACATGCATCTTAGGTCAAAAGAAGTATTCTGTCTCCAAAGCTTGATCAATAATTAGGAACATCAATTGTTACTTATCCTTACCAAATTCTTCCTTTAGCTTTCTTTTATGATGCCCATTCAGGAATACCGTTTCTTCATAAAGATGCCTTTTCACCTGAAAACCCAAAAGTTATTAGGAGCTCACATTAAGCAAGCCAATTACGGTATATTCAATTAAAAGAAAAACCATATTTACTAAGATTATAAGATAAAAACTTACTAAATCATTTGATACTCCATCAGGCTTCCCAAATTCTTTCCAGTGAATTCTTAAATAATCAGTCACCTTTGGGACATCCTGCCGGCGAAAAACATCCCATAGAACTCCAGGATCACTCCTTTCAGGGACATCTTCACCCTCTCTGCTTGATGTTTCACAATTGACATTATTCTCTTTAACATCAGCAGTTTCAATCCCCTGATCCACCATTGACTCATTTTCATTTTCATCCACTTTTGCACCACATTCATCCTGCACACTTTGACTACCAAGCAATATATCAGGGGACTCTTCCTCATCCAAATCTGCTTGTGGATCCTCCAGTGATTCTTTCATCTCAGAATCCTCAAAGGATTTTTGTATCTTTTCAATCTTTACAGTCTGCCGGCCTTGTAGATTCACATTACAAGTATGCACCAATAGGTATACCTGACCATAGTTCAATGATGTCAATTCAATTTGACTCATCACTTTGTTGGTTTACATCAGATGACAGGATGGGGGATAAAAATAAGAAAAAAGCTCATGATGTTAGACTCCAGCAACATACGGATTAAGGGTTTTCAACCCATACAGCAATATAGATTATATTATGACATATTTATAACACTTGAAGCTAGCTAAATTCAATAAGAATAACAATCAGGTTCTATGGTTATTAAGTGCTTGTTTATAATATTGGATCTCTAATACAGTATTATTATATACAATTTGAGAACCATGAAATTAGAGGTTAAAACTTGAGATGCATACATGATTAACGATTGTGCAAAGAAATATTTTAGTGTTTTTTCTAATTTGATATGGTTAATATTTTTAGGGGGGGAGTATACAGAAAATACAGCTTACAAAAATTTTCAAATACAAACTGCAAATCAAATGCAACAGTTTTGTAAAAAAAAAGTATATCCAAAAAGTTAACATCATCAACAATAGGTCAATGAGAAAGGGGAAGAATAATAACTTACCATGTCACGCATATTGAAATGAAGATTGGTCACTGGATCGCCTCTACCAAGTTCTTCATAGGTCCCATAAGAAATAAAAATTTTAGGTCCTACATCATTCTGCAAGGAATAATGAGGCAATTTTGCAGCAACATTTAGAAGACCCCACTTGGAGTGGATATACTCAAGTAAGGGCAGTTTACTGATAAAATCAGGCCTCTGGTACAATAAGAACTCTTCAGATGCACTGGGGGAAGGCCAATCCTTCAACTTCAACATTTCTGGCTGACCATTTTCAAGAATTCGTCCATCAGAATATCCTTTGATGAACTGACCAAGTTCAATGTCAACCTGCCATCATGTCAAACCACAGAAAGCAAATATAAAATTAATTAATTGAGTTTCAACCAAGTAATAATTTACTCAATATAAAAATTATTCATTGCAATCAACAGAGACATGAGAGAACACAGAAGAGCCTTAGAAGAAATCAGCAATAGCTAGCAGAGCTTACCTCAGAACAGTCAAAGCAATCTATGGCCTTCACCTCTCGGTTCTCATCTTTTGTTTTCTCGTCTGCTGTCTCCTGAATCCCTCTCCATATAACCATCGGATCCCAGCTTGAAGTTGATGGGCTATCAAACACCTGTTTGACAATAATAGGTTCACCCCTGGCCCAGTGCTTTCTAAAATTTCCAATCCCATCAGATTTAATATCTTGAGTTGCAGGGCAGTACAAGAAATTATCATCACTGTCTTCTCTATGAGCATATTGGCAGAGTCTGGGATCATCCAACCCAGTATTTTCTAGGCTGCCAGCATCATATATCCTACACCCACTAACCATTTCCTCCACATTTTTTACCAGTTTTGCAACCCAGTTCATCTTAAAAATGCGGCTTAAATTTAATGATGAGTGACCACAGCCACCAAACTCTGGTGGGGGGCATGGAATACTACCATCACTATTGGCTTGCCAACCAGGAAACTTTTCCGGTAAAATTAGTTTTAGTTTGGATACTTTCATTTGCCCTGTCGCAGTTGCTTTGTCTTGACTTTTGCCACAGATCTGATTATCTGCCAATTCTCCTTTAACATCATTTTGAGATGCTTCCCGAAGATCTTGACAGCAACTAAGGCACAGATCATACGTGCAACTGGCACAACGCCGATGATAATCTGTAATGGGTATCCTACAGAAATTGCTACAAGGAAAAACAGAGAATGAAGGCAAATCAGAAATCAACAGCAAATAGAGAAGCCAGAAATAAACATAATAAACTAATCAGAAAAATCTTATCTCTTTTATAGTGAAGATAAATCACAAAAAATGAGATGCAATGAATAATGTTGTTTCATTGCTACTTTTTGAGACTCTAATGACATATAATTATAAACTAAGTGACTTTAACACAAATAGCTTAATAGTGTTCCTCAATTACCAGCACATCTGCTCATCTGCATTCACTTTTGTCCTGGCAAGAAATAGTTCTTTCCCTGATGACAAACATTATGTAAATATTGGTCACATAATGTATAAATGGTACATACCCAAAAAATTAAAATATAAAGAGAGAGAGAGAGAGTATTTTAAATGTCACTAGGAGCATGAACAAACGACATCTTACCATTCAACTTTTTTTGTAGTTCTACTTCAGAAGCCTGCTCATGATGGATTTGCTTAACTACCGGAAGCACCGAAGATAATAGGCAGTGAAGATATTTCAACTTGTCTAGAACAGGTATTTCACGTATTCTAACCTGAAACTCAAAAAAATTTATGATAATAAAGGTCAAAGAACCATGCCCAGTGAAACTTGGTAAGCATATTTCACAATATTAATGAAACTTAATCATGTAAAGAAATGGTGGCCTCTTCAACCCATATATGAAATACCTTTATTGAATTATCTGAACGCAAGCACACTTTGCAACTACAAGTACCCCGGCATGCAGGGCAACTTCTCTGAATTTCTTCCAATGGAATATCTGAGTAACTAAGGTAGTGAAGCATGAAAATCAGGTCATAAAAGAAGCATAATGACTAAGTTGTAAAAATTAAAACAAAAATACCATCTCACATCTAAAGTGATAAAATACTAACCATGTGGAGATACAGCTATCACAATATCCTCTCCTATCACATTTAAGGCACCAAGTAACTTTATCTCTATCATTCCTCCGGCATTGGTGGCAAGGTTGCCCACCGGCTTCTTCAGAGGAATCTGTACTTCCATCAGAATCCTCCTGGAAAAAAACTTGTAAACCCCGGCATCAGATAACATAGAAGAGGTAGAGAAAGGGTTCCTAAATATTAATAAAGGGTAGAAATACAAAGTGACAGACCCACCCAGAAAACTCTTGAAACAAAATCAAATATCAACATTGAATTTTGAATTAGTCATTCTTAAGGATAAGGCTCCACTTCATTGATAAAGGGATTAAAAAATTTGAACCAAACAACAATGATGTATCTCTCACACCATATGGCTTATACAGTATGTTTCCATCTTCAGTCCATATATCCTTTTTGTGTGTGTGTGTGTGCACCTGCGTGATATTAATAGGCAGTATCAGAGATCATTAACAATAACTTCCTTATGATATTCTTTAGTCTAGCTTTGAAGTTTGCAGGAGAAGCAAGGTGTCAAAAGGATTGAAAGGGAACAAGGTAATCAAGTTTCATTTGTTCATAGTCTGATCCAGCTAGAATGGCAGTAAAAGAGCTGGAGCCAAGGTTTTTTGTTATTTAGGTAATAATAATTTTGAAAGTAACGGCTGTAAAAACCATTTGAGAATTCACCCGTGCCATTAAAAAGATGTGCTATTCTATCCCAGATATAAGCCTCTTGTTCTCATACCGGCAAGTGCAGCTAAATGTAAGACATACTTTCTTAACAGAGTTATAATGAAGAAAACTTCATCCTTGTATCAACATTCTACAAGTATAAGAGACAACTTCTCGGACACTCTTCTAACAGTCAATTTACTCTAGGATCCTTCCAGAACTAAGTTTTCTCCCTCTTCCTTTTTTTTTTTTATTGGGAGGAGGAGGAGGAGGGGGAAGTGTTTGGATAAGTGATAATTCTGTCCGTAACTGCAAGAACTTAAGCATACAGGAATGATACTTATTACTTAAGGTCCCCCTAGAGAGTTACAATCAAAAAGAGTAATAATATTTCAATTACCGGTTTCTATTCAATCTGAGAAAAAGAATTTCTATTACCAACAACAAAAACAAATCTCAGGAGATGCAGCCAAATATTTTAAAACAAAACTCACCGTCATAGCATCATTAGCATCAAAGCTCCTTTGTGATCTACTCTTAGATGAGTCCATGCCCGAAGTTGGTGGTGTTTTGTGAGACCTCCAGTTTTCTTCAAAATGTCCAGCATCTCTTTGTGAATTTTCATTTGTCTTTGAAGGATTACGTGCGGCCAAACTCCTCATCGCTGCTGTCTCAGGTGAATAGCGAAACTGATTCTTGGATACCTTCTCAAACAACATTTTCCCTGAGGCTGGAACAGGATAATCTTCAACTTTTGTGTTCACAGGCGGTGTATCATATTCATCACTCTTACTCTCCAAGTAAATATCACTTTCACCTAACGACTTCCTCTTGGCTTTCTTTAAGTTAGCTCTCATTGCAGAATTAGCCGCCCTCTTCTTTGCCTGGATGTAGTGCTTCTCACATACTGTCTTATCTGGCATCGACATGGCCGTGCATCTCCATTGTTTCCCATCCGACCTCTTGCAACGCAAATCATCTGGAATTCCAACATTATCCTCAGCATTTGCAGAGGATGATCGTGGATGATCCATTGTACTCATGTTATGGTAAACTCCAACCGTGATATAACATGCAGAGCATTAGACTGATAAAAGCAACCTGCAAATAATCCTTTAACACCTACCACACACATCAAAAATTAATATAATTCCATCAAACAATGCTGTACATACAAAAGAAACCAAGAACCAGAGAACCAACAAACAATGACCAATTCTTAAGTAACACGAGCAGATGAAGAACGAACATATCCAAAACCAGTCATAACACAACGAGATACAACAAAAAAAAGTTTATACGCAGCAAGACGGGTCAACTGGCAAACATATTAAACTATAATTTGTGCAAGGGAAACAGAAAATAAAAATCTTCACCAGTTGGAGCCAATCTCAGAAGGGTTTAACGGTAGTTTCTCTTTCAATCATTCATAATACAGGAAAGCACAATGAGAAATTAGAATGTTAAAAGTTCAACGCAAATTGATGAATATACTAGTCCAAACCTCAAATTCCAAGAAAACTTAATTCTCATTAGCTGGCAAATTTTTTTTTTTTTCCTAAATTTAGACCACGTAGATTGCTAATTACAAATTTACAAATCCTCCAAGTCTTCATTCTCTACAATTAAATCTTATATATACAACAAATTCTTTTGAAGCCGAAAGTAGTACACAAATAGGTGTGTGCCAAAAAAAAAAAAAAAGCAAGAATTCACGTTCTAACAACCAAGCCCTTCATAATGCACGAAACAAATCAATTAAGAAACCCATAAGGCACGCACAAAAATACTTCACAACAATAATAATCACATGGGTCACGAAAAAATCAAAAATTTACAGCAACCCAGATAAAAACAAACTGCATTTGTCCCCAAAAAAAATTTATACCCACACATAAAACGAAAAAGAAAGATTCAATCTTGAAGAAGCACGAACCAGTCAAAGGCATAGAGTTTTAAGAAAACACACATACAGAGATATAAACAAACACATATATTATGTATGAGCAAAAAGTAAAGAAAGAAATACAATATGAGAGAGAAGGGTACCTGAAACTAGGGTTTGACGCCAAGTACAGAGAAGAAAGTACTAAAACGAAGAACCCTTTTAAGGAAAAGGGAAAAGGAAATTTGGGAATTTTAAGAATTGTGTAATTCCTATTTTCTCTGGCTAATCAGTCCAAATAGCTATGAGCCTATGACCCTTTTGGTCTCCGCCTTCTTTTGTTTTCTTTGTTTTTTTGTTTTCTGTTTTTTTTAATTTGCTTTTCATGTTTTCTGCTCTCTTTTTAACTTCTCTGCCTCTGGGTTTTCCAGACACTGTGTGTTAGTGCAATAACCAGGTCGGTACCAGCAAAATTCTAAAACAAACCTTTTTTTTTTTTTTTTTTTTTTTCCTTCCTCTATTTGCTTTTTTACAATTTGCTGAAGTGGCAGTAGTAGTTTTTTTTTTTTTTTGGTTTCTTTTTTTTAAATTTTATTAACAATAGTGTTTTATTTAATTGGGATGAAAAACAAGTCCGGATAAGTGTCATGAATAAGAAGGATGAGATTATTGAAAAATTGCTATGTTTTCGATATTTTTACTGCATTTTTAAAATAAATTATAAGTAGCAAGTTGTTATTAGTAGTAAAAAAATTATTTAAGTTATAGATTCTAATTAGAATCAACCTCTTATCCATGATATTATTTCTATATCTTAATTAATAAAGGTTTTAGTTTCTTATTAAAAAAATTAAAAACTATAACCAATATCAATTTATTACTAATAATTTGTTGTGATAATAATGTAATTGCAGTGCTTCTCATTTTTATCAGTCATCTTGATTTGACTTGTTTATTGCAGTAGTCAAATTTTAGGAAATATAACCTAATAGTTGGGACAGAGAGGATTCCGGTCAGTTTTTATTATTAGAGGTATCAGGGTGCCCACTAATTTAGTTACAGGACAATTAGGAGAGAAACTATTATATTCATCGTAGAACCTATTATATATTGGAGAAAAAAAATCTAATATCACTTTTTTTCTCTTACTTCTTTCGGTAGATAGTTCAGGGCCCCAAGTGGCTAAAGCCCAGACATTAAAACATAGAATAATAAAAATGGTAGAAATTTTTATTTTAAATTCCATAACTTCATGATATAACAAATTAATTCAATAGTTTTAAAAATAATAAATTAAATCATAAAGTTTCAAAATGTAATAAACTAAACTCAACAATTTCAAAAAATAACAAATTAAACTCTAATTTAAAAAAAGTAACAAATTAAATATACAATGAGTCAATGAGGGTTTAATTTGTCATTTTATTAAAAAAAACCTCAAGGTTTAATTATATGATTAATTATTTACTTTTTAAAACCTTGAGATTCAAGTAGTTATCTTTGAAATTATAGGGGCTAATTTGTTACACCTTATAAAGTATTGAGTTTAAAATGAATATTTCCCTAAAAATTGTCATTGATTGGGCAGGTCGGTTGGACTGGATTAGTTTAGGGGACTAGTAATTTGAAGTGTGAAGAGTGAAGACACAACCTTTGTTTTTTGTTTTTTGTTTTTTTTTTTTTTTTAACCCAGTGTAAAGACATAACCTTATTTCCTTGACAGGTACTATGCCCCAGTGCCTCCTCCCTAGTCTGCTGGGTCATTTTTACTTTTGAAATCAAACAGGTCCGAGAGAGAGAGAGATGGATGACTCTGCCCAATCCTACCGACAATAGGCATGGATCATGTTTGGTTTTAAGACATCTAATTAATCCGATTACAGGTTTATATATATATATATATATATATATATAAATCCAAGAGGAGGTTAGTCTAACTTCTCTAATATTTGTGGTACAATCTTCATAATCACAACATGAGTAAAATACTATTTTATGTATATTCCTTCTTCTTCTTCTTTTTATTTTTTTATTTTTTTTGTTATAGACATGCGGTTAAAGGAGAAAATGTGTTTGTCTGAGAGAGAGAGGGAGAGAGTTGAGCTTCCTTAAAAATAAAATTAAAAAGAGTTGGAGAGAGATAGTGAGTTTTTTTTTTTTATATATATATTATAATTTTATAGTAACAATGAAGGTAGGGAGAGTTTAAACCTAGATGTCTTGAAAACATCATGAAATACCAACTAATTGAACTACAAGGCTCTTGATGTGAAAGAAAGAGAGTTGAAATTAAGGATTAGTGGGTTCCAATTAACTTAACTTGTATGTTCTGAAGAAGAAAAAAAAGCTCTACATAATTTTCTTGTTATTGAATTTTCCACCTTGAAATGGGTGCTTTCTTAGTGGATAATAAGAACTATGTATTAAGTGCTTGTCTCGTCCTGATTCACACATCAAAATAAAGAACAAAAAATTAAAACAGATGCAAAATCATGAATTTCAAAGCCAAAAAGGGTAAAAATAAATACAACACATTTGAACGGTGAATCAAAAAGTCACAACAATTGAAAAATCTATTTTACAGCAATTAAGACTAAAACCCTAATTGGGTATGGTCAAAAGGTTGGCTCTTTTATTTGACCGTTGGATTGTTTTGAATTTTTAGACCGTCTCATAGGACATATTTTTCACTTCAAAACGATATTTTATGGGCCAAAATCAAAGTTAAAATAAATGAGATATCACCAAAATACCAAAAACCCTAACAAAAACATTCATTTTTTTCAAGAAAACTAGTAGTTTTTTACCTGATTTCGCGCAATAAACTGTACCGATTGGGCAAGAACTGGAACGAGTGGGCTGGACCATCTTGAAGAACAAGGTCTTAGCTAATTTTTCATCAAAAGGGCTCAACGATATCTGTAAGGACTCAATTTGGATTGGACCCCAAAAGAGGGGAACGTTTAAGCCCAAACAATAAAATTTTTAGAGAGCGGGTGTAAGAGCTAAGCCCAATTGGTAGAAAAAAGACATTATCGTTCTACAATAAAGGAAGCTTCAAACTAGTTTCAACGATATCTTTTTCTTCTAGGCTAGGTTTTTAGGGGATATCTTAATGAGTACTCCAGTATTTTCTCTCTCTCCTTTCTTTTTCTGCCCCCCTTTTTCAATGTCATATTCTTTCTCGTTATATACTGCATTTTTTCTTCATTCTCGCCGTACACGTGTAGGTTTTAATCTGGGAGCTTCTTTTCGTCCCATCCAGCACGTCCTGGAACCTTTGCTTGGCGGCCATAAGACTGCTTGGTTACTGTTCAAGTATCGCCTCCACATTAATGCGGCCAGAGAGTTAGCTGAGAAGCATTTAATGTGGAGGTAGCAGCTTTATTAGATATTTGCTACCTTTTTCGGTTCCTACTTTGTTAATGTTTACTTTTAGTTCATACGTAACTTTGTAAAGGACCTTGAGTACTAAAATAGTTACATTCACCATAGACCTTGGTTCAGAGGTGGACCTTGTCCTCGGACGTAATTTGGGCTATTACACATAACTTACATCTCTTTGTATTATGGCGCTCTCAAAATAACACTCTTTAACCATCCTCGGACATGTGGGTGTCCTCAGACTGGGCCGTTGGGCCACAAGCCCACTCGGACAATAGGCCCCACAATATCTGTTTCGGATTGGAAAATATGAATTTTTCAAGAAAAAACGTCACAGAATTTTTCAGCTTTGCGTCACCTTCCTTCTAAGTGCAATATCTCGACGACCGTAACTCCAAATAGAGTGAGGCTAGAACTGTTGGAAACTAGACATCCAGAATTTTCTAAGCATATATAAAAATTTGAAGAAAATGGATCTTGGAAAGGTCTCCAAATAGCCGCATGACGATTGGGCTAGAAATAAAAAATTAAAAAAAAAAAAAAGACAAAATATGCTGATGATGTGGCAAAAATAGGAGGATAGCATAAGTGTAACATGTTATGTACACTTATGCTAGCCTCCCATTTCGTTATTTCCCTTATAAATATCTCCCATTTTTGTGAAAAATCATGAAGAAAGATGGAGAAAATGAGTGAAAAATAGAGAAATAGGGAGAAAAAATTGAGGAAAATCATAAAATAGTAAGAAAATTATGAAAAAAATACCTTTAAAAATTCAAAAAAAGTTCTCTCTCTCTCTCTCTCTCTCTCTCTCTCTCTCTCTCTCTCTCTCTCTCTCTAGGAAACCCACACCAAAAAAAAAAAAAAAAAACTCCATTTATTTTTGTTTGTAATTTTTGTGGGCAAGGCTATAGGGATGGGTTAGTTTCTTAATAACTACACCCCCCCCCCCCCCCCCCTCTCTATACTATCTTGCAATCATCATTTCCATATATATAAAATCTTTTTATCTTTCTTGTTGTTCACAGTTGCTTTATTTTCCTATGCTTTTGTGTATATTGTGTATATATCTCTCTTTATTTTAATGTTCATATTATTGTTGTTGTGCTTGTTTTTCCCAAATGAGTATTGGACCATCTCCTAGGATTTGTATGGGAAGTACCCTTAGGAGTAAGAAATCTCATCCCACCTAGGCATCTAGAAATTTTACTATTATTGCTTTTAATTTATGTCATCCCATTTACTTTAAAGCAATCCTCGGTCCTCTTTTAATTTATGACATCCCATTTACTTTCTAGCAACCCCCATTGCCTTTCATTTTATGTCATCCCATTTAATTTCATACACACACACACACACACTCTCTCATATCTCTCTCTCTCTCTCTCTCTCTCTCTCTCTATATATATATATATACACACTGTATCTAGACACCTAACTAAAAAATAGATTTTCTATCATCTCTCTTAAATGGTTTTTAAACCTCAAATAGAGCACAATATGGGTATGTCTTATAAGAATTATGATAACTTAGAACTCTCATTTCTTTATAATGGAGAACCTATAAGGCTTGAAAGAGATTAAAATCTATTTAAGCGGGAAATAAAAAAACATTTTTATTCAAAATTTACAATATTCCAAGCTTTTTACTTTTATGTCATTTAAATTTATGCACTTTATTTTCCTTGCAATTTATTTTCTACACTTTATTAGTGTTGTTTCTTTATATTTCTTATCATTAAAGTTGCCATAAAGTAAATATGCTTGGGTACAACATTTCCTCTACACACTATTTTAAGAAATGCTTTTTTTTTTCTAAATCTTTTCCCGCCTCTTTCTAAAAAATTATGAATTTTTTTTTCAAATAAAAATATTTTTTTTTTAAAGAAAAGTCTTTTCCTTTTAAAAGAGTTTCAAAACAAAAACCTTTTTTTAAGATGCCTTTCCTTTTTACAAAAAAAAAAAAAAAAAAAAATTCAAAAAAATTTTTTTTTTAAGGAAATCCGAAACCTAAATAAAAATCTGTTTCCTAAAACTGTTTTCAAAATGAAAATTTTGTTTTCAGAAACTGTTTTCAAAATAATAAAAAACTGTTTTCAAAATAAAAAATATATTTTTCAAAGAGGGGAAACCCGAAACAAAAAGTTATAAAATAAATGTTTTCAAAGTTTTTCAAAAGAAAATGTTTTCAAAAAGAAAATGTTTCCAAAAGTGTTTTTCTATATACAAAAGTGTGCTTTGAAAAAAATGCTTTCTTCAAAAAAATACGTGTCTTCAAAAGGAAATGTTTTCATAAGACATTTTTACCACGTTGGAGAAAATTGTTTGTATATAGTTGTTTTCAAAAAAAACTTGTCTTCTTTCCTTTCCTAAAGAAAACCGGTTTTACTATAAAGAAAAAAAAGTTTTAAAAAATTAGATGTGTTCTACCACGTTGTTTTTCAAAAAAAAATTGTTTTCCCTCTTCCTTTAAAAAATAAAGAAATACCTTTTGAAAAAGTGTTTTACCACGTAAAAAAATGTTTTTCTCATAACCTCACAATAAAATCTTTTCTAAAAAATGTGCTTATGTAAAATAATAAAAGTTAACGTTGTAACTTTTTAATTTTCTTAGAATAGTGGTAGTTTGCGGATCCGTGTTCCAGGTTCATTCTCTTGAGTTTTTGAACACCCTATAAGTTTATATTGTCCCTAATATTTATTGGCACTAATGAGTTTTCTATGTCATCTTTTTACATGATTAAAATGAGAAAATGGTGGATGACAAGGTGTTATTCTTTCAACTCTTTTTTTTTTTTTTTTTTTTTTTTTTTTTTTTATGTTGTGATTTGTTTTTGTATAGTATTTAGTACTCACATGATAGCTATATAGTAAATAAATACTCATATGCTATTGTAAAGTATACTTGTATGATCTCTCATATTTACTTATGTATATATCTCACATGTTTTGATTGTAAATATTTTGTTGGAGATAATATTCACATGATAGCTATATGGTAAATATTTACCCATGTTTATATATGTATATTGTTTGCAAAAACTTATAATAAAAAAAAAAAAAAAAAAAAAAACTTAAATTGCCAAGTATTCTATTTTTTCATAAAAAGTTAGTGTTTTAAATAAATTAAAATGAGATACTATTTTCAAATAGGTATTGTGGGGTGCCTAACACCTTTTTTCACATGTAACCAAACTTCTGAATCCAAGATCTTTGGTTCAAAAACTTTTGGTTTGCCTTGATTAACAAATCCTTTAAAAATTGGTTTAGTTAATTAGGTAACTTAAAATAAATTAGACATCTAGATGACCAATCACATCTAATACAAAACCAAAAGTTGGTGGCGACTCTTAAAATAAAAAATTTTAAAAAAAAGTGGGACTCACATACACACTCCACTCTAGGTACACATGCATACAAGAGTCACATCGCTAAAAACCCAATGTGAGACAAAACACCTAAGTTCTAGAAAATTAAGGGCGTTCACAATGAGGGGAGTAGAGTAGAGTTGGCTGAAAATAGACTAATTTTAGGCCAATTTTACTCTACGCCACTCTCTTTTCCCTACCCTCGATCCAATTGGATCGTAAGGTCCTTAAACTATTTAGCCAAAAAAATGCCACATGTTTGGTAATTTTGTTAAGTAGAGAAGGGCACCCTTAAAAACTGAAAACCTACTTAAAGATAAAGCTCTAGCAATAAATTTAACTGAAAAGACCTTTGGCATTTTGAATATTTGGTAAATTACTATGCTTAAAAGTTAAGAATTAATAATTAATACGGTACTTTTTCAATTAAAGCTCTGAGTTTCAACTTTTTGTATTGAAGATGTCTTCAGTTTTACCCTTAAAATTGTTTTCAATTTTAAATGATCTCTTAAAGCTCTTTAATGCAAATGTTTTGACAATTTCTGCTAACAAAATTTAAGTCTCTTAAAACATTGGTTAATAACTAATGCACACTATTAGCGTAATAGTCACCTTGCAAATATAAGTTTTTGTGAAATGTGAGAGGTAAAGGCCAAAGTTCAAGTTTTCAGAAGAAAATTTTATACGCATATACATTTAGATTATGTTAAAGTAGAATTCTATAAAAAAAAAAAAAAATTCGGTTAATAGAATTTTTAGGATGGTGATAATGGCAATGATGTAGTTGTGGTGGGCGATTGGTGGAATTTTGGTGTAATTGTGGTCGGTGGTTGCTTTAATTGGTATTAAAATACAAGGGTCAAGAGCTTGTAGTTTAATTAGTTAGCATATCTTATTGTTTTCAATAGAGACATTCATGATTCAAATTTTCACCTCTTCAACTATTGAATTATTAAAAAAAATGTATTAAAATACAATGTACTTTCATCTTGTAATATTTAAAAGCTCTCTTTCAATTTGATTATCAAACATGGGTTACAATTTCAAACCACTTTATTATTGTAGTTTGCCCAATGCTCACTATAACTTAAAAAAGAAAAGAAAAGAAAGTTAAAGCTCATAATTGCACAAGCTTGACGATTAAGGGCCCGTTTGATTTCCCCATCACTCAATTTTCTTAACTTAGTTTCCAAAACTCATAACTAAAACTCAAAACTCATCACTTAGTTCTCAAATCCCACTTTTACTGAAAATTTCCAAAACTCTTGTTTGGTTTAAAAACCCAATCACATTACTCATTTTTTTAAGTAAACTTTTTGCTAAAGTTGTGGACCCCACCCACTAACTATACACAGTGGTGAAGTCGTTTCCTACCCACGTGTCCAGGTTCTTTTCTTCTTTTCTTTTTTTCCTCTCCTTCATTTCATCCCATTAGAAAACCCCTTTTTTTCTTTTCTTCCCTCGCCTCCCACATCAACATAGAAGCACAACATAGCAAACCCAAACTGGTCTTGCTCTCTCTTTGATGGTGACGATCTAGTCTCGCTTTCTCTCTAATGCCACAAAAAAAAAAAAAAAAAAATCCAAAAGAAAGCATAGCAAACCCAAACCACAAACATAGCAAACCTAAACTCAAAATCCTTAGATCGGAGACCCAAATCACAAAATTAGACACAGAGGTGAACCGATCTGGGCTAAGCTTGAACTGATCTCACGGTGGCTCGTGGTGGTTGCTCATGATGGTGACGGTGGTTGCTTGTGGTTTTTTCTTTCTCAGTTGTTTTTGGTTGGTTTGAATTGGTGGTTATTGGGTTTAAAGTGGTGGGTTGTTTCAGTTGTTTCAGTGGTGGAGATCTGGTTATTGGTCATGGTAGAGATCAAGTTTGATTGGGTTTTTGGGTTTCAGTTGGTGTTTTGGTGGTGGTTTGTTGTGGTGGGTTGCTGTGGTGGCACTGGGTGGCGCTGGGTTTGTTGTGGTGGTGCTGTGGTTGTTTGCAACGGTAATACCTAATAGCTCTGAACGGACAAGATAACACAGAAACCTATGGGCCCCACAGAGTCCTAAAATTTACCATTGTGCCACTGAGTTATGTATCTCAGAAACTGAAAACACCAATTTGGTGTTTTCGGTTTTCATCACTCTCAGGAAATCAAGCCAAACAAAAAAAATTATGTGGGTCCCACTTTTTTCATCACTAAGTTATGAGTTTCCAGTGATATCACTCAAAATTGGCCTAAACCAAACAAGCTCTAAAACTCCATTCTTAGATGGTGCTAAACTCTAAAGTCTAAATAAATCATTAAAAGTTTTTTTTTTTATTTTATTTTTTATTTTTATAGAGAATGAGATCGTTAAAAGTTGAAAGATTACACATTGTCATTCAAGATAATTTTTAATAATTTTCTTGAAAATTTTAGGCTAAAGTACACTTTTGACCTTTGATTTTTTTTTTTTTATAATTATCTTGACCTTTTACTTTTCCAATTTATTCATTTTAAGCCTCGATTTAGCTTCCCATTTGGCCATTTATATTTCAAAATTTTCATTTTGACCATTCATTTTAGTTCTTCATGAAAATGAAAATTTTGAAATGAAGAAGGTTGATGGAACTTTGGTGCTTTTGGTTTACAAAAAATTATTTAATAAAAATCAAATATCTATATCATATACTTTCTTAGGTTCATTACATAATGGCAATTTCATCCATTGCTATTTATATACACAATTCGACGTAGTTTTGCTGAACAGGTAAAACTTAGGAATAATTCATTAGGTGTATGCATTGGGTTCATGTACTTAAGTACTACCCTTGTTAGACTTAATGATAATTTTATAGATTTCTTTTAATCTCTTGCATTGGGTTATGACGTGAGATCACTTGAATATTAATAAAACGTGTCACTATTTAAACTCACAGCGCTCAAACTTGCCGTTGTGATGAGTTACAAAGAAGTCCTATCACTAGAGAGTAGAGTTTACCTCCCCAAATGGTAATTTAATAAATCACAATAGACAAAAGGACAAACTTAATTAAAATAATAAAATTTAAGCACTAAAATAATACGAAAAACTTTAATGACGAAAATAACAATTCTCCCAAGTGTAAAAGTCTACGTCAAAACCGAACTCAATTCTCAATCACAATCATACAAAAGAAAATTGTAAAACAAGAGGTCGCATGACTCACATTCCTCGAAAAACAAATTATGTATATACACATTAAAAAACTTACCAAAAGTAAAACAAAAATTTATAAATACTAGTAAAAATTCCCAACATAAAACATTTGTGTCGGTCCGTAACGAAAAGTTAACGTAGTTTACATCTCAAAACATGTTTCCCATCCCACCCAATCAGAAATTGACACATTTTCCCGTTTGATCTAATCTTAGAGAGAGAAACACAGAGAGTCACAGACAGCTACGACTTACCAAAACAAAAAACAACATAAACAAAAACAATACCCCAACCCTCGTCCCATAATTAAAAAAAAAAAAAAAAAACATATTTCATATTCTATCACCTGAGTCTACAAAAATAGCAGAAACGAAAAGAATCAGAGTCTGATCGATCTGATTGATTGAGAGAGAGAGAGAGAGAGAGAGATGGCTATGGCTCGAGCGAGCTCTGGGCTGCAATACCCGGAGCGGTTCTATGCGGCGGCTTCATACGCCGGTTTCGACGGCGACACCAACTCGACCTTCAAATCTCTCACCTCTAAGTTCTCTAAAGAGTCCGCTGCTCTCCTTTACGGCTTGTACCAACAGGTATTGCCTCCAGTCTCTCTTCGATCCGCTGCGTTTTGTTTCGTTTCCAATACTCACCGTTTATTGCATTGCGTGAATTTGATTTGTGCTGGCTGAGATCAATGGGAAATTGCTGCTACTGTTGCTGTGTGCAATGTGTTGTAGGTAGTTCGTGATGAAATGGTCGCGTTTTGGGTGTTGATTTAGGTAGATCTGGGGTTTTGGGGTGTTGGGAATGGTTGATCTGGGGTTGTGTTTGGTTGCTGGGAAAATGTGGGGTGAGAATTTTAGACTTTTGTGAATGAGAATTCCCTTTTTTTGGGGGGGGGGGGGGACTAGAATTGAGCTTCTTGGTGACCAAATAATAGTTGGTTGTAATGAATTGAGGTTAATCTTTGTGTCAAATTGAGTATCAGTGTGTGTGGAATGTTTGATTGGTGAAGTATTCTTAGTGTTTTTTTATTTTTTCTAATGACGAATTGTTTGTTTGATTTGCAATTGTGGCGAACAAACTTGGTTCGTGAATTCAAGTATCTGTTTGATGAGTATCAGTGTGTGTCAGAGTGTTTGCTTGGTGAATCCTCTTAGTGTTTTTTAATTTTTATTGAGGAATTGTTTATTTGATTCATAATTGTGACGAACAAACTTGATTCGTGAATTCAAGCATCTGTATGATGAATATTTGATTGGTGGATCTTTGGAATTAGTTTATGAGGAATTGATTTTTTGATTTTGAAATTCTGGCGAACAAACTTGAATCATGAATTCTAGTTTTAATGAGAAATTGTTAGTTTGATTTGAGATGCTCAAAAATGAATTTGTTGTTTTCTTTATCAATGGGATTAAGCTGCATGTCAAATTAAGTATTTATGTGTGGAGTATTTGATTTGTGAATTTATTTGTAGAGAGAGGAATGACTTGTTTGATTTGAGATCTTTGTTAAAAAGAATTTCGTTGCTGAATTTGCTATTCGTTTCTGTTGCAGGCGACAGTCGGAGCTTGTAACATACCGGAACCTAATTCTTGGAAAGTTGTTGAGCATACCAAATGGAAGAGGTTTGTGCTCTTAAGCTCTCCTGCGCTGTCATTTCATATGCTAATGTGTATGTGTTAAACACAAATATGTGCTTATTTTTGCACTTGTAGCATAATATTTTGATTTGTGTATTCTAAAATGAGTTGGTGATATTTGGAAATGGCATAAAGGATTGTCAGACCTTAGAACACATACGTGAGCTGATGAGCCTAGGTTTTGAGCTTTGCTTAGGGAATTCATTGCTTTAGTCATCTAGTTGCTTGGGAATGGGAATTTTGAGAGTTATCTTGTTTAATACCTATTTATTTATTTATTTATTTTTGTAGCTTCTTATAATGAACACATGCTATTAGGAAAAAAGTGGTCTTGAAGCCTTGGGATGAGGAAGGCTGAAAAGTGGTTGAGGGAGAAGTTTGAAATGTTAGCATTTAAAAAATTGTGAAGTTACCACTTATCAAAAAAAAAAAAAAAAAATTGTGCAGTTACCAAATCATTTTATATTTTCTGTGGAGACTGGAGAGTTGGATATGAGTTTGCCGGATGTGGAGGAATTTGATTAAATATGATAATGATGATGTTATTAATGAATGGGATTCTTGTTACATCATTGGTGATATGGCACATGGTATACTTGTGGACTTTATTTGATATCTGCGGCCTTTGCTGGATTTGGTTTTCTCAAGGGTTTTATTATTTATGCAGCTGGAGCGGGCTTGGAAACACATCTCCCACAGAAGCTATGCGTCTCTTTGTGAAAATATTGGAGGTCCATGCAATAAAAATTTTTAGGGGCGTTTTCTTGTGATGTCGTGTAAAAACTTGGGTAATTGATTTTTTTATATTTTCCTTTTGGGTAGGAAGATGATCCAAGTTGGTATTCAAGAGCTTCTAACTTTGTTGCAGAGCCTGTAGTAGATGTGCAAATGAATGTGAGTATCATGGAACTTTTTTATATTGTGTAGTTCCTTCTTCTTCTTCCTCTATTTTTGATTGACTTAATCAATGTCAGTTAAGAATTTCATCTTCATATTTTGTCATAATAGATAACTGTACAGAACAATGTGAAAAATATCTCTGCCGATAACCATATAACCACTCTGATTTCTGCTCCACCATTACCATTTATGCTTCATCACTACCATTGCTGTTACCCATCACTATTACTTCTAATCTGCTGCTGTTGCTGGCACTGTATAATGGCAAATACACCATCTTTTTTACACTGATGCTACTAGCAAGGCACCATAAATTTACAAAAAAGCATTGCGACCAATGTGACGATGTCTCACTTAAGCCTCCATTATCATACCACTGTCACTATACAACTGCCTATCCAATCACTGCTGTTGCACTGGCATTCCCTGATTTCGACCCTCCTACCACCACCACTACACAGTTATCTTGAATTACATAACCAACATCACATTTCATCTATTTTTAATCCTCTGCCTTATTTTTTGTTGTTAAATTATCTATGCATTAAGTGGATCACTCAATACTTTCATGTTTCTTCTGCTTTTGAAAAGGCCACTAAACAAAGGAAATATTCTTGTACTCTTATGTATCTGTTCTTGTATGCTCTCACACTCCACTACTTACCAAAAAATAAAATAAATTGCTCTCATACTCCACTATGTGTCTGTTTTTAAAATTGGGATTGGAAAAGAGAGAGCTCTAAGGGATCAAAGTCTTGCGTTCTTGAGAGCCATAGTTGTAATAATTATACCTTAATTCTGCATGCATAGCATGGGCTATAAATCTAGCTCTTTTTCATCTCTGTTCTTACTATGATTATTGTGTTTTTCACTTTTTCTTCGTCTTTTTTCATAATTTTTTGGATGGTTCATAGCATAATTCAAAAGTTGAGCCAGTGGTTGAGAATGGGAATTCTTTTCCTGAGACAAAGACTATTTCCACTGAAAATGGGAGCCTGACAGAAACTCAGGATAAAGATATTGTTGTGGAAGGCCTTGGCTCAGTTGCCGTGTATGATCAATGGATTGCACCTCCAATATCTGGTCAACGCCCAAAAGCCCGATATGAGGTATTGTTATTTATTTATTTTTTTATAGTATGAATTTGTTTCTGGCCTTTTTTCTTTTCTCTGAACAAAGCATTGGTCAAATATTTTCAGCATGCTGCAGCAGTTGTGCAAGACAAGATGTACATATATGGCGGAAACCACAACGGTCGTTACCTTAATGATATTCACGTAAGAAAATTTTCTTTACATATACATATGTTGATGGCCTCATGCGATATAGAAATAACATCTCCCATTTTGTTTTGTTCCTTGGGCTTTCGCTAGGGCACTGCCTTTTTGGTTGTCGTCTCCTGTTTACTTGGTATTTGAATTGGTCTCCTACGCTTTCATTAGTTCTCTGTTTTTCTTTTTATACGTTCAATAAGTTGTTACTCATTCACAAAAAACAAAGGAACAATAAATAGAAAGAAAAAGTAAAAGAGTTATTCTGGGCAACTTTGAATATTTAGCATTGTGCTTTTGTGATTCTGAGCTTTATTTTCTTGTGTGTTCATTTTTTAGATGGAATCTTGGTTTTACATTTAAACTCTTTTTGTTTTTTGCCTTTGCATTGATGTGGTTACAGATTTTTCCACCTTCCCTAACTTGAGTAATAATGCAGGTACTGGATTTGAGAAGTTGGACTTGGTCAAAGATTGAGGCAAAGTCTGGGGCTGAGTCCCTGGAGTCACAGTCTCCAGTAACGTTTGCTCCTTGTGCTGGTCATTCCTTGGTTAGTAAAGAGCAGTTTTATGTTTTCATTATGTGGACTTCTTGAAGAAAGTTTTTCTCAGTAATATACAAACTTTTGCATATTATCTATTTGTTTCTACTGGCATATGTTGTAAGTTGTAACATATTTTGTATCGGTAATGAATTCTTTTAACTGGTGATGAAATTATCATCTTGCATTATTTCTATAGATACCATGGGAGAATAAGCTTCTGTCTATTGCTGGACATACAAAGGATCCAGCTGAAAGTATACAAGGTATAAGTCAATATCATTTACCTATCAAAAAAAGTCAATATCATTTACTGCCTTTTGATTTATTTGAGTTTGTGAACTTTGTGGAAATATCGTACTTATAAAAGTGGAAAAACCGTGGAAAGTTTTAAGTTAGAGAAACATTTATGACCAGAAAATGGAACATTCTGCTATTTCTGACCTAAATCTATTGATGCATGATTCACCTTTAAAAAGAGGTATGGATTGCTGAGATTCATGACGGTTATAGTAATATAAAATTTTTAATCATTGGCATGTGTGATACACAGATTGATCAAAAGTCATATGTAAATAAAGAAAATACTTCAAAAATATAATTTAAACTACACAATAAAATAGTTAGTAAAAATGAAATTATAAAATAAACTTTGAGTTACTTGGCAAAAGCACAGTGTTAGACTGAGTTTTTGTCAAAACAAAAAACTATAATGAATTTTTTAACATAAATTAAAATAAACAATAAAACGCCTTTAAGATCTCTCGACGCCTTTAATTATTGAATTTTATTCATGAAAATATTTTAAATTTCTGAAAACTTTGTCAATAATGAAAATCCTTATCGAGTAGTAAACTATGTTAATAATTTTTATATACTTGTAGTGTCTCACGTTACAAAATCACGTCGTACTGTGTAATGCTTACATTGAAACACATAGTAAAAGTACAATGTATAAAACCCAACTTTATTATTAAAAAAGATTATGGTAGATTATTAAAATAATGTAACATAAAAAGTGAATTTTAAATAAAATAAAAAATTCTAATTTGCTGTAGTACTTTTGAACCTCTTATAACTTTGGAAATAAAGTTTCACTTAGAGGAAACTATATTAATAGTTTTAATGTGCTCAAAATGTGCCACATAGCCAAAAAAGAAGAAGAATAAAAACGAAGAAAATATAATAATGCAACTTTTATTATATAGTATATGATGTAAAAAGCTCAAAACTTATGCAAGCCATTCAGTACAATAATACTGAAGACATGCACTATTGTTCTCCTCATCATACCATTTCTAAACAGTTCTTCATTCTCATAACAGTGAGGGCATTTGATCTGCAATCTAATACTTGGTCACCGCTAAAGACTTATGGCAAAGCTCCGGTATGTATCTGTTTTTCTTTTCCAATATTTGATAAATTCTGAAAATCAACATTATGAAATTACTTGCTGTAGTTCAAAATCTCAAATTGGAGAGTTGCTGATTGGCTGCTGTTTGCTATTCTTTTTCTCCATAAGGATTAAAATCAGCTTATGGATTTTGGATAGTCCTAAACCAGTTGGAAATTCAATAATTCAAGGCTTGTTGTCCATTTCATAATTGATTGTTTATAAAGAAACTATGAAAATAAAATTTCTAATTTTCATTTTGGTTTTAACAAAGATTGGTTGGCATTTTGAAACTGGTATGATGAAGCGTTGGATTGTACTCGTAATTCCTTATTGTAAATCACAAGAATGTGCTTGGAAGTGTTTGAAACTATGGTGCTCTCTTATGTGTTGTAAATATTGTCTCACTTCTATTTATGCTTTTCAGGTATCACGTGGAGGTCAGTCAGTGACTCTTTTTGGGACCAGCTTAGTGATTTTTGGTGGACAAGATGCAAAGAGAACTCTCTTAAATGATCTCCATATTCTTGACCTAGAAACTTTGACCTGGGATGAAATAGATGCCGTGTAAGACAGTTCAATTTATGGCAATTGCATAACCAATTTTTTCCTTCCTTTTTTTTTTTTTTTTGTTTTTGTTTTTGTTTTTGTTTTTGTTTTTTTGAAGGGGTGGAAGGGTGTTTTTTGTTTTCTTTGTCTGGGTTGAAATAGATGCAGTGTAATACGATTCAATTTCTGGAAATTTCATAACCAATTTTTTCCTTTTTTGGTAGAAGGCAGTGGAGGGTTTTTTTTTTTGGTTTGTTAATGGGAACCATACAAAAGGCAAATTGTGATCATAATCATTTGATTTTAGAACAATTAAAATGATAGCTGTTCCTTTCTCAGACAAACACACTCCCAGTGTTGGTTAAAGAGTCAAGCGCACTTAAGCACTTAGGCCTCTTGAATTGTAGGCACAAAGCTTAAAGCACAAGCATTTGCCTGATTGAAGTGAAGCACACATGTTTCAAATATAATATATAACATCTTCTAATAGAAATATTCATAATATAAAATAAAAATAAAATAAAAACTCAAAATAGTTATATATTTTACCTATTAGGTAAGTGGAATTGTCTAAAGTATGAAAGTTCAAATTTTCTTAAATTATTTCAATTAATTTTTTTTTTTTGGGTAGTAAATTTGAAAACAATTATCAATAGAGAATATGATAATAATATAGTCATCAAAAGTTCAAACATAACATTTTATATAATTCTCTTATACTTTCTAAAAAATACATAATTATGATAATACAATCAAATGAAGTTTATGTTTCAAACAACATATATCTAGAAGGTAAAGACAAGAAGCACAAGAATACTAAATTAACCTTGTTCATATTTGACATATAAATAAAAAATTTCTTGAGCAATATAAGTATATAACACCTTAAGGATAGTGTTTGTATAATATCAATGGTTTGTGTAATTTAACACCTTAAGAATAGTGTTTGTATAATATTCAATGGTTCATCACATTTCCTTCAAGATTGAGCAATTAATTTTAATGATTTATAGACTTTTTAGCAGAAAAAGTTGTGCCTAGGCTTGCTTTCTGCTTCTTCAAAAAGCGTCAAAAAAGCTTGCCTAAGGTGCTTTATTAAATGAGCTTCGCTTCAGCCAAGCGAAGTGCCTAGACCTTGGGGATTCCAGCTTTGAACTTTAAGCATGCCTAAGTGCGCTTTTAATAACATTGCATACTCCTGTTGATAATATGCAAGATGCATTTGCCGGCATTATGTGGTGGTAGTTATAAAGTGCTTTTGCACCATGATGATACTTCAAGTTTATCTCCACCTATATCTCAATGGCTTACTTTAAACAAACAGAGAAGAAACATTATCTTTTTCCCTATGCACTATACATCTTGTTTCACAGCTTACCTTCTGCCTACTGTTCTCTAGATTGAAAAAGAATATAAAAGTATATATTTATTTAGATAAAATTTTGGGCTTATCAATATCTAATTTTTATGCAGGGGGGGTGCCTCCTTCTCCGAGGTCTGATCATGCTGCTGCAGTACATGCTGAGCGTTACCTTCTGATCTTTGGTGGTGGTTCACATGCCACTTGCTTCAATGATCTACATGTCCTTGATTTGCAAGCTGTAAGATGGCTGTCCTTCCCTTGTCTCTATCTTGTTGTCTACTGAGACTATCTTTTATCTTTCATATATTTCAACTGTGTAGATGGAATGGTCTAGACCCACACAACAGGGTGAGATACCTACTCCACGGGCTGGACATGCAGGTGTGACAGTTGGGGAGAATTGGTTCATTGTTGGTGGTGGTGACAATAAGAGTGGTATGCATTCTATGATTTTAACATTTTGACATAAAACTTTATTGAAATCTGATTTATTGTTATGGAGCACAGTTTGAATGAGTTAACTTAGATACTTGAAAATTGTTAGCCTAATTAGATAAGCATTCAATGTGGGATAAGATTTTTAAATTAATGGCCTAAGCATTAAAAGCATTTGGAAGAGCATCTGAGCATTGAATCTTTCATGTTGCTGATAATAGTTTGTATTTGTTTCCCCAGCATCAGAAAAATTTCTGATTGTACTTGTTCCATTGAATGATGGTTGCCCTTTTTTTTTTTTGGGTTGGGGGGGGGGGGGGGGGGGGGGGAGAGGAGAGCAGATGGGTTTAAATTGATTATATGTTATATCTGGTTGGTCTGAAATGTATCGATGTTTTAGTTTCTAATTAAAGTAGAGAATAAAATCTGTGGTTTTTGTGGAAGTGCCCCTTATTTGCCATTCACTTTAATTGGCTATTTGCAGGAGTCTCTGAAACTGTTGTCCTCAACATGTCTACACTTGTTTGGTCAGTAGTAACAACTGTTCAAGGACGAGTTCCAGTTGCTAGTGAGGTACTTTGCTTTGCCCTCATTACTTAAGCTGAAGAGCATGTTGTTCTACATGTGTTGACATTAAATAATTTGAACGGGTTTTGACAAAAATCTTAGCCTGTTTGGAGGGAAGTCATCCTGACCCCTTGTTGCTTAATAATTGCCTTCTATTGCAGGGTTTGAGTTTGGCTGTAAGCTCCTTCAATGGTGAAGATGTACTGTTTCTTTTGGAGGATATAATGGTCGTTACAACAGTGAGGTGAAGGCAGTTTTTAAGTTGTAGCTGTGGCTTCTTCTGCGCGTGCTCAATTTTCTTTCTTGATTTTGCTTTTTTCTGTTAGGTTAATGTTCTTAAACCAAGCCACAAATCAACCTTGCAATCAAAGATAATAGAAACTCCTGTCCCAGACAGTGTTGCTGTGCATAATGCTACAAATGCTACAAGAGATCCGGAGTCTGAGTTTGAGGCAGGCCAAGAAGGGAAAATTAGGGAAATTGTTATGGGACAATGTTGACTCAGAGCCTGCGGTATGAAATCTAGCAAATTATGTTGATTTTTTGGCCTTTGTTTTAGTTCATTGAAAATATGCTGGTATGCTATCTGCCGTGTTTTTTGGCAACATGGAGAATATATCCTACCAGATATGGGGATTACAAACTTGCATAAAAGATACACACTCATACATATCACTGTTTCCACTGAATTTAGATATGATGCATTCTGTCAATTAGTGCTTCTTGACTATAATCAGGATAAGTCTAATGAATATGGCAAACTAATTCTGGAAGATAGTGAAATTACTGCATTGTATATTTTTCCAAATAAGATTTATCAAAAAAAAAAAAAAAAAATCCAAATAAGAGCTGAAATTAATTGCTCCATGATACTGCAGATCCAATCTTGAATATTTGAACAATTGTAGCTATATATTTCTCATGAGCACTGCTTATCATTTCCTTCCTAATCCTGCAAAGTACACATAATTATATGCCACTCTTGATTCCAAACAATTCCTAATATTCATTTATGTGTACTTTGTAGTAACTTTTGTTTTTTGGAAAGGGGGCTGGGGGGTGGGGGCGAGAGCTTAGGAACCGTGTATTGCTTGCAATGCTTTCATGTTACCACTTTTGATACAAACTTTTGTTTTCATGCAGAAATCTAATGGTGAGCAAAGCAATATACATCTTGTGGCAACCCTCAAGTCAGAGAAAGAGGAATTAGAATCATTGCTCAGCAAAGAGAATATGCACTCTCTTCAATTAAAGCAAGAGTTATCAGAGGCTGAGAATCGTAACACTGAACTATACAAGGTATCTAGCACTTAGCTGCTTATATAATTCTTACTCTGTCTATTATAAGTTTCTTCTTTGACAAATGCAGAATCTTTAAGGAGATTTTTTTAATGCAGTATGATGCACACTTAGTATCATTTGATTTTCAAAATTGCCCTTTGAAATGTGAGGAAAGAGTAGTGTAGGAATGGTGGGTCTATGAAACAAGATAAATTTTTTTGAACTTTGGTGGAAATGCATTTGGAGGCTCTGACTGTGTGAAATGGATTCCGTTAGCAATAATGAATTTAGTTTTGGTAAGTGATAAATATTTTTTTATGAGGGGAAGGATTTTTTTGTGGGGGGGGGGGGGGGGGGTGGTGCACTTTTCCTTGTAGCTTGCAGCTCTAATTGCTGTCTGGCAGGAATCATTATCCTTTATAAATATGGAAGAAGATAGCATGGAGAATGCTTGAACCCAGTTAGCATCCACTTTGATGATGGATGGTTGCACTAGTTATGCTGAATTTAACAATCAAGCTGTGTTTTATAGTGAAAATCCTTTCAAACTGAACATATAATTGGGGATTATTGTATTGAAAATGCTGGAGCTTTTAGAAATTGTTTGGTTCTATGGTGGTAGGCTGGTAGCAATCCAGTGAATTTCATTATACTTTTACACTTTACAAACTTTGCTAAGATAAGGCAAGAGAAAACACGTGAAACACTAGCTAGCAACCATACCATGGCATTTAGTTTTATAATGGGAAATATTTCTGAAATTTGTCTTTTATCAAGGAGGGCAAATCATGGCCTTTGCACGTTACTAGGAATCTTAAAAAAAAAAAAAAAAAAAAAAAAACCCTATAAACTAAAACTTTCTGCTAAGGCTATTTGGCCCGCAAGGAAGGTCTTGGACTCAAGCCTGTATGGGTGCGTGTCTGGTGTTTTCCTACTAAAAAAAAAAAAATTTATAACTTGCTCCTATTTGTTTCACAATACTATTTCCCGTTGTCAGTATAATGTTGTAATCTTTTGCCCCTTCCCTAATTATGCCTTCAATTCATTGTATTTGCATTGTAGGAGCTCCAATCTGTGCGTGGTCAAACTTGCAGCTGAGCAGTCTAGATGTTTCAAACTAGAGGTATGCATGCCTTTAATTGTTTCAGTTGCACTAGATTATCCCTATAAATCCTGTAAAGAATATTGTCTTTTACTTGTTTGTTAGGAGTTTGATCACTTTGCTAGTTGCATTGGCATTTTACCTAATCTAATTTGCTATTTATTCAGGGAATATTTTTTTTTCCTGAAAGAATATTATAATACTGGAAATTGTAAATATAAAAATGAGCAGATAAAAATGAGCAGAACATGCAGTCGTGCTTTATTTTAGAAAAAAATGAAACAGTAAAAATAATGTTTCAATTAACAGAATGGGACGTTTAATTATTAAGTGGAATAAGTCATAGATGTAATAAGTGTGAAAAGTTTTTTTTTTTTTGAATTCCAAATCATCCGCTAGAAAATATCATTAGAAGAGAGAGTTCAACAAAGCCCAGAAAGAGGCAAAAGACATACATGACAAACTACCAGTTATCATTCTGCCTAGCTTGACAAAGCAGAGGAGGACAAACTCCATTCCAAACCTGAGATATTTCATTCTGCCTCGCGAACTGCGCAAGCTTGTGAGCATCCTTGTTGAAATCTCTTTTCACATGCTTGATTTCCCAGCTACTAAACGAAGCCAACAATGTACGAATCCCTTGATAAATATGCCCAAGACAGCCACCGTTTTCCAGCTGCTAAGACATTTGATACTACTGTCAGGGCATCCGATTCCAGGCTAATATGAGAAACCTTTAGATCCTTGGCAAGAAGGAGGCCACATACCAAAGCCAATGCTTCAACTTCCTCTACACAGTATTGCCCCTGAAGATATCTACAGCAAGCAGCTGTAATATTAGCAGCTTCATCTCTTATAACCACTCCCACACTTGAGTTCTTTCCATTTTCCGAAGTCGCCCCGTCGACATTGATCTTGAATACTCCTGGAGGGATCGCTGACGACCTTCTTTCTGACCTTGGCAACCTCGGGGAACAAACTGTTGAAGCACGTTGGAACTGAACAATGTGGTCCTTTGCAAGACCCCATATATGATCCGGCAACTTGACTAGAAAACTCATGCACTATTCTATTTCTATTACACCAAATAGCCCAAGCAGCCCCAAAGAAAAACTCCCAAATCACTGGCTGTACCAGATTCCAAAATCTTCATAGTAGTATCCAAAACATCCAAGTTAGCCAACAACAATACCTCCGGACATTCCAGCCAACACCTCCATACCCTTTTAGCCACTTCACATTTCAAAAAAATATGTTCATTCGTTTCTGGCTCCAAACCACAAGCTGGACACACTTCACAAATATCAATACCTTTTCTTCTCAAATTTACAAGAGTAGGAAGAGCATTCATACATAATCTCCAAGCAAAAATACGAACCTTGGGTGGTATGTTTAAATGCCAAAGTTTTTTCCATAGAGGACTTCTAGAATCACCAACCGAGCACTCCCCTTCCTCCACAGTATCCAACACCCACCCATAGCAATATAATACGCGCTCTTTACACTAAATTCCCCCCTTTCTATTACCCCACCCATATGATCTGATCTTCTGGAAGGCTGTGACTAAGGGGAATATTTAAGATCGTCCTTGCTTCAAAAGGCAAGAATAGAGAGCTTACTACCTCACCTTTCCACCTTTTAGTCTCTTTGTCTATAAGTGCCGATACCCTAGGGTATTCATTAAACGACTTAGGGGGGGAGAGATAACTTTAAAGGTAGAAGGAGTCGGTAACCATTTATCCTCCCAAATGAGAATCCTCTCACCATTTCCAACTCGCCAACGGGTGCCTCTTTTAACCACTTCCAACCCATTGAAAATGCTCCTCCATGTATACGAAGGTCTAGAACCCAACTTAGCATGAAAAACATCACCATGCGGATAATATCTAGCTTTATAAATTTGGGCCACCAGAGAGTTAGGATTTTCAATCAACCTCCAACCTTGCTTAGCTAGTAGAGCAAGGTTAAAAGCCTGAAGATTCCTAAAACCCATTCCTCCATTCAACTTTGACTTACACATACTCCTCCAACTAACCCAAGCAATCTTTGATTCTTGACCCCTTTGACCCCACCAAAATTTCCTCATCATTGCTTCCATCTCGTCACAAAGGCTTTTCGGTATCTGAAAACAGCTCATCGTGTATGTTGGAATCGCTTGGGCAACGGCTTTTATGAGGACCTCCCTGCCGCCCACTGATAGCAACTTCTCCTTCCACCCCGATAATTTCCTCTCCACCCTCTCTTTAATTTCAGCAAAGACTTCCACTTTTGATTTACCAATAAGGGAGGGTAATCCGAGGTATTTTTTATGGCGAGTATCTTGCATAGGCCCCAACAAATCCAGCACTTCACTTCTTCTCTCTTCCGGGGTATTTTTACTAAAGAAAGCTGAAGACTTCTCCGCATTAATCTTCTGACCCGAAGCAGCTTCATATAATTGGAGGATATTGATGAGGTTTTGGCACTCTTGACGATTTGCTTTACAAAATAGAAGACTGTCGTCGGCAAAAAACAAATGAGTTATCTTGGGACTGCCTTTGCATATAGATACTCCACTGATTTTGAATTTTTTGGCAGCATCTTTAATGAGGGAGGAAAAACCATCTGCACATAAGAGAAAAATATAAGGCGAAATAGGGTCTCCTTGCCGGAGACCCCTCGTAGGAGAAATATTACCATACACAGCCCCATTTACTAAGATAGAGTAAGATACAGAAGAAATACAATGCATGATAATCTCCACCCATTTCTCATGAAAGCCCATTTTAACCATCACTAGTTTAATAAAACCCCACTCCATCCTATCATAGGCTTTACTCATATCTAATTTTATTGCTACAAAACCATCTTTACCTTCCTTTTTATGTTCAAGATAATGCATAAGCTCAAAAGCTACAAGCACATTGTCAGTAATAAGTCTCCCAGAAAGAAACGCACTTTGATTTTCAGATATAATTTGAGGAAGGATCACTTTAAGACGGTTGACTAACACTTTAGATATGAGTTTATACACCACATTACATAAACTAATAGGACGAAAATCTGTCATCTTAGTGGGGTTTTTTATTTTTGGCACCAAGGTAATATTTGTTTTATTAATTTCAGCCATAGACATATTAGAATTAAGTACATTTAAAATCATGCATGTAACATCATCCCCAACAATACCCCAATATTTCTGAAAAAAGATAGCTGACATACCATCCGGTCCTGGAGCTTTCGTTGGATGAATCTGATGTAGTGCCACCTCTATTTCCTCCCTAGTGAAATCCCGGATGAGGGACTGATTCATTTCTGCTGTGACTTTAGTAGGAATAGCATCAAGCACTTCCGAGATACGGGTCGGGGAGGCAGACGTATATAAGCTTTTAAAAAATGATACTGCTACCTCAGCAATACCTTCACACGAATCATGCCACTTCCCTTCTTCATCTGTGATACCACTGATGGTGTTTTTCCTCCTCCTATCCGAAGCCTTCGAATGGAAATATCTCGTATTTCTATCTCCAAGGCCTAACCATTGCACCTTAGCTCTCTGCTGCCACTTAATTTCTTCACTATCCAATAATTCATTAATCTCCCTCCTTAGAATATTGATTTCACCACCCAAGTTGCCATTTCTATCTCTACAAACCAACCTATTAAGAGTCTCCCTTTTCTCCCGAATTTTCTTCGGTATTTGCCCAAACTCCAGATTGTTCCATCTTGACAGATTATCAGCACAGCATTTCAATCTAGCAGCTATTCCCATAGGAGAATTTAAATCTAAGCAGCCATCCCAAGCCCCTTGGATGATGTCTTTGCATTCCGCCTTCTTTGTCCACATAGCTTCGAAATGAAACCTACGTTTTGAGGGATACCTCTGCACAACAGATTCATCAGTTAAAAGGAGCGCACAATGGTCAGATGTGGCTTCCACAAGATGGTGCACTTTAACATCTTTATAGTGCTCAACCCAATCAGTAGTAGCCAGAGCCCGATCCAGTCTCAGATACATTCTCCTTTCCCCCTCTTGCATATTGCACCAAGTAAATTCAGGACCGACAAACCCCAAATCCTTGAACCTACATTGATGAATAACTTCTCTAAATTCATCCATCTGCTTCTGCGTTCTTTGCACCCCACCAAATTTTTCCTCCATTGATACTATTTTATTAAAGTCACCAAAACAAAGCCAGGGTAAATTGTACTTTCGCCCCAGGCTTCTCAAAATGTCCCATGATTCTTTTCTACGATAAGTCTCAGGGTTTCCATAGAAACCAGTAATACGCCACTTGAAACCAGAGTCAGGGTCAGTCACCACTGCATCAACAAAATTCCTATAGTAACTCTGCACTTCTACCTTAATATCTCTGCTCCATAGCATAGCTAACCCCCCACTCCTCCCAATACTAGGGACAGTCAACCCATTCAAAAGACCAATTTTATATTTCACCTTCTCCATCTGATACTTTTTCATCTTTGTCTCCGATAAGAAGACAATTTTGGGCTTCCAACGTTGCACGATCTCGCGCAACACTCGAACTGACCGGGGGTTCCCAAGCCCCCGGCAGTTCCATCCTAAAGCAATCATTGGTCTAGGCGGTGCTGCTCTGCAGTCACCGCCGTTCCAGTTAAAAAGTTTTCACCACCCATCTGCTTTCCAACACAAAACCTTTTTTGGACATTATCATCATTCATGAATAACATATCACAACAAACCTTTCTTTTATTACATACCTCTTCGGCCTCTCCAAGCTTCATCACCTCTTGGACTTTCTTTTTATCTCTTGCTATCCTCTTCATCCTTCTTTTTGGTTCTTCGTTGATCATTCGCTCTGGACACTGTGTCTTCATCCGGTCCCCAAAAGAATGCTCTTTTAATTCTGGCCTTATGGGCTTCATAGCTTTCACTTCATTTAAATCCAGCCCATTCTTCATTTCCCCTCTCTTGACTTCTGTCTCTTCACACCTTAGTGGGCTTAACATTTCCTCCCCACTTAAAACCGGCCCAACAAGTGCACTAACTACCTGCTGACCGGCTCTTGTCCCATTCCTTTCAATGCTAACCAAATTAGTTGCATCTTCATTCAACCCTTCACGTGCCATCTGCTCTTTTCCACTGTTCGAAGCTTCTGGCTGCTCCTTTTTCCATCTGTCCTGCTCACCGTGTTTCCTGGGAATAGACTTGACAGGAAAGTCCATCTGATCTGCCTCCATCATACTGACCGAAACCCTCTCTGCCTCAGCTCTTCCTCCGTCCAACTCCACCGGAAAACTTCTTCTTCCTTCCTCAATCTCTGATCTGGTTCCGTCGTTCACAGCCATAGAGGCCGGACCAACTTTCTTTTCATCGGATTGCAACTTCAGCTTCTCTATTTCACCTCCGCCCTTCATTACTCCACCAGCCTTCAACCATTCACCATATTGTCTTCCTGATGATTGCTCTATAGAACTCACCTGACAATGTTTTTCATCATGCCCAAGAATGCCGCATCTATAACAAAATGTAGGTAACCTCTCATATTTGAAATCAACCCAACATCTTCCACCTTCCATATCCTTTACATACCCTCCTCTACGAAGGGGTTTGTCAATCTGCACCTCAACTCTTACTCTTAGAAATTTTGCTTGGTCTGCTAGTAAGGCTCTCTTGTCAACCTCTAAAACTCTTCCTATCTTACTCCCAATATCTCTTCCATTATCCTCATTCATATTCTCAAATGGCAGCCCCCAAATCTGCACCCAAAAAGGGGAATGGGAAAAGCTTATGTTTTTTGATGTCAGACCTTTTCTCCAACGACAGAGGAGGAGAAGGTTATTCTCAAAGTTCCAGGGACCATTCTTTTCAACCCATTCTAATTGACACCTAGACCCAAACTTGAACTGTAATATATTATTCCCCACTTCTACAACTCTCAAGTCAGAACCCATCTTCCATGCAGCCTTCAAGGTATTCTTCAAAGCTCTTTGATTTTGGTGACGATCTGAGAGAAGACGCCCAAATAAACTCAATGAGCATTCTTCCAGAATTCCATTACTATTACTGCTAGCAATAACTATTTCCTCCTCTTCTTCCTTTGTGAGCTTCAAGTTACTCAAACTATTCATCACTTCTTGATCCATCTTGCCACTTCCCGTGAAAATTGGTAACAACTACTAAAGGAAAATGATCTAGGCTACAAAGAAACCCTTAAGAACATTTTAAGGGAGAGAAATAGCTCTTACCTAGATGAGAGAGAAAAGAAACTCTTTCAGTAAAGAGAGAGAGAAGACTCCTACAAGGGAGAGAGTTTTCACTAGACTTAATTATTTTTAAGTGTGAAAAGTTAGGGAGTATGATTGTTCAGTTCAAATTTGGGAATATGTTCGTCTGCTAATTTACTCTTTGAACCGACAGGTTGATGTTGCAGAGCTACGGCAGAAGCTCCAAACAATGGAGACATTGCAGAAGGAACTGGAACTCCTTCGGCGACAAAAAGCTGCATCTGAACAAGCTGCCTTGAATGCAAAACAGAAGCAGGGCTCAGGCGGCGTGTGGGGTTGGCTTGCTGGAACGCCTTCTAGCGAAAATACCGATGATGCCTGAATATTTGCAAAAGCCTAGTTGAATAGTGATTACTTAGATTTGGTTTCCATTGATCCATATTTGTTTCACATATTTTTGTTCCTTCCCCATATTTTCCCATTTTATACTATAAAAACACCCTCGATTCTTTCCTGTGATAGAAATAAGATATCAGGTTTTTGTTGGTCAGGAGGAAAACCCCTTGGGGTTTCATGAATACATGTACTGTAATTCAATTATCTAGTTCTATATGGCTGTTAGTGCAATATCGCTCTTGTAACCAAAATTTTGGAGTTTGTACTTTGTACCTGTGAGGTAAATGTATTATTCGAGTGAAGTATAGGTTTTCATTGTTTATTAACTTTCTCATCTTCTGAGATATATATTTTAGTGGCTTCTCTAACTGCTCAATGCATCATTGATCATTTCAAAAACTGGACCGGACCGGCCGGTTCAACTGGGAACCGGACCTTAATCCGGTCCGGTTATTAGTTAAAACCGAAAATGAAGAAAAAACCGGCAAACAGTGCAAACCGCTGGTTCAACCGGCATAACCGGAAACCGGTGCAGTTAAACTGGTTTTAGCACTTCTACCTAAATACTTCAGCTGTTGTGTTTTTTAACCCAAAAAAAAAAAAAAAAAAATTTAGAAATTAGAAAGAGAGATCTTGTTTCAAATTTAAAAGAGAGGTTTTGATTTTGAAAATGCTCTCTCAAGTATGAAGTGGTGAAGCTTAAAACACCCACAATGAACCAAAAATATCAGATTTACCAATGTTATGAAGCTAAGCCTTGGCGAAGAGAAAATAAATAAATAAATAAAGAAGAAGACAAAGAAGAAAAGGAGATGACTATGAGAACAAAGATTAGAGGAGAAGAGTACTATTTTTGCTGTAGAGATTCCTTGCTGGTTGTTGATACTTGATGGCAACAATGTGACTGTAAAAAGAAATTTTGAACTAGCCTGACTCTAGCTGTTTGTGTTTCAACTTTCAAGAGAGAGAGGTGAGATCTGAGAAATTGTGATGTCTGAAACTTTGAATGACGAGAGAGGAGATAAAAAATTAATTAATGTGAGATTTGAAAGCTCATTCACGTGGGTACAAGTGAACATGTGGTTGTGAACTTTTTGGGGTTTTGTTTTTTATTTCTTAATTTAATTTGCTTAAAACTTGCACAACACAATTATTTTTTTAGAGGCGTTACGTTCATAATATTTTTACAATGTTTTCACAACAAATTATATATGCTTAGTTATTATTGGTTCAAATTTAAACTTAACACTTAGATTACTTTTTTGTCCCAACAATAACAATCAGTAACAATCTATCACTTAAAATTTGTTGTAAAAATGTTATGGACACATATCATTTCTCTTATTTTTATAATTATTAATTAAATTATTTATGACGTTACCGGTTCGACTATCGGTTAGATCTCGGTCCGACCATAAAATCGATATTCAATACCTTTTTCGGTTCTTTCATCGTACCAGTTTTTAAAAACCATGCATTTCATGCATGAAAGCTGGTTGTCAATTGTCATTAGTACTGTTTGGGGCATTGGCAGACAGAGACCGACCACCCCCCCCCCCCCCCCCCCCCCCCCCCCCCCAATTTTGGAAAAATATATAGAATAGTATATATATATATATATATATCTAACCACAAAAATAAAAATTTACCTCAAAATATATATTTTGGCCCCCCCTCCTCCAAAATATTTACATATTAACCCATGAAAATAAAAATAAAAATCTGCTCCAGCCTTTTCCCGTTGGATATTGGTCCAAGAATAACTAGAAAATCCTCTAGTTTAAACAAAAGAAATTGCCTTAAGAACAACATTAATAACCTTTAGACAAACTAAAATTAACTACAAAATAAATCACAAATCCAGTCCAAACAAAAACAAATCAATCAAAAATTCCCAACTTTACCCATTTAATTTCTCTCTTTGTCATGCTCCTCTCAATCTTCCTCCATTCCTCACTGCCTTTGACATCAGATCCACAAATTAGTCACCAAGTTCACTGCCGCAGGTTCTCAGCTTGGTCTACTTTTCACACTCATACATGAGTTGAGTTGGCAAAGGTATGGTCTTCTCTTCTCGATCAGTACTGATCTTGCTATGTTTGTAGAGCACGTGTATTCCAAGGGAACAAATAATACAACTTAGTAGTAGCTGAAGATAAATGCCTCAAGTGTTTGTTAGAATTCAGATATGTTGGAATTAAGTGATAGTTTGTATTTGAATAAGGATGTTGTTATCATTTAAACTTCCTAGAGATAGGATTCATTCTGTTTCCTAGGAAGGATAAGTGATAAGGTTGATTGTTATCTTTTCATTTGGATTAGTCCTGTTGATGTATTTAAACCATGAACGGTGAAATAAGAGGCAAGCAAATATTATTCCTAAAAATCCTTTCCTTTCTAATTGTTCTTGGAGGGTAGTTGCCTAGAATACGACTAATTGTTTCCATTCAATTGATCGGATCATAGTAGATCTGAGTTTATTTCTTAATCTGTGATGTCTCGTATCTCTTACTGTTGTGTGTGTCTCTCTCTCTTTTTTATTTTTTTATTTTTATGGAACTGGTGTGTTTCTTTGTTTTTTTTCTTTATCCCTTTTTTTTAAAAGTTTTTTTTCTGCTTCAGCTTAAGTTACGCACACTCTCCTTTTAATAAAATAATAAAAATTTGACTTTTCAACGCTTGTTCAACAACCTAATTTATGTGAGAAATATTAAAGTGTGGCTTGGACCTCATAGGGACCGTGCACCCAACCTAATAAACATTAATAATTGATAATGTGTTTTTTTTAGGTTAATAATTGACAATGTGTTTTTTTTTTCTTTTAACATTTGTTTAATTAATCCAATAAATTATCATTAGTAATTTTATTGTGACTTGTGCGATTTATTTGGCCTTTTTTTAGACTAACTTATGACACAATAGAACTATTCAATATAGAATAATCAACATTTATTTGATTTGTACTTGTATATTATGAGAAAATTAATTGCAATGTTTGATTTTTTTCAAAAGAAAAAATAAAAATTATTTGCAAGCCGATGTTGATGTTCAAACATTGCCAAACTCTATTATTAATGTTTCAATTTTTGAAAATTCTTCAAAGAAAATTGAAAAATCACCACAGCACCAAGTCTTAATCTAACCTCTTTTCTTTTCAAAAAAAAAAAAAAAAAATCTAACCCTTTTTTTTTTTTTTTTTTTTTTTCTGAATAAGTCTTAATCTAACTTTGGTTTTATACTTCGGCCCCCACAAATTCGAATCCTGATTCTGTCTTTGGCCTAATTTATCAAAAAGGAAAAGTGTACCTCAATTATTCATTGTAGGACTAAATTATCAAAAAGGTATAGTGTACCTCAATTATTCCTTGAAGGCTTGTAGCTATCTTGTTTTGTATCGTACTTCTCAGAAAATCAAATCTACTGTACTGTTAGGACAAACTTCCATATACTGTTGAAAACGATATACTTTGTCTCTCAGGACCTTTTTAGTGAGTAAGTTCAAACTTACATTTTTACATTTTTACATTTTAAATAACATTACACACATTTTCATATACTTTTTCACTTACACGTATTTCAAAAAATTACAAACAACAATTCTCAAACTACTCCACCAAATACCTCCTTAATTTTTGAAAGAACCTTTCTATCTTTAAATTATTGCGGGAAGGTTCTTTTCTCCTTGTGTGTGTGTGTGTGTGTATATATATATATATAAACTCTTTAAAAAGCTTTTAATAATCTAGTGAGCAAGAAATTTTTTTTTTTTTTTTTGAAGTTTAGAAGATAAAAAATAAATTTCATGTAAACTTTAGAGTTCACGATAACGAAACCAATATTTTAGTTTGAAATTTGTGATAAATGGGAATAAAGATATCTTAGTTTATTTCTTCGTCCAAACACAGAATTAAGTCAGATTCTTTGCTTGCCATTTTCAGTTTGATATACGTGTATCTATGAATATATGTACTTTTAAGACAGCGTAACTCTATATTGAGTGTTGTTACTATATTGAGTGATGAAAGGCATTAAAAATTATACTGCCAAAAAACTAAAACTAATAAATTGATGGAGCAATAAAATGATTGGTGCCAATTTATTAATATAATATAAATGAATGTTCTAATAATTTTTTTTTTTATTGGTAATATTTTTTTTTAAGAGAGTTTCAATCTATGGCGTTCGCTCTTGATGATAGCTTTTTATCATCAGACCAAGACAGCAATCGATTTTTGGTATAAGTGGAGATTGAACCCCAGATCTCTTATTCAACCATGAGAGACTTTATCAGTTGAACTAACTGGAACCCATTAATTAGTAACATCTTAGTTTGTAAGGTTTATATCATAAAATTTGTTGTATCTTTGCATTATTTAACTCATATTACTCCTTCATATCTCTTAAAAAAATATTATTACTCTTTCATATATATATATAAACCCCATGACTCCACAACCCAAGTTCTTTCACTTATTTGTAATTAGTAAGTTGTCCGTGCGATGCACGGATAATTTTGTGATATTTTATGTAAAACAGTTTTGAATAATATTGTACATAAATTATAAAAAAAAGTAAACTAAATTAGAGTAAAGAAATATATACATTTTGAAATATTAAAAATTGGTTTAGTAGCTTCATTGTATACTTGTAACCTTCTTAAGGTAAGATTATTATTTTTTTAAATCATGAAATCAAAAATAAATGCAAAAGAGTAACAGGACCATGAAATAAACTAATTTGTGTTGTATTCACATATTTCATACAATGAAATAAAAGTATACCCAACTCTCTGACTATCTTCCACTTAGCGATATTGAGACATTAAGACATGGTATGGGCAATTGTGTATGCATGTGTCTTATAGATGATTTAAAATTAAATCATGGTAGAATATGACTTTACATTGTGCACCAAATATTTTCTCTACTTATATACCCAAAACAAAAAAACTAACTAACCAAATTACCTAACCTAAATCATATTTAAGCCCCTAATTTAAAAAGAAAAAAAGATTATTCATAGGGGTTTCAGTGTCTTGATGGTGGTGAGAGGTCAGTACAACGGAGGTGGTGACCCTTAGATTCCTCTCTCTCTTTCAAATGTTTTGTTAGTCTCAGGTATTTTATTTTGGTAATGTATAGTGAAGTAGTGCATTTTATTTAACAATCCACAACATTTTTGTGTCTCTTTATCTCTTTCTAGAGTCTTATCTCGTTAGTTATTATTATTAGCCCTTACTTAAAAAAAAAAAAAAAAAAAAAAAAAAAAAAACTAAAACAGTGGGTATGCTAAATGACATGAAGAATAGTGAAAGGTGTGGTGTAAGTTTAGACAATTAATGAGATATTAATGAGATAACAGTAATATAAGATAATGTGAACTTTTGGGTAACAATAAAAAAAAAATTTAATGAAAGAGGTAAAAAAAGGCTAAATGCAAAATTAGAGTGCCACTTAACAGGACCTCATGCACTCTTGCATGAGGTCTCTGAAAGAGAGACATTTTGTAACAACTTTTATTCTACAATATTCTTCCAATTTTTTTTTTAACTCATTCATTGAATTGAATAATTATAATGGTTATGTGTGTGCAATTTATAACTGTTATTTCACTGCATATTTATAGTATTCTCAAGGTAAGATTAATTTTTCACCCTAAAAATAAAAGGTAAGATTATTATTTTTTTTTAAATCATGAAACCAAAAATAAATGCAAAAGAGTAACAAGACCGTGAAAATCAAATAATTTGTATTGTGTTCACATATTTAATACTATGAAATAAAAGTATGTCAACTCTCTCACATATTTGTGTTGTGTACACATATTTAATACTATGGTGGGTATGCTAAAAGACATGAAAAAGAGAGAAATGTGTGATGTAAGCTTAGGCAATTAATGAGAGATTAATGAGATAACAATAAAATAAGTTAATGTAAACTTTTGGGTAACAGTAAAACTTAATGAAAGAGGTAAAAAAAATGTTAAATGCAAAATTAAAGCATCACTTGGCAAGACCTCACGCATTACCGCATGAGATCTTTGCTTATATATATATTGATGATTATTCTTTTATAACTCCTAATCATTGATCAACATGAGTCTCAAAAAAATTTGTGATAGGACTTTATCATACATACAAAATAAGTATAGATTTTTTTTATCTTTATTTTTTTAAAAAGGATATTGCTATTGTGTTCATCCTTATAAGAATTTAAGCATATATTAAATTTTCATTATTTTTGACAATTTTTCTTTGATTCCTTTATAATTTATATATTGTGTTGGTTTAAATGAATTTTTTCTTAGGCTTTTAGAGGATGGACTTTAGATAAGGTGAGCGTTTGGATAATAGGTTTTACTGCGTTTTTGCGTTTACGTTTTGGGCATGGGACCCACGCTACAGTAAACCCAGAAAACGCATAACGTTTTGCTTTTTTTTTTTTTTTTTTTCCTGCTGCTGCACAACATTTTTGGGAGACAACGGCTACTGTTCATAAACAGTAGCCGTTGTTTTTGACTTTTAACTCTTTTTATCAGTTCTATGGGTCCCATAAATAGTAAATGGGACCCACAAATTTCACTTTTTATCAACTTTTTCATTAAAAATGGGTCCCGCTACACTATTCACACATTTAAAAATTATTTTGCTACAGTGTTTTCAGTAACTTTCAGCAACAATAAGCTGTATCCAAACGGACCCAAGATGTTCAACTTTTATACGCCAAGCATTGACTATAAGTCTTGTACATGGAACAAATAGAGATAAGAAATTAAGAATATGGTCCAATTTGGTCGGCCTTAGCTTGATTTGTCTAGACATAAATTTTCTCTCTTACCAAAAGTTCGACTTATTTTAGGTGGAAGTTTCCTTAATTATTACTTGTATACAAAATTCCAGGATCATTAAATTGGAATAGGTCCCTTACTAACCTAACCAATTGGAATAGGATGAAATTTCTTCCCATCCACACTAAATGTTTTGTACACTCCAAATTTTTTTTGCATCTCATAATGATACATTGTTGATAGGTGTCATCCAAGTCCAACATGATTGAGAGTTTTAATTGAGACTATGGCCCAGAAGCTATACTATTCAATACTTTGCGAGAAAAATTAAACACTCATTTTATATAATAGGAGACTATGGAATTTGACATTGTATACACTAGGGTTTGTTCTTGATGTTGTGAAATTGCTGTAAGTACTAAAAACTCTAGTTTGATTAGTTGGCAAGTCATGTTCTTTAATCGTGAAAAGTCTACAGTGAAAAACTTTTGTGTTCCTACAATAAATGTTTTAGAGAGAAAATTGTTAGTCCCCTCATCCCATTGGGACCCCCCTATTTATACAAAGGAAAAATAGTCCAATATTCCTAAGTGTGACTTAGTTATATAGAATTTTTGTGCAAATGTGCATAGATTTCTTTTAAAAATTTAATTATAATTTTAAACTCTAATTTGGTGATTTTTATATGACTTTTGTGGTTTGATTTTGATTCGGTAAAGACATATTAGCCAAAAGAAACGAAAGTAGAGCTATTAAAGAAATCTGGGGCCCGTTTGGTAGAAGAGTTTGAGTAATATTGTTTGTATTTTTTTGAAATACGTGTGGGTGAAAAAGTGTGTGGAAATGTGTGTAATGTTGTTTAAAAACTGAAAATGTGTTGTTTAACTACTTTACCAAATAGGGCACTATACTTTTAGATTAGTAATTTCAGATGGCTAATGCTGCATTGTCATTTGTGGTTGTGGTATGAATAAGTAGTATGTTGTTTGGACGACTGATTGAGGCAAAACAATTAACCATATTAAAAGGAATTATCAACTTTCTCTCTCATTCACCATTTGTGGTATGTATATGCCTTTTTCACATATGCTCAACTGAAGTACCCATTAGGATTTCCCTTAATTATGATAAACTTATTAATTTTTTTTAAAAGAAGTTTTATATTTATTAAATGAGATATATATATATATATATATATGTCAAAGGTCATGTAGCTGAATTGACACCTCCCCATACACAAAGTGTCTGGCGTTTAAGGGAAAAAATGTTCAAATTGCAGGAGTTAGGGAAAAAATGTTCAAGTTGCAGGGTTAGCAGCATATTGTAATTATTTCTAAATAAATAAAAAAAAAGATATAGAGATATATATTGTTTTCCTTGAGCTAAAGCAGTTGCGATGGAAGTGTGGAGTGGATGGTTTTTTTTTTTTTTTTTTTTTTAGTCCTTGAGTATTTTGGATTGTTTTAAATGAGTAATGGTTCCTCTTAGGCTCCTAAATTTTTTGGTTTATTGATTTTGCTATCTATAACTTTGATTCTTCTTTACCTAATAAAGTTTAGAATTTTCTATAAGTAAATTTTTTCTTCAAGAAAATGAATAGAAATCTCCCTTCATGTTCATGCTCATATTAATGTTCATATTTGTATCTTTTGCAATACTCAACAAGTTGTTTACTCATTTTGTGAATTATCAATTGTAGTTAAGAAAAAAAAGTATAAACACAATACTATTCAATTAAACTAACGTGAAAAATTAAATCTATTAGATTAAAAAAATGGACATGAAAATGAAAATTTCACAAAAAATTCCTTAAATAGAATTAAAATAATTTTTACTCAATATTGTTTATCAAGCAATCATGTACTAACTAACAACATTCCAATCATTACATGTATAACAGGGTGATGAAATGGTCGTTCAGTTTATTTAAGAAATGTGATCTAGCTAATAGAAATTTAAAAAATACAATAACTTTCAAGCGTAGCCATGAATTATGCTTTTACGTATGTCTTATACATTTTATGAGTTTTATTTTATATAAATGTATTTCATAAAATTAACAAAATTTATCATAAAACCCTTCATTGTATTTTTTAAAATCACTACATAAAAATGAAAGAAGTTTTTTTCCCAAAAAAATGTTCTCCAGTCATAATATTTACCAAAAAAGATCATACCAAAAAAATTCTTGCAACGCACAAGCCAATAACCAATCTATATATATATATATATATATATATATATATAATTAAAGCCAAAACTGAAAGAAAATCCAACTAGATTCTAAATTAAATTCCAATTGTTGTCTAATTTTGTGTCACGTGTCCAATTTAAGGTGTTTTTATTTTTTATTTTTTATGAGATAGTTTTTTTGATGAGATAGTGGCTCCTAAAAAAGGGCCATATATGGGACTGTGATTTCATGAATAATATGTAATTTTAAATAGACTGATGGTAGGTTGCTATACATACATATATATATATATATATATATATATATATATATCTATAGCCAAAACTGAGAGAAAATTTAATTAAATTATATATTGGAGTCTAATTTTGCGCCACGAACCTCATCTAATTTTTAAATTTTTGTGTCAAGTGAATTATTAGGTGCAAAAATCAAAGAGTCTAAATTCAATTAGATTCTAAATTGAATTTTAGTTAGAGTTCAATTTTACGCCATGTATCCCATCTAATATTTTAATTTTTGTAGCAAGTGAATTATTTCGTACAAAAACCAAATAGTCTAGATCCAATTAGATTCTAAATCATATATATATATATATATATATATATATATATATATATATATATAATTGTGATTATTTTTAAATGTACATGTGCATATGCACAGGGTTACACACTACTTTTATTAAATGAATGTATCAATTTTTAAACATAAAATAGAAAAATAATTAGGAAATTGATTTCTTATCTTATTGATGACACTAATTATATTCATTACCATGTTAGTTTACAAGATTTTTGTAATATAATTGGTAATAACTTTAACTTCTTAAAAAAAGATAATGTAAAAAATTGACATCTGGCTTTTGTTTTTTTTTTTTTTTCATTTTAAAATTAGGTAAATAGTACGTTTTTTAGATGATGTTCATGAGCACTTTAACTAAAAAGTCAAGACTTAGACCTCATTTGGTTGCCAAGAAAGCAAAGGAAAAGAATAGAAAGGAAATTTTCAATTTCTACTAATAAAATGACATCTCATTTACTTATGGAGATGCGATTAATATATTTTCAAATATTTTATTTTATTTTCTAATTAAGGACATGTGATAATTCAAAGGATAGCTTAGATGGCTTAAAAATATTATTTTGATATTAATGTTGGATACATCAATTCTTTTCCTGTACCGCTTAATAATAAGGATTATTTTGACACGATATCAAAAGTTTAGAAACAAAATTGACACATTTAAGATATTAAAAACCATTTTGATACATAGTACAAGTGTTAAAGACTAAAACGGTAATTAAACATGTTTTTACATATTTTTATTAAAGATTAAATTCTATAAGGATATGGTTTAAAACCCAAGTTTTACACCCTCTAATTCCAACATGCCACATCATCTTATCATGTATTAAAGAATAAGAACAACCACACTCAATCAATTATAATGCTCATCTGAAAATTCAATCAAATTGGGAGTTTATTAAGATGTTATTAATTGTGGTATAATGTACTGAGTTTTAAGTAAAAAGCTGACGTAACGTCTCTTATTGGATGGTGTAAAACATGAATTTTACACCCCATTCTTACCAAATTCAAACTCTTTTTATTAATATCCTCAAAACACTTTTTTTTATTAGCTGAATTTGGAAACTAATATCTTGTTTGGTTGTAAGGAAGATGAAAAGGAAAGAAGGCAGGATAAAGTAAGGGAAGAGAAAGAGAAGAAGAGAGAGTTGTACATAGAGGGATTGCATTAAACAATTTCTTCAAAAGAAAGGTCTTCTTTGAAAAAATAATGGGACCATCTGAAGGATTGTGCTAAGAATTTCTAGAACACGAACTTTTCACAAAATTATGGGGTGTGAGAAAAGTATGAAACTTCATCAAAAAAGAAGAAGAAAAAAGTATGAAATATTGGCAAATCGATCAAATTGTGTATTCTCACTTTTTAATAGAAAACTGAAAAAGTGAAAATGCTTGGGACCATCACAACACATATTAATATAGAAAAACTTAATGAAAGAGGTAAAAAAAAGCTAAATGCAAAGTTAGACCGCCATTTGGCAAGACCTCATACACTACCATATAAGGTTTCTGCTTTTATATATATATTGATTTCCTATGTAGCATCTTGGGGTTATTTTTAAAGGATTTCTTCCAATAATTATCTTTTGTTTTTGTTTTTTGTTTTTTTGTTTTCTTTCTTTTTGTGAAATTATCTGTGTATGAGTAGATATGAGACTAGACACACCTGAACAAGTGTTCTATAAGCTTTGGACACCCACATTTTTTTAAAAAGGTTGTTCTTCCGAGTAACAAGCTCTTAATTTGCTATTCATAAGGTTGTAAATGATCTAAGCTTTGTTAAGTATTGAATGTTCAAATTTGGCTCAACAACAAAAGTAAAATGTTCAAACGTGGCTCAAGCTCGAACCAAGTTAACAAATAGTGTTCAAGATTGCGCTTGTCCAAAAGTTCAAAAACTTGAGAGCACTGCTTGGCTCTTGATTCATTAGTCAAGTTGAGCTTGAGCCAAATATCATGCTCAAACTTGAGCTCAATATTAAGCTTTTGATCTTGAGATCCAACACAAATATGTTACCAAGCATATATTAAACATATTATCAAATTCATTTGGTTTGGATGAGAGGTCTTAACTCTTAACTCTCAAGTTTCAACGCCTAATTAATTCAAGGCTTAGTGAGATATGAGTTTATTTTTTAAGCCCATATCAAGTTTATATCAACCCTAGGCTAGACATGTTTTATTGAGCCCTACTGTTTACAACTTGGTCATGATCAATTTTTTTGCTTGAGCTTAGCTTGTTTATTAAACAAGTCTAAAATTGAGGCCCAAACTTGATTTTTTCATAAACAAACAAATATAATGTGCTTTAAGCACTGCTAAACATTTTACCCCATGACCACTGCCTTGAGTCATTGGCAGCCAGCACTCAATCTTTGAACCTAGGTGGGATGACTCTGACTCACTCTGACTTTGACTTTGAATAACTGAGGAAATGAGCTTCCAATGATATATTTTTGGAAGTTTTGGAGGTTATTTAGTTCATGATATGGTGTTTTTCCCCAAACTTGAATGTGTGCTTGTTAGTTGTTCTATAGTTAATTGGTTGAAATTTGAGTTACTGGAAAACACACACCAGTCACCACATGTTTGATGGGAAGGCCATTTTTCATGTCTATCTTGTATTCCTCTCATTAGATAGGCCTATTAAGTATTAGCAGCAACTAAAGATGCCATTTTGATGTTAATAAACAATTGTAACTTTGAGCATCATCCATGACAACCCTTTCACTGATAAGCTTCTTGACAATATGAAAGATTTTTGGCTTATGGGGAGCTGGGGCTTTGCCCAAAATTTGCTAAGAGGTGTTCAACTGTTAGTAAGGGGTTCGCTGGCAGTTAACTTATGAAAGGCTATGTTGTGGTTGAATGCAAATTCTGCGGATCAAGGTTGGACAAGAGTGGAGATATGTCATTGTAGACATTAAAATTTTATGATGTATTCACAACCGTTCGATTGTGCATGATAAAATATTTTTGATCAAATTAATCTCCAATTGATGAGGTGGATGATCAGCAAATGAAATCAAGCCATGTGGCAACATCAAATAAGAATGCCATATGGCGATGTCAGAAGAAAAGACCTATATGGAAAGTTCTTATTAAATGGGAGACTAAATTAAATCTATAATTAGCTCTCAATAAATGCTGAGAGAAAATTCCAAATTAAATATGATTGAGCTGCCTATAAATAGGGGCCTCTCATATGAGAAAGGGAGGACACTCAGAGAGAAAAACACTACTGACACTCTGCCAAAATAGAGAGTCATCTCTAAAGTTCACAAGAATTCCATTGTTCATCAAGGCTTATTCCTACTTCTTCAAATCAAAGTGGGGATTCTCCTTGAATCAAGTTCGAGATCAAGCCAACGGCCCTCGCACCAAATCAAGCACATTCAACCATTCATTCAACTTGGAGACATCAAAGCACGATTCAAGATCAAGCTTTATAGCCCCTTTGAATCGTAACGTTTCTTGGAGATCGAATCAGAGGAATTTATTGTACTCTTTCATTGTAAAGATTCATACAGAGGATTGTACTCACATATATACAAATTAAATACAAATTGATTATTTGTTACACTATTTCGTGATCGTGTGATTTCTCTTTTACGAAAATTGTGTGTACAGTCATATTTATTGATGTTGGCAATATTAAGAATGGATGAATGAAGTTCTTGAATTTCCTCCCTTCCCTGACAATTAGGTTAAAATATTGTTTTCATCCATGACTTTTGATTTTCTTTTATAAACTTCAAAAAGATTCATTTTTGTCTCTAAATTATTAAAAATGTTACACTTTCTGTCCTTAAATTATAATAAAACAAAATAAAAAATTTCATCCCAAAACTGTTGGAAAAAGTTCTTTAAAATAAAGTGTAATGTTTTCAAAAGACTAGGATGAAAAAATAACATTTTTTTTTAATTAGAGTTTAGGGATGACAAATGAGCTCCAAGCAAACTTTTAGGAGCAGAAACAATATTTTAGCATAAAATTAATTATTGATTGGGTTTATAATGATCAAATCTCAATTTCTTCATCAGAACACTGGGTTAAGTCAAAGTCTGTTTTACCATTTCCAATTTCACGTACGCGTAACTATGAATTTATATACTTTTAAGTCAAAGTCTTCGATTAACATCTTCAATTTGAATTCTTCTCAAAAAAAAAAAAAAAAAAAACACCAAGCTAATATCATCCTCAGAACCTCAGATAACCATAACCACTGTAAAATAAACTACTCTCACAAAAACTCCATAAGAATGTTTCTCTCTCAAAAGATTCTCTTCCAACTCTCTCTTCTCTTACTTCTCCATTTCTCTGCACTTGTCCTTCTCTCATTAGCTTACACTGTTCCTGATAAGTATTTCATCAACTGTGGAGCAAGTTTCAACACCACCATCAATGATAGCAGGGTCTTTGTTGGTGACCAAAATTCCTGTTCTTTCTCAACTGGAAAAAGTGAAAATGTCACGAGCAGCAACTCATCAACAGCTCCAGTTCTCTATCAAACAGCAAGAATTTACAGGCAGCCATGTTCATATAAGTTTGAAATCAACCAGAATGGTACATACATAGTACGCCTTCATTTCTTTGTTTTCTTGTCACCTGCTAATCTATCTGATGCTCTATTCAATGTTTCGGCTTCTGGGTTTTCACTTTTAAACAATTTCAGCATCCGAAATAGTAGTAGTTCTCCATTTATTAAGGAATTCTTGCTGAACATCACAGAAGAAGAATTTAGAATCCACTTCATACCTTCTCAAGAGTCTTCTTTGGCTTTCGTAAACGCCATAGAAGTCTTTCTTGCCCCTGAGAGCTTCATCCCTGATTGTCCTCCTCGCGTTACTTCTGCAGGAGATGGAGGTAGTTACTGTGATCTGCCGTATCATGTTCTACATACAATCTATAGAATCAATGTTGGAGGTCCCATCGTTGAACATGATGAGTTGTGGAGGAAATGGATACCAGATGGTAGTTATTTATTCAATCCCCCAGAAGCTGCAAAGAATGTGTCTTATATTGGAGCACTTAATTACCAGCCAGAACAGGTCACTAAGTATATTGCCCCAGCTCTTGTGTATCAGACAGCCAGACTATTGAATATAGACAATAGCAGTAATTCCAGTTTCTTAAATTTAACTTGGGTTTTTCCTGTCACAAAGAATGCTACACACCTTGTTCGGGTCCATCTCTGTGACATAGTAACCAAACCAACTAATGGCTTGTGGTTCCCTTCTGACTTGTGGTTTAATCTCTCAATCTATAGAAACTTTGGTAAGAGGATTGATCCATATAATATATCTCATGAGCTGGATGCACCATTTCACTTTGATTTTGTGGTTGACTCAGATGATTCAGGATTTCTAAATGTTAGTATAGTCCCACGGCAGGACTCTCACATGCATTATGCCTTTTTGAATGGGTTGGAGATTATGGAGTTCATGAAGGAATCAGGTTCCATTCCCAAGGAATGTGAATCAAAGAACCACACATGTAAAATAAAAGAATCAAAGAAGAATCACTCAGGTAAAATAGAAGAATCAAAGAACTGCCACCCTTTAATCATTGTTCTTGTTAGTAGTGGGGCATTTGTCATTATGGTTATAGTAGTGGTGTTGGCTTTGAAATGCAGGAAAGGAGTGTCTGATCAAAGTTCGGCAGTGCTTCTTTATGGAGGGACAAGTTTTAACAAGAAGTTAACCGAAAAAAGTGATGATGCGACTCTCCCTCCAAATCTAAACCTCAGTCTAAGGATATCTTTTGCTGAGATAAAGTATGCAACTAAGAACTTCAATGCAAAGTTTTTGGTTGGTGAGGGTGGATTCGGGAAAGTATACAAAGGAACTCTTCGGAGTGGAATGAAAGTGGCTGTAAAAAGAAGTGAACCAGGCCATGGGCAGGGTCTTAAGGAATTCCAAACCGAGATCATAATCTTATCTCAAATCCACCATCGCCATCTTGTTTCTTTGATAGGGTACTGTGATGAAGGGTCTGAGATGATATTGGTATATGAGTTCATGGAAAAGGGGACTCTAAGAGATCAGCTCTATCATTCAAATGGCAATCCTGAGAGATCATCTTCACGATTTGAATTATCTTGGAAGCAAAGACTTGAAATTTGCATTGGAGCAGCAAAGGGGCTACATTATCTACACACTGGTCCAGCTGGAGGGATCATTCACCGTGATTTGAAGTCATCAAACATTTTGCTTGATGAAGATTATGTGGCTAAAGTTGGTGACTTTGGCCTTTCAAAGTCAGGCGTTTCTGATACAGATCATTTCACCATGGGAATAAAGGGTAGTTTTGGTTATCTTGATCCAGAATACTTTAGGACACTACAGTTTTCTGCAAAATCAGATGTGTACTCATTTGGAGTAGTACTTTTTGAAGTTCTTTGCGCCAGACCAGCTGTTGACAACTCACTTCTGAGTGAGCAGGTGAGCTTGGCTGAATGGGGGATGCTGTGGCAAAGGAAAGGCCAACTTGAGAAAATTATTGATCCATTGCTTGTTGGTAAAATCAAGCCTAGTTCATTGAAAAAGTTTGGTGAAACTGCTGAGAAGTGTTTGAAGGCAAATGCTGCTGAGAGGCCTGTTATGCATGAAGTGTTATGGGACTTGACATTTGCAGTGCAGCTTCAAGAAATTACAATTCACAGAGAGCCACATGAAGATAGTTCAACAAGAGTTTACCAAAAAAAAGAAGATAGTTCAACAAGTACTTCATTGGAGTTACAGTTGCCTGTTATTTGTCATTTGCCTTCCACTAGAACCCTGATTGAGGACGATGATGGTTCAAATACAACAGCTAGTGAAGCCTGAGCCCCAGTTGTGGATTGATGGTGCCAGATAGTCTCCACTAGTTTTAGGTACATAATAGTTCATAGGTTCTGTTTGTGGCTTCTCATCACCATAAAATTGTAATATTATTGATGTAGTACTGAATATGAGTTTCAATTTGTGTTATTTGTTAAAATTTTATATAAATTTCTGAATATTAGATTTTAAGGATTTATTTTATAGTTTTCAATTGTATTTACTTTAAGGTTTTCCTAGTCAAAATAGGGTCCTAATAAATTAGCTAATTTTAGGAACATCATTACTTGGGAATTGAGATTTTATTTGTAAAATGAAAATTATAACTCCTACTTAAAAAAAAAATATATATTTATTTTATGGTTGTCTCTCCTCTCTCTCACCAACTCCCATGTGTTGTCCCTCCTTTCACTTTGTTGAGTGCCATAGCAAATTTCTATTTTCACCGAAATTCGAAATGGTGAGTTTTGCTCACACTACAATGAAATGTGAAACAGTGTGCTTTTAAAGTGTGAACAAGTGAGTTTTTGGCTGCCCAAAAGACAGGACAACAAAACACTACTCAAAAGTCTTTCTAATAAATGTAATAGAAATCTCAAATTGCATAACCGAATGAATCAACTCTCACTTTCCTTCATTGTCCAGGTACTAATACAAAACACTTGAGGGATCAGAATTCAAAAAGTAAATAAAATTGTTAGGACTATTGATTCTGCTTATGATACGGTTTTGATGGCTCCAAAAAAATTTGAACTATAAAAATTTAAGGAAAAAGTATACTTTTTTTTTTTTTTTTTTTGAAACTAAGGAAAAAGTATACTTGAAACTTCCTCCAACACACTAAGAAGGTTTTAAAAAGACCATCAACATGACTTTTTAAACGAGTCTTGTGATATGTTTAAAAATATAAGTGAATAGTTTTATAAATCATCATGTAGTGGGATAAAAGAAATGATCCAAACTGGTTTGAAGGAAAACCATATCCAAAAATTAAAAATTATGGCTTCATTAGATTTTAAGAGCTACTTAACTATTAATAATACTAGCCGTGAACCCACGCATTGTGCGAGATAATCATTTTTATGGTGGTTTTATTATTATTATTTTTTTTTACAATTAAACTAATTTAATAAAGAATAATGTATTTCATAATCATATTTTTATTTATTATAGGAACAATCATAAATGTAATATAAGAACAATCATAAATCATAAATATAAATTTTGTCGTACCAAAATGAAAACAATACAATTTTTTTTTTCTTCAGAAATTCAAAAGGCAAGTTTACGAAAATATTCATTTTTTAATAAACGTTATTTATAACATTTTGTAAATCATTAAAAAGAATATAAAATTTGGAAATTATTCTTTTAGTTTTAAACAAACTTTCTCAAACCTTATTTTTTTTGCCTACAATCCAAAACACCAAAAAACGTAACTAAGAAAATTAATAAACTTAACAATGATTAATTGGACCAATTAGAAAAAACAATTTGTTGTTGATAATCTGTTAAGGTTATTTTCTTTGTAGAAATTGTAATTTCATCCACCAAAAACATATTATCAAATAAACAATTATTAGCAAAATCTAAGAATTAAATTTCTATATATGCATTGTTATAAAATAATAATAACAATTAAAGTAAAATTGCAAAAGCTAAAATTTGTCACCCATCTGATTATTTTCGTTTGGCTAACCTTTACTTTTCTCTAAATAAATGACATTATAGAATATTTATAATTCAACTATTGAGAGTACTTTGTCCACCACAAATGATTAAAAAATAAGCAAAAATTAGTAAAATCTCATAGTTTAACATTTAAATTGAGCACTATAAAAAATCATAATGTGTCATAGAATAAATACCAAATTATCCAAATCATGCTATGTAATAGAATAATATTATATTTTTATATGACATATTTAATTCTTTATAACGCAATAGGATAAAATTTAACAATCAAAGAGAACAAATAAAAAACAATTTAAAAAAATAAATAAATACTAAATTATTCAAATCATGCTATGTAATATAATAATATAATATTTTTATATGCTATATTTAATTCTTTATAATGCAATAAGATAAAATTTAACAATAATAAAAATAAAAAAAAAACTAAACTAAACTAAACTAAACTAAATTGCATTAATCTAAAGTATAGTTTTAAAGAATATAAAAAATTATTAGCCTAAAGCAGAGATACAAGAAAAATTGAAAAATCCACCAAAAAATTGAGAGAGAGAGAGAGAGAACCTTTGTTTTGTGGGGGAAAACTATACATAGAATGGAAGAGATAGTAACGAATTTATAGTAAAAGAGTGTGAATAAGAAGAGACAAAAATAAAAGAAGATGAAGGGGAAAAGGAAGAGTGATATTAATGTAGAGAGTAGTGGGGAGATGAAAAGGTAAGGGAGGGAGAAATGTTGGAGAAGTAGTGGGGAGATAAAAAGGTAAGGGACGGAGAAAGGTAAGGGACGGAGAAAGGTTAGAGAAGTATAAATATTAAAAAAATAAATGTTTAAAACAATTATAGGAAAATTGAAAAGAAAAAAGATAATGACATGGACGCTGATATTACTCAACTGGAGTGTAATAACAATAAATGTTACATTTCAGTTTTTAGATAGATATATATATATATATATATATATATATATATATTATAATGCAATAAGATAAAATTTAACAATCAAAGAGAACCAAAAAAAAAAAAATCACATTAACCTAAAGTAGAGTTTTAAAGAATATAAAAAATTATTAGTCTAAAACAAAGATACAAGAAAAATAAATAAAAAAAAATCCACCAAAAAATTGAGAGAGAGAGAGAGAGAGAGAGAGAGATAACTTTTTTGTGAGGTAAAACTAGGTAAAGAATGGAAGAGAGAATGAAAATTTTATAGTAAGATGTTGTGAATATGAAGAGACAATATAAAGGAAGATAAAAGGAAAGATGAATAGTGATATTAAGAATAAGGGTAGTGAGAAGATGAAAAGGTAAGGGAGAGAAAGATGAAGAGACAAAATAAAGGAAGATGAAGAGAAAGATGAATAGTGATATTAAGGTTGAGAGTAGTGGGAAGATGAAAAAGTATGGGAAAGAGAAATGTTGGAGAAAGTGTAGTTATTAAAAAGAAAAATGAAAATGTTAAAACAAATTATAGGAAAATGAGAAAAAAAAAAAGGATAATGACGTAGATGCTAATGTGGCTCAACTAGAGTATAACAATAATAAATATTATACTTCAGCTTTTAGATGCATATAGACTAGTGTGTAATTTTGTGCATATACACAAGTATAATTAAAAATAATTACAATTATATGGTTCAAATTATACATGGTATTAACTTACAACTTTTGTAAATAATACATTTCTAAAATATGTAATGGTTTCTCATTACATATATATATATACATATATATAAATGATTTAAAATTTAATTGGATTTAGACTCTTCAATTTTTGCATATAATAATTTACTTGCCACAAAAAATTAAAAAATTAGATAGATATGTGGCGCAAAATTGAATTCCAATTGAAATCCAATTTAAAATCTAATTGGATTTAGATTCTTTGATTTTTGTTTTTTATACTCAATAATTCACTTGGTACAAAAATTAAATGGAACACGTGATTCAAAATTGAAAATCTGATTAAAATCTAATTAGATTTTCTCTAGTTTTGACTTTTAAAATATATGTGTGCGTCAATTATAAATTGTGTCACCCTAAAATCAAATCCCAACTTCACCATTGATAATAAGGATCAGGATGTTGAAGTTTCAAAAGGAATGATGATGATTCCAATTGAACAAAAACCTATACATTAGTGTGGTAACTTTGTTTTTAGTGAGGGAAAGCATGCAAACTCTTCTGTTTAAAAGATCTACAATTGTGCATTGGACTATTATCCATCAAACCATATGGTCCTTGATGGATGAAATGTTGTAAAATCTACATTAACATATTCCACAATGTTTACTGTCGTTTCTACAACTCTATGTGACATAGTGAAGCTATGGAACCTCACTTTCTTAAGTGAGTCATGCAAATAATGTCACCAGGTTTTCTTTTATTTTTCATGCCACCAATAAGAGGACTTGTTTTCATACAATTTTTCACCTTCATGCCATTTCTATCGAAATTTCTCATACAATTTCTTCTTAAAGCTTCATGGATTTGTATGTTCACACCTTGCTTCTTTTATTTCACAATTGCGTGAATTTTTTTAATGCATTATAAGTAATAACTTCTTCCTCCCGTGCTTGAGAGAGAGTATTTGTGATCTATTGTCTTACAAAAGTGGATACTAACATTGCCAATGCTGAAAACAATTTTAAGCAAGTTAAATATGAGAGGACAAGCTTGAATACTTTTCACAATCTGGATACAAAGGCTGTTTAACCTCTTCCAACAATCTATAAAATTTCTTTGCATCTCCATTTGGCTCTTGTTGTTCATTTCCACTTGATTCCCTGCCACGCACCACTTGTGGATAAGCATCCTTGATCATATCAAACATACCACCATTTAGCATATCATCATCATCATCACCTTCCACTTCACTATCACCTTCCTCTTCACTATCACCTTCTCCATGAAGGTACCAAGTAGTATAATCTCTCCTTATACTCCTAAATAAAAGATGATACTGGACCTCATCCCAAGTCCTACGATACTTGTTGCTACAATCAATATACGGACAGTTGATTTTCATATCTCCATCTATCGAATGTTTAAATGCATACTCAAGAAAGTTTTCAACTCCATTAATATACTCGGTGCACGATCTAGTAGAAAGATGCATCCAAGTTTTATCAACCGTCATTTTATCTACACCATTTTAAGCATTGTATTAATCATAACTAACATGGATGGTGCAAACAGTAAATCTTCATAAGTCAATTTTAAACAAACATGAGCTAAGTTTCATACCGGATAGGAACAAAAACCACACTCTTTACCGCTTCTTCAGCAAAGCTTTTGCATACAATATCAAGGCCTACAAATTGCAAAGAAAATCAATGCTTATGCTTCAGCCATCTTGTAAGAAGCAACACCAAACCTTTTACAATTTTTTTTAAAAAAAGTACAAGTGTGAAGATTGGAACATAGTACAGGACTGCCAATCTCATAGAGGAAAAAGGCAAACATTTTGCTTGGCAGATTTTTAGGTAGCATTTGTCATTTTTATTGCTAAAGCTGACAGCTTGCAACTCCTATGGACTGCTGGTTCATATGGAAAAATGAGAAAATATAACCAAATAAATTTAGATCACAGCAATTATAGAAGAACTTCATTAGGCTTTGATTTTACTATCTATTTATTACTTTGGAAGACATTTGAAGTTCAAGCATCAAAGCACCATAAGATTTGCATCTACTAGGTTCACCTTCACGGCTCAAAGAATAATAAAGTACGTGGCCATTGGAGCTATGCAGTTATAATCAGTTTTGGAAACAAAGCCAAATTCCTTACCATATGATATATACATCCTAAAATCTCTAATTTTTAGAAAGGGTTGCATTGAGGGGGTAGAGAACAAAATAGTACCACTTTAAACAGGCTTAGAGACAAAAACTTACCCCAAAAGACTGAACTTCTGATGGAACCATTGATTTGAGAACTCGCACTTCTAAGAAACCCGCCAACAGTAACTTGTGCTCAAGAGCAGAGGTTATCTATAAGAAAATCCTATTAAAATCCATCACTTCAAACTAATTTCATATAATCACAAAACTTCAAACTAATTACCTTATCTGTTTCTCCAACAGTAGACTGAGGATTCTTATGAACTAGGATTGTCCCACCAGGCTTCAATACTCTTAAGATTTCCTCAAACAACTGGTCAGTGGAAAATTCAACTGATCTACAGATACAAATAACAGTCTCGAAAGAGGAAGACTCCACAAGCTGCTGATCTATTGTAAGTCAAGACCATAATCAGAAGAGAAATGAGAACAGAATATTTGAATTAGAACTACTATGGAAGCAATCTTAAAAAAAAAAAAAAAAAAAAAAAAAGAGGCTTGAATTTAAAAGACCCTGTAAGAAGGTCAGGTAAAAAAAAGGGTTAATAGAGTTATAAAATTATGTATCTTGTTAGTAGGGGCTTGTAAAACCAAGCTATTTATAATCTGAAAAGGCTGAAATTATACAATAAATGGCATGAAGACTTCCCAAAAAGAAGAAGCATAAGAAACAGCTATAAATAATCATCATGATCCAAAATTTTCCATAATTAAATTAAGAGGAAAAGAAATAAGGAATAAAATAATTACTGGTTTGTGAAAATAAAAGTGTTTATATATATATATATATATATAAGTTGCTCAATCCAAATATGGCCTTGAATTTCAAAATTATTGTTGGAAAAATAATATTCTATTCTCCCCTCTTTATCAACATCTACAAGTATGAACATGTAAACATACAGCACATCTCAATCCTTTGTTCAAAAATTGGCATCCAAAGACTTTTAATACTTGATCACGTGGATGGCTCATCATAGACACATCAAAATTGTAAGAGGGAATGTGAAATGAGTCATGACAAATGGAGCATGCAATCGAAAATAGTTTTGACTACAAACTTTGAATGGATCAAGGCATTGAAATAATCTCAGACTTTAATACAATCAGATTGTGTGTGTGTGTGTATAAGTCACATGGTAATACGATGGTATCTAACATGCAATTTTAAGGAGAGCTCATAAAAATTAAAAAGTACATAATTAAGGAACTATCTTATAGCAAAGAGACAGAGCCACAAATCATGGGTCTATTTCTAAGTTAGCAAATTACATTTTTACAAAAGTGGACAAGATGGTGATGACGAAAACGCTCGTATCATATCCACCACTTAATTAGTTGGAGCATACAGTCCCAATGATCATATTGATCCATGCCCCTCTAACTAAAAGGGTCTATTTAATCCAAAACCTTATTCTATTTTCCATATAAACAAAGAAGCACAATCTAGATCTATAACACAAATGTTATGAAAATCCTACCTTTTATCAAACACATGCAACAAAGCAGCATAAAAAGAACAGAATAATTGCATTAAACAGTTACAAGATTGAAGATACACAATGTAAATCACAGAACAGAATAATTGCATAAAACAGTTACAAGATTGAAGATACACAATGTAAATGCCCAAGACACATTTGAAATTTAGATTTATGAGATAGATTATTGAAGGGCATATTAATCACTCAATGGAAGGGCAGGTTGGTTAGGAACGTTTTCAATATGATTTTAAAACACAAGCAGTGTCTATCCAGAAAAAAGTTTGAAACAAATTAAGTTGACATGCACATGCACTTGAGACCACTATTCCTACTCAAAGCTTAATTGGGTTTAGGAAGCACGATATTTTTTATTAAATCAGAAAGAGAATCAAAGAAGAGAATAAAACACCAGAAACTATATATTTAGTAACGAATTGGAGCAAAACTTTTTCTTTGACACGAAAGTTTAATTCCAAGAAGTTGCAACTTACGTACAATATGGAGAAGCAAGAGAAGCTTCATAAGCCTGCAAACTGACACAATTGCACCACTCCCCGCTATTGATAATAATAATAATATGTTGGAAAAAGACAACTCCACTGGTATTATTAGTAGAAGACCAAAGTGGTCACACCAAATAAAACAACCCATTGATAAAAAGACACTTCGAATATTCAAAAGAGAAATCTCATTGCTAAATTATGTGCAAAGCTTAGACCAACTTGTTTTCACAATCCTACTTTTGAGGTATTTGTTGATTGAATTAACATTACTTCTACTACCACCTCTCAAAGCCACTAGCTCTTATGAAAATAATATATTTTTTTTGGTCTCGAACAGTTATTGTAAAACTTAATAATGAAGACACCAACAACAACCAACTGACTCAGTTCTTATATCCGCATCACTCTCACTCACACGAGCGACGATTCACGAGATTCCCATCTCCCCAAAACCCTCTTCCACAATTGGGACCACACTTAAAAAGCGACCTCAGCCATTGCTCTGCACATGGCTTCCCTTCTCAATCAATGTGCAGATGATTTGATCCAAAAGTTTAAATAAAAATTCTTAATCCAATGCGAAAAGCTCTAATAATATGTTAAATAAATTCATATTTATCAGGTAATTGTTTTTTTTTAAAATAATAACAATAATTTAGAGAGACCTGTGGGGTTCCAATTTCTGCTTCTGCTACTGCTCTGCTGCTGCTGCCCAGGTCCTTTTTGGGTTTATTACTGGGTTCTGTTCTGTTTGATTGAGTTAATTTTCGGGGTATATATAGGGGTTTAGACTTTAGAGGAGAGTGCTGAAGGGTTTTTGGGTAGGTTGTGGGCAAACAAGGCGTTGAAGGTCTATTTGGTCTTGCCGCGCAATTGCGTGTTGTCAGTTGGCGTGAGTTCGAGTTGGGTGTGTTAGAGGGAAAAAGTGAAAAAATTTAGAGGGAAAGGGGAATTGTGCTCTGAGGGAGTGCTAGAGGGAAAAGTGGAAAAAATTTTGAGGAAAGGGGAATTGATGGATGTGTGGCGCTAAGGTTTAAAGTTTTATAAGAAATTGAGGAAGAAAAGAAGAAAAAGATAATAGATGAAAAATCAAGAGAGGCGGTTTTTAAATAATGGGATCAACAATTAATTAGATATGACTAAGAAATGAATTTTTTTTTTTATAAAAAAAATCAGAAATAAATAACTATGTAAAAATGATGACAAGGGTCAGTATTTGGTATAATGGTCCACAATCCAAAAAAAAAAAAAAGGTTTGAGACTTGGAATCCAAATCTTCTGTCCCACTTTTCCTGCTCCACTCTATACTCCACCAATAAATACTTGCCACGTGTTCACTTAATTAATTAAATACTACTATTAATTAATAACTGTAGTATTAATAAGTCAATAATTATAGTATTTAATTAATTAGGTAAACACGTGGCAAGTATTTATTAGTGGAGTATAGAGTGGAGCAGGAAAAGTGGGACAGAAGATTTGGACTCTGAGACTTGAGGCTGAGGCTGCTGTCCGTACGTGTCATCTCTCTTTACTGTCCACAAAGCGCGCATTGGTTAACTTGCACGCACCTACTCATGATGAAATACCAAAATTGTTAAATTTTCAATGAAGCTTTCTTGTTAGAAAGTGAATAACATGTGGATTACTTGTGGACTGCAATTCCTTCATAACATTGTGTCATGTTTCTTCAATTCATGACTGTCAAAGAGAGGGCATCAACAATCCTAACAAATTTTCAATATGAGGAATTTTTCCTTGTGCATTGCACAATGCCTCAGAGAAGAAACGCTTTTGTGTACAATTGTATGCATTGTACCCATCAACTAATGCTTATAACCATGTTAAAATATTGCAGTCCAGTGAAGGAAGTGGCAGATTTTTGTAGGATCGGTGCTGCAATAAATGACTGGCTCTGGGATACAAGTCTGTCATGTAGAGTCATTGACATGCCAGCAGCCAGTAGGAGCAGATTTTAGGTTTGTTGATCTGTTGTTATTGCTCTGATTTTAGATTTGTTGTTCTAATTAAATTTTTTCTAATTTTAGATTGGGAGACCCTTCAGGGATGAAAAACCCTTTCTCGACTACGATGATGCTACGCAGCTGAGGATCCCCAGCTCGGATCATGTGCCTCGGAGCCGAGAACGATTTTTGGATCGGGACGTATCCTAAGACCATGTGGGCGGCTCTGACTTGGTTGTCGTCTCTATTCACAAAGATCTCCGACCTCAGCACCTTCTCTAAGTCTTCCTTATTAACCAGGCTGAAGTGATGCTCAGAAGCATGCGGATCTGCATAAAAGAAAGCAAGTTCTTGTCAAAACCCAAGTGAAGTAGGACACTAAAGCACAAAGAACTGAAATGCTCTCCTAGTCTAAATGCCCCACCTGGTGTATCCTCCACTGTTGGGCACGAAAGGCCCTCATGCCATTCTCCAGACACAATGAGGAAGTCTTTGTTTAGACCCTTACTGGACTCAGGGAGGCACTGGATGAGTTGGACCTTGTCGTCCCTCGTCCTCATGTAATAAGACTTCTCTTGCAGGCTCTGGAGTTTGTAGTACCAGTTCACATTATGATGGGTTAGCCTCAGCCCCATCTTCTCATTCAAGGCATTCACACAGTCTAAAATCCTAAATACATTAATAGCACACTGAGTGGGAGATAGGCCGAAGTGCCTAAGATAGTCCCTCATCACCGACCCCATGGGTATCCTCACTCCGCCCTCTAGAAAGGCGATTATAGGGATCGCCACCTCACCCTCTTTCCTACTCGAGCTCAATTCCCCTTCTCCGCAATACCTCAAACCCACCGTTGCGGGAATCCTATGATCGACGACGAATTTGTCCATCAACTCCTTAGACTCAACTAACTTCTTAAGCCTACCCATCCTAGAAAACTGACAAGGAACTCAAGTGAACAGTACGAACTAAAGAGAGAAGAAGACTTACGGAAACGAGGGAAAGCTCCTCGGGCAGGCTTTTTGTGCTATGAAGAGTTGCAAGTACGGTTGGAGGTGTGACCAAATTCGGGGTAGGTGCGCAGGGTCTCTTGAATGCAAAAGTGAAAGAACGAATCAGTTCAACTGGGTATATATATATACCCCTAATTAAAGATAACCGCTTGGACTTTCCCGCCCAATGGGCCAGGAGAATCTCCACCGTCCATTCATCATCACATCGTTGAACGTGGGGAGCACAGAGCTGCCGAAATTTAATGAAGGCACGTTTCAGATACCGAAACGCCAGGAACGTTCCTTGGGTAGTTGAAAAGATGGTGACACTGACAAAAAGACAAGGCTCGACAAGCCAGGACATCGGCCCGAGAACATCAAAATCCTCTTCCCCTCTTGAGAGGTCGGGCAGCAGAATTTTGAGGGGTTATTGTGGGGCCCGAGTATTAAGCAACCCAGGCTCACTCCACATCTGGCCCAAGGTCCGTGCCGAGGATGGTACAAAGTCCGAGGATGAGTGGGAGAAACTCAAGTCCTCTAGGACCTCGCCGAGGATGCTCACGTCCTCGGCAAACCGACATTGAAGGCAGGGAGCTGTCACTCACTCATTAAATGAACGCCACCAACACTCTGGTCACATCAATGGTGAATTGACTAGCCAACAGTGATGCCTTGGTTGCTTCAACTAACAGAAAGCTTGCAAAGGCGGCTGATGGGACAAGCCTTCAGACACAAGCCCAGATGGCCGACAAGTGGACGGTAGAGATCAATTGAACAAAACTATATAATAGATAGAATCCCCAAAATAAAGGGGCTTTTTCTCTGCCCCCGAAGGGGAGAAAAGGAGGAGGAGAGTTTTTCTTTCTTAGGATGTACAAAGGACAACCCTTGTATTCATTAATTTTGAGGAAAAGGGGGTCCTCGGACTAGGCCGAGGACGAACTTTCCTCAAGAATACTTAGCCAAAATCTTAGTTATCTTTCTTTTAAGCCCATTCGGACTGTTGCTTTTCTTACTAAGTGTCTGACCTTTCTAACCGCTCTCTACAAATTTATTGTAAGGAGGTCGCCCGAAAACGGGTCCCTACATTATCCTATTGCGTTATAAAATTAAAAGATAATATATAAAAATATAATATATATATATATATATATATATATATTATTCTATTACATAACATGATTGGGGTAATTTGGTGTTTATTGTTATATATTTTATTTTTACTTTTTTTTTCTTCTCTTCTTATTTTATTCAATATTTTAACTCAGCCACATTCTCCATATAATTGAATTATTTATATTTTCTCTTATTTTTTATTTTTAAAAAATTAAACATATAATATTTTATTTAAATTCAAATAAATAAAATTGTATTCATTTTTTTTTAACATTTACACTTTTTCCAACCTTTTGTGTTCCCTTTACCTTTTCATCTCCCCACCATCCTCTATATTAATATCACTTTTCATCTTTCTCTTTATCTTTTTATTTTTTATTTTTTTATTTCGTTTCTTCTTATTATTATCCTTTTAGTATAAATTTGACATTCTCTCTTTCATTATATGCATAATTTCCCCTTACAATTTTTTTCTCTCTCTCTTTCTCACTCAATTTTTGGTGGTTTTTTTTTTTTTTTTTTTTTTTTTTTTTTTTTTTTTTTTTTTTTTTTGTGCATATCTGCTTTGGGTTGATAAATTTTTGTGTATTTTTGAACTCAACTTTAGGTTGATGCGATTTAATTGTGTTTTAAGTTTTTTTTTTTTTTTTTGTTCACTTTGACTGTTAAATTTTATCATATTGCATTATAAGGAATTAAAGATAGTATATAAGAATGTAATGTTATTATATTACATAGCATGATTTGGATAATTTGGTGTTTATAGTTATATCTTTTACTTTGACTTTTTTTCTTCTCATATTATTTTATTCAACACTTAAATTCAACCACATCCTCCATATGTTCAATTATTATTATTATTATTATTATTATTATTGAATCAATATATTAGATTCTATATTTTTTAAAAGTCAATATTTGTTATTTGAAATAATGTTTTAAATTAGAAGTTTTTTTTTTTTTTTTTTTAGTGTAACATAATATATTTTGTAGTTGGATATTATGTATAGTAAGATTAGTATGAAAACAAAATGCAATAAAAAAGTTATCTTTTATTTTATAGTGTGAGAACTATTATACTAACTTATAACCATGTATGAACAAAAAAAAAAAAAAAAAACCTTATAACCATGTATACTATAAATATGTATGCTAATTTATTTTTTTCAAAACATAGATCAACATCTCTTTCTTTCTCACAAACAGTAAATCATATATCATAAAGTAAAAATATAAAATGAAATAAAATGAAATTTTTTTTTTCATCCTATGAACATATGAATAAATCCCGCAATAGATAACTCTTCAAATTCATAAAACACATGATTACTTAGATTATATTGTAAAATAAGACCAGCTTATCCATCATGACATTGCAATATTGTCTAGATGTAGTTATATAAAAATAACATTTTGTTGATCTTGTCTTATAAACCAAAAGTTCCATCTATATAGCTAATAATATCTTTAAAAAGTAACATATGAAGAAGAATTCTTAATTTAAATAGCAGATTGTATATATAAATCATCTAATACAAACGTCTATGAGAAGATAGAATCAATAACTTTAATATGAAAATTTGGCAAAATGATTGAATAGAATACTACCTTCAACTTAGTGAGATTAAAATATTGTTTTATCTTCGACATATTATTATTCATTTATTTTGAAAAATTAAACATATAATATTTTACTTAAATTCAATTAATAAATTTGTCCTCATAAAGTGGAGGAATGTTAGGGACACATTTATTCTCACACCCAATGCATCATAGGGAAAATGGAATACAAAAAAATTTTCAATTTAGAAACACTAAATTAGAAAAAAAAAAAAAAAGAATTAATGAGGATATCAAACCAAATATAGCAAAAAGAAACTAATAATGCATATTTATTAATATAATAGAATCATCATCAAATTTTGGTTAAAAATTAAATCAATAATCAACAATTGAATACAATACTACATTTAAACTTAAAACTAATCAAACGCTAACTATGGAAACCATATTTCCAATCATAACTAAAAAAGAAATGTTCTCCAGTAATAATAGAAATTACGTAAGAAATAAAATTTTAAAATTTTAAAATCCTTTTTTTGACATTTCATTTAACCTAATTATATATATATATATATATATATATATATATATATATATATATATATATATATATTCATTCACCCTTACTTTTGAAAATCTAGTGAACGATGGTACCTCTCATTTAACATCTCTGTTATGCAAATTATCAATTAGTAAATTTATGATAATGGTAAGAAACGTTACAAATAAGATTAGAAAAAAAAATGATAAAACTAATTAGCCACTAGCATTATGCAGTAATAGTCTATGGTTTTACCTATATAAAGAAGTGAAATATAAAGATTTTATATATGTAAAGATTCACGTTAAATAAATAAATAAATATATAAAGGTTTAAGAAAAAGTATATATATGATTTTTATTAACTTAAAAGATAATGAAAAACTAATTGTTAATAAATAATAACTAAAATAATAATATTATCACGCGCAACGCTCAGGTCTGCGACTAGTTTATATAACACGAGACAATTTGAAAAATAAAAAACCAATAATCGTAGCTTATATAATTTGCTTTAAGCACTGCCAAACATTTTACCCCGCAGCCAGCACTCAATCTTTGAACCTAGGTGGGATGAATTTGACTCCGACTCTAACTGTGAATGACTGAGGAAATGAGCTTCCAATGACATATTTTTGGAAGCTTTGGAGGTTATTTAGTTCATGATATTGTGTTTTTCCCCAAACTTGAATGTGAGCTTGTTAGTTGTTCTGTAGTTAATTGGTTGAAATTTGAGTTACTGGAGAACACACACCAGTCACCACATGTTTGATGGGAAGGCCATTTTTCATGTCTATCTTGTATTCCTCTCATTAGATAGGCCTATTAAGTATTAGCAGCAACTCAAGATGCCATTTTGATGTTAATAAACAATTGTAATTTTGAGCATCATCCATGACAACCCTTTCACTGATAAGCTTCTTGACAATATGACAGTTTTTTGGCTTATGGGCAGTCGGTGCTTTGCCCAAAATCTAATGAAAGGGTTGAGAGTTGAGAGTTGGTTCTTAACTCTTACCAAACCCATATTAAACATATTATCAAATCCATTTGATTTTGATTTCCTTTTTTTTTTTGTTTGGTTAGGAGTGGAAAAATAAAATGATGGAAAAAGTGAGTTTGTATAAATTTACTCATATGCCATTGATAAAAAATGGTGCCTAAAAAGTGACAAGCAAAAAAAAAAAAAAAAAAAAAAAAAAAAAAAAAAAAAAAAAGAAAGAAGAAGAAGAAGAAAAAGAAGACAAACAAAACAAAGCACCACGCCAAAGCCTAGGAAATCAAAAGAAAAAGGAAAATAAAGAAATAAAAAGAAGGCAACGTCCTAAGAAGGTTAAAAAATAAAAAATAAATAAATTTGAGTGAAACCTATATGCACTGCCTAGGTCAAGCAGAAGCTAAGAAAAAGAAAGAAAGGGGCAACTGGATGGCAATTTCGTCATTTACCCTCAAATTTCTTTTTCTTTTTTTGGGTAAACCAGAATTTCATTTAAAAGACTAAGGCAAAATACATTGTCTAGGGTAAACAACACCCCAAGAATCAACCAAAAGCTGGTACAAAATATAGGAAGGGGGAGAGGGGTGAACAACAAAATTCGAAGGGGAATTCAATCCTTCCTTTGCTAGCAAGTCCGCGCAATGGTTGCCTTTGTGGTGGACGTGGTTGATGTGGGCTTCCACAAAATGCTGGAGGAGGTACCTGCAATCAATGATAATGGCACTATAATGATGAGAAGAATCAACTCTGGTATTAGTAGCAGTATAGAATTTTGCTACTGTGAGGGCGTTGACTTCAATAATGAGTTTTTGGACCCCACAATTCAGCTGCAAGAGAGTAGGTGTGACCAATTTTTCTGGTGCAGCTACCGATCCATGCACCTCGAGCGTCCCTGATGATGCTAGTTGTACTGGCGCAACCTGGGCTACCATGCGTTGACCCGTTGGTGTTTAACTTGAAAAAGCCCAGGGGAGGGGGGGTCCAACCTATATGGTGGATGGGTTTTATAGGCGAAAGGTGTTTAGAAGGGAGAATGTGGAAGAGGTCAGTGGCTATAGAGGTGATCTTTTTAAGGATGACATCGCTATCAAAGCTTGTTGCTTCCCAGAGCAACTTGTTTCTGGCCGACCAAATGCACCAAACAGCCTCAGGGAAGGTCACAGACCAAGGAATATTGCCTAGGGGGTGGAGGTGATGGTGGGTGACCATGGCTTTAACCCAGGTGAAGGGTGTGTCACAGCCAAGGTTGCAAGGGAAAATGGAGTTGGTGAGGTTGGACCAGATGGGTGCAACACATGGGCAGTCCCTTAGAATGTGAAGAGTGTTTTCAGTGTTGGTGTGGCATAGAGGGAAGTCATCATTTTGAATGATTTGTCTAGTGCAAAGAATTGCTCTTGTGGGGAGTCTATCGTGGGATGCTAACCAGAGAAAGGTTTGGATTCTTGGAAGGGTAGGAGTTTTCCAAATCCATTTCCAGGTAGGGCCAAGGGAGGGGGTAGGGAGGTCTTGTGAGGGTGTGTACGCCGAGTAGGTGCTAAACATGCCATTAGGTGAGGAGTCCCAAGTTGGGAGGTCTTCAAGGTTAGAGTGGAAGGGTTTGGGGGTGGCTTTTATGGTATTAAGGATGTTCTGGGGGAAGACAAAGGATAAGTTGTCCAAAGCCCAATCTTTGTTATGGTCCCAAGTTTCATGTAACATGGCGGTTGATAGGGCCTTGGATGGCACTGCGGAGGGGATCGGTTCCTGTCCAGTTGTCATGCCAAAAGTTTATTTTGGTGCCATTATGAATAAGCCATCTCATGCCCTTGTCGCATAAGGTTCTTACTTTACAAAGACTTGACCAAGAGGTGGAGCTACGTTTGGTCCGATTGGGATTCAGATGGTATTTACTTCTGAGCAAGCAAGCATGGAGGCTGCTCAGGTTTGAGCGAAGGTCCTAAAGTCACTTCGCAAGGAGCGTTTTGTTTCTATGGGTGCTTTCTTTGATACCTATGCCACCAAAATGTTTTGGTTTTGTGACCACCTGCCACTTTAAGAGATGGAGTTTTTTCCTAGTTGTAGAGTCGCTACACAAGAAGTTTCTATTTAGCTTGTCCATTTCTTTGCAAAGCTTGGCAGGGAGCATGTTACATTGCATGACGTGGGTAGGGATGGAGATGGTGACGACATTTATGAGCATCATGCGGCTAGTGAAAGAAAGAAAGTTGGCTTTCCAGTTGGCTAATCTAGAGTGAAGCTTGTCGATGATAAAGTTATAAGCTCTGTTGTTGCGCTTGTCCGTGTGGATTGGGGCACCAATGTAGTTGTCGAAATCTTTGCAAGAGCTAATACAAAGCTCTCTTTCTACTTCCGTGATCCTGCGAGGCGAGGTGTGGGAGGAGAAGAAGATTTTGGACTTGGAGTAGTTGATTTTCTGACCTGAGATGGAGCAGAATTTATCAAGGGTGTTCTTGATGGTGGTGTAGTTTTTTTTTTTTTTTTTTTTTTTTTAGGCTTTTGCGAAAAGGATGAGGTCGTCTGCGAAGAAAAGGTGGGTGAAGGTTGGACCATCTCTAAAGGTTTTGATTCCTTTCTAGTTGTTGAGCTCGACTTCATAATGAATGAGATGCGCAAGATACTCCATGCATAAAATGAAGATGTAGGGGGAGAGAGGATCACCCTACCTAATTCCTCTAGATTGGCTGAAATAATGGAGATGCTCCCCATTAACAAGGATGGAGAGGCTTGAGGTGGTTATACATGGCATAATAATGTCGACCCAGGCCGGGGGGAAATGGAAGAATCTCAAGATGTGGTGGATGAAATCCCACTATAACCTATGAAAGGCTTTTTCGAGGTTGATTTTTAGAGCCATGAGGCCATTTTTGCCTTTGGAGATGGTCATGGAGTGGATGATCTCCTACATGAGGAGGATATTGTCGCTCGTTTTTCTACTCGGAATGAAATTGGCTTGGAGAGTGTGGATGAGGTCATGCAAGTGCGGCTTGACCCTATGAACTAGAATCTTGGTGACGACTTTGTAAAGGGGGTTGCATAAGCCTATAGTACGGAATTGATGAATGGATTTGGGCTTGGCAACTTTTGGAAAGAGGCAAATGAGGGTAGAGTTCCAATCTTGGGGGATTTTCCTAGAACGAAAGATGTCTTTGATACGTGAGCAGATGGAGTGACCCACGATGTCTCAGAAATTTTGGAAGAAAATGGGATGAAAGCCATCGGGTCCCGGAGCTTTAGTGGGCTTGAAGGAGAAGACAACATATTTTATTTCCTCATCCATAATGTTGCTCGAGATAGAGTCAAGAACGCACGGAGGGATGGGGAGAAGGTTCTGGGGGGTGGAAAGGGAGATGGGAGCAGCAATGACTTCTGTGGTGTAGAGCTTGGTGAAATGGGTAAGGATCATTGCCTTAATATCCGAGAGGTCGTACGTCCAGTTGCCGACCGAGCTTTTTAGGCACCATATTTTATTTCGGTGACAACGACAAATGGTGGATAGATGGAAGATGTCACGCCCCAAACCCGATACCCGGATTTGTGACCATGACCGGCATGCTAATATCAAGTTGCTAATATCAAGCCTAAACTTGATATTAACAAGAACCAATTTAACTTTTACAAAACTTTTACCAAAACCTTCTCTCTTTCTTTTCTTTCTCATTTCTTTTCTTTTGGTTTTAACTTTTCACTTGATATTCAGAGCATCTACACTGTACTCAAAACATAACATAGTCCACCAATCATTCAATTTCCACATTTTCACATAATAAATCTCTTAATACTTTAAAGTACACAACTTTCATTAGATCCTAAAATACACAATACTACAAAGCTAAACATCAAATTGCTAATTTAGGATCTATACCTATAAAAGTAAAACTAGCTCCTTCCAAAACTCGACTAAGACTCCATCTGCTCCAAATTAAAACCTGTTGACTGAAAAATAATAGGGTGAGCTGCGAAACCCAGTAAAGGTAAGATATATGAGAATTTAGTAAGAATGCATGTAAATAATTCATTTCAATTTATAAATATGCGGATAGGAGAACCTCTTTTCATGCATAGTAATTTATACTATGCATAATAATAACTTATACGCTTTGCGTAGGAAAAATAATTGTTCTCCCTTTTCTTATCAGAATAATATTACCAAAATCTTTCGGATTGAATTTCTTTCATTTCTTACAAAGTCACCATGTATATATTCTCATTACAAAATAATCATTTTAACTTAAATCGGATAATTGGTAACTTTGTCTTAAAATAGAAACATCTTGCCAAATAAGAAAACTTTTCCTTATAAACTTCTTCACGTAAAATATTATAACTTTCATAGTCATAAAATTTAACGTTTCATAAAAACATATATTTGATAACTTTTTAACATAAGCTTGTACTTTCATCAGAAGTTTTATCATTATAGCACAATAGAATTTCAGAAATTTTTATCTTTAATGAACAGCTTTCTTTTTCATCAGAAACTTCTTCTTTTCACGAGAGTTTTTAACTTTTCATAATGCATTTAAACAAAATAATTCTCTCATGCTTAATAACATAATATAGCTGTTCATAAATAACTTATTGGATAGTCCATATCTGATAAGTCTGTACTTATTTAGGAGGCTTCTGGCATTTCTGTGCTAGGCATCCAGCATTCCCCACAATGCCAGGTATTCCCAAGATCACATCATAATACATATCTTCCAACCATGGGGGTAGGTTGGCTTCCTCCATAAGTTGGCCGTAACCAACAAGGGCGGGTACAGCAGAGTCAGTCCCACTTAATGGCCAATCATATAACATTTTCCATGGAAAGCCAGTAATTAACCCCTATTGACAGAGTTCAGATCATTAGAGGACATAACTCGAAAATATTTCATACTTATTCATTATACTAAAATTCATAGTTTGCATTACATTTCACAATAATAGTATTTCAATTGTTTTTTTTAGTTATCATGTTCGTGGAATTAGTAATAGCATCAATATACTTAAATCATATACATAAGGTTTTGAAAGCTCACGAACATATATTTGTATGATAATGCTTACATGCCATATCTCTAATAAAAAACCTTTTAATGCATAATATGCTTTAAAATAACCTCATGACTTACCAAATGCTCATATAACTTATCCCTTATCTGAAAGTAGAGGAACCGAGAGCCTAAAGTCGAAGGAGCTTAGACCTAGCGACTGGCAACACCTAAGCCAAAATCAAGGCTTATTACTATCAATTACTTCTTATTATAACTTACACATTCATCTCAAAACCTATCTCTCATAATCAAGGAAATCCTAATCCCACCTCAATGGGGTTCCCAAAAATATATTATGCACACATAAACAAATGATGTACCAAATAAAAGAAAAACCTTTTTTCTCATATTTATATCATAACTCCAGAGGAGCCAATTTCATTTCAAAAGGTGCTTTGAGCTTAGCGCAATAATGCATACATAAACATAAACTCTTTTAAGCATGGTCATGTAACCATATACACACATAAGGCACATAACACATGCTGAACAAAACAGCTTCATACATACAACCATCGAATGGTTTAAAACCCCTCTTGTAGAGTACGAAACCTTGAACCAAGTTATACAAAATTAATCTACGATCCAGACATATCAAATGATGAGCATATTAATTTATAACTCAAAACGTTCACCCTAACTTTAAAATTAAATCTTCAAAGTTAGTCATGTCCCTTACTGTTCACTGTTTGTCCCAGCAGCATATGCTTAACTTATAAAAGAAAAACGGGCAACTAATTCACATCCAATCCTCATGAAATTTTACAGAGAAACTCCCTTGGATGTCTAGTAACTACCATAAAAATTTCAGAGTCAAAGCATAAACCCATGATTTACTAAAAATCACGCAAGACAGTATACTCAAATCTGTCCTGACAGAATTTCTTGCAACTTACAAATTAAACCATTATTTTTATGTTCATCTAAATGATGTGAGACCACTTCCATAACAACCATGTGTGTCTTAGAATTCATAAAAACTACTTCTAGCATCCTAATTCATAGAATATGATTTAATACATATTTTTCTTGTTGTAAACATCAAATCTGTCACAGAGACAGCTTCAGTACATATTTTTACAAAATCATCAACAAATAGCAATACGCCTTAATTTCATTAGGGTATTTTTATACCCCTACTATACATATTAAATATGTTAATAAGCATTCAATTGATCACAATATCATCAAACTTTCAAATCACTAAAACAGAATCATAATTCAGTCTCTAAAATCAGAATAGAGGATAAAGAAGTTAAAATAAACAAATGAAGTTTTGATTACTGGGGGTGTTTGGTGAGTGATTCTAAACAATAATTTTCAGTTTTTAAACAACATTTCACACATTTTTACACACTTTTTCACCCACACGTATTTACACAAAAGTTTTTAAACAACAATTTTCAGTTTTTAAACACATCTACCAAACGACCCCTACTCTCAAACTTTGAAGCTGAATTTTAGTGTTAACCTTTTAATTTCTTCTTTAGAGAGGGATATATTGTTTTGGTGAGAGAGGGAGGGCTGCCATGTAAGAGCAAGGAAGAAGAAGGAACAAGAACAAGGAAAAGAGTAGAGAAAGAGGGGCTGGACTTTCTGATCTGGTGCAGCCAAGAAATTAAGATAAGGGAGAAGACTTTTGGGCAGCAAAAGAAGATAGAAGTAGAATTTTGGGGGTGGGAGGTATGTGTGTTAGAGAGAAAGGCTTAAGAGAGCTTCCTAGCTCTTTCCTTAAGAGAAAAAAGGCAAAGTGTGGTGAATATTCTGACTTGTGTGTGTGTACCTTTGGAACATGGAGGGGGAATTGGTTCTTGCTTGTTCTAGTGTCTTGAGAAAGTCAAGAAAGAAATGAAGTGGCTCTTGGTGATTGCATGGCCGGCCAAGTCTTGGTCTTTTGGTTTGTCAACTTGCATGATGCTTTAGTATTACTTGTGTTGAATTCTCATTGGTTGCATGTGGGTGGAATTTCTATTATAATATCTCATGCATCATGCTTAATTAAAACACCAACTATGTATCTAATAACTTAAATCACTTAGTATAATTTTGCACATATTAAATATATATTTATAATACAAATAGCCATTTCATTTATTTATAATCTTCACAATTCTTATTCAAAAGTATTATAAAATCATATATTTATTAAATACTCTTGAAAGTGGTTTAAATAATAATTAATCACTTAAACACATAGTTTAATTATAAAATTGGGTCGGGGTGTTACAGAAGAAGCTCGTGTTTTTGTCGCCCAGAAGGGTCTAGTTCAATCTAGATTTAAGAGCCCAAAACTCCTCTTCCAGGTGAAGGATGTTATGGTAGTTGCAAATGAGTTTCTTCTCAAGGCTAAAGAGGGAGTGGTTCAAACCGTTGCACATGGCTTTTTTAATTCCATTAATATGGGCAAGGAGTCTTTTTTTTTCTTATGGAAGATGTTTCCAAAAGTATTGTGGTTCTAGGTTTTGACTTGCTCGATGAAGTTGTGAAAAGTAAGGGAGATGTCATTAGGATGGTTTTGCCAAGAGCTTTTGACAAGTCTCAAGAAGGAAGGGTCATTGAACTAGATAGTTTCGAGGCAAAAAGGACACTGACCATAGCTGTAGAGGGGAGGGGGGGTGTTGATGAGGATTGGGTGGTGGTTTGATGACGTTCTAGGGAGATGGAGGATATTTGTTTCCTCGAAGAGAAGTTTCCATTGGGGGTTGGAAAGGGCTCTATCTAAACGTTTCATGACCAGCCCACCGTCTCTTTTATTGGTCCAGGTAAATTTCGGGCCATTAAACCCAAGGTCTAACAGGCTGCAAGAGTTGATGAAGTTGTTAAAGAGAGATATGTGCAATTGGTTAGGCGGGGTGCAATTGAGGCTTTCATGCTAAGGCACGATCTCATTGAAATCCCCAGCAAAGAGCCAGGGATGATAAGGGTGAGGGTTTAGAGCTTCGAGCTCGGTCCAAAGAGACATGTGTTTACTTAAGTCGGGGCTAGCGTAAATGGCGGAGAAAACCCACAGGTTAGAGGGATTTGCAAGACATACCTGGACAAAAGCATTGATTGCCTGGTCATTCACAGAAAGGACGTCGAGGGATATATTATTGTCATTCCAGACCCAAATGCCACCTCAGAAACCGATGGCGTCGGACCTTCAAATTTCTCCCTATCCAATTTTCTCCCCATTTTGGGGAGAAAACTTTTTGGTGGGCCCAAAGATAAAACAATCGAGGCCCACCATTTTTTCCTCTCCCTCCCTTTCAATCAAACACACTCCAAAAAGTTTTCCCTTCTCATTTACTCTCTCTCTCTCTTTTTTTTTTTTTTTTTTCTTTCTATCCTCCCTAAAATCCACTCTACTAAACATTAAGAGGTGTTCAATTGTCAGTAAGGGTTTTGATGGCAGTTAACCTATGAAAGGATATGTTGTGGTTAAATGCAAATTCTGCAGATCAAGGTTGGATAAGAGTGGAGATATGTTATATTTATTGATGTTGACAATATTAATAATGGATGAATGAAGTTCATGAATTTCCTCCCTTCCCTAACAATTAGGTTAAAATATTGTTTTCGTCCTTGAAATTTGTATGGCTTTGGATTTTTTTTATAAACTTTAAAAAGATTCGTTTTTGTCCCTACTAAAAATGTTACACTTTCTGTCTCTAAACCATAATAAAATAAAATAAAAAGTTTCATCCCAAAACGGTTGGAAAAAGTTTTTTAAAATAAAATGTAACGTTTTCAAAAGACCAGGACGAAAACATATCATTTAAAAAAAAACAAAATTAGAGTTTAGGGATGACAAATGAGCTACATGCAAACTTTTAGGAGCAGAAACAATATTTTGGCATAAAATTAATTATTGATTGGGTTTATAAGAGCATTCACAGCAGTGGAGCTATAATGCTAAAATTTAGCTCCAAAATCACAAAAAAAAAGCTTACAGCAGTGGAGTTATAGTTATAAATTATAAATGAATTGCTACAGTGCACATCTATAGATAGATGTGCACTGTAGCTTGAAGCTAAAAATAATATTATTATTTTATTCACCATCCAACTTTATTTCTTTTATTTTTTTCATTTTATCACAAAACCGGTCAGAGACTTGGACTCTCATCATTCACTCTCTTGTTCATCTCTCTCTCAAAAGCTCACCTCTCATCTCCGATCTCATCGCCGGCCATCTTCATTCGCCGACCTGACCTTTTTCATTTGCCGACCTGACGTCACTCTCTCTTGTTCATCTCTCTCTCAAGCCTCTCAAGCTCACCTCTCATCTCTGACCTCATTGTCGGTCAAAGCTCACCTCTCATCTCCGATCTCATCGCCGACCATCTTCATTCGCCGGCCTGACCTTCTTCATTCGCCGGCCTGACATCACTTTCTCTTGTTCATCTCTCTCTCAAGCCTCTCAAGCTCACCGTCATCTCCGATCTCATCACCGGCCTGACCTTCTTCATTCGCCGGCCTGACCATCTTCAAGCTCAGTCCGGTCTCATTCACTCTCTTTTGTTCATCTCTCTCTCAAGCCTCTCAAGCTCACCGTCATCTCCAATCTCATCCGCCGGCCCGACCATCTTCAAGCTCACTCCGGTACAAACTTGCTTTTTTTTTTTTTTTTTTTTTTTTCATTTTATCAAATCCCGTCTCATTCACTCTCATTTACTCTCTCTCATTCATTGTCATCTGCCTCAGACGCATAAGCTCACTCCGGTCTCTCAAGCTCACCCTGCCGATCTGCCTCAGACACACTTTTCTTCCACTAATCCATTTCAGGTCAGTTCTCTTCCCCCAATCCACTTTGGGTTTTTGATTTGGATGTCTCTGTTTTTTATTTTTGATATATGATTTTTATTGTTGTTTTGGATTATTGGCTTGGAATGGATGAATATGGTAGAAATGAATGAATGTCTCTGTTTTGATGATTTTTGATATATGTCTCTATTTTGAGTTGCTATCATGATGAATACAGCAGTTTTTCAGGATTTTTAATGTTCCATATCTGATTTTGGTAGATTGATGATGATTTTGGTTTGATAAGTGTGAGCGTGTGTACTGAGTAGAGATATTAAGATGGTTTGTGATATGGATTTTGTTGGGCTGTTAATATTTCACATCTGATTTGGGTAGATTTTGTTGGATATGTTTTGTTGGTTTTTGTTGGATATGTTCTGTCTGCTGAGGTATTTATGCATATTTATGTTCTATTGATATAATCCTAAGTATTTTAAGTTTTGATATAAATGTTAGTTTGAGAAATTTCTGTGTGCAGGGAACTTTACTTTTTTTTTTTCTAATTTTATGGAGTCAAGTAGAGACACTAAGTTACGTAGAGACCTATCATATATTACGGGTATCATGAATGGGGATATAGAAATTGACTCAGAATTTTTGGGAACGTCTCAAAATACTCTTTTGTCAGTTTCTGATTCTCCACCTCCACCTCCACCTCAATCTCAAGTTGAAAATGACTCTTCTACAAAAGGAAAACGAGACACTAACTTTAGTGTAGAGGAAGATAAACTCCTAGTGGCAGCATGGCTTAATACTAGTGTTGATGCCATAAATAGTAATGAACAAACACTAAATACATTTCGTAAAAAGGTTTGGGAATACTTCAAGAAGTACAATACATGCGGTACCACACGTACTATTATCTCCTTGCTAAGTCGTTGGGGAGCGATTAGTGAAAGGACAAATAAGTTTCTGGGTGTATGGCTCAAGTTAATGCACTTCATCAAAGTGGTACAACCGAAGAAGATAAGGTATAAATTATATTACAATAGTGTTAACATGTCAATTCACCAATAGTTTGAAGATATTAATCATGTTATATTTCTTTTAATTTTTTAAGATTACCGATGCGAAGGCTTTGTATTTAGAAAAGCACCAGAAACCCTTTCTTCTTGACCATTGTTGGCTCATGTTAAAGGATCAACCAAAATTTGCCGATCCTAACAGTGCTAAATCGAGATCATTCGTGCCTCCAACTCCGGAGTCAATATCTATTGGCGAAGGAGATTGTGGGTCCGGACTTGGTGACTCTTCCAATTTTGAGAGGCCTATTGGTGACTCTTCCAATTTTGAGAGACCTATTGGTAGGAAGGCCGAAAAGGCCATTCGAAAGAACAAAGCCACCGGAAAAGATGAATATTTGACCAAGAAATTGAAATTGATTGAGAATGTAACTTGATTGGAAGAGGAGAAAATGTCTATTGAGAGGGAAAAACTTGCGGTTGAGAAGGAAAAAAATGATGAAAAACTTAAGATTGAGAAAGAAAAAATCATGATTGAGAAGAAAAAATTTGAGATGACAGAATGGTTAGAGAAGGAGAGAATCATGATGAAAGATACAAGTGGCTTGACTGGAGCACAAAAAGCTTCTTATGAACAACTCCAAAAGGAAATCATGTCAAGACGAAGTTCACGTAATTAATGGGGTTGATTGCATTTTGGATGTAGTTTAGGTTTTTATGTATTTTGTAGTGGCTTATGTAGGCCTTTATGTATTTTGGTAGTAACTTTATGTATTTTGTAGTGGCTTATGTAGGCCTTTATGTATTTTGGTAGTAACTTTAGGTATTTTGTAGTGGCTTATGTCACTTGATTTTAATCTTAAACTAGATGTATGTGTTGTGACTTGAAGTGCAATCTTTTTTATCTTTTGATAAGTTCCATTCAGTCTTGTGATAGGCATTAATATAATTCTTGGTTTTGAGATGACAGGTCTTAGAATAAATCTATGAACAATGAGCATTCATAGTATTTCTTCTTTTACTTATCTTTTGAAAGCGAATCTATTTGCTTACCATTTATTAATTTCTTGGTCCTACTGAAAGTAATTTTTATTTTTTGGTTATATACTTATATTTGATAAATGCTTAAGGGCAAGCACAAAATTGTGTTTGTGTTGTGACTTGTGCGTGAATTAGTTATATTCATTTTGTTGTGGCTTATGTCACTTGGCTTTAATCTTTCATCTATAGTAATAATTGCTTTCCAATTGTCTTGAAGGTTGCATCCATGAATCACTATTTGGTTCGCAAGTTCATTTTTGATGACTCAGATGAAGATGAGATAATCGAAGAACTTGTCATGGAAACGTCACAACCTAAACTTTGACGTTTTATCCGACGTAATCATTTGGCAGGCCATGGGAGGCTTTTTCTTGATTATTTTGCTCCCACACCAGTATATCCACCTACTTTATTTCGTAGGAGATTTCGGATGAAGCATTCTCTTTTTCTCCGTATTCAATCTAAGGTAGAAGCTCATGACTCTTACTTTGTCCAAAAAAGAAATAGTGCCAACAAACTTGGTTTATCTTCATTACAAAAGATAACTGCTGCACTTAGAATACTTGTGTATGGAGTATCGGGTGATTTGATAGATGAATATGTGCGGATTGGAGAAACTACTGCATTAGAAAGTTTGAAAAAATTTGTTATTGCAGTAATTGATGTTTTTTATTTTTTTTGAGGAATACTTGAGAAAGCCAAATAATGAAGACATTGCTAGACTGTTAGCTCATGGCAAACGCCGAGGTTTTCCAGGTATGTTAGGTTCAATTGATTGCATGCATTGGAAGTGGAAAAATTGTCCATCTGCATGGAAAGGTCAATATTGTGGTCATATTCGTGAGCCTACTATTATTTTGGAGGCAATAGCATCATATGATCTTTGGATATGGCATGCATTTTTTGGGTTACCTGGGTCAAATAATGACATTAATGTGTTAGAGCGGTGTCATGTATTTAATGAACTTGCTGAAAGACGTGCTCCTATAGTACAGTACTCAATCAATGGTCATGACTACACAATGAGATATTACCTTGCTGATGGCATATATCCAAAGTGGGCAACATTTGTGAAAACAATCACAGCTCCACAAGGACAGAAGTATAAATTATTTGCAGCAGCCCAAAAGGCGTGTAGGAAGGATGTTGAGTGTGCATTTGGAGTGCTTCAAGCACGTTTCGCAATTGTCCGTGGACCTGCATGATTTTTCCATCTTGAAACACTCCAAAAGATCATGAAAGTGTGTATAATTCTCCATAACATGATTGTTGAAGATGAGCGGGATGATAATGAAGTGGTAGACTTGGATTATGAACAAGTTGATGGAGTGGATAATCCTCCTCTGCAAGTGTTACGTGAACAAAGTGATGGATTTATGTCATACATTGAGAGGCATGGACACATTAGAGACCGAGAAATTCATTTTCAACTCCAGTCAAACCTCATTGAACATTTATGGCAATTGCAAGGCGAGTCGTATGAACTTTCTTTTTTGTATGTTGAGAAGCATGAGTCATAGGAACTTGTGCGAGTGTGTGAGTTTTATTGTAATTTGGTTTGAGTTATGTATGTGAGTAATGTATGGGCTACATTGTTCCTGCTATAATATGTGTTCTATTTTATATGTTTTCTTATAAAGTTCCTTCATTTCATAGTTCACATTATTCTAAGATTGCTTCCGGACAATTGAGACGATAATAGACTATCATGATGATTGAAAAATTGTTTTAGTAAAAAAAAAAATTTATAAGTATAATTTGGGGGTTAAAAAAATCACTTGTTTACACTAGACTATTATTTGCTATCATATAGTGGCGGCGGCGGTGGTGGCGGTGGCGGCGGCGGCGGCGGCGGCGGCAACGGCAGCTGTGGCAATGGCGGCGGTTGTAGGTGGTTGTGATTGTTGTTTATTGTAGATGATATATTATTTTATTGTAGTGGATATATTATTTTATTGTGATATTTATATTATTTTATTGTGTTGAAAGCTAAAATAGATTCACTGCTGCAGCATGTGTGTAGTTAAAATAGATAAAGTAACTTTTGGTGGAGCTAAAAAGCTAAATTTTTAGCTCCACTGCTGTGAATGCTCTAACGATGAAATCTCAATTTCTTCATCAGAACACTGTGTTAAGTCAAAGTCTCTGTTTACCATTTCCAATTTCATGTACGCGTAACTGTGAATTTATATACTTTTAAAAGTCAAAGTCTTCGATTAACATGTTCAATTTGAATTCTTCTCAAAAAAAAAAAAAAAAGTTCAATTTGGTATATAATATATATGCATATCATCGATCCTCAGGAGTCAGGACCATAGATAACCATGACCACTGTAAAATCAACTACTCTGACAAAAACTCCATAAGAATGTATCTCACTCAAAAGATTCTTTTCCAACTCTCTCTTCTCTTACTTCTCCATTTCTCTGCACTTGTCCTTCTCTCATTAGCTTACACTGTTCCTGATAAGTATTTCATCAACTGTGGAGCAAGTTTCAACACCACCATCAATGATAGCAGGGTCTTTGTTGGTGACCAAAATTCCTGTTCTTTCTCAACTGGAAAAAGTGAAAATGTCACGAGCAGCAACTCATCAACAGCTCCAGTTCTCTATCAAACAGCAAGAATTTACAGGCAGCTATGCTCATATAAGTTTGAAATCAACCAGAATGGTACATACTTAGTACGCCTTCATTTCTTTGTTTTCTTGTCACCTGCTGCTAATCTATCTGATGCTCTATTCAATGTTTCGGCTTCTGGGTTTTTACTTTTAAACAATTTCAGCATCCGAAATAGTAGTAGTTCTCCATTGATTAAGGAATTCTTGCTGAACATCGCAGAAGGAGAATTTAGAATCCACTTCATACCTTCTCAAGAGTCTTCTTTGGCTTTCGTAAACGCCATAGAAGTCTTTCTTGCCCCTGAGAGCTTCATCACTGATTGTTCTCCTCGCGTTACTTCTGCAGGAGATGGAGGTAATTACTGTGATCTGCCGTATCATGTTCTACATACAATCTATAGAATCAATGTTGGAGGTCCCATCATTGAACATGATGAGTTGTGGAGGAAATGGATACCAGATGGTAGTTACTTATTCAATCCCCCAGAAGCTGCAACGAATGTGTCTTATATTGGAGAGCCAGAACAGGTCACTGAGTATATTGCCCCAGCTCTTGTGTATAAGACAGCCAGACTATTGAATATAGACAATAGCAGCAATTCCAGTTTCTTAAATTTAACTTGGGGTTTTCCTGTCACAAAGAATGCCACACACCTTGTTCGGGTCCATCTCTGTGACATAGTAACCAAACCAACTAATGGCTTGTGGTTCCCTACTGACTTGTGGTTTAATCTTTCAATCTATAGAAACTTTGGTAAGAGGATTGATCCATATTTAATATCTCATGAGCTGGATGCACCATTTCACTTTGATTTTGTGGTTGACTCAGATGATTCAGGATTTCTAAATGTTAGTATAGTCCCACGGCAGGACTCTCCCTTGCATTATGCCTTTTTGAATGGGTTGGAGATTATGGAGTTCATGAAGGAATCAGGTTCCATTCCCAAGGAATTTGAATCAAAGAACCACACATGTAAAATAAAAGAATCAAAGAAGAATCACTCGGGTAAAATAGAAGAATCAAAGAAGAATCACTCAGGTATAATAGAAAAATCAAAGAAGAATCACTCGGGTACAATAGAAGAATCAAAGAACTACCCCCCTTTAATCATTGTTCTTGTTAGTAGTGGGGCATTTGTCATTATGGTTATAGTAGTGGTGTTGGCTTTGAAATGCAGGAAAGGAGTGTCTGATCAAAGTTCGGCAGTGCTTCTTTATGGAGGGACAAGTTTTAACAAGAAGTTAACTGAAAGAAGTGTTGATGCGACTCTCCCTCCTAATCTAAACCTCGGTCTAAGGATATCTTTTGCTGAGATAAAGTATGCAACTAAGAACTTCAATGCAAAGTTTTTGGTTGGTGAGGGTGGATTTGGAAAAGTATACAAAGGAACTCTTCGGAGTGGAATGAAAGTGGCTGTAAAAAGAAGTGAACCAGGCCATGGGCAGGGTCTTAAGGAATTCCAAACGGAGATCATAATCTTATCTCAAATCCGCCATCGCCATCTTGTTTCTTTGGTAGGGTAATGTGATGAAGGGTCTGAATTGATATTGGTGTATGAGTTCATGGAAAAGGGGACTCTAAGAGATCAGCTCTATCATTCAAATGGCAATCCTGAGGGATCATCTTCGCGATTTGAATTATCTTGGAAGCAAAGACTTGAAATTTGCATTGGTGCAGCAAGGGGTCTACATTATCTGCACACTGGTCCAGCTGGAGGGATCATTCACCATGATGTGAAGTCAACAAACATTTTGCTCAATGAAAATTATGTGGCTAAAGTTGGTGACTTTGGCCTTTCAAAGTCAGGCCTTTCTGATCCAGATCATTTCACCATGGGTGTAAAGGGCAGCTTTGGTTATCTTGATCCAGAATACTTTAAGACCCTACGGTTTACAGAAAAATCTGATGTGTACTCTTTTGGAGTAGTACTTCTTGAAGTTCTTTGTGCTAGACCAGCTGTTGACAACTCGCTTCCAAGGGAGGAGGCAAGCTTGGCTGAATGGGGGATGCTGTGGCAAAGGAAAGGCCAACTTGAGAAAATTATTGATCCATTGCTGCTTGGTAAAATCAAGGCTAGTTCTTTGAAAAAGTTTGCTGAAATTTCTGAGAAGTGTCTGAAGGCAAAAGGTGATGAGAGGCCTGATATGCATGAAGTGGTATGGGACTTGACATATGCATTGCAGCTTCAAGAAATTACAATTGACAGAGAGCCACATGAAGATAGTTCAACAAATACTTCATTGGAGTTACAGTTGCCTGTTATTTGTCATTTGCCTTCCACTAGAACCCTGATTGAGGAGGATGATGTTGCACTAATTAAAGAGGATGATGGTTCAAATACAACAGCTAGTGAAGTCTGAACCCAGTTGAGGATTAAGGGTGCCAGATAGTCTCCACTAGTTTTAGGTGCATAATAGTTCATAGGTTCTGTTTGTGGCTTCTCATCACCATAAAATTGTAATATTATTGATGTAGTACTGAATATGAGTTTCAATTTGTATTATTTGTTAAAATTTTATATAAATTTCCGGATCTTAGATTTTAAGGATTTATTTTATAGTTTTCAATTGTATTTACTTTAAGGTTTTCCTAGTCAAAATAGGGTCCTAATATATTAACTAATCTTAGGAACGTCATTATTTGGGAATTGAGATCTTATTTGTAAAATGAAAATTATAACTCCTACTTTAAATTTTAAATTTTAAATTTTTTATTTTATGGTTGTCTCTCCTCTCTCTCACCAACTCTCATGGGTTGTTGCCATTGCAAATTTCTATTTTCACCAAAATTCGAAATGGTGAGTTTTGCTCACCACAATGAAACGTGAAACAGCTAGTGAAGTCTGAGCCCCAGTTGAGGATTTTAAGGATTTATTTTATAGTTTTCAATTGTATTTACTTTAAGGTTTTCCTAGTCAAAATATGATGTTCCTAATATATTAGCTAATCTTAGGAACATCATTACTTGGGAATTGAGATCTTATTTGTAAAATGAAAATTATAACTCCTACTTTAAAAAAATATTTATTTATTTTATGGTTGTCTCTCCTCTCTCTCACCAACTCCCATGTGTTGTCCCTCCTCTCTCTTTGTTGAGTGCCATAGCATATTTCTATTTTCACCAAAATTCGAAATGGTGAGTTTTGCTCACCACAATGAAATGTGTAGTGTGAGAGTTTTTGGCTCACCAAAAAGACTTGACAACAAAACACTACTCAAAAGTCTTTCTAATATGTGTAATAGAAATCTCAAATAGCATAACCGAATGAATCAACTCTCACTTTCCGTCATTGTCCAGGTACTAATACAAAACACTTGAGGGGATCAGAATTCAAAAAGTAAATAAAATTGTTAGGACTATTGATTCTGCTTATGATACAGTTTTGATGGCTCCAAAAAATTTTGAACTATAAAAATTTAAGGAAGAAGTATACTTGAAATTTCCTCCAACACACTACATAGGTTATAAAAAGACCATTAGCATGACTTTTTAAATGAGTCTTGTGATATGTTTAAAATTATAAGTAAATAGTTTTATAAATTGTTAGGTAGTGGGATAAAAGAAATTCTCCAAACTGGTTTAAAGGAAAACCATATTCAAAAATTAAAAATTATGGCTTCATTAGATTTTAAGAGCTACTTAGCTATTAATAATATGAGTTCTAGTAATATTTTGTTATTTTTACAAAGAAGAAAAAATTATGTTATGCTAGATCATTATTTTGAGGCCATGCACTAATCACATTAATTTAAGAAATAAAATTGAATTGAAATAAATTCACAGGACAATTGCCACTAAATATTTCAATTAAGGCTAAGTTTGGATCCACAGCTGCATTTCCTGTTTGTGTTTTCTTTTTATTCTTTTTTTTTTCCTTTTTTTTTTTCAAGCGCTTGTTTCTGCTTTTAGAGACAAAATGCATTGTTCATGAACAGTGCGTGCACTGTTCACGCACTGTTCACGAACACTTTATTAAAAAAATATTAAAAATGGGTCCCACAACACTATTTATACTTTTAAAAATTATTTTACTATAGTGTTTTCAGTTGTCAATTCAACAAAATAAGTTGTATGCAAATGGACCCTTAAAAAACATATAAATTTGATATTTTACAAGCTATTACATCAAACAAACGATGTCATATCTTAATGCTAAAAAAATAAGAACTATTGAGGAAGTCTGAAGACATCGGAAATGAGCAAATTTTCTTAGAATTGTTTTCAGCTTTGGCATTGTTAGTATCCATTTTTGTAAGACAATAGCTCACAAATACTCTCTCTCAAGCACGAGAAGAAGAAGTTATTACTTATAATGTATTAAAAAAAATTCATGCAATTGTGAAATAAAAGAAGAAAGGTGTGAACACACAAATCCATGAAGCATTAAGAAGAAATCGTATGAGAAATTTGGAGAGAAATGGCATGAAGGTGAAAAATTGTATGAAGACAAGTCCTCATCAGTGCCGGCTGAACAGTAGAGCAAAAAATGCAGTCGCCTAAGGCCCCAAGTAAAAAAAAGGCTCCCAAATTTTAACCAATAGGGTTATTTATAATCAATAAATAAAATAATATTTTTTTACCAGATGAAAAACAAATAAAAAACAGAGAAAAATGTAATGTTCACAATATTTTTTACAACACTTTTACAATTATGTTAAGTAGCATGTTGTTACAACCTGTTATTGATGGCAAAAAAATAATTATAGTGATATTTTCAAAGAGAAAAAAAAAAAAAAAAAAACTTAAAACCTAAGATTTGTTGTAAAAAAATATTGTGAATGTTGTATTTCTAAAAAAAATAAGAATAATAATAAGAATTTAGTTAGCAAACTTTTACTAGTTCTCATTTAAGTCCACCACTAACACTACTCTTTTACTTACTATTATCAATCTACCATATCAATAAGTATGAAAAATTTTGTCAAATTTTGTCTATTTAAAAAATTTCTAAAAAAAGAAAAAATTTTACGTAGTTTATGTTAATCTATATATATATATAAAACCGAAGCCTTTGAAGTTCTCACGATTTTCCACATCATCACTCTTTTCTTTTTCTTTTTATTTTAGATTCTTTTTATTTTAGGTTTTATATCTTATATAGAATCCACCAGAAAAACAATAGACAAAAGTTTGAATTTTTATTAATATCAATAATATTGAAAAACGTATACAAACTTGAAGGCCTATTTAAGGACTCCATAAAACTTGAAGTTCTCACGATTTTCCACATCATCACTCTTTTCTTTTTCTTTTTATTTTAGATTCTTTTTATTTTAGGTTTTATATCTTATATAGAATCCACCAGAAAAACAATAGACAAAAGTTTGAATTTTTATTAATATCAATAATATTGAAAAACGTATACAAACTTGAAGGCCTATTTAAGGACTCCATAAAACTTGATAGACAATAAAATATATTCTAAAATAAGTCCTAATTAATACCTAACCATAATAGGAACCAAATTTGACCTAAAAAAACATTAAAAGAACCTAAAAATAAGGAAATAAATCACCTAGACCTAAAATAACGTTTTTTGCATAAAAATACCAAAATAACAATATCCTACATCAACTTATCACAAAAATACCAAATAGTTTCTTTTTATTTTAGATTCTTTTTATTCTAGGTTTTATATCTTCTTATATTTATTATTGTTACAATAGTTTAGTTTAAGTGAAACTCTATTAGATATATTTTGTTGGCCTATCACATCATTATTATTATCTATATATAATATAAAATTGAAGATTAAAAATTAATTATAATTTTTTAAGATACCTCACGTTAGAATTAAAAAAAAAATGGCTCACTTTAGGTTTGAATTTTTTTTTTCTTTAAAAAAGGACTCACCAAAAAAAAAAAAAAAAAACTTTAGGATTAAGAAAAAAAGAAAGAGACTCCTGGTAGGACTCTCTCTTCTCTCCTTAAAACCATAGCAATTACCATCTCAAAACCCTAAACTCAACTTCGTTTTAAGATTAAAAAAATAAGAAGGAGAGAGACTCACGTAAAAAAAAAAAAAAAAAAACATAGGTTTTGTCTTTTTTATTTGCTTTCATATGTGTCTGAAATTTTCATTCTATCTTTTTGTTTTATTATGTTTAGAATTGATTTTCTTCTAAGTATTTGGGTTAATCTCTATATTTTGATAGTGTTTTTGTGGGTTTGGTTTTTGGGTTGAAATTCTAATAATTATTTTATACTGTATATGGCAGATGAAACATCTCTATTTTTTGGAGAAAAATTAAAGCTGCAACCTATGTCTTCCAGTCCAAGGTGTGGTAAATTTTTATATGTTCTTGCTTTATTGAGAATTTTTATTTGGGTTAATGTGATTTTTTGTTTTTTTATTAAAGCTTTTATTTTTGGTTGATTAATTATTTGTTTGGATTAATTTCAATTAATTATTTGTTTGGCTTCAACGTAAAAGATAATGGAATTTGGTGTTATAAATTTGATAATGTTCCATGTTTTGAATTGTTTATATTATTTAGACTCTTGGTAGAACTCTCTCTTCTCTCCTTAAAATCCTAGCAATTACCATCCCAAAGCCCTAAACTTAACTTCACTTTAAAATTAAAAAATAAAGAAGGAGAGAGACTCAACTAAAAAAAAACGTAGGTTTTGTCTTTTTTATTTGCTTTCATATGTGCCTGAAATTTTCATTCTATCTTATTGTTTTATTATATTTAGAATTTATTTTCTTCTAAGTGTTTGGGTTAATCTCTATATTTTGATAGTGTTTTTGTGGGTTTGGTTTTTGGGTTGAAATTTCTAATAATTATTTTATATTGTATACGGCAGATGAAGCATCTCTATTTTTTGGAGAAAAATCAAAGTTGCAACCTATGTCTTCCAACCCAAGGTGTGGTAAATTTTTATTTGGTATATTATATATGAATTTTTTGAATTTGAAGGGTTTTGTTTGGTTTTGAAGTAGAATTTGGGGATTCTATAAAATTTGGAAGGTTTAAGTTTTGGGGTTTTTGGTATTTGCGTCTTAGTAGGTTGATCTTAATTCTTTACCTTATATGTTTTTTCTTTATTGAGAATTTTTATTTTGGGTTCGTGTGATTTTTTGTTTTCTTAATTAAAGTTTTGATTTTTGGTTGATTAATTATTTGTTTGGATTAATTTCAATTAATTATTTGTTTGGATTCAACGTAAAAGATAATGGAATTATGTGTTATAAATTTGATAATATTCAATGTTTTGAATTGTTTATATTGTTATTAATACGACTAAATAAGATTTGTTTTTATCTTTGTAGTTTATATCAGTTTTGAGTGTATGTATATATATATAACTTTTGGGAATTTTGCTTTATTAATTTAAGAATTGTAAATTACTTTGTAGGTTTCAGTAACTATGCACCTGCAGTGAGACAATGACAATATAAGTATATATATATGGTATTAACATTTTATAAAAATCTTTCTTACAACCCAATAACATTCTACGTTAGACAACACTTCTAAACTATAGAAAAGCATAGAAGTTAAATATTTATTCCCAGTGTATTTTATTTAATTATGACAGATCCATTATTTTTTAAATGCTAACTAGCAAAATGTCTATAATATGCATATTATTAACCCAATTTTCTATTTCTAAATTTCTTAGATTTTATTATATCAATCTTTGTTTCTTTTAAATTCTTAGTGGGCAAATCAGTCTCTCACTAATTCTTTTACCTTAACGTAATGTTGGTTAATTGTCCTTTTATTTAACTATCCCGTGCATTGCACGGGTTAGCAACTAGTTAGTAGTAATTTTGCATCTAAAACAAGATAATCAATTTTCGCCTTAGGCCCCCAAATACATCAAGCCGCCCCTGGTCCTCATATTGGTGGCATAAAAAATAAAAGAAAAAGATGGTGACATTATTTGCATGACTCATTTAAGAAAGTGAGGTTCCGTAGCTTCACTATGCCACAGAGTTATAGAAACGACGGTAGACATTGTGGAATATGCTAATGTAGATTTTACAACATTTTATCCATAAAGGACCTTATGGTTTGATGGATTATAGTCCAATGCACAATTGTAGACCTTTTATATATATATAAACAGAAGAGTTTGCTTATTTTCCCTTACTAAAAACAAACTCACCACACTAATATATAGGTTTTTGTTCAATTGGAACCATCATCATCATCATTCCTTTTGAAACTTCAACAACCTGATCCTTATTATCAATGGTGAAGTTGGGATTTGATTTTAGGGTGACACAATTTATAATTGGCGCACACATATATATTAAGGGTGCGTTTGGATACCGCTTATTTTGCTCAAAACTGAAAACTGAAAACAATAAAAAAATAATATCCGGTTATTGTTTACTTTTAAAATTACTGTTCATTTGCCTTAATGCACTGTTCTTATCCCATGAATAGTGCAAGAGGCGCTGGTCAAAAAAAAAAAAAAGTGCAAAACGTGAACTTGGACGTGAGATCCAATCACTCACTAAAAGTCAAAATTAGAGAAAACCCAATTAGATTTTAATCAGATTCTCAATTTTGAGTCACGTGTTCATTTAAATTTTGTGCCAAGTAAATTATTGACTGTTGTTGAGGTTCAAAAAGAAATTAGACAGCCCACCCATAGGCCCACAGAGATAGAAAAGGTATTGGGCCCATTTCACACAAAAAAGGAGAGAAAAATGAATAAATGGTGGGCTGTCACAGAAAGAAAGAAAGAAAGAAAAAAAGCCCAAAGGGCTGGGATCCAAGGAAGAGGCCCAACCAGCGAACCAGACCAAACTGAGAAGGGAAGAAGCTGGGCCGGAATCCCAGAGAGCCTCCCAGAGATAGAGGATCCTTGGGCGCGCAGGAGGATCATAACAGAAAAATTAAAGAAAGGCAAGAGACAAAGGGCACGCGGACCTTGTGACCCAGACATGCAGAGGAAGTACAAAGCAAAAAAAGCAGAAACACTGTTTCAACCATTTGGAGATAAAGACAAGGAAGAGTACAACTGGGAAAGGCTGGGACGCTGAGGAGAAAAAGCCAGAAAGGGCCTCAAGCCAGCCAACGGGAAAATCTGGAAATGGAAAGGAGCCGAGGGACTTTTATCTGGTCGGAACAAAAAGCAAGGAACTATGAAGAAAGGGGAAACGACACGATCCTGAGGCAACCAGGCACGGTACAGGCTCCAAAGGGTAAAACAGGGAAATCGCTAGTTCATCAGGGAGGCCGAAGTTGTGCTATAAAAGGAGGAAGGAATCCACGCTACAGGGCATTCACGAATTTTCAGAACGATCGGACCATCTAGAGCATTAACCATTGCTTTCCTGAAGTCCTAGAGAGTTACAGAGAATACTCTGTAATTTGAGAGAAAAACAGGGGAACCATCCCCGGTATCCCAGCACAGCCACTATTGAACATGCTCGGATTCAACAAGTTCAAACTTTGCAAGTCTTTGAAGCTTGAATAGCTATCAAAGTCTGTAACTTATGAGCTTAGTTGAACCTTGCATCACGTCTTAGTGAGCATTGTAGTCATAGCTTAATAAAATCAATGAAATATACCTCACTTAATTAGAGGATCCCCAGCTTGTTCTTATGTTATGTTTTCCATTTTTTTTTGTCATTTGCATTAATCCTTTACTGCATAAACGTCGTTCAATATCCATGCTTCCTTTTATTAGCTATTTGTGTTATGGAAAGTATGTTTTGTGCACCAATTGATTCTTAAAACAGCCCCTTTAGCTGCGGAGAATCAATCCCAGTCCACCAAGAACATCTCACACGGCCCAGAGTTCCTGGGCCACAGTGCTAAAAAAAAAAAGGCACTCTCACAACTGTAAAAATAAAAATCAAATAGTTCAAATCTAATTAAATTTTAAATTGAATTTCAATTGTAGTTTAATTTTACGTCAAAATGGTGAAGATAATGGGAACAATTGTGCGATAAAATATGCAATAATTGTTTTTTTTCTCCATCACAACATATTAAAAAGGTTACGGTAGTTGTTACTAGAGAAGCTATCAAATCATTTGTGGTAACTGTTTTTTATTTGGATAGAAAAAAGAGTAGGGGTCACCATCATGTGGAAGACCACTTTATATATATATATATATATATATATATATATATATATATATATATATAATTAATGAAAAGAATAAAACTTCATTCAGAAATAAAAACAGTAAATATATCATGGAGAAGAAGTTGTTTTAGAAAATAAAAACTCCTTTCAATTCAAACAAAATAGTTATCATTGCTTAAAACATATTTTGCTAATAGATGGGTAGAAAGACTTTGTTTGGATATGAAGATAGCAAACTTCTATATACTAAGGTCTAAAAAACTAATGTTTGAGGAGTCTAAGTTTAGGACCAACTTATTTAGTTGAAATTAAAATATTTTTTGTTAAAAGGACTGTAAATAAATGTAAAAGTTAGTTGAATAGTATTGTGGGACCTATAAATAGTATCAAAAAATGCAATGAGACCTATGAATAGTAAGAAAAATAAGTTGAAATTGCAAATAAGTTGAAATTTTCAGCTTATCCCAAACACACTAAATCGGACAATGGGGGACAGCAAGCACTCCCTTAATTAAGTTTAACCATCGCTTAATCTCAATCCTGGAATCCCAATAATATTAGTCGCAAGACATCTTAAGAACCAACTTTGTAATTTTGTGAATTTAAACTCAAAAATCAAAATAATTTTACTTACTAATAAGACTATTTTTTTTTTGGCTGAATTACTAATAAGACTATTTTTTTTTTGGCTGAATTACTAATAAGACTATTTGAGTCCATTTTAAGCAAAAAAAAAAAAGACTATTTGAGTCCATTTACACGAGACCCATCATTAAATGTACTCCACATTTTTCTTGTCAATGTCTTGCCGTTTCACTCCATTTATTACTCAAACTAACTCCAAATAATTTTTTTTTTCTTTTTGCAAATATCATCTTTTAGTTATTTATAAGACACAAAATGTTACTTTTAATTTATTGAGTTTAATTATTTAAGTTTATGAGCATTAATCTTCATTGTTGATAAACATAACCCACTTTCTGAATCATAACGCTGAAAGCAAAAAATAAAAATAAAAAACACTAAGATGATTACTAAAATTTACTTTTTGAAAAAAAATTATAGCCAAAATATTGTTTATCTTTAATTTTTTTGGATGAAAAAAAAAAAAACTCTCATATTTACAACGTGTCAGCACATAAGAGGCCCACGTAAACACTCACTAGTAACTGATTATGTATTCTATAAAACCCAAAATAAGAGTGAGGCCCATGGATTTTTCTCGAAGCCCATAAAGAAAATCACAATCCCACAGATTTTCTCGATATCCAAACATCTCTCTTCTCCCTCCCTTTCTCTCTCTAGGGTTTTTGATTTTCGTAGATTCACACACTTTCTCTCTCATTTTCCCGGCAATGAATGCTCGCTGATAAGAAGGTATGCGAGAAGGTACGCTTACTCTCTCTCGAGTCTCGAAGCGTTTCGTTCCCTTAGGGTTTCGGAGGTCACGGCTTTGAGCCCCGTGCTCCTCCAATGAACAGAGGTTCCTCCGAGTACAACAGGAATTCAGATTTGATCGAGGAGTCCGAAGCGAAACCGGCGGCTAGGGTTTTGGAAGAAGAAGGCGGCGTAGGCGGCGCCGATGGCTTGGATTTAGGAGCGGTTTCTGACGAGGCTAGGGTTTCATCGATGGAGCTCGATTCGGAAGCTCCTGAAAGCGCGAGATCCGAGGAGGCTAGGGTTAGGGCTTCTGAAGACGACGAAGATGAAGAGGAGGAAGCTAGGGCTTTTGATGAGAGAAATGAGAAAGGTAAGGCCTTTGAGTACAACTCGTTGTTATCCGAATTCGACGAGTACGTTGCAAATGAGAAGAGTGGGGTTTCAGGAATGTCAAGGGCACTGAGTTTTGGGTTTGAAGTCGGTGACATGGTTTGGGGGAAAGTGAAATCTCACCCATGGTGGCCTGGGCATATATTCAATGAAGCTTTCGCTTCGCCTTCCGTGCGTCGAAGTAGGAGAGAAGGCTATGTATTGGTGGCATTCTTCGGTGATAGTAGTTATGGGTGGTTCGACCCGGCTGAACTCATCCCATTTGATCATTACTTCGCTGAGAAATCGCGGCAAACGAATTCGAGGAACTTCATTAAGGCCGTGGAGGAGGCTGTGGATGAGATGAGTAGACGGCGTGGTCTTGGTGTGGTTTGTAAATGTAGGAGCGCGTTTAATTTCCGGGGCACGGAAGTTCAAGGGTATTTTGAGGTGGATGTGCCGGATTATGAGCCCCGGGGGGTTTATTCGGTGAATCAGATTAAGAAGGCGAGAGATGGTTTTAAGCCGAGCGAGTTTCTTGCCTTTGTAAAGCAGTTAGCTTTGATGCCGAGAGGAGGTGACCCGAAAAACATTAGTTTTGTCAAGAATAAGGCTACTGTATTCGCGTTGCGGAAGGCTCTGTTTGAGGAGTTTGATGAGACCTATGCTCAGGCATTTGGGGTCGCGGCAGGAGGTGCAGGACGCCCACCCCGTGAACCGGTTAATTTAGATCGGCCTCGAGGTATAAATTTCATGCGTTTCCCTCATTGCACCCCACATTGCATGCTCTTATATCAAAATCTGTTTATTTTAACATCAATCAGTTTGGTAGAATGTATTACAAAAATAATTTCAAAGTTGCTATCTTTTTTGTTCCTGATAGTTTCTCTCAGTATGCAGTGCGCATTGGATGATGGTAGCTAGTTCAAATATTTTAATTATAAATGACGATTTTTAAAAGTGATGTCACATGATTCCCGTTCATCCAACCACTCCAAAAGGATAGAAACTTTAAGATTTACAAAAAGGTAAAATCTTAAATGAATTAGTGAATGAGATAGTGGGCTCTCATTTTTCTGGTATTTTTGTTAGACTTCACTTATTGCAAATGAATTAGTAAAATAAGTGATTGAGCATAACATAAGCAAAACATTTAAAAAAAAAAAAAATTGTATGATTAGAGATTGGAGAAAATGAAATTTACAATGGATTTCCTAAGACCAACAGGCAGTTGAATACCTACAGGAGAAGGAACCAATCCCCCTTTCATTTTGTTTCAGAATCGATAACATGGGTTGTAATGGATTCTTAAGAGCCCAACAAAGTACTGTCTCATATTTAAATTGGCTTCTTAATGAGTCAATGTGACTATGCTGAAAGTCTGAAAGAAAACTTTTTTGAATTTCAATCTTGATGGCTTGGAGCAATTGGGTTGCAATTTCCAATTTCCAAGAATCTGATGAAGGAAAATAACATACACATTGTACTGAATCAGTTTGATAGTACACTGGTATTCCAAGCAATGTTGGGCATGTGTGAGATCCTTTCTTATAAATAATCTCTCATAAGTTTGATGTGGTAATATATTGACGTTATTGGAGTAAAGCTCTCCTTTTAAAGATTGAGGAGTTGATTTTGGGATTTATTCAAATCATCTTTGAGAGCTATTGCTTAATGATTGAGGGTGGTAACTGATTATAACTTTGTTTGAAATTTGGAATGAAGGTTGATTTGGACTACAGAAGGTCTTTTTGCAAATAATTACGTAGAAAGCTTTGGTTGCTTTATTAGAATTTCTAAGTCTATGTTAGGTGTCTTCTGTTGATTTTTGTGGCATTCAATTGGTGCCTTATGATCTATTTGCTGCTGAAAATGTTAGGTTATGTTTCGTAACAGCTTTTGTTTTCTATTTTCAAAAACTTGTAGTGCCCATGTGCTTCCATTTCATAGAAATGTATGATGGATCACTTTGTAGTCTTAGTTTGTTCCCCCCCCAACTATTCTGTTGTATACTTCTAATTTGTGAGAATAGTGTTTTAAAGAATTTTACATTACTTATTTAAAATAAAAAAGAAAATATTAAAAAAGAAATCTTACCGTACAAAGTAAATACTGCAGGTCTTTTTACTTCTGTACTTTTAGCAAATCCCTCACATCAAATTTCCCAATATAATTTTACCCTATTTATCTTCCAAAATTAGGCCACTGATTCTGATATTTGGTCCATGTGTTTAATAACCAAGCATTTTTACTTAATTTGGTATCCGTTTATACCATTATGGGGAAAAATGCCAACATACCCCTTGAACTTTGAACTAGTGGCCAAAACACCCCTTAAACTTTTTTATTGGCCAATTTACTCCCTAAACTATACACACCTGTCAAATTAATACTTCAGTTAGTTTCACGTTAAAACACTAATGGAATAAGAGCATGTGAGAAGCATGTGACCTTTAAAAATTAACGAAATCATAGAAAGAAAAGATTGACAGCACACACACAGAGAGAGAGGCATAAGAAAATATCATTTTCTTCCTTAAGTGGGATTGAATGGAGAAAGATGAGGAAGAGTTTGTCATCATCTTCAGTTTCTATGTGGTCTTCGGCAGGGTCTTCTCGAGGAAATCTCTATAATGGAGTGGGCCCGCACAGAGGAGAGTGAATTGGGTGGCCCATCGCCATCTGGGTTTTCATTGCTGGTTTACGCTTGGAAGAGATGAAAGCTATGAAGAGGTTTTGGCTGGATTATCTTTCACAAATTTGGTTTTGTTTAATTGATTAGTTTGTCTCACTAACTAATTTGTTCATGAACATAGAAATAAAACAATTTACAAGATAATATATATGGATTTCATTTATACATTCTTAGCTAGATCTAACAACTTCTTTTAAAGACAAAAAAGAGTTTATAGAGAGAAAAAAGTTTACAAAGAGAGGCCCAGCTGTGAAACAACACAACTTGCCTAGAAAAATCCCCATGCCAGCAATTCGAAAAAAGAAACTGCAAAAAATTTGGCAAGTCTTTCTTGCTAGCTTTATTTCTGGGTTATATGGTAAGGTATTTGTTGTCCGATCTATGTTGGAACTAAGATCCAAAATTTTCCTTTGATGGATCTACTGCCTCTCTCTCTCTTCTCTGCCGGTCAGTCTCTCCTTTACACGATAAAAATTTCTGTGTAAACAATAATTTAGTTAATTTCTAAAGGTCACATGATTCTCACATGCACTTATTCCGTTAGTGTTTTAACGTGAAACTAACAGAGGTAGTAATTTGGCAGATGTGCATAGTTTAGGGAGTAAATTGGCTAATAAAAAAGTTCAGGGGGTGTTTTGGCCACTAGTTCAAAGTTCAGGGGGTGTATGAGCATTTTTCCCTACCATTATGCATTAATAAAGAATTGATGAGGCCTTTCTGACTTTCTCTTGGCATACCAATTTTACTAGCCAAACTTGTAGATTGTATTCTCATGTTTCTCAAGCCCCTCCCTGTGATTGGCATTCATTTTGCATTAGAGTAATGTCCAATTGCATCCCTGCCATACAAATTAATCACTTCATATGAGCACTTTACATTATTTGTTTTCTGATTGCTTTGTTGCCTTCTCCAGCGCCTCTGAGCGGTCCACTGGTGATTGCTGAAGCTCTTGGTGGTGGGAAGAGCTCTGCAAAAGCTATGAAAATCAAGGACCAGTCAAAGAAAGACAGATACCTTTTCAAGCGGAGAGATGAATCCATTAGCTTGAAGACACATCCAATTACCCCAGGACAGGCAAGTTCCTCTGCCCCATCTGTTTACATGGATGGTTCCGTAACGACTGCAGCTGGGGATTTTGTCTTGCAAAAGAGGGTTCCAGCAGTCCCTGTAAAGCAGATTCCTGCAAAAGATGAAGAGGTAACATTTACCAGCAAGGATGGTGTAACCCCAAGTTTAGATGGACCTGGAAAAGAAGTTGAATCCGTAGACCTGGCTGCAGCATACAGCAGTACTGTTGGCCAGCAAAATATTTCTTTTGATACGAAGCCCACTCTTGATAAGGGGAAGGGTTCTCCGCAGGAAATGAAAGAGAGGTCAGGACCAGGTGAATTTGTGGGTCCCACAAGCACAGGCTGGTCTGATTTGTCAGGGGAGGGGGCATCCCCGCGTGTAAAAGATGGTGCATCGCTATCTTTTCATCAGGAAGGTGAGGCAAAAATGTCAAAACCATACGAAAGTTCTCAACCATCTGAGCTGACCTTTCCAGCGAGACCCGAAGAGGACCATGGATTGGATCAAGTTAAGGATGGTCGTAGTGTTGTAGATTCTGTATCAATTGATGCAAAGCGTTCAAGTGGCATGAGTACTGATGGTGGAGTCAAGAAGAAGGCAAAAATTATTAAAAGAACTACTGGGGACTTAAACTCTGAGAACTCTGTTATGGGGGAGAAGAAGAAGAAAAAGAGGAAAGATGCTGGTACAGAAATGGGCTCTGAACATCAACAGAAACGTTTGGCTACTGGAAAAGTGGGGACCTCAGTGGGGAAATTAGCAGGAAAATCCACCCAGATTGGTTCGGCTCTGAGGGATGATGTTCGGGTAGAACAACAGAAGAAAAATGCTGGTGGAAGTAACTCCTCATTGGAATCTGCTGGGACTCTTCCAACAGTTGGAATGGGAAATGCTGAAATCGAACTTCCACAACTATTGAGTGATCTGCAGGCACTTGCTCTTGATCCTTTTCATGGTGTGGAAAGAAACAGCCCTGCAATTGTACGACAGTTCTTTTTGAGATTCCGGTCCCTTGTTTACCAGAAAAGCTTGGCAATGTCACCACCAACAGAGACTGAATCTGTTGAAGTTCGTCCCACAAAATATTCATCTGGTGTTGGTGCCGCTGACAATTCTACTGGTGAGCATGTCAGGGATTTGCCATCCTCAAAGCCAGTAAAATCTATAGTCAGACCTGATGATCCAACAAGAGCTGGGCGGAAACGTGGCCCTTCTGATCGTCAAGAAGAAATTGCAGCAAAGAGGGTAAAGAAGATCAATGCTTTGAAATCATTGGCTGCTGAAAAGAAGGCGGGTCAAAAAATGCCTGAAAGTCAGCGGGGAGAGGGAAGAGAATCAGTGGCGCCGGCCCCACCAAAGTCTTCCAGACTGGATGCTGTGAAGAAAGTGGAACTTCCAGCTAAGACAGTTGACCCCACCATGCTGGTAATGAAGTTCCCTCCCTTTACATCCCTTCCATCTGTTGCAGAGTTGAAGGCAAGGTTTGCTCGTTTTGGGCCGATAGATCAGTCAGGTCTCCGTGTCTTTTGGAAGTCCTCCACATGCCGTGTTGTGTTCCTGCACAAGCTTGATGCTGAAGCAGCCTACAAATATGCGGTTGCAAACAATTCCTTATTTGGCAACGTGAATGTGAGGTGCCACATTCGGGAATTGGGAGGTGGTGCACCTGAAGGTACTGAATCCAGCAAGGTCCGAGGAGATGACAATTCCAATGAGACCCTACGGGTGAAGGATCCTGCAGCAGCTGTACAAAGACCAGCATCAGCGCTTGTAAACCAGTCTCCTCTAAAGCCGGCAGTCCAGCTCAAATCATGTTTGAAGAAGGTGTCCGGTGACGAGTCAGGACAGGTAACTGCTGGTGGTGGTGGTGGTAGTAGTAAAGGTACCCCGCGTGTAAAATTCATGTTGGGTGGGGAAGAAAGTAGTAGGGCAGAGCAATTGATGGTTGGTAATAGAAACAACTTCAACAACAATGCTAGTAATGCAGATGGTGGTGCACCTTCTTCTGTTGCAATGGATTTTAATAGTAAGAACTTTCAAAAGGTCATTCCTCCATCTCCATCGCCTATTCTTCCTCTTCCTCTTCCTCTTCCTCTTCCTCTTCCTCCTCCTCCTCAATATGCTAAAGTCCCACATAATAATATGCATCATTCAGAAACAGCAGCAGCTGCACCCAGAAATAGTCACAATCTTATTATTAACACTCCCACTGCACCACCCAATGCAAACACAGTTGACATCTCACAACAGTTCCTTAGCCTTTTGACAAGGTGCAATGACGTTGTTACCAATGTGACGGGCTTGTTAGGCTATGTGCCTTACCACCCTCTTTGATGAAACTGGTATAAAAATATCCCATCATCATCAAAAAATGGATAACATGGATTATAGCATGAAATATGCGGGCAAAAATTTCACGTTGAGAGGGCTGCATTATTACACCCCAAAAGCTACTTACATTATTGATCGCCCGTGGCCATGGGAGAGTGCAGCAATTGGTACCAAAAGAAACGTGGGGTCTTATTGAAGAGGCCAAATTCAAGAGCGTATCTTGGGCTTATAGATGATGTAATTCGAATAGTGGATACTCCAAATGTACTGATATTGATAGTGGCATCTTTGTGTTCTCTTTTTTTTTTTCTTTTTTCTTTTTTTTTTCATATTTATTGTTGACATATGAGGCGTGGGCCATAGAATATCTGCTCACGGCATTTCAGTTTTTTTTTATTAGCTTTGTTTTAAACTCAAATAGTGATGGAAATTTGCTCATAAATTTTGCATGGCCGGCATTGCCTTAACATGGTGCAACAACACTTGCACCTACCTTGCGTTGGGGTTCTGCGAGCAAGCTTTTGAACTTTTTCTTCGTGCCCGTGAGATTTTAGTGCATTATTGGCATAGTTATTGAGGTCATTTCGGAATTTGCACCCAATTGTAGCTCTCAAGATATTGGGTTTTGGAAATCAAATTTGTTTTTCCAAAGAATGAATTTTTTTAAGACAAATAAATGCCTACCCACATGTTGGAACTGCATATAGGCTTCACGAGCCCAGTTAAACAAGCCTACTTAGAAAATCACTGACAAAGCTTGGACCCGTAGTTGAACCGTAGTGGAATTCTTCCCAAAAAGTATGTTCCAATTTCTAAAGTATGCCACTGTGTCTCTATCTATCAATCGCTTTCGCATGTTCTTGGGAGGAATATGTGCGTCAATTCGTCGTCATTATACGTTAAAACTCAACGGCTAAATCAGAGTCAATAGTGACTCCTCGAAATTCCATTCCATGAAAGTCCCTTTCCAAAAGCCACTGAAAAAAAATGTCTAATGCTCATTAGCCATGACCTGTTAGTTGAAACCTAAATGCCTTTTTCCTATACCAACTAGCCCCACGTAACTAACGTTAGATACCACGCTGAAAGAGACGTCACATGATTTTTACCTTGACACCCATTAAAAGAGTATACATGAAGCAATGACTTTTTAATAGTAAATAATAGTGGAGTGGTGTCTAATTAAACTTTTCTGATCTTTATTTAGGAGACATTCCAAAATACATTCTTAAAAATTCTTACGGATCAATAATGTGGTAGATTTAACTTAAAATTTCTAGATTTATTTTGCTTCAACTAATGAGCTCACCATTCAAATATTCTTATGAGAGTAAAATAGTAATGTTAATGATACACAATTCTTCATAACTTGATAAATTTTTATTTGGGTAATATCATTTTGCACGAGTTCATTATAAACACATCATGCCAACAATTATTGAAAAAAAATTAAGAAATTATTGTTACATTTTTCAAGGTTTTGCTAAATTTCTACACTATAAACAAAATAAATTGCTTAAAATAAGTTCATCTAAACCTAAACAAAGAACTAAAAAAATGTTTTTTTTTTAACCTCTAATTACTTTAAAAGAAAAAATAAGGGGAAAAGGAGAAGAAGAAATGGTTTCTATATACCCACATAACTTGCACAATGCATATTGTTTTCTTTTAATGATTTTATAGATAATTATTATGCTTTTTTCAAATATATAATTCAATAATGGAGAGATAGAAGTTGAATGATGCCAACTAATTAAATTACACACAAGGCTCTTGACATGGTAAGTGGTGAAACAGAAAGAATTTTATTTACTATACCGTACAAAAATGCCGAGATTCAAACGTAAAAGTTAACATTTTTTTTTTTTTTGGTAGAGAAAATTAAAAGTTAACATTTTACCTAAACCGCTGAGATAAGAAAAGTTATAAATGGTAATGTATCAGGTCAATTTTATGATTTTACTATACTATATACCTTCCAACGAAATAAAAGGGCCAGTAACACGCCAAAAACACGTCTTCTAATATACACGGCAATAAAGAGTACCTCACACCCTAAGGAAAGGAAACATCCCCAAAAAAAAAGGGGAAAAAAAATAAAAAATAAAAAATAAAAATCATCTTTTCCCATCCCCTAGAAATATCATGATTTTTCATGAAAAAGAAATCTTTTAAGCATTAACCAAAAACTCAAACATTTATTGTGACTTAACTCCTAATTCCTTAATAACTCTATCTATAAGTGTCAAAATTGATCCAAACCTCTCATCTTCCAAATACTATTACACAATTTAATTCATAACGCGTATATTAAAAAAAAAATTCTAGGATTACAACTCTTTATATAATTTTTATCAAAATTTATCACATAATTCAATATGAGTGGTCGAAAAAAAAAATAAATTCATATAAGTTAACAACAACACCAATCTTAACACATCACTTAATAAGAGTTGCAGCAAAAATTGCCTAAATAGTTGTGGTATTAATATTATTTTTTAATATTTTTTTCACAATTTATTTTTATATGTATTTTTTTTTAAAATTTGGATTCTTATCTAAAGAGTAACAGTTTTGTCGTCACCTCCATAAATACCTCTATTCGGTTCTCACACGGTCACGATACCTCCCGAAATTTCATCTCTCTTTCCTTAACTCATCTCTCTCTCACTATATATAGCCAATTCTCATCCAAATTCCCATACAACCAACAACAACAATTTCTTGATTCTCTTTCTTCAAAACAAAAAAACACTTCCTCTTATATTTTTTTCATATCCAAATTTTCTTTGTTCTTCTTTGATCCGAGAAAACTTCAAGAATGGAGTGCAGGCCTTTGGATATCACGTTGAATTCGGCCAAGGACTTGAAGGACTTGAATCTTTTCTCCAAGATGGACCTGTACGCCGTCGTTTCGATCCACAGCGACTACTTCAACAACAACAACAACAACAACAACAGTCAGCAGAAAACGCACATCGACAAGGACTGCGGCCCGAACCCCAAGTGGAATTTCCCCATGAAATTCACCGTAGACGTCAGCGCGGCGGAGCAGAACCGCCTCGCGCTCGTCGTGAAGATCAAGGCGGAGAAGAAACTCGCCGGCGACAAAGAAGTCGGCGAAGTCCACGTGCCCATCAAAGAGCTCCTCGAGAGCTACGGCGAGGAATCGAAGGACGAGAGGCGCGCGAGCTACAGCGTTAGAACCCCGTCTGGAAAAGCCAAAGGGGTGTTGGATTTCACGTACAAGTTCGGCGAAAAGTTCACCGCGACTCAACAGAAGGCAAAGAACGCGGACACGGCCACGCCTGTTACAGCGTATCCGGTAGGATACGGGGCGGCGGGGCCTAGCGGTGGCCCTGCTCCCGCGTACCCTCCGCCGGGAATGCTGGCTGCTGGTACGGTGGCGGCTGCTTATCCGTACGCGCACCAGCCGCCGCCGCACGGTGGGTACCCACCACAAGGCGGGTATCCGCCACCGCCTATGTACGGCGGGTACCCGCCTCAACCGGCTTATAACGGTGGTTACCCGCAGTATCCTCATCAACCGGCCCCGTATCCGCAAGCCGGGTACGGCGGGTATGGTGCCAAGCCGCCTAAGAAGAGCGGCGGCAGCGGTGGGAAGATGGCGTTGGGACTAGGAGCTGGATTGCTTGGTGGGTTGCTGGTTGGAGATATGATCTCTGAAGTGTCTGAGATGGGAGCTTATGATTCTGGATATGATGCTGGGTTTGATGATGCTGGTGGTGATTTCTAAATTCTTAGGGTGGTTTCTTGGGGTTTGATTTTGATTCTTGATTTTTGATGTTTTTGGGTTCGGTTTCGTTTAGGTAGATATGCTGGCTGTGAATGTAAATGGCAGTATGAGGATTTGATATCGTACTAAATAAATTGCCGGATTTAAATCTGTATTTTGTTTTGGATGATTTTTTGGTTATTGTACATAGATTTTTTTTTTTTCTTAAATCATGTGTTGGCTATTGAATCCCTGATCTGATTTGTGAAGGGGAACATTATTATCTAGTTCTCACCTTAAATTGTTAACAAATTCATGGAAAACTATTGGAATTTGTAGGGTTTATGATAGATATTTGAATTTCTCTCAAGTTTTGATGGGGAATATTTAGAGTTTTTTTTTTTCCTCAAATTTAGATTTTAGTTGGATTGGTTTTGCTTTTGCACACTATTCATTCATGTTGCAAATTTTAATGTTCTTTAATTTAGTGTTTGCTATTGAATCCTTGATCTGGGAAGCATGATTATCTAGTTTCTCTTCTCACCCTATAAAATGGTAAAAACTTCATGGAGGGGATATTGGATTTTGTTGGTTTAATCATTAATGTTGGGTATTTGTTTCTCTTTTCTGGGTGTGATGTGAATTGGGGCCCTGGGGGTGAGTTGGGGGTTGGGAAACGAAAGGCTTTATCTCAGGACAATTCTATTCAAATTCCGTCACCTTTGCCAATTCAATTCAAGTAGGCATGGCTAATTCTGAATCTTCCTTGCGTTCTGTATTCATAGTCAAGTTTTGATGTGGGAATATCATGAGTTTTTTTTTACCAAATTCCTTGAGTTCTTTTGTCTACTTGAATTCATTCCTTTAGTTCTTTTGTCTACTTGAATTTTTGATTGCTTGGGGGTGATTGTCAACTCATTGTGTTTGGAATGTTTACTGGCATGCAAGATGGGGAAAGGAGGGGACCTTAAAATTGGTTTTAGAATATCACTCTGGTGTGAGTTGGTGCTAACAATTAGTATTACTATTAAAGGAGTTATTTAGATTTTCACTATTTTGATTGACATTAATGATAGAGAGAGGTGATAATCCTAACATTTTTTTAGAAACAAAAAATTGAAGGTATAAACTCCTAATCCTAATAGTACTGTAGCAGTTATCAAAATTAAAAAAGAAAAAAAGAAAAAAGATATGATAGGATTTGAAGGATATACACATGATGGATAGTTATGGTAGCAGAATAGTTGCGGATTGGATAAAATGAAATAACAAGCAGTATTTGCGGATCAGGATTGCATTTTATTTTTCTTTTCAAATATATTCAGTTTGTTCTTTTCAATTTGTATTCAAATCTAGAAAGGAGTTGGGTCCTATGTTTTAGGATTAGATTGTGATGAGAATATCTCATCTTAGAATTGGCTATTTATGTACTCAAGAAAAGATCAATGAGCTAAGCACAGATAATTCCAACTCTGAATTTGCCTCTCAATTCTAGGAGGAGAATGGCCTCCCTTCCACATTGCTGCATATTCAGCCCCTCACTTGCTTTAACACCAAATCCACCCCACACATCCTACTTCATAACAAGCATATATAGCCATTAAACCCAGAAAGGGTTGGACAAAGTGAAAGTCCTCACCACCAATAGTGGATCTTGTTGGATATATTCCTCAACTGAAGAGTCACCACTCACCAGTCACCACCATTAGTGGATGTCGCTGCCTATTCCTCTTTTGATCATTTAGGTGTAATGATGCTTAGACAGAACTTTTAAGGCTGGTGTGGAGAGCATTTATTCGATTTGGGGTTGTATTTTTGTGTGTTTGGCACCCCTTGATGATTGTGTCAACTTCCAATTCGGCTCCACTCTCCACTAAATCATGAAAGATAAAGAGAAAGAAAGAGGTAAAATTATTAAGGGCATAGTGTGTGTATTTGTCTTCCTTTGTATAAGAGTGTACTTTATCTGTGAGTTGTGAGTCTAGCATACGAGACACTTTCATAAAAAATAAAAAAAATAAAAAAATAAAAAGATAAAAAAAGTATATGGGACACATTCATATATGTAAGAGAGATATGCAGCACACTTGGGGTATGGAACCAATAGAAACTTTCAAATTTAAAAAGGAATGATGTTTTAAATCCATTTCCTTTTAATGTTTATCTTTGAGTAAATATTGAAATTTAGCATGGCTACTTGTACATTCCTTTCTATTTGAAGATGGATGAGTTGCAAACATGAAGTGTTGGCATGTTTTCGTAACTTCTTGATTTTTGTTTTTTGATAAATTTGATAATTACTTCTTGAATATTGAATTTAATAATAAAAAAATGATGTTGCCAAGATTTTCATTATACACCTAAGTTTGATCATAATTTGGAAGTGAAAATTATGCAATAATAAATGAAATCAATTAAAAAGGACGGGAAACTTTTAGGGAGAAAAAGTAACTAGTAATTGTTGTGCTAAGTGATTCATAGTTGGCAATTAAAAAATACTAATATTTTACTTTTGCTTTGATGGTCCACGGATGATTCTTGCACAATGGCCATGATTATTTGAGATAGATTTGGTATCATTTGCAAATTACAATTTTTTGCACTAGACTTGGTCGATTTTAGAAATTTTTGTTTTCGAATTGCTTTTCTCTAGAACATGCTAGCAATGAGAATCCTCTTTGAAATCTCATTCTCTAGGTAAAATATCATAGTTTGCAAGAAAATGATTGAGAATCGTATCTTAGAGATTATTCTACTGAAATTGAATTTCACTATCGCATAGATATTTATATAAAATTTTTCACGTCACTAAAGAAGGATGGAAAGCGGAAGCTGTAACTATTCATATGAGTATTTCAAAGGAATACAATATATTAGAAAAAAATAACGATAACTATTCATCTGCTTGGTGATAAGTTGACAACATTATAAAACGGTAGAATGCAATCATATATTTTAGTCAAATTTTCTAAAATGCCCTTATTTATAATTTATATCTATACTTTTTTGTGAGTCTAGCTTAGCATCCTTATATATATTGTAGGGTCACGGTTTGCAGCCCAAGCCCAATAAGTATGAGATTGTAGGTTAATGAGCCCAATACAATAAATTTGTAGAGAGAGAGAGAGTTGGAGAACTAGGCCCTAGTGAGTATCACAACGGCTAGGATGATTTCGTAAGACACTCATGCAAGAACAAAGCACGTAAGATGGGGTGAATGTACTGTCCGAGGAGACAAATCTTTGTATAGGTTGATGAAACTGGTTACAAGTGCAACTCTGGTTGCTACAGTATATTTTCTCTATTTTTCCCAATCCCTCTTCCTCCAGGGGTCTCACATTATATATCTCCTTTCCGGTGATCTCGGCCTTCTATCTGTCAACTATCTAAGTTACTACTCGAGTACTTGTTCCATCAAACACCCCTTCTGGCTCTCTGTGAGTTGCAGTGGCCAATGAAGCACTGTTCAGAGGTCCTCTCCACATAAATGCGACCAGAAAAGTAGCTGCAGTGCATTTAATGCAGAGATAGCAACTTTTTCTTAGATATTTCTTGGGTTCCCCTCCTTTTCGTGTGTTCAAGAGGCACGCTACTAATACTGGAGCTTTAATAGAGGTCAGTCTCGTCATTGGAATTCGTATCTGAGTTATACTTATCACAAATGAGGAGGAATTTCCTCCTTAGACCGCCTTCTGCTCTTTCCTTACTTACGAGACTCTCAAACTGGTGTTCCTCAACTAACTATCCCTCCTCAGACATACCAATGTCCTCGGCTAAGGCCTAAGGCCCAATATACAATTTTGAGCCATTATCCCTACAATAGCCCCTCAAAACTCCGGCTTTTCCCCCTATAATCTGAGGAGAAAATGTGGGGTTTTGATTTTTAAGAGACAAAACCATTTATTTCCTTGGTTCACACGTGTGGAATTATCGTTTTGCATGTTCCATGATTGTTACTGACGCTTCGGAGCCCGCGATGCGTCATTAACTACTTTAGGCGGCGTTATGTCCCTCGCATCTGATGGTGAGGCGTCCATCCAATGGCTGATATTTTTCCTAGGGTTTTGAGCGGGGTAACTCCCTTCAATTTTGTCCTCTATAAAAAGCCTTGAGAGAAATCATTCCTCTTCACTTCGCAAACTTTCAAACTCTCCAGAAATCTCAAGCATTCAAATTCACAAAGCTTCCTAAGTTGCTAAGCTTTCCACACCGTTTTTTCCAAGAAATCTTTGAGAATTTCTCTAAAAGTTTTAGGGATCATCGTACATTTTAGCTCTCGTAAGTTTTAGTTTCTTTAAACCTTTCTTTTTCTCCTCGGCCAATCTCCTCGGCCTTTCAGTTCTTATTTCTCCACTTATCAATTTCGGTGGTTCCCCTTTAGTTTGTTGAGATGGGTAGGTTTAGGCATTTGGTGAACTCCCCTGCCAAAATAGAGGCCTTTAAGGAAAAATACCACATACCACAAGAAATTGCCCTGCGATATTGTTCCCTAGAACAAATAGTAACAAACCGAGAAGAGGGAGAAGTTATAATCCCCATGATAGCTTTCATAGAAGGGGGAATGACCCTCCCTATGGGTAGAATAACAATGGACTACCTCTTCAACCATAGGATATGCCCCCATCAGTGCGCACCTAACCTTTTTAGGGTTCTAGGAAGTGTTGATGCTCTGAACGAGTATTTGGGCTTGAGGATCACCTAGCACGACATGGTCCACATGTACGAGTGTCACAAACAAAAAGGGACGGGATTTTACCTCAAATCCCAATCCGATGTTCTCAGGCTCATCTCGTGTCTCCCCAAATCTAACAAGGGGATGAAAGATGACTACTTGATTGATTCAGGGGCATGGCATGATGGTCTTTATTGCTCAGTCCGAGAAGGAGAACCAGGTAGGATGCCTTAGAATTAGGTTTCCTAACAATAGATTTTAGACTCTTTAACCCTGACCCTGTTTTGCTCCTTTTGTCTTGCTCTTTCTTAATGATGGATTTCAACTTTTTTATTGTGTTTTGTTCTTCGTTTGTGTTCACAGATAAGAGGCAGGTAGCTCCCAAGCTTAGCTTAACCAACGTCCAAGCCCTCAATTACTTGCTGACATCCGAGATCTTCGTAAGTGAAGACAGGCAGCTGTGGGCCATCCATCTGATTTTGGATTTTCAGCCCATTTCGGAGATATTCCTAGAGGTTGGCCATGCCATAAGAGTAGGTGACCGATAGATAGCTCGGATCGACGTATCTCGGCCCAATTTTTTAGCCCCAAACGACCTTCCACCAGTAGCACACCCATTCCAACAGGACGTTCCTCTAGTTGTCCAACCAGTTTAACAAGTTTTTTTTGAAGCAGCAGTAGCTGGAGAAGGGATTGCCTCTTCGAACTCCTCGCTCGAAGAAGAAATTGATAAGTTTCATTTCGAAAAGGAGGAACCTCATGGTGTGCAAGTGATTCCTGTCTCGGATGCCGATGACGAACCTGACAGGCATTCAAGTGTTCACGCCCCGGTTCTTGTGGTTGCCTGTCCAGGCGACACTTCAAAAAAGAAGGAAGATGAGATGGCCTTGAACAAAGGGAATAGAAGTTTAAGGGATCTTATGGTTGCGAGAAATAAAGTGTCAACGTCAAAAGAGACCAATAAGTCCTAAGTTCTAGCTAATCTTCCAATTCCCCTTCCTCTCCCTGTGACCTCAGCCGGCCAGATCCCCCCTCCTGATCCGAAAAGGAAAAGGAAAGTGCCAGAGGTGCTCGACGTGGAGGAGGGCAAGATGGTCCCTCAAAAGGGGGCAAAGCAGCCCAAGCACGCAAGGGACAAACGGGCTTCCTCCATGGAGAGTAAGGATGACTCTCAGGGGGCCGACGTATGCCGACCGCCGCGAATGTTGTCCCCTAGGCTGGAGGTGGATGATGCCCCCATCTCTTGGGACACCTCAGTGCAAAACTTCCAAGGGGGACACGCGGGTCATGTTGCTAAAGCCCTTGAGCAACTGTTTCTTCTGCCGAGGGATATGGATGCCTACGGGGTGCTTTAAGCAACTTGATCACTTTCTGTCCTTGAAAAGGGACCTGGCTATGGTCAGTGACTTGACATGCCCTTCGAACTATACACTTGGTTTCCTTTTTCACTTTTTCTTCTTCTTACATGGAATCCTCATGTTATCTTTATGCAAGTCACCTAACAGGTCTTTGTGGCCGAAGAATGGGTCAAAAACAAGACCAATTAAGCCAGAGCCGAGGCCCACTCTCGTGCTGAGACCAAGAAGATTTTGGGGGAGCTTAAATCATGTGTTGGCTATTGAATCCTTGATCTGATTTGTGAAGGGGAACATTATTATCTAGTTCTCACCTTAAATTGTTAACAAATTCATGGAAAACTATTGGAATTTGTAGGGTTTATGAGAGTTATTTGAATTTCTCTAAAGTTTTGATGGGGAATATTGAGAGTTTTTTTTTTTCTAAAATTTAGATTTTAGTTGGATTGGTTTTGCACACTATTCATTCATGTTGCAAATTTTAATGCTCTTTAATTTAGTGTTTGCTATTGAATCCTTGATCTGGGAAGCATGATTATCTTGTTTCTCACCCTATAAAATGGTAAAAACTTCATGGAGGGGATATTGGATTTTGTTGGTTTAATCATTAATGTTGGGAATTTGTTTCTCTTTTCTGGGTGTGATGTGAATTGGGGCCCTGGGGGTGAGTTGGGGGTTGGGAAACGAAAGGCTTTATCTCGGGACAATTCTATTCAAATTCCGTCACCTTTGCCGATTCAATTCAAATAGGCATGGCTAATTCTGAATCTTCCTTGCATTCTGTATGCATAGTCAAGTTTTGATGTGGGAATATCATGAGTTTTTTTTTACCAAATTCCTTGAGTTCTTTTGTCTACTTGAATTCTTGATTGCTTGGGGGTGATTGTCAACTCATTGTGTTTGGAATATTTACTGGCATGCAAGATGGGGAAAGGAGGGGACCTTAAAATTGGTTTTAGAATATCACTCTGGTGTGAGTTGGTGCTAACAATTAGTAATCCTATTGAAGGAGTGATTTAGATTTTCACTATTTTGATTGACATTAATGATAGAGAGAGAGGTAATAATCCTAATATTTTTTTAGAAACAAAAAATTAAAGGTATAAACTCCTAATCCTAATAGTACTGTAGCAGTTATCAAAATTAAAAAAGAAAAAAGATATGATAGGATTTGAAGGATATACACATGATGGATAGTTATGGTAGCAGAATAGTTGCGGATTAGATAAAATGAAATAACAAGCAGTATTTGCGGATCAGGATTGCATTTTTTTTTTCTTTTCAAATAAATTCAGTTTGTTATTTTCAATTTGTATTCAAATCTAGACAGGAGTTGGGTCCTATGTTTTAGGATTAGATTGTGATGAGAATATCTCATCTTAGAATTGGCTATTTATGTACTCAAGAAAAGATCAATGAGCTAAGCACAGATAATTCCAACTCTGAATTTGCCTCTCAATTCTAGGAGAAGAATGGCCTCCCTTCCACATTACTGCACATTCAGCCCCTCACTTGCTTTAACACCAAGCATATATAGCCATTAAACGCAGAAAGAGTTGGACAAAGTGAAAGTCCCCACTACCAATAGTGGATCTTGTTGCCTACATTCCTCAACTGAAGAGTCACCAGTCACCACCATTAGTGGATGTCGCTGCCTATTCCTCTTTTGATCATTTAGGTGTAATGATGCTGAGACAGAACTTTAAGGCTGGTGTGGAGAGCATTTATTCGATTTGGGGTTGTATTTTTATGTGTTTGGTACCCCTTGATGATTGTGTAAACTTCCAATTCGGTTCTTCTCTCCACTAAATCATGAAAGATAAATAGAAAGAAAGAGGTAAAATTATTTAGGGCATGGTGTGTGTATTTGTTTTCCTTTATATAGGAGTGTACTTCTGTCCGTGAGTCTTGCATATGAGACACTTACATTAAAAAAAAAAAAGAAAAAAAAAGGGTATATGGGACACATTCATATGTGAGAGAGAAATGCAACACACTTAGGGTACAGAACCAATAGAAACTTTCAAATCTAAAAAGGAATGATGTTTTAAATCCATTTCCTTTTGATGTTTATCTTTGTGTAAGTATTGAAATTTAGCATGGCTACTTGTACATTCATTCTATTTGAAGATGGATGAGTTGCAAACATGAAGTAATGGCATGCTTTCGTAACTTCTTGATTTTTTGTCTTTTGATAAATTTGATAATTACTTCTTGAATATTGAATTTAATAATAAAAAAATAAAGGTGCCAAGATCTTCATTCTACACTTCCTAAGTTTGAGCGTAATTTGGAATTAAAAATTATGCAATAATAAATAAAATCAATTAAAAAGGATGGGAAAATTTTAGGAAGAAAAAGTAACTAGTAATTGTCGTGCTGAGTGATTCACAGTCGACAATTCAAAAGTACTAATATTTTACTTTTATTTTGCTGGTCCACAGATGATTCTTGCACAACGGCCATGATTATTTGAGATAGATCATAGATATGGTATCATTTGCAAATTACAACTTTTTGCATTAGACTTGGTCGACTTTAGAAAATTTTGTCTTTGAATTGCTTTTCTCTAGAGTATGCTAGCAATGAGAATCCTCTTTCAAATCTCATTCTCTAGGTAAAATATCATAGTTTGAAAGAAAATGATTGAGAATCATCTTTTAGAGATTATTCTACTGAAATTGAATTTCACTATCGCATGGATATTTATATAAAATTTTACACGTCACAGACGAAGGATGAAAAATAGAAGCTGTAACTATTCATATAAGTATTTCAAAGGAATCAATATATTATAATAAAATAATGATAACCATTCATCTGTTTGGTGTTAAGTTGACAACGTTTTGACAACATTATAAAACAGCAGAATGCAATCATATTTTAGTCCGATTTTTCTAAAATGCCCTTATTTATAATTTATATCTATACTTTTTTGTGAGTCTAGCTTAGTATCCTATTATATACATAATTTAAATAATTTTATAATTAAAAATTTTTTTATTCAAAATTAATATTTTATATTAAAAAAAAAATCATTTATACCATCTTCTAGGGAGAAAAAGTATCAATGGAGTCCAAAGAAGCACTTGTAAGGAAAACACAATCAAACAATATAATAACTATTGATTAAGAATCAAACACAATCAAGTAACAGTTTTAAGAGTTTTTAATCTTTAAAATTTCGAAGGAATCCTTTTAATTCCTAAAGTACTCAAGTTTTCACAATATTAAGAATTATCGTAACTCTCTTAATGTATAGATAAATTCTTTTTATTGGGTTTTACAAAACCTAACCACTTTTTTTTTTTTGATAAGGAAAACCTAACCACTTTTAATCGTGTGAATAAGCATCTTTTTTACTTCACCTTAATTTCATTGATTTTGCTCAACTCAATATCATAAAAGGGGGGATTTATCTAATCTACAAGCCTATTTCTTAGCCCAATGGGCAGCTCTTTTGCATTGGACTGGGCATCCAAACATTTTAAAAGGGATGGACCCAGTAGGCTCCTTCTGTCACGTAACTCATCTTCAACAGAGTGATATGTGTGCATGTGTTCTTTTCACTAGGAAGAAAGGAAAAATGCATTAACTCCAACGAATAGTAATACAATTACAAGATACAAATATTATTTCCCAAAACTAAGTGAAATGAATTTATGAAAAATTAGGGACTATTTGGTTTCAAAAAGTGGTATATTCAGTTTTCATATTCTTTATTTTATATTCAAATCCTAAATTTGAATATATATATATATATATAAAACACTTATTTTTATATTTAGCAGTGTTTAGTAAGTTTTTTTTAATACATATTTAGGATATAGAAATAGAATATATTATATTTGTGTTTGGTCATTGTTTTATATTTTTTAAAAAGTAGGTTTTTTTTACCCACACACATCACATCACTAAAAAAAAAAAACTTTGTGTTTTCACAATATTTGCGAATATGCTACTTTATTTGTATTTATAAAATACGAAAACACTAAAAAGTTATATTCATTTTTTGTATTCAAATCCAACTTTTGAGATGCTAAAAATGAAAACTAAATATAAATATTAAAACCAAACCAATTTTTTTATTATAGGACCCACTAAAAACTGAAAATGAAAATAAAAAATAGTGTTTTTTCCGTAACCAAACAGGCCTTAACGTCTGTTTGGTTTTTTATTATTACTCTTTGTTTTTTTTTTAACCTTTGTCTCAACTTTTTTGTCAAGTGGAATCATCCATTATAATATGAGAAAATATTTGAGCTTTGGCCGACCAAGTCTTCCTTCGGAGCAGCTTCAAACTGTTAGTCTTCACGCGGAGTGATTATTTTATTTGTTACGCGGAATCAATCCTTATTTTATTTAGAGCAGGTCAACTACTTCTTAGCATTTCAACTTCAACTGCTGCTTCTGCTTTCCATCCAAAAAGCAGTTCAACTATTTGCTCTCTCGTGATCTAATCTTTCTTTCAGTGTTTTCTTTCGCTTACCAAGAAGAAATGGCCGAAGCAATCCTGTTTGGCGTTGCGCAGACGATCATTGAAAATTTGGGCTCTATGGTTTTCGCAGAGATTGGATCCGTGTGGGGTGTCAAAGATGAGTTCGAAAAATTGAAGGATACCGTTTCCGCTATTCAAGCTGTACTTCTGGATGCAGAGGAGCAGCAGGGCAAAAGCAATCGAGTCAAGCACTGGATCATGAAGCTTAGAGATGCAGTCTATGATGCGGATGACTTGCTGACCGAATTCTACACTGAAGATTTGCGTCAAAGGGTGATGGGTGGTGATCAAATGGCAAAGAGGGTACGTACTTCTCTTACTACTTTCTTTTCGAGTTCAAACCAACTTGCTTTTCGTCATGATATGGCTAAAAAAATAACATCGATGAGGGAGAGATTTGATGCAATAGCAAATGATATGAATAAGTTTCAGTTTGTAGTACATCCATCAGAAACAAGGGTTGCGACTAGGGAGCGGGATCAAACTTACTCATTTGTATGTGAAGAAGAAGTTATTGGGAGAGAAGAGGATAAGAAAGCCATTATAGATCTATTATTGGACTATGATGTGCAAGAGAATGTTTCGTTTATATCCATAGTGGGGATTGGAGGGCTGGGGAAGACCACACTTGCTCAATATGTATACAACGATGAGAAAGTGAAGAATTATTTTGAGTTGCACATGTGGGTGTGTGTCTCTGATATCTTTAATGTAAAAACAATTGCTGAAAAGATAATTGAATGTGCAACTGGTTCGAAATTTGAAAGCCATGATGTCGAGCGAGTACAAAATGAACTTCGCAGAACACTCAACCAAAATAAGTATTTACTTGTGTTGGATGATGTGTGGAACGAGGATGAGGAAAAGTGGTGTAATTTGAAAAGACTTTTGATGGGTGGCTCAAAGGGAAGTAAGGTGGTGATAACTACACGGACAAAATGGGTTGCAGAGATTACTAGCACCATCTCACCGTATTATCTACAAGGTCTCTTGAAAAACCAATCTTGGTCTTTATTTAAGCAAATGGCATTTAAAAAAAGGCAAGAGATGATTAATCCTAATCTTGAAGAAATTGGAACGGATATTGTAAAAAAATGTTATGGAGTGCCTCTTGTTATAAAGGCTATTGGGAGAATACTATACTTCAAAAAGACAGAGAATGAATGGTTATATATCAAGAATAAAGTACTTACAAGTGTAACTCAAGAAGAAAATAATATTGGCATTTTACCAATTCTAAAATTGAGTTATGATCATCTCCCATTACATTTAAAGTGTTGTTTCACTTATTGTTCATTGTTTCCTAAAGATCATGAGATTTCAAAGTTGACATTGATAAATCTATGGATAGCACAAGGATTTATCCCTTCGTTAAATAAAAAGCTACATATGGAGGATGTTGCTAATGAGTACTGTATGGATCTACTTTGGAGGTCCTTCTTCCAAGAACCTAGAGAAGATAGTTTGGGGAATATAATTAGTTTTAAAATGCATGACTTAATCCATGATCTTGCACAATCAATCTCAAGAGTTGAGTGCTCATATATTGATTCAAATATAGAAAATGTCAATGAAATTGTCCGCCACTTATCAGTTGCTTCTATCGGTGTGCTTGAGAAGGATTTAAGCTCGTTATTCAAAGCAAAGAAGATACGTACATTTATTTTGGTGGATCCAAAATTTGAGAGAGTATCTGATCAAAAATCAACTCTTGAAATACTTTTTTCTAGTTTAAGATGCTTGCGTGCATTTGACCTACGTAACTCAAATATTGCGGCAGTGCCAAATTCTATAGAAAAATTGACATATTTAAAGTACCTTGATCTTTCTGGGAATTATGTCTTTACAGTTCTCCCTAGTTCTATTACTAGATTGTTGAATCTTCAAACATTAAATCTCAATTATTGTTGTAATCTTAAAGAACTACCGGGAAACATTCAAAATTTGTTCAATCTTCGGAATCTTGAGTTAATAGGTTGTTCCAATTTGACTCACATGCCACCTGGATTAGGGCAGTTGACTTCTCTTCAAGTATTACCATTGTTTATTGTAAACGAGGAACTTACTTGCGCTGGTCTTCCGGAATTGAACAAGCTAAATAACTTGAGAAGAAAACTAAGTATAAAAATTAAGGTACGGGTGAAAGATGCCACCTCTAAAGCCAAGGCTGCAAATTTGAAGGACAAGCAGCATCTTAGAATATTGGAATTAATATGGGATGAGCTGGGTAACGATGTCGCAGGTGTTTGTGAAGATGAAAATTTAATGGAAGGCCTCTGGCCACACCGGAATTTAAAAATGTTGAATGTGGAAAGGTACCAGGGTGTGAGATTTCCGAGTTGGCTTCCTTCACTGACTGGTCTTGTGAAATTAGAAATATCAAAATCGATGTGCCAACATCTATCGCCAATGTATCAACTCCCAAATCTCCGAAATCTATCTCTAGAAGATATGCTTTGTCTGGAACACATATCAGACCGGGAAATCACTGAAGAGATCTCTGCTTTATCAACATTTTTCCCATCCCTAGAGTCACTCAAGCTAGATAATTGCCCTAATCTAAAGGGATGGTGGAGGAGGGATACTGAGGGTGTGGCAACATCAAGTCATGAATACCAGCCGCTTGTATCATTGCCTTCTTTTCCTAGGCTTTTACGATTGGAAATTTATATTTGCGAAAACCTGACTTGCATGCCGTTGTTTCCAAATCTTGAAGAAAAGCTACGACTGACATTTTCCAGTAGCAATCCATTGCAACAAACAATGAATATGAAAGCAATCTCTTTGGTTCCCTCTTCTTCGAACTCCTCCCCTCCTCTCTCCAAATTAAAGTCTCTATCTTTGTCTTGGATTCAGGACATAGAGTTTCTGCCACAGCAGTGGTTGCAAAACCTGGCTTCTCTCGAGGAGCTAGAGATAGAAGGATGCAATAGACTAAAATCTCTATCTCTGTCTCAATGCATGCAACATCTCACCTCCCTCAAGACGCTGTCTATTAATGGGTGCATGGAGGTTGATCTGTTCAGCGATGAAGACGCACAATCTGTTGGTGTCAGCCCTCTGCAACGCCTCACAATTTCAAATGTTCCCTGCTTGGTTACTCTACCATTGTGGATAGGCAACCTTACATCACATCTTCAAATTTGGAATTGCCCCAATCTCATATCACTTTCTGAAGAGATTGGCAACCTTACTGCTCTGCAGAAACTCGAAATTTCCCATTTGCCCAATCTGAAATCACTTCCATCAGGAATGCATTGGCTCTCCTCTTTACAAACCCTGATAATCATTGATTGTCCCCACTTGAAAGAAAGATACCAGAAGGGACTTGGCGAGATTGCTCATGTCCCAGATTTTCAATATCGTGATTATTATTAAGAATTAAATTCTTGTTCGGCAACTAATACCCTTCGGCTTCTTCGAGTAAGAACTACAACTTGTACTATTTCTTTTCTTTTTGTGCCAACTTCTTTATCTTCTTCCAATTTATTTGCAAATTAACATGCAGATTTATTCAAAGCACTGTACAATCGCAAAGGAAACATGGGACGGACAATTGCCTAAATCGCTCACTGATGAACCCAATTCTTGGAATGTCCAAAAACATTTTCATTTATTTCATATGTGGATTTTTTTTTTTTTTTTGGCTATGTGAACTATGAATTATAAGGATTAATTAAACCCACCAGGAAGGGTGTGGATGCCACGGGTACCACTACTCTCATATGCAAAAGCAATTGAATCATAGAAAAAGTTCCAATGTTGTACTTTTTTTTTGTTTAAAAACTTTTGGGCACTGCAATTGTGCCAAAAGTCAACAACTAGGAGGTGAGTAACTTCTCTTTCTTTTGTTTTCTTCCCTCACAAAATTTGTCATTTGAGAAAATGACCTCTTGCCATACCAGTAGGGGAAAAGAAGAAATTAAGGCAGATATATAGACCCAAGTAATTTCTATTGTATCTCAAAATATATGTTGTTAAGGTGATATACTTGATTTTTTATTTATTGATTTAGGTGCATAAAAAGATTGGATAATCCCACTTGCTGATATTGGATTGATATTGTTCGGGAAGATCAACTTGTATAGCTAAACAGGTATTTAGATGCTGAAATTCATTTTTATGTATAAGCTTGTACCATGCTATTTTGCTCAAATTTTAAGATATTTTAACACATAAATCTCTATGCTTTCTTGAATTATAGTTGTGTAGCATGATTGGATTAAAAGCAAAGCTTGAAATTTTGAGCTTAGAAATGCACTAGATTTCTGATGGATTCCACTTTAACTAAAATATTAAATTTTGAATAAATTATTCTTGAATTATAAAGCAAAAAAATCAATGTTTTTTTGTAAACCAGCATAAAACATAGTGTTGGAAACTTTCTAGTATTTTATTCTCCTTACTTGACAGCTTCGTGCCAGGTGGAAAATTGGAAATAGCTGTGGACTACTCAAATACTGCTCAATTATCCATGAGATTTGAATTAATTTTTGAAGGATCATACACTCCACTATTTTGGAAGATCCATACATCTCCTTTAAGATTCAATCCTTTTGTGTTAATCAAATACCCAACTTTCTTTTGTTTAAATTCAGTTAAGGTTGTCAATAATTTGATTCTGTATCCAGATATGAGACAAGGTCAGAATTCTAAATCAGCTAGAGTTGGTGTATCTTCGAATAAGGCTGGTACTACTTTTGCATTTACAAGCAAAACATTGAATCTTAATTATCTCAATCCTTATCTTGAAATAGGTTTCGTAAAAGTCAGATTAAGAATCAGTATCTTGTTTTCTTTCCATTGGCGGATTTAATTAATGAAAATACAAATCCTCAATTTGCACGCAAAATGCTACGGATATTAGTTTCATCTTCTACCAATTCCTTTTTGAGGATTCAGTTTTAGGCAATTGCTAGTTGCTATTTGGGATGTTCTACGCCTACCCTATGGAGCATCAGTTTTTTTGTTCATATCAAAATATTACAAGGGTAATCACTTCACTTTTTACTTCCTCTATTTGTTTTGCTAGTGAAAACTGTAATGTGTTGCCTATGAGAGTCAACATGATGCATTACCTCTATTACTCTCTTCTACCTACACAAATAAAAATATTCATAAAGCCTATGTTTGAATTTCTTAGTTACAACAACTATTGAGAAAAAATATTTTATCTTGGTTAAACAGGTGACTTATGATATTAACAGGTTGTGAAGTTGATTTATATTTTTTGTACCTTTGGATTTTTGTATATTCTATAAAAATATGGGTGCATATTAGTTTGTAAACAAAGCCATCAAAAGCTTAGTTACCAATCTTGTGCCTTTGATTTAAAAGTATAATTCGTTAATTCAACAACCTAAGAAGATTAAAGGGATTTTTACGAATCTTCTATTTCATAGACTGAGCAACTGTTGTCCTGCACAAATATTCCGTTAAGATGGATATCAAAAGTTGAGACTTCATAAGAGCTTTGTATAGAAAGTGGTTTTGCACTTACATTTCATGAATTTCCTTTCATCTTTGATGTACTCTTGAATCCCTAGGGCTGCTTAACTTACCATAAAGGCACAAAGTTATAATCCAGCTTTTGTTTGACATCTATAAAAAAGCATATAAATTGGAATCTTGTATATCCTAAGTCCAGGAATTCATTTTTACCCCCAAAAAAAAAAAAAATTTGAATGCTTAATGGTAACAAATAAAATAACAAATAGATAGCAGTCAAAGAAAAAAGATATAGTTAGAAAGAAATGTGAGTCCTTAGTGCAATTCTATAGTAACCAAGTTCCTTGTTTTATACTAAATATCTTATTTTTGATATCTATTATTTATAGGAAATTTGGAGTGTCCTAGAAGAAAATATTGAAATTTATTAACGCTCCAATGTGATAACACTTCTTGAAGAAATGAGTTGCCTCTCCTATTTACAAACCTGACAATCATTGACTGTCCCCTCTTGAAAGAAAGATGCCAGGAGAGAATGACAAGGATTGGATTGCTCGTGTCCCACAGGTTCACATATTTTTGAATTAAGGATTAAATTCTTGTTCAGCAACCAATATGCCTTTGCTTCTTGGGGTAGGTACTACAACTCTACTTGTACTTTCTATGAATAAAAAATACAACATTTTATTCTTTTTTATGCCGACTTCTTTGTCTTCGATATTGATGTTTGTGGCCAATTTAATTGCAATTTAATTTGCAGATATTTTCAAAGCACTATACAAACAACTGAAAGGGTGCAAAGGAATCATAGGAGGATTGCCTAAAATTGCTCACATGGATGAACCCAATTCTTCAAATTTTCTGATAAGAGTAATCCCAATTCTTTCAAGGTGCAAAGGAATCATGGGAGGATTGCCTAAAATTGCTCACATGGATGAACCCAATTCTGCAAATTTTCTGATAAGAGTAATCCTGATTCTTTCTTTTCTTTGGGTCTTTCTATTGAAAGACATTTGCATTTATATATAAGGAATTAAACCCGACGGGAAAGGGGGCGTGCCGCTGGTACCATTGCTCTCATATGCAAAAGCAATTGAATCATAGAAAAAGTCCCATTGTTGTACTTTTTCTTATTTAAAAACTTTTGGGCCTGCTATTGTGTGAATAGTCAACAACTAAGGGGGTTGGTACCTTCTATTTCCTTTATTTTCTTCTCTCATAAAATTTGTATTGAAAGTGTTGTACATAAACCTATCTTTTGCTTCTTCATCCAAATAATTTCTATTGTATCCCATAAATAAGTTGTTAAGGTGATATACTTGGCTTATTGATTTAGGTGCATAAATAGATTGAAAAGTGCTAATATTGGAGTGATATTGTAGTCAAAGATCAACTTAGATAACTGATCCAGTACTAGTATTTAGTTTGCTATAATTTATTTTTATGTATCAGCTTGTACCATGCCATGTTTTGCTCAAATTTTAAGATATTTTAACACATAGATTGCTATGCTTTCTTGAATTATTGTTGTGTTATTTGTGTAGTTTGATTGGATTAAAAGCATAGCTTGAAATTTAGAGAGTAGAAATGCACTAGATTTCAGATAGATTCCAAATTATGCATTTAATTGCCACAAAAAGATTGGAAAGTCTCACTTGCTGATATTGGATTGATATTGTTCGGGAAGATCAACTTGTATAGCTAAACAGGTATTTAGATGCTAAAATTCATTTTTATGTATAAGCTTCTACCATGCTATTTTCTACTCAAATTTTAAGATATTTTAACGCATAAATCTCTATGCTTTCTTGAATTAAAGTTGTGTATCATGATTGGATTAAAAGTACAGCTTGAAATTTTAAGCTTAGAAATGCATTAGATTTCTGATGGATTCCACTTTAATTGAAATACTAAATTTTGAATAAATTATTCTTTGGAATTGGGGAAACTGAAACCCAAGTGAATTCAAGCAAAAAAATCAGAGTGTTTTTCTGTAAACCAGCATAAAACATAATGTTGGAAACTTTCTAGTATTTTAGCTTCGTGCCAGGTGGAAATTGGTGTGGACAACTCCTATGCTGCTCAATTATCCATGAAATTTGAATTAATTTTTGAAGGATCATACACTCCACTATTTCTAAAGGTTCATACATCTCCTTTAAGATTCAATTCTTTGTGTTAATCAAATACCCAACCTTCTCTTGTTTTCTTTTGTTTAAATTCAGTTAAGGTTCTCAATAATTTTATTCTGTTTCCAGATATGAGACAAGGTCAGAATTCTAAATCAGCTAGAGTTGGTGTTTCTTCGAAAAAGGTTGGTACTACTTTTGCATCTACAAGCAAAACATTAAGTCTTAATGATCTCAATCCTTATCTTGTAAATTTGTAATAGCTTTCGTAAAAGTCAGATTAAGAATCCTTATCTTGTTTTCTTTCTTTGGCAGATTTAGTTAATCAAAATACAAATCCTCAATTTGCACGCAAGATGCTATGGATGTTAGTTTCATCTTCTACCAATACCTTTTTGAGGATAACTTCAGTTTTAGGCAATTGCTAGTTGCTACTTGGGATGTTCTACACCTACCCTATGGAGCATCAGTTTTTTTTGTTCATTCAGAATTTTACAAGGGTAATCACTTCACTTTTTCTTTCCCATATTTTTTTTGCTAGTGAAAACTATAAAATATGTTGCCTATGAGAGTCAATATGATGGATTACTTCTATAACTCTCTTCTACCTGCGCAAATAACAATATTCATAAAGCCTATGTTTGAATTTATTAGTTACAACAACTATTCAGAAAACAAAATTTTATCCAGGTTAAACAGGTGATTTTATAATATTAACAGGTTGTGAAGTTCATTTATATTTTCTGTACGTTTGGTTTTTTGTATTATCCAGGTTAAACAGGTGACTTTATAATATTAACAGGTTGTGAAGTTCATTTATATTTTCTGTACGTTTGGTTTTTTGTGTATTCTATAAAAATATTTTTTTCAAGAAGTAACTACAAATAAAATAAAATGTATATTCTATAAAAATATGGGTGCATATTAGTTTGTAAACAAAGCCATCAGATTGATGGATTAAAAGCATACTGCGTTGATTCAACAAACTAGGAAGAATAAATGGATTAATACCAATCTTATGTTTCATAGACTGAGTAGCTGTAGCCTTGCACAAATATTCCATTTAGATGGATATCAAAAGTTGAGACATCATGAGAGCTTTGTATAGAAAGTGGTTTTGCACTTACATAACATGGATTTCCTTTCATCTTTGATTTTCAAAGCGCTATACAAACAACTGAAAGGGAGCAAAGGAATCATGGGATGATTGCCTATAATTTCTCACGTGGATGAACCCAATTCTTCAAATTTTTGGGTATGAGTAATCCCAATTCTTCCTTTTCTTTGGGTCTTTCTACTAAAAGACATTTGCATCAATATATTTAACTCAACAGGAAAGGGGGCACGCTACTGGTACTGCTTCCCTCATATGCAAAAGCAATAGAATCAATAAAAATGTCCCAATGTTGTACTTTCGCTTGTTTAAAAACTTTTGGGCTCTACAATTATGCGAATAGTCAACAACTAGGTGTGTTGGACCTTCTTTTTCCTTTATTTTCTTCTCTCATAAAATTTTTCCTGAAAGTGTTGTACATAAATCTATCTTTTGCTTCTTCATCCAAATAATTTCTATTGAATCTCATAAATAAGTTGTTAAGGTGATATTATACTTGGTTATTGATTAAGGTGCATAAACAGATTGAAAAGTTCTGATATTGGAGTGATATGTTGTCAAAGATCAACTTAGATAACTAATCCAGTTCCAGTATTTAGTTGCTGAAATTTTAAGATATTTAGTTGCTGAAATTATTAATGCACCTAAATTTTAAGATATTTAGTACCAGTATTTAGGTGCATTAATAATTTCTACCATGCCATGTTTTGCTTTAATTTTAAGATATTTTAACACAGAGATCTCTATGCTTTCTTAAATTATTGTTGTGTTACTTGTGTAGTGAGATTGGATTACAAGCACAGCTTGAAATTTAGAGCGTAGAAATGCACTAGATTTCAGATAGATTCTACTTTATGCATTTTGTTACCCAAAAAATAAAAAATGAATGAAGTGAAATACTAAATTTTGAATTATTTATGTTTGAAATTGGAGGCCAAAACGCAAGTGATTCAAACAAATAAAGATGAGTGTTTTTTCTGTAAGCCAGCATAAAACATAGCGTCAAAAACTTTCTAGTATTTTCTTCTTCTTACTTGTCAGCTTGATGCTAGTTGGAAAAGGTGGGAACTGCTCCAACAATGCTCAATTATCCTTGAGATTGGAATTGAGTTTTGAAGGATCATACAATCCACTATTTCTAAAGGTTCATAATCATACATCTCCTTCAAGATTCAGTCCTTTTGTGTTAATCAAATACCCAACTTTCTCTTGTTTTCTTTTGTTTAATTTCAGTTAAGGTCCTCAATTATTTGATTCTGTATTCAAATGTGAGACAAGGTTGGAATTCTAATCCTGCTAGAGTTGATTTTTCCTTAAAAAAGGCTGGTACTACTTATGCATCTACAAGCAAGAACTTGAGTCTTAATTATCTCAATCCTTATCTTGTAATAGCTTTCGTAAGAGTCAGGATTAGGAATCCTTATCTTGTTTTCTTTCCATTGGCAGATTATTTAATAAAAATACAAATCTTTTTGAGGATAGCTTCAGTTTTAGAAAACTGCTACTTGGGATGTTCTAAGACTACCAAATGGAGCATCAGGTGTTTTATTAAAATCAGAATATTACATAGGGAATCGCTTCAATCTTTCCTCCTTATATATGTTTTGCTAGTGAAAACAGTGAAACGGGTTGCCTATTTGATGCCTAAGAAAATAACAATATTCATAAAGCCTTTTGAAATTTCCTGTCTTCTTAGGGTGTGATAAGAAATTCCCCTTATTTGGTGAAGGATTCACAAGCCCTGGATTATGCAAACCATGGTAATGCTGTCAAAAATCACATTTCTGTTTGTCACTGAAAATTTTTTCCAAAAAAATAATGATAAGAGTGGAAGATGATTGTCAACTTGTTTATGTGAATTAGTTCTATTCAAAACAGAAAATTGGATTTGGAAGAATTTTGTGCGGCTGCCATAAGTCTGCATCAGCTGGAAGGAATGGAGAGCAGGGAACAACATGTAAGGCATGCCTATGAGCTGTTTGAGATGGATGTCTACAAGGCAATTATGTTTGAGGGAACTTGCCTTTGTATTCTCGTCAGTTTCAAATGGCAAATTTTGATTCAATTGTTTACGCACGCATTCATTAACTAATAATGGTTCTATGGTTATGTATTCCTCATGGCATCTCTTGATGACTTGGTTGATATAATGGTTTTTAGAAATGCTTTTGCTAGGATTGATATAATGTTAAAGTTGGCTTGTTGAACTGATTTTTTTTTTGAGGGGGGGGGGGGGGGGTGTGGAAATTTGTGTCTTTTTTTTATTAAAAAAAATATTCCCTCTGTGTATCAAGAGTCTTCAGCTAGTTAAGCATAGTCCCAAATCTGCCACTGAAATGGTATATTAATAAGAAATTATTTGTAAAAAGTACACAACTCTCTCCTTTGTTGTTGAAGTGTTATCCATATAGTTTAAATATTACCATTCCTTTAAGCATATATTTTTTTCTATTTTTCATTTGCTTTTTAATGTCTGAAACTCTGAAGATAAATCTTTAACAATAGGTATGCATTTAAACATAAATTATTTTCAAATTATTGGTATCTGCATTCTAATTCATAGTATCTTGTTAGTCATACAATCAAAATACGAATTCAACATAAACCCCTCCAAAAGAAGGGCTTGTCTTCTTTAAATCTATCCTGCAGTGTCACTCTTCAACAATCCCACACATTGACAAACTCCATCTGCCTATACTAATTTATGCAGAACTTCAACTTCTCAATTCTATTATATTCCCTAAATGGAAAAAAGCCTCCTCTCATCTCTGTCAACTGCCCTCCTTAAATTTCTAATCATCATTCATCACTGCACATAAAGTATCTCAAAATCAAGTTGGTAAAGTGATATACTTGGTATGTTTATCGATTTAGGTACTTTAAACAGATCGGAAAGTCTCACTTGCTGATATTGGAGTAACATTGTGTTGTGAGATCATTTAAAAAGTAATCAGGTAATTCGTTGATAAATTATTATTATTTTTATTTATTTATATATATTTTTTGTATAAGTTTCATCCATCTTTTGCTTGATTTGTATCAACTTTCTTGAATGATTGTTCTGTAGCTTCATTGGATTAAAAGCACAGCTTGAAAAATAGATTTTAGAAAAGTGCTCAATTTTAGATGGATTACTCAGTATGCATATAATTATATAAAATGGATGAATTGAAATATATACTTTTAAATAACTAGAATTGTATATTCCAAAATTATTGAGTTTTTTTTTTCTATAAACTGCCTTATAACATGGCATTGGAAACTTTGGGACTGCTCTAATCCTTGAGGTTTGAATTGATTTTTGAAGGATCATACAGTCCAGGATTTTGAAAGGTTCATACAACTCCTTTAAAGATTCAATCCTTCTCTGTTAAGTAAATACCCAACTTTCTCTTGTATTCTTTGTTTAAATTTGGTTAAGTTTCTCAATGATTTGATTCTCTTTGCAGAAGTGAGACAAGGTCAGAATTCTAAATCAGACAAGAGCGGTGTTTCTTTGGAAAAAACAAATCTGGTACTACTTATGCATCTACAAGGAAAAAATTGACTTAACTTCTCTCAATCCTTATATTGTAATAGTCTTCCTAAAAGTCAGATTAAGAATCCTCTTTGTTCTTTCTCCATCGGCAGATTTTGTTTAATACAAGAAATATTCAATTTCCATGCAAGGTGCTACGAATGTAACAAGTTTCATCATCTACCAGTACCTTTTTGAGGATATCTTCAGCTTTAAGGCAACTGGACAATAACTACTTGGGATGTTTTACCAGTATCTTCTGGTGCATCAGTATTTCATTCATATCAGAATATTGAAAGGTAGTAACTTCACACTGTCTCCCTAATGTTGCTTTGCTAGTGAAACAGATTGCCTATGAGAATTCAGTTTGATACATTTTCTATATAATTCTTTTATCTATGAAAATAACAATATTCATAAAGACTATATATGTTTGGAATTTCTTATTCATGATAACTATTAAGAAAAATGTTTATCTAGTAGGTGTCTTATTGTAGAATAGGTTGTAAAGTAAAATTATTTTTTCTGTCGCTTTGGCTTTTTGTATATTCAAGAAAAATATGGATGCATATTTGTATACAAAAGCATAGGTTGTTGATTCAACATACTAGGGATAATAAATGGATTATTACCAATTTTATGTTTCATATACTAAGTAGCTGTAGTCCTGGGCAAAATTTTGGTTGTTTTATTTTGATGGATCTTTAAATTTAAGACATCATTAAAGCCTTATATGGGAATTGGAAAGTGGTTTTGAACTTACATAACATGAATTTCCTTTCATCTTTGATGTGGTCTTGGAATTATTATGGTGCTTAACATACCATAAAGACATAGAGGTATAATCCAGCCTTTGTTTGAGATCTACTAAATCATTTAAATTTGGAATTTTGTAGGTGCTGGTCCAGGAATCACATAATAAAAAAGGTTTTTGAATTGAATGCTTGTTGGTAACAAATTAGATTACAGTGGCTAGCAGTCAAGCAAGAAAAAAATGGTTATAAGGAAACATGAGGCATTAGTTCATTTCTATTGAAATCAAGTTCCTTTGATTTCTACTATTGTCTTATTTTGATATCTGATATTGCTAGGATCAAGTGCCCCTAAGTAGAAACTATTGTTACATTGAGGAAATAATTTGGCAAGGAAGATGATACAAATCTATGGATAGAACTCGCCCTTGAGAACTGGCTTGCAAGTGGAGGCTGCCCAAGAGTTTATATACATGTATAAGTTTACACTTAATCCATGTGAGACACTACGATCATAATAGAAGAACTGCACACCAAAGCTTTCTCACAACAATGTTCCCTAGAAGAAGTCATCTAGAACTCAGCAGAAGATGAGCTTTTGGGTTCAAACAGATTGTGACATTTCCATTTTGCTATAAGGATTTGAAATCGGTCTCCATTGGTTAATTAGACCGTCGGTGAAAAGCTTCAGTTTTATTCTTTTTCCCGAGCGTGTTCCATTGATCAACCTGCTTAATTTGTATAATTAAAATCTTTGATTTAGTTTTTGTACTCACTACTTGCTGCGGCTGGAAATCAAAGTTCATATGGATGTTTGAGAATATTTATGTTTTTGAAATGTATTTTAAGTAAATTATGGTGAACATTATGTGAAAATTCTATTTGATGTGGTTTTAATGTTGCTTCAGACCTTGTTTCTTTGTTTTGGATGCCCCTTAATCCCTTTGCTTATTGTTTCTTTTCTACAAATGATGAAATATGTGATAATTTTGAAGAATATGTTCAGCAGTACACACACCTATTGGCTGGTTATGAATTTTTCAATAGGTCTAGGCTTGGACAAAGCAAATTCTTTAATTTCACAACTGGAAATGCTTTTGTTTATTTGGTATTCAGTCTCTGAAGGCAAATGCCAAAATGAAAATGAATTGGTTGATTCCTTTAAATGGACTTGTTTATCTCGTTGCCCAAGTCAATGGGCTAAGGGGTTGATATCATCAAACTGTGGGCCAGGTTAATGGCCTTTGGAATTGATTCTGTGGGCCCATCTTAAATTGCTCCCAAATGTTTATTTGGTCAGCCATACAGAAAATTTCAAGTGCTAATTCGAAACCATGCGGACCAAGTCTATGTGAGTGTTTTCGATGGGCTACGGGCTTAAGTGACATTTGTGGGCCTTGGGGACTAGTTGTGATTTGCTGCCCAAAAATATTGTGATTCTTGTGAACATCATCGACGTAGTGCTTGGTTTGATGGTATGCTCTAATCATGGCACTAAAAACAAACATGGCTTTTGAAGTCCAAAAGATTAGGTTCAAGAAAATCGCGTATTATCTCCGTTAATAATAATAAATAGACTAAATATTGACTTAGGTCTATTAGTAATATAGCAAAAAGTTACTATTTTAAATTGCAACAAACATCTATAATTGAAAATATTTTAAATGTAACTCATTTGTGATCTATCTTTTAAATTGCAACAAACATCTATATTTCTATTCAATCATTTGTGATCTATCAAAATGTAACTCAACATTATTTTAAATTGCAACAAACATCTATAATTGATTTCGTAAAAAATGTCGCAATAATTTTCCTTTTTTATGTACAAAATTAAAGAATTCATTATAATTTTTTTATTGCAAATACTATTTTAAACTTTGACACATCAATAACTAAAAAAGATACTTATTTCATAATTATAATAATCATTTATGATCTATCAAAACCCAAAGCAACTTGGTTCTACTCTGTTCTAAAATTTGCATGTAGAAAAATATGCTCCTCCTAGGCCGAAACCATTTTCTTTATCTTTTTTGGGCTTTGTGGGCCAACAAAATATTTCCCTACTTGTTGGAAGATAATTATTTCAATTATTTTAATTATTGAATGATTAGCTGAAATTACTAATTACCCACTTTAAATTATAGTTTATTTGCAATGTCCACTGTAAATGATAAATTTTACTATTACAATTGATATTTTACTTTGAGTTGTGGGTTTTAGTTTGCTTAATTATTAAAGTTTCTTGTTATCAAGTGAAAGATTAGATGTTCAAATCTCACCTATTCAAAAACCAATTGATGTTTTGAGTTATAAGTAGAAATTCTACCTTTACTACCAAAAAAACAAAAAGAAGAAGATATTTTACTTCGATTTAGACTTTAAATTATAAGTTGTAATATCCATCCCACCGTTTTAAATCAATATAAAAAAAATTACCAAATTAGTGAACTAATTAGAATGGTTGTTACAAGTAATAGGAATTAATCTATTAATTTTGAAATACTAATACATCTTATCATTGAACCAATCTAATAATTTGTTAATTATGACACTAATTTTTTTAAAAATTTAATTGACCTTGCGGAAAGTTAATATTAGTTGTATTGTATTGGAGAGAGAGAGAGAGAGAGAGAGATATATATATATATATATATATATATATATATATATATATATATATATATATTGGTTGCTAGGTAAAAAGTGGGGAAATTAAGGAAGAGAATGGATTTCAAAGCCCAAACATGCACAAGGCACTACAAAGGGTGGATACCATTGATCTATCAACTTGAATTTTATTTATTTATTTTGAGAATCCTATCAGCTTGAATTGCTATGTGATAATATTGGTTAATTGCAGGTATAACGTTTAAAATAAAAAATATTGCATCAAAGTTTTGCAATTTTTTGGAAGGATACTAGGATTGAGATCAAATGATGCAATTGCTCTATTCCCCTCACAAAATGTTTGAACTTCTTCACTTTTTACTTTTTAGTTTTTTACTTCTTCTAATTTTTTTTTTTTAATTCAATGGTTGAAATTGAAAGTTACTCTTTTCAACACTCAATCTTAGCCATTGAAAACAATTGCATCAAGTAAAATATCCTAAGTATTACAATGCTCTCAATCAAGGTATTGCACCTAATCTAAATCCATGTTGGTAGACTTTTATAATAAAAGTGGCAATTTCTTTATCATTTTCCTTATCAGAAGATTAGAAAAAGTGAAAGAAAAAGCACTGTTAAAGTGGGTGAATAAAATTAGAGTGCATGGATGTAGTTATACCTATGCCAACCGATTGATCAAATGGAAAGTGGATCTTTAGAGTTAAGACATCATTAAAGCCATGTATGGAAAATGGTTTTAAACTTACATAACATGAATTTCCTTTCATCTTTGATGTTGTCTTGGAATTATTATGGCGCTTAACATACCATAAAGACACAAGAATAATCCAGTCTTTGTTTGAGATAAATAAAAATCATATAAATTTGGAAATTATTAAGTGCTGGTCCAGGACTTCATATTAATAAAAAAAAAAAATAATTTGAATTGAATGCTTGTTGGTAACAGATAAAATAACATTGGCTTGCAGTCAAGCAAGAAACAAATGGTTATAAAGAAATACGAGGCATTAGTTCATTTCTATTGAAATCAAGTTCCTTTGGTTTCTACTAATCTTATTTTGATATCGGCTATTGCTAGGATCAAGTACCCCTAGTAGAATATATTGTTACATTGAGGAAATGATTTGGCAAGGAAGAATTGCACACCAAAGTTTCTCACAACAATTTTCTCTAGAAGAAGTCATTCAGAACTCAGCAAAAGATGACATTTGCATATTACCCTCAAAATTTGAAATCTGTCTCCATTGATTAACTAGATCATTGGAGAAAGCTTCAATTTTCTTCGTTTTCCCTCAGAGGCATGTTTTATTGATCAAACTGCTTAACTTTTTATAATTGAAATATTGGTGATTTAAATTGGAGCCAATTTCACTCTACTCTAATTTACTCTCCTTTCCTCACCCTCAATCCAAACGGACCATAAAAGATATCATAATTTTGAATGCCCTGAATCTTCTCTATAATAAAAGGCTGTTTAGATGTTGTGAGATCACCTTTGCAAGAAGGCATGCAAACTCTAGATATAGCACACTATTGAGGTTCAAAAAATCACAGCCCAAGGCCCAGGGAAATAACACATTGGGTTGACCCCATGAGAAATAGAACTAGGGGGATAAAAGAGTTGGGCTCACATAATGAAGACCCATGAAGGAACAGGTTTTAAAAAGAACCATGAAGCAAAGGAAGAGCCCAACCGGCCAAATCAGTGAGACAGATGAAACCCAAAAGGAAGAACTGGCCCGGAATCCCGGGGACACAGCTTAAATAGGATTGAAATGGCTCAAGGAAAGTACCAAAGAGCGCGAAGAACAAAGGGGTGACAAGTCCCTCTCAAGTGCCCAGTGATACAGAAGGTATAAAGCAACTACTTATGAACAGAGAAGCGGTATCTCAAGAAACCCAGAACGAGAAACTATAAGTGGAAGTGGCTAGAAGGAAACTTTCAACCCGGCAGCGAAAGATTCTAACTATTTGGAAAAAATGACAAGAGAAGAAGGTAATCAAAAGTTGAAAAAGATGGAAAAGGACCGAATAAGCTAAGGTTAGCAACCTAAGAGGAAATTTCAGAATAGAAAGTCAGTAATAGGCTTTTGGCTTGGCAGCACCAAAAGAAGAAAATCATGAGAAAGGAGGCAAGGATCAACCATTGGGGTAACTGACACAGTGTAAGCTCTGGTGCTCAAGGAAGGGGCAAAAGAGAGAAATCACTGGTACCCCGGAGCCTTAAAATCACCCTATAAAAGAAGAAGCAACTAACGTTGAAAGGGGATCACGAGACAGTCACCGAAAGAACTCTGTTAAATTTAAGAAAAACAGAGGAACATCTCCCAGTGTCCCAAAAATAGCCACCATAGCATATACTCGGATTCAAAGAATTCAAACTTTGCAAATCTTAGAGGTTTGATAGCCATCAAAGTCTGTAATTTTTGAGCTTATTTGAATCTTGTATCACGTCTTAGTGAACACACTGTAGTCATAATCATGATCAAAGAAAATTAAGAAAGTGTCTCTCATTAATCTGAGGATCCCTAACCATTGTTTTGAGTATTTCTTGATTATCTCACATTCCTTTGCTGTTTTAATTGTCATTCAATACGGATATTTTCGTTAGTTAGTTTATTTGTGTTGTAGGAAGCTTGCCCTGTGCACCACTTGGTTCTTAAACAGTCCTTTAGCTGCGGTGAACCAAGCCCAGTCCACCAAACCACGATTATTAAAGCCCAGGATCCTTGGGCTTGTGTGTTAAAAAATAAACTCACTCTCACACACACAAATTGGCATGCTATGTAGTAAGCCAGTAACTATTGGTCAGAACAAATTGTGGGTTGACAACCACCCAACCTTCAATCCCCTAACTGCAATATGATGAACCTTTATCTTTAGGAAATTTGAATGAATACGTGAACCTATAAAAACAAATGAACTTCTTGAAAAGCAACTACTAAAATTAAGTTAAATTTAGTTATTGTTTCTCAATACAATTATTTATTCTATAAATTCATGATAAAATAGTGTAACTCACAAGTCCTTAATTAGTTATAAAGTATAGTTCAACCAGAGAACAATTTTTTATTTTTTTTTATGATCAGTTCAACCAGAATAAATATAAGATAAATAATGATAAAATAAATAAACTTCCCAAAAGTTTAGTCGTTTGATTTTTTCCAAAGAGTTTCATCAAGGATTTAAAGATTTGATTGTTGGGTTTGATCACTATTTTTTTAATTTTATTTTAATGTTGTTTAATTTCATTTAAGTAGATTTGATATCATACTTAATAAATTTACCCAGTCAAAATTTCAAGTGAAATGATCCTTGTTTTACGTTAAAATAATGTGGTTCAATATGATATTTTATTATTTCTCTATTATGAATAAATATTTATTCATAATTTCATGTGAAATTATGCGATATATTTATGATGTAAATTATCGGTATATTAAATAGGTGTACTTGATTTAGTAGACTAAAATTATAAATATATCCTTTTCCTTGACTTGAAAATGAATGCATTTTTCTGAAATTTGTTAATTTTGAGGTGTACTTGATTTAGTAGACTAAAATTATAAATATATCCTTTTCCTTGACTTGAAAATGAATGCATTTTTCTGAAATTTGTTAATTTTGAAAAGTCTTGAACATAGTTGACATTAACCCAAACCTTATAATTGCTAACTGTATTTTACCCTACAACATTTTTTTTTTTTAACCTATAGCGTCCGCTCCTAATGATAGCTCTTTATCATCACATCAAGACACCAATCAATTTTTGGTGTAGGCGAAGATTGAACCCCAGATCTCTTATTCAACTATCAGAGATTTTACTAGTTGAGCTAGCTGGAACCCATTATCCTAAAAAATTTAAGATATATATATATATATATATATATATATATATATATAGTATGACACCAATCATAAGTTATGGATAAAACTTCTTTTAAGAAAGAATAGTTATGTGTAAAATTTAAGTACATTATTTAGGTTCTTCCATTAAATCCAACAAATGATTGCATTAGACAATAAATCATCTTCTTCTTTTTTTTTTTTTAATTTAATTGACTTTACAGAAAGATAATATTGCTCGTATTGTGTTGATTTTTTTTTTTTTTTTGGTTTGGTTGATGGGTAAATACTGAGGAAATTAAGGGAGAGAGAAAACAATGCACAACAAAGGGTGCCAATATCGTTGATTTATCAACTTGAGCTTTTTTTTCTTTTTTCTTTTTGAGAATCCTATCAAGTTGAACTGCCATCGCTATGTGATACATTGTTTAATTGTAGGTATTTTGCAATATGTTGGTGGGATACTAGGATTGAAATCAGTATTGATATTACACTTGATACAATTGCTCCCTTCCCTCTCACATATTTTTTTAACTTCTTCACTTATTTCCTTTCAGTTTTTTACTTCTAATTTTTTTTTTTTATTCTATGGTTTTGAGATTTAAAGTTCATTTTTAATTTTCAACTCTCAATCTCAGCCATTAAGAGCAATTGCATCAAATAAAATCTCCCAAGTATTACAATACTCTCAATCTAAGTATTGCTCCTAATTTAAATCCACGCTTGTAAACTTTTGTAATAAAAGTGGTAATTTCATTATCATTTTCCTTATTAGAGGAAGTGAAAGGATAGCATTGTTAAAGTGGGTGAATAAAAATAGGTTGCACAAATGTAGTTATTATTCCTATGCCAACCGATTGATCAAATGGTTCATAGGCTTTCTTATTCTAGGATAACATTAAAATTCAAGTAAATACTAGTATAATAAATTGCCAAACAACCTTGTAACTCAACTGATACTTTTTAAAATTTTAAATGGAGACATATAAGGTAAGTTCTCTCATCTCCAACTGATCAACTCGAATTATCAAAAAACTAATATAATTTTGAACAAAGTTTAGCTACAAAATTGGTTGTAACTTAAGGCTACAAACTCACTCAATAAAATAAATACTACAATATATTTTGAAAATCTAACCGTTGAATTGCATGTTCTTTATGCCCCTAATACATATGTTAAATTTTATGTCAATCAGATATCATTTACTATATGATCTATAAACTTATATTTTGTGCATAATTTTAAATTATAAAAACTTGCAATTTAAAAAATTTATTGATGACATAGCTATTGATCTTTAATTTTCTTGAAATTTTACAAGTATGAAGGATATAAGAAGAAGATGTAATCCAATGGTGGATTTGTCAAAATTCACCTCCAATAAAAAGATACTAACTAAGTTTGTAACCTAAGGCTACAACCAATTTTGTAGCTAAACTTTGTCCTATAATTTTTTTCTGTTCTCTTTTTGGATAGGACAAAGTTTAGCTACAAAATTGGTTGTAGCTTAAGGCTACAAACCCACTCAATAAAATAAATATTACAACATATTTTAAAAATCTAACCGTTGAATTGCATGTTCTTTACGCCCTTAATACACATGTTAAATTTTGTGTCAATCGATTATCATTTACTATATGATCTATAAGTTTATATTTTGTGCATAGTTTTAAATTACAAAAACTTGCAATTTAAAAAACTTATTGATGACATAGCTATTGATCTTTAATTTTCTTGAAATTTTGCATGCGTGGAGGATATAAGAAGAAGATATAATCCAATGGTGGATTTGTCAAAATTCACCTCCAATAAAAACATATTAAGTAAGTTTGTAGCCTAAGGCTACAACCAATTTTGTAGCTAAACTTTGTCCTTTTGGATAATTACTTCCATAGTACTCCCATCTAATCACGCCATAGCACAATACCGAATAAAAAATAAATATCAAGCATGATTTATCTTTAAATTCCCTGAATTTTCTCTCCAATAAATATTTTTCCTCTAATAAAGACGATGAAATATTTTTCCTCTAATATTTTTGGATAATTACTTCCATAGTACTCCCATCTAATCACGCCATAGCACAGTACCGAATAAAAAATAAATATCAAGCATGATTTATCTTTAAATTCCCTGAATTTTCTCTCCAATAAATATTTTTCCTCTAATAAAGACGATGAAATATTTGTGTGCAGCTGTAACCTTTTATATTCTTACTACCTATATAGAATTCTAAGCTGTCCAAAAATGTTGGATATTTATCTCAAATATTAGCAAATTAAAGGTTTCTCAAAAAAAATATATATTAGCAAATTAAAGAAATGAAGTTATATCTTCGCATTATCTCAATACAGTATCCTAAAGGCGTTGCACACTTGTCTAAGAAGCAAATGTACGTGAAGATATTCGTTCCAGCATGTCAAGAAAAGAGGACTCCAATGGCAAAGAAAGGCATTAATGGAAATATTGCGAAGTGGGATGACTTCCAATAGAGGTTGAAGTGGCAGATGAAGTTGTGATTTCTGGCCACAAAATACATTTTGAACTATCTTCGAGCTCTGGGCATCAAAATTGTTGTGAAGTGATGATACCGTGAATTTCACCAGTGAGTTGCACAATGCTCGTGTACTCAAAACGACACCTGCACAACAAAAGGAAGAAGACCTTACAGAGAGCACCGGTGTGGTGCCGGCCAAGTCCCCTCCGAAGGTCAAGTCAGAACTTCTTTTCAACTCTAGAGTGCTAGAGAGGGATTAATTATGCGTACCTTGGCTTGTGAGGGTATTGGGGTTTTTATAGTAGTAGAGGAAAGACCTCTTTTCCTTGGAGTAGAAGTCTTTTCCTTATAGGAATCCTTATGAGCGTAGATTGCGGAATCATTTCCTTATAGGACTCTAACATTAGGCGTGGAGAACAAGTAATCTTTTATTCGAGATGAACGAGAGTTAGCATGGCTTAGTGCCGTCGGCCTTAGGGTCGTCAGTTTGCCTTAGCCTCCTCAGTGATGTCAGGCGTCAGCTTTATAATCTTCAAATGAATATCAAATTAACCCCGTCAGTCCTGAAGTCTTTAACTTCAGTAGCCCAACCCCGTCAGTCTTGGTTCTTTGATATATCACAGGCTGACGGTTCAAGGCATATTTTATTTCTACCTATCATGAAGTCTTGTGCATTGGGAAACAAAAAATTTCAGATGTTAGAGTACAATTGCATGAACTTTTGAGAAAAAATGGTAGTGGAGAATCTCAGCAATTTGCTCAATACCCAATTGAGGATATTCTTCTGGAAAGTATTTAGGGAATTTTAACTTCTCATATAAGTTTGAATAGAAATATGATAAGGTATGGTTCAACTTGGACAAATATAAGATAATAATAAAATATAAACAAATTTCTAAAAAGCTTAGTGGTTTAATTTTAAAAGATGTCTATAAGGATTTTTTTTTTTTTTTTTTTTTTTTGAGAATTTGTTTGAAGATTTGATTTTGATATATAAATCGATATATATATATATATATATATATTATGCGTAGTTATTTATTTCCTTGAAACCATGCTATGTACCTTTCCTAACTACCAAAACTTTCAACGTGCACACATGTTCTTTGGAAACTTGAACTTCAATCCTTACCTCCTGTACCTCACAAGTACTTATACTTGTAGAGTGATTATCGCACCAAATGTATGTTGTGGTCTTATCATTAAAATTTTTAATGTAGAAAGAAAATGAATAATAATAATAATAAAAGGTAAAACTGAGGAAAAAATCCAATTAAATTTCAAATTGGAATTTAATTTGAGTCTAATTTTGTGTAACATGTCTCATCTTATCTAAATTTTAAATTTTTGTGCCAAGTGAGTTAATTCAATGTAAAAATTGGATTTCAATTAGAGTTTAATTTTTGTATTAAATGAGTTAATTTAGTGTAAAAAATGAAGAGCCCAATATAAATAAACCATAAAAAACATAATCATATAATTAAAAACATTTCAAATTTATAAGTCATTTATGTAATATACCATGACTATGTAATATATATATATATATATATTAATTAAAGTTTAGAGAAAATTTAATTAGAATCAAAATTGAATTTTGCTTTTGTTAGTTTTCCATACAAATTAAATTGTTTAGATTTTTGCTTTTTTTTTTACTGAACTAATGAGCATATTTTTTATACCGTTTTTATTCAGATATTTTGTATATAAAGATATTGAATGTAACAACCTATAATTGTGTTGAACGATTTCATACACACATACCTTTTCAATTTAGGAGATACTATTTGACTAGTTTATTGTTTTTTTTTTTTTTTTTTTTTGGTGTTATATTTAGTAGAATTTCGCAGACAATAATTATGAATTAATATTATATATGTAATATCCAATAGTGATTTTCAAAATCATATATACATAATAGCAATGTAATGAGAAAATTGGTGTAACCAATAATTGTAAAGAAAAACTATTTTAGTACTTCCAAATGTCCTGGCCAAATTATGTCCTGTATGTTTAATAACTCAAGCTAGGCATCCACAATTAACTAAAGATGATTCAGTGATAAAGTATGGTAGCATATGGTTACATCATCTGCAGCATGATTTTCTGCAATTCTAAATGTTGCATTATGAGAAAAGGTTGAACCTTTATATCATCACCATTTCTTTCCAACATATTTTGATTGGATTGACTTTGAAGTTTGAACCTCTGTGGATTATTTATGAGACTGCAGGAAATTACATATGAGATTATAGGATTCAAGTCGAATTTCATTCTTCCCAACCAATGAATTTTCTTAGCAACACAGACCCCCTTCCATTCCAGATTTTTTTTTTTTTTTAAGTAAAAAAACAAAACCAAGAAAAGACGATGGAAAAAATAAAACTTTATGTCAACATTTCACATGCATATGTCGCTGAAAGTGTGGACATGTTATTTATAGTCTTCACGCGGAGTCAAATTATTGCAGCTGTGAAGCTTTTTTCTCAAGTGGAATCATTATTGATCAGTGGGGGGCCCTTTTTCAACTTTGGTACAGCCCAACCTTCTTTCGGAGCAACTTCAAGGTTCAATCTTATACCTTCTCTCACGTTCTTAAGAATTGCTTCGAAAAGAACAAGGAATGAAGCTACTACTCTTAATATGTTGTCAAGGTTTCAAACTTGAATGGTTATCACTTAATCTGCCCACCATTCTCTTTAGGATGATAAGGAATATGGTAGACAAACTTATATATCAGCAAATGCATTTTTGAAAGCAACAAATATTTTCAAGGACATTTTCTATTCCATTGTTTGAGCCTCACAAACATGATTAATTATGAAGTTGTACATACCAAAATTTTAAAATTTCGAGAATAGGAGTACCAAAATAGCCCATAAAAATAATAAATCAGAAACACAATATCATAGACCTTTTTTTTTTTTTTGAGAAACAATCATAGACCTATTTGAGAAGTAAACACAGTATCCAAAACTTGTACCAAAGTTTTATCAGCAGATTAACGAGAAGAATTGGGTCTTAGCTTGAAGAAAGGGCACCAAATGGGAAAGAAAAAGAGTCTCACACATCTTACTGGCAGTAATATATTCAAGGCACTAAAAACATGGCTTTTTAACGTATCAAATTGGCAGGTCTTAGTGTAAGTGTGTAACAACATGGAAGTTTAAGGGTAATGTGCAGTTTTGCTCATTCTTTTTATTTGTTAATGCAGGAACGAAATCAGGATTGTTATTTATTAGGGGCCCAAACTAAAAAAATAATAATAATAAACACTAAATTAAAAAATTAAGTTAATATAAATAAATAAATAAAACTAGCATCTATTTAATATTGACAAAATACCTATCAATATATATATATATATATATTGACAAAATATAAGCAAAAGAATATATATAATATAATTGTTTCTCAACATATTTCTACTCAATCATTTGTGATCTATTAAAATGTAAATTGCTACAATCATCTATAATTAATTCATTCCGTAATTTTTCATTTTATGTATAAAATTAAAAAATTCATTATAAAATATTTTTTTTTTGGGCAATGTCTAGTCTTTGAATTTTGACACTATTAATTATTGAAAATATTTGTTTTGTAATTACAGTAAAAATTATAAAGTAAATAGAAGCTGTAGGGACCGGATTTGAGCGCTTTTCCTTTCGGATGAGTGGACTCAAGTCCAGCTAGCCCAATACAATAAATTTGTAGAGAGCGGGTCAAAGAACTAGGCCCTAGTGAGGGTGGCAACAACTATGCGTGGCGATATGCGAATTGGGTGACGAGTACACAACTAAAAATGTAAAATCCAGCTCCTCGGCACTTTCCTAGGAGAGTATAAGCCTTATTATTCTTTTATGCTAGGTTACAGAGATCATACAAGTGCTACAGTGTTTCTTCCTTCTAATTCCCGTCCCCCTTTCTGGAGGACTTCTTACATTATATACCCCCCTTCCAACTAATATTGACCCTCCATTTATTGATCATACAGATCATCACTTGGGTGCTTGTCCCATCAGCCACCTTCCCATCCATTCTGTGAATTGCAGCAACTAAGGTAACACTGTTCAGGGGTCACTTCTCCATCAATGCGGCCAGAATGTTAGTTGTGAGCATTTAATGTGGAGGTGACAGCTCCTCCTGGAATTGCTCCTCCATCATGCTTCCATGCAGGGACGGACGCAGGATTTCAAGCTAGGGGGGGCCGGAGATAAGCGAAAAAAAAAAAAAAAATTTAAACGCACATCCATATAGTCACTGGCGGAGCCAGGAAATTTTTTTAGGAGGAGCAAATTAGTTATGCCTACATTGTGTTAATAAGTTAAGCTTACATTGGCTCAAAATGCAAAAAACTCAAGTTAATTTGGCCCAAATTATGGCCAAAATTAAATTACTTTATTTCACAAACTAACTTTAAGTAAACTTGTGCCTGCATTTTTTTCACTGTACTAAATTATTTGTGCTTAGGTTAATAGGTTTGAACTTACCTTTTTACATTTTAGAGCTTTTCTAAGAAGTTACATCTAATGTTTCAGCATTTAGGATAAAAAAATTGATTAATAGGTATGAAATTTTGAAGATTTATACAATAATTTTTGTTAAAAAAAAGTGTGAACAATGAGGTGCAAATTACTATTTAAGTGCAATTAGATCAAATCAAACAATTAAAAAATTATTTGTCCTCCTACTATTATTAGATATGAATAGATAATCTAATATTCTAATATAAACCACATTATTATATATTATTATTATTATTATTATTATTATAAATAGATTTATACAATATTTTTTTTTTAAGGTTTTCATGGGCTTTTGAAAACTCTTGGGTTGGCTGGCTGGGGAGGCCTGAACTAAAAACCAAGGAGGATCCAAGCTGACAACCAAGGGGCCTAAACCTGTTTTTTTTAAATTTTACATACTAAAAATTTTTTTTTTTTGGACCTAGGGGGGGCCCGGGCCCCCTTTGCCCTGCACCTGGGTCTGTCCCTACTTCCATGACTAACCTGTTGTACTTCCTTTCTCCTTGGGGCGCTCTGAAGGACTACCTCTGATGGTGCATTACTCTTCCTTTCCATGATCTCGGCATGCCGAGGACAGGATTGTCCTTGGCAATACTTCTTGGTAATTTGAACCTCCTTTACTTGTCCTTGGACATTTCTTCATCTTCGGCGTGGGCCTTAGGCTTAGCATAGAGTGGGCTGGGGTCGCCAAATTTTCTGACCCCACAGAAGCAATATATATATATATATATATATATATATATATATATATATTCAATATAATTATATATCCAATATTATTCTTATTAAAAATATTATTCTTGTATGGAGTGGTTCTTCCAGTTCTTTTTAATGGTTGGTGAGATATAATCCATTTAGAGAGAACGGAGAAAAAAAGAAAAAGAAAATGAAAAGGAATGAATTCCCTCAATTTTTTTTTTTTTTTTTTTTTTTTTTTTTTTTTTTTTTTTTTTCATTTAGCTGAGCTGATGAGTATTTGACTTGAAACTTTTCATCAAAAGTTCTCTCCTTAACTAGGCAATAGGTTTATTTATTTATCTATTTATTTGAAAATAGAACGGCAAAATAACAATTCTTAGTGTCGATTGGAATAATATTTCATCAAGTTACTAAGGTTTACTTTAGCTCCTCATGCCCGGTACAAATGTTAGCACAACGTTACATCATTTGCAATGTGATCGTTTGCAATCCTAATTCCTAAACGTGTTCTATATTGTTATGTTTCTTCCTTTATTCTTAAAATATAATCTTATATTTCAAATTCTGGAAACAAAAGGTTCAAACCTCTGATATTCGCACTATTCTTGTCCAACATATTTTGACTGTATTGACTTAAAGCAATCCAATTTTTTAATTAGGTCACAAGAAATTATACATCAGATGATAGGAACCTCATAAGGATCATAGGATTTTAGCATATTCTAAAAAAAATTCCCATCACTTTTCTCATGGTTTGATTTTCCCTTCTTAAACTCTCTTCTCTTTTGCTTGTCATTCTCAATCTTTATTCTAATATCTTTTGAGTGGATGAGTTTCTTGTTTCATGATGATTTATCAAGATTAACCTAGAATGAGCTTGCCAACATATAGAAAGTAAGTATTATTTGATTGGTAGGCCCAACCAATTAATTTTCTGAGCAGTATAGACCCCTTAATTCCCATTCAATTTGTTTTAAAATGACAATGAAGGAAAAAAAAATCTCTTGAGAATTCCTAGCAAAATAGAATACATTTAAGAAATCTAAGTTTTTATTTATTTATTATTTTTTTAATGGGTAAGAGAAGAAAGAAAAATTGAGTAGAAATCATTTAGAATTTGTCATTAAATTCTAATACTTAACTTTATTATTGCCGTGAATAGAGTTACTATTTGTTTATACAATATCCTTGATCTGTAACATTGGATATAGTGGGAGGAGTAAACATGTGATTTTGTGCCATCGTGATAGGCTTTTGCAAAGACATTAATTGTAGCTCAGTTAGTTTATCTGCAGGAATAATTCACACTATTAAGGCCTGGCATGAGTGATTTCACCTCTTTATTACAAACCTTTAAGATGGTCAGATGTTTTTCTAAGCATGACTTCTCTTATTTTAATACTCTTGAGTCTTGAGCCATTGTTAATAGTGGTGGATCTAGCAGGTTGTGATAAAGAACTCTAACAATGCAGTGAAGGATTTGCAGGACCTAGATTATGCCAACATGGTAATACGGTCAAAATTTGTATCTCTGTTTGTTAAAACTGATTGCCTTGATAAAAATTTACTTCCAAAAATAATACTATAATGATAAGAGTGGCTGCTGATTGTCTACTTGTGTATGTAGCATATTAGTTCTATTCAATTCAGAATATTGGATTTTGAACAATTTTGTGGGGCGGCCATAAGTCATCTGATGGAAGGAAATGGAGAATTGGGAACAACATTCAAGGCATGGCCTATAAGCTGTTTGAGAGAAATGGGAACAAAACTGATTATTATAGAGGAACATGCCTTGATATTCTCATCACTTTCAAATGAAAATTTTGATGTCATTTCTTAGGTAGGCATCCACAATTAACTAAAGATGATTCAGTGATTATAGAGTATGGTGGCATATGGTTACATCATCTGCAGCATGATTTTCTGCAATTCTAAATGTTTCATTATGAGAAAAGGTTGAATCTCTATATCATCACCTCATTCCTTTCCAAACATATCCTGATTGGATTGATTTTGAACTTGTGTGGATTATTTATGAGATTGCAGGAAATTACTTATCAGATTATAGGATTCAAGTCGAATTTCATTCTTCCCAACCAATGAATTTTCTTAGCAACACAGACCCCCTTCTAGTCCAGATTTTTTTTTTAAAGTAAAAAAACAAAACCAAGAAAAGACAGTGGAAAAAAATAAAACTTTATGTCAACATTTCACATGCATATGTCGCTGAAAGTGTGGACATGTTCTTTATAGTCTTCACGTGGTGTCAAATTATTGCAGCTGTAAACCTTTTTTCTCAAGTGGAATCATTATTGATCAGTGGGGGGCCCTTTTCAACTTTGGTACAGCCCAACCTTCTTTCGGAGCAACTTCAAACTTATACCTTCTCTCACGTACTTACGAATTGCTTCGAAAGAACCAGGAATGAATATAACTAAACAATAATTTAACATATTTCTACTCAATCGTTGTTTAAATTAAAAGAATATATATAAAATAATTGTTTCTTAACATATTTCTACCCAATCATTTGTGATCGATCTATTAAAATGTAACTAAACAATAATTTAAATTGCTACAATCATCTATAATTAATTCTGTAATTTTCCATTTTATGTATAAAATTAAAAATATCATTATAAAATCATATTTTATTTTGTTGCAATGTCTAGTCTTTGAATTTTGACACTATTAATTATTGGAAATATTTTTTTTTTGTAATTACAGTAAAAATTAGAAAAGTAAATAGAAGTAAAAAAAATATATAGATATTCAATATAATTATATATCCAATATCATTCTTATTAAAAAAAATTAATTAGTGTCATTAAATAATTTTTAAAACTGTTGGGACCATAATTTGACCCCTTTTGATTGCTCTAAAAATAAACTTGTTAAATATAATGTTAAGAAAATATGTTTTCTTCATAATCAATTGATTTTTAAATAGAATGACCCAACTTACGGTGGAGATGCTGTCAGAGTCAATTTCAACAATCTTAAAAAAAAAAAAAAATACACAGACAGAAAAGTAAAAAGATCTCGAACAAAATGACAAGAAGGAAAAAGTGACCCTACCACGTTCACGCGGAGTTGAATGGTGAAGCTTTTTTTAAGATAGAATCATTATTAAGCTTTATCGTGCGGTCTCTTTTATGAATATTTGTGAACCTGAGCAACTTCAAACCTTTTATTTTCTTCTCACACATTTGGCATTTCAACTTCGACCACTACTGCTTTCTGCTCTCTTGTGATCTAATCTATCGTTCACTGTTTTCTTTCGCTTACCAAGAAGAAATGGCCGAAGCAATCCTGTATGGCGTTGCGCAGACGATCATTGAAAATTTGGGCTCTATGGTTTTCGCAGAGATTGGATCCGTGTGGGATGTCAAAGATGAGTTCGAAAAATTGAAGGATACTGTTTCCGCTGTCCAAGCTGTACTTCTGGATGCTGAGGAGCAGCAGGTCAAGAACCATCAAGTCAGGTACTGGCTCATGAGGCTCAGGGACGCAGTCTATGATGCGGATGACTTGCTGACCGAATTCTACACTGAAGATATGCGTCAAAGGGTGATGGGTGGTGATCAAATGGCAAAGAGGGTACGTACTTCTCTTACTACTTTCTTTTCGAATTCAAACCAACTTGCTTTTCGTGATGCTATGGCTAAAAAAATAACATCGATGGGGGAGAGATTTGATGCAATAGCAAATGATATGAATAAGTTTCAGTTTGTAGTTCATCCATCAGAAACAAGGGTTGTGACTAGGGAGAGGGATCAAACTTACTCATTTGTATGTGAAGAAGAAGTTATTGGGAGAAAAGAGGATAAGAAAGCCATTATAGATCTATTACTGGACTATTATGTGCAAGAGAATGTGTCGTTTATATCCATAGTGGGGATTGGAGGGCTGGGGAAGACCACACTTGCTCAATATGTATACAACGATGATAAAGTGAAGAATTATTTTGAGTTGCACATGTGGGTGTGTGTCTCTGATGTCTTTGATGTAAAAACAATTGCTGAAAAGATAATTAGATGTGCAAATCGTTCGAAACATGAAAACCTTGACATGGAGCAAGTACAAAATGAACTTCGTGAAACACTCAACCAAAAGAAGTACTTACTTGTGTTGGATGATGTGTGGAACGAGGATGAGGAAAAGTGGTGTAATTTGAAAAGACTTTTGATAGGTGGCTCAAAGGGAAGTATGGTGGTGGTAACTACACGGACTAAATTGGTTGCAGAGATTACTAGCACAATCTCACCGCATTATCTACAAGGCCTCTCGGAAAACCAATCTTGGTCTCTATTTAAGCAAATGGCATTTAGAAAAGGGCAAGAGATGATTAATCCTAATCTTGAAGCAATTGGAAGGGATATTGTACAAAAATGTTGTGGAGTGCCTCTTGTTATAAAGGCAATTGGGAGAATATTATACTTCAAAAAGACAGAGGATGAATGGTTATATATCAAGAATAAAGAACTTGCAAATGTAACTCAAGAAGAAAATAATAGTGGTATTTTACCAATTCTAAAATTGAGTTACGATCATCTCCCATCACATTTAAAGTGTTGTTTTGCTTATTGTTCATTGTTTCCTAAAGATTATGAGATTTCAAAGTCAACATTGATAAGTCTATGGATAGCACAAGGATTAATCCAATCATCAAAAGAAGGGCTACATATGGAAGATGTTGCTAATGAGTACTGTATGGATCTACTTTGGAGGTCCTTCTTCCAAGATGCTAGAGAAGATAATTTTGGGAATATAATTGGTTTTAAAATGCATGATTTAATCCATGATCTTGCACAATCAATCTCAAGAGTTGAGTGTACATATATTGATTCAAATATAGAAAATGTTCGCCACTTATCAACTGCATCTGTCGGTGTGCTTGAGAAGGATTTAAACTCGTTATTCAAAGCAAAGAAGATACGCACATTTATTTCGATGCCTTCAAAAATGATGCCCCAAGGAATTTTTGGTGAGGAAAAATCAGCTCTTCTAAAATCAACTCTTGAAATACTTTTTTCTAGTTTTAGATGCTTGCGTGCATTAGACCTATATGGTTTACATATTATGATGGTGCCAAATTCTATAGAAAAGTTGACATATTTAAAGTACCTTGATCTTTCCCACAATAACTTTGAAGTTCTCCCTAGTTCTATTACTAGATTGTTGAATTTGCAAACATTAAACCTCAGTTATTGTAATGAGCTTAAAGAACTACCGGGAAACATTCAAAATTTGTTCAACCTCAGGAATCTTGAGTTAAAATGTTGTTACAATTTGACTCACATGCCACCTGAAATAGGGCAGTTGACTTCTCTTCAAGTATTACCTTTGTTTATTGTAAACGAGGAACTTACTTGCGCTGGTCTTCCGGAATTGAACAAGCTAAATAACTTGAGAGGAGAACTAAGTATAAAAATTAAGGTACGGGTGAAAGATGCCACCTCTAAAGCCAAGGCTGCAAATTTGAAGGACAAGCAGCATCTTAGAATATTGGAATTAATATGGGATGAGCTCGGTAACGATGTCGCAAGTGTTTGTGAAGATGAAAATTTAATGGAAGGCCTCCGGCCACACCGGAATTTAAAAATGTTGAATGTGAAAGGGTACCAGGGTGTGAGATTTCCGAGTTGGCTTCCTTCGCTGACTGGTCTTGTGATATTAGAAATATCAAATTCGATGTGCCAACATCTATCGCCAATGTATCAACTCCCAAATCTCCGAAATCTATCTGTAGAAGAAATGGATGGTCTGGAATACATATCAGACCGGAAAATCACTGAAGAGATCTGTGCTTCATCAACATTTTTCCCATCCCTAGAGTCACTCAAATTGTGGAATTGCCCTAATCTAAAGGGATGGTGGAGGAGGGATACAGTGGGTGTGGCAACATCAAGTCATCAATACCAGCCGCATGTATCATTGCCTTCTTTTCCTCGTCTTTTACAGTTGGAAATTGGTGGTTGCAAAAACCTGACTTGCATGCCGTTGTTTCCAAATCTTGAAGAACCGCTACGACTGTCAGAATCCAGTTGCAATCCATTGCAACAAACAATGAATATGACAGCAATCTCTTCGGTTCCCTCTGCTTCGAACTCCTCCCCTCCTCTCTCCAAATTAAAGTTTCTATCTTTGTGGGGGATTGAGGACATAGAGTTTCTGCCAGAGCAGTGGTTGCAAAACCTGGCTTCTCTCGAGGAGCTAGAGATAGTAGGATGCAATAGACTAAAATCTCTATCTCTGTCTCTATCTATGCAACATCTGACCTCCGTCAAGACTCTGTCTATTAGGGACTGCGAGGAGGTTGATCTGTTCAGCGATGAAGACGCACAATCTGTTGGTGTCAGCCCTCTGCAATGCCTCTCAATTTCAAAAGTTCCCCGCTTGGTTACTCTACCATTGTGGATAGGCAACCTTACATCACATCTTCTAATTGACAACTGCCGCAATCTCATATCACTTTCCGAAGGGATCGGCAACCTTACTGCACTTCAAAACCTTCAAATTTTCAAGTGCCCCAATCTCAAATCACTTCCCGAAGGGATCGGCAACCTTACTGCACTTCAAAACCTTAAAATTTACGATTTCCCCAATCTCAAATCACTTCCCGAAGGGATCGGCAACCTTACTGCACTTCAAAACCTTGAAATTTCCTATTGCCCCAATCTCAAATCACTTCCCGAAGGGATCGGCAACCTTACTGCACTTCAAAACCTTGAAATTTACAAATGCCCCAATCTCAAATCACTTCCCGAAGGGATCGGCAACCTTACTGCACTTCAAAACCTTCAAATTTTCAATTGCCTCAAATCACTTCCCGAAGGGATCGGCAACCTTACTGCACTTCAAAACCTTCAAATTTCCAATTGCCCCAATCTCAAATCACTTCCCGAAGGGATCGGCAACCTTACTGCACTTCAAAACCTTCAAATTTCCCATTGCCACAATCTCAAATCACTTCCCGAAGAGATCGGCAACCTTACTGCACTTCAAAACCTTGAAATTCACAATTGCCTCAAATCACTTCCCGAAGGGATCGGCAACCTTACTGCACTTCAAAACCTTAAAATTTCCTATTGCCCCAATCTCAAATCACTTCCCGAAGGGATCGGCAACCTTACAGCACTTCAAAACCTTCAAATTTCCAATTGCCCCAATCTCAAATCACTTCCCGAAGGGATCGGCAACCTTACTGCACTTCAAAACCTTGAAATTTGGTATTGCCCCAATCTCAAATCACTTCCCGAAGGGATCGGCAACCTTACTGCACTTCAAAACCTTGAAATTTGGTATTGCCCCAATCTCAAATCACTTCCATCAGGAATGCATCGGCTCTCCTCTTTACAAACCCTGACAATCAGGGCCTGTCCCCACTTGAAAGAAAGATACCAGAAGGGAATTGGCGAGATTGCTCATGTCCCAAATTTTCAATATTATGATTAAATTCTTGTTCGGCAACCAATATCCTTCGGCTTCTTCGGGTAAGAACTACAACTTGTACTGTTTCTTTTCTTTTTGTGCCGACTTCTTTATCTTCTTCCAATTTATTTGCAATTTAATATGCAGATTTATTCAAAGCACTGTACAAACAACTGAAAGGATGCCAAGGAAACATGGGACGATTGCCTAAAATTGCTCACTGATGAACCCAATTCTTGGTATGTCCAAAAACATTTGCATTTATTTCATATGTCGATTTTTTTTTGGCTATGTGAACTATGAAGTAAAAGGATTAATCAAACCCACCAGGAAGGGTGTGGATGCCACGGGTACCACTGCTCTCAAAAGCAAAAGCAATTGAATCATAGAAAAAGTCCCAATGTTGTACCTTTTAAAAAAAAAAAAAAAAAACTTTTGGGCACCTGCAATTGTGCGAAAAAGTCAACAACTAGGAGGTGAGTACCTTCTTCTTCTTTTGTTTTCTTCTCTCACAAAATTTGTCATTTGAGATAATGACCTCTTGCCATACCAGTAAGGGAAAAGAAGAAATTAAGGCAGATATATAAACCCAAGTAATTTCTATTGTATCTCAAAATATATATTGTTAAGGTGATATACTTGATTCTTTTTTATTGATTTAGGTGCATAAAAAGATTGGAAAGTCCCACATGCTGATGTTGGATTGATATTGTTTGGGAAGATCAACTTGTATAGCTAAACAGGTATTTAGATGCTGAAATTCATTTTTATGTATAAGCTTCTACCATGCTATTTTTTGCTCAAATTTTAAGATATTTTAACACATAAATCTCTATGCTTTCTTGAATTATAGTTGTGTAGCATGATAGGATTAAAAGCACAGCTTGAAATTTTGAGCTTAGAAATGCACTAGATTTCTGATGGATTCCACTTTAACTGAAATAATAAATTTTGAATAAATTATTCTTGAATTATAAAGCAAAAAAATCAGTGTTTTTCTATAAACCAGCATAAAACATAGTGTTGGAAACTTTCTAGTATTTTATTCTCCTTACTTGACACCTTCATGCTAGGTGTAAATAGGTGTGGACTACTCCAATACTGCTCAATTATCCATGAGATTTGAATTAATTTTTGAAGGATTGTACACTCCACTATTTCTAAAGGTTCATACATCTCCTTTAAGATCCAATCCTTCTATGCTAATCAAATACCTAACTTTCATTTGTTTAAATTCAGTTAAGGTTCTCAATAATTTGATTTTGTATCCAGATATGAGACAAGGTCAGAATTCTAAATCAGCTAGGGTTGGTGTTTCTTCGAAAAAGGCTAGTACTACTTTTGCATCTACAAGCAAAACATTGAGTCTTAATTATCTCAATCCTTATCTTGTAATAGCTTTCGTAAAAGTCAGATTAAGAATCATTATCTTGTTTTCTTTCCGTTAGCAAATTTAGTTAATGAAAATACAAATCCTTAATTTGCACGCAAAATGCTACAGATATTAGTTTCATCTTCTACCAATACCTTTTTGAGGATTCAGTTTTAGGCAATTGTTAGTTGCTATTTGGGATGTTCTACGCCTACCCTATGGAGCATCAGTTTTTTGGTTCATATCAGAATATTACAAGGGTAATCACTTCACTTTTTACTTCCTATATTTGTTTTGCTAGTGAAAACTGTAACGCGTTGCCTATGAGAGTCAACATGATGCATTACTTCTATTACTTTCTTCTACCTACACAAATAACAATATTCATAAAGCCTATGTTTGAATTTCTTAGTTACAACAACTATTGAGAAAAAATATTTTATCCAAGCTAAACAGGTGACTTTTTTTTTTTTTGATAAGTAAGAATGATTGGTGACTTATAATATTAGCAGGTTGTGAAGTTGATTTATATTTTCTGTACCTTTGGATTTTTGTATATTCTATAAAATTATTGGTGCATATTAGTTTGTAAACAAAGCCATCAAAAGCATAGTTACCAATCTTGTACCTTTGATTTAAAAGCATAATTCGTTAATTCAACAACCTAGGAAGAATAAAGGGATTTTTACAAATCTTATGTTTTATAGACTGAGTAACTGTTGTCCTGCACAAATATTCTGTTAAGATGGATATCAAAAGTTGAGACATCATAAGAGCTTTGTATAGAAAGTGGTTTTGCACTTACATTTCATGAATTTCCTTTCATCTTTGTTGTAGTCTTGAATCCTTAGGGCTGCTTAACTTACCATAAAGGCACAAGGTTATAATCCAGCCTTTGTTTGACATCTATAAAAGAGCATATAAATTGGAATCTTGAATGTCCTAAGTCCAGGAATTCATTTTTACCACCAAAAAATAAATAAATAAATAAAGTTGAATGCTTAATGGTAACAAATAAAATAACAAATAGATAGCAGTGAAGGAAAAAACATATAGTTCGAAAGAAATGTGAGCCCTTAGTGCAATTCTATAGTAACCAAGTTCCTTGTTTTATACTAATTTCTTATTTTTGATATTTGTTATTTATAGGAAATTTGGAGTGCCCCTAGAAGAAAATATTGAAATTTATGAATGCCCCAATTTGATATCACTTACTGAAGAAATGAGTCTCCTCTCCTATTTACAAACCTGACATTCATTGACTGTCCCCACTTGAAAGAAAGATACCAAGAGAGAATGGCAAGGATTGGATTGCTCATGTCCCGCATGTTCACATATTTTTGAATTAAGGATTAAATTCTTGTTCAGCAACCAATATGCTTCTGCTTCTTTGGGTAGGTACTACAACTCTACTTGTACTTTCTATGCAATAAAAAATACAACATTTTTTTCTCTTTTATGCCGACTTCTTTGTCTTCGATATTGATGTTTGTGGCCAATTTAATTGCAATTTTATTTGTAGATATTTTCAAAGCACTATACAAACAACCGAAAGGGTGCAAAGGAATCATGGGAGGATTGCCTAAAATTGCTCACATGGATGAACCCAATTCTTCAAATTTTCTGATATGAGTAATCCCAATTCTTTCTTTTCTTTGGGTCTTTCTACTGAAAGACATTTGCATTTATATATAAGGAATTAAACCCAATAGGAAAGGGGGCATGCCACTGGTACCATTACTCTCATATGCAAAAGCAATTGAATCATAGAAAAAGTCCCATTGTTGTACTTTTTCTTGTTTAAAAACTTTTGGGCTCTGCAATTGTGCGAATAGTCAACAACTAGGTGGGTTGGTACCTTCTATTTCCCTTATTTTCTTCTCTCATAAAATTTGTCCTGAAAGTGTTGTACATAAACCTATTTTTTGCTTCTTCATCGAAATAATTTCTTTTGTATCTCATAAATAAGTTGTTAAGGTGATATACTTGGCTTATTGATTTAGGTGCATAAACAGATTGAAAAGTGCTGGTATTGGAGTGATATTGTTGTCAAAGATCAACTTAGATAACTAATCTAGTACCAGTATTTAGTTGCTGAAATTTATTTTTATGTATCAACCTGTACCATGTCATGTTTTGCTCAAATTTTAAGATATTTTGACACATAGATCACTATGCTTTCTTGAATTATTGTTGTGTTATTTGTGTAGTGTGATTGGATTAAAAGCACAGCTTGAAATTTAGAGAGTAGAAATGCACTAGATTTCAGATAGATTTCCAAATTATGAGTTTAATTCCCACCAAAAAAAAAAAAAAAAAAACCAAAGGATGATGTGAAATACTAAATTTTGAATGATTTATTCTTTGAAATTGGAGAGGCCAAAACCCAAGTGATTCAAACAAATAATCAGGAGTATTTTTCTATAAACCGGCATAAAACATAGTGTTAAAAACTTTCTAGTATTTTCTTCTCCTTGTCAGCTTGATGCTAGGTGGAAAAGGTGGCACTGCTACTACAATGCTCAAGGATCATACATTCCACTATTTCTAAAGGTTCATAATCATACATCTCCTACAAGATTCAATCCTTTTGTGTTAATTGAATACCCAACTTTCTCCTCTTTTCTTTAATTAAGTTAAGGTCCTCAATTATTTGATTATGTATGCAAATGTGAGACAAGTTTGGAATTCTGAACCAGCTAGAGTTGGTTTTTCTTTGAAAAAGGCTGGTACTACTTATGCATCTTCAAGCTAAACTTGAGCCTTAATTATCTCAATCCTTATCTTGTAATAGCTTTCATAAAAGTCAAGATTAAGAATCCTTATCTTGTTTTCTTTCCATTGGCAGATTTAGTTAATCAAAATACAATTCTTTTGAGGATAGCTTCAGTTTTAGGCAACTGCTACTTGGGATGTTCTACCACTACCTAATGGAGCATCAGGTTTTTTTTATAAATCAGAATATTACAAAGGTAATCACTTCAATTTTTCCTCCTTATATTTGCTTTGCGTGAAAACTGTGAAATAGGTTGCCTATGAGAGTCAATTTGATGCATTTTTCTCTTTAACTCTCTTCTACCTAAGAAAATAACAATAGTCATAAGCCTTTTGAATATCCTATCTTCTCAGGGTGTGATAAGGAATTCCCCCTATTTGATGAAGGATTCACGAGCCCTAGATTATGCAAACCATGGTAATGCTGTCAAAAATCACATTTCTGTTTGTTGTCACTGAAAATTTTTCCCAAAAAAATAATGATAAGAGTGGAAGCTGATTGTCGACTTGTGTCTGTGAATTAGTTCTATTCAATACAGAAAATTGGATTTTGAAGAATTTTGTGCGGCTGCCATAAGTTTGCATCAGCTGGGAGAAATGGAGAACATGCAAGGCATGCCTATGAGCTGTTTGAGATGGATGTCAACAAGCCAATTATGTTTAAAGGAACTTGCCTTTGTATTCTTGTCAGTTTCAAATGGCAAATTTTGATTCAATTTTTTAGGTATGCATTCACTATTAACTAATAATAGTTCTATGGTTATGTATTCCTCATGGCATCTCATGATGACTTGGTTGATATAATGGTTTTTGGAAATTCTGTTGCTAGGATTTTGGGTTAGTCTCCAATTGAGATACTTGGAAGTACTTTTAGTTTTCCTGGCTCCAAGTAATATGAACAAAAACAAAGGATCTTTTGTGATGTCACTATGTCAGTATAATACATGAATTGTGATAATGTGTCATACACACTAATCGCAAGATGGTAAAGTTGGCTTGTTGCACTGATTTTTTTTTTTTTTTTTTTTTGGGGGGCAAATTTGTATCTTAAAAAAAAAAAAAAAAAATAATCCCTTTGTGTATCATGAGTCTTCAGCTAGTTAAGCATAGTCCCAAATCTGCCACAGAAATGGTATTTTAATCAGAAATTAATTGTTAAGGTACACAACTCCCTCCTGTATTGTTGAAGTGTTAACCATATAGTTTAAATATTACCATTCCATTCCCTTAAGCATATATTTGTTTCTATTTTTCATTTGCTTTTTAATGTCTGAACTCTGAAGATAAAGCTTTAACACTAGGTATGCATTTAAACATAAATTATTTTCAAATTATTGGTATCTGCATTCTAATTCATAGGATCTGATCGGTCATACACTCAAAAAACAAATTCAACATAAACCAAAAGAAGGTTTTATCTTCTTTAAATCTATCCTGCAGTGTGACACTTCAACAATCCCACATATTGACAAACTCCATCTGCTTATGCTAATCTATGCAGAACTTCAACTTCTCAATTCTATTATATTCCCTAACCACACAAAAAAAAACCTCATAGGCTAAGTAGAATACCGGAAAATTCTTATGTAATGTTTTTTGAAATATGATTTTTGTTTAGTTTTGAGTTTAGTTTTACTTGATAATGTTGTTTTTGAGTTCAAATTATATTGGGATTCTTCATAATTAGTGTTTTTAGAAACTATATATTAGTGGATTGGAAATTCACTTTTTTTTCTCTCTCTCTGAGTTGAGAGGAGGCCCGGCTACCTCGAATTAGCCACAAATTCTGTTTTAGTTTTCATCTCCTAGGGCTAGTATGGGGGGATTTCGAAGTTTCTTTATTGAATCTAAGTTGTTTCAGTTGGTGGTTGAGGAAGGAGGGAATTTTTTCTCCCTTAAGATTTTTGAACGGGGAAAATACCACATGCAATCGGTCTTTATGGGCAACAGTGCAGCTCTTTGGACAATGCGGTCTCTGGAACACACCGTGAGTGGGGTTAGTCCGAAGCAATTCTTCACTTTCAGGGATGGTGATACTACTTACACGTTGCAACGGGGGTCCAACTCGTTTGGGCATTATTTATCAATGACAGAGCTTAAGGTAGGTGGGTTACGGCGAACTATCATTATTCCTGCCGGAAAACTACAAGAAGGATAGAGAACTTTTGGGATTGAATTAAGAAGGCTATTGGAACCTTCTCAATATGCGGTGGGAGCATTGAAGTTTGTACCGTACAAGCCTAAGCATATCCCAAAATACCAACCTGCAAGGACATATGTGGAAGCTGCCAAAGCGCCAGTGCAGGCAAGGTTGAAGCATGTTCAGGCTGGTATGGTGAAGGATGTTCAGGCTGGTATAGTGAAGAATGTTGAGGAGATTCCGTGTGATAATTCTCAAGCACAAGTTGTTGTTTCTGAAATTCAGGCTGGAAGTTTTCCATAGGCAGCCGTGGATGGTGGGGAGGGTGGAGAAGGTGGTATTAACGGTAGGAATAAATTTGAGGAGAAAATCTCAGTAGGAAATAAATTCAAGATTCCTTTGAAGACTAATTTGAATTCAAATATGGTTGAGTTTGGAAAGTTGAGTGATAGGAGGAAGGCACGTTGGCTTGGGAGAGGGCTGACTGTGCATGTGGATGAATATGGAAAGAGGCAGGTATCTTGGGATATTGTTAAGGGTGGTAAAAAGGCTGGCAAATGGGTGATAAGTGAGGCTGATAAAAACGTAGGTCTGGGCCTAGCCAAGCAAAATGCCCAAGCCTTGTTGGGTAATAAAGAACCCATTTTGGGCCTGCGTATGTCAAGCCCATTTATTTTTGAGGCTGGAGAGAGTTCCTTTAGAGGACCAAGGCCTCTGGAGACTTCTTACCAAACTGGGTTTTCTAAACCAAGTTCAGGTGGGAGCGAGAACATTGCCACGAAGGACGTTGCGAGCTCAGGGAGCATACCCACCGCATCGAAGCACCTTGCGACGTTGCCGAAGGTACCGCTAGGTACGTTTTCTGCCTTAGCTGCGTCGGAAGTGGTGGGTCATGCCGGAGAGGACAGCACAACGGCACTAGCTAAGCCACCCACTGCGTCGACAGGACCAGCGGTGGTGGCCCAACCCTCCCATGTTCAGATATCGCCAATCAGTGATCTGAATGGGCTGAGGTTGGTGCCAGTGGTCTCATCGGCCACCATATCGAAACTGGTTTTGACTCTTGCTGACCAGAAAGTTTCGGCGATGGTGTCTTTGTCTTCTTCAGTGGCATTGGAGGATGGGGATGAGGATTTTGTGGGTTCGGAAGGATCAAGTACTTCTGTTTTTGAGGGAGCTCAAGTACCTGGCCCAACTATAAAGGATTTGGTCGGTGATTTGGATAAGTCTTGGGGTAATTCTAAAGACTGGATATTACAATTGCGTGATGGCAGGCAATTAGTGCTCCCATTGTCACTGTATCGTTCTCCAGATAATATGTTAGTTTGCTCAAGTTTGGAGGGTGAGTATGTACCAGGTAATGAATCTTGTAATATTGAAGGGCAGAGGGTTAGTTGGGCAGACGAGGGTGAAGGGTTAGTAGATTCTTTGTCTGTGGTTCTTGGGTCAGAGAGTGAGCTGTGGGATTTTGGTGGAAGGTTGAGGTCTTGTGAGGGTGGTGATGAGCCTTTAGTCGTGGTACCTTTGGCCACTGAAGGTCTGTCGGAGATGGTGACGAGTCCTGTGAAGGAGATTGGGAGTAAGGAGAGTGTGGATAATTGTCAACTATCACAATGGGTAACCAATAGGATAAAGGCTTTCAAGAAATCTATGGGCACTTCGCTGGAAGGTTTTGAGGAGCAGATTACAGGATTGTTACTAGCCATTGAGGCCAGAAAAAAAGATAAACAAAAACTTGGGGTGGGTGATCAAATGAAGTTGGTCAAGTCAGGCCAAAAAGGTCAACGGGAGTTGAAGAATTTGTTGTCATCGTTGAATGTGAAGTATGATTCAAAAAAAGCAAGGAGTGCAAGTTCTGAGCGGGCTGTTGTGCCTTATCAATGAATGTGAAGATTATTTCCTGGAATGTTAGAGGGTTGAATGAGCAGGATAAAAGACTCAGGGTAAGGAATTTGATTAGGAGATGGAGGCCGGATGTGGTTTGTCTTCAAGAAACCAAAATGGGGCTGATTAATAGAGCAGTGATTCGTAGCTTGTGGGGTGGCCAACATGTTGACTGGTCTTACTTAGGTTCTTGTGGAGCTTCTGGTGGGGTGTTGGTGATGTGGGACACTCGGGTAGTGAATAAAATGGAGGAGGCAGTAGGGAGATTTTCGGTTTCTTGTAAGTTTACAAGTGTGTCAAATCAATTTGTTTGGGCATTTACTGGTGTTTATGGTCCTAATTTACACCGAGATAGGAGGTTTTTATGGGAGGAGCTCTGTGGCTTGAATAGTTGGTGGAGTGTCTCTTGGTGTGTGGGTGGTGATTTTAATGTGGTTAGGTTCCCTTCCGAACGATTGGGGTCTAATTCTTTCACTACGGCTATGAAGGAATTCTCCAATTTTATCTCGGAACAGTGTCTCATTGACCTACCATTGCAAGGGGGTTCTTTTACTTGGTCAAATTCTAGAGAAGTTGTTTCAAAGGCTAGGTTGGACAGATTCTTGTTTTCTGCAGATTGGGAGGATAAGTTTCCAACAGTTTCTCAAAAACGGATGTCTAAGTTGTGCTCGGATCATTTTCCAATTGTCCTTGAGGGTGGGTCTTTTCAGAGAGGGAGCATGCCGTTTAGATTTGAGAATATGTGGCTTAAAGATGAAGGTTTTGTGGATAGGGTCAAGTCTTGGTGGGATTCCTATCAGATTAATGGTGCTCCAAGTTTCATTCTGACCAATAAATTAAAGCTCTTAAAAAATTATCTGAAAAGATGGAATGTGGAGGTGTTTGGTCACGTTGAAGTGCGGATTAAAAAATTGTGGAAGGACCTAAGTGCTCTAGAGAATTTGGAGGAGAGTCGGGGTTTATCATCGGAGGAAAAGGTAGAAATGAGAAGAATACGTGATGACTTAGAGCGAGTTACTCTGTTGGAAGAAATAAGTTGGAGGCAAAAATCTAGAGTTCTTTGTGTTAAGGAAGGAGATAGGAATACGAAATTTTTTCACTGCATGGCTAACTCTCATAGGAGGGTTAATTCTATTGATAGGCTTATGGTGGATGGGGTGTTGTCTTCGGACTCGGCTGCTATAGCAGATTGTATCTCTCAGTTTTATAGGCGGCTTTATTTGGAGGATGTGACTCATAGACCTGTCCTAGATGATGTGGATTTTTCTTGTATTTCTGTGGAAGATGCGAGTTGGCTAGATAGGCCTTTTGAGGAAGAAGAGGTGTTTGGGGTAATCACTGACTTTAATGGTGACAAGGCACCTGGCCCGGATGGCTTTTCAATGGCATTCTTCCAGTCTTGTTGGGGTGTTTTGAAAACAGAAATTATGGCTGTATTCCACAATTTCCATACTTAGGCGGTATTTGAGAAGAGTCTTAATGCTACGTTCCTTGCTCTTATTCCCAAGAAAGTGGAGGCTGTGGAGGTCAAGGACTTTCGGCCTATCAGCTTAGTTGGTGGGATTTATAAGATTATTTCTAAGGTGTTGGCTAATCGGTTTCGTAGGGTGGCGCATGAGATTGTTTCGGATTCACAAAATGCTTTTGTGAAGGGTAGACAGATTTTGGATTCCGTCTTGATTGCTTCTGAATGTATTGACAGTAGATTGAAGTCAGGAGTTCCAGGTGTGTTGTGTAAGTTGGATGTGGAGAAGGCGTATGATCATGTGAGTTGGGATTTTTTAATGTATATGTTTCAGCGTTGTGGTTTCTCAGAGAAATGGAGAAAATGGATAAGGTTTTGCATTTCAACTGTAAAGTTCTCCGTCCTGATCAATGGTAGCCCATCAGATTTCTTTGGAAGTTCTAGGGGGCTTCGGCAAGGGGATCCTTTATCTCCTTTGTTGTTTGATATTGTGATGGAGGCATTAAGTCGTATTTTGGATGTGGCTGCCTCCGTTGGGCAATTATCAGGCTTTTCTGTGGGTAGTACGGCTGGTCCATCAGTGACGGTGTCTCACCTTTTATTTGCAGATGACACTCTGATTTTTTGTGATGTTGAACCTTCTCAGATTGCTAATTTGAGAGCGATTCTTGCTAGATTTGAGGAGGTGTCAGGGCTTCATATTAATTTGGGAAAATCTGAACTAGTACCTGTTGGTGAGGTACACAATTTGGAGGATTTGGTGGGTCTATTGGGGTGTGGGCAGTCTTCTTTGCCTTTGAAATACTTGGGCCTTCCATTAGGCGCAAAGTTTAAGGATCTTTCTGTTTGGAATCCTATTCTAGAGAGAATGGAGAGGAGATTAGCAGGTTGGAAGAGAATGTATCTATCTAAAGGGGGTAAGGTGACACTCATTAAAAGCTCACTCTCATCTTTACCTACATACTTTCTTTCCCTTTTTCCTTTACCCGGTAAGGTGGCAAAGCGTATGGAGAAATTGCAGAGAGATTTTCTATGGAATGGGATTGGTGGTGAACTTAAAATTTATTTAGTAAATTGGGCCAAGGTTTGTAGGCCTTTGCAGGTTGGGGGGTTGGGTATAAGACGGTTGGAGAATTTTAACTTTGCTTTGCTAGGTAAATGGTTGTGGAGGTATGGCATGGAGACTGAGGCTTTATGGAGGAGGGTTATAGAGGCAAAATATGGGAACATTTGGGGTGGTTGGTGTACGAAAAAGGTGACAAGTCCTTATGGGGTCAGCTTGTGGAGATATATTAGAAGCGGCTGGTTGAACTTTTCTAAATTTCTGGTTTATGAGGTGGGGGATGGTATTAGAGTGAAATTTTGGAAGCATGTGTGGTGTGGAGAGTGTACTTTCCAAGAGGCCTTTCCGGAGCTTTATTGGCTTAGTAGGTCAAAGGATTCCTCGGTGGCTGAAGTTATGGGTTGGTCTGCTGGGAGGTTTCACTGGAATGTGCAATTTCGTCGTCCACCACAAGATTGGGAAGAAGAAGCTTTTGACCGGTTTATGGGGTTGGTCTATTCTTCGACAGTGTGAGGGTTTGGTCCAGACAAGGTTTGTTGGAAACCTGCAAGGAATAGAGGTTTTGAGGTTAGAGGTTATTATAGTTTATTCTACCCTCCTACTTTTGTTTCCTTTCCATGGCGAATGATTTGGCAATTGAAGGTTCCTCCAAGGGTAGTTTTCTTTTCTTGGTCTGCTTCCTTAGGAAAGATCTTAACAACAGACAACCTTCGTAAAAGAAGAGTGATAGTGTTTGACTGGTGTTATATGTGTAAGAGGTGTGGAGAGTCGGTGGATCATCTTCTTCTTCATTGCTCCATAGCTTGGGAGTTGTGGTCCTTGGTTTTCTGCTTGTTTGGTATTCAATGGGTTATGCCTTGCACTGTTCTTGAGTTGTTTGAGGCTTGGCAAGGAAAGTTTGCGCGTCATCGTCACATTGATGTTTGGAGATTAGTGCCTCATTGCTTGATTTGGTACATTTGGCGTGAAAGGAATGCTAGAAGCTTTGAGGGTTGTGAATGACCTTTGCTGGAGATTAAGTCTTTTTTCTTACACACTCTCTTTCAATGGAGTGTGGTTTTTTCTCATTTTTCTTGTTCTTCTTTTTCTTTTTTTCTTGACCGTTGTTCTTTTGTTTTCTGATTTGTGCCTCCATAGTACATCCCCAATGTACTCGGTTTGGCAATCTTTTTATTATTAATAATATTCTTACGTTATTTATCAAAAAAAAAAAATTATATTCCCTAAATGGAAAAAAGCCTCCTCACATCTTTGTCAACTGCCCTCCTTACATTTCTAATCATCACTGCACATAAAGTATCTCAAAATCAAGTTGGTAAAGTGATATACTTGGTATGTTTATCGATTTAGGTACTTAAACAGATTGGAAAGTCTCACTTGCTGATATTGGAGTAATACTGTGTTGTGAGATCATTTAAAAAGTAATCAGGTAATTCGTTGATAAATTATTATTATTTTTATTTATTTAAATATATTTTTTGTATAAGTTTCTATCATCTTTTGCTTGATTTGTATCAACTTTCTTGAATGATTGTTCTGTAGCTTCATTGGATTAAAAGCACAGCTTGAAAAATAGAGTTTAGAAAAGCACTCGATTTTAGATGGATTACACAGTATGCATATAATTATATAAAATGTATGAATTGAAAATATACTTTTAAATAATTGGAATTGTAGATACCAATATTAATGAGTTTTTTTCTATAAACCGCCTTATAACATGGCATTGGAAACTTTGTAGTATGTTCTTTTCCTTACTCTTTAACATGATGCCAGGTGGAAATAGGTTGGGACTGCTCTAATCCTTGATATTTGAATTGATTTTTGAAGGATCATACAGTCCAGGATTTTGAAAGGTTCATACAACTCCTTTAAGATTCAATCCTTTTCTGTCAAGAAAATACCCAAATTTCTCTTGTTTTCTTTTGTTTGAATTTGGTTAAGTTTCTCAATGATTTGATTCTGTATGCAGAAATGAGACAAGGTCAGAATTCTAAATCAGACAAAAGCGGTGTTTCTTTGGGAAAAAAAATCTGATACTACTTATGCATCTACAAGGAAAAAATTGATTTATATCTCTCAATCCTTATATTGTAACAGTCTTCTGAAAGGTCAGATTAAGAATCCTTTTTGTTCTTCCTCCATTGGCAGATTTTGTTTAGTACAAGAAATATTCAATTTGCATGCAAGATGCTATGAATGTGACAAGAGTCATTATCTACCAGTACCTTTTTGAGGATATCTTCAGCTTTAGGGCAACTGGACGTGCATCAGTATTTCGTTCATATCAGAATATTGAAAGGTAGTGACTTCACACTTTCCTCCCTAAAGTTGCTTTGCTAGTGAAATAGATTGCCTATGAGAATTCAGTTTGATACATTTTCTCTATAATTCTTTTATCTATGAAAATAACAATATTCAGAAAGCCTATATATTTTTGGAATTTCTTATTCCAACCATTAAGAAAAATGTTTATCCAATAGGTGAGTTATTGTATAATAGTTTTTAAAGTAAAATTATATCTTTTGTCGCTTTGGCTTTTTGTATATTCAAGAAAAATATGGATGCATATTTGTATACAAAAGCATAGGTTGTTCATTCAACATACTAGGAATAATAAATGGATTAATATCAATTTTATGTTTCATATACTGAGTATCTGTAGTCCTAGACAAAATTTTGGTTGTTTTATTATGATGGATCTTTAGAATTAAGACATCATTAAAGCCTTGTATGGAAATTGGAAAGTGGTTTTGAACTTGCATAACATGAATTTCCTTTCATCTTTGATGTGGTCTTGGAATTATTATGGTGCTTAACATAGCATAAGGACATAAAGGTATAATCCAGCCTCTGTTTGAGTTCTATAAAAATCATATAAATTTGGAATTTAGTAGGTTCTGGTCCAGGAATTCATTTTAATAATAAAAAAGGTTTTTGAATTGAATGCTTGTTGGTAACAAATGAAATAACACTGGCAGTCAAGCAAGAAACAAATGGTTGTAAAGAAATATGAGGCATTAGTTCAATTCTATTGAAATCAAGTTCCTTTGGCTTCTACTAATGTCTTATGTTAATATCTGCTATTGCTAGGATCAAGTGCCCCTAGTAGAAAAATATTGTTACATTGAGGAAATAATTTGGCAAGGAAGAACTGCACACCAAAGCTTTCTCATAAGAATATTCTGTAGAAGAAGTCATTCAGAACTCAGCAAAAGATGCGTTCCAGATTGCTCTCAGAATTTGAAATCAGTCTCCATTGATAACTAGAGCATCGGAGAAAAGCTTCAATAACTTTGTATAATTAAAATCTTAGTGATTCAGTTTTTGTACTCACTACTCTCTGGGTCTGAAAATCAGAGTTCATATGGATGTTTGAGACCATTTATATTCACCTATCCAAATTTTGAAATGTATCTTTTAAGTAAATTATGGTGAACATTAAAATGTTAAAGTTGTATTTTCATGTGGTTCTAATGTTGCTTCAGTCCTTGTTCCTTTGATTTGGACGGCCCTATAATCCTTTTGCTTAATGCTTCTGTTCTACAAAATGGTGAAAAATGTGAAATGGTTTTTCAGAATAACTTTAGCAGTACATCTACTGTGGGCCACGTTATGACTTTCAATAGGTCTGGGGTAGGAGGACAAAGCAAACTCTTTAATTTCACAAACTGGAAATGCTTTTGTTTATTTGGTATTTGGTAGTAAAACACAAAAAATATGATAGTAAATTATGGTGGGTGGTGTTGTGCCACGCTGGCAATCCGAGTGATTTTGTTTTTGTCCAATGAGATTGTTTTTAATTGATAAAATGAGTGATGGGGTGCGCTGAAGGGTGTTTGGATTGACTAAATGGTCCTTCGTGATTTTTCAAAATGACGGATGGGTCTGTATAGATCTGACGGCTGAGAGATTTTGGGTTGGAGTGAATATAATGTAACGGCCAATTATTGATGTAAGGCTGTTTTCCTGGGATATAAGATGCTGATCCAACGGCTGGAGATATAGCAAATGGGATTACTTCTAAACTAATTTGGATTTAAAATTTAAGATAAGGTTAGGCCAAGCTTAGCCAATGTTTGGCCGAACATTAAGCCAAAATAAAATTAATTTAAGTTGCTATTACAGGAGTTAAACCAAATTAATCATCATTAATATACATATATTATGGAAAGAATGATGTTTAACTTGTTCACAGTTAAATAAAGTGCATGGTTCAACTGATGGAATAAACTTCAGAGAAAAAATAAATAATAAATAAATCCGATACGCTCAAAAAAAAAAAAACCGAAACGTTTAAGATTCACAGTAACTCAAAAACGAAGCGAAATCGTTAGAAGAGAGAAGAACGAATTAACAATCAACATTCAACAATGAGGGGGTGCGGAACAAAACGGTGGCGTTTTTGCTTCTCTTTGTTTCAGGTAACATTTGTTGTTTAATGTTTAATGTTCTGTTTGGTTTGGTTTGAAAAATGTTTCTAAATTCACTTGAAATAATGACAACTTTTTAGGAAATATTAAGATTAAGATGATGCTTCCGTAAAACTGTTTTCTAAGAAACAAATTATCCTAAAACGAAGCTAAATTTTGTTTTTTGTTTGATTTGAATGAGAATTGACAACTGGCTTGGTTAATTTTTGAGATTTTAATTCTTGGGAAAACAAAAATAACTCAAAAATTTTTATGGGTTTTGCTTTGTTTTCTTTTTGGATTACTTTTTTCCTGGGAAATTAAACAGGGGACCAGAAACTTTGCGAGGTTTTGGGTGTTTCGGGTGTTATAATATAGCGGAAAAGTTTCGAAATTGTGTTTTAGTTTTGTTTTTAAGATTACTTCATAGATGTCTCCAACTCAGAGTTGGTTCCTCGGACTAGGAAATGCATTATTTTAATGAATTTTGCAATAAAATGACTTTTCAATTTCTCTTTTTGATGAATTGGGTTCTCTGAAAACTCACTGAAAGCACTTGAATTTGTTCTTGAGAATTGGGTTTTTGCTGAAACTAATTAAACTTTTTTGTGTGTGTTTTGGAAGAATTTTTGTTAGGAATAGCAGTGGCAGCTGATGATGCCTCTCCAAAGCTCGGAACTGTGATTGGTATTGATCTCGGAACAACCTACTCTTGTGTGGATGTGTATAAGAACGGTCATGTAGAGATTGTAGCTGTTTGTTTGTTTGTTTGGTTTTTTTTTTTTTTTTGATAATCAAGATAACTGAACTTTCATTAAATTGAGTTAATGCTCAAATGAGCTACATCAAACAACAGTTGACTTGCAATGACAGGCGGGGTATCTTCCACCCATATACAGCAATCAGTCACAGACTTGGCAAACTTTGCCATGATATGTGCTGCAGAATTTCTGGTCCTGCAAACATGGTTTACTTCCCATTAATTAAAAACACTAAGGTCCATTTTTATCCCTTCAATCACCTTCTGGATAGCGCTCACTGGACTCTTTGCACTGAAGGCTTTTATGACAACCTGTGCATCGCTTTCCACACTGATGTTGCTAAGACAGAGGTCCCTAGCAAAGTTGATGCCCTCCTCCACTGCTTTTGCTTCCGTTTCCAAAGCTTTCAAAGACAGCTCCACCCTTTTACTCATCGCGCCCATAATCTGTCCTTCCTCATTTCTGATGACCACACCCACCCCACAACAGCCCAATTCTTTAAACACTGCCCCATCAACATTGACCTTGTATCGCCCCCTTCTTGGCGGGGTCCAATGTTGCCCAGCTGAGCGCGATGGTCTACTCTGAACCTCATTTTTCTGCCTAACTTCCTTTGCATAGGCAGACGCTTCTCGCACTATCAAGTTGGCTGCTTTGCTCCTCCCTCCATGACAGATTGAATTCCTATTGCTCCACAGGTTCCATGCTGTGATCGCAAATAATTCCCAATCTAATTCAGGCTTCTTGAGCTTAGTTTCCCACACAACATCTATGAAGTCCCTGGGCGTAGTCTCAAAGAAAGGTAACTTCAGTCTTATACTTCCCCAGACTTCCCCTGCCAATTTACACCCCCACAGGACATGTTCCGTCGTTTCACAGCAGCCGCACAGCGCACATTTATCATCTTGCCCAATTCCCCTGCGTCTTAGCTGGTAATTTGTTGGGACTGTGTTCCGACATGCTCTCCACATAAAATGTTTAATCTTGTGAGGGCAGTTCATACTCCAGATCAGCTTCCACAAATCTTGCATACCTGAGTTGTTTGAGCTCTGCCCCCATTCCAACTTGTGGTCTGCCTCTCTCAACAGCAACTGGGCCACTTTGTATGCACTATTGACAGTAAAATTACCACTTGGATTAGCATTGATACACCATGTTGAATATGCTAATATGGATGCGGAAGTGAAAGATAAAGTATAAAACACAATAACACACTAGGATTACGTAGTTCAGCCTAACGGCCTACATCCACAGAAGAAACCTTAAAGGGCTATATCAATAATATATTATAGTGTAATACAAATCCTGTATTATAATAAACCATAACATGTGTATATATAGTAGACTAAACCCTAGATTAATAAACTTCTAGTACAAGTAGGAGATTTGGCTTGCACACAAAGTAGAATTAGGCTTAGGTTTATGCTAATGGGCTAATATATTTCTAACAATAGTCAATGATCAAGGGAACAAAATCTCACCCTCTTGGGTCGCATTCACTGATACTGAGCATTTAGTAAGTGAACTTTATTCAACTTTTTGGATTGATATTGAATGTGGTTTTGTTGTAAACAATGATGAAGTAGTAAAAATGGATCACTTGCACTAGTACTATGAAAAATGATTGATTAATAATAAATTGTGAATTCAATCAAACAATTATTTAGATAGTTGTAGTTTTTGGTTTTGTTGAGAAGAATGATAAAGTAAGTGAATTGGACCACTTGCCTTGATAATGATAAATTATCCCATTTTCAAAAGTTTCTGACCCACACTAAAGAGTAAATCTCATGGTTTAAGATTTAGATTGATATGCTTCGGTTTTGTGTTTTGGAGGGGTAAATTGAATGGCATGTATGATTTGGTTTTGTTTGTAGGTTTGATGATCTGGAGGTTTAGAGGGATATTAAGTTTTTGCCTTATAAGATTGTGAAAAAGGATGGGAAGCCTTATATTCAGGTGAAGGTGAAAGGTGAGACAAAAGAGCTTAGCCCTGAGGAAATCAGTGCTATGATATTAGGGAAAATGAAGGAGACGGCCTAGGCATATTTGGGGAAAAAAATCAAAGACGCAGTTGTCACTGTTCCAGGTATGGTCAAAATTGTTTCTTGAAAAGTTTGTTTCTAAATCATTACTGATGTATATAAATAGTGCATTATCAAATTTGCTTACAGAAATCGGAATTTAGGATTTTTGAGTGCTAATATAACTTCTGAATGAACAACTGAACAAGGACTATGTTCTGTACACTAGGATTAGTGCATGTTGAATTTTTAGCATATTATTTTTAGGAAAAGCTGCAAAACAGTGAAGCATAACCAATGTAAAAAGGACAGATTTTTGGTTGATATTTATAAGAGTTGTGAACTTGTGATTGCTATGTTTCTGTCTATGTTTCATGGTCTAATGGTTTTATATCTGTTGCTTGTTGTAGCCAATTTCAATGATGCACAGAGGCAAGCCACAAAGGACGCAGGCATCATTGCCGGGTTGAATGTGGCTCAGATAATTAATGAACCTACTGCTGCTGCTATTCTATGGTCTGGACATGAAAGGGGGAGAGATGAACATTTTGGTTTATGATCTTGGTGGTGGTACTTTTGATGTTAGCATCTTGACCATTGACAATGGTGCGTTTGAGATTCTTGCCACTAGTGAAGACACCCACTTGGGAGGAGAGGATTTTGACCACAGAGTGATGGATTACTTCATCAAGTTGATTAAAAAGAAGTACAACAAAGATATCAACAAGGATTACAAGGCTCTTGGGAAGCTTCGCAGGGAATGTGAGAGAGCAAAGAGAGCATTGAGTAGCCAAAACCAAGTACGAGTTGAGATTGAGTCTCTTGTCGATGGTATTGACTTCTCAGAGCCTTTAACACGGGCAAGGTTTGAGGAGTTGAACATGGACTTGTTTAAGAAGACAACGGGGCCAGTGAAGAAGGATTTGGAAGATGTAGGAGTGAAGAAAACAAATATAAATGAGATTGTCCTAGTTGGAGGAAGCACCCGAATTCCCAAGGCACAACAGCTGTTGAAAGACTTTTTTGATGGCCAGGAGCGCCAAACAAGGGTGTGAATCCTGATGAGGCTGTTGCCTATGGTGCAGCAGTTCAAGGTGGAATCCTCAGCGGTGAAGGTGGGTAAGAAACTGGAGGTATGATTTAGTTTTAATGTTAATTTGTTGTTTGATATTAATAGATTTGGCATATTGTGACAAATTAATATGAGATTTTCCCTCTTTGGTTTTTTGTGGGCTTACTTTTGCTTGATGTTGCTCCTTTGAGTCTGGGTATTGAAACAGCTAGTGGAGTGATGACAAAATTGATCCTGAGGAATACTGTTATCCCAACTAAGAAGTCTCAAACCTTCACCACTTACCAAGACCAACAAACCAGTGTCCATCAAGGTATGACATGAATACATGCAAGAATGAAGAAACCTTTCTCTATAATAAGCATCCTCTATTTGGTGTTGTTAGACTAACGTGACTTTGAAAATTTTCAGGTCTTTGGAGGTGAAAGAAGCTTGACAAAGGATTGTCGTGAACTCGAGAGGTTTGATCTATCTGGCATTCCACTTGCTCCAAGGTAATCTAAAACAGAAATGGACTGTTATAATTGTCTATTGTCACTAGCTTGAAGGAAACATAAAATTTCTGCATTGCAATGATTTTTATATCCTATATTACTATAGCTTGCCTATTGTCACTAGCTTTAAGGAAACATAAGATTACTGCATTGCAGTGATTTTTATATCCTATATAACTATGGCTAGCAGTTTCTGACCAATGTTCTGATTCTCATTACAGGGGATTCCCCCAAATTTAGGTTACCTTTGAGGTTGATGCTAATGGCATCTTACATGTGAAAGCAGAAGACGAGGCAGCTAAGAAGTCAGAATCCATCGCCATCACTAATGACAAGGGACGTCTGAGCCAGGATGAAATTGATAGGATGGTGAAGGAAGCTGAGGAGTTTGCAGAAGAGGATAAGAAGGTGAAGGAGAAAATTGATGCCAGCAACAAGTTGGAGACTTACATCTACAACATGGGGAGCACCATTGGTGACAAGGACAAGTTGGCAGATAAGATTGATTCAGACGATAAGGAGAAGATTGAAAGCGCATTGAAAGAAGCTCTTGAATGGTTGGATGATAACCAGAACGCAGAGAAGGAAGATTTTGATGAGAAATTGAAAGAGGTTAAAGAAGTATGCAATCCAGTTATAAAACCAGTTTATGAAAAGAGTGGTGGAAGCTCTACTGGAGCTGAGGATGAAGAACCAAACGATGGGTTGTAGAATGCTTGGAGCATAGGGTTCAAATTTGTAGAGTTTTTATTTTTATTTTTTTCTGACCTGCAAAGTTTGTGAGTAGTTAGCCAAAATGCTCATTACTGGATGTTATTCCTTTTTGAGTTCAAAAATTTCAAGAATATATACATAATTTTCTAGAAATTTGAATTTTCTTTGTTACATATTTAATTTATTTCAATTGTGAGGTGGTGCACATAGTGATGTCATATGCTGATGATGTTTGTGATTATGAGATAAGAAAGCATGACACATGACCATAAATCAAATTCTACATATTTTATGGTGCAATATGCATAGATTTCAGCTCGTAGAAAGGCGAATGGTATTCTAAGAAAACAAGACTTAGGTACAGTACTTAGGTATTGTTTCTTAGGTTCTTTTTTAAGATTCTGTCATGTGAATTTTTTCTCATGGGATGGAAATGTATTTTTTAGTTAAATAACCACATGACTAAATCTTAAGAGGAGAACTTAAGGAACAGTACCTAAGGTATTGTACCTAAGTTTTATTCTTCTAAAAATTGCTTTGAAAAACTTCTCTACAGACTGCTGTTCATTAATGTCTCCATCATAGCTAGAGAGCTTAGCCTCTTCTTCCTTAGCAGGATCCATCATCAACAATACCTCCAATTGTTGCAAACCCAAACCGTTACCTGCTTCCCACTGTTGGATAAAATTATAATCGGGTGTTGGCATGAATATGTCTGCATTTTCAATGTTAAACACAAGCACAAGCACAAATACACTCTTGTTTTAGCCCCCCAAAAAAAAAAAAACAACTCACATAGGCTAGTCACTATTTTTAATTGGGTCGATAGTTTCACATTTATTTTAATTGGTCCATGATATTTATCTCTTGATAAATCTATCTAATTGGCCTCATATTTTATTGAGCATGTCCAATTTTAATTTAAGATCCATTGATTATTGGTGACTGTTACTAAGGATAGAATTGGATTAATGCAAAGAACTCAGATTTCTTTGCCATTGGATGAACCCCACCTCCTGCCTCACTCCCACACCCTATACATGCTGTCCTCACCTCACACAAGGGAGAGACCTCATTTTCTCAGAAATTCTCATCATTCATTCCTAAAATCCTCTCTACTACTCTCTTATTTCCTCATGGTCACATGTCACATGTGAGTTGTGACATGACCATAGTACACACCCAAATTCTCCTCAGCTAGTTAAGCACTAATGCCTAGATCCGAACCCTTAAAACCACAAACACATTCAACTAAGCCCAGCTTCAAGCTTCAAACTTCAAACTCCAAACAAAACCAAACTCCAGCTACACAGGCCTAATCTGATAATCAAATAAGACCCATTCCAATCTTTTAAAAACTTAAAACCCACATTGAAACAAAACAAAATTTCTTATTGAAATTTATAAGGCCCAACTCGGAACACTCCAACAATACTTCAAAAACTCAAGCCCAAATTTTCGAGTCCAAAGAACAAAACCACCGACCACCCAGATTCAAACTAAATTACGAACCATAGGCCCATGCAAAAATTACAAAATTGCCCAAAACTTCCTAAACTCACACATTGGTCATCCATATTTCTCTAAATTATACATAGGCCCCCAAAATTTTCAAAAATTATACTTTGACCCCAAAACTTATCAATTATATTTTGACCATAACTTTTTCCAAAAAAAATTTTCACCCCCAAAACTCTCAAAAATTGCCCAAAAGCCCCAAGATCATAAAAATGTCATTTTTTTATTTCAACGCCAATTTTCATCAAAATAAAATAAATGAAGTGTCTTCAAGAACTATAAATTTATGAAATGTTTAATCACACAAATTTAACCATTATGTTTTTTTGATGTCTTTTTGCACGAAAAAGATGCGTTGAAGGAATGAATTGTAAGATTGAGCCTGTTGTGCGATGATATGGAGTGAGGTTTGATATATAATTCAAAAATGGAATTTTTGTTTTCCAAAAATAATTTTAAAATAAATTCTCTCTAAAAAAATAGTTTAAAAAACAGTGAGTTTCAAAATGTATTTTTACTTTGAAGCATTTATGTTTTACTTTAAAAAATAGTTTTAAAATAAATTCTCTCCAAAAATTCTAACTACCATATACTCAAGTTACCATATAAATAGTGAGTTTTAGAATGTATGTTCGCTTAGAAAGTCGTTTATGGTTCGTTTGGATTAAGGGAGAGTAAATTCTGCTCAAAATTAGTCCATTTTCAGTCAACTCTACTCTATTAACCTTCACTTCCCCTCAATCCAAATGGGACCATAGCTAATTTGGAAATAAAATTGGTTCTCCACGGTTCTTCCCATCTAAGCTCACAAGACTTATTCCTCAAAATGTTTTTAAGCTATTGCATCAATGTCAGCAAAACCTTGCAGTAGTTTCATGACGAGCACATGGAGTGCACCAATTTTTTATTCGAATAAGGCAATCCCACGCTTATGTCATATTAGAAATCTCATGCTGCTACCATAAAGAAACTGGTATAGTCTGTGTCTTATCATGAAATTGTACCAAGGATTTGTTGACTGACACAATGACTAAAAAACGTGTGAGGAAAAGACGTTCCATGAAGTAGTAGCCTTTTCTTTGATGGCAAGGAGCCAAGCAAGAACAAGGGTGTCAACCAGCAAACCATAGTATCCATCAAGGTATTACATATGAATCCACGCAAGAATGAAGAAACCTTACTCTATTATAAACATGCTGCATGTAGTGTTTTGAGACTAATGTGTCTTCGAAAATTTTCAGGTCTTCAAAGGTGAAAGAAGCTTGACAAGGATTGTTGTGGACCTGGGAGGTTTGATTTATCTGGCATTCCACCTGCTCCAAGGTAATCTAAACAGAAAATGGACTGTGATATTTGTGTATTGTCACTAGTTTAAAGGAAATAGAAGTTTACTGCATTGCAATGATTTTTATACTATATAACTATAGCCTATAGCTTGTGGTTTCGGACCAATGTTCTTATTCTTATTGCAAGGGAGTCCACCAAATTAAGGTTACCTTTGAGGTTGACCAATGGTATCTTACATGTGTAAGCAGAAAAAAAAAGGCAGCTCAGAAGTCAGAAGAGGATAAGAAATTGAGAGGATGCTGAAGGAGGCCGAGCAGTTTGCAAAAGAGGATAAGAAGGCGAAGGAGAGAATTGATGCCAGGAACAAGAGTTGGAGACGTACATCTACAACACGAGGAGCACCATTGGAGACAAGGACAAGTTGGCAGATAAGATTGATTTGGACGATAAGGAGAAGATTGAAAGAAGCTCTCGAATGGTTGGACAATAACTAGCACTTGGAAAAAGAGGTCAAGATTAGTACTTAGGCGTATAAGGAGAAATAGTGTACTATTCATATATTGAAGTATTTTTTAAAGCTTCCATAGCAAATTCGAAACAATTTAGTGTATCATATGAGGATGCTTATGAGGTCATTCCAAATAGAAGTAAATATGTTGTAAGTTGTAACAGAATGTCAAGTTTTCTAAAAAAACTTCAGAATGTTCACATTGGGGAGAAGGTTGGAAATTGGCTTTTGAAACATTTAACTGTGTGTAATTCTTTCCTAGAGAAAGAAATTTTTGCAATAGGTAAGGTCCTAATTTTTATACGAGTGTTTGTTGTGAAAATATGGTGGATCAGTACACAAAATGGCGAAAATTATCTACTAAAAAGTAAAAATATGCATTGTGCTGTGCCGTATACATAGATTTTTTGGTTGAATCTTCTTGGACATTCTTTTTACTCAGACATGTACTTGACAAGTCACTGACCTTGTATGGAAACAAAATAATTTTGTCTTGGGTAAGATTAAGTACTAGAATAGTAGGATTTGTCTAGTTGACATTACTGATTAGGATAATGACTGTTACAGTCTGGTTTTTCTTTCCAAGCAGTAACGTGTTAATTTCTAATTTAGATATGCATTTAGCTGACTGAATATGCTGTTATTTGTTATTAAATACCCCCAAATAAGATTTCAGTCTACACTACTCTACTCAACCCAACAACCGCGGATCAATTGTTTAGAGTATGCAAGCAATTCAATCTACATGGTTTAAAGCTCCACATGAATAAATTAATAAATAAACTTACAAACTGATTGGTGATGAGCTGTATCTTTTAAACACACCAAGCAATTTAACCTACCAGAATGGTACCAGAGAATTTGGACAGTGTAAAGCTTAAGAGCTTCTAAGCTCTTTGCAAACATGATCTAACATGCCCAGAAATTCTCTCACAATGACAAATATCCGAAGTGGGTTGTCTTCGTGTTTGCTCACATCTCCATGAAAGTACTCAGTAATTTCGTTGACATGTGTTAGGACCCTATCTTCTTAGGATCCGGATCCTCTCCATTTCCCTTTGAAATGGAGAGGGTCCAGTACACGGACAAGATTTCTTTGAAAATTATCAAGGGCAAATACCTGCCATGCCATTTAAAATGTTAAAACATACGTAACTGGGGTTCAACTTCTTTAACTCAACCGGACAAAAACAAACCACAGTCTTCTTTTGCCTCTGCCTTTTAGGTTCCCTTTTAATTTTCAGTCACTTGTCCAGTTAAAATACTTCAACAAACAGTGTTAAAAAGACTCTCTTTGTCTGTTTTTTCTTTTTCTTTTTCTTTTTCATCTTCCCTTTCCAATGATAACACATCAGATATGTCTTCAAATCTCAGACTTCAAGTTGGAACTTTTCCTTATGCTGAGAATAACTTGAGAGTTTGGATCAATCTTCCCAACAAGTTTTTTTATTTCAGATTTTTATCAATGCCATATAGTAAATATATCATTATCATCAACAAAAGCCATAATTTTTTTTTTAATTTTATTTAAAAAGCTCTCCTTTTCTCTCTCTCATGGCTTCCTCCGTAAATCCAAATCTCCAAAACCAAAAATCCAAATCTGCTGATCAAGCCTCAGGACTCCATTGAGCGGTAGTTTGCAACAACATTTGGTTCGTCTTTTTTTGTTTTTGTTTTAGTAGCTTGCGGCTTGTGGGGTTTTGAATAGAGGTTAAGAGCAAGTGACCAATGCTGGCTCAAGGCATAGGCAAGTTGGGCCTAGGCCTAAGGCCCCACCAAAAAACAAAATTTTCCTTAGGAAAAAAAGCCTCACTTTCCATAGTTAAAGGCCCAAATTTTTATAAAATTATATATATATTTTCTAAAGGTTGTACAATTTTTTTATTAGTGATGTTAAGGATACTACAAATTTTACTATTGGCTTACAAATTACTATGTTATTAATCACAAAAAAGTGATATAAACATTCATTAGTTAAATTGATGAAGTTCATCAATGAGAGACAATATTACATTATATTTTGAACATTTTATAGTGCTTTTAATTAGCGCATTTTTCTTTTTCATTTCTATTAAGACTCTCAAAGTACGAGACTAATAGAACCTTAACTCAATTGAAACCCTAAAATATTTCAAAAAGACGTTGCAAATGTGTTAAATCATCAATTATAGATTAATCTCTCCTAATAGTTTGAGACTTTGATTTTTGTAAAATAATATCCTACAAAGCCATACACCAAATAATATCTATCTCTCTCTCTTAAAATCAAAATATAAAATTAAAAACTAGATTACAATTTTATTTAATTATGCATCGTCTTATATCCAAAATAAAGTATCTTTTTCAATTGCAATATATTTTTATTTCTTTTTATTAATATTTATAGGTTCAACTATGATATTCAATTCTCTATATGAAATTAACATTAATCTAGTTGGTATTATTTATGTATTTAATGTATTAAATTAACCTTAATTTGATTAGTATTAAATAATTTTGTTTAATTAATATTTACATATTAAAGGCCCTGCATAAATTTTTCGCCTTAGGCCCCAAATTATGTTGGGCCGTCCTTGCAAGTGACCACCAAAAAAAAATCATAGACCCAGTAAACCAGCACCACCACAGACCACCATAGACCCACCACGCAAAATACCCATACCAAACCCACCACCATAGCATCGTCGATCTCCACGGAACAAAATCAAGCCACTGATTTGATAGAGAGGGAGAAAGAGAGCAAACCACTGAATCCACAACACTGCCGATCTGAGAGAGAGGGAGAAGGTTTGCAGATGCGATACCCACATGCTTCATAAAAAATGAAAAAAATCAAAACGTATGGGAAGCAAACATTTTCTGTTGATCTGAGAAAGAGAGTTTGAAATATGAAATGGGTTTGGTGAGAGAGACTTAGGTTTGTCTTTGTCCGAGTTAAAGAAGTTGAACCCAGTTAAGTATGTTTTAACCTTTTAAATGACGTGGCAGGTATTTGGCCTTCATAATTTTCAAAGAAATCTTGTCCATGTACTGGACCCTCTCCATTTCCTTTGAAATGGAGAAGATCCGAATCAATCTTCTTCTCCCTGCAAGTCTTTCAGAATTTTCTCTGCATAATTTATGAAGGATCTCATTGAGTTGACAAAGTTTCCATTTTGTTCATCCATACACAAGTCCTTTTGTACTAGATGTTGCAGTTTGGCCAATCCATCTGATAGGGTTGAGACAGAGCTTACAAGAACATTCAAGTCAATTGTAGCTGTCTCTTTCACATTGGAGAGTTCTTGTTCGATGCTAGGCACCTAGGGGGTCCAGCCCACTTGTTTGTCACATTAGTCAAAGCTCAATTAATGAGCTTGCCTCCTTATGCTTCCAAAGTCAGGTTTTGGTTTAATGCAAAGCTGGACAAGTGTATGAGACACGCTGAGGAGGGAAGAAGGAAAAGAAAAGAAAGGCCATTCGGCCAGGGTGTGTGATTAAGAGAGAAACACACTGAGGAAGAGCTGAAGCAAGAGAGCCATTCGGCCATTGTGAGAAAAACACAAATAAGAGTTTCAGGAGGTGCAGTACGAAGAGAGAGAGAAAAAAACACAGTGAGAGTGTGAGAGAGCAAGAAACAAAAAAGAGACATTTTTTTTTGCTCTAGCTACACATAAGGAAGATAAATTGGTGGAGTTCTCATGGAGTTTTTGAGTGCTACAGCCATGGAGAGTTGGAGTATTCATATGAAGATTTTGCTACTGGCTTTGTGGTGAGATTGTATATTGGATACAAGTTTAGCATAAACTTGATAGTTGTAATCTCTATTTCATAGTGGATATTTTTCGAAACTGCCCCGTGGTTTTTTCCTCTACACCGAAGGGTTTTCCAAATAAGATTTGGTGTTGTTATGTTGTTGTATTTATATGGTGCTTGCTAAAAATTTTTGTTTCCATAATATTGCTATTGCTTGGTAGTTATATATTTTAATTCACATATAGACATTGAGGGGATTAGGATTTTTTCTAACTTTCTTCCATAATCAAACTGCTAATTTGATATATAAATATATATATATATATATATATGATATAATATAATATAATCTATATATATCAATATATATTACTAAAAGTTGAAGCATAGTGTTTAACATAATTTGTCCTACAATTTTAAAATGGTTTTTACAATTTTCAGCCCTATAAATCCCAGCCCAATAAATCCAGCCCACTACTTATTTATTTACTTCCATTATGACCCTTTAATAAATCTATATAATTAATCTAGCCCACCTCTTATTTATTTTGTTCCATTATCAAGCCCAACCTAAAGCCTTTTCAATTCAGCTTAAAGGAAAAATAAATAAATAAATAATGTTGAAGCCTTCAGGGTTTTGTGTGAGCCTTTTCAGCTTAAAAAAAAAAAAAAAAAAAAAATTGAAGCCTTTAGGGTTTTGTGTGACCAAATAGAAACGTGAGGAGAAAGAGAGTTTGAAGATTGTAACGTGGAGGGAAGCTTAAAGGGGGGGAAAAAAACGTTGAAGCCTTTAGGTATTGCGTGAAAAAATAGAAAGTTTGAAAGCTACCCACCTTCCTGCTCTACCATTTCGCAGTAATGGCCGCCTATCTGATTTCCTTCCTTCTTGTCTTTCTTTCCACGGTGTATAAATACTTAAAGAACTTGCCTACTTCGATTGAGTTATCTCTACATCTCAATTATTTTTTGCCCCATTATTTTGTTTTATGGTTTATGTTTCCCTTATTAGATTTTGTTATAATTCTATGTGATTCCAACTTCTTAGTGTAACTCTGATTTCTTAGCATAGTGTTGTGGTTTTAGCTTCCACTGTCTACTTCAATATCATGATTGTATAACATGGATTGAGTTTTAGAATTAAAGCAAATTGTTTTCCTAGTGTTTCAATTTTCTACAGTAATTTTTCTGCATAATTGTGTTTATTGTGGTCTTTGGTTTAGACTTGGTTTGATATTCATGGTTTTAATTTTAAGTCATTGTGCAAGTGTTTTTATTTTGTGCTAAAATTGTGTTTTTTAATCGAGATTTATAAGGCTGCTATTGTGTCACTGATTGTTTACTGCATCTTTTTTAGATGTTGAATTTTTTATTGCTGGGTTTTTTTAATTAAATACCTACCTCTTTTGGGTCTGTTCATTTTACATGTTACATTAAATTTAAAATGTTATATAAGTTTAGAATTGTAGCATTTTTTTTTTCTTTCCAAATATAAGTATAATACCTATATTAGTGAAACTTTAATTTTAAGGTAATCTTGTAAATATTTTTCATTTTTTTGCTTTTTTAAGGCTCATATCTCTAATTTCTAATGTTTATTTATTTTATTTTATTTTATTGCATTTTTTTTCCTAAAACTAAAGAGTTCGGCCTAAATATAAATAAATTTTTGAGCCCAAAATTGAAAAAATAAAATAAATAAAAACCTACAAAAACAATCAAGTTAAGGCCCAATTAATCCAAAATTGACTAAAATAGACCAAACTGAATTGGACTGAATGGACCAAAGTGGATCAAAATGAAGCAAAGTAGACCAAATGGACCATGGTGGACAAAAATTGACCGAATTAGACTGGACTGAATGAGTCAACATGGACCAAAATACACTGATGTATACAAAATGAATCGAAGTTAATCGAATGGACCAAAGTAGACAAAAATGGACTAAGCTGGACCATAATTGACCGAAATGCTACACTAATATAGCTTAACAGAAAGATAGCAACAATAAACATTACACTTTAACGTTAGAGGTTATATATATTAGTGGATCTAGCAGCGTGTGACAAAAAACTCCTCCAATTCAATGAAGAATTCATGGGCCCTAGAGTATTCCAACACTATCATGCTATAAAAAATCATATTTGTTTGTTGTAATTAATTGCCTTTTTTGAAATTTTACTTCGTGAGAAAATATAATGATAAGAGTGGCAGCTGATTGTGTACTCATGTTTGTTTCATATTAGTTTTATTCAATACCAAAAAAAATGGACTTCGAAGAATTTTGGGCGGCGGCCAAGAGTGAGCATCAGCTGGAAGCAACGGAGAGCAGGGAAAAACATCAATGCATGCACGAGCTGTTTGAGAAGATTGGCAAACAGCGGATAATGTTTGAAGGCACTCGCCTTTGTATTCTCATTAGCTTAACTTCTCCTGGCATCTAATGATTACTTCCTAGCTATATTGATATTGGGAAATTTTTTTTTTCCAGGATTTTGTTTAGTTTCCAGTTAAAATACTTGAAGTGCTTTTTGTTTTCCTGGCTTCAAGAGATATGAACAAAAACGAAGAATCTCTTTTGATGTCAGTATGTGCTGCAATTTCAGATAATCCCATTGGCAAAGAATTTGAAAGACTTGCACTGAAGAATAGGACTTTCGGGTTGATATTGTAAATTCCATATTTTTATAATACATGAATTGTGATAATTGCGTCATATCCACTAATGGCTATTTATTACAATTGGGTTTTTGCAATACAGTACCGGTTAGCTAAGTAGTCCCAAATCTTCCACATAAATGATACGTTAACTGGTTTGAATTCCTCTGGAATTACCGTCAAAGTGACCAAATTATCCTTAGCTCTTTTCACAGCCACTTTCATGGGTACTCCAACTCTGTCCCCCATTATTTCAATAATCTGCCACAATTCACAAATCATATAGACCATCAGAATCATAATCATAAAAATAGGAAGCAAAAAACTCAATTAGGCAAAAGCATGAGTTTTCTGAACCCAAACTCAATTAAATTGGAAATTTTTGCACACCACATGTATCATGTTATATTCTCCCTCCCTTTTTTCGGAAGTTAAGTTATATTCTCTGTCGATATCCTTTAGTTTCTCATCACAGACTTAAAATATTCTGACAATCAACACATTCAATCATAAATCCATTATGAGGCCCTCAGGACCAGAATTCCTGCCAGCAGTCACTAAACTGTAGTTTAATCAAAGGAAAATGTACAACAATCTAAGATTAAGGTTATATATCCATTAATCACGAACTGCTCAAATTCCAGCCATTAAATATTTTAGTGTTTTTTACTTCTCATTGCAAAATGCATAATTTCCACCTACTGACATCAATTAAGGTCCCAAATACCTCCTCGATGCTTTCAACAGGTTTCCCATCAAATTCAATCACAACATCGTCAGGACGAAATCCAGCACGATCAGCAGGGGATCTACGAGTCACCTAGTAAAATAATCAGAAACCATCAGAAATGAGAAGATGCCTTTTTTCTTGATTATTATCAACGTCATATCTTCAGGAAATCCTTAGGATACCACAAATTCTATTTCCCAGCGTGGAATTAGTGCATATTCCTTCCATTTGTTACTATGGCAGAAGGGAACAGAATTCCTAAATAATATAAAATCAACACACAAATCAAGGCCCACTATTAATTTTAAATGGAAACATCAAAAATATATTTTGCCCAACACTGCTTTAGTGGGAAGCCACCCACTCCACCAGATAAACCCAACCCAAATCCTAACCTGGATCTGATTGACATTAACTAAAATCACTGTTAAAATATCAGTTCATGCAAACAAAAGACCAACCACAGCAAAATAAATATGTAGATCCTTTTGAGCCTCTAGTATTTTGATCAGAGTAGGGTTCACTAGAAAGCACAGCATACTACCCTCAAAAGTCAGGCCCCATCCAGACCCTAAATCTAACCTAAACCTCTGTCAAAATAAAGCAAAGTCAGTAAAAATATTTGGTCACAGACCCAATACCATTTTTCCCATCCTAGTGTGACAGACAAGGTTAATATCTATAAAAGAGGGGGTGGGGGGAGGGGATTGTAAACCCTACATGTAGCCCGCAAAACTCCATTGAGATAAGAATCTAAAGAGTAAGTTTGCAAATAAGTATAGAAATTAATAAAACATGCATCACCCAAAAAGAACAAATTATTGTGATCTTAGATATATTTTCAAGTATAACGTATAACCCTTCATAAAACATGGCCAAGTACATTATAATACAAAAGGGTATCTCATGGGACCACCCTCTCATAGCATATGGGACCCACACATGTTGTAAGAGGGAGGTTTCATGAGACCGTCTCATAAGATGCTTTTTTCATTTTGCTTTATAAAATAAGATTGGGGGTGGAAACAAATAGAGGACATACCATAGGTACGAGAACACCCTTATTGACATTTGGAAATGTGATATCATTTCCTTTAAGTTGTGCAATCATCATCTCGTCAAGATCAACCACTCTCAGTCCAAGCCAAGGTCGAACCACCCTTCTGCACAAAATTACCATCTATTACGTGGGCTCGTATAGTTGTGATGCTTTCAAATGAATCTTTTTTTTTTTTTGGGATAAGTAGATGCTTTCAAATGAATCTTAAAAAGTCTTTTGGGATCATACAAGAAACCTAGAATAAAATCCTTCCTTTTATGCACCCATACATTTTGAAACCACAATTTTTTATTTACCTAAAACCCAAAAAAAGTATTTTGAAACCAACAACCTCCCCCTCCACTCATTTTTGCTCGGAAGTGTCATTTCAGCTAGTGCTCTTTCGCAAAGTAGGTGAATAAACAACATGAGAAGAAGCCTAGAATAAAACCTTAAAGGGGGTTTAAGCCTACCAATATGTAGCTCATAGGCCAATGCTCTAATAACCACAAAGAGAGAGAGATTGGCATGTATAGAAATTTCATCAATACCTCTTGTGACAGAAGCATCTATGAAATTTTAAGCACAAGTAGCTCCAATGGTTGGGGGAAGAATCAGAGTTGTCTGTCGTTTACTCATCAATTGGGAGCTACAAGTATGTACTGAGTATTTCAATGCAACTTAATCCACACTTTTTCTTCTTCATTTTTTTCCTTTAGAAATTTACTCACACAACGGAAACACAAACCCCCAACCCAACCCATACCAAACTTAAGGGAGGTGAAGGCGCAACTGATCCATAGGACATTGGCAAAACTTAATCCAAATGTATAAATTGGAAATATCTTGGAACAGAATGAGAAAATGAAGGGTTTGATATAATGTGGTGAATATTTCATCAAACCAACTTTTGCAAGCTCGCTCACTCAAGATATAAAATCTGACAGTAAATGAATTATTCCATGTTAACACTACATACTAAATTTCCAATTAAGTATCTGATTTTATGCTTAAAATAAGTAGTCCCATGCAAAAATATAAGAACATACCCACTTTTCTTAAAATGCTGTATAATTTTAGAGACCGAATCAACCGGTACAGCAAAACTCACTCCATCAACAGCAAGTCCCATACTAATTACACCAATAATTTCTCCATCAACATTGACAACGGGGCCCCCAGAATTTCCCTATGCCATATTAAGTAGAAAAAATCAATGTCAAGTATGTAACAAAGCCTCCAAGACTATACATACATACATACATACATACATATATATATTCATTTTATGAGGCATGATCCCTAACTGATCGTGCATCCCCTTAGGGTCATAAATTTAAATGAAAACAACTTCAACCATCTCAACTTAAACCCTCTAAAGACACATGTGTGCATGCACACACAGTCTTACCACATTAGTTGCACAATCCGTCTGTAAATACTCTGTCCGTATTCCAACCAGGCCCAAGTCACTGCTTTTACGGTCAACACAACTACATCCAGAGGGAACAATATGAGGGAAGGCATTAAGAATCAGTAACTTATAGTATCATTAACACACACACACACATATATATATGGATAATAACAGTACATAGAAATTTTGTAATGTGAATTTATTCTGAATACCTTACAATACCAGCTGAGATAGTATTATGAAGAGAAAATGGACATCCTATAGCAACAACCCAGTCCCCAGGACGAAGCTTACTGGAAGAACCAAGTGTTGCAGCCGGAAGCGGGGTTTTTGAATGTATCTTTACAATTGCAACATCAGAATGTGAATCGGAACCCACAATTGTACCCACAAATGTCCGACCATCTTGCAAAGTCACACAAACCTGCAACAATTGTTCAGACATCAATATGAGGTGTATACCTCAGTACTAAAACTATTCAATGATATCTTAAAATTCTAAACAATTTAAATGAACAGAGAAATGATGAGTCCAATATATAAAGAAACTAATAAAGCAACAGCATGCACTGTACTGAAAGTTCAAAGCTTAACTTTTTTCCTACTTATGTTGTGCACAACACTCAGGGATAACATAGGGAAAGACAAACAATCAATGCATGCACTATCCACACATCTACTTATCCATCAGATTTCAACTGTCAATCATTTGCATCGCTGAATGCTGAACCAAAACTACTAGAAAAAATCATTATTACAAGTTATTAAGGGAGACAGGACATACAAAGCGCCAAAGACACTGACCTTTCCTTTGACTGAACCCCCCTTGCCTTGAATATTATCCACAATATGAGCGCATGTTAAAATTGTACCATCCTGATCAATTATAGTTCCTGACCCTATTCTCTCATTAGTAATGCCATAGAACCCAAACCCTATCAAACACAAAGATTACAAACAACTGTTAGATCCTATTTTTAAACAAATTAACTAAATCTCAAACATATACAACCACCCAAAATATATACCGTGTGTAAACCAAAGATTGACTACAGCAGGACCAACCCTAGCAGCAGCATTTGCAATTGTATCTCTCCCCAAACAATTGCAACGTGGTTTGGGGTCACCTCCAACCGCCTCAGAGTTGTCGTTCTTTACATCCGATGATGGAACCGAACCAACTCTAGAAGAAAATAATGGAAGCGTTCCTACAATTTCAAGCTCAAATTGAACCCAAAAACACATATATACATAAATAGGAAACAATCTATTGCCAAATAAATTTAAGAACAAACCAGATTGCCATTGATCCGATGAAAGTAACAAAGGGCGGGGAAACATGTACTGCGTAATTGGCCATGGTAGCGATATTGATTCCTGCAGAGCCACAGGAACCTTCACAGCTACATTTGCTCCTAAAATTTATCGTAACAAAAGCATATAAGATTTTTTTTTTTTTTTAAGAACCAATTGGAATTGTTGTGGTCTGTTTGATTTAAGAACATACTAAATTAAACCCAATTCTCAGTTTTGTCTTTCAAGAAAGACCCACAAAGAAAGAATCAAAATTTAAACTTTAGCTACATTTGCTCCAAAAATTTATCATAACAAAAAGCATATAAGTTTTTTTTTTTTTTTTTTAAGAACCAGTTGGAATTGTTGTGGTCTGTTTGATTTAAGAACATGCTAAATAAAACCCAATTCTTAGTTTTGTATTTCAACAAAGACCCACAAAGAAAGAATCAAAATTTAAACTTTACCTGCATTTGCTCCTAAAATTTATCATAACAAAAGCATATAAGATTTTTTTTTTTTTGAAAGAACCAATTGGAATTGATGTGGTCTGTTTGGTTTAAGTACATACTAAATAAAACCCAATTCTCAGTTTTCTATTTCAACAAAGACCCACAAGAAATAATCAAAATTTAAACTTTAGCTACATTTGCTCCTAAGATTTATCATAACAAAAGCATATAAGATTTTTTTTTTTTTTTTTTAATAAAGAACCAATTGGAATTGTTGTGGTCTGTTTGATTTAAGAACATACTAAATAAAACCCAATTCTCAGTTTTCTCTTTCAACAAAGACCCACAAAGAAAGAATCAAAATTTAAACTTTAGCTACATTTGCTCCTAAAATTTATCATAACAAAAGCATATAAGAATTTTTTTTTTATTTTTTATTTTATATATAAAGAACCAATTGGAATTGTTGTGGTCTGTTTGATTTAAGAACATACTAAATAAAACCCAATTCTCAGATTTCTATTTCAACAAAGACCCACAAAGAAATAATCAAAATTTAAACTTTAAAATTTCTCAATTATACCCAAAAAAAAAAAAAAAAACCAAAGAAGTGGTAAAAGAATCAAAACCCAGAAAAGAAAATTAGAAGCTTACTAGAATTTGAGTTGCTATTGGCATACAAAAGACCCGACCCGGCAGAAGCGATTGCTATGATACGAAGGAGAGAGTTTCTATTCGAAACTGAGAGCTTTCTCTGCCACAAAATTGTTTTTGAAAAAATTAGATAAAAAATAAATGAAAATTGGGACTGTGAGAATATTAATGAAATGTGGTTCGGAAATAAAAATGAGAAGATGAAACAGAAGAAGAGAACCAGAAAATTGGACATAGCTTCGATGAAAGCAGAAGACTACAACAGAAAGAGCAGTTCTGTTTTTTTTTTTTTTTTGGATAGAAAGAGCAGTTCTGTTACAACACGTAGGATTTACTTGAATTATAATATGATAGTAAAACACAAAAAATATGATAGTAATTTTGGCGTGGAGTTGATGAGGTGGGGCAATTTATCGTGGGTGGGGTTGTGCCACGCTGGCAATCCGAGTGATTTTGTTTTTGTCCAATGAGATTGTTTTTAATTGATAAAATGACTGATGGGGTGCGCTGAAGGGTGTTTGGATTGACTAAATGGTCCTTTGAGATTTTTCAAAATGACGGATGGGTTTGTATAGATCTGACGGCTGAGAGATTTTGGGTTGGAGTGTATATAATGTAACGGCCAATTATTGATGTAAGGCTGTTTTCCTGGGATATAAGATGCTGAGACAACGGGGCCAGTAAAGAAGGATTTGGAAGATGCAGGAGTGAAGAAAACAGATATAAATGAGATTGTCCTAGTTGGAGGAAGCACCCGAATTCCCAAGGTACAATAGCTGTTGAAAGACTTTTTTGATGGCAAGGAGCGCCAAACAAAGGTGTGAATCCTGATGAGGCTGTTGCCTATGGTGCAGCAGTTCAGCGGTGAAGGTGGGTAAGAAACTGGAGGTATGATTTAGTTTTAATGTTAATTTGTTGTCTGATATTCATAGATTTGGCATATTGGTGACAAATTAATATGAGATTTTCCCTCTTTGGTTTTTTGTAGGCATTCTTTTGCTTGATGTTGCTCCTTTGAGTCTGGGTTTTGAAACAGCTGTGGAGTGATGAGAAAATTGATCCTGAGGAATGCTGTTATCCCAACTAAGAAGTCTCAAACCTTCACCACTTACCAAGACCAGCAAACCACGGTGTCCATCAAGGTATGACATGGATACATGCAAGAATGAAGAAACCTTTCTCTATAATAAGCATCCTCTATTTGGTGTTGTTAGACTAACGTGACTTCGAAAATTTTCAGGTCTTTGAAGGTGAAAGAAGCTTGACAAAGGATTGTCGTGAACTCGGGAGGTTTGATCTATCTGACATTCCACCTGCTCCAAGGTAATCTAAAACAGAAATGGACTGTTATAATTGTCTATTGTCACTAGCTTTAAGGAAACATAAGATTACTGCATTGCAATGATTTTTATATCCTATATTACTATAGCTTGCCTATTGTCACTAGCTTTAAGGAAACATAAGATTACTGCATTGCAGTGATTTTTATATCCTATATAACTATGGCTTGCAGTTTCTGACCAATCTTCTGATTCTCACTGCAGGGGATTCCCCTAAATTGAGGTTACCTTTGAGGTTGATGCCAATGGCATCTTACATGTGAAAGCAGAAGACAAGGCAGCTAAGAATTCAGAATCCATCGCCATCACTAATGACAAGGGACGTCTGAGCCAGGATCAAATCGATAGGATGGTGAAGGAAGCTGAGGAGTTTGCCGAAGAGGATAAGAAGGTGAAGGAGAAAATTGATGCCAGGAACAAGTTGGAGACTTACATCTACAACATGAGGAGCACCATTGGTGGCAAGGACAAGTTGGCAGATAAGATTGATTCAGACGATAAGGAGAAGATTGAAAGCGCATTGAAAGAAGCTCTTGAATGGTTGTATGATAACCAGAACGCAGAGAAGGAGGATTTTGATGAGAAATTGAAAGAGGTTGAAGAAGTATGCAATCCAGTTATAAAACAAGTTTATGAAAAGAGTGGTGGAAGCTCTACTGGAGCTGAGGATGAAGAACCAAACGATGAGTTGTAGAATGCTTGGAGCATAGGGTTCAAATTTGTAGAGTTTTTATTTATATTTTTTTCTGACCTGCAAAGTTTGTGAGTAGTTAGCCAAAATGCTCATTACTGGATGTTATTCCTTTTTGAGTTCAAAAATTTCAAGAATATATACATAATTTTCTAGTAATCTGAATTTTCTTTGTTACATAATTAATTTATTTCAATTGTGAGGTGGTGCACATAGCGATGTCATATGCTGATGATGTTTGTGATTATGAGATAAGAAAGCATGACACACATGACCATAAATCAAATTCTACAGATTTTATGGTGCAATATGCATAGATTTCAGCTCGTAGAAAGGCGAATGGTATTCTAAGAAAAACAAGACTTAGGTACAGTACTTAGGTATTGTTCTTTAGGTTCCTCTTTAAAGATTCTTCTATGTGAATTTTTTTTCATGGGATGGAAGTGTATTTTTTAGTTAAATAACCACATGGCTGAATTTTAAGAGGGAACTTAAGGAATAGTACTTAAGGTACTATACCTAAGTTTTGTTCTTCTAAAGCTATTCATTAATGTCTCCATCATAGCTAGAGAGCTTAGCCTCTTCTTCCTTAGTAGGTTCCATCATCAACAATACCTCCAATTGTTGCAAACCCAGGCCATTACCTGCTTCCCACCATTTGATAAAATTATAATCGGGTGTTGGCATGAATATGTCTGCATTTGCAATGTTAAACACAAGCACAAGCACAAATACACTCCTGTTTTAGGAACCCCCCCCCCCCCCCCCCCCCCCACCCCACCCCACAAAAAAAAACAACTCATATAGGCTAGTCACTATTTTTAATTGGGTCAATAGTTTCACATTTATTTTAATTGGTCCATGATATTTATCTCTTGATAAATCTATCTAATTGTCTTGATATTTTATTGAGCATGTCCAATTTTAATTTAAGATCCATTGATTATTGGTGACTGTTACTAAGGATAGAATTGGATTAATGCAAAGAACTCAGATTTCATTGCCATTGGATGAACCCCACCTCCTGCCTCACTCCCACACCCTATACATGCTATCCTCACCTCACACAAGGGAGAGACCTCATTTTCTCAGAAATTCCCATCATTCATTCCTAAAATCCTCTCTACTACTCTCTTATTTCCTCATGGTCACATGTCACATGTGAGTTGTGACATGACCATAGGTACACACCCAAATTCTCCTCAGCCAGTTAAGCACTAATGCCTAGATCCGAACCCTTAAAGCCACAAACACATTCAACTAAGCCCACCTTCAAGCTTCAAACTTCAAACTTCAAACAAAACCAAACTCCAGCTACACAAGCCTAATCTGATATACAAATAAGACCCATTCCAATCTTAAAAACTTAAAACCACATTGAAACAAAACAAAATTTCTTATTGAAGTTTATAAGGCCCAACCTGGAACACTTCAATACTACTTCAAAAACTCAAGCCCAAATTGAGTACAAAGAGCAAAATCACCGACCACCCAAATTCAAACTAATTACGAAAACACCATAGGCCCATGCGAAAATTACAAAATTGCCCAAAACTTCCTAAACTCACACATTGGTCATCCATATTTCTATAAATTATACATAGGCCCCCAAAATTTCCAAAAATTATACTTTGACCCCAAAATGTTTCTGAATTACAATTTGGGACATTCTAGCATTTTACCCCCTTTTTTTTTAATTGGCAATATGCCCATGTTTAGAAACTATATAGGTTCGTGCCCCTGTTTCGATACTCGATGACCCTAAAATCGAGTTACTTAAAGTACTCGATTGGTTTAAAATCGAGTTATGCCCGATCAAACTTTAAAAAAAAAAAAAAAAAAAAAAAATTGCATGAAACTCGAGTAAATGGAAATCGAGTTCTAAAACGCCACTATAGGGCTTAAAAATGTCACTATAGAGCTTAAAAACGCCGCTATAGGGCCACCGAAACCTGATATTCATACTTACAAAAAAAAAATTCCAGAAAAACGCTACTATAGGGATTAAAAAACGCTACTATAGGGATTAAAAAACGCCACTATATGGCCACTGAAACTGATATTCATACTTATAAAAAAATTTTCCAGAAAAACGCCACTATAGGGATTAAAAAACGCTATTATAAGGCCACTGAAACTGATATTCATACTTATAAAAAAAAAATCCAGAAAAACGCCACTATAGGGGTGAAAAAACGCCGCTATAGGTCTTAAAAACGGCGCTATAGGACCTTTGAACTTTGTATCTTATAAAAAATTTAAAAAAATTTACATGAAACTCGAGTTCCCGGAACTCGAGTTCTATGCAAATTTTTTTTTTTTTTTTTTTTTTTTTTTTTTTTTTTTTTTGAGTTTGATCAGGCATAACTCAATTTTAAACCAATCGAGTTTTGCATTGAAACTTGATTTTATGGTAATCGAGTATCGAAACAGGGGCATATGCCTATATAGTTTCAAAATAGGGGCATATTGCTAAATTTTTTAAAAATTAAGGGAAAAAGGCTAGAATGTCCTTACAATTTAACCCAAAACTTATCAATTATATTTTGACCTTAACTTTTTCCAAAAAAAAATTTCATCCCCAAAACTCTCAAAAATTGCCCAAAAGCCCCAAAATCATAAAAATGTCATTTTATTATTTCAATGCCAATTTTCATCAAAATAAATAAATGAAGGTTCTTCAAGAACTATAAATTTATGAAATGTTTAATCACACAAATTTAACTATTATGTTTTTTTGTTGTCTTTTTGCACGAAAAAGATGCGTTAAAGGAATGAATTGTATGATTGAGCTTGTAGTGCGATGAGATATATAATTCAAAAGTGGAATTTTTGTTTTCCAAAAATAACTTTAAAATAAATTCTCTCTAAAAAAATAGTTTAAAAAATAGTGAGTTTCAGAATGTATTTTTACTTTGAAGCATCTATGTTTTAATTTAAAAAATAGTTTAAAAATAAATTCTCTTCAAAAATTCTAACTACCATATACTCAAGTTACCATATAAATAGTGAGTTTTAGAATGTATGTTCGCTTAGGAAGTCTTTTGTGGTTTGTTTGGATTAAGGGAGAGTAAAGTAGAGTAGAGTAGATTTTGCTCAAAATTAGCCCATTTTCAGTCAATTCTACTCTATTTTCCTCTACTTTCCTCAATCCAAATAGGACCATAGCTAATTTGGAAAAAAAAAAAGTGGTTCTCCATGGTTCTTCCTGTCTAAGCTGACAACACTTATTCCTCAAAATGTTTTTAAGCTCTTGCGTCAATGTCACCAAAACCTTGCAGTAGTTTCGTGACGAGCACATGGTGTGCACCAATTTTTTATTGGAATAAGGCAATCCCACACCTATGTCATATTAGAAATCTCATGCTGCTACCATAAAGAAACTGGTATAGTCTATGTCTCGTCATGAAATTGTAGCAAGGATTTGTTGACTGACACAATGACTAAAAAACGTGTGAGGAAAAGACGTTCCATGAAGAAGTAGCCTTTTCTTTGATGGCAAGGAGCCAAACAAAAACAGGGGTGTCAACTAGCAAACCAGTGTCCATCAAGGTATACTGGTATAACATTTGAATCCATGCAAGAATGAAGAAACCTTACTCTATTATAAACATGCTGCATGTAGTGTTTTGAGACTAATGTGTCTTCGAAAATTTTCAAGTCTTCAAAGGTGAAAGAAGCTTGACAAACGATTGTTGTGGACTTGGGAAGTTTGATTTATCTGGCATTCCACCTGCTCCAAGATAATCTAAACAGAAAATGGACTGTGATATTTGTGTATTGTCACTAGTTTTAAGGAAATAGAAGTTTACTGCATTGCAATGATTTTTATATCCTATATAACTATAGCCTATAGCTTGTGGTTTTGGACCAATGTTCTGATTCTTATTGCAGGGGAGTCCACCAAATTGAGGTTGACCAATGGTATCTTACACGTTTAAGCAGAAAAAAAGGCAACTAAGAAGTCAGAAGAGGATAAGAAATTGAAAGGATGTTGAAGGAGGCCGAGCAGTTTGTAGAAGAGGATAAGAAGGCGAAGGAGAGAATTGATGCCAGGAACAAGAGGTTGAGACGTACATCTACAACATGAGGAGCACCATTGGAGACAAGGACAAGTTGGCAGATAAGATTGTTTTGGACGATAAGGAGAAGATTGAAAGAAGCTCTCGAATGGTTGGACAATAACTAGCACCTGGAAAAAGAGGTCAAGATTAGTACTTAGGCGTACAAGGAGAAATAGTGTACTATTCATATATTGAAGTATTTTTTAAAGCTTTAATAGCAAATTTGAAAACAATTTGGTGTATCATATAAGGATGCTTATGAGTGCATTCCAAATAGAAGTAAATATGTTGTAAGTTGTAACAGAATGTCAAGCTTTCTAAAAAAATTTCAGAATGTTCACATTGGGTAGAAGGTTGGAAATTGGCTTTTGAAACATTTAACCGTGTGTAATTCTTGCCTAGAGAAAGAAATTTCTGCAATAGGTAAGGTCCTAATTTTGATACAAGTGTTTGTTGTGCAAATATGGTGGATCAGTACGCAAAGTGGCAAAAATTATCTACTAAAAGTAAAAATAAGCATTGTGTTGTGCCGTATACATAGATTTTTTGGTTGAATCTTCTTGGACATTCTTTTTATTCAGACATGTCCTTGACAAGTCACTGACCCTGTATGGAAACAAAATAAATTTGTCTTGGGTAAGATTAAGTACAAGAATAGAAGGATTTGTCTAGTTGACATTACTGATTAGGATAATGACTGTTACAGTCTGGTTTTTCTTTCGAAGCAGTAACATGTGTTAATTTCTAATTTGGATCTGCATTTAGCTGATTGAATATGCTATTATTTGTTATTAAATATTCCCAAATAAGATTTCAGTCTACTCTACTCTACTCTACTTAACCTAACAACCCCGGATCAATTGTTTAGAGTATGCAAGCAATTCAATCTACATGGTTTAAAGCTCCACATGAATAAATTAATAAATAAACTTACAAACTGATTGGTGATGAGCTGTATCTTTTAAACTCACCAAGCAATTTGACCTACCAAAATGGTACCAGAGAATTGGGACAGTGTAAAGCTTAAGAGCTTTTAAGCTCTTTGCAAACATGATCTAACATGCCCAGAAATTCTCTCACAATGACAAATATCCAAAGTGGGTTGTCTTCATGTTTGCTCACAATGTGAGGAAGAGTTGAAGCAAGAGAGCCATTCGGCCATCGTGAGAAAAACACAAGTGAGAGCTTCAGGAGGTGCAGTCCGAAGAGATAGAGAGAAACACAGTGAGAGTATGAGAGAGTGCAAAAAAAAATACATTTTTCTTTACTCAAGTTACACACAAGAAAGATAAATTGTTGGAGTTCTCATGGAGTTTTTGAGTGCTATAGCCATGGAGAGTTGGAGTATTAAGAGGAAGATTTTGTTACTGGCTTTATGGCGAGATTGTATTTACTCCTTGAGATTTATTTGTTGTATATCCAATTTATTGTAGACTCAAGTTTAGCATAAACTTGATAGTTATAATCTCTATTTCATATTGTATATTTTTTGGAGCTACCCCGTGGTTTTTTCCTCTACACCAGAAGGTTTTCCACGTAAGATTTGGTATTCTTATGTGGTTGTGTTTTTGTGGTGCTTGCTGAAATTTTTTGTTTCCATAATATTGCTATTGTTTAGTAGTTATATATTTTAATTCACACATAGACATTGAGGGGATTAGGATTTTTCCCCAATAGTTCTATACTCAGACCAAACACACAATCAAGGCCCATTCTTCTGTAATCTTCTTCACTCTGTTCAACCCCCATGATGCTATCTGAAACACTAATTCCCTCAGACAAGAGTATTTCTTGAACAACAAAGTGGAGTAAGGTAGTTTTCCCATCAGTACCTTTCACATGAGCAAGTTTTAGGAGGGTATCAAGCTTAAATGCTCTAGTACCTCCTCTACTAGTTCCAACATTCATACAATTGCCTGTTTTGAGCACGGCTTCAAGTAACTTTAAGAAAAGACTACTTGATCTGAGTTCCTTGCAGGCCTGCTAGTAACAACATAAATTAGAGTCAGTGATCATTATATAAGAAATTAATGTTGGTTTTGATCAAAACTAATATGTTTATAATTGATGGTTACCTTTAGCATTGAAAAAGATTTCCTGAACTAAACCACCTCATCTTCAAAAGTTTCTCTGTAAAGCATGGCTTCAACTCGTAGAAAGGCAAATGGTATTTCAAGAATTTCTTTGAAAAACTTCTCTACAGACTCCAGTTCATTAATGTCTCCTTCATAGCTAGAGAGCTTAGCCTTTTCTTCCTTGGTAGGTACCATCTTCACCAATGCCTCCAGTTGTTGCAAACCCAAACCTTTCCCTTCTTCCCACCATTTGATAAAAATTATAATCCGGTGATGGCATGAGTATGTCTGCACTTGTACTTGATATAACACCATGAATTGTTTGTTGGAGATATATTCTCTCTCCTCAAAAGTATGGAATGATCATTTCCATTTGGAAAGGATCAATTTCATGGTTTAGATTAAACATTACAAATTCAAAGGTCTATAGAAAACCACGTCTACACACGGTTATACAAGAAATAAAATCCTGATCTTGAAATGGCCTCTCTTCATATGTTGGAAAACCTTAACTTTTAGAGAGGATCCTGTTCTAAAAGTGATGAGAACCATTTTAGTAATTTGCAATCTATAATCCATTTGCTGGAAGTACAGGACTACGGGACAGGAGCCATCATTCTTCATTATTGTCTTGACCAAAAATCTTAAAAAATTGACACTGGAACTTGGAAGTCCATTTCTAACATAAGTGAATTGCTTAAAATTCACCTCTCAAAATAATTTATGGGGCATATATAATAACTGTGTTTTAGTTCACATTTATTGTTATTCCATGCTCCTCACAACTTCTTTCTCACAATGTGGAAAAATAGGCACTCAATCACAATTGCTTATGGTTTAAAGCTAAGTTATACCTTGTATTAGTGCTTTACATACTTCCTCAACAGTCACATTCAAGGCTTTTGACAATATACTTATGTTTTGTAGTCTCTTTGGCTCAAAGACATACTTGCTTAGAGGAGTCTTCTTCTTTTCTTTATCACTCTTCATTGAGTTTTTTAAATTGTCTCCAAAAAGTGATTCAATCATTTCCTCATCTATCTTGTTTCGTGATTCATAATCTGTTCAATTATACAGAAAGAGTTTTTAAATTGTCTCCAAAAAGTGATTCAATCATTTCCTCATCCAACCTATTACGGGATTCATAATATGTTCAATTACACATAAAGAGAAGAAATATATTGTAGCCAAAGAAACGTACGAAAAATTCTAAAGCTATCACCAATTTTATTACAAAGGGCTTACAAAATGACGTGACAATTATTGTGATTTGTGCTACTTCAACAACATAAAATAAATAGTTTTTTTTTTTTTTTTTTTTTTTTTGTGATTGGTGACACATGAGTTTGTAAGATTAATGTAGTAAAATTTTTAGTATCCTAACATTGTTAAGAATGTAATGCTAAAGCAACTTACTTAAATGAATGTGGCAGCATATCCCACACCATAGGTTGATCTGGGGCAGCTTTTACCTTGTCCCAGTGAAGGGCTTCAATTTTGGTAATGGAGCTACATGTTTCCCCAATGGAATAGATTGAGGCGGTCGAGATGGTGGAGGATGTTGGGTGTACACGTGTGAGTAAAGTCTCACATTGAATAAAGATTAGAAGAATGAGTAGTTAATATACCATAATTGAGCACATACCCATTCGGCTTAAGCTTTTTGGGTTAAAGTATGTCTTTATATGTTATATTAATTACTCAAGAAAGCTCCCTAATGTGTTTATCTCCCCAACAAGTGGTATCAGAGCCTATGGTGGTGTGGGGCAAAGGTGGCAAGGTTATCAAGATTCCTTTCGCAGTTGGAGCGAGAATGGAGTGTGTGTACTTGAAACCCTTTCACAAATGGAGTAGGGTGGGTCCCTTTCGCAATTAGAGCGGGGACGGTATATTACACCAAGCAAGCCCATAAAACCCACACAAACGATCTTAGAAAAGGCCCAACAAATGAGTATTATTCTCAATGGTGCTAGACAACGATGAGGTGCGAGGTTCCTATAGAGGATAAAACCAAGCAAGCCCATAAAGCCCACACAAATGATCTTAGAAAAGGCCCAACTAAGGAGTATTATTGCCAATGGTGCTAGACAACGATGAGGTACGAGGTTCCCATGGAGGATAAAAGATGTGCGGGGTTGACACATGAAGGCCCAAGGATGATGCACTAGTGAAGGAAAAAGCCCATTAGGCAAGGGGGAGCAAGTAGGACTTATTCATGGCCCACAGAGAGGTTTTGAAACTCACAGAGAGGTAGAGACTCACATATGAGGGAGAGATTGTTGGGTGTACACGTGTTAGTAAAGTCCCACATTGAATAAAGAATAGAAGAATGAGTAGTTAATATAACATAATTGAGCATATTTCCATTGGGCTTAGGCCTTTTGGGTTAAAGTATGTCTCTATATATTATATTAATTACTCAAGAAAACTCTCCAAGGTATTTATATCCCCAATAAGTGGTATCAAAGCCCATGGTGGTGTGGGGCAAAGGTGGCAAGGTTATCGAGGTTCCTTTCACAGTTGGAGAGGGAACATGATGTGTGTACTTGAAGCCCTTTCGCAAATGGAGTAGGGTGGGTCCCTTTCGCAATTAGAGCGGGGACGGTATATTACACCAAGCAAGCCCATAAAGCCCACACAAACAATCTTGGAAAAGGCCCAACAAATGAGTATTATTGCCAATGGTGCTAGACAACGATGAGGTGCGAGATTCCCATGGAGGATAAAAGATGTGTGGGGTTGACACATGAAGGCCCATGGGTGATGCACTAGTGAAGGGAAAAGCCCATTAGGCAAGAGGAAGAAAGTAGGCCTTTTCCAAGATCATTTCTCTTTTTCTCTTTTCTTTTTTTCTTTTTGAGAAAAATTTGATCATGGGTTTGAATGTGACTTTTTTTACATGTTTAACCCTGTCATTTGAGTTTTACAAACTGATAAATTTTAAATTTGAGAATTCCAAATAAGAGAAACCCCTTAAATAGCAATATAAATAATAATACCTCTTTTTTTAAAAATAAATAAAATTAACATGTACCATTGTACCTAGATAATAGGGAAAATAAAAATAAAAAGTTAAAAACTTATTGAGAGGAAATAAAATTAATAGGTCTGACACTTGTTGTGGATTTTTTTTTTTTTTTTTTTTTTGTCATTTCCAAAGATAATCACGTGGCTCGCACTAGAGGAAGCAAACAAAAGTTGAAACTTGAAATCAAAAAAAAGAGGAAAACAAAGCTAGACTCTAGAGGATAACATAAAATAAAAAAGTAAACACCACTCACCGGTGGATACAAAACGGAGAAGAAGAAGAAGGTTGGGTTCATTCAGGAAAACGGCAACCAGACATGGTGGTGACTTGAGATTGATGGGTTTGAAAAGTGTTTTTCTTTCTTTCTTTTTTAAAGCCAAAATCTAATAGCAGTCGAAATTGACCAGAATGGCCGGAACGCCCTGAAATTGGCCGGAATTTGACTTGAGGTGGAACAAGTGGTATTACCATATCAAATTGCGTGCCGGTACAAAATATTCCAGTCGTTCCGGCTGAAATGAAACGAAATTAATAACATTGCTAAAAATTTGACACTCACGATAATAGCCCCACCCCTTACAAAGAAAAATGAAATTACAATGTATATTAAATTTTCTTGAGTTTTTTTATTCAATTTTTTTTTTCCTTCTAATTAAATTGACATTTCTCAGGGACAAACAACAATAAAGATGCTTTAACATCAAACAAGAATCGATAATCTACTTGTTGAAACGCCCCAAGAAGACTTGGTCCTCGTTCATTAATAGGCATGATAATCATGCACAACATATTGTCAATTACTTCGAAGAATCGTTTAGAATCTAGATCAAGGTCTGCTCCAATAAAACGAATTTTTAATGTTGGTAATTTTTGATCTCCACTTGGTATGACATTATAACAAAGGTCATATGGTACTAGGTCCTGGTCATATGGTACTAGGTCAAAGGTCCAGTACTTGGGCCGCGTTTAGAATGCGGCCCAATGACCAGGACTTAGGCCACGTTTAAAACGCAGCCTAAGGACCATGACTTAGGCCGCGTTCTAAGCGCGGCCTAAGGACCATGACTTAGGCCGCGTTCTAAGCGCGGCCTAATGCCCAGGACTTCGGCCGCGTTTAAAGCGTGGCCTAATGCGCAGGACTTAGGCCGCGCTTAGAACGCGGCCCAAGTCCTGGTCCTAAAACGCGGCCTAAGTCCTGGTCATTGGGCCGCGTTTAAAGCGCGGCCTAATGCACCAGTACTTAGGCCGCGCTCAAAACGCGGCCCAAGGACTAGGACTTGGGCCGCGTTTAGAAAGCGCGACCATAGCCCGATCTGGGCTATAGTCTCGCATTTTGGGCCGCATTTCAAAACGCGGCCCAAAAAAACCGCGACTACAGCCCGATCTAGCCTATAGCCGCGGTTTTGTGTCCTATGGCCGCGTTTTTAAAACGTGGCCACAGGCCATTTTTTTTGTAGTGATATCTCCATGGGATGCCAATTATATGCCAAGAAGTATTTAATCATCTCTTCTTTGACAACGTTATATGCTTTCGGAACAAGAAAAGTTGCACCACTTCCTGAATCAATAACAAATCCATTAGTACGATCAGCTCTCAATTGAAACACAGTTACAGCTATTGGAAGCAGCACTTCATTCATAAAAATACTCAAAGCTGTCACATAGTATCTATTTACATTGGGTAACATTGGTGTTGATTGTACCATTGTTTGAGTATTTCCACTAATTTGTGCATCATCGCCAAAACGTAAATATGTGTAGGTTCCCGCTTCATTGTTCCACGAAGGAAGGCAATATGAGAAACGTAGGTTGGTCACCGACTGTAGTTGGCTTAGGATTGATCGTCTTCCTGATCCCATACCCAAAATTCCTGCTATTTCATTCTCACGTCCCATTTTTCGACTAAATTTAATATTTTGATTTTCATAGCCCATACCAAAAACTAAATCTGGGAAGCTTTCCGATTCCTCATTGGAAGGGAATGTGAATGTGTCAATCGAAAGAATACCCTTAGTGGAACTAAATCCATTAATATATACGGACACATAAAGGCACATGTTATTTTTACATTTTTTGGGAACACAAAGGGGGTGTTTACAAGCTGCAGCATAGTATGTTTCAGACTTACGGTAATCGAAACCTTCATATTTTAAGGGGAAACATATGGCGCACTTAGCAGCTTGAACCCATGTATTATCGGAACCAGTATCCAATAGCAATAATGTGGAGTATGGTGCTGTGCCAATGTTCATTTGAGCTATATATATATATATATATATATATATAAATTTCCCCAAGAGTACTCTATCTTAGGTTGTAGCGCTTCAATGCCTTGCTTTGTTGAGTTGATCGCATCTACAAAACCCATGGATTCGAAATGCAGAGCTCAAGCTTTAGAAAGCTTAGCAATTCTAAGGTGTTTTTCTAGTAGGCTTAGATTTTTTGGAATGAGCATTGAATCAATAGAGTATCTTGGGATGAGCTTGATGCTAAAGCCATTGGCTCCAAGATAAGTAAGCATGAAAATCAGCAAGGTCAATAAAAAACAAAATACAATTGGTACATCAAAAAAGTTTCTAGTATACATTCTCCCACTCTTTGATTATGTGTTCAAAAATATGCCACAGGTTATATATAAGTGAAAGTTGAAACCACTTAGGTTGTGCATTAAATTTACAACGAAGGTTCTCTCTTTATAAGAAAATGAAATTTTACTTAAAAACACAATGATTGAACTCTTAAATTCTTAATTAAAATATTTCTAAAAATAATTCATAATTAAAAGAAGAAATAACTGCTAAAATAATGGGTTAATGACTACTAAAGGGAGAGAGAGAAAAAAAAGAAAAAAAAAACAACAACCTTATAAATGATGGGCGTCACCTAATTATGTCAAGTTTAAATTTTATTTTATGACAATTAATTGTAATTCTTCTAATTAAACTCCTAAAAATATGGGTCGGCCACCTAATATATATATATATATATATATATACACACATATATATAAAGACAAATCTCTCTCTCTCTCTCTCTCTCTCTTAATACCTAAATTAAGGTATCTTTTTTATTTAATTTTTCAGTCATCCCACCTTAATTAAGGTATCCTTTTTTTATTTTATCACTAGGAATAAAATATGCTGTAATGAAATAACTAAACATATTCATTAGTTTGGTTGTGAGTTGTAATATTAGAATAATACTTCACATCTAATTTAGGAAATATATCATTCATACAATTATATTTCCTAGAAAATAATATATTTTAAATTTTAGAGAGATGAGATATTTTTTATGATTTTTTATTTCTATAATTGTTAGGTGAATATGAAAAGTTTGTTTATTTGAAAATATAATAATGTTAGAAATTATTACATCTATTAAGAAATAGCTATTACAAACCTTTTAAAGAGGAATAATTATTCCTCATTTTAAAGAATAGCTATTCATAAGAAATAATAATTCCTTATAATAAAAATATAACCAAACCATTGAATAGCTAAACCATAGGAATACCTATTATATTATAGTGTCTATTACAGTCTACTAAATATGCCTTAACTATAAGGGTCGTCAATGAGCCGGGTCGGGCCAGCTCGGCCCATTTTTACTTAGCCCATGGGCACAATAGGCTGGGCATAATGGACTATTAACTCGTTAACGGGCCGGGTCGAGCTGGGCCGAAAGAGAAAACCTCAGCCCATGACTTTGCCCATGGGCAATGCCCATTTTATCTTTAGCGAGCTGGGCTATCGAATTGGGCCTAATAGGCTACCCATAGGCTTATGTTAGCATATTATTTTATTATTTTTATAAGGAAAGAATCAATTTTTTATAAGGTAATAAGCAATCTATTTTTTTAAAGGAAAGAATTAAAGAATTTAATACTTAATTACAAATGTTTTTACAGTAAAATCTATTTAATTTTTTGTTTTGTTAATGGAAACCTATTTAATTTTTTTTTTATTAAGGCTTTAAATAGTTTTTTATTTTTATCTTTAATAAAAAAAAATGTCAAATGGTTAATTCAAATTTGCTAGACTACTAGAAAAATATATTTAGTAAACTAAGTTTAGCACAATTACTTTGAGTATTTTAGTGATTGAGGGAGTTAAAAAATTCCTCTATAATATCTCAAGATCAATCCTTCATACACTTTCTATATATTTTTGTTATGAATTAAGAGTTATTGGGTTAGGCCAATGGTTTAGGCCAACGGGCTAGGCAACGAGTTGGGCTACTGGGCTAGCCCACCGAGTACCCATGGGCATAAAAACTAGCACACGGCTTGACCCACTGGGCTAGTAGGCTACCCATGGGCCTCAATAACAACGGACCGGGCTGCCCATTAGCCTGGTGGGCTGTCGGGTTTCTGGGCCGGGCTATGGGCCGTGGGCTATTTGATGACCCTTACCTAACTATTCAAAAATGAGAAAAATTAAAAATTATATCTTTCAACTCCAAATTTATTTGTTACCATATTTATGCAAAGGGGGAGAAGAATCTAATGCGATGCTACAAATAGAATTTGATTAACACTTTCCCTTCAAATGACCATTTCTTGTAATAAAAATATAACCAAACTATTGAATAGCTAAATTATAGGAATACCTATTATATTATAGTGCCTATTACGGTCTACTAAACATGCTCTAACTATTCAAAAATGAGAAAAATTAAAAATTATATCTTTCAACTCCAAATTTATTTGTTACCATATTTATGCAAAGGGAGAGAAGGAAACTAATGCGAAGCTACAAATAGAATTTGATTAACACTTTCCCTTCAAATCTTAGTATTTCTTTATATTTTGATTCCACTCCTTTATGATTTAATCATTTCGTTCTAATCATCACTCAAGAATGAGAGAAAAATCCTGCAAATTTTTCCTTTCAAGGTAGAATATTTTTAGTGTTCTCTCTTTAATTTCAAATTTATTTGTAATTACTAATTTAGTCTTCCAACTAAATTAGTAATTCAGCCAACTTTTTTTCTAGTAGATTAGTGCAATAAAAAAAAATTGACATCATATTTGGAAAACCATATCTTGTCAATTAATCGAGCTGCTTAGTTCTTCCGTGAGTGACATGCATTTTTAATTGTTTATGTGTTTCTTAAAGTGGCCACTGTATTGTCAAGGCGATAAGCCAATGTATTGTCATTCTGAACATTGAAATGTTACTTATTTATAATCTATAATATATAATACATATAAAACCAAAGACATTTCATATTTGGTTGACCTTTTAATTTTGTACAACTTAAGTTTTATAGATCTAATAATTTTATGCATCATTATTCTAATGTATATTTTTAATTGAATTTAGATTCTATTTAATATTTAAAAATTTTATATTAGAATATTGCCACATCGTGTGTTATTTAAATGGTAGAATATACAATTCCATATACAAATACAAAGGAAAAAAATTTCTAACACCCCCCTGAAGATTAATGTAGTGGTCAAGACACCCTTGAACTATTATTTTGGCCAATTTACTCCATGAACTTCATATAACTACCAAATCACAACCTCTGTTAGTCAACCTCATTTATGACACATCAGCATGTCAGTTCCTTCTTGCAAAGGCGGGGTACGCAGTACTTAATCTCCCTAAAAGCGGTTTTAGACTTAAAGTTAGCACAAGCTTACAAGTACGCAGAGCCTCTTAAAAAGAGACAGAGGAGTTGCTACCTGTTTATAGGTCTGGGAACCAAAACATGAATCAATGAAGGTCTACCTATCAAACTAAGTTTGGAGTTAGGATATAGGATGGGAATAGGTTAGGCATCCCAATCCTACCCAGCTGTAGCTGGCCTTCATATATCGTTACTAGGTAATGGTCGAATGAGATCTACCTAATGAACCTATGTGAACACACAGATGCCTCTAAGCCCTAAAGTTCATCTACAAGTCATGCGAGTCAAGATAAAACAGAAGGCAGAAAAAAGGATAATGTGAAAGGCAATCAATCTTGTGAAGGTCAAAGGAATGTATATGCATATGCACATCTAATCATGTGAGCATAGAAGCATGTGAACATGTAAACACGAAACATCTAGATATGTGAGCATGTGAACGTGCAAGCATGAAAACATGGAAGCATGTGAGCAGATAAGCATGGTAGCATGTGTGCATTCAAGCATGTGAATATATGAACATGTGAGCATCTGAGCACGCATACATCTTACTATCCAATCACCTGAGCATTTAAGCGCGATCATCAAAGCATGTGAGTGCACGAGCATCCGACTGCATGAGCATGTAAGCATCCAAGCATAAACATATCATCATCCAAGTGTGCGCATGTGAGCATTTAATCATCAAAGCATGTAAACATGTGAAAATTTAATGTCCAACCATCTTTTTTTACTTGCCAAATTCCGTTCCTAATTTTAAATCAATTAATTTCCAAAAGAAAATCTTTTAGAATTAAAAGAATTTATGATCACTGTCTTTTCAAAATTTCATCCTTGAAATAGTTGAAAAAAGATTTAATTCTCATTGATTAGGAAAGATTTTATCTTTTAAGTGCTCTCTGAAGACTTCCCTTAAATTGACCAATCATTTTTTTTTTTTTTTTTTGAAAAAACCAGTCAATTTTAAATTCGAATTCAAATCTTCAAGACCAATGTCCAAGGAAATTGTAATGCATGTCAATCATATTTAAAAAGGAAGAAAAATAAATCATGCAATCAAATTTTAATCAAGTCATGATTACCCAATTAAATGCAATAATTTATTTCCAAACTCCATGGGGGATATTTGGTTATGCATGTCCAGGCACAAGATTAAATTAGGAAACAATGCAAGGGAGGATACATTGGCTATCATGTTTAGATATAAAAGGAAATAAACATTATCATGCAACAAAGGAAACTAATAACACTTGTATCAATCCAAGAATTACTATATGAGTTTTGCTTACTTTTAGTATTTTTTAAACTGAAATTTCCTTTTATTTTAATAAGAAACCACCAAATCATCCACTAACTAAATAAAAGGTAGAGGTTAGTGGATGACAAGGCCTTCATGGCGACGTGTGTGCCCATAATCTGACTAGGAAGCACAAGAATCTTCAGCGGCGCATGGAGTAAGAGCTGGAATCTGTGGCAGCAACCCAATTCCAAATCAAATCTGAAAATTGAAATTGCAACCCATATCCAAATTAAATCTCCATCCTTATCTAATTCAGAAAATGAAACTGAAACGCATGAGAGAGAGAAGGTGGCCTAGCCCGCAACACGCCTCCCTTAGTTGGCGATAGTGGTGACCTCACTCTACTTGGGCCCTAGCTTTTCTCTTCAAGTATCGTCTATCTTCCACTCTACCACTAGCTTTTCTCTTCAAGTACCATTTGTAGCTCAAATCATAGTACTGATTAATTTAATGCATCTCATCTGTAGTTTAAAAAGGTGATAAGTAACGAAGAGCCTTATGACTCAGTATCCAATCCCTGGTTTTTAGGTGAAACTTATTAACTTTGCAAGAACAAATAAACACCAACTACCATAGAATTAGCAAAACTACTAAACTAAGGACACCAACTAAATTGGACCCAAAACAAATATTGACCCACAAAGAATTAAAGCTTTAACATCATCAGCAACCAAATATTAAATTGTACACACTTGGTCCCAAAAGTGTCCAACCTGCCAAAGACGCAAACACAAACACAAAAAGTAATTCATACATGGTCATATGCATTAGGCCTAAATGGGTTGCACAGCCACAGAGAGAGAAGAAAAAGTGATGAGTTGGCTAGAGATGGGAGGAGGGAGTGGCAATGAGTTCGTGGGGGAGGCTTTGCCAATAGTGGTAGTGGTTGTCACTTGGAGAAGGATGGGTCACGTGGAGGGCGAGGCCACCATCTCAGGCGGTGGGAGGCAATGTCCTAGTCTAGACCACCTTCTCTCTTGTGAGTTTCGTTCAATTTCAAAATTCGATTAGGGATAGGGATATTTGGAACCGGGTTGGGATTTCAATTTTCATATTTGATTTGGAACCCAGACTATTTGGTTCTTACATGTAAAAAATATTGCAACTTTTTTATTTAAAAAAATTGCCACATCATTAAAAAAAAAAAAAAAAGGCTAAGCCACTATTTTGTTAGCCACATAAACAACACCACTAACTACAGTTAACAAAAGGACTAGCATAACTCATTTTTAAAACTTGAGGATCCAATAGTGCTCACTTGAAACTTTAGGGACCAACTGCACTCACAGGGTAAACGTTAAGAACCAACAGTGTATTTTCGCCTAAAATAAAACCCACTAACTCCACCACACCACTTTCAGATACACCTTCAAAATTTCTTCAAGAAAAAAAAATACACATTCGAAAAAGGGATAATTACACATAACTTACCTGTGGTTAGGGCTAAAATCACTTTGCCTACCCGTGATTTGAAAAGTAACACTTAACCCACCTGTGGTATATTCTGTTTGTTTTCCGCAACCCACCTCTGTTAAAATTAGGGGCAAATAGGTATTTTGGCTCAAACTTTATGTCTCTCTCCTCCCAAAACAAAAAATAGAGCAAAAATACAAGAGAAACAAGATCAAAAAGTGGTATTTATTTCTTTTTTCGTTCATACAAATTTTAATCATGAAGAACATGAATAACATACCCAAAAAAAAATAAAAAGCCTAACCCCATTGCCTCCCTCAACCCAAGAGCCGCACTCCTATCCTATACCAGTGTGTAAAAATAAAAAAATAAAAAAAAAAAACCTCAAAACCCACCGCACAATCACACAGACTTTCCCACAACTCTTGTTTTTCTTCAGTCTTCACAAAAACAAATGGTTCCAAACCCAGCATCACTCACCCGCAAATCCCTACTCTCTTTCAGTTTCATGGGGTTTTCTCGCAGACCCATTTTGCATTCCACCCGAATTCTCGCAAACCCAGTACAGATTAGCAGGTTTCGTACCTGTTCTTTGTGCCGGCAGCAGATTAGCGGGTTTCGTACATGTTCTTCGTGCCACAAACCCAGTTGCCCAAATTGCATTTCAGAACGGCCCAGTTGCCCAGTTGATCATTTTCTAGTTTCTGCTTTTTCGGATGGTGGGTCGAGTGGCTATGGAGGTTCTGGTGGGAGAGGTGAAGGTAGTGGTGGTGGTGATGGTGGTGCTGGCAGCAGTTTATGTTGTTAATGGTTACCAAATGTAGTTAATGTTATGCTTTTTGGTTTCCAATCTTCTTTCTTTCTTTCTTTCTTTTTTTTTTTTTTTTTTTTTTAATTTGAGGAGTTAGCCAAAGGGTTGAGGGAGGCAATGGGGAAAAATTCTATCTTTCTTTTCTCTCTATTATAAACCCATAACCACTGGCCACCGTGATTTAAAAATAAATAAATAAAGCACACCCAAATGCAAAAACCAACAAAACCCACAATTGGTGACACAAAACCACCAAATGGAGAGCCACAACTCATTAATGGCGAGAAAATTTGTAACCACTTATGGAGAGCTAGAACCACCATGACGAGATGAAATCACCGGGCCTGGACAGGTTGAAAAAGAGATATAAAAACCACAAAGAACACGTTGATCTCATCACAAGTCTCTCTCTTGAAAAGTTTTTGAGTTTTGGGTGTTTTGATTCGCATTATATTGTGTTTTGGCATTAAGAGGTGATTTTGTAACGGCTGGGCTTGAGGTGGATTACAGAGATTGACGGAACCATACCACAGGTGGGTTAAGTGATATTTTTCAAACCACGGGTAGGCAAAGTGATTTTCGCCCTAACCACAAGTAGGTTATGTGTAATTATCCCTTCAAAAATAACCATTCACCTCACAATCCATTCCAATTGAATGTCTGTGTTCTATTTGATATTCAAATACTAGGATTTAGCCATATACAGATATTGCTCATTTCAAAAAGAAATACTTATCCTTATCTCAATCTTTTCTCTATATCACTTTTATTATCATTGCGAAGTGATAAATTTATAAATTCTTATTTATTATTGTAGAGAGATAAATTTATAAATTCTTCTTGCAACAACGACAATTTAGGTGTATTTAACTTTCTCTTGAATCCATGTGTCATTTATTGATTTCAATTCCAAATTTGTAGTTTCATTCTTCTAACTAGATTACAATTATGTATAACGGATTTAGATCTTCTAGATTTCTTAAGGTACTCTACCAAATAGATTTCTTTAAATTTTAATTAATGGTCTAGATTCTGTCATATCAGCATTCTACTAACAATATTCTTAATTGTTTTGTTTGCGACATTATTTTATTATTTTAAGAATATTATTAGTAGAATTTTGACATAGCAAAATCTTGACTATTAAATCATTAAAGAGTGATTAAAATTTAAGAAAATCTACTGTTAGAGTTTAGAAATTTAAAAGATCTGAATCCGTTGTGAAAATGAGAGCCGCCAATGTTCGCGCGTGGTCAATATCTCTGACTATTAAGAGAGCCGCCAATGTTCATGCGTTGTCAATATTTCTGACTATTAAGAGATCCGCCAATGTTTACGCATAGTCAATATCTCTGACCATTGAGCCACCAATGTTCGCGCGTAGTCAATATCTCTGACTATTAAGAGAGCCACCAATATTCATGCGTTCTCAATATCCCTGACTGTAATATAGATCCGCCATTAATACTGTTCACGCGTGACAGTTAAGTGGAATCATTATTGAGCATGTGGGGCCCTTTTTTTTTTCTTTTTCCTTTATTGAGAATCATGGGGCCCTTTTTCAAATGGGAAAAAAACTCTTAAAACACACTGAAAGAAACACCACCATTTTCAAATTTTGTAAAGCCCAACTTTCTTTCGGAGCAACTTCAAACTTATTTCTTCTCCATTTCTCAAATAAAATAAGAAAACAAAAACAAACAAACTTATTTCTTCTCCCACATTCTAATGAATTGCTTCGAAGCTTCTTCTCTTAATATATTAAAATTCAAAATTAAATTAATTTATGAAATATAAAATTAATATTTAATATTAACAAAATAGAAACAAAAGAAAATATATAAAATATTTTTTCTTAATATATTTCTACTCAATTATTTGTGATTTATCAAAATGCAACTCAACATTATTTTGAATCTTAACCATCATTTATGATTAATTCTATGTTAAATGCTGCAACAATTTTCATTTTAATGGATAAAATTAAAAATTTCATTTTAAAATCATCTTTTATTTTGTGTGAAGTTTAGTTTTGTCATTTGACACTATTAATTATGAAAAAAATGGATTTCATAATTACATTAAAATATCATATATTATATCATTATATGTCCAATATTATTTTTACTAAAAAAAATTAATTAGTGTTTTTTTTTTTTTGAGGGTGTAATTAGTGTTGTTAACTAAATTTTTTTTAAACAAAACAAATATAAAAAACAAACAAAAAGGAAAAAGAACTCATACAAAATGATAACATACAATTTTTATTTTTTGAGACATAGTTTCAATCTATAGGATCTGCTCAAGATACCAAATTTTTTTGCGTAGGCAGTAATTAAACCCCAGATAACTTATTCAACAACATGAGATTTTACTAGTTAAACTAACTGTAATACATTGGGGATTCTTCGATTATAAGATGCAAAAACTATCCTCTCAAAACTAAGGTGGAATGAATCTACTCAAGCTGCTAACCCACAGTTTGAACCATTTTGCCCTAAACCTCGAGCATTTTATGCATGAAGATGTACTAATTAAGTTATAAGACTCAACTACAAGACCCAGCTACAAAGCTCTTAACATTTACTCAAACTTATGATCAACATCTCACATGCATATGTTACGGAAAGCTTGAGCTTACCCTATCATTTTCTTATAGTCTTTATAGTCTTCACGAGGAGTTCAGCTGTGAAGCTGCTTTTTCTTAGGCGGAATTATTATTGATCGAGTTCAGAAGTGGGGTTCCCTTTATGAAAACTTGTAAATCTGAGCCACTTCAAACCTTTTTCTTAATTTCAAGGTTATAATGAATGAATTGCTTAGAAAAGAATAAGAAATGAAGCTACTTCTCTTAATATATATTATCAAGGTTTCAAAGATGGATGGTTATAAGTTATAGTTGTTTTTTCTTTTCATATTGTTTTTAGGTTAGTATTGATGTAGATAAAATTTCCAATAGTAAAATTTTAAAAATAATAGGCTAATTAAATAATTATATCCTTTAACTTTAACATATTTTCAATTCAGTTCCTTAACTCTTTTTTTTTTTTTTTTTTTTTTCAATTTTTTAACTTCCATTGATTTCTAAATCCTTTTAAAAAATTGTTTAAAAAAAAAAATTAGTGTTGAGATTATACATAAGTAGTCAAATGACTGTATTGAAATCGTATTAAATTTAAAGAATTGAAATGAAAAATAAAAATAAATTAAAGGATTAAAAACAGATCTAAATGAGAAGGTGTAGTTTTTAATATTTATAAAAAAAAAAAAAAAAAAAAAGGAAAAAAAGAAAGGAGAAGGTGTAGTTTATAATATTGTACTCTTTAGAATTTCTGGTTGGGTTAAATGGTTTGTTCTTATAATTTACGAATCACCTTTATGCTCAAACTAAACAAGCACTTCTAAGTCAAGAAAATAGAATCAAAATAATTATTACCTTAATCAAGGTCGGGTTACGGTATGAGGCAAATAGCCAACCACCCAAGGACTCCCATGAAAAAAAAAAAAAAACCCTAAATTTTATCCAATGATCTATGTACCAATGAGAGTATTAATTAAGCCTCAAATATTAGCCAATAAATAAAAAGAATTTTTTTCTCAAAGAAAAACTATAATAAGAATTTTTTTTTCATTGGATATGGCAATGACTGTTCGTTTTTCTCAGTTTTAGAGTATAGAACTCATTAATCTCCCACACAAATGCCAAAATATCACTCTCTATGTCTCTCTCTAAAAAAAAATGAAAAAAAAAAATGTGGGAAAGTGATTTTTTTAAAGCTTCTAAGTTGTGCTTCCGACCATCTTCTCCATTGAGCTTTGTGATGAGTGTACTTCATTTCAAGTTTGACAGTTCTTTAAAAACTGTAGTTCTTGCTTTACTTTTCCTTTGTTTTATTCTTGAAACTTAGCTCTTAGTTTTTTTTTAATAAATAGATTTTCACCTTCACTTTTATTTTTTTTGGGTCCACATCAACACTTCTATATAATAAAAATATTGTAAAAAAATTTAAATAAATGTATAACTAATTAATGGTAAATAAATTTATAGTCAAATTTTATTTGAAGATATTAAATGTATAATTTTATTAAAATTTTCAATTAAACTTTTTTAGTATTTGGTTGCTTCACTTAATAGATAGTGCTTATTTTAGTTGAATAGTCATTGAGCATTGCAATAGATTAGTTTTAATTCGTAATTTTGCATCAAAAAATATATTTTTTAAATGAAAAAAAAAATCAAATTTTAAATAAATCTTTTTTTAATATTTAAGATATAGGGTCTCATTTGAAGTAACCACTTTAGGCCCCACAATGCCTTGAGCCGGCCTTAATACTATCAGGGTACATTTGATAGTAACAATGATTACACGAGAATAAAATTTATTTAGTCCTTTTAGTCTTTGAAGTTTTGAATGAATGCTTTTTGTCTCTAAGGTACTTAAATTTTTGATATATCAAGAATATATAATTTGTAGAACTCTTTTGATATATAGTTAGTTTTTTTAATGGGTTTTATAATACCTAACCAAAAGCCTTGATGTTGTGGCAAGTGATTTTCACAAAAAGCGATTGGTCAATACAACTTCTGTTTTTTAAACGATATCTGACCTCTTATATGTGAATAAGCCTTGTGACTTAATTAGTTGGCACCTCATAGCATTTCTAATGGAGACATTCAAAATTCAAATCTCCTCACCTCCAATTATCGATGTATCAAACAAGCATTTTTTTTTTTTTGGTTTTGACATTAATGTTTTCTAGAAAATGAGTTATTTTTCAAAACATAGTTTTTAATAAAAAAATTTCACTTTCCTATGTTTAATAGCAATGTTAAATGAGTTAGGAAATGATCTCCTAACTTTCCCTGTTTAGTTTGCAGTGAGATAGAGTTGGAGAACGATCTCCTAACAATCTCTAAAAAATAAGTCATACTTTTTATGTTGATCACTTTTGTTAGGACATATGTGTTCATATGTTAAGAACATATGTCATATTATTTATGTAAATTGGCTAATCCTTTGACAAAACGCACTCTACTTGTAATTGGGTAGCTCTAGGTGTTTTTAATACTTCAAGAAACAAGGTTTCAAGATCAAGTGTTGAAGTTATCAAGTCTGTCCAAGAAAAAGCAAGCTGAAGTGCACAGTTTTTAAAGCTCGACAGCTACCTCGACACCTGCTATCTGTCGAGAATTAAAAAGTCAGATTTTCTGTTCTGATTTTCTTGGGATCCGTGAATATGTTTTTGGGCCTTCTTTTCTTCTAACCCTAAACATATAAATGGAGTGTTTTAAGAGCTGTCAACATAGACACAAGTTGCAAAAGCATTGAGCAATCTTTGTTCAAGCAAATTGTGATCAAAAGACGAAGTTCTTGACCTAGTTCATCTTCTTTCAAGAAGTTGCTGTGTATTTGCACCAAAGGGTTTTGTAACCAAGCATCTTCGTGTTATTCATTGCATAGGATGATCTGAAGAACTTTGCAACCAACGTCTCTTTCTAAAGTTGGTGTTTGAAGTCACGTACTAGGATCCGCGCATCTGGTTAGTCACGTACTTGAGAGCCGTGCATCAAAAGGGGGAACTGTCACTACAGATCAAGTCCAATTGGGTATTGGGGTAAGGGTTCAATTGTAGGTTGGTAAGGTACTTGGGATTCCTTTACTTGTAACCGCTTGATTTGATAATAGTGGAGTTTCGGGAGTGGTGACTTGAAAATCACCCGGTGGGGTTTTTGCCGTTAGGGTTTTCCCTATTCGTGAACAAATCACCGAGTTATTTATTTTTCCGCTGCATATTTAGTTTTGGTGATTTGTTGTGCTGCCACGCGTTTGCATGATAAATTGATTAATTAATAACTTGGCTAAATTAATTAATTAATTTATATCACAAGGGGGTCATTCAATTTGTGGCCTATCAACTTTGACTTTTTTTTTTTTTTTTTTATGCTACCAAACATTAAAAAAAAAAAAAAACTTTCATACAAGATTTTCCATAAAAGCAAACGAAATAATACAAGGATTTTGCTCAACTCAATATCACAAAAGGGGATAACTATTTTATATATAAACAAATTGAAAAGAAGTGACCAACGTAACTCCTGTAGAGTGAACTGATATATGTGGGGCATGAAGAGGGTATGTCAGATACTACTCTGCCAACAAAATCATTTTGCAACGCCCACTTGCCAAGACCATGAACAATGTACATACCCAAACAAAAATTACAAGATACAAAAGTTGCCACCCAAAACTAAGTGAAATGAATTTACCAAACTAAAACATTTAAGTGATTTCACAAGCATATGATTTGTCGCCCGAAGTGTGTATAATAATAATAGGTAAAAATTGACGGATGTCATAAATGCATTACGGTAGAAATCATTTTTAAAAACATTTTATTTGAAAAGAAAAAAAATTAAAATTTTTAATCCTTTTTATATTTTAGTTATATTAAAACTTCCTAAAAATAATTTATTAATAATTGCCCTTAAAATACCCGCATGATAATATAATAAGAAAAAGAATACCCTCCAATGTTCTGTTTGTCCTGTTTTCTTTGTCAGTGGAATCAGCCCTCATTTTATTTGGCAAAAACCTTGCTTCGGAGCAGCTTCAAACTATTCCTGCTCCCACTGACATTTCAAGTTTAACTACGGCTTTCCATGCCAAAAATTAACTACAGCCTTCTGCTTCGTTGTATATCTTCCTGTGTTTTCTTTCACTGACCAAGAAGAAATGGCCGAAGCAATCCCTTTTGGTGTTGCACGTAAGCTCATTGAATTATTGGGCTCCACAACTTTCAAAGAGATCGGATCCATTTTGGGTGTCAAAGATGACCTTGAGAAATTGAAGAACACGGTATCCACTGTTCAAGCTGTGTTTCAGGACGCAGATGAGTTGCAGGACAAGAACCATCAAGTCAAGGACTGGCTTATGAAACTCAGAGACGCAGTTTATGATGTAGATGACTTGCTGACCGATTTCTACACTCAAGATTTGCGGAGAAGGGTGATGGGTGGTGATGAAATGGCAAATAAGGTTCGTACTTTCTTTTCAAGTTCAAACCAACTTGTTTTTCGTCTTAAGATGGCTCACAAATTAAAAGCCATTAGGGAAAGACTTGATGCAATAGCGAATAATAGGAACAATTTCCAGTTTGTAGAAGTTCCTTTACAGGTGAGGGCTGTGACTAGGGAGAGAGACCAAACTCACTCTTTTATAAGTGAAGAAGAGGTCATCGGGAGGGAAGAGGATAAGAAGAACCTTATAGATTTATTATTGAACCATGATGTTGAAGAGAATGTCTTATTCATATCCATAGTGGGAATCGGAGGTATAGGAAAAACCACCCTTGCTCAATATGTATACAATGATGAGAAAGTGAAGACATATTTTGAGTTGCATATGTGGGTGTATGTCTCTGATGTCTTTGACGTGAAAACAATTGCTGAAAAGATAATTGGATGTGCGACAAGGATAAAACCTACAAACCTTGAAATGGATCAACTGCAAATTAAACTTCGTGAAGTACTCAACCAAAAGAAGTACTTCTTTTTTTGGATGATGTGTGGAATGAAAACGTGGAAAGTTGGTGTAACTTGAAAAAACTTTTGTTGGGTGGCTTGAAGGGAAGTAAGGTGGTGATAACTACACGGATTAAATTGGTTGCCGAGATCACTAGCACAGTCTCACCAATTTTTCTAGAAGGCCTATCAGAAAATAAATCTTGGTCTTTGTTGAAGCAAATGGCATTTAAAAAAGGGCAAGAGACCATTGATCTCAAACTTAAAGCAATTGGAATAGACATTGTACAAAAATGTTGTGGAGTGCCTCTTGCTATCAAAACGATAGGTAGAATATTATACTTCAAAGAGACAGAGGATGAATGGTCATATATCAAGGATAAAAAACTTTTAGATGTAACTCAAGGGCAAAATGATAGTGGTATCTTATCAATTCTAAAATTAAGTTACAATCATCTCCATTTACATTTAAAGTGTTGTTTTGCTTATTGTTCATTGTTTCCTAAAGATCATGAGATTTTCAAAATTAACATTGATACAACTATGGATAGCACAAGGATTTATCCAATCATCAAACGAAAAGCTAAAGCTGGAAGATGTTGCTAATGAGTACTTTATGGATCTACTTTGGAGGTCTTTCTTCCAAAAGGCTAGAGAAGATCGTTTTGGAAATATTGTTAGTTTTAAAATGCATGATTTAATCCATGATTTGGCACAATCAATCTCAAACATTGAGTGCACACTTGTTGATTCCAATGCAGAAAATGTCAATAAAAGTGTTCGTCATCTATCAATTCCATTTGAAAAAGTTTTTTAGAAGAATTTAAGCTTGTTATTCAAAGCAAAGAAGGTACGCACATTTATATTGACATTCACTTCTTGGATAGATCTAAATAAGAATCTCTATGAAGATCTAGGCAAGAAAGAATTTGCTTGTCAAATTTTAACTTTCAAAATACTTCGTAAGAGTCTCTATGAAGCTCAAGGCGAGGAAGAATTAGCTCGTCAAAAATTAACTCTCAAAATACTTTTTTCTAGTATTGGAGGCTTGCGTGCATTAGACCTACATGGCTTAAGTATTATTGCGTTGCCACATTCTATAGACAAGTTGGTTTATTTAAATTACCTTGATCTTTCCAAGAATAAAATTGAAGTTCTCCCTGGTTCTATTATTAGATTGCTTAATTTGCAAATATTAAACCTTAGTGATTGTATTTGGCTTAAAGAACTACCTGAAAACATTCAAAAATTGGCCAACCTCAGGTGTCTTGAGATAAATGGTTGTCATAGTTTGACTCACATGCCACCTGGATTAGGGCAATTGACTTCCCTTCAAGTATTACCGTTATTTATTATGAACCAGGAACCTGAAGCTGATTTCTTCTCCAAGTATTGTGGTAGTCTAGCCGAATTGAACAAGCTAAATAACTTGAGAGGAGAACTATGTATCATAATTAATCTGGCGCGGGTGAAAAATGCTGCCTCAGAAGCCAAGGCTGCGAATTTGAAGGATAAGCAACATCTTAGAAGGTTGAAATTACGATGGGATAGGCAGAAGGCTAAGAAGGGTAAGGATGTCGAAGATGTTCGTAATGATGAAAATTTAATGAAAGGCCTTCGGCCACACCCAAATTTAAAGGGAAATCTCAGATGAGATCTCTTCTTCAACAGCATTTTTCCGGTCCCTAGAGTCACTCGAACTGTCGGAATGTCCTAATCTAAAGGGATGGTGGAGGAGGGATATTATGGATGTGCCAACAATGGCATCAACATCAACATCAACATCAAGTCATCAACATCTGCAGCATGTATCGTTGCCTTACTTTCCTCGTCTTTCTAGGTTGGAAATCTGGGGTTGCAGAAACCTGACTTGCATGCCGCTGTTTCCATATCTTGAAAACTCACAACTGACATATGCCAGCAGCAAGCCATTGCAACAAACAATGGCAATGCCAATGAATATGACAGCAACCTCTTCGCATTCCTTTTCTTCATACCCCTCCCCTTCTCTCTCCAAATTAAAGTCTCTGTATTTGATTGAGATTCAGGACCTAGAGTTTCTGGCAGAGAAGTGGTTGCAAAACCTGGCTTCTCTCGAGAATCTAACAATTGAGGCATGTGCTGGACTAAAATCTCTGCCTCTGTCTCGATCCATACAACGCCTCACCTCCCTCAAGTCGCTGGAAATTAGGGGCTGCGAGGAGGTTGATCTGTTCAGTGATGATGAGATACGAGTTGTTAGTGTTACCTCTTTGCAAACTCTCAAAATTTCAGATGTTCTGTGCTTGATTACTTTACCAGTGTGGATTGGTAACCTTACATCACTTCAAGACCTTGAAATTGAGAGATGTCCCAACCTGATATCACTTCCCGAAGGGATTGGCAATCTCTCCTCTTTACGATCCCTAATAATCATTGGTTGTCCCCGCTTAAAAGAAAGATACCTAAACCGAGGCGAGGATTGGCGTAGGATTGCTCATGTCCCATATTTTCAAATCAGCAACTAATATGCTTCAGCTTCTTTGGGCAGGTGATGCAAATGTACTTGTACTTTCTATGCAATCAAAAAATAACTTTTTTTTTTTTTTCAATTTGTGCAGACTTCTTTTATCTTCTTCAATATTGATGTCTTGGCCAATTTATTTGCAATGCAGATTTTGCAAAGCAGAATTAAAACAACTGAAAGGTGGCCGAGGAAACATGAAAGGATGGCCTACAATTGCTTACGTGGACGAACCAATTCTTCAAATTCTCAGGTATGGGTAATCCCAGTTCTTCACAGACTCTAAAATCCCATTTCAAAAGGTTCATACATCTCCTTTAAGATTCAACCCTTTTGTGTTAATCAAATAACAAACTTTCTCTTTTCTTTTCTTTAAATTCAATTAAGGTTCTCAATTATTTGATTCTGTTTGCAGATATGAGACAAGGTCAGAGTTCTAAACCAGCTACGGTTGGTGCTCCTTCAAAAAAATCTGGTACTACTTATTCATCTACAAGCAAAAATATTGAGTCTTAATTATCTCAATCCTTATCTTGCAATAGCTTTTGTAAAAGTCAGATTTAAATAATCAAAATACAAATCCTCTATTTTCACGCAAGATAATACGTTGTTAGTTTAATCTTCCACCAATACCTTTTTGAGGATAGCTTCAGTTTTAGACAACTGCTACTTGGGATGTTCTACCACTACCTAATGGAGCATGTTTTTTTGTTCATATCAGAACATTACAATCACTTCACTTTTTCCTCCCTATATTGATGCACTTTTTCTCTAAAACTCCCTTCTACCTACAAAAATAACAATATTCATAATCCTATGTTTGTTATTTCTTATTCAGAACAACTACTGAGCAAAAATATTTTTTCCAGATTAAACAGGTGGACATATAATATTAACACATTGTAAAGTTAATTTATATTTTATATACCTTTGGTTTTTTGTATATAGTATTAAATTATGCATGCATATTAGTTTGTAAACAAAGCCATCAGGTTGATGGATTAAAAGCATAAGTTGTTGATTCAACAAACTAGGAAGAATGCTTAGATTATTACCAAACTTTGGTTTCTGCACAAATATTCCATTAAGATGGATATCAAAAGTTGAGACATCATAAGAAACTTGTTTAGAAAGCAGTTTTACACTTACATAACATGGATTTCCTTTTGTCTTTGATGTAGTCTTAAATTATTAAGGCTGCTTAACTTACCATAAAGCCATAAAGTTGCAATCCAGCCTTTGTTTGACATCTGTAAAAATCATATAAATTGGAATATTGTATGTGGTAAGTCCAGGAATTCATTTTTACTGAACAAAAAATAATTAAGTTGAATGCTTGATGGTAACAAATAAAATAACAATAGATAGCAGTCAAGGAATAAAGAAATGTGAGGTCTCGGTGCAATTCTATTGAAATCAAGTTCCTGGTTTTATACTAATGTTTTATTTTTTATATCTGCTATTTCTAGGAATTTCAGAGTGCCACTTGCTTTGGGAAAATAGTTTGGCAAGGAAGAACTGAACACCAATGCTTTCTCGTTACAATTTTCTCTTGAAGAGGTTTTTCAAAATTTAGAAAAAGATGCATTATTCTGTACAAATAGAAGGTGACATTTCCTTATTCCTTCAGTATTTGAAATCAGTCACCACTAATTACTAGAGCATCAGAGAAAAGCTTCAGTTTTTCTTTTCCCACAAAGGTACGCTCTGTTGATCTGACTGCCTAATGTTATATAATTGAAATTATCTAAGTTTTTGCACTCACTGGATCTGAAAATCAAAGTTCATATGAAAGAGATGTTTGAGAATATTTATGTTTGTCCATCTGAATTTTGAAATATATCTTATGAAAGTTATGGTGAAAATTCTGGTAAAGTTCTATGTAATGTGGTTTTAGTGTTGCTCGAGTCCTGTTTCTTTGTTTTAGATCCCTGTGTAGCCCCTTTTCCCTCTGTTTCTTTGACAATTAGTTTTTCTTGTCTTCAAGTCATATGATGATTTTAACAGAAACCGAGAGTATATTTTCGATTGTCAGGTATGTACTGCAATTGAATTACAAGAATTTAAAAAGCTTATACTGAAGAAGAGGAATACAAGCTTATACTTAAAAGTCTTTTTTTTTAGTACTCTCCTTAATTGGAGGGTGGCTTTGTCTCATTCTTCTTGTCTTGTCCATCCTGTTTTACTTGATCGTTGTAATTTTGGTTCCTGATTTGTGCCCCCTAGTACATCCCCAATGTTCCCGGGTTGGCTTTTTATTATTAATAATATTTTTCGTTACCTATCAAAAAAAAAGTTGATATTATAAATACAGTTCTTGTAATACATAAAATTGTGATAATTATGTTGCACTGATTTGTGTCACAACCCCTAATCAGTGTCATATCGCCTCTACACTTTCACCATCGCACTTCTTTGACAAACTCCATCTGGCCATACTCATTTATGAAGATATTAAATTTCTGAACTCTATTTTAATTCCTAACCAAAAAAAAATCTGAATCCCTTCCTCCTCTCATCTCAGTTAGCTCTCCTAACAATTTTTATCATCATTGCACAGCAAGTATGTATTATCATCCTTTTGACATTGATGTTACATGTATGGCAGATTGGGAGGCCTCAAATTCATGCATGTTTTCAACAAAAAACGCATATGCATTGTAGTCTTCATCATAGGCAATTCGCCCTCAAAGCAACAAACCCTGGTTGGAGAATACTTTGGTGTCAATCCCACATTGAATTTCCCAGAGGCAAAATTCATAAGAACCATTTGGTGATCATCATTCAACTCCGATAGAATCGAATCTTAGGAGGGGATAACGGAGTTTTCATTCCACTTAAAGAACTTTTTGACAATTTTGGTGATACGAAGGATACTCATTGGTGCTCGTAAGGTTGTGACAACAACCAGGAAGCCTGAAGTGTTAAGAGTGAGGCATCTAACTGCCCAATAATGCAAGCTCAGCAGCCTGCAATGACAGTACTAACAGCATGTGCAACATCTCATGCAATGCAAACACAAAGTGCCTCATGCAGCAGCAATCTTAGTGCAGTAAAGGCCAACTCAATTAGATCAGCATGTGGGGTTAGTTCTGGTGTAACTGAAGGCCTTTAGAGCAGTTAAGTGAGTTTGTTATGGGTTGTTTGGAGATTAGTTATTGTAATTGTAGCATGTGATGTATTTAAGTGTAGTTTTGATCAGTTGTATATAATTCAGTGTAGCTTTGATCAATATTAAAATTTGAACGATGTATTCTTTGGAATTGGAGAGACTAAAACCCAAGTGAATTCAAAAAAATAATCAGGTGTGTTTTTCTGTAAACTGGCATAAAACATAGTGTTAAAAACTTTCTAGTATTTCCTTCTCCTCACTTGTCAGCATGCTGCTAGGTGGAAATAGGTGGGGACTGCTCCAACACTGCTCAATTATCCTTGAGATTGGAAGATTTTTGAAGGATCATACACTCCACTATTTGTAAAGGTTCATACATCTCCTTCAATATTCAATCATTTTGCGTTAATCAAATACCCAACTTTCTCTTGTTTTCTTTTGTTTAAATTCAGTTAAGGTTCTCAATTATTTGATTCTGAATGCAGATATGAGAGGTGGTCAGAATTCTAAACCAGCTAGAGTTGGCGTTTCTTCGAAAAAGGCTGGTATTACTTATGCATCTACAAGCAAATATTTGAGTCTTTATTATCTCTATCCTTTTCTTGTAATAGCTTTCGTAAAATTCAGATTAAGAATCCTTATCTTGTTTTCTTTCCATTGGTAGATGCAGTTAATCAAAATACAAATCCTCAATTTGCATGCAAGATGCTACGAATGTCAGTTTCATCTTCTACTTCAGAATTTCTACCACCTAAGTGGACCATCAATTTTTTTGTTCATATAAGAATGTTGCAAGGGTAATCACCTCACCTTTTCCTCCCTATAGTTGCTTTACGAGTGACACAGATTGCCTATGAGATTCAGTTTGACACATTTTGTTTCTAGATAACTCTTTAACCAATGAAAATAATAATATTTATAAAGCCTATATAGGTTTGAAATTTCTTATTCACAACCATCGTTGAGAAAAATATTAGTCCAGGTTAGATAGGCAACTTATTACATAATAGGTTTTGAAGTTAATTTATATATTCATAGCTTTGGCTTTTAGTATATTCCAGAAAGCTTTCTGGAATATATGCATACATATCTTAAGATAAGTATGCATATTAATTTGTAAACAAAGCCATCAGGTTGATGGATTATTAGCATAAGTCGTTGATTCAACATATTAGCAACAGTAAATGGATTATGACCAATTTTATGTTCCATAGAGTGAATAGCTGTTGTCCTGGACAAATATTCCGTTAATATGGATCTCAAAAGTTGAGACACCATAAGAGCAGAGCCTTGCTTTGCATTTACATAGCATGGATTTTCTTTCATCTTTGATGTAGTCTTGAATGCTTAGGGCTGCTTAACGTAACATAAAGGCATAAAGTTATAATCCAGCCTTTGTTTGAAATCTATTAAAATCATATAAATTGGAATCTTGTATGCGCTCAGTCAATTCATTTTTCTGATAAAAAAAAATAATTAAGTTGAAGATGGTAACAAATAAAATAACAATAGATAACAGTTAAGGAGTAAATAAATGTTTATAAAGAAATGTGAGGCCTTAGTGCAATTCTATTGAAATCTAGTTCCTTGTAATACAGTAATTTCTTATTTTGATATCTGTTATTTCTAGGGAATGCCCCTAGAAGAAAATCTTCTTGCATTAAGGTAAAATTTTGGCAGAGAAGAACTTAAAAATAAGGCTTTCTTATAAGAATATTCTCTAGAAGTGAACTTTCCATATTCCTTCAAAAATTGAAATCTGTCTTCATTAATGTACTAGAGCATTGGAGAAAATCTTCAGTTTTTTGTTTTTTTCCCACACAGGCATGTTCCCTTGATGAGACATTGAGACTGCTTAATATTATAGAGCTGAAATCTTTCAGTTTTTGCACTCAAGCTCTGAAAATTAAAGTACATATGATATAGATGTTTGAGAATATTTATGTTAGCCCATCTGAATTTTGAAATATAGTTTAAGAAGATTAAATTGAAAATTCTGACCTTCCATTTCTTTTCTAGAAAATGTGAAGACAATATTAAGACATATGTCCTTGAAATGATTTTTTGCAAGATCTCTGGCAGTAGACCAAATGGCTGATTATAGATTTCAGTAGTTCTGAATTAGGACAAAACCAACTCTTTAGTTTCACAGCCTGAACTTGCTTTTGTTTCACTAGTATTTAGTCTCTGAAGTAAAATGCCAGGATAATGTGCCCACATAAAATGACAAAGATGTTGTCGAAACTCGGAAGCCCAATTTTTTTAGTGGATCATTTACAAGTCCAAAATTATTGTTAATTCATGTTAAAAAAATGATAGAAAGACAATTGTGTCTCTTATCTGCACCGAATTTTGCTTCTTGTGGATTTCAAGATCTAAAAACACATTAGTTTTGGCAAATTGACAATTAAAGAATTTTGGTATCAAGTTGCAGTTTTTATAATTACTCAGTAATTTACTCTAACATCAGTAAGAGTCAAAGAAAAAGGTGCTTCAAATTGGCAAGCTGCTATGCGAAGAAAGAAGTTTAAGTCTTAATTCTTTCCCTAGCAATGCGTGCTGTTCAATGGGAGAGGGAGGAAGGTATCACCTTCCATCCTGCCTCCATTATTCAAGTCTGAGAATTTGACATTGTTTTCCTCTCTTTTGAGTTATAGTTTGTCCCCACATCTGAACTTTGTATAGTTTCCTGTTTCCACTGAATTCCTCCCATTCTAAATCATTTACTTATGTTGATACTTGTATTATAAATATGCAATGTCTAAATCATTTACTTATGTCAATATCTGTATTCTAAATAATTTTCTCTCTTATGTCTTCACTTCTGCCTCATTCTCATGTTTGCAGGCTTTGTTAACCACTGAACTGTATCCAACATAAGAAAATAAATATTTTAGAAAAAAAGATTCTTGGCCCTTGGACAATAGCAGGCTTTGCTAGTACAATTGATGATGAAGTGAAGCAGCAATAAGGGATAAAAAAACTCGTCATGATTTTATTTAAGTCTGATTTGTAATGACAACTTCAATTATAGGAGACCATCGGTAGGCTGCATTTTAGAATTGGTTATTCACAAAGATATTCACTGTAGCTCAGTCTGTGAGAACAATTTACACTATTAAGGCCTAGCATCAGTGGATTCATCTCAATGCAGAACTTTATGATGGTTAGATGTTTTTGTAATCTCATTTTCACAAGCTGATTGGGCTATGAATACCAAAGAAAGAAAAACAAAATCTATAAAATGAACCGGGCTTTAAACTTCAAGGAGAGCTTCTCAATGTAACCTGGGTTCAAATGTATGGGCTTTCAAGTATTCAGTCTTAAAGCTAAATTCCATCACAGAGTTGAATCATCAAGTGCCCGGGCTAATTTCTCCAAGCGCTTTTTTTTTTCAATCTTATTAGAGCTCCTTACCCTTTCAAAAAAAATTTTATTAGAGCTTCTTAGTTTAAACAAGGCTAAAATGATTTTGAATTTAATACTACTGATTGAATTTCAGCCTTAGGAGATTTAACATAAACAATATGATACTTTTGGTTCAATTCAAATGCAACTTCTAATTTTCCACTGAATTTCAAATTACATTACCAATTTGTATTTATATATATTTAAAAGTTAAAGCGTAGCATTTATTATTATTACGTTTATGTTAGCCATATCAACAACCATGTATAAAGACTAGGTAACTAACTTTTCATTTCCCCTTATTATATAGAGATTTAAATTTTGAAGAGGTGGGCTAAATTTTAGGAAAATGAGGTGAATTTTATATTTTTATTTTACACTAATTTTTTGAATGACTTTTATACCCTCACTTATTTATTTTTTTGAAGTAATGTTAGCTAAAGATTATGGGTGGTTTAGAGAATTCAGAGAACATATTAACTTCCCATATCCTATTAATACATAGAGATAATAATAATAATAATAATAATAATGGAGTAATAGTGTAGAAAAAAATTTTAATGATAAAATTTCAAAAATAATAGGTTAATTAAAATTATACCCTTTGAATTAAACATATTTTCTATTAAATTTTTTTTTTGCATTATTTTTTTTTTAATATTTAGTCTTTCCACTCAATCCTTACCATTCGTTTCATCAGAAACAACATCGTTTTGGAAAATAAAAATTATTAAAATTAACGTCAAGATTGGATAGAAGTAGATAAAGTTACTGAATTGAATATATATTAAAATTAAATGACTAAAATGAAATAAAATAAAATAAATTGAATAAGAAGGTGTCGTTTATAATTTAGCCAAAAAATCCATATTATATAGTGAGCATTTCCTTCCTTTTTTTTTTTTTTTTTTTTTTTTTTTTGGTGGAAAAACGCATTTCAGCCCAGACATGTGGGTCCCGTGCACTGTTTATGGGACCCACAAACCTCTTCTTTTAACAACTTTTTCATTAAAAATGGGTCTTACGGCACTATTCACACATTTAAAAATTATTTTGCTACAGCGTTTTCAGTTTTCAGCAAAAAAAACGGTATCCAAACGAACCCTATAGTATTTGAGAGTTTCCAATCAGATCTTGTGTCGATCATATCTAGCGTGATAGTTATAGATGACAAATGGTTTCATTTATATTTTATGTATCATGCTAACTCTCAAACTAAAAAGGCACTTCTAAGACAAGAACATAGAATCAAAAGAACTATTAGCGGGCATAACATTATTAGGCACATTTGATACACTATAATTATAACGATAATTGTATGAGTATTAGTAGATTACAAAAGAATTCAATAGACTAGAATAAAATTACTATAACCATTCATCTATTTGGTGACAAGTTGACAACATGATAAAATGGTAGAATGAAATTATATTTTATTCAAAGTTCCTAAAATACTAGTCTTATTTATAATTTATATTTATACTCTTTTGTGAGGGTTTCTTTTTTTTTTTTTTCTTTTTTTCTTTTTTGCAATTTAACACCAAAATCTAACAATTTCGTTAGTTAGCATAGTTTCCAAATTATTTAGGAAACTAACATCTCGAATCTCTTAGACTTAAGTTCATTATAGAAACTTAACTCAAAGCCTCGAGTTCTATGAGGTGGCAAAACTGAGGTGGAAAAAAATTCACGTGGAACTCAAGTCTTAGAAACTTGAGTTCCTCAAAAGAAAAATCCATGACCATTCTTCTTTTCTTTCTTTTTTTCTTATTCAATTCACACAGTTTCTTCTTTTCTCTTTCTTTCTCTCTTCTCTTTGACTTTATTATTCCTCTCTTCTCTCTTCTCTCTTCTCTCTTCAATTTTTTTTTTTTTTTTGCTTAAATTGATTTTGGCCATCAGCAGTAAGATCGATCACTCTTTCTCTTTGATTTTTCTCTCTCACTATTTGTTCGTCCCTTCTCTCTCATGCCTCACTCTCTATTTGCAATTTTAGGTAGCCGATTTAGTGGTGGTTGTGGTTGTGGTGTGGCTGTGGATGTGGATGTGGGATGTGAGCCAAATCTGATCAGAGCCATGGTTGGTTTGGTTATTGTGAATTTTCTATGGGTTTGAGTTTTGTTTTTGTGAATTTTCAGTGGGTTTGGGTATTGTAAATTTTCTGGGTTTGTTGTTGTGCATGGTGACAGAGGTGTGTTTTTAGTTTTGGTTTGCTATGTGGGTGTTTGGTTTTGTTGTTGGGTTTTTGGGGTGGAAGTAGGAGAGAAGAAGAGGATTAGTTGGTTTTTTTTTTTTTTTTTTTTTTTTTTGGTGTTCTTTTGTGGAACTCGAGTCTCCGATACTTGAGTTCCACGTAAATTTTCTGAATCCCTTGTGTAGCATGGGTTGCTTTCTTTTGCACAGATTATTTTTTAACTTTTTGGTGACACCACAATCACATGAAAAAGTGTAATTACTAATTACCTTCTTGTTAATATATGCAATTTGAAATTACAAAAACAGAATAGAGTAATATAAAATTTTAGCAAGCTTAAATATATTTTTGATCCTCAACTTTTGGGAATGGTTTCATTTTGGCTTTCACAAAATGTTTTGTTTTAATTTAATCCTTATTTTTTTAAATGTGTTTTATTGTTATCATTGTTTTTTTTTATATGAAAATTTTCCTAGTCCCTTTCGTTAGCATGGGTCTTCAGCTAGTTAAGCATAGTTCCAAATCTCCCACAAAAATGGTATTTAAATTAAGAAATTAATTGTTAAAGTACACGTCTCTCTCCTTGCATTATTTTAGTGTTAAGCATATAGCTTAACATATTACCATTCCATTAAGTATATTTTGTTTATATTTTTTGCTTTTAAATTTCTAAAGTTAAGGGTCTGTTTGGATATCGCATATTGTTAAAAATTAAAAACATTATAGCAAAATAATTTTTAAATGTATGAATAGTGCTGTAAAACCCAATTTTAACTTAATATTTGCTGAAATCTATACTTGTGGATCTGTAAACAGTATACAAGACCCACAAAATAACGCCAAAGGCACCATCAAAAGAATTTCAAGAATATCCAAACTCACGCTAAATGATTAAAAGCAAATTTGATTTGTAGGCACAACCAATTAATTTTCTGTGCAGTATAGACCCCTTCCCATTCAATTTTTTTTTTTAAAATAAAAAATAAAAAGAAGAGAGAGAAATAATATATAAACCAGAAATGATAACGAGGGGAAAAAAAAATCTAGTATGGCGGGTTCCCACCTCAACCGGCTTATAACGGTGGTTACCCGCATTAGCGTCATCAACCGCCCCGTACCCGCAAGCTGGGTACGGCGGGTATGGCGCCAAGCCGCCTAAGAAGAGTGGCGGTGGCGGTGGGAAGATGGCGTTGGGACTAGGAGCTGGATTGCTGGCTGGAGATATGATCTCTGTCTCTGATGTGTCTGAGATGGGCGCTTATGATGCTGGGTTTGATGATGCTGGTGGTGATTTCTAAATTCTTAGGTGGTTCTTGGGTGGGTTTATGTAATTATGTTAGATATTTGAATTTCTCTCAAGTTTTGTGAGAGTTTTTTCTCAAATTCCTCAAGTTATTTTGTTAGATTTTAGTTGGATTGGTTTTGCTTTTGCACACTATTCATTCATGTTGCAAATTTTGATGTTCTTAAATTTTGTATTGGCTATTGAATCCTTGATCTGATTTGTGAAGGGAAGCATGATTATCTAGTTTCTTACCCGAAAATGCTAACAAGTTCACGGAGGGGATATTGGATTTCGTTGGTTTTATCATTTATGCTGGGTATTTGTTTCTCTTTTCTGGGCGTGATGTGAATTTGGGGCTTATGAGTTGGGTGTTGGGAAATGAAAGGCTTGGACAATTCTATTCAAATTATGTGAACTTTGCCAATTCAATTCCCGTAAACATGGCTAATTCTGAATCTTCCTTGTGTTTTCTGGATTCATAGTCAAGTTTTGATGTGGGAATATCATTAGTTTTTTTTACCAAATTCCTTGGGTTCTTTTGTCTACTTGAATTCTTGGTTTCAGGGGTATTTTGGTCATTTTATAGAAATTTAGATTTTATATTGTTTATTTAAATTTTAGATGGGTTTAGTGGGTATTAGTGGATTTATCCATTTAGACCCATCTAATTAAATAACCAAATGGGTCTTTACCCATTTAACCCAAATATTAAATGGGTTGGGTTAAGACTTATCCAAATAAGGTGGGTAATGGGTGGGTTCATGGATATGGGTAAAAATTGCCACCCCTACTTGGGGGTGATTGTCAACTCATTGTGTGTGGATTATTTACTGGCATGCAAGATGGGGAAAGGGGGGGACCTTAAAATTGGTTTTAGAATATCACTCACTCTGTTGTGAGTTGGTGCTAAGTGCTAACAGTTGGTATTATTAAAGAAGTGATTTAGATTTTCACTGTTTTGACATTAATGATAGAGTGAGGTGATACTCCTAATCTTTTTTTTTTCTTTTAGAAACAAAAAATTAAAGGTATAAACTCCTAATCCTAATAGTACTATAGTAATTATCAAAAAAAGAAGAAGAAGAAGAAGAAGAAGATATGATAGGATTTGAAGGATATACACCATGATGGATAGTTATGGTAGCAGAATAGTTGCGGATTGGATATAAAATAAAATAACGAGCAGTATTTGTGGATCAGGATTGCATTTTTTTCTTTTCTTTTCAAATATATTCAGTTTTTTATTTTCAAATTGTATTCAAATCTAGAGAGGAGTTGGGTCCTATGTTTTAGGATTAGATTGTGATGAGAATATCTCATCTTAGAATTGGCTATTTATGTACTCAAGAAAAGATCAATGAGCTAAGCACAGATAATTCCAACTCCGAATTTGCCTCTCAATTCTAGGAGGAGAATGGCCTCCCTTCCACATTACTGCATATTCAGCCCCTCACTTGCTTTAACACCAAATCCACCCCACACATCCTAGTTCATAACAAGCATATATAGCCGTTAAACCAAGGAAGGGTTGGACAAAGGTGAAAGTCCTCACTACCAATAGTGGATCTTGTTGCCTATATTCCTCAACTGAAGAGTCACCAGCCACCACCATTAGTGGATGTGGCTGCCTATTCCTCTTTTGATCATTTAGGTGTAATGATGCTTAGACAGAACTTTAAGACTGGTGTGGAGAGCATTTATTCGATTTGGGGTTGTATTTTTATGTGTTTGGTACCCCTTGATGATTGTGTAAACTTCCAATTCGGTTCCACTCTCCACTAAATCATGAAAGATAAAAAGAAAGAAAGAGGTAAAATTATTTAGGGATGATGCTTTAAATCCATTCCCTTTTGATGTTTATCTTTGTGTAAGTATTGAAATTTAGCATGGCTACTTGTACATTCCTTCTTTTTGAAGATGGATGAGTTGCAAAAATGAAGTAATGGCATGTTTTCGTAACTTCTTGATTTTTTGTCTTTTGATAAATTTGATAATTACTTCTTGAATATTGAATTTAATAATAAAAAAATAAAGGTGCCAAGATCTTCATTCCACACTTCCTAAGTTTGAGCATAATTTGGAATTAAAAATTATGCAATAATAAATAAAATCAATTATAAAGGATAGGAAAATTTTAGGAAGAAAAAGTGACTAGTAATTGTCGTGCTGAGTGATTCATAGTCGACAATTCAAAAGTATTAATATTTTACTTTTACTTTGATGGTCCAAAGATGATTCTTGCACAACAGCCATGATTATTTGAGATAGATTTGGTATCATTTGCAAATTACAAATTTTTGCATTAGACTTGGTCGACTTTAGAAAATTTTGTCTTTGAATTGCTTTTCTCTAGAGTATGCTAGCAATGAGAATCCTCTTTGAAATCTCATTCTCTAGGTAAAATATCATAGTTTGAAAGAAAATGATTGAGAATCATCCTTTAGAGATTATTCTACTGAAATTGAATTTCACTATCGCATGGATATTTATATAAAATTTTACGCGTCACAGAAGAAGGATGAAAAATAGAAGCTGTAACTATTAATATAAGTATTTCAAAGGAATCAATATATTAGAATAAAATAATGATAACCATTCATCTATTTGGTGTTAAGTTGACAACGTTTTGACAACATTATAAAACAGTAGAATGCAATCATATTTTAGTCCGTTTTTTCTAAAATGCCCTTATTTATAATCTATATCTATACTTTTTTGTGAGTCTAGCTTAGTATCCTATTATATACATATTTTAAATAATTTTATAATTAAAATTTTTTTTATTCAAAATTAATATTTTATATTAAAAAAAATCATTTATACCATCTTCTAGGGAGAAAAAGTATCAATGGAGTCCAAAGAAGCACTTGTAAGGAAAACACAATCAAACAATATAATAACTATTGATTAAGAATCAAACACAATCAAGTAACAGTTTTAAGAGTTTTTAATCTTTAAAATTTCGAAGGAATCCTTTTAATTCCTAAAGTACTCAAGTTTTCGCAATATTAAGAATTATCGTAACTCTCTTAATGTATAGATAAATTCTTTTTATTGGGTTTTACAAAACCTAACCACTTTTTTTTTTTTGATAAGGAAACCTAACCACTTTTAATTGTGTGAATAAGCATCTTTTTTACTTCACCTTAATTTCATTGATTTTGCTCAACTCAATATCATAAAAGGGGGGATTTATCTAATCTACAAGCACATTTCTTAGCCCAATGGGCAGCTCTTTTGCATTGGACTGGGCATCCAAACATTTTAAAAGGGATGGACCCAGCAGGCTCCTTGTGTCACGTAACTCATCTTCAACAAAGTGATATGTGTGCATGTGTTCTTTTCACTAGGAAGAAAAGAAAAATGCATTAACTCCAACGAATAGTAATACAATTACAAGATACAAATATTATTTCCCAAAACTAAGTGAAATGAATTTATGAAAAATTAGGGACTATTTGGTTTCAAAAAGTGGTATATTCAGTTTTCATATTCTTTATTTTATATTCAAATCCTAAATTTGAATATATATATATATATATATATATATATAAAAAACACTTATTTTTATATTTAGTAGTGTTTAGTAAGTTTTTTTTAATACATATTTAGGATATAGAATATATTATATTTGTGTTTGGTCATTGTTTTATATTTTTTAAAAAGTAGTTTTTTTCATTCACACACATCACATCACTAAAAAAAATAACTTTGTGTTTTAACAATATTTGCGAATATGCAACTTTATTTGTATTAATAGAAAACGAAAACACTAAAAAGTTATATTCATTTTTTGTATTCAAATTCAACTTTTGGGATACTAAAAATGAAAACTAAATATAAATATTAAAACCAAACCAATTTTTTGATTATAGGACTCACTAAAAACTGAAAATGAAAATAAAAAATAGTGTTTTTTTCGTAACCAAACAGGCCTTAACGTCTGTTTGGTTTTTTATTATTGCTCTTTGTTTATTTTTACCTTTGTCTCAACTTTTTTGTCAAGTGGAATCATCCATTATAATATGAGAAAATATTTGAGCTTTGGCCGACCAAGTCTTCCTTCGGAGCAGCTTCAAACTGTTAGTCTTCACGCGGAGTGATTATTTTATTTGTAACGCGGAATCAATCCTTATTTTATTTAGAGCAGTTCAACTACTTCTTACCATTTCAACTTCAACTTCAACTTCTGCTTCTGCTTCTGCTTCTACTTTCCATCCAAAAACCAGTTCAACTACTGCTTTCTGCTCTCTTGTGATCTAATCTATCTTTCAGTGTTTTCTTTCGCTTCCCAAGAAGAAATGGCCGAAGCAATCCCGTTTGGCGTTGCGCAGACGATCATTGAAAATTTGGGCTCTATGGCTTTCGCAGAGATTGGATCCGTGTGGGGTGTCAAAGATGAGTTCGAAAAATTGAAGGATACTGTTTCCGCTGTTCAAGCTGTACTTCTGGATGCTGAGGAGCAGCTGGTCAAGAACCATCAAGTCAAGCACGGGCTCATGAGGCTCAGGGACGCAGTCTATGATGCGGATGACTTGCTGACCGATTTCTACACTGAAGATTTGCGTCAAAGGGTGATGGGTGGTGATCAAATGGCAAAGAGGGTACGTACTTCTCTTACTACTTTCTTTTCGAGTTCAAACCAACTTGCTTTTCGTCGTGATATGGCTCAAAAAATAACGTTGGTGAGGGAGAGATTTGATGCAATAGCAAATGATATGAATAAGTTTCAATTTGTAGTACATCCATCACAACCAAGGGTTGTGAATAGGGAGAGGGATCAAACTTACTCATTTGTATGTCAAGAAGAAGTTATTGGGAGAGAAGAGGATAAGAAAGCCATTATAGATCTATTATTGGACTATGATGTGCAAGAGAATGTTTCGTTTATATCCATAGTGGGGATTGGAGGGCTGGGGAAGACTACACTTGCTCAATATGTATACAATGATGAGAAAGTGAATAAGTATTTTGAGTTGCACATGTGGGTGTGTGTCTCTGATGTCTTTGATGTACAAACAATTGCTGAAAAGATAGTTAAATGTGCAACTGGTTTGAAACTTGAAAACCTTGAAATGGAGCAAGCACAAAATGAACTTCGTAAAACACTCAACCAAAAAAAGTACTTACTTGTGTTGGATGATGTGTGGAATGAGGATGAAGAAAAGTGGTGTAATTTGAAAAGACTTTTGATGGGTGGTTCAAAGGGAAGTAAGGTGGTGATAACTACACGGACTAAATTGGTTGCAGAGATTACTAGCACCATCTCACCATATTATCTACAAGGCCTCTCGAAAAACCAATCTTGGTCTTTATTTAAGCAAATGGCATTTAAAAAAAGGCAAGAGATTATTAATCCTAATCTTGAAGAAATTGGAATGGATATTGTACAAAAATGTTATGGAGTGCCTCTTATTATAAAGACGATTGGGAGAATATTATACTTCAAAAAGACAGAGGGTGAATGGTTATATATCAAGAATAAAGAACTTACAAATGTAACTCAAGAAGAAAATAATGGTGGCATTTTACCAATTCTAAAATTGAGTTATGATCATCTCCCATCACATTTAAAGTGTTGTTTCGCTTATTGTTCATTGTTTCCTAAAGATCATGAGATCTCAAAGTTGACATTGATAAATCTATAAATAGCACAAGGATTTATCCAGTCATCAAATGAAAAGCTACATATGGAGGATGTTGCTAATGAGTATTGTCTGGATCTACTTTGGAGGTCCTTCTTCCAAGAAGCTAGAGAAGATAGATTTGGGAATATAATTAGTTTTAAAATGCATGATTTAATCCATGATCTTGCACAATCAATTTCAAGAGTTGAGTGCACATATATTGATTCAAATATAGAAAATGTCAATGAGAATGTTCGGCACCTATCAACTGCATCTCACAATGTGCTTAGTAAGGATTTAAGCTCATTATTCAAAGCAAAGAAGATACGCACATTCATTTTAACAATTGATCTTATGGTTTTTAAATTATATCAACCTAGAATTCTAGGTGAGGAAGAATCAAGTTGTCAAAAATCAACTCTTGAAATACTTTTTTCTAGTTTAAGATGCTTGTGTGCATTAGACATACGCGCCTCAAATATTATGATGGTGCCAAATTCTATAGAGAAGTTGACATATTTAAAGTACCTTGATCTTTCTGGGAATAACATTAAAGTTCTTCCAAGTTCTATCACTAGATTGTTGAATTTGCAAACATTAAACCTTAGTTATTGTTATAAGCTTAGAGAACTACCGGGAAACATTCAAAATTTGTTCAACCTCCGAAATCTTGAGTTAATAGGTTGTTACAGTTTGACTCACATGCCACCTGGAATAGGGCAGTTGACTTCTCTTCAAGTATTACCGTTGTTTTTTGCGAACAAGGAACTTACTTGCGCTAGTCTTCCGGAATTGAACAAGCTAAATCACTTGAGAGGAGATCTAAGTATTACAATTAAGGTACCGGTGAAAGATGCCGCCTCTAAAGCCAAGGCTGCGAATTTGAAGGACAAGCAGCATCTTAGAAAATTGGAATTAGTATGGGATGAGCTGGGTAGCGATGTCACAGGTGTTTGTGAAGATGAAATTTTAATGGAAGGCCTCTGGCCACACCAGAATTTAAAAATGTTGAATGTGGAAGGGTACCAGGTGTGAGATTTTCAAGTTGGCTTCCTTCGCTGACTAGTCTTGTGATATTAGAAATATCAGACTCTATGTGCCAACATCTATCGCCAATATATGAACTCCCAAATCTCCAAAATCTATCTCTAGAAGATATGGATGGTCTGGAATGCATATCAGACCAGGAAATCACTGGAGATCTCTGCTTCATCAACATTTTTCCCATCCCTAGAATCACTCAAATTGCGGAATTGCCCTAATCTAAAGGGATGGTGAAGGAGGGATACTATGGGTGTGGCAACATCAAGTCATCAATACCAGCCGCATGTATCATTGCCTTCTTTTCCTCGGCTTTTACAATTGGAAATTTTTCTTTGCGAAAATGTGACTTGCATGCCATTGTTTCCAAATCTTAAAGAACTGCTGCGACTGACAGGATCCAGTTACAATTTATTGCAACAAATAATGAATATGACAGCAATCTCTTCTGTTCCCTCTGCTTCAAACTCCTCCCCTCCTCTCTCCAAATTAAAGTTTCTATCTTTGACTGAGATTCAGGACATAGAGTTTTTGCCAGAGCAGTGGTTGCAAAACCTGGCTTCTCTCGAGGATCTAGAGATAGAAGGGTGCAATAGACTAAAATCTCTATCTCTGTCTCTATTTATGCAACACTATGAAGAAATGAAATAATTGGGAAAAACTGAATTACTTCATTAATTTAGCTTATGAGTATATATATGATTATGCTCCACTGAGACTGAAACAGAAAACAGAGTGCTTAACAAACTAATCTAACTGCCTAACAACCAATCTCACGTGTGACCAAATTAAACTACTCACGTGTGAACACTAATGACATTCTCAAAATAAAACTAAACTACTAGTCGTTTATTATTTACAATTCAAAATAGCCACTGAACGACAAGAGAGCACCAGATCAGCTACTGAACAATAAGAGCATCAGATATAGCTTCTTGAACTTCAGCCATGCATGTTGAACTTTGTTTCTTCTACTCTAATTGTTTGCCTTGGTCTTGATACTCCCCCTCAAGATGGATCCCAGGTTGATAAATGTTTATAAGACCCATCTTGGATAAAAGCTCTGAAAATTGTTTGTGACTCAGAGCCTTAGTAAGTAGGTATGCTAGTTGAGACTGTGTTCTGACATGAATGAGTTTGATAACTCTTTCCAACACCTTATTCCTCACAACATGGCAATCAATTTCTATGTGCTTCGTTCGCTCATGAAATATAGGATTGGAACCTATGTGAAGAGCTGCTTGGCTGTCACAAAACAGCAATGCTTCTCTATTGTGACTGACTTGAAGATCCTTCAACAAATAAAGAATCCAAACAATTTCACAAGTTGAAACAGCCATTGCCCTATACTCCGCTTCTGCTGAAGATCTGGAAACAGTGGATTGTTTCTTTGATTTCCATGAAACCAATGATTCTCCAATGAATATACAATATCCAGTAATGGACCTTCTGGTATCCGGACATGAAGCCCAATCAGAATCTGTGAAGCCTTTGACATGCAACTCTGAACTTGCTGAGAAGAAAATCCCTTTACCAGGTTCATTCTTTAAGTATTGTAGAACTTTAAGTGCTGCCTCAAGATGTGGTTTTCTTGGTTTAGCCATAAATTGGCTTAATTTGTGAATTGCAAATGTGATATCAGGCCTAGTAATGCTTAGGTACAATAACCTTCCCACCAATCTTCTATACTGACCTGGGTCATCAAGCAATAAGCCTTCATTTTTGCTAAGTTTTAGATTTGGATCCATAGGAACTTTGACAGGTTTGCAGCCAAGAAGTCCTGCATCCTCCAAAATCTCAAGGGCATATTTCCTTTGACACAAAGAGATTCCTTTGGCTGTTCTAGCTATCTCCAAACCAAGAAAATATCTCAATGTACCCAAATCCTTCAACTTGAATTTCTGATTCAGCATTACTTTAAACTGATCAACTTGCTCTTTGTCATTGCTTGCTATAAGAACATCATCAACATAGACTAATAAAGCAATAAAAGAAGCTCCTTGTTTCCTGGTAAAGAGGGAATAATCTGCTTTGGATTGAATGAAGCCAAGCTGAATAAGTGTGTTTGAGAATTTTGAGAACCACTGTCTTGATGCCTGTTTAAGACCATAAATGGACTTGTTTAGTCTGCATACAAGCTGCTCTCCATGCTCCCCCTTACTGTGAAATCCAGGTGGAAGAGCCATATATACTTCTTCATGTAAATCACCATGAAGAAAAGCATTATTTACATCAAGTTGGCTAAGGAACCAGCCCTTCACAGCAGCCACTGCCAGAATGCACTTCACAGAAACCATCTTAGCAACTGGACTGAATGTCTCAAGGTAATCCAAACCCTCCTTTTGGGTAAAACCCTTTGCAACCAACCTAGCCTTATACCTTTCAACAGCCCCATCAGCCTTATACTTAATCTTATAGACCCATTTGCACCCAATAGGATGTTTACCAGGAGGCAATGAAGTAATAGTCCAAGTATTGTTTGCTTCTAAGGCTGCAATCTCAGCATCCATGGCATCTTGCCACTTAGGATCAGCTACTGCTTGTGAAAAATGGTGAGGTTCTGAGGTGGTACAAATGGAGCAACAAAAGGATTTGTAGGTGGAAGATAAATTGTCATATGAAAGGTAAGAAGAAAGAGGATATGAAGTACCTGAGTGGAGCTGATTGGAATGAGATGCAGATGAAACTTGGTTACAATGGTAAGCCTTAAGATAGGATGGGGTTTTAGGTACCCTAGTGGACCTTCTAGGGACAGTAGGGGTTTCAGCTGGAGTAACAGAAACATCATGCTCAAGTATGTCAGAAACAACATGATCAAGGGCATCAGGAAAGGCTTGATCATCTGAGTCAAGATCATGATGTATCTGTACAATAGAATCAGTACTGACAGAGGAGATAGGATCAAGAAAGGTTGAGGAAATGGAAGGAAAATTAGGTAAAGGAATTAAGGCAGAAGGAGGAAGGGAAGTGTGTGAGGCAAAAGGGAAAACCTTTTCATGAAATATCACATCCCTAGAAATAAAAATGGAATGAGATTGAAGATCAAGTAGTTTGTAACCTTTGATATTAAAAGGATACCCTAAGAAAACTGACTGTCTAGTCCGAGGAGTGAACTTATGTTTATGTGGAGAAACATTTGTGGCAAAACAAAAACAACCAAAAGATTTAAGATGAGAGTAAGAAGGAACTTGATTGAAAAGAACCTCATGTGGAGACTTGTGTTGCAGAAAAGGGGCAGGAAGTCTATTGATCAAATAGACAGCTGTGAGAATGCAATCACCCCAGAAAACAAGAGGAATGTTGGACTGAATTTGTAGGGCTCTGGCTGTTGCCAAAATATGCTGGTGTTTCCTCTCCACAGCTGAATTTTGTTGTGGAGTGTAAACACAGCTTTGTTGATGAATGATGTCTTTAGAATTGTAGAATTCAAACATGTTAAACTCTAAGGCATTATCAGTTCTAATGGACTTAATTCTGGTTTGGAATTGAGTATGTACCATGTTGTAAAATGAAATAATCAAAGGCCTAACTTCTGATTTTGCTTTCATAAGGAAAACCCAAGTAGCCCTTGATGCATCATCTACAATGGTAAGAAAAAATCTATGTCCAGCAGTGGTAGGAATGGAAAAAGGTCCCCAAACATCCATATGGACAAGATCAAAAGAATGAGCAGCTCTTTTATTATCAAAGGGAAAGGGTAGTCTCTTTTGCTTTGCCAAAGGACATACAACACAATCTTTAGTACAACAATTTTGCAAGAAAGGAAAAATATGTCCTAAAAAATGAAGTTTATTATTAGATGGATGTCCTAATCTAGAATGCCATAGAGAATACAAATTGGCAGAAGAAACAGAAGATGAAAAGGAAGTAAATGAGCTGAATTTGTTCTTGAGAAGAAAATCATCAAGAGACTTGGAAGCTGTGGAAAGGCTAGAACCTTGTAACAAATAGAGTCCATCATGCATTCTGCCCATTCCAATCGTGTTCCAACAGGTAAGGTCCTGTATAAAACAATAGTTGGAAAGAAATACCAGGCAAAGGGGCTGAGAATGAGTTAAGGTACTGACAGAGATCAAATTAAATGAAAAAGAAGGCACACACAGGACATTTGTGAGGGTAATGTGTGAAGAAAGTTTAAGTGTACCAACATGAGTCACAAGAGCAGCCTCTCCATTAGGTAATTCAACCACAGAATTAGAAATTGCAGTAAAAGAAGTCAACAGATGCATTGAACAAACTATGTGATCTGTAGCACCAGTATCTATAACCCAAGTTTCAACATCAAAAGCTTTTCTATTCACAACCTTAGCAGAAAAGACTGAATGTGGTGAAGAAATAGTACCTGCTACTGCATTGGATGACAAAGATGTAGCATTAACCATATGAGATTCTGGAACTGATGAAGTGTGATGAACTCCAATCAAAGACAGAAGCTGTTGATACTGATCAGGGGTAAATGCAGGTGCTTTAGCAGTGGTAACATGAGTAGAATCAACCATTGGAGCTAAGCATTGACCCTGAAACTGATTTGCAATTGCTGAAACCATAGTTGTCAAAATGTGAATCGTATCGTGAATCGATTTTTAATTTTTTTATATCATGTATCGTATCGTATCGTGTATCGTAAGATACACAAACGCTTAATAAAATTTATAAAAAATTATAGATATACATATATAAAGGGTATATTTATTATAAATTTTGAATATATTTAGCTAATGACTAATTTATTCATCACTTATGTAATAATATTTAGCAAGTTAACTAAATAAATCAAACTAGTACATGTTTATAACATACACATTCAAATTTCTTAAATTCAAAAGTGATAATATATAACAAATGACCCAAAAATTAATTTATTTTCATCATATTCATCATATTGGCTAATCAACCTTATCTAAGTCAATACTATTATCATGTTTATCATTTTACAAATTTATTTCTTCATTAAAATTTTCTTCATCATCATTAACATTTACTATCTCTTATTGTTCTTTTTATTTTAATAATTTTTTTAAAAAAATTTCTTGGCATTCTAGTTTCTTGGACTTATAACAATAGTGAAAAAAAAAAATAAAAATAATTATATTTTCAATTAATATCTTATTCATGATATAGAAAACAAATTTGTAAATATTAAAGTGAAGTGTAAGTGTGTACTGTGTAGTCCAAATTTTGTAGAAGAAAAAGAGAGAAAAAAACTTATGAATATGTTATTTTATTAAGTTAAATTAAGTAACCTAATAATTTTGTGTTTAAAACAAGTCTAACAACTTGTAAGATTCAAATAAAAGTACAAGTTTTAACAAAAAATCTCATTTTAAAGCATTTGTCTATGTATCGTACGATACGTATGATTTTACGATACGATACGATTTATACGATACACACACTGTATCGTACGATTCATGAGCACTTATGATACGCCGATACGATACAGAACTTTTTACATACGATACGATACGTACCGTACGATACGTATCGCGTATCGTACGATACTGACAACTATGGCTGAAACTTGATGAGCCATCATATTTCTGTTCTTGAATTTGTAACCCGGTGGGAAACCATGCAGCTTGTAGCACTTATCCATAGTGTGACCCAACTTTCCACAGTGAGTGCATAAAGGCCTTTCTTTTCCTTTTGGATTGTGGCTTGAGCTCTTGGTGGCCAAAACAGTAGACTCAATTCTAACAGAATTTACAACTGATTTCTGCATTTCCTCTTGGATGAACAAAGAGTGAGCTTTGTTAACAGTAGGCAGTGGATCCATAAGCAAAATTTGTGTTCTGACTTGAGAGAACACATCGTTAACTCCCATAAGAAACTTCATTGTTGCTTCTTTTGCTTGTAGATCCTTCAACCTTTGATTGACATTGCATACACACTTGCCACAGGTGCATTGAGGAAATGGACTAAGATTCTGAAGCTGATCCCACAAGACCTTAAGCTGAGTGAAGTAGTCAGTGAGTGATTGTTCTCCCTAATGAATCTCAGCAATTTGCTTCTGAATATTGAAAACCTTGGTCCCATTCCCTTGACTGAAGGTGTCTCGAAGCTCAGTCCAAATCTCAAAGGCAGTATCTCTGTAAATGATACTACCCTGAAGTTTTGGTGATACTGAGTTAGTAATCCAAGTACCAACTATGTTATTAGCACGAATCCATGCTTGAATAGCAGTTGGTGAATTCACGAGTGGAGAAGAAATAGTTATAGATCCATCTATAAAACCAAGTTTATTTTTACCAATCAAAGATTTCCTCACCGATCTCGCCCATGCAGAATAGTTTTCTTCTCCAATCAAAAGCTGGGAAGAAAGAACAGCTCCTGGATTTTCTCCAGGATGTAAGAACAGGGGATCATTGAAATTATATGATTCTTGTGAGGAAGATGAAGATTCAGTGTTAGTTGTTGGTGCATCCGCCATTGAAGCAAAAGGAAAGCTTAAATCCTTGAGATTTTGAGGGAGCTTGAGAAAGCCGAAAGAAAATCGTGAAAGGATTTTGAAGAAAGCTTGAGAAGCAACAATGGCGAAAAGAAATCCCAAATTCGTAAACCCTAGAATTTTAAGTTTCTAGAGAGCTCTGATACCATATGAAGAAATGAAATAATTGGGAAAAACTGAATTACTTCATTAATTTAGCTTATGAGTATATATATACATGATTATGCTCCACTGAGATTGAAACAGAAAACAGAGTGCTTAACAAACTAATCTAACTGCCTAACAACCAATCTCACGTGTGACCAAATTAAACTACTCACGTGTGAACACTAATGACATTCTCAAAATAAAACTAAACTACTAGTCGTTTATTATTTACAATTCAAAATAGCCACTGAACGACAAGAGACCTCCCTCAAGACGCTGTCTATTAGCAAGTGCGAGGAGTTTGATTTGTTCAGCGATAAAGACGCACAATCTGTTGGTGTCAGCCCTCTGCAATGCCTCACAATTTCATATGTTCGCCGCTTGGTTACTCTACCATTGTGGATAGGCAACCTTACATCACATCTTCTAATTCGGAATTGCCCCAATCTCATATTACTTTCCGAAGAGATTGGCAACCTTACGGCACTTGAAAACCTTGAAATTTTCTATTGCTCCAATCTCAAATCACTTCCCGAAGGGATTGGCAACCTTACTGCACTTCAAATACTTAAAATTTGCGGATGCCCCTTTGTCAGATCACTCCCCGAAGGGATTGGCAACCTTACTACACATCAGAAACTTGAAATTTCCCATTTGCCCAATCTGACATCACTGATGAACCAAATTCTTGGTACGTCCAAAAGCATTTGCATTTATTTCGCATGTCAATTTTTTTGTTTTTTTGGCTATGTGAACTATGACGTACAAGGATTAATTAAACCCACCAGGAAGGGTGTGGATGCCACGGGTACCACTGCTCTCATATGCAAAAGCAATTGAATCATAGAAAAAGTCCCAATGTTGTTCTTTTTTTTGTTTAAAAACTTTTGGGCACTACAATTGTGCGAAAAGTCAACAACTAGGAGGTGACTACCTTCTTTTTCTTTTGTTTTCTTCTCTCACAAAATTTGTCATTTGAGATAATGATCTCTTGGCATACCAGTAGGGGAAAAGAAGAAATTAAGGCAGATATATATACCCAAGTAATTTCTATTGTATCTCAAAATATATGTTGTTAAGGTGATATACTTGATTTTTTTTTTTTTTAATTGATTTAGGTGCATAAAAAGATTGGAAAGTCCCACTTGCTGATATTGGATTGATATTGTTCGGGAAGATCAACTTGTATAGCTAAACAGGTATTTAGATGCTAAAATTCATTTTTATGTATAAGCTTGTACCATGCTATTTTTTGCTCAAATTTTAAGATATTTTAACACATAAATCTCTATGCTTTCTTGAATTATAGTTGTGTAGCATGATTGGATTAAAAGCACAGCTTGAAATTTTGAGCTCAGAAATGCACTAGATTTCTGATGGATTCCACTTTAATTGAAATATTAAATTTTGAATAAACTATTCTTTGGAATTGGGGAAACCAAAACCCAAGTGAATTCAAGCAAAAAAAATCAGTGTTTTTCTGTAAACCAGCATAAAACGTAGAGTTGAAAACTTTCTTGTATTTTATTCTCCTTACTTGACAGCTTCATGCCAGGTGGAAATATTTGTGGACTACTCCAATACTTCTCAATTATCCATGAGATTTGAATTGATTTTTGAAGGATCATACACGCTACTATTTCTAAAGGTTCGTCCGTCTCCTTTAAGATTCAATCCTTTTGTGTTAATCAAATACCCAACTTTCTCTTGTTTTCTTTTGTTTAAATTTAGTTAAGGTTCCCAATAATTTGATTCTGTATCCAGATATGAGACAATGTCAGAATTCTAAATCGGCTAGAGTAAGTGCTTCTTCAAAAAAGGCTGGTACTACTTTTGTACCTACAAGCAAAACAATGAGTCTTAATTATCTCAATCCTTATCTTGTAATAGCTTTTGTAAAAGTCAGATTAAGAATCCTTATCTTGTTTTCTTTCCATTGGCAGATTTAGTTAATAAAATACAAATCCTCAATTTGCATGCAAAATGCTACGGATGTTAGTTTCATCTTCTACCAATACCTTTTTGAGGATAGCTTCAGTTTTAGGCAATTGCTAGTTGCTACTTGGGATGTTCTACACCTACCCTTTGGAGCATCAATTTTTTTGTTCATATCAGAATATTACAAGGGTAATCACTTCACTTTTTACTTCCCATATTTGTTTTGCAAGTGAAAACTGTAAAATGTGTTGCCTATGAGAGTCAATATGATGCATTACTTCTATAACTCTCTTCAACCTACACAAATAACAATATTCATAAAGCCTATGTTTGAATTTCTTAGTTACAACAACTATTGAGAAAAAATATTTTATCCTGGTTAAATAGGTGACTTATAATATTAACAGGTTGTGAAGTTGATTTATATTTTCTGTACCTTTGGATTTTGATATATTCTATAAAATATGGGTACATATTAGTTTGTAAACAAAGCCATCAAAAACATAATTACCAAGCTTGTACCTTTGGATTAAAAGCATAATTCGTTAATTCAACAAACTAGGAAGAATAGATGGATTATTACCAATCTTATGTTTCATAGACTAAGTAGCTGTTGTCCTGCACAAATATTCTGTTAAGATGAATATTAAAAGTTGAGACATCATAAGAGCTTTGTATAGAATAAGGTTTTCACTTACATAACATGAATTTCCTTTCATCTTTGATGTAGTCTTGAATTCTTAGGGCTGCTTAACTTACCATAAAGGCATAAAGTTATAATCCAGCCTTTGTTTGACATCTACAAAAACACATATAAATTGGAATCTTGTATGTGTTATGTCCAGGAAATCATTTTTACCAAACAAAAATAATTAAGTTGAATGCTTAATAGAAACAAATAAAAGAACTAATGGATAGCAGTCAAGGAAAAAAATATAGTTATAAAGAAATGTGAACCCTAAGTGCTATTCTATTGTAACCAAGTTCCTTGTTTTATACTAATTTCTTATTTTTGATACTTGTTATTCCTAGGAAATTTGGAGTGCCCTAGAAAGAAATGTTGTTGCATTGGGGAAATAATTTGGCAAGGAAAAACTGAACACCAATGCTTTCTCATAACCTGGCTTCTCTCTAGAATCTAAAATCCCTGTCTCTGTCTCTATCCATACAACATCTCATCTCCCTTAAGTCGCTGGAGATTAGGGGCTGCAAGGAGATTGATCCGTTCAGTGATTATGGCACACAATGTGTTGGTGTTATCACTTTGCAAAGCCTCATAATTTCAAAAGTTCCCTGCTTGATTACATTACATCACTTCAAATACAGCCAATATGCTTCTGCTTTTTTGGGTAGGTACTACAACTCTACTTGTACTTTCTATGCAATAAAAAATACAACCTTTTTTTCCCTTTTATGCCAACTTCTTTGTCTTCAATATTGATGTTTGTGGCGAATTTAATTTGCAGATATTTTCAAAGCACTATACAAACAACTGAAAGGGTGCAAAGGAATCATGGGAGGATTGCCTAAAATTGCTCACGTGGATGAATCCAATTCTTCAAATTTTCAGGTAAGAGTAGTCCCAATTCTTTCTTTTCTTTAGGAATTAAACCCAACAGGAAAGGGAGCATGCCATTGGTACCATTGCTCTCAATGCAAAAGCAATTGAATCATAAAAAATGTCCCAATGCTCTACTTTTGCTTGTTTAAAAATTTTTGGGCTCTGCAATTGTTCGAATAGTCAACAACTAGGTGGTTTGATACCTTCTTTTTCCTTTATTTTCTTCTCTCTAAAAATTTGTCTTGAAAGTGTTGTACATAAACCTATATTTTCTTTCTTCATCCAAATAATTTCTATTGTATCTCACAAATAAGTTGTTAAGGTGGTATACTTGGCTTATTGATTTAGGTACATAAACAGATTGAAAAGTGCTGATATTGGAGTGATGTTGTTGTCGAAGGTCAACTTAGATAACTAATCCAATACCAGTATTTAGTTGCTGAAATTCATTTTTATGTATAAGCTTCTACCATGCCATGTTTTGCTCAAACTTTAAGATATTTTAACACAGAGATCTATATGATTTCTTGAATTATTGTTGTTACTTGTGTAGTGTGATTGGATTAAAAGCATAGCTTGAGATTTAGAGCGTAGAAATGCACTAGATTTCAGATAGATTCCACTTTGTGCATTTAATTACCCAAGAAAAGGCTGACATGAAATACTAAATTTTGAATGATTTATTCTTTGAAATTGGATAGAACAAAACCCAAGTGATTCAAACAAATAATAAGTAGTGCTTTTCTGTAAACCGGCATAAAACATAGGGTTAAAAACTTTCTAGTATTTTCTTCTCCTTGTCAGCTTGATGCTAGGTGGAAAAGGTGGGAACTTCTCGAACAATGCTCAATTATCCTTGAGATTGGAATTGGTTTTCAAAGGATCATACACTCTAATCTATATATATTTAAAAGCTGAAGCGTAGCATTTATTGTTGCTATGATTCTGATTGTTGTTGATTTTTTTTTTTTTTTTGAATATTTCTTTTGGTTAATACATAGTTTATTTTTTTTTTTTTTGGGGTTTGGGTTAATACATAGTTTTTTTTTGGAAATAGGAATTTGAGTTTCTATCAAAACACAATCTACATGACTATAGTTCTTTTTCTTTTTCTTTGTCCTTTGTGATGAAAATTTAGATCATTGAGCACCATTGCCTTTTCTCTGCATTGTTGAGCACCGCCTAGATGGTGGGGAAATGAAAGAACCAAGCTACTCCACTATAGCAGAGAGTACTTGGAAATGGAAAATTAATGAATGACACAAGAGATTGAAAGAATAGATGAAAGGCTAACCAAATAGAAGATGCTCAAAGCACAATAATGTTTAGTCCAGTAGAATTTTATATTATTATTAATGTTTTCTTAAAAATAAGCTGGAGGACTATCTTTGGTCAATGAAGTCCATGCGGTACATGTTTAGTTCACATTGATCTCTTCTCCTCAACCCACAGACAAGAAAAATAAACTTCTTCCCTTGAAATGCACTGAAATATATTTTTTAGGATATGTGTAAAATTGTGTGTAATAGACGCTCCGTTTGTTTTGAAGTAAAATATTTTTCCAAATATCAGTAAAACATTGGATTTGAAATGTTGTCTCTAAATTTATTTTTTTTCGTGTACAATTAAAAAAAAGAATTTATTAGAAAGATTCTACAGAATACAAACAAAATTAACGTATATACTTGATATAGAGTGAAAAAGAGCTTGGTAAATTCAAGGATGCATATATGCCTAAACAATAGGAGTTTCTAAGTTTTTTATTTTTTTATTTTTTATTTATTTTTTATGGCTAAGAATATGAGTTCCTTTCCAAAGTAATGTTGCTGATCATGGATTGAAAACTTTGATCATTCTTTTTCATTTCCATTTTTCCCTTTCGTGTTAAAGTAATTACCATAGTATGTCCAGACTTATGTTTATTTTTTTTTTATTGAATTAATAATGTTCTATTTTAGGTATCTAGCTATTTACTTTAGTTGTTTTCAGAGTTTAAGCTAAGAACAATTTTCCAACCGTAGTCATGTCAAATTGCTAGAATAAATTGGGTAGGACAATGTTAACGGAACAAGAAGAAATGTTTAAAATGTAAGAGTGTGCTTTTTTATAATAACTAGTAGCAAACTCACACGATGCGTAGGAATATTATTAATGATCATTTTATGATTAAACTTATTTTAAAGTAAAAAATTTATAATAATAATTCATTAAAGATTATTTTGTGAATAGTCAAAAGAAAATTATTTACAAATAAGTTAATAAACTACCATTACTAAAAAAAAAAAAAAAAAAAAAAAAAAAAAAAAAAAAAAAAAAAACCAAAGATATATAACGTAATGTATCAAATTATTCAAACAAAATCTTTTAAAGAAATCATTTAAATCAACCATCAAATATATGACATACCCTAGAAGCTTAATAAATAAATAGTGTAGAGTAAACATGGTTTTACAAAAACAATGAATTTAAATTGGCATACTATGAATAAAAAAAAAAAAAAAGGAAATGAAAAGCAAACAAATCTCCATGTAAATTGTTGTGCACTTGAATATTACTCTTATACTTGTGGACTCTATATTATGGTATGTTCATATGTTCATATACATCTAGAGGAGTAAGAATGTAACTATTATTTGGGCCACATCATACACTTATTTTCTACCTCTTTTTATTTTTTGAACTTTAATTCTACCTATTCTCAAAAAAAAAAAAAAAAAAAAAATCTTCTTCTCCCTATTAATCACCACGGTTACACTTTCTCCAACATTTCCCTTTTCTCTTTGCTTCTTTATCTCCCCACTACTCTCTACTCTACCGTTACACTTTCTTCCCGTTCTCTTTCTTATATTTTGACTCTTATTCTCCCCATTTTGTTTTGTATAAATTTGATATCATTTCTTCCATTTAATCCATATTTTTTTCCTGTAAAATAACTGTGAGTACTCTCTCTCTCCCTCTCTCGTGGATTTTTGTTCTTTCTTATAATTTTGATTAAGGTTGATAGTTTTTTTTTTTTTTTGAATATTTGTTTTGGCATTGTGCTTTTTTAATTTCCCCTTAATAGTAATGGTTGAATTTTGGTTTGGGTTAATACATAGTTTTTTTCAGAAATAGAAATTTGAGTTTCTATCAAAACACAATCTACATGACTATGAATTTGAATATGCCTACCAATTGTTTGAGTAATAAATTATTATAAAGTCTAACTTTTATTCCTCTAATTTCATTTTAATTTTGGTTAAGATAGCATTGTAATTTTGTGATTAGTTTTTATTATTATGATAATCTATTTATTTCTTAAGAGATGAAAATTTTGAATAATAAATTTGAAACTTATAAAATTTAGTTGTATATTGGGCAAATATAACACACTACAACAGAAGTTAGAAGAATATGGTTCACCTTAAAAAAAAATATTAATCAGACAAAAAAAAAATAATAATAGAATGATATATTTGTAGAGATAAAAAGATAAAATTAAAAAAATAAAATTAAAACCTGTAGAAATATTTTAAAAAAAAAAAAGATAATATTTGAATTAATTGTTACTCTTGATATATTATAGCCCATTACATAATATTTATATATTCCCACGCATCGTGTGGGCCCGCGGCTAGTATTTCTAAAGGTTCATACTCATACATCTCCTTCATAAAAGTTAGGATTAAGAATCCTTATCTTGTTTTCTTTCCTTTGGCAGATTTAGTTAATCAAAATACAAATCTTTTTGAGGATAGCTTCAATTTTAGGCAACTGCTACTTGGGATGTTCTACCACTACCTAATGGAGCATCGGGTTTTTTATAAATTAGAATATTACATAGGTAATCACTTCAGTTTTTCATCCTTATGTTTGTTTTGTGTGAAAACTGTGAAATGGGTTGCCTGTGAGAGTCAATTTGATACATTTTTCTATTTTAGTCTCTTCTATCTAAGAAAATAACAATATCCATAAAGCCTTTTGAATTGCTTGTCTTCACAGGGTGTGATAAGGAATTTCCCCAATTTGATGAAGGATTCACAGGTCCTAGATTATGCAAACTGTGGTAATGCTGTCAAAAATCACATATATGTTTGTTGTCATTGAAAAGTTTTCCCAAAATATATAATGATAAGAGTGGAAGCTGATTGTTGTCTTTTGTATATGAATTAGTTCTATTCAAAACAGAAAATTGGATTTGAAGAATTTTGTGCGGCTACCTTAAGCTTGCATCAGCTGGAAGGAATGGAGTGCTGGGAACAACACGCGAGGCATGCCTATGAGCTATTTGAGAAGGATGTCAACAAGCCAATTATGTTTGAAGGAACTTGCCTTTGTATTCTCGTCAATTTCAAATGGAAAATTGATTTCAGTTTCTTTTTAATGTCTGAAGATAAAGTTTAATGATATGTGCACGTTTAAACATTAATGTTTTCATATTATTGTTATCTGCAATCAAAGTCCTATTATCCAGTCAGTCTTTTCTTTTTTGATAGGTAACGGAAAAATTATATTAAGAAAAAACTAGCCAACCCAAGTACATTGGGGATGTACTATGGGGACAAAAATCAAGATCCAAAATTACGATGATCAAGTCAGTCATACACTCATACTACAAATTCAATGTAAACTCCATCAAAAGAAGAGTTTGTCTTATTTAACTCTGTCCTGCTGTGCCACTTTTAAACGATCCCACCCTTTGACAAACTCCATCTGCCTATACTAATAGTTGTAGAACTTCAAATTCTCAACTGTATTTTCTTCCCTAACTATAAACCAACCTCCCCTCATCTCTGTTAACTACCGTCGTTATAATTCTAATCATCACTGCACTTAAAGTATCTCAAAATCAAGTTGGTTAGGTGATATACTTGGTTTGTTTATTGATTAGGTGCATGAACAAATTCAAGTCACACTTGCTGATATTGAAGAAACACTGTGTTCTTAGATTATTTTTAAAAAGTAATCAGGTATTTTGTTGCTTAAATTATTTCTTTTTGTGTAGGGCTTTTACCAAGTTTTGTTATATTTGTAGGAGATTTTAATGCAGAAATCTCTATGCTTTCTTAAATGGTCGTTCTTTAGCTTCATTGATTAAAAGCACAGCTTGAAATATAGAGTTTAGAAATACAGTCAATTTCAGATTTGCATGATGCATTTAATTATAAAAAATGGATGAATTGAAATATAAAATTTTGAACAACTGGAATTGGAGATACCAAAATTTATCAGGAGTGTCTTTTGGTAAAGTGGCGTTAAACGTGGAATTGGAATCTTTGTAGTATGTTCTTTCCCTTACTCTTTAACATGATGCCAGGTGGAAATAGTTTGGGACTGCTCTAATCCTTGAGATTTGAATTGATTTTTGAAGGATCATACAGTCCATGATTTTGAAAGTTTCTCACAATTCATTTAAGATTCAATCCTTTTCTGTTAAGCAAATACCCAACTTTCTCTTGTTTTATTTTATTTATTTATAATTTGGTTAAGTTTCTCAATGATTTGATTTTGTATGCAGATATAAGACAAGTTCAGAATTCTAAACCAGACAAGAGCGGTGTTTTCTACAAAAAAACTGGTACTGCTTTTGCATCTACAAGAAAGAAATTTGAGTCTTACTTCTCTCAATCCTTATATTGTAATAGCCTTCCTAAAAATGAGATTAAGAATCCTTTTTGTTAGCTCTCCATTGGCAGATTTTGTTTAATACAAGAAATATTCAATTTGCATTCAAGATGCTACAAATGTCACAATTTTCATCTTCTACCAATGCCTTCTTGAGGATATCTTCAACTTTAGGGCAACTGGTCTACTGCTACTTGGGATGTTCTACCAGTATTTCGTTCATATCAGAATATTGAAATGTAGTAACTTCACACTTTCCTCCCTATAGTTGCTTTTCTAGTGAAACAGATTGCCTATAAGAATCAGTTTTATGCATTTTCTCTATAATTCTTTAACCTATGAAAATAACAATATTCATAAAGCTTATATATGTTTGGAGTTTCTTATTGACAACAACAATTAAGAAAAATATTTATCCAGTAGGAGACTTATTGTATAACAGGTTGTAAAGTAAATTTATATTTTCTGTAACTTTGGCTATTTGTATATTCCAAAAAAGTATGGGTGCATATTTGTATACAAAAGCATAGTTTGTTTATTCAATATACTAGGAATAATAAATGGATTATTACCAATTTTATGTTTCATATTTTGAGTGGCTGTAGTCCTGGGAAATTTTTTGGTTGTTTCATTAGGATGGATCTTTAGAGTTAAGAGTAAAGACATCATAAAAGCCATGTATGGAAATTGGTTTTGAACCATGAATTTCCTTTCATCTTTGATGTAGTCTTTGAATTATTATGGCGCTTAACATACCATAAAGACAAAGTTATAATCCAGTCTTTGTTTGAGATCTATAAAAATCATATAAATTTGGAATTTTGTAAGTGCTGGTCTTGGACTTCATATTAATAAATAATAAAAAAATTGAATTGAATGCTTGTTGGTAACAGATAAAATAACATTGGCTAGCAGTCAAGCAAGAAACAAATGGTTATAAAGAAATACGAGACATTAGTTCATTTCTATTGAAATCAAGTTCCTTGATTTCTACTAATGTCTTACGTTGATGTCTGCTATTGCTAGGATCAAGTGCCCCTTGTAGAAAATATTGTTAAATTGAGGAAATAATTTGGCAAGGAAGAATTGCCCGCCAAAGCTTTCTCACAACAATGTTCTCTAGAAGAAGTCATTCAGAACTCAGCAAAAGATTTCCATATTGCCCTCAAAATTTGAAATCAGTCTTCATTGATTAACTAGAGCATTGGAGAAAGGTTCAATGTTCTCATATCACTCCCCGAAGGGATTGGCAACCTTACTGCACTTCAAATACTTGAAATTCGCGACTGCAACTTTCTCAGATCACTTCCTGACGGGATTGGCAACCTTACTGCACTTCAAATACTTGAAATTTGCGAATGCCCCTTTCTCAGATCACTCCCCGAAAGGATTGGCAACCTTACCGCACTTCAGAAACTTGAAATTTTCTATTGGCCCAATCTAATATCACTCCCCGAAGGGATTGGAAGTCTCACATCACTCGAAAGATTTGAAGTCCATTCATGCCACAATCTGACATCACTTCCATCAGGAATGCATCAGCTCTCCTCTTTACAAACCCTGATAATCATTGACTGTCCCCACTTGAAAGAAAGATACCATAAGGGAATTGGCGAGATTGCTCATGTCTTAGATTTTCAATATCGTGATTCTTATTGTTTTTAAGGATTAAATTCTTGTTCGGCAACCAATATCCTTCGGCTTCTTTGGGTAAGAACTACAACTTGTACTATTTCTTTTCTTTTTGTGCCGACTTCTTTATCTTCTTCCAATTTATTTGCAATTTAATATGCAGATTTATTCAAAGCATTGTACAAACAACTGAAAGGATGCCAAGGAAACATGGGACGATTGCCTAAAATTGCTCACTGACGAACCCAATGGGTAACCCAATTCTTGGTATGTCCAAAAACATTCACATTTGTTTCAAATGTCGATTTTTTTTTTTTTTTTTGGCTATGTGAACTATGAAGTATAAGGATTAATTAAACCCACAAGGAAGGGTGTGGATGCCACGGGTACCACTGCTCTCATATGTAAAAGCAATTGAATCATAGAAAAAGCCCCATGTTGTACTTTTTCTTGTTTAAAAACTTTTGGGCACTGCAATCATGTGAAAAGTCAACAACTAGGAAGTGAGTACCTTCTTTTTCTTTTGTTTTCTTCACTCACAAAATTTGTCATTCGAGATATGATCTCTTGCTATACCAGTAGGGGAAAAGAAGAAATTAAGGCAGATACATAAACCCAAATAATTTCTATTGTATCTCAAAATATAAGTATTGATTTGAAAGTCCCACTTGCTGATATTGGATTGATATTGTTAGGGAAGATCAACTTGGATAACTATGCAGAAGTAGGTATTTAGATGTTGAAATCATTTTTATGTATAAGCTTCTACCATGCCATGTTTTAATCAAATTTTAAGTTATTTTAACACATAAATCTCTATGCTTTCTTGAATTATATTGTAGCATGATTGGATTAATAGCACAGCTTGAAATTTTGAGCTTAGAAATGCACTAGATTTCGAATGCATTCCACTTTAACTGAAATATTAAATTTTGAATAAATTATTCTTTGGAATTGGGGAAACCAAAACCCAAGTGAATTCAAGCAAAAAATCAGAGTGCTTTTATGTAAACCAGCATAAAACAGAGTGTTGGAAACTTTCTAGTGTTTTCTTCTCCTTACTTGACAGTTTGGTGCCAGGTGGAAATAGGTGTGGACTACTCCAACACAGCTCAATTATCCATGAGATTTAAATTAATCCACTATTTCTATAGGTTCATACATCTCCTTTAGGATTCGATCCTTTTGTGTTAATCAAATACTCAACTTTCTCTTGTTTTCTTTTGTTCAAATTTAGTTAAGGTTGTCAATAATTTAATTCTGTATCTAGATATGAGACAAGGTCAGAATTCTAGATCAGCTAGAGCCGGTGTTTCTTCAAAAAAGGCTGGTACTACTTTTGCATCTACAAGCAAAACATTGAGTCTTAATTATCTCAATCCTTATCTTGTAATAGCTTTCGTAAAAGACAGATTAAGAATCAGTATCTTTTTTTCTTTCTGTTGGCAGATTTAGTTGATGAAAATACAAATCCTCAATTTGCACGCAAAATGCTATGGATGTTAATTTCATCTTTTACCAATAACTTTTTTGAGGATAGCCTCAGTTTTAGGCAATTTCTACTTGGGATGTTCTATGCCTATCCTATGGAGCATCATTTTTTTTGTTCATATCATAATATTACAAGGGTGATCACTTCACTTTTTCCTTCCTATATTTGTTTTGCTAGTGAAAACTGTAAAATGTGTTGCCTATGATAGTCAATATGATGCATTACTTCTATAACTCTCTTCTACCTACCCAGATAAACAATATTCATAAAGCCTATGTTTGAATTTGTTAATTACAACAACTATTGAGAAAAAATATTTTATCCAGGTTAAACAGGTGACTCATAATATTAACAGGTTGTGAAGTTAATTTATATTTTTTGTATCTTTTGATTTTTGTATATTCTATAAAAATATGGGTGCGTATTAGTTTGTAAAAAAGGCTATCAAATAATCCATTAAGATGGATATCAAAATTTGAGACATCATAAGAACTTTTTATAGAAAGTGGTTTTGTGCTTACATGAGATGAATTTCCTTTCATCTCTGAAGTAGTCTTGAATTCTTATTGCTGCTTAACTTACCATAAAGGCATAAAGTTAGAATCCAGCCTTTGTTTGACATCTATTAAAACAAACATATAAATTGGAATCTTGTATGTGCTAAGTCCAGGAATTCTTTTTTTTTTTTTTTGATAAGTAAGAGTGATATATATACGAATGGCTATTCTATGCATGAAAAACATAGAGCAAACCAAAAAAATACAAGAAGAAGAAAACAGAGAAAAAACATAAAAGAAAACCAAGCAACATATTAATTACAAAAGAGAAAAAGAGCTAAGAAAAGAAGGAAGAGAATCACTAGTCGTAAGTCTCCATGCCCGAGACCAATAAAAAAAAAGTTTTACCAAAAGAAGCAAGCATCTGATCACTGGAAGAATTTTAAAACTCAACCACTAGTATCTATCGAGGTTTAAAAAGCTGTTCTAGCCTAATGCTCGACAGCTAGCTCGACAGATAAGCTATTTATCGAGGTTTATGAAAAATAGATTTTCAGCTCTGATTTTCATCCAATCCGTGGGTACATGTTTAGGCTTTCTTTTCTCACAACCCTAAATATATATAAGGATTTTTTTAAGGGCCGTCAAAGATTACACGAGTGTGAAACAAAATTGTGTTCATGCAAATTGTGACCGGAGACATAATTTGCCCTAATTCATCTTTCTCTTGAAGAAGCTGCTGTGTTTGTACATCGTAGGGTTTTGTAACTAAGGAGTTTCGTGATCTTCATCGTGTGATGAACTGAAGAACTTTTCAGCCAATATCTTGTTCAAGTTAGTAAGTTACGTACTAAGATCCTCGCATCGAATTAGTTAGTCACGTACTGAGAGCCATGCATTGAAAAGGAGAGATTGTCACTATAGAATAAGTCCAATTGGGTATTGGGGTAAGGGTTCAACTGTAAATTGGTATAAGGTACTGAGATTCCTTTACTTGTAACCGCTTGTTGTGATAATAATGAATTCTCGAGAATGGTGACCTTAAAATCACCCGATGGAGTTTTTGCCGTATAGGTTTTTCCCATTCATAAACAAAACATCGTGTCAATTTAATTTTGGCTGTATTTAGTTAATTGGTGATTTGTTTGTGCTACCATGCGTATTGCATGCTAATTGAATTAATTAATTAACTTAGCTAATTAATTTGTTAATTCATCACAAGGGGTTAATACATTCTTGGTCTATCAAGTGGTATTAGAGCAGACACACTCTGATTAGGATTAAACTTTGCTATGTGATTCATTGACCCCTGTTGTCATGGCTGCAATCAGCTTGAAGAGATTTTTATTTTCAAATAAATCTTGTTTTTCTAATCTCTACTTGTTTGAGTGTATCAGAAAATGCAAGTCTAAAAGTTATTTGAATTCTATTATGATGACTATTGGAAAAGATCTCAGCTTGACAAAGAAGAAACTAGACTGTTTCAGAATGAAAATGTGTAAAGGAGTTCGTCTAAGAAGAGTGAAAGTTAAATGTTTTGTTCATAAAAGGCTGATAAGAGAAAACACCATTTCCACTGATTTGTCATCTAAGCATAAAGTGTGCTTCATGATGAAGTTCGCATTTAAGGTTATGGACACATGTTTGTGGTACCTTGACAGCAGCTGCTTAAGACACATGACTAGAGACCGATCTCTCTTCAAGGTTTTCGAGTCTAAGAAATGTGGTAATATCACTTTTGGTGATGGGAGCAAATCACAGATTAAAGGAAAGGGAATCATCTCTCTACCTGGACTGCTAGACATTGCAAATGTTCTATATGTAGAAGGTCTAAGAGTAAACCTGTTGAGCATAAGTCAGATATGTGATCAAGACTTCGTGGTATTATTCTCAAAAGGAAAATTCTTTGTCATGGATGAGTCTGGAAAGAAACTCATAAGTGGTGTTCACATTCTAGACAATTGTTATGGCTTGGTTCCTGATGCTGATATTGTGTGCAATAGCATTCATTTACCAAATGAAGATCTATGGCACCAAAGGATGGGACATGCTAGTTACAAACATTTTTCAATTGTATCTAAGCATGAGTTAGTTTTGGGGATACCAAAGCTCAGTAGAGTGAGCAATATGCTATATAGACCATGTCAGCTTGGAAAATAGACGAAAACTAAACATTCGGGCACTCAGACATCCGCTACATCCAGACCATTAGAGCTACTACATCTGGATCTCATGGGTCCAACCAGAATTGAGTCTCTTGGTGAAAAGAGATATATCATGGTTGTGGTAGACGACTTTACTAGGTATACTTGGGTCATACTCCTACGATCCAAGTTTGATGCTCCTGAGCACATTGAAGCCTTATGCACAATATTGCAGAATGAGAAGAGCCTGAAGATTGATCGAATTTGAAGTGAACATGGTAAAGAATTCAAGAACTCATATATGGAGTCGTTTTACACGAGATCAGGTATATCTCAAGAATTCTTTGCTCCTATTACTCCTTAGCAAAATGGTGTAGTAGAAAGAAAGAATAGGGTTATTCAAGAGATGGCTAGAGCCATGTTGCACAACAAGGATGTGACTAGAAACTTGTGAGGAGAAGCCGTTAGCACTGTATGTCATACGGTTAATAGGGTGTATTTTAGACTCGATACCAAGAAGACTCCATATGAGTAATGGAAGGAAAGGAGGCCAAATGTAAAGTATTTTAGAATTTTTAGAAGTACTTGTTTCATTCTCAAGGATAGAGAGAATGTGGGAAAATTTGACTCCCGAAGCGATGAAGGAATATTTCTGGGATACTCCTCTACAAGCAAGGCTTATCAAGTATACAACAAAAAAACCATGAAGGTATTGGAAACGGTGAATGTTGTTATTGATGAATCTTCAAAGTCTGGTTCTAAGAAATTTAGTGAGGAAATCCTCAAAGAGATTTTTCTTTTTGAGCCCAAGGAAGTTTAAGAAATTATTGAACAAGAGTCTGCATCTCCAAGTACTCTCGGTACTCAAAGTGTTGTAGAAGATTCAGTAGACATATCTACTTCACCTGATTCTGAATCCCATGAAGAGAAATGACCTTCCTCCAGGATCAAATTGAATCATCCTCTTAAAGTTATTATGGGAAACGTGAATGAACTTACACTGAGGAAGTGTACAGTTGATAAATGTGTTGCTAACTTTGTGTCTTATTCTTGTTACTTATCGCAGGTTTAACCCACTAAAGTTGAGGAAGCTCTTCAGGATGAAAACTGGGTTGAAACTATGCATAATGAACTGCTTCAGTTTCAGAGGAATGGTGTCTGGACTTTAGTACCTAGACCGGAGGGTAAGCACATTATCAGCATAAAGTGGATATTCCGCAATAAGACTAATGAATACGGTAATGTGATCCGCAACAAGGTTCGTCTTATAACTCAAGGATATTCTCAAATGGAAAGAATAGACTATGATGAGACATTTACTCCAATAGCCCGTATGGATCCATCGGAATTCTCCTAACCCTAGCATGTCACTTGAAGTTCAAGCTTTACCAAATGGACATAAAGACTGCTTTCTTGTACGGGTTCCTTAAAGAAGATGTCTATGTGGCTCAACCAAAAGGATTCATTGATCCACACATTCTAGATCATGTGTTGTACCTCAAAAAGGCACTTTATGGTTTAAAGCAAGCCCCTAGAGCTTGGTATAATCGGCTCACACAATACTTGGTGTCATATGGGTTCATAAGAGGAAAAGTTGATCAAACTCTCTTCATTAAAAGGGAAGACAACGAGTTGATAGTTACTCAAGTCTATGTTGATAATATCATCTTTAGGTCGACTAAGGATGAACTTGCTTATAGTTTCTCAAAACTCATGCAGGCCGAGTTCGAGATGACCATGATTGGAGAGCTGACTCACTTCCTTGGCTTGCAGATTCGTCAACAAGATTCAGGTATATTTCTATCTCAATCTAAATATGCAAGAAATCTTGTGAAAAAGTTTGGCTTGGAATCTGCTAGTTCTGTTAGAACCCCTATGAGCCCTAATGTTAAACTCACTGTTGACTTGTTAGGTAAAAGTGTAGATTCATCTCTTTATAGAAGCATGATAGGTAGTCTTTTTTATCTTACTGCTAGTAGACCTAACATTAGTTATAGTGTGGGAGTGTGTACTAGATATTAGGCAAATCCCTAAGAGTCTCATATGATTGCTTTGAAAAGAATCATAAAGTGTAGATTCATCTCTTTATAGAAGCATGATAGGTAGTCTTTTTTACCTTACTACTAGTAGACCTGACATTAGTTACAGTGTAGGAGTGTGTGTTAGATATCAGGCAAATCCCAAAGAGTCTCATAGGATTGCTTTGAAAAAAATCATAAAGTATGTTAAAACCACTGCCGACCTTGGTGTGTGATACAGCAAGGACACAAATGATGTCTTAGCTGGGTATTCTGACGCTAATTAGGCTGGAAATGCTGATGATAGAAAGAGTACATCGGGGGGTTGTTTCTATGTGGGTAATAATCTTGTCTCTTGGATGAGCAAAAAGCAGAATTTCATCTCATTATCCATTGCAGAAGCTGAGTACATTGCTGTCGGTAGCTGTTGCACCTAACTTTTATGGATGCAAAAAATCCTCCATTATTATGGTATTTGTCAAGAGCATCTTACCATCTACTGCGACAATACCAGTGTCATTAACATCTCTAAGAATTCGGTTCAACATTCTCGAACTAAACACATAGAGATTCGACATCTCTTCATTCGAAAGCTTATCGAAGATGGTACTCTTACTCTTAGTTCATTCACACTGATAATCAGAAGGCTGATTTGTTTACCAAACCTCTTGATAGCAAACGGTTTGAATTCCTTCGCAAAACCATTGGTGTCATCTCCATGGATTGATCTCTCCTTCTTCTCCTTCTTCCTCATGCTTTTGCATATAGTTTTATGCATTGTTTTGTTTAACATGTTTATGTTTGTTTATTTTTTAGTTTTGCTTTATTTTGCTTTTCATAAATATTAAAAAAATTAAAAAATTAAAAAATCAGAAAAATACAAAAACAATGTGTGTTTGTGTTCATTGGTACTTGTGTACCTTGGATGAGTAATAGTGTCAATCATAGATATAAAATCATCTTTTATTTCTATGATTAACACAATTAATGAGTAATTACCAAAAAAAAAAAAAATGTAAATTGAAGTAAAAAGGAAAATCATATTCAATGTCATCAGCCACGGAGCCACTCTCTTACTTGGGTTCCCCCTTAATAATAATAAAAAATATTGTGTATATATATATATATATATATATATATATATAATTTTAGTAATTTTGTTATATAAAATTACATATTGCACATCTTAACAATATTATTGATTCTTTTTAAGAGTAATGTTATAACCACAAACTTTTTTACAATATTTTTACAAATTGTTGAGGTAGCACATTCTTATTGGTTTGTACTTTGACCCACCACTTATATTAGTTTTTTACTTATCAATAACCAGTTACTACTACAACAATCTGTAGAAAAGTTTGTAACTCTAATATTTTTCTCATTTTCAAGAACATAAAAAAAAAAAAAATATATATATATATATATATATACAAGTCCAAAATAATTAGCCGAACAACAAAAATTACCAATAAAAAAAAAAAGTTTAATCAACAAAATTTAGCTCAATTATCGCTACAAACAATCAGCAGCAGCAGAAGTGCCCTAGCTCCAAGTCCCAGCTCAATGTCATTGTATATCTAATATTCATACTAAGAACATTCCCATTAAGCATGGTATATGCTAAAAGATGCTATTTTTTAGCATTTTTAACCAAAGAACGTGCTCCATCAAAGATTGTATATGCCAAAAATTTTGCAATACTGCTACAGTGCGGTCTCATTTTTGAGACCGCACTGTAGCACTATGCTATAATTTTTTATTAATTTCTTTCTCTCTCTCTTCCGTGTTGTCTCCTTCCAAAAAATGAGACCGCACTGTAGCACTATGCTATAATTTTTTATTAATTTCTTTCTCTCTCTCTTCCGTGTTGTCTCCTTCCAAGTCTCTTTTATCTCCTCTCTCACTTCTCCTCTGTCACTCTCTCTCATGCTCTCCGTCCCTCTCTCCTTCTGGTGTCTCTCTCTCAGGCAAGCCCTTTATAGCTCGCCAAAACATGCCGTCGCCGTTATTCTCCAAACCCACATGCTCTCTCCTCGTCGTCATCATCGTCGTTATCTCCATCCCCACTGTCGGATCCGATTACCCTCCGATCTCTGTGTTATCTCCATACCCATATGCCGTCGCTGATCTCGTGCTCTCCGTCCACTTCTTTCCTTTTCACTGTCTCTCTCATGCTCTCCGTCCACTCTTTCTTACTCTTCCTTTCATTTTCTCTCTACCTTTCTGTTTCACTTTCTCTCTGCATCTCGAGTTCGTGGGTCTTGGGTGTGGCTGGGTGTGGTTGGGCGTGGTTGGGCTGCGGTGGTTTTTCGTGGATCGTGGGTCTCTATGATGGTTCGTGGTGGGTCTCTGCGGTGGTTCGGTGAGTGGATTTTGCAATTTGATATTGGTGAGTTTTAATTTCAGTAGTTTTGATTGATTTTGGTGGGTTCTTGATTTCAGTGGCTGGGTTTGTGGGTTGATCGGGGTGGTTTAGAGATGGGTGTGGGTTGATCGGGGTGGTTTTGGGTCTTTGTTGTGATGTTGTGATTCTTTGATTTGGATGATTTTTTGATTTTGTGGCTTTGGATGTGGAGGTTTTTTTTTTTGTTTTTTTGTTTTGCTGTTGTTTGTGGTTGCGGCGATGGTGGGTGGATGTGGTGGTTGTGATATGGGTAGGTGGATATGGTGGCCGACGGCGCTGGGTTGTGAAAGAGAGACATAGAGAGAGAGAGACAGAGAAAGAGAAAGGATGAATAAAAAATGATAAAGAAATAATATTAAAATAAAGTGTTAAAAAAATTAGAAGTTTTGATGTAAAGAAGATTGTAAAGTGGTGTGTTATATGTTATAAAAATAGGTTTTGAGATGTTAAATGCTAAATATTTTAAAATTGTTGATGAGAATGCTCTAACATTATTAAAAAAAAAAAAAAAAAAAAGGGTTTGCTGGACTGAATTTACCCAAAGTTATGTCAACATCGCGGAGATGAGCGGTGAAGCATCTTCTACGGTGATTCAGCGCAAAGAAAAAAAAAAAAAAAAAAAAAAAAAAAAAAAAAATCTTTAACGGTGGTTATTGAGCAGTGGGTCCCTCGTTTTCTTTATGAAAATTTGGGTTTAGATTCAGTGCACTGTACCATCTCTCTCACAACCATTTTACCTTTTTTAAAAAAATTCTTTTTTTAATTTTTTTTTTTTGTTTTAATGGTTGAAAACAAAAGTTAACTTCTTAATTTTTTATCTTAACCATTAAAAAGTTATTGAACACTGTAATAGTCCGCACCGGATTCAATCCTAAAATTTATAAACCTAACTTCAACCCTTTGTTCCTTCTCCCACATTTGACATTTCAACAGGATCAACAACTGCTTTCTGCTTTCTTGTGATCTAGCTATCTATCTTCCAGTTTTTTCTTTCACTCACCAAAAAGAAATGGAACCATTCCTGTTTTGTCTTGCGCAGAAGATGATTGAAAGGTTGGGCTCTACGGATTTCAATCAGATTGGATTTATCTGGGGTGTCAAAGATGAGGCCGAAAAGTTGAAGAACACTGTTTTAACTATTCAAGCTGTACTAGAAGACGCAGAGGAGCAGCAGGACGAGAACCATCAAGTCAGAGATTGGCTCATGAAGCTCAGAGATGCCATGTATGATGCGGATGACTTGCTGAGCGCTTTCCACACTGAATATTTGCGGCGAAGGGTGATGGGGAGTGATAATATTGCAAAGAAGGTACGTTCTTTCTTTTCTAGTTCAAACCAAGTTGCTTTTGGTCTTATGATGGCTCTCAAAATGAAGGCGATGAAGAAGAGATTTGATGAAATAGCATATGATAGGAGAAATTTCCGGTTGGAAGAACGCCCTTTAGAGATGGGGGTTGTGACTAGGGACAGGGTGAGGGACAAAACTTATTCATTTGTGCGTGAAGAAGAAGTTATTGGGAGGGAAGAGGATAAAAAGAACATTATAGATCTATTATTGAACTTGGATGTGGAAGAGAATGTCTCATTCATATCCATAGTGGGAATTGGAGGGCTGGGGAAGACCACACTTGCTCAATACGTATACAATGATGAGAAAGTGAAAACTTATTTTGAGTTGTGCATGTGGGTGTGTGTTTCTGACATCTTTGAATTGAAAATAATTGTTGAAAAGATAATTATATCTGCAACGTGTAGGAAACCTGAAAACCTTGCAATGGATCAATTGCAATCAATACTCCGCAAAGATCTTGATCAAAAGAAGTATTTGCTTGTGTTGGATGATGTGTGGAATGAGGATGTGGAACTTTGGGTTAACTTGAAACGTCTTTTGTTGGGTGGTTCAAGGGGAAGTAAGGTGCTGATAACTACACGGACTGATTTGGTTGCAACTATTACTAGCACAGTCTCACCTTATTTTCTGAAAGGCCTATCAGCAAACCAGTCTTGGTCTTTACTTAAGCGACTGGCATTTAATGAAGGGCAGGAGATGATTAGTCCTAAACTTCAAGAAATTGGAATGGACATTGTAGAAAAATGTTGTGGAGTGCCTCTTGCTATAAAGACGATAGGGAGAGCATTGTACTTCAAAAAAACAGAGGCTGAGTGGTTATATATCAAGGATATAGAACTTACAAATCTAACTCAGTTAAAAGATGGCATTTTACCAAGGAAGAGATTGAATGAAATAGCAAATGATAGGAACGAATTCCAATTGGTAGAATGCCCTTTAGAGATGGGGGTTGTGACTAGGGTGAGGGACGAAACTCATTCATTTGTGCGTGAAGAAGAAGTTATTGGGAGGGAAGAGGATAAAAAGAACATTATAGATCTATTATTGAACTTGGATGTGGAAGAGAATGTCTCATTCATATCCATAGTGGGAATTGGAGGGCTGGGGAAGACCACACTTGCTCAATATGTATACAATGATGAGAAAGTGAAAACTTATTTTGAGTTGTGCATGTGGGTGTGTGTTTCTGACATCTTTGAATTGAAAATAATTGTTGAAAAGATAATTGAATCTGCAACGTGTAGGAAACTTGAAAACCTTGCAATGGATCAATTGCAATCAATACTCCGCAAAGATCTTGATCAAAAGAAGTATTTGCTTGTGTTGGATGATGTGTGGAATGAGGATGTGGAACTTTGGGTTAACTTGAAACGTCTTTTGTTGGGTGGTTCAAGGGGAAGTAAGGTGCTGATAACTACACGGACTGATTTGGTTGCAACTATTACTAGCACAGTCTCACCTTATTTTCTGAAAGGCCTATCAGCAAACCAGTCTTGGTCTTTACTTAAGCGACTGGCATTTAAAGAAGGGCAGGAGATGATTAATCCTAAACTTCAAGAAATTGGAATGGACATTGTAGAAAAATGTTGTGGAGTGCCTCTTGCTATAAAGACGATAGGGAGAGCATTGTACTTCAAAAAAACAGAGGCTGAGTGGTTATATATCAAGGATATAGAACTTACAAATCTAACTCAGTTAAAAGATGGCATTTTACCAAGGAAGAGATTGAATGAAATAGCAAATGATAGGAACGAATTCCAATTGGTAGAATGCCCTTTAGAGATGGGGGTTGTGACTAGGGTGAGGGACGAAACTCATTCATTTGTGCGTGAAGAAGAAGTTATTGGGAGGGAAGAGGATAAAAAGAACATTATAGATCTATTATTGAACTTGGATGTGGAAGAGAATGTCTCATTCATATCCATAGTGGGAATTGGAGGGCTGGGGAAGACCACACTTGCTCAATATGTATACAATGATGAGAAAGTGAAAACTTATTTTGAGTTGTGCATGTGGGTGTGTGTTTCTGACATCTTTGAATTGAAAATAATTGTTGAAAAGATAATTGAATCTGCAACGTGTAGGAAACTTGAAAACCTTGCAATGGATCAATTGCAATCAATACTCCACAAAGATCTTGATCAAAAGAAGTATTTGCTTGTGTTGGATGATGTGTGGAATGAGGATGTGGAACTTTGGGTTAACTTGAAACGTCTTTTGTTGGGTGGTTCAAGGGGAAGTAAGGTGCTGATAACTACACGGACTGATTTGGTTGCAACTATTACTAGCACAGTCTCACCTTATTTTCTGAAAGGCCTATCAGCAAACCAGTCTTGGTCTTTACTTAAGCGACTGGCATTTAAAGAAGGGCAGGAGATGATTAATCCTAAACTTCAAGAAATTGGAATGGACATTGTAGAAAAATGTTGTGGAGTGCCTCTTGCTATAAAGACGATAGGGAGAGCATTGTACTTCAAAAAAACAGAGGCTGAGTGGTTATATATCAAGGATATAGAACTTACAAATCTAACTCAGTTAAAAGATGGCATTTTACCAAGGAAGAGATTGAATGCAATAGCAAATGATAGGAGCGAATTCCAATTGGTAGAATGCCCTTTAGAGATGGGGGTTGTGACTAGGGTGAGGGACGAAACTCATTCATTTGTGCGTGAAGAAGAAGTTATTGGGAGGGAGGAGGATAAAAAGAACATTATAGATCTATTATTGAACTTGGATGTGGAAGAGAATGTCTCATTCATATCCATAGTGGGAATTGGAGGGCTGGGGAAGACCACACTTGCTCAATATGTATACAATGATGAGAAAGTGAAAACTTATTTTGAGTTGTGCATGTGGGTGTGTGTTTCTGACATCTTTGAATTGAAAAGAATTGTTGAAAAGATAATTGCATCTGCAATGGGTAGGAAACTTGAAAACCTTGATATGGATCAATTGCAATCAATGCTCCGCAAAGAACTTGATCAAAAGAAGTATTTGCTTGTGTTGGATGATGTGTGGAATGAGGATGTGGGACTTTGGTTTGCCTTGAAACATCATTTGATGGGTGGTTCAAAGGGAAGTAAGGTGCTGATAACTACACGGACTGCATTGGTTGCAAATATTACTAGCACAGTCCCACCTTATTTTCTGAAAGGCCTATCAGCAAACCAGTCTTGGTCTTTACTTAAGCAAATGGCATTTAAAGGAGGGCAAGAGCCGATTAATCCTAAACTTGTAGAAATTGGAATGGACATTGTACAAAAATGTAATGGAGTGCCTCTTGCTATAAAGGCGATAGGGAGAGTGTTATACTTCAAAAAAACAGAGGCTGAGTGGTCATATATCAAGGATAGAGAACTTACAAATGTAACTCAGTTAAAAGATAGCATTTTAACAGTTTTAAAATTGAGTTACGACTATCTCCCATTACATTTAAAGTGTTGTTTTGCTTTTTGTTCAGTGTTTCCTAAAGATTATGAGATCCGAGAGCAGACATTGATACAACTATGGATTGCAAATGGATTTATCCTGTCAGCAAATGATTACCTACAGTTAGAGGATATAGCACGAGAGTATTTCCAAGATCTACTTTGGAGGTCCTTCTTCCAAGAAACTAAAAAAGCTTACTTGGGGAATATAACTAGTTATAAAATGCCTAATTTATTCCATGATCTTGCACAATCAGTCTCAAGAAATGAGTTCACATTTGTTGATTCCGATGCACAAAATTTCAATAAAAATGTTGGTCATCTATCATTTCCATTTTACAGTGTTTTTGAGAAGAATATGAGCTTGTTTCTTGAAGCGAAAAAAACACGTACATTTATGTTGACATCCGATCCCAAGTATGATAAAGAAGTAGAGGAAGAATCAACGTTCAGACTTATTTCTCCTGATCAAAAAGTAGAGAAAAAATCATCTCTTAAAAGACTTATTTCTGGTTTTAGATACTTGCGTGTGTTGGACCTACATGGCTTAAAAATTGTGACAGTGCCAAATTTTATAGAGAAGTTGAAATATCTTAAGTACCTTGATCTTTCTGAGAATGACATTAAAGTTCTCCCTAGTTCTATTATTAGATTGCTAAATTTGGAAACATTAAAGCTCTCTAGATGCATCAAGCTTCGAGAATTACCGAAAGACATTCATAAAATGGTCAGCCTCAAGCATCTTGAGATAGATGGTTGTAAGAGTTTGACTCATATGCCATGTGGATTAGGCCAATTGACTCTTCAGACATTACCACTGTTTGTTGTGAGCAAAGATCGTACATGTTCCTCCGTGCATTGTGGTGGACTAGTTGAATTGAACAAGCTAAACAACTTGAGAGGAGGACTACATATTAAAAATTTGGCATGGTTGAAAGATGCTACTGCAGAAACCAAGGACGCCAATTTGAAGGAGAAGCAACATCTTAGAGATTTGAAATTAAGTTGGAATTCTGAGGGTGACGATGGCACGCACGTCCATGATGTTGAAAATTCATTGGAAAGCCTCCAACCACACCAGTTATTACAAAAATTACAGGTGGTAGGGTATCGGGGTGTGAGATTTTCGAGTTGGCTTTCTTCATTAATACATCTTGTTAAATTAGAAATATGGCAATGCACGTGGCAACATATATCGCCATTGCATCAACTCCCGTCTCTTCGAGAAATATATCTTAAAAATATGATTGGCTTGGAATACATAATAGACCGAGAAATCACTGATGAAGTTTCTGCTTCATTGGAATGGACCACATTTTTCCCAGTCCTAGAGTCACTTAAACTTTGGGATTGCCCTAATCTAAAGGGATGGTGGAGGGGCAATGTGGCAACAACGACATCAACTTCAAGTCAACAACATATGCCATTGCCTTCCTTTCCTCGTCTTTCTTATTTGTATATCAGGAATTGCATGGAGCTAGCTTGCATGCCATTGTTTCCATATCTTGAAGAAGGGTTAATACTGAGCAATGCCAACTTGAAGCCATTGCAAGAGACAATGGCGATGACGATGCATATGGCAAAAAACTCTTCATTTCCCTCCTCCTCCTCCTCCTCCTCCCCCGCACCTCTCTCCAAATTAAAGTTATTGTCTTTGTTTCGGATTCAAGACATAGAGTCTCTGTCAGAGGATTGGTTGCAAAACCTGACTTCTCTTGAGTATCTAAAGATTTGGGCGTGTCCTAGACTAAAATCTTTGTCTCAATTTGTGCAACTTCTCACCTCTCTGAAGAAGTTGGAGATTGGGGACTGTGAGGAGGTAGATTTGATATGTGACGAGAGTGATAATGGCACACAATGTGTTACCAGTCTACAAGAGCTTAGGCTTTCACTTTTGCCCCACTTGATGACTTTACCAAAGTGGATTGGCAACTTCAAATCACTTCAAAGCCTTAAAATTGATGAGTGCCCCAATCTAACATCGCTTCCTGAATGGATCGGCAACCTCACATCACTTCAGAAGCTTGAAGTTTACTTGTGCCCCAAGTTGAGATCACTTCCCGAAGGAGTACGCAATCTCATCTCTTTGCAAAGCTTGGAAATCATCAACTGTTCTGACTTGAAGGACAGGTGTCAGAAAGATGTTGGCGAGGATTGGCCTAAAATTGCTCATGTCCCAATTATTCGAAATTATTAAGGATTAAATTCTTGTTCAGATGCCAATATGCTTTTGCTTCTTTGGGTATGTACTTTAATGTGTACTTTCTAGGAAAATCCTTTTTTTTTTTTTTTTTTTCCCTTGCATCTTTATGTTCTTAATGCAGATGTTTTGGGCAATTTATTTGCAATTTAATATGCAGAATTTTTGAACCACTATATAAACTACCAAATGGCTGCTAGGGAAAGGGGAGAGGATTGCCTAAAATTTCTCACATCCTAGAGTTGGGATGGATGAACCTGGTCTGTTATTAAATTTTCGGGTATGTGATTAACTGAAATGCGATTTGTTTTTCTCCCCTTCTTTATTCTCTTTGAAATTTTTATAGAAAAAGCATTTGAATTGATCTCATATGCAAAAGAGCTTTTCTTTTTGCTAAGTGAAGGTGGCATTACCCCAGAACTAAACCCAACTAGAAAGGGGTGAATACCATTGGACCTTAAGGCCATTGCCCCTATATGTAGAAGCAATTGAAGCATAGGAAAGTGTCATACTTTCTTGTTTCTTTGGAATGTCGACAACCGGGGGGGGGGGGGGGGGGGGGTAATTACCTTCTCTTTCTATTATTTTTTGTTGCATAAAAAACTTTCATTCTAGATATAATTTCTTCACGTAGCAAGAGGGGAAAAGAAGAGAGAAAAGAAAGATATAGAAATGCATCCTTTGCTTCTTTATCAAAAGAATTTCTATCTTTGTATCTCAAAAATGATTTGGTAAGGTCATAAACTTGTTTTTGTTTATTGATTTAGGTGAATAAACAGATTGGAAAGTCGCACTTGCTGATATTGGAGTGACATTGCATTTCGGCTAACTAATCAGGTATTTAGCTGCTTAAATTATTTTTTATTTATAAGCTTCTAATATGTTGTCTTCAACTTGTAGGAGATAAGATTGTAATGCAGAAACTTCTATGATTTATTAAATGACTGTTCAGTAGCTTAATTGGATTGAAAGCACAACTTGCAATTTAGAGTTTAGAGATGCACTCGGATGGATTCCGCCTTATGCATTTAATTACAAAAAAGAACTAGGATGAAATGAATTATAAACTTTTAAATAATTTATTCTTCGGAATTCTAAAAGGTCATGTTCAGAGGAGACTAATGTATTGGTAAAAAGAGTAAGTTGATCCAAGTTGGGGGTAAAAAATAAAGGTAGAGGAAGATCAATTAATAGAAATAATAAAAAAGTACATGTGAATTTAAGAGGTAACAGAGATTATGACTTCATATAGAATAGAAAACTTGTCTGTTAAGGATCCATAACTGGCCCCAAAATTTTAGGACAAAGGCTTTTTTAGTTGTTTTTGTTGGAATTCTAGAAACCAAAACCCAAGTGAATTCAGATAAACCAAATCCACTATAAAACATAGCATTGGAAACTTTGTAGTAATGTTCTTTTCTTTACTTGTCAGCATGATGCCAGGTGGAAATAGGTGGGGACTTCTCAAATACTGCTCAATTATCTTTAATTTTTGAAGTGTCGTAACCTTAACTATTTCTAAAAGTTCATACATCTCCTTTAAGATTCAATCGTCTCCATGTTAATCAAATACCTGACTTTCTTATTTTTTTTTTTCTTTGTTTTAAATTTAGTTAAGTTTCTCCAAACGAGAGATGGTGTTTCTTCAAAACAAGCTAGTAATACTTATGTGTCCGCAAGGAAAAAACTTGAGTGTTAATTATCTCATTCCCTATCTTGTCAAAGCTTTCCTAGAAGTCAGATTAAGCATCCTCGTCTTTATTATCTCTCCATTGGCAAATTTGTTAACCGGAATACAACAAATCTTCAATTTTCATGCAAGATACTATGAATGTCATAAGTTTCATTTTTTTTTTTTGGATAAGTTAGAATGAATTTTTTTTTTTTTTTGATAAGTAATAAGCTTTATCGATATTAAAAAAAGGACACCCTAGTGCACAGGGAGCGTACAGGGGTCAACAATCAAGAATAAAAATTAAAAGAATAAAAAAAAAACAAGAAGAGAAGAGAAGAGAACGATTGGTTTCGCAAAGCAAACAACCAATCCAATAAAGTTCTAAAATAAAAAAGCTTGAGGTTGGGTATGGATCTCTCAAAATCTTTAAAACATCTACTATTTCTTTCCTTCCAAAGATACCACATTAAGAAATGGGGAATGATTCTCCATATATTCCCAATTCGATGACGACCAAACCAGCCTAGCCAGCAAGCTAGAAGCCCCACAACTGATTGTGGCATAACCCAACTTACTTCAAATAAACCAAAAACCATAGACCACAAATCCACAGCAACCGAACAATGAAGAAAAAAATGGTCAACTAATTCACCATTACACTTGCACATATAAGACCAATCCGATATCCAAATCTTCATTTTTCTCAAATTTTCAATTGTCAAGCATTTTCCCAAAGTAGCAGTCCAGACAAAGAAAGCTACTCTCAAGCAGGGATCTTCTGCTTCCAAATGCTTTTCCATGGAAAAAAAAAAATCAATAGAGCCCGCTAGAAGACTTTAATAATCTTTAACCATAAACCCCTTACTTCTATCTGGTTTTCAACACATCTTATCCTCGCCAAATCCCCTTATTGATGAGCCATATATTGTAACCATGAAGCTCGATATAGCATCCATTTCCTAAACATGAAAACCCCTAAAGAAGCTTATATCCCAAAAACCCCATTAGTGAAAATAAGCTTAGCCACACTTGCCTCCTTATCTCTGCAAAATCTAAACAATTCTGGATAATATCATACAGAATGTAACGAGACAAGAAAGGCCATCCCCGACTAATAATTTTCCACAAACCAACACCATAAGGACCAAAAACAGAACCGGAACACCAACCACCCCATCTACAACCATATTTCACCTCTATCACTTGCCTCCAAAGGGCATCCTTTTCAAGCCTAAATCTCCAAAGCCACTTCTCAAGCAGAGCCTCATTAAAAAGTCTCACTTTCCTTATCCCCAAGCCACTTGAAGATAAAGGAGTACAAACAGCAGCCCATTTAACCAGGTGAAATTTGGGTTCATCACCTATTCCACCCCATAAGAAATACCGCTGAATTTTTGCAATTCGATTAGCCACAGCAGCAGGGATAGGAAAGAAAGATAGAAAATAAGTAGGTAAATTTGATAGAGTGCTTTTAATTAAAGTAACTCTACCTCCCTTGGATAAATACAAATGTTTCCATTCCGCTAATCTCCTTTCCATCTTCTCTAGAATCAGGTTCCATATTGTCTTATCCTTGAATTTAGCACCCAAACGAAGACCCAAGTATTTCATTGGAAGGATACTTTGCTTGTAGCCAAGAACAGTCAACAGTAACTCAATATTATGCCCCACTCCCATAGGAACCAACTTTGACTTGCCCAGGTTTATTTTTAGACTAGCACCTGCCTCAAACCAAATAAACATCATACAGAGAATCAAAAGTTGATCAAGATTGGCATCATAGAAAATTAGGGTGTAATTAGCAAAGAGGAGATGAGACACCACTAAAGATTTCCCTCTAAATTACCCATATGAAACCCTGATAGGCGACCTTCATGGATAGCTTTGTCTATCATTCTTCAAAGGGCTTCCATGACTAAGACAAACAGCAAAGGAAACAAAGGATTGCCTTGTCTTAACCCTCTAGAACTCTCAAAAAACCGATAGGGAGAACCATTAATCAAAATAGAGAAACGAACAGTAGATAGACAGAAGAAAATCCACCACCTCCACTTATTAGAGAACTCACTACGTTCTAGCAACTTCATAAGAAAGCCCCAATTTATATGATCAAAAGCCTTCTCAACATCTAGTTTGCAAAGTAACCTTGGCAGACCAGCCTTCAATCTACTATGAAGGCATTCAATTGCAATATGGACAGAGTCAAGAATTTGCCTATTCTTCACAAAAGCATTCTGTGAAGATGAGATTATATCTGTCATGACCGTGCGTAATTGAGTAGCCAAGACTTTAGCAACACCCCCCCCCCAAAAACAAAAAAAAGACTAATTGAGTGAAAATCCTTGACATCAATTGCGGCAGATTTTTTTGGGATGAGAGTAATGAAGATTGCATTTAGACTTTTCTCAATTGACCTTAGCAAAAAAATTGATGAAAGACAGCCATAAGATCAGGTTTGAGGATCTCCCAACAAGCTTGAAAAAATGCCATTGGAAACCCATCTAGCCCAGGAGATTTATCACCATTGAAATTCTAAATGATGTCATAAATCTCTGCCTCCTCAAAAGGTCTCTCTAACCAAACCGCATTATCTTCGGATATCATTGGAAATTCCAGCACATCTGGAAAAGGTCGAACCACCCCAGAGTATAAATTCATGAAAAATTGAGTTATACAATTCTCAATCATACCCTGATCGGAAGACAAACTGCCATTAAACAATTGGCTCTCAATACCATTGTTTCTTTTGTTAGGAGTCACCATCTTGTGAAAAAATCTTGTATTGGAATCCCCCTCCCTCAAGTGGAGAACCTTAGACTTTTGTCCAACCAATCAATCTTTGTAAAGAGATTAGTCTATTCTAGCTTCTCCTCAACTGTTAGAGTGTGCGTCTCCCCTCTAGCATCCAACGCATTCAGCTTACTCCAAAGCTGCTGCTTTTTAAAGGTGACATTGCCAAACTCTGTTTCTTTCCACTTATTTAGATCCAATTTCAAAGCTGTCAACTTCTTAGCCAATATATTGCTAGGAGCACCTTGGAACATGTAAGATGCCCACCCAACCTTCATTTTATCCACAAACTCCTCCACCCTTAGCCACATATTTTCAACCTGAAAAGGAATTCTCCCTCTTTGTTGACTCCCTTCCAACAAAATTGGAAAATGATCTGATAGTACTCTAGACGGCCTTTTTTGGAAGGAAAGAGTGAATTGATCTGCTAGAATTGGAGAGAAAAGAAACCGGTCTATTCTTGATGTTGAGGATGTATTAGACCAAGTGTAAAAACCCCCTTCCATAGGTATATCCATTAGCCCATGAAGAGAGATGAAGTCAGAAACGCCATGCATAGCCTAGGTATAACTTACACTCCCTAATCTGTCTGATGGAAAACAAACTATATTAAAGTCACCTCTCAGACACCATGGCAATATTCACCAAGTAATAAGCCCGGTCAATTCCTCTTCACATTTTTCGATGCTTTCTATTTGAATTTGGCCCATAGACACTTGAGAAAGCCCACTCAAAATGATCAACAACATTTTTAAATTTGCAAGAATAGACCCCTCAACTCTCGTATACCTTTCACTCTCGAACTCTTTAAATTTTGTGTTCTTTTCCAAATCAACCCTTCGATTTAACTCAGCTTCAATAGCCAACAGAAAGTTAGTTGCTTGCTTTTCCAAACCCTGTAGTGATGTTCCAGAAAATTTTCAAATTCATTGAATCTACTTTGAAACCACTCTGATTATAGCTCTTGCCTTGTTGTACTTTCAACACCCATTGCTTCCTGTCCTTCTGAGGCCAAAGGTAAAGAGAAAGCCAATGGTTCAATAGTCAGAGGCGAGAAACACTTTTCATTTGGTAGCTTAGCTTCCTCTGATAAGGTTTCCGAAACCCAATCATCCACAACTATTACATCCCTTTCCATCTGAGCCACTGACGCTACCTCATAGTCTGACTGAATCAAAGCCAGCTGATTTTGCTCTTCCACAACCTCGGCAACTTCACCCGACGGCAATGATGGCAAAGAAATTTGAATTGGAACTACCACCCTCCTCCCGTCTCGTAATTCAAGGACCCATTGCTCCGAATTCCCCTATTTCTTTATTACATTATTGGAATGCTCTTGAAGGATCAATCGGAGATCTCGTTGCAAATTCTCCTCACCATCTGCGGTGGATGTCAATCCATTCAAAGTCTCAACAGACTCATCGGCGTTGATGAACTCAGGAGCAACACCATCGGAGCCATGAAACACTTGGGCTACGGTGGATGTCGACCCATTCAAAGTCTCAACAGACTCATTGGAGCCGATGATCTCAATAGCGGCACCATCGAAGCCAAGAAACACTTGGGCTAGCAACACTGTACATGTTGGATCAATTTGAGACTGAAGAGGTTCGACATCCGCTACATCTGCACTTGAAATCACTATGGAAACCATCACGGCTCATCGAGGCACACGGCACAAACATCGACTTCCATGGGTGAGACTGATGGAGTGTGGGAATGAACTACTTGGTCTCGCGAGGCGAAAAGGACGAGGAGACACCTTGATCAGTTTTGGGCCGCCACACTGAAATGGGCTTAGGATTATAGTGATTGGCTTCTGATGGGTTATAAAGAGTGGCATTGGTGGGAATAGCACCTATGGGCTTAAAAACGACAGGCTTGGTTATAAAATGATTTGGGCTTACTTTAGAGAGGCCCGCATCCTGAATCTTGGACCAAATGGGACCTGCCGTCCAGCCTACATTCCAACCTTAAAGAGATATCCAAAGTGAGACTAGCTTCAGTGCCGTTAGGAGCAACACCTTTTATCACAGATGAAATATCCGCCCCAAGCTTCGCACTTTCCTTCCTAGCATGCCTATCGCGCAAATCATGGTTCTGACTTCTCAAGATTGTCTTTTTTGAATTTCGAAGATCAGGAATTAATTGTTTTCCTTTCTTGCCTCCACCACCATCTCTCGAGTGCCCTCCGTTGCAGCCAAGAGAAACGATTTGGAATTTTGCTGTCGAAACTTCTCCACTACTGATGGTTTCAAGACAGATTGTGTAGGTCGTTTGGCTGCAAGTGTCTCAAGGGCAATAGCCTTTCAGAGATGAAATCGAAACCCCCTTCAACCACTGCCCAATTTTCCTTCCGGCATCACGATGAAGCCTTTCCGAGGGCCATGAACAAGTTTTGAGTTCATAACAAAATTTCCATGTGGATTTGCAACCAATTGCAGAATAAAAACTTTATCACCATCCCTAAAGGTTCGTGTAAAACTTCCAGGATTTGCACTAGACATAACATCCTCCACAGTAGTTAACAGGCGCTAAGCACTCTTTTTTCCCATGAACACTGAACGAAGAGAATCCCTGTTTCTCTCATATATACGTAACATGTAAAAATTACCTCCCTCCACGGCTGAAAATTCAAAATTTTTTGACTTGACAAAGAAGAAAATAGAACCTCCCATGACAATAGAAGAATAATGAAACCACAATTTTGTGACTAATCGGAGATAGCTAGGCCTCCCAAGAACAACATCATAAAAAAAAACTTCTTAGTCCCCTTTGTGGGTGCAACGGGAGGAGTACGCCTTAGCCGAGTGACCTATGGCGGAGAAAAGAAATGGAGTCGCCACCTTGATTAGGTCTAGGAACCATAAGTATAGCGCCCTTTGTGGAATGATTGATCTACTACTAGAGCACGTGTCCGGAGTTTAGGTATGAGGATGGGAAGGTGTTAGGCATCCAACCCCACCCGACTCGTGGGTCGGCTTTCACTTATTGTGTCTTACATCTTTATCTCATTAAAGGCACATTTAACATTCATCATTCTAGACTCACACACACACTAGCATACATTTAAGCATACAACATGACACTTTTCATCCTAAATCCTAGCATACATTTATCATGGCATCACATCACATATTCCTAAGGGTAGAAACATATCATGACAGGATCAAAAAAACATGTTATTGCACCTAAACATTAAGATCGTAGCATTCAACTAGAGTTCCACTAAAAGAAGCAAGTATTTGATCTTTGGAATTGTCCAAATCCTCAAAAGTCTGCCAATTCCACTCCCTCCAAAGATAGTAGGCACAATGGAACTAAATTCCAGATATGAGACGAATGCTTCCTTGACCAATTCCACTAGCCAAAGCCCCACAATCAATGAGCCATCTCACAATGAAGTAGTAAGTGGTCCACTGTCTCCCCACAGCGACGACACATAATGCACCAATTCACAAAATCTAAGCCCTTTAGTCTCAGGTTATCACCTATAGGATCTTATTCCAAGTTACAGACCAAATGAAAAAAGAAACATGCCAGGGACCTTAACTCTCCATATACCTTTCTAAGGAAAGACAATAGAGGGAGAATCTTGTGACTTATTATAATATGACTGGATGTCAAAATCCCCATTAGTCTTCAACTTCCATCTCATCCGGTCTCCAACATCCATTAAAGGAATATTGGCTGCCAAGATATGAAGAAAATTCAGCCCTTCGTCCATCTCCCAATCATTAAATTCCCAGATGAAATGAACATCCCAACTGCTTCTCTCCCCTGCTCCTATCCTTATCAAAGAAGATCCTACAGAAGCCTCCTTGTCAATGGCAATACCATACAGCCTCAGATAAGTAAATTGGAAAGGTTGATCCCCATACAACCCATCTTGCCAAAATCTCACTCTATTTCCCATCGCAACAACAAACTGAGTATTTTTGCTAAAATCCTCCCAACCCATACGAATACCTCTTCACAAGCCACACCCATGAACTCCTCTACCCAGCTTAAAAGTCCATCCCCCCTCCCCCCATCCTCCCCAAATTTTGAAGCTACTACCCTTCTCCACAGCTGATTCTCCTCGTTCCCAAACTGCCACAGCCATTTCCCCAATATGGCCTTATTAAAAGTAGTAACTTTCCTTATACCTAAATCACCGTTGGCCATTGGCACACAAACGTTATCCCATCTTACCAAATGAGTCTTGCTATCACCCCATAGAAAGTCCCATTGCAACTTTTCAATTCTATTAGCCACATAAGTAGGAATGGTGAAAAGCAATAGAAAATAGGTAGGAAGGCTAGATAACATACTCTTGAGTAGCGTCAATCTACCCCCCTTAGACAAATACAATTTCTTCCACCCGGTCAACTTCCGCTCAATTTTTTCTAGAATAGGATCCCAAATTGAAGGAGATTTATGAGAGGCCCAATGGCATGCCAAGATAAGACATAGGCAAGGTTCCCACCCAGCATGCCGATTCCCCCATTTTTCTTTTTTTGAAATCATGAACCTTATTTTTGGTAGGTTGATGTAATTGAAGACCAAAGCTTGGGGTTAAAACTTTGAAAAATACCTTTTGAGGATACCTTCAATTTTAGGGCAACTACTACTCAGGAATGTTCTATCATAATCTCCTGGACCATCAGTTTTTTGTTCATATCAAAATATTGCAAGTGTAATTTCTTCAAATTTTCCTCCCTATGGTTGTATTCAGAGTCGGTTTGACGCATTTTTCTCTGTAACACTTTACCTACGACAATAACAATATCCTTAATGCATATGTTTGAAATTTCTGATGCACAATAACTCCAACAAATATTCTATCCAGTTGAACAGGTAACAAGTCCTAACTTGTAAATTTGATTTATATTTTTTTGTAACTTTGGCTTTTTGTATGTTCCATAAAAAACATGGACGCATATGAGCTTGTAAAACAAAGCCATTAGGTTGATGGATTAAAGCATGAGTACTGGATTGAACTTACTAGGAAGAACAAATGGATTATTACCAAATTTAGAAGAATAAATAGATTTTTACCTTCATAGACTGCGTAGCAGTTGTCCTGGCAAATTTTCATTATTATTTTAAGATGGATCTTAATCTTCATAAAATCCTAGTTTGGAAAGTAGTTATACAGTTACATACATAAGATTGATTTTCTTTCCTCTATTTAGTCTTGAGGCTGCTTAATATACCATGAAGGCATAAAGTTCTAATTCAACCTCTGTTTGACTTCTAAAAGAATTATATAAATTTGGAATCTTGTATGTGCAGGTTGAGGAATTCATTTTGAATGATAACAAAATTTTAAATTTAATGCTTGATGGTAACAAATAAAATAACAATAGCTAGCAGTCAAGGAAGGAACAAATGATTTTGAAGACACGTGTTGCCTTAGTTCAACTCAATTTAGATCAAATTCCTTTTTTCTACTAATATATCTATTATTCATAGGAAATTTGGAGTATCCTTGTAACACCCAAAAATTCAAATTCTGACTTCTGTCAAGTATTTAGAGATTTGGGCATGTAACAGACTAAAATCTCTGTCTTGGTTTATGCAACTTCTCTCCTACCTAAAGAACTTGGATATTGGGGCCTGCGAAGAGCTTAATTTTTTCAATTATGAGAGTGATGATGGCACACAAGCAGTAACCAGTTTAGAAGAGCTCAAGATTTCAATTTTTCCCTGCTTGATGGCTTTACTAAAGTGGATCAGCAACCTCACATTACATCAGAGCCTTAAAATTGGTCTTGGGCTTGGGGACTCACGACTAGTGATTCTCTCCCTTTTTTTCTTAGCTCTCTCTCTTTTGTAATTATTCTGTTGCTTGGTTTTCTTTTATGTATTTTCTCTGTTTTTTTCTTCTTGTAATTTTTGGGTTTGCTCTGTGCGTATATATATCATTCTTACCTATGTAAAAAAAAAAAAATTGATGAATGCCCCAATCTGACTTCTCTTCCTAATGGACCAGCAACCTCACGGCACTTAAAACCTTGAAATTCACTTGTGCCTCGATTTGAACGTCACTTCCTAAAGGAGTGCGTAGGCTCATTTCTCTACAGAGCTTGGAAATTGTCAACTGTCCTCACTTGAAGGGAAGGTGCATAAGGGAGTTGGTGAGTATTGGCCTAAGATTGCTCAACTCCTGAGTTTTCAAAATTATTAAAGATTAAATTATTGTTCAGCTACCAATATACTTTTGCTTCTTTGGGTAGGCACAACATATACTTTCTATGCAATCAGATTTTTTATTATTATTATTTTTTTCTTTTGCACTGTCTTCTTTTTCATCTTCAATGCTGATGTTTTGGGAAATTTATTTGCAATTTAATATGCAGAATTTTGAAGCAATATACAAACTACTGAATGGGTGCTAGGAAAATGCGAGAGGATTGCTTGAAATTGCTCACGTCTTCGAGTTTGGAGGGATGAGGTCCATCATCAATTTTTAGGTATGTGATTAAATCAAACGCTATTTTCTTTCCTCCCCTTCTTCTCATTGAATTTTCTACTGAAATTCATTTGAATTGATCTCATATGCAGAAGTGTTTTCTTTTTCTTTTTTTTATCTTGTTTTGCTAAGTGAAGGTCCAAGAACTCCAGAACTAAATCCATACAAGAAGGGGGTGAATGCCATTGGACCCTTGGGCCATTGCTGCCCATTGCCCTCATATGCAGAAGCAATTGAAGCATAGAAAAAGTCATACTTTCTTGTTTCTGCAGAAAGTCAACAACAAGGTGGTAATTACCTTCTCTTTCTTTTATTTTCTATTGTTGCATCAAAACTGTTATTGTAGATATTATTTCCTCACATGTCAAGAGGGGAAAAGAAGAAAAGAAAGGGGGCAAATTATAGATACCAGCCCTATCTTATACTCTTAAAACATGGATCTCCCTTATGTTTTATTTTTTTATTTTGTGACATTAATCTCTTTGGGTTTGCTCTATTAGACATTTCCGTTAAAGTTAATGGAGTTTTATGATGTGCAAGTGTCAACTTTAACTATTAAAAATAATTGAAAGTAAAAAATTACCATTTCCCCCTGAAAGAAAAAATGAAATAGAATGGCATGCTCATGTTACTGTAATTAGCTTGATGATTATTACTTTGTACAAGTGATCATGGGCGTTGTAAACCAGTCAAGTAGAGCTCTTTGAAGAATAAAAAGAATGGCACGTTCAACTTGCTACTGGCAAAATGAATAGAAGCTGAATTTTTTATTTTTTTGCTTGAGAATAGAAGCTGATTAGTTTAATTTCAATGGCACATTCCCGTCTTCTTTTGTTTAAACCAATAGTATATACCAGTTTTTCAACATTTTCTAACTTTACATACTATTAACTGAAACAGTTAAAAGAATATAAAGTTTAGCTTATACAAAGTTTTTTACACTTAAAACTTTATCACTTTGGAGTCGATACCAACTATTAGCATAATATTTTTTTTGATAGGTAATCAGAGAAATGATATAAATGAGAAAAAAGAGTACAAGTAGTACAAGTAGTTCATGATGATGAACAACAAGATAGAAAAATCAAACAGCAAAAACAAAAGATAAGGAAATCAGACAGCTAAATTAAGAGAAAACATAAACTCTGAAAGAGACAAAGAGTCAGTAAAGCCCCAACAACGAGCCCACTCAAAAAGACTACGCTGGCATAAGACCTTTAACTCATCCAACGTCTTCTCCATGTTCTCAAAAGAGCGACGATTACGCTCCAACCAAACAATCCACATTAAGCACCCTGGAATCAAATTCCAAATATTTGAATTTTGCTTCCCAAGCCATTGATGCCAGCAAGATAACAAACTTGCCGTCGATCTTGGCATAACCCAATGAATTCCAAAAGCCTGAAGCATGAAGGACCATAAAGTATGAGTAATAGGACAATGAATCAGAAGATGGTCTACCGACTCCCCATCACCACAACACATACAACACTGATTTACCAAAAGACGATCCCTTAGCATGAGATTATCCAAAGTGAGAATCCGATTGTGCGCAGCTGTCCACAAGAAGAAGGCCACTTGCTTAGGAATCTTTTGTTTCCACACACCCTTCCAAGGAAACAAAAGATTAGGATTGCCCTGAATTTCTTGGTAATAAGATCGGGTATCAAACTTACCATCCCCTTTGAGCTGCCAACGAAGCGTATCCCTCCTATCCCCCCGAGGAATTCGAGGATGGATAAGCCGAAGAAGAGAGTAAGATGCAGCTAACTCCCAATCTTCAAAAGCTCTAAAAAACCTTACATCCCACACTCTATAAGAACCTCCATCTGGAGTCCACAAAACCTCAGAGATACAGGCATCCTTTGCAACTGAACAGACATAGAGCTCAGGATAGAGGTCTTTTAGGGTATTATCCCCAATCCACCTATCATGCCAAAAGCGGATACGGGTGCCTTCACCCACTACAAAAGACAAATGCTTAGAAAAACTCTCCCACCCTTCCTGAATGCTTCTCCAAAGACCACAACCATGAGTCCTCCTGCACGCCTTCGTACCCCACCCCCCATGCCCCTCACCATATTTTGTGGAGATTACTCTCCGCCAAAGATGGGTAACTTCATGCCCAAAACGCCACAACCATTTACCTAATAAAGCTTGATTAAAAGATACCAGACTTCTAATCCCCAAACCACCCAATTTGACAGGTAAACACACCTTTTCCCAAGCCACCAAAGGATATTTGAAACTACTCTCAGAAGACCCCCAAAGGAAATTCCTCTGAATACGTTCCAATCTAGCAGCCACAGCTTTAGGAATTGTGTAGAGTGAAAGAAAGTACGTTGGAAGGCTTGAAAGAGTACTCTTTAGTAATGTGAGCCTACCACCTTTAGATAAATAGAGACGCTTCCACCCTGAAAGTTTCTTTTCCATCTTCTCCAAAATAAGATTCCAAATCGATGCAATCTTAAAAGAAGATCCCAATGGCATTCCCAAATATTTCATAGGAAAACTCCCCGCTCTACAATGAAGAATACTAGCCAATTCAACTAGATTATTCACCTCCCCAACAGGGACAATCTCACTTTTCCCAACATTAACCTTCAAACCTGTAAACACCTGAAAACAAGACATCGCCAACCTTATGGATAGCAATTGATCCCTAGAGGCATCACAAAATAAGATAGTGTCGTCCGCAAACAACAGATGAGAAATCCGCACACCAACAGAGTTCACTGCTCCCACATGAAACCCCTGAATAAGGTTATTCTCCTCTGTCTTCTTCAAAATTCTGCTTAAAACCTCCATAATCAATAGAAACAAAAGAGGGGATAGAGGGTCACCTTGTCTCAAACCACGAGAACTTCCAAAGAAACCTTCAGGGGATCCATTTACAAGGACCGAAAAACAGACAGAAGTAACACAAGCCTTAATCCACCCCCTCCATTTTAAACCAAAACCCATCCGGTCCAACAAATAAAACAAGGCCTCCCAATTAACATGGTCATATGCTTTTTCAATATCAAGCTTGCAAATCACCCCCGGTAATCTGCTCTTCAGCCTACTATCCAAACACTCGTTTGCAATAAGCACTGAGTCCAAAATCTGCCTTCCACCAACAAAAGAATTCTGAGACTCAGAGATGAGATTATCCAAAACCGCCCTCAACCTGTTTGCCAACACCTTGGACAACAACTTGTACATACTACCCACCAAACTGATAGGGCGGAAGTCCTTAATGTTAACGGCATTACACTTCTTAGGGATTAAAGTGAGAAACGAAGCATTCAAAGACCGTTCAAACACAGAGTGCTGATGAAAAAAATCAAAAAAATCCATGACATCCTTTTCCACAACACTCCAACAATGATGAAAGAAAGCCATGGTGAAACCATCAGGACCAGGGGCTTTATCACCCTCCATCTCCTTTAAAACCTGGAAAACTTCCTCCTTCGAGAACTCCTTCTCTAAAGACAGCCTCTCCTCCTCCGCAATACAAGCGAAATCTAAACCATCCATAGAAGGGCGCCCCAAATCAGTTTCCTTACACAGCCCTTGATAGAAGAGAACTAATTGAGAGCGCACTTCCGTCTCATCCTCATAAAGAACACCATCCACCTCGATCCTCTTAATGTGATTAGCATTTCTATGAGAGTTTGCTAATCTATGAAAGAAACGAGTATTATTATCTCCCTTCTTCACATACAAAGCCCGAGATTTTTGCCTCCAAGAAATTTCCTCAAGGGAAGCCAACTGCTCAATATCTCCTTTGAGTTGAATACGACGGAGTTGATCCTCACCCGAAAGCCCCAACAACTCCTCTCTCGCATCTAGACCCATCAGATTAGACAACAAATTTTTTTTCCTAAGAGCCAAGTCACCAAACTCCTCCCTATTCCTTTTTTTTAAGTCAGCTTTCAAAGCCCTCAGTTTTTGAGCCAAGATAAAACTTGGTGAGCCCACAAAATTGTATCCATTTCACCAATGCTGAACTCTATCAACAAAACCCTCAGCTTTCAACCACATATTTTCAAATTTAAAGGCACTCCGACCACGACGAACAACACCAGCTTCCAACAAAAGCGGACAGTGATCTGAAATAACACGAGGAAGCACCCTTTTGGAAACATTCTCAAAATGTTCCTCCCAATCTAGAGAAACCAAAGCCCTGTCAATTCTTGACATAGAGGAAAGACCAGAGTCTCTGAATCAAGTGAAGGAAGCACCTTCTAACGGTAAATCAACTAAAGAATTGCTCTCTATAAAGTCCGAGAAAGCAAACATAGTAGGACTAAACAACTCACAGCCAAGCCTTTCACTTGGGTACCTAATGCAATTAAAATCTCCTACCAAGCACCAAGCCATGGGCCATCTAGCACGCACCAGAGACAACTCCTCCCACAGTGCAGCCCGCTGACCATCTTCATTGGGGCCATACACACCTGTACAAGCCCAAACAAAGTCATCCACCACTCCTCTCAGTAAAACACTGACAGAAAACTGACCAACAATAATGTCCAATTGATCAAAAACCCTCTTATCCCAAATAAGCAAGACCCCTCCTGAAGTCTGCACCGCATCCAACACAGCCCAGTCAATGAAAGGACTCCCCCATAAACTCCGAACAAAAGCAACATCTGTAGAAGATACTTTCGTTTCTTGAAAACAAACAATATCACACTTCCAATCTTTAAGAAGATTCTTACAAATCTCTCTCTTCCGGGGATTGTTAAGCCCCCTTACATTCCAAGAAAGAAGTCGTAGAGTCATTTACAACTACCAACAACCCCTATAGCAGACGAAGAAACTCTGCTTCTACTCCTAGAAGAGACACCCTCGTAATTAACATTAGAGATAAGCCCCTTAAGCTCCCTGAGACCACGTGACCCAGTATTAGCCGGTCGCTTGGGCACCCCAACATCAATCACCTTGAGACACTCCTGTTCCAAAAGGCGAAATAGAGCCAAACACTGAGCTTCATGTTTCACGATAGGGAACCCCACCATGTTACAGAAATTTTTCATCAAATGTGACACCCAGTTCGACTGTGATCCAGACTCCATCACCTGAATACCTTCAGTAGAGTCCTGAACCAACACCAACTCACTGAGATCATTGGGTTCCCACCGAGACAAAGGGTCACACTCCAACACACAAAAATCTTTTTCTCCACTTCCTCCACTATGGTCAGACCCTACACTGGACTCCCAAGGAGAGAGGTGAAGCCCAGAAACTGACTGAAAATCCCCAACAGAACCCACTGACCTTTGTCTCGTCCTATAAGCAAGGTGGTGACACCTCTGATCATCAACATGCTCTTCCCTTACCACCAACTCATCTTCAACCCCATTGCCCAGGTCAGAGAGAGGAGAAAAACGGTTATGAACCATAACACCGGTGGACCCAGAGTCGCGTTTGCCTAACCCAAGGGTGTTCTCGGCATCAGAGACTGAACCCATAGAGAAATCCGCTTCACCAGAGTTGAGAACCACCGCGTTGGAGCTACCACAGGGCGACGAGGCTTTTCCGGCCACTGGGTATCCAAGAAAACTCGACGGGATGGGTGCGAGAGGCTCCGGAGCTTGATCGGAGCTGGAAAAAGACGAACCACCTATCGTCGGAGCTGCAGGCAGCGCCGATGGCACCGATGACTCCATCGGAGGCTTTGAGCTCTCACCCACTGCGTAAACACTCAGATTGTCAAACCCACATGCACCCAACTCAAAAGGACCTGAAGCCTCTCCGTGGGCCTTAGAATTGGGGACAGCTAAATGGGCTTTTTCAAGCCCAGGAGCAAAGTTAAGCAACACCGGCCCAGAGTTAATGGACTTGTGCTGAGGGGATGGATTAATCCACTTAACCACTCTTTTATTTCCATCAGCAATAGACACCCTCAGCGCCAAAGTAGCAGAAGTCACCTCAAAAGTGAAGTCACGCGTGGGTCTTCCATTTTTAGAAGAAATAGAAGCAGCAGAGACGCCCTTCAACATGTTATTACCCGAAGCAGCTCTAGGAAATTCAAATTTCCTTAACTTCCGCTGGTTCCTGATGTTGACAGGTTGCTTCTCAACATGACCACCACCAACCGTTGGATCACCACCATCAGCAACCACAGGAGACTTCCCTACCACCCTCGTAGTGTTTGAACCAGATAGGAAACTATCTAATTCTTTAGAAAACAAACGCCACCCAGACCGGTTTAAGCTCGCTGGTACCAAAACCCAACCACGACGAGCTCCACCATAATACACAGCAATTTCCACAAAAATACCAGCCTTATTCGACCTTCCCCGGAATTCAAAAAACTTGTTATTTGCTCTGAAACGTTTGCAGAAAAAGTCTTTTCCTGGAGCCCAGTCTCGAATATCGGCAAAGCAAGCAAGAATCCATTCCAATCCCTTACGACTCATCCACACGGAACTATTAATATTCCGATGACATTCATGAATAGCATAAGAATCAGCCCGCCCGCCATCGAAAGAGAAAGAAAAAGTTTTGGAATCAATGCGAAAAGGACCAGAGCTGCCCCCTTTGCACTGAGAAGGTTCAAGAGTTGAGGCAGGGGGAGGCACAATAATGGGAGGGGGTGTGGGTGAACTTGTAGTGGTTGGTCTAGGCCAAAGTGGTGGTTTAAAAGGCAGGTCAGAAGGTGATGGGATGTTCAGGGATGAAGAAAGAGGAGGATAAGAGGGATGGAAAGGAAAAAAACCAAAAGAGGATGGGAGTGGGAACGGTGATGGGAAGAATCCAGGGAAAGGATGAAGGGGCTGGTTTAGAGACAGAGGTAGAGAGGGGATCAGAGGAGGGAAAGGTGTAGGCTGTGTGGTAGGGAGGGAGGGGGGGGGGGGGGGCCGGAAAAGAAGAAGAAGAATTCATTGTTGCTAAAGAGAATCTAATTATGTTTAGCCTTGCCAAAAATTGGATGTGAGGTTGTCTACCAATCATCCACCTCTCCTAGACCTTGCATAAGTAGGAACTTTGCGCACCAGGTATAAACCTTTTGGATGACCAACACCAATCTGGTTTCTTGGGTAAATAGAAATGAATGGATGGAATTTGACATGGAGGTAGACACCTTCCAAGAAAAAGAAAAAAGGGAAAATTGAGAAAAAAATTTGAAAAAGAAAAGTTATTAGCATAATATAATTCCACTTAACATCTCATATTACAAAATTTCAGCTTATATAAATCCAATTGTCAATGGCTTACAATGCATGATTCTGTTTTTACTAAATTTTCCAAGAAAACATCAATTACCCAAAGCACTAAGTTTCTTATTTGTTATATTAGACATCTTTAATGAACCCTGCATGAACCTTGTCTGCGAATCCTTCATGTAGAAACACTTATTTAACTCCTTGAACCCCTGAACTGGATGGTTTTTTATTTTTATTTTTATTTTTTTATAGGTAATTATAGTAATATTAATCAAGAAAAAACAAAGAGAGAAAATACATGGTGTTCATGTTAGTGAACACAAGCAGAAACAACAAACAGCAACAAAGGAAAAAACTCAAGGAACCTGTCTAAGAGAAGAAAGAAACTCTATGATAGAGGAACAATTAGAAGAATCTCAACACCTAGACCAATCGAAGAGAGTGCTCTGGCATAAAGTTTATAATTGAACCAGCGATTTCTTAGTAGCCTTAAAAGTGTACCAATTTCTTTCCGTCCAAACAATCCACATCAAATAGCTAGGAATCACATTTCATATGTCCGAATTAAATTTCCCCAGCCAATGGCTCCAACAAAATATCAAACTTTCCATAGAACCTGGCATAACCCATTGGATTCCGAAGATCTAAAGCATATGCACCCACAAGGAGTGAGCTATAGGACAATGGATGAGGAGATGATCCATAGATCCCTCATTGCAGCCATACATACAACACCGATTTGCCAAAGAGAAACCTCTAAGCATGAGATTATCCAAGGCAAAGATCTGACAATGAACTGCTGTCCTAAAAAAGAAGGCCACTATTTTAGGAACCTTAACTTTTCAAATACCCTTCCAAGGAAATTTGGAAGTAGAAGCACCCTGAATCTTATTGTAATAGGGCCAAATGTTTGGAAAAGCTGTCCCATCCTTCATTAATACCGTGCCATAGACCACACCCATAGGCCCTTCTACAAACTTTAGTTAGTATTCCACCCCCCTTGAGCTTCCCCATACTTAGTGGCAACAACCCTCTGCCAAAGGCGGGTACCTTCTTGTCCAAGCCTCCAAAGCCACTTCCCTAATAAAGCTTGATTAAAATGCACTAACTTCCTGATACCAAACCACCCATCTCTAAAGGTGAATACACTTGTTCGCATGCCACCAAAGAATATTTGAAACTCCTCTGAAGACTCCCATAAAAAAATGTCTCTGAATGCGCTCCAACCTATCAGCCATAACTACAGGGATGGTGAATAAAGATAAATAATACGTAGGGAGACTTGAAAGGGTACTCTTCAACAAAGTAAGTCTACCACCTTTGGATAAATAAAGACGCTTCCAACCTGATAGTTTCTTCTCCATCTTCTCCAAAATGGAATTCCAAATGGATGCTATCTTAAATGGAGTACCCAACAGCATTCCCAAGTGTTTCAGAGGCAAACTACCCATCCTGCAATGGAGTATATTAGCCAAAGCACCAATTTTATCCACCTTTCCAACATGGACAATCTCACTTTTCCCCACATTAACTTTCAAATTAGTAAAAGCTTGAAAACAAGACAAAGCCAGCCTAATGGACAACTCTAGAAGCATCACAGAACAAAATGGTATCATCTGCAAACAACAAGCGTGATATGCGTATCCCAATAGAGTTAACTGGTCCCACATGGAAACCACGAATAAGACCACTCTCCACTGTTTTCTTCAAATTCTAACTTAAGACTTCCATAATCAAAAGGAAAGGAAGAGGGGAAAAACACCCACGAGAGCTTCCAAAAAAGCCAACCGGGGATCCATTCACAAGAACAAATAAACGAATAGTAGTGATACAAGTCTTAATCCACTCCCTCCATCTCTCCCCAAAACCCATCTTGCCCAACAAATAGAATAAGACATCCCAATTTCCATGATCATAGGCTTTTTCAATGTCCAACTTACAAACCACACCCGGTAAACGACACTTCAATCTACTATCTAGGCATTTGTTAGTAATAAGTATTGAATCCAAATTTTGTCTCCCACCCACGAAGACATTCTGAGATTCAGAGATGAGACTTTCTAACACCACCCTTCATCTATTTGCCAACACCTTAGAAAGTAGCTTGTACACACTGCCCACCAAACTAATAGGCCAAAAATCTTTAATATTTAATGCATTATTTTTCTTGGGAATCAAAGAGAGAAAAGAATCATTAAGAGACCATTCAAACACTGAGTACCTGTGAAAGTGCTCAAATACAACCATGACATCCTCCTCCACAACACTCCAACATTGTGAAAAAAAGCTATGGTGAAGCCATCTGGACCAGGGCTTTATTTGGCCTTTTTTGCCAAATAGTATAAATTTAGGAAAAAAATTAGGAAAAAAGAACTGGATTAAACTTATTTAGTTATGTAGCATGTTTTTTAGAACTCGAGTTTGTCAAACTCAAACTCGAGTTCCAATGAAACTTGAGTTTACCAAACTCAAGTTCCAAGCATTATGCCAATTGGATCAAACATAATGCTTGGAACTCAAGTTTGGTAAACTTGAGTTTCATTGGAACTCGAGTTTGACAAACTCGAGTTTCAAAAAACATGCTACATAACTAAATAAGTTTGACCATGTGCTATATAGCAAATTTTTCTAAAAATTATGCTATTTAGCAATTTTTTTAGGCTTTATCCCCCTCCATCTCCCTTAGAACTGGGGTAACTTCCTCTTTCAAGAACTCCCTCTCAAGGGATAACCTTTCATCCTCCCTAATACAAGCAAAATCCAACTCGTCCACAATTAGGTGCCATGCATTTGTCTCTGCATAAAGATCTTGATAGAACTGGACCACTTAAGAATGTACAATAGATTCATCCTCATATAAAAAACCACTATCTCTATGCTTCTAATGTTATTGGCTCTTCTATGACAATTCGCTAATCTATGAAAAAAGCGTGTTGTTATCTCCCTCTGTCACATACAGAGCACGGGACTTTCGTTTCCAGAGTGTCTTTTCCAAAGAAGCTAAAACTTCAATATCACATTTAATATTAGTTCGGCGAGATTGTTTCTCACGCGAAAGGCCCAACAATTCTTCCTTAGCATCCATCCCCAATAATTTAGACAACAATCTCTTCTTCCTAAAAGCCCAATCTCCAAATTCCTACTTATTCCACTTCTTTAGGTCTTCTTTAAGAGCCTTTAATTTTTGAGCTAGAACAAAACTAGGAAAACCCATAAAACAATACTCGTTTCACCATTGTTGAACTTTATTAACAAAACCCTCAACTTTCAGCCACATATTCTCAAACTTAAAAGCACAGTGATCCCTACCAACTCCACCAGTTTCCACCAAAAAAGCGGGCAATGATCAGAAATAACACGAAGAAGCACCCTTTGAGACACATTCCCAAAATGATCCACCCAATCCACATATACAATATCCTGTCAATATGAGACATAGATTGCAGCTCAGAATCCCTAAACCAGGTGAAAGAAGCCCTTTCTAATGGTAAATTCACTATGTAATTGTTCTCAATAAACTCCGAAAAAACAAACATGGCTGGGCTAAAAGACTCACAACCAAACCTCTCACATAGATATCTAATGATGTTGAAATCACCAAATAAGAGCCATGTCGTGGTCCACCAAACACGCACCCTTGACAGCTCCTCCCACAAAACAGCCCATTGTTGATCATCATTAGGACCATATATTCCAGTACAAACCATTCGAAACCATCCAATACTCCCCTTAGTACACTAACAAAGAACTGACCAACAAATGCATCAATTTTCTCAACCACCTGCTTATCCCAAATCAAGAAAACCTCCCTAGACGTTTGAACTGCATCCAGGACAGCCCAATTGATGAAAGGACTACCCCATAAACTCCGAACAACAGCACAATCTAAAGAAGAAAGCTTAGTTTCTTGGAGGCAAATGATATCACACCGCCATTCCTTAAGAATATTCTTACATACCTCTCTCTTCCGAGGGTTATTTAACCACCTAACATTCCAAGATAGGAGTCTTAAATTCATTTAAAACTACCAATAGCCCCCAAACCATTCGCTGATCCTCTATTATGAGAAGAAGACCCATCATAATTTACTGTGGATATCAATCCCCGAAGTTCCCTAAGACCTTTTTGACCAGATTTAATAGGTCTCTGAATACCCCTATCATTAACAACCTCAAGACATTCTTGTTCTAGTAACCGAAATAAAGCCACGCATTGAGCTTCATGTCTTACAATAGGAAAACCCACCATTTTGCAAAAACTTTTCATCATCTAGGCAACCATTTCGAATGCTCCACCTTTGTTGCCTCAAACTCACCCTCTTCGTCAACTAGGGTCAATAACGTATCCTTGGATACTCTAGGACACCACCAAGACAACGGTACGCACTCCAGAGGACACTGCTCTGAACTGGATGGTGGGAACTACACTCTCTTAAAGGTGGTCTATAGTGGATGTAGAAGCATCTATAGGCTGTGAAGATGAAGCCACACCTTTTCCCTTTGGATCTTGTCACATGTCAGGTACACTATAACAAGTAGTTTGAAAGGCATATATGCTGTACAAATGATTATAAGGCTGGCATAAGTTTGTCAACTTATATGGTTGATTTTCTCCTAAACTTCTTGCTCCCTGTATGTGCATCAGGTCCTGGCTTACCTTCATTCTGAGCTACTTTGGTTGCCATTTTTACTTAGCCTTATTTTGCCTCATCCTCCTCTGCCAGGGGGTCTCACTCGTAACTGGAGCCTTGCATGACCTTGTATTGTGTCCAATTTGATAATATATTCCACATCTAACAACCTTATTGGCTCTAGAAACGTTGTATGGACTCCTAGGTTCATCAGGAGTTCTCTTCCTCAACTTTTTTGGCCTTCCAGGTGGCCTTCTTATGATAGGAGGGTAGACTGGTGGTAAAACGGTTACAACCCATACATACTCTCCAGGTATGGGGTTGATGATAGCCTCATATATTTTAAGGTACGTAGCTTTTGAGTAATAGTTATGGAAATATTTCTCTAAGTTCTCTTAACTCATTTAAATGACAGCCACTGTTTGCTTGCAAAAAATTCCAGTCAAATCTCACATCCTACATGAACAACTCCTTGCTCCCCATATCTACCACGTGTTTTGTCAAAAGCTCAACCTCAAACTGAACCCTACCAGCTGGACTAGCAAAAAAATTCTTAGAATGAAAGGCTTAATCTTTTCCAACTTGTCCTGTATTGCTGGTCAAATTGGACTGCCATACTTTCTATATTCACCTTCTTCACATAAAACCTTTTCATTAGTCTTTTTTTAATCCACTCCACCCAACTAATATTGGGCTTGTCCCTAGCTTTCATTATGTAGCCATTGAATGACTTAGTCACCCAGACAGACTATTGCCAAGAATATCACACTTGTTTCTAGTATTGAAGTGAGATCTAGACCAGGTAGAGGGCGATACCTTGCTCAGCCATTCATTAGCTTTTACATCGAGTTCCTTGACGTAACTCGTGATTTTCTCAAACTCTTTAACATTACTACATGAAGCTGCCGTCCACATTGCACATTGCATCCTTCAACTCCTTACCTTTGAATTCAACCTTGAAGTTGTACAAATATCTCATGCACACTCTGTGGTTAGCAGTTGGCATGATCTATTGGAATGTACTAGTCGATGTCCCGTGCGATGCACGGGTACTGTATAAATTTATTTTAAAATATTTTATAAAAAACTATATATTTTTTATATGAAATTATCTTTATGACCATGCATAATACTTGTTATTAATATTGCTATCTCTACCTTTGCCCCCAACCATGAATTACCTTCCTCCTTAGATTGAAGCTTCTGAATCCAAATTTCTCTCCTTTTGCAACTCAATGCTACAATGAGCGACTTGTTATCATTGTAAATCAAAACTTCTGCTTATGCTTTATTATTTAAAAATAGCTTCATCAAATTTTGTTTTGAAGGACAACTCTTAAGAAGATTGCTATTTATATTTGATTGGACAAATGTGTAGAAACAAATAATTATATTACACAATCTATTGAATCTAACTCTTACAATTCTACATTGAACTTAGTTTTTGAAGGACAACTTTTAAGGAAGTTGATATTTATGCTTAACTGGTCAAATGTTTAGAGACAAATAATCATATTATATCCAATCCACTGAATCTAACTCTTACAATTCTACTTTTAAACTTTGTTTTTATGCAAAAAAAAGTAAATTGAAAAGTTATCATTGACTCTATTTAAAGCATTTAAAGTAATAAAGGCATATTAAAGATTTAAATTGTTTGTCTAATTTAAAACATCAGCCCATTGTTTAGAATTCAATGGGAAGAGCATAATTTTTGTTATACTCTTGATCACATGTATATCAATTGTTGCCAAAGAAACTAAAATATATGAGCAAGCTAATATCATAATTCAAATTAATAGTAAAAAATAAAAATAAATAAAAACATGTTTGAATATGGCTTAATGCATTCTCACATTTATGGAACGAACGACAAATCAATAGATACTAATTTAACTGATTACACTAATTATAGTTTTAATCCGTTGGAGTATGTTGCAAACTTGCAATAACATAAGCTCTTGTTGAATAAAACAACTTACATATCTCAAGATATGACAATATCGAGCTGCCCTTGATGGTTCTTCTTGCCAAAATCAATCTTGAGCACAAAAACTTCAAAACTACACATTAAAATTATTAGTTACAATGTAAAATTAGACTGCATACATTTTTTTATATTTTTAAGAAATGCTTTTTTAAATTGTTCTTGGTCATGTAGTAACTTTAGCTCAATGAGGTAAATGTCAGCATATTGAATTTATTTATGTAGATATATGTTTGTGTGCTTTCTCCTCAAACACGTATCTTTTTGCAATCATCAAAGTGTTCATGATGGCTAAAACTTTTTAAACCTAACAACCTCAATTTTAATATATCTTTACGAAATTGAAGTATTCATGCTTTGTGTATAATGAAATTGAAGCAATGGCTTAACCCTTATACTAACTTGAAAAACCAAAAGGGAAAAGGACCAAGAAAACAACAGTTATGCTCATTCCACTGAAGTTGAAATGATAGATCTTCTACACATATTGAATACATTGATGAGTTTAGAAAGTTTTATATCTATAAAAAAAAAAAAAAAATGTAGAAACACAAATAATTAGAAAACCCCCATAAGTTTGTTATGCTTAAAATTAACCAAAAAAAAAAAAAAAAAAACTAAAATTTTGACAATCTTAATCTATTAACAGAAGTTGACAAAAATCATAATTAGCAAATAAAAAATGGCATAAAGAGCATCTTTTTATAGGATTATGTCACTTTATAGAGCCCTAAGCCCTAAAAGCCCATAAGAATGATAATTAGCAAATGAAAAGTATATGTAAGCAAAAGAGCATCTTAGTACAATTAAAAAAAAAAAAAAAAACATATAGAACCATGACCATTATGACATGAAGCAAGTGGAAGATGAGCATTATTGTTGTTTATTACCTCAAGTGAATAAACAGATGCTTTCTTGGAAGATTCATGTGTTCTTGAATAATCTGAATGCTATTTCAGTTTATGCAAATTATAGAACATATAATTGGTAATTTAGCAACGCATAGGAGAAGGCAAGTAGTAGTTTAGGAAGAGTAGGCATTTAGTTTGGTGTCTCATGATTGGGAGGAGCAGTATCCGGATGCGGTCCAGCGGATTTTGCCTCGCCCTGTTTCTGATCATTTCCCTATTCTTGTGGAGATAGGGGGAATGGCGAGGGGGAAAAGTCCGTTTAGGTTCGAAAATATGTGGTTAAAGACGGACGGGTTCTTTGATAGAGTCCATTCTTGGTGGAACCGACATTCTTTCTCTGGTACTCCAAGTTTTGTGTTTGCCAAAAAGTTGAAGGCCTTGAAAGAAGATATCATTCAGTGGAACCGTTCGGAGTTTGGTCATGTTGGTCGCAAAAAGTCTCAATTACTAGAGACGTTGAGATTGCTAGATGCCAAGGAAGGGGAGGTTGGTCTCTCTGATGCAGAGACGTGTGAGAGAGCTGCGGTGAGATCTGAAGTTGAGAATCTTATCTCGTTGGAAGAAATCTCTTGGAGACAGAAATCAAGAATGTTATGGATTAAGGAAGGAGACAACAATACCAAATTCTTCCATAGGATGGCTAACTCCCGTAGAAGGTTTAATCATTTGAGCATTTTGGAGGTGGATGGGGTGAGGTATGAGGAGCAGCCCGAGGTGGCGGCTCATGTGGTCCAATTTTATAAAAATTTGTATCAAGAGACAGAGGAGTGGAGGCCTTTTGCGGAAGGCTTGGAGTTTGATCAGATTGATGGGTCAGAGAGGGGTTGGCTTGAAAGGAGGTTTGAGAAGGAGGAAATTCTTCTAGAGGTTTGAGAAATCTTTGAACGCTACCTTCATAGCCTTAATTCCTAAGAAGAATGGTGCTTCCAATATTCGAGATTTCAGGCCTATTAGCTTGGTGGGGAGCCTGTACAAGATCTTGTCTAAGGTTTTGGAAAACCGTTTGAAGCTCGTTTTAGATCAACTAATTTCAGAGTCTCAGAATAGCTTTGTGGGAGGAAGACAGATTCTTGACTCTGTTCTTATTGCCAATGAGTGCGTTGATAGTCGAATAAAGAGTAAGACTCCGGGGGTTATATGTAAGCTAGACATCGAGAAAGCTTATGATCACGTGAACTGGGAGGCTCTTCTTGATTTATTGAAGAGAATGGGATTTGGGGAGAAGTGGTGTGGATGGATTTGCACTTGTATTTCCATTGTCCAGTTCTCTATTTTGATTAATGGGGTTCCAGCTGATTTTTTTAGGAGCACAAGGGGTCTGAGACAAGGGGATCCTTTATCTCCGATGCTGTTTTTGATTATGATGGAGGTTTTAAGTAGGATGTTGAGAAGAGTCGAAGGTGCCGGGTTGATCAGGGGATTCAAGGCTAACGGGAGACGGGGGGAAGGGGAATGTGTTTCGCATCTTTTGTTTGCAGATGATACTATCCTGTTTTGTGATGCGGAAGTCGAGCAGATCCTCCATGTTCGGATGCTTCTCCTTTATTTTCAAGTTGTGACAGGTTTGAAGGTTAATGTCATGAAAAGCGAGATGGTTCCGATTGGGGAGGTTCATAATTTGCATGCTTTGGCTGATATTCTGGGCTATAGGATTGAGACTCTTCCTATGACCTATCTCGGTATGCCGTTGGGGGCTTCCCATAAGTCCCCCTCTATCTGGAATCCTATATTGGAGAAAATTAAGCGAAAGTTAGTTGGGTGGAAGAAGCTGTATCTGTCAAAAGTGGAAGACTTACGCTTCTAAAGAGCACTCTTGCTAGTCTGCCTACTTATTATTTATCTCTTTTTACCATCCCCTCGCATGTGGCTAACAAGATTGAGAAGATGCAAAGGGACTTCTTGTGGGGGGATTCGAAGACTCATTTGGTGGGGTGGAAAAAGGTGTGTGCTCCTAAGGCGAACGGTGGATTGGGAGTAAGGAAAATAACTACGTTTAATCAAGCCTTATTAGGAAAATGGTTATGGCGGTTTGGGGTTGAGGAGAATCGTCTTTGGAGGAGGGTTGTAGCTTTGAAGTTTGGGGAAGAGTGGGGGGGTTGGTCTTCCAAGTTGGGTAGGGGTCCCCACGGGTGTGGCTTATGGAGAAGTATCCGAAAAGGCTGGGAGGTGTTTAGAAGGTTCATTCAGTTCAAGATAGGGGTGGGAGATAGAGTGAAATTTTGGACAGATCAGTGGTGTGAGGAGTTACCATTCCATATGTCCTTCCCGGTTGTGTATGGGATTGCTTATAATAGAGAGGCTTCTGTGGCCTCTTCTCTTGAAAGGTTGGGGAATGAGGCTCAAAGAAATTGGAATGTTCGGTTACTTAGGGATTCTAATGATTGGGAGTCAGGTGAGGTGGAGGATTTCTTTCGATTCTTGGGTTCTAATTTACCTAAATCTGAGCATGGCGACCATATGAGGTGGAAGTTGTCTAAGAAGGGGGACTTTGACATCCGCTCTTTCTACAATAAGCTTCGTAGTCCCCCGCCTATTAACTTTCCTTGGAAAGGTATTTGGAAGGTTAAGGCTCCTCCACGCGTCTCTTTCTTTGTCTGGAATGCAACTTGGGAGAAGATTTTTACAGGGGACAATCTGCGGGGTAGAGGCTTTGTTCTTGTTGACTGGTGCATTATGTGTCGTCGTAGCGGGGAGACGGTGAATCATTTGCTTCTCCATTGTGATAAAGCTCATCAGCTGTGGAGCTTGGTCTTTAGATCTTTTGGGATTTCTTGGGTTTTGCCAAGATTGGTCACAGATACGCTTCTTGGTTGGAGGAATTGGTTGGGAAAGCACTTTTCTAGCATTTGGAATTTAGCCCCTCTATGCCTAATGTGGTGAATTTGGAGGGAGCGAAATAGGCGTACTTTTGAAGACATGGAAAAATCCGACGATTAGCTGCTAGCTTTCTTTTGTGGCTCTCTTTTTGATTGGTCTAGGGCTTGGGGACTCACCTCTAGTGATTCTCTCCCTTTGTTCCTTAGCTCTCTTCTTTGATCTTTGTTCTTTGTTGGTTGTTGTTTGTTTTGTGTTTTCTTGTTTGTTTCCCTCCCTGTAGCCCTTTTCTGCCTTATGTTATTTTCATGAGGTAGTTTCTTGAATATACATCTTTCTTACTTATAAAAAAAAAGGCATTTAGTTATAAGGGAAAATGAGTAGGCATAAACATAAGACAACATTTGGACGAAGGAATAAGGAAAACAAAGAGTTTTTAATGATTAACATCCCTTAATCATATCAATTAGTCTTATTTATTAATAATTGAAATCTATTGAATTTAGTAAATAACTGATTTGACATCTAATAAGTGTAATAAATTGAGAATGATGTATTTTATTTCAACCAAAAAAAAAAAAAAAAATCAATTATATTTTCAAAGAGAGTGTCACTTGGCAAAACCTTATGCTCTCTCGCATGAGATCTCTGCTTTTATATATACTAGTAAGTTTCCCGTGCGACGCACGGATAATGTTATAATGTTTTATGTAAATTTTTTTTTGGAAAATATTATACATATATTATAGCATATTTATTATAAAATTTTGTTAGTAATGAGTTTATCATAAAAAGTAACAATTATAAATTGCACACATATATCTATTATAATTATTTTGTTCAAGTAATGAGCAATAATGAAAACAACTTAGAGTAATATTGTATAATAAAAGTTGATAAAGGCATATTAATTCATTTTATATTATTGATTTTTATTATGTGATGTAATAAAAAGCTTCAATACGATTTTTTTCTTCTTCAATGCTTTGTTATTGTGGTATGGTGACGCTTCTTGTCATTATCAGTTTCTCCATTTTCAACATTTGAAATTTAGTCCGTCCATATTTGTTCAATTTTTGAGCTTTTATCATTTTTTCCTTTTGTTGCATCATTTGTGTTAATTACTAATGAATTGGCACCGAGAGATTCTTGATTAGATCTTACAAAATTTGGACTTTGTCGCTAAGATTTTTAATAGGTATTTGCATTTATATTAAATTTCAATGATGTGACAGTTTTTTGTAAATTTTTTATTTTTGTTAATTTTGGAATAGTGCAGCAAAAAGAATTAACATAGCATGTTGAATTGTGTTTTTTTTTTTCTTCCATACATTTTTATCATTTGAAGGCGCATCAAAAATCTTAGCAACTATATAATTTTCAAAACCATCTTTTAGATTGAATTCATTCAAATGAAGTAGAGAAATTCATTTTTTTTTTCTATTTTTTTTTTCAAATAACGTGAGATTCCTTCTGCAATGTCAATATTTTTACAATAATTTAAATAAGTTGTACCTTAGTTTATTTTTCAGCAAGATCTCGATCTTGTAGATTTATTTAGGATTTTCTCGACATTTCGATCAAATATCGCAAATTTTGTTTTGTTAGTTGCATTACAAACTTTAATTTGAATCCTGTATCTAAAGTAGTTTGCAATTGTATATATATATATAGTAGTTATAGTGAGATAAATATATTATAAATATTTGGAGAATATGTAGTTAATGTGAGTGCCTCTAACTTTGGGATAGAAAGATTTATTTTTGTTTTACATTTTGCACACCAAAATGATCCTGTTTGTAATTTGACATTCCTTTCACAAAGTACGCACAAAATGTAATTCCAACCCATTATTGTATTAATGTTACTTATTATTGCAATACCCTAACAGTTCACATCTTGCAATGAACTTTGAAATTAATATGTTTTTTTTTTAAAATATAAATAATATGATCTATTATTATTTTTATACATAAATGATGAGTATAATTTGAAATAATTAACAAACCTTTTTCGTAGGATCTTATTCAATGCATTTTATCTTTACTATTGTCTTCATATTATTTAAAGATAAATCCTCCTATGAAAATTGTTTTGCATGTATTTTTGGTATTTCTTGTATAGGATCATGTTTTTTACCATTCCTATCATTGAATTTTTTTAAAGAAAATATTAAGTTAATGGCATTTTGTGAGATAATATATGCTCTTTATTAGACTTTTTTGTTATTATAAATTTTAGAAATATGCACTTGTCAATTATTTCAGCAACCTGAGGGATCTCAAGATTTATATATATTTTTGTTGCACTGGTCGATGACAGAGAATTTGTCTGCATAAATTGCATAAAATATTATTAATAAACAAAAGCATATTGAATTGAAATTGAGGAAAAATGAAGAGATATTTCATGAGAATGAGATTTTCTAGAATTATCATCTACACGTGGGGGAGGAAGAAGAGAATTTGTAAGAGGGTAAGAGTTTTTGTTTTGATTTACACGTGGGAATTGTCAAACTTGGGTCATAATATGTAAGGTAAGAACTGGGTCTGAGTTTTTTATAAGGTTTGGTCTATCTTTAAAAGGTAATCAATTTTATAGTGAATAACTTTTGGTCTAATTGGTCTAATTGTCAAGAACAACTCATATCAATATAATAGTAACAATAAGTTACTATGATCTATTGGGTAACGGTAAAAAAAACTTAATAAAAAGAGGTAAAAAATGCTAAATTTATATAATAGTAAAAATAAGTTACTATGATTTATTAGGTAATAGTAAACAAAACTTAATGAAAAAAGGTAAAAAATGTTAAATGCAATAAGTTACTATGATCTATTGAGTAACAGTAAAAAAAAAAACTTAATAAAAAGAGGTAAAAAATGCTAAATTTATATAATAGTAAAAATAAGTTACTATGATTTATTGAGTAACAGTAAAAATAATTTAATGAAAAAAGGTAAAAAAAAGTTAAATGCAATATTAGAGTGCCACGTGGCAGGACCTCATGCACTCTCACATGAGGTCTCTGCTTTTATATATATATTGATTGACTAGTCGCAGATCCACATGTTGCGCGTGATTATTTTTTATGGTGATCTCGTTATTATTATTATTATTTTGTAATTTGAACTAATTTAATGAAATGTAATGCATTTCATAATCATATTTATCACAAAATAATTTTTTATTATTGTAGAATTGTTTTATTTAAAATTTGAAACATTAATTCTACCATAGTTGGTTGGCTAATTTTTATATCTCTAAGTCAATTAAACATGTTTTGCATGCTACATATAAACCTTCTTTTCCATAAGGGTTGAAATAATGTGTGTAATATTTTTTTTCTATGGAAGTTAAAAAGAATAAAATTCACCTTGTCTTGATGTTTTCTAAAAATTAAATGTGGAGATTCTCTTTCAATAATTGTGAGAATTCCAAGCAATAATTCAAAAGGTAATACATGTTACATGTTCATGCTTTGATTGTGTAATTGTATGATTGATTTGGGTTGTAAGTTGAATATGGTGGTGTATATTTAAAAGGGCCTAACTATGTTGTTTAGGATATTGAATATAGTATTGTGTGTGATTTATAGAGTAGCGACGGTTGTAGTAATTAAAAATTGGTTTTTCATTGTCTTTTAAGTTAATAAAAACCTTACATATACTTTTTTTTTTTTTTCAAAAAACCTTTACATATTTTTTTAACGTAAATCTTTACATATACCTTAATAAGTAAACCCTATACATTTCATTTTCTTAGATGCATAAAAAAAGGCATCTGTTCCATAATAATAGTGGCTAATTAGTTTTTTCATGTTCTTATTTATAACGTTTCTTACTATTATCATATTTTACTGGTTGTGGATTTTCATAATAGAGGCATTAAATGAGAGTTAAATTTTTAGAACCTTTCATTAGATTTTAAAAGTCATCGTGTGTGAAGAATATAAGCATTTAAGGACTTTTTATTTTTTTATTTTTTATATTTTATTATTTATAAATAATGTTAAATGAAATTAAAAAAAAAAAAAGATTTTGAAAATTTTCATCTTTATTTCTTATATATTTCTATTATTATTGAAGAACGTTTTCCTTTTAGTTTTGATAATAAATATGATTTTCTAGATTAGAGTTTGATTAGTTTCAAGTTTAAATTTTGTATGATTTTATTTAATTGTTGATTATATGATTTAATTAAGTGAATTTAACGATTTATTTATTTGCATTGTAAAGTTTATAATAACATTTGTAAGATCATCTTTAATTAATTTTTTACTCCTTTAGCCGTTGGTCTCTTTGTTTTCCAATTAATGGTTACTAATTAATTTATTTAATTGATGTTTGATTTCTTTTACTAATCTCTTTCTCTCCGTCTTTGTTAACATCCTATTGTTTTCCCAAATTTGATGATAATTCTAATGTACTAAATATGCATATTGTAACGTTTATTTTTATTTTTATTTTATTCCATTTTGCTGCCATGAAGTTAGTACATCCATAAATATTAGTTTATTATTTTATGATATGTTTGGTTTGATATTATTATTATTATTATTATAAATTTAGTGTTTCTAAAATAGCATGTGTTTTGTATTCTCTTTTTCTATTAATGCATTGTAATGTTTTATGGGAATACTTTATACGAAAATTATTTATTCTTTTTTTTTTTTTTTTTTTAAATTGAGTGTTTCTAAATTGATATTTGTTTTGTATTTCATTTTTCCATTGATGCATGGTAACATTTCATTGGAAGGCTTTATAAGAACAATTTTTATTTATTGAATAAAATATTATACATTTAATTTTTTTAAAAATGAGACAGAATATAAATAATTATGATATGGAGGATGTTGCTAAATTTAAATGTTGAATAAAATAAGATGAGAATAAAATAATAAAAATGAAATGTATAGCAATAAACACCATATTATTTTAGTTATGCTATGTAATAAAATAATATTATATTTTTATATACTATCTTTATAATTCAATAATATAACATTTAACAACCAATAAGAATAAAAAAGATAACAACATAAAATATAAAACTAAATTGTATCAAGCTGGATTACCTGTCAATTCCAATTTTAGCAAACTAACTGACTTTTAATAGTCTAAAATTGATTTTTGCGATGCATTTGGTGGAGCTTTCAATACTGCATCATAATGTTTTGATGGTCAACCTGTTACACTAAAATTTTAAAAAATATATACCAAAAATTGAAGGAATATATATATATATATATATATATATATATATAGAGAGAGAGAGAGAGAGAGAGAGAGAGAGAGAGAGAGAGAGAGAGAGAGAGGGGCTTTTGTGTGTAGAAAAATAGAAATTATGCATGGAATAAGAGGGAGAATGACAATTTTATAGCATGAGGATGAGAATAAGAAGAGTAAAAAATAAAGGAAGATAAAAAGATAGAATAATATTAATATTGAGAGTAGTGGGGATATGAAAAGTTGAAATGGAATGAGAAAGGTTGAAGAAAGTTAAGGTAGAGAGTAGTGGGGATATGAAAAGTTAAAATGGAATTGAAAATTTAATAATAAATAAGAATAATTTAAAATAAGATAAATTAAATATGATATTTTGATTGTAATATAATAGAGTTTTTAATTCACTTTAAATGTTAAAAAATTGTATAAAAAAATTGATAATGACATGACTGCTGACGTGGTTTAATGGAAGCGTAGCAATATTAAATGCTATGCTTCAGCTTTTAGTAATATATAGATATAGATATAGATGACAATGTTACTTTATAGAGCCCCAAACCCCAAAAGCCCATAAGAATGATAATTAGCAAACGAAAAGTATATGTAAGTAAAAGAGCATATTAGTACACTTTAAACCCAAAAAAAAAAAAAAAAAACCATATAGAACTGTGACCATTATGACATGAAGCAAGTGGAAGGTGAGCATTATTGTTGTTTATTATCTCAGGTGAATAAACATATGCTTTCTTGGAAGATTCGCATGTTCTTGAATAATCTAAATGCTATTTTAGTTTGTGCAAATTATAGAACATAGAATTGGTAATTTAGCAACGCATAGGAGAAGGCATGTAGTAGTTTAGGAAGAATAGACATTTAGTTATAAGGAAAGAGGAGTAGGCATAAACATAAGACAACCTTTAGACGAAGGAATAAGGAAAACAAAGAGTTTTTGATGATTAACATCCCTCTATCTTATCCATTAGTCTTATTTATTAATAATTGAAATCTATTGAGTTTAGTAAATAATTGATGTGGCATATAATAGTGTAATAAATTGAGAATGATGTATTTTATTTCAACCAAAAAAAAAAGTTCAATTATCTTTTCAAAGAGAGTGCCACTTAGCAAAACTTTATTCTCTCCCGCATGGGATCTTTGCTTATATATATATATATATATTTTTTGTTTTGATTGGTCAGCTGTAAAATGCATTTTAAAATGAAATTTACCGCTTATAAGAAGATCATATACCAATATAAGTAGATAGTTGTGGAAATAAAAGGATGACTTTCTTAAAAGATAAATAGATGAATGGAATTTTTATTTACCAATCACATAAACATATGAAATTACATTGCCCTTGAGCTTCGATGTCTTCAATCAACTCCAATGAGGACCAAGTCCATGACTCCTTGGTTTCGGCCTCTACTACAGCCAATGCAATTTTGAACAAGTTGTAAGTACCATCTCTTCCCGGAACACTCAATAGTGGCCCACCATCATTCCCCTATAGATGACACTCATCAAGGCCACTTATGGGCTTGTAACCACTAAGAATCGTGGCTTTTGTGCATGCGACCTTATGTACAACATCTCAAACCTTCATAGTAAGTCATATGGGCTTATGTGGTCAGTTATTACTATTAGTCCTTAATTATTATTATTTTTCTTTTTTTAATATGCTAAAACGGTGGGTATGCTAAAAGACATGAAGAATAGAGAAATGTGTAGTGTAAACTTAGGCATTAAATAAGATATTAATTAGATAATAATAAAATAAGTTAATGTGAACTTTTGGGTAACAGTAAAAAAAACTTAATGAAAGAGGTAAAAAAGAGGCTAAATGCAAAATTAAAACGCCACTTGGCAGGACCTCATGCTTTCCTGCGTGAGTTCTCTGCTTTTATATATATATTGATGTGAACTTTTGGGTAACAGTAAAAAAAACTTAATGAAAGAGGTAAAAAAGAGGCTAAATGCAAAATTAAAACGCCACTTGGCAGGACCTCATGCTTTCCCGCATGAGTTCTCTGCTTTTATATATATATTGATATTGACTAGTCATTCTGCGCGTTACGCGTGATAATATTTTTAAGGTAATCTCATTAATTTTATTTTTATAGTTTGAACTAATTTAATAAATAGTAATGTATTTCATAATCATATTGTTATAGTGATAATCACAAAAGTAATATATAATTTTTGTCATACCAAATGAAAATATTACAATTTTTCTCAGGAATTCAAAAGGTTGAAAAAATAATTATAAAATTTTTTCTCAGGATTTAAAAATTATTTATAACATTTTGTGTATCATTAAAAAATAACTAAAAATTGAAAATTATTTTTTAGTTTTAAAAAAACTTTTTCAAACTCAATTTTTTCTACCGTACAATCAAAAACATCGAGAAACTTATAAAAAAAATTTATAAAATTCATCAAAACTATAATTCAAATAAAAAAGAAAGGGAAAATAAAACTCACATCAAAGTCAAACTCATTCTCCCGAATATGTAAAACATTTCATATGCGATGTGATTAAGCCAAATATTCAATGCATAATTAAATTCAAAAATTTTACCCTATTATACATAATGATTGTAAACAAGTCAAATGTTGTGTTAATACTGTCATAATCTAATCTAACATCTAATCCAACATGCAAAGAATGAATAGATAAATAAATAATTTTAAACTCAACTGAATTAAAATTCGTAAATGCTTAAAAACAATTACTCACGCATCTAAAAAAATCAAATAATAAAGATATAACTGTGGGTGTGAGGGCCCAACGCTACGGACTGGGCTTGGGGCCCAATTTGAATGTTACTATTTGACCGAAGAGGTAAGAGGGATCAGGGTTGGGCCCATTCTGCGGAATTGCCCTTGAAAAGCAATGGCGGACACGTCCAAAGACATTACTGTCAGTCCGAAGAGGTTCTCCTCATCGAATCACTAGAGAGCTTGATCAACAAATGTATTGAAGACCTGAGCAGTCTCAGCTACTTCCACGGCAAAGAACGAACTCTGGGCACGCCTAAGGACAAGAATAATACAAAATATCTTAGAGGGAAAAGCTACCACTACCGCATTTAATGCACTGCAGCAACTTTCCTGGCCGCATTTATGTGGAGAAGACACCTGAACAGTGCAGCCACAGCTACTACCACTCACGGCAGACTAAAGCAAGCATCTGATGTGACAAGCACTCAAGTGGATGCTTAGACGAACGACAAGTGTACGGTGAAGATGTAGGGGAAGGAGCATATATAAAAGGAATAGGCCTCTGACGAATGGGGGGGCGAGAAAAATTGTATTGACTAAGTTGATAAATACTAAATCTCTTCAGACCAAAGAGAACTCTTACTAAATATTAGTCTGAACGTCTTTTTATCCTTACACGCTTGTGTGAACCGTTGCTAAATCCATAACCAGCCTAGTTGTTTAACTCATTCTCTACAAATTTATTGTTGGGGATCTGTTGGGCTCATGATACGCAAAGTTAGTGTCTAGTCCATCAAATTTATACCTTACAATTGGCGCCGTCTGTGGGGAACAGCTTGAGCAAAGGTGGGAGCAACACTTCATCAATGGCTGAACCGAGGCAACAACCAGCGGAGTCCAGGTCATCTTAGTACACCGATCCTTTTCTTAATCTGGAACTGAGGTAGGATCGTGAGGGTAGCGTACACACCGCACGTGACGATCGAAACCAGTCGTATGGAGAGAGCCACACATCCCATGCAGAGAAAAACCAAAGCATGCAGAAAGAAATTGATAGGCTAAAGAGGGAGTTGTGCCATGCGAAGAGGAGGCGTAGTCCCTCATACTCTAATGAAGACTCTGAGGACGAACAGGACGTTGTCTACAAGCAGAAACTTCGAACGCCAGTCAGCGAGTCCTTTACCTATGAGGAAATGCGTCATCACGAGAGGAACCTTCGGGGCCCCTTACCTAGGGGCGTAGGGAACGACGCTATGAGTAAAGCCCTGGATCAGATTTCCAGATCTCCCTTTACATGTAACATCGAGAATGCTAGACTTCCTCGACGTTTCCACCAGCCTACATTCACCATCTACAACGGCCGGATAGACCCAGTGGAACATGTGAGCCATTTCAACCAGAGGATGGCCGTCCACTCCAAGGACGAAGCCCTAATGTGCAAGGTCTTCCCATCCAGCTTGGAACCGATAGCCATGAGATGGTTTGATAGTCTGAAAGCAAACTCTATAAGCTCTTTCCAAGAGCTGACTTAGGCATTTGGCTCGCGTTTTGTCACATGTCGAAGGGTTCCGCAATCCATGGCTTCCCTATTGTCCGTCAGTATGAAAGGGGGTGAAACTTTGAAGTCATATTCAGATAGATTCTAGGAAACGTATAATGAGGTAGAGGAAGATTGTGATTTGGTGGCCATCAGTTCTTTTAAGCTGGGCCTCCCCACTGAGCATCCCTTGAGAGCGTCCCTAACGCGCAAACCTGCTACCAGTATACACCAGTTGATGGATAGGATTGACAAGTACAAGAGAGTTGAAGAAGACCAACAGCAGAGTAAGGGAAAGGATAAGGTTATCCCTTAGGAGAGGAGGGATTTCAGGTCGGACCGGCAGAATCACAACAGGCCGAGGAAGGATTGGGTTGGACAAAATACAGCAAACTTTCAGACAGTCAACGCTGTTTTTCATGAGCCAGTGCACTAAGTCCTGGAGAGAATAAAAATGAACCTTTCTTTAAGAGGCCAAACAAGATGGTCGGAAACCCTGAAAGGCGCAACCACAATCTCTACTGTCAATATCATTTTGACCATGGGCACACCACTGAGGATTGTAGGAGCCTGTGGGACCATTTGGATCAACTTGTCAGCGAGGGCAAGTTAAAGCAACTTTTACACCACTCATATGGTCAGGGAAACCAGGCAAGCGCGGGGCCTAGGAGAGGGGATCCTGTAAAACCCCCTTTGGGTACGATCAATGTTATTTTTGCCGCACTAGGGAGGACAGGGTCTTGCCCATCCAGAATACTATCGGTTTCTCGGACGCCCTCGGGAGTGTTAACAGAGAGCCGAAGAGGCCTAGGATGGAGGTTCAACCAGTTTTAGGCTTTTCGGACGATGACAAAGCAGGGACTATACAGCCACATGATGATGCTTTGGTGGTCACCCTCAGAATAGATGGATACGACGTGAAAAGAGTGATGGTAGACCAGGGCAGCGCCGCAGAAATAATGTAGCTAGACCTGTATAAGGGGCTCAACTTATCTCCCGAAGACTTAACGCCCTACAGTTCCCCTTTGGTGAGTTTTGATGGCAAAGTGGTCATCCCGAAGGGCTAGATCAGACTACCTGTGCAAACTGGATCTGAGATGGTGGAGGTAGATTTTATAGTGGTGGATGCATATTCGCCCTACACTGCTATTGTGGCGAGACCTTGGCTTCATACCCTCGGGGCCGTATCCTCCACCCTTCATCAGAAGATTAAATACCCATCCGAAGGGCGGGTAGAGGAGATCCGGGGAGACCAGTCTACATCCAGGCAATGTCTGGTGGCAGCTATCCAGCACAAACCCCATGCTGAGCCACCGGAACGTAATGATGAGATTTTATAGCAGTTAAAGCCTTCGGTGCTGGACACCGAAACCTCGGCCGAAGAGGCACAGTGCGAAGGCTTGGCAAGGGTAGTTGTTGATAACGACCCAGAGAAGTTTTTTCAAGTCGGATCTATGCTGCCCCCTCAAGAGAAGGAAGCGCTGGTTGAGTTCCTCAGAGCCAACGTTGATGTATTTTCATGGGACCCCGCAGAGGCCTCAGGGGTAAACCCAGATTTTATTTGCCACCATTTAAACGTCAATCCCACCATCGTTCCCAAGAAACAACCGCTCCGGTGTCCATCGAGGGAGCACGCAAATGCAATCAGCGAGGAAGTGATGAAACTCAAGCAAGCAGGGGCTATTAAGGAAATCTTTTACCCCGAATGGCTGGCTAACACCGTGGTGGTAAAAAAGAAAAGCGAAAAATGGTGGGTGTGCATGGACTTCACTGATCTTAATAGAGCTTGTCCGAAGGATCCGTTTCCCATGCCGAAGATAGACCAACTAGTTGATGCTATTGTTGGACATCCTTGGATGAGTTTCTTAGACGCATTCCAAGGTTATCATTAGATACCACTGGCTCTCGCCGACTAAGAGAAAACAGCTTTCGTAACCCCTGTGGGGAATTACCACTACAAAGTAATGCCGTTCGGCTTGAAAAACGCAAGTGCTACCTATCAGAGGATGATGACCAGAATATTTGAGCCGCAATTGGGTAAAAGCATGGAAGTCTATATTGATGACATGGTGGTGAAAAGCAAGGTCATAGCTGAGCACATTGGGGATCTTAGGGATGTTTTTGAAATTCTGAGGGGACACAGATTACGCTTGAATGCATCCAAGTGTTCGTTTGGTGTTGGATCCGGCAAGTTCTTAAGGTATATGGTCACTCACAGGGGAATCGAAGTTAACCCCGATTAGATAAAGGCCATCAACAACTTGCGAGCTCCTCGGAACCCCAAGGAAATTCAGAAGCTGACTGGGATGACCGCTGCCCTTAATAGATTCATTTCCAGATCAGCAGACAGGTGTAGGCCTTTCTTCTCATTGATCAATAAGTGGAAGGGTTTCGAATGGATGGAGGAATGTGTTGTTACTTTTCAGCAACTTAAGGATTACCTGGCTTGGCCACCAATCATGTCCAGTCCTGAACCAGATGAGGTCTTGTTTGCTTACACCGCTGTAGCTCCTAATGCTGTGAGCTTGGTGTTTATACGGACGGACTGTAGGGTGCAAAAACCGATTTACTACGTAAGTAAGTCACTACATGAAGCCGAAATTCGTTATTTGCCGCTGGAAAAGGCTATCCTAGCTGTGGTGCTCCGTACGAAGAAGCTCCCTCACTATTTTCAAGCCCACACTATTATATTCCTCACCCAGCTTCCACTTAGAGCAATACTCAGAAGCGCCGACTACACCAGAAGGATTGTCAAGTGGGGGATGATCCTAGGGGCTTTTGATATCAAGTACATGCCTTGCACATCAGTGAAGGGTCAGATCCTTGCAGACTTGGTTGCCGAATTCACGGAGCCCCATTTAGAAGAAGTAACACCAACGCTGGGCCTGGATGGAAGGTCCGTTGGCATGGTTTCTCTACGAAGTGCATTACCCTGGGAAGTGTACGTAGATGGCGCATCGAATCAGAGGGGTTCAGGAGTGGGGCTAGTACTGATATCTCCAGAGAGAATTATCATTGAAAAAGCGTTAAGGCTAGACTTCTCAGTAACGAATACTGAGGCGGAGTATGCGGCTTTATTGATGGGGATGAAGATGGTACGAAGGATGGGAGGAAAATTGGTCGAAATATTTTCGGACTCAAGATTAATCGTCAGCCAAGTGCAGGGAGAATTCGAGGCGAAAGACGAGAGGATGCAGGGGTATTTGAGCTTGGCTAAGTCCCTGCAGTCAGAGTTTGAATCTTTTAACCTGCGACACATCCCCAGAAGTGGCAACACACATGCCGATTCTTTAGCCACCCTCGCCACCTCTTCGGCACAGGAAATACCAAGGGTTATCCTCATTGAGGACGTGCAGAGACCTACGGAATTAAGAAAAAAGGCAGTCCAGGTCCATTACATCCGGGCCGACCAGTGCTGGATGGATCCCATCATCAAGTTCCCTAAGGACGATGTATTGCCCGAAGAAAAAGGGGAAGCGGACAAAGTACGGAGGAAAGCTGCGAGGTTCTAGTTGTCCGAGGACCACAAACTGTATAAACGTTCCTATTCAGGCCCATACTTGTTGTGCATGCATCCTGAAGCTGCTGAGTCAATGCTAGAAGAATTGCACGAAGGAATCTGTGGGAGCCATACCGGAGGTAGATCCTTAGCTCACCGAGCCATTACTCAGGGTTATTGGTGGCCGAATATGCAAAGGAAGGCCCATGACTACGTTAAAAAGTGTGACCAGTGCCAGCGGTTCACGCCGAACATACATCAGCCAGGTGGTATCCTTAATCCACTATCCAGTCCATGGCCTTTCGCTTAATGGGGATTGGATATCGTAGGCCCATTCCCTAAGGCGGCAAGAAATAAGATGTACCTTCTGGTCGGAACAGACTACTTCACCAAATGGGTCGAAGCTGAACCTCTGGCGAATATCAGGGATGTAGATGTAAAGAAATTCATCTGGAAAAATATCGTCACTCGGTTCGGGATCCCCCATACCTTGATTTCGGACAATTGGCTTCAATTTGATAGCAAGGCTTTCAGGGGTTATTGTAGCGAGCTGGGAATCACAAACAGATACTTCACCCCTGCCTACCCCTAAGGAAATGGGCAGGCCAAAGCTGTTAATAAAGTTATAGTTAACGGACTAAAGAAGAGGCTGGATGATGCGAAGGGTAGGTGGGTAGAAGAATTACCCCACGTATTGTGGGCATACAAAACTACGCCTCGCAGGTCTACCGGAGAGACCCCATTTTCAATGACCTATGGGGCTGAAGCTGTTATACTCCTGGAGATTGGATTCCCAACGTACAGGATTAGCTATTTTACTCCAATCGGCAACGATGGGCAGCTGGAAAAGAGTTTGGATCTAATTGAAGAACGTAGGGAAAATGCAATGGTCCGACTGGCGCATTACTAGCAGAAACTCAAGCAGGGCTACGATGCCAACGTAAGGCTGAGACCCTTAGAGCCTGGTGATCTGGTACTCAGGAAGGTGGTAGGTAATGCAAAGAACCCAGCTTGGGGGAAACTGGGACCAAACTGGGAAGGACCATGTCGCATCACTTCAAGGGCTGGCATTGGAGCATACTTCTTAGAAGATCTGGATAGTCACTTAGTACCCCGGCCGTGGAATGTAAATAACCTTAAAAGGTATTACTATTAAAAGAATCCTTCTTTCAGTCATGATACCATTTTTTTTTTATGATAAGAACTTACCAAAGTGTTTAAACTTAAATTCAATCATGCCTGAAGTCCTCGAACCAGATGATTTGGGTTAGTTAACACTCTTTTACGATTCTCATAAATGTTTAAACTTAAATTCAATCATGCCTGTAGTCCTCGGACCAGATGATTTGGGTTAATTAACACTCCTCTACGATTCTCATAAGTGTTTAAACTTAAATTCAATCATGCTTGTAGTCCTCGGACCAGATGATTTGGGTTAGTTAACACTCCTCTACGATTCTCATAAGTGTTTAAACTTAAATTCAATCATGCCTGTAGTCCTCGGACCAGATAATTTGGGTTAGTTAACACTCTTTTACGATCCTCATAAGTGTTTAAACTTAAATTCAATCATGCCTGTAGTCCTCGGACCAGATGATTTGGGTTAGTTAACACTCCTTTACGATTCTCATAAGTGTTTAAACTTAAATTCAATCATGCCTGTAGTTCTCGGATCAGATGATATGGGTTAGTTAACACTCCTTTACGATCCTCATAAGTCTTTAAACTTAAATTCAATCATGCCTGTAGTCCTCGGACCAGATGATTTGGGTTAGTTAACACTCCTTTACGATCCTCATAAGTGTTTAAACTTAAACTCAGTCATGCCTGCAGTCTTCGGACCAGATGATTTGAGTTAGTTAACACTCATTTACTAACTCCCCTACGAACAGTTTTTCTTAAGTATTATTGTCTACGTCATTAACACGCTGTAGGGGTTGAGTTTACAACTTACCCAAGCATATCAGTTCGGACTTAATTGCATCAACAGTTCCCTGACCAGGTTACTATCACAAATTAACATTCCAATGAAGTCGTTATTGCCTTAGGGCCTACTTAGCATTGTTTAAATCAAAATCATGGCATTAGTAGTTTCTCATTTGTCAAACTATTGTTATTTGCTGTAATAATGCATCTTGACATATAACATCATAGTAATAAAGATAAAAAGTAAGCCATTTCATTAATGAAAGAAAAATGACAGCGTTACAAAGCCAAGTTAAATGGCGTCTTAACAATTACAAGTACAAAAAATGTTCCTTAAACACCTAAGCCTTCTTCTGAGGCACTGGGTCAGCCTTTGTCGGATCGCCCGCATCCCCAGTCTGAACATGAGCGTGGCTTGCCTCAGTGGGGTCTGGGATGCTTGGACCGACCGAAGGAGCTTCCGAGGTATCTGGCAGGTCGCAGATATCGGGGTGGTAGTAAATACTCCCAGGCTGCCTCAAGGCAGACTCTGGGGGGACTCTAGCCACGTCAAGGCATTTGCCCCATGTCACCTCGCAATACTCCCTGCAGACCTTGGCGAACTCCTCGGTCAGCCTCGTTTGGGTCTCTTGCACCCCCAGCAGATAAGCGGCCTTTTTCTCAGCCTCAAGTGCTTCCTTGGCCAGTTGAGCGTCCTGTTTGGCCAGCTTAGTAGAATCCTTGGCTTTGTCGAGCTCGGCACGAAGATCCTTCACCAACACTTTCTCTGTTTCTAGATTGATCTCAGTGGTGTACAGCTTTTTGCGTTAATCTTCGGTCTGCTCCTTAGCGTTCTTAAGGCCCGCTTCCAGACTTTTCCTTTCCTTAGCTTCCTGTTTCAACTGCTCGGACATCTGGAAGCACTCGTCTTTAAGGCTGCCCAAGGCCTTCTCAATGTCTGCGCGAGCTTGGACCTCCGCTTGGACCTGGACATGGGTCTTCTTATTCCATTCTTCGGCCACGTATATTTGCTGGGTGATCTGCATGACAGATGAAAATTTCTTTGTTAGTTGTAAAACGTAGGAAACGGTTGGTAAGAGGGTCAATTCCCTTACCATGGCTAAATCCCTTTTTAGGGATAGAAAAAGTTCGGGCTGGCTGAAGCGCCTGTAGGACTCCATGTCCTTCGGAAGGAGCAGAGGCTGCTCCAGAGCCTCTGCAATGTAACCGGCCTTCCCTCCACCATAATTTCGGATGGAAGCATCGTATGGGATGGTTGCACCATCCAAAGTCAACTTAGGAGGCCATGTTCGAGCACCTCTTCGTACATCGGCGGCCAAAGGGTCTTCCCTACTTTCTGTAGATGAAACCCTTTTACTCCTAGTGTCATGGGCCACCTTTCGTTGCTTGGTCCCCTTCGGAGGCGCAGCCTCGGCACCTTCAACTTCAGTCGCAACCTTTTTCTTTTTTAAATCTGGCAGCGGTTTTAGGCCAGGATCCGAAGGAGCTTGAGTAGGGGGAGGAGGAAGAGCCACTGTTTGCTGAGAAGTGCCGGTGCCCTTAGTCGGGGCCTTCTGTCTTCGGCTCTTCATCAGATCAGCTAGGCTCTGCATATCTTCGTCCGAAGAGTAGTTCGACACGATTATTTTCTTTGGGAGAACGACCGATTGCCTATCAGTCTCCTCGTCAACGTCTATAATTTGAACGTCTTCTGAAGTCTCCCCTTCGAATCTAAACTGGTCTATCTGCTCGTCAAGTGAAGGGGTTGAAGAAGCAACCTTCTCTCCCTCTGCGGTCGGCTGAAGAGGGACCTGCTGAACAGGCTGAACGAGCAACGGTATGCCCTGTGGGTTAAGATGTGGCACAGAGGCAAGGTCGAAAGGGGCTAAAAAATTCTTCCGAGCAACGTCAATACGGTTGATGCGGCGATCTCCGAGTGTTATTGCGTTGCCGATCGGCTGAAAATCCTTTGAAAGTGGAGTGTAGCCGAGGATGAGGTGAGCGGCCCTAAGCTGTCCGTCTTCACTTGTGAAGATTTCTGACCGAAAAAGGTAATTGAGCGCCGCGGTATTTGTGAGGCTGAGTCGAGGAGCGACATGATTCCTATCTGTAAACATGGCAATAAAACTGTCAGAAAAGATTGAAACTTGATAAAAGAGAGGGCCGAATAGCTAAAAACAAAAACCCTAAACCTATTGTTAGAAAATCTTAATGGGGGATATCCCATCTAGCTCTCCTGGTTGGGTTGGGCAATGAATTCCGTCATGCCATGCGCCCGAAACGATCAGATAATCGTCTTTCATCCTTTTATTAGACTTGGGGAGACAGGAGATGAGCCTGACAACATCGGATTGGGACCTTAGATAGTATCTTGCTCCTTCTTTGGTACGACACTCGTACATGTGTACCACATCGAGCCAAGTGAGTCCCAACCCTAAATGACGGTTTAGGTCGTCAACTGCTCTTAAAATCCTAAACACGTTAGGCGCGCACTGTTCAGGGCTAAGTCTATGGCCTGTAAGGTAGCTTCTGGTAACGGGACCCATGGGGATGGTCATTCCTCCCTCCAGGAAAGCGATGATGGGGATTATCACTTCACCCATTTCTCGGTCCGTTAATAACCCCTCTGTAGAGCAATACCTCAAGCCCACGTCTTGAGGAATGCGATACGTCGCCCTAAACTTCTCCATCTGGGATGGACTATCCACTAAATATTCAAATCTACCCATTTTTAGTTAGGTTAGAAGGAAAGATGCGAAACAGTAACTTGGGAACGACTACCAAAGGCCGAAGAGGCAAGCCGAAAAGAATTTGAGTATCTCGAATGAGGAACTTACGCGGAATTGAACGGAGAAATGACCTTGATGCTCGCAGGGAGATCGTAATGTATTCAGGGGTGAGTCGGAGTTGTTGACAGGTAGGTCGTTAAGAGCGTGAGTGCCTGAGTGCGCTGAGAGTTTGGAATTTGCGAAGTAAAGGGGGAAATAACCCCCTCTGTGGCTTTATATAGGGGCAGGCAAAGTGGGAAAATTTATCCCACCCAAATTTCGAGAAAAATCATGTCCATTGGATCAGCGGCTAGCCGTTAGATTCCATAGACAAGACGCCACCTGGAGCAATTAATGGCGACTTGGAAACGGTGCAACAACAGCGGTAATAATGAAGCACCTAAATTCATGCGCGTACACGTGTGGGTACAAAATTCAACGATTGCAGAGTTTTTATTTCACGAAAGATCAAAATCCCATTTTTTCCCTTCGGATGGGAGGGAAAAATTAGAATTTGAGGGGCTATTGTGGGTGTGAGAGCCCAACGCTACGAACTGGACTTGGGGCCCAATTTGAATGTTACTATTTGACCGAAGAGGTAAGAGGGATCAGGGTTGGGCCCATTCTGCGGAATTGCCCTTGAAAAGCAATGGTGGATACGTCCGAAGACATTACTGTCAGTCCGAAGAGGTTCTCCTCATCGAATCACTAGAGAGCTTGATCAAACAAATGTATTGAAGACCTGAGCAGCCTCAGCTACTTCCACGGCAAAGAACGAACTCTGGGTATGCCTAAGGACAAGAATAATACAAAATATCTTAGAGGGAAAAGCTGCCACCACCGCATTTAATGGACTGCAGCAACTTTCCTGGCCGCATTTATGTGGAGAAGACACTTGAACAGTGCAGCCACAGCTACTACCACTCATGGCAGACTAAAGCAAGCATCTGATGTGACAAGCACTCAAGTGAATGCTTAGACGAACGACAAGTGTACGGTGAAGATGTAGGGGAAGGAGCATATATAAAAGGAATAGGCTTTTGACGAATGAGGGAGCGAGAAAAATTGTATTGACTAAGTTGATAAATACTAAATCTCTTCGGACCAAAGAGAACTCTTACTAAATATTAGTCTGAACGTCTTCTTATCCTTACACGCTTGCGTGAACCGTTGCTAAATCCATAACCAGCCCAGCTGTTTAACCCATTCTCTACAAATTTATTGTTGGGGATCCGTTGGGCTCATGATACGCAAAGTTGGTGTCTAGCCCATCAAATTTATACCTTACAATAACAATTTGGTACTAATTTGTTAAATAATATATTTACAAACAGTGAAAGAAAACTACACAAAAACCATCTTCTTCAACTGCACCAACTGTTCTTTATTATATTGTCCAAATTATCTTGCTGTTTTCCAAATAAAGTAAAACTAGACAATAACACAAAATATGGACATAATATAATATAAATTTTTCCCAAATTTGGTCAACAACATTAAAAGTATTTAGTGTTGCAAATAAAATGATAAAAAAAAATACTTGCATCAAGGAACACATATTAGTCAATAATAAGACAATGGGTGTACAAACTTCATAAAAAATCCAACAAAAAATGAAGAGAGAGAAAGAGAGAGAGAGAGATAACCTTTTGTGTGGGAAAATAAAATATGCATAAAATGAAAGAGAGTGACAAATTTATAGTAAGAGAATGAGAATAAGAAGAGACAAAATAAAGGAAGATAAAAGGGAAAAATTATATATAAAGTTAAAACCGCCTAAGAAGAATATGTATAGACAATACTTAGTTATAACACTAAAATTAAATTAGATAAATATGTAAACTTAAAATCGCCAAAAATGAATTTGTAAAGCTAATGTATTTATATATTTAATAATGTCAAGAAAATTAAAAGTAAAAATTAAATATGTAAAAAATTAGAATGTGGCAATGACGTGGAGGATGATGTGGCTTAATAGGAGTGTAGTAATAATAAATACTACGTTTTAGCTTTTAGATATATATAGATTTCCGAAAGCTCTGACTCTTTCTCATTTGCTTATGTATTTGCTCTTTCATTTGTATCTATTTTTTGCTATTTCATTTGCATCTATGTTTGGTTTAATTATTATTATTATTTTTTCTTATAAGTAATAAAGATGTTTATTTAAAAAGCTACCCCATGCAAAATAAGCATAAGACAAACCAAAGATTACAGATTGAGAACAGAAAAAACAAAGAAAATGCTAATTACAAATGAGAGAACTAAGGAATAGAGAGAGAGAGAGAGAGAGAGAGAGAACCACTAGAGGTGAGTTCTCAAGTTCTAGACCAGTCAAAAAGTGAGCCACTAAAAGAAGCAAACAATTGGTCATCGGAGGTTTCTATATCCTTCAAAGCCCAATTTCACTTCCTCCAAATACATCACATTAAACACAACGGAACTAAATTCCAAATGCTAGATGAGTACTTTTCAAACCAATTCCACCAACCAAAAAGAGTATCTGCAACCGATCTTGGCAAGACCCATGAAATCCCAAAAGATCTAAAAACCAAACTCCACAATCGATAAGCCTTTTCATAATGAAGTAGTAAATGATCTACTGTCTCCCCATTACAATGAAACATAATGCACCAGTCAACAAAATCAAAGTCTCTACCTTGAAAATTGTTACCTGTAAGAATCTTATCCCAAACTGCGATCCAAAGAAGGAAAAAAACATGCCATGAAGCCTTAACCTTCCAAATACTTTTCCAAAGAAAGATAATGGGCAAGGGACCTTGTAACTTATTATAAAACGAGCGGATGTCAAAATCCTCATTCTTCATCAACTTCCGTCTCATATGATCTCCATTCTTAGTTGGAGGTAAATTAGATCCTGAGGTACGAAGGAATTCATTCACAACACCCATCTCCTAATCATTTAGTTCTTGAATGAAATAAATATCTCAACTTCTCCATTCCTCTATCCCTAACCGTTCAATAGAAGAGCCCACAAAGGTCTCTCTATTAGTGACAATCCCATACACAACCGGGAAGGTCAGTTGGAGTGGTAAATCCCCACTCCATCGATCTGTCCAAAACTTCACTCTATCCCCCACCCTTATTTCAAATTGAATATTTTTGCTAATAACCTTCCAACCCATCTTGATTTTTCTTCATAAACCACACCCATGTACACCCCACCTAGCTTAGAAGTCCATCCCCTTTACTCTTCCTCAAACTTCAAACCTTTAACCCTTCTCCAAAACCTTGTCCCCTCAACTTCAAACTGCCATAACCATTTCCCTAGTAAGGCTTTATTAAAAGTAGTTAACTTCCTTACTCCTAACCCAACATTTGCCATAGGTGCACACATTTTATCCCGCCCCACCAAATGTGTCTTCGAATCCCCCACAAGAAATCCTTTTGCAACTTCTCAGTTTTATTGGCAAGATGCATAGGAATAGTAAAAAGAGATAAATAGTAAATAGGAAGGCTAGATAACGTATTCTTAAGCTACTTCAGTCTTCCACCTTTTGACAAATACAACTTCTTCCACCTAACCAACTTCCACTCAATTTTCTCCAAAATAAGATTTGAAATAGTATGGGACTTATGGGAAGCCCCCAATGGCTTACCAAGATAGGTCATAGGCAATGTCTCAATCTTACAACTCAATCTCTGCCAAGGCATGCACATTATTAACCTCCCTTATTGGAACATCTCACTCTTCAGGACATTAACCTTCAATCTTGTCATAGCGTGCAAACAAAGTAGTAGCATCCAAACATGCAGGATTTGCTTCACATCTGCATCACAAAACAGAATTGTATTATTTGCAAATAAGAGATGTGAGACGCATTCCCATCCACCCCGCCTACTATTAGCCCTAAAACCATTAAGTAAGCTAGCACTTTTGACTCTTTTCAACATCCCACTAAAAACCTCTATCATAACCAAAAACAACATAGGAGATAGCGAGTCCCTTTATTTTAGTCCCCTCGAGCTTCCAAAAAATTCAGCTAGAAACCCATTAACCAAGATAGAGAACTGAACTGTAGATATAAAAGTATGCATCCACCTGCACCACTTCACCCCAAATCCCATTCTTTTCAGCAAATCTAGGAGAGCCTCCCAATTCACATGATTATAGGCTTTTTCAATATCCAACTTACAAATAACTTTCGGAATCTTACTCTTTACCTAACTATCAAGCACTCATTAGCAATAAGAACTGAATCAAGTATCTGTCTGCCGCCTATGAAACTATTCTAAGACTTAGATATCAACTGATCCAAAACCTCTTTCAAACAATTTGCCAAAACCTTAGCTAAGATCTTATACACACTCCCCCCCAAACTAACAAGTCTAAAGTCTTAGATATTGGAGGCATTGTTGTTGGGAAATTTAGACCCCGGTTGATAGATTTAACAAGTTTTAAAACCAAATTGTTAATTAGATTTATTATGAATAAACCTTGTTAAAACAAACTAACATCAATATCATGTAGCGGAAAAAGAAAAAAGAAAAAGACAAGATATAATGACCTAAGAAAACCAATGAAACAAACTAGTTTCACAGAAAAAAATCTAGGGGGAAACCTTCCCAAAAAGCAATCCACTATAATAAAGAGAAGTTTTAGATCTAGTACAAAACTTTTTTCTCTAGACTCTACAATCATCGTAAATGAACTTACAGTAGAAACCTTCTACCGCTTCAGAACATCTGAACTCTTCAATATACGAATGCCACCCTTTTGCACGGATCCCAGTACGTGACTAACCAATCGATGCACGACTCCCAATATGTGACTAACACACCAACTTGAAGAAGATTGTTGGTTACAAAGTTCTTTACTTCATCAAAAATGAAGATCAAGAAGCACTTGGTTACAAAACCCTAAGACACAAAGACACAGTAACTTCTTTCAGAGAGAATAAGGCACTCAGTCACTTTTTGCATGTGTTCTCTCTGTATTCTCTTATGTAACGGCCTTTAAAATAAGCCTTATATATGTCTAGGGTTATGAGAAAAGAAACCCTACACAAATACATAAGCATGGGCCGAAAATCAGATTTGAAAAATTGATTTTCGTAATTCTCAACAGATACAGCTATCAAGAGTTGTAGAGACCTCAATAGATAGAATCTGTCGAGAGCCATCGAGACTCATTAAACCTCAATAGATACTATCTGTTGAAAGCTATTGGAAATCTATCTAGCTTTAATGAACAACCATTCTTCACTTGTTTCTTGGTTCAATCTTCATGGCTTTAATACTTGACTTGAACATGTTTCTTGAAGTATTAAACACATCCTAGATCTACCAAATTACAAGTAAAGTACATTTTGTCAAAGGATTAGTCAATTACATAAAATATGTCCTTAACAATTGTGGACATAAGGGGGTAGTTGCCACCTAGTTTTTGCAATGGTCTAGGAACCATATATATAGTGTCCTCTCGAGGAAGGACCTTTGATCTTACTACTAGAGTATGGGTTCAGAGTTTAGGTACGCTCTTGGAAAGGTGTTACGCACCCAAGATTGCCAAATCCTAATGTTGGCCTCCCATCATCGTGTCTTATGTCTTAACCCCATTAAAAATTAATTCAATACTTGTATTCTAAATACACACACACACACACACACACACACACACACACACAAATCATGCATCTAACACACAACATGACATCTTTATCCCTAAACAAGCATACTTTTCTATCCACAAAACAAAAGAGAGCCAAACACACATAAGAAACCCTAGCATTCATCTAACATGGCAAAATCCTATCATACATCTAAACAAGGCAGCAGCCCCAAACATGACAAAAAACATATCATCAAGCTAGCAACACATATTATGAACAAGGCATTAACTTCATATACATATATCAAAGGGGGATTTAAACAAACAACATGCATGTTCATGTGAACGCATGACTTACCTTACTTACCTTGCAGCATTTCAGCACATATGGCATCGTGAATGAACACGTGGATGCATGTTTATGGCATCAAATATAAAACTCTAGTCTAAACAAGCATATGTGGCAAAGGTACAAGTACGTATGAACATGTGAAAAGGCTTTAAAAAGGGACAAAACATGTGAAACAAACCAAACAAACAATACAAGAAATCTGGATTAGGGTTTCTGGGCAAGTGCCTGTGTACGCAGGATTTAACCAACGTACGCATGCTCATTACATGCGTGCGTAGGACTTGTTCAAGAACCCTAACCCTAGAAACCCAAAACAGAAAATAGAGCACAAACAAAAAATCTAATTCTGACTATCTAGCATGCTCAGAACACAAACAGAACTATAAAAACCTAAGCAAACATATAAAAACCTAAACTACACAAAGAAACATGATTAAAACTAAAAAGAAAGACTGAAAAGGAAAAAGGAAGTAAGAAAGAATACCTTAAAGCAAAAGCTCCTTGGCTTGATTTTTGACCGTTTCCCTCAGTTAAAACTATCACAATTCAATAAAACAGTGATTAGAAACTTTGAACTCAAAGGATTGGGGAAAACGTTATAATTAAATAAAAATGACTTGAGGGTGTTTTGTGAAAAACTCCATTTTAATTCACTATTTTCTAGTGAATCTTTGGTTTTTCCCGTGGGATTTCTGTGTATTTTGAAAATGTATCATATAAGGCTTTTTATAGTTAAAAAATAGGGGGTTTGGAATGGCTCCCAGATGATGTGAGATTCATTCCAAACTTCAGCTATTATTGCAGAAAACTTGATTTTTCTATACTTTTGAAACCTTAGCTACGTACGCAAGAATGTGCCTGCGTATGCATGTTTTGGCCCACATACGCAGGCAGCTGCCCACGTATGCGGGCCGAGGGCCTCTTTGGTCATATATTTCCCAAAAAATATTTTTATGCATTTAAAAGTGATATTTTTCATTTTAACACTCCTCAAATCAATTTGATATGATTGGGTTCTAAATTGGCCTTAGGCCCCAGAGTTCGAGCATCATTGGGGAACGAGGGTCCGAGTCGTAAGGGATACAAAATGCGGTGCCGATAGGCATCATTCTTCCAAGGGATTAAGGCTATGAAAGTTGCATTAAGAGATTTTTCAGACTTACTATGTTGATAAAATTCTTCAAACACAACTAAAACATCTCTTTCATCAACTCTCCAACAATTGTGGTAAAAGGCCATAGAGAAACTATTAGGACTTGGAGCTTTATCTCCTTCTAGCTCTTTGACAACTCGAATGTTAGGGACATATTTTATATTATTGGCTAATCTTTTGACAAAACGCACTTTACTTGTAATTTGGTAGATTTAGGATGAGTTTAGTACTTCAAGAAACAAGTGTTCAAGTTAAGTATTGAAGCCATGCAAATCTGACCAAGAAAGAAGTGAAGAAAGTGTTGCTCATTAAAGCTTGACAGCAATCTCAACAAAAAGACTTCTATCAAGAATTATGTTGAAGCTCGACAAAAGCTCGACACAAGCTATTTCTGTTGAGACTTACAAAATCAGAAATTTCAGATTTGATTTTCGGCCTATGCTTTTATATTTGTATAGGGTTTCTTTTTTCACAACCTTAGACATATATAAGGATTATTTTAAAGGTCGTCGCGCATGCATTGTGTGATCAGAGGCAGAAATTGCTCTAGTTCATCATTCTTTCTGAAGAAGCTACTACGTCTTTACGCCAAGGGTTTTGTGACCAAAGAGTTTCCTAATCTTCATTGTTGATGAACTGAAGAACTTTACAGCTAACAATCTTCTTCAAGTTGGTGAGTTAGTCACGTACTGGGATCCGTGCATCATTGGTTAGTCACGTACTAGGATTTGTGCATTGAATGGAGAGATTGCCGCTACAATACAAGTCCAATTGGGTATTAGGGTAAGGGTTCAACTGTAGGTTGGTATTTTGGAATAGGCCAAAGGGTTTGGTAAAATTTTTTATACTTGTAACCTCTTGTGATTGATAATAGTGGATTCTCGGGAATGGTGACTTTAAATTCACCTACTGGGGTTTTGCCTCGGTAGTTTTCTCTATTCGTAAACAAATCACTTGTGTCAAATATATTTTTCGCTGCATTTAATTTAGTTGGTGATTTGTTTGTGCCACCACGTTATTGCATGTAATTGAATCTAATTAATTAACTTGGATAATTAATTAATTTGCAAGGGGTCAATTCATTTTAACCCAACATCGAAGAATCTCCTCCTTTTCAAACCTCCTTTCAAGCCAAACCCTCTCCAACCCCTCAATCTGATCAAACTCCAAACTCTCCATAAAAGGCCTCCACTCCTCTATCTCCTTATACAAATTTTTATAAAATTGTACTACCTGATCCACCACCTTTGATTCTTCCTCATAAATCACCCTATCCACCTCCAACATACCCAAATGATTATACTTTCTCCTAGAATTAGCCACATTGTGGAAAAATTTAGTATTATTGTCTCATTCCTTAATGCATAGCATCCATGATTTGTCTCCGTGAAATTTCTTCCAAAGAAAGAAGATTCTCTATTTGAGATGTCACCATAACCCTCTCACGTATCTCCACATCAGAAAGGCCAAACTCTCCTTCCTTAGCATCTAATAATTTCAAGGCCTCCAATAATTTTTTCTTTTGACGACCTACATTACCAAACTCGCTACGATTCCACTGAATAATGTATTTTTTCAGAACCTTTAAATGCTTGGTAAGCACATAACTAGAAGTACCTGAGAAAGAATGACAATTCTACCAAGAATGAATCCTATCTGTCTTTAACCATGTATTCTCAAACCTAAAAGGAATCTTCCCCCTTGCTATTCCCTCTGCCTCCATTAAAATAGGGAAGTGGTCTGAAACAGTGCGAGTTAAAACTTGCTGGATCACATTCGGGTAGTGGTCCTCCCAATCATTAGAAACTTAAGTTCTATCTATCCTAGACATCGAACGCTGATCTGAACCACTAGACCAAGTATAGCTCCCTCCCTTCAAAGCTAAATCTATCAAATTAAGCTCCTCAATAAACTCAGAAAAATTTTCCATGACCGGAGTAAGATGCGAACCACCCAAACGTTCACTTGGGAAACAAACAATATTGAAGTCCCTAATGTAACACCATCAAACATCCCAATATTGCTGAATTTCAATAAGCTCATCCCACATCTACCCCCTCACATAATATCATTCAGGCAATACACCCCCAGAACATGCCCAAATAAAACCATCCCCCACACCATGCCACCGAATTGACATAGAAAATGAACACACCATAACTACCAACCTTTCTAAACCCATGTATCCCACATCATCAAAACCCCGCCAACTGTCTAGTCCGCATCCAAAGCCACCCAATCCACATAAGGACAACTTCACAGGCTGCAAACCATTTCTCTATCCGTGCCAACAAGCTTAGTTTTTTGAAGGTAGGCTACATCACAATTCCACTATCGTAGTAAATTTTTAACTACCAAACGTTTCTGTGAATCATTCAATCCTCGAACATTCCATGAAACCATCTTTAACTTCATAAAAACTGTTTACTCCCTACTACTATCTCTATATAGCAACCAAAAAACTACCTACCATCAAAATTAACCAAATTAATCAAATTCCTCATCTCCCTCTTCCCTTTATCCTTGGAGACAACTCTTCGTGAGTGGTAGCTTTCCTGTGCAATAGTTTGGCAACTCCATCTCCCTCTTAAGCCTTTGCAAAAGCATAATACACATCTTCTCATGTTGACTCAAAGGAAGCCCCACCAGTTTACTAAAACCAAGAATTCTGTGTTTCACCCAATTAGAAATATCCAACGTATTCTCAAGGCCCAAAACCTCAGTACCACTGTTTAGCTTAGCCAACAAAACCAACCCTAGAGGAATGATAGTTATCAAAGGAGAGAAACTATCCACATCACCCAAACCCAATTCTGAACTAACTGCTTCTCCCTCTGCTGATACACTCGCCTTAGGAGAACCATGGTCTGCCGATATGGGTATCACTGCTAACATAGACTGGTTATCCTCAAGGGTAGGACTCGATATGTAGCAAATAGTGTCTATCCCCTTGTAGAGAAGGAAAAGTCCACACCCCTTAGAAACATTTGCATAGCTATCTCGACCACCTTTATCCCTATCATGGACACCCAAATCCACAATCCCAACTCTCAATAGACTCAACAAAAAAAATTGGATACAGAAAGACCTATTGATGCCCTTTCACTCTTTGTATTTGTCTTACCTAGTGTTATCGGAGGCTCATCGGCATGAAACCAATTGGAAAATGGGCACTCAACCTCCATCGTAGGCTTTGTGAGTTGACCCATCACCTCATTTTGAGGAACTAAGTTCTCATGAGCACAATTGGAGCTCGTCACCATCACTAATGAATAAGTTAGTAATATATCGGCCTTACTTGGTGTCACCGGGTATAGACACCTCATTTTATACCCCTTTAATAAATTTTGGTCCTTGGCCCCAATGATGAGCTTGATATATGTCAACCAAGGGTAATTAAATAGTTCATAATAGTGCTCATATTGCGTTGAAAACGATTTTGAAAAATGACATTTTCTCACTATTTTGACCATAAATTTTGATCCATAAAGAATTTGTGAGTGACGTTTGTTTCATTGGAAAGTAGACATCCTGGGCTTAAATTTGAACATAAATTTTACCTAATTTGGATTTATATTGAGTGAGTTATGGCCGTTTGAAGTTGCGCCATCAGAGTTGTCAAATTAGGGCTTCTAGGGAGCATGCATACGCAAGCCAATTTTCTAGGCTCCAGAACTTCATTTTTAAGGGCCCAAAACATCATTTTTTAATGTGGGCCAGCCCCTAGATCCTTAGGAACGTCCAAAGACAATTAAAAAGCCCTAAAAACCTAATTTGAACTTATAAATACTTGTACGTGCAAGTTAGATTATCAAATTGTGTAAGAGAATGGGTGATGGATCTAATAGTATATTTAAGTGAAAAAACCTAAGAACACTAAAAATGAAAGTTTTAACACTTTAATGTCAAGAGAAAAAGAAAGCATAATATGGAAAGTAAAGAAGACATGAGAAATACGTGAAAAACCCTTTGGAAGGGATGAAAAACCATGGGTGAGCAAGGGGAATGTCCCTTACTCTCATCAATTTTCTATTATGTAAAGAAAATGAAGGTCTTTGTACAATTGTGATATTCTTTCCCAAAGAATGCCTTTTTTCTCTACCTCAATTTTCTACCCAAACTTTCTAGCTTTTCTCTTAGTTTCTCTAGGTTATTGCCCTATTGGTTCAGTAACATGTTCCTCTTATAGTCCAAGGAATGTTACCAGGTACATAAGAACATGTGTCAAACCGTGATTTCCCCATTTGAATCTTAACACAGCTATTGTACTAAGTAACGGGTGAAGGAGAAAGAAAGCACGCCAATGTCAGGGTAGTGGAACTGAGGGCGGTTCTGCTACTACGTAGGGAGAAACCTTGGACAATGAAAGGGACATTAGGGATGGTAAGAGTGGCATATGTGTCTTCAACAGTGGTCCAACACAAACTCAGCCAATAAGGGGTGTTCTATAGCATTTGACCATAGGAGGTTACTATCTTCCTTTTATGCAAGTGCTAGGTGTCTGTGTCAGGTGCAAATCTCACTCTTCTCTAAGATGGTCACGTTGTTGGCACAAGTTAAAGATCCCCTCCTTTAGCCAGCGTTCCTTTTCCTTTACTTACAGCTACTCCACGTGTAAGGTCTGGATCCAGCCACACTAGCACTCTCACATGCCTTGGCTGGTGTAATGTACATTAGCCCCCTGATTGTTAATGGTGTTAATGACCAAAGCCATTGATAGTCAGATCGTATAAGATTTTAATGCTTTTGTAATTATGCCTCGTGATGTTCGAAGCTGGGACACATGGCATCAACGAGTGTTTTTAGCCGTTTTGGCGTCTTTATCTACTGCGTTTTGTAGACAGACATTACTTTTCATAAATGTTGCGTCTCTTCACTTGACTTCGGTTGGTGGTTAAAAAGGAAAATATCTTCCTTTATTCTTCATTCCTTTTGCATTTTTACATTCCCTTCCGCAGGTTCCCACTCTCCTAAGGACAGTTCAAGTTTTTCTAGTGTTGACTCAGGTCCTCCGAGTGTTAACAATGCACCACTAGCCATTCCCCCTCCTCCTCCCCTCCCCTTTCCTATCTTTCCCCTTCCCCTTCAAGTTTTCTTTCCTCAAGAAGTTCAACCATGGGAAGGTAGTTAAGGAGATGAGGAGGACTCAAAAGAACTTCGGTTGAAGGCTGAAGAAGATGATGAGGATGCTTCCTACAATGCCTTTATGGGGAATGATCCAAGGCGCAGGAGAAGGCCCTGGGCTTTTCAAACAAATCTCTGACTCAAGTGCAACTTGACTCTTTTGATGGCTCAGACTTTGGAATTGATGAAGGTGAGGAGAAGGATGAAGAGTAGGAGGAAAATGAGGAGGACCTGGCTCTGGACTAACCCCAAGAAAACTCTGATTTGGGGAGAGACTTGGATGCTTACAAGCTTCGCTCCCCTTAAGCTGTTTGCCTTTAAACCTGCAATCCTTTCCCCTTTGTATTTGTGTTTGTGTGTTTTTTTTTTCCTTTGTAAGTAGACCATATTATTGGCCTTAGGTTGTAGGTTACTTTGTTTTGTAGTTGTAATTGTGTTTTTTTTTTGGTTGAGTGTATAGAAAATGGGTGATATGCCAAAAAGGCCAAACCAAATGTAAATCCCCCTTTTTCTTTTTTTGAGTATATATATATATATATATTTATTTATTTATTTATTTATATGAACAATATAGTTTGCCCTAAAAATATATTGCTGTGTAACTATATGTTTATTTGTATGTTCTTCCTTTTATTATTACACTTTTGCACATAAGAACAACATACAAACATTTCAGTTAATCAAAACACAAAACAAAGTGTAGGATTAAACTTGTTGGTGAGGGGCCACGCCTTTTGCTCCCTTCTACAAAGGTTGTTTTCTTTGGTTTTTGCTGACTGACTTTGTCAGAGATTCTGGCTCTTCCCCTTGCTTACACGTGTCAATTATTTTGAAAATGTGCCTGACTTTTGAACAGCTTTTTTTAGAGGGAAAAGAGTAATTGCCCAAAGTATAAAAGGAAAAATGAACTGCCTCCTTCTCCCTATTTTTCTCATTTTTCCCTTATCTTCTTCTTTTCCGAACCCAAATCTCAAAAATCTTCACAAGCATGAAAACCATGGGTGTCAAATGCAACCTGAGATCTAGTTCTTTGAAGATCACAGAACCTTCAACCCCTAAGATGAATAGGCCATTGCTAGAGGAAGGCGAGAATCCTTCCACAGAGGAACAATGGATCATCCATCCCTTTTTTGAAGACTACCTATTCGATAAAAGTTTTGATTGGGAGTTTATCCCTTGTTCTGCAGATCCTCCTTACATAGCATGTAGAGAGCCTGATGATCTTCTGACTATGGATTTGGATTTGAAGCACATTCCTCAACTTGGCACTTGCAGAAAGGATTTTGCTCCTACCATTGATGTAGTTTTCAAATCTCACATTTCTGTTTCCAAAGGCTGGTGAAGTCGGCGTTGAAAAGTGTTGATCTTGCAAAAGGTGCATCTTGTGCACACTGTGATGGTGTTCTTTAGCCTAGACATTGGCAAGGATAGTGAAAGCCTCCTCTCTCTTTTGTACCGATGGAATTCTATCACCCATACCTTCTTTTTAGAGTGTTAAGAAGTCTCTTCCTCTCTTAAAGATGTTTATGAGATACTGAGACTTCCCCTGTTTAGGGATAGGGAGGTAACCAATATCTTCTTGTCTCTTGATGAGGCCAAAGCTATAAAATTTCTTGAAGATGCAGTAAAGAAAAAGCTAGTCTTGAAGGTGGCAAGGAAAGGGAAAGCCCTTAGTGAGGAAGTGATAGAAGACATTAGTGTGGGTGGTGACAAAGGTTCTAGGGCCAACTTTTAGGGATGAATTAGATATTTCTAGAGGGAGTATGTTGATGGCGTGGATGAAGAAGCCAACTCAAACTCTTTAAATGAGGGCACAAACTTTGTCGTGGGAGAAGGTAATTCTAGCCCTTATGAACTTGGGGCCTTTATTGCTTTCTTGCTATCTCATCATTTGTTTGAAGGATATCCCCATGAGAGAATTCTAAGTAGATATTTCCTTTTAGCTGTCAAGCTAGCCAAATGACACTCTTTCCTCCTTGCCCCTTATTTCTTAGGAACTCTATATTCTTATTTAGATCGTTTCACTCTTGACCTGCAACGTTCTTGGGGGTAGATTCCAAGTAGAGACATTTGTACCTGTGGCATTTTTACAAATCTGGTTGTGGAAGCACTTTAGGAACTATGCTTCTGCCCCCAAAGCTTTAAGTTCCTTTAAGACCAGTTTGCCATCACCCCAAGGATTACCACGATCATGGGGTTGGAATAAGGTTGTGGTATCCTCTAATAGCTTCCTTTGTAAGGTGCTGGATGGCCCTACTAATTGGACAGCCAGACCTTATTCCCCTCTTGAGGGTGAACTCCCATCTTTGTTCCATTCTTTGAATATATTTCTCGTTACAGAGATGCTCCTTGGTCTGAGGAGGAGCTTCCTTTTGTTACTTGTGCCTTTGCTTCCCACCTTTAAGTACGTTTTCAAGATGATTTTGAGACCCAAGCTTATAATCCTCAGAGATTTGCCCGTCAATTTGGTTTTGACCAAGGTGTATAAGGGCACTTCTCCACTCCAGCCCTACCTGCTATAGTGGCATCATTAGCTTTTAAGAGTGAGAACTTTATTAAGGTTTTGGTGTCTAGTTCCGAAGTCGCCTTTGCCTTCCCATCCAAAGTTGGATTACCTTCAACTAGGTTTAAAACATGGTGGTCTAGCATTAGATAATGTGTCAGGAACTTTGGAGAGAGTGGGCCCTAACATGTAGACATTCCACCCATCTTCCAAGGTGATCTGGCTTTGAAACTCTCTACCAAAGCCAAACCTTCAGCCATCAAGAGGAAATGGAAGAAAGTCAAGGTTCTTGCTGTGAAGAAACCAAGAGTATGTACCTTCTTTATATTGTTTCTTTTGTAATATTTTTCTTGATAAATGGCGTATGTGACCTCCCTTTCTTCTCTCTTTTTTGACCTTTGACAAGTTACGTTACGGTTGTCGTACTTCAACTGTGTCACTGTGGTTGGATCCGCATCTTTTAATGCCGCCAGAAATCGAGGTAATTCTGCATATGACTCATCGAAATCCCCGTAGATGGCCGCAACCGCCTTCTGTTTTACATCCCAAACCTTATAGTGAGATGCCCAATGGTCGTGCTTCGCATGCAGAAGACTACGCAGGGTTGCTATTGTTCTTGAAATGTCTTCCCGCACATATGACTCAAGTGTGATGGCAATGAACTTCGAATCCATCATCCTTCCATCATGATCCACCTAGAGTGACGAGCAAGTGTGGGGACCCTTACATGTTGTGATCTCCCAGAACTTGTGCCTTTTGCTATTGATAGCTCGAACTAACCACGGACATGCATCATTTACACATGTTACAATCAGTCTCTCGGGTTCTGACTTCATGCACTTAAATTTCTTATTAAGCCCCACAGAGAACATGGTTAACGCATGCTGAACCGCAGCTTTATTCAAGAATAGCATCCTTTTGCTTGGTTCGTCCCCCGGCCTCCAACTCATCAGACCTATTTCCAAGGAAGGTGATGGGTCATGAATGTTATCCCATGTGTTTGACGTGAACCAATCGGGGTTGGGGTTTGGATTGGCACAAGCATCCACATTGTTTTCAACTTGCAGTTCATCTAAAAATTTCGGATTGTCCTCTGGTCCATCATTATCAATGAACTCATCGTACACATCTCGAGTGTCATCCATTTCAATTCCCTCATCCAAGTGCATTTGGATATCTTCATTTTCTTCAATATACCCTCGATAAACATTTTTGTCATACATATGACTAGACCCTAACACTTCGGCAACTTCAATATTGTCCATAGCAACCGCATTGCGTGGTCCAACGTTGTAGGGCAAAGACGTCTCGGCTATAATTGAAGGGTACACGATGTTTACAGGAACTGAATCTTGCTCCCCAGCTCTACTGGCACACTGTGAACCCCTGTCGACATTACACCCAACAGTGGCAACAGTTACATACAAGTCAGAACCTATGAATTGTGGAGCCCGCTTTATCACTCTCCACATTATGTCCACATCATGGTCGCATTGTAACGGAATTGCATTGTAGAAAACTTGGGTACCCACCAGTTGATGAAAAGCTCGAAATACAATGGAGATGTCATGGGAATCCTTGTCTAACCCCAGAGTTGACATTATCTTTCGCTTCAGCTTTCTCATGTGTATCCCACGTTTCACTTCAATAAGTGACTGCCTTAGGTTCGGACCTTGGTATGATAGCCCATGTGAATCATTAATATATGCCTCCCCATCGTAGTAAACGTAGAAGTAATAAGGACTCATAACGGACCTAAACCACAAATAGTATTAGTTGTATCATGCTGTGTAATATTATGAAACCATAGGCTAACTATATATGCCTTATGTTTAGGTGTTCATGCAGCTAAACAAACCTAAGCAAATTGTGCTAAAAACCCATCTTGTTTATCTAAAATAAATACTAAACATAGCAAAACTATTGATGCTAAAAACATAGTATGGAATAATTGTATGATCTAGTCCATCAAACACCTAAATTCGAAAACAGCAATCGGTTCGCACAATGTGTATTGTTAATCAAATGAGAATTATGAAGCATTGCAAATAAGGGAAATAATTCGTAGTATGCAACATGTACAGAATTATTATGTTCAAATACCCCCCGTTCTGCTAACAACAGTCACATAATTTCTGTTATCATAAATGGACTCATGCATCATTATGTTCAAATACCCCCAGTGAAGACCCACAACATTCAAAGAATTTGTGTTGTGTTAAATACTATACCACATTATTATATTCAGGTACCCCCCATTCTTCCCACAACATTATTATTCAGAATTTGTGTTAACATAACTGGATGGACTCATGCATTATTATGTTCAGATACCCACATTGAAGACCCACAACAATCACAGAATGTGTGTTGTCTTAAATACTGAACCACAATTCCATGTTCAGATAACCCCTCCCACAGCAATCACAAAATTAGTGTTATTTGAAATTCTGAACCTCATGCACTATTATGTTCAGATACCCCAATTGAAGTCTCATAACATTCACTGACTTTGTGTTGTTATAAATGGTTAGCAGTTGTTACCTATCAAGTGAGATGTTGACAGAATGGGGAAGACAATGATGTTAGGAAAAATAAGTGCACTTGGTGAAGCTAGTCAGTTGAAGTTGATACTGGCAATAGAAGTTGACACACTGGTAGAAGGCACAGACTGGTCCACATTTAGAAGGCTCCCGCATAAAGAAGTAATGGCAAATGGTCAGTGGTCCCAGAAGGTAGGGGAGGAAATGACAAAATCTACAATGACAGTACTCGATTTTACGCCAAGCGAGTTTTATAACTCGGTTATACAGAGACCGAGTACCATTAAGGTGTCGTACATTTGGCAGTAGAACTCCCAGAAGGTGGGGGAGGAAATGACAAAATCTACCACAGTACTCGGTTATATGGATATCGAGTATTATTTACTTCACCAGCAAAATAGTTGGGAAGTATTTATACGTACTCACCTTTGTCTTAATCGAGTTATCAATCACTATACTCGATTTAGTTATAGTCGAGTATTATACGCTTCATATAAAAAGACAGCTTCCTCTCATTCTGGTTGGGGGTTATGAGGAAAACTGTCAGGGATGGAGAAGACAAGCCTCCTTTGCTTCTAAAGGTAACATGCCAACATGTTTTACTATTTTAATTGTACAATTATTTACCACTATACAATTATAGATTATGCAACTGTTTTTCAGATCTTGGAATAAGCAACGTGCATGTTAGTTGCTGTAGTCTACTGGCACCTGTTGGTAGAGCAACATGGTACATGTTTTACCTAATAGCTCAGATTCAAAACTTGGTAAGTTCTAACTCCAGCACAACTTATGCGGTTTTAATGTACAATGCTATTGTGTTCCTCTTTTAGAGTGGCAAATACTATGTTGTTTTCGTTGGTCGTGCTCCTGGCATATACGACAATTGGGCAGAAGCAAGTAGACAAGTTCATAAGTTCGCAAATGCCGAACACAGGTCATACAAAGATCGATGAGAAGCAGAATCTGCATACATGGAGTTCACGCAACATAATGGTAGGAATGTGCAGTAAGGTGCTTCCCCATCGCGGACATCTCCTACCATGTCGACATCAAGCCCAGGGGGGACGTCTCAAAGCGAAGGAACCAACTGTTGAGATGGAGACGTTAGGAACAGATAGTTGAGGTATCAGTTAGACGTTGCCATTGAGGAGCATGACCATGCAAGGAGGATTGCAACCTTGAGTACTAACATGCTGAGTGAAGTGGTAGCCTATGTTATGGGAGATGATGAAGTTCATGATTCGACACAACAAAGAAGCGCAAAATGAAGGCGAAACTATGGCTCCTGAGATTGGCTGTAGAAGTTGTTGAATAGCCTGTTGGTCTCTCTAAGCACAAAGTTTATTTTGATCTGTGTTGACATGTAATTGCTTGTACTCATTGTTAACATTGGCTAGATTGTTTTGGTAATTGTGCTTGGCTTTGGATAGCCTATAAGTACTTTGTCTATATCTTTGTGCCTAGGGAAAATAAAATACACTTGTTCTGAAGAAGTTGCGAAAATAATAAGCAATTTGACAAGTCATAACGCTTATGTAATATACCTCCTGCCTATTATGATTTTGCAGCATGAAATAAAGCCATCTTGGAACAGAAAATCTAGAAATGAACACCACCTAGCAACGAAACAAAAAAGGCATTTGCCAAACTCTTTCATTACCTAATATGCTCTCATGTTGCACATAACCTAGTAACATATAGAAATGTACGTTTGCATTGCATTTAATGATATTTGTCATTTTACATTTATCATAGTGCCTTAGTAGAAGCTGTTCAAACATCTGTGTATAGAACCTAATGTATGCACATAATACTCATTCAACCACTAGCTGTCACGTGTATGTGCAATATATTGTCTTCTAGTGACACTAACTAACTAATGAAACCAACTCACACCTGGAAATGCTGTATATCTCTTCAAGGGAGATTGGTACATGTATTCAACTCGAAAATATTCCACTTATTTAAATTGCAGACATTCTAATTTCTGGTATATTAGAAAGTTGTAACAATAGAATTGTAATGAAGGAGAAAGAAAATCCTTGACCATAACAAATCAAAATAGACAAAGATCATTTCCAGGGAACACAATGAAGCAAACTATCAAACTCACAACAAAGAGTAATAGAGTACATTACAAGGGGAATGAGATTAAGTTCCCATTCCAAGAATTCCATCAGTCACTTTCTCAACAGAACTACTACTTCTTTACCGCTGCAGGGGCTTTAACTGCCTTAGCATTTGCAGCCGGTTTTCCCCCACCCTTTTTCCTGGCTTCTGGAGCAACTACGACTTCTATCTCACTATCTTCATCATCATCATGAAGGTTCTGGATAAACCTAACCTTGCTTTCCAACTTTTTCAAACTCCATTTCACGTTTGTTCAGTAGAAATTTCTGCACAAAATACAAAAATTGCAATTAATAATTGTTTCCCTAAGATATGGCTGAAGTTATTGACTATCAGCTCTACTCTTTTGCTATTAGCATAAGTGAGCTCACCTTTGTTTTCTCGTAAAATTCAAGTCTTAAATGAAAAAAATCTTCAAGAACTGCAGGAAGGAAAATCACAATATAAGCTTCTTGTTGACAAAGTCACTGTATTTTATGAGCTTGCCCATCTGATCAAGGTGAGTACCAGCCTGCACATTCAGAAGATGTTATAGTAGATATATATTCATTCACTTTATCTAAAAACACAAGAAGAAAGCATGGCAAAACTTTGACCTCAAACTGCCTAAGCCAGCTCGTCCTCTCTTCTATCTTCTTCTTACTAAGTGCCAGCTCAATGGCCTCCCCATCCTGTTCATCTTCCCAAATAAAATCTTTCCTGTGTTTCACAAGATTGCAAAAAGTACTCTCTTCCTTCCTTTGCTGTGCTTGTTCCCAACCCCTAAAAAGACAAACAAATCAATATGCAAAGGACAGAAAACAGATAATAAAATTAAAGGTTCTGTAATTGGTTCACATGTAACAAGTTTAACAATGCTAATATTTTAACTAGTTAACTGAAAATACCAACCTTCACAATAGGAGTGATAAACTCAATTAAGAAAGATGAAACTTTTAACATGATCATATATACGAATGAATAAAATTGATCAACAACCCTTTAATGTGGGAACCATCATGATCCTGTACAAAAAATTAGAGTTAAAATTTTATATTTGTTGAAGGCTGTCAGTGTGCCTTGTAGAGAGAATTGTAAGCATAAAACAAGAACAAAACAATAAGAGAAACTTAAGGCGCACCTGATCAGTCATACTGTGTATAAAATGACCATCTCTCAAAGATTTTACATTGTTGTATTCTTTATGCTGTTGAAGTCCAAGATTCTGCTTTATGTACCCAATTTCTTTATAGAAAGTGAGCTGTTTAGCACTGGCCTCTCAGTTGAACTTTTACTATGCTTATGCTTGTTGCTATAGTTATCATTGGTTGTTTCTTTTTAATGCACCCTTCTCCACTTTTAAAAAAAGTTCACAACACCAACTACTCACGGGCTCATAATATGCAGAGAGAATATAGTTCCTCATCATTATAGGGGCTTCACATGCCATTCATGGAGTGTTAGCTATAACTATTGATGCCCTCCTAAAAGTGTCTCTCACTTCTATAACACTTGCCCTCATGGATCCAATAATTCTCCTTGTTCTTGCATCTCTCTTCACTCATCCACTTTCTCTAATATTCCAACCAACAAATATCCCCTCTCGGATTACTGTAGGGGGCGTTGTTTATTGTGATATCTGTTCCAGCAACACTTTCTCAAGACACAGCTACTTCTTGCCAAGGAATTAACCCCTAATCCACATCTAGTCTATAGTTTCATTCGATCTTCCAAAAATAAAAAATAAATAAACGTCTTGAAAATTGTTGTTCCCATAAACATGTTAGAAATTAATCCTAGAGAGTGATTTATAGGTTTAGTGGATTAGTGAGTCCCCAAAAAAAGGAAAAAAAAAAAGGGTCAAATCAATATGAAATAATAGGTCTCAAAAAAGGACTTTAACATGGTTAATTGTAATTCTGAATTAAAACTAAATCAATGAGTAATTGTCAAATTTTTTACTTTAACCCGATCCAAGTGAGACCTCTTCTTCCAAGTTATTAAGTGTGGGGTTTTATTGATTAGGTGCGGATGTTCAAATACAATACAAATTCAAAGCGAACTCACCCAAAACCACAGAACAGATCACATTCTCAGATCACATTCTCAGATCACATTCTCAGTCAACAGAACAACAAATAAGCATGGAGTATGTAACCTAGGTCTTTCAACTTAGCGGTAACAACATTGTGCAAAGTAAGCTTAATAAGGAGCTCATCTGCAGCCTGGAACGTGCTAGTTTTAAAGACAATGTCAAATGTGATTACAGTGAAGTCTAAGCAAGACAATCCCTGTATATACAACTTGAATGCACTGAGTTATAGGCCATCTAAGAAGAATGCTACTCTATGTGGAAATCAATAGGAATTTTCAATATATTTGAATGCCTGAAAGTGCTTTCTTCCTTACTTCCCACCATATGGATTCCCTCTCCCTCAATTTCCATTCCCTCCATTGCAATTAACCCTCCATTACCCTTTCCTCCTCTACCACCATTTTCATCGCTACCCTTTCCTCCACTACCACCTTTTCCATCTTTGCCCTTCCCATTCCCAAGGCTCCCTCCTTTTCCTCCAACTCCCTCTCGTTTTTTTCCCACCTCCTCCACCTGCATTTAATATAAGAGACCCAAGAATTTGGATACCTTATTTTTTATTCACTTTCTCCTCCCCCACCACCAACATCTAATCTAATCTTGGAGACCCAAAAACTCTTGGAGACCCAAAAACTTGGATACCATATATCCCTCCATCCCCTCCATCCCTTTCTAACGACCCTCAAAATCAAAATCCATAGCAATTGCTTTATCTTATTTGTTCTTCAATTGTTCCAAAAATATGATTAGTGCTTAAAGGTTACAAAACCTTCTATGTTAATGTTGGAAGATAGATGCATATAGAAACTACGATATAATTTGCCTAACTACATTGCAGCTATAGGAAAAGATTTTCAAAATATTCCAAAATTTTTGTATGATTCTAAAAAACAAGAAGAAGAAGTAACCACATATATGTACAAATTCTCTATTAAATTTGTGATTCCCTCACCCTAGCAAAAATACAAACAGGAAGAATTTAAGAAGAGAATGTCAAAGAGACATAAAGATCACCTAATTTCTGAGTGCAAGTTTTGTCCCAAAAGTTTGAGTTGATAAATTAGTAAAACCCATCTCATCTCAGTAATTAATATTTAAATTGAAGAGCATCACTGAATAGTCTTATTTAATGGCTTCTTATATCAGGTAGAGGGGTGTTGCTTGTATGATATCAGCAATAGATTGGGCTACACAATTCAATGAATAGAGAAAATTATAGTTCCACAATGAGTAGAGAAAATTTGTAAAGCAAAACCCTAACCCTTTGTCCAACAATTATAAACTCTAGTTCCAACGACACAACATCAATTCTTAACCCACCACAACACCTAGTACAAATTCTGCCACCCCCATAAATAGACCTCATCCTATTATGAATTGGTCCTTAAAACCCTTGTGAACACCTACTAAAAACCATCTTCAACATAGCAAAACAAGTTTGAATTGGTGGTCGTTGTTGTTAATTCCTAACAAAGTAAGAAAGAAACATAAGTCAAACCAGTTTTGGTTGGAATTTTACCCCCATATGCTCCACATCATGCCGAGCTTCAGCGATCTTTTCGTTTCCTCACAGCTGCCTTGGCAAGTCTCGTCTTACCTGAAATTGAAAGCAGAGCACATTACTTGAATGCACACATTCCCTAACAGCCAAAATAGAGTTTAAACAGAGGGATAGACCATGTTTTGTACTGTGTACGTGTATGTGTCTTATTATTAATATTTTTAACTGAGTTTAATTATTGTTTTGGAATAAAAGTACTTTTTACTGAGTAAAATTTCTGACTAAATAACCATATACACAACCGTAGTCATTCACAATTAATTCACAGTTATTGGCAATAATATATGCAACTACGACAATTGGCATATCTATTTGAACTATTAGCTCGACGTTAATGCAACATTTGGTGGGATGGAAGTCTACATGAAGACAATATCCAACTGCGCTATATGTACATGTACATTGGGTCATCTTCCCTTTCACATTAAATGCATTCACTGGTTGTGTTTCTCATCTTATTGTTTGATTAAATAACTTTGGAAGAAGGTAGCAGGGGAATGCATGGTATTTACCGTCACCGGTCCCGCAACCAGAGGGATGTATGTCAGTGCGAAGTGATCTTCGCAACCCATGGACCGGCTCAATATTTTCACTCCGTATTTGTTCAATCTGTGCAGCCGGTTCGTCGGGGTTAGGAAGTGAAGGTTCCTAGGTGGGCTCAGCCTGAACTACAGGTGGGGTCGGTCGACCAGGTGTGGGTACAAATATACAGCCTCCGTCATGGGCAGAGCCGCTGAACAATGGTGAAGACAGCGGAGTGGGTAGTGGGGATCGAGGGCGAGCCTGAGCATGGGATATGTGTTCTGCACTATCGCCATGGCCAACAGGATGGGATGCCTGGGTAGTGGCATCAGACGTGCATTGCGATGACCCGGCGCCATCCATGTACGTGTCCCAATCAGCCTCCAACGCCTCATCATCTGTACAAAGACAATTGTATTTATTAAGATGACAACGAGGAATTGAGTCACTGAATAAACGAGATAAGTGAGAATCGTTTCAGTTTTGGTAATGGAGTGGAGTTTAAGCCATTGAAATTTGTGAAATCAGAAGAATGGGATATCGTGTGTGGCTGTGATGAAAATATACTTCGCTACTATAATATGACCTCTAAATAAATTACAACTGAAAGTACTAGAATTGGAAGTCAATAAGAATTGGAGGTGTTAGAGTTGGAAGTTACCCAAGTCATCCTCATCATCAGGACCACCTCCACGATCTCCACGACCTCCACTACGTCCACGCCCTTTAGACTCACCACCTCGCCCGCCACGGCTTGTGGCCTGTGTGGTCGCCTCACTCGCCATAGCATGCGCATTATCCAATGCCACTCCGTTCAACTCCCTAACAAGATCCAGCGTCTTCGTCAGCTGGTTGTAAATTTCAAAACCTGGTTGGCATTGCAATAGCATTTCCACATTGGACTCAATCTACGGAATAAAGGAGTCGCATTAAAACTTTTCTGGTGCCTTTAAACATTGAGAAAGTATAAAGATTTCAGGTCAAATCGTATGATATTTGAGTATATATCTTGGCAGGTAATTCAGGTCTGATTTGGAAATAGATTATGCATGATGAGCTTATTCATATATATATGAACATTGAAATGGCATACCTGGTGGCAACAAATGCATATCTAGTGGCGAGAAATGAAATGTAAAAACCCAATGAATGTCAAAATATTGAATCGATGGCGCCATAAAACTTAATATTCATAATGCTCTTTGCAACACACGTATAATATCAATCCATAAAAGAAGCATTGAATGGTTGCCTTACCAGGATTTCCCAATACGCCGACTCTCGCGTAATGTACTGTCTGGTTGACCTTCGGTACTCGGCCATGTAAGCAGCAAGGTACGTCGTGTCCCCATCCAAAGTGGGTGCGTTGGCAACACGTTCCCCTCTATGGGCCCATCAGTCAATGTAGATAGCATGTTCTTGCACCCAATCCCTCTCTAGTTTACCTTAGAGGGAGATTCTGTGGAGTTCAATTGACGTATCCACCAGAGCCGGTGGCGCTTGCTTCATCCCAAACTGACGAAAGACACGTTCGGGATAATGATCCTCTACTATCCAAAAATAGATCAACGGCACTGTGGCCCTCCATATATGTCGACCAGCAGTGCAATATGGGGGCAATGAGTCTAGGACATCCCTATACGGCTCCCAAACAACTTGAATAAATGTTCAACAAAAAAACAAATAAAATACGTACTTATTTGTGGCAATCCTCAATTTGAGCAAAAATGTAAAAGATCATTGAAGAATCACTTTACTAAAAATCCTAAGTCATTATTGACCCTCTTATTGGATTTTACATGGTAAGATGCACCCGAATACTACTGGTTGCACTAGCTAAAACTGAGGGAGAAATTTGAAGGGTTCATAGCTAAATATGTGTGGAATAAAAACCACAAACATCAATTCAAAAGAAGGCCAATCAAGGTACTTTATATTGATTGCCCACAATTGTGAAATGATCGTAACTAATTCCTTGTATATATATGGTCTACTTGACCAACGTTACATTATTAACTATACACATGCAGTAGTTGACAACCCACCAGGTGAAACAAGAAAACTAGGGAGAATTATATTATCGTGACATGAAGCGGTAGAATACCTGGTGTGCCCGTATGCTCGACAATGACACACGATATGCAGCTAGCACATGTGTGGTATGCTCTGTCGTGCTCTTCGGCCCCTTCCATATAGTAAACATACAATTGTGTTAAATGGTCATTGGTTAATATCAAACAACCATGCTGCCATAAGAGTAAAATGCTTACCAAAAATGAAGCCAGTAATTAGCTTTTACTTTTTCGTTGGAAAATACTTATTACAAATAAGTAAGGAAATATGGTTTTTTTTTTCCTCCATACAATAGTCATGAAGCATAAAAACGATTATCAATTTTAGTTTGCATTTTAAATTTTGAATAGCTTACTCTTGGATAGCCAGCAGTAGGAGAAAGGACACTTCAGAAAGCATCAAATTTGAAGAAATCTATTTATCAAGCAACAAATTAATAGACGGATTAAGAAATCCACAACAAGCAAATCAAAGACACTCTCCTAAGATTCTACCAGCAACATTCTTCCCTTTGTTTTTTTTGTTAGTCAGAACCAAAAAACCATTTTTCTCAGTAAAAGATTTGATTTGCATTTCATTCACTATTGTATTTCTCTCTAACAAAGCCCTCTTCTCTCTCTTACAGATCTGTTCTTACTAATCAAAAGTCCCTCAGGTTCTCTCTAAGACTTTGTCTCTGTCTATAGATGTGTGTGTGTGTGTGTAAATGAAATGAAAGTTTTGATCTTTTTGGGTTTTCAATGTATATGTGTATGAAAGAATTTCTGGGTTATGGTTGTTGTGGCACTATTTATTCAATTTAGTTGGGTAAAAGGAGTGGTGGGTTGGTTAATTTTTGTGGGTTTTGCATGAAATGTATGAAGGGTTTAGTTTGCTTTTTGTTTGGCTTTATTTGAATTTGTGAGTAGTTGATGTAAAATCTTCGCAAATAGAGCATGGGAAAGTGCGTGTGATATTGCATTTAGGAGTGATAACAGTGGCAATGAGTTTGCTGTAGATGAAATTAGAGACGTTGTGATGCAAAAGACTTGAACTTTGGAGCTATATAAGGATTAGCAAAACAATCATACCAATGAACTTATTTGTAAATATATGTGTGATTCAGAATTGAAGATGGCCATGGCGATGGGCTCCCCTTCCTTATAGAAAATTCTAAACCACCCAAATAGTGTAGTGTGTGTATTGACTTTTGAGGAGAGAGAATCAGAAATGGCAAGGTCTTTTTGGTTTTTGGGTTCAAAGTTTCATTCAAACATGGCTTCAAGGGCTGCCTCATACCTCAGGATCCCTGTGTTCCAGAGAGGCTTTGCTTCTGGTATGTATCAGACTTTGCTTTGATGGGTTGTTCTTTTTTTGCCTTTTAGATGTATATATTAATCAGAAAGACTAAGATGTGGATTTGGATCTCTCATTTATATGTTAGTTGGTTGAAATGGTTGATCTATGATTCTTTGATCAGAATATTGGTTTTTGGAAATGGGGTTTGATTGTTTTTGTCATTGGTATCATATTTATTTTCCAGGTTTTGGTTTTTGTTACTACTAAGATCAATGGGTTCTTGGTTTTTGGAAATGGGGTTTGTTTGTTTTTGTCATTGGTATCATATATACCAAGTTTTTTTTATTTATTTTTTATTTTATTATTATTAAATTACTGCTGAGATCAATCGATTCTTAAATCTTGGCATTCCTTTATCAATATATAGTCTGGGTGTGTGTGTGTGTGTGTGAAAGCTATACTTTTTATAGTGTGGTCAGTTTCTTGTTGTGCTGGAATTCTGATTAATGTTAGGCCAATTATCACCATAGATTGTCTAAACTCTTAAGAACCAGTGGGTTCTTATCATTGTGATATTCTTATTATTGTTATTGTTAGATCATCTATATGAAGGTCAGTTGAAATTTCCTGTAGAGGTTGTTATAGAAGAAAACCAAAAAGCTGTAATTTTTCTCAGTATCATCTCTACCCCCATTTCAAATCTTTCACAGATTCCTCTATTTCTCTAATTCTAAATGGTCCTCACCAGGGCAAAAGTGGCACTTGCAGCAATTTTTTTCTTTATTGTCTACGTTCAGCTATTTTTCAACTCTTTATTTATTTATTTCCTGCACTTGGAAAAAAGTAGGTGCCATATTTTTTTTTGGCCTAACAAACTCTAACCCAAATGACACTTCCTTCCCTTGTAAGATCATGGTGGAGGCTAAGTTTGTGGGTTTAAGACCCGTTGAGTGTGTGTTAGTAACTAGTCAATAAAAGTAGAAGGTGAATTATGCTCAGGTTGCACAGTGTGCTTACAATATGGTTCATCTCACTTCATCATTTGCACACATGAGTGTTTGGATAAAGTTATTGGCATTAGCCTTAGTGGGAACCATTGCAAATTAAGGGAAAAAAGTATATTGCATATCTATTTGGTTACTTGGTTACTGTCAGAATGTAAATGGGTGATCAAAGCATAAATGGGTGATTTGGAAGATTTTAATTCGACCTTTAAAGCACTCCAATAGGTATGGGTGATTCTTTTTGTATCTACTGATTATGTGCCAATTTTAATACGAGAGAGAGAGAGAGAGAGAGAGAGAGAGAGAGAGAATGAATAGATACCAATATTTTCTCTTCAACTTCCACATCTTAGTACTAGTATTAAATTTGTATATAAAAGAAAGTACTAGTATTATATTAAAAATTATAATATATGTTTCACAAATGGATTTATTATTAAAGTCAACTATAGAGACATGCATGGTGAATGACAAATGCCATGACAATTGAATCAAACTAATCAAATAACATACCGACAGGCAAGGGGACCTGCATCCATCGGTGGTTGTGGTGGCCTCGTAACAGGGCATATCAATGGGAACCTTGAATATGCCCACAGCTGCACCAACATCAGCGCACCTCCAATCTACATCGTCGTCGTCTCCGATGCCTTGCATAGGTGCCTGTACAACCAGGCTAATGCTCCACTACCCCAACTGTACCTCTTCGCGTTGCTGATCGGGTTCAGGAACTGTAGAGGCCTCACCGACACCCGATCTGTCGACTTGTCCATAAATAGAATGGACCCCAACAACACGAGTATGTGATAGTGTGCGTGTTGCTGCACTACCTCGTCAGTAGCATCCACAGCGAGGGGACCTCTAAACTATTCCTTCAGCCAGCTGACTCTTATCCTTGCCCCAGCAAGGATAGACTTGTTTTCATGGGGACGCGGTACTGGGTCTGAAGGAAGACAACCCAGTAAATCACGACACAATGCAAGCCAATTCCCCTTGGCACTCCCAGTCATAGGCAACCCATCAACAGGTACCCCTAGCATCACCTCAATGTCTTGTAAAGTGATACCCATCTCTCCATGCGGTAAGTGGAAGGTATGCATCTCCGGACGCCAACGCTCGACCAGTGCTGTGATCAATGCGTGATCAACTTCCATGTTTGGAACCTTCGATAACCCTTCAAAACCTGCCTCAGCTATGTAATGGGCAATCCGTGGGCCTAGCCCATGTCGGGGTAACTCCCAAGATCGGCGTCTACACTTTAGCACGCCTGGCACTACCTGCACACGAAAGAGCGTTGTCTTAGGATAGTGCACATGAAATAACTATAAGAATGGTACATAATAATAATATGCAAGAAACAGTATGCTAACTGGTTAGTTATGATCAATTTTACAATATGTTAATTACGATGTTAACTGGTTATTCACTCTACCTCAATAGCAGATAGGATCAATTCAAGATCAATGACATTGTTTAAAATTCGCAATAAGGTGATGGGCATTATGTTTTGAAATGAATAAACATAGTGCTTCAATATGTCAAATGGAGTATAATAAGAATTAGAATTCAAAAGTCGGTTGTCTTATGTGTAGCCACGTGGGGTTTGTGTGCGCACCTTTGGGAAAATAAAGGCAACAGATTTTAATTGATTACTGTAACTTTTAAATGAGATCTACTGACTTTGAATATACCTTTTCATTAGCCACTGCTAATGTTTAATATTTTTTGTAGTATTAGTAGTTTCAATTTATCTGGAAATAAGACTAGATGCTGTTGATGAAAAAGTGTTTTTAAATTCACGCTTATTTATGCTTCATACCATTTTCTCTTTTGATTAAATAAAATTATGCCTAAACCAAAACAGAAATGATACCATTTCGAACATCTATTTACAAATAATCAAAGAACCCTACAAAAAGAAAATGAAACGATTTCAACACGTCCGAAGTTCTATACAAGTATGTACCTGACCGACAGGTGTCTCCCACAGTGCCATGGATCAATGCACCGGCTGCCGCGTCAACTGTGTACCATTTACGAGTCCAGGCTCCACACTTTGCAGTTGTTGCATATCTGACACGCACGCAATCATGTTAATATACCGTTGAGCACAAGCAGACATTAACAAAGTTCGCTGGACTTGCAATTATTAACATTCGTAATTTCCAATACAGCTAGGACTTGCGAAAAACATAGAACTTGTTTCAAAGGGAATATAAGTTAACCTTATTACATATTAACTATGAAAGTATCAAAACAACTAACAAAACAACTAAAATGCAGCTTTCGGCACAAAACAACGTTTGAAAAGATAAGGATATTTAAAAAATTACAAAATGGTGGGAACGTAAAGCATTCAAGCTTTTATTTTTTATTTTTTATTAAGTTTTGGTCCCAAGGGAAAGGGGAAAGGGGAAAGGGGAAAAGGAGGGACCCCTTTCATACATCATATTCCATATACTTTGTTCGATATACTTTGTTCCAAGTTTAGAGAAAAATCTAAATATAGAAAAATCTAACAGCCAAAAATCTAACAGGCAAATAGCAATCACAGCTTAGAGTCTTCATTCGATCTAATTTGTTCCAAGTTTTTATAATTTTCTCTATTCTATAGTTGGCTATACTGTCTGTTTTGTAGTGTAGTAGCCTTATGTGAATGCCAGGTTCTGAAATACATTGGAGTAGATAAGGTTTCACAAACATATTCCATATAACAAAAAAAATTGAGATTCTAGTACTAGCAAAAAACCATAACATAAAATAGAACTAGGAACAAATCCTTCTTAAATATATTATGAAATTCATGAGTCCAAATGATAGAGTAGGATTACAATAATTCTATGAAAACTAAAAAAATTAAGCACAGGATAATCACATTACCAATGGATAAACACATTAAACAAAGAGCTGTGATTTAGATCCAATGTAGAGTTTTACAATATGGATAAATTATGTCAGTTCCAAGGGAGAAAAGAAGCAGAAGAAGGTAAGAGTCTAGTTCCAGACTTATGATTAAAACTCAATATCTCTGTAAACATGTTAAAAAGTCCTATTTCAGCTTTTGAACATATGTTCCCAATCAGCAAATTTCTTACACATGCAACCACATAAGTCTAATATGCATTCATTCACTGAAAGTCTGGCAGAGAAGCACAATTTAAACAACTGACATTAATTTTTCCAATAATTTGAGCCCAACTTCTATTCATTGGGAGAATCTGGCAATGCCTTACCTAGAAGGCTCTTGGCATAATTTCATATTTTCTTTTGACAGCTAAAAGTTAGCATTATTAGAGTAAGGACAACAATTCAACATCTGAAACCCCATGAAAGGCTGTAAATGTGAATCTTACTCAGAACATCCCAATGAACCCAGCAAATTTCCATATTCTCTTTAACAAAAATCAGAAAAAGAGAAAAGTAAACATCAATTACAATGACAAACACCTTTTCGATACATAATACAAAAATTTCGTTCACAAGTCAGTATAATTCATCAAAACCTGACTGAAATGACAGTAGATATACAGGGCATTAAAAAACAATTTTCCCTAATAATAAATACCATTGTCATGCCAAATGAACACCCGTACCCAAAACCCAGTTCAAAACCAAACCCAGCAAAGCTAAAACAGCAACAATAATAATGAATAAAGATAACTCTAACAGAGAAAAACTTAATAAGCCACACCCACACTCAAATCAGAGTACATGCACAAGCAACACATAACTCAGATAAAATGCAAAGGGAAAAAAAATTGAACTCGGCATTTACAAATTACCTTAATATGTTTCTAATCCTTTAACTCTGAAGATGGATTGGGTTCAGCTTCGCCGATGGTGAGGGTTATGGTGAGAGTGAAAGGTGTGGGTTTGGATGTGGGTTTGGGTAGAGGTTCAGAAAGGGTATACTGAATGATTTGGTTTGGGTACGGGTAGAAATAAGAGAACTTGAAGATGAAGATGCATTGAACTAAGGGTGGCTACCGATCAGACTGAGGAAGGAGGAAGACAAACTATTTGGGAGACAGACTGAGGAAGGAGGAAGACAAACTGTTTGGGAGACGTTACATTCAAAATGGGATTATATTCTGCATATAACTCGGTTTCCTCATCAGCGAGTTCTAAACAGTTACATGGGAATATTTCATTGCCCAAAATCCACGCTGGATGACCAGCGTGGCAGGAACCTGCCTTGAACTCGGCTATTAGATGATCGAGTATTTTAAGTAACTCGGCTTTAGGGTGATCGAGTATCGAAACAGGGGCACGCCCCTATATAGTTTCGAAACAGGGGCACGCCCCTATATAGTTTCGAAATAGGGGCATAAGGCCAATTATTTTTCCCAAAAGGGGCAAAAGGCCAGAATGTCCGCTCAATGCTTGATATATTCTTTTTCTTTTTTGACATGGCAATGCTTTAGATGATGATTTTCAAGCCACATGCTCATATCTTTTGATTTTCATGATGGAAATGATGGATTGTATGTAATTTAAAGTCTTTGGTGCTATCTTTAATGTGAGTTACTAAATTCAATTGTGGATTAGTGAAACTAAATAATATGATTCTTATTCTGTTAAGTGGACATTTTCATGTGGTGGTCTTTGTTATTGTCAAGGAAGTTAATAAGTTATTTTCTTTTTCAAGGCATATAAGCTGCACTTTTGGGAGATCTAGGGTACCATGAAAAAGAAAGAACATTGCCTGGGGCTTGAAAACAACTTTATGTTGCTCTTTGGGACCATGATTTAACTTTGCCTTGAGGATAAAAATGAGATTACATCATACAAAGATACAATTGTATACACTAATGAAGATTTCCAACCATGAGAAGTGGAAGCATATAAGCATAAACAAATTATATTTGTATTTATTTGTATGTAAGTTTTTGACTTTATATTATTGCGATTTTAATGTGGAAATTGTTACTATAAACCTTGATTTATTTATTCAAATATACAAGTTTTATTTCTTAGTGCTTAATAAAGAAAAAAAAACATATAATATATTAAAATAAATTTCCTGAACTTTCCCGTGCATAGCATGGGTTAGCGACTAGTTTGACTAAAGGGAATGGTCAAAAATCAAGCTTGAAGAGCTTTTGCTTTGAGGTATTAGTTCTAAGCTTTTTCTTTTACTTCTTTAGTTTAATTCTGTCTTCATTTGTTTCTTTGCTTATTTCACATTTATATATGTCTATATAGTTTAGGTTTACGTAATTTTATGTTTTAAAAGCATGTTAGGTTGTTAGAATTCTTGTGTAGAAGTTCTGCTCTATTTTCTGTGTTGCAAGGGTTTCTAGTCTAAAACCCACATGCACATAATCTTAGCTACGCACGCAGGCTTGATTATGCGCACGCAGGCTTGTTCATGCATGTGCATGATCTTGCCTAGAAACCTTAACCCTAGTTTATTTGATTCTGTTTCTTGTTTCCTTACTTAAAGATGCTTCTATTTTAGTCCCTTTTTATGTATTTGTGGTTTTAAGCTTCTGTTTCACATGTTTGATTGTTTGTTTGCCTTTTACATGTCAGAATTAAGGTTTATCTTGTATTTTCCTTATTTTAATGCCATGAACATGCATTCACATGTTCATGCATGAATGCCATGGGTGCTGAGGTGCAGCAAGGTAAGTGAGGTAAGTCATGCACTAGTATGAACATGCATTTTAATGATGTAATGTGTTGTTTGATGCTTGATTTCATGCCTAAAAGTTTGGAATACATGTGATGATCTATGTTTGTTTGCCATGCCTATCTTTCCGCCTTGTTCTTGTTGTTGCCTTGTTTGAGATAACATGTTTTAGCATGATAGATATATGCTAGGGTTTATGCCATACCATGCTAGATGAATGCTAGGTTGGTTTGACATGTATGCTAGATTAATGTTAGGAGATGCCATGCTAGATGAATGTTAGGGTTTAGGATGTGATGATATGCATGATTAGATGTATGTTTAGGTTTGTGATGTGATGACAAACATGATAAATGTGTGGTTAGGGATGTTTGATGCCATGTTGATTGTTAGATGAATGCTAGCGTGTGTGTGAGTATAGATACAATATTGAATTTGTCTTTAATAGAGTTAAGGCATAAGACACAATGAGAGGAAGCCAACCTTAGGATTGGGCAGTTTTGGGTGCCTAGCACTTTCCCAAGACCGTACCTTAACTCCAAACCCATATCTTTGGTAGTAAGATCAATGTTCTTTCCTTGAGAAGACGCTATATATATGGTTCCTAAATCATTGCAAAAACTAGGTGGCGACTCCTAAACCCGTTGTGTCCACACCTCCCTAACGTAAGTTTGTAACTATAAAATTAAAAAAAAAAAAAAAAAAAACTATGTTCCCTAGCCCTTAGCCTGGTTCACTATTTTTCACTTTTTCACTAACCATATTTCACTTTACTAAGAGAATTTTTTTTTAAAAAAAAATTCGATCTTAACCATTAAATAAATAAATAAAAAGTGACAAAAACTAAAAATGTAAAACTTAAAAAGTGAGAGTGGTTAATAAGGAGTTTAGAACCTCCTGGCCTCCCAAATTTTCACTAACCATATTTCACTTTACTAAGAGAATTAAAAAAAAAAAAAAAAAAAAAAAAAAAAAAAAAAAAAAAAAAGACAAAACAAAAGAAAAAACAAAAGAAACTTTAATCTCTGAATAAAAAAAAATGACATAAACTAAAAAGGTGAAACTTAAAAAGTGAAAGCGGTTAATGAGGAGAAATTAAATTATTATAACCTCCGGGCCTCCCAACTCCTCTCAGCCAATGGCATTATGCCAGCTATTTTAAAATGATGACTCAGCACACCCCTTAGACAGAAATTAACTCAGATTAAAAAAGCAAACCAAACCCAAGTTAAAAAGGCAAACCAAGACGCTGAAGCAAAATCAAAATAGACACAACCAGATGTTCAATCAAGCTAACCCAAATTCATTTTGCTCCTATCAAAAAAAAAAAAAAAAATCATTTTGCTTCTCCTTCTTCTTCTTCACACTTTTAACAGTTTCAGAAAGAGATTTCAACCACCCTTCCCTTCTCTACTTAACCCTAAACCGAAAATTCGATAAACTTCAAAAACCCAATGAATTTAGTTGTCTCTCTCCCAATTTTCTGAAACACAAAATATTATTTAACCCACTTAGTTCTCTTCTCTCTCCCTTCCTACATCATTTAAGGAGTCTTTCTTTGTATGAACAATCTTATGCTTGATATAAGCATTTATAGTAGATTTGTAAGAGTAGCTCTCACCACCAAAAAGACTCGTCCTGAGCTTTCAATTTCAGACACATGAAAAGAGAGAGGCGGATAATATTAAATGGGTTTGACTGAAATTATGAATTTTAAATATAGGAAGTGGCTATGTGTTTGTTTTGATTTTGCTTCAGTTGATTTTCTTGCTTTTTAACCTAATTTGGTTCACTTTTTTAACTTGGTTTGGTTTGGTTTTTTAAGTTGAGTTAAAGTTTAGGCGAAACTACACTATTGGTTCTTGAAAATTACCTACTAATTAAGCGCTTTTGGTCTCTCAAGTTTCAAGTGAGCTTTATTAGTCTCTAAAGTTTAAAAAATTAACGCTATTAGTCCCTTCATTAACTTTTGTTAGTTTCATTGTCTATATATTTAACGGAACAATGATGTAGCATTTTTTTAATGACATGACAAATGCCACATTAGTTATTAAAAAACAAAATTGCCACATCATATTTATTTATATTAATTTATTTTAGTTTTAAAAACTAAACAGAAAATATAATTGAAAAGAAAAAGATTAAAACCTAAACAACCAATTCTCAAAAATCCCCAATCTCATCATCCAAAAGACTAAACACTGCCAATGTTAATCTATCTCATCGGTTTCCTTATACTTTTTTGAATTGTTTAGACGATATGGGCACCTAAAGGCATAAGGATGACAATGAGAAGAAACCAAGAAAATCAAGGATAGACGCTGATAATTATTCAAGATTATAAAGTGTACCATCCATTTTGCTTTCTCATTAACAAGGGCTACTCATCTTCCTTTTGAGTAGACATAATATGCGAATAAAAACCAATATGGTCTTTACCAAAAAAAAAAAAAAAAAAACCAATATGGATGCTGCCCCAAAATCGATTTTGGTTAAGATAGTTTTTTATTTTATCTTAATCTTTGATCTTTTTTCCTGTTTCGTTTTAAACTAAAATGAATTAATATAAATAAATTTGATTTGGCAATTTAGTTTTTTAAAAACTATGTGCTATCTCTAGTATTTGCCAACTCATTAAAAAAATGACAAAATTTAGCAACAAAATTGGTTGTAAGCTAAGACTACAACCTTACTCGATATCTTTTTATTGGAAGTGAATTTTGATAAATCCACCATTAGATTACATCTTCTTCTTATATTTTTCATACTTGCAAAATTTTTAGAAAATTAAATATCAATAGCTATGTTATTAATAAATTATTTAAATTTCAAGTTTTTATAGTTCAAAATTATGCATAAAGTAAGTTTATAGATCATATAGTAAATAATATCTGATTGACATAAAATTTGACGTTTGCATTATAAGTGTAAAGAACACACAATTCAACAGTTAGATTTTCAAAATATGTAGTAATGTTTATTTTATTGAATAAGGTTGTAGCCTTAGGCTATAACCAATTTTGTAGTTAAACTTTGTCCTTAAAAAATATCACATTATTGTTCCTTTAGACACATAGGCAATGAAACTAAAGGAAGTTAACAAAAGGACCAATAACGCCCATTTTTTAAACTATAAGGACTAAAGGTGTTCATCAAACCGCACAAACCGCAAAAATCGCACCAAAATTGCTCACAAAATGGCATAACCACACTGTACCGCAAGTAATAGTGCACTGCACCACATCGCATGGTGCACCACAGTTTGTGGTTTTATAATAAGAAAACCGCACAAACCTCACCGCACCGCACCCTCTCTATATATTAATATATTTATTTATTTTTAATATTAAATTTATTATTGTAAGGAGGTGGGCTTGGGTTGTGATGTTGGGCAGCTTCCTGCCGTACTAAACCTGAGTTGTTTCTGGGTGAAAGAGTCAAGACCGGTCCAATTGGAGCACACCTTGGCCCGGCTTGTGCACAAATCACACCGCGTTTGCCAAAGTCTATTTAAAAGCTCACAGCAGGCAGAGTCATTGTTAAGAGGTTATGGCAGCCAGACATAATATAGATAACATAAAGAAAATACAACCACTATTTCTGCCGCAATAAGTAAGGCAAATAACTTAAAAGGCCTCACTTTTAAAGAATAAAACTTAAACAAAGGGTTAGAGCGGGATTAGTAGAGTTAAAAGAATGAGTCTGCCGCACCAAGTATTACCGTGAGACTCTAACCAGGAAATGGAAAATTGCTCCCTCAACGTAAGTAACTTCAAAGGATAAATTAATTGCTTTGAGAGACCAGCCCTAGATGGTATGTGCCCGAGTATAAGTCGTTTTTTTTACTCCAATGGAGAACAAGGCTATTGAGGGAGAGAGGGAGTTAACCCATTTGGATGCATGCCTGCCATAAAACACTCTATTTTCTTTCTTTCTCCGTTCTCTATTCTTTTATTTTATCTTTTCTCTCTGTTTTCTTTCTTAGAATTCTTTTCTTTTCTTGATTCTCTCCTCTTGCCCCCCCCCCCTCTGTACATAGCCACGAGTCCCTTATATAGAGCCTGTCGTAGTCGATTTTACTATTCTAGCCCCTTAATGGCCCTTGTCTGACATGGGAGCCTTTTGCCGACCACTTACTGAGTCAATGGTTCTGACTACCACCATTGACCTGTGACCTTCAGACAACGAAGGTTCCTTCTCTACTCGTCCAGTGTATACCCTCTCCCTCTCGGTCTCTTATAGCATGCACCCCGTGGTTCTTACCCACCATTACCTCTTTTGGGTGGCATGTCATCTCAGTAGGACTGTGCCCACCGAAAGAGCCTGGGCAAGAAACACAAAAATGGGTTTCCATTCCTCTCCCCACCGCCAAACCGTGCCCTCACCCATGACGTCACCCTTTCCCATAGTGGCTGGGTATAGGCTGGTAATGCCTGGGTCATACGCATGCTTTACCTTCTTGATGTTTCATACGTTTGCCGAGATCTGAGAATGGGTGTGCATATCCTGTCGTGCGCTTTTTGGCCTTTTCTGGTGTGGATTGCATTTCTGGCAGGCCAACGTTCATGACTTGTCCCTTTCTTTGGAGGGTTGAGCTTTGTCGGATCATTGGGCCTCCTTTTAGTTTGGGTGTTTGCTTCGTGGCTTGACGTCTCCTGCCATACCAGATTGTTATTCCTGCTGCTTATCTCAATCCTGCCGGGCCCTTTTGGGCCTACCGTGTGTTTTCCTTCTTAGTAACCCAGTATACTTACTGGGCTCCTTCTTTCATTTCTTACGGGCTCCAATGTCCCTTTCTTCTTGTGGGCATCCCTGGCCCATTTTAGTTCTGTTTTACCCATGGACTTTTGCTAACTCATTTTGGGCTTCCTTGGCCCAATTACTCTATACTTCATCTTTTGAGCTCATGGGTTCTCCATTAGTCCCTTACTCTCTTTGTTTTCATTGCATTGGGCCTACTGTGACCTATTCTTACTTTTTTTCATACTTCCCATGGGTTTGTTTTTTTTTCTCTTTCCGGGCTTATTTAAGCCCATTTGCTTCTTCTAAACCCATCTCATGGACCCTTGAGCCATTCATTCCTGCCATGACTTCTGTCTACTGTTTCTTTTGGTCTGCCCATGTTACTGGGCCCTTTGTCTTGCTGGGCTTTGTCGAAAATGAGCCTCAACAATTATTAATAGTTTAATAACCCTAGTTTTCAAAAAAAAAAAAAATTAATAACCCTAGCAAGTGTTGACTAGAAAAGCCAACCCAAAATAAAAAAAAAACTAACTCAATAATTTAAAACTTGGCCCAAAAAAAGGGAAAAATTAGTTTTGGGCTGAGTAGAAAAAGCCCAAAAATTGAAAAATATATTGACTTCAAACCTTATCTTATATATAGTATCGCACATATGACTGCAAAAGTGAGGTGAGGTGCAATGCGGTTTGGCTTAACTCTAAACTGCACTGCACCGCACATGTGACCGCAAAAACAAGATGCGGTGCAGTTATGGTTTTAGCTAAACCGCACCACAAAGTGTAGTGCTAAAAATGGTCCAAAACCACACTGCACCACACCGCGAACACCCCTGATAAGGACCAATGAAGCTTATTTGAAACTTAAAGGACAAAAAATGCTCAATTTGTAAACTTTAGAGACCAACAATGTAATTTCGTCTAAATTTTAAGTGGGCTGAGAGGAAAAACCGGTGGCATAATAATGCCATTAGGTGAGAGGAGTTGAAAGGACCACATCCTGGAGGTTCAATTTCTCTCTTCACAATATATTGGTTAAGAGTAATTCTACCGACATAAACTATTTTATAATATTTTTATAAACTACTGACGTGGCTTTAGCATTTTCTAAATAGTTATTGTAAGTGAAAATGTGATATTAGTGATAGACCTATATTAGAACTAATGAGAATTTGGTACATCAGTAGTTTGTAAAAATGTGTGTAAAATAGTTTGTGTTTGTAATATTACTCATTACTTAACAAGGGGTAATTGCACTTTCACTTTTCACAATTATTGGATGAATTATAACATGCGCATAGAGATATGATTTTTTTGAGGTTTTGGACATGATGCAAAAGCAATACAAGGATGAGATTTTTTTTTTTTTTTTTTTTTTATGGGAATATGTGGATGAGATTGAAAGTTTAAAAATAGTAAAAATTTTAAATTTTTTATTCAATCTCAATCGTTGAATAAAAAATAGTAAAATAAAATTTTGAAAAAAAGTTAAAAAAAGAGAATCGTAAAAATTGATGTGAGAGGGAATGGATATGGATATATGATGCGTCCATTGACTTGACCCAGAGTGATTAAGCGGTGGTGGAGGTTGGTGGTAAAGTGGGTAGTGACTAAGAGTATTCAATCCACGTAGCCGGAGACCTTCGGAGCATCGGTTGGTGAAAACGCATTCGACCAGGCTAGCATCCTCACTCCTCGGTAATTTAATTTAATTTAATTAATTTATTTATTTATTTGTCTCCGTTTCTGTATAATCCAATTGAAGTAGTAAGGTAAGGAAAGTCTTCTTTGAGTGCCATCTATGTGATGAAATGTAATGTAAGATTGAGTAGAAATCATACCTTGCATTTCGTTGTGTCATTTGCCTTTGTTTTTCTTTTTTAAATTTGTGGATTTTATTTTCATAGACCAACATCGTGGTTCATTTGCACGGATATTTGATTTGATATTCTTTCAATTGAAGTTGATATGCTCCCGATCTGTGCAACTGTGATTGCGAAGAAGATCTATATGATGATTATATGATGTTTGCTTGTTAAATGTGCACATATATTCTGGAATAGATCTGGGCATTTCACTTTGTTCACTTAGCGATGTCTTCATATGAGGAACTCTTTTCACGAGCCAATCCTGATGAAACCATCAACAAAATCCCCAATGCCTTTGCCGCCTTGCTAGTTCGTATCTTTGAAGTCAAGCGCTTTATAAACCAGTCCAGCGGCAGCAACAACCTAACTGACAGAAATATTGGCACTAGTAATTTGAACAACAACAACAGCAGTCATTCCCCTAATGATGAACATTTGCGCAATAAGTTACACGAAGATCTCAGTCAAATCAATGAAGCCTTCCACCAACTTGAGCAACTTGTTCACGAACCAATCAAGGACTTCAAAGGCAGCCTTAATGACTTCTTCGATATGCTTCAGCGAGATCCTAGAGGTTCCTTAATGACCGAGCAAGTTCAAGCCAAGGTCAATGCACTCGAGAACCATGTGATGAATTTGAGGTTCAACATTCCGTTGGTGCTGCACAGCATGTCTTCCACAAGTTCTGATGTTCATCGATATTTATGGAAGAATGAGCCCAGTAGTGGAGTTGAAAAATTGCCTCGCTTACACCTGGGACATAAGTTTCTTTATAGTTCAGTTTTCGCTGAATTTAAGGAAGCTTTTGAGGATCTTGATATCAAGTTGAAGCGCTGTTTGTTGTGCTTTGCCGTAGTTCCGGAGAATGCGGTGGTAAAGAAGAGGCTTCTGATAAATTGGTGGGTCGGAGAGTGTTTAGTGGATCCTCCAGATACTGGAGAAAAGACTGATGAAGAAATTGCTGATGAGATTCTCAAGGAACTCATGTCGAAGGGCTTTATTGAGGCTGTTAAAGAAATGCACAAACTGGTGGCGAACAGGTATAAGATGCGGTCACGGATGCGTTATTTGGTTATTATTCTTGCCACGGAGGCTGGGTTCTTTGATTATGATTTTAATGGAATTCTAACTGAAAATTTTACACGGTGTAGCAGAAATTATTTACTGAAGGATGAGGATGGAACTCCAGAGCAGTTAGCAAAAACTAATTTAGAGCTGGAAAAACTGCAAACTATTTTCAATGTCAATGATCCTTTTCCCTTTCTGAAATTTGAGTGGTTTTCAAAGATGAAAAATGTCGAAGTTCTTTATTTGGGAAGGTGGCAAAGTTCAGGTAAGTATCACATTGAAATAGCAAGCACTGGGTTTTTGAAAGGGTTAAGGAATATGAAACGTTTAAGGCTTTTGAGCGTACAAGGAATCTCTGGAATTACTGAACTTCCCGATTCTGTAGGCAAGCTAACAACTTTGAGGATCTTAGATCTCAAAGCCTGTCACAATCTGGAGGCACTTCCGGACAAAATAGCTTTACTCAAGCAGCTGACACACTTAGATATATCAGAATGTTACTTGCTAGATGGCTTGCCCAAGGGGCTAGCACATCTCTCAAAACTTCAAGTCCTCAAGGGGTTTCTTATTGGTAATTCAAAGAGAGGAAGCTCATGCACTCTTGAAGATTTGATAGGATTGAGGAAGTTGGGCAAGTTGAGCATCAATACAAGCAGCAAGGCTTTCCCTACAAAAGAAGAGCTACAGGCCTTAAGCAAGTTGGAGGCGCTTCAGAAGTTAGCAATAGCATGGAGTATGATGAAGGAAGAAATTGGCGGCACTGGGAACTCAGATGACAAAGGAGATAATACAAGGCAACTCCGTGGAGCAGCAAAACTAAAAAAAACAGTTAGTGAACACTTCCGCAAATTACCAACACTGAAAGATCGTGAGACACCAGAGCCTCCTTCACAACTGGAGAAACTTGTATTTCAGTGCTTTCCTCACGGAGAAATACCTGATTGGCTGATACCTGGAAAACTGCAGAGCCTAAAGAAACTTTACATCAGAGGAGGAAAACTTAAAAATTTAGGCAAGACACAGGAAAATGAGAAGTGGAAGGTTGAGATTTTACGTTTGAAGTACTTAGAAGAATTTATGATGGACTGGGAAGAACTTTCGCCATCATTCCCAGATTTGATTGTCTTGGAGAATGTTGAGTGCACCATAAATTCCTGCCCATGCGATGAGAAAGGACTGTGGCTGAAGGAATCGAGCACTGACAGGAATACGTTATGAATCCACCTAGTGATTTCTCTTTCAAAGATTGGACAATATTTAAATGTTGTATGTTTCTGGTTAATTATCTTTCAATTTATTCCTACACAAAAATGTGTGTTGTAATGGATTTTACTGAGTTGTTATTTTCTTGCATAGCCTTCTTTACATCATCTAGAATGAGCTTTGGTTGCATCAGTTCTATGTGAATCGATCTTTGCATGTTAATTGCTCTGTTCAGCCCATGGTTGTCTATCTCTCCAGTCTCCACCCCTCCCCCACAATTTTATTGGCAGTTACAAATCACTGTATTTAATTTGTCTTGTTTACTGATTCATAAAAGGTTATTTAACATTGACTGATGGTAGGTACCAATTAGAAAATGATGTTAGACTATGATCCTTGATTAAGCCATTTATAATGCATGCATCGTGATAACTGTGTCATGCCCACTAATGGCAAGATAGTAAAGTTGTTTTATTGCCTTTTTTTTTTTTTTTTTTTTCTTTTTAGTTTTAAATATTATAATTAATCCCGTGCATAGCATGGGTCTTTGGCTAGTTAAGCATAGTCCCACATCTGCCACATAAGTGGTATTTTAATTACAAAATAACAAAAAAAGAGTTGTCAAAGTACATCTCTTTCTCCCTGTATAATTGTAGTGTTAAACTGTTAATCATATAGCTTAACATATTACCATTCCATTAAATATATTTTGTTTCTATTTTCATTTGATTTTTCATGTTTGAAGACAAACGTTTAATGAAGGTATTCATTTAAACATTAATTATTTCTGTATTATTGTTATTTGCATTCTAATTTAGGGAGCACGAACACTTCTTTTAGGATGTCGTTCCTGTGTTATATCTGTGTTGTACCGTGTCATACCTGCTGTTTCATGTTTTAATTTTTCAGAAATTGCACATGTCACCATGTTGTACCGTGTCTATGTCCGTGCTTTCTAAATTCTAATTCAAAGTATCCGGTCAGTCATAAACTCATACAACAAATTCAACGTGAACTCCACCAAAAGAAGGGTTTTTCCTTTTTAATCGCTACACTACAGCAATCCTACCCGCTGACAAACTCCATCTGCCTATACTAATTTATGTAGAACTTCAACTTCTCAACTCTATTTTAATCACTAACTGGAAACAAACCTCCACTCGTCTTTGTTAACTGCCCTTCTTATAATTCTAATCATCACTGCAGATAAGTATCTCAAAATCAGGTTGGTAAAGTGATATACTTAGTTTGTTTATTGGTTTAAGTGCGTAATCAGATTGGAAAGCCACACTTGCTCATATTGGAATTGGAGTAACACTGTGTTGTTGGATCATTTTCAAAAAAACAATCAGGTATTTCGTTGAATTCTTTTTCTATGTATAAGTTTCTACCAGGTTTTGTTTGATTTGTAGGAGATTTTTCTGCAGAAATCTCTATGCTTTCTTAAATGATTGTTCTGTAGGTTCATTGGATTAAAAGCAAAGCTTGAAATACAAAGTTTAGAAATGCACTTGATTTCAGATGGATTACACATTATGCATTTAAGTATAAAAAATGGATGAATTGAAATATAAAAGTTTAAATAATTGGAATTGGAGAAACCAAAATTAATCAGGAGTGTATTTCTGTAAACGGGCATGAAACATGGCATTGGAAACTTTGTAGTATGTCAATTTCCTTACTTGTCAACATGATGCCAAGAGGAAATAGGTGGGGACTGCTATAAGACTACTTAATTATCCTTGATATTTGAATTTATTTTTGAAAGATCATACACTCTAAAGGTTCATACAACTCCTTTAAGATTCAATCATTTTCTGTTAATCAAATACCCAACTTTCTCTTGTTTTCTTTTGTTAAAATTCTGTAAAGTTTCTCAATGATTTGATTCTGTATGCAGATGTGAGACAAGGTAAGAATTCTAAACCAGACAAGAGCTGGTGTTTTTTCAAAAAAGAAGTTGGTACTGCTAATGCATCTAAGAGCAAAAATTGAGTCTTACTTATCTCTATCCTTATATTGTAAATATGTAATAGCTTTCCTAAAAGTCAGATTAAGAATCCTCTTTGTTATCTCTCCACTGGCAGATTTAGTCTATCAAAATACAAGAAATCTTCAATTTGCACGCAAGATACTACAAGTGTTACAAGTTTCATCTTCTACTAGTACCTTTTTGAGGATAACTTCAGCTTTAGGGCAACTGCTTGTTCGGGTGTTCTACCACTGCCTTATAATGTATCAGTATTTTGTTCATATCAGAATATTGCAAGGTAGTAATAGTTACTTAGCTAATGAAACAGGTTGACTATCAGTTTGAAGCATTTTCTATAAGTCTTTTACCTATTAAAATAACAATATTCATAAAGCCTATATATGTTTGGAATTTCTTATTCCCAACAACTATTAAGAAAAATATTTATCCAGGTTAAACAGACAGATGACTTATTATGTAACAGGTTAGAAAGTTAATTTATAATTTCTGCAGCTTTGGCTTTTTGTTTATCCCTGAAAAGTTCGGATGCATATATGAAAACAAAGCAATAGGGTTGATGGATCAAAAGCATAGGTTGTTGATTCAACATAATAGGAATAATAAGTGGATTTTACCAATTTTATGTTTCATATACTGAGTAGCTGGCTAGCTGTAGTCCTGGAGAAAATATTGGCTGTTCCATTAAGATGGACCTTTAAACTTAACACATCCTTGAGCCTTATTTTGATAGTAGTTTTGAAATTACACAACATGATTTCCTTTCTTCTTTGATGTGGTCTTGAATTATTATTGCGCTTAACATACCATACAATCCAGCCTTTGTTTGATATCATAAAAATCATATAAATTTGGAATTTTGTAGGTGCAGTCCAGGAATTCATTTTAACGATAAAAAAGCTTTTGGATTGAATGCCTGTTCATAACAAATAAAATAAAAATGGCTAGCAGTCAAGCAAGAAACAATTGGTTAAAAAGAAATGTGAAGCATTAGTTCAATTCTATTCAAATCAAGTTCCTTTGGTTTCTACTAATTTCTTATTTTGATATCTGCTATTGCTAGGATTCAGTGCCCCTAGTAGAAAATATTGTTACATTGAGGAAATGGCTTGCAAGGAAGAACTGCACACCAAGGCTTTCTCACAACAACGTTCTCTAGAGGAAGTTATTCAGTACTCGGCAAAAGATGGGCTTTTGGGTACAAATAGAAGGTGATGTTTCCAAATTGCTCTCAGAATTCGAAATCGGTCTCCATTGATTAGCTAGAGCATTGAAGCAAAGCTTTGGTTTTCTTCTTTTTCCCACAGAGGTGTTTCATTGATCAGACTGCTTAATTTTGTTTAATTGAAATCTTGGTTATTCATCTATTTTACTCACTACTGATTGGGTCTGAAAATCAAAGTTCATATGGATGTTTGAGAATATTTATTTTCACCCATTCGAATTTTGAAATGTATCTTAAGTTAATTATGGTGAACATAATGTTAAAGTTGTATTTGATGTGGTTTTAAGGTTGCTTCAATCCTTGATCCTTGTTTCTTTGTTTTGGATGCCCTTGTAATCCCTTTGCTTATTGTTCTTTTTTTTCTTTTCTTTTTTTCACAAAATTGTGGAAAATGAGAAATGATTTTTCAGAACATCTTTCAGCAGTACACCCATAGGACAAAAGCCAACTCTTTAATTTCACAACTGGAAATGCATTTGTTTATTTAATTATGAGTTATGTTAATGGGTGTTCTTAAGAAAATTGTTAATAAATTATATTAGGAAAGTTTTAATATCATTTTCATAAAAAATATAAAAAGTTGTCAATAAAAATTAATTATTTTTTCATTTTTTCATAAAATGTTTCTAAAAATAGTTCTAAAACCAATGCCCTTATGACATTCCTTAACATTTTCTTTAATTATGGACAAAACTTAGGTACAATATTTTAAATGTTTGTTCTTTAGATTCTCCACTTAAGATTGAGTCATATAGTTACTTAACAAAAAAATACACTTTCATCCTATGAGAAAAAATTCACATGAAAAAATTTTAAGAATGAAATCTAAAGAACAGCACCTAAATACTGTATTTAAATCTTACCCTTTAATTATTTGGTATTCTTTTTTTTTTTTTTTTTTTTTTTTTTTTTTTTTTTTTTGAGAAGAAAACTGAATTTCATTAAAAGAAAAACTCAGCCAGAATCGGCTAAAAGAACAAAAACAATGGATGGGGGAACTTCCTCCCTCCAAATAACTAAGTCACTAACATGTTTCGCATGTCTAGCAAAGCTGTGAGCTACAGAGTTCCCTTTTCGCTTAACATAAGAGAAATTACAATTAAGAAAAGAGTGCATAAAATCTTATTTTCTCAATAAGGTTACCAAAGGTAGCAAATGACTGCTCTGCATCTTGAAGTGCACGGTTGATGATCTCCGAATCACCTTCCAAAGTAATGGAGCTAAGATTCAGCTCCTTCGCAAGGAGAATAGCCCGTCGAGCTGCTGCTGCTTCCACTTCTGCTACTGTCTGAGGAAGGGGAATCCTTTCAACACTAGATGCTACCACTCGGCCTGCACTGTTCCTGATGACAGCACCTAATCCGGCCTCACTGGTTTCACGAAAAACTGCTCCATCGTAGTTTACTTTCAACGTGGGGGCAGAGGGAGGGGTCCACCGAGAGTTTGAGTGGGAAGGAGTCTGTGGAGGGGCTGATTTCACTGGCTGGGCTCGATAAAAGTCCTGCAATTGCTGCTGAACCCGAGAGAGGGTCTGTCCGAGTGGAAGGACTGCATTACCAACTCTAGCTTGATTCCGTCTATGCCACAAGTACCACACCACCATGGAGAACATTTCCAGGTCCAGGTCTGCGTCAATAACGTAAAGTATGAGTTCCTGGAAATTTGAAAAAGTCCTTGTGTTCCTGAAACTCCAAACTTGATCAGACCTACACACCTCATCAAGGCAAGAACACGTCCACAGAGCATGTAATATAGTCTCGGGTTGCATTTTGCACTGATCAGAAGTCTCCTCTGTCAACACCTTCCTCTGAACTAAGCTGGTCTTGACTGGTATAGCATTCTTTATTTGGTATTCAGTCTCAAAAGTACTAGGAAGGAAAAATATATTTTGTATTTAATTAAAATGCAGGGATAATATGGCGCTTAAAATGAAAATGAATAGACTGATTCCTCTAAATGGACTTGTTATCTCGTTCCCATGTCAATGGGCTTTGGAGTTGATTCCGTGGGCCCTGCTTAAATTGCTCCTAAATGTTTATTCAGTCAGCCACATAGATAGACCAAACTCGTGGGCTGTTGGCCTGAGCATTTATTGGCCTAACCCATTTTCAAGCACTAATTCGATTAGCCATTGAGGACCAAACGACCAAGTCTTTGGGCTGACCATGGTATCAACCTTTCTGACTTCTTCAGGATGTTTATCTTCATTTCATGCACCAAGTACCATGGAGGCTGAACAGTAGCACTTTCATCAAATTCAACTTTCACATTATGTGCACTCTCGTTTGAGAGAAGTGAATGGAATGGAATAGAATGGAAAAAAAATGAATGAAAAAAATAATTTTAAAATATTCTTCCCTTCCCTAGTTTGGGAGTTTTAATGGGAAGAATGGAAAGTCTATTCCCTTGTTTTGGAGTTTAAGTAGGAGGAAATAGAATTGATAGAAGAGAATACTCATTCCTCTCTATTCCCTTAAAACCTTAAATTTTCATTCTCCCCGAAATTGGGAGGAATGGAAGGGAATGGAATTAGATTTAATAAATTTTTTACTAAAACTCTCAAAATACCCCTATATATTCAACCATTTATTTTAAAATAGGGGTCTAATTGTAATATTATCATAAAAATGATTCCATTTCATTCACTCTATGTTACTTCCAAACAAGATTACTTACATTCCATTTATTTTCATTCCATTCCATTCTTTTCCATTCATTTCCCTTACTTAAATACATTCCATTCCATTCTATTCATTTCCATTCCCTTATGATTATTCTATTCCATTCCATTCCCTTCCCTTATGAACTCCCAAACGAAGCCTAAGTCTTTGCTCTTTGTTGAACTTTCTCTTCTTGTTGTTTAGACTTCGTTTGGGAGGAAGGAATGGAATGAAATGAAATGAAATGAATTTTTTAGAGTATTCTTCCCTTATCTTGTTTGGGAGTTTTAATGGAGGGAATGTAAAGTTCATTCCCTTGTTTTGGAGTTTAAGTGTAAGAGAATGGAATGGTTATGAGGGAACACTCATTCCTCCATTTTTCCTCAAAACCTCAAATTTTTGTTCCCCCAAAATTGGGAGGAATGGGAGGGAATGGATTTATGTTTAATAAATTTTTTGTTAAAACTCCTAAAATACCCCCTTTAATATATATCAACAAGTTTGTCCACGAAATTGGACAAGGATATTGGTTTTTCTTCCTTGTGAAGCATCCTGTTGAGTTGCAATAAACAGTGAATTATGTAGTGGAGAGTAGTGCACACAAAATATATGTAGTCCATACATATAAAGTGCCCTATCTATTTGTTCCAAGATTTTTTTTTTAAATTTTTTTGATAAAATGTTTCAAGATTTGTTTATGCAGATAGCAGACTCAACTATAGGGGGCGGCTTAAAAGCATAATAGTTCGGTCCATCCCTGCATTTTTACTGATCAATTTTAAAGACCATTTTCATATTAAAGGTCTGTTTGGATACCACTTATTGCTAAAAACTGAAAATACTGTAACAAAATAATTTTTAAATGTGTGAATAGTCCCGTAAGACCCAGTTTTAAAGTTGTTTTTGTGAAAAAAAAAAATATATTTGCAGGTCTCATGAACAGTGCATGGGACCCACCAAAAAAACGTTGGACGCTGGATGCTATCCAAACAATCACTAAATCTTATATTATTCTGCTTCTCACCCAAAAAAAAAAAAAAAAAGTTTATGTTATTCTATGAAGTATGAAGTGCTGTATAACCGTGGCACATACAGAGTTAATAATCATTTGATTACACTATATACTAGGCTACCCCTGGTGGCACAAACCTTATCGTACATGCAGATGGGATACAAATTTTTTGGTGAGAGCAGGAGCGTAGGCTTTACTGAATCATTAATGATTACAAGTAGTATGTGATAGTGTAGTTAAAGCACTAAGTCCTATCTCGTCCATATGGGCCGTCCGTGAGGAATAGAAGGATGGACGAAGTTCACTCGTCCATTCCTTCATTAAAGATGGACGAGTAGTAAAGTCTACTCGTCCTTAAACTTGTAGGTATATTCATCCACCCTCATTAAGGATGGACGAAGCTAGTTCGTCCATAATAATGGGTGGACGACCCTATTATATCGTAAACATCAGTTTGCGATGGAACGGTGTCTCCTAGATTTATCATTGCAATCCACCGGTACAAATAAGATAACTTCCGCGGTGGTTATGGAAGTTATCTCTGAATTCTCTAAAACCTCACGATGGTTGGAGAAATAACCACTTCAGACGGACACTATATAAAGGTCATTCTACGTGAATGTAGGAATTCAGACACTTCCAAAATGAAAAATACTCTTTACTTATTGGAAATCCAGATTTACTGACTTTGTCATCGGAGGGTTCTTGACCGGCCCCCACCGGTCCCCTTTGATTCTTGTTTGTTTTTTCAGTGTTCATTCACCAGATTACCAACGCCCGAAGCTTTCAGTCCACTGATATTCGAGGAACTATCAGTATGACCTTAAATCTTAATATTATCAAATAATTAGATCCTTCACCAGAAAATTACAACCAAAGACATCCAAGTTGAAGCAAAACTTTGTCCTTATGGATAATTTCATAACTATATTGGTTATTTGGCTTTGTTTCATTTAAAATGAATATATTTAAATATATTCATTTCAATGTATTCAAGTCTTATACTGTTTCTTGTTCATACATTTAATTAATATTTACACAATATTTTATGTGTTTTTTGTCCAATTAATTATAGCATGGGTAAGATATCAAAGAAGAATGGTGAAGATCCAAGCAAATAAGTACAATAGAATAGTGTTAGGGATGATGCTTTAGTGGACGCTTTTTTACATCAAGTGATCATAGGTGGTAGAGTTAATGGAACTTTTACCTCTAAGGCATATGATGATATAGTGAAAGAGTTGATTGAAAGTTTTCACATTACAGGAGGTTTTTTAAAAGATATTTTTTTGCATTTTTAGACAATATTTATTGTGTTGAAAATAAATATGTGATGCGTGAATTGCTTTACAACATAGAAATATACATAACTTGATTTTAAGCTACAATAAAATTTTCTTTTTCCATAAACTAGAATCATTTTTTATGTTCTTTAAAATGAAGGGTATAATAGTAATGTTATTATTAAATAATTTCATTCCATTCCTTCCAATGTCACTTCTAAACAATGTTACTTACATTTCATTCCTTTAGTTTATAACATCCAAAAAAAAAATTTTAATTTCATTCCATTCATTTCTCTACTAAATCCATTCCATTCCATTCTATTCTTTTAATGATCATTCCATTCCATTCCCTTATAAACTCCCAAATGGACCCTTAGGTTCTACAATAGGCTATTGTTTCGTTAATGTTGAAGCATTATATGTTGGCACTTGTATCTCTATTTCAACATTTGGTTTTGGTACTGAAAGCTCGGATTTGTGCTAAAACACAAGAGCTTGTTCAGACTCTCAATTAAAAATTATGGCTAGATTATTTTTACTCTAACTTAAACAAAGTATGGAACAAGAGTAAATGTGCGCAATGAACCGATAACGCTACTCTAAGCCATACCCATCCACAATAAACAATTAAATGAAAGCTTAAAGAGTAGGGAAGAAATATGCAAATACAAGATAACACCAAGACGTGTTATCGAAGAGGAAACTGAAAAACTCGGTGAAAAACCTCTCTGCGACCCTCCAAGTAGAATTTGATCCACTAGTGAATAAATTGGAGTACACGAATAACAAAAGACCTCCAAGCCTAGTCTATCCAATGTACTTAAGCCCTCTAAGCTTCTGTTACCAACGAATTTCTCGGAAACTTGTCTTCTCTAGTTTTCCGAATCCCGTGATTCGCCCAATTGCATCTGTCAAGCCTCACTGGCTTCTCTTGGCAAATCCCTCTCTACACTCAAAATAGGTATGGGTTATATTTGGGTACAAATCTCCTCTCAAGATATGACAATGGGAGAGGGAAGGAGAAAAGGTTCCAATGATTTCTCACTAAAGGATAGTAGTTCTCTCTCTAAAAGGTAGGTGTGTTGTAGAAAACATCTCTAGAGTTTTTCTCTCTGAATAGCCTCTCTTACTTTTGTGGGTAATGAAAGTATATATAGTATAGGTGAAAGGTAAGAAAGTCATACTTAAAATCCTCTAGGCAAAGAGTTTCGCGGGTACCTCACGAGATGGCCTGTTTCGCAAAGTACTCACGAAATATAGCTTGGCACTTGACTCTTCAACTTTCAACATGTGCTTCTCACATGCCCTTTTCGCAGGAACCTTTCCCACGAACTTCTTGCGAGCTAATCGCAAAACTGCACTGATCTTCATTTTATGCTCGATTCTTCACCAACTTAATACTGAACCCAATACAATAAAATCCCACAAAATACAAGGAACAAAATTAATGCAATTACAATACTTTTTGTCATGGAATAAAGTCAACATAAAACATAGTTGTAAATTACAATTTTACAAATACCAACCATTTTTTTGGTAAGAAGAAGTGAGACTTGATCTCTGTGGATAAGTCTTGGAAGTCTTTGGGTAGGTATTTTCACTCTAATAGGATTGGGACATATATTTCTCTTGATAGGATTGGGGAACATATTTCTCTCTAAGTTTTTGTTTCATTTCATCCCAATTAGTTATGACAAGCTTACGCCTTCCTAGACAATATTCTCAAATACTATACCAAAATTCCCTTGCTCTACTTATTAATTTCATCTTGGCAAACCTAATCTTCTTAAAATTTGACAAACCTATTTGATCAAAGAATTTGTCTGCATCAACTAACCAATTTTGCATTTGGACATCCATCAAAGATTGGTGCTTCTAATATTACCATTTTTTTTCACTATATAATCAACAAATAAGAACCTGGGCTTACTGACCTGCATTGCATACTGACTGTCTCTTCAGGTGGGTCTGAATCATTTATGGGCTTTCACCACAATGACTGTTGATATAAATGGCCCAACTCAAACATATATATATATATATATATATATATATATATATATATATATATATATATATATATGTATATTTATTTATTTATAAAGACGATTCAAAAAGTTAGTTATGGCTTTAAAAAATGTCAAAAATACATTATGTAAGGCTGTAATGTAACTACAAGCAAAGAACGACGTTCGTAGATTTTACTGGGAGCGACAATGGACCTAGATGTGAGACGAAGAATCACAAAAGGTCATTATCTCAATTAGAAACTTCCATTTTTATAGTTCGACTATATTAATTTCTGGGTCTTATTGTGTTTCAGTCTAGTTGTTTTGCTATAGGCATTATTAATGACAATGATGATACCCAATATTCTCTAACCCAAGAATGAAAACCATCCAAGAGAGTGAGAGTTCAATCCTCTCTTTCAATGTAGCCTCTAGGGCAAAATTTTCCAAATAGCATGTTTTTAGAAAAAATTTAGGAAAGTAGCACACAAACAAATTTAATTAGTTAAGTAGACTGATTTTTGAACTCGAGTTCGACAAACTCGAGTTCCAATCATTATTGGTGCATACAGCTTAGAACTTGAGTTCCAAAAACAACCTACTTAACTAATTAACCTCAGTAGCATGCTATTCACCAAAAAATTTTCTAAAATGGTACTATTAAGCAAATTTTGTCTAGCCTCTAGATTTCATTGAATTTGACATTCAGGAATCTTTTAAAAAACAGATAAGCATAAAATTACTTTTCCCTAACTTTCTCATAGGTCTCTATTTTGGGGCATCGACTCACAAGTTGAGGAGATCAAGCAAAAGCAGTATGCAGAGAAGTGTTTCTCTGCATATCGAGTTTTCAATAGGTAAATTTTGTGAATAGACCTGTGAATTTCTATCATTTGTTTTCTCCTTATTACGTTGTTTAGATTTCTGTACCCATTATATGATTGGATTTGATAATTCCGATTTTTGTCAGATGGTTATATTTTGAACTTTTGCACTTTTTAACGTTAGGAATGAAACTGGAAATTAAACTAAATTTAAATACTCATATTTATCTTTGTTTCCTAATGAATTTAGTGAGCACTTCAGTCTATTATGTCACAGTTTGGTGACTTCTATAACCTCAGTAGAACATATTTGTGAACCATCTAAACTTTTATGCATGAAATATATGCCCTAGAGATGCTGTTTTACATAATTCTTCCACTATACTGGTTGAAGCCAGCCAAGTTAGCATTTTTTGCCGTCTAAGCCTATACTCTATGTAATACCCGAAAATATATATATATATATATATATATATATTTAAAGGAGGGGTATTTAAGTAAATTTGTTTATGGGGTCAATTTTATAATTAATATTACTAAAGGGGTTTTTAGAAAATAAGGTTGAAACCCTAGCTATATATAATCTAATTTAAGTTAACATATAATGATAGATATTTTGAGAGAGGAGACTACCTAAAATACTCAAGTAGAAAAGGTTTGACTGCACAATTGAGGTAAGAGTCTGAGAATCTCTTTCTTGTCAAATCTAAGATTTATTTGGAATTAGAGTATTTTTTATGTGGGTATTTTCGCCAGTAGTGAAACTATTTAAATATTCAAAAGTTTTAATGATGCAAACGAAGAAATAGATTTATTTTTTGGTAAACTGAACGATGTACCTGCAGATTTTTTTTCTAGGTTCAGTGATTTAATCTTTTTATGGATTGAGATCCCGTGCAATACCTAGTATATTGCATGATGTGCAATAGCACAAATCTCAACCTCCCATTTAATCCAATGACTCATTATTTTGACACTTCATCAATCCAGGCTGGCAATCCATGTGCTCACTATTATTTTCATTTCAGCTTCTCCAATTTGAGTGTGCGTTTGGATTGCACGTTTTGCTGCGTTAGGCGTTTGAAAAGTGGAACCCACGGCACTGTGCACGTTTCAAAGGAGAAATTATTCAGCGTTTCAGTTTTTGGCTGGGTCCCACGGCATTGTTCATGACCCAGCCAAAAACACAAAAACGCACATAACCATGCATTTCTGGATCCCACGGCACTAATCACACCTTTAAAAATTATTTTGCTACAGTGTTTTTAGCAATAAATTTTCAGTTTTCAGCAAAATAAGTGGTATCCAAACAGACTCTCGAATTTCACTAAAACTCTCTCTCCTCTCTCTCACTTTAACCGAATTCTCTCCCTCACTCTCCCTAACACTCCTCTCTCTCAACCCCTACGCCTCCACCACTCTTTCAACCTCCACGCTTGCTCTCTGCCTCTCCCTCAATGCTGTCGTCACCGCTTCCCGCATACCCACCTCAGACCTATAAGCAAAAACAAAGAAAAAATAGTAAACAGTAACTCACCATCTGAGATCCCGGCCACCAAACACTCTCACCCTTTTTAGACCTAGATCAGAGAGAGAGTAAGGGTTGGGGTTTGGAGAGAATCGGGTGTTTAAGTGAGAATTTGATGCTTTTCAGACCCAGATTAAAGAAAGTGAGGCTTAGGATTTGGAGAAAATCAGGTAAGAGAGAAGTTGATGCTCAGTCTCCATGGCTACAGCTAGCAACCACCGTGTTTCGCTCCACCAATTTCGGTGCCGGTTCTGATAAAGTTCTCTGTCTCTCTCTTTGATTTTTCGTTCTTTTAATTTTCTCAACAAAAAAAAAAAAAAAAAAGTGTTCTTTAAAGCTCACATTTGGCTAAGCTTCTTCTTGCACCCACACAATCGCCGGCTGCAATGCATGTAGATGATGTTTACACCATTGGTGGCTGCAGGTACCCCTCTCTCTCTTTATTGCCTATTCTCTTTTTATTTGCTTTTTAGAAATGACTGAAACCCCTTAGCTGTCATTTTGTTTTAGTTTTCATTAGTGACTAGGTTTCCTTGTCCATAAAGCTTGATGATTTGCAAAATGGAGGTTTTTGGATACAGCCGAATGTGCTGTGATTTGCGTGTTGTAGTTGTATTGACTATGCAGATGGGTATTTTGCATGTTGTAGTTCATTTTAAAGGTATAAACTGTGGCTCTTGATAGGCTAACTTGAGGGGAAATTTTTGCTTGCTTGAATTTTTACCAATCATACTTAACAAGTTTAGCCCAAATTTTGAGTAGTCAATTAAGATTTTTATATGTTAAGGCCTCCCTCAAATATTCTGGGTTTTTGGTTCAAAAGAATGTTTGAAAATTTGGTGATGTTATACAGATATGTTACTGATTTATGAACTCTAATTCTAATTGGGCATTTCTAAGTTATACAAATATGGTACTGATGTATACAATAAAGCAGAAATTGCATTTATATTTAGGCATAATTGAGCTTATGAAAAAGAGTTTGTTTTATGCATTTTTCCCCCATTTATTGTGGCCAAAGCTTATATGGATTAATAACTATATGTCTCTTGTTTTTTTGTTAACAAGATAAAATGTTTTAAAGCATTCCATGGTCTATATTTTTTTGATTTAAAAGATAGAAAACTTGTATTGATATGTTGAAAGAAAGTATTGTATAAAAAATAAAAATAAAAAATAAAAAAAAACTGGTCTGAATCTTGTAAGACTATCAGACAAAAAAGAGAACCAATTTAGAAAAAGCATAGCAGCTAAGACACATTACATGACGGTGCTACATAAAGAAAAGCTTGACATAAAAATTGCTAAGAATATTAAATGTTGGTACTCTGCCAGGAAAATAGTAGCTCTAACAAAGATGGCCTTCGATTGTAACTTGTAACTGAATTTTTTCAAAGTAGAATGTTATGTATAAAGAAAGGAGTGCACAACTGAAAGGGAGAAGATTACGTGGAAGACTTGGAATTGTGGATAGCTATTGCATTTGAAATTCGTATTTGGATTACTATGGAGTTGCTGTTGCTATGTATTTGAATTATTGATATTTGGATAAAGCTATATCTAATTTGGTATTTGTATATGAGTTTCCATGAAGTTGAGTCCCTTTAGGATTATCTGTTAATATTTTGAATATTCTTAAGAGTATCTATTGTTATCTGTTTGTTGTTTGAATTCCTAGGACTTGTATTTAATGTAGAATGCAATTAATAATGCAGCAGTGAATTATTATCCCAATTTTCCTCTCTATTCTCTATTCTCTTATTCAAGAATTATTATCCCAATTTCCCTCTCTATTCTCTTATTTAGGAGACCGGTCATCTCGAATACAACCAAATAATTATCCATTCAATTAGAAATTAAACCCAGTCATAACATAGAACCTGCTACAAGCATTCCATGATGTATTGAAGCCATATCTTGTTGTCAATAGGCTAATTATTTTCACTATCAGTGAAACATTGAATGCATTTTCTATTTTGACACTAGGTAGTTTCATCGTTCATTTACAAAAACTTTTACAATGATTTAAAGTACAAACCAAGAAAAATGTAATAAAATTTAGTTATTTTTTTCTTGACATTGGTTTGAGAGTGTAATAAAATGTAATTGATTGTGTGCCTTTTTATTTCTAATTTCTTGTAATGCTTCAAATTGAACAATTTTGATGTTGCCTATATAGTCATGAATTGATGCAAGAGTTTGATCCAATAATGAACAAAACTTTATTGAAATGTATACTTTGATTACAAGACTATTAGAACAAGAACCTTAATTAAATACACAGCCATGGGCAATGATATATTTCACTCAAAAAGAACCTAAAATTTGCATTCACAAATTCTATAAGGATGCAAGTTTAAGCCCAAGTGTAATAAATAAGATTATACCCAAGCAAAATACTTCCATTCAAAACAATTTTTGAATTATACAAGTGGCTGAAGTTTATGTATCCAAAAATATATATATATATATATATATATTTGTACAATACTTCTTAATGGTAGAACTTGTGAGAACTTTCACCAAAAAAAATCTTGTGAGAACATGTATAATCCCTCCAGCATAAAACAGTCTAACTTAGCACTAATCCCTCCAGCAAATGCCATTCCTCGCTCTTGGTGATCAAACGAAGAATAGCATTCCTTTAATCATGCCATTCAACCTGACAAAAGAACAAAGCGTGATTTCAATGATAAACATAAATCAAAATTTCCAATTAACAACAGGCACAAGTGAAGCCATAAGATCACTATCACTATTTACTACTAAATATGTAAGTTTGTTGAGGGTTTAGCTTGGAAACTTCCATCTTAAGAACTCAGCTAAGGGACCAACATTAAAAGTGAAATACAAAGCAAATCATATAGTCTGAATGTTCATGAGATACATTTAATTCCTTTGTAATCAATGACATAATATGGTAGGTGCACAACCCAACTTTAATGGGGCAATCAAACAATAACAAATGCATTTTGCATTAAGGAGAAGCAAAGACAAAAAAAAAAAAGGCATCAAACCAAAATTACGTTCCAATAAATGTTGTCACTAAAAAAATCTGAAAAGAGGCCCAAGGTATTTAGTGGCAAATGCAGGTGAAATTTTTTTGGCATTTCAAGATAAGCCAATTAAATTCACGGCATGCTCAATTGTCTAAAGCTTCTGTGCTGGACAAAAACAACAGGGAGCACCAAAGGACAAAAACAAGAAATCAAAATATTACACAAAAAATTATTTTTTATCAAGGACCGAAAAATAAAATTATTTAAAGAAGGGCAAATCTTTGACAATGAAATCAAAAAAAGAGGGAGAAAATAACTGATATCAAAATGTCCATATATAATCACGTTTATATATATATATATATATATATATATATATATATATATATATATATATATATTAAGGGTTGGCTTTAGAATAAAGGTGTGGCTGAAACACTGTTGGAGACTTGGAGCACGGTGTAGAGGTTGTTAGAGTGACACCAGTGATAAGCAACTCCAGCAACGACGATGTGGGTGCAAGGAGATCAATCCTAGAAAACAGAGAGAGAAACCAAGATAAGAGAGACATGAGTATCCCAGAGAATGAAAAATCAAAGAAAGACAGAGGAACTTTACCGGAACCATTGCCGGAATTGGTGGAGCGGAACAAGGTAGCTGCTAGCTGTAGCCATGGAGATTGAGCAATAGAGTTCATGGAGATTCAGCCATGGAGTCCTAGAGAAAGATCTGATAGAAGAGAGAAAGGGAGAGAGTTTTTTTTTTTTTTTTTTTTTTTTTTTTTTTTTTTTTAAAATTTGGGGAAGCTGAAAAGGGTACAGAAAAGAGTAAAGGAATGGGAGAAAGTTGTTTTACGCATATCGGTGACGTGTCTTTATGACGTGTCATACTTATGTGCATTAGATTAAAGTAAGGGTTGAGATTAAAACTATTGCACGGGATCTCAATCCCTTATTTAGTGGATTGCATAAAGGCCAAAGCATCGTGGTTTGGTGTTACTTTGATTACATGAGTTCGGGTAAGAGAAGCAGTTAAAACCGCCTACAATCATACACAACTCCCAATTTATTCTTTGTTTTGTGAAATTAATTGCCTAATCATACCTGTATTTTGTCAATATGAATGTGTAACACTTACATTTTTCGTCATACACCATGAAATATATGGGTGGATAGAATATAGCAAATAAGCAAATACTATTTGATGAGGCTGAGAAATTCACCAGTGAGCCACACAATCCCTACACGCTCGAACGCAAACTTGCCCAATACAGAGAGGAAAACCTAACAGAAGGCGCCGGTGTGGTGCCGGTCGAATACCCTCCGAAGGTTAAGTTAGAAATATTCTCACAACTCTAGAATGTTAGAGAGGGGGTAAATTATGCGTACCTCGATTTGTGAGGGTATTGGGGTTTTTATAGTAGTCGAAAATTGACATTTTTTACTTGGAGTTAAAGTCTTTCCTTGTAGAAATCCTCTTGAGCAGTCCCAAACGTGATGGACAAGTCATATTCCTTACAAAGAAGATCTCCATCGATGCACGCAGCTTCTAGAACCCTAATTGCGTTAGGACTCTAATTACCCCTAGAATCTAGGAGGTGTGCTGCAAGTATTCCCATATAGGGATTCTGTCTGACATGTGGCCAGCAAATCCGTTCTCACCGAGTCTTGCACCTAATGGGCCCGTCCATCAACATTGCTTGGATTTGTCAGCTTATTTTCTCCTCTTCAGTTGCCCCCTTCACCCTATGGGTCCGTGACCTCGGAGTGAAAGGACCCGTGGGGTGATGGTTCGATTTAGATCTTGAGAGACTTGTCAGTCTTTGACAGGCTAGCCCGAAATTATTTATGGCGTAGGGGACCTAAATTTTTTACCAAGGCACTTTTGGGTGACATGGTCCATCTGTCCTCCTGTAAGTAAGAAGACTTAGAATTTTCACCAAGGCATTCGCGGGTGACTTGGTTCGTCCTTCCACCCGTAGGTAGTAGGACTTAAAATTTGTACTAAGGCACTTGTGAGTGATTTGGTCCGTCCTTCCACCCGTAGGTAGAAGGACATAAATTTTGTACCAAGGCACTTGAGTGACTTGGTCCGTCCTTCCACCCGTAGGTAGAAGGACTTAAATTTTGTACCAAGGCACTTGTGAGTGACTTAATCCGTCCTTCCACCCGTAGGTAGAAGGAGTTAAATTTTGTACCAAGGCACTTGTGAGTGATTTGGTCCGTCCTTCCACCCGTAGGTAGAAGGACATAAATTTTGTACCAAGGCACTTGAGTGACTTGGTCCGTCCTTCCACCCGTAGGTAGAAGGACTTAAATTTTGTACCAAGGCACTTGTGAGTGATTTGATCCGTCCTTCCACCCTAGGTAGAAGGACATAAATTTTGTACTAAGGCACTTGAGTGACTTGGTCCGTCCTTCCACCCGTAGGTAGAAGGACTTAAATTTTTGTACCAAGGCACTTGAATGACTTGATCCGTCCTTCTACCCGTAAGTAGAAGGACTTAAATTTTGTATCAAGACACTTGTGAGTGACTTGGTCCGTCCTTCCACCCGTAGGTAGTAAGACTTAAATTTTGTACCAAGGCATTTGAATGACTTGGTCCATCCTTTCACCCGTAGGTAGAAGGACTTAAATTTTGTACCAATACACTTAAGTGACTTGGTCTGTCCTTCCACCCGTAGGTAGAAGGACTTAAATTTTTTTTTTTTACCAAGGCACTTGTGAGTGACTTGATCCGTCCTTCCACCTGTAGATAGAAGGACTTAAATTTTGTACCAAGGCACTTGAATGACTTGATCCGTCCTTCTACCTTTAGGTAGGACTTAAATTTTTGTACCAAGGCACTTGAATGACTTGATCCGTCATTCTACCCGTAGGTAGAAGGACTTAAATTTTGTATCAAGGCACTTGTGAGTGACTTGGTCTGTCCTTCCACCCGTAGGTAGTAGGATTTAAATTTTGTATGAGAATCAAGTGCCGTTGGCATCCTTGATCATCGATATCCTTGGTTGTCGATCATCCAATTGGGATGATGAGTAGGTGTCTGTCGGCTTCATTTTGTAGTGTTTAGCCTTGAGGTCTTGCTGTTGGCATTTGTCTTATGCTTATACATAGGATTGAGCATTCTTCTGCATAGTAGGCCATTGACACACTGCCCCTGGGACGTGTGATGAAACTCTCAATCCTCATGGACATGCATCCATCTCTCTCTCTTCTTCTTCTTCTTCTTCTTTTTTTTTTTTTTTTTTTTTTTTTTTTTTTTTTTTTGTTAATGGACATGGTGTGTCCATCCACTTCTTTCCATGGACATGCATGTCCGTCCATTTCTTTTCATGGACATGCATGGACCTCCGTTCTTTCTTTCTTTCTTTCTTTCTTTCTTTTTTTTATTTTATTTTATTTAATGGACATGGGGAGTCCGTCCACCTCTTTCCATGGATATGCATGTCCGTCCATTTCTTTTCATGGACCTCCGTCCATTTTTTTTTTTTTTTTTTAAATGTGGACCTCCGTCCACTTTCTTTATGGACGGATGCATGGACATGCATCCGTCCATTTTGTCCGTGCATCCGACCATTTTTTGGTGGACGTCCATTTTTTTTTGTCCGTCCACTTTGGTCATGGACTTCATATTATTATTTTATTTTTTGTCCGTCCACTTTGGTCATGGACTTGCTGTCGATACCAAGTGTGACCTTGTCACATTGTTGGTCATCCACTTTGAGGTCGTGGACTTCTTGAGGTGACTAAGAGTTACCTCGTCATCTTGTAGGTCGTCCACTCAGGGTCATGGACTTATTGAGGTGACTAAGAGTTACTTCGTCACCTTGTGGGTCGCCCACTTGGGGTAGTGGACTTGTTAAAGTGACTAAGTTTTACCTCGTCACCTTGATGGTCGTCCACTTGGGGTCGTGGACTTGTTGAGGTGACTAAGTGTTACCTCGTCACCTTGATGGTCGTACACTTGAGGTCGTGGACTTGTTGAGGTGACTAAGTTTTACCTCCTCACCACTTGAGGTCGTGGACTTGTTGAGATGACTAAGTTTTACCTCGCCACCTTGATAGTCGTCCACTTGGGGTCGTGAACTTGTTGAGTTGACTAAGTTTTACCTCGCCACCTTGATGGTCGTCCACTTGGGGTTGTGGACTTGTTGAGGTGACTAAGTTTTACCTCGCCACCTTGATGGTCGTCCACTTGAGGTTGTCGACTTGTTTGAGGTGACTAAGTGTTACCTCGTCACCTTGATGGTCATCCACTTGAGGTCGTGGACTTGTTGAGGTGACTAAGTTTTACCTCGTCACCTTGATGGTCGTCCACTTGAGGTCGTGGACTTGTTGAGGTGACTAAGTTTTACCTCGCCACCTTGATGGTCGTCCACTTTGGGTCGTGGACTTGTTGAGGTGACTAAGTGTTACCTCGTCACCTTGATGGTCGTCCACTTGGGGTCGTGGACTTATTAAGGTGACTAAGTGTTACCTCGTCACCTTGATGATCGTCCACTTGGGGTCGTCCGTCCATCTTGTGGACTTAGTTTATATCCGTTCACTTTATGGACTTTTGATTTTTTCATCCCCTTGGGATGATCCGTTTAGCTTGTGGACTTAGTTTTATATCCGTCCACCTTGTGGACTTTGTATTTTTTTTTTTTTTTTTTCCTCTTGGGATGATCCGTTCAGCTCGTGGACTTAGTTTATATCCTTCCATTTTTTGGACTTAGTTTATCAAGTAGGAAGAACACAAGCATGTCTGACTATTTCTCTTATTGAAAGAAAACCATGTAGAAGGAAAAAGGTACCTGCCCCCTTGGGCTTAAAAAGGCACTTGTAGAAAGAATCGTTTGAAGAAAAAACTTGCGATAGCAAAACTAAATAATAGAAAAAATTGTTCGTAGTAAAAAACTAATAAAAACTTTGTAATAAACTGGAAACTGGGGGGGGGGGGGGGGGGGGCGTCGATGCTCTTCATGTCGTCTCTACTAGTGGTATCTCCGTAGGTGCTCTGTGTTCCATGGTTGCTGCGGCTTTTGCCCGTCCAGCGTCTTGAAGTGGTAGGTTCCCTTCCATCTCCATCATAGCAATGTAGCACTCTCGTGCGGCCATCTGATTTCCTCGTAGCTCTCCCACCCTGTGCTCCGTAGGAAATTTGATCATTAGGTGGTATGTTGACGTTACTGCCTTCCATGAGTTGAGGGTGGGTCGTCCAATGATAGCATTGTAAGCAGATGAGCAATCGACCACAAGGAAAGTCATCTCCTTTGTGATTCGTTGAGGATAATCACCTATTGTTACCGAAAGCGTGACCGCGCCTAATGGGAATACCCTTGTACCTCCAAAGCCAATCAGCGGAGCATTTTTCGGTATTAACTGTTCTTTATCAATCCTCATCTACTGGAACGCCGGGTAGTATAAGATGTCCACTGAGCAACCATTGTCGATTAGCACTCGGTGCATGTTGAAGTCTCCCACTTGTAAAGTGATAACAAGCGCATCCTCATGAGGGTGGTGAAGACGTCGGGCATCCTCTTCTGAGAATCCTATGATCGGGCTTTCCATCAGTGCTATTCTTGGTACGGAGCCTGTTAGCTGGACGTTATGAACCATCCTGAGGTATGTTTTTCTAGCCTTTTTGGACGACCCTATAGTTGCCGTGCCCTCTGTGATCATTCTTATATCCCCTATAAGTGGTCTGGGGTGCTCATTATCTCGGCGGGGTGGCTGCTCTTGATGTTGATAATCTGTCCTTTCCTTACTGACGAACTTCTGCAACTTTTCCTGTCTAATGAGGGCTTCAATCTGCTGTTTCAGGTCATAGCAGTCAGCTATGTCATGTCCATGATCGCGATGGAAGCGACAGTACCTATCTTTGGACTGTTTGTTGGGATCTCCCTTCAGCTTTCCAGGGAAAGTCAATGTCCCCTCGTCCTTGATTTGCATGAGGACTTGGTCGATAGGGGCGGTCAGTGGAGTGAAACTTGTGAATCTCCCCGTAAGGGGCTCGGAGCGCCTATCATCCCTTCGCTCTCCGGTTCTTGCCGTCTTCCGCCCTCTTTCCTTTTGGGCATCTTCCTGCCTTTCTCTCTTCTTGGGCTTTTCCTCGCGAGCTAGTAGAGCGTCTTCGGCATACATATATTTGGTGGCCCTACAGAGCACGTCCGGCATAGTTTTCGGGTCATTTTTATATAGTGAAAACAAAAACTTACCCTTCCTCAGCCCATTCGTAAATGCTGCTACGAGTATTTTATCGTCGGCCTCGCCGATTGAGAGTGCTTCCTTATTAAAGCGGGCTATGTAAGATCTGAGTGTTTCATCTTCTCGTTGCTTGATACTCATCAAGCATACTGTGGACTTCTTGTATCGGTGTCCTCCAATAAAGTGCGACGTGAATTGGGCGCTCAGTTCTTTGAAAGTGCTGATGGAATTAGGCGTCAGCCTGCTGAACCAAATTCTCGCCGGGCCCTTCAGCGCTGTAGGGAAGGCCCTACACATGATCTCGTCCGCTACTCCTTGAAGATGCATCAGGGTCTTGAAGGTCTCTAGATGATCCAATGGATCCTTCACCCCGTCGTAACTGTCTATATACGGCATGCAGAACTTATGGGGTAGGGGGAAGGAGTTGACGGCTGCGATGAAAGGCGAGTCGGTGCGGTTGACCAAGTCATCAAGGTCACTGGACACTCGTCCTTTGAGCACGTTCATCATAACCTCCATCTGCTCCTTCATCGCTTGCATTTCTGCAACAATATGTGGCAGAGTTGCATCCGTGAGGGATGGCATGTTTAAATTTTGCCTCTCCAGTCTGCTTGGGGCATGGCTGCCCTTAGGTTTCTCCTGGTTTTTTCTTGCAGCGCTGGTCCCTTCTTGATCTTCTTGTTGGTCATTCGGTGCTGCATTCTTCTGGCGCAGCTGTTCTTCTAAGTCGTGGTTTTGTTTGGTGAGACGTTCCACGGCGGTAGCGAGAGTTCGAACTTGTCTCTCAAGGGCAATTGTGGGTGGTTCCTCTCCTTGAACGTCGTTGGTGGTTACCATTGAGCGTGTGAGTACCATGAAACTCTTTTGTCCGAGAAGCGATAATATGGCTTACGAATCATGTATATTCCCACAGACGGCGCCAACTGATGAGGCCGAGAAATTCACCAGTGAGCCACACGATCCCTACGCGCTCGAACGCAAACCTGCACAATACAGAGAGGAAAACCTAATAGAAGGCGCCGGTGTGGTGCCGGCCGAATACCCTCTGAAGGTTAAGTCAGAAATATTCTCACAACTCTAGAATGTTAGAGAGGGGGTAAATTATGCGAACCTCGATTTGTGAGGGTATTGAGGCTTTTATAGTAGTCGAAAGTTGACCTTTTTTACTTGGAGTTGAAGTCTTTCCTTGTAGAAATCCTCTTGAGGAGTCCCAAACGTGATGGACAAGTCATATTCCTTATAAAGAAGATCTCCATTGATGCACGCAGCTTCTAAAACCCTAATTGCGCTAGGACTCTAATTACCCCTAGAATTTAGGGGGTGTGCCGCAAGTATTCCCATATAGGGATTCTGTCTGACATGTGGCCAGCAAATCCGTTCTCACCGAGTCTTGCACCTAATGGGCCCATCCATCAACATTGCTTGGATCTGTCAGCTTATTTTCTCCTCTTCACTATTGATTTTATGAGTTTGTTATATGTTGTGCTTATGTCAATGGAGAACAACATGAGTTTCAAATGTGGCTGAGAAAAAGTTACTGCAAAATTTCCCCAATGAAGAAAAAGATTAATACCACAGGCATTGAGTAGAAACTTTAAGTTTGAATTTTGGTATAAAAATTCTAAATCTAATTATTTTATTATTTCTAAAATCAAACAATTAGCTATCAAATGTAGCCTCTAAATTCCCTTTGACGTTCAGGTATTTAAATTTTTTTTTTTTTTTTTGCTATAATTTTTAAAGGATATCAAGTTCCAATAGTTAAATTTTGTAAATAGACCTGTGAATTTCTATAAATTTTTTTTCGCTTTCATGTTGTTATTGGTTCTCTAGATTGCTACTTGCTTTTCTAAATCTTATTATATTACTATTTCTAAAATTAAACAATTAGTTATCAAATTAGTAGAAAAACAAAAAATGAATGATATTAACTCTATAAATTTTCGTTCATCTAAATTTGGGTTTTTTGCATTTGTTTAGTGGTATTTCACATTTGTCAATTATTAATATAGCCGGGAGTGATACGATGAAGCTAGAACCAAAAAAATGAATTTCAAAATAATATTTTAATCATTAGTTTGTGTGTGAGTGTATTCATTTTTTGAGATTACTACATTTATCAATCACAAAAAAATATAGATGTAAAGTAAAATTATTTCACCCACAAACGCATAACACTCATCACACCCCTAGATATTTTTGTAACAAAAAAATGTAATTATCCCAAATTATAATAAATGTAAATCATTAATCTTTACCCAAAAAAAATAGAAAAGTCTCTCAGTACACGCTTGAGTGTGTGCTCAGAGGCTAATCAAAGATAACATTGTCTTTTTATTTTTTTTAAGAATCTAAACAGGCTAGGTTTGGACATGGTATTTGAAATTTTTTAGATTTGTTTTTAACTTTTAGTTTTTTTTAGCAAAGAAGTTGTCCGAAACTTTTGTTATAGATTTGAAAGTGGTTTTTTTTTTTTTTTTGGATAAATTTGAACGTGGGTTTTTTTAGGGAAAATTTGAATCTAGTTTTTTGTTTTGAAAAAAATTTGAAAGTGGGTTTGAATGTGGCTTTTTTTTTACATGTGTAACCCTACCATTTAAGTTTTACAAACTGGTAAATTTTAAAATCAAGAATTCCAAACAGGAGAAGTCCCTTAAATAACAATATAAATAATAATACCTTTTTTTAATAGGGAAAATAAAAATAGAAACTTATTGAGAGGAAATAAAATTAATAGGTCTGAAAATTATTGTGGATTTTTTTTTTTTTTACTTTCCTTTGTCATTTCCAAAGATAATCATGTGGCTCACACTAGAGGAAGCAAATAAAAGTTGAAAGTTGAAATCATATAAAAGAGGACAACAAAGCTAGACTCTAGGGGTTCGTTTGGTTAGGAGGATGGAAAAGTGAGAGAATAGAAAATAGAGGGAGGATGGAAAAGTGAGAGGATAAAAAGTTTTTAGTTTTTCTCATTTGTGTTTAGTTGAGATGGTGGAAAAGTGAAGAGATGGAAAACTTTTTGGTTTGGTTGAAAATAAGGTTTGTATAAATTTACCATCATGTCCCTCTTAAATAAAACAAATAGTAATACATTATACTTTTAAAAAAAAAAAATTGTGTATAGATGAAAGTGGACATTTCAAAAAATAGTATAAGAAATTATCAAAAAGTGTTTTCTTAAAAAAATAGAAAATAAATAAAAATTAAGGAAAAAAAAAGAAGGAGAAGAAGAAGAACCCACCACCTGGCAAAACCAAAGAAAGAAAAAACCAAAAAAAAAAAAACAAAAACAAAAACAAAAAGCAACGTTACAAAGGAAAAGTCAAAAAAATTATAAAAAAAAATTAAAAAAAAGGCCAAAAATGTTTAAAAAGATGGGGGGTAGTTTTATCCAAATATTTTTTCCACTTTTTACTCCAATTTTCTCTCTAATTTGGAGAGATTGTATTTTGAAGGGAGAGGAGAGAAAACTTGTGGGCCCCACCACTTTTCTCTCCCCCTCCCCCTCTCAACCAAACAATAGAAAATGTCATTTTCCACCTTATTTTCCTCACCATATTTTCCATCCTTCCTGTTTTCACCCCAACCAAACATACCCCTAGGAGGACAACATAAAATAAAAAAGTAAACACCACTCATCCGTGGATACAAAACGGAGAAGAAGAGGGTTGGGTTCATTCAGGAAAACGGCAACCAGACATGGTGGTGACCTAAGATTGATGGGTTTGTAAAGTTTTTTTTCTTTCTTTTTTTAAAGCCAAAATCTAATAGCGGTCGAAATTGACTAGAATGGCCGGAACACCCCGAAATTGGCTGGAATTTGACTCGAGGTGAAACGAGTGGTATTACCGTACCAAATTGCATATCGGTACAAGATATTCAGGTTGGAATGAAACGAAATTAATAACATTGCTAAAAATTTGACACTTACAATATTAGCCTCACCCCTTACAAAGAAAAAATGAAATTACAATGTATATTAAACTTTCCTGAGTTCTTTTATTCAATTTATTTTTTTCCTTCTAATTAAATTGACATTTTTCGGGGACAAATGACAATAAAGAGGCTTTAACATCAAACAAGAATCGATAATCTACTTGTTGAAACGCCCCTAGAAGACTTGGTCCTCGTTCATTAATAGGCATGATAATCATGCACAACATATTGTCAATTACTTCGAAGATTCGTTTAGAATCTAGATCAAGGTCTGCTCCAATAAAACGAATTTTTGATGTTGGTAATTTTTTATCTCCACTTGGTATGACATTATAACAAAGGTCATATGGTACTAGGTCTGACCTCTCAATGGGATGCCAGTTATATGCCAAGAAGTATTTAATCATCTCTTCTTTGATAACGTTATATGCTTTCGGAACAAGAAAAGTTGCTCCACTTCCTGAATCAATAACAAATCCATTAGTACGATCAGCTCTCAATTGAAACACAGTTACATCTATTGGAAGCAGTATTTCATTCATGAAAATACTCAGTGCTGTCACATAGTATCTATTTACATTGGGTAACATTGGTGTTGACTGTACCATTGTTTGAGCATTTCCACTAATTTGTGCATCATCGCCAAAACGTAAATATGTGTAGGTTCCCGCTTCATTGTTCCATGAAGGAAGGCAATATGAGAAACGTAGGTTGGTCACTAGGGGTGTCAATTCGGGTTAGCGTGTCGGGTTCGTGTCGTGTCGAGGTAGAAGTATTCGACTAACTGGTTCAATCCTAACCCGACCCATTTAATAATCGTGTCAGGATCCTTCAACCCTAACCCGACCTGTTAATAAGGCGGGTTGACCTGACCCAACCCATTTGACACGCTTAATAAACGAGTCGTGTTGGGTTGACATGAATGTAACCCAACCCATTTCAACCTGCATAATATTAAATATGACATCCATCTAGAAATAATTTTTTACATTCCAAAAAGCAATGCATGCACTTCAATACTTCAAACCACATTCAAAATAATATAGTTCAACAAAAATATAACATCCATCTAGAAATAAGTTCTTTACACTCCAAAAGAAGTGCAACACTTTAACCCAAATTCGAAATAACGTAGTTTAACAAAAATAAAATAACATAGTTCAACAAAAATATAATATCCTTAGAACTCGCCAAATGCTAAGTATTAATATTGAAAGAATTTGAGCAAACATTAGACTACTCCTGACTATGACCACGATTATCATCCATAGAGGTTTAGGGTTTGTAGGGTTTAGAGATTTAGGGTTTGTAAAGTTTCAATTTTCAATTATATCCCTTGTAAATTTTTGTAATTACTCACTTTTCTTTTTAAATTTAAAATATATGTTAGATATAAAAGGTATTTGATAAATCTAAAATAAAATAAATATTTATTTGTTATACGAGTTAAACGGGTTGTGTTAAGTGGATCATTTCAGATTTGACTCAAATAAATTAGCGTGTCAAACGTGTTTATTGCGAGTTATGCGGGTTGACCCACTTATGACACGTTTCTTATCGTGTCATTTTCGGGTCGACCCATTTATGATCCAAACCTATTAAGGCCCAACCCTAACTCGAAAAAACTCGTGTTGGGTTCGTGTCGTGTTCACGGGTTGGGTCGAACATTGACACCCCTATTGGTCACCGACTGTAGTTGGCTTAGGATTGATCGTCTTCCTGATCCCATACCCAAAATTCCTGTTATTACATTCTCACCTCCCATTTTTCAACTAAATTTAATATTTTGATTTTCATAGCCCATACCAAAAACTAATCTGGGAAGCTTACAGATTCCTCATTGGAAGGGAATGTGAATGTGTCAATAGAAAGAATACCCTTAGTGGAACTAAATCCATTAATATACACGGACCCATAAAGGCACATGTTATTTTTACATATTTTGGGAACACAAAGGGGATGTTTACAAGCTGCAGCATGGTATGTTTCAGACTTATGGTAATCGAAACCTTCATATTTTAAGGGGAAACATATGGCGCACTTAGCAGCTTGAACCCATGTATTATCGGCACCAGTATCCAATAGCAATAACGCAGAGTATGGTGGTGTGCCAACGTTCATTTGAGCTATATATATAAAAATTTCCCAAAGAATACTCTATCTTAGGTTGTAGCACTTCAATGCCTTGCTTTGTTGAGTTGATCGCATCTAGAAAACCCATGGATTCGAAATGCAGAGCTCGAGCTTTAGAAAGCTTAGCAATTCTTTAGGTGTTTTTCTAGTAGGCTTAGATTTTTTGGAAAGAGCATTGAATCAATAGAGTATCTTGGGATGAGCTTGATGCTAAAGCCATTGGCTCCAAGACAAGCAAGCATGAAAATGAGCAAGGTCAATAAGAAACAAAATACAATTGGTACATCAAAAAAGTTTCTAGCATACATTCTCCCACACTTTGATTATGTGTTCAAAAATACGCCACAGGTTATATATAAGTAAAAGTTGAAACCACTTAGGTTGTGCATTAACTTTGGAACGAAGGTTCTCTCTTTACAAGGAAATGAAATTTCACTTAAAAACACAATGACTCTTAAATTCTTAATTAAAATATTTCTAAAAATAATTCATAATTAAAAGAAGAAATAACTGCTAAAATAATGGGTATGACTACTACAGGGAGAGAGAAAAAAAAACTACCTTATAAATGATGGGCGTCACCTAATTATGTCAAGTTTAAATTTTATTTTATGACCATTAATTGTAATTCTTCTAATCAAACTCCTAAAAATATGGGTCTGCCACCTAATATTTATATAAATAAATACAAATCTCTCTCTCTCTCTCTCTCTCTCTCTTAATACCTTAATTAAGGTATCCTTTTTTATTTAATTTTTTCAGTTATCCCACCTTGCTATTTTCTGTTGGCTATTCAACTCCCTTTATTAACTATTCAAAAATGGGAAAAATTAAAAATTATATCTTTCAACTCTAAATTTATTTGTTACCATATTTATGCGAAGTGTTAATCAAATTTAATTGAGATAGAATTTGATTAACACTTTCCTTTCAAATCTTAGTATTTCTTTATATTTTGATTCCACTCCTTTATGATTTATTCATTTCGTTCTAATCATCACTCATGAATGAGAGAAAAATCCTGCAAATTTTTCCTTTCAAGATAGAATATTTTTAGCGTTCTCTCTTTAATTTCAAATTTATTTGTAATTACTAATTTAGTCTTCCGACTAAATTAGTAATTCAACCAACTTTTTTTCTAGTAGATTAGTGCTTTAAAAAAAATTGACATCACATTTGGAAAACCATATCATATCTTATCAATTAATCGAGCTCCTTAGTTCTTCCATGAGTGACATGCATTTTTAATTGTTTATGTGCTTCTTAAAGTGGCCACTAGTGTATTGTCAAGGCCATAAGCTAATGTATTGTCATTCTGAACATTGAAATGTTACTTATCTATAATCTATAATCTATAATACATATAAAACCAAAGACATTTCATATTTGGTTGACCTTTTAATTTTGTACAACTTAAGTTTTATAGATCTAATATCCCCAAAAAAAAAAAAGTTTTATAGATCTAAGAATATTATGCATCATTATTCTAATATATATTTTTAATTGAATTTCAATTATATTTAATATTTAAAAATTTTTATATTAGAATATTGTCACATCATGTGTTATTTAAATGGTAGAATATACAATTCCATATACAAATACAATGGAAAAAAATTCTCTAACACCCCCCTGAACATTAAGGTAGTGGTCAAGAAACCCCTTGAACTATTATTCTAGCCAATTTACTCCACGAACTTCATATAACTACCAAATCACGACCTCTGTTAGTCACCCTCATTTATGACACATCAACATTTCGGTTCCTTCTTGCAAAGGCAGGGTACGCGATACTTAATCTCTCTAAAAGCGGTTTTAGACTTAAAGTTAGTGCAAGCTTAGGAGTACGTAGAGCCTCTTAAAAAGAGACGGAGGAGTTGCTACCTGTTTATAGGTCCGGGAACCAAAACATGACTCATGAAGGTCTACCTACCAAACTAAGTTTGGAGTTAAGATATAGGATGGGGAAAGGTTAGGCACCCCAAGCCTACCTAGCTGTAACTAGCCTTCATATATCGTTACTGGATAATGGTTCAATGAGATCTACCTAATGAACCTATGTGAACACGCAGATGCCTCTAAGCCCTAAAGTTCGTCTACAGGTCATGCAAGTCAAGATAAAACAGAAGGCAGAAAAAGGATAATGTGAAAGGCAATCAATCTTGTGAAGGTCAAAGGAATGTATAAGCATATACACATCTAATCATGTGAGCATAGGAGCATGTGAACATGTAACCATGCGTACATCCAAACATGTGAGCACAAGATGTCCAAGCATGTAAACATAGAAGCATCTAGATATATGAGCATGTGAACACGCAAGCATGTAAACATCCAAAGATGTGAGCAAATGAGCATGAAAGCATGTGTGCATTCAAGCATGTGAACATATTAACATGTGAGTATCCAAGCACGCATTCATCTTACTATCCAATCACCTGAACATTTAAGTGCGATCATCAAAGCATGTGAGCGCACAAGCATCCAACTGCATGAACATGTAAGCATCCAAGCATAAAAATATCAACATCCAAGTGTGTGCGCATGTGAGCATTTAATCACCAAAGCATGTAGACATGTGAAAATTTAATGTCCAACCATCTTTTTTTACTTGCCAAATTCCCTTCCTAATTAATTTCCAAAAGAAAATCTTTTAGAATTAAAAGAATTTATGATCACTTTCTTTTCAAAATCTCATCATTGAAATAGTTGACAAAATATCTAATTCTCATTGATTAGGGAAGATTTTATCTTTTAAGTGCTATCTGAAGACTTCCCTTAAATTGCCAATCTTTTTTCTTTTTTAAAAAAACCAATCAATTTTAAATTTCAATTCAAATCTTTAAGACCAATGTCCAAGGAAATTATAACGCATGTCAATCATATTAAAAAAGGAAGAAAAATAAATCATGCAATCACATTTTAGTCAAGCCATTGATCACCCAATTAAATGCAATAATTTATTTCCAAACTCTATGGGGATATTTTTTGATATATAAGATAGAATTTCTACTCTAACCTAATATAAGTGTATATGTGCGTGAAGCTCCCTCCTGGAGACTTGAATCCTGCCCCTTGCCCCCCACACCCCACAAGCACTTATACTTGTGGAGTGACCATCGCACTAAGTGTGTGCAGTGGTCTCTATGGGAATATTTGTCTATTCCAGGCACAAGATTAAATTAGGAAACAATGCAAGGGAAGATACATCGGCTGTCATGTTTAGATATAAAAGGAAATAAACATTAGGGGAAATTGCAGATTACCCACCTGTGGTTTGGCCCGTTTTAACAGTGCCTACCCGTGGTTTGAAATTTGTCACTTAACCCACCTGAGGTGGCCTCCGTTAGACACCCGTTACCCACCTCAGCCCTTTCCGTCTAAAAATCCCCTTTACTATATAAGCCAAAATTAGAACCCAATTAGAACACCATTAGAACCCTAAGGACTGAGCTCTCTCCCTCTCCCTACCTTCGAACCCTCAAAAATCCCTTTCCCTCTGTACTCCGATTGCCAAAGTGAAATCTGAACATGTCTTCTTCAAGCTATTACTCCGGTTCCAGTCACCATTCATGCTCTGCTGACCATTGTCGGCTACGTACAGCTCTGACCTTGAACAATTTTGGGAGAAGGTTTTATGGGTGCAGCTACTATGATGTGGTGAGTAATAGTTGGGTTTCGTATTTTGTTCCGTTTTTATTTTTATTTATTTTTTGGTTTTGTTGGTTTTCTGGTTTTGTTGGCTTTATGAATAACCCAAATCTGATTTTGTTTGTAGGATGAGGAACCTACTTGTAAATACTTTAGGTGGTTGGATGGCAAAACCTGTAAGCGTGGATCTGAAGTTGCACCCATTGTCCTTGCAAGATTCAGTATGTACAAGAATCAAGCAAGAGTTGCAGAGGAAAAGGAAAAGGAGGCTAGTGATAGGGAAACAACAGCTATTGAGAGGGAAAACAAAGCCAAGCGAAGGGAAGAAAAAGCTAGGTTGAGAGAGAGGATAGCTAAAGAGAAGTTACAGAAGTACAAATTTGCACTTCTTGTGTCATGGGGGTTTTTTGCTATTTTTTATGTGTTTTCTGGTAGGATGGGAGAATTTGGAACAAATCCATTGTGTCTGCCTTGAAGGCAAGTTGTAGTTATTGTATAATTTTTGCTTTTCTTTGATGAGAATTTTGGGTATAATTTTGGGTACTACCACTTTTGACAAGTGCATTCCATGTATTTTAGGTATAGTATGCAATGTGTTCTTTAAGTAATGTTATTGTTTATTTGGCACTATGTAATGTTGTTCTTTATGTGATGGGTTATTTTTTATGTAATCTGTTGTTGTTTATGTAATGCTACCTTTTTTGTGTAATGTGATATTGTAATTTGAATAAGGTATGCAATCTGTTATTCTTTATAAAGATTGTGTATGTTGTACATCAATTGGGTAGGCAAGGATATGCACCCCACAAGACTCTGTTTACATCAATTGAAAAAGCATAAAGAAATATGTTTTAAAGTAAGACCATTCCATACATATATAATACTGCCAAATATTAATGGCTAAACACTACCAAGTTTCATATATAACACTGCCAAGTTTCATCTAAGCAAGAGTACAATTCTATACTATTTAATAAGCATTGTTCAAAACAAGTGGACTCCACCAAACTAAACAATGGCTAAACACTGCCAAATTTCATCTACACAGTAGGTTGTTTTGTCCCCACTAAGACAACAACAAAATAAAGTTCTGCACAATAACAAAAAAAACAAAAAAGTGGTGACATGCCACTATCAACTAAACAATTGCCCTTGTCCTTGCCACAAGAACAAAAAAAAATAAAGTTCCTGCTTGCACAGTCTCCAATTTCATTTCCCAAAGACCTTGCCCTTGCCCTTGCCCTTATCATTGCCTCTGCCCCTGCCTGTTGAGAACATTGCACCAGATGTCTCAGCTCTTAATCCACCTCCTCTCCCAACGACCCTTGGTGGTACCAACCCCCTTTGAGCCTGCAAAATACATAGAAACTCCATATCAAGATCTAATTATGTAAGTATAACGGGTAGTGTTTGTGTTTGTGTTTGTGTTTGTGCTTGTGCTTGTGTTTGTGTTTGTTCTTGTGTTTGTGTTTGTGTTTGTGTATATACCTGAGGAGTATGAGAGATGGGCTGGCTGGCTGAGAACCATTGAGCAGTGGGTACTTTGCTTGGTGGTCTGCTTGAAGCTGAAGCAGATGTTTGGGCTGGCTGTGTGTAGGGTTTGCCTATTGGCTGCCTCAGTGGTTGCTTTTGTGGCTGGTTGACTGGTTGACTTGCTTGATGGGTGGTTGGCTTTCTTATTGAATGGCTAGCTACCCCACTTGTTGGTTGACTGGTTGTCTGGTTCTCTGCTGCTTTGGTTGACTGGTTGGCCTTGGCCTTCTTGTTTGCTAATCTTGTTGACTGCCTTGCTTGCTCATTGGTTGCCTGGTTGGCTGGCTGCCTTGCAAACCTCATTGGTGGTTGCCTAGGTGGCTGGCTGGCTGCCTGGTTGGCTGGTTGGCTGCCTGCCTGGCTGCCTGGTTGGCTACCTGGTTGGCAAACCAGGGTGGCTGCCTTGCAAACCTCCTTAGTGGTTGCCTAGGTGTCTGGCTGGCTGGTTGGCTGGCTGGTTGGCTGCTTGGCTGCTTGTTCCTTGTCCCTCTTATCCCTACGAAAGGAATTGCCTTGCATCAGAAATAGACTTGTAATATAATTGTCATAGTGAACACATTATTGCTCTACTTACAAATTTTTTTTGCCTCTCAATTCTCTGCCTCCTTTGCCATGGTGTCTCACCAGTTATTCCAGCCTTACAGCTCCTTGAATTATGCCCCTCCCGATGGCAAAACCCACATTTTATAGGTCTATATGACCTAGAGACTTTGTATGGGTTGTTTGGCTCATCTGCATCTTTCTTCCTTTTCATTGGTGGCCTGCCTGGAGGCTTGTACACAATTGGAGCAACAGGGGCAGGTTGGCTTGTTTGAACCCATTCATCGTGGCCAGGCAGTGGGGTAATCATCTCCTTATATGCAGCCACATAGGCATCATTTCTAAAGCATGCATGCACATAATCCTCAGGCCTGTCCAGGTTCTTATAGATTGCTGCAACACCATGTTTACATGGGATTCCTATCAAATCCCAAACTCTACATGTACAACACTTTCTGCTAAGGTTAACCACATGTCTCTCATACTCATTATCAACCTCATATATATAGCAAGCTGATGGAATAGCAGAAAATGGCTTAGAATCAACTTTCAACTGCTCAAGCTTCTGCACTATGTTTGGACAAAGGTCACTAGTGAATTTTTCAATCCCAGTCCTCTTACTATACATTCTAGTCATCAACCTAACCCTAATCCACTCTAGCATGGCAATGATAGGCTTATCCCTAGCTTCTAGTATCATAGAATTAAATGACTCACTAAGATTGTTCACATAACAATCAGAGATGGCCCTTGGAGTGAAATGTGACTTAGTCCATTGGGTTGGTTGGATATCTGCTACATACTCCCATGCTTCTCTATCCAATTCCTTCATCTCTTGCATTCTTTTTTCAAACTCCCTAACTGTTGTTGCTGCAGCACATCTCCATAATGCAGCCTTCAACTCTAAACCCTTAAAGGTTAGCTTAAAGTTGTTGTAAATATGTTTCACACAATATCTATGTTCCACTGTTGGGAACAACATCTCCATGGCAGGTATCAATCCCTGGTTATGATAAATACAATCAACAATGAACACCATCAGCCTAAGAATAAAAACAAACAAGTATAAAGCAGAAATGAACAAAACAAGTATTACCTTCTGCCTATCTGAAATGAACACCAGATTCAGCTCATCTGGCCTCCCAATATCATCTGCAAATGTTTGTAAAAACCACACCCAAGCATCCTTGTTTTCTTGCTCAACTACAGCTAATGCAACAGGGAAAATATTGTCATTCCCATCCCTTCCAGTTGCTGATAATATATGTCCACCAAACTTGCCCTTCAAGTGGCAACCATCTAATCCTACAAGTGGCCTGCACCCCCCCAAGAATCCAACTTTCTGTGCATTGTATCTCACATACATCCTCTTGAACTTGGGTTGTGTGTTAGGCTCAGTAATCTCAGTTTGCAGGATCACCTTACTCCCCACATCAGTTACTCTTATCATCTCTGCATAGTCCCTAAGCTTCCCATACTGCAACCTCTCATCGCCTAGTATGAACTCTCTAGCTTTCCTCTTAGCTCTGTACACCTGATTTATGCTCAAGTCAACATTTACATCATGCATGACTCGATGCTTCACACCAGAAACTGCCCAATCAGGGTTTTTGTTGAAATCCTCCAAGTATTTCCTAGCCACATATGTAGAAGTGACCTGGCTATGCTTGAATGTCCTCCCACATGTACAAGTTGGAACCATGGTCTTTATCTGGAAGGTTAACTCCCCTGCAATCTGTGATGCGTATACCCTCCAACCACAGTCATACTTGCAGTAGACAGAAACTTTGGTCTTCTCATTAAGCTTGAACTTAATGTCCACAGACTTTCTCACTGCATATTCCCTCAAGGCAGCCCTAAACACCTTAACATTTGGGAACTTCATACCCTTGCATAACTGAGGGTTACTCATGCCAGTGTTCTCATTAAACTTTGGATATGTCACCCTCTCATCCTCATCCTCTGAACTGTCTATGCTCCTAGCATCATCATCATCAAGGGCTTTTTCAGCCCAATCATTAGTATCACCAACTTGATCACTGGCAGCAGCTTGATCACTGGCAGCAGCTTCTGGTCTCCTCCCATCATCTGTAACTTGCTCTCTCACACCATCTCCCTCATTTACATTTTCACTATCTCTTTGATGCTCTCTCATATTGGGCACCTCATTGTTCTCAGTACCAAATATGTCATCAGGATAATCTGGTCCTTCATACCCTTCATCTAGCCAATCAGGTTCATCCATATGAACATCTTCACTACCAACAGTTTGTCCATGGGTTGTTTGGTCATCCACATGCACAGCTCCACCAACAGGTTCTTCACTAACATCATTTTGGTCAACCACAGACTCCCTAACAGTATTGGTCACCTCCTAAAAATCAGGATCATCATCAGTATCATTCAATTCCCATGACTGCTCTACTACCATTGGTTGATCTGGTTCAGCTATAGGTTTTTCAATAGCAATTGGTTCAATTTCAGGTTCTACATAAAGTGTGATTTCATTTGTTGGCCATTCAGCATGTAGTTCACACATGTATGTCACATCCTCATCTGAAGTAATTAACCTTAACCCTTGCTCTAAGTCACCACCAGGTATTAAATCATAAATTCTACTGTTAATGGGTCCCCCAGCCTCAGAACAAATGTCTTGTATCTCAAAATGACTTAGTAGATCTGGATCAACATTAGCCATTGTAGATACCTCACCACCTACATACTCTAAACTAGGGTTCCACTCAAAATTCCCACTATGGTGAATGGTAAAATCAAAACGGATTTCAGCAGCCATCTGCAGGGTTTATAACACATGCACAAACAACAGTAATTAAATACATAACCAACACATGCATAGAGACAACACACAAAAGCAAAATAATTTCAGTTGCACACCAAACACCAAGTAACGTGGGGTCGGAGACAAGAAACACAACCAACTAAACAATTTGTCTCCATGGGACCACAAACAACCTAAGGATGCATCTAACCAAAATATTCCTAGGGACCACAGTCATCAATGTCAACTATAAAAGAACAATCACACCAATGGTAAACCCAACAATGGTAAACCACTAATTTTATGACAAAAAAACTTTAATCCGAATAAACATTGGCAAAGAATAATGGTAAACCACTAATTTCATCAACCGTCACACATTGAAAAAATATAAACACAACAATGGCAAAACCTACAAAGTAATTTCATACCTGATACAGAGGAAAACTCAAACTTCAGCACTCCTACTTGCTTGCAAGTGTTCGGGGAGGGATTTCACTTTGGCAATCAGAGTACAGAGGTAAAGGAATTAAGGCTAATAGGATTTTTGAGGGTTCGAAGGTAGGGAGAGGGAGAGAGCTCAGTCCTTAGGGTTCTAATGGTGTTCTAATTGGGTTCTAATTTTGGCTTATATAGTAAAGGGGATTTTTAGACGGAAAGGGCTGAGGTGGGTAACGGGTGTCTAACGGAGGCCACCTCAGGTGGGTAATCTGCAATTTCCCCTAAACATTATCATGCAGCAAAGGAAACGAATAACACTTGATCAATCTAAGAATTACTATATCACCTTAATATGCAAGACCACATTCAATGCCATTTGAATTGATGAAATTAAGCCATAGTATCTCATTTAGTCAAGTCCACGTGCATAAGTTTTAGTTGGAAACAAATCCTTGCCTATTCAAATCCTTACTCATTTTATTATAAAAGACACTTCAGGAGGAAATAGTCAAAGCATCAAAATATGCAATATCTCACACGCAATAAATTCTAAACTAATGTACACAACGAATTCAAGTAACGTGCCGGAGAAAACTTAATCAAAAGCCCTGACTAGAATGAAATTGTAAGTCACTTATTTTAAATGAAATTGCATTTTTTGTATTTATTAACTAAAAAGAAAAGAAACCAAACAAGGAGATATATACATACAAATAGTAAATTAAACCACATTAAGAAGAAATAAAAATATATATATATATACAACATTAGTAAAATAAAAACGTAAATAAAAATAAAATAAAATAAAAATAGAATACCCTTTTCCCAGAAATGTGTACGCACCATTATGCTAGCCTACACATCTAGGGTTCCAACCCAATCCCTAGGTTTGTGTCATGCATAGAAAATAGAAATGAAGCACATGTAAACAACATGTTATCCCTCAAGAACAAAATATCACATGCTATATTTAAAAAAAAAAAAAAAAAAAAAAAAAAAAAAAAAAAAAAAAACCAACAACAAATAAAAAGAACACAAGACAATAATAAAACAAACAAGCTTCATCACACGCGCTACGTGCATGCAAAGAGGCTCTTTTTTTTTTTTTAGGTCAGGTTTACACATTTTCCTACAAATACTAAGCATTGACTCATGGCCTTGTTTTTCACAATAATTTCATCCTACTTTATCTCTTCTATTTCCATGTCCTTACATTCAGGAACCTATCATCATGGACAAACCTATTGCATTACAATAAAGTAAATAATTACACTTTTTATCCCGAAATTTTATAGTTCAAAGTTACAAAATAACAAAAAGAATGCAAAAAAATTGGAAAAAAAAAAACTATTCACACATGTAACTCACTCATATCCAACAAATAATAACTTTCAAGTAGAATTGAAAGGCAAAAAAAATGGGAAAAAGAAAAGAAAAGAAAGCAAATAGGGTAAGAAAACAGTGCAATCTTTTGAATCTTTTTCATGTCTGACTTCAATCTCATTTGGTCCTAAGTTCCTTACTTTTGCCACCATAAAAGCAAATATATAACAGCTTCAATTGGTCCAATAACCCTAAAAATAGTTATTATACAATGTTTATTATTTAAAATTCTTTTCATACAATTTCTATAACAAATAAATCAAAATCAAATAAGCAATAAAAAAAAAATAAACAGCACTAAGAGAATTACCTTGTAGGTCCTTCATTTGAGAGAGAAAAAGAGAGGTTATATATATATGTATATATAAAGATTAAATAGGAGGAAGGAAGACATTTATTTGTGTTTGATTTGTTTAGAAGGAATAAGGAAATGTGGAAGTGCCTAATTTTGAGGAATATGGATAAGGAAATATCTTTGGGAGAGGGACGAACCTAAGATAGAGGAAAACTTCTTTTTTTTTTTTATAATTTAGCTAAAATTTAGGAGTTTTTAAATTAGCAATTTTACATGTCTAACCATATTATTTAAGCTTTCTATATAGGTGAATTTAAGAGTATATTAGGCATCTAAAATGAAAGCTCCAAACAGGAGAAATCCATTAAATAGTAGTATAGATAAAAAAAAAAACAAAGAATGAGATATGGTTATGGGAAAGACATATATCTCACCTCTTTAATACCTTACAGGGATGTAGATTGATCGATCCCTTGGCTGGAATCAGCTATCGTAGCTTTATATGCGAATCAACAACTTGGATTAAAGTTCTTTTTTGGGTCTGATAAAGAAACTTAAGAATATAAGTATTTTGGAGTAATTTTTACATAGCTTTCGCTATGGGTGAATAGTAGAATCCTTTTGGTGGTGGAAATTGGAGGTATTTATAGGCTTAGTGGAGGCTAGAATTTGGTTGGACATTTTAGTCAGTCAATTGGTCAAACAGTTTGACCAAAAAATCCCACCAAAAAGGAAATGAGTAATTTTAGGCTTCTAAGCAAAAGGTGCGTATGCCATAGATTGGGTTCATATGCATCATATACCAAGCGTATGCAAATTTTGTAAGCCCTTTGGAAATTAGGCTTTAAAATGGGTATTGGGCTTGAAAATAGATTTTGGGCTTAGGCTTGGTTTCTTGGATCACATTTTGGGCTCTATTAAGTCATTATGCTCCACACATGGCGCTATGTAAAATTCAAGGCTTTCAAGCATGGCATTGTTTCAAGTTAAATTCTGTATTAAGGCTAATCTTTCATGGTGTATGCGAAAACCAGTCTCATCCCCTTAAGTGACATTGTTTAGAGTGATGCGTGCAAAGAGTTGAGTTCAAGTCAGTGGGTCTAGTTAGTTACAAAAAGCAATATATATGGCTAAGCAATAAGATACATGTACAACCTATATATGTTCATTCAAAACTAATTGTGCCAAACACACAATAGGCTTAATCCTTGCTTGCACAATCATTACAAAAAGGAACACAGCTGAACTTCAATCAAACAAATATTACACAAAAAAGTGATACAATTTGGAGCACCAAGTAATTCTAACAAACACATGGCCAAAAAAATCACTATTTTAAGTAAGGGCACTTAAATAGATAGAATGGACCAAAGTGCACTAAACTGACTAAATGGGTTGAAATGCTAGCCTGATGTGGCTCATAATCAGAGAATATTCAACAAGTATTTATAGATTAATATTACTCAACATATGTTAGGTCTCAAGACTAAATATATTGGCTCGAAGGTTTGAATATGATCTAATTGTGATTTAGAACTTAACAATAAGTAATGTTAAGTTGTTACTTTTTAAGCAAAATAAAATAAATAAATAGATGTGTTTGAAATAAGTTTGGATTCATTAAATATATGTTGAAAAATTTTGAGATTAAATTACTAAAATTTAATAGAATTTGGAATGAGTTTGAGATCTATATTTTTTAATAAATTTGGATTTAAAATAGTTACTTTCAACCCAAACATGTCTTTTCCCATTCTTAAGTAAGTACACTGAAATGGACTGAAATTGACCAAAGTGGACCAAAATTGGCCGAATGAATTAAACTAGTCACAAACTCATGCGATGCATGAAAAAATATAATATAATAATTATTTTATAAGAATATAATGTAAAATTTGAATTTAAAAGTATGTTCCATTTTTATAAGTTTTAGATAATGGAACATGTAATACATTTTGCATTCAACAACAATACACAACAATATATATATACACACACACAAATACACATAATTCATAAAAAGATTTAATTTTACATAATTATAATATTTTTTATATAAATAAAGAAGATGTTAATAAATTTCTTTTTTTTTTAAATATACCATAATTTATTGACTAATTTGAACATATCCTAGAATATATATATATATATATATATATATATATATATAGGCATTGTAGGGATAAAGGCCCAAAGTCACATATTAGGCCTTGGACTTGGTCCGAGGACATAGGATGGTCCGAGAAGGGACAAATAATCCTGGGGAACTCCAATTTGAAAGTTTCACAAGTCAAGAACAAATGGAAGGTGATCCGAGGAGTAACACCTCCTCAGATATGACAAACGTGACCCAAATCAGTATCCCCATGATCAAGATGATCTTCTAGGAAGCTCCAGCAATAAGGACGGACATCATACGCCTATAAAGAGCAACAGGAATTTAGGAATATCTGAAGAAAGCTATCATCACCGCATTAAATGCACTACAACTACTTTTCTGACCGCATTTATGTGGAGAAGACTCCTGAATAGTGTCACCTTGATCACCGCAATTCACAGAGAACCAGAAAGGCTGTCTGATGGGACGGGTACTCGAGTAGTGGGTTGGATGATTGACAAGTGGAGGGCTAGGATCACTAGGAATGAGGTATATAATGTGAAAAACCCCTGAAAGGGTGTGGGATCGGAAAAATAGAGAAAGAACACTGTAGCAACCAGAACCACACTAATAATCAGTTTCATTGGTCTATACAAACATTTGCCTCCTCGGCAATACGTTCACCTAACCTTATGTACTTTGTTCTAGCATGATTGTCTTTCAAACCCGTCCTAGTCATTGTTAGATTCACTAGGGCCTAATTTTTCGACCCACTCTCTACAAATTTATTGTGCTGGGCTCATTAACCCACAATCCCATACATATTGGGCTCGGGTTGCAAACCGTTCCCTTATAGGCGTAAATGCACTTTTAGTCCCTACATTTTGGCTTTTTTTCTATTTTGGTCTTTACATTTTAATTTTACCACTTTTAGTCCTTAAACCAATTAATGTATGTTATTTTCGTCCTTTCCGTCAGTCAATTGACAGAAATAGCTGAGGTGCCAACCGGAGGAATTAAAATATTATAAAAATGCCACATCAACCATTACACATCAACATATAAATTTAAAAAATTAATTTATTAATTTTAACTTTATAAAAAAATCAAAACAGAATTAAAAATCAAAATTCACTTGAATTAAGATTTAAAGATTAAGATAAAAAAAACTTGTAGTAACTTTCTCAATTTTTCTTAAATTTTCTTGTTAACCAAACACAAAATTATCAATAAACACTAAACTCAGACACAGTGCCAAACTCATTTTTATTTTCCTAGATCTCTCTCTCCCTCTCCCTCTCCCTCTCAGGTCAAACTCCTCTCTTGGCTTTCTCTTATTTCTTTTTCTCTGACAGTCCTCTCCATCAAGTGCCTTAATGGTACTTCCACTGCCAACGAGTGGACCGGCAATTGTTCAAGTCATTCTAGGCAGATCTGAGGTCGATTTCTTTGTCTTCAATGGCCCATACTCTTGATGTTGGTGGTGGGTCGAGTTTGCTGGCTGTGAATCGTGGGTTAAGGACATGCAGCGGCGGTGGGCTATCGTGGGCTTAGTGGGTCAGGTCGTGGGCTACCGTGAATCTGGTTTTGGCTGGGTTCGTGACTTTTGGATGATTTGGGTTGCTGGGTTATGATGTGGTGGTAGTCAGCGATGGTGTGGTTGGTGGGTTTGTGGTGGTGGTTTTCTAGGTAGATTTGGGTCTCTAAGTCTGGATCGGCTACTGCTACTTCTTCTGCTGTGTTGTAATTGTGAACAAGGGTCATAATAATCTTTGTACCACCACATCTGAGATGGGATCGCAATTTGCAAGTAGTAGTGAACACCCCGTTGACCCTTGTGAAAGGGACGGATGAAGATTGAAGGGAGAGAGTGAGTTCAATGACGTTGACGTTGGAAGATGAGATGAGAAAAATATATAATATACTAAACTTTCCTTTTTATAATATCTTTGAAATAAATTGGGTTTTGTTTGAGTTTTTGGGTTTTTGAGTGTTTGAGATTTCTGGGTTTTCTTTGATTTTATGATTTTGGATATAAATCTTTGGGGAAGAATGAGAAGAACTTACAAGTTTTCAGCATGGGTCCTTCAGCATTGGTCTTTGTTCTCTTCTTAAATTTTATTGCATTATTGATTTGATTTTAAGTAGGAAAGGAAGTTGATTCAATAGGTTTAATCTTGAATTTGTGTTCTTGGGATTGTGTTTTTGTGTTCATAGGCATTTGATTTTATTGTTTTTAATCCTTTTTTTTCTTTTTTTTATTTAGTTAAAATTGACAAATTATTTTTAAAAAAATTAGATGCTGATGTGACATTTTTATAATATTTTAATTCATCCGACTGCCACCTCAGCTATTTCCATCGGTTGACATACGAAAATAACACGCATTAATTAGTTTAAGGGCTAAAAGTAGTAAAATTAAAATGTAAGAACCAAAATGAAAAAAAGCCAAATTGTAAAGACTAAAAATACATTAAGTTAAAAATGTTATATAAGTTTAGAATTGTAGCATTTTTTTTTTTCTTTTAAGGTAATCTTGTGAATATTTTTCATTTTTTTGTTTTTTAAAGGCTCATATCTCTAATTTCTAATGTTTATTTTCTTTGCATTTTTTTTCATAAAACTTCGGCCTAAATATAAATAAATTTGAGCCCAAAATTGAAAAAAAAAAAAAAAAAAAAAAAAAAACCAATCAAGTTAAGGCATCTCATCAGCTTACCTCCTCCTGGCATCTCATGATTACTTCGTTGCTATATTGATATTGGGAATTTCTTTTGATGTCAGTATGTGCTGCAATTTCAGATAATGCCATTGGCAAAGAATTTGAAAGACTTGCACTGAAGAATAGGAATTTCGGGTTTATTACAGTTGGGTTTTTGCAATATAGCGCCGGTTATCTAAGTAGTCCCAAATCTTCCACATAAATGATACGTTATCTGATTTGAATTCCTCTGGAATTACCATCAAAGTGACCAAATTATCCTTAGCTCTTTTCACAGTCACTTCCATGGGTACTCCAACTCTGTCCCCCATTATTTCAATAATCTGCCACAATTCACAAATCATATAGACCATCAGAATCATAATCATAAAAATAGGAAGCAAAATACTCAATTAGGCAAAAGCATGAGTTTTCTGAACCCAAACTCAATTAAATTGGAAATTTTTGCACACCACATGTATCATGTTATATTCTCCCTTCCTTTTTTCGGAAGTTAAGTTATATTCTCTGTCAATATCCTTTAGTTTCTCATCACAGACTTCAAATATTCTAACAATCAACACATTCAATCATAAATCCATTATGAGGCCCTCAGGACCAGAATTCCTGCCAGCAGTCACTAAACTGTGGTTTAATCAAAGGAAAATGCACAACAATCTAAGATTAAGGTTATATATCCATTAATCACGAACTGCTCAAATTCCAGCCATTAAATATTTTAGTGTTTTTCACTTCTCATTGCAAAATGCATAATTTCCACCTACTGACATCAATTAAGGTCCCAAATACCTCCTCGATGCTTTCAACACGTTTCCCATCAAATTCAATGACAACATCGTCAGGACGAAATCCAGCATGATCAGCAGGGGATCTACGAGTCACCTAGTAAAATAATCAGAAACCACAGAAATGAGAAGATGCCTTTTTTCTTGATTATTATCAACAACGTCATATCATCAGGAAATCCTTAGGATACCACAAATTCTATTTCCCAGCGTGGAATTAGTGCATATTCCTTCCATTTGTTAATATGGCAGAAGGGAAGAGAATTCCTAAATAATATAAAATCAACACACAAATCAAGGCCCACTATTAATTTTAAATGGAAACATCAAAAATATATTTTGCCCAACACTGCTTTAGTGGGAAGCCACCCACTCCACCAGATAAACCCAACCCAAATCCTAACCTGGATCTGATTGACATTAACTAAAATCACTGTTAAAATATCAGTTCATGCAAACAAAAGACCAACCACAGCAAAATAAATATGTAGTTCGTTTTGAGCCTCTAGTATTTTGATCAGAGTAGGGTTCACTAGAAAGCACAGCATACTACCCTCAAAAGTCAGGCCCCATCCAGACCCTAAATCTAACCTAAGCCTCTGTCAAAATAAAGCAAAGTCAGTAAAAATATTTGGTCACAGACCCAATACCATTTTTCCCATCCTAGTGTGACAGACAAGGTTAATATCTATGAAAGAGGGGGTGGGGGGAGGGGAAGCAGTTCACTATATCCATCCCAGTTTCTACAAGCCAGTGATTGTAAACCCTACATGTAGCCCGCAAAACTCCATTGAGATAAGAATCTAAAGAGTAAGTTTGCAAATAAGTATAGAAATTAATAAAACATGCATCACCCAAAAAGAACAAATTATTGTGATCTTAGATATATTTTCAAGTATAACATATAACCCTTCATAAAACATGGCCAAGTACATTATAATACAAAAGGGTATCTCATGGGACCACCCTCTCATAGCATATGGGACCCACACATGTTGTGAGAGGGAGGTTTCATGAGACCGTCTCATAAGATGATTTTTTCATCTTGCTTTATAAAATAAGATTGGGGGTGGAAACAATTAGAGGACATACCATAGGTAAGAGAACACCCTTATTGACATTTGGAAATGTGATATCATTTCCTTTAAGTTGTGCAATCATCATCTCATCAAGATCAACCACTCTCAGTCCAAGCCAAGGTCGAACCACCCTTCTGCACAAAATTACCATCTATTACGTGAGCTCATATAGTTGTGATGCTTTCAAATGAATCTTTTTTTTTTTTTTGGGGATAAGTAGATGCTTTCAAATGAATCTTAAAAAGTCTTTTGGGATCATACAAGAAACCTAGAATAAAATCCTTCCTTTTATGCACCCATACATTTTGAAACCACAATTTTTTATTTACCTAAAACCCAAAAAAAGTATTTTGAAACCAACAACCTCCCCCTCCACTCATTATTGTGAGGAAGTGTCATTTCAGCTAGTGCTCTTTTGCAAAGTAGGTGAATAAACAACATGAGAAGAAGCCTAGAATAAAACCTTAAAGGGAGTTTAAGCCTACCAATATGTAGCTCATAGGCCAATGCTCTAATAACCACAAAGAGAGAGAGATTGTCATGTATAGAAACCTCTTGTGGCAGAAGCATCTATGAAATTTTAAGCACAAGTAGCTCCAATGGTTGGGGGAAGAATCAGAGTTGTCTGTCGTTTACTCATCAATTGGGAGCTACAGGTATGTACTGAGTATTTCAATGCAACTTAATCCACACTTTTTCTTCTTCATTTTTTTCCTTTAGAAATTTACTCACACAAAGGAAACACAAACCCCCAACCCCACCCATACCAAACTTAAGGGAGGTGAAGGCGCCACTGATCCATAGGACATTGGCAAAACTTAATCCAAATGTATAAATTGGAAATATCTTGGAACACAAAGAGAAAATGAAGGGTTTGATATAATGTGGACAATATTTCATCAAACAAACTTTTGCAAGCTCGCTCACTCAAGATATAAAATCTGACAGTAAATGAATTATTCCATGTTAACACTACAAACTAAATTTCCAATTAAGTATCTGATTTTATGCTTAAAATAAGTAGTCCCATGCAAAAATATAAGAACATACCCACTTTTCTTGAAATGCTGTATAATTTTAGAGACCGAATCAACTGGTACAGCAAAACTGAGTCCATGAGCAGCAACCACTTTCATAGTATGTACACCAATAATTTCTCCATCAACATTGACAACGGGGCCCCCAGAATTTCCCTATGCCATATTAAGTAGAAAAAATCAATGTCAAGCATGTAACAAAGCCTCCAAGACCATACATACATACATACATACATACATATATATATATTCATTTTATGAGGCATGATCCCTAACTGATCGTGCATCCCCTTAGGGTCATAAATTTAAATGAAAACAACTTCAACCATCTCAACTTAAACCCTCTAAAGACACGTGTGTGCATGCACACACAGTCTTACCACATTAGTTGCACAATCCGTCTGTAAATACTCTGTCCATATTCCAACCTGGCCCAAGTCACTGCTTTTACGGTCAACACAACTACATCCAGAGGGAACAATATGAGGGAAGGCATTAAGAATCAGTAACTTATAGTATCATTAACACACACACGCATATATATAATGGATAATAACAGTACATACAAATTTTGTAATGTGAATTTATTCTGAATACCTTACAATACCAGCTGAGATGGTATTATGAAGAGAAAATGGACATCCTATAGCAACAACCCAGTCCCCAGGACGAAGCTTACTGGAAGAACCAAGTGTTGCAGCCGGAAGCGGGGTTTTTGAATGTATCTTTACAATTGCAACATCAGAATGTGAATCAGAACCCACAATTGTACCCACAAATGTCCGACCATCTTGCAAAGTCACACAAACCTGCAACAATTGTTCAGACATCAATATGAGGTGTATACCACAGTACTAAAACTATTCAATGATATCTTAAAATTCTAAACAATTTAAATAAACAGAGAAATGATGAGTCCAATATATAAAGAAACTGATAAAGCAACAGCATGCATTACTGAAAGTTCAAAACTTAACTTTTTTCCTACTTATGTTGTGCACAACACTCAGGGATAACGTAGGGAAAGACAAACAATCAATGCATGCACTATCCAATCCATCAGATTTCAACTGTCAACCATTTGCATCGCTGAATGCTGAACCAAAACTACTAGAAAAAATCATTATTACAAGTTATTATGGGAGACAGGACATACAAAGCGCCAAAGACACAGACCTTTCCTTTGACTGAACCCCCCTTGCCTTGAATATTATCCACAATATGAGCGCATGTTAAAATTGTACCATCCTGATCAATTATAGTTCCTGACCCTATTCTCTCATTAGTAATGCCATAGAACCCAAACCCTATCAAACACAAAGATTACGAACAACTGTTAGATCCTATTTTTAAACAAATTAACTAAATCTCAAACATATACAACCACCCAAAATATATACCGTGTGTAAACCAAAGATTGACTACAGCAGGACCAACCCTAGCAGCAGCATTTGCAATTGTATCTCTCCCCAAACAATTGCAACGTGGTTTGGGGTCACCTCCAACCACCTCAGAGTTGTCGTTCTTTATATCCGATGATGGAACCGAACCAACTCTAGAAGAAAATAATGGAAGCGTTCCTACAATTTCAAGCTCGAATTGAACCCAAAAACACATATATACATAAATAGGACACAATCTATTGCCAAATAAATTTAAGAACAAACCAGATTGCCATTGATCCGATGAAAGTAACGAAGGGCGGGGAAACATGTACTGCGTAATTGGCCACGGTAGCGATAGTGATTCCTGCAGAGCTACAGGAACCTTCACTGCTACATACGAAATAAAACCCAATTCTCAGTTCTGTGAACACCCTTGCCAAATAACAGCCATTTTTGAAAAATTTCGTTAGTTGCCCGGATCAAGAAGAATCTGTAAAAATAACATCTCGAGTTTTTAAAACTCGAGATTCATTAAGAACTCGAGTTTTAAAAACTCGAGTTTGGTGTTTTTCTGCCCAGCCCACTGGACAAAAAATGCCACGTGTGCCACGTAGAACTCGAGTTTTATAAACTCGAGTTCCGTTTTTCAGATATAGGAAAGCGAGTTTTAAAAACTCGAAATCTGAAAAATATATAATCCTCTGCTCCCTGTTCAAACGATCCGAAATTTCAAACACTCAAAACTTTCAAACACTCAAAACTTTGCTCGCTCCGCCCTCTGAAAGTCACCCTCAAACTCACTCACTCACTCACTCACTCTCAAGCTCACTCACTCTCAAACTCTCAAGCGCCCATAGCTGATCTGAGCGTAGCCCGGTGAACACACGAAACACTCTCAGTCAATCCCTCTCTCGCTCAAGCTTCGCTCCGCCCTCTCAAACTCGCTCAACCTTCGCTCCGCTCGCTCAACCTTCGCTCAAGCTTTGCTCCGCCATCTCAAACTCGCTCAACCTTCGCTCCGCCCTCTGAAACTCACTCCATCGCTAACTCCAAGTCCAAGAAGACTCAATTCGTTCTTGGATTCGACATCGAGTGGCGACCCACTTTTACTAAAGGTAACTGCGCCGTTTCTTCTTTCAATTAATCTGTCAACTGGGATTTCTTTGTTTATTATATATAATTTTTGGTCAATGAAATGATGGAGCAAATGGCTCTAGAAAGTGGAAACATTAACTTGTTCATTGCTATAATCATCCTGTTTTGTAATGCTATTTGCTGATACTGAAAGTCTTGGGTAAATGAGGTCTATCCTCCTTTTTTATTGGGTTGGAGGGTGAACATGATTAGAAGTGACTTTGCTCTATGTTATGGGATTGCAAAGGTGTATTTCATGTCCTTTTTATTTATTTATATAAGTTCAATTGGTCGGATATTTTGGGTAGGATTTTATCTAGAGCCTTAACAAAAAGGAATATTACTTTATTGAATTGATGTTGCATCTGAAAATGTAATAGTGATTCATTGATCATTACTACTATGTTATGTTTTGAGAGTTGTAGTCATCCGTATTTGCTTTATTTGGGGTACACGCCTTAGAATATATCTCTAGTGTATTGTTGAGGTAGAGTAAGTTGCAAAAGTCCTTTTGTCTAATTTTGAAGTGAGGAAGGGAGATTTGGGTCGAGTTGTACTTGGATTCAACATTGATTGGTGACTCACTTTTAGAAAATTTCTACATGTTTGGAATTGATAACTTAAAGAAAAAACAGATTTAATCAATTATAATGACACAATGGACAAGAAAGTGTTGAACAATTTTAGGTGTTGAATTAACAGTTATTATAGATTATCTAATATGGAAAGTTTGAGCAAAGACATTTAATATGGATTATCTAAGTCCTGGAATTTGGATGTATCATTTCTATTTGCAGTATGGAGCCTCAGATTGATGCCGAGCCACAGATCTTGGAGCCTGGTCCTAGTATTGAGTCATTGTTGACGCGACAACGACACCATCGATCAGAGGACATTTGGAATGGCGAGGTGAAATGTCTAGTTCTAACAACTGCTTTAATTTTTACGTTATCTTTGACTTTTAGTTAGCAAGTTCTTTGAAAGTTGTATTTATAGTTCTAACAACTGCTATAATTTTTATTGATTTTGCAGGACCTGGGCCAACTTACGTGTCGTGGTCGCACTAAGGAGATGGCAAACGTTCAAATGCGAGATAATCGGGTGATTGACATTGTGAAGTTGCTACGGCTTGAAGGATTGTTTAGGGCCCCTTCCAGAGAGATAGATAATTGCCTTATAACGGCCCTAGTTGAGCGATGGCGGCCGGAGACTCATACGTTCCATCTTCCACACGGTGAGATGTCAATCACCCTACAAGATGTGGAGGTCATTTTCGGACTTCCTATAGACGGTGAGGTCTTGGTTGGGCCGACTGCTGTGGTAGATGGCACTTGGAGCACTGTTTGCACGGAGTTTCTTGGTTTTACTCCGGCGAATGACAACAAAACCTTGGTGGGGCAAAGAATTCTCATTAGCCGCCTCGTTGAGGCCATTGCATTGCCACTGCCTGATGACGCAACGGAAATTCAGATACACAAGTATGCCCGCTGCTATATTTTAGCGCTACTAGGGGATAAACTTTTTATGGACAAGTCGGGAGATAGAGTGCATCTGATGTTTTTGGAGCAACTACGGAACCTCCATGATCCGCCACAGTATAGCTGGGGCAGTGGTTGCTTGGCCTGGTTGTACAGAGAGCTGTGTCGGGCAAGCGAGAAAGGGGCATCGCAGATTGGTGGGGCGTGCACCTTGGTCCAGTATTGGGCATGGGCAAGGTTGCCCTTCTTGTGCCCGAGGATAGAGCCCCCACCTGGATGTGATTACGGCCCATGGCCGTATGCTCCACTTGCCTTTAAGTAAGTATTTTCTTTTTTATTTTTAGTGTGTTATGGAATGTACTCTTCTTAGTAATCAAGTAGCTACTTATCTTATGTTATTCGCTCGTAAATGTAGGTGGGTGCGGGTGCCAGGCTCGAAGAGTAGGCCATCCGGGATGGCCTTGGTCTACTATCGTGAGCAATTAGTTACAATGAAGCCGAACCAGGTAATAATATTCAAATATTCTGTTTGGTTATGTTAATTTTCCTTAAGAATATGATTGCTTCATACTTTAACATATCTTCCGTTTTAATTTTTGTTTTTCCTTGTATCTATGTATTCTCCCTTGTTTCACAGCTATGATAATTGTTTGTTGTTTCTATTGTAGATTGTGTGGCAGCCATACGAGGCACACTTCGTCCACCTTCCTGATTTCTGCGTTGCAGGGAGGGGTACGTGGACAGCAAGGGTGCCGCTTGTGTGTTTTTGCATAGTAGAGATACACCACCCGGACCGTGTCCTTCGACAGTTTGGGTTGGCGCAAGGGGTGCCTGATCATGTTGCGTACGATGAAAGGCTGCATAGAATAGACTTGCGTGGGAAGGTGGAGAAGAATTGGAGGCATGAGCATGAACCATATATCATTTCATGGAATAGCAGAGCACAACGACTTTGCGATGCACCTCCTCAGATTGGTGAGATGGACCGCGATCATGACTATTACCAATGGTACCGTCCGGTCACTGTAAAGTATGTCGACCGCAACAGCGCTAGATTACATCAGCTGGTAACGTGTTCTACTTATATTTTATTGCTTGCGTTGTTTTTTATTTAGTACATGTACGAACGTATAATCAATTGATTTCTTCTTTCAACAAATTTGGTTTGATCTAACTGACATTCAATTAAAAAGAGTTTCTGTTGCATGACTCATAATAAAAATTTCAGTTCTTAGTTTAGATGAGTATTTAAGTAGAGTAATAAGTTCCATATTATGCATTATATAATTGTTACATAAATGTGAAAAACTCTGATTGTATTGGTTCTTTCTCTGTTTCAGATTGAAAGTCATTTAGCGTTGTTGAATTGGCTTCCTTCAGGCAGCCGAGAACACAACCATGTTCGGCGCATCCTATATAGTGTGGCTGGGCTTGGTGGTGATCCTGCAGCCACTGGGACTGAATCAGCAACTACTACAGCCCCAAGCACAAGTGCAGCACCCATAACTACACCGACCCGTGCTCGGCGTGATACAGCAAGCCCAAGCACGAGCACAGCTAGGGGCCGTGGTCGGCCTGCTACAGCAAGCCCAAGCCCAAGTGCAGCTAGGGGTCGTGGTCGGCCTGGTACAGCAACTACTACAGCCCCAAGCACAAGTGCAGCACCCATAACTACACCAACCCGTGCTCGGCGTGATACAGCAAGCCCAAGCACAAGCACAGCTAGGGGCCGTGGTCGGCCTGATACAGCAAGCCCAAGCCCAAGTGCAGCTACGGGCCGTGGTCGACGTGCAACAACCCCTCGGGTTGTAAGTACTCATGAGACACCCATCCTGCACGCATCTCCCCACCCCGAGTTCCCTCCACCGACCCCACCTTCACAGCCCAGTTTCGATCTCGGTATACATTCTCAGTTGACCCCTCCGCTGCACCCCGCGACTCCCTCATACCTGCCCACCAGCTCTAGTGCACCCACTCCTGGCCCCTACACAGAGCATCATTACCCACCTACCTCAGACTTATCCGACCCTCTAAGATCTCCGGTTGGGACTAGCACTTCACAGCCAGATACTGATGTACCGGACGACAATCCCCCTCCTCAGCCCTCACCCCCACGAGGTAGACCGCAACGTGCTAGAAGAGCACCCACTTGTGGGACAGGTGGACACAAAATAGGACACAAAGGCAGCTCTATGGTACGATAACATTATTTACAATGTATAGGCCTATTTTGCAATTCACTTTACTCTTATTATTACACCGAATATTGATTGTAGTTATGCATCTAATGTCTTTGTAGCACAATGACGAGCCTAAGGATGATGCCCCGCAGCCTCCTCCCCCGCCCAAACATTACACGAGGACTAAAAAACGCAAAATTGGTGAACCTTCAAAAACATAGATGAAGAGGTAAATTTCTGATGAATCATTGGACAAAATTGTGAGTGGTCCAAATAATTATACAATAGCAAGATTTATCTTGTGTATTTTCTCAATATTAGAATGAACCTTGTTGGTCCTTTTTTATTTCTTGTTATATGAATGATCTAAATTATGCAATGTAGGCCTGTTGCTGAGCCCCATTCATGAAGGTGATGAGCTCATATGGAGTGAGCTCATATGGAGTGGAAGTGTTGCAGTCCCAAGTTAATTTGGTTGTGAGTACAGTTATTATGTGGTGGATGGTGATAAGAATGTTCTGAGATGTGAGATGGGAAGGAAGCGTAAACTGCTATTGGCTGATGGGATTCAGGATGGTGAGTTGGTGGAGTTCCATGACCTTTGCCAGCTCATGAGGTATTAATTGAATCTTGTAATTTAGAGTACTCTGGGAATATTAAGGGTACCTTATCTATTACAATATTTGTGCTGACTTGATGTTCTATAGGGGACTACTGGTGCTGCACTTGTAGGACTTTTAGGATCTGTGAGAGCCCAAGGTCGACCATTGTCTCATTTTGTGCACCAAAAGATGGTTGTGGTTGGAGCTGGGAGGTACTTTGCATAACTACCTATAATGAACTCTATATTTGGCTTAAAATTATCATTGCATTGTATACATGTGCTTGTTCTCACTTCGTCCTGCCTCATAATTCTATATATCCATTTTTCCTCTGTAATTCTTAGCATTATGCTATTTCATATTAAATGAAGATGGTTAACAACATATTTTCTGTTAGTGGATCAATAAAAATTGTTTTTTTTTTTTTTATAAGATCACCAAACATTGTTTTCCTCAGAATGATTTATGAAATCCAAATGAAACTTGGCTTAGCAACAACTATGTTTGGAAATATTTAGGGCATTTAAGAATTTTGCTGGGTGTGATAAAATTCTCATAAACTTATTGCATGGATGACAAAGTATAATCATCAGTAAACCTAGTTCTGATTTGTTGGAAATAAAAGGAGAGATATTACTTAAGTTTTCTTGAAATTTGCACAAAATGAAATTACCAATAAACCATTATTAATGAAATAAACTTTAGAGATAAATTCTCTTTTTATTGCTTATACCAGTGAGATCTCTAATAAGAAAGAAGTCTAACAAATAGCAACATTATTCGGTTGCTTTAAAAAGTACATTTTTAATTTTTAAATTTCCTTTAGGCAGCTGGACATGTAAATGTTATAGACATATTCTGGTAAAACATTGAATTATATAAACGGAAATATCATAGTTTGTTTAATTGTTAAATTTGTTTAAAGACATTAACTTCAGCCAATTAAGGTAATGGTTAAAAGCAATGAATTAAGATTGAACAATAGCAAATGCATCACTAAAGCTCAGTAAGTAGCTAAGCCTGTCAACTTATACAACCATATTGACTGGTGAACTGGTACATATTTACAACCATATGAACTGGTACATATTGGCTGGTGACATGTAGTGATTTTTTGCCATATTCTTTTTACCAGCCAGAGACATTTGTGAAAGTTCGCCCACGTTGTGAAGCTCCTCGACGTGACATGGTGTACCCTATGAACTACACTCCGTGTAGATATGTGAGGATATCTTGTCTACGGGGAAATCCCATAGCTATTTTCTTTATCCAGGTAAGTTAGGACGTAGTGATGCACTAGCCATCACCTGCTGTAAGACATGTGATTGCTTAAAAGTTAAAAACTATATGCTGTCATCATCCTTAAGATTTGAAGCTAAAATCTCCAGGTATTTATTGTGGGGAATTTGGGATGACACTTCACTAGTATTGGCTCGTATTCAATTGTTTTTTGCCTCAATTGTTCTTCTCTAATGATAAACTAAATACATCGAAATGCTCTTATATGGTTATTATTCTGTGAAAAATTATTGTTATTTCCTACATGCTTACCTTCTTTTGGCAATATTTTGTAAACCATGATTACTCTTGTTGTTAAACTTTTATGTTGTCATCTTTGACACATAGAAGTTATTTCCTACGTGCTTTGTTTCTTGGGAGCAATGTAGTAAAAATCTTGCTTCATTTTGTCTGTTGCTTTGTATAAAATGCTTACAGATGTTGACAGCTACCTTTTGATTATATAATGCTCTAATCTTTATCTAATCATGTAATTTAGAAACTCTTGTGACACAGAGTTGTCTCAGTTTCCGGAACTAAAGTTACTTCTGTCATTTCTGTTTTGCAGCTAATTGGGGTTTCGGTTAATGGTCTTGAACCTGAGTTTCAACCAGTTGTTAATCACCTATTGCCACACATTATATCACACAAACAAGATGCCCAAGATATGCATCTTCAGGTGGATTCACCATTAATGCCATCTTTAATGTTTTGCTGTATACACTGTCTTGAATTATGATATTCTTTGCCAATCTGATGCCCATTAGTTTGTAGTTGCTTCAAGATGTGACAGACCGGCTGCTTGTGTTCCTTCCACAACTTGAGGTATACATTTTTTTATTTTTTTATAAGTAACTTGAGGTATAGATTTGTTGCACATTAGTTCAGGATCTATATCTTCTTTTCCTATTTCCCCTATTTTTTTGTCTTGTTTTGTTTTTTTTTCTTTGTAATTGGTAAGTTACACACACTCAATGGGTCTTCAGCCTATACCCTCACCCTCCATCCCATTATTATGGGAGGAGGAAGTTGTAGTTGAGCTATAGCTCCTTGGCGTAGCCTCCGAAAAGTTACAATCTAAACATTAAAAGGGCTATGAACTCTAAAACTGAATGATAGTGGGGGCTGCCTAAAGCCTCCATCCCATCATACAGTGTTCTGTTTCTCCCTGTATTTTGTTTTTCCAATTCCACTTTTTTGCTTGTTGCTATCATATTGGTAACCTTTATGTTTTACAACTGTGCAGGCGGACCTTACAAGCTTTTCCGATGCTGCTGAACCTAGCTTACAAATGCGTGAGCCTCTCTGTCTTTAATTTAATGTTTGTTATTTCCACAAACCATTTATTTTCCTGTAAAATAAACAGTGCAGAAGCTAATGCCAGTATTTATTACAAAAAGAAGAAAAATCTAATTCCAGTAAATAATAAACATGTTACATTCAGATTTTCCACCTGAATTTTCTTTTCTTGCTTGGACTTTGAAACTATGTTGAAATTTCACTAATTTATCTCAAAATATGGGAAAAGAGAGAAGGATTGGAAAAAGATTCCCCGTAATAGGGTTGAGCCCTTTCCTTTACAACACCACCACTCAAAAGAACAAAAAAGTGTTAGTGCCAACAAGCTCTTTCCTTTACTTGGCATAATTTTTTTTTTCACCCAAATTATCCGTAAGCCATTTTACTCCGAAATGGCAGTGTAATGAAGAGTAAAATTTGAAAATGAACGTACACTCAAGCAAACTAACAGAAGAAAATGTTATTATATGTGAAAACATTGTCCATTGACGATTTTATGTCGAAAGAAATAAAGTCTAGTAGTAGTGTGTTAGAGTTTATATGGTCCTTTATGAGAAGAACCAGAGTTTCAATTCCCCCCTCCTGCAGTTATTGTAACAATCGAGTTATATATATATATATATATATATATATATATATAAGGTAAATTGTATGCTTCTAGGAGCTGGTTTGTCAAAAATTTTGCATTGACATATGAATGTCCTGTCTTTAGGTTGGGAAGAGTGATCCTTCCTATCCAATCCAAATGAAAAGGGTCAGCAGAGAATTTTTGAGAACAAAAGCTCATCTCCGTCCGAGAACAAATACTTTTGGTGCGGTATGGTTTTGCTTCTTGTTTACCATTGTTTGCTATTTTGTAGCAAATGATTTCATGTCGAGTCTCGGCTATTTGATTGTTTGTTTTTTTTTTTTTTTTTTTTTTTAGTTATGTCTTCTTGTGTATTGGTACGTGCTGGTTTTAGGTTGCAAGGGTGAGGAATGCATTGGCCTTTGCAACGCATAAATTTTTCCAAGAAAATGGGTTTGTCTGGGTTTCAAGTCCTATTATTACAGCTTCAGATTGTGAAGGAGCGGGTGAGCAGTTTAGTTTTAACTACTTTGGTATGCACTGTTGCTTAAAATAATTTCTCCTATATAGTAATGTTTATTGCATTTTATGTTTTCATAAGGCTTTATATTTGTTGTTTAAATAAAGTTTATTCTTTTTGTAAAGCTGAAAAAAGAAATTCAATATATGCTTTTGGTAATTTGTGACATCCCAGAGGGAGCCCATGGTTCGAACCTGGATTCCCTCTATGGGGAACCGGAGGGGTCTGCTGTGCTGAGGCAACAGGCTTGTGGACAAGTCAGTATGACCTTAAGTTCAGCTATTCTTAGTTTCCCCTCCCTTTATGTTACTCATGCTAGTTAACATGAAGCTTGTTTGTCAAGAGGACAGTTTCTTCTTTTAAGCCTAATTCATGTACTTTGCTTCCTCATTTACTCGTTTGCTAGCGTCTTTCTGTGGAGACATTGTTTAATAATTTTATACATAGTTAGAATTTTGAATAAAACATCCTGGTGCAAGGTATTATTTCAGCTTATTGTAAGCAAGACCATTATTTATTAGGAGTAAAATTTGATCTTGTAATGCTGCCATTTCATTGAATTTAAGATCTAAAATTTCTTAAATTAGATGAGAAATTGCTGCCCAAAATGACTTAAAAGAGACCATATATATTAGCTTTCAGTTACCCTAGAATCCTAGCCTTTCATATTTCATAGAGAAATTAGATCCTATTCAATTTCATTAAAAGTTTCATGCTACTGACATGACCTTTTAAAATACTATAGACATAGTAATAACAAAACATAATGTGTGGAAATAAAATACTAGTCTTGTAATAGCTATGGGCTAGACTAGCTTTAGGCTTAGATGCTCCTGCACTTGATTGATTTTCATGTTATTTTTTGTCTCAGGACTTTTTCGGGAAACCAGCATTTTTGACTGTCTCAGGCCAACTTAATGCTGAAACCTATGCTACTGCTCTTTCTGATGTAAATCTTTTCCTCTCATGCTTGTTCTTATTCTTAATATCCATTTGGCAATGAACAAATTATAAATACTGATTATAAATAACTTTGACCAGGTGTATACATTTTGGTCCCACATTTCGAGCAGAAAATTCTAACACTTCTAGGCACTTGGCTGAGTTTTGGGTATGTGTTCTTTGCTCTTTCATTTCAATGTAGTTCTTCCTGTTTTATGTATTTTGGAACAGTATGTCTTACAAATTCTTTTTCTCCTTGCTTAAGATGATTGAACCTGAACTTGCATTTGCTGATCTGAATGATGACATGGCTTGTGCAACTGCTTATCTCCAGTACGTAGTATGTTATCTTTCATAACTATTGCCAATTCAACATTATTATTAAATTAGACTATGTTCTGGCAAGCTTATGCGTGCAGACAGTATGAAGTTCTTGTGAGGCATCCTTCTTGTCAGATTTTAGAGTAACTTGTACTTTTATTTTATTCTTGAAGGTGAGATATGTCCTCGAAATTTGCAAGGAAGACATGGATTTTTTCAATACTTGGATCGAGAAAGGAATTGTTGATCGATTGAATGTATGGACTCTTAAGTGTAACTTATTCTTAACCCTTTCCTTTGTGTATTCAATCCTTAAGCCCCCCGTTTCCTCACTACTTATTTTTCTTACCTGATTTGCACCAATATTATCTCGAATCCTGATTTTGTGCAAATAATTTTGTCTGATAAACAGGATGTGGCTGAGAAAGAATTTGTGCAGTTGACTTACACTGATGCAATTGAACTTCTACTAAGGGCAAATAAGAAGTTTGAATTCCCGGTACTACCTATTAGTCTTGCTATTTAAACTATTCTCATACTATTGCAAATTCAGTTAACTGTGTTCAACGGCAGAAAATTATAGCACTTAAGTAAAAAGAAAAAGGCTGGAAATTATACCAACCTGGTAATGCTGTAAAAAAATCAAAAGTTTGTTACTACTGATTTCCTTAATTTAATTAATGTATTTCCTAAAAAAATATGTAATGATAAGAGTGGTGGCTGATTGTCTACTAGTTTATGGTACAGATTAGTTCTATTCAGTACAGAAAAATGGATTTTGAAGAATTTTGTTCGGCTGCCATAAGTGTGCATCAGCTGGAAGGAATGGAGAGCTGGGAACAACATGCAAGGCGTGCATATGAGCTGTTTGAGAAGGATGGGAACAGACCAATTATGATAGAGGAACTTGCTTCTGTATGCTCTCTTTCTCTCTCCTACATGTATTTCTAGTATGTATAGAACAATGTGTAGAGTTGCCAAGCGTAAACCGCCACGAATCCTGACTTTCCCTTTTTATTTAGCCCAAATAGATTTTTGGGGCTGGGATTTTTATTTTGTTTTAATTGTGACTGTTTCAAAGAGCATGAAAACCATTTTATTTTAGTTTAGTTTCATATAGAAGTCACTTGCATTTACTGTTGGTCAATTGTATTTTGTTCTAGATCTTATTACCTAAGTAGGTTAATAGTAATTTACTATTTTTGTAATTCAATATATTGGGCTTCGCCCAAGTCAAATAGAGTTTGGGTTTATTCCTAGTAGTTTATATAAGCTTGCCATTTTACTCCAATGGGGACAAACTGACTTGATTAATGAAATGTCTGTTGGAATTTTCCAATAGCTTGGTGATGCCAAGCAAACCTAGCTGGAGAAGCCTATAATTTAGGTAGCTCTAACTGGTGAAGTCTAGGGTTTGTCTTGTTATTTTTCTTGAACCCCTACACGTATATGTTACTTCAATGACTTGACTTCATAACTACAGTTTCTAATTCAAACGTTGTTCAACTCCTCACCAACTAATCCAAACTTACTAAAACTAAGAAACATTTTTTCCTTCCAAAATCCTCACACTAATACATTTTTGCAAATTTGTTTTTCCAGGAACTTGGACTTAGCCCATCAGTACCTGTTCATGTGGTTCTCCAGGACTGGATAAGACACTCAGATGGCAAGCTTAGTTTCTTGGGGTTTGTCAGACTTCTCCACGGGGTCTCTTCCCGTGCATTTCAGAGGGCTTGAAATTGAACTGTGCTACACGTAATTTTCCCCATACTCACTTTTCTTGACCTGAAGTGTCTCAAGGTGACAAACTGCATGCTTGAATTCTGAGAACTGCCCTAAATGAGCCCGTGATTTGCATTAGTCGAGTGGTGGGATGCTGCAAGCCATAAACCTGTAGCTTCTGTTGCATTTGATGCAGGGTGACCAGTTAATTGATATCAATTATGTACTAATAAGAAAGATAATATTGCTTATTTTCCCTGGGTCTTTAAACTGTAAAACTGATGAAAAACAAAAGGAATTATTGTGGCATTAAAGTGTAGCTCGAATTGTTATATTTTAAGTAACTTGTCATTTGAAATCCTCCAATAGTATGTGTTCACATTCTCTTGTTATAAGTTCCTTAAATTAGGGACAACTTTGGGAGATAGTTTAGTGGTCAGAAACCCTTATGACTCATAACACCTACGAATTCGAGAATTATGGGTTCAAGTAGTATTAGTGCCTAGGTAGTCTCATGTCGAGTTACAATGTCATGAAAATTATCAAGCCTAAGTTCATTTATCCCTAAAAAGGTGAAGATTTGGTTTCATTTATTGGTGAGTCAAATGGTTTGGCAGCAGCTGTCCTGGCCATTCGATATAAATGGTGGATTGACCCTACTGGAGCTATTATAGTAAGTGCATATGCAATTGATCTCCCTCCCCCCCCCCCTGTTTTTTCCCCTTTTTATTGTACTGTATATAATTGGGTTCAGCTACTCTATAAGTTTTTAGTTTCCTTTCTTTTCTTGAAATTACCTCAATTACCAGCAACCAATTTTAAATATAACAACATATTGGTTTTTCCACTCTTTTGAGTCAATTTAAAAAAAAAAAAAAAAGAAAAAAAAAAAGAAAGAAAGTAAAATGCCACTCCATGCCTTGACATGGTAGAATTCCTGTTTGATACAGCTTCTTGTTTCAGCTTTTAGAAATGGTATTATGTGCCCTAAATTTGAATGAAGTCAATCAAGAAAAAAAAAATTACAAGCATCCAGAAAATCATAAATCGAAGAGATAGAATGGCTTTCTACAACTTGCAAATAAAATTTGATGCCAACCATTGGAGCCAAGTAAAAAAAAAAAAAAATTTCCCAGTAGACCTCGAGTTCCACTGGGAAAAACAATGTAAAATAGGCCTGTTGATTCTGATGGCAACGTGACCGTCCTCAAAGGTTGCAGTGGCTCCAAAGGTTGCAGTGGTTGGAAAATCTTGTTATCATTGGTTGCCCAAAGTAAAAAAAAAAAAAAAAAAAAAAAATTCCCCCAGTGGAACTCGAGTTTTATAAACTCGAGTTTTACAACAGGAACTCGAGTTTTAAAAGCTCGAGTTCCACTGGGGAAAATTTTTTTTTTTTATGTGGGCAACTCCCCTGTTTAGGCAGAAGGGGTTGCCCTGTTTCCTCTGTTTTTCCCAGTAGAACTCGAGTTTTATAAACTCGAGTTCTACTGGGAAAATTTTTTTCCTTTTTACGTGGGCAACTCCCCTGTTCAGGAAGAAGGGGTTGCCCTGTTTCCTCTCTTGTTTCTTTGGTGTCAATGTTGGGGGAAGGTAATAAGCTTGATATCCACTTTCTTAAGAAATGACTAAGAATCATGCAAACTCATTCCATTAAATGAAAATTAGTTTCTCAATTACATGTGCCTTTTTTTTTTTTTGAGAAAAAAAAAAAAAAAAACTGAAGCATCTATAATATCTAAAAACTGAAGCATAATATTTATTGTTGTTATACTTCTTTAAGCAACATCAGCATAGCATTTTGGTCCAACATGGACCAATTTGGTCCAATTCAATCCACTTCAGTCCATTTAGGTATAATTCGGTCCAGATCGGTCCATTTTAGTCCATTTAGGTCACTTCAGTTCGTTCCGTCCACTTTCGTTCATTTGGTTCAGCTCCATCCATTTTGATCCATTTAGGTCTACTTCTAATTATTTCAGTCTAATTCGGTCTAATCAGTCTATACAATCCACTTTAGTCTATTCGGTCCATTTCTGTCCACTATAGCCTATTTAGTCCACTTCGGATGACTTTGGTCCATTAAGTTCTCTTTAGTCCATTTCAGCCTACTTAGGTCTACTTTAATCCGTTTAGTCCATTTCAATCCATTTAGGTGACTTCAATTTATTCAGTCCAGTTCGATCCATTTAGCTCTACTTTAGATCATTTTCGTCTAATTCGGTCCACTTTCGCCTATTTATTCCACTTTGGTCGATTAGGTTCTCTGTAGTCTATTTTGATATACTTTGGTCCATTTCAATCCATTTAGGCCTACTTCAGTCTACTTTGGTCCATTTCACTCTCATTCAGTCCATTCGGTCTATCTCCGTTCATTTAGTCCATTTCGGTCCATTTTGATCTATTTCAATCTATTTAGATCCATTTTAGTCTACTTCCATTCAGTCCATTTCATGGATATTTTGGAAGTAGAAGTTTTTGTAGAAAGAGGAGCTGCTTCATTGTGTCACATTCTTAGTGTGATTTTGGTAGGTTCATGATAAAATTACATTTTTATTATGTTATTAAAGTCTTGTATATTTTTTTCATGATAAATTTACTTATATATGTACATTCTATAGGTCATTCAAGACGTATAGAATATAAATCATTTGTAAGAAGTACTAGAAACAAATCCCAACCAAGCATTACATTATTTATAAAATATGTTGCTTTATATAATAAATTGACTGTAAAGTGCATTATGTTTGCTTGAAAAAAAAAACATACAAAATTGTTGTTTGTATTTCTCATTTTGACCAATATGTTGTTTGTACTTCTCATTGACTGATGTAACATGAATAATTTCGTTATTCATAAATTTTGCTTCATATTTACTATTTGTCTTGGACGATTGTTGTTTCTAAATAACATGCAAAAAAAAAAAAAAAAAAAAAAAATTTCCCCAGTGGAACTCGAGTTTATAAAACTCGAGATCCACTGGGAAAAACAGGGGAAACAGGGCAACCCTTCTGCTTGAACAGGGGAGTTGCCCAGGTAAAAAAAAAAAAATTTTGCCCAGTAAAACTCGAGTTTTACTAAAGGAACTCGAGTTTATAAAACTCGAGTTCCACTGGGCAAAATTTTTTTTGTTTTACCTGGGCAACTCCCCTGTTCAGGCAGAAGGGGTTGCCCTGTTTCCCCTGTTTTTCCCAGTGGAACTCGAGTTTTATAAACTCGAGTTTTACTGGGGAAATTTTTTTTTTTTTTGAATTGGGCAACTCCCCTGTTCAGGCAGAAGGGGGTTGCCCTGTTTTCTCTGTTTTTCCAGTGGAACTGGAGTTTATAAAACTCATTTTGAACTGGGGAAATTTTTTTTTTTTTACTTGGGCATATCCCCTGTTCAGGCAGATTGGTTGCTCTTTTTTTCCCCTGCAGATGCAGGCAAATCAGGAACTGAAATGTGTACATGCACCTGCTGAGAAACATGGATAAAGAACTTGAGATTGTAGTCTAACACTCATTGAGAGGCGGAGAAGTTGATAATGTAAATGCACAACCATTACATCAAAACGTGTTCTCGCACAAAGCTATAGAAACTGTTACGCTCTATTCATAAATATAGTTTTACAATGCAAATACATTGGCATCACAACAAAAAGCCATTCTCAATATATCAACATTCTAAACATGCGCAACCATCCTTAATTTGCAATTCTAACCGTACTACTCAAGTCACAATCTTCATAGAGGTACATTGGGTAGAGAATTATAAGTACATTCAACAAAAACCAAAAAGTTAAATGTGCCAATACAACGTAGTCACTTTTCCTAAGATCAGCAGTTGGCACAACAAAAACGGCGTCCATGGAAGCATGCCTGCAAAACGTCGACTAATCACGTTAATAGAGAAGTAGTAAAAACCGTAGTTAATGGTAGAATGAACAACAATTACATTTAACCAATGCATAATATTTTCCAACCTACGTACCTACTGTGGAACATTACTGCTTGTGGAAGCGCCACGGGACTGCGGACATTTTCTACGGTTATGCCCGGAAGCATGACACAATCCACATGTTTGCTTCGGTTGACTCTCTATCAAATCTGCATCCTCCCTCCGCCGTCCCGAGCCTCGATCCTTATTCCTCACTCCATCCATCTCATTCCTTATTCTTGACTTCACTGGTCGACCTTTGGCCCGCAACAATGCTGGATTAGGCAACCACTTTGGCCCTATGGGATCCCTCCACAATGATTGTGACTTGGGAATCACAAATGCATGCTGATAAGTGTTAAGGGCATTGTCCAAACCATAACATGGGTGAATATATGCGGTCGAATCAATATTCAAATAATCACATACTCTAATTGCATGTGAACACGGGATCCCTATGTTTTGCCATTTCCCACAACTGCATGTTCTTTCCCGTATCCCAACTTCATAACTGTGGTTTCCCCCTCCTGCGCTACTCGTGAATGAAGTAACTATCTGATATATCATCTGTTCACTGTTAAATGGCTTGAGATAGTGTTTCTCAGATTTAAGCTTATTTCCTTCCCACTTGTCAAAGGCATATTGACTCCATTTCTTACCCTCTGACAGGCGATTGAGGTATTCTTTGTGCCGGTCGTGGAAATATTCAACAAGTTTGGACCAAGTAAACTCAACCAATGCGGCAATAGGAAGGCCCCGTGCACCTTTAAGTACACCATTGAAGCACTCTGATATATTGGTTGTCATTGCCCCAAAACGTCTTCCATCATCATGTGATTGGGTCCACATATCCACAGACTCGCTCATTAGGTATGAGTATGGAAGATAATCTTGACTCTTTTCCTTCCCATCCTTCCCCGTCACCTTCTTCTTATTCCGAATGGCCTCCAGTTCCACTTGCTTAATGGAATCCATTATGGTATCAAATTTAACTACCTGAGTAGCATATCCTGCTTTCAAGCAAGCTGACTTTAGAGTCGAGTTCTGAAAATGTGTGTTAAAGTTGCTAGCAACATGTCGAATGCAATATCTATGATATACCCGTGTTCTTCCATCATCCCCTCTAGGCCAGTTTGCAATGGCATTCTTGATACCGAGATGTCGGTCAGAAATTATGCAAATGCCTTCTTCGGGTATCACGTGGCCAATCGTATCTCTGAGGCATTGTAAAAACCACCTCCAACTGGACCCTGACTCACAATCCACAACAGCAAAGGCAAGAGGGAATACCTTGTTGTTAGCGTCGGTTGCCATTGCAACCAACAACTTTCCCTGATATTTACCATACAGATGGGTCCCATCAATACTGATAACTGGCTTGCAATATTTGAATCCATCAATGCTTGGACCGAAAGACCAAAACACATAATTCAATAATACGGTGCCATCTTCATCAGTGGGTGTCGTACGATAGAACACTTGGGTAGTCGGATCCATATCAATATATGCCAAAAGCAACTTTTGCAACCTCTGGTAAGACTCTTCCCAATTCCCAAACAGCTTCCCAATCGCCTTTTGTTTCGCATCCCACACCTTGTAGTAAGAAGGCTTATGGCCATCATATTTCGACTCTATCATAGATCTAAGATGCTTAATTGGAGTAGTGTGATCCTCACTTAACTTCTTAAGGATGTCTGATGCAATAAAGTTACAAGTCATCATTCTACCATCATTTCGCACCCCAGTCCGTATACACGTGTGAGGACCCTTGTACACGGTGACCATCCATAGTCCCTGGAGATTGGGCTTCATGACTGCGCAGACATACCACCTGCATGACTCATCCACGCATTTTGCACAAAGTTTTGTCGTCGTTGACCTACTGATCACATACTGTTTGTTTTCCTTAAGGGCACATATTGTTAATACACGCTGCACCTCCACCTTACTGGCAAAAGTCAAGCCTTTGTACAAATTCATCCCCTCTCTCCAAGTAGACACAAATGGTATCTCCATATGTGAAGGATCAACCATATTTTCCCAAGTATTTGCAGAAAATGACAAAGCAGGAGGTGCGTAGGCAGGGATTGTGTCCGTAATGTGTTGGACACTAAGGACATTGTCTGCATTAGGTTCATTACCGTCCAATGTCTCATCATCATCAATGTCCCTCTCACAGTCCCTAAAGTCCCCTCTCTCAATCCTGTCTTCAATCTCATCTCCATGATCAAAATCTTCATCGTCACTGGCAGTACTCCCATCAACATAGTCGTCGTCATCATCATCGTCATCCTCATACTCATCATCATTCTCATCCTCATACTCATCATCATTCTCATCCTCATCATCATCATTACCATCAGCATGAAAATTATCATGCTCTACATGTGTAAAATACTCATATTGAGCATCCGGAACTGTAATCGGTAAACTTGTTTGTGTTTGTTGAATTTCGTCGATGCTAACTTCTGCACGCGGCTTTAACTGTATGTACAACTCAATGTTAGTTACTTCAGGTATTCTCTCCAACTTGTCAAACATGATCTTCACATGTTTGTCTGTTTCTATCGCCATGTACTTGTAATTAATTCGGTGCCTCAGGATTTCATTTGGCATACGATAAGTAATTTCTATGTTGTGCACAGCAGGATTCTCACACAACTCTTCCATAACCATCGTCTTCAATTCGTCAAGGGTCTTGAACCTACGATCAATTTGGGTAAAATAGCTCTTTATACCCGGCCCTTCAAATGGCAATCCCTTGTTCGCATTGGCATTCTTCAACGGACCACCGTGGTATATGATTATATCAATTTCAGGCATTGCGAACCTGTTAAAGTCAAGTTACCATGTTAGTTAAAAAACATTTTAAACTTCCATGATCTAAAAGAAACTTGCAGCAAGTCTTTAACTGTCTAATAAAAAGAAGCGGCCAAGAAATTTTTTTAATTTGATTTTCATGATACAAACTAAACATTTTTTTCCTAAAATTTTGGCCGTAGTACAACTATATTTAACATTTCGTATAATTCAGATGAGAGGAGACAAATGCAAGGGCCCAGATCCAAACTTTCAATAAAAATTAGTGACGACGATGCAATCGCTTGTAAGAGAGCCAATAAACAACTTGTGAGACACAAACGGCGAGCCAAAAATACTCATATTGAATAACAATTAACCAAAAGGAAACTTTTTTTTCCATCATACAAGTAACATCTGGAACATACATAAAGCACACTTGATGCAGGGCATACTAGTTCAGTAAAAACATAATCTAAATGAATGTTGTGTGTGTGTGTGTGTGTGTATGTATATAAAGGAAATTTATGATAATTATCTAGTTAATGGGTATCCTGAGGCATTGATTAAGAGAACAATATATATATATTTTTTTGGAGAATCAATGCAGAGAACAAATTAAAAGAACAAATGTGTAAGTGTTGTACAGTTTGATTTTTATATAAAAGCCCAACATTTAATAGGATATAAGATGTCAAAGGTTTTGGCAATGCAGTAAAGGTCTCTTATTTAAGGCAAATTTGAATGATTCACCTACAATGAAATGAAAGGTTTGCCACCACACCCATAGACAACTAATACCCAAATATAATAACAATGAAATCAAAAAACCCTTACCTGAGATATGAAATTGTTGAGAGGGAAGAGCAGTGAGAGAGTGAGAGGCAATGTGGTGAGTGAGAGGCAATGTGGTGAGTGAGAGAGTGAGAGTTATGGGTAAATGAGAGGCTGAGTGTATTATGTCTTTGCTCTGTAGGGAGTGAGAGGTGAGTGAGAGTTATGGGTTAATGAGAGGCTGAGTACGTCTGTTCTGTAGAGTTAATTTTTTTTATGCTCTGTTTTTTTAGTGGTAGTACGTGTGAACAGTGCTGAGGCAAACTCGAGTCTTTAAGACTCGAGTTCTAGAAGAAAGAAACTCGAGTCTTAAAGACTCGAGATATGTTTGGTTTTCAGCGACTTCATTTCAGTAAAACTCGAGTCTTTAAGACTCGAGTTTTGATTTATGGAACTCGAGTCTTAAAGACTCGAGATCTAAGTGGACAACTTTGTCCACCTCAGCAATTGGTGCGGGACGTGGTGGAGTGAGAAAAAAAGAGGATCTCGAGTCTTAGAAACTCGAGATGCCTAGTTTGCTGTATTGTTTCACGCGTTGTCTAACTAACCAAATTGAACAGTAACCCGACGTCATTCTGCACATTTCCTCTTCCAACCATAGTTGTCAGTATCGTACTGTGTGTAAAAAATTTTATATCTATCGACGTATCGTAAGTGTTTATGAATCGTACGATACAGTGTGCGTATCGTATGAATCGTATCGTAAAATCGTACGTATTGTACGATACGATAGACAAATGCTTTAAAATAAGTTTTTTTTGTTAAAATTTGTACTCTTATTTAAATCTAACAAGTTATTAGACTTGTTTTGAACACAAAATTATTATTAGTTTACTTAATGTAGCCTACTAAAATAACATATTCATAAGTTTTTTTTTCCCCTCTCTCTTACAATTAGACTACATAATACACACTTAACTTTCACTTTAATATTTAAAAATTTATTTTATTTTTATTGTTATTATTATAAGTCCAAGAAACTAGAATGCCAAAAAATATTTTATAAAAAATTTTTAAAATAAAAAGAACAAGAAGAGATAGTAAATAATAATGACGAATGACAACGAAGAAAATTTTAATAAAGAAATAAATTTGCAAAATTATAAACCTGATGATAGCGTTGACTTAGATGGGGTTGATTAGGCAATTTGATGAATATGATGAAAATAAATTATAATTTTTGGTTCATTTGTAATATATTTTCACCTTTGAATTTAAGTAATTTGAATGTGTATATTATGAACACATGCTAGATTAATTTATTTAGTTAGTTTGTTAAATATTATTACATAAGTGATGAATAAATTAGTCATTAATTGAATATATTCAAAATTTATAATGAATATACCATTTATATATATATATATATATATATATATATATATTTATAATTTTTATAAATTTTATTAAGTGTTTGTGTATCTTACAATACACAATTCGATATGATACACAATACGAAAAAATTAAGAATCGATTCGCGATGCGATTCACATTTTGACAACTATGATTCCAACAAAGACCCATGAAGAAAGAATCAAAATTTAAACTTTAGCTACATTTGCTCCTAAAATTTATCATAACAAAACAATATAACATTTTTTTTTTTTATATATATATATAAAGAACCAATTGGAATTGTTGTGGTCTGTTTGATTTAAGAACATACTAAATAAAACCCAATTCTCAGTTTTCTATTTCAACAAAGACCCACAAAGAAAGAATCAAAATTTAAACTTTAAAATTTCTCAATTATACCAAAATAAAAAAAAATAAAAAAATAAAAAGCAAAGAAGTGGTAAAAGAATCAAAACCCAGAAAAGAAAATTAGAAGCTTACTAGAATTTGAGTTGCTATTGGCATACAAAAGACCCGACCCGGCAGAAGCGATTGCTATGATGCGAAGGAGAGAGTTTCTATTCGAAACTGAGAGCTTTCTCTGCCACAAAATTGTTTTTGAAAAAATTAGATAAAAAATAAATGAAAACTGGGACTGTGAGAATATTAATGAAATGTGGTTCGGAAATAAAAATGAGAAGATGAAACAGAAGAAGAGAACCAGAAAATTGGACATAGCTTCGATGAAAGCAGAAGACTACGAAAGTAAGAGCAGTTCTGTTTTTTTTTTTTTTTTTGGATAGAAAGAGCAGTTCTATTTTTTGAGAAGCAGAAAGAGCAGTTCTGTTACAACATGCAGGATTTACTTGAATTATAATATGATAGTAAAACACAAAAAATATGATAGTCATTTTTGCGTGGAGTGAAGAACAAAAAAAAATAAAATAAAATTTTGGCGTGGAGTTGATGAGGTGGGGCAATTTATAGTGGGTGGGGTTGTGCCACGCTGGCAATCCGAGTGATTTTGTTTTTGTCCAATGAGATTGTTTTAATTGATAAAATGACTGACGGGGTGCGCTGAAGGGTGTTTGGATTGACTAAATGGTCCTTCGTGATTTTTCAAAATGACGGATGGGTCTGTATAGATCTGACGGCTGAGAGATTTTGGGTTGGAGTGAATATAATGTAACGGCCAATTATTGATGTAAGGCTGTTTTCCTGGGATATAAGATGCTGATCCAACGGCTGGAGATATAGAAAATGGGATTACTTCTAAACTAATTTGGATTTAAAATTTAAGATAAGGTTAGGCCAAGCTTAGCCAATGTTTGGCCGAACATTAAGCCAAAATAAAATTAATTTAAGTTACTATTACAGGAGTTAAACCAAATTAATCATCATTAATATACATATATTATGGAAAGAATGATGTTTAACTTATTCACAGTTAAATAAAGTGCATGGTTCAATTGATGGAATAAACTTCAGAGAAAAAATAAATAATAAATAAATCCGATACGCTCAAAAAAAAAACCCGAAACGTTTAAGATTCACAGTAACTCAAAAACGAAACGAAATCGTTAGAAGAGAGAAGAACGAATTAACAATCAACATTCAACAATGAGGGGGTGCAGAACAAAACGGTGGCGTTTTTGCTTCTCTTTGTTTCAGGTAACATTTGTTGTTTAATGTTTAATATTTAATGTTCTGTTTGGTTTGGTTTGAAAAATGTTTCTAAATTCACTTGAAATAATGACAAGTTTTTAGGAAATATTAAGATTAAGATGATGCTTCCGTAAAACTGTTTTCTAAGAAACAGAGCATCCTAAAACGAAGCTAAATTTTGTTTTTTGTTTGATTTGAATGAGAATTGACAACTGGCTTGGTTAATTTTTGAGATTTTAATTCTTGGGAAAACAAAAATAACTCAAAAAATTTTATGGCTTTTGCTTTGTTTTCTTTTTGGATCACTTTTTTCCTGGGAAATTAAACAGGGGACCAGGAACTTTGTGAGCTTTTGGGTATTTCGGGTGTTATAATTTAGCGGAAAAGTTTCGAAATTGTGTTTTAGTTTTGTTTTTAAGATTACTTCACAGATGTCTCCAACTCAGAGTTGGTTCTTCGGACTAGGAAATGCATTATTTTAATGAATTTTGCAATAAAATGACTTTTCAATTTCTCTTTTTGATGAATTGGGTTCTCTGAAAACTCACTGAAAGCACTTGAATTTGTTGTTGAGAATTGCGTTTTTGCTGAAACTAATTAAACTTTTTTGTGTGTGTTTTGGAAGAATTTTTGTTAGGAATAACAGTGGTAGCCGATGATGCCTCTCCAAAGCTCGGGACTGTGATTGGTATTGATCTCGGAACAACCTACTCTTGTGTGGATGTGTATAAGAACGATCATGTAGAGATTATAGCTGTTAAATATTAGTATTGATACACCACGTTGAATATGCTAATATGGATGCAAAAGCGAAAGTATAAGGTATAAAACACAGTAACACACTAGGATTACGTGGTTCAGTCTAACGGTACGGTCTACATCTACGAAAGAAACCCTAAAGGGCTATATCAATAATATATTATAGTGTAGTACAAATTCTGTATTATAATGAACCATAACATGTATATATAGTAGATTAATAGACTTCTAGTACAAGTAGGAGACTTAGCTTGCACACAAAGTAGAATTAGGCTTGGGTTTATGCTAATGGGCTAATATATTTCTAACAATAGCCAATGATCAAGGGAACAGAATCTCACCCTCTTGGGTCGCATTCACTGATACTGAGCGTTTAGTAAGTGAACTTTATTCAACTTTTTGGATTGATATTGAATGTGGTTTTGTTGAGAACAATGATGACGTAGTAAAAATGGATCACTTGCACTAGTACTACAAAAAATGATTGATTAATAATAAATTGTGAATTCAATCAAACAATTATTTAGATGGTTGTAGTTTTTGGTTTTGTTGGGAAGAATGATAAAGTAAGTGAATTGGACCACTTGCCTTGATATTATGATAAATTATCCCATTTTCAAAAGTTTCTGACCCACACTAAAGACTAAATCTCATGGTTTAAGATTTAGATTGATATGCTTCGGTTTTCTGTTTTGGAGGGGTAAATTGAATGGCTTGTATGATTTGGTTTTGTTTGTAGGTTTGATGATCCGGAGGTTCAGAGGGATATTAAGTTTTTGCCTTATAAGATTGTGAAAAAGGATGGGAAGCCCTATATTCAGGTGAAGGTGAAAGGTGAGACAAAGGTGTTTAGCCCTGAGGAAATCAATGCTATGATATTAGGGAAAATGAAGGAGACGGCCTAGGCATATTTGCGGAAGAAAATCAAAACAGTTGTCACTGTTCCAGGTATGGTCAAAATTGTTTCTTGAAAAGTTTGTTTCTAAATCGTTACTGATGTATATAAATAGTGCATTATCAAATTTGCTTATAGAAATCGGAGTTTAGGATTTTTGAGTGCTAATATAACTTCTGAATGAACAACTGAACTAGGACTATGTTCTGTACACTAGGATTAGTGCATGTTGAATTTTTAGCATATTATTTTTAGGAAAAGCTGCAAAACAGTGAAGCATAACCAATGTAAAAAGGACAGATTTTTGGTTGATATTTATAAGAGTTGAGAACTTGTGATTGCTCTCTGTCTATGTTTCATGGTCTAATGGTTTTATATCTGTTGCTTGTTGTAGCCTATTTCAATGATGCACAGAGGCAAGCCACAAAGGACGCAGGCATCATTGCCGGGTTGAATGTGGCTCGGATAATCAATGAACCTACTGTTGCTGCTATTGCCTATGGTCTGGACATGAAAGGGGGAGAGATGAACATTTTGGTTTATGATCTTGGTGGTAGTACCTTTGATGTTAGCATCTTGACCATTGACAATGGTGTGTTTGAGGTTCTTGCCACTAGTGAAGACACCCACTTGGGAGGAGAGGATTTTGACCACAGAGTGATGGATTACTTCATCAAGTTGATTAAAAAGAAGTACAACAAAGATATCAGCAAGGATAACAAGGCTCTTGGGAAGCTTCGCAGGGAATGTGAGAGAGCAAAGAGAGCATTGAGTAGCCAACACCAAGTCCGAGTTGAGATTGAGTCTCTTGTCGATGGTATTGACTTCTCAGAGCCTTTAACACGGGCAAGGTTTGAGGAGTTGAACATGGACTTGTTTAAGAAGACAACAGGGCCAGTGAAGAAGGATTTGGAAGATGCAGGAGTGAAGAAAACAGATATAAATGAGATTGTCCTAGTTGGAGGAAGCACCCGAATTCCCAAGGTACAACAGCTGTTGAAAGATTTTTTTGATGGCAAGGAGCGCCAAACAAGGGTGTGAATCCTGATGAGGCTGTTGCCTATGGTGCAGCAGTTCAAGGTGGAATCCTCAGCGGTGATGGTGGGTAAGAAACTGTAGGTATGATTTAGTTTTAATGTTAATTTGTTGTTTGATATTCATAGATTTGGCATATTGGTGACAAATTAATATGAGATTTTCCCTCTTTGGTTTTTTGTAGGCTTTCTTTTGCTTGATGTTGCTCCTTTGAGTCTGGGTATTGAAACAGCTGGTGGAGTGATGACAAAATTGATCCTGAGGAATGCTGTTATCCCAACTAAGAAGTCTCAAACCTTCACCACTTACCAAGACTAGCAAACCACGGTGTCCATCAAGGTATGACATGAATACATGCAAGAATGAAGAAACCTTTCTCTATAATAAGCATCCTCTATTTGGTGTTGTTAGACTAACGTGACTTTGAAAATTTTCAGGTCTTTGAAGGTGAAAGAAGCTTGACAAAGGATTGTCGTGAACTCAGGAGGTTTGATTTATCTGACATTCCACCTGCTCCAAGGTAATCTAAAACAGAAATGGATTGTTATAATTGTCTATTGTCACTAGCTTTAAGGAAACATAAGATTACTGCATTGCAATGATTTTTATATCCTATATTACTATAGCTTGCCTATTGTCACTAGCTTTAAGGAAACATAAGATTACTGCATTGCAGTGATTTTTATATCCTATATAACTATGGCTTGCAGTTTCCAACCAATGTTCTGATTCTCATTGCAAGGGATTCCCCCAAATTGAGGTTACCTTTGAGGTTGATGCCAATGGCATCTTACATGTGAAAGCAGAAGACAAGGCAGCTAAGGAGTCAGAATCCATCGCCATCACTAATAACAAGGGACGTCTGAGCCAGGATGAAATCGATAGGATGGTGAAGGAAGCTGAGGAGTTTGCAGAAGAGGATAAGAAGGTGAAGGAGAAAATTGATGCCAGGAACAAGTTGGAGACTTACATCTACAACATGAGGAGCACCATTGGTGACAAGGACAAGTTGGCAGATAAGATTGATTCAGATGATAAGGAGAAGATTGAAAGCGCTTTGAAAGAAGCTCTTGAATGGTTGTATGATAACCAGAATGCAGAGAAGGAAGATTTTGATGAGAAATTGAAAGAGGTTGAAGAAGTATGCAATCCAGTTATAAAACAAGTTTATGAAAAGAGTGGTGGAAGCTCTACTGGAGCTAAGGATGAAGAACCAAACGATGAGTTGTAGAATGCTTGGAGCATAGGGTTCAAATTTGTAGAGTTTTTATTTTTATTTTTTTCTGACCTGCAAAGTTTGTGAGTAGTTAGCCAAAATGCTCATTACTGGATGTTATTCCTTTTTGAGTTCAAAAATTTCAAGAATATATACATAATTTTCTAGTAATCTGAATTTTCTTTGTTACATAATTAATTTATTTCAATTGTGAGGTGGTGCACATAGTGATGTCATATGCTGATGATGTTTGTGATTATGAGATAAGAAAGCATGACACGCATGACCATAAATCAAATTCTACAGATTTTATGGTGCAATATGCATAGATTTCAGCTCGTAGAAAGGCAAATGGTATTCTAAGAAAAACAAGACTTAGGTACAGTACTTAGGTGTTGTTCCTTAGGTTTCTTTTTTAAGATTCTGCCACGTGATTTTTTTCTTATAGGATGGAAGTGTATTTTTTAGTTAAATAACCACATGGCTGAATCTTAAGAAGGGAACTTAAGGAACAATACCTAAAGTACTGTACTTAAGTTTTGTTCTTCTAAAAATTGCTTTGAAAAACTTCTCTACAGACTGCTATTCATTAATGTCTCCATCATAACTAGAGAGCTTAGCCTCTTCTTCCTTAGCAGGTTCCATCATCAACAATACCTCCAATTGTTGCAAACCCAAACCATTACTTGCTTCCCACCATTGGATAAAATTATAATCGGGTGTTGGCATGAATAGGGGTGTTCACCAAACGTCATAGACCGCACAAACCGCAAAAACCGCCCGCAAAATGGCATAACCGCACCGCACCACAAGTAATAGTGCACCGCACCGCACTGCACTTTCTCTATATATTAATTTATTTATTTATTTTTAATATTAAATATATTATTAATAATTTAATAACCCTAGTTTTTTTTTTTTTTTTTTTTTTTAATTTAATAACCCTAGCAAGTGTTGACTAGAAAAGCCAACCCAAAATAAAGAAAAACTAACTCAATAATTTAAAACTTAGCCCAAAAAAAGGGAAAATTTAGTTTTAGGCTGAGTAGGAGACCGACTTCAAACCGCATCTTATGCCTATTATTGCACATGTGACCACAAAAATGAGGTGCGGTGTGGTTATGGTTTTGGCTAAACTCTAAACCGCACCACACCGCACATGTGACCGCAAAAGTAAGGTGCGGTGCAGTTTTGGTTTTAGGTAAACCGCACCACAAAGTGCGGTGCTAAAAATAACCCAAAACCGCACCACACTGCACCACGAACACCCCTAAGCATGAATATGTCTGCATTTTCAATGTTAAACACAAGCACAAGCACAAGCACAAATACACTCCAATTTTAGCCCCCCCAAAAAAAAACAACTCACATAGGCTAGTCACTATTTTTAATTGGGTCGACAGTTTCACATTTATTTTAATTGGTCCATGATATTTATCTCTTGATAAATCTATCTAATTGTCCTGATATTTTATTGAGCATGTCCAATTTTAATTTAAGATCCATTGATTATTGGTGACTGTTACTAAGGATGGAATTGGATTAATGCAAAGAACTCAGATTTCATTGCCACTGGATGAACCCCACCTCCTGCCTCACTCCCACACCCTATACATGCTGTCCTCACCTCACACAAGGGAGAGACCTCATTTTCTCAGAAATTCCCATCATTCATTCCTAAAATCCTCTCTACTACTCTCTTATTTCCTCATGGTCACATGTCACATGTGCGTTGTGACATGACCATAGGTACACACCCAAAGCCTAGATCCGAACCCTTAAAGCACCAATGCCTAGATCCGAACCCTTAAAGCCACAAACACATTCAACTAAGCCCAGCTTCAAGCTTCAAACTTCAAACTTCAAACAAAACCAAACTCCAGCTACACAGGCCTAATCTGATAATCAAATAAGACCCATTCCAATCTTAAAAACTTAAAACCCACATTGAAACAAAACAAAATTTCTTATTGAAATTTATAAGGCCCAACCCGGAACACTCCAATACTACTTCAAAAACTCAAGCCCAAATTTTCGAGTCCAAAGAACAAAACCACCGACCACCCAGATTCAAACTAAATTACGAAAACACCATAGGCCCATGCAACAATTACAAAATTGCCCAAAACTTCCTAAACTCACACATTGGTCACCCATATTTCTCTAAATTATACATAGGCCCCCAAAATTTCCAAAAATTATACTTTGACCCCAAAACTTATCAATTATATTTTGACCATAACTTTTTCCAAAAAAAATTTTCATCCCCAAAACTCTCAAAAATTTCCCAAAAGCCCCAAGATCATAAAAATGTCATTTTTTTTATTTCAACGCCAATTTTCATCAAAATAAATAAATTAAGTGTCTTCAAGAGCTATAAATTTATGAAATGTTTAATCACACAAATTTAATCATTATGTTTTTTTGTTGTCTTTTTGCACGAAAAAGATGCATTGAAGGAATGAATTGTAAGATTGAGCTTGTTGTGCGATGATATGGAGTGAGGTTTGATATATAATTCAAAAATGGAATTTTTATTTTCCAAAAATAATTTTAAAATAAATTCTCTCTAAAAAAATAGTTTAAAAAACAGTGAGTTTCAGAATGTATTTTTACTTTGAAGCATCTATGTTTTACTTTAAAATATAGTTTTAAAATAAATTCTCTCCAAAAATTCTAACTACCATATACTCAAGTTACCATATAAATAGTGAGTTTTAGAATATATGTTCGCTTAGGAAGTCTTTTATGGTTTGTTTGGATTAAGGGAGAGTGAATTTTGCCCAAAATTAGCCTATTTTCACTTAATTCTACTCTATTTCCTTTCACTTCCCCTCAATCCAAATGGGACAATAGCTAATTTGGAAATAAAATTGGTTCTCCACGGTTCTTCCCATCTAAGCTCACAACACTTATTCCTCAAAATGTTTTTAAGCTATTGCATCAATGTCACCAAAACCTTGCAGTAGTTTCGTGACGAGCACATGGAGTGCACCGATTTTTTATTCGAATGAGGCAATCCCACACTTATGTCATATTAGAAATCTCATGCTGCTGCCATAAAGAAACTGGTATAGTCTGTGTCTCGTCATGAAATTGTAGCAAGGATTTCTTGACTGACACAATGACTAAAAAATGTGTGAGGAAAAGACGTTCCATGAAGTAGTAGCCTTTTCTTTGATGGCAAGGAGCCAAGCAAGAACAAGGCTGTCAACCAGCAAACCACAGTATCCATAAAGGTATAACATATGAATCCATGCAAGAATGAAGAAACCTTACTCTATTATAAACATGCTGCATGTAGTGTTTTGAGACTAATGTGTCTTCGAAAATTTTCAGGTCTTCAAAGGTGAAAGAAGCTTGACAAAGGATTGTTGTGGACTTGGGAGGTTTGATTTATCTGGCATTCCACCTGCTCCATGGTAATCTAAACAGAAAATGGACTGTGTAGACATGGCAAAACGGGCGGGTCGGGTCGGGTTCGGGTCGAGTCAATCGGGTTGCGGGTCGGGTATGGTTGACCCGTATTTTTCACATGAAATTTTTTATTTTTTATTTTTATAAAGAAAACATGTATCTATCATTTGGAAAGTTATGCAACAAATTACTTGATGTAAAATGCATTATTTTGAATTCACCACTTATATCAAGTATAAACTCAATTAAACTTATTAATACTTATTCAATAATTTTAAAATTATACAAATTATAACATTACTATTTAAAACAAAATAACACAAAGATAAGTAAAACAAATACACAAGTTTTATTTCTACACATTATCAACATTTCAAAATATAAAACAAAATTACAAATGACTTATTGGATAACTCATTTGATAAAAAATAAAAACATATAAGAAATTTACAATCTTAAAAATTAATTTTATAATCTATTATCAGTTGTAGTTGACACTTTATTTCAATTTGAGATATACTTTAAAATTTGATTGCTTACTTATTTATACATGGTCTTTTTTATGAATATCATATTATTGTTAAGCAACACACACTCTAGGAAATATCATAATTTATTTTGAAAAGCCGTTTATTTTGGACATAAATTATTAAAAAATAGGTCTAAGTATTCATAATTTATGCTAATTTGATACTTTAGCTTCACTATTTTCACACTTGTGAATGTTTCTCACATGTCTACAATTTTAAATCTATGTTTTTAACTCTACTGTAACTAGATTATCTTGGCATGTACTTTGCTATTTGATATTTAAAAATATTTACTCATTACAGAATGTTCAACCATTTATCTTTCAATTAATTTGCATGTAGTTATGTAAATGTATCAATTGTTTCCTTAAAGTTCACAATAAACAATTAAACCAATATTGTCTTAGTTTTACTATTTTTTTTACCCAAAAAAAGAAGTTTTAAAAAAATGGTTCGGGTCGGGTCGCGGGTCGGGTCGGGTTGACTCGCAAAAAACACGGGTCGAGTCACGGGTCAACCCGTTTTTGCTTCTGGTCAAAAAAATCAGGTTCGGGTCGGGTATTTTTCAGGTCGGGTCGGGTCAGAAAATTCTGACCCGTTTTGCCATGTCTAGGACTGTGATATTTGTGTATTGTCACTAGTTTTAAGGAAATAGAAGTTTACTGCATTGCAATGATTTTTATACTATATATATAACTATAGCCTATAGCTTGTGGTTTCAGACCAATGTTCTGATTCTTATTGCAAGGGAGTCCACCAAATTGAGGTTACCTTTGTAACCAATGGTATCTTACATGTGTAAGTAGAAAAAAAAGGCAGCTAAGAAGTCAAAAGAGGATAAGAAATTGAGAGGATGCCAAAGGAGGCTGAGCAGTTTGCAGAAGAGGATAAGAAGGCGAAGGAGAGAATTGATGCCAGGAACAAGAGTTGGAGACGTACATCTACAACATGAGGAGCACCATTGGAGACAAGGACAAGTTGGCAGATAAGATTGATTTGGACAATAAGGAGAAGATTGAAAGAAGCTCTCGAATGGTTGGACAATAACTAGCACCTGGAAAAAGAGGTCAAGATTAGTACTTGGCGTATAAGGAGAAATAGTGTACTATTCATATATTGAAGTATTTTTTAAAGCTTTCATAGCAAATTCAAAAACAATTTAGTGTATCATATGAGGATGCTTATGAGTTCATTCCAAATAGAAGTAAATATGTTGTAAGTTGTAACAAAATGTCAAGCTTTCTAAAAAAACTTCAGAATGTTCACACTGGGGAGAAGGTTGGAAATTGGCTTTTGAAACATTTAACCGTGTGTAATTCTTTCCTAGAGAAAGAAATTTCTGCAATAGGTAAGGTCCTAATTTTGATACGAGTGTTTGTTGTGAAAATATGGTGGATCAGTACACAAAGTGGCGAAAATTATCTACTAAAAAGTAAAAATATGATGTATTTAAAGATGAACGCAGCGGAAAAATAAGTTTAAAACGGATCTACATCATTCGAAGTTGATAACATGCGTTAAGTAAAATTTCAGAATTAGAGAACAAGTGAGCGTACCTTGAAACGGTGAATTTCAAAACCCAAAGATTGAAGCACTTAGGGATACTTTTAGTCTTCACTCCAATTCCACTAACGCCCAAGAAGTGTGGACTCTCAATTGGTTACAAAGGGATAATCAAAAGAGTGACTTACACTCTCATACACACCACTTTTCAATGATGTTTTTCTCACTTCCAAAATTCTGTACGTTTTTCCCTTTTTATCTAACCAATTATCTAATTGGGCTGGCCTTTTGGGCCTTTTCAATTGGGCTTAAGTGTGTGGCTTGGAATGGGACCAAAAGGGACCAATAAGACACTAGCTCCAATGGGCCTTGGGCTTTTTTGTCAACTCTTGACAAGTCCAAAGTTACCATTAACTATATTTAATACCACTATATAAATATAGTTGCACTCTAGGCCTTAGCTATAAATTATATCCCAAGACTTTATTATACATGTAACCCCTTCATAAAATATTCGTAATAATACAAAATCATTAATGTAGACTGCTACTTTGTAAATTATTACATCTTGATCCTTGAGTACTTGGTTTAATCCTTTAATGTTATTCATTATATATTTATGAAATCCAATTCCATAAATATATATACTTTAGTCTTACTAAAGTGGTTAGGCCTAACTCTCTGAATAACAAACTCATTAAACTTATCTCAAGGGAATACTTTATATCTCCATTAAGAGACTATGAATTCTATCTTGAGAATACATGTTCCATCAACACTAAATGTGGCTGCCCAACATACTGAGGTTTTGACCATAACTATAGATCTCACTCCTGATATATCAAAGCAACCTACACCTTATGATCAGGTCCATTATTCTCTCAGGATTAAGAGTTCATGCAAATACAAGTCGTGAAATTTATTATTCATATGACAGTCATTAGGAAAATAATAAATCTCACAGCGGTCCAGTTCAATATGTCTTAACTCTTAAAACATATTAACACATCAACCAGAAGTCTCCACTTCCATGATCAAGACAAATCATCGTGATTGATATGTTATAGTCTTCGTAAATGAAATGCCCAATTTCATCACCGACTACGAACTATAATTCTGAGTTTACAAAGAACTTGTGATTTATATCTTCTGTGACTTTTCACATAAATCACATACTATGCATCTCATGGACCAAATGATAATGTCCTAATATTCATGTTACCATTATTTTAGATAATAATAAAACAAATTCATTAAACACAATATTAAGTCATACATAATGTCAAACTTAATATCATACATAGTATCATACAATAGGATTTAAGAGCACTAATCCTAACAAAATAAGCATTGTGCTGTGCCGTATACATAGATTTTTTGGTTGAATCTTCTTGGACATTCTTTTTACTCAGACATGTCCTTGACAAGTCACTGACCCTATATGGAAACAAAATAAATTTGTGTTGGGTAAGATTAAGTACCAGAATAGTAGGATTTGTCTAATAGACATTACTTATTAGGATAATGACTGTTACAGTCTGGTTTTTCTTTCCAAGCAGTAACTTGTTAATTTCTAATTTAGATCTTCATTTAGCTGATTGAATATGCTGTTATTTGTTATTAAATACCCCTAAATAAGATTTCAGTCTACACTACTCAACTCAACCCAACAACCCCGGATCAATTGTTTAGAGTATGCAAGCAATTCAATCTACATGGTTTAAAGCTCCACATGAATAAATTAATAAATAAACTTACAAACTGATTGGTGATGAGCTGTATCTTTTAAACACACCAAGCAATTTAACCTACCAAAATGGTACCAAAGAATTTGGATAGTGTAAAGCTTAAGAGCTTCTAAGCTCTTTGCAAACATTATCTAACATGCCCAGAAATTCTCTCACAATGACAAATATCCGAAGTGGGTTGTCTTCGTGTTTGCTCACATCTCCATGAAAGTACTCAGTAATTTCGTTGACATGTGTTAGGACCCTATCTTCTTGGGATTCGGATCCTTTCCATTTCCCTTTGAAATGGAGAGGGTCTAGTACACAGACAAGATTTCTTTGAAAATTATCAAAAGCCAAATACCTGCCATGTCATTTAAAATGTTATAACATACTTAACTGGGGTTTAACTTCTTTAACTCAACCGGACAAAGACAAACCACAGTCTTCTTTTGGCTCTACCTTTTAGGTTACCTTTTAATTTTCAGTCACTGGTCCGTTAAAATACTTCAACAAACAGCGTTAAAAAGACTCTCTTTCTCTGTTTTTCTTTTTCTTTTTCTTTTTCATCTTCCCTTTCCAACGATAACACATCAGATGCGTCTTCAAATCTCAGACTTCAATTTGGAACTTTTCCTTATGCTGAGAATAACTTGAGAGTTTGGATCAATCTTCCCAACAAGTTTTTTTATTTCAGATTTTTATCAATACCATATAGTAAATCTATATCATTATCATCAACAAAAGCCATAATTTTTTTTTTTTTAATTTTATTTAAAAAGCTCTCCTTTTCTCTCTCTCATGGCTTCCTCCGCAAATCCAAATCTCCAAAACCAAAAATCCAAATCTGCTAATCAAGCCTCAGGACTCCATTGAGCAGTAGTTTGCAACAACATTTGGTTCAAATGGGTCTTTTTTTTGTTTTTGTTTTAGTAGCTTGTGGCTTGTGGGGTTTTGAGTGGAGGCTAAGAGCAAGTGACCGCCAAAAAAAAAAATATAGACCCAGTAAACTAGCACCACCACAGACCACCATAGACCCACCACGCAAAATACCCATACCAAACCCACCACCATAGCACCGCTGATCTCCACAGAACAAAACCAAGTCACCGATCTAATAGAGAAGGAGAAAGAGAGCAAACCACCGAATCCACAACACTGCCGATTTGAGAGAAAAGGAGAAGGTTTGCAAATGGGATACCCATGTGCTTCACAAAAAATGAAAAAAAATCAAAACATATGGGAAGCAAACATTTTCTGTTGATCTGAGAAAGAGAGTTTGAAATATGAAATGGATTTGGCGAGAGAGACTGTGTTTTGTCTTTGTCCGGTTGAGTTAAAGAAGTTGAACCCCAGTTAAGTATGTTTTAACCTTTTAAATGACGTGGCAGGTATTTGGCCCTTGACAATTTTCAAAGAAATCTTGTCCGTGTATTGGACCCTCTCCATTTCAAAAGGAAATGGAGAGGATCCAGATCAATCTTCTTCTCCCTGCAAGTCTTTCAAAATTTTCTCTGCATAATTTATGAAGGATCTCATTGAGTTGACAAAGTTTCCATTTTGTTCATCCATACACAAGTCCTTTTGTACTAGATGTTGCAATTTGGCCAATCCATCTGATAGGGTTAAGACAGAGCTTGCAAGAACATTCAAGTCAATTGTAGCTGTCTCTTTCACATTGGAGAGTTCTTGTTAGGTGCTAAGCACCTAGGGGGTCCAGCCCACTTGTTTGTCACATTAGTCAAAGCTCAATTAATGAGCTTGCTTCCTCATGCTTCCAAAGTCAGCTTTTGGTTTAATGCAAAGCTGGACAAGTGTGTGAGACACGCTAAGAAGAGAAGAAGGAAAAGAAAAGAAAGGCCATTCGGCCAGGGTGTGTGATTAAGAGAGAAACACACTGAGGAAGAGCTGAAGCAAGAGAACCATTCGGTCATTGTGAGAAAAACATAAGTGAGAGCTTTAAGAGGTGCAGTCCAAAGAGTGAGAGAGAGAGAGAGAGAAACACAGTGAGAGTGTGAGAGAGCGAAAAAGAAAAAAGAGACTTTTTTTTTTGCTCAAGTTACACATAAGGAAGATAAATTGGTGGAGTTCTCATGGAGTTTTTGAGTGCTACGGCCATGGAGAGTTGGAGTATTCAGATGAAGATTTTGCTACTGGCTTTGTGGTGAGATTGTATTTACTCCTTGAGATTTATTTGTTGTATATCCAATTTATTGTGGACTCAAGTTTAGCATAAACTTGATAGTTGTAATTTCATAGTGGATATTTTTCGAAGCTGCCTCGTGGTTTTTTGCTCTACACCGGAGGGTATTCCACGTAAGATTTGGTGTTGTTATGTAGTTGTGTTTATGTGGTGCTTGCTAAAAATTTTTGTTTCCATAATATTGCTATTGCTTGGTTGTTATATATTTTAATTCACACATAGACATTGAGAGGATTAGGATTTTTCCCAACTTTCTTCCATAATCAAACTGCTAATTTGATATAAATATATATATATATATATATATATGATATAATATAATATAATCTATATATCAATATATATTACTAAAAGTTGAAGCGTAGCGTTTAATATAATTTGTCCTACAATTTTAAAATGGTTTTTACAATTTTCAGCCCTATAAATTCAGCCCACTACTTATTTATTTACTTCCATTATGACCCTATAATAAATCTATATAATTAATCTAGCCCACCTCTTATTTATTTAGTTCCACTATCAAGCCCAACCTAAAGCCTTTTCAATTCAGCTTAAAGGAAAAATAAATAAATTAAAAAACGTTGAAGCCTTCAAGGTTTTGTGAGAGCCTTTAAGCTTTAAAAAAAAAAAATGATTGAAACTGATGATGTGTTAAATCAGTTGGTTGAACACTTCGGCTTCAGTGGGCTACGGCGAAAGCGAAGGCCTGAAAAGAAGAAACAATTAAGGGAGTGACCGGAGTGGACCGGCCAAATACTCTCCGATGATAAAGTTAGTTTTCTCAACAAGGGAATGTAGTTCCAACTTTTTGGGAGTAAAATCTCAGAATTTTCATACCTTTGCCTGTTTCAGACCGGTCCTTTATATAGGGAATTTTGGGACAGTTACTTGGTTTGGTAACCTCCCCAAGATTTATGGAATAACTGGTTTTATGGAGGTAACTTCCCCAACGGCTATAGAAGCAGTAACCGCTGATGGAAGTTACATACTTAGGAGAAATTGCTGGCGATGAACATGGGTTGGTTACCCGCTCCAGAATTTGTTAAGTGTTGTGTGGTCGTCCATGTGCAATGTCTATGGACGACCCTTTGTCATGCCGTTGTTTGGTCGTCCATCTGCTTCGCATATGGACGACTCTTTCGACTCGATTATGAGGTTTATTCAATTGGTCAACTTCTCAAAGACGAGAGGTCTGGACGAATAGGAGATGGTCTGGTCGTTTGGCTAACAGTTCATGATGGACGACCCCTCTGGACGAACCATAGATGTAATTTTGTTACCCCTCTGGACGAACCATAGATGTAATTTTGTTATCCCATCAGTTGCCCCCTTGTCCAGGGTGTCGTCTAGGGACATTATAGGGATTTTATCCCCTTTATACGGCCACGTGTCATGGTTTAATACGTTGAGCAGTTAAATCGATTACATTTCCCTATGCGACTGCCACGTGTCACTTTCTTAGTGGATGATGTCGCTTCGCTGACCCTACTCCTGGGCCCTATAAATAGGCACATTCTCTTTCTTGCCCTTCACCTTTCTCATAATCTCTCCTCTGCCATCTCGTCCAAGATTCTCGTCTAGGCTTCGTCATCTAGTCTCGTCAGGTATTCTCCTTCCCTCTTCTTTAGGTTTTTCATCTTAATCCTTTTTCAAACAATAATGTCTGGGTCTAGTGATAGCGTAGATAGGGAGATAGACGAGTATCAGGACGTCTCCTCTGGAAGTGGGGATAGTTATGAGAGTGGTGAGGAAAATACTAGTAGTAGTGATAATTCTTCAGACGAGTATTATTCGTCTGGGGTCCCTGGTATTTCCTTAGAGGAATTCCAGGAAATGCAGCGTAGGACGGCTTCTGGGGCTGAGGCTAGCTCGTCTAGAAGGTCACCTAGCCCTCCTCAAGACGAGGAGGAGGAGGAGGTGATATATAGCTATGCTCCTGAAGTATCGTCCACCTTAGATGCCCCCAAACTTAAAACTCTTGTAGATAGATATCAAATTCCTAAGGAATTCAATCCTCGTCTACCCATGGAAGGGGAATGGTGTTGTTCACCTTCTTCTGGTTTGGGAGTATACTCGTCTTACCTCTTAGCTGGTCTTAGGTTTCCCCTAAATTCATTTTGTAGAGGTCTTCTTCATAGGTTAGGTATTGGTCCTAACCAACTTAACCCCAATGGATGGAGGACTGTGGTTGCCATGCAAGTGCTGTGGTGTGAGGCATTGGAAGGGAACTGTCCTTTAACAGTGGACAAGTTCCTTTACTGTTATAAGCCCTCAGAGATAAAGAAGTCTGCTGGTTTTTACCAGTTCTCGTCCAGAGGCTCTCATTATAGTTTAATAAAGGGCCGTAGCTCGTCTGACAGGCTCTGGAAACAAGAATTTTTTATTATTTCTGGAAATTGGGCTGGGGACCCAACAGACGTTAGTAATGCCCCCTTCCCTGCTTTTGCCAGCCCCATAGGTCGCCTTCGTCCTGAGAGTATGTTTTCTTTCCATGTTATTTATTTTATTCCTTAAACTTTTTCTAACTTTCAATCGTCTAACCACCTTTCTTTTATTGGTGCAGCTGTTACTCGTCCACGTTTGAACAGGTTTTACTTGGACCAAATAGATAAAGTTTGTGCCTTCCCTAGAAGGACTTTTCACGAACTAGTAACCTTCAGCAGTTTGGCTACCTGGGGACTTGGTCCAGAACCCACTGCTGAAAATTTGGGTCACGAAGAAATTACCCGTAAAAGTAAGTGTCGTCCATCTCCACATCATTTCCTTTTTGCCTTCTTTTTTCCTCTCGTTTTTTTTAACTGATTTCTTTCGTCATAGGAATAATTACAATGAGGGAAAACAAGGAGAAAACAATAGCTAGTGGGGATGAGGATGCTTCTGCGCCTCCAGTCGTCTAGAAAGCTCCCGTCCAGGTTGGGAAGAGAAAGTCCAAGAAAATTTCTAGTGCTGTGGACTTGGACAACCTTCCAAGTCGTCGAGGCCCAAAAAAGCCAAAGACCACTCAGACTTCATCTCTTCCCAAGGTCCCCAAATTCATACCAACGACGGTGAATCTGGATGACCCTCCTGTCATTGTGGAGCCCGTCCAAGTAATTCATCCTGTTACAACTGATCCCACTCCCCCTCCAACTAAGACTCCTCGCAAGCCTCATTCGTCAGAGCCATCCGATCGTCCTCCCAACTTGGTGCTAGACGAGAGTTATGCATGGAGGACGTTCAAAGGAATCGTCACTGACAACGAAGTGAATGAATGCTACAACATGTCAGTGAAGAAGTTTGAACGTTCTGGTATCCATGATCTCTTCAAGGTATGTGCTTCATTCGTCTTTGAGTGTCTTTTAGAGTTTTTCAAGAAAGTAGAATTTTCTAACTTTCTTTCGTCCATGTACAGGCTATGTCAAAGTTTTACACAGCGACGTGCCAAGCGAAGGAACTTGCTGAAGAGGCTAAGACGGCGAAGGAGAAGGCTGAAGAGCTGAATAAGGAAGTCTTGTTGAAGAAGGGGGAAGTGATCAGGCTGACAAACGACTTCAACCGTTTGCTAGCAAGTGAGACGAAGTTGAAGAACGAGGTGGAAGAACTTAAAGCAGATGCCATTGAAAAAGATACTCGCATTGCTTATCTGGAAGGACAAGCTTCAGAGTTTGCCTCGTCTTTGGGGAAAGCACGTGAAGAAGCCATAGTAGCCTTCAAGAAGTCTGACGAATACAAGAATCGTGTAGACAGCCACTAAGCTGCTGGCTATGAGGACTTCCGTGCTGACGCTAAGGAGGCCTTCCCTGAGCTAAATTTTGATTCCTTCCAGCTTCCCCTTGGTGCAGAAAGCTCCTTGTTGCAGACGAGTTCTGAAGACGTCAACATCGTGGACGATGCCAGCAATGAGGTCACGCAGGACGATCCCAAGACCAACCCACCAAAATGACTTCAACTATTAGAAAGTTTTTTTATAGTTTTTCTTTTATTTAGAAGTGCCCTAATGTTTTGGGCTTTTATCCTTCTCTTTTTTAAAATTTATTCAAGTACAATTTCCTCGTCCAAGTTTATGGACGAGTTTTATGAACGAGCAATATACTCTAGGGTTTTTGGACGGTGGTCATCTACCCTTTAAATTTTATGAATGTATGAATGATTTTCTTTTTCACTGTTCATTGTGTTTGAATATTCTTTAACTTTGTGAACAAGCTTCATTCATATCGTCCATACCATTTTTGTGGTTGTGGGATTTTCCTTTTTATTAAGGCTTTGCCTCGTCTTGAACATATGGACGAGCCCCTTCGTGTATAACATCATGAGACGTTTATTTTCGTTGTAAAGTTCGTCCATAAATGACGTCTTTTCGCCAGATTTAATTGTGGCTCAAATCTTGGATGACTGTTTACTCGTCCTTAATAAAAATCTCCCAACAAATGCTCGTCCATGGGCTGGATTGTTAAGTTGGTTAAATTCGTCTATGGGGCTGTGGTGTTTTTACACGCACATTGTTCGTCCATGTGCTGGACAATTGCACTTCAGGTTTGTCTCGTCTTGAGCTTAGACGGACATACCTTGTTTATTTTTCTTGCTTTATCCTTATCTAAAGGAAAGCTTTTAGACGATACTTCCTTGCGTCCAAGGATTTTACTCGTCTTTGGCTTTTCGCCTTCCGTGGATCATTTTGAATCATAGAAAATGAAGGATTCCCATACAATCATGCATATTTAAAACACGCCATATGTATATTTAGAAATCCATACTATGTAATCATTCGTCCACAATCATGGCACATGCTTAAGAGCTTATGCTTTTAGGGAATTAAAAACACATAATACAACATAACTTCGTCCATGAGTAGCATAAAATACTTATACACTTAAAACACAATAGTAATAAGCAAATACTGGAAAATAGTATTAAGCATTACTTCAAACGTCCAAGGGTCTCGTCCATGCTAGGGCTTGTCCATGATCACCCTTCATTGATAGTATCTCCTTAGGTGTTCAACATTCCACGAGTGCTCTAACTTTCGTCCGTCCAGGGCTTCCAAATAGTAGGATCCTTGTCTCTTGGAGTTGATAACTCTGTAAGGTCCTTCCCAGTTTGGTCCTAATTTCCCATGGGCCAGGTTTTTGGTTGCCAAAGAGACCCTTTTAAGGACGAGATCTCCAATGCTGAAGCGCCTAGGCTTCACCATGGCTCGTGTTGCTTTGCCATGAGATTTTTGTATCTTGCTGTTCGTTGTTCCGCGTCCATCCTTACCTCGTCTATGAGATCAAGGTTAAGACGAAGTTGTTCATTGTTTTCCTCATCTTGATACTTCATCACCCTATGACTGGCCATATGCACTTCTGCAGGTATGACTGCTTCGCTCCCATAAGCCAGTTTGAAAGGAGTTTCTCCTGTGGGAGTTCTCGCTATTATTCTGTAAGCCCACAAAACACCTGGCAATTCATCCGGCCATACTCCATTTGCCCCTTCAAGCCGAGTCTTGATGATTTTCAACAATGATCGGTTTGCTACTTCTGCTTGTCCGTTAGCCTATGGGTGGGAGGGTGAGGCATAATGATTCTTGATACCAAGTTGCTCACAGAATTCTCTGAAGGGAGTGTTGTCAAATTGTCGTCCATTGTCAGATACTAGAACTCTTGGTACTCCAAATCTGCATACAATATTCTTCCAGACGAAATTTTTGACATTTTGTTGTGTAATTTTCACTAAGGGTTCAGCTTTCACCCATTTAGTGAAATAATCTATGCCCACCACCAAGAACTTCATCTGTCTGGTTCCAGTTGGAAAGGGGCCCAAAATATCTAAACCCTACTGTGCAAAAGGCCAAGGGGCCATCATTGGGGTGAGGTATTCTAAAGGCTGTTTAGGAATATTACTGAAATGTTGACATTGGTCACATACCTTAACATATGCCTTAGCATCAGCTTGGACAGTTGGCCAGTAGTACCCTGCACGAATGACCTTGTGGACGAGTGATCTAGCTCCTGAGTGGTTTCCACAAGCTCCTTCATGAACTTCTCTCAGCATGTAATTTGCCTCGTCTGGAGCTAAACACCTCAGGTATGGCTGTGAAAAACCTCTTTTGTACAACACTTCGTCCATGAGGATGTATCTGGCTGACTTAACTCTAAGCTTCCTGGCTTCATCCTTCCCTTTTGGAAGCCTTCCGTCCTTCAGGTATGAGATTATCGGAGTCATCCAACTCTCCTCTCCTTCTATTTGCAACATTTCTGGAAGGTCTATACTCGGCATGTATCGTATTTCATCTAACTCGTCCATGGCTTCATTAGCGGAGGCTTCCTTCGCTAGAGTGTCTGCTTCCGTGTTCTCTTCCCTCGGGATTTGAACGAAATTAGCTTCTCTGAATTTCTTCACAAGGTGTAACACCTTCCTCAAATATTTCTTCATTCTATCTTCCTTGGCTTCACATGTTCCATTTACTTGGCCTATGACCAACTGTGAGTCTCCCAGGACGAGTACTGAGCTTGCTTCTATAGATCTAGCCAACTCCAACCCTTTAAGAAGGCTTCGTACTCCACCTCATTGTTAGTTGTCTGGTACTGCAAGCGAGCTTTGTACTTCAGTTTATCTCCTTCTGGTGACTGCAAAACAACTCCTATACCTCCTGTATACAGTGTAGATGATCCATTTACATGGACGACCCATTTTTTACTGTCTTCTTTCTCATCCAAGTCCTCATAACTTGGAGTGAATTCTGCAATGAAATCTGCCAGAGCTTGTGCTTTTATTGCATTCCTCGGTTGGTACCGAATATCAAATTCACCGAGCTCAACTGCCCATTGGACCAATCGTCCTACAGCTTCAAGTTTGTTCATTGCCTTCTTGAGTGGATGATCAGTCATGACTATGACGACATGACCTTGGAAGTAGTGTCTTAACTTCCTAGAAGCCGTTATTAGCGCAAAGGCTAACTTCTCTATTAATGGGTACCTTCCTTCCGCTCCTCTCAATGCCCGGCTAGTATAATACACAGGCTTTTGCACCTTTTCTTCCTCCCTGATCAACGCTGAGCTTACGGCATGTGGAGACACTGCTAAGTACAGATATAATTCTTCTCCTGGCACGGACGGACTTAGCAATGGAGCCATAGTAAGGTAGTGCTTTAGGTCTTGGAAGGCCCTTTGACATTCGTCTGTCCACTCAAATGCCTTCCTGAGAATCTTAAAAAAGGGTAAACACTTATCAGTGGCTTTTGAGACAAACCTGTTCAGAGCTGCAACTCGTCCAGTTAGGGATTGGACTTTCTTGATGTTCTTCGGTGGTTCCATGTTCAGTATGGCTTGGATCTTGTCTGGATTTGCCTCAATTCCTCTCTCTGATACCATGAATCCTAGAAACTTTCCTGACGACACTCCGAATGCGCATTTACTTGGGTTTAGCTTCATCTTGTACCGTCTAAGTGTTTGAAAAGTTTCTTGAAGATCATCTAAGTGGCTTCCCTCATCTAAGCTCTTCACAAGCATGTCATCCACATATACCTCTACGTTCCGTCCTATCTGTGGACGGAACATATGATTCACCAACCTTTGGTAAGTTGCCCCTGCATTCTTCAGACCGAAGGGCATCACCTTGTAGCAAAACAAACCTTGACTTGTAATAAAAGATGCATTTTCCTGATCTGCCTCATCCATCTTTATCTGATTATATCCAGAGAAGGCGTCCATGAAGCTCAAAAGTTGATGGCCAGCCGTAGAATCAACCAGTTGGTCAATACGAGGCAAGGGATAACTATCCTTAGGGCAAGCTTTGTTCAAGTCGGTGAAGTCAACGCACATCCTCCACTTGCCATTTGCTTTTTTTACCATCACTACATTTGCCAACCAATCTGGGTAATAGACTTCCCGAATGAACTGTGCTGTGGTTAGTTTTTGAACCTCTTCCTTGATTGCCTTCTCTCGTTCAGGGGCGAACACTCTCTTCTTTTGACGAATAGGCTTAGAAAAGGGGGACACGTTCAGTCGATGAATGATTACACTTGGATTAATGCCAGGCATGTCGTCATGACTCCATGCAAAAACATCGGCATTCTTTTTTAGAAACTGGACGAGGTCTTCTTTCGCCTTCTCCTTCATATTTGTTCCAATTCTAGTGAAATTCTCTGGATCATTTTCTTGTAATAAAACATCTTCCAATACTTCAGTCGGTTCTGCAATAATTTTTCTTTCTTCTATACTCATGGTCTGCATCTGCTCGTCCATAGCCAACATGGCTAGATAACACTCCCTGGCCGCCAACTGATCTCCTTGTGCCTATCCAATTCCGTACTCCGTAGGGAATTTGACTGATAGATGGTAGGTAGATGTTACCGCCTTCCAACTGTTCAAGGTTGGTCTTCCAATGATGGCATTATATGAGGATGAACAATCCACTACAAGGAAATTTACTTCCTTAGTTATCTGCTGCGGGTATGACCCTACCACTACGGGCAAGGTAATGGTACCTGCTGGCTGCACCTTCATTCCTCCAAATCCTATCAGTGGTGAGCATGCTGAACGAAGCTGATCTCGTCCAAGCCTCATCTGCTGGAAGGCAAGATAATACAATATATCCGCTGAACTTCCATTATCCACCAACACCCTCCTGGTTCTGTAATCTGCTATGAGTAGGGTAATGACAATTGCATCGTCATATGGATGATGAATTCTTTCAGCTTCTTTTTCCGTAAAAGAGATGGTTGGCTCGTCTGTTTCCTTCGTCTTTGGTGGTTGTCCAGAGAGTTGGACGTTTTGCACTGCTTTGAGATACGTCTTCTTTGCCTTGGAAGATTGTCCTGTCGATGTCCGACCGATGATAACCCTTATTTCTCCGAGTGGGGGCCGTGATGACTCTTCCATTTTTGCTTTCAATTTTTCATCTTTATGATCCCTTCCAACAAAATGCCTCAGCTTTCCTTGTCTTATGAGATTCTCAATCTACTGCTTCAAGTCATAGCACTCGTCCGTGTCATGCCCATGATCCCTATGGAAGCGACAATATTTATTCTTATTGCGCTTGTTAGGATCTCCTTTCATCTTCTCTGGCCACTTCAAGGAAGGATCATCCTTGATCTGCATGAGCACTTAATCGAGTGGGGCATTCAAGGATGTATAATTCTGACTCCTTGCTAATGGGCCTGCTTTCCTGTTATCCCTGTCTCGATCCTTCTTATCTTCCGTTCGTCCCTTCTTTGGACGAGACCCTTGATCAGAGTGACGCGAGGAATTGACTTCCATTCTTTCAGCTCTCTTCCTCTTCTTAGCTATGATGGCGTCTTCTGCGTTCATAAAGTTTTGAGCTGAATGGACGAGTTCAGCCATGGATTAGGGCTCTTTCTCATACAACTTGTGAATGAATAAGTCCGAGTTAACCCCATTGTGGAAGGCTGCCAATAGTAGTTTGTCGTCCACCTCATCTACTGTCAGGGCTTCCCTGTTGAAGCGTGTGATGAAGGAACGCAGGCTTTCATTCTCTCCTTGCTCTATAGTCAGCAAACTGGACGAAGAACATTTGTGTCTCTGTCCTCCAATGAAATTATTGACAAATAATTTGCTTAACTCCTCGAAAGAACTTACAGAATTCGGGGGTATTTTGCTAAACCATACTCGCGCTGGTCCCTTGAGGGTGGTAGGGAAGGCTCTGCACATAATCTCGCCTGGAACTCCTTGGAGATGCATTGTAGTCTTGAAAGTAGCAATATGATCAAAAGGATCACGCGCTCCATCATATGAATCCAGGGAAGGCATTTTGAACTTCGTAGGCAAGGGATGCCCATTGATGGAAGCCGTGAAAGGGGAATCTGTTCGGTGAACCAAATCCTCGACGGGATTTGCCCTTCTCATGTTCTCCTTCATCTCGTCCATAACCTTCCTCATCTGATCCATTTCCTTCTCCAAATGTGGCACCCTTCGCGAAGTGGTGCCTCTTGACTGAGCCTCGGGCTCAGCATTTCCTCCTCTGTCTTCTTGACTTTGGGACTGTCTCTCAGCATGTCCTTCACGGCATTGCCTCTCCATCTCTCTAGTCAATTCTTGATTCTGGCGAGTTAACTCCACCATTGCGGCCGCCATGGAATGTATGTGTTGGATGGAAGGCGACGGCATGACAGGCGCTGATTGGCGATCGCGAAGGGGGTTGCTTGAAGCGTCTCTGCTTCCCTGATGGCCTGGGCTTGTAGCCCTCGACCTGGTCCGAACCATTCAACCTTTTGTTGCAGAAAGCCGAATCGTAAAACAACTTACGCTCCCCATAGACGGCGCCAACTGATGATGTGTTAAATCAGTTGGTTGAACACTTCGGCTTCGGTGGGCTATGGCGGAAGCGAAGGCCTGAAAAGAAGAAACAATTAAGGGAGTGACCGGAGTGGACTGGCCAAATACTCTCCGATGATAAAGTTAGTTTTCTCAACAAGGAAATGTAGTTCCAACTTTTTGGGAGTAAAATCTCAGAATTTTCATAACTTTGCCTGTTTTAGACCGGTCCTTTATATAGGGAATTTTGAGACAGTTACTTGGTTTGGTAACCTCCCCAAGATTTATGGAATAATTGGTTTTATGGAGGTAACTTCTCCAACGGCTATAGAAGCAGTAACCGCTGATGGAAGTTACATACTTATGAGAAATTGCTGGCGATGAACACGGGTTGGTTACCCGCTCCAGAATTTGTTAAGTGTTGTGTGGTCGTCCATGTGCAATGTCTATGGACGACCCTTTGTCATGCCGTTGTTTGGTCGTCCATCTGCTTCGCATATGGACGACTCTTTTGACTCGATTATGAGGTTTATTCAATTGGTCAACTTCTCAAGAACAAGAGGTCTGGACGAATAGGAGATGGTCTGGTCGTTTGGCTAACAGTTCATAATGGACGACCCCTCTGGACGAACCATAGATGTAATTTTGTTATCCCTCTGGACGAACCATAGATGTAATTTTGTTATCCCATCAGAAACCTTTAGGGTTTTGTGTGACCAAATAGAAACGTGAGGAGAAAGAGAGTTTGAAGATTGTAACGTGGAGGGAAGCTTAAAGGAGGAAAAAAAACGTTGAAGCCTTCAAGTATTGCATGAGAAAATAGAGAGTTTGAAAGCTACCCACCTTCCTGCTCTACCGTTTCACAGTAACGGCTGCCTATCTGATTTCCTTCCTTCTTGTCTTTCTTTCCACATGGTGTATAAATACTTACAGAATTTGTCTGCTTCGATTGAGGTATCTCTACATCTCAGTTCTTTTTTGCCCCATTATTTTGATTTATGGTTTATGTTTCCCTTATTAGATTTTGTTATAATTCTATGTGATTCCAACTTCTTAGTGTAACTCTGATTTCATAGCATAGTGTTGTGGTGTTAGCTTCCACTGTCTACTTCAATATCATGATTGTATAACATGGATTGGGTTTTAGAATCAAAGCAAATTGTTTTCCTAGTGTTTCAATTTTCTACAATAATTTTTCTGCATAATTGTGTTTATCGTGGTCTTTAGTTTAGACTTGGTTTGATATTCATGGTTTTAATTTTAAGTCATTGTGCAAGTGTTTTTATTTTGTGCTAAAATTGTGTTTTTTAATCGAGATTTATAAGGCTGCTATGGTGCCGCTGATTGTTTACTGCATCTTTTTTAGGTGTTGAATTTTTTATTGCTAGATTTTTTTTTATTAAATCTCTACCTCTTTTGGGTATGTTCATTTTACATGTTACATTAAGTTTAAAATGTTATATAAGTTTAGAATTGTAGCATTTTTTTTTCTTTCCAAATATAAGTATAATACCTATATTAGTGAAACTTTAATTTTAATGTAATCTTGTAAATATTTTTCATTTTTTAGCTTTTTTAAGGCTCATATCTCTAATTTCTAATGTTTTTTTTTTTTTTTTTGCATTTTTTTTCCTAAAACTAAAGAGTTAGGCCTAAATATAAATAATTTTTTGAGCCCAAAATTGAAAAAATAAAATAAATAAAAACCTACAAAAACAATCAAGTTATGGCCCAATTAATCCAAAATTGACTAAAATAGACCAAACTGAATTGGACTAAATGGACCAAAGTGGATCAAAATGAAGCAAAGTAGACCAAATGGACCATGGTGGACGGAAATTGACCGAATTAGATTGGACTGAATGAGTCAATGTGGACCAAAATACACCGAAGTGGACCGAAGTGGACCAAAGTAGACAAAAATGGACTGAATTGGACTATAATTGACCGAAATGCTACACTAATATGACTTAACAGGAAGATAGCAACAATAAACATTATACTTTAACGTTAGAGATTATATATATTAGTGGATCTAGCAAGGTGTGACAAAAAACTCCTCCAATTCAATGAAGAATTCATGGGCCCTAGAGTATTCCAACACTATCATGCTATAAAAAATCATATTTGTTTGTTGTAACTAATTGCCTTTTTTGAAATTTTACTTCGTGAGAAAATATAATGCTAAGAGTGGCGGCTGATTGTGTACTTATGTTTGTTTCATATTAGTTTTATTCAATACCAAAAAAAAAATGGACTTTGAAGAATTTTGTGCCGCGGCCAAGAGTGAGCATCAGCTGGAAGCAATGGAGAGCAGGGAAAAACATCAATGCATGCATATGAGCTGTTTGAGAAGAATGGCAAACAGCGGATCACGTTTGAAGGAATTCGCCTTTGTATTCTCATCAGCTTACCTCCTCCTGGCATCTCATGATTACTTCCTAGCCATATTGAATTGGGAAATTTTTTTTTCCAGGATTTTGGTTAGTTTCCAGTTAAAATACTTGAAGTGCTTTTGGTTTTCCTGGCTTCAAGAGATATGAACAAAAACGAAGAATCTCTTTTGATGTCAGTATGCGCTGCAATTTCAGATAATCCCATTGGCAAAGAATTTGAAAGACTTGCACTGAAGAATAGGACTTTCGGGTTTTTTACAGTTGGGTTTTTGCAATATAGCGCCGGTTATCTAAGTCGTCCCAAATCTTCCACATAAATGATACGTTATCTGATTTGAATTCCTCTGGAATTACCGTCAAAGTGACCAAATTATCCTTGGCTCTTTTCACAGCCACTTTCATGGGTACTCCAACTCTGTCCCCCATTATTTCAATAATCTGCCACAATTCACAAATCATATAGACCATCAGAATCATAATCATTAAAATAGTAAGCAAAAAACTCAATTAGGCAAAAGCATGAGTTTTCTGAACCCAAACTCAATTAAATTGAAAATTTTTGCACACCACTTGTATCATGTTATATTCTCCCTTCCTTTTTTCGGAAGGTAAGTTATATTCTCTTTCGATATCCTTTAGTTTCTCATCACAGACTTAAAATATTCTGACAATCAACACATTCAGTCATAAAATCCATTATGAGGCCCTCAGGACCAGAATTCCTGCCAGCAGTCACTAAACTGTGGTTTAATCAAAGGAAAATGCACAAAAATCTAAGATTAAGGTTATATATCCATTAATCACGAACTGCTCAAATTCCAGCCATTAAATATTTTAGTGTTTTTTACTTCTCATTGCAAAATGCATAATTTCCACCTACTGACATCAATTAAGGTCCCAAATACCTCCTCGATGCTTTCAACAGGTTTCCCATCAAATTCAATCACAACATCATCAGAACAAAATCCAGCACGATCAGCAGGGGATCTACGAGTCACCTAGTAAAATAATCAGAAACCATCAGAAATGAGAAGATGCCTTTTTTCTTGATTATTATCAACAACGTCATATCATCAGGAAATCCGTAGGATACCACATTCTATTTCCCAGCGTGGAATTAGTGCATATTCCTTCCATTTGTTAATATGGCAGAAGGGAACAGAATTCCTAAATAATATAAAATCAACACACAAATCAAGGCCCACTATTAATTTTAAATGAAACATCAAAAATATATTTTGCCCAACACTGCTTTAGTGGGAAGCCACCCACTCCACCAGATAAACCCAACCCAAATCCTAACCTGGATCTGATTGACATTAACTAAAATCACTGTTAAAATGTCAGTTCATGCAAACAAAAGACCAACCACAGCAAAATAAATATATAGTTCCTTTGGAGCCTCTAGTATTTTGATCAGAGTAGCGTTCGCTAGAAAGCACAGCATACTACCCTCAAAAGTCAGGCCCCATCCAGACCCTAAATCTAACCTAAGCCTCTGTCAAAATAAAGCAAAGTCAGTAAAATTATTTGGTCACAGACCCAATACCTTTTTTCCCATCCTAGTATGACAGACAAGGTTAATATCTATGAAAGAGGGGGTGGGGGGAGGGGAAGCAGTTCACTATATCCATCCCAGTTTCTACAAGCCAGTGATTGTAAACCCTACATGTAGCCCGCAAAACTCCATTGAGATAAGAATCTAAAGAGTAAGTTTGCAAATAAGTATAGAAATTAATAAAACATGCATCACCCAAAAAGAACAAATTATTGTGATCTTAGATATATTTTCAAGAATAACATATAACCCTTCATAAAACATGGCCAAGTACATTATAATACAAAAGGGTATCACATGGGACCACCCTCTCATAGCATATGGGACCCACACATGTTGTGAGAGGGAGGTTTCATGAGACCGTCTCATAAGATGCTTTTTTCATTTTGCTTTATAAAATAAGATTGGGGGTGGAAACAATTAGAGGACATACCATAGGTACGAGAACACCCTTATTGACATTTGGAAATGTGATATCATTTCCTTTAAGTTGTGCAATCATCATCTCGTCAAGATCAACCACTCTCAGTCCAAGCCAAGGTCGAACCACCCTTCTGCACAAAATTACCATCTATTACGTGCGCTCATATAGTTGTGATGCTTTCAAATGAATCTTTTTTTTTTTTTTTTGGGGGATAAGTAGATGCTTTCAAATGAATCTTAAAAAGTCTTTTGGGATCATACAAGAAACCTAGAATAAAATCCTTCCTTTTATGCACCCATACATTTTGAAACCACAATTTTTTATTTACCTAAAACCCAAAAAAAGTATTTTGAAACCAACAACCTCCCCCTCCACTCATTATTGTGAGGAAGTGTCATTTCAGCTAGTGCTCTTTTGCAAAGTAGGTGAATAAACAACATGATAAGAAGCCTAGAATAAAACCCTAAAGGGAGTTTAAGCCTACCAATATGTAGCTCATAGGCCAATGCTCTAATAAGCACAAAGAGAGAGAGATTGTCATGTATAGAAACCTCTTGTGACAGAAGCATCTATGAAATTTTAAGCACAAGTAGCTCCAATGGTTGGGGGAAGAATCAAAGTTGTCTGTCATTTACTCATCAATTGGGAGCTACAGGTATGTACTGAGTATTTCAATGCAACTTAATCCACACTTTTTCTTCTTCATTTTTTTCCTTTAGAAATTTACTCACACAAAGGAAACACAAACCCCCAACCCCACCCATACCAAACTTAAGGGAGGTGAAGGCGCCACTGATCCATAGGACATTGGCAAAACTTAATCCAAATGTATAAATTGGAAATATCTTGGAACACAATGAGAAAATGAAGGGTTTGATATAATGTGGACAATATTTCATCAAACAAACTTTTGCAAGCTCGCTCACTCAAGATATAAAATCTGACAGTAAATGAATTATTCCATGTTAACGCTACAAACTAAATTTCCAATTAAGTATCTGATTTTATGCTTAAAATAAGTAGTCCCATGCAAAAATATAAGAACATACCCACTTCTCTTGAAATGCTGTATAATTTTAGAGACCGAATCAACTGGTACAGCAAAACTGAGTCCATGAGCAGCAACCACTTTCATAGTATGTAAACCAATAATTTCTCCATCAACATTGACAACGGGGCCCCCAGAATTTCCCTATGCCATATTAAGTAGAAAAAATCAATGTCAAGTATGTAACAAAGCCTCCAAGACTATACATACATACATACATACATACATACATATATATATATTCATTTTATGAGGCATGATCCCTAACTGATCGTGCATCCCCTTAGGGTCATAAATTTAAATGAAAACAACTTCAACCATCTCAACTTAAACCCTCTAAAGACACGTGTGTGCATGCACACACAGTCTTACCACATTAGTTGTACAATCCGTCTGTAAATACTCTGTCCATATTCCAACCTGGCCCAATTCACTGCTTTTACGGTCAACACAACTACATCCAGAGGGAACAATATGAGGGAAGGCATTAAGAATCAGTAACTTATAGTATCATTAACACACACACACATATATAAAATGGATACTAACAGTACATAGAAATTTTGTAATGTGAATTTATTCTGAATACCTTACAATACCAGCTGAGATGGTATTATAAAGAGAAAATGGACATCCTATGGCAACAACCCAGTCCCCAGGACGAAGCTTACTGGAAGAACCAAGTGTTGCAGCGGGAAGTGGGGTTTTTGAATGTATCTTTACAATTGCAACATCAGAATGTGAATCGGAACCCACAATTGTACCCACAAATGTCCGACCATCTTGCAAAGTCACACAAACCTGCAACAATTGTTCAGACATCAATATGAGGTGTATACCTCAGTACTAAAACTATTCAATGATATCTTAAAATTCTAAACAACTTAAATAAACAGAGAAATGATGAGTCCAATATATAAAGAAACTGATACAGCAACAGCATGCATTGTACTGAAAGTTCAAAACTTAACTTTTTTCCTACTTATGTTGTGCACAACACTCAGGGATAACATAGGGAAAGACAAACAATCAATGCATGCACTATCCACACATCTACTTATCCATCAGATTTCAACTGTCAACCATTTGCATCGCTGAATGCTGAACCAAAACTACTAGAAAAAATCATTATTACAAGTTATTAAGGGAGACAGGACATACAAAGCGCCAAAGACACTGACCTTTCCTTTGACTGAACCCCCCTTGCCTTGAATATTATCCACAATATGAGCGCATGTTAAAATTGTACCATCCTGATCAATTATAGTTCCTGACCCTATTCTCTCATTAGCAATGCCATAGAACCCAAACCCTATCAAACACAAAGATTACGAACAACTGTTAGATCCTATTTTTAAACAAATTAACTAAATCTCAAACATATACAACCACCCAAAATATATACCGCGTGTAAACCAAAGATTGACTACAGCAGGACCAACCCTAGCAGCAGCATTTGCAATTGTATCTCTCCCCAAACAATTGCAACGTGGTTTGGGGTCACCTCCAACCGCCTCAGAGTTGCCGTTCTTTATATCCGATGATGGAACCGAACCAACTCTAGAAGAAAATAATGGAAGCGTTCCTACAATTTCAAGCTCGAATTGAACCCAAAAACACATATATACATAAATAGGACACAATCGATTGCCAAATAAATTTAAGAACAAACCAGATTGCCATTGATCCGATGAAAGTAACGAAGGGTGGGGAAACATGTACTGCGTAATTGGCCACGGTAGCGATAGTGATTCCTGCAGAGCCACAGGAACCTTCACTGCTACATTTGCTCCTAAGATTTATCATAACAAAAGCATATATGATGTATATATATATTTTTTTTAATAAAGAACCAAATGGAATTGTTGTGGTCTGTTTGATTTAAGAACATACTAAATAAAACCCAATTCTCAGTTTTGTCTTTCAAGAAAGACCCACAAAGAAAGAATCAAAATTTAAACTTTAGCTACATTTGCTCCTAAAATTTATCATAACAAAAGCATATAAGATTTATATATATATATATATATATATATAGAACCAATTGGAATTGTTGTGGTCTGTTTGATTTAAGAACATACTAAATGAAACCCAATTCTCAGTTTTCTATTTCAACAAAGACCCACAAAGAAAGAATCAAATTTTAAACGTTAGCTACATTTGCTCCTAAAATTTATCATAACAAAAGCATATAAGATATATATATATATATATATATATATATATTTTTATATATAAAGAACCAATTGGAATTGTTGTGGTCTGTTTGATTTAAGAACATACTAAATAAAACCCAATTCTCAGTTTTCTATTTCAACAAAGACCCACATAGATGCTTTGGTTTTTTGTAGGCATTCTTTTGCTTGATGTTGCTCCTTTGAGTCTGGGTATTGAAACAGCTGTGGAGTGATGAGAAAATTGATCCTGAGGAATGCTGTTATCCCAACTAAGAAGTCTCAAACCTTCACCACTTACCAAGACCAGCAAACCACGGTGTCCATCAAGGTATGACATGAATACATGCAAGAATGAAGAAACCTTTCTCTATAATAAGCATCCTCTATTTGGTGTTGTTAGACTAACAGTGACTTTGAAAATTTTCATGTCTTTGAAGGTGAAAGAAGCTTGACAAAGGATTGTCGTGAACTCGGGAGGTTTGATCTATCTGGCATTCCACCTGCTCCAAGGTAATCTAAAACAGAAATGGACAGTTATAATTGTCTATTGTCACTAGCTTTAACGAAACATAAGATTACTGCATTGCAATGATTTTTATATCCTATATTACTATAGCTTGCCTATTGTCACTAGCTTTAAGGAAACATAAGATTACTGCATTGCAGTGATTTTTATATCCTATATAACTATGGCTTGCAGTTTCTGACCAATCTTCTGATTCTCATTGCAGGGGATTCCCCCAAATTGAGGTTACCTTTGAGGTTGATGCCAATGGCATCTTACATGTGAAAGCAGAAGACAAGGCAGCTAAGAATTCAGAATCCATCGCCATCACTAATGACAAGGGACGTCTGAGCCAGGATCAAATCGATAGGATGGTGAAGGAAGCTGAGGAGTTTGCCGAAGAAGATAAGAAGGTGAAGGAGAAAATTGATGCCAGGAACAAGTTGGAGACTTACATCTACAACATGAGGAGCACCATTGGTGGCAAGGACAAGTTGGCAGATAAGATTGATTCAGACGATGAGGACAAGATTGAAAGCGCTTTGAAAGAAGCTCTTGAATGGTTGTATGACAACCAGAACGCAGAGAAGGAGGATTTTGATGAGAAATTGAAAGAGGTTGAAGAAGTATGCAATCCAGTTATAAAACAAGTTTATGAAAAGAGTGGTGGAAGCCCTACTGGAGCTGAGGATGAAGAACCAAACGATGAGTTGTAGAATGCTTGGAGCATAGGGTTCAAATTTGTAGAGTTTTTATTTATATTTTTTTCTGACCTGCAAAGTTTGTGAGTAGTTAGCCAAAATGCTCATTACTGGATGTTATTCCTTTTTGAGTTCAAAAATTTCAAGAATATATACATAATTTTCTAGTAATCTGAATTTTCTTTGTTACATAATTAATTTATTTCAATTGTGAGGTGGTGCACATAGCGATGTCATATGCTGATGATGTTTGTGATTATGAGATAAGAAAGCATGACACACAAGACCATAAATCAAATTCTACAGATTTTATGGTGCAATATGCATAGATTTCAGCTCGTAGAAAGGCGAATGGTATTCTAAGAAAAACAAGACTTAGGTACAGTATTTAGGTGTTGTTTCTTAGGTTCCCCTTTAAAGATTCTGCTATGTGAATTTTTTTTCATGGGATGGAAGTGTATTTTTTAGTTAAATAACCACATGGCTGAATTTTAAGAGGGAACTTAAGGAATAGTATTTAAGGTACTGTACCTAAGTTTTGTTCTTCTAAAAATTACTTTGAAAAACTTCTCTATAGACTGCTGTTCATTAATGTCTCCATCATAGCTAGAGAGCTTAGCCTCTTCTTCCTTAGCAGGTTCCATCATCATCAATACCTCCAATTGTTGCAAACCCAGACCATTACCTGCTTCCCACCATTTGATAAAATTATAATCGGGTGTTGGCATGAATATGTCTGCATTTTCAATGTTAAACACAAGCACAAGCACAAATACACTCCTGTTTTAGGCCCCCCCCACCCCACAAAAAAAAACAACTCATATAGGCTAGTCACTATTTTTAATTGGGTCAATAGTTTCACATTTATTTTAATTGGTCCATGATATTTATCTCTTGATAAATCTATCTAATTGTCCTGATATTTTATTGAGCATGTCCAATTTTAATTTAAGATCCATTGATTGTTGGTGACTGTTACTAAGGATAGAATTGGATTAATGCAAAGAACTCAGATTTCATTGCCATTGGATGAACCCCACCTCCTGCCTCACTCCCACACCCTATACATGCTATCCTCACCTCACACAAGGGAGAGACCTCATTTTCTCAGAAATTCCCATCATTCATTCCTAAAATCCTCTCTACTACTCTCTTATTTCCTCATGGTCACATGTCATATGTGAGTTGTGACATGACCATAGGTACACACCCAAATTCTCCTCAGCCAGTTAAGCACTAATGCCTAGATCCGAACCCTTAAAGCCACAAACACATTCAACTAAGCCCACCTTCAAGCTTCAAACTTCAAACTTCAAACAAAACCAAACTCCAGCTACACAAGCCTAATCTGATAAACAAATAAGACCCATTCCAATCTTAAAAACTTAAAACCAACATTGAAACAAAATAAAATTTCTTATTGAAATTTATAAGGCCCAACCTGGAACACTCCAATACTACTTCAAAAACTCAAGCCCAAATTTTGAGTACAAAGAGCAAAATCACCGACCACCGAGATTCAAACTAAATTACGAAAACACCATAGGCCCATGCAAAAATTACAAAATTGCCCAAAACTTCCTAAACTCACACATTGGTCATCCATATTTCTATAAATTATACATAGGCCCCCAAAATTTCCAAAAATTATACTTTGACCCCAAAATGTTTCTGAATTACAATTTGGGACATTCTGGCATTTTACCCCACCCTTTTTTTTTAATTGGCAATATGCCCCTGTTTCGAAACTATATAGGTTCGTGCCCCTGTTTCGATACTCGATGACCCTAAAATCGAGTTACTTAAAGTACTCGATTGGTTTAAAATCAAGTTATGCCCGATCAAACTTAAAAAAAAAAAAAAAAAAAAAAAAAAAAAAAAAAAAAAAAAAAAAAAATTGCATGAAACTCGAGTAAATGGAAATCGAGTTCCAAAACGCCACTATAGGGCTTAAAAACGTCACTATATGGCTTAAAAACGCCGCTATAGGGCCACTGAAACTTGATATTCATACTTATAAAAAAAAATTTCCAGAAAAACGCTACTATAGGGATTAAAAAACGCCGCTATAGGGCCACTGAAGCTGATATTCATACTTATAAAAAAAATTTTCCAGAAAAATGCTACTATAGGGATTAAAAAACGCCGCTATATGGCTACTGAAACTGATATTCATACTTATAAAAAAATTTTCCAGAAAAACGCCACTATAGGGATTAAAAAACGCTGCTATAGGGCCACTGAAACTGATATTCATACTTATAAAAAAAATTTCTAGAAAAACGCCACTATAGGGGTGAAAAAACGCCGCTATAGATCTTAAAAACGCTGCTATAGGACCTTTGAACTTTGTATCTTATAAAAAATTTAAAAAAATTTACATGAAACTCGAGTTCCAGGAACTTGAGTTCTATGCAAATTTTTTTTTTTTTTTTTTTTTTTTTTTTGAATTTGATCGGGCATAACTCAATTTTAAACCAATCGAGTTTTGTGTTGAAACTCGATTTTATGGTAATCGAGTATCGAAACAAGGGCATATGCCTATATAGTTTCAAAATAGGGGCATATTGCTAAATTTTTTAAAAATTAAGGGCAAAAGGCCAGAATGTCCTTACAATTTAACCCAAAACTTATCAATTATATTTTGACCTTAACTTTTTCCAAAAAAAAATTTCATCCCCAAAACTCTCAAAAATTGCCCAAAATCATAAAAATGTCATTTTATTATTTCAATGCCAATTTTCATCAAAATAAATAAATGAAGGTTCTTCAAGAACTATAAATTTATGAAATGTTTAATCACACAAATTTAACTATTATGTTTTTTTGTTGTCTTTTTGCACGAAAAGATGCGTTGAAGGAATGAATTGTAAGATTGAGCTTGTAGTGCGATGAGATATATAATTCAAAAATGGAATTTTTGTTTTCCAAAAATAACTTTAAAATAAATTCTCTCTAAAAAAATAGTTTAAAAAATAGTGAGTTTCAGAATGTATTTTTACTTTGAAGCATCTATGTTTTAATTTAAAAAATAGTTTAAAAATAAATTCTCTTCAAAAATTCTAACTACCATCTACTCAAGTTACCATATAAATAGTGAGTTTTAGAATGTATGTTCGCTTAGGAAGTCTTTTGTGGTTTGTTTGGATTAAGGGAGAGTAAAGTAGAGTAGAGTAGATTTTGCTCAAAATTAGCTAATTTTTAGTCAATTCTACTCTATTTTCCTCTACTTTCCTCAATCCAAATAGGACCATAGCTAATTTGGAAAAAAAATTGGTTCTCCATGGTTCTTCCTATCTAAGCTCACAACACTTATTCCTCAAAATGTTTTTAAGCTCTTGCGTCAATGTCACCAAAACCTTGCAGTAGTTTCGTGACGAGCACATGGAGTGCACCAATTTTTTATTGGAATAAGGCAATCCCACACCTATGTCATGTTAGAAATCTCATGCTGCTACCATAAAGAAACTGGTATAGTCTATGTCTCGTCATGAAATTGTAGCAAGGATTTGTTGACTGACACAATGACTAAAAAACGTGTGAGGAAAAGACGTTCCATGAAGAAGTAGCCTTTTCTTTGATGGTGTAGAGAGGGAAAATTCCCGACCTATCACAAGCTGACACGTCACACTACCAAGTCCACAAAATACAGTCAATCACAAAGCGCCACATACTGCTGCTAGGTTTTACTATTGCTATTTAGAAGCCAACAGAAATTTGCCAAGTGTCATGTAAGAACCAATCATGCATCGGCTCGTGTAAGCGATGACCCAAGCAACCTCGCACGTGTAAGCAATGACACAAGCGGACCAATCAGATTATGACATGTGTCACCAGTCAGACTCCGCCACATGTCGCTCATCCACCCCAAAACTCCTATAAATAGAAGCCTTCCTGAGACATTTAAGGAAGAGATCAAGCCATCTGAAGCACAGGCAACATCAGAGAAGATTCAGAAGCATCAGAAGTACAGAAGCTCTGTCGGAACCAAGCTCTAAAGCCTCCAAGAACTTCAAGAACTTCAACCTTCGAATAAGAAGAACATTCGAAGCAAAATCATCCAAAACTACCTGCCTAGATCTCAAAGGTCACTGGAATCAAGCTCAAAAGCCTCCAGAAACCTTACAAACCACAAATCAGTGAAGCTCTACGGATTCAAGCCTCTAAAGCACCGAAGAACTTCCACCACAAACCTTCAAATACGAAGAACATTCAAAGAGGAATCATCCAAATCATATTCCTAGATCTCAAAGCTCACTGGAATCAAGCTCAAAAGCCTCCAGAAACCTCAACAAATCACAAATCAGCGAAGCTCTACAGATTCAAGCCTCTAAAACCCCGAAGAACTTCCACCACAAACCTTCGAAGACGAAGAACACACCAAGAACACGAAGAAAGTAAAGAACAAAGGATTTCTAACAAGCACATAGCCAGAGATTCATTGTAATTCCGTTTCAAAGATCTTCGATCCATTCTTCAGCCAAATTGAAGGATATTTTGTGTTCGAATCAAAATCACATTACCACAAATCCAATCAACAAATCTTGTAAGGAGATCGAATCAGAGGATCACACTTTTGTAATCACAGAGAATTGTACCACACAATTATCAAATACAAATTTGCATTTGTGCAACTATTTTACTTGTTTGACTCATTTCGAACTAAGAAATTTAGTCGTCCACAGATGGCAAGGAGCCAAACAAAAACAGGGGTGTCAACCAGCAAACCAGTGTCCATCAAGGTATACTGGTATAACATATGAATCCATGCAAGAATGAAGAAACCTTACTCTATTATAAACATGCTGCATGTAGTGTTTTGAGACTAATGTGTCTTCAAAAATTTTCAAGTCTTCAAAGGTGAAAGAAGCTTGACAAACGATTGTTGTGGACTTGGGAAGTTTGATTTATCTGGCATTCCACCTGCTCCAAGATAATCTAAACAGAAAATGGACTGTGATATTTGTGTATTGTCACTAGTTTTAAGGAAATAGAAGTTTACTGCATTGCAATGATTTTTATATCCTATATAACTATAGCCTATAGCTTGTGGTTTTGGACCAATGTTCTGATTCTTATTGCAGGGGAGTCCACCAAATTGAGGTTGACCAATGGTATCTTACACGTTTAAGCAGAAAAAAAGGCAGCTAAGAAGTCAGAAGAGGATAAGAAATTGAAAGGATGTTGAAGGAGGCCGAGCAGTTTGTAGAAGAGGATAAGAAGGCGAAGGAGAGAATTGATGCCAGGAACAAGAGGTTGAGACGTACATCTACAACATGAGGAGCACCAATGGAGACAAGGAAAAGTTGGCAGATAAGATTGTTTTGGACGATAAGGAGAAGATTGAAAGAAGCTCTCGAATGGTTGGACAATAACTAGCACCTGGAAAAAGAGGTCAAGATTAGTACTTAGGCGTATAAGGAGAAATAGTGTACTATTCATATATTGAAGTATTTTTTAAAGCTTTAATAGCAAATTCGAAAACAATTTGGTGTATCATATAAGGATGCTTATGAGTGCATTCCAAATAGAAGTAAATATGTTTTAAGTTGTAACAGAATGTCAAGCTTTCTAAAAAAACTTCAAAATGTTCACATTGGGTAGAAGGTTGGAAATTGGCTTTTGAAACATTTAACCGTGTGTAATTCTTGCCTAGAGAAAGAAATTTCTGCAATAGGTAAGGTCCTAATTTTGATACAAGTGTTTGTTGTGCAAATATGGTGGATCCGTACGCAAAGTGGCGAAAATTATCTACTAAAAGTAAAAATAAGCATTGTGTTGTGCCGTACACGTAGATTTTTTGGTTGAATCTTCTTGGACATTCTTTTTATTCAGACATGTCCTTGACAAGTCACTGACCCTGTATGGAAACAAAATAAATTTGTCTTGGGTAAGATTAAGTACAAGAATAGAAGGATTTGTCTAGTTGACATTACTGATTAGGATAATGACTGTTACAGTCTGGTTTTTCTTTCGAAACAGTAACATGTGTTAATTTCTAATTTAGATCTGCATTTAGCTGATTGAATATGCTATTATTTGTTATTAAATATTCCCAAATAAGATTTCAGTCTACTCTCCTCTACTCTACTTAACCTAACAACCCCGGATCAATTGTTTAGAGTATGCAAGCAATTCAATCTACATGGTATAAAGCTCCACATGAATAAATTAATAAATAAACTTACAAACTGATTGGTGATGAGCTGTATCTTTTAAACTCACCAAGCAATTTGACCTACCAAAATGGTACCAGAGAATTGGGACAGTGTAAAGCTTAAGAGCTTTTAAGCTCTTTGCAAACATGATCTAACATGCCCAGAAATTCTCTCACAATGACAAATATCCGAAGTGGGTTGTCTTCGTGTTTGCTCACAATGTGAGGAAGAGTTGAAGCAAGAGAGCCATTCGGCCATCGTGAGAAAAACACAAGTGAGAGCTTCAGGAGGTGCGGTCCGAAGAGATAGAGAGAAACACAGTGAGAGTATGAGAGAGTGGAAAAAAAAAAAGAAAAAAAAAAAGAAAGACATTTTTCTTTACTCAAGTTACACACGAGAAAGATAAATTGTTGGAGTTCTCATGGAGTTTTTGAGTGCTACAGCCATGGAGAGTTGGAGTATTAAGAGGAAGATTTTGTTACTGGCTTTATGGCGAGATTGTATTTACTCCTTGAGATTTATTTGTTATATATCCAATTTATTGTAGACTCAAGTTTAGCATAAACTTGATAGTTATAATCTCTATTTCATATTGTATATTTTTTGGAGCTGCCCCGTGGTTTTTCCCTCTACACCAGAGGGTTTTCCACGTAAGATTTGGTATTCTTATGTGGTTGTGTTTTTGTGGTACTTGAAATTTTTTGTTTCCATAATATTGCTATTGTTTAGTAGTTATATATTTTAATTCACACATAGACATTGAGGGGATTAGGATTTTTCCCCAACAGTTCTGTACTCAGACCAAACACACAATCAAGGCCCATTCTTCTGTAATCTTCTTCACTCTGTTCAACCCCCATGATGCTATCTGAAACACTAATTCCCTCAGACAGGAGTATTTCTTGAACAACAAAGTGGAGTAAGGTAGTTTTCCCATCAGTGCCTTTCACATGAGCAAGTTTTAGGAGGGTATCAAGCTTAAATGCTCTAGTACCTCCTCTACTAGTTCCAACATTCATACAATTGCCTGTTTTGAGCACAGCTTCAAGTAACTTTAAGAAAAGACTACTTGATCTGAGTTCCTTGCAGGCCTGCTAGTAACAACATAAATAAGAGTCAGTGATCATTATATAAGAAATATGTTGGTTTTGATCAAAACTAATATGTTTATAATTGATGGTTACCTTTAGCATTGAAAAAGATTTCCTGAACTAAACCACCTCATCTTCAAAAGTTTCTCTGTAAAGCATGGCTTCAACTCGTAGAAAGGCAAATGGTATTTCAAGAATTTCTTTGAAAAACTTCTCTACAGACTCCAGTTCATTAATGTCTCCTTCATAGCTAGAGAGCTTAGCCTCTTCTTCCTTGGTAGGTACCATCTTCACCAATGCCTCCAGTTGTTGCAAACCCAAACCTTTCCCTTCTTCCCACCATTTGATAAAAATTATAATCCGGTGATGGCATGAGTATGTCTGCACTTGTACTTGATATAACACCATGAATTGTTTGTTGGAGATATATTCTCTCTCCTCAAAAGTATGGAATGATCATTTCCATTTGGAAAGGATCAATTTCATGGTTTAGATTAAACATTACAAATTCAAAGGTCTAAAGAAAACCACGTCTACACACGGCTATACAAGAAATAAAATCCTGATCTTGAAATGGCCTCTCTTCATATTTTGGAAAACCTTAACTTTTAGAGAGGATCCTGTTCTAAAAGTGATGAGAACCATTTTAGTAATTTGCAATCTATAATCCATTTGCTGGAAGTACAGGACTACAGGACAGGAGCCATCATTCTTCATTATTGTCTTGACCAAAAATCTTAAAAAATTGACACTGGAACTTGAAGGTCCATTTCTAACATAAATGAATTGCTTAAAATTCACCTCTCAAAATAATTTATGGGGCATATATAATAACTGCGTTTTAGTTCACATTTATTGTTATTCCATGCTCCTCACAACTTCTTTCTCACAATGTGGAAAAATAGGCACTCAATCACAATTGCTTATGGTTTAATGCTAAGTTATACCTTGTATTAGTGCTTTACATACTTCCTCAACAGTCACATTCAAGGCTTTTGACAATATACTTATGTTTTGTAGTCTCTTTGGCTCAAAGACATACTTGCTTAAAGGAGTCTTCTTCTTTTCTTTATCACTCTTCATTGAGTTTTTTAAATTGTCTCCAAAAAGTGATTCAATCATTTCCTCATCTAACCTGTTTCGTGATTCATAATCTGTTCAATTATACAGAAAGAGTTTTTAAATTGTCTCCAAATAGTGATTCAATCATTTCCTCATCCAACCTATTTCGGGATTCATAATATGTTCAATTACACATAAAGAGAAGAAATATATTGTAGCCAAAGAAACGTACGAAAAATTCTAAAGCTATCACCAATTTTATTACAAAGGGCTTACAAAATGACGTGACAATTATTGTGATTTGTGCTACTTCAACAACATAAAATAAATAGTAATTTTTTTTTTTTTTTTTTTTGGTGATTGGTGACACATGAGTTTGTAAGATTAATGTAGTAAAATTTTTAGTATCCTAACATTGTTAAGAACGTAATGCTAAAGCAACTTACTTAAATGAATGTGGCAGCATATCCCACACCATAGGTTGATCTGGGGCAGCTTTTACCTTGTCCCAGTGAAGTGGCTTCAATTTTGGTAATGGAGCTGCATTTTTCCCCAATGGAATAGATTGAGGCAGTCAAGATGGTGGAGGATGTTGGGTGTACACGTGTGAGTAAAGTCCCACATTGAATAAAGATTAGAAGAATGAGTAGTTAATATAACATAATTGAGCACATACCCATTCAGCTTAGGCTTTTTGGGTTAAAGTATGTCTTTATATGTTATATTAATTACTCAAGGAAGCTCCCCAATGTATTTATCTCCCCAACAAGTGGTATCAGAGCCTATGGTGGTGTGAGGCAAAGGTGGCAAGGTTATCGAGGTTCCTTTCGCAGTTGGAGTGGGAATGGAGTGTGTGTACTTGAAACCCTTTCACAAATGGAGTAGGGCGGGTCCCTTTCGCAATTAGAGCGGGGACGGTATATTACACCAAGCAAGCCCATAAAGCCCACACAAATGATCTTAGAAAAGGCCCAACAAATGAGTATTATTGTCAATGGTGCTAGACAACGATGAGGTGCGAGGTTCCTATAGAGGATAAAACCAAGCAAGCCCATAAAGTCCACACAAACGATCTTAGAAAAGGCCCAACAAAGGAGTATTATTGACAATGGTGCTAGACAACAATGAGGTGCGAGGTTCCCATGGAGGATAAAAGATGTGCGTGGTTGACACATGAAGGCCCATGGATGATGCACTAGTGAAGGAAAAAAACCCATTAGGCAAGGGGGAGCAAGTAGGACTTATTCATGGCCCACAGAGAGGTTTTGAAACTCACAAAGTGGTAGAGACTCACATATGAGGGAGAGATTGTTGGGTGCACACATGTGAGTAAAGTCCCACATTGAATAAAGAATAGAAGAATGAGTAGTTAATATAACATAATTGAGCACATTCCCATTGGGCTTAGGCCTTTTGGGTTAAAGTATGTCTCTATATGTTATATTAATTACTCAAGAAAACTCTCCAAGGTGTTTATATCCCCAATAAGTGGTATCAGAGCCCATGGTGGTGTGGGGCAAAGGTGGCAAGGTTATCGAGGTTCCTTTCACAGTTGGAGCGGGAACATGGTGTGTGTACTTGAAGCCCTTTCGCAAATGGAGCAGGGTGGGTCCCTTTCACAATCAGAGCGGGGACGGTATATTACACCAAGCAAGCCCATAAAGCCCACACAAACAATCTTTGAAAAGGCCCAACAAATGAGTATTATTGCCAATGGTGCTAGACAACGATGAGGTGCGAGATTCCCATGGAGGATAAAAGATGTGCGGGGTTGACACATGAAGGCCCATGGATGATGCACTAGTGAAGGGAAAAGCCCATTAGGCAAGAGGGAGAAAGTAGGCCTTTTCCAAGATCATTTCTCTTTTTCTCTTTTTCTTTTTTTCTTTTTGAGAAAAATTTGATCGTGGGTTTGAATGTGACTTTTTTTACATGTTTAACCCTGTCATTTAAGTTTTACAAACTGATAAATTTTAAATTTGAGAATTCCAAATAAGAGAAACCCCTTAAATAGCAATATAAATAATAATACATCTTTTTTTAAAAATAAATAAAATTAACATGTACCATTTTACCTAGATAATAGGGAAAATAAAAATAAAATTTTAAAAACTTATTGAGAGGAAATAAAATTAATAGGTCTGACACTTGTTGTGGATTTTTTTTTTTTTTTTTTTTTTTTTGTCATTTCCAAAGATAATCACGTGGCTCGCACTAGAGGAAGCAAACAAAAGTTGAAACTTGAAATCAAATAAAAGAGGAAAACAAAGCTAGACTCTAGAGGATAACATAAAATAAATAAGTAAACACCACTCACCGGTGGATACAAAACGGAGAAGAAGAAGAGGGTTAGGTTCATTCAGGAAAACGGCAACCAGACATGGTGGTGACCTGAGATTGATGGGTCTGAAAAGTGTTTTTCTTTCTTTCTTTTTTAAAGCCAAAATCTGATAGCGGCCGAAATTGACCAGAATGGCCGGAACGCCCTGAAATTGGTCGGAATTTGACTTGAGGTGGAACAAGTGGTATTACCATATCAAATTGCGTGCCGGTACAAAATATTCCAGTCGTTCCGGCTGAAATGAAACGAAATTAATAACATTGCTAAAAATTTGACACTCACGATAATAGCCCCACCCCTTACAAAGAAAAATGAAATTACAATGTATATTAAATTTTCTTGAGTTTTTTTATTCAAAATTTTTTTTTCCTTCTAATTAAATTGACATTTCTCAGGGACAAACGACAATAAAGATGCTTTAACATCAAACAAGAATCGATAATCTACTTGTTGAAACGCCCCAAGAAGACTTGGTCCTCGTTCATTAATAGGCATGATAATCATGCACAACATATTGTCAATTACTTCGAAGAATCGTTTAGAATCTAGATCAAGGTCTGCTCCAATAAAACGAATTTTTAATGTTGGTTATTTTTTATCTCCACTTGGTATCACATTATAACAAAGGTCATATGGTACTAGGTCTGATATCTCCATGGGATGCCAGTTATATGCCAAGAAGTATTTAATCATCTCTTCTTTGATAACGGTATATGCTTTCGGAACAAGAAAAGTTGCTCCACTTCCTGAATCAATAACAAATCCATTAGTACGATCAGCTCTCAATTGAAACACAGTTACATCTATTGGAAGCAGCACTTCATTCATGAAAATACTCACGCTGTCACATAGTATCTATTTACATTGGGTAACATTGGTGTTGATTGTACCATTGTTTGAGTATTTTCACTAATTTATGCATCATTGCCAAAACGTAAATATGTGTAGGTTCCCGCTTCATTGTTCCATGAAGGAAGGCAATATGAGAAATGTAGGTTGGTCACCGACTGTAGTTGGCTTAGGATTGATCGTCTTCCTGATCCCATACCCAAAATTCCTGCTATTACATTCTCACCTCCCATTTTTCGACTAAATTTAATATTTTGATTTTCATAGCCCATACCAAAAACTAAATCTGGGAAGCTTACAGATTCCTCATTGGAAGGGAATGTGAATGTGTCAATTGAAAGAATACCCTTAGTGGAACTAAATCCATTAATATAGACGGATTCATAAAGGCACATGTTATTTTTACATATTTTGGGAACACAAAGGGGGTGTTTACAAGCTGCAGCATAGTATGTTTCAGACTTACGGTAATCGAAACCTTCATATTTTAAGGGGAAACATATGGCGCACTTAGCAGCTTGAACCCATGTATTATCGGAACCAGTATCCAATAGCAATAATGTGGAGTATGGTGCTGTGCCAATGTTCATTTGAGCTATATATATATATATATATAAATTTCCCAAAGAGTACTCTATCTTAGGTTGTAGCGCTTCAATGCCTTGCTTTGTTGAGTTGATCGCATCTACAAAACCCATGGATTCGAAATGCAGAGCTCAAGCTTTAGAAAGCTTAGCAATTCTAAGGTGTTTTTCTAGTAGGCTTAGATTTTTTGGAATGAGCATTGAATCAATAGAGTATCTTGGGATGAGCTTGATGCTAAAGCCATTGGCTCCAAGATAAGTAAGCATGAAAATCAGCAAGGTCAATAAAAAACAAAATACAATTGGTACATCAAAAAAGTTTCTAGTATACATTCTCCCACTCTTTGATTATGTGTTCAAAAATATGCCACAGGTTATATATAAGTGAAAGTTGAAACCACTTAGGTTGTGCATTAAATTTACAACGAAGGTTCTCTCTTTATAAGAAAATGAAATTTTATTTAAAAACACAATGATTGAACTCTTAAATTCTTAATTAAAATATTTCTAAAAATAATTCATAATTAAAAGAAGAAATAACTGCTAAAATAATGGGTTAATGAATACTAAAGGGAGAGAGAGAAAAAAAAGAAAAAAAAAAAAAACAACAACCTTATAAATGATGGGCGTCACCTAATTATGTCAAGTTTAAATTTTATTTTATGACAATTAATTGTAATTCTTCTAATTAAACTCCTAAAAATATGGGTCGGCCACCTAATATATATATGTACACATATATATATAAAGACAAACTCTCTCTCTCTCTCTCTCTCTCTCTCTCTCTCTCTCTCTCTCTCTCTCTCTCTCTCTCTCTCTCTCTCTCTCTCTCTCTCTCTCTCTCTCTCTCTCTCTCTCTCTTATAATACCTAAATTAAGGTATCTTTTTTATTTAATTTTTCAGTCATCCCACCTTAATTAAGGTATCCTTTTTTTTATTTTATCACTAGGAATAAAATATGCTGTAATGAAATAACTAAACATATTCATTAGTTTGGTTGTGAGTTGTAATATTAGAATAATACTTCACATCTAATTTAGGAAATATATCATTCATACAATTATATTTCCTAGAAAATAATATATTTTAAATTTTAGAGAGATGAGATATTTTTTATGATTTTTTATTTCTATAATTGTTAGGTGAATATGAAAAGTTTGTTTATTTGAAAATATAATAATGTTAGAAATTATTACATCTATTAAGAAATAGCTATTACAAACCTTTTAAAGAGGAATAATTATTCCTCATTTTAAAGAATAGCTATTCATAAGAAATGATAATTTCTTATAATAAAAATATAACCAAACCATTGAATAGCTAAACCATAAGAATACCTATTATATTATAGTGTCTATTACAGTTTACTAAATATGCCTTAACTATAAGGGTCGTCAACGAGCCGGGTCGGGCCAGCTCGGCCCATTTTTACTTGGCCCATGGGTACAATGGGCTGGGCATAATGGACTATTAACTCATTAACGGGCCGGGTCGAGCTGGGCCGAAAGAAAAAACCTCAGCCCATGACTTTGCCCATGGGCAATGCCCATTTTATCTTTAGCGAGCTGGGCTATCGAGTTGGGCCTAATAGGCTACCCATAGGCTTGTGTTAGTATATTATTTTATAATTTTTATAAGGAAAGAATCAATTTTTTATAAGGGAATAAGCAATCTATTTTTTTAAAGGAAAGAATTAAAGAATTAAAGAATTTAATACTTAATTACAAATGTTTTTACAATAAAATCTATTTAATTTTTTGTTTTGTTAATGGAAACCTATTTAATTTTTTTATTTTATTAAGGCTTTAAATATTTTTTTTATTTTTATCTTTAATAAAAAAAAATGTCAAATGGTTAATTCAAATTTGCTAGACTACTAGAAAAATATATATTTAGTAAACTAAGTTTAGCACAATTACTTTGAGTATTTTAGTGATTGAGGGAGTTAAAAAATTCCTCTATAATATCTCAAGATCAATCCTTCATACACTTTCTATATATTTTTGTTATGAATTAAGAGTTATTGGGTTAGGCCAATGGTTTAGGCCAACAGGCTAGGCAACGGGTTGGGCTACTAAGCTAGCCCACCGGGTACCCATAGGCATAAAAACTAGCACACGGCTTGACCCACTGGGCTAGTAGGCTACCCATGGGCCTCAATAACAACGGGCCGGGCCGCCCATTAGCCTGGTGGGCTGTCGGGTTTTTGGGCCGGGCTGTGGGCCGTGGGCTATTTGATGACCCTTACCTAACTATTCAAAAATGAGAAAAATTAAAAATTATATCTTTCAACTCCAAATTTATTTGTTACCATATTTATGCAAAGGGGGAGAAGAATCTAATGCGATGCTACCAATAGAATTTGATTAACACTTTCCCTTCAAATGACCATTTCTTGTAATAAAAATATAACCAAACTATTGAATAGCTAAATTATAGGAATACCTATTATATTACAGTGCCTATTACAGTCTACTAAACATGCTCTAACTATTCAAAAATGAGAAAAATTAAAAATTATATCTTTCAACTCCAAATTTATTTGTTACCATATTTATGCAAAGGGAGAGAAGGAAACTAATGCGATGCTACAAATAGAATTTGATTAACACTTTCCCTTCAAATCTTAGTATTTCTTTATATTTTGATTCCACTCCTTTATGATTGAATCATTTCGTTCTAATCATCACTCAAGAATGAGAGAAAAATCTTGCAAATTTTTCCTTTCAAGGTAGAATATTTTTAGTGTTCTCTCTTTAATTTCAAATTTATTTGTAATTACTAATTTAGTCTTCCAATTAAATTAGTAATTCAGCCAACTTTTTTTCTAGTAGATTAGTGCAATAAAAAAAATTGACATCATATTTGGAAAACCATATCTTGTCAATTAATTGAGCTCCTTAGTTCTTCCGTGAGTGACATGCATTTTTAATTGTTTATGTGTTTCTTAAAGTGGCCATTGTATTGTCAAGGCGATAAGCCAATGTATTGTCATTTTGAACATTGAAATGTTACTTTTTTTTTTTTGCTTAAAAAAAAGGAGGGCGGGGGCGACCATATGTGACTTACCCCCCAGGGCGTGACCTAATAGGGGCACCCCCCCGCTAGGGAATGTTGGATTGAGCCATAACTACTGTGATCGGGGCGTCACAGACCTCACCCTAGCACCCCAAGAGAGCCAGAGTGTGGGGCGCAATGCATGCCATAAATCCCCCCCCCCCCCCCACATGGTACCCGCCATGACTCGAACATGGGACCATGAGCATACACGTGGGATCCCACACCGCTAGGCCACCCCTCCTGGGGCGAAATGTTACTTATTTATAATCTATAATATATAATACATATAAAACCAAAGACATTTCATATTTGGTTGACCTTTTAATTTTGTACAACTTAAGTTTTATAGATCTAATAATTTTATGCATCATTATTCTAATGTATATTTTTAATTGAATTTAGATTCTATTTAATATTTAAAAATTTTATATTAGAATATTCCCACATCGTGTGTTATTTAAATGGTAGAATATACAATTCCATATACAAATACAATGGAAAAAATTTTCTAACATCCCCCTGAAGATTAAGGTAGTGGTCAAGACACCCCTTGAACTATTATTTTGGCCAATTTACTCCATGAACTTCATATAACTACCAAATCACGACCTCTGTTAGTCAACCTCATTTATGACACATCAGCATGTCAGTTCCTTCTTGCAAAGGCGGGGTACGCGGTACTTAATCTCCCTAAAAGCGGTTTTAGACTTAAAGTTAGCGCAAGCTTACGAGTATGCAGAGCCTCTTAAAAAGAGACAGAGGAGTTGCCACCTGTTTATAGGTCTGGGAACCAAAACATGAATCAATGAAGGTCTACCTATCAAACTAAGTTTGGAGTTAGGATATAGGATGGGAATAGGTTAGGCATCCCAATCCTACCTAGCTGTAGCTGGCCTTCATATATCGTTACTAGGTAATGGTCGAATGAGATCTACCTAATGAACCTATGTGAACACACGGATGCCTCTAAGCCCTAAAGTTCATCTACAAGTCATGCGAGTCAAGATAAAACAGAAGGCAGAAAAAAGGATAATGTGAAAGGCAATCAATCTTGTGAAGGTCAAAGGAATGTATAAGCATATGCACATCTAATCATGTGAGCATAGAAGCATGTGAACATGTAAGCATGCGTACATCCAAACATGTGAGCACAAGATGACCAAGCATGTAAACACGAAACATCTAGATATGCGAGCATGTGAACGTGCGAGCATGTGAACGTGCAAGCATGTAAACCTGGAAGCATGTGAGCAGATAAGCATGGAAGCATGTGTGCATTCAAGCATGTGAATATATGAACATGTGAGCATCTGAGCACGCATACATCTTACTATCCAATCACTTGAGCATTTAAGCGCGATCATCAAAGCATGTGAGTGCACGAGCATCTGACTGCATTAGCATATAAGCATCCAAGCATAAACATATCATCATCCAAGTGTGCGCATGTGAGCATTTAACCATCAAAGCATGTAGACACGTGAAAATTTAACGTCCAACCATCTTTTTTTACTTGCCAAATTCCATTCCTAATTTTAAATCAATTAATTTCCAAAAGAAAATCTTTTAGAATTAAAAGAATTTATGATCACTGTCTTTTCAAAATCTCATCCTTGAAATAGTTGAAAAAAGATTTAATTCTCATTGATTAGGAAAGATTTTATCTTTTAAGTGCTCTCTGAAGACTTCCCTTAAATTGACCAATCATTTTTTTTTTTTGAAAAAACCAATCAATTTTAAATTCGAATTCAAATCTTCAAGACCAATGTCCAAGGAAATTGTAATGCATGTCAATCATATTTAAAAAGGAAGAAAAATAAATCATGCAATCAAATTTTAATCAAGTCATGATTACCCAATTAAATGCAATAATTTATTTCCAAACTCCATGGGGGATATTTGGTTATGCATGTCCAGGCACAAGATTAAATTAGGAAACAATGTAAGGGAGGATACATTGGCTATCATGTTTAGATATAAAAGGAAATAAACATTATCATGCAACAAAGGAAACTAATAACACTTGTATCAATCCAAGAATTACTATATGAGTTTTGCTTACTTTCAGTATTTTTTAAACTGGAATTTCCTTTTATTTTAATAAGAAACCACCAAATCATCCACTAACTAAATAAAAGGTAGAGGTTAGTGGATGACAAGGCCTTCATGGCGGCGTGTGTGCCCATAATCTGACCAGGAAGCACAAGAATCTTCGGCGGCGCATGGAGTAAGAGCTGGAATCTGTGGCAGCAACCCAATTCCAAATCAAATCTGAAAATTGAAATTGCAACCCATATCCAAATTAAATCTCCATCCTTATCTAATTCAGAAAATGAAACTGAAACGCATGAGAGAGAGAAGGTGGCCTAGCCCGCAACACGCCTCCCTTAGTTGGCGAAAGTGGTGACCTCACTCTACTTGGGCCCTAGCATTTCTCTACAAGTATCGTCTATCTTCCACTCTACCATTAGCTTTTCTCTTCAAGTACCATTTGTAGCTCAAATCATAGTACTGATTAATTGAATGCATCTCATCTGTAGTTTAAAAAGGTGATAAGTAACGAAGAACCTTATGACTCAGTATCCAATCCCTGGTTTTTAGGTGAAACTTATTAACTTTGCAAGAACAAATAAACACCAACTACCATAGAATTAGCAAAACTACTAAACTAAGGACACCAACTAAATTGGACACAAAACAAATATTGACCCACAAAGAATTAAAGCTTTAACATCATCAGCAACCAAATATTAAATTGTACACACTTGGTCCCAAAAGTGTCCAACCTGTCAAAGATGCAAACACAAACACAAAAAGAAATTCATACATGGTCATACGCATTAGGCCTAAATGGGTTGCACAGCCACGGAGAGAGAAGAAAAAGTGATGAGTTGGCTAGAGATGGGAGGAGGGAGTGGCAATGAGTTCGTGGGGGAGGCTTTGCCAATAGTGGTAGTGGTTGTCACTTGGAGAAGGACGGGTCACGTGGAGGGCGAGGCCACCATCTCAGGCGGTGGGAGGCAATGTCCTAGTCTAGACCACCTTCTCTCTTGTGAGTTTCGTTCAATTTCAAAATTCGATTAGGGATAGGGATATTTGGAACCGGGTTGGGATTTCAATTTTCATATTTGATTTGGAACCCAGACTATTTGGTTCTTACATGTAAAAAATATTGCAACTTTTTTATTTAAAAAAATTGCCACATCATTTAAAAAAAAAAAAAAAAAAGGCTAAGCCATTATTCTATTAGCCACATAAACAACACCACTAACAACAGTTAACAAAAGGACTAGCATAACTCATTTTTAAAACTTGAGGATCCAATAGTGCTCACTTGAAACTTTAGGGACCAACTGCACTCACACGGTAAACTTTAAGAACCAACAGTGTATTTTCGCCTAAAATAAAACCCACTAACTCCACCACACCACTTTCAAATACACCTTTAAAATTTCTTCAAGAAAAAAAAATACACATTCAAAAAAGGGATAATTACATATAACCCACCTGTGGTTAGGGCGAAAATCACTTTGACTACCCGTGGTTTGAAAAGTAACACTTAACCCACCTGTGGTATGTTCTGTTTTTTTTCCGTAATCCACCTCTGTTAAAATCAGGGGCAAATAGGTATTTTGGCTCAAACTTTATGTCTCTCTCCTCCCAAAACAAAAAATAGAGCAAAAATACAAGAGAAACAAGATCAAAAAGTGGTATTTATCTCTTTTTTTGTTCATATAAATTTTAAACATGAAGAACATGAATAACATACCCAAAAAAAATAAAAAGCCTAACCCCATTGCCTCCCTCAACCCAAGAGCCGCACTCCTATCCTATACCAGTGTGTAAAAAAAATAAAAAAAAATAAAAAATAAAAAATAAAAAAAAACCTCAAAACCCACCGCACAATCACACAGACTTTCCCACAACTCCTGTTTTTCTTCAGTCTTCACAAAAACAAATGGTTCCAAATCCAGCATCACTCACCCGCAAATCCCTACTCTCTTTCAGTTTCATGGGGTTTTCTCGCAGACCCATTTTGCATTCCACCCAAATTCTCGCAAACCCAGTTCAGATTAGCAGGTTTCGTACCTGTTCTTCGTGCCGCAAACCCATTTGCCCAAATCACATTTCAGAACGGCCTAGTTGCCCAGTTGATCATTTTCTAGTTTTTGCTTTTTCGGATGGTGGGTCAGGTGGCTATGGAGGTTCTGGTGGGAGAGGTGAAGGTAGTGGTGGTGGTGATGGTGGTGCTGGCAGCAGTTTATGTTGTTAATGGTTACCAAATGTAGTTTATGTTATGCTTTTTGGTTTCCAATCTTCTTCTTCTTCTTCCTTTTTTTTTTTTTTTTTTTTTTTTTTTTTTTTTTTTTTTTTTTTTTTTAAATTCGAGGAGTTAGCCAAAGGGTTGAGGGAGGCAATGGGGGAAAACTTCTATCTTTCTTTTCTCTCTATTATAAACCCATAACCACTGGCCACCGTGATTTAAAAAAAATAAATAAATAAATAAAGCACACCCAAATGCAAAAACCAACAAAACCCACAAATGGTGACACAAAACCACCAAATGGAGAGCCACAACTCATTAATGGCGAGAAAATTTGTAACCACTTATGGAGAGCTAGAACCACCATGACGAGATGAAATCACCGGGCTTGGACAGGCTGAAAAAGAGATATAAAAACCACAAAGAACACGTTGATCTCACCACAAGTCTCTCTCTTGAAAAGTTTTTGAGTTTTGGGTGCTTTGATTCGCGTTATATTGTGTTTTGGTATTAAGAGGTGTTTTTGTAACAGCTGGGCTTGAGGTGGGTTACGGATATTGACGGAAACATACCACGGGTGGGTTAAGTGATATTTTTCAAACCACGGGTAGGCAAAGTGATTTTCGCCCTAACCACAAGTAGGTTATGTGTAATTATCCCTTCAAAAATAACCATTCACCTCACAATCCATTCCAATTGAATGTCTGTGTTCTATTTGATATTCAAATACTAGGATTTAGCCATATACAGATATTGCTCATTTCAAAAAGAAATACTTATCCTTATCTCAATCTTTTCTCTATATCACTTTTATTATCATTGCGAAGTGATAAATTTATAAATTCTTATTTATTATTGTAGAGAGATAAATTTATAAATTCTTCTTGCAACAACGACAATTTAGGTGTATTTAACTTTCTCTTGAATCCATGTGTCATTTATTGATTTCAATTCCAAATTTGTAGTTTCATTCTTCTAACTAGATTACAACTGTGTATAACGGATTCAGATCTTCTAGATTTCTTAAGGTACTCTACCAAATAGATTTCTTTAAATTTTAACCATTTTTTAATAGTCTAGATTCTGTCATATCAGCATTCCACTAACAATATTCTTAATTGTTTTGTTTGCGACATTATTTTATTATTTTAAGAATATTGTTAGTAAAATCTTGACATAGCAAAATCTTGACTATTAAATCATTAAAGAGTCATTAGAATTTAAGAAAATCTTCTGTTAAGAGTTTAGAAATTTAAAAGATCTGAATCCGTTGTGAAAATGAGAGCCGCCAATGTTCGCGCATAGTCAATATATCTGACTATTAAGAGATCCGCCAATGTTTACGCGTAGTCAATATCTCTGACTATTGAGAGAGCCGCCAATGTTCGCGCGTAGTCAATATCTCTGACTATTAAGAGAGCCACCAATATTCATGCGTTGTCAATATCCCTGACTATAATATAGATCCGCCATTAATACTGTTCACGCGTGACAGTTAAGTGGAATCATTATTGAGCATGTGGGGCCCTTTTTTTTTTCTTTTTTTTTTTTGAGAATCATGGGGCCCTTTTTCAAATGGGAAAAAAACTCTTAAAACACACTGAAAGAAACACCACCATTTTCAAATTTTGTAAAGCCCAACTTTCTTTCGGAGCAACTTCAAACTTATTTCTTCTCCATTTCTCAAATAAAATAAGAAAACAAAAGCAAACAAACTTATTTCTTCTCCCACATTCTAATGAATTGCTTCGAAGCTTCTTCTCTTAATATATTAAAATTCAAAATTAAATTAATTTATGAAATATAAAATTAATATTTAATATTAACAAAATAGAAACAAAAGAAAATATATAAAATATTTTTTCTTAATATATTTCTACTCAATTATTTGTGATTTATCAAAATGCAACTCAACATTATTTTGAATCTTAACCATCATTTATGATTAATTCTATGTTAAATGCTGCAACAATTTTCATTTTAATGGATAAAATTAAAAATTTCATTTTAAAATCATCTTTTATTTTGTGTGAAGTTTAGTTTTGTCATTTGACACTATTAATTATGAAAAAAATGGATTTCATAATTACATTAAAATATCATATATCATATCATTATATGTCCAATATTATTTTTACTAAAAAAAATTAATTAGTGTTGTTTTTTTTTTTTTTTGAGGGTGTAATTAGTGTTGTTAACTAAATTTTTTTTAAACAAAACAAATATAAAAAACAAACAAAAAGGAAAAAGAACTCATACAAAATGATAACATACAATTTTTATTTTTTGAGAGATAGTTTCAATCTATAGGATCTGCTCAAGATACCAAATTTTTTTGCGCAGGCGGTAATTAAACCCCAAATAACTTATTCAACAACGTGAGATTTTACTAGTTAAACTAACTGTAATACATTGGGGATTCTTTGATTATAAGATGCAAAAACTATCCTCTCAAAACTAAGGTGGAATGAATCTACTCAAGCTGCTAACCCACAGTTTGAACCATTTTGCCCTAAACCTCGAGCATTTTATGCATGAAGATGTACTATTTAAGTTATAAGACTCAACTACAAGACCTAGCTACAAAGCTCTTAACATTTACTCAAACTTATGATCAACATCTCACATGCATATGTTACGGAAAGCTTAAGCTTACCCTATGATTTTCTTATAGTCTTTATAGTCTTCACGAGGAGTTCAGCTGTGAAGCTGCTTTTTCTTAGGCGGAATTATTATTGATCGAGTTCAGAAGTGGGGTTCCCTTTATGAAAACTTGTAAATCTGAGCCACTTCAAACCTTTTTCTTAATTTCAAGGTTATAATGAATGAATTGCTTAGCACTACAACAAAAGTGGGCTATGGTGACGAAATCTAGTGAGGATAAACAATTTCGTCACCAAATGATAACATTTAGTGAGGGAAAGAAGAATTCGTCACCAAATATTATAAAAATTTTAAAATTGGTGACAAAATCAATATTTCGTCACCAAAGATGTACCGATTGGTGACGAAATCAATATTTTGTCACCAAAGATGTACAAATTGGTGACGAAATATTTATTTCGTCACTATAGGTCATGAAAAAAAGGCAAAACTAAGGTGACGAAATATTCACGTCACCAAAGATTTACCAGTGGTGACGAAATTCTAAATTCGTCACCCAATATTAGGATGTAGGTGTTTTTGGTGATGAAATAAATTTTCGTCACCTATTGTTTAACCAAAGACTAATCGGAGGGTGACAAAATTCCAAATTTATCATTTAATATTAAGATGGAGGTGTTTTTGGTGAAGAAATAAGTGTTTGTCACTTATTGTTTACAAATAATTAAGGATGGTCATGGGCAGGGTATACCCATATATACCCGACCCAATTAATTTATTTACGAATATCCGATTACCTTACCCAATTAGTATCTATGCCTAATTGTTACCCGATCTGTTTATCCATAAATATCCATACCCTACCCAAAGCTGATTTTTTATAAAATCACCAAATATGCTCAAAAACCACTAAAATGACCAATATATCCTCAAAATCTCTAAAATAAGCAAAATACCCATGAAACCCTTAAAATGACCAAAATACTCCTACAATTTCTAAAATCACCAATTATGCTAAAAATCCACTAAAATGACCAAAATATCTCAAAATCTCTAAAATGAGCAAAATACCCATGAAATGACCTCAAAAATGACCAAAATATCCCCAAAATAACCAAATATGCTAAAAAACCACTAAAAATTACCAAAATATCTCCTAAACCTAATAAATGATCGAAACCCCAAATCCTAAAAAATGACCAAAGTACACACGAAACTTAAAAAATGACCAAAATACCCCCGAAACCTAAAATTTGGCCAAAATACCCCCAAAACAAAAAAATTACCAAAATAATCCCTAAACTTAAAAAATAACCAAAATACCTCCAAAACCTAAAAACTGACCGAAATAGCCTTGATGCTTGAAAATTACCAAAATACCCTCAATCCTAAAAAAAATGACCAAAAACCCCCCCCCCCCCAAACCTAAAAAATGACTAAAATACCCTTGAAACTTATAAAATGACAAAAATGGCCCTAAGACCTATATAATGATAAAAATATACACTAAACCTAAAAGATTATCAAAATACCTTCAAACCTAAAAATGACCAAAATACCCCTAAATGATCAAAATACTAATTTTTATAATATCGGGCTATTTTGGTCATTTTTTTGGTTTATGGGGTATTTTGATTATTTTATAAGTTTTAGGGGTATTTTTGGTTATTTTTTATGTTTAGGGGGGTATTTTGGTAATTTTTATATTTCGAGGGTATTTTGGTCATTTTTTGGCTTCATGAGTATTTTGAAAATTTTTAGATTTTGGGGAGTATTTCGATCATTTCTTAGGTTTAGGACATATTTTTTGTCATTTTTAAGTTTCAAGAGGTATTTTGGTCATTTAAAGGTTTCAGGGGTATTTCAGTTACTTTTTAGGTTTATAGGGCATTTTGGTGTTTTTACAGTTTCCAGGTATATTTTGGTAATTTTATGATTTTAGAGGTATTTAGGTAATTTTTTAGGTTTAGGGTGCATTTCGACAATTTTTGAGGATTTTAGGAGTACTTTGGTTATTTGCAAGTTTTAGAGGCAATTTGGTAATTTTGATTATTGGGTTGTTTGGGTTTTACCCATAATAATTTGGTTGAGTTAGGTTTGGATAAGATTTAATTAGTTAAATGGATAATAATGGGTAAATTACACCCGATTGGCATGAAAATTGGCAGGCATGTTAAGAACATGTAGAACATGTAATCTAACAATTGGATTTTCAAAATATGAATTTAATAATAAATTATTGATGTAGATAAAATTTCCAATAGTAAAATTTTAAAAATAATAGGCTAATTAAATAATTATATCCTTTAACTTTAACATATTTTCAATTCAGTTCCTTAACTCTTTTTTTTTTTTTTTTTCATTTCAATTTTTTAACTTCCATTGATTTCTAAATCCTTTTAAAAAATTGTTTAAAAAAAAAATTAGTGTTGAGATTATACATAAGTAGTCAAATGACTGTATTGAAATCGTATTAAATTTAAAGAATTGAAATGAAAAATAAAAATAAATTAAAGGATTAAAAACAGATCTAAATGAGAAGGTGTAGTTTTTAATATTTATAAAAAGAAAAAAGGAAAAAAAAAAAAAAAAAAAAGGAGAAGGTGTAGATTATAATATTGTACTCTTTAAAAATTCTGGTTGGGTTAAATGGTTTGTTCTTATAATTTATGAATCACCTTTATGCTCAAACTAAACAAGCACTTCTAAGTCAAGAAAATAGAATCAAAATAATTATTACCTTAATCAAGGTCGGGTTACAGTATAAGGCAAATAGCCAACCACCCAAGGACTCCCATGAAAAAAAAAAAAAAACCCTAAATTTTATCCAATGATCTATGTATCAATGAGAGTATTAATTAAGCCTCAAATATTAGCCAATAAATAAAAAGAATTTTTTTCTCAAAGAAAAACTATAAAAAGAATTTTTTTTTCATTGGATATGGCAATGACTGTTCGTTTTTCTCAGTTTTAGAGTATAAAACTCATTAATCTCCCACACAAATGCCAAAATATCACTCTCTATGTCTCTCTCTAAAAAAAATGAAAAAAAAAAATGTGGGAAAGTGATTTTTTTAAAGCTTCTAAGTTGTGCTTCCGACCATCTTCTCCATCGAGCTTTGTGATGAGTGTACTTCATTTCAAGTTTGACAGTTCTTTAAAAACTGTAGTTCTTGCTTTACTTTTCCTTTGTTTTATTCTTGAAACTTAGCTCTTAGTTTTTTTTTTTAATAAATAGATTTTCACCTTCACTTTTTTTTTTTTGGCTCCACATCAACACTTCTATATAATAAAAATATTGTAAAACAAATTAAATAAATGTATAACTAATTAATGGTAAATAAATTTATAGTCAAATTTTATTTGAAGATATTAAATGTATAATTTTATTAAAATTTTCAATTAAACTTTTTTAGTATTTGGTTGCTTCACTTAATAGATAGTGCTTATTTTAGTTGAATAGTCATTGAGCATTGCAATAGATTAGTTTTAATTTGTAATTTTGCATCAAAAAATATATTTTTTAAACGAAAAAAAAAATCAAATTTTAAATAAATCTTTTTTTAATATTTAAGATATAAGAATAGGGTCTCATTTGAAGTAACCACTTTAGGCCCCACAATACCTAGAGCCGGCCTTAATACTATTAGGGTACATTTGATAGTAACAATGATTACACGAGAATAAAATTTATTTAGTGCTTTTAGTCTTTAAAGTTTTGAATGAATGCTTTTTGTCTCTAAGGTACTTAAATTTTTGATATATCAAGAATATATAATTTGTAAAACTCTCTTAATATATAGTTAGTTTTTTTAATGGGTTTTATAATACCTAACCAAAAGCCTTGATGTTGTGGCAAGTGATTTTCACAAAAAGCGATTGGTCAATACAACTTCTGTTTTTTAAACGATATCTGACCTCTTATATGTGAATAAGCCTTGTGACTAAATTAGTTGGCACCTCATAGCATTTCTAATGGAGACATTCAAAATTCAAATCTCCTTACCTCCAATTATCGATGTATCAAACAAGCATTTTTTTTTGGTTTTGACATTAATGTTTTCTAGAAAATGAGTTATTTTTCAAAACATAGTTTTTAATAAAAAATTTCACTTTCCTATGTTTAATAGCAATGTTAAATGATCCCTATTTAGTTTGCAGTGAGATAGAGTTGGAAAACGATCTCCTAACAATCTCTAAAAAATAAGTCATACTTTTTATGTTGATCACTTTAACTCTTTTTTTTTTTTTTTTTTTATGCTACCAAACATTAAAAAAAAAAAAAAAACTTTCATACAAGATTTTCCATCAAAACAAACGAAATAATACAAGGATTTTGCTCAACTCAATATCACAAAAGGGGATAACTATTTTATATATAAACAAATTGAAAAGAAGTGACCAACGTAACTCCTGTAGAGTGAACTGATATATGAGGGGCATGAAGAGGGTATGGCAGATACTACTCTGCCAACAAAATCATTTTGCTACGCCCACTTGCCAAGACCATGAACAATGTACATACCCAAACAAAAATTACAAGATACAAAAGTTGCCACCCAAAACTAAGTGAAATGAATTTACCAAACTAAAACATTTAAGTGATTTCACAAGCATATGATTTGTCGCCCGAAGTGTGTCTAATAATAATAGGTAAAAATTGACGGATGTCATAAAAGCATTACGGTAGAAACCATTTTTAAAAACATTTTATTTGAAAAGAAAAAAAAAAAACTAAAATTTTTAACCCCTTTTATATTTTAGTTATATTAAAACATCCTAAAAATAATTTATTAATAATTGTCCTTAAAATACCCGCATAATAATATAATAAGAAAAAGAATACCCTCCCATGTTCTGTTTGTCCTGTTTTCTTTGTCAGTGGAATCAGCCCTCATTTTATTTGGCAAAAACCTTGCTTCGGAGCAGCTTCAAACTATTCCTGCTCCCACTGACATTTCAAGTTTAACTACGGCTTTCCATGCCAAAAAATTAACTACAGCCTTCTGCTTCGTTGTAATCTATCTTCCTGTGTTTTCTTTCACTGACCAAGAAGAAATGGCCGAAGCAATCCCTTTTGGTGTTGCACGAAAGCTCATTGAATTATTGGGCTCCACAACTTTCAAAGAGATCGGATCCATTTGGGGTGTCAAAGATGACCTTGAGAAATTGAAGAACACGGTATCCACTGTTCAAGCTGTGTTTCAGGACGCAGATGAGTTGCAGGACAAGAACCATCAAGTCAAGGACTGGCTTATGAAACTCAGAGACGCAGTTTATGATGCAGATGACTTGCTGACCGATTTCTACACTCAAGATTTGCGGAGAAGGGTGATGGGTGGTGATGAAATGGCAAATAAGGTTCGTACTTTCTTTTCAAGTTCAAACCAACTTGTTTTTCGTCTTAAGATGGCTCACAAATTAAAAGCCATTAGGGAAAGACTTGATGCAATAGCGAATAATAGGAACAATTTCCAGTTTGTAGAAGTTCCTTTACAGGTGAGGGCTGTGACTAGGGAGAGAGACCAAACTCACTCTTTTATAAGTGAAGAAGAGGTCATCGGGAGGGAAGAGGATAAGAAGAACCTTATAGATTTATTATTGAACCATGATGTTGAAGAGAATGTCTTATTCATATCCATAGTGGGAATCGGAGGTATAGGAAAAACCACCCTTGCTCAATATGTATACAATGATGAGAAAGTGAAGACATATTTTGAGTTGCATATGTGGGTGTATGTCTCTGATGTCTTTGACGTGAAAACAATTGCTGAAAAGATAATTGGGTGTGCGACAGGGATAAAACCTACAAACCTTGAAATGGATCAACTGCAAATTAAACTTCGTGAAATACTCAACCAAAAGAAGTACTTACTTTTTTTGGATGATGTGTGGAACGAAAACGTGGAAAGTCGGTGTAACTTGAAAAAACTTTTGTTGGGTGGCTTGAAGGGAAGTAAGGTGGTGATAACTACACGGATTAAATTGGTTGCCGAGATCACTAGCACAGTCTCACCAATTTTTCTAGAAGGCCTATCAGAAAATAAATCTTGGTCTTTGTTGAAGCAAATGGCATTTAAAAAAGGGCAAGAGACCATTGATCTCAAACTTAAAGCAATTGGAATAGACATTGTACAAAAATGTTGTGGAGTGCCTCTTGCTATCAAAACGATAGGTAGAATATTATACTTCAAAGAGACAGAGGATGAATGGTCATATATCAAGGATAAAAAACTTTTAGATGTAACTCAAGGGCAAAATGATAGTGGTATCTTATCAATTCTAAAATTAAGTTACAATCATCTCCATTTACATTTAAAGTGTTGTTTTGCTTATTGTTCATTGTTTCCTAAAGATCATGAGATTTTCAAAATTAACATTGATACAACTATGGATAGCACAAGGATTTATCCAATCATCAAACGAAAAGCTAAAGCTGGAAGATGTTGCTAATGAGTACTTTATGGATCTACTTTGGAGGTCTTTCTTCCAAAAGGCTAGAGAAGATCGTTTTGGAAATATTGTTAGTTTTAAAATGCATGATTTAATCCATGATTTGGCACAATCAATCTCAAACATTGAGTGCACGCTTGTTGATTCCAATGTAGAAAATGTCAATGAAAATGTTCGTCATCTATCAATTCCATTTGAAAAAGTTTTTGAGAAGAATTTAAGCTTGTTATTCAAAGCAAAGAAGGTACGCACATTTATATTGACATTCACTTCCTGGATAGATCTAAATAAGAATCTCTATGAAGATCTAGGCAAGGAAGAATTAGCTCGTCAAAAATCAACTCTCAAAATACTTTTTTCTAGTTTTGGAGGCTTGCGTGCATTAGACCTACATGGCTTAAGTATTGTTGCGTTCCCACATTCTATAGACAAGTTGGTTTATTTAAGGTACCTTGATCTTTCCAAGAATAAAATTGAAGTTCTCCCTGGTTCTATTATTAGATTGCTTAATTTGCAAATATTAAACCTTAGTGATTGTTCTCGGCTTAAAGAACTACCTGAAAACATTCAAAAATTGGCCAACCTCAGGTGTCTTGAGATAAATGGTTGTCATAGTTTGACTCACATGCCACCTGGATTAGGGCAATTGACTTCCCTTCAAGTATTACCGTTATTTATTATGAACCAGGAACCTGAAGCTGATTTCTTCTCCAAGTATTGTAGTGGTCTAGCGGAACTACTCATTATGAACAAGAAACCTAGAGCTAATTTCTTCTCCAAGCATTGTGGTAGTCTAGCCGAATTGAACAAGCTAAATAACTTGAGAGGAGAACTATGTATCATAATTCTGGCACGGGCCGGGGTGAAAAATGCTGCCTCAGAAGCCAAGGCTGCGAATTTGAAGGGTAAGCAACATCTTAGAAGGTTGAAATTACGATGGGATAGGCAGAAGGCTAAGAAGGGTAAGGATGTCGAAGATGTTCGTAATGATGAAAATTTAATGAAAGGCCTTCGGCCACACCCAAATTTAAGAAATTTGTACGTGGAATGGTACAAGGGTGTGAGATTTCCTAGTTGGCTTGCTTCATTGACAAATCTTGTTGAATTAGAAATATATCGAAATCAAAGTGCAATCATCTACCACCAATGTATAAACTCCCGTATCTCCGAGATCTATCTCTTAAATATATGCCTAATCTAAAACACATATCAAACCGGGAAATCTCAGATGAGATCTCTTCTTCAACAGCATTTTTCCGGTCCCTAGATTCACTCGAACTGTCGGAATGTCCTAATCTAAAGGGATGGTGGAGGAGGGATATTATGGATGTGCCAACAATGGCATCAACATCAACATCAACATCAAGTCATCAACATCTGCAGCATGTATCGTTGCCTTACTTTCCTCGTCTTTCTAGGTTGGAAATCTGGGGTTGCAGAAACCTGACTTGCATGCCGCTGTTTCCATATCTTGAAAAATCACAACTGACATACGCCAGCAGCAAGCCATTGCAACAAACAATGGCAATGCCAATGAATATGACAGCAACCTCTTCGCATTCCTTTTCTTCATACCCCTCCCCTTCTCTCTCCAAATTAAAGTCTCTGTATTTGATTGAGATTCAGGACCTAGAGTTTCTGTCAGAGCAGTGGTTGCAAAACCTGGCTTCTCTCGAGAATCTAACAATTGAGGCATGTGCTGGACTAAAATCTCTGCCTCTGTCTCGATCCATACAACACCTCACCTCCCTCAAGTCGCTGGAAATTAGGGGCTGCGAGGAGGTTGATCTGTTCAGTGATGATGAGATACGATTTGTTAGTGTTACCTCTTTGCGAACTCTCAAAATTTCAGATGTTCTGTGCTTGATTACTTTACCAGTGTGGATTGGTAACCTTACATCACTTCAAGACCTTGAAATTGAGAGATGTCCCAACCTGATATCACTTCCCGAAGGGATCGGCAATCTCTCCTCTTTACGATCCCTGATAATCATTGGTTGTCCCCGCTTAAAAGAAAGATACCTAAACAGAGGCGAGGATTGGCGTAAGATTGCTCATGTCCCATATTTTCAAATCAGCAACTAATATGCTTCAGCTTCTTTGGGCAGGTGATACAAATGTATTTGTACTTTCTATGCAATCAAAAAAAAAATATATATATATATATATTTTTTTTTTTTTTTTCATTTTGTGCAGACTTCTTTTATCTTCTTCAATATTGATGTCTTGGCCAATTTATTTGCAAAGCAGATTTTTTCAAAGCAGAATTAAAACAACTGAAGGTGGCCAGGGAAACATGAAAGGTTCATACATCTCCTTTAAGATTCAATCCTTTTGTGTTAATCAAATAACAAACTTTCTCTTTTCTTTTCTTTAAATTCAATTAAGGTTCTCAATTATTTGATTCTGTTTGCAGATATGAGACAAGGTCAGAATTCTAAACCAGCTAGAGTTGGTGCTCCTTCAAAAAAATCTGGTACTACTTATTCATCTACAAGCAAAAATGTTGAGTCTTAATTATCTCAATCCTTATCTTGCAAATAGCTTTTGTAAAAGTCAGATTTAAATAATCAAAATACAAATCCTCTATTTTCACGCAAGATAATACGATGTTAGTTTAATCTTCTACCAATACCTTTTTGAGGATAGCTTCAGTTTTAGACAACTGCTACTTGGGATGTTCTACCACAACCTAATGGAGCATGTTTTTTTGTTCATATCAGAACATTACAATCACTTCAATTTTTCCTACCTATATTGATGCACTTTTTCTCTATAACTCCCTTCTACCTACAAAAATAACAATATTCATAAAGCCTATGTTTGTTATTTCTTATTCAGAACAACTATTAAGCTAAAATATTTTTTCCAGATTAAACAGGTGGACATATAATATTAACACATTGTAAAGTTAATTTATATTTTATATACCTTTGGTTTTTTGTATATAGTATTAAATTATGCATGCATATTAGTTTGTAAACAAAGCCATCAGGTTGATGGATTAAAAGCATAAGTTGTTGATTCAACAAACTAGGAAGAATACTTTGATTAATACCAAACTTAGGTTTCTGCACAAATATTCCATTAAGATGGATATCAAAAGTTGAGACATCATAAGAAACTTGTTTAGAAAGCAGTTTTACACTTACATAACATGGACTTCCTTTTGTCTTTGATGTAGTCTTAAATTATTAAGGCTGCTTAACTTACCATAAAGCCATAAAGTTGCAATCCAGCCTTTGTTTGACATCTATAAAAATCATATAAATTGGAATATTGTATGTGCTAAGTCCAGGAATTCATTTTTACTGAACAAAAAATAATTAAGTTGAATGCTTGATGGTAACAAATAAAATAACAATAGATAGCAGACAAGGAATAAAGAAATGTGAGGTCTTGGTGCAATTCTATTGAAATCAAGTTCCTGGTTTTATACTAGTGTCTTATTTTTTATATCTGCTATTTCTAGGAATTTCAGAGTGCCACTTGCTTTGGGAAAATAGTTTGGCAAGGAAGAACTGAACGCCAATGCTTTCTCATTACAATTTTCTCTTAAAGAGGTTTTTCAGAATTTAGAAAAAGATGCATTATTCTGCACAAATAGAAGGTGACATTTCCTTATTCCTTCAGTATTTGAAATCAGTCACCACTAATTACTAGAGCATCAGAGAAAAGCTTCAGTTTTTCTTTTCCCACAAAGGTACGCTCTGTTGATCTGACTGCCTAATATTATATAGTTGAAATATGTAAGTTTTTGCACTCACTGGATCTGAAAATCAAAGTTCATATGAAAGAGATGTTTGAGAATATTTATGTTAGTCCATCTGAATTTTGAAATATATCTTATGAAAGTTATGGTGAAAATTCTGGTAAAGTTCTATGTGATGTGGTTTTAGTGTTGCTCGAGTCTTGTTTCTTTGTTTTAGATCCCTGTGTAGTCCCTTTTCCCTCTGTTTCTTTGACAATTAGTTTTTCTTGTCTTCATGTCATATGATGATATTAACAGAAACCGAGAGTATATTTTCGATTGTCAGGTATGTACTGCAATTGAATTACAAGAATTTAAAAAGCTTATACTGAAGAAGAGGAATACAAGCTTATACTTAATAAGTCTTTTTTTTTAGCACTCTCCTTAATTGGAGGGTGGCTTTGTCTCATTCTTCTTGTCTTGTCCATCCTGTTTTACTTTATCATTGTAATTTTGGTTTCTGATTTGTGCCGCCTAGTACATCCCCAATGTTCCCGGGTTGGCTTTTTATTATTAATAATATTTTTCGTTACCTATCAAAAAAAAAGTTGATATTGTAAATACAGTTCTTGTAATACATAAAATTGTGATAATTATGTTGCACTGATTTGTGTCACACCCCCTAATCAGTGTCATATCGCCTCTACACTTTCACCATCGCACTTCTTTGACAAACTCCATCTGGCCATACTCATTTATGAAGATATTAAATTTCTGAACTCTATTTTAATTCCTAACCAAAAAAAAATCTGAATTCCTTCCTCCTCTCATCTCAGTTAGCTCTCCTAACAATTTTTATCATCATTGCACAGCAAGTATGTATTATCATCCTTTTGACATTGATGTTACATGTATTATCTCCTAACATAGTGTTAAAAACTTTCTAGTATTTCCTTCTCCTCACTTGTCAGCATGCTGCTAGGTGGAAATAGGTGGGGACTGCTCCAACACTGCTCAATTATCCTTGAGATTGGAAGATTTTTGAAGGATCATACACTCCACTATTTGTAAAGGTTCATACATCTCCTTCAATATTCAATCATTTTGCGTTAATCAAATACCCAACTTTCTCTTGTTTTCTTTTGTTTAAATTCAGTTGAGGTTCTCAATTATTTGATTTTGAATGCAGCTATGAGAGGTGGTCAGAATTCTAAACCAGCTAGAGTTGGCGTTTCTTCGAAAAAGGCTGGTATTACTTATGCATCTACAAGCAAATATTTGAGTCTTTATTATCTCTATCCTTTTCTTGTAATAGCTTTCGTAAAAGTCAGATTAAGAATCCTTATCTTGTTTTCTTTCCATTGGCAGATGCAGTTAATCAAAATACAAATCCTCAATTTGCATGCAAGATGCTACGAATGTCAGTTTCATCTTCTACTTCAGAATTTCTACCACCTAAGTGGACCATCAATTTTTTTGTTCATATAAGAATGTTGCAAGGGTAATCACCTCACCTTTTCCTCCCTATAGTTGCTTTACGAGTGACACAGATTGCCTATGAGATTCAGTTTGACACATTTTGTTTCTAGATAACTCTTTTACCAATGAAAATAATAATATTTATAAAGCCTATATAGGTTTGAAATTTCTTATTCACAGCCATCGTTGAGAAAAATATTAGTCCAGGTTAGATAGGCAACTTATTACATAATTGGTTTTGAAGTTAATTTATATATTCATAGCTTTGGCTTTTAGTATATTCCAGAAAGATATGGATGCATATTAGTTTGTAAACAAAGCCATCAGATTGATGGATTATTAGCATAAGTCGTTGATTCAACATATTAGCAACAGTAAATGGATTATGACCAATTTTATGTTCCATAGAGTGAATAGCTGTTGTCCTGGACAAATATTCCGTTAATATGGATCTCAAAAGTTGAGACACCATAAGAGCAGAGCCTTGCTTTGCACTTACATAGCATGGATTTTCTTTCATCTTTGATGTAGTCTTGAATGCTTAGGGCTGCTTAACGTAACATAAAGGCATAAAGTTATAATCCAGCCTTTGTTTGAAATCTATTAAAATCATATAAATTGGAATCTTGTATGCGCTCAGTCCAGGAATTCATTTTTCTGATAAAAAAAAATAATTAAGTTGAAGATGGTAACAAATAAAATAACAATAGATAACAGTTAAGGAGTAAACAAATGTTTATAAAGAAATGTGAGGCCTTAGTGCAATTCTATTGAAATCTAGTTCCTTGTAATACAGTAATTTCTTATTTTGATATCTGTTATTTCTAGGGAATGCCCCTAGAAGAAAATCTTCTTGCATTAAGGTAAAATTTTGGCAGAGAAGAACTTAAAAATAAGGCTTTCTTATAAGAATATTCTCTAGAAGTGGTGAACTTTCCATATTCCTTCAAAAATTGAAGTCTGTCTTCATTAATGTACTAGAGCATTGGAGAAAATCTTCAGTTTTTTGTTTTTTTCCCACACAGGCATGTTCCCTTGATGAGACATTGAGACTGCTTGATATTATCGAACTGAAATCTTTCAGTTTTTGCACTCAAGCTCTGAAAATTAAAGTACATATGATATAGATGTTTTAGAATATTTATGTTAGCCCATCTGAATTTTGAAATATAGTTTAAGAAGATTAAATTGAAAATTCTGACCTTCCATTTCTTTTCTAGAAAATGTGAAGACAATATTAAGACATATGTCCTTGAAATGATTTTTTGCAAGATCTCTGGCAGTAGACCAAATGGCTGATTATAGATTTCAGTAGTTCTGAATTAGGACAAAACCAACTCTTTAGTTTCACAACCTGAACTTGCTTTTGCTTCACTAGTATTCAGTCTCTGAAGTAAAATGCCAGGATAATGTGCCCACATAAAATGACAAAGATGTTGTCGAAACTTGGAAGCCCAATTTTTTTAGTGGATCATTTACAAGTCCAAAGTTATTGTTAATTCATGTTAAAAAAATGATAGAAAGACAATTGTGTCTCTTATCTGCACCAAATTTTGCTTCTTGTGGATTTCAAGATCTAAAAACACATTAGTTTTGGCAAATTGACAATTAAAGAATTTTGGTATCAAGTTGCAGTTTTTATAATTACTCAGTAATTTACTCTAACATCAGTAAGAGTCAAAGAAAAAGGTGCTTCAAATTGGCAAGCTGCTATGGGAAGAAAGAAGTTTAAGTCTTAATTCTTTCCCTAGCAATGCGTGTTGTTCAATGGGAGAGGGAGGAAGGTATCACCTTCCATCCTGCCTCCATTATTCAAGTCTGAGAATTTGACATTGTTTTCCTCTCTTTTGAGTTATAGTTTGTCCCCACATCTGAACTTTGTATAGTTTCCTGTTTCCACTGAATTCCTCCCATTCTAAATCATTTACTTATGTTGATACTTGTATTATAAATATGCAATGTCTAAATCATCTACTTATGTCCATATCTGTATTCTAAATCATTTTCTCTCTTATGTCTTAACTTCTGCCTCATTCTCATGTTTGCAGGCTCTGTTAACCACTGAACTGTTTCCAACATAAGAAAATAAATATTTTAGAAAAAAAGATTCTTGGCCCTAGGACAATAGCAGGCTTTGCTAGTACAATTGTTGATGAAGTGAAGCAGCAATAAGGGATAAAGAAACTCGTCATGATTTTATTTAATTCTGATTTGTAATGACAACTTCAATTACAGGAGACCAACGGTAGGCTGCATTTTAGAATTGGTTATTCACAAAGACATTCACTGTAGCTCAGTCTGTGAGAACAATTTACACTATTAAGACCTAGCATCAGTGGATTCATCTCTATGCAGAACTTTATGATGGTTAGATGTTTTTGTAATCTCATTTTCACAAGCTGATTGGGCTATGAATACCAAAGAAAAAAAAAACAAAATCTATAAACGGAACCAGGCTTTAAACAAAATCTATTAATATGTTAAAGTTTGTATTTTGATGTGGTTTTAATGTTGCTTCAGTCCTTGTTTCTTTGTTTTGGATGGCCCTGTAATCCCTTTGCTTATATTTCCTTTTCTACAAAATGGTGAAAAATGTGAAATGGCTTTTCATAATATCTTCAGCAGTACACCTACTGGCCGATTTTTGAATTTTAATAGGTCTGGTCTAGGACAAAGCCAACTCTCTAATTTCACAACTGGAAATGACTTTCAAGGAGAGCTTCTCAATAAGCCAAATGTATGGACTTTGACTATATATATATATATATATATGATTGTGCCTAGTGCTAGTCCCCTTTAAGGCTAGCATGATGTGATAAGGAATTCCTTTCAATTCAATGAAGGATTCACAGGCCCTAGATTATGAAACCATGGTAATGCAGTCAAAAATCACATTTCTGTTTGCTGTAACTGATTACCTTACTTGAAAATTTTCCTAATTCCTTGTGTAGCATGGGTCTTCAGCTAGTTAAGCATGGTCCCAAATTTGCCACATAAATGGTATTTTAATTAAAAAAATTAGTTGTTAAAGTACACGTCTCTCTCTCTGCATTATTCTAGTGTTAAGCATATAGCTTAACATATTACCATTCAATTAAATATATTTTGCTTATATTTTTCAGTTGCTTTTAAATTTCTAAAGTTAAATGTTTAATGATAGGTACCCAAGTTTAAACATTAATTATTTTTCATATTATTGTTATATCTGCATTCTAATTTTATAGTGTCCGGTCAGTCATACTACTAATTCAACGTACACTACCAAAAGAAGAGTCTGTCTTTCTTAACTTTCTTTCCTAAAGGTTCATACAACTTTTAAAAGCCTCAAAACATTTTTTGTCTGTTAGTCATGAATTACTAAGGTGCTTAATATACCAAGAAGCCATAAAGGAAGGATCCAGCCTTTGTTTGATATCTATAAAATCATCTAACAATGGCTATCTGTCAAGCAAGAGACAAATGGTTATAAAGAAATGTGAGGCATTAGTTCAATAGGTCTGGTGTAGGACAAAGACAACTCTTTAATTTCAAGGGTTGGTTTCCCCAACTTGCGGGCCACATTATGGCCTTTGGGGTTGATTTGGTGGGCCCAGCTTTGCTCCCAAAATGTTTATTCGGTCAGCTACATAGACCAAACTCATGATGGGCTGTTGGCCTGAGCATTTGTGTGCCTAACCATTTTTCAAGTGCTAGTTCGATTAGACTTGCGGACCTAGTCTATGGGCTGACTTTGTGGATCCAAATTTAACATTTTTTCTGGCTTAGCATTCTTGTGAGTCATTTGATGGGCTACAGGTTTAAATGGGTTTTTCGGCCTTGGGACTTATTGTGATTTGCTGCCCAAAATACCCTTAACGGATTAACTTTTTCAATGGATTTTATGGTAACTTCACTATAGGTATAAGTGTCTCTTATTTTTATAGTATAATAAATACATTTGTATCCAATATTATTTTAAGCGTCTCTTATTTTTCAATGGATTTTATGGTAACTCATGATGGGCGGTTGGCCCAAGACTTCCAAAACAAAGACCCTCCACGCTACCCAGACCTGACAGAGGAGAAAAAGAGTTTTAGGCATCAAACCCAGGTCCCATAGGCCTCGCCGTTGCCCCTACCCTCAAAACACCAGCTATCAGAGTGTAGGTCTCGTCCCTCATCCTCCCATTTGTCACCTCCACACCAGAAAACCTAAGAACGGACCCCTACGTTGCACTTGTTGGCACCGCCGTTGTCACCGGTGACCCAGAACCCTTTGTCGCACTCGCCGGCACCACTGCTAGCACCAGTGACCCAGAAACTTTCTCCGATCTTCCTCTCAAGCTCTCCCTTTTGGCCCACAAAGACTGACCATCATAAGAAGCTTTTAATGAAACAGGTTTAACCAAAGTACCCTTAAGTGATATTGCTGTATCCACGAGATGGGCTTTGACAAGCCCATCATATTGTTTTATAAGTTCTGGCCCGCCACTTAAAACCTTGGGCCAACTAAAATCCTTTGCACCTAGAACAATCACGATACGTTTCCCACCCTCAGACTTACACACTCTCAAAGCCGAAAAACCAGGAGTCAACTTAAAAGTGAAAGCCCACGTGGGTCTGTCATTATTAATTGAAACATTGCCATTTAAAACTGAATCATTTTCTATTAGAACTCCAAGAATCTCGTTCTGCCCCAAAATTGCTCCAAATTTTTGAAAATTCTTGATCTTTGGCTGATTACCATAAGCAGACAAAAGATTCCCACTCTGGTCACCACCAGCAGACTAACCGCCTCAACCACCACCATTTTTGGAGGATACTTCAGCCATAGAAACCAGTTTAGCACTAGTAAAAAAATTCCTCAACTTTCTCTAAAACAGAGACCAACTTACACGGTTGGAGCTTGCTGGTATCATAACACACCCTTGGTGAGCCCCACCATAGTATTAAGCTATGACCACAAAAACACCAGCCTTATTCGACCTCCCACAAAATTCTAACAACTTATTATTTTCCCGGAAACGTTTGCAAATGGAAACATTCCCTGAAACCCAATCACGGATATCAGCAAAACAAGAAAGGATCCACTCCAATCCTTTACGTCCTACCCAAATAGTGTGCTGTACATGCCGGCTGCTTTCATGTATAGCATACAAATCATGTCGCCCACCATTGAAAGAAAAAGAGAAAAACTTTGCATCAACACGGAAAGGAATCTTTCTACCCCATGATCCGATAAAGTTGGTGTTACGTACCAGCTACCATACCAGATTCCAGATTGGTTATTGCTTTTGAATTTGCTTAGGAGTTTATCTTTATCTTAGCTATTGATTGTTATCTAATATTTCAAGTATTTGTTATTTAGTAGGAGAGCAATTGCCTTTATCCTTATCAGATTAGTAGGCTAGATTGTAGGAATTGTTTCTATCATTTAGGTGTTGGATTTGTTTTTTTTACGTTCAGTTGTAAGCCTATATAAGGCCTATTATGATTAATAAAGAAGTATGAGAATATTTTAGTAAAAATCAAGCTTTGCTTGTTAAGGAGGTCTTGGTTATCCCTCGAAGTATAACCATAAATTTCCTCTTGTCTACTGTTTTATTTCTGAAAATCCTTAGATCTAAACATAGCCCCTCAAGGGAAAAGAGGATCTACACGCGGCCGTGGAGGGGGTCGTATCAGTTGGAGAGGTATTAAGGTTTGAAACTGGTTTGGTATCAGTTTTAGATAGAGAGATATCGGGTAACAGTGGAGGTGTAGGCACAGAAGGTTTGTTAGGCAATGTGGATGGTTGTAAGGGGTGTGACGGTGGGCAAAAACTAGAAGGGATAGAGGGATGACAAAAGGTGTATGATGGCAAACCAAAAGGTGGGAGTTGAGGTGGAAATAGAAAAGGATAGGGAGGGAGGGAAGGAATATGTGGGACAGCCGGTGGTAGGAAGGGGAAGAGAGAGGGAGTAGGGGGAGGGGTGGGGGAGGGAGAGAACTCATGCTCCAATTTTATGTTTCATATATTGAGTAGCTTTAGTCCTGGACAAAATTGTGAATGGTACATTAAGATGGATCTTTAGAGTTAAGACTTCATTAAAGCCTTGGTTGAAATGTTTTGAACTTACATAACATGGATTTCCTTTCATCTTTGATGCAGTCTTGAAGTATAATCCAGATTTTTTTTGACATCTATAAAAATCACATAAATTTGGAATTTTGTAGGATCTGGTCCACAAATTCATTTTAATGATAATTTAAAAAAAAAAAAAAAATTGAATGCTTGTTGGTAACTAATAAAATAACAATGGCTAGCAGTCAAGCAATAAAATCAAGTTCTTTTGGTTTCTTCTAATTTCTTATTTTGATATCTGCTATTGCTAGGATTCAAAGTGCCGTAGGTAGAAAATATTGTTACTTTTAAGGAAATAATTTGACAAGGAAGAACTTCACACCAAGGCTTTCTTGCAACGATCTTCTCTAGAAGAAGTTATTCAGGACCCTACAAAAGATGCCCTTTTGGGTTCAAATAGAAGGTGACATTTCCATATTGCTGTCGGAATTTGGAATTGGTCAACATTGATTTACTGGATCATTGGAGAAAAGTTTCATTTTTCTTCTATTCCCCACAGAGACATATTCCATTGATCAGACTACTTAATTTTGTATAATTAAAATCTTAAGTGATTCAGTTTTTGTACTCACTATTCACTACTCATTGGGTCTGAAAATCAAAGTTCATATGGATGTTTGAGAATATTTATGTTCACCCATCCAAATTTTGAAATGTAACTTTTAAGTAAATTATGGTGAACTCTAAATTTTAAAGTTTGTATTTTGATGTGGTTTTAATGTTGCTTCAGTCCTTGGTTCTTTGTTTTGGATGGCCCTGCAATCCCTTTGCTTATAGTTTCTTTTCTACAAAATGGTGAAAAATGTGAAATGGTTTTTCATAACATCTACAGCAGTACACATACTAGCCAATTTTGAATTTCAATAGGTTTGGTCTTGGACAAAGCCAACTCTCTAATTTCACAATTGGAAGTGACTTTCAAGCAGAGCTTCTCAATAAGCCAAATGTATGGCTTTTGACTATATATATATACATATATATGATTGTGCCTAGTGCTAGTCCCCTTTGAGGCTAGCATGATGTGATAAGGAATTCCTTTCAATTCAATGAAGGATTCACAGGCCCTAGATTATGAAACCATGGTAATTCAATCAAAAATCACATTTCTGTTTGCTGTAACTGATTACCTTATTTGAAAATTTTCCTAATTCCTTGCGTATCATGGGTCTTCAACTAGTTAAGCATAGTCCCAAATCTGCCACATAAATGGTATTTTAATTAAAAAAATTAATTGTTAAAGTACACGTCTCTCTCCATGCATTATTCTAGTGTTAAGTATATAGCTTAACATATTACCATTTGATTAAACGTATTTTGTTTATATTTTTCAGTTGCTTTTAAATTTCTAAAGTTAAATGTTTAATGATAGGTAACCAAGTTTAAACATTAATTATTTTTCATATTATTGTTATATCTGCATTCTAATTTTATAATGTCCAGTTAGTCATACTACAAATTCAACGTAAACTCTACCAAAAGAAGGGCCTGTCTTTCTTAACTCTGTCTTGTTGTGCTACACTTCAACAGTCCAACCTATTGACAACCCTTCAGCAGATTGGAAAGTCACACTTGCTGATATTGGAGTGACACTGTATTGTTAGATCATTTCAAAAAAAGTAATCAGGTATTCATAGCTTAAACGATTTTTTTTTAATGTGTAAGCTTCTATCATTTTTTGTTCGATTTGTAGGAAACTTTAATGCAAAAAATATCAGTGCTTTTCTTAAATGATTGTTCTATAGATTCATTGGATTAAAAGCACAGCTTGAAATATAGAGTTTAGAAATTCACTCAATTTAAGATGGATTATACACTATGCATTTAATATTTAAAAATAGATGAATTGAAATATAAAATTTAAATAAATTGAAATTTGAGAAACCAAAATTAATTAGGTTTGTTTTTCTGTAAACTGGCATAAAACATGGCATTGGAAACTTTGTAGTTCTTTTCTAAAGGGTCATACAATTTTTAAAAGTTTCAAACCTTTTCTGTCTGTAAGTCATGAATTATTAATATACCAAGAAGCCATAAAGGAAGAATACAGCCTTTGTTTGATATCTATAAAATCATATAACAATGGCTATCTGTCAAGCAAGAGACAAATGGTTATAAAGAAATGTGAGGCATTAGTTCAATAGGTCTGGTGTAGGACAAAGACAACTCTTTAATTTCCAGGGTTGATTTCCCCAATATGTGGGCCACATTATGGCCTTTGGGGTTGATTTGGTGGGCCCAGCTTTGCTCCCGAAATGTTTATTCTGTCAGCTACGTAGACCAAACTCATGATGGGCTGTTGGCCTGAGCATTTGTGGGCCTAACCATTTTTCAAGTGCTAGTTCGATTAGACTTGCGGACCTAGTCTATGGGCTGACTTTGTGGATCCAAATTTAACATTTTTTCTGGCTTAGCATTCTTGTGAGTCATTTGATGGGCTACAGGTTTGAATGGGTTTTTGGGCCTTGGGACTTATTGTGATTTGCTGCCCGAAATACTCTTAACGGATTAACTTTTTCAATGGATTTTACGGTACCTTCACTGTAGGGATAAGCATCTCTTATTTTTATAGCATAATATTTATATTTAGATACTGCATAATACTAAAAATTAAAAATTAAAAATATTGTAATAAAATAATTTTTAAATATGTGAATAGTGCCGTTAGATCCAGTTTTAAAGAAAAATTTGCTAAAATTTGTACTTGCGGATCCTGTGAACAGTGCACCGGACCTACACAAAAAAAGCCAGATACAGAAAACTTTCATTTTTAATGCAATCCAAACGTAGGCTAAATACATTTGTATCTTTCTTTTTATTGATGTTGCTCAACTTAGGGGGGTGCTTGGTAGGGTATTTAAACAACGATTTTCATTTTTTAAACAACATAATACATATTTTCACAGCACTTTTTTATCCACACGTATTTTCAAAAAAACTTAAACAACATTACTAGAACAATATTACCAGGGCCCTTAATATCTAAAAAAAAAATGATTAGATAGTTCTACTAACCTAACCTATATCTAAAATAACAAAAAATATTGTACCTCAATTGGTCGTTACCTTAAGTTGCTCTGTTTATCAATTTCATCTTGACAAACCTAGGTTTCTTAGCATTTGACAAAACTATTTGATTACAGAATTTGTCCATATCATCTGATTCTCAAAAAAAAAAAAAAAAGAATTTGTCCATATCATCTAAACCATTAATGAGGCTCTGTTAGCCACTCAATGTATCCAACATATGAGAAGAACGGAAAGATTTTAGAAGAAAATTTCTTAGTCCTTGGCCGTTAGCAAACTTTGCTATTGGAGGTAAGTAATTCAATTATAAGCAAAATTAAATACTTACAATGATTTGTGGGAATTGAAATAAATTTTTTTGCCATAGGTGATTCTTTGAAGCAACAATAAGGAACAAAGCAAAGTCACTCATAGTAGTTTTATCTAAATCTGATTCATAACAACAACTTCTATTCTAGCTGATCAATGCCAATGGTAGGCAGGCAGCATTCCAGAATTACTTCTATTCCAGTCTTTTTCACTTTTGGGTGTTCTATGATCAACCTTTGTTAACAAAAAATAAACTGAGTGATGGGGAAGCTGATACATAAATCAGATTTGTATCATATACTATTTTCACGGCTTAGATATCTATATCTTCATTCTATTTGGCCCATCCGTGTAACAAGCTTTCAAACGCTAATCCTCACTGATCTGACAGTATTGATTGTTTTAAGCATGTAAATGTGGAGGTCAGCATTTGGATTGGTTTTCTTTTGGTTGGGTTTTGATCAAGTTGTATGGAGTAGTTCTTCCAGCTCTTTTTAATGGTATGTGAGATATAATCCATATGATAACATTCCAAGTTTTAAGTCTGTTTTCACTATTTATTTAGAGAGAACAGAGAAAAAAAAGAAAACGGAAGTGAAAAAGGAATGAATTTCCTCATTCTTTTCTATTTCCTTTTTTCCCATTTAGTTGAGCTGATGAGTATTTGACTTGAGACTTTTCACCGAAAGTTCTATCCTTAATTAGGCAATAGGTTTATTTATTTATTTATTTATCTATTTATTTGAAAATCGGCAAAATAGCAATTCTTAGTGTTGATTGGAATAATATTTCATCAAGTTACTTAGATTTACTTTAGCTCCGCATACCTTGTACAAATGTTAGCACGATGTTACATCATTTGCAATCCTAATTCCTGGTGGTGTTGTATATTGTTATGTTTCTTCCTTTATTCTTATATTTCAAATTCCGGAAACAAAAGGTTCAAATCTCTGATATTCAAACTATTCGTTTCCAACAAAATTTGCCTGCATTGACTTAAAGCAATGTAATTTTTTTAATTAGGTAACAAGAAATTGTATATCAGATGATAAGAACCTTATAAGGATCATAGGATTTTAGCATATTCTAAAAAATATTCCCATCACTTTTCTCATGGTTTGATTTTCCCTTCTTAAACTCTCTTCTTTTTTGCTTGTCATTCTCAATCTCTCTACTAATATCTTTTGAGTGGATGAGTTTCTTGTTTCATGATGATTTATCAAGATTTACCTAGAATGAGCTTGCCAACATATAGAAAGTAAGTATTATTTGATTGATAGGCCCAACCAATTTATTTCAACCCAACCAATTAATTTTCTGAGCAGTACAGACCCCTTAATTCCCATTCAATTTGTTTAAAAAAGATAATGAAGAAAAAAAAATCTCTTGAGAATTCCTAGCAAAATAGAATAAATTTAAGAGATCGAAGATTTTTTTAATAGGTAAGAGAAGAAAGTAAAATTTAGTAGAAATCATCTAGAATTTGTAATTAAATTCTAATACTTAACTTTATTAGAGCCGTGAATAGAGTTATTATTTGTTTATACAATATCCTTGATCTGTAACATTGGATATAATGGGAGGAGTAAACATGTGATTTTGTGCCATCGTGATAGGATTTTGCAAAGACATTAATTGTAGCTCAGTTAGTGTATCTGCAGGAACAATTCACACTATTAAGACCTAGCATGAGTGATTTCACCTCTTTATTACAAACCTTTAAGACGGTCAGATGTTTTTCTAATATTGTCTTCTCTTATTTTAATACTCTTGAGCCATTATTAATAGTGGTAGATGAAGATCTACCGTTATTAATAGTGGTAGATGAAGATCTAGCGTCAGGCTGTGATAAAGAACTCTAACAATGCAATGAACGATTCACAGGGCCTAGATTATGCCAACATGGTAATACTGTCAAAATTTGTATCTCTGTTTGTTAAAACTGATTGCCTAAATAAAAATTTACTTCCAAAAATAACACTATAATGATAAGAGTTGCTGCTGATTGTCTACTTGTGTATGTTGCATATTAGTTCTATTCGATACAGAATATTGGATGTTGAACAATTTTGTGTGGCGGCCATCTGTCATCTGATGGAAGGAAATGGAGAATTGGGAACTACATTCAAGGCATGACCTATAAGCTGTTTGAGAGAAATGGGAACAAAACTGATTATTATAGAGGAACATGCCTTGATATTCTCATCACTTTCAAATGAGAATTTTGATGCCATTTCTTAGGTAGGCATCCACAATTAACTAAAGATGATTCAGTGATTGTAAAGTATGGCAGCATATGGTTACATCATCTGCAGCATGATTTTCTGCAATTCTAAATGTTGCATTATGAGAAATGGTTGAACCTTTATATCATCACCTCATTCCTTTCCAACATATTTTGATTGGATTGACTTTGAAGTTTGAACCTGTGTGGATTATTTATGAGATTGCAGGAAATTACATATCAGATTACAGGATTCAAGTCGAATTTCATTCTTCCCAACCAATGAATTTTCTTAGCAACACAGACCCCCTTCCATTCCAGATTTTTTTTTACAAGTAAAAAAACAAAACCAAGAAAAGACAATGAAAAAAATAAAACTTTATGTCAACATTTCACACGCATATGTCGCTGAAAGTGTGGGCATGTTCTTTATATATAGTCTTCACACGGAGTCAAATTATTGCAGCTGTGAAGCTTTTTTCTCAAGTGGAATCATTATTGATCAGTGGGGGGCCCGTTTTCAACTTTGGTACAGCCCAACCTTCTTTCGGAGCAACTTCAAACTTATACCTTCTCTCACGTACTTAAGAATTGCTTCGAAAAGAACAAGGAATGAAGCTACTTCTCTTAATATATTGTCAAGGTTTCAAATTTGAATGGTTATCATCTGCCCACTATTCTCTTTGGGATGATAAGGAATATAGTAAACAAACTTAAATATCTGCTAATGCATTTTTGAAAGCAACAAATATTTTCAAGGACATGTTCTATTCCATTGTTTGAGCCTCACAAACATGATTGATTATGAAGTTGTGCATACCAAAATTTTGAAATTTCGAGAATGGGAGTACCAAAATAGCCCATAAAATTAATAAATCAGAAACACGCTATCATAGACCTATTTGAGAAGTAAACACTGTATCCAAAACTTGCACCAAAGTTCTTTCAGCAGATTAACGAGAAGAATTAGGTCTTAGCTTGAAGAAAGAGCACCAATGGGAAAGAAAAAGAGTCTCACACATCTTACTGGCAGTGATACATACAAGGCACTAAAACCATGGCTTCTTAAGGTATCAAGTTGGCAGGTCTTAGTGTAACAACATGGAAGTTTAAGGGTAATGTGCAAATTTGCTCATTCTTTTTATTTGTTAATGCAGGAACGAAATCAGGATTGTTATTTATTAGGGGCCCAAACTAAAAAAAATAATAATAATAATAATAATATACACTAAAATTAAAAAATTAAGTTAATATAAATAAATAAAAAAATAAAACTAGCATCTATTTAATATTGACAAAATACCTATCAATATATATATATATATATATATTGACAAAATATAAGCAAAAGAATATATATAAAATAATTGTTTCTTAACATATTTCTACTCAATCATTTGTGATCTATTAAAATGTAAATTGCTACAATCATCTATAATTAATTCATTCCTTAATTTTCCATTTTATGTATAAAATTAAAAAATTCATTATAAAATCATATTTTATTTTTTTACAATGTCTAGTCTTTGAATCTTGACACTATTAGTTATTGAAAATATTTGTTTTCTAATTACAGTAAAAATTATAAAAGTAAATAGAAGTAAAATATATATATTCAATATAATTATATATCCAATATTATTCTTATTAAAAATATTATTCTTGTATGGAGCGGTTCTTCTAGCTCTTTTTAATGGTTGGTGAGATATAATCCATTTAGAGAGAATGGAGGAAAAAAATGAATATGAAAAAGGAATGAATTCCCTCAAATAATTTTTTTTTTTTTTTTTTAGCTGGGCTGATGAGTATTTGACTTGAAACTTTTCACCGAAAGTTCTCTCCTTAACTAGGCAATAGGTTTATTTATTTATTTATTTATCTATTTATTTGAAAATAGAACGGCAAAATAGCAATTCTTAGTGTTGATTGGAATATTATTTCATCAAGTTACTTAGGTTTACTTTAGCTCCTCATACCCTGTACAAATGTTAGCACAACGTTACATCATTTGCAATGTGACCATTTGCAATCCTAATTCCTAAATGTGTTGTATATTGTTATGTTTCTTCCTTTATTCTTAAAATATATTCTTATATTTCAAATTCTGGAAACAAGAGGTTCAAACCTCTGATATTCACACTATTCTTTTCCAACATATTTTGACTGCATTGACTTAAAGCAATGCAATTTTTTTAATTAGGTCACAAGAAATTATATATCAGATGATTGGAACCTTACAAGGATCATAGGATTTTAGCATGGAGAAAATGGGCATTTGCCCATTTCGCCAAAACTTTTCAACAAAATGCCCCATATCTGAAACTAATTAGGAAAATGTCCCTGTTTTGAAACTCGGTTTTCTAAAAATCGAGTTTCAATTTAAAACTCGATTTTTGGACAATCGAATTATAGCAAACTGAAAAATTAAAAAAAAAAAAAAAAAAAAAAATTTCTGGAACTCGAGTTCATGGAACTCAAGTTCCATGTAAAGTACTTGAGTTCCGTTAAAAAATTCAAGTGGAACTCGAGTTCCATGAACTCAAGTACTTTACATGATATTCGAGTTTGTGGAACTCGAGTTCTCAAAAAAAAAAATTCCTAAGTTCACATTCGCTATAACTCAATGTTCCAAAAATCGAGTTTTACATTTGGAACTCGATTTTCAGAAAATTAAGTTTCAAAACAAGAGCATTTCCCTAATTAGTTTCAAACATTGGGTATTTTGCTGAAAAATTTGTGAAAAATTTGTGAGAAAGGAGTAAAAGTCCATTTTGGCCATTTTAGCATATTCTAAAAAAGATTCCCATCACTTTTCTCATGGTTTGATTTCCCTTCTTAAACTCTCTTCTCTTTTGCTTGTCATTCTCAATCTCTCTTCTAATATCTTTTGAGTGGATGATGTACGTTTTTAGACCCCTTTACACAAGTTGATTAACCTAGATATTTAGCCAAGTGATTACTTAGATAAATTATTCAGTTCTAGGTTAACACAATAAAATCATATCATGTAAATAATACGGAAATATAAAGAACACAACGATATGATAACCCAAGAAAACCTAACCGGTAAAAAACCTGGAGAGAATTTAACCTAGCTATCCTCAAGGTAAAAAGCAAGTCAACTATAGAGAATCGAAGTTTACAATAAGACGTATACCACTAACATTCTATTGCTACCACATGTAGAACTTACTGACACGACCACGTGCAAACTTCGAATCCACGGACTCCTTCTCTATTAGGCTTTTGCAACACAAGCACCCACACTTGTGACTTTGAGACTTCACTCAAAGGTTTTGGATCTTCTTAGACATTGATCTTGTACGCACCAACTTCTACAATACCGGATCTTGAGATTCTTCAAGGAATAACACCGGTAGAAGACATTAGAGAGCTTTTTGGGTACAAAACCCTAGATCTACAAAAGAGGCACACTCTTCTTTCTCTAAAAAGCCTTATAAAAACGTGCTTAGGGTTTCCTTTATATACTAGTAATGTTTTACTTGAAACCCAATACGTTTAAGTAGAGTTTGGGTTGAAATAGAATTTTGCAGATACGTGTTTCAATTGATCAAGCCTGTCTTTCGATCGATTAAACCAGACAGATTTCGAATTCTTCTTTCTGCAGCTTGTATATTCTTGAATCTTGACTTGAATTGCCTTAAGCATTGTCTAATAATACCTATATATAGACTCTAGGATCTATATCTAGACAAATTTATGTTCACGATTTGCCAATTGTTCTAAACTTTTAGAACCTAATAGATGAGTTTCTTATTTCATGATGATTTATCAAGATTACCGTAGAATGAGCTTGCCAACATATAGAAAGTAAGTATTATTTTATTGGTAGGCCCAACCAATTAATTTTCTAAGCAGTACAGACCCCTTAATTCCCATTTAATTTGTTTTAAAAAGACAATGAAAGAAAAAAAAAATCTCTTGAGAATTCCTAGCAAAATAGAATAAATTTAAGAGATCTAAGTTTTTTTTTTAATAGGTAAGAGAAGAAAGTAAAATTGAGTAGAAATCATCTAGAATTTGTCATTAAATTCTAATACTTAACTTTATTAGAGCTGTGAATAGATTTATTATTTGTTTATACAATATCCTTGGTCTGAAACATCAATATATATATATATATATATATAAAAGTAGAGACCTCATACGGTAGTTTATGAGGCCTTGCCAAGTGGCACTCTAACTTTGCATTTAGCTTTTTTTTACCTCTTTCATTAAGTTTTTCTATATTAATATGTGATGTGATGGTCCCCAAGCATTTTCACTTTTCAGTTTTCTATTAAAAAGTGAGAATACACAATTTGATCGATTTGCCAATATTTCATACTTTTTTTCTTTTTTGATGAAGTTTCATACTTTTCTCACAACCCATAATTTTGAGAAAAGTTTGTGTTCTAGAAATTCTTAGCACAATCCTTCAGACGGTTCCATTATTTTGTCAAAGAAGACCTTTCTTTTGAAGAAATTGTTTAATGCAATCCCTCTATGTACACCTCTCTCTTCTTCCCTTTCCCTTCCCTTACTTTTTCCTCCCTTCCTTCCTTTTCATCTCCCTTACAACCAAACAAGATATTAGTTTCCAAATTCAGCTAATAAAAAAAAGTGTTTTGAGGATATTAATAACAAGAGTTTGAATTTGGTAAGAATGGGGTGTAAAATTCATATTTTACACCATCCAATAAGAAATGTTACATCAGCTTTTTACTTAAAACTCAGTATATCATACTACAATTAATATCATCTTAATAAACTCCCAATTTAGTTGAATTTTCAGATGAGCATTGTGATTGATTGAGTGTGGCTATTCTTATTCTTTAATACATGATAAGATGATGTGGCATGTTAGAATTGAAGGGTGTAAAACTTGGGTTTCAAACCACATCTTTGTAGAATTTAATCTTTAATAAAAATATGTAAAAACATGTTTAATTACCATTTTAGTCTTTAACACTTGTACTATGTATCAAAATGGTTTTTAACATCTTAAACGTGTCAATTTTATTTCTAAACTTTTGGTATTGTGTCAAAATAATCCTTATTATTAAGCAATACATGAAAAGAATTGATGTATCTAACATTAATATCAAAATAATATTTTTAAGCCATCTAAGCTATCCTTTGAATCACATGTCCTTAATTAGAAAATAAAATAAAATATTTGAAAATATATTAATTGCATCTCCATAAGTAAATGAGATGTCATTTTATTAGCAAAAATTGAAAATTTCTTTTCTTTTCTTTACCTTTGCTTTCTTGGCAACCAAATGAGGTCTAAGTCTTGAATTTTTAGTTAAAGTGCTCATGAACATCATCTAAAAAACATACTATTACCTAATTTTAAAATGAAAATTAAAAAAAAAAAAAAAAAAAGCCAAATGTCAATTTTGTACATTATCTTTTTTTAAGAAGTTAAAGTTATTACCAATTATATTATAAAAATCTTGTAAACTAACATGGTAATGAATATAATTAGTGTCATGTCAACAAGGTAAGAAATCAATTTCCTAATTATTTTTCTATTTTGTGTTTAAAAATTGATACATTCATTTAATAAAAGTAGTGTGTAACCTTGTGCATATGCATATGTACATTTAAAAACAATCACAATTATATATATATATATATATATATATGATTTAGAATCTAATTGGATCTAGACTATTCGGTTTTTGTACGAAATAATTCACTTGCTACAAAAATTAAAATATTAGATGGGATACATGGCGTAAAATTGAACTCCAATTAAAATTCAATTAGAATCTAATTGAATTTAGACTCTTTGATTTTTGCACTTAATAATTCACTTGACACACAAATTTAAAAATTAGATGAGACACGTGGCGCAAAATTAGACTCCAATTTAGAATTTAATTGATTTTCTCTCAGTTTTGGTTATATATATGTGTGTGTATGTGTGTGTGTATGTATAGCAACCTACCACCAGTCTATTTAAAATTACATGTTGTTCATGAAATCACAGTCCCATATATGCCCTTTTTTTAAGAGCCACTATCTCATAAAAAAAGAAAAGAAAAAAAAGGTTAGTATATTGCAATGTATTTGGAATGGTGAGTCCATCAGTATTTGGAATCAATGTTTTTTTTTTTTTTTTTTTTTTTTTTTTTTTTTTTTTTTAACCTTAAATTGGACATGTGACACAAAATTAGACAACAATTGGAACCTAATTTAGAATCTGTAGGGACTGTTTTTGTTGGGCCCGGTATCAACTCTCTGGGTTGTGAGCCCAACAAGTGCCCAACAATAAATTTGTAGAGTATGGGTTAAACAACTGTGCTGGGTCTGGATTTAGCGACGGTTCATGGAGGCTGACCAAAGTAAAAAGGATTTGGACTAGTGTTTGAAGGCAATTTCTTCAGTCCGAAGAGCTTTTATATTTGGAGACTTAATGAATACAATTTTTCTCCCCCCTCCTCTCTGTGAGACCTGCTTCCTTTATATATACACTCTCCTCTCATCTCCACCGCACACTTGCCCTCCATCTAGGCGCCTACTTGAGTACCGGTCACATCAGCCGTTTGCTTTAACCTGCAGTGAGTGGTGGTAGGTGAATATTCACTGTTCAGGTGTCTTCTCCACATAAATGCGGCCAGGAAAGTTGCTGCAGTGCATTAAATGTGGCGGGTGGCAGCTTTATGGGCAGGATATTTGATGATTGCTCCGCAATTAGGCATGCTCGGGGCTTAGCTTTCGTAGGAAGATCTCCAGCATAGCTCCTTGTTCAAGTTCTGGGCAGGCCCGTTGGAGAAGGTCTCTTCGGCCCGAAAAGGTTGTCTTCGGACGGACCGTTTGTCCCTCATGGGCTGTACTCTTACCAGGATGGCAAAACACTGGTGTTTTATCCTCTTTGGACAGAGAGCCTTGTCTGGATTGGGCTTCTGGCCCAACATACGACGCGGGGCTTTCTGACCCACAATAACCCCTCGAAATTTCACTTTTTACCTCGCATCCGAAGAGAAAAAAGTGGGGTTTCGACCTCTTGACAAATGTGGGCACAGGACTTCGACTCCGCGCGTGTGCGCGCGTGAGTTTGGGCGCCTTCTTTATAACCGCTGTTGTCGCGCCGTTTCCGAGGCGTCATTAATTACTCCAGGCGGCGTCTTGTCCCTGAAATCTAGCGGTCCATTTCGAATCAACGGACGAGATTCTCCTCGAAATTTTTGGGCGGGGTAAGTTCTAACACTTTTTCTGCCACTATATAAAGTCCCGGGGGAGGTTATTTCCTCACTTTGCAAACTTCAGAACTCCCAGGCGAACTCAAGCGACCAGAATTTCAGAAATCTTCCTGTCATCCGCTTCAACTCCTTCCAGAATCTGCTGCAATCTCCCCACAAGGCCAGAAGACGTTCTCTGATTCAGTCCGACGTAAGTTCCCTTCTTTGAGATTTTAAAATCTGTTCAGGCTGCCTCTTCGGCCGTTTGCAAATTTTCCCAGTCACCGTTCCGCATTTCCCTCACCTTAACCTTGTCATCAATGGGTAGATTCGAGTACCTAGTGAATAGCCCTTCCCAGATGGAGAGGTTTAGGGAGACCTATCGCATTCCTCAGGAAGTAGGCCTGAGGTATTGCTCCATGGCGGGATTGCTATTGAACCGAGAGGAGGGCGAAGTCATTATCCCCATCATCGCCTTCCTCGAGGGGGGAATGACCATTCCCATGGGTCCAGTCACCAGAAGCTTCCTTACTGCCCATAGGCTTAGTCCTGACCAGTGTGCCCCCAACACCTTTAGAGTCTTAGGTGCAGTCGATGACCTAAACCGCCACTTAGGCTTGGGATTAACCTGGCACGACGTGGTACACATGTACGAATGTCGTACCAAAGAAGGGGCGGGATATTATTTAAGGTCCCGATCCGATGTTGTCAGACTCTTCTCCGGTCTTCCCAAGTCCAACAAAGGGATGAAGGACGATTATCTGATCGTCTCGGGTGCCTGGCACGATGGGATTCATTGCCCAACCACGCCAGGGACGCCAGGTGGGACATTTCCCCTTGAGCTTTCTAACCTTCTTGCTTCCTACTATTAAGACTTCCTTTCGTCGAGTTGCAACCTTCTAACAGTCTTATCGCCATGTTTGCAGACAAGAGGCACGTAACTCCTCGGCTGAGTCTTACCAACACTGCGGCCTTAAACTACCTTCTTCGGTCGGAGATCTTTGTGAGCGAAGACGGACAGCTGAGGTTCGTCCCCCTCATCCTCGGCTATACCCCGAAGTCAGAACCCCAGCCGAGAGGCAACGCCATAACACTTGGGGATCGCCGCCTAAACCGGATTGACGTGGCACGGAAGACCTTCTTGGCCCCTTTTGATCTCGCCCCGGTGCCACATCCCAATCCGCAGGGCATTCCACCACTAGTTCAACCCATTCAACAAGTGCCATTGCAAACAGTAGCCGAGGAAAGAGTCGCTTCTTCTACTCCTTCGCTTGACGAACAGATCGATCAGTTCAAGTTCGAGGAGGAAGGCTCGGAGGAAGTTCAGATCTTATCTTCCGAAGAAGCCCCTGACAGGCAGTCAGCTGCCCCAGTTCTGACTTTAGCTTTGCCGGAAGACTCCGAGGAGGAAGACATGCTGCCCCTAGGCCAGCTAATGAAGAACAGGAGAAACGCAACGACCGCGGCCAAGGGTACTGGCACATCCCAGCCCACGGCCAATCTCCCACCACCGCCTCCCCCTCCTCCGGCCCCAAAAGATCCGGGTTTGAAACCGATGCCTGATCTGAAGAAAAAGAGGGTATTGACAGATGTGACTGACATCGAGGAGGGGGAAGTGGTTCCTCCGAAGGGACCTAAGCAGCAGAAGAAGACCCATGATTCCAGGAACAAACGGGCTTCTTCTACTGAGAACAGGGAGGAACATTTGACTGCCGAAGTGCGGCGAGGGACCAATGACTGGTCCCCGAAGCTAACTCTGGATGGCGCAGCCATCCCTCTCGACGCCTCCCTCAGAAACTATGCTGGAGGAAAGGCCGGATATATAGCTGAAGCGCTAGAGCAGCCCCTTCTTCTTCCGAAGGACATGGAGTCCTATCGGCGTTTCAATGAAAAAGAGCTCTTCCTGTCCCTTAAACGAGATTTAGGCATGGTAAGACAACTGGTGCCCTTTTGCAGCTCTTTCATAGCCCTTGTGTATTCGTATTTTGCGTAACATTCTCTAGTTGCCATGCAGATTGCCCAGCAAATCTATGTGGCTGAAGAGTGGGTTCAGAAGAAGGAGGTTGACGTGCGAGCTGAGATCCGGTCCAGGGAGGACGCTGAAAAAGCACTCGGCAAGGCCAAGGATGAAAGCGCCCGCCTCTCCGATCAGCTGAAGGAGGAGGTAAAGGCCAGAAGAAACGCAGATGCGGGCCTTAAGAACGCAGAGAAGCAAGCCGAAGACCAACGTCAGAAGCTGTATACTACTGAAATTAATTTGGAGACGGAGAGGACGTTGGTAAAAGAGCTTCGGCTTGAGCTGCAAATGGCCAGGGACGCTGCTAAGTTGGCCAAGGAAGATGCGCAATTGGCCAAGGAGGCAGTTGAGGCCGAGAAGAAAGCTGCCCATCTGCTGGGTGTGGAGGAGACCCAAGCAAGGCTGACCGAGGAGTTCGCCCAGGTCTGCAGGGACTACTGTGCCATTTCATGGAACAAGTGCCTCGATGCAGCTGGAGTCCCTGCGGAATCAGCCTTAAGGCAGCCTGACAGCATCTATTATGATCCTGACCTATGTGATGCGCCTGAAACCTCGGAGGCACCCATAGCGGATCAGAATCCTCCAGCACCAGCCGAAACGAGTCAGGCCCCTCTTCTGGCCGGAGACGTGGGTGATTTGCCAAAGAATGATCTGGTGCCTCAAGACAAAATTCAGGATGCTTAGTTTATGTAACGGCTAGGACCTTTTGTCGTACCTTTTGTAACTAAATTATCTTTTTAAGTAATGGAATAGACTCTTTTTTGCTCTTTGTTAATTCTGCGGTGTTTGTTAAGTTGTCATCATGGTTAACAATGATAGATTAATAACTAAAAACAGAGTGATCATTCAAGCGCTGCTAAACAGGGTTTCAAAGTAATAAAAGTTAAAGTAATTCGGCTTAAATTTAAACGCCTGTGAACGGAATGTAAACTAATCCAAGTCATCTGGTCCGCGGATCGCAGGCATGATTGAATTTAAATTTAAACACTTTGAAAGAGATCGTAAGGGAGTGTTAACTAACCCAAGTCATCTGGTCCGAGGACTACAGGCATGCTTGGATTTAAGCTTAAACACTAGAAAGAGATCGTCAAGGAGTGTTAACTAACCCAAGTCATCTGGTCCGAGGACTACAGGCATGATTGGATTTAAGTTTAAACACTTTGAAAAAAATCGTAATGGAGTGTTAACTAACCCAAATCATCTGGTCCGAGGACTACAGGCATGATTGAATTTAAGTTTAAACACTTGAGAAAAATCGTAATGGAGTGTTAACTAACCCAAATCATCTGGTCCGAGGACTACAGGCATGATTGAATTTAAGTTTAAACACTTGAGAAAAATCGTAATGGAGTGTTAACTAACCCAAATCATCTGGTCCGAGGACTACAGGCATGATTGAATTTAAGTTTAAACACTTGAGAAAAATCGTAATGGAGTGTTAACTAACCCAAATCATCTGGTCCGAGGACTACAGGCATGATTGAATTTAAGTTTAAACACTTGAGAAAAATCGTAATGGAGTGTTAACTAACCCAAATCATCTGGTCCGAGGACTACAGGCATGATTGAATTTAAGTTTAAACACTTGAGAAAAATCGTAATGGAGTGTTAACTAACCCAAATCATCTGGTCCGAGGACTACAGGCATGATTGAATTTAAGTTTAAACACTTGAGAAAAATCGTAATGGAGTGTTAACTAACCCAAATCATCTGGTCCGAGGACTACAGGCATGATTGAATTTAAGTTTAAACACTTGAGAAAAATCGTAATGGAGTGTTAACTAACCCAAATCATCTGGTCCGAGGACTACAGGCATGATTGAATTTAAGTTTAAACACTTGAGAAAAATCGTAATGGAGTGTTAACTAACCCAAATCATCTGGTCCGGGGACTACAGGCATGATTGAATTTAAGTTTAAACACTTGAGAAAAATCGTAATGGAGTGTTAACTAACCCAAATCATCTGGTCCGAGGACTACAGGCATGATTGAATTTAAGTTTAAACACTTGAGAAACACTGGTATAACAACAGAACAATCATGACTGAAAGAAGAGATCTTTTAATAGTAGTACCTTTTGAGGTTATTTACATTCCATGGCCGGGGCACTACGTGATTATCCAGGTCTTCCAGGAAGTATGCTCCAATGCCGGCCCTCGAAGTGATACGATACGGACCTTCCCAGTTCGGACCCAGTTTTCCCCATGCTGGATTCTTTGCATTCCCTACCACCTTCCTTAGGACAAGATCGCCAGGCTCGAGGGGTCTCAACCTTACATTGATGTCGTAGCCCCGTTTGAGTTTCTGCTGGTAGTGTGCCAATCGGACCATCGCGCTTTCCCTTCGTTCTTCAATCAGATCCAGACTCTTTTCTAGCAGCCTGTCGTTGTTGGTTGGGTCAAAAGAGCTAATCCTGTGCGTTGGGAACCCAGTCTCGAGAGGTATAACGGCTTCAGCCCCATAGGTCATTGAAAAAGGGGTTTCACCGGTGGACCTGCGAGGCGTGGTTCTATATGCCCACAACACGTGGGGTAGTTCTTCTACCCACCTACCCTTCGCATCATCTAGCCTCTTCTTTAGCCCGTCAACTATGACTTTATTGGTGGCTTCGGCCTGCCCATTCCCTTGGGGATAGGCGGGGGTGGAGTATCTATTTGTGATTCCCAGCTCGCTGCAATAGCTTCTAAAAGCTTTGCTATCGAATTGAAGCCCGTTATCCGAGATGAGGGTGTGTGGAACTCCAAATCTGGTGACGATGTTTTTCCAAACGAACTTCTTCACGTCTACGTCCCTGATATTTGCTAGAGGCTCAGCTTCTACCCACTTGGTGAAGTAGTCTGTTCCGACCAGCAAGAACTTCCTGTTTCCTGCTGCCTTAGGGAAAGGGCCAACGATGTCCAGCCCCCACTGAGCAAAAGGCCACGGGCTGGATAACGGATTAAGGGTTCCACCAGGTTGATGTATGCTCGGCGCGAAGCGTTGGCATTGGTCACACTTTTTGGCGTACTCATGCGCCTCTCTTTGCATATTTGGCCACCAGTAGCCTTGGGTAAGGGCTCGGTGAGCTAAAGATCTACCCCCAGTATGGCTCCCACAGATTCCTTCATGCAGCTCTTCTAGCATCGATTCAGCCGCCTCGGGGGCCATGCACAACAGGTATGGGCCAGAATGGGAGCGTTTGTACAGTTTATGGTCTTCGGACAGCCAGAACCTTGTGGCTTTTCTCCGTATTTTGTCTGCTTCCACTCTTTCTTCGGGCAACACATCGTCCCTCAAGAACCTGATGATGGGGTCCATCCAGCATGGGTTGGTTCCGACGCTGTGAACTTGGGATGGCTCCTTTCTTAACTCCGTGGGTCTCTGCACGTCCTCAATCAGAATAACCCTTGGTAATTCCTGCGCCGAAGAGGTGGCGAGCGTTGCTAAGGAGTCAGCATGCGTGTTGCTACTCCTTGGGATGTGCCGTAGGGTAAAGCATTCAAACTCCGACTGTAGGGACTTGACCAGGTTTAGATATCCATGCATCCTCTCATCTTTCGCTTCAAACTCTCCCAGCACCTGGCCGACGACCAACCTTGAGTCTGAGGACATCTCGACGGATATTCCTCCCATCCTTCGTACCATCTTCATCCCCATCAGTAGAGCCTCATACTCTGCCTCGTTATTCGTTGCTGAGAAGTCTAGCCTTAAGGCTTTTTCAATGATGATTCTCTCGGGGGATATCAACACTAGCCCTACGCCTGAGCCCCTCTGATTCGATGCGCCGTCTACATACACTTTCCAGGGCAATGCGCTTTGTGACGCAATCGTGCTGACTTGTCTTCCTACCGCGCCTAGAGTTTGTGCTGCTTCCTCTAACTGTGGTTCTGTGAACTCGGCGACCAGGTCCGCAAGGACCTGGCCCTTCACTGATGTGCGCGGCATGTACTTGATGTCAAAAGCCCCTAGCATCGTCCCCCATTTAGCAATTCTACCAGTGTAGTCTGCGCTTCGGAGTACGGCTCTGATTGGGAGCTGAGTAAGAACTATAACGGTGTGAGCTTGAAAATAATGGGGCAACTTCTTGGTACCCAGCACAATGGCCAGAATGGCTTTCTCCAATGGCAAATAGCGGATTTCAGCCTCTTGCAGCGACTTGCTCACGTAGTAAACTGGCTTTTGCACTCCACAGTCCGTTCGGATCAGCACCAAGCTTACAGCATTTGGAGCCACGGCAATGTAAGCAAACAAGACTTCGTCCGGCTGGGGACTGGACATGATGGGGGGCTTAGCCAGGTAATCCTTAAGTTGCTGGAAGGCAATAGCGCATTCCTGTGTCCATTCAAAATCCTTCCACTTATTGATTAACGAAAAGAAAGGCCTACACCTGTCTGCTGATCTGGAAATGAACCGATTAAGGGCAGCAGTCATCCCAGTCAGCTTCTGAATCTCCTTGGGATTCCGAGGAGCTCGTAAGTCGTTGATGGCCTTTATCTGATCGGGGTTAACCTCGATTCCCCTGTGTGTGACCATATACCCCAGGAATTTGCCTGACCCAACACCGAAGGAACATTTAGAGGCATTCAACCGCAATCTGTGTCCCCTCAGAATTTTGAATATATTACTGAGATCCCCAATGTGCTCGGCAACAATCTTGCTTTTAACCACCATGTCGTCGATATAAACCTCCATGCTTTTGCCCAGCTGTGGCTCAAACATCCTTGTCATCATCCTCTGATAGGTAGCCCCTGCGTTCTTTAGGCCGAACGGCATTACCTTGTAGTGGTAATTTCCCACAGGAGTTACAAAAGATGTTTTCTCCTGGTCGGCGAGAGCCAGGGGTATCTGATGGTAACCTTGAAAGGCATCTAAGAAACTCATCCGAGGATGCCCGACAGTGGCGTCAACTAATTGGTCTATCTTCGGCATTGGAAACGGATCCTTCGGACAAGCTCTATTAAGGTCGGTGAAGTCCACACACACCCGCCATTTCCCACTTTTCTTTTTCACTACCACCGTGTTAGCCAGCCATTCGGGGTAGAAGATCTCTTTAATGGCTCCTGCCTGCTTAAGTTTCATCACTTCATCCCTGACCACGTCAGCGTGTTCTCTCGACGGTCGTCGGAGTGGCTGTTTTTTAGGGATGATGGTGGGATTAACGTTTAGGTGGTGGCAGATGAATTCTGGACTTACTCCTGGGGCATCCGCGGGGTCCCAGGCGAATACGTCGACGTTGGCCCTGAGGAACTCTACCAACTCCTCCCTTTCCTGAGGGGGAAGCATGGATCCAACTTGAAAAAACTTCTCTGGATCGTCACCAACAACCACCCTCGTTAAGTTTTCGCACACTGCCTCTTCGGTCGAGGCCTCGGCGTCCGGCGCCGAAGGTTTTAATTGCTATAAACTCCCCTTATTACAGCTTGAGGGTTCAGCATGTCGTTCGTGCTGTATGGCTGCCACCAGACATCGCCTTGACATGGCCTGATCCCCTAGGATCTCCTCGACTTCTCCTTCGGACGGATATTTAATCTTTTGGTGCAGTGTGGAGGACACTGCCCCGAGAGTATGAAGCCAAGGTCTGCCTACTATAGCGGTGTAGGGTGAATAGGCATCCACCACTATAAAGTCGACTTCAACTATTTCTGGACCGGTTTGCACAGGCAGTCTGATCTGGCCCTTCGGAATGATCACTTTTCCGTCAAAACTGACCAAAGGGGAACTGTATGGAGTCAAGTCTTCGGGGGACAAGTTCAGCCCCTTGTATAGGTCTGGGTACATGATCTCCGCGGCGCTGCCCTGATCTACCATTACCCTCTTCACGTCGTACCCCCCGATTCTGAGAGTTACTACCAGGGCATCATCATGCGGCTGGATAGTCCCTTTTTTGTCGTCCTCCGAAAATCCCAGAACTGGAACATCCGCTCTTTGTTTCTTCGGCTCTCTGCCTACACATTCCGAAGGTGTCCGAGCAACTGACAGTACTCTGGACGGGCGGGACCCCGTCCTCCCTGGCGCGGCAAATACGACATTGATTGTCCCTAAGGGAGGCTTCGCAAAGTTGCTCCCCCTGGGACCTGCGCTTGCTTGATCTCCTTTACCATACGAGTGGTGTAGGAGGTGTTTCAGTCTGCCCTCGCCGACCAGCTGATCCAGGTGGTCCCACAGGCTCCTGCACTCCTCAGTAGTGTGCCCGTGGTCAAGGTGATACTGGCAGTACAGATTATGATTGCGCCTCTCAGGGTTCCCCACCATCTTGTTCGGCCTCTTGAAGAACGGCTCGTTCTTTATTTTATCCAGGACCTGGTGCACTGGTTCACGAAAAACCGCATTGACCCTCTGGTGGTTCGTAATGCTTTGTCCAGCCCAGTCCTTCCTTGGCCTGTTTTGGTTCTGCCTGTCCGACCTGAAATCCCTCCCTTCCTGAGGGATAACCTTCTCCTTTCCCTTGCTTTGCTGCTGATCCTCCTCAACCCTTTTGTACTTATCGATTCTATCCATCAATTGACGTATACTGATAGCAGGCTTGCGCGTCAACGACGTTCTTAAGAGATGTTCAGTGGGGAGGCCTAGTTTGAAAGATTCGATAGCCATCAATTCACAGTCTTCTCCTACCTCGTTGTATGTTTCCCAAAATCTATCCGAATACGACTTCAGGGTCTCACCCCCTTTCATGTAGACGGACAACAGAGAGGCCACGGACTGAGGAACCCTTCGGCACGTAACGAAACGGGATCCAAAAGCCTGGGTCAGCTCTTGGAAAGAACTAATAGTGTTTGCTTTCAAGTTGTCAAACCACCTCATGGCTATTGGCCCCAAGCTGGAGGGGAAAACTTTGCACATCAGGGCTTCGTCCCTGGAGTGGACTGCCATCCGCTGGTTGAAATGACTTACATGTTCCACCGGGTCGGTCCGGCCATTGTAGATAGTGAATGTAGGTTGGTGGAAACGCCTGGGGAGTCTGGCGCCCTCGATATTACGTGCAAAGGGAGACCTGGAGACCTGAGCCAGAGCTTTGCTCATGGCATCGTTCCCTGCGCCCCTCGGAGGAGAGCCCTGAGGGTTCTTCTCGTGATTGCGTGCTTCCTTATAGGGGAAAGGCTCACTGACCGGTGTTCGAGATCTCCGCCTGTAATCCTCGTCCCGCTCGTCTTCGGAATCATCACCTGAGTATGAGGAAGTGCGCTTCCTCTTTGCATGGCGCAACTCTTTTTTCAGCCTTTGAATCTCCAACTGCATGGCTTGGTTTTCCTCTGCATGGGACATGTGGCTCTCTCCCTGTAACTGGTTTTGGCCCACGCGCGTGGTGTGTAGACTACCTTCGCGATCGCGCCTCCGCTCCAGATGAATAAAAGGGTCGGTGTGCTGGTTTGACCTGGACTCCGCCGGCCGTTGCCTTGGTTCAGCCATCTTTTGAGGTGTTGCTTCCACCTTTGCTCGAGCTGCTTCCCACAGACGGCGCCAATTGTAGGGACTGTTTTTGTTGGGCCCGGTATCAACTCTCTGGGTTGTGAGCCCAACAAGTGCCCAACAATAAATTTGTAGAGTATGGGTTAAACAACTGTGCTGGGTCTGGATTTAGCGACGGTTCATGGAGGCTGACCAAAGTAAAAAGGATTTGGACTAGTGTTTGAAGGCAATTTCTTCAGTCCGAAGAGCTTTTATATTTGGAGACTTAATGAATACAATTTTTCTCCCCCCTCCTCTCTGTGAGACCTGCTTCCTTTATATATACACTCTCCTCTCATCTCCACCGCACACTTGCCCTCCATCTAGGCGCCTACTTGAGTACCGGTCACATCAGCCGTTTGCTTTAACCTGCAGTGAGTGGTGGTAGGTGAATATTCACTGTTCAGGTGTCTTCTCCACATAAATGCGGCCAGGAAAGTTGCTGCAGTGCATTAAATGTGGCGGTGGCAGCTTTATGGGCAGGATATTTGATGATTGCTCCGCAATTAGGCATGCTCGGGGCTTAGCTTTCGTAGGAAGATCTCCAGCATAGCTCCTTGTTCAAGTTCTGGGCAGGCCCGTTGGAGAAGGTCTCTTCGGCCCGAAAAGGTTGTCTTCGGACGGACCGTTTGTCCCTCATGGGCTGTACTCTTACCAGGATGGCAAAACACTGGTGTTTTATCCTCTTTGGACAGAGAGCCTTGTCTGGATTGGGCTTCTGGCCCAACATACGACGCGGGGCTTTCTGACCCACAGAATCTAATTGGATTTTCTTTCAGTTTTGACTTTAATTATATATATAGACTGCTTATTGGCCTGTGCATTGCACGATTTTTTTTGGTATGATTTTTTTTTGGTAAATATTATGACTAGAGAACATTTTTTTGGGAAAAAAACTCCTTTCATTTTTATGTAGTGATTTTTAAAAATACAATGAAGGGTTTTATGATAAATTTTGTTAATTTTATGAAATACATTTATAGAAGACATAGGCATGTAGCTAGATCTAAGCACAAACGTTTAATTTAGACATATCCTAGCCCAAGAAGGCTAGGCCAACAACATCAAAGCAATAAATCATGGCATAAGCAAGGAAACATGCTAGAAAGACATGCTAGGAAGCGAGAACATGCTAGGGAAAGCAATAAAATATATTATTGAACAAGAAACCTTCAAATGACAAAAAGGTGTGGAAGAAAAAAAATATATACAATCTAATATGCTAACTTTTTTGCTACACTATTCCTTATAAAGTAACAAAAAAATATAAAATCATTTGCAAAAAATTGTCACATCACTAAATTTTAATATGTATGGAGATACCTACGCAAAATCTTAGCAACAATAAGTCCACAAGTCCAAACTTTATAAGATTTAGTCAAGAATCTTCTAATTCCAATTCCAATTCATTAGTGATTAACACAAATGATGCAACAAAAGGAAAAAGTGATGAAATCTCAAAATTGAATAAATAAGGACGGACCAAACTTCAAATGTTGAAGATGAAGAAACAAATGATGATAATATATTGTAGGGAAAATTTTTTTTAACCCCGCAATCTATTTGTCCACTTTAGAGGGCAGGCCACAGGCATGCTTAGAGCGCTATGTCCCGAGCTTCTATCCCCTGCACAGCTTTATCCTTAAGCGACGTGGGCAAGCAAGCGTTGCTTGGACTTAGTCCTACATCGGCAAGAAAAGCGCCCCCCCCTATGCCTTATAAGCATGAGCTCAAGGTTTAAGGGTACCACTACTCACATTTCTTATGCCTTATTTAAGAAATGTGGTACCCTTATGCCTTGAGCTCAAGCTTATAAGGCATAGGGGGGGGGGGGGGGGGCGTTTCTCTAAGCGATGTGGGACGGACGTTGCAAAGCACAAAGTGCCTAAGCATGCCTTCCACACTCACAAAGAGGACAAAGCCGTGGGGGGGGGGGGGGGCGTTTCTCTAAGCGATGTGGGACGGACGTTGCAAAGCACAAAGTGCCTAAGCATGCCTTCCACACTCACAAAGAGGACAAAGCCGTGCAGGGGATAGAAGCTCACGACGTTGCACTCTAAGCATGCCCATGGCCTGCCCTCTAAAGCGGACAAATAGATTGTGTTCCCACATATATCCCTTAACAAGATTTACAAGCATCGCCATACTGCAAAAACAAAGCATTGAAGAAACAAAAAAACAAGATTTCGCAATGAAGTTTTTTATTACATCACTTAGTAAAGATCAATAATATGGAATTAATTAACATGCTTTTATCATCTTTTATTATGCAATATTACTTGAAAGTTGTTTTTTTTATTGCTCATTACTTGAACAAAATATTTATAGGGTTTGGCTTACCTCCAATACTTTTTTAACAGAAATCTCTTTTTATTTTAATGAGAAACTGTCACATCACCCACTAACTAAAAAAAATGTGGAGATTAAAACCCACTACCACTTGCTATTGTATATTTAAAACAAAAGAACACTTCCAGTTAAAAAAGTGCTGGAAGTAAGCCAGACCCATATTTATAATGGATTTGAGTGTGCAATTTATAATTATTGCTTCTTATGATGAACTCATTACTAACAAAATTTTATAACAAATATGCTATAATATATGTACAATATTATCTAAAAAAAATTTACATAAAGTATTACAACATTATTTGTGCATAAACTGAAAGTTATAATTCATTACTACGCATGAAAGTTATTGTATTTTTTAAATTTCTATTAGCTAGATCACATTTCTTAAATAAACTGAACAACCATTTCATCACCGCGTTATACACATAATGATTGGAATGTTGTTAGTTACTACATGATTGCTTGATAAACAATATTGAGTAAAAATTATTTTAATTCTATTTAAGTAATTTTTTGTGAAATTTTCATTTTCATGTCCATTTTTTTAATCTAATAGATTGAATTTTTCACGTTAGTTTAATTGAATAGTATTGTGTTTATACTTTTTTTTCTTAACTATAATTGATAATTCACATTTGAGTAAACAACTTATTGAGTATTGCAAAAGATACAAATATGAACATTAACATGAGCATGAACATGAAGGGAGATTTCTATTCATTTTCTTGAAGAAAAAATTTACTTACAGAAAATTCCAAATTTTATTAGGTAAAGAAGAATCAAAGTTATAGATGGCAAAATCAATAAACTAAAAAATTTAGGAGCCTAAGAGGAGCCATTACTCATTTGAAACAATCCAAAATACTCAAGGACTTAAAAAAAAAAAAAAAAAAAAAAAAAAAAGGTCAACTCCACAATTACAATATACTATTAACCCTGCAACTTGAACCTTTTTCCCCTGACTCCCGCAATTTGAACATTTTCTCCCTTAAACCCTAGACACTTTGTGTATGGGGAAGTGCCAATTCAACTACATAACCCTCGACATATATATATATATATATATATATATCTCATTTAATAAATATAAAACTTCTTTAAAAAAAAAAATTAATATGTTTATCATAATTAAGGGAAATCCTAATGAGTACTTCAGTTGAGCATATGTGAAAAATGCATATACATACCACAAATGGTAAAGGAGAAAGAAAAGGTTGCTAATCCCTTTTAATATGGTTAATTGCTTTACCTTAATCAGTTGTCCAAACAACATACCACTTATTCATACCACAACCACAAATGACAATGCAGCATTAGCCATCTGTAATTGCTAATCTGAAAGTACAGATTTCTTTAATAGCTCTACCTTCATTTCTTTTGGCTAATATGTCTTTACTGAATCAAAATCAAACCACAAAAATCATATAAAAATCACCAAATTAGAGTTTAAAATTATAATTAAATTTTTAAAAGAAATCTAGGCACATTTGCACAAAAATTCCATGTAACTAAGTCACACTTAGGAATATTGGACCCTTTTTCCTTTGTATAAATAGGGGGTCCCAATGGGATGAGATGGCTAACAATTTTCTCTCCAAAACATGTATTGTAGGAATACAAAAGTTTTCCATTGTAGACTTTTCACGACTAAAGAACATGACTTGCCAACTAATCAAACTAGAGTTTTTAGTAGCTACAGCAATTTCACAACATCAAGAACAAACTCCAGTGTATACAATGTCAAATTTCATAATCTCCTATTACATCAAATGAGTGTTTAATTTTTCTCGCAAAGTATTGAATAGTAAAGCTTCTGGGCCATAGTCTCAATTACAACTCTCAATCAAGTTGGACTTGGATGACACTTATCAACAACGTATCATTATGAGATGCAGAAAAAATTTAGAGTGTACACAACGTTTAGTGTGGATGGGAAGAAATTTCATACTATTCCAATTGGTTAGGTTAGTAAGAGACCTATTCCAATTTAATGATCTTGGAATTTTGTATACAAGTAATAATCAAGGAAACTTCCACTTAAAATAAGTTGGACTTTTGGCAAGAGAGAAAATTGATATCTAGACAAATCAAGCTAAGGCCGACCAAAATGGACCAGGTAATGAATATAATTAGTGTCATGTCAACAAGGTAAGAAATCAATTTCCTAATTATTTTTCTATTTTGTGTTTAAAAATTAATACATTCATTTAATAAAAGTAGTGTGTAATCCTGTGCATATGCACATATACATTTAAAAACAATCACAATTATATATATATATATATATATATATATATATATATATGATTTAGAATCTAATTAGATTTAGACTATTCGGTTTTTGTACGAATAATTCACTTGCTACAAAAATTAAAATATTAGATAGGATACATGACGTAAAATTGAACTTCAATTAAAATTCAATTTAAAATCTAATTGAATTTAGACTCTTTGATTTTTGCACCTAATAATTCACTTGACACACAAATTTAAAAATTAGATGAGACACATGGCGCAAAATTAGACTTCGATTTAGAATTTAATTAAATTTTCTCTCAGTTTTGGCTATATATATGTATGTATGTATGTATAGCAACCTACCATCAGTCTATTTAAAATTACATGTTGTTCATGAAATCACAGTCCCATATATGGCCCTTTTTTAGGAGCCACTATCCCATCAAAAAAACTATCTCATTAAAAAAAAAATGTTTGTATATTGCAATGTATTTGGAATCATTTTTTTTTTTTTATAGAAAAAAACCTTAAATTGGACGCATGACACAAAATTAGACAACAATTAGAATCTTATTTAGAATCTAATTGGATTTTCTCTCAGTTTTGACTTTAATTATATATATAGATTGGTTATTGGCCTGTACATTGCACGATTTTTTTTGGTAAATATTATGAGGAGAACATTTTTTTGGGAAAAAAACTTCTTTCATTTTTATGTAGTGATTTTAAAAAAATACAATGAAGGGTTTTATGATAAATTTTGTTAATTTTAATGAATTACATTTATATAAAATAAAACTCATAAAATGTATAGGATACACGTAAAGGTATAATTCATGACTACGCATGAAAGTTATTGTATTTTTTAAATTTCTATTAGCTAGATCACATTTCTTAAATAAATTGAACAACTATTTCATCAACCCGTTATACACGTAATGATTGGAATGTTGTTAGTTAGTATGATTGCTTGATAAACAATATTGAGTAAAACTTATTTTAATTCTATTTAAGTAATATTTTGTGAAATTTTCATTTTCATGTCCATTTTTTTAATCTAATAGATTTAATTTTTCACGTTAGTTTAATTGAATAGTATTGTGTTTATACTTTTTTTTCTTAACTACAATTAATAATTCACAAAATGAGTAAACAACTTATTGAGTATTGCAAAAGATACAAATATGAACATTATCATGAGCATGAACATGAAGGGAGATTTCTATTCATTTTCTTGAAGAAAAAATTTACTTACAGAAAATTCCAAACTTTATTAGGTAAAGAAGAATCAAAGTTATAGATAGCAAAATCAATAAACTAAAAAATTTAGGAGCCTAAGAGGAGCCATTACTCATTTGAAACAATCCAAAATACTCAAGGACTAAAAAAAAAAAAAAAAAAACCATCCACACTCTACACTTCCATCGCAACTGTTGTAGCTCAAGGAAAACAATATATATCTCTATATCTTTTTTTTTTTTTTTTTTTAGAAATAATTACAATATGCTGCTAACCCCGCAACTTGAACCTTTTTTCCTTGACTCCTGCAATTTGAACATTTTCTCCCTTAAACCTCAAACACTTTGTGTATAGGGAGGTGCCAATTCAACTCCATGACCCTCGACATATATATATATATATATATATATATATATATATATATATATCTCATTTAATAAATATAAAACTTTAAAAAAAAATTTTAATATATTTTTCATAATTAAGGGAAATCGTAATTGGTACTTCAGTTGAGCATATGTGAAAAATGCATATACATACCACAAATGGTAAATGAGAAAGAAAAAGTTACTAATCCCTTTTAATATAGTTAATTGCTTTGCCTCAATCAGTCGCCCAAACATACCGCTTATTCATACCATAATCACAAATGACAATGCAGCATTAGCCATCTATAATTGCTAATCTGAAAGTACAGATTTCTTTAATAGCTCTACCTTCGTTTCTTTTGACTAATATGTCTTTACTGAATCAAAATCAAACCACAAAAATCATATAAAAATCACCAAATTAGAGTTTAAAATTATAATTAAATTTTTAAAAGAGGCACATTTGCGCAAAAAATTCATGCAACTAAGTCACACTTAGGAATATTAGACCATTTTTTCTTTGTATAAATAGGGGGGTCCCAATGGGACGAGGGGGCTAACAATTTTCTCTCCAAAACATTTATTGTAGGAACACAAAAGTTTTCCATTGTAGACTTTTCACGATTAAAGAATATGACTTGTCAACTAATCAAACTAGAGTTTTTAGTACCTACAGCAATTTCACAACATCAAGAATAAACCCCAATGTATACAATGTCAAATTTCATAGTCTCCTATTACATCAAATGAGTGTTTAATTTTTCTCGCAAAGTATTGAATAGTAAAGCTTCTGAGCCATAGTCTCAATTACAACTCTCAATCATGTTGGACTTGGATGACACCTATCAACAACGTATCATTATGAGATGCAGAAAAAATTTGGAGTGTACACAACGTTTAGTGTGGATGGGAAGAAATTTCATACTATTCCAATTGGTTAGGTTAGTAAGGGACCTATTCCAATTTAATGATCCTGGAATTTTGTATACAAGTAATAATCAAGGAAACTTCCACCTAAAATAAGTCAAACTTTTGGCAAGAGAGAAAATTGATATCTAGACAAATCAAGCTAAGGCCGACCAAATTGGACCATATTCTTAATTTCTTATCTCTATTTGTTCCATGTACAAGACTTATAGTCAATGTTTGGCGTACAAAATTTGAACATTTTATCTAAAGTCCATCCTCTGAAATCTTGAGAAAAAATTCATTTAAAACAACACAATATATAAATTATAAAAGAATCAAAGAAAAATGGTCAAAAATGATGAAAATTTAATCTATGCTTAAATTCTTATAAGGATGAACACTATAGCAATATCCGTTTTAAAAAAATAAAATAAAGATAAAAAAAAAAAAAAAAAAAACTATACTTATTTTGTACGTATGATAAAGTCCTATCACAAATTTTTTTGAGACTCATGTTGATTAGTGATTAGGAGTTATAAAAGAATAATTATCAATATATATATATATATATATATCTCATGCGGGAATGCGTGAGGTCTTGCCAAGTGACCTCTAATTTTGCATTTAGCATTTTTTTTACCCCTTTTATTAAGTTTTTTTTACTGTTACCCAAAAGTCCAAATTAGCTTATTTTACTGTTATCTCATTAGTCTCTCATTAATTGCCTAAGCTTACATCACACATTTCTCTCTTTTTCATGTCTTTTAGCATACCCACCATAGTATTAAATATGTGAACACAACACAAATCTGTGAGAGAGTTGACATAATTTTATTTCATAATATTAAATATGTGAACACAATACAAATTATTTGATTTTCACGGTTCTATTACTCTTTTGCATTTATTTTTGGTTTCATGATTTAAAAAAAAAAAAAAAATCTTACAATTTTTTTTAGGGTGAAAAATTAATCTTACCTTGAGAAGGCTATAAATATGCAGTGAAACAACAGTTATAAATTGTACACACATAACTATTATAATTATTCAGTTCAAGGAATAAGTAAAAAAAAAAAAAAAAAATTTTGGAGGAATATTGTAGAATAAAAGCTGTTACAAAATGTCTCTCTCTCAGAGACCTCATGCGATAGTGCATGAGGTCCTGCCAAGTGGCACTCTAATTTTACATTTAGCATTTTTTTACCTCTTTCATTAAGTTTTTTTTTTTTTTTTTTTTTTTTGTTACCAAAAATTTCACATTATCTTATTTTATTGTTATCTCATTAATTGCCTAAGCTTACACCACACCTTTGACTATTCTTCATATCTTTTAGCATACCCACTGTTTTAGTATTTAAAAAAATAAAATAAAATAAGTAAGGGCTAATAGTAATAAGTGGCACTCTAATTTTACATTTAGCATTTTTTTACCTCTTTCATTAAGGGTTTTTTTTTTTTTTTTTTTTTTTTTTTTTTTTTTTTTTTATTGTTACCAAAAAGTTCACATTATTTTATTTTACTGTTATCTCATTAATATCTCATTAATTGCCTAAACTTACACCACACCTTTGGCTATTCTTCATGTCTTTTAGCATACCCACTGTTTTAGTATTTAAAAATAAATAAATAAATAAGTAAAGGCTAATAGTAATAACTAACTAGATAAGACTCTAGAGAGAGATAGAGAGACACAAAAATATTGTGGATTGTTAAATAAAAGGCACTATTTCACTATATTTTACCAAAATAAAAGACCTAAGACTAACAAAAAATTTGAAAGAGAGAGAAAAAGGAATATGAGGGTCACCACCTCCGTTATACTGACCTCCCACCACCATCAAGACACCGAAATCCCTACAAGTAATCTTTTTTTCTTTTTAAATTAGGGGCTTAAATATGATTTAAGTTAGTTTTTTGTTTTGGTATATAAGTAGAGAGAATATTTGATACGCAATGTAAAATCATATTCTATAATGGTTTAATTTTACATCATCTATAAGACACATGCATACACATTTGTCCACACTATGTCTTAATGTCTCACTATTGATGAGTAAAAGATAGTCAGAGAGTTGTGTATACTTTTATTTCATAGAATGAAATAAAAAAACACAAATTAGTTTATTTCATGGTTCCGTTACTCTTTTACATTTATTTTTGGTTTCATGATTTAAAAAAATAATAATCTTACCTTAAGAAAGCTACAAATATACAGTGAATTAAGCTACTAAACCAATTTTTAATATATCAAAATGTATATGTTTCTTTACTCTAATTTAGTTTACTTTTTTTTTTTAATAATTTATGTACAACATTATTCAAAATTGTTTTACATAAAATATCACAAAATTATCCGTGCATCACATGGGCAACTTCCTAGTTGGATATAATGGGAGGAGTAAACGTGTGATATTCTCATCACTTTCAAATGCAAATTTTAATGCCATTTCTTAGGTAGGCATCCACAATTAACTAAAGATGATTCAGTGATTTTAAAGTATGGTAGCATATGGTTACATCATCTGCAGTATGATTTTCTACAATTAACTAAATGTTTCATTATGAGAAAAGGTTGAATCTCTATATCCTCACCTCATTACTTTCCAAACATATCCTGATTGGATTGATTTTGAACTTGTGTGGATTATTTATGAGATTGCAGGAAATTACTTATCAGATTACAGGATTCAAGTCGAATTTCATTCTTCCCAACCAATGAATTTTCTTAGCAACAGACCCCCTTCCATTCCAGATTTTTTTTTTTGAAGTAAAAAACAAAACCAAGAAAAGACAATGGAAAAAATAAAACATTGTCAACATTTCACATGCATATGTCGCTGAAAGTGTGGACATGTTCTTTATAGTCTTCACGCGGAGTCAAATTATTGCAGCCGGGAAGCTTTTTCTCAAGTGGAATCGTTATTGATCAGTGGGGGGCCCTTTTTCGACTTTGAAACAGCCCAACCTTCTTTCGGAGCAACTACAAACTTACACCTTCTCTCACGTCATTAAGAATTGCCTCGAAAAGAACAAGGAGTGAAGCTACTTCTCTTAATAAACAAAAAAGTATTGAATTGAAATTTAGAAAAAATGAAGACATGCTGAACTTGAGATTTTCTAGAAGTATTATTTGCATGTGGGAGAGGCGGAAGAGAGTTTGTAAGGGGTAAGAGTTTTAGCTTTGATCTACTTGAGTCATAATATGTAAAGTAATAATTGGGGTTGAACTTTTCATAAAGTTTGGTTGGTTTTTAAAAAATAGCCAATTTTGTAAAGAATAACATTTGGTCTAATTGTTAAGAACGGCCTATATTTTATATAATAGTTTAAAGAAGTTACTATGATTTATTAGGTAACAGTAAACAAAATTAATAAAAAAGGTTAAAAAGGCTAAATAAAATATTAGAACGTCACATGGCAGGAGCTTATGCACTTCTGCATGAGGTTTTTGCTTTTATATATATATTGATGAATTGAAATTTAGAAAAAATGAAGATATGCTTTCATGAGCTTGAGATTTTCTAGAAGTATCATTTGCATATGGGAGAGACGGGAAAGAGATTGTAAGTGGGTAAGAGTTTTGACTTTGATCTACCTGAGTTATAATATGCAAAGTGTTGAGGGTCATTTTTTCGAAATAGACAAAGGCAGCCCAACTTAGCAATACGGGCAGCAGAGAAGCGGCAGACCAAGTAAAAGAAAACCATTAGGCCCAAGCGGCAGGAACAATGAATCACAGGCCCCTCAATACGAATGAATGGGTCTTAAGGAAATAAGTGGGCCTAAAAAGGCCCGAAAAGAGAGAAAATAGCACCCATGGGTATGTGTTGTGGAAAAGAGAGAATGAGCCGCGACAGGCCCAAAGTAAAGTAAACAAAGAAAGTAGGGAATAATGGCAAGCCCATAAACCCCAAGGATGAGAATGAGGAAATTGGGCCGGGGAAGCCTAATTAAGTTAGTAAGAGCCCATGGGATGCGGAGTTAGTAAATGGACCGAGGACGTCCAAAGAAATGGGCTGGAAAGGCCCAAGGAAAAAGAAAGGGACATGGGAGCCCATAAGCAAGAACACCAGTGGCCACATTAAGCCACTGGGAGAAAGAATGGAACGGCAGGCCTAAGAAAAGGCCCAGCAGGAAGAAGTCACCGCGGCAAGAAATGTTAAATAATGCGGAAGGAAGCAAAGGCAATTAACGAATTGGGCTGAAAGGAACACAAAGCCCAATACTGAGTAAGGCCCAGATCCTGAAGGAGCGAGAAATCGGAGTAGCAACTTGTGAAAATCCAGAAACAGACGGCAGGCAAGCAAAGTCTCCAGTCCACGGCAAATGCATGAACAGCAGGCAAAATTCAGACATAAACACGTGCAAGACCCAGGCACTACCAGCCTGTACCCAGCCAATACAGGACACGGTGGGGTCGTGGGTCAGAGGTAAGAGGGCATGGTTTGGAGGTGGGGAGAGGGGAAGGCCTGTTTTGAGGTTCCTGCTCAAGCTCTTTTGGGGGATACGTTCTGCTGGGATGACATACCACCCAAAAGAGGCAAGGCTGAGTAGGAACCAATAGGTGCATGCCATGAGAGATAGAGAAAGAAAAAACATCACCGCGGCAGAAAGAGGTGCCGCGGCAGACTAACGGACAAAAAGTGTCTGTGTCTGTAACAGGGGAACCCACAAACGGAACAGTAATGTCAGCAAGTACTCCCAGACCAGACAAAAACGGTTGGAGGGTAGAATAGTAAAATCCGTTCACGGCAGGCACTATAAGAAGGGAGCCTCTGCCGTGTACAAGGACAAGAACAACAGGGGCAAGGCAATACAATACTAGGAAAAATACTATGTAACACGCTTAGGAAAACAGGGGAAGCACAACACTAAGAAAAATCACAAAGGTGGAAATCATTAAGGAAAAACTAAAAGGAAAAAAAGGGAGGAAAGATAGAAAGAAAGTGAGTGAGAGTTAGTGACATGCACCGATAGGTCTCTTCCCTTCTCTCCCTCTAAAATCCCTGCTCTCTTCTATATTTATTTCGAGTATTGTCTATTCGGGTCCGCCTCCCTCAAACCCATTAACTTCCACGGCAGGATTTCTTTTCCTTGGAGGTTAATCACGTTGAGAAGAGGCGTTCTTCCTCTTTGGCTTTACTCCTACGGACTGAATTTATTCCATGTCTGTTGGTTAATTTTTCTTACCATTCTCCTTTACTATTTATTTGTCAAAGATTGTTAAATGTCATTATAGTTATGGATCATTTGGTCATTTCCCATTAAAAGGACTATCTAGTCATTCCAGAATACATGGTTCTGATTATCAATTATATCTTCCTGCCGTAAGCTTTTCTCTGAACAGCTCTGCCTGCCGCAAGCATTTTTTTCGAAAAAGCTCAGCTTGCGGTAAGCACTCCCCTAGCAGACGAGGCATAGTTCGCGCACAAGCCAGGCCAAGTTGAGTTCCAGTTGGCCCGGTCTCGACTCTTGCAACCCAGAATACTTGGGCCTACAATCACGAAGGGGCAGCCCTGCCCAACATAGCAAAAAAGGCCCCCACATAAAGTAATAACTGGGCTTAGACTTTTCATAAGGTTTGGTTGGTTTTTAAAAAGTAGCCAATTTTGTAGAGAATAACATTTGGTCTAATTGTTAAGAGCAGCCCATATTTTATAACAGTTTAAAGAAGTTACCATGATCTACTAGGTAACAGTAAAAAAATTAATTAAAAAAATGTTAAAAAGGCTAAATAAAATATTAGAGTGCTACATGGCAGGAGTTCATGTACTATAGCATGAGGTTTTTGCTTTTATTGATATATTGATGAGAAGAAAAAAAAAAGTTAAAAAAAAATATTTGTAAAAAGATGACAGGGCATATATAGTCCTATTGGATAGTGTAAAAAAATATTTTATACCAAGTCCCAATTGAATTTAAACTGAGCGAAAGGTAAAAGAATTTTTGTTTTTCTTTTAGAGAAAAGAAAGACTAAAGAACATGATAGGTTAACCTTTTTTTTCCTTCTTCTTATTATTAAATAAATAATGCAAGGAACATATAAATTGTCACAATATTGTGTCATAACTCGCCACGTAATGAGCAGTGATTGGTAAGAGTGTGATAGAGGACTATGTGGGGACACACTTTTACACCCTCTTAAACAAATTGAGTATTGTTAGTGTACAAGGTGTCTAATTTCGTTTCTCAAAAAAAAAAAAAAATGGTGTCTAATTTCAATGACTTTTTTTTATTTATTTTTTTAATTCTATAAATACAAATAAGAATAAAGACATTCCTGGCATAAGAATAAACAGTTTAATCTTGAGAACAGAATTGGGAATCAGGGGAATTAGATGGAAAATTAAAATTTGAGAGACTGTCTTGCCGACGAATCAAACGCTGAGTTTATGTTTTAATTTTCTGATTATATATTAGCGTGAAATGGTGATTGTGTGCATCAGCTCTATTATTGTACAAAAAGCTGATGTGGCATAGTACTATTGGGGGTGTAAAAAAATATTTCATATCGACTCATGATTGAATTTAATAATAAGAAACAGTTTACTGGTGAAGCTTTTTCTCAGGTGGAATGCATTATTGAGCAGTGGGTCCCCTTTAATGAAAACTTTTAAACCTGAGCAACTTCAAACCTTATCCCTTCTCTCACATTTGGCATTTCAACAACTTCAACTTGCTCTCTCTAGCTTTTTAGATTTTACAAAGAAGACAATAAGAGATGGCTGAAGCAGTGGCTGTAGCAGTGGCCGGACAAATCCTGACTGGTATTGCAAAGAAGATCGGCGAAATGTTGGTCTCTAAAGCTTTCGAAGAGATTGGATCCATCTGGGCTGTCAAAGATGATTTCCAAAAATTGAAGCGTACTCTTTCCGCTATTGAAGCTGTGCTTAAAGACGCAGAGGAGAAGCAGGACAAGAACCATCAACTCAGGGACTGGCTCACAAAGCTCAGAGACGCAGTTTATGATGCGGATGACTTGCTGGCCGATTTCGTAACTGAAGATCTGCGGCGAAGGCCGATGGGGGAAATGGAAAAGAAGGTACGTACTTTCCAATTTATTGCTTTTAGTTGTGAGATGGCTATAAAAATAAAAGTGATAAGGGGGAGATTTGATGCAATAGCAGAAGATAAGATCAATTTCCAGTTGGTAGTACAAGGTCCTTCAGAGACTGTGACTAGGGAGAGGGACCAAACTTACTCACTTGTACATGAAGAAGAAGTTTTTGGGAGAGAAAAAGATAAGGAGATCCTCGTAGATCTACTATTGGACTCTAAAGTGGAAGAGAATGTCTCGTTCCTATCTATAGTGGGAATTGGAGGGCTGGGGAAGACCACTCTTGCTCAGTATGTATACAATGACAAGAGAGTATTGGATTATTTTGACTTGCAGATGTGGGTGTGTGTCTCTAATGTCTTTGATGTGAATAAAATTACTGAAAAGATAATTGAATCTGCCACTGGTAAGAAAGCCGAAATCCTTGAATTGGATAATTTGCAAAAAAAACTTCGTGAAGAACTCAACCAAAAGAAGTACTTACTTGTGTTGGATGATGTGTGGAATGAGGATGAGGAAAAGTGGTGTAAGTTGAAAAGAATTTTGATGAGTGGCTCAAAGGGAAGTAAAGTGGTGATAACTACACGGACTAAATTGATTGCAAAGATTACTAGCACAATCTCACACGATCTACAGGGCTTGTCAGAAGAGAAGTCTTGGTCTTTATTTAAGCAAATGGCATTTAAAAATGGGGAAGAGACGATTAATCCTAACCTTAAAGCAATTGGAAAGGACATTGTACGAAAATGTTGCGGAGTGCCTCTTGCTATAAAGGCGATAGGAAGAATATTATACTTTAAAGAGACAGAGGATGAATGGTTATATATCAAGAATAGAGAACTTACAAATGTAACTCCAGAAGAAAATAATAGTGGTATTTTACCGATTGTAAAATTGAGTTACGATCATCTCCCATTACATTTAAAGTGTTGTTTCGCTTATTGTTCAATATTTCCTAAAGATTGTGAGATTTCAAAGTTGACATTGATAAATCTGTGGATAGCACAAGGATTTATCCAGTCATCAAACGAAAAGCTACATATGGAGGATGTTGCTAATGAGTACTGTATGGACCTACTTTGGAGGTCCTTCTTCCAAGAAGCTAGAGAAGATAGTTTTGGGAATATAATTAGTTTTAAAATGCATGATTTAATCCACGATCTTGCACAATCAGTCTCAAGAGTTGAGTGCACATATATTGATTTAAATATAGAAAATGTCAATGAGAATGTTCGTCACCTATCAACTTCATTTGACAGTGTGCTTAAGGAGGATTTAAGCTCATTATTCAAAGCAAAGAAGATACGCACGCTCATTTTAACAACTGATCTAGGTGAAAAATCAACTCTTGAAATACTTTTTTGTAGTTTAAGATGCTTGCGTGCATTAGACCTACATAACTCAAATATTATGACGGTGCCAAATTCTATAGAAAAATTAACATATTTAAAGTACCTTGATCTCTCTGGGAATGACATTAAAGTTCTCCCTAGTTCTATTACTAGATTGTTGAATTTGCAAACATTAAACCTCACTAATTGTGAAGAGCTTATAGAACTACCGGGAAACATTCAAAATTTGTTCAACCTAAGGAATCTTGACATAGAAGGTTGTTACAGTTTGACTCACATGCCACCTGGATTAGGGCAGTTGACTTCTCTTCAAGTATTACCGTTGTTTATTGTAAACGAGGAACTTACTTGCGCTGGTCTTCCGGAATTGAACAAGCTAAATAACTTGAGAGGACGACTGAGTATTATAATTAAGGTACGGGTGAAAGATGCCACCTCTAAAGCCAAGGCTGCGAATTTGAAGGACAAGCAGCATCTTAGAGAATTGGAATTAGTATGGGATGATGAGCTGGGTAACGATGTCGCACCAGAATTTAAAGATGTTTGTGAAGATGAAAATTTAATGGAAGGCCTCTGGCCGCACCAGAATTTAAAGATGTTGAATGTGGAAGGGTACCAGGGTGTGAGATTTCCCAGTTGGCTTCCTTCGCTGACAGGTCTTGTGATATTAAAAATATCAAAATCGATGTGCCAACATCTATCGCCAATGTATCAACTCCCAAATCTCCGAAATCTATCTCTAATAAATATGCATGGTCTGGAATACATATCAGACCGGAAAATCACTGAAGAGATCTGTGCTTCATCAACATTTTTCCCATCCCTAGAGTCACTCAAATTGCGGAATTGCCGTAATCTAAAGGGATGGTGGAGGAGGGATACAGTGGGTGTGGCAACATCAAGTCATCAATACCAGCAGCATGTATCATTGCCTTCTTTTCCTCGGCTTTTACAGTTGGAAATTAGTCTTTGCGAAAACCTGACTTGCATGCCGTTGTTTCCAAATCTTGAAGAACCGCTACGACTGACAGAATCCAGTTGCAATCCATTGCAACAAACAATGAATATGACAGCAATCTCTTCGGTTCCCTCTGCTTCGAACTCCTCCCCTCCTCTCTCCAAATTAAAGTTTCTATCTTTGTCTAAGATTCAGGACATAGAGTTTCTGCCAGAGCAGTGGTTGCAAAACCTGGCTTCTCTCAAGGAGCTAGAGATAAGAGGATGCAATAGACTAAAATCTCTATCTCTGTCTCTATCCATGCAACATCTGACCTCCCTCAAGACTCTGTCTATTAGGGACTGCGAGGAGGTTGATCTGTTCAGCGATGAAGACGCACAATCTGTTGGTGTCAGCCCTCTGCAACGCCTCTCAATTTCAAATGTTCCCCGCTTGGTTACTCTACCATTGTGGATAGGCAACCTTACATTACATCTTCAAATTTGGAATTGCCCCAATCTCAAATCACTTCCCAAAGGGATCGGCAACCTTACTGCACTTCAAAACCTTCAAATTTGGAATTGCCCCAATCTCCAATCACTTCCTGAAGGGATCGGCAACCTTACTGCACTTCAAAACCTTCAAATTTCCAATTGCCCCAATCTCAAATCACTTCCCGAAGGGATCGGCAACCTTACTGCACTTCAAAACCTTAAAATTTCCAATTGCCCCAATCTCAAATCACTTCCCGAAGGGATCGGCAACCTTACTGCACTTCAAAACCTTCAAATTTCCATTTGCCACAATCTCAAATCACTTCCCGAAGGGTTCGGCAACCTTACTGCACTTCAAAACCTTGAAATTTCCGATTGCCCCAATCTCAAATCGCTTCCCGAAGGGATCGGCAACCTTACTGCACTTCAAAACCTTCAAATTTCCGATTGCCCCAATCTCAAATCACTTCCCGAAGGGATCGGCAACCTTACTGCACTTCAAAACCTTCAAATTTTCGATTGCCCCAATCTCAAATCACTTCCCGAAGGGATCGGCAACCTTACTGCACTTCAAAACCTTCAAATTTTCAATTGCCACAATCTGACATCACTTCCATCAGGAATGCATCGGCTCTCCTCTTTACAAACCCTGATAATCATTAACTGTCCCCACTTGAAAGAAAGATACCAGAAGGGAATTGGCGAGATTGCTCATGTCCCAGATTTTCAATATCATGATTCTCATTTGCAATTTCTACTGGCCAGAAGGGAATAGGCAACCAATATCCTTCGGCTTCTTCGGGTAAGAACTACAACTTGTACTATTTCTTTTCTTTTTGTGCCAACTTCTTTATCTTCTTCCAATTTATTTGCAATTTAATATGTAGATTTATTCAAAGCACTGTACAAACAACTGAAAGGATGCCAAGGAAACATGGGACGATTGCCTAAAATTGCTCACTGATGAACCCAATTCTTGGTATGTACAAAAACATTTGCATTTATTTCATATGTCGATTTTTTTTTGGCTATATGAACTATGAAGTAAAAGGATTAATCAAACCCACCAGGAAGGGTGTGGATGCCACGGGTACCACTGCTCTCAAAAGCAAAAGCAATTGAATCATAGAAAAAGTCCCAATGTTGTACCTTTTTAAAAAAAAAAAAAAAAAAAAAAAAAAAACTTTTGGGCACTGCAATTGTGCGAAAAAGTCAACAACTAGGAGGTGAGTACCTTCTTTTTCTTTTGTTTTCTTCTCTCACAAAATTTGTCATTTGAGATAATGACCTCTTGCCATACCAGTAAGGGAAAAGAAGAAATTAAGGCAGATATATAAACCCAAGTAATTTCTATTGTATCTCAAATTATATGTTGTTAAGGTGATATACTTGATTCTTTTTTATTGATTTAGGTGCATAAAAAGATTGGAAAGTCCCACATGCTGATGTTGGATTGATATTGTTTGGGAAGATCAACTTGTATAGCTAAACAGGTATTTAGATGCTGAAATTCATTTTTATGTATAAGCTTCTACCATGCTATTTTTTGCTCAAATTTTAAGATATTTTAACACATAAATCTCTATGCTTTCTTGAATTATAGTTGTGTAGCATGATTGGATTAAAAGCCCAGCTTGAAATTTTGAGCTTAGAAATGCACTAGATTTCTGATGGATTCCACTTTAACTGAAATATTAAATTTTGAATAAATTATTCTTGAATTATAAAGCAAAAAAATCAGTGTTTTTCTATAAACCAGCATAAAACATAGTGTTGAAAACTTTCCAGTATTTTATTCTCCTTACTTGACACCTTCATGCTAGGTGTAAATAGGTGTGGACTACTCCAATACTGCTCAATTATCCATGAGATTTGAATTAATTTTTGAAGGATCGTACACTCCACTATTTCTAAAGGTTCATACATCTCCTTTAAGATCCAATCCTTCTATGTTAATCAAATACCCAACTTTCTTTTGTTTTCATTTGTTTAAATTCAGTTAAGGTTCTCAATAATTTGATTTTGGATCCAGATATGAGACAAGTTCAGAATTCTAAATCAGCTAGGGTTGGTGTTTCTTCGAAAAAGGCTAGTACTACTTTTGCATCTACAGGCAAAACATTGAGTCTTAATTATCTCAATCCTTATCTTGTAATAGCTTTCGTAAAAGTCAGATTAAGAATCATTATCTTGTTTTCTTTCCGTTGGCAGATTTAGTTAATGAAAATACAAATCCTTAATTTGCACGCAAAATGCTACAGGTATTAGTTTCATCTTCTACCAATACCTTTTTGAGGATTCAATTTTAGGCAATTGCTAGTTGCTATTTGGGATGTTCTACGCCTACCCTATGGAGCATCAGTTTTTTGGTTCATATCAGAATATTACAAGGGTAATCACTTCACTTTTTACTTCCTATATTTGTTTTGCTAGTGAAAACTGTAATATGTTGCCTATGAGAGTCAACACGATGCATTACTTCTATTACTTTCTTCTACCTACACAAATAACAATATTCATAAAGCCTATGTTTGAATTTCTTAGTTACAACAACTATTGAGAAAAAATATTTTATCCAGGCTAAACAGGTGACTTTTTTTTTTTTTTTTTTTGATAAGTAAGAATGATTGGTGACTTATAATATTAGCAGGTTGTGAAGTTAATTTATATTTTCTGTACCTTTGGATTTTTGTATATTCTATAAAATTATTGGTGCATATTAGTTTGTAAACAAAGCCATCAAAAGCATAGCTACCAATCTTGTACCTTTGATTTAAAAGCATAATTCGTTAATTCAACAACCTAGGAAGAATAAAGGAATTTTTACAAATCTTATGTTTCATAGACTGAGTAACTGTTGTCCTGCACAAATATTCTGTTAAGATGGATATCAAAAGTTGAGACATCATAAGAGCTTTGTATAGAAAGTGGTTTTGCACTTACATTTCATGAATTTCCTTTCATCTTTGATGTAGTCTTGAATCCTTAGGGCTGCTTAACTTACCATAAAGGCACAAGGTTATAATCCAGCCTTTGTTTGACATCTATAAAAAAGCATATAAATTGGAATCTTGTATGTCCTAAGTCCAGGAATTCATTTTTACCACCAAAAAAAAAAAAAGTTGAATGCTTAATGGTAACAAATAAAATAACAAATAGATAGCAGTCAAGGAAAAACATATAGTTCGAAAGAAATGTGAGCCCTTGGTGCAATTCTATAGTAACCAAGTTCCTTGTTTTATACTAATTTCTTATTTTTGATATTTGTTATTTGTAGGAAATTTGGAGTGCCCCTAGAAGAAAATATTGAAATTTATGAATTCCCCAATCTGATATCACTTACTGAAGAAATGAGTCGCCTCTCCTATTTACAAACCTGACAATCATTGACTGTCCCCACTTGAAAGAAAGATACCAGGAGAGAATGGCAAGGATTGGATTGCAAAAAAGATACCAGGAGAGAATGGCAAGGATTGGATTGCTCATGTCCCGCATGTTCACATATTTTTGAATTAAGGATTAAATTCTTGTTCAGCAACCAATATGCTTCTGCTAATTCTTTGGGTAGGTACTACAACTCTACTTGTACTTTCTATGCAATAAAAAATACAACATTTTTTTCTCTTTTATGCCGACTTCTTTGTCTTCGATATTGATGTTTGTGGCCAATTTAATTGCAATTTTATTTGTAGATATTTTCAAAGCACTATACAAACAACCGAAAGGGTGCAAAGGAATCATGGGAGGATTGCCTAAAATTGCTCACATGGATGAACCCAATTCTTCAAATTTTCTGATATGAGTAATCCCAATTCTTTCTTTTCTTTGGGTCTTTCTACTGAAAGACATTTGCATTTATATATAAGGAATTAAACCCAATAGGAAAGGGGGCATGCCACTGGTACCATTACTCTCATATGCAAAAGCAATTGAATCATAGAAAAAGTCCCATTGTTGTACTTTTTCTTGTTTAAAAACTTTTGGGCCTTGCAATTGTGCAAATAGTCAACAACTAGGTGGGTTGGTACCTTCTATTTCCTTTATTTTCTTCTCTCATAAAATTTGTCCCGAAAGTGTTGTACATAAACCTATTTTTTGCTTCTTCATCGAAATAATTTCTATTGTATCTCATAAATAAGTTGTTAAGGTGATATACTTGGCTTATTGATTTAGGTGCATAAACAGATTGAAAAGTGCTGGTATTGGAGTGATATTGTTGTCAAAGATCAACTTAGATAACTGATCTAGTACCAGTATATAGTTGCTGAAATTTATTTTTGTGTATCAGCTTGTACCATGCCATGTTTTGCTCAAATTTTAAGATATTTTGACACATAGATCGCTATGCTTTCTTGAATTATTGTTGTGTTATTTGTGTAGTGTGATTGGATTAAAAGCACAGCTTGAAATTTAGAGAGTAGAAATGCACTAGATTTCAGATAGATTCCAAATTATGCATTTAATTCCCACCAAAAAAAAAAAAAAAAAACCAAAGGATGATGTGGAATACTAAATTTTGAATGATTTATTCTTTGAAATTGGAGAGGCCAAAACCCAAGTGATTCAAACAAATAATCAAGAGTGTTTTTCTGTAAACCGGCATAAAACATAGTGTTAAAAACTTTCTAGTATTTTCTTCTCCTTGTCAACTTGATGCTAGGTGGAAAAGGTGGCACTGCTCCTACAATGCTCAAGGATCATACATTCCACTATTTCTAAAGGTTCATAATCATACATCTCCTACAAGATTCAATCCTTTTGTGTTAATCAAATACCCAACTTTCTCCTCTTTTCTTTAATTAAGTTAAGGTCCTCAATTATTTGATTATGTATGCAGATGTGAGACAAGGTTGGAATTCTGAACCAGTTAGAGTTGGTTTTTCTTTGAAAAAGGCTGGTACTACTTATGCATCTTCAAGCTAAACTTGAGTCTTAATTATCTCAATCCTTATCTTGTAATAGCTTTCATAAAAGTCAGGATTAAGAATCCTTATCTTGTTTTCTTTCCATTGGCAGATTTAGTTAATCAAAATACAAATCTTTTGAGGATAGCTTCAGTTTTAGGCAACTGCTACTTGGGATGTTCTACCACTACCTAATGGAGCATCAGGTTTTTTTATAAATCAGAATATTACAAAGGTAATCACTTCAATTTTTCCTCCTTATATTTGCTTTGCGTGAAAACTGTGAAATAGGTTGCCTATGAGAGTCAATTTGATGCATTTTTCTCTTTAACTCTCTTCTACCTAAGAAAATAACAATAGTCATAAGCCTTTTGAATATCTTGTCTTCTCAGGGTGTGATAAGGCATTCCCCTTATTTGATGAAGGATTCACAAGCCCTAGATTATGCAAACCATGGTAATGCTGTCAAAAATCACATTTCTGTTTGTTGTCACTGAAAATTTTTCCCAAAAAAATAATGATAAGAGTGGAAGCTGATTGTCGACTTGTGTCTGTGAATTAGTTCTATTCAATACAGAAAATTGGATTTTGAAGAATTTTGTGCGGCTGCCATAAGTTTGCATCAGCTGGAAGAAATGGAGAACATGCAAGGCATGCCTATGAGCTGTTTGAGATGGATGTCAACAAGCCAATTATGTTTAAAGGAACTTGCCTTTGTATTCTTGTCAGTTTCAAATGGCAAATTTTGATTCAATTTTTTAGGTATGCATTCACTATTAACTAATAATAGTTCTATGGTTATGTAATCCTCATGGCATCTCATGATGACTTGGTTGATATAATGGTTTTTGGAAATTCTTTTGCTAGGATTTTGGGTTAGTCTCCAATTGAGATACTTGGAAGTACTTTTAGTTTTCCTGGCTCCAAGTAATATGAACAAAAACGAAGGATCTTTTGTGATGTCACTATGTCAGTATAATACATGAATTGTGATAATGTGTCATACACACTAATCGCAAGATGGTAAAGTTGGCTTGTTGCACTGATTTTTTTTTTTTTTTTTTTTGGGGCAAATTTGTATCTTTTAAAAAAAAAAAATAGTCCCTTTGTGTACATCTTCAGCTAGTTAAGCATAGTCCCAAATCTGCCACAGAAATGGTATTTTAATCAGAAATTAATTGTTAAGGTACACAACTCCCTCCTGTATTGTTGAAGTGTTAACCATATAGTTTAAATATTACCATTCCCTTAAGCATATATTTGTTTCTATTTTTCATTTGCTTTTTAATGTCTGAACTCTGAAGATAAAGCTTTAACACTAGGTATGCATTTAAACATAAATTATTTTCAAATTATTGGTATCTGCATTCTAATTCATAGGATCTGATCGGTCATACACTCAAAAAACAAATTCAACATAAACCAAAAGAAGGTTTTATCTTCTTTAAATCTATCCTGCAGTGTCACACTTCAACAATCCCACATATTGACAAACTCCATCTGCTTATGCTAATTTATGCAGAACTTCAACTTCTCAATTCTATTATATTCCCTAAATGGAAAAAAGCCTCCTCACATCTCTGTCAACTGCCCTCCTTAAATTTCTAATCATCACTGCACATAAAGTATCTCAAAATCAAGTTGGTAAAGTGATATACTTGGTATGTTTATCGATTTAGGTACTTACACAGATTGGAAAGTCTCACTTGCTGATATTGGAGTAACACTGTGTTGTGAGATCATTTAAAAAGTAATCAGGTAATTCGTTGATAAATTATTATTATTATTATTTATTTAAATATATTTTTTGTGTAAGTTTCTATCATCTTTTGCTTGATTTGTATCAACTTTCTTGAATGATTGTTCTGTAGCTTCATTGGATTAAAAGCACAGCTTGAAAAATAGTGTTTAGAAAAGCACTCGATTTTAGATGGATTACACAGTATGCATATAATTATATAAAATGTATGAATTGAAAATATACTTTTAAATAATTGGAATTGTAGATACCAATATTAATGAGTTTTTTTCTATAAACCGCCTTATAACATGGCATTGGAAACTTTGTAGTATGTTCTTTTCCTTACTCTTTAACATGATGCCAGGTGGAAATAGGTTGGGACTACTCTAATCCTTGATATTTGAATTGATTTTTGAAGGATCATACAGTCCAGGATTTTGAAAGGTTCATACAACTCCTTTAAGATTCAATCCTTTTCTGTTAAGAAAATACCCAAATTTCTCTTGTTTTCTTTTGTTTGAATTTGGTTAAGTTTCTCAATGATTTGATTCTGTATGCAGAAATGAGACAAGGTCAGAATTCTAAATCAGACAAAAGCAGTGTTTCTTTGGGAAAAAAAAATCTGGTACTACTTATGCATCTACAAGGAAAAAATTGATTTATATCTCTCAATCCTTATATTGTAACAGTCTTCTGAAAGGTCAGATTAAGAGTTCTTCCTCCATTGGCAGATTTTGTTTAGTACAAGAAATATTCAATTTGCATGCAAGATGCTATGAATGTGACAAGAGTCATTATCTACCAGTACCTTTTTGAGGATATCTTCAGCTTTAGGGAAACTGGATGTGCATCAGTATTTCATTCATATCAGAATATTGAAAGGTAGTGACTTCACACTTTCCTCCCTAAAGTTGCTTTGCTAGTGAAATAGATTGCCTATGAGAATTCAGTTTGATACATTTTCTCTATAATTCTTTAATCTATGAAAATAACAATATTCAGAAAGCCTATATATTTTTGGAATTTCTTATTCCAACCATTAAGAAAAATGTTTATCCAATAGGTGAGTTATTGTATAACAGTTTTTAAGGTAAAATTATATCTTTTGTCGCTTTGGCTTTTTGTATATTCAAGAAAAATATGGATGCATATTTGTATACAAAAACATAGGTTGTTCATTCAACATACTAGGAATAATAAATGGATTAATACCAATTTTATGTTTCATATACTGAGTATCTGTAGTCCTGGACAAAATTTTGGTTGTTTTATTATGATGGATCTTTAGAATTAAGACATCATTAAAGCCTTGTATGGAAATTGGAAAGTGGTTTTGAACTTACATAACATGAATTTCCTTTCATCTTTGATGTGGTCTTGGAATTATTATGGTGCTTAACATAGCATAAGGACATAGAGGTATAATCCAGCCTCTGTTTGAGATCTATAAAAATCATATAAATTTGGAATTTAGTAGGTTCTGGTCCAGGAATTCATTTTAATAATAAAAAAGGTTTTTGAATTGAATGCTTGTTGGTAACAAATGAAATAACACTGGCAGTCAAGCAAGAAACAAATGGTTATAAAGAAATATGAGGCATTAGTTCAATTCTATTGAAATCAAGTTCCTCTGGCTTCTACTAATGTCTTATGTTAATATCTGCTATTGCTAGGATCAAGTGCCCCTAGTAGAAAAATATTGTTACATTGAGGAAATAATTTGGCAAGGAAGAACTGCACACCAAAGCTTTCTCATAACAATATTCTGTAGAAGAAGTCATTCAGAACTCAGCAAAAGATGCGTTCCAGATTGCTCTCAGAATTTGAAATCAGTCTCCATTGATAACTAGAGCATCGGAGAAAAGCTTCAATAACTTTGTATAATTAAAATCTTAGTGATTCAGTTTTTATACTCACTACTCTCTGGGTCTGAAAATCAAAGTTCATATGGATGTTTGAGACCATTTATATTCACCTATCCAAATTTTGAAATGTATCTTTTAAGTAAATTATGGTGAACGTTAAAATGTTAAAGTTGTATTTTGATATGGTTTTAATGTTGCTTCAGTCCTTGTTCCTTTGATTTGGACGGCCCTATAATCCCTTTGCTTAATGCTTCTGTTCTACAAAATGGTGAAAAATGTGAAATGGTTTTTCAGAATATCTTTAGCAGTACATCTACTGTGGGCCACGTTATGAATTTCAATAGGTCTGGGGTAGGAGGACAAAGCAAACTCTTTAATTGCACAAACTGGAAATGCTTATGTTTATTTGGTATTTGGTGTTCAGTCTTTGAAGTAAGGTTGTCAAAATTGGAATCCTACATAGAATCATGAGAGGTAAGTGAGTTTGTAAATCATAAGATCTTACATTATTTAAGAAAAAAAAATACATTGGTATGTTAAATAATCATATAAATTATATATTCATTCATAATTTGCATCCATTTGATATACATCCATAAGCATCATTTAAAGAGGCTAAAAACTTCAAAACTTGACATTCTATCATGATGTTATTTTTCATTTAGATCTAATTGACACTCTATCTCTCTTCATTAAAATAGCAAAACTTAGTCTATTGGGATTTTTTTTATTTTATTTTGGTCCAACTGAGACTTCTGTCAAGTTAAAGAAGATTATAAAAAACCAGGATCGTTTGAAATTGTTAAAATCGCACGATACTGAACAAACGCAAAGATTATTGAAAGATCCAGATCGTTTTAGGCAAGTGAGATCATAAAATCATAGGATCCAGATCAAGATTTTGACAACCATATTGTGAAGCCAAATGCCAAAATGAAAATGAATTGGTTGATTCCTTTAAATGCACATGTTTATCTCGTTTCCAATGTCAATGGACTTAATTTCATTAAATTGTGGGCCACGTTAATGGCCTTTGGAGTTGAATCTGTGGGCCCAGCTTAAATTGCTCCCAAATGTTTATTAGGTCAACCAGATAGACCAAACTCATGGGCTGTTTGCTTGAGTATTTGTGGGCCTAACAAATTTTCAAGTGCTAATTCGAAACCATGGGGACCAAGTCTATGGGCTGACTTTGTGGATCCAAATTTTTATAGGTTTACTGACTTAGTATTCTTATGAGTCTTTTGGATGGGCTGCCCAAAAAAATAACAGAAGCTAATTGTGATTCTTGTGAGTTGTGAACATAGCATCAACATAGTGCTTGGTTTGATATCGATTGTCTGATCAAGGCACTAAAAACATGGCTTTCGAGGGCCAAAAGTTTAGGTTCAAGTGACTCATATTATCTCTGTTAATAAATAGACTAAGGATCTGTTTGGAAATAATTTATTTAGCTAAAATTGAAATTTTTTTATTAAAAGTATTGTGAAAAAAAAAATTAAAAAAAAAAAAAAAAGCTAAAAGCTAGCTAAATAGTGTAGTGAGACTCATAAATAGTACCAAAAAGTACAATAAAACCTAAGAATAGTAGAAAAAATAAGTTAAAAACTCTAATAAACTATGGGTTTCATCACTTCCGAAACACGCTCTTAAGTATTGACTTGAGTGTATTTGTAACAGCACAAAGTTTCTCTATCAAATTGCATTTTGCTTTCTTTTTTTCTTTTTTCTTTTTATGCTAGAAGTGGTGAGTACCCGCTTCTTCTTTTATTTTCTTTTCTCTTGTAAAATTTGTCTTTCAAGATATGACTTCTTGCCATACCGGGAGTTGAAAGGAAGAAATTAAGAAAAATACATAAACCCAAAAAAAAAAAAATATATATATATATATATATATATATTGTATCTCAAAAACAAGTTGTTAAGGTGATACACTTTGTTTTGTTCATTGATTTAGGTGCCTAAACAAATTGGAAAGTCCCATTTGCTGATATTGGGGTGACATTGTGGAAGATAACTTGGATAACTAATCAGGTATTTAGCTGTTGAAATTCATTTTTATGTATAAGCTTCTTCCTTGCCATGTTTTGCTCAAATTTTAAGATATTTTAACACAAAAATCTGTATGCTTTTTTGAATTATTGTTCTATAGCATGATTGGGTTAAAAGCATAGTTTGAAATTTAGAGCTTAGAAATGAACTAAATTTCAGATTGATTTATGCATTTAATCTCCAAAAAAAAAAAAAATCAAGATGAACTGAAATGTTAAAGTTTGAATGATTTATTCTAAAAACCTAAGTGAATTTAAACAAGTAACCAGGGGAATTTTTCTGTAAACTGGCATAAAACATAGCATTAAAAAATTTCTAGTTTTTTTTTTCTCCTTACTTGTTAGCATGATGTCAGGTGGAAATAGGAGGGGACTGCTCCAACACTACACAATTATCCTTGATATTTGAATTGATTTATTTTTTTTATACAAAATAGAAATTCAACTCTAGTCTAATCTAAGTATATATGTGTATGAAGCTCCCTCCTGAAGACTTAAACCCCAACCCTTGTCCCCACACTCCACAAGCACTTATACTTGTGGAATGATCATCGCACCAAAGGTATGCAGTGGTTGAATTGATTTTTGAAGCATCATACTCTCCACTATTTCTATAGGTTCATACATCTCCTTTAAGATTCAATCCTTTTTTGTTAATCAAATATCCAACTTTATCTTGTTTTCCTTGGTTAAACTCAGTTACGGTTCTCAATTATTTAATTTTGTGTGCAGATACGAGACAAGGTCATACTTCTAAACCAGCTAGAGTTGGCGTTTCTTCAAAACAAGTTGGTACTACTTATGCATCTACAAGCAAAAAAAAGAGTCTGAATTATCTCAGTCCTTATTTCATTATAGCTTTTCGCAAAAGTCTAATTGAGAATCCTTATTTTGTTTTCTTTCCATTGGCAGATTTAGTTTATCAAACTACAAGTCCTCAATTTGCACGAAAGATTCTATGAATGTTAGTTTCATGAGGATAGCTATAGTTTTAGGCAATTGCTACTTGGGATGTTATACCACTACCTACCTAATGGAGCATCAGTTTCTTTGTTCATATCAGAATATTACAAGGGTAATTCACTTCACTTTTTCCTCCTTATGTATGCTTTGCAAGTGAAAACTGTGAAATAGGTTGCCTATGAGAGAGTCAATTTGATGCTCTTTTCTCTGTTACTCTCTGCTACCTACAATAATAACAATATTCATAAACCCTATGTTTGAAATTTCTTATTCACAAAAACCAATGAGAAGAATATTTTATCAAGGTTGAACAGGTGAGTTAAATATTAACCAGTTGTAAAGTTAATTAATATTTTCTGTACCTTTGGCTTTTTGTATATTCTATAAGGATGCATATTAGTTTGGCAACAAAGCCATCAAGTTGATGGATTACAAGAATAAGTCGTTGATTTAACAAACTAGGAAGAATACATGGCTTATTACCAATCTTATATTTCATAGACTGAGTAGCTGTGTTCCCGCGCGAATATTTCATTTGGATTTCCTTTCATCTGATGTTGCATTCAATTTTTTTTTTCCTTATCATTTTTTATAATGTAGGGATCATTTAAAAAAAAAAATATCCTTTTGAACCTGTCTCTAGCCAGTTGCAACTGACCCCACCTGCTATAATTAGTGGCCTGGTAATTCAGGAGCATTCACCCATGACGGGCTAAACAGTTTATGCGCATGCCTAGGAGAATGGTCTTAATTTCTCAGAGGCTACTTAACTTACCCTCAACGCATAAAGTTATAATCCAGCCTATGTATCTATCTATATATATTAAAGATAACAGGATGCATACCCAGAGGAACCAAATATAATGTTGAATGCCTATGTATCTATATATATATATATATATATATAAACATATATATAAAAGATCCTTGTCTATACAGTAATAGCTCAACGAAACACCAATGTTCAGCCAAATTAAAGTTAACATATCGTATCAACTGTTGCTATCTAATTGGTAAATTAAACAGGCACATATAGTACAAGTTCTGCCTATTCTTTAAGTTGTCATGTTTTCATTGCTCTACCCATTTAATATTTTGGTGTTCACATAACATGTACGAATATGGAGTTAATTGACCCGTTTTTTTAAAATGTGTCATGTTTGGAAATTTCAAAATCTTAAATGATTAAGGAAATCATAAATTTAATCATATAACATATTTGAACACTCCTATTATGTGTAGGTCTAGACACTCCCTTAATAAATAGGTTCAATACGTGGATTTTCTAAGTTTTTTTTTTTTTTTAAGATGTAGACTTGTTGATGTCGCAGAAGCTTGAAGAAAGAACACATGATGTTCTCTTTGATAGACAAAAACTAAACTGTTAGTTTCCGATAGTAAACCTCGAATTTACAAGGAGTTTCTTGAATCCATAAGGTGATAAACTGGAATCCACCAAAGAAAGAAATTGACAAAACGTCTATATAATATTGACAATAATCTGATTTGCCTTTGAAGGCTACAAAACATATAAATATTGAAAAAGTAAATACTAGGACGATTAGTAAACATTTGAAACCCTAATTCGCACTTATTACAAGATTAGGTGGCAAAATACCAAAATTTACCAAAATTTGTAAAATTGAGTTAAATACAAAATCTTAGACTACTGACCTTAAGAGTCGTCCCAAAACAAGCAGAACCTCATTTTGACTTTTGAACAAAAAGTTGTTATGAAAACAAAAATTACTATAAATGACAAAATCACTGTTTTTGAGACTAAACAGAAGAATTTGCCAAAGTTAGGGGTACCTCATGGCAAGACAATTACTATTGCTCAAAAGACAGTTTCTCTTCAACCTATCAAATTTCATGCGATTCCGACTCCGTCGTCCAAAAGACCGTTTGTCTTGCGCAATTTCAGGCACGCTTAAAAGTCCAGAAATGCAATGGTGGTCTATTCTACCTCACTTGTAAAGTTGAGAATCTTTCTAGCTTAATACCAAAAACTTAAGCTAAACTTAAATAGTAAATTTAATCAATATTCTAACATTACTTGTTGATTACACAGTCAAAATCTCTACTAGATTTGCAAAGATAGCTTCCAAAAAAAAAATTCCTTTCTCTATTTATCTCGAGCTACTGTTGGTGGGATCTAACAAACCTTTATTTTTCTAAGCCATATTGACTAAAAAACAGATGGGGCTGCTTATTTTAAGGTAACGTGAAAGCTGTGATTAGAAACAGACTGAAATCGATAGTGTAACTCATTGACTCAACGTCCCAGAAGGTAATTATGAAAATAAACTAATAAAATTAGGGCTGCGTTACTGTTTATTACACATATAAACTACACGTTAAATTGGAAGATGACAAGGCACACTAAAGTCCATATGTACACTCATTTTTCTTATGCGTATTTTGGCACTTAAAAGTGATTTTATTTTATTTTATTTTTTGATAAAAATAGAAATTCTATTCTAGTCTAATCTAAATGTAAATGTGTGTGAAACTCCCTCATGAAAACTTGAACCCCTGCTCTTACCCCTACACTCCACAAGCACTTATCCTTGTGGAATGACCATCAGGAAAGCATGAGGTTCTGCTAAGTGATGCATTGTATAATATTATTTTCATTTGGACTTTTACCTCATCTAAATTTAGTATTTATGTCAAACTATTAAATAATAAAAAAATGCATTTATTTCAATGTATTAATTTTTTAATACAAGATAGAATTTTTACTCTAGCCTAATCTAAGTATATATGCGTGTGAAACTCCCTCCTAGAGACTTGAACCCCAGCCCTTACCCCCCACACCCCACAAGCACTTATATTTGTGGAGTGACTTCAATGTATTAATTAATAAAATTTAAAGAATTTGTATACATTTATAACTTTTTTCATTTTAGAAACTATACATTTATAACTTTAAATGCTTTGGATAGATATGGATGAATTTGAAAAGCCATAGAAAATGTAGGAATTAAAAGAACTTTTTAAAATTTTCACAAGACTAACTTCAATGTTGAATGAGATTGAGTTTAAATTTCATCCGGGGCTGGCAAAAAACACTAGTTTTATGCTAGCCAATAAAAATACGCCACGTCATTATTTCAGTAAATGCCCAAGAGACCTCACCGCATACAATAACAGCTTTCTTAAATCCAAATCACAAACGCTTATCAAACCAGACCAAATTTTAAAAATCTCCTCTGCTTCCTCTTGCGTCTTGCCCGAACCTCCACCCCACCACACACTGACGCACGCCGCCACTCAAGTCGTATGATTCGTTGCTAGAGCCGCCATGAGCATGGTTTTGTGATTCAAAGGTTTGTTTTTCATTATTTACCCTTTTTTCCAATAGTTACACGGGAGGGAAAAAAGCGAAAGTGAACAAGACCAACCAAGAACGCAACCTAAGACGCCAAATGAATGACCAATGTCCTTAGGTCTCTCATGCCCGCCTCCTATATTCAAAGGGTAATTATATATCATTAAATTCTATAAAATTCCAATCTTTAGTTTTACAATTTCGAAAGACTGAATAAATGCCACGTCATCACTTTGCTGAAAAATCAATACACACTAGAACACACAATCATAACTCAATTACACCTTACAATCTGCAAACACGAATACAAGACAGACCTGAAGAGCTAAACGCCTAAACCTCAAATCTCATTTCCTCCTCTCCTCTTAGCACTAGAGCTCCATACGCCGCCACATCGAACCTCAAGGTGTGTTCTTTTATAATTTGTTATTTCCCCAAATTTTGGATTTCGAAATTTTAATGGGTTTGGGTTATTTTTTAGATATCAATCACTTGATTTCGTATGGGTTTTGTTGATTTGGTATGGATTTTGCTGGGTTTTGGTATTTCACGAGTTTTGATTGAATTCTTAAGTGGTAGGTTCAAACCCTAAAAATAATCTGATTGTTTTTTTTTTCCCGGCTAGCCTGGGTTCTTGTGATTTTTATTTCTGCTGTGCTTCCTTTTTAAGTTATGAAATTTTTTTGAGGTTTTCTATGTATTGTGGATCCCCTGTATTGCTCTGCCCGTTGTTCTTTTGAAGGGATTCATTTAGTTGGTAGAATTGTTCTTTATGATGTACATTAGTTAGCCATATAGGTTGATTAAGCCAATCAGGGTGTGTGACCATTTAAAGATAAGAGTAAAAGGTATTGAAGCCAAAACTCAAAACCTGCAAAACATGGATTTCTGCACAATATTTGTGGACTAGTAGAACCTATAGTTTTATGTCACTTTTAGTCCACCGAATCACAACCCCAACAATCAGCAAAAGCCAAACCATCAATAGGACTGTACTGAAGAGTACACATTATTGTAACTGAGAGGGCTGTAAGTGTTTTATTTAAGCAGAATAATTAAAATATAGGAAAGACTCTGCCTATATTCTTAGTTCATTAGCTCCTTTATATCAGGACAACTAATTGGGTTTATCACAGCTGGCCTCGCATGTTGGCTTGCTGGGAGTCTTTCAGTAAACTCAGTCCTGCTTCCAGAATTTGCTGCAATGGCATCTGCATTGGCAGATCTATGTTAGGGCCAGGGAGCAGAATTCTAATAAAATCTTGTGTGTGTGTGTGTGTATTAAGTATGTATAATTTTTTTTTCAAAATTTTGATGGACAAATACTTTTAACAGTTACCAAAAATTTATCATATCCAAATTGATGTATTTGCTCTATTTAACTTTCTTTTGGATCAAATTTTCCAAAGTTTGCATACTATATCCTAAGTATCCTATATTATCTTGGATTAACCATTGGTTGATTTCATATGTACATCACTTTAATTAAGAAAAAGTGGTTCCTGCTGAGTTAATTTGAATTTGAGTTTTAATTCAATCAAAACTTGATGTTTGTAATTAGATGTAAGTCCATTTCTAAACCCACTTTTGTTTATTAACTTGAGTTATTTCTTTATGCTGGTTTGCAATAGGGAAGACTGAAGTTGGAGCAGTTATTGGTGTTGCTGGAAAGGACTGTTGATAGGACGCACAAAAAGCATTGTCATTGATTATGAACATGAAAGAGTAGTATAATACTATAATCTATCCTGGATAGATAATCCCTACCCTTTACCACATTGAAGTTATACATGGTTGTAATTAGAAGAATAGAGAGTATTGTAATGTAAAATTAATTTCAAAATCTCACTTGATCAAAATTTAAATTTTCTCTAGCAAAATTTAGTTTTGCTCAAGCGATTTAAGTTCCGCTCTAGCAAAATTGCAAAAGGACAAGCAAACTTTCTGTAAAGACCTTGCTTAAGTGAGGGATAAGTGAGACTTTTAGTCTAAATTTTTTTATCTATTATTTATTGAAGAATTTACTCGAGTAAGAAGGGTCGTTCGCTCAAGAAACAATTGCAAAAAAAAAAAAACATGTTTACTAGAAAATTTTGTAGAAAAACAAGAGAGCCTTGGCAACATTTTAGAGTGTTTGTTTCAACATAAGTGACCTTTAAAATGTGTATTTTCTTTGGCAATGAAGGTATAAGTCACCTTTCAAATGTGTTTATTATTATTATTATTATTACAACTCTTTATTGCTTATAAATAAACAACCATATTTTGGGGGGGGGGGGGGGGGGGGGGGGGCAAATTTTGCTCTCCATGTAATGAAATTCACAAAATACTCCAATTTTGTTATTTGTAGAATCTTGATCAGTTGTATTTAGGAGATGGTAAGCTTGCAAACCCATTAGCAAACTTATTTGATTGAGGACAGTTATGAACATGCACCTAATCCAAATATCATACAACAGACCCTTTACAAAGTTTAAATTCTATCACACATATTCAGATAGGTGAGGGAAAAAATATAGCAAAATATTTTAGAATATAAAGATCAAACCCTCCATTTACTTTTACTTTTGTAAACAGATGAGAAGGCAATCTGAAACCTTGCATTCTTTCAAAGATTCACACGATCCAAACAGATCACAGCTATACAGGATGCAACCAGGCCTCAACTTCTATCTAAACCTGATACAAAGTTCTATATTATTTAACCAGAAAGTTATGAACTTTCAATCAAGAAAATCTCAATCAATCCTTTTTTTTTTCTTTTTTCTTTTTTAATAAATTCTTGATTTGTTAGGCATCATGTTAAATCCCCTACATGTATGTACAGAGAGATAGACTTGACATTAAAAAAGACATTGCTAGGCTCTAAGATTTTTTCAGCTCAAGGGATTGAGAAAGGACCCCTCTAGTATTGTTAAAATCAGAAAACAACTACTCCTCTCACTGAAGTTTCAATATTTAGATCGATATGACTTTCATTTGAAGCTACAAAAATGCAAGCCCCGTGATCATGACAGCACAACTGTTCTCTGAACTACATAAAAAATCACTTGTAGACAATGAATGATATAGATTGAAATCATTATATGCAAATGTTTAACAAAAACCAAGTGTTGCACACCCCAAATCGAATCCATTACATCCAGAGAACAAAATAATAAAATCAAAATGGCTTGTACACAATCTAAACAATGATAAGACAAGTTCATGAACAGCATATGGTTGCTTCTATTCACAGCATCCCTTTTCCAATTTCTTTTAAAAACAATACACTAACACAGCATCTTGTAAAGGTCTTCTGATCAGTGTAGTCATTTGCATTTCCCCTGGAGCAACCCGGATAGTAAGATCATACGTTTCCAAGTCAAGTAAATCAATCTTGTTTGCTCCCTTGATACCAGCAATTCCTATGACCTATTAATGCAGAGATGTGAGCAAAAGAATTTCACAACACCCTTAAATTAACACATAGAAAATCAATGTTATATTAGTATTGGGCAAAAAATAGGACAATGAACCATTTACAAGTTTGAGAAAATCAAGGAATTACAAACACAACTCATACAAACCTAGGAGATTTGAACTCATGACTTCACCTTCTAAACCTTATATATGGGGTGGGAGAAGGTGCTATCTGATCACAACACACTGAGCATATTATGAGATGCCAACGACAATGATAATGTTATACAGTGAATTAGACATGCCAAAGATATGTCATGTCTGAAACAATGAATAAATTATAGGTATCTGCCAAAAAACAGTTCTAATAAATTTAGCCAAGAGCCTTGTAACTCAATTAGTGACTCCTAGTATTCCTAAAGGTGACATCCAAAGTTCAAGTCTCCCTCCCTCAACTATTGAATTATCAAAAATAAATAAATAAATAAGTAACTAGGAATAATTACAGTGGTAAACTAGCATCTTATGAATTCAAGAGGCGATTACAGTGGAAGACAACAATGTAGCTATTCAACATGTGAAAAGAAAAACCATTTGTACACTGATCAGTTCAGCAGTTTCTCACCCATATTTTTCCTGTTTTTGATTCAGCACCCAAAACCTATTATGAATTTACAAGGAAGCATGAGTTCAAACATCATTCATATGGGTGTAAAAGGTTTCGTATGAAAAGTTTAGATGGATAGATAAGCTGTCAACAACAAAATTAATAATAGTGATAGAAAAAAGATTGAACCACAAGCTAAAGTTCGCACCATTTACTAAAAGATTTAGAAAATGAAGTACTAGAACATATATTCTCCTTCTGATGTTGTCAACTTGTCATATTTTTCAACTCCACATAAAAAACAATTCAACTGGACGACAGGAGGCATAGGAGCTCCCTCATCCCCACTAAGTACTGTTTTGTCTTTATTTTCTCTCATTGTAATTATTCCTATGACGAAGGAAAATCAGTTAAAAAAAAAAAAAAGAGAGAAAAGAAAGAACAGAAAGAAGTAAAGAGGGGTGGACGACACTTACTTCGTCGAGTAGTTTCCTCGTGACCTAAATTCTCAGCAGTGGATTCTGGACCAAGTCCCCAGGTAGCCAAGCTACTGAAGGTTACTAGTTCGTGAAAAGTCCTTCTAGGGAAGACACGAACTTTATCTATTCGATCCAAATAAGATCTGTCCAAACGTGGATGAGTAACAGCTGCACCAATAAAAGAAAGGTGGTTAGACGATTGAAAGTTAGAAAAAGTGTAAGGAATAAAATAAATAACATGGAAAGAAAACATACTCTCAGAACGAAGGCGACCATGGGACTGGTAAAAGGAGGGAAGGGGGCATTACTAACATCTCTTGGGTCTCCAGCCCAGTTTTCAGAAATGATAAAAAATTCTTGTTTCCAGAGCCTGTCAGACGAGCTACGGCCCTTTATTAAACTATAGTGAGAGCCTCTGGACGAGAACTGGTAAAAACCAGTAGACTTCTTTATCTCCGAGGGCTTATAACAGTAAAGGAACTCGTCCACTGTTAAAGGACAGTTCCCTTCCAATGCCTCACGTCATAGCACCTGCATGGCCACTACCATCCTCCATCCATTAGGGTTAAGTTGGTTAGGTCCAATACCTAGCCTATGGAGAAGACCTCTACAAAAAGAGTTTAGGGAAAATCTCAGACCAGCTAAAAGATAAGACGAGTATACTCCCAAACCAGAAGAAGGTGAACAACACCACTCTCCTTCCCTGGGCAGACGAGGTTCAAGCTCGATAGGAATTTGGTATCTATCTACTAAGGTTTTTAACTTAGGAGCGTCTAAGGTGGACGCTACCTCAGGTGCACAGCTATATATGATGTTTTCCTCTTCCTCCTCCTCGTCCTGAGAAGGGCTGACTGGCGCTCTGGACGAACTAGCCCCAGTTCCAAAGGCCATCCTATGTTGCATTTCTTGAAATTCTTCTAAGGAAATGCCAGGAACCCCAGACGAATACTGCTCGTCCGAGGAACTGCTACTAAAACTAGTGCTACCCTCACCACTCTCATAACTTCCAGATGAGACGTCCTGATACTCGTCTATTTCTCTCTCTATACTACTAGACGAAGACATAACTAAAGTAAAGATCAAAACGAAAACCTAAAGGGAAGAGGAAGTACCTGAGAACTAGGACGAATGCTAGACGAGAATCTTGAACGAGATAGTAGAAGGAAGTTTATGATAGAGGTAAAGGGCAAGAAAGAGAATGTGCCTATTTATAGGGCCCAGGAGTAGGGTCAGCAAAGCGACATCATCTATTAAGAAAATGACACATGGCAATCGCATAGGGAAATGTATTCGATTTAATCACTCAACGAATTAAACCATGACACCTGGCTGTATAAAGGGGATAAAATCCCCATAATGTCCCTGGCCGACACCCAGGACAAGGGGGCAACTGATGGGATAACAAAAAATTGCATCTATGGTTCGTCCAGATGGGTCGTCCATCGTGAACGGTTAGCCAAACGACCAGACCATCTCCTATTCATCCAGACCTCTCGTCCTTGAGAAGTTGACCAATTGAATAAACCCCATAATCAAGTCGAAAGAGTCGTCCATATGCGAAGCGCATGGACGACCAAACAACGACATGACAAAGGGTCGTCCATAGGCATTGCACATGGACGACCACACAACACTTAGCAAATTCTGGAGCGGGTAACCAACCCGTGTTCATCGCCACCAATTCCTCCCAAGTATGTAACTTCCAGCGACGGTTATGGTTTCAATAGCAGTTGAGGTCCGGATTCCAAGAATCTTGGGGAAGTTATTCAAACCAATAACCGCCCCAAAGTACCCTATATAAGGACCGGTCTGAAATAGGCAAAGGTATGAGGTTCTGAGATTTTACTCCCGAAAAGTTGGAACTACATTTCCTTGTTTAAGAAAACTAACTTTATCATCGGAGGGTATTTGTCCGGTCCACCCCGGTCACCCCTTGATTATTTCTTCTTTTCAGGCCTTCGCTACCGTCGTAGCCCACCGAAGCCGAAGTGTTCAACCAACTGATTTCACACATCATCAATTAGTAATCATGTTCATAAGGACTTAGACAAAGGATGAGGATCCCAAGTAACATAGTGATATAGTTTGATGCAACTCTTCATTGGTAATCTAAGTACATAAGTGTTGTAGTAGTGCCTTTTCCCACAGAGTCCTAGATTTTAAGCAAATTGTTTTTAATCAAAAGGAACTATGTACTTAATTCTTCATTTGTTGTAATTACTTCTTTTTCTTTGTTTCATCCATTTATTTAAAACCTCATTAAACAACACTTAGCCATTTATTTATTTTTAAGGAGATAGGATATATATTCACAATTGATAAGACTATAAGAGTATGACTGGCTTAAAAGAAGAATAAAAAATAAAATAAAATAAAGAGTAGTACTAACTCAACCAAAAAAAAAAAAAAAAGTATTGCAAATATATTTGTAAAGTCATTGGCAAAAAAAGGAATATATGTAAAAGGTTTTAAATAATAAATAAGGAGAGAGAAACAAAATTGCTATTAATTAAGTGAATGAGGTATAAGTCAATTAGCATTTAATGCTATTTTTTTAACCATTAGATCAATTACAAATCTATGGTCTACAAATGGTGTAATTCTACCCATCTCATATATATATATATATATATATATATGGTATAATATAATATAATCTATATATCAATATATATTACTAAAAGTTGAAACGTAGTGTTTAATATAATTTGTCCTACAATTTTAAAATGATTTTTACAATTTTCAGCCCTATATATCCCAGCCCAATAAATCCAGCCCACTACTTATTTATTTACTTCCATTATGACCCTTTAATAAATTTATATAATTAATCTAGCCCACCTCTTATTTATTTAGTTCCACTATCAAGCCCAACCTAAAGCCTTTTCATTTCAACTTAAAAGAAAAATAAATAAATAAAAAATGTTGAAGCCTTCAGGGTTTTGTGTGAGCCTTTTCAGCTTATAAAAAAAAAAAAAAAAAAGGTTGAAGCCTTTAGGGTTTTGTGTGACCAAATAGAAACGTGAGGAGAAAGAGAGTTTGAAGATTGTAACGTGGAGGGAAGCTTAAAGGGGGGTAAAAGACGTTGAAGCCTTCAGGTATTGCGTGAAAAAATAGAAAGTTTGAAAGCTACCCACCTTCCTGCTCTACCGTTTCGCAGTAACGGCCACCTATCTGATTTCCTTCCTTCTTGTCTTTCTTTCCACGGTGTATAAATACTTACAGAACTTGCCTGCTTCGATTGAGGTATCTCTACATCTCAATTATTTTTTGCCCCATTATTTTGTTTTATGGTTTATGTTTCCCTTATTAGATTTTGTTATAATTCTATGTGATTCCAACTTCTTAGTGTAACTCTGATTTCTTAGCATAGTGTTGTGGTGTTAGCTTCCACTATCTACTTCAATATCATGATTGTATAACATGGATTGGGTTTTAGAATCAAAGCAAATTGTTTTCCTAGTGTTTCAATTTTCTGTAGTAATTTTTCTACATAATTGTGTTTATCGTGGTCTTTGGTTTAGACTTGGTTTGATATTCATGGTTTTAATTTTAAGTCATTGTGCAAGTGTTTTTATTTTGTGCTAAAATTGTGTTTTTTAATCGAGATTTATAAGGCTGCTATTGTGTGGCTGATTGTTTACTGCATCTTTTTTAGGTGTTGAATTTTTGATTGCTGGGTTTTTTTAATTAAATCTCTACCTCTTTTGGGTCTGTTCATTTTACATGTTACATTAAGTTTAAAATGTTATATAAGTTTAGAATTGTAGCATTTTTTTTTTCTTTCCAAATATAAGTATAATACCTATATTAGTGAAACTTTAATTTTAAGGTAATCTTGTAAATATTTTTCATTTTTTTGCTTTTTTAAGGCTCATATCTCTAATTTCTAATGTTTTTTTTTTTTTTTTGCATTTTTTTTTCCTAAAACTAAAGAGTTCGGCCTAAATATAAATAAATTTTTTAGCCCAAAATTGAAAAAATAAAATAAATAAATAAATAAAAACCTACAAAAACAATCAAGTTAAGGCCCAATTAATCCAAAATTGACTAAAATAGACCAAACTGAATTAGACTGAATGGACCAAAGTGGATCAAAATGAAGCAAAGTAGACCAAATGGACCATGGTGGACAGAAATTGACCGAATTAGACTGGACTGAATGAGTCAACGTGGACCAAAATACATCGAAGTGGACTAAATGAATCGAAGTTAATCAAATGGACCAAAGTAGACAAAAATGGACTAAATTGGACCATAATTGACCGAAATGCTACACTAATATGGCTTAAAAGGAAGATAGCAACAATAAACATTACACTTTAACGTTAGAGGTTATATATATTAGTGGATCTAGCAAGGTGTGACAAAAAACTCCTCCAATGCAATGAAGAATTCATGGGCCCTAGGTATTCCAACACTATCATGCTATAAAAAATCATATTTGTTTGTTGTAAGTTGTAACTAATTGCCTTTTTTGAAATTTTACTTCGTGAGAAAATATAATGATAAGAGTGGCAGCTGATTGTGTACTCATGTTTGTTTCATATTAGTTTTATTCAATACCAAAAAAAATGGACTTCGAAGAATTTTGGGCGGCGGCCAAGAGTGAGCATCAGCTGGAAGCAACGGAGAGCAGGGAAAAACATCAATGCATGCATATGAGCTGTTTGAGAAGATTGGCAAACAGCGGATAATGTTTGAAGGAACTCGCCTTTGTATTCTCATTACCTTACCTCCTCCTGGCATCAAATGATTACTTCCTAGCTTTATTGATATTGGGAAATTTTTTTTTTTCCAGGATTTTGTTTAGTTTCCAGTTAAAATACTTGAAGTGCTTTTTGTTTTCCTGGCTTCAAGAGATATGAACAAAAACGAAGAATCTCTTTTGATGTCAGTATGTGCTGCAATTTCAGATAATCCCATTGGCAAAGAATTTGAAAGACTTGCACTGAAGAATATGACTTTCGGGTTGATATTGTAAATTCCATATTTTTATAATACATGAATTGTGATAATTGCGTCATATCCACTAATGGCTATTTATTACAATTGGGTTTTTGCAATACAGTACCGGTTAGCTAAGTAGTCCCAAATCTTCCACATAAATGATACGTTAGCTGGTTTGAATTCCTCTGGAATTACCGTCAAAGTGACCAAATTATCCTTAGCTCTTTTCACAGCCACTTTCATGGGTACTCCAACTCTGTCCCCCATTATTTCAATAATCTGCCACAATTCACAAATCATATAGACCATCAGAATCATAATCATAAAAATAGGAAGCAAAAAACTCAATTAGGCAAAAGCATGAGTTTTCTGAACGCAAACTCAATTAAATTGGAAATTTTTGCACACCACATGTATCATGTTATATTCTCCCTTCCTTTTTTCGGAAGTTAAGTTATATTCTCTGTCGATATCCTTTAGTTTCTCATCACAGACTTAAAATATTCTGACAATCAACACATTCAATCATAAATCCATTATGAGGCCCTCAGGACCAGAATTCCTGCCAGCAGTCACTAAACTGTGGTTTAATCAAAGGAAAATGCACAACAATCTAAGATTAAGGTTATATATCAATTAATCACGAACTGCTCAAATTCCAGCCATTAAATATTTTAGTGCTTTTTACTTCTCATTGCAAAATGCATAATTTCCACCTACTGACATCAATTAAGGTCCCAAATACCTCCTCGATGCTTTCAACAGGTTTCCCATCAAATTCAATCACAACATCGTCAGGACGAAATCCAGCACGATCAGCAGGGGATCTACGAGTCACCTAGTAAAATAATCAGAAACCATCAGAAATGAGAAGATGCCTTTTTTCTTGATTATTATCAACGTCATATCTTCAGGAAATCCTTAGGATACCACAAATTCTATTTCCCAGCGTGGAATTAGTGCATATTCCTTCCATTTGTTACTATGGCAGAAGGGAACAGAATTCCTAAATAATATAAAATCAACACACAAATCAAGGCCCACTATTAATTTTAAATGGAAGCATCAAAAATATATTTTGCCCAACACTGCTTTAGTGGGAAGCCACCCACTCCACCAGATAAACCCAACCCAAATCCTAACCTGGATCTGATTGACATTAACTAAAATCACTGTTAAAATATCAGTTCATGCAAACAAAAGACCAACCACAGCAAAATAAATATGTAGTTCCTTTTGAGCCTCTAGTCTTTTGATCAGAGTAGGGTTCACTAGAAAGCACAGCATACTACCCTCAAAAGTCAGGCCCCATCCAGACCCTAAATCTAACCTAAACCTCTGTCAAAATAAAGCAAAGTCAGTAAAAATATTTGGTCACAGACCCAATACCATTTTTCCCATCCTAGTGTGACAGACAAGGTTAATATCTATGAAAGAGGGGGTGGGGGGAGGGGATTGTAAACCCTACATGTAGCCCGCAAAACTCCATTGAGATAAGAATCTAAAGAGTAAGTTTGCAAATAAGTATAGAAATTAATAAAACATGCATCACCCAAAAAGAACAAATTATTGTGATCTTAGATATATTTTCAAGTATAACGTATAACCCTTCATAAAACATGGCCAAGTACATTATAATACAAAAGGGTATCTCATGGGACCACCCTCTCATAGCATATGGGACCCACACATGTTGTAAGAGGGAGGTTTCATGAGACCGTCTCATAAGATGCTTTTTTCATTTTGCTTTATAAAATAAGATTGGGGGTGGAAACAAATAGAGGACATACCATAGGTACGAGAACACCCTTATTGACATTTGGAAATGTGATATCATTTCCTTTAAGTTGTGCAATCATCATCTCGTCAAGATCAACCACTCTCAGTCCAAGCCAAGGTCGAACCACCCTTCTGCACAAAATTACCATCTATTACGTGTGCTCATATAGTTGTGATGCTTTCAAATGAATCTTTTTTTTTTTTTTTGGGATAAATAGATGCTTTCAAATGAATCTTAAAAAGTCTTTTGGGATCATACAAGAAACCTAGAATAAAATCCTTCCTTTTATGCACCCATACATTTTGAAACCACAATTTTTTATTTACCTAAAACCCAAAAAAAGTATTTTGAAACCAACAACCTCCCCCTCCACTCATTTTTGTGAGGAAGTGTCATTTCAGCTAGTGCTCTTTCACAAAGTAGGTGAATAAACAACATGAGAAGAAGCCTAGAATAAAACCTTAAAGGGGGTTTAAGCCTACCAATATGTAGCTCATAGGCCAATGCTCTAATAACCACAAAGAGAGAGAGATTGTCATGTATAGAAATTTCATCAATACCTCTTGTGACAGAAGCATCTATGAAATTTTAAGCACAAGTAGCTCCAATGGTTGGGGGAAGAATCAGAGTTGTCTATCGTTTACTCATCAATTGGGAGCTACAAGTATGTACTGAGTATTTCAATGCAACTTAATCCACACTTTTTCTTCTTCATTTTTTTCCTTTAGAAATTTACTCACACAACGGAAACACAAACCCCCAACCCAACCCATACCAAACTTAAGGGAGGTGAAGGCGCAACTGATCCATAGGACATTGGCAAAACTTAATCCAAATGTATAAATTGGAAATATCTTGGAACAGAATGAGAAAATGAAGGGTTTGATATAATGTGGTGAATATTTCATCAAACCAACTTTTGCAAGCTCGCTCACTCAAGATATAAAATCTGACAGTAAATGAATTATTCCATGTTAACACTACAAACTAAATTTCCAATTAAGTATCTGATTTTATGCTTAAAATAAGTAGTCCCATGCAAAAATATAAGAACATACCCACTTTTCTTGAAATGCTGTATAATTTTAGAGACCGAATCAACTGGTACAGCAAAACTCACTCCATCAACAGCAAGTCCCATACTAATTACACCAATAATTTCCCCATCAACATTGGCAACAGGGCCCCCAGAATTTCCCTATGCCATATTAAGTAGAAAAAATCAATGTCAAGTATGTAACAAAGCCTCCAAGACTATACATACATACATACATATATATATTCATTTTATGAGGCATGATCCCTAACTGATCGTGCATCCCCTTAGGGTCATAAATTTAAATGAAAACAACTTCAACCATCTCAACTTAAACCCTCTAAAGACACGTGTGCATGCACACACAGTCTTACCACATTAGTTGCACAATCCGTCTGTAAATACTCTGTCCGTATTCCAACCAGGCCCAAGTCACTGCTTTTACGGTCAACACAACTACATCCAGAGGGAACAATATGAGGGAAGGCATTAAGAATCAGTAACTTATAGTATCATTAACACACACACACACACACACACACATATATATATGGATAATAACAGTACATAGAAATTTTGTAATGTGAATTTATTCTGAATACCTTACAATACCAGCTGAGATGGTATTATGAAGAGAAAATGGACATCCTATAGCAACAACCCAGTCCCCAGGACGAAGCTTACTGGAAGAACCAAGTGTTGCAGCCGGAAGCGGGGTTTTTGAATGTATCTTTACAATTGCAACATCAGAATGTGAATCGGAACCCACAATTGTACCCACAAATGTCCGACCATCTTGCAAAGTCACACAAACCTGCAACAATTGTTCAGACATCAATATGAGGTGTATACCTCAGTACTAAAACTATTCAATGATATCTTAAAATTCTAAACAATTTAAATGAACAGAGAAATGATGAGTCCAATATATAAAGAAACTAATAAAGCAACAGCATGCACTGTACTGAAAGTTCAAAGCTTAACTTTTTTCCTACTTATGTTGTGCACAACACTCAGGGATAACATAGGGAAAGACAAACAATCAATGCATGCACTATCCACACATCTACTTATCCATCAGATTTCAACTATCAATCATTTGCATCGCTGAATGCTGAACCAAAACTACTAGAAAAAATCATTATTACAAGTTATTAAGGGAGACAGGACATACAAAGCGCCAAAGACACTGACCTTTCCTTTGACTGAACCCCCCTTGCCTTGAATATTATCCACAATATGGGCGCATGTTAAAATTGTACCATCCTGATCAATTATAGTTCCTGACCCTATTCTCTCATTAGTAATGCCATAGAACCCAAACCCTATCAAACACAAAGATTACGAACAACTGTTAGATCCTATTTTTAAACAAATTAACTAAATCTCAAACATATACAACCACCCAAAATATATACCGTGTGTAAACCAAAGATTGACTACAGCAGGACCAACCCTAGCAGCAGCATTTGCAATTGTATCTCTCCCCAAACAATTGCAACGTGGTTTGGGGTCACCTCCAACCGCCTCAGAGTTGTCGTTCTTTATATCCGATGATGGAACCGAACCAACTCTAGAAGAAAATAATGGAAGCGTTCCTACAATTTCAAGCTCAAATTGAACCCAAAAACACATATATACATAAATAGGAAACAATCTATTGCCAAATAAATTTAAGAACAAACCAGATTGCCATTGATCCGATGAAAGTAACAAAGGGCGGGGAAACATGTACTGCGTAATTGGCCATGGTAGCGATATCGATTCCTGCAGAGCCACAGGAACCTTCACAGCTACATTTGCTCCTAAAATTTATCGTAACAAAAGCATATAAGATTTTTTTTTTTAAGAACCAATTGGAATTGTTGTGGTCTGTTTGATTTAAGAACATACTAAATAAAACCCAATTCTCAGTTTTGTCTTTCAAGAAAGACCCACAAAGAAAGAATCAAAATTTAAACTTTAGCTACATTTGCTCCAAAAATTTATCATAACAAAAAGCATATAAGTTTTTTTTTTTTTTTTTTTTTAAGAACCAGTTGGAATTGTTGTGGTCTGTTTGATTTAAGAACATGCTAAATAAAACCCAATTCTTAGTTTTGTATTTCAACAAAGACCCACAAAGAAAGAATCAAAATTTAAACTTTACCTGCATTTGCTCCTAAAATTTATCATAACAAAAGCATATAAGATTTTTTTTTTTTTTTTTTAAAAGAACCAATTGGAATTGATGTAGTCTGTTTGGTTTAAGTACATACCAAATAAAACCCAATTCTCAGTTTTCTATTTCAACAAAGACCCACAAAGAAATAATCAAAATTTAAACTTTAGCTACATTTGCTCCTAAGATTTATCATAACAAAAGCATATAAGATTTTTTTTTTTTTTTTTTAATAAAGAACCAATTGGAATTGTTGTGGTCTGTTTGATTTAAGAACATACTAAATAAAACCCAATTCTCAGTTTTCTCTTTCAACAAAGACCCACAAAGAAAGAATCAAAATTTAAACTTTAGCTACATTTGCTCCTAAAATTTATCATAACAAAAGCATATAAGATTTTTTTTTTTATATATATAAAGAACCAATTGGAATTGTTGTGGTCTGTTTGATTTAAGAACATACTAAATAAAACCCAATTCTCAGTTTTCTATTTCAACAAAGACCCACAAAGAAAGAATCAATATTTAAACTTTAAAATTTCTCAATTATACCCAAAAAAAAAAAAAAAAAAAAAAAGCAAAGAAGTGGTAAAAGAATCAAAACCCAGAAAAGAAAATTAGAAGCTTACTAGAATTTGAGTTGCTATTGGCATACAAAAGACCCGACCCGGCAGAAGCGATTGCTATGATGCGAAGGAGAGAGTTTCTGTTCGAAACTGAGAGCTTTCTCTGCCACAAAATTGTTTTTGAAAAAATTAGATAAAAAATAAATGAAAATTGGGACTGTGAGAATATTAATGAAATGTGGTTCGGAAATAAAAATGAGAAGATGAAACAGAAGAAGAGAACCAGTAAATTGGACATAGCTTCGATGAAAGCAGAAGACTACAAAAGAAAGAGCAGTTCTGTTTTTTTTTTTTTTTTTTTGGATAGAATGAGCAGTTCTGTTACAACAGTAGGATTTACTTGAATTAAAATATGATAGTAAAACACAAAAAATATGATAGTAATTTTGGCGTGGAGTTGATGAGGTGGGGCAATTTATAGTGGGTGGGGGGTTGTGCCACGCTGGCAATCCGAGTGATTTTGTTTTTGTCGAATGAGATTGTTTTTAATTGATAAAATGACTGAAGGGGTGCGCTGAAGGGTGTTTGGATTGACTAAATGGTCCTGTGTGATTTTTCAAAATGACGGATGGGTTGTTTAGATCTGACGGCTGAGAGATTTTGGGTTGGAGTGAATATAATGTAACGGCCAATTATTGATGTAAGGCTGTTTTCCTGGGATATAAGATGCTGAGACAACGGGGCCAGTGAAGAAGGATTTGGAAGATGCAGGAGTGAAGAAAACAGATATAAATGAGATTGTCCTAGTTGGAATTCCCAAGGTACAACAGCTGTTGAAAGACTTTTTTGATGGCAAGGAGCGCCAAACAAAGGTGTGAATCCTGATGAGGCTGTTGCCTATGGTGCAGCAATTCAACGTGGAATCCTCAGCGGTGAAGGTGGATAAGAAACTGGAGGTATGATTTAGTTTTAATGTTAATTTGTTGTTTGATATTCATAGATTTGGCATATTGGTGACAAATTAATGTGAGATTTTCCCTCTTTGGTTTTTTGTAGGCATTGTTTTGCTTGATGTTGCTCCTTTGAGTCTGGGTATTGAAACAGCTGTGGAGTGATGAGAGAATTGATCCTGAGGAATGCTGTTATCCCAACTAAGAAGTCTCAAACCTTCACCACTTACCAAGACCAGCAAACCATGTTGTCCATCAAGGTATGACATGAATACATGCAAGAATGAAGAAACCTTTCTCTATAATAAGCATCCTCTATTTGGTGTTGTTAGACTAACGTGACTTTGAAAATTTTCATGTCTTTGAAGGTGAAAGAAGCTTGACAAAGGATTGTCATGAACTCGGGAGGTTTGATCTATCTGGCATTCCACCTGCTCCAAGGTAATCTAAAACAGAAATGGATTGTTATACTTGTCTATTGTCACTAGCTTTAAGGAAACATAAGATTACTGCATTGCAATGATTTTTATATCCTATATTACTATAGCTTGCCTATTGTCACTAGCTATTGCAGTGATTTTTATATCCTATATAACTATGGCTTGCAGTTTCTGACCAATGTTCTGAATCTCATTGCAGGGGATTCCCCCAAATTGAGGTTACCTTTGAGGTTGATGCCAATGGCATCTTACATGTGAAAGCAGAAGACAAGGCAGCTAAGAAGTCAGAATCCATCGCCATCACTAATGACAAGGGACATCTGAGCCAGGATGAAATCGATAGGATGATGAAGGAAGCTGAGGAGTTTGCAGAAGAGGATAAGAAGGTGAAGGAGAAAATTGATGCCAGGAACAAGTTGGAGACTTACATCTACAACATGAGGAGCACCATTGGTGACAAGGACAAGTTGGCAGATAAGATTGATTCAGACGATAAGGAGAAGATTGAAAGCGCATTGAAAGAAGCTCTTGAATGGTTGTATGATAACCAGAACGCAGAGAAGGAGGATTTTGATGAGAAATTGAAAGAGGTTGAAGAAGTATGCAATCCAGTTATAAAACAAGTTTATGAAAAGAGTGGTGGAAGCTCTACTGGAGCTGAGGGTGAAGAACCAAACGATGAGTTGTAGAATGCTTGGAGCATAGGGTTCAAATTTGTAGAGTTTTTATTTATATTTTTTTCTGACCTGCAAAGTTTGTGAGTAGTTAGCCTAAATGCTCATTACTGGATGTTATTCCTTTTTGAGTTCAAAAATTTCAAGAATATATACATAATTTTCTAGTGATCTGAATTTTCTTTGTTACATAATTAATTTATTTCAATTGTGAGGTGGTGCACATAGTGATGTCATATGGTGATGATGTTTGTGATTATGAGATAAGAAAGCATGACACACATGACCATAAATCAAATTCTACAGATTTTATGGTGCAATATGCATAGATTTCAGCTCGTAGAAAGGTGAATGGTATTCTAAGAAAAACAAGACTTAGATACAGTACTTTGGTGTTGTTCCTTAGATTCTATTTTTAAAATTCTGCTATATGGATTTTTTCTCATGGGATTAAAGTGTATTTTTTAGTTAAATAACCACATGGCTAAATTTTAAGAGGGAACTTAAGGAACAATACCTAAGGTACTGTACCTAAGTTTTGTTCTTCTAAAAATTGCTTTGAAAAACTTCTCTACAGGCTACTATTCATTAATGTCTCCATCATAGCTAGAGAGCTTAGCCTCTTCTTCCTTAGCAGGTTCCATCATCAACAATACCTCCAATTGTTGCAAACCCAGACCATTACCTGCTTCCCACCATTTGATAAAATTATAATCGGGTTTTGGCATGAATATGTCTGCATTTTCAATGTTAAACACAAGCACAAGCACAAATACACTCCTGTTTTAGCCCCCCCACCCCCCCCACCCCCCCCCCCCCCCCCAAAAAAAAAAACTCATATAGGCTAGTCACTATTTTTAATTAGGTCAATAGTTTCACATTTATTTTAATTGGTCCATGATATTTATCTCTTGATAAATCTATCTAATTATCTTGATATTTTATTGAGCATGTCCAATTTTAATTTAAGATCCATTGATTATTGGTGACTGTTACTAGGATAGAATTGGATTAATGCAAAAAACTCAGATTTCATTGCCATTGGATGAACCCCACCTCCTGCCTCACTCCCACACCCTATACATGTTGTCCTCACCTCACACAAGGGAGAGACCTCATTTTCTCAGAAATTCCCATCATTCATACCTAAAATCCTCTCTACTACTCTCTTATTTCCTCATGGTCAAATGTCACATGTGAGTTGTGACATGACCATAGGTACACACCCAAATTCTCCTCAGCCAGTTAAGCACTAATGCCTAGATCCGAACCCTTAAAGCCACAAACACATTCAACTAAGCCCACCTTCAAGCTTCAAACTTCAAACTTCAAACAAAACCAAACTCCAGCTACACAAGCCTAATCTGATAAACAAATAAGACCCATTCCAATCTTAAAAACTTAAAACCCACATTGAAACAAAACAAAATTTCTTATTGAAATTTATAAGGCCCAACCTGGAACACTCCAATACTACTTCAAGCCCAAATTTTTTAGTACAAAGAGCAAAATTACCGACCACCCAGATTCAAACTAAATTACAAAAACACCATAGGCCCATGCGAAAATTACAAAATTGCCCAAAACTTCCTAAACTCACACATTGGTCATCCATATTTGTCTAAATTATACATAAGCCCCCAAAATTTCCAAAAATTATACTTTGACCCCAAAATGTTTCTGAATTACAATTTGACCCAAAACTTATCAATTATATTTTGACCTTAACTTTTTCCAAAAAAAAATTTCATCCCCAAAACTCTTAAAAATTGCCCAAAAGCCTCAAGATCATAAAAATGTCATTTTATTATTTCAACGCCAATTTTCATCAAAATAAATAAATGAAGGTTTTTCAAGAACTATAAATTTATGAAATGTTTAATTACACAAATTTAACCATTATGTTTTTTTGTTGTCTTTTTGCACGAAAAAGATGCGTTGAAGGAATGAATTGTAAGATTGAGCTTGTAGTGCGATGATATGGAGTGAAGTTAGATATATAATTCAAAAATGGAATTTTTGTTTTCCAAAAATAACTTTAAAATAAATTCTCTCTAAAAAAAATAGTTTAAAAAATAGTGAGTTTCAGAATGTATTTTTACTTTGAAGCATCTATGTTTTACTTTAAAAAATAGTTTTAAAATAAATTCTCTCCAAAAATTCTAACTACCGTATACTTAAGTTACCATATAAATAGTGAGTTTTAGAATGTATGTTCGCTTAGGAAGTCTTTTATGGTTTGTTTGGATTAAGGGAAAATAAAGTAGAGTAGAGTAAATCTTTTCCAAAATTAGCCCATTTTCAGTCAACTTTACTTTATTTTCCTCTACTTTCCCTCAATCCAAATAGGACCATAGCTAATTTGGAAAAAAAATTGGTTCTCCATGGTTCTTCCCATCTAAGCTCACAACACTTATTCCTCAAAATGTTTTTAAGCTCTTGCGTCAATGTCACCAAAACCTTGCAGTAGTTTCATGACGAGCACATGGAGTGCACCAATTTTTTATTGGAATAAGGCAATCCCACACCTATGTCATATTAGAAATCTCATGCTACTACCATAAAGAAACTCGTATAGTCTGTGCCTCGTCATGAAATTGTAGCAAGGATTTGTTGACTGACACAATGACTAAAAAACGTGTGAGGAAAAGACGTTCCATGAAGAAGTAGCCTTTTCTTTGATGGCAAGGAGCCAAACAAAAACAGGGGTGTCAACCAGCAAACCAGTGTCCATCAAGGTATACTGGTATAACATATGAATCCATGCAAGAATGAAGAAACCTTACTCTATTATAAACATGCTGCATGTAGTGTTTTGAGACTAATGTGTCTTCGAAAATTTTCAAGTCTTCAAAGGTGAAAGAAGCTTGACAAAGGATTGTTGTGGACTTGGGAAGTTTGATTTATCTGGCATTCCACCTGCTCCAAGGTAATCTAAACAGAAAATGGACTGTGATATTTGTGTATTGTCACTAGTTTTAAGGAAATAGAAGTTTACTGCATTGCAATGATTTTTATATCCTATATAACTATAGCCTATAGCTTGTGGTTTCGGACCAATGTTCTGATTCTTATTGCAAGGGAGTCCACCAAATTTGAGGTTGACCAATGGTATCTTACACGTTTAAGCAGAAAAAAAGGCAGCTAAGAAGTCAGAAGAGGATAAGAAATTGAGAGGATGCTGAAGGAGGCCGAGCAGTTTGCAGAAGAGGATAAGAAGGCGAAGGAGAGAATTGATGCCAGGAACAAGAGTTGGAGACGTACATCTACAACATGAGGAGCACCACTGGAGACAAGGAGAAGTTGGCTAGATAAGATTGTTTTGGACGATAAGGAGAAGATTGAAAGAAGCTCTCAAATGGTTGGACAATAACTAGCACCTGGAAAAAGAGGTCAAGATTAGTACTTTGGCGTATAAGGAGAAATAGTGTACTATTCATATATTGAAGTATTTTTTAAAGCTTTCATAGCAAATTCGAAAACAATTTGGTGTATCATATAAGGATGTTTATGAGTGCATTCCAAATAGAAGTAAATATGTTGTAAGTTGTAACAGAATGTCAAGCTTTCTAAAAAAACTTTAGAATGTTCACATTGGGTAGAAAGTTGGAAATTGGCTTTTGAAACATTTAACCGTGTGTAATTCTTGCCTAGAGAAAGAAATTTCTGCAATAGGTAAGGTCCTAATTTTGATACGAGTGTTTGTTGTGCAAATATGGTGGATCAGTACACAATGTGGCGAAAATTATCTATTAAAAGTAAAAATAAGCATTGTGTTGTGCCGTATACATAGATTTTTTGGTTGAATCTTCTTGGACATTCTTTTTATTCAGACATGTCCTTGACAAGTCACTGACCCTGTATGGAAACAAAATAAATTTGTCTTGGGTAAGATTAAGTACAAGAATAGAAGGATTTGTCTAGTTGACATTACTGATTAGGATAATGACTGTTACAGTCTGGTTTTTCTTTCCAAGCAGTAACATGTGTTAATTTCTAATTTAGATCTGCATTTAGCTGATTGAATATGCTATTATTTGTTATTAAATATTCCCAAATAAGATTTCAGTCTACTCTACTCTACTTAACCTAACAACCCCGAATCAATTGTTTAGAGTATGCAAGCAATTCAATCTACATGGTTTAAAGCTCCACATGAATAAATTAATAAATAAACTTACAAACTGATTGGTGATGAGCTGTATCTTTTAAACTCACCAAGCAATTTGACCTACCAAAATGGAACCAGAGAATTGGGACAGTGTAAAGTTTAAGGGCTTTTAAGCTCTTTGCAAACATGATCTAACATGCCCAGAAATTCTCTCACAATGACAAATATCCGAAGTGGGTTGTCTTCGTGTTTGCTCACAATGTGAGGAAGAGCTGAAGCAAGAGAGCCATTCGGCCATCGTGAGAAAAACACAAGTCAGAGCTTCAGGAGGTGCAGTCCGAAGAGATAGAGAGAAACACAGTGAGAGTGTGAGAGAGTGAAAAAAAAAAAAAAAAAGACATTTTTCTTTACTCAAGTTACACACAAGAAAGATAAATTTGTGGAGTTCTCATGGAGTTTTTGAGTGCTACAGCCATGGAGAGTTAGAGTATTCAGAGGAAGATTTTGTTACTAGCTTTATGGCGAGATTGTATTTACTCCTTGAGATTTATTCTTTGTATATCCAATTTATTGTAGACTCAAGTTTAGCATAAACTTGATAGTTATAATCTCTATTTCATATTGTATTTTTTTGGAGCTGCCCCATGGTTTTTCCCTCTACACCAGAGGATTTTCCACCTAAGATTTGGTGTTCTTATGTGGTTGTGTTTTTGTGGTGCTTGCTGAAATTTTTTGTTTCCATAATGTTGTGAAATTTTAAAATACTCGCAAGTGTACGAACCGTACCGAAGTATAGTTTGACAAGTACGAGGTCGAACCCACAGGGACTTGAATGAACGTCGGAAAATTAATCAAATCTTAACCAAATTAATCCTAATCTAGTTTAATAAAAATTGGTTGTTTTGAAATTAAATAAACTAAGCAAATAATAAAATTAAGCAAATAATAAAATTAAGCAAATAGTTAAACTAAGTAAGAGATATAAAACAATAAAAAGATGTAAACAAGCAAGGGAAAGGAATTAAGGTTTTGGAATCCGCCTTGTTAATTCATATCAACATATATTTATGATTATTAATTTTTCCCAACTCACTACATGATGATTTAGAAATCAATCTTGCTATCATGGAAAATATCCTCATTAAAATCCTTATTTTAAAAACCAAAAGCATGTTCTTCTTCGCTTCTTAAGTATAAAATCAAATCATCAATTGTATCTGTAACCAAACAAATCACAAGATATATCCAATTCTAAAAATCAAATCATAAATTGTATCCATTGACAAACAAATCACAAACGATATCTAATTTTATAATCAAGAATTAATAAACCAAGCATTCAATTAATTAAGATAAATCCTAAATCATGAGAAAAACATGATTGAACTCATATCTAGAATCTCATCTTAATCAATTGATATGAAGCAAGAACAATTTAAATCATTAAAGTACAACTATTGTGGGAAAAATCAAATCACATAAATATTACTGATAATCCTTAACAAGGTTTCATCCTCAACCCTAATTATAAATTTAGCTACTCATGATAATTGAAAGAAAACACAAGAATAAAATACTAAACATTAAACTAGACAAATAAAATAGAGAAAGAAATAGTCACAATGCTATCATGGAGAAAAGTTACAGAGAAGCCACATGCGGCACTGTCTCTTGCTCCAATTTTCTATTTTGCATCTCAGTCCTAGCACTAGCCTATTGCTATTGTTTAGTAGTTATATATTTTAATTCACACATAGACATTGAGGGGATTAGGATTTTTCCCCAACAATTCTGTACTCAGACTAGAAACACGATCAAGGCCCATTCTTCTGTAATCTTCTTCACTCTGTTCAACCCCCATGATGCTATCTAAAACTCTAATTCCCTCAGACAAGAGTATTTCTTGAACAACAAAGTGGAGTAAGGTAGTTTTCCCATCAGTGCCTTTCACATGAGCAAGTTTTAGGAGAGTATCAAACTTAAATGCTCTAGCACCTCCTCTACTAGTTCCAACATTCATACAATTGCCTGTTTTGAGCACGGCTTCATGTAACTTTAAGAAAAGCCTGCTTGATCTGAGTTCCTTGCGGGCCTCCTAGTAACAACATAAATAAGAGTCAGTGATCATTATATTAGAAATGTTGGTTTTGATCAAAACTAATATGTTTATAATTAATGGTTACCTCTAGCATTGAAAGAGATTTCCTAAACTAAACCACCTCATCTTCAAAAGTTTCTCTGTAAAGCATGGCTTCAACTCGTAGAAAGGCAAATGGTATTTCAAGAATTTCTTTGAAAAACTTCTCTACAGACTCCAGTTCATTAATGTCTCCTTCATAGCTAGAGAGCTTAGCCTCTTCTTCCTTGGTAGGTACCATCTTCACCAATGCCTCCAGTTGTTGCAAACCCAAACCTTTCCCTTCTTCCCACCATTTGATAAAAATTATAATCCGGTGATGACATGAGTATGTCTACAGTTGTACTTGATATAACACCATGAATTGTTTGTTGGAGATATATTCTCTCTCCACAAAAGTATGGAATGATCATTTCCATTTGGAAAGGATCAATTTCATGGTTTAGATTAAACATTACAAATTCAAAGGTCTATAGAAAACCACGTCTACACACGGTTATACAAGAAATATAATCCTGATCTTGAAATGGCCTCTCTTCATATGTTGGAAAACCTTAACTTTTAGAGAGGATCCTGTTCTAAAAGTGATGAGAACCATTTTAGTAATTTGCAATCTATAATCCATTTGCTGGAAGTACAGTACTATAGGACAGGAGCCATCATTCTTCATTATTGTCTTGACCAAAAATCTTAAAAAATTGACACTGGAACTTGAAAGTTGTTAAGTGTAGCTGGAATAATGTGTTTTGTATGTTGTACAATAAGAGGGTGCTGGTGTTGGGATGCAGAGCAAGCTGGGATGCAGGGATGTGCAGGAGCTGATGCATCAATGATGCAGGAGAGAGTGCAGCAACAGTGAACAGTGATGCAGCAGTGAGTATACGTGTCTAGGGTCCACATGTGTGATGTATTAGAGTTGGTTATTGACTGTGCAATTCAATTAGAGTTAGTTAGGGACTGAGGGGTCTTGACAGTTGTCTTAGTGTGTATAAGAGACTTGTGAGTTGTACATTGGACATTCAAGCAAATTGCATTCTTCAATGAGACTTTTCTTTTTCTTTACTATGTTATCTTCTCTCTCTATCTTGGAGGCCTAGCTGACCTCGAATCTAGCTACCCAATAATCCCACAAATCCAATCTTAACAAGTGGTATCAGAGCATCGTTCCTGCTGCCATGACGGAGACTTGAGCCGTTGCCATGAATACAGTGAATGAAGCTATTGCTTCTCTTCGAACTACCTCTGACCACCATAACAGAGACATCCAAGAAATACAAAAGATTTAGAGCATTCATACAAGAACTCTGAACGAAATGAATCAAAATATCAATGTGATCTTGCAAAAGCTTAATTCGATAGATGGAAACCAGCAATCACCTCAGAGAAATGTGCAACCGAATTCAATTCCCAATTCTTCAACTTCGTCAATCGCCAAATCTGTGAAGTTGGATTTTCCTTGATTTTCTAGTGTTGATCCAGCCAGCTAGGTTTACAAGGCGAATTAGTATTTTGGGTACTATCAAACTCCAATTGCAAAAAAATTAATGATAGCTTCCTTCCACATGGAATTGGAGGCACTGATATGGTTCCAAGAAGCAGAGGAAGCTGGGATATTTTCTAATTGGGAATCCATGGTGCAGGCTTTACATGTAAGGTTTGGATCAACGGCCTATGATGATCCGATAGAAGTATTAACAAGACTGAGGCAGACCACCACAGTAGCCTTGTATAAAGCAGAGTTTGAAGCAGTATCAAATAGGATCAAAGGGCTTTCTCCACTGCACAAGCGGAGCTGCTTTTTAAGTTGGCTGAAAGATGAGATACGTTTGCCAGTGCGAATGTTTAATCCTCAATCCTTGAATGCAGCATTTGGATTGGCTAAGATACAAGAAGAATATGTGATGAGTTGCAGAAGGAATCTAAAGAATCAACAAGATTCAAGTAAGAACTCTATCTTGGGTTTGCCTAAAAGTAATGGCGTGGTAGAAAATAAGTCTAGTATACCCATTAAGAGAATAATTCTGACACAAATGGATGAAAGGAGGAAAAAAGGACTTTGTTACAATTGTGATGAGAAATGGGGGCCAGGGCATAAATGTAGGAATGCTAGACTCTTTATTTTTGAAGGAATTGAATTGGTTCCTAATGAGGATAATTCTGGTGTGAGGATAACAGAATTGGATGAGTGTGTTCAATCTAATCAGAATGAGGAGGTAGAGATTACCTTGTATGCTATTACAGGAACACCTTCACCTGGTACAATGAGGGTGAAGGGAAGAGTAAATAGAGATAGGTTAGTGATCTTGATAGACACAAGTAGCACTCACAATTTTGTGGATGTCACCTTGATCAGTAGCTTACAACTAAGGGTAGATGTTACAAAGGTGTTGGAGGTCAAGATAGGCAATGGGGAAATTGTTAAAACTCAAGGACTTTGTAGTGAGGTACCTGTGATAGTCCAAGGATTGCAATTTTGTATCAACTTTCATGTTTTGGCATTAGGTGGCTGTGATGCAGTTTTAGGTACTCAGTGGTTAAGTACCTTGGGTGAAATTCAATGGAATTTTAAATTGTTGACTATGAGTTTTTGGTATAAGAATCAGCAGGTTCTGTTGCAAGGTCAAAACTCCAATTCCGATTCTTCTTTGGTGGATGGCAAGAAGTTTTTCAATGCTTCAGTGAAGAGAGGGTTATTGTTAAAGATTGAAGGGGTAGACTCAGCTGATGCAGTGAATAAACTTCCTACTGAGGTGGAAACATTATTGCAAGAATTCAGCCAAGTCTGTGAGACTCCTACTGAATTACCTCCACTGAGGGGTCATGAGCATTCCATTAACCTTAAGGAAGGTGCCCAGCCGGTGTGCCAAAGGCCCTACAAATACCCATTTTATCAAAAAAATGAAATAGAAAAAATTGTGAAGGAGCTTCTGTCAGTGGGATCAATTAGAGACAGCAACAGTCCATTTGCTTCACCTGTTTTGTTGGTTAGAAAAACTGATGGCTCATGGAGGATGTGCATTGATTATAGGGCATTAAACTCTATCACTGTCAAAGATAAGTTTCCTATCCCTATTATTGATGAGTTGTTGGATGAATTGCATGGGGCTGTTATTTTTTCTAAGCTAGGCTTGAGGTCCGGGTACCACCAAATCAGAATGAAGGATGAAGACATACCCAAGACAGCTTTTAGGACACATGAAGGTCACTATGAGTTCTTGGTAATGCCTTTTGGCTTAACCAATGCTCCTTCCACCTTCCAATCCTTAATGAATCAGGTATTTAAGCCATTCTTAAGGAGATTTGTCCTAGTTTTCTTTGATGATATCTTGGTATATAGCCAATCTCTGTCTGAACATGTCATTCACCTTAGGAGTGTTTTAGAACTTTTGGCTACTCATCATTTATATGCTAAAAGATCTAAGTGTATGTTTGCTTGTTCAAAAGTGGAGTATTTGGGACATGTAATTACTGCAGAGGGAGTACATACAGACCCAAAGAAGGTGGCTGCTATGCAGCAGTGGGCTATTCCTAAAGATATCAAGTCCTTAAGGGGGTTTTTGGGTTTCCCCGGTTATTACAGGAAGTTTGTTAAGGGGTATGGGACTATTGCAGCTCCTTTGACTGCTTTGTTGAAGGACTCTTTTTTTTGGTCCAAGGAAGCTGATTTGGCTTTCCAACAGCATAAGGAGGCTATGATTACCCCACCTGTCTTAGCCTTGCCAAATTTTGAGAAGCCTTTTGTGGTGGAGTGTGATGCTTCTGGAAGGGGAGTAGGTGCTGTTTTGATGCAGCAAGGGAGGGCTATTGCTTATCATAGCCAAGCACTTAAGGGAAAGAACTTGGCCTTGTCCACATATGAAAAGGAACTCTTAGCCTTGGTGATTGCTGTGAAGAGATGGAGAGCTTATTTGGTGGGCAGACCTTCACTATCAAGACTAATCAACAAAGCCTAAAGTACTTGCTAGAACAAAAAATTGGTATCCCTGCTCAACAGAAGTGGTTCACTAAGTTGTTGGGTTATAATTTTGTGGTGGAATATAAGAAGGGCAAGGATAATTTGGTAGCTGATGCTTTGTCAAGGAAGGTTGAGTTTGAAGACACTAATATTGATTGTGAGGGGGGAGTTTTGTGCATGATTTCATTCCCAACTCCTGCTTGGCTGACTGACCTTAAGGGTAGTTATGCCACTGACCAAAGTATTTTTCAAACTTCTCAATTGGGAAAGGAAGTTCCTAAGGGGTTCTCAATACATAATGGACTTCTATTGCATAAAGGGAGAATTTATTTGGGGTCCTGTGATGCTTTAAAGAAGGTTGTTTTGCAACAAGTCCATGATAGTCCTTTGGGGGGGCATTCCGGATTCCTTAAGACCTTGCATAGGGTGAAAAGGGATTTCTCTTGGCCTGGTTTGAGGGAGGATGTAAGGAAGCATGTAAGGGAATGTGATGCTTGCCAAAGACAAAAGATAGAGACTTGTAATGCAGCTGGTCTATTGCAGCCCCTACCTGTACCAGAGAAACCATGGAGGGATGTGAGCATGGATTTTGTTGAGGGTCTTCCAAAATCTCAGTCTAAGGATGTGGTTTTGGTTGTAGTAGATAGGTTGACTAAATTTGTTCATTTTGTCCCATTCTCCCACCCTTATACTGCTGCTAAGATAGCTTCCCTATACTTGCATTATGTATTCAAATTACATGGACTGCCAGCCTCAATTGTGAGTGATAGGGACCCTGTGTTTACCTCACATTTTTGGCAAGAATTGATGCGATTACAAGGGGTGCAGCTAGCCATGTCCACGGCTTACCACCCTCAATCAGATGGGCAGACTGAAGTGGTGAATAAGAGCTTGGAGCACTATTTGAGAGCCTTTGCAGCTGACAGACCTCACTCTTGGGTTGACTGGCTTCCCTTGGCAGAATTTTGGTACATCCACCAAATTAACACCCTTCGAAGCCTTATTTGGTTATCCCCCTCCAAGGTTATTGGACTACATACCAGGTACTGCTAAGGTTGAAAGTGTGGAGGTGCACTTGAAAACCAGACAGCAGCTACTGACATTGCTGAAGCAGAACTTAGTGGCAGCTTAGGAAAGAATGAAGATCAATGCTGACAGGCATAGAACTGAAAGAAACTTTGAAGAAGGTGACTGGGTGTATCTGAGGTTGCAACCTTACAAGCAAAGGTCATTGAGGCAGAGCAAGATGGGGAAATTATCTCCAAGGTATTATGGACCCTTCCAAATTTTGAAAAAAATTGGTCAGGTGTCTTACAAGTTAGATTTGCCAGCAGATTCCAAGTTGCATCCCACGTTTCATGTTTCATGCTTGAAAGCAAAATTGGGTCAGCATGTAGCAGCCATTCCTACTCTTCCAGCTGTAGATGCAGAGGGCATCTTGAATCCTGAACCTATTGTTGTGTTGCAGGAGAGGTCCCATCGGTTGAGGAATAGGACTGTGACTCAAGTCTTAATTCAGTGGCAAGGGGAAGGTGTGGAAAATGCTACTTGGGAAAATTTGTACCAGCTGCAGCAACAATATCCTCACCTTGTGGGCAAGGTGTTTTAATGGGGGGGGGGGGGGGGGTATTGTTAAGTGTAGCTGGAATAATGTGTTTTGTATGTTGTACAATAAGAGGGTGCTGGTGTTGGGATGCAGAGCAAGCTGGGATGCAGGGCTGTGCAGGCTGGGATGCAAGGTTATGCAGGCACTAATGCATCAGTGATGCAAGAGAGAGTGCAGCAACAGTGAACAGTGATGCAGCAGTAAGTATACGTGTCTAGGGTCCACATGTGTGATGTATTAGAGTTGGTTATTGACTGTGCAATTCAATTAGAGTTAGTTAGGGATTGAGGGGTCTTGACAGTTGTCTTAGTGTGTATAAGAGACTTGTGAGTTGTACATTGGACATTCAAGCAAATTGTATTCTTCAATGAGACTTTTCTTTTTCTTTACTTTGTTATCTTCTCTCTCTATCTTGGAGGCCTAGCTGACCTCGAATCCAGCTACCCAATAATCCCACAAATCCAATCTTAACAAAAGTCCAATTCTAACATAAATGAATTGCTTAAAATTTACCTCTCAAAATAATTTATGGGGCATATATAATAACTGTGTTTTAGTTCACATTTATTGTTATTCCATGCTCCTCACAACTTCTTTCTCACAATGTGGAAAAATAGGCACTTAATCACAATTGCTTATGGTTTAAAGCTAAGTTATACCTTGTATTAGTGCTTTACATACTTCCTCAGTAGTCACATTCAAGGCTTTTGACAATATACTTATGTTTTGTAGTCTCTTTGGCTCAAAGACATACTTGCTTGGAGGAGTCTTCTTCTTTTCTTCATCACTCTTCATTGAGTTTTTTAAATTGTCTCCAAAAAGTGATTCAATCATTTCCTCATCCAACCTATTTCGGGATTCATAATATGTTCAATTACACATAAAGAGAAGAAATATATTGTAGCCAAAGAAACGTACGAAAAATTCTAAAGCTATCACCAATTTTATTACAAAGGGCTTGCAAAATGACGTGACAATTATTGTGATTTGTGCTACTTCAACAACATAAAATAAATAGTATTTTTTTTTTTTTTTTTGGTGATTGGTGACACATGAGTTTGTAAGATTAATGTAGTAAAATTTTTAGTATCCTAATATTGTTAAGAACGTAATGCTAAAGCAACTTACTTAAAAGAATGTGGCAGCATATCCCACACCATAGGTTGATCTGGGGCAGCTTTTACCTTGTCCCAGTGGAGTGACTTCAATTTTGGTAATGGAGCTGCATGTTTCCCCAATGGAATAGATTGAGGCGGTCGAGATGGTGGAGGATGTTGGGTGTACACGTGTGAGTAAAGTCCCACATTGAATAAAAATTAGAATAATGAGTAGTTAATATAACACAATTAAGCACATACCCATTCGGCTTAAGCCTTTTAGGTTAAAGTATGTCTTTATATGTTATATTAATTACTCAAGGAAGCTCCCCAAGGTGTTTATCTCCCCAACAAGTGGTATTAGAGCCCATGGTGGTATGGGGCAAAGGTGGCAAGGTTATCAAGGTTCCTTTCGCAGTTGGAGCGGGAATGGAGTGTGTGTACTTGAAACCCTTTCACAAATAGAGTAGGGCGGGTCCCTTTTGCAATTAAAGCGGGGATGGTATATTACACCAAGCAAGCCCATAAAGCCCACACAAACGATCTTAGAAAAGGCCCAACAAATGAGTATTATTGTCAATGGTGCTAGACAACAATGAGGTGCGAGGTTCCTATGGAGGATAAAACCAAGCAAGCCCATAAAGCCCACACAAACGATTTTAGAAAAGGCCCAACAAAGGAGTATTATTGCCAATGGTGCTAGACAACGATGAGGAGCGAGGTTCCCATGGAGGATAAAAGATATGCGGGGTTGACACATGAAGGCCCATGGATGATGCACTAGTGAAGGAAAAAGCCCATTAGGCAAGGGGGAGCGAGTAGGACTTATTCATGGCCCACAGAAAGGTTTTGATACTCACAGAGAGGTTTTGAAACTCGCAGAGAGGCAGAGACTCACACATGAGGGAGAGATTGTTGGGTGTACACACGTGAGTAAAGTCTCACATTGAATAAAGATTAAAAGAATGAGTAGTTAATATAACATAATTGAACACATTTTCATTAGGCTTAGGCCTTTTGGGTTAAAGTATGTCTCTATATATTATATTAGTTACTCAAGAAAGCTCCCCAAGGTGTTTATATCCCCAACAAGTGGTATTAGAGCCCATGGTGGTGTGGGGCAAAGGTGGCAAGGTTATCGAGGTTCCTTTCGCAGTTGGAGCGGGAACATGATGTGTGTACTTGAAGCCCTTTCGCAAATGGAGCAGGATGGGTCCCTTTTGCAATTAGAGCGAGGACGGTATATTACACCAAGCAAGCCCATAAAACCCACACAAACAATCTTGGAAAAGGCCTAACAAATGAGTATTATTGCCAATGGTGCTAGACAATGATGAGGTGTGAGGTTCCCATGGAGGATAAAAGATGTGCGGGGTTGACACATGAAGGCCCATGGATGATGCACTAGTGAAGGAAAAAGCCCATTAGGCAAAAGGGAGAAAGTAGGCCTTCTCCAAGATCATTTCTCTTTTTCTCTTTTTCTTTTTGAGAAAAATTTGATCGTGGGTTTGAATGTGACTTTTTTACATGTTTAACCCTATCATTTAAGTTTTACAAATTGATAAATTTTAAATTTGAGAATTCCAAATAAGGAAAACCCTTTAAATAGCAATATAAATAATAATACCTCTATTTTTTTAGAATAAATAAAATTAACATGTACCATTGTACCTAGATAATAGGGAAAATAAAAATAAAAAGTTAAAAACTTATTGAGAGGAAATAAAATTAATAGGTCTGACACTTGTTGTGGATTTTTTTTTTTTTTTTTTTTTTTTCATTTCCAAAGATAATCACGTGGCTCGCACTAGAGGAAGCAAACGAAAGTTGAAACTTGAAATCAAATAAAAGAGGAAAACAAAGCTAGACTCTAGAGGATAACATAAAATAAAAAAGTAAACACCACTCACTGGTGGATACAAAACGGAGAAGAAGAAGAGGGTTGGGTTCATTCAGGAAAACGGCAACCAGACATGGTGGTGACCTGAGATTGATGGGTTTGAAAAGTTTTTTTCTTTCTTTCTTTTTTAAAGCCAAAATCTGATAACGGCCGAAATTGACCAGAATTGCCGAAACGCCCTGAAATTGGCCGGAATTTGACTCGAGGTGGAACAAGTGGTATTACCATATCAAATTGCATGCCGGTACAAAATATTTCGGTCGTTCCGGCTGGAATGAAACGAAATTAATAACATTGCTAAAAATTTGACACTTACGATAATAGCCCCACCCCTTACAAAGAAAAATGAAATTACAATGTATATTAAATTTTCTTGAGTTTTTTTATTCAAAATTTTTTTTTCCTTCTAATTAAATTGACATTTCTCAGGGACAAACGACAATAAAGATGCTTTAACATCAAATAAGAATCGACAATCTACTTGTTGAAACGCCCCGAGAAGACTTAGTCCTCATTCATTAATAGGCATGATAATCATGCACAACATATTGTCATTACTTCGAAGAATCGTTTAGAATCTAGATCAAGGTCTGATCCAATAAAACGAATTTTTAATGTTGGTAATTTTTTATCTCCACTTGGTATGACATTATAACAAAGGTCATATGGTACTAGGTCTGATATCTCCATGGGATGCCAATTATATGCCAAAAAGTATTTATTCATCTCTTCTTTGATAACGTTATATGCTTTCGGAACAAGAAAAGTTGCACCACTTCCTGAATCAATAACAAATCCATTAGTACGATCAGCTCTCAATTGAAACACAGTTACATCTATTGGAAGCAGCACTTCATTCATGAAAATACTCAACGCTGTCACGTAGTATCTATTTACATTGGGTAACATTGGTGTTGATTGTACCATTGTTTGAGTATTTCCACTAATTTGTGCATCATCGCCAAAACGTAAAAATGTGTAGGTTCCCGCTTCATTGTTCCATGAAGGAAGGCAATATGAGAAACGTAGGTTGGTCACCGACTGTAGTTGGCTTAGGATTGATCGTCTTCCTGATCCCATACCCAAAATACCTGCTATTACATTCTCACCTCCCATTTTTCGACTAAATTTAATATTTTGATTTTCATAGCCCATACCAAAAACTAAATCTGGGAAGCTTACAGATTCCTCATTGGAAGGGAATGTGAATGTGTCAATCGAAAGAATACCCTTAGTGGAACTAAATCCATTAATATATACGGACTCATAAAGGCACACGTCATTTTTACATATTTTGGGAACACAAAGGGGATGTTTACAAGCTGCAGCATAGTATGTTTCAGACTTAACGGTAATCGAAACCTTCATATTTTAAGGGGAAACATATGGCGCACTTAGCAGCTTGAACCCATGTATTATCGGTACCAGTATCCAATAGCATTAATGCAGAGTATGGTGGTGTGCCAATGTTCATTTGAGCTATATATATAAAAATTTCCCAAAGAATACTCTATCTTAGGTTGTAGCGCTTCAATGCCTTGCTTTGTTGAGTTGATCGCATCTACAAAACCCATGGATTCGAAATGCAGTCGAGCTTTAGAAAGCTTAGCAATTCTTTAAGTGTTTTTCTAGTAGGCTTAGATTTTTTGGAAAGAGCATTGAATCAATAGAGTATCTTGGGATGAGCTTGATGCTAAAGCCATTGGCTCCAAGATAAGCAAGCATGAAAATGAGCAAGGTCAATAAGAAACAAAATACAATTGGTACATCAAAAAAGTTTCTAGCATACATTCTCCCACTCTTTGATTATGTGTTCAAAAATACGCCACAGGTTATATATAAGTAAAAGTTGAAACCACTTAGGTTGTGCATTAACTTTACAACGAAGGTTCTCTCTTTAAAAGGAAATGAAATTTCACTTAAAAACACAATGATTGGACTCTTAAATTCTTAATTAAAATATTTCTAAAAATAATTCATAATTAAAAGAAGAAATAACTGCTAAAATAATGGGTATGACTACTAAAGGGTGAGAGAAAAAAAAAACTACCGTATAAATGATGGGCGTCACCTAATTATGTCAAGTTTAAATTTTATTTTATGACCATTAATTGTAATTCATCTAATCAAACTCCTAAAAATATGGGTCTGCCACCTACTATTTATATAAATAAATACAAATCTCTCTCTCTCTCTCTCTCTCTCTCTCTCTCTCTTAATACCTTAATTAAGGTATCCTTTTTTATTTAATTATTTCAGTCATCCCACCTTGCTATTTTCTGTTGGCTATTCAACTCCCTTTATTAACTATTCAAAAATGGGAAAATTAAAAATTATATCTTTCAACTCTAAATTTATTTGTTACCATATTTATGCAAAGTGTTAATCAAATTTAATTGAGATAGAATTTGATTAACACTTTCCTTTCAAATCTTAGTATTTCTTTATATTTTGATTCCACTCCTTTATGATTTATTCATTTCGTTCTAATCATCACTCATGAATGAGAGAAAAATCCTGCAAATTTTTCCTTTCAAGATAGAATATTTTTAGCGTTCTCTCTTTAATTTCAAATTTATTTGTAATTACTAATTTAGTCTTCCGACTAAATTAGTAATTCAACCAACTTTTTTTCTTGTAGATTAGTGCTTTAAAAAAAATTGACATCACATTTGGAAAACCATATCATATCTTATCAATTAATCGAGCTCCTTAGTTCTTCCACGAGTGACATGCATTTTTAATTGTTTATGTGCTTCTTAAAGTGGCCACTAGTGTATTGTCAAGGCCATAAGCCAATGTATTGTCATTCTGAACATTGAAATGTTACTTATCTATAATCTATAATATATAATACATATAAAACCAAAGACATTTCATATTTGGTTGACCTTGTAATTTTGTACAACTTAAGTTTTATAGATCTAACATCCCAAAAAAAAAAAAAGTTTTATAGATCTAAGAATTTTATGCATCATTATTCTAATATATATTTTTAATTGAATTTCGATTATATTTAATATTTAAAAATTTTTATATTAGAATATTGCCACATCATGTGTTATTTAAATGGTAGAATATACAATTCCATATACAGATACAATGGAAAAAAATTCTCTAACACCCCCCTGAACATTAAGGTAGTGGTCAAGAAACCCCTTGAACTATTATTCTGGCCAATTTATTTCACGAACTTCATATAACTACCAAATCACGACCTCTGTTAGTCACCCTCATTTATGACACATCAACATGTCGGTTCCTTCTTGCAAAGGCGGGGTGCGCGATACTTAATCTCTCTAAAAGCAGTTTTAGACTTAAAGTTAGTGCAAGCTTAGGAGTACGTAGAGCCTCTTAAAAAGAGACGGAGGAGTTGCTACCTGTTTATAGGTCCGGGAACCAAAACATGACTCATGAAGGTCTACCTACCAAAATAAGTTTGGAGTTAAGATATAGGATGGGGAAAGGTTAGGCACCCCAAGCCTACCTAGCTGTAACTAGCCTTCATATATTGTTACTGGATAATGGTTCAATGAGATCTACCTAATGAACCTATGTGAACACGCAGATGCCTCTAAGCCCTAAAGTTCGTCTACAGGTCATGCAAGTCAAGATAAAACAGAAGGCAGAAAAAGGATAATGTGAAAGGCAATCAATCTTGTGAAGGTCAAAGGAATGTATAAGCATATACACATCTAATCATGTGAGCATAGGAGCATGTGAACATGTAAGCATGCGTACATCCAAACATGTGAGCACAAGATGTCCAAGCATGTAAACATAGAAGCATCTAGATATATGAGCATGTGAACATGCAAACATGTAAACATCCAAAGATGTGAGCAAATGAGCATGAAAGCATGTGAGCATGTGTGCATTCAAGCATGTGAACATATGAACATGTGAGCATCCAAGCACGCATTCATCTTACTATCCAATCACCCGAACATTTAAGCGCGATCATCAAAGCATGTGAGCGCACAAGCATCCAACTGCATGAACATGTAAGCATCCAAGCATAAAAATATCATCATCCAAGTGTGTGCGCATGTGAGCATTTAATCATCAAAGCATGTAGACATGTGAAAATTTAATGTCCAACCATCTTTTTTTACTTACCAAATTCCCTTCCTAATTAATTTCCAAAAGAAAATCTTTTAGAATTAAAAGAATTTATGATCACTTTCTTTTCAAAATCTCATCATTGAAATAGTTGACAAAATATCTAATTCTCATTGATTAGGGAAGATTTTATCTTTTAAGTGATATCTGAAGACTTCCCTTAAATTGACCAATCTTTTTTCTTTTTTGAAAAAACCAATCAATTTTAAATTTGAATTCAAATCTTTAAGACCAATGTCCAAGGAAATTATAACGCATGTCAATCATATTAAAAAAGGAAGAAAAATAAATCATGCAATCACATTTTAATCAAGCCATTGATCACCCAATTAAATGCAATAATTTATTTCCAAACTCTATGGGGATATTTTTTGATATATAAGATAGAATTTATACTTGTGGAGTGACCATCGCACTAAGTGTGTGCGATGGTCTCTATGGGAATATTTGGCTATTCCAGGCACAAGATTAAATTAGGAAACAATGCAAGGGAAGATACATCGGCTGTCATGTTTAGATATAAAAGGAAATAAACATTATCATGCAGCAAAGGAAACGAATAACACTTGATCAGTCTAAGAATTACTATATCACCTTAATATGCAAGACCACATTCAATGCCATTTGAATTGATGAAATTAAGCCATAGTATCTCATTTAGTCAAGTCCACGTGCATAAGTTTTAGTTGGAACCAAATCCTTGCCTATTCAAATCCTTACCCATTTTATTATAAAAGACACTTCAGGAGGAAATAGTCAAAGCATCAAAATATGCAATATCTCACACGCAATAAATTCTAAACTAATGTACATCAACGAATTCAAGTAACGTGCCGGAGAAAACTTAATCAAAAGCCCTGACTAAAATGAAATTGTAAGCCACTTATTTTAAATGAAATTGCATTTTTTGTATTTATTAACTAAAAAGAAAAGAAACCAAACAAGGAGATATATACATACAAATAGCAAATTAAACCACATTAAGAAGAAATAACATATATATATATATATACACAACATTAGTAAAATAAAAAAGTAAATAAAAATAAAATAAAATAAAAATAGAATACCCTTTTCCCAGAAATGTGTACGCACCATTATGCTAGCGTACACATCTAGGGTTCCAACCCAATTCCTAGGTTTGTGTCATGCATAGAAAATAGAAATGAAGCACATGTAAACAACATGTTATCCCTCAAGAACAAAATATCACATGCTATATTAAAAAAAAAAAAAAAAAAAAAAAAAAAACCAACAACAAATAAAAAGAACACAAGACAATAATAAAACAAACTAGCTTCATCACACGCGTTACGTGCATGCAAAGAGGCTCTTTTTTTTTTAGGTCAGGTTTACATATTTTCCTACAAATACTAAGCATTGACTCATGGCCTTGTTTTTCACAATAATTTCATCCTACTTTATCTCTTCTATTTCCATGTCCTTACATTCAGGAACCTATCATCATGGAGAAACCTATTGCATTACAATAAAGTAAATAATTACACTTTTTATCCCGAAATTTTATAGTTCAAAGTTACAAAATAACAAAAAGAATGCAAAAAAATTGGAAAAAAAAAATCTATTCACACATGTAACTCACTCATATCCAACAAATAATAACTTTCAAGTAGAATTGAAAGGCAAAAAAAATGGGAAAAAGAAAAGAAAAGAAAGCAAATAGGGTAAGAAAACAGTGCAATCTTTTGAATCTTTTTCATGTCTGACTTCAATCTCATTTGGTCCTAAGTTCCTTACTTTTGCCACCATAAAAGCAAATATACAACAGCTTCAATTGGTCCAATAACCCTAAAAATAGTTATTATACAATGTTTATTATTTAAAATTCTTTTCATACAATTTCTATAACAAATAAATCAAAATCAAATAAGCAATAAAAAAAAAAAATAAACAGCACTAAGAGAATTACCTTGTAGGTCCTTCATTTGAGAGAGAAAAAGAGAGGTTATATATATATATATATATATATATATATCTGTGTATATAAAGATTAAATAGGAGGAAGGAAGACATTTATTTGTGTTTGATTTGTTTAGAAGGAATAAGGAGAGGTGGAAGTGCCTAATTTTAAGGAATATGGATAAGGAAATATCTTTGGGAGAGAGACGAACCTAAGATAGAGGAAAACTTTTTTTTTTTTTTTTTTATAATTTAGCTAAAATTTAGGAGTTTTTAAATTAGCAATTTTACATGTCTAACCATATTATTTAAGCTTTCTATATAGGTGAATTTAAGGGTATATTAGGCATCTAAAATGAAAGCTCCAAACAGGAGAAATCCCTTAAATAGTAGTATAGATAAAAAGAAAAACAAAGAATGAGATATGGTTATGGGAAAGACATATATCTCACCTCTTTAATACCTTACAGGGATGTAGATTGATTGATCCCTTGGCTGGAATCAGCTACCGTAGCTTTATGTGTGAATCAACAACTTGGATTAAAGTTCTTTTTTGGGTCTGATAAAGAAACTTAAGAATATAAGTATTTTGGAGTAATTTTTACATAGCTTTCGCTATGGGTGAATAGTAGAATCCTTTTGGTGGTGGAAATTGGAGGTATTTATAGGCTTAGTGGAGGCTAGAATTTGGTTGGACATTTTAGTCAGTCAATTGGTCAAACTGATTGACCAGAAAATCCCACCAAAAAGGAAATGAGTAATTTTAGGCTTCTAAGCAAAAGGTGTGTATGCCATAGATTGGGTTCATATGCATCATATACCAAGCGTACGCAAATTTTGTAAGCCCTTTGGAAATTAGGCTTTAAAATGGGTATGGGGCTTGAAAATAGATTTTGGGCTTAAGCTTGGTTTCTTGGATCACATTTTGAGCTCTATTAAGTCATTAGGCTCCACACATGGCGCTACATAAAATTCAAGGCTTTCAAGCATGGCATTGTTTCAAGTTAAATTCTGTATTAAGGCTAATCTTTCTTGGTGTATGCGAAAACCAGTCTCACCCCCTTAAGTGACATTGTTTAGAGTGATGCGTGCAAAGAGTTGAGTTCAAGTCAGTGGGTCTGGTTAGTTACAGAAAGCAATATATATGGCTAAGCAATAAGATACATGTACAACCTATATATGTTCATTCAAAACTAATTGTGCCAAACACACAATAGGCTTAATCCTTGCTTGCACAATCATTAGAAAAAGGAACACAGCTGAACTTCTATCAAACAAATATTACACAAAAAAGTGATACAATTTGGAGCACCAAGTAATTCTAACAAACACATGGCCAAAAAAATCACTATTTTAAGTAAGGGCACTTAAATAGATAGAATGGACCAAAGTGTACTAAACTAACTAAATGGGTTGAAATGCTAGCCTGATGTGGCTCATAATCAGAGAATGTTCAACAAGTATTTATAGATTAATATTACTCAACATATGTTAGGTCTCAAGACTAAATATATTGGCTCGAAGGTTTGAATATGATCTAATTGTGATTTAGAACTTAACAATAAGTAATGTTAAGTTGTTACTTTTTAAGCAAAATAAAATAAATAAATAGATGTGTTTGAAATAAGTTTGGATTCATTAAATATATGTTGAAAAATTTTGAGATTAAATTACTAAAATTTAATAGAATTTGGAATAAGTTTGAGATCTATATTTTTTAATAAATTTGGATTTAAAATAGTTACTTTCAACCCAAACATGTCTTTTCCCATTCGTAAGTAAGTACACTGAAATGGATTGAAATTGACCAAAGTGGACCAAAATTGACCGAATGAATTAAACTAGTCACAAACTCATGTGATGCATGAAAAAATATAATATAATAATTATTTTATAAGAATATAATGTAAAATTTGAATTTAAAAGTATGTTCCATTTTTATAAGTTTTAGATAATGGAACATGTAATACATTTTGCATTCAACAACAATGCACAACAATATATATATACACACACACAAATACACATAATTCATAAAAAGATTTAATTTTACATAATTATAATATTTTTTTATATAAATAAAGAAGATGTTAATAAATTTCTTTTTTTTTTTAAATATACCATAATTTATTGACTAATTTGAACATATCCAAGAATATATATATATATATATAGGCATTGTAGGGATAAAGGCCCAAAGTCACATATTGGGCCTTGGACTTGGTCCGAGGACATAGGATGGTCCGAGAAGGGACAAATAATCATGGGGAACTCCAATTTGAAAGTTTCACAAGTCAAGAACAAATGGAAGGTGATCCGAGGAGTAACACCTCCTCGAATATGACAAACGCGACCCAATTCAGTATCCCCATGGTCAAGATGGTCTTCTAGGACGCTCCAGCAATAAGGACGGACATCATACGCCTATAAAGAGCAACGGGAATTTAGGAATATCTGAAGAAAGCTATTATCACCGCATTAAATGCATTACAGCTACTTTTCTGTCCGCATTTATGTGGAGAAGACTCCTGAATAGTGTCACCTTGATCACCGCAACTCACAGAGAACCAAAAAGGCTGTCTGATGGGATGGATACTCGAATAGTGGGTTGGATGATTGACAAGTGGAGGGCTAGGATCACCAGGAAGGAGGTATATAATGTGAAAAACCCCTGAAAGGGTGTGGGATCGGAAAAATAGAGAAAGAACACTGTAGCAACCAGAACCGCACTAATAATCAGTTTCATTGGTCTATACAAACATTTGCCTCCTCAGCAATACGTTCACCTAACCTTATGTACTTTGTTCTTGCATGATTGTCTTTCAAACCCGTCCTAGCCGTTGTTAGATTCACTAGGGCCTAGTTTTTCGACCCACTCTCTACAAATTTATTGTACTAGGCTCATTAACCCATAATCTCATACATATTAGGCTTGAGTTGCAAACCGTTCCCTTATAGGCGTAAATGCACTTTTAGTCCCTACATTTTGGCTTTTTTTTTCCATTTTGGACCCTACATTTTAATTTTACCACTTTTAGTCCCTAAACTAATTAACGTGTGTTATTTTCGTCATTTCCGTCAGTCAATCGACAGAAATAGCTGAGGTGGCACCCGGAAGAACTAAAATATTATAAAAATGCCACATCAACATATAAATTTAAAAAATTAATTTATTAATTTTAACTTAATAAAAAAAATCAAAACAAAATTAAAAATCAAAATTCACCTGAATTAAGATTTAAAGATTAAGAAAAAAAAAACTTGTAGTAACTTTCTCAATTTTTCTTAAATTTTCTTGTCAACCAAATACAAAATCATCAATAAACACTAAACTCAAACACAGTGCCAAACTCATTTTCATTTTCCTAGATCTCTCTCTCCCTCTTCCTCTCAAGTCAAACTCCTTTCTTGACTTTCTCTTATTTCTTTTTCTCTGACGATCCTCTCCATCGAGTGCCTTAATGGTACTTCCACCGCCAACGAGTGGACCGTTGATTGTTCAAGTCATTCTAGGCAGATCCGAGGTCGATTCCTTCGTCTTCAATGGCCCCTACTCTTGATGTTGGTGGCGGATCGGGTTTGGTGGCTGTGAATCGTGGGTTAACGACATGCAGCGGCGGTGGGCTGTCCTGGGCTTGGTGGGTCAGGCCGTGGGCTACCGTGAATCTGGTTTTGGCTGGGTTCGTGACTTTTGGCTGATTTGAGTTGCTGGGTTATGATGTGGTGGTGGTTGGCGGTGGTGTGGTTGGTGGGTTTGTGTTGGTGGTTTTCTGGGTAGATTTGGGTTTTCTAGGTCTAGATCAGCTACTGCTAACCTACATTTGGGTTTTGATCCCTACATTTTAATTTTACCACTTTTAGTCCCATAAACCAATTAACGTGTGTTATTTTCGTCCTTTCTGTCAGTCAACCGACAGAAATAGCTGAGGTGACAGCTGGAGGAATTAAAATATTATAAAAATGTCACATCAGCCATGACACATCAACATATAAATTTAAAAAATTAATTTATTAATTTTAACTTTATAAAAAAATCAAAACAGAATTAAAAATCAAAATTCAGATAAATTAAGATTTAAAGATTAAGATAAAAAAACTTGTAGTAACTTTCTCAATTTTTCTTAAATTTTCTTGTTAACCAAACACAAAATTATCAATAAACACTAAACTCAGACACAGTGCCAAACTCATTTTCATTTTCCTAGATCTCTTTCTCCCTCTCCCTCTCCCTCTCAGGTCAAACTCCTCTCTTGGCTTTCTCTTATTTCTTTTTCTCTGACAATCCTCTCCATCGAGTGCCTTAATGGTACTTCCACCGCCAACGAGTGGATCAGCGATTGTTCAAGTCATTCTAGGCAGATCCGAGGTCGATTCCTTTGTCTTCAATGGCCCCTACTCTTGATGTTGGTGGTGGGTCGGGTTTGCTGGCTGTGAATCGTGGGTTAAGGACATGCAACGGCGGTGGGCTTAGTGGGTCAGGCCGTGGGCTACCGTGAATCTGGTATTAGCTGGGTTCATGGCTTTTGGATGATTTGGGTTGCTTGGTTATGATGTGGTGGTAGTCGGTGATGGTGTGGTTGGTGGGTTTGTGGTGGTGGTTTTCTGGGTAGATTTGGGTCTCTAAGTCTGGATCGGCTACTACTACTTCTTCTGCTGTGTTGTAATTGTGAACAAGGGTCATAATAATCTTTGTACCACCACATCTGAGATGGGTTCGCAATTTGCAAGTAGTAGTGAACACCCTTGTGAAAGGGACGGATGAAGATTGAAGGGAGAGAGTGAGTTCAATGACGTTGACGTTGGAAGATGAGATGAGAAAAATATATAATATACTAAACTTTCCTTTTTATAATATCTTTGAAATAAACTGGGTTTTGTTTGAGTTTTTGGGTTTTTGAGTGTTTGAGATTTCTGGGTTTTCTTTGATTTTATGATTTTGGATATAAATCTTTGGGGAAGAATGAGAAGATCTTATGAGTTTTCAGCATAGGTCCTTCAGCATTGGTCTTTGTTCTCTTCTTAAATTTTATTGCATTATTGATTTGATTTTAAGTGAGAAAGGAAGTTGATTCAATAGGTTTAATTTTGAATTCGTGTTCTCGAATTTGATTTTCTGGGTTTGTGTTCTTGTGTTCATAGGCATTTGATTTTATTGTTTTTAATCCTTTTTTTTCTTTTTTTATTTAGTTAAAATTGACAAATTATTTTTAAAAAAATTAGATGCTGATGTGATATTTTTATAATATTTTAATTCATCCGGTTGCCACCTCAGCTATTTCCATCGGTTGACATACGAAAATAACACGCGTTAACTAGTTTAGGGACAAAAAGTAATAAAATTAAAATGTAAGAACCAAAATGAAAAAAAGCCAAATTGTAAGGACTAAAAGTACATTAAGTTAAAAATGTTATATAAGTTTAGAATTGTAGCATTTTTTTTTTCTTTTAAGGTAATCTTGTGAATATTTTTCATTTTTTTTTTTTGTAAAGGCTCATATCTCTAATTTCTAATGTTTATTTTCTTTGCATTTTTTTTCATAAAACTAAAGAGTTTGGCCTAAATATAAATAAATTTGAGCCCAAAAAAAAAAAAAAAAAAAAAAAAAAAAAACAATCAAGTTAAGGCATCTCATCAGCTTACCTCCTCCTGGCATCTCATGATTACTTCGTTGCTATATTGATATTGGGAATTTCTTTTAATGTCAGTATGTGCTGCAATTTCAGATAATGCCATTGGCAAAGAATTTGAAAGACTTGCACTGAAGAATAGGAATTTCGGGTTTATTACAGTTGGGTTTTTGCAATATAGTGCCGGTTATCTAAGTAGTCCCAAATCTTCCACATAAATGATACGTTATCTGATTTGAATTCCTCTGGAATTACCGTCAAAGTGACCAAATTATCCTTAGCTCTTTTCACAGTCACTTTCATGGGTACTCCAACTCTGTCCCCCATTATTTCAATAATCTGCCACAATTCACAAATCATATAAACCATCAGAATCATAATCATTAAAATAGTAAGCAACACACTCAATTAGGCAAAAGCATGAGTTTTCTGAACCCAAACTCAATTAAATTGGAAATTTTTGCACACCACAAGTATCATGTTATATTCTCCCTTCCTTTTTTCGGAAGTTAAGTTATATTCTCTGTCGATATCCTTCAGTTTCTCATCACAGACTTAAAATATTCTGACAATCAACACATTCAGTCATAAATCCATTATGAGGCCCTCAGGACCAGAATTCCTGCCAGCAGTCACTAAACTGTGGTTTAATCAAAGGAAAATGCACAACAATCTAAGATTAAGGTTATATATCCATTAATCACGAACTGCTCAAATTCCAGCCATTAAATATTTTAGTGTTTTTTACTTCTCATTGCAAAATGCATAATTTCCACCAACTGACATCAATTAAGGTCCCAAATACCTCCTCGATGCTTTCAACAGGTTTCCCATCAAATTCAATCACAACATCGTCAGGACGAAATCCAGCACAATCAGCAGGGGATCTACGAGTCACCTAGTAAAATAATCAGAAACCATCAGAAATGAGAAGATGCCTTTTTTCTTGATTATTATCAACGTCATATCTTCAGGAAATCCTTAGGATACCACAAATTCTATTTCCCAGCGTGGAATTAGTGCATATTCCTTCCATTTGTTACTATGGCAGAAGGGAACAGAATTCCTAAATAATATAAAATCAACACACAAATCAAGGCCCACTATTAATTTTAAATGGAAACATCAAAAATATATTTTGCTCAACACTGCTTTAGTGGGAAGCCACCCACTCCACCAGATAAACCCAACCCAAATCCTAACCTGGATCTGATTGACATTAACCAAAATCACTGTTAAAATATCAGTTCGTGCAAACAAAAGACCAACCACAGCAAAATAAATATGTAGTTCCTTTTGAGCCTCTAGTATTTTGATCAGAGTAGGGTTCACTAGAAAGCACAGCATACTACCCTCAAAAGTCAGGCCCCATCCAGACCCTAAATCTTACCTAAACCTCTGTCAAAATAAAGCAAAGTCAGTAAAAATATTTGGTCACAGACCCAATACCATTTTTCCCATCCTAGTGTGACAGACAAGGTTAATATCTATGAAAGAGGGGGTGGGGGGAGGGGATTGTAAACCCTACATGTAGCCCGCAAAACTCCATTGAGATAAGAATCTAAAGAGTAAGTTTGCAAATAAGTATAGAAATTAATAAAATATGCATCACCCAAAAAGAACAAATTATTGTGATCTTAGATATATTTTCAAGTATAACATATAACCCTTCATAAAACATGGCCAAGTACATTATAATACAAAAGGGTATCTCATGGGACCACCCTCTCATAGCATATGGGACCCACACATGTTGTGAGAGGGAGGTTTCATGAGACCGTCTCATAAGATGCTTTTTTCATTTTGCTTTATAAAATAAGATTGGGGGTGGAAACAATTAGAGGACATACCATAGGTACGAGAACACCCTTATTGACATTTGGAAATGTGATATCATTTCCTTTAAGTTGTGCAATCATCATCTCGTCAAGATCAACCACTCTCAGTCCAAGCCAAGGTCGAACCACCCTTCTACACAAAATTACCATCTATTACGTGCGCTCATATAGTTGTGATGCTTTCAAATGAATCTTTTTTTTTTTTTTGGGATAAGTAGATGCTTTCAAATGAATCTTAAAAAGTCTTTTGGGATCATACAAGAAACCTAGAATAAAATCCTTCCTTTTATGCACCCATACATGTTGAAACCACAATTTTTTATTTACCTAAGACCCAAAAAAAGTATTTTGAAACCAACAACCTCCCCCTCCACTCATTATTGTGAGGAAGTGTCATTTCAGCTAGTGCTCTTTTGCAAAGTAGGTGAATAAACAACATGAGAAGAAGCCTAGAATAAAACCTTAAAGGGAGTTTAAGCCTACCAATATGTAGCTCATAGGCCAATGCTCTAATAACCACAAAGAGAGAGAGATTGTCATGTATAGAAACCTCTTGTGACAGAAGCATCTATGAAATTTTAAGCACAAGTAGCTCCAATGGTTGGGGGAAGAATCAGAGTTGTCTGTCGTTTACTCATCAATTGGGAGCTACAGGTATGTACTGAGTATTTAAATGCAACTTAATCCATACTTTTTCTTCTTCATTTTTTTCCTTTAGAAATTTACTCACACAAAGGAAACACAAACCCCCAACCCCACCCATGCCAAACTTAAGGGAGGTGAAGGCGCCACTGATCCATAGGACATTGGCCAAACTTAATCCAAATGTATAAATTGGAAATATCTTGGAACACAATGAGAAAATGAAGGGTTTGATATAATGTGGACAATATTTCATCAAACAAACTTTTGCAAGCTCGCTCACTCAAGATATAAAATCTGACAGTAAATGAATTATTCCATGTTAACACTACAAACTAAATTTCCAATAAGTATCTGATTTTATGCTTAAAATAAGTAGTCCCATGCAAAAATATAAGAACATACCCACTTTTCTTGAAATGCTGTATAATTTTAGAGACCGAATCAACTGGTACAGCAAAACTGAGTCCATGAGCAGCAACCACTTTCATAGTATGTACACCAATAATTTCTCCATCAACATTGACAACAGGGCCCCCAGAATTTCCCTATGCCATATTAAGTAGAAAAAATCAATGTCAAGTATGTAACAAAGCCTCCAAGACTATACATACATACATACATACATACATATATATATTCATTTTATGAGGCATGATACCTACCTGATCGTGCATCCCCTTAGGGTCATAAATTTAAATGAAAACAACTTCAACCATCTCAACTTAAACCCTCTAAAGACACGTGTGCATGCACACACAGTCTTACCACATTAGTTGCACAATCCGTCTGTAAGTACTCTGTCCATATTCCAACCTGGCCCAAGTCACTGCTTTTACGGTCAACACAACTACATCCAGAGGGAACAATATGAGGGAAGGCATTAAGAATCAGTAACTTATAGTATCATTAACACACACACACACATATATATATGGATAATAACAGTACATAGAAATTTTGTAATGTGAATTTATTCTGAATACCTTACAATACCAGCTGAGATGGTATTATGAAGAGAAAATGGACATCCTATAGCAACAACCCAGTCCCCAGGACGAAGCTTACTGGAAGAACCAAGTGTTGCAACCGGAAGCGGGGTTTTTGAATGTATCTTTACAATTGCAACATCAGAATGTGAATCGGAACCCACAATTGTACCCACAAATGTCCGACCATCTTGCAAAGTCACACAAACCTGCAACAATTGTTCAGACATCAATATGAGGTGTATACCTCAGTACTAAAACTATTCAATGATATCTTAAAATTCTAAACAATTTAAATGAACAGAGAAATGATGAGTCCAATATATAAAGAAACTAATAAAGCAACAGCATGCACTGTACTGAAAGTTCAAAGCTTAACTTTTTTCCTACTTATGTTGTGCACAACACTCAGGGATAACATAGGGAAAGACAAACAATCAATGCATGCACAATCCACACATCTACTTATCCATCAGATTTCAACTGTCAATCATTTGCATCGCTGAATGCTGAACCAAAACTACTAGAAAAATCATTATTACAAGTTATTAAGGGAGACAGGACATACAAAGCGCCAAAGACACTGACCTTTCCTTTGACTGAACCCCCCTTGCCTTGAATATTATCCACAATATGAGCGCATGTTAAAATTGTACCATCCTGATCAATTATAGTTCCTGACCCTATTCTCTCATTAGTAATGCCATAGAACCCAAACCCTATCAAACACAAAGATTACGAACAACTGTTAGATCCTATTTTTAAACAAATTAACTAAATCTCAAACATATACAACCACCCAAAATATATACCGTGTGTAAACCAAAGATTGACTACAGCAGGACCAACCCTAGCAGCAGCATTTGCAATTGTATCTCTCCCCAAACAATTGCAACGTGGTTTGGGGTCACCTCCAACCGCCTCAGAGTTGTCGTTCTTTATATCCGATGATGGAACCGAACCAACTCTAGAAGAAAATAATGGAAGCATTCCTACAATTTCAAGCTTGAATTGAACCCAAAAACACATATATACATAAATAGGACACAATCTATTGCCAAATAAATTTAAGAACAAACCAGATTGCCATTGATCCGATGAAAGTAACGAAGGGCGGGGAAACATGTACGGCGTAATTGGCCACGGTAGCAATAGTGATTCCTGCAGAGCTACAGGAACCTTCACTGCTACATACGAAATAAAACCCAATTCTCAGTTCTGTATTTCAAGAAAGACCCACAAAGAAAGAATCAAAATTTAAACTTTAGCTACATTTGCTCCAAAATTTTATCATAACAAAAGCATATAAGTTTTTTTTTTTTTTTTTAAAGAACCAGTTGGAATTTTTGTGGTCTGTTTGATTTAAGAGCATACTAAATAAAACCCAATTCTCAGTTTTGTATTCCAACCATAGTTGTCAGTATCATACGATACGCAATACGTATCGTACTGTGTGTAAAAAATTCCGTATCGTATTGGCATATCGTAAATGTTTATGAATCATACGATATAGTGTGCGTATCGTATGAATCGTATCGTATCGTGTCGTAAAATCGTACGTATTGTACGATACGATAGACAAATGCTTTAAAATGAGTTTTTTTGTTAAAATTTGTACTCTTATTTGAATCTAACAAGTTGTTAGACTTGTTTTAAACACAAAATTATTATTAGTTTACTTAATGCAGCCTACTAAAATAACATATTCATAAGTTTTTTTTCCCCTCTCTCTTACAATTAGACTACATAGTACACACTTAACTTTCACTTTAATATTTAAAAATTTATTTTATTTTTATTGTTATTATTATAAGTCCAAGAAACTAGAATGCCAAAAAAAATTTTAAAATAAAAAGAACAAGAAAAGATAGTAAATATTAATGACAAATGACAATGAAGAAAATTTTAATAAAGAAATAAATTTGCAAAATTATAAACATGATGATAGCGTTGACTTAGATAGGGTTGATTAGGCAATTTGATGAATATGATGAAAATAAATTATAATTTTTGGGTCATTTGTAATATATTTTCAGTTTTGAATTTAAGTAATTTGAATGTGTATGTTATGAACACATGCTAGTTTAATTTATTTAGTTAGTTTGTTAAATATTATTATATAAGTGATAAATAAATTAGTCATTAGTTGAATATATTCAAAATTTATAATGAATATACCCTTTATATATATATATATATATATATATATATATATATATATATATATATTGTGGGGCCCCACATATTTGGCAACCCCGGCCCACTCCACATCAGGCCCAAGGTCCACGCCGAGGAAAGAGCATAATCCGAGGATAAGCAGACGAGGCCCAAGTCGTCTAGGGACCTCGCCGAGGAGGCCCATGTCCTCGGCAGGCCGACGTTGAAGAAAAGGAGCTGTCAATCACTCATTAAATGCACGCCACCGACATTCTGATCACATCAATGGTGAATTGACCAGCCAACAGTGATGCCTTGGTTGCTTCAACTAACAAAAAGTCTACAAAGGCGGCTGATGAGACAAGCACTCAAGTATAGGCTTGTATGATCAATAAGTGGACGGCAGAGATCAACTAAACAAGACTATATAATAGATAGCATCCCCGCCAAAAGGGGGGGATCTTCAGGGCGTTCAAGGACAACCCTTATATATGTCAGTTCTGAGTAAAGAGATCCTCGGACTAGATCCTCGGACTAGGCCAAGAACAAAATTTCTTCATGAACCTTTAGCCGAAGTCATCGTTATTATCCTAACAAACACTTAGTCAAATTCCTTGATTATTATTTCTATGAATCTCACGCCGATCATTGTTTGCTTTGTTGGTGCTTAGCCCTTCTACCCACGTTCTACAGATTTTATTGTTTAGGTCCAATTTAATTTGAGTCCTTACATATATGTATATTTATAATTTTTTATAAATTTTATTAAGTGTTTGTGTATCTTACGATACACAATTCGATATGATACACGATACGAAAAAATTAAGAATTGATTCGCGATACGATTCACGTTTTGACAACTATGATTCCAACAAAGACCCACAAAGAAAGAATCAAAATTTAAACTTTAGCTACATTTGCTCCTAAAATTTATCATAACAAAAGCATATAAGATTTTTTTTTAAAAAAGAAGCAATTGGAATTGTTGTGGTCTGTTTGGTTTAAGAACATACTAAATCAGGGACCGAACAAGGATTTGAACTTAGGGGGAGCGAAAGCGTGAACCAAAAAAATTTCAAGTGACATGGTTTATTAAAAAAAAAAAATCATGGTAGACAAAACAATTGCACTTTATTACCATAAATATTTAAGTCAAGAAGGAAATAATATGCACCAAAAAAGTTAAAAGTTACAATATGATATTCAAACTTTTTCAAAGAAGAATAAAAAAAAAAAGAGGACTTTGGATCTCTAAATTTTGGATAATTGGAATAAATATGTTGATTTTATCACATTGACCAACTCACCAATATAATAAACCCATACTTTTGGATGCAACTAAAAATCACACTAATGAAGTTTTCAAAATTTTCTTTGAGGATTGTAAAAAATTGGGATATTAATATTAAAAGTTGGCAATGCTACATCATCAATATTGGCTTCTAAAAGAATTTTGCATTTTATCTTTTGAAAAAAAAAAATTAAATATTGTAATTGACTTTCCCATAATTTATAAATCAATTAAAAAGTTATATAAATTATTGTCACCCATGTAAGGGATTTTTTTTTTCTGTGAGATTTTTTTGGTTATGAGTTATTGAATTATGATATTGGTGAATTTGTGGATTTTTTGTTGTGTTGTATTTGAACTATGAAGGGGCCATGGGTCTAAAGAAAAGGTTAAGTGATTAGTTTCTTTTGGGCTATTTGGACCAATCTAAAAATTTTAGGAGGGCCAACTATAAACTTTAAAATATAGGCATGCAAATAAAATAGCTAATTTGAAGAGAAGGAATAGCTAATTTGAAGAGAGAAAAGGGGAGTGGGGGGTGGCGGCAATTGCCCCCCTCTGCCCCTGAGTGGGTCCGTCCCTGTCTAGATAAAACCCAATTCTCAGTTTTCTATTTCAAGAAAGTCCCACAAAGAAACAATCAAAATTTAAACTTTAGCTACATTTGCCCCTAAGATTTATCATTACAAAAGCATATAAGATTTTTTTTTTTTTTTAAATAAAGAACCAATTGGAATTGTTGTGGTCTGTTTGATTTAAGAACATACTAAATGAAACCCAATTCTTAGTTTCCTATTTCAACAAAGACCCACAAAGAAAGAATCAAAATTTAAACTTTAGCTACATTTGCTCCAAAAATTTATCATAACAAAACAATATAAGATTTTTTTTTTTTTATATATAAAGAACCAATTGGAATTGTTGTGGTCTGTTTGATTTAAGAACATACTAAATAAAACCCAATTCTCAGTTTTCTATTTCAACAAAGACCCACAAAGAAAGAATCAAAATTTAAACTTTAAAATTTCTCAATTATACCAAAATAAAAAAATAAAAAAAGCAAAGAAGTGGTAAAAGAATCAAAACCCAGAAAAGAAAATTAGAAGCTTACTAGAATTTGAGTTGCTATTGGCATAGAAAAGACCCGACCCGGCAGAAGCGATTGCTATGATGCGAAGGAGAGAGTTTCTATTCGAAACTGAGAGCTTTCTCTGCCACAAAATTGTTTTTGAAAAAATTAGATAAAAAATAAATGAAAATTGGGACTGTGAGAATATTAATGAAATGTGGTTCGGAAATAAAAATGAGAAGATGAAACAGAAGAAGAGAACCAGAAAATTGGACATAGCTTCGATGAAAGCAGAAGACTACAAAAGAAAGAGCAGTTCTGTTTTTTTTGGATAGAAAGAGCAGCTCTGTTACAACATGCAGGATTTACTTGAATTATAATATGATAGTAAAACACAAAAAATATGATAGTAACTTATCGTGGGTGGGGTTGTGCCACGCTGGCAATCCGAGTGATTTTGTTTTTGTCCAATGAGATTGTTTTTAATTGATAAAATGACTGATGGGGTGCGCTGAAGGGTGTTTGGATTGACTAAATGGTCCTGTGTGATTTTTCAAAATGACGGATGGGTCTGTATAGATCTGACGGCTGAGAGATTTTGGGTTGGAGTGAATATAATGTAACGGCCAATTATTGATGTAAGGCTGTTTTCCTGGGATAGAAGATGCTGATCTAACGGCTGTAGATAATAGCAAATGGGATTTTTTGTTATAAAGACTTACAATACAACTCTTGAAACGTCTGGAGACGCACAAACGGCAAACCTTCAAAAGCCTCACTCTTGAAGGCCTTAAACAAGGCTTTTCAACTCATACATACAACTGAAACACTAAACGACGTAGGACAAGAGCTCCATAGGGGAACCCTTGGATTAACTCACCAAGCTTAGCCAATGTTTTTCCGAACATTAAGATGAAATAAAATTAATTTAAGTTGCTATTACAGGAGTAAAACCAAATTAATCATCATTAATATACATATATTATGGAAAGAATGATATTTAACTTGTTCACAGTTAAGTAAAGTGCATGGTTCAATTGATGGAATAAACTTCAGAGAAAAAATAAATAATAAATAAATCCGATACGCTCAAAAAAAAAAACCCGAAACATTTAAGATTCACAGTAACTCAAAAACGAAACGAAATCGTTAGAAGAGAGAAGAACGAATTAACAATCAACATTCAACAATGAGGGGGTGCAGAACAAAACGGTGGCGTTTTTGCTTCTCTTTGTTTCAGGTAAATTTTATTGTTTAATGTTTAATGTTTAATGTTCTATTTGGTTTGGTTTGAAAAATGTTTCTAAATTCACTTGAAATAATGACAAGTTTTTAGGAAATATTAAGATTAAGATGATGCTTCCGTAAAACTGTTTTCTAAGAAACAGAGCATCCTAAAACGAAGCTCAATTTTGTTTTTTGTTTGATTTGAATGAGAATTGACAACTGGCTTGGTTAATTTTTGAGATTTTAATTCTTGGGAAAACAAAAATAACTCAAAAATTTTTGTGGGTTTTGCTTTGTTTTCTTTTTGGATCACTTTTTTCCTGGGAAATTAAACAGGGGACCAGAAACTTTGTGAGGTTTTGGGTATTTCGGGTGTTATAATTTAGCGGAAAAGTTTCGAAATTGTGTTTTAGTTTTGTTTTTAAGATTACTTCATAGATGTCTCCAACTCAGAGTTGGTTCCTCGGACTAGGAAATGCATTATTTTAATGAATTTTGCAATAAAATGACTTTTCAATTTCTCTTTTTGATGAATTGGGTTCTCTGAAAACTCACCGAAAGCACTTGAATTTGTTGTTGAGAATTGGGTTTTTGCTGAAACTAATTAAACTTTTTTGTGTGTGTTTTGGAAGAATTTTTGTTAGGAATAGCAGTGGCAGCCGATGATGTGTCTCCAAAGCTCGGGACTGTGATTGGTATTGATCTCGGAACAACCTACTCTTGTGTGGATGTGTATAAGAACGGCCATGTAGAGATTATAGCTGTTAAATATTAGCATTGATACACGTTGAATATGCTAGTATGGATGCAAAAGCGAAAGTATAAAGTATAAAATACAATAACACACTAGGATTACGTGGTTCAGTTTAAAGGCCTACATCTACGGAGGAAACCCTAAGGGGCTATATCAATAATATATTATAGTGTAGTACAAATTCTATATTATAATGAACTATAACATGTGTATATATAGTAGACTAAACCCTAGATTAATAGACTTCAAGGGAACAGAATCTCACCCTCTTGGGTCGCATTCACTGATACTGAGCGTTTAGTAAGTAAACTTTATTCAACTTTTTGGATTAATATTGAATGTGGTTTTGTTGAGAACAATGATGACGTAGTAAAAATGGATCACTCGCACTAGTACTACGAAAAATGATTGATTAATAATAAATTGTGAATTCAATCAAACAATTATTTAGATGGTTGTAGTTTTTGGTTTTGTTGAGAAGAATGATAAAGTAAGTGAATTGGACCACTTGCCTTGATATTATGATAAATTATCCCATTTTCAAAAGTTTCTGACCCACACTGAAGAGTAAATCTCATGGTTTAAGATTTAGATTGATATGCTTCGGTTTTCTATTTTGGAGGGGTAAATTGAATGGCTTGTATGATTTGGTTTTGTTTGTAGGTTTGATGATCTGGAGGTTCAGAGGGATATTAAGTTTTTGCCTTATAAGATTGTGAAAAAGGATGGGAAACCCTATATTCAGGTGAGGGTGAAAGGTGAGACAAAGGTGTTTAGCCCTGAGGAAATCAGTGCTATGATATTAGGGAAAATGAAGGAGACGGCCTAGGCATATTTGGGGAAGAAAATCAAAGACGCAGTTGTCACTGTTCCAGGTATGGTCAAAATTGTTTCTTGAAAAGTTTGTTTCTAAATCGTTACTGATGTATATAAATAGTGCATTATCAAATTTGCTTATAGAAATCGGAGTTTAGGATTTTTGAGTGCTAATATAACTTCTGAATGAACAACTGAACTAGGACTATGTTCTGTACACTAGGATTAGTGCATGTTGAATTTTTAGCATATTATTTTTAGGAAAAGCTGCAAAACAGTGAAGCATAACCAATGTAAAAAGGACAGATTTTTGGTTGATATTTATAAGAGTTGAGAACTTGTAATTGCTCTCTGTCTATGTTTCATGGTCTAATGGTTTTATATCTGTTGCTTGTTGTAGCCTATTTCAATGATGCACAGAGGCAAGCCACAAAGGACGCAGGCATCATTGCCGGGTTGAATGTGGCTCGGATAATCAATGAACCTACTGTTGCTGCTATTGCCTATGCTCTGGACATGAAAGTGGGAGAGATGAACATTTTGGTTTATGATCTTGGTGGTGGTACCTTTGATGTTAGCATCTTGACCATTGACAATGGTGTGTTTGAGGTTCTTGCCACTAGTGAAGACACCCACTTGGGAGGAGAGGATTTTGACCACAAAGTGATGGATTACTTCATCAAGTTGATTAAAAAGAAGTACAACAAAGATATCAGCAAGGATAACAAGGCTCTTGGGAAGCTTCGCAAGGAATGTGAGAGAGCAAAGAGAGCATTGAGTAGCCAACACCAAGTCCGAGTTGAGATTGAGTCTCTTGTTGATGGTATTGACTTCTCAGAGCCTTTAACACGGGCAAGGTTTGAGGAGTTGAACATGGACTTGTTTAAGAAGACAACGGGGCCAGTGAAGAAGGATTTGGAAGATGCAGGAGTGAAGAAAACAAATATAAATGAGATTGTCCTAGTTGGAGGAAGCACCCGAATTCCCAAGGTACAACTACTGTTGAAGGATTTTTTTGATGGCAAGGAGCGCCAAACAAGGGTGTGAATCCTGATGAGGCTGTTGCCTATGGTGCAGCAGTTCAAGGTGGAATCCTCAGCGGTGAAGGTGGGTAAGAAACTGGAGGTATGATTTAGTTTTAATGTTAATTTGTTGTTTGATATTCATAGATTTGGCATATTGGTGACAAATTAATATGAGATTTTCCCTCTTTGGTTTTTTGTACGCATTCATTTGCTTGATGTTGCTCCTTTGAGTCTGGGTATTGAAATAGCTGGTGGAGTGATGACAAAATTGATCCTAAGGAATGCTGTTATCCCAACTAAGAAGTCTCAAACCTTCACCACTTACCAAGACTAGCAAACCACGGTGTCCATCAAGGTATGACATGAATACATGCAAGAATGAAGAAACCTTTCTCTATAATAAGCATCCTCTATTTGGTGTTGTTAGACTAACGTGACTTTGAAAATTTTCAGGTCTTTGAAGGTGAAAGAAGCTTGACAAAGGATTGTCGTGAACTCAGGAGGTTTGATTCATCTGACATTCCACCTGCTCCAAGGTAATCTAAAACAGAAATGGACTGTTATAATTGTCTATCGTCACTAGCTTTAAGGAAACATAAGATTACTGCATTGCAATGATTTTTATATCCTATATTACTATAGCTTGCCTATTGTCACTAGCTTTAAGGAAACATAAGATTACTGCATTGCAGTGATTTTTATATCCTATATAACTATGGCTTGCAGTTTCCAAGCAATGTTCTGATTCTCATTGCAAGGGATTCCCCCAAATTGAGGTTACCTTTGAGGTTGATGCCAATGGCATCTTACATGTGAAAGCAGAAGACAAGGCAGCTAAGAAGTCAGAATCCATCACCATCACTAATAACAAGGGACGTCTGAGCCAAGATGAAATCGATAGGATGGTGAAGGAAGCTGAGGAGTTTGCAGAAGAGGATAAGAAGGTGAAGGAGAAAATTGATGCCAAGAACAAGTTGGAGACTTAATCTACAACATGAGGAGCACCATTGGTGACAAGGACAAGTTGGCAGATAAGATTGATTCAGATGATAAGGAGAAGATTGAAAGCGCTTTGAAAGAAGCTCTTGAATGGTTGTATGATAACCAGAACGCAGAGAAGGAAGATTCTTATGAGAAATTGAAAGAGGTTGAAGAAGTATGCAATCCAGTTATAAAACAAGTTTATGAAAAGAGTGGTGGAAGCTCTACTGGAGCTAAGGATGAAGAACCAAACGATGAGTTGTAGAATGCTTGGAGCATAGGGTTCAAATTTGTAGAGTTTTTATTTTTATTTTTTTCTGACCTGCAAAGTTTGTGAGTAGTTAGCCAAAATGCTCATTACTGGATGTTATTCCTTTTTGAGTTCAAAAATTTCAAGAATATATACATAATTTTCTAGTAATCTGAATTTTCTTTGTTACATAATTAATTTATTTCAATTGTGAGGTGGTGCACATAGTGATGTCATATGCAGATGATGTTTGTGATTATGAGATAAGAAAGCATGACACGCATGACCATAAATCAAATTCTACAGATTTTATGGTGCAATATGCATAGATTTCAGCTCGTAGAAAGGCAAATGGTATTCTAAGAAAAACAAGACTTAGGTACAGTACTTAGGTGTTGTTCCTTAGGTTCCTCTTTTAAGATTCTGCCATGTGAATTTTTTCTTATGGGATGGAAGTGTATTTTTAGTTAAATAACCACATGGCTGAATCTTAAAAAGGGAATTTAAGGAACAGTACCTAAGGTACTATACCTAAGTTTTGTTCTTCTAAAAATTGCTTTGAAAAACTTCTCTACAGACTGCTGTTCATTAATGTCTCCATCATAACTAGAGAGCTTAGCCTCTTCTTCCTTAGCAGGTTCCATCATCAACAATACCTCCAATTGTTGCAAACCCAAACCATTACCTGCTTCCCACCATTGGATAAAATTATAATCGGGTGTTGGCATGAATAGGGGTGTTCACCAAACATCATAAACCGCACAAACCGCAAAAACCGCACCAAAAACGCTTGCAAAATGGCATAACCGCACCACACCATAAGTAATAGTGCACCGCACCGCACCTTCTCTATATATTAATTTATTTATTTATTTTTAATATTAAATATATTATTAATAATTTAATAACCCTAGTTTTTTTTTTTTTTTTTTAAAGTTTAATAACCCTAGCAAGTGTTGACTAAAAAAGCCAACCCAAAATAAAGAAAAACTAACTCAATAATTTAAAACTTAGCCCAAAAAAAGGGAAAATTTAGTTTTAGGCTGAGTAGGAAACCGACTTCAAACCGCATCTTATACATATTATCGCACATGTGACCACAAAAATGAGGTGCGGTGCGGTTATGGTTTTGGCTAAACTCTAAACTGCACCACACCGCACCGCACCGCACCGCACATGTGACCGCAAAAATACAGTACGGTGCAGTTATGGTATTAGCTAAACCGCACCACAAAGTGCGGTGCTAAAAATGGCCTAAAACCGCACCGCAGCGCACCACGAACACCCCTAAGCATGAATATGTCTGCATTTTCAATGTTAAACACAAGCACAAGCACAAATGCACTCCTATTTTAGCCCCCCCAAAAATAAACAACTCACATAGGGTAGTCACTATTTTTAATTGGGTCGGTAGTTTCACATTTATTTTAATTGGTCCATGATATTTATCTCTTGATAAATCTATCTAATTGTCCTGATATTTTATTGAGCATGTCCAATTTTAATTTAAGATCCATTGATTATTGGTGACTGTTACTAAGGATAGAATTGGATTAATGCAAAGAACTCAGATTTCATTGCCATTGGATGAACCCCACCTCCTGCCTCACTCCCACACCCTATACATGTTGTCCTCACCTCACACGAGGGAGAGACCTCATTTTCTCAGAAATTCCCATCATTCATTCCTAAAATCCTCTCTACTACTCTCTTATTTCCTCATGGTCACATGTCACATGTGAGTTGTGACATGACCATAGGTACACACCCAAATTCTCCTCAGCCAGTTAAGCACTAATGCCTAGATCCGAACCCTTAAAGCCACAAACACATTCAACTAAGCCCAGCTTCAAGCTTCAAACTTCAAACTTCAAACAAAACCAAACTCCAACTACACAGGCCTAATCTGATAATCAAATAAGACCCATTCCAATCTTAAAAACTTAAAACCCACATTGAAACAAAACAAAATTTCTTATTGAAATTTATAAGGCCCAACCGGGAACACTCCAATACTACTTCAAAAACTCAAGCCCAAATTTTTGAGTCCAAAGAACAAAACCACCGACCACAGAGATTCAAACTAAATTACGAAAACACCATAGGCCCATGCAAAAATTACAAAATTGCCCAAAACTTCCTAAACTCACACATTGGTCATCCATATTTCTCTAAATTATACATAGGCCCCCAATATTTCCAAAAATTATACTTTGACCCCAAAACTTATCAATTATATTTTGACCATAACTTTTTCCAAAAAAATTTTCATCCCCAAAACTCTCAAAAATTGCCCAAAAGCCCCAAGATCATAAAAATGTCATTTTTTTTATTTCAACGCCAATTTTCATCAAAATAAATAAATGAAGTGTCTTCAAGGGCTATAAATTTATGAAATGTTTAATCACACAAATTTAACCATTATGTTTTTTGTTGTCTTTTTGCACGAAAAAGATGCGTTGAAGGAATGAATTGTAAGATTGAGCTTGTTGTGCGATGATATGGAGTGAGGTTTGATATATAATTCAAAAATGGAATTTTTATTTTCCAAAAATAATTTTAAAATAAATTCTCTCTAAAAAAATAGTTTAAAAAACAGTGAGTTTCAGAATGTATTTTTACTTTGAAGCATCTATGTTTTACTTTAAAATATAGTTTTAAAATAAATTCTCTCCAAAAATTCTAACTACCATATACTCAAGTTACCATATAAATAGTGAGTTTTAGAATGTATGTTCGCTTAGGAAGTCTTTTATGGTTTGTTTGGATTAAGGGAGAGTGAATTTTGCCCAAAATTAGCCTATTTTCACTTAATTCTACTCTATTTCCTTTCACTTCCCCTCAATCCAAATGGGACAATAGCTAATTTGGAGATAAAATTGGTTCTCCACGGTTCTTCCCATCTAAGCTCACAACACTTATTCCTCAAAATGGTTTTAAGCTATTGCGTCAATGTCACCAAAACCTTGCAGTAGTTTCGTGACGAGCACATGGAGTGCACCAATTTTTTATTCGAATGAGGCAATCCCACACTTATGTCATATTAGAAATCTCATGCTGCTACCATAAAGAAACTGGTATAGTCTGTGTCTCGTCATGAAATTGTAGCAAGGATTTGTTGACTGATACAAAGACTAAAAAACGTGTGAGGAAAAGACGTTCCATGAAGTAGTAGCCTTTTCTTTGATGGCAAGGAGCCAAGCAAGAACAAGGGTGTCAACCAGCAAACCACAGTATCCATCAAGTATAACATATGAATCCACGCAAGAATGAAGAAACCTTACTCTATTATAAACATGCTGCATGTAGTGTTTTGAGACTAATGTGTCTTCGAAAATTTTCAGGTCTTCAAAGGTGAAAGAAGCTTGACAAAGGATTGTTGTGGACTTGGAAGGTTTGATTTATCTGGCATTCCACCTGCTCCAAGGTAATCTAAACAGAAAATGGATTGTGATATTTGTGTATTGTCACTAGTTTTAAGGGAATAGAAGTTTACTGCATTGCAATGATTTTTATACTATATAACTATAGCCTATAGCTTGTGGTTTCAGACTAATGTTCTGATTCTTATTGCAAGGGAGTCCACCAAATTGAGGTCACCTTTGAGGTTGACCAATGGTATCTTACATGTGTAAGCAGAAAAAAAGGCAGCTAAGAAGTCAGAAGAGGATAAGAAATTGAGAGGATGCTGAAGGAGGCCGAGCAGTTTGCAGAAGAGGATAAGAAGGCGAAGGAGAGAATTGATGCCAGGAACAAGAGTTGGAGACATACATCTACAACACGAGGAGCACCATTGGAGACAAGGACAAGTTGGCAAATAAGATTGATTTGGACGATAAGGAGAAGATTGAAAGAAGCTCTCGAATGGTTGGACAATAACTAGCACCTGGAAAAAGAGGTCAAGATTAGTACTTAGGCGTATAAGGAGAAATAGTGTACCATTCATATATTGAAGTATTTTTTAAAGCTTTCATAGCAAATTCGAAAACAATTTAGTGTATCATATGAGGATGCTTATGAGCTCATTCCAAATAGAAGTAAATATGTTGTAAGTTGTAACAGAATGTCAAGCTTTCTAAAAAAACTTCAGAATGTTCACATTGGGGAGCAGGCTGGAAATTGGCTTTTGAAACATTTAACCGTGTGTAATTCTTTCCTAGAGAAAGAAATTTCTACAATAGGTAAGGTCCTAATTTTGATACGAGTGTTTGTTGTGAAAATATGGTGGATCAGTACACAAAGTGGCGAAAATTATCTGCTAAAAAGTAAAAATAAGCATTGTGCTATGCCGTATACATAGATTTTTTGGATCTTCTTGGACATTCTTTTTAATCAGACATGTCCTTGACAAGTCACTAACCCTGTATGGAAACAAAATAAATTTGTCTTGGGTAAGATTAAGTACTAGAATAGTAGGATTTGTCTAGTTGACATTACTGATTAGGATAATGACTGTTACAGTCTGGTTTTTCTTTCCAAGCAACAACGTGTTAATTTCTAATTTAGATCTGCATTTAGCTGACTGAATATGCTGTTATTTGTTATTAAATATCCCCAAATAAGATTTCAGTCTAGACTACTCAACTCAACCCAACAACCTCGGATCAATTGTTTAGAGTATGCAAGCAATTCAATCTACATGGTTTAAAGCTCCACATGAATAAATTAATAAATAAACTTACAAACTGATTGGTGATGAGCTGTATCTTTTAAACACACCAAGCAATTTAACCTACCAGAATGATACCAGAGACTTTGGACAGTATAAAGCTTAATGGCCTGTTTGGAAGTTTAGAGAGGAAGGAGAGTAGAGGGGAGTAGAGGGGAGGGGAGTAGTGGGGAGGAGAGTAGAGGAGAATAATTCCCCCCCACCTTATTTGGATGTTTTTAAAATTAGTAAGGGGGAAGGAAGTAATTAGCCCTTCTCCTTGTGTAATTTTGTTAATATAATAAAGGTAAATTAGGTAATTTAGTTGATCAATAGTTTATGTACTCTACTCCTCCTCCAAATCTCTCCAATTTGGGGGAATTAAAAATGGGGTACTAGAGGGAATTGAAACCCCTCCAACCCCCTCCCCCTCCTTCTTTAAAAAACTTCCAAACAAGGTAATTGAATTACTCTCCCTCCCTCTACTCTACTCTCCCTCCTTTTTTAAACATCCAAACAGGCCATAAGAGCTTCTAAGCTCTTTGCAAACATGATCTAACATGCCCAGAAATTCTCTCACAATGACAAATATCCGAGGTGGGTTGTCTTCGTGTTTGCTCACATCTCCACGAAAGTACTCAGTAATTTCGTTGACATGTGTTAGATTTCTTTGAAAATTATCAAGGGCCAAATACCTGCCATGTCATTTAAAATGTTAAAACATACTTAATTGGGGTTCAACTTCTTTAACTCAACCGAACAAAAACAAACCACAGTCTTCTTTTGGCTCAGCCTTTTAGGTTCCCTTTTAATTTTCAGTCACTTGTCTAGTTAAAATACTTCAACAAACAGCGTTAAAAAGACTCTCTTTCTCTGTTTTTTCTTTTTCTTTTTCTTTTTCGTCTTCCCTTTCCAACGATAACACATCAGATACGTCTTCAAATCTCAAACTTCAAGTTGGAACTTTTCCTTATGCTGAGAATAACTTAAGAGTTTGGATCAATCTTCCCAACAAGTTTTTTTATTTCAGATTTTTATCAATACCATATAGTAAATATATCATTATCATCAACAAAAGCCATAATTTTTTTTTTTTAATTTTATTTAAAAAGCTCTCTTTTTCTCTCTCTCATGGCTTCCTCCGTAAATCCAAATCTCCAAAACCAAAAATCCAAATCTGCTGATCAAGCCTCAGGACTCCATTGAGCAGTAGTTTGCAACAACATTTGGTTCGTCTTTTTTGTTTTTGTTTTAGTAGCTTGTGGCTTGTGGGGTTTTGAGTGGAGGCTAAGAGCAAGTGACCGCCAAAAAAAAATCATAGACCCAGTAAACCAGCACCACCACAGACCACCATAGACCCACCACGCAAAATACCTATACCAAACCCACCACCATAGCACCGCCGATCTCCACGGAGCAAAACCAAGCCACCGGTCTGATAGAGAGGGAGAAAGAGAGCAAACCACCGAGTCCACAACACTGCCGATCTGAGAGAGAGGAAGAAGGTTTGCAGATGCGATACCCATGTGCTTCACAAAAAATCAAAAAAATCAAAACGTATGGGAAGCAAACATTTTCTGTTGATTTGAGAAAGAGAGTTTGAAATATGAAATGGGTTTGGTGAGAGAGACTGTGGTTTGTCTCTGTCCGGTTGAGTTAAAGAAGTTGAACCCCAGTTAAGTATGTTTTAAACTTTTAAATGACGTGGCAGGTATTTGGCCCTTGATAATTTTCAAAGAAATCTTGTCCGTATACTGGACCCTCTCCATTTCAAAAGGAAATGGAGAGGATCCGAATCAATCTTCTTCTCCCTGCAAGTCTTTCAGAATTTTCTCTGCATAATTTATGAAGGATCACATTGAGTTGACAAAGTTTCCATTTTGTTCATCCATACACAAGTCCTTTTGTACTAGATGTTGCAGTTTGGCCAATCCATCTGATAGGGTTGAGACAGAGCTTGCAAGAACATTCAAGTCAATTGTAGCTGTCTCTTTCACATTGGAGAGTTCTTGTTCGATGCTAGGAGGTCCAGCCCACTTGTTTGTCACATTAGTCAAAGCTCAATTAATGAGCTTGCCTCCTCATGCTTCCAAAGTCAGGTTTTGGTTTAATGCAAAGCTGGACAAGTGTGTGAGACACGCTGAGGAGGGAATAAGGAAAAGAAAAGAAAGGCCATTCGGCCAAGGTGTGTGATTAAGAGAGAAACACACTGAGGAAGAGCTGAAGCAAGAGAGCCATTCGGCCATTGTGAGAAAAACACAAATAAGAGTTTCAGGAGGTGCAGTACGAAGAGAGAGAAAAAAAACACAGTGAGAGTGTGAGAGAGCAAAAAACAAAAAAGAGACATTTTTTTTTGCTCAAGTTACACATAAGGAAGATAAATTGGTGGAGTTTTCATGAAGTTTTTGAGTGCTATAGTCATAGAGAGTTGGAGTATTCATATGAAGATTTTCCCACTGGCTTTGTGGTGAGATTGTATATACTCCTTGAGATTTATTTGTTGTATATTCAATTTATTGTGGACTCAAGTTTAGCATAAACTTGATAGTTGTAATCTCTATTTCATAGTGGATATTTTTCGAAGCTGCCCCGTGGTTTTTCCCTCTACACCGGAGGGTTTTCCACGTAAGATTTGGTGTTGTTATGTTGTTGTATTTATATGGTGCTTGCTAAAAATTTTTGTTTCCATAATATTGCTATTGCTTGGTAGTTATTTATTTTAATTCACATATAGACATTGAGGGGATTAGGATTTTTCCCAACTTTCTTCCATAATCAAACTGCTAATTTGATATATAAATATATATATATATATATATATATATATGATATAATATAATATAATCTATATATATCAATATATATTACTAAAAGTTGAAACGTAGTGTTTAACATAATTTGTCCTACAATTTTAAAATGGTTTTTACAATTTTCAGCCCTATAAATCCCAGCCCAATAAATCCAGCCCACTACTTATTTATTTACTTCCATTATGACCCTTTAATAAATTTATATAATTAATCTAGCCCACCTCTTATTTATTTAGTTCCACTATCAAGCCCAACCAAAACCCTTTTCAATTCAGCTTAAAGGAAAAATAAATAAATAAAAAATGTTGAAGCCTTCAGGGTTTTGTGTGAGCCTTTTCAGCTTTAAAAAAAAAAAAAAAAAAAAAAAAAAAAGGGTTGAAGCCTTTAGGGTTTTGTGTGACCAAATAGAAACGTGAGGAGAAAGAGAGTTTGAAGATTGTAACGTGGAGGGAAGCTTAAAGGGGGGGAAAAAAACGTTGAAGCCTTTAGGTATTGCGTGAAAAAATAGAAAGTTTGAAAGCTACCCACTTTCCTGCTCTACCATTTCGCAGTAATGGCCGCCTATTTGATTTCCTTCCTTCTTGTCTTTCTTTCCACGGTGTATAAATACTTACAGAACTTGCCTACTTCGATTGAGGTATCTCTACGTCTCAATTATTTTTTGCCCCATTATTTTGTTTTATGGTTTATGTTTCCCTTATTAGATTTTGTTATAATTCTATGTGATTCCAACTTCTTAGTGTAACTCTGATTTCTTAGCATAGTGTTGTGGTGTTAGCTTTCACTGTCTACTTTAATATCATGATTGTATAACATGGATTGGGTTTTAGAATTAAAGCAAATTGTTTTCCTAGTGTTTCAATTTTCTGCAGTAATTTTTCTGCATAATTGTGTTTATCGTGGTCTTTGGTTTAGACTTGGTTTGATATTCATGGTTTTAATTTTAAGTCATTATGCAAGTGTTTTTATTTTGTGCTAAAATTGTGTTTTTTAATCGAGATTTATAAGGCTGCTATTGTGTCACTGATTGTTTACTGCATCTTTTTTAGATGTTGAATTTTTTATTGCTGGGTTTTTTTAATTAAATATCTACCTCTTTTGGGTCTGTTCATTTTACATGTTACATTAAATTTAAAATGTTATATAAGTTTAGAATTGTAGCATTTTTTTTTTCTTTCCAAATATAAGTATAATACCTATATTAGTGAAACTTTAATTTTAAGGTAATCTTGTAAATATTTTTCATTTTTTTGCTTTTTTAAGGCTCATATCTCTAATTTCTAATGTTTATTTTTTTTTTTTCATTTTTTTTTCCTAAAACTAAAGAGTTCGGCCTAAATATAAATAAATTTTTGAGCCCAAAATTGAAAAAATAAAATAAATAAAAACCTACTGGGGGCCCCAAATATTTAAACAACCCCGGCCCAAGGCCCGCGCCGAGGAGGATATAGAGGCCAAGGGTAAAAGGAAAAAGCCCAAGTCCTCAGGGGGCCTCGCCGAGGATTCCCACCTCCTCGGCCAACCGACGTTGATAGAAGGAAAATATCTCTCACCCATCAAACATACGCCACCAACCTTCTGGCCGCTTTAATGGTAAAGTGACCAGCAAACCCAGGTGCCTTGGTCACTCCAACTAATAGAAAGTCTGCAAAGGCGGCTGAGAACTAACATAAAGCCTGCAAAAGCAGGTGATGGGACAACCCCTTATACACAGAGTTCAGATAGCCGACGAATGGACGGTTAAGATTAACCAAAACAATACTATATAACCAAGAGGATTTCCAACATAAAGGGGGAGGCCCCTGATATTTATCAGTCCTAAAAAAAGAAATGACAGGATTTAGATCAGCTCTAAGAAAAAGAGATCCTTGGACTGAGCCGAGGACGAATACATTTCACAAACACTCAACCAAAAATGATCAGGATCCTCACAAACACTTAACCAAAATCATCAAGATCTTCATAAACACCTAACCAAAGTCATGGTTCTTATTCTCGTAGAAAATACTTATCCAAATTAACTCGCCAATCATCTTTATGACTTTTATGTCATCCGTTGTTTGCTATGTTGGTGCCTAGCCCTTCTACCCATATCTCTACAAATTTTATTGTTAATGGTCCATTACAAATTGAGTCCCCACAATTGGCGCCGTCTGTGGGGAGGACTTGTGCACTAGCAAATACGACGGTTGGTGTAAAAAAAATCAAGAGCAACACAAAAAATAAATAAAAATAAATAAAAAATACAACACCAGAACAATACAGTTTACAGCAGCAACATTCATTCAGAAGTCTACAACAACAAGAAATAAGAGTATACGAAAAAGAAAAGAGATAATACACAATACAAGTCTGCTTCTTTATTAATATATGAAGAAAAAGTTACATCTCTTACAAGTGATGCCCGTGGGGCTTGTTCTAAAGCTAACTACAAAGATAGACGCTTGGCAAAGCTGGCAGAGGAACAAAAGATAGAAAAGAAGGCTGGATGAGAAGCAAGAGAAGAGGAAATGGAGAGGGGAAGGCTCGTTGAGGAGCAAAAATAGAAGAGATAAAAGGGAAAAGAAAGAAGAAAGACAACATGGAAGGCGGAAGAGGCCGCGGCACAGGACGGCTCCACTTCTGGGTTCCGCCTGGTTTCCCTCCCACCCCTATTGCTGCCGGCTTGAAGGGTCAACGACCCATACCCAAGGGAAGGAGGTTACGTTCTTTCTAGATCCTCCTCCAAACGGCAAGGAGGGTCCCATCTCTGGTTAGGTTGAAAAGAAAGAGAATCTCCGGATTTCTCCTACCCCAATCCCAACGTGACGTCCAGGGTCAGAATGCCATCCTCGGCTCCTGATAAAGACTCAGCATCCTCGGGAACGCCCTTTCCAAGGGCCAATTCATTAGAAGGAGCTCAAACTGCTATTTCTTGCAAAACCTCTAAGCAATATTATTGGGAGAAGTTTAAGACGGATATTTGTCAAGTGTGAAGGAAAAGGTTGCCCCAAGAACGCCTTTTATAGAGGGTGAAAAGTTGGTGAGAGCCAATCCACATTAATTCCTAGGGAGAGATTTCTGGAGGCAATAATTCCGCCCAAATTCCAAGGGGCTTGTCTGCCGTTAGATCCTCGTAAATCCATGACTGACATTAATGAGGAGGCACCTCATTAACGAGAAGGCACCGAAGCGTCAAAACGCGTTACTCAATCGACCCAAGAGACGCCTCGTAATCAGAAGAGTCACGTCAAACGAAGAGGCAGAACAGAGTAGGGTCTTATTCTACCCCAACTCCCGCTTGCGTGTGTTATTATGTTGCGTGAAAAAGTGTATTTGTTTAATGTTTATTATAGATTATAGCGATGTAGAATTAAATGGCAACGGATAAATAGATAAGGTAATAAATAAATGAGAAAACTAGGTACTGGACAGAACCAAGGCATTGCATGGTCCTCGGACCCAAGCCTCTGGAAAAACTAGATACTTTAGATGAAAATGAGAAAACTAGGTACTGGACAGAACCAAGGCATTGCATGGTCCTCGGACCCAAGCCTCTGGAAAAACCAGATACTTCAGATGAAAATGAGAAAACTAGGTACTAGACAGAACCAAGGCATTGCATGGTCCTCGGACCCAAGCCTCTGGAGAAACCAGATACTTCAGATGAAAATAAGAAAACTAGGTACTAGACAGAACCAAGGCATTGCATGGCCCTCGGACCCAAGCCTCTGGAGAAACCAGATACTTCAGATGAAAATGAGAAAACTAAGTACTGGACAGAACCAAGACATTGCATGGTCCTCGGACCCAAGCCTCTGGGGAAACCAGATACTTCAGATGAAAATGAGAAAACTAGGTACTGGACAGAATCAAGGCATTGCATGGTCCTCGGACCCAAGCCTCTGGAGAAACCAGATACTTCAGATGAAAATGAGAAAACTAAGTACTGGACAGAACCAAGGCATTGCATGGTCCTCGGACCCAAACCTCTGGAGAAACCAGATACTTCAGAATAAAAACCAAGTATTAGACAAAACTTAAGTACTGCATGGTCCAAAGATTCAAGCCAACGGGGAGACCACTCCCTCATGAAATACTAAGTGCTAGGAAAAGCCAAGGTCTTGCATAGTCTTTCGGATCCAAACCTATGTGGAAACTAGTCACTATGGGGCAATATAAACGCTGAACGGAACCAAGGTCTTTGTATTGACCACGAGCCCAAATCTACAGCGAAGCCAACCCCTTTGGTGCTAAATAATGAGCCCTATCAGGGACGTAAACCACGAGAAATTGAGCACTAAAGCACAAACGACTCAAACCTACCCATCCTAGAGGAACTAATAAGAAATTCAGAAAGGAAAGTATACTCTGGAAAAAGAAAAAAAACTTATAAAAATAAGGGAAAAACTCCTTGGACGGCCCCTTAGCGCCAAAAGGAGACTGCAAGAGCAGTTAAAGTAACGGTAACACTAATAGAAAGGTAAGGCTCAACAGGGCATGAAAATGTGTCGAGAAAGTCAAAATCCTCCTCCCTGCTCTAGAGGTCGGGCAGCAGAATTTTGAGGGGCTATTGTGGGGCCCCAAATATTTAAACAACCCCGGCCCATTCCATAACCGGCCCAAGGCTCGCGCCGAGGAGGATATAGAGGCCGAGGGTAAAAGGGAAAAGTCCAAGTCCTCAAGGGGCCTCGCCGAGGATTCCCACCTCCTCGGCCAACCGACGTTGATAGAAGGAAAATATCTCTCACCCATCAAACATACGCCACCAACCTTCTGGCCGCTTTAATGGTGAAGTGACCAGCAAACTCAGGTGCCTTGGTCACTCCAACTAATAGAAAGTTTGCAAAGGCGGCTGAGAACTAACATAAAGCCTGCAAAAGCAGGTGATGGGACAACCCCTTATACACAGAGTTCAGATAGCCGACGAATGGACGATTAAGATTAACTAAAACAATACTATATAACCAAGAAGATTCCCAACATAAAGGGGGAGGCCCCTGATATTTATCAGTCCTAAAAAAAGAAAGGACGGGATTTAGATCAGCTCTAAGAAAAAGAGATCCTCGGACTGAGCCGAGGACGAATACATTTCACAAACACTCAACCAAAAATGATCAGGATCCTCACAAACACTTAACCAAAATCATCAAGATCTTCATAAACACATAACCAAAGTCATGGTCCTTATTCTCGTAGAAAATACTTATCCAAATAAACTCGCCAATCATCTTTATGACTTTCATGTCATCCGTTGTTTGCTATGTTAGTGCCTAGCCCTTCTACCCACATCTCTACAAATTTTATTGTTAAGGGTCCATTACAAATTGAGTCCCCACACCTACAAAAACAATCAAGTTAAGGCCCAATTAATTCAAAATTGAGTAAAATAGACCAAACTGAATTGGACTGAATGGACCAAAGTGGATCAAAATGAAGCAAAGTAGACCAAATGGACCATGGTGGACGGAAATTGACCGAATTAGACTGGACTGAATGAGTCAACATGGACCAAAATACACTGATGTATACAAAATGAATCGAAGTTAATCGAATGGACCAAAGTAGACAAAAATGGACTAAGCTGGACCATAATTGACCGAAATGCTACACTAATATAGCTTAACAGAAAGATAGCAACAATAAACATTACACTTTAACGTTAGAGGTTATATATATTAGTGGATCTAGCAAGGTGTGACAAAAAACTCCTCCAATTCAATGAAGAATTCATGGGCCCTAGAGTATTCCAACACTATCATGCTATAAAAAATCATATTTGTTTGTTGTAACTAATTGCCTTTTTTGAAATTTTACTTCGTGAGAAAATATAATGATAAGAGTGGCAGCTGATTGTGTACTCATGTTTGTTTCATATTAGTTTTATTCAATACCAAAACAAATGGACTTCGAAGAATTTTGGGCGGCGGCCAAGAGTGAGCATCAGCCGGAAGCAACGGAGAGCAGGGAAAAACATCAATGCATGCACATGAGCTGTTTGAGAAGATTGGCAAACAGCGGATAATGTTTGAAGGAACTCGCCTTTGTATTCTCATTAGCTTAACTCCTCCTGGCATATTACTTCCTAGCTATATTGATATTGGGAAATTTTTTTTTTCCAGGATTTTGTTTAGTTTCCAGTTAAAATACTTAAAGCGCTTTTTGTTTTCCTGGCTTCTAGAGATATGAACAAATACGAAGAATCTCTTTTGATGTCAGTATGTGCTGCAATTTCAGATAATCCCATTGGCAAAGAATTTGAAAGACTTGCACTGACTTGCACTGAAGAATAGGACTTTCGGGTTGATATTGTAAATACCATATTTTTATAATACATGAATTGTAATAACTGTGTCATATCCACTAATGGCAATTTATTACAGTTGGGCTTTTGCAATACAGTACCGGTTAGCTAAGTAGTCCCAAATCTTCCACATAAATGATTCGTTAACTGGTTTGAATTCCTCTGGAATTACCGTCAAAGTGACCAAATTATCCTTAGCTCTTTTCACAGCCACTTTCATGGGTACTCCAACTCTGTCCCCCATTATTTCAATAATCTGCCACAATTCACAAATCATATAGACCATCAAAATCATAATCATAAAAATAGTAAGCAAAAAACTCAACTAGGCAAAAGCATGAGTTTTCTAAACCCAAACTCAATTAAATTGGAAATTTTTGCACACCACATGTATCATGTCAAATTCTCCCTTCCTTTTTTCGGAAGTTAAGTTATATTCTCTGTCGATATCCTTTAGTTTCTCATCACAGACTTAAAATATTCTGACAATCAACACATTCAATCATAAATCCATTATGAGGCCCTCAGGACCAGAATTCCTGCCAGCAGTCACTAAACTGTGGTTTAATCAAAGGAAAATGCACAACAATAGGTTATATATCCATTAATCATGAACTGCTCAAATTCCAGCCATTAAATATTTTAGTGTTTTTTCCTTCTCATTGCAAAATGCATAATTTCCACCTACTGACATCAATTAAGGTCCCAAATACCTCATCGATGCTTTCAACAGGTTTCCCATCAAATTCAATCACAACATCGCCAGGACAAAATCCAGCACGATCAGCAGGGGATCTACGAGTCACCTAGTAAAATAATCAGAAACCATCAAAAATGAGAAGATGCCTTTTTTCTTGATTATTATCAACAACATCATATCATCAGGAAATCCTTAGGATACCACAAATTCTATTTCCCAACATGGAATTAGTGCATATTCCTTCTGTGGGAGGATTTTCGTCTCGGCCCCCAATCAGGTATTGTCCTCTTTGGAAATGGCGTTAAGCCTTAGTCCTCAAGGGTTTGCTCAATCCCACGTCGAGGAGAGACGCCTCCCACTCATGCCTTATAAGCCTTTGGACAATAATATAAAATCAATTCCTAAATAATATAAAATCACACACAAATCAAGGCCCACTATTACAGATTTAATTTTAAATGGAAACATCAAAAATATATTTTGCCCAACACTTCTTTAGTGGGAAGCCACCCACTCCACCAGATAAACCCAACCCAAATAATAACCTGGATCTGATTAACATTAACTAAAATCACTGTTAAAATATCAGTTCATGCAAACAAAAGACCAACCACAGCAAAATAAATATGTAGTTCCTTTTGAGCCTCTAGTCTTTTGATCAGAGTAGGGTTCACTAGAAAGCACAGCGTACTTCCCTCAAAAGTCAGGCCCCATCCAGACCCTAAATCTAACCTAAGCCTCTGTCAAAACAAAGCAAAGTCAGTAAAAATATTCGGTCACAGACCCAATACCATTTTTCCCATCCTACTGTGACAGACAAGGTTAATATCTATGAAAGAGGGGGTGGGGGGGGAGAGAAGCAGTTCACAATATCCATCCCAGTTTCTACAAACCAGTGATTGTAAACCCTACATGTAGCCAGCAAAACTCCATTGAGATAAGAATCTAAAGAGTAAGTTTGCAAATAAGTATAGAAATTAATAAAGCATGCATCACCCAAAAAGAACAAATTATTGTGATCTTAGATGTATTTTCAAGTATAACATATAACCCTTCATAAAACATGGCCAAGTACATTATAATACAAAATGGTATCTCGTGGGACCACCTCTCATAGCATATGGGACCCACACATGTTATGAGAGGGAGGTTTCATGAAACCGTCTCATAAGATACTTTTTTCATTTTGTTTTATAAAATAAGATTGGGGGAGGAAACAATTAGAGGACATACCATAGGTACGAGAACACCCTTATTGACATTAGGAAATGTGTTATCTCTTACTTTAATTTGTGCAATGATCATCTCGTTAAGATCAACCACTCTCAGTCCAAGCCAAGGTCGAACCACCCATCTGCACAAGATTACCATCTATTAGGTGCACACATACAGTTGTGATGCTTTCAAGTGAATCCTTTTTTTTTTTTTTTTGGGATAAGTAGATGCTTTCAAATGAATCTTAAAAAGTCTTGTGGGATCATACAAGAAACCTAGAATAAAATCCTTCCTTTTGTGCACCCATACATTTTGAAACCACAATTTTTTATTTACCTAAAACCCAAAAAAAGTATTTTGAAACCAACAACCTCCCCCTCCACTCATTTTTGTGAGGAAATGTCATTTCAGCTAGTGCTCTTTCGCAAGTAGGTGAATAAGCAACATGAGAAGAAGCCTAGAATAAAACCATAAAGGCGGTTTAAGCCTACCAATATGTAGCTCATAGGCCAATGCTCTAATAACCACAAAGAGAGAGAGAGAGATTGTCATGTATAGAAATTTCATCAATACCTCTTGTGACAGAAGCATCTATGAAATTTTACGCACAAGTAGCTCCTATTGATTGGGGGAAGAATCAGAGTTGTCTTTCGATTACTCATCAATTGGGAGCTACAGGTATGTGCTGAGTATTTCAATACAACTTAATCCACACTTTTTCTTCCTCATTTTTTTCCTTCAGAAATTTACTTGCACACAAAGGAAACACAAACCCCCAGCCCCACCCATACCAAACTTAAGGGAGGTGAAGGCGACACTAATCCATAGGACATTGGCAAAACTTAATCCAAATGTATAAATTGGAAATATCTTGACACACAATGAGAAAATGAAGGGTTTGATATAATGTGGACAATATTTCATCAAACAAACCTCTGCAAGCACGCTCACTCAAGATATAAAATCTGACAGTAAATGAATTATTCCATGTTAACACTACAAACTAAATTTCCTATTAAGTATCTGATTTTATGCTTAAAATAAGTAGTCCCATGCAAAAATATAAGAACATACCTACTTTTCTTGAAATGCTGTATAAATTTAGAGAACGAATCAACCGGTACAGCAAAACTCAATCCATCAGCATCAACCACTCTCATAATATTTACACCAATAATTTCTCCATCAAGATTGACAAGGGGGCCCCCATCACTTCCCTATGCCATATTAAGTAGAAAAAATCAATGTCAAGTATGCAACAAAGCCTCCAAGACTATACATACATACATACATACATATATATATATATATATATATATATTCATTTTATGAGGCATGATCCCTAACTGATCATGCATCCCCTTAGGGTCATAAATTTAAATGAAAACAACTCCAACCATCTCAACTTAAAACCTCTAAAGACGTGTGTGCATGCACACACAATCTTACCACATTAGTTGCACAATCCGTCTGCAAATACTCTCTCCGTATTCCCACCAGGCCCAAGTCAGTGCTTTTACGGTCAACACAACTACATCCAGAGGGAACAATATGAGGGAAGGCATTAATAATCAGTAACTTATAGTTTCATTAATCTAAGCCCCAGCATGAGATCTATCGTATTATACCGAAATGAAGTACATGACACATACTACCACTTGAGTGCTGACAACACCTACTACCATAAATCTGTAAATGGTCCAAGAATTTTTGACAGGAAGACTCTCTTTTAAAACCATGTAATCTACACACACACACACACACACACACCTAATGGACAAAAGTACATAGAAATTTTGTAATGTGAATTTATTCTGAATACCTTACAATACCAGCTCTGAAGGTATTCTGAAGAGAAAGTGGACATCCCATAGCAACAACCCAGTCCCCAGGACGAAGCTTACTAGAAGAACCAAGTGTTGCAGCCGGAAGCAGGGTTTTTGAATGTATCTTTACAATTGCAATATCAGAAGGAAAATCAGCACCCTCAATTGTACCTGCAAATGTCTGACCATCTTGCAAAGTCACTAAAACCTGCAACAATTGTTCAGACATCAATATAAGGTGTATACCACAGTACTAAAACTATTCAATGATATCTTAAAATTCTAATCTTAAATAAACAGAGAAATCATGAGTCCAATATATAAAGAAACTGATAAAGCAACGGCATGCATGGTACTGAAAGTTCAAAACTTAACTTTTTGCCTACTTATGTTGTGCACAACACTCAGGGATAACATAGGCAAAGAAAAAAAATCAATGCATGCACTATCCACACATCTACTTATCCATCAGATTTCAACTCTCAACCATTTGCATCGCTGAATGCTGAACCAAAACTACTAGAAAAAATCATTATTACAAGTTATTAAGGAAGACAAGACATACAAAGCGCCAAAGACACTGACCTTTCCCTCGCCTGAACCGCTCTTGCCTAGAATATCATACACAACATGAGCGCATGTTAAAATTGTACCATCCTGATCAATTATAGTTCCTGACCCTATATTCTCATTAGTAACGCCATAGAACCCTAACCATATCAAACACAAAGATCACAAACAACAGTTAGATCCTATTTTTAAACAAATTAACTAAATCTCAAACACATACAACCACCCAAAATATATACCATGCGGATCCCAAAGATTGACAACAGCAGGACCAACCCTAGCAGCAGCATTTGCAATTGTATCTCTCCCCAAACAATTGCAACATGGTTTGGGGTCACCTCCAACCGCCTCAGAGTTGTCGTTCTTTATATCCGATGATGGAACCGAACCAACTCTAGAAGAAAATAATGGAAGCGTTCCTACAATTTCAAGCTCGAATTGAACCCAAAAACACATATATACATAAACAGGACACAATCTATTGCCAAATAAAATTTAAGAACAAACCAGGTTGCCGTTGATCCAATGAAAGCAACGAAGGGCGGGGAAATATGTACTGCGTAGGAACCTTCACTGCTACATTTGCTCCTAAAATTTATCGTAACTAAAGCATATAAGTTTTTTTTTTTTTTAAAGAACCAATTGGAATTGTTGTGGTCTGTTTGATTTAAGAACATACTAAATAAAACCCAATTCTCAGTTTTGTATTCCAACAAAGACCCACAAAGAAAGAATCAAAATTTAAACTTTAGCTACATTTGCTCCTAAAATTAATCATAACAAAAGCATATAAGATTTTTTCTTTTTTTTTTTTTAAAAGAACCAATTGGAATTGTTGTGGTCTGTTTGGTTTAAGAACATACTAAATAAAACCCAATTCTCAGTTTTCTATTTCAAGAAAGTTCCACAAAGAAAGAATCAAAATTTAAACTTTAGCTACATTTGCTCCTAAGATTTATCATAACAAAAGCATATAAGATTTTTTTTTTTTTAATAAAGAACCAATTGGAATTGTTGTGGTCTGTTTGATTTAAGAACATACTAAATAAAACCCAGTTCTCAGTTTTCTATTTCAACAAAGACCCACAAAGAAAGAATCAAAATTTAAACTTTAAAATTTCTCAATTATACCAAAATAAAAAATTAAAAATAAAAAAAAAAGCAAAGAAGTGGTAAAAGAATCAAAACCCAGAAAAGAAAATTAGAAGCTTACTAGAATTTGAGTTGCTATTGGCATACAAAAGACCCGACCCGGCAGAAGCGATTGCTATGATGCGAAGGAGAGAGTTTTTATTCGAAACTGAGAGCTTTCTCTGCCACAAAATTGTTTTTGAAAAAATTAGATAAAAAATAAATGAAAACTGGGACTGTGAGAATATTAATGAAATGTGGTTCGGAAATAAAAATGAGAAGATGACACAGAAGAAGAGAACCAGAAAATTGGACATAGCTTCGATGAAAGCAGAAGTCTACAAAAGAAAGAGCAGTTCTGTTTGATTCAAAACCCCTGTTAAAACCCGCGTTTTCACTTTTTTTTTTTTTTTTTTTAATTATTAGAGAAAAACTAGGGAGGGCCTATGGTTCGGTAGGTCATGTAGGATTTACTTGAATTATAATATGATAGTAAAACACAAAAAATATGATAGTAATTTTGGCGTGGAGTTGATGTGGTGGGGCTATTTATAGTGGGTGGGGTTGTGCCACGCTGGCAATCCGAGTGATTTTGTTTTTGTCCAATGAGAAAATAAAATGACTGATGGGGTGCGCTGAAGGGTGTTTGGATTGACTAAATGGTCCTTTGAGATTTTTCAAAATGACGGATGGGTCTGTATAGATCTGACAGCTGAGAGATTCTGGGTTGGAGTGAATATTATGTAATGGCCAATTATTGATATAAGGCTGTTTTCCTGGGATATAAGATGCTGATCCAACGGCTGGAGATATAGCAAATGCGATTGTTTCTTAATTAATTTGGATTTAAAATTTAAGATAAGGTTAGGCCAAGCTTAGCCAATGTTTGGCCGAACATTAAGCCGAAATAAAATTAATTTAAGTTGCTGTTACAGGAGTTAAACCAAATTAATCATCATTAAATACATATATTATGGAAAGAATGATGTTTAACTTGTTCACAGTTAAATAAAGTGCATGGTTCAATTGGAATAATTGTAAAAAACAACACTACATGTTACCACATATCTCCTGTATATGCACAAATATGGTTAAAAAATAATCACAAGCAAATATATTTGTACGAAGCACAATTAAGTGGAAAAACATCAATGCATGCATATGAGCTGTTTGAGAAGAATGGCAAACAGCGGATCATGTTTGAAGGAACTTGCCTTTGTATTCTCATCAGCTTACCTCCTCCTGGCATCTCATGATTACTTCGTTGCTATATTGATATTGGTTAGTTTCAGAAAGCAATATATACGGCTAAGCAATAAGATACATGTACAACCTATATATGTTCATTCAAAACTGATTGTGCCAAACACACAATAGGCTTAATCCTTTCTTGCACAATCATTAGAAAAAGGAACACGGCTGAACTTCCATCAAACAAATATTAGAGCATTCTCATCAGGTCTTCTATTAAAAATGTCATTTTAACACATCAAAAACTTACTTTACTATTTTACAACATCATTTTACAACATCTCATTTATCAGATGTTCTATTTTTCACTTCTATACATTAAAATAATATTTACAACATATTAAAATAATATATTAAACTCCTCCATAGTAAAGGCAGTGGGCCCAGCGAGAATAAAAAAATAATATAATTTATAGTAAAGGTGTACAGTACGCTCTCAAAAATGAGAGCGTACTGTAGCATGTTTTATATTTATAGAACATATAGCACACCTGATAATAGTCTATTTTTGGTGTTTGGTGTGCTAAATGTGCCAAATATTTGACATTTGGCACATATAGCACACCTGATGAGAATGCTCTTACGCAAAAAAGTGATACAATTTGGAGCACCTAGTAATTCTAACAAACACATGGCCAAAAAATCATTATTTTAAGTAAGGGCACTCAAAAAATCAAGAGGGAGATTGTTCAATTAGAAGCTTGGTAAAAGGCATCAATTGACCTTCGCAACTCTTCCTCTCCATTATTCATCAAGCTACAGAATTCTATTTCCTGGTCCCTTCTCTTGAAGGTACTTTTAAGCATATTGTAATTTCAAGGTAATTCATGTTGAGAAGATAAAAATCTCGGAGAGCTTCTTTGAGTAATTAATATAACATATAAAGACACAATTTAACCCAAAAGGTCTAAGCCCAATAGATATATACTCAATTATATTATATTAACTACTCATTCTTCTCTCCATTATTTAATGTGGGACTTCACTTACACATTTACACCCAACAATTTAAGCCCCTCTAAATTAAGATGATAGTATAATTTGAGATCATTTTGAAAATTAGAATGTAGGCTTCTCTTGTTATTCGAACGTCTAATTTATTCGTAGAATTATGGGCCATTCGAGATGGATTATCCTTTGCATGGGAGTTGGAAAATCATAATCTCATTCCTGAAACTGACTATTTATTTTTAGATGTCTGCTACAGTGCACATCTATAGATGTGCACTGTAGCAATTCATCTAAAAATTATAACTATGCCTCCACTACTGCATGACTGTTTTTGGTATTTTGGTGGAGCTAAAATAGCATTATAGTTATTTAGCTCCACTGCTGCGAATGCTCTAAACTACCTCCAGTATTTCTCTTTCATCTTTTAATGCATTAATTTTTGATTGGATGAGTGTTCTTGGTAGGCGTTGGCAAGTTTCAATCCAACACATCTACCATAAATTAAAATAAACACTCTAAACCTCTAACTGTTGAATTCTTTTGTTTATTATTGTACTTTCATCCTTCTTTGTATATTTATGGAAAATTAAAAATATATATACTCCTAAACTTGTGTAATATGTTTATCTTAGAGGTTTAATTTAATAAATCTTATTCTTATTAAAAAGAAAAAGGGGGAAAATTAGAAAAAATAAGAAATCATATTGTAAGGACAAACATGACAATAAGAATCCAAATGACACTGAAATGGGTAAAGAATAACTTTACAATGACAAATACAAACAATAACTAATTTCACATAAAAAGAGAAAATACAAACAAGTGCTCTCATAAATCCAATCGTTCCTATTAACACATATATAGAAGCAAGGTAGGCTCCAACACACTCGAGAAAGCTTCAAGAAGCCATGCAAACATGGAACCATGCGAAAATGGGATAAGGAGAAAGTGAATGCTTGAATGGTCCTGGGGCTGCAGCGTTTCAAGGACTACTAGTTCAGTTTGATGGGGGTGGGGAGAAGAAAGGAATAGTTGGAATTGTGGTTGGAATGGTAGGGATTTATGGGATTGTTGTAGGGATGGTGGGCAATGGAGTGGCAGGCAAAGGAGGAAGAGTTGTTGGCAAAGATGGATTTGGTGAGGGGATTTGGGTGCTTGGCAATGGTGGCAATGTGGTCTTTGGCAGTGACGGCAATGGTGACAGTGTGGCAGTCGGCAGAGTTGGCAATGGCGTGCTAGGTAGTGGTGGCAATGTGGCCTGAGGCAGTGTTGGCACTGAGGGCAGTGGAGGCAATGTTGGCAGAGATGGAGCTGCAGGCGTTTGCAATAGTTGACGAGTTGCCAAGCTCATATTAATGCTTGACAAAGACAGTGTTACAATTAAAGCCAACATGAAAACATGCTTGCAACTAGCCATTGTTTGATAGGATTAGAGAGGCCTGGCTAGTCTTTTCTGAATATATATGGGGAACTTCTATTTTTGTTATGAGTTGAAAGAATGAAATTCTAATAGGTATTTATAGAGCGAAATGTTGAAGGGTTCTAAGTGTTTGATGAGATGTAGCTGGGGATGCATATGTGGGGGGCTCGGGTTAGTTCAGCTTCTCAACAAGACTTGAAGACTCTTCAAATTCCAACCTACCCAACCTATCAAGGGATAGCTTAACAAAAACAACCTGTTGCGGGAACCAATTTTGGGTGTTAATATGAGTCTTTAGCATTCAGCACGCATCACCTAATGACTCATGAGAATTGACTATCTGTGGCTTTCCGACTTACACGAGTATGCCTGCTACCTATTAATATTTTCAAAACTAAAGTAGCATGAAGCCAATTTAAACTGCCTAGGTTTCCATCCTAAGTTTTTTTCTTAATTCTTGAACCCAATTGACCACACCCCACCTCGCAATACCCTTACCAATTTTCTTTCACAGTATTAGGTAATGCAAATCTGTCCCCACCCTGAAACCCATCTTATATTGAGATCGAACACAATGAGAAATTCTAGTGTAGAAGATATATGAATGGTAAATATACTTATTATCAATGGTGGAGAGGGGTGGCTATCAATAAACATAATAGGGAAAAGAGAAAAAAATAGACTACAGCTGCGTTTGGATAGCTGAAATGGATGCTGCATTTTGCCTCTTTTTTCCCCAGACTAGTGCCTCTTGCACTGTTCATAGGACATGAACAGTGCAAATGGGCAAATACACAGTAACCGGAAAATTATTTTTTATTGTTTTCAGTTTACAGTTTCCAGTGTTAAGAGTGAGCATCAGCTGGAAGCAATGGAGAGCAGGGAAAAACATCAATGCATGCCTATGAGCTGTTTGAGAAGAATGGCAAACAGCGGATCATGTTTGAAGGAACTTGCCTTTGTATTCTCATCAGCTTACCTCCTCCTGGCATCTCATGATTACTTCGTTGCTATATTGATATTGGGAAATTTCAGAAAGAAATATATATGGCTAAGCAATAAGATACATGTACAACCTATATATGTTCATTCAAAACTGATTGTGCCAAACACACAATAGACTTAATCTTTTCTTGCACAATCATTAGAAAAAGGAACACGGCTGAATTTCCATCAAACAAATATTACGCAAAAAAAGTGATACAATTTGAAGCAACAAGTAATTCTAACAAACACATGGCCAAAAAATCATTATTTTAAGTAAGGGCACTCAAATAGATAGAATGGACCAAAATGTACTAAACTAACCAAGTAGGTTGAAATGCTAGCCCGATGTAGCTCAAAATCAAAGAATGTTCAACAAGTATTTATAGATTAATATTACTCAATATATGTTAGGTCTCAAGACTAAATATATTGGCTCGAAGGTTTGAATATGATCTAATTGTGATTTAGAACTTAACAATAAGTAATGTTAAGTTGTTACTTTTTAAGCAAAATAAAATAAATAAATAGATGTGTTTGAAATAAGATTGGATTCTTTAAATATATGTTGAAAAATTTTGAGATTGAATTACTAAAATTTAATAGAATTTAGACTGAGTTTGAGATCTATATTTTTCAATAAATATGGATTTAAAACAATTACTTTCAATCCAAACATGTCTTTTCTCATTCTTAAGTAAGTACACTGAAATGGATTGAAATTGACCAAAGTGGACCAAATGGATTAAAGTGGATCGAAATACTATGCTAATGTGTCTTAACATGAGAATAGTAATAATAAATGTCACATGTTATTTTTTAGATATTATATAAACCAGTCGCAAACTCATGCAATGCATGAAAAAATATAATATAATAATTATTTTATAAAACTATAATGTAAAATTTGAATTTTTTAAAAGTTTGTTCTATTTTTATAAGTTTTAGATAATGGAACATATAATACATTTTACATTCAACAACAATACACAACAATAAATATATATATATATATATATATATATATATATATTCACACACACACAAACACACATAATTCATAAAAAGATTTAATTTTACATAATTATAATATTTTTATATAAATAAAGAAGATGTTAATAAATTTCTTTTGTTTTTTAAATATACCATAATTTATTGACTAATTTGAACATATCCAAGAATATATATATATATATATATATATATATATTAAGGTACACCCACATTGCATGGAACACATAACATGTTATATTAAGTTTAAAATGTTATATAAGTTTAGAATTGTAGCATTTTTTTTTTCTTTCCAAATATAAATATAATATCTATATTAATGAAACTTTAATTTTAAGGTAATTTTGTGAATATTTTTCATTTTTTTTTTACTTTTTTAAGGCTCATGTCTCTAATTTCTAATGTTTATTTTCTTTGCATTTTTTTCCCTAAAACTAAAGAGTTAAGCCTAAATATGTATAAATTTTTTAGCCCAAAATTGAAAAAAAAAAATCAAGTTAAGGCCCAATTAATCCAAAATTGACTAAAATAGACCAAACTGAATTGGACTAAATGAACCTAAGTGGATCAAAATGAACCAAAGTAGACCAAATGGACCATGGTGGATGGAAATTGACCGAATTAGACTGAAATAGACCAAATGAGTCAATGTGGACCAAAATACACAAAAGTGAACTAAATGAATCGAAGTTAACCGAATGAACCAAAGTAGACAAAAATGGATTGAATTGGACCATAATTGACTGAAATGCTACACTAATATTGCTTAACAAAAGGATAGCAACAATAAACATTACACTTCAACGTTAGAGGTTATATAGATCAGTGGATCTAGCAAGGTGTGACAAAAAACTCCACCAATTCAATGAAGAATTCATGGGCCCTAGAGTATTCCAACACTATCATGCTATAAAAAAAAAATCATATTTGTTTGTTGTAACTAATTTTCTTTTTTGAAAATATAACTTCGTGAGAAAATATAATGATAAGAGTGGCAGCTGATTGTGTACTTATGTTTGTTTCATTTTAGTTTTATTCAATACCAAAAAAATGGACTTCGAAGAATTTTGTGAGGAGGCCAAGAGTGAGCATCAGCTGGAAGCAATGGAGAGCAGGGAAAAACATCAATGCATGCATATGAGCTGTTTGAGAAGCATGGCAAACAGCGGATCATGTTTGAAGGAACTTGCCTTTGTATTCTCATCAGCTTTCCTCCTCCTGGCATCTCATGATTACTTCGTTGCCATATTGATATTGGGAAATTTTTTTTCCAGGATTTTGGTTAGTTTCCAGTTAAAATACTTGAAGTGCTTTTAGTTTTCCTGGCTTCAAGAGATATGAACAAAAACGAAGAATCTCTTTTGATGTCAGTATGTGCTGCAATTTCAGATAATGCCATTGGCAAAGAATTTGAAAGACTTGCACAGGACTTTCGGGTTGATATTGTAAATTCTACATTTTTATAATACATGAATTGTGATAATTGCGTCATATCCACTAATGGCAATTTATTAAAGTTGGGTTATTGCACTGATTTTTTATTTTTGGCTAATTTGTGTATTTTTTAAATTAATACAGTGTCGGCTAGCTAGGCAGTCCCAAATCTTCCACATAAATAGTACATTAATTAAGAATGAGAGAAGAAAATTGGTCAGGTTGGGTCAAGTTTATTCTTCGAAAACATAAGATCTGATAAGTGTGCACATATGTGCATGTGCATTTGCAATTAGATTAAATTCCTTACACGTTGGTGCAAGTGCTAAGATCACCATAAGGAAAATACAAGAAAGAACAAGTCGTACTCCAAGCACAAAACTCTCACATTTGCAGGGTTTGAGAAAAGTGATGGATAAAAAATGTATTTACCACTAGCATAAATTTTAGAATAATCTGAGAGGAATGAATGGAATGGAAAGGAATAAAAAAAATAATTTTATAATATTCTTCTCTTCCCTTGTTTGGGAGTACTAATGGAGAGAATGAATAGTTTACTCCATTATTTGGAAGTTTAAATGAGAGAGAATGAAATGGGTAGAAAAAAACACTCATTCTTCTCTATTTCCTTAAATTTTCAAATTTTCATTCCCTTGAAATTGAAAGGAATTTGAGATGAATAGAATTAGATTTAATGAATTTTTTACTAAAACTCTCAAAATACCCCTATATATTCAATCCTTTAATTTAAAATAGAAATCTAATAATAATATTGTCATAAAATAATTCCATTCATTTCCCTCTATGTTACTCTCAAACAAGATTACTTACATTCCATTCATTTTCATTCCTTTTCATTCTTTTATTTTAAAACATCCAAACAATGTCACCTAATTCCACTCTATTCATTTCTCTTACTTAAATACATTCCGCTCCATTCCTTTCCCTCCCTTTTTTATCATTCCATTTCATTCTTTTGTGAACTCCTAAACGAAACATAAAGGAATAAGCTAAAAAGAGAACGAAAACTAGAAACCTAAAGATTAAAAAAAAATTATAAGTAATAAGTTTCAAAAAAAGAAACCTAAAGATTAAATTATGAAACTCTCCTGCTAATGTACTGGTAATACAAAAGATCTAACCAATGAATATGTCTTGAATAGGAGAGTTGTTGTCTGTCACATATCTGATTTGGATTCCTCTGGAATTACCGTCAAAGTGACCAAATTATCCTTAGCTCTTTTCACAGCCACTTTCATGGATACTCCAACTCTGTCCCCCATTATTTCAATAATCTGCCACAATTAACAAATCATAGAGACCATCAGAATCATAATCATAAAAATTAGTAAGCAACAAACTCAATTAGACAAAAGCATGAGTTTTCTGAACCCAAACTCAATTAAATTGGAAATTTTTGCACACCACATGTATCAAGTTATATTCTCCCTTCCTTTTTTTTGGAAGGTAAGTTATATTCTTTTTCGATATCCTTTAGTTTCTCATCACAGACTTAAAACATTCTGACAATCAACACATTCAGTCATAAATCCATTATGAGGCCCTCAGGACCAAAATTCCTGCCGGCAGCCACTAAATTGCGGTTTAATCAAAGGAAAATGCATAACAATCTAAGATTAAGGTTATTTCTCCATTAATCATGAACTGCTTAAATTACAGCCATTAAATATTTTAGTGTTTTTTACTTCTCATTGCAAAATGCATAATTTTTTTTTTACAGTGACTACTGTCATCCATTAAGGTCCCAAATACCTCCTTGATGCTTTCAACAGGCTTCCCATCAAATTCAATCACAACATCACCAGGACGAAATCCAGCACGATCAGCAGGGGATCCAGGAGTCACCTAGTAAAACAATCAGAAAACCATCAGAAATGAGAAGATGCCTTTTTTCTTGATTTTTATCAACGTCATATCATCAGGAAATCCTTAGGATACCACAAATTCTATTTCCCAGCATGGAATTAGTGCATATTCCTTCCATTTGTTAATATGGCAGAAGGGAACAGAATTCCTAAATAATATAAAATCAACTCACGCGTCTAGGCACACTATTACAGATTTAATTTTAGATGGAAACATCAAAAATATATTTTGCCCAACACTGCTTTAGTGGGAAGCCACCCACTCCACCAGATAAGCCCAACCCAAATCCTAACCTGGATGTGATTGACATTAACTAAAATCACCGTTAAAATATCAGTTCATGCAAACAAAAGACCAACCACAGCAAAATAAATATGTAGTTCCTTTTGATCCTCTAGTCTTTTGATCAGAGTAGGGTTCACTAGAAAGCACAGCATGCTACCCTCAAAAGTCAGGCCCCATCCAGACCCTAAATCTAACCTAAGCCTCTGTCAAAACAAAGCAAAGTCAATATTTGGTCAAAGACCCAATACCATTTTTCCCATCCCAGTGTGACAGACAAGGTTAATATCTATGAAAGAGGGGGTGGGGGGAGGGGATGCAGTTCACTATATCCATCCCAGTTTCTACAAACCAGTGATTGTAAACCCTACATGTAGCAAGCAAAAATCCATTGAGATAAGAATCTGAGGAGTAAGTTTGCAAATAAGTAAAGAAAAATTATTGTGTTCTTAGATATATTTTCAAGAATAACATATAACCCTTCGTAAAACATGGCCAAGTACATTATAATATGGAAGGGTATCTCATGGGACCACCCTCTCATAGCAAATGGGACCCACACATGCTGTGAGAGGGAGGTTTCATGAGACCGTCTCATAAGATACTTTTTACATTTTGTTTAATAAAATAAGATTGGGGGAGGAAACAATTAGAGGACATACCATAGGTACAAGAACACCCTTATTGACATTTGGAAATGCGTTCTCTCTTTCCTTAAGCTGTGCAATGATCATCTCGTTAAGATCAACCATTTTCAGTCCAAGCCAAGGTCGAACCACCCTTCTGCAGAAGATTACCATCTATTACATGTGCTCATACAATTGTGATGCTTTCAAATGAATCCTTTTTTTTTTGGGATAAGTAGATGTTTTCAAATGAATTTTAAAAAGTCTTTTGGAATCATACAAGAAACCTAGAATAAAGTCCTTCCTTTTATGCACCCATACATTTGGAAACCACAATATTTTATTTACCTAAAAACCAAAAAAAGTATTTTGAAACCACTATCTCCCCCTCCACTCATTTTTGTGAGGAAGTGTCATTTCAGCTGGTGCACTTTGGCAAAGAAGGTGAATAAACAACATGAGAAGAAGCCTAAAATAAAACCTTAAAGGGGGTTTAAGCCTACCAATATGTATCTCATAGGCCAATGCTCTAATAACCACACACAGAGAGAGAGAGAGATTGTCATGTATAGAAATTTCATCAATACCTCTTGTGACAGAGGCATCTATGAAAGCATGAGGTAGTTTTTTTGGGATTTCATGGATCTTGCCAAGATTGGTTGCAAATACTCCCTTTGGTTGGTAGAATTGGCTTGAAAAGCATTCGTCTAACATCTGGAATTTAGCTCTGTTGTGCATAATGTGGTGTCTTTGGAGGGAGCGAAATTGGAGGACAACTGAGGATATGGAAAGTTTCGATGACCAGCTATTGGCTTCGTTCAGTGGCTCCCTTTTTGACTGGTCTAGGGCTTGGGGATTCACCTCTAGTGATTTTCTCCCTATGTTCCTTAGCTCTCTCCTTTGTAATTAGTATCTTTTCTTTCTTTTTTATCTTCTTTTTCTGGAATCTTTTTCCTGCCTTATGACTTTCTGCATGAGGTAGTTTTTTTTAATATACATCCTTATTGCTTATCAAAAAAAAAGACAGAAGCATCTATGAAATTTTAAGCACAAGCAGCTCCTATTGATTGGGGGAAGGAAGAATCAGAGTTGTCTGTCATTTACTCATCAATTGGGAGCTACAGGTATGGACTGATTATTTCAATGCAACTTAATCCATACTTTTTCTTCTTCTTTTTTTTCCTTCAGAAATTTACTCACACACAAAGGAAACACAAACCCCCAAACCCACCCATACCAAACTTAAGGAAGGTGAAGGTGCCACTGATCCATAGGACATTGGCAAAACTTAATCCAAATGTATAAATCGGAAATATCTTGACACACTACGAGAAAATGAAGGGTTTGATATGATGTGGACAATATTTCATCAAACAAACTTTTGCAAGCGTGCTCACTCAAGATTTAAAATCTGACAATAAATGAATTATTCCTCGTGCACACTATACAAACTAAATTTCCAACTAAGTATCTGATTTTATGCTTAAAATAAGTAGTCTCATGCAAAAATATAAGAACATACCCACTTTTCTTAAAATGCTGTATAATTTTAACGACCGAATCAACTGGTACAGCAAAACTCAGTCCATCAGCAGCAAGCACTTTCATAATATTTACACCAATAATTTCTCCATCCACATTGACAAGGGGGCCCCCAGAATTTCCCTATGCCATATTAAGTAGAAAAAAAAAAACAATGTCAAGTATGTAACAAAGCCTCCAAGACAATACACACACACACACACATAGAGAGAGAGAGAGAGAGAGAATTTTTGGCCCCAGAGAAGAAGGGAAGATTCAAACTAGTGACATTCTTTTTATGAGGCATGATCCCTAACTGATCGTGCATCCCCTTAGGGTCATAAATTTAAATGAAAACAACTTCAACCATCTCAACTTTAAACCCTCTAAAGACACGTTGTGCGCACACAGAATCTTACTGCATTAATTGCACAATCCGTCTGTAAATACTCTCTCCGTATTCCACCCAGGCCCAAGTCACTGCTTTTACGGTCAACACAACTACATCCAGAGGAAACAATATGAGAGAAGCCAATCAATAATTTATAGTTTCATTAATCTAAGCCCCAGCATGAGATCTATCATATTATACCAAAATGAAGTACATGACACATGAGGTCACTTGAGTGCTGACAACACATACTACCATAAATCTGTAAATGGTCCAAGAATTTTTGACAGGTACTCTCTTTTAAAACCATGTAATCTACACACACACGCACACACACATATAATGTATAAAAGTACATAGAAATTTTGTAATGTTTGAATTTATTCTGAATACCTTACAATACCAGCTGTGATGGTATTCTGAAGAGAAAGTGGACATCCCATAGCAACAACCCAGTCCCCAGGACGAATCTTACTGGAAGAGCCAAGTGTTGCAGTCGGAAGCGGGGTTTTTGAATGTATCTTTACAATTGCAATATCAGAATGTAAATCAGCATTTACTACTGTACCTTCAAATGTCCGACCATCTTGCAAAGTCACATCAACCTGCAACAATTGTTCAGACATCAGTATGTGGTGTATACCTCAATACTAAAACTATTCAATGATATCTTAAAATTCTAAACAACTTAAATAAACAGAGAAATGATGAGTCCAATATATAAAGAAACTAATAAAGCAACAGCACGCATTGCATCGCCGAATGCTGGACCAAAACTACTAGAGAATATCATTATTACAAGTTATTAAGGGATACAAGACATACAAAGTGCCAAAGACACTGACCTTTCCTTTGACTGAACCCCTCATGCCTTGAAAATCAACCACAACATGAGCACATGTTAAAATTGTACCATCCTGATCAATTATAGTTCCTGACCCTATACTCTTTCCATTAGTAATGCCATAGAAACCTATCAAACACAAAGATCACAAACAACAGTTACATCCTATTTTTAAACAAATTAACTAAATCTCAAACATGTACAACAACCCAAAATATATACCCTGTGGAACCGAAAGATTTACTACGGCAGGACCAACCCTAGCGGAAGCATTTGCAATTGTATCTCTCCCCAAACAATTGCAACATGGTTTGGGGTCACCTCCAACTGCCCCAGAATTGTCTTTCTTTATATCCGATGATGGAGCCGAACCAACTCTAGAAGAAAATAATGGAAGCATTCCTACAATTTCAAGCTCGAATTGAACCCAAAAACATATATATACATAAACAGGACACAATCTATTGCCAAATAAAATTTAAGAACAAACCAGGTTGCCATTGATCCGATGAAAGTAACGAAGGGCGGGGAAATATGCATTGCATAATTCGCCATGGTAGCGATAGTGATTCCTGCAGAGCCACAGGAACCTTCACTGCTACATTTGCTCCTAAAATTTTATCATAACAAAAGCATATAAGCTTTTTTATTTATAAAGAACCAATTGGAATTGTTGTGGTCTGTTTGATTTTAGAACATACTAAATAAAACCCAATTCTTAGTTTTCTATTTCAACAAAGACCCACAAAGAAAGAATCAAAATTTAAACTTTAAAATTTCTCAATTATACACAAAAAAAAAAAAAAAAGCAAAGAAGTGGTAAAAGAATCAAAACCCAGTAAAGAAAATTAGAAGCTTACTGGAATTTGAGTTGCTATTGGCATACAAAAGACCCGACCCGGCAGAAGCGATTGCTATGATGCGAAAGAGAGAGTTTCTATTGGAAACTGAGAGCTTTCTCTGCCACAAAATTGTTTCTGAAAAATTAGATAAAAATAAATGAAAATTGGGTCTGTGAGAATATTAATGAAATGTGGTTCGGAAATAAAAATAAGATGGAACAGAAGAAGATTACCAGAAAATTGGACATGCTTCGAAGAAAGCAGAAGACCACAAAAGAAAGAGCTGTTGTATTTGATTCAAAACCCTAGTTAAAACCCTCGTTTTCACTTTTTTTTTTTTTAATTACTATTATTAGGGAAAAACTAGGGAGGGCCTATGGGCCGATAGGTCATGTAGGATTTACTTGAATTATAATATGATAGGCGTTTTTTTTTTTCTTTTAAAAAAAAAAAACAAAAAAAAAATTTAACCATAAAACACAGAGAAATGAAATGAATATACTCCATTACTCTCAAACTATCCAATAATTTTCTCATATTCAGTTTTTAAGGCCAAATCAATTTTTCTTATTTTATTTATTTTTTGTTATTATAAGACCACAATTATTTTTGAAATCATCTTACATAAATTATCATTTTCTCCATTATTTACAATTAAACACATCAAATAATTGTAAAAATAAATATAAAATTAATTATAATCCTAAAAATTTTTCATTACATAATTAACAATAAAAAAATCTTTACATTTAAAGCAAAGATTCCAATCAAAAAAAAAAAAAAAAACAAAGAATAGAGTTTAACTTTTATAATTTGATAAATGGAAAAAAAATAAATTTAAACACAAAGCCCTTTACAAACAAAACATAAAGTAAACACCTTACTTTGGATTCATGTCTCAACTTAAATTTTATACACAAAAAATCAAACAACAAAATTTCTCATAACCTTATTTCAACTACTAATCTAACTTCTTGTGATACATAAATACATAATAAAAAAAATCAACAATGTGAACAATGAGTCCTTAGAATGATACTAATCTAATTATCTTAACAAATTATATAAAAGCGTAATAGCATAGGAAACATTGAAACCAATTTTAGTCTTTCATCATCTCATGACTTCAACATTAAACAACCTCAAAACAAATCACTTGGAACTAGAACAGGAAAGATTTTTCCATTAAATACTTCAAAATATACCCAACTACAAAATATTCACCAAATAACTACAAAATGAAAAATACCCACAACTACTAGTAGAACCTAAACCAACAAAAACAAAAGGATCTCAAAGATTGAGATCGTTATACATCAACAAAAGCAAGCAACTAAATTTCTATTTCATTATGTGGGAAATTTTCACTGAGTCTCTTAGGCCTTTTTGGGTGACTTGGCTGCCTTGGGGGTCTTCTCGCCAGCTTCAGAAGAAGCGTTCTTCTTTGGCAGCAGAACTGGGTTGATGTTAGGAAGAACACCGCCGCTTGCAATGGTCACGCCCTGGAGGAGCTTTCCGAGCTCCTCGTCGTTCCTCACGGCGAGCAGCACGTGCCGCGGGTTGATCCTGGTCTTCTTGTTGTCACGTGCCGCGTTTCCTGCCAGCTCCAGCACCTGCATTCCAATCCAAAAAATCAAAATCATTAGAGACAGAGAGACAGAGAGAGAGCTGTTTGGATGCCGAGAAAATGTAGTACGAGAAAGAAATTTTGAATTTTGAATCTAAGAATTTTGTTTTTGTTTATGAAACAGAGAAGCGCCTGTGACCTAAAAAATTTACTTTCCACACATTTTCCTCAATTTTCTCGGTGTCCAAACAAATTTTTAACACGAGAAATCAAACCATATTGTGTAGAGAAAACATGAAAAACGGCAAAGATTATCATTTCCGTTTCCATTTTAATTTTTCATTTCATCTTCCCTAACTTTCTCACCAACCAAACACCAAAAAGCCAAAATGCCTCCCAAAATGTGTTTGCCAGAGAGTGAGAAACAGTTTCAATAAACAGAAATATCCATCAGTTTCTGACCTACCAAACACCAAATCACAGAGAACACATTCAAAACGAACAGAGAGAGAGAGATTTTCGGATCTGAGAGCAATACCTCAGCGGCGAGATATTCAAGAACAGCGGCGAGGTAAACCGGAGCCCCGACACCGGTTCTCTGAGCATAACGACCCTTTTTCAAAAACCGACCGATCCGACCCACCGGGAACTGGAGCCCCGCCTTGGTCGACTTCGACACCGCCTTCTTCCTATCTCCGCCTCTCCTTCCTCCCGCTCCCTTCGTCGTCGTTTTCGCTGACTCCATTTTTCTTTTTTCAATTCGAAATTTTCAAAACAAAACGATTCGTTTTGGAGGGAAACTGAAAAACAGAGAGCGAAACTACAATTTTGGAACGCTTCGTTTTGAAACTAATTTTGGCGTGGAGTTGATGTTGTTTGGGGCTATTTATATAGGGTGGGGTTGTGCCACGCTGGCAATCCGAGTGATTTTGGTATTGTCCAATGAGATTGTTTTTAATTTATAAAATGACTGATGGGTAGTGGGGATCGGACGGTTAATATGTGCGACACGCTGGCGATCCGTGGCTTTTTTGTTTTGGCCAATGGGATTGTTTAGTTTGTTTCTCATTGAGTGCGCTGAAGGGTGTTTGGATTGACTAAATGGTCCTTTGGGATTTTTCAAAATGACGGATGGGTCTGTGTAGATCTGGCGGCTGAGAGATTTTGCGTTGGAGTGAATATGATCTGACCGCTAATTATTGACATGCTGGCGATCCGCATGTAAGGCTGTTTTCCTGGGATATAAGATGCTGATCCAACGGCTGGAGATATAGCAAATGGGATTGCGTCTTAACCAATTTGGAATTTAAAATTAAGATAAGGTTAGGCCAAGCTTAGCCAATGTTTGGCCGAACATTAAGCCAAAATAAAATTAATTTAAGCTTCTATTACAGGAGTTAAACCAAATTAATCATCATTAATATACATATATTATGGAAAGAATGATATTTAACTTTTTCACACTTAAATAAAGTGCATGGTTCAATTGGAATAATTGTAAAAAACAACATTATTAGGTGGAAGATGGGATTTTGAGAGTCCGTTTGGATAGAACTTATTTTGCTTAACTGAACTGAAAACACTGTAGCAAAATAAATTTTAAATGTGTGAATAGTACCGCGAGACCCATTTTTAATGAAAAAGTTGTTAAAAAGTGATATTTGTGGAACCCATGAACAGTGCATAACGCACTGTTCAAGGCTGAAAAGTCAGCCTTTGCGGCTACTGTTCATGAACAGTACTGTGAACAGTAGCCGCAAACATTAAAACGGGTGAAAAAAAAAAAAAAAAAGAAAACCAAAAAGGCAAACGCAAACGTTTGGATCCGCGTGCAAACGCGGATCCAAACCCAGCCTGAGTCTTGATTCTACAAGGCTGTTAAGAAAATGTAATACTTCATATCAAATTCTAGTACAATAACTCTGGACAATCGGCAAAAATTGGAGTGTAATTCACATTCTTAATTCAAATTCCATTTTAATATATTGTATGGATGTTTGTGTGCAATCATACGGTTGAAAGAAAAATACATATAAGGGGACTTATGGAAATATACTATAGCCTATTTAGTGCTAATGCATAACAATAATTTTTTCAAGAAGAAAATTGAAATCATATTAAAAAGAGAAAATCAGCAATAATCGGCCAGAAGTACATCAGTCAGGTGTAAAGGAACATCCTTTATTCACACAAATAAACTACTGACATGTTTTACATGTCTAACTAGATTATGAGCTACAAAATTAACTTGTCTACATGCATATGAAAAAGAATTATGATTAAAGGTCCGCAAGTATCGATAATCAAGAGGCCAAAAGAGGCGAATGAATCATCATTAGTTTCTATCATGACTACTTTCGAATCTCCCTTAAGAGTGATGGAAGATAGGCCAATATCTTGAGCAAAGGCTAATGCTTGAACAGCAGCCATAGCTTCTACATCGGCCACCAAAGGGGGGAGGGGGGCCTTTTTTGATAAAGAAGCGATGGTCAAACCTAAATTGTTTTGGATAATGATGCAGGGAATGTGATGGGCTGTTTGTGTATGGTTTTAAAAAAATGAAATGATTGGGTTGCTAATTAGAACACATTGATAGGTGGATAAGTACCTTTGTAAAAATACATAGTTCCAAATAGCATACACAGTCAGCCAAAAGTATATCAATAAGGTGTAGAGGAACATCATTCATTCACATGGATAAACTACTGACATGTCTTGTATGCCTAGTTAGGTTATGTGCTATAAAATTAACTTGTCTACAAGCATGAGAAAAAGAATTATGATTAAAGGTAACTATAAACAAGCAAGCATCAATAATCAAGAGGCCAACAGAGGCGAAGGAGTAATAATTACTTTCTAAAGCTGTCATGACCACTTTCGAATCTCCCGTAAGAATGATGGAAGATAGGTCAATATCTTGAGTAAAGGCTAACGCTTGAACAGTAGCCATAGCTTCTACATCAGCCGCCAAAGGGGGGAGGGAGACCTTTTTTGATAAAGAAGCAATGGTCAAACCCAAATTGTTTAAGATAATGATGCAGGGAATGTGATAGACTGTTTGTGTACGGTTTAGAAACAATGAAATGGTTGGGTTGCTAATTAGAACACATTAATAGGTGGATAAGTACCTCTACAAGAACACATAGTTCCAAATAACATACACAGTCGGCCAGAAGTACATCAATCAGGTGTAAAGGAACATCCTTCATTCACATAGATAAATTATTAACATGTCTTGCATGCCTAGGTAGGTTATGTGCTACAAAATTAACTTGTCTAAAAGCATGAGAAAAAGAATTATGATTAAAGGTAACTATAAACAAGCGAGCATCGATAATCAAGAGGCCAAAAGAGGCGGAGTCATCATTACTTTCTAAAGCTGTCATGACCACTTTCAAATCTCCCATAAGAATGATGGAAGATAGGTCAATATCTTGAGTAAAGGCTAACGCTTGAACAGTAGCCATAGCTTCTACATCAGCCACCAAAGGGGGGAGGGAGACCTTTTTTGATAAAGAAGCAATGGTCAAACCCAAATTGTTTCAAATAATGATGCAGGGAATGTGATGGACTGTTTGTGTACGGTTTAGAAACAATGAAATTGTTGGGTTGCTAATTAGAACACATTAATAGGTGGATAAGTACCTCTACAAGAACACATAGTTCCAAATAACATACACAGTCGGCCAGAAGTACATCAATCAGGTGTAGAGGAACATCCTTCATTCACATGGATAAACTATTGACATGTCTCGCATGCCTAGGTAGGTTATGTTCTACAAAATTAACTTGTCTAAAAGCATGAGAAAAAGAATTATGATTAAAGGTAACTATAAACAAGCGAGCATCGATAATCAAGAGGCCAAAAGAGGCGGAGTCATCATTACTTTCTAAAGCTATCATGACCACTTTCGAATCTCCCTTAAGAATGATGGAAGATAGGCCAATATCTTGAGCAAAGGCTAAGGCTTGAACAATAGCCATAGCTTCTACATCGGCCACCAAAGGGGGGAGGGGGACCTTTTTTTATAAAGAAGCAATGGTTAAACCCAAATTGTTTCGAATAATGATGAAAGGAATGTGATGGGCTGTTTGTGTATGGTTTAGAAGTAATGAAATGATTGGGTTGCTAATTAGAATACATTGATAGGTAAATAAGTACCTCTGCAAGAACACATAATTCCAAATAGCATACAAAGACTAACAATTCATTCAATTATCAAAATTGATTTTCAATGAAAGAGCTTACATTCAGCTACTTATATTTTGGCATTGATAGCTTCTAGATGATTGACAAGTATCTAAATCCTTTTAGCAAATACTTAGAAATCATCTAACTAACTAACTAACTGACTAATTAGTTACAAGAAAATTAGGATATAGGCACATAGTTAATTGAAATGCCCTACATTAGATAACCACTCCAATACTTGCCTCGCTTGAATCATTGAAGATTGCACCATCTAAGTTCACTTTGAAGACCAAGGGAGGTGGGAGGCTTTGAATGTGTGATCATTGATGTTTCTTTTATAGTAGCGTTGCTAGAAATATTATAAATTTTACTACATAGTCTTTGTAAACCAATTTATCAACTTTTAACCATGATACGAAAAAGTAATTAAGAAATTTATTTATTATGTTATTGATGTAATATTAATCACATTCATTGTCATATCATATTTTAAGATTTTAATAATAAAATTGGTAGTAGTTTTAATATTTTCATTTTACTAAATATATAAAGTCATGAACCAGCTATTAATAAAATTTTAAATTGCAATAGGAAATAGGAATTATCAGATAAGCATATTATTTTACAAAGCTAACCTGATCAAAAGTGGTTAGGATAAGACAGAATTCAACAATTTTTTCTCTTACATGTATCATTTATGTCTAACCCATTAACAATATATATATACATCAGCATTGTACATGATGACATTCACTCTTTAATTGGGCTATATATTATGCATCAACTGGACTATGAAATTCTAATGGACCTTGGCCATATCAAAGTCAGACCCTTGGTCGTTGGGGTCTGCTTGACAATGTTGACATATCCTTCACATCAACTTCATCAGGGAAATAACCAATAATCTTCCTTTGCATTCTCCTTAAATTACTAGCAGACTCCATTGCCTCATCCAAGACAGCTCGAGCATCTGCCAATGACACCTCAAGCTCGTTATGGATAAAGTAATAAGAGCACATTTGGCTTAGAATCCTGTCATGTCTTTCTTGAAGCCTTAGCACTCTCTCTTCAGCATGTTCCAATGCCTCACTAATCATTCTTAGCTTCTCTATTATGATTTGCTGCTTGTGCCGTTTCTTCAAGTTTGGCACACACAGGAAATAAGAGAAAGATAAGCCGACTATGGCTAAAACAACGCGGCAATAATCCATGAATTTTTGTCTTCTGAAGGAGATATGAAAATAGGCGAAAGGATGAAGGAAAGTGTCATAAAATTCTTTGCTTTGGTTGTGGGATTATAATAAGCTACTTTTGAGTTTTGTGTTCCCTTCTCTTTTTTTTTTTTTTTGTTACTTGGGAACCTATTAGTTGCTTTATAAATGGTCTTCGTTTTCCTTTACACCAAACTACTAGAACACTTTCTGATTCTCGGATTGTAAAGTTGGATATTTCCATGGCTCTCGTTGAAGAAAATTCTTTTTGTATTTCTTTTGTTTTGTTAAGGTATTCAATGGCAAACTTCCCCTAACAAGAAATGTTTGTTGACTTGAAATTATCTGCTTAGTTCCATTGACATTGGTAGGCGTACGGACGCCATCATTTCCATACCCAATTTTACAATTTGCTAATTTGTGCAATTGTGAGTCAGGCAAAATAAAATGGTGAGTTGCACAAGACAAAAAATGTCAACCACTCACAATCGCACGAATCAACAAATTATGAAATTAAATGTGTGATTGATTGTGACTATACAGTTATTATAATTTCATTCATTCTGTTTGGACATTTTGCAGAATATGTATAGTGCATTGGTGTGCTGTCTGCTGAGTTGTCCCTTGCCACAACTCTTTACGTCAAATGGCAAATAATAGCTAAGAAAATGCTAGAACTGTAACATTTGCCACAACTTGCTCACAAGACAAGTCGTGAGTAATAGAGTTAGAGTGGCGGATTCATAAAATTGTGGTAAAAGTTGTAGTCCTAGCATCACTCATAATAACCCGTTTCTCTCGATAGTTGGAGTCATTAAATGCTGATGGGTGATATAAGGGTCCAATAAGAATTCTTGGTAAAGCCATATGTGAATCATTGAGATCCTTAACTTGAGGGCTAGACTGAAACAAGAATAGGGGCCCTGAATCGCGTTCTTTGCTTGAAGCTTGTATTAATATTTTGTTGTTTGAAACCAACTTTCCAATCCAGATCATGCAATGAGACCTGAGTTTGTAGTTGTACCCTCACTTTGGGGCTAGGGTCAAACCATGGTTCCTCTAGCCAACTAACTTCAGCAAAAACCCTCAAACAGAAATCTGGATTTCCCTAAGTAACTCTTTAGTTTGGAAGGTGACATTGGTCCGATTGAACAACTCCTACCCCTCCACTTATGTTATGATCTGTAGGATTAAAAGCAGCATCCAACTTTTGTTTAGATTTCCTTAGCCATGACTATTATGGTTTCATGACCGACTCTTGGGCAAGGCTACTCGGGCCATTTAGTTAGGGCCCCCAATAGAAAATGGAGTCCAAATATTTTAAATTGATAATTATTTTTAAAAAATAAGAAAAATGTGAGATTTTTCACTTCAAAAAAGCCCAAAAATTGTGGGATAATAAAATTGAATACATGTAATTTTCATTAATGATCAATTTCCAATACCAATTTGAGATTTTAATTTTTTTTATGTCTCTTTTAGTCTCTCCCACACAATAGATTAATAATATTATCCCCCAATCTATCACATGGCTACAAACAGAACTCTCTCTCTCTCTCTCTCTCTCAACACTAATATCAAATTTGGAGGTTTGTTTTAACTTTTCTTCACCAAGGTAATTAGTAATTTTGCATATCAAAAAAATTATAACATAAAATTAATAAATGAAAATTATTTCAAAAAAAAAAAAAAAAAGCCCACTTAAATTTCCTGTCCTAGGCCTGAAATTTTCTCAGGCCGGCCCCGAATGGTTCTAAGCTCCTTCCTCACACAACTACTAATTTTATTGCTTCATCATTTTAGTAGCGACTCAAAAGCTTTACGTACATCAACTCATATATCAATGGCAGAGACTTAACTATCATTTAGATATTTTAGTTTAACAACTACATCAACACATAATTAAATTTCATAAAAGTCAAGAAGGTGCCAGCTCTAACACGTTACTGATTTCAGTGATTTGTTTAGTCTATTTATTGTTCATAAATCTAAATAAATAGCTTTTATATATTACAGATTTACAGGTAATTTCATTACATTTACACCCCAGTTATAGTGCCGTGCTGTTTGAACTTTGAAGAGCAACGGTTGACCCAGGATATGAGTCAGTCTGTACCTAAACTTATTAGCTTTTCAACAATTATATTTTTTGATGCATAGAATAGAATAGAAGGGAAAAAATTATTCTCAAAAGAAAAAAAAAATCTTTTTTATTGGACTAAAAATGATTTTCTGTTGACTTGTATATATGTTTATTTATTAGGAAGAGTCAGATTTAATATGTGTATTAAAAGCGTAAAGAACAAGCAATTTAACGGTTAAATTTGTAAAATATAAGTAGTTTTTATTTTATTGAGTAAAATTGTTGTATGAGGCTACAACTAATTTTGTAACTAAATTTTGTCCACACTAAAAAGTTTTTTTACGAACTCAAACCCTTTAGAGATTACTTAACATGACAAAATGTTAGGAACAGTACCATCCCAACCCCAAATACATTCATTTATATTTGAAAGGCCCAAAGCCCCATGAGTTGGTTCAGATAGGAGGATTGGAGGAATCATTTCATTTATTTATTATTATGATTATGAATAGGAGAAATCATGGTGTGTTGTGTAATCGTGTTAACCTAAAACTGAATATTTAAAATAATATTTAACAAAATTTAATCATTAGAAGGCACTTTTACTCTAAATTGAATATTTTAATAGAGAAATAGAGACACACTTACTTTTATTATAGAAAACTAATTTTAATGTAAAGAAAATTAATAATTAAATCATTTTAGTATTTTAAAATTTAAATACATAATTTCGCCGGATTGGGTTACTCAAATCCTATCCAAACAATAGCAAAAATATTCACAATAGTTTTATTACACTCTCAAATTAACTAATCACCTCGTGAGTTATTAAAAAAAATTAAATTGTAGATTATGGTGGGACTATGTGTGAGGTGATAACTGATAAACTAATTTAAGAATGTTATAAACTTTTGTTGTGTTATTAACTTTATTGTTTTAGATTCTACAGTTACTTGTCATGGGAAAATTAATATCATAGGCATATCTATCTGACTCAAGCAAGTAACACAAAGATTAACAACCAACATAAAATAATTGTAATTAAATAAGTGGTATATGTAAAATACTAATCACCATTCACTCTATAGTCCACAATGTCGATTCTCAAAAAAAAAAAAAAAAAATACAGTCCACAGTGTCAGTATGACAAAATTTCCAAATCAGATAAAAAAGAGTAAAAATTGCTTTTTAACACCAATACGCCAAAGTTAGTAACAAATTAAGCTCAGCCAAATCTCTCAGCTGCAAGGCTGCTTCCTACTCTTTTAGTTGTTACCTAAAAAAGCCAAATCCTTTGCTACAATAAAAATAATAATAAGCCTAGTCCCACCAGCCTTAGTCCAGCTCATTTCCCAATTAAACATATGGAAATACCACCCATTTCCAAACCAGAAACGAGAAGAAATTGAGCACTATATTTTTCATAATTATTGACATATTTTATAATTGATACATAATAAAAATAATATTAATAATATTCATAGTACATTTAAGTGAAAGTGATATTACTCCAATTAATTAAAACAAATTATATGAACAAATATGAAAAATATTTTATTCCTAACATTACTTAAAAAATTATAAATATCCCCCAAAGTGCCATGACTCAACCTGTTTTAACTTAAATAATAGTGGTACAAACTTTACATATAAATCTTACCAATCTTATAAAATTTTACGTTAACATTTGTAGTAAATTTTACTTTAGATAATACGTAAAGACTCCAAGAGGTCACTTTCCTATAAGAGCCACTAATGACCTCTCTCTCTCTTGCCTTCCAAAGCACTCCAGCCCAAGTCCTTTTCTCCATAAATAAAACCCCACACCTCTCGACTCATTACCAACCCTTCACAAAACAAAACCACAACCTCTCCACCATGTCCACCGATCTCGAATTCTTACACGACGTGTCGAAAACCCGGCTACTCACGGTCAAGACTCGAACTTCATCAACACCCGAAGCCTACAATAACATTGGTGGCAACAACAACAACATCGGAGTTGTGGCACAAAAGATTAACGAGGATGAAAATGACGTAGAATACTACTGTCGGACTCCAACATCCAAGGAACACAGACTTCCCTCGATCCTAGATTGTCCCCCGGCGCCACGTAAACCAAAAAGGGCACCCTCATGCAAAAGAAAATTCTCCGAGGTTCGGTTTTTCGAAATCGTGAACTATGATGAGGTCGATGCGTTTTTCAGATCGAGCTTCGACAAGTTAGCTGTTCTTACCTCAGTCAAGAGGAACTGTTGCCCATGTAAATGAATCGGCTGCCAAGGTTGAAAATATTACACGACTATCTGTGTGTGTGTGTGTGTTTTTTTTTTTGAATAATCTTTTCTATATATATATAATTTGTAATCCTGGGTATATATGGATATGGTTGACATGATCATATATATCCATCCCACTACTGCATGAGATTGGATTCAGGGTCCTAATGGGTGTCTGAAATTTCTGACAATTTGGGATCGATCTGAACCTTGATTAATAATTAATTACGTCAATATGAATTTTATGGATTTTATTTTAGTTATGTGATTTTTTTTTTTTTTTGTTCACATGTTGAGCAAGATTTGTGTTACTTTTGATTGATTTTTCTTTTTAAAAAAATTTGGGTTTTGGGGGAGAGATTAAAGAGGATAAAAAGGTTAATAATATGCAAGGATAATTAATATGCTGATCGATGGAGTTCGATTTGGTAGATATTGTTATTATTTTCTTAAGGTGGAAGATTTTTTTTTAAGGCACTTAAGGTAGAAGATACTGAATCTGGATTATGCATTAGTATTTTGCTGGTTGTTGGCTAAGATGGTTGATCTGTATTGTGTTTGACATATTTATGTTGAGTAATTGACTTGATTTTGAAGGGTGTATGTAACAATGTATTGATTCGTGCACCACAACTAGTATTCAACTGGATATACAATTAAAATTCAAAACTGAAAAAACTTATTAATCATACCTCATCTATGTGTCAAACTCGTAGTCATAAATTCATAATTAGAATTTCACTAACCCACCGGTGTTCAAGTGCCACCGTTTCATTTGTCAAACATCCAATTAGACTTTTGGGGCCTTTGGCACACATCAATCGTAGTTTATTAATAGAACACACCTTGCCTTCAAAATGAATAACCATACACATTGCCTGTAAATAAACTCTTAAAACTACAATCTTGTTCATGAATTTGAGTTAGGGATGATTACATTTTATCCTGTCAAGAATATTTAAAGTATTCCTAATGGTAAGGCACCTCTTTCTAATTAAAATGGTCAAATATCTATATACATCTGTGTATTTTCTTCTGAGCTCATCATGTCATGACTCATGAGTGGATGAGACTCTTAATTGGACCAATTTTTGAACTAATCAATTGGTAATGGGTGTGTATGGCTACCTCTTTCTAATTAATGTTGGTCAAATTATTAGTTAACCATGGAATGCCACCTCTCATTGAGTAGAGTACAAAAGAAGGGCCATCCTTCCGTGACTTTGAGTCTTTGACCAGTTATGTGTCTTGAAACTCATTTAAAGAACAATTTCTAATAGTTATAACATCTCTTAACCACCTCGATCGGGCTAGATCCACGTTATTGCCTCCATAAGAACTTGAATTTTTCACCATTAAGATGGTAAAAAACTAATAACATGTGTCACATGACGTGCCACATTCTAAAACTAAACTTAGTTTTTTTAATTTTCTCGGTAACCATCAGGACACATCATTTTTTACAATTATAATTATTGATATGATTAGTTTATGTTTTGTACATAATAAATTAAAGTAATGTCAATAATGGATCCAAATGAAAGCAATAATATTACTTTATTCACATTAGACTATATCAAGTATTAAGTTATATGCCTTCTCAAAAAAAAAAAGTATTAAGTTATATGTTGAAAATGTTATGTTCCTATTATTATCATTTTTCTAAGCGTTAGTCCCAATTAAATTGGGGCTGCCTCTATGGATCCCCATCAACTATTTTTTTTTTTTTTTTTTTGAGAAACAAACTCACACACAAAAGAGAGAGGGAAATGGATTCTAACATAAAGGTACACCACAACTCCACTCAAAAGACATAGTAACTAATTAGGTTGGCCGATATACTCTTGTTTGCCAAATTATAATTAAAATCATGTTCTTGTTGCTCTCCTTTTTAATATATCATTCTTTACTGTACCACTTCTTATCGTTTTTATTTTTATTTTTTTTTTATGAATATTTCTTATCCATATTATTTTAGGCCCTTACTACTTATCCATATTATTTTAGGCCTTTCTCTACTTTCAATTGCTTTTTGGACTAAAATTTCTGTCACTCTCTTAGGCCAGTTGCATACATTTATATACATTTTATCTTTTTCTACTCATCCAGCTCTAAAATAGTGGTCAATGAAAGGTACATTTTTTTCTCAAATATTTGTGGTGAGATTTGTTAGAAGCATTTTATGTACCCCAAAAGAAAATGAATTGCAAAACTTTTATGTTCCTAGGTGTCCTCTTTGCTGTTATTTTTCTCGTCCGCTCAGTTGTGGTGGCAAAGACACCCAACGAACACCAACAAACGTTAGTATATTGTCACCTTTTTTTTCTTCGTAAAATAATTCACTTTATCTTTGTAACAAATATTAGATGTGTTTATTTTTCCTTCCTTTATTTTTTAGCTAAAATTCAATTTAGTCCTTGAATTATACTTCAATTGTAAATAAATCCTTAAAATTAATTAGTTTTTTCCAATTTAGTTAATATCTTGCTTTGTTAAAATAAGTCAATTTGAACCTGTCGTCCAAATCTTTTAGCATATAAAGCTGTTAAAACAAATTGTTTTGGTAAATTATGATACCCTAATTTGAGGTTTATCAATATAATACTCTCTTCAAACGTTTCATGAATTGGAGTTCCTTACTGAGGTTATTATTATTACTTATTTATTTATTTATTTATTATAATTCAATAGTAATGCTGTGGAAGAGAAAATTAATTTAAATCGCAAGGGTTTATTGAAAATACTATGAACCTGTTTGGTAATGGTGTTCAAGTATTGTTGTTCAGAATGATATGAAAATTGTGGATAAAAAAATGTTATGAAAACACATGTTTAGTACTCATAATGCAAAAAAAATGTGTTTGATACCAAGTTTCTAATGACATATTTTCAAATGTAAAAAAATAGAAGAGCAAAAACAATCGCGGTGAAGAGAGAGAAAGAGATGAGCTGAAGTAATTAGAGAGACAACTGAAGATAAGGTTGAGAGAGAGAGAGAGAGGGCACCATTAGGTGCTGTTAATCAATTGCCAAACTTGTGGGTCCCACAATTTTCAATATATTTACAATAATGCCATCCAACATTGTTACTTTAAAACTAAAAACTGGTCTAAGTGTGCTTTTAAAATATAGTGTTTAAACACTTTAAATTGAAAATTGTAACTTAAACATTCTTAATCAAACACCCTTACCAAACACAATTTTTTTGTTTGAACCATAATTTTCAGTGTAATGCAGCAATTTAGATTTAAGTTATTGATAAAATATTCAATTGTTTTTAAAAAATATCTTATTAATTCATATATAAGTCAAGCGAGATACGTTAATCATCCACAAACCTAAAGTTGTAAAAGAGTGTCATTTTGTCTAAATTTGTCCATAATTTAGATAAGATTCTTTAAAAAAAATAATAATAATACAAACACCCTTAACTAGGATGTTCATAATGGGTAGAAGATAGAGAGCCGTAACAGAAATTTTTGACGAGTATTTATTTTTATTTTTTTCTATTAGGCCTCTCTCTACCTTCAATGGCTTTTGCGAGAACTTATCCATAATTTAGATAAGAAATGACATGTTCATATATACATATATTTTTTTTAAAGTAAGTAAAAATACAAACAACATCCCTTAAATTTAATCATTTATCATTTTAATCTTCTAAATATACAAATCACACATTTTAAATTTAATTAATTGAGATATTAGTCTTATAAGTTTACATTTATTATTACCCATAATATCAATCTTTTGAATGAAATGATAGAAAGACTATCGAAGAAGCAAATATTAATTTACACGACCAAAATGGCAAAAATGAAGTATATACACTCCATAGACCAAAATGACAATAGAACAAACTTAGAAGATATAATTTATATATATATATATATATATATATTTTTTTTTTTTCCAAAAATGCTTTCATCTTTCTAGACTAGTTCAGCTTCTTCACACAAGCATCAAGAACTTTCGAGAGATCACAAGCGAATCCATCATGCCATCTTACGTGTCACCATCCTATTCGACCTCGTACGTGTAATACCAGCAAGTTCAACGACTAACGCTGACGCGTCGCGATCCTATTCGCGGGAATACTCTAGCAAAACTATCACCGCCAACACCAGCCCAAACCATTATAAAGTACTCCTCCTCTATTTCCCTCCACTTCATAGTTCAGAGAAAAAAAAATTCCGATACGCTCGAAAAAAACTCCGAAACGTTTCAGATTCATTATTAACTCAAAAACGAAACGAAATCGTTAGAAGAGAGCAGAACGAAGTAAAGTAACAATCAACATTCGACAATGAGGGTGCGGAACAAGACGGTGGCGTTTTTGCTTCTCTTTGTTTCAGGTAACATTTGTTGTTTAATGTTTAATGTTCTGTTTGGTTTGGTTTGAAAAATGTTTCTAAATTCACTTGAAACAAAGTCGAGTTATTAGGAAATATTAAGATTAAGATGATGTTTACGTAAAACTGTCTTCTAAGAAACAGAGCATCGTAAAACAAAGCTAAATTTTATTTTTTGTTTGATTTGAATGAGAATTGACAACTGGGTTAGTTAATTTTTGAGATTTTAATTATTGGGAAAACAAAAATAAATCAAAAATTTTTATGAGTTTTGCTTTGTTTTCTTTTTGGATCACTTTTTTCCTGGGATATTAAACAGGGGACCAGAAAGTTTGTGAGGTTTTGGGTATTTCGGGTGTTATAATTTAGCGGAAAAGTTTCAAAATTTGTGTTTTATTTTTGTTTTTAAGTTTACTTCATAGATATCTCTGACTCTGAGTTGGTTCCTCAGACTAGGAAATGCATTATTTTAATGAATTTTGCAATAACATTAAATTGTCTTTTTGACGAATTGGGTTCTCTGAAAACTCACTGAAAGCACTTGAATTTGTTGTTGAGAATTGGGTTTTTTGCTGAAACTAACTAAACTTTTTTGTGTGTGTTTTGGAAGAAGTTTTGTTAGGAATAGCAGTGGCAGCTGATGATGCCTCTCCGAAGCTTGGGACTGTGATTGGTATTGATCTCGGAACAACCTACTCGTGTGTGGGTGTGTACAAGAGTGGTCATGTAGAGATTATAGCCAATGATCAAGGGAACAGAATCACACCCTCCTGGGTCGCATTCACTGATACTGAGCGTTTAATAGGCGAGGCCGCAAAGAATCAAGCGGCTCTCAATGCCGAACGTACCATTTTCGATGTTAAGCGGCTTATTGGAAGGAAGTAAGTGAACTTTTTTCAACATTTTGGATTGATATTGTTTGTGGTTTTGTTGAGAACAATGATGAAGTAGGAAAAATGGATCACTTGCTCTAATACATGATAAAAGATTGCTTAATAATAAATTGTGAATTTAATCAAACAATTATTTAGATGGTTGTAGCTTTCTTTTTTTGTTGAGAACAATGACAAAGTAAGCAAATTGGACCACTTGCTTTGATCTAATGATTTAAGATTTTGGAGGGGTAAATTGAATGGCTTGTTTTGATTTGGTTTTGTTTGTAGGTTTGATGATCCGGAGGTTCAGAGGGATATTAAATTTTTGCCTTATAAGATTGTGAAAAAGGTTGGGAAGCCTTATATTCAGGTGAAGGTGAAAGGTGAGGTAAAGGTGTTTAGCCCTGAGGAAATCAGTGCTATGATATTAGGGAAAATGAAGGAGACGGCCGAGGCATATTTGGGGAAGAAAATCAAAGATGCGGTTGTCACTGTTCCAGGTATAGTCAAAACTGTTTCTTGAAAAGTTTGTTCCTAAATCGTTAGTGATGTATATAAATAGTGCATTATCAAATTTGCTTACATAAATAGGAGTATAGGATTTTTGAGTGCTAAAATAAATTCTGGATGAACAACTGAACAAGGACTATGTTCTGTACACTAGGATTAGTGCATGTTGAATTTTTAGCGTATTATTTATAGGAAAAGCTGCAAAACAGTAAAGCATAACCAATGTAAAAAGGACAGATTTTTGGTTGATATTTATAAGAGTTGTGATCTTGTGATTGCTATGTCTCTGTCTATGTTTCATGGTCTAATGGTTTATATCTGTTGCTTGTTGTAGCCTATTTCAATGACGCACAGAGGCAAGCCACAAAGGACGCAGGCATCATTGCCGGGTTGAATGTGGCTCGGATAATCAATGAACCTACTGCTGCTGCTATTGCCTATGGTCTGGACAAGAAAGGGGGAGAGATGAACATTTTGGTTTATGATCTTGGTGGTGGTACTTTTGATGTTAGCATCTTGACCATTGACAATGGTGTGTTTGAGGTTCTTGCTACTAGTGGAGACACCCACTTGGGAGGAGAGGATTTTGACCACAGAGTGATGGATTACTTCATCAAGTTGATTAAAAAGAAGTACAACAAAGATATCAGCAAGGATAACAAGGCTCTTGGGAAGCTTCGCAGGGAATGTGAGAGAGCAAAGAGAGCATTGAGTAGCCAACACCAAGTCCGAGTTGAGATTGAGTCTCTTGTCGATGGCATTGACTTCTCAGAGCCTTTAACAAGGGCAAGGTTTGAGGAGTTGAACATGGACTTGTTTAAGAAGACAATGGGGCCAGTGAAGAAGGCTTTGGAAGATGCAGGAGTGAAGAAAACAGATATAAATGAGATTGTCCTAGTTGGAGGAAGCACCCGCATTCCCAAGGTACAGCAGCTGTTGAAAGACTTTTTTGATGGCAAGGAGCCAAACAAGGGTGTGAATCCTGATGAGGCTGTTGCCTATGGTGCAGCAGTTCAAGGTGGAATCCTCAGCGGTGAAGGCGGGGAAGAAACCGGAGGTATGATTTAGTTTTAATGTTAATTTGTTGTTTGATATTCATATATTTGGCATATTGGTGACAAACTAATATGAGATTTTCCCTCTTTGGTTTTTTGTAGGCATTCTTTTGCTTGATGTTGCTCCTTTGAGTCTGGGTATTGAAACAGCTGGTGGAGTGATGACAAAATTGATCCCGAGGAATACTGTTATCCCAACTAAGAAGTCTCAAATCTTCACCACTTATCAAGACCAGCAAACCACAGTGTCCATCAAGGTATCACATGAATATATACAAGAATGAAGAAACCTTACTCTATTATAAGCATCCTGTATTTGGTGTTGTTAAACTAATGTGAATTTGAAAATTTTCAGGTCTTTGAAGGTGAAAGAAGCTTGACAAAGGATTGTCGTGAACTCGGGAGGTTTGATTTATCTGGCATTCCACCTGCTCCAAGGTAATCTAAAACAGAAATGGACTGCTATAATTGTCTATTGTCACTAGCTTTAAGGAAACAGAAGATTACTGCATTGCAATGAATTTTTTATCCTATATAACTATAGCTTATGGTTTCTGACCAATGTTCTGATTCTTATTGCAGGGGAGTCCCCCAAATTGAGGTTACCTTTGAGGTTGATGCCAATGGTATCTTACAAGTGAAAGCAGAAGACAAGGCAGCTAAGAAGTCAGAATCCATCACCATCACTAATGACAAGGGGTGTCTGAGCCAGGAAGAAATCGAAAGGATGGTGAAGGAAGCTGAGGAGTTTGCAGAAGAGGATAAGAAGGTGAAGGAGAAAATTGATGCCAGGAACAAGTTGGAGACTTACATCTACAACATGAGGAGCACCATTGGTGACAAGGACAAGTTGGCAGATAAGATTGATTCAGACGATAAGGAGAAGATTGAAAGCACATTGAAAGAAGCTCTTGAATGGTTGGATGATAACCAGAGCGCAGAGAAGGAAGATTTTGATGAGAAATTGAAAGAGGTTGAAGAAGCATGCAATCCAGTTATAAAACAAGTTTATGAAAAGAGTGGTGGAAGCTCTACTGGAGCTGAGGATGAAGAACCAAACGATGAGTTGTAGAATGCTTGGAGCATAGGGTTCAAATTTGTAGAGTTTTTATTTTTATTTTTTTCTGACCTGCAAAGTTTGTTAGTGGTTAGCCAAAATGCCCATTACTGGTTGTTATTCCTTTTTGAGTTCAAAAATTTCAAGAATATATACATAATTTTCTAGTTATCTGAATTATCTTTGTTACATAATTAATTTATTTCAATTGTGACGTGGTGCACATAGTGATGTCATATGTTGATGATGTTTGTGATTTTGAGTTAAGAAAGCATGACACATATGACCATAAATCAAATTCTACAGATTTTTTGGTGCAATATGCATAGATTTCAGCTCGTAGTAAGGCGAATGGTATTCTAAGAATTGCTTTGAAAAACTTCTCTACAAACTGCAGTTCATTAATGTCTCCATCATAGCTAGAGAGCTTAACCTCTTCTTTCTTGGTAGGTCCGTACCATCTGCAACAATGCCTCCAGTTGTTGCAAACCCAAACCATTACCTACTTCCCACCATTTGATAAAATTATAATCAGGTGATGGCATGAATATGTCTGCATTTTCAATGTTTAACACAAACACAAGCACAAATACACTCATGTTTTAGCCCAGACAAAAACAAAAACAAAAAACTTTCGTAGTCTAGTAGTCTTGTCGCTAGTTTTAATTGGGTCAACATTTTCACATTTATTTTAACTAGTCGCAAATCCACACGTTACGCGTGATAAATTTTTTATTTTAATTTACCTTTGTTTTTACTCTTTCACTTTGTGTTAAAACCTTCCACTGCCAAGCATGTGAATTTCGGTCAAAAATTCATTAAATAACTTTTTGCTCCACAATTGATTTTCCAACTGCTATAATTGCAGTTAACACCTTCCTTTTGAATGAGATCAATAGACAAAAAACCCAAAGCAATACCAGTTTTGTTTTTTTGTACTTCGAAATGTATTATCTATATAACCATGTTTTGAAGCTTGGCCTTTGGTAGCAATTATTTCACATAATGGACCTCACAAGAAGACTAAATTACTAAACTTTGTTTAAAATCAACTAAATTATTGAACTTAATGATGTATATAAGGCTACATCTAGGAAAAAATTAATTAACCATGTTCTAAGGCATCAACATGGTTGCTGAAAAATGTTTTAGACACTGATCTCAATGTTGATTTCTTTTTCCTTAGCTCATCGTGCTTAAATAGTAGTGACATGACATAAGAAGCATAGATTTTAAAATAAGTTTGCAGTTAATTAAAACTTCTCAATTTGAGGAATATATCGCACCTACAATAGTTTAAGACGTGCCCATTAGGAAAAAATATCACAAAAAATCCAAAGAATTTTCTAAGTGCTATGCATAGGAAAGTTAAATCGTTGTCCCAAAGAGCAACAAAAAGTTGTTTTCAGGCCCCCTAGAAGTGTTCTTACTTTTTCACGGTGCCTTCGATATTCCCAAACCAAAAGTGCAACTTATACAGTCTTACTGTTCTACTCTATAGTTGCTGTCCAGCAAACCTCAGTTTGGTAGGAATATTGTGGGAAAAATAATGAAAGAAACCAATATAAGTGCATCAACCAACCATAAAAATGGATTTTCAATTCCAATTTTTCAATAAATGATAAGCTATTCCAAGTTCAATCAAAGATATAAGTTGCAAAACAACAGGGCTTTGAACATTTACATTCCAAGTTATTTCTAATCGGTTAGTGGGCACGGTTGCCTAAGGCGGAAGATACAATTTCACCACAACTAATTGGGTATTAATCCCCCCAATTACCTATTTCATAAATTAAAACCTCCCTTAAGCATAAAAATAAGACACAGAAGAGAGAAATGGTAAAAAGGAAAGTATAAAAATAGAAGAACCTAGGAAAAGTCCTACCATGGCTTTGTGCCAACTTGTAAAAGAAAATGCAAATGTATAAACACTGTGTTGTGTATTTTTCTTAAGGTTCTTTCAATCTGAAAATACAATGTAAAAGACAATGGCTAACCAAAAAAATAAACAAAATTTGTCCCAACTGGCTAAATAGGTATATGCAATTAGACAAAACATTATTGTATTTGTGAGTGCAAACAGTGAGTAAATTCCATTGGTTAAGCAAGTCAAGGACAATGTAAGCTTCGATCTCTCAACAATCAAAGTTCTTTATTCATAATTGAAGGGCTTGGTTTACTCCATCTCAAATTCTCCAGAATTCAACTTTAAGCAGTTTTGGACAATTGTTATGTCCGTATTTGCTCGTGATCTTGAATCAACCCGCTTGCACTGATTGGTCTTGGACAACCCACAGCGACCCAAATTCTAGGACCAATAATAAAGATTCAATTTTGAATGTGTGTTTGTCTTCCTTATAATCTCAGAAACTGAGTTGTGTGTTCAAAACCAAGCAGTAACACCACTATTACCAATCCATATAAATCAAAAGACAAACTACTGGTAGTATTTCTGCAGCTTCTGTTAGTATTAAACCAAAAGATAGTGCACCAATTAAAAACCACAGCAACCATAACAATCATCCGCACCACACCACGAAGAGGCTGTAACAAAATGTAAAAAGGGAAACAAAAAACATCAAGCAAAATAATGGAGCACAAAAAGAACTGGGGTTTAGAGATACCTTAACCGAATCAGCCAGGTTTCGTAAGCATTTATATACTGTGTGGAGAGGAAGACAGCAAGGAAGGAACTCAGATAAGCGGCCGTTACTGTGAAACCGTAGAGCCAGAAGGTGGGGAGATTTTCAAACTCTTTGGTTGTCCTTGAAACGTGCGTAACATAAAACAGAAAGGTGGGAGAAATCCTAGTTGTCCTCATGCTGCGTAACGTAGAGCAGAACGATGCGTAACGTAGAGCAAGAGTGTTTTGAACTCTCTGGTTATCCTCACGTTGTGCTTCTCACGCAAAACCCTTCAGGGTTCCACGGTTTCACATCTTTCCTTTAAGTTGAAATGGCCTTGGGCTAGGCTTTATGGTGTAAGTAAATAGATAAAGGGTGGGTTGAGATTTATTATACAGATTTATTATAGGGCTAGGATTTATTATTCTGAAATTTGTTAAAATTATTTTAAAATTGTAGGTAAAATAAAAATTAAAAAAATGATTGGAATGACATGGCTGCTGACGTGGCGCAACGTGAGCGTAGGCTGCGCAGCAACATTAAACGCTACCCTTCAACTTTTAGTAATACATAGATATAGATTGGTCCCATGATATTTATCTTTTGATAAATCTATCTAATTGTCCTGACAATTTATTGAGTTTGTCCAGTGCCGACTCACCAGAGCCAAATAGGCAACCGCTTAAGGCCCCCAATGAAAAAATGCTCCTAAATTTTTACCAATAGAAATATTCTTGTACTAATGAAAGTATTAATTAAACCCTAAATATTTACCAATAAATAAGAAGTACAATTAAAGAAAAATGTTTTCATTTGATGGGTTAATCGTTTAATCTCTCACACATAAACGTTAAAAGAATACATTAATCTTACTCTAATAAATAAATTTATACTTGTGGGTGAGAAAGCCCAACGCCATATGTTGGGCCTGAGGACCAGTTCAGATACGACTCTCTGTCCGAAGAGGATAAAAGTATCAATGCTTTGCCATCCTGGTGGAGGCGCAATCCATAAGGGACAGACGCACCATCCGAAGACAATCTAGTTGGGCCGAAGGGACCTTACCCAACGGAGCTGCCCAGAACTGGATCGAGTAGATATGCCGAAGAGCCCCGTGCCAGAGCTAAGCTTCGGGCACGTCCAAAGGCATAGCCATCATGAAATATCTTACCAATAAAGCTGCCACCGCCACATTTAATGCGCTGCAGCAACTTTCCTGGCCGCATTTATGTGGAGAAGACACCTGAACAGTGTTTCTTCACCCACCACCACTCACTGGGGGTTAAAGCAAACGGCTGATGTGACTGGTACTCAAGTGGGCGCCTAGATAGAGGACAAGTGTGCGGTGAAGATGGAAAAAGGGTGTATATATAAAGGAAGCAAGTCTCGCAGAGAGGAGGAGGAAGAAAAATTGTATTCACTAAGTCTTTATATAGCAATCCTCTTCGGACCAAAGATTTTATTAAAAAAGCCCGTCTCAATCCTTTTTTCTTTTAGATGATTTTTGCTTGTATGAACCGTTGCTAAATCCGCTACTAGCCCAGTTGTTCAACCCATTCTCTACAAATTTATTGTTGGGAATTTGTTGGGCTCACAATACAGGGAGTTGGTATCAGGCCCAACAAATTTGGACCCTACAATTGGCGCCGTCTGTGGGAAACAGCTTGAGCGAAGGTGGAAGCAACACCTCAAAAGATGGCTGAACCAAGGCAACGACCAGCCGAGTCCAGGTCATCTAAGCACACCGATCCTTTTCTTCATCTGGAACGGAGGCAGGATCATGAGGGAAGTGTACACACCGCGCGTGACGATTAAAACCAGTTGCGTGGGGAGAGCCACATGTCTCATGCAGAGAAGAACAAAGACATGCAGAAGGAAATAGACAGGCTCAAAAGGGAGTTGCGCCATGCAAAGAGGAAGCGCAGTCCCTCGTATTCTGACGAAGATTTTGAGGACGAATAGGATGTTGGCTATAAACAGAAATATCGAACGCCGGACAGCGAATCCTTTACCTATGAGGAAATGCGTCATGACGAGAGGAACCCTCAGAATCCCTTACCGAGGGGCGCAGGGAACGATGCTATGAGCAAAGCTCTGGATCAGATCTCCAGGTCTCCTTTTACACGTAATATCGAGGGCGCCAGACTTCCCAGGCGTTTCCACCAACCTACATTCACCATCTACAATGGCCGGACCGATCCAGTGGAACACGTGAGTCATTTTAACCAGCAGATGGCAGTCCACTCCAGGGACGAAGCCCTGATGTGCAAAGTTTTTCCCTCCAGTTTGGGACCAATAGCCATGAGATGGTTCGATGGTCTGAAAGCAAACACTATTAACTCTTTCCAAGAGCTAACCCAGGCTTTTGGGTCTCGTTTCGTCACTTGCCAAAGGGTTCCTCAGTCCGTGGCTTCGCTGTTGTCCGTCAGCATGAAAGGGAACGAGACTCTGAAGTCGTACTCGGATAGATTTTGGGAAACATACAATGAGGTAGAGGAAGACTGTGAATTGATGGCTGTTAGCTCTTTTAAACTGGGCCTCCCCACTGAACACCCCTTGAGAACGTCTTTGACGCGCAACCCTGCCACCAGTATACGCCAGTTGATGGACAGGATCGATAAGTACAAAAGAGTGGAAGAAGATCAGCAGTAGAGTAAGGGGAAGGAGAAGGTTATCCCTCAGGAGGGAAGGGATTTCAGGTCGGACAGGCAAAATCACAACAGGCCGAGGAAGGACTGGACCAGACAGAGCACAGCAAATTTCCAGGCGATTAATGCGGTTTTTCGCGAACCAGTACACCAAGTCCTGGATAAGATAAAAAACGAACCATTCTTCAAGAGGCCGAACAAGATGGTAGGAAACCCTGAAAGGCGCAACCACAATCTTTACTGTCAGTATCACCTTGATCATGGACATACCACCGAGGATTGCAGGAGCCTATGAGATCATTTGGATCAGCTAGTCAGCGAAGGCAGACTAAAGCACCTCCTACACCACTCATACGGACAAGGAAATCAGACAAGCGCGGGGCCTAGGAGAGGCAACTCAGTGAAACCTCCCTTGGGGACAATCAATGTCATTTTTGCTGCACCTGGGAGGACAGGGTCTCACCCATCCAGGGTATTGTCTGTAGCCCAAGTAACCTTGGAAAGTGTTAACAAGGAGCCGAAGAGACACAGGGTGGATATTCCACTTCTAGGCTTTTCGGAGGAGGACAAAGTGGGGACTATCCAGCCGCATGACGATGCCCTAGTAGTTACTCTAAGAATAGGCGGATACGATGTCAGGAGGGTAATGGTAGATCAGGGTAGCGCAGCAGAGATTATGTACCCAGACCTATACAAGGGGCTGAACTTGTCCCCCGAGGACTTGACTCCGTACAGTTCTCCTTTGGTCAGCTTCGATGGCAAAGTGATCATTCCGAAGGGGCAGATTAGATTAGCTGTGCAAACCGGTCCTGAAACGGTGGAAGTGGATTTCATAGTTGTGGACGCCTACTCGCCCTACACCGCTATAGTAGGCAGACCTTGGCTTCATACCCTTGGGGCGGTATCCTCCACACTTCACCAGAAAATTAAGTATCTGTCTGAAGGAGCAGTCGAAGAAATCCGTGGAGACCAGTCTACGTCCAGACAATGTCTAGTGGCGGCCATCCAACACCATCCTCAGGCTGAGACCTCGGGCTGTAACGAAGGGAATTTGTAGCAATTAAAGTCGTCGATGGTGGGCACCGAAGCTTCGGCCGAAGAGGCAGAGTGCGAAAGCTTGGTAAGGGTAGTTATCGATAACGACCCAGAGAAGTTCTTTCAAGTTGGATCCATGCTTCCCCCTCAGGAAAAGGAGGGGTTGATAGAGTTCCTCAGAGCCAACGTTGACGTATTTGCCTGGGACCCCGCGGAAGCCCCAGGAGTAAGTCCAGAATTCATCTGCCACCACCTAAACGTTAACCCCACCATTATCCCTAAAAAACAACCACTCCGACGACCGTCAAGGGAACACGTTGACGCGGTCAGGGATGAAGTGATGAAACTCAAGCAGGCAGGGGCCATTAAGGAGATCTTCTACCTCGAATGGCTGGCTAACACGGTGGTGGTGAAAAAGAAAAATGGGAAATGGCGGGTGTGTGTGGACTTCACCAATCTTAATAGAGCTTGTCCGAAGGATCCGTTTCCAATGCCGAAGATAGACCAATTAGTTGATGCTACTGTCGGACATCCTCAGATGAGTTTCTTAGATGCTTTTCAAGGTTATCATCAGATACCCCTGGCTCTCGCCGACCAGGAGAAAACATCTTTCGTAACCCCGGTGGGAAATTATCACTACAAGGTGATGCCGTTCGGCTTAAAAAACGCAGGGGCTACCTATCAGAGGATGATGACGAGGATGTTTGAGCCACAGCTGGGCAAAAGCATGGAGGTTTATATTGACGACATGGTGGTTAAAAGCAAGATTATTGCCGAACACATTGGGGATCTCAGGGATATCTTCGAAATTCTGAGGGAACACAGATTGCGCTTGAATGCCTCCAAATGTTCGTTCGGTGTCAGATCAGGCAAATTCCTTGGGTATATGGTCACACACAGGGGAATCGAAGTTAACCCCGATCAAATAAGGGCCATCAAAAACTTGCGAGCTCCTCGGAATCCCAAAGAAATTCAGAAGCTGACTGGGATGACCGCTGCCCTTAATCGGTTCATTTCCAGATCAGCAGACAGGTGTAGGCCTTTCTTCTCGTTAATCAACAAGTGGAAGGATTTTGAATGGACAGAGGAATGTGCTATTGCCTTCCAACAACTTAAGGACTACCTGGCTAAACCCCCCATCATGTCCAGTCCCCAGCCAGACGAGGTCTTGTTTGCTTACATTGCCGTGGCCCCTAACGCTGTAAGTTTGGTGCTGGTCCGAACAGACTGTGGAGTGCAAAAGCTAGTCTACTACGTAAGCAAGTCGCTACAAGAAGCCGAAATCCGCTATTTGCCACTAGAGAAAGCCATTCTGGCCGTTGTGCTGGGTACTAAGAAGTTGCCCCATTATTTTCAAGCTCACACCGTTATAGTCCTTACCCAACTCACACTCAGAGCCGTACTCCGAAGCGCTGACTACACTAGAAGAATTGCCAAATGGGGGACGATGCTAGGGGCTTTTGATATCAAGTACATGCTGCGCACATCAGTGAAGGGCCAGGTCCTTGCGGACCTGGTCGCTGAATTCACAGAGCCCCATTTAGAGGAAGCAGCACAAACTCTAGGCACGGGAGGAAGGCAAGTCAGCACGATTGCGTCACAAAACACCTTGCCCTGGGAAGTGTATGTAGACGGAGCATCGAATCAGAGGGGCTCAGGCGTAGGGCTAGTGTTGATATCCCCCGAGAAAATCATCATTGAAAAAGCCTTAAGGCTAGACTTCTCAGCAACGAATAACGAGGCAGAATATGAGGCTCTATTGATGGGGATGAAGATGGTGCGAAGGATGGGAGGAAAGTCCGTTGAGATATCCTCAGACTCAAAGTTGATCGTCGGCCAAGTGCTGGGAGAATTTGAGGCGAAAGACGAGAGGACGCAGGGATATCTGAACCTGGTCACGTCCCTACAGTCGGAGTTTGAATGCTTTACCCTTCGGCACGTCCCTAGAAGTGGCAACACGCATGCCGATTCTCTGGCTACACTCACCACCTCTTCGGCGCAAGAATTACCAAGGGTCATCCTGATTGAGGACGTACAGAGGCCTACGGAGTTAAGAAAAAAGGGACTCCAAGTTCACTGCGTCGGAACCAACCCATGCTGGATGGATCCCATCATCAAGTTCTTGAGGGACGATGTGTTGCCCAAAGAAAGGGTGGAAGCGGACAAAATACGGAGAAAAACTACAAGGTTCTGGCTGTCCGAAGGCCATAAACTGTACAAACGATCCTATTCGGGCCCATATCTGTTGTGCATGGCCCCCGAAGCGGCTGAATTAATGTTAGAAGAATTGCATGAAGGAATCTGTGGGAGCCACACTGGAGGGAGATCTTTAGCTCATCGAGCTATTACTCAGGGTTATTGGTGGCCAAACATGCAGAGGGAGGCTCATGAGTACGTGAAAAAGTGCGACCAGTGCCAGCGGTTTGCGCCAAGCATACATCAACCTGGTGGAACCCTTAATCCGCTATCCAGTCCATGGCCTTTTGCCCAATGGGGTCTGGACATCGTAGGCCCTTTCCCTAAGGCAGCAGGAAACAGGAAGTTCTTGCTGGTCGGAACGGACTACTTCACCAAATGGGTAGAGGCTGAGCCTCCAGCAAATATCAGAGACGTGGACGTGAAGAAGTTCATTTGGAAAAACATCATCACCAGATTTGGAGTCCCACATACTCTCATCTCAGACAACAGGCTGCAGTTCGATAGCAAAACTTTTAGAAGCTATTGCAGTGAGTTGGGAATCACAAATAGATACTCCACCCCCGCCTATCCCCAGGGGAATGGGCAGGCCGAAGCCACCAATAAAGTCATAGTTAACGGGCTAAAGAAGAGGTTGGATGATGCGAAGGGTAGATGGGTAGAGGAACTACCCCACGTATTGTGGGCGTATAGAACCACGCCTCGAAGGTCCACTGGGGAGACCCCTTTTTCAATGACCTATGGGGCAGAAGCTGTTATACCTCTCGAGACAGGGTTCCCCACCTACCGGATTAGCTCTTTTGACCCAACCAACAACGATAGGCAGTTGGAAAAGAGTCTGGATCTGATTGAAGAACGAAGGGAAAGCGCAATGGTCCGATTGGCGCACTACCAGCAGAAACTGAAACAGGGCTATGACATCAATGTGAGATTGAGACCCCTTGAGCCTGGAGATCTTGTCCTAAGGAAGGTGGTAGGGAGTGCAAAGAATCCAGCATGGGGAAAACTAGGGCCGAATTGGGAAGGTCCATATCGTATCACTTCGAGGGCAGGCGTTGGAGCATACTTCCTGGAAGACCTGGATAATCATGTAATGCCCCGGCCATGGAATGTAAATAACCTTAAAAGGTACTACTATTAAGAGAATTTTTCTTTCAGTCATGATTGCACTTTTGCTACACTAGTTTTTTATTTCTCAAGTGTTTAAACTTAAATCCAAGCATGCCTGTAGTCCTCGGACCAGATGACTTGGGTTAGTTAACACTCCATTACGATTTCTCAAGTGTTTAAACTTAAATCCAAGCATGCCTGTAGTCCTCGGACCAGATGACTTGGGTTAGTTAACACTCCCTCACAATTTCTCAAGTGTTTAAACTTAAATCCAAGCATGCCTGTAGTCCTCGGACCAGATGACTTGGGTTAGTTAACACTCCCTCACAATTTCTCAAGTGTCGAAACTTAAATTCAATCACGCCTGTAGTCCTCGGATCAGTGGATTTGTTTTAGTGGGCACGCTCGCGTTACTAGTCTAATCTGGCGTTTGGCGGAGTATGTAGACTTAATCAACATTACGTCAATTGTTATTGCCATAATTCTTTGCTTTAGTTACGTATAGAAGATTACCATGTTTCTAATTTATCCTTAATTACCAAACTGATTATTAGCCATAATAACGTAATCTGACAAGTACTACAAAGGCAACAAGTAACAAAAATAGACTATTTCATTCATTGAAAGACGATTTCATTACAAAAATGGCCAAAAAGTATCCAAGCGATTACACAAGCTGAACATCTTGAGCATTATCTTGAGGCGTTGGGTTAAGCTTTGGCAAATCGCCCGCATCTCCGGTCTGAAGAGGGGCCTGGCTCGTCTCAGCTGGGGCGGGGGGATTCTGATCGGCCGAGGACGCTTCCAAGGATTCAGGCTTGTCACATATATCGGGATCATAGTAGATGCTCCCCGATTGCCTTAAAGCTGACTTTGCAGGGACTCCAGCTGCGTCGAGGCATTTGCTCCACGTAATATCGCAGTAGCCCCTGCAGACCTTGGCAAACTCCTCGGTCAGCCTTGCTTGGGTCTCTTGCACCCCCAGCATATAAGAAGCTTGCTTCTCAGCCTCAACTGCCTCCTTGGCCAACTGAGCGTCCTCCTTGGCCAATTTGGCAGCGTCCCTGGCCTTTTCTAGCTCAGCACGAAGTTCTGTTACCAATGCCTTCTGTGTTTCCAGATTAAGTTCAGTGGTGTAGAGCTGCTGGCGTTGGTCTTCGGCTTGCTTTTCAGCTGTCTTTAGACCTGCTTCTATATTTTTTCTTGCCTTAGCCTCCTCTTTTAGCTGCTCGGAGATGCGAGCGCTCTCGTCCTTTGCCTTGCCCAGTGCTATCTCGACATCCTCCCTAGCTCGAGCTGCAGCTTGCACATCGACGTCTTTCCTTCTATTCCACTCTTCGGCCACGTAAATCTGTTGGGCAATCTGCATGGAAACCAAAGAATTCTGCGTAAAGCTATGAACGCACGTAAGGAATGAAAAAGGGGCTACAGATGAACACTTATCTCACCATGCCTAAATCTCTTTTGAGGGACAAGAAGAGCTCCTTTTCGCTGAAGCGCCGGTAGGACTCCATGTCCTTAGGAAGGAGGAGAGGTTTCTCCAGTGCCTCTGCTATATACCCTGCCTTCCCACCGGCGTAGTTTCGGAGGGAGGCGTCATAAGGGATGGCTGCGCCATCCAAGGTCAGCTTCGGAGACCACTTTGGAGTCCCCCGCCGCACATCTGCAACCATGTTGTCTTCCCTACTCTCGGTTGAAGAGGCCCGTTTACCTCTAGTATCATGGCCCCTCTTCTGTTGCTTGGGGCCCTTCGGAGGGACCACTTCCCCTTCCTCAATATCCGTCACCTCTGTCACCACCCTTTTCTTCTTCAGATCAAGCAGTGGTTTTAGGCCGAGATCCTTCGGAGCTGGAGGAAGAGGAGGTGGTGGTGGGAGGTTGGCAGCAGGCTGGGACGTGCCAGTACCCTTGGCCGCCACCTTTGGCCTTCTGTTCTTCATCAATTGGTCTAGACTCTGCATGTCTTCTTCTTCCGAGTCGTCTGGCGCGGCTATGTTCAGGAGCGGAGCAACAGAATGCCTGTCAAGCACCTCTTCGGCAGCCAAAATTTCCACTTCCCCGGAGCTTTCCTCTTCGAACTTGAACTGGTCAATCTGCTGGTCAAGCGAAGGGGTAGAAGAAACTCTTTCCTCCTCTGCTACCGGTTCAAAGGGGACTTGTTGAACGGGCTGAACGAGCACCGGTATGCCTTGCGGATTAGGATGGGGCACCGGGGCGAGGTCGAAGGGGGCCAAAAAGGTTTTCCGTGCCACGTCAATGCGGTTTATGCGGCGATCCCCAAGTGTTATGGCGTTACCTCTCGGCTGGAGGTCAGACTTCGGGGTATAGCCGAGGATGAGTGGAACAAATCTAAGCTGTCCGTCTTCACTCATGAAAATCTCCGACCGAAGAAGGTAGTTCAAGGCCGCAGTATTCGTGAGACTCAGCCGAGGAGTTACGTGCCTCCTATCTGCAAACATGGTGATAGAACTGTCAGTGGATTGCAACATGGTGAAAAGGAAGTCCGAATAGCTAGAAGCAAGAAAGAAAAGCTCAAGGGGGAATGTCCCACCTGGTGCTCCTGGCGTGGTTGGGCAATGAATCCCATCATGCCAGGCACCCGAGACGATCAGATAATCGTCCTTCATCCCTTTGTTGGACTTGGGAAGACCGGAGAGGAGTCTGACGATATCGGATCGGGACCTCAAATAGTATCCCGCCCCTTCTTTGGTACGACATTCGTACATGTGTACCACGTCGTGCCAGGTTAATCCCAAGCCTAAATGGCGGTTTAGGTCATCAACTGCACCTAAGACTCTAAAGGTGTTGGGTGCGCACTGGTCAGGGCTAAGCCTATGGGCGGTAAGGTAACTTCTGGTGACTGGACCCATGGGAATGGTCATCCCTCCCTCCAGGAAGGCGATGATGGGGATTATCACCTCACCCTCCTCTCGGTCCAGTAATAACCCCTCCGTGGAGCAATACCTCAAGCCCACCTCCCGAGGAATGCGATATGTCGCCCTAAACTTCTCTATCTGGGAGGGACTGTCCACTAGGTACTCAAATCTACCCATTGTTAACAAGGTTAGAGGAAGGGAAACACGAAACGGCGACTGGGACAATCTACCACGGGCCGAAGAGGCAATCTGAATGTAATGCGAAAATCTCGGGGAAAGAATTTACGCAGAATCAAATCGGAGGATGAACTCTGGCCTCGCGGTGAGATCGTAGCGGATTCTGGAACGGGTTGAAGCAGATGACAGGAAGGGTTTTGAGAGTCTGAGCGCTTGAGTTCGCCTGGAGTTCTGAAGTTTGTAAAATGAGAAGACAATCCTATCTGGGGCTTTATATAGTGGCAGGTAAAGTGGTGGAACTTGCCCCGCCCAAAAATTTTGAGGAGAATCTCGTCCGTTAATTTGAAATGGACCGCTAGATTTCAGGGACAAGACGCCGCCTGGAGCAATTAATGACGCCTCGGAAACGGCGCGACAGCAGCGGTTATAAAGAAGGCGCCCAAATTCATGCGCGCACACGTGTGGGGTCAAAGTTCAGTGCCCTCATTTGTCAAAGATCAAAACCCCACTTTTTCTCTTCGGATGCGAGGTAAAAAGTGAAATTTTGAGGGGCTATTGTGGGTGAGAAAGCCCAACGCCATATGTTGGGCTTGAGGTCCAGTTCAGATATGACTCTCTGTCCGAAGAGGATAAAAGTATCAATGCTTTGCCATCCTGGTGGAGGCGCAATCCATAAGGGACAGACGCACCATCCGAAGACAATCTAGTTGGGCCAAAGGGACCTTACCCAACGGAGCTGCCCAGAACTGGATCGAGTAGATATGCCGAAGAGCCCCGTGCCAGAGCTAAGCTTCGGGCACGTCCAAAGGCATAGCCATCACGAAATATCTTACCAATAAAGCTGCCACCGGCACATTTAATGCGCTGCAGCAACTTTCCTGGCCGCATTTATGTGGAGAAGACACCTGAACAGTGTATCTTCACCCACCACCACTCACTGGGGGTTAAAGCAAACGGCTGATGTGACTGGTACTCAAGTGGGCGCCTAGATGGAGGACAAGTGTGCGGTGAAGATGGAAAAAAGGGTGTATATATAAAGGAAGCAAGTCTCGCAGAGAGGAGGAGGAAGAAAAATTGTATTCACTAAGTCTTTATATGGCAATCCTCTTCGGACCAAAGATTTTATTAAAAAAGCCTGTCTCAATCCTTTTTTCTTTTAGATGATTTTTGCTTGTATGAACCGTTGCTAAATCCGCTACTAGCCCAGTTGTTCAACCCATTCTCAACAAATTTATTGTTGGGAATTTGTTGGGCTTACAATACAGGGAGTTGGTATCAGGCCCAACAAATTTGGACCCTACAATACTCATATTTTATTTATAAATATCAATTATATAACTTTATTAAAATTTTCAATCATAATTTTTTAGTATTTGGTTACTTCATTCAATAAATAGTGTTTATTTTAGTTGTATAGTCATTGAGTAATACGATTGGTTCGTTTTAATTTGTAATTTTTTTACTAAAAAAAGGGTTTTAACTGGGAAAAAAAAAGTTAAATAAATATTATATTAATATTCAAAGTATAGGAATAGACTTTATTTAAAGTAGTCGTCTTAGACTCTACAATACCTTGAGCCAGCCTTCAGCGTGTCCAATTTTAATTTTGAGATCATTGATTATTGAGTGACTGTCATATTGCTATGGAATTGGATTAATGCAAAGAACTCGGATTTTATTGCCATTGGAGGAAGCCCACCTCCTCCCTCTCTCCCACGCCCTATTTATCTGCTGGCCTCACCTCACACAAGGGAGAGACCTCATTTTCTCAAAAATCCCCATCATTCATTCCATCATGTGGCTCACATGTGAGATGTGACATGACCATACGTACATACCCAAATTCTCTTCAGCCAGTTTTAGGCACTAAGGCCTAGATCCGAACCCTTGAAGCCACAAACACATTCCACTAAGCCTAGCTTCAAACAAAACCAAACTCCAGCTACACAGGCTTAATCTGATAATCAAAAAAGACCCATTCCAATCTTAAAAACTTAAAACCCACATTGACCCAACCCGGAACATTCCAATACCACTTCATAAACTCAAGCCCAAATTTTCGAGTCCAAAGAACAAAACCACCGACCACCCAGATTCAAACTAAATTATGAAAACACCATCAGGCCCATGCAAAAATTACAAAATTGCCCAAACCTTCCTAAAATCACACATTGGTCACCCATATTTCTCAAAATTATACATAGGCCTCCAAAATTTCCAAAATTATACTTTGACCCCAATATCTTCTGAATTACAATTTGACCCAAAACTTATCAATTACATTTTGACGTTTAGGCTTTTTTCCAAAATTTCTTTTCATACCCAAAACTCTCAAAAATTTCCCAAAGCCCCAAGATCATAAAAATGCCATTTCATTGATTTCAATGCCAATTTTCATCAAAATAAATAAATGAGGTGTCTTCAAGAACTATAAATTTATTAAATGTTTAATCACACAAATTTAACCATTATGTTTTTTAAGGGGTGGAGCTAGAAATTTTTGTTTGGAGAGACCGATTTGTGTTAATAATTTGTTGTCTATACAAACTTCCATACACACACACAGAATTTAGTATTTTTCATAGTGAAATCCTTAAAATTAAATGTTTCATAGAGTTAAATTCATCTTTCACCATCTTTTATAGTGAAATTCTTAAAATTTTCATTTTAAATATAAATTACAAATTGTCTACCATTGCGAGTAAATTTTTTTTTCAATTGAATGAATGAATGATCCAAAACTTTAAGAGATACAAGAACACATTTTACAACAAAAAATGAATTTGAGAAACAATACATCTATATCTATATCTAAAAGCTGAAGCGTAGCATTTATTATTGCTACGCTTCAGTTAAGCCACATTAGCAGTCATGTCATATTTTATTTTCATTAATAAAAAATTGAATTTCATTTCCATTCTTTTTCTATTATTCTTTTAATGTTTTTGCAGTTTTCACTTCTACTTCCATAATGCTTTTACAATTTTCACTTCAACTTCTATAACACCTATGACTTTCTATCTCCACTATTTTAAACTTCCCATGTAAGCTCTTTAATGCCTCAAACTCTTCATCTCCTCATATATTGCCTCTTCCCCTTCTCATTGAATCCAACCAGTTCATAATATTCAGTTGCCACTCCCCCTATAAAATCGGAGAGATAAATTGAATAAAAAAAATATGAACCGTTAAATGTCATCTATTTCTCTTAACCAGGAAGGGAATGGTTTTGGATTTAACTCCTGCAAGTATAGAGCTCCTTTCAGAACCACAAGCCTATATTCTTAAATGGGGATATTGTTCTATTCCTTCAAACCATATGGTATGTCAAACATATTTTATATATTGCAGTGTTGTGTGTGTGTGTGTGTGTGTGTTTTGTCTCTTTTACAATGAAATGCTGCCAAGAAAGTGGTTTGCTCTCTATTTCAATGTTGAAGGTAATCCAAATATTTGCAGTTCTATATTTCCACGTGTTTGATAAAATGACTAAAAGAAGGATTAAACAAAAAAAAACAAAGATGGTCATGTTCATGTAGGGGAAAAAAAGGAAGAATGAATATTTAAGAATACTATTATGTTAATAAACTTCATTCATAAATGGGTGTGTTTCATTGGATTTATTGTAGCAATGATGATAGTAAAAATTTAGGCAATGATAAGATTCCAAATTCTTTACTGGTTAGTTCCAATGAAAAGAAAGGAAAAAAAAAAAACCAATATTTAATAATTTAAAAAAAAAATCAAATTTTCTACAATTGTGGGGGTGTTTTTTTTTTTTCATTACCACCTGGATTTTTGAAGTTGATATAAAGAACAATAATTTGCATAATGAATACTTCATATTAGGATGCATCGTACCAAAAAAATGATAAGATATATAATATACTTATGCTACAATTAATCTTCATTTTCATTACCACGTCATCTTTGCCAAAACATAATAAACTATCTAAAAATTGTGACTCTAATAATAATAATTAATCAAAGTCTTTTCTAATGGGTTTAAAAAAATCTAAAAGTCATCAAACGCTATAAGAATGACTATTTGTTTGCTTATAGGTAATACAAACGTCTCACTCTATGAGTATATTCTCTATTGTTTGAATTACTTTAAATGACAATAAATTAGGCTCCTCTATTTTATTAGGGAAAAAAAATACGTTTTAGGTTTCTATTATTTTTTATTAATTTTTATCAGCAAATCACAATAATCATTCAAATAATAATTACATTCTCTCTCTCTCTCCACACACATGAACAAACCATAAGTGTAAATTGTGCACTGTTTCTATGGGTTCATTAGGAAATCAATCTGTCACCTCTTGTGGCACTAAGCTTGGTGGTTGAATAGACCTTATCATATGATCCACAAGGCTGCTTTATTAAGTATGAATTTCTGCTTGAATATCTATTTCTTTACAGTTATTTCATTATAATTGAGAAGCACATATTGGAACATGGATTCCCCAAATTCCAGTTATTCATGACTAGTTAAAATTTGAATTTAAATTGTTGTTTTAAGACTCACTAAGTGTGTGTGTAAATTACTAGTAAAAAGAATTATATAGTTATTTTTGTAGAAGTGGAAGTTGAATGGAAGTAGATAGGAGCTTTTGAAAGAAGCCAAAAGACTTTCATAAATTAAAAAATAAAATAACATAACCAAAAGGCTATGCAAGAATCAAAGAATGGCAAAATAGACATTTCTTGCTTGTCATGTCCCAATTATTGTTGGATTTAAGTGCAAAAGCCTAAGTAAATATGATGGGCGTCTAAATGCATTAAACACCAATTAAGCCGTATTAATATTTTAAACTCCATAAAATGGGTTTGGCTTATCTCCAGTACTTTTTTTTAAAAAATCTTCTTTTGTTTTAATAAAAAACTATCATATCACCCATTAACTAAATAAAATGTGAAGATTAAAACTCATTATCATTTGTTATTGTATATTTAAAACAAAAGAACATGTCCAATTAAAAAAATACTTGAGCTAAGCCAAACCCCCCATGGAATCAGAAATTTGTGGAAATTCTGCGCTCACAAGGTGCATTGCACTCATTTTGTATGTGACACACTTATTTGGGACAAGATTATATAACCTAAATGAATTAGAATGCCATCAGCCTCATTAATCTTCTAAAATACTTCAAGTTCTTCATCTTATATCACATTACACCGTTCGCACATTGCAATATTTTTTGGAACGAATTTTAAGAAGAGGCAAAAATGGAGAGAAAGATCGATAGCTCAGGAAGGAGTTGTGTTTCAAGGATTTGGATCCAGTGCAATACTTAAAGTATTGCATCAGGTGCAATACCACTAATTCATCTCACATTAATTTTTTCCATCTTATTTTTAAACTTTAACTTTAATACTTTTAATTTATTTTTTTTTTAATTCATGCAATCTCAATTTGTGTTTCAACACTATGCACACCCACGCACACCTAAAAAAAAAAAAAAAAAATCAAATGTCACTCTCAAGTCAAGATTGAAGTTGTCAACGCTGCAATGCTCAATAAAGAAGATGTTATGGATGTGAAAGGAATCATGTCTACTGGGTGTGTGTGGTAAAGTCTGACCTGGTGAAGTCAATGTTGGATGTGATTCATTCAAGTATCATAATGTCAACTACAAGAATCAATTCCTTCATATAATTGTTACTAGTGGCTAGTCACTAGTGCAACAACCTTTCCGGCTCCTTTTTTTTTTGTTTTTTTTTTTTTTTTTATTGAGACTGCATTAAATTCTCCTTTTTATGTTTTTTCAATTCTATAATGTCTAAGCTAGAGGTACGTTGCATTAGACCTAAGAAATAACATGCATTCTATTGCAGCTAATATTGGTTGTGTTAGGGCCTTAAGAAGCATGCGTTGCTTGTGCTATGAGCCTATGAAAAAAAAAAAAACATGAAATAAGATAATAATCAGATGTATTGAATTGTATCAATTATAAACCATTAGCTAGTACAAACTAGTAGATGTTATTGATACTTTATAGAATATGGGACTTTTATTTAATTTTTTTGGTAACTAAAAACTTGGGCAACACGGAGATGGATGAGCACCAACTTGATTGTTGGAAATTTTATTCATGTCAACGTGGAATCAAGGCTTAGAGGTAACTGATAATGGATTCCGCATTGCCTTGCATCTCGCTAAGTGTGATAGTCGATACAGACATTGGAGACTCGAAGGGTTTACCCTGGAAACCTTTGTCACAATTCTGTCTATTGATCGTGGCGTCTGTCATCAAGGTTTTAACTTGGTCAATGTTGCCATCTGCCAAGGAAGTGCCCGCGGCCTGAAGTTTCTCAACTACAGTTACATAGTAATGAGAGCAACTGGTTAGGGCTTTCTTCAAGCCCTCATCCGTTGCTGAACTGTTCCGCGTGATGATTTCGGTAGCTACTTCGCTAGCTTTAATCCCTGTATGATTTAATAAAATTGTGGCTATCTCCTTGACAGTTGTAGCATTTTTGGAATTAGGGTCCTGTATAAGAGTGTCTAGGCACACAAACGGGTGAATGGTGTGAAGACAAGCTTGATCAATCACGGACGACTGGCAAAGAATTTGGGTTGGAAAGACAGTCAAAAGAAGCACAAAGACGAGGTTTGAAATGGGATTCATGTTTTCACTATAATGTTTTCTTTTCAGATAAATTTTATGTTTTTGAATAGGTGTGGTCAATCTAGCTATTGGGCTTCTTCGTTTTTGTGTTTTTGAGAAACTTGTAGCTATTGGACTATAATTATACAGAGAAGAGTTGGGATGTGATCGGTTCTAAGTTCAACTACCTATTTTGAAAGTTGATCTATAAAAAGTAAATGAAATATTTTAGTGTAGGATTGAATTACATACGACCACAGGCAAAATTTGCTAGTTGGACTGATTTTAAGAAATTTTTGGGTGAACAGAATGCGCGTGAAACTAATTTGTAAGTTGGACTGTTTTTGAAAATCGAGTTTAAGAAACTCGAGTTCCAACCCATTTTTCTCTTAAAATCAACCTGTCATCGACTAAAAAAAAAAAAAAAAACAAAAGTGGAACTCGAGTTTAAGAAACTCGAGTTCCATTTACACAAAACTCGAGTTTCTTAAACTCGAGTTCCACTTTTTTTTTTGAAAACACTCTAACTATCTATATAGTTTGACGCGCATTCTGCTCAACCAAATCCTTCCAAAAATCAGTCCATTCAGCAAATTTTGCCTACGACCACACAACCACGCTGTTCAACCGGTCCCTTTGACCTTACAGTGGTTATTATGAGGAGTTTGTTAATTTCTAATTTAGATTTGCATTTAGCTGATTGAATATGCTGCTATTTGTTGGGGATTACAATTTGACTCTCTACAATCACTCTAAAAATAGGCCCGCGTGGCATGATGTCGAATGTCATAAAAGATTTGAGTGTATCTTCTTTATCACCAATTAGTTTTGAGGTGGAATGACACAGCTCACGGTTTGCCAAATGGAATCAAAGTCAAGATCATGAGTTCGAATCACAGGAGTGTCATTATGAGGGAGAGATTGTTGAGGGACCACAATTTGACTACCTATAAGTATAACCACTCTAAATACAGGCCCAAGTTACGGTCCGACACAACCAAAGAACCCTGGATCAATCGTTCAGAGTATGCAAGCAATTCAGTCTACATGGTTTAAAGCTCCACATGAATAAATAAATAAATAAACTTAAAAACTGATTGGTGATGAGCTGTATCTTTTAAAGTTTAAACACACCAAGCAATTTAACCTACCAGAATGATGCCAGAGAATTTGGACAGTGTAAAGCTTAAGAGCTTCTAAGCTCTTTGCAAACATGATCTAACATGCCCAGAAATTCTCTCACAATGACAAATATCCGAAGTGGGTTGTCTTCATGTTTGCTCACATCTCCATGAAAGTACTCAGTAATTTCTTTGACATGTGTTAGGACCCTATCTTCTTCTCCCTGCAAGTCTTTCAGAATTTTCTCTGCATAATTTATGAAGGATCTTATTGAGTTGACAAAGTTTCCATTTTGTTCATCCATACACAAGTCCTTTTGTACTAGATGTTGCAGTGTGGCCAATCCATCTGATAGGGTTGAGACAGAGCTTGCAAGAACATTCAAGTCAATCGTAGCTGTCTCTTTCACATTGGAGAGTTCTGTACTCAGACCAGAAACACGATCAAGACCCGTTCTTCTGTAATCTTCTTCAATCTGTTCAACCCCCATAATACTATCTGAAACTCTAATTCCCTCAGACAGGAGTATTTCTTGAACAACAAAGTGGAGTAAGGTAGTTTTCCCATCAGTGCCTTTCACATGAGCAAGTTTAAGGAGGGTATCAAGCTTAAATGCTCTAGCACCTCCTCTGCTAGTTCCAACATTCATACGGTTGCCTGTTTTGAGCACGGCTTCAAGTAGCTTTAAGAAAAGCCTGCTTGATCTGATTTCCTTGCAGGCCTCCTAGTAACAACATAAATCAGAGTCAAAGTGATCATTGTATTAGAAATGTTGGTTTTGATCAAAACTGATACGTTTATGATTGATGGTTACCTCTAGCATTGAAAAAGATTTCCTGAACTGAACCACTTCATCTTCAAAAGTTTCTCTGTAAAGCATGGCTTCAACTCGAAGAAAGGCAAATGGTATTTCAAGAATTTCTTTGAAAAACTTCTCTACAGACTCCAGTTCATTAATGTCTCCTTCATAGCTAGAGAGCTTAGCCTCTTCTTCCTTGGTAGGTACCATCTTCACCAATCACCAATGCCTCCAGTTGTTGCAAACCCAAACCTTTCCCTGCTTCCCACCATTTGATAAAAATTATAATTAGGTGATGGCATGAGTATGTCTGCAGTTGTACTTGATATAACACCATGAATTGTTTGTTGGAGATATATTCTCTCCCCTCAAAAGTTATGGAACGATCATTTCCATTTGGGAAGGATCCATTTCATGGTTTAGATTAAACATCACAAATTCAAAGGTCCATAGAAAACCATGTCTACACATGGATATACAAGAAATAAAATCCTGATCTTGAAATGGCCTCTCTCCATATGCTGGAAAACCTTAACTTTTGGAGAGGATCCTGTTCAAAAAGTGATGAGAACCTTTTTAGTAATTTGTAATCTATAATCCATTTGCTGGAAGTTCAGGACTACAGGACAGGAGCCATCATTCTTCATTATTGTCTTGACCAAAAATCTTTAAAAACTGACACTGAAACTTGAAAGTTCAATTCTAACATAAGTGAATTGCTTAGAATTCACATCTCAAAATAATTTATGGGGCATATATAATAACTGTGTTTTAGTTCACGTTTGTTGTTATTCCATGCTCCTCACAACTTCATTCTCACAATGTGGAAAAATAGGCACTCAATCACAATTGCTTATGGTTTAAAGCTAAGTTATACCTTGTATTAGTGCTTTACATACTTCCTCAGCAGTCACATTCAAGGCTTTTGACACTATACTTATGTTTTGTAGTCTCTTTGGCTCAAGGACATGCTTGCTTGGAGGAGTCTTCTTCTTTGCTTCATCACTCTTCATTGAGTTTTTTAAATTGTCTCCAAAAAGTAATTCAATCATTTCCTCGTCTAACCTGTTTTGTGATTAATAATACGTTCAATTATACAGAAAGAGTTTTTAAATTGCTTCCAAAAAGTGATTCAATCATTTCCTCGTCCAACCTATTTCGTGATTCATAATATGTTCAATTACACAGAAAGAGGAGAAATATATTGTAGCCAAAGAAATGTACGAAAAATTCTAAAGCTATCACCAATTTTACTACAAAAGGGTTATAAAATGATGCGACAATTATTGTGATTTGTTCTACTTCAACAACATAAAATAAATATTTATTTATTTATTTATTTTTTGTGATTGGTAACACATGAGTTCGTAAGACTAATGTAGTACAAATTTTAGTATCCTAACATTGTTAAGAACGTAATACTAAAGCAACTTACTTAAATGAATGTGGCAGCATATCCCACACCATAGGTTGATCAGGGGCAGCTTTAACCTTGTCCCAGTGGAGTGGCTTCAATTTTGGTAATGGAGCTGCATGTTTCCCCAATGGAGTAGATTGAGGCGGTATAGATGGTGGAGGAGGTGGGCCTATGGCAGAGTTGTTGTTTCCTTTTGACAGAGGAGGTGGACATGGTGGTGGTGGAATAGAAGATGGAGCTTTTGATGATTTTGGGGGGGTTTGAGATGAAGAAGGAAAATATGTCACATATGGGGGTGGAGGTGGAAGGGGTGGGCCTTTGGTAGAGTTATTTTTTCCTTTTAAACGAGGAAGTGGACATGGTGGTGGTGGTGGTGGTGGAATACAAGATGGAGTGTTTGATGATATTGGAAAGGTTTGAGATGAAGAAGGAAAATATGTCACACATGGAGGTGGAGGTGGAGGAGGAGGGGGCTTGAAACTTTTCTGACAATCTGAAGAAGATTCAAATGTTTGTTTCTCCTGTTTGTTATTGCATGGAGTTTGGGGACATTGGGTTTGTGCAGAATCTTGGGTTGAGCTAATATCTGGGGTAGCTAGAGGAATTGGTAAACCTGTAGAGTTGGCCATAGAAGGTTTAATACGTGACTATTGTGGAGAGAAAATGTCTTATGTCTCACTAAGACCACCATCTAAAGCATTAGTAGGCCTGACATATGATGAATTTGAAGTTGTAGGTTTGGGTGGTTGTTGAGGCTGAACTGCTTTTTTAAGCAATCGGTTGTGCTTGGTTAGTGGTCTGTTTTTGTTGCTTGCTTAACCAGCTTCTTGTAGTTAATGGTTTCATTAATGAAATCTTTTCATTCATCCAAAAAACAACAAAGTCAATTGTGATGTGGTCCACATTGTAATTGCCACTCTCATGAGCCCATATGCTGATGATGAGATGTGAAAAGGTGTATATAACCATAAATTAAGACAACATATTTTTCTGTGCCACCTTGCTATCTAATTGTTAGGCTCTCCATTAAAAAAAAAAATTGTTAGTATCTTTCTCAAAAAGGCTGAATCTTTTATTTTAAGCTTTGGCTTTGAGAATTTTTTTCTACTAATAAAACAGAGTCAAACTTGAGAAGTTGGTTGGTAAGTGATTTTATTTTATTTTATTCTACTAATAAAGCAGAGTTACTCCCCCTTGTATAATAATTAAATGTAAAATACATTATATTTCTTTATAAAAACTTACAAAATTTAAAATACTTTCAAATCACAAATATTGATTGCTTAGTTTTGAAATCTAATATATTGCATAAACTACATTTTGTTAGAAAATAATCATATCATTTTAAGAAGGGTTTGCGACTAGCACATATAAGTCTCATTTACTATTTTCATTTTTCACTTCATAAAAGAAAGAAATGTGCTACATCCACAATATTTTTACAATAAATCATAAGTGGTTAGTTGTTATTGGTTCTAATTTGAACCTAACACTTAAATTACTTTTATACCCCACTAACAACAACCCGTAACAACCTACCACATAGAATTTTTTGTGAAAATGTTGTAAAAATGTTATGGACATAGTATTTCTCTAAATTTAAAATTTTCCATGCATTTGCAACTAGTTCTATTAATGCTTGAGCACTTATCATTAACCTATAAATACAAACACAAAAGGAAGAAGAATAATTTGTGACAAAAAAGTTTTTATTAGGTTGGGTTATGTGAGAGACCGCGCCCCCGGCCCCCTTTTTTATAGGAGTGTTGGGCCAAACCCATGTGAATGGGTGGAGTCGTGTTATTGCCTCTCAAAATGGAGGTTCGACTAGTTATATTTTTCCCTTTAGATTAAGGGTTTTACAATGGAGTCGCCACTTATTTAATTATTGGGATAAATAAGAAAACCAAAATTGAAAAATTCCTCATTTATTAATTTTCAATTGAATTTACATTGATCATAGGAAAATTACATGGCTTTGGTCCTAGATACAATCTAAGATAAAGTACATGGCTTTATTTCCTATTTACAATCTAAAAATCGAAAATTACATGGACAAGCACTTGATCTACTAACTCTTGATCTAAGCTCGGAGGCTATGTTACAAGGTGGGAAGGTGTTAGGCACCCACCTTGCCCGGTGAAACCGGTCTTCTAGACTATGGTGGCCAACATTCATATCACATCATCCAATATGTTATCAATCAATTTGCATGTTGAATTTGATGTGTGTGCATGTGATAAATCCTAATTCAATTTATTGAGCATTACATTTGGATTGAAAAAAAATAAATTCTAGTGAATGTGTGTGGATGGTGATAACCTAGATTCAAGGATTTGAAAGAATTATTAGACAAACATGTTTTTCACATTTTTGACATGGATTTAAGATTAAAACTAGTGTTATGCATGAACATGTGATGAACAACCAAGAGCATGTAAAGAACACATTCAAGAACATTCAAACATATTCAAGAGAACTTAAATAATCTCTATCATGCTTTAATCATAAATTCTCATCATGGCAACACAATAAACAAGTTAGGGAAAGAGATTATACCTTCATGCAAGATCCATATGATGGAGGAGGAGACTCTTGGTAGAGGTCCTAAGGGAGGAGGAAAAAAGAAGAACTAGGAGAGGGAGAATAAGTCTCACTCAATATCTTGAGTCTCAGGAAGATCAAGATATGACAAGACTACTCTACTTCACTAGAACTTAAGAGAGGAGAAGAGAGGGGGTTTTTGTGTGCTTTGGAATGAAGTAGAGAGGGGTTTATATAGTAGCGGTGGAGGAAATATGAATGGAAGACCATTTAATGAGGGTTGACAAAGATCATGAACCTAGACCTCATTTTAGCCTTAGGGAAAATCTGGTGCATTAAATGGAAAGATTGGTAGGAGTGAGGAACAAGCCAAAATTCGGTTTTTCCGTAGCTGCTGTAACAGCTTGTAGAGCTAACTTCAAAAAATCATATCTGACTCAATTCTGATCGGAATTGCCTCGTTCTTATGCTCAAATTGAAGCCCCGGATGTCTAGTTTCTGGGAAAATTAACCTCATTCACAGATTCAAAATATTCTGAGAGATATCGATGAAATAGTGAGCAGAGGTCATTTGTTAGAAAATGGTTTCAGCACAATTAATCATTAATAGGTCCTAAATTAGCTCCCAATTAACATTAAATGGCTCCAATCACTCCCATTTCAGACTTAATTGGTTCCAAATTTACTCTAATTAAAAGATAATTACACAAATTACTTATTGAATAATTAATGTTTAACTATCTAATTAATTAGGTGTATGCAACCTCACCATAAAATGTAGTCCTAACCAATTAAATTATGACACATCATTGATCTCCAATTGATTACACTTATAACCAATTAAAATCAATTGTTCATAATCACATATAGTCGGACTCAATTTGTGATAGTGCATCTTAACCATTAAAACTTGACTTGATGATAACTTTCAATCTAGTGGTCCGATTAGGGCTTATGACCAGTTGATTTGATCGTTACAACATCAAGATCATTTTGGTGAAATGAGATTAAAGATCTAATGGCCAAAATCAAGATGCATATTCATGAGGTGAAAGAACCCCTTTTATCCTCCATGTGAGGTTAAATGCGGGTTGCAAAATGGGTGTCAACAGGTTAGTAAACTTTTGTTTAGACCTTACAACCTATGATATTGATATGATTAACTTTTTTTTTTTTGGTTGAGAATATTAAGTATTTTTAACACACATACGGGAAGAGAGCAGAAGATTTTTTTAAAGAAATTTACAGCGGTGTATATCCAAAATGAACTTGATATGATTAACCTTGATAGCCAAAAAAAGAAAAAAAAAAAAAGAAGAGACAACTGAAATGGAATTTGCAATGCTATAGTGGACCTTTCTATTTTTGGGCCATAAACTGTAGTAGGCTTTATCCATGGCCCTTAAAAAAAAATAGACCCCAAATTCTTAGCTCTACCTGGCTTCCACCCTACGACATCGTTTTGGTTTTTAATCGAAAATTAGTGAAACTTGTACAAACCCTTCTCTTTTGCCAAGTAGTAAAAATAAAAATCCCAAATTCTGGCGGGAATTTGATTTGGCGGAAATTGTTCATAATTTGAGATTTTTACTCAAGCTCGTAGTCGTAGCTTCCCATTATCTTTCAATTTTGTAAACCCTAAGAGAGAGAGAGAGAGAGAGAGAGAGAGCTCAAAATTCTATAATTATCAGCTCTGTATTTTTAGGGTTTCATTTCTTCATCGATAGGTCAGAAACCTCGCTCTCTCTCTGTTGCTCATAATTGTGCGTGTTTTTGAATTTTTATGATTTACGTTTTAATTTAGATTTAATTTATATATTTTATTTTCGGGGTGTTATGGCATTGTTTGGTTTTGTTTTATATTGATCTCTATTTTCATATATTTGAAAAGTAAAATGCTTTAGTAATTAGAATGGGAATGGACGAATTTATTTATATTATTTTATCTCTTATTTGTTTGTGTTATGGCATTGTTTGGTTGCTGAGAAAATGAAGGAAAAAACAAAGAGAAAATTAAGGAATGGAAGTTAGTTGTTGGTGTTGTAGTTTTTTTCTGGGTGATACAGTGTTGATTGGTTGTTGAGAAAATTAAGGAAGAGAGAATGAAAAATGTTCGTGATGTTTGACTTTGGGAAATTGGGTACTCAAGTTGATTTTTTTTTTTCATGTTGTAGGACTGTTGTTTTGCTTGATTGTATATTTGTGATATTTCTGTTCAAAAAGGGTTACCTGACTCTCTGTTTGTTTGCTAAGAAAATTGACTAAAAGAGCAGGATATAAATGATCGTAATCTTATATGTTTGCTTGTTTTATGGCATGGAAGTAGTTTTGCCATTTTCTGGTTAGTTTTTTCTTTTATGTTGTCCTAAATAAATTTCTATATTTTTCTCTCAGCAATTTGATGAATGGAATTTAGAATGGCTGACTTATTGGAACGAGAATGGATGATTTTTTCTTGTTATGATTGTTTGGTAGTTGAGAAAATGAAGGAAAGAAAAAGGTTGAGTGTTTATAACCTTAGACTTTTCACCATCAGAGGAGTTTAAGAAATTGTGTGCTCGGTTGTTTTCCTGTAGCAGTTTCTATTTTGTTTGATCAATTTTTTATGATTTGCTGAGTTGACTGTTTAAAAGGGTTTTGCTGACTTTCTGTTTGGTTGCTAAGTAAATTGTGGTAAAGAACAAAATATAAATCTTGGAATGTCACATCTAAGGTTGTTTTTCTGTTTTAATGCCTTAAAAATAAAATGAACACAAAAGACTTGGTTTAGCAAAGAGACAATTATACTGTATTACAATGCTTTGGTTTTATGCCTTAAATCTTTAGCCTTTGGGTTTTCTTTTATTTTAGTTCTTCCACCCCCCCCCCCCCCCCCCCCTCCCCCTCTCAATGGGAGTTATTTCTTGGGTTTTCAACTCTGATTGCGGCTCTACCTCTTATAGAGTTAGGTTTATACTTTACAGGCATATATGAGTAGGTATAAATATCCTATATTGTTTCTGACTTGAAATTGGTGTTGGGTTATACTTGCTATGAAGCTAATAGGAAATTAAATGTTGTCATTGTGTTGTGTATGTATACAAAGTACAAGTTTGGGTAGCTATTTGATTTTCTTGATAAGTAGTACTTGAGCTATCTTTAATATTTCCTCAATCAATCCTCTTATTGATGTTAATTTCCCTTTTTTCTTTTCCTTAGAGAACATTTTCATACCATGGATGGAAATGGCCTATCCTCTGATGAAGTCATTGCAAAACTGATTGAGATGGGATTTCAGAATTCTTCTGCCTTGGAAGCTGTAAAAGCAGTGGGTCCATCATTTGATGATGCTCTGGAGTATCTCTCAAATTATTCTCATAGAAATAGTAGGGGTGCATCTAGTAGTTCTAGATGTTCCACAAGTAATGAAAAAAATCTAGGCAAAAGAACCTTGTCCTTCTTACCTTCTTCAGGTCAACTACGACAGTCGAGCATACTGGACCATTTCCAATCCACAGCTAGAACTAAAAAACGCAGAACTGGTTTTCTACCTGATGCATTGGTTCCTGTGGAAGAACATAAGGAAGATCTTTCTGGCGTGCATTGTAACCTTGAAACTATGTCGGAATTATTTCCAGTTGACTGCCCTTGGGAGTTGGACATTGCATCAGATTGGGAGAAGAAAGTTGTCAGTCTCTTGCAAAAGCATTTCCGGTATTCATCCTTGAAGAATTTCCAGAAGGAAGCCTTGGCTGCTTGGTTAGCTCACCAAGATTGTCTTGTCCTTGCCGCCACAGGGTCTGGTAATGTTTTTATTTATTTTATTAAAAATATATTGCTGTCTGTACACTGTACGCATTATATAGTTTTGTTGGGCTCTAATTAGTTGGACATGATAACTTTCTACAGGGAAATCATTGTGTTTCCAGATTCCAGCGTTATTAACAGGGAAAGTTGTAGTGGTGATTTCACCCTTGATTAGTTTGATGCATGATCAATGCTTAAAGCTAGCAAAACACGGGGTCTCTGCTTGCTTTCTTGGTTCTGGGCAACCTGACAGTACTGTGGAACAGAAAGCAATGAGAGGCATGTATAGCATTGTATATGTTTGTCCAGAGACAGTTTTAAGGTAGATGACATACTATGTGACTTGTGTTTTAAAGAGGAACATGTTTTTAATTTCTTAGAAGTCAAACTCAAAGTCAACTAAGTGTTGGTACCAATTAAATTGGCGCTGGCTCTATGGATCCTCATCAACTAATTAGGCCAATATACTCGTCTGCCAGATCATATTCAAAATCATATTCTATATTGCTTTCCTCTTTAACATATCATTCTTTATATATTTGTGTGTGTGCACGTGCGTGCGTGTGTGTGTTTGTGTGTGTATATACATATGTATGTATGGAGGTATTTATGTTTTTTGTTTCAAGTAGAATAAAGAAACCATATGTCTGTAGATTGATAAAACCACTTCAGAGGCTTGCAGAAGGTCGTGGAATTGCTTTGTTTGCCATTGATGAAGTCCATTGTGTTTCCAAGTGGGGTCATGATTTTCGGCCTGATTACAGGTTTGTGCTTCCCATTCTGGATGACTGTACATCTATATTTCACAGTAGTGGTTTGATTTTATTACTTCACTACTAATGAATATATATTATCAATGACCAATGGCTTAGCCATGCATTTGGTTCAAATGAAATTCAGGAGAGACTAATCATAGTTAACTTAATCCAACCCGGACAACCCTGCTTGCAATGTTTTCAATAAGATAATGAGAAGAAGTCCTGTATCTATTTAGTTTCAGACTGTTTCTCTTTTTAGATTATAATTCACTTTGAGCCTTTGATATCCAGCTTGAATCTGCTGTGCCTTTGAAGTTTTAATGTCCACTCTCTGAGGTTCTTCAACCTAGTTCTTGTACTAGACGATTAGAGTTGTTGCAAACTTGCAATTGTTTGACTTACACATTTAAATGTTTCAGGCGACTATCTGTGTTGCGGGAGAATTTCAGTGCTTGCAATTTAAAATTCTTAAAATATGATATACCACTGATGGCCTTGACTGCTACTGCCACAATTCGGGTTCGGGAAGATATTCTTAAATCGCTGTGCATGTCAAAGGAAACAAAAATTGTTATTACTTCATTTTTTAGGCCAAATCTTCGGTTTTCGGTGAGATTTTTATATTATTCTTTTATATTCCATTTTCAGTATGTTATCAGAGATATATCTTTTCCAGATTGGTCCTTTCTATGCAATTTTTATTAGGATTTTACTATGCTAGAGGATGGTTTCAAGGGTTTCCTAATGGACTCTTTTTGAATAATTATTAGATTGAACTCATAATTTCTTCATAACTTCCATATCATCATCTTTTTTTTTACTTTATCCTTATTCACTTGCTGCCATTTACAGGTAAAACATAGTAGAACATCTTCACCAGCTTCCTATGCAAAGGATTTCAGTGAATTGATAGACATATATGTCAGAAAGAGAAAGACTGGTGAGAAGAAACAGACTATCATCTCAGAAGAATTAGATGATACATCTTATGGCTCTGATAGTTATGAAATTGAGGATTCCTATACTGGTGGAGATGTTGATGAAGTAGATTCAACGGAGGAAAATGGTTTGACTGCTTCAAAGAGAAAAGAGATGTCAGTTGAATATTTAGAAAATGACGTTGACGTGTTTCAGAGTGTGGATGATTGGGATGGTACAAACCTTTGAATTTTGTCTTCCATTCTTATGCTTTATTATTTGGTCATTTATTAATGTTCTATCAACAAATTTTCAAGATTATGGCTAATTGATGATTTTTTGTTCAATATCTCAATCACTTTTATTCTTGCAGTTGCCTTTGGTGAATTCTATGGACAATCTTCTTGGGAGGAAGGGGATATGAGAGGGTTATCTGAGACAACTGATCCACCAAGTAAACCAGAAGAAAGATTAAGACTTCTGCATGAGCCCTTAGAACAAGGTCCAACCATCATATATGTTCCAACTAGAAAAGAAACACTGAAAATCGCAAAATTTCTTTGTGGTTTTGGTGTGAAGGCAGCTGCTTATAACGCATCGGTATTTTTTGACAATTACTAGAAGTTTATTTATATGCATTGTATTTTAGAGTTTATTCCCAACTTACTAGCAAGTGTGGTCACTTAACCAACCTCTCAGCCCAACAGGAATTCTTTTGACATTATCTTGTGTTTCCCATATTTCTGAACCTGGGTTTTCTTAAAAAATTCAAAATTAAGATTTATCTAGGGTTGCCATTACAATATACTGCAGAAACTTGACTAATTGTTGAATCCACAAGGGTGATGAAATGCCAATTGAAAGGGAAATCAAGTGGATATCTGCATTAGCAACTTTCCTGTTTTTAATGTACTTTCATAACCCTGCTTATGATGCAGTTCATTTAAAAGCTAGCTGTTACTACTTGTCACTGTCCAGCAAGAACAATCATTAGTTTCCTATGATCAGCACTAGTACTTATGTTGTATGATAAGCAGATCCTTTTACTTGTAATAGCCTTTATCACTTGTAACAGAAAGTTAGTAGTTGATAGGTTGTTAGTGATAAATGCAATAGCCTATCAGTTAATTAGAGAAGTTTGTTAGGCTTTGGTCAATCAAATGGCAGCTGCATGGTAGGTTCTTGTAACTAACTTCCTAACCAATCAAAAGCTTGCTTATGTAATTATAAATAAGCAAGGCTGCCCTCATTGTAATTAGTTGAAATTGAATCCTAGAAATCTCTACTTGTGAGGCATTATTCCAATAGTGTGTCTCTTGAAGAGCTAGTTCGTTCTTTCTTTTCTCTAAGCAACTTAGCTTTCTAAAACAGCCCTCCTTTTCACCAATTTCCTCCATCAGCTTGCTAATGGTAGTATTTTGAAACTTTTTGACCTAGTTGTCCTACTGAGCTTCTCATTTATTTTTACATATCATATCATTTGTGTAACATTCTCACCAGTAGCATGTAGATTACTTTCTCCAATAAAAATGTTGGCAAAAATTCAATTTATTCCCTTGAATTTTAATTCAATTATGAAATTTTTACTAGATTTAATTTTTGTCAATTTAGTCCCTCACTTTTAGTCTGGTCCTTCTGTCCAAATCTGTAAGCAGATGGAGCCATTTAACATTTTATATATATATATATATATATATTAATTTTAAAATAATACGCATCACATAACAAGATATAGTAAATGGCGCATCTCATGAATGCTTTTATTTAAATAATTAATAAAAGAAGAATCTTTAAATGTCATTGTTTGCTAACAGATTTGGATGGAAGGGCCAAGTTGACTCATTGTGAGGGACTAAATTGAATTTCTGCCTAAAATTTTATACATTTGGTATTGAACTAATATGGCCTTATTTCCTCACAGTTGCCAAAATCACATTTAAGGCGGGTTCACAAGGAATTTCATGAAAGTATTTTAGAGGTAAGGATTTTAGCTTTTCATGGAAGATGCTGAGCACAGACACTCTGATACATAACTAGATTTGTATATACTGTGTTTGATTTTAGGCCATTGGGTTATTTTAATGCATGTACTAGATAGATGTATATATGTCATATGTTATTTATCAACGACTAGATAGATGTATATATGTTACTCATTAAAAAAAAGATAGATGTATATATGTCATATGTAGTTTATGAGTGTATTTTCTGAGTTAAAAGGCACTTTTTTTTATCCATCTTTTACCTATTAAGAGTCAAGTTGCTGTCCAAATCAGAAACAAGATATTAGTGGATTGGAAATATAACTTTTAGGCCTTTACTTGATCTAAGTGGAATTACTGATTTTCTTTGGTTAACTGAAAGAGGTTAATTAGATGAGATTCAAACTTTAGTTTGGATTAATAATTTTATTGTTTTAGTTTTATCTTTTCTCACCTTTAGAGGAATAAAGCATGTGTTTCCACAATCAGTAGAATTTTCTGCAAGGAGTACTTACTACTATTTGAGTGTAAACAGTGTCTTTGTTATAAAATTTTCACTTATATTAATCTAGAGGCTTAAATATGCTTTTAGTCTTCAACTTTTTGGCGTGTTCATTTCAGTACTCAACAAATTTCATTTTTCATTTTAGTCCTTAATCTTTTAACAGTGTTTCATTCCTGTCCTTACTGTCACCTACCTGTCAAATCAATCCCCTCCCATGAAACCCCATCCAGCTCTTTGTGTTGTCTATTGCATATTTAAACACTTTAGTTATTACCATACATTGCAAACTAAGAAAGCCACTTTCTGTATGGTTTTGAGAATGTGAGAAATAAAGAATAAATTTGCTGAACTCAAAACAAAAATAATCTGATTCCTTTTCCACTCAAATGAGCCTAACTTACAATTATATATATTTCTGAGTCATTTGAATTTCTTGATTACAAGATCCAAACTTCACATTTCTCTTACCTAGGTTTTCTCTCCGCCTAAACAGACCATAACTTATTTTCCTTTTCCCACATTTTCTCAGCTACCAAACTATGTAATAAAAAACAAGAAAAAGAAAGAAAGAAAAAGAAATGGTATTATCAGAGTATGACCGTGAGGTGGTTTTACCAAAAAAATGACCTTGAGGCGGTGTTAAGGAGAGAGAATTTCAATGGCAGAGTAATCAGCTCTTTCAGCATTGGCGGAGGAAACAAGAGAGTTGATATTGTCACTTGCAGTGAAGGAATTGGATGAGGGCGAGGCCTTTGTGGTTATATGATAAACCTTAGAAGTGGAGGGCTGTGGCTATGATGAGGAAGAGTGAGCTGTGACAGATTTGAATATGAGCTGAGTTGTAGAGATAGAGGGTATAAGAGAAACAAGTGAGGGGATTGAGTTTGGAAAGAGAGAGAATGAGATCCAAAGAGAGAGAGTGTGTGATCTGTTAGGTTGCCAAGAAAGTGAAGGAAAAGAAAGTGGGGATGGTTTTTTGAATGATTTTGTTCTTCTCTTTCCCCCTTCAAAATTGAGGAATGAAGATTTTTTTCCCATTAAGATGCTGATGGTTTTTAAGTGCCACTAAATATATTTTTATTATAATAAGTGACACATAAGCATTCCATTAGCTTTGTCAGCAATTTCCTTCAGTTAGGTGACAGTAAGGGCGTGAATGAAACACTAAATTTGTTGAGTACTAAAATGAAAACTTCCCAAAAGTTGAGGACCAGCAGCATATTTAAGCCTACTTTAATTTAAAACTGACTATGGTGTGTATTTCTGTACTACCTGATCGTGAGGCTGCTTATATTTTATTGAAGTTTGGTTTACTAAAATATTTGATCTAGAAGAGCAGTAAGACTTCCTTCTCAAACAAGTATTTGATTCTATTATTTTGGTTCCAAATATACATTGCTGTTGAGAATTTCAGCTAGCTATTTTTCTTGAATTCCAATTGATTATTTATACTGTACCCTATATTATTTCTTTTCCAACTTGAAATCCTAACCCTTCTCTCCGTGGATGCTACTAAAATGGCTGTTTTAATTGTTTCAGACTTGTTATTTGTTATTGTTTAGCCTTTGCCTGCCTTAATCATGTTTTGCATGAGTTATAATGTGCAATCATTCTTTTCTACAGTGTAATCCATTTCATTAGCTTTTTTTTAAAGGAAATTTATGGATTTCTCCTTTCTGTGTCCTACCAGACTTGTCCATTTTAAATATTGTCTTTTCTTGTCATTAATGCAATGTTTAAGTTTTTTTTTTTTTGATATAAATTAACTTGAATACTGAATAAAATTTATCTAGAGAGGTTGGTCTATGGTCTTATGACATTCGCATTCCATACTGTTTCATGTAAACTAATCTTTGATCCCTATTCTTGCTATATCAATCAACAGAACACAATCTCTTTATTATTTCATTCCTCCAGTTTATTTGATGAGAATAATACGGAGATAGAAATTTTCTTTTTGTACTCAACTTTTTTTTTTTCTCCTACCTGCAGGTAGTTGTTGCAACAATTGCTTTTGGAATGGGGATTGACAAGTCAAATGTCCGAAGAATCATCCATTATGGTTGGCCACAGGTGATTTTTTTATTTTTATTTTTTAAAGTTTGATCTTGCTGCCAGTGCCATATTTACTGGGTTTCATGATCTCTAGACCTTCCCGCTATGAGATATTCCCAGTGCAGAAGCATATTTATTTATAATGACCATGCATTAACTGTTGCATATTTCCTAAATATCAATTAGTGAACTTTTCTTTGTTGAAAGTTGCATGTCTGATGTGCCTGCCAAAATTATTAATTTTTTTTCCTGGTTATAAATTTTTTCAGTACTTGTAGTGATTCTGTGAGTTTTAACCATTGATTTGCTTACAGAGTTTGGAGGCATACTATCAAGAAGCAGGTCGAGCTGGCAGGGATGGGAAATTAGCAGATTGCAGTAAGTTTTTTTATATTTTTATTTTTTTAATGAGTAATAAATTATGCTTTTGAAGTGTATGTTGTTGCCTAATTCAAATGAAATGACACCTCCTTCCCTTATAAAAACCAGGTGGTGGAAAGGTCATGAGTTCAAAATTTGCAAGATGCATGTGTAGCTTACCAATAAAAAAATGTTTGCAATTTTTTTTTACTTGCATACAATGAGTGCTTTCTATGCTTAACACTGGAATTTTGAAACTCCTTTTTCACCATATCTTGCCTGTTGGGAAATTGTTCGTACTGTGAAGTTTAGATAATTGAATGGTGTGTTGTAAACTGTTATACAAAGCAAAATCAAAATGCGTTTTGAAATTGTCATTATGAATTCTAAAAGTTTCTGCAAAATCTGTTTATGTTTTTTCCAAGCAGCTCTATATGCAAACCTAACACGTGTACCGTCACTCTTGCCAAGTAAAAGAAGTGAAGATCAGACAAAACAAGCATATAAGATGCTATCTGATTGCTTCAGGTTAATGTTAAATAGATTTCCTTAAAGCCATGTTTGCCTTTTACTTTTAGGAACATTTTATTACAAATTATTTTGATATACTTGCAGATATGGGATGAATACTTCATGCTGTCGGGCTAAGATACTTGTGGAGTACTTCGGAGAGGATTTTAGTTATGATGCATGTCTCTTGTATGTAATAATTACTTTCATTTCTATCTTTCATCTCAAAAAAAAAAAAAAAAAAAAAAAAAAATTTCATCTGCCATAATCATTTCTTTTTTGGAGTAGCAATTTTATAGAGGTTAATTCAACGAGAGGTGTTACGTCCACAACATTTTCACAACAAATTATAGGTGGATAGTTGTTATTGGTTCTAATTTGAACTTACAATTAATATTTACTTTTCTACCTCACCAATAACAATCCGTAACAACCTGCCACATAGGATTTGTTGTGAAAATGTTGTGGGCATAGGATTTCTCTAGCTCAATAGTTATTATCCAACTAGCTAGTCTGCTACATTGTCAATGAGAGGTGTTACGTCCACAACATTTTCACAACAAATTATAGGTAGTTAGTTGTTATTGGTTCTAATTTGAACTTACAATTAATATTTACTTTTTTACCTCACCAATAACAATCCGTAACAACCTGCCACATAGGATTTGTTGTGAAAATATTGTGGGCATAGGATTTCTCTAGCTCAATAGTTATTATCCAATTAGCTAGTCTGCTACATTGTCATGGTTAGTAATCTCAATCTAATGTTCTACATTTTCAGGTGTGATCTGTGCACTGATGGAGTTCCTCAAATGCAGAATTTGAAAGAGGAGGCGGATCTTTTAGTACGGGTTATTGCTACTAATTGTGTAAGTATCATGTATGATTATTTCAGTTGTGTTGAAATCTCTTATAAAAAAAATAAAAAAAAGTTGTAGGAAGATCTAATCTTCTATTATTCTTTAGGTATCAGTCTGCATTTTAGTTGCTAGACATTACTATTTTTGACTATCCGATGATGGATGGGGGTTTTTGATCATTCTTGGTATTTTTTTGGAACACATTTTTCTACAATTGGATTTATATTTCATTTTACTAAATGCATGAGTCCATCTTAAGAAGTGATTGCCAACTTGTCAAGAATATTACTTTGGAGTATCAAAATTCTAAGTAGTCGATGGACATATCATATGCTCTTGGAGCTGACAGTTATTATTATTCCTAAAATGAGATATATGTTGAATATCAGGGGAGCACTTTCATGGATGACTCATATGATGATATGACATGCACTGGCATTAAGCAACGGAGATCTATGGAAATGTTGAATCTCAGAGCGTATGTCAGTAAAATAAGGGAGCTGGTGATTCTCTCTCTCTCTCACACACACACACACACACACACACAGAGCTTCTTGGCTTCTTGATATGATGTTTACTGTTTAACACGTTTTTCAAATTCTTTGCCATTTGATTGTTTTTATGTATTGACTACGTGTAGTGTCAAAAATTTGTGACAACTGATCTGCTATGGTGGCGAGGTCTTGCACGAATTCTGGAAGGTAAAGGGTACATCCAAGAGGCAGATGACAAGGTATATACAATCAGAAAATAACGTTTGCTGCAAATTTTAGTCGATTTATATCATGGGAGTGGCAAACACCTTGGGAGGTTTTATCCCCAGGGAATTACTTGGTGGCTTAAGGATTTGGCTGAAATTTTCACCAGCTGCTGGTCCAATATTCACCAGCATTTCACTGGAAGAAAAAAGAACAAGTCTGGTCTTCTAATATTATATGGGTACTAAACATTTGGTCATCTGTGTCATGCAACAACATAAATTCTTAGAGGTTTAAAAAAAAAAACCAAAATTAGTAGTTGATCATAAAAGTCTGTCCCTCACAAATTCCAACTAGGGATAGAAACAGTTGAGTACTTGTTTTACTGTGTTTTCGGGGAAAATATGTGCTCACCTGCCTAAAACTGTAGAGCAACGTTTAAAACAAGTTCATTTACGCTTTGTTTGTTTTGATGTAAAATATTTTCAGAAAAATATTTTCCAATTTTATTTTGTTTGTTTTGCAGTAAAATATTTAGTCAAAAGTAAAATATTTTCAGTCAACCAAATCAACTAGGCAAATTTATGTAAAATATTTTACGCTTAAAATTTTGGTAAAACATTTTACATTTGCTCTTCCCCTCTCACCCCGATGCTTTCACTCCCTCAGTCTTATGTCCTTCTAACGCTATCTCTCCCTCAGTACCTCTCACGATATTTCCCATGACTCTCCCTTCCCACTCTCAGTTCTCCCTTCCCACAAACCAGAGCCACCAAACCATTGTTAGGTTCGCAGCACCACTCATCTCCGGCGGCTCTCATTGTCAGCTCCACCTCTGCTACCACAAACCAGAGACATTAAACCACTTCGGTTCGCGGCGCTACCCATCTCCGATGGCTCTCATCGTCGGCTCTACACCGCTGCCCACCGATTCTTGGTTTGACCACTCAAATCCATCAATTCTTTTTTCAGTCCGACCATACACTGTCTCTGACTCCACCGCCGATCACTTCTCCCATCACACCGGCTCTACCTCCATCGTTGTCAACCCACCTATCGGTTCTCAGATCTGGGTTTTTTAACCACTGTGGGCTTTTTGGCTGGTTTTTGAGTTGCAGTGGATGGCTGGGTTTTTGAGTTGCAGTGGATGGCTGGGATGGTTTGTGGGTCACGGTGATGGCTGAGTTTTTGGGTGGCTAGAATGGTTTGTGGGTCATGGTGGGTGATTGGCCGGCGTTGGCCTTTTTTTTTTCCTAGTTCAATTTGTGGATTTTAGTTGTCAGTCAGTCAGTGGAGTGTTAGGGTGGTGGTAGGTGGGTTTGTGCAGATATGGTGGTGGTTTGGATGGTTGGTGGTGTGGTGGCAGGTTGGATTTTGCTGGATTAGGTGGTGGTTGTAAGATTCTTAAATTTTTTTCATTTTGTTTAAACATACATTTTCCTTGCATTTTCAGGAATGCAAACCAAACACGGTAAAATGAAAATATTTTCAGTAAAATATTTTGCATGTAAAATATTTTACTTTTGCAAATATTTTACGTCGAAACAAACGGAGTGTTATGCTTGCATGTCTTAATGCATCCCATGCATGTGGTATTGTGTTTGTGTGCCCCTGTTTCCTCATGTGTGCATGTATGTTGCAAGCCCTTCATTTAGTTAATTTTTACAGTACTGTTCGTGCAGATTCATGTTCAGATAAAATTCCCAGAGCCAACAAAATTAGGACTGGAGTTTCTGAGATCTAAAGGGGATGAAACTTTTGATGTTTATCCTGAAGCAGATATGCTGCTCTCAATGAACAAGTGCACATCTTATTCAACTTTCACAGAATGGGGAAAGGGCTGGGCAGATCCTGAGATTCGTCGTCAGCGCTTAGAAAGGATGCGGCAAAAGCCAGATGGGTCGCGTGGTAAACAGAAGCAACGAAAGTCCCGGACGTCAAGAAAGTCACGGAGTAGAAAATCAAATAAAAACAACTCAGATTTGAGAACTGTCAGAGGTAGAATAGAAGCAAAACTCTCAAAATACAAATGACAAATCAAGGTCATTGAATTAATGAAAATGCATATGTATTGAATATGTGATTTGGTTGTTTTGATAATTCAATATCAAAGATTGAAAGTTAAAAGAGAAGAATATTTTCTGCTTTTTACTATAAAAGAGAGTTTTGTATATAGGTCTTGTAGTAGAGTAGTGCATACCAAGATTGTAATCAATTACAGAACCTGATTCATTTGTAGTGTTTAGGGACAGGAGGTGAAATCAGGGTGGTTTTAATACCATGGTTTATATATCCAAAAAAATAGAGAAAAAAATTGTGCAAAGAAAACAATTATACTGCAAAAGATTTGTTGCACATGGTGATCTTTGAAATCATTACCACAGCACGGGAGGCTCTCAGCGACAAGTTGAGTCGAGAGGTGTATGATGTTGGTGCTGGTCTGTTGCGTTTGCCGAGAAAACAATAAGAGACTATTAAGGTTGAGAGCAAGACGTTGGAGTTATTGGAAAGAAAAGATATGCATCCAATCGAGGACATGAGTAGAAGAAACCGTGCCAAAAGGATCACCTAAGGCTAAGGTTGGCTTGGCTACGATGTATATGATCAGGGGCGTAGCCAGGAATTTGTACATGGGGGGCCGACCACTTGCATGGAGGTGTTGACCTACTTGGACCTACCACTTTTTCCTCACCACTTACAACTCGCCGCATGGTGAGTTGTGAAAAAAATTGTGTAAGTTTTTGTGGTTCTTGCATTTTTCAATAACTTAAGCCCAACCCTATTTTCTTGTCTATCTCCCTCCTACTACACACCTTGACTCAAATGACTGCTAGGTTTCTTTAACGGCTTCTAGGGTTGGATTGAAGTCTTTGATACCAAGTTGGAGTTGAGTTGTAAAGTGTGGAAGATTAGAAATAGGTGACAAGTAAGAGAGACAGAGTAGTTTTGATATATAACCTAAGCAGTTTGAGTCTTTTTTTCTTCTTGGGTACTAATTCTGCATTTGGCTAATTATGACAATGTCAACATTCGACAAACATATTAATTTCATCATTTCTCAATACTTAATTAAGTCAGAGATATCTAAAAAAAAAGTAGCACAAAAATATAATCCAATGCGCAAATGAATGGTGAGGAAGAATTCAACGGAGAAAAGGAGACTGAGATAAGAGGAAGTAATATTGTGAGACAACGCCTAATTACCTATAAGCTTGCCATTAATGAAAACACGCAACACATCACGCATGCTATCAATTGTCAGTGTTGGTCTAACTTCCTTTTCCTCCCACAGGTGTCCTAATTTCTAAATTGTTAACATTTTTTTTTCTTAAAGAATGCATCAATTGTTTTTCGTTTGCTCATAATTCTTTTAGCTTTAAGAATATGACTTAAAAAATTAACCTGAAAAGAATTTTAAAAAATAAAATTTTAATTAGAAATTTTTACTTTGTTATATGAATGTTATTCATACTCAAGAAAAAAACAAAATTTCCACTATAATTTAAACAGTCAGCCCATTTTTAATACAACTTTAATTAATAATAACCCTCAAACAAAAACAAAAACAATTTAATTAATTTGTCTTTTATAACGTATTGGTTAATTTAATTATATAGCTTTAATTATTATTATTTAGTTTAACAATAAACTATATTACTTTAATTTATTTGTCATTAATTATACTGCTTTAATTTGTTATATTGTTTAGCCCTTTATATATATTACATTAAAAAAGCTAAACATTATACATTCCATATGCAGCACAATAATTAAAGCAATGTAATGTGCTACACATTACATTGCTTTAATTATTGTGCTGCACCCGGCCCCATGAGCCCATAGCCCATCTACACCCTCCCCATCCCACTCAACAAACAACAGACAAGCACAACATGCGCTCCAATCACAATAGCCAGCTGCAATTAGAAAATTTCACAATACTAATCACAAATCACAACACAGAATACACTAAATGACAATCAATATTTAAACAACAACCAACCCACTAACCAACAAAAACGGATAAGTCATAACGTAAAGCCAAATTTAAAAAGACAAAAACAGGAAAAAAGAAAAGCCAGCCAATCAGAGAGACTCACGGTTCAAAAGAGAGAGACTTATTGAGATGATGAGATCAGAATAAAGAATAAAGAGAGTGACTAATTTGTCTTTCATTTCATTTTTTTCATTCATTTCATTTTTTGAGTGAGATAAAGAGAAAAAGAGAGAGAGACTGAGAGAGAGTCAGAGAGAAAAACCTTGAGGGAGGGCCGGACTATCGGAGCGGAGGAAGCAACGAGCACCGCTGCACCGGAGCAGTAGCAGAGGCAGAAGTCGCAGAACAATCTGCAGTCTCCGATGGGCGATGACCGCTTCAACGACGAGGTAGAGAACTCTGCGATCTCCGATCTCCGATCTACAATCTACGATCTGCGATGAGGGGCGACTGGGCGAGCAACGACGACAACGGCGAGCGAGCTGTGGCGACGTGACCGTGGGTTACTGGGTTTGGTTTGCTGGGTTTGGTTTTGGTTTGTGTATTGGGGGTTTTTTTTTTTTTTTTTTTGATAAACAGCTCTGCGTTTCGTTTGCTGAAGGTTGTTTATCTTTAGTATTGGGGTTTGATTTCTTTGCCACTGCTAGCAACGTGATGGATTGATTTCTTTGCCTGCCAGCAACATGATGGGTTTCTCTGTATTTTTTTTTTTTTTTTTTTTGGGTTGAGAATCTGTGGGCTTGCCGTGAGAGAGCTTGGGCTCACCGTGGGCTCTGTTACAATTTTTTTTTTTTTTTTTTTTTTTTTTTTTTTTTTTTTTTTTTTTTTTTTTTTCAGATTTTAGTTCAAATTTTTTTTGGGCTTTTTTTTTTTTTTTTTTTTTTTTTTTTAAATTTGAGGGTGTTCTTAATTTTTGATTGAGGGCTGAGAGAATGGGTGAGAAATGGGTAGGGGGGGCCGGCTGTCTGAGATTGGGGGGGCCCAATAATTTTTTCTTCATAGGCTAATGGGAAAAATTTTTTTTTTGCAGGGGCCACGGCCCCCCCAAGCCACTATGTGGCTCCGCCCCTGTATATGATGTTTTTGTTGGTTCAAAAGAAACAATTTCTTGGTTTCTTGCTATGTAGAAGATATGTTATTTCTTGTTTTCTTGCCATCTATATGTATAGAATATTGATAGGACTTTCTTTTCTTTTGGTTTTGAGGTTGGCTAGGGTTTGATAAAAAGGAAATAAGCATGGAAAAAGAGATCAGGATTGGTAGTTGGTGAATCAGATTGGAAGTACAAATTTGTCTTATTTTTCTTTGTAATAATTCATTGCAATATATTCTATCGGGATTTTTATTTTATTTATTTATATGGCACTAGTTGTAGACTTGTGCAATGAGCAAAAAAAAAAAAAAAAAAATTGATGATTTAGGTGTTGTTTAGATGGGATGAGTTTTGAGTGATATCACTTAGTTTTCTATTTTTATCATCCAAATCGTGCGGGTCCTACAATTTTTTTTGTTTGGCTTGGTTTTCAATCCTTGTTTCCATTACTCAATTCTCTGATTTTTGAGTGATGAGTTATGGAAACTGAAAACATATTTTAGTTGTTTTGAGTTTCTATAACTCTGTTTTCAATGACATTTCCGTAAATAACACTACATGGAGAGACCCACTGTCAACTCAGTCACAACTTTTTTTTTTTTTTTTTCTCGCTAGGTTTGGTGCGTGCGTTTCTTCATCTTCTTTTTTTTCTTTTTCCTTTCACACTAGGTGGCTTCTTCTTCTTCCTTCACTGCGTGCGGTTTTTGAGTTTTTTTTTTCTTCTTCTTCTTTCACTGGGTTCAGTTTCTAGGGTTTTTTTTTTTTTTTTTTTTTTTTTTTTTTTTTTTTTCTACTTCCTTCTTCTTCTTATTGTTTTTAAGTGAAAAATGAAAATAGTAGATGAGACTATAAGTATTAGTTCCAAACTTTTCTTAAAATAATGTGATTATTTTTTAACAAACTATAGTTGACAATTGATACAATATATTAAAATTTCTAAATTGAGCTATCTAAATTTATTATTTGAAAGTGTTTTAAATTTTGCAAGTTTTTATTTTTATTTTTTAAATATATATATATATATTTTAAGGAAATATAATGCATTTTACATTCAATTATTATATAAAGTGAGATATTTTGTAAATAATGTAATGGGTGGTTAAAATTTATTTCTAGTGCTTTTTACAAATGGTTCATCCTTTATATGATATAACTAAATCCATTTCTTATATTAGATATAGATTGGTTCATATTGGGCCTTGTTAAAGTTTTTCAATTTTTGATTCTCGAAATGCATAATCATTCATAAATTTTTTTAATGAATGTATAGTAATTATATGAATAGAAAAAATAATGTCATGATTAATGTATAGTGAAGAATTTCTAAATGGCCTTCATAGCAAAGTAAAAAAGGTTTAGTGTATCATATTAGGATGTTTACATAGCAGAGAAAGGTCATTTAATTAAATAGAAGAGAAGGTTGAAAGTGAAATCCTGAAAAGTTGAAAATTGGCTTGTGGTTTAATAAGAAAGCAACTTTTGAAAGCCTTGAAAGTTTGTCAAAGTTTATAATCCTTGCCTATAGAAAATGCTGAAAAAGATGGAGGGTGCTAATTAATTTTGATAAGTGTGCTTGTTGTGAACATATGGTGGATCAGCACTCAAAGTGGCAATAACTATCAAATTAAAATAAGCATTGTGCAGTGACACATTAATAGATTTATTAGATTTTCTTATTAGCCATTCTTTTTAAACAGACATGCTTGACAAGTCACTGTTCCTAATATGGAACCAAAATAAATTTGTCTTGGGTAAGAATTAATTAAGCACTACGATTTGTCTTGTTGATCGAGATTAGCTAGAGACTAGAATAATGGCTGTTATAGTCTCGTTTTCTCTTTCCTAGCAGCAATTTTTGTGAAAAAGAGATTAAGATTGGAAGTACAAATTGGTCTTTTTTTGCGTTGTAGTAATTCATTGAAGTATGTTTTACTTTTTTTTTTTCCTCACGTTCTGAAGGTGTTTTTGTGTTTACAATTTTTTATTGCATTGGTACTTATTGGGCCATGCTGTGAACTTTATTAATTTCTTGAACAGCAAAATTGTTCTTAAAAACCTTTTTATGAAGGTATAGTAATTGTATAAAAAGGAAAATAGTGTTATCTTTGAAATTTGAATAGTGAAGAATTTTTAATTAGCTTTCATAGCAAAGTGAAAAAAAAAAAAAAGTATATAATGATATATGCTTACGAAACATTTCCTTTCCCAATAGAAGTAAATATGTTGTAACAGAATTTCAAACATTATACTGTTTACATAGGAGAAGGAGGTTTGTGAAACCTGAAAGGTTGGAAATTGGTTTGCAGAGTTTAGCGCTAGAAACATTGGGTACTTGTTATACAGTGTTTTTGGGGGAAAGTAGGTGCTAACATGATTATTACTATTTAGGAAGTACGGACACTTCATTTAGGGTGCCGTATTCATGTTGTATCTGAAGTCGTACTCGTGTCATACTGATGTCATATCAGCCATTTTTTGTCATAATTTTTCAGAAATTGTTCGTATTACCGTATCGTACCCATATTATGTCCATGTCCTGCTTCCTAAAATACTAAGGAATGTTTAAAGCAGAGTTATGTATGTTTGCGTGTCTGAATGCACCCATGGTATTGTCAATTGTGTTTGTGCCCATATTTCTATGTTTATGCATGCATGTTGCTGACCCTTTAATTAATTAAATTTTAATGAACTGATCGTGCAGATTCAAGTTCATATAAAATTCCCAGAGCCAACAAAACTGGGTCTGAAGTTTCTGAAATCTAAAGGGGAGGAACCTTATCCTGAAGCAGATATATATGCTGCTCTCAATGGACAAGTGCCAATCTTATTCAAGTTCCACATTTTGGTCTCATTGAATTAATTAATTAAAGTGTATATGTATTATTGAATGTGATTTGGTTGTTTTGATCCTTCAGTATCAAAGATTGAAACTTAGAAGAGTTTTGTATATGGGTGTTGTAGTATAGTAGCATACTAGCATGATTCATTTATAGTTTTGGTGACTAGATGCGCAAATGGGCCGCATTTACGTTAAAAAAATAAAAAAAAAATACAACTAAAAAAACATAAAAAAAAGGCCTCGCTTAATTGTAAAATTCTCAACCGTAAAATTCATAAATACAAATCATTTTTCTTGTCCCATCCCGTCTCTTCTATGCCTCTATCTCATGAGTATTTTTTGCCCTATTCCATTTTGTCTTATCTTATCTCTTGAGTTTTTTTTTTGCCCTATCTCGTCTTGTCTTATCCCGAATGTGTGTATATATATTTTAATTATTTTTATACTGTCTTTTTTTTTTTTTTTTTTTGAGAAGACATTTTTATACTCTCATGTTTAAAATTTAATTCTGTTATCATTCTCTAAAATATTTGCTTTCTCTAACTCTTACTTTTAATCATAATTCTCTTTTAGCTCATTATTAATATATTGAAGTCATCTCAATAATAAAATGCATCCAATTTACTTTGCTGATAAACTACCTACCATGTGATATTCCCTTATGTTAACTTGTTGCCATCTCTATTTATTTTTTATCTATAATAGTATCTCGTAGCCATCCTTATTAATAAGTTTATCGGTGCAAAAATTTTCATAACTATTATTTAGAATTATTGTACTCATACTTTCTTTTTTAAAATTGACACTTTACCATTACAATAAATTAAAAAAATTAAAAATTTTTTACATACATCAGTTATTATTCTGACGTGTACTATTATAGACTACACTAAGTTACTTACATACAAAACTAGATATTGTATATATATATCAAACATAACTCTTTCCAACCAAATTATGCAAACTAACCTACTTCATTCCACAAAATTCTATTTTTTTAGGGGTAATTACACATAATGCACCTTTGGTTTGGGCGAAAATTACATTGTCTACCCGTGGTTTAAAAAGTGTTACTTAATCCACCTGTGGTAAACTTCGTTTGTTTTCCGTAACCTATCTTTATTAAAAGCAAGAGTAAATAGGTATTTTTGCATGCTTTTTATGTCTCTCTCCTCTTAAAACAGAAAATACATACAAAAACAAGATTAAAAGATGCTATTTGTAAAAATTTTAGAAACTTGGCTCAAGAACTCCAATAAAGCACTGTAACACGTTAAAAGAAAATAACAGCCAATTTTTTTTTTTTTTTACTTTTTAAAAAAAAACTCTATCCATTATTTCTTCTCTTTGATTTCAACCGATGAAAGGTGAGTAATGCTGGTGAATCTCAAACCTTCGAATGACATGGATTTTTTCTTAGAGTGCAGCCGCTACAATTTATGAACACGAAAAAGAGCTAATCTGTGTTTGAATAGCTAGGAACTGGATATAAGTTTTTTTTTTCCTCCTTTTAATAACAATTACAACAACTCTTTATTTACCCAAAAGAGAGTGAGAAAAGGGAAAAGACTTACAATATTTATGTGACAAGAAAAGTCGATTTGAGATTTAACCTTTATATTATGCGCAGGTTGTTTTCTTTCTTTCAGTACCTTTATATTACGTGTAGGTTGTAGATATAAGTTTTAGCATTCAACCTCAATTATTTCTGTCTTCTAGTCAATGAGAACCCAGAACAATACTATAAAAATGTAGATCTAGTGGTGTTATTGGCTTTTTGCTTGACATTAAGACTGAAATGGTGGAAATAAAGTAGAAAAGGTTTATTGGCACTGACAATTTCATGGTGGTGTGATTGGCTTATTGCTAAGTGCTCAGATTTGTTGTTTTATTTTTGTTTGATTTATTACATTTTTGTAATTGTTGTTTAGAGTTTTGAATATATTAATTTTTACATAACCCTCCCTTTTTTATCTTGTTTTGCCTTGTTTTTGTATGTGTTTTTTGTTTTAAGAGGAGAGAGACATAAAAAGCATGCAAAAATACTTATTTACCCTTGCTTTTAACAGATGTGGGTTACGGAAAACAAATGGAGTTTACCACAGGTGAGTTAAGTGACATTTAATTTCAAACCACGAATAGACAATTTGATTTTCGCCCAAACCACAGGGTTATGTGTAATTACCCTTTTTTTTTTTTACTTTCTCTTCCACAAAGTTGTTGTGTTTCATTGATTAATACCTGAAACCATTATTGTGCTTCATTGGTTAAAATCTGAAACCATGAAATACGTGTTGTTAAATTGCATCATGAATGAAAACACAAGGCTCAACAAATTTTAGAGTAGGGGACAATTAATTTGAAGCGGGAACTTTATTAGTTTCTAGGGATGGCAATTTAAATCCGACCCGTGGATGCCCGGCCCGGCTTGACCTTAATGGGCCAGATTTTACCTGGCCCGATAAATAATAGGGTCGGGTATGGGTTTAAAAAAAAAAAACCCAAAGCGGGTCCGGGTTGGGTTCAGGTTTTTATAAAAAAATTTGAAACCCGACCCGGATATGACCCAGTTACCCTGAAATTACAAAAAAAAAAAACCCCTTATATATATAGTTGTAATGTAAACCCTATGTCCCTAACCCAGCTGCCTCTCATAATCTGATCTTATTTCAATTCACGCCCTCAGCCTCACGCCTCAGCCTCACATCTCCAGCTCACAAGGTCACTCACTCTGTCTCAGCTCTCTCACTCACTGCCTCACATAGCCACAAGCCCACAAGTAGTCAAGCACAGGCAGTCGCCGTCGCCGATCTCACACTGTCGCCACACGATCACAAGCCTACAGCTCTCTACTCTCTCAAATCCGTTTTGTCCTCACCGTTGTCGATCTCATATTGTCGCATAACCCTCTGCCCCTCTCATCTTCCTCGCCCATGGCCTCACAACCTCGCTCCACCTCGATCTCCATTTTTTTCTTTTTTATTTTCTGGGTTCAGTTCGTCTTAATGTGAGTTTGTGTTTGTGATTTTGAAAGGAAAAATCATAGATCTAAAATTTGTGTTTGGTTTGTGATTTTGAAAGGGAAAATCATAGATCTGACATTTGTGTTTAGGATTTCTGTGTTTATGTTTGTGATCGAGTTTGGATTTGTGTTTGTGTTTATGATTTTGGGCCGAAAAATCATAAATTGAAGTTTGTGTTTTTGATTTTGGGCTTGGCTTGGCTGGGCATGAGGGGACAGGGCCCACAGAGGCCCGACGGGGCGGGTTTGGGGTTAAGAAAAAAACTTGTTTAATAAACAGGCCGGGTCCGAGTTTTTGGGGCAAACCTGCAAGTCGAGTCCGGGTATGAAAAAACCCGATCCGAACCTGACCCGTTGCCATTCCTATTAGTTTCTTCCAATATCCTAATGGTAGTACTCGCTAAACACATCTTTACAAAATATAGCCCCAATTCTATTGGTTTAATTTCATTGTATTAATACTATCATGATCATGCAAAAATCATGAAATATTAAGCATGTTATTGGTATGTTAAATAAAATTCATGCAAAATATGGCTACATTCCTATAATGATTTTTCATATGGATAGAGTATTTTTAATTTTTTTTTAAAAAAATTCTAAATAGTATAGTTTTTGTTGAATACCTCATTCAGGTTTAAATAGATTCGTTTCAAACTCGTTTAAATTTGTTGTTTGCAGTAATAGACCCAATCTAAGCATCTCAACACATGGTAAAACCGGGTATCAACTTGAATGAGCTATTCAAATTTGAGATGCACATATAAGTTGAATTGGTTTGAGAAAGCTGGGAAAATCGACAGTGGAACCGGACTAATTTTTAATTCTTTGACCGTTTCGAGTTTTTGAAACCATGATCTCAACATATTTTTGAACATAAGACTATAGTTTAGTAGGGTCTTCTCTTATTTCTAAATATCAATAGAATAATATTTATGTTTTGATTTTTTTAGAATTTATCATTTTAATATATTTTAATACGTTATTGGACTATTTTTCGTATGTTTATATAAAATGTATTTTAAAAATTTTAATTCTAAAAATAAATCAAAACAATCAGTATTAGAATAAATATGATGTTTGAAATGATAACTATCTCTCTTGGCAATGTTGAATTTAATAATGGATTCAATAATAAATTTATCTGGAAAATTATTAATTTTAATTTTAATTTTGATAGAGAAAAATGAAAAGTAAAATTTTTGAAAAATTAAAAATTTTTACACCTTTCAACAATCGCAAACATAGTAACATATTAATAAGATGCACAACAATTGAAAAGAGTATAATATATTTAAAAAATAATATTTACAGTATTTATTAAGCCTCGGAAATACATAATAAACCGAGTAAGCCTCGGAAATAATAACATAGATAACTGAGTATTTAGTTATTAGCCAAAAAAAAAAATAAAAAAAAACATAGTTAACCGAGTAAGACTCGGAAACACATAATTAACCGACCTACATATGTAATACATAAATTAATCTTTCCAAACATCAATCACAGATTCACAGACTAAGAGTTACCGCAAAACTCTTTTTTTCTTCTTTGTTTTCTCTTTCCTACGTTGTTGTTCTTTCCCTGAATCAAACTCTGAAACCAAACCATCTTTGTTTTCTGTTTCCTACGTTTGTTGTTCTTGTTCTTTGCCTGAATATCAAACTCTGAAACCAAACAATGACTGATATGTTGTTAGACATGGCCAAAGAGAAGTGGCTCAAAGGAAACCACAAGGAGGCGTATGAGCTAGCGACTGCGGCAAACAAAGTCGACCCTTACTTTTACAACGTGGACAAGCACTACGCTGTTTACAGAGCTTATTATGTGGCTGAGACTAAGAAGAACAAGTTGGGACACAGTGATCTCTATCGAATTCTTGGCCTAAAACCTGACCCATCTCTCAGCGTAGACACTATCACATCCAAGTACTGCAAGTTGGTCAAGTTGGTGCACCCTGATGTGGTTTGTTCCCCGGCTGCACATGGTGCTCTTCGAATCATTACCACCGCATGGGAGGCTCTCAGCGACGAGTCGAGTAGAAAAGCGTATGATGTTGGTGCTGGTCTGTTGGTTTTGCCGAGAAAACAACAAGAGACTAATAAGGTTGAGAGGCAAGACGTTCAAGTTAATGGGAAGAAAAGATGTGCACCCGAGGAGGACATGAGTAGAAGAAACCGTGCCAAAAGGGTCACCTAAGGTTGGCTTGGCTTGATGCACAAGAAACGATTTCTTGGTTTCTTGCTGTATAAAAGATTTGTTTTTTTTTCCTGTTTTCTTGGTATGAATATGTATAGAACATGCAATTTGATCAGATTGGAAGTACAAATTTGTCTAATTTGACTCTATAGTAATTCATTGCAATATATTGACTTCTTTTTAGTATAAATTGTTGCAAATTGGAGAAGGGTGATTTGAACCCTAGATTGTGGAGAATAGTTAATATCATTGAGTTGAGAGGGTTTTGAGTTTACAATTTTTGATTACATTGGTCCTTATTGGGCTATTTTATAAAATTTTGAATTTTCTTTATTTTGAATTTTTAGTTATTACCATGTGAAAAGGAGAAATTTGTGTAGTGAAGAATTTTTGGCTGGCATTCATGGCAAAGTCAAAAGAAATTTTTTTTATTAATGAATTTAGTAATTACATATGTTCTTGTTACAGAGTTCAATCTCTTGATTTTTTACATGTTGAAAGTGAAAAGTGAAACCTAAAAGGTTGGAAATTGGTTTGTCGAAGTGTATAATCATTGCAATGGAGAAAATTCTGCAGTAGATAAGGTGCTAATTTTGATAAGAAAGGTTGTTGTGAAAATATGGTGTACTAGACAATCAGTGCTTAGAGGGGCAAAAAGCCAAAAAACTACCTAATAAAAACAAGCATTGTGCAGTAACATAAACAAGGATTGTTTCGATTGAATCATATCAGACATTCTACAAAGATTGTTCGATTGAATTATCTCAGACATTCTCTTAAACAGATACGTGCTTGACAAGCCACTGCCCCTAATATAGGTACAAAATTTTGTTCAGGGTAGAAATTAATGACTGTTACTGTCGGGTTTTGTCTTTCCTAGCAGCAACGTGTGAATTCTAATTTGGATCTGCATTTAGGTGTTTGTATTTACTATTATTTGTCATTACATTTCCTCAAATAACATTTCAGTCTATTCTACTCAATTCAACCCAACAGTCCCTTAAAATCAACCATTGCAAACAATTCAATCTACATATTTCAAAGCTCTATATAAAATTAAAAAAAAAAAAAAATGTTACAACCTGATTGGTAATGGGCTGTATATCTTGAACACACCAAGCAATTTAGCCTATCGGAATGGTGCCAGAGGATTGGGACTACGTGGGGCTTTCGAGCTTCTAAGCTCTTTGCAAACATGGTCTAACATCCCCAGAAAGTCTCTCACTATGACAAATATTCGAAGTGGGTTGGCTTCGTCTTTGCTCACGTCTCCATGAAAGTACTCAGTAATTTCTTTGACATGTGTAAGGACCATATTTTCATCTCCCTGCAACTCTTTCAGATTTTTCTCCGCATAATTTAGGAAGGATCTCATTGAGTTGACAAAGTTCGCATTTTGTTCATCCCTACACAAGTCTTTATGTACTAGATGTTGCAGTTTAGCCATTCCATCTGATAGGTTTGATACAGAGCTTGCAATAACATCCAAGTCAATTGCAGCTGTCTTTTTCACGTTGTAGAGTTCAGTACTTAGACCAGAAACAAGATCTAGGCCCATTCTTCTGTAATCTTCTTCCTTCTCTTCAGCAGTTTTACTTTTATTTTTCTGGCTGATCCTCCCCATAATGCTATCTGAAACTCTAATTCCCTCTGACCGGATAATTTCTTGAACGACAAAGTGTAGTAAGGTAGTTTTCCCATCAGTTCCTTTCACATCAGCAAGTTTAAGGAGGGCATCAAGCTTAAATGCTCTAGCACCTCCTCTGATTGTTCCAACATTCATACGGTTGCCTGTTTTGAGCACGGCTTCAAGTAGCTTTAAGAAAAGCCTGCTTGATCTAAGTTCTTTGCATGCCTCCTAGTAACAAATATAAATAAGATTAAGGGTGATCATTGTATTGAAATCATTGGTTTTGATGAAAAGTAATGTGGTTGTGATTTGATGATTACCTCCAGCATTGAAAAAGAGTTCCTCAAGTGAACCACCTCATCTTCAAAAGTCTCTCTGTAGAGCATGGTTTCAACTCGAAGAAAGGCGAATGGTATCCTAAGAATTAGTTTGAGAACCTTCTCGGCAGACCCCAGTTCATTAATGTCTCCTTTATAGCTACAGAGCTTAGCCTCTTCTTCCTTGGTAGGTACCATCTTCACTAATGCCTCCAGTTGTTGCAAAGACAAGCCATTCCCTGCTTTCCACCATTGGTTAAAAATTTTAATCAGGTGATGGCAAGTGTATATCTGCACTTTAAATTGTTTAAACACCATAAATTGTATGTTGGAGATAGATTCTCTCTCCCCAGAACTTAGTTTTGAGAAACTTTTTAGTAATTTGCAATTTATAATCCATTTGCTGGAACTACAGGACTACAAGAGCCATCATTCTTCAAAAATTCCCATTAGTCATGCAACAAATAGAACAAAATAACTGTAGTTCAATGCCAAAGTTTCTTGATCAACAATCTTACAAAATGACATTCAAACTTGAAAGTCCAATTCTAACATAATTGCTAGAATTCACCTAGCAAATTAATTTAGGCATTTATAAAATTAGTGTGTTTTTAGTTCACATTTATTGTTACTCCATGCTCCTGACCACTGCATTCTGAAAAGTAGTACTTGATCACAATTACTTATGTTTAGAGCTTAGAAGTTTTACCTTGTATTAGTGCTTCACATACTTCCTCAGCAGACATATTCAAGGCTTTTGACAATATAGTTATGTTCTGTAGTCTCTTTGGATCAAGGACATGCTTGCTTGGAGAAGGAGTCTTGCTCTTTGCTTCGTCACTCTTCATTGAATTTTGTAGATTGTATCCAAAAAGTGATTCAATCATTTCCTCGTCAAACCTGTTTCATTATTCATAATATGTTCAATGTAATACAGAAAAAGATGAAGTAAATTGTAAACAAAGAAAATAAACCAACTTACTCAAATGAACTTGACCGCAGCTTATCCCACACCATAGAACGATCAGGGGCAGCTCTAACCTTGTCCCAGTGGAGTGGCTTCAATTTTGGTAATGGAGCTCCATCTTTGCCCAGTGGAGTAAATTGAGGCAGTAGAGATGGTGGAGGAGGTGGGCCTTTGGCAGAGATATTCTTTCCTTTCAGAAAAGGAGGTGGACATGGTGGTGGTGGAATACAAGGTGGAGTTTGTGATGTTTTTGGGGAGTTTTGAGGTGAAGATGGCAAGTCTCTCTGTGGAGTTAAGTGTGATCCTGATGAAGAAGCTGAATTTCTTGGAGATGATATATTTGGCAATGTGAAAGAACATGAAGCTTTAGATGCAATTCTAGTTGAAGAAGGAAACAAGGTCACGCATGGGGGTGGAGGGGGTGGAGGTGGAGGAGGTGGTGGTGACGGGGACTTTAAAATTTTCTGACAGTCTGAAGAACATTCAAATGTTTGTTCTTCCTGTTTATTATTGCTTGGAGATTGTGAATTTCGTGTTGGTGAAGTTGATTCTCGGGTTGAGTCAAGATCTGGGGTAGGTAGAGGCATTGGTAAATCTGTAGAGTTGGCCAAGGAAGGCTTAATATGTGACTCTTCTTTAGAGAAAATTTCTGATATCTCACTAAGACAACCAGCTGAAGCATTGGAATGCCTGACATTTGAAGAAAGTGATTCTCCAAAAGAATGGAAAGATTCATCATCAGAGGAATGACATTCCATGGGAATAATTTTATCACCAGATGAAGAGTTACCACCATCTGATTCATATTTGATTGACTCATTATCCTCATGAACAGATGTAATTTCCCTTGTGGAAGAACTACTAGCATTATCTGATTCTATCCTTAAAAATTCTTGCTTTGATTCTTCCCTCTCAAGCAATGTAAATTTTGGGGTGCTATGATTTGATGATGTGTTTACAGTTTCACAAGTTTGCTTGAGATAACAAGCCTGTTGCTCTAAATCAGTACCTAATGAATTAAGGTAAAAGAGATCAAGGCCAGTATTTTGGCTCACCTTGCTTGCTGAATTTTGAGTACTTACATTCTTTAATATACTTCTGGTGCCTCCTTTTTTGCTGTAGACTGACACAATTCTTGAGGGCTTCTTTCTATCTTTTCTGCGTTTCTTGCAGACCCAGATGAGTCCAAGAGCACAAACTAAGAAAGCAGCTCCTGCAGACACAATGGTTGCAATAAGAATTGTTCTTAATCTGCCTCTATCTCCATCCTGTTTCTTGTGGTGTTGTGGGATTGAACTTGACCTGTGTGATGGAGGATGAGGATGGGCATGGATATGCAGCATTGGAACATGAACAGGAACTGGAGCTGGAGCTGGAGCTTCTTCAGGTTCAGTGGATGGTGATGGAGAGGGTGATGGGGACAAGTATTCAGAACCTCTATGTGATGGACTTCTTTTGTGGAAGCTCTTCAGTCCAAGTAAAGCTCTAAACTTTTCCACTATTAAAGCACCCTTTTCTTCATCCTCATCTTCTCCTGAAACTTTCTGGATGTTGTTTTCAATCCTATCACCATTGTCCTCTCTGAGGTACAGCAAGCCATGAGCATTTAAGTCTCCTGCTGCATTTAACACAGAACCAGCAACAAAAATGTGGGTGTATTGTAATGATAGAAGCATGAATATGATGATGAAGATCATGCGGAGAATCTCAGAATCATAACCCATGTTCTCGCAACAAAAATCATCAAAGGCATCCAATGAAACTTTCTGCTTATAAATTTGCCTCTTCTTTTTGTTTCATTCTTTTTCTCCTTTATTTTGAGTGGTGTTGGTAATGTGCAATAGAGATCAAGTCAGAAAGCCTTTAATGCTACTCCAAGGAACCCCTGAGCCTGGCAGTTGTTGTACTGGGCCTTCTTTACTTCTCGATTCATGTACACATATCTCTTCTTATCTCCACAAATTCTTCTGCAAAACACTGTTAATATGCATCATACCTTGTCTTCTGGAAACCTTTCTTTTTCATAATTTTGACTCAATCTTTTTGTCTTATTACCTTTTATGCCTTTTATTAGAGAAAAGCTGAGCATGTTTTCTGCTCTTCAGTACCTTATCGTTTTCTTCAGTTGTATTGATTGCATTTTAGAGTTCAAAAGCTTTTAATATGTGATACTTTAGAGGTCATGGATTTTAGAGTTGAAAAAAGCTTTTAAGTAGCTAAAAGTCATCAAATCAAAACAATGCAAAAAGGCCCTAGGTGGGTCCAATGTTGTTGCGCTTGCCTAACTATTTAGAGGGTGATAGTCTAAGTTTTCTCCAACGCCCATAATTAAAAGGGGGGAAGAAAAAACAAATGGTCCATCACTTTCTCACGGTGATCTTCCATTAAGAAACTAAAAGAAACACATCAATGAAAAATCAAGATCTTCATTGTCGAATTATGGGAGGCTAAGACTGCTAGTCTCTTTCCCACACTTTTAATGGCTCCACTTAGAAGTTCATATATGTTGCTGTTTTTTGGTTCACTAAGTGGTATCTATGGTTTGGTGGGACTAAAATTGATTTCATTACCTTATATAAGGCTTTAGGCTCTGTGTTGTCTCTCACCTAACCATAACAAGAGAGATATGAGTCATACCTACAACATACACTGCCTGTAGACATAGGCAATTGGCTTGGCCCAGAGGTAACTTGGAATTGAAACAAACACGATGTGGTGACTGATGAGGGACCACATTGGATATTTTTCTACATTGGGGACTGGACCCAAATCCTGAACCATTAGTATGAAACCAAAAAAATACCTCAACTCAGCTAGATAAAGAGGCTCACTAGTTTGCTCAAAAAAAGAAAAAGAAAAAAGAAAAAAGAAAAAAAGAGGCTCACTAGTTTATAAATCTTCCAAGAAAAAGAGCAGAAAGTGCTGCTTCAATCTTACTTTCTAGCTTGTTTATTTTAAAGACTAATTGAGATGCGCAGCTAGTCAACTACATGGGTTTATTTATTTATTTAATTAGCTTATTTTTACATTTGTTTATGTATAATTTTTTCAAACCCAATTAAAAAAATATATATATATATATATATATATATACAACCATATTTTTGTCAAATTTCAAGAAATAAGCAAATAAACTTTCAGTACAAAGCTAATCCAAATGCATGCTAAAGCACATAAATATTCATTTAAGAGAATCAAGAGTGCCTTGAGGCCTGAGATAAACAAATATGAATCCAAATATTAAATTACTCTTTTTAACTAGATTGTATTTTTTTTTGTATTTTATTTTTTTTACAATTAAAATTAAAATTGAGAAATTAATTAGATCTGAACTGATGTTTGTATGTTCTTGTGTTGATGTTTAAATTTGTGATTGTGTTCTTGTTCAAAATAAATTAATCTGAATTGATGTATTTTATTGTTTTTAATTTTTTTTCTTTTTTAATTTCGTTAAAATTGATTAATAATTTTTTTTATATATTTAGAAGCTGACATGACATTTTTTTTAAATGCTAATTAAATTTTTTTTTTTAATTGGCCACATCAGCATTTAATGTGCTAGCAATGCACTCAGTTTGCAACCTAAGCAATTTCCGTTAGTGGGCTAACGGAAAGGACCAAAATGGAACACGTTAATTGATTTATGGACTAAAAGTGGTAAAATTAAAATGTAAGAACTAAAATGGAAAAAAAGTCAAAATGTAAGGACTAAAAGTGCATTTACTCCTAAAGATAAAGAGGCTCACTAGTTTGCTCAAAAAAAGAAAAAAAAAGAGACTCACTTGTTTATAAATCTTCCAAGAAAAAGAGCAGAAAGTGCTGCTTCAATCTTACTTTTTTTTTTTTTTGATGGGTGCTTCAATCTTACTTTCTAGCTTGTTTATTTTAAAGACGAATTGAGATGCGCAGCTAGTCAACTACATGGGTTTACCTATTTATTTATTTTTTAATTAGCTTATTTTTACATTTGTTTATGTATAATTTTTTCAAACCCAATTAAAAAAAATATATATACAACCATATTTTTGTCAAATTTCAAGAAATAAGCAAATAAACTGTCAGTACAAAGCTAATCCAAATGCATGCTAAAGCACATAAATATTCATTTAAGAGAATCAAGAGTGCCTTGAGGCCTGCGATAAACAAATATGAATCCAAATATTAAATCTATTCAATCACTTAGCAGAGCCCAATCTGGCTACTAAACTAACTTTACTAGGCTAGTTAGCACATAGCAACCTTATTAATGAATTGGAAATTGTTGGGGCTCGAGACAAATATTATGGACCCTATGTGTTTTTTACTCTATTTTTAGTGTCCCACGACTCCACGAGTGATTGTCCTTGAAATGGCCTTGGATCAGGCAGTTTCTGTCATTTAGTTGTAGAAGTCTATATATTCCATAGAATCGTTTTGGATTACTTACACGACTGGTTTTTCTTATTTTTCACATTCTTGAATGATTGTACTATAAGAGCAGTGGCTCTTTCTCTCAAGCCAAACAAGATATATGCCATAATTTCATGTTTTGTCAGTTCCACTATGCCACATGACATGTCAGAAATTTTTTTTTTGAGGCCCATAATAAATTTTTGTCGGGCGGTTAATTAATAAGCACCTTCACAGTTCAAAACCACAAGTTATGGTGACCTTTAAACAACAAAAATTTGCATCAATATTGTAAAAATAGTATCTTTGGGTATTAAAAATGTTTTTAAATTCTGTACTTACATTCAGCAAAAAAACACAAAACTAGACGTTCATGTGAGTTGCTTAGTTGGTCAAGAAAGAAAATAGGAAAAGGGCTAAAAGTGAAAAATACCCAGATGTGTTGGCATTTTCACAGTTTTCAGGTTTGTCTTTCTGTGGATAGAGCCATATAGGAGGTTAAAATTTCAGGAGGATGGTGGAGCCATTGAAATGGATTCGGCTTAGGTTTGCAATCTTGATGGATTTTGAGAAGTTTAGCTGCTTTAGCATCGAATCTATGTGGGCAGTGGGTCACAAACTCAGAGCAAGATATTATATTCTTTTTATTTTCTTATTTTTTACTCAGAAAGAAAAAGCGTAAAAGGGACCCCTACCAAAAAACTTAAAATTTATGTGTCCTTTTTTATCATTACTATTTTTTTCACGTTCTACTAAAAAACTACAATTTACTAGACCCTAAACCTACTAAAGCTGTGGGCCGTGTGTCGCAAGCTTAGAGCAAGATATTATGTTCTTCATACTTTTTTTTTGGTTACATTGTTTAATGAGTGTCTGTTTGCTTTTGATTCTCCAAAAAAAAAAAAAGCTAACAATTTACATCCTCAAATAATACAAAATTTCAATGTGTTATTTCCATTAATATTTATTATAATTAACTTACTTTTTCTAGAGAGTTTCAACTTGTGGCGTCCACTTTTGATAATATTCTTTATTATTAGATCAAGACAGAATTGAACTTTAGATCTAAAAAGGATGTTGTTTCAAACTGAGTTTGGTAAAAAAAAAAAGACATTATTTTTAGATAGATTAATGACTAAAATGTGATGGTCTATAACGAAGGGGTATATTGATACTGTTTTCCATCATCTTAATGGTGTAAAGTCTATTTTGCTAAATCCATTTTCTTAAAGTAAGTTCTATTTTAAATTCTCTCCTCATACGTAGGAGCTCTCTCTCGTTACTACGAGATATTTCTTCCTTAGGGTTTCTTAAGGGTTTGCGTTTTATTTTCTTATTCAGGCTACCATGGCAGATGATGTTATGAGTATACTGGAGAAGAAGAAGTTTACCTCGGAGGAGGAAGAAGTTATCAAGATTCCAGAGGACGGGTGCAAAGAAGGGATGGAGAGTTGTTCACTTAGTTTGATTGGGAAGTTTCTTACTTGTAGACCATTCAATAGGAAGGCTGCTATAACTACGCTGAAAAGGGCATGGGGGTTGGAGGAAGGTGTTCAGATGATAGAAGTGGGAACAAACCTTTTTCAACTCAAGTTTCGAACTGAGTTTGAGATGGATCGTGTACTTAAGGGAGGGCCGTGGTCTTTTGATAATCAGGTTCTGCTGTTGACTCGTTGGAAAGCAGGGATGACGGCGGATAATGTTAGGTTTGATTCGGTGGCCCTTTGGGTGCAAATTTGGGGCACCCCGTTTGACTTGGTGTCATCGAAAATCGCTGAAACAGTGGGAAGCAGATTAGGTTCAGTGGTTGAGGTTGAGAAAAAACAGAAGTTTGAAGGACAGAGTTACTTTATGAGGGTCAAGGTGGCTATTTTGATAGCAAAGCCGATCCTGCGAGGGGCTTTCTTGGCTGGTTCTGATGGCCAGAGTCACTGGGTTACGTTCAAATATGAGCGCCTCCCTCTGTTTTGCCATTTTTGTGGCTTACTCGGCCATGATTTAAAACATTGTGCTTCTTATTTCGCAGCAGCCAAGAATGATGGGGAGGTTATTTGCCAATACGGTGACTGGCTTAAAGCCACTGGGGGTCGAGCTTGTTCACCTCTTCGCAGGAAGAAACTGGAGTGGAGGTTGACAGGCGAACAGACCGGTTTGGGCAAGTAAGTCACGAGACAGTCAATGGCGATGGTGGCGTTACACTTTGAAACCCTAGGGAACAGGTTCAGTTACGTGATAAAGGAAACAACGACAAACATGGAACGGTTTTGGACTATGCAAACGTGGTAACTGAAATTAAGGGAATTATGGAGACAAACACGGAGGTAGTGGGATCTACTAATTATGAGGAGCTAAATTCAAATGTGGCTGTTGGGGTTCAGTCCATGCACGTGCTGCCTATGGAACCAGTTGGTGGGCCTCAAAGCCCAAAGCAAAAACCAACTTGGACTAGGCTTCGAAGAATAGAGATTGGGCCTGTGGAGATTTTTAAAGAGGGAGCTAAGTCTGTGTTGGGAAAAAGGATGTCTAGCAGTGAGGGAAGTAGCCAGGTAGATGTTGAACAGTATGAAGAGGTGAAACGGGAGAAGAGCAGTGGTGACTCAAATTCAGAAGAAACGGCAGGGGTGCCTATGCACCCTTATCGGGCACAATGAAGATCTTAAGTTGGAACTGCCGAGGGCTTGAGAACTCTTGGACAGTTCGAAGCCTTCACAAGCTTGTGAGGGATTAAGTTCCCACAGTCTGTTTCTTAATAGAGACTAGGCTAGATAAAGAAGGTTTTAAAAAACATGGTAGAGAGTTGCCTTTTCCGAATAAATTCATTGTTAAAAAGCCTTATTCTGGAGGAGGTTTAGCATTGTTATGGAAATCTGAAGTTAAGTTAGAGGTTATTAATTTTACTGAAAATCATATTTTGGCGAAGGTGGTTGAGAAGGATGGTTTTATTTGGTTTCTTACAGGTTTCTATGGGTGGCCGAAAGCGAGTGAAAAAAACAAGTCTTGGGCACTATTGTCTCATGTTTCTTCATTTGTGGATGGACCTTGGTGTTGTGTAGGAGATTTTAATGCTATCCTTCATCAGTCAGAAAAGTAGAGTAGACATCCACCTCAATACAAACAGCTCGAAGACTTTCAAGCAGCATTGGAGGGGTGTAATTTATTTGACCTGGGTTTTCAAGGGTATAAGTTTACATGGAACAATAAAAGACCTAATGCAGCAAATACTAGAGAACGTCTGGATTGAGCTGTAGTGAATCGGGAGTGGAAGGATAAGTTCTCAGCTAGCACTCTAATCACTACAAAAAAACGGGGCTATCCCAGCGTTTTTGAAAACGCTGGAATAGCCCCAAAAAGCGCTGGGATAGGGTCAAAATTCCTATCCCGGCGCTTTTTTTCCCGGCGCTTCAAACCGCCGGACAGTGAATGTGGGTATAGGGTCACAGGACCTGTACCAGCGCTTTTCAAAAGCGCCGGGACAGGCATACCCTATACCAGCGTTTTTGAAAGCGCTGGTACAGGTCTTTTCAATTATACTAGTTCAAGACCTATACCAGCGCTTTTATAAGCGCTGGGATAGGTACTACCTATGCCAGCGCTTTTGAAAGCGCTGGTATAGGTCTTGAACGAATAAAATTTAAAATACCTATACCAGCGCTTTTGAAAACGCTGGAATAGGTACAGCCTATACCAGCGTTTTTGAAAACGCTGGTACAGGTCTTTTAAATTTTATTCGTTCAAGACCTATACCAGCGCTTTTGAAAGCGCTGGCATAGGTAGTACCTATTCCAGCGCTTTTAAAAGCGCTGGTATAGGTCTTCAATGAATATAATGAAAAAGGCCCTATTGCAGCGTTTTGAAAAACGCTGCAATAGGGCCTTTTTTTAAAAAAATTTTTTTTTTTTTTTTTTTAATTTTATAGCATCTAAAATGTACCTGCCATACATATTTTCCAATATGTATTTTATAACACTTATAATGAACCACAATTCATATTTTCCAATAGCAAATACAATACCACAATACCAACAAACTATTTACACAAAAATGAGCTAAATTCACAGGTATTTCAATATACTTATTACACCTAATTTTCACTCAAAACCCTGAAGCTCTATAGAATTTAGAATTACTTTTTTTCCTCTAATTGCAATAATATCGAACACCTATTGTGGAATTCAAAAAGTCTAGATCTCACAAAGTGGATGAAGATAAAAAATAAACACTCTAAAATCAAGGCCGTAGAGACCTTCAATTAGAAATCAGATTTACCAGAAGACAGGTAACACAATGCAAAGAGATGAACATCATGCTATACTGGCACATATCTATCAATTTATGCTTCTAACAAACAACAAATGACCAACAACTGGGACATGAAAAGGATGGTATGTCAGGTATCTAAATGAATGCAACAGACAAAACAACTGCAAAAAATTTGGACGCATGTAGTATACATAATCCAACTTATGATTCTTACTTAAAGACATATGGCAAAAGTCACACAAGTTAGAGATTTAAAATAAATTAACTTCAATTGTGGGCCATTTTGGATGCACTTTAATTGCATGCTCAATTAACTTTGAGAAACTTGGTCCCAAAGCTGCATAGGTAGATGCCTATATATAGTTTATTGATATTTCAGCAGTTAAGAAAAAGGATGGAAAACCTAGCTGCTTGTTTGATACATGATGCACCAATCACTTGGGTGTGATGCACAAGAACCCTAAGGTGATACCAAGTTGATCTTTCTCCTCTCTCTATTTTCTTTTTCATTTGCTATTTGCAGTAGTCCAGTCTCTTTACTCAGATTATTCTATCTCCAAATCGACAAACCTAAGCCATTGAGCATCTAGAATACTGCCATTGCAGTGCTAACACACCCAGACTCTTAACCCAAAAAAGACAGCCTAGGTGGCCACCACTTCCAGGCACTGGTCTATGCATGGTATTGACATACAAAGCTTGCATAATAATCAAGTCTATATTCAAAAAAAATTATTAAATTATATTGTACAGATAGATAAAAAGAGAGATAGACATGCTATCTAAAAGCGTAAACATACGGTAAGAGGACCTATATAGGAATCTCACCTGCATTGTGAACTTTAGATAGTTATTAATAGCATAAAAAAGTGCTGGAACAGCAAGAAGCACATCATTTTGAGCTGCCTACACGAATAAGAAAACATCCTTCTGAAATTAGAGGTCTCCAGGTGTGAGATGTCAAAGTAAGCAACATGCTAAGTCAAAAATGGGTGACAAATACACAGGATGAGAATATTTTTTTAAATATAAAAATTCGAATTTCAAATTAGAGACTAAGCAGACCAAACTAAAAAAGATCACTCAAAATCTAAGTACTAATATAATGACATGCAAAGAGGTAGGGGGAAACCCTTGCAGAAAAAATTAAGCCTAACTAAAGAATTTGCAAGATTGCAGACTGTCACCAACAAGTGATGCTTTTCTCTATTGATGGATTAAAGACTCGTTCAAGGAATCAACTGGCCTACACTACCAGAAGTTTTACAGGACTAATCTACCACAGTTTCATTGCTTAGAAGCCTATAAAAAGGCCCAACAAACAACACTGGCCAATCATGCAGAGTTTACCTATATAGGTAGATGCCTATATATAGTATAAAAAAGGGAAACCTCATGTTGCCTTCCATTGCAGCCATATTGAGAAATTCATATTTACATCCAGCAAAATTCATTCACATATCCATTATTAAATATCATTTTAGTTCCCTTGTTAATAATTTGTGAATCCAAGGTCAACCACAATTTGCAGTGTGCAATGTAATACTATATAACACCCCAAATGCAGAACTCTAATTCTAAACAGTTATCTTCTCCATCAATAAATCTGAAACTTGCAAAAGCATGGTTAAATTCATTGTTATTAAAATATTTCACATCTAAAAGCTAAGACTTTTGCAACATATGAATAGCCTTTTTTCAGAGTCCATCTTACTTCAAAATTTTAAAAACATAAATTGGGTGATAACAATGACAGACTATTACCTGCACGAATGTGGAAATTGAGAGAAGAGGCTTCTCCCTAACTTTTGATTCCTTGCTTGAAAAATCAACAAAAACCTCACCAAGATAAATAAAACCTCTTGCCCTTTAAGATATGTAACATAATGGATTTTCTAAAAACTACCCCCAAGATAAAATAGGCTATGAAAAAGTTATTCCAACTATCAAATCAAACCTTTCTCTCCCTTCCTCAACCCACCAAATCCTCTCACTCTCTCTCACACACACACACACAAAAACAAAAACAAACTGCACTACCATCTCCATCATATGCTAGAACCCAACAACATTAAGGAATAACAATAACTCAATCAACTCAAGATCTTCCTGTCAATAAAGTAGTTTGCCTTACTTGTGAAGCTCGATATATACATGTTCTTATAGGAATAACAAATAAAAAGAGATAAAGAAGTTCCAAATGTACCTGAAGCAAGAGCATAGTAATAGCAAAGAAAACCTTGGTAATCTCTGTTAAAAAATTAACACTGATTGGGCTAAACTTGAAGCTCCCATCCACCTTGGACATATAGACTAGAATAGGCTGCAGGGGAATAAAAAAGACATTAAATATGTGGCAAACATTCATCAAAGCAAATTGAAGAATTGGAAAGTCACATATATGTTAGTGGTGTCGTGTTCATGCACCGACTATAGTAGCTAAGCAAAATTATATCCTCATATAACCATGGCTGCTTGAAAGTAACAAGTGATGATGCTGATGCCCATTACAAATTCAAAAGTCAAAACAAAAAAACAAGGAAAGCAAAATTAATGCATTTCCTAATAAATCCTAAATATGACCAGTGTTAGTTCAAGAAACCACAATCTTTTTAATTATTTACTTATTTTTATTATTTTTTGTTTTTAAATATAATTTTTTTCTAGTAACTTTCAGACATCATATATATTTGTCACGCCTCTACAACTAGATGGGGTACCTATATTTTTTTTTTTTTTTTTTTGTGTGCTAAAAAGCCTGATCAAGAGGAAAATGTGAAAGCAACTATGAAAGTTCTATCAAAATATCCAATCACCCATCTCATTAATTTTGGACCTTAAAACAGTGACACTTTTATATATGTCACACTTAGGCTCCACGCAATAAGGTGCATTATCAGCTAGGATTGACACTCAAAGGGGTGTGTCACATTCTCATATATATATATATATATAATAAATAGTAGTATAAAAACAAAGTGAAAGGGGCAACCGAATAAGGTGTGGGTACCGTGAATCTTGCCTAGAGTTCTAGAACAAAGTCCCATCGATCCCACCTTGCATAGCTACTTGGTCTTATCATATTTATCTAATCTATAATAATTACGTGAGAATAAAATAGTTAGATAGAAACAATAACTAAAAAGAGAAATAAAGAAGCAGAAAAGAAAGAAAAAAGAAAAAAAAGAAAAGAAAAAAAAAGTAGACCCAGCAATTGATGAGAAGAGACGAGGTTAGTTGCAAGATTTAAACGTCACATTTAGTGAAAAGAAAGCTGCAATTTTTATAAACAAATATATATATATATACACACACCAACCATCTATCTTTTTCTTACATAGACTCATATGGCGTGTCCCTTTTTGAATAAAAAAGGCATTAAACTAAATAAGAAATAATCACCAGCCCTGTATAGATTGAACCACAAAAAAAAAAGCTCCAAAACTAAAACTATCCAAAGAGTAAGCATACCTACCAACCACAAACTGCGTCAATAAACCTTAAAAGTATAAGTTCTATATGATATAGACTCACATCAACACAACATAGGAAATGCTAATACCCCATTTTTAACTTATCATAAAAAAAAAATTAAAAAAAAAAAAACAATTTGGCTGATTGGAAATGTGGGATATAAGAATAAATCAAGACTTTCAATCTGAAAGAAAAAAAATAAATAAATAAAAATTCTATTTATGGGATAATCTAACTAGTTCTCATTCAACTAGACTCCACTCAATAAAAAGGTAATTTTTTCATTGAACAAAAGTGAAATTCTAAGCTCCATAGTCTTTTTCTTTTCCCCAAACAGAGTATAAACTCGAATTAGATTATCATTTATCAATCACCGATAAAAACCAGATACAAAATTTTGCAGATATACCAATATTCAATCAACTTTCATTAAAAAGGCAATCACAAATAAACACAATTCAACTAGATCTCACTACTGAGACAACAAAAATCAAAACATTTTGATGAAAACCCTAAAACCAAAATCAAACTGAATAATCAAACTGAATCAAATTCAACACACACAGAGCTTAGATCCTGCTACCTCATCGCCATAGCTCAACTCCTACAGTCAAAACCAACACACCAAAAAGCCAAATTTCGAATCAACCAAACAAAAAATTGTAAAAACAATTTACCATACCTAAACTTTCAACCAAAATTGCATTTACCCAACCGTTGTACAGAAACGTATCTCCAAGATCACGAAAATTACAACGAACCCAATTCAAAATTGCAACTTTCCATAACATTCAAGCATAAAAATTTGAACTTTATCAGTTTAACTCCTCTAAAACCAATTGAAGCAGTAAATAAATCAAATTAGCCTCAGATTCAAATCCAGACAACTAAAAAAAATAAAAGCATTAAAAAATGAAAAAAAACAAAATCGTTCCTCTTTTTTTTTAACCCAAATTCCATGTACATAAATTATAACCCGTTCGGTTTCCGAGAAAACGTCTAACAATCAAGAAAATATTTTTTTATTAAAAAAATTAATTTTGTTAATTAATTGTTTTGATAATGATTTTCTCGGAAGCCAAACAGGAGGATAGAAACAACAAACTGTAGGGGAAAAGGCTGATCTAGGGAAGGATATGAGTCATTATTAATATTATTGAGATTTGATAGATTCTCTTTTTATGAACAAATGATGGAGATCGGAGAGATCAAGACAAAAAACCCACTGATCTTGAAACTTCACAACAATCCAAAAAAAATCATCAACAATCTATAACTAAAAAAAATCTAAACTTTGAAAAGAAGAGGGAGGGAGGCAGGGAGAAAGAGAGAGTTACCTTATTGGAGAGAGATCTGAGCGAGAAAGGCTGCGAGAAAGCCGATCTAACCCAGTCTGGCGGTGGGGACGACGAATAGCGGTAGTGGGGAGGCGGACGAGGCGCTGGTGCTTGGTGAACGCCGATCTCCGCCGGCTTTGTCCTTCCGGTGACACTTGATCTCCACCGGCCTTCTCCCCCTCTCTCTCTCTCTCTCTGCTGCGTTCTTTCTCCCTTTCTCTCTTTTGTTTTATCTGATGTTATATATTGTAATTGTGAAGTAAATAGAATAATGTGTCTCAAATTTTTTTTTTTTTTTATAAAAAGAATGGTTGAAGTTGAGTAATGAATTGGGTGGGAAAATGTTTGGTCTTTAAAATTAGTAGGTTGAAATAAAATTGAGTTAATCCCTTTGTATGTAATCGTGTGATATGGTATTTAATATTAGATAGGTTTCTTTTTTTGAGAAAAAATAGAAGAGATAATTAATTAATTAAAATTTATTTAATTATTAAATAACAATAATCTATACTATTATTGAAGAGATTTATAAATCCTATATAAAAATAAATAAATAAATAAATTTGGTTTCTAAACAATTTAAACAGACATTGTCGGAGGCTCAAACAGCTTTTCAGGTTCTATCTTTTGTAAGTTCCTCTTTCTTATTTTTTATTTTTTTTTATTTTTTATTTGTCATGGCTGCCAAGTATATATAATTGAGGATTATATACCCATGGATGAATATAATTAGGGATTCAAGGAAGTTTGATGGTTGCTTATTACCCGTGGCTATTTCCCAGAGTACTATTCCTATTTTTATGACTCTCTATTCAACGTATTCCTATTTCCTAGAGTAACGTTACTATTTTTAAGGTAAATTTCTAGAGCCACGTATTACAATTCATAAAAAAAGATCCAAACAATAATTAATAGCCATTTTTTTTTATGAAAAAAAAAATCCAAAGTTACATTAGCCACACAGTGATACAACACAAAAATTGGCATAAATATAATAGATGCTTAATTTTTTAACATTACATTAGCCACGTATTTAACATTTGCTAACTATCTAGTGCATTCCACGAATAAGCGACTAGTATTAATAACTTGTGAGCCACATGATAAAAAAATATTTAAAAAACAAATTAATTTTATGAAATGTAATATACACAGATATTGAGTTAGTTTGTGCAAATACAGTGTGTAGTATATAAATTTCATATATTAAAAAACAATACATAATATATAATCAAAATAAATATTAAATTTATTTTAAATTACTTTAAAATTTTGGTAATAGAATTTTAGGTGAAGTAGAATTCAAATTTCTTAGAATTAAGAAAATAAAGTTTTATTCATAGTAAACTATTCGTAATAGAATTTTGTACTATTACCTTTTTGCATGAAAACTTTTCTATCCTCTAGTCTCTAGAATCCTATCAACATTTAAAATTCTAAGAAATCCTATGATTCCTATCAACATTTAAAATTCTAATAATCCCTTCGAATGGGTTTCAACAACATTTATGACTTCATAACTTGTAATGATCACATAAGGAAAATGGAGAAAAAAAAAACCATACATTATGACATGTCCAATATAAAAAATTATATTAAAAAATACTTGGACTTTATGCCCCACACGTTTGGCTCCATATAACCCTTTACGAATTATTTGCAAAATTAAATATTTATGAGTATCAATAAAATAAATGATGAGTAAAATGAATAAAAGAAGAAAAGATTTGGAACTAATAAACTGTGATTCCAAAATGTGATAATTATGGGAGAATATAAAACTTACATTCCCTAAAAATCGTGATGTAAAAGGTGAAGCACAGGTCTAGTCTTCTAGAGCCACCCTTCTAGATCTGTGTAAAGAAGTGTAAAAATATTCTTAATGTCGGTCCCTGAAATCAACACCAGATCGACACAAATCCACCCCCGGCCCTTAAAATCCACAGATCAGAGAGGAAAAAAAACAAACAACGGCCACCCACAAACCCTCATCACTGAGGAAATCGGAGAGGGCATATTGAAAGCCATAGCCGTTGCCCAAACTCGACTTCCTCAACCCCAAGCCACCATCCAACTACGTCACCGGTGAGTGGGTGTGGTGGTTGGCTATAGTTGGGAGAAGGAATGGGGGTGATGAAGAGAGAGATGATGAAGCGGGAAGAGAGAGGCATTAAACTTAGAGAGAAGAAAAGAAAAGAATGAGGGTGAGGCGGCTGAAGTGAGAAACTTAGAGATTAGGGTTTTTTTTTTTGTTTTAAATTAATGTATAAAACGATGTAGTTTTATGTTATAAAGAGAAAAATAAAAAATAAAAAATATGTTTATTAGGATTCAAACTTGGGCAACATATTATTCTGCGCGTGCCTTACCACTAAACTAGTAGTACTCCTCACTCCCATCCCAAAAAAAAAAAAAAAGTAGTACTCCTCACTAAATATTTTCTACATAATAATATATAATACACTAGTATTATGCCTGATGCATAACTTAATAAAAAAAAAATCATATATAAATTAAAAAATATATTTTTTATAAATAAAATAGTAATTTTTAAAAATTATGGCAAGTTTTAAATTTTTAGAAGCTCTTTGTAGTAAAATTATAATTGATGAAATATATATATATATGGCACATAAAAATCTTTCCATTATACTTGCTAACAAATTTCTTGCATATGTAACCAAAAACAAATTCCATAAATTACAAAAATAAAGTATCTAGATTGCAATGTATATGTAAATTTTACCTATAAATTGCCAGTCATAGCCTTTTTAAAGTTGTCATAAGTAAGGAAATAATTAGCATAATCAATTAAGAACACCAAATCAAAAAATAATATCAATAATTAAGAAGAATTGTATTATCTAAATTTTTTTAATAAAAAATCATAGAATTTAAGTAATAATTGAATTACGTTAATAGAAAAATAGGAACACAATAAAATAAAGTAAAAAAGATAGCTCTTCTCATATAAATCTCCATCCCAAATAGATTTGGTGATAAAATTTCTTGTATATATGACCGAACTAAATATTCCATAAATTACAAAAAAAAGTAAAATAAAAATAAGTACCTAGACCCTCTAAGGTACCACACTCTAAATAATTTCAAAAATCAATAAATAAAGGTACATAAAGAGAAAAAATATATCTATACTACTATTTAAGGGACTGTACCTGTTTGGACCAGATTTTTTTGTGTTTTAAATATCCCTACAGCTTACGTTTAAGTAGGGGCAAAACTTGAGGATAACAAAGTAAAAATATATCTTTAACTCTCACCTAAAACCATTTCCTACAAAATAGGATCACTCTCCAACTAACCCACTTATTCTCTTCTCTTCTCTTCTCAAAAAAAAAAAAAAAAAAAACCTACTTTTTCAAAGCAACCATACGTTTGTTATTTTTTTTTCCTTTTAAAAAAAGTTATCTTCAAATCATTTTTTTTAAAAATATCCTTAAGTTTATTTAAAAAATAAAAATAAAAACTAAATAGATATATATTACAATTTATTTAAACTATTTTCTTAACTTCCTTTTAAAAATTAAAAATAGACAACCTAATGAAAAAAAAAAAAAAAAAAAAAAAAAAACCCACATTTCTATTAAAAAAAGCTATCTACCCTAAGAGTTCTATTTGATTACTATTTGGACTAAATTTTTTAAATATGAGTTCATTCTTTTAAACGTGAATTTTCTTATATTTCTAAAAGTGAATTTTCTATTTGAACTCATATTTCTAAACGTGAATATTTCAAAGAAAAAATATGAGTTCTATTTGAACTCAAATTACTTTTTTATATTTTTTTTCAACAAAATATTTAGTTGAACGCTAACTAAGAGTTTGATAATTGTTTAATATTTTCTCTAATTAATGATTCTTTTTTAAAGAGTGGGAATGATATGTATTTTTGTCTATGTTTTTTTTATTTTTTGGTGGTTATTGGGTTTGATTAATTATTTTAGTGTATGTGTTTTAAGTGGTGCTTTGTCTTCCTCCTATTATTTTTGTTTGTTGTTTTTTTTACATTTAAGCCCTACTCTCTATTTTTTGTATTTTTTTAGAGTGATATATCAACAATTTTGTTAGATTGCATGGCAGACACATTGAATGAATTCAGGGGAGCGAAGTGGTAGTCAATCTATCAAGTAGTTGTAAATGAACATTTTTTGTAAATATCCTATTATATGAAATTTAATATTGTCCTTTTTTTTAATGTGAAAATTTTGTGTCTTAGCATAATGATAAAGAGACTCTTCTATTTTTTGGGTAAGAGTTAATTTAGAGCATTTTTTTTAATTGAAAAATGTAGTAATCTCAAAGTATAATAAATGCTATAAATTAACTCTTACCTAAAAAATAGAAGAGCCTATGAGCACACGCTTGAACGCGTGCTCACAAGCTAGTATATTGTACTGCAATGTAAATGTAAAAGTTTACATATGAATTACCATTACTCGTGTCTAGCTATTTTGATATTGCCCTTAGGATACCTATGGGTCAAACCTGGGCCGAATGGTGGGAATGTGCGTGTCCTTGCCTCTAGGATACCTTGAACTTCTTGATATAATTTGTTCAATTAGGTTTATGAACATATTTTATAAATAAATATTTCATAAATAGTAATAATTAATCTTTAATACATAAATATTTTATAAATAGTAATATTTAATATTTATATTTAATATAAATAGTAATATTTAATATTTTATTGATTAATTTATTTTAAAATTATAAATAGTAATATAAATAGTAATATTTAATATTGTCTTGATTATTAAGATTGAATATTGTAGGGAGATGATTTCCCGTACATCTGATTGTATCCGTGCCACGTTGCCAAGCGTGTCAAGGTTTTGTTATGAAGGGGTGGGAGTTCAGGATCACACCAAGGGCGTAGTAACCTTGTAGTGCTTTAACCTTAGTCCCACATCGCCTAAGTATGCGCCCCACTCATGCTTTATATGCCCTTGGAGCATGCATGAGTGTACCATCTCTCACACTCAGAGTGATGCATATAAAGCATGAGTGGGGCGCGTACTTAGGCGATGTGGGACTAAGGTTAAAGCACTATAAGGTTACTAATCCCTTGGTGTGATCCTGAACTCCCACCCCTTCGTAACAAAACCTTGACACGCTTGGCAATGTGGCATGGATACAAATAGATGTACGGGAAATCATCTCCCTACAAATATAATAGTTCAAATTAATAAAATATAATTTAAGAGTACAAATTAATAAAACAAATTATATTAATTAATAAAAATATATTTTGGTCATTTTTTTTTATATTCAGGCGTTTTTTTCTTCATTTAATAATTAACAAATCCCTAGGTGATTTTTGTAGGTTTCGGGCGTAATTTGGTCATTTTTTTAGGCTTCGGGGGTATTTTGGTCATTTTATTAGGTTTTTGGGGTATTTTAGTCATTTTTAGGATTTGAGGGTATTTTGGTCATTTTTTGGGTTTTGGAGACATTTTTGGTAATTTTTATGTTTTTGAGGTATTTTGGTCATTTTTTGAGTTTCAAGGGTATTTTGGTCATTTTATGGTTTTGGGGGTATTTTGGTTATTTTCTAGAAATTTAGACTTTATGTTGTTTACTTAAATTTTAGATGGGTTTTGGTGGGCATTAGTGAGTTTATCCATTAAGACCCATATAATTAAATAAAAAAAAATACTATATGTGACCTATCCCAGCGCTTTTGGAAGCGCTGGAATAGGGTGACCCTATTCCAGCGCTTTCAAAAGCGCTGGGACAGACCCCTCCATTCCCTTATGGAGGCAGGCCTATCCCAGCGCTTTTGGAAGCGCTGGAATAGGGTGACCTATCCCAGCGCTTTTGGAAAAGCGCTGGAATAGGGTGACCTATTCCAGCGCTTCCAAAAGCGCTGGGATAGGTCACCTATAGTAAAATTTTTTTATTTAATTATATATATAATTATATATGGGTCTTAATGGATAAACCCACTAATGCCCACCAAAACCCATCTAAAATTTAAATAAACAACATAAAGTCTAAATTTCTAGAAAATTACCAAAATACCCTTGAAACTATAAAATGACCAAAATACCCTTGAAACTCAAAAATGACCAAAATACCTCCGAAACTTAAAAATTGCAAAAATATCCCGAAGTCCAAAAAATGACCAAAATACCTCAAAAACATAAAAATTACCAAAAATATCTCCAAAACCCAAAAAATGATCAAAATACCCTCAAAACCTAAAAATGACTAAAATACCCCCAAAACCTAAAAAAAATGATCAAAATACTCCCGAAGCCTAAAAAAATGACTAAATTACGCCCGAAACCTACAAAAATCACCTAGGGATTTGTTAATTATTAAATGAAGAAAAAATAAGACCCATATAATTAAATATAAAAAAAAAATACTATAAGTGACCTATCCCAGCGCTTTTCAAAGCGCTGGAATAGGGTCACCCTATGCCAGCGCTTTCAAAAGCGCTGGGACAGGCCCCTCCATTCACTTATGGAGGGAGTCCTATCCCAGCGCTTTTGGAAGCGCTGGAATAGGGTCACCCTATTCCAGCGCTTTTGGAAGCGCTGGGACAGGCCCCTCCGTTTCCTTATGGAGGAAGGCCTGTCCCAGCGCTTTCGGAAGCGCTGGGATAGGGTCACCCTATTCCAGCGCTTTCAAAAGCGCTGGGATAGGTCACCTATAGTAAAATTTTTTTATTTAATTATATATATAATTATATATGGGTCTTAATGGATAAACCCACTAATGCCCACCAAAACCCATCTAAAATTTAAATAAACAACATAAAGTCTAAATTTCTAGAAAATTACCAAAATACCCTTAAAACTATAAAATGACCAGAATACCCTTGAAACTCAAAAATGACCAAAATACCTCCGAAACTTAAAAATTGCAAAAATATCCCGAAGTCCAAAAAATGACCAAAATACCTCAAAAACATAAAAATTACCAAAAATATCTCCAAAACCCAAAAAATGATCAAAATACCCTCAAAACCTAAAAATGACTAAAATACCCCCAAAACCTAAAAAGAATGATCAAAATACTCCCGAAGCCTAAAAAAATGACTAAATTACGCCCGAAACCTACAAAAATCACCTAGGGATTTGTTAATTATTAAATGAAGAAAAAATAAGACCCATATAATTAAATATAAAAAAAAAATACTATAAGTGACCTATCCCAGCGCTTTTCAAAGCGCTGGAATAGGGTCACCCTATGCCAGCGCTTTCAAAAGCGCTGGGACAGGCCCCTCCATTCACTTATGGAGGGAGTCCTATCCCAGCGCTTTTGGAAGCGCTGGAATAGGGTCACCCTATTCCAGCGCTTTTGGAAGCGCTGGGACAGGCCCCTCCGTTTCCTTATGGAGGAAGGCCTGTCCTAGCGCTTTTGGAAGCGCTGGGATAGGGTCACCCTATTCCAGCGCTTTCAAAAGCGCTGGGATAGGCCACCTATAGTAAAATTTTTTTATTTAATTATATATATAATTATATATGGGTCTTAATGGATAAACCCACTAATGCCCACCAAAACCCATCTAAAATTTAAATAAACAACATAAAGTCTAAATTTCTAGAAAATTACCAAAATACCCTTGAAACTATAAAATGACCAAAATACCCTTGAAACTCAAAAATGACCAAAATACCTCCGAAACTTAAAAATTGTAAAAATATCCCGAAGTCCAAAAAATGACCAAAATACCTCAAAAACATAAAAATTACCAAAAATATCTCCAAAACCCAAAAAATGATCAAAATACCCTCAAAACCTAAAAATGACTAAAATACCCCCAAAACCTAAAAAAAATGATCAAAATACTCCCGAAGCCTAAAAAAATGACTAAATTACGCCCGAAACCTACAAAAATCACCTAGGGATTTGTTAATTATTAAATGAAGAAAAAATAAGACCCATATAATTAAATATAAAAAAAAATACTATAAGTGACCTATCCCAGCGCTTTTCAAAGCGCTGGAATAGGGTCACCCTATGCCAGCGCTTTCAAAAGCGCTGGGACAGGCCCCTCCATTCACTTATGGAGGGAGTCCTATCCCAGCGCTTTTGGAAGCGCTGGAATAGGGTCACCCTATTCCAGCGCTTTTGGAAGCGCTGGGACAGGCCCCTCCGTTTCCTTATGGAGGAAGGCCTGTCCCAGCGCTTTTGGAAGCGCTGGGATAGGGTCACCCTATTCCAGCGCTTTCAAAAGCGTTGGGACAGGCCCCTCCGTTCCCTTATGGAGGAAGGCCTATCCCAGCGCTTTTGGAAGCGCTGGTACAGGGTCCCCTATTCCAGCGTTTTCAAAAGCGCTGGGACAGGTCTCCTCATTCCCTTATGGAGAAAGACCTATCCCAGCGCTTCAAAAAGCGCTGGGATAGGGTCACCCTATAACAGCGCTTTTGGGCGTCCTATACCAGCGTTTTTTAAAAATGCTGCTATAGGCCTCCTATTACAGCGGTTTGTAAAGCGCTGGGAAAAAAACGCCGCAATAGGGTTTCCTATACCAGCGCTTTCAAAAAACGCTGGTACAGGCTTCTCTATAACAGCGGTTTTGAAAAACGCCGGGAAAAAAACGCTGGGACAGGACGATTTTTTTGTAGTGAATCCATGGGTTTAGCCATGCCTCTGATCATGTCCCGCTCTTTCTTCATATAAGATCACATCGTGATTTTAGGGAGGAGGTCCACATGGATTTAGATTTGAGGAATCTTGGTTGCTGTGGGATGAGTTTGAGGAGGTGGTTACTGATTCTTGAATTAATTCAGGTGGTGAGGCAACTGGTTTAAGGGCAACTGTGGAGAAAATTAACAGTTGTGGAGCAGATTTGCTGGCCTGGGGTTCATCCAAAACAGCCCCTAATACGGATGAGATAAAACAGCTGACTAAGAAAATTGAGAGTATGAATAAAGAAGAGTTAACGGAGAAGAGTAGAGAGGAAGTTTTGACTGCTAGCAAAAAATTGGATGATCTTCTCCTTAAGCAGGAAATTTTCTGGGCACAAAGGTCACGGGTATCCTGGTTAAAGCATGGGGATTAGAATACAAAATTTTTTCACTCAAAAGCTTCCCAAAGGCGTCAAAGGAATTTCATCCATGGTATTAAGAATCAATAGGGTGATTGGGTGGAGGACATTACTGATGTGGCAGAGATGGCTGTGGATTATTTTTAGGCTATATTTCACTCAGGTACATGTGAAAGGATGGAGGATTGTCTCAACACTGTTCCTCATAGGATGACTGCAGACATGAGGGAAGAGTTGTCCAAACCATATACTGTGGAGGAAGTAACAGTTGCTTTATTTTAGATGGGACCTATAAAAAATCCGGGACCCAATGGTATGAACGCTCTCTTTTATCAAAAGTTTTGGCACATTGTTAGTAATGATGTTAGCTCAGCTGTGTTGGATTTTCTGAATTTTGGAATCATGATACCCGAGATTAATTATACCTATCTTGTTCTTATTCCCAAAATTAAGTCTTTAGAGAAGATGACTGATTTCAGACCTATTAGCTTATGCAATGTTATTTCTAAAATAATTTCTAAAGTCTTAGCTAATAGACTGAAAACTATACTGCCTCAATTGATTTCTCCTACTTAGAGTGCCTTTGTGTGAGGCCGCCTCATTACTGATAATGTACTAATAGCCTATGAAACCCTACATGCCATGCACAGGAGGAAAAAGGGAAAAAAAGGAGCTCTAGCTTTGAAGTTAGATGTCAGTAAGGCTTATGATCGAGTAGAATGAGCCTTTTTGAGGGGAATGATGGTTAGGCTGGGGTTTCCTGAGGATTGGATAAATAGAGTAATGAGTTGTGTCACCACATCTTCCTTTTTGATTCGAATTAATGGTAAAGCTTATGGAAATATTATCACATCGAGAGGGCTCCGTCAGGGGGACCCTTTATCACCTTATCTGTTTCTTTTGTGTGCAGAAGAGTTCACATCCTTGCTTTCCAAAGCTGAAGATGAGGGGCGGTTACATGGTGTTCAGATATGTAGAAGGGCGCCTTGCATTTCTAACTTACTGTTTGCAGATGATTCATTGATTTTCTGCCAAGCAAATCAGGAGGAAGTGCTGGTGATTTCTGACATGTTGCAATTGTATGCTGAAGCTTCTGGACAATGTATTAATTTGGAGAAGTCGTCAATTTATTTTAGTGGAAATACATCTGATAGTCAGAAGCAATGGATAAACAAGCTTTGGGAGTGGTGGAAGTGGATAGATTTGATACTTATTTGGGTTTACCGACTTTGGTTGGTAGAGCCAAGTACCAAACTTTTGCCTATTTGAAGGAGCGGGTTTGGAAAAAACTTCAGGGGTGGAAGGGGAGAATGCTCTCTCGTGCTGGTAAAGAAGTTCTGATCAAAGCTGTGGCCCAATCTATTCCAACATATACTATGGGAGTGTTTTTGTTGCTTGCAAAGCTTTGTGATGAATTAGATTCTCTTTGTGTAAGATTTTGGTGGGGGCAAACTGGGAATGAACGGAAAATTCATTGGAAGAGTTGGAGTTTTTTGACACAACCAAAAAAGGTGGGAGGAATGGGATTCCGAGATCTTAAGAGCTTCAACCTAGCTATGTTGGCTAAGCAAAGGTGGCGGGTGATACAAGACCAAAATTCCTTGTTATCTAGATGTTTTAAGGCCAAGTATTTTCCAAGATGTGATTTTTTGGAGGCGGTAGATTGTCCTAGCAGCTCTTATGTTTGGAAGAGTGCGCTGGCGCTCAACAAATTTTGAAAAAGGGGTGCTACTAGAGGGTGGGAACCGGTTCTTCAATCCGAGTGATGGAAGATAAGTGGATACCGAATCATCCGGGTAATAAAATTTTATTTCCTACTGAATATGATGAATGGGATTGGAGAGTATTGGATCTAATTGATTGGAGGGTGAACCAATGGGATAAGGACATAATTTATACGATTTTTCATCACTTTGATGCGGAGGCAATTCTTCGAATTCCATTGAGCAGAAGGCAAGTGCTAGATAGGGTGGTGTGGATGCACTGTTGTAATGGAAAATATGCAGTTAAATCTGGATATCGGGTTGCTCGCACGTTGGCTGAAGATGCTATTGGTAGGGAAGAAAGTTCAGAGCAAAGAAAAGATAGCCGGGTTCGGTCTCAGCTTTGGAAGCTCCGGGTGCCTAACAAAATCAAGATATTCGGATGGCGAGCTTGCCTTAATATATTGCCATCAAAAGTGAATTTAGCCCGAAGGAAAATTCTGACAGATGCTACGTGTGGGGTGTGCCAAAGATGTCCGGAAACTGTATCACATGCAATATGGTCTTGTAGTGCTGCTTAGGATGTTTGGGCTGGTGCTAATGCTCGGATACAGAAGTGTGGTGGAGAGATAGATGAGTTTTTGCACTTGTTTCAGTTCATGATGTCCAAACTGTCATTGGAGGATCTTGAGAATTTTCTGGTCCTTTGCTGGCTGATTTGGCACCGTCGTAATACTCTGTTACATGATGGAGCAATGCAACATCCTGGGCATCTGAATCGGAGAGCTACAAAATATTTAAGGGAGTATAGCGATGCTCAGGGTTCACTTGCAACTGGTTCGGTACCATCTGTTGTGCTGCAGAACTGGAAACCTCCAACGGGTCAGCTGTACAAGCTAAATTTTGACGCGGCCGTGTTTGCAAATGGATCGGGTATTGGTGCTGTGATCCGTAATGCAGCTGGGGATGTTATGGCTGCGTTATCAGTTAGGGGAGCAGCTATGAATGACAGTGAGGAGGCGGAGGCTGTTGCTTGTCGGACTGCACTGGAGTTTGCAATAGATGCGGGGTTCTCGGAGCTGATTGTAGAAGGGGATAATATGACGGTTATGAGCGCGGTGTCTTCCTTGTCTCCAAACTGGTCTCGCCTAGGTGTCATTTATGATGATGTTCGTTGTCTTGCTGCAGGCCTTCACCAAGTAGTTTTCAGTTGTATTAGACGTAGTGCCAACTCTATCGCCCATTTCTTAGTACGTTATGCCAATGTATTAGATGAAGAAGTTCTGTGGTTGGAAGAAACGCCACCATCAGCTCGTGAAGCCTTGTTGTTTGACTCATCTTTTATAAATGAATGAAGTTTGGTTGGACTTTCAAAAAAAAAAAAAAAATGGTGTAAAGTCTACTTCTTAAAAAAAAAAAAAAAAAAATTAAGGGTGTAAATTGCATTTTAATTTTTGGACAGTTTTACCTTATTTTATGGTCATGGTGGATCTGTAATTTGAAAGGCCCACTATAAATTGTGTTACATTTGGGAGGCAAATGTGTACGTGGGTTGTGCAGGCCACATGTGCTCTGATGCTAGCCCAAGTCCATGGATCTTGCATCTATTATTGCTAGCCCAGGTTCTTTTTTGTGGAAAAGTTGATAGACTTGGTCCAATCTAATCTGGCCCATTGAATATTCTCTCTCTCTCTCATGAATGAATGACTAACTCATTGAAGGGATAAGTAAACTCGCATTAATCTTTGATTCAAATTGTATATTGCTAAATGGCATTCGATAATTTTTATGACAAAAAAATTTAATTTCAGAGTTTTGTATCTACTGTAGTGCTCATTTGGTTAAGCTTTTTTAAGTCTAAAAAGCGTGTTATTGAACTCAAAATTGAAAATCTCGAAACCATTTATTATACAAATCACATTAGACTATAATTACAACATCAAATATTGATCACCAAGAATTTATAAATTTACGGATGTGAAAGACATGCATCTTTCTCTTCCCTTTGTTTTCTTTTGAAAAGGATGCCATTAACTTTAAAAATGTCTTCAATGCATCTATTAGTACAAATTTGTGGGATGTTATCTTGGAAAATATTATTCTCACAATTCTTTTATACATCTTCTGTTCTGTATATGTCTCTCATTCATATTTAGTTGATTTTAAAATTAAAATTACTAGATGTAATACTGATTACATAGATGGAAGACAGACATTGAATGGGTGTATAAAACGTATATCTGCAAATAATACTTTTTAATGTTCATGTTGTGTTTTCATCTTTTATTGCATTACGGTGAAAAACCTACATTATGCTTAAAAAAAAAAAAGTCTTCATAAGAGGTTTCTTAAAAAAAAGAAAAAAAAGAGAAAAAGTCTTCATAAGATTATTCAAAAGACAAGCCTATGGATGAGAGTAGGCGTGTCCACTCAACCTCTTGAAGCCCATAATGCATAGCTTGAAAAGGCCCGCTGCTCTCTGAAGAACAAAGGTTGTTTTTTTTTTTTTTTTTTTTGGATATAGAAGAACAAAATTAACAATAGGTCAAAGCGTTAAAATTAGAATGGTATATGGCATTGAACTTGTAATTTTTCTGGCTTATGATTAGATGCTGAACAAATACAAGAGCCAAGTCCTTTAAAAATAATAATAATTAAAAAAAGGAGGATTATTTATCCCTTCATACCTCAAGAAACTATTTGAAGTTTTGAACAAGGAAAATGCAGATATGATACATAATTTTCTCATCCTATTTCTGTTGTAAATGTATAATAATACAAATTTTTTTTAAAGAAGTCAAAACACATAATAGAGTTAATCAAAAACCATTTATTATTATTATTATTATTATTATTATTATTATTATTTTAAATCACAAGCATTGTAAAAACAAACAACAGAAATGACTACATTAAATGGGCACTAGATAAATGTTCGTTGGATTCACAACTAGCTTTAGTTGCTATAGGATTGCGATGACGGTTCTGATTCACAACTTAGTGAGTAAAATATTACTATGGTAATGCTGAGATAAGAAAGTTACTTTGATTGTCATTTCTATCATATTTTTGTTTGTATTTTGTTTCTTAAATAATAAAAAGTATTAGGAGTTCCGTGACTTCCGTTCTTGTCTTTGGTTGCATCACTTTGTCCAAAATGTGGCCTATGTCTGTGTTGGGTTTTGTAGAAGCTAGTTGTGTTTAATCTGGATTATGATCTGATCCGAAATAATATTACCGAACCACATAAATATTATCTTGTATAATTGTTTTCTTTGATGCATATATATATATATATATATATTTTTTTTTTTTTTCTAGTTTTGTATCTCATGGATCTAAAAATTTCGTGAATATTCTCCTCCAGTCTGCTGACTCGCTGAATGCCCAGGACAATAAAAGTAGTATTGTGTTGAAGCAATCATCTTAAAGCAAACCAAAAGTTAAAATAGTTATTTATTTGCCACTCTACTATATAAAACGCAAGTTCTCAAATTGTTGAGGCCTGCGACTTCTTAGTTTTAAAAGAAGACTTTGGGTTGGAAGTCCTTGGGGTTTTAGACCATTTGGGATGCACTTCACCAGCTCAGCCCAGTTTATAAGCTTCCTCTTATCCCCACCAGCTAATTTTCAGGATTCCATTGTCAAGGAAGAGCTCCTTTTATTTGGGGCTCCGGTTATGGAGCAGCTTTGGTTTGCCAGAAACCAACTTATTCATGAGGGAAAAGAATTTTGCTCGGTGAAGTCTCTACAAGCGGGCCTTTTCAAGAATTTCGTTTTGCTTTCTCTTCTGTGTCCTTAGTAAATCCCAGGAGAGTCAACGTTAATTGGGTGAGGCCAAAACAAGGATCCATTAAGATAAATTGTGATGCGGCAGTGGGGTCAAACCATTCCTTCATTGCCTTAGTTGCCAGGAAATGGAGAGGGGATTTGGTTTTTGCTTTGTCAAAAACGAGTAGAAACCAACTTCCCTCTCCAAGCAGAGGCCGAGGCAATTAGCTGGGCGAGTCGAGTGGTTGCTGGCCATGGTCTTGCGAGGTTTGTTATAGAAAGCGATGCCAAAACATGTATAGAAGCTCTCCTATTTCCTTCTGATGAAGTGCATTGGAGAATTTCAGTCATATCTGCTGATACTCTTAATTGGGCTTCGCAGATTCAGTTCCTTGGTTTCAGATGGAGTCCTAGAGAAGGTAAGAAGGCAACCCATGTATATTAGCCTCCTGGTGTTTTAAGAATAATTTTTCTGGTTGTTTTGTGGAATGCTCTGCTCCAAGTGTTGTTTTGAATGTTATCTTAGCGGAGCAAGCTCATTTTGGTCCTTTGTAGGTGTTTCTGGTTTGTGTTTCTTGAATAAAAGCTTCAGTGGTTCATAAAAAAAGAAGAGTTTTTATTTTGACAACTAAAAGAAAAGAATTATCAGTTTTATAACTTTTTTTTTTGTTCTTGTAATAAAAGATTGATTGTAGGTACTTTGGGAGAAAAGAGGGAAAATTTGAAGGCTTTCCTTTAGATTCTTTTCAAATATATTTTCTTTGTGATACACAAAAATCCAACATCATTTATTTGGAGTCCAAATTTTCTGTCCCACTTTTTCTGTTTCACTCTATACTCTACTAATAAATACTTGCCACGTGTTCACCTAATTAATTAAATACTACTATTAATTAATAATTGTAGTATTAATAAGCCAATAATGATATTATTTAATTAATTAGGTGAACACATGACAAGTATTTATTAGTAAAGTATAAAGTGAAACAGGAAAAGTGAGACATAAGATTTAGACTCATTTATTTGACTCTATTTCAAAGAAGTGGTAATTACAAGCCTACACGTTTCCTAGGTCAAGTACCTCCCTGTTTTTATTTTTTTATTTTTTTTTTTTTACTCTGTGGAAAATTAGGCATAGACCCAATAATTTGCTCGGACCACTTAATTTTGAGAAGAACTGCTCGAACCTGATAACTTGCCCAATCCTGAAGTAAAAATATGCAAATAATTAGAGTTTTTTTGGACCCATTAAAGGTGGGTGCACCCGTTGAAACGACAAGTCGGGTTTGGTGTAAGATTGGTTGAGTACTAGTGAACTACTTGACTTGCACTTCATGCGAGTTCACCTTTTATTCAAATTGATTTTTTATTGCTTGTTTTGATTTTTTAACTTTGTGTAAATATGCTTCACACATGGGTCCCACGTACAAAAAATAGGTACCCTTTCTTTAATTCTTACAAGCTGACTCAACTCTTCCATATAAAATCAGTTTTCTTTTAATGCTCACGGGGTATAGGGACAAAGCAATCTATTTTAGTCATGGTTTAAACAAATTCTACATTCGGTCTTAACAGTTTTCAACAAAAATCAGTGTCACTTTAAAATACGTTTGTCTTCAACACGTGTTCGTGTTAGACTTATCAAGGACACTTTAACGTTGTTTGTATTTTTTTTTTTTTAAATATGTATAGATAAAAAAGTGTGTGAAAATATGTGTAATGTTATTTAAACACAAAAAACTGTTATTTAAATAATGGTAATAAACGAGCTCCTAATTTTTCAATAATTACATATCACTTTGTTGTGTCTCCTGCTGTGTTGTATCTATGTACATGCTTCATAAGTTTTTAATATTAACCACATATGGGGAATTTTTAAAGGATTTATCAAAGGTTAAAACTTTTTGCAATCAAAAGAGGAACAAACTTATTTCAAAAAAAAAGAGGAACAAACTTCCCATCAATGAGAAACAATAGTTCCATGGTTTGATTGCCGGATGATGACTGGAGGTACAATTTTTTTTTTTTATTTTTTTAATTTCAGATAAAGGTTCAAAAATTTTATGTACTCGAAATTCCTATCTTTCAAGAATATTGATTTTTGCGGCTCTAGTCCTACCATAATCTGTTTTAAAACAACATGTGTAAGGTTCAACAAAAACATTTTTGTGACTAGAGCACAATTAATTATAAGAAAAATAACTTTTTATTTATGTACCTTTGACACCTTGAGAATATCTATATATATGCGCACACGCACATTTAGCATGTAATAGAGTCTAGTTCCTCTCTTGGCTCCGCTTCAAGATGACTCTGGGTGAGTCTAGCTATGGTTTTATCTAACATTAGGAGTTTATATTGATCATCAATCCCATAAAAACAATATTTTACCAATGCCCAATAATTAATATGATCACAAAATATTAATAAACTCTCATATATACTCGTGCATGTGTGTAAGAAATATATAACTTATTAATTTCCTAATATTAGGATTAGTCATAACTCATCAATATAATGGATAAAAAATGATCAACTTTGTTTAAATATACATAAAAGAAATTTATTTGGAGAATCAATGTTGATATATCTTTACTCTCACTTGTGACAATAATTTTATTTATTTATTTTTTAAAAGAGTTGAATGTTGGTCCCACGTAAAAAAAGTTTCCCTTAATATTGGTGTGAAACTCTCTCCCAAAGTTTTGAATCCTAGTTTTTACTTCCACCACACTAAAACTTTGGGGATTTATTAATAAAATAACTATAAAACCTAAACAATATCATTAGTTAGGAAAGTTTTGAAACATATTTGGTTTATAACAAATCGAGTGTCTCACGCTCGTTTTGTTATAAATCAAATATGTTTCAAAACTTTCCTAACTAATGATATTGTTTGAGGGATTTGGTTATTTTTTAATTAAATCCCCTAAAACTTTGTACTGTGGTGGTAAATAAATAGGTTTTTTCAAATTTATCTAAAAGGTTAAATGGAGTCCAACTCTCACAACATTTCTTAATTGACCAAAATTGGTTCTTAATTCCCACCTCCATACGTTTTAAGACTTGTTCAACCGTTTGAAAAAAGAAAAAAAGAAAAAACAAGAAACCGGCAAGCTGACTCAAGTCTTCCTGGACCTCAACCTTGTGCATAAATCACTGGTAAGATAGCTACTCTTCTTTAATTCTTACAAGCTGACTCAAGTTTTGCATGTAAAATCAATTTTCTTTTTATGCTCATGAATAAACGACAAAGCAGTACATTCAATCATGGTTTTAATTTAAACAATTTCACATACTAACTTAACAGTTTTGAACGGCAGTCATCGAGGCACAAAAGCTTGATCAAAGAGGAACAAAAGTTCCATATATGGTTGGGTTGCTGGTCGAGATACGATTTCTGGAGATCGAGATATATAAGAGTTCACAATTGTTATTATACTGTAAATTCTTACTATTTTTCAAGAAATATTATTATTTTTTGGCTCTAGCCCTAACACAACTAGTTTTGATACCACATGTAAAATTCAACCAAAACATTCTAGTAATTGGAACACAATTAATTATTAGAAAAATAACATTTTATTTACATACTCTCCACTTTCAAGACGACTCTTGCTAGTTAAAACCTTACACTACCTTTTATATATATATATAAAAGACTGAGCACAAGTTCAATATAAACAAGAATTTTCCATCAAACCCCAAATCTTTAATTTGGTGACAGAAATTTTTATTTGTTAAACTAGTTCAACGAAAAAAAGACTTTTCCAAACTATTGATAACTATTATATCTAATAAGTAAAATATTGTTGTCACATCACTAAAATATAGTTTTTGGAAACGGTGAATGTCAAAGTGTGGGGAATTACTCCGTTGTAAAACCTGGTGAAATTATTGTTTTACACGGATGAAAAAAAATTAATTTTTTTTAATGTTTATTAGCTTAATTTGAAATTAACTCAAAATCATTTTTTGTGTTTGGTGGTATTGAAAATTAATAATATTTTTTATAATGCCAAACAGTTATATGCCTATACTATAGGCCAAACACATAATCAACCTTAAAATTGATGGAAAAATTCCAACCAAAAAAAAAAAAAAAAGAAAAGAAAAGAAAAGAAAAGAATGGTCAAAAGAACAAAATTCATTATTTTTCTCATTAATACATTGTTGAAAATCATAAACCATAAATGGTATCTGAAACCTTAATTAACTGCATAATAACAAAGTCTACAGCGAGTTTGTGGTTTTTGTCCCTATATGCATGCATGCTGCAAGCACGATCGAAGGTAGTGATAAAGACACAAGTGGATAACAACATAAATGTTTTAAGCTCAGGTCCGGTTATTTAAAACCTCCATATTTAAAACCTCCCTCATGTGCCAAAAGGAAAGGGGTTACACAAACTGTGTGCAAAAACATTGAAGAACAAATGCATATCCCCCAAGGTACCTTCAAATGTGCCAATAGCCAAACAGTGGTGGCTCTAGGAATTTTTCTCAAAGTGTCAAGCATAAATTATACAATCTAATAAAAAGAGAAATTCATATATTGACAAAAAAAAAAAAAACAATAAAAAAAACACACAAATATATAAAGTTTATAATTATATTCTACGAGTTTTCATATTTTGAAATCAGTGCATGATAGTCTTATTATCAATGTTACAAGCTACATCTCTTGTACACAACTAAGCAATCATTCATCTATTAAATGTAGAACAAATTTTGGAGCAAAATTTAATTTTATTAGCATAAAAAAAATTGAGGGTGTTCCCAAATTTTTTTTTGAAGGGTAGACAAATAAAATTTTTTAATTTATTATATATATATAAAAAAAAAATTTCAGGTCAGGGTGGTCCTAGGACCACCCTGGCCTTAAGGTGGTGTCGCCCCTGTAGCCAAAGCTAAAATAGAGTCCAACCAAAAGAACAAAGTGCATCATATCCAAGCTAGTTATCTTCAAATGTGCCAACAAGCACAATATTTATCAGAAGTACAATCCATATTGATCAACTCCAAGTAGTGATGGAACTTGATCTCAGGTGATTACCTTTATAAGCAAGTTGGCAATCATAATTTTTTTGAAGAATATCTCCTTCATCAACAAAATATTATCTCCTACATCTTCTTCCAATATTTATCTGACTTCTCTTTAGGTTTGTCATTTAGTCCAACTTTTATTGGATTAAGAAATCTATAACTTTAGCACATGTCGAAGTTGTTCGTTCCATCAATTTTTTTAATCTCAGTTTTTTACATTAAGGACTATACAAGTCTTAATTACCAAAATTTTTATAGAGGACTTACTTATCGTTCTTTATAATGATTATATTCATGAAACACTTAGCAATAAATCTCCAAAGAGAACAAATCCAAATGCTAAGTAGCAAACTTTGGTTTTGAAATAAGTTTGTTGAGTGAACAAACCTCCAAAGGCACCCCCAAACAAGATTGATTATAACAACTATTATGGGTGCGAGAAAGTTCTAACAAACAAGCAGCAGGAATAAAAATAAATAAATAAATAAATAACTAAAATCTAAAAGAAAAAAGAAAAAGGACCACACCAAATTAAAAAAAAAAAAAAAATTAAAAAGAACAATAGTCACAATCACACAGAGAAGAGAAGAAAACCAAGGCTTACGAGGTCTAATAATAACCTATAAGCATAAGTAGCCGATGATAAATTCATTATATCACAAATAGATTACAAAGTGTTTCTATACTCACTAATAACAAATCTCTCTAATTATCTCTTTAAAGTCTCTCCCTAAGGGAGGACTCTTTGACTAAAACCACAAATTCTTTCTATTTATATGATGCGGAATACGGAAGCGTTAAGAAGTAGAACACATCTACTTCTAGAAAACAAGAAACAAAATATGTTTGCTTCTGAAAATAACCTCGAATCCACTTCCTTGAATCCACAAGGAAAAAAAAGTTTTAGAATTATAAGATTTCAATATCTATTTCTTGTCAAACAATAACTAATTAATGACTTAATTATTTGACAACTAATAGACTATATTTTATACCAGGGAATTAAGCATCAAATAAAAAAATGAGTTAAATCTCCAAACTTGATTCAAATTCTATCAAATAATCTTATTTATTTTATTATAAGTTTCACCTAATCCCAAACGGAAGAGTTATAAGTTAGGCCAAACTCAACAATACATCTGAGATTCTGAATTGAATGAAACTTCCAAATAACTTAATAAAATGAGTTTTAAAATGACTAATACAACATGATAGATTAAATAAAGACTAACGCAGCTACAAAAACTTCCAACACCATAACCGAAAACACTACATTACGCTACATTGCAACTCGATTACTAATCGCTAGAAGACATTCTTATATAGAATGACTAATACAACACTGTAATGAACAGCACAAACCACGAAAGCGGAAAGACAAAGTGTATGTTTGGGTAGTGCTGAAAAGCACTGGCGTCTGCGTTTCACGTTTTCAGATGTGGGTTCCGTGCACTGTTCACGGGACCCACAAGTACCTTTTTTTTTTCACCAAAAACAGCTTCAAAATTGGGTCTCACGACACTATTCACACATTTAAAAATTATTTTACTACAGTATTTTCAGTTTTCATTTTTCAGTAATAAGCGGTATCTAAACACACCATAATTAACCAACTTTCCAATACATAGCCTTTGAGATGCATATATGGGCTTAAGAATATTCATCATCATCATCATCATCATCAGGCTGGTCATCATCATCGAAAAACACCTTGCCCACCTCAGTGACCACATCCATTAGCCTCGAGCCTAACCCTTTCCCCAATCCCTTAAAAAATGGACGTACGCAGCCATTAGCACCTCTTTTAGGCCTCTGCTTCATATTCGGATTTGTAGGAGGGTGATCCATAGTCCTTCTGAACTTATAAGAAAAAGCTAGTGCTCCTTGTGCCTCACCGTCTGAGGTCACAATGCTTTTACTCATATGTTTTTCATCTTCTGCTACATCATCATCATCACCAAAGCGTTTCAGCAGTTCTGAGATGAGCACGCGGACTTCACCAATATCTTTGTCCCTTAAACCGTGAGCTTTATGTCTTGACTTGAGCTTAACAACCAAATCAAGATGGTTCTCCTGAGCTATAGCAAGGTTGATGGTGAACTTAACGTTGAAGTTCCATGTAGGGTCTGAACCACCTTCTGAGTCAACCGATGTTTTTCTCTCAGAGGAATGGAGGATATAGTTATGGTAGCGAATGAAAACTACGGCATAAGGTTTCATTTTTTTGAGATGATTTACGTACTTCAATCCCTGAGCGGACTGAATTACAAGCTCTAAAGGACTGTAACTTATGATGTGTGGACTTTAATTGGAGAGACGAGTATGGATGTGAGTGAATGTATATGCTGGTTTGCTATTATGTTAGGCTTGGCAAAGTAAGGTAGCTTATAGCATCACTCATAATCTACTTATAAGTGCGCGAAGATAGAGATAAGGTTGGAAAATTCTTGGTAAGGTATCACAAGTGAACCATTAATCAAAGATGATTTTTATAATTAATTAATATCTTTGTAGATGACAGACTTATTCAGAAAGACTTTAAAAATTATTCACTTTAAAAATTAAAATATTTTGTAGATGGCAGACTTAGTCAAGAAAACTTTATAATTAGGAAAAAGTTTAGGAATTCGTTAATGAATTATTTCAAAAAGGTTTTTAAAGAAAAAGAAAAAAAAAATTTAATTTTTTTTATTTCAATAAAAATGATATAAAAAATTTTCTAAAATGGTTCATTAAAAAAATGTTCTAAATGCATTTGTTAAAGAACTTTTTTAAAAGCCCGCCACAAATGAAATTGACTGGCCATGTTTCATTGTTTCATTCAAATTTCTCTCCTCCCCTAACTCATTAGCATCACAAAACCCTACCACTTTTATTGTTAGCTTCCTTTACTTCACCTTTTCAATTTGCATTATTTTCCAATATTTTACCCTCTAGCCACCTTTCAAAAGACCTCATCAGTCAATGCAAGTCTTCTCATAGTCTCATACTAACTCTCTTCAATCTCTCTACTCTTCCATTTTTTATTTTTTATTTTCCGTTTTCATTTCTATTTACTTCAATTTATATTTATTTATTTTATGGTTGATGATTTTTTTTTTTTTGCCTTTTATTTATTAACTTATTAAGTCCTCTTCATCACTAAAAAAAGAAAAAAAAAAGACGCTACAAATTATCCGTATCAACATCAATCTGGACTTCAGGTAAAGTTTTGTGGCCTTTTTGATAGCAAATTACTAACTAATCTTCCACTAAGGTTTCTTATTATCCTTCAGCTATGCAAAAATAGACACTACAAATAAAATAAGGTTACTTTTCCACGTGGAATACAAAAATAAAACGACATAAACCTCTCAATCAAGGTGATAGTTTGTAAAGTATTCATGCCCAGAGAATGTAGCTGGAGCTCGATTCATCACAAGATATGGTTCCACCTGAGAAAACCTCTAAACGATGAAAACCATCACCCCCACATTATTTTTGAAATGAAACCTGGTATTGAGGTTTAGGAACTTCCATAATTAAAACCCCCATTCAAGTGCCAAAAAGATTACACAAATTGTGTGCAAATACACTACAAAAAAGATTGTTATTTGCGACGAAACTTTTTTGATGACTACAAAAAGCTGTCGGAAAAACTAGCTTTTTCGACGGCAAGTTTCTTTCGTCGACAATTACTCGTCAAATATTAAAACATTTATGACGGCAAAATGAGTTTGTCAAAAATGCCTATTGTTTTTGTCGAAAATATGATTTTTTTGGAGGGAAGTTTTCCCACCTTACTTTTTACGACCGCATAAAAATGTTCATCGCTAATAAAGTATTATTTATGACGACCAAATAAAAACCGTAGGAACTAGTAACACTCGTGATGGCTTTTGTGCATCGAAAATACAAAAAATATATATTTTTTTATGCTTTTATTATTTGCAACAACCATTCTTCCATCATAAATATAAAAGAGAGTATTATTTACAACAATCGAAGAAAAACCGTTAGAACTATTAACATTTGTAACGGCTTTTGTGCGTCAAAAATGCAAAAAATATATTTTTTATGGTGTTATTATTTGCGACAAACATTCTTCCATCATAAATATAAAAGAAGGTATTAGTGACAGCCATGAAACCACCAAAAATGGTAAAATATTTTGGTGGGAAAATTCCCCCCTTACTTTTCACAATATTTGTGACAATATTTATCCATCATAATTAAATTTTTTTTTTTAATTTTTCTAATTGAGTTTGTATTTGCGACGAACATGTTGACCATCGTAAATAGTTAATTTGCTTTAAAAGAAAGAATGTATTAGTGATAGAATTGGATCTCTCCTAATAAATAATATTTGTGATGGACCTAAGTCGTCAACAATGGTAATTTTTTGTAAAGGGGGAATTCTTGCCCTTATTTTTATGTGTTTGATGATTGTCTTCCATCACTCTATATTGCATTGTTATTTGCGATGGACATTTTGGTCGTCATTAACAGTTAAAATTTTCTTTAGAAAAGAAGGTATTAGTGATGGTAAGGTAAATCTATCACAATAAAGGTGATTTCCAACATACATATGGCCATAACAAATTATTATTTTCTTTGAATGGTGAATTTTCCTCAATTTTTTCTTTAAAATTTAGAATTTTTTCTTAATTTTAAAAACTGAAAAAAAAAAGAAAAAAAAGAAAAAAAAAAGAATCTTTCAAGACCCTCCAAGTTTCCTAGTGGGTGGGTACAACAACACATGTCTATCATGCAACCAGATGGAGATCCAAAATCTGATTGTTAGATTGGTAGAATGTGGTGAAATATTTGTGTTTGTAAATTACAATGACAATCAGACGATCAAATTGTGAGAACAGAGCAGTCAAATCTTGCAAAACTTCGTCAAAGTCTATTAAACTTGGTCAATCTTTGGTCAAACTTCAAAGTTGGTTCTAGGACCACTGGATTTGATCAAATTAGGTAGATCAGGAGGTTTTAAGTAGATTTTTGGTATTGGTCAATGTTTTAAGATTTTTTGGGTTTTTATGCCTTTATCAGGTTCAAGTTTAAAAATGGCAAAGTCAAAGGTCATATGCAAATCCATTGGGGCCATTTTGTAGGTTTTTGGTTGAATTTTGTAGATCATTTTCTCAATTCTTAGTAATTTTTATATAGTTTATAACTCGCTTGGAAGAGTATTGTATATTTTTATTGATTGAAGTTTCATGATAGGTGGATACAACGACACACATCCTTCTTGTGCCAGAGTTAGATTAAAATTTTGACCATTAGATTGAAAGAGTGGGATAAAATATTGGTTTTGATGGATTTTGAGCTCAATCAAACGGTTGGATTAGGAGAATGTGACCAATCAAAATTTCTTGGTGTCTTGGTACAACAACACATGTCCATAATGCTCTAGACTCAAATCCAAAATCCGACGGTTGGATTGGAAGAATGTGGTGAGATATTGGCGTTGGTGAAGTATGACAACAATTAGATGGTTAGACTGTGAGAAATGTGTAGTCAAAGTTTGCAAAACTTGGTCAAACATGGTCAACCATCGAAGTTGGGTCTATAACCACTCAATAGGATCAAATTAGGTTGAATAGGGAGGTTTTGAGTGGGTTTTGGGTATTGGTTTGTATTTTAAAGTTTTCTCGACGTTCTTGCTTTTCTATAAAATTTTCTTGACCAAAGTTTAACAATAAATAGTACATACAATACTGAAAGTTTTAGAATAATAATGTAAAGTTTATCAAGTACCAAAATACTTGCAATGACAATTTTCTCCACAACTCGTTGAAAAACTTTTAAAAAAATGTCATATTAAATATTTTAAAATACCATGGAATGTAAGACAATGATTACACACGCGAATTCCCTTTTTCTTTTTGTAAATAAAAAAAATGGTATTAATTTGTTAATAAATTATTTTATGAAAGTTTTGATACAATTTTTATAGGAAATATAAAAAACTGTAAAAATATTTAGTGTTTTTTTTTTCTTTTCCCATAATTTTTTAAAAAAAGTATATTATAAACAAATTCCCTTGGAGCATCTAAATAGAAGACATGGCAAAATGGGTCAGAATTTTCTGACCTGACCCGTTTGACCCATAACCCGATTGACCCGTTTTGACTTGTGACTTGTTTTGACCCACGACCCAATTAACCTAACCTAGCCCGAACCCAACCCCGACTGGACCCGCCCGTTTTGCCACGTCTACTAACATTGAGTAGATTGAGATTGAGGTGTAATTCTTATAAAATATTTACTTATTCTTCTTCACTTAATATGTTATGTATTCCATTATAGTTTGTCATTATTTACTTATCACTTTCATTTTCTCTTTCTACTTTAAACAGATCAAAGATTATACCAAAATTAGCTTCTGGAAAGCTAGAACAAGAGTTGCACCAAATTTGGGTATCAAGTGTTTAGTGGTAATTGGTAAGTGGTAACAGTATCACCAGTGAGAATCTAATCACAGTTAAGGAACTTAGAAACAATTGACAAATCGTGTCTATTTAAAAAAAAAAAAAAAAAAAACTTGTTTGAGAAATACGGGTCAACTCGACCCGTCCTGCAACCCAACTCGACCTGCGACTTAATTGACTGCAACCCGATTGACTCGCAACCCAATTGACCGGAACCGACCCGCCCGTTTTGCCACATCTACTAAATAGCAATGTACAATGGGACGTAGGGTAATGATTACACACGCAAACTCCTTTTTTTCTTTTTGTAAATTAAAAAAAAAATGGTATTAATTTGTTAATGAATTATTTTATGAAAGTTTTGATACAATTTTTATGAGAAATATAAAAAATTGTAAAAAAATTTAGTTTTTTTTTTCTTTTCCCATAATTTTTTAAAAAAAAGTATATTATAAATGAATTCCCTTGGAGCATCTATTAAAAAAAAAAATCATAATTCAAATTTATTATAATAACAACGTATTAGTGCTTGATTAAAGCCCTCATTAGATAACTTCCGACAAATATTTACCACACAATTGGGAACCACAAAAGATTAGATTAACCACCTTGAGGATTAGTCATTCCTATCATTATTAACACATTCATATAACTAAAAAGGTCATTGTGGGGGCAGGTGATCCGAGCACATTTTTCGGCTATAGGTCCTACTCGAGAATGATTAAAGACTCAAGGATGATTAAAGATCCATTTGCATATAGACAAGAAAACTGAGGAGAAAATGGGAACTGGCATGGGAACCGGGATTCCCAAGGAGTAAAGGCATCTCAAGAATGCTTTAGGTTGTCAACCATACTGGAAAGAGGAGCTCCAAGGAAGGTAACAGAGCCATGTCAGTAACGGAAAGAAGCAATATCTGGGAAGGTGATTGTCACCTCCATATTTAATGTACTGCACCAACTGAACTGGTTGCATTTATGAAGAAATGACGCCTAAACAGTGTCTTCACAACTCCTACTATCTCCAAAAAGGTCTTGATGAGACAAGCATCCAAAGGGTTTCTTAGAAATTGAACAAGTGGAAGGCTGGGATTGTATTGGAGGGAACTATATAAGGAAGTGACCTCCATAAATACAGGCATGCAATACTGGAACAAGGGAGAGAAAAAAAGGAAATACAAGAACTCATTGTAAAAAGATTATACATGATCAATATATGAACGATTTGTCCTCGGACTTGCCCAAGGAAGAATTTTATGTTGAATTTATGTCTCTTACCCTTTTAACTGGAGCCTAGTCATTCTTGAGCCTAAACTTATGTGGCTTTGTAGTTTGCTTGTAAAATCCACTTTCTAACAAATCTATTGTTTTGGGCTTATTGGGTTGGCACACACTGTTCTAGGTGGGTTTAAGCCACAAATCTAGTCTTTACAGTCATGGTAATTCAACATTCATTAATTACATCCCCGAAAGTGTCATAGACTATTATAAATAGAGTAATGCTATAGATACAAACTATTTTATAATATTTTTACAAACTGCTGATGTGGTTTTTTAACATTTTAAAAATACTTATGAGTAAGTAAAAATGTGATGTTAGTTATGGGCCCATTAGAACTAGTAAGAATTTATTATATCAATAGCTTGTAAAAATATTGTAAAGTAGTTTATAGTTATAACATTACTCTATAGATAGTTGCTTGTCTCAAAATTGGGTCATAGGTGGTTTTTCACTTTTTACTGACTCTAGGCCAATCTTAAGATAGACGATTATAAATTGGATAGCAATATTGAATATTGATGCTAACGTGGATGGTTATGTTGTAGATAATTTGGTGTAAGGACTGTAAAGAAATGCGTAATAAACAATAAGAAAGGATAACACACACACATATAAATTGTATTTTGCGTGTACTATATATGTGTATACTAAAGTGTGTGTAATATAAAAGCATAACACACACACATATTTCTTCTTTACATACCTTGCCACAACTATTTATGATGATCTTAGCATCAATCAATTAAATTTTTGGGTAAATCATATATGTATATTTTTTAATCTATGAATGAAATTTCAATTTGATCCTTCAAATTTAAAAAGTCTGTAATTGGTCCCAGAATTTAGAGAATGGAAAAATCTCCATCTATTTTCTATTTACACTACTAAACATTGGTAGCAAATTACTTAAATTTTCTCCATATTTTAGCTAACCACTTTTCTTTTCACCCACATCTAATTGCTTATTCTAAACCCTATTTCATTTAAATATTATTTCTTCATTTGTTTTTAAGTATTCCCCTCACTTTTCAAAACACCTACTTTAGTTTATCATAGTTACAAAGACACAAAAATAATAAACAAATGTTTAGGGAATAAATAATGTTCCCTAGAGATAAGGAGCAAATGTTGCTAAAACCCATCTTAGGAGGGAAATGGGGTAAGCTTATGTATGTAGATTTTGGGGCTTTATTTCAGTTATCCATGTTCATCCCTTACACAATTTTAGGTAATCTGCTACTAGTGCTCTAAACGGATGCTAAGATGCCTCATGTTTTAGGGATCAAATCAATCAAACAACATACGAGAAAATTATCTTGTGCTCTTTGAAAGAAATGCTCCCTCCTCTCACTCCAATGGTAGTTCTCACTATAAATTTAATTAACAGGAAATACTTTTATGTAATAGAAAAATTGTTATTCTTAAAGTACTAAATAATTACTCTTATTTAAAAACATAATTATGGGAACAAAATCAAATTGATCAAATGTTTGAGAGACCAAAATCAAACTAACCCCTTAGATGAAAGGATGAAATTGTTCTCTTTTTGAAATTTCATGGACCAAATCATGTTTTTTTTTTTTTTTTTTTTTTTTTTTTTTTTTTTAAATTTAAATTTCAATAACCAAAATTAAATCTATCCCAAACTTTAAGAATCACGAGTATAATTTACCCATTATCTCTTTAATCTTTATGATGGTAAGCTTTTTACACTCTCATATACCTCTTTTTTTCCTTTTCTTTTTCTTTCCCACACAACCCAACTTTTCACCTGGTTCTAAGCTCTCACTTGAACTTACACAACAATTTACCCTTGAAGTTATATTCCATTTGCATAAGCAGTCATTCCATCTATATTTTCTGTTAAGTGTCATATAAGCTTGATACACGTGTTCAGCTCGTCTAATATAATAATGTTACACCATTTTTTATTATGCTGCATCATTTTCATTATTCCAAGCGGTATCATTTTGTTGGAAAAATTAAATATATATAAAAGATTATAGAGACCTTAAATATCATTGTCCTAAACCCTAATGAGTATACAAAAGTTGTTTAATGCCTAAGTAGCAAACTTTGGTTTTGATATAAGTTTGTTGCACGGAAAATTCTTTAGAAGCACTTTCACACAAGATTGATTGTAAAAACTTTATGGGTGTACAAAAGATCTAACAAAAAATAATAAAAGACTAATACAACACATAAGATAATTGATGGATAAAATAAAGACTCACGCAGCTACAAAAGCTGCCAACGTTACACCGGCAATACACTGCAACTCGATTACTAATCGTTAGAAGACATTCGTAGAATGACTAATAAACACTAAATTGAACAGCACAAACCACCAAAGCCGAAAGACTAATTAACCCACTTTCCAATACATAGCTTTTGAGGTGCATGGGCTTGCATTATCACCTAGATATCATATAACCCTTTAGATTCCTATAATTCCTTGAAGTGTTGATCACACCCAGTTTCAAGAATATTCATCTTCATTATCATCATCAGGCATGTCATCAACATAGAAAAACATTGTGCCCAACACACCCACTAGCCTTGAGCTTAACCCTTCTCCTGACCCCTCAACAAATGGACGTGCGAAGCCATTAACACCTCTTTTAGGCCTCTGCTTCACATTCGGATCAGTAGGTGGGTGCTCCACAGTCCTCTTGAACTTATAAGAAAAAGCTAGTGTGCCTTGTGCCTCACCATCTGAGGTCACAATAATGCTTTTACTCATATGTTTTTCATTTTTTGTAGCATCATGATCATCATCACCAAAGCCTTCCAGCAGTTCCGAAATGAGCACACGGACTTCACCGATATCTTTGTCCCTTAAACCGTGGGTTTTTGGATGCGACTTGAGCTTAACAACCAGATCAAGACGTACAATTCTCCTTAGCTATGGCAAGGTTGATGGTAAACTTAATGTTGAAGTTCGATGTAGGGTTTGAACCACCTTCCGAGTCAACCGATGTTTTTCTCTCGGAGGAATGAAGGATATTGTTGTGGTTGCGAATGAAAACGACGGCATATGGTTTCATTTTTTTGACATTCAATCCCTGAGCAGACTGAATTACAAGCTCTAAAGGCTTGTAACACATATTGGGTGGACTTTGGAGAGACGAGTATGGATGTGAGTGAATGTGTATTCTATTATGTTAGGCTTGGCAATATAAGGTGGCTTATGTAGCATCACTCTTCATCTACTTATATAGAAGCTTCTATATAAGCGGTTTCTAAAAGCGCTTTTATAGGTTAATATATTATACGGTCTTGAAAAGCGCCAGGAAAAAAAAACGCTAGTGTAGGACAAATTTTTTTTAAGTGAAGCCCAAGCAAACATAGATAACGTTCAAGAAGACTTTTTATTTTTATTTTTTATTTTTTATACAAAGATAGAAATTGTACTCTAACTTAATCTAAATGTATATGTGTATGAAGTTTTTTCCTGGAGACTTGAATTCTAGCTCTTACTCTCTACACCTTACAAGCACTTATACTAGTAGACCTTACAAGCACTTATACTAGTAGAGTGATTATCGCATCATAAGTGTGTGGTGGTCATTCAAGAAAACTTTTGATAATTAATATCTTTGTGGATAACAAACTTATTCAAGACTTAAATGATTAAATCTTTGTAATTGTCGAGTATTACTCTAACTAAAAAACAGAGAAATGGATGAATTATCTGTTCCATCACTTTCTCATTGTGATCATTAGAGAAAATGAAAGAGAAAGGCATCAAGTGGGAGGTAAGCGACTGAGTCTATTTCCTACACACGTTTCATGGCTATTTGTTGACTGGTTCACATTAATAGTGGGACTAAACTGGACTTCATGACCTTTATATGGCAGTAGGGCCTACGTAATCCCTCAAGTAACCTAAAAGAGAAAAAAAAAAGAAAAAAGATTATTTGTGGCATGGGCAATGGACATACCTTTGCGGTAACTTAAAATTGAAACAAACTCTATGTCATTGGACCATTGAGGATCATATAATGTCAAAAATCTTATTTAGTTTTTTACATATTACATAACTAAAAAAGTCATGATACAAATTCAAAAATTCTGTTTAGTCATGCAGCCGATATATTTATCAAAGTTATGAATTATTCTAAATAGATAGTATGGATAATATTTAAACCTCAATTATCAATCACCAACTCAAAAACAATAATAATAAAAGGAATAAAAGGTAGTAAAGTAGAAAACCAATGAAGAAACTATACAAAGGAAAAACCATTATGATAGATCCAACCTTGTAAAAAAAAAAATCATTAGAAATAAGAGTTAGAAAAATTTACTTACAAAACCTTTGAAATTAAAATCTCTATTATAAGTTGTAATCCTTGCAAATGTCTCGCCTTCCTACTGTAGTGGTTCAAGTACCTCTGGAATCCTTCTACACAAATCCTTTACCAAAGAATCTTGTCCAAAATCCGAAACTTTGGGCAAAAATAACACCAACTCTTTGTAGTTTCAAGGAGTCAACGGTTAAGATTAAAGAAAAAACTCTCAAATTAAAACTCTAAACAGAGATCTCACAAAGAGTAACACTCAAAGGAGAGGGATTTAGAATTGTTTTGTAATGACGTAAGTATAGCCCTAGCCACATTTGCACTTATAACCCAAAAGGCTTAGTCAGGTTACAATTGAGGCTTATTGTAATCACTTACAAACTCAAGATTCACCTAATAAACACTCAATGTGGGATTCAGCACATGCCCATAAAACACACACTTAAACAATCCAATTAAATCTATACAATTTGAAGTACCACAATCTCCCCTACTTAAATTCTTGATTTCTGATTAAGACTCACATTGTGTTGTAGTGCCCCTAGTCATATAGCAATTTTAGGTTTACTCTAATACCATTTTATTGTCATGCCCCCAACCAAACCAATTATAGGCTAGATACATGGCAATGACTACATACTTGTAAACTTTTCACCTAACAAGCTTGCAAGGTCTACATAAAAGAGTAAAAGAATCCTAAAACAATCAGTAAGTAAAATTAAAACCAATAACCGATAATTTAATTGTCAAAGTCTCCATAGCATTAATAAAAATAAAGTCCAAATTTCAAGTGGATAAAAGATTAAATATGCTCAATCTTATTTCAAAGTATTCCTAAACTCCTCTCATGCGCACACCCCTGCCACAACACTTGTTATTCCTTAAGATTTGAATTTGAAAGGGGGAGAGAGAGAGGGGGGGGGGGGGGGGGGGTGTTGATTTTTGCAACTCAATAAATAACCAACTCCTAATTAACTAACTAGATAATAAAGCATATTTACAAGTAAAATGAATGAGCTTATATTGTTATATTATAATAGAACTTAATAAGCTTAGAAATATTGTTCAGTTCAAATGGAACTTTGGACAAATGAAATGCAAATACTTAAAAATGAAATTGTAATTTGCAAAGTGTTCTAGAGCAATGAAAATTGTAATTTGCAATGAGTTCAAAAACTTCAAAGAATTTCGTTGGAGTTGAAACAATAACTATATTAGATTTCATATTCTTAACAAATTTCATTATTTTATGACTGTGATCAAGCTAGATCCTTGTAATTAGACTCAGAATCATGCGTAGGCCATGATACACCACAATAGTAACTAGTTTTTATGCTAATGTATAACCCCCATAGTTTGGGTCCAAAGTATAGTTAGTCTATACATTAATTCTTCTATAAGGTTATGTAGTCTTATGTTAGTCTTACGTCAGTCTATCTACACATGTTTTATTTAGATTTGAGAAGAATATAAAATTCTTTAAATCAAGTTAAATTATTTAAATCATTGTAGCTAAATAATCAAATAAAAATATTTGAAAGAAAAGACAAAGATATACTAAATTATTTTAATTAAACAAAATATAACTAGGTTAGAAAAGGTAAATTCGCACTTCTCCCAAGCCTTTCCTTCTAAGATCCAGGAATGCCACCTAAAACAACCAATCAATGACCCAATTATATCAATTTTTATAGGTGCTTTTATTTACTTTCATGCTTGGTTAACTAATGTCTATCCGGCCATTACGAAAGCTTTCTAACTAGTTATATACCAAGTAATAAAGGAATTTCTATATACATAAGTTCTAGATCTGTTCAATACCAAAAGAAAAAAAATACATCTAAAACATCTTATAATCAAAGTTAGGTCAACAGGTGAAAACCTCATGGCCATGGGTGCATCATACATTCTTTATGAATTGTAACTATCAATCAAGTTCTTTACCATGCTCCACTTCTATGTACCACGAATAAAAAAATAACACCTATCTTTAATTTTTCCTTTCACAACTAAAGTCGAGATAATCTTGTAGCCTATAATTCTCGCCAAGAACCACGCAACATGTGTGGGTATGGCCATTTGCCAATGCACTTATGCACAATGAGAATCATGTCTCTCTCTCCTCTTGGAATATGCTGCCACCGCAAGGGAAGCAAGTGCAGAGCCAATAAATTTTGTTTGAGAGCCATATATATAAAGACCACCCTCTCCCCTCTCTCTCTCCCCCTCCTCCACACACACACACACACACCATATAACAGGTTGAAAAAGATAGATTCAAATATGTTTGGTGCCAAACTTTATCAAATATTTAATAGATATAAGAACACATTTTGTGATAAAAAAAAATTACAAAAAATAAAGTTATGTTTCTATGACTATTAGACCAATTATTTATTTTAAGAGCATCATTGGACTAATTCAAATATTTGGAGGGCCAACTCTTATTTTTATAGGCTAAACTTTGAAAATATTAAAATATATATATATATATATATATTGAGGAAACTTTCAAAATTTTGGGTAGTCCTAGAGGGAAGGGTATAGTGGATTTCACACCAAAACTGTAATAGTTCCTTTGTTTTTGGAGAGTTTGTACTATGTGTACACTAGATATTTTCCATGAGATAATTCAAATTTGGCTAAATTGCAACTTACAGTACACAACTCTTAATAGTTTTGAATATCATTCATTCCACTCCTACAAGAACAAACAGAAAATCTCAGACCGGTATGCAAATCATAATGATAACCCCTATGTTCCACCTCAGATGAAATTTTGACCCATCTTGGATCATTCTGAAGGTTTTGGACAGTTTTAGTCAATACCATGCAAAATTAAAAATTTTGCTGGAATGTAAAGGAAATATTAAAAAAGAAAAAAAAAGTAAAGTAATCACGTACAATTTGACACCTATTAATATAACAGATTGTTAATGGTGGTAAGTAAAAAATAAAGAGTTAATAATGATCCCAAACGAATAGTAGTAAAAGTTTCTCAATTCAATAGCTGTGAAAAAAAAATATATATATATATATATATATATATTTTATTATTTGTACGTCGCTTTACTATTGTTTAGGCGAGGATGAGCAGACAAAGGGAAATCAATTGACTGCTTTCACACGTGGTTGGGTTTGGGAAATGACAAAAAGAGTTGTTAGTGATCCTTCATGGAAGATTCCTTATGTAGAATTACCCAAAATGTTAATTTTATTTACAAAAGAACCATAAGCAATTGTTTTTAATAATAATATGCACACTTTATTTGAGATCTTAAAAAATTGTATATATTAATCTATTATTTTTTATATAATAGTAATTAATATATATATATATATATATATGTGTGGTAACCTTGAATGGTATTGAAATATTTTATTTCAAATTCAATAGACAAACTGGAATAACGTATATTTAAGGTTGTCAAAATCGGAATCCTACGTAGGATTGTGGGAATTAGGTGAGATTGTAGATCGTAGAATTGGATCGTAGATCGTAAAACCCTACATTATTTGAGTAAAAAAAAAAAAAACACATTTATATGTTAAATAATCACATAAATTATACATTTATTGATATAATTACCATATATCACTATACCCATTTGTAAGCATCATTTAAAGAGGCCAAAAATTTCAAAATGTGACACTTTATTGAGATATTTTTTTATTTGGTCCAACTGACACTCTCTCTACATTAGAGTTAAAAAAATTGGTCTATTGAGATTTTATTTTTCATTTAGGTCCAACTGAACTTTCTGTTAAGTTAAAGAAGATTACAAGAAACCAAGGTTGTTTGGAATTGTCAGAATCATAAGATCCTACCAATCTTGAACGATCGCAAAGATCCTTGAAAGATCTTGATCATTTTGGGCAAGTAGGATCATAAAATCGTAGAATCATAGGATCAGATCGGGATTTTGACAACCATGGGTATATTAGAACTAGTAGTTTCTAATACCAAAGGAGAAAAAATTGTAAGAATTTAATGATGAAATATTCAATTAAGCAAACCCTAAAACAACCATGAATGCCATATTGTACAAGGGGCCGAAAATTCATAGCAAAACGATAAAAAGAGTACCAACCAAAACAAATATGCAGTGCATTTCCATACAATACATTGTATCCAATAAAAGAGTACGTTTGGATATCGCTTATTTTGCTGAAAACTGAAAACAATAAAAAAAAAAAATTTCAGTTATTGTTCATTAATAAAAATACTGTGCATTTGCCTTAATGCACTATTTATATCCCATGAGCAATATGAAAAGCGCTGGAATAAAAAAAAAAAAAAAAAAGCCAAAAATGCAAACACAGGGACGTTTTCATCCGTATCCAAACCAACACTAAAGTCGCATACTTTTATGCAAATCCAAGTTTTACTATGCCCCCAAAAATGTTCAAAAAGACATTATAGCTGGTTAAAAGATAGGACCTAAAGAATATTTTGTAAAGCATTATTGATTGGCCCCACATGTGTCATTGCTTTCCTCCTCCAAAACATCATCATCCTACAATTTTTATAAGTATAGTACTATTTGTGCATTTGGCATGATAAAATTTGTCAGTTTATTTTATTATTTAATTTATTTTTATCATTATTTATGGGTTTTATTGTACTTTTTGATATTATTCATAAATCCTATTATACTATTTCAGTTAACTTTTACTTTTATTTACAGTACTTTCAGCAAAAAATTTTCAATTTCAATAAAATAAGCGGATTTCAAACAAACTCTATATATTAATTTCCTTTACTTCATCTTTTCAATTTGCATTTTTCTAATATTCTACTTTCTAGCCACCTTTTAAAAGATTTCGTCTCTCCATGCAACAAATCTTTCTCAAAGTTTCACACTAACTCTCTTCAACAATGTAATGCTAAATATCACAACAAAATTCACAATTTGTTCACCTAGTGTCTATTTAACATGACTAATTTTGCTAATTTATTTTACTACTATTCATGAGTCTCACTGCACTTTTTGGCACTACTCATAGGTCCCATTATACTATTTCAACTAATTTTTACCTTTATCTATAGTACTTTCATCAAAAAATTTTCAATTTCAACAAAATAAACGAATCTCAAATAAACCTATAGTAAAATATAAATTGTGAAGTTATGAATTTACCACTTTTATTTTACCATTCACAGCTTAGCCGTGAGTTTTGTTGGGATAGATGCATTTTTGCTCTTCAATCTCTCTATTCTTTCCTCTTTTTTTTTTTTTTTTTTTTTTTCTTCTCCTTTTTCATTTCTATTTTACTTCACTTTCTATTTATTAAGTTATTTTATGGTTGATGATATTTTTCCTTTTATCCATCAACCCAATTAATATTCTATGCAGACGATTTCCATACAAAACACGTGGGAGGGGGAGGGGCGGAAATGTCCCAAGAAAACATCATTGCTAGCCCAAAAAAATAGGCCCTAAAAGTACATTTGTAAAAGCTGCCCCTCAAATGAAACTGACTGGCCCCCACGTGTCATTGTTTCATTGAAATTTATCTCCTCCTGGCCCCAACACATCATCATAAAAAAAAACTCTACCACGTATCCAAAATTCTGCTTTCCAGCCGCCTGCCAAAAGACCTTTTCAGTCAATGCAAATGCAAGTCTTCTCATAGTCGTCTCTCACCAAAGCCTGGTTGGTGTGAGAGAAAAGTGGTGTATTCTGTATTATTCTTAGTTTTTTTTTTTTTTTTTTTTTTTGTGTGGAATTTATCACTTAAAAATTTGTTTAATTTTGTATTTGTATTTAATTTTCATTTTTAGTATAAAAAATATTTGAATATAAAAATTAAATACAACATTTTGATATTTTTATTTTCTTAAGAATATATATAGTGGCATTTTTGTAAAAAAAAAATTGTACATCCTACTAACACTGAAAAACACACTTCTTCTCAATTGTGTTAAATTTTTAATTGAAAAATATAAAGTGAATAAAAGAAAAATCTAGACTAAAAATTAATGCCAAATATATAATGAGTTGAATAGAGAAAATGAATACATGAGTTCTAAAATGAAAATAGAAAATGAATTCACCCCCAATGATAACCAAATAGGGCCTAACTCTCTTCAATCTCTCTACTCTTTTTTTTTTTTTTTTTTTTTTTCATTTTTTTTCTATTTTAGTATTTTACTTCATTTTCTATTTATTTATTTTATGGTTGATGATTTTTTTTTTGCCTTTTACTTATTAAACCAATTTTTTTTGAGGAACACTAAACCAATTGACGGTCTATATTTGATTACAAAATAAATTTTCATAGTGCGATATATGGTACCACTAATTTTATATAAAAAATCTCACACAAATGTCAAAACTAACAAATTTGTCTTTATGTCTGAAAATTGATGCTTGAAAATTTATTAGTACGTACGATAATGGGTGGGTCAAACATATACAGATCATTTGGTCTTATCCCGGAAAAATTTCTTGCTCTGCCCTATATGCACATAAAAATTATAAGGAATATGATTCTAAAGATCTTATTAAGTCCAAAATTACACGAACTCAAAATCAGAGCAAACATTGCCAAAAATGAAAACTAATGTATACTATATCAGAAGAATAGTTTGGAGATTGTTAGCGCAACTGATCAACTGAATGATACTACCAAGTAAGCACAACAACTACTAATTATCATACCCAAAATAGAAACAGTACTGATACACATGGTAGAAGTAGAACATTAAGATGATTCACAGTTTTAGCTTGACGTTCTAAGAAAGACTAGACAAAAATTCAAATCATTTTAGGCAGGTAGAATCGTAAAATCGTAAAATCATAGAATTTAGATCGGAATTTTGACAACTATAAGTATATTAGAACCAGTAGTTTCTAGTACCAAAGGAGAAAAAATTGTAAGAATTTAATAATGAAATATTCAATTAAGCAAACCCTAAAACAACCATGAATGCCATATTGTACAAGGGGCCGAAAATTCATAGCAAAACGATTAAAAGAGCACCAACCAAAACAAATATGCAGTGCATTTCCATACAATACATTGTGTCCAACAATTCTTGAGTATGTCGCATACTTCTATGCCGAGCCACGTTTTCCTATGGCCCCAAAAATGTTCAAAAAGACATTATAGCTTAGCTGGTTAAAAGATAGGACCTGAAGAATATTTTGTAAAGCATTATTGACTGGCCCTACATGTGTCATTGCTTTCCTCCTCCAAAATATCATCATCATCCTACAATTTTTATAAGTTTAGTACTGTGTGTGCGTTTAGCACGATAAAATTTTTCAGTTTATTTTACTATTTAAAATTTTTTTACTATTTATGAGTTTTATTATTTTTTTAGTACTATTTATAGTTCCTATTGTACTATTTCAGTTAATTTTTACCTTTATTTACAGTATTTTTAGCAAAAAAATTTCAATTTTAACAAAATAAATAGATCCCAAACAGACCTTATATATTAGCTTCCTTTACTTCATCTTTTCAATTTGCATTTTTCTAATATTCTACTTTCTAGCCTCCTTCTAAAAGACTTTGTCTCTCCATGTAAGAAGTCTTTCTCAAAGTTTCGCATTAACTCTCTTCAACAAAGTAATTCTAAATATCACAACAAAATTCACAATTTGTTCACCTAGTGTCTATTTGGCATGATTAATTTTGCTAATTTATTTTATTATTCAAATTATTTTTACTACTATTCATGAGTCTCACTGCACTTTTTGGTATTATTTATAGATCCTAATGTATTATTTCAGTTAACTTTTACCTTTATTTACTGTACTTTTAATAAAAAAATTTCAATTTTAATAAAATAAGCAAATTTTAAATAAACCCATAATAAGATGTGAATGATGTGAATGGTGAAATTTATAAATTTATTACTTTTACTTTACCATTCACAACTTATTACATAACAGGCCGTGAGTTTTGCTCGGATGGTAGCATTTTTGCTCTTCAATCTCTCTATTCTTACCTTTTCTTCTTCTCCTTTTTCATTTCTATTTTACTTCAGTTTCTATTTATTAAGTTATTTTATGGTTGATGATTTTTTCCCTTTCATTTATCAACCCAATTAACAGTCTATCAAGACGATTTCCATACAAAACACGTGGGAGGGGGAGCGGCGGAAATGTCCCAAGAAAACATTATTGCTAGCCCAAAAAAATAGGCCCTAAAAGTACTTTTGTCAAAGCTGCCCCTCAAATGAATCTGACTGGCCCCGTGTCATTGTTTCGTTCAAATTTATCTCCTCCTGGAGTAGCCCCAAAATATCATCATAACAAAACTCTACCACATACATAGTTTGCATTATCCAAAATTCTGCTTTCTAGCCGCATGCCAAAAGACCTTTTCAGTCAATGCAAGTGCAAGTCTTCTCATAGTCGTCTCACACTAAAGCCTGTTTGGTTTGTGAGAAACGTGGTGTTTTCTGTATTATTCTCAGTTTTTTATGTTACTCACCACTTAAAAATTTATTTAGTTTTGTATTTGTATTTAGTTTTTACTTTCAGTATTAAAAAAAAGATTTAAATATAAAAATTAAATACAACTTTTTGGTATTTTTATTTTCTTAAAAATATAGTGACATTTTTGGAAAAAAAAAAAAATCTGTAAATCTCACTAACACTGAACAAACACTCTCTCAATTGTGTTGTGTGGGGCCCTACTACACTAACCACGTTCGTCCCACTACATATGGCCCAAGGCCCGCGCCGAGGACAGTGTAAAGGCCGAGGACAACGGGAAAGGCCCATGTCATACAAAGGCTGCGCCGAGGATGACCTGTCCTCGGCACACCGACCTCATTAAAAGGGAAAATATCCCATATTCTTTGAATATATCTCACCAACATTCTGACCACTTTAATGACAAAGTGACCTGAAAGTCCAAGGCATCAGTCACTTCAACTAGTATAAAGCCTGCAAAGGCGGCTTTGATCGAACATAAAGCCTGCAAATACAAACGATGGGACAATCCCCTATGCCTAGAGGCTTAGATTATTGCCAGATGGACGGCTAAGATTAACAGAAGGAGACAATATATAGAGCGAAGGGATTTCCCAACAGGGTGGATCCGGCGGAAAAAGAAAAGGAGATCCTCGGCGAGAGCCGAGGATCAGTGTGCCTTCCAAACACTTGTCCAAAAGGATAAAGGAGATGGTCTGAAAGATTTAGCCACAGTAAGAATCTTTCTTACAGAAACTTGAAAGTCCAGTTCGTTTAGAGGGATCCGCCCTAAAATTCGTTGTTTGCCTGTTATATGCCTAGTCCTTCCTACCCATTCTCTACAAATTTCATTGTCTGGGGTCCATTACATTTTGAGCCCTTACAATTGGCGCCGTCTGTGGGAAGGACTTGTGCATTAGCGGCACGACGTAAAGAAAACAAAAACGACAAATCAATCGAGAAAAGATGCAGATCCATACAGTTTTTAGCAACAATATTCATCCGGCAGTCTACAACAACAAGAAACAAATGCAAAAAAAAAAAAAAAAAAGAGACAGCACGTAAAATAAGTCCACTTCTTTTATTCATATATAAAAAAAAAGACTACATCTTTTACAAGTAATGCCCAGGGGGCTTGTTCTAAAGCTAACTACAAAGGCAGACGCTTGACAAAGCTGGCAGAAGAACAAAAGGCGAATGCTGGACGACGATGGCAGAAGAACGAAAGATAGAAAAAGAGAGTAGAAGAAGAGATGAAGAACAAAGGGTAGAAAGCAAAGTTGGCAGAAGAACAAAAGGTGGAAAAGAAGTGAAGGAAGAAAGGAGGAAAAGAAAGAAAGAAAGTTGGCAGAGGAACAGAAGATAGAAAAGAAGGCTGGATGAGAAGGACGAGAGGAGGAAAGAAAAGAAGAAGGCTCGTTGAAGAGCAAAAGAGAGAAGAGAGAAGAAGGATTTGAAGATAGGAAAGCTACATTAGGGGCGGAAGAGGTAGAGGCACAGGACGGCTCCGTTTCAGGGTTCCGCCTGATTTCCCTCCCACCCCCAATGCAGCCGGCTCGGGGGGTCAGTGACCCGTACCCAAGAGAAGGTGGTTACGTTCTTCCTGGATCTTCCTCCAGACGACGAGGAGGGCTCCTCCTCTGGTTAGGTTGAAAATGAGGAGAATCTTCAGATCTCCCACACACCCCTCCCAGCGTGGCGGCCAGGCTTGGAGTGCCATCCTCGGCTCCTGATAGGGGCTTTGCATCCCCAGGATCGCCCTTTCTAAGGGCCAACTTCTTCGTAGGGGCTCCGGCGGCTGTGTTTGGCAGAGCCTTTTTGGGGAGGTGTTTATGGGAGAAATTTGATATGGACGTTTGTCAAGTGTGAAGAAGAAGGCTGCCCTGGAAGCGTCTTATATAAATCCCAGGGAGAAATTTTCGGAGGCAATGATGCCGCCCCAACTTCCAAGGGGCTTGCCAACCGTTAGATCCTCGTAGATCCATGGCCATCATTAATGAGGAGACGTCTCACTAAACGAGAAGACACCGAAGCGTCAGAACGCCTTACCCGGACAACCCAAAAGACGCTTCGTAGTCTGAAGAATCCCACCAAACGAAGAGGCAAAACACGGCAAGGTCTTATCCTCTACCAACTCCAGCATTTACTATTATTATTATTCTGCTTGAAAACTGTAATTATTTAATGTTTATTGTAAAACGCGGCAAGAATTAAAAACGGCCACGGATAAATAGATAAAATAAATGATTAAATGAGAAAACTAGGCATTGCATGGTCCTCGGACCCAAGCCTCTGGGGAAACCAGATACTTCAAATGATTAAATGAGAAAACTAGGTACTGGACAGAACCAAGGCATTGCATGGTCCTCGGACCCAAGCCTCTGGGGAAACTAGATACTTCAGATGATTAAATGAGAAAACTAGGTACTGGACAGAACCAAGGCATTGCATGGTCCTCGGACCCAAGCCTCTGGGGAAACCAGATATTTCAGATGATTAAAATGAGAAAACTAGGTACTGGACAGAACCAAGGCATTGCATGGTCCTCGGACCCAAGCCTCTGGGGAAACCAGATACTTCAGATGATTAAAATGAGAAAATTAGGTACTGGACAGAATCAAGGCATTGCATGGTCCTCGGACCCAAGCCTCTGGGGAAACCAGATACTTCAGATGATTAAATGAGAAAACTAGGTACTGGACAGAACCAAGGCATTGCATGGTCCTCGGACCCAAGCCTCTGGGGAAACCAGATACTTCAGATGATTAAAATGAGAAAACTAGGTACTGGACAGAAGCAAGGCATTGCATGGTCCTCGGACCCAAGCCTCTGGGGAAACCAGATACTTCAGATGATTAAATGAGAAAACTAGGTACTGGACAGAACCAAGGCATTGCATGGTCCTCGGACCCAAGCCTCTGGGGAAACCAGATACTTCAGATGATTAAAATGAGAAAACTAGGTACTGGACAGAACCAAGGCATTGCATGGTCCTCGGACCCAAGTCTCATGGGGAAACCAGATACTTCAGATGATTAAAAGAGAGAAAACTAGGTACTAGACAAAATCAAGGTCTTGCACGGTCCTCGAACCCAAGCCTCAGGGGAAACCAAGCATAAAATGAGAAAACCGAGCACTAAGTAAAGCTTAAAGCATTGCATGGTCAAAGACCTCAGGTCAGCAGGAAGAAAATCTCCCCGTAAAAACTAAACGCTAAGAAAAATCAAGGTCTCGTATAAACTTCAGACCCAAACCTCTATGGGAATCAGTCATTATGGGGCAATACAAACACTGATCGGAGCCGAGGTGCCTGTATGGGCTACGAGTCCAAAACTAAGGCCAAACCAAACCCCTTAGTCGCTAAATGATGAACCCCATCGGGGACGGAAATCATGGGAAACTGGGCGCTATAGTATAAACGGCCCAAACCTACCCATCCTTGGACAAACCCCGTGCACAAAAAAGGAAAAAGCACCGAGGAAATCAAAATCCTCCTCCCCGCCCTGGGGGACGTGCAGCAGAATTTTGAGGGGCTATTGTGGGGCCCTACTACACTAACCACGTTCGGCCCACTACATATGGCCCAAGGCCCGCGCCGAGGACAGTGTAAAGGCCAAGGACAACGGGAAAGGCCTATGTCATACAAAGGCCGCGCCGAGGATGACCTGTCCTCGACACACCGACCTCATTAAAAGGGAAAATATCCCATATTCTTTGAATATATCTCACCAACATTCTGACCACTTTAATGACAAAGTGACCTGAAAGCCCAAGGCATCAGTCACTTCAACTAGTATAAAGCCTGCAAAGGCGGCTTTGATCGAACATAAAGCCTGCAAATACAAACGATGGGACAATCCCCTACGCCTAGAGGCTCAGATTATTGCCAGATGGACGGCTAAGATTAACAGAAGGAGACAATAGAGCGAAGGGATTTCCCAACAGGGTGGATCCGGCGGAAAAAGAAAAGGAGATCTTCGGCGAGAGCCGAGGATCAGTGTGCCTTCCAAACACTTGTCCAAAAGGATAAAGGAGATGGTCTGAAAGATTTAGCCACAGTAAGAATCTTTCTTACAGAAACTTGAAAGTCCAGTTCGTTTAGAGGGATCCGCCATAAAATTCGTTGTTTGCCTGTTATATGCCTAGTCCTTCCTACCCATTCTCTACAAATTTCATTGTCTGGGGTCCATTACATTTTGAGTCCTTACATGTTGAATTTTTAATTGAAAAATATTAAGTGAATAAAAGAAAAATCTAGACTAAAAAATAATGCCAAATATAAAAAGAGTTGAATAGAGAAAATAAATACATGAGTTTAGAAAATGAAAAGAGAAAATAAATTCACCCTAATGATAACCAAACAGGGCCTAACTCTCTTCGATCTCTCTACTCTTTTTTTTTTTTTTTTTTTTTTTTTCTATTATAGTATTTTACTTCATTTTCTATTTATTTATTTTATGGTTGATGATTTTTTTTTTTGCCTTTTACTTATTAAACCATTTTTTTTTTTTTGAGGAACACTAAACCAATTGACGGTCTATATTTGATTACAAAATAAATTTTATATGGTACCACTAATTTTATATAAAAAATCTCACACAAATGTCAAAACAAACAAATTTGTCTTCATGTCTAAATATTGATGCTTGAAAATTTATTAGTACGTACAATAATGAATGGGTCAAACATATACAGATCATTTGGTCTTATCCCGGAAAAATTTCTTGCTCTACCCTATATGCACATAAAAGTTATAAGGAATATGATTCCAAAGATCTGATTAAGTCCGAAATTACACGAACTCAAAATCATAGCAAACACTGCCAAAAATGAAAACTTATGTATACTATAACTATATCAGAAGAATAGTTTGGAGATTGTTAGTGCAACTGATCAACTGAATGATACAACCAAGTACGCACAACAACTACTAATTATCATCCCCAAAATAGAAACAGTACTGATACACATAGTAGAAGTAGAACATTAAGATGATTCACAGTTTTAGCTTGACATTCTAAGAAAGACTAGACAAAGATTCACACAGAAACAGAAGAAACCAGTACATATAGCTAATTTGAGGTGGACTTGCATTATTATTATATGCATACCTAGATATAATATAACCACCATTGAGATCCTTCTATATTACTTCCATGACCATATCTAGCTTCAATATTCATCTCCACAATCTTCCTCTTCATCTTCAACTTCATCTTCCTCATTATTTTCCTCAGACGGGCCATCAGCACCAGGCTGATCAACAGCAGGCGAAGGCGGGGCTGCAGCAGCATCAGAGGCAACCACACTTTTCAATCCGGTTGTGTTCAACGCAGTTCCCGCAATCCCTTCATTATTATCCTCAGACGGGTCATCAGCACCACCCTGATCAACAGCAGCAGCAACTTGGGTTTGAATAGCAGGCGGTGGCGGGGCTGCAGCAGTGTCAGAGGCAACCACACTTGTCAATCCGGTTGTGTTCAACGCAGTTCCCGCAATCCCTTGATTATTATCCTTAGACGGGTCATCAGCACCAGGCTGATCAACAGCAGCATCAACACGGGTTTGAATAGCAGGCGGAGGCGGGGCTGCAGCAGCGTCAGAGGCAACCACACCTGTCAATCCGATATTGTTCAACACAGTTCCGACAATCCCTTTCACCGGGGAGATCAACGAATCGAACCCCCCAGCAGGTTGTTCAGTGTCCTCCTGCACATTTTGAGGCGCAGTTGGAAAATTGACCTGCCTTGCTGATTTCTGGACAGTAGTCACGCTCTCAAACTTGTAAGAAAAGACTAGTGTTCCTTCGGGCTTTTCATCTGTGGTCATAACACTGGCACTCATCTGTTTTTCAGCTACTACTGCATCAGCTTTAGCTCCACCACCAAAACCTTCCAGCAATTTTGTGATGAACACACGGACTTCACCGATATCTTTGTCCCTAAACCAGTGATCCGTCCGGAGTGATATAAGCTTAACAACAAGTTCAAGGTTGCTCTCTTTGGCCTTGGTGATGTCGAGGTTGAACGTAACTGTGAAGTTCCATGTCGGGTTTGAACCACCTTCTGTGTCCTCCGGTGTTTTTTCCTCCGAGGAATAGAGGTTATTGTGGTTGTCGCGAATGGAAACAAGAGCGTAAGGCTTCATTGCTGTGACACGATTGACGTTTCTCAATCCATGCGCTGACTGAATCACAAGTTGTAAGACCCTGCAATCCATAAGGTGACTGGCTTGTTGAGTCAATGTTTATGGATGGAGATGAAGGTGGCCGCGTACCGATGCTTATAGATAGAGCATCAATGTGCTTGTACTCGGTGGGGTTGAGATAAACCAATAAGATTCCTTGTGCCACGTACTCACAGTAAGGACATTGGTTAGAAAATGAATTAATTATTTTTGGAGTCTTTTCATACTATTTTTATAAAAAGTATAAAAAATAAGTTTTTTTTTAATTATAAAATATTCTTAAAAGTATTTTGCAAAAGAATTCTCTTAGACATTTGTTACCTTTAAAAATGACCACATATTAGTATCATTATCTGCTTTGATAATAAAATTCAAAGGTACACCCACCTTTTTATTTTTTATTTTTTTGAGAAAGGTGCACCCACCTTGATAATAAAATTCAAACATATCATTTTCTGCTTTTATAAATGACAATAAATTGGTGTTGGTAGACACCAATGACAATCAATAATTCATACATCAACACAATGATAGTAAAGCTGCTGTATTAGTGTTTCTGTTTGTCAACCCTATTAATTGTAGTGGTTTTCTACTGTATAATTGAATTGAATTGGCATTTTGGATAAATATTCAGATGGAGGTAACCTCTCCATTAATCCATTTTCCTACGGTATTGTATGACCTTGTTCGTGCATTATAATTCTTTTTTCAATAAATTTTATTGATTTTTTTTTTCATTTTTAATTTTAAAACATCAAAAGTTGTAAAAAAATATAAAAAATGTCATGTTCACTATATTTTTTCAATACTTTCACAATAAAACTTAAGAGACAGGTTGTTATTTGGAGGACAAAAATAATTTCAGTAATGGATTTAAATTTGAATCAGTAACAACTTATTAACTAGAACTTGTTATAAAAATGTAGTGAAAATATTGTGGACGTAATATTTTCAAAAAATATGTATATTATAACTTTAGTAATACTCTAATTAAAATCAAGAGAGATGGACAAATGTTCATATCAATTTAAAATCAAGAGAGATGGACAAATGTTCCTATCAATTGGTCGATATTTGTTATATATTTATTACAACTCTCTTCCTCACACATTTAATGGGTATTTGTTTTTTGGTTGGCATTAATGGTGGGAACTTTTTTCTTGATCGGTGGGGCTAAATTTGATTTCACGACCTCTATATGTAGTAGCTAGCTTGTCCCTCAAATGAGTACAATTCTTTATTTTTGATCATTTTACAAAAGATTAATCATATGATTCTATCTTATTTGTAATCTTAACTCGAATACGAACTCTTCTTTACTTTGGTTAGAAGATGGATTAAACGATTTTCAGAATGAATTCCTTTAAGCTTATTAGAGACTTGTTACTCGTAGATAATTATCTCTATTTTTATTTATTTTAATAGAAATAATAATTAACTATTATCATTTTGATTTTAATAGGATATTTATCTCTATTTAATTAAGATAATAGTAATAGTAATGCTACAGACACAAATTACTTTACAATATTTTTATAAACTATTGATATGACAAATTTTTACTAGTTCTAATATGAGTTTATCACTAACGTCATAGTTTTACTTTTAATAATTATTTGAAAAATGCTAAAGTCACATCAGTTTATAAAAATATTGTAAAATAGTTTGTGTTTGTAGTATTATTCTTAAGATAATTATCATCTTGAATGACACATGTCAAAACTTAATTTATTTATTTTAATGACATGAATATAGAATTTGTCACTAAATTTTGATATGCAGTTATATATATTTTTACTAGGAAATTTGTGAGCAGAAAACTTACTTGAGAACCCGTGACTCCAAGAGCTTCAACATGTGCATGAGTACACCACTATGAGAATTGGGAAGAGTTTTGCTCCTAATCAAATTGTCTTGCGAAGATAACTTCAAGAAGGAAAATTTGTTTCCTAGTCGAAGTAGTCTTCGTTAATGACTTCTAGTAGGAATTAACAAATATCCGCAGACCGCCAGATTTCAACGGTCAACGTCCCAACTATATAAGGACCGAAACTCTTTATCATTTGGAGAAGTCCAATTTAAACTCAAACATTGGTAGATAGGAGCAACACGGCTGAAATATCAGCCCTCTCCAAGCTGGTCAAACCCTTTGCCTTCGACTTATCTCCAATTTAGAGACCTACTCGACTTAGAAGTGCAATGCCTCATAACAAAGTGACCACTACAAAAACAAGCCTTCAGTGAGCAAATCCCCACTATTTTTTTACAAGTCAAATAGAGGTATGAGGTCTCTCCTTTTGTTTCTTCCTTTCTTTGGTGCAATACGCTGACTTGAATTTGCTGATCCAGATTTAATCTCAAGCTTTTTGTAAAGGCTTCATGCATGCTTTTCTTCTACGATGACATATGCGAATTTCTTATCTTCTTCTTGATTCACGTTCATGCATGATTAGCCTCAAAGATGCAAACATATTATTTATCATTATGTTCTTAGTGAGTATGGTATGACCTGAACTGCATCTTAGCCATACATTAGGTATACCACACGAGATACACAAGCAGAGACAGACAGTTAATTTTGACCTCAATTATGGAACCCTTTTATGAGATACATTCTTATACTCAGTTTTTTTATTTATTTATTTTTTTTTTATGCACAATATTTTCTTTCTGTATGTTGGTGATTTTCTTTTAACATGCTCATTTGAGATGTGGAATTGGATTTATCCATCTCTCTTAAGTGTGTAATTTTTTTTGCTTTTGAAAATACTCACTTGAGATGCCGGATTTGGTTTATCCTTCTCTCTTAAGGGTGTAATTTTTATTTTTATTTTTTGTAAAAAATACTCACTTAAGATGCGGGATTTGGTTTATCCATCTCCTTCAAGGGTGTATATTTCCTTTTGTTTTTGAAAAAAAAAATTGAGCAATTAGTTTTACTAAGAAGTTCAATCACATGTCAAAAAAATTGAAGAATTAGTTTCACTAAAAAGTTCGTTCACATTGAAGGAGAACTTCCAGTTGGTTTGTCCTGCAATTATCTCATCGCAAAGAAGGGTATGATTTCTTACTTACAATATTTGAATTATGTGAAGCAAGTAAAAGAGTTGCGCTTGCAGCGAGATTTTGATCAACAGGAGCAGCTAGTGACCATTGTGACAGATTAGGGGGATATATGTCACAATCCAACTTTGGTGAAAATGGGAGGACGAGTGATCAAGGTTGTGGGCTTCACTTATTTGTTACCTTCTCTGGATGGATAAATAAAGCTGATTCATCACCAATACATGAATCTTCGGAAGAATTTTTGGATAGGCTAAAAAAGAAGAAGTAAAGTTAGCATCCACAAGTATTTTTTTTTTTTAAAAAGAAAGAAAAATTTACACACTTGAGGGAAATGGATAAACCAAATCCCGCATCTCAAGTGAGTATTTTCAAAAGAGAAAAATAAATTACACCTTTGAGAGATTTGGATATACCAAATCCCAAATCACAAGTGAGTATTTTTTATTTTTTTCTCTTTTGAAAATACTCGCTTGAGATGCGAGATTTGGTTTATCCATCTCGCTCATGTATGTAAATTTTTCTTCATGTTTTTCATTTTAAAAATACTTGTGGATGCTGACTTTGTTGTTGTTGTTTTTTTTTTTAGCCTATCCAAACCTTCTTCTTTGAAGATTCACATATTGGTGATGAACCGGCTTTATTTATCCATCTAGAGAAATGTAACAAATAAGCAAAGCCCAGAACCTTGATCACTCGTCCTCCCATTTTCACCAAAGTGGGATTGTGACATATATTCCCCTAATTTGTCACAATGGTCACAAGCTGTTCCTGTTGATCAAAATCTTGCTGCAGGTGTGACACTTTTACTTGCTTCACATCATACAAATATTGTGAGTACGAAATCATACCTTTACTTGGGATGAGAGATAATTGCATGACGAATCAACTGGCAGTACTCCTTTAATATGAATGAACTTCTTAGTGAAACTAATTGCTCAAATTTTTTGACATGTGATTGAACTTCTTAGTAAAACTAATTTCTCAAATTTTTTTTTTCAAAAAAAAAAGGAAATATACACCCTTGAGAGAGATGGATAAACCATATCCCGCATCTCAAGTGAGTATTTTCAAAAAAAGAAAAAGAAAAAAGAATTACACTCTTGAGAGAAATGGATAAACTAAATCACATATCTCAAGTGAGTATTTTCAAAAGCAAAAAAATTACACACTTGAGAGAGATGGATAAACCAAATCCCACATCTCAACTGAGCTTGTTAAAAGAAAATCACTAATTTGCAGAAAGAAAATATTGTGCATAAAAAAAATTGAGTACAAGAATGTACCTCTTAAAGGGGTTCCATAATTGAGGTCATGCGAAATTTGACACAGTTGCGAAGTTGAAATCTTGTAAAGCTTGGTGCAATATCTTCAAAGACAATAAGAATTGAAAGGCTGTATTGCAAGGGTCGATGAAGGATGAGTCACTCTAGCGCAAAAAAAAAAAAAAAAAAAAAAAAAAAAAAAAAATCAATCAAGGTTGTGTCAATATAAGTCAGTTCATGTGGTGTACAACAGCCCATACAAAAAGCAAGATTTGGTTGAGAGTCAAGATTAATTCTCTGTCTCTGTTCATGTATCTCATGTGGTATACCTAATAAATGGCTAAGATGCAGGTCAGTTCATACCATACTCACTAAGGACATGATGATAAATAATATGTTTGCATCTTTGAGGCTAATCATGCACGAACGTGAATCAAGAAGAAGATAAAAAAATTCGCATATGTCATCATAGAAGAAAATCATGCATGAAGCCTTTACAAAAAGCTTGAGATTAAATCTGGACCAGCAAATTCAAGTCAGCATATTGCACCAAAGAAAGGAAGAAATAAAAGGAGAGTCCTCATTTAACACATGGTTTAATTCATAGAGCACATGTTGAATTAATTAGTCAATTATTTTAAGTCATATCAGACAATGAGATTAGAGTTAGTTTCATATAAATACATGATTATAATTCAATATTAGATATTGTTGAAGAATAAACCAATTGATTATGTAGTGCATTTCATCTCTTTCTCTCTCTCTCTCTCTCTCTCCATATATGGAGGGTGACTATCTCGAATTAAGTCAAATTTTCTACAATTCATATCCATCCCCCACAATTCCTATCCATCCCCATTAAAAACCACTAGGTTCGTAACATTTGGTATCAGAGCGGACGATCTTGACACGTGAAGATGACCTACGATCAGATTTTCTAGAATTGCGGCAAATGTTCAACAAAGTTTATTAGAATTTCAAGGCCTTTTGTGAATCTCACAAGGCTATGAAAAAAGAACTCTCAAAACTAAAGGAGGATGTTGAGAACATGACGGAAGAGGAGTTACAATCTTTTGATTCAATAAAACATGAAGAACAAATCAGGTTTCAAGAATCTACTGCAGTTGTTGCAAGTTGAGATGTTAATTTTTGTGTCAAAGTGGATAATGATATTCATGTACACATTGCCCTTAAAGTTTAGTCCAAAGAACCAACAAAGAAGGTGATGGTGACCGAGAATCAAAGATGCAAGTGCCAACAATTCTAATGGTTTTAGAATCGAATGAGGTCTTAAGGATCCAAGAACATTCCAAGGTCCAAAGAACCAATGAGTGCTTGAAGATTGAAGAACCACTGAAGGCTCAAGAATTTGAGCAAAGGTTGAAGACTTAAAGAGAAGGAACTGTCATATACATGAGACCACTTGTCAAAGAGAAGTGCATGAATATGGTATTGGTTCATTGAAAGAATTCCTTTGATGAAGATGACAACCACAATAATAACTTGTGGGCAAGGTGTTTTGAAGGGGAGGGAAATGATAGGAACCCTAAATTATGTCATATGCCTTGTAATTTTTATGATCCTAGTGTCTCACATTGCTTAAATTTAAGTTTAAACATGTGTATATAAGATCTTAGGCACCCTTCCATTGCAAGCCGGTTTTCAATGGTGAGTTCTACCCATGAGTTCCTAACATTTGGTATTAAAGTCAACCACTACCCTGAGTTGGTTAGATCCCAGAGAGGGCGACTTAGAAGTTAGATTAAAATAACTTATAGGTGAATGGAGCTGCCAAAAGAGAAAGGGCTACTATCGGGTTAGTGTCGATAGAGTGAGCCGTCATGGATGTCGGCTACAAAGTGTAGTGGTATGTTATGATCTTAGTGTCCCACATTGCTTAAGTTTAAGCTTAAACATGTGTATATAAGTTTTTAGGTACCTCTCTTTGCAAGCCGATTTTTAAATAAGTTTTTAGGTACCTCTCTTTGCAAGCCGATTTTTAAGAGTGAGTTCTACCCTTGGGTTCCTAATAGTAATCACCTAATAGTTGTTGTAATTCATTTAGTTAGTTAGTTAGTTAAAGTAAGGATGAATTAGTTCGGATTTGAGCACATGTAACTCATTTAACACATGGCTTAATTTATAGACACATGTTAACTTAATTAGCCAATTATCTTAAGCCACGTGGGCCAATGAGATTAGAGCTATTTTTTTTATAAATAAATGATTGTAATTCAACATTAGATATTATTGAAGAATAAACCAATTGATTGCTTTTCTCTCTCTCTCTCTCTCTCTCTCTCTCTCAATATTTTTCAATGGAAGGAAACTACCTTGAATTAAGTCAATTTCTCTACAATCTTTATCTATCGCCCTACAATTCCTATCCATTGTCATTAGGAACCACTAGGTTCATAACACTTTTTTATATACCTTTAACAATTTGCCACTTAGATTTTGTTGTAAAAGTGTTTTGTCTGTAGCATTACTCTTAAAATTGCTCATTCATTAACAAAAATAATGAATAAACCTTCTCTTCAAACTCTGACTTACTTTGTCGTAGATAGTGGAATGATTTTTACTTTTGATTGGATGTCTTTGCATCTTATGTTGACTTTAGTGTAATTGGGATGACTTCTAGCCTTTTGATTACTATTGATTGGAGGAATGTTTTGTTGGAATGGCTTAGAGCAACTACATCAGTTCGTACAAATTTTCTGTCTATTTTGCAAGAAAAAACCTACTTTTTCTATTTTACACATCCACTTTTACGAAACACCCACATCAGTTTATCTATTCTACACATTTATTCAATAAAATATTCATTATTTTTACATTTTTTATTATTTCCTTCCCTCTGGAACAAACTCACAAACTCGTCTTCTCCGTCGAGCCACACCTACACCCAACCAGCCACCCTTTAACAAAATCCTTCAACAAAATTCGTTGAGCCACATCTATACCCATCCTTCAACAAAATCACCCACACCTAGCCAGCCACTATCTTCTCTGTTGAGCTACAGACCCAACACAAATTCAAAATCACCCACACCCAGCTACCAGCCACCATCAATGATCAAATAGAACAAACCCGTCAGAATCACCGGTGTTCACTGAGTCAAGGCCTTGGATCGTCGGATCATGGTTTGCTGAGAAAGCTAGTAATTTTCATGTGATCGGAGATGAGAGAGGCTGATCGGAATCATGGTCTGTCATTTTCATGGTCCGTCGGAATCACTGCTGTATTTAATCGGAAAGGCTGATCAACTTTGAGAGAGAGTTGATCGATGAGAGTGACGTGAGAAAGGAAATGAGAAAGAGAGTGAGGTGAGTTAGAGGTAGAAAGAGGAGAGAGAAAAAAAGAATAAAAAGTCATTTACACGGTGAACAGTAACCGTGCATATATACACGGTTATTGTTTATTTACACGACCATGGTGTATATTTGCACATTTTTGCAAAGACTGATGTGGGTGTTTTTGGGGTTAAAATGTGTAAAATTGATACTTTTTTCTATATTAGAAGATTATAGATAAGCTGATGTGGTTGCTCTTAGAGTTGGTTTTTCTGTTGCTTGGGGCCGCCCTAAGGCCCCACAACCAAAAAAAAAAAAATTTGCCTAGGTAAAAAAGGCCTCATCTCCCTTTATAAAAGACCTAAAATTTTATAAATGATTGAACACTATTGAGCACTATTGAGCCGGCCCTACTGTTGCTACAGGTGAGTTCGTTGAGTTACATTAAATTCATTCTTGGTCATTCACTTCAACGCTTGGAGGTTGGTGATTTGAGTAAAAACAAAGTGGGGTTATGGATTGTGGGGTTTATCAATAATTTCTTTTGAAGCCGAGGGAATAAATTTCCTGCCATGATCATTGGACTTTTTAGATTACATAAAAAAAAGTAATTTTCAATTGTGGTGATCTAAAACTAAAACTTTAGCTACGTCAATAAAAGAAGTTGATCAATGGAGATGTGATTGATTTGTTGTAACTTAATCATGAATGACAAAATTTAAGAATAATTAGTCAAGTATACTTTGAGTTTCCTATTTGAGTTTAATTATGTGGCTGCATTAACCAATAAACTTCAAGAAATATTATTTTTCAGTAACAACAAGTAAATTCAACTATATTATTTTAGATAAAACTTAGCTACAAATTTGGTTGTAGCCCACAGCTATAATTCCTACTAAAAAATTTAGCATAACTATATATTTTGGAAATCTAACTGTTGGATTGTATATTTTTTATGTTCTTAACAAACATGTTTAAGTGTGTGACAATTATATATTATCTATTATTTTATTCATAAACTTATTTTTATGCTTAATTTTAGACTAAAAAAACTTGAAATTTAAATATTTGATTGATAACATAATTTTTGATTTTTGATCTTTTGAAAATTTTGTAAGGATAGAAAATATTATTCTATGGTGGATTTTTCAAAATTCACATCCAATAAAAAGATTTTGAGTGAAGTTGTAGCCATTAGTTACAACAAAATTTGTAGCCAAATTTCGTTCTATTATTTATGAAGTAATACTACCACACAATTAAATTTAATTGGGAAATATGAGAAATGGGCTCCAAGGAAAAAGAGAATATAATCCTCTACATTTCAAATTCTATTCATTATATGGTTCAATTTTTATTTTTTGGATCTAGCAATATACATATTGCCATATCATTATTAGATTTGTAAAACAAAATCTGAATCATAAAATGAACAAGTCTAAAGTGAACAAGACTTGAAATGTTCGTTAGTTTTACCATTTAATTTGGAACTACTAGCTTATTCTCTTACAATTATCAATTTATTTTTTTAGTGGAAATAACAAAGTATCTTTTGTTGTCTAACAATGACAGGCAGGGTCTACATGGTTTGGGGCAATCAGTAGAATTGACCATTTTTGCACCAAACCACATAGAAATTGTTGGCTAAATTCCAAGACCACACTCAACACTGGGTTGGGCCCTGGCCGACCGCTTTGGGTCAGCTGTTGTAACATTGGTGCGGTCAGTTAAATAAGTTTGTGTTGATCAATTGGGTTGGGCCAAAAGAATCGTTTGTGATAGACTTCTTTTTAAAAAAATATATATAAAAAAAAAATAAAACAAATGGGTCTTTTGAATCAGCCGAGAAACACATGAATGACAAGGTCCTCCAGGAAAAATGAGTAAATTCTCAACAAACACAATCCATTTGTGACTTGTATTTCACTGAGAAGGTATGTAAGAGAAGACATAAAAATATGTCATGTCAAGTTCCATTAAGCTTATTCATTCGGTCTCTCATCTTCAATTTCAAAATGCAGTATGTATTGTTTTTGTAAATTAACAACCACTGCTCCAAACAACCAAGGAAATATGAAAAATATATACTGAGAAACACGGATTTCAAATTATAAAAATGAGATATGCACTAGAACCTAGAACCAAAGAAAAATAACAAATTTACACTAAAATAATTAAATGCAGAATGTAACTAGTGGTGGCACCAAGATTTTTTTTCTAGGTGAGTCAACAGTGTCGGAACTAGGAATTTGTTGATAAGGGAGTAAAAAATAAAATGATTATATATATATATATATTTATGTATTCACAATTTTCATATTATATACAATAATCTAAAATAATATTCTAAATATAATTTAGTATCCAATACAACTATATTGTACAATAGTTTAAAAAAATTATTAATAGTTTAGAGATTAGTAAGACAACAACTATTGAATGCATAAATAAATATAAATAAATTGCTAATTATATAATTTTTATCAAATTAATAAGTAATAATTTATTATATTTATATGTAATATCAATTAAATAAAATATATGATAAAGAAGAGCACAACACAACACATGGTTTTACAAACTAAGAAGAAGCTCTTATAAGGAAAATGGATCAATTTAATTTCGTGTGTATGGTGTTCCTCCTCTCTCAAATCCAAACAAAGATTTTTAGCCATCCTCTCTCTTTCTATCTGTCTATAAAGATTTGTGTTTTCTGTTGCCCCTCTCTCTCTGTGGACGGACCCAGGAGGGGCCCAAGGAGTCCAGGTCCTCTGCCCCAAAAAAAAAAAAATATATATATATATATATATATATATATATTAGGCATAATTTGGGTTTTTTTATAGTTGGGTCCCCCTCTCTTAGGGATGGCAATTTTTGCCCGATCCGTGGGTACCTGGCCCGGCTTGACCCTAATGGGCCGAATTTTACCCGGTCCGATTAAGAATAGGGTCGGGTATGGGTTTAAAAAAAAAACCCGAAGCGGGTCCAAGTCGGGTCCGGGTTTTATCAAAAAACCCAAGACCCGGCCCGAAACCTAACCCGTTAAAAACCCGGTAAACTAAAATTACAAAAATACCCTAACTATATATATATATATATATATTCATATATTCTAACCCTAATCCCTCATTTTTCACTCTTCTGCAGCCTCACTCTCCTCTCCCAATCGGCTGCTCTCACTCCTTCTCACTCTCCTCACATCACTCTGCTCTCCCCAACCTCTGATCTTTGTCATCATCGGCCATCACGTGCATAGGATCAAGTTGTTTTCTTTCTTTCTCTCAATCTTAGCTCACACGGTCTCACTCACTCACTTTCAAGCAACGCCGCCCAAGCAGTGCCGCCGAAGATCTCAGCCTCTCACCGTCGTTCCAAGCATTCACCAATGCCGATCTGTTCTCACTCACTCTCAATCTCATTGCCGGCCCAAGTTCTCAACGCCATCTGTTCTCTACTTCTCTTAATTTTTTTTTAATGTTTTTTTTTTTTGTTTTAATATGAGTCTCTGAGAATATGAGATGTTTGATTGTTTGTTTCAATTTTTTTGTTTTAATATGAGTCTCTGAGAATATGAGATTAAACTCCAAAGACTCTCTCTCTCTCAAAAACTCTGAGAAATTCTGAGTCTTCTAGAAATCTCTGGGCCATTTAGCATTGTAAACGACAAAGAGCCTTCCACGGCGTCGTTTCGTCGACTCAGTCTGTTACTCTCGCAATTTTTTTTCTTAAAAAATGTTTGGGGAAAACGATTAGGGTTCCAGAAATGAAAAAACTTGTTTTAAGGTAACAACGATGGATGTTTGTGCTCTGTTTGGTTGATATGAAAATGTGATGAAAGAGAGAGAAAATGAGCTGTTAAATATGAGTTTGACGTGGTTTGTTTGTTTGTTTTTTTTGTTTTTTTGTTTTTTTTGTTTTCTAGCTTCTTTTTACTAGGCTAAGGTTTTGATTGTTGGTGCATTGTTTGGATACTGAGAAAATGTATTAGAATAAGAAAAGAAACAGAAACACTTCAATTTTTTTTTGTTGGGCCACGAATTGGGCCCAATCTCTTAATGGGGCCCGTGGGGCCTGTGGGGACGGGTCTGGGCCCCTAGAAAAAAACCTACTTAGTAAATGGGCCGGGTCCGGGCCACGGGTTTTGGCCCGCGTGTTGGGTCCAGGTATGACGGGATGGCCCGTCGCAATAGGTCAAATGTACCTTTAGCGGTGCTTTTTTGGGCTTTAGCGGCGCTTCTGGCCCGCCGCAATAGCCCCTTTTTCTTGTAGTGATAAAGTCCAAATTCCAAGTGCATAAAATACTAAATACGCCTAATATATCTTACTACAAAATATTCCTAAACAACTCTCATGCGCACACCCCTACCACAACACTTGTTAATCCTTAATTGAATTTGAAATGGAGAGAAAGAGAAGGGGGGGGGGGGGGGTTGAGTTTGACAACTCAATAAATAACCTAACTAGGTAAAGAACATTTACAAGTAAAATAAATGAGCTCACATGGTTATATTAGAATAGAACTTAATAAGCTTATAAATGTTTTTCAGTTCAAATGGAACATTGGACAAATGAAATGCAAATACTAAAAATGACATTATAATTTGCTGCAAAGTGTTCTAGAGCTGTCAAAATTGTACATTTTAATGAGTTCAAAAACTTCAAAGAATTTCGTTGGAGTTGAAACAATAACTATATTATTAGATTTCATATTCTTAACAAATTTTATTATTTTATGACTGTGATCAAGCTAGATTCTTGTAATTAGACTCAAAATTATGTGTAGGCCATGATACACCACAAAAGAAACTAGTTTTTAATTTTTATGCTAATGTATAACTCCCATTGTTTGGGTAAAAAATATAGTCAGTTTGATGATGCCGAGATCGTCAGTCGATTAGGTTCATCCAGATAGGTCAGAACTGGCTCGTCTTTGTACCTGCACAGTTAAGAACAGAGTCATCTCTGAGTGGTCACCGGTGTGGTGCCAGCCACGGAGTCTTCGACGATAAAGTTAGTGAATGGAATTGGCAGAGAGGGCTTGCTTGTGAGAGCTAAAATGAGTAGTAAAAGTATCAGTATTTTGTGTGTATGTATCTTGTTTAGTTCTAAAATGCCTATATATATATATATCTCTCTTTTCTTCTAGCCGTTGTATTCCATTTATGGTGGCATAAGTGCCTCTTTTGTAACGCTTTTGGGCTCATTCAATGTGGGCTTTGATGAGTATCCCAACAGTATTCTTGCTGATCTGTAACCGTCTGGGATATTGAATGCCCTCTTTATGGCTTCTCTTTTATCGTCCATGCTGGGTGTGTGTGGACGATGATGTCCGATGGGTTCGTCTGGACAATGGCATTTATTAGGCCTATCATAGTCTATAAATTAATTCTGCTAAAAGTTATATAGTCTTACTTCAGTCTATATCCAAAATCATGGTGTCTGATGGGTTTGTCTGGACAATGGCATTTATTAAGCCTATCATAGTCTATAAATTAATTCTGCTAAAAGTTATATAGTCTTACTTCAGTCTATATCCAAAATCATATTTTAGACAATATTCTATTCAAATCGTGTTCTTTTAAAAAATTTACACATGTTTTATTTAGATTTGAGAAGAATATAAAAATTTTAAAATCAAGTTAAATTATTAATCATTGTAGTTAAATAATCAAATAAAAATATTTGAAAGAAAATACAAAGATATACTAAATTATTTTAATTAAACGAAATATAACTAGGTCAGAAAAGGTAAATTCGCACTTCTCCCAAACCTTCCCTTCTAAGATCCACAAATACCACCTAAAACAATGAGTCAATGGCCCAATTACATCAATTTTTATAGATGATTTAATTTACTTTCACGCTTGGTTAACTAATATCTTGTAATATCTGGCCATTATGAAAACTCTCTAAATATATATATATATATATATAGACACACACACACACCAAGTAATAAAGGAATTTCTATATACATAAGTTCTAGATCTATTCAACATCAAAAGAAAAAGAATACATCTAAAACATCTTGGCCAAAATGGGGATTTGCCCCTTTCGCCCAAAACAAGTACCAAAATGCCCTTGTTTTGAAACTATTTAGCCATATGCCTTTGTTTTAAACTCGATTTTCTAAAAATTGAGTTTCAATGAAAAACTTGATTTTTAAAAAATCGAGTTATAGGAAAAAAACTTAAAAAAAAAAATTACATGAAACTCGAGTTCCATGTAACATTTTGCAAGTAACTCAATTTTCATTAAATCGATTTTTTCATTGAAACTCGATTTTTTAAAAATCGAGTTTTAAAACAGGGGCATTTTGTTACTTGTTTTGGACGAAAGGGGCAAATGCCCATTTTGGCCAAAACATCTTATAATCAAAGTTAGGCCAACAGGTGAAAACCTCATGGCCATGAGTGCATCATACTTTCTTTTGATGGATTGTAACTATCAATCAAGATCTTTACTATGCTCCCCTTCTATGTACCAAGAATAAAAAATAACACCTGGCTTCTTTTATTTTTCCTTCACAACTGACGTCAAGATAATCTCATAGCCTATAATTCTTGCCAAGAACCATGCAACATGTGTGGGTATGGCCATTTGCCAATGCACTTATGAACAACGAGAATCATGTCTCTCTCTCTCTCTCTCTCTCTCTCTCCCCTTGGAATATGCAGCTACCATATGAGGGATGGGAATGACGGATTACACACACTTCAAAACGTGACAGTTTCCTTTGTTTTTGGAGAGTGTGTACAATAAACATTTTCCATGAGACAATTTAAATTTGGCTAAATTACAACTTACAAGAACCAACTCTTAATAGTTTTGAATACCATTTCAATCCTAACGGAATAGACCGAAACTCTCGTATTGGTATGCAAATCAAAATGATAACCCCCATGTTCCAACTCCGATGAAATTTCGACCCATTTTGGATCATTTTGGGCATTTTGGACAGTTTCAATCAATACCATCCAAAATTTAAGATTTGGCCGGAATGTATAGGAAGTATAAATTTAAAAAAAAAAAAAATAGATGAAGCAATTAGGTACAGTTTGACACCCATAGATTGTTAGTGATGGTTAGTTAAAAAAAATGTTAACAATAAGTTAACGAGAATTAGTAAAAATTTGTCAATTCAACGTGTATGAAAAAGAAATTTTCAATTTTATTTTTTGTACATTGCTTTACACTTGTTAGGTGAGGATGAGCTGACAGAAGGAAATAAATTGATTGCTTTCACATGGGTGGGTTTGGAAAATGGGAAAAGGAGTTGTTAGTGAACCTTCTTGGAAGATTCCTTAGGTGGAATTACCCAAAATGTTAATTTTATTTATAAAAAACTCAAAAGCAATTATTTTTAGGTGCAGTTAATATGTGCCCTTAACCATCTATTTTGAGAAAGTTTTTATGAAAAATTAAAAAAGTTGTCAAAACAATTAGTTACTTTTTCGTTTTTTCATAAAAAATTTTCTAAAATGGTTTATTAATTATAATACGTACACTTTATTTGAGATCTTAATATATATATATATATATATATATATAGTAACCTTGAAATGGTACGCTAAATAGATTAGTATTGGAAATATTTTATTTCAATAAACAAACTTAAATAAGGTATATTCAGAACTAGTAGTTTAAGCAAACCCTAAAACAACCATGAATGCCATATTGTACAAGGGGCTGAAAATTCATAGCAAAATGATAAAAAGAGTACCAAACAAAACAAATATGCAATGCATTTTCATACAAAACATGTTAGAACCCCTTTCCCTCTCCCTTGCACATCAGTGGGTCCCGTGCACTGTTCATGAGACCCACAAACTTTACTTTTCAGCAAATTTTTCATTAAAAATGGGTCCCATGGTACTATTTACACATTTAAAAATTATTTTGTTACAGTATTTTTAGTTTTCAATTTTCAACTGTATCTAAATAGACAAGTAAAGCATTATTAACTGGCCCCACATGTGTCATTGCTTTCCTCCTCCAAAACATCATCATCCTACAATTTTCATAAGTTTAGTGCTATATATATATATATATATATATATTTTTGAAGGGGGAAATAGAATTGCATTGCAATTAAAAAGGAAGTACAATGTAGCAGCCTGCAGAGCAGGTTAGTGTAGCATATCAGCTTGTACAAATGGAACTAAAAAAGAAGGGGTAACCCCTTTCCACAAGTGGACAGATCTATTCCTACGGGCAAATTGTGCAAGCTCATGGGCTGCAAAGTTGAAAGCCCGATTAAGGTGCCTGAAGGAGTAGAAACTAAAAGATGTTTGAGCATGAGAGATGTCCTGGATGATGTGTCCGTGGGGAGTTCCAAAGGCAGAGTCATTGACGGCATTGATCACTGTGAGAGCATCACTTTCAAATATGACCCGAGAGAGCTGTAACTCCTGAGCTAGCAGAATACCTTGCTCCAAAGCAAACACCTCCACCAGTTCAGCTGTGTAATGGGACTAAAGGGGCTTGCAAAAGGCAGCTACTGTTTGGCCTTTGCAGTCCCTAATAATGACACCAATGCTGGAGGACACCTCAACATCAGATGAAGACCCATCAACATTGATTTTGAAGACACCCGGTGAAGGAGGAGACTAGCAGTGAGTGTGAGAGGGTCTAGGATGGAATAAGTCTAGATTTTCCGCATCATTGAAATCCTCAAAAGAGTTTTTAGCCATCTGCCATACCTGGGAGGGAGAAGAGTGCTTGTTATCATGGATGACTTTATTTCTATTGAACCAAATAGTCCATGCAACCGTGAGGAGCAGCTCCAAATCATGGGGAGACTTGTGGGCAAGGATGTACATGGCTGAATCATTGAAAGTCCATTTGTTACTATGGATCATTTGTGGCAAATCCGACCAGTAATTCCAAACCAGTTTAGCAAAATCACAATGGAGCAAAGCATGATGGGTAGTTTCTAGTTCTTTACCACAAATAGGACATTCATAACTGGTAGAAATGCCACGAGTACAAACCTTTTCCATAGTTGGCAGCCCGTTGACACAAGCCCGCCAAGCAAAAATTTTAACATTGGCAGGAAGATTGAGGCGCCACAAGCTCTTCCACAGAGGCTTGAAAGGGTCCTCCCTGGAGTTTTCCACTTCTTCCTTTGCTTCTACCAAGCAGTGAGCAAAATGGTACGCACTTTTTACAGTAAACTCGCCCCGGTTGTTACCCATCCAAATTAGTTTGTCATCAGGCAGACTGTGGCTGAGGGGTATTTTAAGAATTGCATCAGCTTCAAAGGGGAGAAAGGCAACTCTAATCAAGTCTACTCTCCACCATTTTGTGTCCGGATCAATGAGAGAGGATACCATTGGGTAGATTGGGAGGTTAATGGGAGGGGAAATAACTTTGTGTGTGGATGGGGTAGGAAGCCATTTGTCGTCCCATATGTGAATTTGTTTTCCATTGCCCACACGCCACCAGGAACCCTTTCTAATAACCTCAAGGCTATTGAATATGCTCCTCCAAGAGTAGGATGGGGAGGAGCCAAGTGTTGCACTAAGAATGTCACCGGTGGGGAAATATCTTGCCTTGAGGACTCGGGCAAGGAGGGAGTTGGGATTTGTGATTATTCTCCATGCTTGCTTTGCCAACATAGCAAGGTTAAAGGCCTGCAGGTTCCGGAAGCCCAAGCCCCCCCTTGACTTTGGGAAGCACATTTGTTTCCATCCAACCCAAGCCATCTTTGCTTCTTGATGCTTTTGGCCCCACCAAAAACTTCTCATCATACTCTCAAGGTCTTCACATAGGCCTTGTGGGAGCTAAAAACAGCTCATGGTGTAGGTGGGAATTGCTTGGGCAACCGCCTTAATCAGAATTTCCTTGTCCCCCATAGATAAAAGCTTGCCCTTCCAACCCGCAAGTTTTTGACCCACCCTCTCTTTAAGAGTAGAGAAGACCTGCTTTTTTGATCTCCCAATGAAGGATGGAAGCCCCAGATACTTAGAGTGTCTTGAGTCATTCATCGGCCCCAAAATGGAAAAGATTGCCTCCTTTGTATTCTGGTCAGTGTTTGGGCTAAAGAAAATCGAGGATTTATCAGTGTTTATTTTCTGGCCAGAGGCGTCCTCATACTTCTGAAGAATTTGTTTGAGTTCTTGGCACTCTTCAGGCTTTGCCTTACAGAAGAGAATGCTGTCATCAACAAAGAAAAGATGGGTGACACTTGGACTGCTTCTGCATATGGATATGCCTGTGAGAAGATGGTTCCTAACTGCCTCATGAATAATGGCCAAGAGGCCCTCCGCACAAAGGAGAAAGAGACTAGGAGAGAGGGGGTCTCCCTGTCGAAGACCTCTAGACGGAGTGATATTTCCAATGGCAGCCCCATTAATGAGGACTGAATAGGAGACTGATGTAATGCATTGCATTATGAGATTCACCCATCTAGAGCAGAAACCCAATTTTTTCATGACTCACTTAATGAAACACCATTCAACCCTATCGAAAGCCTTGCTCATATCGAGTTTGGCTGCCATAAAGCCCTCATTACAATTCGTTTTGTGATTTAGGAAGTGCATAAGTTCAAAGGCAACTAAAACATTGCCTATGATCAGGCGGTCCGAGGTGAATGCACTTTGGTTCTCTGAGATGATGAGGGGGAGGAGGGCTTTAAGTCTATTGGCAAGGGTTTTGGAAATGAGCTTGTATATTACGTTGCATAAGCTTATGGGCCGGAATTCAGTCATTTTAGTGGGGCTGTTCTTTTTTGGGATTAGGGAGATGTTGGTTTTGTTGATTTCGGTTATAGGCAGATTGTTGTTGAGAACATTTAGCACCATGTTAGTTACACTATTTCCCACAATATTCCAATATTTTTGATAAAAGATAGCGGACATATCGTCAGGTCCAGGTGCTTTGGTTGGGTGCATTTGCTTGAGGGCAGTGGCTACTTCTTCTCTGGTGAAGACACGGGTTAAGCTTTCATTCATATCCTCAGACACCTTGGTGGGGATGGCCGCCACAACATCTTCAACCCGAGTGGGGCAGGTTGTAGTGTAGATGTTTTCAAAATAAGAAACAGCGGCTTGAGCAATACTATCCTTCTCCTCACACCATCTGCCATGTTCATCCCAAATTCCCAATATTGTGTTTTGCTTTCGCCTTTCCGAGGCATGTGCATGGAAAAATCTTGTGTTTCTGTTGCCCTCTTTAAGCCAATGTGCTTTAACTCTTTGACCCCAGTACAGCTCCTCCTCATCCAGAAGCTCATTTAACTCCCTTCGTAAAATTCTGATTTCAGATCCCAGCTCTCCATTTTTATCATGTTGCATGATGGTGCTCAGTGCATTTCGTTTTGACTAAATTTTCTTAGGAATGTGGCCGTACACAGAGGAGCTCCAGCTGGATAATTCTGAGGCACAAAGTTTTAAATTCTCCATAATGCCTTCTGGTGTGCTCAAATCAATCCCCATCCCCTAGGAAGATTCAATGACTTCTCTGTAATCCTCATTTTTTGTCCATAGAGCTTCGAAATGGAACCGTTTGACATGAGATGATCGTTGAGGCGGAGAGGCAGTGAGAAGCAATGCACAGTGATCAGAGGTGGAGTCCACAATGTGATAGACTCTCATCCCACCAAATTTCTCAGACCACTCGGGAGTGCAAGTGCTCTGTCAAGCCTCAGCTGAATTCTATTTTCACCCTCTTGCATATTGCACCGAGTAAAATCGGTGCCACAGTAGCCTAAGTTTGAGAAACCACAAAAATCCACAACATTTCTAAATCCATCCATTTGTTGCTATGAACGAACAGAGCCTCTTGCCTTTTCATTCATTGACAGAATCTCATTAAAGTCTCCCAGGCATAGCCATAGGAGTTGAAATTGACTATGTAAGAAAGCGAGAAGGTGCCAAGATTCATACCTTCGGTGTGTCTCTGGATGGCCATAAAAGCCAGTGATCCTCCAAATGGAGCTGTTATCGGCCTCCCCAACAATGGCATCAATGTGGTTCGCAGAGAAACTTTTGATTTCCAGATTAATTTCCTGTGTCCAGAGTAAAGCAACACCGCCACTTCGGCCCTGGCAGGGAACAATGAGTCCATTTGCAAAACTGATTTTATTTTTTATTTTCTCCATACGCTTAACCTTTGATTTTGTCTCCATGAGGAAGACAATCTTGGGCTTCCAACGTTGAACCATGTCGTGCAGCGCTCTAACTGACCGAGGGTTCCCAAGCCCCCGACAGTTCCAACTAAGGGGATTCATTGCTCCCGGTGATGCTGCACAGTAGCCACCGCCAATCTCTCATTAAGAAATGGTTGGGAAATACCTGACTCAGTGCATCTTTTCTTTGTTCTGAGATCCTCCTCCTCTTCCTTAAAAATAAGTTTTCCTACCCGTTTAGAACCCACTGATGGGAACTGAGTTTCAAAGGCTGGGCCTTTAGCATTCCCTTTCTCTCTGGCCATTTTTTTTATTTGGACTTTTGCCTTTGGTTTTTTTCCGGGTAATGGGCCTGTGCTTTCTGTTTTGATTTCTGGTTCTTCCCTTCCTGCGTTTATTGGCGAAGGAGTGGGCTTAAGAGGGCTAGAGATATCCATAAGCTCCTTTTCATCCTGGGCTTTTAGGCCCACAAGTGATAGAGCATCAGTTGCTTGCTTTGTAGAATCGGAGTCATGTGGGAGCACTGTGGGAGGAGCGCAAGTCTCAGCATGTGCCATTGCAGTTTTCGAAACATGCTTGCTCGTACGTGTGAGGTGATCGCATCCCTTTAGGGTTTTTTCAAACAATTTCTTCTCCGATCCAGCGGCGCTAAGCTTCTCCAATTCATTCCTATTCTTTTCTCCATTTTTTCCAGGTCCATCGTTGCTGCCACACCCATCATCCATCACAGAGGCAGAGGAATTTCTTTCTACAGTGTGAGTGTGGGTATCTCTTCGTTCCTCATACCCACCTTTTCCGCTGCCATCACTACTAGTGGACTTAGATCTATCTCCCATAGCCCTTGTGTTTCCATATGCTCTGAGCCATTCACCATATTGCCGAGGAGTGTTTTGGTGGTCAGTGCACTCCTGGCAATGCTTGTCATCGTGCCCCAAACGACCACAGAGATAACAAAAAGTGGGTAGCCTCTCGTATTTGAAACTAACCCAGAATTTTTCTCCATCAACATTTGCAACTTTTCCCCTTCTTCTCAGTGGTTTATCTAGTTGAAGATTCACTTTAATCCTCATAAATTTTGCTTGGTCTGACTGCCCTATTCTTCGATCTGATTCAATAAAATTTCCCAAGTTGTTGCCTAGTTCTCTACCCACTTCCATAGACATGTGCTCAAAGGGAAAATCCCATATTTGAACCCAAAAGAGGGGGGGGGGGGGTGAGTGAAAGTGATATTCGAAGCTAACAAACCTTTCCTCCATCTGCACAGCAATAATAGATTGTTGTCGAAATTCCAAGGCCTATTTCGTTCGACCCATTGCAGCTGGTACTCCGAACTAAACTTAAACTGTAAAACATTATTTCCAACCTCCACAATCTGCAGATCGGATCCCATTTTCCAAGCTGATTTCAGTGTGCTTTTTAGTGCCCTCAGATTCTGGTGTCTATTTGTGAGTAATCGACCAAAGAGGCTCAGCGTACACTCTTCAAGCAGATCTGCTCTGCTCTTAGTGGTGATGGTTATTTCCTCATCTTCATCTTTGGTGAGGCAGAGGTTGAGAAGGCCCTCTACAACTGAATGGTCCATATCAGTGCCGAGGGAGAGGATTTAGGCTTTAGGCATAAGCCTGAGAGAGATCCCTGCAAGGAGATCAGGGAGAAAAGCTCGACAGAGGTTAGGCGAGAAGAGAGAACTCCTACTGGGGAGAGAGAAAAAAGCCAGCTCGTTTAGTGCTATATATTAGCTTCCTTCACTTCATCTTTTCAATTTGCATTTTTCTAATATTCTACTTTCTGGCTACCTTCCAAAAGACCTCGTCTTTCCATGCAACAAGTCTTTCTCAAAGTTTCACACTAAGCTCTATTCAACAAAGTAATGATGCATATCATAACAAAATTTATAATTTTGTCACAACTTGTTTATGTGATAAATTATGAATAGTATAGTTATAAACCTACTATTTTTATTTTATTATTTACAACTTACCACACATAAATAAGTCGTGAGTTTTATTTGGATACTAGCATTTTTGCTCTTCAATCTCTCTATTCTTCCTTTTCTTCTTTCTCTTTTTTCATTTCTATTTTACTCCACTTTCTATTTGTTAATTTATTTTACGGTAGATGATTTTTTTTTCCTTTTATTTATTAACCCAATTAATAGTCTATGCAGGACATTTCCATACAAACCACGTGGGAGTGGGAGGGGGCGGAAATGTCCCAAAAAAATAGGCCCTAAAGTACTTTTGTAAAAGCTGGCCCCCAAATGAAATTGTGTCAACTGACTGCCCCCATGTGTCATTGTTTCGTTCAAAATATCTCTCCTCCCGGCCCCAACACATCATCATAACAAAACTCTACCACTTATATAATTTGCATTATTTTTCAATATTCTACTTTCTAGCCACCTGCCAAAAGACCTTGTGAGTCAATGCAAATGCAAGTCTTCTCAAAGTCGTCTCACACTAAGGCCTGTTTGATTTGAAAAAAAAAGTGGAATATTCTGTATTTATTTTCAGTTTTTTTATGGGATTCATCACTCTAAAATTTGTTTAGTTTTATATTTGTATTCAGTTTTTATCTTTAGTATTAAAAAATACATTTGAATACAAAAATTGAATATAATTTTTTAGTATTTTTATTTTCTTAAAAATATATATAGTGACATTTTTGTTAAAAAACCAAATATGTAGATCCCATTAACATTGAAAAACAATCTCTCTCTCTCTCTAAATTGTGTTGAATTTTTAATTAAAAAATATAAAGTGAAAAAAAGAAAAATCTAGACTAAAATATAATGCCAAATATAAAATGAGTTGAGTAGAGAAAATGAATACAAGATTTAAGAAACAAAAAGTGAGTTCAAAAAATGAAAAGAGAAAATGAATTCACTCCAATGATAACCCAACAGGGCCTAACTCTCTTCCATCTCTCTACTCTTTTTTTTTTTTTTTACTTCATTTTCTATTTATTTATTTTATGGTTGATGATTTTTTTTTTTTTTTTGCCTTTTACTTATTTAACCAATTTTTTTTTTTTTTTTGAGGAACATTAAACCAATTGACAGTTTATATTTGATTACAAAATAAATTTTCATAGTGCAATATATAATACCACTAATTTTATATAAAAAATCTCACACACATCAAAACTAACAAATTTGTCTTTATGTCTGAAAATTGATGCTTGAAAATTTATTAGTACATACAATAATTAGTGGATCAAACATATGCATATCATTTGGTCTTATCCCGGAAAAATTTCTTGCTCCACCCTATATGCACATAAAAATATATAAGGAATATGATTCCAAAGATCTGATTAAGTCTGAAATTACACGAACTCAAAAACAGAGCAAACACTGCCAAAATGAAAACTAACGTATACTATATCAGAAGAATAGTTTAGAGATTGTTAGTGCAACTGATCAACTGAATGATACTACCAAGTGATCACAACAACTACTAATTATTATCCCCAAAATAGAAACAGTACTGATACACATAGTAGAAGTAGAACATTAAGATAATTCACAGTCTCAGCTTGACATTCTAAGAAAGACTACATAAAGATTCACACAGAAACAGCAAAAACCAGTACATATGGCTAATTTGAGGTGGACTTGCATTATTATTATATGCATACCTACATATAATATAACCATCCTTGAGATCCTTATATACTACTTCCATGACCATATCTAGCTTCATTCTTAATCTTCAAAATCTTCATCTTCATCTTCATCTTCATAATCATCTTCTTCTTCAACAGTAGCAGCAACATGGGTTTGAATAGCAGGCTGAGGCGGGGCTGCAGCAGCATCAGAGGTAACCACACTTGTCAATCCGGCATTGTTCAACGCCGTTCCCCCAATCCCTGTGATCAACGGATCCACCCACCCAGCAGGTTGTTCAGTGTCCTGCTGCACATTTTGCGGCTCAGTTGGAAAATTGATCTGCCTTGCTGGTTTCTGGACAGTAGTCACGCTCTCAAACTTGTAAGAAAAGACTAGTGTTCCTTGGGGCTTTTCATCTGTGGTCATAACACTGACAGTCATCTGTTTTTCAGCTACTACTGCATCAGCTTTAGCTTCACCACCAAAACCTTCCAGCAATTTTGTGATTAACAGTTTAACACACGGACTTTACCGATTTCTTTGTCCCTACACAAGTGATCCTTCCGGAGTGACATGAGCTTAACAACAAGTTCAAGGCTGCTCTCTCCTTGGCCTTGGTGATGTCGAGTTTGAACGTAACTGGGGAGTTCCATGTGGGGTTTGAACCACCTCCTGTGTCCTCGGGTGTTTTTTCCTCTGAGGAATGGAGGTTATTTTGGTTGTCGCGAATGGAAACAAGCGCGTAAGGCTTCATTTTTGTCACATGATTGACATATCTCAATCCATGCGCTGACTGAATCACAAGTTGTAAGACCCTGCAATCCATAAGGTGTAGTTTTTGGACAGACTGGCTTGTTGAGTCAATGTTTATGGATGGAGATGAAGGTGGCTGCGTACCCGATGCTTATAGATAGAGCATCAATGTGCTTGTACTCGGTGGGGTTGAGATAAACCAATAAGATTCCTTCTGCCACGGACCTAGAGTAAGGACATTGGTTAGTAAATGAATTAATTATTTTTGGAATTTTTCATACTATATTTATAAAAAGTATAAAAAATAAGTTTTTTTATTTTTATTTTTATTTTTATAAAATATTCTTAAAAGTATTTTGTAAAAGAATTCTCTTAGACATTTGTTACCATTAAAAATAACCACATATTAGTATCATTACCTGCTTTTATAATAAAATTCAAACGTACACCCACCTCGATAATAAAATTCAAACGTATCGTTATCTGCTTTTATAAACGACAAAATCAACCTCTGCTTTATAATTATAAACGACAATAAATTGGTGTTGGTAGACCCCAATGACAATCAATAATTCATACATCAACCAGGGAAGTCGATACCGTACCGTATCGGCTGGAATATTTCGTACCAGCAAGCATTCCGGTACATAAACCCCCTTATTTCGTACCGGAAAAAATACCGAGCGTACCGGCTATGTACCGGGCGTACCGGCCAATTTCGGGCAATACCGGCCGGTACCGGCCCATACTGGAAATTTTTTTTTTTTTTTTTTTTAAAGTTTTGTAATTTTTGAATTTTTGTTAGGGCAGAATGATAACTTATTTGCATTAACTTCTTAGTATTATTTGTTTTCTTAGTATGCAATGGTAACTTTTAAACTTTCTATATTTTATATTGTATTTTTTTTCTTCTTTTAATTGATACTAAAGTCTAAAACTATGAATAATTAGTTCTAAATTGAGGAAATATTTTATGGTAAACTTTTATATTTATTATAATACACACACACATACATACATACATACATACATATATATAAAATAGCGGTAAACCCGAAACGGTACACCGGTATTGACCGGTATCCGAAATATATCGTACCGCTGGCCAAACCGGTACAACCTCCGGTACGGTATTGACTCTCTTGACATCAACACTTTATCAAAAAAATAATAATTCATACATCAACACAATGATAGTAAAGCTGCTGTATTAGTGGATTTTCTCATCGAACTGTATAATTGAATTGGCATTTTGGATAAATATTCAGATGGAGGTAACCTCTCCATTTTCCTACGGTATTCTATGACCTGTTCGTGCATTATAATTCTATTTTCAATAAAATTTTATTGATTTTTTTTTCATTTTTAATTTTAAAACATCAAAAGTTGTAAAAAAATATAAAAAAAAATGTCATGTCCACTATATTTTTTCAATATTTTCACAATAAAACTTAAGAGACAGATTGTTACCGGGAGACAAAAAAGTAATTTCAGTAGTGGATTCAAATTTAAATTAGTAACAACTTATTAAGTAGGATTTGTTATAAAAATGTAGTTAAAATACTGTAGATGTAGTATTTCCAAAAAAAAATATATATTATAACTTTAGTAATACTCTAATTAAAATCAAGAGCAATGGACAAATGTTCCTATCAATTGGTCAATATTTGTTATGTATTTACTATTTACTACAACTCTCTTTCTCACACATTTAATGGGTTTTTGTTTTTTGGTTCACATTAATGGTGGGAACTTTTTTTCTTGATCGGTGGGACTAAATTTTATTTCACGACCTTTATATGTAGTAGCTTGTCCCTCAAATGAGTACAATTCTTTATTTTTGATCATTTTACAAAAGATTAATCATATGATTCTATCTTATTTGTAATCTTAATTCGAATACAAACTTTTTTTTACTTTGGTTTAGGAATGGCAACGGGTCGGGTTCGGGCCGGGTTTTTCCATACCCGGACCCGACCCGCGGGGCAAAACCCGTAATCCAGACCCGCCCCGTTTATGCTACCGGGTTTTTTCCCGGGGCCCGAACCCGCCCCAGCCGGGCCCCGCGGGCCCCGTTTAGAAATTGGGCCCAATTTGTGGCCCAATTGAAAAAAAAAAAAAAAAAATTTTAAGCCCAAATTTTAATTCAATCCCAGATTTAAGCCCAATTTTTGCTCAGATTTTGCCTACATTAAGCATGCATATTCAAGCCTAAATAATTAACGTGGCCCGAATGTCATATCAGTCCAAATCATAGGCTAAGGCTACCAATCATAAATCAATAAATCACATGTTAATTATAAATCTATAAATCAATAAATCCTAACTAATATCATAATCATAATTCAATATATCATAACTAAGATTTTAAATCAATAAATTACCTAACTAAGATAACCATTTAATCATTAATCAACAAAATCATAACTCAAATCACTAGCTAAACATAAAAATAAAATAAATCCAACAAATCCAAGAAATAAGTATCAAAAGTCTAACAAAATAAGTATCAAAAGTCTAACAAGTCCAAGAAATTAAAACGTTACAAAATAAATCCCTCAAGTTTATAATAATTACAAACCAACAAATTAATTCAACAAGTCTAAGAAATTAAAAAAGTTACTACATTAATACAAAATGTTTAATCTTCATCAATTGTGATACAACTCCCATCAATTGTGGCACTTCTCTCATCATCTTCATTTGGCTCCCCATCATCAAGAATGGATTGAAATGTACTATCTCCAGATATAGTTGAAGAACCTACAACAACAATGAATTAAAAAATGGAATGAACTTCATCAAATTGTAACTAGCAAATGGAATGAACTTCCACAATCATGTACCTATTTTTAAATCCCACCATAATTCTCTACCTGGCATAACAATTGTAACATAACACAATTCAGCATAGAGAAGAGGAATTCTTTTTCTTTCTTTCTTTCTTTCTTTTTAAGATGAAAAAAACAAATAACCTTGTACAGACATGATGGGGATGACTAAATTGATCGTCAATGCAAAAATTGATAAAAGGAATAAATTAAAAGGAAATTTTAGAAGACAAATAAACATAACCACAATTTGGAAGTTCCACTGGTTTGGAACTTCAACAAAACAGTTATATAAGAAATGATACAGAACTTTAGCATAAGGCCTCTACAGAACTATCAAACAAACAAGAAACCATATAAAAGAATTTGAAGGTTTAGTTCTACTCAAAAATCAACTGTAGTACCTATCAAAAAAAACAAAAATCAACTGTAGCACTAAACAATCAACAGGTCAGCGAATAACTCAAAACACAAATGGAAGTAAGAACAAACAGCTTGAAACTCATAACTACACCTAGATATGTAATCCAAAAAACAAATAAACAAATAAACCCAAGTTATGACTAAAGAGAGAGAGAGAGTGGTACCAGAGGAGTATTAAACTCAATACAAATCACCAAACCTCTCTCAAAATCAAATGAAACATAAAATTGGGTACAGCAACCCAGTTTTCCAAAAGCAATGATCGCCCCTCTCCCCATGTTTATTCTTTTCACAATAAAATAATGGAAACAATGAAAGAAACAAATATCTTCTAATTTATACACTGATGAACCCTTAAAGGCCCCGAAAACCAAGCTAAAATTGAAATCCTCAGCATCTCAATCGCATTAAAGTAACTGTACCATTCAATTTCCTTAAAACAAAGTGATACCCAATTACCTATATTATAATTTCTAAATCATAAAGAACAACTCTTTCCAGAATCTGATCCCACAATTCTTTCTCCAAAAAAACATATATTTCCAACATTCCATAGCAAAAATAACATTAAATTAAACCATCTAGAGCGTAAATTAACTTCAACATCCACAAACAATAAATAAAACAAATAAAAAAGCAAAAAATTCATGAATTTTCATTAACGTAAAACAGAGTCAGCAATACTAACGAGCTTAATTGCAACGTCTTCGTTAGTCTGAATATTAGTACCTGTAAACCACAATTCAATCACCGATTAAGCTCCAAAAATAAAATAATAAAAAACCCAAAATTATGTTACAAGTTTTACAATTGTAACATAACACAATTCAGCCTAAGGTTTTCTCAGACTTAGACTCAGGATCGTATTCAACAGACCAAAAGAAAAGAATATTACCTTCAGAGTTCAGACGCCGAGAAGCAGAGAGCAGAGAGGGCGAAGGCGAGATCGATTATGCGAAGGGAAAAAATAAAAAAAGAAAAACGGCGACGGAATGGACGGGAATTGTCACGGCGAGAGGATCGGAGTCGGACTGAGGGAGGCGTGAGGGAGGGTGGGAGTGAAGCTGAATAAGGAGGGACTTCGGAATTCAGAGTGAGGCGTGAGGGAGGCTGAGTGAAGACTGAAGAAATGACGAGGGAATTAGGGTTAGATAAGTGTATATATATATATATATATATATAAAGGGTAGTTTAGTAATTTTAGCTACCGGGTTTTTAAACGGGGCGGGTTTCGGGTCGGGTCCGGGTTTTTTTGATAAAACCCGGACCCGACCCGGACCCGCTTCGGGTTTTTTTTTAAAACCCATACCCGACCCTATTTCTAATCGGGCCGGGTATCTGCGGGTCGGGCAAAAATTGCCATCCCTACTTTGGTTGGAAGATGGATTAAACGATTTTCACAACGAATCTCTGGCTTTAAACTTATTAGAGACTTGTTACTCATAGATAATTATCACTATTTTTATTTATTTTAATAGAAATAATCATTAACTATTATCATTCTAATTTAATTAGGATATTTATCTCTATTTAATTAAGATAAGAGTAATGCTACAAACACAAATTATTTTACAATATTTTTACAAACTGCTAATGTGGCAAATTTTTACTAGTTTTAATATGAGTCTATCACTAACATTATATTTTTACTTATAATAACTATTTGAAAAATGCTAAAGCCACATTAGCAATTTGTAAAAGTATTATAAAATAGTTTGTGTCTGTAGTATTATTCTTAACATAATTATCATCTTGAATGACACATGTTAACACTTGATTTATTTACTTTATTGACATAAATATAAAATTTGTCACTAAATTTTGATATATAATTTTATAATTGACTTAATATTTTGCCTTCTACAAAAGTCCCCTCAAGACTTGGACATATCCATAATTTTGAGTGTGAAAAGTGGTCTAGTCTGACAACTTCAAGCTTTGATTAAACCATAATTTTGAGTGTGAAAAGTGGTCTAGTCTGACAACCTCAAGCTTTGATTAAATCAATTTCGGCACCTTTTACACACACACACACGCACACGCACACACATATATATTTACTAGGAAATTTGTGAGCAGAAAACTTACTTGAGAACCCGTGACTCCAAAGAGCTTCAATATGTGCATTAGTCCACCACTATAGGAATTGGGAAAAGTTTTGCTCCTAATCAAATTGTCTTGCGAAGATAGCTTCAAGAAGGAAAATGTGTTTCCTAGTCGAAGTAGTCTTGGTTAATGACTTCTAATAGGAATTAAACAAATATTCGCAGACCGCCTGATATCATCAGTCAACGTCCCAATTATATAAGGACTGAAACTCTTATCTTTTGGAGAAGTCCAATTTAAACTCAAACATTGGTAGATAGGAGCAACACGGCTGAAATATCAGCCCTCTCCAAGCTGGTCAGGCCCTTTGTCTTCGACTTATCTCTAATTTAGAGACCTACTAGACTTAGAAGTGCAATGTCTCATAACAAAGTGACCACTATAAAAACAAGCCTTCAGTGAGCAAATCCCCACTATTTTTTTATAAGTCAAATAGAGGTATGAGTTCTCTCCTTTTGTTTCTTCCTTTCTTTGGTGCAATATGCTGACTTGAATTTGCTGATCCAGATTTAATCTCAAGCTTTTTGTAAAGGGTTCATGCATGCTTTTCTTCTATGATGACATATGCGAATTTCTTATCTTCTTCTTGATTCACGTTCATGCATGATTAGCCTCAAAGATGCATATACATATTATTTATCATTATGTTCTTAGTGAGTATGGTATGAACTGAACTGCATCTTAGCCATATATTAGGTATACCACACGAGATACACAAGCAGAGATAGAGAGTTAATTTTGACCTCAATTATGGAACCCGTTTATGAGGTACATTTTTGTACTTAGTTTTTTTTATGCACAATATTTCTTTCTGTATGTTGGTGATTTTCTTTTAACATGCTCATTTGAGATGTGGAATTTGATTTATCCATCTCTCTTAAGTGTGTAATTTTTTTTGCTTTTGAAAATACTCATTTGAGATGTCGGATTTGGTTTATCCTTCTCTCTCAAGGGTGTAATTAAAAAAAAAAAAAAACTCACTTAAGATGCGGGATTTGGTTTATCCATCTCTTTCAAGGGTGTATATTTCCTTTTTGTTTTTGAAAAAAAAAATTGAGCAATTAGTTTTACTAAGAAGTTCAATCACATGTCAAAAAAAAATTGAACAATTAGTTTCACTAAAAAGTTCATTCACATTGAAGGAGTACTCCCAGTTGGTTCGTCCTGCAATTATCTCTCGTCCTAAAGAAGGGTATGATTTCTTACTTACAATATTTGAATTATGTGAAACAAGTAAAAGAGTTGCGCTTGCAGCGAGATTTTGATCAACAGGAGCAGCTTGTGACCATTAATTGTGACAGATTAGGGGGATATATGTCACAATCCACCTTTGGTGAAAATGGGAGGACGAGTGATCAAGGTTGTGGGCTTCACTTATTTGTTACCTTCTCTGGATGGATAAATAAAGTTGGTTCATCACCAATATGTGAATCTTCGGAAGAATTTTTGGATAGGCTAAAAAAGAAGAAGCAAAGTTAGCATCCACAAGTATTTTTAAAAAGAAAAAAAGAAAGAAAAATTTACACACTTGAGGGAAATGGATAAACCAAATCCCACATCTCAAGTGAGTATTTTCAAAAGAGAAAAATAAATTACACCTTTGAGAGATTTGGATATACCAAATCCCAAATCACAAGTGAGTATTTTTTTTTTTCTCTTTTGAAAATACTTGCTTGAGATGTGGGATTTGGTTTATCCATCTCTCTTAAGTGTGTAAATTTTTCTTTCTGTTTTTCATTTTAAAAATACTTGTGGATGCTGACTTTGTTGTTGTTGTTTTTTTTTTTAGCCTATCCAAACCTTCTTCTTTGAAGATTCACATATTGGTGATGAACCGGCTTTATTTATCCATCTAGAGAAAGGTAACAAATAAGTGAAGCCCACAACCTTGATCACTTGTCCTTCCATTTTCACCAAAGTGGGATTGTGACATATATCCCCCTAATCTGTCACAATGGTCACAAGCTGTTCCTGTTGATCAAAATCTTGCTGCAGGTGTGACTCTTTTACTTGCTTCATATAATACAAATATTGTGAGTATGAAATCATACCTTTTCTTGGGATGAGAGATAATTGCAAGACGAATCAACCGACAGTACTCCTTTAATGTGAATGAACTTCTTAGTGAAACTAATTGCTCAAATTTTTTGACATGTGATTGAACTTCTTAGTAAAACTAATTGCTCAATTTTTTTTGACATGTGATTGAACTTCTTAGTAAAACTAATTTCTCAAATTTTTTTTTTTTTTCAAAACAAAAAGGAAATATACACCCTTGAGAGAGATGGATAAACCATACCCTACATCTCAAGTGAGTGTTTTCAAAAAAAAAAAAAGAAAAAAAAATTACACTCTTGAGAGAGATGGATAAACTAAATCACACATCTCAAGTGAGTATTTTCAAAAGCAAAAAAATTACACACTTGAGAGAGATGGATAAACCAAATCCCACATCTCAAATGAGCACGTTAAAAGAGAATCACTAATGTGCAGAGAGAACATATTGTGAATAAAAAAAACTGAGTACAAGAATGTACCTCTTAAAAGGGTTCCATAATTGAGGTCATGCGAAATTTGACACAGTTGCGAAGTTAATTAAAATCTTGTAAAGCTTGGTGCAATATCTTCAAAGACAATAAGAATTGAAAGGCTAAGTATTGCAAGGGTCGATGAAGGATGAGTCACCCTTGCACAAAAAAAAAAAAAAAAAAAAAAAAAAAAAAAAATCAAGTTTGTGCCAATATAAGTCAGTTCATGTGGTGTAGAACAGCCTATACAAAAAGCAAGAGTTGGTTGAGAGTCAAGATTAATTCTCTGTATTTGTTCGTGTATCTCATGTGGTATACCTAATATATGGCTAAGATGCAGGTTAGTTCATACCATACTCACTAAGAACATGATGATAAATAATACGTTTGCATCTTTGAGGCTAATCATGCACGAACGTGAATCAAGAAGAAGATAAAAAAATTCGCATATGTCATCATAGAAGAAAATCATGCATGAAGCCTTTACAAAAAGCTTAAGATTAAATCTGGACCAGCAAATTCAAGTCAGCATATTGCGTCAAAGAAAGGAAGAAATAAAAGGAGAGTCCTCATTTAACACATGGTTTAATTCATAGAGCACATGTTGAATTAATTAGTCAATTATTTTAAGTCATGTTAGACAATGAGATTAGAGTTAGTTTCATATAAATACATGATTATAATTCAATATTAGAAATCGTTGAAAAATAAATCAATTGATTGCTTAGTGCATTTAATCTCTCTCTCTCTCTCTCTCTCTCTCTCCATATATGGAGGGTGACTATCTCGAATTAAGTCAATTTCCCTACAATTCATATCCATCCCCCTACAATTCCTATCCATCCCCATTAAGAACCACTAGGTTCGTAACATTTGGTATAGAGCGGACGATCTTGACATATGTGAAGATGACCTACGATCAGATTTTCTAGAATTGCGGCAAATGTTCAACAAAGTTTATGAGAATTTCAAGGCCTTCTGCAAATCTCACAAGGCTATGAAAAAAGAACTCTCAAAACTAAAGGAGGATGTCGAGAACATGATGGAAGAGGAGTTACAATTTCTTGATTCAATAAAACTTGAAGAACAAATCAGGTTTCAAGAATCTACTGCTATTGTTGCAAGTTGAGACGTTAATTTTTTGTCAAAGTGGATAACGATATTCATGTACACATTACCCTTAAAGTTTAGTCCAAAGAACCAATAAAGAAGGTGATGGTGACCGAGAATCAAAGATGCAAGTGCCAACAATTCTAATGGTTTTAGAATTGAATGAGGTTTTAAGGATCTAAGAACATTCCAAGGTCCAAAGAACCAATGAGAGCTTGAAGATTGAAGAACCATTGAAGGCTCAAGAATTTGAGCAAAGGTTGAAGATTTAAGGAGAAGGAACTGTCATATACAATGAGACCACTTGAAAGAATTCCTTTGATGAAGATGACAACCACAACAATACCTTGTGGGCAAGGTGTTTTGAAGGGGAGGGAAATGATAGGAACCCCAAATTATGTCATATGCCTTGTAATTGTTATGATTCTAGTGTCCCACATTGCTTAAGTTTAAGTTTAAACATGTGTATATAAGATCTTAGGCACCCTCCTATTGCAAGCCGGTTTTCAAGGGTGAGTTCTACCTATGATTTCTTAACATTTGGTATTAGAGCCAACTACTACCCAGAGTTGGTTAGATCCCGGAGAAGGCGACCTAGAGGTTAGATTTACCATCGTGTCAGTGTCGATAGAGTGAGTCGTCGTGGGCGTCGGCTGCAAAGTGTAGTGGTATGTTATGATCCTAGTGTCCCATATTGCTTAAGTTTAAGCTTAAACATGTGTATATAAGTTCTTGGGTACCTCCCCTTGCAAGCCGATTTTTAAGGGTGAGTTCTACCCATAGGTTCCTAATAGTATTCACCTAATAGTTGTTTTAATTCATTTAGTTAGTTAGTTAGTTAAAGTAAGAATGAATTAGTTAGGATTTGAGCATATGTACCTCATTTAACACATGGCTTATTTCATAGAGCACATGTTAAATTAATTAGCTAATTATCTTAAGCCATGTGAGCCAATGAGATTAGAGCAAGCTTTTTTATAAATAAATTATTGTAATTCAACATTAGATATCATTGAAGAATAAACCAATTGATTGCGCTCTCTCTCTCTCTCTCTCTCTCTCTCTCTCTCTCTCTCTCTCTCTCTCTCTCTCTCTCTCTCTCTCTCTCTCTCTCTCTCTCTCTCTCTCTCTCTCTCAGTATTTTTCAATGGAAGGAAACTACCTCAAGTTAAGTCAATTTCTCTGCAATCTTTATCCATCGCCCTACAATTCCTATCCATTGTCATTAGGAACCACTAGGTTCATAACACTTTTTTATATACCATTAACAATTTGCCACCTAGATTTTATTGTAAAAGTGTTTTATCTGTAACATTACTCTTAAAATTGCTCATTTATTAAAAAAAAAAATAATGAATAAATCTTCTCTTCGAACTCTGACTTACTTTGTCGTAGGTAGTGGAATGATTTTTCCTTTTAATTGGATGTCTTTGCATCTTATGTTGACTTTAGAGGCATTGGGATGACTTCTAGCCTTTCGATTACTATTGATTGGAGGAATGTTTTGTTGGAATGGGTTAGAGTTGGTTTTTCTGTTGCTCAGCGCCGCCTAAGTTAAAAAGGCCTCACCTCCCTTTATAAAAGACCTAAAATTTTATAAGTGATTGAACACTATTGAGCACTATTGAGCCGGCCCTACTATTGCCACTGATCAGTTTAGTTGAGTTACATTAAATTCATTCTTGGTCATTCACTTCAACGCTTGGAGATTGGTGATTTGAGTAAAAACAAAGTGGGGTTATGGATTGTGGGGTTTATCAATAATTTCTTTTGAAGCCGAGGGAATAAATTTCCTGCCATGATCATTGGACTTTTTAGATTACATAAAAAAAAGTAATTTCAAATTGTGGTGATCCAAAAATAAAACTTTAGCTACTTCAATAAAAGAAGTTGATCAATGGAGATGTGATTGATTTATTGTAACTTAATCATGAACGAAAAAATTTAAGAACAATTAATCAAGTATACTTTGAGTTTCATATTTGAGTTTAATTATGTGGCTGCATTAACCAATAAACTTCTAGAAATATTATTTTTCAATAACAACAAGTAAATTCAACTAATTATTTTGGACAAAACTTAGCTACAAATTTGGTTGTAGCCCACAGCTATAATCCATACTAAAAAAACTAGCATGACTATATATTTTGAAAATCTAACTATTGGATTGTATGTTTTTTATATTATTAACAAACATGTTTAATTGTGTGACAATCAGATATTATCTATTATTTGATCCATAAGCTTATTTTTATGTTTAATTTTAGACTAAAAAAACTTGAAATTTAAATATTTGATTGATAACATAATTATTGATTTTTGATATTCTGAAAATTTTGCAAGGATAGAGAATATAAAAAGAAAATGTTATTCTATGGTGGATTTGTCAAAATTCACATCTAATAAAAAGATTTTGAGTGAAGTTGTAGTCATTGGTTACAACCAAGTTTGTAGCCAAACTTCGTTCTATTATTTATGAAGTAATACTACCACACAATTAAATTTAACTGGGAAATATGAGAAATGGGCTCCAAGGAAAAAGAGAATATAATCCTCTACATTTCAAATTCTATTCATTATATGGTTCAATTTTTATTTTTTTGGATCTAACAATATATATATTGCCATATCATTTATTAGATTTGTAAAACAAAATCTGAATCATAAAATGAACAAGTCTAAAGTGAACAAGACTTGAAATGTTCGTAAGTTTTACTATTTAATTTGGAGCTACTAGCATATTCTCTTACAATTATCAATTTATTTTTTTAGTGGAAATAACAAAGTATCTTTTGTTGTCTAACAATAACAGGCAGGGTCTACATAGTTTGGGGCAATCAGTAGAATTGACCATTTTTGCACCAAACCACATAGAAATTTTGGCCCAATTCTAAGACCACACTCAACACTGGGTTGGGCCCAGGCCGACAGCTTTGGGTCAGCTGTTGTAACATTGGTGCGGTCGGTTAAATAAGTTTGTGTTGATCAATTGGGTTGGGCCGAAAGAATCTTTTGTGATAGACTTCTTTAAAAAAAAAAAAAAACAAAACAAAACAATTGGGTCTTTTGAATCGAGCCGAGAAACACATGAATGACAAGCTCCTCCAGGAAAAATGAGTAAATTCTCAACAAACACAATCCATTTGTGACTTGTATTTCACTGAGAAGGTATATAAGAGAAGACATAAAAATATGTCATGTCAAGTTCCATTAAGCTTATTCATTCGATCTCTCATCTTCAATTTCAAAATGCAGTTTGTATTGTTTTTGTAAACAACCACTGCTCCAAACAACCAAGGAAATATGAAAAATATATACTAAGAAACACGGATTTCAAATTATAAAAAAGAGATTCGCAATAGAACCTAGAACCAAGGAAAAATAACAAATTTATACTAAAATATATGCAGAATGTAACTAGTGGCGGCACCAACAATTTTTTCCACGTGAGTCAACAGTATTGGAGCTAGGAATTTGTTGATAAGGGAGTAAAAAATAAAATGATTATATATATATATATATATATATTTTTCTGTATTCACAATTTTCATATTATATATAATAATCTAAAATAATATTCTAAATATAATTTAGTATATACAGTACAACTATATTGTACAATAGTTTAAAAAAATTATTAATAGTTTAGAGATCAGTAAGACAACAACTATTGAATGCAAAAATAAATATAAATAAATAGCTAATTATATAATTTTTGTCATATTAATAAGTAATAATATATATATATATATATTATATATATATATATATATATATATAAAACCGAAGTTTTTGAAACTCTCACAATTTTCCACATCATCATTATTTTATTTTTATTTTTATTTTTGATTCTTTTTATTTTAGGTTTTATATCTTATAACAATAATATTAAAAAACGTATACAAACTTGGAGGCCTATTTAAGGGTTTCATAAAACTTGATGGACAAGAAAATATATTTTAAAATAAGCCCTAATTAATACCTAACCATAATAGGAACCAAATTTGACCTAAAAAAACATTAAAAGAGCTTAAAAACAATGAAATAAATCACCTAGACCTAAAATAACGTTTTTTGCATAAAAATACCAAAATCTCTTCTCTCCTTAAAACCCTAACAATTACCATCTCAAAACCCTAAACTCAACTTTACTTTAAGATTAAAAAAATAAGAAGGAGAGAGACTCACGTAAAAAAAAAAAAAAAAAAAACGTAAGTTTTGTTTTTTTTTTTATTTACTTTCATATGTGCCTAAAATTTTCATTTTATCTTATTGTTTTATTATGTTTAGAATTGATTTTCTTATAAGTATTTGGGTTAATTTCTATATTTTGATAGTGTTTTTACGGGTTTAGTTTTTGAATTGAAATTCTAATAATTATTTTATATTGTATATGGTAGATGAAGCATCTCTATTTTTTGGAGAAAAATCAAAATTGCAACCTATGTCTTCCAGCCCAAAGTGTGGTAAATTTTTATATGTTCTTACTTTATTGAGAATTTTTATTTGGGTTCATGTGATTTTTTGTTTTTTTATTGAAGTTTTGATTTTTGGTTGATTAAAAAAACGTAAGTTTTGTCTTTTTTATTTGCTTTCATGTACTTAAAATTTTCATTCTATCTTATTGTTTTATTATATTTAGAATTGATTTTCTTCTAAGTATTTTGGTTAATCTCTATATTTTGATAGTGTTTTTATGGGTTTGGTTTTTGGGTTGAAATTCTAATAATTATTTTATATTGTATATGGCAAATGAAGTATATCTATTTTTTGGAGAAAAATCAAAACTGCAACCTATGTCTTCCAGCCTAAGGTGTGGTAAATTTCTATATGTTATTGCTTTATTGAAAATTTTTATTTGGGTTCATGTGATTTTTTGTTTTTTTATTAAAGCTTTGATTTTCGGGTTGATTAATTATTTGTTTGGATTAATTTCAATTAATTACTTGTTTGGATTCAACGTAAAAGATAATGGAATTAGGTGTTATAAATTTGATAATGTTCCATATTTTGAATTATTTATATTATTTAGACTCTTGGTAGGACTCTCTATTCTCTCCTTAAAACGCTAGCAATTACCATCTCAAAACTCTAAACTTAACTTCACTTTAAAATTAAAAAAATAAGAAGGAGAGAGACTCAACTAAAAGAAAAAAAAAACGTAGGTTTTGTCTTTCTTATTTGCTTTCATATATGTTTGAAATTTTCATTATATCTTATTATTTTGTTATGTTTAGAATTTATTTTCTTCTAAGTGTTTGGGTTAATCTCTATATTTTGATAGTGTTTTTGTGGGTTTGGTTTTTGGATTAAAATTTCTAATAATTATTTTATATTATATATGGCAGATGAAGTATCTCTATTTTTTGGAGAAAAATCAAAATTGCAACCTATGTCTTCCAACCCAAGGTGTGATAAATTTTTATTTGGTATATTATATATGAATTTTTTGAATTTGAAGGGTTTTGTTTGGTTTAGAAGTAGAATTTGTGGATTCTATAAAATTTGAAAGGTTTAAGTTTTGGGGTTTTTGGTATTTGCATCTTAGTAGGTTGATCTTAATTCTTTACCTTATATGTTTTTTCTTTATTGAGAATTTTTATTTTGGGTTCAGGTGATTTTTTGTTTTCGTAATTAAAGTTTTGATTTTTGGTTGATTAATTATTTGTTTGGATTAATTTCAATTAATTATCTGTTTGGATTCAACGTAAAAGATAATGGAATTATGTGTTATAAATTTGATAATGTTCCATGTTTTGAATTGTTTATATTGTTATTAATACGACTAAATAAGATTTGTTTTTATCTTTGTAGTTTATATCAGTTTTGAGTGTGTGTATATATATAACTTTTGGGAATTTTGCTTTATTAATTTAAGAATTGTAAATGACTTTGTAGGTTTCGGTAACTATGTACCTGTAGTGAGACATTGACAATATAAGCATATACATATGGTATTAATATTTTATAAAAATCTTTCTTACAACCTAATAACATTCTACGTTAGACAACACTTCTAAACTAATGAAAAGCATAGAAGTTAAATATTTATTCCCATTGTATTTTATTTAATTAAGACAAATCCATTTTTTTTTAAACGCTAACTAGCAAAATGTCTATAATATGCATATTATTAACCCAATTTTCTATTTCTAAATTTTTTAGATTTTATTATATCAATCTTTTTTTCTTTTAAATTCTTGGTAGACAAATCAGTCTCTCACTAATTCTTTTACCTTAACGTGATGTTGGTTAATTGTCATTTTATTTAACTATCCCATGCATCGCACGTGTTAGCGACTAGTTATATATATATAACCGAAACCTTTGAAACTCTCACAATTTTCCACATCATCATTATTTTCTTTTTCTTTTTATTTTAGATTCTTTTTATTTTAGGTTTTATATCTTATATAGAATCCACCATAAAAATATAAAACCGAAGCCTTTGAAGCTCTCACAATTTTCCACATAATCAATATTTTCTTTTTCTTTTTATTTTAGATTCTTTTTATTTTAGGTTTTATATCTTATATAGAATCCACCATAAAAACAATAGACAAAAGTTAGAATTTTTATTAATATCATTAATATTGAAAAACGTATACAAATTTGGAGGCCTATTTAAGGGCTCCATAAAACTTGATGTACAAGAAAATATATTCTAAAATAAACCCTAATTAATACCTAACTATAATAGGAACCAAATTTGACCTAAAAAAACATTAAAAGAACATAAAAATAAGGAAATAAATCACCTAGACCTAAAATAACGTTTTTTGCATAAAAATACCAAAATTAAATAATTACAAAAATTAAATTGTAAATTCTATCCTACATCAACTTATCACAAAAATCATCATCTATATTTATTATTATTATTATTATTATTATTATTATTCTATATATATATATATATATATATAACCAAAACTTTTGAAACTCTCACAATTTTCCACATCATCACTATTTTTTTTTCTTTTTATTTTTGATTCTTTTTATTTTGGATTTTATATCTTATAACAATAATATTGAAAAACGTATACAAACTTGGAGGCCTATTTAAGGGCTCCATAAAACTTGATGGACAAGAAAATATATTCTAAAATAAGCCCTAATTAATACCTAACCATAATAGGAACCAAATTTCACCTAAAAAAACATTAAAATAGCCTAAAAACAAGGAAATAAATCACCGAGACCTAAAATAACGTTTTTTGCATAAAAATACCAAAATCTCATCTCTCCTTAAAACCCTAGCAATTACCATCTCAAAACCCTAAACTCAACTTCACTTTAAGATTAAAAAAATAAGGAGAGAGACTCACGTAAAAAAAAAAAAAAAACGTAGGTTTTGTCTTTTTTTTATTTGCTTTCATATATGCCTGAAATTTTCATTCTATCTGATTGTTTTATTATGTTTAGAATTGATTTTCTTATAAGTATTTGGATTAATCTCTATATTTTGATAGTGTTTTTATGGGTTTGGTTTTTGGGTTGAAATTCTAATAATTATTTTATATTGTATATGGCAGATGAAACATCTCTATTTTTTGGACAAAAATCAAAACTGCAACCTATGTCTTCCAGCCCAAGGTGTGGTAAATTTTTATATGTTCTTGCTTTATTGAGAATTTTTATTTGGGTTCATGTGATTTTTTGTTTTTTTTATTAAAATTTTGATTTTTGGTTGACTAATTATTTGTTTAGATTAATTTCAATTAATTATTTGTTTGGATTTAACGTAAAAGATAATGGAATTAGGTGTTATAAATTTGATAATGTTCCATATTTTGAATTGTTTATATTATCATCTCAAAACCCTAAACTCAACTTCACTTTAAGATTAAAAAAATAAGAAGGAGAGAGACTCACGTAAAAAAAAAAAAAAAAAAGGTAGGTTTTGTCTTTTTTTTATTTGCTTTCATATGTGCCTGAAATTTTCATTTTATCTGATTGTTTTATTATGTTTAGAATTGATTTTCTTATAAGTATTTGGGTTAATCTCTATATTTTGATAGTGTTTTTATGGGTTTGGTTTTTGGGTTGAAATTCTAATAATTATTTTATATTGTATATGGCAAATGAAACATCTCTATTTTTTGGAGAAAAATCAAAACTGCAACCTATGTCTTCCAGCCCAAGGTGTGGTAAATTTTTATATGTTCTTACTTTATTGAGAATTTTTATTTGGGTTCATGTGATTTTTTGTTTTTTTTATTAAAGTTTTGATTTTTGGTTGACTAATTATTTGTTTGGATTAATTTCAATTAATTATTTGTTTGGATTCAACGTAAAAGATAATGAAATTAGGTGTTATAAATTTGATAATGTTCCATATTTTGAATTGTTTATATTATTTAGACTCCTGGTAGGACTCTCTCTTTTCTCCTTAAAATCCTAGCAATTACCATCTCAAAACCCTAAACTTAATTTCACTTTAAAATTAAAAAAATAGGAACGAGAGAGACTCAACTAAAAAAAAAAAAAAAGAAGTAGGTTTTGTCTTTTTATTTGCTTTCATATGTGCCTGAAATTTTCATTCTATCTTATTGTTTTGTTATGTTTAGAATTTATTTTCTTCTAAGTATTTGGATTAATCTCTATATTTTGATAGTGTTTTTGTGGGTTTGGTTTTTGGGTTGAAATTTCTAATAATTATTTTATATTGTATACAGCAGATGAAACATCTATATTTTTTGGAGAAAAATCAAAACTGCAACCTATGTCCTCCAACCCAAGGTGTGGTAAATTTTTATTTGGTATATTATATATGAATTTTTTGAATTTGAAGGGTTTTGTTTGGTTTTGAAGTAGAATTTGGGGATTCTATAAAATTTGGAAGGTTCAAGTTTTGGGGTTTTTGGTATTTGCGTCTTAATAGGTTGATCTTAATTCTTTATCTTATATGTTTTTTCTTTATTGAGAATTTTTATTTTGGGTTCATGTGATTTTTTGTTTTCTTAATTAAAGTTTTGATTTTTGGTTGATTAATTATTTGTTTGGATTAATTTCAATTAATTATTTGTTTGGATTCAACGTAAAAGATAATGGAATTATGTGTTATAAATTTGATAATGTTCCATGTTTTGAATTGTTTATATTATTATTAATACGACTAAATAAAATTTGTTTTTATTTTTGTTGTTTATATTAGTTTTGAGTGTGTGTATATATAACTTTTGGGAATTTTGCTTTATTAATTTAAGAATTGTAAATTACTTTGTAGGTTTCAGTAACTATGTACTTGTAGTGAGATATTGACAATATAAGCATATATATATGGTATTAACATTTTATAAAAATTTTTCTTACAACTCAATAACATTTTACGTTAGACAACACTTCTAAACTAATGAAAAATATAGAAGTTAAATATTTATTCCCATTGTATTTTATTTAATTATGACAGATCCATTTTTTTTTAAACGCTAACTAGCAAAATGTCTATAATATGAATATTATTAAACCAATTTTCTATTTCTAAATTTCTTAGATTTTATTATATCAATCTTTTTTTCTTTTAAATTCTTGATGGGCAATCAGTCTCTCACTAATTCTTTTACCTTAACATGATGTTGATTAATTGTCCTTTTATTTAACTATCCCGTGCATCGTACAAGTTTATTATATTTACATGTAATATCAATTAAATAAAAATATATGATAAAGAAGAGCACAACACAACACATGTTTTTACAAACTAAGAAGAAGCTCTTCTAAGGAGAATGGATCAATTTAATTCCGTGTGTATTGTGTTCCTTCTCTCTCAAATCCAAACAAAGATTTTCAGCCATCCTCTCTCTTTCTATCTATCTATAAAGATCTGTGTTTTCTCTTTGCCCCTCTCTCTCTCTGTACGGACCCAGGAGGGGGCCCAAGGAGCCCGGGACCTCTGCCCAAAAAAAAAAAAAAAAAAAAAAATTGCTGCGCCGCCACTGCCGTCAGCCACTCCACCGGCCATCCATGCGAGACACAGGCCGCCGCCGCCACTTCCGATACCGGCTGCTGTAACCTCCAACCTCCATCCCGAATCCCAATCTGCCTATTTCAAGTATTTTATTTTTCTCTCTTTCGACTTCGTAACTTAACATTGATTTTGATATGATTTCTCTCTCTCTCTCTCTCTCTCCACTCCATACGTTTATAATGTTTGTGAATCTGTCATCTGTAAATCTGTGATTGTGTTTGGGAGTATCCAATACTGTTTTTAGTTTTTGCAACTGCTGAGTGTTTGATATAGTGAGATGAGAGTTGTGATTGGGGCAGAGGGTGAGTGACAGATATAAAAAAAGAGACAAAAAGATGGAGATAAGGATACATAATATAATAAAAATGTCACGCAAATTTAACAAAACAAAATTGGGACTTGCCCACATTGCTAACTCATAATGCTATAGCTAATATTTTTCATGTCCGTGCTTCCTATTAGAGAAGTGAAGAATGAAAATAGCACGTTTTAGTGGGAAAAGACGTAAATCAATGAGTAAATGATTTTCTTGGACTTCTTTCTAACAGGAAAAACTGTGCGTTTGAGCACTCTGATTCTTTCGCTGATGCATACGCCAAACAAGGTGATAAGCACACTTAATGTTGCTGAAGCATTCGTTTCTAGGAACCTGGAAGCGGAGTCTCTGGAGGAAGAGTTTCAAGTTCTTCACAACCCTTTGTCCATCTCCACAAGCCCCTCGCAACTACATAGTTTCTAACAACATTTCTATAACTGAGTACTGCAAAAATGGCCAGGTCGACTTTGCTCGGAACCTGTTCGATGAAATGCCTACACGAACTGTTGTCTCATGGAACACCATGATATCAGGTTACTCCAAATGGTGGCAATACTATGAAGCTCTGAAACTAACTTCCTTTATGCACAGTAGTAATATAAAGCTCAATGAGACCACTTTTTCGACTACGTTAAGTGTATGTGCGCGTTCCCGGTCGGTTTGTGAGGGAGAAGAGCTACATTGTCTAGTTTTGAAATCTGGGTTTGAGAGATTTGAGCTTGTGGGTAGTGCATTGTTGTACCTTTACGCAAGTTGTATTGATATTGAAGGAGCAAAGCGGGTGTTTGATCAGTTGCACGGTGAAAATGAGTTGTTGTGGAGTTTGATGCTTTTGGGGTATGTGCAACGTAACTTGATGAGTGAGGCTTTGGATGTGTTTAATAAGATGCCATCTAGGGATGTTGTGGTGTGGACTACATTGATTTCTGGGTATGCGAGGAGCGAGGATGGCTGTGAATGGGCTTTAGAGTTGTTTAGGAGGATGAGGGGGATTGGTGAGGTGAAGCCTAATGAGTTTACTTTGGATTGTGTTATAAGGGCTTGTGGAAGACTAGGAAGCCTAAGAGAAGGGAGGATTGCTCATGGGCTTTTGATAAAATATGGATTTGAATTTGATCACTTGATTGCTAGTGCATTAATTGAATTCTATTGTGATTGTGAAGCTATTGATGAGGCCAAGAGAGTTTATGATTGGATGGGAAACCCAAGTTTAAATGCTTCAAAATCCCTTATTGGAGGGCTTATATTTATGGGTAGGATTGTAGATGCTGAGTTTATTTTTGGTAGGCTAGTTGAAAAGAATCCAGTATCATATAATTTGATGATTAAAGGTTATGCAATGAGTGGCCAAGTCGAGGAATCTGAGAAACTGTTTAATAGAATGGCGGAAAGAACTATAATTTCTTTTAATACCATGATTTCTGCGTATTCCAAGAATGGAGAAATTGATAAAGCTTTGAAGCTGTTTGAAGAAACAAAAGGGGAAAGAAACCCAGTGACATGGAATTCAATGATGTCAGGTTATATTCAAAATCATCGACATGAAGAGGCTTTCAAACTATATGTGACTATGCACAGATTATCAATAGACCATACTAGATCAACTTTTTCTGCTCTTTTTCGTGCCTGTGCATGCCTTGGATCTCTTCAGATAGGAGAATTACTTCATGCCCATGTGATCAAAACGCCATTGGAATCAAATGCTTATGTTGGAACATCTCTTGTAGATATGTACGCCAAATGTGGGAGCATCTCCAATGCACAAAAATCATTTAGTAGCATCTCTTCACCCAATGTGGCAGCGTGGTCTGCTCTTATCAATGGATATGCACATCATGGGCTTGGCTCCAAAGCAATTTTACTCTTTGAGGAAATGTTAAAGCAAGGAGTTGTTCCCAGTGGAACTACCTTCGTGGGGATTCTGTCTGCTTGTGGTCGTGCTGGTCTAGTCGATGAAGGGATGAAATTTTTCCACTCAATGGAAAAAAGTTATGGAGTAACACCAACTTTGGAACACTATGCATGTGTGGTGGATCTTCTTGGCCGTTCAGGCTATCTACAAGAAGCTGAGGAGTTCATAAAAGCAATGCCTATTGAAGCAGATGGGGTTGTCTGGGGAGCTTTACTTAGTGCCTGTTGGTTCTGGACAAAAATGGAGTTGATTGGGAGAGTGGCTGAGAAGATCTTCAATTTGGATCCTAAGTCAGTATCTGCTCATGTTATTCTGTCTAACATGCATTCGATATTGGGCAAATGGGGAGAGACGATGAATGTGAGAAAGAGATTAAGGAGCTTAGGCATAAAAAAGGCTCCTGGGTGTAGTTGGATTGAGTTGGAAAGCAACGTTCATGTGTTCTCTGTAGAAGATAGAACCCATCCTCATTGTAATGCCATTTATGCAACTTTGGAGCATTTAACGTCAAATATAAATTCCCTTGTTCAATAAGATTTTTATTTGGGTTTATATCAATAGTGGAGGCTGACTTCTTTAAAGCAAAATACCCTTATTGATAAAGGTCATGTTAGTTGTGTGATTCATTCTCCTATCTCATAAACAAGAGGAAGTGTGGGCCTTTTTTGTGATTTTTCCGTGCTTTCTTATGGAAGCAACCGGTTTAACCATTTCATGGGAGTAGCACTACTTGCACAATCCAGTCCTAGAAAACTACAGAGGGTAAGGTGGGCCTCTTATAGATTACAGTATATACAGACTAGTGGATTGATTCTGTCTCCATTGTATTTTATCTTTTCATTTTTTCTTCTCTCCTATGCATGTCATTCTCTCTCTATGTGATAGTTTCTTGTTATACATATTTCTCCAACAGATACTGCTCTCAAAGAGAGAAGAATTATGCCATTAAAAGAGAAGGGAAAGATTATGTTCTTGCTGAAATCTAAAGAAAATGAGTAACAAAATTTTCCCTTTTTGCTGTAATTAAAAAAAAAAAAAAAAAAGGAGAAGAAACATGATTGAAAAGGGAGAAAAATCTGGATTGGAACTTGCAGATAGAATTGAAGAACACTCAAGAGGATTTTATTCTTGTATTCTTTATGTCCTAAACCAACTGTAGTAAATAAAGAAGTGTTCTTTAAATCTATGTGCTTCAGTTTATGTTTTTTTTCCTTGTTTGGAATCGAAGGTTGTCTTTAGGAATAGTTAACAATCAAGGTTTACCTTGATTGGAAGTAGAACTGTAAGTCAATAGAAAATACATGATACCTCTAGTCTTTGATGTCAGTAGCTAGAAAAATTCACACCAACCAACATAGTGTTGGAATGTTGCACCATAGATGTTCTGGGTTTAGTAAAACCAAATGGGTGTTTTCTTTGGGCTTGTAATTTATATGTCTCTTGAATGGAACTACTTATCAGGAAAAAAAAAAAAAAAAGGTTTCTTGAATGGAAGAAATAATAGAATTTTCAAATGCAACTTCAGTGAGGGTGACTATTACCATCAGGGACTGCATATATTTGGGATTTGGACATTTAGGCTTCAGGGCATATCCATGTCTAAGGTCCAGACTAGAATCTGGCATCCCTGCCCTACCCTATTGAGCATCCTGTTCATGTTAGTTGGACTTCTCTTGTTGAAAATTGATAATTAAACGTAGATTCTCTCAGACGCCCTTGTCTGGTTTGATGTTCCTTCTTTAGTACAGCCTTTTATCTTCCATACCAAAGAATGATTACTGCAAGTCTAGGGATGTAAACAAGTCAGGTGGCTTTGGCCTGGCTTGCCTCAATGAGGAACTACCAGAGCTCAGTCTCAGCTTGAGCCTCAAGATCGGCTTGTGGGGTGCTCGATTGGGCTCACGAGTAGTTTGAACTCGGGAAGTTTTATATTGGTCTGTATATCTTGAATCTGAAATGGTCCCAGTAGAAGCACCCGAGAAACAAAACTAATTGTACTTGATCCATCTTGGAAAACCTTCTCTCATGCACATTAGCAGAGAATGACACGGGTTCTTTTGTAACGGAAACATGGCTCCTTAGTTCTGAGTTTTATTCCAAGTATTCTTGCATAGTATTTAGAGTGCGAGAGTGTGGATCAAGGCTTTTCAAGGTGCCATTCTTCTATTCATCTTCCAAACTCGGATTCCTAGGGGTGAAGGTTGTGACAGTCTTTGTTGGTGTCTTAATGGAAGTAGGAAGTTTGACATTCGGTTTTTTTATCATAAGATTCGAAATGCAACTCTTTCTACTTTCCCTTGGAAGGGCATTTGGAAAGTTAAGGTTCCTAAAAGGGTGGCATTCTTTATGTGGACTGCAGCTCATGGTTCGATTCTAACTTTAGATAATCTTGTATTTTGTGGTCGCCCTTTGGTGATTCGTTGTCGTATGTGCTGTTGTAATGAAGAATTTGTGAATCATTTGCTAATTTTTTGTCCGGTAGCTCATTCTTTGTGGATGTATATGCTTCGGTTGTTTGGATCGATTGGGTTATGCTAGGTTCAGTTGCAGACTTATTATTTTGTTGGTATTATTGGCTTGAGAAGCATAATTCTGATGTTTGGAATTTGGTTCCAGGATGTTTAATGTGGACTATTTGGATTGAACGTAATTGGTGTTCTTTTGAGGATAGTGGGAAATCTTTGGTTCAATTGTTAGATTTATGCCAACGGACCCTCTTTGATTGCTCTCGGTATTGGGGTCTCTCAGATTGTTCTACACTTATGGATTTTCTTTTATCTCTTAGAATAGCTTAGTGGCTACTTGTTACTTTTTGTTTCTTTTTACTCTTTGTTCACTACCATGAACTCTATGTATTTTTCTTGCTATTCCTTTTTCAATAATATTTTCTTCTTACTTATCAAAAAAAAGGATGAAAGCTCCCGGTCTCCATCAATTTTTGAGCTGGACTTTTTACAAGGTGTCATTTCTCTATTTATCTTCTTTTCACACTTTTTTATTTTTTTGATTTGTTTAGGCCCCCCTTTTTTATTTTTATATTTAAAAATACATCTTTTATTAACTTTGTGCTCTTTTCCTTTTGAGGTGACTCTCCTTTGCTTGTGGGGTTTTTATTTTTAATTATTTAATAAATTAATTTTTAAATTCTTTTTGTTAGAAACTTAAAATATGGTTAGAGATATGAAATATTCTAAGACTTTAATTTTCTCTTACTTTTGTGAATATGACAATACAAATAACTGTAAAATATACTATAAAAAATTTGAAACTATGAATATATCATAAACTATATTTAAAAGCAGAAGCGGAGAGAAAGTTGAATCCTAAAATTAAGGTTGTTCGTCAATGTAAGAAAAAAGCCCATTTAAAATTCTGCAACTTTAAAAGTTAAAACGCGAAAGGTTGTACCGTATGAGTCTTAAAACTCTAAAAAATCAAATGTTAAACCTATTCATTCAACACAAATCAGCAAAAGAAAAACCCTTCCCTCCATTTTTTCAATATTCATTCTAACTGCCATTTGCTCTGTTCGTTCTTTGCCCCATTTCATCTCTGCAATAGTATATTCTGAAGGTTAGCATGCTTTTTTCGTTGCTTTTATTTTATTTTTATTATTATTTTTTCCCTTTGAATTGGTTATGAACTAAGAATATGAGTTAGTTTTGGGTGTTTTGGTTGGGTTGGTTTTGATTTAGGTTTTTGGGTTTCTGTCTCAAAGCTAGAATATTTTCCTTTGATTTGATTATAACTAAGATTTTTGACTTAGTTTTGGGTATTTTGGTTGGGTTTTAGGTTTTTTGGTTAGATTTGTGTTTTGGGTTTTTGTATCAAAGTTTTGTCTTTTCAATTTATATTCTTTGTTTGTTTTTTTAACTTTTTGAATGAATTCAGGAATATAGGACTAACGCAGGAGATTAACCGCTGGTTGAATGGTGAACTTGTCAAGGTAAAAAAAAAGAACCTTTGTTTGGGTTTTTTTAATACTATAGTTAAATTTTTTTTTTCTTTTTTTAGAATTATATAAGAAACTTTTATTGAAAAAAACACAAATGCTCCTGCACCTTCAAGAAGAATAGCAACAAAAGCCTCCAAAACAAAGTATTTACAAAAACTTAACAATACTACTAACCCATCTAACAATTTATGTATGTAGGATTAGTGATAATCTGTTAATCCAGTTCCAGATTTTTATAAATACAAATGGATCCCACAGATCTCGGATTAAAGCCTGATTTATAATCTCTTCATGTCATAATATAAGTTATTGTGTACAACCTGCGATTTTGTTTTAATGTTGTTGTTCGGCAATGGATTTTTTTTTTCTTTTTCTTTCTGCCATGCGTTTTAAATTTTTTTTTATTTTTATGGGAAAGGCTCAAAAAGAAAAATTAAGGAATAGAGGACATGGTGTGTGTACAATGTCTCAGGTAAATTTGGAGAACTATGTTGAATGGTTCATACACTAGGAAGTTTCTTTTTGCCTATAAATTGAAGAAAAAAAAGAACTATGAAATTAAAGCAGAAATAATAGTCTATCTAAAGTGAAGGAAATGTCTATGCTTGATGAAAAGAAGGAATTTCAGCATCAAATCTGTTCTCTGATGTAAAAAGTTAAGAAAACAAAAAAATATTTTAACTACTTGATGTGTTTAAATTTGTTCAAGATGAGATTTTAGATGCATTTCCTCCATAATGTACTTCAACTTTGGATATCGGTTTGGTAAAAATTACTAAAGAACTATTTGAATTACAACTTATCAAAAAATAAAACTGTTTGAATTACAAGAATTCTAATATGCTTGACACTATAGTGCTTATGACCATTACACACTTGAAACTTCCATAGTGGAAATTTGGTGGCTAGAATTGTAAGATGCATTCTTAGAATTCAGACTACAAAAGATTGAGCAAAGTGTAACTTGGAAGAGAAAAAATATGTATTTTTTTTTTCTTTTCCAATTTTGTTTTAGGTTCTTTTGTTCTTTAATGGTTTTCAAAGATTTAATTTAGATGTCGTTTGTGTATTAAAAATTGCATTTGTTAACTCTGTTCAATGCTTTTTTTTTTTTTTTAATCTATTTAAGATTAGAACATCAATCTTGGGCGTCTACATCTCAATTTGGATTTCCCTAGTAGGAGTAAGTGATTTTGTTGCTTAGTGCTAAGGCTATAAAAGATCTTATAATAGTTTGAATGGATTATGAATAGAAGTGCACTTCAAAGAAATTTTTTTGGAACATAGGGCTCAAAAGGTTGTATTCATTTCTATCTTTTCAAAGGTTACATTTAAATAGGTCTTCATTATGCGATTGCCTCTAGTTGGACAACAATCACTCATATAGCACATCCAAGGGAGTCGATTCCGTATCGTACTAGCCGGTATATATTGTACCGGCAAGCAAACCGGTACATATAACTCCCCTGTTTTGTACTGGAAAAAATACCGGCTGTACCGGCCAATTTCGGGCAATACCGGCAGGTACAGAAAAAAGTTTTTTTATTTTTTTTTTAAGTTTTGTAATTTTTGAATTTTTGTTAGGGCAAAATGGTAACTTATTTGCATTAACTTATTAGTATTATTTGTTTTCTTAGTATGCAATGGTAACTTTTAAGCTTTCTATTTTTTATATTATGTTTTTTTTTCTTTTCTTTTAATTGATACTAAAGTCTAAAACCATGAATAATTAGTTCTAAATTGAGGAAATGTTTTATGGTAAACTTTTATATTTATTATAATATATATATATATATACACACACACACATACATACATATATATATATATATATATATATTTATAAATATAAAAAATAGCAGTAAACCTGAAACGGTACACCGGTATTGACCGGTATCCAAAATATATCGTATCGCTGGCCAAACCGATACAGCCTCTGGTACAGTATTGACTTCCTTGAGCACACCATAGAATCCAGTTTGAGGGGATTTCTATACATACTGTAGTTTTTGTAGGTGAATGGTGAAAGCTCAATTCATCCAAGTGAAATAGAGCTATCACTTACAGTTCATTAGGGCCAGAATATGGCTAAGCTCACTAAATTGTTTTTTGGTTAATGAGCTCTTAGACTTAATTTCTGCTATGGGGAATTTTGGACTTTTGACCTTGTTATTGAACCTGACTCTATATCGCACAATTGTCTTCTTTTTTTCTTTTTTTCTTTTTTGTTGTTGAAGTGATTGGCATTAAGAAAGCCTTTAATAAAAATATTAATTGTTGTACATCATGCAGAGTGCCTTAAATATTATTACAAGCTTTTGGAACTTTAGAAAAGAAAGGGAACACGTTTATATGCTTTAATATTTTCACCCATTTGTTAGATATTATATTTTGTAATCTTCACCTATTCATGTATGGTCAGTAGTGTAAAAAAGCATATTACAAGTAGAACAAATGAATGGATGTACTACATTACCCGGATGAATTTTAATGTATTTTATTATATTGTTATGTCAAATTGGTGGTTTTTTAAATATGTAAAATGTTCTCGTGCATTGCGCAGGTTAAATGCTAGTCTAATACTATATATAATAGTAGAAGATTTTTCCTACAATTAAGTTCGTACTACCATGTAAGAAAAAAGCTTATCTAAAAATCTGCCATGTTTACAATTAAAAAACGATAAATTATATTGTTTCAGTAGCACTGCAACACCATTTAATAGCCTCTCGATATAAAAAGAAAACTAGCTGCTTAAAAAAATTAAACATTAAACCCATCCAAACAGAAAGTGGAGAGAGAGAGAGAGAGAGAGAGAGAGAATGATAGAGAGAGACATCCTGTTAGGCATAGAAAGGGTAGAGAGAAAAAATTTGAGAAGTCAATCACGCATTTGGCTCCATCAAGCCTTGTACCCTCCACCGGTATTTTTTGGTTCTTTAAATTTGGGGTCAAATATGATTTAGGTCTGGGTATTTTGGTTAAATTGGATTGATTTTAGGTTTTGGCCTAGATTCGGTTTTGAGTAAGGAATTTGGATTAGAATGGTTTTTAATATCAATTATCTATCTTAGATTTGGTTTTCTGTGTGTATGAAATATGACTTAGTTCTGGTTATTTTAGTTGGATTGGTATGGATTTAGGTAATTTGGTTAGATTTAGCTTTATTTTTGAGAATTGGGGGCTCTCTCTTAAAACTTTTCTCTTCCCAATTTGATGTACTATAAGTCTTCGTAATTTAATATATATTTTTTTGTTATATACTTAAAGATTATAGAAATTATATAAAGATTGTTTTAGTTTTGGGTCTTCGCTGTAAATTAATGGAACTAAAAACATTTACATGTGATTGTTTTTAATGATATCTTTGGGATATAATTAGCATAAGATTGAACGTTGTGCTGATATTTATTCTTCTTTTGCAATTTTATTTGAGGTTCTTTTGTTCTGTTATGCTTTGTGCAAATTTAATTTTGAAGTATTGATCGTGAAGACAACAATCATTGAATGCATAAACAAATAGAATTAAATAACTAATCATACATTTTTATCAAATTAATAATAACTTATTATATTTATAAGTTATATCAATTGAATATAAAAAAAATAGAATAAATAAGAATAGTAACACACTTAGGAGTAGGGCTGGGACTAAGTATGAAACTAAGAGAAACAATTAATACTCCAATAATACAATTTTCTTTTGAAGTGTATGGTTTTTTAAATATACACGTGGTCACTCTTTTGGAATTAGAGTAAGCAGTATAAGATTTCTTTGACTTGGAACTGTGTAGAGCACTTATCAAAATACTTGATCGGACATAGAGAAAAACTAGTAAAACATAAATACAGATCAGATATAGAGAGAAAAAAAGAAAAAAAAAAAAGAAACATAAAAACTAAGGATCATGTTCAAGCTTATTTCAATTGGGCTTTGCAAAAAATTTAAAGCCAGTGTGTTCAAATTTTTATTGTAGGGGTCAAAACAATTTTTTTTTTAATTATATATTATTTTTCTTTTTGGCCCAGATTATGGGGTTCCCCTGGGCTGGTTTTGGAGCTGCCCCTGTATGGGAGTAGATAATTCTACAAGTTCACTCTATTTTAAAGTAGTTTTCCCCCTCATTTTCACAGAAGTTTCTACATGACTTTAACATATACCTACTTTCCAAGAAATGAAGACATTTGTGTGCATTTGATTAACATGACATTTTTTATTTGGACTAATTATACACTCGACAATTTGATTTGACATTTAATAAATACATCAGCTAAAAACAATACAAATGACATATAATTTCAAGGCGTAAAATTTTTTTAAATATAAAGAAAAAAGGCATCCCCACCCATTTTTCTCCTCATTTTGAGAAGAAAATATTTTGGTGGGCTTGGGAAGAAAATACTCGGACCCTACTATTTATTTTCCTTCCTCCCCATTTAACCAAACACATTCCAAAAAAGTTTTCATTCTCATTTTCTCTCCAAAGTTTTCCATCCACTCTATTTCATCTCCAAACAAACATACCCTAAGAGAGTAAAATTCAAAAACTCCAAAATTTCAAAGATGTGACCTAATAATAAAAAATAAATCAAATTATAAATAAATAAAAAAACAAAAAACAAAAAACAAAGAAATTTCATTAAAATCTATCTACTACTATAAATACTAATGAATAGGATCCTGAGTCTGCCATCCTCTTTTTATCCAAAATAAATAAATAATAGAGCCCCATTTGATTTGAGGATATTTTGTGAAAAACTCATTTTTTGATTCACTATTTTCTAGTGAATTTTATGTGATTTATTACTGAAATCCATCTTCTTTGAAAAAGTACATTTTAGGACTTTATATAGTCGAAAAATAGGGGTTTGGGGCCACTCCCAGACGGTATGAGATTTGTTTCAAACTTAGTTTAAATGCAAAAAACTTGTCTTTCATAGTTTCTGGAACCCTAGCATGCGTACGCATGCCTGTGTATGTGTATGCATGCAGGAAGTGTGCGTATGCGGAGCTTGAGTATGTGTACGCATACACGTGTATGCGTACGCACACCCTAGGGTTTCTGTGGCATTTCTTTTTCAAAAATAGTTTTATTCTCCAAAAAGAAGTTATATTTTCCATAAACACTTTCCTTAAGTCAATTTTCATTTGATTGGACTCTAAACCAATCTTGGGCCTTAAAGTTCTAACATTATTGGAGAACGGGGGTCCGAGTCGTAAGGGGTACAAAATGCGGTGTCTACAATACACACACACACACATAGAATTTAGTATTTTTCATAGTGAAATCCTTAAAATTAAATGTTTTATAGAGTTAAATTCTTCTTTTAGCATATTCTATAGTGAAATCTTTAAAATTTTCATTTTCAAAATAAGTTACCAAATTGTCTATCATTGCGAGTAAAAAATTTTTAATTGAACTAATGAAGTGTTCAGACATGAATGATCCAAAACTTTAAAAGATACAAGAATACGTTTTACAACAAAAAATGAATTTGATAAACAATACTTCTCTATTACTACTATGACCAATTGGACAATCTTTCTTAAGAAAATTATTGGACTAACTCAAATATTTGGGGGGGGGGTCAAGTCCTATTTTTGGGGGGCTAATTTTTAAAATATTAAATATTTCTATATAGTATAAAAATATTCACACTACCGTGTAGCTCCGCCCCTTACTAAAGAACACAATTTGAGCAACATATTTGAAGTTAAGTTTAGAGATTATCGGTGCAACTAAAATGAATGAAACTACGTACAAATGTACCTTAATAGAATGAGTAAATAGTGAGAAAAAGACTAAACTCTTCCCCAGAAGGAAACAAAGAATTACTAACAATACCATAAACAACTTGACATTATAGCTAGGAATTGAAAGACCAGACAGGGAGTCACACAGAACGTTAGAAGACATTAAACAACAGAAACCGGTACAGAGAGAATGGATAATCCACTGTCCAACATAGATTTTGAGGTGGGCTTGCATTGACTAGAATGCTCCATTGACTTACCCATTTGTCAGTCCCGAAACCAGCCCACCCAGCACTACCGGGCCCAATAATTTTGCCAGTTTTCTGATAACCTGTCTTCGGTTCCTCTTCTTCGTAATATGCAGCAGTGTAGGATCATCAGCAGTTGGGTCCTTGAACTTATAAGAAAATGTTAGTTCTCCTTGCCCTTGCTCCGTCCCATTACTCTCATCCGAATAAGTGTCAACACTTCTACTCATACGTCTTTCCTTTCCTGCAGCACCTTCCAGCAGATCTGTGATGAGCACACGGACTTCACCGATATCTTTGTCCCTTACACCGTGAGTTCTCCGGCACGACCTGAGTTTAACAACCAGTGCAAAGGAGTTCTCTTGGGCCATGGCTATGTCAATGTTGAACTTAACCTTAAAGTTCCACGTAGGATTTGAACCACCTTCTGCGTCAGCCGATGATATTTCCTTGGAAGAACGGAGGTTATTTTTTATGTCCCACATGTAAACCACGGCGTAAGGTTTCATTCTTGTGACATGATTTACATTTTCCAACCCCAGGGCAGACTCAATCACAACTTCTAAAGGCCTGTAAGAGTTAGACATATGGTGTGGCTAGCTATTGGAGAGACTGGCTTGGGTGAGCGAATATATATGCACTAATCTATATATATATATATATATATATATATATACTCGTTTGTGTTTATTACACACCCGACACACTTTAGTGTACACATAATATACACAAACTGCAATTTGCAAGAGAATCTTTGACTTGATTTAAAACAACTAGTTTTATTGTATCATATAATTATGTATATACAGTGTACACTTAGCTGTCTCAAGTCTCAACTTGTCATCCTTTTTTTTTTTTTTTTTTTGCTGAACAAGATTCTGAGATTCTCAACTTGTCATTCATTTATAAGCGCGTGTATGCACTCATTGGTAAAGAGATAAACTGGAAAGAGTCCTTTGTGTGGGTGGGGGTGGGCCGGTCAATTAAAGCGTGTGCTTTACGTCATTTAAAAGTCAAACCTTATATTTCAAACTAAACCTTAAAGTTTATAATTATTACGAATATATATTTTATAATTTCTTTGGTTTTAAATGGAACCATAATTTTATTGCAGAATACTCGTTAAGAAACAACTTTATATCAATAAAATTAACTTTTTGTTAGATTTTTGATCAATTTTATAGGGTGTAGAATTAATAAAGCCAACTTTTTAAATTTTACTTATCATTTCATTACTATTTTCAATCATTTCATTAATTTATATTAATGTTTTATTAAGTGAACTCCACAATAAAGCATCCTTAACGGATGCCTTACGATGCTATTATTAACTGGGGCCTAAACGCATCAAATTCTACAACCTGGTAAGTGATGAATTGGGGGGACCAAAAAATTACAAAAACCTACTACAGAAACAGGGAAAGCTCGTGGGGTATGACTTTAAGACTAAAATCAGGGGCAGAACTAGGGATAACAATTTTTGCCCGACCCGCGGGTACCCGGCTCGGCTTGACCCTAATGGGCTGGGTTTTACCCTGTCCGATTAGGAATAGGGTAGGGTATGGGTTTAAAAAAAAAAAAAAAAAACCTGAAGCGGGTCCGAGTCAGGTTCGGGTTTTATCAAAAAACTCGAGACCTAACCCAAGACCCGGCCTGAAACCCGCCCCGTTTTAAAACCCGATAGCTAAAATTACTAAAATACCCTCTATATATATATACACACACACCTAAGTATCTAACCCTAATTCCTCTCCTCATTTCTTCACTCAGCCTCCCTGCTTCAATCCGAAGTCCCTCTCCCTCATTTCAGCCTTACTTCCACACTCCGACACAGTCCGACCCTCCCTCTCCCTCATTTCAGCTCAATCCCACACTCCCTTTGCCTCACTCCTACACTCCGACACAGTCTGACCCTCCCTCTTGCCGTTGACTCTTCCTGTCGAGATTGTACATCGCCGATCTCACATCCATCGAAACCTCAGCTCTACTTTCAGGTATTCAACTTCAGCTCTACTTGAAAAGATACCTCATGTTTTTGTTTTTGTTTTTCTTGTTAAGTAAATGAGTAATTAGGAATTGGGAACTTGCTTTGTAAAACTCTTGGAGATTTAAGCCAATTTGTCTGTTATGATTTAGGGATAGGTTGCTTCATAACTTATTTGATTGCTTCAATCAAAAAGATTTTTCTGAAGATGTTTTCATAGTCTTTTTCGGTCTCTTCAACTACTGTATAGTGCATAGTCATATTTTCTAATGTCTTAGCATATTGTTACTTTTTTTCTTATGGGCAGCTAGGGTAAATTTTTATATCATAAATGGCCACTCTACATTTTGTTTTATGTCATTGTCATGGCCACTCTTTTCTTTATCATTGGATTCTGATCTTTTTAAGCATTTTTATTGTTGTATTTGTTTTAAAAATCAGTATAGGTGGCTTTCCTTGAAAACCAGTGCTTCCACAAGCTCAAAGTCTACTTTTGAGGAAAAGTTCCTTTCGCAGCGGTCTCAAACTTCAGGTTTGTTGCTCTTTACAATCTCCTTTTACAATGTTTGGTTTATAATGCTGCCATGGCCTATGAGACTAGGAATTTTAAGTTATGTGGTGCAATTTTTCATGTGTAACTTGTAGGTTGTGGTTGTTTGTTTGTTAGTAGCAAGCTTAAAACTAGGTGGTTCAGATCTTGGAAGCTTAATAAATAAGATGATTTCTGGCTTAATTTTGAGCTTCAATTGTCCTGTGGTTATAGTTTCTTAATGTCATACTCATATTTACATGATCTAGTAGCACGAGATTCTTTGAGTAGGATATAATTGTTTTTCCCCTCTGCTGATAGTTTTCATGTTTTGGCTTCAGCCTTAGGGTGGACCATATGCAAAGTTGCAAACATAAGCATATAGTTTTGAAAGTTATATATTGCTAAACCATATAATTTAAAATAAAATGAGAAAAATTAATGTATTCATTCTTTTTTCTATTACCACAAGAATATGATTCTTTAAAATACATGAAAGTTTTAAAATTTTGAAAATATTGCTAATATTGGGGGATATTTTCCTAGGTTTCTGTATTTTAAAAATACATCGCTTGTAATTAAAAATATTGTTTGGGTTGTGATGACAATGGCAGTGAAATATTGTTTTTTCCTAGGTTTTTGCTGGTTACAATTTGATGAAGTTTATTGCATTTTTTAATTCATTGTTGTTGTAGGTTCTTCAACTATATCTGGAGATAGTACAATTCAATCCATTCTTGATGATGGGGAGCCAAATGAAGATGATGGGAGTTGTGCCACAATTGATGGGAGTTGTATCACAATTGATGAAGATTAAACATTTTGTATTAATTTAGTAACTTTTCTAATTTCTTAGACTTGTTGGATTAATTTGTTGGTTTGTAATTATTCTAAACTTGTGGGATTTATTTTGTAACTTTTTAATTTCTTGGACTTGTTAGACTTTTGATACTTATTTCTTGGACTTGTTGGATTTATTTTATTTTTATGTTTAGCTAGTGATTTTAGTTATGATTTCGTTGATTAATGATTAAATGGTTATCTTGGCTTGGAAATTTATTGATTTAACATCTTAGTTATGATGTATTGAATTATGATTATGATGTTAGTTATGGTTTATTGATTTATAATTAACAAGTGATTTATTTATTTATGATTAGTAGCCCATGATTTGGACTGATTTGGCATTTGGGCCATGTTATTTAGGCTTGAATTAGAATATGCAAGCTTAATGTAAGTAAAAATAAATTTGGGCTTAAATTTTTTTTTTTTTTTTGTTGGGCCACGAATTGGGCTTGGACCACGTTATCTAGGCTTGAATTAGAATGTGCAGGCTTAATATAGATAAATTAGCTTTTTGAGATGCTAAAAACTGAATTTTTTAGCATTACTATTGTGAATGCTTTAAATTTTTTTAAAAATAAAAATCCTAGCTAGCCTAGTATTTAAAAAAACATTATTTTTTATTTATCTTTTTTGGTAGATGATTGTATTTTAATGTATTAAGAAATAATGATTTTGTGTATTTATATTTTGTTAATATTATATGGATGCCTATTTAGAATTTTTTATTCTTCTTATACTTCGGCTCCCTCTAACTTGAAATTCTGGGCTCGTCCCTAGTTCAGTGTAACAAGACATTGGACCCAACCAAGTCTTTTGAGTAATAAAATGACTATTTCTTTAGTCACTATCAAAGATTTATAGCAATAGACTTAATCCTTTGACTAATCTAGGTCCGTTGTATTTTTTTGGGACTAAAGAGGAAAGGAGAAAATATTGAACATATTTATCTTCCTTAGAAAAGAGAAATTGAAAGAAAAATAATTATTATTTTCACTTTCATGTCCTAATGAAATAGGGAGAATAACAAAAATTCTTGGGCATAAAAATAATTTTTGGAGTAACAAAAATCAGCTTGTGAAGTTTTCTCTCAATTTCCATTCAAATTGGGTGGACACAAATTGTGGGCATGAGTGATTTGAGTTTCTCTCATTTTTGCCTTCTTTCTCTCTCCTCTCCTATCAACCACAAATGAAAACATTATTATATATATTTTTTCTCTTTTTTCTTCTTTTTCTTGGATTGAGATATGGAGAAATTCTTGTATGAACCAAGTGTATAAAATTTGAAAATTAGAAATTCACCTTTATTCTCAACATTTAGATCGATATCAAACACTTTTATTTTCAACGTTTTACCTGCTTTACTTATAGATGCCATGAATGAGAAATTGGATAAATTTATACTGCTCCTAGGAAATAAGTCTGATTCGGTTGTGGTTTCTCGAATTATGAGAATTTTTGAGTCTGTTACACATGAGATCAATCATCAATTGAGACCATTTGCGGATTGATACTTTGGTGGCAACAATGAGTACTATAGCAGGTTACCAAAAAACTCATTCAACTTATATGAATGAATGAGGAAATTATTGTCTACCTACAATAATAGTAGATTCCATTATAAATTGAACCATTTATATGAGAGGAGGGTGTACGAATAATTCTATGAGTTTCTTCCCTTTATCAGTTTTAATTAGGTAGAGAATGAGATCTTGTGTTTAAGACCATGAAAAACTATAAAGCCACATGTATTTTGTATGTTTTGGAAAAACTATCTTATTGTATATGTACTTCTCAAAAAAAAAAAAAAAACTTTATTAGGTGTAATAATTAATAGTTTCTCCAAAAAAAAAAAAAAAGGTGTAATATTTAATAATTTTTAAAATAAAAATATTTTTTAAAAAATACACATGTTCCATATGCCCATCACAATTATAAAAATAATAAGAAAAAAATCAAGAAAATATATGTATGTATGTATGTATGTATGTATGTTTGTATGCGTGTATATATATATATATATAAAATACTCGTGTTATTATTCAACAGGGATGTGAAGATATTTTTTTATGTCTTTGTTTTTTTTAATATATATTCAGCCATTAGTACAATTTTTTTTTTGGCAAATCATTAGGAAAAAAATTTATGACCGCAAATTATTTCACAACTATAATATGGTATAGTGTGTGTGTGGTAGAGGGAAAAATTATGGATTTATATGAAAATGATAGACAACCACTTACGATCTAACACGTTAGAATAATTGTGGTAAAGTTTTGATAAAAATATATTAGCCCTAGAACCACTCAATCACTAGAACAAACTTTTTATATATCTTGGACAATATTATTCATACATCTCTTATATATACAACTTTTGTATATGTCTCTCATCCATATATAGTTGATTTTAAAATTAAAATTACTAATGTAATAATGATGACATAGGTGGGAGACATACATACTGTAAGGACCTGGTTCGGGCATTTCCTTCCTGGGGATGAGTGGACCCAATCTTAGTTAACCCTATACAATAAATTTGTAGAGAGTGGATAGAAGGACTAGGCATTAGTGGATGATACAACGGTCCATGTGGGTTTACAGGATCATCAAGTGAGATTTAGCCAAGTTTTCTAAAGGGAAGTTTGTCCTCGGCCCAATCTGAGGAGCTCTTCCTTGAGTGCTAATGAAAATAGGGGTTGTCCCCGAATCCTCCGAACCTCGAACCCCTTCTTTTCTGGGGGTTCATTCTTTTATATAGTCCTATTCAGCTAATCTCTGTCTTTCACTTCTTGATCATTTGAGCCTGTGTCTGAGGGCTTGTCCCATCAGCTGCCTTTTCAGACCTCTTGTTAGTTGAAGTAACCAAGGTATTACTGTTCAACGGTCAATTCTCCATTAATGTGGCCAGAGTGTCAGTTGCGTGCTTTTAATGTGGGGATGACAGCTCCCCTACAAATTACTCCTTCGCCATATTCCCCCGTCCGACCCTGAGTACTCATCTTTTTCTTTGGTATGCTCTGGGAGGGTGCTTTTGGTGGGGCGCCAACCTTCCCTTCTTCAATATTGGCCGGCCGAGGACATGGTCGTCCTTGGCGATGCTCCTTGACAATTTGGGCCTTCCTCGCTCATCCTCGGATACTGCATTGTTCTCGGCATGGGCCTTGGGCCCGATATGGAGTGGGCCGGGGTTGCCAAATCTTTGGGCCCCACAGTAGCCCTTCAAAATTCTGCTGCCGGGCTCCTCGGGCGGGGAGGAGGATTTTGATGTCCTTGGGTCTTGTCCTAACCTGGCGAATCTTGTCTTCCTGTCAGTACCAAAATCCTTCCAACTGCTCAGGGAACGCTTCTGGCGTTTCAGTACTTGGAGCGCGCCTACACTAAATTTTGGCGGCCTTGTGTCCTTCACGTTCAACGGTATGATGATGTATTGACGGTAGGGATACCTTTGACTTAATGGGTGGGAAAGCCCGTGCGGTTACTTTTAATTGGGGGTATAAATACCCAATCGAACTGATTTGCCCCTTCACTTTTGCATTCAAGAGCTCTTGCGCATATACGCTGAATTTGGTCAAGCCTCCAATCGACCTTACGCCTCCTTTCAACGTAAAAGGCCTGTCCGAGGAGCCTTTCCTCATTTCTGTAAGTTCTCTTCTCTTTTCGATTCATACTTTTCTGCCTGAATTTCTTGTCCTCTTATTCCTTTTTCTCTCTCCTTCATTTTTCCTGCGCCTCTCGTTAGTTCTTTAGGATGGGTAGGTTTAAGAAGTTAATTGAGTTTGAGGAGGCGATGGAAAAATTCGTTGCTGATTATAAGATCCCCAATACAGTGGGTTTGAGGTATTGCAGAGAAGGGGAGTGGAGCATTAGGAGAAAAGAGGGTGAGGTGGCGATTCCTATAATCGCCTTTCTGGAGGGTGGTATGAGGATTCCCATGGGGCCAGTGATGAGGGATTATCTCAAGCACTTCAACTTATCTTCCACCCGGTGTGCCATCAATGTGTTTAGGATCTTAGGTTGTGTGGATGCCCTGAACAAGAAGATGGGGCTGGGGTTTTCCCACCACGATGTAAACTGGTGCTACAACTTCCATTGCCTTAAAAGGAAGTCTTATTACATGAAGGCGAGGGACGATAGGGTCCGGCTCATCCAGTGCCTCCCTGAGTCCAGCAAGGGTTTGAACAAAGACTTCCTTATTGTGTCCGGAGAGTGGCACGATGGCCTTCATTGCCCAACAGTGGAGGGTACACCAGGTGGGGCATTCAGACTAGGAGAGGGTCTAATTTCTTGTGTCTTCGTGCTCTGCTTTGCTTGGCTGTTAACAGGAACTTGTTTTCTTTTATGCAGATTTGCGTGCTTTCGAACGTCACTTTGGCTTGGTCAACAGGGAGGATTTGCAAACCATACTGAGGTCGGAGATTTTTGTGAATGAAGCCGACAACCAAGTTAGAGCCGTTCATGAGGTCCTAGGATACGATCCGATTCAAAAATCGTTCTCGGCTCCAAAGTATGTGATCCGAGCTAAAGATCCTCGACTGCATAAGATCACCGTAGTCGAACACGGATTTTTGATCCCCGAAGGATCTCCCGCTCCTAAGGGCGTACCGCTGGTGGGTACCTCTTCATCACCTCAAGTTGCCGAGACTGAAGGGGGAGAGCCAGGAGAAGAGGAAGTGGTTGACTCAGGTCCGTCCGAGGGCGAGTTTGACGTGTTTAACCAACTCCACTCGCCCGAGGACCCTCCTAACGATTTAGGTGACCCCAGCTTAGCTGAAGTGGACTTTTTATCCAAAGAAGTCTCTCCTTGGTTGAAGATAAGTTTCAAGAGACGACCTCAGACAAGCTTGCTAGCCCTGATTGAGGGGCAGCCGGGGAAAGATGCGCCAGGAAAGTCTCCTCCCAAGCTTCCTCCTCCCCAACTCCAACAGAGTTCGCCATCTGGGTCCAAGCCTACCAGTCCTAAGCAGAAGAAAGATGAAGGAAAGAGGCCTAGGGGGGGCGAAGAGTCCGATCCTTCCAAAGCCGATGACGATGCTCGGCAGCCACAGAAACAACTGAGAGTAGGGCGCCAAGGTCAGGACAAACAGGCTACCGTCCAGCCTGGGGCTCAGGCCTGGCTCCCTACCCCCATGCTCCATGGGAAGCCCTTGATGGATGATGCCTCCCTCAGGGACCCTCGAGGGGGCGAGGGTGCGTATGTGGCTGACGCATTGGGAAGGTCCTTGCTACTCCCCATGGAGATGGCTTAACTGGAGGTTCTAAGGAGCAAGGAGGTCTTCCTTGGCCTCAAACAATGTTTGGGCATTGTAAGTTTTCTGATCACTTGTGATTCTCTTGACTTCCTGTCTTTTGGCTACTTACTTATCGTGCATTGGTTTTAATTGGCAAGCTATCCAGGCTACCTTTAGGTTAGAGGGTATAGCCAGTAGCCAAAGCAGGGCCGCAAACTTGGAGCGTGACAAGCTGCTAGACGCTGCGCAGACCCTCAAAGTCTCCAAGGCCGATCTTTCAAAGGCAAGGGAGGAGTTGGAGGAAATGAAGAGGGTTCGAGACATCGCCGAATCAGGCCTTGCTAGCGCCCAAAAGCAGGCCCTGGATCAAACGGAATGCCTGCTTAAGGCGGAGGATCAGCTGAGGGTCGTAAAAGAGGAGATCACAACCTTAGAAAAGAGGGTGCTCGAGGGAGAGGGGGCCAGAGGCATTGCGGAGTCCGCCTGGGATGAGGCCTTAAAAGCCAAGGAAGAGGCTGAGTCTACCAGGGCTGAGGCTGCGGCTTCCAAAGGTAAGGCCACGCAGGAGGCCTCAGAGGCAGGAGTAGCTGAGACAAAAGCCACCCTTACAGCTTAAGTGCCTAGGGTATGCAGACTTTACTATTCCCAGGTGTGGAATAAAGCCTTGAAACAAGCAAGTGTTGAGGCTTCATCTGACCTGTGGAAGGTAGAGAGTGTGTACTACCCTTTTGCCATTCGTGAGGCTGCTCTTTCCAGCTCCGAGGCCGAGGTGACTCTTGAGAGAGTTGGGGCTGTTCTTGATGAAGACGCCCCGGCTGCTACCACTTCGGGTGAGCCCGCAAAGGAAGCTGATCCTCCTGGGGCCGTTGAGACACGCAAGAGTCCCACTGCGGATGAGCCCTAGGAGGCTGCAAACCCCTTAGCTGATGTCCAAGCCCCTCACGTTGAGGAGATATCTCTTTCAGCTGACCCTCTCCAGGCTGTAATCCCAAGTGGGGGTTACAGGGACCCTGAGACCTCTTCTGCCCAGCCCCTTGAGGGGGGAATTGAGATGAAGCTGAAGAAATGATCCTTCATGGCGCCTTTGCGTTGTTTGTTTGTTTTTTTTTTTTTTTAAGCATTGTAATGGCACTTTTGCCTTGTGTAACTCTTAAAGATTCAATGAAGTGCATATTTTATTTTCCTTTATTCGTCATGTTTGTATTATTACCCTTTTTTTTTTTTGGCACAATCCTGGCTTTAATTGCGCTTCAGCTGACCACATCGATGATTATAATAGCGTATGGAGGTTTATGCAAATGGAGATCTACCTCTCTCTGGTTTTTAATTTAGAACCAGGGTTAGTCGAGGTCCCCAAACCCTTCAATTATTTAATAAGTGTTTAAAGTTATGGAAACATGGGAACTTTCTAGATGTGGGTCGGATTAAGACCAAGTCTATCGAACCCTAAAATGCTTTAAGTGATGCTAATGGGCTTAGTCTTGAGATCCCATTGTAGGAAAGGTCACCATCCTCTGTAGTGCTCATTATTAGAACCAAAGTGGTCAGCCTCGCTGCAGGTTTGGGTCCGCGAACAATACAAGACCTTGGTGCTATTTAGTGCTTAGATCCGCCTGAAGTGACTAGTTTCCCCTCAGGTTTGAGTCCATGGACCATGCAAGACCTTGGTTCTGCCTAGTACTTGGATCCCTCGAAGCAACCAGTTTCCCCGCAGGTTTGACGCCGAGGACTATGCAAGACCTTGGCTCAGCCTGACACTTGGTCTTTCGTGAATGAATAGTTTCCCCATATGCTTGAGTCCGAGGACTGTGTAAGGCCTTGGTTCTGCTTGGTACTTGATTCTTGAAGTAGTTAGTTTCCCCATAGGCTTGAGTCCGAGGACCGTGCAAGACCTTGGTTCTGCCTGGTACTTGATTCTTGAAGTAGTTAGTTTCCCCATAGGCTTGAGTTCGAGGACCATGCAAGACATTGGTTCTATCTAACACTTGTCTTCTGAAGTAACTAGTTTTCACAAAGGTTTGAGTCTAAGGACCATGCAAGACCTTGGTTCTGTCTAGCACTTATCTTCTTGAGTGACTAGTTTCCCCATAGGTTTGAGTCCGAGGACCATGCAAGACCTCGGTTCTATCTAGCACTTGATTCTTGAAGTAGTTAGTTTCCCCATAGGCTTGAGTCCGAGGACCATGCAAGGCCTTGGTTCTGTCTAACACTTGTCTTCTGAAGTAATTAGTTTCCCCATAGGTTTAAGTCCGAGGACTATGCAAGACCTTGGTTCTGTCTAGCACTTGATTCTTCTGAAGTAACTAGTTTCCCTATAAGTTTGAGTCCGGGGACCATGCAAGACCTTGATTCTGTCTAGCACTTAATTCTTGAAGTAGTTAGTTTTCTCACAGGTTTGAGTTCGAGGACCATGTAAGGCCTTGGTTCTGTCTAACACTTGATTCTTCTGAAATAACTAGTTTCCCCATAGGTTTGAGTCCAAGACCATGCAAGACCTTGGTTCTGACTAGCACTTGATTCTTCTGAAGTAATTAGTTTCCCCATAGGTTTGAGTCCGTAGACCATGCAAGACCTTGGTTCTGTCTAGCCCTTGATTCTTCTGAAGTAACTAGTTTCCTCATAGGTTTGAGTCCGAAGACCATGCAAGACCTTAGTTCTGTCTAGCACTTGATTATTCTGAAGTAACTAGTTTCCCCATAGGTTTGAGTCCGAGGATCATGCAAGACCTTGGTTCTATCTAGCACTTGATTCTTGAAGTAGTTAGTTTCCCCATAGGCTTGAGTCCGAGGACCATGCAAGGCCTTAGTTCTGTCTAACACTTGTCTTCTGAAGTAATTAGTTTCCCTATAGGTTTGAGTCTGAGGACCATGCAAGACCTTGGTTCTGTCTAGCACTTGATTCTTCTGAAGTAACTAGTTTCCCCATAGGTTTGAGTCCGAGGACCATGCAAGACCTTGGTTCTGTTTAGCACTTGATTCTTGAAGTAGTTAGTTTCCTCACAGGTTTGAGTCCGAGGATCATGTAAGACCTTAGTTCTGTCTAACACTTGATTCTTTTGAAGTAACTAGTTTCCCCATAGGTTTGAGTCCGAAGACCATGCAAAACCTTGGTTCTGTCTAGCCCTTCTTTCTTCTGAAGCAACTAGTTTCCTCATAAGTTTGAGTCCGAAGACCTTGGCTCTGTCTAGTACTTGATTCTTCTGAAGTAACTAGTTTTCCCATAGGTTTGAGTTTGAAGACCATGCAAGACCTTGATTCTATCTAGTATTTAGTTCTTGAAGTAGTTAGTTTCCCCACAGGCTTGAGTCCAAGGACCATGCAAGGTCTTGGTTCTGTCTAACACTTGATTCTTCTGAAGTAAGTAGTTTCCCCATAGGTTTGAGTCCGATGACCATGCAAGACCTTGATTCTGTCTAGTACTTAGTTCTTAAAGTAGTTAGTTTCCCCAAAAGCTTAAGTCCGAGGACCATGCAAGGCCTTGGTTCTGTCTAATACTTGATTCTTCTTAAGTACCTAGTTTCTTCATAGGTTTGAGTCTGAGGACCATGCAAGACCTTGGTTCTGTCTAGTACTTAGTTTTTAAAGTAGTTAGTTTCCCCATAAGCTTGAGTTCGAGGACCATGCAAGGCCTTGGTTCTGTCTAACACTTGATTCTTCTGAAGTAACTAGTTTTCCCATAGGTTTGATTCCGAGGACCATGCAAGACCTTGATTCTGTCTAGCACTTAGTTCTTGAAGTAGTTAGTTTCCCCAGAGGCTTGAGTCCGAGGACCATGCATGTCCTTGGTTCTGTCTAACACTTGATTCTTCTGAAGTAACTAGTTTCTCCATAGGTTTGTGTCCGAGGACCATGCAAAACCTTGGTTCTCCCTGTCCCCATGCTCCATGGGAAGCCCTTGATGGATGATGCCTCCCTTAGGGACTCTCGAGGGGGCGAGGGTGCGCATGTGGCTCACGCATTGGGGAGGTCCTTGCTACTCCCCGTGGATATGGCCCAGCTGTAGGTTTTGAGGAACACGGAGGTCTTCCTTTGCCTCAAACAATGTTTGGGCATGGTAAGTTTTCTGATCACTTGTGATTCTCTTGACTTCCTGCCTTCTGGCTTCTTACTTATCGCGCATTGGTTTTAATTAGCAGGCTATCTAGGCTATCTTTAGATTGGAGGGTATAGCCAGTAGCCAAAGTAGGGCCGCGAACTTGGAGCATGACAAGCTGCTAGACGCTGCGCGGACCCTCAAAATCTCCAAGGCCGATCTTTCAAAGGTGAGGGAGGAGTTGGAGGAAATGAAGAGGGCTCAAGACATCGCTAAATCAGGCCTAGCTAGCACCCAAAAGGAGGCCCTGGATCAAAGGGAGCGCCTACTTAAGGCAGGTGATCAGTTGAGGGTCACCAAAGAGGAGGTCGCGACCCTAGAAAAGAGGGTGCTCGAGGCAGAGGGGGCCACAGGCGTTGCAGAATTCGTCGGGGATGAGGCCTTAAAAGCCAAGGAAGAGGCTGAGTCTGCTAGGGCTGAGGCTGAGGCTTCCAAAGATAAAGCCGCGCAGTAGGCCTACGAGTCAGGGGTAGCTGAGACAGAAGCCACCCTTAAGGCTCAAGTGCCTGGGGTATGCAGACTTTACTGTTCCCAGGTGTGGAATGAAGCCTTGAAACAAGCAAGTGTTGAGGCTTCATCCGACTTGTGGAAGGTAGAGAGTGTGTATTACCATCTTGCCATTCGTAAGGCAGCTCTTCCCAGCTCCAAGGCCGAGGTGGCTCTTGAGGGAGTTGGGGCTGTTCCTGATGAAGATGTCCCGGCTGCTACCATTTCGGTCGAGCCTGCAAAGGAAGCTGCTCCTCTTGGGGCCGTTGAGACAAGCAAGTGTCCCACTGCGTATGTGCCCTTGGAGGCTGCGGACCCCTTAGCTGATGTCTGGGCTCCTCACGTTGAGAAGGTGTCTCTTTCAGCTGGCCTTCTCCAGGCTGTAGTCCCAAGCGAGGGTTACAAGGACCCTGAGACCTCTTCTGCCCAGCCCCTTGAGGGAGGAATTGAGATGAAGCTGAAGGAATGATCCTCCATGGTTCGTTGAATTTGTTTGTCTTATTTTGTTTTGTTGTTTTTTTTGTTGTTTGTTGTTTGTTTGTTTGTTTGTTTGTTTTTTTTTTTTTTTTTTTTTTTTTTTTTTTTTTTTTTTAAGCATTGTAATGGCACTTTTGCATTGTGTAACTCTTAAAGATTTAATGAAGTGCATATTTTATTTTCTCTTATTCGTCCTGTTTGTGTTATTACTTTTTTTTTTTACTTGCACAATCTTGGCTTTAATTGCGCTTCAGCTGTCCACAATGATGGTTATAATAACGTATGGAGGTTTATGCAAATGGAGACCTACCTCTCTCTTGTTTTCAATTTAGAACTAGTGTAGGTCGAGGTCACTATACTCTGCAGTGCTCATTACTAAAACCAAAGTGGTCGGCCTTGCCACAAGTTTGGGTCTGCGAATAATACAAGACCTTGGTTCTGTCTAGTGCTTAGATCCTCCTGAAGTGACTAGTTTCTCCATAGGTTTGAGTCCATGGACCATGCAAGACCTTGGTTCTGTCTAGTACTTAGATTCCCTTGAAGCAACTGGTTTCCCCATAGGTTTGACGTCGAGGACCATGCAAGACCTTGGCTCAGCCTGACACTTGGTCTTTCGTGAGTGAATAGTCTCCCCATACGCTTGAATCCGAGGATTATGCAAGGCTTTGGTTTTGTCTAACACTTGTCTTCTGAAGTAACTAGTTTTTCCATAGGTTTGAGTCCGAGGACCATGCAAGACCTTGGTTCAGTCTAACACTTGATTCTTCTTGAGTGACTAGTTTCTCCATAGGTTTGGGTCCGAGGACCATGCAAGACCTTGGTTCTATCCAGCACTTGATTCTTCTTGAGTGACTAGTTTCCCCATATGTTTGAGTCCGAGGACCATGTAAGACCTTGATTCTGTCTAACATTTGTCTTCTAAAGTAACTAGTTTCCCCATAGGTTTGAGTCTAAGGACCATGCAAGACCTTGGTTCTGTCTAATACTTAGTTCTTCTTGAAGTAATTAGTTTCCCCTTGGCTTGAGTCCGAGGACCATGCAAGGCCTTGGTTCTGTCTAACACTTGTCTTTTGAAATAACTAGTTTCCCCATAGGTTTGAGTCCGAGGACTATGCAAGACTTTGGTTTTATCTAGTACTTAGTTCTTCTTGAAGTAGTTAGTTTCCCCATAGGTCTGAGTCCGAGGACTATGCAAGGTCTTGGTTCTATCTAACACTTGTCTTCTGAAGTAACTAGTTTCCCCATAGGTTTGAGTCCGAGGACTATGCAAGACCTTGGTTCTGTCTAGTACATAGTTCTTCTTGAAATAGTTAGTTTCCCTCTAGGCTTGAGTCCGAGGACCATGCAAGGCCTTGGTTCTATCTAACACTTGTCTTCTGAAGTAACTAGTTTTCCCATAGGTTTGAGTCTGAGGACCATGCAAGATCTTGATTCTGTCTAGTACTTAGTTCTTCTTGAAGTGACTAGTTTTCCGATAGGTTTGAGTCCGAGGACCATGCAAGACCTTGGTTCTGTCTAGCACTTGATTCTTCTTGAGTGACCAGATTCCCAAAGGTTTGGGTTCGAGGACCATGCAAGACCTTGGTTCTGTCTAGCACTTGATTCTTCTTTAGTGACCAGTTTCCCCACAGGTTTGAGTCCATGGACCATGCAAGACCTTAGTTCTGTCTAGCACTTGTCTTATGAAGTAACTAGTTTCCCTATAGGTTTGAGTCTGAGGACCATGCATGACCTTGCTTCTGTCTAGCACTTGATTCTTCTTGAGTGATTAGTTTTCCCATAGGTTTGGGTCCGAGGACCATGCAAGACCTTGGTTCTGTCTAACACTTAGAGTTTTCTTTACTGCTTGGAGTGGGGGTGCTCATCCTCATTATTGGGGAGACTGCCCTTGGAGTGATAACGGCCTTGAGCTTGCTCTGTCGAAGGGGGAACCCTTCTTCGGTCTAGCTCTTTGGCCCGGCGCACCACTTTCAATTACGAGGCGTCTTTTGGGCTATTTAAGTAACACGCTTGATGCTTCGGTGCGCGAGGCGCATCCTCATTAATATCCTTACGGATTTACGAGGATCCAGCGACTGGGAAGCTTTTTGGAAATTGGACGGAGTTAATACCTCCAGTAATTCTTCCTTAGGATTCTGCGCGGGTTGGTTTTCACCAGCTCTTGCCTTCTATATAAGGCATTTTGGGGTAATCTTTTCTTCTATATAACATCTCTCATCTACGCACGGATCTACCGGCCTTTCAAGCTGGTAGTGATTCGTCAGTGCCCGGTCGTCGTGGGATTAGGAGAGAATCATGGGAAAACCTTGAGGTGGGACCGTCAGCCGTCACGACTTCCTCTTCTTCTTCATCACCAGCGCCACCCATGCTGGTTTGGGAGCTGTGGACGGTCTTAGAACAGGCCTGTCTCCGCCTCTCCCTCCATGCTTAGCTTGGCTTTAAAACAAGCCTGCCTAGGCCTCTCTTTTTTTTTTCTTTTTTCTTTTTTTTTTTTAATTTTTTTTTTAGCTTCAGAACAAGCCTACCTAAGCATTTGTTGTACAATGTAACTTTTCTTTACTTAATACAGAAGTAGCCACATTTCGTTTACTTTACTTCTTGAATCTTTTATTTCTTTGTGATGATTGCCTTCTGAATGAGTACGTTGCCGTTGTTTGTGTTTGTGTTTGTGTTTGTGTTTTTTTTTTTTTTTTTTTTTTTTTTTTTTTTTTTTTTTGTGAACTTGGAAGAAGTGTTGTTATTGATCCTTTCGCACCAACCGTCGCACTCGCTAATTCTCAAGTCCTCCCTACAGATGATGCCAATTGTAGGGACCTGGTTCGGGCACTTCCCCCCTGGGGATGAGTGGACCTAAGCCTAGTTAACTCGATGCAATAAATTTGTAGAAAATGGATAGAAGGACTAGGCATTAATGGATTATACAACGGTTGATGTGGGTTTACAGGATCATCAAGTGAAATTTAGCTAAGTTTTCTAAGGGGAAATTCGTCCTCGGCCCAGTCTGAGGAGCTCTTTCCTGAGTGCTAATGAAAATAGGGGTTGTTCCCGAACCCTCCGAACCCCCCAAACCCTCTCTTCTCTGGGGGTTTATTCTTTTATATAGTCCTATTCAGCTAATCTCTGCCTTCCAGTTGTTGATCATCTGAGCCTGTGTCTGAGGGCTTGTCCCATCAGCCGCCTTTCCAGACCTCCTGTTAGTTGAAGTAACCAAGACATCACTGTTCAACGGTCAATTCTCCATTAATGCGGCTGGAGTGTCAGTTGCGTGCTTTTAATGTGGGGATGATAGCTCCCCTACGAATTACTCCTTCGCCATATTCCCCCGTCCAACCCTGGGTACTTGTCTTTTTCTTTAGTATGCTCTGGGAGGGTGCTTTTGGTAGGGCGCCGACCTTCCCCTCTTCAATATCAACCGGCCGAGGACATGGTCATCCTCAGCGATGCTCCTTGACAATTTGGGCCTTCCTCGCTCATTCTCGGAAACTGCATTGTCCTCGGTATGGGTGTTGGGCTCAATATGGAGTGGGCCGGGGTTGCCAAATCTTTGGGCCCCAAAGATGCCTATTTGGAATTTTTTCTTCTTCTTATACTTCGACTCCCTCTAACTTGAAATCCTAGGCTCGTCCTGGTTTAGTGTAACAAGACATTGGACCCAATCAAGTCTTTTGAGTAATAAAATGACTATTAATTTAGTCACTATCAAAGATTTATAGCAATAGACTTAATCCTTTGACTAATCCAAGTCCGTTGTATTTTTTTGGGACTAAAGAGGAAATGAGAAAACATTGAACGTATTTATCTTCCTTTGTTTAGTTTGCAAAAGAAAAGAGAAATTGAAAGAAAAATAATTATTATTTTTACTTTCATGTCCTAATGAAATGGAGAGAATAACAAAAATTCTTGGGCATAAAAATAATTTTTGGAGTAACAAAAATCAGCTTGTGAAGTTTTCTCTCAATTTCCATTCAAATTGGGGGGACACAAATTGTGGACATGAGTGATTTTAGTTTCTCTCATTTTTGCCTTCTTTCTCTCTCCTCTCCTATCAACCACAAATGAAAAGATTATTATTTTTTTCTCTTCTGTCTTCTTTTTCTTGAATTGAGGTATGGAGAAATTCTATAATGAAATCTTTAAATTTTTCATTTTCAAAATAAGTTACCAAATTGTCTATCATTGAGTAAAAAATTTTCAATTGAACTAATAAAGTGTTCAAACATGAATGATCCAAAAACAATCTTTCTTAAGAAAATTATTGGACTAACTCAAATATTTGGGGTGTCCAAGTCCTATTTTTGGGGGCTAATTTTTAAAATATTAAATATTTCTATATAGTATAATAATATTCACACTACCGTGTAGCTCCGCCCCTTAACACAATGTGAGCAACATATTTGAAGTTAAGTTTAGAGATTATCGGTGCAACTAAAATGAATGAAACCACGTACAAATGTACCTTAATAGAATGAGTAAATAGTGAGAAAAAGACTAAACTCTTCCCCAGAAGGAAACAAAGAATTACTAACAATACCATAAACAACTTGACATTATAGCTAGGAATTGAAAGACCAGACAGGGAGTCGCACAGAACGTTAGAAGACATTAAACAACAGAAACCGGTACAGAGAGAATGGATAATCCACTGTCCAACATAGATTTTGAGGTGGGCTTGCATTGACTAGAATGCTCCATTGACTTACCCACTTGTCAGTCCCGAAACCAGCCCACCTAGCACTACCGGGCCCAATAATTTTGCCAGTTTTCTGATAACCTGTCTTCGGTTCCTCTTCTTCGTAATATGCAGCAGTGTAGGATCATCAGCAGTTGGGTCCTTGAACTTATAAGAAAATGTTAGTTCTCCTTGCCCTTGCTCCGTCCCATTACTCTCATCCGAATAAGTTTCAACACTTCTACTCATACGTCTTTCCTTTCCTGCAGCACCTTCCAGCAGATCTGTGATGAGCACACGGACTTCACCGATATCTTTGTCCCTTACACCGTGAGTTCTCCGGCACGACCTGAGTTTAACAACCAGTGCAAAGGAGTTCTCTTGGGCCATGGCTATGTCAATGTTGAACTTAAGCTTAAAGTTCCAGGTAGGATTTGAACCACCTTCTGCGTCAGCCGATGATATTTCCTTGGAAGAACGGAGGTTATTTTTTATGTCCCACATGTAAACCACGGCGTAAGGTTTCATTCTTGTGACATGATTTACATTTTCCAACCCCAGGGCAGACTCAATCACAACTTCTAAAGGCCTGTAAGAGTTAGACATATGGTGTGGCTAGCTATTGGAGAGACTGGCTTGGGTGAGCGAATATATATGCACTAATCTATATATATATATATATATACTCGTTTGTGTTTATTACACACCCGACACACTTCAGTGTACACATAATGTACACAAACTGCAATTTGCAAGAGAATCTTTGACTTGATTTAAAACAACTAGTTTTATTGTAACGTATAATTATGTATATACAGTGTACACTTAGCTGTCTCAACTTGTCATTCTTTTTTTTTTTTTTGCTGAACAAGATTCTCAACTTGTCATTCATTTATAAGCGCATGTATGCACTCATTGGTAAAGAGATAAACTGGAAAGAGTCCTTTTTGGGGGGGGGGGGGGGGGGGGGGGGGGGGGTGGTGGGGTGTGGGTGGTGTGTGGGGGTGGTGGATTTTACAAGAGCTCATGGCAAAGTTGAGATTATGAGAGGACTTTGGAAGCCGTATTTCGTATTAACTACACGTTCTTCACCTTGATTAATATACCTCTATCTATTCAGTCAAAAAAAAAAAAAAAAAACTATTAATACTAATATTTTATTTTCTAATTAAGGAAACCACTATTGATATATATACTCTTTTAATTTGCTTCTACGGCTAGAAAGTGGACCCAAATCAAAGTATACTTTTTAAATGACAATAAATTGATGTCGGTAGAGCCAAATGACATATCATAACCATTATCTTTGAGTAGATCAAAGTCTCATCTTTAAAAAAAAAAAAAAAGGGATTTTGACTTAAGCTCAAACCTAACTTCAATTTATTAATACAATTTGTAAAAAAAAAAAAAAATTTATTAATACAACTTAAATTTAACATTTTTTGGATTTAGAACTTATCAATACATTGGATACTTTGTTACATCGGCAATTGGACCCAAATTGTCAAACCATTAGAATCATATTATATGATGAAACACAATATGTCAAATAAAAGAAATTTAATAGCTAGTTGACGTATATACCTATCCATGGATAGGTTGTAATAATGATAATTGAAAAATAGAATATTGTTTTATAAAGTTGTTAAAGTGAAAATTTAAGTTCTTGAATTTTCTAAATGAAAATTCGAAATTCAGCATTCTCGATCGGTCGAAACTTTGGCTCGAACTGGTAAAAAAATAATCCTAGAGCCTCTGGATGAATTGATCGCTATTTGATTCCTGTTCGATTGATTAAAAAGAGCCTTCAATCGATCGAATGGAACCTTCGACTGATTCAAAAGTCATAAAACAGGATTTTTTTGCAGAGTTTTCTGATAACTATTCTGAATATTTGAAGAGGTATTGAGCTTTGTGAACTGTTTTATGAAACATTTTGACTTTCCATACGTACCTTTTGTTTTTGTTTGTTGTTTGATTGTTTTTTTTTTTTTTTTTTGCCCACTTTTGGGAATCTTTAACCACCTTGTAGTGGTGTTTTCCTAACTAGAGTGAGAATTGGTTCAAATGTTTAGTTGCATTGGATTCATCCAAATGATGACACATGTCTAACAATTGAACATATGTCATCATCTAGTTAGGTTCAGTGCAAGGACGGACCCAGGTGGGGGCCAGGACCCCTCCTGGATCCAAATTTTTATATATATTTTTACAAATTATATACATTATTTTTCTAGTTGCCCCCATTCCAAAACCTTAGTCCCCCCTCCAACTAGCAACTATTCAACCCAAAAACTTAACAAAAATAATTAAACATTCACAATGTTGATTATATTTTAGCAAAAAAAAAAAATTTTTTTTTATCACCAAAGAACCAAAAAACCATGTGTTAATGGAAAAGTTAAAACCAAATTGTTTTTAATTACAGTAAACTAGTATAAATACCAATTGACTGTAGCATGTTATTAAAAATAAAATACAATATTATATTAAGATTATCTTTCTACCTTCAATTAAAAAACTCAAATTCTCTCACTTCCTTTATTATTTTAATGAGTTGTTTATAATATTTTAAATGAAGTGGGAAAAAAATGAATATAAGAACATTTGATGTTGAGTGTATTGTAAAGTGAGGTGGAAATATAGATAAATTAGCTTTTTGAGATGCTAAAAACTGAATTTTTTAGCATTACTATTGTGAATGCTTTAAATTTTTTTAAAAATAAAAATCCTAGCTAGCCTAGTATTTAAAAAAACATTATTTTTTATTTATCTTTTTTGGTAGATGATTGTATTTTAATGTATTAAGAAATAATGATTTTGTGTATTTATATTTTGTTAATATTATATGGATGCCTATTTAGAATTTTTTATTCTTCTTATACTTCGGCTCCCTCTAACTTGAAATTCTGGGCTCGTCCCTAGTTCAGTGTAACAAGACATTGGACCCAACCAAGTCTTTTGAGTAATAAAATGAATATTTCTTTAGTCACTATCAAAGATTTATAGCAATAGACTTAATCCTTTGACTAATCTAGGTCCGTTGTATTTTTTTGGGACTAAAGAGGAAAGGAGAAAATATTGAACGTGTGGGGCCCTATTGCACTAACTACGCTGACCCACTACCTGTGGCTCAAGGCCCGCGCCGAGGATAATAAAAAGGCCGAGGACAATGAGAAAGGGGTCAGGATATCCAAAGGCCGCGCCGAGGATGACACGTCCTCGGCACACCGACTTCACTAAAGGAAAAATATCCCTCATCCGTCGAATATATCTCACCAACATTCTGACCGCTTTAATGGTGAGGTGACCTGAAAACCCAAAGCATCAGTCACTTCAACTAGTATAAAGCCTGCAAAGGCGGCTTTGACCTAACATAAAGCCTGTAAACTACAGATGATGGGACAAATTCCTATACGCAAAGCCCAGATAATTGACAAATGGACGACTAAGATTAACTAAAGAGAACACTATATAACTAAGAGATTTCCCAACAAACGAGGGGGGATCCTTTCCGAGAAAAGAAGTCCTCGGCTTGAGCCGAGGATAAATATTTCTTATAGAACACTTAACCGGGGTGGGAACTGGGATGGTCCAAAGGACTTAGCCAAAGTAAGGATCATTCTCCCAAAAACTCCCAATCCGATTCGTTTATGAGAATCCGATGTAAATTTCATATTAACCGTTGTTTGCCTGGGAGATGCCTAGTCCTTCCTACCCATTCTCTACAAAATTTTATTGTTTAGGATCTACTACATTCTGAGTCCCTACAGAACGTATTTATCTTCCTTAGAAAAGAGAAATTGAAAGAAAAATAATTATTATTTTCACTTTCATGTCCTAATGAAATAGGGGGAATAACAAAAATTCTTGGGCATAAAAATAATTTTTGGAGTAACAAAAATCAGCTTGTGAAGTTTTCTCTCAATTTCCATTCAAATTGGGTGGACACAAATTGTGGGCATGAGTGATTTGAGTTTCTCTCATTTTTGCCTTCTTTCTCTCTCCTCTCCTATCAACCACAAATGAAAACATTATTATGTATTTTTTTTCTCTTCTGTCTTCTTTTTCTTGGATTGAGATATGGAGAAATTCTTGTATGAACCAAGTGTATAAAATTTGAAAATTAGAAATTCACCTTTATTCTCAACATTTAGATCGATATCAAACACTTTTATTTTCAACGTTTTACCTGTTTTACTTATAGATGCCATGAATGAGAAATTGGATAAATTTATACTGCTCCTAGGAAATAAGTTTGATTCGGTTGTGGTTTCTCGAATTATGAGAATTTTCGAGTCTGTTACATATGAGATCAATCATCAGTTGAGACCATTTGCGGATTGATACTTTGGTGGCAACAATGAGTACTATAGCAGGTTACCAAAAAACTCATTCAACTTATATGAATGAATGAGGAAATTATTGTCTACCTACAATAATAGTAGATTCCATTATAAATTGAACCATTTATATGAGAGGAGGGTGTACGAATAATTCTATGAGTTTCTTCCCTTTATCAGTTTTAATTAGGTAGAGAATGAGATCTTGTGTTTAAGACCATGAAAAACTATAAAGCCACATGTATTTTGTATGTTTTGGAAGAACTATCTTATTGTATATGTACTTCTCAAAAAAAAAAAAAAAAAACTTTATTAGGTGTAATAATTAATAGTTTCTCCAAGAAAAAAAAAAAGGTGTAATATTTAATAATTTTTAAAATAAAAATATTTTTTAAAAAATACACATGTTCCATATGCCCATCACAATTATAAAAGTAATAAGAAAAAAATCAAGAAAATATATGTATGTATGTATGTATGTATGCGTGTATATATATATATATATATATATATATATAATACTCGTGTTATTATTCAACAGGGATGTGAAGATATTTTTTTATGTCTTTGTTTTTTTAATATATATTCAGCCATTAGTACAATTTTTTTTTTTTGGCAAATCATTAGGAAAAAAATTTATGACCGCAAATTATTTCACAACTATAATATGGTATAGTGTGTGTGTGGTAGAGGGAAAAATTATGGATTTATATGAAAATGATAGACAACCACTTACGATCTAACACGTTAGAATAATTGTGGTAAAGTTTTGATAAAAATATATTAGCCCTAGAACCACTCAATCACTAGAACAAACTTTTTATATATCTTGGACAATATTATTCATACATCTCTTATATATACAACTTTTGTATATGTCTCTCATCCATATATAGTTGATTTTAAAATTAAAATTACTAATGTAATAATGATGACATAGGTGGGAGACATACATACTATAAGGACCTGGTTCGGGCACTTCCTTCCTGGGGATGAGTGGACCCAAGCTTAGTTAACCCTATACAATAAATTTGTAGAGAGTGGATAGAAGGACTAGGCATTAGTGGATGATACAGCGGTCCATGTGGGTTTACAGGATCATCAAGTGAGATTTAGCCAAGTTTTCTAAAGGGAAGTTCGTCCTCGGCCCAGTCTGAGGAGCTCTTCCTTGAGTGCTAATGAAAATAGGGGTTGTCCCCGAATCCTCCGAACCTCGAACCCCTTCTTTTCTGGGGGTTCATTCTTTTATATAGTTCTATTCAGCTAATCTCTGTCTTTCACTTCTTGATCATTTGAGCCTGTGTCTGAGGGCTTGTCCCATCAGCTGCCTTTTCAGACCTCTTGTTAGTTGAAGTAACCAAGGTATTACTGTTCAACGGTCAATTCTCCATTAATGTGGCCAGAGTGTCAGTTGCATGCTTTTAATGTGGGGATGACAGCTCCCCTACAAATTACTCCTTCGCCATATTCTCCCGTCCGACCCTAGGTACTCATCTTTTTCTTTGGTATGCTCTGGGAGGGTGCTTTTGGTGGGGCGCCGACCTTCCCTTCTTCAATATTGGCCGGTCGAGGACATGGTCGTCCTTGGCGATGCTCCTTGACAATTTGGGCCTTCCTCGCTCATCCTCGGATACTGCATTGTTCTCGGCATGGGCCTTGGGCCCGATATAGAGTGGGCCGGGGTGGCCAAATCTTTGGGCCCCACAGTAGCCCTTCAAAATTCTGCTGCCGGGCTCCTCGGGCGGGGAGGAGGATTTTGATGTCCTTGGGTCCTTGTCCTAACCTGGCGAATCTTATCTTCCTGTCAGTACCAAAATCCTTCCAACTGCTCAGGGAACGCTTCTGGCGTTTCAGTACTTGGAGCGCGCCTACATTAAATTTTGGCGGCCTTGTGTCCTTCACGTTCAACGGTATGATGATGTATTGATGGTAGGGATACCTTTGACTTAATGGGTGGGAAAGCCCGTGCGGTTACTTTTAATTGGGGGTATAAATACCCAATCGAATTGATTTGCCCCTTCACTTTTGCATTCAAGAGCTCTTGCGCACATACGCTGAATTTGGTCAAGCCTCCAATCGACCTTACGCCTCCTTTCAACATAAAAGGCCTGTCCGAGGAGCCTTTCCTCATTTCTGTAAGTTCTCTTCTCTTTCCGGTTCATACTTTTCTGCCTGAATTTCTTGTCCTCTTATTCCTTTTTCTCTCTCCTTCATTTTTCCTGCGCCTCTCGTTAGTTCTTTAGGATGGGTAGGTTTAAGAAGTTAATTGAGTTTGAGGAGGCGATGGAAAAATTCGTTGCTGATTATAAGATCCCCAATACAGTGGGTTTGAGGTATTGCAGAGAAGGGGAGTGAAGCATTAGGAGGAAAGAGGGTGAGGTGGCGATTCCTATAATCGCCTTTCTAGAGGGTGGTATGAGGATCCCCATGGGGCCAGTGATGAGGGATTATCTCAGGCACTTCGACTTATCTTCCACCCGGTGTGCCATCAATGTGTTTAGGATCTTAGGTTGTGTGGATGCCCTGAACAAGAAGATGGGGCTGGGGTTTTCCCACCACGATGTAAACTGGTGCTACAACTTCCATTGCCTTAAAAGGAAGTCTTATTACATGAAGGCTTGGGACGATAGGGTCCGGCTCATCCAGTGCCTCCCTGAGTCCAGCAAGGGTTTGAACAAATACTTCCTTATTGTGTCCGGAGAGTGGCACGATGGCCTTCATTGCCCAACAGTGGAGGGTACACCAGGTGGGGCATTCAGACTAGGAGAGGGTCTAATTTCTTGTGTCTTCGTGCTCTGTTTTGCTTGGCTGTTAACAGGAACTTGTTTTCTTTTATGCATATCTGCGTGCTTTCGAACGTCACTTTGGCTTGGTCAACAGGGAGGATTTGCAAACCGTACTGAGGTCGGAGATTTTTGTGAATGAAGCCGACAACCAAGTTAGAGCCGTTCATGAGGTCCTAGGATACGATCCGATTCAAAAATCGTTCTCGGCTCCAAAGTATGTGATCCGAGCTAAAGATCCTCGGTTGTATAAGATCACCGTAGTCGAACACGGATTTTTGATCCCCGAAGGATCTCCCGTTCCTAAGGGCGTACCGTTGGTGGGTACCTCTTCATCACCTCAAGTTGCCGAGACTGAAGGGGGAGAGCCAGGAGAAGAGGAAGTGGTTGACTCAGGTCCGTCCGAGGGCGAGTTTGACGTGTTCAACCAACTCCACTCGCCCGAGGACCCTCCTAGCGATTTGGGTGACCCCAGCTTAGCTGAAGTAGACTTTTTATCCAAAGAAGTCTCTCCTTGGTTGAAGATAAGTTTCAAGAGACGACCTCAGACAAGCTTGCTAGCCCTGATTGAGGGGCAGCTGGGGAAAGATGCGCCAGGAAAGTCTCCTCCCAAGCTTCCTCCTCCCCAACTCTAACAGAGTTCGCCATCTGGGTCCAAGCCTACCAGTCCTAAGCAGAAGAAAGATGAAGGAAAGAGGCCTAGGGGGGGCGAAGAGTCCTATCCTTCCAAAGCCGATGACGATGCTCGGCAGCCATAGAAACAACTGAGAGTAGGGCGCCGAGGTCAGGACAAACAGGCTACCGTCCAGCCTGGGGCTCAGGCCTGGCTCCCTACCCCCATGCTCCATGGGAAGCCCTTGATGGATGATGCCTCCCTTAGGGACCCTCGAGGGGGCGAGGGTGCGTATGTGGCTGACGCATTGGGAAGGTCCTTGCTACTCCCCATGGAGATGGCCTAACTGGAGGTTCTGAGGAGCAAGGAGGTCTTCCTCGGCCTCAAACAATGTTTGGGCATTGTAAGTTTTCTGATCACTTGTGATTCTCTTGACTTCCTGTCTTTTGTCTACTTACTTATCGTGCATTGGTTTTAATTGGCAAGCTATCCAGGCTACCTTTAGGTTAGAGGGTATAGCCAGTAGCCAAAGCAGGGCCGTAAACTTGGAGCGTGACAAGTTGCTAGACGCTGCGCATACCCTCAAAGTCTCCAAGGCCGATCTTTCAAAGGCAAGGGAGGAGTTGGAGGAAATGAAGAGGGTTCGAGACATCGCCGAATCAGGCCTTGCTAGCGCCCAAAAGCAGGCCCTGGATCAAATGGAATGCCTGCTTAAGGCGGAGGATCAGTTGAGGGTCGTAAAAGAGGAGATCGCGACCTTGGAAAAGAGGGTGCTCGAGGCAGAGGGGGCCAGAGGCATTGTGGAGTCCGCCAGGGATGAGGCCTTAAAAGCCAAGGAAGAGGCTGAGTCTGCCAGGGCCGAGGCTGCGGCTTCCAAAGGTAAGGCCACGCAGGAGGCCTCAGAGGCAGGAGTAGCTGAGACAAAGCCACCCTTACAACTTCAGTGCCTATTGTATGCAGACTTTACTATTCCCAGGTGTGGAATAAAGCCTTGAAACAAGCAAGTGTTGAGGCTTCATCTGGCCTGTGGAAGGTAGAGAGTGTGTACTACCCTTTTGCCATTCGTGAGGCTGCTCTTTCCAGCTCCGAGGTCGAGGTGACTCTTGAGAGAGTTGGGGCTGTTCTTGATGAAGACGCCCCGGCTGCTACCACTTCGGGTGAGCCCGCAAAGGAAGCTGATCCTCCTGGGGCCGTTGAGACACGCAAGAGTCCCACTGCGGATGAGCCCTAGGAGGCTGCAAACCCCTTAGCTGATGTCCAAGCCCCTCACGTTGAGGAGATATCTCTTTCAGCTGACCCTCTCCAGGCTGTAATCCCAAGTGGGGGTTATAGGGACCCTAAGACCTCTTCTGCCCAGCCCCTTGAGGGGGAAATTGAGATGAAGCTGAAGAAATGATCCTTCATGGTGCCTTTGCTTTGTTTGTTTGTTTTTTTTTTTTTTTTAAGCATTGTAATGGCACTTTTGCCTTGTATAACTCTTAAAGATTCAATGAAGTGCATATTTTATTTTCCTTTATTCGTCATGTTTGTATTATTACCCCTTTTTTTTTTGGCACAATCCTGACTTTAATTGCGCTTCAGCTGACCACATCGATGATTATAATAGCGTATGGAGGTTTATGCAAATGGAGATCTACCTCTCTCTGGTTTTTAATTTAGAACCAGGGTTAGTCGAGGTCCCCAAACCCTTCAATTATTTAATAAGTGTTTAAAGTTATGGAAACATGGGAACTTTCTAGATGTGGGTCGGATTAAGACCAAGTCTATCGAACCCTAAAATGCTTTAAGTGATGCTAATGGGCTTAGTCTTGAGATCCCATCGTAGGAAAGGTCACCATCCTCTGTAGTGCTCATTATTAGAACTAAAGTGGTCAGCCTCGCTGCAGGTTTGGGTCCGCGAACAATACAAGACCTTGGTGCTATTTAGTGCTTAGATTCGCCTGAAGTGACTAGTTTCCCCTTAGATTTGAGTTTATGGACCATGCAAGACCTTGGTTCTGCCTAGTACTTGGATCTCTCGAAGCAACTAGTTTCCCCGCAGGTTTGACGCCGAGGACCATGCAAGACCTTGGCTCAGCCTGACACTTGGTCTTTCGTGAATGAATAGTTTCCCCATATGCTTGAGTCCGAGGACTGTGTAAGGCCTTGGTTCTGCTTGGTACTTGATTCTTGAAGTAGTTAGTTTCCCCATAGGCTTGAGTCCGAGGACCGTGCAAGGCCTTGGTTCTGCCTGGTACTTGATTCTTGAAGTAGTTAGTTTCCCCATAGGCTTGAGTTCGAGGACCATGCAAGACATTGGTTCTATCTAACACTTGTCTTTTGAAGTAACTAGTTTTCCCAAAGGTTTGAGTCTGAGGACCATGGAAGACCTTGGTTCTGTCTAGCACTTATCTTCTTGAGTGACTAGTTTCCCCATAGGTTTGAGTCCGAGGACCATGCAAGACCTTGGTTCTATCTAGCACTTGATTCTTAAAGTAGTTAGTTTCCCCATAGGCTTGAGTCCAAGGACCATGCAAGGCCTTGGTTCTGTCTAACACTTGTCTTCTAAAGTAACTAGTTTCCCCATAAGCTTGAGTCCGAGGACCATGCAAGACCTTGATTCTGTCTAGCACTTAATTCTTGAAGTAGTTAGTTTTCTCACAGGTTTGAGTCCGAGGACCATGTAAGGCCTTGGTTCTGTCTAACACTTGATTCTTCTGAAATAACTAGTTTCCCCATAGGTTTGAGTCCAAGACCATGTAAGACCTTGGTTCTGACTAGCACTTGATTCTTCTGAAGTAATTAGTTTCCCCATAGGTTTGAGTCCGTAGACCATGCAAGACCTTGGTTCTGTCTAGCCTTTGATTCTTCTGAAGCAATTAGTTTCCTCATAGGTTTGAGTTCGAAGACCATGCAAGACCTTAGTTCTGTCTAGCACTTGATTATTCTGAAGTAACTAGTTTCCCTATAGGTTTGAGTCCGAGGACCATGCAAGACCTTGGTTCTATCTAGCACTTGATTCTTGAAGTAGTTAGTTTCCCCATAGGCTTGAGTCCGAGGACCATGCAAGGCCTTAGTTCTGTCTAACACTTGTCTTCTGAAGTAATTAGTTTCCCTATAGGTTTGAGTCTGAGGACTATGCAAGACCTTGGTTCTGTCTAGCACTTGATTCTTCTGAAGTAACTAGTTTCCCCATAGGTTTGAGTCCGAGGACTATGCAAGACCTTGGTTCTGTTTAGCACTTGATTCTTGAAGTAGTTAGTTTCCTCACAGGTTTGAGTCCGAGGATCATGTAAGACCTTGGTTCTGTCTAACACTTGATTCTTTTGAAGTAACTAGTTTCCCCATAGGTTTGAGTCCGAAGACCATGCAAAACCTTGGTTTTGTCTAGCCCTTCTTTCTTCTGAAGCAACTAGTTTCCTTATAAGTTTGAGTCCGAAGACCTTGGTTCTGTCTAGCACTTGATTCTTCTGAAGTAAGTAGTTTCCCCATAGGTTTGAGTCCGATGACCATGCAAGACCTTGATTCTGTCTAGTACTTAGTTCTTAAAGTAGTTAGTTTCCCCATAAGCTTGAGTCCGAGGACCATGCAAGGCCTTGGTTCTGTCTAACACTTGATTCTTCTTAAGTAACTAGTTTCTCCATAGGTTTGAGTCTGAGGACCATACAAGACCTTGGTTCTGTCTAGTACTTAGTTTTTAAAGTAGTTAGTTTCCCCATAAGCTTGAGTCCGAGGACCATGCAAGGCCTTGGTTCTGTCTAACACTTGATTCTTCTGAAGTAATTAGTTTTCCCATAGGTTTGATTCCGAGGACCATGCAAGACCTTGATTCTGTCTAGCACTTAGTTCTTGAAGTAGTTAGTTTCCCCAGAGGCTTGAGTTCGAGGACCATGCATGTCCTTGGTTCTGTCTAACACTTGATTCTTCTGAAGTAACTAGTTTCTCCATAGGTTTGTGTCCGAGGACCATGCAAAACCTTGGTTCTCCCTGTCCCCATGCTCCATGGGAAGCCCTTGATGGATGGTGCCTCCCTTAGGGACTCTCGAGGGGGCGAGGGTGCGCATGTGGCTCATGCATTGGGGAGGTCCTTGCTACTCCCCGTGGATATGGCCCAGCTGTAGGTTTTAAGGAACACGGAGGTCTTCCTTTGCCTCAAACAATGTTTGGGCATGGTAAGTTTTTTGATCACTTGTGATTCTCTTGACTTCCTGCCTTCTGGCTTCTTACTTATCGCGCATTGGTTTCAATTAGCAGGCTATCTAGGCTATCTTTAGGTTGGAGGGTATAGCCAGTAGCCAAAGTAGGGCCGCGAACTTGGAGCATGACAAGCTGCTAAACGCTGCGCGGACCCTCAAAATCTCCAAGGCCGATCTTTCAAAGGTGAGGGAGGAGTTGGAGGAAATGAAGAGGGCTCGAGACATCGCTAAATTAGGCCTAGCTAGCACCCAAAAGGAGGCCCTGGATCAAAAGGAGCGCCTACTTAAGGCAGGTGATCAGTTGAGGGTCGCCAAAGAGGAGGTCGCGACCCTAGAAAAGAGGGTGCTCAAGGCAGAGGGGGCCACAGGCATTGCAGAATTCGCTGGGGATGAGGCCTTAAAAGCCAAGGAAGAGGTTGAGTCTGCCAGGGCTGAGGCTGAGGCTTCCAAAGATAAAGCCGCGCAGGAGGCCTAAAAGTCAGGGGTAGCTGAGACAGAAGCCACCCTTAAGGCTCAAGTGCCTGGGGTATGCAGACTTTACTGTTCCCAGGTGTGGAATGAAGCCTTGAAACAAGCAAGTGTTGAGGCTTCATCCGACTTGTGGAAGGTAAAGAGTGTGTATTACCATCTTGCCATTCGTGAGGCAGCTCTTCCCAGCTCCAAGGCCGAGGTGACTCTTGAGGGAGTTGAGGCTGTTCCTGATGAAGATGTCCCGGCTGCTACCATTTCGGTCGAGCCTGCAAAGGAAGCTGCTCCTCTTGGGACCGTTGAGACAAGCAAGTGTCCCACTGCGTATGCGCCTTTGGAGGCTGCGGACCCCTTAGCTGATGTCTGGGCTCCTCACGTTGAGAAGGTGTCTCTTTCAGCTGGCCTTCTCCAGGTTGTAGTCCCAAGCGAGGGTTACAAGGACCCTGAGACCTTTTCTGCCCAGCCCCTTGAGGGAGGAATTGAGATGAAGCTGAAGGAATGATCCTCCATGGTTCGTTGAATTTGTTTGTCTTATTTTGTTTTGTTGTTTGTTGTTTGTTGTTTGTTTGTTTGTTTGTTTGTTTTTTGTTTTTTTTAAGCATTGTAATGGCACTTTTGCATTGTGTAACTCTTAAAGATTTAATGAAGTGCATATTTTATTTTCTCTTATTCGTCCTGTTTGTGTTATTACTTTATTTTTTTTACTTGTACAATCTTGGCTTTAATTGCGCTTCAACTGTCCACAATGATGGTTATAATAACGTATGGAGGTTTATGCAAATGGAGACTTACCTTTCTCTTGTTTTCAATTTAGAACTAGCGTAGGTCGAGGTCACTATACTCTGCAGTGCTCATTACTAGAACCAAAGTGGTCGGCCTTGCCGCAAGTTTGGGTCTGCGAATAATACAAGACCTTGGTTCTGTCTAGTGCTTAGATCCTCCTGAAGTGACTAGTTTCTCCATAGGTTTGAGTCCATGGACCATGCAAGACCTTGGTTCTGTCTAGTACTTAGATTCCCTTGAAGCAACTGGTTTCCCCATAGGTTTGACGTCGAGGACCATGCAAGACCTTGGCTCAGCCTGACACTTGGTCTTTCGTGAGTGAATAGTCTCCCCATACGCTTGAGTCCGAGGATTATGCAAGACTTTGGTTTTGTCTAACACTTGTCTTCTGAAGTAACTAGTTTTTCCATAGGTTTGAGTCCGAGGACCATGCAAGACCTTGGTTCAGTCTAACACTTGATTTTTCTTGAGTGACTAGTTTCCCCTCAGGTTTGAGTCCATGGACCATGCAAGACCTTGGTTCTGCCTAGTACTTGGATCCCTCGAAGCAACCAGTTTCCCCGCAGGTTTGACGCCGAGGACTATGCAAGACCTTGGCTCAGCCTGACACTTGGTCTTTCGTGAATGAATAGTTTCCCCATATGCTTGAGTCCGAGGACTGTGTAAGGCCTTGGTTCTGCTTGGTACTTGATTCTTGAAGTAGTTAGTTTCCCCATAGGCTTAAGTCCGAGGACCGTGCAAGGCCTTGGTTCTGCCTGGTACTTGATTCTTGAAGTAGTTAGTTTCCCCATAGGCTTGAGTTCGAGGACCATGCAAGACATTGGTTCTATCTAACACTTGTCTTCTGAAGTAACTAGTTTTCACAAAGGTTTGAGTCTAAGGACCATGCAAGACCTTGGTTCTGTCTAGCACTTATCTTCTTGAGTGACTAGTTTCCCCATAGGTTTGAGTCCGAGGACCATGCAAGACCTCGGTTCTATCTAGCACTTGATTCTTAAAGTAGTTAGTTTCCCCATAGGCTTGAGTCCGAGGACCATGCAAGGCCTTGGTTCTGTCTAACACTTGTCTTCTGAAGTAATTAGTTTCCCCATAGGTTTAAGTCCGAGGACCATGCAAGACCTTGGTTCTGTCTAGCACTTGATTCTTCTGAAGTAACTAGTTTCCCTATAAGTTTGAGTCCGGGGACCATGCAAGACCTTGATTCTGTCTAGCACTTAATTCTTGAAGTAGTTAGTTTTCTCACAGGTTTGAGTTCGAGGACCATGTAAGGCCTTGGTTCTGTCTAACACTTGATTCTTCTGAAATAACTAGTTTCCCCATAGGTTTGAGTCCAAGACCATGCAAGACCTTGGTTCTGACTAGCACTTGATTCTTCTGAAGTAGTTAGTTTCCCCATAGGTTTGAGTCCGTAGACCATGCAAGACCTTGGTTCTGTCTAGCCCTTGATTCTTCTGAAGTAACTAGTTTCCTCATAGGTTTGAGTCCGAAGACCATGCAAGACCTTAGTTCTGTCTAGCACTTGATTATTCTGAAGTAACTAGTTTCCCCATAGGTTTGAGTCCGAGGATCATGCAAGATCTTGGTTCTATCTAGCACTTGATTCTTGAAGTAGTTAGTTTCCCCATAGGCTTGAGTCCGAGGACCATGCAAGGCCTTAGTTCTGTCTAACACTTGTCTTCTGAAGTAATTAGTTTCCCTATAGGTTTGAGTCTGAGGACCATGCAAGACCTTGGTTCTGTCTAGCACTTGATTCTTCTGAAGTAACTAGTTTCCCCATAGGTTTGAGTCCGAGGACCATGCAAGACCTTGGTTCTGTTTAGCACTTGATTCTTGAAGTAGTTAGTTTCCTCACAGGTTTGAGTCCGAGGATCATGTAAGACCTTAGTTCTGTCTAACACTTGATTCTTTTGAAGTAACTAGTTTCCCCATAGGTTTGAGTCCGAAGACCATGCAAAACCTTGGTTCTGTCTAGCCCTTCTTTCTTCTGAAGTAACTAGTTTCCTCATAAGTTTGAGTCCGAAGACCTTGGTTCTGTCTAGTACTTGATTCTTCTGAAGTAACTAGTTTTCCCATAGGTTTGAGTTTGAGGACCATGCAAGACCTTGATTCTATCTAGTATTTAGTTCTTGAAGTAGTTAGTTTCCCCACAGGCTTGAGTCCAAGGACCATGCAAGGTCTTGGTTCTGTCTAACACTTGATTCTTCTGAAGTAAGTAGTTTCCCCATAGGTTTGAGTCCGATGACCATGAAAGACCTTGATTCTGTCTAGTACTTAGTTCTTAAAGTAGTTAGTTTTCCCAAAAGCTTAAGTCCGAGGACCATGCAAGGCCTTGGTTCTGTCTAATACTTGATTCTTCTTAAGTACCTAGTTTCTTCATAGGTTTGAGTCTGAGGACCATGCAAGACCTTGGTTCTGTCTAGTACTTAGTTTTTAAAGTAGTTAGTTTCCCCATAAGCTTGAGTTCGAGGACCATGCAAGGCCTTGGTTCTGTCTAACACTTGATTCTTCTGAAGTAACTAGTTTTCCCATAGGTTTGATTCCGAGGACCATGCAAGACCTTGATTCTGTCTAGCACTTAGTTCTTGAAGTAGTTAGTTTCCCCAGAGGCTTGAGTCCGAGGACCATGCATGTCCTTGGTTCTGTCTAACACTTGATTCTTCTGAAGTAACTAGTTTCTCCATAGGTTTGTGTCCGAGGACCATGCAAAACCTTGGTTCTCCCTGTCCCCATGCTCCATGGGAAGCCCTTGATGGATGATGCCTCCCTTAGGGCCTCTCGAGGGGGCGAGGGTGCGCATGTGGCTCACGCATTGGGGAGGTCCTTGCTACTCCCCGTGGATATGGCCCAGCTGTAGGTTTTGAGGAACACGGAGGTCTTCCTTTGCCTCAAACAATGTTTGGGCATGGTAAGTTTTCTGATCACTTGTGATTCTCTTGACTTCCTGCCTTCTGGCTTCTTACTTATCGCGCATTGGTTTTAATTAGCAGGCTATCTAGGCTATCTTTAGATTGGAGGGTATAGCCAGTAGCCAAAGTAGGGCCGCGAACTTGGAGCATGACAAGCTGCTAGACGCTGCGCGGACCCTCAAAATCTCCAAGGCCGATCTTTCAAAGGTGAGGGAGGAGTTGGAGGAAATGAAGAGGGCTCAAGACATCGCTAAATCAGGCCTAGCTAGCACCCAAAAGGAGGCCCTGGATCAAAGGGAGCGCCTACTTAAGGCAGGTGATCAGTTGAGGGTCACCAAAGAGGAGGTCGCGACCCTAGAAAAGAGGGTGCTCGAGGCAGAGGGGGCCACAGGCGTTGCAGAATTCGTCGGGGATGAGGCCTTAAAAGCCAAGGAAGAGGCTGAGTCTGCTAGGGCTGAGGCTGAGGCTTCCAAAGATAAAGCCGCGCAGGAGGCCTACGAGTCAGGGGTAGCTGAGACAGAAGCCACCCTTAAGGCTCAAGTGCCTGGGGTATGCAGACTTTACTGTTCCCAGGTGTGGAATGAAGCCTTGAAACAAGCAAGTGTTGAGGCTTCATCCGACTTGTGGAAGGTAGAGAGTGTGTATTACCATCTTGCCATTCGTAAGGCAGCTCTTCCCAGCTCCAAGGCCGAGGTGGCTCTTGAGGGAGTTGGGGCTGTTCCTGATGAAGATGTCCCGGCTGCTACCATTTCGGTCGAGCCTGCAAAGGAAGCTGCTCCTCTTGGGGCCGTTGAGACAAGCAAGTGTCCCACTGCGTATGTGCCCTTGGAGGCTGCGGACCCCTTAGCTGATGTCTGGGCTCCTCACGTTGAGAAGGTGTCTCTTTCAGCTGGCCTTCTCCAGGCTGTAGTCCCAAGCGAGGGTTACAAGGACCCTGAGACCTCTTCTGCCCAGCCCCTTGAGGGAGGAATTGAGATGAAGCTGAAGGAATGATCCTCCATGGTTCGTTGAATTTGTTTGTCTTATTTTGTTTTGTTGTTTTTTTTGTTTTTTGTTGTTTGTTGTTTGTTTGTTTGTTTGTTTGTTTGTTTTTTTTTTTTTTTTTTTTTTTTTTTTTTTTTTTTTTTTTTTTTTTTAAGCATTGTAATGGCACTTTTGCATTGTGTAACTCTTAAAGATTTAATGAAGTGCATATTTTATTTTCTCTTATTCGTCCTGTTTGTGTTATTACTTTTTTTTTTTTACTTGCACAATCTTGGCTTTAATTGCGCTTCAGCTGTCCACAATGATGGTTATAATAACGTATGGAGGTTTATGCAAATGGAGACCTACCTCTCTCTTGTTTTCAATTTAGAACTAGTGTAGGTCGAGGTCACTATACTCTGCAGTGCTCATTACTAAAACCAAAGTGGTCGGCCTTGCCACAAGTTTGGGTCTGCGAATAATACAAGACCTTGGTTCTGTCTAGTGCTTAGATCCTCCTGAAGTGACTAGTTTCTCCATAGGTTTGAGTCCATGGACCATGCAAGACCTTGGTTCTGTCTAGTACTTAGATTCCCTTGAAGCAACTGGTTTCCCCATAGGTTTGACGTCGAGGACCATGCAAGACCTTGGCTCAGCCTGACACTTGGTCTTTCGTGAGTGAATAGTCTCCCCATACGCTTGAATCCGAGGATTATGCAAGGCTTTGGTTTTGTCTAACACTTGTCTTCTGAAGTAACTAGTTTTTCCATAGGTTTGAGTCCGAGGACCATGCAAGACCTTGGTTCAGTCTAACACTTGATTCTTCTTGAGTGACTAGTTTCTCCATAGGTTTGGGTCCGAGGACCATGCAAGACCTTGGTTCTATCCAGCACTTGATTCTTCTTGAGTGACTAGTTTCCCCATATGTTTGAGTCCGAGGACCATGTAAGACCTTGATTCTGTCTAACATTTGTCTTCTAAAGTAACTAGTTTCCCCATAGGTTTGAGTCTAAGGACCATGCAAGACCTTGGTTCTGTCTAATACTTAGTTCTTCTTGAAGTAATTAGTTTCCCCTTGGCTTGAGTCCGAGGACCATGCAAGGCCTTGGTTCTGTCTAACACTTGTCTTTTGAAATAACTAGTTTCCCCATAGGTTTGAGTCCGAGGACTATGCAAGACTTTGGTTTTATCTAGTACTTAGTTCTTCTTGAAGTAGTTAGTTTCCCCATAGGTCTGAGTCCGAGGACTATGCAAGGTCTTGGTTCTATCTAACACTTGTCTTCTGAAGTAACTAGTTTCCCCATAGGTTTGAGTCCGAGGACTACGCAAGACCTTGGTTCTGTCTAGTACATAGTTCTTCTTGAAATAGTTAGTTTCCCTCTAGGCTTGAGTCCGAGGACCATGCAAGGCCTTGGTTCTATCTAACACTTGTCTTCTGAAGTAACTAGTTTTCCCATAGGTTTGAGTCTGAGGACCATGCAAGATCTTGATTCTGTCTAGTACTTAGTTCTTCTTGAAGTGACTAGTTTTCCGATAGGTTTGAGTCCGAGGACCATGCAAGACCTTGGTTCTGTCTAGCACTTGATTCTTCTTGAGTGACCAGATTCCCAAAGGTTTGGGTTCGAGGACCATGCAAGACCTTGGTTCTGTCTAGCACTTGATTCTTCTTTAGTGACCAGTTTCCCCACAGGTTTGAGTCCATGGACCATGCAAGACCTTAGTTCTGTCTAGCACTTGTCTTATGAAGTAACTAGTTTCCCTATAGGTTTGAGTCTGAGGACCATGCATGACCTTGCTTCTGTCTAGCACTTGATTCTTCTTGAGTGATTAGTTTTCCCATAGGTTTGGGTCCGAGGACCATGCAAGACCTTGGTTCTGTCTAACACTTAGAGTTTTCTTTACTGCTTGGAGTGGGGGTGCTCATCCTCATTATTGGGGAGACTGCCCTTGGAGTGATAACAGCCTTGAGCTTGCTCTGTCGAAGGGGGAACCCTTCTTCGGTCTAGCTCTTTGGCCCGGCGCACCACTTTCAATTACGAGGCGTCTTTTGGGCTATTTAAGTAACACGCTTGATGCTTCGGTGCGCAAGGCGCATCCTCATTAATATCCTTACGGATTTACGAGGATCCAGCGACTGGGAAGCTTTTTGGAAATTGGACGGAGTTAATACCTCCAGTAATTCTTCCTTAGGATTCTGCGCGGGTTGGTTTTCACCAGCTCTTGCCTTCTATATAAGGCATTTTGGGGTAATCTTTTCTTCTATATAACATCTCTCATCTACGCACAGATCTACCGGCCTTCCAAGCTGGTAGTGATTCGTCAGTGCCCGGTCGTCGTGGGATTAGGAGAGAATCATGGGAAAACCTTGAGGTGGGACCGTCAGCCGTCACGACTTCCTCTTCTTCTTCATCACCAGCGCCACCCATGCTGGTTTGGGAGCTGTGGACGGTCTTAGAACAGGCCTGTCTCCGCCTCTCCCTCCATGCTTAGCTTGGCTTTAAAACAAGCCTGCCTAGGCCTCTCTTTTTTTTTTCTTTTTTCTTTTTTTTTTTTAATTTTTTTTTTAGCTTCAGAACAAGCCTACCTAAGCATTTGTTGTACAATGTAACTTTTCTTTACTTAATACAGAAGTAGCCACATTTCGTTTACTTTACTTCTTGAATCTTTTATTTCTTTGTGATGATTGCCTTCTGAATGAGTACGTTGCCGTTGTTTGTGTTTGTGTTTGTGTTTGTGTTTTTTTTTTTTTTTTTTTTTTTTTTTTTTTTTTTTTTTGTGAACTTGGAAGAAGTGTTGTTATTGATCCTTTCGCACCAACCGTCGCACTCGCTAATTCTCAAGTCCTCCCTACAGATGATGCCAATTGTAGGGACCTGGTTCGGGCACTTCCCCCCTGGGGATGAGTGGACCTAAGCCTAGTTAACTCGATGCAATAAATTTGTAGAAAATGGATAGAAGGACTAGGCATTAATGGATTATACAACGGTTGATGTGGGTTTACAGGATCATCAAGTGAAATTTAGCTAAGTTTTCTAAGGGGAAATTCGTCCTCGGCCCAGTCTGAGGAGCTCTTTCCTGAGTGCTAATGAAAATAGGGGTTGTTCCCGAACCCTCCGAACCCCCCAAACCCTCTCTTCTCTGGGGGTTTATTCTTTTATATAGTCCTATTCAGCTAATCTCTGCCTTCCAGTTGTTGATCATCTGAGCCTGTGTCTGAGGGCTTGTCCCATCAGCCGCCTTTCCAGACCTCCTGTTAGTTGAAGTAACCAAGACATCACTGTTCAACGGTCAATTCTCCATTAATGCGGCTGGAGTGTCAGTTGCGTGCTTTTAATGTGTGGATGATAGCTCCCCTACGAATTACTCCTTCGCCATATTCCCCCGTCCAACCCTAGGTACTTGTCTTTTTCTTTAGTATGCTCTGGGAGGGTGCTTTTGGTAGGGCGCCGACCTTCCCCTCTTCAATATCAACCGGCCGAGGACATGGTCATCCTCAGCGATGCTCCTTGACAATTTGGGCCTTCCTCGCTCATTCTCGGAAACTGCATTGTCCTCGGTATGGGTGTTGGGCTCAATATGGAATGGGCCGGGGTTGCCAAATCTTTGGGCCCCAAAGATGCCTATTTGGAATTTTTTCTTCTTCTTATACTTCGACTCCCTCTAACTTGAAATCCTAGGCTCGTCCTGGTTTAGTGTAACAAGACATTGGACCCAATCAAGTCTTTTGAGTAATAAAATGACTATTAATTTAGTCACTATCAAAGATTTATAGCAATAGACTTAATCCTTTGACTAATCCAAGTCCGTTGTATTTTTTTGGGACTAAAGAGGAAATGAGAAAACATTGAACGTATTTATCTTCCTTTGTTTAGTTTGCAAAAGAAAAGAGAAATTGAAAGAAAAATAATTATTATTTTTACTTTCATGTCCTAATGAAATGGAGAGAATAACAAAAATTCTTGGGCATAAAAATAATTTTTGGAGTAACAAAAATCAGCTTGTGAAGTTTTCTCTCAATTTCCATTCAAATTGGGGGGACACAAATTGTGGACATGAGTGATTTTAGTTTCTCTCATTTTTGCCTTCTTTCTCTCTCCTCTCCTATCAACCACAAATGAAAAGATTATTATTTTTTTCTCTTCTGTCTTCTTTTTCTTGAATTGAGATATGGAGAAATTCTATAATGAAATCTTTAAATTTTTCATTTTCAAAATAAGTTACCAAATTGTCTATCATTGAGTAAAAAATTTTCAATTGAACTAATAAAGTGTTCAAACATGAATGATCCAAAAACAATCTTTCTTAAGAAAATTATTGGACTAACTCAAATATTTGGGGTGTCCAAGTCCTATTTTTGGGGGCTAATTTTTAAAATATTAAATATTTCTATATAGTATAATAATATTCACACTACCGTGTAGCTCCGCCCCTTAACACAATGTGAGCAACATATTTGAAGTTAAGTTTAGAGATTATCGGTGCAACTAAAATGAATGAAACCACGTACAAATGTACCTTAATAGAATGAGTAAATAGTGAGAAAAAGACTAAACTCTTCCCCAGAAGGAAACAAAGAATTACTAACAATACCATAAACAACTTGACATTATAGCTAGGAATTGAAAGACCAGACAGGGAGTCGCACAGAACGTTAGAAGACATTAAACAACAGAAACCGGTACAGAGAGAATGGATAATCCACTGTCCAACATAGATTTTGAGGTGGGCTTGCATTGACTAGAATGCTCCATTGACTTACCCACTTGTCAGTCCCGAAACCAGCCCACCTAGCACTACCGGGCCCAATAATTTTGCCAGTTTTCTGATAACCTGTCTTCGGTTCCTCTTCTTCGTAATATGCAGCAGTGTAGGATCATCAGCAGTTGGGTCCTTGAACTTATAAGAAAATGTTAGTTCTCCTTGCCCTTGCTCCGTCCCATTACTCTCATCCGAATAAGTTTCAACACTTCTACTCATACGTCTTTCCTTTCCTGCAGCACCTTCCAGCAGATCTGTGATGAGCACACGGACTTCACCGATATCTTTGTCCCTTACACCGTGAGTTCTCCGGCACGACCTGAGTTTAACAACCAGTGCAAAGGAGTTCTCTTGGGCCATGGCTATGTCAATGTTGAACTTAAGCTTAAAGTTCCAGGTAGGATTTGAACCACCTTCTGCGTCAGCCGATGATATTTCCTTGGAAGAACGGAGGTTATTTTTTATGTCCCACATGTAAACCACGGCGTAAGGTTTCATTCTTGTGACATGATTTACATTTTCCAACCCCAGGGCAGACTCAATCACAACTTCTAAAGGCCTGTAAGAGTTAGACATATGGTGTGGCTAGCTATTGGAGAGACTGGCTTGGGTGAGCGAATATATATGCACTAATCTATACATATATATATATATATATATATATACTCGTTTGTGTTTATTACACACCCGACACACTTTAGTGTACACATAATGTACACAAACTGCAATTTGCAAGAGAATCTTTGACTTGATTTAAAACAACTAGTTTTATTGTAACGTATAATTATGTATATACAGTGTACACTTAGCTGTCTCAACTTGTCATTCTTTTTTTTTTTTTTTTGCTGAACAAGATTCTCAACTTGTCATTCATTTATAAGCGCATGTATGCACTCATTGGTAAAGAGATAAACTGGAAAGAGTCCTTTGTGGGGTGGGGGTGGACCGGTCAATTAAAGCGTGTGCTTTACGTCATTTAAAAATCAAACCTTATATTTCAAACTAAACCTTAAAGTTTATAATTATTACAAATATATATTTTATAATTTCTTTGGTTTTAAATGGAACCATAATTTCATTGCAGAATATTCATTAAGAAACAACTTTATATCAATAAAGTTAACTTTTTGTCAGATTTTTGATTAATTTTATAAGGTGTAGAGTTAATAAAGCCAACTTTTTAAATTTTACTTATCATTTCATTACTATTTTCAGTCTTTCATTAATTTATATTAATGTTTTATTAAGTGAACTCCACAATAAAGCATCCTTAACGGATAACTTACTATGCTCTTATTAATCGGGGCCTAAACGCCTCAAATTCTACAACCTGATAAGTGATGAATCGGGGGAACCAAAAAATTACAAAAACCTACTACAGAAACAGGGACAGCTCGTGGATATGGCTTAAAGACTAAAATCAGGGGCAGAACTAGGGATGACAATTTTTGCCCGACCCGCGGGTACCCGACTTGGCTCGACTCTAATGGGCTGGGTTTTACCCGGTCCGATTAGGAATAGGGTCGGGTATGGGTTTAAAAAAAAACCCGAAGCGAGTCCGGGTTTTATCAAAAAACCCGAACTTGACCTGAGACCCGGCCCGAAACCCGCCCCGTTTAAAAACCCGATAGCTGAAATTACTAAAATACCCTCTATATATATATATATATACACACACCTAAGTATCTAACCCTAATTCCTCTCCTCATTTCTTCACTCAGCATCCCTGCCTCAATCCGAAGTCCCTCTCCCTCATTTCAGCCTCACTTCCACACTCCGACACAGTCCGACCCTCCCTCACGCCTCCCTCCCTCAGTCCGACCCTCCCTCTCCCTCATTTCAGCTCAATCCCACACTCCCTCAGCCTCACTCCCACACTCCGACACAGTCTGACCCTCCCTCTCGCCGTTGACTCTTCCCGTCGAGATTGTACATCGCCGATCTCACATCCATCAAAACCTCAGCTCTACTTTTAGGTATTCAGCTTCAGCTCTACTTGAAAAGATACCTCATGTTTTTGTTTTTGTTTTTCTTGTTGAGTAAATGAGTAATTAGGAATTGGGAACTTGCTTTGTAAAACTCTTGGAGATTTAAGCCAATTTGTCTGTTATGATTTAGGGATAGGTTGCTTCATAACTTATTTGATTGCTTCAATCAAAAAGATTTTTCTGAAGATGTTTTCATAGGCTTTTTCGGTCTCTTCCACTACTATATAGTGCATAGTCATATTTTCTAATGTCTTAGCATATTGTTACTTTTTTTCTTATGGGCAACTGGGGTAAATTTTTATATCATAAATGGCCACTCTACATTTTGTTTTATGTCCTTGTCATGGCCACTCTTTTCTTTATCATTGGATTCTGATCTTTTTAAGCATTTTTTATTGTTGTATTTGTTTTAAAAATTAGTATAGGTGGCTTTCCTTGAAAACCAGTGCTTCTACAAGCTCAAAGTCTACCTTTGAGGAAAAGTTCCTTTCGCAGCGGTCTCAAACTTCAGGTTTGTTGCTCTTTGCAATCTCCTTTTACAATGTTTGGTTTATGATGCTGCCATGGCCCATGAGACTAGGAATTTTAAGTTATGTGGTGCAATTTTTCATATGTAACTTGTAGGTTGTGGTTGTTTGTTTGTTAGTAGCAAGCTTAAAACTAGGTGGTTCAGATCTTGGAAGCTTAATAAATTAGATGATTTCTGGCTTAATTTTGAGCTTCAACTGTCCTGTTGTTATAGTTTTTTAATGTCGTACTCATATTTACATGATCTAGTAGCACGAGATTCTTTGAGTAGGATATAATTGTTTTTCCCCTCTGCTGATAGTTTTCATGTTTTGGCTTCAGCCTTAGGGTGGACCATATGCAAAGTTGCAAACATAAGCATATAGTTTTGAAAGTTATATATTGCTAAACCATATAATTTAAAATAAAATGAGAAAAATTAATGTATTCATTCTTTTTTCTATTACCACAAGAATATGATTCTTTAAAATACATGAAGGTTTTAAAATTTTGAAAATATTGCTAATATTGGGGGATATTTTCCTAGGTTTTTGTATTTTAAAAATACATCGCTTTTAATTAAAAATATTGTTTGGGTTGTGATGACAATGGCAGTGAAACATTGTTTTTTCCTAGGTTTTTGCTGGTTACAATTTGATGAAGTTTATTCCATTTTTTAATTCATTGTTGTTGTAGGTTCTTCAACTATATCTGGAGATAGTACATTTCAATCCATTCTTGATGATGGGGAGTCAAATGAAGATGATGGGAGTTGTGCCACAATTGATGGGAGTTGTATCACAATTGATGAAGATTAAACATTTTGTATTAATTTAGTAACTTTTTAAATTTCGTAGACTTGTTGAATTAATTTGTTGGTTTGTAATTATTCTAAACTTGTGGGATTTATTTTGTAACTTTTTAATTTCTTGGACTCGTTAGACTTTTGATACTTATTTCTTGGACTTGTTGGATTTATTTTATTTTTATGTTTAGCTAGTGATTTTAGTTATGATTTTGTTGATTAATGATTAAATGGTTATCTTGGCTAGGTAATTTATTGATTTAAAATCTTAGTTATGATTTATTGAATTATGATTATGATGTTAGTTATGGTTTATTGATTTACAATTAACATGTGATTTATTTATTTATGATTAGTAGCCCATGATTTGGACTGATTTGGCATTTGGGCCATGTTATCTAGGCTTGAATTAGAATATGCAAGCTTAATGTAAGTAAAAATAAATTTGGGCTTAAATTTTTTTTTTTTTTTTTGGTTGGGCCACGAATTGGGCTTGGGCCACATTATCTAGGCTTGAATTAGAATATGCAGGCTTAATGTAGGCAAAAATAAATTTGGGCAGAATTTTTTTTTTTTTTTTTGGGTTGGGCCACGAATTGGGCCCACTCCCTAAACGGGGCCCGCGGGGCCCGTCTGGGGCGAGTCTGGGCCCCGGAAAAAAACCCAGTACCTTAAATGGGCCGAGTCCGGGCCACGGGTCTTGCCCCGCGGGTCGGGTCCGGGTATGGAAAAACCCGACCCGAACCCGACCCCGTTGCCATTCCTAGGTAGAACCAAGTTATTGATAGTGAAAGTTAGCCCTTGTTCTCACCGTTTACCTTTTTAGTCTTTCTCCTTCCACCATCCAACACGTTGGCCACCCATGCTAAACTTTGTTTTATTAAATTTAAAATTTTCTTTATTTTTTTAATTATTTCTAATTTTTCATATACAATAGCAGTAGAGGTTCTTCTACATGCAGGCCAGGGTAGTCCTGATTTTCAAAACAATGTATATATACACTTGTCAAAAAAAATTATATACTAAACTAATCTATTATAACTACCCTAATGAAAATTTTGAACACCTTGACTTGAGAATTACAAAATTTTAAGTTCAACAAAAATAAGAGTAGTGCTACTACATTCATAACATTTTCACAATAATTTCACAACAAATTTTATGTGGTAGGCTATTATTGAGTCTAATTTGGGCCAAATATTAATATTATTTTTTTACCTACTAATAACAGCTTTTTGCATAAGATTTATTGTAAAAATGTTGTGGAAATAGTATTACTCCAAAATTAATTCTGGCCTCAAACATAATTCTAATCCTTTTTTTTTTAAACTTAAATAACAACAATAAATATTAGCCCAAATAACAATAAACATAAACCAAACAAAAACAATACAAAGAAGACTTGCTGACTGATGAGGTCTTTCAGAAGGTGGCTAGAAGCCTAGAAAGTAGAATGTTGGAAAATAATGCAATTGAGAAGTAAAATAAGAGGTGGCTAGAAAGTAGGATCTTTAAATGAAACAATGATGCATGGGAGACAGTCAGTTTTATTTGGAGGGCGGCTTTTACAAAAGTTTTCATTTTTTTTTCACTAAATATGTCTTTTTATTTTAAATATATAATGATAAGTGGCAGTGAATTTTTTAATATTTGACTTTTATTTAATTAGTGGGTAATGTGACAATATTTCATTAAAATAAAAAAATATATTACAGTTAAAAAAATACTGAAAATAAGCCAAACCTTTTTTTTTTTTTTACCAACAATAATGTTTTTTGGAACTTATGCATGCAAGTATGCAACTTACTCAAAGATTGCTGGACATATTGTTTTGCATGGAAATGAAGCGCATAGACTATTACTTGGCTTAATAAAAAAAAAAGAAAAAAAATCATTAACCATAAAATAAATTAATAAATAAAAATTGAAGTAAAATAGAAATGAAAAAAATGAGAAGCAATGGAAGTATAGAGAAATTGAAAAGCAAAAATGTTAGTACTATAACAAAACCTACAATTTGGCCATATAAAAATTTGTGAGTGATGAATTTTGGTAGGTCCACAACTGTATCACTATAACTTATCACGTGCACAAATTACAATAAAGTTGCAAATTTTGCTATGGTTATTTAATCTATTAAAAAGAGTTAGCGTGAGACCAGGAGAAAAGTTGTTAGATATAAGGTCTTTTACTCTTTTGGTAGGTGGCTAGAAAGTAGAATATTAAAAAAATGAAAAGGATAAGTAATTAAAGGAAGCTAATGTTTAGTAAAACAAATACAAGTTGTAGGCTTGTGATGATGATGTGTTGGAGGAGGAAAGAAATTTTGCAAATAGGGCTAAGAAATGGAATATAGAGGTGTTTGGGAATCTTTTTTCCAGAAAAAGAAGAGTTCTTGCGAGACTGAATGGCACTTAAAAAGCGTTAGCTAATAATCCCAATGATTTTCTGCTGGCATTGGAGGAAAAATTAATTGAGGAGTACTCTTTGATTTTGAGTCAGGAAGAGGAATATTGGGCACTGAAATCTAGACTTAATGTGGCCATCTTAGGGGATCGAAACACTTCCTTTTTCCACGTGTCTACGGTAGTGAGACGTCATAGAAATAAAATCCGATGCATCAAGGACTCCGTTGGAAATTGGATAATGGATGAAAAAGAGATTAAGGAGCACATTAGGAATGGCTTCAAGGATTTGTATACCACGGAGTTATGCTCTGCCCCTGTGTCATCCGCTATTTCGGAGGCTTGCTGCCACCTTTCGGATGAGGAAAGTATTAGGATCAGCAGAAATGTGACGGATGAAGAGATAAGGTCTTGCCTGTGGCCCCTCAAGGCTTTTAAGGTACCAGGCCTTGACGGACTACATGCTGGATTTTTTCAGCATTTTTGGGCAGATGTTAAAAATTCTGTCTGCTCTGAAATAAAGGAAGTCTTCGTTAAGGGAACTGTACCAAAGTATCTCAATGATACTTTGGTCACTTTAATCCCTAAATGCCAAAACCTAGAATCATTGAGGAACTTCAGACTTATCAGTTTGTGCAATTCTGTGTACAAGGTCATTTCAAAAATCATTGTGGCCTGTATTAGACCTCTACTCTATAAACTTATTTCCCCATGCCAAACTGCATTTGTTCCTGGGTGAAGAGGTTTAGATAATGCTCTTATTGCTCAAGAGCTGATTCACACACTTGACAATAAAAAGGGAAAAGTGGGTTACATGGCTGTGAAGCTGGACTTAGAGAAGGCTTATGACAGGTTAGAATGGAGTTTTATCCATAAAGTGTTGCACGCTTTTCATTTGCCTTCTATGCTAATAAACATCATCATGAGTTGTGTGGCATCATCAAACATAGCTATTTTGGTCAATGGGGGCGCTTTAGAACCTTTTGAGCCTTCTAGGGGCCTTAGACAGGGGGATACCTTGTCACCATACATTTTTATTATGTGTATGGAATATCTAAGCCACCTTTTGAGCAGAAGTGTGTGGCTGGTTCTTGGGCTTCCTTGAAAGCTTCTCGTGGTAATCTGGACATTTCGCATCTTCTTTTTGCTGATGACATCATTTTGTTCAACAAAGTTGAAGTCGCAAAGTGTGCGGCCATGGTTGAGGTTCTAAGGAAGTTTTGTTCCGACTCTGGTCAAAGAATCAGTATGGAGAAATCACGCATCTACTTTTCAACTAATGTGAGTAATAGTGTTAAAGAGGAAGTTTGTGAGATACTGGGCATCCAGGCTACTCAAAACATTGGGAAGTACCTTGGCTTCCCTATAGTACATAGAAGAGCAAGTACATGGCAGTACAACTTTATTGCTGAAAAAGTAATGAATAAACTTGCGGGTTGGAAGGCGAAGTTCCTCTCATTCGCAGGACGGGCTGTCCTTATTAAATCCATAATGTCTACCATCCCCAACCATGTGATGCAAGGGGTGGCTCTCCCTGTGCATGTATGCGATAAGTTGGATAAGATAAATAGAGATTTTTTGTGGGGTTCCACGAATGAGAAGAGAAAAATGCACCTTGTTGGCTGGAATAAAATTGTCAAACCCAAAGAGGAAGGGGTCTAGGAATACAAGAAGCTAGAGCTAAAAATATAGCTCTTCTTGCCAAACTAAATTGGAGAATGTATCAGGATCAAAAGGCACCATGGGCTAGAGTAATCCTGGGAAAATATTGCTCCTCCTCAAGAGTAAGAGCTAGAGATCCGGATAAGCTTTCTTCATCCCCTAATTGGAAAGCTGTTAAACTGGGATTTCCTGTTTTCCTTAAAGGAGTTTGTTGGGGAGTTGGTAATGGTTCAAGAATACGGGTTTGGCTAGATAATTGGATAAAAGGTGAGTCTCTTAGAGAATTAATTGAAGGCCCATTGAAACAAGAAGATAATATGCTGACTGTGGAAGATATCCATGGGGATTACAGTTGGAAGTGGGAGCTATTGTCCTTTGATCTCCCTGAGTCCATTAAGGATAAAATTAAAGCTATCCCAATTCAAAAACATGGCCCTAGGGAGGATACCATAATGTGGAAGCACACATTAGATGGTGAGTTCTCAACTAAATCAGCTTACCTTTTATCTATCAAGGGAGAAAATTCTAGCCCGGTCTTTAAGGGAGCATGGATATGGAAGCTTGATATTATTCCAAAGATTATTACCTTTCTATGGCTATGCCTACATAATAGTATTCCTGTAAGAGAGGTTTTGGCCTCAAGGGGCATTATGTGTGAGAAAATCTACCCATTATGTAAATCTCAAGAAGAAACAATCCTTCAACTTCTTAGAGATTGTGAGTTAGCCCGTGATTGTTGGAGGAAACTTGAGGTTCCTCCCATGTTAGTCTCCACCTTCTCCAGTAATCTAGAGGATTGGTTGCAAGCCAATTGTCTAAGCAACGTGGGGCATAAATTTGCCAACCCGTGGAGCACACTTTTCTTGTTCACAGTATGGTGCATCTGGAAGAACAGGAATAAGATAGTTTTTGACAATGCCGTTCCCAACTCCTCTCTCCATAAAATCTGCTTAAGCCAAGCCTATGAATACTCATTTTGTGTGAGCAAAACTAAGATCATAGCACAGAAAGTTGTTGTTCCCATTAGATGGAGTAAACCTTTGGAGGGGTGGTACAAGCTCAATACTGATGGTGCGTCCTTTGGGAACCCAGGGAAAGCTGGTGGAGGAGGCATTATCAGGGACAGCCAAGGGAATTGGGTGAAAGGATATTCTAGAGCTATTGGCTTCACTACCAATATCATTGCTGAATTGTGGGCTTTGAGGGATGGGGTGGATTTAGCCATTCAACTGGGTATACAGCAATTAGAAGTTGAACTTGATGCGAAGGTGATTGTGGACTTGCTTAAGTCTAATAAAAAGCCTAACATAGCCTACTCTCCTCTCTTGTCTAACTGCAGGTTACTCCTTGCCATGGTTCCACAAGTTAGGATTGCTCACGTGTTTAGGGAAGCTAACAAATGCGCTGATCTTTTGGCTAAGAAGGGATGTTCTTTGCGGGATGACTTTGTTCAGTTTGATTATCCCCCCTCTTCTGATTTTGAGGCTGTGCAAGTCATGGACTGTAATAGTCTGTATGTTTGTAGACTTGTAAATGCCAATGTGGCTGCTGTACTAAACTAGCTTTGGCTTCTTTTGATTAATAAAATTCCCTTTTAACCAAAAAAAAAAAAAAAAAAATAATGGGAGAATGACACATGGGCGGCTAGTCAATGCCTTACAAAAAATTCTTTAGGCCTTTTTTTTTTTTTTACCAGCTATAATTTTTTTTATGAGGGCATAGTAAAACGTGTCATCGCACTACGTGCATGCAAGTATGCAACTTACTCATGAAAAATTGACATTTATTTTTACAAATACGTTGAATTGGCAAATTTTCACTAATTCTTATTTAGGCTCACTACTAATATTATTTTTTTACTTACCATTATTAATAATTTTCTATATCAATGGGTGTCATATTGTACCTGTTTGCTTCATCTTTTTTCTTTTCTTTTTTAATACTTCCTCTACATTCTGGTTGAATCTATAACTTTGGATGGTATTGACTGAAACTAACCAAAACGCCAGGAATGATCCAAAAATGTGACAAAATTTCATTCGAGGTGGAATATGGGGTTATCATTTTGATTTGCATGCATACTAGTACGAGATTTTCTATCTGTTCCAGTAGGAACAATATGGTATTCAAAACTATTGCGATCAGTGTCTTGTAAGTTGTATTTTAGCCAAATTTTGAACTATCTCATGAAAAATGTCTAGTGCGCTCATAGTACACATACTCTTCAAAAACAATGGAAACTATCATGGTGTTAAAGTGTGTGTAATTGACCCTCCCTTTCCCAGGCTTCCCTCATAGGGTAGCTGCATATTTCTAGGTGAGAGAGAGAAAGAGACATGATTCTCTTTGTGCTTATTGTAGGCTTCTGTCTTCTCTAGTTGTGTATAAACTACAACAAAATGTATTTTTAGCAACGAAAATATTTGTCACTAAAAGCCCTTTTTTTTGTCGCTGAAAGTGTTTTTTGGCAACAAAATTGGTTTCGTCGCTAATACCCTGTCGCTAAAAGTCCTAGCGACGAAAAATTTTATAGCCAAAAGGTCCGAGTAGTGTTTAAAAAAAAAAAACTTTTGGCAACAAATCTATTTCATCGCCAAAAGTTTTCCTCACTAAATACACTATTTAGCGATGAAATAGTTTCACCACCAAATGTATTTTATTTTATTAAATCATATTTGGCAGCGAAAAAGTTCATCACCAAAACCATTTTTAAAAATTTCGGCTATATTTGGCAACAAAATTTTTCGTCGCCAAAACAAAATAAATTTTTTTTTTTTAATTCTTCCATATTTGGTCGTCGCCATAACAATTTTTTTTTTTTAAATGTTGCTATATTTGGAGACGGAATAATTCGTTGCCAAAAATAATTTTTTATTTTCATATATTTCCTTTCTTTTATATTATCTTGTAACTTGTCATTATATTATTAAAACCTCACATTGGAACAACACATTTATAAGAAAACGATCCATACGTTCCAAAAGTAAAAATAAAACAAGTATTCAATTCAATCCATCCATACAAATTTATTGCAACACATACAATAACACAAGATATTTTATAACAATAAAAAAAATATTAATTAGGGACAAAAGAAGATGTTCTCAAATGTCTTCAAGTAATGCCAAAGGAAAATGCCCTAAAAGCCACCAATAAAAAATCTGCATAAATATAAAAACATTAACTATGTTATAAGAAACATTTCTAACAATTAAAATGCATTAAAAGTAGTCACACCATAACACCATGCAAGTCACCCGCTTGCTCTAATTCAACAACCCATTACAATACCAATCATCAACATCAAAATATAAAATGCTTACAAGTATTGAAAAAATGTTAATATAATACTGACTAGCCAGCACTAGAAGAGTCTTACCAAACTGGTTAGCATCGTAAGCCGTACCAACAGCATCTAACTCTGCCGACACTGCCGCACCAAACCCCATTAAGACCCCATCAAGACTACTTGATCAGTTACAGTATTCCCCACGTGTCTTGCCATACCAGGCTTTTGCTACACAGTTGATTACGCATTTTTCCCAATATTCACGTTGAAACAAGTGGGTGCTAGACTGCGTTCCTAAACTTATAAGAAAATTTTAGTGTTCATTTTTCTTGCTGGGACGTCCCATCTAAGTTCACCACACTTTTGTTCATCTGTCTTTTAGCGCCACTAAAACCTACTAGAAGTTCAGTGATTGGCACACGGACTACACCAATATCTTTGTCACTTGACCGATTCGACTTAAGCCTTACAACTAGCGCAAGGCCGTTCTCTTCGACCTTGGTGAGGTTGGTATGGAACATAGCTCATAAGCTCCATATAGGGTTTGAACCCTCTTGAACCGATGTTCTTTCCTCAAGAGAAGGAGAGGAACAAATGTTATCGTTGTTGTCGCGAATGGAAACAAGGATGTAAGGTTTCAAACCTCTAACTATAGCTAAATGATGTATGTTGCTCAAATTTTGGGCTGACTTAATTACAAGCTCTAAATCCCTGTGGCTGTGAACCATAAGTGTAGGTTTTGGAGAGACAAGCTTTGGGCGAGTGAATGTGTATGCACTGTGCATATATATATATATATATATATATATTTGCTTATGGGCCTTAGAGGTAGAACAATTTTTTTTTTTTTTTTTTTTTTTTCAGTTTCATATTTCCTTTAGATTCTAAGCTACCTCTAGAAGGTCTTAAACTTGTAACCCTTTCCAATTCCTACTTAACTCTTGAACCTACTGTTACTTCCTATAAATGTTTTACTTTAAATCTGTTATTGAAATCTTGTTGAAATACCTACTGTTACTTCCTGTAAGTGTTTTATTTTAAATTTGTTATTGAAATCTTGTTAAAATACCTACTGTTTTAAGCATTTCTACTTTATGAATTGCAATATTAGTATTGAAATGCTTAAACTAGAAATGCTTAAAACAGTTGGTATTTTAACAAGATTTAAATAATAAATTTAAAATAAAACACTTACAGGAAGTAACAATAGGTTCAAGAGTTGAGCAAGAATTGGAAAGGATTACAAGCTTAAGACCTTCTGGGGGTAGCTTAGAAACTAAAGGGAATATGAAACTATAAAAAAATAAAAAATAAAAAAAAGTTATGCTTCTAAAGCTGAAAGGGATAAACCTTTTACAAGCAAAAATAAAAGACTATTAAAACAATTAATAGTAAATAGTAAACAGTAAAATTGACTTTTTTACTATTCAGAGTAGGTCATCATCAGTAGGCAATGCCATTAGCAAACATGTTGGTATGTGCTCTCTAGAGAGGGAATCATCTCCGTGGGGAATAGCTAGAATCTGAGCAGCAAGAATCGATCAGTCTTCAACATAATGAGTGGGAATCAATACAGCTTTAATAGGATTAGTGGAATTGATGTAGCTTTAGCAAGTCATTCATTTGCATCAGGTTTAACAATTTTGGCAATTTGTGCCAACAGAGTTAATTTTTAGCCCAATCTAGAGTAGTCACTGTGTTGTGCCCAAATAATTCTTGATCATAGGTATAATAAGGATCATCATTATTAGTAATAGAGACCTCTGAGGATGCCTCGAATTCTTGATTATCTTCCTCTTCTTCTGAGTTAGCATTTGCAGCTTCTTCTTCATCCTTCCAAGATTGCTTTAACAGTGCAATCAAGGCAGTTTTATTGCGTACATCAAAGGCATATTTCTTCTTTTTGGACTTAGCAGATGACTTATCAGGTGTAGTAGTAGATGTAGTAGGGCAAGACATGGCTGCTTCAACGGGGGGTAAGTTGAAGCTTAAGCTCTAACTTGTGCAACAGGGTTTACAATGTTGTGAGTATTAACATGGAAATCCCAAGTAACATTGTCAATAATATCTTGGGCATGGGAGAACTTGTCCCTATATATATATATATATATGCATGTATGTATGTATATATAATCCTTTTGGATTACATGCTTAGTATACATCTCTTATTTCAAAATGCTCCTAAAATGTTTGTTCTGAGGGAGGTTTTTTCTCTCAAGCCAAACAAGATATATTTGGTTATATATTGCTAGTTTCACTAACCTATGTGACATCCATGTTAGGAAAAAAAAAATTAGGTCCTTAATCAATTAATTTTTGTCTGGAGATTAAGGTCAAAACATCTAGTATAATTAAGGTGATATTTATAAAAAATAAATGAATTATATGTATGTTCTTTTGGATTACATGCATGGCAGACTTCTCTTATTTGAAAATGCTCCTAAAATGTTTGTTCTGAGAGAGGCTCTTTCTCTCAAGCCAAACAAGATATATTTGGTCTCATGTATCACCAGTTTTACTAACCAACATGGCATGCATGTTAGGAAAAAAAAAAAGGTCCTTAAGAGGCTGTTTGGATGCCATTTTTTCATAACTCAATTCTCTGTTTTCATAACTCATAACTAAAAAATGGTGGGACCTATAGCTAGAAGTCTGTTTGGCACCACCGTAACTCTGTTTTCATCACTCAATTCTCTGATTTTTGAGTGATGAGTTACGGAAACTGAAAACACATTTTAGCTGTTTTCAGTTTCCATAACTCATAACTCAATGGCATTCTTGTAATTAAAATTACACATGAGTCCCACGGTCAGACTTTTTGCTTCTTCATTTTTTTTTTTTTTTTTTTTTTTGTCTTTCACGGGTCTGGGACACACCTGCTCCTCTTCTTCTTCTTCTTCTTCTTTTCTTATTTTCTTTTCTTTTCACTTTTTGGGTTTAGTTTTTTTTTTTTTTTCTTCTTTTCTTTTCTATTCCCCTTTTCTTTTTTTCTTCTTTTCTTTTTTTCTTCTTTTCTTCTCTTTTCACTTTCTGGGTTTGGTTCTTTTTTTTTCTTCTTTTCTTTTCTATTCTCCTTTTCTTTTTTTCTTCTTTTCTTTTCTTTTCACTTTGGTTTCTAGGCTTGGGTCCTTTTTTTTTCTTTTCACTGGGTTTCCATTCTTTTTTTTTTTTTTTTCTTCTCGAGTTCGTCAAAGTTGTCGCCGTTGTTGATGTCGAAGTTGTTGTCGCTGTTGATGTTGCAGTTGCTATTGCTGCTGTTGTCATTGTGGGTTGTAGCTGCGGCTGTGGCGGTGGTTTTTTTTTTTTTGGTTTTTGGAAAAGCATGAAAAGCATTGGGTCAGGGGAAAACGAAGGGGAAAAGCATTGGGTTTTTTTGGTTATATTGTAGATTTGGGAAAAGCATGAAAATAAGGATCATGGTGGGCTTGATTAAAATATGCGTTAACATGGATGAAGAGAAAAGCAGAGAAAAACAGGGGAAAACGAAGAGAAAAACGAAGGGAAGAGGCAGGGGAAAAGAAAAAAAAGAAAAAAAAAAAAGAGAGAGAGAGAAAGTCAACTGACATTGTTCAGTGTGTGGGTCCCACAAACAGTTGAAAAATATTGAGTGATGAGAAATGAGTGATGATGCCAAACGAGGTTGGGTATTTTAAGTGATGAGTGATGAGTAATGAGTGATGAGTGATAAGTGATGAGTAATGAGTGATGAGTGACGGAAATTGAGTGATGGAAATTGAGTTATAAAAAATTTGTATCCAAACAGCCTCTAAATCTTTTTTTTTTTTTTTCCTGGAGATTAAGGTCAAAACCTCTAGTATAATTATGGTGATCTTTATAAATATAAATAAATTATATGAGTGTATAAGTATGATGTTAGAATTGTAGTTTTTTTTTATGAGAATGTAGACTAATATGTTATTTAAAAATCAGCCGGGGTCGGCAAAGAGTACATCATGGAGGTGAGGTGGAATATCCTCCACCCACACCGATAAACCTCTAACATGCCTCGCATGTTTAGCTAGGTTGTGTGCTACTTTGTTACTATCTCTACGAATATGTGAATAAGCAATACATTTACTGGTAACAAGAGTAGATTTGGCAGAATCAAGGAGGTGACCATAAGATGTCAGTGAAGGTTCTGTGCTTTGAAGGGTGTTGATAACTGCTACCGAGTCACCTTCAAGCATAAATTCCTGAAGGCCAAGTTCTTGTGCGAAGGTTATCGCTCTTGCGGCAGCCATGGCTTCCACTATGACTGGTGCAAACGGTAAGGGAGCTTGCTCTGACAGTGAAGCAATAACATTCCCATGACAGTCGTGGACCACAACACCCAATCCAGCCTTGCCCATCTCCGGAAAAATGGCGCCATCAAAATTCAGTTTGACACAATTCGCCGGAGGAGGACGCCACTGGACTCGATTCTGTGGTCTCGTTGCTGTTGCGTTGTTGATGATGGAGCTCTGACTTTGCTGGAACGTTGAAAGGGCTTGCGTTGCTTGCTGAAGGACCTGAGTTTTTGGAAAATTCATTGTGCGCACCCGAAGCTGATTTCGCCGGTACCAGATAGTCCACATCACCATCGCCATGAGGTCCACGTTTTTCCTTCTTTCGTGAGTCAACTTGATCAAGTCTGTGATGCTTGGTGTACCTAGTTGGCTTCGGTCTTCAAATCCTGGAGTGCTGTCCCATATTTCACCAAGTGAGGAGCAATTCCATAGTGCATGGGCTGCTGTTTCGGCCTCCACTCCGCAATGTTCACACCTGTCTTCATTAAGTATTTTCCTTCGCATTAGATTATGCTTGGCTGGAATCGCTTCTTTGCAAACCTGCCACATGAAGTTCCTCACTTTATTAGGAACGTTGAGCCCCCAAATGAGATTCCACACCTCATTTCGCTGCTGCGGATTACCTGCAGAAACGGACATAGAATTTAATTTATTAAGGAACTTTGAGCCCGAGTTAACCGTGTAGTTACCTGAGGGGGTGAAGGGCCAAATAATTTTGTCCTCCACTGGAGTTCGGCTCAATGGGATACTAAGGACCATAGCAGCTTCTTCAGGTGAAAACAAGCCATGGACTAAATCTGTTTCCCATTTTCTTGTACTTGGATTGATGAGGTCCGAGACTCTACCATCTTCAAAACCTGGAATAATATCTGAAAGGATCCGTGGATGCTCCGGAGATGGTAGCCAAGCATCATTCCAAATACTGATATCCTCCCCACATCCCACCCTCCATCTTGCACCCTTTAATAGGACGTCTCTTCCTTTCAAAATGCTATGCCAAGCGTGTGAACCCGAGCTAGAATCTTGGGCATCCCATATACTACCGTTTGGAAAGAACTTTGTTTTAAAGACTCTATAAAATAAAGAATCTTTATTTTGAAGTAATCTCCATGCTTGCTTTGCCAAAAGAGCATCATTGAAGTTGGCAAGGTCCTTGAAACCCATTCCGCCTTCTTTTTTTGGAAGGCAAAGTGTGTCCCATTTCACCCAGTGAACTATCCCACGGTCTCCTCTTTGTCCCCACCAAAACCTTTTAATTAGACTCTCAATTTCTGAACAAAGCCCTAGAGGGAGTTTAAAGCAGCTCATGGTGTAGGTTGGAATAGCTTAAACAACTGCTTTAATCAATATTTCTCTCCCAGCTTGTAGTTAAACTATTACAATTCACTATTTATTAAGTGAATAAATTTAGAAAAGTGATAGTTTATCTTATCTTTTTTTTTTTTTTTTTTTGAGAATGTTCTTATATTATATGTTCTATACCTACATTTAAATAAATTAAAAAAAAACCCTAACGGTGGACATCAAATTAGTGGTCATATTTTCCAACTAATTAATGCCCACACTTTTATAGTGGGTGTATACGATGTGATATTGGAGTGTGGGAAAACTTTCTCTTATCGTTAATTTGGTTCATAGAATCTCTATATTTTAAATGTAATTCAATTTTTTGACAAATATCATTTAGTTTATTCTATAGTTGTGTGTCATTATGTTTAAATGTAAATTCATGTTTTTAAACTTAGAAAATATAAATAGACTCAATTCAAATTGTTGTACTTCTAGGTAATATTATGAATGTGTACAGTTTATTACTTGTTAGGTATAAATGTTATATATATGCTATTTTTTAGGGTGTTTAAAGAGCGTGACTCTACCACTTATTCAAGGACTGCCCAACATGATTTAGGGTTTAAAGTGAAAAATTTATATGAAGCCTTTAAATTAAGACTAATTTGAAACATTAAATTCAAAAATAGATGAAAAATAGGATTGAATATCATAGTTGAAGCATATATTTTAACAAAAAGAAAATTTTAAAAAAAAAATAAAAAGAAATTTACTTTGACTTGGATATATGATGATGAGTATAGTTGTAATCAAAGTTTTAATTTTATATCTTGTTTTGAAGAAAGACATAGATAGATATTATTTGGTGTGTGGCTTGTAAGAGATTAGTTTACAAAAATTAAAATCTCAAACTATTAGCTAGGTGGAGATTAGTCATCATTGATGATCTAACACATTTGCTGTATATTTTTTGTTTTTGAAACATTTTAGGGTTTCAATTGGGTTAAATTTTTATTGTTCTCCTATTTAATTTGGAAACCTTGTTAGAAATGAAAAAGCAAAATATTAAAGGTACTACAAAATGTTCAGAATATGATGTAATAATGACTATAATTGATGAACTTCAGCACCTTAGTTAATGAGTGTTTGCATTACTTCTTTATAAATAACTAGTAAGTTGCCCGTGCGATGCACAGATAATGTTGTAATGGTTTATGCAATTTTTTATGAAGAATATTGTACATATATTATAACATATTTGTTATAAAACTTTGTTAGTACTGAGTTTATCATAAGAAGTAACAATTACAAATTGCAGACACATATTCATTATAATTATTTTGTTGAAGTAATCACGAAAAAAGAATCAACTTTAGAGTAATATTATATAATAAAAGTTGATATAAGCTTGGTAATTCATTCCATATTATTGATATTTATTTTGTGATGTAATAAAGAGCTTTATTGCGAAATATTTTTTTTTTTTTGTTTCTTGAATGCTTTATTTTTTGAAGTATGTCGACGCTTGTAAAGCATGTTGAGGGGTATGTTATCATCATCTTTTTTTTCATCTTCAATGTTTGAAGTTTGGTCTATCCTTATTTGTTCAATTTGTGAGCTTTTATCAATTTCTCCTTTTGTTGCATCATTTGTGTTGATCATTGATGAAATGGCACTAGAAGATTCTTGGCTGGATCTTATAAAGTTTGTGCTGGTAGATTTGTTGTTGCTAAGATTTTGCATAGGTATCTGCATTCATATTAAATTTGAGTATGTTATTTACATCAGTATAGTGTAGCAAAAGAAATAATATAGCATACTAGCTTGTGTTTTTTTTTCTTCCATACCTTTTTCTCAATTGAAGGTGCATAAAAAATCTTAGCAATTGTGTAATTTTCAAAACCATCCTTCAAATTGAAGTCATTCAAGCGAAGTAGAAAAATGTATTTTCTTCCTAAAATTTTCTTAAGATCACATGGGATTCCTTCTTCAATATCAATCTGCATATTAGGAATTTTAATTTATATTATAATCAATAGTTTTACAATAAATTTAATAATTTAAATAAGTTGTACCTCAATTTGTTTTTCAGCAAAATCTCTTGCAGATTTATTTAGGATTTTCTCAACATCTTGATCAAATATGACAAAAGTTGTCTTGTCAGTTGAATCAAAAACTTCAATTTGAATCCAGTATTTTGCAATTGTATAGTAATTATAGTAAGATGAATATGTTTATAAAAAAAATTGCAAACTTTGTAGTTAATGTGCGTGCCTCTAACCTTGGGATAGATAGATTTTTTTTTTTTGTTTCACATTTTGCGTACGAAAATGATCTTGATTGTGGTTTGACCTTCTTTCCGCATAACACTCATGAAATATAATACCAATCCATTGTTGTATCAATGTTGCTTATTGTTGCAACACAATAGTAGTTAACATCCTGCAATGAACTTTGAAGTTAATATGTTTTTTAAAAAAGAAAGAAAGAAAGTAAATGATGTATTATTATATTTTAATGTAAATGATGAGTCTACTTTGAAATGATTAACAAACCTATTTCATAGGATCTCATTCAATGCATTTGAGCTTTGGTATTTGTCTTCATATTGTTTGAAGATAAATCCTCTTCTAAAAACTGTTTTGCTTGTATTTTTGGTATTTCTTGTATAGGATTATGTTTTTTATCATTCCTATCATTGAATTTTTAAAAGGAAAAGAGAATGTAAATAGTATTTTGTGAGATAAAAAATGCTATTTATCATTTTTTTTTGTTATTAATAATTTTAAAAATATTCACCTATCAATTATTTCAACAACCTCAGGAATCTCAAGATTTATATATACTTTTGTTGCAATCGTCGATGACAAAGAGAATTTGCCTACAAAAATTGCAGAATACATTATAATAAACAAAATCGTATTGAATTGAAATTGGGAAAAAGGAAGACATGTTTTACTGATAATGAGATTCTCTAAAAGTATCATTAGATTGATTAGAAAATGAATAAGTTTGAGTATAAAAAATTTATAATTAGTGATTACATTTCTCAATGTAAAATTTATGGCCTAAGATTAGTAACCAATATACTTATTAACTTGATAGCAATACTAAGTACATTAAAATTGATAATTGGAAACATTACTTAGTTATACTTACCTCCAAATGATTTGACAATAGTCGAAGTTGCAATTAAGACAAAAGGTCATGGTTTGTTCTTATATACATCTTCATCGATTTGCTAGAAACTTGTTCCCCATAGTGGAAGCCTAATTTCTTTTCCCCTGGTATAGTTTAAATCATTGAGGATTTTTTTGTTATTCGTAATTTTTCTTATTTATAATTGATTTTTCTATATAAACATATAATGACATCAATATCACATCAAAAATTGTGTCTTACTCTTTCAAAAGCAATTGTAGGTTGTGGAATTTTCTTTGTATGCCATTAACTTGAGGCTCTACACATAAAACTCTTTGCATTTTAATTCACCATTTTCACCTCTTGCACTTCTAGAAGTAGTTCCAAACTATTGATTGACTTTTGTATACTAATATTGATATATGAGATTGAAATTGTATGGTTCTTAAGCATTTCTAGGAGACCATACCATATTATAAATTTAATATTAAAAATAATATGTAGAAAAATTGGAACTAAATCACAATTACAGTATGCAAAATAAGGTATAATGAAAATACTTACTTTCCAAACTGATGGGATACTATTCTCTTTAATTAGCTTTGTTAGAGTATCCATGCAATTATCATCAATGTTCATATTGAAAATATTTTTAGTATTTAATAGATTTGTGAAGCAAGCTCCCAAGTGTTCAAATATAGCATAAGGAAATTCAGCAAAAAAAAAAAAAAAAACCATATAGTATAAGGAAAATTACAAAAGAAAAAGAAAAAAAAAATCTAAAAGATTTCGTATGATTTTTTAAATTCATATAAAATACCTTAATGTTAACTATTAACATATTTTCTCAAATCTATTAAATTATAAACCTCATTCATAATTTTAAATACAATTCAAATATTTCACACTAATAAGGGAAAAAAAATTATTTCATTTAAGCGAATGCAATAAAAGTAAAAAAATACAAAAAAGACTAACGTAGAGAATAAGTTAAAAAAAAATAATTAAAATAAGGGTTGAAGGTTAACAGAATAGTTTACAGTCACATATATATCTATCAAATCAAAAGTCTCAAAGCTCATAAAACATTCTTCGTGGCTTCAACCTGTTGGCAAAAATCCAGTCACACATCATCGTAAACCCAATATAAAAGCTCTAACACAAAATCTCAAACAACCAAAGACCCATATCCAATCACAACTCTCACAAAACCCTCAATGACCTTTGACCTCTACATCAAAATCACAAGTCGTTTACATCCTTTCTAGTTTGGAGAATCTCATATGTGCATTTAAGGTGTTAAGGAACCTCGTTCTTTTGAAAAGGAATTTGAAATTAATTGTAAATACTTCCTTTGTTTTGTTTTATTTGTGTTTTCTTTTTTTGGTTCAACAAACATATCAATATTGTTTCTGTGGGTTTAACAACTATTGAATTATAAATATTTTTCAAAGATGGCTAAACTAAATAAACAACAAATCAATAAACAAACTATTGAAGAGAAACATGAAATTAACAACGAATGTGAAATGAGATGTAAGATTATAGTGGCACAACAACAAACATAGTATTTTGGGATTCAAAAATAAATTAATAAACAAACTATTTAAGAGGAACATAAAATTAAGAAAGTAAACATACCTCTCTGAAATGAATTGAGAGAAATTATAGTGGCATAAGTTTTGAGGCATAAGGAGACGGAGATATATAAAAGAACAGATTTTACAACATGCAAAGCAAATATTAAATGAAACTAACTCTTCAATTTCATAAATCAGGTGGCATTTACCTGGTGTTAATTGCATTGTATAATTGGTTGGAAGTGGCGGCATTGAAGCCCAAAATACTAAACGCTGAAATCTTTTAAGCTCTTACTTTTATGTCTTCAAATAATCACCGAGTTGGAGTGAAAACAGTTGTTTTTTTTAGAAGTCGAAGAGTGTTTGTACAGATAATCACTGAGTTGGAATGGAAACCGTTGTTTTCTTAGAAGTTGAAGAGTTTTTGTATAGAGAAACAGAGGTTGGAAGTGACTGAAATTCTTGGCTGGGTTTCATCTACAGGTGGGAAGGAAGAAGAGGGTTTGTGTGTAACAATTTAGGCTTTCATCTGGGTCAGCCTTGGCGTGGGTTAGACTTTGAGCTACACGTTGGTGGGGAATTTAGATGGTAGCCTTTGAGTTACACGTTGGTGGGGAATTCAGATTGTAGCCTTTAAGCTACATGTTGGTGGGGTGTTCAGCATGGGTTATCCTTTGAGCTACACGTTGGTGGGGGTTTAAAGTTAGGGTGGGTCAAAGGTTGTAGCCTTTCAGCTACATGTTGGTGGGGAAATCATATTTGGGTCAATATTTATGGGCTTGGGCTTTTCATCTACTTTGAGAACGTAGTTATTTTTTTAGAAGATTACAATTGTTTCTTCATTGTCAACCTTAGCCCATATATGTGACAGTAAAAATAAGTTACTATAAATTATTAGGTTACAGTGAAAAATTTTAATGGGAAAAAAGGTTAAAAAGACTAAATGGAAGCTTAGAGTGCCATATGGCAGGACCTCATGCATTCCCACATAAGGTTTCTGCTTTTATATATATATTGATATTGATTGGTTATATATTAGTTTATAAATCTATAGTAATTTTTTTTTTTTTTTTGGAGAAGGAGTCTATAGTAAAATTTAAGATATCTCTAATATCACTTAGTAAAAAAAAAAAAATTGCTCAATTGCTCAATCATATAATAAATTTTGTGCCATTTACAATGGGGATTGGACCTTTTTTCTAAGGGAATATATATTAGTTAAAGAGAACATTTGATTCAATTCATAAATTAGTCCAATTTAAGTTTACTACATTTTTTCCTAATTTTTTTTTCAACATTTAAAAAGACTTTCAATACTGAAATTAAATGGTTCAAATTAAATTCAATTTTATAAATAAATTTTCTACCTCTTTATTTTTTTCATCATTTTTTGATGTATTAATTAATTAATAATCAAAAAGGTAAAATTGGTGAACCACTAAACAACAACGTTGATTGTGCAATGTTTGGTATGGTTCTTATAAGTATGAGGTAAAAATGTTCAAATATGGCCATTGTCTAGTGCTTTTTTTGCATTAGACACAATATGATGCAAACACATGTCTATAAATCGCATCCTGTTCGATACCAAAATTTTCCTATGGTTACTTTTCTCTCTCTACTCCTCTCTATAAAGAATTTTGTTGAACACCACACACAGGATATTGAGTCATGTTAATTAATTATTGACTTTTTTTCCCCGCAAATGACATTTGAAGTCAGTTTTCCCATTTGATGCTTTCTAATCTCGAGTATGTTTTCATGAATATAATTTTTGCTTATATAATTGTTTGGAATTAAAAGAAATATGGATAATTTTTCATATGAGTTAATTAAATAACATAAAATATTTTTGTCTCATCTTTAGGTTAACAACTAAACACACGGAAATGAGTTATTTTCAAGAAAGCGTTTTGTTATGTCAAAACAAAGGAAACCTAAAAATTTCATAGGGATGATAACTATATTGAAAAGAGTTGGGCTTAGGTTTATAATATTCATGGATTTGAGAAGGTCCAACATCAGAGATAAGTGGGCCGTGGTGACATGGTTAGAGCTCACAACAAGAGTTCTTGTTCTTCATATTTCTTTTCGGCTCATCTTATTTTTTGGTCTTATACTCTTATGGTACTGTGATGAGAGAGGCCCACTGATTTTGCCATTACATTAAGGAGCAATATATATACATGGGCTGTGCAGATTAGCACCTAACCCAGGTTACTCTTTACCACCGGGCCTGCTGGCCTAGTGGTACCCGATCCTCATGAGATCTATCAACTCAGGGGTTCAATCCCCTGCATAAACACTTACCTAGCAAAAAAAAAAAAAAAAAAAACCCAGGTTATTCTTTTTGTGGAAAAGTGGATAGACTTGGACCATTAGAAAATAGAGAATACACAGCCCAAAATGATCTGGCCCATTAACTTTATTATCTTATCGGTGAAAACTGAAAATACTGTAGGAAAATAATTTTTTGTGGAAAAGTGGATAGACTTGGACCATTAGAAAATAGAGAATACACAGCCCAAAATGATCTGGCCCATTAACTTTATTATCTTATCGGTGAAAACTGAAAATACTGTAGGAAAATAATTTTTAAATGTATGAATAGTGCCGTATGACCTAGTTTTAAACGCCAAACGCAAAGACGCCAGATGCAATCCAAACTCAACCTTAATCCTTTTATAAATAAAAAATTAATGGAAAAAGAAGATTTTAACCTTATATGTTTCTATTCGAAAAATAAAAAATGCCAATTAACTTAAGTCATTAGATTTTTTTCTTAATTTTTTTTTGCAAGTAGATTAGTTTGTTAATCCTTAATTATTATTTAGCTCCTTAATATATATATATATATATATATATATATATATATATATATATATCTATCGCGTTGTGTAATGGAGGGATGAGTAAAATAGTATAGGTCTTTGATTCAAACCGTGTATTTATTATTACTTTCAAAGGCATATTTTAAGAAATAATAAATTAATATAAGAGAATATATAAGACATCTACCAAAGTCAGGTTAGGCTATAATTCTAAACATGAGTCCGTATGAAAATTTTAATATTGCACGTATATATTCTTTTACTATTTTCATAAAATAAATCTTAATTTTCAAAGGTATCCACTTAAATTTCAGGAGAGTAAAATTTTAGTTAATTCTATTAGTAAAAAGTTTTTTATTATTGAATAAGAGATTTCAATGTGAATCCTGTGATCACCAAAAACAAATACATTAACGTCTTATAGCGGATAATATAAATTTCAAGTCATACAGCATCTAGTAAAAAAACAAATCTTTATTGCATTTATTGTAAATAATGAAAATATCACTTTACGTAAATATATATATATATATATATATATAGTTGAAATATCACTAGATCCTTAATTACATCAAATTTTGATATTTACAAATAAAAACGATATATGCATCTCTTTCTTTATTTCCTTTTATTTTCGTTTCTAAGTGGATCCCGATGCCATTGAGTTTGAAAATGTACTCTTAAAACAGTTTTTTGAGAATATAAGTTATGAACTCTAATATTCATTTCTACAATAGGTTTGCGATATGTTATTATTATTATAATTTTGTTTTGAGAAGAAAGATATTGAAACTTTTATTAAGAAAAACCAGTTAGATCAGCTTGAATTACAGAAATAAACTATAGTGAAACATCTTCTATCCATACTATAAAGTTGAGATTTCCAACTATTTTGTGTTGGCTTTAATTCAATGTCAAGTTTGATTATAATTTATTCAATCATTTTCTCTGTATGAATCTGGGATTAATTGTAAGGGATGAGTGTGAGAAATCGATAAAGAATCAAGTTTCAAAAGTTGAACAAGTGGATTTCGCGACTGACTCACAACTGTCTCGCGAGAAGCAACCCAATAAAAGAGCCACATGTAGAGCACATGATTGGAAGATGAAGAGTCATGCTAGGCTAGATTTTTTGCGACTGTCTCGCGAGTAAGGCCAACCCGCGAAGGACCTGTGAAACTTTCTGTTTGGCAAAAAGTTGTGTTTTGTTTTACCAAGTCTTTACCCACACTATTTATACCATCATTACCCACAAATTGTAAGGAGTGTTTTTCAAAGAGAAAACTCTAGAAAATACACTTGAGAGTTAAAGATTATTATACCCACAAATCATCTACACATTTCCTTGTAGTTTTCCTCGACTCCTACCTCTCCATCTCTATATTTTTGAGAGGTTACTAACTCAAACACTTACCACACTCATTCTGAGTGTAAATTGAGATTTTGGTACTACTGGAAAGCATTGGAAGGAGTCATTCATTGGCAGATGCAAATGAGATGAATTACGGGATCCGGTAAGTTAGAGAAGACAAGATTCTAAGAAGTCATTTGGTAAGAGGAGCTTGGAGGACTCAAGTACATGGGGTAGACTAGGCTTGGGGGATCTTTTGTTATTTGTGTACTCCAACTTTATTTTTTAGTAGATCAATTTTGACTTGGAGAGTCGCGAAGAGGTTTTTTGTCGAGTTCTCCAGTTTCCTCTTCAATAACATGTCTTGGTGTCATATTGTGTTTGCAACTCTCTTCCCTATTCTTTAAACTTTCGTTTTATTATTAATAATGGATGAATATGGCTTAGGGTAGTGTTAATGGTTCTTTGCGCTTATTTACTTTTGTTCCACACTTTATGGAGGAGTGTGATTAGGTTCTGTTAGAGGAGAGTTAGTTAGATTTATATTTCCACATGATAAACATTATAAAGTTTATAGTACTATATAATGGGCTGCTTTGTCATCTTTTTTGATGATGAGCTTTAATACAATCTTTGCCTCAAATCCTCTCTCCTATAATTTTCTCTCTACTCTCAATCTGCCATTGTTACATAGCATCTTTTCAGACAGAACCTCACTAACATTGATCAATCTTATCATTAATACCTGGGAGTCCCCCACTAAAACAGCTCAACTACATCCTATTTTGGAGGTAAAATGAAAGTGATGTAATCTTGGAAAATATTATTTGCATCTTTTCTTTTTCTTATTCTTTATAGTTAAAGTTAATGGAAGCCTTAATGGCATTGGTTTAAAATATATTGATAAAAAAAAATTTATTGAAAAAATAAAAATGTATTCAAAACTTTCTTAAAGTAATTACTCTAAAGCACCCGTTATCAGGACCATTTTTTATTACTCATTCTCATCAGCCTGTACACCAAAATATTTGCAACATGATTCTCAAACAAAATATATACAAGATAATCATCAACAATAGCATCATTGCTATTCAATTTAGCGTCGGCTATTTCAAGATTGATCTAGAGTCGGTAAAAAGTGATAACCACTTTATGACCCCATTTTGACAACCATACAAAAGCAATTTTGTTTTCCCACGAATTCAGGTAAAATTTTTCACCTAAGCTTTCACTCGCTTTTGACATATTCCAAAGATGCTGGCTAGTAGAAAATTATGAAACACATGCAGCCAAGCTTTATTAACTCGTTTTGACGTATTCATCTAATGTCATAAATCTTTTGGAAAAATATTGCTTCCGAAAGGTCAGAGATCCAGTGCCTTCAAATTTGGACTGGTTTTTAGCGAAACCAAGACGCAGCGCTGGCTGGTTTTGCATAACATAATTAATCAACATTCATTTGGCATTTTCAAAATGCAGTCCATGCTTTATATATCTTCCACCACCTTTCCTCTCTTTCAACTTGTATGATTAAATTCATTATCTTCGTCTTCTTGACTCCTAAATTAAAAGTCAAAAGTTTGGGCTTGGAAACTTCCTAATGTACAACAGCACAAGTTATCCACTATTGTTCTATTTAATTATTAATATTAATCAAGCATAAAAATAGAATACGTGCTTAATTTCTCCTTTCTAAAATGTTCTTCCAAACAATTCTTGATTTCCAACCAAAGAGCTTCAAATATTATTAGCTTAAAATCTTAGTCATGGAACAATACTGGTATTTTAGTTATACTTGACTGGTTTTTGTTAGTTGACCCATGCTAATTAAGCATATCGTGAGCTCTTTCTATAGACACCCATTTCCCTATTTTCACTTCTCCATATTAACTATATAACTTGGGCTATTTAAGAGTTTAACTATCACCCAAAGAATTTTGTTTCCTTGAGAAAATATTTTTCAAGAATAAAATATCCTGGTAAATTAAAATCATATTTAGGTGTCTAGAATAATCTAAAGTTTAGTTTCTCAAGCACATCCCAGTTAGCTCAAATAGAAAATTCATTTTTGCACAAGAGATAGAAAATCAAAATATAATGGAGTATTAATTAGTAGAAATTTAGGCTCCTCATGATATCCATGAGATTCTGAATTTGAAACCTCTCGCCAATATCTTAGGGCCACACCTATGAGATTCCTCTTTGTAAGTGTGTATGAGATGGGGAACTACATACACCTAATGTAATAATCAGATACTTAAAGAGGTTTAGATACTTTTGTTTGAAAAAAAAAAAAAAACTCATACTTTTCCTTTTAATTTTTTAAAAATGAAAAATTGCAACCACATGATGGTTTTTAAAGGGATATATGTTAAATAGAAAAGTTAATTGATGTCCTAAGGACATTTGTTAATAAATTATTTTTAAAAAAAATTTATGAAAAAAGAAAAAAGTAATTAGCTTTTTTTTTAAAGCTTTTTATATTTTCATGAATGTAGTATTAAAATTAATTTTTTTTAAATGGTCTATTAACAAATGCTCTAATGATTTTTAGATCTAATGTCATCGAGGGAAATTCCTCTTGCTTGGAATGTAATTAATGAATGCCTTAATAATGACACCAATGACTACTTCTCAATGGGGTTGTACCCAACTACATCATGGACCTAATCTTTTGTGGTCCTCAATTGAAAGGTCAATTGTTGGAGGTCATTTATTGGGCCAAGCACCAATATGTTGTTACTTGTTATTATATTATAATGAGTTTGATTATTAGTATTACCATAAGAAAGTCACCTTCTAAAGCGGGATAACCATGAGCACACTAGAGAAAATATAGCTTACATTTATTATTCAAAATCATGGAATAGTGGAAATGTCAATTTTTGGTATTATTATAATAATAATATAATATTATATTATTATTATTGTTGTTATAATTATCTTTGCCACGTGATGGTCGTTATCACTATCATAGGTCTTTTTGGAATCTGTCTTGCTTCAATAAATTTGATTAAAATTTCTTTTTAATTCAATTACGCTCAACAATCTGAAATTATTATTATTATTTTTTTTCTAAATAACTCATTAATTCTAACCATTTGTCTTATTATAAAAGAAAGTGTTTAGACTTTTTCGAATATCTAACTATTCTCTCAAGTGTATTCAGTCTCCCTATTCAACATGCATTAGGTTATTACATAAATGAATTTCATATTTTCACAAAAGTTGCCTAAAGATGTTGACAAGAGAATTCAAATTTAAAATGTAACTATTTTTTAAAACACAAAGAAAATATTTTGTTTTTTTTCCCTTTTTATTAGTGAGGATGTTTACATCTATTCAATTATTGACAACATGTGTAGTCCTCCGACACCAAGGAAAACATTTTAACTTTATGTGACTCGTGTAGTCGTGGAAATGGACTTGCCAATTGCGAAATATGAGCTCATTGTGCATTTAGAAATACATTATTTACAATTTTTGCGATAGGTTTTTGTTTTTCTGACAAGAGTACTGTCCCCAGTTCGAGACGGCTTTCATGACACAACAAAATGTGAAATCGTTTTCTCCATATCTTGCTGATATTTGCGAGGGTGTCATGCTATTATACCAACAATATTAGGTAGAATGCAAAACAAGAAGCAATAATTTGATTTGACATAGGGCCGACCCCTATCCAAAATAGAGGACGATATGGTTTGTCAATGTCATTAGTGGTAAGCAGATTATTTTTTTCAACAGAACCTAATCATGGCTTTATGTCCTATGATTGTTAGTTACGTTTCCACAATTGCTAATTTGTTTCACTACATGACTGAGACTGTGTAATCAGCTAAAGCATCTGTAAGTGCTTAGTGGTACCTTAATTTTTTTATATTAATTTTCTACTTTTAAAAATATGATAGATTTGAATTTATGAAATTCGTTTTATGATGACGATTCATCAAGCCAAGATGTTACCTAAATTTTTTGTGTAAATAGAATTTGAATTTAGATCCATTATTCAAAGATAAAAAATTTTATCAATTAAACTAATTGAAACTCACATTTTATCTTATGTTTGTATCGTGACCCATGTCATAGCCAGCGGCATAAAAGCATAACATGATTTTTTTTTTTGCTTAATTAAGTTAATAATTTACATACTTTGCCACAACTTTATTAATGTTGATCTTAGCACCAATCAATTAAAGTCTATAATAAATCATATTTTTTGTCTTTATGTGTTCACTTTGATCCATCAAATTTAGAAAGTTTGAATTTGTTCCCTGAAATTAGAAAAGGGGAACTATCTCCATCTATTTTCTATTTAAATTACTAAATCGAAATAGAGATGCCTCATATTTTATAGATCAAATTAGTCAAACCACATATTAAAAATTTATTTAGTACTCTTTGAAAGCAACACTCTCCTCTCACACAAATGATAGTTTTCACTGTGAATCTAATTAACAAGACGCTTTTATGCAAGAGAAGGACACATTATTCATTGAGTACTAAATAATTACTCTTTTTTATGAATTAAAATCAAATGAACACAATAAATAAGGGCACAAAATCAAATTTTATATTTAAAAAAAAAAATCATACATTTAAGTGAACAAAAAAAAAAAAAAACAAAAAACTAAGCCCTTTGACAAAGGGACAAAATTGTTCTCTTTTGAAATTTGAAGCACAAATTAAAATCCAAATTTTTTAAAAGTGAAAGATTAAAATTATACCTGCTGAGCAAAAGCATACTTTACCCCTTGATCTTTATTATGATGGTAAGATTTTCACTCTCTCATATGCTGTACATCTTTTTACTTTTTCTTTTCTTTTGGTCGAAATTGGGTTGTTGATATGTTTGAAAATTGACAATTTGACAGTATCAACTAGTTTGAAGCCAACACACTCAGCCAACCCAGATGCGCCCATGGATTTCTGTCTTTCTGACTTGTCCACCTAGCTAGTTCTTTCACATTTAGCCACCAATATAAACATTCCCACCCTCCTCAATTTCTTATCCAGCTTTCTCAATCTTTCTGACAAAGTTCTATCTTCTTCTATTCAAGACCAAACAATCATATTACATTCTTAGAAACTCCTTACACATTCACAGGGTAAGACTCTGGCTCAAGCCTTTCACACAAATTATCCAGTTGTCTTAGAAATGTTCTTCAATTTATTTGTTATTTCAATTCAATAATTTCTCTATAAGTTTCCAAGTTTTCAATGTTGCTCGGTCTATAAAATTCTTTGACAGTTTGCCTTGCCTCATAGGTATCTTATTCATCAAAATCTGATGAGCATTTTTTAGTTAGCTACTAATGTTAGGAACTTAGCTGAGGTATTTTTTCTAAGAATGAGCCCCTTTATAATTAGCTTTAAAGTCATACATTCCCTTGCATTAAACATGTCTTAAGGGCAGCATATCATATTAATTAGCAGGGTGTCCTTATTTCTTTTGTTGTCAAGAAACTAGCACCATGCCCCTTGTTCTCCAAATGGGAGTCTTGGAATCACCATCAATATATATAATTGCTTTCCTAATCTATAACTAATTTTCTCATTCATTGTCAGGTTTGTAAACTTTTTGTACTAAAATATTTTCTTTTCATAGCATTGGTTGAAGCTTCAGGCCATGGAGATTCAAGAAAACCAAAGTGACTCATTGTCAGAGTCTGACAGCACAAGTAGCACAAGAGTTGGCTATAGTGGCCCTTTAAGTGGTCCATTAGTCTCCAACAAAAGAAACAGCAGCAAGAAGAGTGCAAGATTCAAAGATGAAGAATGCTATGTAGAGATCACACTAGATGTACGTGATGACTCAGTTTCAGTGCAAAACATTAGGGGAGGAGACTCAGAGACTGCATATTTAGCGAGCCAGCTTGAGAAAAGGCCTCATTCATTTGGTTCCCAGCTCTCATTTAAACTTAGGCAAGTATCACAGGAGCTAAAGCGAATGACATCTTCGAAGAGGTTTAACAAATTTGATAGGACAAAATCTGGGGCTGCTCGTGCCCTTCAAGGCCTAAAATTCATGAGCAAGAATGTGGGAACTGAAGGTTGGTCCCAAATTGAAGCTCGGTTTGATGAATTGGCTGTCAATGGGACGCTTTCCAAAGCGCGGTTTGGCCAATGTATAGGTATGCAATTGTTGATTTCTTAGTTTTGCTTGTGTTTGTTTCTGTTTCTTTTGCATATATTTTCAATACACCTGTCCTTGCTAGTCAGAATTTGTGTCTAACAATAGACTAAGAGCATCTATATATAGTAACCCTTCAAAATGACAAATGTTTCAATCCTAGCACCGATTTTCCAACTCTTAGTCAAACTTCGTACACACCAGTCTACCATTTACAAAGTGTAGACATTAGGTATTCACATTTTTTAAGTCGATGTCCAGTGTATATGGAGCGTGGACATTAAGAGCGTAAGACAATAATTTGCTGTTAATTAATCCTCTAAAAAGGTAACGAACTTGTATGTTTTTTTTTTGTGTGAATAATCTCTTCAGCAGAATTATAAAAATAAAAAATACATGTGACTCCAAATAGTTATTGAGTATACATAGTCGTTCCTAAAATTTTGAGAGTAGACTTGGTGTTATTGTTATAATATCTTGAATATGCACTGCTAAAAGAAATTATTATTATTGCTTATAATGACATCGTTTGGATTGAAATTTTCTAATTTAGGCACAATTTTATTTTTGGACTTTTAATTTAACCCAAAAGTTGATGAAATTTAGTGTGATTGTGGTTAGGGATGAAAGAGTCGAGCGAGTTTGCAAGCGAATTGTTTGATGCATTGGCTCGTCGAAGAGGAATAACATCATCTTCCATAACCAAAGCTGAGCTGCATGAATTTTGGGAACAAATTACTGATGAGAGCTTTGATGCAAGACTGCAAACTTTTTTTGACATGTAAGTTTTTGTCATTCTTTTACAATGCAACTTCTGACCAACACTTCAGTTATGTTCCTATTTCCTCTATATATATATATATATATATATATGTTGCTGTTCTCATTTTTTTTCCCCTGAATTCCAAGTATTTTATGTACGAGGAGTACCAATTCAACTACCTGTATATCTTCTATCTATGTATTACAGCCTGTAATACATAGATAGAAGATATATTGAATTTATAATATACTTTTTAAGTCAAGCAAAGCATCAATGCCAATTTTCATGCATTTTGCATGTGTTTTCTATTGTTATAAGAATACTGCTACAGACACCATTTTTCTTTCCTCTGATTGTGACAACGGATAATGTTATTTTAATAATTAAGTTGTCTAAACACGCAAACTTTAATGTGGATCTCACCATGGTGTCATAGAAGATAGAAGTGTATCTCTTTGTAGATAAGCTTTAAGTTTATCATAGTTCAATGATTATACATTTGCGCCGGGAATTTTGACAATAAATGACAGGTTTTAACAGGGGATTTTTTTTTTTTTTTTTTTTTTTTTGTGCTAAATAATTAACAATAATGGTACAGAAACATGTGAGAATAATGATTGAAGTCCAAAATTAGAAACTTACTGGATTACTTTCTCTGTCCCACTTTTTTTTGTCATGTTTGAAAAGTCAAATTTTTTAAGGAAATATTATTTATTGTCTTATTTACCTTTTAAAAATGTATAAGTTTTCAAAACTACCTTTAAAAATTTATCAAAAAATTGAATTAGTAAATTAATAGGGGTATAATAAGAACATTAGTAAATTAATGACTTTTATTTTTAGAAATATGACAATATTTTGGGACATCTCAAAATAGATAAAGGACAAAAAAAGTGGGACGGATGGAGTATAAATTATAGATTCAAATACAATTTTGTTTTAAATTAGAGTAAAATATTACTTTGTTTCCTAAACTTTATTAAAAGTTTGTTTTTTTTTTTTTCTAAAAAGTTCTCTTTTTCATCCTTAAATTTTGTAAAAAGTTTTTTTAATAGATTAAGACAAAATTAGGGATCAGAAAAAAATTTCAATATTTTAAGGATAAAAAATAAACCTTCAAGTAAAATTTAGGGATAGAAAGTAAAACATTTTCAAAAATTTAGAAAAAAAATTCAATAATTTAGGGACCAAAAATGAGTTTTTCAAAGTTTATGGATAAAAAATAAATTTTTGATAAAACTTAAGGATCAAAATAGTATTTTTCCCTTTATTTATTATTATTATTATTTTTTTGAAGTTACGTTTTTTTCATAAGCACTAGCTAAATCTATCCAAATGCAGGGTCGACAAAAATGCTGACGGTAGAATTACAGAAGAAGAGGTGAAAGAGGTGAGATTATGGAAATTAACATGTAAAAAATGAATTAATTTTATATTTTTACTACAATTAATTATTTGATAGAGAAAATATAGATGATTGTAAGTTTAATTTGTTTAATTTTCCAGATTATTGCCTTGAGTGCTTCTGCAAATAAGTTGTCAAATATCCAAGACCATGCCGAAGAATATGCTGCCTTGATCATTGAAGAGCTGGACCCAGACAACCTTGGATACATTGAGGTTTTTATCTTATTTTATATAATTACTTTTACCCCAATACCACATGATATAATTAGAAATGCACGTTGGGCTGAATGAAATGGGCTTAGATAGTTCGGCCAGTCAGAGCTTAGCCCAAAAGAAAGATCATTAGAACAAGTTTAACCCAAATTTTCCGTAGCCTAGGAGCCCAAATTATAATCCACAAATTTAAAATTGAATATATCCTGTTTGGAAGTGAAGAATTAGCGCTTTTTTTTTTTTAAAATTTTTTTTATGATTTAAAAAAATGAAAATGATATGAAAATTGTTCACTGAATGTTTCTCCAATAATTTATTTTACACTTTTTTAAGAACCCATTAACCGTTGAATGCAAAACTGGCCGAATTACTCATAATAGGGATTAGCTTCCTTAGATTTCAAGCAAATGGGCTGAGTTCACCTTAATTGGGGCAAGTTAGAACTTAGTAACCAAGTCCAAAAGGACCAAAATTTAACCAAAGTTTATGTCTTGCAGCTGTTCAACTTAGAAATGCTACTCCTCCAAGCTCCAACAAAATCAGCCAACAGAGGGGGTGATAGTCGTGTTCTAAGCCAGCTACTGAGCCAAAAGCTAGTCCCAACCAAGGAGTACAACCCCATCAAGCGGTGCTACCGGGGAGTCACCTACTTCGTTGAAGACAATTGGAAGCGGCTTTGGATCATTGCCCTATGGCTTTCAATTTGTGCAGGCCTTTTCACTTGGAAATTCATTCAGTATAAGCATAGGGCTGTGTTTGATGTCATGGGCTATTGTGTCACAACTGCTAAGGGTGCAGCCGAGACCCTTAAGTTCAACATGGCCCTAATTCTTCTACCCGTGTGCAGAAATACCATTACTTGGCTTAGAAGCAAGACCAACTTAGGAATGGTGGTACCCTTTGATGACAATATTAATTTCCATAAGGTACATAATTAATTGGAAACTCTATTGCCTAACTCAATTGAATCAAAACTCAATAAAAATGAGAGCTTACTAAATTTCACCTTTAGTTTTTATTAATTCAACTCAAATTCTTCAGGTAATTGCTTTCGGAATTGCAATTGGAGTTGGGCTGCATGCTGGTGCACATTTAACATGTGACTTTCCTAGGCTACTACATGCGACCGATGATGAATACGAGCCAATGAAGCAATTTTTTGGTGAAAAGAGGCCGGATGACTATTGGTGGTTCGTGAAAGGAACTGAGGGTTGGACCGGCGTGATTATGGTGGTGCTTATGGCTATAGCATACACATTAGCCCAACCTTGGTTCCGCCGTAGCAGGCTACACCTCCCAAAAACCCTGAAGAAGCTCACAGGGTTCAATGCCTTCTGGTACTCCCACCACTTATTTGTTATTGTCTATGTCCTGTTTGTAGTACATGGATACTACCTCTACCTCTCCAAGAAATGGTACAAAAAGACGGTAAGCATCTCAAATTCTTGTTCCAATTTGGACATGGCCTTTTTCTTTGTGTTGTGGAATTCTTTTTCTCCCAAAATATTATTTCCTAACTTTGATTTGTGCTACATTGTCACAGACATGGATGTATCTGGCTGTCCCAATTATACTCTATGCATGTGAACGCTTGATTCGTGCATTTAGGTCTGGCTATAAAACTGTGCGGATATTAAAGGTACATTTTAATGACACTGACACAATCATCATTTACAAATTCATCAATGAAAATAAATGTGTGGTTTATTTATCTCTACAAGTTGGAAGAAATTAAATTTTGTTGCGTATTTTCAGGTTGCAGTTTACCCTGGAAATGTGTTGGCACTGCATATGTCTATACCTCAAGGCTTTAAATACACTAGTGGACAGTATATATTTGTAAATTGTTCAGCTGTCTCTCCCTTTCAATGGTAATTCAATAGCTACCTCTTATTATTATCATCATCAACATTATTATTATAATTATGATTACAATCGATGATAACATGTTGCATTTCAGGCATCCTTTTTCAATTACTTCAGCCCCAGGAGATGATTATCTAAGCATTCACATACGCACATTGGGTGACTGGACATCACGACTCAAAACTGTTTTCTCCAAGGTTCATTTTCCATAATTTTACCAATCATTCAAGAAAAATGTGTTGTTTTCTATGAGCCTAAAGATTTTCTTTCTTCTTTTATAGGTATGCCAGCCTCCTTCTAGCGACCAAAGTGGCCTTCTAAGAGCTGACATTGGACAAGGCAATAACAAACCAAGGTGATTTTGATATTTTGTTTCAAATATAAACATTTAGTCATTTTAAAATAGTTTTGAAAAATAATTTCTAACTTTTCCTCAATTATGTACTTTTAAAATGTAAATGAACTCTCAATATTGATCATTAATTATGAAATTTTGGAACAAATTAACAGGATGCCAAGACTACAAGTAGATGGACCCTATGGAGCTCCTGCACAAGACTATAAAATGTATGATGTCCTACTCCTCGTTGGCCTTGGCATTGGTGCCACCCCTTTAATTAGCATCGTTAAAGATGTGCTTAATAATATTAAGCAGCAAGAGGAAATAGATGAAGGAATGGTAGAGAGTGGTGTAAAATCCAATAAGAGAAAACCTTTCGCTACCAAACGAGCTTACTTCTATTGGGTTACTCGCGAGCAAGGCTCATTTGAGTGGTTTAGGGGTGTGATGAATGAGGTAGCGGAAAATGATCGAAATGGGGTAATCGAGCTTCACAATTATTGCACTAGTGTTTATGAAGAAGGAGATGCTCGATCGGCTTTAATCACCATGCTTCAATCGCTACAACATGCTAAAAATGGTGTGGATATTGTCTCGGGCACACGGGTTAAAACCCATTTTGCTAGACCAAATTGGCGTAATGTTTTTAAGCATGTAGCCCTCAAGCATCCCAAAGAAAGAGTTGGTAAGTCTTCCATTTATTTACCTCAATCACATGTGATTATTTCTATCAAAAATAATAATAATAATAATAATCTTGAAATTTAAGTTAAGCTGATTGTGTTGTTTCATTTGTTGTAGGGGTCTTTTACTGTGGTGCGCATGGATTGGTTGGGGAGCTAAGAAGTCTAGCTCAAGACTTTTCCAGGAAAACCTCCACCAAGTTTGATTTCCATAAGGAAAATTTCTAATTTTGTTCTTTATCCTTTGTTTTTTTACAAGAAAATGTATTATAATTATAGGTTATGTGTTTATTTTTTGTTCATAGGTTTAATCCCTTGTTGGATATATAAGTAATAGAATGGTTGATTCATATTGTAATTTATATTTAATTAATTAATCTTGATACTTTATTATTTAGTTCGCTGGATGTAAACCAGAAAACTTGAATTGTAATTGTAAAAGAATAGCAAATATTAAAATTGCTTGTGCTTTTTCGTATTTTCAATGTAGACTTCTCAAATTGTAAATGACATCTTAACCTGTTCATCTGCAGTGTGCTCTCCAATGGTATGGGTTCAAGTAAACGTACTATATATGGTTTTATCTTTCTAATTAGGTACAAGGAAAAATTCATTCCACAGAAGAAGATGAACACCATGTATTTCTATAACTAACTCCCAACACAAAGAGAATGGAGGAGATAGAACTTAGAAGGCATTCCTCTACCGTTACAATCACAAGCCTAACTAGCAACAAAATTTATAGTAAAATTAGCTCGCCTTTAATGCATGAAAAGCTTTTTAAAAATTAAAAAATAAAATAAAATAAAAAAGAAAGAAAGAAAGAAAGAAGATTAAAAACATAACAGAGCATCAGAGATAATACTCAACGCTTAATATTTTAATGACATTTAAAAAGTATCTTAATATTTTAATGACATTTAAAAAGTATCTTTCTCCAAATATAATTCTCGGAAAGCCCTTTAGATAAAAAGTAACCCTTTCTACTATATCGGGATTTTTGAATTTTCATGTAAAGGTAAATTTTAGCTTATTTTCTTGCAAAGTTGTTACCGTTCTCATTAGGGATTGACCTAAGAGAGGGCCTGGACCGCCTGGCCCTAAGAGTATTTTTTTTTTACTACTTATTTATTTTATTTTATTCATTTTTTACAGTCCTCCTCTTCCAAAACCTTAAGCCCCCTCTCGTCCAATCAATCTAGTCAGCTCAGCCCATCTAACAACTACCTAACCCAAAAAACTTAGGATGTATTTAGATACTATTTATTTTGCTGAAAACACTGTAATAAAATAATTTTTAAATGTATAAATAGTATTGCAGGTCCCATTTTTAATGAAAGTTTTGGTAAAAAAAGAGGTTTGTGGGTCCCGTGAATAGTACACAGGACCTACTAGAAAGCCACCACAACCACAAAAACTAAGAAACGCGCTTCAAAAAAAAAAAAAATGCAGACGCGTAAACGTGCCATCCAAATGGGTATTTTAATAAAAACAAAACTTAAAAAAAAAATAAAAAATCATAGCCAGCTTAGTAGTTAGTACAAAGAAAAAAATATATATCATTTTGTGTGTGTGTGTGTGTTTTTTTTTAATCTTTATTGGTAGATGATTGCATTTTAATGTATTAAGAAATAATAATTTTGTGTATTTGTCTTAGTTGAAAGTTTGTTAATCCAATATGAATGTCTGTTTAGATTTTTTTTTTTTTTTTTTTTTTTTTTTTTTTTTTTTTTTTTTTTTTTTTGCTTATATTCCAACCCTTAACTTGAAATCTTGAGTTTGTCCCTGGTTCTCATATTTTTTGAAAAATTTTAGAAGTAAATGTTCACTACCATAGAAATTAAATTAAAATGAAGTATAACAAAATTAGTTTTTAAATGGCAAAATAATAAAAATAATAATGTTTTTTTTTTTTTTTTTCCTTTTGGTTAACAAGATGTTATTATAAATATTAAAAATGATAGTTACTACAAATATTGACAAAATGGGTTTTTTTTAATTATATATATATACAAGATAGAATTTCTAATCTAACATAATCTAAGTGTATATGTGTGTGAAGCTCCCTCCTGGAGACTTGAAACTTGGCCCTTGCCCCCAACACCCCACTAGCATTTATACTTGTTGAGTGACCACCGCACCAAGGGTGCGCGATGGTGACAAAATGGGTTGAAACCTGTTTAACAAATCAAAATCTGGCAAAGCTTTAAGTTGCAGGCTTGCAGCTAAGATATGTACAACAAAAGGTCATTGTAAATCCTCCACTTTACAACATGCATTTAACCCCGGAGCAAAATGGTAGTTTCACATCTCAAAGCTTAAATTATAATTTTGAACGTTGGATTTTTAATTATTTTACATAAAACAAATCTTGAAGTCTTAATAATATGTAAAGTTTTAGACCTAAAAAAAAACACAGTATTTAACCTAAATTATTAGCCAAGTTGTTACTTAGGTTAATTATTCACTTTTAGGTTAAACATTCATCACAATCAACATGCACAGTGGAAATCTAAATAACACAAGCTATGATAATTCAAGAAAACTAATAAAACAAACTAGTTTTAAAGTAAAAATCTGGAGGGAACGATCCCAAGAGAACAATCTATTATATCAAATTGAGATTTATAGTCAAGAATATCAACTTGTATAGTAAATCTAACTACAGTTACCAAACTAAGCTCTGAACCCCTCAAACTTCTTTGATGTTGATATGCTCTCACAAGAACTTCTAGTTCACACTTTAGATCTTCCACATAGTCCTCAAATCTATGACTCTAAGACCACCCTTGAAAGTTTAATTCCAACACCTTTGATGATTGGTATACAGCAACTTCAAATTAACTAATTCTAATGGTATGTAAATTGATTTTTGTATGGCATACGGCAAAAGGCCCATTTCCCAGGAGCCCAAGTTAGGCTAGGCCTATGAATAGTACCGCATGTGGACCCATCCTATCATAATTGGCCCATAAATGGCCCAAAAGCAGTAGCCCATCGCTCGTAGTCTCGGTATACAGGTTCACCTCGGGTACACCACGGTTGATTAGTACGCCAATAATACTTGGTTGTATCTCAGCAGTCAAATTGCCTTGGGAGATTGTCCTGCCGAGCAATTTTCGGTGGCTAGCACCAGTTCCAATGTACCAATTCCCATTCCCAATGAAGCATATTCCTGGCCTGGAATAATTAAATTGGGTCCCACCCACACTAGCGGAACCAAAGAGCAATCATGATTCCACCACTCACCTCAAGCTATAAATAGCATAAGGTACAATGAAAGAGGGGTTATAGAATGGAGAGGGACAATGAAGAAAATAGCCAAGCATCTAATAGAGAGTTGGTAAAAGGGAAAAAGGGAGAGAGTGAAGTCAGTTTCTCTACTAGATGTTCCAACAAGTCCGTCCAAGAACCACCCATTATAGGATATCCAAAACCCACTAAACAAGTAAGTTGTGAGCCCACTCACAAGGCCCACTTTATGGAAGATTGGCATGCACAATTTCCAGTAGTGACTTTAAAGTGAGAAGACACAGAACCTTTTAGATCTCAAAAGAGAAGCTCCAAAATTTCTACAAAATGTGTCTTGGGGTTTCCTTTAAATACTATGTGAATTAGATCTAAAACCCTAATCACTTGATGGGTCAATGGGTTGTTGGGCCAAAATTAAATTTCTACAGAAACACAATTTGATCGGTCAAGCCTAGCATGTTTCAAATCTTGAACCTGCAGCTTCCTTATTCTTGTCATTTGACTTACAGCACCTTGAGCATTATCTAATGTACTCTATAAACTCTATGATCTATACCTAAACAAGTTTATGTTCACAGTTTGTTAATTGTTTTAAACTTTTCGAACCAAACATATTCAAATTATATGTCATGATAGCCAAATTGAAAGATAAAGTTTAATCACATATGATTATGATTATGAACAGTTAATTTTTAGTAGTTCCTTGAGGAATTAAAAATGTCATTGTTTTTGTAGGTAGTAGTTTGACTTTATCCATAGTCAACTTTTTCACTTCTCAACAGAGACTATATATAATTAAGAATTAGGCTCTTTAAGACTTTAACTACGAAAAAAAAAAAGTGAGACTTTTTTTTTTTTTTTTTGGAGAAACAAACACACACACACAAGGGAGAGGGAAAGGGGTTCTAACACAAAGGCACACCACAACTCCACTCAAAAGCCATGGTAAAAAAAAAAAAAAAAAGTGAGACTTAAATAAATTATTTCCCTGAGAAATTTTTTTCATTTATTTTATTTTTATCAAAAAAAAAAAAAAAGTGAGTTTTCAAAGGAATATGTCAATTTGTCAAATGCCGCTTTCTGGGATTAAATTAAAGAAGGTTGAATTACAATGACCATAGACCTTCCCGTGATTTTAGTTCTATAATAGCGTTAATAATGACATGAATAATGAATGACTAATCCTCAACATTGTGGCTCCTCAAATACATCGTTGACCTAATCTTTTGTGGTTCTCAATTGTGTGGTCAATTTTAATTAGGGGTTATCTATTGGGCTTGAATCAAATCAAGCACTGATATGTTGTTATTGTACTAATAATCATTTTTTTTATTATTATTACCAAATGAAAGTCAGCTTTCACTGCGGGAAGAACATGAACATACTAGAGAAAATTTTCTTTTACTTTTATTATTCAACATCGTGGAGTAGGTTATTTGGATTAGAAGTTGTTTACAAATGGATGCAGTGGAAACTTCAACCATTTAAGCTCCTTTTTCTTGTTTTCTATACCGTGAACCTGTCAAAATTTGGTATTGTTATTGTTGTTGTTTAAATAGCTGTAAGTATATTTGAACTTATAACATTTGTTATATAATGATTTTGTTTTTTTATCAGGTTCAAATACTAATTGATTTTTGCTGTAATCGAGATTCGAATTCAAGTTTCAATAAAATACTTTACCAGTTAAGCTAATTAAAAACACAAGTTATTTTTATTATTATTGTTGTTGTTGTTGTGTTCATCATGTCGTGACTATCATTATTCTCATAGGTATTTGTTGAACAATTTTTATTGAAATTTTTACTTTCTGTAACTCATGATTGAAGTCGTTAATTTGAGGCTAAGCAGTCTGAAATGTGGAAGCCACAGGCCTTTCTCGCCCTCTACCCCCATTAAATCTAACTGTTTTTTTTTTTTTTTAAGAAAAACAAAACACAAGGAAAATGTTTTAAGTTTTAACTTTATGTGGCACTGTCGTAGAAATTGACTTGCCAATTGCGAATTCTATAAGTCTAAAAAAAAAAAAAAAAAAAAAAAAAAAAAGAAAAGAAAAGAAAAGAAAAGAAATCGTTTTCCCCATATCTTGATGATATTGGCGAGCATGTCATGCTACAGTACTAACAAGTTTCACTTTCATTTCAGAGCACTGGTTTAAGGCTACCAGTACAAAGCAATACAAGAGACATAAGGATGAATAATCAAGAAAACCAAGATGACTCGTTTTCTGAGTCTGGAAGCACTAGCAAACAAGTAGGCTATGCCCCTTTAAGTGGTCCATCCTTCAAAAGAAATTGCAGCAAAAAGAGTACAAGATTCAAAGAAGATGAATGCTATGTAGAAATCACAGTAGACGTTCGTGATGACTCGATTTCGGTGCAAAACATTAAGGGAAGGAACTCAGAGACTGCAAGTTTAACTAGGAAGTTTGAGGAAAAGCCTTCTACACTTGGTTCCCATCTCTCATTTCAACTTAGACAAGTATCACTGGATATGAAGCGCATGGCATCTTCAACTAGGTTTAACAAAGTTGATAGGACCAAGTCCGGGGCTGCTCGTGCCCTAAAAGGCCTAAAGTTTATCGGAAAGAAGGTGGGCAGTGAAGGTTGGTCCCAGGTTGAAGCTCGGTTTAAAGAATTGGCTGTCAATGAGATGCTTCCCAAAACTAGGTTTGCCCAATGTATAGGTATGCATTGATTTGGATACAGTTTCAACATTTCTTTCTTTTGTATTTGTTTTATGTTCCTATGTTTTCTACACACGTATGATAGATCTAGTATGGGTTGGGTCAATTGAGTTCAAATTAGGCCTATTCAAGTTCAAATCAAAAATAGGTCAAGTCAATCGTGTTACATGTCGGGTTGAAATATTTTCTCTGTACACATATCATTATTGTCAAGTAAGTACGCACTCACAACAGTAGAACTCTTGGAAAGGCCAAGAGGGCCATTCAAATTTCAATCCTTTCAATTCCCTAAAAAGGGAAAGCTTATATTTGTTTGCAAAAAAAAGTTACCTATTTTGATCAAGTTTGTAATATCTCTTGAATATGTTGTACTAAAAACGATCAAAAAAAAAAAAAAAATGTCGTAATAATCTCATGTTAATTGATATTTTCTAATCTAGGCACAAATTTAATGTTAAAACGATTCGTATAACTCTTTAAAGTTTATGAAATTTGGTGTGATTGTGATTAGGGATGAAAGAATCAAAAGAGTTTGCAAGCGAATTATTTGATGCATTGGCTCGTCGGAGAGGAATAACATCATCTTCTATATCCGAAGCTGACCTGTTCGAATTTTGGGAACAGATTACTGATCAGAGCTTTGATACAAGATTACAAACTTTCTTTGACATGTAAGATTTTATCATTCTTTTGCAATGCTGCTTGTGACCAACACAACTTCGGTTATCTGCCCAGTTTTTAAATGCTAGAGAATATTGTAAACGTTGATAATATATATTGAATTTATGAATACTTTCATAGTTATTCAAATAATCAATATATACAACCTTTTTATGCTAGTGTGAAACAATAATTATCTTTTTATCAATGTGTATTATTAAAAGAATCAAAATGTGGTTGGCATTTTTGTACAAAACAAGTAACAATAATAATAGAAAACATGTGAGAATAATCATTCAAGTCCAATAATAGAGACTTACATTTTCAAGTACAATTTTTGTAGTCTAAAATGTTTAAATTTCAATTAAATGTTTAAATTTCAAGTTTTTGTAGTCTAATAAAAAATTAGTTTATAGATTAAATAATAAATAATATCTGATAGGTACAAAATTTAACATAAATGTTAAGAATATAAAGAATATAATATCCAATGGTTCAATTTTCAAAATATTTAGCTATTTCAATTTTTTAATGGGGTTATAGATAAATTTTTTTTCTTAAAAAAATACGCACGCATAAAATTTTGTGAAACACTTATATTTTTGTCATAAGCTCTGGTTAACATATAATACATACCGATTGCAGGGTGGACAAAAACGCTGATGGTAGAATTACAGAAGAAGAGGTGAAAGATGTGAGATTTATGAAAATTGATATATAAAAAATGACGTAATTTTACATACTTTTAGTACAAATAACTGATAAGTATTCAATATAGAAAATCTAGATGATTGTATATTAATTTGCTTAATTCTTCAGATTATTGCCTTAAGTGCTTTTGCAAATAAATTGTCAAAGATCCAAGAACAAGCCGAAGAGTATGCTGCACTGATCATGGAAGAGCTGGACCCAAACAACCTCGGATACATTGAGGTATATATCTTTTTTTATATAAAATTTTTAATTATACATGATGATGCCAAAATCGTCAGTTAGATCACTCGTCCAATCCGGAGCTTTAGACTATCTTGTAGGATATGCAAGATAAAGAGAGTTGATCGAAGAGACCACCGAATTGTGCTCGGTGGGGGGAGCCTTCGATGCTTAAGTTAATATCAGCCCATATCTTTTCTACTATAGATAGCATTTTGTAGTGGCTTTTGACATACCTTAGCCGCAAATGGATAGATTGTCCCTTTTATAGGTGATTTAAGTAGTTGTTGGACATAAAAGTGGGTGATTATTACCCTAATCGTAACGTTCTTTGTCTTGATGAGAGAGTTTAAGACCTTTGATGGTCGTTATTGAATGTGTTGAGCAGTTACTCATCTTTCTTTGATGACCCACTAATGATGCAATTATCGTCCATTAAGATGGACGACCTTAATAGTTTTTATGGACTCATTAATACATATATATACTTTTCCTCCTCTAAAACTAAGGTTCCATTTGGTTGAAAAGATAGAAAAATGGGAGGATAGAAAAGATTTTAATTTACCTCATTTTTGTTTGGTAGGGAGGGTAGAAAACTTTTTTGTTTGGTTAAAAAAAAAAATGGAAGAATAGGAAATAGAATTTGACTAAATTTACTCATATGCCTTTATTAAAAAATGATGTCCAATTAAATTTTTTTTTTTTTTAAAAGGCAAACAACCAACAAAAAAAAAAGGCAACCACCCAAGTTTATTAAAAAATAAAAATCATACCTAGTACAAAAGAAAAAAGAAAGAAAAAAAAAAAACCGAAATATGAGAGGAGGGATAGTTTAGTCATTTGACTGCAACTACTCTTCTCCTCTCTATTTTCTCTCCAAATTGGGAAGATAGCATTTTAGTGAGTCTAGAGAGAAAACACCAGAGCACTACCAATTTTCCTTCCTTAAAATCCACCTAACTAAACACCCAAAAAAAACATTTTCTGTAAAATCCATCTAACCAAATGGATTAAGGCCTTGCTAGTTAGGCTAGCCATAGCTCAGCCAAAAAGAAATACCATTTGATTAGACCTAGTTCAACCCACATTTGCCTTAGCCTTGCAGACCAAATTATAATCCACCAATTGAAAATTTGAATATAGTATGTTTGGATGTGAAGAACATGCTTTTCTACGATATTTTTTTTAAATAAAAATTATATGAAATTTGTTCACTGAATCTTTCTCTAATAAGGTCAAATTTAGAAAATTACCTCTCTCTCTCTCTCTCTCTCTCTCTCTCTCTCTCTCTCTCTCTCTCTCTCTCTATATATATATATATATATATATATATATTACACTTCTTTTTAAGAACATTAACCTTTGAACACAAAACTGGCCTAATTATTAAGAACATGGATGAGCCTTTTATGATTTTAAGCAAACAAGCAAAGTTTACTTTAATTTGACCAAGAATTGTAACTCAACTGACACTTTTGTTGTTTTTAATGAATGAAGACATCTAAAATTCAAGTCTCTCCCCAAAATATCAAATTAAAAAAATAAAAATAAAAGGAGGCTTAAAACTTACTAGCATTCCAAAAGGACCAAAATTTAAGACTATTTGACCTGCAGTTGTACAACTTGGAAATGCTACTCCTCCAAGCTCCAAGCAAATCAACCAACATGGAGACTGATACTCATGTTCTAGGCCGGCTACTAAGCCAAAGGCTAGTCCCAACCATGGAGTACAACCCCATAAAGCGGTGCAACCGGTGGCTTGCCCACTTCCTCAAAGACAATTGGAAACGGATTTGGGTTATAGCCCTATGGCTTTCAATCTGCGCAGGTCTTTTCACTTGGAAATTCATTCAATATAAGCATATGGCCGTGTTTGATGTCATGGGCTATTGTGTCAACATTGCTAAGGGTGCAGCCGAGACCCTTAAGTTCAACATGGCCCTAATTCTTCTACCCGTGTGCAGAAATACCATTACTTGGCTTAGAAGCAAGACCAAGTTAGGGATGGTGGTTCCCTTTGATGACAATATCAATTTCCATAAGGTACATAATTAATTGGCAACAAATCTATTGCTTAATTCAATTGAATCAAAACAGAATAAATACTTAGAGCTTACAAAATTGCACTTCTTTGAACAAAAAAATTTACCCAAATTCTTTAGGTAATTGCTTTTGGAATTGCAATTGGAGTTGGGCTACATGCCGGTGCACATCTAACATGTGACTTCCCTAGACTATTACATGCTTCAGATGATAAATACGAGTCAATGAAGCCATTTTTTGGTGAGAAGCGACCAAATAACTATTGGTGGTTTGTGAAAGGGACTGAGGTTTGGACCGGCGTGGTTATGGTGGTGCTTATGGCTATAGCATACACATTAGCCCAACCTTGGTTCCGTCGGAACAAACTAAACCTTCCAAAAACTATTAAAAAGCTCACAGGGTTCAATGCCTTTTGGTACTCCCACCACTTATTTGTCATTGTCTATATCCTTTTTTTAGTACATGGATACTACCTCTACTTCTCCAAGGAATGGCACAAAAAGACAGTAAGCATCTGAAATTCTTGTTCTAATTTGGCCATGGCAAAAAAGATTTTGTGCTATAGATTTCCCAAAATTCTATTTTCTAACTTTGTTTGTGCTGCATTGTCTCAGACATGGATGTATCTTGCTGTCCCAATTTTACTCTATGCATGCGAACGCTTAATACGTGCGTTTAGATCTAGCTATAAAACTGTGCGGATATTAAAGGTACTTTTGAATTTCACTGACACTCTTTTCTCTTGATGATGTTCATCATTGTGAAATTATAGTGAAATGAATGCATGCTATATGTTTAATAGTTAAAGGAATTAGACTTTGTTTTGCATTTTCAGGTTGCATTGTACCCCGGAAATGTGTTGGCCCTGCATATGTCTAAACCTCAAGGCTTTAGATATACTAGTGGGCAGTATATATTTGTAAATTGCTCAGCTGTCTCTTCCTTTGAATGGTAATTCAATATTTACTTCTTATTATTACGATTAATGTTACATACAAAATAAATAAATTTTAAATTTTTCACACAAGTTGAATTGGCAAGCTTTCACTAGTTCTCATCTGAACTCACAATTGATATTACTTTTGTACTTAATATTAGCAATCAACCATTTCAACGGATGTCAAATTTATCGTCAAATGATTTATATCGATAGACTCTCTCTATTATTATTCCCATCATCAATATTGTTATGATTATCGTTGATGATGACGTGTTGCATTTAGGCATCCTTTTTCAATTACTTCAGCGCCAGGGGATGATTATCTAAGCATCCACATACGCACCTTGGGTGACTGGACATCACAACTCAAAGGTATTTTCTCCAAGGTACATTTTCAATGACTTTACCATTCATTCATGGAAATTTGTTTGTTTTTTTTTTTTTTTTTTTTTGTCTTTCTTTTTTTAAAGCCTAAACATTATTTTTCTTCCTTTTAAATTGACATGCTAATTATAGGTATGCCAGCCTCCTTCTAGCGACGAAAGTGACCCATCTGACTCTGCACAAGACAATAACAAACCAAGGTTCCTTCTGCTAATTCAATTAGTCATTTCAAAATACCTTTGAAAAAAAAAACCCATTTCTAACATTATTTTTATTATTAAAAAAAGTAATAAGTATTTTGAAAAGGTAAATGAATTCTCAATATTGCTCAATAAATTTTTATTTTTGGAACATATTAACAGAATGCCAAGGCTCTTGATCGACGGCCCCTATGGAGCTCCGGCACAAGAGTATAAAAAATACGACGTCCTCCTCCTCATTGGCCTCGGCATTGGTGCCACGCCTTTAATTAGCATCGTTAAAGATGTACTTAATAATATTAAGCAGCAAAAGGACATGGAAGAAGGGATTGTAGAGAGTGGTGTAAAATCCAATAAGAGAAAACATTTTGCTGCTAAACAAGCTTACTTCTATTGGGTTACTCGTGAGCAAGGCTCTTTTGAGTGGTTTGAGGGTGTGATGAATGAGGTAGCAGAAAGTGTTTGTAGTGGAGTAATTGAGATTCACAACTATTGCACTAGTGTTTATGAAGAAGGAGATGCTCGATCGGCTTTAATCACTATGCTTCAATCGATACAACATGCTAAAACTGGTATGGATATTGTCTCAGGCACAAGGGTTAAAACACATTTTGCTAGACCAAATTGGCGTAACGTGTTTAAGAATGTAGCACTTAAGCACACCAATGAAAGAGTTGGTAAGCTTTCCTTTTATTAAACTTGATCATATGGGATTATTTCTATCAATATTTTTTATATAATTGAATTGAAGTTGAGCTGATTGTGTTGTAGGGGTGTTCTACTGTGGTGCGGCTGGATTGGTTGGGGAGCTAAGATGGCAAGCTCAAGACTTTTCCAGGAAAACCTCGACCAAATTTGATTTCCACAAGGAAAACTTCTAATCTTTTTTTTTTTTTTCTTTTTTTAAATCAAAATGTAATATAATTTTAGGTTATGTCTTTTTTTATTGGCCATAAGTTTTGTCCTTGTTGGGTATACAAGTAATAGAATGTTCATACTTTATTATTTACTGTCCTCTGGAGGAAAAACCAAAAACATAAATTCGTCCTTTGAAAAGTGTAACACAAATTTGCTTGTGCAATCTCATAATTTGTATGTAGTCAAATTGTCAATGATATCTGAGTCAAATTTATATGCAGATTAAAGGTCATTTGCATGTAATGGGGGAATTGATCAGCATGTAAGGGAAAATTTAGCTTATTTTCTAGCAAAGTTTTTACTGTTGTTCAAAGGATGAAAGAAATTGATGCAGTTGGTGCTTGTATCTGCTTATGCTGCAAGTCATTTTCTAATCGTAACGCAACAACTACATATTGCAATATAAAAGGGTCACGTGAGAAGCACGTGCCAACTTAAGAGACTCTCACATGCTGTTATATGCTTGTTTAATTGTAAATCAGTGAGTTATTTCAGTTTCGAATGTATAACGGCTAGATTAGGATTTGTTATTTTCTGTCTCTAACTCTCTATTATTGTATATAAATACAGAGCTTCGTACGTAAGTGTAATAGATTAGATAAAGTTTTCTATTAATTCCTCTTGGAAACAGTTCTTTTGGAGCTCTAATCGTGCTCATCCATTGTTTCCAACACAAATCACTTCTAATCGTGCTGCCACTGCAACTTCCTTAGTGGATAATGCTTTTCATCCTCAATTACTTTCTCCACAGTGGTGATGGTAATCCTGGCATGTTGCTAGTGACTTGGCCACATGTTGGAAAAGACAATCACCCTTGGTCCAAATCCACGGTCATGGATTTAATAGCCAAAAACTAGATAGATTTTGTGAACGAATCAGTTCTAGTTCAAAATCCCTCTTCACCTTTGTTCAATTCCCGGGCCAATTAAGTGCAACACCATGCCATGCATGGTGCTCTCATGGATAATTTATGGTTTATCAAAAAAACATTGCTTCCCGTATTATGAACACAAGTTTGACATCTATCTTTTTCAATAAATTCTGATTTAGAATAAGTACTCTCAACTCAAACTTGTCTTTTTCCATTCTTGAATCTTGAGTAAGTACACTAAAATGGACTGAATTGACCAAAGTGGACTGAATGGTCCAAAGTAAACCAAAATGGACCGAAGTTGACTGAATAGGACTGAAATGAATCACAATGGACCAAAAGAATCGGAGTAAATCAAATGGACCGAAATAGACTGAGTAGACCGAATCAGACTGAATTAGACCAAGTGGACCGAAATTGACCTAAATGGACTAAAGCGGATTGAAATGGACTAAAATTGGTCAAAAAAACTGAATTGAGTGAAGTGGACCGAAATGCTACGCTATAAAGATTATTGCCTATATGTAACACTAAATAAACATCTGATTTCACTTGTAGGAATAATGTGACCTTCAGTACATCTATTAAGTTGTGCAAAATATGAAACAAATGTTAACCAAATCATAACTATATCCATCCACATATGATGAAAACCAAGTTTTTCCACAATTCAACTCAAAAAGTTTTGCTCATGTCCAATTTAATGGCCACAAAACCTTTCTTTCCATGTCTAAAGTTTTGCATAGAATGCAGGGATTCAAAGGCAACCAAAAAAATTTCAGTAATCAGCCAACCTAGCACAAAGTCGCTTTGATTTTCTGATAAACACTTTCTTCAAAGGAGGTTAGCCATGACCATGGAAAATCAACTTGAATACCAGTACCACATTACACAAATTAATTGGGCAATAGTCCAAGATACAAGTTGGGTTGTCACTTTCGGGATCAGTACAATATAGGTTTGTTGACAGGTTTAACTATATACAACCAGAGTTCAGAGGCGGTGCCACCTTCAATTCAGGGGGTTCATTTATGGCCAATTTTTTTTAATATAATATTTAAAAAAAAAAAATTTTTGAGTGACTTTTGACTTCCTAAAATAAAATTTTGAACACCCTGACTCTAATTGTTTTTAGGCTCTTGTTATGGCTATTACTATTGGGTAAAAAAGTAATTTCAGTGGTGATTTCAAATTAGAATCGGTAACAATTTAGCACCTAGAATTTATTGTGAAAATATTGTGGACATAATAATTCTCAAGTAATTTATACTTTTAACCAAATATGTGACTAGAGTGGCTGAATTTGAACGTGCTTTTAATTTGTTATTTCTTTAGTGGGGATTGGGGTCGTGGGTCAATCAGTTAGTGGGTAACAAATGTTAACACTAAAAGAGAATCAAACAATTAGATAGATGGTGATGCTTAAAATAAAAAATTAAAAAAAATAAAATAAAATAAATAAAAAAAGACAGGGGGGTGTGGGATGGGAGATTGATTGGGTGAAGATAAAAGCAAATGTTAACACAACAAAAATTTTCTTAATACAATTATAAAGACCAATTGTTATCAAAGTGAAATTGAATTGTTAAATAAAATAATTGTACGAGTATAGACATAAACTAATAAATAAAAACATTCTAAGCTTTAATAATTAAAATTCATTTAACAATAATACTTAACATGTTTATTGTATTTAGAAACAATAGATCATTCTCAAAAAAGGGAAAAAAAGAAACAATAGATGATTTCCAATATTTAATCTTAGAATCAATAATTAATATGTTCATTGTATTAAGAAACAATATGCCTAAAGAACTTATAGTTTATCTTTTATTCTCTTACTAGTACTATGTACAAATTTGAATAAAGAAATCACGTAGACCGCAAAATTTATCTCCTATTCAAGATACATCTTCTTATTGACCCCTGTAGAAAAGAATTCTGGAGTCGCAATTGCCAAAGTTAAGGCATCAGAGCATTAATTAATTGCATCCACAACACTAAATATTACCCACTACACGGCCCATGCTAACTTTGAAGTATTGCCAATGGAAATCCTCATCCTCGGGTGAGCAAGATTCGATCCTTATGATTCTATAAGCTGCCCCAATGGAAGTCCATAATGAATATTTTCATTTCATATTTTTTATTGAGAGAGAGTGCAAATACCTCAAAACTTATGAAAAATCCTATTTCAATACCTTTTTTTTTTTTTTTTGTTTAATCAATACCACCCTAGAGGAATATACTCTCTTCCTCCTTTTATTTTTTTTTTCTTTGTATAGTATTGAATTATTTCCGTCATCAAAAATATTTTTATTGATATAGTAATGTGTGAAAACATGATTTGGATTACATTTGATTTAAGATCTTCTTTTTCATTAAAAAAAAAGAAGAAGAAGAAGAAGGAATCATAATATTAATATTTTCTCCCTCCAATCTAGCTCATTGATTCTGGTTCACGACAGGATTAAGCTAATCATATTCACTTGTGAAAGACAGATCAATTAAAGTAATTGGAGCAATTAGTTGGACCACCAGTTTTAAACCTTTTTTTTTTTAAACTTTATTCTTAATGCCTTCCAAGAAGAAAGTTCCTCTTAAAGCTCATTGGGACCAAACCAAGCAATGTTTTATTTTTGGTATGTACCCTTCTCCTAGAGTCTAGACCCATAGTTTAATTATTACATTCATAATTCTGCCTCTCCACTCCCCCAACTTCTAATAACTGCAACACTGACAAAAGCATACCTGTAAAACAACAGTTCAAGAATTCACTGCTTCTTCTTTTGGGTTAAAATACATATGTTTTCCACCTCCAGGCTAAGCACCTAGTCCTAAGTCCTAACCTTGTTTTGGACCATCATATAATTTATAAGTCGAATCTTTTACAAATTTTTAAATTACGAAAGGTTTAAAAAGAGAAGACTGTCAATGACATCTTAGTCTAACAATACCTCTTGTGCTCTTCTGGGTGGAAACTGGAAAGGGTTCAAGTACTATAAAAGGCATTTGCATGTAATGAGGGAATTGATCACCATGTAAGGGAAAATTTAGCTTATTTTTTAGCAAAGCTGTTGGTAAAAGGATCAAAGAAATTGATGTAGTTGATGCTTGTATCTGCTTAAGCTGCAACGTAAAAGGGTCAAGCGAGAAGCGCATGCCAACTTAAGAGACTCACACATGCTGCTATATGCTTGGTTAATTGAAAATTAGTTGGTTATTTCAGTTTCGCATGTATAACGGCTAGATTAGGATTAGTTATTTTCTGTCTCTAACTCTCTATTATTGTATATAAATACAGAGCTTCGTAAGTGTAATAGATTAGATAAATTTTTCTACTAATTCCTCTTGGAAACAGTTCTTTTAACATGGTATTAGAGCTCTAATTGCGCTTATCCATTGTTTCCAACACAAATCACTTCTAATCGTGCTGCCACTGCAACTTCCTTGGTAGATAATGCTTTAATCCTTAATTACTTTCTCCACAGTGGTGATGATTCTACAAGAAAAATGCCTATTAGCGACCAAGAATTTTTTACGGACCCAAAAAGCCCTCTCAAAAAATCTTATTTGTGATGGCAAAATAAATCTCTCGTAAATACTTGGTAAAATGTGAAATATTTGTGACCAACAAAAAAAGCTATCGCAATTATGTGTTATAGCCATTACAAATACTAATATTTTGAAGAGAAATTTTCTTTCCATATTATTTGCGAGAGCAATTAAAAATCTCTTGCAAAAAAATCATTAAAATATTAATTTTTTTTGGAGATAAAAGTAATTCTAAAATTCAAAGAAAAATAAATAAAAAATATATAAACATATAAAATTTTGTATTCTTTAGATGAACATATTGTTTACCATCTTAAAAAAAACCTTTTATATATATTCTATATAAGAAACGATTGTCCTTATTTTCTAAATAATTGTACCCATAAAAAAATGATAGCACTTTCAACTTCAAAATGGTAGCCTAAAATTCAAGAATTTCAATTTTTTGTACTCTCTCTCTCTCTCTCTCTCTCTCTCTCTCAAAAGTGAATAAAAATTTCTTCCCATTAAAATGATGTATAAAAGATGAGTTTATAGATCAAATGGTAAATTACCTTCGATTAACATGAAAATTAAAAACATATAGAACATGTAATCCAATGGTTGGATTTTCAAAATATGAATTCAATAATAAGTTATTGGGGGATGTAACATTTTTTAGAGTTACGTTACGTGTAACTTGAACCCAACTCTATATTTTTTAATTCGATGTGAATTTTTTGACAAATTTACCGTTAGATTACATTATATTCATATATTTTTCATACTTATAAAATTTTAAGGTGATCAAATATTAATTGTCATGTCACCAATCAATTGTTTAAATTCAAGTTTTTGTAATTTAAAATAATACATATAAGATGAGTTTATATATTAAATGGTAAATTACATTCGATTGGTATGAAAATTGGCATGCATGTTTAGAATATATAGAGCATGTAATCCAACGGTTGGATTTTCAAAATATAAATTCAATAATAAGTTATTGGATGGTGTAATATTTTTTAGAATTACATCAGGTGTAACTTAAACCCAACCATATATTTCTTAATTCAATGTAAATTTTGACAAATCTATCGTGAGATTGCATTATCTTCATATATTTTTCATGCTTACAAATTTTCAAGGTGATCAAAGATTAATAGTCATGTTATCAATCAATTGTTTAAATTCAAGTTTTAGTAGTTTAAAATAATACAGAAAAGATGAGTTTATAGATCAAAGTGTAAATTACATCCGATTGATATAAAAATTGGCATGCATGTTAAGAACATATAAAAAATGTAATCCAACAGTTGGATTTTTAAAATATGAATTCAATAATAAGTTATTAGGTGGTTTAACATTTTTTAGAGTTACGTCAGGTGTAACTCGAACCCAACCCTATATTTCTTAATTCAATGTGAATTTTGATAAATCTACCGTTAGATTACATTATCTTCATATATTTTCATGCTTACAAAATTTCAAAGTGATCAAAGATTAATAGTCATGTCATCAATCAATTGTCTAAATTCAAGTTTTAGTTGTTTAAAATAATGCATAAAATATGAGTTTATAGATCAAATGGTAAATTATATCCGATTGGCATGAAAATTGGTATGCATGTTAAGACCATATAGAACATGTAATCCAATAATTGGATTTTCAAAATATGAATTCAATAATAAGTTATTGGGTGGTGTAATATTTTTTAGAATTACGTTAGGTGTAACTTGAGCCTAACCCTATATTTCTTAATTTGATGTGAATTTTGACAAATCTACTATTAGATTACATTATCTTCATATATTTTTCATGGTTGCAAAATTTCAAGGTGATAAAAAATTAATAGGCATATTATTAATCAATTTTTTAAATTCAAGGTTTTGTAGTTTAAAATAATGCATAAAAGATGAGTTTATAGAACAAATAGTAAATTACATCCGATTGGCATGAAAATTGACATGCATGTTAAGAACATATAGAACATGTAATTCAACAATTGGATTTTCAAAATATGAATTCAATAATAAGTTACTAGGTGATGTAATATTTTTTAGAGTTTGTCGGGGAGGTTTTTGCGACAAGGGCCAAAAATGCGAAAACGGTCCAAATCTCCCCTTGGGTTCTTTAGAAGTGTTTGTTTATGGAGAATCAAGCCCAAAATTCACAATGTATAAAAAACAAAGGCTAATGGTGCTTTGACAAGAGAGAATCAAAATGTTAAAGACAAAAGTTCAGAAAAAGCATAAAAACATAACAGGTCCGAAACTTCGACCCACAGTCACACAGAAGAGGAAATTGAGGGAGGTCGTGAGGGAGAGAGGGAAGGTTCCCCTGTACCCATATTTCCACCCCCAAGCTTCGGAATTGTGAGAATGTTTCCCGGTTTAGTGGGTTTTAGCTCTCAAGTTTCAGCTCTATGGGGAAAACGTGTTTCAACAGGTCTGAAACTTTGACCCGCAGTCACACAGAAGAGGAAATTGAGGGAGGTCGTGAGGAAGAGAGGGAAGGTTCCCTTGTACCCATATTTCCACTCCCAAGCCTCGGAATTGTGAGATTGTTGACTAGCTAAGTGGGTTTTTGCTCTTAAGTTTCAAGTCAATGAATAGAACGTGGCTACCCTCTTTTGAATCTGATTGGGGCCTTGTGTATTGAACTTGGGGTGCTTTAAGTGACTGGTTTTTGAGTAGTGGAAGAGGCTTTTATCCCCTATGATACTATTTTGGTGTTTTGGCTTGGGTTGCTTTTGTTTAGGGAAGAGTTTGGTATGCTTTTAGCATGATTTTGGAAATAAAGTGGGTTTTCTTTAATTGGTTGCCTTTGGTCGGAAATTTCAGACCATTGGGAGGGCCACCTAAGTGAGGGCTAGTAGATGGAGTTGGCCAATGGGAGCCAACTATGTTTAAAGGAAAAAAATGGTTTGGGCAGAAACTCTGGGCCACAGTCACACAGAGCATAAAAGCTGTTTTGGGTTAGAAATTTTGGATACAAGACCTCCTCCATGAGCCTGAGGTGCTACCAGTGTCCCTTGCCCACTTGGTAGCACGCATGGGCTGGGCTCATGCAAAAGGTCCGAAAGGAATCGATCCATACATTCCAAACCACACTTCCTCAATTTCCCCAATAAATCACATGGGCTTGGGCCATGCTTAAAAAGAATAAAATATAATATAATACATAAATTGAGCTCACAAAGAAGTCGGGCTTAGTTGAATCGAACTTGTACGAAATGTGTCGCGAAAATGGGTATCAATAGAGTTACATCAAGTGTAACTTAAACCCAACCTTATATTTCTTAATTTAATGTGATTTTTTTTTTTAATGCTAGTATATACAATGTATCAAACTTAGCAATTTATTTCAATAAATTTACATTTTGCCCCCTTTTTTAAAAGCAATAAAAAATTTATTGACAATGGAAATCCTCATCCTCGGGTGAGCAAGATTCGATCCTTATGATTCTATAAGCTACCCCAATGGAAGTCCATAATGAATATTTTCATTTCATATTATTTTTTGAGAGAGGGTGCAAATACCTCAAAACTTATGAATAATCCTATTTCAGTACCATTTTTTTTTTTTTGTTTAATCAATACCACCCTAGAGGAATATACTCTCTTCCTCCTTTTATTTTTTTTCTTTGTATGGTATTGAATTATTTCCGTCATCAAAAATATTTGTATTGATATAGTAATGTGTGAAAACGTGATTTGGATTACATTTAAGATCTTCTTTTTTATTAAAAAAAGAAGAAGAAGAAGAAGGAATCATAATATTAATATTTTCTCCCTCCAATCTAGCTCATTGATTCTGGTTCACGACAGGATTAAGCTAATCATATTCACTTGTGAAAGACAGATCAAATTAAAGTAATTGGAGCAATTAGTTGGACCACTTGTTTTAAACTTTTTTAACTTTATTCTTAATGCCTTCCAAGAAGAAAGTTCCTCTTAAAGCCCATTGGGACCAAACCAAGCAATGTTTTATTTTTGGTATGTTCCCTTCTCCTAGAGTCTAGATCCATAGTTTAATTATTACATTCATAATTCTGCCTCTCCACTCCCCCAACTTCCAATAACTGCAACACTGACAAAAGCATACCAGTAAAACAACAGTTCATGAATTCACTGCTTCTTCTTCTTCTTCTTTTGGGTTAAAATATATGTTTTCCACCTCCAGGCTAAGCACCTAGTCCTAAGTCCTAACCTTGTTTTGGACCATCATATAATTAATAAGTCGAATCTTTTACAAAATTTTAAATTACGAAAGGTTTTTTTTTTTCTAAGTAAAATTATAATAAAATCTTCAAAAGGTGTCTCAGAAAAAGTGAAATGATTTATAATTATAAGTTATTGCCATATATTTTCAAAAATCTTATATTACTGTAACATCTGTCGAATGCTTTCAATGCCCTGGTGCATATGAAATGGACAATTGGAGGAAGTTGGAAAAAAGTAGATGAGTTCCTTTATTTTTGTCATTTATTGTTGGCAATTATTAAAAAGTGTAGCTGAAAAATTCTTCTTAGAATTATTATTATTATTACTCCCTCCAATTTATTTTTTTTTGTCCTATTTGAAATGTCAAACTTTTTAAGAGAACATCATTTATTATCTTATATATCTTTTAAAAATGTATAAATTTCCAAAACTACCTTTAAAAAAATTTATCAAAAAATTGAATTAGTAAATTAATAAGGGTATAATAGAAACATGAGTAAATTAATAACTTTTATTTTTAGAAACAGGACAATGTTTTGGGACATCTCAAAATGAAATAGAGGACAAAAAAAGTGGGACGGAGGGAGTATTATTTTTTTGATTTTCTACTGTGTTCCTGAGACAGTCACTTTGAAATCGAGTGTCCAACCACTTAACCAACTTCATCGAGTTTTCTTAGAATTATCATTATTATATATTTATTTGTTTGTCAGTTTATTTTAATAAATTAATAAATAATAAGTTGACAAATTTAATGAAAAAATATGAGATTTCTATGTGGTAATTGAAAGTTAGTGTGTTACTTAAATTTGGAATCTCTCATTGATAAAGAGAGAGATTCCTTATTAGTCTGTAGACATGGAATTTATTGGGTTTCAATGCAATGCAAAAGAAATCGGGTTACACACACATGCACAAGAATGTGAACCAAACAGCATTATTAAATTGTTGTATCTTGGACTTCTCAAAAAAAAAAAAAAAATTGTTGTATCTTGGAGGAAATAAGACAATAGAAGTTTTGTTGCACCGTCTTGGGGCTTGCTAACTCTAGAAGACTTAAGTCTCTATAAAAGAAAAATTGTTGATAACTTTTCTCAATTGCTTTTGCTGAATGTGATAGTTTCATGCATATTTTGTTCGCTTGGATGCTTAGTAGTATCAAAATCTAATCTATATATATATATATAAAACCAAAGCTTTTCAAGCACCCACAATTTTCCACGTCAGCACAATTTAAAAAAAAAAAAAACATAATAATTTTTTTTTAAAACCCAACCCGATGCTATGCGTTCTCTCACTGTTTTATTTTTCTTTTTATTTTAGGTTTATACCCACTCCAGAGAGACCAAATACCCTTTCTCCTTCTTTGCCGTTATCTCTGCCTCTCTCAATTCTCAAAATCCCTAAACCATAGCCCATGGGCACTCTCTCACTCCTTCAGTGGCGAAAAGTGCCAGCCTCCCATCACCATCATATATCGCCAAAGCTGCTACCAGTGCAGGTATTTTTAAATAAGAAAATTGGTGTTATATATGATTTAATTTTTGTTATCTTAGATTTAGGTATTTGGATTTGGTTTGATTTTCTTTAATTTAGGTATTTGGATAATTGGTTTTGATTAGGGTTGAACCCGTGCAAAATCGAAGATATCTGCTTCTTCTTCAACTCTATCTCAGCCTCTCCATCTTTTCCCTGAAAAACACAAAACATGAACTGACCTCTGAACTCTGGGTTATTGGTGTTAAATTTTTTTTTTTTTAAATTAAATAGGAATTATTGAAGCTTGGCTTAGACTATATGGGAGTGAAACACAAGAAAATGATGGGAAAGTTAAGAAGATTTTGCCGTGCGAGCCTTTTCAAAGGCGATTCTGACTTTGTTGGTGTCATGGTGGGTTAACCACTGAATCTGTCTTTATTAATCTTATTTTTCTTTATTTGTTTTTTTGTTTTTTGGGTTAGTAAATGAATTATGAATGAATATTGGCCTCAGTGTTGTATCAATATGTCTCTCTTATTTTTTAGGTTTGATTTGTTCAAGTTTAGTTGAAGCTGCTAACTCTGTTAGTTGACTAAATTTGTTGATTTAATGATTTTAGCATCATCTTCTTAAATCTCTTTCTAGGGAGGGTTTATTACTTTTAATTTATTAGTTATTGAAGAAGACCTTTGTTCATGTTAGGCACACATTCACGGAATGTTTGAACCAATCTTAGATGGCTAAACCATTCTTTTCTTTTTTTGGGGTTTACAATAAATGGATTATAAGAATTCAAACCTAAAGTCTTTCTAGAGAGAAAATTGAATAACACCATTTACTTATCATTGGAGATGATGTTGTTCCTGTCATACAACCTCATTATTATGAATAGCTACTTTTCATCTATAAGGGCAGGAAGAGAAGATGTGGAAATTTGTGGTGGTTTGGTCAGCCAAAACAAAGTTACTGGTGAAGGATCTGTCCATCGTAGGCCACAAAACCTGCATAAGTTTGCATACTCCCAATTTGGCTTTCAATATTGGTCATTGTCCTTAGCAGGCGATACAGCAAGACTTCCTTTGCATCTCTCACGCCCACATGAACCACATTGTGAGTTTCCTTTCTATGTTTTTCTTACTTTCTCTTTGTTTATATTGCTCTTGGTATTGGAAATTTTTTGTATACTTCATTGTGTGTGTGTGTGATAAATTACAGTGGTTGGATGTTAAATACTTAGTAACTATTTATACATTTGTATTTTGTTTAAAGTTGTACTACAAGTTGAAGATTTTGGTTGGTGACTGTGTTATTTGCTCCCCAAAGCATTTGTAAAAATGCCTAAACCAAACTTTCCATCACTTAGGAAGTACAAGGTAAAAAATCTAATAGAAAACTTTCCATCCTTATTGAAAGTTATTTTGAATCTTAACTTCAATGTGAAGGGTTCACTGAATTTTTTCAGATAAGCTTTCACTTTGAGGAAAATATTTCCTATTAATATAGCAGTCCTATACTTCTATTGTTGAGTGCTCTGCTTATGGGGATATTTAGATTTGCTTAAGAATTTTGATTCATGGGAACTCTTTTTTGTTAAGGTGGTGTTGTCTTTGTTAGAAAAAGAGGAAAAGGAAGTTTATAAGAAGCCTAAATCTGAGATAAAGAAAGGGTATTTCTTTCCCCATTGTTACTTCCCAGAAATGCCAAAAATAATTGTTTCACTTGAACTTGGGACCTATATGGCTTGAATTGTTTAAGAACTTTGTATGCCTGAAGCAATTTAGTAATAATTTTCATTTTTTAATCCTACTTTGTTTCTGAAGATATTTTTTTCATCTATTCTTTTTTCGTCAATATCTATTTCTTTCAAATGGTAAATGTTTCTGTGACTCTACTTCTTTACACTATCAATGTTAAAGTTGTTCTCTATATACAGGTGTTGAAGATATCATTGTGGCTGCTGCTTCTAAAGATAACACCTTAAGGCTGTGGAAGGTAAAAGGCTATTTTTCTTCAAAATATATCGAATTCTTGTGGGAAAGAGTTCCATCCATGTTTGAAGCATACTTTCTGGAATAATAATAGTAACAATAAAGAAATGAATAGATATTTTGGAAATCCTATAACATTTTCAGCAGTTATAAATAAATTGTTAAGTTAGTTTGCCATCTTCCATTTTAATCTATTTAAATTTTTTTTCATTTTGGGTGTGTTATTGATGGTTGAAATACGGGCTGATTTGTTTGGTCTATTAGCTGCTCATCTATTAAAACCCTTGGTATCCCTACCTCAGGAGGTACAAAAACAATGCAAGAGAGCTTGGCGAGCTTCAACTTTTAGAGTTGCTTCCTTTCTAATCGAGTCTAAAATCTTACCAATTGACTCTTCACAATTCATGCTAGGTTCGTTAATTCTGCTTCTAACAATCTCCCTCTATGTTCTTGATTTTTGGTTCTTCATTTCGTGATTTTTAATTATTTTTTTATTTAATTCCTTTTTCAATAAATATCAGGTTTTGTTTTTCAAAACATGGAAACAATAGCCTAAACTACTGGATGGGACTTTTGTGAATTTTGTCACTAAGGCACAAAATATATGAGAGCAAAATCTACATTAGGTTTGTAGCATATTAGTATTGACACAAATCCTTATTATGTTATATATTAAAGCAAAACCATTTAGCACATGAATATGGGAGTAAGATATATTGTATATGTATTATACGATATTTTTATAAAATCTACATTTGTTCTATATTGCACTAGATTAATGAGAATTTTACTATTAGTACTGGGCAATGATTTCATTTATTTGGTTGCTGGTGATATTTGAGCTTTACGGCCTTTTTAAAATAAGGCTACTCTTGAATTAATTTGTATCTATGCTAATGGTGTATATACTAAGAATTTTAATACTAATGGCAGGCAAGCTTTTGATAAAATCAGGAGAACTTTTTTTGGGGGCTGCAAAAGTAGAAAATGAAAATTCTGGAAATATGTAAGTTAGCTATCTATCTTAATTATTGAGAGATAAACAAAGGTAGAGTGATTCTGTATTTGTCTGCAAAGTTTTACAACGCAGGAACGTTATGATGGGGGAGCTTTAGCTGTAAAGCCAAAGAGAAGAACGAAGCAATCCAAGAGAAACTCTTTGGGATACAGTGTAGAGTTAACAACAATATGCTTGCACCTGTTTTCTCATATTTAGTATGATAATTTAAGCAAAATCTTATGAGGATCTTTATTTATATTGATAAAATATAGTTAGTGAAGCTGCCCCTGACCAATTTAATAAGGTTTTGTTGAGTTGATTTGCAAAACTCTTCAAATATTATAAATTTTTGTTATTAGGGCATGTTGTATATTTTTACTTTTTGTTAGTGTTTCTTTTAGATGTGATATGTAATATTTTGATTTGAAATTTTACCCTTTTTGTTGTGCAGGCAATAACCAATGTTTAAACATCATATTATTTTTCAGAATTTTGTCGATAGACTAAGAAATATGAGACGAGATCACTATATACACACACACACACACACACACACCTTGGCTCTCCAACTCAAATCATTTACATTCTAATGAATTATGTGTATTTCTTTGAATATTAGTGTCGTAATTAACCATTTGTGTAACTTATTCCTTAAAATCCATAGCAAAAAGGTCCATTTATCTTAACTAAATTTCTCTCAACCCTCCAAAAACATTAAAAGTGACATTCAGTTTCTCACTAAATTGACCACTTTTTAATTGGAAAATTTTAGTATTTCTAAGAACTTTACTGAATTGATCACTTCTTAATTGGAAAATTTTAGTATTTCTAAAAATTTTCCCGTGCATCGCACGGGTTAGCGACTAGTAAATATAAAACATATTATCATAAAATAACTAACTTATTAACAATAAATGACATATGTTACTATATAATTATTTCTACACATTTCTTTTATTTATTAGATTTTAACATGAATAACATTATACCTTTTGATATAAAATATTTTTTCCGATGTAAAACTTGCTGTGGAAAAACATGCCACATTTAATGTTGAGTGGAACGTCTAAATTAGTGGTAATTCAAAAAGTAATTAATGCGGTACTAATTAATTTGTTCTGCAATCTAGCTTTTAGGGCTGTAGACTATAGAGTCCATTCAAGTTAGGGTGGTGTACCATTCTCAATTTCTCATAGTCGGTTGATCCTCAATGCTAATATCTTTGAACAAAATTACCCTAATGCCCTTGGGCCATATATCACAAACCCACATCACTAAGCTACAAGGTTCTAAAGCAGTTATGTTGTGCTAATACGTTTGTTTGTCGTTGTGTCATTCAAAATTCTTCTATATTGATGCCCAATAAATATATATTTTTTTTAAAAGAAAAGAAAAAGAAAACCCTCTATATGATTTATAATATATATATATATATATATATATATAAAGTATGTCTCTAGGTTTAAACTGACATATCAAAACACTTTGGAATCATAATGTGACAAGAGTTCCCCAAAAAAAAATAAATAAATAAAAAAAAAAATAATGTGACAAGAGAACATATACCGATTAATTTAAAGGAAAGCTTTTTGATATAATAAACTCATACGACTGAAATCACAATGAACACAACTTTACTTGCTTATAAATACTAAAATGTTTTGATAATAATATTAGATACCGTAGCCTTTTTCTCTATACATTAAACTTTCTTCATATTTTCTTCTACTTTATGCAATTATATATATTTTTACTTTCTGAAAGAAATTATTTAAAACCATGCAGCTGGTTCCATAGTGTGTAAGTGTAAGTTACCAGTTGGTCAAGGTATGTGGTTTCTTAGGTAGAAAGGATGCTAACTGGATTGCCTTTTAAGCTTTTGCATTTTTTATTTTTTTGGGAGGGGAAGAAAAAATTTTAATATATACACCATAATCATGGTCATGGCTCGAAAAACTTCTAATTTACCTTCTTCTCAAAAAAAAAAAAAAAAAAAGGATTCCAGTAGCTTCTAGAAATTATTTACTATGGAAATAAGTATCAGAATTCTGAAATGATAATAGGAAGATATTTTGTTGTACCGTTACAGCTAGCACATGACCATATATAGTTGCCAACTTATATGGTTCCATTTATATTTTAGTTTACAAATCATAAATATCTAACCATATTAAATGCTTGAAACCTAACCCAAACGCATCTATCAAAAAAGGAAAAATAAAAAACCTGACCACTCACTGACAGCATAAAAAAAAAAAAAAAAAAAAAAAAGGAATTCCTGCCCTTCTTAATCCAAATCAACTTGATCCCCTGCAAATTAATGGTAGTTCTACTTCTAATCTCGCCTTATTCTCCCATTTTAATCCAATGACAGACTTGAAAGTTTCACTCTACTCATATTTTCATATCATCACCCGATTACTATAGTTTCATTTCCATAATAGAACTTGAAACTCATAATGGTTCAAAGTAAACCTAACAAGATTGGATTTGGAGTGTTAACGGTTAACCTGACCTAAGCATGTTTGATTTCCCTAACTTCGCCTGGAATTTTTGACTTTAAGCAAAAACAGGCGGACTTGTATTTGACCCGCTTGCCTTTTAGGTCTGGTCAAATCAACTTGTACCCGACCTTTGTTTTTTTCTTTACACATATTAGATGTAGATGAGACAGTACAATATATTCATTTATATTAAATATTTTCCTATTTTTCCTTATCTAATATATTGTGTTTTATTTTTATTGCTTTTTCAAAAAAAAAAAAATTTAGGTAATATAATTTTACTATAATTTTAAATGCAAAAAGAATAGATATACACGACATTAAGATTTTCTTTTTTCCTTCTTTTATGGTGACGAACCATCTGTGAATTTTGGTTATTTAAATATTATTTTTGAGTATTTTCTTATTTGTATTAAAAGAAATACAAAGACATTATTATTATCTACATATGAAAAAATATGGGTCAAGCTGATCACTCCCAACCCTTTTAGAATGACCAAGTTTTGACCTTAACCCAAACGAAATCCAGCTTGACCTAATTCGATCCGTTTGACAAGTCTAGTTTCAAGGTAATATCTACAAGTTCTCCAAAAAAAAAAAAAAAAAAAAAAAAAAAAAAAGGTAATATCTACAAGAAAATGTTTGAAAATTTTAATAAATTAAATATATTGTTCTTACATTTTCTATTGATCGTAAATGAATCCATTTAAAATTTAATGTGTTGCATAAATCGAATCATTATTTTTATTCATAAATAATAAGTTTACCATTTTTATATATTATTTTATAAATTATTTCCAATTTTATACTTATACTAATCATTTATTTTTTATTCCTTCTTCATAATAAAAAGCACAATAAGCCACATAAGAATATTTATATATATAATAGATTGTAATAAATGATAATAAAAAAAATGTTATACTAATTTCTAAGAAATCTTTAGGGCCATTGCCCATTAGGCGGACTCCTCCCCACTTAGGTGAAAATAAGCCTTATAATTTTTCCTAAATTGTATTTCCTAAACGCCGACGCAAAGAAAAAGAGTTTTTCTTTTGGATTTTTTGGAAAGAAACAGAGTTCCTTCGTCGTTAAATAAAGTTGCATAAAACTTACGAATTATATAAATGAAAATGCTTGTAATCTTGGCTTCCAAGAAGCATCAATGCCATACCTGTCCATTAGCCCAAAAAAAGAAAAAGAAAAAAAAATATATCACTATTACTTAATGCTAAAAGGAAAAGGAAAAAAAAAAAAAAAAAAGAAAAGAAGAGAGAGATTATAAAATTAAAATATTACTAATTCTCATGACAGGTGTTATTGCCACCCCACCATGCACCATCTACTAGGCCCATACTTGATTTTTTCCTCTCTCACTTAACTTCTACTTTTTTTAATTTTTTAAATTTTAAATTTTTTTTAAATGCTCTATCAACTCTTAAAAGGTTCTTCATTCCTTCTTTTTAAGTGAATTCTTCACGCTTAAAGCAGCCCCTTCCTCTCCCTCTCTCTCTCTCTCTCTCACCGAAAAACCCAACTGCCTCTTTACCTCTTCCTCCAATGGCAGCCCCAGAAGCTAAAGAAGTACCACCTAAAGAAGTAATGGTAGAAGACAATTCAGAACCTCTCAATTGCAAGGTATATATACAAAACATGGTTTCATTAAACACCCACTTCTTCTTTCTAAACAACTTTTCAACTCTCACACATGCTTCTAAGTTCTAACCCCTTCTTATCTCTTATTTTTATTTCCAGAAATGGGTCTTGAAAGTCTCCATTCACTGTGAAGGATGCAAAAGAAAAGTAAAAAAGGTTCTACATAGCGTTGAAGGTAACCCCCAAACCCTAATGTTACATCAGTTCTTTTTTTTTCCCCTGTTTGAAACTCAGACTTCAGAATCTCCTTTACTTTTCTCATATGGGTCTTTTTTTATTAGTTTTGCCTTAGTTTCATCATATCCTTTAGGTTATTACTCTCTCTCCCTCTCTCTTGTAAGGTTTAGGCGCTTAGCAGCTTTTCTTAGCTGTTTTCTTTTTGGTTGTGTTTTTTCCTATTTATTTATTTTTCCCTTTTTCTTCTTAGTTTCACCTCATCACTGAGTTTTCTTTGCTTTTCTCTATCATTTCCATATTTGGTTTGTTTCAGCTCAAATCTTCAGGCTTTCCCATTTCTCATTCCCTCTAATATATATCATTCTTGCCCTTAACAAATTTGCCAACTTCTTGTTTGATTCTCAGGTGTTTATGAGACAGATATTGATTTGAAGCAACAAAAAGCCATAGTAACAGTGAAAGGGAATGTACACCCTGAGACTTTGATTAGAAAATTGATAAAGACAGGGAGACCTGCAGAGCTTTGGCCTGAAAAAGAGAAAAAAAGCAAATCAAAGAATAAGAAAGAGAAACAAAGTGATCAAGAGAGCGCTGAAGAAAGCAACCATGGTGAAGACAAGGAAAAAGAAGCAGTGAAAGTTGAAGGTCATCATGTCCAAGACCCTTCTAAACATGGTGAAGGTGGTTGTCCAAGTAAAAATGGTGAGGTTACCAGTAAAGCCAGTGGACAAGTTAAAGAGCAAAAGCCTGAGGTGAAGCAAACTGTGACCTCTCCAGCCGGTAGCCAGCCACCGGTGGCTGAGAAGATTAGTGTTGGTTGTGAAAATGAGAATGGGGTTGAGAAAAGTGGCGGCGGCGGCGGTGGCGGTGGAGGTAAAAAGAAGAAAAAGAAGGGGCACAAAGGGAGTGTCAAAATTGATGAGGGTGTAGAACATCCTGGCGATGCACCCCCAAGCACTGGATCACCAATTCAAGCACATGCTCAAGCACCTCATGGTCATGGTCATGGTCAAAACCCATATCCAGCCAATCACAGCTCTCCACCTCAGCATGTGTACCATCAAAGTTCACCACAACATTATTATCCACAACCACAGCATTATTATTCAGCTCCACCAGTGTACGCCACAAGTTATAGCATGGCACACCCTACTAATAGCCGTGGTACATCATATTATGCCTCACCACCCCCACCCAGTTCACACGTGTACATGACTGAGTACGAGACTGAGCCTCCACCGTCTGAATATTATCATGACTCCTATCCACAACATCCATCAGATTCGTTCGAGCTTTTCAGTGATGAAAATCCAAATGGGTGCTCAGTTATGTGACATTTTGTGTGTGGAAATGGAACATGTTGAACATTTGCGGGGGATATAGCTAGGCTAGCTTATACTACTTGTATAAGCCAATGGGGATAATTTTTGTAATGTATAATGTAGATATGAAAAAAAGGAGAGTAGCAGTTTGAGTTAGGGGAAGGGAAAATAAATGGGGGTTGGTTGAAGTGGGGTTTTGTGGCTCTATTTAGTACGTACTCTTTTCAAGATTGGTCCAAAAGTTATGACCCTTGTAATGCCTAGTTGTTTGTAGGCCCCCATTTCTCTCTCTTACACTTGTAAGGTAGATTTGCTTTATTATGTTTTCTGAATAGAACTTTATTGATCAATGAAACAACTAATATTTGCTCCCAAAAAAAAAAAAAAAAAAAAAACTACTAATGTACACATAATGTCATTATGCCTGCAGCTCAATACTCACTACTGTACTCGTGGGGCTAGTTAGCATAACAGGTATGATGATCAATTTTTTTGTTTTTGTAAGTAGGATATTATTATGGTAGCGTTAACTTTTATTTGCAAATAGGATATTATTATGGTAATGCTAATAACTTTTTACCTTTTTATATTATTTTTATTATAGGAGAAATGCGGTTATGACATATGATATAGGGAACAAGTGCTATGGATAGGTCAATAAAACCATGGTGAGTAAAAAATGTTTTTTGACCATTCAAAGTCATGAAATCTGGCTCAATTGGGCACGTTTCTAAAGGCAGGGGCTGAAAATTTAGAAAAAATTATATTTTTAACAATTCAGGCCAGTACTAAACATTGTGTACAGTGTCATTATGCCATGTAAGGTTTGTGACTTTTGCTCGCAGCCCTATAGTGGAAGCTTTGATAATGCTTTTGTGTATTACACTTGGTTGTAAATGCTGGGTTGTTTGTAATTGTAGGACCCTTGAGATCCATCAAAGCCTCTAGCTTTGATGTGTAAAGGGGATTCTGATTAAGGAAGTAACTTTTTTTTTTTTGAGAAACATTAAGGAAGTAACTTATTAAAGGAGATCAGAATAATTAATGAATTGGAAAAGATTAGTTTACAAAATAAATGTGACTGGGAGGTCCTGGTTTTTTGTCTCTTTAATAAAAACATTTCTTGCTTTTAATTCAATGAGTCTTTTAAAAAATTGGCTTTGGGTTTGGTGGGATTTCTTTTCTTTATAGTCCTCCATTCTTCTATTCCTTTTGAAAAGCAGTCTCTTTCTTTCGATAAAACTACCTTAGGGGTGTGTGCTAGACTGTCTGTCCTTTTTTTTTTTTTTTTTTTTTTTTTTTTGCTGTCACTTCCATTCTTTAACGTGGAAGGTTGCTAGGCTGCCACCTCGGATCAAAAGCAATGGTTGCATTTCCTTCTTTTAATAATTTTCACAGGCTACAAACCTGCTGATATTGAGAAAAAAAAAAAAAAAAAAAAAATCCCGTCAATGGACTTTCACTCCTTATATTTTGGATTTTTTTTTTATTTTACTCTCTACATTTTAATTTTATTATTTTTAGTCCTTAAACTAATTAACACGTGCTATTTTTGTCCTTTTTGTCAGTCAACTGACGGAAATAACTAATGTGGCAACCGGAGGAATTAAAATATTATAAAAATGCCACATCACCTATGACACATTAGCATATAAATTTTAAAAAAATTAATTTATTAATTTTAACAAAATTAAAAAACATAAAAACAAAATTTAAAACATAAAAATACATCAGAAAATCAAACCCAAGAACACAAATTCAAAATTAAACCCATTGAATCAAATTAAACCCAAAAACATTCGTCATCAGCCTAGAACACAGATCTATACGAGCCGACCAGCATTCCAACAAAAATTAAACATTTCACACATCAAGCTTGATTCTTTAAAGAATCCCAATAGAGCACAAAATAATTACCATGCGAATCTAACAACTGAATCGATAAATGACACCCAGAAAGAAAACCCACCAAGCTGAAACACAAATCAAACCCAATTTTCCTTTTTTTTTTTTTTTTTTTTTTAAATCCCAGCATCAAAACTCCATGAACTTCATACTTAACACAAGAAATGGAGAAACAGAGATTAGAATACCAGGAAACTTGTAGAGCTTGACTGAGTGATCGATGGATCTAGTAGCGAGGCAAGTGGAGTTGGGGTTAATGGCGACGGCGAACAAACCCACAGCAAACAAAACCCATACCCACAACAAGCAAACCCAAACCCACGGTGAGCAAACCCACGACAAACCAACAACGAGCAAACGACAAGCAAAATACATGCAAACGGCGAGCAAACCCAAAACCACCAACCCAAATCGTAACCACCGAAACACAAGACCAACACGCTGAAACCCAAATCGTAAACCGAAAATCACCAACCCAACTACCACCCAAATCGGCCAGCCACCACCATTGAAACCCAAATCGCAATGCACTGACCAAAATCTCAACCCACCGGCCAAAATCTTAACCCACTACACTCAATCACAGGACCCACCACTGATCCACAGCCCCTCCAATCCACTGCAAAAAAATCGAGAGAGAGAGAGAGTCCAAGAAAGAATAAAGAAGAAAGAAGAGTGAGAGAATAAGGTAATTGATTTTCTGGGTTGTGGGCTGATGACGGATGTTCTTGGGTTTAATTTGATTCAATGGGTTTAATTTTGAATTTGTGTTCTTGGATTTGATTTTTTGATATATTTTTATGTTTTAAATTTTGTTTTTATGTTTTTTAATTTTGTTAAAATTAATAAATTAATTTTTTAAATTTATATGTTGATGTGTCATGGGTGATGTGGCATTTTTATAATATTTTAATTCCTCCGGTTGCTATCTCAGCTATTTTTGTCGGTTGACTGACGGAAAGGACGAAAATAACACATGTTAATTGATTTAGGGACTAAAAATGGTAAAATTAAAATGTTGGGACTAAAATGAAAAAAAAAAAGTCAAAATATAGGGACTAAAAGTTCATTTATGCCAAAAAAAAATAGTGAATTTATATGTTTATTTGTCAAAGATTATTTTTGTCAATTTATTTTACTGTTTAATTTATTTTTGCTATTATTTATAGATCTTAATACACTTTTTGATACTATTTATGGGTCTCACTGTACTATTTCAGCTAACTTTTATACTTATTTACAGTACTTTTAGAAAAAAAAAATTTAGTTTTGACAAAATAAGTAGATCTCAAATAGACTTTATGTGTTTTATAATTTCATCAGTCATAAGTTATCATGTGAATAACTTATGATAAAATTGTGAAAAATTGTTGTGGTACCTGTTATTATGTAAACGAGTTGTGGCAAAATTATGAAAAATTATTGTGGTATCAGTCTCATTAATAACTACCAGATTTACTCAAATTAAAACCTCCCCATTTTTTTTTCTCAAAAAAAAAAAAAAAAAAAAACTCCCCATTTTCTCTCTATCTAAGAAACCATGTCCATGCTAGTGTTTTTTTTTTTTTTTTTTTTTTTTTTTTTTTTTTTTTTTTAAATAGAATTTCTACTATAGCCTAATCTAAGTGTATATGTGTGTGAAACTCCCTCCTGGAGACTTGAACCCTGGCTCTTGCCCTCCATACCCCATAAGCACTTATATTTGTGGAGTAATCACCGCACCAAGAATGCGCAATGGTATGTCCATGCTAGTTATTCATCTTAATTAGGTTCTTTTTGACTTGAAATAGATGTTTAATTTATGAACAATATTTGCATTTTTTTTATTAGGATATATGATATGTGATTTTCCAAAGAAAGAAAAAATGTATCTGATTTTTAAAGTTGAGTGACACTTGGCCTAACTTAACTCCACTACGATCCTAAAAAAAGGAAAGAAAAGAAAAGAAAAGAAAAGAAATCCACTATCTAAGTATATTACCAAAATATCCCCCCTAACTCTGTAAGGTGCAATTTTGCTCCTTTCAAACTCAGGGACACTTTGGTAAATAAGTATTAAAAACAAGCATTCCATTTCCATGGGTCCTACATATCAGCCCACCTTCTCTTTAGTCTTTATAAGGTATCATTCCCTTTCATGTATCTTTGAAGGGAATTTATGGCATCACCATTTTTTAACAACTTTGATCACAATTTGATAAAGAAAAATCCAAATACAACCAATGCGTCCCTTTGATAATCTTTTTCAATCCCTCAAAAGCTTTTTTTGGCTTTTATTCTGTTGGCCACTTGAGTGGAATTTGACATTCCAAGCTTTGATATCATATATGGAGAACCTTTTTTTTTTTGTTCTTATTCTTTCTTGAGGTGACCATATATGCAAAAACATAGTTTTTAGAGGGCAAGTGTGAATGGAAAATTAAAGTATGATTAAGAAAACTTGTTCTACTAATGTATTGTTAGGAAGACGGTAGAACGGTAGCTTTTTGATCAACATTGATTTTGTTTCATATCAAAAAATAAAAATAAAAAATAAAAAATAATAATAAAAATAAACAGTGACTTTGTTATTTTGCCTGTTCTCAACAACTTGGACAAAATGAATCAACAGTGACTGTTTAGGTTGTCTTAATGCTGTGGGTTCCAATTAACTCAACTGGTAAAATCTCTGATAGTTAAATAAGAGATTTGCGATTTAATCACCGCTTACACCAAAAACCAATTAGTGTCTTGGTCTGATGATAAAAGAGCTATCATTAGAAACGGATGTCATAGGTTAAAACTTTCTTTAAAAAAAAAAGTTGTCTTAAAGCTAATTAGTAGGGAGAATTAGGATGGATATATACACACACACACACCAAACACCCATGATGAAATACAAATATTTTCTATTCTCAAATTTTTATTATTATTTATTTTTATCTTTTCAACATTTTCTATTCTCTCCACTTTTCAATCACCACGACTAAACATAAACTTGGTCTTATTTACCTTATAAAAAACTATCATTATTGCTAATAATTAAAATATGGTCAAATTGTAATATCTTAATTTTAAAATATCTTTGAAAAAATTATTAGCGGAGGAATACAAGATAGCACCGAAATATGTGATATATATCATAGAAAATAATGAAGATAGGGCGAGATAAATATAATAGATATCATTGGTATATATGAATATTCAAAAGGAAAAAATAAGATAAATTATACAATATTTCAAGAGTATAATAATGTCATGCAACCTCATCTCAAATGAATAGTAGAATTTATCATAAATTTAATTCATGTGATCCACTATTATGTGAGATGAGAGAATACGACATTATTGTACCTTCAAAGTTTTACCAAAGTGAGATAAATTTTTTTTTTATTAGATACTCCTTTAGGATGGGACATGATACTCGATTCTCTCACATGAGTAATAGATCTACCATGAATTTCATTAATAAGATCTACTATTACATTAAAAAAAGGAATGTCACGTTATTGCACACCCAAAACACTAAATGCTTACTTATTATATTGGAGTTGTAATAATCAATTTCTCAAAACATTTCTGGAAAACATAACAAATTATCAAACAAATAAAATAATCCAACTACAATAAAAATTATCAGTCAATATCTCAAATATTCATGATATCCTAATTGTTTGCTAGCCAAAGACAATTTTTTCATGATCATTTTGACAATATTTTTAAATGGTAACTCGTGTAAAGTAACAATATTTTTGTATAAGTTGATAATTGACACCACTATTATTATATAGTAATTACAATAAAGCTATATTGTTTTGTATAATTATATTTATTAATATTTAAAATCTTGTAATTGCTAGCAACGTTTCACCGGAATAAAGTTTTTTTCTAAACTAGTTTGGAAAGAAAATTTCAAACTTTTTATATATTTATTTTTTGTATATGAATTTTGAAAATTTAATCACTAAATTTTATTTTATTTATTATATTTTTAATATGTATATCAAATTTCATTCAAATTGAATATTATTTACTATTCGATTAATAAACTTATTTTTTTTACACAATTTTAGATCGTAAAAACTTGAAATTTTAATATTTTTTGATGACATAGCAATTGATCTTTGATTTTTTTAAAATGATATAAACATAAAAGATATAAAAAGTACATACAATTCAACAATTAGATTTTTAAAATTCACAATTAAAATAAAAATATATAAGAAATCTGAGAATTTTCATTTCAGATGAGAGCAAAATGCATAACATAAGATAATCCTAAACTTCAGACCCGCGAGATGATGAATCACGAGTACTTCCTGCATTTGAACCACTAACTCCTCTGATGATAAAGTAGAAAGGTGCTAAAAAGAGGCTCAAAGTGGAGGCGTACGAACCAAATCATAATTGAGGTACAGACAGCATAAAATGTGATAAAGAGACTTTAGTGTATTGGTATGGATGAAAGTAATTCACGAGAGAATCTTTATTCAAGAAGCAGATAAATTGCATGTTAGTCTTCAATCAATCAAGTGCAATTTCTGTCTCAATTTGCCTATACCTGTTGATCATTTTCTGAGCAACTATTCCTTTATCAGGAACCTGATTCCTTCAATCCAGTCCATCTTCCTTGTCAAGCTTTCTCACTCATATCTGAAAACTTTTCATTGGCTCTCAGAGGTAGAGTGTGGGCAAGTGAAATTGGTGTAAAAAGGACACGGTCCTCATCTGCAATCCTCAATTGGTACTCTTGAAGGTAAAAGAATTGTGCAGTCTCCCGTAAAAGAATTTCCAACTTCTTGTGCATCTAATATTAATTAGTTCCCCAATTATATATATATATATATATATATATAAAAGGTTCAAAAATGCTTTAAAAATATTGGTTTATAAAATATTTTTAAAAACATTTTATAAAAAAAAGATAAAAATAATTAATTTTTTTGATAATTTTTTATAATTTTCATGAAAGTTTTATTAAAAATTTCTTTAAATGGTTCATTAATAATCTCTCTCTCTCTCTCTCTCTCTCTCTCTCTCTCTCTATATATATATATATATATATTACAATTTTTAAATATCAATTCCTACAAAACTTTTAACATATTTTAGTATAAAAACTTAATTTTGTGTTTTTATACTACCATTTTTCAAAAACATTTGTTTCTAAAAAAAAAAAAAGAATTCTTCAAAAAAACTTGCTTCATATTATCTATTCTAAAAATTTATTTCAATAAAATATCCATTTTTCATTATTTTTTATTACTTTAACCTTCTCTCTCTCCCTCTCTTTAAAAAATTAATAAAGTACTTATTTTATATTGCTACAAAGTAACCATGTATATTTACATTTTTTTACGTAGATTGATGTGGGTAATTTTTAGAAGTTAGACGTTCAAAATTTACTAATTTAATACTTATGCTATTGTACATAAACTATGGGAGTGCTCTTTACATTGCCACAATCACTTTTTTTTTCCTCTCTCTCTCTCTCTCCCTTCCATCACATCATTTATCTCTTTTTTTTCTTACTTTTTCTCACAATTTCGGCAATGCCATTGTCGAAATTCACATCTCTTCTCGTTTTCCTAAATAACTTTGAACAGTAGTATTTATATTACAAAAAAACTTCATTTTGCACAATATTTAGCTAAAAGACTCTCAAAAAGACTCACATTATATTATCTATTTTAAATTTATTTTAATAAAATGTTCATTTTTCATTAATTTTTTATTACTTGAACCTTCTCTCTCTATCCCTCTCTCTAAAAAATTAATGAGGTATTTATTTTACATCGCTACAAAGTAACCATATATATTTACACGGTACTATACCTTTTTTTTTATATTTACGCATTTTTACATAGTCTGATATGAGTAATTTTTGAAAATTAGATGTGCAAAATTTAGTACTTATGTTATTATACATGAATTGATGCGGAGTGCTCCTATGATTTACTATCAAATGTACTAGTCGTATGCAATGCTCTTCCCACAAATCACACGGACTTGAGAATTATTTTGTGCAATGGTTTATGCTATATGCAATTGTTGTATGAGATATCACCTCTTATGTGACAGATGTTTGTATGCAACTATTACACAAGATGACACTTCCGCAAGTACCTATGCGTTACGTCACAACTATACAAATTTAAGTTTTATTAGAAAGATTAATCTAACATATAATTAGCTGACAACCATAATCTCACCTTAGACAATAAGGTCATATTATGGTAGAACTCGCTTAAGAGAGTGCTTGTGCATACTATCTAGACCCTTCTTATTATTAGTTCAGCAGTGACTAGGTACTATTCTGATAATACTTTAGGTATCTAGATCCTTCTAGGCCCTTCTCATTTTGCCTTCCCCTATCCTTTCTATGTAGGAAAAAGAAAAGATTATAGCTCATTTACAAAGGTTACCAAAAAAGCCAACCATCGGTACATGTTTTCACTGTTGTACCTAACTCTTTTTTTTGAGGAATGATATGTCTACAACATTTCTACAACATTTTTACAACAAATCCTAAGTGGCAGATTGTTACTGGTTGTTATTGTTGGGGTAAAAAAGTAATCTTAGTATTAGTTTCAAATCTGAACCAATAACAATTAAGCACCTATGATTTGTTGTAAAAATGTTGTAGAATTGTTGTAGACGTAGCATCTCTCCTTTTTTTTTTTGGTCCAGGGAGAGCAAATAGGACATACTTCAACCCTACCTACCTCAATACCCTTTTGAAATCAGCAACCCTTTTCCTTTGCATAGTTGTTCCCCTATACTTTATTTGATACAGTCATCTGGTATTTCAGTTCTTTTAATATCATTAATTAGGGATACATGCCGCAATTATTGAAAACATATATAGTTGTCTAATAAATAAGTAGTCTGGAAAAAAAAATACATAATCTCTTTTATATTGTAGGGACAAAGGGGCGGCAGGTTTAAAAACAATGGAAATAAATAATCACAGCCATAACAACTATTTTAAAGTGGTGGTGCTAATCATGATGATAATGAAGATAATTATGACAAAGACAATGATGCAACCACCTCTAAGGTGCTGAGTAATCAGGATTACCATTGGCTTAAGAAAAGATTACCCTTATCTATTCAAGAAAATATTCATACCTATAAAAGAAACGTTTCGCTAAAGGACAAACATTAAAAAAATTGACTTGTCTGATTAATTGGGAAACATGCCTTATAAAAATTGGTTACAACTGGTTTTGAGCCACATTGGTAATTAACATTGATACTGCTCACTGTTACAAAAGGTGTGCCACGAGACAAAAATGAACACCTTAGTCATAAGCATAATTATATTATTTGATGTTCTAAACTCAGATTTGTAATCTCAATCATGTTGGGAACATCATTAAAAGATTAAGAATCTATTTGGATACAGCTTATTTTACTGAAAATTAAAAATTGAAAACACTGTAGCAAAATAAATTTTTAATGTGTGAAAAATTACTGTTCACTTTTTTTATTGTTCATATGCCTTGGTGTACTGTTCATGTCCCATGAACAGTGCACCATGCGCTGGTCTTTAAAAGAAAAAAAAAAAAAAAAAAAAAAATCTGAAAACGCGCAAACCTTACAAATGTGAACGTGAACATGCTATCCAAACCGAGCTTAACCCATTTCAAAAAAAAATGTTCTTTAAAGATTATGAAACCAAGTGCTATAGATTCAATATCAATAAGAAATAATTAAGATGAAAAATCATTCTGACTCAAATAAAGTGGATTTGGATTCTGGCAATATGTTGCAAGGAATCATAAAACCTTAATTTCGAATGTCAAAATTCCTTTAGTTGTTGACCGGTGAGAAAGCAGAGGAAAAGATTCTAAGTCGTCCAGAAAATCTAGTCTTCACAAAGATCCAAGAGAGTAAAGTCAAATGTCCATTGAAAATGATACTCTTCACAAAGATTTAATTAGCCATTACAATAACTAATTAGCAAAATTATCTGAAAGGTGTTGTATTTTACAAAATAGGTATGTCAATTGAGTCCTTTTCCTATCTCATAGCTTATACAAATAAAGGCATGTCTAAGAGATAGGATAGGGGCTTGATTGGGGAAAAACAATTGAAGAGACAGAAAAACCATAGGCTGGTGTATTTCTAGCTCTTATAGAGGATGAAATGTCAATACATCACTTTCAACAATGACATGCATCAGGTGGTGGTAAAAGTTACCAAGTAACCTTAATTTCTGCTACCTTTTCCATGAGTTATCTATATGGATTAAGTTAAATAATTTCCTGATCCATTGATTAAAATATAGCATGGGGTTTCCATATGTGGCCAATGCATATTTTGTTCAACTATATTATATGAGTGCTGTCAATTCCATCAGCCTTAATCTGCTGATTAAGAGCCACGTTTAGGCAGCCCACATTAAAAAACAGTGTCTTCCACACCTTTACTAGTATTATTGAAGTAAATCAAATTGGGTGTAAGAACTCGCTGGAAAGGCCACCACTTTTTTTCTTTAGCAAATTCACTAGTGCACCTCTGTTGGCTTATTTTTCCGCACTAAAGAGGAATTTCTCTTAATTTTTATACAGCGTTTTTAGCCAGTCCAGAACTAGTAAGACTTAACGAAACATTCAATAGACATATTCTCTAACACACAATGGTTGAATCTATCAGGACATGGTTTGTTTATGGCTTTGGATTCAATGTTCGGGCACTCTAGTTTGTGTGGGAGTTCTGTGTGAGTCCATTGATAAACAAGACCAAAAGCTTCAATATGTGGGTATGAACTTAAAATACTATATCAATCACAAAACTCTTATCTATATTATAGTCCAACGGGTTAATATTAGGTACTTCGGAAGTATACTTCCTTCTTCTCATATAGGGGTGGCTCCCATCATCATGGAGTCCACTCCCATAAGAGAGGGAGAAAATATACTTCTGAACTACCTAATAAATTTCCATAACCCAAATGTAAAACTTAACTATTCAACTAAACAATTACTTTCCAATAATAATATATATATAAAAAAAAGTATGTCGGAGGAAAATATTGGTATTGAAATGGGAGTTGAAATAGTACATGCATGTGCTACAAGTCGTTTGGAAAAATAATCAAAGCGGCAGAGTGCTGAGTCATTGTAATGACAACTTTGCTATAGGGATTGTTCATTTACCAAAGGCACTAATACTCAATAGATTGCTTAAGAAGTCAGGTTGACCGAGTAATTCTTAAGTACCTCCTGAGTACAATGATTAATACTTTTTCCTCTCACATTTATGATATGGTCCATTTATTAAATTTATGGTGGAGTCCACTATGATTATGAGAAGAGGAAGTACCATTTGTCTATACTCCAAGAGTACCTAAGAATTTTCTAGGTTGACGACCATGGTCCTTAATTAGGTTTAGAAGCATATTGAAGTCATTATAACCTGTGTCATGTACTTGGCAAACAACTTGCACAATGCGTTAGGTGGATTGATAAGGAAAAACAGTGAACCTTTTCTACTGATGAAGATTCTAAATGCATTGTTGGACAACTGCTTGAGGATTAAGTTCAAGATTTATATCATGTAATGCAATTAGAAATCAAATAGTCGAAATTATAGTTTTTCTTTGTGAAGTGGTATGCAATGGGATGCAAGGTGCAATGCAAATGAGGTTAAATAAGAGTTGCAAAATGGGGTGTATGCAACATGTGACCCAATTTGAGAAATTTTCTAGAGGGATGTCAATGAAACATATGGCAAAATTGTATTTGTCCAGATGCTCTTTCGACAACACATGAAGCAGTGGCACAGATGGAAAATTTTACCAATTTAGTGTGCATCTATGTACATACGGATATATGTACATATGTATACACACAATTTTTTGTAGAATATACATACACCATGTCCATGTCATTCTAAAATACCATTTTCAAAAAAAGTATCCACCTGTGTGTGTGTATATATATACACACACACATTTACTTTTCAAAACACATTATATTAAATTATCTATTTTATACTACATTTTATTTAAATATTAATTTTTCTTGATTTTTTAATTTGTTTATCTTTCTTTACACACAATAACCATTATCTACTATCTGTCTTTATCTTTAAGATACATTAAAAAGAATAAAAAACTAAATGCAAAATAAATAGTATTGGTGTAAATTAAGTACTGTAATTAACTTGTAAATTTATACAGTTATACATTGACCAATGTTAGTTATTTTTATGTAAAATTGTGTAAATTTTACATATTGGACCAATTGGAATCATCGAAATAAAGCCCGGTCCAATCAAAATTGTTGTCCCATTTCTTAGCTAGTGCTTTTGGCAAAAGGTTCAACATGATAAATTCTTGGGGTTCATTTTGTGCACGTTTTACCTTGTTCTCATCCATAATTCTTCGATCGATCTCCTCCCCCCAAAAATACAATAAAGTATATTCGGTGATAATAACGGCAAGAAAAGTAGACAAATATAGATTTACTCACTAGTGATGCAAATATTTTCTTTGGAAGATTCTCAGATTTCTTTGGAAGATTATCAACCCTTTTCTTCAAGTCGACGCGGAATTCTAAAATCAATAAGGAATTCTAAACTTCTCTTATCATGTGCTGGACTTGATATAAGATAATGTTTTACCGTAATAAAAGTCAAATCCCAATATAAATACTAATAAATATGTAAATTTAACAAGTTGAATATGATTTGAAGGAGTGTTGACATGTAGTGTTTGTGTTGGTGTGTGACAGAAGATGAGAAATTTACCGTTTTACGTGACCCTAGGAGGATATATATGAGCCCCATGATGAATTAAATGGTGCTAAGACTACATACTTTGCAAGGTTAATTGTATAAGTATTATATTTTGATTCTGCATTTGGCATTAGCTAGGAGCTGGACAAGATGCACTAATAAAAACATATCTCTAAAGAAAGCCAAAAATTGGCAAACTTAGTATATATTGAAAATTAATTGAAATATGTGGAAGGGTTCCCAGTTCCCAGTTCCCACAACTTATATATAAGCACTCTTGAGTTGGGACTATTTTTGCATATTTTGGTGAAACTCATAGCAGACAACATGATAAAACTAACACTACTACTCTCATTATCTTTCTAAAATCAAATAATCCTTATATTGCACGGTTGAATTAAATTAGTTGACTTTTCACACGATGTGCAATGCATTTTATGAAAGACTTTTCATATTACTTACACAAATATCACTAACATGTTATTAGTTTTTTTTAATATTTTAATAACTTTTAATATAATATTTAGTGTTATATTTTATAGACAAAACAGAAAAATAATAAGAGTAGTGTAGCGATTTATCATACTGTAAGGGCTCAATTTGTAATGCGCCCTTAACAATAAAAATTTGTAGAGTGTGGGTAAAAAGGGCTAGGCATTAGCAATACAAACAAAGGGTGATATGAAATCAACGGGCGTAATAACAGAATCATTTTGCTGAGTGTTTTCTATGGGGGTAAGGACCTTGATCCTGGTTAGGTGTTGATAAGGATCTTTGTAATGAATTCGGATAAATGTTTGTGGGGATTCTGATGAATTTGGTTAAGTATTTGTAAAGCGTTTTCATCCTCGGCTTCATCCGAGGATCTATTTTTCTTAGAGTTGATATCTCTTTTCTCCTTCTTCTTTTAGGACTGATTCATCTCCCCCTCTTATGTTGGGAATCCTCTTGGTTATATATTATTACTTTAGTTAATCTCCACCATCCATTTGTCAATTATCTGAACTTCTATGTACAGGGGTTTGTCCCATCATCTGTATTTGCAGGCTTTATGTTATTTCCCAGCCGCCTTTGCAGACTTTATAATAGTTGAAGTGACTGAAGCATTAGGGTTTACAGGTCACCTCACCATTAAAGCGGCCAGAATGTTGGTGACGTTCATTTATTGGACGAAGGATATTTTCCTTTTATCAAAGTCGGTGTGCCGAGGATGTGGTCATCCTCAGCGAGGCCCTTGGATGACTTGGGCTTTTTCTCATTATCCTCGGCGTGAGCCTTGGGCCGGGTATAGAGTGGGCTAGAGTGATTAATATTTGGGGCCCCATAATAGCCCCTCAATATTCTGCTGCACGGCCTCTTGGGTGGGGAGGAGGATTTTGACTTCCTCGGCGTATTTTCATGCCCTGTTGAGCCTTGCCTTTCTGTTAGTGTTACCGTTACTTTAGCTGCTTTTGTAATTTTCCCTTAGCGCGAAGGGCCCGTTCGAGGAGTATTTCCTTGTTAGTTCCTCCAGGAGAGATAGGCTTAAGTTCTGTTATGCTTTTAGTGCTCGTCCTTTGTTTGGTTTTCGTCCCTAGTAAGGTTCATCGCTTAATACCCAAGGATTGGGTTTTGCCAAAGATTTAGGCCCGGGGTTAGTACAAAGACCCTGGTTCCGTTCGGCGCTTATATTGCCCTATAGTGACCGGTTTCCACATTGGTTTCGGTCCAAAGACCATGCAAGACCCTGGTTTTTCTTAGCACTTAGTTTTTTATGAAGAAATGTTCTTCCTGTTGGCCTGAGACCTTGGGCCATGCAATGTTTAAGTTTTGTCTAACGCTTGGCTTTCATTCTGAAGTATCTGGTTTCCCCAGAGGCTTGGGTCTAAGGACCATGCAATGCCTGGTTCTGTCCAGTACCTAGTTTTCTCATTTATCATCTGAAGTATCTGGTTTCTCCTAAGGCTTGGGTTCGAGGACCATGCAATGCCTGGTTCTGTCCAGTACCTAGTTTTCTTATTTATCATCTGAAGTATCTAGTTTCCCGTGAGGCTTGGGTCCGAGGACCATGCAATGCCTAGTTCTGTCCAGTACCTAATTTTCTCATTTATCATCTGAAGTATCTGGTATCCCCTGAGGCTTGGGTCTAAGGACCATGCAATGCCTGGTTCTGTCCAGTACCTAGTTTTCTCATTTATCATCTGAAGTATCTGGTTTCCCCTAAGGCTTGGGTCCGAAGACCATGCAATGCCTGGTTCTGTCCAATATCTAGTTTTCTCTTTTATCATCTGAAGTATCTGGTTTCCCCTGAGGCTTGGGTCCGAGGACCATGTAATGCCTGGTTCTGTCTAGTACCTAGTTTTCTCATTTATCATCTGAAGTATCTGGTTTCCCCTGAGGCTTGGGTCCGAGGACCATGCAATGCCTGCTTTTGTCCAGTACCTAGTTTTCTCATTTATCATCTGAAGTATCTGGTTTCCCCTGAGGCTTGGGTCCGAGGACCATGCAATGCCTGGTTTTGTCCAGTACCTAGTTTTCTCCTTTATCATTTGAAGTATCTGGTTTCCCCTGAGGCTTGGGTCTGAAGACCATGCAATGCCTGGTTCTATCCAGTACCTAGTTTTCTTATTTATCATCTGAAGTATCTGGTTTCCCCTGAGGCTTGGGTCCGAGGACCATGCAATGCCTGGTTCTGTCCAGTACCTAGTTTTCTCTTTTATCATCTGAAGTATCTGGTTTCCCTAAATGAGCTGCATGAGGGGACCTGTGGGAGCCACACATGGGGAAGATCTCTGTGACCCCGAGCCATTACCTAGGGATATTGGTGGCTGGGGATGCAAAAAGAAGCCTTGGAATACGCTAAGAAGTGTGACTAATGCCAAAGGTTTGTCCCTAATATTCATCAACCTGGAGGGGTCCTCAATCCTTTGTCCAGTCCATGGCCGTTAGCCCAGTGGAGCCTGGATATTTTATGCCTTTTCCCCAAGGCGCTAGGAAATAAGAGATATCTGTTGGTCGGCATAGATTACTTTACCAAATGGGTCAAAACTGAACCTTTGGCCAACATTAGAGATGTCGATGCTAAGAATTCATCTAGAGGAACATTGTTACCCGGTTCGGGGTCCTTTATACCCTCATTTCAAATAATGGGCTTCAATTTGATTGTAAAGCCTTCAGAAGATACTATTGTGAACTGGGGATCACAAACAGGTACTCAACTCCAGCTTATCCTCAGGGAAATGGGCAAGCCGAGGCTGTTAACAAGGTCATAGTTAATGGGCTTAAGAAGAGACTGGACGACGCTAAGGGAAGATGGGTAGAAGAGCTGCCACACGTCTTATGGACTTATCGGACCACACCACGATGATCCATAGGGAAGACACCTTTTGCCATGACCTATGGGACTGAAGCTGTTATCCCTCTAGAGAAAAACTTCCCAACGCTGAGGACGAGCTCCTTCACCCCAAGCGGTAATGATGAACTACTAAGAAAGAGCCTAGATGTGATTGATGAACGGAGGGAAAGGGCAATGATCCAATTGGCCTATTACCACCAGAAGCTCAAGTAGGGGTACGATGCCAATGTGAAGCTAAGACCACTAGCACCGGAGGACCTAGTGTTGAGGAAAGTTGTGGGGGCTGCCAAGAATGCTTCATGGGGAAAGCTGGGACCTAATTAGGAGGGGTTATACCGAATTACTTCAGTAGCGGGGGTAGGTGCGTACTACTTAGAAGACTTAGATGAAAAAGCTGTACCACGTCCGTGGAATGTAAATAACCTGAGAATGTATTATTATTAATGAAAACATTTCTCTATTTCAAATTCTAAGTCTATTATGATTATATGTCTTGTGTTACTTCAAGAAGAATCTAAGTACTAGACAGAACCAAGGTTTTGCATGGTCCTTGGACTCAAACCTATGGGGAAACTAGTTACTTTAAGAAAAATCTAAGTGTTAGACAGAATTAAGGTCTTGCATGGTTCTCAGACTCAAACCTATGGGAAAACTAACTACTTCAAGAGGAATCTAAGTGTTGGACAGAATCAAGGTCTTGCATGGTCCTCGGACTCAAACCTATGAGGAAACTAACTACTTCAAGAGGAATCTAAGTGTTGGACAGAATCAAGGTCTTGCATGGTCCTCGGACTCAAACCTATGGGGAAACTAACTACTTCAAGAGGAATCTAAGTGTTAGATAGAACCAAGGTCTTGTATGGTCCTCGGACTCAAATCTATGGGGAAACTAACTACTTCAAGAAGAATCTAAATACTAGACAGAACCAAGGTCTTGCATGATCCTCGGATTCAAACCTAATCTATGCCTGGTCCTTGGATCATCTGCTTTGGTAAAAGTAACACTGTGCAGAATTTGCCTAAGTATCAAACAAAGTCTATGAGCAAGCTAGCCTAATTTAGTTAACTACTTTGATGCTCGTTGTGATCATCGCAGACGACGATGACCTTTCTCATAATAAAAATCTCAGAGTTAAGCCCATGAGTGTCACTTAAAGCGTTGTGGGGTGTCATAGACATGGTTTTTGTTTGTCCCACTCCTGGATGGTTGTTCCACATAAGTTTGAATGTTCTTTAAAGAACCAAAGGATCTAGTGCCTTTGATCTATTCTGGTTCTAAGTCAAAAACAAAAGAAGGATAGGCTTCCGTTTGTACAAACAGCTTTGCATTATTGTAATTATTGCTATGATCAGCCAAGGCACAATTAGAGTTAGGATTGTACAAGTGAAAAAGATAAATAGGGTAAATAAGGGAAAATAAAACGCACACTTCATTAAGTTCATAGAAATTACATAGTAGAGGTTACATTACAATGTTCAAAAAAAAAAGAAAAAAAAAGAAAAGACATAGGGCAAAAGTATAATAAGAGGCTAGCCTAAGTGGCCTATCTTTTCAACTTTATCTTCATTCCCCCCCCCCTTGGGAGGTTGGTCTGTGGCGGCCTCAGGGTTCTCAGAGCTCTGACTTGGAGGAATAGCCTGCAGAGGCACCGCAAAGAGAGCTATCTCCTTGGTGAGAGGGGCTCAGGCATCAGATGAGGGGTTTGCAGCCTTCTGGGTGCTTCCTCATTGAGAACTTTATCTGTTTCAGTTACCCTAGGAGGATCAGCTTCCTTGGTAGGCTCATCAGAAGTGGTAGCAACTAGAGCATCTTCATTTGGAGTAGTACCAGCTTCCTTGGGAGCTTCCTCGGCCTCAGAGCTGGAGGGAGCAGTCTCACAGATGGCAGGAGGGTAGTATACGTTCTCCACCTTCCACAGGTCAGATGAGGCCTCAACCCCAGCTTGTTCGAGAGCCTCATTCCAAACCTAGGAGCAGTAGAGCTTGCATACCCCAGGGACTTGAGCTTTGAGGGTGGCCTCCGTCTCAAACACCCCCGAGGCATAAGCCTCCTCCTCGGTTGCCTCCTTAGAGGCCTGAGCCTCCACCTTGCCAAACTCTGGCTCTACCTTAGCTCGTAGGGCTTCATCCCGGGCGAGCTCTGCAACGTTCTTGGCTCCCTCCGCCTCAGTTGCCTTTTTCTTTAGCTCGGCGATTTGCTCTTTGGCAATCCTCAGCTGTTCCTCTGCCTCGAGCAAGCACCTCGTTTGATCTTGGGCCTGCTTCTGAGCGCCGGTCAAACCTGATTCAGCGCTGTCCCTGGCCCTGGTCATCTCCTTAAGATCCTTCCTAGCTTTTGTGAGATCAGCCTCGGAGATCTTAAGGGTCTGAGTAGCCTCCAAGTGCTTGTCACGCTCAAGGTCCAGGGCCCTATTCTGGTTGTTGGCCACCTCTTCCAACCTAAACGTGGCATGGACAGCCTGCCAATTGAAACAGGTGCACAGGAAGTAGGAAACCAAGGAACAAAAAATAAAAAATAAAAAATAAAAAATCAAAGGAGCCACAAATGTTAGAAGTCCTACCATGCCCAAATACATTTTGAGGTTTAGGAAGACCTCCTTACTCCTCACGTTCTCCAATTTGGCCATGTCAACGGGGAGTAGAAGAGACCTCTCCAATACATTGGCCATGAATGCGCTTCCACCCCTTTTGAAGCTTTTGAGGGAAGCAGTATCCATCAGGGGCTCCCCGTGGAGCATTGGGGTGGAGAGCTAGGCCTGAGGCTCGCCCTGTAGGGCCACTTCTTTCCCTTGGCCTTGGTGCCTGGTTTTTTATTGCTTGGAGGGCCGCCGAACCTCATCCTCCTCTTGAGAAGAACGAGTCCTGCCTCCTCCTATGGGTATCTTGCCCTTAGGGTCCTTCTTATTTTTGGGATCAGTAGGCTTGGACCTCTGTGGCAGACTTGGCTGAGGTGAAGGAGGTGAAAGCTTAGATTGAGCGGAGAACGACCTAGTCTAAGCTGGCTGGGACTTGGGTGAAGGAGGAGGAAGCTTGGATTGAGACTTCCATGGCACATCCTTCCCCTGCTGGCCCTCAATCAAGTCGAACAGGTTGGTCTGGGGTTGCCTCTTGAAACCCATCTCGCCTCGAGGGGAAGTTCTTGCTAGCAGAAGTTCTACTTTAGTTAAGTGGGGGTCACCTAAATTACCGGAGGGATCCTCGGACAGAAGAACTTGGTTAAATGCGCCAAATTCGTCATCGGATGGACCCAAATCAACGACTTCTTCTTCTTCTTCTTCTTCTTCTTTTAGTCTTCCTCCCTCGGCCTCTACAGCTGGAGGGGATGAAGACACGCCAACGGAATGCCTTCTGGAACAGAGGACCCTTCAGGAAGCAAGAACCTTTGCTGCACTACGGTGATCCTCTAAAGTCGAGGATCTCTGGCTTTTATCACGTACTTTGGAGCCGAAAACGATTTTTGAATTGGATCGTAGCCAAGGATCTTTTGGGTAGCCCTAACTTGATTATCGGCTTCGTTCACAAAGATCTCTGCCCTGAGGACAGTCTCCAAATCCACCTTACTGACCAAATGGAAGTGCCGTGCAAAAGTGTGGGATCTGCAAAAAAGAAGGCATGTTCGTATTAGCAACCAAGTAATGTAAACTGTAATAACGCAAAAGAGGATCCAACCACTCCCACTTTAAATACCCCATCTGGTGTCCCCTCCACTATCGGACAATGAAGGCCGTCGTGCCACTCCCCGGAAACAATGAGAAAGTCCTTATTTAACCCTTTGCTGGACTCAGGGAGGCATTGGATAAGCCGAACCTTATCCTCCATTGTCTTCATGTAATAAGACTTACCCTTTAGGTGTTGGAGGTTGTAGCACCAGTTTACATCGTGGTGGGTTAATCTCAGCCCTATCTTCTCGTTCAAGGCGTCCACACAACCTAGGATCCTGAACACGTTGGTGGCGCACTGGGTAGGGGATAGTCTAAAGTGCCTAAGATAGTCCCTTATCATTGGGCCTATAGGGATTCTCATACCGCCCTCAAGGAAGGCAATTATGGGAATCATTACTTCACCCTCCTTCCTCCTGATAAGCCACTTCCCTTCTTCACAATACCTCAGACCCACATTACTGGGTATCTTATAATCAACGATGAATTTTTTCATCACCTCCTCAGACTCAACCAGCTTCTTAAACCTACCCATCCCTAGAAACGACTAAAGGACTCAAGAAAGGATGAAAGAAGGGGAGAAATCGGAGGGAAAACTTGAGCTAGAGAGAAAAAAAGACTTATAGAAATAAGTAAAAACTCCTCGGATAGGCTTTTATGCTGAAAAAAGGTGTAAGTATAGTTGGAGATTTGGCTGAACTTAGGATGTGTGCGCAAGAACTCTTGATTGTAAAAGTAAGAAGGCAAATTAGTTTGAATGGGTATTTATACCCCCAATTAAAGATAACTGTGTGGGTTTTCCCGCCCATAAATGCAAGGAGATTCCCACTGTTAGATTACCATCACACCGTTGAACATGGGGAGCACAGAGCCACCAGAATTTAATGAGAGCGCATTCCATATACCGAAACACCAGAAACGTGCCCTGGACAGGAGAAAAGACTTTGGCGCTGATGGAGGACAAGACTTGACAAGCCATAACAAGGGCCCGAGGATATCAAAACCCTCCTCCCCGTTCGAGGAACTGGACAGTAGGATTTTGAGGGGTTATTGTGGGGCCTAAGAATTTGGTAACCCTGGCCCATTTCGTATTAGGCCCAAAGGTCTACGCCGAGGAAGTAGAAACTGTCCGAGGATGAAAGTAGGAAGCCCAAGCAGCCAGGAAACATTGTCGAGGACGACCCAGTCCTCGGCCAGTTGAGATCATAGAAAGAGAAAGCAGCCCGCCACCAAAGGCAACCTCCCAAAGCATCCCAAGAAAAAAGACAAGTACAATGGGACAGCCATGGAGGCATGGTGGAGGAGCAATTCAAGGAGAAAACGTCACCTCCACATTAAATGCCCACAACTAACATTCTGGCCACATTAATGGGAAAAGACCCTTGAACAGTGTTAGCTAAGCTGCTGCAGCCCACAGAAAGCTGAGGGAGGTGGTTGATGGGACAAGCACTCAAGTAGTAGCCTGCATGATCAACAAATGAAAGACTAAGATCAACTGAAAAGGGGTATATAATGTAAGAAATCCCTCTGGAAAAGAGAGAGTAATTAGGAGTAGAAAACACTGTAGCAAATTCTATCATAATAGAGGCCTTTGTAACCATGCACTGAGAAAGTAACAAGAACTACAAGTCCCTCAGGTGAGAGCCGAGGAATGGAGTTTACATTTTAAATCCATTACTTTGTCATGCAATCCACTCACGACCATGTTTAGTTGTTGTAATCCCCTCTAAGGCCTAGTTCTTAAACCCATTCTCAATAAATTCATTGTATTGGGCTAGTTGGGCTCGAGTTCACTCATCCAACAGTAAAAGTACTCGAACCTAGTCCCTACAACAACTATGTAGCTTATTATAGGGAAAAAGGGAGGAATGATTTGAAAATAAGGATAAATAAATAATCACAGCAATAACCACTGAAAAAAAAAAGATACATATAGGCTTAAGAGCTACCTACCTTTTCAAATTGACATTTCTGACTATAGGGAAACATTCGTACATTAAAATAAAAATGTTTTCGCTAAAGGCAAAGCATAAAAAAATTGACATTTCTGACTATAGGGAAACATGTCCCATAAAAATTGCATGGAAATGGTGTTTAGCCACGTTTAGGTGGAAGGGGTAGTTAAGAAAAGGCGGGCCAAAATTAAAACGTCACCATTATCTTTTTTTATTTATTTATTTATTTATTTTATTTTTTACATTCACCATTATCTTTTAGACTTTCTAAACTCAAAATTGTAATCTAAATCATGTTGTACAAATCATAAAAGTTTAACCCCCATTAACAAATAAATGTTTTTAAAAGAGTCTAAGTAAAAAGAAAAAAAAGGTTTTTAATAGGCAAGGGCATGAAATGGCGTGCTTGATTCAAAATCTATAAGAAATCAACTAAATGAAAAATCATTCTGACACAAATAAAGTGAATTTGGATTCTAGGAACATGTTGCAAAGAATCTTAATTATAAGCTCAACTTCGTATTTCACTCTCTATACTCGTTGAACACTGAGAAAGTGGAGAAAAAGATTTTGGGTTGGACTTAATGATAGTCTTCACAAAGATTCATGACGGTCAAGTCAGTAATGAAAAGAGAATAATTGTTTTCAAAGATCTATGTTTGCCATCACATGAATTATTAGTGACATTTCGAAAACAATGGCAAAAATAGTGGACGATTTTATTAAATTGGTAATTTTGTGTGTGAGGTTTTTCGAGCAAAATGTATGAGAACTAGATATTTCCCTGAATTTCCATAAAGAAACATATATAAACTATAAGAGTGGCTCAGCCAAAACTGGCACAGACACTAATGGTGCTCTATTTCTGGCTCTTCTAGAGGAGAAAATGCTGGAAAGCACGGGTGCGGCGCCAGAGGCGCCGCACCCGCGTCCGACACGCACGGGTGCGCCGACGCGGTCCGGACACCGTTGACCGCGTGTCCGTGCCGCGTCGGCCACGTGGCGAAGCCGACGCGCGCCGACGCGGCTCAAAATCGGGCCGACTCGGCTCGATTCGGGCCGTATCGGCCGTATCGGCCGAAACTACCGATACGGCCGGTTCAGGCCGAAATTCAAAAAAAAAAAAAAAAAAAAAGGTGCAAAACGCACCGTTTTACTAAACCTAAAACCTCACACACTCTCACTTTGTCCAGAATCACTCTTTGCCCTCCGTCCCTCTCATTCCATCTCTCCGTCGCTCTCCATCTCCATCGCTCTCTGGTTGCTATTACATCTCGCCATTCATAGTAGGCTACAATTTCTGCTACTGCAGCCATCTGAAAGAGATCACTTTGCGTTGTCCGAACAAAGTAAGGAAACTGAAGTGAATTCAGGGTGGGGTCAGTTGCTGCATAGGATAATAGAGGTACATGGAGTTCATTCGCAATATGTGAAATTACATGAGCCATAACTGAGTACTGGGGACCAAGTATGGCCACTGTATAATTCTCCATAAACTGTAAAGCTGTAAAAGGACATGAATAACAAAGCTTGTATAAAATTCTCAACTTGCATTATGGAGAAAGTGAAAAATTGAGAATGAACAGACAAGAGATGTTACAGAGAATGTACCCTCAACAATACCCATAAATCCGCTAGATAATTTGGTATCCTGCATTGAAAGTTTCAACTTAGTTCCAACTAAAACTGCAGGATTGGAATTCACATCTTCGATTGCAGCTTCTATTGCGACTTTTGAAACTTTGCAGGGTTGTATTTAATTTATGAACATCATGTTTTAGTTATTAAATTTGGTATTTGTTTATATAATGTGAAAAATTATGCTTAGCAATATATTAAAAATATAAATTATAATATTTTTAATAATTTTTTAATCGCTGAGTCCCGCCGCACCCGCACCCACCTTTTTCAAAAATTGCCGAGTCCCGCACCCGTACCCGCACCCGCACCCGAATCCCGAAACGCACCCGTGCTTCTTAGAGAAAATGTCACTAGGTGTCTCAGTTACCAAATTACCTTAATTTCTGCTAACTTTTCCCATAGATTTCTTTGTGGCATAGGATTTCCAACTTCTGATAAACAGTATATGAGTTCTATCAATTCCATTTTCATCAGTAGTCGTAATTGAAGATTAAGGGCCACATTTGGGCCTAAAACATTAAGAAAATAATGCCTTCCAGTTCCACTTCAATATTTGAGCATCAGTGTATTCCATTTCTTCTATTTTCACTAAAACAAAAAAAACATTTCAGAGGCACAGAAAGGGCCTGCCTGACTTCCATTGGAGAGTCTCCTGGGAGGACTAGCCCATTAAAATTACTTCAGGCCCATCTACAAAGCCTATCAGCAACATTTTCTACAATCTCTGCTCACCCAGTTTTCTACACCGGCCTTCCACTTTCACTAGGATTACTGAAACTAACAAATGGACTTTTGGTGGTCTTTAATAGACCATTACTAGCCAGCCCAAGTTCTTGATATAGTAAAGCAACCTCTTGTGAAACTGAATCTCTAGGACAAAAGCTCAAATTCGTTCGATTGATAACCAGTATATAAAACTGTAAGATTCATCACGAACTCAATGGACGGTGATTTGTCTTCATACATGTTGCATGTGTAATTTTCATTTTACATGTTTTTCATGTCTTTCCTTAGGTGTGAGTCAACTGTTTCCAACGTCTCCAACTTACACTAAGCTTAGAGTTTGTATTAGGTGTTATTATGTCACGAAATAGTTAAAGGGGGACATTGTTAATTAGATTCATCTTGTTGTTGACTTAATTTGGTGTCATATTTATGTGTATAATTCATTCTTTTATCAGTGTAATTATCCTTTATATGAGTTCTAGTTAGCTCAACAAGTAAAGTTTCTGATGGTTGAATAAGAGACTTGGGGTTTAATCTCTACCTACATAAAAAACCAATTAGTGTCTTAGTTTGATGATAAAGAACTATCATTAAGAGCGGAAGCCATGAGTTGAAACTCCAAAAAAAAAATGATGTAACTATCTTTTAGTGGGTCCGTTGTTATTTGGTGAGGTTCTAGTGCTTAAAATGCAAGCTAGGCATTTTTCCATTTGGGTCGACCAATATCAAGAGTCGTCCTACGAGTTACATTGGATAGCTGGCAGAATTCAGTTACGGCCACTGGATGGTAGCTCCACATGCAAGCCAGGTGGTCACAGGACTACCCTGACTTGCAAAAAAAGCATATATACACTTGCCAAAAAATTATTATACGTTAAACTAATCTATTGTGACCACCTTAATAAAAATGTTGAACATCTTGACTTGAGAATTACAAAAGGTTGGGTTCAATAAAAATAAAAAAAATGTTAAATTCACAAAATTTTTACAATCCTTTTACAACAGATCCAATGTGGTAAGCTGTTACTAATTCCAATTTAGGCCCAATAATGATATTATTTTTTTTACTCACTAATAACTATTTTTGCTTAAGATTTATTGTAAAAATATTGTAGACATAGCATTACTCTAAAATTACTTTTGTTCCCCAAAAATAATCCTTAGGGCATGTTTGGTAGACTGTAATAGGCGTTGTAATGTAATAATTATTCTTATAGTTTAGTTATTCTTTAGTTTGGTTATGTTTTTATTACAAGGAATAGTCATTCCTTATGAATAGCTATTCTTCAAAATGAAGAATAACTATTCCTCTTTAAAATGTGGTATTAGTTATTCCTTAGTAAGTGCAATAATTTTTATACTTAATATATTTCCAAATAAACAAACTTTCCATATATATCTAACAATTATAAAAATAAAAAATCATAAAAAATAGCACATATCTCTCATAAATTTAAAAATAACAATTTTTAAGGAGATATAATTGTATGAATAAGATATTTCCTAAAATAAATGTTAAGTTTCATTCTAATGTTATAAGTTACAACCAAACTAATGAATATTGTGGGGTCCCCAAATATTTGGCAAACTCGGCCTACTCCATATCCGGCCCAAGGTCCACATCGAGGACAATACAGAAACCGAGGATAAATAGGAGAAGTCCAAGTCACCAAGGGACCTCGCCGAGGATGCGCACTTCCTCGGCGAACCGACATTAATGGAGGGAAGCTGTCACTCATACCTTAGATGTACGTCACCAACATTCTGGCCACATTAATGGTGAATTGATCAGCAAACATTGACGCCTTGGTCACTTCAACTAACAGAAAGCTTGCAAAGGCGGATGATGGGACGAGCCCTTAAACACAGCGTTCAGATAACCGACAAGTGGACGGTAGAGGTTAACTAAACGAGGTTATATAACATATAGAACCCCCAGCATGTAAAAGGGGAGGAGGGGGACGAGGGATAAGAAATGAAAGAGGGGTTTTCATGTGGTTCGATGACAACCTTTGTATTCGTTAGTTCTAAGGAAAGAGATCGTCGGACCGAACCGAGGATGAACTTACTTCACAAACACTTAGCCAAAATCATTACTAAGGTCCTCACAAACACTTAGCCAAAGTCATTGTCATTATCCTCACATTCACTTAGTCTAATTTCTTTGGTATTATTCCTATGAATTTCACGTCAGTCATTATTTGCTTTGCTGGTACTTAGCCCTTCTACCCTTACTTTACAAAAATTTTATTGTTTGGCTCCAATACAATTTGAGTCCTTACAATTGGCACCATCTGTGGAGAGGACTTGTGCACTATCAAGCGCGATGGTTGGTGTGAAGAGGTTAAGAGCAACACTTAAAAAAAAAAAAAAAAAAAAAACCAAAACGATACAGTGTGCTGCAACAACATTCACTCAAAAGGCAACAATCACAAGAAACAAGAATATGCGAAAAATAAAAGAGATGAAACATGTCTACTTCTTTATTAATATATGAAGGAAAAGTTACATCTTACAATTGATGCCCATGGGACTTGTTCTAAAGTTAACTACAAAGAAAGACGCCTAACAAGGCTGGTTGAGGAGTAAAAGAGGAGGAAAGGAAGGAAGGAAGGCTGGTTGAGGAGCAAGAGAAGAGGAAATGGAGGAAGGAAGGCAACGTTGAAGGCGGAAGAGGCCGTGGCACTGGACGGTTCCACCTCTTGGTTCTGCCTGGTTTCCGTCCCAAACCTATCACTGCCGGCTTGGAGGGCCGACGGATCCAAATCCGAAGGAGGGAGGTTACGTTCTTTCTGGACTCCCCTCCAAACAGCAAGGAGGGTTCCACCTGTGGTTAGGTTGAAAAGAAGAAGAGTCTTTGGCCTCCTCCTACCCCAACCCCAACGCGACGTCCAGGGTAAGGGTGCCATCCTCGGCTCCTGCAAGGGGCTAGGCTTCCTCGAAACCACCCTTTCCAAGGGCCAATTCATTTTGTGGGGCTCAGACTGCTACTTTTGCAGAACTCCTGAACAATGTGTTTGTGAAATTTGGATTCGAACGTTTGTGGAGTTTGAAGAAAAAGGTTGTCCCAGAAACGCCTTATATAGAAGGCGAAAAAGTGGTGAGAGCCAACCAGTATTAAATCCTAGGGAGAGATTATCGGAGGCAATAACTCCGCTCAATTTTCAAGGGGCTTATTCGCCGTTAGATCCTCGTAAATCTGCAAGGACATTAATGAGGAGGCGCCTCATTAACGAGGAGGTATCGAAGCGTCAAAATGCGTTACTCGAACAGCCCAAGGGACGCCTTGTAATCAGATGAGGCACACCAAACGGAGAGGTCAGACAAAAACTAAGTGTTAGATAAAATCTAGGCATTGTATGGTCCTCGGACTCAAGCCTCTAGGGAAACTAACTACTTAAAACAAGAGAACTAGGTACTGGACAGAACCTAGGCCTTGCATGGTCCTCGGACTCAAACCTCTGGGGAAACTAGCTACTTCAGACCAAAAACTAAGTGTTAGACAGAACCTAGGCATTGTATGGTCCTCGGACTCAAGCCTCTAGGGAAACTAACTACTTAAAACAAGAGAACTAGGTACTGGACAGAACCTAGGCCTTGCATGGTCCTCGGACTCAAGCCTCTGGGGAAACCAGCTACTTCAGACCAAAAACTAAGTGTTAGACAGAATCTAGGCATTGTATAGTCCTCGGACTCAAGTCTCTAGGGAAACTAACTACTTAAAACAAGAGAACTAGGTACTGGACAGAACTTAGGCCTTGCATGATCCTCGGACTCAAGCTTCTGGGGAAACTAGCTACTTCAGACCAAAAACTAAGTGTTAGACAGAACCTAGGCATTGTATGGTCCTCGGACTCAAGCCTTTGGGGAAACTAACTACTTAAAACAAGAGAACTAGGTACTGGATAAAACCTAGGCCTTGCATGGTCCTCGGACTCAAGCCTCTGAGAAAACCAGCTACTTCAGATAAAAAACTAAGTGTTAGACAGAACCTAGGCATTGCATGGTCCTCGGACTCAAGCCTCTGGGGAAATCAGCTACTTCAAACAAAAAACTAAGTGTTGGACAGAACCTAAGCATGGTATGGTCCTCGGACACCAGCCTTTGGGGAAACCAGTTACTTCATACGAAGACAAGTGTTAGGCAAAACTTAGGCATTGCATGGTCCAAGGACTCAGGCCAACAGAAAGACCATTTCCTCATGAAATACTAAGTGCTAGGAAAAGCCAAGGTCTTGTATGGTCTTCGGACTCAAACCTATGTGGAAACTAGTCATTATAGGGCGATATAAGCGCTGGGCAGAACCAGGGTTTTTATACTAACCACGAGCCCAAATCTACGGCGAAGCCAACCCCTTTGATGTTAAGTAATGAGCTCTGCTAGAGACGAAAACCAAGAAAAACTGAGCGCTAAAGCACATCGACTTAAACCTACCCATCCAAAAGAACTAACAAGGAACTCAGGCGGAGAAGTATAGACTAGAAAGAAAAGAGGACTTACAGAAACAAGGAAAAACTCTTCGGTCGGGCCCTTTGTGCTAAAAATGTTGCCGGGGTGGTTAAAAGGATGGTGACACCGGCAGAAAGGCAAGGTTCGACAGGCTATGATAATAGGCCCGAGAACGTCAAAATCCTCCTCCTTGCCCGGGAGGTCGGATAGTAGAATTTTGAGGGGCTATTGTGGGGTCACCAAATATTCGGCAAACTCGGCCCACTCCATATCCAGCCCAAGGTCCACACCGAGGACAATACAGAAACCGATGATAAATAGGAGAAGCCCAAGTCACCAAGGGACCTCGCCGAGGATGCACACTTCCTTGGCGAATCGACATTAATGGAGGGAAGCTGTCACTCACCCCTTAGATGTACGCCACCAACATTCTGGCCACATTAATGGTGAATTGACTAGCAAACATTGACACCTTGGTCACTTCAACTAACAGAAAGCCTACAAAGGCGGCTGATGGGACGAGCCCTTAAACACAAGTTTCAGATAACCGACAAGTGGACGACAGAGGTTAACTAAACGAGGCTATATATCAGATAAAACCCCCAGCATGTAAAAGGGGAGGAGGGGGACGGGGGATAAGAAATGAAAGAGGGGTTTTCATGTGGTCCGAGGACAACCTTTGTATTCGTCAGTTCTAAGGAAAGAGATCCTCGGACCGAACCGAGGATGAACTTACTTCACAAACACTTAGCCAAAATCATTACTAAGGTCCTCACAAACACTTAGCCAAAGTCATTGTCATTATCCTCACATTCACTTAGTCTAATTTCTTTGGTATTATTCCTATGAATTTCACGTCAGCCATTATTTGCTTTGCTGGTACTTAGCCCTTCTACCCTCACTTTACAAAAATTTTATTGTTTGGCTCTAATACAATTTGAGTCCTTACAATTGGCGCCGTCTGTAGAGAGGACTTGTGCACTATCAAGCGCGATGGTTGGTGTAAAGAGGTTAAGAGCAACACTTAAAAAAAAAAAAAAAAAAAAAAAAAAACCAAAACAATACAGTGTGCGGCAACAACATTCACTCAAAAGGCAACAATCACAAGAAACAAGAATATGCGAAAAATAAAAGAGATGAAACAGGTTTACTTCTTTATTAATATATGAAGGAAAAGTTACATCTTACAATTGATGCCCATGGGACTTGTTCTAAAGTTAACTACAAAGAAAGACGCCTAACAAGGCTGGTTGAGGAGTAAAAGAGGAGGAAAGGAAGGAAGGAAGGCTGGTTGAGGAGCAAGAGAAGAGGAAATGGAGGAAGGAAGGCAACGTTGAAGGCGGAAGAGGCCGCGGCACTGGATGGTTCCACCTCTTGGTTCCGCCTGGTTTCCGTCCCAAACCTATCACTGCCGGCTTGGAGGGTCGACGGATCCAAATCCGAAGGAGGGAGGTTGCGTTCTTTCTGGACTCCCCTCCAAACAGCAAGGAGGGTTCCACTCGTGGTTAGGTTGAAAAGAAGAAGAGTCTTTGGCCTCCTCCTACCCCAACCCCAACGCGACGTCCAGGGTAAGGGTGCCATCCTCGGCTCCTGCAAGGGGCTAGGCTTCCTCGAAACCACCCTTTCCAAGGGCCAATTCATTTTGTGGGGCTCAGACTGCTACTTTTGCAGAACCCCTGAACAATGTGTTTGTGAAATTTGGATTCGAACGTTTGTGGAGTTTGAAGAAAAAGGTTGTCCCAGAAATGCCTTATATAGAAGGCGAAAAAGTGGTGAGAGCCAACCAGTATTAAATCCTAGGGAGAGATTATCGTAGGCAATAACTCCGCTCAATTTCCAAGGGGCTTATTCGCCATTAGATCCTCGTAAATCTGCAAGGACATTAATGAGGAGGCGCCTCATTAACGAGGAGGTACCGAAGCGTCAAAACGCGTTACTCGAACAGCCCAAGGGACGCCTTGTAATCAGATGAGGCACACCAAACGGAGAGGTCAGACAAAAACTAAGTGTTAGACAAAATCTAGGCATTGTATGGTCCTTGGAGTCAAGCTTCTGGGGAAACTAACTACTTAAAACAAGAGAACTAGGTACTGGACAGAACCTAGGCCTTGCATGGTCCTCGGACTCAAACCTCTGGGGAAACCAGCTACTTCAGACCAAAAAGTAAGTGTTAGACAGAACCTAGGCATTGTATGGTCCTCGGACTCAAGCCTCTAGGGAAACTAACTACTTAAAACAAGAGAACTAGGTACTGGACAGAACCTAGGCCTTGCATGGTCCTCGGACTCAAGCCTCTGGGGAAACCAGCTACTTCAGACCAAAAACTAAGTGTTAGACAGAATCTAGGCATTGTATAGTCCTCGGACTCAAGCCTCTAGGGAAACTAACTACTTAAAACAAGAGAACTAGGTACTGGACAGAACTTAGGCCTTGCATGATCCTCGGACTCAAGCCCCTGGGGAAACTAGCTACTTCAAACCAAAAACTAAGTGTTAGATAGAACCTAGGCATTGTATGGTCCTCGGACTCAAGCCTTTGGGGAAACTAATTACTTAAAACAAGAGAACTAGGTACTGGATAGAACCTAGGCCTTGCATAGTCCTCGAACTCAAGCCTCTGGGGAAACCAGCTACTTCAGATAAAAAACTAAGTGTTAGACAGAACCTAGGCATTGCATGGTCCTCGGACTCAAGCCTCTGGGGAAACTAACTACTTAAAATCAGAAAACTAGGTACTGGACAGAACCTAGGCCTTGCATGGTCCTCGGACTCAAGTCTCTGGGAAAATCAGCTACTTCAAACAAAAAGCTAAGTGTTGGACAGAACCTAAGCATGGTATAGTCCTCGAACACCAGCCTCTAGGGAAACCAGTTACTTCATACGAAGACAAGTGTTAGGCAAAACTTAGGCATTGCATGGTCCAAGGACTCAGGCTAACAGAAAGACCATTTCCTCATGAAATACTAAGTGCTAGGAAAAGCCAAGGTCTTGCATGGTCTTCGGACTCAAACCTATGTGGAAACTAGTCATTATAGGGTGATATAAGCGCTGGGCAGAACTAGGGTTTTTGTACTAACCAGGAGCCCAAACCTACGGCGAAGCCAACCCCTTTGATGTTAAGTAATGAGCTCTGCTAGAGACGAAAACCAAGAAAAATTGAGCGCTAAAGCACATCGACTTAAACCTACCCATTCAAAAGAACTAACAAGGAACTCAGGCGGAGAAGCATAGACTAGAAAGAAAAGAGGACTTACAGAAACAAGGAAAAACTCCTCGGTCGGGCCCTTTGTGCTAAAAATGTTGCCGGGGTGGTTAAAAGGATGGTGACACCGGCAGAAAGGCAAGGTTCGACAGGCCATGATAATAGGCCCGAGAACGTGAAAATCCTCCTCCTCGCCCGGGAGGTCGGATAGCAGAATTTTGAGGGGCTATTGTGGGGTCCCCAAATATTTGGCAAACTCGGCCCACTCCATATCCGGCCCAAGGTCCACGCCGAGGACAATACAGAAACCGATGATAAATAGGAGAAGCCCAAGTCACCAAGGGACCTCGCCGAGGATGCGTACTTCCTCGGCGAATCGACATTAATGGAGGGAAGCTGTCACTCACCCCTTAGATGTACGCCACCAACATTCTGGCCACATTAATGGTGAATTGACCAGCAAACATTGACACCTTGGTCACTTCAACTAACAGAAAGCCTGCAAAGGCGGCTAAGAACTAACAGAAAGCCTACAAAGGGGGCTGATGGGACGAGCCCTTAAACACAACGTTCAGATAACCAACAAGTGGACGACAGAGGTTAACTAAACGAGGCTATATAACAGATAAAACCCCCAGCATGTAAAAGGGGAGGAGGGGGACGGGGGATAAGAAATGAAAGAGGGGTTTTCATGTGGTCCGAGGACAACCCTTGTATTCGTCAGTTCTAAGGAAAGAGATCCTCAGACCGAACCGAGGATGAACTTACTTCACTAACACTTAGCCAAAATCATTACTAAGGTCCTCACAAACACTTAGCCAAAGTCATTGTTATTATCCTCACATTCACTTAGTCTAATTTCTTTGGTATTATTCCTATGAATTTCACGTCAGCCATTGTTTGCTTTATTGGTGCTTAGCCCTTCTACCTTCACTCTACAAAATTTTTTTTGTTTGGGTCCAATACAATTTAGGTCCCTACAAATATGTTTAGTTATTACATTACAACAAACTTTATTACTAGTAATAAAGATTACAATTCCTATTGTAATCCTCATTCAGTGTACCAAATGTACCCTTAGTGATTACTTTAAAATTTTTTTTGTATAATTCAAGTTATCGATATATTAAATTTTGTATAATTAAAATTTCTTAGCGATTACTTTAAAAAAAATTCTTAAAACTGCCCCTGGTTATGGCAGAAATTTTGTCGCACATTCGCCGAACATTGGGTTGACCAAAATCTTCAAATTAAATTTACTGAAAAATCAATTTTCAAATTGTCTGTTGTACCCATCTTTTAGCCCACTATATAAGCCTCATATCTCATGATTTCGCCCTAAGAAAATTTGACTGGAAGCTTAGAGAAAACCCTAGCACACAAACTAGCCAAACACCACTTGTTTTCTCCATCCTTCCTCTCATCATTGACATACCTTGAGAGGAGATTCACTTCTTTCATACATAATTCATGGGATACTGAATTTGTGTTGATCAAGAGCTTTGGAGATGTTGGAGTCATCATACACAGCCAAGGAAGCTTGGAGTTGCCAATTGAGGATCCAGGAAGCTAGTGAAGAGAAAGGATTTGGCGTAGTTGGTTGCTAGCAGGAGTCGAAGGCTCTAGTATACGGTCATTACAAATTTGGAGGCTTTGTAAGTAGATATATACTACAATTATTTAACCATAAAATTAACTTAGCCATAATCGGAATCAGGGGTAAGCAATCAATTGGTTTTATTGAAATTAATTAATTGTGTTAAACTGGAATCCTTATAACATACGCACAATAATCAACATATCATTTACATACAGTAGAAGTAGTATATTTACAATCAAAATACAGCTTGTTGCAACGGAAGCTCTAATACCACTTTTGTTGGCCAGATTTCTATTTACATGTGTGAATTAAATTTTATAAAACCAAGCAAAAGTGAAATAAAAATCACAAAAGCACCCAAAAAAAAAAAAAAATAGCCACAAAACATGCCAAATTTACGTGGAAAACCCTCCAATATAGAGGGAAAAAACCACAAGACAAATATGATAATTCACTATAATAAAATACAGATTACAATACTTAAGTTTATGTTTAAAACTTAATCTTACAATAAATTGGAAAAATACAAAAAGGACTCTCTAATAAACAATGCAATCTCAGCACAACACCAACAAAAAAACAAACAAAAACAAAAGTATGATAAAACCATTATTGCAGCAACATCTTCATTTTGAACAAGTGATTTCCCATCGGTTGTAACTTTTCACCTCTGTAAGTTGAAAAACAAGTTGTTCCCTAGACATGTTGTCTTTTTGACATTTTATGTTGCAGTTTCTTAATTTTTACAAACCAATGTTGGTTCTTCTCAGCCACAATATTTCCAATAACTACTCCAATTACAAGCCCACTACCATAACCTAGTATAATTATTTTCCAATCAAATTCAATGTGAAACCATGAGTTTTGCCCATCTCCAATGCTTGAAGTGGGAAGAGGTGAAGGCTCAAGATCTTCACATTTCTTTGACAATGGACTTCCACATAACCCTGGATTTCCATCAAATGAACTATTCTCAAAAGTATAAAATTGTTTACCTTGTGGTATAGGCCCTATAAGTTGGTTATGTGAAACGTTAAAGGATTCGAGGAAAGTGAGTTGCATTAGTTGCCAAGGAATTTGTCCTGAGAGCTTGTTTTGAGAAAGGTCAAGTGATTCCAATGTTGTCAAGCCTCCAAGTGATAATGGGATATGACCGGTGAGTTTATTATTAGAAAGATTGAGCAATTGGAACCCGTATAGATTCCCAATGAATTCTGAAATCTCTCCACTGAATTCATTGCTTGAAAGATCAATAGTTGCCAGGGCTTCAATGATCTTTTGGTATTTTGTTTCCCTGCCTTTGTTTGTGATCATCATTGTGTAAAGGTAATATTCACGCATGGCCAAATCCCCCACCCAAAAAACTCTAAATTCCCGCATATGTGTGAAATTATTTGCATCAACTTTCTTCATATACTTCAAATTTCGGAAGTATTCAAATGGCAACTTACCAGTAAATTTATTGGTGGAGAGATCAAGAATGTGCAACTTGGGAGCTGGAAACAAGGCTGCAGGACTCCCCACTACACCATAGAATCTATTATGTCGCAGAATAAGTACACTTAGTTCAGGAAGTGTTTCCAACCAAGAGGGGAAACCATCATTGAGCTGATTGCTTCCAAGATTCAAAAGCTCTAGCCTTCTACAATTTGATAATGATCTTGGTAGAACCCCCTCGAATTGATTTTGGCTCAAGTCGATCATCTTCAATGTACTTCCTTTTGCACATAGTTGGGGAAGCATGCCATGAAAATTGTTGCCTTTAAGATTCAGTATGCTCAAAGATGTGCTGAAGTTGCTCAAACAATCGGGAAGTATGCCATTGAATTTGTTGTTGGACAAATCAAGGATACAAAGAGAACTAAGGTTACAGATTGATGATGGAATTTCTCCTTGGAGCATGTTGTTTGCGACCAAATAAACCAAGGTGTATGGTGGTAGAATTTTGGGTAATGCTTGTAGCTTGTTGAATGTAAGGTCTAAAATCTGCAATTGAGGCCATGGAAAATTGACCGGATCCTTGTCAAAGCCTGTTAACAAATTGTGAGAAAAGTTCACAAACATCAAAGTTTCTGTACTTGTGTTCCACAGCCATTTTGGTATTTGGCCTTGAATATTGTTGTAGGATAGGTCAAGATATTGTAACTGGTCTTGGTTGCTTAAGAAATCTGGGAAATTTGTTAAGTTGCATGAAGCCAATCCTAAAGCCTCAAACTTATTCTGGGTTGCATTAGTTCTGGTTTTGGTGATGAATGATATATTGTTCATTGACAGAAGCAATACGGTTAAATATTTGAGCTTATGAAACATATCTAGAGACACTATGCCACTCAAGTTATTTGAGAAAAAGTTGAGAGTTTCAAGATTCTCGAGTTCAAAAATTGAGATTGGAATGGTGCCTTGTAATTGATTATGTGAAAGGTGTAACACAGTTAACTGAGTCAAGTTGGCAAGCCAAGAAGGGACTCGACCAGTTAATTGATTCCAGCTCATGTCCAAATTACTAAGTTGGGTTAGATTTTTCAATGATGATGGGATCTCCTTTGTTAAATTGATTCCACCAAAGGCCAAAAAAGTAAGCTTGCTGAATTTTCTAAGACATGACAAGGAAGAAGGGTCTGCGATTTTAATAAAGGTTTGGGTAATGTCTAAATAAATAAGTTGAGTAAGGTTACAAAATGAAGTTGGAATTGACCCTGATAACTGACAAAAAGAAATGTCCAAAGCTTTCAAGGAAATAAGGTTGAATAAAGTGGAAGGAATTTGTCCTATAAAAGAGTTATTATAAAGGATCAATTTAGTGAGTTGAGTAAGGTTACCAATTGAAGGTGGAATGCTACCCGAGAAATTACTGTTCCCAATCCACAGTTTATTCAAGGAATCCAGGTTTCCAATTGAAGCCGGCAGTTCCCCAGAGAAACCACTTTCCCAAAGCGATAAAATTTTAAGAGGGCTGCTTGAGTAGAATTCAGGCAAAGAGCCAATAAGATCTTCATTGTAATTCACCCTAAGATCCTGTAGCTTCGGTAGCTTAAAAATTCCTACCGGGAATTCTCCATAAAATCCGTTATCAATCAGATAGAGTGTTGTCAAACCAGATAAATTTGATAGGATTTCTGGCACTGGAGATAATATTTGAACATAGGCGAGATGTAGATCTTCAAGGTTAGTTAAGTTTTGAACTAAACCTTTTAAGCTTCTGAGATGTAACTTAGAATTATTTGACAAATCAAGTGATGTTAACTTGGAAAGGTCTGAGAACTTTGAAGGAATGTTGCCAGAAAAATTTGAATTGGAGAGGTTGAGATATGTCAACCTAGAAAGACGGCTGAATTCAGATGGGATCTGAGAGAAGTTGAAGTCGTTATCAGCAAGATTAAGCCTTTGAAGTTGAACAAGGCGTAAAAGGCTGCTGTTGGAGACCATGGAACCATAGAGACAGCTGCTACTGAGGTCAAGGCCAATCACATGACCTGTGTCGTCGTCGCACTCAACACCATCCCATGAGCAGCAATCTTTGCCCACCCCTTCCAGTTTCCAAGATGCAGTCTTAGGAGGATAAGCAGAAGAATCAATGCAAGCACTCAGGTTCGAGTGAAAGCTTTCTTTGAATTGCAACAAGGAAGAGCTCTCATCATCATGGCAAAGTAGCTGTCTAGAAGCAAGACCGTCAATGGCAACAGCATGCAAAAGTGGAAGTAAAAGAAGCCAGCGTATGGAGATCAAGTTAAACGAGAATGATGCCATAATAATGTATCTTTTACAACAAAGACTTAGAACTCTTAAATGTGCAAGGAAATAAAACTATAAGATTGCTTATATAGACATGAACTGAGGCATACGTAAGGCATGCGTATGAAGCATACACTAATGAAGGGGGACTTGAACGGTCACCTGTAATGTCGGCAATGGGATACTCATTAAAAGTCAAGCTGTCCCCATAATTTCGAGGAGTTTGAATTAGCTGTTCAAACCAAATTAGGGATAGCTAAATAGTTAGGTATTTGATGTCTGAGAGAGAGAGAGAGAGCGACAACAACGTTGATGACTTGATGTACATGCATTACCATCTTTGCTTTTATAAGCTGTGTGTTTGTTATTTAACAACCTAATGGAATTATACATTGAAGTATTTTTTGTCATTTGTATGTGAAATATGAATGTACTAGTCTGTCATACAATATTTATTTCAATTATTAATTTTTTTTTTATTTAATATGTTATCTTTTATATATATTGTAGGGTTAAGGGCCCAGAATCACATATTGGGCCTTGAGCTTGGTCCGAAGACATAGGTTGGTTCGAGAAGGGGCAAATAGTTATGGGGGACTACGATTTTAAAGTCTCATAAGTAAGGAGCGAATGGAGGGTGGTCCGAGGAGGAACTCCTCCTCGGATATGCCGAACGCGACTTAAATATGTATTCCAACAATCAAGGTGATCTTCCAGGAGTTTCCAGCAATAAGGACGGGCATCATACACATGTAAAGAGTGATGAGAACGTCTAAATATCTGAGGAAAAGCTGCTACTACTGAATTAAATGCACTGCAGCTACTTTTTTGGCCGCATTTATATGAAGAAGACCCCTGAACAGTGTTGCCTTGGCCATCACGACTCATACAGAGCCAGAAAGGGTGTCTGATGGGACAGACACTCAAATAAGGGTTTAAATGATCAACAAGTGTAGGATCAAGATGACCCAAAGGGGACTATATAATGGGAGAGGCCCTCCATGAGAGGGAGATCAGAAAAATAGAGAAAGAATACTATAGTAATCAAAATTGCACTTGTAATCATTTTAACTGATTTATGATCAGATCTGCCTCCTCGGACATTAAGTCCATTCAGTTCTATTTTCCTTGTTCTTGTTTGATCATCTTTTGAAACTCATACTAGCCGTTGTCAAATTCATTAGGGCCTAGTTTTCCAACCCACTCTCTACAAATTTTATTGTACTGGGCTTATTAGGTCAAGGTCCCATACAACTTGGGCTTGGGTCGCAAACCGTGTCCCTACAATGGCGCCATCTGTGGGAAGAACTTGTGTGATAGTGAGTGCAGCAGTTAACGATGGTAGGTTCAGGTCCGCACCAAGCGAAGTCTAGGGGATCCCAGCATGGCGACCCTTTTTTCAATCTTGAATAAAGAGATGACCGCGAGGGAAGTGTGCATACCACACATACTGGTAAAAGTCAACCTCGAGGAGGAAGCCACGTCTCTCATGCAAAGAGTAACAAGGGCATGCAACTGGAGATAGACCAGTTGAAGAGGAAGTTGTGCCATGCAAGGCGAAGGCGAACCCCCTCCAGCTCTGATGCTTCTTCCGATGATGAAAAGGACGTTAACTATAGGCGAAGGTCTCGAACCCCGCCTAGTGAATCCTTCTCCTATGAGGAGGAACACCATCGTGAATGAAGGGTCAGAAGCCTGTCTCGCAAAGGCGTGGGAAACGACGTTATGAGCAGGGCCTTGAACCAAATCTCCAAGCCGCCCTTCACGCGTAAAATCGAGGGGGCGAGACTGCCTCGACGATTCACTTAGCCTGCTTTCACTATGTACAACGGTAGAACAGATCCCGTGAAGCACGTAAGCCATTTCAATTAGAGGATGGTTGTCCATTCCAAGGACGAAGCCTTGATGAGTAAGGTTTTTCCATCCAGTCTAGGGCCTGTGGTGATGAGATGGTTTGACAGCCTGAGAGCAGATTCTGTAAGTTCCTTTAAGGAGCTCACCTAGGCGTTTGCTTCCCGCTTCGTCCGTTGCAGCAGGGTTTCTCGGCCCTTGGCTTCCCTTCTATCTTTAAACATGCAAGAGGGAGAGACCTTGAAAGCGTATTCGGATAGATACTGGGAGATGTTCAACAAAATAGATGGTGACTTTGATGATGTGGCCATCAGTATCTTCAAACTCGGCCTCCCGGCTAATCATGGTTTGAGGAAATCTCTAACTAGCAAACCTATCACCAGCGTGTGACAACTCATGGTCCGAATTGATAAGTATAAAATGGTTGAAGAAGACCAGCAGCAGGGGAAAGGGAAGGAAAATGTTATCCCTTAGGAGAGAAGGAATTTCAGGTCGAACCGATACAATAACAACCGACCACGGAGAGATTTTGCTGGGCAGTTAGGATCTGCCAATCCTCGGCAGTCAATGCTGTGTTCTGAGAGCCAGTGCATCAGGTTCTAGAAAAGATTAAACATGAGCCATTCTTCAAATGGCTGAATAAAATGGCGGGAAACCCCGTGAGGTGCAACCACAACCTCTATTACCAATACCACCAAGATCATGGACATACCATGGAAGATTATAGGAGTTTGTGGGACCACTTGGACCAGCTCGTCCGTGAAGGAAAGTTAAAGCAACTCTTGCATCACTCTAGTGGCTAGGGGAGCCAGACAAACTCAGAATCTCGGAGAGATGATTCTACAAGACCGCCATTGGGAACGATAAACGTCATCTTTGCTGCTCTAGGGAAGACCGGTTCCTACCTTTCTAGGGTTATGTTTGTGGCTTGGCTGTCTGCCGAGAGCGCTAATCAGGAGCCAAAGAAGGCTAGGATGGAGATCCAACCGGTTTTGGGCTTTTCGGACGAGGATAAGGTCGGAACCATACAACCCTATGATGACGCTTTGGTGGTGACGCTCAGAATCAGTGGGTATGATGTGAAGAGGGTCATGGTAGACCAAGGTAGTGGCGTCGAGATAATGTACCCCGACCTGTATAAGGGGCTGAACTTGAGACCCGAGTACCTAGCACCCTACAGCTCGCCCTTAGTGAGTTTTAATGGGAAAGTCCTCATCCCAAAGGGCCAAATTAGACTACTCGTGCAAACTGGTTCGGAAGTGGTGGAGGTAAACTTCATTATGGTGGACGCTTACTCACCCTACATAGCCATTTTGGCCAGACCTTAGCTCCATACCCTAGGAGTTGTTTCTTTTACTCTACACTAGAAGGTAAAATACCCGTCTGAGGCCAGGATAAGGAGATTCTGGGAAATCAATCTGTGGCTAGACAATTCCTAGTGGCTGCCATCCGGCATCAACCCGAGGCCAAGTCGTCGGCCCAAGCCGAAGGGGGCTTATAGCAATTAAAAGCTCTAGCGTTGCTTGCCGATGGGTCGGCCGAGGAGCAAAGTGTGAAGATTTGGTAAAGGTTGTTATTGGTAACGATCCGGAGAAATTCTTTCAGATTGGGGCTCAGCTACCTTCTCCAGAGAAGGAAGAGCTGGTAGGGTTTCTTAGAAAAAACGTTGATGTCTTCGTATGGAGTGCTTACGAAGCCCCGGGGGTAGACTTGAACTTCGTCTGTCATCATCTAAATGTTAATTTGTCTGTCACTCCCAAGAAGCAACCTCCTCAGCACTCGTCCAGGGAACACTCTGATGCTATCAGAGACAAGGTGAAGAAACTAAAGCAGGCGGGAGCTATCAAGGAGGTATTTTACCCTAAGTGGTTAGCCAATACCGTGGTGGTAAAGAAGAAGAGTGAGAAATGTTGAGTGTGCGTGGACTTCACATACTTGAATAGGGCTTGCCCAAAGGATCATTTTCCTATGCCTAAGATAGATCAGCTCGTGGATGCAACCGTAGGCCATCCTCGGGTGAGCTTCCTAGACGTCTTTCAAGAATACCACCAAATACCAGTAGCCTTGGATGATCAGGAGAAGATAGCTTTCGTTACTCCTACAGGAAACTACCACTACAAAGTGATGTCGTTAGGTTTGAAAAATGCAGGGTCTTTAAAGGATGATGACCAGGATGTTTGAACCATAGTTGGGTAAGAGCATTGAGGTTTAGATAGATGACATAGTGGTAAAAAGCAAGGTAACGACTGAGCACTTAGGAGATCTCGGAAACATATTCGAAATTCTGAGGAAACATAAGTTGTGCCTCAACACTTCCAAGTGTTCCTTTGGGGTGGGATCATGTAAATTTCTAGGCTACATGGTAACCTATAGGGGAATTGAAGTTAACCCCGACCAGATTAAAGTAATCAACAATAATTTACAACCACCTCAGAATCCCAAGGAAGTTCAGAAACTGACCGGAATGATTGCTGCTTTGAATCGATTTATCTCTCGGTCGATAGATAGGTGTTGACCCTTCTTTCTATTGATGAATAAATGGAAGGGGTTCAAGTGGATCGAGGAGTGTGCCTTGGCCTTCCAACAGCTTAAGGATTATCTCTCTCGGCCTCCTATCATGTTTAGCTCTAAGGTTGATGAAGTCTTGTTCGCTTATATTGCTGTGGTCCCTCATGCTGTAAGCTTGGTCCTGATACGAGTTGACGGCGGCACACAAAGGCCAGTTTATTACATGAGCAGGTCACTACACGAGGCCGAGATCCGCTATCTGCCGCTGGAAAAAGCTATTTTGGTAGTGGTACACGCCACACGCAAACTCCCCCATTACTTTTAGGCACACATGGTTATTGTCCTAACTCAGTTTTCACTCAGAGCCCTGCTCCGGAGCGTTGATTACATGAGGAAGATTGCTAAATGGGCCATGGTCTTAGGGGCTTTTGACATCAAATACATGCCTCGTACTTCTATCAAAGGTCAGGTCCTCGCAGATCTGGTAGCCGAGTTTGTTGAATTCCTTTTGGAAGAAGAGGCAAAAACACAGTCCATAGATGGAAAATCGGTTGGCATGATCTCCCAACAATATCGCTTATCCTGGAAAATATACGTCGATGGTGTAGCAAATCAGAGAGGCTCCGGAGTGGGGCTGGTACTGGTATCACCAGAAAAGATCACTATTGAGAAGTCATTGAGACTGGACTTCTGGGCCACAAATAATAAAACTGAATATGAGGCTTTACTAATGGGAATGGCCATGGTTCAAAGAATGGGCAGAAAAGCAATAGAGATATTCTTGGACTCCAGATTGGTTGTTGGCCAAATGAATGGAGAATTTGAAGCGAGGGATGAAAGAATGTAAGGGTACTTGAGCCAAGTTAGACACTTGCAGTCAGGCTTCGAATCTTTCAATCTGTTACATATTCCTAGAAGTGGAAATACCCATGCTAATTCCCTAGCCACACTTGCAACCTTCTCAGCACAAAGCTTACCCTAGGTCATCCTTGTAGAAGACTTATGCAAGCCCACAGAGGAGTACAGAGAGGCGGCTCATGTCCACCAGGTTAGAGTGGGGCCTAGCTAGATGGATCCCATTGTACTGTTCTTGAAAGAGGATACCCTGCCCGAGAAGAAGTCAGAGGCTGATAAGGTAAGAAGAAAGGCTCCTCGATTCTGGCTGTCCGAAGATCAGAAACTGTACAAACGATCCTTTTCTGGACCATACCTACTATGCATACACCCCGAGGCGATAGAATTACTCCTCGAAGAATTACATGAAGGGAATTGCAGAAGCCACACTAGAGGTAGATCTTTAGCGCACAGAGCCATCACTTAAGGCTACTGATGGCTGAACATGCAAAAGGAATCACAGGAGTATGTAAGGAAGTGCGACCAGTGTTAAAGGTTCACTCCAAACATACACCAACTAGGAGGAGTCCTTAAACCCCTATCCAGCCCTTGGCCATTTGCTCAATGGGGCTTAGACATTGTTGGCCCTTTCCTTAAAACAGCAAGAAACAAGAGATATTTGCTGGTCGGCATGGACTACTTCACCAAGTGAGTGGAATCTGAGCCTTTGGCAAACATCAGGGACTTGGATGCCAATAAATTTGTTTGGAAAAACATCATCACACGATTTGGGGTCCCTCGTACCCTTGTCTCAGACAATGGTGGACTCAGGGAGAGGTTAGATGATGCGAAGGGAAAGTGGGTGGAGGAACTGCCACATGTCCTCTGTACGTATAGAACTACACCTCGCAAATCAACCGGGGAGACCTCTTTTTCAATGACTTATGGGGTCGAGGCTGTTATTCCTTTGGAGATTGGCTTCCCTACACTCAAAACTAGCTCTTTCAACCCGAGCAGTAACAATGAATTGCTAGAAAGGAGCTTAGACCTTATTGAAGAAAGAAGAGAAAATGCAATGGTTCAATTGGCATACTACCAACACAAACTCAAGCAAGGTTATGATGCCAACGTGAAGCTGAGACCACTAGCACTTGGTGATCTAGTGTTGAGAAAGGTTCTGGGTACTGTAAAGAACCTAGCGTGAGGAAAGCTAGGGCCTAATTGGGAAGGACCATACCGCATCATCTCGGTGGCTGGTATAGGAGCATATTTTCTAGAAGATTTAGATGGACATGTAATACCACGCTCGTGGAATGTAAACAACCTGAAAATGTATTATTATTAATGAAAGTCTCCTTTGTCAATATGTTCCTTCATTAAAGGCATTATATTTCTCATTATTCAATCTTTATAGGTGTTAAACAAATCCTAAGTTATGTCAGGTCTCTCGGACCACATACTTGAGTGAAATTAACACTCAATGACACCTTTTATATAAGTGTTTAAATTAAACCTTAGTCATGCCTGAAGTCCTCGGACCAGATGCTTTGGGGAAATTAACACTATGACATCTTTTATGTAAGTGTTTAAATTGAACCTTAGTCATGCCTGAAGTTCTCGGACTAGATGCTTTGGGGAAATTAATACTATAACATCTTTTATATAAGTGTTTAAACTGAACCTTAGTCATGCCTGAAGTCCTCGAACCAGATGCTTTGGGGAAATTAACACTATGACATCTTTTATATAAGTGTTTAAATTGAAACTTAGTCATGCCTGAAGTCCTCGGACCAGATGCTTTGGTAAAATTAACATTGTGTTATCTGCTTGATTCTCACTAAGTGTCAAGACAGATCTAGAGTTACAACCAACTCCTCAGATTGGTAGCTTTGAGGAAGCTAAAATCCGTAATTATTCATCAGAGTATAAGTTTATTACTTGTCTTTATTTGGTTCAGCCCTCACTACAGAAAGAGTAGCTCATGGTGCAAATATAGGGTAAATTATTCATTGTTGGTACTTAACCAAATTACTTAGATTGATAGCAATATACTATTATTAAGTTTTTGTTGAAAGCAGAATAGTTAGCAATGATGATAAACTTCCAAGCATACAAAGTGAAAACCCAAGGGATAAAAGGAAAAACATTTTCATTAAGTAGGAGTGGGGATACAATATGATTGATGGCAGATTGCCTTACCAAAAAAAAAAAAAAAAAAAAAACTATTGCAAAGAACCCTAAGAGCTAAGCCTTAGTCTTGGGAGCAAGAGGGTCCTTCTTGTGACTCAGCTGAGAGGTAGGAGCATCCTTGACCTTCGGATCAGCTTTTTTAGTCTTGTCCTTTGCCTCCTTTGCTTTAACCGTAGCTTCCTTAACCTTGGCATCGTCCTTAGCTTCTGAGGAGGTCTTCTTCCCCTTACCCTTGTCTTTAACCCTCTTAGCCCCATCAGATGGAGGGAGAGTAGCTTGGGTAGTTAGTTGTTGCTTAGAGACCTCTAGAGCAAGGGCAGAGGAAGAAGGGACGACACTTGGGATCTCACGTATGTCTAGATGGTAGTAGATGCTTCCAGGCCACCTCCATTTTGAATTTACTGGGACGCCTGCAAAGTCAAGGGCCCTATCCCATGATACATTGCAATAGTCCCTACAGACCTTGGAAAGCTCCTTAGTGAGCCTAACTTACATTTGTTCTACACCGAGCAAGTAGGACACTTGTTTCTCGGCCTCGGCTGCCTCCTTGGCTAATTGGGTTGCCTCTTTTACCCTCTGCAGCTCAGCCTTTAGATCTTTGACCAGCTGCCTCTTAATGGCCAGGTTTATTTCTGTCACATGCAGCTTCTAGCGCTGGTCCTCGGCTTGCTTCTCCGCTGTCTTTAGACCCGCCTTGGTGCTCTTCCGAGCCTGGACCGCTTCCTTCACCTGCTTGGATAATTCTGCTTGCTCTTGCTTAAGGGCCCCCATGGATTTCTCAACTTCAGCACCGGAAAGGACCTCTACGTTGGCCTTATTACGGGCGTCGCGGACTGTAAGAGACCGCGCCCCTGGCCCCCTTTTTTATAGGAATGTTGGGCCAAACCCACGTGAATGGGTGGAGTCGTGTTATTGTCTCTCAAAATGGAGATTCGACTAGTTATATTTTCCCCCTTTAGATTAAGGGTTTAACAATGGAGTCGCCATTTATTTAATTATTGGAAAAATAAGAAAACCATAATTGAAAAAAAAAAAATTCCTCATTTTATTAATTTGAAATTTGATTTACATTGAACATAGGAAATTACATGGCTTTGGTCCTAGATACAATCTAAGATAAAGTACGTGGCTTTGTTTCCTAGTTACAATCTAGAAATTGAAAATTACAAGGATAAGCATTTGATTTACTAACCCTTAATCTAAGTTCGGAGGCTATGTTACAAAGTGGGAAGGTGTTAGGCACTCACCTTGCCCGGTGAAATCGGTCTTCTAGACTATGGTGGCCAACAATCATATCATATCATATCATCCAATATGTCAATCAATTTACATGTTGAATTTAATGTGTGTGCATGTGATAAACCCTAATTCAATTTATTAAACATTGCATTTGGATTGAAAAATAAAATTCTAGTGAATGTGTGTGGATGGTGATAACCTAAATTCAAAGATTTGAAAGAATTATGAAACAAACATGTTTTTCATATTTTTGATGTAAATTTAAGATCAAAACTAGTGATATGCATGAACATGTGATGAACAACCAAGAGTATGTGAAGAACACAAACATATTCAAGAAGATTCAAATAATTACTATCATACTTTAATCTTAAATTCTCATCATGGTAACACGAAAAAACAAGTTAGGGAAAGGGATTATACCTTCATGCAAGATTCATACGGTAGAGGAGGAGACTCTTGGTGGAGGTCCTAAGGGTGGAGGAAAAAAGAAGAACTAGGAGAGGGAGAGTGAGTCTCACTCAATACCTTGAGTCTCAGGAAGACCAAGATATGACAAGACTACTTTACTTCATTAGAACTCAAGAGAGGAGAAGAGATGGGGGTTTTGGTGTCTTTGAATGAATGAGAGGGAGGGTTTATATAGTAGTAGTGGAGGGAATATGAATGGAAGGCCATTTAATGAGGGTTGACAAGGATTATGAACCTAGATCTCATTTTAGCCTTGGGAAAAATTTGGTGCATTAAATGGAGAGATTGGTGGGAGTGGGGAGCAAGCCAAAATTCGGTTTTCCCGTAACTGCTGTAACAGCCTGTGGAACCAACTTCAAAAAATTATATCTGACTCAATTCTGATCGGAATTGTCTCATTCTTGTGCTCAAATTGAAGCTCCGAATGTCTAGTTTCTGGGAAAATTAACCTCATTCACATATTCAAAATATTCTGAGAGATATCGATGAAATAGTGAGCAGAGGTCATTTGTTAGAAAATGGTTTCAGCACAATTAACATTAATAGGTCCCAAATTAGTCCCCAATTAACATTAAATGGCTCCAATCACTCCAATTTCAGACTTAATTGGTTCCAAATTTACACTAATTAAAAGATAATTGCACAAATTACTTATTGAAGAATTAATGTTTAACTATCTAATTAATTAGGTGTATGCAACCTCACCATAAAATGTAGTCCTAACCAATTAAATTATAACACATCATTGATCTCCAATTGATTACACTTATAACCAATTAAAATCAATTGTTCATAATCACATATAGTCGAACTTAATTTGTGATAGTGCATTTTAGCCATTAAAACTTGACTTGATGATAACTTTCAATCTAGTGTTCCGATTAGGGCTTATGACTAGTTGATTTGATCGTTACAATATCAAGATCATTTTGGTGAAATGAGATTAAGGATCTAATGGTTAGAATCAAGATGCATATTTATGAGATGAAAGAATCCCTTTTACCCTCCATGTGAGGTTAAATGCGGGTTGCAAAATGGGGTGTCAACACGGACCCACTCCTCGGCCACAAAAACTTGTTGAGTGACCTGCATAAAAGCAATGGAAGAATTACACGAATAAAAAGTAGGGGGCAGACGAAAATACATCTTGACATTTGAATTTAAGGACATGATAAAATGCTTATCATAGCAAGGTCCCTCTTTAGGGACAAGAATAGGCCGTTCTGCTTGAAACGCCTTTAAGCCTCCATATCGCGAGGGAGGAGAAGAGGCTGCTCCAAGGCTTCGGGGATGTAGCTAGCGCACCCCTTCCTCCTTCATCCACCTTAAGCCGAGGGGACTAGGTGCGTTGCGGGAGGTGCACCTCAGCCCTATTCTCCTCCTTTCAGCTATCCACAGAGGTGGAGCTCTTATCACGTGGGTCCTTGGCCACCTTCTGCTGCTTAGACCCTTATGAGGGCCCACTTCTTATTCTTCTTGCTCCTTTAATGGCCTTTTCTTCTTCAAATTTGGAATGATCTTTAAGCCGAGGTCGGTGGGAATTGGAGGAAAAAGGGGGAGGGTGGGCTGAACTTGAGGCTTGGAGGTCTCTTTTGGAGTGGGCGCTTTGCTCCTTGCAGCCATATGGTCCCTTAGGCTTTTGCTTCCCTTATTCAAAGCCATCTCGTCCTCATTTTCTTTGGAGGTAGCTTCTTGACGGGAAGTTACAAGGATCGGGATATGGGCAATAGAATGCCTATCGGGCTCGTCCTCGGCGTCCGAGACAGGAATCACCTGCACTCCCCGAGTCTCTCCTTCCTCAAAACGAAACTTGTCGATTTCTTCTTCAAGTGAGGAGTTTGAGGAGACAATCTCTTCTCCCGCTACTGCTTCAGGCAAGACCTGTTGGACTGGTTGTGCCACCAAAGAAGGGTTCTATCGAAGTGGCAATGCGGCCGATGGAAGATCGTGTTGGGCTAGGAAATTTGGTTTTGACATGTCAATCCAGGCCAGCCGTTGATCACCCATTTTGATGGTGTTGCCTACTTCTTGGTATATTTCCGAGATAGGCTGGAAGTCCAAAATCAAATGGACTGCTCTCAATTGCCTATCTTCGCTTATAAAGATCTCGGACCTCAGCAAATAATTGAGAGCCTCGACGTTGGTTAAACTGAGCCGGGGCACCATGTAGTTCTTGTCTGCAAAAATAGCCAAGGAGCAAGACATGATTAGAAAATTAAAATTCATCATCAAAAGGAAGCAAAGTAAAAGAGCGATAATGACATGGTTCGGGTTAAAGAATCTAAAGTTCTTGCCAAGGAACCTAACTTTAAGGCATCCCACCTGGCTTTCCCTCTCGGACTAGGCAATGGAGCCCATCATGCCACGCCCCTGAAGTAATTAAAAAGTCATCTTTCATCCCCTTGTTAGATTTGGGGAGACACGAGATGAGCCTAACAACGTCAGATCAGGATTTGAGGTAAAATCCCGCCTCCTTTAAGTTGTGGCACTCGTACATATGGACCACGTCGTGCCAGGTGAGCCCCAAGCCCAGATACTCATTGAAAGCATCGACACAACTTAAGACCCTAAATAAATTGGGTGCGCACTGGTGTGGGCAGATCCTATGGTTGAGGAGGTAGTCTCGTGTTATCCAACCCATAGGGAGAGTCATTCCCCCTTCTATGAAAGCTATCATGGGGATGATGACCTCCCTCTCCTCCCTGTGTGTCACTATTTGCTCTGAGGAACAATACCGTAGGGCTACTCCCTGCGATATGTGATATTTATTCTTAAAGGCTTTTATTTTGGCAGGAGTATCTACTAGATGCTTAAATCTACCCATCTGGACTAGGCAATGAGGAACAATTGAAGTTGGTAAACGAAGGAATAAGAAATGGAAGGCTAAGGAGACTGGCCAAGGAGAAAAAGAAAAGTTCAAAGAAATAGAAACTTACAAAAACTAAGACGTGTGTTAATCACTAAAACCTTTAGACAGATTTTGAAGGATTTCTTAAAGGAAGGGTTTGAGAAATTTTGTAACTTAGAGAGTTTCATGAGTTTGAGTGCTTGGGATCTCTGGAGAGCTTGGAGACTTGTGAAATGAAGGGAGAATGATTTCCCCCAAGGCTTTATATAGAAGGCAAAAAATGAATGGGAATAATCCCGCTTAAAACTCTAGAAGAAATGTCCACCATTGGATGAGCGCCTCATCGTTGGATGCGGGGGAACAAAGCGCCACCTGGAGCAATAAATGACGGTTCGCGAACCCCGAAACGTCAGAAGCAGTTTTGAAGCTCGTAAAATGGCACTTCCACGCGTGTAAGCCAAAGAAATAATTGGTCTGGTTTCTTAAAAATCAAAACCCCACTTTTTCTCCTTGGGAGAAAGGGAAAAACTGGAGTTTTGAGGGGCTATTGTAGGGTTAAGGGCCTAGAATCACATATTGGGCCTTGGGCTTGGTCCGAAGACATAGATTGGTCCAAGAAAGGGCAAATAGTTATGGGGGACTACGATTTTAAAGTCTTATAAGCAAGGAGTGAATGGAGGGTGGTCCGAGGAGGAACTCCTCCTCGGATATGCCGAACACGGCTCAAATATGTATTCTAACAATCAAGGTGATCTTCTAGGAGGCTCCAGCAATAAGGACGGGCATCATACACATGTAAAGAGTGATTGGAACTTATAAATATCTGAGGAAAAGCTGCTACCATCGCATTAAATGCACTACAGCTACTTTTCTGGCTACATTTATGTGGAGAAGACCCGTGAACAGTGCTGCCTTGGCCACCACGACTTACAGAAAGCCAAAAAGGGTATCTGATGGGACAGGCACTCAAGTAAGGGTTTAAATGATCAACAAGTGTAGGATTAAGATGACCCAAAGGGGATTATATAATGGGAGAGACCCTCCATGAGAGAGGGATCAAAAAAATAGAGAAAGAATACTGTAGCAATCAAAATTGCACTTGTAATCATTTTAATTGATTTATGATCAGATCTGCCTCCTTGGACATTAAGTCCATTCAGTTCTATTTTCCTTGTTCTTGTTTGATCATCTTTTGAAACCCATACTAGCCGTTGTAAAATTCTTAGGGCCTAGTTTTCCAACCCACTCTCTACAAATTTTATTGTACTGGGCTCACTAGGCCAAGGTCCCATACAACTTGGGCTTGGGCCACAAACCATGTCCCTACATATATATATATATATATATATATATATATAATCGAAACTTCTGAAACTCTCACAATTTTTCACATCAGCACAATATTTAAATAAAATTATCATTTTATTTAAATAAAATTATTTTTGTTTAGTCCAAACTTAACAAGGAGTGAAACTCTATCTCTCTAACAAGTCCAACTTAAATTCAAACTCATCATTATCATTTTTTTAACACTACAAGAAAAGTAAGCAGTTGCGGCGGGCCTATTGCGGCGGGTACAAAAACAGCCGCTGTAGGTCGCCTATTGCGGCTGGTTTTGGGCCTGCCGCTGTACAAGAGATCTATTGCGGCGGGCCAATAGCCCGCCGCAATAGTCCTGGTATTTGCGGCGTGTTACAGCGGCGGGCCAATAACCCGCCGTAATAGGCCTGTTTCAGCGGCCCTAAGCTTGGATATAGCGGCGGGCCAATGACCCGCCGCAATAGGCCCTTACCTTTCCCCCGATTGGACCTAAATTTTCCCTCTGTTTTTTTTTGCCCTCGTTCATTTTTGGCGCCTTTTCGTTTTTAGCTAGTCTCCCACACACACCCTCTCTCTCTTTCTCTCAGACACTTCGAAAACTTCCAATACTCCACGGCCTGCATCACCTCCTCCGCCACAGCCACAGCCGCCGGTGATTTATTCTTCGCAAAATGCAGTTTCAGGTCTTCTATCCGAATCCTCAACAAATCCTTCTTTAGCTCCATACCCATCGTGTTGTTCCAATAGGCCTTGACTCGTGTCTCCATCGTTTTGACCACCACCACCCACAGCCACTGCAACCGCCACCACAGCCACCACCACCACCCAAAAATCGAGCCTAGTTAGGTCCAAAAACAAATGGGTCCGGTCTAGCCCGACCCATTTCTCTTCTCATTTCTAACCCTAACGGTTCATGCCCCTAATCTAGAACCTTCCCTCTTTTTGCTATCTCAGCCGAACTCTCTTGACAGAAACCCATGGCTTGAGCTACCTGATCTCATCACTCAAACCGGCACCACCACCACAGGAGGCGGCTTGCTCCTCATCAAAAACCCTTACCGAGATCTCTCCAATCTAGGTACGCACAACTCTTTTGCATTCATCGATTCCTATGTCTTTTTTCTGTTTATTGTTATTGAAACCCTAATTTCTTGTTTGGTACACAGCAGGACCGAAAGACTGGTCAAAAGAGCAAAAGAGGAAGTCCAATATTGAACAGGTTTGGGATCTAACTGCTGGAAAGCTCTTGCACGATTTTAAATTCCATCAAGGTCACATTCGGTCCCTAGATTTCCATCCCCTCGAGTTTCTCCTGGCCACAGGTACAGCATCTGGCTTGAATTTTTTTTTGGTTTCTGTTTAGAGTGTAGAGGTTGTTTAGATCTGGGTGTGAAAGAATGACACATTCACGGACTCTCTCTGACTCAGTCACCAAAACATTCTTCTGCTATATAGAATATAGACTATAAAGTTTGATCACTTCATGATGGGCACAACATGCAAATGATGTTTAAAAAGAGCTACAAGACATGTAAGAGTGTTTTATTGCTGTATACAGATGAAATAAGTTAAGTAAAGGGAAAACTCATGTAGTATCTTCTATGCATAAATATTGTGTCGAAACATGGAACAGTATTAGCATGAACTACATCTTGTCTTTTTTAAGGAGATCCAGGATTGGAGGCATTAGGACATTCAAAAAAAAAAAAAAAGAAGTTGAAGAAGATTGAACTCTGTCTAAGGATTATTATGTATCATAAAATGAATGGAATTTCTATTTTGGCTATAAAAATTGATTTTATGGCATGAACATATTATGTATTTACAAAAACACAATTAACCCACTCAAATACTGAGCAGATCACTGGCTCACTGCCAAGGCTTGGAGCCTTGGACAACTACACAACAAAAATACTCAACTTGAGCCTTTACATCTTTCCTGATACTTTTAATATTTGTTTGATGGTTCCTCAGTTAATTTTTATCTCCCCTACACAATAGTAGTACACAACAACCCACAATCTCAGCTTATTATACGACATGAGTAGATTGTGTGTTAGGCTTCAATCCAATCCGTTTGTATTTACAGAAATCAGGATGTGGATTTGCATATTAACAATGTGTTTCTTTGTTTCAAAAAACTTCTTAATGAATACTTAAAAAAAAATAACTATACCATTAAAAATTATAAAATAAAAAACCTAAACGTAGGTTCTTTTTTTACCTTGTCAAGTCGACCGTTTGGCTTGAGGCTTATCTTCTGGGTCGGTCCTATATTCCTGGAATCACTCACAACATTAAAAGATCACATAGAAAATTTTCAGCAAAAATCTTTGAGGTGCCCACTTTATATGAAAACAGACAGGGAATACAGGTAGTAATATATATAGATTGAGCAAAACCTCATTGACGTACACCAGAAAAGCCTCACCAGTGGAGTCACTGAGATTCTGAAAGAAGCTCATAATCTGATATTATTATTATTATTTTTTTTCAAAACACACTGAGAAAGAGAAGAGCATAACATTTTTTAAAAGTTTTATAGAAGAGAGACAGAGGGATTTCGGGACCTGTTGAAATTGATGCCAACTGTGGAGAAAACTTCTGCCCTTTGAAGTCATTCCTTTAAGACTGAAATTGAACTATGGCAATATGGGTTTTAGCGGTATTGTGCAATGTTCCAGTCAAATAAGCTTAAAAAAATGTCTCAAACTTAAATACTACCAAAAATCGAACATTAAATTACAAAAAAAAAAAAAAAAAAAAAAAAAAAAAAAAATGATAAATTAGCTTACCTGCCAAAACAGAACCACTGTAGGGCCAAAAAAGACACATTTGTTCTTCTGGGGCTTCCTTATCAAGTGACCTAGCTCGTGTATAAGCAGTACAGCAATGTGGGTCTTCCCACAACCTCTTCCCAAATACACAATTATATTCTCATCCAAAGCTTTCTGGCTTAGCTCCAATTAGTACCTTCAGAAAACATTTATACAAAACAACATAACCCAAAATAAGCTCCTCCTATTTTCTTGGGGGAAAATGCATTTTATTCCAAGGAAAGAAATTGCTAGCAAAGCCAAACACAACTGGCTTGCTTAAGCTGTGCTTGTGTTCTGAAAACAAAACCATAGGAAAAAATCACCAGCATTTTGTCACTCTTTCAGATTCTATGAAAAATATGGGATAAGAAAACAAAATTTATATGTTCCAAGGGGAACCCAGAGAGTTGAGAACTCAAGAACTAAGTCTGGCACCACTATTTCAGCTCATATTAGTCAAGCATTACAATTGCCCGAAACTAAAACATCAAAACGAGATAGAATTCAAAAGTTTTTTACCCTTTCTACATTAATATTCCTCAAGTTTCCTTGCAGCCAGACAGAGAAATAGTCACATACAAGAAAAAAATGTGTACCAGAAAAAGAAAAAAAGAAAAAATGACAGTTTCTGGGAAAAGAAAAGGAAAACACACACGAGAAAATAAGTAGATAGTTGAAAATAACATACTTTCTGGTGACCTTCCTGGAATCTTTCAGTTTTTGAGTTGCTGAACCTAGTTCCACTCCATCACCATCACTGCCATTGGCCTCTTTGTCTGAGTTTCCTTGTTATTGCGTGCATCTGGCATGATTTGTGTTTGGTGCCTTTGCAGTATGGTCTATGAGGGATTGTTTTGTGCAAGTCTATGTAGACTGACTCATGAATTAAATATATTAATTAGGCACATATTCCTTCTTTATTATATGCTTGTTCTTCTGGGACTGGGACTGTTTTTATTTTTTGGCTGTGGAGTACTTGTGTTTCCTAGTTTGGGCTTGGTCATTAATGTTAGTAAGACAGTTTGAGATAGCTTGTGTGCAGTATCTGGACTAACCAAATCAAGTAATCCAAAGAAAGAATTATTGGGGCCCATCTTCTTAATTTCAAACATGGTTGAGTTATATAAGCCAATTCATCTCCTTTGGGTTTGTCTGGGTGTACTACATAATTAATAATTGCTCTTTTTTTTTTTCCTCCCTCTCCTTTCAAAAATAGAAGAAGCAATTTTCAACCTTTTATTGACCTGTTTTGTTTAACACTATATTTATGTCAAGTTAATAACATTTTGTCTCAAGTACATATAGATGTACCCATTCTTCTGATTTCCTTTTGTCTGCCTCCTGAAATCAGTGTATTCTCACTAATTTGTTTATTTATTAATTAGTAAGCTTTTTATAACGTATTAATATGATTCATTTTACAGGTTCAGCAGACAGAACAGTGAACTTCTGGGATTTGGAAACTTTTGAACTAATTGGATCTACTAGACCTGAGGTATCTGACATTATTTGTTCTTTAAAATGAAAGTTGCTTAGTCATTTTAAGTATCTTGGAAGTTCAATCTTATGCTGGGATTGCCCTAAAATGCAAAAGACATGTACCAGGCCTCATTTTCTTCTGTCCTCTATGCCAACCTTTTTATTTATTTTTTATTTTTTTAATTTTATAATACTTGGATATGGATTGCATCCAATTTCTCTAACAAAATTAGTTACCCCTTTCCAGTCTACAGGAGTACGGTCAATCACCTTTCATCCTGATGGAAGGACCCTACTTTCTGGGTTGGAAGATAGTTTGAAGGTTCATCGATTCCGATTGACGCTTCGCGAGAAATTCTTTGCTCTGTCTATCTCTCACTCGGTCTGATCCTCTATTTCTCTCTGATTCTTTGCTGTTATTATTATTATTATTATTTTGGTTTGATTTGTTTGGTTTTTGAATAGCGGCTAGGGATTTAGAGGAAATTCAAGAACTGTTGAGATTGGTCGATGGCACTGCAAACCCTTCACTTTCTCAGGTAAAGTTTTTTTTTTTTTTTTTTGGTTAATTAAGTAATTTTAATTAATGGAGGGGTAATGGGTGGGTAAGGGCTTTGTCATCATATTCGGGTTTTGCTGCTTAGAAACATGGTATGCTTATACACCCAACTTTTTACAAAACTTGATGCTGCTCAATATGTTTAGCAGAGGAATACTAACAATAGTATTCTCATATGAAATCTTTTGTGATTGAAATACATTTAAACCATAAAGTAAAGAAGACACTACAACATGACTCGATTAGAATTAGCTTCCTCACCAATGTGAGCAAAGTTGAAAGTTGAGATTTGAGAATATTCATTCTCGTTTAATATATATATATATATATATAGGCAACCATTGTCATTGGTGGCCTTGCTCACTAATGCCACCGCTAACTGTGGGCCTGTGGCTCGCACCTCCCTCACTCTCTCTACCCGCGGCTCTCCTACCTTTCTCTTTCTCTCTAACTCCCTTTGATTTCTCTCTCTATAAGCTACTTGCTATTAAGCATAACACGTTGAATTTATAGTGATTCTCTCCCCTTCCTTTACATATTTGCTTCATGAGAACACTACAGCACTGTATGGCATTGCATCACCTCCCAATCCCAATTGCTATCTAATAGTAACAATTAACAACAAATTCTAAGTTCACACAAACCAATCCCCAATATTCAGTGAGCTCCATGGTAGAACAAGGACTCTTGTTCGTAATTGTAGTAAGTAGGTAGATCGTGGTGGAAATTGTGGGACTACATGAACCAATTTGAGACAAAATTACACAAAAAAAAAAAAAATAATAATAATAATAATAATTTAGAGTGTGAACCACCAGGGTTTGTTGAATCAATTGTGGTTCTTCTGGAGTTAAATTAAACATTATAAAGAGAAAGAGAGAGGCCGACAAGGCCACTAATGGCAATAGCAATAATGGATTCATCATTCATGTGGACTGTGAGAGCCAATTGAGTTGTTTATCTACCCATATACAAATCTATTGATGATACCATATGATTGTGTAATTTTTTTATTTTTTATTTTTTTGGATGAAGAAGATGCGGGTTGCTATTAAGATTGTTGTGGCAAAACACAACCTCCTGATTATGCCGTCAATTTCAAAGCACATAAGAGATTTTTATTTTTTATTTTGGAAGAAGGAATGATAAAAAATTAGAAACCTTTTTACCTTCTCCTTATTTTTTGAGGTAATTGTTAAACTAACTATATATTCATTCATTTCATTGTAAATTTACCAGTAATAGGATTGTAACCCAGTTAACTGAAGGTAAATTGTAACTTTAGACTTTCTTATAACATTTTTTTAAAGCCAACTTTCTTATAAAAATTTATATTTTAAACAAATACTCCAAAGTTGGGGGAGCCAGAAGCATAAATGCTGAAGAAAAAAATTTAAAGTTTTGGGATAACTCGTATATAAGTTCATGCACTTAATTTAAAATAATAAAAAAAAAAATTTGGGTGCATGCATGGCTCTTACTGTATCATGACTTTGCCACCAAAGGAATAGATCCAAATTTTGAAACTTTAGGAGGCAAGATTAAAATGATTTGGTGTCAATTGAAATTTAGTCTATATTTACATGTTCCCCCTCCTCTGACACACAAGTATACATAAACATATTGTAAATTTATGTTATGTTCATTCGTAGGTGAGTTGCATTTTAATTTTGTTTCTTTCATCCATTAACACTTCAAAAGTTTGTTTGGGTGGGCTGTAGGAAATTTTATTGCTGGCTTATCCTCTGTTTTGCAGTACTAAAATTAATTTAATTGCAGTACTAAAATTATTTGAAAGTTTTGAATATCATTGGTAATGTGGATGGTAGTCTCCGTTAGGCTTGGTCAAGATATTTATTCATGCACTTGATACTCTGAAAGTGATTGATCTAGAGAACTTACTCATTGGAATTGAAAAACAGTTGTATTGCATAAGACGGAAATGTTGAAAATTATTGGAAAAAAGCATATGGGAATATTTTAAATCCAGGAGATGGGTTTTCCATATATGTCCTTTTAAGAACTTTTTTTTTTTTTTTTGATGAGACCTATTAAGAACATGATTCTATGACATTGTATAGGATCAAATGTGATAATGATTTGTATGGTACACCCTAAAGTTAAAAAAAGAGAGGAGAAATGTTAAATCTAGATAGTTTTGGGCATGACTTGTTTTCCATGAGGGTGTAAAGTTGAATAATATTCAGCTGAAAGACCATGTGATGCCCAAAATGTGTCCCTAATAGATAGGGGACAGTGATGTCGGAAAACTCTGACACGTGCTTCACGGGTTGTCCTTGCCCCAATACCTTATAGGGAAATGTTAACAAGCGGTGCTTGTTAAGAATACCCTTAATGAGTTGTGTTAACGAAAGGGACAAAATGTTATTAAAAATGTTACTAAAAAAGATTTAAAAAAAAAAAAAAACTATTAAAAATGGTCAAAAAGAATAAAAAACTGCGAAAAAAGTAAATTAATGGCATAAAAAGTTGCAAAAGGTTGTTGTTATCGGCACTTTACGGTGTCCATTAACACAATCCATTCTTATTCTATTTTCCATTTTTCATTAACACAATCCATTCTTATTCTATTTGCCATTTTTCGTTTGTTGGTGAGGATAAAACTTGAATCAATTTGTGGCAAGGGAGATAAATCTCCCTGTCTAGTAAAGTGGTGGAGTTTAAGGCATGCCTTGGGCGTGTTGATTATGTGAAATTGGGGTGTCGAATATGAAACCGGTTTCAAGTTAGGGTGCCAAATATAATGGCAATTCCAAGTCTAGTGCTGTGCACATGCTCGCTGGCTAAATAAATATATACTACATGGGATACTAATACTATGTGAAGAATAGAAAATATTTACTACATTGGATACTGATTCTATGTGATGAATAGAAAAATGGGAAATCGGTTGGATGTGTATAAAATTATCAAAAACAATATATAATTTGTGCATAGATGTGCGTAAAGGTTATATTATAATAATATATCTAGCCTAACATGTATACTTTGAAAGTGCAACCTGTGTATCATCAGCAAATATCTGCCTGTTTACAGACATTTTACATGTAAAACAGGATAGATAATTTTTTTTTCCATGGTTTTCTAAGTGAGAACAAAAACTCAGAGCTAAACATGGGTTGGATGCTAACACTTCTTAAACCCTGCTCACTATATTATTTGTGTAGTGTGCACTAAGTAACTTTCACTCAAGAGAAGCAATGAAAATCTCCAGCAATCAGCATAGCATTTTAGATTTGAAGTATTGATAAAATTTTCTTGGGTGGCTTATCCTCTGTTTTTTCTGTCATACTTTGCATATCTATGGAACTTTGGACTGACTTCCTCAATTTTTCACCCTCATTACTATTTTTGGGTGGCTTTTCCTCTGTTTTTTCTATCATACTTTGCATGTCGATAAAATTAGTCTTATTTGCTTATTTGCTTAGGTACTTTGGTACTCTGCTATTGCTATTGCTATTGCTACGCCTTCTCATTTCTATTTTACTATTTTCTTTTCTAATATTTTGCAAAATCCTTTTTTTTTTCTCTTTCTTTCTTTCTTTCTTTTTGGGGGTTTTAATTAGCATATGCAATTGTTATGAAAGGTGACTGAATTGAACGCCCAGTTTGAGAAGTGCCAGCTTCTGTTGAATTCAATTGCGTCTTCAATTCCCACCAAGGCTATGGTAATTGCCAACTCCTTTTTTTTTTTTTTTTTTTTCTTAAATCAAAGTTATTTATTTATTTTATCCCTTTGGGTTTTATATGAATTTATGTGATTTACGAATTATTGGCGGTGTTTGATTATATGGTGTTTGTTTTTCCATGTTATGTGCATTGTAGAGTATATGAATCCATTATTTGGAATCAATTGTGGTGAGAATGGTTGAACGAACCATGTTGAGTTATTCATTTACAATGCGTTTCTCAAGTCTAAACCATGTATATAACCTTTAATGTAATGCGGGCTTATTCAGTTTTCATACTACATTTGAGGATGACATTGTACCGTTATTATTATTATTATTATTTTGGCATAATCGAAGATTTTTATGGGGTTCATTTTACCTTGTGTTTTAGTTTGTCTGTGTATTGGGAGAATTTGAGAGTTATTGTTTTTTCTATCATACTTTGCATGTCAATAGCATAAGTACTCTTTAAAAGATCCGCGTTTCTATTGGACACCATTTTGTACACAAATTTTTTTTCCTACCTAGACACCTTTGACCAACCCCAAATGCCTAACATGCTGTGTACTTGCATCTAACAGACAGTGGATGACATAACTATCTTGTCTTATTATAGGAAATTATGTAATTCAATAAAAATTATAAGACGGTGTATACTAAATTGCTTCGAAAATTATCTTAACATAAAATCATCCTTCTCTCTTTTGTTTTTTTAATGTCCCCGTGTCCCTCCTCTGTGGTGAAAAAGACCGAGGGGGTGGTGTCCTATTAACTTGTTCTAGCGGACAAAAATTATTTCATCAGCTTAGTCTTACTTGATTGTTAGAACCAAGAGTATCACTAAATATGATGGAATCTTTTTTTTATTATTATAATTATTTCATTTATTTTTTCAATTTAAAATAGCGATCTCCGAGTTGTACCAAAATCACATCAAAATGTCCTAGTCCTTTGTAACTACTTTGGAGCACCAAACTGATTTTTTTTGGATACTAGTATAATTAATGTTAATATGTGAAATCATTGACTACTCAATTTGGCTTCAGAACTTGGGATTTAGAGGAAATTCTAATCTTATTTGCTTAGGGAATGAACCCATACCTCTATTGGCCATTGTTGATTCCTCTGTCATTGCTATCAGTGGGTTTGGTTGGTAGAACTGACCTAATTTCTCTAACAGCCTCAGATAATTGGGTAAGTTGCTGTGTTATGATCTCCATAGCCCTTTGATGTTGATCTTGTTGCAGCTTTACCCCAGCTAAATCTGGTGTCATTCTACCTTTTAGAATCCATTCTTTAAATCTTCAAAAAACACGTTTTATGTGCATCATATTTGCAGCTTAACATGTTTATATTTGGATTTGTATCATTTTTGGATGCCAAATTTTCTGTCTTGCAGCTCTTCATTTTAGTTGTGTTTCTTTGTTTTTGTGTTTTGTTTTTTTATTTTATTATATATTTTTTTTATATTGGTTATCTGTGAGAGTTATATTATCTTAAATGATTTTTGTTTTCCCTTTTTCTTAGCTCTAAATTATACTATTTGGAGGTAATATATGTTACTGATTTAATTACAGCTTGATTTAAGAATGCTGTCTATAAAGCATTGAAGCGGGCAACTGAAAGGGAGATTTCTCAAAGTGCTGATGTCATCTGTTGCACATGTGTTGGTGCTGGAGATCCTCGATTGGCAAATTTTAGGTTCCGCCAGGTTGAAATGCATCTAACATGTGGAAGTTTGTCCAGGATTCACTTGTTTAAAAGTTTACTCTTTTTAACTTTTTGTTTTTTGTTTTGCTGCAATTGGTATAGTGCATTTGGATCATTCACAGTGCTTTTAGTTTTTTTGGATTTTTCTATTCACTAATTTTTTTGGAATGTTTTTCTAAAAAGTTAACCTCTTTTTATATGATCTGTCTGCAATGTTGAACTTTTAACTAGCTATTCCACTGAGAAATTTTGACAGTCAAATGAAATCGATAAAATTATATGCATGTTTGGCATTACTTTAGGAAGAGAGTTTTAATTATAGAGTTTTACTAGTTTGTAATATAGAGTTTTAACTGAGAAGCTGTTTAGCTTTTTTGGCTTTTGAGTGTTTAACAAATTGCGTTAAACAATGCTTTAAAGTGGTAGATTTATAAAGCATGATTAGTGAATTGTAGAGTTTTTTCCCTAAAAGCTACAAATTTTAGCTTCCTAATCATGAAGGTTGATGTAGTTGAGCTTTAAACTAGTTTTCTATTGGGGAGGGTTTGGGAATTGGGATAAGCGTAGGTCTTAGTTTTTTTTTTTTTCTGAAATACATTGAAAATGCTGTTACTATTAGTTGTATGCATAATTTATAGGTTTTTAATATATTTCATTCTTCTTTATTTAGGTTTTTTTTTTTTTTTTAAATGCTGAATAAGCTTGAATTCTTATATATTTTATTCTTTACTAATAATATCAGTTTGAAATATGTGGAGTGGAGTATATATGAAGCTGACCAAACCATGATATGACTTATAGTGAAAGAGCTTATAAATCCCTTTGTGAATTCCTTCCTTCCTTCAAACCCAAAATTCTTTTTTTCATTTTTATAGTATGTTGGAACTCTGAGTGTATAAAGGGGATGCCAATTTTTTTTTTTTTTTTAGAACAGGTCATAAACTTTATCAAACTAAAAAAAAGTACATGTATAAAGAAAAATGTTGTACATACAAGCCAATGTGATCTAACCATTTCAGTATCTATACATAGGAAAATCTCATTAAAAAATTAAAAATTAAAAATACATGGATGATGGGATAAGGATAAAGGTTTAAAAAAAAAAAATAGAAATAAGGGTTTTGTTTTTTTTTTTTCTTTTTTGGGGTTTCAATTCTAATTCAACGTTAATCTAGGTTAACTTGGTTTTTTTTTTTTTTTGGATAGAATCATTGAAATTAAATGTATTTTTCTTTTGTTTTTCTAAGAAGGTGAGGAATAAAGAAATAGATTTTAGAAGAGGTTTCTATCTAGCAAAAGAGATTTAAATAAGAAAAAAAAGGTTAGGTTTGATAGCTGTTTAGTGGATTGAGTTTTTTTTTTTTTTTTTTTAATGGAAAAGTGGATTTAGGTTTCTCTTTTGAATAAATAGGGTTGTTTTGAAGACATAGATTAGTGGGAGAGTGGTTCTATTTTGTAGGAAATTTAGTGGTTTAGCAGTTTAGTGTAATGAGTGGCTACATTTTAGGACTATCATAAACAAGTAATAGACAGTTACGTCTCCATTTTTATTTCCATAAAAAATATATTGATAGAAACTTCTACTTCAAAAGATGCATTTACTAAGGGTCCAACTAAATATAGGATTAATGCACTAAAGAGATCAAACCCAATGTATTTTCTATTACTATAAAAAAAATCCACATAACAAGGAACCCAAAAGGGTAAAAAATCTAGATATTATAGTATAATATAATAAGATTGCTACATATTGCACATATAGAACCCAATTAGAGGCCTTTTCAGTGGCCAAGCCACAAACCCATCATTAGCACATATCATGCATGAATACAGACAAATTAATATCATTCCTTCTATGAAAATTGAACCTAATCAACAGAAATTTGTTTACTTTGATCTCAAACCAGATTTCAAGAAACAGCATTTATCATGATCTACTGTGTCTGTATTGATTAGACAAGTTCAAAATGTCATTTTATCTTCATTACCCAAACATTAAGTTTATTTCTCAAGTTCAATCTTTTTCTTTAAGATCAGTAGAAAGTAAGTAGCCAATTGTTCTTTTGCTTCTATTTGCTCTAAGAACTGGCTTCATGTTCAAACCTATTAGATTCACGTATATTCTTGGGGCACGGTATCAGAAGAAAATTTGAAAAAATCAAAAATTTACATTTACATTTATGCATCGTGTTAGCATGGCATTATAGTTCCATCTTATAGCAACTGATATTTTAACTTTTGATTAAAAACTGAATGCTTACACAGACATTTTCTGCTTTACACAACAAATTATAGTGGTCTGAAGACCCCCAAACATTTTACCTTCTCTTAAAATATATATCCTATACCAAAAATGTGGGAGCAAACATAATGTGGCTCTAATCATGTTTAAAACAAATCTACAATGATATATACCCTAGATCCATAATGCATTTGCAAGTACAGGTTAAATATATTGAGTAGGCCTTGAAATAAAAGAGGTAAACTGCCTGCAAGTTTGTCTTGAAACTTCTACTTCAAAAGATGCATTTGCTAAGGGTCTAAAAAAGTTTGTAGTATCACAATGTTTCATCTTCATACATAATCATTTGTCCTACATATTCTTGACATATCATTCTATTTATTCTTTAAATTTAGGTAGAGGATCCATTAAGGAAATAACACACACACACACACACACACACACACACACACCATTTACATTAATATGAACCTTTGGTGGCCTTAATTATTTTCATACACAACTAAACTAATAAATAATTTGCAATACAAACCTGTTTGGCCAACACTTCAAGAACATTGTTGAAACTATCCTAATGCGATTGAATTGAAAACCTTGTGAAACATACCATTCAATAGCTTTGTTTTGGTGGGTTAAATTTGAAACTATCCTAATTGGAATGGGTCCAAACACTTATAACGTGTTTTTTAAAGTAATATCTAATTTTAATAACTCAGCTTATATATAACCATTTCATTTTTCCTATCAAGATACCTTAGCTTATCAATATGAATAATTTATTCTTCGTAGCACAAACTTGTGTGTTGTTTCTAGATATGTTTCCTTTGTGATTCGCTTTCAGCTAAATTGCTTTGAAGTGAGTCTTGTTTGAAAATTAACTTAGGTTTATATATATTCTTTTCTTGTCGGCAGATTGCAAAAAGAAGAGGCACTATAAGTTTGTGTGATCAAAGTAAGTGAAGTTGGTGAAAGACTTAAGGTTCTCTCTCTCTCTCTCTCTCTCTGTTTGTGGTGGGTTGTTGAATTGGGGCAAGCAGGTGGCTTGCATGGAGTAATAAGGTGGTTTTAGCAGATATTGGGAGTGTTAACTGTTTTGTGTAATATTGGATGATTATTGTTGAGTTGTTTTTATTTGATTAATTCATTTTAAGCGATTCTCTCTATCTTTTTCACACATATGGAACGCTAAAATGGAATTGCATATTTAAAGAGATGTCCATTCCTAAAGAATATTATCTTAAATGATGTTATAGTTACCAAATGTATTGATAACTTCTCTATGCATTTAAATTCATTGTTTGATTAGGAACATAGCTAAAAGTGAATGATTAAAGATAATTTGTTTCTTAAATTAAAGTGAAATTGTGTAAATGAAATGTATGTTAACTCTTGGTTTGTGTTTTCATGAAATCACATTATAGGTATTTCTTGCAAATCACTTTATAGCAATGGATAAGAGTTGGATGAAAATTACCAATAGAAGGTCACAAGAATATTTAGATGGAGTTCAACAGTTTCTGAATTTCGCATCTAACCATGCATACCCGGATGGAACAATTTCATGTCCGTGTAAAAAATGCGTGCATACGGATTCGTGGCCTATAGATGTTGTACAAGCTCACTTAGTGTCAAAAGGGATTTGTAGGGGTTATAACCCTTGGATTTTTAATGGGGAATTATCGTCTGCAAAGACTTCTACTGAAATTCCTAGTAGTCATGTCCAAGAAAACCCAATAGAATATGCCGATCTTCGTGACATGTTGCATGACATGTTTCCTATACAAGATATGGCATCCGGGCCAATGGAAGAAGTCCCTAGTGTGCAACAACCCACAGAAGGTCCTGCAGAAGGTCCTAATGAAGATGCACTTAAGTTTATGCAATTGCTTGAAGATGCTAATCAACCTTGTTATGAAGGTTGTAGGTATTTTAGCAAATTGTCAGCTATTGTGCATTTATACCACATGAAGTGTCTTAATGGTTGGACCAACAAATCATTTACCATGTTACTGGAATTTCTGCTTGATTTTCTTCCTTCAAATGCTAAGTTGCCAAAAGATTATTATGAGGCTAAGAAGATTATTAAGGATTTGGGCTTGAGTTATGAGAAGATTCATGCTTGTCCTAAAGATTGTGTTTTATATTGGAAGGAGAATGCCAACCTTGAAGCTTGTCCAAATTGTAACCTTTCAAGATGGGAAAGTAATGAGTCTAAAAGTCAACAAAGTACTAATGCTTCCTCCAAGAAAAGAAAAAAGAAAGCTGCAAAGATTTTACGATGGTTTCCCTTAAAGCCAAGATTGCAACGACTATTTATGTCACCTGAAACAGCCAATCATATGAAGTGGCATGCTAATGGTCGTGTGAATGACGGGTTAATGAGACATCCTGCTGATTCTGAAGCTTGGAAGTCATTTGACTCTAAGTACATAGAGTTCTCATCCGAGCCTCGTAATGTGAGGCTTGGATTAGCAGCTGATGGATTCAATCCGTATGGAAATATGAGTACTACTCATAGTACATGGCCTGTCATTTTGATCCCATACAATCTCCCTCCATGGATGTGCATGAAAAGATCTTATTTTATGCTATCATTGTTGATTCCCGGTCCAACCTCACCCGGGAACGATATTGATGTTTTCTTACAACCTCTAGTAGAAGAATTGAAGGAGTTATGGGATGTTGGAGTAGAAACGTTTGATGTGTCTTCCAAAAAATCATTCCAAATGCATGCTGCATTATTGTGGACCATAAATGATTTTCCTGCATATGCTGATATCTCGGGTTGGAGTACCAAAGGTTCTCTTGCATGTCCCTCTTGTAACTATGATAAGCAATCTCGTTGGTTAAGATATGGAAGGAAATTTAGTTACATTGGACATAGGCGATTCTTGGATAGTAATCATAGATTCCGCAAGCAAAAAAATTCATTTGATGGGAATGTTGATATGAGACCAGCACCTATTACGATATCCGGAGGGGAAATCATGTTACAAACGGATGCTGTAGCCAATCATGTGTTTGGGAAGAAAAAAGTTAATTTGACCAGTAAAAGAAAAAGAGGGGAGGAAGCCTTAACTGTGTGGAAGAAGAGAAGTATATTTTTCACCTTGCCTTATTGGGAGTACCATGTGTTGCGTCATAATCTTGACGTGATGCATATTGAGAAGAATGTAGTTGATAATATAATTGGTACATTGTTGAACTTGGATGGTAAAACAAAGGATAACTTGAAGGCACGCCAAGACTTAAAGGATATGGGTATAAGAAGTGAACTTCACTTGAAAAAGGTTGGGAATGATCAGACATGTATGCCACATGCTTGCTACCATATGAATGCTAGTGAAAAGGATGGTTTTCTGCAAGTTTTGAAAGATGTAAAAGTGCCAGATGGATATTCTTCAAATATCTCACGTTGCGTTAAACTCAAAGAACGCAAGATTAGTGGGATGAAGAGCCATGATAATCACATCTTAATGCAGCAGCTTTTTCCAATAGCAATACGTGGATCTTTGCCCCCTGAAGTGAGTAGGCATTTAATTGACTTATCTTGTTTCTTTAGGGAGATATGTTCCAAAGTACTAAATGTAGAGGAACTTGGGGCTCTTGAGAAGAGAATTGCAGTGACATTGTGTGAGTTGGAAAAGATATTCCCTCCCTCTTTCTTTACAGTGATGGTACATGTAGTCATGCATTTGGCTAGCGAAGCCAAAGTTGCTGGCCCAGTTCATTATCGTTGGATGTATCCAATAGAGAGGTAACACATATAGGAACTTGGTCTATTTGTTTTTTGTTTTTTGTTTTAACTTACCAATTACCCATTGTTGATCTTGGGTTTTTCAATAGGTATTTGTCAAGGCTTAAGTCTTACGTGCATAATAAAACTTATCCAGAAGGCTCCATTGCAGAAGGGTATATAGCTGAGGAATGCTTAACATTCTGTTCACGCTATTTTAAATCTGTTGAAACTGCATTTAATCGGCCTATAAGGAATGTTGAGGAATCCATGGGTGCGGTAGTGAGCATTACACTAGATTCAAATTCATGAATCCAAGCACATCGTTATGTGCTATTCAATTGTGAAGAAATCACTCCATTTCGCGAGTAAGTGATATGTTCTTGCATATCCTTTAACGACATTCCAATGCAATACTCTAGCTTAATACTAACAAGTTTGTGTACACAGTGAACATATAGCGGAGATCAAGGCTGGTTTCCCTTCTTATGTGACTGATGATATTATTCAAAAGCAGCACACAGAAAAATTCTGCAACTGGTTTAGGGAATATGTAAGTAAAGCATATATATATATATATAGCACTATTTTCGGTTGTAACACTTTAGATAGCATACTTATAATAAAAGTCTTTTTCTATAATAGGTGATGTCAATGGATGTCTCTAAGAAAAAGGAAATCTCTGATAAAGTTAGATGGCTTGCTCGATATCCAGATAATGAAGCAAAACGGTTCAAGCGATATGTTATAAATGGTTTGAAGTTTCGCACCAAAGATTTTGAGGCAACTAGGAAAACTCAAAATAGTGGAGTTTGTGTTGTTACTGAAGGTGGTGCTACTTATTATGGTGTACTAATCGATATTATTGAGTTGAACTACTCTGACAAGTATCGATATGTATTATTCAAATGTCAATGGGCTGATGTTATTAGTGGGAGAGGATGTAAAAAAGATGAGTTTGGATTTTCCCTTGTCAATTTTTCAAGATTGATACACAAAGGTGATCAATTGATTGACGAACCTTATGTATTAGCATCTCAAGCTTCGCAAGTGTTTTATGTGGAGGATGTGAGACATAAAAATTGGCTGGTAGTGGTCAAAACAAAACCTAGGGAGGTGTTTGATGTTGGAATTCAAGCTTTAGATGATAATGATGATGATGATGAAGTGGATACATATATGGAAAATGTCCCTTATAATGTAACTACTGATGATGCATGTGATGATGTAAATGACAACCATGCTTGGGCTCGAGTTGATGAAGAAGGAACCATTTATGATACACCGTTGATTAGTGATGATGAATTGCTTGAACAAGACTTTGTCAATGATGAAGAGCTTAGTGATGATGTTTATGAGTCTAATGACGATGAGTCCAATGATGATGGGTCCAATGATGATGAGTCTAGTGATGATGACTAGGTTGTGCCCCTTCTTGCACATTCTTTAACGAAATTCATTATTGCTGAATAGGGAAAAAAAGAAAAGAAAAAAATGTCTTTTTAACACTTAACTGAGTTGTACTATTACTTGTACAATTACTTGTCATTGTGCTTATATACTTGTTTATTTTAGACTTTGACAGTTGAAATGGCAAGGCGAAAGGCAAATCTGCGCACACGTTCCAAGAGTATAACATTGGAAAGAGCTTCTTCACAAGATGTGGATGAAGGGGGGGACCAAGAAATGCATGAAGTTTCTACACAAGTTTCTACACAAGGTATGGGCTTTTTACTCAAAACTTTACCATTCATACAGAAGGTATGGGTAGATTTACTCAAGGTATGGCACTTTGGTGTTGGTTATGCGATTTGTCTTATTGTTCATTTCTTTATTGCATTGCCTTCTAAGTTTAGGTAAATTGTAGTTGTTTATGAACTTTGAAGCAATATTTTCATTTACCTGTTTCTTTGCCAGCTTGAATCAATGTTAAGACTAAACCACAAATATTTGAAGGTTATTTATTTATAATATTCCACCCATGCTAAGAAGTGGACGAAATTGATAATTTTGATAATGTTGTGGAAATTGATAATTTTGATAAATAGACATGATCATGAATCATAAGTGGACGAAAAAAAAAAAGGTGTTTTTTTTTTCCATACACTGTACATGTATTCAATAGACGTGGGTTCCGTGGTTTTGGTTGGGCGTTGATCAAGGCTATGACAAAGACTCCATTAGTATTGAAACCCAATGCTGGCCTTGATAAAATAAATCAAGACTGGGCTTTTAAGAGCCTTATAAATTGTCCTTATTTTGGTTTTTATCTTCTTAAATTCCTTACTTATGTCTAATGTTTATGCATGTTCCAAAATGATATTATGGGCTGGTGGGGAAGTCCATGTCTATGTCCATGTCCATGTGGATCACTATTTTACTAACATTACTCTCTACGAACCTAAATGGACATGGTGGGGCAGTCCATGTCCCAAAATTTATTTGTTTGTTTCTTGAAGTATATTAGTTTATTAGCATGTTTCTAATATTTTATATTCGTTAGCAAATAATGATCACTTGTTTAATATAATATTAAATTCATCATTAACTTTGCATGTTTTGTTGTTTGACATTGGATATTTTCTCATTTTAGGATCAGATATGCAACCAGCTATACGTGCCACTCGCGGGCCAAACAAGTACTTGGAAATTTGGGATCTTCCTGATGACCAAGAAATTGAGTTGCCACTAAATAGTATGCATCAGCCGGTTGATGAGGGGGCGAGGACTTTCACTGGTTTCTTGGGTACGATTGCACGGAAACCCCACATGTGCCCGATTAAATACCTTGATTGGAAGGCCATGCCAAAAGAACTTAAAGAAGAGTGTTGGCGTACTGTAAAGGTATTAAGAAGTTATAATACTTGTAATTATGACATTTTGTACTAGCTTTTACATAAGTATTTTAGCATGAAAACATTTGTAATTTGATAACTCAACTATTTGATTGTAGCGAAAATATCAAGTCCCTAATGATCCAAAGGCATATGAGGGTCTAAAGAAATTTACCTTACAAAAAATTGGGAAGGCTTGGAGAGATCATAAGTGTAGGCTGAAGGCTAAGTATTATATACCGCATTCAAGAAACAAAGCACATGTGAAGAGCAACGGACCCAGGAAATGCGTACCAGAAGATTGGAATATACTTGTTGATCATTGGTATTCTGATGAAGCAGTGGTATGTTTGTTTTCTCTCTCTTTTCCATCATGGATCATACTAAAAACAGAATAATTATTGAGAAATTGAGAGAATATATATTGGACTGCTTTCAGATAGGATTATCTAGAACCTTTATGTGGGCTTTTTGTGAAACTAGTATATATGAGATCAAAGTTGTGTTTCATATTTCATATTTGTTTAATTTGGTAGAAGTCTTGGAGTAAAGCGCCTAGTTTTCATTTGTCAAAAGTATTCATCATTAAATTAGTACTGTTATATCAATCATTAAGCTTCTAGTCCAAATGGAAGGTATAGACATGCTATGCTCCTATAAATGAAATAGCATGGGAAACTTGGGTCTCTTCTCTCCATGATAAGTGATGCTCAGCCAAAACTTATTAGCTTTAGCATGCAGTTCCTCTCATTTTTTTATACCAAATGATATTTTTGAGTATTCTGGCTTTAGTTAAAAGTGGCTTTAGATACTTAAAGCATATTGTATATAAACATGTAATTTTGTTGAATGTAGATAGAGTCAGATAAGAATAAGGACCGTCGTTCTAAACAGGATGACATACATACTGGTGGTTCGTGTGGCTATGCTATGCACGCTGCAAAAAAGGTAATAAGTATTATGACTATTTTTTAAATGATTTTGACTTCTCCTAAGTTTATGTGGAACCAATATTCATCACTACATAAATATGCTGTTCATAATGTAGGCAAAAACGGATGGACATCCTGTAGAGCGTGCAGTATTATTTCAAATTCTACATACTCGTAAAGATGGTTCTGCAGTTAATCATGTAATGAAAGAAAAAATGGTAAGTAATTTCTGCATTGTAGTTGGGGGTAAACAAAATAAGAATTCAAGAAACAATATTATAGTTTTTCCCTACAAAGTTGTCTCAAAGATGAGCTTTGTTCAAATAATTCAAGCCTTAGGTCTTGCAAAATATTGTATAACCATGTCTTTTTTGACAAAAACCAAGCATAAGATGAAATCCCATGTGATTGTTTGAACACTTGTGTAACTATTTTGAATCAATGATAATTGTTATGAATAATTCTTTTAATTTTTAAATTGATATATTTCAATTTGATGTTAGCCAATACGCATTTCTTTTTATTGTGGGGTCATTTGATTGTTGGATTACATAGCAAACTCTATTTTATTGTAGAAATGTTATTCTTACTGAGTTGAGGCCTTTATGTTTAGTTCATTTGTTATATTATAACATACCTAGTGGATGTATATGACTTCCTTTTCTCTTTTTTTTGGAGAGGTTCATATGGTGAGTTGCTTGTAGAATCTCAATTTTCTCTTTAGGGTTAATGGTTGTTGTGGCAAAGTAGCACCAACAATTTTGGCATTGGTGCCTTTGGTTGTGGTGAGGGGGACACTAGCTTTGTGTGCATAATTTTTGCATCGTTTTGGGTTTTATCGGTGCTTGCTTGTCCTATCCTATATATATGTATATATATGTTGTGGGGTCATTTTAACTATATGATTTCTAACTTTTTTTTATTTTGTTCAAACTCAAATATCAGGAAAAAATGAAGGAATTGTTGGTTGACCCTAAGAATCAATTGCAGTCATCTGATACAAGTGGTAGTATTGCATGGTCAACAGATGACGTGTTTGCCAAAGTGATGGGTAAGGAGCGCAAAGGTCGCATTCGTGGGGTAGGATTTGGTCCAACCCCAAGTGGTCAAAGTAGCAAGACTGCTCTCATGGACAATGAAATACAATCAAGTCAAGTAAGGGACAATGAAGTTGCACAATTGAAGGCTTCCTTGGCTACTATGGAGGAGAAACTAGTAGGTTATGACGAAATGAAGGAAAAAGTTAGTCAATTTGAAGAAATGGAGCAAAGAATGGCTCGCATGTTTCAACAAATACAACAATTTTCTACACAATGCAATCAGGTATGATAAATGACTTGAGTGTCAATTTATATGGAGTAGGAAAGGAATGTTAAATGTATGGTTGCTAATTAATATTTACTTGTGGTAATTAGCTAGAAAGATAATTACATATTTAGTAATTACATTAGCTGGAAAGATATTTATTGATTTAATAATTAGTATTTACTTGTGAATTGTGACGGTATAAATTTATTGATCTGTAACATTGATAAAGGGTGAAGGAAAAAGATTTCTAGAAGCACCATGTTATTAATAGATGTTTATGGAATTATGTGGTGACACATTTGCATCCTTTGAATTCTATATCAAGGGACCTCCCAACACCAATCATTTTGATTTGATCCCATCAGTTGTCTTGTTGTGCCTTTGCTTTGTAATTTCAAATTTTCAAAACTAGGAAGCTGCCAAGAGAGATGGTTCTCCCATAAAAGATCAAGACAAACTATAATGGTCAACCTAAAAGATCAAGAAGCATGTCTTCATTTAACTTGTTCCCCCTTTTTTACCTTGGTAATATTTTCTTGTCATTTTTTTTTTTTTCATTTATACGCACTTATTAAGTAATCATACTTTGTATGTAGGATGCTCCTCTGATCGAACAATCTCCAGCTCTCCCCAAATCATCAGCTGCATCTCATCAACCAAAAAGCTTATAAGTTTTATCTTGGAGTTCTTCGACTTTTTTGTGTACAAAGAACTATGGAAGAACAACCGCATTTTTTGCAAGTGTTGAAGGATATTTTTCAATACTTTGGAACTTTGATTATAGTATTAGATTAATTTCAGCGGTTGTTTTATTCAAGTGAACACATCTATTTTTTGTTAATTTTAAGATGGTGGTTGTAGACTATGTTATGTATTTGATAATATATTTCTATGTTAATATTACTACGTTAGTTTCAAAACATTTGTGGTGTTGTTAATTAGTTATATTTGTGGTATTATGTCAGTAGAGCTAAAATTATTACAGGTTCTTTATTACAGGTTTGTGAACCATTTATTTATTAGAAAACAGCAGTTTTAAAACCCACTGGGAAAAAAAAAAAAAAAAATACCTATAGCGGCGGTCAAAAAGCGCCGCTAAAGGTGCACATTTTATGTTTTAAATGAATACCTATAGCGGCGTTTCCACCCGCCGCTAAAAATACAATTAGTCTGCTTTGACTAATTGTCTATAGCGGCGCCATTTGCCCGCCGCTAAAGGCAGACACAATAGCGGCGGCCATAATACCGCCGCTAAAAGTCCGCCGCTAAAGGCAGACACCAATAGCGGCTGGCATGGTACCGCCGCTAAAAGTCAGCCGCTAAAGGCAGACACCAATAGCGGCGGGCATGACACCGCCGCTAAAAGTCCGCCGCTAAAGGCAGACACCAATAGCGGCGGGCATAACACCGCCGCTGAAAGTCAATGCCACGAATTTTGAACACCTATGGCGGCGGTTTTATGCCCGCCGCAATAAACCTTTACCCGCCGCTATTGGTGTATCTATAGCGGCGCTTCTCAAGACCGCCGCAATATACCTACAGCGGCACTGGAACACCGACGGGAGGGCCCGCCGCAATTGCACCCGCCGCAATAGGTCGAAAGGACCTTTAGCGGCGCTTTTTTGGGCTTTAGCGGCGGTTCTGGCCCGCCGCAGTAGCCCGTTTTTCTTGTAGTGTAAAAACAAAAATACTTTGTTTAGTTCAAACTTCACAATGAATGAAAATTTATCTCTCTAATAAGTCAAACTAAAACTCAAACTCAAACGTTGATAATTTATATGAAAACAAAAATTCTAATAGGACTCAAAAAAAAGAAAAAAAAAAGAGACTCACGTTGAAAAAAGAAAAAGAAAAAAGAGACTCGATTAGATTAAGATAAAGAGAGAAAGAGTAAGAGACTCCTGTTAGGACACTCTCTCCCCTCCTCAAAGTTCTAACAATTACCACCTCAAAACCCTAAACTTAACTTCACTTTAGGATTTAAAAAGAGAGAGAGAGAGAGAGAGAGAGAGAGAGAGAGAGAGAGAGAGAGAGAGACTCACGTAACCAAAAAAAAAAAAAAGTTAGGATTAAGAAAAAAAAAAAAAAGAGAGAAGGACTCCTATTAGGAGTCTCTTTTTCCTTCTCAAAACCTTAGCAATTGGCACCATAAAACCTCAAACTTAACATCACTTTAGGATTAAAAAAAAAAAAAAAAAAAAGAAAAAAAAAAAAAAGAGAGACTAACGTACAAAAAAGAAAAAACACAAGCAATCTGATTCAATTGACTTTCTTATTTGATTAATAAATTTTATGTTGAATTTGTTTATATTGTTATTATTAATAAAATTTCAATTCAATATATGTGGATATTATTTATATTGTTATTATTGAATTTTATCTTTTATGTCGAATTTTTTATTTGCTTTCATATGTGCCTGAGATTTTCTTTTTATCTTATTCTTTTGTTATGTTTAAATTAATTTTCTTTTGAGTATGTAGGTTAATTTCCATATTTATATTGACATTGTTTTCGTGGGTTGGTTTTTGGATTGAAATTTCTACTAATTATTTTTTTATATTGTACATGGCAGATAAAACATCTTTATTTTTTTGGAGAAAAATCAAAGCTGCAACTTATGTCTTCCAGCCTAAGGAACGATAAATTTTTATTTGGTATGTTATATATAAATTTGTTGAATTTGGTTTGGTTTTGAAGTAGAATTTGGGGATTTTATAAATTTTGAAGTTTTAAGTCTTGGGATTTTTGGTATTTTTGTCTCAGTAGGTTGATCTTAATTTTTCACCTTAAATGTTTTTTATTTAGGTTCAAGTGATTTTTTGTTTTCTTATTAAAAGTTATGATTTTTGGTTGATTAATTATTTGTTTGGATTAATTTTAATTAATTATTTGTTTGGATTCAACATAAAAGATAATAGAATTAGGTAATATAATTTTGATATTTTTCCATGTTTTGAATTGTCTATATTATTATTACTACGAGAAAGCCATATTGCTACTCAAATTTGAAACTTGGTGTGTCTTCCTCATATCATGGTCTTTGTTTATATATTTGTAGTTTATATTAGTTTTAAGTGTGTGTATATAATATATTAGTTTTATTATTAAATCAACCATTTCATAGCATTGAATTGCAAAAGTTAAGTTTCCAAAATTGCAAACATTCACAAGAAATAGAAGCCCTATGATTTGTGCTACTATGAAAATTTATGCCAGATATGTGATCAATGAGTTCAAACGATTTGATTTTTGATTTTGTTTTTTTTTTTTTGTAATTTTTATTTAGTGATAATCAATTTTTAGCAATTGTTGACAAATTCTGTGTCAGATATTTCAAATGTATTTGTAAAATTTATATGTATTCAATTTATTTCAATTGTTATTGTATCAAGTCATTCAGGTTGAAGAGCTGGAAAAAGGTTCAAGTGTTAGTCTAAGAATCTTGGTTGAGAGAGGCTCTTCTATCAGGAAAATTTTCAAGCAAGCCTGTCAGGATTCAAATTTCAATTACACAAAGAAGTTCCCTAAAATTCACCTAGAACTCAATCTAGCAAATTTGTGCAAAATTTTATGTATTTGATTTTCTTAATTATCCTCTTGTAGCCAGCAACAAACCTTCATTTGTGATTGATATATGAACGAAAATAAACCCTAATTCAATGTAAACAAAGGGAGAGACCATAATCAAATTCTCAAGTATTTGATCACACACTTCTAACACTTCTCCTCATTTGTGGGTTCTACCTTCCTTTTAATAGGTGGGGCCTAACACGTGAGATCATAAATAAGAGGGAGAGTAGATGAGACATGAATCGAACTCATGATCTCTTGCTCTAGTATCATGTTAAATTATTGATTATTCCCAAAACTTAAACTATTAGGAAATATAAATTTAATCATTTAACGTGTGGCTAAGTATAAAACATTAAATTAAACACATCAAAATTCTTATTAAAGCGACCAAGTTAAATATGAACTTCCGAGAGAGAGAGAGAGAGAGAGAGAGAGAGCATCTTGAACAAGTCTATGTTGAAATCAGGTTTTAAAGATATAATTGTATTTAAAATTTGGGAAAAATTGTGCCCTTAGGACAATTGTTAATAAACTATTTTGGGAAAGTTTTGACAACACTTTTATGATAAACTAGTGAAAGTCCGGTGAAATGCAAGGTTTTATGTAATTATCAATTTTCTTTATATATATATTTTTTTGAAAAACAATAACTAAATGAATTATTATGACATAATTTTAGAACTCGTACGTAACTAATAATTGATTATTATTATAATAACTTATAATGAATTGCTAATAAAATGCATAATTTTGTGTATTTGTCTTTATATATAATATCTCTAATTAAAATGATCAATAAGTTTTCTAATTTATTTTATAATTCCTTAGTGTGGGTACCTCGGATGTACGGATCTTCGGGCCAAGGGCTTGTTGCCTTGTAGCCTTTTACACCGCATCCTGGGCATGCTTGGCAACGTCCTAGGCCGTCCTCGGCATGCCAAGCAACGTCCTCGGACGGGGCACTAGGGGTCCCACATCGAAGGAAAACCCCCCTACTTGCTGCATTATAAGCTGTGAAGCGAAGGGAGTAGTGTACCATTGGTTTAGTTATTCGAATAACTATAAACCGATGGTACACTACTCCCTTCGCTTCATAGCTTATAAGGCAGCAAGTGGGAGGGTTTTCCTTCGATGTGGGACGCCTAGTGCCCCATCCGAGGATGTTGCTTGGCATGTCGAGGACGGCCTAGGACGTTGCCAAGCATGCCCAGGATGCGGTGTAAAAGGCTACAAGGCAACAAGCCCTTGGCCCGAAGATCCGTACATTCGAGGTACCCACACTTAGTTATTAAAGAAGAGGGTGATTTGAACTCTGGCAATATTTTTTCTAATACTTGCATGAATAAGGTTATCCTAAAAGAATTAATTCCAAATTTAAAGTTAAAAAGTCAATTGTATTTGTACACCTAAAAGAAATTTCATTTTTATTTTTATTTTGATATTTTAATCATTTATTTTAGTGCTGATCCTATTCAAATGGTTATATAACTCATTTAGGCATAAAACTGACCTATGTCGTATCCATATGTGACATTTTAACTTACCAATAAATAAATAAAAATATAACACCCTAACTTATACAACATAAAACAAAAAACAAAAAGGTGCACTCATGACTACAAGATTAAGAGAGACAAAATTTTACATTTTTAGTGGCCGTGTAAGTTCACCTTTAATAAGCTTCAGTGGCCATCTCAGTTCACCTTTAATTCCAGATAAGTATAACCGTAAATTAAACATAGAATTTCAGGTTATCTATAAAAATTGTAGATAAAAATCATATAGTATATAATAAAAAGGCAACAAATACACAAAATCTATTCAATTCGATAAAAAAAAAAAAAAAAAAAAAAAAAAAAAAAAAAAAAAAAAAAAAAAACTTGCAAGATTGTAGGTAAGGTAGAGAGGAGAATGAAAGAATCAGCAAAAAATTGTAAGGTATGTAGTAGAAAGAAAAATAAACCAAAAAATTGTGTATATATAGACAGAGAGAATTTTAAGTTGTGTAGAATTTTTTTTTTTTTTTTTGAGTAAACAGCAACACTAATTAGACTTCATACGAAAATAGTAATATTAATGTTTTAAACTAGGTTTATAATACATTATTTAACCAGAGTACAACTACAAAAGGGTCTAACCTTTGTAGTTGTAGACTGAGGTTATAAACAACGAACACTAAACACACACAACCAATGTGGAATAAATATCCATTTTTTAGGTGAAAATCAAACACTATCTTTGGCTACTTTATTATTAGGACATAGATAGCATAGGATCATGTTTATCCTTAAAAAACAAAACAAAACCAAACCGTAGTCTAAAAGAAAAAACAAAAAAGAAGCTTGATACACAATATTATTTTAAAAAATATATATTATTTGGTTTTACGTTTTTATTTTTATCTCTTTTCTTAAAAAAAAAAAAAAAAATTCTATACTAGTATTTAGCATTTAAATTATTTTTTTAATCTCTTTTTTTATTATTTAATTCTATCTTATTAATTTTAAGCTTTGTTGATAATATTTTGATAGACACTATTGTAGGATGTTGTTGTATGGCACCAACAAACTAATTTAATCTCTAAATTTTATGTAGATTGCATATTTTGTTAAAACACTTACTATTATTTATCCAAAGAAATTGATAAGAACAAATAAAGTGTTGTTTTGATCTAAAAATTACTGCAATTTGATGTAACCATTTGGCACAATCATAACTTCTAAGCCCTTTTTGCAATATGGTGGCACAACCACAAATTTTAAGTCATTTTTGCAATTTAGTGTAGCTATTTGGCATAACTACAGTTTTTAATTCTAACTTTTATTATATACTATAATATATGATATGATATGATATGATATAAAAAACTATCAAAAAAATCGATTGTTTTTTTTTTTTTTTTCCATAAAAACTTTCTAAATATATTTCTTAAACTAATACACTGAAAGCATTCATTAACTTTTTACCAAGAGATAATACCAATAGCACAAAGATTTCAATCTTAACTTAGTTTGGTGTCCCTTATTATGATGATCCCAAACCTCTTCTTTTTCTTTCCGGACTCTAGTCCTCAAGGCCTCAACCGGTCAACTCTCCTCTCCACCGTTACCCACCACCTAATCACTCTATCACATTTATCATAATCAGATATTCTCTTCTCACCCCAACCGTCATTGGAAATGAGATTGCATTACATTTGTATTAGATAGCATTAATTACGTACATAACATATGTTGGTTTTAGACCCCTTAAAAACAACCAGATTGCGTAGCCTAGATTAATTAACCAAGTTGTTACTTACTCAAATTAAATAATTCTAGGTTAAAACAATCAAATAATCATATCATGCATATAAAACATATAAAGCAGCGGAAATAATAAAGAACACAAGATATGATCACTCAGGAAACCACACGGAAAAACCTGGGGAGGATTTTACCTACCGATCCTCAAGGCAAACCGGAATCCACTAAGAAAGAATTGAAGTTCTTACAAAAGGACTTACAAGCTCCCCACTTGACTTCCTAATGCTACCCACCAGTAAAACTTCCTGACACGACCACGCGCAGGCTCCGAGTCCACGAACTACTTCTTTCTTTGAATCCCTCAATCAGCTACAAGCTCCCCGCTTGTTTATCTTTTAAGTTCCAATGGTTTCAACCTTGTTGATCATCAAGATGTTGAAATAATCTCTTCCTTGAAAACCCTAAGTTTATGTGAAGGAAAGCTCCTCAAAGATCTCACAAGAGATTCACATAAACAGCAAATATGAGCAACAAAGACTTAGAGAGGTTTGGGTACAAAACCCTAAAAATAAAAGGAGGTACAAGAGGCACTCTAATCTCTCTCACAAAGTCTCAAAAACGTTCTAGGGTTTTCCTTATATATAGGAGTGTTTTACTTGAACCCCAAGACGTTTAAATAGAGTTTGGGCTGAGCTGGAACTCTGCAGAAAATGCATCTGACCCGAGATTCGATCGATCGAGTCTATCCTTCGATCGATCGAGCCAGGCAGAAATGCTCCAATACATCTGCAGTCACTCGATTCCAACTTTACAATATTTAATCAACTTTGAGCAAGCCTAAATAAGACTAAACACATTGTTTTGATCATGGTTTGCCAATATTACACATTAGAGTTCTAAATACATAAAATCCTAAATCTTTAGAACCTAACAAACTCCCCCTTTGACAATTCGTGACAAAACACAAATTAAAAGCTCAAAGTTTACAAAGTAAAAGCCCTTTACAAAAAGTAATGCTCATAAACCAAATTCAATCCTAACTACTATCCATCAGTTGCAAGTGTAGACAGCAGCCAAATCGAATGCACCTGTATATTCCTGAAACACTCAACAAACGCATAAACGCATGTGTGATAGAAAAATAGTAAATCAACAAATAAATTCTTGACTTCACAAAACACAAAACAAAGACATATATCATGAGTAACTCATAAAAATAAATCAATGAGCAGTGAACAAGAAATAGATATAAAAACATAAGTAAACTAACTCTCCCTCTAAGTCAGATACAACAAAAAGTTTTTATTTTCTACCCTTTCAAAAATAATTTCAACTCTCCCTAAACAAGACAAACATGATTCCCATAAATCAATAATTTCTCCCCCTAAACAAGACAAACATGATTTAAATCAATAATTTCTCCCCCTTTTTTGTCACATATTGACAAAGACAACTCATACAAAGAGTAAACAGTCAACACACGCAACAAAGGATAAGAGAAAATAGAGAATCCAGGGGAACACAAAACAATTCAACTCTATAGGAAATAGAGGCAGCTCCCCCTATGAACAACACAGGTTAAAAAAAACTTTTCTCCCCCTATAAAAATAGGAAAAACAAAACAAGTTGTGGGAAAAACAGTTTTGGGGAAAAATAAAGGGGGTGGGGGAAAATCAGCAACAGCAGCAGCATCACCAACAGGATCAGGACCATCCTCACCAACAGGACCAAAGATAAAAACACACAAACCAAAGTTAAAAACTAAGGTGAGGATACACATGAAGAAAAAATATTCTCTCTTTCAATAAAATGCAAACATAGCATTATGTGACCCATAAACAGTTGCATGAGTAGAGAAAATATTTGCACATTGATTATCCATCATATCTCTTAAGAAAAATATTTTCTATAGTTCACACATAAAAAAGGCATATACTAGAAAGTACATTGCTCAAAAATTAATCAATCAATTTTTGATCAAGTTGAGTACCCAATGTAGTAAAGTGTATGTATGCTATGTGTGAAAACAATGAGAGATATGACTGCAAAACTGCAAGATGGATACAGAAATCAATGCAATGCATGTGAATCCTAAACATAAACCAAGGGCAGACTGCAAGTTAGCACAAAAACAATATAGAATAAAAATCTATATGATGCATGAACAATTACAATGACATGATGCATGTATTAATGCAATAAAATATTAAGTTCAATTGAGATCAAATTGACAAAATTGGCTTGAGCAGTGAATTTCTATAAAAAATCCCAGAAATTGAAAACCACTTGTTGAAATTTTTAAAACAAATTGATGAATTAAGCATTACAAAACACAGCACATAGATTATAATGCCTAATTTCATCAAGACAACAAGTCAATTTCATAAAATTCAACTCAATTTCACAAAAGCCCCAATTCGGATCAAGAACTAGAATTTTCAATTTCTCAAACTCAAAATTGATCAAATTAAACTATTAAGAACATGTTTATAGTGTGTCCCCACAAAAACCCATTGATCAATTACACAAAAGTTGGTCTGAATCATCACAAATCCTAAAAAGAAAAAGTTCCAAAAATCTCCATTAAATGCATGAAAAAATGCATGAAAACTTGAAAATAAGTTGAAAGGAAGGGCAAAAGAGTCTTACCGGCTAGAGGAAAGAGATTTCTTACAAAAAATCCGGAGGAAAATGACAAAAAATTTGAATAGTAGAGCTTGCCAAGTCGGAGAGAGAGAAAAGTCTTGAAAAAGTTTTGAAAGGTACTTTGAAAAAGTCAGATCTGAAGTTTTAAAAAACCTTTTCCACGATCTTCGATCGATCGAAAATTACATTCGATCGATCGAATGTTCCAGTCATTTTAGAACAATCTGGGACACTTTTTCGATCGATCGAAAATCACACTGGATTGATCGAAATGGGCAGAGGCTCACTAAAATTTTGAGAAAAATCACTGTTTTGAAAAATGCAAACCCAATTTTGAAAACAACTCCTCAAAGCATTTGAACAATGAAATCAAAATGCATGAGTATGAGATGGAATGCTTTTTCAAAAAACCCAAAAATTTTTTAAACCCAATTTTCTCAAAAACAAGTTTCAATCATCCTCCCATTTAATTTTCTCAAGCAACAAATATGTTGTGCACAAATCTCAAGATATTTTCAAACTTGAAACACATTTTGCATTAAAATTAAGGAACTTTTAATCTTGGATGGCCACAACAAAATTACACACAACATAATGTACCAAGTTTAGCAAAGAGTAACTTGTGTAGTGTGTGCAACTAGCAAAAGCTTGGGATACATGTGAGGTGATATGTGAATAGCAATCAATCACAAAGTCTACAAAATTCATCACATAGAATTTAAAAGAGACTATCACCTAAAGAGTTACATCCTATAACTCTCACATCTCCTAGAACAAACGCTTGCAATCATGTAAGTTTCTTGAATTTTTGCCTTTTATTTATGTGAATTGGCATCAAGCCTAATAGTACACACCGGTTTGAATTAAGTGAATTGGCATCAAGCCTAATAGTACACACTAGTTTTAATTTAATTGAGGATACACCTTATATTCTTTTTGTGCATGTGCTACACTTTCTTGAGCACAAAATCTTATGATATGCACTAAGGTGTTCATGATTGGCTAGTGAACAGTGGTGAGATAGTTATTTATGCCTTTCTCAAAAGGATCAAGTCCGACAGTCGAAGATCATGTGACTTCAAGATTAAGACAAAGTGATTGAAAACTACACACATCTTCCCACACAACACGCACTACAAAGCTTCAACTAGTCAAGTGCAATGAATAAGCTCATCCAAGCTAGACAAGGTACATAAACATGTTATGTAAAAATAATATGGCCAATCCTTGATTATAAATCCAAGATCTATAATACAAAACAAAAAAATCTTTTTGTTTTTAACAAACGTTATAACCACTTGTTGAGATTTTGAAAAAAATTTATGACCAAACAAAAAAAAACACACATTGTGCTAAATGATCAATGCAAATGCAATGCATGACAGTGCTTAACTAAGCTATAGAGGGTACACAAACAAGAAATATCAATTTCTTAATTAACCCATGAGTACATGTACAAACTAGTACATAAATTCAAAAATAGCTTAGCACATTTATAACACATGCTATTCAAGTTTCACCACAATGTCAAGTATGTTCTAAATCAAGAGAGATATTAAAACTCATGTAATCCTCAAGAAAAATAAAACAAGACACAAAATAAAATATTTTTGTCTTTTTGAAAACTTTCAATATTTTTGGATTTTTTTTAATAAAAAAAACTAGAAAAAAGAAAACAACCAAAAACAAAAACAAGACATGTCCACAAACAATAGAAAGAATTAAAACAGGGACAAGTCAGCAACACTCACCTTAAAGGATCTTTTCTCACCCATATAGCACGAGTCTTCGGCTTTGTAGGTGAAAATCCATGAGAAGCAGAGTGTATTTGAGGAATTACACCAATCTTTTGAGAGAGACTGAAATCCTGCAAATTCCTTTCACAAGCCAACAAGCTCAAATTTTTCAAAAGAATATGAAACAATTTATATGGACTTATGGCAGGAGAAATATTATCACATATCCTAGATTGACATACAGAATGCTTAAGTTTCAACTTATGACAATTAGGACGAATGTGACCACGAACACAACAAAAGTGGCAATCAGGAACAAATTTAGGAACATCAGTATTCCTAACAGCAAATCTAGTCTCAGATTTTGATTTTTGCCTCAACAAAGAACAATTTGGTCTAATATGACCAACAACATCACAATGGTGACAAGTAGGCACAAAAACAAATTTATTATGCTCTCTAACAATAGGATTAGACATAGGTTTAGAAACTTCAGCGTTAACATAAAACTTTTACCTTTGTCTAACCTAGCAAAATAAGCCTTTTCTTTATTATTCCTCTTAAAAGGAGGGATATAAACTTTTTCAGTTTTAGGCTTAATAGAAACAGAAACACTTCTGTTATCATCAGTAGGCTTGGTATTAGTCAAATTTTCAATTTTAGCTTTAGATTCAACTAACTCTTGTTCCAAGCTTTTCATCTTCTCATCTTGAGAGGAAATTTGATTTCTCAAAAATTCATTCTTTTTATTAGATTCATCTAATCTAACAAGCAATTCCTCTTTTTCAAGATTAGCCAATTTTAACTCTTCCTTGAATTTCTTAGAAATTTTCAAAGATTTAGATAATTCCTTACGAAGAGTTTCAAAAGCATCAAAAAAATCAGCACAAACAATAGTGTCATTTTTATTCAAAACATCACAGGCATCAATAAAATCAGCAGAAACATGAGCAGAAACATGATCAGAAAGACACTTCAAATTATCCATGACAACAGGGGTCAAGGATCAGCTCTTAGATCAAAAGATCTAAAACAAGAAGAGCTACCCGCTCTGATACCACTTGTTGGTTTTAGACCCCTTAAAAACAATTAGATTGCGTAGCCTAGATTAATTAGCCAAGTTGTTACTTAGTCAAATTAAACAATTCTAGGTTAAAACAATCAAATAATCATATCATGCATATAAAACATATAAAGTAGCGGAAATAATAAAGAACACAAGATATGATCACCCAGGAAACCACACGGAAAAACCTGGGGAGGATTTTACCCACCGATCCTCAAGGCAAACTGGAATCCACTAAGAAAGAATTGAAGTTCTTACAAAAGGACTTACAAGCTCCTCGCTTGACTTCCTAATGCTACCCACCAGTAAAACTTCCTGACACGACCACGCGCAGGCTCCGAGTCCACGAACTACTTCTTTCTTTGAATCCCTCAATCAGCTACAAGCTCCCCGCTTGTTTATCTTTTAAGTTCCAATGGTTGCAACCTTGTTGATCATCAAGATGTTGAAATAATCTCTTCCTTGAAAACCCTAAGTTTATGTAAAGGAAAGCTCCTCAAAGATCTCACAAGAGATTCACATAAACAGCAAATATGAGTAACAAAGACTTAGAGAGGTTTGGGTACAAAACCCTAAAAATAAAAGGAGGCACAAGAGGCACTCTAATCTCTCACACAAAGTCTCAAAAACATTCTAGGGTTTTCCTTATATATAGGAGTGTTTTACTTGAACCCCAAGACGTTTAAATAGAGTTTGGGCTGAGCTAGAACTCTGCAGAATAACGCATCTAACCCGAGATTCGATCGATCGAGTCTATCCTTCGATCGATCGAGCCAGGCAGAAATGCTCCAATACATCTGCAGTCACTCGATTCTAACTTTACAATATTTAATCAACTTTGAGCAAGCCTAAACAAGACTAAACACATTGTTTTGATCATGGTTTGCCAATATTATACATTAGAGTTCTAAATACATAAAATCCTAAATCTTTAGAACCTAACAACATATACCAATAAGCCTATAGATTAGGTACAAGAGATATATCGATAAGTCTGAGGACATAACTTTTACCACAACTTTGTATACAATATCTATGAGTGAAGAAAAATGATATTTATAATGATATCATTGTCACTTTAACTACTTAACCTTCATTGACAATAATTACCATGACTTTGTGCATTGACAATAATCACGATAAACTCTGTGAGTAACGGAAAAAGATATATATAATGATGATAGGCCAATAATGTATTGACCCTTTGTGATGAATTAATCAATTAATTAGTCAAGTTAATTAATTAATTCAATTTGCATGCAACAAGCGTGGTAGCATAAACAAATCACTAACTAAGATAAAATGCAGCGGAAATTAAATTGACACGGTGATTTGTTTACGAATGGGGAAAACATGCATGGAAAAAACTCCACTGGGTGATTTTAAGGTCACCACTCCTAAGAATTCACTATTATCACAACAAGCGGTTATAAGTAAGGGAATCCCAGTACCTTATACCAACCTACAGTTGAACCCTTACCCCAGTACCCAATTGGATTTGTTCTATAATGACAATCTCTCACTTCAATGCACGGCTCCCAGTACGTGACTAATTAATTTGATGCGTGGATCCCAGTACGCGGCTTACTCACCAACTTGAGAAAGATGTTGACTGCAAAGTTCTTCAGTTCATCAATACGATGAAGATCACAAATCTCCTTGCTTACAAAACCCTACAGTGTACAAAAACAATAGTTTCTTAAAGAGAAAGATGAACTAGGGCATATGTCTCTGGTTCACAATATGTTTGTGAAAAACTTTTGCATTGAGTTGCATTAGCTGTGACGGCCCTTAAAACAATCCTTATATATGTTTAGGATTGTGAGAAAAGAAAGTCCAAACATTTATTCACGGATTTGAGTGAAATCAACTCTGAAAAACCGAATTTAATAAACCTCGACAGATAACCTATCTATTGAGCAGCTATCGAGTATTGGGTTGAAATAACTTTTTAAACCTCGATAGATACTAGCTGTTGAGTTTTGAAATCTAGCACTTCTTTACTTGTTTTTTGGACAGACTTACATGGCTTTAACACTTGATTTTGAAATCTTGTTCCTTAAAGCATTAAACACATCCTAGATCTACCCAATTACAAATAAAGTGTGTTTTGTCAAAAAATTAGCCAATTCTGTATTGATATATGTTCCTAACAAATGATACCATTGTCACCTTAACCTTTTTTGAGAAGGAAGCTTTCATGTATTATAAAATCAAATCACGGCTGAATAAGCCATTACAAATTGGCGAATATCTGGTGGTACATCTTCCATCCAGACAGTGAAATTAGGCTCTTTAATAGCCCACCTTGCTAGTGCATGTGCAACATTATTTCCATCACGACGTACATGAGTAAAACTAAGGAAATTAAAAGAGTTTTGTAAATTTTTAACATCCTGAATAAAACGGCCATGCAGAGCCAGTGACGGGTTTGGTTCCAAAAGCTCCTTGACTATTGTTTCTGCATCACCCTCCAATATCACTTTAGTAATACCAACCTCCAGCGCAAATTCAGTAGCTCTCCGGGCTGCAAAAGCTTCAACTTGAGCCACTGTTGTAGGGAGAAGGACTTGTTGCACCATTGAAGCCATAACAGCTCCTTCGGGGTTCCTTATGATTACACCAAGACCGGCTTTGCCCTGTTGATTTAACACTGCTCCGTCATAGTTCACTTTGTAAACTCCTTGCTCCGGCGGCTTCCATCTGGTATGGTTTCTGTGCTGCGGTGTCACTGCAACCAGGTGGATGCGCTGAAACTCAGCTTTTCTATCTTTAGACAAAGATAGAATCTGGTTCAGAGGACAAGCTGTTTCATTGAAAGGCAGCTGGTTTCGCCGGTTCCAAACTGCTGAACTTGTAAAAGCCAAGAGCTCTGCATCCCTTCTTTCTAGGAAAGCTCTCTTGAAAATGTTTGTCACGGTACTCCCCTGCATCTCCAAAAGCCACCTCCAGTGAGGGTCTGCGGTCCACATAGTTTGCACCTCAGGGCAAAAGAAAAGAGCGTGTAGGCAGTCCTCCTCCCCTGCCTTGCAAATATCGCATTGCCCATCCTGGGCAATCTTCCTACGCAGTAAGTTTTTCTTCACGGGCAGAGCGTCTTTGCTAATTCGCCATACAAAATTTTTTATTTTGCTAGGCACCTCCAGGTTCCACATTTTTTTCCAATATTCCCCATCTTGGCCTGTGCTCTGAAATTGGGCAGAATTTTCCAGCAAGAATCGGTAACCCGACTTCACAGAGTATACACCCGCGGGGGTGTATGGCCATATCAAGGTGTCCGGTTGGGTTGTTGAGCTAAGTGGGATGTTTTTTATCATCTCAGCTTCTTTCACATTGAAGACATGGTCAATTATATTATTTCTCTAGCACTTAGTACTTGGATTTATTAGAACCTCCACATAGGAATTTTCCTGACCATATAAGACCGGTGTAATAACTCTGGCAGATGTTTTTGATGGCAACCAGTTATCACCCCATATCCTCACCCTTTTCGCATCACCAATTCTCCAAAGTGCACCTTTTAAGATAACATCACGGCCTTTTAGGATGCTTTTCCAAGCATATGAAGCGGAGGAGGAATCTTTCGCTTCGAGAATTGTTCCCCTAGGGAAGAACCTTGCTTTGAACACCCTATAGAATAAGGAATTGTCATCTTGGAGTAATCTCCATGCCAATTTTGCAAGCATCGCTTCATTGAACATTGTCAAGTCTTTAAACCCCATACCTCCTTGGCCCTTGTCTTGACACATGTCCCCCCATTTTACCCAATGAACTTTCCTCCTTTCATCCCTTTGTCCCCACCAAAATTTTCTAATGAGAGTCTCAATCTCATGACATAATGTAGTTGGGAGTTTGAAACAACTCATTGTGAAGGTGGGTATTGCTTGGATCACTGACTTAATGAGAACTTCCCTTCCGGCTTGAGATAGCAGCTTGCCCTCCCACCCTTGAAGTCTCTTCCAAACCTTTTGCTTCAATCGGTCAAAACTTGCCCTTTTATTCCTTCCTACCAAAGCCGGTAATCCCAAGTACTCCTCGTACTGCTTCAACTCATTTACCCCAAGGAGATCCATAATTTCCTTTTGCAACTCACTTGGAGTAGATTTGCTGAAAAACAAAGCAGTCTTCTCCCTATTTAATTTTTGTCCCGACACCCTCTCATAATTTGACAAAATCTCCATTACTTTCTGACAATCATGAGTAGTAGCCCTACAAAATAAAAGGCTGTTGTCTGCAAAAAATAGATGGGTCAGTTTGGGACCACTGCAACATATAGAAACACCCTGTAGTTCACCTCTCTCAATAACCTTTTGGATCATTCTGTGAAAACCCTCTGAACAAAGCAAAAAAAGGTAAGGAGACAGTGGATCTCCTTGACGTATGCCACGACCCGACTTGATATCTCTAAATGGTTCCCCATTGATCAATAAGGAATATGAAACTGAAGTGATACACTCCATGACTAGAGCCACCCACCGATCATTAAACCCCATTTTGATCATCACATCTTTCAAGAAAGACCATTCCACCCTATCATAGGCCTTGCTCATGTCAAGTTTGAGCGCCATGTATCCCGAACTACCAGAGTTGTGATTCTTCATATAGTGCAATGTCTCGAAAGCCACAAGGATGTTGTCTGTGATCAGTCGACCTTTGATGAAAGCACTTTGATGCTCTTAAATTATTTGAGGAAGCACCTTCTTTAACCTGTTAGCAAGGACTTTTGAAAAAATTTTGTAAAGCACGTTACAGAGGCTAATAGGTCTATATTCAGTGACATTTTCAGGATTTTTTTTTTTTTTGGGAATTAGAGTGATGAAAGTGTGATTAAGAGGCTTTGGCAAAGTACCCGAATTCAGAAAAATAAGTACATCATGAATTACATCACCTCTTACCAACTCCCAAAAATTCTGGTAAAAAAGTGGCGGCATTCCGTTCGGGCCTGGAGCCTTGAGTGGCGCCATCTGCTTCAGTGCACTTTCTACTTCCCATGCCTGAAATTCTCCAGTCAAAGTCTCATTCATTTCCACTGTTACTACCTGTTGAATAGAATCCAAGTCACCCACCGAAGCTTCTGGGTTGGATGAGGAGAACAGCTGTTGATAATAATCAATGAAAATGGTTGAAATCTGATCCGGTTGAGTGCACCAGATGTTTGAATGATTTTTTATCCTCGTAATAAGATTCCTCCGACTTCTCTGAGTTGCTCTGCTATGGAAAAAACGGGTGTTGCGGTCTCCGTCTTTGAGGTACAAAGTATCTGACCTTTGGCGCCACATTCTCTCTTCTTTGTCCATGAGTGAATTAATTTCCTTCTTCAGCAGAATAAGTTTGTCTGAGTAACCCCTCTGCAATGCCACTTTCTCAACCCGTACCAACTCTTTTCGTTTTTTCTCCAGCTCACTTCGTACACTACCAAAGCAATCTTTGCTCCATTTTTTTAAAGCTTGCCCACACTTTTCCACTTTTTTTATCACTCTTGTGGACCCTTCTTCTTCATAGCTGATCTACCAAACTCCCTCCACGGTTTCTCCACACCCGTTATCACCTAACCACATCTCTTCAAATCTAAAGATTTTTTCCTTTCGCAAGAGACCCAACTTCGACTGTTCTATCCACAAGAGCTTGTGATCGGAGGTTGTGCTATCCACATGATTAACCCAGGTCCCTGGATATTTCACAAACCAATCATACGAGACAACAGCTCGATCCAACCTCTCCCATATCGAGACCCCACTGTTGAAATGCTTACTCCAGGTGTATGGAGAGCCCTTGTAACCAATATCTATAAAGCCGCACTCATCCAGTACTTCACGGAAGAGTTGCATTTGTCCCTGTGGTCATATTCTTCCTCCAAGCTTCTCAGATTGTTTCACAATCTCATTGAAATCCCCGGCGCACAGCCAAGGTAATGAGCTCTGTTGGTGTAAACTCCGTAAGAGGTCCTATGATTCATGCCGTTTATGTGTTTCCGGTTCACCGTAAAAACCGGTAAAATGCCAAGCTGCCTCTGAATCCTTATTTATGATCGCATCGATGTGGTTCAAGGAAGAAGAAACTACATCAACCGATATATCATTCTTCCAGTACATAACCAACCCTCCACCTTTATTGGCCCTCTGCACAAAGGATTTTTTGTCAAAACGAATCCGATCCTTGACATAGTCTAGCCTTGCTTCATCCGCTAGCGTTTCGGCTAAAAACACTAGAGTGGGAGCTTTTGCCTGCACCAAATCCGCAAGCTCTTGAACTGCCAGAGGGTTCCCAAGCCCCCTGCAGTTCCAAACGAAGCAACTCATGGCTCTTGGCGGGGCTGTACAACAGCCTCCGCCAATATTGGGAAGTTTTCTTTATCCTCGTGTGAAACCTGAAGCTTCTTACATGGTAACTCACGAAGATCATTAGACATATCCATGAGACGTTTTGCACCAATGTGTTCCTCAGTGCTGGGAGTTGAGCCTGTACTAACTCGTAAGAGACGTTTCCATTTTGGCTATGGAAAAATCTCCGAGGTTTTGAGAGCTTGGGAGTAATTGGAGACATCACGTAGTGGGACTGCATGTTCTACATGGCTGTGATGCACACGTGGTGGGGTCAAAACTTCAGTCTCATTGGTGGCCAGCTCAACCCTGAGATTCTCCATATCGAATAAAGAAGAGATTTCCTTCTAGCAAAAATCCGTGCTTGGAGACTCCTCATAAATGCCGAGATCTTTGTCAATTTCCCTTAGTTTCTGCGCAAAGTACTCTCCCTTCTTTCCGTGATCATGAACTGGGGGATTTGGATTCTCATTAAAGTTTGTGGAAATATGGGAGTTTTGGTTTGGAATCTCCACAGAATCTGCCTCCATATCTGTACTTTCCTTGTTAGGAGTCATCACCGTGTTTGACCTTTGAATCGGATTCGACCTTGGCCTAAGGTGCTCCTCCCTACGCCGCCGTGTTGAAGAGTTCTCTGTCCTTCCCTCATAGAAACCTGACACTCGGACAACATTCTTCCTTGAAGGTCCCGATTGGATTGCTCGAATCCATGAACCAAATTGTTGCTCCTCTGGCCTAAGAGTGCCTTTGCTTTGTATCCATAAATCACAGTCCCTGTCACTATGGTCAAAACAACCACACCAATAGCATATGTTAGGTAATCTTTCATACCTGAAATTGATCCATATTTTTCCACCATCCTCGAATATAACAATTCTTCCTCGGCAAAGCGGTTGAAAAACATCCAGTGTGACTCGTACTCGGATGTAACTGCCTCCCTCACATTCTGTAACGCTAGAGGACTGATCAACCCGACCAATGGCTTCACAAATATCTTCAGCAACTGACTTATTTCTGTATCCAATTGGGATGTTATGCACTTGAACCCAAAAGGATGCCTTGTCCAGCTTTAAATCATCCAGAGGAGTTTTTCTATCATATCTTTCGAGAACACACAAACTTTTATCAAAACTCCATGGCTCGCTGGGTAGGATACGATCCACAACCTCCTTATTATCAAAAATGAAAAGAACCCTATGAGATCCTTCGTTGCTCACTGTAAAGCCATTGTCTGCTCTCCACAGCGACTTGAAGGTTCGAGCAATTGCATCCATATTCAGTGCCCTTTTAGTGAGGAATAGAGTTGCTATAACATGCTCTTGTGAACAGTGATCTCTTTTGACACATAGATCGTCCCCCTCTCTCTTAGACAAGGACAAGCAATTCCAGTGTTTTGTAAGTTCTTCCATAGAAGTTACGAGCAAAACCCTAGAAAAAGAACTGAATAAAATTCTGAAAACTAAAAAAAAAAACTGTTTCCCAATCCCCTGAAAGAAAAAAGAAAACCACGAGCCCTACACGCAACGTTGTTACGAGAGGGGAGAAAAAACCTTACAAGAAGGTACTACAATTTTACTGCCTGAGAGAAGGAGGAGGACCACCTTTCTCAGCTACAGAGAAACCCTAGTTTAGAGGAAAAACTTTGTTAGATAAAATAAAAGTATTAGCAGAGGGCTAAAGAAAACTTGTCACCTTAACTTGACAATAAGTCAATAATATTGCTTTTCACTAGTACATTTTATGAGGTTGCTTTCTTAAATATTTCTTTGCAGGCTGCTAGGCCAAAGTCAATATAAATTAAATTGCAAGGCTGTGTGATAATTAATTAGTTGAAAATTGGTCCCGTATGAATGACCAAAATTCCCTGATTTCCAGCTATTTAACGGATTAGAATTTACTTCTTGTATTTACCATTATTGACATTTTATTTAAAATTTAAAATAAGACAGGGTTATATACAATTTTAAATAAATTATATTCAATCTAAATATCCCTTTAAATTGAAGAACGTCTTAGTCGGTTAGTCCCCTCTTAGTTTGTGTCCTCTAAATCTTTAGCATAACAATCCATTATATATGACGCATCATGAGGATCAAATCTATCCTCAAGATTTGGTAACGAAATCCAAAATTATGAAGCGACAAGCTAAATCAAAAGTTGATAAATGACTTGATTTTATCAACTAGCTAGTCTCCAGTTTTGTTTTGAGATGATTTTCATTGATTTTCAGCTTGCTTTAGAAAATTAAAATGTCCAAGTTGATGATCCAGGCTAGGGAATGTAACGTCCTAATTTCAAACGAATAAACAAAGATGTATATGTCTTTGTTACCTCTAGAAGTTTAGAAGCCAATGTTGACCCATCACATGTGTCCTATCAAGCATACATCAAACAATAAATTGGGATAAACCTTTCCTCACGTCAGAACCAGCAGTTTTAATGTTTAGAGAACATAGGCTATTTTGATGATATCGAGAGAGGGAAAAGTTTATTATGAAAAATAAAATATCTGCAAGAGAAATGTGGGATTTGTGTTGAGTGTACAACGTACAAGTGTAAATGAAATCTCATATTGAATAGTGATGAAAAATAAGTATCAATTAAGTTATAAAATTTATTTAAAAAATTAAAACCTTAAGAGATAAGTATAGACGTAGTTCCAAGATTACTAAAAACAATAAAATAAAATAAATTTATGGTCATATGCTACTCAACGTCCCAACCAATATGTTAAATGAATGAACGAATGAAAATGAGTTTACCTATGTGCTGTATCAGAATTTAAAGTAATTACCAAGAATACAATAAAGAGAAAGTAAAACAAGATAGCTTGAATTATGAGAAAGTTTAGGAAATAAACAAAGGTTCTAGAGAAGTAACAAACTTGAGGATCAAACTCAAATGAGAATGTTAGGGACCACAATTTGACTCCCTAAAACCACTCTAAAAACAAGCCCACATGGTGTGATGTCGAATGCCATAAAAGATTTGAGTGTGTTTTTCTCATCACCAATTAGTTTGAGGTGGAATGACACAGCTCACGATCCGACAAAAGATATCAGAGCCAAGGTCATGGGTTTGAGTCACGGGAGTGTTATTGTGAGGGAGAGATTGTTAGGGCGACCACAATTTGACTCCTTACAACCACTCTAAAAACAGGCTTGCATGGTGTGATGTCGAATGCCATAAAAGATTTGAGTGTGTCTTCCTCATCACCAATTGGTTTTAAGGTGGAATAGCATAGCTCACGGTCCGACAGAGGAGAAGAATGTTTGAAGCGTAGCAGCTATAGCTTCAAAACAATTTCTTTTATATGCTTTAAATAGAGAGTGGGGCAAAATTTCCAACAATTCGTAAAAGAAAAATTGAGGTCTGGGATTGAATATGTATATAATTTTTGTCTTTAAATTTTAGTTGTTTGGTTGAGAGAGATTAGTTGTATGGTTAAGAGAGAGTGTGTGTTTTTTTAGCTTCTCTGTGTGGGAGTTAGTGAATTCTACACTGAAAAACACCCATGGAGAAAGTGAAAGGTTACACATCAAATGAAAAATTTATTTGATCTAGATTTTTCTTTGATAAAAAATTATTTTTTATTTATTGGTTGTTGTAAATGTATGAAGTTACAAGAGTGTGTGATGTTACTTTCATAAAGGGATGGAGTTATATTCTTTAATGCATGGCGTTGCATTCTTAAGAGGTCTCTCCATCTAATTCTTAACATGTATATATATGTGAGAGGAAGACACACTTGTATTCAAGATAGATAGTAATTTATGTGGATGACCACTTAAAGAATAAAGTTTATATACTATCTTCTCTAGGCATTTCTTTATCTTCTTAATTTTCATTTTAATTTATAACACGTTATCAGCATGAGTCTCTACCCAATTTTGAAAAGGAAGTTGTATTTCAATTGTTCTTCAAACATCAAAGATTATTTATGTAGTTCTCTTAACTCACTGTAAGTTTTCTTTCTAAGAATTAATAATTATCCTATTTATTTGTCATCACATTATTTTATGCTTAAAATTGTTTTTTGTTTATTTAATGGATTATAATCTTATTGGATTCTTGCTAAAAATAAGATTATTTTTATTTTTATCTTAAGCATATTAAATTTATATGTGACACATGTCTATTAATTTTGGATATAAACTAATAAACTAATTGTGTATCAAGGGTCCTTGATGAGATCCATTTTGATATAATAAATCCTGGAGATATTATTATGGATGGCAACCATGAATCCTAGTAGGATCATGTAAAAACAGTGATTTTTATTTGCCATCATCTCCACGAAAAGTGAGTACTTTATAATAAAAGATCCCATAAATTTGTGGGAGAAATACAAATTCCAGAAGAACTTGATCATTGTAAAAGCTCAATATGATGTGCACTTGAAGTTGCAATAATCCAAAAGTGCAAGTAATTTATAATTTGGCAATTTAAAATTAGGTTAGAATTAAATTATGTGATAGAAGACACATATATCATGCCTCAAATGTGCTTCTACAGCAGCAATTTTGAGAGCATAAGTTCAAAAAAAATATTACGAACTAATAGTCTTCTAGTGGTTGAACAAGACAATGAGCTTTTGCTATAAATAAATAAAAAACCATCAATCTCACCCAATCAATTCTACCCAATTCCCTGAAGTGAATGAAACCTCATTTGAAAAACATGGAGGAAATAATGATCATGGGTGTGAATGTGGATGTGGTTGGAACAACCAGTATAGAGAGTGTAGTAATCATAATTCTTCAAAAAGGAATAATGCACCTTACCATCATAAGAATAAAAATGGCAAGGGTTTACAGAATAAACCATCAAAAGGCCATGAAAATAAGTGTTTTAGGTGCGGTATGGAAGGTCATTGGTCACATACCTGTTGTACTCCTAAACACTTGGTAAATTTGTAACAAGCCTTCATAAAAGAAAAGGGAAAAGGAATTGAAATGAACTTTGTTGATTATAATGATTTTGAAGATCCTATGAATTATCTTGATCTTCCAAATGAAGTTGATATGACTCATCTTGATGCCTCTGATTTCTTTAAGGATGATGGAAAAATTGATAACTTGATTGGTAATGGAAATGTCCATACCAATTAAAATTTTTTTTTCTATATTATCGCATTATAATAAGTATTTTTATTTCGAAATGTTTATTTACGTTTAAAGTAATAAAGTTTAATTTATGTTTTGCATATATGAAGTGGCATAGGTCTTACGGGTAAAAATTAATTCCAAGATGACTAGTAAAGAATTTTGTCTAGGAGACAGAGCAACAACTCGTATGATTAAAGATAAGAAATATTTTCAAAATTTAATATTATGCAAAGCCAATGTCAATACCATATCAGGTTCATCGAACTTAATTGAAGGCTCTAGAAGAGTGATTATTATGTTGCCAAATGGCACAAAACTTTGTATTGATGATGCTTTGTATTTTCTAAATCTAGAAGAAATTTACTCAATTTTAAGGATATACGTTATAATGGTTATCATATTGAAACCAATAACGAAGGCAATGAAGAATTTCTTTATACTATTTTAATAGTATCGGGTCAGAAGCTCAAATTAGAAAAATAGCCCATTTTCTCTTTTGGGTTATATTATACTACAATGAGAACAGTTGAAACAAATGTTGCAATACACTAGAAGTGTTTAGACCCAAAGGTTTTTATGCTTTGTCATGATTGTCTTAGACATCAAGGATCAATAATAATACGTAGAATTATTGAAAACTCTCTTGGACATCCCCTAAAGAACCAAAAGATTCTTTAACCAATTGATTGTCCACGTAGTGCATGTTCTCTAAGTAAATTAATTATCAAACCTTCACCTTCAAAGATTGTTGTTGAATGCCCATCTTTCTTAGAAAGAATTCAAGGTGATATTTGTGGACATATACACCCACATTGTGGTCCATTTAGGTATTTTATGGTTTTTGCTAGGCTTCTTGCTCAAATAATTAGGTTGCGAGCACAATTTCCTGATTATCCAATTAGGAAAATTTGTTTAGATAATACTAGTGAATTTACATCTCAAGCTTTTGATGACTATTGCATATCAATTGGAATTCATGTTGAACATCATGTTGCCCATACACATACTCAAAATGGTTTAGCTAAATCACTTATCAAAAGACTTCAAATTATTGCTCTACCTTTGCTTATGAAATCAAAATGACCTATTTATGCTTAGGGCCATGCTATATTACATGTTGCATCATTAGTTCGCATTAGCCCAACTACTTATCATAATTTCTCGCCATTGCAATTTGTACTTGGCCAACAACCAAATATTTTTCACTTGCGCACATTTGGTTGTGCTGTATATGTACATATTGCACCCCCACAATACACTAAGATGGGTCCTCAACGTAGACTTGAAATTTATGTGAATTTTGATTCCCCATCCATCATTAGATATCTTGAACCTATAATTGGTGATATTTTTAAGGCATGTTTTGGGGATTTTCATTTTAATGAAACAATCTTCCCACCATTAGGGGGAGAAAAATAGTTGCCTGAAGCACGACATGAGATTACTTGGAATATTTTGACGTTATCTCATCTTGATCCTCGTAGAAGTCAATGTGAATTGGAAGTTCAAGGGATTATTCATTTGCAAGGAATTGCAAATCAATTACTGGATGTATTCACTAACAGTAAGAAAATATTGAAATCTCACATTCCAGCTACTAATACTCTAGCACAGATTGAAGTCCTTGCAGGACAATCAGTTAATATAGCAGCAAATGAATCAAAGCCACACCTGAAGCGTGGAAGAACTGTCAGTGATAAAGTTAAAATTCCTCGAAAGAGAAAAGTACAAAAAAAAAAAAAAAAAAAAAAGTCGCAACCACTAAAGAGGCTATACCCAAGAAACAGGTCACAAAAATAATTAATCTATCCAAAATTTTTGAACAAAAATCTCCTGAAAATGAACCTCCAAATGAGTTATTCCCTAAAGAGGATCATGTACTTGAAAATAACAAGATCTCGATACATTATGTATATATAGAAGAAATATGGGATAGAAATAAAATTGTTGTCGACAACATATTTTCATATAAAGTTGCCCTTGATATTACTAGAAATAATGATAATGAATATGAACCACAAACCGTCGATGAATGTTGATGTTGATAATGCCTGGCCAATGTGGAAAGAGGCAATTCAAGCAGAATTAAATTCACTAATTAAACGTGAAGTTTTTGGATTTGTAGTCCAAACACCTGAAGGTGTAATGGCTATTGGATACAAATGGGTATTTGTGCGTAAACGAAATGAGAAAAATGAAATAATAAGGTATAAAGCGCAACTTGTAGCACAAGTTTTCTCGCAGAGACTTGGTATTGATTATGAAAAAGCATATGCTCCTATAATAGATGCAATTACATTCAGATTTTTTATTAGCTTGGTAGCAAAAGAAAATTTGGATATACGATTAATGGATGTTGTTACAGCATATCTATATGGACCATTAGATAATGATATCTACATGAAATTCCCATAAGGATATAAAATGCCTGAAACTTATAATCCTACATCCCAAAGTATGTATTCTATCAAGCTACAAAGATCCTTATATAGGTTAAAGCAATCCGAATGCATGTTGTATAATCGCCTCAGTAAATATCTTTTGAAAGAAGGATTTGAGAATAATCCAATTTTTCCCTGCGTTTTTATCAAAAATTCAGAATCTGGATTTGCTATTGTTGCAATATATGTTGATTATTTAAATCTCGTGGGGACTCTAGAAGAGTTAGAAGAAACAGCAAATTGTTAAAAAAAAAAAAAAATCTGAGTTTAAGATGAAAGATCTTGGAAAGAAAAAATTTTGTCTTGGCTTGCAAATTGAACATCTTCCAAATGGAATTCTTGTTCACCAATCAAAATACACAGAAAAAGTCCTGAAGCACTTTTACATGAATAATGCTCATTTTTTGAGCACTCTAATGATAGGTCGGTCAATTGATGTCAAGAGAGACCCGTTTAGACCACAAGAAGATGATGAAGAAACTCTTGGCCCTGAAGTACCATATCTTAGTGCAATTGGTGCTTTGATGTATCTTGCAAATTACACACAACTGATATAGCATTTGCAGTTAACTTACTAGCAAAGTATAGTTCTGCACCGACTTGAAGACATTAGAATGAAATTAAGCATATAGTACGTTATCTTCGTGGGATGACTAATTTGAGATTATTTTATCCAAATAGATGAAATACACATTTAGTTGGATATGCTAATGCAGGTTATCTTTCTAATCCACACAAAGGCCAATCGCAAACATGATATTTATTTACTTATGGAAATACTGCTATTTCATGGAGATCTATTAAGCAAACAATTTCTGCTACTTCCTTAAATCATGTAGAGATTATTGCAATTCATGAAGCAAGTCATGAACGTGTTTGGTTTAGATCAATAATTCAACATATTCGTGAAAACTATGGATTATCATTAATAAAAAATAGTCCAACGATATTATATGAAGATAATGCTGCTTGTATCACTCAAATTAGAGGAGGCTATATAAAAGGTGATAGAACGAACTAAGCACATTGCACCAAATTTCTTTTATACACATGAGCTCTAGAAGAGTGGTGATATTGATGTCAAGCAGGTACAATCATGTTATAATTTGGCCAATATGTTCACTAAGCCATCACCAACTGCGACTTTTAAGAAGATGGTGGACAACATTGGCATGTGTCGACTTAAGGATCTTTTTATCATGGACATTGGAACTTCTATGATCTTATGAAGGGCAGTTGATAGGCCACAAACTGAATGACCCCTTGTGATTAAACCAATTAATTAATTAGCCAAGTTATTAATTAATTAATTTATCATGCAAATGCGTGGCAGCACAAACAAATCACCAAATAACTAAATATGCAGCGAAAATTAAATAACATGGTGATTTGTTCACGAATGGGGAAAACCCTAATGGCAAAAACCCCACCGGGTGATTTTCAGGTCACCATTTGCGAAACTCCACTATTATCAAATCAAGCGGTTACAAGTAAAGGAATTCCAAGTACCTTACCAACCTACAGTTGAACCCTTACCCCAATACCCAATTGGACTTGATCTGTAGTGACAATTTCCACCTTTAATGCACGGCTCCCAAGTACGTGACTAACCAGATGCGTGGATCCCAATACGCGACTTCAAACACCAACTTAGAAGGAGAGGTTGGTTGCAAAGTTCTTCAGTTTATCCTACACGATGAAGATCAGGAAGATGCTTGGTCACAAAACCCTTTGGTGTAAATACACCGCAACTTCTTCAGAGAAGATGAACTAGGTCAAGAACTTCGTCTTTGATCATAATTTGCTTGAACAAGGATTGCTCAATGCTTTTGCAACTTGTGTCTATTATGACGGCTCTTAAAACAATCCTTTTATATGTTTAGGGTTAGAAGAAAAGAAGGCCCAAAAACATATTCACGTATCCCAAGAAATCAGATCAGAAAATCTGACTTTTTAATTCTCGACAGATAGCAGGTGTCGAGGAGCTATCGAGCAGGTGTCGAGATTTAATGATTTTGCACTTCAGCATGTTTTTCTTGGATAGACTTGATGACTTCAACACTTGATCTTGAAACCTTGTTTCTTGAAGTATTAAAAACACCTAGAACTACCAAATTATAAGTAGAGTGCGTTTTGTCAAAGGATTAGCCAACTTACATAAATAAGTATGACATATGTTCTTAACATGTTGTTAGGTTCTAAATGTTTAGAACAATTGGCAAATCGTGAACACAACGTGTCTAGATATAGATCTTAGAGTCTATAGGTTTTATTAGACAATGCTCAAGGCGATTCAAGTCAAGATTCAAGAACATACAAGCTGCAGGAAGAAGACTTCATATTCTGCCTGGCTCGATCGATCGAAGAACAGGCTCGATCGATCGAAAATCGTATCTGCAGAATTTTAAGTCGGCCCAAACAGCAGCTTAAGCCCATTAAGGATTAGGGTTTCAGATCTACTTCTCCCACTATATAAAGGAAACCCTAAGCCACGTTTTTGAGACTTTTGAGAGAGAGATTAGAGTGCCTCTTGTGCCTCCTTTTATTAGGGTTTTGTTCCCAAACCTCTCTAAGTCTTTGTTGCTCATATTTGCTGTTTATGTGAATCTCTTGTGAGATCTTTGAGGAGCTTTCCTTCACATAAACTTAGGGTTTTCAAGGTAGAGATTATTTCTACATATTGATGATCAACAAGGTTGCTACCATTAAAGCTTAAAGAAAAACAAGTGAGGAGCTTGTACTTGAAGAAGGAGTTCAAAGAAAGAAGTAGTCCGTGGATTCGGAGCCTGCGCGTGGTCGTGTCAGGAAGTTACTACTGGTGGGTAGCATTAGGAAGTCAAGCGGGGAGCTTGTAAGTCCTTTTGTAAGAACTTCAATTCTTTCTTAGTGGATTCCGTTTTGCCTTGAGGATCGGTGGGTAAAATCCTCCCCAGGTTTTTTACCGGTTTGGTTTTCCTGGGTGATCATATCATGTGTTATTTATTTTCCGCTGCTTTATATGCTTGATATGATTTTGTGATTGTTTTAACCTAGAATTGCTTAATTTGACTAAGTAACAACTTGGCTAATTAACTAGGCTACGCAATCTAATTGTGGTTTAAGGGGTCTAAATTTCCATCACATGTGAACCACATATGTCCTAACAGGAGTAAATTTTTTAATGGATATGTGCTTATTGTACTCTTTTTCCTTTGCTAAGGTTTTTTCCCACTGGGTTTTCCTTTGCAAGGTTCTAATGAGGCAATCCTAAGGCACTCAAGGTGACACAAGAATACTTTACTCTTTTTCCTTCGCCATTGGTTTTTTCCCACGGGGTTTTTCCTTGGTAAGGTTTTAATGAGGCATATTCTTAGTGAGTGGTCATCCAAGGGAGTGTTGTAAATGTATGAAGTTACAAAAGTGTGTGATGTTACTTTCATAAAGGGATGAAGTTACATTCTATAATGCATGGCGTTGCATTCTTAAGAGTTATCTCCATCTGATTCTTAACATGTATATATATGTGAGCTAATTACAAAGGAAGACACACTTGTATTCAAGATAGATAATAATTTATGTGGATGACCACTTAAAGAATAAAGTTTATATACTATCTTCTCTATGCATTTCTTTATCTTCTTAATATTCATTTTAATTTATAACATTGGTTAAAATTTTGGGCTTAATTAATACTTTCAAGAAATAGATCATATTGGGTAGAAGTAATGTTACGATATATAACATTTTTCACAACAATTGAGTTAGCTAATTTTGGTTTTTATTGGTTTTATTTGGGTCACCATTGACATAATTTTAGCATCTAACATTTTGGGACTTAAAAATTTTTTTTTCTTGGGGGCCTTAGGCAATCGCCTCACTTGCTTAGTATGTTGAGCCGGCATTACGTTCCAGATAAACACAGTTTTTATGATTATTAATTAATAATTTAAGACTATGATTTATTCCGCTATTATTCCCCTGATCTTTTGGCCCACTGATCCCATAACTATAAGTAGCCTCAACAGTGGCGAAGGATCAAAGGGACTAGAGGTGGCCAAGGCCCCCCCAAACATTTTGATTAAGTTTTACCGTATGATGTAATTATACTTACAAGTAGCTTCTTGGGAAAATAAAACTTGGCCCCTTCAATTCTTGTTATATTAACCAAGTTTTCATTACCCTACCCTTGCACTTAAGCATCAACTTTCAGGTTCTCTAAGCCTGGTGCTTACTAGTCTTAACCACTAGGCACTTCCACTACACGAATTTATATAACACTTTTACAGGGCTCCTTTCACATGAAATGAAACCGATGATAAGCGCGCGAGAGAGAGAGAGAGAGAGAGAGAGAGCATCTTGGACAAGTTTATGCTGAAATTGTGTTTTAAAGATATAATTGTATTTAAAATTAGACAAGGTTTCTCTCCAAACTAGTTTTGAGAGAACCTATTCAAACTCCTTCTGTATCTTTTTATTGGATTTGGATTTTGAACATCTAACGGTTGAATTGCATGTTCTTTATGTTTTTAACGTACATGTCAAAGTTTTTTTTTTTTTTTTTTTAATTTTAAAATTGGATGTTATTTACTATTCGATCAATAAGATTATTTTTATGCATAAATTTAGACCACAAAAACTTGAAATTTAAATATTTGATTGATGACATAACTATTACTTTTTTTTTTCTTGAAATTTTGAATACAAGGAGGATATAATAAGAACAAGCAATTCAATAGTTAGATTTTCAAAATTCACATTTAATAATAATAATTAAAAAAATAAGCAAAAGGTATTGTATCTAAAGCTAAAGACAAATCCTCATTCAGTGAATCATCTAAAACTGATTTGCACAAGACCCAAACATAAACCTATTAAATTATTGAAACCCAAACATAGATCCATTGAATTATAGAAGATTTAGCCTATAAAAGATAGATCAAAGAGAGAGAGAGAGAGAGAGAGAGAGAGAGAGATTATAGGATCTAAGAGGGTTAGAGAGAGACAGAGATAGAGACAGAGACAGAGATGGAGAAATGGAGATAGATCAAGATGAGAGAATGAAAGAGCAGCTGATCCACCATGGCTAGCTCTCTTAAGATTTTCTCTCTCTCAGCCTAGACCTAAAATTGAGACCTTCCTTCACTGCCATAGCCACTCACCATCGTCTCAATTTATCTCCACTTCTCTCTCTCTCTCTCTCTAAACCTTCTTGGGTTTTTCGATATCTCTCTCTTCAATCTACCTAAATGTCTCTTCAATCCAACTTATAAAATAAAATAAAAATCAAGCTCAAAATAAATCAAACTTAAAAGCCAAGAATTTCACACAAAACTGAACCTTAGGCTTAAGATTGCACATGTCACCAAAGAAAGTAAGGAAACAAAGGGGAAGTGTTACAAGAGTGGGAGAGAGGAGGTTTGCTAGTGGTGGGGCTTAGCTGGTGATGGGCCATTGGAGGACGAGAGCCAAGACTACTAGAGTGACAGGGAGGTCATTCAAAATCCTCTCTCAGACTCTAGCGCTGCCATTGGTTTTCCCTCGAACCACTATAGACTGCCCAGGTCAGGTGATTTGGTTTGCTGAGAGAAGAGCTTGAGAAGCTAGCCATGGTGGATTGATTGTGTTTCAAAGAGAGAAAGGGCTGGAAGGGCTTTGGCATTTTGCGTATCATTGATTTCAGGGGAAGCAACAGAAAAGGCTAGGTTCAGTTCACGAGAGAATAGAATAATTTTTTTTTAAAGCTGTTGAACCGTGTTTATTAAATAGGCACATGGCATAATTTTAAGAAAGGAACTTAAGGTACAGTATCTAAGGTACTGTAACTAAGTTTTGCCCTAAAAAAATATAAAAGGAGTTTGGAGAGAAACATTTTCCTTTAAAATTTTGGAAATAATACCAATATGATAAAGCTTTCAATCTTAATTTATTGTTAGTATCCCATTTATTCAAATAATAATATAATAATTTAGTTAGTATATTAGGGGCAGTGAAATACGACACGAACTGTGAATACAACATGACATGACACGAAATTGGCAAATTATGAGTTAAGACTTAATAGGTTTGCGTTATATTTGGGTTGGCACAATTGCCCCGTTTAATAAATGTGTTCGATCTGTGTCCAACACATGGAACCCGTTTGACTCATTTGACCCATTTAATTAAATGATATTTTACCAATATACCTTTCAAACCCTAGGTATATAAATTTATTAGTTGTCGTTGTCTATTTTCTTTGACATATTGTGATTTATTATTTGTGATAATAAGATATGTTTTAGTTTTAAATGATTATCTGTGTTGCACTTATTCATCAGTTCTGAATTTTATATAAAAAAATTATTTATTTATTTTTGTTTTTCATAGTTCAAATCAATTTGATTAATGTTTAAAAATTGTATTTTTTGTCGCTTTGATAAATTTTGATAAACGGCAAAACCTAACTGGCCTATTTAATAAAAATGTCACATTAGAGTTAAGAAATTTTGACCTATTCAATAAATGTGTAGAGTTAGTATTAACCTATATAGTTGAATACTCATGAGTCGACACAACACGAATGGACATGCGAACAGACACGTGAACATGAATTCCCTTAACCCTCTTTGTCTCTCGTTGCCCACCACCTAATCAGTCTATCACATTTCATCATAATCTCCTCACCCCAACTGTCACTGAAGTCGAGATTGCATTAATTACGTATATAATATATACCACCAATAAGTCTAATCAATTAGGTACATAAGATAAAGATATATTATATCATTAAGTCTGTCGATGCAACGTTTACCAGACTTTGTGCACAATAGACTCATATTGTTAAATGCTAACGCTATCATTGTCACCCTAAACTTTCATAGACAAATATTGCCTTTCACTCGTACATTTTGAGGTTGTTGTTCTTAAATATTCTTTCAAATTGCTAGTTGAAAATTGATCCCGAATCAAATACGAATGAAAATTGATCCCGTATCTCTCTCTCTCTCTCTCTCTCTCTAAAGCTTCTTGGATTCTTTGACATATTGTGATTTATTATTTGTGATAATAAGATATGTTTTTTTTTTTTTTTTTTTTTGAAGCCGGAACCAAATGAATATCATTAATGAATAATACTAGAATCCAAATACAGAGCATCGACTGCTGGTGGAGGATCCTCCTCCAACCATATAATTTCATTATCAGATAATCTAGCAAATCTAGCCAATGCATGAGCAACACCATTGACACTACGCCTAACACAATTAACTAAGAAAGATCTAAAACCTGCAATCAAGCACCAAATATCTTCATAAATAAACCCAAGCCGAGCTAGATCTGGTTGAGCCTGTGCCACTTTCTTCAACACCCTTGCGTTGTCACCTTCCAAAATCACTTCCATAAACCCAGCATCTATGGCAAATTCAAGAGCTTTACGGCAAGCCAGCACCTCCACCTCTTCACTATCCCTCACAGCCTCACCCTTAGCAGAAATAGCAGCCATCACTTCACCATTCCCATTACGCACCATAGCCCCATACCCCGACTCAGCTCCATTATTAAAACACGGTCCATCAAAGTTCAACTTGAAGAAATCTCCCTGTGGTGGCTGCCATGCTTGACTTGCTGAAACCGGAATTGTCTCAGGTACACTCAGATGCTCCTGCGCCTCATGAAACTCACTCAAATAATCCAAAGCCCGCTGGTATAACCGTGATGGATGTTGACAAGCACCCCCATGCAATACCGAATTCCGCTGAAGCCAGACTTGCCAGCATATCACCCAAAATAAATCCAACTCCTCCTATGACAACCTCAGCATGAGACTAGCAACCAACTGCCCAAAATCCACTTGTACCGTACCAAATTTTTGGAACTTGATTGCACTACCAGCCCAAACATCCTGTGCTGCCCCACACTCCCAAAGTACATGCAGCATCGATTCATCAGCTTTATGACAGAAACAACACCGGGCATCCTTCAACACCCTCCTTTTCACTAGATTGTCTTTCGTGGGCAATATATTATGGCATGCTCTCCATGAAAAAATTTTGATCTTATTTGGGACCTTAGCGTGCCATATCCGTGACCACAAAGAAATATATGAAGATTGCACCGATGCCTCTCCACTATTATTCTCTGCCAACCTCAGTTGCTTGGCCACATGGTACCCAGACTTCACATTGTACCTACCATTCTTTGTAAAGGACCAAGCCAAGACGTCCTGCACTACCCGCCTACTCAAGGGAACTTGAAGGATAGCAGTGGCATCATACGGGTGGAACAAAGCACGGACTCGATCTCTATCCCACTGGTGGTTCTGCCAATCAATCAAATCTGAAACTCTCCACTCCCAAATTTCCTCCTCAGGTTGGAAAAGAACTCCCATTGTTGGTTGATTAGGTAACCAACAATCCTTCAAAACATGGATAGAAGCACCATTCCCCACTCTCCAACAACACCCTTTCCTCAATACCGGTTGAGCAGCTAATAAACTCTTCCAAACATAGGAGCTGTTTTGACAATCCTTCGCCTTAAGGAAATCACATCGTGGAAAGTACTTTGCCTTCAAACATCTATACAAAAGAGAGTTTTTGTTCTGCAACAATCGCCATCCTTGTTTAGCTAGCATAGCTAAATTAAAAGCTCGAATATCTCTGAATCCCATCCCTCCCTCCTTTTTCGACTGCGACAGAAAACTCCAACTCTTCCAGTGAATTTTCCTTTCCTCACCAGTTTGGCCCCACCAAAATCTAGCACACATAGCATCCAATTCATCACATAATTTACCTGGCAATTGAAAAAACCCCCATCGTATAAGTGGGAATAAATTGAGCCACAGCTTTTATCAAAACCTCCTTTCCAGCCCTTGAAAGCAACTTCCCCTTCCAGCCTTGAATCTTTTTCCAAACCTTTTCCTTAATGAAAGCAAAAGTGTCATATTTCCTTTTTCCAATCAAAGTAGGCAACCCCAGATAATAAGATATGTTTTAGTTTTGAATGATTATATGTGATGCACTTATTCAATAGTTCTGAATTTTATATTAAGAAAATTTATTTATTTATTTATTTTGTTTTTCATATTTCAGATCAATTTGATTAATACTTAAAAATTGTCTCTTTTTTCGTTTTTATAAATTTTGATAAAGGAATTGCCTCAACCCTCTGTGTCTCTCGTTGCCAATAACCTAATCAATCTATCATATTTCATCACAATCTCCTCACCCCAACCGTCACTGAAAACGAGATTGCATTAGTTACGTACATAATATATACCACCAATAAGTCTAATTGTTAGGTACATAAGATATATTATCTCATTAAGTCTGTCGATGTAACGTTTAGCAGACTTTGTGCACAATAGACTCATATTGTTAAATGCTAACGCTATCATTGTCACCCTAAACTTTCATAGACAAATATTGCCTTTCACTCGTACATTTTGAGGTTGTTGTTCTTAAATATTCTTTGCAAATTGCTAGTTGAAAATTGATTCCGTATCAAATATGCGATTGAAAATTGATCCCGTATCTCCCCCTCTCTCTCTAAACCTTCTTGGATTCTTTAATATCTCTCTCTTCAATCTACCTAAATCTCTCTTCGATCCAACTTATAAAATAAAATAAAAATCAAACTCAAAATAAATAAACCTTCAAAGACAAGAATTTCACACAAAACTGAACCTAGGGCTTAAGATTGGACATGTCACCAAAGAAAGCAAGGAAACAAAGGGGAAGTGTTATGAGAGTGAGAGGGAGGAGGTTCGCAAGTGGTGGGACCCAGGTGGGGCTTAGCCAGTGGTGAGCCATATATTGGAGGATGAGAACCAAGACAGCTAGAGTGAGAGGGAGGTCGTTCAAAACCCTCTCTTTGACTCCAGCGCTGTCGTTGCTTTTCCCTCGAACCACTACAGATTACCTAGTTGACATGATTTGGTTGGCTGAGCGAAGAGCTTGAGAAGCTAGCCATGGTGGATTGACTGATTCTAAGAGAGAAAGGGCTGGAAGAGCTTCGGCATTTTGCGTATGTTCAATTTTAGGGGAAGCGACAAAGAGGTATAGGTTCAATTGACGAGAGAATAGAATAATTTTTTTTAAAGCTATTGAACCGTGTTTATTAAATTGTCACATGACAGAATTTTAAGAAGGGAACTTAAGATACAACATCTAAGGTATTGTAACTAAGTTTTGCCCTAAAAATATATAGAAGATGTTTGGAGGGAAACATTTTTCGTTTAAAATTTTGGAAATAATACCAATACGATAAAGCTTTCAACCTTAATTTATTGTTCGTATCCCATTTATTCAAATAATAATATAATAATTTAGTTAGTATATTAGGGGTGGTGAAATTTGACACGAACTGCGAATACAACACGACATGACATGAAATTGGCAAATTATGGGTTAAGGCTTAATAGGTTTGCTTTATATTTGGGTTGGCACAATTGACTAGTTTAATAAATGTGTTCGATTCGTGTCCAACTCATGGAATCCGTTTGACTCGTCTGACCTATTTAATTAAATGATATTTTACCAATATACCTTTCAAACCCTAGGTATATAAATTTATTAGTTGTTGTTGTATATTTTCTTTGACATATTGTAATTTATTATTTGTGATAATAAGATATGTTTTAGTTTTGAATGATTATATGTGATGCACTTATTCAATAGTTCTTAATTTTATATTAAGAAAATTTATTTATTTATTTATTTTGTTTTTCATATTTCAGATCAATTTGATTAATACTTAAAAATTGTATTTTTTTTTTTTTTCGATTTTATAAATTTTGATAAAGAAATTGCCTCAACCCTATGTGTCTCTCGTTGCCAACAACCTAATATATCTATCATATTTCATCACAATCTCCTCACCCCAACCGTCACTGAAAACGAGATTGCATTAATTACGTACATAATATATACCACCAATAAGTCTAATTGTTAGGTACAAAAGATATATTATATCATTAAGTCTGTCGATGTAACGTTTACTAGACTTTGTGCACAATAGACTCATATTGTTAAATGCTAACGCTGTCATTGTCACCCTAAGCTTTCATTGACAAATATTGCCTTTCACTCGTACATTTTGAGGTTGTTCTTCTTAAATATTCTTTGCAAATTGCTAGTTGAAAATTGATTCCGTGTCAAATATACGATTGAAAATTGATCCCGTATCTCCCCCTCTCTCTCTAAACCTTCTTGGATTCTTTAATATCTCTCTCTTCAATCTACCTAAATCTCTCTTCGATCCAATTTATAAAATAAAATAAAAATCAAACTCAAAATAAATCAACCTTCAAAGACAAGAATTTCACACAAAACTGAACCTTGGGCTTAAGATTGGACATGTCACCAAAGAAAGCAAGGAAACAAAGGGGAAGTGTTGTGAGAGTGAGAGGGAGGAGGTTCACTAGTGGTGTGACCCAGGTGGGGCTTAGCCAGTGGTGAGCCATATATTGGAGGATGAAAACCAAGACAGCTAGAGTGAGAGGGAGGTTGTTCAAAACCCTCTCTTTGACTACAGTGCCGTCGTTGCTTTTCGCTCGAACCACTACAGATTACCTAGCTGAGGTGATTTGGTTGGCTGAGCGAAGAGCTTGAGAAGCTAGCCTTGGTGGATTGACTGTGATTCTAAGAGAGAAAGGGCTGGAAGAGCTTCGGCATTTTGCGTATGTTCAATTTTAGGGGAAGCGACAAAGAGGGCTAGGTTCAATTGACGAGGGAGTAGAATAATTTTTTTTAAAGCTATTGAACCGTGTTTATTAAATAGTCACATGACAGAATTTTAAGAAGGGAATTTAAGGTACAGCATCTAAGGTATTGTAACTAAGTTTTTCCCTAAAAATATATAGAAGATGTTTGGAGGGAAACATTTTTCGTTTAAAATTTTGGAAATAATACCAATACGATAAAGCTTTCAATCTTAATTTATTGTTCGTATCCCATTTATTCAAATAATAATATAATAATTTAGTTAGTATATTAGGGGTGGTGAAATTCGACACGAACTGCGAATTCAACACGACATGACATGAAATTGGCAAATTATGGGTTAAGGCTTAATATGTTTGCATTATATTTGGGTTGGCACAATTGACTAGTTTAATAAATGTGTTCGATTCGTGTCCAACTCATGGAATCCGTTTGACTCGTCTGACCTATTTAATTAAATGATATTTTACCAATATACCTTTCAAACCCTAGGTATATAAATTTATTAGTTGTTGTTGTCTATTTTCTTTGACATATTGTAATTTATTATTTGTGATAATAAGATATGTTTTAGTTTTGAATGATTATATGTGATGCACTTATTCAATAGTTCTGAATTTTATATTAAGAAAATTTATTTATTTATTTATTTATTTTGTTTTTCATATTTCAGATCAATTTGATTAATACTTAAAAATTGTATTTTTTTTTCGATTTTATAAATTTTGATAAAGGAATTGCCTCAACCCTATGTGTCTCTCGTTGCCAACAACCTAATATATCTATCATATTTCATCACAATCTCCTCACCCCAACCGTCACTGAAAACGAGATTGCATTAATTACGTACATAATATATACCACCAATAAGTCTAATTGTTAGGTACAAAAGATATATTATATCATTAAGTCTGTCGATGTAACGTTTACTAGACTTTGTGCACAATAGACTCATATTGTTAAATGCTAACGCTGTCATTGTCACCCTAAGCTTTCATTGACAAATATTGCCTTTCACTCGTACATTTTGATTTTTGAGGTTGTTCTTCTTAAATATTCTTTGCAAATTGCTAGTTGAAAATTGATTATGTATCAAATATACGATTGTAAATTGATCCCGTTTCTCCCCCTCTCTCTCTAAACCTTCTTGGATTCTTTAATATCTCTCTCTTCAATCTACCTAAATCTCTCTTTGATCCAATTTATAAAATAAAATAAAAATCAAACTCAAAATAAATCAACCTTCAAAGACAAGAATTTCACACAAAACTGAACCTTGGGCTTAAGATTGGACATGTCACCAAAGAAAGCAAGGAAACAAAGGGGAAGTGCTATGAGAGTGAGAGGGAGGAGGTTCGCTAGTGGTGGGACCTAGGTGGGGCTTAGCCAGTGGTGAGCCATATATTGGAGGATGAAAACCAAGACAGCTAGAGTTAGAGGGAGGTCATTCAAAACCCTCTCTTTGACTCCAGTGCCGTCGTTGCTTTTCCCTCGAACCACTACAGATTACCTAGCTGAGGTGATTTGGTTGGCTGAGCGAAGAGCTTGAGAAGCTAGCCTTGGTGGATTGACTGTGATTCTAAGAGAGAAAGGGCTGGAAGAGCTTCGGCATTTTGCGTATGTTCAATTTTAACGGAAGTGACAAAGAGGGCTAGGTTCAATTGACGAGAGAGTAGAATAATTTTTTTTAAAGCTATTGAACCGTGTTTATTAAATAGTCACATGAGAGAATTTTAAGAAGGGAATTTAAGGTACAGCATCTAAGGTATTGTAACTAAGTTTTGCCCTAAAAATATATAGAAGATGTTTGGAGGGAAACATTTTTCGTTTAAAATTTTGGAAATAATACCAATACGATAAAGCTTTCAATCTTAATTTATTGTTCGTATCCCATTTATTCAAATAATAATATAATAATTTAGTTAGTACATTAGGGGTGGTGAAATTCGACACAAACTGCGAATACAACACGACATGACACGAAATTGGCAAATTATGGGTTAAAGCTTAATAGGTTTGCATTATATTTGGGTTGGCACAATTGACTAGTTTAATAAATGTGTTCGATTTGTGTCTAACTTATGGAATCCGTTTGACTCGTCTGACCCATTTAATTAAATGATATTTTACCAAAATACCTTTGAAACCCTAGGTATATAAATTTATTAGTTGTTGTAGGGACCGAGTTTGAGCACTTTTCCTTGGAGGAAGTGGGCTTAAGCCCAACTAGCCCGATACAATGAATTTGTAGAGAGCGGGTTAAAGGACTAGGCCTTAATAAGGATTGCCACAACTAAACATGGTAGTGAATGGGTTGAATGACGAGAACGTAGGCTAAAGCATGAAACATGGCTCCTCGGCCCTTCTCTTAGGTGCTGGAAGTTGTTATTGTTTCTTCAGTGCTTGGTTACAGAGATGACACAAGTGCTATCTTATTTTCTACCTCTCAAAGTCCCGTCCCTCTTTCTGGGGGACTTCTTACATTATATATCCCCCCTTTGGTTAATCTTGGCCCTCCATTTGTTGGTCATGCAGGTCACCACTTGAATGCTTGTCCCATCAATCACCTTCCCCTTCTTTCTGTGGATTGCAGCAACTATGACAGCACAGCTCAGGAGTTACTTCTCCATTAATGTGTCCAGAATGTTAGTTGTGGGCATTTAATATGGAGGTGACAGTTCCTCCTAGAGTTGCTCCTCCACCATGCTTCTGTGGCTGACCCGTTGTACTTGTCTTTTCTTTGGAGACGCTCTGAAGGGCCACCTCTAATGGTGCTTTGTTCTTCCTCTCCATGGTCTTGGATGGCCGAGGATAGGATTGTCCTCGGCAGTGCTTCTTGGTAACTGAATCTTCCTTGATTCGTCCTCGGACATTTCTTCCTTCTTGGCATGGGTCTTGGGCCTAGTATGAAGTGGGCCGATGTTATCAAAATCCTATCCCCACAATAGCCCCTCAAAATCCTGCTGTCAAGCTCCTCGGGCGGAGAGGAGGATTTTGAAGTCCTCGGGCCTTTGCCATGGCTTGTCAAGTCTTGTTCTCCATTAGTGCCAGAGTCTTTTCATCTATCCAATGCACGTTCCTGACGCTTCGGTATGTGGAGTGCGCTCTCATTAAATTTTGGCGACGTCATGCTCCCCACGTTCAGCGATGTGATGATGATCAAACGGTGGTAATTTTCCTAACTTTATGGGCGGGAAAACTCATACAGTTATTTTAATTGGGGGTATAAATACCCATTTGAACCGGTTCACCTCTTTACTTTCGCATTCAAGAGTTCTTACGCACATACCCTAAATTTGGTCAAATCTCCAACCAAACTCACGACTCCCTTCAGCACAAAAAGCCTGTCTGATGAGCTTTTCCTCATTTCTGTAAGTCTTCTTTTCTCTCTCTAGATTGCTTTCCCCTCTTCTAAAATTCTTTCTTTATGTCTCCTAGTCGTCTTTAGGGATGAGTAGGTTCAAGAAATTGGTTGAGTTTGAAGAGGCGATGGAGAAGTTCATCGCCGATTATAGGATACCCAGTAACATGGGTCTAAGGTACTGTGAAGAGGGAAAGTGGAGCCTTAAGAGGCAAGAGGGCGAGGCGGTGTTTCCCATAATCGCCTTCTTAGAGGGCGGTATGAGGATCCCCATGGGTCAAGTGACAATGAGTTACCTTAGGCATTTCTGGCTAGCCCCCACCCAATGTGGCGTTAATATGTTTAGGATTCTAGGCTGTGTAGATGCCTTAAACGAGAAGATGGGGCTGAGGTTGACCCATTATGACGTGAACTGGTGCTACAACCTCCAACACCTAAAAAGCAAGTCTTACTACATGAAGGCAAGGGACGATAGGGTGCGGCTTATCCAGTGCCTCCCTTCGTTCAGCAAGGGTCTGGATAAGGGCTTCCTCATTGTGTCTGGAGAGTGGCACGACGGCCTTCACTGTCCGACAAAGGAGGGGACTCCAGGTGGGGTGCCTTAGTATAAGAGGGGGTCTAATCTTTTGTGCTATCAAAGTTTGCAGTGCTTGATTGCTGACACACATGTGCCCTCTTTTTTGCAGATCCGCACGCTTTTCATTGGCACTTCCATTTAGTAAATAAGGCGGATTTGGAGACTGCGTTAACGGCAGAGATCTTTGTAAATGACCCCATTCACAATATACTGGGATACAACCCCATTCAAAAGTCGTTCGGGGCACCGAAGTACGTGATCAGGGCAAAGGATCCTCGACTTCGGAAGATTACTGTAACCGAGGATGGTTTCTCTATTCTGGAGGGATCTTCCACTCCAGAGGGTACCTCATTGGCGAGCTCTTCAGCAACCCACCAGGTTGCGGAGGTTGGGGGAGAGGATAGAGAAACAGAAGAGGGAGTTGCTGGTTTGGGTCCATCCGAGGACGAATTTGGTGTGTTCGAACAAGTCCACCTGTCCGAGGATCCCTCTGGTGACTTGGGTGATTCCAACTTAACCAAGGCAGACTTCTTATCAGCGGAGACTTCTTATCGGACAGAGATGGGTTATAAGAGGAAGTCCCAAACCAGCTTACTCGACTTGATTGAGGGGCAGCCAAGGGAGTCTCAGCCCAAGTTTCCTCCTCCTCCACCCAAGTCTCAGCCTGCCCAAACCAGGTCAACTTCTACCCAGTCTAGGCCTCCACCTCCTCCACCTTAACCGAGCTTGCCACCTAGGCCTGAGCCCACCGGTCCTAAGCAGAAGAAGGACAAAGGCAAAAGTCCTATGGAGGGCGACAAGTCTCATTCAAACCAGGGGGAGGACGATGCTCGGCGGCCCTCAAAACACCTGAAGATAGGGCCCCAAGGCCAGGATAAGCAGGTCTCCGTCCAGTCTGAGGCTCAAGCCTGACTTCTAGCCCCAATGCTCCATGGGGAGCCTTTGAGGGACGATGCCTCTCTTAGGGACTTTCGAGGGGGTGAAGGCACGTACGTGGCCGACGCATTGGAGAGGTCCTTGCTGCTCTTTGCGGATATGGCTGAATTGGGGGGCCTGAGGAGTAAGGAGGTCTTCCTCGACCTTAAGAGGTACTTAGGCATGGTAAGGCTTTTAACACTTGACTCCATGGATTTTATTCCTGGGTTTCAAACTAATTGCGTGCTGGTTTCAATTGGCAGGCTGTACAGGCCACTTTTAGGCTAGAGAAGGATGCCAATAGCCAGAGTAGGGCCTTGGATAATGAGCATGACAGGCACCTAGATGCCTCTCGGACCCTTAATATCTCTGAGGCTGACCTCGCGAAGGCCAAGGAGGCTCTTAAGGAGATGACCAGGGAAAAGGACAGTGCCTTGTCAGGCCTGAAAGGCGCCCAAAGGCAGGCCAAAGACCAGATGAGGCGCCTACTCGAAGCGGAGGAGCAACTGAGGATTATGAAAGAGCAGATCACCGATTTGAAGGAGAAAGCGACTAAGGCGGAGAGAGCTATAGGCATTGCGGAGTTTGCCAGAGATGAAACTCTAAGGGCTAAGGACGAGGAAGATTTTTGCAGAGTGGAGGCCCTAGCTTCTAAGGAGGAGGCTGAGGAGGCGGCCTATGACTCAGGTGTGGCTGAGACAGAGGCCGCCCTTAAGGCTCAAGTGCCTGGTGTATGCCGACTCAACTGCTCCTAGGTTTGGAATGAGGCCCTCAGGTAAGTTGGCGTTAAGGCCTCATCTGACCTGTGGAAGGTGGAGAACATGCACTACTTGCCGGCCATCTGTGAGGCTGCCTCATCTAGCTCCAAGACTGAGGTGGTTTTCGAGGAAGTTGGTGTTGCCTCAAATGAAGAGGCTGAGGAGGTTGTGGTGGCCATCGAGGCGACTACTACCACTTCCGAGGATCCTACCAAGGAAGCTAATCCTCTTGGGGTAACTGAAACAGCCGAAGGTCTTAATGAGGAAGCACTCTAGGAGGTTGCAAACCCCTCATTTGACGCCTAGGCCTCTCCCGCCGAGGGCACAGTTCTCTCCGCAGTGCCTCTGCAAGCCATTCCTTTCAGTCAGAGCCCTGAGGACCCTGATGTGGCCAAAAACCAGCTGAAGAAGGTTAAGCCAACGAAGTAGGCTCCTTGGCAATTTGCCCTATGTTATATTTTTCCCCTTTTTTTTTAACAATGTAATAGCGTTTTGTCGTATGTTTTTTTTTTTTTTTTTTAATTTTTTTTAGCATTGTAATGTGACCCATGTTATGTAACCTTTGTGGACCTAATATAGTGCACGCTCTATTTTCCCTTGCTTGCGTTATTTATCCTCTTTGCTTGCCCAGTTGTAACTCCAATTGTGCCTCGCCCTATCACAGCTATAATTATGATAACATAAATATGTTTATGTCAATGGAAATCTATTTCTCTTTTGCCTTTGAATTAGAGCCAAGGTAGGCCAAAGTAACTAAATCCTTCGACCCCTTAATAAACATTCAAGGTTATGGAAAGAGGGGACCCTCCAAGCGTGGGTTCAACCAGGACCAAGTCCATAACACCCTAAAACGCTTTAAATGATGCTCATTGGCTTAATTCCTTAGATTTTGTTATAGGAATGATCATCATTGTTTGCAATGATCATGACGGGCATTAAAGTAGTTAACCAAGTCGGACTAACCTATTCATGGGATTTGTTTGGTACCTAGGCAGATTTTGTATGGTGTAAATTTTACCAAGGCAGATGATCCAAGGACCAGGCATGGCTCTAATTCTACCCCGCACTTAGGTTCTTCTTGAAGTAGTTAGTTTTCCCATAGGCTTGAGTCTGAGGACCATGCAAGGCCTTGGTTCTGTCTAACACTTAGCTTTTCTTGAAGTAATTAGTTTCCCCATAGGCTTGAGTCCGAGGACCATGCAAGGCCTTGGTTCTGTCTAGTACTTAGTTTTTGTTTTTGTTTTTTGAAGTAGTTAGTTTTCCCACAGGTTTGAGTTTGAGGACCATGCAAGACCTTGGTTCTATCTAGGACCTAATTTTCTCTTGAAGTAACTAGTTTCCCCATAGGCTTGAGTCCGAGGACCATGCAAGGCCTTGGTTTTGTCTAGTACTTAGTTTTTTTTTTTTTTTTTTTTTTTTTTTTTTTTTGAAGTAGTTAGTTTCCCCATAGGTTTGAGTCCGAGGACCATGCAAGACCTTGGTTCTGTCTAACACTTAGCTTTTTCTGAAGTACCTAGTTTCCCCCATAGGTTTAAGTCTGAGGACCATTCAATACCTTGGTTTTGTCTAGGACCTAGTTTTCTCTTGAAGTAACTAGTTTCTCCATAAGCTTGAGTCCGAGGACCATGCAAGGCCTTGGTTCTGTCTAGTACTTAGTTTTTTTTTTTTTTTGGAAGTAGTTAGTTTCCCCACAGGTTTGAGTCCGAGGATCATGTAAGACCTTGGTTCTGTCTAACATTTAGCTTTTTCTGAAGTACCTAGTTTCCCCACAAGTTTGAGTCTGAGGACCATGAAATACCTTGGTTCTGTCTAGGACCTAATTTTCTCTTGAAGTAACTAGTTTCCCCATAGGCTTGAGTTCGAGGACCATGCAAGGCCTTGGTTCTGTCTAGTACTTAGGTTTTTTTTTTTTTTTTGAAGTAGATAGTTTCCCCATAGGTTTGAGTCCGAGGACTATGCAAGACCTTGGTTCTGTCTAACACTTAGCTTTTTCTGAAGTACCTAGTTTCCCCCATAGGTTTAAGTCTGAGGACCATGCAATACCTTGATTCTGTCTAGGACCTAGTTTTCTCTTGAAGTAACTAGTTTCCCCATAGGCTTAAGTCCGAGGACCGCAAGGCCTTGGTTCTGTTTAGTACTTAGATGGTTGTCAGGGCGCGAGACATACAATCACAATAGACTTAGAGTCCGGATTAATAGAAATGCTTTTATTAATAATAATACATTCGTAAGTTATTTACATTCCAGGGACGAGGTACAAGTTTCTCATCCTAGTCTTCTAAGTAATATGCACCGACCCCTGCCACTGAGGTAATTCGGTATAGTCCCTCCCAATTGGGTCCTAGCTTCCCATAGGATGAATTCTTGGCGGCGCCCACAACCTTCCTCAATACTAAGTCCCCTGGCGCTAGTGGTTTTAGCTTCACGTTGGCATCATATCTATGTTTGAGTTTCTGGTGGTAGTAGGCCAGCTGGATCATTACCTTTTCCCTTCGTTCATCAATTAGATCTAGGCTCTTTCCTAGTAGCTCATCATTATTGCTCAGGGTGAAGGAGCTCGTCTTCAGCGTTGGGAAGTTTGCTTTTAAGGGGATAACAGCCTCAGCCCCATAGGTCATGGCAAAGGGTGTTTCCCCTGTTGATCGCCGTGGCGTAGTTCAATAAGTCCATAGGACATGTGGTAGCTCTTCTACCTATCTTCTCTTGGCGTCATCCAGCCTCTTTTTAAGCCCATTGACTATGACCTTGTTGACAGCCTCGGCTTGCTCATTTTCCTAAGGATAAGTTGGAGTTGAGTACCAGTTCATGATCTCCAGTTCGTAACAGTATCTTCTAAAGGCTTTGCTGTCAAATTGAAGCCCATTATCTGAAATGAGGGTATGTGGGACCTCGAATCGGGTGACAATGTTCCTCTATATGAACTTTTTAGCATTTACGACCCTAATGTTGGCCAGTGGTTCAGCTTCGACCCATTTGGTGAAATAATCTATGCCTACCAACAGATATTTTTTATTTCCTGGTGCCTTAGGGAAAGGGCCTATAATGTCCAGGCCCCACTAGGCAAACGGTCATGGGCTAGACAAAGGGTTAAGGACCCCTCCTGGCTGATGGATATTTGAGGCAAACTTTTGACATTGGTCACACTTCTTGACATACTCCAGGGCTTCCTTCTGCATCCCCGGCCACCAATATCCCTAGGTGATGGCTTGGTGCGACAAGGATCTTCCTCCTGTGTAACTCCCATAGATCCCCTCGTGCAGCTCCTCAAGTAGTAGTTCTGATGCCTCAGGGTGGATGCACAGTAAGTATGGTCCAGAGTAAGAGCGCCTATACAGTTTGTGGCCCTCGGACAGCCAGAACCAAGGTGCGATCTTTCATATTTTATCAGCCTCTGACTTCTCCTCAGGCAGAGTACCATCTTTGAGGAACCTCACTATAGGGTCCATCCAGTTGGGGCTCACTCTAGCTTGATGAACGTGAGCCATGCCTATTGCCACCTCATTCGCTCCTTCCAGATGCTCAACAAGGATAATCCGAAGTAGGTATCCCGCCGAGGATGTGGCGAGTGTGGCCAACGAATCTGCATGGGCGTTCCCATTTCTGGAGACTTGTGACAAGCTAAAAAGATCAAAGTCAGATTGCAGGCGTTTGACTCGGCTTAAATACTCTTGCATTCTTACATCTCTAGCTTCCAGCTCTTCGTTTACCTAGCCCACCACTAGTCTCGAATCCGAGAATATATCCACTGCTTTTCCTCCTATTTTTTGTACCATGACCATCCCTTGTAACAAGGTCTTGTACTCGGCTTCGTTATTTGTAGCCGAGAACCTAAGTCTTAGGGACTTCTCTATAACAAACTTCTCATGGGACACTAGGACTAGCCCCATTCCAGACCCCTTTTAATTCGTGGCACCATCAACGTATACTTTCCAGCGTGGGGGCCCTAGGGCGGAGATTGCCCAAACTGATTTTCCATCAATGTCCCCCTTCTCTACTATTGTTTCCAATAGCGGCTCCGCAAATTCGGCCACAAAGTCAGCCAAGACCTGGCCCTTTATAGAGGTCCGAGGCATGTATTTGACATCAAAAGCCCCCAGAATTGTATTCCACTTGGCGATCCTTCAAGTGTAATCAGCGATCCGCAACACAGACTTTAAGGATAGTTGGGTTAGGACGACTACCGTGTGAGCTTGGAAATAATGGGGAAGCTTTCATGTAGCATGGACCACAGCTAATATGGCTTTTTCCAAGGGTAGGTACTTGACCTCAGCTTCGTGCAGTGACTTGCTCACGTAATAGATTGGCTTTTGGATGCCATTGTCATCCCGTATTAGCACCAAACTCACCGCATGAAGGGTTACAGCAATATATGCGTATAGGACTTCATCGGCCTCAGGACTAGACATGATAGGTGGCCGAGATAGGTATTCTTTAAGCTGCTGGAAGGCAACGGCGCACTCCTCAGACCATTCAAATCCTTTCCACTTATTGATCAGGAGATAGAAAGGCCTGCACCTGTTAGCCGACCTGGAAATGAATCGATTCAGGGCCGCAACTATTCTAGTGAGCTTTTGGACTTCCTTGGGGTTTTGCGGAGGCTTTAGACTATGAATAGCCTTGATTTGGTCAGGATCAACCTCAATCCCCCTGTAGGTAATAATGTAGCCCAGAAACTTGCCGGATCCTATGCCAAACAAACATTTGGAGGTATTTAGGCGCAGCTTGTGCTTCCTCAGGACGTCGAAGATACAGTCGAGGTCTCCTAAATGCTCAGATACCACCCTACTCTTCACCACCATATCATCAACGTAAATTTTGATGCTCTTACCCAACAGCGGCTCAAACATTCTCGTCATCATCCTCTGATAGGTGGACCCTACGTTCTTCAGGCCAAACGACATCACCTTATAGTGGTAGTTCCTAATAGGTGTCACAAAGGCTGTCTTCTCCTGATCCTCTAGGGCTAGTGGTATTTGATGATAGCCCTAAAAGGCATCTAAGAAACTCATCCGAGGATGTCCCATAGTTGCATCCACCAATTGGTCTATCCGAGGCATAGGGAACGGGTCCTTTGGGCATGCCTTGTTTAAGTCCGTGAATTCCACACAAACCCTCCATTTTCCACTTTTCTTCTTGACCACCACGGTTTTGGCTAACCATTCAAGGTAGAAAACCTCATTGACAGCCCCCACGCGCTTAAATTTCTTCACATCTTCCCTAATCGCATTGGCGTGCTCTCTTAATGGGCGCTGAGGTGGTTGCTTCTTGGGAACGATGGATGAGTTGACATTGAGATGGTGACAGATAAAGGCTGGATCAATCCCTGGAGCATCACAGGCATCCCATGCAAATACGTCAATGTTTGTTTTGAGGAACTCATTCAACTCCTCCTTCTCCTAAGGAGGCAGTTGAGCCCCGACCTGGAAGAACTTCTCTAGATCATCTCCAACGACCACCTTCTCAAGATATTCACATTTTGCTTCCTCGGCAGCTGCGTCAGGAGGCACCACCGGGTTCTTTGATTGCTATAAGCCCCCTTCAGCAGTGGCCGAGGGCCCTGCGTCGAGCCGATGAGATATGGCCGCCACTATGTATTGCCTTGCTGTGGATTGGCAACCACGGACTTCAAGAACTTGATCCCCCGACGGGAACTTCACCTTCTGGTGTGAGGAGGACACAGTCCCCAAGGTGTGGAGCCATGGCCTGCCGATGATGGCTGTGTACGGGGAGTAGGTGTCCACCACTATAAAGTTCACTTCCACCACCTCTGGGCCAGTCTGGATGGGAAACCAAATCATTCCCTTCGGGGTAACTAGTTTCCCATCGAAGCTCATCAACGAGAGCTATAGGGTGTTAAATCTTCTAGTTTTAGCCCTAGTCCCTTGTAAAGGTCGGGGTACATGACCTCGACTCCACTGCCGTCATCCACCATCATCCTTTTCATGTCGTAGTCTCCGATTCTAAGAGTGATCACCAGTGCATCATCATGGAGCTGGATAGTTCCAACCTTGTCTTCCTCTGAGAAACTTAGGGTCGGGTGGAAATTCCTTCTGGCCTTCTTCGGCTCTGGCTGGGTCTTCTTGGTAGGTATCTGGGCCACGGACAATACCTGCGAGGGGCACGTGCCTGTTCTCCCCAGCGCAGCCAAGATCACATTGATCGTTCCTGCGGGTGGCCTTAGCGCGTCGTCTCCTCAGGGCTCTTGATAAGTCTGGCCTTGATGACCACTAGAATGATGCAGGAGGTGCTTCAGCTTTCCTTCTCGGACTAGTTGTTCTATGTGGTTTTAGAGGTGCCTGCAGTCCTCCGTAGCATGTCCGTAGTCTTCATGGTATTGGCAATAAAGGTTCTAATTGCGCTTCGTGGGATCCCCCGCCATCTTATTTGGCCACTTAAAGTATGGCTCATTCTTGATCCTCTCCAACACCCTGTGCACTGGTTCTCGGAATACAGCATTGACGGTCTGAGAATTGGTTGCCCTAAATTGACCTGCAAAATCTCTTCTCGAGCGGTTGTTGTTATACCAGTCCGACTTGAAATCCCTCCTCTCTTGAGGGATAACGTTTTCCTTTCCCTTACCTTGCAGCTGATCTTCCTCTACCCATTTGTACTTGTCGATTCGATCCATCAGCTGATGCATACTGGTGGTAGGCTTACCAGTCAGAGACTTCCTCAAGCCGTGCCCAGTTGGAAGACCATTATTGAAGGTCATCACTGTAGTCGCTGTCCAATTCGTTATACACCTCCCAATACTTGTTTGAATAGGCCTTCAAAGTTTCTCCATCGTGCATGGATAGGGACAGCAACGCACTCAAGGGCCGAGGAGGTTTGCTGTTCGTAACAAAACGGGAGCCAAAGGCTTGGGTTAGCTGTCTGTACGAGTCTATGGAGCTCGTCTTTAGGCCATTGAACCATCTCATTACCACTGGTCCTAGGCTAAAAGGGAAGACCTTGCACATCAGCGACTCGTTTTTAGAGTGGATGGCCATCATTTGGTTGTATTGGCTCACATGCTTCACAGGGTCCGTTCTGCCATTATAAATGGTGAAAGTTGGTTGCTGGAATCACCGAGGAAGCATAGCCTCTTCTATATGGCGTGTGAAAGGTGATTTAGAGAGTTGATCTAATGCCCTGCTCATGGCATCACTTCCCAAGCTTTTGGGAGATGGGTTGCTACGTTTGCTCCTCTGGTGGTGCTTTTCCTCATGAGAGAAGGTCTTGCTTAGAGGAGTTCTTGATCTTCGCCTGTAGTGATTGTCACTTTCATCGTCGAAGGGCATGTCAGGGCTGTGATGAGGCTGCCCTCGTTGTGCGTGACGCAGCCTTCTCTTCAAATCGTCTATTTCTTGCTGCATTGCCACCTTATCATCCTTTCTCTGCGATGCGTGACTTTTAACCTCTCCTGGTTGCCTGGCCTGGCCGTTGTTTTGCCTTCAGGGTACATGATTGCCCCCATGAGTGTGGCTTTTGCTGGTTTGTGAGGTGTGCATGCTTCCCTCTTGAAAATTTTCGTTCTCTTCGTTTCAGTCTCTCCCAGGGTTAAGAAAGTTACCCTGTTGTTGGGATCTAGCTGGTTCAGGTTGATGGGAGCTTGCTTGGTAAGGGCCTGACCCTACCATGCTTTGATCGTTGCCCTTACTAACGTACAAGTTCCTTCCCACAGACGACGTCAATTGTAGGGACCGAGTTTGAGTACTTTTCCTTGGAGGAAGTGGGCTCAAGCCCAGCTAGCCTGATACAATGAATTTGTAGAGAGCGGGTTAAAGGACTAGGCCTTAATAAGGATTACGACAACTAAACATAGTATTGAATGGGTTGAATGACGAGAACGTAGGCTAAAGCATGAAACATGGCTCCTCGGCCCTCCTCTTAGGAGCTGGAAGTTATTATTGTTTCTTCAGTGCTTGGTTACAGAGATGACACAAGTGCTATATTATTTTCAACCTCTCAAAATCCTGTCCCCCTTGTTGGGGGACTTCTTACATTATATATCCCCCATTTGGTTAATCTTGGTCCTCTATTTGTTAGTTATGCAGGTCACCACTTGAGAAATACAAGATCGATTCAGCCACAATTTTTACCTTAGAGACTCTGCAAATTCCTCTACTCTCTTCCTCTCCATTGTCATACCCTTGAGAGGCCTTTAGCCAAATCCTTATCTCACCACACCCACGTCTGTGAGAAGGTTATTTGGTACTGTTGGGACGCAGTTAGGAAGGAACTAATCTACATTGGTTAATGCTATGGTCTAGTAGCGGAATCCGGTAAGCTAAAGAAGAAATAGGTTCGGCGTAACCTCGTTGGAGCAAGAAGCTTGGAGGGCTTAGGTACTTGGGTAGATTAGGCTTGGAGGGTCTTCTGCTGTTCATGTATCCCAACTATATTCTTTAGTGGATTATTTGACCGCTTGGAGGGCGGCGGAGAGGTTTTACGCCGAAGGCTTCGGTTTCCTCTTCGATAACACATCGTATGTTGTCCGAGTGTTTGCATCTTCCTTCCTTTATCTTTGCCTTATATTTACTGCTGTGGATGTGTTTATATTTGGCTTAGATTGTTATCAATTCTGGTATAAGCTTGTTATCATATTCCGCACATTAACTGTTTGATATAAAGCTTGAATTGGTAATTTTGTATTTGGGGTCTAAACGTTCAAGGGTGTTGTATACCCATTTTGAAATTTCAATTGGTATCAGAGCAGGTTCACTTGTTGTGGTTTAATTACCTAAGTGTGATCCTTGACCCCCTTTGAGATGGATAGGTCTCAATCTCTTAATGTACCACCGTTCTTTAACAGTAATAATTATGCATTTTGGAAAGTCTGTATGAGGGCATTTTTGTGTTCTATTGATGATGCTGTGTGGGATGCAGTTGAAGTAGGATGGACAAGGCCAGAGGCTGCTAAGTCTACTTGGGATAAGGCTGCTCTTGCGGCGGCCAATGCAAATAGCAAGGCATTGAATGCTATTTTCTGCGGTGTCTCTCCAGAAGAATTTCACTGGATTTCACATATCACCATTGCTAAGGAAGCATGGGAAATTCTGGAGACAACCTTTGAAGGGACTAAGAAAGTGAAGGACACCAAACTTCAGATGTTGACCACTCGCTTTGAGGAGCTAAAGATGAGTGAGGATGAGTCTTTTGATTCATTTTACAGTAAATTGAATGAGGTTGTTGTTGGTAAATTTTACTTGGGAGAAAAGATGGAGGACTCGAAAATTGTAAGGAAGATTCTTCGGTCACTACCAGAGAGTTTTCGTGCTAAAGTTACAGCCATTGAAGAGAGCAAAGATCTTGACGACATCAAGGTTTAAGAGCTGGTTAGTTCTCTGCAGACATATGAGTTGTCCCTTCCTTCAGCGAAGAAGAGCAAATCTCTTGCTCTTAAGACAATTGATGAGAGAATGGTGTCTCATGACTCTTCGGAAGAGGATACAGTAGACAAAGATGTGGCGTATCTTGTAAAGAACTTTCGGAAATTCTTAAAGCTCAAAAACAGTGGAAAATTCAGTGACAAAGGAAAATTTCAGAGTTCCGAAAAAGAGAAGAAAGAGTTCAGAAGAAGAGAGGGTAAAGATTCCCAATCCTCACAAGGAATTACATGTTTTGAATGTAATGGACATGGGCACTTTAAAAAGGAATGCCCCAATTACTTGAAGTCGAAGGGAAAGGCCTATGCCACCACTTTAAGTGATTCGGACTCATCAAATTTTGATTCTGAAGAGAGTTGTGATGGAGAAGGAAATTTCTCCGCATTCATGACCTTTGCTCATGTGGAGTCCTCGGAGGACTTGAATCAACTTGCATTAATCAGTCACCTTCCCCTTCTTTCTGTGAGTTGCAGCAACTACGGCAGCACAGCTCAGGGGTTACTTCTCCATTAGTGCGGCCAGAACGTTAGTTGTGGGCATTTAATGTGGAGGTGACAGTTCCTTCTGGAATTACTCCTCCACCATGCTTCCGTGGCTAACCCGTTGTACTTGTCTTTTCTTTGGAGACGTTCTGAAGGGCCACCTCTCAGTGGCGGCTCCAGGAATTTTGTCCAGGGTGTTCCTAGACAAACCATAACAGTAATCTATCCTATTCCACTTTGAACAAATTTCAGGTCATTTTGGTCTATTTAGGATGTTTCGGGACATTTCGGAAAATACCGGATGAAATTCAAGATTTGGCCGGAATGAAGTTTGTGCTTTAAAAAAAAAAAAAAAAACTGTTCTTAAAACCAAAACAAATTTGCGTTCTTTATAAACTATAAACTATAAGTTCATTTGAAATATTAATAAAATTATTAATTATAATTATTTAGTTGTTTTATTAATTTGTTTGTCTTTTATAAACTATAATTTATTGTATTGTTGTTTCATTAATTATAAAATTATTAATTATTATTTAACCTCACATAATTTAATTTGTTTATTTTTTATAATATATTATTTAATTAAATTATTAATGATTGGTGTTTAATTATTTCATTAAATTTTTTTTAATATCTCATCCCACACCATACTGTCCCGTGGCCCCATCTAGGCATCTACCTCCACTCAATAGACAAGATTCACACAAGAGGAGCCAATCAAATAAATTCTAAGACCACAATTCACTAAAAGACAAACCCACCAACACCACTATCACAATGACACACGGATAAATTCAAAAAAAAAAAAAAAAAAAAACAGAGACAAATAAAGACTTAAAAGACTAAAGAGAGAGAATCAGACTTAAAGACCACAGATCACAATACACTAAAATGCAAACTCACCTACACCACCATCACAGTGACACACGGATAAAGTCAAAAAAAAAAAAAAAAAGACAAATAAAGACTTAAAAACTAAAGAGAGAGAATCAGACTTGAATAATTATAAGCTCTCTCTCAGATCACAGTGGCACAGTCCACTCCACTGCAAAACCCAAAGATTAAAAGAGAAAAAGAGAAAGAAGTGTAAAATACCTTGAGGGAGGCCTAAGGGGCGGCGCCGCGGGCAGCGGCAGCACGTCGAGGCGTCGGAGGCGAGGAAGGATTCGAGGCCAAGCATCGGCGTCGCAAGCTCTGATCCGATCTCCGATCTCCGATGCGCGATCCAAGCTTAGTTGCTCGAGTTTCAGCCTTTAGGTGGAGGCGCCGTCGCCGCATCGCGCTGCTTGATGATGAGGTTTCAGTCTTTCAGGTGGAGGCTAAGGCGTTGTTGAGGTTTTTTTTTTTTTCTTTAGTTGGTTTCTGATTTTAGGTTAGGTTAGTTTCTGATTTTTTGTTTTTGATTTTAATCGGCGGACGCGTATTGGCATTGGGTTTTGGTTGGTTTGCATTTTTTTTTTTTTTTTTTAGAATTCATTTGGGTTGGGCCTGTTGGATATTTAGTTAATAATGTATTTTGATTTAAAAATCTGGTTGGAGTTGGTTTTGTTTAGGATTGATGTTGGGCCTTTTTGTTTTTTTGGGCTTGATCTGTAACCAAAATTTTTTTTTAATATTTTAGTTCAAAATTTGTTTGTCATCAAAATTTTGAGAGTGTTCCTGATTTGGCTGAGGGTGTTCCTTTTTTTTTTTTATGGGTAAACAAATAATAAAATTTAAATTTTTATATATATAAATTTTTTTTTTTTCAGGTCAGGGTGTTCCTGGGAACACCCTGAACCCAACGTGGCGCCGCCACTGCCACCTCTGATGGTGCTTTGTTCTTCCTCTCCATGGTCTCAGATGGCCGAGGACAGGATTGTCCTCAGCAGTGCTTCTTGGTAATTGAATCTTCCTCGATTTGTCCTCAGACATTTCTTCCTCCTCGGTGTGGGCCTTGGGCCTAGTATGAAGTGGGCCAGGGTTATCAAAATCCTATCCCCACAGTTGTTGTTGTTGTCTATTTTCTTTGACATATTGTGATTTATTATTTGTGATAATAAGATACTCCTATGTTTTAGTTTTGAATGATTATATGTGATGCACTTATTCAATAGTTCTGAATTTTATATTAAGAAAATTTATTTATTTATTTATTTTGTTTTTCATATTTCAGATCAATTTGATTAATACTTAAAAATTGTATTTTTTTTTTCGTTTTTATAAATTTTGATAAAGGAATTGCCTCAACCCTCTGTGTCTCTCGTTGCCAACAACCTAATATATCTATCATATTTCATCTCAATCTCCTCACCCCAACCGTCACTGAAAACGAGATTGCATTAATTACGTACATAATATATACCACCAATAAGTCTAATTGTTAGGTACATAAGATATATTATATCATTAAGTCTGTCGATGTAACGTTTACCAGACTTTGTGCACAATAGACTCATATTGTTAAATGCTAACGCTATCATAGTCACCCTAAACTTTCATTGACAAATATTGCCTTTCACTCGTACATTTTGAGGTTGTTGTTCTTAAATATTCTTTGCAAATTGCTAGTTGAAAATTGATTCCGTATCAAATATACGATTGAAAATTGATTCCGTATCAAATATACGATTGAAAATTGATCCCGTATCTCCCCTTCTCTCTCTAAACCTTCTTGGATTCTTTAATATCTCTCTCTTCAATCTACCTAAATCTCTCTTCGATCCAACTTATAAAATAAAATAAAATAAAAATCAAACTCAAAATAAATCAACCTTCAAAGACAAGAATTTCACACAAAACTGAACCTTGGGCTTAAGACTGGACATGTCACCAAAGAAAGCAAGGAAACAAAGGGGAAGTGTTATGAGAGTGAGAGGGAGGAGGTTCGCTAGTGGTGGGACCCGGGTGGGGCTTAGCCAGTGGTGAGCCATATATTGGAGGATGAGAACCAAGACAGCTAGAGTGAGAGGGAGGTAGTTCAAAACCCTCTCTTTGACTCCAGCGCCGTCGTTGCTTTTCCCTCGAACCACTACAGATTACCTAGCTGAGGTGATTTGGTTGGCTGAGAGAAGAGCTTGAGAAGCTAGCCATGGTGGATTGACTGTGATTCTAAGACAGAAAGGGCTGGAAGAGCTTTGGCATTTTGCGTATGTTCAATTTTAGGGGAAGTGACAGAGAGGATGAGAACCAAGACAGCTAGAGTGAGAGGGATGTTGTTCAGAACCCTTTCTTTGACTCCAGCGCCGTCTTTGCTTTTCCCTCGAACCACTTCAGATTACCTAGCTGAGGTGATTTGGTTGGCTGAGCGAGGAGCTTAAGAAGCTAGCCTTGGTGGATTGACTGTGATTCTAAGAGAGAAAGGGCTGGAAGAGCTTCGGCATTTTGCGTATGTTCAATTTTAGGGGAAGCGACAAAGCAGGCTAGGTTCAATTGACAAGAGAATAGAATAATTTTTTTTAAAGCTATTGAACCATGTTTATTAAATAGTCACATGACAGAATTTTAAGAAAGGAACCTAAGGTATAGCATCTAAGGTATTGTAACTAAGTTTTGTCCTAAAAATATATAGAAGATGTTTGGAGGGAAACATTTTTTGTTTAAAATTTTGAAAATAATACGAATACGATAAAGCTTTCAATCTTAATTTATTGTTTGTATCCCATTTATTCAAATAATAATATAATAATTTAGTTAGTATATTAGGGGTGGTGAAATTCGACATGAACTGCGAATATAACACGACATGACACAAAATTGATAAATTATGGGTTAAGGCTTAATAGGTTTGCGTTATATTTGGGTTGGCAAAATTGACCAATTTAATAAATGTGTTCGATTCGTGTCCAACTCATGGAATCCGTTTGACTCGTCTGACCCATTTAATTAAATGATATTTTACCAATATACCTTTCAAACCCTAGGTATATAAATTTATTAGCTGTTGTTGTCTATTTTCTTTGACATATTGTGATTTATTATTTGTGATAATAAGATATGTTTTATTTTTAAATGATTATCTGCGTTGCACTTATTCATTAGTTCTGAATTTTATATAAAAAAAATTATTTATTTATTTTTGTTTTTCATAGTTCAGATCAATTTGATTAATACTTAAAAATTGTATTTTTCTTTTCGCTTTGATAAATTTTGATAAACGGGTCAACCTAACTGACCTATTTAATAAAAAGGAAATGCTAATGGGTGTCTTTAGGGTATTGGTTAATAATCTATTTAAAGAAAGTTTTTATGGGAAATGAAAAGAAAATAATTAATATTTTGACAACTTTTTTCCATTTCCCATAAAAGTGGTATTAAAACTTTACTAAAATTGATTATTATTGAGTGCCTTAGGGCACTTGTTAACATGACCTTTAATAAAAAGGTCATGTTAGAGTTAATAAATCTTGACCCGTTTAATAAATGTGTCGAGTTAGTATTGACCTATATAGTTAAATACTTATGAGTCGATATAATACAAACGGATACATGAACGGACACGTGAACGTGAATTCCCTTAACCCTTTGTGTCTCTCGTTGCCCACCGCCTAATAAGTCTATCACATTCCATCATAATCTCCTCACCCCAACCGTCACTGAAGTCGAGATTGCATTAATTACGTACATAATATATACCACCAATAAGTCTAATCGATTAGGTACATAAGATATATTATATCATTAGTCTGTCGATGCAACGTTTACCAGACTTTGTGCACAATAGACTCATATTGTTAAATGGTAACTTTCATCGACAAATATTGCCTTTCACTCGTACATTTAGAGGTTGTTCTTCTTAAATATTCTTTGCAAATTGCTAGTTGAAAATTGATCCTGTGTCAAATACGAATGAAAATTGATCCCGTATCTCTCTCTCTCTCTCTCTCAAAACCTTCTTGGATTCTTTGTTATCTCTCTCGTCAATCTACCTAAATCTCTCTTCTATCCAACTTATAAAATAAAATAAAAATCAAACTCAAAATAAATCAACCTTTAAAGAAAAGAATTTCACACAAAACTGAACCTTGGGGCTTAAGATTGGACATGTCACCAAAGAAAGTAAGGAAATGAAGGGGAAGTGTTACGAGAGTGAGAAGGAGCAGGTTCCCTAGTGGTGGAACCCAGGTGGGGCTTAGCCAGTGGTGGGCCATATATTGGAGGATGAGAGCTAAGATGGCTAGAGTGAGAGGGAGGTCGTTCGAAACCCTCTCTCCGACTCCAGTGCCATCGTTGCTTTCCCCTCGAATCACTACAGATTGCCTAGCTGAGGTGATTTGGTTTGCTGAGAGAAGCGCTTGAGAAGTTGGCCATGGTGGATTGACTGTGATTCTAAGAGAGAAAGGGCTGGAAGAGCTTTGGCATTTTGCGTATGTTCAATTTTAGGGGAAGCGACAAAGAGGGCTAGGTTCAATTCATGAGAGAATAGAATTTTTTTTTTAAAGCTGTTGAACCTTGTTTATTAAGTAGTCACATGACAGAATTTGAAGAAGGAAACCTAATGTATAGCATCTAAGGTACTGTAATTAAGTTTTGTCCTAAAAATATATAGAAGATGTTTGGAGGGAAACATTTTTCCTCTAAAATTTTGGAAATAATACGAATACGATAAAGCTTTCAATCTTAATTTATTGTTAGTATCCCATTTATTCTAATAATAATATAATAATTTAGTTAGTATATTAAGGGTGGTGAAATTAGACACGAATTGCGAATACAACATAACATTACATGAAATTGGCAAGTTATGGGTTAAGGTTTACTGGGTTTGCGGCATATTTGGGTTGGTACAATTGACCCATTTAATAAACGTGTTGGATTCGTGTCCAACTCATGGAACTTGTTTAGCTCATCTGATTCGTTTAATTAAATGATATTTTACCAATATACCTTTTAAACCCTAGGTATATAAACTTATTAATTGTTGTTGTCTATTTTCTTTGACATATTGTGATTTATTATTTGTGATAATAAGATATGTTTTAGTTTTGAATGATTATCTGTGATGCACTTATTCATTAGTTCTGAATTTTATATTAAAAAAATTTATTTATTTATTTATTTTGTTTTTCATAGTTCAGATCAATTTGATTAATACTTAAAAATTTTTTTTTTTTTTTCATTTTGATAATATATATATATATATATATATATTAATAGATAAAGCAAAGAGAAAATCCAATTAAATTTTAAATTGGAATTCAATTAGAGTTTAATTTTACGTCACGTGTCTCGTTTAATCTAAATTTTAGAATTTTGTGCAAAGAGAGTTAATCTATATATATAATAATAAGTGAAGTAGAGAGAAAATCCAATTAGATTTCAATTAGATTCTCAATTTTGCGCCACTTGTCCAAACCAAAACTAAAAACAAAATCTAATTAGATTATAAATTTGACTCCAATTTTGTGTCATGTATCTTATCTAAATTTTATAATTTTTGTGCCCAAATAAATGATGCATTAACATTTAACACGAAAACTAAGAAAATCACAATGATAATGCTCATTAGCCTAAGCAAGAACATTTTATCTGCACACTTTTATGGAGATTATAAATTGGATTCTAATTTTGTGTCATGTATCTTATCTAAATTTTTTAATTTTTGTGCCCAAATAAATGATGTATTAACATTTAACACGGAAGCCAAGAAAACCACAATGATAACACTCATTGGCCTAAGCAAGAACATCTCATCTGCACACTTTTATGGGTGATCTCAATAGAGTCTGGAGCTCTTCTCAATTTTGCGTCACTTGTCCTAACCAAAACTAAAAAAAAAATCTAATTAGATTATAAATTTGACTCCAATTTTGTGTCATGTATCTTATCTAAATTTTATAATTTTTGTGCCCAAATAAATGATGCAATAACATTTAACACGGAAACTAAGAAAACCACAATGATAATGCTCATTAGCCTAAGTAAGAACATCTTATCTGCACACTTTTATGGAGATTATAAATTGGATTCTAATTTTGTGTCATGTATCTTATCTAAATTTTTTAATTTTTGTGCCCAAATAAATGATGCATTAACATTTAACACGGAAGCTAAGAAAACCACAATGATAACACTCATTGGCCTAAGCAAGAACATCTCATCTGCACACTTTTATGGGTGATCTCAATAGAGTCTGGAGCTCTTCTAATCCCACAACCAGAACCAAGGAGTCCAACGAGAAAGACTATAAAAGTAAAACATCATCTCCTCCTAATTCCATATCATCATCCCATGTCTCCTCCTCTCTCAACCTCTACCAACTAGATCCACACACTACCCTCTCCTCCTCCTTATGGATTTCTCAGAGCAAGGCCGGGTTCAAACACAATGTTGAATCCCACTCTTCCTTACTTCACATTCTCATACATTAGCGCTTCATTGGCGCCTCCAAGAAGATTCCAAGCTCAATTATCAATTTTTATTTTTTAATGTCCCTTTATATATTTTAAATAATAAAATGCAATATTCTCTTTTTTCTTCACTGTAGCATCACTTAAATAATAAAATGCAATATTCTTTTTTTTATTATTATTCATTGTTTTATCTAATACTATCCTATGTATGATAAACCAAAAAAAAAAAAGACCAATAGCATTACTTAAATAATAAAATGCAATATATATTTTTCATTGTTTGATTTAATTCTATCATCCGTGTGATAAACCCAAAAAGACAAGAACAAAACAAAAACAAAAAAATTGGCCAATAGCATCATTACAATTAACCAGTCTCATACGGTAGCACAGAGTTACATACTAGTTTAGTGTAAAAATTGAATTTCAATTAGATTTTAATTTTGTGCCATGTGTCCCATCTAATTTAAATTTTTAAATTTTTGTGCCAAATTAGTTAATTTATTGTAGAAAACGAGGAGTCCAATATAATAAACCATAAAAAACATAATCATATAACTAAAAAAAATTCAAATCTATAAGTCATCTATATATATATATATATTAACAGTAAAGCTTAGAAAAAAATTGAATTATAATTTGAAATTATAATCCAATTTTGCGTCATGTGTCTACTTAAGTTTTTTAATCTTTGTGTTAAGTGAGTTAATGAGTGCAAAATACTAAGAATCTAATATTAATGAACTATAAAAAAAAAATCATATATACTCAATAAAAATCACCACATGTTTCTCAAAAAAATAAATAAAATAAAAATTACCACGTAACAAAAATCGCCACATGTTCTATTTATTAAAAATTAGAAAAAAAAATGATCATAAGTAGTATTAAATTTAGGTAAGAATTTCAATATGTGACTAATTACGTTTACTTTAAAAAAATAATTTGACTAATTATCTATATTTTATGATAAAAATTGTGTTTAATTTTAAATATATCTATATGTATACATGAATGCATGTGTTACATGCTTTAAAAAAAACTAGCGTGTAGTTCGTGCTTACGCACGGAAATATTAACAATTGTGATGATAAGATGTTTATCTTGGTAGATTCAGTTTCCACATTGAGCATTATGAATGGAGGTAACTTAACACCAACATTTAAAAATCAAATTGGACACAGCACAAAATTAAACTACAATTAGAAATTAATTTGATTCGATTTGAATTCTAAAATTGAACTTCAACTTAATATAATACATATGATTATATTTTTGTCCACTTTTAACAAATTAACAACATCTTAATCCAGACACACTAAAATCTATTAAAAAATAAGAAGTAATCCTTGAGCTTGGAATTTTCTTAGAGGCACCAATGAAGCGCTAATGTATGAGAGTGTGAAGCAAGGAAGAGTGGGATTGAACATTGTGTTTAAACCCGGCCTTGCTCTGAGAAATCTATAAGGAGGAGGAGAGGGCAGTGTGTGGATCTAGTTGGTAGAGGTTGAGAGAGGAGGAGACATGGGATGACGATATGGAATTAGGAGGAGATGATGTTTTACTTTTATAGTCTTTCTCGTTGGACTCCTTGGTTCTGGTTGTGGGATTAGAACAGCTCCAGACTCTATTGCGATCACTCATAAAAGTGTACAGGTGAGATGTTCTTGCCTAGGCCAATGAATATTATCATTGTAGTTTTCTTGGATTCCGTGTTAAATGTTAATGCATCATTTATTTGGGCACAAAAATTAGAAAATTTAGATAAGATACATGACACAAAATTTGAGTCAAATTTATAATCTAATTAGATTTTTTTTTTTAGTTTTGGTTAGGACAAGTGGCGCAAAATTGAGAATCCAATTGAAATCTAATTGGATTTTCTCTCAACTTCACCTATTATTATATATATAGATTAATTTGACTAATTATTTATATTTTTATAATAAAATTTTGTTTAATTTTAAATGCATCTATGCATTTGCATAGAGTTACATATTAGTTTGGATAAAAGAATTGCCTCAACCCTCTGTGTCTCTCATTGCCAACCACCTATCATCATAATCTCCTCTCCCCAACCATCACTGAAAACGAGATTGCATTAAATATGTACATAATATATACCACCAATAAGTCTAATTGTTAGGTACATAAGATATATTATATCATTAAGTCTGTCGATGTAACGTTTAGAGACTTTGTGCACCATAGACTCATATTGTTAAATGTTAATGCTATCATTGTCACCCTAAACTTTCATCAACAAATATTGCCTCTCACTCGTACATTTTGAGGTTGCTGTTCTTAAATATTCTTTGCAAGTTGCTAGTTGAAAATTGATCCTGTATCAAATACCAATGCAAAAAATCTAGTACTACAAATTTTACGTAACTTTTGTTAGAACTATTTATGTGGTTGACAATGAGCGGAGAAAAATTAGTTGGTTCATGTAAAAATAATAAGCAATTAGTCACAGTTTGTCACATAAAATAGTTGAAAGAAGGAGTGTGGTAAAGGTTGCAATCCTAAAATTTTGTATTTTTTGTATATAAAAAATACCAACTATTTAACCGATTAGATTTTACTTCTTGTTTTAATATTATTCAAGTAGACATTTTATTCAAAAAGTAAGACTTAGGTATAGCACTTAGGTGCTGTTCTTTAAATTTCCCTCTTAAGTTTCTGTTATATAGATTTTTTATCATAAGATGAAAGTATATTTTTTAGTTAAGTAGCTGCATGGCAAAATTTTAAGAGGGGAATACAAGGAACAACACATAAGATATTGCATCTAAGTTTTGTCCTTATTCAAAACTAGTATGTAATATGTAACCCGTGCTTACGTACAAGAATGACGAATTATAGTGGTCTTATTGAAATTAGTTTGGGTTATTAAATATATAGGACATTAGTTTAACCAGGACATTTAGAGGTATTAAAATGATTTTCCTTGCAATTTTAATGATATTGGTTACATCAAGTTTCTCATTACACTATTGTTATGTATATAATTTTGAAAATCATTATTGAACACTACGTATACAATATCAATTCACTATTACTGTTCGTGAAATTATACTAAATACAACAAAAATTAAAAGAATAAATTGTTTCAATAGTATCCCCTAAATTGAATGAGGATAGGTGCAGGAGATAGTTTAGCTCAATTACAGTTTGTTACATTCAAGATCTTCATATACAAAATATCTAAATAGAAGCAGTATAAAAAAAAAATATACTCATTAGTTCAAAAAAAATAAAAAAATAACAGCAAAAATCAAAACACTTTAATTTGTATGGAAAGCTAACAAATGCAAAATCTAATTTTGATTCTAATCAAATTTTCTTTAAGCTTTGGTTTTAAATATATATATTAAAAAATTTTGATTAGAATATATATTACTAGGTTTATTTATATTGGACTCCTTGTTTTCTACATTGAATTAATTTACTTGGCGAAAAAATTAAAAAAAAAATAGATTAGATGAAATACGTGACGCAAAATTAAACTCTAATTAAAATCCAATTTTTACACTAAATTAACTCATTTGGCACAAAAATTTAAATGCTTAGATTAAATGAGACTTATGGCGCAAAATTTGACTCTAATTGAATTCCAATTTCAAATCTAATTAGATTTTCTCTCAGCTTTGGCTATTAATATATACTAGCTTGTACTTCCATGCATAATATAATTCCTATATATATTGAACGGTTTTAGACCCCTTACAAACAACCAGATTGCGTAGCCTAGATTAATTAGCCAAGTTATTACTTAGTCAAATTAAGCAATTCTAGGTTAAAACAATCAAATAATCATATCATGCATATAAAACATATAAAGCAGCGGAAATAATAAAGAACACAAAATATGATCACCTAGGAAACCACACAGAAAAACCTGGGGAGGATTTTACCCACCGATCCTCAAGGCAAAACGGAATCCACTAAGAAAGAATTGAAGTTCTTACAAAAGGACTTACAAGCTCCCTGCTTGACTTCCTAATGCTACCCACCAGTAAAACTTCCTGACACGACCACGCGCAGGCTCCGAGTCCACGGACTACTTCTTTCTTTGAATCCCTCAAATCAGCTACAAGCACCCACGCTTGATATTCTTTAAGCTTCAAAGGCAGCAACCTTGTTGATCATCAAGATGTTGAAATAATCTCTACCTTGAAAACCCTAAGTTTATATGAAGGAAAGCTCCTCAAAGATCTCACAAGTGATTCACATAAACAGCAAATATGAGCAACAAAGACTTAGAGAGGTTTGGATACAAAACCCTAATAAAATGAGGCACAAGAGGCACTCTAATCTCTCTTTCTAAAGTCTCAAAAAACGTTCTAGAGTTTTCCTTATATATAGGAGTGTTTTACTTGAACCCCAAGACGTTTAAATAGAGTTTGGGCTGAGTTGGAATTCTGCAGAAAAACGTTCTGGCCGACTTTCGATCGATCGAGTCTAATTTTCGATCGATCGAGACAGGCCGAAAGTTACAAATACTTCTGCAGCCACTCGATTCCAACTTTACAATAATTAATCAACTTTGAGCAAGCCTAAACAAGACTAAACACATTGTTTTGATCATGGTTTGCCAACATTACAAATTAGAGTTCTAAATACATAAAATCCTAAGACCTTAGAACCTAACAAACTCCCCCTTTGGCAATCCGTGACAAAACACAAATTAAAAGTTCAAAGTTTACAAGTAAACAGCCCTTTACAAAAAAATGCTCATAAACCAAATTCAATCCTAACTACTATCCATCAGTTGCAAGTGTAGACAGCAGCCAAGTCAAATGCACCTGTATATTCCTGAAACACTCAACAAACGCATAAACGCATGTGTGACAGAAAAACAGTAAACCAACAAAAATAAATTCTTAATTTCACATAGCACAAAATAAAGGCATATACCAATGAAGAACTCATAAGTATAAATCAATAAGAAGTGAAACAAGAAACATAAATAAAAACATAAGTAACCTAACTCTCCCCCTAAGTTAGATACAACAAAAAATTTTATTTTCTTCCCTTTCAAAAATAATTTCAACTCCCCCTAAACAAGACAAACATGATTCCCATAAATCAATAATTTATTCCCCTTTTTGTCATGTATTGACAAAGACAACTCATACAAAGAGTAAACAGTCAACATACGTAATAAAAGATAAGAGAAAATAGAGAATCAAGGGGAACACAAAACAATTCAACTCTATAGAATACAGAGACAGCTCCCCCTATGAACAACACAGGTTAAAAAAAACTTTTCTCCCCCTATAAAAATAGGAAAAACAAAACAAGTTGTGGGAAAAACAGTTTTGGGGAAAAATAAAGGGGATGGGAAACAGCAGCAGCAGCAGCACCAGCAGGATCAGGAACATCCTCACCAGCAGGACCAAAATTAAAAACACACAAACCAAAGTTAAAAATTAAGGTGAGGATACACATGAAGAAAAAATATTCTCTCTTTCAATAAAATGCAAACATGGCACTATGTGACCCATAAACAGTTGCATGAGTAGAGAAAATATTTGCACATTGATTATCCATCATATCTCTTAAGAAAAATATTTTCTACAGTTCTCACAAAAAAAGCATATACTAGAAAGTACATCGCTCAAAAATTAATCAATCAATTTTTTGATCAAGTTGAGTACCCAATGTAGCAAAGTGTATGCATGCTATGTGTGAAAATAAGGAGAGATATGACTGCAAAACTGCAAGATAGATACAGAAATCAATGCAATGCATGTGAATCCTAAACATAAACCAAGGGCAGACTGCAAATTAGCACAAAAACAATATAGAAAAAAAATCTATATGATGCATGAATAATTATAATGACATGATGCATGTAGTAATGCAGTAAAAATTAAGTTCAATTTAAGTTCAAATTGACAAAATCGGCTTGAGCATAGAGTTTCTAACAAAAACCCCAAAAATTTGAAAACCACATGTTGAATTTTTAAACAAATTGATGAATTGAGCATCACATAACACAACTCACAGAGTATAATGCTTAATTACATCAAAACAACAAGCCAATTTCATCAAATTCAACTCAATTTCACAAAAGCCCCAATTCGGATAAAGAACAAACCCTTTTTAAAAACCTGATTTGCGACTTTCGATTTATCAAAAAATACATTCGATCGATCGAATGAAACAGTCATTTTTTAAACAAATTAAAGCACTTTTTCGATCGATCGAAAATCAGAATTGATCGATCGAACTAGACAGAGGCTCACAAAATTTTTGAGAAAAAAACACAGTTTTGAAAAACACAAACCTAATTTTGAAAACAACTCCTCAAAGCATTAAACAACGAAAACAAAATGCATGAGTATGAGATGGAATGCTTTTTCAAAAACCCAAATTTTAAACCCAATTTTCTCAAAAAACACGTTTCAATCATTTTTCCATTGAATTTTCTTAAGCAACAAATATGCTGTGCACAAATCTCAAGATATTTTCAAAATTTTCAAACTTGAAACACATTTTGCATTAAAATCAAGGAACTTTTAATCTTGGATGACCACAACAAAATCACACACAATATAATGTTCCAAGTTTAGCAAAGAGTAACTTGTGTAGTGTGTGCAACTAGCAAAAGTTTGAGATACATGTGAGGTGATATGTGAATAGTAATCAATCACAAAGTCTACAAAATTCATCACATAGAATTTAAAAGAGACTATCACCTAAAGAGTTACATCATATAACTCTCACATCTCCTAGAACAAAAGCTTGCAATCATGTAAGTTTCTTGCATTTTTGCCTCTTATTTATGTGAATTGGCATCAAGCCTAATAGTACACACCGGTTTGAATTAAGTGAATTGGCATCAAGCCTAATAGTACACACCAGTTTTAATTTAATTGAGGCTACACCTTATGTTCTTTTTGTGCATGTGCTACACTTTCTCGAGCGCAAAATCTTATGATATGCACTAAGGTGTTCATGATTGGCTAGTGAACAGTGGTGAGATGGTTATTTATGCCTTTCTCAAAAGGATCAAGTCCGACAGTCAAAGACCATATGACTTCAAGATCAAGACAAAGTGATTAAAAACCACACACATCTTTCCCACACAACATGCACTACACAGCTCAAACTAGTAAAGTGCAATAAAATAAGCTCATCCAAGCTAAACAGGGTACATAAACAAGTTATGTAAAGATAAAATGGCCAATCCTTGATTATAAATCCAAGATCTATAATACAAAACACAAAAATCTTTTTGGTTTTAACAAACGTTATAACCACTTGTTGAGATTTTGAAAAAAAAAAAGTTTATGACCAAAAACAACAAACAACAAAAAAAAAACACATATTGTGCTAAATGAACAATGCAAATGCAATGCATGACAGTGCTTAACAAAACTATAGAGGGTATACAAACAAGAAATATCAATTTCTTAATTAACCCATGAGTACATGTACAAACTAGTACATAAAGTCAAAAATAGCTTAGCACATTTATAACACATGCTATTCAAGTTTCACCACAATGTCAAGCATGTTCTAAATCAAGAGAGATATCAAAACTCATGTAATCCTCAAGAAAAATAAAACAAGACACAAAATAAAATATTTTTGTCTTTTTGAAAATTTTCAATGTTTTTGGATTTTTTTTTAATAAAAAAAACTAAAAAACAAAACAACCAAAAACAAAAACAAGACATGTCCACAAATAATTGAAAGAATTAAATCAGGGACAAGTCAGCAACACTTACCTTGGAGAATCTTTCTCACCCATTTAGCACGAGTATTCGGCTTTGTAGGTGAAAATCCATGTGAAGCACAGTGTATTTGAGGAATTACACAAATCTTCTGAGACAGACTAAAATCGTGCAAATTCCTTTCACAAGCCAACAAGCTTAAATTTTTCAAAAGCATATGAAACAATTTATATGGACTTATGGCAGGAGAAATATCATCACATATCCTAGATTGACATACAGAATGCTTAGGTTTCAATTTATGACAATTAGGACGAATGTAACCACGGACACCACAAAAGTGACAAACAAGAACAAATTTAGGAATATCAGTATTCCTAACAGCAAATCTAGTCTCAGATTTCAGTTTTTGCCTCAACAAAGAACAATTTGGTCTAATATGACCAACAACATCACAAAGGTGACAAGTAGGCACAAAAACAGATTTATTGTGCTTTCTAACAGTAGGATTAGACATAGGTTTAGAAACTTCAGCGTTAACATCAGAACTTTTACCTTTGTCTAACCTAGCAAAATAAGCCTTTTCTTTATTATTCCTGTAAAGTTGTAATTTACAACTGTGTATTTGTTGGCTTTTATTCCGTGCCAAATTTGATTGTAATTGTGTTCAATCATTTAAAACCCTGTATTTGTTGTGGGACTTGATGTAAGGGGTGTGTGAGAGAAAGAGTGTTGAAGACTCAAGCATCTGAAGAAGAAAAGGATTCTCGCGGGTATCTCGCGGGTATTTCGCGACCAAGCTTCCCGCGAAGTGAGACATGTGCCAGGCACATGATGGAATGCGAAGAGTCATGCCAGGTGGAGACAACTGTGTCTCGCGAGTATCTCGCGGGTAAGGCCTTCCCGCGAGACACCCGCTAGACTAGCTGTTCTGCCAGCCTGTATTCTTTGAGTCACACCTTTTGCACCCCTCCTATATATATCATCATTACCCACAATTGTTGAGGAATGCTTCAGAGAGAAAACCCTAGCCAAACACCTTGGTAATTAGAGATTGTCTTCCCCACCTTCTCTAAACAATTTGCTTGTGGTATCTCCTCAACCCTTCCCTCTCCATTATCCATATCTTTGAGAGGTTGATAGCCCAAACACTTGACACACCCTTGAGAGTGCTGAGTGACGTTTTGGTGCTGCTGGGAAGCATAGGAAGAAGCCTTTAATGGCAGATGCAACATGGAGCTTGTTGCGGGATCCGGATAACTAGGACAAGACACGGTTCCGAGAAGCCTTGTTGGAGTAGGAGCTTGGAGGGCTTAGGTACATCGGGTAGAGTAGGCTTGGAGGGTCTTTTGCTAATCCATGTATCCCAACTGATTGTCTAGTGGATCGATTTCCGCTTGGAGGGCGGCGGAGAGGTTTTTCGCCGAGTTCTTCGGTTTCCTCTTCGATAACACGTCTCGGTGTTATTTGTGTTTGCATCCTTCTTCCCTACTCTTGTTCATTTTTTTTTTACTGCTGTGTTGCTTTAAATATGAATTAGAGTAGTTGTTTTGTTTATAAGCTTGTGTTTACACTATTCCGCACTTGATAGTAAGTTAGTGTAAAATCAACCAAGCCGTAATTTGAATTTGGGGGTCTAAACCGCTCGTGTGTTTTCAACACATTTTCGAGCTTTCAATTGGTATCAGAGCGGGTACACTTGCTGAGGTTTAATTACCTAAGTGTGATCCTTGACCCTTCTTGAGATGGACCGGTCTCAATCGCTCAATGTTCCACCATTTTTCGATGGGAACAATTATGCATTCTGGAAAGTTAGAATGAGAGCATTCTTATGCTCTATCGATGATACCGTTTGGGATGCGGTTGAGATAGGTTGGACCAAGCCGGAGGCTCCTAAGTCCACTTGGGATAAGGCAGCCCTTGCGGCAGCAAATGCTAACAGTAAAGCTTTAAATGCTATCTTTTGTGGTGTGTCCCCTGATGAATTCCACAGGATATCTCATATGACGGTAGCCAAGGAAGCTTGGGAGATTTTGGAGACTACCTATGAGGGTACAGAGAAAGTCAAGGACACAAAGCTCCAAATGCTCACCACAAAATTTGAAGAACTCAAGATGAGTGATGATGAACCATTTGACTCATTCTATGGGAAGCTCAATGAAATTGTCATTGCTAAACTCAATCTTGGGGAGAAGATTGAAGACACTAAGGTGGTGAGAAAAATATTAAGGTCCTTGCCTGAAAGTTTTAGAGCAAAGGTAACAGCCATAGAAGAAAGCAAAGACTTGGATGAGATTAAGATTCAAGAGCTGATCGGGTCCCTCCAAACCTATGAGCTGGGACTGCCTTCCCACAAGACGAGCAAATCGCTTGCACTTAAAACCATCACCGAAAGAATAAATGATTCCTCCGAAGAAGATGGAGTTGAGAAAGAAGTAGCATATCTTGCAAAGAACTTCCGCAAGTTTCTGAAAATGAAGAACAGTGGCAAACCGTTCAATAGAGAAAAGTTCTCTCCTTCAAGAGGTGATAAGAAAGAGTTTAAGAGAAAAGAAGGAAAGGACTATCAACCTTCTCCAGATATTGTGTGCTTTGAGTGCAATGGCCATGGACATCTAAAGAAGGAGTGTCCGAATTTTCTGAGGGGAAAAGGAAAAGCATATGCTACAACGCTCAGTGATTCTGAATCTTCTAATTCTGATTCGGAAGAGAGCTGTGACGGTGAGGGAAACTACTCCGCTTTCATGACCATTGCTCATGAAGATTCCTCGGACGACTTGGGTGCACTTGAGAAGGAACTTGGTGAGCATTCAGATTCAGAATCTGTTGGAATTGTGGAAGAATCAGACGCTGAAGAGGAAGAAAATTCAGCTAATCTTCAAGAGAATTACTCCTCACTTCTTGAGAAGTCAGGGGAATATGCAAGAATAGCCAAGGCAGCTGTGAGAAAAATGAAGAAAGCTGAGGAAGACTATCGAAGTCTCATGATCAGACATAAGGAGGCCAAATGCGAAATAGAAGGGCTGAATGGTGAGCTGTCAGAAGCATACTTGAAGATCAGATTCCTTGAACAAGAGGTGGTGCAAGCGCAAGCCAAGATAGAGAGGGTCTCCTCCAGAAAATTGGATGATGTTATCTCATCCCAAAAACATTCCTCAGACAAGTCCGGATTGGGATATACCGGAGGGAGTAGCTCATCAGTCAAAGCTACCAAAGAAGTGAAATTTGTGAAGGCCGTAGAACCAATTGTAGAGGAGGCCGTTCCTGAGAATGTCAAGGTTGAAAAGAAGAATGTAAATGAGCAACGGATGATGAATAAGCCTCGAAATCAAGCTGGAGGTAGACACGAAACCAGAGCAAGATCTCTCTCAAGACCTCAACGGGGTCCTAGAACGGATTATGTGTGTCACTATTGCGGATTGCAAGGACACACCAGACCCAACTGTCAAAAATTGAGGGCAGACAATAATGCAAGCATTCCTCGATCACGAGGAAGAAGGAATGACAATAGAGCTTGGGGAGGTGAGAACTCAAGAAGCCAAAATCGTGATCCCGGAGTAACAGATGTGATGAAGATGATCGGTGCATTCACCACTTGCATGGAGAGTTTCACCAGGAGGTTTGAAAGTCCCAACTCTCGTACCCAATCCGTCAAGGATATCACCCCAAACGCACATGACGTGTGGGTGAAGAGGGGTACTCATGCATAAGCACTATAATATGTCCATGCATTAATTCTTTCCATTTTTAGGGACATTTGGGGTTGCATTGTATCATGCATTACTTTCATAGTTTGCACTTGTGTTTGTTGATCTTTCTTTTCTTGTTATGTTTTGGGTGTGTTACAAAAATTCAAAAACCATAAAAATTATAAAATCTAAAAAGTTTGATCACTTTGTTGAGTTTTGTCTCAAAACATGTTTTGCCTTGTACCTTTGTACTTATGGCTTTGTGCATTTAACGAGCTTAGCTTGTCCCTCATGCACTCATATCATAGTGGAAGAAATTCTGAAATCTATGTGACGGTTGTAAATAGATCTTCAACCTTGTCATGAATGATTAGTGAATGGTTGTGTTGATCTTGATACATGCATAGACTCATGCCTATATATCTTCCCACTTTTATTTTTTTTTGCTTAAAAAGGCTCTCTAAATGTAAATCTCCAAATGAAAAGAGATATAGAGCTGCAAAAGCCTGTCGCACAAACTAGTATTCGACTAGGAAAAAGGGAAAGCGACCAAAATAAAATGTATGATGCCCAAAAAGCCAAAGGCTATCTCATAAATTGAAATATCAAAAATTTCAGGCATCTTTCTCTAAATGAGATTCTCTTTGCTCAAAAGTCGCAAATGAAGTGTTAAGAATGGAGCCAAATGAAAAGCTTCAGTGAATTGTTATCAAGTACGTGTGGGAGGTCATATATGCATGTTTCTATAATTGAGATAGATCACATAATCTAGTGCTAGTTGTGTATGCCTTGATTGAATTGATCATTGAAGCTTCACATTGGACCAAGGACTATCTCATTTTTGATATCCACACACATCACACAAGTCTATGTTCTATGAATGTCATAATCATTTGTGTGATTGTACTTGATTAAATGTGTTTCACATGCTCAATCTTTGTTGATCAAATCCAAAAAGATTTTTGTGAGTTTTATTTGTTTTTGAAAGTGATTTTAGACTTTCTTGTGTTTTCTTTTGGTCAAAATGAAGTTTGTGTGTTTTTCACCAAAACTGGTTCAGTGGCTTTCTCGCGACTGTCTCGCGACTAACAGCTTCTCGCGAAAAGCTGTTTGGCAAAAACTGAGATTTTATCAAAATCAGACAGAGAATCTCGCGACTGTGTCGCGACTGCGTCGCGACTTAGAGCTTCTCGCGAAAATTTTGTGCTTCAGTGGCACCTTTCGCGGTTGTCTCGCGACTGTTTCGCGGCTCCCCATCCCGCGAAAAACGCGTGTTTTCAGTTTTATAGGGCTGATGTGACAGTTTTTCAAAACATAAAAACTTCCCTCTCATCTTTTCTTCGAAACTCTCTCTACCAAAATCACTATTCCATCAAACCCCACTCCGAATCAAGATTTTTTCTGCATTTTCTTCTTCAAGGTATGTTGATTATTCACTCCTTTTTAAGTTTTTACTTAGATTATGCAGAATTTTTAGTTAGGGTTGTGATAATTGGGGATTTTCGAAATTTTGGGTTGGTTTTCTAAATTGGGCAATGTTTGTGTTAAATCTTTGATTGGGTTATGTTTCTTTTGATCCTATTGCATCTGTGTTGGCCCCTTGTGGCATTTTAAAGTGTATTTAGGCATATTTTCACCATGTTCATGCATTGTTCATACTTAAAGTGTTGTTATGCACATTAGGTGTTTGATTGAATGTCTAAATGACATTGTTGTGCCGAATTGGTCTCAAGTGAGTCCCAATTTCAAGGTTTTCATATACCTTACCATGTTTTGGTCTAAATTTGATCTTAGATCATGTGTGTATAACACTTTGCACATGTTGCACTCAATTGGCAAACACCTAGGCACACACTTAGGCACACACTCATGCATTTCATGTTTCACATACATATGCATTCACACAAACACACACTTGCACAGTGATTTAAATTTCATACAAAATGTCTTGTTTTTCATTGCATTTGTGTTATCGTTTAATGTAGTTTGTGATATAGCTTGCTCTATTGTGTTGGAAATGCTCTGTTTTTGAGTGTTACTCTGTTTTTGGAAGAATCTCATTTGATGTAAACTAACTTGAATCTAATCAAGTTTTGTTCTTGTGCTATGTGCTCTTGTGCTCTATGTGTTGTGTCGTCTTATGCAGATGTCTCCCACAAAGCATGCCAGTACCAAGAAGAAGGGTCCCAAGCGTGCTCGTACTGAATCCGATCATTTCAAATCCGCAGAGGCAGATATGAAGTACAATGATTGCTACAAGAGAGCAACCATTGTCATGGAAAGGGTGGTCCAATTGGAAGAGCTGGAGAATACATGCATTCCGGATGCACTCAAAGAACGAACCTGGACCAAACTGCTGAATCCAATTGGAAATGTGTACTCAGAGATAATCAGAGAGTTCTTCTCCAATGCTGCTGTGGAAGAGGACAAGATAGTCTGCTGGGTGAGGCACAAAGAGTTTGAGATCACAAGGGATAGCATTCAAGACTTCTTGGAGATCCGTCCCCCCTCACAGCCAATGACAGTTCAGTATGATGAGAGACTAGGGCATATCACGGAGATGATATCAGCCCTTGGAGGGGTTCCAAAGAAATCCTCAATGGATACTCTCAAGTTCTCTCCAGAAATGAGAACTCTCAGTTATGTCATGATCCATAACCTGTACCCGGTCACCAACCTCACTACTTTATCGGCTCCAAGGACGAGGTTCCTCTACGACCTCTTTACTCACAAGGAAATTGACATCTGCAGCCACATCTTCCACATCCTGAAGAAGAGTATTACGAAGCAAAACTCCAGAACCATAATGCCCTTTCCTTCACTGATCATGGGTCTTATTGCCAAGACAAAGCTGAAGTTTCCTAGTGGCCTGACAGTTGTTCAGAGGGATTATCCCATTGGTGCGAACACTCTAACTCGGAGCACGGCACACATAAAGCGCCCCAAGAGAGGTCCTCATCTCATTCCACCGTCTACGAGTGTGCCTCAGGATATCCCAGAGGAGGGTGGGGATACTGAGGAGGAGATTGAGAGGTTTACTTCTGCTCCAGAGACTGCACAGCCATCATCTTCTGCTCCAGCACAACCACAAGGTCTAAGCAAGCTTGATCAGATCCTAGCAAAGATGGATCACATGTCCACAGTGCTTGACACTCATGTACAGCACACAGCCGATCAGTTTGCTTACCTCCAGGAGCAGATCACCACACTATCCACTCAGATTCAGAGCTTATCCCCTACACAGGGTTCAGACTCCGACTCCGACCGGTTCTAGTCCTTTGGCCATTCCGGTCAAAAAGGGGGAGAAAATTTTGAGGGGGAGCTGATGAACAAGAGCTTGCACAGCCTTAGGGGGAGCATAGCTTAGAAACATAGCTACATTATCTATTGGTTATTGGTTTTTCAGACGGTTTTTACTAAGTTTTTTTTGGTTTATAGTTAATGTTTTACTGTTTTTAGTTTATACTTCTGACACTTATGCTTTTAACTTTAGTATTAATTTCAGTATATTTTCAGAAGTTTGTGTTTTAGTTCTATGCTTTGTGGCATATGTGCTATGTGGCATCTTTGTTTGTACCCATGTTGCTTATGTAAGCTTTAAGGGTTTGTTTCATGCATAGTTTGTAGGTCTTTGTGGTTTGTGCCATGCATTTGCTATACCATGCTTATGCAACCTTTATGCATGTTTGCTTGTTGTTCTATGTTATGCATTTTACTTCAAGTACATCACTCTTGTGCCCAAGTAGGATTGTTCCTAGATGCAAATACTTCGTGTATTTCGCATTGGTTGAGTGTTGGAGTTGCAAATGATTCTCTTCGAATGAGCTTATCATCTTGCATATCCGGATGTTCATTTCATGTGTAAATGAGCATAGTAATTACTTGCGTATAGTGATTACTAGTTTGATCTTACCATGATCTAGTGTTTCTATTTCATTTAGCTTGATCATGTTATTATTGCTCCATATGCATTTCAAGTTTTTTTTTTTTTTTTTTTTTTCTACATGCAATGATATTAGTGTGTTGTTGTATTTCAGGAGATACTTGTTCATATGTTCAAGAGCGTATCAGAATCTAGAATTAGGTGTGAGTGAGTTTTGCCTTTGTTCCCAAACTCACGTTTAAGTCTAGAGTCTGTTTTAGGGTTTTGTCACGGAATAGCCAAAGGGGGAGATTGTAAAGTTGTAATTTACAACTGTGTATTTGTTGGCTTTTATTCCGTGCCAAATTTGATTGTAATTGTGTTCAATCATTTAAAACCCTGTATTTGTTGTGGGACTTGATGTAAGGGGTGTGTGAGAGAAAGAGTGTTGAAGACTCAAGCATTTGAAGAAGAAAAGGATTCTCGCGGGTATCTCGCGGGTATTTCGCGACCAAGCTTCCCGCGAAGTGAGACATGTGCCAGGCACATGATGGAATGCGAAGAGTCATGCCAGGTGGAGACAACTGTGTCTCGCGAGTATCTCGCGGGTAAGGCCTTCCCGCGAGACACCCGCGAGACTAGCTGTTCTGCCAGCCTGTATTCTTTGAGTCACACCTTTTGCACCCCTCCTATATATATCATCATTACCCACAATTGTTGAGGAATGCTTCAGAGAGAAAACCCTAGCCAAACACCTTGGTAATTAGAGATTGTCTTCCCCACCTTCTCTAAACAATTTGCTTGTGGTATCTCCTCAACCCTTCCCTCTCCATTATCCATATCTTTGAGAGGTTGATAGCCCAAACACTTGACACACCCTTGAGAGTGCTGAGTGACGTTTTGGTGCTGCTGGGAAGCATAGGAAGAAGCCTTTAATGGCAGATGCAACATGGAGCTTGTTGCGGGATCCGGATAACTAGGACAAGACACGGTTCCGAGAAGCCTTGTTGGAGTAGGAGCTTGGAGGGCTTAGGTACATCGGGTAGACTAGGCTTGGAGGGTCTTTTGCTAATCCATGTATCCCAACTGATTGTCTAGTGGATCGATTTCCGCTTGGAGGGCGGCGGAGAGGTTTTTCGCCGAGTTCTTCGGTTTCCTCTTCGATAACACGTCTCGGTGTTATTTGTGTTTGCATCCTTCTTCCCTACTCTTGTTCATTTCTTTTTTACTGCTGTGTTGCTTTAAATATGAATTAGAGTAGTTGTTTTGTTTATAAGCTTGTGTTTACACTATTCCGCACTTGATAGTAAGTTAGTGTAAAATCAACCAAGCCGTAATTTGAATTTGGGGGTCTAAACCGCTCGTGTGTTTTCAACACATTTTCGAGCTTTCAATTCCTCTTAAAAGGAGGGATATAAACTTTCTTAGTTTTAGGCTTAAGAGAAACAGAAACACTTCTGTTATCATCAGTAGGCTTAGAACTAGTCAAATTTTCAATTTTAGTTTTAGATTCAACTAACTCTTGTTCCAAGCTTTTCATCTTCTCATCTTGAGAGGAAATTTGATTTCTCAAAAATTCATTCTTTTTATTAGATTCATCTAATCTAACAAGCAATTCCTCTTTTTCAAGATTAGCCAATTTTAACTCTTCCTTGAATTTCTTAGAAATTTTCAAAGATTTAGATAATTCCTTACAAAGAGTTTCAAAAGCATCAAAAAAATCAACAGAAACAATAGTGTCCTTTTTATTCAAAACATCACAGGTATCAACAAAATCAGCAGAAGCATGAGCAAAAACATGATCAGAAAGACACTTCAAATTATCCATGACAATAGGGGTCAAGGATCAGCTCAAAGATCAAAAGATCTAAAACAGAAGAGCAACCTACTCTGATACCACTTGAACGGTTTTAGACCCCTTACAAACAACCAGATTGCGTAGCCTAGATTAATTAGCCAAGTTGTTACTTAGTCAAATTAAGCAATTCTAGGTTAAAACAATCAAATAATCATATCATGCATATAAAACATATAAGGCAGCGGAAATAATAAAAAACACAAGATATGATCACCCAGGAAACCACACAGAAAAACCTGGGGAGGATTTTACCCACCGATCCTCAAGGCAAAACGGAATCCACTAAGAAAGAATTGAAGTTCTTACAAAAGGACTTACAAGCTCCCCGCTTGACTTCATAATGCTACCCACCAGTAAAACTTCCTGACACGACCACGCGCAGGCTCCAAGTCCACGGACTACTTCTTTCTTTGAATCCCTCAAATCAGCTACAAGCACCCACGCTTGATATTCTTTAAGCTTCAAAGGCAGCAACCTTGTTGATCATCAAGATGTTGAAATAATCTCTACCTTGAAAACCCTAAGTTTATGTGAAGGAAAGCTCCTTAAAGATCTCACAAGAGATTCACATAAACAGCAAATATGAGCAATAAAGACTTAGAGAGGTTTGGATACAAAACCCTAATAAAAGGAGGCACAAGAGGCACTCTAATCTCTCTCTCTAAAGTCTCAAAAAACGTTCTAGGGTTTTCCTTATATATAGGAGTGTTTTACTTGAACCCCAAGACGTTTAAATAGAGTTTGGGCTGAGTTGGAATTCTGCAGAAAAACGTTCTGGCCGACTTTCGATCGATCGAGTCTAATTTTCGATCGATCGAGATAGGCCGAAAGTTACAAATACTTCTGCAGCCACTCGATTCCAACTTTACAATAATTAATCAACTTTGAGCAAGCCTAAACAAGACTAAACACATTGTTTTGATCATGGTTTGCCAACATTACAAATTAGAGTTCTAAATACATAAAATCCTAAGACCTTAGAACCTAACATGTATAATTAAAATACTATTGATAGTAATTTTTATATTTTGTTAACTCTTTAAAAAATTTTGTAAGGATATTATTAGGTATAAAATGTAAATTGTCTATATTTAAAAAAAAAAATTATTGTGAAGCACTTTTTATTTTATTTTATTTTATTTTTTTACGATTCATTTTGTTAGGTTCTAAAGACTTAAGAACTAATGTATTTAGAAATCTAATGTGTAATGTTGGCAAACCATGATCAAAACAGTTGTTAGTCTTGTTTAGACTTGCTCAAAGTGTGTGCATTGTATGTAAAGTCAGAATCGAGTGGCTGCAGAAGTATTAGTGACCTTCGGCCTGACTCGATCGATCGAAACTTAGACTCGATCGATCGAATCTTGGGAAAAATGTTTTTTCTGCAGAATTCCAACTCAACCCTAGCTCATTTAAAACATTTAGGGTTTTATGTTTTTTCCCTAGGTATATAAGGCAAATCCTAGCTATGTTTTTATGTTGCTCATATTGTTGTTTGTGTAAATCTCATGTGAGATCTGAGAGGAGCATTCCTTCACACAAGCTTAGGATTATCAAGAAAGAGATTTCTTCGAGAGCTTGATGATCATTCAGTTGCTGCCATAAGAGCTTAAAGATACACAAGTGGGTGTGCTTGTACTTGCTGGTGGGTAAGAAAGAAGGAGTCCGTGGTCTCGGAGCTTGCACGTGGTTGTGTCAGTAAGTTTCTACTAATGGGTAGCAATAGGAGCTTGCACATGGTCTAAGTCGCTATTGTAAAATTTCGATTCTTTCATAGTGGATTCAAGTTTATCTTGAGAATAGCTAGGTTAAATCCTCCCCAAGTTTTTTACCAGTTTGGTTTTCCTGGGTCATCATCTCTTTGCGTTCTTTATTTTCCGCACTTTACATTGATATGATATATTTGTGTTAACCTAAATTTGATAATTTGACTAAATAATCACTTGGCTAATTAACTAGGTTAATTTGATTGTGTTTTAAGGGGTCTAAAAACAAACACATTTATTCTAGTCTCTTTGGTTTTTTTACTTAATAACTCACTTGGATGAATATTTATGATGTAGTCTCATATTTAATTCTAAAATTAAGAAATAAAACTCTTTAAGAATAAATAATTTAGGACGAATTCTAATTTGAGTTTATCGCAGTTTCACCTATTATTATATCTAGCTTATAACCCGCACAATGTGCATGATACTTTTATTTATTACAAAAGACAAACCATAGGTGAAAATTTAAAAATTTCATAATTAGATAACAAAATTTTTTTAAAAAAAAATTGCAAGAAAGAAACTTAAATTCAAGGAGTCTTACATAGAGATAATGAAATGTAATCTTGAAATTTCTTGCTCATTCAACAAAATTTGAAATAGACCCAAAAATAAATGTTTTCCTTCATCACACATGCACTCAAGAAAATGAAAGTGATTTTTTTTTTCTTTCTTTTGACTCCAAGAGTTAATTATTTTGTTTCTAAAAAAAAAAAAAGAGTTAATTATTTAAAGCATGTTCCAAAAAGATAAACAAAATAAATTCAGGGTGGTCCAAGAGAGATAATAGTTGTCTTTGTTTTTGCTATAAGCAAGTACCAATGTCTCCAACTAACAATAATTAATAATTAAAATATCATGAAATTCAAATCCTATAGTAATAACCTATGAATTACATCAACTACAATTGTAAAGAGTCTCACAAAATTCACTTAGCCCAAAAAAAAAAAAAAAAAAAAAATCACATTCTCACTATAAGAGTGATTCCAAAAAATGTACTGCCACTAATTTATACCAAATTATCAATTTCACTTTTTTTTTTTAATGACAATACCTACTACACCAAAGGAAAGTGCAGACAATGTTTATAATGTAAAAATATGAAAATGTAAGAAACCATGGGTGAAGCCTACCATTTGTATTAAAGCAACAAAATATTGAATAGAACCCAAATGAAGGCCAGTTTAACTATGAGAAATCTCAACCATGTATAAAAATCAAATTGAATATTACAATTTTTTGTATACAATTGAGAAATCTCAACCTTGTATAAAAGTGAATATGTTATTCATTTAACTACTGATATGGATTGTCTATTTAAGGTAGCAAGATCATACGCTCTACCAGCAACCTCCTCATCATAATATTCACCTGTATACAAAACGTAAATAAATGAATACACAATTTATTTGAGATAACACATCTATTACCAAGTTTATCCCCCATAAGTCTATGGAGATGTAATTTCTTTATGTCCAGCTCTTATGCTTTAGGTTTAATGTTATATCTTTAAATTATAAAATGCAACTTTTATATTTCAGATATGGTTTAAATTTGATAATACAACTTTCATGGGATCCTTTTCTCAAAGATGTCACTCAGATTAATAACAATGGGCTGCAAGCATCAAACATGTCTATGTTTTCTACTTTTAACTATCTAAGGATTGGAAACATTTTCAGTCCCCACTAACAAACCCATTTTAGTAAACAATGTAACTCAAAATATTAAGAAACAAATTAAGCAAGATGAATATGGTAATTCCTCTCTGTAACCTGACAATTTGAATAGACAATTCAATTATTTTTACATAAATATGCAAAATTAAAGATCAAAGCAAATCATTTTATCAAAGGATTCAAAACCCTCCAATTCAACAAATTTGAACCTTTTCACCACAATCTATGAAAGTACAAAATCAAAGAGATTTCAATAAAGTAAAAACTATACATTGGTCATACCTTATCTTCTAAAACTTGGATTGCATTAAGGAAACGCCTTTCCACCTACAAACCCAGGGGAAAAAAATCAATAATAAATGAAGAGAGATAAGTAAACCTAAAATTGTTCTTGATGAAAGTTGAGTGAAAAGTTTGTAAACTCTTAGGTTGAAATGGTCATTCAAGAAGCATGATGCATATGTAGAGGCAAAAACTCTTATGTTGATTGAAAAATTGCCCAAAACCATATTAACCATATATCCCAAAACCAAACCAAATCAAAACAAATACGCTAAGCAGAAATCAATACTAACTGAAATACCTTTATTGAAAAAGCACCTAAACATAAGCACTCAATAAGACAGCAAGAATCAAGATTAATTCCACTAAAGTTCCTCAAATTTTTTAGGCTTTGCTTCAAAATTACACAAAGAGATAGATTAGATTATACACACACCCAAGTTATGGAATGGAATTGATGAAGCTTTTCACCCATTATTATGTAATCATCTATTCATAAAATAATTAAATAAAATTAAAGCATCTATAAGTACTCAATCCAAAACACTAAGAAATGCACAATAAAAACAAATGAATAAACAAAATAAACAAAGCTAACAACAACAACATTAAAAAAAAACTTGCCAATAAACTGAGCCTAATAGCCTGACCAGTTCAAAAATTAAAAGAAACCAAGTCTAATAGAACAATTTTGAAATATATGAGAAATTATTCTTAACACAAAAGGAAAGCATAAGATGCTCCCAAAAAAAAAAAAAAACAAAACAAAAACAAAAAACAAAAAAATAAAATAAGCATTCTAGTAAATCAGAGACATATATCAATAGAGAAATAATAGTAAAATTAAATAACAAGAAGAAAAACAACAAAGGTGATCAGAGAAAATGCAGTTCAATTTACAAAAACTCAGTAATTAACATAAAAATTCAATAATTTTACTCACAAAAAATTACAAAATAACTGTTCTCCCCAAACATTCAGATTTTAAACCATCCATCTTACAAATATGGCTATTAACAAAACATAGGTGATTTGAGATAGGTGATTAGAGGATAGGTGATTAGAGATGGCATCACAAAATTGTCTCTAACAGCCATTTATGAAAGAAGTGCCAATAGGAAATAACAAAACACTATTCTAAAGAAAACCAAAAACTCAGTAATTAACATAAAAAACCAATAATTTTACTTACAAAAAATTACAAAATAACTATACTCCCCAAACATTTAGATTTTAAACCATCCATCTTACAAATATGGCTATTAACAAAACATAGAATACAAAACATAGGTGATTAGAGATGGCATCACAAAATTGTCTCTAACGGCCATATATGAAAGAAAAGCCAATAGGAAATAACAAAACGCTATTCTAAAAGAGAACCAAGTAAAAGCATTGTTAAATATTATGCACCACGTCACCATAAAAGTGTTTTTTAGAGCATCTAAATCTATAGTTGGTGATGTCTAAGCCCACCAAACTCCAAAATTGAAGCAAAAAATATATATTGATAATTAAAATATATATATATATATATATATAGGCAAAGATTCCCTTAGGAAAAATCATTACAGGCCAACACAAAAAATCTTAAAAGAAAGCTACAACCTATTAAGAAAATCAACCCTTAACGGACACAAAGAAAAAGCTTCATCTATTATTACCTCCAAATCATGTCACTTTGCACTCTGCAGGCACTTATGTAAAAATAAAAATAGAATTTGCCCTTTCAAATTAATTCAGCAACTCTTATTGGAGTATAATAAATGGTCTTATCAATGAGAGGACCCTTTGTAGCATTAAGTAGTTGGGAATGAGAAGTTAAAGACTTTAGATAAACTGAAAAAAGACTTTGATTTAGTAATCCTTTAGCATGCAATCATTGACAAAACATAATCGGTTCAAGAAAATAAACAAAACAGAACTCAAGAAATTGGGAAAAAAAAAAAAAAAAGAAGAAGAAGGAAATTAGGGAAAAAGGTAGCCAGACCTTAAACCTTGATTGAGTAATGCAGCAAAACAGTATTTAACAAAAATTTTGTTATCTATCTATTTGTTTCTATTTAAAAAATGTAGTAAATAATTCAAGGGAAACCATAATTTCACTTTGAGGAACATCATCAATAAATCTACACTCTACAGTAATCGACAAAACATAAAGGCAAACGAAAAAATGTGCCAACCTAACAAAAATTTTCTAATCAAAAATAAAATCTAACTAGTACAACAATGGAAGAAAGTAGAACTCAATAAACTGGAAAATATAAATGGGAGATTAGGGTAAAAGGTAGCCAACCCTTAAACCTTGATTGAGTAATGCAGCAAAATAGTGTTTAACAAAATCTTAAAAGAAAGCTACAACCTATTAAGAAAATCAACCCTTAATGGACACATATAATAAATATAATCTCTATTAGCAGAGAAAGTAAAACCTAATATGTGACCCCTTCTTTTGATTCAAAATGTTGTATTGCTAAAGCACATCCCTAAGATTACATTACTCATCAATAGAAAATCATCCCACTACCTTCTTTTTATCTCTTCATTGGGTTGCGAAGCAAAATTTTCAATAAAAACTCAAGAACTAACACCAAAGGGTGGATGCACGCACATATGAAAAATTATATGCATTATAAAAATCAATAGTTACAGTACATGAAACACTTTATGAATCATATGCTTATTCAGAGCAGCCCAAAACACCAAAAGCCACAAACATTGAAAACAATAAAAGGCTAGAGACCACAAATTAAATATACAAAACTGGCTTAAAATTGAAATTAGCAATTATAGAACCCTTACTATTACAAACTAAAATCTCTCAAAAACCAGCACAATGTCATCACTGAGCTAGTCTAAATTGTAGTGAAAAAAATTTGTGGAGAATTCCAATCTTCTATTAGGCTGCTGCAAAAATGGTAAAAAAGCTAAAGCAATTCCAAATTTCCAACAATTTTATAGGACAACAATGAAATAAAAAGATTTTCTTTGATAAAAGAAAAAAGAGCACAATTGTACATGCTACCAACATCAGCACAAATAGAAGTCAGAAAGATGGCAGTGAAAGCAGTGACAACATAAAAACATATTCCTCAAAAGTTTTAGGCGAACTTATGTTCTGATATTGGGTAGCCAAGTATTTAGCATGCAATCATCGACAAAACATAATCAGTTCAAGAAAACAGAGCAAAACAAAACTCAAGAAATTGACAAAAAAAGAAAAAGAAAGAGGAAATTAGGGAAATAGGTAGCCAAACCTTAAACCTTGATTGAGTAATGCAACAAAACTAAGTTCTCACTCCTAAATTAAGATAGATAAATAGCTTTTGCTTTGGGTTTTCATTTTTTTTGCTATTAAATTTCTATTGCCAACAATGCTTAGCTTCATTTAAAGTCACACATGACCAAGAATATATGTTGAAGAGCATTCCAAAGCAAAAACAAAACAAAAACTATAATCAATCTATTGTAAAAACTTGTTAACATAAATTTTTGGACAAAATTGCCATTTGCCCTTTTCGGGCAAATTAAATAGCTTTATACTCCATGTCCCAAACTAATTAGGGAAATTCCCATCTTTTAAAACTCGATTTATGATAAATCGAGTTAGACCCTATAGTGGCGTTTTTAAGGAGCCTATAGTAACGTTTTAAGGACCTATAGTGGCGTTTTGTAACTCGACCTTAATGAAATCGAGTTATAGGAAATTTTTTTACCTATAACTCGATTTCATCGAAGTCAAGTTAAAAAACGTGATTATAGGTCCTTAAAATGTACTATAGGCTCCTTAAAACGTCAATATAGGGCTTCAAATATATTTAAAAAAAAAAAAAAAAAAACTCAATTGATCACAAATCGAATTTTAAAAGAGGGCCATTTCCCTAATTAGTTTGAGAAAGAGGGTATAAAGCTATTTAATTTGCCCGAAAAGGGCAAAGGGCAATTTTGTCTAGAAATTTTTATAACAATCTAACCATTATAATTTGGTCTATCCTTATGGATAAAATACCATAGTGTTCCACTAAGCAATTGAGCATGCACTCAACTACTCAAAAGATGATGAGAAGAAACAATAGCCTGTGTAATATTACATGCAATACCAAAATAACTTGTATAAGATTATCAAACTTCTGTATCAAGATTGTGCTTCACTGCTTTAACAATTTACCTTGAAAATATGAAAAAATGGTGAACCATATTTAACATCACTACATTCTAGTCATGATACAAAATCTTATGCAAAATTCAATAAACATTATAAGGAAAATATTGATGCATTCAAGCAAATGTGTAACTGATCTAGACAGTCACAATACAATTAAATACGCTATACTGACTCAGTCGAAAAATAAAAATAACTAAAAACATAGGAATTAGAGATGTAAAAAGTACCCTTTCCAAGCTTTCCAATTTGTTTCATAGCAATAGACACAACAAAGTTATTAATAAAACATGAAAATTCAAATAAAGTTTAACCCTTTGCATGTTTAACTTAGCTCTGTCTCTCTGTTACAACAGGAATGAAAGAATCTGGAAAAATATAACTATAAAAATTTAATGTTTCCTCGGTTTCTTTTATATATAGTGTGTGAGGACACCATTTTCATTGATATACATTTAATATCTGTTGGGGTTTATGCCCTAAAATCCAATTCATTGGCATGTCATAAATAATTAAATTGTTTAATTATATGAGACTATCTATAATTGAACTAATAGGATATTATCTTAGTCCATGAGATGCATAGTATGTGATTTATGTGATTTAGTCACAGAAAATATAAATCGCAAGTTCTTTGTAAACTTAGAATTTTAGTTCGTAGTCGGTGATGAAATTGGACATTTTATCTGCGAAGACTATAACATATCAACTATGATGATTTGTCTTGATCATGGAAGTGGAGACTTCTAGTTGGTATATTGATATGTTTTAAGAGTTAAGACATATTGAACTGAACCGCTATGAGATTTATTATTCTCCTAACGACTGTCAAATGAATAATAAATCTTACGACTTCTATTTACATCAACTCTAAATCCTGAGAGAATAATGGACCTGATCATGAGATATAGGTTGCTTTGATATATCAGGTGTGAGATCTATTAGTTACGGTCAAAACCTCAGTATGTTGGGCGACCACATTTAGTGTTGATGGAACATATATTCTCAAGATGGAATTCATAATCTCTTAACGGAGATATAAAATATTCCCTTGAGATAAGTTTTATGGGTTTAGTTATTCGGAGTGTTGGGCCCAACCACTTTAGTAAGGAGTTACTAAAGTATATATTTATGGAATTGGATTTCATAAATATATGATGAATAACATAAATGATTAAACCGGGTACTCAAGGATTAAGATGTAGTAATCTTCAAAGTGGCAGTCTATATTTATGACTTTGTATTACTACGAATATTTTAATGAAGGGGTTGTATGTATAATAAAGTCTTGGGATATAATTTATTAATAAGGCCTATAGTGCAACTATATTCTTATAGTGGTATTGAATATAAATAATGGTAACTTTGGACTTGTCAAGAGTTGACGGAAAAGCCCAAGGCCCATTGAAGCTAGAGTCTTATTTGTCCCCTTTGGTCCCATCTCAAGCCACAAACTAAAGCCCAATTGGGTAGGCCTAAAAGGCTAACCCAATTAGATAATCAGTCATTATTTAATAAGAGTTATTAAAATAAAGAAACTATGAGAATAGTTTGAACGTACGTATGATGAAAAGAAAAGAAATCAGTTTTTTCTCCACAAGAAGAAAAAGAAGAATTTTCTTTGAGAGTCTATGTACAAAAGACTGATTGAGAGATCACACATCTTGGGCACCATGTGGAATTGAGATGAAGATTAAAAGTATTCTCATGTTTTTGTTTTGAAATTCACTGCGTTAAGGTATGCACCCTATTCTTTATTCTAGAATTCATGCTTACATGTTATCTTTCATGATTGAAGTAGATCAGTGGTTATTGCTTCCGCTGTGTGTTTTGTATGAGATACAAAACCAGTTTTTCCAACAATATCATGCTTTATGCTCATTGTAAAGTAGGTACTCAGTACATATCTGATGAGCTAAGAGGGAGGAAGTAGTCTCCAAATTTGTGAGAATGTTCCTGCAAGTCAAAATGGAAAATTGCTATCACATACAAAATGCAATAAATCCATCCACTTTCTAGCTACTAATTCCCTCTCAACTACACAGAATATCCCTTTTAGGCTATCTTGCAAGTTTGTTAGGATGTTCCCTTTAATCCTTTTTTGACGCTAAGTGCTTTTCAACCACTGCATTACCAAGAACGGCTGTACATACATTACATCCCTTTGATTTTGAGGGTAACTCCTGAGTTTGCATCAGGATGAAGCTACAAATGAAGAAAAGAAGAAGTTCAATATTGTTTACCCAAGGAATAAGAAAAAAAGAAGCCTAAAACTAGGAAGACAATTCCAAAAGATAGTTTAAGCAGTCTACATAATTCATTCATTGAAATAATCATAGATCAAATCCTAATTTATGGTCAAGTGCAGGTTTCTTCTCGGCATTCTCTGTTTTTTAAAAAGAGTTTTGAGAGAGCGCTTGTTTTTTGATCTTTTAAATCAAAGTAGTATAAATCTCAGTCACAACTCTAATGTGAGTCTGATTGACAACTATAATCAAACACATTCAAGGCAACTCATCAAATGACAAAACACCTAAATCTACTTTTTAATTAGCACACATTGTTGCTTTCAACAGTCTAAAGATAAATTTTAATGAAGAGCCATGCTAGTTAGTGCAATTAAATCTTTGAATTGCTTCAAAAACAAATCATGAACTTATGCAAAATATTCTATAAAAAAAAAAATGCAAATTAGAAAATTTCAAAACTGTGGTGCTTACTGGCTTCTCTTCATACTTGTTTATGCCAAAAATCTTCAATTGGGCTTCAGCACTTTCTGATTAAAATCCACTTCGTTCTTCGAAAATTTCTTCTAATGCAAATGTGCCCCTATCAAACCAAAGTATTTCAAAGATTTTAAGAATTAAAAACAGAACTTTACAGGTAACGATTTCGACAATCTGACTATGTGAAGGCTTTGATTTTTCTTTCTCTAGTTTAAAATCTCAAATCTCTATGTCGTTATTCTAAAAGCCCCAAATTTTCCCTATTTGATATTGAAACAGTTTTTTATAGCAACTGAGGTTCTACCTTTCAACAGAAACTGCCATAGAACGGTTGCAGACAAAAAAAAAAAGGTAAGAAGAAAGAAAAGAAAAAGCAAATAGAATTCAAAGAATAAGAAGAAAGAAAGAAGAGAACAAGAGCATTAACAAAAAAAAGGAATATACAAATTTGAAAAATAAGAATTAGAACTGATTTTTTTCCCTTAGAACTTTTAGTCTCTCTCATTTCGATGTGCGCCATAAGAACTGTTTCTCTTTGTGATTGTGGTTCTGGTGGTCTAAGTCTGGCAAGGGAACGGATGGTAGAGGAAAAACTAAAGGTGAACGGTTTAGACCCCTTAAACTATAACCAGATTGCGTAGCCTAGATTAATTAGCCAAGTTGTTACTTAGTCAAATTATGTAATTCTAGGTTAAAACAATCACAAGATCATATCATGCATACAAAATATATAAAGCAGCGGAAAATAAATAACACAGTGATATGATCACCCAGGAAACCACACCGGAAAAACCTGGGGAGGATTTTACCCACCGATCCTCAAGGCAAAACGGAATCCACTAAGAAATAATTGAAGTTCTTACAAAAGGACTTACAAGCTCCCCGCTTGACTTCCTAATGCTACCCACCAGTAGTAACTTCCTGACACGACCACGCGCAGGCTCCGAATCCACGGACTACTTCTTTCTTTGAACTCCTTCTTCAAGTACAAGCTCCTCACTTATTTTTCTCTTTAAGTTCTAATGGCTGCAACCTAGTTGATCATCAAGATGTTGAAGTGATCTCAATCTTGAAAACCCTAAGCTTTGTGTAAAGGAAAGCTCCTCTAGATCTCACAAGAGATTTACACAAAACCGCAATGTATGAGCAACAATACAACTTGTGCAACACTGAAAAACGTGGCTAGGGTTTGCCTTATATACCTAGGACAAAAACATAAAACCCTAAACGTTTAAAGAGTTAGGGCTGAGTTGGAATTCTGCAGAAAAACGCATCTGGGCCGACTTTCGATCGATCGAGTCTAACCTTCGATCGATCGAGCCAGGCCGAGAAGCCCCAATGCTTCTGCAGTCACTCGATTCCAACTTTACAATATTAAACAAACTTTGAGCAAACTTAAACAAGACTAAATACATTGTTTTGATCATGGTTTGCCAATATTACAAATTAGAGTTCTAAATACATAAAATCCTAAGACCTTAGAACCTAACAAACTCCCCCTTTGGCAATCCGTGACAAAACACATAATAAAAGCTCAAAGTTTACAAGTAAATAGCCCTTTACATAATAATGCTCATAAAACAAAAATTCAACCTAACTACTATCCATCGGTTGCAACTGTAGACAGCAGCTTAGTTGAATCAACCTGTATATTCCTGAAATACTTAACAAACACATAAACGCATGTGTGGCAGCAAATAGTATATAAACAGGTATAATATTCTTGTAAGATTCACACAACACAAAATAAAGAAATATATCAATGAAGCAACTCATAAATATAAATCAATAAGCAGTGAATCATAAAGACAACAAGAATCAAAAGAAACATGTATATCAATATATCAATCAATGTTACTCCCCCTAACATGAACATCCCAAAAATGATATACAAAGTGAAGCACCTAGATACAATCTAAATAAACTCCACAAAAATATCCCATGCTAACAAAAAAAAATATCTCCCCCTAACACAAAAATCTCCCCCTATCAACAAAAACACCTCTACAAGTCAAAAACACTACTCCCCCTTTTTGTGACGGAATGCCAAAGGGCATCATAGGCCATCATCAAAAGGAGGTGGTGAGGAAGAACGAAGATGCGCCAAATCCGCTCGCAGAGCACGAATCTCGTCGAACAAATCCACCAAAAGCTGACCATGAGCCGCCTGAACGGTCATGACAGTCTCCGACGTACGACGAACATCGAAGTCAGCCGCAGGAGGTGGAGGAACAGCAGCAGCACCTACAGGATCTGGAACAGCCTCACCAGCAAGACCTGTAGAAGAAGGAGGAGGAGGAGGAGTGCTACTAGAGGGATCAGACCTCGGGTGTTTAGAACCAACTCGAAGATGAGCGGCCCTCTGTCTAAGAAAAGACGCACCTATAGGACCTATAACATGGACAGGCTCAGAAGCAGGGAAGTCCTCTAAACCTAGATAAAGTAAAATCCTATGAATGAAAATAGGATGAACAAGGGCATGGGCAGTAGATGAACTCCTATAAACTTCGTTCAAAGAACGAAGAAAAAGATGAGGAAAACTAATAGGAGCATCTGTAACAAGAGCGTACAGAAAAACACACCTCTCAAGAGGAATGGTGTGTAGATGAGAAATGGGCCAGAGTGAATGACAGGCTATCCTAAAGAATAGATAGGTAGTCTCAGGAAGCTCAGCGGTGGTGATCCGAGGATCAGAACCCCACTGGATAGAAGATCCAGTGATGTAAGACATGACATCACTCAGCTCAGGTGACTCATCATAGGGATAAACAGGATCCCTAACCAACGGTACCTCTAGAGCATCAGCCACTACCTGAGGAGTAATGGTGTACTCTACACCTCGTATCCAACTCTTAACAAGAGTGTTGGAATCATAGACGTGGACAGAGAGGTTCGAGAAGAACTCTCTAATCAAGAGAACCGGAGGTGGAGGGTCAGACACAGCTAACAAAGGTAGCCAACCCCTACGCTCAAAATTTGCCCTAATGGCAGGATCTAACTCATCTAAAAGAACAGAACGCTCAGCCCAAATCTTCCTCTTAAGGTTCAAAGCCTCAAAAATCTCTTGGTTTTTCTCTCGGGGGAACCGCTCACTATCAAAGGTAGGAGGGGAAGGAGTAGGAGTGGGGATGGTCCTACGTGCTCTAGTCTTCCTAGGCATGGTGCTAAGGGACAGGACAGAGACACAAAGAGAAAACCAAAAAGAACAGAAAATAAAACCAAGGGCAGACTGCAAGTTAGCACAAAAAAATATAGAATGAAAATCTATATGATGCATGAATCATTAATGATGATATGATGCATGAACTAATGCAGTGATTAAGATCAAATTAAGTTCAATTTTCACAACATTGGCTTGAACATAGAGTTTCTTAATAAAAACCCTAAAAATTTGAGAACCACTTAAAAGTTTTTGCAACAAATTGATGAATTAATCATTACATACCATTAGAAATAGTTCATAATAACCAATTGCATCAATTACACAAGCCAATTTCATCAATTAAACCCAATTGCACAAAAAGCCCCAATTCGGACCTATTATAAACCCTAGAAATTCACATTTTCCACAAAACTCAAAATTGATCAAATTAATCACTCAAGAACATGTTTATAGAGTGTCCCCAACAAAACCCATTGATCAATTACAAACTGTTAGGTTCTAAATGTTTAGAACAATTGGCAAATCGTGAACACAAACTTGTCTAGATATAGATCTTAGAGTCTATAGGTTTTATTAGACAATGCTCAAGGTGATTCAAGTCAAGATTCAAGAACATACAAGCTGCAGGAAGAAGACTTCATATTCTGCCTGGCTCGATCGATCGAAGAACAGGCTCGATCGATCGAAAATCGTATCTGCAGAATTTTAAGTCGGCCCAAACAGCAGCTTAAGCCCATTAAGGATTAGGGTTTCAGATCTTCTTCTCCCACTATATAAAGGAAACCCTAAGCCACGTTTTTGGGACTAGAGAGAGAGAGATTAGAGTGCCTCTTGTGCCTCCTTTTATTAGGGTTTTGTTCCCAAACCTCTCTAAGTCTTTGTTGCTCATATTTGCTGTTTATGTGAATTTCTTGTGAGATCTTTGAGGAGCTTTCCTTCACATAAACTTAGGGTTTTCAAGGTAGAGATATTATCTACATCTTGATGATCAACAAAGTTGCAGCCATTGAAGCTTAAAGAATAAACAAGTGAGGAGCTTGTAGCTGATTGAAGGAATACAAAGAAAGAAGTAGTCCGTGGATTCGGAGCCTGCGCGTGGTCGTGTCAGTAAGTTACTACTGGTGGGTAGCATTAGGAAGTCAAGCGGGGAGCTTGTAAGTCCTTTTGTAAGAACTTCAATTCTTTCTTAGTGGATTCCGTTTTGCCTTGAGGATCGGTGGGTAAAATCCTCCCCAGGTTTTTTACCGGTTTGGTTTTCCTGGGTGATCATATCTTGTGTTATTTATTTTCCGCTGCTTTATATGTTTTATATGCTTGATATGATTATTTGATTGTTTTAACCTAGAATTGTTTAATTTGACTAAGTAACAACTTGGCTAATTAATCTAGGCTACGCAATCTGGTTGTGTTAAGGGGTCTAAATTTTCATCAAGTGGTATCAGAGCGGGTAGCTCTTTTGTTTTAGATCTTTTGATCTAAGAGCTGATCCTTGACCCCTGTTGTCATGGATAATTTGAAGTGTCCTTCTGATCATGTTTCTGCTCATGCTTCTGCTGATTTTGTTGATGCCTGTGATGTTTTGAATAAAAAGGACATTATTACTTCTGCTGATTTTTTTGATGCTTTTGAAACTCTTCGTAAAGAATTATCTAAATCTTTGAAAATTGCTAAGAAATTTAAAGAAGAGTTAAAATTGGCTAATCTTGAGAAAGAGGAATTGATTGTTATATTAGAGGAATCTAATAAAAAGAATGAATTTTTGAGAAATCAAATTTCCTCTCAAGATGAGAAGATGAAAAGCTTGGAAAAAGAGTTAGTTGAATCTAAAGCTAAAATTGAAAATTTGACTTGTGCCAAGCCTGCTGATGATAACAGAATTGTTTCTGTTTCTCTTAAGCCTAAAACTGAGAATGTTTATATCCCTCCTTTCAAGAGGAATAATAAAGAGAAGGCTTATTGTGCTAGGTTAGACAAAGGTAAAAGTTCTGATGTAGACGCTGAAGTTTCTAAACCTAAGTCTAAACCTACTGTTAGAGAGCATAATAAATCTGTTTTTGTGCCTACTTGTCACCGTTGTGGTGTTGTTGGTCATATTAGACCAAATTGTTCTTTGTTGAGGCAAAAACAAAAATCTGAGACTAGATTTGCTGTTAGGAATACTGATGTTCCTAAATTTGTTCCTGTTTGTCACTTTTGTGGTGTCTCCGGTCACATTCGTCCTAATTGTCATAAGTTGAAATTTAAGCATTCTGTATGTCAATCTAAGATATGTGATGATATTTCTCCTGCCATAAGTCCATATAAATTGTTTCATATGCTTTTGAAAAATTTAAGCTTGTTGGCTTGTGAAAGGAATTTGCAGGATTTTAGTCTGTCTCAGAAGATTGGTGTAATTCCTCAAATACACTCTGCTTCTCATGGATTTTCACCTACAAAGCCGAAGTCTCGTGCTATATGGGTGAGAAAAGATCCTTTAAGGTGAGTGTTGCTGACTTGTCCCTGTTTTAATTCTTTCTATTGTTTGTGGACATGTCTTGGTTTTGTTTTTGGTTATTTTGTTTTTTAGTTGTTTTTTTTAAAAAAAAAAAAATCCAAAAACATTGAAAAATTTCAAAAAGACAAAAATATTTTATTTTGTGTCTTGTTTTATTTTTCTTGAGGATTACATGAGTTTTAATATCTCTCTTGATTTGGAACATGCTTGACATTGTGGTGAAACTTGAATAGCATGTGTTATAAATGTGCTAAGCTATTTTTGACTTTATGTAATAGTTTGTACATGTACTCATGGGTTAATTAAGAAATTGATATTTCTTGTTTGTGTACCCTCTATAGCTTAGTTAAGCACTGTCATGCATTGCATTTGCATTGATCATTTAGCACAATGTGTGTTTTTTTTGTTTTTGGTCATAAGTTTTTTCAAAATCTCAACAAGTGGTTATAACGTTTGTTAAAACCAAAAAGATTTTTGTGTTTTGTATTATAGATCTTGGATTGATAATCAAGGATTGGCCATATTATTTTTACATAACATGTTTATGTATCTTGTTTAGCTTGGATGAGCTTATTCATTGCACTTTACTAGTTAAAGTTTTGTAGTGCATGTTGTGTGGGAAAGATGTTTGTGGTTATTAATCACTTTGTCTTAATCTTGAAGTCATATGTTATTTGACTGTCGGACTTGATCCTTTTGAGAAAGGCATAAATAACCATCTCACCACTGTTCACTAGCCAATCATGAACACCTTAGTGCATATCATAAGATTTTGTGCTCGAGAAAGTGTAGCACATGCACAAAAAGAACATAAGGTGTAGCCTCAATTAAATTAAAACTGGTGTATACTATTAGGCTTGATGCCAATTCACTTAATTCAAATCGGTGTGTACTATTAGGCTTGATGCCATTTCACATAAATAAGAGGCAAAAATGAAAGAAACTTACATGATTGCAAGCTTTTGTTCTAGGAGATGTGAGAGTTATAGGATGTAACTCTTTTGGTGATAGTCTCTTTTAAATTCTATGTGATGAATTTTGTAGACTTTGTGATTGATTGCTATTCACATATCACCTCACATGTATCTCAAGCTTTTGCTAGTTGCACACACTACACAAGTTACTCTTTGTTAAACCTGGTACATTATATTGTGTGTGATTTTGTTGTGGCCATCCAAGATTAAAAGTTCCTTGATTTTAATGCAAATTGTGTTTCAAGTTTGAAAATTTTGAAAATATCTTGAGATTTGTGCACAACATATTTGTTGCTTAAGAAAATTCAATGGGAACTTGTTTTTGAGAAAATTGGGTTTAAAAATTTTGGGTTTTTGAAAATGCATTCCATCTCATACTCATGCATTTTGTATTCATTGTTCAAATGCTTTGAGGAGTTGTTTCAAAATTGGGTTTGCAATTTTTCAAAACTGTGTTTTTCCTCAAAATTTAGTGAGCCTCTGCCCATTTCGATCGATCCAACCTGATTTTCGATTGATCGAAAAAGTGCTCTCAATTGTCTCAGAATGACTGTGTCATTCGATCGATCGAATGTAATTTTCGATCGATCGAAGATCGTGGAAAAGATTTTTTTAAAAAAACTTCAGATCTGAATTGGGGCTTTTGTGAAATTGAGTTGAATGTGTTAAAATTGGCTTGTTGTGTTGATGTAATTAAGCATTATACTCTGTGAGTTGTGTTATGTGATGCTCAATTCATCAATTTGTTTAAAAAATTCAACAAGTAGTTTTTCAATTTTTCGGTTTTTGGTAGAAATTCCCTGCTCGAGCCAATTTTGTCAATTTGATCTCAATTGAACTTAGTTTTACTGTATTAGAGCATGCATCATGACATATTTTGTCTTGCATTATTTATGTTTAGAATTCACATGCATTGCATTGATTTCTGTTTTGCAGTCATATCTCTCATTGTTTTCACACATAGCATGCATACACTTTGCTACATTGGGTACTCAACTTGATCACAAAAATTGATTGATTAATTTTTGAGCTATGTACTTTCTAGTATATGCCTTTTTTAAGTGTGAACTGTAGAAAATATTTTTCTTAAGAGATATGATGGATAATCAGTGTGCAAATATTTTCTCTACTCATGCAACTGTTTATGGGTCACATAATGCCATGTTTGCATTTTATTGAAAGAGAGAATATTTTTTCTTCATGTGTATCATCACCTTAGTTTTTAACTTTGGTTTGTGTGTTTTTAACTTTGGTCCTGTTTGGTCCTGTTTGTAAGGATGTTCCTGATCCTGCTGGTGCTGCTGCTGCTGCTATTCCCCAACCCCTTTATGTTTCCCCAAAACTATTTTCCCAAAACATGTTTTGTTTTTCCTATTTTTATAGGGGGAGAAAAGTTTTTTTAACCTGTGTTGTTCATAGGGGGAGCTGTCTCTATTTTCTATAGAGTTGAATTGTTTTGTGTTCCCCTTGATTCTCTGTTTTCTCTTATCCTTTGTTGAGTGTGTTGACTGTTTACTCTTTGTATGAGTTGTCTTTGTCAATACGTGACAAAAAGGGGGAGAAATTATTGATTTATGAGAATCATGTTTGTTTTGTTTAAGGGGGAGTTGAAATTATTTTACAAAGGAGGAGATTTTTTTTTTTGAAATGTGGGAACTTGTGTGGAAAATACAAGGATGTTCTGTTTAGGGGGAGTTAACAGACTTGTTGTTGTATCTAACTTAGGGGGAGAGTTAGTTTACTTCTGTTTTTATTTCTGTTTCTTGTTCACTGCTCATTGATTTATATTTATGAGTTATTCATGATATATGTCTTTGTTTTGTGTTTTGTGAAGTCAAGAATTTATTTGTTGATTTACTGTTTTTCTGTCACACATGCGTTTATGCGTTTGTTGAGTGTTTCAGGAATATACAGGTGCATTCGACTTGGCTGCTGTCTACACTTGCAACTGATGGATAGTAGTTAGGATTGAATTTGTTGTAATGAGCATTTTTTTTGTATTGGGTTGTTCTTGTATTTGAGCATTTCATTTTGTATGAAAGTTTTGTCACGAATTGCCAAAGGGGGAGATTGTTAGGTTCTAAATGTTTAGAACAATTGGCAAATCGTGAACACAAACTTGTCTAGATATAGATCTTAGAGTCTATAGGTTTTATTAGACAATGCTCAAGGTGATTCAAGTCAAGATTCAAGAACATACAAGCTGCAGGAAGAAGACTTCATATTCTGCCTGGCTCGATCGATCGAAGAACAGGCTCGATCGATTGAAAATCGTATCTGCAGAATTTTAAGTCGGCCCAAACAGCAGCTTAAGCCCATTAAGGATTAGGGTTTCAGATCTTCTTCTCCCACTATATAAAGGAAACCCTAAGCCACGTTTTTGGGACTAGAGAGAGAGAGATTAGAGTGCCTCTTGTGCCTCCTTTTATTAGGGTTTTGTTCCCAAACCTCTCTAAGTCTTTGTTGCTCATATTTGCTGTTTATGTGAATTTCTTGTGAGATCTTTGAGGAGCTTTCCTTCACATAAACTTAGGGTTTTCAAGGTAGAGATATTATCTACATCTTGATGATCAACAAAGTTGCAACCATTGAAGCTTAAAGAATAAACAAGTGAGGAGCTTGTAGCTGATTGAAGGAATACAAAGAAAGAAGTAGTCCGTGGATTCGGAGCCTGCGCGTGGTCGTGTCAGGAAGTTACTACTGGTGGGTAGCATTAGGAAGTCAAGCGGGGAGCTTGTAAGTCCTTTTGTAAGAACTTCAATTCTTTCTTAGTGGATTCCGTTTTGCCTTGAGGATCGGTGGGTAAAATCCTCCCCAGGTTTTTTACCGGTTTGGTTTTCCTGGGTGATCATATCTTGTGTTATTTATTTTCCGCTGCTTTATATGTTTTATATGCTTGATATGATTATTTGATTGTTTTAACCTAGAATTGTTTAATTTGACTAAGTAACAACTTGGCTAATTAATCTAGGCTACGCAATCTGGTTGTGTTAAGGGGTCTAAATTTTCATCACAAACAATATGGTCCGAATTAACAAAAATCCCAAAAAGAAAGGTCCGAAAATCTCCTCCTAAAATGCATGAAAAATGCATGAAATCAAGTAAATAAATTGAAAAGCAAGGGTATTAAGGACATACCGGCTTGAGGAGAGAGAGATTATGCAAAAAGATCGGAAGAAAACGACAAAAACTTGAATCTTTTGGCTTGCCTCGTCGGAGAGAGAAAAAAGGAAAAGTTTTGAAAAAGATTTGAACTTTGAAAAAGTCAGATTTTCCCTTTTTAAAAAGCATATTCACGATGTTCGATCGATCGAAAATTACATTCGATCGATCGAATGTGACAGTCATTTTAGAGCTTTCTGAGGCACTTTTTCGATCGATCGAAAAACACTCTGGATCGATCGAAATGGGAAAAAACACACTGAATTTTGGAAAAAAACACAGTTTTGAAAAAAATGCAAACCCAATTTTGAAACAACTCCTCAAAGCATTTGAACAATGAATACAAAATGCATGAGTATGAGATGGAATGCATTTTCAAAAACCCAAAATTTTAAACCCAATTCTCTCAAACACAAGTTTCATCATCTTCCAAATTAATTTTCTCAAGCATCAAATATGTTGTGCACAAATCTCAAGACATTTTTCAAACTTGGTTGGTCAGACCAAGAACACACACACTAGCATGTACAGTGTTTAACAAAGAGTAACCTGTGTAGTGTGTGAAACTAGCAAAGACTTGAGATACATGTGAGGTGATATGTGAATGGCAATCAAGCACAAAGTCTACACAATTCATCACATAGAATTAAAAGAGACTATCACCTAAAGAGTTACATCCTATAACTCCCACATCTCCTAGATCAAAAGCTTGCAATCATGTAAGTTTCTTTCATTTATGCCTCTTATTTATATATGAAATGGCATTCAGCCTAATAGTACACACCGGTTTGAATTAAGTGAATTGGCATCAAGCCTAATAGTACACACCAGTTTTAATTTTAATTGAGGCTACACCTTATGTTCTTTTTGTGCATGTGCTACACTTTCTCGAGCACTAAATCTTATGATATGCACTAAGGTGTTCATGATTGGCTAGTGAACAGTGGTGAGATGGTTATTTATGCCTTTCTGAAAAGGATCAAGTCCGACAGTCAACAACATGTGACTTCATGATTAAGGCAAAGTGATTAAGAACCACACACATCTTTCCCACACAACATGCACTTCAAAATTTCAACTAGTTAAGTGCAATAAATAAGCTCATCAAAGTTAAACAAGGTACACAAGACATGACATGTGTAAAAAGAATGACCAACCTTGTTTTCAAAAAATCAAGAAAAATAGTGTTCAACACAGATTTTGCTTTCTCCTTCCTTTTTATATATATATATATATATATATTTTATTAAAAGAGAAAACACATAAATCCTAGAATGAAATGCATGTATGTAATGCAATGCAAGTCCTAGAACAAAAGAAAAACACAAAAACCAAAAAAAAAAAAGGTCACAACAGAATAGAGCAATGAAGCACAAGGACCATGGAAGCCAAACAGCTAGGGACAACGAAGCACACCAATCACTTGACGAAGTGTTTCAAACTTACTTCCATCAAGTGGTTTGGTAAAGATGTCAGCGTTTTGACGATCAGTAGGGATATATTCAAGAGCAACTATTTTCTTTTCAACCAAATCCCTAATGAAATGATACCTAAGCTCAATGTGCTTGGTCTTAGAATGCTGAACTGGGTTCTTAGATATATCTATAGCACTAGAGTTATCACAATAGACAACCATGGTATCTTGAGGAATCCCATAATCACCCAAAAGTTTCTTCATCCAAAGGAGCTGTGAACAACAACTCCCGGCAGCAATATATTCTGCCTCAGCAGTGGATAGAGAAACAGAATTCTGCTTCTTACTCATCCAAGCCACAAGATTGGCTCCTACATAAAAACACCCTCCAGTGGTGCTTTTTCTGTCATCAGCATTCCCAGCCCAATCAGAATCAGAAAATCCAGCAAGAGACAAGTTTGACTCTTTGCTATAAAATAAACCATAATCACAGGTTCCACTCACATATTTTATAATCCTTTTAACAGCATTTAAATGAGAAACCTTAGGATTAGACTGGAATCTAGAACATACACCAACACTAAAAGATATATCAGGACGACTAGCAGTCAAGTACAAAAGACAGCCTATCATGCTTCTATACAAAGTAACATCAACAGACTCACCTGATGGATCAATTGTCAACTTTGCATTAGCCGCCATCGGCGTTCTAGCATGAGTAGCCTTGTCAAGTCCGAATCTTTTAACCAAATTCCTTGCATATTTAGCTTGATTGATGTAGATTCCTGTCTCAGTTTGCTTTACCTGCAATCCCAAAAAATAAGTTAGTTCTCCAACCATGCTCATTTCAAACATCGCCTTCATTTCATCTGCAAAAGAATGAGCAAGAGAATCATTAGTAGCACCAAAAACAATATCATCAACATAAATTTGAGCTACAACAAAACCAGTCTTATCCTTTCTTATGAAGAGTGTTGTATCTGCAGATCCCCTTTTAAATCCATGCTCAGTGAGATATGCAGTCAATCTTTCATACCAAGCCCGAGGAGCTTGCTTCAACCCATAGAGAGCTCTCTTCAATTTGTAGACGTCATCCGGTCTATGAGGATCTACAAAGCCTTTAGGTTGTTCAACATACACTTCTTCTTGTATCATTCCATTCAAGAAAGCACTCTTGACATCCATCTGATATAGCTTGAAGTTTAGATGACTTGCTATAGCCAACAATATCCGGATGGATTCTAACCTTGCTACTGGTGCAAATGTCTCATCAAAGTCAATTCCTTCCACCTGTGTGTATCCTTGTGCAACAAGTCTTGATTTGTTTCTGATCACAGTACCATGTTCATCTGACTTGTTCTTAAAGATCCACTTAGTTCCAATCACATTTACATTCTTTGGTCTAGGAACTAGTTCCCACACATCATTCAGAACAAATTGATGAAGTTCTTCATGCATGGAATTTACCCAATCAGCATCTTGAAGTGCTTCATCCACCTTCTTCGGTTCAAATTGGGACAAATAGCATGAGTGAGTGATCACATTCAATGCTTTTGATCTTAACCTCATGTTATCATTCAGGCTGCCCAATATATTTGTGGAGGGATGATTCAGTCTCACTCTAGAGGATGGACCTTTGACTAAGGAAGTGGAAGTTCTTTTCTGTGCAGATGAGGGACTGAGTTGACTTTGTTCCTGTCGAGTGTCACGAACTGGAGTGGATGGTTCTGAACTTGAAGGTACTGAGACAGTATCATTTAACACCAACAACTCTTCCTCACTATGTTTGACAACATCCTCATTAAGAAGAGTGTTATTTACTTCTAAGGGCTTATCTTGAGCAGGAACAGTGCTTTCTGAACACACTTCATCATTTATCACAACATTTGAGGATTCCATGACTGTTTTGGTTCTTAGATTGTACACTCTATAAGCTCTACTGGTGGAGGAGTATCCTAGAAAGTATCCTTTGTCGCTCTTGGCATCAAATTTTTCTAGGTTCTCTCTGTCACGTAGAATGTAACAGTCACTGCCAAATATCCTGAAGTATTTGACAACAGGTTTCTTCCCTCTCCAGAGTTCATAGGGAGTCTTCTTGGAGTCAGGTCTAAAATACACTCGATTGAGTGTATGGCAAGCAGTATTGACTGCTTCTCCCCAGAAAGACTTTGGCAAATTCTTGTTGTGAAGCATGACTCGTGCCATTTCCTGAACAACCCTATTTTTCCTTTCCACAATCCCATTCTGTTGAGGAGTCTTGGGAGATGAGAACTCTTGGTGAGTGCCTTGCTCATTGCAGAAAGTAGCCAGCTTGGTATTTTCAAACTCTTTTCCATGATCACTTCTGATTCTGGCTATCACAATATCTTTCTCAACTTGCAATTTCTTGCACAAATGGATCATCTTCTCAGGAGCTTCAGCTTTATCCTTCAAAAGTATAACCCAAGTATATCTAGTAAAGTCATCCACGACAACTAGAATATACTTCTTTCCACCCAGACTCTGAACTCTTGCAGGACCCATGAGATCAATGTGTAGTAACTCTAAAGGTCTTGACGTTTGAACACTAGTCACAGATGGATGCTTGGATTTTACTTGTTTACCTATCTGACATGGTCCACAAATGCACTTCTCTATTTTCTCAAATCTAGGTAAACCTATAACTGCCTCACATTTGGAAATCTTTTCTAACTGCTTATGACTGGCATGCCCCAACCGTTGATGCCACAGATCAACTTGATCAATCTTTGCACTAAAGCACTTGTTGTTTACACTTGGTGTTATTCCATAGCAGTTGTCAGCTGTCCTCACACCAACACACATACAATCACCTCCTCCATCAAGTATCTCACACTCATACTTGGTGAAGAGGACATTTAAACCCTTGTCGCAAATCTGACTAATGCTGAGTAAATTGGCCTTCAATCCATCAACATACCAAACATCTTCAAACATTGGCAAACCTGGAATATCCACAGTACCAATGCCTCTGATCACAGATTTACTTCCATCTCCAAAGGTGACTGTCCCAATCTTTCCTTCAAACAGTGTTTTGAACAAATCTTTATTTCCTGTCATGTGCCTGGAACAACCACTATCCAAATACCAATGACAAGAATCACGTGCCTTTAAGGCGGTTAAAGCAGTATAACAAACATAATTCTTATCACATGTGATTATGCCAAAATACTTAAGGAAAGATTTAACAAAAACAACAAATGGCAAAGACAGTAAGTAGATAAGTTGACTAATAAGCAAAAAGATTTTCCAAGAATCCATGACAACAGGGGTCAAGGATCAGCTCAGAGATAAAGATCTCTAACAAAAAGAGCTACCTGCTCTGATACCACTTGAACGGTTTAGACCCCTTAAACTATAACCAGATTGCGTAGCCTAGATTAATTAGCCAAGTTGTTACTTAGTCAAATTATGTAATTCTAGGTTAAAACAATCACAAGATCATATCATGCATACAAAATATATAAAGCAGCGGAAAATAAATAACACAGTGATATGATCACCTAGGAAACCACACCGGAAAAACCTGGGGAGGATTTTACCCACCGATCCTCAAGGCAAAACGGAATCCACTAAGAAAGAATTGAAGTTCTTACAAAAGGACTTACAAGCTCCCCGCTTAACTTCCTAATGCTACCCACCAGTAGTAACTTCCTGACACGACCACGCGCAGGCTCCGAATCCACGGACTACTTCTTTCTTTGAACTCCTTCTTCAAGTACAAGCTCCTCACTTGTTTTTCTCTTTAAGTTCTAATGGCTGCAACCTAGTTGATCATCAAGATGTTGAAGTGATCTCAATCTTGAAAACCCTAAGCTTTGTGTAAAGGAAAGCTCCTCTAGATCTCACAAGAGATTTACACAAAACCGCAATGTATGAGCAACAATACAACTTGTGCAACACTGAAAAACGTGGCTAGGGTTTGCCTTATATACCTAGGACAAAAACATAAAACCCTAAACGTTTAAAGAGTTAGGGCTGAGTTGGAATTCTGCAGAAAAACGCATCTGGGCCGACTTTCGATCGATCGAGTCTAACCTTCGATCGATCGAGCTAGGCCGAGAAGCCCCAATGCTTCTGCAGTCACTCGATTCCAACTTTACAATATTAAACAAACTTTGAGCAAACTTAAACAAGACTAAATACATTGTTTTGATCATAGTTTGCCAACATTACAAATTAGAGTTCTAAATACATAAAATCCTAAGACCTTAGAACCTAACAAAAGGTTATGGCTGGCCTTAAATATTTATCTCTTGGTGCCCTATGAACTCTATCTCTCCTAACTCTGTATCTTAAGCCTTTCTAGTTTCGATTGCATTTTAAGTTTTTAACTCAAATAACTAAATCTAAAGCAATCCAACCAAAAAATTCAAACCTAAATCATATTCAATCCCCATATTTGAGAAAAAAAAGGGGAAAAAATAACTTTACACCTAAAATTGTACATCCACTGATATTGGGTACATCCATCGATATTGTACCGGGCCTCCTAAAATTGCTTCTCGAGGCAAGTGAACAGCAAGGTGGACCATAACATCAAAGAATGCTGGAGGAAAGAACCTCTTAAGCTTGCATGGTATAAGAACTCTTCTAGTTTCTCCAATTCACTCCTTTTAGGGTCCTTGAGCATAAGTCTTGGAAAATACTGCCTAACTCAAACAAAACAATACTAATGTCTTTATGTGCAAACCCTCACCACCCAATTGGAAGAATTCGTTGTAGTAGCACATGATAGTCGTGACTTTTCAAATCAGATAATCTACCATTTTTTGCATACACTGACCTTGATATGTTGGCTACATAGCCATCCAGATACTTGACTGATTTCAAAAAGTCATAGAAACCATCCCTTTCATTTGGGCTTAATGAAAAGAAAGCCCGAGTCTTTTCATATGATCCATCAAGATGTTGTTTCAAATATCTAATCTAAAATAATCCAACCAAGTGCATTTGAAGATGCTGGTTCAGCATTAGCTAACTTTTTTTTTTCTTTTGAATTCCAATGTGCCTCTAACATTTATATACTGCACAAAGTAAATGTATCTTAGAAGCTTGAAAGGAACTAAAAAAAAAAAAAAAAATCTTCAATGCATATAAACCACAAAGTTTGATCGTAATCTATGTTTTGTTTAAGCTACCTCAGGACATAAATTTTCTCAACCTCATTAATTTTAGACACATATTCTCCTTAGTCTATCCATTCAATAAATGGTTAATTCAATTTCACAACTCCTACTAAACCATACTAACTAACAAAAAAGAGAATCATATTGAAGTCTAAACTTATATGCATTTTATAATGCATAACATACATGCCAACCAAAAAACTTGACTGGCATTTAAATCATCATTGATCCAAATATATTGCATACGATATTACAAACCTTTTTAAGCCCTTTAAACATTTCTGTAAGCTTTCTATAAATCTTGAAGATAGAAAAACTACTAAGCACTATAGTTATTGTCCCAAAAAAATGCATCTAAGACTTTTCTTTTGCCAACAAATTTCTATGTACAAAATATAAATGTCTACACTAAGCTAGGAAGTCTCAGATGTCTTCCATCACAGCTGTTATTTGCCAAGGCAGAGCCCCTTTCTTAGAAATATCTCCCCACCAATCTTTTTTTTTTTTGGTAGAATAGATTGTATATAGTAGAGATAAACTATATGGTTGTTACTTCTACGTTACCTACCATAGAAATACAAAGAGTAGTACAACTTCAACAACCATTATGATTTTAATCAACAATATTGTACACTAACACATCAAGCATAAATTGTCAATATGAATGGTTAGTAATAGGAAAAGAAGAAAACCTAAGAGCTCATAAATTTAGCAAAGTATACATGCATACATACATACATCATGATTAACGCTTTGCATGAGATTTTGTGTGTTTTTTGAAGAACAAAATTGTTTTTGAAGGTTGATCTATTTCACTTAATGTAATAGTAAAATATGGAAAGGGTGGATGGTTAATTGTTTAGATAATGATGCTAATAAAGTGTAGGTGTTTTGCTAAAAGAAATAAAATTGACTAGCATTGTTTTCGAGTGCAAGGACATTTTAGGGATAATGTATGTAAGAGGAAAAGCTACGGAAATAGAATTGATATTTCTAATTGAAATTACCTATACTTATATCTCTACAAGTTCTTTTACAGTCTTAGATAGAAATTTCTCAGTCGCTTTGTCAAACGAAATGAATGTTGTTGAATCGGTTTTGCTTTCTACTTGGACATGTATCCTATACCCATTTTAGTTGCAAAGTTGTTAGTATAATGTATATTTATATTATGTGTGCATTTGTAAATTTACAAATAGTTTTTCTCGTTTACCTTTGATACCTTTGTCTCTAAGTTCCACTCCAAGTCCTTTATTTAAGATACTGATTTTCCATTATGCAAGGCAAGTTCTCCATCCTGTACTTCACGTGGTCTCCTTGGTATAATCTATGTAACATTAATGTCCATTGTGGTGTTCAATCTATGCATCACCATTTGACATGTTTTTCTGTTAATTTCCTAAATATTTAATTTTCTTATATTAAAAAAAAAAAGGAAATAGCATGGCAGTAGTTACTTCCATTATAATTTTAATCCTCCAAAATTCTATCAAGATTTTTCCAAAATGCATTTTATTCACATGTTGCAAGGGCAAAACCAAAACAAAAGAGAGACTACTACACATTGATTTTTTTTTTTTTTTTTTTTTTTGATAAGTAAGAATGTTATATATACGAAAGGCTACTCTATGTATGAAAAACATAGAACAAACCCAGAGAATACAAGAAGAAGAAAACTGAAAAAACAAAAAAGAAAACCAAACAACAAATTAATTACAAAAGAGAAAGAGAGCTAAGAAAAGAGGGGAGAGAATCACTAGTCATGAGTCCCTATGCTCGAGACCAATCAAAAAGAGTCCCACTAAAAGAGGCAATCATCTGAACATCAGAACTATCCAAATCCTCAAAAGTCCTCCGATTCCGTTCCTTCCAAATACACCATAGGATGCACAGCAGAACTAAGTTCCACATCTGAGACGAATGCTTCCCCAACCAATTCCACTAGCCAAAAAGCAAATCTGGGATCGATCCAGGCATAACCCAAGACAAACCAAAAGTTATTAAGACAAAGCTCCACCACCGATAAGCCATCTCATAATGAAGAAGTAAGTGGTCTACCGTCTTTGTACAATGCCGGCATATAATGCATCAGTCTACAAAATCCAATCCTCTCAATCTTCTCAAGTTATCACCCGTTAGGATCTTATTCCAAGTTGCACACCAAACAAAAAAAGAAACTCGCCTAGGGGCTTTTACTTTCCATATTCCTTTCCAAGGAAAGACAATTGAGGGAGAATCTCGCAATTTGTTATAATACGACCGGATGTCAAACTCCCCATTAGGTTTCAACTTCCATCTCATCCAGTCTCTAACATCCATTGGAGGAGTATTAGCTCCCAATATACGAAGAAAATGCAGCCCTTCATCCATCTCCCAATCATTAAATTCTCGAATAAAACGAACATCCCAAAATCTTATACCCTCTGCCCCCTGCCTTGACAAAGAAGCTTCTATAAATGCCTCCTTATTAATGGCAATACCATACAACCTTGGGAAAGCCACTTGAAAAGGTTGATCCTCATACCACCCATCCTGCCAAAATCTCACTCTATTCCCCGACCCAACAACAAATTGACAATTCTTGCTAAAATCCTCCCATCCCATGCGAATACCTCTCCACAAACCACACCCATGAAATCCCCTACCTAGCTTTGAGGTCCATCCCCCCTATTCTTCCCCATATTTAGACGCTACCACCCTCTTCCATAACTGACCCTCTTCCTTCCTAAACCGCCACAGCCATTTCCCCAATAAAGCCCTATTGAAAGTAGTAATTTTCCTTATCCCTAAACCACCATTAGCTATAGGTGCACAAACTTTATCCCATCCTACTAGATGAATCTTGCTATCACCCCATAGAAAGTCCCTTTACAACTTTTCAAACTTATTAGCCACATAAGTAGGAATGGTGAAAAGAGATAGAAAATAGATAGGAAGACCAGATAATGTACTCTTAAGTAACATCAATCGACCCCCCTTAGACAAATACAACCTCTTCCACCCAGCTAATTTCCGCTCAATTTTTTCCAAAATAGGATTCCAAATTGAAGGGAAGTTATGTGAAGCCCCCAACGGCATGCCGAGGTAAGACATAGGCAAAGTTCCAACTCTACAGCCCAAAATTTCCGCTGGGGCATGCACATCACCAACCTCCCCTATAGGAACCATTTCACTCTTGTGCACATTTACTTTCAAACCTGTTATTGCCTAAAAATTGAGTAACAACAACCAAATATAAAGAATTTGCTCCACATCTGCATCACAAAATAGGATAGTATCATCTGCAAACAAAAGATGTGAAACACATTCCCCACCACCCCTCCTACCCTCAACTTTAAAACCGCGGATCAAGCCAGGTCCCTCCACTCTTCTCAACATCCTACTAAACACCTCCATCAAAATCAAAAATAGCATAGGAGATAGCGGATCCCCTTGTCTTAAACCCTTTGAACTACCGAAAAAATCAGCTGGAGACCCATTAATCAAAATAGAGAACTGAACTGTGGAAATACAAGTGCGGATCCACTTACACCACTTCACTCCAAAGCCCATTCTATTCAACAAATATAGCAAAACCTCCCAATTCACATGATCGTAAGCTTTCTCAATATAAAGTTTACAAATGACTTCAGGAACCCTACTCTTCCTTTGGCTGTCCACACACTCATTCGTAATAAGAACCGAGTCAAGGATTTGTCTCCCACCCACAAAGCTATTCTGAGTCTCAGAGATCAACTGATCTAAAACTACTCTTAAACGATTTGCCAAAACCTTTGCCAAGATTTTATGCACACTCCCTGCCAAGCTAATAGGCCGAAAATCTGTAATATTAGAGGCGTCATTCTTTTTAGGAATCAAAGCAATGAAGGTAGCATTAAGAGACTTTTCAAACTTACAATGTTGAAAAAACTCTTCAAAGACCACTAACACGACTTTCTCAACTTCTCTCTAACAATGTTGATAAAACGCCATAGTAAACCCATCCGGACCTGGAGCTTTATCCCCCTCAAAATCACTTACAACTTGAAGTATCTCCTCTCTCTCAAACTTCCTTTCAAGCCAAACCCTCTCCATATCCCCAATACGATCAAACTCCAAACCCTCCACAAAAGGCCTCCACCCCTCGGACTCCTTGCACAAATTTTTATAGAACTGGACTACCAGATTAGTAACCTCAAATTCCTCCTCAAAAACCACCCCATCTACCTCCAAGGTCCTCAGATGATTATACCGTCTATGGGAGTTAGCCATTTTGTGGAAGAACTTGGTGTTATTATCCCCTTCCTTGACATATAGCATTCTAGATTTTTGTCTCCAGGAAATTTCCTCCAAGGAAAGAAGATGCTTCACCTGGGACCTCAAATCTACCCTATGACATATCTCCCCATCAGTGAAACCAACCTCCCTTTCCTTAGCGTCTAATGTTTTCAACTCCTCGAGTAATTTTTCCTTTTGACACTCTACATTACCAAACTCTCGATGATTCCATTGTAAAATGTCCTCTTTCAGCGCCTTTAATTTTTTCACAAACACAAAACTAGGTGTACCTACAAAAGAATGCTGATTCCACCAAGATTGAACCCTATCCACAAACCCCTCCATCTTCAACCACATATTTTCAAATCTGAACGGACTTTTCCCCCTTGCCATTCCCCTTGCCTCCAAGAGAATTGGACTGTGATCTGAGATAGGATGGGGTAAAATCCTTTGAATAACATCTGGGAAATGTTCCTCCCAATCTGGAGTGACCAAAGCTTTATTAATCCTAGACATCGCTGGTTGATCAGTACCACTTGACCATGAATAGCTACCTCCTTCCAAAGGCAAATCAATCAAGTTAAGATCCTCAATAAATTCAGAGAATTTTTCCATAGCTAGGGTCAAACTTGTTGCACCCCTATGCTCACTAGGAAAGCGAATAGTATTAAAATCCCCCAAGCAGCACCACGGTATCCTCCAATACTGCTGAATACCCACCAACTCATCCCATATATGACCTCTCTCATTATTCTCATTTGGGCCATAAACCCCTGAACATGCTCATATAAAACCGTCCCCCACCCCTTGCCACTTTACCGAAACTGAGAATGTACCAACCATAACTTCCATCTTATCCAAGACCCTTTTATCCCACATAATCAAAATACCACCAGCATTTCGATTAGCCTCCAAAATAGCCCAATCCACTTATGGACAGCCCCACAAACTACAAACCAGCTGTCTATTCATGCTAGCAATTTTCGTCTCTTGTAAACAAACCACATCACACTTCCATTCCCTTAACAAATTCTTCGCCACAAGACATTTTCGAGGATCATTTAAACCTCTAACATTCCACGAAATCATTTTTATCTTCATTACCACAAAAATATCCCCATTTATTGACACTAGCACATAACCAAACCTCTATCTCCCATCATAATTCACCGCAGAGATCAAGTTTCATAACTCTCTACGTCCCTTGTGTTTGGACTTAGCCACTTCTTGGCTACCTGTTACTTTCCAGTGTAACACATTGGCTGCTTCCATCTCCGTTTCTAACCTTTGTAAGAGAGCAATGCACAACTTCTCATGTCGGGCTGTTGACAACCCAACCAATTTACTAAAACCAGGAATTCTTCGTTTTACCCACCCATAAACATCTATTTTGGCCTCAATACTCAAGACCTCAGTGACCTCCTCCAACTCCGCCGAAGTTGTCGACACAGAGCCCACAAAAAAATCAGCTGCATCCTCCACAAGCATGACCTCCCTAGGAAGGCTTAAGAGTTCCTTACTAGAGGAGGAATTTGCCTTCTTACCCGATACTCCAAAACCCATTGACCCAGCTCGCCAAAACTCCAGAAAAAGATCGAGGAAAGAAGGTCCAGCCAGTCGCGGCACAAAATTGAGAGTCACTGACCACATATCTACAGAAACCAACCCACTCAACCACCTATTTGAGCCCAAAATACTATTCCGATCAGAGTTATACCTGAAAACCATATGCTGGAGATCTTTGGTGCAACCTGACACTCCTACTGGTGAAGCACACCACGACTGAGCAAGCAAACCTCCATCTGCATCGGTTTGCATCGCCGTCGCCGAAGAAACCACATGCTTCTGAGAGACCGAGAAGCTCACCATCGGCCTCACCGTGAGAGCATCGGAGTTGAACCCAGCCCCTGTCCCAGCCACCGTGAGCTATCAGAGCTGATACCATCAGACCCACTGCAGCAAATGAGCAACGAAAGCTCAACCTGTCGCTTAGGCACCTTAAAATTGGACCTTAATGGCTCAAGCTTGTCTGAAGGAGATATAAAAGTTAACACCGGGTGGGCCAGGGGTGTTAGGCTAGGCAGAGAAGAGGGCTCACCCCTTTCATAAACACTTGGGCTCGAAAAGCAAAATATATTTGACTGAAGAAAGCCCAGACCTATTAATGCCTTGTCACCCTCTATTTCTACCTTACCCAGCGTGGACAAAGGCTCATCTGTGCAAAGCCCATCAGAAAAAAGACTCTTAGCCTCCACCGAAGTCTCTGCAAGGCAATCTAGAGGCTCGGTTGGAGAAACAGACACCAAATTAGTCCATTTGGTGTGGAAAGGAGCAGTATCGGCCCTATCCCGTGTCGCTGGTGAAGCCCTGGCGTGAACTCCATCGGAAAAAGGACCACCAACCTTTACCGATGCCTTCACTGGCCCACAACTCTTATCGGTTTGGGTCGCCGAGCTTGCCGCCTTCACCGAAGCTCCATGTCGCCCTTTGCCGGCCTTCACCGGTGGCGCCGGTGGCTCCACGACCAGATCGACATCAGCCCTTGTGATGTCCAGGGCCTCCGACATAGCGTGAGATGCTTTGGACATTGCTGGTGCGTGGGCTTCCTGCCTTAAAAGATTCGGGTCCCCCCCAGTTGGGCTTTCACCCACTTCCAACCTCAGTGGGCTGGTAGGCTCAGGACCAGAGGACATTGGAAGGCCCACTAGAGTACCAACTTGGTCTGAGCCCACCATAGAGAAATTGTGAACCCGTGAACCACTAGGCACATGCTTCTTCTGATCCCTTATTACCCATAAGGAATTCCGTAGTCCACCTTTATTCCACACCACCCTCATTTTTCCTTCGCCATACACTTCTACAGTCAAACTTTTTCCATAAACATGTTCAGTCCAATTTGATTTGAAATTCAATGGGGATCTCCTTTTATATCCTACCGGTTTAGTCTTACCAAAGTTAAGCTCCTCTGTTCTACACTGAGAACCCACAGCTCTACCTTCTAGAGTCACCGGACTTGGTAAGCTCACCGGCTCACCGGCGCTTCGCTCCACATTTTTTGTTTACAAACTGGGTTTTGCAACTCTGACTGGTTTCTGCCCCTGACCTGTACCTCATGCCCACGCACCATATTAGCAAAGGATTTAAAAGGTTGAATCCTAGAGATATCCTTATGATGTTGAGCCACAAAAATCGACTACCCATTCCCATCGTTCTAATAGTTCTCAGGTTCTAGCAACTTCCTTAACTCTAACCCAAAAACTCTCCATCCATTCTTTGCTTTGCCTACTGGAATGATGATGGACCTCCTAGACCCGCCAACTTTAAGTTTAGTCAACAGTAGGAACAAGCCAAAAGAATTGGAGCTCCGTTGGATGGTATAGACTGAATCACCTTCCCTGAACGAATAAAAGTACTTCGGATCGCTCCCAATGGCTAACTATTCTAAACTCTTCATCAGCCATTGTGCCACTTTCTTACCCATGAAGACCGACTTCATGAAGTACCTACACCGCTCAAAAATCCTTAAAGAAAAATGCCATCCCCTTTCCTCTACCACCAGTTGAAAAAATTTGGATTCAATAAAAAAAAACTACGAACACCACCCATAATGCAGCCAAGATAATCCTAATAGCACTCTCAAATTAACAACAGTCTCTCTCTCTCTCTCTCTCTCTGTAAGACCGATTTCGTAATGCAATCATAAGTAATAGGTTGGAAATTAAGGACCGTTTGTCAATAGATCAAATAATTCACAACCACAATAGCTAAGCCAAACACCTTATCATTTTTCTCTTTTATGCTAAAATTTTCTCAAAATTAGTACTTTTCTTCTTACTACTAAATCTCAGATCTCTTACTAAAAAACTTTAGGATCAATATAGCACAACTGGAAATATGAAACAAAAACAGAATATCATGCCTACTGTCAAATTGTAGTACATTGTCAAACTATAATAAGACCAAGCACCAAAGTTTACTAAAGACATATAACCCCCCTATTTATGATAATTTTCATTACATAAGATTAAAGGTGGATTATAATATTCAAAATATTACCTACATCCATCAAGAACTCATACTTTAAGAAATGATAATATGTATTTGGACAATGATCATCTATTCTTCATGGTTAGGATTAATTGCATTTTGTCAAGTGGAATGTTCAACAACAATTGCTGCTCTACTATTGTTTTCTCTCTTCACATTTAAGTGCCAAAAGGAGCTTTAAAAAAAAATAAAAAAAAATACATGGGAATATAGACATTATCCGTCACCAACAACTTTATTATACCCCTGTTTTGTCCTCTATATTCAACACTTATAAGAGGCATAAAAAAACTCAATAAATCTTCATGCTAGTCATGCCAATATGCACTAAAATTATGAAATAAAATAACATTTTGAAATAAGATAAGTTTGAAGAAACAATTAACAGAATTAAAAGTTTAAAACCTGTGTTAATGACAAATTGTTAAAGACAATAAAGGCTATCCTACAAAGAAGATTAACCAGCTGCATTGGGTCTACCAATCATGTTGAAATTGCATCCTTTGTTGGTAACACTTAGAAGATTAACCAGCCACATTGGGTCTACCAATCATGTTGAAATTGCATCCTTTGTTGGTAACACTTCTAATTATCTCATGTCTCATTGCCTCCCTACTCTTTGCTCTCTACATAGATTGAAATATAAATAACACAAACAGAAACAATAGACAACATAGGTTAAAATTCAATCATAACTCTAAAACAAAGAAAGAACTGATGAGGTATCCAAAAAAAAAAAAAACTTGAGGAACATTAATAGGTCTATGCCAATTAAAAATAATTGATGTCCACACCGTTATAATTCCACAGAATCTAGGGGCTCCAACAAAAGGCAAACACAAATAGAGAAACCAAGATTTTGAATCAGGAATTTAACAAAAAACCAAAGGCACGAATTTAAAAATGCTCATTACGGAAAAAAAAATTCTAACCCAATTACTGTAGCCAAATCCAAATCTAACTAAAATACATAAATCCAAACCAATCCAACCAAATGACTAAACATAAAATCAAGTTATGACATAATTTAAAAACGAATAAACAAATACCTTTACCTGTAGCGGTTCTGGCTACATGACAGATTCTCTACTTGTCTTCACAACTTACTGAAATTTCATGGTATTTAAATACCAGAAGTAATCCTCAATTAGAAAAGTATACTAACAAATGTAATTGAAATTTGAGAAAAAAAAATTTAGAACTTGATGCATTTCCTTTTACTATTATACTTTTAGATTTCACAATTTAAACCCATTAAAATCCAACATCAAAAACAACAAAATCAAGACTTAAAAGTCTCTTTTTAAAAGAAAGTTATTCTATCAGATTTCAAAATCCCACAATTTCACTCCCTTTAAACAAACAGAACAGGTAAGAGGCCAATAAAACTCAGGTAGAATTTTCATATTGTGAATGTTTTCCCTGATTTTAACAAATAGAGAGGAAAAGGGTTATGAATCCAAATTCCTAAATTGACAGCAAACCATAATCAAAGAGAATATAAGGAAAAGAAATCAATACCTTTGCTTTGATTAAATTAGAGACTCTAGATTTGCAGAGAAAGAAATTAAATGATTTAAATCCAAAAAAGAAGAATTTAGACAAACCATTACCGAAGATATTTAATAAAAATAGTCAAATATCATAATTTTGATTTCCTTAACTCTAATTTCAGGAAACAAAATCTCATTGCAATTGTATAAGTGGAAAACATATAACAAAACTAATTTAACTTTAAATTTGTGGGGGGAAAAAAAAAGTCAGAGAAAGAATAGGAACCCATCGGAGGCATTGTTAATCAAAAATAAGAGGGAACTCTTGGTAATTTTTGAGTTTTAATCAGGAACCAAAACGTAACTTTGAAAATATATAAAAGGTCAAACCTTCCTTCTAAATTTGGGAAAATTTTTGAAAGAAAAAGAATAGGTACCCATCAAAAGCATGTTGTAATGGGCAGGGTAGACTCCTCTTCGTTCTTGATGCTTCATCTTCCTTACTTCTTCTTATTTCGGGGAAAGAAATTAGCGGACAGTTAGATGAAGAAATCTGACAAGAAGTGAGAGACATCTTTTCATTCTTGATTGCAAACTGCAGTTTTTGATTTCTCGATCTCTCTCTCCTTCTCCGTTCTCTGCCTCTCTATTTCTCTGTCTCTCTTTTCTCTCGGTCTCTCTTTCTCCTTTCTCCATGTAGCAATCTTTCTTTCTTTTTTGTCTTAAGCGGTTAGTTTTCTTTTATACCAAGAGGGCTCCAAACAGTTAAACACTATTTAACGTAGCGAAAAATTATAATTTATCTCTTTTAAACAGTGTTATAGCGTTGCCAAACAGTATAATTTATCGCTTTTTAACTTAAATGTGGCTGAATTTTAGATTGCCACTTTTCCTACATGGCAACACTTCCTCAATTGTAGGAATCAACTTTTTCTCAGTTTCTGCTATTATATATGGTATATGATATTGATGCCACACATTGTTTTTTTTTTTTTTGGCTATAAAAGCTTATTGCCATGCCTTTGAGTTTTTTTTCCACGAAATACTTCATTGAAAACAAACTGTTTTTCTTGTATTGTACCACTATTTTGGGCCAAATTACCATTACATGTGAATTAAAATTTATAAAACTAAGCACTAGAGAAATAAAAATCACAAAAGCTAGCACCAAGAAAACAAACCACACAAGAAAAAGAAAAATTTACGTGGAAACCCCTCCAATGTAAAGGGGAAAAACCATGGGACAAATCCGATCAATTTACTATAATAAATAGAGATCACAATGCTTAAGTTTATGTCCAAAACTTGTAATCGCTATAGATTGAAAAAAAAAAAATTTAAAATAACTCTCTAAGAATAAATATAATCTCATCATAACACCAATCAAAAAAAAAAAAAAAAAAAAAAAAAACAACAACAACGACAAAAACCTTTTAAAACCAATATTGTTACAATATCTCCACTTTGAACAGGTGATTTCCCACCACTTTCAACTTATCACCTCAGGTTAAGAAGAAAGTTGTTCTCTAGAAAAGTTGCCTATGCTGCGCTTTCCTAGTTCTTACAAACCCATGCTACTTCTTCTCAGTCACAATGTTTCCAATAACCACTCCAATTACAAGCCCACTACCATAACCCTTTAGGATTATTATCCAATCAAATTGAATGTGAAACCATTAGTCTTGACATACTTCAATGCTTGAAATGGGTAGGGGTGAAGGCTTAGGATTTTCACATTTTTTTGACAATGGATCTCCACACAATCCTGAATTTCCATTAGACGAACTATTGTCAAATGTATCAAATTGATTTCCATGTGGTATAGGCCCCGTAAGTTGGTTATGTGAGACATTAAATGATTCAAGGAAAGTGAGTTGCGTTAGTTGCAAGGTATTTGTTCAGAGAGCTTGTTCTAAGAAAGGTCAAGTGACTCCATTGTTGTCAAGTTTCCTAATGACAATGGGATATGACCTGTGAGATTATTGTAGGAAAGGTTGAGCAATTGGAACCATTTAGATTACCAATGAATTCTGGAATCATTCCATTGAAGTTGTTGCTTGAAAGATCAATAGCTGCAAAAACTTCTATGATCTTTGGAATTTGGATATACTGTTTCCTTGCCTTTGTTTATTATTGTCATCGAGTAAGGGTAAAAGTCATCAACACTATAACCGCTTGGCTTAAAACTTGTAGATGCTAGCATGTATCTGCAATCATTCACATCAACTTTATTCACAAATTTCCAATTTCAAAAGTATTCAAATGGTAACTTACCGGTAAATCTACTAGAGGAAATGTCAAGAATGCGTAACTTAGGAGAAGCGAAAATGGTTGTAGGACTCCCCACTACACCATAGAAGCCATTATGTCGCAGAATAAGTACCCTTAGTTTAGGAACTGGCCCCAGCCAAGTGGGAAAAACATCATTGAGATTATTGCTTCCAAGGTTTAGAATTTTCAGCTTTCTACAATTTGATAATGATCTTGATAGAACCCCCTTGAATTGATTTTGGCTCAAGTCAATCATCTTCATTCTACTTCCCTTCACACATAGTTGAGGAATGCTTCCATGAAAATTGTTGCCTCGAAGATTCAATATGGTTAAAGAGCTACTAAAGTTGCTCAAACAGGTAGGAAGAATGCCTCTTAATTTGCTAAAGACAAATCAAAGGAATAAAGAGAACTAAGGTTACAAATCAATGGTGAAATTTCTCCTTGAATCATGTTGCTTGCAACCAAATAAACTAAGGTGGATGGTGGTGGAATTGGGGGTAATGCTTGTAATTTGTTGGACTTAAGGTCCAACATTTGTAGCTGGGGCCGTGGAAAATTGACCATACTCTGGTCAAACTCTGTTAAAAGGTTGTAAGAAAAGTTTACAGCTGTTAAAGTTTCTTCACTTATGTTCATCACCCATTTGGGTATTTGGCCATGAATATTGTTGTCTGATAGGTCCAACCATAGCAATTGAGCTTGGTTGTGTAAGATATCTGGGAAATGCCTCAAGTTGCATGAACCTAATTCTAAAACTTCAACATTATTAGATTAGCATTGTTATTGGTTTTGGAGAGGAATGATATATTATTCTGTGATAGACACAATGCGGTTAAATATTTGAGCCTAGGAAACATGTCTAAAGTCACTATGCCACTCAAGTTATTTGAGCAAAGGTAGAGTATTTCAAGTTTCTCAAGTTTAAAAATTGAGAGTGGAATTGAGCCTTGTAATTTGTTATACGGAAGGATCAACATAGTTAACTGTGTCAGGTTACCAAGCCAAAAGGGATTTGACCAGTTAATTCATCAGAGGCCGTGCTCAAAATACTAAGTTGGGTTAGATTTGCCAAGGAAGATGGGATCTCTGTTTCTAAATTAATACCCTTAAAGGAAAAAATATCAAGCTTGCTCAACTTTTCAAGCCAGGACAATGACAAGGAAGAAGGTTTTAAGCTTCTAATAAAGCAATAAGAAAGTTTTAGAACAGTAAGTTGTGTAAGGTTGCCAAATGAAGATGGAATTAACCCTGATAATTGGCAGTGACTAAAGTCCAAGTAACTCACAGAAATTAGGTTTGATAAAGAGGATGGTATTTGGCTCACAAAAGAGTTGTCAGATAAGTCTAGAATACCAAGTTGTGTAAGGTTGCCAAATGAAGATGGAATGAACCCCGATAACTAACAATAAGAAAAGTCCAAATAATACAAGGAAATAAGTTTACCAAATGAAGATGGAATTGACCCTGAAAATTGACAGTGGCTGAAGTCCAAGTAGCCCATGGAAATTAGGTTTGATAAAGAGGAAGGTATTTGGCCCGTAAAAGAGTTATAAGAAAAGTCTTGAAAACTAAGTTGTGTAAGGTTACCAAATGAAGATGGAATCGACCCTGATACTTGATTACCAGATAAGTCCAAATAATTCAAGAAAATAAGATTTGAGAAGGAGGAAGGTATTTCACCAATAAAAGAGTTATTAAAAAGGTCCAAAGTAGTGAGTTGAGTAAGGTTACCAAGTGAAGGTGGAATGAGACCTGAGAAATTACAACTCCCAATATACAATTCATTGAAGGAATCAAGGTTTCCAATTGAAACCGGTAATTTCCCGAAGAAACTAGTACCCTTGAGCGACAAACTTTTGAGGGGGCTACTTGAGTAGAATTCAGGCAAATAGCCTGTGAGATCTTGATTATTGCTCACCTTAAGATCCTTTAGCTTCTGTAGCTTAAAAATTCCAGTAGGGAATTCTCCATGCAACCTGCAACTAATCAAATGTAGTGTCGTCAAACCAGATAAATTTGATAAGATTTCAAGCATTGGAGATGATATCTGAACATTACTGAGACGTTGATCTTCCAGACTAGTTAAGTTTTGAACTAAACTTTTCAGAATTCAGACTAATAAGATACAGCATAAAATTGTGCGACAGATCAAATGATGACAACTTAGAAAGTTCTGAAAATTTTGGTGGAACTTGGCCCCAAAAAAATGAGTTGGACAGGTTGAGATATGTCAACCTAGAAAGATTGCTGAATCCATTTGGGATCTGAGAGAAACTGAAGTCATTATAAGCAAGATTAAGCCTTTGAAGATGAACAAGGTGGAAGAGGCTTCTGTTGGAGGCCATAGAACCATAGAGACAGCTTCTACTGAGGTTTAGGCCAATCACATGGCCTGCATCCTCGTCACACATAACGCCATCCCACGAGCAGCAATCTTTGTCCACACCTTCTAGTTTCCAAGATGCAGTCTTGGGATAATCAAAAGGACCATTGCAAGTGAAAGCTCGAAAATGTGTTGAAAACACACGAGCGGTTTAGACCCCCAAATTCAAATTACGGCTTGGTTGATTTTACACTAACTTACTATCAAGTGCGGAATAGTGTAAACACAAGCTTATAAACAAAACAACTACTCTAATTCATATTTAAAGCAACACAGCAGTAAAAATGAAATGAACAAGAGTAGGGAAGAAGGATGCAAACACAAATAACACCGAGACGTGTTATCGAAGAGGAAACCGAAGAACTCGGCGAAAAACCTCTCCGCCGCCCTCCAAGCGGAAATCGATCCACTAGACAATCAGTTGGGATACATGGATTAGCAAAAGACCCTCCAAGCCTAGTCTACCCGATGTACCTAAGCCCTCCAAGCTCCTACTCCAACAAGGCTTCTCGGAACCGTGTCTTGTCCTAGTTATCCGGATCCCGCAACAAGCTCCATGTTGCATCTGCCATTAAAGGCTTCTTCCTATGCTTCCCAGCAGCACCAAAACGTCACTCAGCACTCTCAAGGGTGTGTCAAGTGTTTGGGCTATCAACCTCTCAAAGATATGGATAATGGAGAGGGAAGGGTTGAGGAGATACCACAAGCAAAAATGTTTAGAGAAGGTGGGGAAGACAATCTCTAATTACCAAGGTGTTTGGCTAGGGTTTTCTCTCTGAAGCATTCCTCAACAATTGTGGGTAATGATGATATATATAGGAGGGGTGCAAAAGGTGTGACTCAAAGAATACAGGCTGGCAGAACAGCTAGTCTCGCGGGTGTCTTGCGGGAAGGCCTTACCCGCGAGATACTCGCGAGACACAGTTGTCTCCACCTGGCATGACTCTTCGCATTCCATCATGTGCCTGGCACATGTCTCACTTCGCGGGAAGCTTGGTCGCGAAATACCCGCGAGATACCCGCGAGAATCCTTTTCTTCTTCAGATGCTTGAGTCTTCAACACTCTTTCTCTCACACACCCCTTACATCAAGTCCCACAACAAATACAGGGTTTTAAACGATTGACCACAATTACAATCAAATTTGGCACGGAATAAAAGCCAACAAATACACAGTTGTAAATTACAACTTTACAATCTCCCCCTTTGGCTATTCCGTGACAAAACCCTAAAACAGACTCTAGACTTAAACGTGAGTTTGGGAACAAAGGCAAAACTCACTCACACCTAATTCTAGATTCTGATACGCTCTTGAACATATGAACAAGTATCTCCTGAAATACAACAACACACTAATATCATTGCATGTAGAAAAACTTGAAATGCATACGGAGCAATAATAACATGATCAAGCTAAATGAAATAGAAACACTAGATCATGGCAAGATCAAACAAGTAATCACTATACACAAGCAATTACTATGCTCATTTACACATGAAATGAACATCCGGATATGCAAGATGATAAGCTCATTTGAAGAGAATCATTTGCAACTCCAACACTCAACCAATGCGAAATACACGAAGTATTTGCATCTAGGAACAATCCTACTAGGGCACAAGAGTGTTCATCACTCAACCAATGCATAGAACGTATATGCATCTAGGAACAATCCTACACGGGCACAAGAGTGATGTACTTGAAGTAAAATGCATGACATTGAACAACAAGCAAACATGCATAAAGGTTGCATAAGCATGGTATAGCAAATGCATGGCACAAACCACAAAGACCTACAAATTATGCATGAAACAAACCCTTAAAGCTTACATAAGCAACATGGGTACAAATTATAAAGTACTTCCCTATCATATCACTCCCCCTATCATGAATCATAGGAGTTGTAATGAGCTTGGAACATATATACCTGTAACCTGAAACACTTGCACAGAACACATTAGACCCTCAGGGTAAAGCAAGTAATAAACGGACAAGTATAATGTAACAAGTAAATTGCGATCAAGAAAACATGATGTGAAACATGTGAGCAACTTGATCAAACACCAAAACAGTCATATGGAAATGACTACAATGATCATATAGCAAAGAATGTGATCATTCGAACATGCAACCAATAAAGCACAATGGCATAAGGATAAAAGCATGTCCAACACATAAACACGATGCAATGAGAGCAACAAAGCATATCAAAGCATCATAAAGTAACGAGAAAACAAGCATAAAGTAAATCAAGGTTTTCTCAAAACAATGTCTTCTCCCCCTTGGTATATGCATCTCCCCTATGGCTTTCTCCCCCTACGAATGTGCACAAGGTAGAATTTCTCCCCCTAAGAGTGTGCATATGAGTCATATAAAAATGACAATACTCTCCCCCTTTTTGTCACGAATAGACAAATTAATCAAGAGGAAGGAGGGAAAGAAAAGAAGATACGAAGATGATGCATGAGGAGTGCAAGATGAATGAGAAAATGAAGCTCAAACATAATACAAACATTAAAAAAAAATGCTACAAAGCATAAAGAACATGACATGCTAAGGATGATGGAACATGATATGGACCTAGGCATGACATGGACACAAGAACATGTTATATGTGCTAAAAGGTCTAAAAAGACTTAACTAGCATGAGTGAATGCAAAAACATGTCAAGTGTTAGAGTGTGTGCAGCAAAATACAACTAGTGTGCATGTGTGACGCATGACTAATGCATGAGCAAGGCATTCAAAGGGCAAAGTGTACAAAACACACCACCAATGATCAAAACATGATAAACATGAATAATTATGGTGATCCCCAAAGTTTGGAACTCATCGGAGTCCAAAACAACGAGAAAATGCCATTTGGGCATTTTATCAAACACTTAGAGTGCACACACTACACATGTATGATGAACAATGCAAGAACATATGAAAAACTTGCCTAAATACATGTTATTTTTGCCACAAGGGGCCAACAACCAAACCAAATCATCATTTAAAACAAAGCCCAATCAAAAAGATTGACAAGAATTAAGTTTTCCAACTCCCATTTGAGAAGAACCCAACTATGAACATAGAACCCCCAAAAACGTAATCTAAGCCACAAAATCAATGAAAAGAGTTAAAGATTACCTTAGAGATGTTTATGGAATGTAAAACACTTGAAATAAGTTGGGTTTAGATGTTGAAATCTTAAAACAGGGGTTTGGGAGAAGATGGGAGAGGTTTAAAACAAAAGACCCACGAAAAGCCCTTTAAAAAGCTGATCTGGAAATTTTCGCGGGAAGCTGACTCGCGAAAGTACTCGCGAAATTTTCGCGGGTAAGCCTTACTCGCGAGCTACTCGCGAGACACTCGCGAAACTCTCTGTCCAAAGCTGAAAAAGCTTTAAAATTGGACCATTTAACTCCCAGTTGAGCCTATACATGAAATAGGACACAAAAACACCTAGAAAACATGTTTTTCACACAAAAACACTTTAAAAACTTTGAAAAACAAGGGTGATACAAAACACTTCCAAAAGCAAACAAAAAGAACAAAAATCTTTTTGGTTTGAACCACATATGGTTGAGCACACACACATCACATTTGAGCATGTACAAACACACAAATGAAATAGGCATTCATTGAACATTAAACTTGTGTGTTGTGTGTGGGAATCAAGTGTGGAATACTCCTTAGACCAGAGCGAAGCTTCAATGATCAATTCAAACGAGTCATACACAACTGATACGAAATCAAGTGGACTATCTCCATTATAGAAATGAGTATATATGACCTCCCACACATTGAATACATAACTTAGAAGCTTTTCATTTGGCTTCTACATAAAGCATAACAATTGGTCCATTTTATTTTGTATGGACAAAACATCTCATTTTGAGATAGGTGCTTGAAATTTATGATATTTCAATATTGATGATTAGCCTTTGGCTTTTTGAGCACCATAAAATTTACATTAAAAGAGTCGCTTTCCCTTTTTCCTAGTTAAATACTAGTATGTGCGACAGGCTTTTGCAGCTCAATATCTCTTTTCATTTTGAGATTTACATTTAGTGAGCTCTTTTTGCAAAAACATAAAAATAAAGTGGGAAGAGATATAGACACAAGTCTATGCAAGTATCAAAACCAACAAGACTATTGACCAATCATTCATGACAAGCTTGAAGATCTATTTACAACAGTCACACATAGTTTTCAAGATTTCTTCCACATAGAAATAGGTGCATACAAAACAAGCTAAGCTCGTAAATGCACTACGCCATTAGTACGAAGGTACTAGGCCAAACTCACATAAGATATGTGCTCAAACATATACGATCAAACTTTTAGAATTTTTCACTTTTTATGTAGTTTTGGATTTTTACACACACAAAACAAAGGCATAAAAGTAAGATCAAAACAAAAGCAATGCATACAAATAAATGCAAGATGCACAAATGCATGAAGATATGGCATCTAATGCATGAAGGGTCCTACAAAGATCGAAAGAATTAGATCAAGGACCAAAAGAGCAAAAGCTCAACCATAGGAACCCTTCCTCATCCAAACGGAATGATTGTTTGAAATGAGTGTCTCAAGAGAAGTGAGACGAGGGTTGGAAGAATGAGAACCGGATATGCACATAGTCAAGGAGTTAAGAGCATCAAACACTTTCTTTAACAACATGCTATTTTCACTCAAATCCGGTTTACCATTTTTAGCACAACTTCCAAGAAGCTCAAGTTTCTCTTTTCTTTTAATTCTTTTAAGAGCATGAAACTTAGAGCAATGAGGTCTTAGATGACCAAAATCACCACAATGGTGACAAACAATGTGTTTAGGTCCACTGGGCCTTTTGGGAAGGGATCTGGCAACATGAGTTTGTTTGCTCTTTAACTTATGACATTGAGGTCTTATATGACCAATCACACCACAATGGTGGCAAGTAGGAACAAACTTAGATCCACTCAATTCCCTAGGTTGGGACCTAAACAGAGGCTTAAGCTTAAGAGCCTTTCTCTCCACTTTTTGGTTTCTTTTGTGTGGAGGAATGTACACCGATTTGTCTTTAGAGGTAGAACTCACAATAGGGACAAAATCGGGTACCACAACATGATTGCAACAAATAGTTTCATCCCTTTTAACATTAGGTTCAGCAATCAAACACTTGGCATGCATCTTAAGAGATTCATTTTCACATTTAAGATCATCAACAAGTTTGTTAGACAAAACAAGTTTAGCATCCAAGTCCATATTCAAACATTCAAACTCTTTCAGTTTTTCAAGAGAAATTTCAGCAAGTTTTTTATATTTCTCAACCAATTTGTTGGATTCATTGAGCTTAGCAATCAAATCATCCTTTTCACAAAATAACTTGCTCAAATCCTTTTGAAATTTCTTAGCATTTTTCTTTAAGAGTTTGGTGTTAGGAATATTAACAACACCCAAAGATTCATGTAACATAGCATCACAATTATGAGGATTATCACTCATAGAGGCATTTTCACAAACACATGGCATGTTACATTTATCACCAACCAAATCATACAAAGAGGCATACATAGCACAATCCATGGCAAATAAACACAAGGGGGTCAAGGATCACACTTAGGTATTTAAACCAAAACAAGTGTACCCGCTCTGATACCAATTGAAAGCTCGAAAATGTGTTGAAAACACACGAGCGGTTTAGACCCCCAAATTCAAATTACGGCTTGGTTGATTTTACACTAACTTACTATCAAGTGCGGAATAGTGTAAACACAAGCTTATAAACAAAACAACTACTCTAATTCATATTTAAAGCAACACAGCAGTAAAAATGAAATGAACAAGAGTAGGGAAGAAGGATGCAAACACAAATAACACCGAGACGTGTTATCGAAGAGGAAACCGAAGAACTCGGCGAAAAACCTCTCCGCCGCCCTCCAAGCGGAAATCGATCCACTAGACAATCAGTTGGGATACATGGATTAGCAAAAGACCCTCCAAGCCTAGTCTACCCGATGTACCTAAGCCCTCCAAGCTCCTACTCCAACAAGGCTTCTCGGAACCGTGTCTTGTCCTAGTTATCCGGATCCCGCAACAAGCTCCATGTTGCATCTGCCATTAAAGGCTTCTTCCTATGCTTCCCAGCAGCACCAAAACGTCACTCAGCACTCTCAAGGGTGTGTCAAGTGTTTGGGCTATCAACCTCTCAAAGATATGGATAATGGAGAGGGAAGGGTTGAGGAGATACCACAAGCAAAAATGTTTAGAGAAGGTGGGGAAGACAATCTCTAATTACCAAGGTGTTTGGCTAGGGTTTTCTCTCTGAAGCATTCCTCAACAATTGTGGGTAATGATGATATATATAGGAGGGGTGCAAAAGGTGTGACTCAAAGAATACAGGCTGGCAGAACAGCTAGTCTCGCGGGTGTCTCGCGGGAAGGCCTTACCCGCGAGATACTCGCGAGACACAGTTGTCTCCACCTGGCATGACTCTTCGCATTCCATCATGTGCCTGGCACATGTCTCACTTCGCGGGAAGCTTGGTCGCAAAATACCCGCGAGATACCCGCGAGAATCCTTTTCTTCTTCAGATGCTTGAGTCTTCAACACTCTTTCTCTCACACACCCCTTACATCAAGTCCCACAACAAATACAGGGTTTTAAACGATTGACCACAATTACAATCAAATTTGGCACGGAATAAAAGCCAACAAATACACAGTTGTAAATTACAACTTTACAGCAAGCATTCTCATTCCTGTCAAAGCTTTCTCTGAATTGCAACAAGGCAGAGCTCTCATTTTCATGGCAGAGTGGCTGCGTAGAAGAAAAGCAGTTAGTAGGTATAGCATGAAACAGTAGAAGTATAAAAAGCAAGCGAGTGGACATCAAGTAACACAAGAATGACGCCATAATAATGTGAATCTTTAACTACTAAGCACTCTTAACTCTTAAGTATAGAAGGGAGTGAAACTATATTGCTTATATAGACATGAATTTAACGAATTGAAGTCTTGATCTATGCTTAATTGGGTACCTAAGTGCATGCGTACCGAACTTATGATTAGTCAATTACAGTGATCTAGAGTGTACCCAATCCTTTGTCTTGTGGAAACTGGGAAAGTGGGAAACTCTCTAGAAGTCAAGTCTTCTCCATAATTTCATGATCACTGTAATTGACCTATGAAGGGGAGTTTGTTGTACCACTTAACCAAGAGTCTTGACGGTAACTCTATCCAAATCAAGCGTCTTTCTTACGATATTAATGCTCTTGTCATGTCCATAATTCAATTCAAAGTTTGCTAAATGTTGGCCTACCAATATTGCCGTGCAATGGAGTCCAGAGTGTTAGACTTGCCAAAAGAAAAAAAGTGAGTCATCAAACATGGAAAGCAAGACTCATAATTTTATGGCACTCGTGCTCTCATGCCAACACGCTAGTAAAGACTCATTATTTAGTTAGTTTGGTACATTTATGTTTCTAGGTTTTGCTAAGGCTCTTGTAGTTAAATTGACACCTCTCCATATACAAAGTACTTGAAAATTTAGGGAGGAAAAAATTTGAACCGTAGAGTTAGTAGCATATTGTAACTATCTTAAAAAAATAAAAAATAAAATGTTTTTAAGTTTTGACATGTAATGGATGTTATGTGGGTGTTGAGGACCAATTTTTTGTTTTGCAATGGGCCACTTAAAAGCCCAACCAAGCTTAAATCACTTCATTTACTATTGTCTCACAAAATACAACATTTTGTACCGTATATAACATAAGCCGAAACAAGTTTTTTGGGTCCATGATCACATGTAGAGAATCCTTCTCTCCCATATCATATTGCTCTGAATTTTCCATGTTTTGTCATATTTTAAAAGCCCAACCAAACTTAAATCACTTCATTTACTATTGTCTCACTCATATCATCTCAAAAAAATATAAAGTTTCTAATTTTTGGGTGTAACGGATGCTTTGTGGGCATTGAGGACCAATTTTTTTGGTTTTGCAAAGGGCCACTAAGTTTAAATCACTTAATTTACTGTTGTCTCACAAAACACAACATTTTGTGCCATATATAACACACCAAAACAAGTTTTTGGGTTCATGATCACATGTAGAGAATACTTTTCTCTCCCATATCATATCGCTCTAAATTTTCCCTGTTTTGTCATATTTTAAGGCTTGTTGTATTTTTGTCATAACTACTTTTATTCATAAGTAAAACCATTTGTGTGCAGTTCTTAAAACTACGCTATTATCCTCCATCACAATACGTGTTGATGAGAATAGCAAACTTAGTCCCCTATCTTAAACCTAGATCAACAAGTGAAGCCAATCCAAACTCGACACATGACAACACGAAGAAAAAGTCCCCAACAATGGGTTCACTCTGGTTTCAGCCTCTGGCTCTATATGATATTTGTAGTGCATTTAACATCAGAATCACCAATGCCATAGAATTATCAGTCTTTTCTTCCCAAATTGGATTACTCACTCCTTTCGTATAGGAAAGTCTAGACACCCTTCTGCACGTTAATATTTGTAGACTTAAATAGTTTAAATAGTTTCCTCTAGAAACTCTGCCATTATCTCTTTCTGTTGAATAACTCTTTCATCTTCTATTTTCATGATTGTGTGGTTCACATGAGATCTGACGGCTTCTATAACATGCTTTATTTACTAATTTTGGATGGGACTATGGGAGTTATAATGAATTAAATTATAATTTAATGATAATATATTATGTTTTGCCCTCATTTAATTTTACTAACTTGTAATACCCTATATACAGTTTTTTTTTTTTTTTTTTTTTTTTGAGCACATAATAAACACTATTAAATATATAATTAAACATTTATTCCTAAGTTTAATAATATCGGGATTAATTATTAATATTTTGTCAGCTCTTAAAAGAAACTTGTAAGAATATTATTTGGGGGAATATGCAAATTGTTGATTATTGATTTCTCCACGTTAATTAGTTATTAAAGAAAAAAAACATAGTTTGGTGATTAATTTATATACTTAGTTTTAAATTCATGACATAATTTTCATTTGTGTTAATGTAATGAATTTTATTTTAATTATATTTTAAAATAAGTTATTATAAAAATCTATACCAATTTTTTAAAGCAACAGCCAATTTTTTAGACCAAAGTAAAATTTTTCGTTGACACTAATTAATCCATTTTGGTATGAAAATTTGATTAGTTTCAAATGGGTTGGAAATAGCTTTTTAATAGATTGAAAATAATTTATTTGGACTTAAAAGTCAAATAATCAACAAGTAGCTTTAAGTGGGTTAAAAATAGCTTTCAATTCGGATAATTTAAACAAAACTAGAGTACATGATCTCCAATTAGAATGATATTTGACAGAAAATAAGAATATAATTAAAATCAAATTTAGATCTTTTATTGAACTTCTACATCATTATATTAAACTAGTTGCACTGCGGAAAAATTTGACAATTTATTTTTTTGTTAAGACTTATAAGTGTTAATCTCAAACCTTTCTTTAAATAATGTGATTATTTTCTAATAAAGTATATTTGATACAATATACTATATTTTCTAAATTAAGCTATTTATATTTATTATTTGACAGTGTCTTAAATTTAGTAATTTTTTTTTTAAGGAAACATAATACATTTTACATTCAATTATTATATAGGGTGATATATTTTGTAAATAATGTCATTTGTAGTTAGAATTTTTTTTTTCTAGTACTCCTTAGAAACAGTCCATCCTCTATACATTTTAAATGGTCTAAAAAAAACATATGTAAGTAAATCCATCAATTATATTTTAAAAAAATACAATAATTTAATAACATAATAAAAATGTAATTTTATCAATAACCAAATAACATTTCACTGAAAAGTGACATAATTGTCAATTAACTAAATTAAGTAGCTTCCTTTTCTACATAAACCTTTCTTCCCAAAGCATCATCGAATTAGAACGAAGTGGACCGAAATGGATTAAAGTAAATTGAATGGACCGAAATGGACTGAAGTGAAAATGAAGTAGACTGAAATTGATCGAAATGGATCAAATGGACTGGATTCGACCAATTTGGACCAGATTGGACCAAAATAGACCAAACTAAAATGAATGGACTGAAATAGACCAATTAGACCGAAATGGACAGAAGTGCATCAAACTGGACTGAAATAGATGGAAGTGGTCCAAACTGGACTAAATGAACCGAACCGGACCAAAATAGACTGAATGGACCGAACTTGACCAAAATGCGACAATGATATGGCTCAATAAAGCATGGCACAATAAATACTATACTTCAATTTTTAGATATTAAAAATAGATAAATATAAATTTGGAAATGTACTTATTTCTTTTTTGATAAACAATGTACTTATTTCTTAGTTGCAAATAAAAGTGACTAGTAGCAACCAATTCAAAGAAACTTATTTAAATTGGTCAGGTAGGTTGAATCAAACTCTAATATGAGTTAGAAACTTATCGTACTAAAATGGATTCATGTTCCCATTACTTATTACATTTTTTTTTTCTCTAAAAAATCTAAGATCATAAATTATTAAATTATTTTGCAATTTCTTGCCACATCTATGATGTGACTAAGTGTGAGTGGTGTAGAAAAAAGTTGTAACTTCATGTGTAAATAATAGACAAACTATTCAAAGACTGTCTTGTGAAATAGTTTGTGATCTTAGAACCACTTTTTTTTTTTTTTACCGAATTCGGATGGATCTTATCCAGGTTCCTTTTTAACAGGTCCATCATAAGTCCACGTGGACGGCCCCATTCAATCCCACTACAAATTCATTTCTCCCTTCCCGCCAAAGCGCGCCTTCTGATTTCACAGAGAGAGAGAGAGAGAGAGAGAGAGAGAGAGGAAAATGGAACTGAGTCTGAGAGGGAATGCAATCAAGACCTTTGCTCGGTGCATCACGTGCCTCGCACGTGTAGGCAAAGAGCTAGCAATTCAAGCGTCTCCTTCTCAGGTATATTATATATGATTAAATAACTAAAATTATCATTAATTTTTTTTTTTTAATTTGATCCAATTTGTTTGATTTATTAATCATATCAGTTTATTTATACTTTTTTTAATTGTTCATATAGTTTACTCTGTGTTCATATTGATTTGGTAACTCATTATTAGGGATTTGGTGTATTTTAATTAGGGTTTTAGAAGAGCATATAAATGGGGTTTATATCAAAATTATTTGTTATTTGTGGAATTGGGTGTGAGGAATTTGTGTTTGATTTGATTTATATGAATCATGCTTTGATAGGTGAGAAAATCAGTGAGTAGAAGCTCTGTGTGGATGGTATGAAAATGAAGGAGTAAAAAGGGCATAAATAGGCTTTCATAGAATAATATTTAATTAGTTCTGGAATTGGGTGTGAGGAATTATGTTTGACTAGATTTATATGAATCATGCTTGATGAGTGAGAAATTCACAAGTGAAGCTCTGTTTGATTGGCAAGAAAATGGAAAAAAATATATATATTCAAAAAATTAAAGCTCTGAAGCCTAGACTTGAATTTTTTTTTTTTTTTTTGGGGGGGGTATCTGAAAATTCAAGAGATTTCCTCAAACATGTTATGCAGAAGTATTTCGCTATAACTGAGCGGAGGGCTCGAGGTTTTTGTCTTATGTAGTTTAAGTTATGAGAAGAGGTTAGAAATTTTTGTTTTGTGTTGTTGGATTTTCCTTCTGAAACTCCATCAACTATATCAAACTTTAGCAGAATTAGGACTACCCTTTTGGTTTTCTGCAAATAAGGATGGGTAACAAATGAGTTAATAATTTGTAAGTACCATATTGCATATTCATGTGTTAAGTAATTGAGTTGATTTGTGTAGTTACTATTTTCTGCCTGCAGCTTGCTGTTCACACTCTCAATTCATCGCGGTCAGCTTATCAGTCCATTACATTTAAGCCTGATTTCTTTGATGTCTATACAGTTTCTGGTAACCAAGTCGAATGCAGTGTGCTTTTGAAGGTAAGGTGGTTTCTTTAACCATGTTAGATATTGTAATGGGATTTTTCAATTTATCAGTCTTGCTGACTTGACATCTTCAGGCCATTTGTTGTCTTCTTAGGACACCTATTGCAAGTATTGACAATTTAAGTGTGAAGTTGCCTGATCCTGATGCATCAAAAGTGCAATGGGCGTTGGAATGCTATAGTGGTAAAGTACTTTCTCACATATCTTGTTTTTTTCTTATCCTATGGACTTATTAGGGATAGGGTGATGCAGACCCAATAGATTGGGGTAGAATGGTAAGATTGATTGGTGCTTAGACATCGATGATAGTAGTCACTGTCATATTTGCTGGAATATTATTTTATTTGACAAGGAATATGTTTTATTTCTACCATGTGCAATGCAATCAGGTAAAGGTTAGGAATGAAATAATCTTATGGTATTCTACAGATAACCTTTGAGAATAAAAATTTATTGTGAGATGTATCCAACACTGTCACTAGAATGACTGTAATGCATCAGAAATAGAGTAGCTTAATGTACCATCTATATGTCTTCTAGTCTTTGAACATTTCTACAATCAACAGGTCTTATTTAGTTTGCGGAAAAAAAGATGGGCTTGTACTAAATGTTATTTGATTCTGAAAACAATATTCTTCCATACGGGATAGGAAAATGTAAGAGAAATGCCCTTCTTTGTTTTGTAACATACATCACAAAAGGAGTATATGTAAGTTGGCCAAATGGTATTTTGAAGAAAATCCAAAATTATTGCTGAGGTCATGAACCCATGATGATCATTCAGACCAGAGAAGCTAAATATATGTGTGATGTAGTTAGGAGGATAATATATACCATAGAGGTATTTAGCCTGATCTCCAATGGCTACCTCCAATAAACCTTCATCCTACACAAGTCATTTAACATGTAGCTTTTGAATGAGTTATTCTCATTTAGATAAGACTATTCTAAATTTGGATTTTCGGCTAACTTTTTGAAAGCTCTAGATTTATGATCTCTTGTGCTATGGAAATGTTACTAGATAACTGTACCATGCAACTTTTTTATTATGCAATCTTCTTAGTAGGTTATTTGATTCAAACATTGATTTGAAACAATTTCATATTGTACATTTTGCAGGCATGAGGAAAACGTATTGGATTACTTGGAATGTTGAGCCCAACATACAATTTACTGAAGTGACACATTATGAGTAGTGGAAATAAAAGCAATGTCAAAACTTGGTTCATATATCCACAATTTACTAAAGTGACATGGGGAGGAAAAGTAACTTTAGGGAGATAGTTAGATTAGATTGTTTCAAGTATGCAGGTTAAGGGGAGTATGTAACTATATATTAAGGAGACGAAATATTTCTTTTTATGTTAGAGAGTTACCGGTTAACATGATGTACTTTTTTAATCTTTAAACATTTTTTATGTTTCAATTCTATGTATTTTGGTTTGACTCTTGCTGAGTTGCGTAACCGTTTTTTTAATGTTGAGCATGTTGAGTTTAATTACTATGTTGCGCTTGATTAATTAACATGTTTGTATGATGAATCCCTTGATTGATTGATCAGTTTAGTCAAATCAGGAGTATTAGTGTATGGTCAAGTTCTGTGGTTCAACTATTATGAAGCCACAAGCTAAACTAAAAGTTGATAAATGACTTGATTTTATTAACTAGCTAGTCTCCAGTTTTGTTTTGAGATGATTTTCATTGATTTTCTGCTTGCTTTAGAAAAATAATATGGCCAAGTTGATGATCCAGGGAATGTAACGTCCTAATTTCAAACGAATTAAACAAAGATGTATATGTCTCTGTTACCTCTAGAAGTTTAGAAGCCAATGTTGACCCATCACATGTGTTCTATCAAGCGCACATCAAACAATAAATTGGGATAAACCTTTCTTCACGTTATAACCACCAAATTTAGGGTCCATTTGTTACATAAATTTAAACACGCATTTTCAGTTTTTAAACAATATTACACGTATTTCTACACACTTTTTTACCCACACGTATTTTAAAAAAAACTAAAAATTGTTGTTTAAACACACGTACCAAACAGGTCTTTAATGTTCAGAGAATGTAGGCTTTTTTGATGATATCGAGAGAGGGAAAATTTTTTTTTTTTTTTTTCGAAAAACTAGAGAGGGAAAAGTTTAGAAAGCAATATAAAGAATCATCAAAAATAAAATATCTGCAAGAGAAATGTGGGATTTATGTCGAGTGTACATGTGTGAGTGAAATCCCATATTAAATAATGAAGACAAATAAGTGTTAATTGAGTTATAAAATTCTTAATTAAATAAATATATTTAAATATTTTCTTTTCATGTTAATGGTTTGGTAGCAACATGTAATAATCCAATATGTGAGTATCAATATTTTGTTGATGTTTGATTTTTTTTTTTTTTTCTTATTTTGAGAAAAGCTTGGTGTTTTCTTCCTCCTTTATTAATGAGATACTAGTCGCAAACCCATACATATAATTATTTTATGAGAGTATAATTTAAATTTTCAATATTAAATAGTGCATTTGTTATTTATAAGTGTTTTCTATATTTATAAGTTTTATGTAATGGAATATATAATATATTTGCATTCAACAAAAATACATAGTGATATATATGAAAAACATAATTTAAAAAAAATTAAATTACAGAATTATAATATTGTTTTATATAAATGGAGAAGATGTTATAAAAAATTCTTTTATTTTAAATATACCATAATCAGTTGACTAATTTGAATATATCTAAGAATATTAAAAAAAAATGTATACTGCAATTCATAGAACACATGTAACATGTTACATTAAGTTTAAGTCATTACATAAGTTTAGAATTGTAGCATTTTTTTTTTTCCTTTCCAAATATAAGTATAATGCCTATATTATTGGAACTTGAATTTTAAGGTAATTTTTTGAATATTTATTATTTTATTACCTCTTTTATGGCCCATATATAGGGATGGTAATGGGGCGGGGCGGGGCGGGGCGGGTTCGAAGGATGGAATTTTCACCCCTGCCCGCATAGTTTTGTCTTACCCCATTCTCGTCCTAACCCGCATGACGGGAAAAATTTTCTTGCCCCATCCCCACCCCTTGGGGCTTCGCGAAGCCTCACCTCACCTCATAAAACTCTACTTCTTGTTAATTTGCCCAAAACTATTACAATTGTTTTTAATAAAACCTATTTTGTTAATAAAAATATACTTGAAATTAAAAATAAATTTGTCCCATCAAATCAAACAATTTTTAGCAAAAATTGAATAATATTATTAAAATGTTTAAGAAGACAATATCATAACAAAAACAAAATTCTCATAATACAAAATCAATAATTTAATAGTATATAAATTTGTTTATAACTAAGACAAAATAAAATGTTAAAATTGGTACCTCATTTCCAATCTTGCTAGAGAAAAAAGAGAGACGGAAAGCCTTATTGGGTAGAATAAAATAAGCTGATGATATGTTTGTTTAAATAATAGGGTTTTAAGGTATAAAAAATTTATAATTTAACTATTATCAATGCGAGGCGGGGCAGGTTGGATCTAAAAAATCTAAATCCATTCCCGCCCCATGGTGCAAGGCTAAAATCTCGCCCCATCCCCACCCCACCATCTTTGCAGGGTGGGGAAAACCCACATGGGGTGGGATTTATGTTGAGTGTACATGTGTGAGTGAAATCCCATATTAAATAATGATGAAAAATAAGTGTTAATTGAGTTATCAAATTCTTAATTAAATAAATATATTTAAATATTTTCTTTTCATGTTAATGGTTTGGTAGCAACATGTAATAATACAATATGTGAGTATCAATATTTTGTTGACGTTTGATTTTTTTTTTTCTTTCTTATTTTGAGAAAGGCTTGGTGTTTTCTGCCTCATTTATTAATGAGATACTAGTCGCAAAGCCATACATATAATTATTTTATGAGAGTATAATTTAAATTTTCAATATTAAATAGTGCATTTGTTATTTATAAGTGTTTTCTATATTTATAAGTTTTATGTAATGGAACATATAATATATTTGCATTCAACAAAAACACATAGTGATATATATGAAAAACATAATTTAAAAAAAAAATTACAGAATTATAATATTGTTTTATATAAATGGAGAAGATGTTATAAAAAATTCTTTTATTTTAGATATACCATAATCGGTTGACTAATTTGAATATATCCAAGAATATTAAAAAAAATTTATACCTTAATTTCATAGAACACATGTAACATGTTACATTAAGTTTAAGTCATTACATAAGTTTAGAATTGTAGCATTTTTTTTCTTTCCAAATATAAATATAATGCCTATATTATTGGAACTTGAATTTTAAGGTAATTTTTTGAATATTTATTATTTTATTACCTTTTTTTATGGCCCATATATAGGGATGGTAATTGGGTGGGGCGGGTCTTAAGGATGAGATTTTCACCCCCGCCCCGCATAGTTTTGTCTTACCCCATTCTCGTCCCGCCTCGCATGACGGGAAAAATTTTCTTGCCTCATCCCCGCCCCTTGGGGCTTCGCGAAGCCTCACCCCACTTCGTAAAACTCTACTTCTTGTTAATTTCCCACAACTATTACAATTGTTTTTAATAAAACCTATTTCGTTAATAAAAATATACTTGAAATTACAAATAAATTTATCCCATAAAATCAAACTAATTTTTAGCAAAAATTGAATAATATTATTAAAGTGTTTAAGAAGACAATATCGCAACAAAAACAAAATTCTCAGAATACAAAATAAATAATTTAATAATATATAATTTTGTTTATAACAAAAACAAAAGAAAATGTTAAAATTGGTACCTTATTTCCAACCTTGCTAGAGAAAAAAGAGAGGCAGAAAGCCTTGTTGGGTAAAATAAAATAAGCTGATAATATGTTTGTTTAAATAATAGGGTTTTAGGGTATGCAAAATTTATAATTTAACCATTATCAATGCGAGGTGGGGCGGGTTGGGTTTAAAAAGTCTAAACCCATCCCTGCCTTGTGGTGCAGGGCTAAAATCTTGCTCCATTCCTGCCCCACCATCTTTGCAGGGCGGGGAAAACCCCCATGGGGCGAAGCGAGGAGGGGTGAGTCAAGTGGGACGGGGCAAAATTACCATCCCTACCCATATATCTAATTTTAAATATTTATTTTGTTTGTATTTTTCAGCCACAAACTAAATAAAAAATTGAAAAAGGCAACTTATAAAAAGAATTAATTTAAGGTCTAATTAGTCCAAAATGGACCAACTGAACCGAAATGAACCGAATGGATCAAAGTGGACTGAATTGGATCGAAATAAACCAAGTGGATTGACTTTGATGAAAATGGACCAAAGTGGACTAAATTAGACTGAATGGACCAAAGTGAACCGAATGCTACGAGGATATGACTTAATAGGATTGTTACAACAATAAATTGTACGATTCAATTATATATAGATTAGTCATTAGTGCCTTTGGATTAACTTATTAGTTTATTAGTCTATTTGTTGAAAGTTTGCCACACTACAAACTTCGGAAATAGAAAGAAGTTGAAGTAATTAACATTTGATGGAGAAGTATTTCGATAGTTTCCTTCAAAAAGTCTACCATTATCTCTTTTTGTTGAATGACTCTTTCATAATCTATTTTCATGATTGTGTTGTTTACATGATGAGTCATGACCACTTCTGTAACATGCTTTATTTACCAATTTTAATTTGAATTTCTTGCATGAAAGTGCATATTATTTTGAATGGAGCTTGTTTGTACATTTGGACCCCTTAAACCAGATTATTTAACCTAATGTATTAACCAAGTGATTACTTAGATTAATTATTTAGATTTAGGTTAAACACAAATAAATCATATCATACAAAGATGCAGAAAAGTGAATAACACACGATATGATGACTCAAGAAAACCGATGAAACGAACCGTTTCAAGGTAAAAACTTAGAGAGGATTTGACCTAACAATCCTCAAGATAAAGTAAATCCATTATAAGAGAATTAAAGTTTTTACAATCAGATTTAACCCTAAATCTATTGCTACCTCTAGTAGTAATTTACTAATACGACCACGTGCAAGTTCCGAATCCACGGACTCCTTCTCTTCTTGGAATTATACCAACACAAGCACCCTTACTTGTGACTTTGAGATCCCACTCAAAGGTTTCAAATCACCATCAGTAGTTAATCTTGTATGCAGCAACTTTTACAACACTAGATATTGAGATTCTTCAAAGAATATTGCCAGTAGAAGACTTTAGAGGGCTTTGCATACAAAAATCCTAAATCTACAATTAGAGGCACAAGATGTACTATTTTCTCTCTAAGAGTACTGAAAACGTAATTATGGTTTTCCTTTATATACTAGAAGTATTTCACTTAAAACCCAAAATGTTTAAGCAGAGTTTGTGCTGAAATAGAATTCTACAGAAATTTCATGTCTATGATTTTCAATCGGTCGAATCTAATTTTCTATTGGTCGGTTTTCACTGAATTTGAACTTTCCTTTCTACAGCTTGAATTTTCTTGTGTTCTAACTTGTTACACCTTGAGCATTGTCTAATAAACTCTATAGACTCTAAGATCTATATCTAGACAAGTTTGTACTCACGGTTTGCCAATTATTCTAAACTTTTAGAACCTAACAGAGCTTAAAAAATTTCAAAAAAATTAAAATTAAAAAAAAAAAACTCAATTAAACCAAAATCAAGAAACAATTGTCAAGAGTTTTGTAACTCAATTAATTAGCATCAAGTATTTTTAATGAAAATATCTATGATTTAAATGCCTCCATCCTCAACTATCGATGTAAAAAAAAAAAAAAAAATCAAGAAACAACTTTGAGAGAATTTTGGGATTAAAAACCCTAGAATGAAAGAAGGGTGAAGAGGGGAGAGACAGCCCAGAGAGACTAAATAAATTTGTTTTGCGATGTTTACCACATTGAAATATCAACTGATAGATCCATTTATAAACATTATTTGGAATTAGAATTTTAATCGAAGATGCCATCTCTTTGTCTGACATGTTTATATATGCGATTGTGCGAATTCAGGTAACGTGCCGCCGAAAGTACGTATGTTTATATGCAGAGCATGCATGCTCAAACTGCCTACCAACCCAGGATATAACCTTCATTGGCGACGAGTAAGGGTGGATCCTAAATGTGAGCTTTGCTGTCAACCGACCAAAACAGTAAGTCATATTGTGGGAGTGTCCATTCGCACGGAACGTATGGGCTAGGTTCAAAGGCAGAACACAGAAATGCCGCAATATGGCCAAAGACTTTTTCCTCCTGTTTCAACAGATGCAAATCAAACTATGCCAGCAAGAATTAGAGAAGTGGGTCGTGCGTGGGCAATCTAGAACGCAAGGAATAAATTTTATTTCGACCAGTTTCAAGAAGGTGATTCTTGAGGGTACTAGTGGGTTGTTTAAGGAATTAATATCAAAGGCTTATGAATGCACATAGTCTATCCTGATGTAATCTCTTCTTTGGGTTATCTGTAGTTCATTTCCTTGAACAGTTGAACCCCCTATCTTGGCTCTTTGCCTTGCTTTGTATACTGTTTCTTATATTAATGAAGCTTTCTATCGTTGATCTCAAAAAAGAAAAAAAAAAAAAGGTCTTGCTTCTCATAATTATAAGTGCCTTCATTCCTGGCATGAGAAAGAAAAATCCAATTCATGAATATATATTTTCCAAATTCTTGAAATCCAACCTAGAACCGGAGGACGGAGTTTAATTACAAGGTTGTCCCCACCACTGTGATCACCCTTCGCATCAATCTAGCTAATGCTACACACGTCGTTATTTTATTGTCGCTTATGATAGTCAGATTAAGTAGCTCTCTCTTCTTTTTTCTTGGTCATACGACAGTACAACACTGTGCTTCTCAACGCCATAAAGAGACAAGACTCAGCCTCTTGTCTACGTCTTTTGCTTGGAATTTATCATTTTTATCAATAATTTGAAGAAATATTTTCTAAGGCGAAATGAGGGAAAATGGGCAGTGACAACCTCTTTCATTACGCCAAGAAAAGAGAAAACAAGGACAATTAGGAAAAATAAAGGGTAGACGTACTAATAGGCAATAGTGCTACAACTTGATACAAAGATCAAATTCTTTGAAGCATGTCTTGATAAATTTTATTCTATATATCTCAATGCCTCCCCTTAAGAAAGTCCAATCACAACTTACACGACTTTTTTCATAATTTATTGAAGTGACATATGAATAGCGGATTATAAAATTGATGTCGAAACTAAGTCCATGTATCCACCATTCACAACTTGTTACTTTAATAAGGAAAAAAAGAAAAAAAAAAAAAAAAAAAGATGTCTCTGATAAAGTCAATGCCTTCCCCTTTTGTGTTGCCTCTTCCTAGTTCTTACAAACCAATGCTGCTTCTTCTCAGTCACAATATTTCCAACAACAACTCCAATTACAAGTCCACTACCATATCCCATCATGATTATTTTCCAGTCAAATTCAATGTGAAACCATGAGTCTCGCCCTTCTTCAATGCTTTCAGTGGGTAGAGGTGAAGGCTCAAGATCTTCACATTTCTTTGACAATGGACTTCCACACAATCCTAAATTTTTGTCAAAAGAACTATTATCAAATGTATCAAACTGTTTACCATGCGGTATAGGCCCTGTAAGTTGGTTATGTGAGACATTGAAGGATTCAAGGAAAATAAGTTGTGTTAGTTGCCAAGGTATCTGTCCTAAAAGCTTGTTTTGAGAAAGGTCAAGTGATTCCAATGTTGTCAAGTTTCCCAAAGAAATTGGGATATGACCAATGAGATTATTGTTGGAAAGGTTAAGCAATTGGAACCGGTTTAGATCCCCAATAAATTCTGGAATCGTTCCATTGAATGTGTTGCTTGAAAGATCAATAGCTGGAAAGACTTCCAATATCTTTGGATATATTGTCTCCTTACCTTTGTTTATTATTGTTATCGAGTAAGGGTAATATTCAGGCACATTATAACCCGCCAGCAATACAATTGTAAATGCTTGCATATATGTGAGCTATTTGCATCAACTTTCTCCACACTCTTACGATTTCTGAAGTATTCAAATGGCAACTTACCTGTAAGTTTATTGTCAGAGAGATCAAGAATGTGCAATTTTGGAAATGCAAACATGGTTGTAGGACCCCCCACTACATCATAAAATCCATTATGTCGTAGTATAAGTACCCTTAGTTTTGGAAGAGTACCCAGCCAAGAGGGAAAAACATCATTGAGCCGATTGCTTCCAAGATTTAGAATCTCTAGCATTTCACAATTTGATAATGATCTTGGTAGAACCCCCTCGAATTGATTTTGGCTCAAGTCAATCATCTTCACTCTACTTCCCTTTGCACATAATTGAGGAAACGTCCCATGAAAACCATTGCCTCGAAGATTCAATATACTCAAAGTGTTGCAGACGTTGCTCAAACAATGAGGAAGTATGCCTCTGAACTTGTTATTTGACAAATCAAGGGAATAAAGAGAACTAAGGTTACAAATCGATGGTGAAATTTCTCCTTCAAGCAAGTTGTTTGCAACGGAATAAACAAAGATGGATGGCAGTGGAATTGGGGCTAGTGCTTGTATCTTGTTGAAGCTAAGATCCAAAATATGTAGTTGAGGCCATGGAAAATTGACTAGATGCTGGCCAAAGCCTTTTAAAAAGTTGTGAGACAAGTTCAGATACATCAAAGTTTCTTTACTTGTGTCCCACACCCAATTGGGTACTTGGCCATGAATATTATTATAGGATAGGTCTAGCCCTTGCAATCGGTCTTGGTTTTGTAAGAAATCTGGGAAATGGCTCAAGTTGCATGAACCCACAATGCTAAAACCTCAAACTTATTATGAGTAACATTGGCATTGGTTTTGGTGAGGAATGATATATTGTTAAGTGATAAAACCAATTTGGTTAAATTTTTTATCTTAAGAAACATGTCGAGAGTGAGTGTGCCACTCAAATTGTTTGAGTAAAAATTAAGCTCTTCAACTTTCTCAAGTTCAGAAATTGAGTTTGGAATTGGGCCTTGTAATTTATTGAACGGAAGGCTTAACACGGTCAACTGAGTTAGATTGGCAAGCCAAGAAGGGAGTTGACCATTTAATTGATTAAGGCCCATGTCCAAAAATCTAAGTTTGGTTAGATTTGACAAGGACGATGGGATCTCCATTGTTAAATTGATTGCTTGAAGGGACAAAGAAGTAAGTTTGCTTAACTTACTTAGCCAAGACAAGGAAGAAGGGCCTGAGCTTCTAGTAAGGCTATGGGAAAGGTCTAGAAATGTGAGTTGTGTAAGATTAGCAAAGACAGATGGAAATGGCCCTGTTAACTGACTGTATGAGAAATCCAAATAATTCAAGGAAATAAGATTTGATAATGAGGACGGTATTTGACCTGTAAAAGAGTTATATGAAAGCTTCAAGGCAATAAGTTGAGTAAGGTTACCAAGGGAAGGTGGAATGCGACCAAAGAAATTACATCTCCCAATCGAGAGTATATTCAAGGACTCTAAGGTTTCCAATTGAAGCTGGTAGTTCCCCAGAAAAATTAGTACGCTGGAGCCATAAAATTCTAAAAGGGCTGCTAGAGTAGAATTCAGGGAAATAGCCCATGAGATCTTGGATATCACTCACCCTGAGATCCTCTAGCTTCGGTAGCTTAAAAACTCCAACAGGAAAATCTCCATGCAATCTGCAAGCAATCAGATGGAGTGTTGTCAAGCCCGAGAGATTTGAAAAGATTTCAGGCATTGGAGATGATGTTTGAACGTAACTGAGATGTAAATCTTTCAGGCTGGTTAAGTTTTGAACTAAACCTCTTAGACTTAAAAGACGTAACATAGAATTATATGACAGATCAAGGGATGTTAACTTGGAAAGTTCTGAAAATTGTGATGGAATTTGGCCAGAAAAAGATGAATTGGATAGGTTGAGATATGTCAACCTAGAAAGCTGGCTCAATTCTGACCGGATGCGAGAGAAGCTAAAGTAGTTAGAAGCAAGATTAAGCCTTTGAAGATAAACAAGACTAAAGAGGCTGTTGTTGGAGGCCAGAGAACCATAGAGACAGCTGCTACTGAGGTCAAGGCCAATCACATGACCCGTGTTCTTGTCGCACTCAACACCATCCCACAAGCAGCAATCTTTGTCCACCCCTTCCAGTTTCCAAGATTCAATCTTAGGATAAGCAAAAGGATCATTGCAATCATTCACGTTCCTTGGAAAGCTTTCTTTGAATTGCAACAAGGCATAGCTCTCATCATCATGGCAGAGAGGCTGACTAGAAGCAGAACAGTTGGTGGCAATTGCATGCAACAGTGAAAGTAAAAAAAGCAAGCGTATGGACATCAAGTAACAGAAGAATGATGCCATTAGAATGTATCTTTAACAACTAAGAATTTGCACACCCAAGTATGCAAGGAGGTGAAACTATATTGCTTATATAGACATGAATTGAATCCTTGATGTATCAAACTGTATCAAGACAGTGGCCTTGAATGGACCCAATCCCTTGTCTTGTCTACACTGGGAATCTCTTTAGAATCAAAGTCGTCACCATAAATTCAAGGACATTGGATGAGAATTAAAATAACTAGTCGCTAACCCGTGCGATGCACGGGATAGTTAAATAAAAGGACAATTAACCAACATCACGTTAAGGTAAAAGAATTAGTGAGAGACTGATTTGCCCACCAAGAATTTAAAAGAAAAAAAGATTGATATAATAAAATCTAAGAAATTTAGAAATAGAAAATTGGGTTAATAATATGCATATTACAGACATTTTGCTAGTTAGTATTTAAAAAAAAATAGATCTGTCATAATTAAATAAAATACAATGGGGAGAAATATTTAACTTCTATACTTTTCTATAGTTTAGAAGTGTTGTCTAACGTAGAATGTTATTGGGTTGTAAGAAAGATTTTTATAAAATGTTAATACCATATATATGTACTTATATTGTCAATGTCTTACTGCAGGTGCATAGTTACTGAAACTTACAAAGTAATTCACAATTCTTATTTAGTCGTAGTAATAACAATATAAATAATTCAAAACATGGAACATTATCAAATTTATAACATCTAATTTCATTATCTTTTACGTTGAATTCAAACAAATAATTAATCAACCAAAAATCCAAGCTTTAATTAAGAAAACAAAAAATCACATGAACCCAAATAAAAATTCTCAATAAAGCAAGAACATATAAGGTAAAGAATTAAGATCAACCTACTGAGACGTAGATACTAAAAACCCCAAAACTTAAAGCTTCCAAATTTTATAGAATCCCCAAATTCTACTTCAAAACCAAACAAAACCCTTCAAATTCAAAAAATTCATATATAATATACCAAATAAAAATTTACCACACCTTGGGCTGGAAGACATAAGTTGCAGCTTTGATTTTTCTCCAAAAAATAGAGATGCTTCATCTGCCATATACAATATAAAATAATTATTAGAAATTTCAACCCAAAAACCAAACCCATAAAAACACTATCAAAATATAGAGATTAACCCAAATACTTAGAAGAAAATCAATTCTAAACATAATAAAACAATAAGATAGAATGAAAATTTCAAGCACATATGAAAGCAAATAAAAAAGACAAAACCTATGTTTTTTTTTTCTATATGAGTCTCTCTCCTTCTTATTTTTTTAATCTTAAAGTGAAATTAAGTTTAGGATTTTGAGATGGTAATTGCTAGGGTTTTAAGGAGAGAAGAGAGAATCCGACCAGGAGTCTCTCTCTTTTTTTCTTAATCCTAAAGTTTTTTTTTTTTTTTTTTGAAACCTAATTTTTGTAATTATTTAATTTTGGTATTTTTATGCAAAAAACGTTATTTTAGGTTTAGGTGATTTATTTCCTTATTTTTAGGTTCTTTTAATGTTTTTTAGGTCAAATTTGGTTCCTATTATGGTTAGGTATTAATTATGGCTTATTTTAGAATATATTTTCTTGTCCATCAAGTTTTATGGAGCCTTTAAATAGGCCTCCAAGTTTGTATACGTTTTTCAATATTATTGATATTAATAAAAATTCAAACTTTTGTCTATTTTTCTTTTAGTGGATTCTATATAAGATATAAAACCTAAAATAAAAAGAATCTAAAATAAAAAGAAAAAGAAAATAGTGATGATGTGGAAAATTGTGAGAGGTTCAAAGGCTTCGGTTATATATATATATATATATATATATATATATATATATATAGATTAGCCGTTCGAACCAAGCTAGAATTAGGTCTTTGAAAAAAAAAAAAAAGTCATACACTCGTATCTCACAGCTGAAATGGAATCACCAAATGGAATCATTGAAATCTATTTTGTCATTTTTTTTTGTGAAACATGATTGCATTAGAAGACCTAGCTAATGGTTGGAACGACACAATTATTTAATATATATTTTTAATATAATTTACTTAATGGATGATACATAGAGAATACTACCGAGTACAGACCTATTAGATTTTAGTAATGTACACGTGCGGTGAAAAGACACATCAGTAACCAACTTCTTATTTGAAGGAATTTAGAAAATATATCAACATTAGCAGGGGCGGCTTGATGCATTTGGGGACCTAAAGCGAAAATTAATTATATTGTTTTAGATGTAAAATTACTACTAATTAATATGAGTAACGTAGAATTTTTTCTTTTTTAGAAATTTTATAAACACAAAAAATTTGACAAAACTTTTCACACTTTTAGAAGTGCAACATTCACAATATTTTTCACAACAAATTCTAGGTTTTAAGTTGCTTCTTGTTTTCTATTTGAAAACACCACTATAATTATTTTTTTGTCATCAATAATAGGCTGTAACAACCTATTATTTAGCATTTGTTGTAAAAGTATTGTGAAAAATATTGTGGACGTAGCATTTTTCTCTCTTTTTTGTTTGTTTTTCATTTGATAAAAAAATATTATTTTATTTATTGATTATAAATAACACTTTTGGTTAAAATTTGGGGGGCCTTTTTTTTACATGGGGCCTTAGGCAATTGCATCTATTGCTTTTACTATTCAGCCGGCCCTGAACATTAGAATTAAGGGGCAGCCTAATAAATCAACATCAGTAACCTAATAAAGCTTTAGGTTTCCCTCAAAAGGTTTTAGGTGTAGACTAAATGAATTCTCTATGTTATTTGTGAGTGGATTGTCTCTTAGGATTACTTGACCAACATGATTGACGGTATGTCTTTAATTTTTGATAAATTACACGAACCTCACTGTTAAGATTTCACAAAATGACATTTAACTCTCAAACTATATATCTATATCTATATAATACTAAAAGCTGAGATGTAGCATTTAATGTTGCTACTCTCTCATTGAGCCACGTCAGTAGCCATGTCATTACCAATAATTTTTCTAAATTTCTCTTATAATTTAAAATGCATTTCCTAAATTTTAAAATATTAATAAAAGAAAAATGATTCCCAACCTTATCTCCGTTACAAAGCCCAATCTTTATAACATTAATTATAGACATGTATCTCACATTAATGATGGCTAGCATGAAGCCCAAACCTATATGTTGTCCACCATAAAGCCCAAACCCAGCCGAATGGTCTTTAATTTTTAACGGCAAAAAACCCTTTCTGTCTCCCCACCTTTTGCTTTACCCCTGTTTCACGCTTTCAAGCTTGCTAACGGCAGCCTCTCTCTCTCTTCCAAAGGCAGTTTCAAATCTTAAAAGTTCAAACTTCAGATTCATAATGCCAGGGCTCTCACGACTCTTCCTTCCTCCAGATGTTCAAGTCCTTTCAGTTGCTGCCGTTTCAGAAAAGCCAAAGGCAGGGTATTTAACGCAAGGTGAATTTTTTACGGTCTCCATGTATCTTTTAGTTTTGTTTTTAATTTTTCCATTCTATTTATCTTTCAACCTTGCACTGCCAGGACTACACAATTGAAGAGCTCATCACCAAGAGCTTCAACAACGTCATCTAGCAATCAGATTGGCTAGATGGATACGGAGAAAGGTACATCATGACAACAATACCTAATCTTTCTCCCTCTCTCTCTTTGGTATTGGAACATGCACGTTTCATTTTTTAATCCTTTTGGGTTTTCAATTCTGGCATATTTTTATTTTATTTAGTTTCTCAATTTTGGGAATTCTATTTTTTTTCTTTGGTTTCTTAATGCCGCACAAGTGTTTGAAGAAATGCTTAAACTGAACTTTGGATTGGATGTGTGGAACCCAATTGCTTATGCATGTGCAATGCTATTTACATATTTCTTTTAAATTTTGTTGTCAATTGTGATATCAATATTAGTTCTTTGGAAATTTGGTTTTCTTTTTAATGTTGTGGTTTTATTCAAGTATATGTATGTGAGATTGATCTATGTAAGCTCTACATATATATTCATATTGGTATGTTCAGTTTGTGTTTGCCAATTGGGTTTGTGTGTGGCCTTGGGTCCTTGCTATCTAATTGTTACTTTCTCTCCCTTAAAAGGCTGAAAACTTTATTATGTTGAGTTATTTGGGTTTCGTTTGAATGGGTTTCCCTGTTTTTTACAGGTAAACTTTGGCTTTGGGAAATTTTTTTTAAAATTTTCTGTTAAGAAAGCATATTTACACTCAAAAGTTGTTGGGTTAGTAAGTGAAGGGTTCCAGTGTTGATTAGCTTCTTATTTATGGTTTTTAGGGTGCATATACTTTATAGGAATTTGTAAATGTTTTGGTGTTTTGGCTACTTTTTGTTCAGGTGAATTTCATGTAAGATGTGGTTGAGATTTGTAATAGAAATTGGATGTGAAGTTGACCACAAAGCACTTGCATTCCTTAAAATCAAATCCACCATCTGGTATGATTGTGCATACTCTACCTCCAATTCATAGAGTACAGGTAATGTCCTCTTCAAACTTATCAATCTTTGAAGCCTATTTAGTTACATGATAAATCATTTCATCTTGGGTCTTTCACATCTTAATTCCCTAGAACCATTATTTTCCATAAATTCAACCATTAGTGCAAATTGTTCAATGTTGATTCGCTTCTGAAAGGTTAGGCCTAACAAGTTTTCATGGGAAATTCAATTGCCGACTTTGGTAAGTTGGGTCCATCAAATTAACAAATCATATATATATATATATATTTTATTTCATGAGTCCTTCATTTGCTACTTAATATAACATTGCAAGTGAGATTTTAGATGGTGGTTTGTTCTAAACCTCATGGATGCTATTTCAATGCAAAGGACCTGGTCACTTTCTGAACATGTCAGCCAAGCAAATTATAAGTTTGAGTTTCTTGGTTGCAGCTAATCATTTTTTTGGAGGGGGATATTTTCAGTTGCAAAAATTAGGAACTTTTCCATGCAATTTGGATTTTTTATATGAAAATTTCAATCTAGGACCATTAGCTATTTAGGTTTTGCAATGTTAGCCCATAACTGTAGCTCCTAAAACACGGCAATGGTAGCCACCTATTTCTCCTCATCTCAAAATGAATATGGCGCTGACCTTTTTCAAAAAGCCACCAATTATGCAGGTTTGGGCATTATTGTTAAAGATAGTTATGGTTCTCTTATTATAGTCCATGCTGAATTAATTCCTTCCCAAAGATTGTGGATGGCTGCCACAACTATGTTGAGAGCATCACACGCGTTAATTTAATATTTTCATTTGAATACAGCAAATTGATTTACAAAGCAAGTAGTGTTATGGTCAAGGGTGAAAGTTTTTAATTTGAGTACTTTCTCTTGGCTTTTAGATCCTTTGGGCATATTTTGATATGATTAGGCAAGGTCACTGTGCAAAATCCATTGTATCATTTATAGTACTTAATATTTTGCATTTCTTACTCTATGCAAATTGAGTGCATTTGATTTTATTTGTAGGAATTGAGTGCAACAATGCCAAATCACAAGAAAAGGTGGTGGCATTGATGAATAACCACCAAATTTGAAAGCCAATGAAGGTACTCCCTTTCTCTATCTCTCTTGCCTTTGTGTTTTTTCTTTGAACTGTATATGGAGGTTGCATTGGACTTGGCCAGTACACCACTCAAAAATTATGACAAACTGTCTGAAAAATGGGTGGGGGGGGGGGGGGGAACCTCTTCCTTTTTTTATGGACCATGCAATAAGGGTAAGTTTGTATCTTTAAGATTTTTCCATAATGTTCCATTTTTTAGGTTTTCAGTAGTTATTGAAGAGAGACACAACTTGATTATTTACTATTAGTGGTCCTTTCTTCTTTTTTTTATTTGGTTCTATTGTGTGGATTGTAAATTGTCAAAGTTGAACTTTAATCTGAAGGAAATTTACTGGCTAGGGTGCCTCAACATTATTTTGGAGCATGGGATGCTTTTTTCACTATAGTGAGGAAGGTCAATTTACTTTCTATAATATTATGCCTTTTGTTTTTTGTATCTCAATGCATTATTTCTAATACCTTTCAAAAATTAGGATCTCTATGGACTAATCTCAGAACCTCTTTCTTTATTAGGCAAATCAATTAATTTATGAGAGGTTTATGAGTAGATGACTGTGTAGAAGTCGATTAAATCTCTTGAGAGGTTTATGCTTTGAGGGAATGAAACGGTCGACTCTTGAGATGAAATCTCTCCTCCTCCACTCTTTGTTTGCGTGGTGTTCTACTTTCTCTTCTTTTTCTTGCTCTAATCTATTTGTTATGCTTGATCATTGTAATTTTCATCTTGATGTAAATCTTTCCATGTACACTCCTGGTGTACCTGGGGCTTTTGTTTTATGAAATATCGTTATTTATAAAATTTAAAAAAAAAAAAAAAAAAACCATGTAGAAGTCAGATAGATACAGGGAGAACAAAGAGATTGCAGAGAAATGGGTTCAACTATTTAGTATTCCCTATCTCTTAGTCACAACTATGAATGCAATGGACACATTCAGTTGATAAAAATTAATTTTACAAATTAGTTGGCTAGAAATCTGAGGTATCATAATTGCAAATCGTTTATAAAATCCTTGACATGAATAAAGGAATTGTCTTAGAGTGATTTGTATGTAGATTTTAATACTGTAGAAAAATAAATTTAAATTTCCATTTTATCTGTTGGGTATGATTTGGTGCACATCAATCAATCATTACATTTATGCTTTGTTCATAATTTCTTTATATAATGTTATCAAATTAATCCAAGATGTGCAAGGAGTTGAACTATGTGGTACCCTTAAAAATTTTGTTGACTTAGCAGCATGTTAGTAGTATAATTTAGTTCTTTCTCTTCTTTAAACAATTTTTATAAGTAATGGAAGAATTATTCACTAATTGGACAGGTTCTTTGGATGACTTGGAGATGGGAAATAACACAAAATTAAGTGCAGAGAATACTCAACTAAGCTAGAAGTTTTTTGAGTAGTTTATTTGTTTTTCATTTGCTTTACTATTTATCTTGGCTGTTAATGTATGTTTAGACTACAATAATGAAAATTGGTTTATAAGAGATGAGGGCATTTACCAAGTTATTGTTTTCATTTGTCAAGGATACCACCTTCTTTGAGATCAATGCTATGGTTGATCTGAAGAGAACATGCTATAAGGAAGTAGATAATTGTAACATTTATTCATGCTTAATCTGTAGAAAGAAACAACTACAAGTTTACAGCATAAAGGCAAGTTAAATGATTTGTAATATAAATGCTCAGACCCATAAGATAGTTGGAGAGGACTGGATAATCTACTAATGGTTTCTTTGCTATATTACATGGAGAATCATGCTAAGATTAAGAACTTTTAATGATCTTTTTGTGCAAGGATAATTTGTAATTAAAAATATATATGTGCAACATAGCAGTATGACATAAATGTTTTGTTTTACAGACTCATCAAGTTTAAATGTTGAGGTGCGTCAATTCTGGGGTGTAGTAGCTCGAGATGAAATGCAATCTTATGTTAAAGCTTGGACAAAGAAATTTAATTTGAATGATCCTTTAATGGCAGAAGCAGTGGCCATTAAAGGATCACTGTAATCAAAGGGTTGGAGCATATGGTTTATTGTGTAGGGATTGTGGCATTATTATGAATCCAATGGATGAATATTTTTAATAGAGGAGTTTAAACAGATACTTTGATAGGTACAATCTCTCTCTCTCTCCAACACGAGTCGTACTGAAGCTAAAAAGGATAGAAGTTGTTAACATGCATATTCTTTTGAAAAGCTTTGAGAATACAATGTATTTAAAAAGATATTTCAAAGTATTTTTCCCGTGCAACGCACGGGTTAGCGACTAGTATATATAAAGGAAACGTCAGCCCTGCCCTTGCGGTTTGTGACAAACCTAACATATTAGTCATGATTCTCTAATGAGGTTAGTAACTTGAACCGAGTAAATATTATTTTTGTTATAACCATGATCACAAATAACTATTCTACAAACCAACGCATAATAAACAGCAACAAACCAACCTCTAATAGAAAAATTCCTATGCCCAAAACTTCAAAACCCCATACCTTCACCCAAATTAAAAGACCCACCAACCACATCCATCACAAAAATCGCTCTCATGGGTGATGGGTGGTTAAATTTCTCTAGAACTTTGGTTGAAATAATTGTGTTCTTTGTTGATTGTTTTGGATTCTGCAGAAGCATGATGGCAAAGTGTTTCAATAATTTTCACATCCTTTTAATTTCTTAATAATTTCTGACATATAAAACGTGTAGTGGTTTGAATATGAGGCTTTTTTTCCCCCTCAGCCACTCACTTAGTTTTTTTTTTTTTTTTTTTGGGTGTGTTTGCATGCATAACCATGGGAAAAATGGGCATTTGTCATTAATTTACAAATTATGCAGCAAAATATTTCTGTTTTGAAACTATTTAGCCAAATGTCCCTGTTTTTGAAACTCGATTTTAACAAAATCAAATTCTGTGTAAAACTCGATATCTTCACAATCAAGTTCTATGTATATTTTTAGGGTCCGTTTGGATACAACTTATTTTGCTGAACTGAACTGAACTGAAAACTGAAAACATTGTAGCAAAATAATTTTTAAATGTGTAAATAGTGCCGTGGGACCTATTTTTAATGAAAAAGTTGCTGAAAAGTGAAATTTGTGAGTCCGTAAACAGTGCACGGATGCACTGTTCATGAACAAAAAGTCAACAAATGTGGCTATTGTTTATGAACAGTAGCCGCACAGTACCGCATTACTCCCTCAAACCGTCAAACGCCTGAAAAAAAAAAAAAAAAAAAAAAAAAAAAAAAAAAAAAAAAAAAAAAAAAAAAAAAAAAAAAACGCAAACGTGGGCTAGAATGTGGATCCAAACCCAGCCTTAAGTGGAATTCAACATTAGCAAAGTCAAGTTTCACTTAAATTTTCAAAAAAAAAATTAAGTGGCAAAATATGCATAAAACTCGACATTGCTAATGTCGAGTTCTATCTGTAACTCGATTTTGTTAAAATCAAGTCTAAAAAACAGAAGTATTTTGCTAAATAATTTCAAAACAGAAGTATTTTGCTACATAAATTGTAAATTAGAGGCAAATGCCCATTTTTTCCGATAACCATGTATTACCCATGACCATGGTCCCAATATGTTCTTACAATCGCAGGTGTGAAGAAAATACACATAAATTAGTTAGCAAGAAATTAAGTGCAGATTATGGTAACCAATCCCAAATTGGTTAGACAATCTTAATGACCTTCCCATATCCAACTCATAAGTCCTTAACAATTCAAGATCACACAATTCGTCCTCCCTGCTCTGTTATCATTAAGGACATTTTCCAGTTTGAGCAATGTGGTAGACACAACAATTTTCACAAATTTTTTTCATAATATTTGAGCTAGTAAGATTTTACCAATTCTTACTTGGATTCACAATTGACATTAATTTTTTTTTTTTTTTTTTTTATCTATTATCAACAGTTTGCCATCTAGTTCACCCACTTCCCCCTCTACTCTACTGGCAATATGAAATTTAAAATAAATAAACAAATATAGATTAAAAAAGAAAAAATCTATAATTTTTTAGGTTGCAGCCATATTGGGTTTTTAAAATGGTTATAGGAAAATTTTATGGTTACTTTCTTCAAAAGTGCTATAAATTAAGAAAGAGAGAGGCGGGAGTTTGAAGGCATGGGCAGCGGACAAAATGGGCTTCTGCCTTTTTCAAACAAATTATATAGGGAAATGCCCCCCTTCCCAAACTAAATAGGAAAATGCCCATCTTTTAAAACTCGATTTATGATAAATCGAGTTAGGGTAAAAAAATTCTGAAGCCTTATAGTGGCGTTTTAAGGAGACTATAGTGACGTTTTAAGGACGTATAGTGACCTTTTTTAACTCGACTTCAATGAAATCGAGTTATAGGTAAAGAAAGCCACTATAGGTCGATTTCATTGCCTATAACTCGATTTCATTGAAGTCGAGTTAAAAAACGTCACTATAGGTCCTTAAAACGTCACTATAGGCTTCTTAAAAACGCCACTATAGGGCCTAACTCGATTTATCATAAATCGAGTTTTAAAAGAGGAGCATTTCCTTATTTAGTTTGGGAAGGGGGGCATTTCCCTATATAATTTGCCTAAAAGGGGTAGAAGCCCATTTTGTCCCATAGGCGGCTCTACATTCTCTTCAGGGGTTCAAATGAACCCCCTTACTTGGATTTTTTTCATATGTATATATATAGTTTAATTTACCTTAAAAATATTTTTGCACACACTCTAATCAAAGGTCACATTGTCATGGCAGAGTGGCTGCGTAGAAGAAAAGCCGTTAGTAGGTATAGCATGAAACGGTGGAAGTATAAAAGGCAAGCGAGTGGACATCTAGTAACACAAGAATGACACCATAATAATGTGAATCTTTAACAACTAAGCACTCTTAAGTCTTAAGTATGAAAGGAAGTGAAACTATATTGTTGGGCTTTGTAGAGTCTAGTTGTGTTTGATTCGGATTATAACCTAACCCGAAATAATATTGTTACAATTTTTAATGGGAGATTTTCTGAAACTTAGTCTATGGAGCAGAGGCTTGGGCCATTTTTGTCGGGGGTGACGCCCCCGAAAAGAAATTTTGACACGTTTTTGTAGCCCATTGTGAATACTGTGCACAAAATATAAAAACTATTATTTTGGAGATTAGGGCTGGTTAGTTTTTGAGAGAGAGAAAACTGTAATGCCATACATTTTTTCTTTGAGAATAGTAAAATCCCTGCAATTTCGTGGACCTAGGCAAATTGCCGAATCACGTAAATACTGTCTTATGCGTGATTATTTTTCTTTGATGTATATTTTTCTCTATTTTTGCCTCTCACAGGTCTGAGAATTACGTATATATTCTCATCATATATTGCTTATATAGACATGAATTTAACGAATCGAAGTCCTGATCTATGCTTAATTGGGTACCTAAGTGCATGCGTACCAACTTATGATTAGTCAATTACAGTGCTATAGAGTGTGCCCAATCCTTTGTCTTGTGGAAACTGGGAAAGTGGGAAATTCTCTAGGAGTCAAGTCTTCTCCATAATTTCAAGATCACTGTAATTGACCTATGAAGGGGAGTTTATTGTACCACTTAACCAAGTCTTTTGACGGTAACTCTATACAAATCAAGCGTCTTTCTTACGATATCAATGCTCTTGTCATGTCCATAAGTCAATTCGAAGTTTGCTAAATGTTGGCCTACCAATATTGCCGTGCTATGGAGTCCAGGGTGTTAGACTTGCCAAAAGTAAAAAAGCAAGTCATCAAATATTGAAAGCAAGACTCATAATTTTACGGCACTGGTGCTCTCTCATGCCAACACGCTAGTAAAGACTCATTACTGTTGGCATCTTTTACATAATATTTTTAAGAAGAAGAAGAAGTAGTAGAAACAATGCTAACATATAATATAAAATTATTAAGTTTGCGTGATTTGAATTTGTGACAAAAAAAATATTAATGTATCTATGATAAAAGTATTTATCTAAATGATATATAGTAGTTCATATCTTTTTTAGACTTGATTTAAAAAGTTCATTCTCAATAGCCTTTTAAGTTTACAAATTACTCAATCTATGAGCCTAAACACATTCAAAGGGTGCTATCTAGATTATAAATTATATGATCCTTTATCACACAAATATTTTGATTCCCCCAATCTATATCTATATATATAATAATAGGTGAAGCAAAGAGAAAATCCAATTAGATTTCAATTGGATTCTCAATTTTGCGCTACTTGTCCTAACCAAAACTCAAAAAAAAAAAAAAAAAAAAAATCTAATTAGATTATAAATTTGACTCCAATTTTGTGTCATGTATCTTATCTAAATTTTCTAATTTTTGTGTCCAAATAAATGATGCATTAACATTTAACACGGAAGCCAAGAAAACCACAATGATAATGCTCATTAACCTAAGCAAGAACATCTTTCCTGCACACTTTTATGGAGATTATAAATTGGACTCCAATTTTGTGTCATGTATCTTATCTAAATTTTCTAATTTTTGTGCCAAAATAAATGATGCATTAACATTTAACACGGAAGCTAAGAAAACTACAATGATAATACTTATTGGCCTAAGCAAGAACATCTCACCTGCACACTTTTATGGGTGATCTCAATAGAGTTTAGAGCTCTTCAAATTCCACAACCAGAACCAAGGAGTCCAACGAGAAAGACTATAAAAGTAAAACATCATCTCCTCCTATTTCCATATCGTCATCCCATGTCTCCTCCTCTCTCAACCTCTACCAACTAGATCCACACACTGCCCTCTCCTCCTCCTCACAGATTTCTCAGAGTAAGGCCGGGTTCAAACACAATGTTCAATCCCACTCTTCCTTGCTTCACACTCTCATACATTAGCACTTCATTGGCACCTCCAAGAAGATTCCAAGCTCAATGATCAGTTTTTATTTTTTAATGCCCCTTTATATATTTTAAATAATAAAATGTAATATTCTCTTTTTTCTTCACTATAGCATCACTTAAATAATAAAATGCAATATTCTCTTTTTTTTTATTCATTGTTTTACCTAATGCTATCCTATGTATGATAAACAAAAAAAAAAAAGAAAAAAAAAAGTAGACCAATAGCATTACTTAAATAATAAAATGCAATATATATTTTTCATTGTTTGATTTAATTCTATCATCCGTGTGATAAACCCAAAAAATCAAAAAAATTGACCAATAGCATCATTACAATTAACCAGTCTCCTCGGTAGCACGGAGTTACATACTAGTGTATGATAAAGGAAGGCAAGTTTGTGTATAGCCATTTTCTTGATTCGTGCTGCATAATTTAATATTATAGAGGATGTGATTGGATTTAAATATTGAATAAAATAAGATAAGAGGAAAAAAGAGTAAAAATAAAACATATAACAATAAGCATCAAATTATCCAAGTCATTCTATGTAATATAATAACACTATATTATTATATACTATATGTATAATTTAGTAGGATAATATTTAATCAAAGAGAATATAAAAAATAACAACTTAAAACACAAAACTAAATTGCATCAACCCAAAGTATAATTCTAATTAACACAAAAATTCATCAACCTAAAGAATTGATGCAATAATAAATAAAAAAATCAAACAAAAAATGAAAAACAAATTGAGAGAGAGAAGTAACCTTTTTTTTTTTTTTTTTGTGAGAAAACTATGCATAGAATGAAAAAGAAAATGTCAAATTCATAGTAAAATGTTGAGAATAAGAAAAGTCAAAATAAAGGAAGAAAAAAAGGTAAAGAAAGAATGATATTAAGGTAGAAAGTAGTGGGGAGATGAAGAGGTAAAAGGGAGAGAGAGTTTTGGAAAATTAATAATAAAAATAATGATTAAAAAATATTTTAATTTTTAAATAACGAAGTTTTTAAGTCACCTTTAATGAGACAATGTTTAAAAAAATATATAAGAAAAACTGGAAACAAAAAAATGATGACGTGACTACTGATGTGGTTCAACGTGAGCGTAGCAACATTAAATGTTACGCCTAAGCTTTTAGTAATAATATTATGAAAGGGAGTGAAACTATATTGTTGGGATTTGTGAAGTCCTTTTTTTTTTTTTTTTTTTTTTTTTTTGAGAATCTGGGATTTGTGAAGTCTAGTTGTGTTTGATTCAGATTATAACTCGACCCGAAATAATATTGTTACAGTTTTTAATGAGAGATTTTTTGAGGCTTAGTCTATAGAGCGGAGGCTTGGGCCATTTTTGTTGGGGCAACGCCCCCGAAAAAAATATTTGGCCCATTTTTGTAGCCCATTGTGAATTCTGTGTGCAAAATATAAAAACTGTTATTTTGGAGATTAGGGCTAGAGTTTTTTAGAGAGAAAAAACTGTACTGCAACGCTCTGTATTTTTTCCTTGAGAATAGTGAAATCTTTGCAACTTTGTGGATGTAGACAAATTACCGAACCATGTAAATACTGTCTTGTGTGTGATTATTTTTCTTTGACGTATATTTTTCTCTATTTTTGCATCCGGAGGTCTAGGAATTTCGTATATATTCCCATCACATTTTGCTTATATAGACATGAATTTAATGAATTGAAGTCCTGATCTATGCTTAATTGGGTACCTAAGTGCATGCGTACCGAACTTATGATTAGTCAATTACGTGCTCTAGAGTGTACCCAATCCTTTGTCTTGTGGAAACTGAAAGTGGGAAATTCTCTAGAAGTCAAGTCTTCTCCATAATTTCAAGATCACTGTAATTGACCTATGAAGGGGGGTTTATTGTACCACTTAACCAAGTCTTTAATTTGACGGTAACTCTATACAAATCAAGCGTCTTTCTTACGATATTAATGCTCTTGTCATGTCCATAATTCAATTCGAAGTTTGCTAAATGTTGGCCTACCAATATTGCCGTGCTATGGAGTCCAGGGTGTTAGACTTGCCAAAAGTAAAAAAGCAAGTCATCAAGCATTGAAAGCAAGACTCATAATTTTATGGCACTGGTGCTCTCTCATGCCAACACGCTAGTAAAGACTCATTACTGTTAGCATCTTTTACATAATATTTTTGAGAAGAAGAAAAAGAAGCAGAAACAATGCTAACACATAATATAAAATTATTAAATTTGCGTGATTTAAATCTGTGGCAAAAAAATATTAATGTATCCATGATAAAAGTATTTATCTAAATGATATATAGTAGTTCATATCTTTTTTAGACTTGATTTAAAAAGTTCATTCTCAATAGCCTTTTAAGTTTACAAATTGCTCAATCTATGGGCCTAGACACATTCAAAGGGTGCTATCTAAATTATAAATTATATGATCCTTTATCACACAAATATTTTGATTCCCCTAATGTATGGTAAAGGAAGGCAAGTTTGTGTCTAGCCATTTTCTTGATTCGTGTTGCATAATTTAATATTATAGAGGATGTGATTGGATTTAAATATTGAATAAAATAAGATGAGAGGAAAAAAGAGTAAAAATAAAACATATAACAATAAGCATCAAATTATCCAAGTCATTCTATGTAATATAATAACACTATATTATTATATACTATATGTATAATGTAGTAGGATAATATTTAATCAAAGAGAATATAAAAGATAACAACTTAAAACACAAAACTAAATTGCATCAACCCAAAGTAGAATTCTAATTAATACAAAAATTTATCAACCTAAAGAATTGATGCAATAAAATTAAAAATAAATCAAACAAAAAATGAAAAACAAAGAGAGAGAGAGAGAGAGAGAGAGAGAGAGAGAGAGAGAGAGAGAGAGAGAGAGAGAGAGAGAGAGAAGTAACCTTTTTTTTTTTGTGAGAAAACTATGCATAGAATGAAAAAGAAAATGTCAAATTTATAGTAAGCTGTTTTTTTTTTTTTTTTTTTTTTTGAGAAGGATTTATAATAAGATGTTGAGAATAAGAAAAGTAAAATAAATGAAGAAAAAAAGGTAGAGAACGAATGATATTAAGGTAGAAAGCAATGGGGAGATGAAAAGGTAACAGGGAGAGAGAGTTTTGGAAAATTAATAATAAAAATAATGGTTAAAAAATATTTTAATTCTTAAATAATGAAGTTTTTAAGTCTCCTTTAATGAGACAATGTTTAAAAATATAAAAAAAAAAAAAAAAACTGGAAACAAAAAAATGATGACGTTGATGTGGCTCAACGTGAGCGTAACAATATTAAATGTTACGCTTCAACTTTTAGTAATATATAGATTTGTAGTGCATTTGACATAAGAAACACCAATGCCATAGAATTATCATTCTTTCTTCCCAAATTGAATTACTCACTCCTTTCTTATAGGAAAGTCTAGACACCCTCCGGCACGGTAATGTTTGTAGACCCACATTTTATACTTGTGTCAATTTTTAACAAATTAATAAGATTTTTGGTAAAAACTAATTCAAAGGCACAATCATTTGGAATGAACACGGCAAGAGCATTAATATCGTAAGAGAGACAGTTAATTAATATCAACCATCATAATTTTGCCGTGCTAAAAATTTCGGAATCAGAAAGAAGTTTTTTTTTTTTTTTTTGAAACCAGAAAGAAGTTGAAGTATACATTTCAGAGATAAGTGTTTCAATAGTTTCCTCTGAAACTCTGCCACTATATCTCTCTGCTGAATAACTCTTTCATATTCTATGTTAATGATTGTGTGGTTCACATGAGACCATGACGGCTTATGTAACGTGCTTTATTTACAAATTTTGAATTTCTTGCAAGAAACAGCTTATTATTTTGAATGGGACTGTGGGATTTATCATGAAGATAAATTGTAATATAATGATAATATATTATGTTTCACCCTCATTTAATTTTACTAACTTGTAAGTTGTAATACATACCTACGGATAGACATATTTAAGAATAAACAGTTTTTTTTAGCACATAATAAACTCTATTAGATATATATTAAACATTTGTATCTAAAGTTTAATAATATCGGGATTCTTTATTAATATTTTTTCAGCTCTTAAAAGAAACTTGTAGAATATTATTTGGGAGAATATGCAAATTGCTAATGATTGATTTCTCCATATTAGTTATTAAAGAAAAAATGATAGTTTGGTGATTAATTTATATACTTAGTTTTAAATTCTTGACATAATTTTCATTTTGTTAATGCAATGAATTTTTATTTTTAATTATATTTTAAAATAAGTTATTATGAAAATCTATTCCAATTTTCCAAAGAAACAGCCAATTTTTTTGACCAAAGTAAAAATTTTCGTTGGCACTAATTAATTAATCCATTTTGGTATGAAGATTTGATTAGTTTCAAATGGGTTGGAAGTAGCTTTTAATATATTGGAAATAATTTATTTGGACTTGAAGTCAAATAATCTATAAGTAGTTTTAATTGGGTTAAAAATAGCTTTCAATTGGTATACTTGATACAAAATTAGAGTACATAAAATCCAATTAGAATGATATTTGAAAGAAAATTAGAATATAATTAAAATCAAATTTAGATCTTTTATTGAACTTCTACCTCATTATATTAAACTAGTTGCAATGCGGAAAAATTTAACAATTCATTTTCTTATTAAAACATAAGTGTTAATCCTAAACCCTTTTTAAAATAATTTGATTTTTTTCTAAAAAAGTATTGTTGATACAATATATTATATTTTCTAAATTAAACTATCTATATTTATTATTTGAAAGTGTTTTAAATTTTGTAATTTTTTTAAAGGAAACATAATGTATTTTACATTCAATTATTATATAAGGCGATATATTCTGTAAATAATGCAATGTGTTGCTAGAATTCTTTTTTCTAGTGCTCCTTACAAATGGTCCATCGGTCCATCCTCTAATCTCTATACACTTTAAATGGCCTAAAAAGGAAACATGTATAACTAAATCCATCAATTTTATATATATATATATATATATATTTTTTTATAACATAATAAAAATGTAATTTTATCGATAACCAACCAACATTACACTAAGAATATGACATAATTGTCAATTAATTGAATTTAAGTAGCTTCCTTTCTCTACACAAACCTCTCCTCCTAAAGCATCATTGAAGTAGATCGAATGGACCAAAGTGGTCTAGAGTGTACCCAATCCTTTGTCTTGTGGAAACTAAGTGCATGGGTTCCGAACTTATGATTAGTCAATTACAGTGATCTAGAGAGTACCCAATCCTTTGTCTTGTGGAAACTGGGAAGTGGAAAAGTGGGAAACTCTCTAGAAGTCAAGTCTTCTCCATAATTTCAAGATCACTGTAATTGACCTATGAAGGGGAGTTTGTTGTACCACTTGACCAAGCTTGTTGACGGTAACTCTATCCAAATCAAGCGTCTGTCTTACGATATTAATGCTCTTGTCAAGTCCATAATTCAATTCCAAGTTTGCTAATGGTTTGTTTAGATTGAGGGAGAGGGAGGGGGAGTAAAGTAGAGTATAATAGATTTAGCCTAAAATTAGCTTATTTTTTGTCAACTCCCTTCTACTCCCCCTCCTTCCCCCTTCCATCCAAACAGGCCATAAATGTTGGTGTAGAGAGGGAAAATTCCTGACCTATCACAAGCTGACACGTCATGCTACCAAGTCCACAAAATACAGTCAATTACAAAGTGCCACGTATTGCTACTAGGTTTTACTATCACAACTCAGAAGCCAATGGAAATTTGCCAAGTGTCATGCAAAAAACCAATCACGCATCAACGCACGTGTAAGCGATGACACAAACAGTCTCGCACGTGTAAGCGATGACTTAATCAATCTAGTGCGTGTAAGCGATGACACAGGCGAACCAATCGGGCTGTGACATGTGTCACCAATCAGACTCCGCCACATGTCGCTCATCCACCTCCAAATTCCTATAAATAGAAGCCTTCCTAAGACATTTAGGAGGACACCAAGCCATCTGAAGCACAAGCAGCATCAGAGAAGATTCAGAAGCACTCAAAAGTCTAGAAGCTCTGCTGGAATCAAGCCCTGAAGCCTTTAGCAACTTCAAGAACTTCAACCTTCAAATACAAAGAACATTCAAAGCAGGATCATCCAAACTACTTGCCTAGATCTCAAAGTTCACTGGAATCAAGCTCGAAAGCCTTCAGAAACCTCAACAAACCACAAATCAGCGAAGCTCTACGGATTCAAGCCTCTAAAGTACCAAAGAACTTCCATTGCAAACCTTCAAATACAAAGAACATTCAAAGAGGAATCATCCAAATCACATTCCTAGATCTCAAAGTTCACTGGAATCAAGCTTAAAAGTCTCTAGAAATCTCAACAAGCCATAAATCAATGAAGTTCTACGAATTCAAGTCTCTAAAACCTCGAAGAACTTCCACTACAAATCTTCAAAGATGAAGAACGCACGAAGAACACGAAGAATACGAAGAACACGAAGAACAAGAATTTCTAACAAGCTCATAGCCAGAGATTCATTGTAATTCCGTTTCAAAGATCTTCGATCCATTCCTCAACCAAATTGAAGTATATTTGGTGTTCAAATCAAAATCACATTATCACAACTCCAATCAACAAATCTTTCAAGGAGATCAAATCAGAGGATTACTCTTTTGTAATCACAGAGAATTGTACCACACAATCATCAATACAAATTTGCATTTGTGCAACTATTTTACTTGTTTGACTCATTTCAAACTGAGAAATTTAGTCGTCTACATATTCTGGCACGCCCGGTGGGACATCTCTGCCTCTCATCTCTTTCTCATTCAAAAGAAAAGAAATTCAACATCATTTTGCTACCAGCTTCAATGGCCTCTAGCAAGAATGTTCGAAAATCAGTAGTTGATGCTTCCAGTGCTGATGATTATGTCGGCCCAATCACTCGCAGTCGATCCAAAGCTCTTGATCGACCTCAACCCCAACCAACCAAAGAGGGTGAGCATCATACTACCATCTCTCTAGACTTTCTTGCAAATAGGAAAGCTACCACTAAGGATTCATCTGTCTCAAAAGATTTGGAGATCAATAATGAATCATCCCCAACAAAGACCTTTTCTATCAACTCCTCACCCGTGATGAGAAACTTAAGGAATGAAGTACCTTTGACTCATCCGATTTCATCATGTTCTCCATTATACCTAGAGGTCATGCCAGTGATGATGACTAACACCTCTACCATGGAAGAAAAGATGGCTGAAATGGAACAAAGGGTCATCCTTCTCACCAAAGCACTTGAAGAAAAGGACGTCAAAATTGCAACCCTAATGAACAAGCTAAAGGTACAAGATTCGGGTGAATCAAGTCTTAGCCCTGAGCACCCACTTGGCTTTACCTTGAAAGGAGGAAATCCCGGGGATGATAAAGGAAAAGGAGGTGAAGGCCCTTCTCAACACAGACATTCCACCTCAATGGCCTCGATATCTGTCCAACAATTGCAGGACATGATAACGAATACTATTCGAGCACAATATGGAGGTTCTTTTACAAGTTCTTTCATATATTTGAAGCCCTATACAAAGTGCATTAATAATATGAGGATGCCAAATGGGTATCAACCTCCCAAGTTCTTACAATTCGATGGCAAAGGAAACCCTAAGCAACATGTTGCTCACTTTGTAGAAACCTGTGAGAATGCAGGAACTCAAGGAGGCCTCTTTGTAAAGCAGTTTGTCCGTTCACTAAAAGGGAATGCCTTTGATTGGTATACAGACTTAGAACCCGAGTTAATTGATAGTTGGGAACAACTTGAAAGAGAGTTTCTCAACCGATTCTACAGTACACGGCGCACGGTAAGCATGATGGAGCTTACCAATACCAAATAGTGGAAAGATGAGCCCGTCGTTGATTATATCAATCGGTGGTGTTCTTTGAGTCTAGATTGCAAGGATAGACTTTCTGAAATATCTGCTATAGAAATGTGCATCCAAGGTATGCATTGGGGACTACTTTACATCCTTCAAGGGATAAAGCCCCGAACATTTGAAGAGTTGGCAACTCATGCGCATGACATGGAATTGAGTATCTCCAGCCATGGAAATATGAAACCTCCCGTACCTGAGGAAAGGAAAGAAAGACGGGAAATAAGGAAAAATGACAGGAATGCAAAAAGTAATATCAAAGACTCAATGAATATCAACCCTGCTCCAGCCAAAATTTCAACAAGAAATGAGAAGGCTAATGAGAAAAGGCCTGAGGGGAGCCAATAGCGTGAGATGCGTCGCTCATCACTTAAGGAATGGGAACAAAAGGTGTATCCTTTCCTAGACGCCGATATGCCCGAAATGCTAGAACAACTGCTCAAGTTGAAATTAATTGAATTGCCAGAATGTAAACGACTGGAAGAGATGGGAAAAGTTGATAACCTGAACTATTGTAAGTATCATCGCATCATTAGCCATCCAATCCAAAAATGCTTTGTTCTTAAAGAACTCATCATGAAGCTAGCCAAGGAAAGGAAAATCGACTTGGATTTTAATGACGTTGCTCAATCAAACCTTGCAACATTTGCTTGTGGGTTACCTAGTTGCATGTCTCCAACTACTAAGCAGGGGGCAAATAGCACTCTCATCCAGTTTGGTTCTCTGGAACCTGTTCAAGTTCAGCTCTCACAAAAGGCATCTAATCATAATTCAAATGACGATAAAAGGTCAACAATGGATGAGGAAAAAGACTGGACGATGGTTACTCGTAGGAGATGGAAAAAGAGACGAGCATTCCCTCTTCATTTGGTCACCCAAGAGTCCAAAAGAGCTCAAAACCAGATTCAGCCTCGGTCAAGAAGAGAGAGTGATAAAGGGCAAGAAAGACTGGGAACAAAAATGAATGAAGATTCGACACAAACCCAAAAACTTCGAAACCTCATCACATTGGAAGAATTCTTCCCCAGAAGATTCTTTCAAAATGACTCAGCCAAGGCCTTTCACATGATCTCTCATTGCGAAATTCAAGACGAAATGGAGGATGTTAACCATGGTGGTCCAAATGAGACTTTGTCATCTTTGAAGGAACTTCAATCTCAGGTCGATGAAGTTGAACCCTCACAATCCTCCATGTCACCAGAAGAAGTGCTTACTCAAGCTCTTGAAAAGCCAGAAATATACACTCCTTCTACTAACGCGCTTTAACAAAACCAAGAATGTTACGCGTGCTCTCCAGACTTAACTTTCACTGATGAGGATCTGTTGTTAGGCTCTAAGCCCCACAATCGTCCACTTTACGTCTCTGGTTATGCTCGTGAACAAAAGATCAATTGCATTCTCATTGACGGAGGTTCGGTTGTTAATATACTACCAAAAATGACAATGAGACGACTTGGTCTTACTATGGACGAATTATCGCACAGTCGTTTGGTCATTCAAGGTTTTAACCAAGGTGGACAACGCGTAATTGGCATGATACACCTGGAATTAATCATTGGAGAATTGACAAGCAACGTTTTGTTCCATGTCATTGATGCCAAGACAACTTACAACATGTTGTTAGGACGTCCATGGATCCATGGAAACAGAATAGTGCCGTCAACTTTGCATCAATGTTTCAAGTACCTTCAAAGTGGAATAAAGAAAGTCAATGCCAACTTGAAGCCTTTTGTTGAGACTGAAGCTCACTTTGCTGACGCGAAATTCTATGTAGAAGATGACATTCCTAGTGAAGTTCTCCAAGTTGAGATCCCATCCATGGAAAGCAAGCAGAATGAAAAGAAGCATGTTAGATTCATCACTAGAAAGGATATTCCTTCCCCAAAGGAAGGTCCTGAATGTGTGAATAATCATTCTAGTGAATCTGCCAGTAATTCAATGAGAGCGGAAATTGCATTACCTTCCAATAGCCCTCCATTCCTTCGATATGTACCATTATCATGCCGCAAGAATGGACAATCACCATTTGCGGAGTGTCTTCCATCTACCGAAGACATGGGACGGCCTCCTGTAAAGCTCACAATGGAGGATGTAGTCATATTGAAAGAAAATCATGTCATGCCTTTAACTTCATCCACAAATCCTTTGCCCTCGAAGCCACTAAATGGATTCGTGAGGTCTTCACAAAGTCTAACAGAGCATGGTATTCTACCAAGTGAGCGGACGAAAGAATAGTTCGATCCAAAGGCATATAAGCTGTTAGCCAAAGCAGGCTACGATTTTTCGAAACAAGGAGACCTAGGGAAATTGATTCCAAAAGCCACCGGAGAGAAGATACATGGCCTTAGCAAAACACAAAGGAAAATGCGACTTGAAGGGCATGAAATTCCTATCTCAAAGACCGGATTAGGTTATACTCCTAAACAACCAGCTCAGATATGGATCAAGAAAAGAAACAATGCTTCAAGTTCCCAATACATAACAGTGGAGGTCGGCGAAAGTTCAAATCAAAGAAAAGATCACTCTTCATCGCGCATCTCGGTGTTCGATCGCATCGAGGCCTCATTGTCACGAATCACAGTGTTTAACAGGTTAAATACAACTGGCTTAACACCAAATCGAGACACTCTTCCTTGTAGATCAGTCTTTGGTCGATTGGGGGCAACAAAAAGGCTCGTTGATGGTTGCTCTCAAAACTCAATAAACTTTGAGATTCAAAAAGAAGAGAAAGCTAATGATGAGATTCGCAGTAGTATTCCTTCACGCATGAAACGTAACTCTACCCTAGACATCAGCACTGAAGGATCGCTCAAAGTCAAGAGACGAATGATTGTACACACTAGACAATCATTTGTTCACAATGAGCAAATTGAAGAGGTATCATCCTCGTTTCATATCACGATAGAAGAAGGAGCACTTTCAGATGCTGAAAAAGCCAATGAAGAGGTTGATGAAGCTCCCCCAGCCTTGGAAGATGGAGTACAGGCTACAGTTGATGAACTTAAAGATATCAATTTAGGAACTACTGAAGAACCTCGACCAACTTTCATCAGTGTGCTTCTTACTCCTAAAGAAGAAGAAGAATACCTCAAGCTCCTAGTAGAATATAAAGATGTGTTTGCTTGGACTTACAAGGAAATGCCTGGGCTCAATCCAAGTATTGCTCTACACCATTTGGCAGTAAAAAAAGGCGTGCGCCCAGTCAAACAAACCCAAAGACGCCTTCAGCTAGAGCTTATTCCCCAAGTAGAAGCCGAAGTCAATAAGCTAATTGAGGCGGGCTTCATTCATGAAGTACAGTACCCGGAGTGGATAGCCAACATTGTCCCTGTCAAAAAAAAGAATGGACAAATCCGAGTGTGCGTTGACTTCCGTGATTTGAACAATGCATGTCCCTAGGATGATTTTCCATTACCCATCATTGAGGTCATGGTTGACGCCACTATCGGTCATGAAGCTTTATCTTTCATGGATGGTTCTTCAGGTTACAACCAAATTCGAATGAATCCAAAGGATGAAGAGCTTATAGCTTTTCGTACTCCTAAGGGCATTTACTGTTACAAAGTAATGCCTTTTGGACTAAAGAATGCTGGTGCTACATATCAACGAGCCATGCAAAAGATCTTTGATAATGTACTTCATAAATACGTGGAGTGTTATGTCGATGATCTGGTGGTTAAAACAAAAAGGAAGGAAGACCATTTGGCAGATCTACGATCTGTGTTCAACCGCCTAAGAAAGTATCAGCTTAAAATGAACCCCCGCAAATGCGCTTTTAGCGTAACATCTGGGAAATTTCTTGGTTTCATTGTGAGGCACCGCGGTATTGAAATTGACCAGTCCAAAATTGAAGCTATCCAAAAAATGCCAGAGCCTAAGAATCTGCGAGAACTTAAAGGCTTGTAGGGAAAACTAGCCTACATACGACGATTTATCTCGAACTTGGCTGGTCGATGTCAACCTTTCAATAGATTGATGAAGAAGGATGTGCACTTTGAATGGAATGAGGCTTGTAGCAACGCTTTTGCATGCATCAAAAGATACCTGCTTAATCCTCCAGTCTTAGGTGCTCCTATCCCTGGAAAGCCTTTAGTGCTGTACATCGCGGCACAAGAAAAGTCTCTAGGTGCTCTTATGGCACAAGTAAATGAAGAGGGGAAAGAAAGAGCTCTTTATTATCTAAGTCGAACTCTCAATGGGACTGAATTAAATTATTCTCCTATCGAAAGGATGTGCCTCGCTCTTTTCTTTGCCATAGACAAATTGGAGCACTACATGCAAGCATATACGATTCGTTTGATAGCAAAAGCGGACCCAATTAAGTATGTCCTCTCTAGGCCAGTGGTTTCGGGTCGTATAGCTCGATGGGCGGTCCTGCTACAATAATATGACATCGCGTATATTCCACAAAAGGCTGTCAAAGGACAAGCATTGGCAGATTTCTTAGCTGATCATCCAGTTCCTTCTGATTGGGAGTTCTCCGATGATTTTCCGAATGAAGACGTGTTTTATATTGAAGTAATGCCACCATGGATGATGTTTTTCGATGGGACTGCATGTCGAGAAGGAGCGGGGGCAGGTGTAGTGTTTGTCTCTCCACAACGACAAATTCTTCTATACTCGTTCTCATTAAGTGAACTTTGCTCTAACAACGTAGCCGAATATCAATCATTGATTATTGGTCTACAAATGGCCATTGAGATGGGCATATCGCAACTTGAGATATTTGGGGATTCCAAATTAATCATTAACCAAGTCTTGGAGCAGTATGATGTTAAGAAGGAAGACCTCATCCCCTATTGCAAATATGCAAAGAAGCTGCTAGCAAATTTTGAGGCCATCATATTGGAGCATATACCAAGGAATGAGAATAGACAAGCTGATGCTTTAGCTAATTTGGCTACCGCCTTAGCATTATCCCAAGAAGAGACAACCAAAGTTACTATTTCCCAAAGGTGGGTGGTACCTCTCATGGTTGAAGAAGAAGAAGAAAAAGAGCAAGCCAACATTATCTCTGTATGCATTGTTGAAAAAGAAGATTGGCGACAAGTGATCATTGAATATCTTCAACATGGAAGACACCCGGATGATAAACGCCACAAGACCGAAGTTCGGCAAAGGCTGCTCGATTCATTTACTATAAGGATACTCTCTTCTGTCGTTCATTTGATGGATTGTTTCTCCATTGCTTAGGAGAGGAGGAAGCCAAACAAGCCCTAGAGGAGGCTCACTCTGAAGTATGCGGCGCACATCAGTCAGGTCCTAAGTTACACTACAGGATCAAACGAATGGGTTACTATTGGCCTACAATGGTGCAAGATTCCATGGAGTGCACTAAGAAATGTGAAGCTTGTCAGTATCATGCGAACTTCATCCACCAGCTGCCAGAACCTCTACACCCAACTGTAGCTTCTTGGCCTTTTGATGCATGGGGGCTTGACGCAATAGGACCATTACCAAAGTCATCCGGTGGCCATTTGTACATCTTGGCCGCAACTGATTATTTCTCGAAGTGGGCAGAAGCTGTGCCCCTTAGGGAAGTGAAAAAAGAGACAGTGGTCAATTTCATTCGAACTCATGTGATCTATCGGTATGGTGTCCCTCGGTATATCATAACTGATAACGGCAAACCATTCTACAACAGGCTGATGACAGAACTATACGAGAAGTTTGAATTCAAACAATACAACTCCTCCATGTACAATGCCCCGGCAAATGGACTAGCTGAAGCATTTAACAAAACACTCAGCAATTTGTTGAAAAAGGTGGTATCCAAGACAAAACGAGACTGGCATGAAAGAATCGGAGAAGCATTATGGGCATATCGAACAACATTTCGAACGCCTACTCAAGTGACACCATATTCTCTTGTCTATGGAGTGGAAGCCGCCCTTCCTTTGGAACGTCAAATCCCATCATTACGGATTGCCATTCAAGAAGGATTGACTGGAAAAGAAAATGCCAAGCTTAGACTGCAAGAATTAGAGGCACTTGATGAGAAAAGGCTTGAGGCCCAACAACGCCTTGAGTGCTATCAAGCTCGTCTTTCAAGCGCATTCAATAAAAGAGTTAAACCACGATCATTCCAAGTTGGTGACTTTGTCCTTGCCATTCAAAGACCTATCATCACAACTCATCGTACATGCAATAAGTTCACTTCAAAATGGGATGGACCTTATGTTGTGCAAGAAGTCTACACCAATGGAGCTTACAAGTTGATTGATAATGATGGTGTAAGGATCGACCCCATCAATGGGAAGTTCCTCAAACGCTTCTATGCTTGAAAGTCGAGGATTGCTCCTTGGTAAGAGTTTAAACTGCTCACTGTAGCACTGCAAGAGTATATGATGTCTTCCCAATACCTTTGACAGCGTACCAATAATGAGAAATTAATCCCACTCTATGTCACCAATTACTAGTGTGGCGTAGTGGTTGGATGCCCATGTCGCCCTTGAGGGGTCTCTGGTTCGATTAGTGGTGATACCCACTATTACACACTGAGCCCTCCTTTTTCTAAAAAAAAAAAAAAAAAATCTTTTGAACTACGTGATGACTTGATCCCTCTCAAAAGTATGTAGGCAACTTAGTATCTTTTGCTAAGTTCAGTCAAGCACTCAAAAAAAAAAAAAAAAAAAGATAACAAAAATAAATAAAGAAACAAAAAAAAAAAAATCATCCAAAAAGAAACTATAAAAAAAAATCTGTTGAACTACGTGATGACTTGATCCCTCTCCGAGGTACGTAGACAGCTTAGTACTTGTCACTAAGTTCAGTCACATGAAAAGAAGAAGGATTACCAGTTTAGCTTGAAGAGTCTTCCAATAGTCATCAGTATGCTTTTAAGGTCCCTTTGGTTGGCAAGGCATTGTTTAAAGACAGTCAATGGCTCAATAGGATGATCGAAGATCGTTGTAGTCGAAGATGAAGACTATAAGGAGTTGACGTTGCTTAGCTTTCCTTGAAATGATGAGAAACATAAGTTGATTCTGGGTTGTGGAGCAAAATAAAATCTTCAACATCTTTTGTAAGAAATGAAGTCTGCATGGCATTGCCCATCTTCTATGGACATCCTCCCACATTTCTGAAGTATGCTTTGCATCACTTATCTCCTGGGGGCATCTTTTTGTACCTTGCAAGTCTAAGCTACATGGTCTTTCTTCTAGGTTGTGCCACTTCATAGCTCTGAAATTTGAACCACATCATCTCCCTTCTGAGTGGTGTCGTTTCACATCATGTCTCTAAAATCTAGACGATGTCAACTTCCTTCAGAATGATGATAGACTATATATCTGAAGTCGGTGTTGCATCATCTCTCCTCTATGGGCATATTCGTGCAATGTCAAATTGTTGGTGGCATGTTCTGGCATTTTCAAAGTATTGACGTCATTTTTCTTCCCATATCTTCAAAGTCTTGATAAGGAATCCTTGCATCTTCAAAGTCTTGGTAGGGACTCCTTGCATCTTCAACGTCTTGTTGGCATCCCTGAAATCTTAATGTCTGGCTACAGTGCTATGCACCCTTGATGTCTGAGCTATGTTGCCTCTGAAAATTGGTGTTGTTGTAGCTTTATTATAAAGGTCAATATTCGTGCAACTTCAATGCGAATGCAAATGCTAATGTGAAGTGTTGTCATGGCTTCATGACAAAAATGAACGTTGGCACGACTTCAGTGCGAATGAAGTGTTGTCAAGGTTCACGGCAAAGACAAGTATTGGCATGACTTCAGTGCTAATGTGGAGTGTTGTCTTGGCTTCACGACAAAGATGAACGTTGGCATGGCTTCAGTGTGAATGAAGTGTGATGTGGCTTCATGACAAAGATGAATGTTGGCACGGCTTTAGTGCGAATGAAGTGTGACGTGGCTTCATGACAAAGATGAATGCTGGCACGGCTTCAATGCAAATGAAGTGTTGACGTGGCTGTATGGCAAAAATGGATGTTGGCACGACTTCAATGCAAATATTGGTGCAACTTCAATGCGAGTGCAAGTGCTAATATGGAGTGTTGTCATGGCTTCACGGCAAAGTTGAACGTTGGCATGGCTTCAGTGTGAATGAAGTGTTGACGTGGCTTTATGGCAAAGATGAATGTTGGCACGACTTCAATTGGAATGGAGTGATGACGTGGCTACATGGCAAAGATGAATGTTGGCATGGTTTCAGTACAAAGACGAATGCTGGCACGGCTTCATGGTAAAGACTCTTGATGTGGCTATGTTGCAAGGACCATTGAGATGGTTGCAAAGACAAGAGTTGGTACAGCTTAATTGCCAAGACAAAAGCCAGTACAACTTCAAGGTCAAGTGCTAGTAATAGCATCATTAAATCATGAACACCTTTGATAACATTGTTGCCTAGATGACTGTTGCTATGAGAACGTTAAGGATGGAGACAAACATCACTACAAGAATGTTGGTGTAAAGCTTGATGTTAAAGCCCGAAGAATAAAGGAAACCTGCTGCATAACAAAAACGAGCAATAACAAAGAACTTGGAGAAAATCTCATGGCATGTCTAAAAAAAAATCAAAGAAAGAGAGAGCTTCAATTGTAATCTCTAGCCTGTGAAAAAAAAAAAAAAGAAAAAAAAAAAGACAGTTAGTACAAACTATGCATGTAAAAGAAAAAAGAAAAAAATAAAAAGAGAAAAAAGAAAAGGCATAATTTCTCTCCACTTAAGAGTATTATGCTACTCACAGAGACTCTGCTTGTGCAATTTAGTGCATGCCTCGGATGGCCTTTTATAGAGGTTTGTGAAGCTCAAAGTCAGATTTTGCAAACTCAAATACACTTAAGGTCAAGGAAGTCTGCACTGAATCTTGAAGAAAAAAAAAAGGAAGAGAGTAAATGCTCATAAAAGGATCATGTGGTCAGGAAGAAATTGTCACACTAGACTTCAGAAAGAACCGGTCTACAGAGGGTAGTATGTCTTCTAAGAACAACCATGGCACTGACTTTGGATGAAGCTATAGGCCGGCAAAGAGGAGTAGCTTGTTTCACTGTGTCACCAACTATTGAGAACAGCAGAGACACTCAGTGGATAGCCTGGAACTACTCCCTGCCTTGGTTGTCAACGTTGTCAGAATAGCCAACACCAAAGAAGACCGAAATGCCAGCAAAATCAACAATATATGCTGTCCAGATTTCTAAAACTTCTGACAAGATTTCATAAAAAATCAACCCACCGAAATCTTCTAGGGACTTCGAGCAACAAAACCCAGAAAGAGACGTTTACAGTAGACCCATAACACACCGCCACAAGTCCAAACGACCCGTGAATTTCTCATTCAAATCTGCGCAAATCTGAGGAAAATTTTACAAAACTAGTGCAACCACTAGATCCATCGGCCCACGATCTACAAAACCTAAAAATTTCAAGACCAAAAACGGCTACATGAGCCACCACGCGCCGCCATAAACTTGCAATGACTAACGGTTTAGTCTCTCAAAAACTGTGAAAATCTGTTCACAATTTTACAAAACTGATACCATAGAAGTGTTCTACGGCCTTAGATCAACAAAACCAAAAAGATTTGAGGCCAAAAAAGCTGCCATGCGCCTCCGACACCACCGGCGTTTACTCCCCCAAGTGCACCTGCTTCCACGCGCCTTTTCACCATTCATGCGCTCGCACGCGTTGGCACCTTACTCACGCACATTCACGCGCTAGCACCGACACATGCGCCTAGAGGTATGACGTCATGGATGACGTCATCCTCCACTACCCCGATCTGACTCGTTTGTTCAGCTGACCCGGTTTGACCCGGACCTACATGGAAATCCGACTCGGATCCAAACCGCCTCCAAAAAAAAAAAAAAAAAAAAAAAAAAAGATGCTTTGACCAAGTGGACCTTTGACCTTGACCAAAAAGTCGAAATTTTCAAAAGAGGCTTGTCCCACTCGATTTTTCGTGTACATTCCAATTTTGGAATCCGTTTCTTTGTCTGAGATTCGAAAATTGTGCAAACTGTCCAATTTCCAGAAAGTTGACTTTTGTACAAATCCTAACCAAAAGTCAAAATTTTCAAGAAGGACCTATCTTGCCTAATTTTTCGCTTAGATTTCGATTTTGGGGTCTATTTCTTCATTTGAGAATCCGAAATTGCTCAAATTGTGTTTTTCTACAATTGTTGGCTTTAATGTGAACTTTGACCAAGAATCAAGATGTCCAAGCAAAGCTTGTCCTATTCAAATTTTCACATAGATTCTGATTTTTAAATTTGCTTATTTGTTTTGGACTTGGAAACTACCTATGTGACCCACTTCTCCAAAGTACTAGCAGTGTCCAAAAATTAAGCTCCCAAAATCAAAATTTAAGATTCATCCACTTGGTCTAGATTCCCTCAGGGTTATTCTCCATACTTCGACAAGGCTTTCCTTCCAAAGTACAAATGAACTCTCACAAGTATATCTTGAACTTGAAATTACACTGGGTCACTAGTTCAACCTACCATTCTCGTTCGGTGCCTACCAGCCTCCAACCTACCATTCTTGTTCGGTGCCTACCGTTCCCACCTACCGTTCGATGCCTACCAGTAAAAAATCTACCATTCTCACCAAAAATTCTTAACCGCCATTCTCAACTACCCACCTACCATTCTTCGTTTCTCCATTATAAATAGAAGGGCCGGGTTCATTAAAAAAAAAAAAAAAAAAACTCATCAAAAAGAAAAAGAAAAAAAAAAAAAAACACACACACATTGAATCATGAAATGAAGATTTACTTCTTTCAAATTTTCAAGTCCTCTTTCTCACAGCCATTTCTCACTATGGCCTCATCATTCTCAACACTTAGCAACCAATATTGCTTCATAATCCGTTTGAAATCAACCCTCTCATGGTTCGGTAGAAACCCTCCTCACAACATCATTGTAGTTTTGAGATCCAAACAAATTTTGTTTCTCCCCTTAACGACCATATTTGTTCATAAAATTACTCATAACAAGGTCTACATTGTGGTTCCATGCTTCCTCAGACTTGGTTGGCTAGGAAATCCAAGTCCAGCAGAAGCACCTGTTCCTAACCTCAGGTCTCCCGTAGTCTCTTTCCAATTGCTTGGTCTTCTAGCAGAGGCGATGGTTTGGAACAAACAGCAACTTGGCTGGTTTCTAAGACTAGAATCACAAGTTAGCTCCATCTTTCATTCTTTTGTGCTTTTCCAACAAGAAACAGTGAATGAAGATGGTAAAAAGTGTTGGGGTATCCTACAAATTTTCTTTCATCTAACACTTGAAACAACGTCCAAGGCACCAGCTCATCAAAATTCAGCCTTTGGAGCCAGTAAATGGTCACCAGAGCCTTATTCCATGTCCCACCAGTGTGGGACCCAAAGGTCATCGTTGCTGATACCTCAAAACACACTTTCTGGAATTACTCTAACTTAAATTCAGCTTAAAGTATTTTAGAAGGTACTCTTCTGAAATTACTTCAACTTAACGTCCGTCGGCATGGTCCCATCACACACGCGAGTTCAATGACTTGCCGCCGGACCTCATTCAGCATGCAGTTAGTCCCAAATCCCAAGGTGTACTTCCCAGAAACATCTACACCAGAGGATCCCTAACATACGGGGCCAGCGCCATGGTGGCGTATGTTTCACCCATTCGCTTTGCTTCATCCCCGTCTTCTTCACCACCAACATCTGCATCCCCAAAATCCCTAAACTTCTGAAATTACCTCAACTTAACCTGAGTGATGCAATAACACATGCAAATTCAACCACATTCCCACATGGCCTCGCCGTAATCCAAAGTATACTTTTCTGAGATAACTTCACCAGAAGTTCTTAAAAACACGAGGTTAGCCCCATGACTATGCATGCTGTACCCAGCCACCATCCTTGCATCCTCCCATCTTCTACACCTTGTGATCGCCGCCAACGATTCAAAACATACTTCTGAAATTACTTCAACTTAACCTTTGCTGAGAAGGCTCAGTCATGCAAATACATTCAAATACTCACAAACCCCTTTTTAGTCTCATCAAAGCCTTTCATATGGGTGGGTCTACTCCTCGGAAATTATCTCATCCTGCTGAAAGCTCCACCACCTTCAACTACTTCATTTGAAAAGCCAAGTGTAAAAATCTGTTTTTAAAACTCATTCCCACACCACACTCTAAAACTGTATGCGTGAATGAGTCTCGAGGGGGCATTTGTAGAGAGGGAAAATTCCCGACCTATCACAAGTTGACACGTCATGCTACCAAGTCCACAAAATACAGTCAATTACAAAGTGCCACGTATTGCTACTAGGTTTTACTATCACAACTCAGAAGCCAATGAAAATTTGCCAAGTGTCATGCAAAAAACCAATCACGCATCAGCGCACGTGTAAGCGATGACACAAGCAGCCTCGCACGTGTAAGCAATGACTTAATCAATCCAGCATGTGTAAGCGATGACATAGGCGAACCAATCAGGCTGTGACATGTGTCACCATTCAGACTCTACCACATGTCGCTCATCCACCTCCAAATTCCTATAAATAGAAGCCTTCCTAAGACATTTAGGAGGACACCAAGCCATCTGAAGCACAAGCAGCATCAGAGAAGATTCAAAAGCACTCAAAAGTTCAGAAGCTTTGCTGGAATCAAGCCCTGAAGCCTCCAGCAACTTCAAGAACTTCAACCTTCAAATACGAAGAACATTCGAAGCAGGATCATCCAAACTACCTGCCTAGATCTCAAAGTTCACTGGAATCAATCTCGAAAGCCTTCAGAAACCTCAACAAACCACAAATCAGCGAAGCTTTACGGATTCAAGCCTCTAAAGCACCGAAGAACTTCCACCGCAAACCTTCAAATACAAAGAACATTCGAAGAGGAATCATCCAAATCACATTCCTAGATCTCAAAGTTCACTGGAATCAAACTCAAAAGCCTCCAGAAACCTCAACAAACCATAAATCAATGAAATTCTACGGATTCAAGTCTCTAAAGCCCCGAAGAACTTCCACTACAAATCTTCAAAGACGAAGAACGCATGAAGAACACGAAGAATGCACGAAGAATACGAAGAACACAAAGAACAAGAATTTCTAACAAGCTCACAGCCAGAGATTCATTGTAATTCCGTTTCAAAGATCTTCGATCCATTCCTCAGCCAAATTGAAGTATATTTGGTGTTCAAATGAAAATCACATTATCACAACTCCAATCAACAAATCTTTCAAGGAGATCGAATTAGAGGATCACTCTTTTGTAATCACAGAGAATTGTACCACACAATCATCAATACAAATTCGCATTTGTGCAACTATTTTACTTGTTTGACTCATTTCAAACCGAGAAATTTAGTCGTCCACAGTTGGCCTACCAATATTGCCATGATATGGAGTCCAAAGTGATAGACTTGCCAAAAGAAAAAAAAAAAAAAAGTGAGTCATCAAACATGGAAAGCAAGACTCATAATTTTATGGCACTGGTGCTCTCATGCCAACACGCTAGTGATGACTCTCATTATTTAGTTAGTTTGGTACATTTATGTTTCTAGGTTTTGCTAAGGCTTTTGTAGTTAAATTGACACATCTCCATTTATAAAGTACTTGGAAGTCTAGAGATGACAAAATTCGAACTGTAGAGCTAGTAGCATATTGTATCTATCTCAAAAAAAAAAAAATATATATATATATATATATATATATTGTTTCTAAGTTTTGACTTGTAATGGATGTTATGTGGATGTTGAGGACCAATTTTTTGTTTTGCAATGGGCCACTTAAAAGCCCAACCAAGCTTAAATCACTTCGTTTACTATTGTCTCACAAAATACAACATTTTGTACCATATATAACATAAGCCGAAACAAGTTTTTTGGGTCCATGATCACATGTAGAGAATCCTTCTCTCCCATATCATATTGCTCTGAACTTTCCATGTTTGTCATATTTTAAAAGCCCAACCAAGCTTAAATCACTTCATTTACTGTTGTCTCACTCATATCATCTCAAAAAAATATAAAGTTTCTAATTTTTGGGTGTAACGGATGCTTTGTGGGCATTGAGGACCAATCTTTTGGTTTTGCAAAGGGCCACTAAGCTTAAATCACTTAATTTACTATTGTCTCACAAAACACAACATTTTGTGCCATATATAACACACCAAAACAAGTTTTTGGGTTCATGATCACATGTAGAGAATACTTTTCTCTCCCGTATCATATCGCTCTAAATTTTCCCTATTTTGTCATATTTTAAGGCTTGGTGCCTTTGCTTGTTGTAATTTTGTCATAACTTCTTTTATTCATAAGTTAAACCATTTGTCTGCAGTTCTTAAAACTACGCTATTATCCTCCATCACAATGCGTGTTGATGAGAATAGCAAACTTAATCCCCTAGCTATCTTAAACCTAGATCAAAAAGTGAAACCAATCCAAACTCGACACATGACAACACGAAGAAAAAGACCCGAACAGTGGGGTTACTCTGGTTTCAGCCTCTGGCTCTATATTATTTTTGTAGTGCATTTAACATCAGAATCACCAATGCCATAGAATTATCAGTCTTTTCTTCCCAAATTGGATTACTCACTCCTTTCGTATAGGAAAGTCTAGACACCATTCTGCACGGTTATATTTGTAGACTTAAATAGTTTAAGTAGTTTCCTCTGGAAACTCTGCCATTATCTCTTTCCGTTGAATAACTCTTTCATCTTCCATTTTCATGATTGTGTAGTTCACATGAGATCTGACGCCTTCTGTAACATGCTTTATTTACCAATTTTGGATGGGACTATGGGAGTCATAATGAATTTTTTTTTTTTTTTTTAGAACGGAGTTATAATGAATTAAATTATAATTTAATGATAATATATTATGTTTTACCCTCATTTAATTTTACTAACTTGAAATACCCTACATACAGTTTTTTTTTTTTTTTTTTTGAGCACATAACAAACACTATTAAATATATAATTAAACATTTATTCCTAAGTTTAATAATATCAGGATTAATTATTAATATTTTGTCAGCTCATAAAAGAAACTTGTAAGAATATTATTTGGGGGAATATGCAAATTGTTGATGATTGATTTCTCCATGTTAATTAGTTATTAAAGAAAAAAAAACATAGTTCAGTGATTAATTTATATACTTAGTTTTAAATTCTTGATATAATTTTCATTTGTGTTAATGCAATGAATTTTTATTTTAATTATATTTTAAAATAAGTTATTATAAAAATCTATACCAATTTTCGAGTCTTTTGACTGAATATTGCAAAAAATGAAGTTTATTTGTGATATGGGTATTGTTCAAACTTATTTGGAAAAATGATGAGAGAAGTGAATTTCGGCAACACCAATGCCAAAATTTTGAGAAAAAGTAGGAGAGAGGAGAGAGAAATGATGTGACGGATGGGGAGAGAGAAAAAGAAATTTTGGTAATGATATTGCCGAAATTGGAAGATTAAAAAAAAAAAAAAAAAAAACTGAATTGTGGCAAGAGTAATGCTACGGCCACACGCTATTTTACCATATTTTTTACAAACTATTATTATGGCCAATTTTTTACTAGTTCTCATTAGTGCCTACCAAAAAATTACTTTTTTATTTACCAATAATCACTCATCATATCAACAGTTTATGAAAATTTTTGTAAAAAAATTTGTAACTCTAGCATTTTGCCAAAAGTGAATGATTTAAAAAAAAAACCTCAATTGCGGCAATTGAATTGCCGAAATTGGAGTAAAAATAAAAATAAAAAACCTTGATTGTGGTAAGATACAGCCACACTTTTGGAGGACTAAAGTCTGTATCTATGTCATTTTACTCCAAAAAGTGTGACTACATTAAATCAAGGTTTTTTATTTTTTATTTTTACTCCAATTTTGGAAATTCAATTGCTACAATTGAGTTTTTTTTTTTTTAATCATGCACTTTTGGTGAAATGCTAGAGTTACAAATTTTTTTACAAAAATTTTCATAAACTGTTGATATGATGAGTGATTATTAGTAAATAAAAAGTGATGTTTTTGGTCGGCACTAATGAGAACTAGTAAAAAATGGGCCATAACAACAGTTTGTAAAAAATATGGTAAAATAGCGTGTGGCCCTAGCATTACTCTTGCCACAATTCATTTTTTTTTAATCTTCCAATTTCGGCAATATCACTGCCGAAATTTCTTTTTCTCTCTCCCCATCCGTCACATCATTTCTCTCTCCTCTCTCCTACTTTTTCTCAAAATTTTGGCATTGGTATTGCCGAAATTCACTTCTCTCCTCATTTTCCCAAATAAGTTTAAACAGTACCCATATCACAAATAAACTTCATTTTTTACAATATTCAACCAAAAGACTCTTAATTTTCCAAAGCTACAGCCAATTTTTTAGACCAAAGTAAAATTTTTCGTTGACACTAATTAATCCATTTTAGTATGAAAATTTGATTAGTTTCAAATGGGTTGGAAATAGCATTTTAATAGATTGGAAATAATTTATTTGGACTTAAAAGTCAAAAAAATCAACAAGTAGGTTTAAGTGGGTTAAAAATAGCTTTCAATTAGGATACTTGATACAAAATTAGAGTACATGATCTCCAATTAGAATATAATTAAAATCAAATTTAGATCTTTTATTGAACTTCTACATCATTATATTAAACTAGTTGCAGTGCAGAAAAATTTGACAATTTGTTTTCTTGTTAAGACTTATAAGTGTTAATCTCAAACCCTTCTTTAAATTTTTTAATAAAGTATATTTGATACAATATATTATATTTTCTAAATTAAACTATTTATATTTATTATTTGAAAGTGTCTTAAATTTAGTAATTTTTTTTAAGGAGACACAATACATTTTGCATTCAATTATTATATAGGGTGATATATTTTGTAAATAATGTCATGTGTAGTTAGAATTTTTTTTTTCTAGTACTCCTTAGAAACAGTTCATCCTCTATACATTTTTAAATGGCCTAAAAAAAACATATGTAAGTAAATTCATCAATTATATTTTTTTTAAAATACAATAATTTAATAACATAATAAAAATGTAATTTTATCAATAACCAAATAACATTACACTAAAAAGTGACATAATTGTCTATTAACTAAATTAAGCAGCTTCCTCTTCTACATAAACCTCTCCTCCTAAAGCATCATCGAATTAGACCGAAGTGGACCGAAATGGATTAAAGTAAATTGAATGGACCAAAATGGACTGAAGTGAAATGAAGTAGACTGAAATTGATCGAAATGGATCGAATGGACTGGATTCGACCAATTTGAACCCTATTGGACCAAAATGGACCAAACTAAAACGAATGGACTGAACCGAAATGGACAGAAGTGTATCAAGCTGGACCGAAATAGACCGAAGTGGTCCAAACTGGACTAAATAAATCGAAGTGGACCAAGATAGACCAAATGGACCGAACTTGACCAAAATGTTACAATGATTGGCTCAACAGAGCATGGCTCAATAAATGCTATGCTTCAATTTTTAGATATTCTAAGTAGATAAATATAAATTTGGAAATGTACTTATTTCATAGTTGCAAATAAAAGTGACTAGTAGCAACCAATTCAAAGAAACTTATTTTACTTGGTCAGGTCAGGTTGAATCAAACTCTAGTATGAGTTAGAAACTTATCATACTAAAATGGATTCATGTTCCTATTACTTATTCCATTTTTTTTCTCTAAAAAATCTAAGATCATAATTATTTTGCAACTTCTTGCCACAACTATGATGTGACTGAGTGTGAGTGGTGTAGAAAAAAAATTATAAATTCATGTGTAAATAATAAACAAACTCTCAAAGACTGTCTTGTGAAATAGTTTGTGGTTCTAGAACACTTTTTTTTTACCCAATTCGGATGGGTCTTATCCAGGTCCCTTTTTAACAGGTCCATCAACACACCGTCTATAAGTCCACGTGGACGGCCCCCATTCAATCCCACTACAAATTCATTTCTCCCTTCCTGCCAAAGCGCACCTTCTTTCTATCTCTCTCACTTCTGATTTCAGAGAGAGAGAGAGAGAGACAAAAATGGGATTCACATCAAGTGCAATACCTCTACTTTCCTCACAAAATTTTTAACTTTTTAACTTTAACCTTTTAACTCATTTTTAATATATTTCATTTAATGGCTAAGATTGAAAGTTGCTTTTTCAACTTTCAATCTCAGCCATTTATTAAGGTGCAATACCTAGGGTATTGCACCTGATGTGAATCCAGGAAAATGGAACTGAGTCAAAGTGGGAATGCAATCAAGACCTTTGCTCGGTGCATCACGTGCCTCGCACGTGTAGGCAACGAGCTAGCAATTCAAGCCTCTCCTTCTCAGGTATATTATGTATGATTAAATAACTAAAATTATCATTAATTTTTTTTTAAAATTTAATCCAATTTGTTTGATTTATTAATCATATCAGTTTATTTATACTTTTTTTAATTGTCCATATAGTTTACTCTGTGTTCATGTTGATTTGGTAACTCATTATTAGGGATTTGGTGTATTTTGATTAGGGTTTTAGAAGAGCATATAATGGGGTTTATATCAAAATTATTTGTTATTTGTGGAATTGTGGGTGAGGAATTTGTGTTTGATTCAATTTATATGAATCATGCTTTGATAGGTGAGAAAATCAGTGAGTGGAAGCTCTGTTTGGATGGTATGAAAATGAAGGGGTAAAAAGGGCATAAAATCATAAATAGGCTTTCATAGAATAATATTTAATTAGTTTTGGAATTGGGTGTGAGGAGTTATGTTTGACTAGATTTATATAAATCATGCTTGATGAGTGAGAAATTCACAAGTGAAGCTCTGTTTGGTTGGCAAGAAAATGGAAAAAAATATATATATTCAAAAAATTAAAGCTCTGAAGCCTAGACTTGATTTTTTTTTTTGTTTTTTTTTTTTTTGTTTTGGGTATCTGAAAATTCAAGAGGTTTCTTCAAACATGTTATGCAAAAGTATTTCGCTATAACTGAGTGGAGGGCTTGAGGTTTTTGTCTTATGTAGTTTAAGTTATGAGAAGAGGTTAGAAATTTTTGTTTTGTTTTGTTGGATTTTCCTTCTGAAATATCTCCATCAACTATATCAACCTTTAGCAGAATTAGGACAACCCTTTTGGTTTTCTACAAATAAGGATGGGTAACAAATGAGTTAATAATTTGTAAGTACCATATTGCATATTCATGTGTTAAGTAATTGAGTTGATTTGTGTAGTTACTATTTTCTGCCTGCAGCTTGCTTTTCACACTCTCAATTCATCGTGGTCAGCTTATCAGTCCATTACATTTAAGCCTGATTTCTTTGATGTCTATACAGTTTCTGGTAACCAAGTCCAATGCAGTGTGCTTTTGAAGGTAAGGTGGTTTCTTTAACCATGTTAGATATTGTAATGGGATTTTTCAACTTATCAGTCTTGCTGACTTGACATCTTCAGGCCATTTGTTCTCTTCTTAGGGAACCTACTGCAAGTATTGACAATTTAAGTGTGAAGTTGCCTGATCCTGATGCATTGAAAGTGCAGTGGGCGTTGGAATGCTGTAGTGGTAAAGTACTTTCTCACATATCTTGTTTTTTTCTAATCCTATGGACTTATTAGGGATAGGGTGATGCAGACCCAATAGATTGGGGTAGAATGGTAAGATTGATTGGTGCTTAGACATCTATGATAGTGGTCACTGTCATATTTGCTGGAATATTATTTTATTTGACAAGGAATATGTTTTATTTCTACCATGTGCAATGCAATCAGGTAAAGGTTAGGAATGAAATAATCTTATGGTATTCTACAGATATCCTTTGAGAATAAAAATTTATTGCGAGATGTATCCAACACTGTCACTAGAATGACTATAATACATCAGAAATAGAGTAGCTGAATGTACCACCTACATGTCTTCTAGTCTTTGAACATTTCTACAATCAACAGGTCTTATTTAGTTTGCAGAAAAAAAGATGGGCTAGTACTAAATGTTATTTGATTCTAAAAACAATATTGTTCCATACGGGATAGGAAAATGTAAGAGAAATCCCCTTCTTTGTTTAGTAACATACATCACAAAAGGAGTATATGTAAGTTCGCCAAATGGTATTTTGAAGAAAATCCAAAATTATTGCTGAGGCCATGAACCCATGATGATCATTCAGACCAGAGAAGCTAAATATATGTGTGATGTAGTTAGGAGGATAATATATACCATAGAGGTATTTAGCCTAATCTCCAATGGCTACCTCCAATAAACCTTCATCCTACACAAGTCATTTAACATGTAGCTTTTGAATGAGTTATTCTCATTTAGATAAGACTATTCTAAATTTGGATTTTAGGCTAACTTTTTGAAAGCTCTAGATTTATGATCTCTTGTGCTATGGAAATGTTACTAGATAACTGTACCATGCAACTTTTTTATTATGCAATCTTCTTAGAAGGTTATTTGATTCAAACATTGATTTGAAACAATTTCATATTGTACATTTTGCAGGCATGAGGAAAACCTACTGGATTACTTGGAATGTTGAGCCCAACATACAATTTACTAAAGTGACACATTATGAGTAGTGGAAATAAAAGCAATGTCAAAACTTGGTCCACATATCCACAATTTACTGAAGTGACATGGGGAGGAAAAGTAACTTTAGGGGAGATAGTTAGATTAGATTGTTTCAAATATGCAGGTTAAGGGGAGTATGTAACTATATATAAAGGGAGACGAAATATTTCTTTGTATGTTAGAGAGTTACCGGTTAACATGATGTACTTTTTTAATCTTTAAACATTTTTTATGTTCCAATTCTATGTATTTTGGTTTGACTCTTGCTGAGTTGCGTAACCTTTTTTTAATGTTGAGCATGTTGAGTTTAATTACCATGTTGTGCTTGATTAATTAACATGTTTGTATGATGAATCCCATGATTAATTGATCAGTTTAGTCAAATCAGGACTATTAGTGTATGGTCAAGTTCTGTGGTTCAACTATTTTATGCTTGATCATTTTATTTCTTTTTATATTCTGTATTTGATGCGTTTAAGGAGGGTTTTATTTTTTGGGGAGGATAAACGACAGAATTTCATTTTAAAGATTTTTTTTTTAAATTTTTTATTTTTTTTATATATATATGGGGTTTGTTCTTGATTCCAGGTAAGACTTGTATTTCATCTAGTATCATGTCTCGGTTTCTAGCTTAGCTGTAAGTGGAGTTTATTGTCTTTCATAGGCTTGCATTTTTACTCGAGTCCATATTAGGGTGTTCTGTCATAAAATTTCCAAGGGGGCAATTTGTTATCAGTTTTAGTGTTGGCTAATTTCATAACAAATTTATTTGTAATTTGGGTTCTTACATTGTAATCTGCAGGGGCAATATAAAGGTTGAAATTTTGAAGCATCTATTCATCGTGTAAGTATGAAGACCTTGCTCATATGACTTCCAACAACTGATCAAGAGAAATTGAAGATTCAACCAGAAATTTTCAATTGACTCTTGAGAGATTAAAAATTTAATACTCTATTATGAAAATTTACAGTATGAAGACCTTGCTCGTATGACTTCCAACAACCGATCAAGAGAAATTGAAGATTCAACTAGAAAGTTTCAATTGACCCTTGAGAGATTAAAAATTTAATACTCTATCATGAAAATTTACAGATTTGGTTTCCAGGTTTGATTCTCTATCCTTACTTATATATAAACCATGGTTTTTTTTAGAGAGTTTCAACCTATGACCAAGACACCAATCAGTTTTTGGGATAAGTGGGATTGAACTCCAGATCTCTTATACAACAATCAGAGACTTTACTAGTTGAGCTAATTAGAACTCACGTTTGGCCTAGCTTTTAGAACTATGATATAAACCTTATTTTAATCATTATATCTATATATATTAAAAGCCAAGACTTAGATAAAATTTAATTAGAATCTATAATTGGAGTCTAATTTTGCCTCATGTGTCTCAAAAAATCTTAATCTTAGTGTTAGATGCCCACACTATAGTTATCCTTCCAAGTATATTGCAATAATTGAGAAATCCTTTTTTTTTAATGAATACAATGATTGGCCTTATACTAATATCTATGCCATGCACCTGGTATAGTTTCAATGTTTGTTAGTTTCTTCATGCTTTCAAAGAAAATTCCATCTGTCGTATTTGTCAAAAGCAAGTTTTCTCTTCACCAGAAGGCAGGAGGAAACACATATCTTCTCTTAGAATTCAATGTCTCACATGCTACCCCAGTTTGCTAGACGCATAGGATATGTAGTTTCATCTTCCCTAATACTTATTATTATTATTGTTGTTGTTGTTGTTACTAAATTGGATTTTTTTTTTTCCCTGATGGGATAAATTAGATAATGGTCACAAATTGCCAGAGGAAGGGAAAAGGGAAATAGATGAATGAGAAACTAGTTTTACACTTGAAACCTGATGTCATATTCATTTAAAATAAAGTAACTTATATAAGCTATATAAGCCTATCCCATTTACACCTTATTCCATGGTAGATGATCTACTGCTTACATATTCCTGTACTGTATACCATGTATGCCATCATATTTGTTCAAGGTAACACTACTCACCATGGAATTTGGGGGTTTTGCTCAGAGGGAGAGAGAAAGAGAATGGGGGGTGTTTGGTAATTTGGGTGGTTTTGGAGGGTTATGAGTAGGTGTGTTTGGAATTCAGTGTTAGATTGCTTTAGTTGAGAGTAGAATTTAGAATTTAGAATTTCACTGTTCGTTTTTGTTTGGTTTTGGGCTTTTCTTGTCTCTGCCAAGTTCAATTACTTGCTGCTGGGTTTTCAGACAGTTATAACTCCCAAGTTATGTTTTTTTTTTAATATTAAAAAAAAAAAATTGGTTTCCTATTCCAAGAAACCCTCATGGATTCGAGGTTATTTTTAGAAGCAAACGTTTGATGCTTCCGCATCTTGCATCAACTTACTACTAAAATTATTTTATTGTCCATCATTAAAAATTTGTCACATTGATATTTATGAATTTTACTGTGCCACTAGACTTATTTATTTAAATTAGCTTGATAGTTCAACCAAAAACAAGCTTGAGAGTTACTCAAAACCAAAAGAGAGAGAGAAAGAGAGAGGAGCGATACACCAATTCTACAATTTAGAGTTACAAGAAGAAGGAGGTTTTGCAATTTAAGGGAGGAGCCATGCCGGCAAGAGGCTAAGAAATTGATCAGGGAGTCGACACCAATGGGAGGAAAGAGTGAGAATGAAGCTGTTTATTTTTTTCGACCTTGTTTATGACTTGGCATGGTTCATATTTATACCATTAGAAACAACTGTGTTTATTTTCTGGTTTGGTATTGGTACGCCAAATACCAACTGAATTGGCTGGTTCGGTACAAAATTGACTACTTTACTTGTAACTCAATTGACACTCTTGATGTTTCCAACATAGATTTATAGAGTTCAAATTCTTCCTCCCCTAACTAACAAATTTGATATATATCGCCTCTAAATCCCGTGACGTTAATCTTAAATCCAACAGAAAATTCGACTAATATGCATTTCCCAACATTAACGGCTTCTGTTAAAGCAATTGTGGTTTGGTGTTTAACAATCAAAATGAAATCACTGTAGTCAATTTTGTCATTTTTATTGCTAGTACGGAAAGATGAATGGCCAGTTAATTCAACATAAGAGAAACTTTTCTGCATATAAGATAAAGAAAACCACAAAAGTCGCATTCTCCTCACTGTATTCAGATCATAGAATATTGTATTGCATTCAATAAATATGAATGGCCGAGATGAAACATTAAAAACTTAACTTATTATTTAAGCGGTCCGATAAGATAAAAATAATAACTTCTTAACTCTGTATCCTCTCTAGATAGGAAGGCTGGGACAACTGAAAGGGAGAGAGACATGATTGTCAGCTAAGTTTCATCATTCAAATTGTGAATATCATTGTCGTAACTTTTGAACCTTCTTGTCTAACTTTTGTCTTTGTTTCCCACTGGAAACGGGAAGCTTTATATTAGCAAAAGACTCGTGTTTATAGACACTGGGTTTACACATTGATTAGCTTTCTTGTAGATACGTTGAACTTCGTGAGCTCGTCATTTTTGGCTTAGGAGCTTTCAGCAATAAGAAAAAAATAGATGGCATATAAGAGCATTTGAATCTGCTCGAGCAAATCTTCTTGTCTATTTTAGTATATTTATTTTTAAAAATATCCAACGTCAAATTATCTATTTTATATTACATTTTATTAAAATATTAATTTTTCTTGATTTTACCATTGTTATTAATTCCATTACATTTTGCCTAAAACTGCCTGGAATTTTCCATTCTGATTAGTTCACCACCATAAGAAATCCACCCAAGGAAGAAATAATAAAGGATAAGCAATGATTACCACTTAAATGAATTAACCTAAAAGATACAAAGTAAGATTATCTCGCCAACTATTTTTTTCCTTTTCGTTTCACAACCCAAAGGCTGATTTCATTCAAACAACGCTCACTATATTATGTGATTTTCATCCATACAAGAGCTATGATTTATATAGGGAGAGGCAATTAGGCAGGAGCAGGAGCAGGACTAACCAATTAAAATTACACCTTCAGGCCCATTTAGAAAGCCTATGAGGCCCATTTATATATCAAGTGTATGCAGTGAGACGCTGGCAATTTGTGAGTTCTAGCTACCAATGTGTGGGGCTCACGGGATTTTACAAAAAATTGAGGCAAATGACCCTAATCAATGTTCCTAAATAGATCTTTGTGCTTGGAAACGATTTTAATTGGTAAAAGAAATATTCTTAAGAGAGTGAGAGATACGGTAGTAACAACGTCTTTACAACAAGAAAAGAGAAAACAATGGACAAGTGAAAAGTGAAAGACAAAAAGTTATATGCACAAGAAAAGAGGACAAGGAAACTCAAGAAAAATGAAAGGTAGAAGGTAACAAAAGTGCTACATCCAAATACAGAGATCAAATTCTTTGAAGCACATCATGACAGATTCAAACCCGTATGAATGCCTTCACCTTTTAAGTTGCCTTCTTTGAGTTCTTACAAACCAACATTGCATCTTCTCTGTCACAATGTTTCCAACAACCACCCCGATTATAAGGCCACTAACATATCCCGGGAGGATTATTTGCCAATCAAATTCAATGTGAAACCAAAGAGTCTTGAACTTCTTTGATGCCTGAAGAGGGTAGAGGCGCTTGCTCATGATTTTCACATTTCTTTGATAATGGATTTCCACATAATCCTAAATTTCCATCAAATGAACTATTCTCAAATGTATCAAATTGATTACCATGAGGTATAAGCCCTGTAAGTTGGTTATGCGAGACATTAAATGATTCAAGGAAAGTGAGTTGCGTTAGTTGCCATGGTATTCGTCCCGAGAGCTTGTTTTGAGAAAGGTCAAGCGACTCAAGAGTTGTCAAGTCTCCAAGTGACAGTGGGATATGACCAGTGAGGTTGTTGTTGGAAAGGTTGAGCAATTGGAGGCCATTTAAATTCCCAATGAATTCTGAAACCTTTCCATTGAATTCATTGCTTGAAAGATCAATAGCTGCGAAGACTTCTTTGATCTTTGAATACATTAATTCCCTGCCTTTGTTTATTATTTTCATCGAGTAAGGGTAATATTCGTACACATCATAACCAAATGATAGAACAGTTGTAAATTCCAGCATATATGTGAAGTTATCTGCATCAATTTTCTTCATATACTTCCAACTTTGGAAATATTCAAATGGCAACTTACCGGTAAATTTATTTGAGGAAAGATCAAGAATGTGCAACTTGGGAGATGCAAAGATGGTTGTAGGACTACCCACTACACCATAAAGTCCATTACGTCGAAGAATTAGTACCCTGAGTTCCGAAAGTGAACCCAACCAAGAGGGGAAAACATCATTGAGCTGATTGCTTCCAAGATTTAGAATCTCTAGCATTTTGCAATTTGATAATGATCTTGGTAGAAGCCCCTCAAATTGATTTTGGCTCAAGTCAATCATCTTCATTCTACTTCCCTTTGCACATAGTTGAGGAATCATGCCATGAAAGTTGTTGCCTTGAAGATTCAATATGCTTAAAGAGTTGCTAAAATTGCTCAAACAGTGTGGAAGTGTGCCCCTGAATTTGTTATTGGACAAATCAAGGGAATGAAGAGAACTAAGTTTGCAGATCAATGGTGAAACTTCTCCTTGGAGCATGTTGTCTGCAACCAAATAAACTAAGGTGGATGGTGGTGGAATTAGGGGTAATGCTCGTAAATTATTGGACCGAAGGTCCAAAATTTGTAGTTGAGGCCATGAAAAATTTTCAACATGTTGGTCAAAGCCTGTTAAAAAGTTGTGAGAAAAGTTCACCATCATCAAAGTTTCTTTACTTGTGTTCCATACCCATCTGGGTATTTGGCCTTGAATTTTGTTGTAGGATAGGTCTAGCCATCGCAACTGGTCTTGTTTGCGTAAGAAATTTGGGAAATTTCTCAAGTTGCATGAAGCCAATCCTAAAATCTCAAATTTATTTTGTGTTGCATTGGTACTGGTTTTGGTGAGGAATGATATTTTGTTCACTGATAGAGCTAGTATGGTTAAAAATTTGAGGTTGTTAAACATTTCCGAAGTCACTGTGCCACTCAAGTGGTTGTAGGAAAGGAAGAGTCGTTCAAGTTTCTTGAGTTCAAAAATTGAGATTGGAATTGAGCCTTCTAATTTATTATTCGGAAGGGACAAGGTAGTTAACTGAGTCAAGTTGGCAAGCCAAGAAGGGATTCGACCCATTAATTGAGTATCATACATGCTCAAACAATTAAGTTGGGTTAGATTTACGAAGGATGATGGAATCTCCATTGTTAAATTGATTCTATCAAGACGTAAATAAGTAAGTTTGCTCAACTTCCCAAGCCACGAAAAGGAAGAAGGGTTTGAGCTTCTAATAAAGCTATTGGTGAGATCTAGATATGTAAGTTGTGTAAGATTACCAAATGAAGGTGGAATTGACTCTGATAATTGACAATAAGAGAAGTCTAAATGATTCAAGGAAATAAGGTTTGACAACGAGGAAGGTATTTGTCCCACAAAAGAGTTATTAGAAAGTACCAGATAAGTGAGTCGAGTAAGGTTACCTAGTGAAGATGGAATGTGACCTGAGAAATTACAATCCCAAATCTGTAGTTCATTCAAGGAATTAAGGTTCCCAATTGAATCTGGCAGTTTTCCCGAGAAACTAGTACCACCGAGTGATAAAATTTTAAGGGGGTTGCTCGAGTAGAATTCAGGCAAATAGCCCATGAGATCTGGATTGTCATTTACCCAAAGATCCCGTACATTCGGTAGCTTGAAAATTCCGGGAGGGAATTCTCCATGCAATCCGCAACCAATCAAATAAAGTGTCCTCAAACATGACAAATTCCCTAAGATTTCTGGCACTGGAGATGATATCTGAACGTACCTGAGACTTAGATCTTTTAGCCTGGTTAAGTTTTGAACTAAACCTTGTAGACTTCTGAGATGTAGCTCAGAATTATTTGACAGATCAAGGAATGTCAACTTGGAAAGCTCTGAAATATTTAATGGAATTTGGCCAGAAAACGATGAAGAGGAGAGGTTGAGATATGTCAACCCAGAAAGACGGCCGAAACCAGATGGGATCTGAGAGGAATTGAAGTGGTTATAAGCAAGATTAAGCCTTCGAAGATGAACAAGGCTGAAGAGGCTGCTGTTGGAGAGCATAGAACCATAGAGACAGCTGCTACTGAGGTCAAGGCCAATCACATGACCAGTCTCCTCGTTGCACTCCACACCATCCCATGAGCAGCAATCTGTGTCTACCCCTTCCACTTTCCAATATGAAATCTTAGGAGGATAATCAGAAGGATCAGAGCAAGAATTCAGGTTCCAGTGAAAGCTTTGTTTGAATTGCAGCAAGGCAGAGCTCTCATCATCATGGCAGAGTACTGGCTGCCTAGAAGCAAAACAATTAGTGGCAATAGCATGCAACAGTGGAATTAAAATTAGCAAGCGTGTGGACATCAAGTAACACAAGAATGACGCCATTAATAATGTGTCTTTAACAGCTTTTTCTTTTCTTTTTTGAGAATGTATCTTTAACAACTAACTTAAATATGCAAGGAAGTGAATTACATTGCTTATATAGACATGAATTGAAGTCATGATTTATCAAAATGAATACGTAAGGGCACGCGTGTTCAGGCTATGACATATTAACATATATTTGATTGGCCTAGGCCCTAGAGTGGACCCCAATAACTGGGAATCACTTTACAAGTCAAGTCGTCTCCATTATCTCTGTGCAGTCATGATTGAGCATCGATGTTTCACTTGTTGGTGCACTACCGTATTGCACCTAGTGCAATAGCATTGAATGGCTAAGATTGAAAGTTGAAATCTTAACCATTAAATTAAAAAAATTTTAAAAAAGTGTTAAAAATTTAAATTTAAAAAATAAGATTGTAAAAATTAATGTGAGATGAATTAGTGGTATCACACCTATCGCAATACTCTAAGTACTGCATCGAATCCAAATCCCCTGTGTAATGGTTTTTGTGGGATGACCTACAAATATATCAGTCTTTTTTTCTTCCTATGTTTGGTTAGGGTGTTTAATCGATAGTTTCAATGTTTTAAAACACTGAAAATTGTAGGTCCTAAAAAAACAACCCATTTGGTAGGTGTAATTTTTATTGGAGTATCTAAGTTACATTACTTAGTTTAAGTTATTTTTAAGTATTGAATTTAGAAAACTCTTCGTACTAATGTTCAGTTTTTAAACAATGTTATTTAATAACACTTTTGTGAATATTTTATGAACTGTAAGTCCCACTTATTAGACTATAGGTCATCACTTTAAAATAAATAAAAATAAAAATAAAAACAAACACACGTACCAAACACACAATTATGTTTTTTCACTTTTAAAAAGAGATTACTAGAAATATAATATCAAACACATTTTTTGAATTATGAGTACTTTAAATACGTGTTTTCACAACACTTTTTAAATTACAACACTTTCTTCACTTTTGAAAATATATTATTAGAAATATAGTATCAAACACATTTTTTGCATTATAGTACCAAACACAATTTTTATCTCTTTTTTTTCAAAAAAAAATTATACCAGTACTTAGTATTTACATTATTTTTTTTAATTTTAGCTTATTGATTTTAAGCTTTATTGATAATATTTAGATAGAGACGATTCTAGGATGTAGTTGTATGACAACAACTAACTAATATAATCTTTTATCTAAATTTTATATAGGTTGCATATTTTGTTAAAAAAAATATTATTATTTTATCTAAATATTGATAAAAACAAATAAAGTGTTGTTTCTATCTAAAAATTATTGCAATTTGGTGTAATCATTTGACGCATCCACGATTTCTATGCCATTTTTGCAATTTGGTAACCATTTGACGCATCTGCGATTTCTATGCCAATTTTGCAATTTGGTATCGCTATATGGCGCAACTACGATTTTTAAGCTCAACTTTATATAATATGATATAAAAAAATGATAAAAAAATCAATTGTTTTTTTTTTTTTTTCCATTAAAATTTCTAAATATATTTCTTAAGCCAATAAACTTAGGGCATTCATTGATAACTTTTCACTAAGAAATAATACCAATAGCACAAAGATTTCAATCTTAATTAATTTGAGTATCCCTTATTATTATGATCCCAGACCTCTTCTTTTACTTTCCAAACACTAGTCCTCAAGGCCTCAATCACTCTATCACATTCATCATAATCTCTTCTCACCCCAACCATCACTGAAAACGAGATTGCATTACATTTGTACTAGATTGCATTAATTACATACATAACATCTACCGATAAGTCTATGGATTAGGTACAATAGATATATCGATAAGTCCACAGACGTAACTTTTATCATAACTTTGTGCACTCTGTAAGTGATGGAAAATGATATTTATACTGATATCATTGTTACCTTAAACTTCATTGACAATAATTACCACGACTTGGTGCACAATAGACTCTATGAGTGATTGAAAATTATAAATGTACAATAGATATATCGATAAGTCTACAGACATAACTTTTACCATGACTTTGTGCACTCTGTAAGTGATGGAAAATGATATTTATACTAATATCATTATCACCATAAACTTCATTGACAATAATGACCATGACTTTGTGCACGATAGACTCTATGAGTGATTGAGAATTATAAATGTACAATAGATATATAGATAAGTCTACAGACATAACTTTTACCATGACTTTGTGCACTCTGTAAGTGATGGAAAATGATATTTATATTGATATCATTGTCACCTTATTAAACTTCATTGACAATTAATAATTACCAAGACTTTGTGCATGATAGACTCTGTGAGTGATTGAAAATTATAAATGTACAATAGATATATCGATAAGTCTACATACATAACTTTTACCATGACTTTGTGCACTCTGTAAGTGATGGAAAATGATATTTATACTAATATCATTATCACCATAAACTTCATTGACAATAATTACCATGACTTTGTGCACGATAGACTCTGTGAGTGATTGAGAATTATAAATGTACAATAAATATATGGATAAGTCTACAGACATAACTTTTACCATGACTTTGTGCACTCTGTAAGTGATGGAAAATGATATTTATATGTGAGAGACCGCGCCCCCGGCCCCCTTTTTTATAGGAGTGTTGGGCCAAACCCACGTGAATGGGTGGAGTCGTGTTATTGCCTCTCAAAATGGAGGTTCGACTAGTTATATTTACCCCTTTAGATTAAGGGTCTAACAATGGAGTCGCCACTTATTTAATTATTGGAAAAATAAGAAAATCATAATAAATAAAAAAATTCCTCATTTTATTAATTTGAAATCTACATTGATCATAGGAAAATTACATGGCTTTGGTCCTAGACACAATCTAAGATAAAGTACATGGCTTTGTTTCCTAGTTACAATCTAAAAATCGAAAATTACATGGATAAGCACTTGATCTACTAACCCTTGATCTAAGTTCGGAGGCTATGTTACAAAGTGGGAAGGTGTTAGGCACCCACCTTGCCCGGTGAAACCGGTCTTCTAGACTATGGTGGCCAACATTCATATCATATCATCCAATATGTCAATCAATTTGCATGTTGAATTTGATGTGTATGCATGTGATAAACCCTAATTCAATTTATTGAGTGTTACATTTGGATTGAAAAATAAATTCTAGTGAATGTGTGTGGATGGTGATATCCTAGATTCAAGAATTTGAAAGAATTATGAAACAAACATGTTTTTCATATTTTTGACGTGGATTTAAGATCAAAACTAGTGTTTATGCATGAACATGTGATGAACAACCAAGAACATGTGAAGAACACATAAGAACATTTAAGAACATTCAAACATATTCAAGAGAATTTAAATAATTATTATCATGCTTTAATCCTAAACTCTCATCATGGAAATACAAAAAACAATTAGGGAAAGGGATTATACCTTTATGCAAGATCCATATGGTGGAGGAGGAGACTTTTGAGGGAGATCCTATGGGTGGAGGAAAAAAAAAGAAGAACTAGGAGAGAGAGAGTGAGTCTCACTCAATATCTTGAGTCTCAGGAAGACCAAGATATGACAAGACTACTCTACTTCACTAGAACTCAAGAGAGGAGAAGAGAGGGGGTTTTGGTGTGTCTAGAATGAATGAGAGGAAGGGTTTATATAGTAGTAATGGAGGGAATATGAATGGAATGCCATTTAATGAGGGTTGACAAGGATTATGAACCTAGACCTCATTTTAGCCTTGGGAAAAATCTGGTGCATTAAATGGAGAGATTGGTGGGAGTGGGGAGCAAGCCAAAATTCGGTTTTCCCGTAACTGCTGTAATAGCCTATGGAGCCAATTTCAAAAAATCATATCTGACTCAATTCTGATCGGAATTGTCTCATTCTTGTGCTCAAATTGAAGCCCCGAATGTCTAGTTTCTGGGAAAATTAACCTCATTCACAGATTCAAAATATTCTGAGAGATATCGATGAAATAGTGAGCAGAGGTCATTTGTTAGAAAATGGTTTCAGCACAATTAACATTAATAGGTCCCAAATTAGTCCCCAATTAACATTAAATGGCTCCAATCACTCCAATTTCAGACTTAATTGGTTCCAAATTTACACTAATTAAAAGATAATTGCACAAATTACTCATTGAAGAATTAATGTTTAACTATCTAATTAATTAGGTGTATGCAACCTCACCATAAAATGTAATCCTAACCAATTAAATTATGACACATCATTGATCTCCAATTGATTACACTTATAACCAATTAAAATCAATTGTTCATAATCACATATAGTCGAACTCAATTTGTGATAGTGCATCTTAGCCATTAAAACTTGACTTGATGATAACTTTCAATCTAATGGTCCGATTAGGGCTTATGACCAGTTGATTTGATCGTTACAACATCAAGATAATTTTGGTGAAGTGAGATTAAGGATCTAATGGCCAGAATCAAGATGCATATTTATGAGGTGAAAGAACCCCTTTTACCCTCCATGTGAGGTTAAATGCGGGTTGCAAAATGGGGTGTCAACAGAATGCCCCTCATTGGCAGAGCTTGAAAAGCGAATGTCAATGTATGAAAGAGACACCTAACCTTGCAATCAGTATTTAACCGTGGTGAGTGTATGATGCATGTAGATGAAAATGCAAAAAGTCATGTTATGAATCAAAATGTGGACCGAATCTCGAGGGAGATTGCCTACGTACCTCTTGGTGGGAGGATCAGGTCCAAACGTAGTTCATCCATGAAATTTTTTTTTTTTTTTTTTTTTTTTTGGAATAAGTACAAGACATGCTTACCTGAGGTCAAAAAAAGAAAAAAAAAAATGGAAGACCAAGGATCCTGGCTCATGTTTTCAGAGACCTAGGATTTTTGGGTCTTGGCTGGTGTTTTCAGAGGACCAAGGGTTTTTTGGGCTTTGGCTCATGTTTTCAGAGGACCAAGGGTTTTTTGGGCTTTGGCTCATGTTTTCAGAGGACCAAAGGTTCTGGATCCTGGCTCATGTTTTCAGAGACCTAGGATTCTTGGATCTTGGCTCATGTTTTTAGAGGACCAAGGGTTTTTGGGCTTTGGCTCATGTTTTCAGAGGACCAAAGGTTCTGGATCCTGGCTCATGTTTTCAGAGACTTAGGATTCTTGGGTCTTGGCTCATGTTTTCAGAGGACCAAGGGTTTTTGGGCTTTGGCTCATGTTTTCAGAGGACCAAAGGTTCTGGATCCTGGTTCATGTTTTCAGAGACCTAGGATTCTTGGGTCTTGGCTCATGTTTTCAGAGGACCAAGGGTTTTTGGGCTTTGGCTCATGTTTTCAGATGACCAAAGGTTCTAGATCCTGGTTCATGTTTTCAGAGACCTAGGATTTTTGGATCTTGGCTCATGTTTTCAGAGGACCAAGGGTTTTTGGGCTTTGGCTCATGTTTTCAGAGGACCAAAGGTTCTGGATCTTGGCTCATGTTTTCAGAGGACCAAGGGTTTTTTGGGCTTTGGCTCATGTTTTCAGAGGACCAAAGGTTCTGGATCCTGGCTCATGTTTTCAGAGACCTAGGATTCTTGGATCTTGGCTCATGTTTTCAGAGGACCAAAGGTTCTGGATCCTAGCTCATGTTTTCAGAAACCAAGGATTCATGGATCTTTTGACTCATGCCGATGTGTATGGGCCTTTTACCCTAGTACTTGGAAAATAAATATTTTCAATTAGTAACAGAGTTATTCATTGAAAAGAATTCGGCATACCTGGCAAATGCCCCTAGTTTAGGACATATTCCATGCTTCGATGAATGCTGAAGGTAGACAGTCGACTTGATGTTGCACCACTGGAGAATGTGGAAGAAGATCATAGCTTTCTGTTCTGGAAGAAGAATTTAATGAAGATTTTTTTTTTTTTTAATTTGAAATCCTGAATTTTTTGAAGGAATTGAAAATTTTGATTGATGAAATTTTTTTTTTTTTTTTTGAAAAATTTGGAAATCTTGAATTTTTTCAAAGAATTGAAAATTTTGATTGATGAAATTTTTTTTTTTTTGAAAAAATTTGGAAATCCAAAATTTTTTGAAGGAATTGAAAATTTTAATTGATGATTTTTTTTTTTTTTGAAAAAATTTGGAAATCCTAAATTTTTTGAAGGATTTGAAAATTTGATTGATGATTTTTTTTTATATGGTAACCTAAGAAGTATGAGCCCAATGCCCCTAGTACCTAGGCCTTTTTTTTGAAAATTTCCTTCTTTTTTTTTTTTTTTTTTTTTTTTTTTTTGAAATATGAAGATTTTTTCATTATCAAAAAGTGAGGAAGATGAAGATGAAGATGGAATAAAAGTGATGAAGATTTATTCATGATGACCTTTTTTTTTTTTTTTTTTTTTTTGAAAAAGCTATCCTTTGAATGAGAATAACTTTGGATGGAAGTTGATGCGGATTGCTGGATAAGTCCTTGCTTAATTCCTGAAAAAAGATAATTTCAATTAGTAATGGATTTATTCATTGAAATGAATTGGAAGTACTTACCCAATGCTCCTAGTTTAGGGCATATTTCATGCTTAGATTGAAGCTGAATTCATTTGATGTTGTGACCATTGGGGAACATGAAAAAGGATCATGGTTCGCCATCCTTGGTTCCTACAACAAGACTTTCTTTCTCTAGCTTGTTAGAAACCAATTATCATAAAAACTTGCACACAATATAAATAGGCCAATGCTCGAAGTTTAAACATGCTTAATGCAAACAAATGGGCTTAACCTAACATGCACCCAAACAATTTTGTCACATTGTTTTGACTTTGTTCTCCAAGGTTGTTTGAGTGAATGAGACCAGGCCTCTGTAAGGCTGCCTACGTACCTCTCTCATAGAGGATCAGGTCAAGACATAGTTCAAGAGAACTGGATTTTGAAAAAGAATGATTTTTTTTCTTTTAATGAACAAGAGGTGATCTTTTGAACAACCATTTTAGCAAATCAAAGTGTTTAAGAATCAAACAAATCTCTTTGATTGGGAAGGATCAAGATCATTAAACTCATGTAATCAAATTTGCTTTATCCTTTTGAACATCGTCAGATTAAGTCTCCAAAGGCAATCAAGAAATGAAATGAATCACATTGTTGGGTGCAAACAAAGAGAGTGTCCCAGGTTTGGAAGTTCTTTTGAGTCATTTTGAGGATTTGCGACTTTGAGAAATTTTGTCCTCGGACATATCATCCTGTGGGGTTTGACAATTTTAAGCATTTTTCCTTTTTAATTCAAGAGAAAAATATTATTAGAGTTTAAGATGCGCCTACAATTAGCAAGACTTTAAGGAGGTCTTATTCATGGGTTGCAATGCAGGCCGGGTTTAGGTTATGAAATGAATGATATAAAAAGGCTCAAAATTCCCTATGATGTTCCCCCGAGTATGCATTACTCAAAAATCAAGTATTGGAGGAGTTTTCCCATTTCTTCTTTGCCATCTTCTCACTAGCCTCCATTGATCACTTGTATCAACATTTGTTTTTATGCTCATTCCCTTGAATCATGCCTCTAGACTTTCTTCTTGTTACATCTTCAAGTTTTCAATTTGCTAGGATTTTCCTTTTTTTTTTCTTTTTTTTTCTTTTTTTTTTCTTTTTTTTTTTTCTTTTTCTTTTTGGCCCTAACTTTTGCCTAGACCTCCCTTTTGGGTTTTTAGCCTAGCGGGCTTTTTTTCTTTTTTTATTTTTTATTTTTTTTTTGTGGGCCCTAGCTTTTGCCTAGACTGCCTTTTTGGGTTTTCAGCCTAGTGGGCTTTTTTTTTTTTTTTTTTTTTTTGCTGTCTTTCATCTCTTGATTGAATGAACTTTTTGGGGATCTTTTGCCTCCCTTGTTTTTCTCAGCTTAAGTCATTTTGATGCATTCTCTATACATCTTTCTTGCCTCGATGCATTTGCACATTTCTATGCTTGATGAATTTTTTCCTTTTTTGATGAACTCTCTTTTAGATGAATCTTGTATTCCTCTTGGCACGATGAATTTTAGGCTCTTCAAACTTGATGCACACTTTTTTTTTCTCACATTGATGGAATTTCATTTCTCTTTTCTTGATTGAGTGAAAGCTCATTTTTCTTTGATGATCTCTTATCTTTAGCTTAATGAATTCTCTTCTTGTCTTTCATGTCCTCTAGGAGAGCTTTATCAATTAGCTTCAAAGCTCAAGGTCGACTCCTCCTTAACATGAGGTTTAAGCATACATACTTTGAATCTTCCCACCCTAGGTTTAGATTTTAGCGGGTTCATGTGAAAAAAAGGCTAAGTGTTTAAAGGCTCAAATGGACTTGCAATGGATGATGATCATTCTAGGTATTAAGGTATAATATATTGTTTTACCAAAGACGGCCTCCTATCCCTAGCAATGCTTGCTTGTAGGCACAATGACTTAAGCTCTTTTAATAAATTCATCTTAAAAGAAAAAGTATGAATGCTCTAATGTTGTGAAACAAAAGATCTTTGAAAATTGGTTTGAGTGCATGGTTTCTTGGGATTTTTCGATCGATGGATTCTTTATGATTGCCTTTTAAGACCATTTCTTCTTATATTCTAAGTCAAGTAGCAAAAGTCTTTATATGGATTAAATGAAATTAATCATTCCTTGGTACAATTTGATTGCTCAAGCCTTTAAACATCAAGATATAGAAAATGTTTTGTCCAAGGGATCCTTATGTACCATTTTGAAAAGGAGACTACTTTTTTTTTTTTTTTTTTAATCTTGAAAGAAAAAAATTGGGACTTTTTGGAAAAGTCACTAGGAAGTTCAATGGTCCTAGTTCAAAGAATTTTTTTTTAAATGACTTAAGGGCTCAATGCCCCTAGTCCAAAGACCCTTTTTTTTTTTTTAATTTTTCTCTATTTTTGGGAAAGATTTAGAAACCTTGAAAAAAAATTTTGAATTTTTAAAAAAAAATATATATACATGAACAAAGTACATCAAATGCTACATGGATTTTTAGAATTCAAAGAAACATAGAAACATGGAATAAACTAACAAACTTTAAGCTTAACCATGATGTTGCAAACCAAATGTGGAGTGAGGCAAAGTTAGGCCACTTGCTTCTTCTTGGTCCATTTAGGATGCTTGAACCTTGATTGTGATGAAATGGCTTGGGCTTGCACTTGGAAGGCTTGAACCTTGATTTTGATCTTTTGGTATTTGCTTGAAATGGCTTGGGCTTACACTTGGAAGGCATGCATCTTGTAAGCTTTTGGCCTTCAATGTTGATCATGTCTATACACCTTCGATGGGCTCAAGTGTTGGGCTTAGACTCATTCAAGAAACAATTTTGGGCTTCACTACCAAGTAGAGTTCAATCATAGGCTTTTGGGCTTGAGTTAATTCACAACATACAAGGTTCAAACAATCATGATGAGCTCAAGTGTTGGACTTAAGTCATCATGGTTCAAACAACGGCCAAACAAATGCGTAATGAAATGTAATTTACATGGACCGACCTAAAGGTAGGTTCTTTGGGTCATTACAACATAGGTAGAAGGTAGGTTAAAGGTCCCCACAAGCTAGGACGTCGTACCTCCCAACTTGTGACGCCAAGAGCGCCGCGTTGGTCCGAACGGTACAGTTTTTCCTTATGAACCACCATGGCATAACCATGATGATCCTTGTCGCGGTGGGTGGTAGGTTCACCGATGGGTATGTGAGTCTTAGGAAGACCACAATCCACGGCTAATACTACCGGGCTTCCGGGCTAGCACACAAATAAAATAAATTTCATTCAAGCAAATGATGCATGACATGCAAAATAATGACATATTAGACATATTATATACAAAAAGCAATAAACAAACAATGACATGGTTGGCCACCATAATCTAATTGAAGTCTAGCCCTCAATATCCCCAGTGGAGTCGCCACTGTGAGAGATCGCGCCCCCGGCCCCCTTTTTTATAGGAGTGTTGGGCCAAACTCACGTGAATGGGTGGAGTCGTGTTATTGCCTCTCAAAATGGAGGTTCGACTAGTTATATTTACCCCTTTAGATTAAGGGTCTAACAATGGAGTCGCCACTTATTTAATTATTGAAAAAATAAGAAAACCATAATTAAAAAAAAAAAATTCCTCATTTTATTAATTTGAAATTTACATTGATCATAGGAAAATTACATGGCTTTGGTCCTAGATACAATCTAAGATAAAGTACATGGCTTTGTTTCCTAGTTACAATCTAAAAATAAAAAATTACATGGATAAGCACTTGATCTACTAACCCTTGATCTAAGTTCGGAGGCTATATTACAAAGTGGGAAGGTGTTAGGCACCCACCTTGCCCGATGAAACCGGTCTTCTAGACTATGGTGGCCAACATTCATATCATGTCATCCAATATGTCAATCAATTTGCATGTTGAATTTGATGTGTATGCATGTGATAAACCCTAATTCAATTTATTGAGTGTTACATTTGGATTGAAAAATAAATTCTAGTGAATGTGTGTGGATGGTGATATCCTAGATTCAAGAATTTGAAAGAATTATGAAACAAACATGTTTTTCATATTTTTGACGTGGATTTAAGATCAAAACTAGTGTTTATGCATGAACATGTGATGAACAACCAAGAACATGTGAAGAACACATAAGAACATTTAAGAACATTCAAACATATTCAAGAGAATTTAAATAATTATTATCATGCTTTAATCCTAAACTCTCATCATGGAAATACAAAAAACAATTAGGGAAAGGGATTATACCTTCATGCAAGATCTATATGGTGGAGGAGGAGACTTTTGAGGGAGATCCTATGGGTGGAGGAAAAAAAAAGAAGAACTAGGAGAGGGAGAGTGAGTCTCACTCAATACCTTGAGTCTCAGGAAGACCAAGATATGACAAGACTACTCTACTTCACTAGAACTCAAGAGAGGAGAAGAGATGGGGTTTTGGTGTGTCTAGAATGAATGAGAGGGAGGGTTTATATAGTGGTAGTGGAGGGAATATGAATGGAAGGCCATTTAATGAGGGTTGACAAGGATTATGAACCTAGACCTCATTTTAGCCTTGGGAAAAATCTGGTGCATTAAATGGAGAGATTGGTGGGAGTGAGGAGCAAGCCAAAATTCGGTTTTCCCGTAACTGCTGTAATAGCCTGTGGAGCCAATTTCAAAAAATCATATCTGACTCAATTCTGATCGGAATTGTTTCATTCTTGTGCTCAAATTGAAGCCTCGAATGTCTAGTTTCTGGGAAAATTAACCTCATTCACAGATTCAAAATATTCTGAGAGATATCGATGAAATAGTGAGCAGAGGTCATTTGTTAGAAAATGGTTTCAGCACAATTAACATTAATAGGTCCCAAATTAGTCCCCAATTAACATTAAATGGCTCCAATCACTCCAATTTCAGACTTAATTGGTTCCAAATTTACACTAATTAAAAGATAATTGCACAAATTACTCATTGAAGAATTAATGTTTAACTATCTAATTAATTAGGTGTATGCAACCTCACCATAAAATGTAGTCCTAACCAATTAAATTATGACACATCATTGATCTCCAATTGATTACACTTATAACCAATTAAAATCAATTGTTCATAATCACATATAGTCGAACTCAATTTGTGATAGTGTATCTTAGCCATTAAAACTTGACTTGATGATAACTTTCAATCTAGTGGTCCGATTAGGGCTTATGACCAGTTGATTTGATCGTTACAACATCAAGATAATTTTGGTGAAATGAGATTAAGGATCTAATGGCCAGAATCAAGATGCATATTTATGAGGTGAAAGAACCCCTTTTACCCTCCATGTGAGGTTAAATGCGGGTTGCAAAATGGGGTGTCAACATTATATTGATATCATTGTCACCTTATTAAACTTCATTGACAATTAATAATTACCAAGACTTTGTGCATGATAGACTCGGTGAGTGATTGAAAATTATAAATGTACAATATATATATCGATAAGTCTACAGACATAACTTTTACCATGACTTTGTGCACTTTGTAAGTGATGGAAAATGATATTTATATTGATAGCATTGTTACCTTATTAAACTTCATTGACAATTAATAATTACCACGACTTTGTGCACGATAGACTCTATGAGTGATTGAAAATTATAAATATATAATAGATATATTGATAAGTCTACAGACATAACTTTTACCATGACTTTGTGCACTCTGTAAATGATGGAAAATGATATTTATACAAATATCATTGTCACCTTAAGCTTCATTGACAATAATATTGTTTTTCACTCTTACATTACAAGGTTGCTGCTCTTAAATATTTCTTTGCAAGTTGCTAGGCCAAAGTCAATATAAATTAAATTGCTACAGAAATCTAGAAGCCATTATTGATCACCTCCAAGGCTTTGATAATTAATTAGTTGAAAATTGACCCTGTATGAATGACAAACATTCCCTAATTTCCAACTATTTAACGGATTAGATTTTATTTCTTGTATTTAACATTATTGACATTTTATTTAAAGCTTTATATGAAACAGATACAATTTTAAATCTATAATATTCAATCCAGATATCCATTGAAATTGAAGAACGACTTATCCCTTTTGAGCTTGTGTCCTCTAAATCTTTAACATGCATCAAACAATCCATTATGAGGCATACTGAGTGTTAAATATATTATTAGTAACACAATGTGTTATACTATGTTGTATATGCTAGAGTGGATGCGGAAGGGAAAGCATAGAATAGGAACACCGAGAACACGAGGGTTACGTGGTTCAGCCTTGTCGGCCTACATCCACGGAGGAATCCCTTAATGGTTACATCTTTATTATGTAGGAGTGTAGTACAATAACCAGTGTTACAATAAACCTTAACATGAGTGTATATAGGCGACTAAACCCTAGATTACTAGTACAAGCAAGAATGGGCTTGGGCCTATTACATTGGGCTAATATGTGTCTAATATATATCTCTAACACCCCCCCTCAAACTCAAGATGGAAGCTCGATGAAGGCTTAAGGTTGGATAAGCATGAGAAGATCACTCAGAGATGCCTTGAAGAATGCCTTTGAAGAAACCGTAATGAAGAATGTGTTAATTGACCAATTTCAGAGTTTCAATTGAAGAAACGAAGTCTAAAATCGAAATCTACGTGAAAAACTGAGCAAGATAGGCCCTTTCGAAAATTTTGACTTTGGTCAAAAGTCAATGCAAAAGTCAAAGTCAACTGTCTAGGGTCAAAGTCAACGATCAGTGCTTCACGGGTCAGATCCGGGTGGTCCGGGTCGGGTCAGTCCTATCAGTGATCAGCTAGGTGATGTGGTGCTAACGAGGCGACACTGTTGACATGGCTAGCGACGTGGCTGATGACGTTGTGATAAGCTAGATTAGGGCTGACGTGGCAACGACTTGAGTGGTGCTGATGTGGCAAGATGACGTCATCAGATGACGTCAAGATGACATCAATAGCAGTTTTCGGCGAGTGTGGCGCGTGCAATAGTCTACCGACGCGTGCAGGAGATGCCAGAAACTCTGGCGGCGCGTGTCTTTGTTTCGACTGCCGGGCTTTTCGGGTTTTGTAGATCGGAGGGTTGCGAGGCCGACAAAGCGGCGCGTGTACCATAATCCAGTCTAAATCTGAGAACTTCGGCGGCGCGTGGGAGGAGCAACCGGAGGCTTTGTCAGCGCGTGGAGGCGCGTGCAGTGGCCGTTAGATTCCAGGTTCCTGGGTTTTGGTCGCGATATGTCGTGGAGTGCTTCTGTCTTGTTGGTTTCACCAGGCGAAGGATTGATTTTCACAAATCTGAGATTGATGTTACGGGTTTGCTTGAGTTTGTGGATCTTGGACACAGCATTGAGCCACGGTGGCTGCGAGATGCCATGGACTCTAAATCCAGCAGACAAACATGTGTGACTTCTGATGGTGATGTGCACATGAGAATCTTCTTAGCTTGCTAGAGATGTTTGCTTGATGCCAAGAAAGAAGTTTGGCTCTAATACCATGTTAAATATATTATTAGTAACGCAATGTGTTATACCATGTTGTATATGCTAAAGTGGATGCGGAAGGGAAAGCATAGAACAGGAACACCGAGAACACGAGGGTTACATGGTTCAGCCTTATCGGCCTACATCCACGGAGGAATCCCTTAAGGGTTACATCTTTATTATGTAAGAGTGTAGTACAATAACCTGTGTTACAATAAACCTTAACATGAGTATACATAGGCGACTAAACTCTAGATTACTAGTACAAGCAAGAATGGGCTTGGGCCTATTACATTGGGCTAATATGTGTCTAATATATATCTCTAACACTGAGGATCAAATCTATCCTCAAAATTTGGTAACAAAATCCAAAATTATGAAGCGACAAGCTAATTAAAAGTTGATAAATGACTTGATTTTACTAACTAGGTAGTCTTCAGTTTTGTTTTGAGATGATTTTCATTTATTTTCTGCTTGCCTTAGAAAAATAAAATGGCCAAGTTAATGAACCAGGGAATGTAACGTCCTAATTTCAAACGAATTAAACAAAGATGTATATGTCTTTGTTACCTCTTGAAGTCTAGAAGCCAATGTTGACCCATCGCATGTGTCCTATCAAGCATACATCAAACAATAAATTGGGATAAACCTTTCCTCACGTTATGACCAGCAGTTTTAATGTTTAGAGAACGTAGGCTATTTTGATGATCTCGAGAGAGGGAAAGTTTAGAAACCAATGTAAAGAATCATGAAAAATAAAATATCTGCAAGAGAAATGTGGGATTTGTGCTAGGCGTACACATGTGAGTGTGATCTCACATTGAATAATGATAATAAAAAATAAGTGCCAATTGAGTTATAAAATTATAAATTAAACATATATATTTAAATATTTTCTTTTCATTTTAATGGTTTGCAAACATGTATATCCAAGTATCAATATTTTGTTGATGTTTGATTTTAATTTTTTTACTTATTTTGAGAAAGGCTTGGTGTTTTCTTCCTCATTTATTAATGAGATAGTAGTCGCAAACCTACATGTATAATTTTTTTATGATAGTATAATTTAAATTTTCAATATTAAATAGTATAAGTATTTTCTATATTCATAAGTTTTATGTAATGGAACATAATATATATATATATATATATATATATATGAAAAACGTAATTTAATAAAAATAATTAAATTACATAATTATAATATTTTTTTATATAAATGGATCGAGAAGATGTTATAAAAGAAACTTTATTTTAAATATACCATAGTCGGTTGACTAATTTGAATATATCCAAGAATATTTAAAAAAAAATGTATACCTCCATTTCATGGAACGCATGTAACATGTTATATTAAGTTTTACATAAGTTTAGAATTGTAGCATTTTTTATATTCTAAAAAAAAATTGTAGCATTTTTTTTCTTTCCCAGCATAAGTATAATGCCTATATTATTGAAACTTGAAATTTAAGGTAATTTTTTTGAATATTTATCATTTTATTACCTTTTTTATGGGCCATATATCTAATTTCAAATGTTTATTTTGTTTGTGTATTTTGGCCAAAAACTAAATAAAAAACTGAAAAGGCAACCTGTAAAAGGAATTGATTTAAGGTCCAATTAGTTCAAAATGGACCAAATTAATAGACCAATTGCACCGAAATTAACAAAATGAACCAAAGTGGACTGAATTGGATCGAAATAATCTAAATGGACTGAGTTTGACCAAAGCGAACCAAAGTGGACTAAATTAGACTGAATGGACCAAAGTAAACCAAAATGCTACGAGAATATAACTTAACAGGAGCGTTACAACAATAAATTGTATGATTCAGTCATATATAGATTAGTCATTAGCGCCTTTGGCTTAACTTTTTTTTTTTTTTTTCCAATTAATTTATTAGTTTATTAGTCTATATGTTGAAAATTTGACACACTACTAATTTTGGAATTAGAAAGAAGTTGAAGTAATTAGCATTTGATGGAAATTATAGTATTTCAATAGTTTCCTTCAAATAATCTACCATTATCTCTTTTTGTTGAATGACTCTTTCATAATCTATTTTCATGATTGTGTTGTTCAAATGATGAGTCATGACCGCTTCTGTAACATGCTTTATTTACCAATTTTGAATTTCTTGTATGAAAGTGCATATTATTTTGAATGGGGCTTAAAATTTTCAAAAGCAAAAAACAAAACTCAATCAAACTAAAAACAACAAACAATTGTCAAGAGCCTTGTAACTTAACTAATTGATATCTTTAAATGTTTCTAATGAAAATATCTATGATTTAAATGCCCTCATCCTCAACTATCGATGTATTAAAAAAATGAAGAAACAATTGTGAGAGAATTTTGGGACTAAAAACCCTAGAATGAAAGAAGGGTGAATAGAGGAGACAGCCCAGAGAGACTGAATAAATTAGTTTTGCGATTATTACCACATTGAAATATCAACTTATTGATCCGTTTATTAACATTGTTTGAAATTAGAACCTCTAATCGAAGATGCTATCTCCTTGTCTGACATATGTATATATGTGATTGGGCGAATTCAGATCTTGCTTCTCATGATTATAAGTGCCTTCATTCTTGGCATGAAATAATTGTATTCTTTGTTGATTGTTTTGGATTCTGCAGAAGCATAAGGGCAAAGGGTTTCTATAATTTTCACATCCTTTTAATTTCTTCATAATTTCTGACATATAAAACATGCGATGGTTTGAATATGAGGCTTTTTTTACCCCTCAGCCACTCACATGTGTGTGTGTGTGTTTTTTTTTTTTGGGTGTGTCTGCATGCATAACCATGTATTACGCATAACCATGGTCCCAATTAGGGCTGTCCATGACCTGCCCGGCCCGACCAAACCGCCCGAAACCCGATCACCTTCACCCGAAACCCTCGGATCAAAGCTTGTTTACGGTCGGACGCGGGTTGCCAGCGCAAGCACCCGAGACCATCGGTTCGAGTTGCAGGTTGGCTGTCTGAGAAACAAACGAACCCGACCCGCCCGATGAGCTGTTCTTCCCTCGTCGGAAATCACAAACTCGGCCAAAAACCGGTAAGTCCAAACCTTTAAGACTTAAAGGTTTAGCCAGATCCGGTGAAATCACATTCAAATCCGACGAGTTCTCAACCATATGTGGTGAGATTTAGCCAGATCCGGCCATTCCCAGCAAATTTCAGCGATTTCGGTGCAGATTTCGGCGATTTTGATGTAGATCTGGTGAGTTTTTACATTTTCCGGCGATGATTTGCAGATTCCGACAATGATTTTCCAGCTCCAGCGACAACCCGATCTCCAACCGAACCCAAAACCGATCCAACCGATTAACGCCGGCGGTCGGTCTCGGGTCAGTCTTCTGTCCACCCGACGCTGGCGGGTCGGGTTCGGGCTGGGTCGAAAACCGACCCGTGGACACCCCTAGTCCTAATATGTTCTTATGATCTCAAGTGTGAAGAGAATACACATAAATTAGTTAGCAAGAAATTAAGTGCAGATTATGGTCGCCAAGCCCAAATAGGTCAGACAATTCCAATGACCTCACCATATCCAGCTTACAAGTCCTTAACAACGAGTTATCAGAAAAGTCTAGAACAATTTGGGCTTGTGAGTTGTGAGTTATCCTTAACAATTCAAGTTATGGGAGTTATCATGAAGATAAATTATAATGTAATGATAATTATGTTTTACCATCATTTAATATATATATATATATATATATATAACCGAAGCTTTTGGAACTCTCACAATTTTCCATGTCACCACTATTTTTTTTTTCTTTTTATTTTAGGTTTTATATCTTTTATATATATATATATATATTATTTCTCTTTAACATGTAATTATCTTATCAAGTGTTACAATAGTTTAATTTAAGTAAAACTCTATTAAATATATGTTTTAAGAGCTTGAAAATTCTACTCTATATTATTATATTATTATATATATAATAAAAGTTGGGCTTAGAGGCCGTGGTTGCACCACGTGGCTTCACCAAATTGCATAAATTTTAATAAATTTTTAGATTTTAAGAATAGATATATATACATATTAATTGGATAAATATGACAAATCAAGTAATGAAGTAATGTAGCATTTGATTTACAACTATAACAGTTGTGTCTATCTAAAATGTTATCAAAAAACCCTAAAATCAAAAAATTAATATATATTTTTTTTGTAATTTCTAAGTTGATAAAAATTTTAATTTGATTACAATCCAAATTCTTCATATAATCCTTTTATTATTAATTTATCTATAATTTCAACAAAAAAAAAAAAAAAAAAAAATTAGAGTATACATAGAGTAGTTAAACTAAAGTAGTTAAAGTGAAAGAATTGATGAAATTTTTTTTCCTACATTCTTTAAAAAACATAAAAGGATAAAAAATAAGATAGAATTTGCTTTTTTTTTTTCCCTACGTTTATTTTTTTTTTTTGGTGGATAAATTTGCATTTTATGTCATCTTTTTCCTAATAATAAAGTTAAAAAAAAAAAAAAAAAGTATTTGAGTTTCACCTAAACTACTTTTTTTTTGTTCATATCTTCTTCACAACCTAAAATTTTCACTATATATACACACAGTTTTTTTGGTGTTTCATTATTTCTACTACGTATTTTACAATTATTTGTTATATCCTTCCTTTCTCCTCTCTGCCCTACCTACAACCTTGCAGGTAATTTTTTTTCCTTTCATCAAATTGAATAGATTTTGTGTATTTGTTGCATTTTTATTATATATAATATGATTTTTATCAACAAGTTTTATAGATAGGTGGAATCCTATGTTTGATCACACCTTTCAGTGTTTTTTTTAGAAGTCAATATAGCAAGCAATATTTTTGTATTTTTTAATTTCTTATTACATGATTATTTGTTGTTGACATCAATATTTTATTATGGATTTAATTTGTTATGGCTTTTGTTGGGTGCTTTGTTCCATGTAATCTATATTCTTTAATTAATAGCAAAATTTGCTGTCAAACATGAAATCAGATACGAAAGAATCCATCCGTCCAAATTTATATGTAAGTCTATCTTTACTTAACTCCTTTTTTTTTTTTTTTTTTAAAGTTCAAAATTTTGGATATTTTTTCATTAATGAATTGAGGTTTTGGCTTAATTTTGTTTTCAACCGTTCCAATTATTGAATTCATTATATTTTCATGTATAATATTAATATATGGGTTTTTTTTTATGATAAAAAAAATAATATATGTGTTCTTAAATGCTAAAACACAATACAATTACAAACATTACTTTAAGTTAGAATGTTATATTTATTTATTAGTAAGTTAGAATGTTACATTAAGTGTTAGAGTATTATATTTTTATTTATTATTAATTCAGTTTAGGGTTGATATAACTTATAACCATTTCAATGAAATCAACACTAAAACAAATGATTTAAATATCAAAATAAGAAATAAAAATTAAATTTCATTTAAGTGTACAAGTACAATGTATTTTTTAATCTTAAATTTTGAATTAATTCTTCTTTCATTTTATTTGTTATTAAATTTAATTATATTATCAAAATATTTTTTATTAAGCCGTGCATCGCACAGGCATAATACTAGTCTATATATATATATAAAACCGAAGCTTTTAAAGCTCCCACAATTTTCCACGTCAGCATTTTTTATTTATATTTTTTTAGACTCAAATAATCATTAATTAAAATATAATCATTAAAAAGACTCACATTAGGATTCAAAAAAGAAGAGAGAGAGACTCACGTTATAACTCCTTTCTTCCCACCTCAAAACCCTAGCAAACCTATCCCTCTCTCAACTGTTGTGAAAGACGTCTGCACTGATGGAGTGCCTTCCCAGGAGAAGATCCTGTTTGAGAGTGGTACAGATGAGAAAACTCTTTGCATCTTTTTGCCTGCTGAGAAGGATCAAAACAAAGAACTGGTGAAAGAAAAAGAAGATATTGATACGTCCATTCAAGAACTGGTGAAAGAAAAAGAAGATATTGATACGTCCATTCCAGATGCTTCCCAAGGATTTGATGACAACAGGGGAAGACTCCCCTGATACTACACACCCTCATACACATGGTAAGTATTTTGCAATCCATCTTTTGCTTATTAGACCCTTGAAAGAAAAAAAGAAAAGAAAATATATTTTTGCAATCCATCTCTGTTATCTTGATATTTCTTTCTCCATGAACCCTAAACTGCTAAATGTAAACGTAATGGGTGAGGCAATGGGTTCCATGTCTGTTTTTTGTTTTTAATTTTTTAATATATTATGTGAAATTTTTTTTTTCAGATAATTGTTAAAAAATTAAAACAGGATTCATATGAGGAATAATCTAATCCTATACTTTTCTTTTTCAAACAACAAACAATGATGAGGTATATCTGATTTTATAATTAATAAATATATATATATATATATATATATATATATATATATATATTTATCATTGGCACTTGCCATCAGCAATTTTTGAACCAAATTGACTCATTCTCCCGTCACTACCATTAAGAAATCAAATCAATGTTGCGGTTAGAAATCAAATCAATGTTGCAGTTTTTCTATTTAGTTGAAAATTTTATTTGCTTATTTTTTTTGTTTTTATTACGAATCAATACAAAAAAAGAAAAAAAAAAGGTATGACATTGATTTCTAGAGTTTTCATTTGTGATATAATTCAACTAATCTAGGAAAATTTTTACATTACTTATAAAAAAAAATCTAGGAAAAATCGCAGATTATCTTATTTCTCAATAAGTACTAAAAAAATTTATGTTGTCCATTTAGAAATTTCACTGTGGCTGAAATTTATATTTCTTGGCTGTATTTGCTAGGTCTTCAGCAACAAATTTAACTTGGCATTTTGAACCTATGGCTGAAATTTATGTTGTTCTTTGGAAGTTCAAATTTGAAATCAATTCTTCATTCATTGTGGTTTTTCATTGCGTAATTTCTTTCTCTCTTACTCTTCTTGATGAGTTTTTCCTTTTCACTAAAATTTTAACAGGTTTGGTAATTGACTAGAAGAAAGTTTTTTAGCATGAAGCACCTATTTCATTCTATTTGTCCTCATCACAAGGAAAACATTAAGGTAAGACATAATCTATTTAAAATTTTTAAAGGATGAGCTTAATTATTTCTTATATATAACCGAAGCCTTAAAATTTTTTTAGACATCAGCATTATTTAAATAAAAAGAAAAAAAAATTCTGATAGGACTCAAAAAAAAAAAAAAAAAAAAAAAAAAGACAACACTTCCAAAATTATTGAGTGTGTGTATATATATAACTATTGAGAGTTTTGTTTTATTAATTTAAGAATTGTAAATTACTTTGTAGGTTCCGGTAACTATGCATTTGCAACTCAATAATGTTCTATGTTAGACAACACTTCTAAATTATGGAAAAGCATAGAAGTTAAATATTTCTTCTTTTTTTTTTTTTTAAATATTAACTATTCACGGACCCACAAATATCACTTTTTAACAACTTTTTCATTAAAAATGGGACCCACGGTACTATTCACACATTTAAAAATTATTTTGCTACAGTGTTTTCAGTTCAGTTCAGTTCAGTTCAGCAAAATAAGTTCTATCCAAACGGACCCTAGGTTAAAACACAGAGGAGCGGATTTAAAAAACTTAAGAGAGTCTTAGTCTCTTTTGGGCACTTTGAATATTGAAATAAAGCAGGAGTTTATTCAAATTAGGTGCAATTCAAATCAGGTGGGTAATGTGAATCTTTGTGGAGGGAAGGCTTTTCAATTCCTTTAATAGGTTCTAGCTTTCTTTTAAGATTTTTTGTGTTAGCCTGTAATGATTTTTTCCGAAGGAATCTTTGCCTAAATATATATATATATATATATTTTAAATTACCAATATATATTTTTTGCTTCAATTTTGGAGTTTGGTGGGCTTAGATATTATCAACTATAGATTTAGATGCTCTAAAAAATACTTTTATGGTGTCATGCTACATAATATTTAACAATGCTATTACTTGGTTCTCTTTTATAATAGCATTTTGATATTGCCTATTGGCTTTTCTTTCATATATGGCTGTTAGAGACGATTTTGTGATGCCATCTCTAATCACCTATCCTTTAGATCATATGAAACCGTATATAGTTAACATATTTCATTGCGAATCCATATATATATATATATATATATATATTTTTGATAAGTCCCTATAGGTTTTAAATGCTTATATTGTGATTGAGTTATATAATTTCTTGTATGTATGCAATAAATCTTTTATTTGATCAGATTGTCACACCATTCTTGAATATTTAACAAAAAAAAATTAAAGCTCTCTATAGTTTCTTTAAAGTGGTTTCTAAAACAATTTTACTCTTAAGGAAATTTTCTTGACGATGGGTTGTAATTGTTATAGTTGTTATTGTCTTATCAAAGTTGGTGCTAAATTTGATGTCTTAACTTCTTTACTCTTTAGATGAAGAAGTATTAAAAGAAAGAACATGGAACTGACTACAACTATGATTCTCTACCAAATTGCTTCCAAGGATATTCTCATCATTTACTGTTTTCTATCTTTGACAAGCTAATTACTTTTTTGCATCTTTGTTATATTACTTTGTTTTGTTTGGGTTCAATTTTTTTGTGTTACATTTGCAGAGTAGTATTTATTCTATCGAGTATCTAAATGAAAGTTTGAATTATTATATAGACAAACAGAAAGAAAATTAGAAAGTCAAGATCAGAGTATCAAGGATGTGGGATGCAATCAACTCAAAAAATAATGGTACATCCACATGTAAGATAGTTAACCACTCACAATTCACAATTTGTTATGTCAGAGTTGTGACTAAAAAGTTGTAAAATAATATGGTCTTAGAACTACTCTTATGACTGTGATGAGATAAATTTAAATTCTTCGCTCATTGTTGGATTTTTTTTTTTTTTTTTTTTCAGTCAATAGCTTTCCCGTGCATTGCACGGGTTAGCGACTAGTATATATATAAAACCGAAGCTTTTGGAACTCCCACAATTTTCCACGTCACCACTACTTTCTTTTTCTTTTTCTTTTTATTTTAGATTCTTTTTATATATATGTTTTAAGAGCATGAAAATTCTACTTCAACTAAAATTTTATAACAAAAATAATATATTCAAGTCAAACAAGTTGGAAAAGCGGATAGAACTTCTGCATGCGTTTCATCAAATGTAGCTCACTTTCACAGTGGTATTGGTGAAATTGAGGTTTTCTAATTGAATGCAAGGATTTTGATAGGTTATTGTGAGTGTTGGGATTCTGTCCAATTATATAAGATAGTGAGGGGGAAATTGGAGATGGCTATGGCAAGCAAAACAAGAACTATGCTCGAAGGTTTAGTAAGAGAAGGATCATTCAAATGGTTGCTTGGCAGACGGAGTTCTTTTGATGAAGAATTTGAAGAGATGGGAAGGTCTCCATCCGCCCAAAGGAATTGGATACCGGAACTTTCTCCAGTTGCAAATATTGTTATTCGCAGATTCTCAAAGTAAGCTTGTACTCCGTAATGCTTACATGTTTACTATAACAAGAGATGTATCTTGTAGAGTTTTGGTCTTGTGTTATTTGAAATTTCTTTTTTATTAACTCCTGAAAGCATTACATATTCAAATAGAACTTTGTAGTTATCTTTGAAGCAAAGTTCCTCCCGAAGGGTCTCAAGAAGCAATCATAATTTATACTTACGGTTAATTGGCATGATCTAGTTTAAAATACCTCATCAATTTCTTTTGGCTTTTTAGAAGTTTTAACACCTAAATTTTGGGTTCATATTTTGCAATATATAAAATTGTCTGGACAAATTTCAATTGTTATAATTATGGATCATTCTTTTGAGGTAACCTATCTTTCTCTTATATTTTTTCTATTATGTAGTCATATATTTTTTGGCTGATTCTTCAATTTTTTTTCTTCAATTTTTGAAGCCATGGATAATGTGCGGCACCCAACACCCAGGCCCATTTGGGCTTTGGTAGGTGGGCACAACGTTTGGGCCCTGTCTCTAGTAGCCCAAAGGACCCAGGCCGTATCCGTACAGGAAATTGGTCTAGTCCCCTCGATGAAGGCCCTGCCGAGCACGTTTCCCCGAGCACTAAAAGATGGGAGATAAGCATATGCGCCAGCCCTTACTTGCTCGATAGTTTTCCGCGGTACGAGGCCGCCGTACTGCTCACTGAAGGAGGAACCAAGTTCCAAAGCCACCATCACCAAATCACCCACTTACCATCGATCGCATTGGACCTCTCGCCGCACCTGCAGAAAAGCAATGATGGTCACTCCATTAAGGAAGAACTATAAATATGGGAACAAAAGGAGAAGAAAGGGGGTTGTTGAAAAAAGAGAGGCAGAGAGAGAGAGAGAGGGAGAGAAGCATTGAAGTCTAGTTGTTAGAACTACCCCTAGTAGGAAACCCTCAAACCCACATCACAAAATAAATTGTAAGCCCAAACAGGGAAGGCCCACTGGTCTCCCATTTGGCGCGCACAGATAATAACCCATCTTTCCCTTATTATTATTATTTTTTTTTGTTTCTATTATGTAGTCATATATATATTTTGTTTTGTTTCAATAATTTTTAGGCACTGAATCGTTTGATTCTTTACTCTTTCTTTTGGCTTTTTAGAAGTTTTAACATTTAAATTTTGGGTTCATGTTTTGTAATATATGAAATTGTCTTGACAAATTTTAATTGCTATAGTCATGCATTATTCTTTTGAGGTAACCTATTTTTCTCTTATATTTTTTCTATTATGTAGTCATATATTTTCCCTTACCGTTTGAATTAATGAGATTTAAGAATTATAAATTACTGTTATTTTTTAAAAATTATTTTTCATATATATGACTCTTTTTGCATTTTTACTCTATTTTTTATATTGTTTTTTACGTTGTTGGGTCTTGAATCTTGATGAACAAGCCTAGGTTATGCGTTAACCTCATAAATTTGTTCTTTAAATTTTTATTATTTAAGAACCAAAAAGGGTGTTGATATGTTTCTTGTGGCATTTTTCTCAATTACATTACCTGAAGGCAAGAGCCCCTTTCTCTCGCCAAGAATAAAAGTTGGAATCATAAGTAGATGAGAGGCAAGGTGGCAGCTGAGGCTATGTAGATAATAGGAGCATTTCAAGTGCTTCCTAGATTGGTCGTCTTCTATCTCAATTAAAACTCTATAGCCTTTCAACGGGTACTTCATTCTTCTTCTTTTTACATTATACATTTTGAAACCTATTCTCTCCAGTGCATTTATTTGTCTTCATTCTCTAACGAAGTCAATTTATTCATATGATACGCCTTTTTGTTGTTGTTCTCCTATGTGTTAAAATAATATAACTATTGCCTATAACACTAATTTAGCATTTTCTATTCTCAAAAAAAAAAAAAAGAAAGAAAAAACCTATTGCTCTAGATTAATGACTCTTTCTGAGTGTCAATGCCATTTCCAAGTGTAATTAATTACTGTTTTCTATGTAAAAACCTCTATAGTTTTTATTTTCTTATTTTTGGGTTTCTTGGTTGCATTTTATATGGCAAGAAAAAATTCAGGATTTTGCAAACAAATTGAGTAATGGGAGGGATTATATTACTTTAAAAAAATGATTGAGACCTTAATTTTCATTAAAGAAATGATGCCAATGATAATAGACATGGCATGCCTAACATTATTGGTGTTAGTATTTTATTTCCCTCTTAAATTGTAACTTATTTTTTCAAGTAATCATAACTTTAGGCAAATTTAAATTTAAAATTTTGTTGAACTAATCCTTGCATCGCACGGGTTAGTGACTAGTTTCACTAACTTGTAATACCCTACAAACAATAGACATATTTAAGAATAAAGAGTTTTTTTTTTTTTTTTTGAGCACATAATATACAGTATTAGTCTATTAGATATATATTAAACTTTCGTACCTAAGTTTAATAATATTGGGATTCATTATTACTATTTTGACAGCTCTTAAAAGAAACTTGTAAGATTATTATTCGGGGGAATATGAAAATTGTTAATGATTGATTGCTCCATGTTAGTTGTTAAAGAAAAAAAATGATAGTTTGGTGATTAATTTATGTACTTAGTTTTGATTTCTTGACATAATTTTTATTTTTGTTAATGCAATGAATTTATTTTTAATTATATTTTAAAATAAGTTATTATAAAAATCCATTCCAATTTTCCAAAGCAACAGCCAATTTTTTTTACTAGAGTAAAATTTGTCGTTGACACTTATTAATCGATTTTGGTATGAAAAAATTGACTAGTTTAAAATTGGTTGGAAGTAGCTTTTAATAGATTGTAAATAATTTATTTGGACTTAAAGTCAAATAATCTATACGTAGCTTTAAATGGGTCAAAAATAGAGTACATAAAATCCAATTAGAATAATATTTGACAGAAAATTAGAATATAACTAAAATCAAATTTAGATCTTTTATTGAACTTCTATGTCATTATATTAGACTAGTCACATGCAGTGCGGAAAAATTTGACGATTTGTTTTTTTGTTAGGATTTATAAGTGTTAATATTAAACCTTTATTAAATTAATGTGATTATTTTCTAATAAAGTATTGTTGATACAATATATTATATTTTCTAAATTAAGTTATGTATAATTGTTACTTGAAAGTGTCTTAAATTTAATAAATTTTTTAAGGAAGCATAATGCATTTTACATTCAATTATTATATAAGTCAATATATTTTGTAAATAATTGTAGGGGCCCTTTTTTGTTATATTCTTTTTACATTATATATTTTGAAACCTATTCTCTCCAGTGCATTTATTTGTCTTCATTCTCTAACGAAGTCAATTTATTCATATGATACGCCTTTTTGTTGTTGTTCTCCTATGTGTTAAAATAATATAACTATTGCCTATAACACTAATTTAGCATTTTCTATTCTCAAAAAAAAAAAAAAAAAAAAGAAAAAACCTATTGCTCTAGATTAATGACTCTTTCTGAGTGTCAATGCCATTTCCAAGTGTAATTAATTACTGTTTTCTATGTAAAAACCTCTATAGTTTTTATTTTCTTATTTTTGGGTTTCTTGGTTGCATTTTATATGGCAAGAAAAAATTCAGGATTTTGCAAACAAATTGAGTAATGGGAGGGATTATATTACTTTAAAAAAATGATTGAGACCTTAATTTTCATTAAAGAAATGATGCCAATGATAATAGACATGGCATGCCTAACATTATTGGTGTTAGTATTTTATTTCCCTCTTAAATTGTAACTTATTTTTTCAAGTAATCATAACTTTAGGCAAATTTAAAATTTAAAATTTTGTTGAACTAATCCTTGCATCGCACGGGTTAGTGACTAGTTTCACTAACTTGTAATACCCTACAAACAATAGACATATTTAAGAATAAAGAGTTTTTTTTTTTTTTTTTGAGCACATAATATACAGTATTAGTCTATTAGATATATATTAAACTTTCGTACCTAAGTTTAATAATATTGGGATTCATTATTACTATTTTGACAGCTCTTAAAAGAAACTTGTAAGATTATTATTCGGGGGAATATGAAAATTGTTAATGATTGATTGCTCCATGTTAGTTGTTAAAGAAAAAAAATGATAGTTTGGTGATTAATTTATGTACTTAGTTTTGATTTCTTGACATAATTTTTATTTTTGTTAATGCAATGAATTTATTTTTAATTATATTTTAAAATAAGTTATTATAAAAATCCATTCCAATTTTCCAAAGCAACAGCCAATTTATTTTACTAGAGTAAAATTTGTCGTTGACACTTATTAATCGATTTTGGTATGAAAAAATTGACTAGTTTAAAATTGGTTGGAAGTAGCTTTTAATAGATTGTAAATAATTTATTTGGACTTAAAGTCAAATAATCTATACGTAGCTTTAAATGGGTCAAAAATAGAGTACATAAAATCCAATTAGAATAATATTTGACAGAAAATTAGAATATAACTAAAATCAAATTTAGATCTTTTATTGAACTTCTATGTCATTATATTAGACTAGTCACATGCAGTGCGGAAAAATTTGACGATTTGTTTTTTTGTTAGGATTTATAAGTGTTAATATTAAACCTTTATTAAATTAATGTGATTATTTTCTAATAAAGTATTGTTGATACAATATATTATATTTTCTAAATTAAGTTATGTATAATTGTTACTTGAAAGTGTCTTAAATTTAATAATTTTTTTAAGGAAGCATAATGCATTTTACATTCAATTATTATATAAGTCAATATATTTTGTAAATAATTGTAGGGGCCCTTTTTTGTTATATTGGGCTAAGCTGCCTCTTGTGGTAGTAGGCCCAAGTTTTTTGAGTAAGGGAGTTGAGACCGGTCCAACTGCAACTCAATTTAGACCGGCTTGTGCACAAACTATGCCTCATCTGCCAAGAGTATGCTTACGGCAGACAGACTTGTTTCAGACAGGTTGTGGCAGACAAATATGATAATAATAACAAAATAGAGTACTTTGGCTATAAATAAGAAAATGACCAAATGATCCTTATTTAAACAATATAATCGCAATAATGGTAACCATTTCACAAAGAGAAATAAAGGGAGTAGAGTAATATATATAAGTTAATCAGAATAGAAAAGAAATCAAGTTAAATCTGGTCCGCAGGAGCAAACCCAAAAAGGAAAGAACGCTTCTTCTCAACACAATCAATTTCCCAGGTAAATCCTGCTGTGGAAATTGATCATTTTGAGGGAAACGGACCTGAATGGTTAGTGCTCGAAGGAATCCCTTTTGCTTTTGGCAGAGAGCAAGATTTTGAGAGGGAGAGAGGGAAATAAACCTATTGGTGCATGCCGGACTAATTCTCTGTTTTCTTTCTTCTTTCTTTTCTTTCTTTGTTTTAGTTTTCTTTTTTTTTCTATCTTTCTTTTCCTTTCTTATTTTTGTGGTTTCTCTCTGTTTCGACTGTATCTCCCCTGTTCTGTGTGATGATCCCTGTACACGGCAAAGTCCTTTTTTTTATAGTGTTTGTCATGGCTGGATTTTACTATTCTACCCCTTAACCACCTTTGTTCGGTCTGGGTATACTTGCCGACCATCACTGTTCCGTCTACGTGTCACTCCCTATTACTAGACAAAGATAACTATTTTGTCTGTTAGTCTGCCGTGGCACCTCTTCCTACCACGGTGCTGATGCTCTCTCTCTCTCTCTCTCTCTCTCTCTCTCTCTCTCTCTCTCTCTCTCCCTCATGGCATACACCTAGTAGTTCCAACTCAACCTTGCCTCTTTTGGGAGGTATTTCATCCCAGTAGAACGTATCCCCCAAAAGAGCTTGAGCAGGAACCCCAAAATAGGTTTTTTCCCCTCTCCCCACCGCCAAACCATGTCCTCTTACCTTTGACTCATGACCTCACCATATTCCATATTGGCTGGGTACGAGCTAGTGGTGCTTGGGCCTTGCACGTGCCTTCTATCTGTATGTATCCAAAGTCTGCCTGCTGCTCATGCGTCCGCCATGGTCTGGAGGCTTACTTGCACAATCTGCCATCCATCCTTGACCTTGTGAGCTACCTTTTTTTAGTTTCCCGCTCCTCTTAGGGACTGGGCTTTATTCGGTACTGGGTTTTGCATTTCTTTCAGCCCATTTCTTAATTGCCCTGACTTCCTGTCACATCACTTGTCATTCCTGCCAGAATGACTTACTCCTGCTGGGCTTCTTTTAGGCCTGCCATTTTATTCTTTCTCTCAGTGGCTTAGCTTGGTCACTGGTGTTCCTATTCATGGGCTCCAGCATCCCTTTTGTTTTCCCTTGGGCATCCCTGACCCATTTACTTTCTTTGGGCTTCTTTGGCCTATTTACTAACTCTGCTTTCCCATGGGCTTTTACTAACTTTATTGGGTTTCCCTGGCCCAATTTCCTTATTCTCATCCTTGGGGTTTACGGGCTTGCCATTAACCTCTTACTTTCTTTGTTTACGATGCTTTGGGCCTGCCGTGGCCCATTCTCACATTTTTACATCATATACTGCCCATGGGTGCTATTTCTCTCTTTCTAAGCCTTTTTAAGCCCATTTGCCTCCTCAAGACCCATTTATTTATATTATGAGCCTGTGATCCATTATTCCTGTCGCTTGGACTTAATGGTTTTACTCTAAGTTTGCCATTTCTTTGCTGCCCATGTTGCTGGGTTGGGCTTCCTTCTTTCTATTCGGATTCCACAAAAAATGACCCTCAACAATAATGTAATATGTAGTCAGAATTTTTTTCTAGTTCTCACAAATTATTCATTCTCTATATATTTTAAATGACCTAAAGAGGAAACATATATAAGTAAATCCATCAATTATATTTAAAAAAATACAATACTTTAATAACATAATAAAAATGTAATTTTTATCAATAACTTACCAAAATTACATTGAGAATGTGACATAATTGTCAATTAACTGAATTAAGTAGCTCCTCTTTCTACACAAACTTCTCCTCCCAAACCATCATTGAAGTGAATCGAATGGACCGAAGTGGTATAAGCTATACCAAAATGGACCAAGAATAGACCAAATTAAACCGAATGGACCGAAGTGGACCGAAATAAATCAAATGGACCAAAATGGACAAAACTAAAGCGAATAGACCAAATCAAACCTAAGTGAACCAAATAGATTGAAGTGTATTAAACTGTATCGAAATGACCAAAGTGGACTAAAATAGATCAACATGTTCTGAACTGGACCAAATGGACTGAAGTGGACCAAAATAAACTGAATGACCGAACTTAAGCAAAATGCTATGTTAATGTTGCTCAACAAAGCATGGTAACAATAAATGTTAGTGTCTGTTTGGGAACAACTTATTTAATTGAAACTGAAAATTATTTGCTAAAAATACTGTAAATAAAAGTAAAAGTTAGCTAAAATAGTACAATAAAATTCATGAATAGTATTGAAAAGTATAGTGGAACTCATGAATAGTAATAAAAATAATCTGAATGGTAAAATAAGCTAGCAAAAATAATCAATGCTAAACACACACTTGTTCTTCACTTTTTAGATATTATAAATAGATAGATATAATTATTAATTTCGGAAATGTACTCATACGTTAGGTTGAGTCAAAATCCAGTAAGAGTTAGAAACTTATTGTACTAAAATTGATTCATGTTCCTATTACTCATACGTCATACCATGTTTTGTCTTTTCTCAAAAAAATTTAGGATCGTAAACTATTTTACTTCTTATCACAACTATGATGTTGCAGTGTGAGTGGTGTAAGTAATAGACAAACTACACACAATCTATCTGGACTATCTGGCCTTTTGCCCCTTTGGGCAAAAATATTTGGCATTATGCCCCTGTTTGGAAACTATATAGGGGCGTGCCCCTGTTTCGATACTCGCTAATCATAAAGCCGAGTTACTTACGTTACTCGCATATCCGAAGACCGAGTTTTAGGCAGGTTCTTGCCACAGTGGCAATCCAGCGTGGCTTTTGGGAAATAAAATATTCCCGCGTAACTGTTTATAACTCGGCTTTGAGGAATCCGAGTTACTGACTTACTCGGCTTCTCTATAATCGAGTTTGTCTGCTACACTCTGTCCCAATTTCAAATCACGTATTTGCAGGTAAAGCTTAACTCGATTAATGGGAAATCGAGTTATTAGTTTTACTCGGTTCTACAAATTCGAGTAATTCTGCTATTTACAGCTTCTTATGCAATTCTGCTCATTATTTTCAGATCAGCTTCTCCTCATTTTCATAATTTTCTATCAAAAATTGGTGTTATCTCTCTATCATCTCATTGTTCACACTTTTTTTTAACAAAAATTATTGTATAAATCTTCAAAATTTCATACCTATTAATCAATTTTTTATCCTAAATGCTGAAACATTAGATGTAACTCCTTAGAAAAGCTCTAAAATGTAAAAAGGTAAGTTCAAACCTATTACCTAAGTACAAATAATTTAGTACAGTGAAAAAAATGTAGGCACAAGTTTACTTAAAGTTAGTTTGTGAAATAAAGTAATTTAATTTTGGCCATAATTTGGGCCAAATTAACTTGAGTTTTTTGCATTTTGAGTCAATGTAGGCTTAACCTATTAACACAATGTAGGCATAACTAACTTGCTCTTCCTAAGAAAATTTCCTGGCTCTGCCAGTGACTATATGGATGTGTATTTGAATTTTTTTTTTTTTTTTTGGCTTATCTCCGGCCCCCCTAGCTTGAAATCCTGCGTCCGTCCCTGATCAACCATAATGTATGTATTTTTTACTCTAGAATTTTCATTTAATAGGTTGAGGACACTGTTACGTTCCGCCAGAGTGAGTTGCCTGTTCGTTGCGGCGGCCTGCTCTTCTGCCAGATGTAGCATGTGATACCTAGACCTACGCAGTATCATCAGATTGTTCTCTTTTTTTAATTTTTGTCACTGCACGCTCATATTGGTGCATGTTTTGCCTTGGCAGTGTGACCGAGATACGGTCGACAAGAGGTGCTTCAAGTCACACGAGATCATCGTGCAGAGCGTTGGACTCGTTCACGCGAAAGTCCCACTCCCACATAGTATTCCCTCTCATCGGAGTCTCTCTCCCTCCTATAGTTATCTGGAAAACGAGGTAGCATCCAATTGCGCATTGACATTGGAAAATGTGACTTTTGATCGATATGTGTATATGTTTTGCAAGGGGTAGATGTAAATGGGACTTTATATAGGAGTTTTGCAAGGGCAAGTATTCATGTGGACGTGACTGTATGCAAGGGTAAGTATTCACGTGAATATAGATGATATGACTTGATAGTGTATTGTTCAGTGAGGTGTTGAGGAGTACATGGAAAACTGCGAACATGACTTGGCTTTACAGTGGCACCTGTTGGTGCATGTGGTTTGCTGAGGCAGCTAATTGATATGTCATAGCTTGTGCTACAGCAACGTGTTGGTGATGTGTACTGCGAAGGAGGTTGTGTATTTATTCACGTGACGACTATTCAGCATTCCTGTGCTTCATCTGACCTGACTTGACGAGACAATGCTGAGCTGTGTTAAATGTATCATAAACTTTTTCAGGGATGCTCAGTATTCTTGAAAACAGTGCATTGCAAAAGGATGCATATCTATGTATTGACGTGCGTGTAGATGATATGACTTGACTCTGTATCTACATTGCGAAGCTGTTGAGTAGCACATGCAACATTGCAAACATCAGTGTAGCAATGGGGGACAGCTCACCCCCAAATTCGATGCATAAACTTTTCAAAGATGTCTCAGCGTTTTCACGTCAGTGTGGATGGGTACTTGTGGTCAGGGTTCAATAGTGCTGAGCTATCCATCGTAGCTACACTCACTACTCCCTATGGTGGTATTTGGCAAGTGGGATTGAAGAAAGCTGATAACAACATTGGGTTTTGTAATGGTTGGCAGGATTTCGTTGAATACCATCCTATCTGTTATGGTTATTTTTTAGTCTTTAGATATCCACTAAGATTCAATATCCACCTAGGAAGAACGGTAAATTGGAAGATCATTAGGTAGAAATAATAGACTTAGACACTAATGAAACAAACATATCCCCAAGATTATTTGCCCACAAAACATGAAGTCGGAGAAAAGTGTGATACGGAAAAATTTTATTGTACATAAAGACGAAGAGAGAACGAGTGGTTAGTCTGGTTTGGATGAGTCTGTCTGTAATGCATCTGTATAAAGTAGTATAGTAGCATAACTAAGATACACGGAAATGGGTATATGATACAGCGACTCACGTTGTCATATATACGAATTATTCGTATTATTGAATCATACGTGTGGGGGTTCTATGTGGTTTGGACGAGTCTGTATGTATTGAATCTATTAAATTTTCCTACAAGTAATATGCAATAAATCTAAGTTGGGTGATGAGTGTTATGTGGGTAACATTTCAAATTACACAGACAGAATATTGGAAACATCAATATATCTAAGGTTTTTCCTACACTACAAAGCAGTGGACATTGTCCAACCAAAGCACATAATCATATGTAGCAACAAAGAACAGCTGGGAAAAAAGAAGCAAGTGATTTCATATACACTTAGCTAATCCATTGTAAACATTGCAACATACTGACATAGCAATGTAATACATTACTAGTTTAATGTCATGCATGGTGGAAGGGAGTATTATTATGAACAAATGTGAGTGTCTACACCTCGACAGTGAGTCCTTGCTTTAGGAGCCATATGGTTTTTCTGTGAAAGAGGGGTTGGTCTGTGTGGTTTGGATGAGTCTGTATGTATTGAATATATGCATAAAGATTCACATTAATTTTTCATATGTAGCAACAAAGAACACCAGGGAAAAAATGAGAAACTGATTTCATATAAACTTAGCCAAAACTAATGAACAATTAATCTTTAGAGTTGCAAAAGTTGAACGTACATAATCATCATTTGCCAGAAATTAACAACAACATTTTGTCTTGCACAAAATGTGTAGACATTAACAACAACGTTTAATGTTCGTTGGTAGAAATTTTTGGAAATCATCATTGCTTGAATCTGAGAAGTCTGAAATATCACTTTCATCATCTAACACAGTAATTTCATTAATAGACTTCATGGCTCGCTCTTGTGCCTTCCCCTTTAGATGCTTCCTAGCTTTTTGGATTGCGTGAAAACGGTCTAGTCGCCTTTGCATTTGATTGTTCTCTTGTTCAAGACGAGCAAGTATGTTGGCAGGTTCATCTCTAGGTAACTCGGCTGAGCGTGCCTTAGGAACTCGTAACCCGTGCCATCGACAATACACTTCCAACTCACACCTCTTCTCGTATAGGGTTGACCATGGTGGTTCTGATACGGTAAACTCTATTGCGGTGGTATCTGTACTTAGTTTTGTAGGTTTGCCGACCATGATGTGGCCGACGCTTCCAAGACTCTCGTACGTGTATATGGGCATATTAACGAAATCTCTCTTCTTTCCAACCCATTTCCCTCCATAGTGGTCTGTGTATGTATGTAGTGGTTGATCTGCTGGAACTTGTGATGATCCACATGTTGCAGTAGATCCAAACTTGTTTCGCATTTTACGATTTGACGTTGAGTCATTGCGACTCATAGCTTAGTCAATCAACAAGGTTGGTGGGGTAGAAAGAAGATCATTATTGTGGGGCATTTATAACCTCATTTCATGGTCCAAGCATTACAATTTCAATTATTAGGGCTTGTCATGTCAATACAGGCTGGAAAAACAGTATGCTGAACATTGAAATGTTAATAATGTCATGTGTCTATATTCATAAATTTGCTGGAAATCATACTAAATTTAACTGGGATCAGTTGTAATTACGCTCACTTTCATATTGAAGTTAAGTGAAAGTTAGCTGCGGTCCTTCTTTACTGATTTATTTATTTTTCTTTCCCATAGCCATGTATTTTCAGGTTCACTTCCCCTTCTACAATAATCAAAACCCAAAATCATTCCCCTCCTACTCAGCTAATGGTGCGTGTTCTGAATATTCTTTCTAGCAATTCAGGCACCTTAACATACAACTCCCCTCTTCATTTTCGTGTATAACCATTTCACCATAAAATTGAAGTATAATCATAATAAATTTGTAAACACATTATTATTATGTATTGTCATTTAATACGATACTATGAACCTTAACAAATCATTTTATTATAAATAGTAACTAAAATGTTATAACACTGTTTCCAAAAAAAGAAACACAAAAAAAACCAAAAATTGAATACGAACAGAAAAACTTCATACTGACATATTGGTTGAAATATTTTCGAAAGTAGGCAAAGATTCGGCAACATTCCTGGGAAACATTAAGTTAAGGTATACAACACTATTTTCTCGATTTGTATCTAATTATTTATTTCCCTCTATATAATTCAGTCAGTCTATTAATTTAATTTTTTCGTTTTTCTTAATTAGTTGCAAACGCTTCAACAAGTTAACAGAAAGCAAACTAGTCCTCCAACAAATTCAACTAACCCCATTTTTCAATCACCCAGCTCTACTACACAACATAGAGAAAACCCTAATTTGTCGGTGCTATGAAGCAGAAAATCTCGATGCGCTACTGATAGTGGGAAGCCTTTGAAATACTTTTTGAATGAAGAAGTTGTTGAAGGAAAAAATTTAATTTAAAAAGCTATTCCATGTGGCAATTTGATTGTAGCTTCTCATCTACGTGGAATCATGCGACTTTGTGAGTCAAATCGTGGAGGCATTGATAACCTTTTGGAAATTTGAAATGATGAACATGGGAAGCGTTGGCTGTGGGAACCGCCTTGTATGAAATTCCAAACTTTCAAGCATGCCACAAATTTGAATGGGTCATTCGAACCAAGATGAGCGTTATCCTTGCATTAATGAAATAAAAGTAAACCCCACAGGTCACACATCCCATAGCTCCCAGAAATCAATTATACAAATTCATTCAAACTATACTGATCTAAGCTAGCAGATAGACAATCCAAACAACATTTCCTATACACCCAACGTACAATTCACCTATGCACACAAACCACTCTTACGCCAATTATTTATAACTTTAATTACAAGTACAGCCCCAGTTGATAAGCCATATCATATAAGGTTTGCTGGTCTGCCCGACTGAAATTGTAAAACAATAATGTAATGCTAATTTTTGTTAATGAAAATTTCTGGTTTGCATCCTATGAATTTAGACTTAACTGAGACTTTTTAAATATGAATAACCTCATGATTAATAAATAAATAACAAAAACCAATAGTATCACTTAAATAATAAACTGCAATTTTTTTTTTGAATTGTTTTATTTAATTACCGCATGGGTTACATACGTTTCGCTTCATGCTGCTGCTCTCACGTTGCCCACATCAGCTACCACGTAATTTCCTTAAAAGGAAAAAAAAAATCCTTCAATTTTTATATGGTTTTTACAATTTCCAGCCCTATACATCCCAGCCTTATAAATGTAGCCCACTACTTATTTATTTACTCTCAGTATCACCCTATAATAAATTTGTATAATTATTTCAGCCCACCTCTTATTTATTTAGTTCCACTATCAAGCCCAGCCCAAACCCTTTTAAGGTTCAGCTTAAAGGAAAAACAAATTACAAATACCTACCGTTCAAGCCGGTTTGGAACAAAGAAAAAAAAACCAAAAAAAAAAGAAAAAATTCAAAAAATGTTGAAGCCTTCACCATATAGAAACGTGAGCAGAGAGAGTTTGAAAATTGAAATATAGTGGGAAGCTTAAAGGGAGGAAAAAATAATCTTGATAAAAAAAAAACGTTGAAGCCTTCAAGTATTGCGTGAGAAAACAGAGAGTAAGAAAGCTGCCCACCTCCCTGCTCTATCGTTTCTCAGTAACGGCTGCCTATCTGATTTCCTTCCTCCCTTTATCCCTTTCCACACGATTTATAAATATTGAGGTATCTCTACATGTCAATTCTTTTTTTTGGATGCAAATCGTCTATGCTCTGTTTATATCAATATGAGACCCTTTTTTTGAGTTTGTTTGTGTTCCATAAACTAAAAAAAAGGGTCTCATATTCCATAAATAGCACCTTCGTTTCAAGTATAAACTCAATAGATATTTATTCACTTCAGTATATTTGATTTAACCCCCTTACAGAATTTCGCACAAACTAATCTAAAGAACAAACGACAAAGAAAATAGGGATGCCATAGACACAACAACTCAATTTACGTCTGTTTGGTACCAAACTGAGAAGCAACTAATTACAGCATTAATATTGGTATATTTTCAGACCATGGATGCATACTTAGATCTAAGCTTGCTTAGCTTTATAGGGAGTACAGCACATGGCTATATGCTATCTAATAATTACTAATGCTCTCTACGAATTTGATTTGATAGCAAGATTGTGTTTCTCTTGAATGTTCCTAAATTCAGATGGAAAGTATGTTTCCTATCAAAGCTTTATGTAAAGTTGTTCGATCCTACAGCTCGTGTCTTTATTCCCATTAAATTGTCTACTCGTTTTTAATATGTTTGTTCAAGCTTCCAACAAGTGTTTTGTTACAATTTTTTTTTTAAATATTTTTGATATAATTCTTTTTGTTTTTTTAATTGAGTCACTTTAGTAGTACCAAGTCTTCTCAGAGTTTTTTACTCTAGACAAGTCTGTACTGTGATGTTTTGTCACAAAGTGGCCAAGGCGGAGTTTGTTACATTTTTAGTGTTGAACAATTCCATTAGATTTGTTTGTAATGATGAATTTCAAGGTTATTGGTGTTTTATCACAAAAATTTAGAAAGTCACTAGATATTTGCTCAAGACTTGACTCACATTGTGCTTGAAGTACTCTCGACATAAAGTAAGGGAATAGTAACGAATAGACAAAAATGAGTCCCTTAAGCTACAAAATTAAAATTAAAGATTAAGAAATAAAATATTTGGAGTTTGATTATTTGATTTTCTTCCTTTTTTATTTTTGGAGATGAATTTTACTAAATCAAGTTTTGGACCTGATTTTTTCAGGGGGGAAAAAAAGTGAAATCTATCACCTTGGCATAAATATTAATAAATTTTGAATAGATCATTTGTTATTATTAAAGAAATGTAGAATGTAGAATAGATCATTTGTTATTATTAATATTTATTTAAAAACACTTGAAAAAGTATTACTAACTGTCCTCTACAGTTTTCACCTACCATGACGCAAACTTCAAATTTATAAAATTCTTTCTATATAATTTTAAATTATTTAAATTTTACTAAGTTGGAAAGTCGGATGATCAACTCTTCACTGACTACAAGGCCAACTATAGTTGTATCCTTTCCACTTCTAATTCGAAGATAATTTGTGTTATCATCATGAATCCTACAATATATTGTTTATACATATATAATGCAACTTAAGTAGTAATACATTCAAAAATATTTCAAATACTAACCCGATCATAACAAAAATTAACCACGCGCATACATATATAATGCAACATAAGTAGTAATACATTCAAAAATATGGAGAATAATAACACGATCATAAAAAAAAAATAACCACGCGCACCGCGCGAGTCCGCGACTAGTTATCATAAAATTAAAATCATGTTTGTGGACCTTGAAGAGTACATATAATAATATACAAAAACTGGTAAATCACATGAAATAACTTTCATATAATCTACGGAAGCTACAAAAAGTCCCCCGCTACACTACAATCCCTACTTCCCTTGTGACAAAAAATATTGCAAAAGGCAAACATCAAGACTTAGAGGGTGGAGGAGGTGGAAAAGCACTCCTATACTCTGAAAATTCCGCTCTCAAAGCAGCAACCTCAGCAATAAGCCCATCTAAAAGCTGTCCATGAGCTGCTTGAGTTGTCATAAAAGTCTCCATCATAGCACGAAGAGAGAGAGGAGGAGGAATGGTGGGCTCATCATCACCATCGGCAACAGCAGTAGCTGCAGGACCAACAGGACTCTCCTCAGCATGAACATCTGCAAGTAACGGCTGTACTCGTGGTCTTTTTGATGAACCAACACTCGGTCCAACATTCTTCTTTTGTGCACTCCGCTGCTTGAGAAAGCTGGCTCCTATAGGGGCTGTGATGTGGATCAAGTCTAGGGAAGGAAAGTTTTCTAAGTCTAAATAGTTTAGAACCCTAGAGATGAAAACTGGAAAGAATAGATTATGCTTCTTAGACTTGCTCCTATGCGCCTCAACAAGTGTTTGAATGAAAAGGGAAGGAAAACAAATGGAGGCATCAGTGACGAGGGCGTACAAAAAGAAACATCTCTCTATAGGAATAGTATGGACATGGGAGATGGGGAAGATGTTGTGACAAGCTATCCTGAACAAAATATAATTAACCTCAGTTAACTCACTCGAGTTAAGTCTTCGGTTAGATCCCCACGTCACTGATCTTCCACAAAGAATAGTCATGACATCAGATATAGGAGGACGCTCCAAACGATCCAAGTATGGATAAGTAGGTCTAGAAACACAAGGTACATCAAGAGCCTTGGATACTATTGACTTATTTATGACAACACTAAGACCTCGAATCCAACTACCCAATTTATCATCTTGACGAATATGGAGATTGGAGTAGAACTCTCTAATCAAGGCAGCTGGAGGGGGTTGTATATCTTTACACAGAGACAACCAGTTCCTACACTGTAGATTCCTATGGACAGAAAGAGGTAATTCATCTAAATTGATTTGTCGTTCTGGCCAAATTTTCCTATGCTGAATTACGTTTTGAAACCTTTGTTCGTTTGCAACCGTTTCATGCCTTACTTGATCAAACGCAATTGTAGGCTCGGATGAGGAGGCAGACACTCTTTTGGCTTTGGTTTTAATGTTTTTAGATTTCTTAGGAGCCATGACTACGATCTACAGAGACGGACCTAAAGCACAACAGAAAACCAATATTCAGAACTGCGTTAGAATCACATAAACACACTGTACATATGCATGAGGAATAGACTAAATGATGCATGGATACAATTTGGGCATGACTGAATGCATTGATATGATAAAGTTTTTGGAAATATATGAACTTGATCCATGCAATTATCTCATTTGAAAAACATGCGAACCCACACTGCACATTGTGCAGTGGGTGTAATTTCAAGCCATTATACCCAATTCAACAAAACCCCACTCTGAGCTATTACAACAAGTAGAGAACGTGGCACCAACATGCATACCTAGATGTGAAAATTATCTACCATAACCAGTAGAGAACGTGGCACCAACATGCATTCACAACAACCCATGAACCAGTTCAGATCAAAACATTGCTTTTATTCATCAAAATCCCCAAATTCCCAATATGATGACATGAACCCTAATTTCCCATTTTTCACAAATCATGAGTTCTTTGCAAGTAAAGGGCAGAAAATGTGTGTACAACATCCATAGGAAAAAACCCATTACATATTTCACGTCAAAACACGCACACCCATGAAAATCCCCAAATTCCCAATAGGATGACATGAACCCTAATTTCCCATTTGTCACAAATCATGAGTTCTTTGCAATTAACGGGCAGAAAACGTGTGTACAACATCCATAGGATAAAACCCATTACATATTTCACGTCAAAACACCCACACCCATGAAAATCCCCAAATTCCATATGAACACATGAACCCTAAATTCATGTGTTCCTTTACAAATCAGGTATGTTTCTGTAATTAAAGGGTACAAGTCGTATGAACAACATACATATATAAAAACCCATGAACCATTTGTGATCACAACACCCAAAATCATGAAAATCCCCAAACTTGCATAGTTCGAAATTTAAGCTTTTAGAGGGAGATTAATGCATTTTCAGTTAATTTGAATGCGAGGCAAGGGTAAAGGAGTCTTACTAAGTATTATGAGGATCGATGTTTGGAGCCCGGGCAGTCGCTTTCGAGCCTGAGGAATCGCGAGCAATCGAACAGCTGCTTCTTTGGGGAGTCGAGTGCAGCAATCCAGCACCAGAATAACACTGTCTCGTCTGATATGGCCAAAGAACACATAACTCGATATTACAAAACTCGAGTTACATAGTACTCGCGAACTCAGAAATCGAGTCTTATAAAAGCAGACCGATCCAATATCAATCGATGAGCAATCACTTCTTACAGAAAACTCTAGCTGGACTCAGGCGTTACTCGATGGGTCGCATAAGTTTGGACTGATCTAATTAACAAGTACTCGGCTTCTGTGGTATCGAGTTACATTCAAAACTCGCTTCCAGTGAGACCGAGTATTTCCTGCTCGTCGCGATCAAGGTATAGTGCATAGTACTCGTTTTTCTTGATATCGAGTTATATAGTACTCGCTAAATCAGAACTTGAGTCTTATAATTATCGACCGATCCAAAATCAATCGATGAGCAATCGTTTCTTACAGATAACTCTAGCTGGACTCAGGCGTTCTCGATGGGTCGAGTAGTATCGACTGATCTAATTAAGAAGGACTCGGTCTCTCTGATATCGAGTTATATAATAAACTCGCTTTCACTGAGACCGAGTATTTGCTGCATGTCGTGCTAGTACTTTAATGACAGCCTGCATAGTACTCGTTTTTTTTTATATCGAGTTACTAAAAGTACTCGATTTTCATAAAATCGAGTTCTGGGAACACTGCGACGTACCCAGATACAGCCTCTCTATGCATGTTTTGTTGTCATCATCTCCAGCTCAGTTTTGTCAATACAGCAGGTATGAAAGTTTATTACAAATTTCATGAAGCACCTGTGCATTGCATAGATCTAGTATGTTTGGGATTGGCCCTGCTATAAACAATTTAGCTATGACAGTTGAAGCTACAAATCATACTAATAAACATAAGGCATTGCTTCCCATCAACCAAAAAAAAAAAAACAAAACATAAGGCACTGCTTGTATATGCTACAATTTACATGTAACTGAATTGTTCGCTTGACCAGCTTAGTGAAACCCCATTACATGTAACTGAATTGTTTGCTCAAAACAAAACATAACTGAATTGTATATGCCATTAACAAAGTGCATGACCACATAAGTACATAACAAAAGTAGAGAAACTTAGTATCAACTTCCAAGCAAAAAATGACCAATCTAACACCGTCTTCTGATGATGATACCGAGTATACCCAAAGATCATGTGCTTCCTTAGGCGGTAGGGATCATCCTGGTTGCGCAACGTATGTCCGTTATCACCCATCCACCTTGGCTCCCATACCTGCTGTAAACAGTTCAAATATGTTATGTGCACTGCACCTACATAAGTTATTAACAACCAACATAGCCACAACAATTTAGCAGAACCATGACTTCTAACAAATAATGCGACAAAACAATTGAACAACATCATTTTGCGATTCTCCAACATCATATTTAAATACCAATTGCACTCATTTGCCTATCCATGGGTTGTGTCACCAACGTTTGTTTCATAACTAGTCCAAATACGTACTATTGCAATATAGAACAATTTACTACTACTCAGTTGTTAACAGTACGGCACGAGTTATATGACAAAAGTTGTTACGAAATGGAAGCTTTACCTATGATGCAGCTCCACCACTTCTTGACTCCGCATTTCGGGTAGGACATGTTCTACGGTTGTGCCCCTCTTGGTGACACAACCCACATCTTGATTTTGGTCCATTCTCGATCCATAAGGAGCTCGGCAACTCCCTATCGTTATCATCCTCGTCCATCTCATTGCGGATACGGGTGGACTTTGGCCGACCTTTGTTCCGGATCAATCCTGGGTTGGGCATCACTACTCTAGTTTCTTCCGGATTCGGCCATGCTAATCTGTCTTTCAACGGTTGGAATACCGGTTCGTAGGTGTGGTACCTATGAGTCACGCTATAGCAACGATCAATAAACTGTTGCGCATCATGCTTATACTTAGCACAAATTGCTATTACGTGTGAACACGGAATCTTGAGCGCTTCCCATTTCCCGCACGTGCATGTCATACTCCGAAGATCAACCCTATGCGTGTGTTGTCCGCCCCCATCGGTTAGAGGATTACCTGGTGTGTCAACCTGATATAGCCGCGCTTGTGCGGACATCCGTGTCACCATATGGTCCTTTGCCTTTGCTTGATTTTTTTCGAACTTGTCCATGGCATACTTGCTCCATTCTTGACCCGCTTCCAACTGATCGTGAGTGAGATTACGACGAGCGTCAAAGTACGAGTTCACTTTGAAAAAGGTGAACCTCACCATTGCCGTTATTGGCAAGCTGCGTGCACCTTTCAGTACTCCATTAAAGCACTCCGATAGGTTGGTTGTCATTGCTCCGTATCGACGCCCTCCATCGTGTGCAAGTGTCCACTTTTGTTTGTTTTCAGCTTCAAGGTACCTGTGTGCAGCCGGCTTGACATTGCGAATTAATTCAAGCGTGGCTTCAAACTTTCTGACTTGATTCGCACTTGCTGCCTTCCATACCAAGTTCTTCAACTCCGGACTTTTCCATTTTGTGTTGACATTGCTGACTATATGGCGGAGGCAGTACCGGTGATGGACCTTGGGAGACTGCAACCAAGTCATACTTGTGTCATCAAAGCAAGCTTTTATCCCCGAATGTCGGTCAGAGATGATGCAAAGATTGGACCGGTCCGTAATAGTGGTCAACCATGCCAAGAACCATCCCCATGTCTCCTTGCTCTCACTCTCAACAATGGCAAACGCCAGCGGATAAGCCTCGTTGTTAGCATCCGTTGCCATTGCTATCAACAACTTCCCCTTGTACTTGCCATAGAGGTGCGTTGCATCGATGCTTATCACCGGCCTGCAATGCTTGAACCCTTCAATACACGGACCAAAAGCCCAAAAGGCACAATTAAACGTGCAAGTTCCGAGCACATTACGGTTGTCGCACTTCAACTGTGTCACTGTGGTTGGATCTGCATCTTTCAACGCCGCCAGAAACCGAGGCAATTCTGCATAGGACTCATCGAAATCCCCATTGATGGCCGCAACCGCCTTATGTTTTGCATCCCAAACCTTATAGTGAGATGCCCAATGGTCGTGCTTCGCATGCAGAAGACTACGCAGGGTTGCTATTGTTCTTGAAATGTCTTCCCGTACGTATGACTCGAGTGTGATGGCAATGAACTTCGAATCCATCATCCTTCCATCATGATCCACCTGGAGTGACGAGCAAGTGTGGGGACCCTTACATGTTGTGATCTCCCACAACTTGTGCCTTTTGCTGTTGATTGCTCGGACTGACCACAGACATGCATCTTCTACACATGTTACAACCAATCTCCCGGGGTCTGACTTGATGTACTTAAATTTCTTATTGAGCCCCACAGAGAACATGGTTAATGCATGCTGAACCGCAGCTTTATTCAAGAATAGCATCCCCTTGCTCGGTTCGTCCCCCGGCCGCCAACTCATCAAACCTCTTTCCATGGAAGGTGATGGGTCATGAATGTTATCCCATGTGTTTGACGTGAACCAGTCTGGGTTAGGGTTTGGATTGGGGCAAGCATCCACATTGTTTTCAACTTCTACTTCATCTAAAAATTCTGGATTGACCTCCGGTCCATCATTATCAATGAACTCCTCGTACATGTCTCGAGTGTCATCCATATCGATTGTGTCGTCGAAGTTGGTTTGGATATCTTCATTTCCGTGAGTATACACTTCGGTGTCCTCAATATGGTCCATAGCAACCGCATTGGATGGTCCAACATTGGAGGGCAAAGACGTCTCCGCTGTAACACTTGGGTACACGATGGTTACAGGAACTGATTCTTGCTGTCCAGCTTTGCTGGCATTCTGCGAACCCCCGTCAACATTAAACCCAACAGTGTCAACTGTGACAAACAAGTCAGAACATATGAATTGCGGTGCCCGCTTTATCACTCCCCACATTATGTCCACATCATTGTCGCATTGTAACGGAATTGAATTGTAGAAAACTTGGGTACCCACCAGTTGCTGAGGAGCCCGAAATACAATGGAGATGTCGTGGGAATCCTTGTCTAACGCTAGAGTTGACATTATCTTCCGTTTTAGTTTTCTCATGTGTATCCCACGTTTCACTTCAATAAGCGCTTGCTTTTGGTTCGGACCTCGGTATGATAGCCCATGCAAATCATTTATATATGCCTCCCCGTCGAAGTAAAAGTAGAAGTAATGTGGACTCATAACGAACCTGAACCACAAATAGTAATAATAGTTGTATCATACAATGTGAATATGCCCTATGTTTAGGTGTGCATTCAGCTAAGCAAACCAAAGCAAATTGTGCTAAAACCTTCCCCTATTTTTTGTCATAAATTTTAGGCTAGTCATAAAAATTTACATGCTAAAAAATACTATTGAATACTATTGAATAAGTAGATCATCTAGTCCATCAGACACCTAAATTCGGAAAAAAAAAACATGTTCACACAATCGAGTATTTAATTTCATGTAGACCCTTGTTAAACAAATGAGAATTATGAAAGCATTGCAAATAAGGGAAATAATTACTACCATGCAACATGTATAGCATCTACATATGTTCATATACCTCTCACTGAAGACCCACAACATTCAAATAATTTGTGTTATCAGTTAAATGTACCACATAATTATTCACAATGACCCCCCACTGAAAACCCAATTCAGTCAAAGAATATCTTATTACCGAAAATTGGACTCATGCATTGTTCTGATACGAGTCATTGAAGACACTTCTTTTAATTAATTTGTGACCGAAGGAGTGTATACTACATTATTACATTTACATACCCTCCATTGAAGACCCACAGCATTCAAAGCACAAGAGTGTTATCTGCCTAGGATCACAATATTATGTACATAATGGGACATGAAATATCCACAATATTCAACGAATTTGTGTTATCAGTTAAATGTACCACATAATTATTCACAAAGACCCCCCACTTAAGACCCAATTCAGTCAAAAAATATATCATTTGTGTTGTTCTAAATTGTTATTAGTTGTTTACCTATCTGGTGAGATGTTGACAGAATGGAGAAGATGTATACAACAAATAATGCACGTTCAACAACTGGTCAATGGAACTTTGAATTGCCAATATGGTTTGACACACTGGTAGGACGCTCAGACCAGTCCGCCTTCAGAAGGGAACAGCTCAGCTCGTGCATGAGGAATAGCCAGTGGTCCCAAAATGTAAGGGTAGTTGATGAATAAAATGGATAGTACTCGATTTTACGTAAATCGAGTACTGTAACTCGGTTATATAGAAACCGAGTATTACTAAAAGCACGTACGGATGGCAGTACAGATTAATTGAACTCGGCCCTGTAGAAATCGAGAATATTTGGTTCACCTAATTGTAGTTGGGCAGCAGTTATAGATACTCGGGTTTTGTAAAGGCGAGTTTATTGGACTCGATACTACAATAACCGAGTATTGGACCTTTATATATTAACACAACTTCCTGTGTGCATTCTGGTTGGGGCTATGAGCAGAAGAAAACAGTTAGAAATGGAGAAGAGAAGCCTCCTTTGCTTATAAAGGTAACATTTAAAAACCATGTTTGATAGTTGTGATTAAACAATTTACCACTGTACAATTATAGATTATACAACAGTTTGTCAGATCTTTGAGCAAGCAACGTCAAGGCTGCTGCAGTAAAGCGACATGGTACATGTTTATCTAATAGCTCATATTCGATACTTGGTAAGTTCTAACCCCAGCAATACCCTATGCAATTTTCACATACAATGCTGTTGTATGTTTCTCTTTTAGGGTGGCAGATATTATGTTGTTTTCATTGGTCGTGCTCCTGGCATATACGACAATTGGGCAGACGCAAGTAGACAAGTTCATAAATTCGCAAACGCCGAACACAGGTCATACAAAGATCGACGGGAAGCAGAATGTGCATACATGGAGTTCTTGCAACGTAATGGTAGGAACATGCAGTATGGTGCTTGTCCATCGTGGACATCTCCTACTATGTCGACACCAAGCCCAGGGGGGACATCTCAAAGCGAAGGAACCAGCTTTTGCGATGGGGACGTGAGGAACAGATTGTTGAGGTATCAGTTAGACGTTGCCATTGCGGAGCGTGACCACGCAAGGAGAATTGCAAGCTTGAGTACTAACATGCTCAGTGAAGTGGTAAGCCATGTTATGGGGGATGATGAAGATCATGATTCGACACGTCAAGAAAGTGCAAAATGATGGCAAAACTATGGCCCCTACTCCTGAAGTTGCACTACAGATGAAGTTTTCCATGTTGTTGAATAGAATTGTCGTTTCCCTGTTGAACTTGAATGTGGAATCTGTCTTGGCCTGTTGAAATATGTAATTGCTTGTTTTGTTGTCTGATTTTGGCTAGGCTGCTTTCGTAATTGTAATTGGCTTTGGGCAATCTGATCCAGCCACTTGCAACAATACAATTTAATATAGTTATATTGTTCCAACTAAAGCAATCGGGTGTACTTCTAGTCTTCCAAAAACACACATTTACATATGGTTAAACGTTCATGTTGGGTAGTTGTAATTTTTCATATAATTTGACATTGAAATATGAAGTACTATTTTGGGTTATAGATTTGTTTTTGGAAAAAAAAAAAATTTAATGTAGACATTTATAATCAATGAAATTACGATTCATGAATTAAAAAATACGAGTTCAAAAGAATGAGTTAACCATGCATATCTATACCTCAATTTTGATGCCCGAAATTTACTAACATTTATCATTTCGTAAAGGTTAACTAGTACGGTTAACCCACGTATTCTAACACACATTTCTAATATTATATTCTTAAAAAAACCACACATTGAGTAAAAAAGGAGGAAAATAAAAAATACACCAAATGAACTACCCTTAATGTAATAAACGTATCTTTATCTCCAAATAAAAACAAATGGTTTAAGGAGCTTAAATTGAAACTAGCCTCTGAGCACGCGCGTGAGGCTCTTCTATTTTTTGGGTAAGGGTTAATGTAGAGTATCCATTCTAATTTTGGATCACTATATTTTCCAATAACAAAAAAAATCTAGGGGTGTGATGAAAAATTATTTCACCACACATAATACTCATCACACGCCTAGGTTTTTTTTGTTATTGAAAAATATAGTGATCCAAAATTATAATGGATACTCTACATTAACCCTTACCCAAAAAATAGAAGAGCCTCTGAGCACGCGCGTGAGCGCGTGCTCAGAGGCTAGTCTAAATAATAGGGCAAAATTATAGGAATAAAAATACTTAAAACAAATTTTTTTTTTTTAAATTCAAACGTAAAACTGGCATATTATTAAAATACTGAAAACATAGGGATTTTTTTTTTTTTTTTTTGCTTGAAGTTGCAAAAAAATAGGAAACCAACGTTGATGGATGTTTTTTTTTTTGCTTGAAGTTGCAAAAAAATAGGAAACCAACGTTGATGGATTTTTTTTTGCTTGAAGTTGCAAAAAAATAAGAAACCAACATTATAGGACTCACCACCCTCAAAAAAAATAAAACGTTGATGCAAATATCTTAATTGTGTACACATAACACTTGATGCAAATTCAAAATACATGGTTTGTTTGGAGTCTTTTTTGTCTTTTGGTAAGTTATTTTGGATCAATTAAATTTTACCAATTTTTAAAATTTTAAAATTTAAAATGAAGTAACATTTTAAACTATCAAATAGAAGATATATTTATAGGTGTAGGTTTTTATATCTAACAGTTAGTCTATTATTTAGAAGCAATTTTCACCACAATTTCAAAATTTTATCGTTAAAGATAAGTTCTCCAGTATCATTCTTGCTTTGGCAAATTTGCGTATATGACAATTGCTTACAAAGTCATCAAATGTGCAATGGAAGGCAAAAAAAGGACAATATTAAATTTCATAAGGTACAATATTCATATTACAAAAAATGTTTTTTAACAACTACTTGATAGATTGACTACCACTTTGCTCACCTGAATTCATCCAATGTGTCTGCTATGCAATCTAACCAAATTGTTGATATGTCACCCTAAAAAAAATACAAAAAAATAGAGAGTAAGGCTTAAATGTAAGAAAAAAAAACAAACAAAAATAATAAGAGGAAGAGAGGGCACCACTTAGAATACATACACTAAAATAATGAGTCAAACCCGATAACCACAAAAAAAGAAAAAAAAAAAAAAAAGAAATCAATATATATCATTCCTATTCTTTTAAAAATAGTCACTAATTATAGAAAATACTTAAACACCCATCAAACTGACCAAATAAAAAAAAAAAAAAAAAAAGATAAGATAAGATAATGATATGGAAAGGATAATGACAACAAAATGTAGTCCTTTTACAATCTAATTCATGATAAAATAATAAGTTTTTGTTGGAGATAAAACAACACATGGAGAAGAAAATTAACACATAATCAGATAATCTAAGTAATAGGCAAAATTTTAGGAATAAAAATACTTAAAACAATTTATAAAAAAAAAAAATTTAAAAGTAAAACTGGCATATTATAAAAGTATGTAAAACATAGGGATTTTTTTCTTTTTTTTTTTTGTTTTTTGCTTGAAGTTGCAAAAAAAATAGGAAACCAATGTTGATGGGTCTTTTTTTTTTTTTTTTTTTTTTCCTTGAAGTTGCAAAAAAATAGGAAACCAACGTTAAAGGACTCACCACCCTAAAAAAAAAAAAAAAACGTTGATGCAAATATCAGGTTATGTGTTAATCTAAATAATAGGCAAAATGTAGGAATAAAAATACTTAAAACAATTTTTTTAAAAAAAATTAAATGTAAAACTGGCATATTATTAAAATACCTAAAACATAGGGATTATTATTATTATTTTTTTTTTTCGCATGAAGTTGCAAAAAAATAGGAAACCAACGTTAAAGAACTCACCACCCTAAAAACGCACAATAAAGAAAAAAAAAAACACGTTGATGCAAATATCAAATTATGTGTTAATCTAAATAATAGGCAACATTTTAGGAATAAAAGTACTTAAAACATTTTGTTTTTTAAAAATTAAACGTAAAACTGGCATATTATTAAAATACCTAAAACATAGGGATTTATTTTTTTTATTTTTTGCTTGAAGTTGCAAAAAAATAGGAAACCAATGTTGATGGATTTTTTTTTGCTTGAAGTTGCAAAAATAAAGGAATCCAACGTTAAAGGACTCACCACCATCAAAAAAAAAAATGTTGATGCAAATATCAGATTATGTGTTAATCTAAATAATAAGCAAAATTTTAGGAATAAAAATACTTAATACAATTTAAAAAAAAAAATAAATGAAAATCTGGTATATTATTAAAATACCTAAAACATAGGGTTTCTTTTTTCTTTTCTTTTCTTTTTTTTTTTTTTTTTTCTTTCTTGAAGTTGCAAAGAAATAGGAAACCAACGTTGATGGGTGTTTTTTTTTGCTTGAAGTTGCAAAAAAGTTGCAAAAAAATAAGAAACCAACGTTGATGAATTTTTTTTTTATTGAAGTTGCAAAAAAATAGAAAACCAACGTTAAAGGACTCACCACCCTCAAAAAATAAAAAATAAAAAAACAACTTTGATGCAAATATCAGATTATGTGTTAAAAATCAGACTTCCAACCATAAAAATCTAAGCCAAGGTGATAAATGCGGATTCAGATCCTCTAGATTTCTTAGGGTACTCTACCAAGTAGATTTCCTTAAATCTTAACCGTTCTTTAATGATTTAATGGTCTAGATTTTGCCATGTCAACATTCGATTAATAATAATCTTAATTGTTTTGTTTTTAACATTATTATATTATTTTAAAAGTATTATTAGTGGAATGCTGACATGGCAAAAGTATTATTGTTTTTAACACTATTGCTTATTATTTCATTCAACCATAAACAGTCAACTTAGTAGTCCAAAAGGTTCCACCCTCCATACTATCACATTCAATAATATGTCAAAGTTCCATAATTTATAGCCCGAAGTTTATACAAAAGGCAGCCAAGTTCCATATAAAAAACTAAAAGACATTACAAATGAAGACAATAAAAAACCAAAGTGAATACATGGCATATCAAAATATCCTTGATCGCAAATTCCAATTCCAACCAGGCAAGTGCCATATCAAAAAGTAAAAGTAATGCGGACTGCTTAAGAGACTGTTTTAGAAGAGATTGAGGGTTCCATTGAAGACCCGGCGCCTTCCTTGTGCTCATACTCAGTTGTCTCCTTGCTCATTTTCTCTTCAGTGAGCTCTTCCACTTGTGAATGTGCAAGTTCTACATCAAATAAATTGTTGCACCTCATTAAAAACGTGCCTATGCATTATAAATAACAAATTTATAAACCGTTGTTCGAGTTATGCAATTGAAGCAGTTATATTTTTAAATAAATAAGTCATTTGCATGGTAATTATAGAAAACAAACTTGTAGTGTCTACTGTCTATTGGCATTGGCATTGGCAGTTTATGGGAAATCCAAAACCTTTTTGACATGTATGTTTTTTACATTGACAAAAAATCCACCCGTAACACTTAGAACTCATGCAGTCAACATATAAATGAAAAATACATTACCTATATCTGGCACAGTAGACTGAGAAATGCTCAATGGCCCATCAAATTTCTGTGGACAAGCCCAGTCCAAATGGTGCTTCAAATTTTCAATAACATCTGCTCCGGCAGCAATATATTCCTTCCCACACTTCTTGCATTTGCATGTAGGATTTCCTTCAGCTTTTGTCGGAAGAATCTGAAAGTAACTCCAAACAGTTGAAGTCCTCGTCCTCCTTTTGTAGACTTTGAGCTCAGTCTTAGCCTTCTTTGGGGGAGGAAGTTCAGCCACTTCATTGAGTGGCAAGCCGGCAGTGTCTTTTCCTTCACAGTTACTGTCGGTAGGAATCTTCTCATCACTTTCCATCTAGACCAATTTCAAGAAAAATGATTGATAGGGAATTTAGTAAATCTACAAACAGTTGGAAAATACTAATGAGTTTAAAATCAACAAACAAACAAACAAACAAGTCCATTAGTACTAAACAGCCAACATTACAGTGATTATGGATCTTTAATTATTTTAGGTTAAGGCCTATAAAAAACTGAAAAAACTTGAGAAGGTATGACAGATTATTTTAAAATCAGCAACAAATAAACAGATCTACTTTTATTTTGTCTATCAAGATCTCCTATTAGTACTATAAATCACTAGTATAGTGAGAAGCACAAAACAAATGGATTTCTGCACAGTATCTGTTTTTTGCACAGTGGAGTTGTATGCAGTGTTAATTTTCCACACTAAAGATTGGAAAAAACGACTTTAAAGAGAGTGCAGCAACTGTCCAAAATGTGAAGAATTCTCTGTAGTTAATCAATGTAAAAATGTAACCATGCTCTCATGTTATTACCCATTTATTTTATACAACTAATAAGACATCTTATCCCAAAAGAGAAGCTCATCACCATAAAGTACATTTCAATTTTTAACTGTACTATAAATCAGAATCCATTACCAAAGTACAATGACAGTTTGTTAGTTAAATTACGACTTTAATTAACATAATGCTACTAAAGAGCTAATTATATGAAGTTTCAGTAGTTATCCTAAAGTACCCACATAATGTTTGTGGGTGTTTTTAAAATGAACTAAGGGGAGGAGAATAATTAGGTTTTTTGTGGTTTGTCATTTTATTAATATAGTAAAGGTAAATTTAGTAATTTATTTCGTCAAACATTTTTATACTCTATTCTCTCTCTATATCTCTCTAATTTTGGGGAATTAAATCCCTCCACCTCCTCCCTTAAAAAAAATCCAAATAAGGTAACTGCATAGTACTCTTCCTCTCTCAACGCCACTCTCCGCTACTCCCCCTCTATTCAAACAAGTTATTAGAGTTTCTTCTGAGTTTTTAAAAACATTCGAGTTGAGTTTTTAAAAAGCGTTCAAGTCATTGAGTCACGTTTATATATTCACAAGTATATTGCATACTCTTAATATTCATGTTTAAATTTTGTTAGATTAGTTTTTTACTTTCAATTTTGTCTTTTAATCTTGCCCCCCCTGACCTAATTTGTGGCTCCGCCACTGTAATAGACTTTCCACATATATATTACACTAATCATCTTAATAATTAAAAGGTAACATGGCAAAAGTATATTAGTTTACAACGTATAACGCATATGTTAATTACTTGACAGTGACACAACATAATATGTAAGATTATCTTTTATTATATTAAATGCAACATATGATAGAATATCAAAATACTTTAAAATAAATTATAAAATTTATTTTTCCTTCAAATTAATTTGTAATAGAATTGTAGTTGATGATTATAAAATTCGTAACCGTGTGGGTGATATGATAATTTATTTCAATTTATACAAGTGACACAAATTCCCCTTTCAGGAAAAACTGACAAAAATTCCATCTAATAAAAACGAGGTCACTTTTAAAACTTCGATCTTTTATCTCAAACTCAAAAAGAAAAAAATAAAAGGCAACCAAAAAAAAAAAGAAACAATCAACATCATAGCGATTAACAACATAAACGCACGGATCTACAATTATTTTGTTCGAAGATGACAGCTACAAAGAAACATGAAAAGAAATCATAGGGCGAGATAATGAAGGGATTTTCTAAAATCAAAATAAAAATAAACAAACAAGTATACTATTAGCACTAAACAATCGACATGATAATGATTATTAACACAGTAAACAAGATCTACAATTTGTTGAAAAACGTTCATTACTAAGTAAACAAAACAAAAAATATATATAAAAATATACCTTGGTAGTGGATTCGGTGGTTGAAAGCTGAATAAAAAGAACAGAGGCAGCCACGGTTTTTAAGGGAAGCTAAATTACGGGGGTCGGCTAGGTATTTGAGGGGAAGACGGAGTCGAAGGTTGAGAGACATGTTCAGTGAGTGATTTTTGATTTTATAGTGTAGAGATGTTGGTGATGAAGGTTGGGGTTTTGAGGAGGAGAGGAAGAGTCACAGAGTAAAGGCTGACGACGAAAACAAAGAGACACACAGATTCAGAATGGAGGGAGGCGAGAGGTTCATAACTCTGAGAGGAAGAACAATAGATGTATAGGCTGATTGATGTTATACTCGATTACAGAAATATCGAGTTTATAATACTCGCTTCCTTTAATTCCGAGTTTATACTAAAACCGAGTTATTTTGACCGACCAACTATCGATCGCATATCAATCGATCTTTACAGGGAGGTTCAGCTGGACTCATGCGTTCCGCGATGGATCGAAGCCACTTCGACTGATCAAATTGTGTAATACTCGACTACGGTAATAGCGATTTCAAACTTTAACTCGTATCTTATAAAACCGAGTACGTCAGAGTCGTGTTACTCATGAAAAGCGTAATGCTCGATTATAGGGAAACCGAGTAACTATACTCGGTATCTATAAAAACGATTTTCTTATTTCTGACCGATCCCCTACCAATCGGTCTTCAGTCGAGTTTTACAGGGAGGTTCAGCTGGACTCATGCGTTCCGCGATGGATCGAAGCCACTTCGACTGATCAAATTGTGTAATACTCGACTACTCTAATAGCGATTTAACAATGTAACTCGTATCTTAGAAAACCGAGTACTATAGGGTTGTGTTGATATAGAAAAGCATAGTACTCGATTGTAGTAAAACCGAGTAATATAAATCGCTATCTCGAAAACCGAGTTTATTATTTGACCAATCACAAATCATCGCATATCAGTCGCGCTTTGCAGGGAGGTTCAGCAGGACTCATGCATGTTCCGCGATGGGTCGAAGCCACTTCGATTGATCCAAGTACATTTGAAATTCTCCAAGCTACTATGCCTCAATAAGTTTTCATCGTTGAAGAGAAAGAACCAGTACTATTTAAGAGTATTTCTTAAAAGAATCTAGAAATGGAATAGAATATCATCAGCATCTGTATAAAATTTAATACCGTTTGTTTGTCATCTTTATATTCAATTGTGCAGTCACCCTAGAAAGGGAAAACAAAACTTCTATTGTCTGGCTTCACCTAAATTCTTTGCTGTCAGACTTGTATTGACAAATACTATCCCAATATTTCTAGAATAAGTTCAGCACAGCAATTTCATTGCTGCACCTAAGCCACGTAAGGGTTAACTCTTCACTGGTAATGAAAGTCCTAACCTAGCAACACAGAGTAATATTCCACAACATGACCCCACTTCAAACAGATTGGTTATATATTTATGATTTTTATAATAACATAGATTAAATATGAAATATATTACTTGATGTGAAGAAGGAAAGAATATACAAAGTTAATTGTCTTCCTATGCTCCATAGCCCTTGTTGGAATATAATAACCTAGTTTTTCATAACCACTAAGAGAACTTGACATTTCCACTGCTTGCAACAAGTCCATTAGTCCATATTACCGACAATGTGTGATATTTTATGACCCAATAAACAAAAACTGTCCCCCATAGATCTACCAAGAAACAAACTACTATAATAGAATTTATAAAAATATTAACACCCCCAAGTAATCTTTACTGTGTATATATCAAGTTTCTTTAGTTAACAAGGTGTGTAAGTCTCTTTGGGCACCCCACTACCAATTCAATTTGAAGTTGGTTTTGCCATCATATTGTTATGAAGTTCTGCAATTATTTTTATTAGGATGAAAATCAAACGAATTGAGCAATAGAAAGTGAATCAGGAAGAATAATAAGGCAAATTATACATTTTTGTTTAGACTGGGTAACAGCGAAAAATCAAAGTGCTGTCAGTTACCCCAGGAAACTAAATCAATTTCCCACTTTTAGTACTAACACATGGCAGAACATGTCTTTTCATTGTAAGTTACACACACACCCAACAGCTTTGAACTCACAACCTCACCCTCCAACTAATTATTATGGGAGAAGGAAGTGCCAATTGAGCTATAGCTATAGCTCATAGCTCTGTTTGTTTATACAAATTATACCCCCCAAAAAAAAAACAAAACTTGGGGATTTTGACACAAACCATCCTAATTACTTAAGTGAAGAGTGATGCTAAAATGATGCAAACAAAAGCAAGTTAGGAGCCTAATACGAACTAAAAATGTCTTAAACTTAAAACCCAAGTTCTTGTACTTTGCATATCAGATCAAAGGAAATACTGAAACAGCCAATCAAAGTGAGGTCTACACAGTCACGCCAATACACAGTCAAAGGAAATACTTTTAATACTATGTGGCTATTAAAAGAACCATGCAATATAGTATTCGACACAGTCACGCCATGTAGCCGAGTATAAAAATTCCTATTATCCAAATTGCATTATGTGCCTCACTTAAATACACTAAATTAAAAACTCCGAAATTTAAATTTCCATCCACAAAATTATATTGCATTCATCAGTATAACCATTCATATAACACTATATTGCATTCATCCTGACGTCTTTGCTATAGGTAAATTTGCACTAGAGTATTTTTCTTAGAAAATAGAGCCACATCAAAGGAATGGACATCAACAAATCTATTGCTAAAATTAAACTTCTTGAATTCAAAATTCCAACCATCATCACTATATTGCATTTGTCTAAAGCTGCCTTTGTTCAAATATGCAGATACATAGATACGAGTTATATATAGAAATGAATTTTCCATTTGACATGAGAATATCCACCCTTTGCAATTAAAATTGGTACCTAACACGAAGCTTACTCAAACATATACATATAGGACCTAAGATGCTTAAGTAGCTTCATTAGTTACAAAATATGTTTCAAAATATTGAATAAGATGAAATCAGCTGTCCAAAAAATCTGTCCAATTTTGCAGTGCTATGTTCTCCAACAATCTGTCAAACTCTTCTATGTCCAAAAAATATTGTCAAAGTTGTGTCCACTGACTGTTACATCGACAACAAGACATTGTCCAACTACCATGCAAAAAACGACATCAACGAATATGGTGGTTTTCTAAGTTTATAAATATTAGAATCTACTGAAGCCTGCAAAATATGCCACCAAATATGAATCAGTAAATGAAAAAGAAAAAACAAGGAAGGAATAATTTCATATCAAATTTTATAGATCTAGTTTGATGTGCAGGGCAGATTTTAATAAGAAGAATTTCATATGCAGGGCACCTTTTTTCCAACACTGTCTTGCCAATCAAAGAAAGCTTAAAGCAAGGAAGGAAATTTATATGCTGTGTAAGTGCATTCAATTGCTATGCCATGCTAGACTTATCTATATCTAGCGAGAGGAGAGAGAAATTCAGTTGCTTCAAAGCAACCACTTCCATTTATAGTCAAGAAAAATCCCAACTGTCTAATATTGTTTTTGATTTTTCTCTTTTTTTTTTTTTGGTTTTGAATTGTAATTATCGGAAAATGAACATCAAAAACTAAAAAAAAATAAGGAGTCCAGATAGTGGGCAAGGTTTTACCCCCATATGCTCCACAGCATCAACAGCTCAACGCTGTTTTCGTTTCCTCACAGCTGCCTTCGCCGGTCTAGTCTTACCTGAAATGCAAAGCAGAGCACATTACTTGAATGCACACATTCCCTAACAGCGAAAGTAGAGTTTAAAGAGAGGGATTGCACATTCCTAAGGCAACAATGATGTGGAAAGGAGCTATACAGCTTCTCTTTTACTCATCCACTAAATAGGGGTCAACACTCAATAGGCTACATCATTGGGCAACTTCTGTGAGGATTTTGTGAAATGAAAAAAAGAAAAACTAAGGAGAAAAATTTCTATAGCAATGATTGATCACCCTTGACAGCACTAATAAGTTGGGTGATGAATTGGGTACACCTCCAATGTCACATGACTACTACTATTAGATTACTACAACCACGAATAATGATGGTGAATAGCAATATATTAACTGCATTGCAACAATGGCAATAGTAGTTCAATACAATAGAGGATATACTTAATACTCTTGGATTATGTGTTTGATGATGAAGCCTTTGAAATATCTACCAAGTGAAGTGAGTAATAGCTGACAAACCCTCTTCTTAATTCAGTTATAAGAAAATGTTTGATCTGAGTATGATCATCACTTAAAGCAAACAACATCATATGCAAGTAAAGTGACATTCTATTAAGGTAAATGATAAACGGTTGACATAGCATGGAGGTGCACTGGCTAAAGAACACAATCTAATGCAAACTGATCACAGGATTATTAATCTAAACAGTCTAATTCATAGATAGCAATTAAGAAAGATGCCTTCCTAGTTGTGCAAATAATTACCGTCACCAGTCCCACAACCAGGGGGGTGTATGTCAGTGCGGAGTGATCTTCGTAACCCATGTATCGGCTCAATATTCTCACTCTGTATCTGTTCAATCTGTGCAGCCGGTTCGTCGAGGTTAGGAAGTGAAGGGTCCTGGGTGGGCTCAGCCTGAACTACAGGTGGGGTCGGTCGGCCAGGTGTGGGTACAAATATACAGCCACCGTCCTGGGCAGAGGCATTGAACAATGGGGGAGACAGCCGAGTGGGTGGTGGGGACCGAGGGCCGGCTTGAGCACAGGATGTGTGTTCTACACTATAGTCATTGCCAGCAGGGTGGGATGGCTGGGCAGCAGCGTCAGACATGCATCGCGATGACCCGACGCCATCCATGTACGTGTCCCAGTCGCCCTCGAACGCCTCATCATCTGTACAAAAACAGCTGTATTTATTAAGATGACAACAAAGCAAAAATGTATAGTATTTGCTGTAAATTTTTTTTTTTATTGAATAATTATTTCAACTTTAACAATACAATTAAAGAAAATTCTTGAAGGTGAGTGATAAAATATATATAAAAATGTTTAGGATGGAGAAAATTTCCTGACTGAGAGTGGAGAAAGATTACTTACACTATCAGTTAATGCATTACGCATACAAATCCCAAAAACCATGCAATTTTTTTTTTTTTTTTAATTGGAACAGTCTGCATTCAATCAACTGAAAATGTAAGACAACTAAGTGCAAAAACGAAGCTACAACAGAGCTGAAACACAGCAGCTAAAAGCTGATACAATAACACTAAAACATTGTTTTCAACACAAGATTCAACATGTATAATTACCCTAGAATCTAGACAGTATAAAGGACAGGTTAATTCGTACGTAAGTTGGTAGAATCCAATAACTATTATAAAGTGTAAACCTTGCGTAATGCCAAATGCGTAAGCAATCCAAATTGTATGAACTACAAAATGCGATCACAACTTTGAATTTTCCTCATATACTCCTAAGTGTATTTCCATGGTGGTGTAGGAATAGTTTTAAAAGGAATTACATTAGCAAACAGATTATTGTGCTTTATACTCGATGGAAAAACTGCATAAACTTGCTGTTATGTCATCAATGTGTTAAATATATTAGCATTGATGGGTATATGCTAAAAGTGGATAATAGTATTGTCATTGTAGTGTATAAGGATTGAATGAAACAGTTTTGCATGTCTTACATTTCAATACATATATATTTCGGTTGGAAGAACTTAAAAAGCCGTACCTACTGGTTGATTTTTACAGTGCTTAGTTTTAATATTTAAAGTTTGGGAGAACATTGTAAGTAATTATACCAAATTCCATAAGGAAATGCATATTAACCCTACAAACTACTTACCAAACAATATATACTTCGCTACTGTAATACGTCCTCTAAATAAATTACAACTCAAAGTAGTAGAAGTGCAAGTCAGTAAGAATTGGAGGTATTAGAGTTGGAAGTTACCGAAGTCATCCTCATCCTCATCCTCATGACCACCTCCAGGACCTCGACTGCGTCCACGCCGTCCAGACCCACGACCTCCCCCACCACGGCCTGTGGCCTGTGTGCTCGACTCAGTCACCGAGGCACGCGCATTCTCCAATGCCACTCGGCTCAACTCTCCAACAAGATCCAGCGTACTCTTCAGGTGGTTGTACACTTGGGAGCCTGGTTCGCATTGCGACAGTAATTCCACGTTGGACTGAACCTGTGAAATAAAGGAGTCCCGTTAAAACTTTTATGGTTCATTTTGTGTTGTGCATGACTGATTTGAAAACAAATTATGCATGTTGAACTTATTCATATACATATGAACATTGAAATGGCACAGCAGTACATATTGCTTGTGGCAAGAAATGAAATGTTCTCTAAAATGAATGTCAAAATATTGATTCAATGGCTTGTGGTCGCACTTTAATTTTCATAATGCATTTAGCAACAAATATATAGTGTCAATCCATCAAAGAAGTATGTTCAGGGTTTCTTGCCTTACCAGGATTTCCCAATACGCCGACTCACGCGTAATGAACCGTCTGGTCGTCCTTCGGTACGACTCCATGTAAGCAGCAAGGTATGTCGTGTCCCCATCCAATGTCGGTGCGTCGGCCAGATGTTCCTCTCTATGGGCCCATCGGTCAATGTGGATAGCATGCTCTTGCACCCAATCCCTCTCTAATTTGCCTTGGAGGGAGATTTTGTGGAGAGCAACCGATGTATCCACAATATCCGGGGGTGCTTGCTTCATCCCAAACTGACGAACGACACGTTCGGGATGATGACCCTCTACTATCCAAAAATATATCAACGGCACAATGGCCCTCCATATATGTCGGCCGGCAGTGCAATATGGGGGCAACGACTCTAGGACATCCTTGTACGGCTCCCAGACAACCTGCATAAATGGTCAACAAGAAAAAATCAAATACGTACTTATTTGTGTCAATCCTCAATGTGAGCAAATATGTAGAAGACCATTGAAGAACCACTTCACTAAAATCCTAAGACATTGTTGACCTACTTCCCTCTCTTATTGAATTTGACATGGTAAGATGCACCTGGATACTACTGGTTGCATGGTTTCAGTCAGAATCTTAAGACCTTGCATGGAACTGAAAGCTTTTGTGATGCTTATTGTTGCTACCAATCTTAGTTTGGCAAAAATATAATTGTCATTATAAATCAGTAATTGGCACATTGTGTGATTTGGGGTTCAAAAAGAGGAGGAGAAAATTAAGAAAAGGGAGAAAAGGGAGAAGGGGAATGCCCAGTAAACATAAACAAATATATAAAAATAATGTTGTTTATTATATAGAGACAACGATGTCCATTTTGTAAGGAAATATTTTAAAGATCTTAGACCTGCTGTAAGTATTGGACTCATAAATATTTTGATAACAATAATATTCAATGTGGTTATTCAGTTCACCTTTAATTCTAATGGTGTTTCAATTTTGCCTGTCAAATTATATGCAGACTTATGCAATTATTTCAAGAGCATCAAGCTCAAAAATATCAGGTTTGGAAAATACATGTAAAAACATTACATACAGTTCTGCATTCTATAGTTCTTAATATTCTTTCTAGCAACCAAAAATAGCTACAACCGAGGGAAAAATTTGAAGGGTACAAAGCTAAATATGTGTGGAATCAAAACGACAAACATGGGTGTAAAATTAGTAATGAAGGTACTCTATATTGACTGCCCACCCACCCTTGTGTTTGTGTTCGTAACTAATTCCTTGTATATCTATGGTCTAATCGACAAAGTTACATTATTAACTATACACATGTAGTAGTTGTTAAAACCCTACCAAGTGACAAACAAAAATATGGAGAATTATATCCTTCTGACGTGAAGCGGTAAAATACCTGGTCTGCCCGTATACTCGACAATGACGCTCGATACACAGTTAGCACATGTGTGGCATGCTCTTTCGTGCTCTTCGGCCCCTTCCATCTAGTAAACATACAATTTCAAACAATGCACATTAGTTAATATCAAACAACAATGCTACCGCGACAATAAATGCGTACAAAAAATAAAGCCATTAATTAACTTTCATATTTTCAGTACGAGGTCGATCCCTTAAAGTAACTGGTTTCTTAGAATATAATAATGTCTTAAAGGCTACATTGTCTTAATGACACCTTAATTTGTTCTTAACAGGTTTGGTCGAAATACTCAAGAAGTATGACAAAATAACTGGTGCCCTCATTCGCTTGCCCTTCATTCAAAAGGTCTTGCAACAGCCCTTATTCACCACTGACATGCTCTACAAGCTTCTGGAGTGTGAGTGTGAGGCAATGCTGGACGGAATTTTCCCTACGTGTGAACCACCAGCTTCAACAGTGATAGCTGATGGGGATGATGATCCTTCAACTTCTGACGCTACCAATAACAACGGTCTGCTCAGAGTGCCAAAGGAACTTGCAGAGATTGAGGATATGGAGAGATTATATATGAAGAGCACTATATCAGCACTACAGGTTTTGAAGGAAATTCAGAGCGGAAGCTGAACCGTTGGCCATTTGTCATTGCCACCACTGCAATTTAGTGCAATTGACGAAACATGGAATAAAGTTCCAGATCTGGAACAAGTTGCCAAGTAGTTGTATTTTGAGGAAGGAATTGGGATGAGTGCCTCCCATTGGTTCTTATTTTGCCCTTAGATACTAACACAGATGTAAAATGCTAAACTCGACCTAAAATGAATTCAATCGAATCATAAGTTCTGAATACTACTCGCCTTGTGTAGAAGAAAGTAGCGTCTTGAAATTAGGAATGAGAATATTGGTTTACATTTTCTTTTAACCTAAAGCAACATCTGTAGCTGTTTTTGAAGTTGTACCATTTGGTGCCAAGAAGTATTTATACTTGGCATGTTGCCACAGTCTTGTAGTTTTTAATGGCAGTGTTTGCTTCTCCCCTAGAAGAGAATCTGGGTTCAAATTTTCTTCACTTGACTGTTGTAAGCCAAAAATAGAAAATGACATGTTTAAGTATCAGATCCTAAGAGATGTCCTACTCTGGCAGGTTCGAGGATCAAATCCTAAGAGAAGCCCTCGTCTTCCATTTCTTCGCAGTGGCATACTCTAAATTCTGACATTTATTCACAAGGTTCTAAAATTCTTGGGTTCACATTCATGGCCAGAACTGCAAAATAAAGTGTTTCCTTACAAAAGAGAACCACTACCTAAAAAGGGTGGTTGGATTAGTTAAAGCTTAATGACCACATACAGAGTAGGCCGAGCCTAGGATACAATTGTAGCACATCCAATTGTCTGCCGTGTTTAAAACTTTAAATCATGAGTTCTTTAGAGTTTAGACAAAGCAACCCTTGTTTCCAACCAACCCACCAACACCAAGTACCTACCCCCCTCCCCTCAACAAAAAAAATAAAAAGAAATCCCCTGCCTCTATATCCTTGAAATGTTTTCAAAAATGGTAGTTTAACTAACATTTGTTGATATTACCAACGGATATATGTAAAATGCAAATCCCACAATTTGTAACTATTGAATTGATTCCAAAAATAAAAAAAGTTTGTTATACAAAAAGTCAAATAAAAAAATGTTTCCAAAAGTTTGGAATAAAAGAAAACCAACTAATGAAAAGAATCAAATTTCCTCCGTAATTAAAGTCATTTTTAGTTCTAAGAAGAAAGTCTTTTTTTTTTTTCAATAATTTAATTGTAACAGGTTATAATAAGTGAATAAAAATCCTTTATACCATTTTTTGTATTCCACTTTATATTTCACTAATCACAACTTGTCATTTATTTGTTTAATTTTCCTTATAAAATAGCTAAAGTTTAAAATAGAAAACAGAAATACATACATGACATGCACGGTGAATGACAAATGGCATGACAGTTGTATCAAACTAATGAAATAACATACCGACATGCAAGGGGACCTGCCTCCACTGGCGGTTGCGGCAGCCTCGCAACAGGGCATATCACTGGGAACCTCGAATACGCCCAGAGCTGCACCAACATCAATGCTCCTCCCATCTGCATCGCCTTCGTCTCCGATGCCTTGCATAAGTGCCTGTACAGCCAAGCTAATGCTCCACTACCCCAACTGTACCTCTTCGCGTTGCTGATTGGGTTCAGGAACTGTAGAGGCCTCACCGACACCCGGTCCGCCGACTTGTCCAGAAATAGTATGGTCCCCAATCTGAAAAGAATGTGATAGCGCGCATGTTGCTGCACTACCTCATCAGTAGCATCCGCAGCTAAGGGAGCTCTAAATTGTTCATTCAGCCAGGTCACTCTTAGCCTCGCCCCAGCAAGGATAGACTTGTTTTCATGGGGATGTGGTATTGGGTCTGGAGGACGATGACCCAGTAACTCAAGACACAACGCTGGCCACCCCAGCTTGACACTCCCAGTCATTGGCAACCCATCAATTGGAACCCCTAGCATCACCTCAATATCTTGTAAGGTGATGCCCATCTCTCCATGGGGTAGGTGGAATGTGTGCGTCTCCGGACGCCAACGCTCAACAAGGGCTGTGATCAACGCATGATCCACTTCCAAGTTTGGAACCTTGAACAACCCTTCAAATCCCGCCTCAGTTATGTACCGAGCAATTCGGGGGTCTAGCCCATGCCGGGGTAACTTGCAAGATCGGTGCCTGCACTTTAGCACACCTGGCACTACCTGCACACGAAAGAGCACTGTCTTAGGATATGCAAGAAATAGTATGCTAACTAGTTAAATGGAATAGGGAATTAGGAATCAACAAAGTTGTCTTATGTGTAGCCACGCCTAATTGTGTGTGCGTATTTGCGGAAATAATGGCAGCGAATTCATTTTAATTGATTACTATAGCTTCCGAATGAGATCTACTGACTTTGAATATTTATACTCCATACCATTTTCGAGTACTGCTGTTAATGAAAGAGTGTAAATAATTTCACGATTATTTTTGCTTCATACCATTTTCTCTTTGGATTAAATAAAATTCTACCTAAACCAAAACTGAAATGCTACGATGTCCAACATCTATTTACAAATAACCAAAGAACCCTACAGAAATAAAAAACAAATGATTTCGACATGTCCGAAGTTCAGTACCACTACGTACCTGACCGGCAGGCGTCTCCCATAGCGCCGTGGATCGATGACCCGGCTGCTGTGTCAATTGTGTATTTTCCGCGGGTCCAGGAACCACATTTCTCAGTTGCTGCATACCTGACACGCATGCAATCAGGTTAGACAAGCAAGTATTTCAACAGGGTTCTAGAACAAACTGACAGAAACAAATACAGAGAGAGAGAGAGAGTGAAAGAGAAACAGAGTGAGAGAGAGATTTGACAAAAAATTGCAAACATATAATTGCTCATCTGAATTATGCATCATGCATCTGTATATACACTGATTTTCAATCCATTTAATCATATCAAGGAAGAGTTAAATTAAAACACTAAAATATAAAACACCTAGCCTGAGCATATATGCCTAACTTGATCCCAATGTTCATGGCTGCAAGGCATAAACAAAAAGGCCCCATAGTTGCAGAATGTATAAGCAACCTAACCAACCAACCAACGTGCGAATCAATGTCAAAATCAAACAAAGTAAACCAACAAATAAACACAGCAAAATGCAAACCAATGAATCAATTAAGCACCACAAAAAACACCATTGGAAAATACTAAAACATAATTCTAAAAGGTACCCAACTACCCCTAAACAATTTTGAGAGTATGGATACAAACGAGACAGAAATGGAAAAGATTTCTTAAATTTCTTGCAAGAAGAATAAAAAAATAGATTATCTAGCATTTTTCTATAAAAGCCACAAGCCACCACAAATCTTAATGCTCCCCTAACCTAATCCAACCTATTAGGAAAGGATTGGTGACCCTCAAAGGCCACTAAGTTCCCTTTTCAACCCCACATATGTAGTAGATGATAATAATAATAAATTGATGTACTTAAACAACAAACATAACCCACAAATGACTGCTAATCTAACACAAGACAGAAGCTTCAACAGGCTTAGATACCAAATTTGATGTAGGATTTTTCAGAATTTTGGCACTAAAAAGAACATCAAATAACGAAAGATAAAACACTAGGCAATCACACCTAGCCTTTCGTAAGCAGTCACACTTAGGTAGGATATAGCAATCGCGCTTGAAAAAAGTTGGAATGTTATTGAAATCTATCAATATTATCGACTACAATAAAGCCATTATCTAGGCTATTTCTAAATCCTTTCTAATAACAAAAAAATAAGTACTTTAAGAACTTCTAAGACAATTCTAGTCTTTATGACAATCAATTATGCATCTGTACACAAAATGTGGCAGCAAAGGTTTTAGGAACCCAAAACAGTAGATGTCCATGCTGTGCATTTTATGGTCTCTGTGTAGATTATTGCGTGCATATCCATTATACACACATTATATCTATTATATTAATAAGTTAACAGAGTGGAAGCTTGCAAAAGCCAGTAAGTTTGAAGCTTGTAAAACCAATAGCTTCTCAGTTCAAGATCATTTAGCATTGAATTAAATAGCAATTTTCCCTAATTCAAAATCAATTTTCACATACAACATAATTTCCTGAAATTATAGAGTTCAATTAAACAGCAATTTTCCCTAACAATGGCCACCGTTGTCATGCTAACTGTATTTTACATGAATTTCTGCCCTATCCAAACCCAGTTCACAACCTAACCCAGTTCAAAACCAAACCCAGTTCAAAACCAAACCCAACAAAGCTAAAAAAGCAACAATAATAATGAATAGAGATAGAGGAAAATCTAACAGACAAAAACTTAAGAAGCCACACTCAAATCAGAGTACACGCACAATCAACACTTAACTCATATTACATGCAAAGGGGAAAAACGAAAATTTGAACTCAGCATTTAGAAATTACCTTAATACGTTTCTACTCCTTTAACTCTGAAGATGGATTGGGTTGTGCTTCGGCTATGGCGAGAGTGAAAAGGTGTGGGTTTGGGTGTGGGTTTGGATTGAGCTTCAATCCAGCGTCGACTGACCGATTTCGTTTGGGTTCGGGTAGAAATAGGAGAACTTGAATATTCGTTGAACTTGGGAAGGCTCTACTGAACGGACTGAGGGTGGCTACTGATCGGACGGAGGAAGGGAGAGAAACTGTAGAGGAAGGAAGACACACAAACTGTTTTAGAGACGTTACATTCAAAAGTGTTTCATATTCCGCACATAAATCGGATTCCTCAAAGCCGAGTTATAAACAGTTACGCGGGAATATTTTATTTCCCAAAAGCCACGCTGGATTGCCACTGTGGCAAGAACCTGCCTAAAACTCGGTCTTCGGATATGCGAGTAACGTAAGTAACTCGGCTTTATGATTAGCGAGTATCGAAACAGGGGCACGCCCCTATATAGTTTCCAAACAGGGGCATAATGCCAAATATTTTTGCCCAAAGGGGCAAAAGGCCAGATAGTCCCAATCTATCTTGCGAAATGGTTTGCAGTCCTAGAACAGCTCTTTTTCACCATCGGATGGGTCCTATCCGGTCCGTTTTTAACAGGTCCATCTATACCATCTATAAAGTCCACGTGTACGGCTCCCATTCAATCCCACTACAAATTCATTACTCCCTTCCCGCCTAAGCGCGCCTTCTCTATCTCTCACACTTCAGAGTTCAGAGAGAGAGAGACGAAAATGGAACTGAGTCTGAGCGGGAATGCAATCAAGACTTTTGCTCGGTGCATCACGTGCCTCCCACGTGTCGGAAACGAGCTAGCAATTCAAGCCTCTCCTTCGCAGGTATATTATATATATTGAATAAATAACTAAAATTATCATTAATTTTGTTTAAATCTAATCCAATTGGTTTGATTTATTAATTATCAGCTTATTTATTCTTTTTTTTTTTTTAATGGCTCATATAGTTTACTCTGTGGTCATGTTGATTTGGTAACTCATTTTTAGGGATTTGGTGTATTTTAATTAGGGTTTTAGAAGAGCATATAAATGGGGTTTATATCGAAATTATATGTTATTTATGGAATTGGGTGTGAGGAATTTGTGATTAATTTGATTTATATGAATCATGCTTTGATGGGTGAGAAAAATCAGTGAGTGGAAGCTCTGGTTGGATGGTATGAAAATGAAGGAAATGTAAAGGGCATAGATTGGCTTTCATAAGATAATATTTAATTAGTTTTGGAATTGTGTGTGACGAGTTATGCTTTGAATTAATTTATATTAATCATGCAGGATGAGTGAAAAATTCACAATTGAAGCTCTGTTTGGCTGGCAAGAAAAAAGAGGGAAAAAAAAAGGTACTCAAAAGAATAAAAGCTCTGAAGCCTAGACTTAATTTAAATTTTTTTTTTCCTGAAAATTCAAGATATTTTCCTCAAACATGTTATGTAGTAGTATTTCGCTATATAACTGAATGGAGGGCTCGAGGTTTTTGTTTTATGAAGTTTAAGTTATGAGAAGAGGTTAGAAATTTTTGTTTTGTTTTGTTTGATTTTCTTCTGGAATATCTCCATCAACTATATCAAACTTTTGCCAAATTAGGACTACCCTTTTGGTTTTCTTAAACCTATATGGAATAGATTGCAAATAAGAATGGGTAACAAATGAGTTAATAATTTGTAAGTACCATATTGCATATTCATGTGTTAAGTAATTGAGTTGATTTGTTTAGTTACTATTTTTTGCCAGCAGCTTGCTTTTCACACTCTCAATTCATCGTGGTCAGCTTATCAGTCCATTACATTTAAGCCTGATTTCTTTGATGTCTATACAGTTTCTGGTAACCAAGTCCAATGCAGTGTGCTTTTGAATTTGAAGGTAAGGTGGTTTCTTTAACCATGTTAGATATTGTAATGGGATTTTTCAACTTGTCAGTCTTGCTGACTTGGCGTCTTCAGGCCATTTGTTCTCTTCTTAGGACACCTATTGCCGGTATTGATAATTTGAGTGTGAAGCTGCCTGATCCTGATGCATCAAAAGTGCAATGGGTGTTGGAATGCTGTTGTGGTAAAGTACTTTCTCACATATCTTGTGTTATTCTTATCTTATAGACTTATAATAGGGATAGGGTGATGCAGACCCAATAGATAGGGGTAGAATGCCAAGATTTACTAGTGCTTAAACATTGATGATATTGGCCATTGTCATATTTTCTGGAATATTAATTTTTTTTAATATGGAAAATGTTTTATTTCTACCATCTGGAATGCAATCAGGGACAGGTTAGGATTTTTTTTTTTGATAAATAAGGTAACAACTTTAATCTTATGGTGTTCTACAGATATCCTTTGAGAATAAAAATTTATTGTGAGATAAATATACACCGTTACTATTTGTTATGCAATACCCTTCAATTATTTGTGCTTTGTATTTATTGCAATAAAACTATTGAAACAATATCTTATGGTGATAGATCCATTTGAAGTAACGCCTTATAGTAATAAAAAAATTTGTGAAAAAGAACCTATAGCCATGGATTTTATTGCAGCACCGCAGAACAATTGTTTTTGTTGAAATAAAAGCTTATTGACACAACTTTGAGTTTATTGCCATGAAATATTAATTGCAACAAACCTTCTTTCTTGTACTGCACTCTTTTGGGGTCAAATTACCTTTTGTTTGAGAATTCAATTTAATAAAAGGAGTGATAGTAATAAACATCACAAAAGCACCAATAAAAATAACCACACAAGAAAAGGCCAAATTTACGTGGAAAACCCTCCAATGTAGAGGGAAAAAACCACGAGACAAATCCGATCAATTCACTATAATAAAATAGAGATTACAATGCTCAAATTTATATCTAAAACTTGATATCAAAATAAACTGGAAAATATCAAAATTAACCCGTTAAGAATGAATATAATCTCATCACAACACCACCAAAAAAAAAAAAAAAAAAAACACACTAAAAACCTTTGATGAAACCAATATTGTACCAACATCTCCACTTTGAATGAGTGATTTCCCACCACTTTCAAATTTTCACCTTAAGAAGAAAGTTGTTCCCTAACAAAGTTGCCTCTTACGCATTTTATGTTGCACTTTCCTAGTTCTTACAAACCAATGCTGCTTCTTCTTAGTCACAATGTTTCCAACAACAACTCCAATTACAAGGCCACTACCATAACCCATAAGGATCGTTTTCCAATCAAATTCAATGTTAAACCATGAGTCTTGATCTTCTTCTATGCTTGAAGTGGGTAGAGGTGAAGGCTTTGGATTTTTGCATCTCTTTGACAATGGATTTCCACATAATCCTAAATTTCCATCAAATGAACTATTGTCAAATGTATCAAATTGATTACCATGTGGTATAGGCCCCGTAAGTTGATTATGTGAGACATTAAAGGATGCGAGGAAGGTGAGATGTGTCAGTTGCCAAGGTATTTGTTTAGAGAGCTTGTTTTGAGAAAGGTCAAGGCACTCTATTGTTGTTAGGTTTCCTAATGATAATGGGATATGACCAGTGAGGTTATTGTTAGAAAGATTGAGCAATTGGAACCCATTTAGTTTCCCAATGAATTCGTTACTTGAAAGATAAATAGCTGCAAAGACTTTTATGATCTTTAGATATACTGTTTCCTTGCCTTTGTTTATTATTGTCATCGAGTAAGGGTAAACATCATCAGAGTCATGATGGCATGGCTTAAAAACTCTAAATGCCCACAAATATTTGAAGTCATCCAAATCAACTTTCTTCATAAACATCCAATTTCGGAAATATTTAAATGGTAACTTACCGGTAAATTTATTGGTGGAAAGATCAAGAATGCGCAAATTGGGAGATGCAAACATGGTTGTTGGACTCCCCACAACACCATAGAATCCATTATGTCGCAGGATAAGTACCCTTAGTTTAGGTAGTGTTCCCAACCAAGAGGGGAAAACATCATTGAGATTATTGCTTCCAATATTTAGAAACTCTAACATTCGACAATTTGATAACAATCTTGGTAAAACCCCCTCAAATTGATTTTGGCTCAAGTCGATCATCTTCAGTGTACTTCCCTCTGCACATAGTTGAGGAATAATGCCATCAAAAGTGTTGCCTCGAAGATTCAATATAGTTAAAGAGTTGCTGAAGTTGCTAAAACAAGGAGGAAGCATGCCCCCAAATTTGTTGTTGGATAAATCAAAGGAATAAAGAGAACTAAGGTTATAGATCAATGGTGAAATTTCTCCTTGCAGCATGTTGTCGGCAATGAAATAAACCAAGGTGGATGGCGGTGGAACTGGGGGTAATGCTTGTAGCTTGTTGGACCTAAGGTCCAAAATCTTTAGCCGAGGCCATGGAAAATTGAATAAATGATGGTCAAAGCCTGTTAACAAGTTGTGAGAAAAGTTCACGTACATCAAATTTTCTTTACTTGTGTTCCACACCCATTTGGGTATTTGTCCATGAATATTGTTGTGAGATAGGTCTAGCACTTGCAAATGGTCTTGGTTGCGTAAGAAATCTGGGAAATTACTCAATTTGCATGAACCCAATTCTATAGCCACAAACCTATTCAGAGTTGCATTGGTAATAGGTTTGGGGAGGAATGATATATTGTTTAATGATAGAAAGAATGAGGTTAAATATTCGAGCTTCATAAACATGTGCAGACTCACTGTGCCAGTCAAGTTGTTTGAGTAAAGGTTGAGACTTTCAAGTTTCTTGAGTTCAAAAATTGAGATGGGAATTTGGCCATGTAATTTATTATGAGAAAGGTGCAACTCAATTAACTGAGTGAGGTTGGCAAGCCAAGAAGGGATTTGACCATTTAGTTGACAAGTGCTTAGTCTCAAATAATTAAGTTGGGTTAGATTTGCCAAGGATGATGGGATCTCCATTGTTAAATTGATTCCCTTAAAGACCAATACAGTAAGTTTGCTCAACTTCGAAAGCCAGGACAAGGAAGAAGGATTTGAGATTCTGAAAAGTTATTGGAAAGGTCTAGTACAGTGAGTTGTGCAAGGTTACCAAATGAAGATGGAATTGACCCTGATAATTGACAGTAAGAGAAATCCAAATAATTCAAGGAAATAAGGTTAAATAGCGAGCAAGGTATTTGGCCCATAAAAGAGTTATTAGAAAGGTTCAAAGTGGTGAGTTGAGTAAGGTTACCTATTGAAGGTGAAATGCGACCTGAGAAATTACAGCTCCCAAGCCATAATTCATTCAAGGAATTTAGGTTTCCAATTGAAGCCGGTAGTTTTCTAGAGAAACTAGTACCCCGAAGTGATAAAAATTTAAGGGGATTGCTTGAGTAAAATTCGGGCAATTTTCCTATGAGATCTTGATTGTAACTCACCCTGAGATCTTGTAGCTTTGGTAGATTAAAAATCTCAACTGGGAATTCTCCATACAATCCGCAACCACTCAAATGGAGTGTTGTTAAACCAGATAAATTTGCTAAGATTTCAGGCACGAGAGATGATATCTGAACATAACTGAGATGTAGATCTTTCAGGCTGGTTGAATTTTGAATTAAAACAATTATACTTCTAAGATGTAGCATGTAATTATTTGACAGATCAAGGGATGTTAGCTTGGAAAGCTTTGAAAATTTTGATGGAATTTGCCCTGAAAAAGATGAATTGGAGAGGTTGAGATATATCAAACTTGAAAGACGGCTGAATCCAGATGGGATTTGAGAGAAACTGAAGTGGTAATAAGCAAGATTAAAGCTTTGAAGATGAACAAGGTGGAAGAGGCTGCTGTTGGAGGCCAAAGAACCATAGAGACAGCTTCTGGTGAGGTTAAGGCCAATCACATGGCCTGTGTTCTCGTCACACTCAACACCATCCCACGAGCAGCAATCTTTGTCCACACCTTCTAGTCTCCAAGATGCAGTCTTGGGATAATCAAAAGAACCATTGCAAGCTTTCACATTCGTGTCAAAGCTTTCTTTGAATTGCAACAAGGCAGAACTCTCATCATCATGGCAGAGTGGCTGCATAGAAGAAAAGCAGTGAGTGGCAATTGCATGAAACAGTGGAAGTATAAAAAGCAAGCGAGTAGACATCAAGTAACACAAGAATGACGCATAATAATGTATTATCTTTAACAATTAGGTATGGAAGGGAGTGAAACTATATATTGTTTATATAGACATGAACAATGAATTGGAGTCTTGATCTATGCAAATTGGATACCTAAGTGCATGCGTACCGAACCTGAATACAATTAGTCAATTACAGTGGTCTAGACTCTAACATTGAACCCAATCCTTTGTCTTGTTGAAACTGGGAAAGTGGGAATCTCTCTGGAAAGTCTTCTAAAAAATTTCATGGATCTTGATTGTGAGTTGAAATAATTATCTAGCCGAACCAAACTAGGGATGCCAGGTGTTAAGCTTTCATTTGCATTATCTGATTCTACGCTTTCTAGCTTCTATTCAATTAAACGGGTTTGACGGTTAACAGTCCAGATGGACTCATTATCATTAAAGTTAAAATAAATGGACCTCTAATATAGACTTTGAACAAATTCATGTTTCTATAAAAAAGTTTGAGGCATAGACTAGAAAAAATTCTCTATTTCAAAATCAATTTCAAGAGGATTCGATGACAAGATATTTTACTAGTTGAGTTAAGTAGAACTCTTTTTATATTTTTGATTATCAGTAAATAAATTTGCAAACCCTTTATTATATCTTTATTGCAATTGTTGCCAAAGCAATTTAATTAGAAGAAAAATGCTTTATTCGGAATTAATTATGTGTTATATAAATCCATAAAATTTCATTTTACATATATAATTAGTGCATCTAACCTATAAATACTCACTTTAATTACATAGCACAAATCTAGAAAAGTTTATTAAGTACTGTATAGTGAAGTACTATTCATGTGAGAGAAAATAATACAATGTTATCGTACTATATATATATATATATATATATATATATCATGTCATGAAAAGTATTTGGGAAATGTATTTTGTTAAAATTAATAGAATTAAAAATGTGAATATATTACTTAATTTAGCAAATTCGCAAATATTGAATTATTTCAATTAAAAGCATAAAATTATTTTTTATATTTTTGATTGCATATGTTATTAAATTGGTTTTGACCTCCAATTTGGTGAAGCCACGTGGTGCAACGCACGGGTTTGATTCACTGTTTATTTTTTTGCTCACAATTTGGATGTTGTTGATAGGTTTAGTGCAGAAATTTTATTAAATTTTTAGATTTTTAAAAAACTAAAAATGAATAGTATACTACCAGGACTCTAATTCACTCTTGTTATTAAATAAAATTAGATTAACATTACTTTTTTATTTGTTAGGATATATTTCTTAAATTAAGGGATAATATTTAACATGCAAAAATTTAATTTAGATAATATTTATCATCTAATAAACATTATTTTTTTATTTGTTAGGATATATTTCTTAAATTAGGGGATAATATTTAACATACAAAAATTTAATTTAGATAGTATTTATCATCTAAATTTTCAAAATTTTAATATTATTAAATTAATATTATTTTATCAATATACCAAGCTACAAAACTTGATTATTAAGGGATAAGCACAATCCAAATTCTTCAAGAGGTGATTAATATAAATCTATCACAAGAAACAATATATATCTCCAATAATTTGACAATCTCTATCTATTCCAAAAAATAGTATCTATCTCCATTAATTTGATAATTTCTACGTTGATGACATTTAATATATATATATATATATATATCAAAATTCCTTATAGCTATCAACCATGTTCTCTTACTCTTTTTTTTTTTTTTTTTTTTCAATTTTTTTCAATTTTTTATATGTTACGTTATGTTGAATCAACTCTTTTTTTTTTTTTTTTTTTTTTTTTTTTTTTTTTTTTTATCATTCTCAAAAAAAAAAAAAAAAATTCATTCTATTCATGTGTCCTTTTTTTAATTCCAATTTTTTATGGCATAAAAACAAACACATTGATTAGATATCTTTAATTTCAATAAGATTTAAATGAATTATATTTCAAATGGAACTCTACCAATATATATAACCCTATATATCCTTTTTGGAGTAAAATTTATTTCAATATGTGAATACCTAAATCCCATGACAATGCAGGTATGCATTCTTTCTTCTTCTATTATTATTATTTTCATTTTGTTTGTTTTCTTTAGTGTTATTATTGGTTTTTTGTCTTCATGTGATTTTAATTAATGAATTCAAAACGTTCAAAAATGTTGTCAAGTTTCCAAAGGCTCTTTCTTTGTTTTTGTATTTTGTTTTTATTAAATTGATTAGGTTTTGTGTATTGGTTGCCTTTTGTTTAAACTAATTTTCTTAGCTTTGATCTAATTTATATGCTTAGGGTTAGGGTCTTAGAATTAATGATTAAATATGGTTATAATTAATAGATTAATTTTAACAATTTTCTTATTTTATTTTTATGTTACGTCAAATTATCAAGATGTTCTACACGTGTATTCTTGAATTATCAACTTAATTTTACTTTATAATATTATCAAGATTATATTAATTTTAGATTTATCAATTGTTTAGTACTTTTTTAAAAAATAATTATCAATTTAAAATTCAATTTGGAATTATCAATTTAATTTAGTTTTAGGAAGAAATCTTACCCCTTATTTTAGTGAGATAATTATTTACACTTGATAATTTTTTCTTTTATCTTTATTGAATCTATTAAAGAATATAATTATTTATACATTTTATTTTATAAGCTTTTTCATAAAACCGTGCAACGCACGGACTTATAACTAGTTTATTTATAAGCTTTTTCACAATTCGATTTCCAAGTTGGCTAAATGTGGGCCTACCAATATTGCCGTGCTCTAGAGTCTAGCGTGTTAGACTTGCCGAATGAGAAAATTGAGTCATCAAACATAAGGATGGCAATTTTGCCCCGCCCCGCTTAACCCGCCCCTCCCCCGCTTCGCCCCGCGCGAGTTTTCCCCGCCCCGCAAAGGTGATGGGGCGGGGATGGGGCAAGATTTTAGCCCTGCACCACGGGGCAGGGCGGGGATGGGTTTAGACCTTTTAAACCCGCCCCGCCCCGCCCCTCCCCGTCCCCACCCCGCCCCGCCCCGCCTCGCCCGCATTGCTAAGGGTTATAATTGTAAATTTTCATACCCTAAAACCTTACTATTTAAATAACATATCAATATTAGCTTATTTGATTCTCCCTAATGTGGTTTTCTACCTTTATTTTGTTATGTGTTATACTATGAGTTTTTTTTTTTTCCTTTATGATTGTCTTATTAAACACTTAGATATACTATTCAATTTTTTCTAAAAATTGATTTGGATGGGATAAATTTAGTTATAATTTCAAGTATATTTTTATTAATGAAATAGGTTTCATTAAAAAAATTTGTACTAATTGGAGGGAAAATTAACAAAAAGTAGAGTTTTACGGGGTGGGGCGGGGCCCCAAGGGGCGGGGATGGGGTGAGAAAGTTTTCCCCGTCATGCGGGGCGGGGTGGGGATGGGGTAAGACAAAATCATGCGGGGCGGGGACGAAGATCCCATCCTTCGGCCCCGCCCCGCCCCATTGCCATCCCTAATCAAACATGGAAGTAATGACTCATAATTATATGGCATGAGTGCTCTCGTGCCAACACGCTAGTAGACTCCCATTAGTTAATTTAGTACGTTTTACGTTTATAAGCTTGGGCGTGTAATGGATGTTTTGTGGGTGTTGAGGGCCAATTTTTTGGCAAAGCGTCACTTAGAAGCCCAACCCAAAAAACAATCCAAGCAAGACCAGTCTTATGTCTTTTTTTATTTTATCTCATTCTCATCACAATCTAAGGCCTTTTTTTTATGTCACCTCATTCTCATCACATATGGTCTAAGCTTATTTGAAAGGGAAAAATGCTCATACACCCCCTAAACTTCCAACTACTGGCCAAAAGACCCCCTCAACTTTTATATTGGCCAATTTACTCCTTAAACTATTTACAACTGCCAAATTAATACTTCCGTTAGCTTAGCGTTAAAAAACTAACAGAATAAAATCATGTGATATACACGTGAGAGGAGAGAGACGTGGAACTCAATGTTATTAACGTGACACTAATGGAAAGAACCAGAGCCACCGGAGAGAGGAGAGAGATGTGGAACCAGAGCCACCGTGACAGGTAGCTCCATCATATCGCTGCCAATGTCTCGTCGGCAGCTTGTGCTTCCACCGCCATTTGACAGCCACACCTAGTAAGTTTGTTTTTTCTGTTTCTTTTTCTTTCTTTCTCTCTTTCTTTTTTTTGCTGGTATTGGTATTTAAATCTACAAAGAACCCTCTTTTTTTTTTTTTTTTTTTTTTTTTTTTTTTTTTTTTTTCCCATGAGTGAATTTCTAGGAATTTCTTGGTTTGGTTTAATTTTTTGGGGTTGGGTTTCTATGAGCTCTAGTCTAGTGAATGTGTATTGCATTATTAATTTTGAGTATGCTACCTACAACTGTTTGATTAAATGCCTGGGATATATATCTAAGAAATTTAAGAAAACAGAGTAAGGTTTTTTTTTTTTTTTTTTTTTTTTTTTTTTTTTTTTTTTCAGTTGATTTTGTATTTAATTAATTTGGTAAGAAGCTAATGTTTGGACATATGCTCTTTGGCTTCTATTAAAAAAAAAAAAAAAAAACACGTTATTATCGGATAAAAAAAGAAGGGGAAAAGCACATGCTAGATCAGAAAGACACCAAAATATACACTTTTTTTGGTAATTTATTTATGAGACAAGATCATAAGCAATGAAGAGAATTATATTATATGGCTATTAATCTGCCAAGATTCTATGTATAATAGTTTATATCTCATGTTGGAGTGAGTCCTTTTCTGGTAATGCTGCTTGAGAAGGTGGTCAAGGTACTGAGGGATTTACATGCAAATTTCAAAAAGGATTTTCCTGGGAAGGTACTCAAAGATGCAATGTGGAGTGCTGCTAGGGCAGCAACAAAGAATTCATTTGACTTCCACATGGATGAGTTGAAGAAGCTACATGTGAAGGCATATGAGCGGGTTGTGAAGTTAGATGTGAGAACATGGAGCAGACATGCTTTTAAACCAAGAAGAAAACTAATTTTTTAGTTCAATATTTTGTTTAGTGATATACATCCTTTTAAAAAGACTGATGGGGCTAGTATACTTTTGTTTTACAATTTTGTTGGAAAAGTGTAATTATTGATTCATTGGGTGTTATTTTTTGGCAAACAATATACTATTTGTAAGCACTCATTTGATATTTCAATTCATGGCAGATTAAAATCCATTTAAGAATACTGATGGAATATTGATGAAGCCATTATACTTTTGTTTTACAATTTTGCTGAAAAAAGGGTAATTATTGATACATTGGGTGTTATTTTTTGGCAAACGATATACTATTTGACTATTTGTAAACACTTATTTAATATTTCAATTCATGGCAGATTTGAGATCCTTTTAACAATACTGATGGAGCCAGGATCTTTTTAACACACTTCATTAAAAGATGCCATTTCATCTTAGTTCTTACGCAGGAAAAATGTCTTTATAGCTTCATACATCATTCCATATTTCAATCACTATTGAGTTTCTTTGATAATCCCATAAACAGAGATGGTTGTGTTGTCTAAACCATCCATTGGTTTTGTTAAATTTAACATCTCAAAATAATTGATATAATTTATTGGTTAGTTATAAACTTGTATATTATGTCTTGTATCTGAAAATTAACTTTCAGTTAATGACACCTAGAGCCTTGAAGCTCAACTGACATCTCCTGGTGTTTTCAACAAAAAATTTTAGGTTCAAATCCCCCAACTATTGATTTAAAAAATAAATAAAAAATCAGTTGATAACTTCTGATTATCAATTTGCATATGGTTTGATAAAAACATAGTAGGAAAAAAAGAAAAAAGACAAGTTATGTGCTTCATAAACAGAAATTGATATAAATTCTGAAAGTGACAATTTAATTCAACTCTAAAGGTATAATATCTAAATTGAAGCGAGACCCATTAGTTCTGCTTGGCTTCATGATTTTTATCTGCCTTGATGTGTGGAGATTAAATTGAAACTGTGTTGAAGAATTTATTGGCTTAAAACACCAGATGTTGCAGCTAGGAGTCCTTTGAAGTCTGGCACCTCTTGACAAACGTCGAGTGTAAACACCATTCCAATACTTCAGGACACATGACTTTCATCCAAAACATCACCTTCCAAGATGGCTCAGTCAAGTACATATCTCCCCTGCAAGCACTGACCACAATTGCCTTGGCACACCCTTCTGCTGTCTTAGCTAGGATCCAGGTTGCTTAAGCCTATCTAGAAATCACATTCACATATAACAGGAGTGGTATTGACATATATAAAAATTTTACTGTATAAGGCTTACAAATTGATGTGTCATAAACCATGTCAGTAAAAAAAAAGATTCAAAAAGGTTAATTAGTAGCTAGTACAGTTATTGTCTTGCTTAAGTGATCATTTTCACATTATAAAGGGACTTTACCATACCATTACTCAATACTATTAGAACGTCTTACCCTCTTGGTATCTAGTGGCTTAAGACACTTCATTGCCTCTAATATAAATGCAAAATAAACTTGATTCAAGATCATAGGTTGGTAAAGGATAAGCTTTCAGGTTTCATTTAATTCAAAATATACCTTTGATAAATTTGCGCTATCTGACATTTCTGACTTAATCAATCCAAGAATCACAATTGTTATTCCAATGTCCAAACCAAGTTCAGCCCTACATGTCTCAAAAAAGGATATCAGGGCTGCCTTGCTTGTAGGGCATTCCAATCAAGAAGGTTTCTTACATTGTAGAAACTCATTCTTGGCATAGCCAACCATGCTACAGTTGAAGCAAGTACAACAATCTTTCCCTTTCTTTTTCTCAAGTGTGGAACTGCATTGTGGTTGCTATATATTGAACCCCAGACATTTACGTCCTAGAAAAATATAAAGTGAGATTCTGTTAATGCAAGAAAGCAAATTAAAAAATCAAATAACAATTTATAGAGGGTTAATTCTTGTAGAACCGCAGCTTAGCATCAAGTTCCTAATAGATATGATCGTTTAAGTGTTTTACTAATCTAATGTGCAAGAAAAATTTTGAACTCTAGGGTGTAAAGAATTTGTTGCAAAGGTTTTGAGTATTTGGATGTAAGTAGCCAGTAGGATTTGAACCAAAAAGCCTATTTCTTAATGACAAACACATTATAAGTTATAACACTAGGCCAAAACACGCATATGGTACTAAAATGTGTAAATTTATTAAGGGAAGATAATTGTAAATCCTAAGAAGACATGATCACAAACATATTATAACAGGACAATATGCCATATTTTGGTGTCTCTCTAACAGGTAACATTTTTTAATAAATATTATGCTAAAATAATATTTTGGTGTCTCCCTGATCTAGTATATGCTTTTCCCGTTTTTTTTTTATCTGATAATAACGTGTTTTTTTTTAATAGAAGCCAAAAAGCATATGTCCAAACATTAGCTTCTTACCAAATTAATTAAATACAAAATCAACAGAAAAAAAAAAAAAAAAGACAATACTATAAACTTTTCAACTGAAAAAAAAAACCCTTACTCTGTTTTCCTAAATTTCTTAGATATCTCTCTCAGGCATTTAATCAAACAGTTGTAGGTAGCATACTCAAAATTAATAATGCAATACACATTCACTAGACTAAAGCTCACAGAAACCCAACCCCAAAAAATTAAACCAAACCAAGAAATTCCTAGAAATTCACTCATGGAAAAAAAAAAAAAAAAAAAAAAGAGGATTCTTTGTAGATTTAAATACCAATACCAGCAAAAAAAAAAAGAAAGAAAGAAAGAAAAAGAAACAGAAAAAACAAACTTACTAGGTGTGGCTGTCAAATGGCGGTGGAAGCACAAGCCGCTGACGAGACATTGGCAGCGATATGATGGAGCTACCTGTCACAGTGGCTCTAGTTCCACGTTTTCTCCTCTCTTCGGTGGCTCTGGTTCTTTCCATCTGTGTCACGTTAATAACATTTCTTTTTTCTTTTTTTTTGAGAAACACGTTAATAACATTGAGTTGCTACTTTTTAATCTCACGTGTATATCACATGATTTTATTCTGTTAGTTTTTTAACACTAAGCTAACGGAAGTATTGATTTGGCAATTGTGAATAGTTTAAGGAGTAAATTGGCCAATATAAAAGTTGAGGGGGTCTTTTAGTCAGTGGTTGAAAGTTTAGGGGGGTGAATGAGCATTTTTCCCTATTTGAAATATATATCTTTTGAGAATTTTTGGAGGTATGGTTTTGGAGGGTCCAAGAGAGGGTTTTTTTACACGCTTGTATGCATAATGGAAGAGGAAGTATGTGGGCTTGGCGCACATGCACTTCCATGAGCCCACGAGTGTCCCGTGAGTTAAGAGGCTAAAAAATAGTTTAGTTACTTTAAACTTCTTTATTTCATTCACACCAATTAGCATTCATTGATAAGTATTACCGTTTAAAACACTAGTATTACTATTTTCATATGTGTTTTAATAAGTATTACTGTTTACTCAAAAAAAAAAAAAAAACATTTACTGATAGATTCACCGTCATTAATTGCTCACTAATATAATCCCCTATATTCAATAGTTTAAGTAGATTGTAAACCTTCAAGGGAAGTCAACCAAGTAGCCTCTATTAACTTGATTACCCAAAATTAACACTAAACTAATCCAATTTTACTTTTCCATTAAACCTAAGGGAGCAGCTTGTGTCCAGTGCCAGTGATCACTGCACACGTTGCGATGCGGACACGTGTCCAAGACTGGACACATGTCCGTATCCTAACGGGTGACCACTGGATAGAAGCCGGACCCTAAACTCAAAACCAAAATTAAAATTCAAGAGAATCATCAATTAATAGCAGCCCTGAGTGGTTTTAGACCTCCTTAAAGACCTTTAAAAAAGCTAAGCAAATGGGAATATTAAGGGAAATTTCATTAAGCATTAACCACTTCATTTATTATTGTATCGCAAAACAAAACATATTTGTGCCATAAATATCATATGCCAAAAAAAGTTTTTTTGGTCGTCTTCAAAAAAAAAAAAAAAAAAAATGGTCCATGATCACATGTGGAGAATCCTTCTCTCCCATATCATATCCTTGTGTCTCGTTATATTTTAAGGCTTGGTGCGTTTGCTTGTTGTATTTGTGTTGTAACTTCTTTTATTCATCATAAGTTAAACCGTTTGTGTGCAGTTCTTTAAACAATGCTACTAGCCTTCACTGCAATACTTGTTGATGAGAGTAGCAAACTTAACCCTCTATCTTAAACCTAGGTTGAAAAGTGAAGCCAATCCAAACTCGACACATGACAACACGAAGAAAAGGACCCCAACAGTGGATTCACTCTGGTTTCAGCTTCTTGGCTCTACATTATATTTGTAGTGCACTAACATCAGAAACACCAATGCCATAGAATTATCAGTCTTTCTTCCCAAATTGGATCACACACTTCTTTCGTATGGGAAGTCTAGACACCCTCCAGCTAGGTAATGTTTGTAGACCCACTTATTATACTTGTGTCAATTATTATCAACTAATAAGTTTTTCTGTAAAATCTAAATCAAAAGCACAATCATTTGGAATGAACATGGCAAGAGCATTAATATCGTAAGAGAGATGGTTAATTAATATCAACAATCATAAGTTTGCCATGCTAAAAACTTTGGAATCAGAAAGAAGTTAAAGTATACATTTCAAAGGGTTTGACTTACTCTCAGTACATTTTTAATTGAAAATCTCCTTTTGTTTTAAATACACAATGACAAGTGTTTCAAACTTTCAATAGTTTCCTCTGAAAACTCTGCCATTATCTCTTTTTGCTGAATAACTCTTTCATCTTCTGTGTGGTTCACATGAGATCATGACGGCTTTTTTTTTAGCACATGATAAACACTATTAGATATATATATATATATATATATATTAAACATTCGTACCTATGTTTAATAATATCGGGCTTCATTATTAATATTTTTTCAGCTCTTAAAAGAAACTTGTAAGAATATTATTTGGGGGAATACGCAAATTGCTAATGATTGATTTCTCCATGTTAGTTATTAAAGGAAAAAATAGATAGTTCAGTGATTAATTTATATACTTAGCTTTAGATTCTTGACATAATTTTCATTTTTGTTAATACAATGAATTTATTTTAAATTATATTTTAAAATAAGTTATTATAAAAATATATTCCAATTTTCCAAAGCAACAGCCAAATTTTTTGACCAAAGTAAAATTTGTTGTTGACAATAATTAATCGATTTTTGTATGAAATAATTGATAGTTTCAAATGGATTGGAAGTAGCTTGGAAATAATTTATTTGGACTTGAAAGTTCAAAATGGGTATAAAACACCCTTGAACGTTTAGACCCCAAATACAAAAATACCAATTTAAGCTTTATATCAAACAGTTAATGTGCGGAATATGATAACAAGCTTATAACAGAATTGATAAACAATCTAAGCCAAATATAAACACGTCCACAGCAGTAAATATAAGGCAAAGATAAAGGAAGGAAGATGTGAACACTCGGACAACACACGATGTGTTATCGAAGAGGAAACCGAAGCCCTCGGCGTAAAACCTCTCCGCCGCCTTCCAAGTGGTCAATAATCCACTAGAAAATGTAGTTGGAATACATGAACAGCAATAGACCCTCCAAGCCTAATCTACCCAGGTACCTAAGCCCTCTAAACTTCTTGCTCCAATGAGGTTGCGCCGAACCTTTTTCTTTTCTAGCTTACCGGATTCCGCTACTAGTCCATAGCATCAACCAATGTAGATTGGTTCCTTCCTAACTGCTTCCCAACAGTACCAAATAAACCTTCTCACAGACATGGGTGTGGTGAGATAAGGATTTAGCTAAAGGCCTCTCAAAGGTATGACAATGGAAAGGAAGAGAGTAGAGGAATTTGTAGAGTCTTTAAGGTAAAGATTGTGGATGAATCAATCTTATGTTTCTCTAGGATTTCTTTCACAAAATTTTCTCTGAAAGCTCTCTCAATATGGTGGGTATAAGGGTATATATATAGTAGGGTGAGAAGGGAATGTAAAACGTCAATTTTTGCCAAACAGGGCATTTTGGCAACTTGACCTCGCGACTGGGTTAAGTCGCGAGCTTACGGCCTGGCCAGCCTGGGACTATTGTCTTGTAGTGCGACAGCTGGCGCGACTCTTCAGCTTCTGACATCCTTAGCACGTGTGCAAACTTTTGGCGACTTGCAAGCCGCGACTCACCCGCGAGATCCAGTCGCTAGACTCTGTTTCCTTGCACACTCTTGAGCATTTCTTCACACTCTCTCACTCACTACCCTTACAAGTTTCCCACCTAAATACAGGGTTACTAAGTGCTGAATTACAAGCAAATTGGCACGGAATAAAACCAACAAGATGGTTGATTAAATTCAACCTTACAGGACTAAAGTCAAATAACCTATAAGTAGCTTTAAATGGGTTAAAAATAGCTTTCAATTATAGGTGTACTTGATTCAAAATTAGAGTACATTTATAAAATCCAATTAGAATTATAGTGTTATACTTGACAGAAAATTAGAATATAATTAAAATCAAATTTAGATCTTTTATTGAACTTCTACGTCATTATATTAAACTAGTCATAGTGCCGAAAAATTTGATGATTTTTTTTTTTTTTTTGGTTAAGTGAAAAATGAGAATAATATATAAAACTTATAAGTGTTAGTAACAAACCCTTTTTAAAATGATGTGATTATTTTCTAATAAAATATAGTTTATACAATATATTAGATTTTCTAAATTAAGCTATCTCTATTTTTTATTTGAAAATGGTTTAAATTTAGTAATTTTTTAAGGAAACATAATGCATTTTACATTCAATAATTATATAATGCAAGATATTTTGAAAATAATATAATGTATGGTTGAAATTTGTTTCTTGTACTCCTTACTTACGGTTGATCATTTATATGTTTTAAATGACCTAAAGAATAAGCATATATAAGTAAAATCATCAATTATATTTAAAAATAAAATACAAGACTTTATAACATAAGAAAAATGTAATTTTATCAAGAACTTACCAAAATTACGCTAAGAATTGTGACGTAATTGTCAATCAAGTAGCATCATCGAAGTGGACTGAATTGACTGAAGTGGGCCAAAATGGACCAAAATGGATTGAAATAGATCAAAATGGACTGAAATAGACTGAAGTTGACTGAAGAAAACCGAATGGATCGAATGGAACAAACTAGACTGAAATGGACCTAATGGACTGAAGTGGTCCGAACTGAACCAAATTGAGCCAAACTAAACCAAAATAAACTAAAATGCTACCTTAAAGTGACTCAACAAAAACATGGTAACAATAATTGATGCGCTTCAGTTTTTATATTTGTATATAAATGGATATAAATTTGGAAATGTACTTTTTTTAGTTGCAACTAAAAGTGACTAGCAACCAATACAGAGAAACTTATTTAACTTGGTTAGGTCTAATCAAAATCCAGCATTAGTTAGAAATTTATCATACTAAAATGGATTTAGGTTCTTTTTGCTCGTACTTTTTCTGTTTTCTCAAAGAAAAAAAAAAATCTAGATCCACAAATTATTTTACAACTTCTTGTCACAAGTCACAAATTGGTAGAGATTTGGTTCATGTTGATTTGTTAACTCATTGTTAGGGATTTGGTGTGTTTTGATTAGGGTTTTAAAAAAGCATATAAATGGGATTTATAGCGAAATTATTTGTTATTTATGGAATTGGGTGTAAGGAATTTTTGTTTGATTTGATTTATATGAATCATGCTTTGATGGGTGAGAAACTAGTGAGTGGAAGCTCTGTTTGGAGGGTATGAAAATGAAGGAAAAAGAAGGGCATAAATAGGCTTTCATAGAATAATATTTAATTAATTTTGGAATTGTGTGTGAGGAGTTATGTTTGACTTGATTTATATTAATTATGCTGGATGAGTGAAAAAATCACAAGTGAAGCTCTGTTTGGTTGGCAAGAAAATACAGGGAAAAAAATTAAAGATATTCAAAAAATTAAAGCTCTGAAGCCTAGACTTGAATTTTTTTTTTTTTTTTTTTTTGGGTATTTGAAAATTCAAGAGATTTCCTCAAACATGTTATGCAGAAGTAGTTCGCTATAACTGAATGGAGGGCTCAAGGTTTTTGTCTTATGTAATTTAAGTTATGAGAAGAGGTTAGAAATTTTTGTTTTGTTTTGTTGGATTTTCCTTCTGAAATATCTCCATCAACTATATCAAACTTTAGCAGAATTAGGAATACCCTTTTGGTTTTCTGCAAAAATGGGTAACAAATGAGTTAATAATTTGTAAGTACCATATTGCATATTCATGTTTGAAGTAATTGAGTTGATTTATTTATTTACTATTTTTTGCCTGCAACTTGCTTTTCACACTCTCAATTCATCACGGTCAGCTTATCAGTCCATTACATTTAAGCCTGATTTCTTTGATGTCTATACAGTTTCTGGTAACCAAGTCCAACCCAGTGTGCTTTTGTAGGTAAGGTGGTTTCTTTAACCATGTTAGATATTGTAATGGGATTTTTCAACTTATCAGTCTAGCTGACTTGACATCTTCAGGCCATTTGTTCTCTTCTTAGGACACCTTTGCAAGTATTGATAATTTAAGTGTGAAGTTGCCTGATCCTAATGCATCGAAAGTGCAATGGGCGTTGGAATGCTATAGTGGTAAAGTACTTTCTCACATATCTTGTGTTTTTCTAATCCTATGGACTTATTGGGATAGGGTGATGCAGACCCAATAGATTGGGGTACAATGGTAAGATTGATTGGTGCTTAGACATCGATGGTAGTGGTCATTGTCATATTAGCTGGAATATTATTTTATTTGATAAGGAATATGTTCAATTTCTACCATAGGGGATAGGAAAATGTAAGAGTAATCCCCTTCTTTGTTTTGTAACGTACATCACAAAAGGAGCATATGTAAGTTGGCCAAATGGTATTTTGAAGAAAATCCAAAATTATTGCTGAGGTCATGAACCCATGATGATCATTCAGACCAGAGAAGCTAAATATATGTGTAATGTAGTTAGGAGGATAATATATACCATAGAGGTATTTAGCCTAATCTCCAATGGCTACCTCCAATAAACCTTCATCCTACACAAGTCATTTAACATGTAGCTTTTGAATGAGTTATTCTCATTTAGATAAGACTATTCTAAATTTGGATTTTAGGCTAACTTTTTGAAAGCTCTAGATTTATGATCTCTTATGCTATGGAAATGTTACTAGATAACTGTACCATGCAACTTTTTTATTATGCAATCTTCTTAGTAGGTTATTTGATTCAAACATTGATTTGAAACAATTTCATATTGTACATTTTGTAGGCATGAGGAAAACCTATTGGATTACTTGGAATGTTGAGCCCAACATACAATTTACTGAAGTGACACATTATGAGTAGTGGAAATAAAAGCAATGTCAAAACTTGGTTCATATATCCACAATTTACTAAAGTGACATGGGGAGGAAAAGTAACTTTAGGGGAGATAGTTAGATTAGATTGTTTCAAATATGCAGGTTAAGGGAAGTATGTAACTATATATTAAGGAGACGAAATATTTCTTTTTATGTTAGAGAGTTACCGGTTAACATGATGTACTTTTTTAATCTTTAAACATTTTTTATGTTTCAATTCTATGTATTTTGGTTTGACTCTTGCTGAGTTGCGTAACCTTTTTTTAATGTTGAGCATGTTGAGTTTAATTACTATGTTGCGCTTGATTAATTAACATGTTTGTATGATGAATCCCTTGATTGATTGATCAGTTTAGTCAAATCAGGAGTATTAGTGTATGGTCAAGTTCTGTGGTTCAACTATTATGAAGCCACAAGCTAAACTAAAAGTTCATAAATGACTTGATTTTATTAACTAGGTAGTCTCCAGTTTTGTTTTGAGATGATTTTCATTGATTTTCTGCTTGCTTTAGAAAAATAATATGGCCAAGTTGATGATCCAGGGAATGTAACGTCCTAATTTCAAACGAATTAAACAAAGATGTATATGTCTCTGTTACCTCTAGAAGTTTAGAAGCCAATGTTGACCCATCACATGTGTTCTATCAAGCGCACATCAAACAATAAATTGGGATAAACCTTTCTTCACGTTATAACCACCAAATTTAGGGTCCATTTGGTACATAAATTTAAACACGCATTTTCAGTTTTTAAACAATATTACACGTATTTCTACACACTTTTTTACCCACACGTATTTTCAAAAAAACTAAAAATTGTTGTTTAAACACACGTACCAAACAGGTCTTTAATGTTTAGAGAATGTAGGCTTTTTTGATGATATCGAGAGAGGGAAAAGTTTTTTTTTTTTTTTTTTTTTTTTTCGAAAAACTAGAGAGGGAAAAGTTTAGAAAGCAATATAAAGAATCATCAAAAATAAAATATCTGCAAGAGAAATGTGGGATTTATGTCGAGTGTACATGTGTGAGTGAAATCCCATATTAAATAATGAAGACAAATAAGCGTTAATTGAGTTATAAAATTCTTAATTAAATAAATATATTTAAATATTTTCTTTTCATGTTAATGGTTTGGTAGCAACATGTAATAATCCAATATGTGAGTATCAATACTTTGTTGATGTTGGATTTTTTTTTTTCTTATTTTGAGAAAATCTTGGTGTTTTCTTCCTCATTTATTAATGAGATACTAGTCGCAAACCCATACATATAATTATTTTATGAGAGTATAATTTAAATTTTCAGTATTAAATAGTGCATTTGTTATTTATAAGTGTTTTCTATATTTATAAGTTTTATGTAATGGAACATATAATATATTTGCATTCAACAAAAATACATAGTGATATATATGAAAAACATAATTTTAAAAAAATTAAATTACAGAATTATAATATTGTTTTATATAAATGGAGAAGATGTTATAAAAAATTCTTTTATTTTAAATATACCATAATCAGTTGACTAATTTGAATATATCTAAGAATATTAAAAAAAAATGTATACCGCAATTCATAGAACACATGTAACATGTTACATTAAGTTTAAGTCATTACATAAGTTTAGAATTGTAGCATTTTTTTTTCCTTTCCAAATATAAGTATAATGCCTATATTATTAGAACTTGAATTTTAAGGTAATTTTTTGAATATTTATTATTTTATTACCTCTTTTATGGCCCATATATAGGGATGGTAATGGGGCGGGGCGGGTTCGAAGGATGGAATTTTCACCCCTGCCCGCATAGTTTTGTCTTACCCCATTCTCATCCTAACCCGCATGATGGGAAAAATTTTCTTGCCCCATTCCCACCCCTTGGGGCTTCGCGAAGCCTCACCTCACCTCGTAAAACTCTACTTCTTGTTAATTTGCCCACAACTATTACAATTGTTTTTAATAAAACCTATTTTGTTAATAAAAATATACTTGAAATTAAAAATAAATTTGTCCCATCAAATCAAACAATTTTTAGCAAAAATTGAATAATATTATTAAAATGTTTAAGAAGACAATATCATAACAAAAACAAAATTCTCATAATACAAAATCAATAATTTAATAGTATATAAATTTGTTTATAACAAAGACAAAAGAAAATGTTAAAATTGGTACCTCATTTCCAATCTTTCTAGAGAAAAAAGAGAGACGGAAAGCCTTGTTGGGTAGAATAAAATAAGCTGATGATATGTTTGTTTAAATAGTAGGGTTTTAAGGTATAAAAAATTTATAATTTAATTATTATCAATGTGAGGCGGGGCAGGTTGAATCTAAAAGGTCTAAATCCATTCCCGCCCCATGGTGCAAGGCTAAAATCTCGCCTCATCCCCACCCCACCATCTTTGCAGGGCGGGGAAAACCCACATGGGGTGGGATTTATGTCGAGTGTACATGTGTGAGTGAAATCCCATATTAAATAATGATGAAAAATAAGTGTTAATTGAGTTATCAAATTCTTAATTAAATAAATATATTTAAATATTTTCTTTTCATGTTAATGGTTTGGTAGCAACATGTAATAATCCAATATGTGAGTATCAATATTTTGTTGACATTTGATTTTTTTTTCTTTCTTATTTTGAGAAAGGCTTGGTGTTTTCTACCTCATTTATTAATGAGATACTAGTCGCAAAGCCATACATATAATTATTTTATGAGAGTATAATTTAAATTTTCAATATTAAATAGTGCATTTGTTATTTATAAGTGTTTTCTATATTTATAAGTTTTATGTAATGGAACATATAATATATTTGCATTCAACAAAAACACATAGTGATATATATGAAAAACATAATTTAAAAAAAAATTACAGAATTATAATATTGTTTTATATAAATGGAGAAGATGTTATAAAAAATTCTTTTATTTTAGATATACCATAATCGGTTGACTAATTTGAATATATCTAAGAATATTAAAAAAAATTTATACCTCAATTTCATAGAACACATGTAACATGTTACATTAAGTTTAAGTCATTTCATAAGTTTAGAATTGTAGCATTTTTTTCTTTCCAAATATAAATATAATGCCTATATTATTGGAACTTGAATTTTAAGGTAATTTTTTGAATATTTATTATTTTATTACCTTTTTTTATGGCCCATATATAGGGATGGTAATTGGGTGGGACGGGTCTTAAAGATGGGATTTTCACCCCCGCCCCGCATAGTTTTGTCTTACCCCATTCTCGTCCCGTCTCGCATGACGGGAAAAATTTTCTTGCCTCATCCCCGCCCCTTGGGGCTTCGCGAAGCCTCACCCCACTTCGTAAAACTCTACTTCTTGTTAATTTGCCACAACTATTACAATTGTTTTTAATAAAACCTATTTCGTTAATAAAAATATACTTGAAATTACAAATAAATTTATCCCATAAAATCAAACTAATTTTTAGCAAAAATTGAATAATATTATTAAAGTGTTTAAGAAGACAATATCGCAACAAAAACAAAATTCTCAGAATACAAAATAAATAATTTAATAGTATATAATTTTGTTTAAAACAAAAACAAAAGAAAATGTTAAAATTGGTACCTCATTTCCAACCTTGCTAGAGAAAAAAGAGAGGCAGAAAGCCTTGTTGGGTAAAATAAAATAAGCTGATAATATGTTTGTTTAAATAGTAGGGTTTTAGGGTATGCAAAATTTATAATTTAACCATTATCAATGCGAGGTGGGGGCGGGTTGGGTTTAAAAAGTCTAAACCCATCCCTGCCTTGTGGTGCAGGGCTAAAATCTCGCTCCATCCCTGCCTCACCATCTTTGTAGGGCGGGGAAAACCCCCATGGGGCGAAGCGAGGAGGGGTGAGTCAAGTGGGACGGGGCAAAATTACCATCCCTACCCATATATCTAATTTTAAATATTTATTTTGTTTGTATTTTTCAGCCACAAACTAAATAAAAAATTGAAAAAGGCAACTTATAAAAAGAATTAATTTAAGGTCTAATTAGTCCAAAATGGACCAACTGAACCGAATGGATCAAAGTGGACTGAATTGGATCGAAATAAACCAAGTGGATTGACTTTGATGAAAATGGACCAAAGTGGACTAAATTAAACTGAATGGACCAAAGTGAACCGAATGCTACGAGGATATGACTTAATAGGATTGTTACAACAATAAATTTTACGATTCAATTATATATAGATTAGTCATTAGTGCCTTTGGATTAACTTATTAGTTTATTAGTCTATTTGTTGAAAGTTTGCCACACTACAAACTTCGGAAATAGAAAGAAGTTGAAGTAATTAACATTTGATGGAGAAGTATTTCGATAGTTTCCTTCAAAAAGTCTACCATTATCTCTTTTTGTTGAATGACTCTTTCATAATCTATTTTCATGATTGTGTTGTTTACATGATGAGTCATGACCACTTCTGTAACACGCTTTATTTACCAATTTTAATTTGAATTTCTTGCATGAAAGTGCATATTATTTTGAATGGAGCTTGTTTGTACGTTTGGACCCCTTAAACCAGATTATTTAACCTAATGTATTAACCAAGTGATTACTTAGATTAATTATTTAGATTTAATTAGGTTAAACACAAATAAATCATATCATACAAAGATGCAAAAAAGTGAATAACACACGATATGATGACTCAAGAAAACCGATGAAACGAACCGTTTCAAGGTAAAAACTTAGAGAGGATTTGACCTAACAATCCTCAAGATAAAGTAAATCCATTATAAGAGAATTAAAGTTTTTACAATCAGATTTAACCCTAAATCTATTGCTACCTCTAGTAGTAATTTACTAATACGACCACGTGCAAGTTCCGAATCCACGGACTCCTTCTCTTCTTGGAATTACACCAACACAAGCACCCTTACTTGTGACTTTGAGATCCCACTCAAAGGTTTCAAATCACCATCAGTAGTTAATCTTGTATGCAGCAACTTTTACAACACTGGATATTGAGATTCTTCAAAGAATATTGCCAGTAGAAGACTTTAGAGGGCTTTGCATACAAAAATCCTAAATCTACAATTAGAGGCACAAGATGTACTCTTTTCTCACTAAGAGTACTGAAAACGTAATTATGATTTTCCTTTATATACTAGAAGTATTTCACTTAAAACCCAAAATGTTTAAGCAGAGTTTGTGCTGAAATAGAATTCTATAGAAATTTCATGTCTATGATTTTCAATCGGTCGAATCTAATTTTCTATTGGTCGATTTTCACTGAATTTGAACTTTCCTTTCTACAGCTTGAATTTTCTTGTGTTCTAACTTGTAACACCTTGAGCATTGTCTAATAAACTCTATGGACTCTAAGATCTATATCTAGACAAGTTTGTACTCCCAGTTTGCCAATTATTCTAAACTTTTAGAACCTAACAGAGCTTAAAAAATTTCAAAAAAAAATTTAAAAAAAAAAAACTCAATTAAACCAAAATCAAGAAACAATTGTCAAGAGTTTTGTAACTCAATTAATTAGCATCAAGTATTTTTAATGAAAAATATCTATGATTTAAATGCCTCCATCCTCAACTATCGATGTAAAAAAAAAAAAAAAAATCAAGAAACAACTGTGAGAGAATTTTGGGATTAAAAACCCTAGAATGAAAGAAGGGTGAAGAGGGGAGAGACAGCCCACAGAGACTAAATAAATTTGTTTTGCGATGTTTACCACATTGAAATATCAACTGATAGATCCATTTATAAACATTATTTGGAATTAGAATTTTAATCGAAGATGCCATCTCTTTGTCTGACATGTTTATATATGCGATTGTGCGAATTCAGGTAACGTGCCGCCGAAAGTACGTATGTTTATATGCAGAGCATGCTCAAACTGCCTACCAACCCAGGATATAACCTTCATTGGCGACGAGTAAGGGTGGATCCTAAATGTGAGCTTTGCTGTCAACCGACCAAAACAGTAAGTCATATTGTGGGAGTGTCCATTCGCACGGAACGTATGGGCTATGTTCAAAGGCAGAACACAGAAATGCCGCAATATGGCCAAAGACTTTTTCCTCCTGTTTCAACAGATGCAAATCAAACTATGCCAGCAAGAATTAGAGAAGTGGGTCGTGCGTGGGCAATCTAGAACGCAAGGAATAAATTTTATTTCGACCAGTTTCAAGAAGGTGATTCTTGAGGGTCCTAGTGGGTTGTTTAAGGAATTAATATCAAAGGCTTATGAATGCACATAGTCTATCCTGATGTAATCTCTTCTTTGGGTTATCTGTAGTTCATTTCCTTGAACAGTTGAACCCCCTATCTTGGCTCTTTGCCTTGCTTTGTATACTGTTTCTTATATTAATGAAGCTTTCTATCGTTGATCTCAAAAAAGATAATAAAAAAAGGTCTTGCTTCTCATAATTATAAGTGCCTTCATTCCTGGCATGAGAAAGAAAAATCCAATTCATGAATATATATTTTCCAAATTCTTGAAATCCAACCTAGAACCGGAGGACGGAGCTTAATTACAAGGTTGTCCCCACCACTGTGATCACCCTCCGCATCAATCTAGCTAATGCTACACACGTCGTTATTTTATTGTCGCTTATGATAGTCAGATTAAGTAGCTCTCTCTTCTTTTTTCTTGGTCATACGACAGTACAACACTGTGCTTCTCAACGCCATAAAGAGACAAGACTCAGCCTCTTGTCTACGTCTTTTGCTTGGAATTTATCATTTTTATCAATAATTTGAAGAAATATTTTCTAAGGCGAAATGAGGGAAAATGGGCAGTGACAACCTCTTTCATTACACCAAGAAAAGAGAAAACAAGGACAATTAGGAAAAATAAAGGGTAGACGTACTAATAGGCAATAGTGCTACAACTTGATACAAAGATCAAATTCTTTGAAGCATGTCTTGATAAATTTATTCTATATATCTCAATGCCTTCCCCTTAAGAAAGTCCAATCACAACTTACACGACTTTTTTCATAATTTATTGAAGTGACATATGAACAGCGGATTATAAAATTGATGTCGAAACTAAGTCCATGTATCCACCATTCACAACTTGTTACTTTAATAAGGAAAAAAAAAAAAAAAAAAAAAAAAAGGTGTCTCTAATAAAGTCAATGCCTTCCCCTTTTGTGTTGCCTCTTCCTAGTTCTTACAAACCAATGCTGCTTCTTCTCAGTCACAATGTTTCCAACAACAACTCCAATTACAAGTCCACTACCATATCCCATCATGATTATTTTCCAGTCAAATTCAATGTGAAACCATGAGTCTCGCCCTTCTTCAATGCTTTCAGTGGGTAGAGGTGAAGGCTTAAGATCTTCACATTTCTTTGACAATGGACTTCCACACAATCCTAAATTTTCGTCAAAAGAACTATTATCAAATGTATCAAACTGTTTACCATGCGGTATAGGCCCTGTAAGTTGGTTATGTGAGACATTGAAGGATTCAAGAAAAGTAAGTTGTGTTAGTTGCCAAGGTATCTGTCCTAAAAGCTTGTTTTGAGAAAGGTCAAGTGATTCCAATGTTGTCAAGTTTCCCAAAGAAATTGGGATATGACCAATGAGATTATTGTTGGAGAGGTTAAGCAATTGGAACCCGTTTAGATCCCCAATAAATTCTGGAATCTTTCCATTGAATGTGTTGCTTGAAAGATCAATAGCTGCAAAGACTTCCAATATCTTTGGATATATTGTCTCCTTACCTTTGTTTATTATTGTTATTGAGTAAGGGTAATATTCAGGCACATTATAACCCGCCAGCAATACAATTGTAGATGCTTGCATGTATGTGAAGCTATTTGCATCAACTTTCTCCATACTCTCACGATTTCTGAAGTATTCAAATGGCAACTTACCTGTAAGTTTATTGTCAGAGAGATCAAGAATGTGCAATTTTGGAAATGCAAACATGGTTGTAGGACTCCCCACTACATCATAGAATCCATTATGTCGTAGAATAAGTACCCTTAGTTTTGGAAGAGTACCCAGCCAAGAGGGGAAAACATCATTAAGCCGATTGCTTCCAAGATTTAGAATCTCTAGCATTTCACAATTTGATAATGATCTTGGTAGAACCCCCTCGAATTGATTTTGGCTCAAGTCAATCATCTTCACTCTACTTCCCTTTGCACATAATTGAGGAATCGTCCCATGAAAACCATTGCCTCGAAGATTCAATATACTCAAAGTGTTGCTGACGTTGCTCAAACAATGAGGAAGTATGCCTCTGAACTTGTTATTTGACAAATCAAGGGAATAAAGAGAACTAAGGTTACAAATCCAGGGTGAAACTTCTCCTTCAAGCAAGTTGTTTGCAACGGAATAAACAAAGATGGATGGCAGTGGAATTGGGGTAGTGCTTGTATCTTGTTGAAGCTAAGATCCAAAATATGTAGTTGAGGCCATGGAAAATTGACTAGATGCTGGCCAAAGCCTATTAAAAAGTTGTGAGACAAGTTCAGATACATCAAAGTTTCTTTACTTGTGTCCCACACCCAATTGGGTACTTGGCCTTGAATATTATTATAGGATAGGTCTAGCCCTTGCAACCGGTCTTGGTTTTGTAAGAAATCTGGGAAATGGCTCAAGTTGCATGAACCCAATCCTAAAACCAGAAACTTATTATGAGTGACATTGGTATTGGTTTTGGTGAGGAATGATATGTTGTTAAGTGATAAAACCAATTTGGTTAAACTTTTGATCTTAAGAAACATGTCGAGAGTGAGTGTGCCACTCAAATTGTTTGAGTAAAAATTAAGCTCTTCAACTTTCTCAAGTTCAAAAATTGAGTTTGGAATTGGGCCTTGTAATTTATTGAACGGAAGGCTTAACACAGTCAACTGAGTTAGATTGGCAAGCCAAGAAGGGAGTTGACCATTTAATTGATTAAGGCCCATGTCCAAAAAACTAAGTTTGGTTAGATTTGACAAGGACGATGGGATCTCCACTGTTAAATTGATTGCTTGAAAGGACAAAGAAGTAAGTTTGCTTAACTTACTTAGCCAAGACAAGGAAGAAGGGCCTGAGCTTCTAATAAGGCTATGGGAAAGTTTTAGAAATGTGAGTTGTGTAAGATTAGCAAAGACCGATGGAAATGGTCCTGTTAACTGACTGTATGAGAAATCCAAATAATTCAAGGAAATAAGATTTGATAATGAGGAAGGTATTTGACCTGTAAAATAGTTATATGAAAGCTTCAAAGCAATAAGTTGAGTAAGGTTACCAAGGGAAGGTGGAATGCGACCAAAGAAATTACATGTGCCAATCGAGAGTGTATTCAAGAACTCAAGGTTTCCAATTGAAGCTGGCAGTTCCGTTTCCAATTGAAGCTGGCAGTTCCCCAGAAAAATTAGTACGCTGGAGCCATAAAATTCTAAGAGGGCTGCTAGAGTAGAATTCAGGCAAATAGCCCATGAGATCTTGGTTATCACTCACCCTGAGATCCTCTAGCTTCGGTAGCTTAAAAACTCCGACAGGAAAATCTCCATGCAAACTGCAACCAATCAAATGGAGTGTTGTCAAGCTCGAGAGATTCGAAAAGATTTCAGGCATTGGAGATGATGTTTGAACGTAACTGAGACGAAAATCTGTCAGGCTGGTTAAGTTTTGAACTAAACCTCTTAGACTTACGAGATGTAACATAGAATTGTATGACAGATCAAGGGATGTTAACTTGGAAAGTTCTGAAAATTGTGATGGAATTTGGCCAGAAAAAGATGAATTGGATAGGTTGAGATATGTCAACCTAGAAAGTTGGCTCAATTCTGACGGGATGCGAGAGAAGCCAAAGTAGTTAGAAGCAAGATTAAGCCTTTGAAGATAAACAAGACTTAAGAGGCTGTTGTTGGAGGCCAAAGAACCATAGAGACAGCTGCTACTGAGGTCAAGGCCAATCACATGACCTGTGTTCTTGTCGCACTCAACACCATCCCACTAGCAGCAATCTTTGTCCACCCCTTCCAGTTTCCAAGATTCAATCTTAGGATAAGCAAAAGGATCATTGCAATCATTCACGTTCCTTGGAAAGTTTTCTTTGAATTGCAACAAGGCATAGCTCTCATCATCATGGCAGAGAGGCTGACTAGAAGCAGAACAGTTGGTGGCAATTGCATGCAACAGTGAAAGTAAAAAAAGCTAGCACATGGACATCAAGTAACAGAAGAATGATGCCATTAGAATGTATCTTTAACAACTAAGAATTTGCACACCCAAGTATGCAAAGAGGTGAAACTATATTGCTTATATAGACATGAATTGAATCCTTGATGTATCAAACTGTATCAAGATAGTGGCCTAGAATGGACCCAATCCCTTGTCTTGTCTACACTAGGAATCTCTTTAGAATCAAAGTCGTCACCGTAAATTCAAGGATATTGAACGAGAATTGAAATAAGGAGAATGTGAACGAGAATTGAAATAAGGAGAATGTGAACCAGCGCCACTTGGTGCTGGTTAAATGCAGAAAAGACAAAAAAAATTTGTTAGAAAAAGTAAAAAAATATCTCAAACAGTACATACGTAACTGAAAAATTGACCTAAATTGAAGAAAAAAAAAAAGACAAAAATTGTATCAGAAAAAGTAAAAAAATTTGTGCTTAACGGGCACCATGCGGTGCCCGTTAACACAACCCTTAAAATCACGAGCCGTTCAAACCAAGCTAGAATTAGGTCTTTGAGAAAAAAAAAAAAAAAAAATCATACACTCGTGTCTCACAGCTGAAATGGAATCATTGAAATCTATTTTGTCATTTTTTTTTTTGTGAAACATGATTGCATTAGAAGACCTAGCTAATGGTTGGAACGACACAATTATTTAATATATATTTTTAATATAATTTACTTAATGGATTATAAATAGAGTGTTCATCAAAAAAAAAATAAAGAAGATAAATAGAGAATACTACGGAGTACAGACCTATTAGATTTTAGTAATATACATGTGCGGTGAAAAGACACAACAGTAACCAACTTCTTATTTGAAGGAATTTAGAAAATAAATCAACATTAGAATTAAGGGGTAGCCTAATAAATCAACATCAGTAACCTAATAAAGCTTTAGGTTTCCCTCAAAAGGTTTTAGGCGTAGACTAAATGAATTCTCTATGTTATTTGTGAGTGGATTGTCTCTTAGGATTACTTGACCAACATGATTGACGGTATGTCTTTAATTTTTGATAAATTACACGAACCTCACTGTTAAGATTTCACAAAATGACATTAACTCTCAAACTATATATAAAGGAAACGTCAGCCCTGCCCTTGCGGTTTGTGACAAACCTAACATATTAGTCATGATTATTCTCTAATGAGGTTAGTAACTTGAACCGAGTAAATATTATTTTTGTTATAACCATGATCACAAATACCTATTCTACAAACCAACGCATAATAAACAGCAACAAACCAAACTATAATAGAAAAATTCCTATGCCCAAAACTTCAAAACCCCATACCTTCACCCAAATTAAAAGACCCACCAACCACATCCATCACAAAAATCGCTCTCACGGGTGATGGGTGGGATCCAGATCCTCTCCATTTCCCTTTGAAATGGAGAGTATCCATTTTATGGACAAAATCAATTTGAAATGAATCTAAGGGCGAAGGCTATGCCACCTCATTTAAAAGCCAATAACTCAACCCAACAACTTAACCCTAGCTAACTTTAACGGTGGTAATAAACTAACCTTTAAAAAAAAAAAAAAACAAAACACAGACTGTGTTAACTTTGCCACAACCAAATTTGATCTCCGTCTCTTTGGGTTCTTTGCTCCTTTCAAATGTGCAGTCCGTAAGGGGTAGGATGGCCGGCTGAGGCTAATGGTCGCGGTGGTAGGCTTTTGATGATGGTCGGGCGGTGGCCGTAGTTTGAAGCTTAGCGTGTGTGTTTGTTTCCCTGGAAATGGGTTCATCTTAAGTTTTAGGGGAAATTTTGGGTTTGATTACATATAAGGTGGTTTCTTCTTTTTGGTTCCTCTACCCTTCTGATTTTTGAAATTACAAGAAACAAAGAACTACTTTCTAGTTCTAATAAACCGCTATGCGATGTGAAGCTGGTAAATTTTGCTTTTTTTAGAATTCTTAGGGGCTTCACGTTTGCTCTCAAAACTAAGAACCCATTAAAAATTTCCCATTCATTATAGGAAATAAGCCAATCTTTGGATCGTTGTTGGTAGTAGCACTAACAAAATAATTCAAGACCCTTTTCCCAATCCATTGTTATTTATAGTGACAACTTTCAACACGCATTGCCCAAAGCAATAGTAGAATCAAATCCTTGATTTTCCTATCAAGTAGAGCTTCAATCACATAAATGAATCCAGCTCTAAAATGGCTTCCGATGAACTTGCTCTTGAAAAATCACCCTCAACGGTTTCATTCAAAATGCAATAAATGGGAATCTGTTTTTTGTTTAAATTTATGGTGAACAAGCAGGAACACGCACAAAATTAATGCATTACAAACAGAACACTCAATTTGAGGGAAAAAAGTGTCTTTTCATCTTCCTCTTCTTGTTCTTCGTCGACGTCAACACTCGGGCTACTTTGTCTTCTTTTTCTAAACTCTGCTCTTCTAGATCTGTTTTTCCTGAAATGGCTTGGTGACAAAATCACAATTCACGAAGATGAAAAGATAAGTTGATACACTCTCTGGCACCCGACCATCATCAACAGCCTACCACCGCAACCATTAGCCTCAGTCAGTTAGCCTACCCCTTCCGGACTGCACATTTGAAAGGAGCAAAGATCCCAAAGAGACACAGATCAAATTTGGTTGCAGCAGAGTTAACACAATCTATGTATTTTTTTTTTTTTTTTAAGGTTAGTTTATTACCACCGTTAAAGTTAGCTAGGGTTAAGTTGTTGGGTTGAGTTTTTGGCTTTTAAATGAGGTGGCATAGCCTTCGCCCTTAGATTCATTTCAAATTGATCTTGTCCGTAAAATGGATACTTTCCGTTTCAAAGGGAAATGGAGAGGATCCGGATCCATGATGGGTGGTTAAATTTCTCTAGAACTTTGGTTGAAATAATTGTATTCTTTTTTGATTGTTTTGGATTCTGCAGAAGCATGAGGGCAAATTGTTTCTGTAATTTTCACATCCTTTTAATTTCTTCATAATTTCTAACATATAAAACGTGCAGTGGTTTGAATATGAGACATTTTTTCCCCCTCAGCCACTCACATGTTTTTTTTTTTTTGGTGTGTTTGCATGCATAACCATGGGGAAAATAGGCATTTGTCCTTAATTTACAAATTATGCAACAAAATATTTATATTTTGAAACTATTTAGCAAAATGGTCCTATTTTTTAAATTCGATTTTAACAAAATCAAGTTTTGTGTAAAACTCGATATCCTCACAATCGAGTTCTATGTATATTTTTAAGTGGAATTCGACATTAGCAAAGTCAAGTTTCACTTAAATTTTCAAAAAAAAAAAATTTAAGTGGCAAAATATGCATAGAACTTGACATTGCTAATGTCGAGTTCTATTTGTAACTCGATTTTGTTAAAATCAAGTCTAAAAAACAGAAGCATTTTGCTAAATAATTTCAAAACATAAGTATTTTGCTACATAAATTGTAAATTAGAGACAAATGCCCATTTTTTCCAATAACCATGTATTATGCATAACCATGGTCCCAATATGTTCTTATAATCTCAAGTGTGAAGAAAATACACATAAATTAGTTAGCAAGAAATTAAGTGCAAATTATGGTAACCAATCCCAAATTGGTCAGACAATCCCAATGACCTCACCATATCCAACTTATAAGTCCTTAACAATTCAAGATCACACAATTCATCCTCCCTGCTCTATTATCATCAAGGACATTTTCCAGTTTGAGCAATGTGATAAACACAATAATTTTCACAAATTTTTTTCATAATATTTGAGCTAGTAAGATTTTACCAATTCTTACTTGGATTCACCATTGACATTAATTTTTTTTTATCTATTATCAACAGTTTGCCATCTAGTTCACCCACTTCCCCTCTACTCTACTGGCAATATGAAATTTAAAATAAATTAAAAAATATAAATTAAAAAAGAAAAAATCTATAATTTTTTAGGTTGCGGCCATATCGGGCTTTTAAAATGGTTATAGGAAAATTTTAAGGTTACTTTCTTCAAAAGTGCTGTCAATTAAGAAAGAGAGAGGCGGGAGTTTGAAGGCAGGGGCGGCTCTACATTCTATTCAGGGGTTCAAATGAACCCCTTTACTTGGATTTTTTTCATATATATATATATATATAATAGTTTAATTTACCTTAAAAATATTTTTGCACACACTCTGATCAAAGGTCACATTGTCATGACAGAGTGGCTGCGTAGGTATAGCATGAAACGGTGGAAGTATAAAAAGCAAGCGAGTGGACATCTAGTAACAGAAGAATGACACCATAATAATGTGAATCTTTAACAACTAAGCACTCTTAAGTCTTAAGTATGAAAGGGAGTGAAACTATACGATTGGGCTTTGTGGAGTTTAGTTGTGTTTGATTCGGATTATAACTTAACCCGAAATAATATTGTTACAGTTTTTAATAGAAGATTTTCTGAATCTTAGTCTATGGAGCGGAGGCTTGGGCCATTTTTGTCAGGGGAAACACCCCCAAAAAAAACTTTTTGGCCCGTTTTTGTAGCTCATTATGAATCCTGTGCGTAAAATATAAAAAACTGTTATTCTGGAGATTAGGACTGGTCAGTTTTTGAGAGAGAGAAAACTGTACTGCCATACTCTGTATTTTTTCCTTGAGAATAGTGAAATCCCTGCAACTTTGTGGACATAAGCAAATTGTCGAACCACGTAAATACTGTCTTGTGTGTGATTATTTTTTTTAATGTATATTTTTCTCTATTTTTGCATCTCACAGTTTGGAAATTTCGTATATATTCCCATCATATATTGCTTATATAGACATGAATTTAACGAATTGAAGTCTTGATCTATGCTTAATTGTGTACCTAAGTGCATGCGTACCAACTTATGATTAGTCAATTACAGTGCTCTAGAGTGTACCCAATCCTTTGTCTTTTGGAAACTGGGTGTGGGGCCCCAGATATTTAAACAACCCCGGCCCACTCCATATTCAGCCCAAGGCCCGTGCCGAGGAGAGTATAGAGGCCGAGGATGCCCACCTCCTTGGCTCACCGACGTTGATAGAGGGAAAATATCACTCACCCACTAAACGTACGCCACCAACATTCTGGCCGCTTTAATGGTGAAATGACCAGCAAACCCAGATGCCTTAGTTACTTCAACTAACAAAAAGTCTGCAAAGACGGCTGGGAACTAACAGAAAGCCTGCAAAGGCAGATGATGGGATAGACCCTCAGACACCAAGTTCAGATAACCGACAAGTGGACGGTAGAGGATGAACCAAACAAAGATATATAAGCAGATAGAAACACCAAGAAAGGCGGGGAGCATTCAAGAACAACCCTTGTGTTTGTCAGTTCTAAGGAAAAAGGTCCTCAGACTGAGCCGAGTACGAGCATGCCTCACAAATACTTAACCAAAATCATCACAAAGATCTTCACAAATACCTAACCAAAATCGTTATAAAGATCCTCATAAACATTTAACCAAGGTCATGGTGATTATCCTCAAAAATACTTAGTCAAATTTCTTTGCTGTCATTCCTATGAATTTCTTATCACCCACTGCTTGCTTTGTTGGTGCCTAGCCCTTTTACCCACCCTCTACAAATTTTATTGTCATAAGTTCATTACAAATTGAGTCCCTACAATTGGCGCCCACCGTGGGGCAGGACTTGTGCACTAGCAAGTGCGACGGTCGGTGTGGAAAAATCAAGAGCAACACCTTTAAAAAAAAAAAAAAAACACCAAAACAATACAGTTTACAGCAACAGCATTCATTTAAAAGTCAACAATCACAAGAAACAAGAATATGCGAAAAATAAAATAGACAAAACAAGTCTACTTCTTTATTAATATATGAAGAAAAAGTTACATCTCTTACAAGTGATGCCCGTGGGGCTTGTTTTAGAGCTAACTACAAAGACAGACGTCTAACAAAGCTGGCAGAGGAACAAAAGGTAGAAAAGAAGGCTGGTTGTGAAGCAAGAGAAGAGGAAATGGAGGAAAGAAGGCTCGTTGAGGAACAAAAGATAGAAAAGAAGGCTCGTTGAGGAGCAAAAGGAGGGAGGAGGGCAACGTAGAAGGTGGAAGAGGCCACAGCACCGGGCGTTTCCACCTCTCGGTTCTGCCTGGTTTCCCTCCCAGCCCCATCGCTGCCAGCTTGAAGGGTCACAGACCCATGCCCAAGGGAAGGAGGTTACGTTCTTTCTGGATCCTCCTCCAAGTGGCAAGGAGGGTTCCACCTCTGGTTAGGTTGAAAAGAAGGAGAATCTTCGGACTTCTCCTACCCCAACCCCAACATGACGTCCAGGGTCGGGGCTCTACCTTCGGCTCCTGAGAGGGGCTAGGCATCCTCGGAGACGCCCTTTCCAAGGGCCAATTCATTTGAAGGGGCTCAAACTGCTATTTCTTGTAGAACTCCTGGGCAATATTTTTGGGAGAGGTTTAAGATGAATGTTTGTCAAGTGTGAAGGAAAAGGTTGCTCCAAAAGCGCCTTTTATAGAAGGCAAAAAGTTGGTGAGAGCCGATTCGCATTAAATCCTAGGGAGAGATTTTCGGAGGCAATAATTCCGCTCAAATTCCAAGGGGCTTATCCACCGTTAGATCCTCGTAAATCCACAACTAACATTAATGAGGAGGCACCTTATTAAAGAGGAGGCACCGAGGCGTCAAAACGCGTTACTCGAACAACCCAAGGGACGCCTCGTAATCAGAAGAGTCACGCCAAACGAAGAGGCAGAACAGAGCAGGGTCTTCTCCTACCCCAACCCAAGCATGCGTTTATTATTATTTTGCTTGAAAAGTGTATTTATTTAATGTTTATTATAGATTATAGCAATGTAGAATTAAATGGCTATGGATAAATAGATAAGATAGTAATTAAATGAGAAAACTAGGTACTTGACAGAACCAAGGCATTGCATGGTCCTCGGACTTAAGCCTCTAGGGAAACCAGATACTTCAGATGAGAAAACTAGGTACTGGACAGAACCAAGGCATTGCATGGTCCTCGGACTCAAGCCTCTGGGGAAACCAGATACTTCAGATGAGAAAACTAGGTACTGGACAAAACCAAGGCATTGCATGGTCTTCGGACTCAAGCCTCTGGGGAAACCAGATACTTCAGACTAAAAAATTAAATGTTAGACAAAACGTAAACATTGTATGGTCCTCGGACACCAGCCTCTGAGGAAACCAGATACTTCAAATAAGAAAACTAAATGTTAGACAAAACATAGACATTGCATAGTCTTCAGACTCAAACCTATGGGGAAACTAGTCATTATACGGCGATATAAGCACTGGGCAGAAATAAGCTTTTATACTAACCATAGGCCCCAAACCTATGGCAAAGCTGATTCCTTGGATGCTAAGTGATGAACCCTGCTAGGAACAAAAACCAAACGAAGACGAGCGCTAAAAGCATAACAAACTTAAACCTACCTCTCCTAGAAGGATTAGCAAAGAACTCAAGCGGTAAAGTGTAGATTAAGGAGAAAAGAAAACTTACCAAAGTAAGGAAAAACTCCTCGGACAGGCCCTTTGCGCCAAAAGAAAGTTACAAGAGCAGCTGAGATGATAGTAACACTGACAGAGAGGTAAAGCTCAACAAGGCGCGAAAATATGCCGAGAAAGTCAAAATCCTCCTCCCCGCCCGAAAGGTCGGGCAGCAGAATTTTGAGGTGCTATTGTGAGGCCTCAGATATTTAAACAACCCCGGCCCACTCCATATTCGGCCCAAGGCCCGCGCCGAGGAAAGTATAGAGGCCGAGGATGCCCACCTCCTCGGCTCACCGACGTTGATAGAGGGAAAATATCACTCACCTACTAAACGTACGCCACCAACATTCTGGCCGCTTTAATGGTGAAATGACCAGCAAACCCAGATGCCTTAGTTACTTCAACTAACAAAAAATCTGCAAAGACAGCTGGGAACTAACAGAAAGCCTGCAAAGGCAGATGATGGGACAGACCCTCAGACATCGAGTTCGGATAACCGACAAGTGGACGGTAGAGGATGAACCGAACAAAGATATATAAATAGATAGAAACACCAAGAAAAGCGGGGAGCATTCAAGAACAACCCTTGTGTTTGTCAGTTCTAAGGAAAAAGGTCCTCGGACTGAGCCGAGGACGAGCATGCCTCACAAATACTTAACCAAAATCATCACAAAGATCTTCACAAATACCTAACCAAAATCGTTATAAAGATCCTCATAAACATTTAACCAAGGTCATGGTGATTATCCTCAAAAACACTTAGTCAAATTTCTTTGCTGTCATTCCTATGAATTTCTTATCACCCACTGCTTGCTTTGTTGGTGCCTAGCCCTTTTACCCACCCTCTACAAATTTTATTGTCATGGATCCATTACAAATTGAGTCCCTACACTGGGAAAGTGGGAAATTCTCTAGAAGTCAAGTCTTCTCCATAATTTCAAGATCACTGTAATTGACCTATTAAGGGGAGTTTATTGTACCACTTAACCAAGTCTTTCGACGGTAACTCTATCCAAATCAAGCGTCTTTCTTACGATATTAATGCTCTTGTCTGTTTTTATGGCGTAAATGCACTTTTAGTCCCTATATTTTGACTTTTTTCCATTTTAGTCCCTACATTTTATTTTTTCCACTTTTAGTCCCTAAAACCAATTAACGCCTTTCATTTAAGTCCCTAAAATACTGTTCCGTCACCAAATTAACGGAAAAACTAGACATGGCTAACGTTGAAAATAAAATATTATTAAAAAAATTATTTGACATTTTTTAAATGCCAAAATTTTTTTTAAAAAATTAATTACTCAATTTTCTTTTTATTATTTGTGTTCTTCCCGTGTTCTTCCTTGTAACCAATCTCCAGCAAAAACAAACCCTAAACCCAGCAACCAAGAACACAAATCCAGACACCAAAAACTCAAACCTAGATCACAACAACACAAAAAAAAGAAAAAGAAAAAAAAGAAACAGAGACCAAACACAAACACAGACCCAGAGTTCTTCGTGTTCTTCCCAGATCAAACCCAGCAACCAAGAACACAAATCCAGCAACCAAAAACTCAAACCTAGATCACAACAACACAAACGAAAAAAAAGAGAAGAAACAGAGACCAAAGACAAACACAAACCCAGATCGCAACCCAAGCCAAAATCATCAGTGGACCCAACCACCGATCCATGTTCACAACACCCACATGCAAGCCTCCAAATTTTTCCCATTGTTTTCAAGGCATCAAGACCCCACGGCCTCCATGATCAAAACCTCCAAGATCAGCCTCTTGATCTGCTCGCCGCTGGTCAATATCGGGCTCCAATACCGAACCGGTGACTGGGTTTTGTACAACGGAGCCATAACTACACATAAATAAACTTTGGGTTTTCTTTCTGGGGTTTCGTACACCTAATCGGCGAACCTTCTTGATGGGTTCGATGGGTCGATGGCAACGGCAACGGCAATGGCAACGTAACGGCAACGGCGGACCTTCTGGGGTTTCTTTCTTCGACGGTGGTGTTGCTGTTGTTGTTGTTGTGGTTATTTGGGGCTTTCTTTGGAGGTTTTCGCTTGGAATCTTGGGTGATTGGAGATGGGGTTGTGGTTTTCATGGAGCAGGTAATCATGTAAGCAAGGACTTCACGGTCTTCAAGAGAAAGAATAGAAGCTAGAGCTAGAATCGCAGCTGGGAGGAGCTTCAACACAGAGAAAATCTCCATCGGAATGGCATGGAATCGCTGAAGAAGAAGATGAGGAAGAAGATGAGGATGAGGATGGAGATGGGTATACTTTACCTTTGTTCTTTATATTCATTTTTCTTTGCTTTGCTTCAGAAAAAAAAAAGAAAAAAAAGAAATGCCAAATAATGATTACAAGGAAGAGCACGGGATTTGTTTAGGATCTGGGATATGGGTTTGGGGTTTGGTTAGGTTCTGGGTTTAGGATTTGTTTTTTATTGGAGATTAATTATAAGGAAGAACACAAATAATGAAAAGAAAATTGAGTAAATATTTTTTTTTTTTTAATTTTGGCATTTAAAAAATGTCAAATAAATTTTTTAATAATATTTTATTGTCCACATCAGCCACATCCAGTTTTTCCATTAATTTGGTGACAGAACAGTGTTTCAAGGACTTAAACAAAAGGCATTAATTGGTTTTAGGGACTAAAAGTGGAAAAAAATAAAATGTAGGGACTAAAATGGAAAAAAGTCAAAATGTAGGGACTAAAAGTGCATTTACGCCTACTTAATTCAATTCGAAGTTTGCTAAATGTTGGCCTACCAATAATGCCGTGCTATGGAGTCCAGGGTGTTAGACTTGCCAAAAGTAAAAAAGCAAGTCATCAAACATTGAAAGCAAGACTCATAATTTTATGGCACTGGTGCTCTCTCATGCCAACACGCTAGTAAAGACTCATTACTGTTGGCATCTTTTACATAATATTTTTGAGAAGAAGAAGAAAAAGAAGAAGCAGTAGAAACAATGCTAACACATAATATAAAATTATTAAGTTTGCGTGATTTAAATTTGTGGCAAAAAAATATTAATGTATCTATGATAAAAGTATTTATCTAAATGATGTATAGTAATTCATATCTTTTTTAGACTTGATTTAAAAAGTTCATTCTCAATAGCCTTTTAAGTTTTCAAATTGCTCAATCTATGGGCCTAGACACATTCAAAGGGTGTTATCTAAATTATAAATTATATGATCCTTTATCACACAAATATTTTGATTCCCCCAATGTATGGTAAAGGAATGCAAGTTTGTGTCTAGCCATTTTCTTGATTCGTGCTGCATAATTTAATAGTATAGAAGATGTGATTGGATTTAAATATTGAATAAAATAAGATGAGAGGAAAAAAGAGTAAAAATAAAACATATAACAATAAGCATCAAATTATCCAAGTTATTCCATGTAATATAAGAACACTATATTATTGTATATGTTGGGTTTTAGACCCCTTAAACCAACCAGATTGCGTAGCCTAGATTAATTAGCCAAGTTGTTACTTAGTCAAATTAAACAATTCTAGGTTAAAACAATCAAATAATCATATCAAAAGAATAAAGTAGCTGAATAATAAAATACACAATGATATGATCACACAGGAAACCACACGGTAAAAACCTGGGGAGGATTTGACCCACTGATCCTCAAGGCAAACCAGAATTCACTATGAAAGATTTGAAGTTCTTACAAAAGGACTACAAGCTCCCTGCTCGACTTCCTAATGCTACCCACCAGTAGAACTTCCTGACACGACCACGCGCAGGCTCCGAATCCACGGACTACTTCTTTCTTGAATTCCTCAATCAGCTACAAGCTCCCCGCTTGTTTTTCTTTAAGCTTCAATGGCAGCAACCTTGTTGATCATCAAGATGTTGAAATAACAACAAATCCAACCTAACTACTATCCATCAGTTGCAAGTATAGACAGCAGCTCAATTGAATCAACCTGTATATTTCCTAAAACACTAAACAAAATGCATAAACGCATGTGTGGAAAATACAAGTAAACAAAAATAAATTCTTGATTTCACATAGCACAAAATAAAGATATATACCAATGAAGAACTCATAAGCATAAATCAATAAGAAGTGAAACAAGAAACAGAAATAAAAACATAAGTAAACTAACTCTCCCCCCTAAATTAGATACAACAAAAAGTTTTTATTTTCTTCCCTTTCAAAAATAATTTCAGCTCCCCCTAAACAAGACAAACATGATTTCCATAAATCAATAATTTCTCCCCCTTTTTTGTCACGTATTGACAAAGACAACTCATACAAAGAGTAAACAGTCAACATACGTAATAAAGGATAAGAGAAAATAGAGAATCAAGGGGACAAAAAAAATCAGCTCTATAGAAAATAGAGACAGCTCCCCCTATGAACAACACAGGTTAAAAAAACTTTTCTCCCCCTATAAAAATAGGAAAAACAAAACAAGTTGTGGGAAAAACGGTTTTGGGGAAAAATAAAAGGGTGGGGAACAGCAGCAGCAGCAGCACCAGTAGGATCAGGAACATCCTCACCAGCAGGACCAAAGTTAAAAACACATAAACCAAAGTTAAAAACTAAGGTGAGGATGCACATGAAGAAAAAATATTCTCTCTTTCAATAAAATGCAAACATGACATTATGTGACCCATAAACAATTGCATGAGTAGAGAAAATATTTGCACATTGATTATCCATCATATCTCTTAAGAAAAATATTTTCTACAGTTCACACATAAAAAAGGCATATACTAGAAAGTACATCGCTCAAAAATTAATCAATCAATTTTTTGATCAAGTTGAGTACCCAATGTAGCAAAGTGTATACATGCTATGTGTGAAAACAATGAGAGATATGACTGCAAAACTGCAAGATGGATACAAAAATCAATGCAATGCATGTGAATCTTAAACACAAACCAAGGGCAGACTGCAAGTTAGCACAAAAACAATATAGAATAAAAATCTATATGATGCATGAACAAATACAATGCCATGATGCATGTACTAATGCAGTAAAACTAAGTTCAATTGAGATCAAATTGACAAAATTGGTTTGAGCATAGTGTTTCTAACAAAAACCCCAAAAATTTGAAAACCACTTGTTGAATTTTTAAACAAATTGATGAATTGAGCATCACATAACACAACTCACAGAGTATAATGCTTAATTACATCCAAACAACAAGCCAATTTCATCAAATTCAACTCAATTTCACAAAAGCCCCAATTCGGATCAAGAGCAAACCCGTTTTAAAAACCTAATTCGCGACTTTCGATTGATTGAAAAATACATTCGATCGATCGAATGAAACAATCATTTTTAAACAAATTAAAGCACTTTTTCGATCGATCGAAAATCAGAATGGATCGATCGAACTGGGCAGAGGCTCACAAAATTTTTGAGAAAAAACACAATTTTGAAAAACACAAACCTAATTTTGAAAACAACTCCTCAAAGCATTAAATAATGAAAACACAATGCATGAGTATGAGATGGAATGCTTTTTCAAAAACCCAAATTTTAAACCCAATTTTCTCAAAAAACAAGTTTCAATCATTTTCCCATTGAATTTTCTAAAGCAACAAATATGCTGTGCACAAATCTCAAGATATTTTCAAAATTTTCAAACTTGAAACACATTTTGCATTAAAATCAAGGAACTTTCAATCTTAGATGGCCACAACAAAATCACACACAATATAATGTACCAAGTTTAGCAAAGAGTAACTTGTGTAGTGTGTACAACTAGCAAAAGCTTGAGATACATGTGAGGTGATATGTGAATAGTAATCAATCACAAAGTCTACAAAATTCATTACATAGAATTTGAAAGAGACTATCACCTAAAGAGTTACATCCTATAACTCTCACATCTCCTAGAACAAAAGCTTGCAATCATATAAGTTTCTTGCATTTTTGCCTCTTATTTATATGAATTGGCATCAAGCCTAATAGTACACACTGGTTTGAATTAAGTGAATTGGCATCAAGCCTAATAGTACACACTAGTTTTAATTTAATTGAGACTACACCTTATGTTCTTTTTGTGCATGTGCTACACTTTCTCGAGCACAAAATCTTATGATATGCACTAAGGTGTTCATGATTGGCTAGTGAACGGTAGTGAGATGGTTATTTATGCCTTTCTCAAAAGGATCAAGTTCGACAGTCAAATAACATGTGACTTCAAGATCAAGACAAAGTGATTAATAACCACAAACATCTTTCCCACACAACATGCACTATAAAGCTTTAACTAGTAAAGTGCAATAAAATAAGCTCATCTAAGTTAAACAAAGTACATAAACATTTATGTAAAAATAATATGGCCAATTCTTGATTATAAATCCAAGATCTATAATACAAAACACAAAAATCTTTTTGGTTTTAACAAACGTTACAACCACTTGTTGAGATTAAAAAAATTTATGACCAAAAACAAAAAAACACACATTGTGCTAAATGATCAATGCAAATGCAATGCATGACAGTGCTTAACTAAGATATAAATGGTACACAAACAAGAAATATCAGTTTCTTAATTAACCCTTGAGTACATGTACAAACTAATACATCCTCACACAAAATCAAAAATAGCTTAGCACAAACTATTCAAGTTTCTCCACAATGTCAAGCATGTTCTAAATCAAGAGAGATATCAAAACTCATGTAATCCTCAAGAAAAATAAAACAAGGCACAAAATAAAATATTTTTGTCTTTTTGAAAATTTTCAATGTTTTTCGATTTTTTTTTAATAAAAAAAATAACTTAGAAAAAAAAAACAACCAAAAACAGAAACAAGACATGTCCACAAACAATAGAAAGAATTAAAATAGGGACAAGTCAACAACACTCACCTTAAAGGATCTTTTCTCACCCATATAGCACGAGTCTTCGGCTTTGTAGGTGAAAATCCATGAGAAGCAGAGTGTATTTGAGGGATTACACCAATCTTTTGAGACAGACTAAAATCCTGCAAATTCCTTTCACAAGCCAACAAGCTTAAATTTTTCAAAAGTATATGAAACAATTTATATGGACTTATGGCTGCAGAAATATCATCACATATCCTAGATTGACATACAGAATGCTTAGGTTTCAATTTATGACAATTAGGACGAATGTGACCACGGACACCACAAAAGTGACAAACAAGAACAAATTTAGGAACATCAGTATTCCTAACAGCAAATCTAGTCTCAAATTTTTGTTTTTGCCTCAACAAAGAACAATTTGGTCTAATATGACCAACAACACCACAAAAGTGACAGGTAGGCACAAAAACAGATTTATTATACTCTCTAACAGTAGGTTTAGACTTAAATTTAGAAACTTCAGCGTCTACATCAGAACTTTTACCTTTGTCTAACTTAGCACAATAAGCCTTTTCTTTATTATTCCTCTTAAAAGGAGGGATATAAACTTTTTCAGTTTTAGGCTTAAGAGAAACAAAAACAATTCTGTTATCATCAGCAGGCTTAGAACTAGTCAAATTTTCAATTTTAGCTTTAGATTCAACTAACTCTTTTTCCAAGCTTTTCATCTTCTCATCTTGAGAGGAAATTTGATTTCTCAAAAATTCATTCTTTTTATTAGATTCATCTAATCTAACAAGTAATTCCTCTTTTTCAAGATTAGCCAATTTTAACTCTTCCTAGAATTTCTTAGCAATTTTCAAAGATTTAGATAACTCTTTACGAAGAGTTTCAAAAGCATCAAAAAAATCAGCAGAAGCAATAGTGTCCTTTTTATTCAAAACATCACAGGCATCAATAAAATCAGCAGAAGCATGAGTAGAAACATGATCAGAAAGACACTTCAAATTATCCATGACAACAAGGGTCAAGGATCAGCTCAGAGATCAAAAGATCTACAACAAAAGAGCTATCCGCTCTGATACCACTTGTTGGGTTTTAGACCCCTTAAACCAACCAGATTGCGTAGCCTAGATTAATTAGCCAAGTTGTTACTTAGTCAAACTAAACAATTCTAGGTTAAAACAATCAAATAATCATATCAAAAGAATAAAGTAGCGGAATAATAAAAGACACAGTGATATGATCACCCAGGAAACCACACGGTAAAAACCTGGGGAGGATTTGACCCACCGATCCTCAAGGCAAACCAGAATTCACTATGAAAGAATTGAAGTTCTTACAAAAGGACTACAAGCTCCCTGCTCGACTTCCTAATGCTACCCACCAGTAGAACTTCCCAGCACGACCACGCGCAGGCTCCGAATCCATGGACTACTTCCTTCTTGAATTCCTCAATCAGCTACAAGCTCCCCGCTTGTTTTTCTTTAAGCTTCAATGGCAGCAACCTTGTTGATCATCAAGATGTTGAAATAATCTCTACCTTGAAAACCCTAAGTTTATGTGAAGGAAAGCTCCTCAAAGATCTCACAAGAGATTTACATAAACAGCAAATATGAGCAACAAAGACTTAGAGAGGTTTGGGTACAAAACCCTAAAAATAAAAGGAGGCACAAGAGGCACTCTAATCTCTCTCACAAAAGTCCTAAAAACGTTCTAGGGTTTTCCTTATATATAGGAGTGTTTTACTTGATCCCCAAGACGTTTAAATAGAGTTTGGGTTGAACTGGAACTCTGCAGAAAAATAAATCTATACGTGGTTCGATCGATCGAATCTAATTTTCGATCGATTGAGCCTTACAGATTTAGTCCAATAAATCTGCAATCACTCGATTCCAGTTTTACAAATAAACATACTTTGAGCAAGCCTAAACAAGACTAAACATATTGTTTTGATCATGGTTTGCCAACATTACACATTAGAATTCTAAATACATAAAATCCTAAATCTTTAGAACCTAACAGTATACTATATGTATAAATGTAGTAGGATAATATTTAATCAAAGAGAATATAAAAGATAACAACTTAAAACACAAAACTAATTAATTGCATCAACCCAAAGTAGAATTCTAATTAACACAAAAGTTCATCAACCTAAAGAATTGATGCAATAAAAAAAAAATCAAACAAAAAATGAAAAACAAATAGAGAAAGAGAGAGAGAGAGAGAGAGAGAAGTAGCCTTTTTTTTTTTTTGTGAGAAAACTATGTATAGAATGAAAAAGAAAATGTCAAATTTATAGTAAGGTGTTGAGAATAAGAAAAGTCAAAATAAATGAAGAAAAAAAGATAGAGAAAGAATGATATTAAGGTAGAAAGTAGTGGGGAGATGAAGAGGTAAAAGGGAGAGAGAGTTTTGGAATATTAATAATAAAAATAATGGTTAAAAAATATTTTAATTTTTAAATAATGAAGCTTTTAAGTCACCTTTAATGAGACAATGTTTAAAAAAATATATAAGAAAAACTTGAAGCAAAAAAAATGATGACATGACTACTGATGTGGCTCAACGTAATTGTAGCAATATTAAATACTACGCGTCAGTTTTTAGTAATAATATTATAAAAGGGAGTGAAACTATACTATTGGGCTTTGTGGAGTCTAGTTGTGTTTGATTCGGATTATAACCTGACCCGAAATAATATTGTTACAGTTTTTAATGGGAGATTTTCTGAGGCTTAGTCTATGGAGCGGAGGCTTGGGCCATTTTTGTCAAGGTCAACGCCCTTGAAAAAAAAAATTTGGGCCGTTTTTATAGCCCATTGTGAATCCTATGCGCAAAATATAAATACTATTATTTTGGAGATTAGGGTTAGTCAGTTTCTGAGAGATAAAAAACTGTACTGCCACACTATATTTTATTCTTGAGAATAGTGAAATCCCTGCAACTTCGTGGATATAGGCAAATTGCCGAACTACGTAAATACTGTCTTGTGTGTGATTATTTTTCTTTAACGTATATTTTTCTCTATTTTTCATCTCACAGGTCTAGAAATTTCGTATATATTCCCATCACATATTGCTTATATAGACATGAATTTAACGAATTGAAGTACTGATCTATGCTTAATTGGGTACCTAAGTGCATGCGTACCGAACTTATGATTAGTCAATCACAGTGCTCTAGAGTGTACCCAATCCTTTGTCTTGTGGAAACTGGGAAAGTGGGAAATTCTCTTGAAGTCAAGTCTTCTCCATAATTTCAAGATCACTGTAATTTCTAGAGTGTACCCAATCCTTAACCAAGTCTTTTGACGGTAACTCTATCCAAATCAAGCATCTTTCTTACGATATTAATGCTCTTGTCTGTCCATAATTCAATTCGAAGTTTGCTAAATGTTGGCCTACCAATATTGCCGTGCTATGGAGTCCAGGGTGTTAGACTTGTCAAAAGTAAAAAAGCAAGTCATCAAACATTGAAAGCAAGACTCATAATTTTATGGCACTGGTGCTCTCTCATGCCAACACACTAGTAAAGACTCATTACTGTTGGCATCTTTTACATAATATTTTTGAGAAGAAGAAGAAAAAGAAGAAGCCGTGGAAACAATGCTAACACATAATATAAAATTATTAAGTTTGCGTGATTTAAATTTGTGGCAAAAAATTATTAATGTATCTATGATAAAAGTATTTTATCTAAATGATGTATAGTAGTTCATATCTTTTTTAGACTTGATTTAAAAAGTTCATTCTCAATAGCCTTTTAAGTTTTCAAATTGCTCAATCTATGGGCCTAGACACATTCAAAGGGTGTTATCTGAATTATAAATTATATGATCCTTTATTGTAGGGACCCATTTTCGGGCGACTCCCGTACAATAAATTTGTAGTAGATAGAAAGGCCAGACACTTAGCAAGAAAAACAACAATCGGTGTGGGCTTACAAGGAAGATAACTAAAATTTTGACTAAGTGTTCTTGAGGAAAGTTCGTCCTCGGCCCGGTCCGAGGACCCCTTTTCCTTAGAATCAATGAATACAAGGGTTGTCCTTTGGACACCTTAAAAGAAAGAAAAACTCTCCTCCTCCTTTTCTCCCCTCCGGGGGCAGAGAAAAAGTCCCTTTACTTTGGGGATTCTATCTATTATATAGTCTTGTTCAATTGATCTCTACCGTCTACTTATCGGCCATCTGGACTTGTGTCTGAAGGCTTGTCCCATCAGCCGCCTTTACAGGCCTTCTATTAGTTGAAGCAACCAAGGCATCACTGTTGGCTGGTCAATTCACCACTAATGCGACCAGAGTGTTGGTGGCGTGCATTTAATGAGTAAGTGACAGCTCCTTGCCTTCAATGTCGATTTGCCGAGGACGTGAGCATCCTCGGCGAGGTCCTAGAGGACTTGAGTTTCTCCCACTCATCCTCGGACTTTGTACCATCCTCGGCACGGACCTTGGGCCAGATGTGGAGTGGGCCTGGGTTGCTTAATACTCGGGCTCCACAATAGCCCCTCAAAATTCTGCTGCCCGACCTCTCGAGAGGGAAGGAGGATTTTGATGTTCTCGGGCCGATGTCCTGGCTTGTCGAGCCTTATTTTTCTGTCAGTGTCACAATATTTTCAACTGCCCAGGGGACGTTCCTGGCGTTTCGGTATCTGAAGCGTGCCTTCATTAAATTTCGGCGGCTCTGTGCTCCCCACGTTCAACGGTGTGATGATGAACGGACGGTGGGGATTCTCTTGGCCCATTGGGCGAGAAAGTCCATGCGGTTATCTTTAATTGGGGATATATATATATATATATACCCAGTCGAACTGATTCGTCCTTTCATTTTTGCATTCAAGAGATCCTGCGCACCTACCCCGAATTTGGTCACACCTCCAATTGTACCTGTAACTCTTCATAGCACAAAAAGCCTGCCCGAGGAGCTTTCCCTCGTTTCTGTAAGTCTTCTTCTCTCTCTAGTTCGTATTGTTCTCTTGAGTTCCTTGTTAGTTCTCTAGGATGGATAGGCTTAAGAAGTTAGTTGAGTCTCAGGAGTTAATGGAAAAATTTGTCGTCAATCATAGGATCCTCACTACATTGGGTCTAAGGTATTGCGGAGAAGGGGAATTGAGCTCGAGTAGGAAAGAGGGTGAGGTAGCGATCCCTATAATTGCCTTTTTGGAGGGCGGAGTGAGGATACCCATGGGGCCGGTAATGAGGGACTATCTTAGGCACTTCGGCCTATCTCTCACTCAGTGTGCTACCAATGTGTTTAGGATTTTAGGTTGTGTGGATGCCTTGAATGAGAAAATGGGGCTGAGGCTAACCCATCATTATGTAAACTGGTGCTACAAACTCCAGAGCCTGAAAGAGAAGTCTTATTACATGAGGACGATGGACGACAGGGTCCGGCTCATCCAGTGCCTCCCTGAGTCCAGTAAGGGTCTGAACAAAGACTTCCTCATTGTGTCTAGGGAATGACATGAGGGCCTTCCGTGCCCAACAGTGGAGGGTACATCAAGTGGGGCATCTAGACTAGGGGAGCATTTTCAGTTCTTTGTGCTTTAGTGTCCTGCTTCACTTGGGTTTTGACAGGAACTTGCTTTCTTTTATGCAGATCCGCGTACTTCTGAGCGTCATTTCAACTTGGTTAATAAGGAAGACTTAGAGAAGGTGCTGAGGTCGGAGATCTTTATGAACAAAGACGACAACCAAGTCAGAGCCGCCCACGTGGTCTTAGGATACGTCCCGATCCAAAAATTGTTCTCGGCTCCGAGGCATGTGATCCGAGCTGGGGATCCTCGGCTGCGTAGCATCACCGTAGTCAAGAAAGGGTTTTTCATCCCCGAAAGGTCTCCCATCCCCGAGGGCGTACAGCTGGTAGGTACCTCTTCGTCGGCTCAAGCTACCGAGTTTGAAAGGAAAGAGGAGGTTGCTAACTCAGGTCCGTCCAGGGACGAGTTTGGCGTGTTCGAATAGCCCCATTCGCCCGAAGACCCTGCCGGTGATTTGGGTGACCCTAGCCTAACTGAAGCGGACTTTTTGTCTGAAGAAGCCATTCCTCAGTCCAATATGTGTCTCAAGAAGCGGCTTCAAAAGAGCTTGTTGGCACTGATTGAGTGGCAGTTGGGGAGGGATGCGCCGGGTAAGTCTCCTCTCGAGCTTCCTCTTCCTGAGCTTCCCCCTCCCCCACCCCAACAGAGTTTGACGCCTAGGTCCAAGTCCACCAGTTCTCCGGTGAAGAAGGACAAAGGCAAGAGACCTAGGGGGGGAGAAGAGTCAGATCCTTCCCGAGGTGGCGACGATGGTCGGCTATCGTCAAAACAGCTAAAGATAGGGCGCCGAGGCCAAGAGAAACAAGCTTCCATCCAGGCCGAGGCCCAGGCTTGGCTCCCTGCCCCTATGCTCTATGGGAGGCCTCTGACGGATGATGTCTCCTTTAGGAACCCTCAAAGGGGCGAGGGCGCGCTCGTGGCCGACGCATTGGAGAGGTCCTTGCTGCTCCCTGCGGACATGGCCCAACTGGAGGCTTTAAGGGGCGAGGAGGTTTTCCTCGGCCTTAAGCAATACTTGGGCATGGTAAGTTTTCTGATTGCTTGTGATTTTCTTGACCTTCTGTGGTTCCTATCTGTTGCACAATGGTTTCAATTGGCAGGCTATTTAGGCTACTTTCAGGCTGGAGGACATAGCCAGTAGCCAGAGCCAGGTCGCTGGCTCAGAGTGTACCAAGCTGTCGGACGCCGTGCGGGCCCTCAATACTTCCAAGGCCGATCTTAAAGCGGCTATGAACCAGTTGAAGGAGATGAAGGCGGCTCGAGACATTGCTGGTTCGGCCCTTGCTACTGTTGAAAAACTGGCTCTTGATCAAATAGACAGGATGCTCAAGGCCGAGGATCAGCTGAAGACAGCCAAAGAGAAGATTGTGACCCTAAAGGAGAGGGTGCTTGAGGCAGATAGGGCTAGAGATGCTGCGAAGTTTGCCAAGGCTGAGGCTGTGAAAGCAAAGGAGGAGGCTGAATCTGCCAAGGTCGAGGCTGTGGCCTCCAAAGACAAGGCCATGCAGGAGGCCTATGAGGAAGGGGCGGCTGAAACAGAAGATAGCCTTAGAGCCCAAGTACCTGAGGTGTGCAGACTTTACTGCTCCCAAGTCTGGAGTGAGGCCCTTACACAGGCTGGGGTTGAAGCCTCGTCCAACCTGTGGAGGGCAGAGAATGTATACTATCCTCCTGCCACCCGTGAGACTGCCCCTCCAAGTTCTGAGGCTAATGGGGCTGCCGAGGGTGTTGGGGTTGTCTCTAAGGGAGGCAGCCCAGCTACTCCTACTTCGGGCGAGCCCCCCAAGGAAGTTGATCCTCTTGGGAATGTTGAGGCAAGCCAGGGTCCCACCGCTAATGCGCCTGGAGAGATTGCGAACTCTTCGGCTGATGTTCAAGCACCCCTTGTAGAGGAGGTATCCCACTCAGCTGAACCTTCTAAGGCTGCAGCCCCAGGCGAGGGCCCTAAGGATTCTGAGACCTCCTCTGCCCAGGCCCCTGAGGGGGGAGTTGAGATGGAGCTGAAAGAGTGATCCCCTGTTACGTCTCTGCCCTGTTCTCTGTTTTCTCCTTCTTTCTCTTTTTTTTTATTTTATTATTTTTTATTATTGTGTTAGTGTGTTTGCCTTGTAAAACTTTTTTTTTTTTTTTTTAAGACTCAGTAAAGTGCATATTTTGTTTCCTTTTATTTGCTTTATTTGTATTATATTATACATGTGCGCCTACACCACTTGTACGATACTGGCTTCAATTACGCCTCGGCCAACTATACTGATCGTCGTCCCCTGCAGCACTCACTACTAGTACCTAAGTGGTCAGCTTCGCCGTAGGTCTGGGCCCACGGTCAACACAAGACCTTGGTTTTGTCCAGTGCTTAGGTCCCCCTAAAGTGATTAGTTTCCCCATAGATTTGAGTCCTTGGACCATGCAAGACCTTGGTTCTGTCTAATACTTGGGTTTTCTTGAAGCAACTAGTTTCCTCATAGGTTTGGCGCCGAGGAACATACAAGACCCAGGCTTTGCTTTACACTTGGTATTTCATGGGGGGATGGTTTCTCCATTGGCTTGGATTTCCTAAGGCGACTAACACTTGTCTTCTGAAGTAGCTAGTTTCCCCATAGGCTTAACTTCGAGGACCATGAAAGGCCTTGGTCCTGTTTAGTACCTAGTTCTCTTTTAGTAGTTAGTTTCCCTAGAGGCTTGAGTCTGAGGACTATGCAAGGCCTAGGTTCTGTCTAACACTTGTCTTTTGAAGTAGCTAGTTTCCCCATAGGCTTGAGTCCGAGGACCATGCAAGGCCTTGGTTCTGTATAGTACCTAGTTCTCTTTTAGTAGTTAGTTTCCCTAGAGGCTTAAGTCCGAGGACTATGCAAGGCCTAGGTTCTGTCTAACACTTGTCTTCTGAAGTAGCTAGTTTCCCCATAGGCTTGAGTTTAAGGACCATGCAAGGCCTTGGTTCTGTCTAGTACCTAGTTCTCGAACTTGCTCCGCTGAGGAGGGGACCCTGCTTTGGTCTAGCCTCTTCGTCTGGTGTGCCTCTTCTGATTACGAAGCGTCCTTTGGGCTATTCGAGTAACGCGCTTGACGCTTCGGTGCGCGAGGCGCCTCCTCATTAATGTCCTTATAGATTTACGAGGGTCCAACCGCGGATAAGCCTCTTGGAAATTGGGCGGAGTTATTGCCTCCGATAATTTCTCCTTAGGATTCTGTGCAGGCTGGCTCTCACCAATTTTTGCCTTCTATATAAGGCATTTCTGGGACAATCATTTTCTTCAGACTTCACAAACATCTGAGTTCAGATCTCACAAACAAACTGTTCAAGGGCTCTGCCAAAATAGCAGCTTGTGCCCCACGAAATGGAGTGGCCCTTGGAAAGGGCGGTTACGAGGAAGCCTAGCCCCTTTCAAGAGCCGAGGATGACACCCCGACCCTGGACATCATGCTGGGAGTAGGGTAGGAGGAGGTCGAAGATCCTTCTTCTTTTTAACCTAACCAGGGATGGAGCTCCCTTTGCAGTTCGGAGGGGGATCCGAAAGGAATGTAACGTTTTCCCTCCGGATTTGGATCTGTCAACTCTCTAAGCTGATAGTGATTCGCCGGCTCCTAGTCATTGTGGGATTGGGAGGGAAACCAGGCGGAACCTTGAGGTGGAATCGTCAGGCACCACGGCCTCTTCTTCCTTCCCCTTCCTAGCGCCGCAAGCGTTGGTTGGAGAGCTGTGGACGGTCTTAACGTAGGCCTTTCTCCACCTCTCCCTCCATCGCTTGCCTTGGCTTTAAAACAAGCCTGTCTAGGCCTCTCACCCTTTCCTCTTCTTTTGCTTCACCACCAGCCTGTTTAGGCGTTTTTCTTTGTAGTTAGCTTTAGAACAAGCCTGCATGGGCATCTATCTTTGTAGTTAACTTTAGAACAAGCCTGTATGGGCATCTACTGTAAGATGTAACTTTTCTTCAAATATTAATAAAAAAAGTAGACCCATTTCATCTCTTTTATTTCTCGAATCTTTCCATTTCTTGTGATTGTTGCCTTCTGAATGAATATTGTTGCTGTAGACTGTATTTTTTTTTTTTTTTTTTTGAGAAGTGTTGCTTTTCAAATTTTCACACCAACCACCGCACTTGCTAGTGCCCAAGTCCTTCCCACAGACGGTGCCAATTGTAGGGATCCATTTTCGGGCGACCCCCGTACAATAAATTTGTAAAGAGTGGATAGAAGGGCCAGACACTTAGCAAGAAAAACAACAATCGGTGTGGGCTTACAAGGAAGATAACTAAAATTTTGGCTAAGTGTTCTTGAGGAAAGTTCGTCCTCGGCCTGGTCCGAGGACCTCTTTTCCTTGGAATCAATGAATACAAAGGTTGTCCTTTGGACACCCTAAAAGAAAGAAAAGCTCTCCTCCTTATTTTCTCCCCTCCAGGGGCAGAGAAAAAGCCCCTTTACTTTGGGGATTTTATCTATTATATAGTCTTATTCAATTGATCTCTGCCGTCCACTTGTCGGCCATCTGGACTTGTGTCTGAAGGCTTGTCCCATCAGCTGCCTTTGCAGGCCTTCTGTTAGTTGAAGTAACCAAGGCATCACTGTTGGCTGGTCAATTCACCACTGATGCGACCAGAGTGTTAGTGGCATGCATTTAATGAGTGAGTGACAGCTCCTTGCCTTCAATGTCGGTTTGCCGAGGACGTAAGCATCCTCGGCGAGGTCCCAGAGGACTTGAGTTTCTCCCACTCATCCTCGGACTTTGTACCATCTTCGGCACGGACCTTGGGCCAGATGTGGAGTGGGCCTGGGTTGCTTAATACTCGGGCCCCACATTTATATATCACACAAATATTTTGATTCCCCCAATGTATGGTAAAGGAAGGCAAGTTTGTGTCTAGCCATTTTCTTGATTCGTGCTGCATAATTTAATAGTATAGAGGATGTAATTGGATTTAAATATTGAATAAAATAAGATGAGAAGAAAAAAGAGTAAAAATAAAACATATAACAATAAGCATCAAATTATCCAAGTCATTCTATGTCATATAAGAACACAATATTATTGTATACTAAATGTATAATGTCCTATAGGATAATATTTAATCAAATAGAATATAAAAGATAACAACATAAAACACAAAACTAGTTAATTGCATCAACCCAAAGTAGAATTCTAATTAACACAAAAGTTCATCAACCTAAAGAATTGACGCAATAAAAAAAAATCAAACAAAAAATGAAAAACAAATTGAGAGAGAGAGAGAGAGAAGTATCCTTTTTTTTTTTTGTTAGAAAACTATGCATAGAATGAAAAAGAAAATGTCAAATTTATAGTAAGGTATTGAGAATAAGAAAAGTCAAAATAAATGAAGCAAAAAATGTAGAGAAAGAATGATATTAAGGTAGAAAGTAGTGGGAAGATGAAGAGGTAAAAGGGAGAGAGAGTTTTGGAAAATTAATAATGTTAGGTTCTAAAGATTTAGGATCTTATGTATTTAGAACTCTAATTTGTAATATTGGCAAACCATGATCAAAACAATGTATTTAGTCTTGCTTAGGCTTGCTCAAAGTTGATTAATTATTGTAAAGTTGGAATCAAGTGGCTGCAGAAGTATTTGTAACTTTCGGCCTGGCTCGATCGATCGAAAATTAGACTCGATCGATTGAAAGTTGGCCAAAACGTTTTTCTGCAGAATTCCAACTCAGCCCAAACTCTATTTAAGCGTCTTGGGGTTCAAGTAAAACTCTTATATATATAAGGGAAACCCTAGAACGTTTTTGGGACTTTGTAGAGAGAGATTAGAATGCCTCTTGTGCCTTATTTTATTTTTAGGGTTTTGTACCAAAACCTCTCTAAGTCTTTGTTGCTCATATTTGATGTTTATGTGAATCTCTTGAGAGATCTTTGAGGAGCTTTCCTTCACATAAACTTAGGGTTTTCAAGGTAGAGATATTTTCTACATCTTGATGATCAACAAGGTTGCTACCATTGGAACTTAAAGATAAACAAGCGGGGAGCTTGTAGCTGATTGAGGAATTCAAGAAAGAAGTAGTCCGTGGATTCGGAGCCTGCTCGTGGTCGTGACAGGAAGTTCTACTGGTGGGTAGCATTAGGAAGTCGAGTGGGGAGCTTGTAGTCCTTTTGTAAGAACTTCAATTCTTTCATAGTGAATTCTGTTTTGCCTTGAGGATCGGTGGGTCAAATCCTCCCCAGGTTTTTCCGTGTGGTTTCTTGGGTGATCATATCTTGTGTTCTTTATTATTTCCGCTGCTTTATATGTTTTATATGCATAATATGATTATTTGATTGTTTTAACCTAGAATTGTTTAATTTGACTAAGTAACAACTTGGCTAATTAATCTAGGCTACGCAATCTGGTTGTTTTTAAGGGGTTTAAAACCGTTCAAGTGGTATCAGAGCGGGTAGCTCTTCTTGTTGTAGATCTTTTGATCTCTGAGCTGATCCTTGACCCCTGTTGTCATGGACAATTTGAAGTGTCTTTCTGATCATGTTTCTGCTCATGCTTATGCTGATTTTGTTGATACCTGTGATGTTTTGAATAAAAAGGACACTAATGCTTCTGTTGATTTTTTTAATGCTTTTGAAACTCTTCGTAAGGAATTATCTAAATCTTTGAAAATTACTAAGAAATTTAAAGAAGAGTTAAAATTGGCTAATCTTGAGAAAGAGGAATCGATTGTTAGATTAGAGGAATCTAATAAAAAGAATGAATTTTTGAGAAATCAAATTTCCTCTCAAGATGAGAAGATGAAAAGCTTGGAAAAAGAGTTAGTTGAATCTAAAGCTAAAATTGAAAATTTGACTTGTGCCAAGCCTACTGATGATAACAGAAGTGTTTCTGTTTCTTTTAAGCCTAAAACAGAAAAAGTTTATATCCCTCATTTCAAGAGGAATAATAAAGAAAAGGCTTATTGTGCTAGGTTAGACAAAGGTAAAAGTTCTGATGTAGACGCTGAAGTTTCTAAACCTATGTCTAAACCTACTGTTAGAGAGCATAATAAATCTGTTTTTGTGCCTACCTGTCACCTTTGTGGTGTTGTTGGTCATATTAGACCAAACTGTTCTTTGTTGAGGCAAAAACTGAAATCTGAGACTAGACTTGCTGTTAGGAATACTGATGTTCCTAAATTTGTTCCTGTTTGTCAGTTTTGTGGTGTCCGTGGTCACATTCGTCCTAATTGTCATAAGTTGAAATTTAAGCATTCTGTATGTCAATCTAGGATAAGTGATGATATTTCTCTTGCCATAAGTCCATATAAATTGTTTCATATGCTTTTGAAAAATTTAAGCTTGTTGGCTTGTGAAAGGAATTTGCAGGGTTTTAGTCTATCTTAGAAGATTGGTGTAATTCCTCAAATACACTCTGCTTCTCATGGATTTTCACCTACAAAGCCGAAGACTCGTGCTATATGGGTGAGAAAAGATCCTTTAAGGTGAGTGTTGCTGACTTGTCCCTATTTTAATTCTTTCTATTGTTTGTGGACATGTCTTGTTTTTGTTTTTGGTTGTTTTGTTTTTTTTAAGTTGTTTTTTTTATTAAAAAAAAAATCCAAAAACATTGAAAATTTTCAAAAAGACAAAAATATTTTATTTTGTGTCTTGTTTTATTTTTCTTGAGGATTACATGAGTTTTAATATCTCTCTTGATTTAGAACATGCTTGACATTGTGGCGAAACTTGAATAGTTTGTGCTAAGCTATTTTTGACTTTATGTACTAGTTTGTACATGTACTCATGGGTTAATTAAGAAATTGATATTTCTTGTTTGTGTACCCTCTATAGCTTAGTTTAGCACTGTCATGCATTGCATTTGCATTGTTCATTTAGCACAATGTGTGTGTTTTTTTTTTTTTTTTTTTGGTCATCAATTTTTTTCAAAATCTCAACAAGTGGTTATAAAGTTTGTTAAAAACAAAAAGATTTTTGTGTTTTGTATTATAAATCTTGGATTTATAATCAAGGATTGGCCATATTATTTCTACATAACATGTTTATGTACCTTATTTAGCTTGGATGAGCTTATTCATTGCACTTTACTAGTTAAAGCTTTGTAGTGCATGTTGTGTGGGAAAGATGTTTATAGTGTTTATCACTTTTTCTTAATCTTGAAGTCACATGTTTTTGACTGTCGGACTTGATCCTTTTGAGAAAGGCATAAATAATCATCTCACCACTGTTCACTAGCCAATCATGAACACCTTAGTGCATAAGATTTTGTGCTCGAGAAAGTGTAGCACATGCACAAAAAGAACATAAGGTATAGCCTCAATTAAATTAAAACTGGTGTGTACTATTAGGCTTGATGCCAATTCACTTAATTCAAACCGGTGTGTACTATTAGGTTTGATGCCAATTCACATATATAAGAGGCAAAAATTCAAGAAACTTACATGATTGCAAGCTTTTGTTCTAGGAAATGTGAGAGTTATAGGATGTAACTCTTTAGGTGATAGTCCCTTTTAAATTCTATGTGATGAATTTTGTAGACTTTGTGTTTGATTGCTATTCACATATCACCTCACATGTATCTCAAGCTTTTGCTAGTTACACACACTATACAAGTTACTCTTTGCTAAACTTGGTACATTATATTGTGTGTGATTTTGTTGTGGCCATCCAAGATTAAAAGTTCCTTGATCTTAATGCAAAATGTGTTTCAAGTTTGAGAAATTGAAAATTCTAGAGCTTGAATGTACTCGAATTGGGGCTTTTGTGAAATTAAGTTGAATTTGATGAAATTGGCTTGTTGTCTTGATGAAATTAGGTATTATAATCTATGTGCTGTGTTTTGTAATGCTTAATTCATCAATTTGTTTAAAAATTTCAACAAGTGGTTTTCAATTTTTGGGGTTTTTGTTAGAAATTTCCTGCTCAGGCCAATTTTGTCAAAATTTGATCTCAATTGAACTTAATATTTTACTGCATTAGTACATGCATCATGGCATTGTATTTGTTCATGCATCATATAGATTTTTATTCTATATTGTTTTTGTGCTAATTTGCAGTCTGCCCTTGGTTTGTGTTTAAGATTCACATGCATTGCATTGATTTCTGTATCCATCTTGCAGTTTTGCAGTCATATCTCTCATTGTTTTCACACATAGCATGCATACACTTTGCTACATTGGGTACTCAACTTAATCAAAAAATTGATTGATTAATTTTTGAGCGATGTACTTTCTAGTATATGCCTTTTTTTATGTGTGAACTGTAGAAAATATTTTTCTTAAGAAATATGATGGATAATCAATGTGCAAATATTTTCTCTACTCATGCAACTGTTTATGGGTCACATAATGTCATGTTTGCATTTTATTGAAAGAGAGAATATTTTTTCTTCATGTGTATCCTCACCTTAGTTTTTAACTTTGGTTTGTGTGTTTTTAACTTTGGTCCTGCTGGTGAGGATGTTCCTGATCCTGCTGGTGCTGCTGCTGCTGCTGTTCCCCACCCCCTTTATTTTTCCCCAAAACTATTTTTCCCACAACTTGTTTTGTTTTTCCTATTTTTATAGGGGGAGAAAAGTTTTTTTTTAACCTATGTTATTCATAGGGGGAGCTATCTCTATTTTCTATAGAGCTGATTTTTTTTGTCCCCTTGATTCTCTATTTTCTCTTATCCTTTATTGCGTATGTTGACTGTTTACTCTCTGTATGAGTTGTCTTTGTCAATACGTGACAAAAAGGGGGAGAAATTATTGATTTATGGGAATCATGTTTGTCTTGTTTAGGGGGAGCTGAATTTATTTTTGAAAGGGAAGAATATAAAACCTTTTTGATGTATCTAACTTAGGGGGAGAGTTAGAATTTATTTTGATATATGTGTTTCTGGATTCACTGCTCATTGATTTATATTTATGAGTTATTCATGTTATATGTCTTTGTTTTGTGTTTTGTGAAGTCAAGAATTTATCTACTGATTTACTGTTTTTCTGTCACACATGCGTTTATGCGTTTGTTGAGTGTTTCAGGAAATATACAGGTTGATTCAATTGAGCTGCTGTCTACACTTGCAACTGATGGATAGTAGTTAGGTTGGATTTGTTGTTATGAGCATTATTTTTGTAATGGGCTTTTACTTTGTAAACTTTGAGCTTTTAATTTGTGTTTTGTCACGGATTGCCAAATGGGGAGTTTGTTAGGTTCTAAAGATTTAGGATTTTATGTATTTAGAACTCTAATTTGTAATGTTGGCAAACCATGATCAAAACAATGTATTTAGTCTTGCTTAGGCTTGCTCAAAGTTGATTAATTATTGTAAAGTTGGAATCGAGTGGCTGCAGAAGTATTTGTAACTTTCGGCCTGGCTCAATCGATCGAAAATTAGACTCGATCGATCGAAAGTCGGCCAGAACGTTTTTCTGCAGAATTCCAACTCAGCCCAAACTTTATTTAAACGTCTTGGGGTTCAAGTAAAACTCTTATATATATAAGGGAAACCCTAGAACGTTTTTGGGACTTTGTAGAGAGAGATTAGAGTGCCTCTTGTGCCTCCTTTTATTTTTAGAGTTTTGTACCCAAACCTCTCTAAGTCTTTGTTGCTCATATTTGCTGTTTATGTGAATCTCTTGTGAGATCTTTGAGGAGCTTTCCTTCACATAAACTTAGGGTTTTCAAAATAGAGATATTTTCTACATCTTGATGATCAACAAGGTTGCTACCATTGGAACTTAAAGATAAACAAGCGGGGAGCTTGTAGCTGATTGAGGAATTCAAGAAAGAAGTAGTCCGTGGATTCGGAGCCTGCACGTGGTCGTGACAGGAAGTTCTACTGGTGGGTAGCATTAGGAAGTCGAGCGGGGAGCTTGTAGTCCTTTTGTAAGAACTTCAATTCTTTCATAGTGAATTCTGTTTTGCCTTGAGGATCGGTGGGTCAAATCCTCCCTAGGTTTTTCTGTGTGGTTTCCTGGGTGATCATATCTTGTGTTCTTTATTATTTCCGCTGCTTTATATGTTTTATATGCATAATATGATTATTTGATTGTTTTAACCTAGAATTGTTTAATTTGACGAAGTAACAACTTGGCTAATTAATCTAGGCTACGCAATCTGGTTGTTTTTAAGGGGTCTAAAACCGTTCAAATAATAAAAATAATAGTTAAAAAATATTTTAATTTTTAAATAATGAAGCTTTTAAGTCACCTTTAATGAGACAATGTTTAAAAAAATATATAAGAAAAATGGAAACAAAAAAATGATGACGTTGATGTGACTCAACGTGAGCGTAGCAACATTAAATACTACGCTTCTACTTTTAGTAATATATAGATTTGTAGTGCATTTGACATCAGAAACACCAATGCCATAGAATTATCATTCTTTCTTCCCAAATTGAATTAATCACTCCTTTCGTATAGGAAAGTCTAGACACCCTCCTGCACGGTAATGTTTGTAGACCCACATTTTATGCTTGCGTCAATTTTTAACAAATAAATAAGATTTTTGGTAAAAACTAATTCAAAGGCACAATCATTTGGAATGAACACGGCAAGAGCATTAATATCGTAAGAGAGACAGTTAATTAATATCAACCATCATAATTTTGCCGTGCTAAAAATTTCGGAATCAGAAAGAAGTTGAAGTATACATTTCAGAGATAAGTGTTTCAATAGTTTCCTCTGAAACTCTGCCACTATATCTCTCTGCTGAATAACTCTTTCATATTCGATCTATGTTAATGATTAATGTGTGGTTCACATGAGATCATGACGGCTTCTGTAACGTGCTTTATTTACAAATTTTGAATTTCTTGCAAGAAACAGCTTATTATTTTGAATGGGACTATGGGATTTATCATGAAGATAAATTGTAATATAATAATAATATATTATGTTTTACCCTCATTTAATTTTACTAACTTTTAAGTTGTAATACATTACCTATGGATAGACATATTTAAGAATAAACAGTTTTTTTAGCACATAATAAACTCTATTAGATTTATATTAAACATTTGTATCTAAAGTTTAATAATATCAGGATTCTTTACTAATATTTTGTCAGCTCTTAAAAGAAACTTGTAAGAATATTATTTGGGAGAATATGCAAATTGCTAATGATTGATTTCTCCATATTAGTTATTAAAGAAAAAATGATAGTTTGGTGATTAATTTTTATACTTAGTTTTAAATTCTTGACATAATTTTCATTTTGTTAATGCAATGAATTTTTATTTTTAATTATATTTTAAAATAAGTTATTATGAAAATCTATTCCAATTTTCCAAAGAAACAGCCAATTTTTTTGACCAAAGTAAAAATTTTCGTTGGCACTAATTAATTAATCCATTTTGGTATGAAGATTTGATTAGTTTCAAATGGGTTGGAAGTAGCTTTTAATATATTGGAAATAATTTATTTGGACTTGAAGTCAAATAATCTATAAGTAGTTTTAAATGGGTTAAAAGTAGCTTTCAATTGGTACACTTGATACAAAATTAGAGTACATAAAATCCAATTAGAATGATACTTGAAAGAAAATTAGAATATAATTAAAATCAAATTTAGATCTTTTATTGAACTTCTGCATCATTATATTAAACTAGTTGCAATGCAGGAAAATTTAACAATTCATTTTCTTATTAAAACTTATAAGTGTTAATCCTAAACCCTTTTTGAAATAATTTGATTTTTTTTCTAATAAAGTATTGTTGATACAATATATTATATTTTCAAAATTAAATTATCTATATTTATTACTTGAAAGTGTTTTAAATTTTGTAAATTTTTTAAAGGAAACATAATGTATTTTACGTTCAATTATTATATAAGGCGATATATTTTGTAAATAATGTAATGTGTTGCTAGAATGCTTTTATCTAGTGCTCCTTACAAATGGTCCATCCTCTAATCTCTATACACTTTAAATGGCCTAAAAAGGAAAAATATATAACTAAATCCATCAATTATATATAAAATATATATATTATAACATAATAAAAATATAACTTTATCAATAACCAACCAACATTACACTAAGAATATGACATAATTGTCAATTAACTGAATTAAGTAGCTTCCTTTCTCTACACAAACCCCTCCTCCCAAAGCATCATGGAAGTAGATCGAATGGACCAAAGTGGTCTAGAGTGTACCCAATCCTTTGTCTTGTGGAAACTGGGAAGTGGAAAAGTGGGAAACTCTCTAGAAGTCAAGTCTTCTCCATAATTTCAAGATCACTGTAATTGACCTATGAAGGGGAGTTTGTTGTACCACTTGACCAAGCCTGTTGACGGTAACTCGATCTATCCAAATCAAGCGTCTTTTTACGATATTAATGCTCTTGTCAAGTCCATAATTCAATTCCAAGTTTGCTGAATGTTCTTTCTCAAAAAAAAAAGTTTGCTGAATGTTGGCCTACTAATATTGCCGTGATATGGAGTCCAGAGTGTTAGACTTGCCAAAAGAAAAAAAAAAGTGAGTCATCAAACATGGAAAGCAAGACTCATAATTTTATGGCACTGGTGCTCTCATGCCAACACGCTAGTGAAGACTCTCATTATTTAGTTAGTTTGGTACATTTATGTTTCTAGGTTTTGCTAAGGTTCTTGTAGTTAAATTAACACCTCTCCATAAACAAAGTACTCAGAAGTTTAGGGTGGACAAAATTTGAACTGTAGAATTAGTAGCATATTGTAACTATCTCAAAAAATAAAAATGTTTCTAAGTTTTGACCTGTAATGGATGTTATGTGGGTGCTGAGGACCAATTTTTTGTTTTGCAATGGGCCACTAAAAAGCCTAACCAAGCTTAAATCACTTCATTTACTATTGTCTCACAAAATACAACATTTTGTACCATATATAACATAAGCCAAAACAAGTTTTTTGGGTCCATGATCACATGTAGAGAATCCTTCTCTCCCATATCATATTGCTCTGAATTTTCCATGTTTTGTCATATTTTAAAAGCCCAACCAAGATTAAATCACTTCATTTACTATTGTCTCACTCATATCATCTCAAAAAAATATAAAGTTTCTAATTTTTGGGTGTAACGGATGCTTTGTGGGCATTGAGGACCAATTTTTTGGTTTTGCAAAGGGCCACTAAGCTTCAATCACTTAATTTACTATTGTCTCACAAAACACAACATTTTGTGCCATATATAACACACCAAAACAAGTTTTTGGGATCATGATCACATGTAGAGAATACTTTTCTCTCCCATATCATATCACTCTAAATTTTCCCTATTTTGTCATATTTTAAGGCTTGGTGCCTTTTCTATTGCTAGTTGTATTTTTGTCACAACTTCTTTTATTCATAAGTTAAACCATTGGTGTGCAGTTCTTAAAATTACACTATTATCGTCCATCACAATACGACGTGTTAAATGCACTACAAATATAATATAGAGCCAGAGGCTGAAACCAGGTTTAAGATAGGTTTAAGATAGCTAGGGGATTAAGTTTGCTATTCTCATCAACACGTATTCACCAATGCCATAGAATTATCAGTCTTTTCTTCCCAAATTGGATTACTCACTCCTTTCGTATAGGAAAGTCTAGACACCCTTCTGCACGGTAATATGTGTAGACTTAAATAGTTTAAATAGTTTCCTCTGGAAACTCTGCCATTATCTCTTTCTGTTGAATAACTCTTTCATCTTCTATTTTCATGATTGTGTGGTTCACATGAGATCTGACGGCTTCTGTAACATGCTTTATTTACCAATTTTGGATGGGACTATGGGAGTTATAATGAATTAAATTATAATTTAATGATAATATATTATGTTTTACCCTCATTTAATTTTACTAACTTGAAATACCCTACATACAGTTTTTTTTTTTGAGAACATAACAAACACTATTAAATATATAATTAAACATTTATTCCTAAGTTTAATAATATCAGGATTAATTATTCATATTTTGTTAGCTCTTAAAAGAAACTTGTAAGAATATTATTTGGGGGAATATGCAAATTGTTGATGATTGATTTCTCCATGTTTGATGAAGCGTAACTTCGTAAGTTCGTCAGTCAAAGTTGTCAGATGGAACCAACCTTCAGCCTGTATGAATATATTCTCAAAGATTGTTACCAGTGTGGTGTCTGCCACAACATCTCCGATGCCAAAGTTAGTACAATGGAGGTTTTAGTAAATTAAAGCAAAACAGCAGAATAACAATAGAATTTTATTAGTTCTTTTTCGTACCTTGCCTTGACATCGTGAGGGCCTTATATATGCTTTCATAGCTTCTAGCCGTTGGGGTAGTTATGGAGCTCTTAATGACCCTCTTGGTAACGTATGTTGTGTAATGTGGCTTCAATGTGCTCCAACGGTTCGTACAGTTGGCCCTATAACCACTCTAGGTATAATTGGGTCGCATTGAATGGCCTACTTGCCCTCGTCAGTGACGAGGGTATTTGTTTTTTTCTCGTCCAAGTATGTCCTCGTCTGTATTGTTGAGATCATCTCTGGTAAATGAATTCGTCAGTCCCGTCAATGTTAATTAGTTATTAAAGAAAAAAAAAAACATAGTTTGGTGATTAATTTTATATACTTAGTTTTAAATTCTTGACATAATTTTCATTTGTGTTAATATGCAATGAATTTTTATTTTAATTATTGTGGGTGAGAAAGCCCAGCTCCTTGCGTTGGGCCCGAGGCCCAGTTCAAGCATGATTCTCCGGCCGAAGATGTTAAAAGTATCAGTACTTTGCCATCCTGGCGAGCGCAAGGGGAAACGCTCTGCCCGAAGACAACCGAGTTGGGCCGAAGAGGCCACACCCCACGTATCTGCCCAGAACTTGATCGAATAGATATGTTGAAGATTCCCCTGCAAGGGCTTAAGCCCTGGGCACGTCTAACGGCGTGGCTATCATAAGATATCTTGCCAATAAAGCTGCCACCTCCACATTTAATGCACTGCAGCAACTTTCCTGGCCGCATTTATGTGGAGAAGACACCTGAACAGTGTATTTTTTACCCACCGCCACTCACTGCAGGTTAAAGCAGACGGCTGATGTGACTAGTACTCAAGTGGGAGCCTAGATAAAGGACAAGTGTACGGTGAGGATGGAAAAAGAGTGTATATATATATGTGGAGCAGGCCTCACAGGGGGGGGGGGGGGGGAAACAGTATTCAGAAAGTCTATGTATTTCAATTCTCTTCGGACTAAAGGGTTTTTTGTTGTTTAAGGAAAAAAGCCTGTCTCAACCCCTTTTTCCTTTGAGATGTTTCTTTGTTTGCATGATCCGTTGCTAAATCCACTACTAGCCCAGCTGTTTTAACCCATTCTCTACAAATTCATTGTTGGGAATTTGTTGGGCTCACGATATAGGAAGTCGGTACCAGGCCCAACGAATTTGGACCCTACAATTGGCGCCGTCTGTGGGAAATAGCTTGAGCAAAGGTGGAAGCAACACCTCAGAAGATGGCTGAACGAAGGCAACGACCAGCTGAATCCAGGTCGTCCAAGCACACCGATCCCTTTCTTCATCTGGAACGGAGGCAGGATCGTGAAGGAAGTACACACACCACACGTGACAATCAAAACCAGTTGCATGGGGAGAGCCACATGTCCCATGCGAAGAAGAACAAGGACATGCAGAAGGAGATAGACAGGCTTAAAAGGGAGTTGCGCCATGCGAAGAGGAAGCGCAGTCCCTCAGATTCGGACGAGGATTCCGGGGACGAACGGGACATTAGTTATAGACAAAAGCATCGAGCATCGATCAACGAGTCCTTCACCTACGAGGAGATGCGTCACGACGAGAGGAACCCCCAGAATCCCTTATCGAGGGACGCAGGGAACGATGCTATGAGAAAAGCCCTGGATCAGATATCCAGATCCCCTTTCACCCGTAACATTGAGAATGCTAAGCTCCCTCGACGTTTCCACCAGCCTACATTCACCATCTATAATGGCCGGACCGACCCAGTGGAACATGTGAGTCATTTCAACCAGCGAATGGCAGTTCACTCCAGGAACGAGGCCCTCATGTGCAAAGTTTTCCCATCCAGCTTGGGACCAATAGCCATGAGATGGTTCGATAGTCTGAAGTCCAACACTATCAGCTCTTTCCAAGAGCTAACACAGGTTTTTGGGTCCCGTTTCGTCACCTGCCGAAGGGTACCTCAATCCGTGGCATCTTTGCTGTCCATTATCATGAAAGGAGGTGAGACTTTGAAGTCGTACTCAGATAGGTTCTGGGAGACGTATAACGAGGTGGAAGAGGATTGTGAATCGGTGGCCATCAGCTCTTTCAAACTGGGCCTCCCCACGGAGCACCTCTTGAGAACCTCTTTGACGCGCAAGCCTGTCACCAGTATACGCCAGCTGATGGATAGGATCGATAAGTACAAAAGAGTTGAGGAAGACCAGCAGCAAAGCAAGGGCAAGGAGAAAGCTGTCCCTCAAGAAAGGAGGGATTTCAAGTCGGATAGGCAGAACCACAACAGGCCGAGGAAGGACTGGGCTGGACAAAACACAGCGAACTTTCGGGCGGTCAATGCCGTTTTTCGCGAACCAGTACATCAGGTCCTGGACAAAATAAAAAACGAACCATTCTTCAAGTGGCCGAACAAGATGGTAGGGAACCCTAAAAGACGCAACCACAATCTTTACTGTCAGTACCACCTGGACCATGGGCATACTACCGAAGATTGCAGGAGCCTGTGGGATTATTTGGATCAGCTGGTCAGCGAAGGCAGGTTAAAGCACCTCCTGCACCACTCATACGGTCAGGGAAATCCAACGAGCACGGGGCCCAGGAGAGGCGATTTTATAAAACCCCCCTTGGGAACAATCAATGTTATTTTCGCTGCGCCAGGAAGGACAGGGTCTTGCCCATCCAGGGTATTGTCAGTCGCTCGGGTGCCTTCGGACAAGGTTAACAAAGAGCCGAAGAGGCTTAAGATAGTTGCCCCAGTTCTAGGCTTCTCGGAAGAGGACAAAAGAGGGACTACGCAGCCGCACGATGATGCCCTGGTAGTGACGCTGAGAATAGGTGGATACGACGTGAGGAGAATACTGGTAGATCAAGGCAGCGCCGCAGAAATTATGTACCCGGACCTATATAAGGGGCTGAATTTGTCCCCCGAAGATTTGACTCCGTACAGCTTCCCATTAGTCAGTTTTGATGGAAAAGTGATCATTCCGAAGGGCCAGATCAGACTGCCTGTGCAAGCCGGTACTGAGGTTGTGGAGGTAGACTTCATAGTGGTCGACGCTTACTCACCGTACACTGCTATAGTAGGCAGACCTTGGCTCCATACCCTTGGGGCTGTACCCTCCACACTGCATCAGAAGATTAAATATCCGTCCGAGGGGATTGTCGAGGAGATCCGAGGGGATCAAGCCATGTCCAGGCAATGCCTAGTGGCAGCAATCCGGCACGAGCAGCACGCCGAACCCTCCAACTGTCATAAGGAAGGTTTATAGCAATTAAAACCCTCGGCGCGGGATGCCGAAGAAGCAGAGTGCGAAAGCCTGACAAGGATAGTTGTTGGTGACGATCCAGAAAAGTTTTTTCAAATCGGATCCATGCTGCCTCCCCAGGAGCAGAGAGAGTTGACTGAACTCCTCAGGGCAAACGTCGATGTTTTTGCGTGGGACCCTGCGGAGGCCCCGGGGGTAAGCCCAGATTTCATTTGCCACCATCTAAACGTGGATCCCACCATAGTCCCCAAGAAGCAACCCCTTCGGTGTCCATCGAAGGAGCACGCAGATGCAGTTAGGGAAGAAGTAACGAGGCTCAAGCAAGCGGGGGCCATTAAAGAAATTTTCTACCCCGAATGGCTGGCTAATACGGTGGTGGTAAAGAAGAAAAGTGGGAAATGGCGGGTGTTCGTGGATTTCACTGATCTGAATAGAGCTTGTCCGAAGGACCCGTTTCCCATGCCAAAGATAGATCAACTAGTTGATGCTACCGTCGGGCACCCAAGGATGAGCTTCTTAGACGCATTCCAAGGTTATCACCAGATACCGCTAGCTCTCGCCGATCAGAGCAAAACGGCTTTCGTAACTCCTGTAGGAAATTACCACTACAAGGTAATGCCATTCGGCTTGAAGAATGCAGGGGCTACCTATCAGAGAATGATGACCAGGATGTTTGAACCACAGCTGGGCAAAAGCATGGAGGTTTATATTGACGACATGGTGGTTAAAAGCAAAGTTATTGCGGAACACATTGGGGACCTTAGGGATATTTTCGAAATTTTGAGGGGACACAGATTGCGCCTGAACGCCTCCAAGTGTTCGTTCGGAGTTGGCTCGGGTAAGTTCCTGGGGTATATGGTCACTCACAGGGGAATCGAAGTTAACCCCGATCAGATAAGGGCCATCAATAACTTGCGAGCTCCCCGCAATCCCAAGGAAATTCAGAAGCTGACAGGGATGACCGCTGCCCTTAATAGGTTCATTTCCAGATCAGCGGACAGGTGTCGGCCTTTTTTCTCGTTGATCAATAAATGGAAGGGTTTTGAATGGACAGAGGAATGTGCCGTTGCTTTCCAGCAACTTAAGGATTACCTGGCCAGACCTCCCATCATGTCTAGTCCCCAGCCAGACGAGGTTTTGTTCGCTTACATTGCCGTGGCTCCTAACGCTGTAAGCTTGGTACTGATCCGGACAGACTGCGGCGTACAAAAGCCAGTTTATTATGTGAGTAAATCGCTGCAAGAGGCTGAGACCCGTTATCTGCCACTGGAAAAGGCAATTCTGGCAGTTGTGCTGGGAACTAAGAAGCTGCCCCATTATTTTCAAGCTCACACGGTCATAGTCCTTACTTAGCTCCCACTTAAGGCGGTACTCCGAAGCGCCGACTACACAGGAAGAATTGCCAAGTGGGGGACGATGCTAGGGGCTTTTGATATCAAGTACATGCCGCGCACGTCAGTAAAGGGCCAGGTCCTTGCAGACCTGGTCGCCGAGTTCACAGAGCCCCGTTTAGAGGAAGTAGCCCAAACTCTAGGCACAGAAGGGAGGCAAGTCAGTGCGATTTCGTCTCAGAACCCCTCGCCCTGGGAGTTATATGTAGTCGGCGCGTCAAATCAGAAGGGCTCAGGCGTAGGCCTAGTGTTGATATCCCCTGAAAAAATTATCATTGAAAAAGCCTTAAGGCTAGACTTCTCAGCAACGAACAATGAAGCAGAGTACGAGGCTCTATTGATTGGGATGAAGATGGTGCGTAGGATGGGAGGAAAATCCGTCGAGATATCTTCAGACTCAAAGTTGATCGTCGGCCAAGTGCTAGGAGAGTTCGAGGCAAAAGACGAGAGGATGCAGGGATATCTGAACCTGGTCAAGTCCCTACAGTCGGAGTTTGAATATTTTTCCCTTCGGCACGTCCCTAGAAGCGGCAACACGCATGCCGATTCGCTGGCTACACTCGCCACCTCTTCGGCGCAGGAATTACCAAGGGTCATCCTGATTGAGGACGTACGAAGGCCCACGGAGTTGAGAAAAAAGGTACTCCAAGTTCACAGCGTCGGAACAAACCCATGCTGGATGGACCCCATCATCAAGTTCCTAAGGGACGATGTGTTGCCCGAAGAAAGGGTGGAGGCGGAAAAAGTACGGAGAAAAGCTACGAGGTTCTAGCTGTTCGAAGACCATAAACTGTACAAACGATCCTATTCTGGCCCATATCTGCTGTGCGTGGCCCCCGAAGCGGCTGAATCGATGTTAGAAGAACTACATGAAGGAATCTGTGGGAGCCATACTGGAGGGAGATCCTTAGCCCACCGAGCCATCACCCAAGGCTATTGGTGGCCAAATATGCAAAGAGAGGCGCATGAATACGCTAAAAAGTGTGATCAGTGCCAGCGTTTTGCGCCGAGCATACATCAACCTGGTGGAACCCTTAATCCACTGTCCAGCCCATGGCCTTTTGCTCAATGGGGGCTGGACATCGTAGGCCCTTTCCCAAAGGCAGCAGGAAACAGGAAGTTCTTGCTGGTCGGAACGGACTACTTCACCAAGTGGGTAGAAGCTGAGCCTCTAGCAAATATCAGGGACGTAGACGTGAAGAAGTTCATTTGGAAAAACATCGTCAGTAGATTTGGAGTCCCACACACCCTCATCTCGGACAACGGGCTTCAGTTCGATAGCAAAGCCTTTAGAAGCTATTGCAGTGAGTTGGGAATCACAAATAGATACTCCACCCCCGCCTATCCCCAGGGAAATGGGCAGGCCGAAGCCACCAATAAAGTCATAGTTAACGGGCTAAAGAAGAGGTTGGATGATGCGAAGGGTAGATGGGTGGAAGAGTTACCCCACGTATTGTGGGCATATAGAACTACGCCTCGCAGGTCCACGGGAGAGACCCCCTTCTCGATGACCTATGGGGCCGAAGCCGTGATACCCCTAGAGACTGGATTCCCAACACTCCGGTCAAGCACCTTTGATCCAGCTAGCAACGGCGGACAGCTGGAAAGGAGTTTGGACCTAATTGAAGAACGGAGGAAAAATGCGATGGTTCGACTAGCGCATTACCAGCAGAAACTTAGACAGGGCTACGATGCCAATGTAAGGCAGAGACCCCTAGAGCCTGGTGATCTTGTCCTAAGGAAAGTAGTAGGTAATGCAAAGAACCCAACTTGGGGAAAATTAGGACCGAACTGGGAAGGACCATATCGCGTCACTTCAGGGGCTGGCATCGGAGCATACTTCCTAGAAGACCTGGATAATCATGTAGTACCTCGACCATGGAATGTAAACAACCTCAAAAGGTACTACTATTGAATGAATCCCTCAGTCATGGTTGCATTTTGTTATGACAGTCTCTCATAAGTGTTTAAACTTAAATCCAATCATGCCTGTAGTCCTCGGACCAGATGATTTGGGTTAGTTAACACTCCACGTCTCTCACAAGTGTTTAAACTTAAATCCAATCATGCCTGTAGTCCTCGGACCAGATGATTTGGGTTAGTTAACACTCCTCCACGTCTCTCATAAGTGTTTAAACTTAAATCCAATCATGCCTGTAGTCCTCGGACCAGATGATTTGGGTTAGTTAACACTCCTCCACGTTTCTTACAAGTGTTTAAACTTAAATCCAATCATGCCTGTAGTCCTCGGACCAGATGATTTGGGTTAGTTAACACTCCACGTCTCTCACAAGTGTTTAAACTTAAATCCAATCATGCCTGTAGTCCTCGGACCAGATGATTTGGGTTAGTTAACACTCCTCCACGTCTCTCATAAGTGTTTAAACTTAAATCCAATCATGCCTGTAGTCCTCGGACCAGATGATTTGGGTTAGTTAACACTCCTCCACGTTTCTTACAAGTGTTTAAACTTAAATCCAATCATGCCTGTAGTCCTCGGACCAGATGATTTGGGTTAGTTAACACTCCACGTCTCTCATAAGTGTTTAAACTTAAATCCAATCATGCCTGTAGTCCTCGGACCAGATGATTTGGGTTAGTTAACACTCCACGTCTCTCATAAGTGTTTAAACTTAAATCCAATCATGCCTGTAGTCCTCGGACCAGATGATTTGGGTTAGTTAACACTCCTTTACAATTTTTACGAGTATTTAACCCTAAATTCAATCACGCATGTAGTCCTCGGAGCAGTTGATTTGGTTTAATGGGCACGCTTACCATAATTCTTTGTTTTAACTACGTATAGAAGATTACCGCGTTTCCGATTTACTCTTAATTACGAAACTATCATTACTAGCCATAATAACGCAAATTGACAAGTACTATAAAGGCAACAAGTAACGAAAGTAAACTATTTCATTCATTGAAAGACGGTTTCATTACAAAAATGGCAAAAAATATCCAAAGGACTACACAGGCAGAACGTCCTAAGCTTTATCTTGAGGTGCTGGGTTTAGCTTCGGCAGATCGCCCGTATCACCGGTCTGAAGAGGGGCTTGGCTCGTCTCGGCTGGGGCTGGGGGATTCGGATTGGCCGAAGGTGCTTCCAAGGTTTCAGGCACATCACATATATCAGGATCATAGTAGATGCTCCCAGGTTGCCTTAGAGATGACTCTGCAGGGACTCCGGCTGCGTCGAGGCATTTCCCCCACGTGATATCGCAGTAGTTCCTGCAGACCTTGGCGAACTCCTCGGTCAGCCTTGCTTGGGTCTCTTGCACCCCCAGCATGTAAGCAGCCTGTTTTTCAGCCTCGACTGCTTCCTTGGCCAATTGAGCTTTTTCCTCGGCCAAGTTGGCAGCGTCCTTGGCCTTTTCCAGCTCAGCGCGAAGTTCCACTACCAGCGCTTTCTGTGTTTCTAGATTAAGCTCAGTGGTGTAGAGCTGCTGGCGTTGGTCTTCGGCTTGCTTTTCGGCAGTCTTCAGGCCTGCCTCTAGACTCCTCCTTGCCTTCGCCTCCTCATTTAGCTGCTCGGATATGCGAGCGCTTTCATCCTTGGCCTTGCCCAGTGCCTTCTCAACGTCCTCCCTGGACCGGATCTCAGCTTGCACGTCAACATCTTTCCGCTGAACCCACTCTTCAGCCACGTAGATTTGTTGAGCAAGCTGCATGGCAACAAAAAATATAACAATAATGTTACGTAAAAATATAAATGAACGAGGGCCTTAAAAGAGCTGCGAAAGAGCACCAGTTGTCTTACCATGCCTAAATCCCGTTTGAGGGACAGAAAGAGCTCCCTCTCACTGAAGCGCCGATAAGACTCCATATCCCTCGGAAGGAGAAGGGGCTGCTCGAGCGCTTCTGCAATGTACCCGGCCTTGCCTCCGGCGTAGTTTCTGAGGGAGGCGTCGAAAGGGATGGCCGCGCCATCCAGAGTAAGCTTCGGGGACCACGCCTGGGTCCCTCGCCGCACGTCGGCAGCCACATTTTCCTCCCTACTATCAGTAGAAGAAGCCCGTTTGCTTCTTGCATCGTGGGTCTTCTTCTGCTGCTTGTGGCCCTTCGGAGGGACCACTTCCCCCTCCTCGATATCAGTTACATCCGTCACCACCCTCTTTTTCTTCAAATCGGGCAGCACTTTCAGACCCAGATCTTTTGGGGCTTGAGGAGGGGGAGGCGGTGGTGGGAGATTCGCCTGGGGCTGGGATGTGCCAGTACCCTTGGCTGGAGCCTGAGACTTCCTGTTCTTCATTAGCTGATCCAAACTCAGCATGTCTTCCTCTGTAGAGTCTTCTGGCAAAGCTAGGTTCAGAACTGGGGCGGCTGATTGCCTGTCAAGAGCCTCTTCGGCTGACAAGATCTGAACCTCCTCCGAGGTATCCTCTTCGAACTTAAACTGGTCGATCTGGGCGTCAAGTGAAGGGGTAGAAGAGGCGACTCTTTCTTCGGCTACTGGTTCAACTGGCGCTTGTTGAACGGGCTGAACTAGTGCTGGGATGCCCTGCGGGTTGGGATGGGGCACAGGGGCAAGGTCGAACGGCGCCAAAATGTTCTTCCTAGCCACGTCAATGCGGTTTATGCGTCGATCCCCGAGTGTGATTGCGTTGCCTCTCGGCTGAAGCTCAGTCTTCGGGGTGTAGCCGAGGATGAGAGGAACAGACCTAAGCTGTCCGTCCTCGCTCACGAAAATCTCCGACCGAAGAAGGTAATTCAAAGCCGCAGTATTCGTCAGACTCAGCCGGGGAGCCACGTGCCTTCTATCTGAAAACATGACGAAAGAGCTGTCAGAAGGTTGCAATATGACGAAGAGGGGAACCGAACAGCTAAAAGTAAATAAAGAAGTAAAGCTCGAGGGGGAATGTCCCACCTGGCGTCCCTGGCTTGGTTGGGCAATGAATCCCATCATGACAGGCACCCGAGACGATAAGATAATCGTCCTTCATCCCTTTGTTGGACTTGGGAAGGCCGGACAGGAGTCTGACGACATCGGATCGGGACCTTAAATAGTATCCCGCCCCCTCCTTGGTACGACACTCGTACATGTGCACCACATCATGCCAGGTTAACCCCAGGCCTAAATGACGGTTCAAGTCATCAATCGCCCCTAAAATCCTAAAGGTATTGGGAGCGCACTGGTCAGGACTAAGCCTATGGGCAGTGAGGTAACTTCTGGTGACCTCGCCCATGGGGAGGGTCATTCCCCCCTCCAGGAAGGCGATGATGGGGATTATCACCTCTCCCACCTCTCGGGCCAGTAACAACCCCTCCGTGGAGCAGTACCTCAAGCCCACTTCCCGAGGGATGCGATATGTATCCCTAAACTTCTCTATCTGGGATGGACTATCCACTAGGTATTCAAATCTACCCATCGATAATAAGGTTAAAGCGAGGGAAATGCGGAACGGTGACTGGAGAAAATTTACAAATGGCCGAAGAGGCAGACTGAACAGATTTCAAAAATCTCGAAGAAAGGAACTTACGTCGGACTGAATCAGAGAATGTCTTCTGGCCTCGCCGGGAAATCGCAGCGGTTTGTAGAATGAGTTGAAGCGGATGGCAGAAAGGGCTTTGAAAGTCTGAGCGCTTGAGTTCGCTGGGAGTTCTGAAGATTGCAAAATGAGAAGACAACTCCCCCTTAAGACCTTATATAGTGGCAGGTAAAGTGGTGAGGATTATCCCGCCCGAAATTCTAAGGAGAATCTCGTCCGTTGATTTGAAATGAGCCGCTAGATTTCAGGGACAAGACGCCGCCTGGAGCAATTAATGACGCATCGGAAACGGCACGACAGCAGCGGCAATAAAGAAGGCGCGTAAATTCATGCTCGCACGTGTGGAGGCAAAATTTGAGGCACTCATCTGTCAAAAGGTCAAAAGGTCAAAATCCCACTTTTTCTCTTCGGATGCAGGTTAAAAGCGAAATTTTGAGGGGCTATTGTGGGTGAGAAAGCCCAGCTCCTTGCGTTGGGCCCGAGGCCCAGTTCAAGCATGATTCTCCGGCCGAAGATGTTAAAAGTATCAGTACTTTGCCATCCTGGCGAGCGCAAGGGGAAACGCTCCGCCCGAAGACAACCGAGTTGGGCCGAAGAGGCCACACCCCACGTATCTGCCCAGAACTTGATCGAATAGATATGTTGAAGATTCCCCTGCAAGGGCTTAAGCCCTGGGCACGTCTAACGGCGTGGCTATCATAAGATATCTTGCCAATAAAGCTGCCACCTCCACATTTAATGCACTGCAGCAACTTTCCTGGCCGCATTTATGTGGAGAAGACACCTGAACAGTGTATTTTTTACCCACCGCCACTCACTGCAGGTTAAAGCAGACGGCTGATGTGACTAGTACTCAAGTGGGAGCCTAGATGAAGGACAAGTGTACGGTGAGGATGGAAAAAGAGTGTATATATATATATATGTGGAGCAGGCCTCACAGGGGGGGGGGGGGAAAACAGTATTCAGAACGTCTATGTATTTCAATTCTCTTCGGACTAAAGGGTTTTTTGTTGTTTAAGGAAAAAAGCCTGTCTCAACCCCTTTTTCCTTTGAGATGTTTCTTTGTTTGCATGATCCGTTGCTAAATCCACTACTAGCCCAGCTGTTTTAACCCATTCTCTACAAATTCATTGTTGGGAATTTGTTGGGCTCACGATATAGGAAGTCGGTACCAGGCCCAACGAATTTGGACCCTACAATTATATTTTAAAATAAGTTATTATAAAAATCTATACCAATTTTCCAAAGCAACAGCCAATTTTTTAGACCAAAGTAAAAATTTTCGTTGACACTAATTAATCCATTTTGGTATGAAAATTAGATTAGTTTCAAATGGGTTGGAAATAGCTTTTTAATAGATTGGAAATAATTTATTTGGACTTAAAAGTCAAAAAATCAACAAGTAGCTTTAAGTGGGTTAAAAATAGCTTTCAATTAGGATACTTGATACAAAATTAGAGTACATGATCTCCAATTAGAATGATATTTGACAGAAAATTAGAATATAATTAAAATCAAATTTAGATCTTTTATTGAACTTCTTCATCATTATATTAAACTAGTTGCACTACAGAAAAATTTGACAATTTGTTTTCTTGTTAAGACTTATAAGTGTTAATCTCAAACTCTTCTTTAAATAATGTGATTATTTTCTAATAAAGTATATTTGATACAATATATTATATTTTCTAAATTAAGCTATTTATATTTATTATTTGAAAGTGTCTTAAATTTAGTAATTTTTTTTAAGGAAACATAATACATTTTACTTTCAATTATTATATAGGGTGACATATTTTGTAAATAATGTCATGTGTAGTTAGAATTTTTTTTCTAGTACTCCTTAGAAACAGTTCATCCTCTATACATTTTAAATGGCCTAAAAAAAACATATGTAACTAAATCCATCAATTATATTTAAAAAAAAAATACAATAATTTAATAACATAATAAAAATGTAATTTTATCAATAACCAATTAACATTACACTAAAAAGTGACATAATTGTCTATTAACTAAATTAAGCAGCTTTCTTTTCTACATAAACCTCTCCTCCCAAAGCATCATTGAATTAAACCAAAGTGGTCCAAAATGGATAAAAGTAAATTGAATGGACCGAAATGGACTAAAGTGAAATGAAGTAGACTGAAATTGATCGAAATGGATTGAATGGACTGGATTCGACTAATTTGGACCATATTGGACCAAAATGGACTAAACTAAAATGAATGGACTGAAATGGACAAAGTAGACCGAAATGGACAGAAGTGTATCAAGCTGGACCGAAATAGACCGAAGTGGTCCAAACTGGACTAAATAAACCGAAGTGAACCAAAATAGACCAAATGGACCGAACTTGACCAAAATATATACTACAATGATTGGCTCAATAGAGCATGACACAATAAATGCTATGTTTCAATTTTTAGATATTATAAATAGATAAATATAAATTTGGAAATGTACTCATTTCTCAGTTGCAAATAAAAGTGACTAGTAACAACCAATTCAAAGAAAATTATTTTACTTGGTCAGGTTAGGTTGAATCAAACTCTAATATAGGTTAGAAACTTATCCTACTAAAATGCATTCATGTTCCTATTACTTATTCCATTTTTTTTTCCTCTAAAAAATCTAAGATCATAAATTATTTTGCAACTTCTTACCGCAACTATGATCTGACTGGGTGTTAGATCATACTTTTTTTAATTGTTCATATAGTTTACTCTGTGTTCATGTTGATTTGGTAACTCATTATTAGGGATTTGGTGTATTTTAATTAGGGTTTTAGAAGAGCATATAAATGGGGTTTATATCAAAATTATTTGTTATTTGTGGAATTGGGTGTGAAGAATTTGTGTTTGATTTGATTTATATGAATCATGCTTTGATAGGTGAGAAAATCAGTGAGTGGAAGCTCTGTTTGGATGGTATAAAAATGAAGGTGAAAAAAAGGCATAAATAGGCTTTCATAGAATAATATTTAATTAGTTCTGTAATTGGGTGTGAGGAGCTATGTTTGACTAGATTTATATAAATCATGCTTGATGAGTGAGAAATTCACAAGTAAAGCTCTGTTTGGTTGGCAAGAAAATGGAAAAAATATATATATTCAAAGAATTAAAGCTCTGAAGCCTAGACTTGATTTTTTTTTTTTTTTGGGGGAGCGGGCGCGGGGGGGGGGGGGGGGGGGTGTTGGGTGTATCTGAAAATTCAAGAGATTTCCTCAAACATGTTATGCAGAAGTATTTCGCTGTAACTGAGTGGAGGGCTTGAGGTTTTTGTCTTATGTAGTTTAAGTTATGAGAAGAGGTTAGAAAATTTTGTTTTGTTTTGTTGGATTTTCCTTCTGAAATATCTCCATCAACTACATCTAGCAGAATTAGGACTACCCTTTTGGTTTTCTGCAAATAAGGATAGGTAACAAATGACTTAAAAATTTGTAAGTACCATATTGCATATTCATGTGTTAAGTAATTGAGTTGATTTGTGTAGTTACTATTTTCTGCCTGCAGCTTGCTTTTCACACTCTCAATTCATTGCGGCCAGCTTATCAGTCCATTACATTTAAGCCTGATTTCTTTGATGTCTATACAGTTTCTGGTAACCAAGTCCAATGCAGTGTGCTTTTGAAGGTAAGGTGGTTTCTTTAACCATGTTAGATAATGTAATGGGATTTTTCAACTTATCAGTCTTGCTGACTTGACATCTTCAGGCCATTTGTTCTCTTCTTAGGACACCTATTGCAAGTATTGATAATTTAAGTGTGAAGTTGCCTGATCCTGATGCATTGAAAGTGCAATGGGCGTTGGAATGCTATAGTGGTAAAGTACTTTCTCACATATCTTTTCTTTTCTTCTAATCCTATGGACTTATTAGGGATAGGGTGATGCAGACCCAATAGATTGGGGTAGAATGGTAAGATCGATTGGTGCTTACTGCTTAGACATCGATGATAGTGGTCATTGTCATATTTGCTGGAATATTATTTTATTTGACAAGGAATATGTTTTATTTCTACCACGTGCAATGCAATCAGTTAATGGTTAGGAATGAAATAATCTTATGGTATTCTACAGATATCCTTTGAGAATAAAAATTTATTGTGAGATGTATCCAACACTGTCTCTAGAATGACTGTAATACATCAGAAATATAGTAGCTGAATGTACCATCTATATGTCTTCTAGTCTTTGAACATTTCTACAATCAACAGGTCTTATTTAGTTTGCGGAAAAAAAGATGGGCTTGTACTAAATGTTATTTGATACTGAAAACAATATTCTTCCATAGGGGATAGGAAAATGTTAGAGAAATCCCCTTCTTTGTTTTGTAACATACATCACAAAAGGAGTATATGTAAGTTGGCCAAACGGTATTTTGAAGAAAATCCAAAATTATTGCTGAGGCCATGAAGATGATCATTCAAACCAGAGAAGCTAAATATATGTGTGATGTAGTAAGGAGGATAATATATACCATAGAGGTATTTAGCCTGATCTCCAATGGCTACCTCCAATAAACTTTCATCCTACACAAGTCATTTAACATGTAGCTTTTGAATTATTCTCGTTTAGATAATACTATTCTAAATTTGGATTTTAGGATAACTTTTTGAAAGCTCTAGATTTATGATCTCTTGTGCTATGGAAATGTTACTAGATAATTGTACCATGCAACTTTCTTATTGTGCAATCTTCTTATTAGGTTATTTGATTGAAACATTGATTTGAAACAATTTCATATTGTACATTTTGTAGTCATGAGGAAAACCTATTGGATTACTTGCAATGTTGAGCTCAATATAAAATTTACCATAGTGACATATTATGAGTAGTGGAAACAAAAGCAATGTCAAAACTTGGTCCATATATCCACAATTTACTAAAGTGACATGGGGAGGAAAAGTAATGTTAGGTTCTAAGGTCTTAGGATTTTATGTATTTAGAACTCTAATTTGTAATGTTGGCAAACCATGATCAAAACAATATATTTAGTCTTGTTTATGCTTGCTCAAAGTTGGTTTAATATTGTAAAGTTGGAATCGAGTGGCTGCAGAAGTATTAGTTACTTTCGGCCTGGCTCGATCGATCGAAAGTTAGACTCGATCGATCGAAAGTCAGCCAGAATGTTTTTTCTGCAGAATTTCCAACTCAGCCCTAGCTCTTTAAACGTTTAGGGTTTTATGTTTTTGCCCTAGGTATATAAGGCAAACCCTAGCCACGTTTTTAAGAGTTGCACAAGTTGTATTGTTGCTCATGCATTGCTGTTTTGTGTAAATCTCTTGTGAGATCTAGAGGAGCTTTCCTTTACACAAAGCTTAGGGTTTTCAAGATTGAGATCACTTCAACATCTTGATGATCAACTTGGTTACTGCCTTTGAAGCTTAAAGAATATCAAGCGTGGGTGCTTGTAGCTGATCAAGGGATTCAAAGAAAGAAGTAGTCCGTGGATTCGGAGCCTGCGCGTGATCGTGTTAGGAAGTTTTACTGGTGGGTAGCATTAGGAAGTCAAGCGGGGAGCTTAAAAGTCCTTTTGTAAGAACTTCAATTCTTTCTTAGTGGATTCCGTTTTGCCTTGAGGATCGGTGGGTAAAATCCTCCCCAGGTTTTTCCGTGTGGTTTCCTGGGTGATCATATCATGTGTTATTTATTTTCTGCTGCTTTATATATTTTTATATGCTTGATATGATTTTGTGATTGTTTTAACCTATAATTGCTTAATTTGACTAAGTAACAACTTGGCTAATTAATCTAGACTACGCAATCTGGTTATAGTTTTAGGGGTCTAAACCTTTCAAGTGGTATCAGAGCGGGTTGCTCTTTTGTTTGAGATTTTTATCTCTGAGCTGATCCTTGACCCCGGTTGTCATGAAGCATGGACACTCTCTGTTTGTTCCTCCTCACTTTGATGGGAACAATTATGCTTACTGGAAAGTAAGGATGAAAGCATTCCTGAAATCCATAGATGAGAGGGTTTGGAATTCCGTTGAATACGGATGGGAGAAGCCCACTACTCCTGTGAGTGAGTGGCAAACTTCTGAAAAAGAAGCAGCAGGCTTCAATAGCAAAGCTATGAATGCCATCTTCAATGCTGTTTCAATGGAGGAATTTAAGAGGATCTCTAATGTTGAGGTTGCTCATACTGCTTGGAAAATCCTCCAAACTATGCATGAAGGCACAAAGGCTGTTAAAATTAACAAACTACAGCAATTAACTTCTAGGTTTGAAAACATTAGAATGTCTGATGATGAAACCTTTGATGAGTTTTATGCTAAACTTAATGATATTGTTAATTCTGCTTATAATTTGGGTGAAGTCTATGATCAACCTAAAGTTGTTAGGAAGATTCTTAGATCCTTAACTGAAGACTTTAGACCCAAAGTGACAGCCATTACTGAGAGTAAGGATGTTGACTCCATCCCTGTGGATGAGCTTGTAGGATCTCTTCAGTCCTATGAGTCTGACTTACCCAAGACTATCAAATCCAAATCAATGGCTCTTAAGTCCGTTGATGATGTTGAGTCTGGTGGATTTGATGATGAGCTTTCTCCTACTGAGATAGCTTACCTTGCCAAGAATTTTAGAAATTTCCTTAGAAACACTAATAGGAAGGCAAGGAATACCAACACTGCTGAACCTAGAAACTTTAGGAAGAATGATCCCACTAAGGTTAATAATTTTGAAAAACCTAGAGAACAAGTAGGTCAATCTTCTAATAACTCTTTGGGTCCTCAGTGTTCTGGTTGTCAAGGGTATGGTCATGTCAAATCTGAATGTCCTACTTTCTTGAGAAATAAGGGTAAAGCTATGGCTGTAACCCTTAGTGATAATGAGGTTTCTGATGATGAGTCCGGTTGTGACGAGGATGGAAACTTCATCGCTTTCACTGCTACTGCTGTAGTAGATGAAAGCATATCTGCTGAGGAGAACCCTGCTGATGGGGAACTCTCTGAAGATGCAGATCTTCAAGAGGCCTACAACAAACTTTGCAAAATTGCTGCAAAGGATGCTATGAAAGTTGATTTAGGCCTGAAGAAAATTGATGCTCTTGAGCTTGAAAAGAAAAACTTGCTTGTAAAACTGTTTGATGCTAATGATCTTTTGAATAATGTTAAATCTGAAAACATGCTTTTGCTTGATAAAGTTAGAACTTTGGAACGTGATTTATCTGTTGCTAGATGCTAGTTCTAAACTTGATCACATGCTGAATGTTCAAAAGTATCCTTCTGATAAAGCTGGGTTAGGATATGTTGAAAGCATCTTTGATTCTGGACCCCATTCCATTGTCTTTGTTCCTTCTTCTTCTTCTGTACCTTCCGAAAGTGAGGTTGTGAGTGAAACTATTAAACCCCCTATGAGTGAGGTAGTTAAACCTGTAGAAGTTTCACCACCAAAGAAGATTAGGGTAGACTTAAGAGAATCCAAACCTAAGGAGCCTACCAAACCTAAGGACAAGATGCATGGTAAACCTGCTTGGGTTTGTCATTATTGTGGTAAGTCTGGACATATCCGTCCTAACTGTTACAAGCTTCAAGCTGATAAGAGAGCAAAAAGACCAAAAGTGCCTGTGTCTCAAGCACAAGATCCTATGGCACTAATTGGTGAATTGGTAAAGGCGTTAAACCTGTATTCCAATTCTGGAGTTGGGAATCACTCTAATGTGAACAAGAACTCCAATGCTCGGGGTGCATCTAAAAAGTTTTGGATGCAAAAGACTCGAACTAACTGAGTCTTTCTGACATGGTCCTTGTGCTTCATTGCTTTATTCTGTTGTGACCATTGTTCTTTGATTTTTGTGTTTTTCTTTTGTTCTAGGACTTGCATTGCATTACATACATGCATTTCATTCTAGAATTTATTTGTTTTCTCTTTAATAATAATAAAAAAAATAAAAATAAAAAGGGAGAAAGCAAAATCTGTGTTGAACACTATTTTTCTTGATTTTTTGAAAACAAGGTTGGTCATTCTTTTTACACATGTCATGTCTTGTGTACCTTGTTTAACTTGGATGAGCTTATTTATTGCACTTTACTAGTTGAAACTTTGTAGTGCATGTTGTGTGGGAAAGATGTGTGTGGTTCTTAATCACTTTGCCTTAATCATGAAGTCACTTGTTTTTGACTGTTGGACTTGATCCTTTTGAGAAAGGCATAAATAACCATCTCACCACTGTTCTTTAGCCAATCATAAACACCTTAGTGCATATCATAAGATTTTGTGCTCGAGAAAGTGTAGCACATGCACAAAAAGAACATAAGGTGTAGCCTCAATTAAATTAAAACTGGTGTGTACTATTGGCTTGATGCAAATTCACTTAATTCAACCGGTGTGTACTATTAGGCTGAATGCCATTTCATATATAAATAAGAGGCAAAAATGCAAGAAACTTACATGATTGCAAGCTTTTGATCTAGGAGATGTGGGAGTTATAGAATGTAACTCTTTAGGTGATAGTCTCTTTTAAATTCTATGTGATGAATTGTGTAGACTTTGTGTTTGATTGCTATTCACATATCACCTCACATGTATCTCAAGTCTTTGCTAGTTTCACACACTACACAAGTTACTCTTTGTTAAACATTGTACATGCTAGTGTGTGTGTTCTTGGTCTGACCAACCAAGTTTGAAAATATCTTGAGATTTGTGCACAACATATTTGTTGCTTGAGAAAATTAAATGGGAGGATGATTGGATCAAGTTTGTTTTTGAGAATATTGGGTTTAAAATTTTGGGTTTTTGAAAAAGAATTCCATCTCATACTCATGCATTGTGTATTCATTGTTCAAATGCTTTGAGGAGTTGTTTCAAAATTGGGTTTGCAATTTTCAAAACTGTGATTTTTCCCCAAAATTTAATGTGTTTCTGCCCATTTCGATCGATCCAACCTGATTTTCGATCGATCAAAAATGTGCCTCAGAAAGTGCTAAAATGACTGTCACATTCGATCGATCGAATGTAATTTTCGATCGATCAAACATCGTGAAGAAGCTTTTTTAAAAAGGTTGAAATCTGACTTTTCCAAGAACTATTTCAAAAAATTTTCAAACCTTTTTCTCTCTCCGACGAGGCAAGACCAAAAGATCCTATTTTTTGTCGTTTTCTTCAGAAATTTTTGCAAAGAATCTCTCTCCTCAAGCCGGTATGTCTATTTTACCCTTCCTTTTCAATTTATTTTCAAGATTTCATGCATTTTTCATGCATTTTAGAGGGTAATTTTCGGAACTTTTCCTTTTGGGATTTTTGTTGATTCTGACCCAATTATGTGAATTTGATCAATGGGTTTTGGTGGGGACACCCTATAGACATGTTTCTAATAGTTTAATTTGATCAATTTTGGGTTTTGTGAACAATTGAAATTTCTAGGGTTTATAATTGATCCGAATTGGGGCTTTTTGTGAAATTGAGTTTAATTGATGAAATTGGCTTGTGTAATTGATGTAATTGGTTATTATAAACTATTTTCAATAGTGTGTAATGATTGATACTTCAATTTGGTACAAAAATTTTCAAGTGGTTCTCAAATTTTTAGGGTTTTTGTTAAGAAACTCTATGTTCAAGCCAATTTTGTGAAATTAAACTTAATTTGATCCTGGTTACTGCATTAGTTCATGCATCATAACATTGTTAATGTTCATGCATCATATAGATTTTTATTCTATATTTTTTTTTTTGTTAACTTGCAGTCTGCCCTTGGTTTTATTTTCTGTTATTTTTGGTTTTCTCTTTGTGTCTCTGTCCCTTTCTTTAGCACCATGCCTAGGAAGACTAGAGCACGTAGGACTATCCCCACTCCTACTCCTTCCCCTCCTTCGTTTGATAGTGAGAGGTTCCCCCGTGAGAAAAACCAAGAGATCTTTGAGACTTTAAACCTTAAGAGAAAGGTTTGAGCTGAGCGTTCTGTTCTGTTAGATGAGTTAGATCCTGCCATTAGGGCAAATTTTGAGAGTAGAGGTTGGTTGCCTTTGTTAGCTGTGTCTGACCCTCCACCTTTGGCTACCTTGATTAGAGAGTTCTTCTCGAACCTCTCTGTCCACATCTATGATTCCAACACTCTTGTTAGGAGTTGGATACGAGGTGTAGAGTACACCATTACTCCTCAGGTAGTGGCTGATGCTCTAGAGGTACCATTGGTTAGGGATCCTGTCTATCCCTATGATGAGTCACCCGAGTTGAGTGATGTCATGTCTTACATCACTGGGTCATCTATCCAGTGGGGTTCTGATCCTAGGATCACCACCGCTGAGCTTCCTGAGACTACCTATCTATTCTTTAGGATAGCCTGTCACTCACTCTGGCCCATTTCTCATTTGCACACCATTCCTCTTGAGAGGTGTGTATTCTTATACGCTCTTGTTACAGATGCTCCTATTAGTTTTCCCCATCTTTTTCTTCGTTCTTTGAACGAAGTTTATAGGAGTTCATCTACTGCACATGCCCTTGTCCATCCTATTTTCATTCATAGGATTTTACTCTATCTAGGTTTAGAGGATGTCCCTGCTTCTGAGCCTATGCATGTTATCGCTCCCATAGGTGCGTCTTTTCTTAGACAGAGGGCCGCTCATCTTCGAGTTGGTTCTAAACACCCTAGGTCTGAGCCATCTAGTAGTGCTCCTCCTCCTCCTCCTTCTTCTACAGGTCCTGCTGGTGAGGCTGTTCCAGATCCTGTAGGTGCTGCTGCTGTTCCTCCACCTCCTGCGGCTGACTTCGATGTTCGTCGTACTTTGGAGACTGTCATGACCGTTCAGGCGGCTCATGGTCAGCTTTTGGTGGATCTGTTCGACGAGATTCGTGCTCTGCGAGCGGATTTGGCGCATCTTCGTTCTTCCTCACCACCTCCTTTTGATGATGGTCTATGATGCCCTTTGGCATTCCGTCACAAAAAGGGGGAGTAGAGTTTTGACTTGTAGAGGAGATTTTGCTAGGAGATTTTGTTGATAGGGGGAGATTTTTAGTTAGTGGGAGATATTTTTGTTAGCATGGGATATTTTTGTGGAGTTTATTTAGATTGTATCTAGGTGCTTCACTTTGTATATCATTTTTGGGATATTCATGTTAGGGGGAGTAACATTGATTGATATATTGATATACATGGTTTTTTTTTTTTTTATTCTTGTTGTCTTATGATTCACTGCTTATTGATTTATATTTATGAGTTGATTCATTGATATATTTCTTTATTTTGTGTTGTGTGAATCTTACAAGAATATTATACCTGTTTATATACTATTTGCTGCCACACATGCGTTTATGTGTTTGTTGAGTATTTCAGGAATATACAGGTTGATTCAACAAAGCTGCTGTCTACACTTGCAACCGATGGATAGTAGTTAGGTTGAACTTTAGTTTATGAGCATTATTTTGTAAAGGGCTTTTTACTTGTAAACTTTGAGCTTTTATTGTGTGTTTTGTCACGGATTGCCAAAGGGGGAGTTTGTTAGGTTCTAAGGTCTTAGGATTTTATGTATTTAGAACTCTAATTTGTAATGTTGGCAAACCATGATCAAAACAATGTATTTAGTCTTGTTTATGCTTGCTCAAAGTTGGTTTAATATTGTAAAGTTGGAATCGAGTGGCTGCAGAAGTATTAGTTACTTTCAACCTGGCTCGATCGATCGAAAGTTAGACTCGATCGATCGAAAGTCGGCCAGAATGTTTTTTCTGCAGAATTTCCAACTCAGCCCTAGCTCTTTAAATGTTTAGGGTTTTATGTTTTTGCCCTAGGTATATAAGGCAAACCCTAGCCACGTTTTTAAGAGTTGCACAAGTTGTATTGTTACTCATGCATTGCTGTTTTGTGTAAATCTCTTGTGAGATCTAGAGGAGCTTTCCTTTACACAAAGCTTAGGGTTTTCAAGATTGAGATTACTTCAACATCTTGATGATCAACTTGGTTGCTGCCTTTGAAGCTTAAAGAATATCAAGCGTGGGTGCTTGTAGCTGATCCAGGGATTCAAAGAAAGAAGTAGTCCGTGGATTCGGAGCCTGCGCGTGGTCGTGTCAAGAAGTTTTACTGGTGGGTAGCATTAGGAAGTCAAGCGGGGAGGTTGTAAGTCCTTTTGTAAGAACTTCAATTCTTTCTTAGTGGATTCCGTTTTGCCTTGAGGATCGGTGGGTAAAATCCTCCCCAAGTTTTTCCGTGTGGTTTCCTGGGTGATCATGTCATGTGTTATTTATTTTCCGCTGCTTTATATGTTTTTATATGCTTGATATGATTTTGTGATTGTTTTAACCTAGAATTGCTTAATTTGACTAAGTAACAACTTGGCTAATTAATCTAGGCTACGCAATCTGGTTATAGTTTTAGGAGTCTAAACCTTTCAAGTAACTTTAGGGGAGATAGTGAGATTAGATTGTTTTAAATATGCAGCTTAAGGGGAGTATGTAACTATTTATTAAGGGAGATGAAATATTTCTTTGTATGTTAGAGGGTTACTGGTCAACATGATGTACTTTTTTAATCTTTAAACATTTTTTATGTTTCAATTCTATGTATTTTGGTTTGACTCTAGCTAAGTTGCATAACTGTTTTTTAATGTTGAGTTTAATTACTATGTTGTGCTTGATTAATTAACATGTTTGTATGATGAATCCCTTGATTGATTGATCAGTTTAGTCAAATCAGGACTATTAGTGTATAGTCAAGTTCTGTGGTTCAACTATTGTATGCTTGATCATTTTATTTCTTTTTATATTTTGTATTTGATGCGTTTAAGGAGGGTTTTATTTATTTATTTGGAGGATAAACAACAAAACCATCAACTTCTTTTGTTGATAATGTAAAATCTAAAAAGAAGCCAAATGTGGTGAATCAAAAGGTTTTGACAAAGTCTCCAAATCCAATTGTGGCTAAGCCCAAGGCAAAAGGAAAGTCTCTTCCTAAGGAACAAAAAAGTCCACAAACACAACACTATTGCCATCATTGTGGAATTCGAGGGCACACTAAGCCAAATTGCTACAAGCTCCAAGCAATGAAGAATGCGGATCTTTAAAAGCCAAGAAGACAAGGAAAAGGTAATAGGAAACCCAAGCAACCAAAAGGGTAAGAAGAAGAACCCGTTATAAGTGATGTGATGAAGATGATTGACACCATCACCTTACGTTTGGCCAACTTCACCTTAAGGTTTGAGAATCATGGCTCAAGTACCCAATCCTCAAAGGATATCACCCCAAATAGACGTGCCGTGCAGGTGAAGAAGGGTACTCATGCATAAGTATTATAACATGTACATGCATTTATTTTTTCTATATAATGTGACATTGTTGGTTGTTTGCTTATTTTACATTCTAGCATGTTTTTATTGTTTTTGTTATTTAAAAGCTCTGGTTGTCTGTTGTTTTTGATCATTCTTTACTTGCTTTGTGTCAAAAATCTAAAAATACATAAAAAGTATAAAATCCAAAAAGCTTGATCAGCGGTGTTGTGTATTGTCACATGCATGTTTAGCCTTATACCTTCGTACTAATGGCTTTGTGCATTAATGAGCTTAGCTTGTTCTCTATGCACTTATATATTTGTGGGAAACGACTCACTCGTGAGTTAGTTGAGCCACAAAAATCGCGTGTTTTGCAAAAATAGGGTTAAAACTCAGACAGTTTTTCAAAACTTTTCAGTTTCCCTCGCATCACATGTTTTTCTCTTTGTCTTCTCCGCCTCTCTGTCTCTCAAAATCGTCATTTTCAATCCAAAAACCTCCATTTTCATCTTCAATCTTCACTCCAAATCCTAGAAAAGGTATGGGTTTTCACTCCTTTTTACTTTATTTCAAGGTTAAAGCATTAGTTTTCATGGATTTGTTGTTTGTGTTGAAATATTGAAATATGGTTGAAGAACATGGGTTTTTGTTGTTTTTGATGAAATTGATGTATGGGTTTTGTTGAGAATGATGGTATAATGCTTGTTTTACATGTTTTACACGTTTTTATTACATGCTTATGCATTATACTATGTTTTGTTTAGTGGTGTGCATACCATTTTCTTGATAAAATGTCTTTTAAGATGTTTTTGTGTGTATTTTTGGACTCCTTTAAGTATAAAATTTGGGGATAATCATGTTTCCATATTTGGAACAACTAATGGTTATGTGTTTCACACTTTGCCCCTTGCATGATTTCATGCCTTATATATGCACACTTTTTCATATGATACACACACACACACACACACACACATAATCTTTAACATGTTGAGTGACTAATGCCATGATTATATCATGCCTTGATGTTTAGCATCTTCACATATCATTTTTTTTTTTTTTTTGAATTGCTCTTTAAATTTTAGTTTTTAAGGTTTAATTCGTAGTGTATATTTTTGGTACTTACTTATGGCTATTCCAGTTTATTACCATTCCTTGTGCTCTGTTTTTGTGGTATTTGCTGCTATGTTTTGTAGATGGCTCTATGAAAAACTGTTGCTCAACGTTGCAACAAGAGAAAGCACCTTGACAACAGCTTGTTTTGCTCCCCTTAACACCTTGAGAGATATTTATATCAATTTGAAACAGCTCCAATCATTCAGGAGAGACGTGAAGGACGGGGCTGGGATAAACTCCTTGGTGAACTCCCCGAAGTTTGTGAAACATTAATTAGAGAGTTCTATGCAAATGCATCACTCAAAGAGGATCATATAGAATGTTGGGTTAGAGGTCGTGCATTCACTCTTGACATGGGGGTCATTGATGCTATTCTTGGACTTGAAGAACAAGATTATGAAGGGTTCATTATGTTTAAGGACAAAATGGTCTCTCTAGAATCTGTGCAACTTCGCATTGGTGGCTATAGGGAAGGAAGATGCCTCAACACAACCTCATTTCCTCTAGATTGGAGATGCCTTGCCTATATCATGATGTTCAACTTATATCCGGTAAGGAATTTGTCAACCATCAACAATGCTAGAGCCATTTTTCTCATGAAGCTTCATGAGAAAATCTACATTGACATTGGTGCACACTTGTACAACATCATTGCCGAAGCCACAAAGACAACCTCAAGGTCATAGCTTGTTCTCCCAAGTCTTATAATGAGGATTCTTTATGAAAATGGTGTGGAGACTTCACAACACATAAGCCTAATGACTTCATCTCTTTCCATCGACTCTCAAACAATCCTAAGAAGTAGGGTTCGACTTCCTGAAGATGAACAAGCTGAAGAGCCTGAAGAAGCACCTCCTATTGATACAGAGACTAAAGCGGAAGGACAACAACCTCCTCCAAGACGAGGTGGTGATCAAGGAAGTAATGGAGCATTATCGTCATCATCAGTCCCTTTCGAATCTTTTCAGATCATACTTAAAAGGATTGATGGTCTTCGGGATGTAGCAACTGAGCACTCCAATAGCCTTGCAGCTATCCAAGACAAAATCAACTTGTTGGCAGCCAAGTTTGATAGCTTTACTCACCAGCCTTAGCCCTTTGGCTATTTAGGTAAAAAAGGGGGAGTATTATGGGTAGCTCTTGACGGAGAGCTTATCTTGAGGGGGAGAACATAGCATTGATTTTCATAGCACTTATGGTTTTACAGGTTATATGGTTTTCATAGCACTTTGATTTAGTACTCTATTGGTTTTAGTATTTTGATTTTAAAATACTTGGATACTATGTGTTATGGTTACCTGTATGTTTTAGCTATTTAAACTATGCTTATATGTACCTTTGCTTATGTAACTTAGTATTTTTAGTTAATGTTTTACATTTTCTTTAGTACTCTTGTGCCCTTGTTAGATCTTGTATCATTGATGCAATCTAAACCTAATGCTTCTCGCTTTAGTGTTCTTGCATCAGTTGAATGTTGGACATGCAAATGATAATTTGCATTAATCTTATTTGCTTGCATGTCCGAATGTTTATTCACCATGTGAATGTTCATTGTAGACACTATTTATAGTGATTATTCTTAATGATCAAGTTATACTTCATTATCATATTCATACATGCTTGATTGTATTGTGCTTGCTCCATATGCATTCTAAGTTTTCCGCTTACAATGAACTTAATAAGTGCATTTTGTGATATTGTTTTCAAGAGACTTGTTTGTATTGTTCAAGAGCTTCACAAGTCTAGAATTAGGTGTGAGTGAGTTTTGGCAAATGTTCCCAACTCACATTTTTAAGTCTAAAGTCTATTTTAGGGTTTTGTCATGGAATAGCCAAAAGAAGAGATTGTAAAGTTGAATTTATTCAACTATGTGTTGACTTTATTCCGTACCAAATTTGTTTGTAATTCAGCATTTAGAAACTCTGTATTTAGGTGGGAATAATGTAAGGGTTGTGTATGAAAGAATGTGAAGAATTGATCAAGTGTGTACAACAAAACTGGAACTCGCGATTGGAACTTGCAACTGACTCACGAATGGTGACTTGCTAGAATCTAGCACATGTGTGAAGCATGTAGGAAGTTGAAGGGTCAAGACAGCTGGATCACTATAGGACAAAAAGTACAGTCTGGCCATTTTGTTAAATGGCAACTGGAACTCGCAACTCATCCCAGTCATGAATGACTCGCTAGTGCACACTATTTTGTTGAAAACTAACTTTTCATGTTCCATCTCATACCCTACTATAAATACCCTTATACTCACGAAATGTAGAGAACTTCTAGAGAGAATTTTGAAAGAAAAACCCTAGGGAACAACAAGATTGATTCATCCACAATCTTATATATTTGATTCTCTAAATTCTTCTACTCTTACCCTCTCCATTGTCATACCCATAAGAGGATCTTAAGCCATATTCTTACCTCACCAAATTCAGAGTAGTGAGAAGATTCTTGGTTTTTGGGAAGCAATTCAAGAGAGAACTAATTCACATTGGTTGATGCAATGGGCTAATTGCAGGATCCGGTAAGCTAGAGAAGACTAAGTTAGGCGTAACTTTGTTGGAGCAAGAAGTTTGGAGGGCTTAGGTGCATCGGGTAGATTAGGCTTGGAGGGTTTATTGCTATTCATGTATCCCAACTGATTTTTTAGTGGATCATTTTACCGCTTGGAGGGCGGTGGAGAGGTTTTTCGCCGAGTTCTTTAGTTTCCTCTTCAATAACACATGTCGGTGTTATCTTGTATTTGCTTTTCTCTATCATTTACTCTTTGGTTTTAATTACTATTGAGTTATGATTAAAATATGGTTTAGAGTAATTTCCATATTTGTGCATAGCTTATATTTCATATTCCGCACATATATTGTTTGAATATAAGCTTGTATTGCATTATTTGTTTTTGGGGGTCTAAACATTCACAAGTGTTTTACACATTAAGTTTGTTTTCAATATATATATATATATATATATTTCCTAGTTAGTAATGGACCGTGCATTATCATAGTATATTACATAAATAACTTATAAATTTGAATTATTTTTAGTTACAAAAAAAATGGTTCATAAATATAAAATCATTTAAACTCTTTTTTCCTCTAATTTTATATATAAAGTTAGATATATGATTAAGTTTTTTTATGGTTTATTTATACTAGCTAGTAACTCTATACATATGCATTGATACACTTAAAAATATACAATAAGATGCATAATATAATTCATATATATATATATATGTGTGTGTGTGTGTGTGTGTGTATAATTGAAATACTATTGATATTTATTTTTATATTTTGTTAACTCTTTAAAAAAATTTGTAAAGATATTGTTAGGTATAAAATGTAAATTGGCCATGTTTTTTTATTTTATTATTATTGGGAAGCACTTTTTTTTTAATTTTTTTTAATTTTTTTTTACGATTCATTTATTCTAGAATCTTTAGTTTTTGTACTTAATCACTCACTTGGATTAATATTTATGAAGTGATCCCACATTTGATTCTAAAATTAAGAAATAAAATTCTTTGAGAATAAATAATTTGGGACATATGGCATAGAATTGGAATTCTAATTTAGAATTTAATTTAAGTTTCTCTCAGTTTCACTTATTATTATTATTATTATTATATTGGACCCCTCATTTTCTACTCTGAATTAACTTATTTGGCACAAAAATTGAAAAACTTAGATTAGATGGGACACGTGATGCAAAATTAAACTCTAATTAAAATTCAATTTTCATATTGAATTAACTCACTTGACACAAAAATTTAAAAGCTTAAATTAGATGGTGCAAAATTAGACTCTAATTAAATTTCAATTTGAAATTTAATTGAATTTTCTCTCAATTTTGCCTATTAATATATATATATATATATATATATATATATATATATAGACACACACATATAGATCTAGATTCTAAATGACACAATGTTAAATACAATTTTAAATCTATAATATTCTATTTGAATATCCATTTAGCATGAAGAGCATCTTAGTCTCCCTTTTTGTGTGTGCCCTCTAAATCTTTAAAATATATGCATCAAGCAATCCCATTAGGAGACATAACGAGGATCAAATTAATCTTCAAAATTTGGTAACAAAACCAAAAATTATGAAGCGAAACACTAAATTAAAAGTTGATAAATGACTTGATTTTATCAACTAGTGTAGAGTTTTGTTTTGAGATGATCATTTCCATTGATTTTCTGCTAGCTTTACAAAAATAAAATGGCCAAGTTGATGATCCAGGGAATGTAACTTCCTAATTAATTTAGATATTTCTAGGGAGGTTGACTAGAAGATCGAAGCAGTGCTGTTGCAATGGTATAAGCCATTGATGCTGTTAGGTTCTAAGGTCTTAGGATTTTATGTATTTAGAACTCTAATATGTAATGTTGGCAAACCATGATCAAAACAATGTATTTAGTCTTGTTTAAGTTTGCTCAAAGTTGATTGAATATTGTAAAGTTGGAATCGAGTGACTGCAGAAGCATTGGGGCTTCTCGGCCTGGCTCGATCGATCGAAGGTTAGACTCGATCGATCGAAAGTCGGCCCAGATGCGTTTTTCTGCAGAATTCCAACTCAGCCCTAACTCTTTAAACGTCTAGGTTTTTATGTTTTTGCCCTAGGTATATAAGGCAAACCCTAGCCACGTTTTTCAGAGTTGCACAAGTTGTGTTGTTGCTCATACATTGCGGTTTTGTGTAAATCTCTTGTGAGATCTAAAGGAGCTTTCCTTTACACAAAGCTTAGGGTTTTCAAGATTGAGATCACATCAACATCTTGATGATCAACTAGGTTGCAACCATTAAAGCTTAAAGAGAAAAACAAGTGAGGAGCTTGTACTTGAAGAAGGAGTTCAAAGAAAGAAGTAGTCCGTGGATTCGGAGCCTGCGCGTGGTCGTGTCAGGAAGTTACTACTGGTGGGTAGCATTAGGAAGTCAAGCGGGGAGCTTGTAAGTCCTTTTGTAAGAACTTCAATTCTTTCTTAGTGGATTCCGTTTTGCCTTGAGGATCGGTGGGTAAAATCCTCCCTAGGTTTTTCCGGTGTGGTTTCCTGGGTGATCATATCATGTGTTATTTATTTTCCGCTGCTTTATATGTTTTATATGCTTGATATGATATTGTGATTGTTTTAACCTAGAATTGCTTAATTTGACTAAGTAACAACTTGGCTAATTAATCTAGGCTACGCAATCTGGTTATAGTTTTAGGAGTCTAAACCGTTCAAGTGGTATCAGAGCGGGTAGCTCTTCTTGTTTGAGATCTTTATCTCAGAGCTGATCCTTGACCCCTGTTGTCATGGATTCTTGGAAAATCTTTTTGCTTATTAGTCAACTTATTTACTTACTGTCTTTGCCATTTGTTGTTCTTGTTAAATCTTTCCTTAAGTATTTTGGCATAATCACATGTGATAAGAATTATGTTTGTTATACTGCTTTAACCGCCTTAAAGGCACGTGATTCTTGTCATTGGTATTTGGATAGTGGTTGTTCCAGGCACATGACAGGAAATAAAGATTTGTTCAAAACACTTTTTGAAGGAAAGATTGGGACAGTCACCTTTGGAGATGGAAGTAAATCTGTGATCAGAGGCATTGGTACTGTGGATATTCCAGGTCTGCCAATGTTTGAAGATGTTTGGTATGTTGATGGATTGAAGGCCAATTTACTCAGCATTAGTCAGATTTGTGACAAGGGTTTAAATGTCCTCTTCACCAAGTATGAGTGTGAGATACTTGATGGAGGAGGTGACTGTATGTGTGTTGGTGAGAGGACAGCTGACAACTGCTATGGAATAACGCCAAGTGTAAACAACAAGTGCTTTAGTGCAAAGATTGATCAAGTTGATCTGTGGCATCAACGGTTGGGGCATGCCAGTCATAAGCAGTTAGAAAAGATTTCCAAATGTGAGGCAGTTATAGGTTTACCTAGATTTGAGAAAATAGAGAAGTGCATTTGTGGACCATGTCAGATAGGTAAACAAGTAAAATCCAAGCATCCATCTGTGACTAGTGTTCAAACGTCAAGACCTTTAGAGTTACTACACATTGATCTCATGGGTCCTGCAAGAGTTCAGAGTCTGGGTGGAAAGAAGTACATTCTAGTTGTCGTGGATGACTTTACTAGATATACTTGGGTTATACTTTTGAAGGATAAAGCTGAAGCTCCTGAGAAGATGATCCATTTGTGCAAAAAATTGCAAGTTGAGAAAGATACTGTGATAGCCAGAATCAGAAGTGATCATGGAAAAGAGTTTGAAAATACCAAGCTGGCTACTTTCTGCAATGAGCAAGGCACTCACCAAGAGTTCTCATCTCCCAAGACTCCTCAACAGAATGGGATTGTGGAAAGGAAAAATAGGGTTGTTCAGGAAATGGCACGAGTCATGCTTCACAACAAAAATTTGCCAAAGTCTTTCTGGGGAGAAGCAGTCAATACTGCTTGCCATACACTCAATCGAGTGTATTTTAGACCTGACTCCAAGAAGACTCCCTATGAACTCTGGAGAGGGAAGAAACCTGTTGTCAAATACTTCAGGATATTTGGCAGTGACTGTTACATTCTACGTGATAGAGAGAACCTAGAAAAATTTGATGCCAAGAGCGACAAAGGATACTTTCTAGGATACTCCTCCACCAGTAGAGCATATAGAGTGTACAATCTGAGAACTAAAACAGTCATGGAATCCTCAAATGTTGTGATAAATGATGAAGTGTGTTCAGAAAGCACTGTTCCTGCTCAAGATGAGCCCTTAGAAGCAAATAACACTCTTCTTAATGAGGATGTTGTCAAACATAGTGAGGAAGAGTTGTTGGTGTTAAATGATACTGTCTCAGTACCTTCAAGTTCAGAACCGTCCACTCCAGTTCGTGACACTCGACAGGAACAAAGTCAACTCAGTCCCTCATCTGCACAGAAAAGAACATCCACTTCCTTAGTCAAAGGTCCATCCTCTAGAGTGAGACTGAATCATCCCTCCACAAATATATTGGGCAGCCTGAATGATAACATGAGGTTAAGATCAAAAGCATTGAATGTAATCACTCACTTATGCTACCTGTCCCAATTTGAACCGAAGAAGGTGGATGAAGCACTTCAAGATGCTGATTGGGTAAATTCCATGCATGAAGAACTTCATCAATTTGTTCAGAATGATGTGTGGGAACTAGTTCCTAGACCAAAGAATGTAAATGTGATTGGAACTAAGTGGATCTTTAAGAACAAGTCAGATGAACATGGTACTGTGATCAGAAACAAATCAAGACTTGTTGCACAAGGATACACACAGGTGGAAGGAATTGACTTTGATGAGACATTTGCACCAGTAGCAAGGTTAGAATCCATCCGGATATTGTTGGCTATAGCAAGTCATCTAAACTTCAAGCTATATCAGATGGATGTCAAGAGTGCTTTCTTGAATGGAATGATACAAGAAGAAGTGTATGTTGAACAACCTAAAGGCTTTGTAGATCCTTATAGACCGGATGACGTCTACAAATTGAAGAGAGCTCTCTATGGGTTGAAGCAAGCTCCTCGGGCTTGGTATGAAAGATTGACTGCATATCTCACTGAGCATGGATTTAAAAGGGGATCTGCAGATACAATACTCTTCATAAGAAAGGATAAGATTGGTTTTGTTGTAGCTCAAATTTATGTTGATGATATTGTTTTTGGTGCTACTAATGATTCTCTTGCTCATTCTTTTGCAGATGAAATGAAGGCGATGTTTGAAATGAGCATGGTTGGAGAACTAACTTATTTTTTGGGATTGCAGGTAAAGCAAACTGAGACAGGAATCTACATCAATCAAGCTAAATACGCAAGGAATTTGGTTAAAAGATTCGGACTTGACAAGGCTACTCATGCTCGAACGCCGATGGCGGCTAATGCAAAGTTGACAATTGATTCGTCAGGTGAGTCTGTTGATGTTACTTTGTATAGAAGCATGATAGGTTGTCTTTTGTACTTGACTGCTAGTCGTCCTGATATATCTTTTAGTGTTGGTGTGTGTTCTAGATTCCAGTCTAATCCTAAGGTTTCTCATTTAAATGCTGTTAAAAGGATTATAAAATATGTGAGTGGAACCTGTGATTATGGTTTGTTTTATAGCAAAGAGTCCAACTTGTCTCTTGCTGGATTTTCTGATTCTGATTGGGCTGGGAATGCTGATGACAGAAAAAGCACCACTGGAGGGTGTTTTTATGTAGGAGCCAATCTTGTGGCTTGGATGAGTAAGAAGCAGAATTCTGTTTCTCTATCCACTGCTGAGGCAGAATATATTGCTGCCGGGAGTTGTTGTTCACAGCTCCTTTGGATGAAGAAACTTTTGGGTGATTATGGGATTCCTCAAGATACCATGGTTGTCTATTGTGATAACTCTAGTGCTATAGATATATCTAAGAATCCGGTTCAGCATTCTAAGACCAAGCACATTGAGCTTAGGTATCATTTCATTAGGGATTTGGTAGAAAAGAAAATAGTTGCTCTTGAATATATCCCTACTGATCGTCAAAACGCTGACATTTTTACCAAACCACTTGATGGAAGTAAGTTTGAGACACTTCGACAAGTGATTGGTGTGCTCCGTTGTCCCTAGCTGTTTTTGGCTTGCTTGGTCCTTGTGCTTCATTGCTCTTTTCTATTGTGACCATTGTTATTTGGTTTTTGTGTTTTTCTTTTGTTCTAGGACTTGCATTGCATTACATACATGCATTTCATTCTAGGATTTATTTGTTTTCTCTTTTGATAATTAAAAAAAAAAAAAAAAAAAAGGAGAAAGCAAAATCTGTGCTGAACACAATTTTTCTTGATTTTTGAAAACAAGGTTGGTCATTCTTTTTACACATGTCATGTCTTGTGTACCTTGTTTAACTTTGATGAGCTTATTTGTTGCACTTAACTAGTTGAAACTTTGTAGTGCATGTTGTGTGGGAAAGATGTGTGTGGTTCTTAATCACTTTGTCTTAATCATGAAGTCACATGTTGTTGACTGTCGGACTTGATCCTTTTGAGAAAGGCATAAATAACCATCTCACCACTATTCACTAGCCAATCATGAACACCTTAGTGCATATCATAAGATTTAGTGCTCGAGAAAGTGTAGCACATGCACAAAAAGAACATAAGGTGTAGCCTCAAATTAAATTAAAACTGGTGTGTACTATTAGGCTTGATGCCAATTCACTTAATTCAAACCGGTGTGTACTATTAGGCTGAATGCCATTCCACATAAATAAGAGGCAAAAATGAAAGAAACTTACATGATTGCAAGCTTTTGTTCTAGGAGATGTGGGAGTTATAGGATGTAACTCTTTAGGTGATAGTCTCTTTTAATTCTATGTGATGAATTGTGTAGACTTTGTGCTTGATTGCCATTCACATATCACCTCACATGTATCTCAAGTCTTTGCTAGTTTCACACACTACACAAGTTACTCTTTGTTAAACACTGTACATGCTAGTGTGTGTGTTCTTGGTCTGACCAACCAAGTTTGAAAATACCTTGAGATTTGTGCACAACATTTTTGTTGCTTGAGAAAAATTAATTTGGAAAACAATTAAAACTTGTGTTTGAGAGAATTGGGTTTAGAATTTTGGGTTTTTGAAAATGCATTCCATCTCATACTCATGCATTTTGTATTCATTGTTCAAATGCTTTGAGGAGTTGTTTCAAAATTGGGTTTGCAAATTTTCAAAACTGTGTTTTTTTCCAAAATTCAGTGTGTTTTTACCCATTTCGATCGATCCAGAGTGTTTTTCGATCGATCGAAAAAGTGCCTCAGAAAGTGCTAAAACGTCTGTCACTTTCGATCGATCGAATGTAATTTTCGATCGATCGAACATCGTGAATTAGCTTTTTAAAAAAGGGAAAATCTGACTTTTTCAAAGTTTCAAAACTTTTTCAAACTATTCCTTTTCTCTCTCCGACGAGGCAAGACAAATTTTTCAAGTTTTTGTCGTTTTCTTTCGATCTTTTTGCATAATCTCTCTCTCCTCAAGCCGGTATGTCCTTAATACCCTTGCTTTTCAGTTTATTTACTTGATTTCATGCATTTTTCATGCATTAAAGAGGAGATTTTCGGAATTTTCTTTTTGGGATTTTTTGATGATTCGGACCTATTCATGTGAAATTGATCAATGGGTTTTGTTGGGGACACTATATAAACATATTCTTGAGTGATTAATTTGATCAATTTTGAGTTTTGTGAAAATTTGAATTTCTAGGGTTTATGTTTGATCCGAATTGGGGTTTTTTGTGCAATTGGGTTTAATTGTTGAAATTGGCTTGTGTAATTGATGCAATTGGTTATTATAAATTATTTCCAATGGTATGTAATGATTAATTCATCAATTTGTTGCAAAAATTTTCAAGTTGTTCTCAAATTTTTAGGGTTTTTGTTAAGAAACTCTATGTTCAAGCCAATGTTGAGAAAATTGAACTTAATTTGATCCTAATCACTGCATTAGTTCATGCATCATCCCATTATTAATGATTCATGCATCATATAGATTTTCATTCTATATTTTTTTTGTGCTACCTTGCAGTCTGCCCTTGGTTTTATTTTTCTGTTCTTTTTGGTTTTCTCTTTGTGTCTCTGTCCTATTCCTTAGCACCATGCCTAGGAAGACTAGAGCTCGTAGGACCATTCCCACTCCTACTCCACCCTCACCTACCTTTGATAGTGAGCGGTTCCCCTCTGAGAAAAACCAAGAGACCTTTGAGACTTTAAACCTCAATAGAAAGGTTTGGGCTGAGCGTTCTGTTCGTTTAGATGAGGTTGATCCTGCCATTAGGGCAAATTTTGAGCGTAGGGGTTGGCTACCTTTGTTAGCTGTGTCTGACCCTCCACCTCCGGTTCTCTTGATTAGAGAGTTCTTCTCGAACCTCTCTGTCCACGTCTATGATTCCAACACTCTTGTTAGGAGTTGGATACGAGGTGAAGAGTACACCATTACTCCTCAGGTAGTGGCTGATGCTCTAGAGGTACCGTTGGTTACGGATCCTGTTTACCCCTATGATGAGTCACCTGAGCTGAGTGATGTCATGTCTTACATCACTGGATCTTCTATCCAGTGGGGTTCTGATCCTCGGATCACCACCGCTGAGCTTCCTGAGACTACCGACCTATTCTTTAGGATAGCCTGTCATTCACTCTGGCCTATTTCTCATCTGCACACCATTCCTCTTGAGAGGTGTGTATTTCTATACGCTCTTGTCACAGATGCTCCTATTAGTTTCCCCCATCTTTTTCTTCGTTCTTTGAACGAAGTTTATAGGAGTTCATCTACTGCCCATGCCCTTGTTCATCCTATTTTCATTCATAGGATTTTACTTTATCTAGGTTTAGAGGACTTCCCTGCTTCTGAGCCTGTTCATGTGATAGCTCCTATAGGTGCGTCTTTTCTTAGACAGAGGGCCGCTCATCTTCGAGCTGGTTCTAAACACCCTAGGTCTGATCCCTCTAGTAGCGCCCCTCCTTCTTCTTCTACAGGTCCTGCTGGTGAGGCTGTTCCAGATTCTGTAGGTGCTGCTGCTGTTCCTTCACCTTCTGCGGCTGACTTCGATGTTCGTCGTACTCTAGAGACTGTCATGACCGTTCAGGCGGCTCATGGTCAGCTTTTGGTGGATCTGTTCGACGAGATTCGTGCTCTGCGAGCGGATTTAGCGCATCTTCGTTCTTCCTCACCGCCTCCTTTTGATGATGGTCTATGATGCCCTTTGGCATTCCGTCACAAAAAGGGGGAGTAGAGTTTTGACTTGTAGTGGAGATTTTGTTGATAGGGGGAGATTTTTTGTGTTAGGGGGAGATTTTTTTGTAGCATGGGATAGTTTTGTGGAGTTTATTTAGATTGTATCTAGGTGCTTCACTTTGTATATCATTTTTGGGATGTTCATGTTAGGGGGAGTAACATTGATTGATATATTGATATACATGTTTCTTTTGATTCTTGTTGTCTTTATGATTCACTGCTTATTGATTTATATTTATGAGTTGCTTCATTGATATATTTCTTTATTTTGTGTTGTGTGAATCTTACAAGAATATTATACCTGTTTATATACTATTTGCTGCCACACATGCGTTTATGTGTTTGTTGAGTATTTCAGGAATATACAGGTTGATTCGACAAAGCTGCTGTCTACACTTGCAACCGATGGATAGTAGTTAGGTTGAACTTTTATTTATGAGCATTATTATGTAAAGGGCTATTACTTGTAAACTTTGAGCTTTTATTGTGTGTTTTGTCACGGATTGCCAAAGGGGGAGTTTGTTAGGTTCTAAGGTCTTAGGATTTTATGTATTTAGAATTCTAATATGTAATGTTGGCAAACTATGATCAAAACAATGTATTTAGTCTTGTTTAAGTTTGCTCAAAGTTGATTGAATATTGTAAAGTTGGAATCGAGTGACTGCAGAAGCATTGGGGCTTCTCGGCCTGGCTCGATCGATCGAAGGTTAGACTCGATCGATCGAAAGTCGGCCCAGATGCGTTTTTCTGCAGAATTCCAACTCAGCCCTAACTCTTTAAACGTCTAGGTTTTTATGTTTTTGCCCTAGGTATATAAGGCAAACCCTAGCCACGTTTTTCAGAGTTGCACAAGTTGTGTTGTTGCTCATATATTGCGGTTTTGTGTAAATCTCTTGTGAGATCTAGAGGAGCTTTCCTTTACACAAAGCTTAGGGTTTTCAAGATTGAGATCACATCAACATCTTGATGATCAACTAGGTTGCAACCATTAAAGCTTAAAGAGAAAAACAAGTGAGGAGCTTGTACTTGAAGAAGGAGTTCAAAGAAAGAAGTAGTCCGTGGATTCGGAGCCTGCGCGTGGTCGTGTCAGGAAGTTACTACTGGTGGGTAGCATTAGGAAGTCAAGCGGGGAGCTTGTAAGTCCTTTTGTAAGAACTTCAATTCTTTCTTAGTGGATTCCGTTTTGCCTTGAGGATCGGTGGGTAAAATCCTCCCCAGGTTTTTCCGGTGTGGTTTCCTGGGTGATCATATCATGTGTTATTTATTTTCCGCTGCTTTATATGTTTTATATGCTTGATATGATATTGTGATTGTTTTAACCTAGAATTGCTTAATTTGACTAAGTAACAACTTGGCTAATTAATCTAGGCTACGCAATCTGGTTATAGTTTTAGGGGTCTAAACCGTTCAGATGCCATTGCCTAAGGCCCCAAGTAAAAAAAAAAGCCTCCAAATTTTAACTAATAGGGTTATTTGTAATATTGTAATAGTATTAATTAAGCCCCAATATTAGACAATAAATAAAATAATATTTTTTTATCAAATGAAATACAAACAAAAAAGAGAGAAAAATGCTACGTCTACAACATTTTTCATACCATTTTTACCAAGAATTCTAAGTAGCAAGTTCTTATTGATGGCAAAAATATAATTTTAGTGGTATGTTCAAATTAAAATTAGTAACAACTTAATACCTAGAATTTGTTATGAAAAATATTGTGAATGTAGCACTTTTAAAAAAAAAAATAAGAACAATGTACAAAAAAATTCACAATATTTTTCACAATAGTTGAGTTGGCAAATTTTTACTATAAATCTATCACATCAACAAGTTTGAAAAATTTTGTCAAATTTTTTGTGTCTCTAAACTTTAAACCAAAAAAAAAAAAAAATGTACATGATTGATGTCAATTAGTAGTAATTCTACATCTAAAACAAGATAATCAGTTTTCACCTTAAGCCCTCAAATGCATCAAGCCACCCTAGACTGAACTTTTATATCAAACGAATTTAAAAAAAAGAAAAAAAGAAAAAGAAAAGAAAAGAAAAGAAAAGATGTATATAAGTCTAATAACTATTGTATTATTAGTCCTTTTCAAAAAAAAAATAATAATAATAAACTACTGTATTATTAGTTATTACCTCTAGAAGCCAATGCATGACATGTGTTCTCTCAAGCATGCATCAAACAATAAATTAGGATAAACCTTTCCTCACGTTATAAGTAGCAGTTTTAATGTTTAGAGAATTTATTTGGATGATAACTGTGGAATAAAGTAGGTAACTAATTTTTTTTTTTCTAACTATCTAGTTAGTAGTTAAGGTTTTGAAACTGTATTTTTTTCTAGCATTTCGAGTCTAAGAGACTCGATTTAGGGTTATAAATCGAGTTTTTGGGACTCAATTTTCATAGATTGTTCACATTTGATGTGGCATTTTATTCACGTGGTGTCTACATGGAAATCGAGTCTCTAAGACTTGATTTACAAAGCAAAAAGAAAAAAAAAAAAAAAAAATTAAGTCTCAAGTCTCTCAGCCATTCCCAGAAATACCAAAAAAAAAAAAAAAAAATCCAAGAACAGCACAATCAGATCAGCCAATACAAAACATCCAACCAAATCTACCCAACAACCACCTAAAATCCAGATTATAAAAAAAAAAAAAAAAAAAAAAAAAAAACCCAAAAACCCATCAAATCAGAGAGAGAAAGACCCAGATCTGCCTGGGTCTGGGCACCGTGGCCTGGGCCAACGCAGCCTGGGTCTGGGCCAGCGCGGCCTGGGCATGCGCCTCGACAGCGCTGATCTCCATGTCTTCTTCTTCTTCTTCTTCTTCTTCTTCTCTCTCTCTCTATCTCTCTCTCTATTTCTTTCTTTCTTTCTTTTTCTTTCTTTCCGCGTTTCTGTATTTTGGGTTTTGGGTCTATAATTTGTAATTATTTTTGTTATAAATCAAGTCTTAGAGACTCGATTTCCATGTAGACGCCACGTGGAAAAAATGCCACATCAGACGTGAACAATCCATGAAAATCAAGTCCCAAAAACTCGATTTATAGACCCTAAATCGAGTCTCTTAGACTCGAAGTGCTATAAAAAAAATATAGTTTCAAAACCTTAACTACTAACTAGATAGTTAGAAAAAAAAAAAAAAAAAAAATTAGTTACCTATTTTATCCCTAACTGTGAGAAGGAAAAGTTTAGAAAGCAATATAGAGAATCATGGAAATTAAAATATCTACAGGTCTCTTATTAATGCACAGTATATTCGATAGTCATAACAAGGCAAATGGAGAACTTGAATTCTCAATATCTCAAATAAAGATATTAAAAAATGTCAGTTGAGCTATAAGGTTTTTAACTAAATAGATATATTTAAATATTTTGTTTCTATATTATTTTCTTTTACGTTTTTTCATCTCTTTTTTCTAAAAAAAATTCTATACTAGAATTTGTATTTACGTTATTTTTTTAATATGTTTTTTTTTAATTCTATCTTATTGATTTTAAGCTTTGTAGATAATATTTAGATTAACATGATTGAAGGATGTAGTTGTATGGTGCCAACTAACTAATTTAATTTTGTGGGGCCTAAAAATTTGGCAACCCTGGCCCATTTTACACCAAGCTCAAGGCCCACGCTGAGGAAGAAGAAATGTCCGGGGACGAACGAAAGGAGTCCAAAGTGCCAAGATACATCAACGAGGACGATCCTGTCCTCGGCCAGCTGAGATCATAGAAAGGGAAAAACAGCATGCCATCAAAGGCAGCCTCCCAAAACTAACATTCTTGCCGCATTGATGAGGAAATGACCTCAAAACAGTGCTACTTCGGTTACCGCAACTCACAGAACGCCAGAGAGAGTGTCTGATGGGACAGGCACTTAAGTAGTAGCCTGCATGATCAACAAGTGGAAGGCCAAGATCGTTTAAAGAAGACTATATAATATGAGAAACCCACCACAAAGAGGAAGATGGCACTGTAACAATCTCGAGAACTCCTAAAGTTAAGATCATTCAATATTTCTTAGAACAAAGCTCCTCGGATTGTGCCAAGAACAGCTTTCCTTAAATAAACTCAGTTCATCCCTGTTTGATTGTCTTGAATGTTATATTAACTGTTGTCCACACGCTAAAGCCTAGTTCTTAAACTCATTATCTACAAATTTATTGTATTAGGCTAGTTGGGCCTGAGTCCACTTATCCAAGAGGAGAAGTGCTCAAACCCAGTCCCTACAAATCTCTTATCTAAATTTTATGTAGGTTGCATATTTTGTTAAAACAATTATTGTTATTTTATCCAAATAAATTGATAAAAATAAATAAACTTTTGTTTTTATCTAATAATTACTACAATTTAGTATAACCATTATTTGACGTAACCACGACTTTTCTAAGCCCTTTTTGCAAATTTTTTTTTGATAACCCCTTTTTGCAATTTGGCATAGCTATTTGGTGCAATTACGGTTTTTAAGTTGAATTTTTATTATATAGTAATATATGATATGATATAAAAAATTTTCAAAAAAATTAATTAATTTTTTCTTTTTTCATAAAAATTTTCAAAATATATTTTTCAAGTCAATAAACTTATGACATTCATTAACTTTTCGCCAAGAAATGATACCATGGCACAAAGATTTTAATCTTAATTTAGTTTATTATCTCTTATTATTATAATTATAATAATAAGAGATACTAGATTATAATCTTAGACCTCCTCTTTTACTATCCAAACTCCAGCCCTCAAGGCCTCAATCATTCTATCACATTCATCATAAATATCGTAATATTGATAAGTTTACGAACACAACTTTTGCCATGACTTTGTGCACTCTGTAAACAATGAAAAATGATATTTATAATGATATCACTGTCACCTTAACCTTCATTGACAATAATTTCCATGACTTTGTGCATTGTCAATAATCACGAATAGACTCTGTGAGTGATGGAAAATGATATTTAGAATGATATCATTGTCACCTTAACCTTCATTGATAATAATATTGCTTCTCTTACTCTTACATTACGAGGTTGCTGTTCTTAAGTATTTCTATGCAGGTTCCTAGGCCAAAGCCATTATTGATCACCTCCAAGGCTGTGATAATTAATAAGTTGAAAATTGATCCCGTATTTAATGACCAACATTCCCCGATTTCCAACTAATTAGTTGACATTTTATTTAAAATTTTATATGAAACGGATACAATTTTAAATCTATAATATTCAATCCAAATTTCCATTTAAATTGAAGAACGACTTATCCCCTTTGAGTGTGTGTCCTCTAAATCTTTAACATGCATCAAACAATCTATTATGAGGAGGCATCATGAGGATCAAATCTATCCTCAAAATTTGGTAACAAAATCCAAAATTATGAAGCCACAAGCTAAACTAAAAGTTGATAAATGACTTGATTTTATTAACTAGCTAGTCTCCAGTTTTGTTTTGAGATGATTTTCATTGATTTTCTGCTTGCTTTAGAAAAATAAAATGGCCAAGTTGATGATCCAGGGAATGTAACGTCCTAATTTCAAACGAATTAAACAAAGATGTGTATGCCTTTGTTACCTCTAGAAGTTTAGAAGCCAATGTTGACCCATCACATGTGTTCTATCAAGCGCACATCAAACAATAAATTGGGATAAACCTTTCTTCACGTTATAACCAGCAGTTTTAATGTTCAGAGAATGTAGGTTATTTTGATGATATCGAGAGAGGGAAAAGTTTTATTTTTCGAGGAACGATAGAGGGAAAAGTTTAGAAAGCAAAATAAAGAATCAGCAAAAATAGACTATTTGCAAGAGAAATGTGGGATTTATGTCGAGTGTACATGTGTGAGTGAAATTCCATATTAAATAATGATAAAAAATAAGTGTTAATTGAGTTATAATTTTCTTAATTAAATAAATATGTGTAAATATTTTCTTTTCATGTTAATGGTTTGGTAGCAACATGTAATAATCCAATATGTGAGTATCAATATTTTGTTGATGTTTGATTTTTTTTTTTTTTTTCTTATTTTGAGAAAGGCTTGGTGTTTTCTTCCTCATTTACTAATGAGATACTAGTTGCAAACCCATACATATAATTATTTTATGAGAGTGTAATTTAAATTTTCAATATTAAATGGTCCATTTGTTATTTATAAGTATTTTCTATATTTATAAGTTTTATGTAATGGAACTTATAATATATTTGCATTCAACAAAAACACATAGTGATATATATGAAAAACTTTTTTTTTTTTTTTGAGAAAAGATATGTATGAAAAAAATAATTTAAAAAAAATTAAATTACTGAATTATAATATTGTTTTATATAAATGGAAAAGATGTTATAAAAAATTCTTTTATTTTAAATATACCATAATCGGTTGACTAATTTGAATATATCCAAGAATATTAAAAAAAAAATGCATACCTCAATTTCATAGAACACATATAACATGTTACATTAAGTTTAAGTCATTACATAAGTTTAGAATTGTAGCATTTTTTTTTTCTTTCCAAACATAAGTATAATGCCTATATTATTGGAACTTGAATTTTTAGGCAATTTTTTGAATATATATATATATATATATATTATATTTTATTACATTTTTTATGGCCTATATATAGGGATGATAATGGGGCAGGGCGAGTCCGAAGGATGGGATTTTCACTCCCACCCTGCATAGTTTTGTCTTACCTCATTCTTGCCCCACCCTGCATGAAGGGAAAAATTTTCTTGCCCCATCCTTGCCCCTTAAGGATTCGCGAAGTCTCACCCCACCTTGTAAAACTATACTTCTTGTTAATTTGCCCACAACTATTACAATTGTTTTTAATAAAACTTATTTCGTTAATAAAAATATACTTAAAATTACAAATAAATTTATCCCATCAAATCAAACTAATTTTTAGCAAAAATTGAATAATATTATTAAAGTGTTTAAGAAGACAATATCACAACAAAAACAAAATTCTCATAATACAAAATCAATAATTTAATAGTATATAAATTTGTTTATAATAAAGACAAAAGAAAATGTTAAAATTGGTACCTCGTTTCTAACCTTACTAGAGAAAAAAGAGGGGCAAAAAGCTTTGTTGGGTAAAATAAAATAAGCTGATGATATGTTTGTTTAAATAGTAGGGTTTTAGGGTATAAAAAATTTATAATTTAACCCTTATCAATGCGTGGCGGGGCAGGTTGGGTCTAAAAAGTCTAAACACATCCCCACCTCGTGGTGCAGGGCTAAAATCTCACCCCATCCCCACCCTACCACCTTTGCAGGGCAGGGAAAACCTACATGGGGTGAAGCGAGGAGGGGCGAGTTAAGCAAGACGGGGCAAAATTGCCATCCCTACCCATATATCTAATTTTAAATATATATATATATATATTTTTTTGTATTTTTCAGGCAAAAACTAAATAAAAGATTGGAAAAGGCAACTTATAAAAATAATCAATTTAAGGTCTAATTAGTCCAAAATAGACCAATTGAACCGAATGGATCAAAGTGGACTGAATTGGATCGAAATAAACCAAATGGATTGACTTTGACCAAAATGGATCAAAGTGGACTAAATTAGATTGAATGAACCAAAGTGAACTGAATGCTATGAGGATATGACTTAATAGGATCGTTACAACAATAAATTGTACGATTCAATTATATATAGATTAGTCATTAGTGCCTTTGTATTAACTTATTAGTTTATTAGTCTATTTGTTGAAAGTTTGCCACACTACAAACTTCGGAAATAGAAAGAAGTTGAAGTAATTTACATTTGACGGAGAAGTATTTCGATAGTTTCCTTCAAAAAGTCTGCCATTATCTCTTTTTGTTGAATAACTCTTTCATAATCTATTTTCATGATTGTGTTGTTCACATGATGAGTCATGACCACTTTTGTAACACACTTTATTTACCAATTTTGAATTTCTTGCATGAAAGTGCATATTATTTTGAATGGAGCTTGTTTGTACGTTTAGACCCCTTAAACCAGATTATTTAACCTAATGTATTAACCAAGTGATTTCTTAGATTAATTATTCAGATTTAGGTTAAACACAAATAAATCATATCATGCAAAGATGCAGAAAAGTAAATAACACACGATATGATAATCTAGGAAAATCGATGAAACAAACCGTTTCAAGGTAAAAACTTGGAGAGGATTTAACCTACCAATCCTTAAGGTAAAGTAAATCGACTATAAGAGAATTGAAGTTTTTACAATCAGATTTAACCCTAAATCTATTGCTACTTCTAGTAATAACTTACTGATACGACCACGTGTAAGTTTCGAATCCATAGACTCCTTTTCTTCTTGAAATTACACCAATACAAGCACCTTTACTTGTGACTTTGAGATCCCACTCGAAGGTTTCAAATCACCATCAGTAGTTAATCTTGTATGCAGCAACTTTTACAACACCCGGATCTTAAGATTCTTCAAGGAATATTGTCAGTAGAAGACTTTAGAGAGCTTTAGGTACAAAAATCCTAGATCTACAATTAGAGGCACAAGATGCACTCTTTTCTCTCTAAGAGCATTGAAAACGTAGTTAGGGTTTTCCTTTATATATTAGAAGCGTTTCACTTGAAACCCAAAACGTTTAAGTAAAGTTTCGGTTGAAATAGAATTCTACAGAAATCTCATGTCTGTGATTTTCAATTGGTTAAATCTAATTTTCGATCGGTCGAATTTCACTGAATTTGAACTTTCCTTTCTACAGCTTGAATTTTCTTGTGTTCTGACTTGTAACACTTTGAGTATTGTCTAATAAACTCTATAGACTCTAAGATCTATATCTAGACAAGTTTTTGCTCATAGTTTGCTAATTATTCTAAAATTTTAGAACCTAACAGAGCTTAAAAAATTTCAAAAGCAAAAAAAAAAAAAAAAAAAAAAAAAAAAAAAAAAAAAAACTAAGTCAAACCAAAATCAATAAATAATTGTCAAGAGTTTTGTAATTCAATTAATTTGCATTTTAAATTATTTTTAATGAAAATATCTATGATTTAAATGCCTCCATCCTCAACTACCGATGTAAAAAAAAAAAAAAAATCAAGAAACAACTGTGAGAGAATTTTGGGATTAGAAACCCTAAAATGGAGGAAGGGTGAAGAGACTAAATAAATTTGTTTTGCGATGTTTACCACATTGAAATATCAACCGATAGATCCATTTATAAACATTATTTGGAATTAGAATTTTAATCGAAGATGCCATCTCTTTGTCTGACATGTTTATATATGCGATTGTGCAAATTCAGGGAATGTGCCGCCGAAAGTACGTATGTTTATATGAAGAGCATGCTCAAACTGCCTACCAACCCAGGATATAACCTTCATTAGTGACGAGTAAGGGTGGATCCTAAATGTGAGCTTTGCTGTCAACCGACCAAAACAGTAAATTATATTGTGGGAGTGTTCATTTGCACGGAATGTATGGGCTATGTTCAAAGGCAGAACACAGCAATGCTGCAATATGGCCACCGACTTTTTCCTCCTGTTTCAACAGATGCAACCTTTGATAAGCCTTTGATATTCCTTAAACAACCCACTAGCACCCTCAAGAATCACCTTCGGATGGGTTTGAAACTGCTCGAAATAAAATTTATTCCTTGCGTTCTAGATTGCCCACGCACGGCCTACTTCTGTAATTCTTGATGGCATAGTTTGATTTGTTTCTGTTGAAACAGGAGGAAAAAGTCTTATGAATATCAAAGGCTTATGAATGCAGTCTATCCTGATGTAATCTCTTCTTTGGGTTCTCTGTAGTTCATTTACTTGAACGGTTGAACCCCCTATCTTGGCTCTTTGCCTTGCTTTGTATACTGTTTCTTATATTAATAAAGCATTCTATCGTTGATCTCAAAAAAAAAAAAAAAAAAAAAAAAAAAAGGGTCTTGATTCTCATAATTATAAGTGCCTTCATTCCTGGCGTTAGAAAGAAAAATCCAATTCATGAATATATATTTTCCAAATTCTTGAAATCCAACCTAGAACTGGAGGACGGAGCTTAATTGCAAGGTTGTCCCCACCACTGTGATCACCCTCCGCATCAATCTAGCTAATGCTACACACACACCTCGTTATTTTATTGTCGCTTATGATAGTAAGATTAAGTAGCTCTCTCTTCTTTTTCTTAGTCATACGACAGTACAACACTGTGCTTCTCAACGCCATAAAGAGACAAGACCCAGCCTCTTGTCTACGTCTTTTGCTTGGAATTTAACCATTTTTATCAATAATTTAAAGAAATATTTTCTTAGGGGAAATGAGGGAAAATGGGCGCAGTGACAACCTCTTTTTTTTTTTTTTTTTTTGAGAAACGCAGTGACAACCTCTTTCATTACACCAAGAAAAGAGAAAACAAGGACAATTAGGAAAAATAAAGGGTAGACGTACTAATAGGCAATAGTGCTACAACTTGATACAAAGATCAAATTCTTTGAAGCATGTCTTGATAAATTTTATTCTATATATCTCAATGCCTTCCCCTAAAGAAAGTCCAATCACAACTTACACAACTTTTTTCATAATTTATTGAAGTGACATATGAGCAGCGGGTTATAAAATTGATGTTGAAAGTAGGTCCATATATCCACAATTCACAACTTATTACTTTAATGAGATAAGAAAAAAAGGTGTCTCCAAAAAAGTCAATGCCTTCCCCTTTTGTGTTGCCTCTTCCTAGTTCTTCCAAACTTCTCAGTCACAATGTTTCCAACAACAACTCCTGAACGGTTTAGACCCCTTAAACTATAACCAGATTGCGTAGCCTAGATTAATTAGCCAAGTTGTTACTTAGTCAAATTAAGCAATTCTAGGTTAAAACAATCACAAAATCATATCATGCATATAAACATATAAAGCAGCGGAAATAATAAAGAACACAATGATATGATCACCCAGGAAACCACACGGAAAAACCTGGGGAGGATTTTACCCACCGATCCTCAAGGCAAAACGGAATCCACTAAGAAAGAATTAAAGTTCTTACAAAAGGACTTACAAGCTCCCCGCTTGACTTCCTAATGCTACCCACTAGTAAAACTTCCTGACACGACCACGCGCAGGCTCCGAGTCCACGGACTACTTCTTTCTTTGAATCCCTTGATCAGCTACAAGCACCCACGCTTGATATTCTTTAAGCTTCAAAGGCAGCAACCAAGTTGATCATCAAGATGTTGAAGTGATCTCAATCTTGAAAACCCTAAGCTTTGTGTAAAGGAAAGCTCCTCTAGATCTCACAAGAGATTTACATAAAACCGCAATGTATGAGCAACAATACAACTTGTGCAACTCTCAAAAACGTGGCTAGGGTTTGCCTTATATACCTAGGGCAAAAACATAAAACCCTAAAAGTTTAAAGAGTTAGGACTGAGTTGGAAATTCTGCAGAAAAAAAATTCTGGCCGACTTTCGATCGATCGAGTCTAACTTTCGATCGATCGAGTCTAACTTTCGATCGATCGAGCCAGGCCGAAAGTTACAAATACTTTTGCAGCCACTCGATTCCAACTTTACAATATTAAACCAACTTTGAGCAAGCCTAAACAAGACTAAATACATTGTTTTGATCATGGTTTGCCAACATTACAAATTAGAGTTCTAAATACATAAAATCCTAAGACCTTAGAACCTAACAAACTCCCCCTTTGGCAATCCGTGACAAAACACAAATTAAAAGCTCAAAGTTTACAAATAAAAAGCCCTTTACAAAATAATGCTCATAAACTAAAATTCAACCCTAACTACTATCCATCGGTTGCAAGTGTAGACAGCAACTTTGTTGAATCAACCTGTATATTCCTGAAATACTCAACAAATGCATAAACGCATGTATGGCAGAAAATAGTATATAAATAGGTATAATATTCTTGTAAGATTCACACAACACAAAATAAAGATATATATCAATGAATCAACTCAGAAATATAAATCAATAAGCAGTGAATCATAAGACAACAAGAATCATGAAAAAAAATGTATATCAATATATCAATAAATGTTACTCCCCCTAACATGAATATCCCCAAAAATGATATACAAAGTGAAGCACCTAGATACAATCTAAATAAACTCCACAAAAATATCCCATGCTAACAAAAATAATATCTCCCGCTAACAAAAAAACTCCCCCTATCAACAAAATCTCCTCTACAAAGTCAAAACTCTACTCCCCCTTTTTGTGACGGAATGCCAAAGGGCATCATAGGCCATCATCAAAAGGAGGTGGTGAGGAGGAACGAAGATGCGCCAAATCCGCTCTCAGAGCACGAATCTCGTCGAACAGATCCACCAAAAACTGACCATGAGCCGCCTGAACGGTCATGACAGTCTCCAAAGTACGACGAACATCGAAGTCAGCCGCAGGAGGTGGAGGAACAGCAGCAGCACCTACAGGATCTGGAACAGCCTCACCAGCAGGATCTGTAGAAGAAGGAGGAGGAGGAGTGCTACTAGATGGCTCAGACCTAGGGTGTTTAGAACCAACTCGAAGATGAGCGGCCCTCTGTCTAAGAAAAGACGCACCTATGGGACCTATAACATGAACAGGCTCAGAAGCAGGGAAATCCTCTAAACCAAGATAAAGTAAAATCCTATGAATGAAAATAGGATGGACAAGGGCATGAGCAGTAGATGAACTCCTATAAACTTCTTTCAAAGAACGAAGAAAAAGATGGGGAAAACTAATAGGAGCATCAGTGACAAGAGCGTATAAGAATACACACCTCTCAAGAGGAATGGTGTGCAGATGAGAAATGGGCCAGAGTGAGTGACAAGTTATCCTAAAGAAGAGATAGGTAGTCTCAAGAAGCTCAGCGGTGGTGATCCTAGGATCAGAACCCCACTGGATAGATGACCCAGTGATGTAAGACATGACATCACTCAACTCGGGTGACTCATCATAGGGATAGATAGGATGGCTAACCAACGGTACCTCAAGATCATCAGCCACTACTTGAGGAGTAATGGTGTACTCTACACCTCGTATCCAACTCCTAACTAGAGTGTTGGAATCATAAATGTGGACAGAGAGGTTCGAGAAGAACTCTCTAATCAAGGTAGCCGGAGGTGGAGGGTCAGACTCAGCTAACAAAGGCAACCAACCTCTACGCTCAAAATTTGCCCTAATGGCAGGATCTAGCTCATCTAACAAGACAGAACGCTCAGCCCAAACCTTTCTCTTAAGGTTTAAAGTCTCAAAGGTCTCTTGGTTCTTCTCACTGGGGAACCTCTCACTATCAAAAGAAGGAGGGGAAGGAGTAGGAGTGGGGATAGTCCTACGTGCTCTAGTCTTCCTAGGCATGGTGCTAAGGAAAGGACAGAGACACAAAGAGAAAACCAAAAAGAACAAAAACAAAACCAAAGGCAGACTGCAAGTTAGCACAAAAAAAATATAGAATAAAAATCTATATGATGTACGAACATTAACAATGTTATGATGCATGAACTAATGCAGTAACCAGAATCAAATTAAGTTCAATTTCACAAAATTGGCTTGAACATAGAGTTTCTTGACAAAAACCCTAAAAATTTGAAAACCACTTGAAAAATTTTGCAACAAATTGAAGAATCAATCATTACACACCATTGAAAACAGTTTATAATAACCAATTGCATCAATTACACAAGCCAATTTCATCAATTAACCTCAATTTCTCAAAAAGCCCCAATTCGGATCAAACATAAACCCTAGAAATTTCAATTTTTCACAAAACTCAAAATTGATCAAATTAACCAGCAAGGAACTAGTATATGATGTGTCCCCACAAAAACCCAATGATCAATTGCAAAAGAAAAGGCTTGAATCAACAGAAATTCCCATTTATGCAAAGTCCGAAATTCTCCCTTAAAATGCATGAAAAATGCATGTAAATGTGAAAATAAATTGAAAAGGAAGGGCAAAATAGTCTTACTGGCTTAAGGAGAGAGATTTCTTGCAAAAAATTTGAACGAAAACGACAAAAAATTGACTGGATTCCTGCCTCGTCGGAGAGAGAAAAGAAAAGTTTGAAAAAGTTTTGAAATAGTACTTTGAAAAAGTCAGATTTCTTCTTTTAAAAAAGCTTCTCCACGATCTTCGATCGATCGAAAATTACATTCGATCGATCGAATGACACAGTCATTTTGAGACAATTGAGAGCACTTTTTCGATCGATTGAAAATCAGGTTGGATCGATCGAAATGGGCAGAGGCTCACTAAATTTTGAGAAAAACACAGGTTTTGAAAATCAACAAGCACATTTTGAAAACACTCCTCAAAGCATTGAAATAGGAGAAACAAATGCATGAGTATGAGATGGAATGAAATGCTTTTTCAAAAACCCAAAAATTTTAAACCCAATTTTCTCAAAAACAAACAAGATCCAATCATCCTCCCATTCAATTTTCTCAAGCAACAAATATGTTGTGCACAAATCTCAAGATATTTTCAAACTTGGTTGGTCAGACCAAAAACACACACACTAGCATGTACAGTGTTTAACAAAGAGTAACTTGTGTAGTGTGTGAAACTAGCAAAGACTTGAGATACATGTGAGGTGATATGTGAATAGCAATCAAACACAGAGTCTACACAATTCATCACATAGAATTTAAAAGAGACTATCACCTAAAGAGTTACATCCTATAACTCCCACATCTCCTAGATCAAAAGCTTGTAATCATGTAAGTTTCTTGCATTTTTGCCTCTTATTTATGTGAAATGGCATTCAGCCTAATAGTACACACCGGTTTGAATTAAGTGAATTGGCATCAAGCCTAATAGTACACACCAGTTTTAATTTAATTTGAGGTTACACCTTATGTTCTTTTTGTGCATGTGCTACACTTTCTCGAGCACTAAATCTTATGATATGCACTAAGGTGTTCATGATTGGCTAGTGAACAGTGGTGAGATGGTTATTTATGCCTTTCTCAAAAGGATCAAGTCCGTCAGTCAAAAACATGTGACTTCATGATTAAGGCAAAGTGATTAAGAACCACACACATCTTTCCCACACAACATGCACTACAAAGTTTCAACTAGTCAAGTGCAGTAAATAAGCTCATCAAAGTTAAACAAGGTACACAACATGACATGTGTAAAAAGATTGACCAACCTTGTTTTCAAAGAATCAAGAAAAATAGTGTTCAACAAAGATTTTGCTTTCTCCTCCTTTTTTTTTTTTTTTTTTAAAGAGAAAACAAATAAATCCTAGAATGAAATGTATGTATGTAATGCAATGCAAGTCCTAGAACAAAAGAAAAACACAAAAACCAAAGAACAATGGTCACAGCAGAAAAGAGCAATGAAGCACAAGGACCATGTCAGAAAGACTCAGTTAGTTCAAGTCTTTTGCATCCAAAACTTTTTAGATGCACCCCGAGCATTGGAGTTCTTATTCACATTAGAGTGATTCCCAACTCCAAAATTGGAATAAAGGTTTAACGCCTTTACCAATTCACCAATTAGTGTCATAGGATCTTGTGCTTGAGGCACAGGCACTTTTGGTCTTTTTGCTCTCTTATCAGCTTGAAGCTTGTAACAGTTAGGACGGATATGTCCAGACTTACCACAATAATGACAAACCCAAGCAGGTTTACCATGCATCTTGTCCTTAGGTTTGGTAGGCTCCTTAGGTTTGGATTCTCTTAAGTCTACCCTAATCTTCTTAGGTGGTGAAACTTCTACAGGTTTAACAACCTCACTCACAGGGGGTTTAATAGTTTCACTCACAACCTCACTCACGGAAGGTACAGAAGAAGAAGAAGGAACAAAGACAGTGGAATGGGGTCCAGAATCAAAGATGCTTTCAACATATCCTAACCCAGCTTTATCAGAAGGATACTTTTGAACATTCAGCATGTGATCAAGTTTAGAACTAGCAGATCTAGCAACAGATAAATCATGTTCCAAAGTTCTAACTTTATCAAGCAAAAGCATGTTTTCAGATTTAACATTATTCAAAAGATCATTAGCATCAAACAATTTTACAAGCAAGTTCTTCTTTTCAAGCTCAAGAGCATCAATTTTCTTCAAGCCTAGATCAACTTTCATAGCATCCTTTGCAGCAATTTTGCAAAGTTTGTTGTAGGCCTCTTGAAGATCTGCATCTTCAGAGAGTTCCTCATCAGCAGGGTTCTCCTCAGCAGATATGCTTTCATCTACTACAGCAGTAGCAGTGAAAGCAATGAAGTTTCCATCCTCGTCACAACCGGACTCATCATCAGAAACCTCATTATCACTAAGGGTTATAGCCATAGCTTTACCCTTATTTCTCAAGAAAGTAGGACATTCAGATTTGACATGATCATACCCTTGACAACCAAAACACTGAGGACCCAAAGAGTTATTAGAAGATTGACCTACTTGTTCTCCAGGTTTTTCAAAATTATTAACCTTAGTGGGATCATTCTTCCTAAAGTTTCTAGGTTCAGCAGTGTTGGTATTCCTTGCCTTCCTATTAGTGTTTCTAAGGAAATTTCTAAAGTTCTTGGCAAGGTAAGCTATCTCTATAGGAGAGAGCTCATCATCAAATCCACCAGCTTCAACATCATCAACAGACTTAAGAGCCATTGATTTGGATTTAATAGTCTTGGGTAAGTCAGACTCACAGGACTGAAGAGATCCTACAAGCTCATCCACAGGGATGGAGTCAACATCCTTACTCTCAGTAATGGCTGTCACTTTGGGTCTAAAGTCTTTAGATAAGAATCTAAGTATCTTCCTAACAACTTTAGGTTGATCATAGACTTCACCCAAATTATAAGCAGAATTAACAATATCATTAAGTTTAGCATAAAACTCATCAAAGGTTTCATCATCAGACATTCTAATGTTTTCAAACCTAGAAGTTAATTGCTACAATTTGTTTATTTTAACAGCCTTTGTGCCTTCATGCACAGTTTGGAGGATTTTCCAAGCAGTATGAGCAACCTCAACATTAGAGATCCTCTTAAATTCCTCCAATGAAACAGCATTGAAGATGGCATTCATAGCTTTGCTATTGAAGCCTGCTGCTTCTTTTTCAGAAGTTTGCCACTCACTCACAGGAGTAGTGGGCTTCTCCCATCCGTATTCAACGGAATTCCACACCCTCTCATCAATGGATTTCAGGAATGCTTTCATCCTTACTTTCCAGTAAGCATAGTTGTTCCCATCAAAGTGAGGAGGAACAAACAGAGAGTGTCCATGCTCCATGACAACCGGGGTCAAGGATCAGCTGAGAGATAAAAATCTCAAACAAAAGAGCAACCCGCTCTGATACCACTTGAACGGTTTAGACCCCTTAAACTATAACCAGATTGCGTAGCCTAGATTAATTAGCCAAGTTGTTACTTAGTCAAATTAAGCAATTCTAGGTTAAAACAATCACAAAATCATATCATGCATATAAACATATAAAGCAGCGGAAATAATAAAGAACACAATGATATGATCACCCAGGAAACCACACGAAAAAACCTGGGGAGGATTTTACCCACCGATCATCAAGGCAAAACGGAATCCACTAAGAAAGAATTGAAGTTCTTACAAAAAGACTTACAAGCTCCCCGCTTGACTTCCTAATGCTACCCACCAGTAAAACTTCCTGACACGACCACGCGCAGGCTCCGAGTCCACGGACTACTTCTTTCTTTGAATCCCTTGATCAGCTACAAGCACCCACGCTTGATATTCTTTAAGCTTCAAAGGCAGCAACCAAGTTGATCATCAAGATGTTGAAGTGATCTCAATCTTGAAAACCCTAAGCTTTGTGTAAAGGAAAGCTCCTCTAGATCTCACAAGAGATTTACACAAAACCGCAATGTATGAGTAACAATACAACTTGTGCAACTCTCAAAAACGTGGCAGGGGTTTGCCTTATATACCTAGGGCAAAAACATAAAACCCTAAACATTTAAAGAGTTAGGGCTGAGTTGGAAATTCTGCAAAAAAAACATTCTGGCCGACTTTCGATCGATCGAGTCTAACTTTCGATCGATCGAGCCAGGCCGAAAGTTACAAATACTTTTGCAGCCACTCGATTCCAACTTTACAATATTAAACCAACTTTGAGCAAGCCTAAACAAGACTAAATACATTGTTTTGATCATGGTTTGCCAACATTACAAATTAGAGTTCTAAATACATAAAATCCTAAGACCTTAGAACCTAACAAACTCCCCCTTTGGCAATCCGTGACAAAACACAAATTAAAAGCTCAAAGTTTACAAGTAAAAAGCCCTTTACAAAATAATGCTCATAAACTAAAATTCAACCCTAACTACTATCCATCGGTTGCAAGTGTAGACAGCAGCTTTGTTGAATCCCCCTAGCTATCTTAAACCTAGATCAAAAAGTGAAGCCAATCCAAACTCGACACATGACAACACGAAGAAAAAGACCCGAACAATGGGTTTACTCTGGTTTTAGCCTCTGGCTCTATATTATATTTGTAGTGCATTTAACATCAGAATCACCAATGCCATAGAATTATCTGTCTTTTTCTTCCCAAATTGGATTACTCACTCCTTTCGTATAGGAAAGTCTAGACACCATTCTGCACGGTAATATTTGTAGACTTAAATAGTTTAAATAGTTTCCTCTGGAAACTCTGCCATTATCTCTTTCTGTTGAATAACTCTTTCATCTTCTATTTTCATGATTGTGTGGTTCACATGAGATCTGACGGCTTCTATAACATGCTTTATTTACCAATTTTGGATGGGACTATGGGAGTTATAATGAATTAAATTATAATTTAATGATAATATATTATGTTTTACCCTCATTTAATTTTACTAACTTGAAATACCCTACATACAATTTTTTTTTTTTTTTTTTTGAGCACATAATATACACTATTAAATATATAATTAAACATTTATTCCTAAGTTTAATAATATCGGGATTAATTATTAATATTTTGTCAGCTCTTAAAAGAAACTTGTAAGAATATTATTTGGGGGAATATGCAAATTGTTGATTATTGATTTCTCCATGTTAATTAGTTATTAAAGAAAAAAAACATTGTTTGGTGATTAATTTATATACTTAGTTTTAAATTCTTGACATAATTTTCATTTGTGTTAATGCAATGAATTTTTATTTTAATTATATTTTAAAATAAGTTATTATAAAAATCTATACCAATTTTTTAAAGCAACAGCCAATTTTTTAGACCAAAGTAAATTTTTCGTTGACACTAATTAATCCATTTTGGTATGAAAATTTGATTAGTTTCAAATGGGTTGGAAATAGCTTTTTAATAGGCTGAAAATAATTTATTTGGACTTAAAAGTCAAATAATCAACAAGTAGCTTTAAGTGGGTTAAAAATAGCTTTCAATTGGGATAATTGATACAAAACTAGAGTACATGATCTCCAATTAGAATAATATTTGACAGAATATTAGAATATAATTATATTTAAATTTAGATCTTTTGTTGAACTTCTACATCATTATATTAAACTAGTTGCACTACGGAAAAATTTGACAATTTGTTTTTTTGTTAAGACTTATAAGTGTTAATCTCAAACCCTTCTTTAAATAATGTGATTATTTTCTAATAAAGTATATTTGATACAATATACTATATTTTCTAAATTAAGCTATTTATATTTATTATTTGAAAGTGTCTTAAATTTAGTAATTTTTTTTAAGGAAACATAATACATTTTACATTCAATTATTATATAGGGTGATATATTTTGTAAATAATTTCATGTGTAGTTAGAATTTTTTTTTCTAGTACTCCTTAGAAACAGTCCATCCTCTATACATTTTAAATGGCCTAAAAAAAACATATGTAAGTAAATCCATCAATTATATTTAAAAAAAAATACAATAATTTAATAACATAATAAAAATGTAATTTTATCAATAACCAAATAACTTTCACTGAAAAGTGACATAATTGTCAATTAACTAAATTAAGTAGCTTCATTTTCTACATAAACCTTTCTTCCCAAAGCATCATCGAATTAGACCGAAGTGGACCAAAATGGATTAAAGTAAATTGAATGGACCGAAATGGACTGAAGTGAAAATGAAGTAGACCGAAATTGATCGAAATGGATCGAATGGTCTGGATTCGACCAATTTGGACCCTATTGGACCAAAATGGACCAAACTAAAATGAATGGACTGAAATAGACTAAGTTGACTGAAATGGACAGAAGTGTATCAAACTGGACCAAAATAGACCGAAGTAGTCCAAACTGGACTAAATGAACCGAATCAGACCAAAATAGACCGAATGAACCGAACTTGACCAAAATGCGACAATGATGTGGCTCAATAAAGCATGGCACAATAAATACTATGCTTCAATTTTTAGATATTATAAATAAATAAATATAAATTTGGAAATGTATTTATTTCTAGTTGCAAATAAAAGTGACTAGTAGCAACCAATTCAAAGAAACTTATTTAAATTGGTCAGGTAGGTTGAATCAAACTCTAATATGAGTTAGAAACTTATCGTACTAAAATGGATTCATGTTCCCATTACTTATTCCATTTTTTTTTCTCTATAAAAAATCTAAGATCATAAATTATTAAATTATTTTGCAACTTCTTGCCACAACTATGATGTGACTGAGTGTGAGTAGTGCAGAAAAAAATTGTAAATTCATGTGTAAATAATAGACAAACTACTCAAAGACTGTCTTGAGAAATAGTTTGTGGTCCTAGAACCGTTTTTTTTTTTTTTTTTTTACCGAATTCGGATAGGTCTTATCTAGGTCCCTTTTTAATAGGTCCATCAATACACCTAGGAGTGTCAATGTTCGACCCAACCCGTGAACACAACACGAACCCGACACGGGTTTTTTCGGGTTAGGGTTGGGCTTTAATGGGTTTGGGTCATAAACGGGTCGACTAGAAAGCGACACGATAAGAAATGTGTCATAAGCGAGTCAACCCACGTAACCTGCAATAGACACGTTTGATACACCAATTTATTTGTGTCAACTTGAAATGACCCACTTAACACAACCCGTTTAACTCGTATAACAAATAAATATTTATTTTATTTTAGATTTGTCAAATACCTTTTATATCCAACACATATTTTAAATTTTTTTTAAAAAGTGAGTAATTACAAAAATTTACAATGGATATAGTTGGAAATTGAAACTTTACGGACCCTAGAACTACGAATACATTTTTTTTTTTTTTTGGCATAGAACTTGCACAAATGAAAATGGATGAGCTTGTGGAAGATGTTATGAATTTGGATATCAACAAAGACTCTATGGATGATAATTGTGGTCATGGTTAGGATTAGCCTACTGTTTGCTCAAATTCTTTCAATATTGATACTTAGTATTTGGCGAGTTCTAAGGATATTATATTTTTATTGAACTATGTTATTTTCTTTTTGTTAAACTTTGTTATTTTGAATTTGGGTTGAAGTGTGTGCACTTCTTTTGGAGTGGAAAGAACTTATTTCTAGATGAATGTTATATTTTTGTTGAACTATATTATTTTGAATGTGGGTTGAAGACTTGAAGTGTATGCACTGCTTTTTGGGATGTAAAAAAAATTGTTTCTAGATGGATATTATATTTAATATTATGCAAGTTGAAATGGGTTGTGTTACATTTGTGTCAACCCAACACAACTCGTTTATTAAGCATGTCAAATGGGTTGGGTCAGGTCAACCCGCCTTATTAACAGGTTGGGTTAGGGTTGAAGGATCATGACACGATTATTAAATGGGTCGGGTTAGGGTTAAATCATTTAGTCGAATACTCCTACCTCGACACGACACGAACCCGACTCGCTAACCCGAATTGATACCCCTAAATACACCGTCTATAAGTCCACGTGGACTGCCCCCATTCAATCTCACTACTAATTCATTTCTACCTTCCCGCCAAAGCGCGCCTTCTGATTTCACAGAGAGAGAGAGAGAGGAAAATGGAACTGAGTCTGAGTGGGAATGCAATCAAGACCTTTGCTCGATGCATCACATGCCTCGCATGTTTAGGCAAAGAGCTAGCAATTCAAGTGTCTCCTTCTCAGGTATATTATATATAGACATGGCAATATGGGTCAGAATTTTCTGACCCGACCCGACCCAACCCCAAAAATACCTGACCCAAACTCAATTTTTTTGCGGGTTCACTCGACCCGACCCGGATAACCCGTGACCTGACCCGTTAAAAATATTCATTAAAAAAAATATTTAAATTACATCATGATACTAAGTGCATAAAGCACAAAGTACCAAAAATAATATTTAATATGTATTATATATTAGATGACTACCAATAAAAGCTAGCTAGCCTAGCTTTTTATTTTTTTATTTTTGAGAAGCTAGCTACTAGCCTAGCTTCAGTGCTTGCCTTGCCAAATCAATTGCCATCAGACAAGACAAAAGGTCCTCAACAAGTTACACAACAAAGGCCAAGGCTGTCATGTGACGCAAGAGTCTAGACAAGTAGACAACCATTAAAAAAAAAAAAATCTCATTCAGCTGAGCTGAGCTGTACCAAACTCCAAAGCCAAAAGCACAAACAAATAAACACGTCTTTTACATGAAAATGTGAAGTTACGTTGTGTACTAAAAGTTGGCTATATAGATTTGAAGGTAATTTAATTTTTTTATAGTAATAATTATATAACTTTAATTATTTATTGATTTGCTTTCATGGTACATTAAGTTATATTAAAATATTGTATTGGAGATAAAGATGCTGACAAAATTGGCCAACTTGAGCTACAATTTGCAAATATGAATATTTGCTGAATTTGCTACCACATTGAATAGATTGAGATTGAGGTGTAATTCTTATAAAATATTTACTTATTCTTCTTTATTTAATATGTTATGTTTATTTTTAAATCTTTTTTTTTTTGTTTAGTTTATCTTTCTAAGTAATCTAACTTTACTATTATTTTAAATGTAACAATAACATGTACACTTAAGAAGACCGATAACTTGCTACTTTGCTGGCTTACTTGTTTTGTTTGTTTTAAGATTTATCTCTTTTTGAAGATGTAAACTTGTAATTATATGCATTTTGACAGTTAACTATTAACATTGAAGACTTTTTCCATAATGAATTTATGACTATAAATAATTTTTGTCATGCTCAAAACTATCAGAATTGGAAGGATATTAACAAGTGGCATTAAGTGCAATTCATTTGCTTAATTGATTTTATTCATTCTCTCTAAACAAGTTGTTATTGATTTGTTTTTGTAATTGAAGAAAAAAAAAAACTTGTTTGAAAAATACGGGTAAACCCGACCCAACCCGACCCACTCCGACCCGCTTAACCAGCAACTCGATTAACCTATTTAAAAATGACCCGTTTTGACTCGCGAACCCGATTGACCTAACCCGAACCTGACCTGACCAGCCCGTTTTGCCATGTCTAATTATATATGATTAAATAACTAAAATTATCATTAATTTTTTTAAAAATTTTAATCCAATTTGTTTGATTTATTAATCATATCAGTTTATTTATACTTTTTTTAATTGTTCATATAGTTTACTCTGTGTTCATGTTGATTTGGTAACTCATTATTAGGGATTTGGTGTATTTTAATTAGGGTTTTAGAAGAGCATATAAATGGGGCTTATATCAAAATTATTAGTTATTCATGGAATTGGGTGTGAGGAATTTGTGTTTGATTTGATTTATATGAATCATGCTTTGATAGGTGAGAAAATCAGTGAGTGGAAGCTCTGTTTGGATGGTATGAAAATGAAGGGGAAAAAAGGGCATAAATAGGCTTTCATAGAATAATATTTAATTAGTTCTGGAATTGGGTGTGAGGAGTTATGTTTGACTAGATTTATATGATCATGCTTGATGAGTGAGAAATTCACAAGTGAAGCTCTGTTTGGTTGGCAAGAAAATGGAAAAAATATATATATATATATTCAAAAAATTAAAGCTCTGAAGCCTAGACTTGATTTTTTTTTTTTTTTTTTTTTTTGGGTATCTGAAAATTCAAGAGATTTCCTCAAACATGTTATGCAGAAGTATTTCACTATAACTGAGTGGATGGCTCGAGGTTTTTGTCGTATGTAGTTTAAGTTATGAGAAGAGGTTAGAAATTTTTGCTTTGTTTTGTTGGATTTTCCTTCTGAAATATCTCCATCAACTATATCAAACTTTAGCAGAATCAGGACTACCCTTTTGGTTTTCTGCATATAAGGATGGGTAACAAATGAGTTAATAATTTTTAAGTACCATATTACATATTCATGTGTTAAGTAATTGAGTTGATTTGTGTAGTTACTATTTTCTGCCTGCAGCTTGCTTTTCACACTCTCAATTCATCGCGGCCAGCTTATTAGTCCATTACATTTAAGCCTGATTTCTTTGATGTCTATACAGTTTCTGGTAACCAAGTCCAATGCAGTGTGCTTTTGAAGGTAAGGTGGTTTCTTTAACCATATTAGATATTGTAATGGGATTTTTCAACTTATTAGTCTTGCTGACTTGACATCTTCAGGCCATTTGTTCTCTTCTTAGGACACCTATTGCAAGTATTGATAATTTAAGTGTGAAGTTGCCTGACCCTGATGCATCAAAAGTGCAATGGGTGTTGGAATGCTATAGTGGTAAATTACTTTCTCTCATATCTTGTTTTTTTCTAATCCTATGGACTTATTAGGGATAGGGTGATGCAGACCCAATAGATTGGGGTAGAATTGTAAGATTGATTGGTGCTTACACACCAATGATAGTGGTCATTGTCATATTTGCTGGAATATTATTTTATTTGACAAGGAATATGTTTTATTTCTACCATGTGCAATGCAATCAGGTAAAGGTTAGGAATGAAATAATCTTATGGTATTCTACAGATATCCTTTAAGAATAAAAATTTATTGTGAGATGTATACCACACTGTCACTAGAATGACTGTAATACATCAGAAATAGAGTAGCTGAATGTACCATCTATATGTCTTCTAGTCTTTGAACATTTCTACAATCAACAGGTCTTATTTAGTTTGTGGAAAAAAAGATGGGCTTGTACTAAATGTTATTTGATACTGAAAACAATATTCCTCCATAGGGGATAGGAAAATGTACGAGAAATCCCCTTCTTTGTTTTGTAACATACATCACAAAAGGAGTATATGTAAGTTGGCCAAATGGTATTTTGAAGAAAATCCAAAATTATTGCTGAGGCCATGAACCCATGATGATCATTCAGACCAGAGAAGCTAAATATATGTGTGATGTAGTTAGGAGGATAATATATACCATAGAGGTATTTAGCCTGATCTCCAATGGCTACCTCCAATAAACCTTCATCCTACACAAGTCATTTAACATGTAGCTTTTGAATGAGTTATTCTCGTTTGGATAAGGCTATTCTAAATTTGGATTGTAAAATAACTTTTTGAAAGCTCTAGATTTATGATCTCTTGTGCTATGGAAATGTTACTAGATAACTGTACCATGCAACTTTCTTATTATGCAATCTTCTTAGTAGGTTATTTGATTCAAACATTGATTTGTTTAAAGATAAATTTGGGCAAGTCCAAATTGGTTCCTATTGGAATGGTGCATAATATTGACTTATTGTTGACTGTACTTGGCTGCAAGCAAGGTACTCTTCCAATGAAGTATTTGGGTCTTCCTTTGGGTGCTAAATTCAAGGATAAGACAATATGGAACCTGATTCTAGAGAAGATGGAAAGGAGATTAGTGGGATGGAAACATTTGTACTTATCCAAGGGAGGTAGAGTCACTTTAATCAAAAGTACTTCATCTAATTTACTCACTTATTCTCTATCTCTTTTTCCTATACCTGCTGCTGTGGCTAACCGAATTGAGAAACTTCAATGGAATTTCTTATGAGGTGGCATTAGTGATGAACCTAAATTTCATCTGGTTAAATGGGCTACTGTTTGTTCCCCCATTTCTTCAGGTGGCTTAGGGATAAGGAAGGTAAGAGTTTTTAATGAAGTTTTGCTTGGGAAGTGGCTATGGAGATTTGGGATTGAGAAGGATGCCCTTTGGAGGCAAGTGATAGAGGTGAAATATGGATGTGTATGGGGGGCTAGTGTACCAAATCTATTAATGGTCCATATGGTGTTGGTTTATGGAAAAATATTAGTCGGAGATGGCCTTTTTCTTCACGCCATATTTTGTATGATATTGGTGATAGGTCTAGGGTGAAATTTTGGCAAGACTGTTAGTGTGGTGAGACATCCCTTGCAGTCAGTTATCCTAATTTATTTAGATTTTGCAAGGATAAGGAGGCTAGTGTGGCTGCACTTATGAAGTACACCAATGGCGTCCTCATTTGTGATGTCAGTTTCTTTAGTGGTGCGCATGCTCAGGAATTAGAGGCTATGTCAAGCGTCTTGGATACCATATATGGTTCTTCAATAAGGGGGTTTCGTGAGGATAAGATGTGTTGGAAACCTATTAGAGATAAAGGGTTTAAGGTTAATGATTATTATAGAATTTTAGTGGGCTCTACTGACTTCTGTTTTCCCTGGAAAAGCATTTGGAAACAGAAGATTCCTTCTCGAGTAGCTTTCTTTGTTTGAACTACTGCTTTAGGGAAATGCTTGACAATTGACAACTTACGACAAAAGAAGGTTTAGATATTGGATTGGTATTACATGTGCAAGTGTAATGGTGAATCAGTTGACCATCTCTTCCGTCATTGTCTGGTTGCTATGGATCTGTGGGCTATGGTTTTGGGTTTATTTGGAGTAAGCTGGGTTATGCCGTAATTTGTTTTAGGGCTCTTAGAGTGTTGGCAAGGCAGGTTTGGTTGTCATCAAAATGGTTTTATTTGATTAATTGTACCCTATTACTTAATGTGGTGTCTTTGGAGGGAGAGAAATAGTAGGTGTTTTGAGGATATTGAGAGATCCATACCAAACCTCAAATTATTTTTCTTTAGAACTTTATTCGATTCGTTGGTTGCTATGCAAAACCAATCATTCCCTTCTTTTTTTGATTTCCTTGATTTTTGTAATTTTTTTCCTTGAGTTGTTGACCCATTGTACACTCCCTATGTATTAGGGTGCTCCTTTTTTGATATCATTAAAACTTATTACTTATCAAAAACATTTTGTAGTCATGAGGAAAACCTATTGGATTACTTGCAATGTTGAGCCCAACATAAAATTTACCAAAGTGACATATTATGAGTAGTGGAAATAAAAGCAATGTCAAAACTTGGTCCATATATCCACAATTTACTAAAATGACATGGGGAGGAAAAGTAACTTTAGGGGAGATAGTTAGATTAGATTGTTTTAAATATGCAGGCTAAGGGGAGTATGTAACTATATATTAAGGGAGACGAAATATTTCTTTGTCTATGAGAGGGTTACTGGTGGGAAATTATTGTGTACTCCTGGAGTACCTAATAATTTTCCGTTACCAGTTAACATGATGTACTTTTTTAATCTTTAAACATTTTTTATGTTTCAATTCTATGTATTTTGGTTTGACTCTTGCTGAGTTGCGTAACCGTTTTTTAATGTTCAACGTGTTGAATTTAATTACAATGTTGTGCTTGATTAATTAACATGTTTGTATGATGAATCCCTTGATTGATTGATCAGTTTAGTCAAATCAGGACTATTAGTGTACAGTCAAGTTCTGTGGTTCGACTTTTGTATGCTTGATCATTTTATTTCTTTTTATATTCTGTATTTGATGCATTTAAGGAGGGTTTTTTTTTTTTTTTTTGGGAGGATAAACGACAGAATTTCGTTAAGGAGTTTTTTTTTTATGGGGTTTGTTCTTGATTCTAGTTAAGACTTGTATTTTGTCTAGTATCATGTCTCAGTTTCTAGCTTAGGTGTAAGTCGAGTTTATTGTCTTTCGTAGGCTTGCATTTGTACTTGAGTCCATATTAGGGTGTTCTGTCATAATATTCCAAGGGGGAAATTTGTTATGATTTTTAGTGTTGGCTCATTTCATAACAAATTTATTTGTAATTCGGGTTGTTACATTGTAATCTGTAGAAGCAATATAAAGGTTGAAAATTTGAAGCTTCTATTCATCGTGTAAGTATGAAGACCTTGCTCGTATAACTTCCAACAATCGATCAAGAGAAATTGAAGATTCAACCAGAAAGTTTCAATTGACCCTTGAGAGATTAAAAATTTAATACTCTATTATGAAATTTACAGATTTGGTTTCCAAGTTTGATTCTATATCCTTACTTATATATAAACCATGGTTTAAAAACTAATGTAGTTAAAGAACCGCTTTTGCTCCCTGTTCCCAATTTTTACCAATTTTAGGGGGTTTTACAGGACCGGATTGGTGCCCGTTTGCTGGTTGAACAGGCTGGTTTGGCCCAGCTTTTAGAACTATGATATAAAACTTATTTTAACCATAATCTATATATATTAAAAGCCAAAACTAAATAAAATTTATTTAGAATCTATAAGTGGAGCCCAATTTTGTGCCATGTGTCTCAAAAAATCTTAATCTTAGTGTTAGATGTCCACACTATTATCCTTCCAGGTATCTAGCAATAGTCGAGAAATCCTTTTTTTTTTTTTTAAATGAATACAATGAAATGGCCTTATACTATTGTTTATACCTATGCCATGCACCGGGTATAGTTTCAACGTTTATTAGTTTTGTAAGGTTGAATTTAATCAGCCATCTTGTTGGCTTTATTCTGTACCAATTTGCTTGTAATTCAGCAATTAGTAACCCTGTATTTAGGTGGGTTTATTGTAAGGGTAATGTGCAAGAAGATGTGAAGAAATGTTCCTCAATGTGCAAAGATGCAGGGACTCATGACTAGAACTCGCGAGTGGCTCGCGGGTGCAAGCCGCCAGATGAGAGTCACGTGCCAAGCATGCGGGAATCTGAAGCGTTTTGCCAGCTGGTGCACTACAAGACAAAATACCCAGGCTGGCCAGGCCGTTACCTCGTGGTTGGAACTCGCGACTCAGACCAATCGCAAGGCCAAGTCGCCAACCAGCCCTGTTTGGGAAAAACTGACTCTTCGCATTCCTTTCACACCCCACTATATATATACCCTTATACCCACCAAATGTAGAGAGCTTCCAGAGAGAATTTTGTGAGAGAAACCCTAGAGAAAAAAAAATTGATTCATCCACAATCTTTACCTTAGAGACTTTTCAAATTCCTCTACTCTCTTCCTCTCCATTGTTACATTCTTGAGAGATCTTTAGCCAAATCTTTTTCTCACCATACCCATATCCGTGAGAAGGTTTATTTGGTACTGTTGGAAAGCAGTTAGGAAGGAACCAATTCACATTGGTTGATGCTATGGACTAGTAGCGGAATCCGGGAAGTTAAAGAAGAAATAGATTCGGTGTAATCTCGTTGGAGCAAGAAGCTTGGAGGGCTTAGGTACATTGGGTAGATTAGGCTTGGAGGGTCTTCTAATGTTCATGTATCCTAACTACACACTTTAGTGGATTATTTACCGCTTGGAGGGCGTCGGAGAGGTTTTACGCCGAGGGTTTCGGTTTCCTCTTCGATAACACATCGTGTGTTGTCCGTGTGTTTGCATCTTACTTCCTTTATCTTTGCCTTATATTTACTGCTGTGAATGTGTTTATATATGGCTTAGATAGTCTATCAATTCTATATTTGGCTTATGTTCATATTTCGCACATTAATTGTTTTGATAATAAGCTTGAATTGATCAATTGTTAATTGGGGTCTAAACATTCAAGGGTGTTTCATACCCATTTTGAAAATTCAATTGGTATCAGAGCGAGTGCACTTGTTGTGGTTTAAATACCTAAGTGTGATCCCTGACCCCCTTTGAGATGGATAGGTCACAATCTCTCAATATACTACCATTCTTTGATGGTAATAATTATGCATTTTGGAAAGTCCGTATGAGGGCGTTTATGTATTCTATTGATGATGCTGTGTGGGATGCAGTTGAAGTAGGTTGGATAAGACCAGAGGCTGCTAAATCCACTTGGGATAAGGCTGCTCTTGCGCGGCCAATGCAAATAGCAAAGTCTTGAATGCTATTTTCTGTGATGTCTCTCCAGAAGAATTTCATAGGATTTCACATATCACCATTGCTAAGGAAGCATGGGAAATTCTGGAGACAACTTATGAAAGGACTAAGAAAGTGAAGGACACCAAACTTCAATAGTTGACCACTCGCTTTGAGGAGCTAAAGATGAGTGAGAATGAGTCTTTTGATTCATTTTTTAGTAAATTGAATGAAGTGGTTGTTGGGAAATTCAATTTGGGGGAAAAGACGGAGGACTCGAAAATAGTAAGGAAGATTCTTCGGTCACTACTAGAGAGTTTTCGTGCCAAAGTTACAGCCATTGAAGAGAGCAAAGATCTTGACGATATTAAAGTTCAAGAGCTAGTTGGTTCCCTACAGACATATGAATTATCTTTGCCCACACAGAAGAAGAGTAAATCACTTGCTCTTAAGAAAATTGATGAGAGAATAGTGTCTCATGACTCTTTGGAAGAGGATGCAGTAGACAAAGATGTGGCGTACCTTGTAAAGAACTTTCGAAAATTCTTAAAGCTAAAAAACAGTGGGAAATCCGGTGACAAATGAAAATTTCAGAATTCCCAAAAGGAAAAGAAAGAGTTCAGAAGAAAAGAGGGTAGAGATTCTTAATTTTCACAAGGAATTACATGCTTCGAATGTAATGGACATGGGCACTTCAAAAAGAAATGTCCAAATTATTTGAAGTCGAAGGGAAAGGCCTATGCCACTACTTTAAGTGATTCGGACTCATCAAATTCTGACTCTGAGGACAATTGTGATGGAGAAGGAAACTACTCTGCATTTATGGCTATTGAGCATGTTAAGTCCTCGGAGGACCTGAATCAACTTGTACAAGAACTTGGAGAACACAGCGATGATGAATCCTTAGGGATTGTTGAGGAATCAGATGCTGAAGATGATAGAAATACAGCTAGTCTTCAAGAGAATTACACCCTACTTCTTGAGAGATCGGGAGAGTATACAAGGGTGGCAAAGGCGGCTGTGAAGAAGATGAAGAAAGCTGAGGAGGACTACAAAAGTCTCCTGACCAGATATAAGGAGGCAAAGTGCGAAATTGAGACACTAAATGGTGAGCTATCGGAAGCTTATACCAAAGTAAGATTTCTTGAGCAAGAGGTGGTGCAAGCACAAGCCAAGATAGAAAGGGTCTCCTCCAAGAAGCTAGAAGATGTTATCTCTTCTCAAAAACACTTCTCTGACAAATCTGGTTTGGGTTATACCGGAGGAAGTAGCTAATCGGTCAATGTCACCAAAGAAGTGAAATTTGTGAAGGCAAAAGAGATCGTGGTGGAAGAGCCTATTCCTAAGAAAGTTAAGTTTGAGAAGAAGAAGAAAGTGGCTGATCAACAGGTAGTCATTAAGTCCCGTAATCAATTAGAAGCCAGATTTGAAGCTAGAGGAAGATCACTCCCAAGATCACAAAGGGGTCCTGGATCGAATTATATTTGTCACTATTGCGGATTGCAAGGACATACCAGACCCAACTACCAAAAACTGAGAGCAGTGAACAATGCAAGTGCACCTCGCTTACAAGGAAGAAGAAATGACATGAGGTCTTGGGGTGGTGAGCAATTGAGAAGCCAAAACGGTGATCTCAGAATGATGGACGTAATGAAGATGATCGGTGCTTTCACCAACTGCCTTGAAAGCTTCACAGAAAGGTTTGAAAGTCCTAACTCTCGTACCCAATCCGTTAAGTATATCACCCCAAACGCATGTGACGTGTGGGTGACAAAGGGTACTCATGCATAAGCATTACAACATGTCCATGCATTAATATTTTTCATATTTTGTGTGTATGCTTGGTTGTTTTGCTTCTTGCAAGTGTGAGTTGAAAATTTTTGTTTGTGAGTTTTGCTTAAATTGTTTTTTACATTGCTGTTTTTTTTTTTTTTTTTTTTTTTTTTTTGATCAATCTTTATTTTTCTTGTGTCAAAAATTCAAAAACACATAAAAAGTAGAAAATTCAAAAAGTTTGATCAACTTTGTTGAGTCTTGTCTCAAAGCATGTTTTGCCTTGTACCTTTGTACTAATGGCTTTGTGCATCTACGAGCTTAGTTTGTTCCCTATGCACTCTTATCATTGTAGGAGAAATTTTGAAATCTATGTGACTGTTGTAAATAGATCTTCAACCTTGTCATGAATGATTAGTGAATGGTTTTGTTGATCTTGAGACATGCATAGACTCATGCCTATATATCTTCCCACTCTTTATTTTTTTTAAAAGGGGCTCTCTAAATGTAAATCTCCAAATGAAAAGAGATATAGAGCTGCAAAAAGCCTGTCGCACATACTACTATTCGACTAGGAAAAAGAGAAAGCGACCAAAATAAAATGTATGATGCCCAAAAAGTCAAAGGCTAACTCATCAATTGAAATATCAAAAATTTCAGGCATCAATCTCACAATGAGATTTTGATTCAAAAAGTTCAAATGTCATTATGTATATGGAGCCAAATGAAAAGCTTCAAAAAATGTAATCAAGTTCATGTGGGAGGTCATATATGCATGTTTCTATAATTGAGATAGGTCACATTATCTAGTGCTAGTTGTGTATGCCTTGATTAAATTGATCATTGAAGCTTCACATTGGACTAAAGACTATCTCATTTTTGGTATCCACACACAACACACAAGTCTATGTTCAATGAATGTCATATTTATTTGTGTGATTGTACTTGATTAAATGTGTTTTTTACATGCTTAATCTTTGTTTGATCAAACACAAAAAGATTTTTGAGTGTTTTAGCTATTTTTGGAAAGTATTTTATTTTTACAAAAATGTCAAAAATGTCAAAAACATTTTTGCCTTGTTTTGGCAACTCAGTCGCGAGTCAATCCAGTCGCATGCCCCAATCGCATGCTCGCAGGTTTGCCTTGGCGACTTGTTCGCGGGTGGAAGGTCCAATCGCGAGGGGTACACAGAGATTTTCGTGACTAAGTTCGCGACTCCCTCGCGGGTAGACCTTTCAGTTGCGAAAAACACTTAGAAAATTTTTCAAAACTTTTGGTTTTAAAGTGTTTCGCGGCTTACTCTGGCGGCTTACTAGCGACTTATTCTAGTCGCGAAAACACGTATTTTGCATTTTTAAGTCAGTTTTCAAAAACTTTTTAGTTTTTCCCTCAAAAATTAGTGACTATTCATTGTCTTCTCCATTTCACTCTCTAAAACTCACCGTGTTTTCCTTCAAAAAACATCCATTTCTGCACCATTTTGTCTTCAATCTTCAAGAAAAAGGTATGGGCTTTCTCTCTCTCACTTCAGATTTCATGATTTTAGAGTTATTTTCTTGTTTCTGTGGGTGTTGTTGTTGACATTATGTTTTGAGTTAAAGCATGTTCGTTCATGTCTTAGTTTCAATCTGTTGAGTACTATTTGGTTAGGAGTTGATTCTTCTTGAGTAGTTATTGATTATTTTAATGATGTTTTATGGGGTTTTGTACTCTTTGAAATGGTTCATGACTATATTGATGTTTGTAGATCATGCTCATGGTAGTTTGTCATTGTGTCAGTATGTGACCTTGTGATATTCAGTGATCACTTGACACTGTGTTGTATCTGATCAATCGCCATTTCTGTTCACATGTTCCACACAATACTTCAGCATTGCCTATGATTTATTAACTTTGAAATCTCTCGGATTCACATTTCTATCTGAATCTAATCAAGTTGCTGTTGGTACCTTGTGGTATTGTTTTTGGTTCTCTGTTGTATGTTTGTTCTTTTGCAGATGACTCGTCGTTCATCTAAAGGCAAAGCCATTGCAACCGATGATCCATCAACCCCAGTTACTAAAAGGACACGGCTTTCGTCTCAATCATCTAGAGACTCTACCATTAAGAAATTCAGGACACCTTTTGACTCAAAGACCTACACAGATTTTTTTATAAAGGCTCCTCCCATTGTGGAACGAGTTGTCAAGTTTGACACCCTGGGGACAACATTTATCCCTAAGATTTTTGAAGAAAGAGATTGGGCTTATCTTTTTGGCAACTTTGAGGATCCAATTGAAGAATTGATCAAGGAATTCTACTCCAATGCCAGATACACAGGGGTAGAGCTAAAATGCTGGGTTCGAGGAATAGAATTCTCCATCAATGCAGACTATATTGCAAGGGTTCTTCGCATCACCAGACCTGAAAATGCAGATCGAACTCCGTATGATGATAGAGTTCTTCAGGCACAAGACATTCTTCAATTTCTTGGGAGTGAACATGAAGTGGGAAGCGCAGGTTCATCTATAAGCACTGCATCTTTTTCACCTGAATTGACAACCTTAAAGCTGATCATATTTTCCAACCTCTATCCGTTGTCAAACACTGCTTTCATCAGTCTTGGGAGGGCTAAATTCTTGTGTGACCTCATTATTGGTGTTCCAATTGACATATGTGCCCACATATTTCAGATCATTGGGAAAACAGCAGCTCGATCAATAGCACGAATGAATCTTCCATTCTGTAGTCTCATCATGAAGATCATCCTTCATGAAGGTGTCAATCCTCCATCAGATGGCAAAATTGCATCTCATCCTCGATCAATATCTTTATACACTCTTCAAGCAAGTAAGAGCCACTCTAAAGCACCTAAGAGTGAACAAGTTACTCCATCTGGCTAAAGCTCAGCTACACCTTTACAATCAACTAGTGCTCCATCTATTTCCCCTGGATTTCAAGTGCCAAGGCAAAGCCACTTGATTGAAAATGTGGTTGAGCGGATCTCTGAATTACACCGGCTTATCTACACAACTAACAATCAAGTTCAAGTGCGTCTCATGGCTATTGAAACACAGTTAGATGCTATTCAGCAAAAGTTAGAGGAAAGCCTTTAGTTATTCTTGACAAAAAGGGGGAGAGCGATAACATATAGTAAAGGGGAGAATGACACGGGAAGGAGAAGGAGAAGATGTGCATATTGGAAGGGGGAGTTGTGTGTTTAGGATGTTATCATACATACTTTTTGGATAGACTAACAAACTTATGTTTCTTGTTTATATCTATCTGTGTTGATACAGTTCTTATACTTTTGGTTCTTATACTCTTGGTTTCTATATATTATGATTTTTTTCAGTTAATTGTGTTATGGTTTAGTTTTGTACCCATGTTGCTTATGTAATCTTTAAGAGTTTGTTTCCATGCACTTATGCTGTCTGTAGGCTTTTATGGTTTGTACCATGCAATACAATCTTTTTGCTTTGTAGCCTTGCTTTGTGGCTTAAGTACTTGATGTTAAATGCCATGCATTTTTCGTTAGTACTTCACTCTTGTGCCCTTGTAGGATTGTTCCTAGATGCATATAAGTTTGTATGCATTGGTTGAGTGTTGGACATGCAAATGATACTTTGCATATAAGCTTATTAGCTTGCATGTTCAGATGTTCATTCCTTATGTGAATGAGCATTGTGATCACTATTGTATAGTGATTACCTGTTTTGATCAAGCCATGGTTTATTGCTTTATTCCATTTTTGCTTGATCACATTATGCTTGCTCCATATGCATTTCAAGTTTTCTGCATACAATGATATTATTGTGTTGTTGTGTTTCAAGAGTTACTTATTCATATGTTTCAAGAGCTTTTCAGAATCTAGAATTAGGTGTGAGTGAGTTTTGTTCAACTGTTCCCAACTCACGCATTAAGTCTAGAGTCTGTTGTAGGGTTTCGTCACGGAATATCCAAAGGGGGAGATTGTAAGGTTGAATTTAATCAACCATCTTGTTGGCTTTATTCCGTGCCAATTTGCTTGCACTTCAGCAATTAGTAACCCTGTATTTAGGTAGGTTTATTGTAAGGGTAGTGCGTGAGAAGATGTGAAGAAATGTTCCTCAATGTGCAAAGATGCAAGGACTCGCAACTGGAACTTGCGGGTGGCTCATGGGTGCAAGCCACCAGATGAAAGTCACGTGCCAAGCATGTGGGAAGCTGAAGCGTTTTGCTAGTTGGTGCACTACAGGACAAAATACCTAAGCTGGCCGAGCCATTACCTCGCGGCTGGAACTCGCGACTCAGACCAGTCGCAAGGCCAAGCCGCCAACCAGCTTTGTTTAGGAAAAACTGACTCTTCGCATTCCTTTCTCACCCCACTATATATATACCCTTATACCCACCAAATGTAGAGAGCTTCTAGAGAAACTTTTGTGAGAGAAACCCTAGAGAAAAACAAGATTGATTCATCCACAATCTTTACCTTAGAGACTCTTCAAATTCCTCTACTCTCTTCCTCTCCATTGTTACATTCTTGAGAGGTCATTAGCCAAATCCTTTTCTCACCATACCCATATCCGTGAGAAGGTTTATTTGGTTCTGTTGGGAAGCAGTTAGGAAGGAACCAATTCACATTGGTTGATGCTATGGACTAGTAGCGGAATCCGGGAAGCTAAAAAAGAAATAGGTTCGGCGTAACCTCATTGGAGCAAGAAGCTTGGAGGGCTTAGGTACATTGGGTAGATTAGGCTTGGAGGGTTTTCTGCTGTTCATGTATCCCAACTACATTCTTTAGTGGATTATTTACCGCTTGGAGGGCGGCAGAGAGATTTTACGCCGAAGGCTTCAATTTCCTCTTCGATAACACATCGTGTGTTGTCCGTGTGTTTGCATCTTCCTTCCTTTATCTTTGTCTTATATTTACTGCTGTGGATGTGTTTATATGTGGCTTAGATAGTCTATCAATTCTATATTTGGCTTATGTTCATGTTCTGCACATTAATTGTTTAATAATAAGCTTGAATTGATAAATTGTTAATTGAGGTCTAAACGTTCAAGGGTGTTTCATACCCACTTTGAACATTCAAGTTTCTTCATGCTTTAAAAGAAAATTCCATTAGTCGTATTTGTCAAATGCAAGTTTTCTCTTCGCCAGTAGGTAGGAGGAAACACATATCTTCTCTTAATGTCTCACATGCTACCCAGTTTGCTAAACACATAGGACATGTAGTTGCTGTTGGGAAAAATTCTATATATCTGTGAATAAATTTCAGCACGCACAGCGGAAATCCTTTTTTTTTTTTTTTTTCTTTAATGAATACAATGAAATGGCCTTATACTATTGTTTATATCTATGCCATGCACCGGGTATAGTTTCAATGTTTATTAGTTTCTTCATGCTTTAAAAGAAAATTCCATTAGTTGTATTTGTCAAATGCAAGTTTTCTCTTCGCCAGTAGGCAGGAGGAAACACATATCTTCTCTTAATGTCTCACATGCTACCCCAGTTTGCTAGACACATAGGACATGTAGTTGCTATTGGGAAAAATTATATATATCTGTGAATAAATTTCAGCAAGCACAGCGAAAGCATAACCACAAAAATACAAAGATTTACATGGAAACCCTTTCTCTTTGAAGGGAAAAATCGTGGGACAAACTCCGAATAATTTTACTATATTAAATAGAGGTTACAACACTTAGAGATACAACTTGAGTAAAGAAGAAAAAAAAAAAAAAAAACTCTAATTTTCTTTTCACTCACTACTCTTTTCCTCACTGTGTATCTCTCACAATTTTCCCTTACTCTCTATATTTTTCTCTTCTCTTTTGCTTGCTCTCACTCACGCAGTTCTTCAAGACTGCATTATCCTCAGTCTCACTTGCGGGGACTTCTCCTTCTTCACTCTACTCCAAATGGCTGAATGGCCTCTCCTTTTATTTCTTCATCATTTCCTTCTTTTCTTCCTTTCACACTATTGACATCAAATTACAATAAATGCAAGCCACTTACTTTGACTTTGCTTCAACCAAAATCTCTTTCTTCAGCTCCTTAAAGCAATTGCATCAGTTGATGCATAATTGTGTAAAATGAAAAAAGTGGCTAATTTTACACAATTTGAGCAAAAAAACACCCACATTAATGGGTGTAAAATTGTGCATTTATGCACAATTGCTACAGTAACCGTGCATATATGCACAGTTACTGTAGCTCTTCTATTTATTATTTTATATTTTTTTCTCTCTCCTCTATCAACTCTCATCTGATTATCTCTCCTCTCTCATTCAATCTCTCTCTTCCTCTACCCTCTTAATCCTTTTATCTTCTCTTAAATCCAACAACAAATCATAAAATTCTTCAAACTTGATCTAAATCAAGATCCCAAATTCATCAAACCCTTTCCTAAAAAAAAAAAAAAAAAAAATCATCAAACCCATATAAATAATCAAACCGAAATTGCAAAAGAACAAGAAGAAAATGCAAAAAAAAAAGCTTACCCACCAAGAGTTTTCTCTCTTTAGCTTCTTGTTTCAGCATTAGCAAAAGAAGAAGAAAGACGAAGACGTTGAAGAAGAAAAAAGGAGGAAAGTGAAAAAGAAAAAGAAAGAGAGAGATATCAGATATACTTTGGCGTGTGGGTTAAAGTTGGTGGGGGCCATGGGTAGATGTGAATAATAAAAAAATGTGAGAAAAATATTATTTAAATAAAAGAATGGGTAGAATAGACAAACTGATGTGGGTGTTTTGTAAAAGTGAGTGTGTAAAATAGAAAAAAATATGTTTTTTTGTGCAAAATAGAAGGAAAATTTGCATCCACTGATGTGGATGCTCTTAGTTAGGCCGAAAGGCCTTTGCATCTTTCTTTTCCTTTTTCTTCAGCGTGTAAGAGAAGTCAAACTTCTCACAAGTCATGGAAGACAAGAGTGACATGCTCATTAATGAGCTCTTGAAAAAGCATGTGGGCTGGATTCATGGGCAGTGCACCCAACAGTTGCATCTTCCTTAATACTTATTATTATTATTGTTGTTGTTGTTGTTGCTATTGTTACTAAATTGGATTTTTTTTTTCCTGATGGGATAAATTAGATAGTGGTCACAAATTGCCAGAGGAAGGTAAAAGGGAAATAGATAAATAAGAAACCAGTTTTACAATTGAAACCTAATGTCATATTCATTTAGAATAAAGTAACTTATATAAGCTATATATGCCTATCCCATTTACACCTTATTCTATTGTAAGTGATCTACCGCATGCATGTTCCTGTACTGTATACCATGTATACCATCATACTTGTTCAAGGTAACACTACTCACCATGGAATTTGGGGGTTTTGCTCAGAGAGAGAGAGAGAGAGAAAGAATGGGGGGTGTTTGGGAATTTGGGGGTTTTGGAGGGTTATGAGCAAGGTTTTGAAATCCGGACCGTTCATTGAACCGTAAAAGGGAGAGGTTCAAGGTTTTTGAGGTCGAACAGAGGTTGAACCAGGGTCGAACCGAGGTTAAACCGGGGTCGAACCATGAGGAAGTCATAATTAATTTAATAATTATTTAAATTATAAATAATTATATTTAGTAAAAAAACTTAAAACTAATTTAATTGTTAAATGTGTGTTTTTTTTTTTTTTTTTTGAAAAAGACATTGGGGTATGTGTTCACTGCTCAGTGTTTGGTAGAAAAATATTTAAAAAGTAGAAAAAGTAATTGGTGATAAGACCAAAGGAATCAAAATTAAATAGTAACATGTCTTTCTAAAATTTTCACATGTTCCTATAGTTTTTGTCAGTTTTTTTACACTACACACGTTAACCTGAGTTAACTTCTCACTTCAAAAATTTTTAAAATTTCAGCTCTCTTCCCATCAGTACTATCTATCTCTCTTTCATCAGTAACCACTTATTTTCAGATATCTCTCAAGCTCTCTCTTAGGCGAGGCATTCAGCTTCGTTTTACTGACTCAATGAACATTGTTCACAGCTAGTCACCGTCATCATCACCGCCAAAGTGAGGCTGAAATGAACAGATATGAGGTAGATGGGTTACTGCAAGCATTAGATCTGAGTTTAGGGTGAGAAAAATTGCAAAACAATCCTCATTTTTCTTATATTTGATAAAGAAAGCTTGGTTTTTTTTCCGGTCCGGTATCTAAGCCGAAATCCTTCCGATCTTTGTTCTTCTTCGTGTTCTTTCATTTCTTCTTCATCTGATCATAACTTCATACTGGTGTACTGGCCAAAATTCACCAGAAAGCTGAAACAAAAAGAAACCGTCGAAACCTCAAAAACCGATCACGGTTCTCAGAACCGTACAGTCCGACCACGGTTCACACAGGTCTCTACTTTTCTCCCATAGAGCGGTTCTTGAAGCTTAAAAAACCGCAAAATTGAGAGGTTCACGGTTTTTCGGTTGAACTGTACGGTCCGGTCCGGGTTTCAAAACCTTGGTTATGAGGAGGTGTGTTTGGAATTTGGTGTTAGATTGTTCTAGTTGAGAGTAGAATTTAGAATGGACAAAGTTTAGCTACAATCTTACTCAATATTTTTTTATTAGAGGTGAATTTTGATAAATCCACAATTGGATTACATCTTCTTCTTATATACTCTATGCTTGCAAAATTTTTGGAAAATTGAAGATTAATAACTATGTCATCAATAAATTTTTTAATTTGAAAGTTTTTGTAGCTTAAAATTGTGCACAAAATATAAGTTTATAGATTATATAGTAAATATTATCCGATCGACACAAAATTTAATATGTGTATTAAGAGTATAAAGAACATGCAATTTAACAGTTAGATTTTCAAAATATGTAGTGATGTTTATTTTATTGAGTAAAGTTGTAGCCTAAGGCTACAAACAATTTTGTAGCTAAACTTTGTCCATTTAGAATTTAGAATTTCACAGTTTGTTTTTGTTTGGTTTTGGGCTTTTCTTGTCTCGCCAAGTTCAATTACTTGTTGCTGGGTTTTTGGACATTTATAACTCCTAAGTTATGTTTTTTTTTTTTTTAAATTAAATTCCTATCTCAAGAAACCCTCGTGGATTCGATGTTATTTTCAAAAACCAACGTGTTTTGTTTCTTATTTTCTAAAAGTAGACGTGTTTTGCTGTTTGACGCTTTCACATCTTGCATCAACTTACTACTGAAATTATTTTATTGTCCATCATTAAAAATTGTCACATTGATATTTATGAATTTTATTATGCCACTAGACTTATTGATTTAAATTAACTTGAGAGTTCAACCAAAAAAAAGCTTGAGAGTTACTAGAAACCAAAAGAGGTATAGAGAGAGAGAGAGAGAGAGGAGTGATACGCCAATTCTACAATTTAGAGTTACAAGAAGAAGGAGGTTTTGCAATTTAAGGGAGGAGCCACGCCGGCAAGAGGCTAAGAAATTAATCAGGGAGTTGACACCAATGGGAGGAAAGAGCAAGAATGAAGCTGTTTATTTTTTTCAACCTTGTTTATGACTTGGTATGGTTCATGTTTATACCATTAGAAACAATTGTGTTTATTTTCTGGCCTTGTACTGGTACTCCAAATACCAATTGAATTGGCCGGTTCAGTACAAAATTGACTGCTTTACTTGTAACTCAATTAACACCCTTGATGTTTCCAACAGAGATCTATAGAGCTCAAATTCTTCCTCCTCTAACTAACGAATTATATATATCCCTATAAATCCCTTGACGTTAATCTTAAATCCAATAGAAAATTTGACTAATATGCATTTCTCAACATTAACAGCTTCTGTTAAAGCAATCGTGTTTGGTGTTTAACAATCAAAATGAAATCACTGCAATCAATTTTGTCATTTTTATTGCTAGTACGGAAAGTTGAATGGCCAGTTAATTCAACATATATGTTGAATTTTCTGCATAAAGATGAAGAGAAAATTTTATGCATAAAGATAAAGAAAACCACAAAAGTCGCATTCTCCTCACTGTATTCAGATCATAGAATATTGTACTGCACCAAATACATATGAATGGCCGAGATGAAACATTAAAAACTTAACTTATTATTTCAGCAGTCCGATAAGATAAAAATAATTTCTTAACTTTGTATCCTCTCTGGATAGGAAGGCTGAGACAATTGAAAGGGAGAGAGACATGATTGTCAGCTAAGGGTCCGTTTGGATATAACTTATTGTTGCTGAAAACTGATGATTGTTGTTGAAAACACTATAGCAAAATAATTTTTAAATATGTGAATAGTGCCGCAGGACCCATTTTTAATATTTTTCTTAATAAAGTGGCTGTGGGTCTCATGAACAGTGCATAAACAATGTTTTTTCTCATAAACAGTACTTTTTGTCCCATAAAGTCAACAAAAGAAAGCCAAAAAAAAAAGAAAAAAAGAAAAAAGAAAAAAGGAGAAAACGCAGACGCCAAATTAAGTTGTATCCAAACCAATACTAAGTTTCATCTTTCAAATTGTGAATATGATCGTTGCAACTTTTGAACCTTCTTGTCTAACTTTTGTCTTTGTTTCCCATTGGAAATTTGGAAACGGGATGCTTTATATTAGCAAAAGACTCGTGTTTATAGACACTAGTTTTACACATTGATTGGCTTTCATCTAGATACGTTGAACTTCATGAGCTCATCATTTTTGGCTTAGGAGCTTTCAGCATTTGAATCTGTTCATACAAATCTTCTTGTCTATTTTAGTATATCTATTTTTAAAAACATCGATATCAAGTGTATGCAGTGAGACATTGGCAGTTTCTTGAGTACAACCAATGTGTGGGGCTAATAGAATTTTACAAAAAATGGAGGCAAATGACCCTAATCAATGTTTCTAAATAGATCTTTGTGCTTGGAAACGATTTTTTAATTGGTAAAAAAAATATTCTCGAGAGAGTGGGAGATACGGTAGTAACAACGTCTTTACAACAAAAAAAGAGAAAACAAGTAACAAGTGAAAGACAAAAAGTTATATGCACAAGAAAAGAGGACAAGGAAACTGAAGAAAAATGAAAGGTAGAAAGTAACAAAAGTGCTACATCCAAATATAGAGATCAAAGTCTTTGAAGCACATCATGGCAGATTCAAACCCGTATGAATGCCTTCAACTTTTAAGTTGCCTTCTTCGAGTTCTTACAAATCAACATTGCATCTTCTCAATCACAACGTTTCCAACAACCACCCCGATTATAAGGCCACTAACAAATCCCGGGAGGATTATTGTCCTATCAAATTCAATGTGAAACCAAGAGTCTTGAACTTCTTTGATGCCTGAAGAGGGTAGAGGCGCTTGCTCATGATTTTCACATTTCTTTGATAATGGATTTCCACATAATCCTAAATTTCCAACAAATGAACTATTCTCAAATGTATCAAATTGTTTACCATGAGGTATAAGCCCTGTGAGTTGGTTATGCGAGACATTAAATGATGAGAGGAAAGTGAGTTGTGTTAGTTGCCAAGGTATTTGTCCCGAGAGCTTGTTTTGAGAAAGGTCAAGCGACTCAAGTGCTGTCAAGTCTCCTAGTGACAGTGGGATATGACCAGTGAGGTTGTTGTTGGAAAGGTTGAGCAATCGGAGGCCATTTAGATTCCCAATGAATTCTGAAACCTTTCCATTGAATTCGTTGCTTGAAAGATCAATAGCTGCAAAGACTTCGATGATCTTTGAATACATTATTTCCCTGCCTTTGTTTATTATTTTCATCGAGTAAGGGTAATATTGGACCACAACAAAACCACATGATAAAATACTTGTAAATTCCAGCATATATGTGAAGTTATCTGCATCAATTTTCTTCATAGACTTCCAACTTTGGAAATATTCAAATGGCAACTTACCGGTAAATTTATTTGAGGAAAGCTCAAGAATGTGCAGCTTGGGAGATGCAAAGATGGTTGTAGGACTACCCACTACACCATAAAGTCCATTACGTCGAAGAATTAGTACCCTGAGTTCCGAAAGTGTACCCAACCAAGAGGGAAAAACATCATTGAGCTGATTGCTTCCAAGATTTAGAATCTCTAGCATTTTGCAATTTGATAATGATCGTGGTAGGAGCCCCTCAAATTGATTTTGGCTCAAGTCAATCATCTTCATTCGACTTCCCGTTGCACATAGTTGAGGAATCGTGCCATGAAAGTTGTTGCCTTGAAGATTCAATATGCTCAAAGAGTTGCTAAAATTGCTCAAACAGTGTGGAAGTGTGCCCCTGAATTTGTTATTGGACAAATCAAGGGAATGAAGAGAACTAAGTTTGCAGATCAATGGTGAAACTTCTCCTTGGAGCATGTTGTCTGCAACCAAATAAACTAAGGTGGATGGTGGTGGAATTAGGGGTAATGCTTGTAGCATATTGGACCTCAGGTCCAAAATCTGCAGTTGAGGCCATGGAAAATTGTCCATATGCTGGTCAAAGCCTGTTAAAACGTTGTGAGAGAAGTTCACAATCATCAAAGTTTCCTTACTTGTGTTCCATACCCATTTGGGTATTTGGCCTTGAATATTGTTGTAGGATAGGTCTAGCCATTGCAACTGGTCTTGTTCGCGTAAGAAATTTGGGAAATGTCTCAAGTTGCATGAAGCCAATCCTAAAACCTCAAATTTATTTTGTGTTGCATTGGTGCTGGTTTTGGTGAGGAATGATATATTGTTCATTGATAGAAGTAGTGAGGTTAAAATTTTGAGGTTAATAAACATTTCCAGAGTCACTGTGCCACTCAAGTTGTTGGAGTAAAGGTTGAGTTCTTCAAGTTTCTTGAGTTCAAAAATTGAGATTGGAATTGAGCCTTGTAATTTATTAAACGGAAGGTGCAATGTAATTAACTGAGTCAAGTTGGCAAGCCAAGAAGGGATTCGACCCATTAATTGAGTACGGCTCAGGTCCAAATCACTAAGTTGGGTTAGATTTGCAAAGGATGATGGAATCTCCATTGTTAAATTGATTCCTTGAAGGCTTAAAGAAGTAAGTTTGCTCAACTTCCCAAGCCAGGACAAGGAAGAAGGGTTTGAGCTTCTAATAAAGCTTTGGCGGAGATTTAGAATTGTAAGTTGTGTAAGGTTACCAAATGAAGGTGGAATTGACCCAGATAATTGACAAGAACCAAAGTTTAAATAATTCAAGGAAATAAGGTTTGATAACGAGGAAGGTATTTGGCCCACAAAAAAGTTATTAGAGAGATCCAAAAGAGTAAGTTGAGAAAGGTTACCTAGTGAAGGTGGAATGTGACTTGAGAAATTACAATCCCGAATCCATAGTTCATTCAAGGAATTAAGGTTTCCAATTGAATCTGGCAGTTTTCCCGAGAAACTAGTACCACCGAGTGATAAAATTTTAAGGGGGTTGCTCGAGTAGAATTCAGGAAAATAGCCCATGAGATCTGGATTGTCATTTACCCAAAGATCCCGTAGATTCGGTAGCTTGAAAATTCCGGGAGGGAATTCTCCATGCAATCCGCAACCAATCAAATGAAGTGTCCTCAAACATGACAAATTCCCTAAGATTTCTGGCACTGGAGATGATATCTGAACGTTCCAGAGACTTAGATCTTTTAGCCTGGTTAAGTTTTGAACTAAACCTTGTAGACTTCTGAGATGTAGCTCATAATTATTTGACAGTCCAAGGAATGTCAACTTGGAAAGCTCTGAAATATTTAATGGAATTTGGCCAGAAAACGATGAAAAGGAGAGGTCGAGATATGTCAACCCAGAAAGACGGCTAAAACCAGATGGGATCTGAGAGGAATTGAAGTCATTATAAGCAAGATTAAGCCTTCGAAGATGAACAAGGCTGAAGAGGCTGCTGTTAGAGAGCATAGAACCATAGAGACAGCTGCTACTGAGGTCAAGGCCAATCACATGACCAGTCTCCTCGTTGCACTCCACACCATCCCATGAGCAGCAATCTGTGTCTACCCCTTCCACTTTCCAAGATGAGATATTCTTTGGTTCAAAGCAAGAATTCAGGTTCCAGTGAAAGCTTTGTTTGAATTGCAACAAGGCAGAGCTCTCATCATCATGGCAGAGTACTGGCTGCCTAGAAGCAAAACAGTTAGTGGCAATAGCATGCAACAGTGGAATTAAAAATAGCAAGCGTGTAGACATCAAGTAACACAAGAATGACGCCATCAATAACGTATCTTTAACAGTTTTTTTTTTTTTTTTTTTTTTTGAGAATGTATCTTTAAGAACTAACTTAAATATGCAAGGAAGTGAATTACATTGCTTATATAGACATGAATTGAAGTCATGATTTATCAAAATGAATACGTAAGGGCACACGTATTCAGGATATAACATATATTTGAGTGGCCTAGAGTGGACCCAATTCCTGGGAATCTCTTTACAAGTCAAGTCGTCTCCATTATCCCTGTGCATTCATGATTGAGCATCGATGTTTCTATTGTGGGTTAGGTGCTATGGTCTTTGTGGGCTGACCCACAAATATGTAAGTCTTTCTTTCTCCCCACGTTGATTGAGCACGGCAATCTTTGTCGCCCCACGTTTACTGGGCTTTGAAATTTGGAATGCATTTGTCGCCTCACGTTTACTCCACAAAAAATATTTTTACCAACTTATTTTACTAATCAATTTATTTTTACTATTATTTATGGACCTTATTGCACTTTTTAGTACTATTCATAAATCTCACTGTATTATTTCAACTAACTTTTACCTTTATCTATAGTACATTCAGCAAAAAGTTTTCAATTTCAACAAAATAAGCAGATTCCAAACAGACCTTAAGTTTTCCGTGCTAAAAACTTCAAGATGAAAAAGAACTTGAATTCATTAACATTTCAAGGTACAGTATTCCAATAGGGCACTTTAAAATGTACACGAGATCATTACTCTTTCTATACCGTGATTTATTTATAGAACAATATTTTGATAGATGCTAATATACGACTAGCCTCATCATGCTCTTTTTTTAGGGTTTAGTGTATGGTTTTGAAATTTGGATTGTTCAACAAACTGGAAAAAAAAAAAATTTTTAAGGCTTTTAAGATCAGACCAAAGTTGAACCAATGTCAAATCATGATGATATCATAATTTGTTAGGTTCTAAAGGTTTAGGAATTTATGTATTTAGACCTCTAATTTGTAATGTTGGCAAACCATGATCAAAACAATGTGCTTAGTCTTGTTTAGGCTTACTCAAAGTTGTTAAAATATTGTAAAGTTGGAATCGAGTGACTGCAGATGCATTGGGGCATTTTGGCCTGACTCGATCGATCGAAGGTTAGACTCGATCGACCGAAAGTCGGCCCAGATGTGTTTTCTGCAGAATTTCCAACTCAGCCCTAACTCTTTAAACGTTTAGGGTTTTATGTTTTTGCCCTAGGTATATAAGGCAAACCCTAGCCACGTTTTTTAGGGTTGCACAAGTTGTATTGTTGCTCATACATTGCGGTTTTGTGTAAATCTCTTGTGAGATCTAGAGGAGCTTTCCTTTACACAAAACTTAGGGTTTTCAAGATTGAAATTACTTCAACATATTGATGATCAACTTGGTTGCTACCATTGAAGCTTAAAGAATATCAAGTGTGAGTGCTTGTAGCTGATTGAAGGGATTCAAAGAAAGAAGTGGTCCGTGGACTCGGAGCCTGCGCGTGGTCGTATCAGGAAGTTTTACTGGTGGGTAGCATTAGGAAGTCAAGCGGGGAGCTTGTAAGTCCTTTTGTAAGAACTTCAATTCTTTCTTAGTGGATTCCGTTTTGCCTTGAGGATCGGTGGGTAAAATCCTCCCCAGGTTTTTCCGTGTGGTTTCCTGGGTGATCATATCTTGTGTTATTTATTTTCCGCTGCTTTATATGTTTTATATGCATGATATGATTATTTGATTGTTTTAACCTAGAATTGCTTAATTTGATTAAGTAACAACTTGGCTAATTAATCTAGGCTACGCAATCTGGTTATTTGTTAAGGGGTCTAAACCGTTCAAGTGGTATCAAAGCAGGTTGCTCTTTTGTTTGAGATTTTTATCTCTGAGCTGATCCTTGACCCCGGTTGTCATGGAGCATGAACACTCTCTGTTTGTTCCTCCTCACTTTGATGGGAACAACTATGCTTTCTGGAAAGTAAGGATGAAAGCATTCCTGAAATCCATTGATGAGAGGGTGTGGAATTCCGTTGAATACGGATGGGAGAAGCCCACTACTCCTGTGAGTGAGTGGCAAACTTCTGAAAATGAAGCAACAGGCTTCAATAGCAAAGCTATGAATGCCATCTTCAATGCTGTTTCAATAGAGGAATTTAAGAGGATCTCTAATGTTGAGGTTGCTCATACTGCTTGGAAAATCCTCCAAACTGTGCATGGAGGGTGTGGAATTTCGTTGAATACGGATGGGAGAAGCCCACTACTCCTGTGAGTGAGTGGCAAACTTCTGAAAATGAAGCAACAGGCTTCAATAGCAAAGCTATGAATGCCATCTTCAATGCTGTTTCAATGGAGGAATTTAAGAGGATCTCTAATGTTGAGGTTGCTCATACTGCTTGGAAAATCCTCCAAACTGTGCATGAAGGCACAAAGGCTGTTAAAATAAACAAATTGCAGCAATTAACTTCTAGGTTTGAAAGCATTAGAATGTCTGATGATGAAACCTTTGATGAGTTTTATGCTAAACTTAATGATATTGTTAATTCTGCCTTTAATTTGGGTGAAGTCTATGATCAACCTAAAGTTGTTAGGAAGATACTTAGATCCTTAACTGAAGACTTTAGACCCAAAGTGACAGCCATTACTGAAAGTAAGGATGTTAACTCCATCCCTGTGGATGAGCTTGTAGGATCTCTTCAATCCTATGAGTCTGACTTACCCAAGACTATCAAATCCAAATCAATGGCACTTAAGTCTGTTGATGATGTTGAAGCTGTTGGACTTGATGATGAGCTCTCTCCCACGGAGATAGCTTACCTTGCCAAGAACTTTAGAAATTTTTCTCAGAAACACTAATAGAAAGGCAAGGAATACCAACACTGTTGAACCTAGAAACTTTAGGAAGAATGACCCCACTAAGGTTAATAATTTTGAAAAACCTAGAGAACAAGTAGGTCAATCTTCAAATAACTCTTTGGGTCCTCAGTGTTTTGGTTGTCAAGGGTATGGTCATGTCAAATCTGAATGTCCTACTTTCTTGAGAAATAAGGGTAAAGCTATGGCTGTAACCCTTAGTGATAATGAGGCTTCCGATGATGAGTCTGGTTGTGATGAGGATGGAAACTTCATTGCTTTCACTGCTACTGCTGTAGTCAATGAAAGCATATCTGTTGAGGAGAACCCTGCTGATGGGGAACTCTCTGAAGATGCAGATCTTCAAGAGGCCTACAACAAACTTTGCAAAATTGCTGCAAAGGATGCTATGAAAGTTGATTTAGGCCTGAAGAAAATCGATGCTCTTGAGCTTGAAAAGAAAAATTTGCTTGTAAAACTGTTTGATGCTAATGATCTTTTGAATAATGTTAAATCTGAAAACATGCTTTTGCTTGATAAAGTTAGAACTTTGGAACATAATTTATCTGTTGCTAGATCTGCGAGTTCTAAACTTGATCACATGCTGAATGTTCAAAAGTATCCTTCTGATAAAGCTGGGTTAGGATATGTTGAAAGCATCTTTGATTCTGGACCCCATTCCACTGTCTTTGTTCCTTCTTCTTCTTCTGTACCTTCCGTGAGTGAGGTTGTGAGTGAAACTATTAAACCCCCTGTGAGTGAGGTTGTTAAACCTGTAGAAGTTTCTCCACCTAAGAAGATTAGGGTAGACTTAAGAGAATCCAAACCTAAGGAGCCTACCAAACCTAAAGACAAGATGCATGGTAAACCTACTTGGGTTTGTCATTATTGTGGTAAGTCTGGACATATCCGTCCTAACTGTTACAAGCTTCAAGCTGATAAGAAAGCAAAAAGACCAAAAGTGCATGTGCCTCAAGCACAAGATCCTATGGCACTAATTGGAGAATTGGTAAAGGCGTTAAACCTTTATTCCAATTCTGGAGTTAGGAATCACTCTAAAGTGAATAAGAACTCCAATGCTCGAGGTGCATCTAAAAAGTTTTGGATGCAAAAGACTCGAACTAACTGAGTCTTTCTGACATGGTCCTTGTGCTTCATTGCTCTATTCTGTTGTGACCATTGTTCTTTGGTTTTTGTTTTTTTTGTTCTAGGACTTGCATTGCATTACATACATGCATTTCATTCTAGGATTTATTTGTTTTTCTCTTTTAATAATATTAAAAAAAAAAAAAAAAGGGAAAAGGAGAAAGCAAAAACTATGTTGGATATAATTTTTCTTGATTTTTGAAAACAAGGTTGGTCAATCTTTTTACACATATCATGTCTTGTGTACCTTGTTTAACTTTGATGAGCTTATTTACTGCACTTGACTAGTTGAAACTTTGTAGTGCATGTTGTGTGGGAAAGATGTGTGTGGTTTTTAATCATTTTGCCTTAATCATGAAGTCACATGTTATTGACTGAAGGACTTGATCCTTTTGAGAAAGGCATAAATAACCATCTCACCACTGTTCTCTAGCCAATCATGAACATCTTAGTGCATATAATAAGATTTTGTGCTCGAGAAAGTGTAGCACATGCACAAAAAGAACATAAGGTGTAGCCTCAAATTAAATTAAAAACTAGTGTGTACTATTAGGCTTGATGCCAATTCACTTAATTCAAACCGGTGTGTACTATTAGGCTGAATGCCATTTCACATAAATAAGAGGCAAAAATGCAAGAAACTTACATGATTGCAAGCTTTTGATCTAGGAGATGTGGGAGTTATAGGATGTAACTCTTTAGGTGATAGTCTCTTTTAAATTATATGTGATGAATTGTGTAGACTTTGTGTTTGATTGCTATTCACATATCACCTCACATGTATCTCAAATTTTTGCTAGTTTCACACACTACACAAGTTACTCTTTGTTAAATACTGTACATGCTAGTGTGTGTGTTTTTGGTCTGACCAACCAAGTTTGAAAATATCTTGAGATTTGTGCACAACATATTTGTTGCTTGAGAAAATTAATTGGGAGGATGATTGAAACTTGTATTTGAGAAAATTGGGTTTAAAAATTTGGGTTTTTGAAAAAGCAATCCATCTCATACTCATGCATTTTGATTTAATTGTTCAAAGGCTTTGAGGAGTTGTTTTCAAAATTAGGTTTGCATTTTTCAAAACTGTGATTTTTCTCAAAATTTAGTGAGCCTCTGCCCATTTCGATCGATCCAGTGTGTTTTTCGATCGATCGAAAAAGTGTCTCAGAATGTGTTAAAATGACTGTCACATTCGATCGATCGAATGTAATTTTCGATCGATCGAAGATCGTGAAGAAGCTTTTTTAAAAGGTTGAAATCTGACTTTTCAAAGAACTATTTCAAACTGTTCAAACTTTTCCTTTTCTCTCTCCAACAAGGCAGGCTCACTTGGTCAATTTTTTGTCGTTTTCTTCCAGATTTTTTGCAAGAAATCTCTTTCCTCAAGCCGGTATGTCTGTTTTGCCCTTCCTTTTCAATTTATTTTCACATTTACATGCATTTTTTCATGCATTGAAGGGAGTTTTTCGGAACTTTTCTTTTTGGGATTTATGATGATTCTGACCCAATTGTGTGAAATTGATCAATGGGTTTTGATGGGGACACACTATAAACAAGTTCTTAATAGTTTAATTTCATCAATTTTGAGTTTTGTGAACAATTGAAAATTCTAGGGTTTATAATTGATTCGAATTGGGGTTTTTTGTGAAATTGAGTTTAATTGATGAAATTGGCTTTGTGTATTGATGTATTTAGGCATTATAATCATTGTATTGTGTTGTGTAATGCTTAATTCATCAATTTGGTACAAAAATTTTTCAAGTGGTTCTCAAATTTTTAGGGTTTTTGTTAAGAAACTCTATGTTCAAGCCAATTTTGTGAAATTGAACTTAATTTGAATTGTGCTTACTGCATTAGTTCATGCATCATAACATTGTGATTGTTCATGCATCATATAGATTTTTATTCTATATTTTTTTTTTGCTAACTTGCAGTCTGCCCTTGGTTTTGTTTTTGTTCTGATTGTTCTTGTTGTTTTTCTCTTTGTGTCTCTGTCCTTTCCTTAGCACCATGCCTAGGAAGACTAGAGCTCGTAGGACTATCCCCACTCCTACTCCTTCCCCCCCTTCCTTTGACCGAGATAGGTTTCCTAGTGAGAAAAAGCAAGAGATCTATGAGACTTTAAACCTTAAGAGAAAAATTTGGGCTGAGCGTTCTGTCTTGTTAGATGAGCTTGATCCTGCCATTAGGGCAAATTTTGAGCGTAGGGGATGGTTGCCTTTGTTAGCTGTGTCTGACCCTCCACCTCCGGCTACCTTGATTAGAAAGTTCTTCTCGAACATCTCTATCCACATCTATGATTCCAACACTCTCATTAGGAGTTGGATACGAGGTGTAGAGTACTCCATTACTCCTCAGGTAGTGGCTGATGCTCTTGAGGTACCGTTGGTTAGCCATCCTGTCTATCCCTATGATGAGTCTCCAGAGTTGAGTGATGTCATGTCTTACATCACTGGGTCTTCTATCCAGTGGGGTTCTGATCCTCGGATCACCTCCGCTGAGCTTACTGAGTCTATCTATCTCTTCTTTAGGATAGCTTGTCACTCTCTCTGGCCCATTTCTCATCTGCACACCATTCCTCTTGAGAGGTGTGTATTTTTGTATGCTCTTATGACTGATGCTCCTATTAGTTTTCCCCATCTTTTTCTTCGTTCTTTAAACGAAGTTTATAGGAGTTCATCTACAGCTCATGCCCTTGTTCATCCTATTTTCATTCATAGGATTTTACTTTATCTTGGTTTAGAGGATTTCCCTGCTTCTGAGCCTGTTCATGTGATAGCTTCCATCGGTGCGTCTTTTCTTAGACAGAGGGCTGCTCATCTTCGAGCTGGTTCTAAACACCCTAGGTCTGAGCCGTCTAGTAGCGCTCCTCCTCCTCCTTCTTCTTCTACAGGTCCTGCTAGTGAGGCTGTTCCTAATCCTGTAGGTGCTGCTGCTGTTCCTCCACCTCCTGCGGCTGACTTCGATGTTCGTCGTACTTTGGAGACTGTCATGACCGTTCAGGCGGCTCATGGTCAGCTTTTGGTGGATCTGTTCGATGAGATTCGTGCTCTGAGAGCGGATTTGGCGCATCTTCGTTCCTCCTCACCACCTCCTTTTGATGATGGCCTATGATGCCCTTTGGCATTCCGTCACAAAAAGGGGGAGTAGAGATTTGTTGACTTGTAGAGGAGTTTTTGTAGTTAGGGGGAGATATTTTTGTTAGCATGGGATATTTTTGTTAGTTTGTGGAGTTTATTAGATTGTATCTAGGTGCTTCACTTTGTATATCATTTTTGGGGATATTCATGTTAGGGGGAGTAACATTGATTGATATATTGACATACATTTCTTTATTTGATTCTTGTTGTCTTATGATTCACTGCTTATTGATTTATATTTCTGAGTTGATTCATTGATATATATCTTTATTTTGTGTTGTGTGAATCTTACAAGAATGTTATACCTGTTTATATACTATTTCCTGCCACACATGCGTTTATGTGTTTGTTGAGTATTTTAGGAATATACAGGTTGATTCAACAAAACTGCTGTCTACACTTGCAACTGATGGATAGTAGTTAGGGTTGAATTTTAGTTTATGAGCATTATTTTGTAAAGGGCTTTTTACTTGTAAACTTTGAGCTTTTAATTTGTGTTTTGTCACGGATTGCCAAAGGGGGAGTTTGTTAGGTTCTAAAGGTTTAGGAATTTATGTATTTAGAACTCTAATTTGTAATGTTGGCAAACCATGATCAAAACAATGTGCTTAGTCTTGTTTAGGCTTGCTCAAAGTTGTTAAAATATTGTAAAGTTGGAATTGAGTGACTGCAGATGCATTGGGGCATTTCGGCCTGACTCGATCGATCGAAGGTTAGACTCGATCGATCGAAAGTCGGCCCAGATGCGTTTTCTATAGAATTTCCAACTCAGCCCTAACTCTTTAAACGTTTAGGGTTTTATGTTTTTGCCCTAGGTATATAAGGCAAACCCTAGCCACGTTTTCTGAGTTGATTCATTGATATATATCTTTATTTTGTGTTGTGTGAATCTTACAAGAATGTTATACCTGTTTATATACTATTTCCTGCCACACATGCGTTTATGTGTTTGTTGAGTATTTCAGGAATATACAGGTTGATTCAACAAGGCTGCTGTCTACACTTGCAACCGATGGATAGTAGTTAGGGTTGAATTTTAGTTCATGAGCATTATTTTGTAAAGGGCTTTTTACTTGTAAACTTTGAGCTTTTAATTTGTGTTTTGTCACGAATTGCCAAAGGGAGAGTTTGTTAGGTTCTAAAGGTTTAGGAATTTATGTATTTAGAACTCTAATTTGTAATGTTGGCAAACCATGATCAAAACAATGTGCTTAGTCTTGTTTAGGCTTGCTCAAAGTTGTTAAAATATTGTAAAGTTGGAATCGAGTGACTGCAGATGCATTGGGGCATTTTGGCCTGACTCGATCGATCGAAGGTTAGACTCGATCGATCGAAAGTCAACCCAGATGCGTTTTCTGCAGAATTTCCAACTCAGCCCTAACTCTTTAAACGTTTAGGGTTTTATGTTTTTGCCCTAGATATATAAGGCAAACTCTAGCCACATTTTTTAGGGTTGCACAAGTTGTATTGTTGCTCATACATTGCGGTTTTGTGTAAATCTTTTGTGAGATCTAGAGGAGCTTTCCTTTACACAAAGCTTAGGGTTTTCAAGATTGAGATTACTTCAACATCTTGATGATCAACTTGGTTGCTGCCATTGAAGCTTAAAGAATATCAAGCGTGAGTGCTTGTAGCTGATTGAAGGGATTCAAAGAAAGAAGTAGTCCGTGGACTCGAAGCCTGCGCGTGGTCGTGTCAGGAAGCTTTACTGGTGGGTAGCATTAGGAAGTCAAGCGGGGAGCTTGTAAGTCCTTTTCTAAGTCCTTTTGTAAGAACTTCAATTCTTTCTTAGTGGATTCCGTTTTGCCTTGAGGATCGGTGGGTAAAATCCTCCCCAGGTTTTTCCGTGTGGTTTCCTGGGTGATCATATCTTGTGTTATTTATTTTCCGCTGCTTTATATGTTTTATATGCATGATATGATTATTTGATTGTTTTAACCTAGAATTGCTTAATTTGACTAAGTAACAACTTGGCTAATTAATCTAAGCTACGCAATCTGGTTATTTGTTAAGGGGTCTAAACCGTTCATAATTAATTTAATATAAAATAAATATATAAAAATTAACAACATTGACTAAAAATTAAAAACTATTTAAAGAAACAAACTTCTCAGTCCTCTCTGTATTGCAAAACCCATTTTCGGTCTCTTTCTCTCTCTTAGAGCCAGTTTGGTAAGACATTTTAATTAAACAACAATTTTCAGTGTTTAAATTTTAAAAATTGTGGGCTCTAAAAAAAACATGTTAAGTAGAGGATTTTATTTAAAAGTATTTGAATTACATTTCTCATTTTAGGGTGTTTGAACACTGAATTTAGAAAACTTCTCTTACCAATTTTCAATTTTTGAGTGACAATACTGATTGACATTGTTGTAAATATTTTAAAAAGCATAGGACACACTGAATTGGCAGCACATTAAACCGTCTATCTCTCTCTTTCTTTCACATGCTCTCTCTCTCTCTCCCTTTTTCTTTCTTTCTTTCACACTTATCTTTATCTTCTCTCTTTCTTATTTCTTTCTTTCACACTTATCTAACCCTTTTTTTATTTTTCAGCGTGTTTGTCTTTAACATTCCAGATAAATGTAGTTTTTATGATTATTAATTAATAATTTGTGATTATGATTTATTCCGCTATTATTCCCTTGATCTTTTGGCCCATTGATCCAAATGAGTTATTTAGTACAAAAACAAAGAGTCTAGAATTAATAAACCGTAAAAAAAGAAGAAGAAAAAAATTACTTCACAATATCAAAAATTAAGAATAAATAAATAAATAACTAAAAAAATATAGACAATTTTACATTTTGTACCTAATAATATTCTTACAAGAATTTTTAAAGGGTTAACAAAATATAAGAATAACTTTCAATAATATTTAAATTATATATGTAGGAATTATACTATGCGTCTTAATGTATATCTTTTAAATATATCCATGCATATACATGGGATTACAAGATAGTATATATTAATAGTCAAAGTTTAGAAGAAATCCAATTAGATTTTCATTGGATTCTCAATTTCGTGCCACATGTCCCATTTAATTTTTAATTTTGTGCTAAGTAAATTATTGAGTGTAAAAATTGAAGAGTCTAAATCCAATTAGATTCAAAATTAGATTTCAATTGGAATCTAATTTTCTGTCATGTGTCCATTTAAGTTTATGATTTTTGTGACAAATGAATTATTGTGTGCAAAAATCGAAGAGTCTAAAACCAATTAAATTTAAAATTATATATATATATATATATATATAAACATATGATTTAAAAAAAGTGTAAGCTAATATTATGTATAATTTGAACATTTTCTAAAAAAAATGTATAACTTGAACTATATTATTGTAATTATTTTTAATTGCACCTGTGCATATGCAAGAGACTACATACTAGTTAAATATAATGATCCACAGTTGGTAAAAAGAAAGTAAAAATGTAGCTCTTTACATAGTAGTCTATCTGAGATTATTTACAATTATTATTATTACCTTTTTTTTTATGCGAATTATTATAACTTTTTGATATCTAAACAACGACAATGCTGTTTGTATACTCTATCTCTATTGACATAACATTTCAAAGTTTATCTATCAACAAAGAAAAAATAAATAAATAATCCCCCTCAAAAAAAAAAAAATAAACAAAGAAAAAATAATAAACAAACTTGTTGCAGTTCTCTAGTAATGTTTTTTTGCCATAGAACATCGATCCGTGTATTAACAAATTGTCTCCGTGTATTAACAAAGAAAACGAAAACTTATTAGAGTTCTAGTAAAAATATAGGATCATGTTTTTCATTGTTGAATGATAATTTTGGTGTAAAACTCATGTTTGGAAGCTTCTGAATTTGTAAGGATGATGTGTACAACATGACTTATGTTTTATAATATCCAATAAAAAATCATCACATCAACTTTTTATTAATAACTTCTCAAAAAACTCTTAATTAAGTTGAGTTTTCATATAAGTATTAGAATTGATTGGTGTATTTTGTACCTATTACTTAATATATAATATGATGATGTGACATGATTAAACTTAGGTTTTACACCACAACCTTATAAAATTTAATCTCTTAGTCTACTATTATTAGTAAACCAATTTTTTTAATGTTTTCAATTTATTATGTTATGTTATCAGAGGTTCCTTCATGATTGAGCATGGATGTTTCTCTTGTCAATTCCGTGTAATGGTCTTTGTAGACCCACTCTAGTTTGAAGCTTTTGGTTCTTGTCATATAGGCTGGGTTTGGATCCAGCTTTTACGTTTGTGTTTACATTTTTTTACTTTTTTTTTTTTTTTCCCTGCTGCTGTGCACTCTTTTATGGGACAATGGATACTGTTTATGTGAACAGTAGCCAACAATTGTTGACTTTTCAGACCTTTTATCAGTTTTTGAATTTTGTGAACAGTATATGGGACTCACAAATTTCATTTTTCAGTAACTTTTTCAATAAAACTAGGTCTCACGGTACTATTTGCACATTTAAAAATTATTTCACTACCATGATTTCAGTTTTCAGTTTTCAATTTTAGTAAAATAAGTTCTATCCAAATGGATTCTACAGTATTTCGGCATGAAAGGTGGCGCGCCATACAACAAATTTATTGGTCTTTCTTTCTTCCCACGTTGGATGACTCACTGTTTTTTGTTGGGAAGTCTAGGCACTCTAGAGCACGGCAATGTTTATAGCCCACCGTTTACTCAGGCTTTGAAATTTGGTTCTTGTCATATAGTGTTTCGGCATGAAAGGTGCCGCGCCATACGACAAATTTATCGGTCTTTCTTTCTTCCCACGTTGGATGGCTCACTGTTTTTTGTTGGGAAGTCTAGGCACTCTAGAGCACGGCAATGTTTATAGCCCACCGTTTACTCAGACTTTGAAATTTGGTATGCATCGGTTCACAACTTCAAATCAGCCAACTTTAAAGGTTGCTGTGCTAAAAACTTCAAAATAAAAAAGAACTTGAATTCCTTTTTTTTTTTTTTTACAAGATTGAATTTCTAATCTAGCCTAATGTAAGTGTATATATATGTGAAGTTCTTTCCTGGTGACTTGAACCCCGGCCCTTGCCCTCTACACCCCACAAGCACTTATACTTGTGAAGTAACCATCGTAGCAAGGGTGTTTACTTTAAAATCTCCATAATCATCTCTTTTGATTGGAAAAATATTGCCAGTCTGTATTGATGATTGTGTTCAATAAATACCGTCCACTTCATGATTATTGTTTTTTATTAATAGGTCAATACACCAATTAATTTTTTGTATAATTGTAGATTAAACTCCAAATTTCTTATTCTATAACAAAAATATGGGGTAGAGTGCCCGTTTGAAGTGGCAAAGAAAGTGTAGACTAAGAAAAAAAAATAGATGGTAAAACTTTTGTGAAAATGATTTCAATTATATTTCTTGGATTTTTTTCTTATAAAATTTTTTAGAGTAAGGAAGAAACAAATTCCATGAATAAGTTCACCACCCTAAGAAATCCACCCAAGGACGACATAATAAACGATAAGCAATGATTACCACTTAAATGAATTAACCTAAAGAAACAAAGTAAGATCATCTTGCCACGTTTTTTTTTTTTTTTTTTTTTTTCTTTCGTTTCACAACCTAAAGACTGATTTCACTCAAATAACGCTCACTATTTTGTGATTTTCATTCATATAAAAGCTATGAATTATATAGGGAGAGGCAATTAGGGAGGACTAACTCATTAAAATTAAACCTTCAGGCCCATTTATAAAGCCTATGACTATGAGGAAACCTAACTTACAATCTCTTCTCAAAAGGGTCTCATGTATATCATGTGTATGCAGTGAGACACTGGCAGTTTGTGAGTTCTACCAATGTGTGGAGTCACGGGATTTTACAAAAAATTGAGGCAAATGACCCTAATCAATGTTTCTAAATAGATTTTTGTGCTTGGAAATAAGTTCAATTGGTAAAAGAAATATTCTTAAGAGAGTGGGTGATACGGTAGTAAAAACGTCTTTACAACAAGAAAAGCAAGGTTTTCAGACCCAACCAGACAGTACGGTCCAACCCGGTTAACCTCAAACCCCTCAACATCACGGTTCTGTTAACCACTAAAACCGTTCTATACCAAAAAGTCAGGAAACCGTTCGAACCGGGGTTGAACCTCACGGTTCTCAGAACGGTGAACAGTTCTCACGATTCCTCCCACAGAAATCTTCACTAAAAATGGCCAATAGCTGGGCTCGTTCATCTTCACCAAAAGCTCAAACCTTAGATAGATGTTAGATCTACCATCGATAGATCAGTTTGCTTAGGAAGAAAGCTTAAAAAGGAAGAGATGTGTGCCAGGGGCAGTGCCAACTTATGGCTAGGGTGGTCCCATGACCACCCTCACTTGAAAAAAAAAATTATACATAATAATTTAAAATTTTATATTTATCTACCTTTAAAAAAAAAATTTGGAACACCCTAAATTTTTTTTATACCAATAAAATTAAATTTTGGTCTATAAGTTGAGCAACTTAACAATATATTAGGGTGTTTCAAGCAAAAAGAACCACATGCTTTTATATTTTTTTTAAGTCTATACTACAGCTTTACTTTTAGTTTTTGTTTTACCTAACACATTGTCATTGTATGGCTACTTTTCCTCAAAAACATTATAATATATATTATACAACTAATTAGTCAAAGTCACATAAATTTAGCTTTCTTCATTGTACAACAACTTTTCTTTTTTCTTTTTCCGATAATTTTGATTAGAAAAAAATAGTAGTTTTAGTTAATTAAGTGAATAAACTTAAAAAGTTACTTAATTTTTATATAACATTAATTAATTCATTATATATATATATATATAATAAACTTTTTATTTTTATGATTATAATTAAACATGTGATTTTCTATTCTAAGGAAATTTGATTAAATTTACACTAAAAGTGTCACTAAATATTATGTTTTTACATTTTGCTATCATATTATTAGTAATAAACTTATTATATTTTTATTTATATAATTTAAAATTTTATTAATTATATTATTTATGATGTCACCAATTCGACCATCGGTCGGATCTCGGTCCAACCAAAAAACTAGTAACCAGTCCCTTTTTTGGCTCTTTTACCGTACTGGTTTATAAAACTATGGAAAAACCCCCAAAAAAAGAAAAAGAAAAAAAAAAGGCCCAAACCAAATGCCAATAGAAAAGCCCAATATAAGATCAATTTCATCTCAGACTGAGACTATCACTACTCCAACACCAACACGATTACGTTTTTAATTCAACAAATATTAAAAAAAAAAATAATCCTCACTGCCTCAGTGCCTCACGAATTCACAAGTCATTAAACAATTTAAACTAAAAATAAATCAAACCTAAAGGCTAAAAGGAAATAAGAAACTCACTTACTCTCCCCAGCCATCGCCGTCCATCCCTGTTCAACAACACTAACAACAACCATGATTGAACTTCACAAGCTTTATGTTGTAAAATTTTATGTATTTGCGTGTTTTTTTTATTGTTGTTGTTGTTGTCAATATATAAATTTTTATTTTTATTAGATTGTGTAATTTATACTTCTTGAGGAACACCCTGAAAAAAATTCCTAAAGCCGCCACTGACGTGTGTTCTGATCTACTTGTTGTATAAGAGACTAAGAGGTGAGATTCTTCAAAAAAGAGAAAAGAAATAGAGACAGCGAGGATAGGAGAAAGACAAGTTGGGAAGAGATCCAACGTGTTTGTGTTTCTTAGTTGTGTGGGGATGAGATAGAGATGAGATCTTTTATATTTTTTAAACAAAAAATTCCACAGCCACACACCTGTTTTCATGTTACTTTGACATGTTTTTTTAGTTTTGACAAATGTGTTTTAGACTTTTAGCTGAATAGTTGCTACAATTTCAAACTTTAATATATATAGTTTTTTTTTTTTAATGAAATAAACTTTACTTTTTGAAGGCCTTTGAATGTATATAAATATAATACGTGTAATGTTCCCATCAAAAATAAAAGTTAAAAAATACGTGTAATGTTATTAATAGTTTCAACTCTGTGCTACGAATGAATAGAATATCTTATATATTAGTAGTTTGGCTAATATATTAATAGTTTGGCCAATTATATTAGTAAATTACAAATTTAGTAGAATGTCTTAAATGATTAGAGGATGTTTATTAATCTTTGTAGTAAATTATGAGAAATATCTTCTAATCTTTAATCAAGATATATTTTTAACATCTTTAAATACTGTTTTTGTTAAGGTTGTTAAAATTTACATAATTAATTTATTTATTTTCAAATTAATCAATTATTAAATTAATTATGACATCATCACGGTCTGACCTCGATCCGATCTCGGTCGAACCTTAAAAACCTTGAACCTCTTCCTTTTATAGTTCATTAAACGATCCAAATTTAAAAACCATGAAGGAGAAAACAAGTGACAAATGTCAAGTGACAAGTGAAAAGTGAAAGACAAAAAGTTATATGCACAAGAAAAGAGTACAAGGAAACTCAAGAAAAATGAAAGGTAGAAAGTAACAAAAGTGCTACATCCAAATACAGAGATCAAATTCTTTGAAACACATCATGACAGATTCAAACCTGTATGAATGCCTTCACCTTTTAAGTTGCCTTCTTCAAGTTCTTACAAACCAACATTGCACCTTCTTAGTCACAACGTTTCCAACAACCACCCCGATTATAAGGCCACTAACATAACCGGGGAGGATTATTTTCCAATCAAATTCAATGTGAAATCAAGAGTCTTGAACTTCTTTGATGCCTGAAGAGGGTAGAGGTGCTTGCTCATGATTTTCTCATTTCTTTGATAATGGATTTCCACATAATCCTAAATTTCCAGCAAATGAACTATTCTCAAATGTATCAAATTGATTACCATAAGGTATAAGCCCTATGAGTTGGTTATGCGACACATTAAATGATTTGAGGAAAGTGAGTTGCGTTAGTTGCCAAGGTATTTGTCCTGAGTGCTTGTTTTGAGAAAGGTCAAGTGACTCAAGTTCTGTCAAGTCTCCTAGTGATAGTGGGATATGACCAGTGAGGTTGTTATTGGAAATGTTGAGCAATTGGAAGCCATTTAGATTCCCAATGAATTCCGAAACCTTTCCATTGAATTCGTTGCTTGAAAGATCAATAGCTGTGAAGACTTCTATGATCTTTGAATACATTATTTCCCTGCCTTTGTTTATTATTGTCATCGAGTAAGGGTAATATTGGAGCACATTAAAACCACATGATGGAATACTTGTAAATTCCAACATATATGTGAAGTTATCTGCATCAATTTTCTTCATATACTTCCAACTTTGGAAATTTTCAATGGCAACTTACCAATAAATTTATTTAAGGAAAGATCAAGAATGTGCAACTTGGGAGATGCAAAGATGGTTGTAGGACAACCCACTACACCATAAAGTCCATTACGTCAAAGAATTTGTTAGGACATATGTGAATCATGTTAAGAACATATGTCATTTAGATTGTCATTACAGAATAAGTCCAATTGTGTATTGGGGTAAGAGTTCAGCTGTAGGTTGGTATAAGGTACTGGGATTCCTTTACTTGTAACCACTTGTTGTGATAATAGTGGATTCTTGGGAGTGGTAACCTTAAAATCACTCAGTGGGATTTTTGCCTTGGAGGTATTCCCCATTCGTAAACAAATCACCGTGTCAACTTTATTTTCCACTGCATTTAACTTAGTTGGTGATTTATTTGTACTACCACGCGTATTGCATGTTAATGAACTTAATTAATTCACTTGGCTAATTAATTGGTTAATTCATCACAAGAGGTCAATACATTCTTGGCCTATCAATTGGTATCAGAGCAGGTACACTCTGATTAGGGTTAATCTTTGTTGTGTAATCCATTGACCCCTATTGTCATAGATAGAGGACAATCGTTAATTATACCTCCTTAATTTGATGGCATTAATTATGCATACTAGAAAATATGCATGAGAACTTTCTTGCAGTCATTAGATAAAAAAGTGTGGCAAGCTGTAGAGATTGGCTGGACTAAGCCAAAGGAAGCGCCGACCGATTGGGATGATGCTAAAATCAAGGTAACAAACTTTAATAGCAAGGCATTGAATGCTTTATTCAGTGCGGTCACAAATGAAAAGTTCAAGAAGATATCCTCTACTGAAACTGCAAAGGAAGCATAGACCATCCTCCAGACAACCTATGAAGGAACTAAGGCTGTCAAGGATTCAAAGCTTTAGAGGCTTACTATAAGCTTTGAAGAAATTAAGATGGAGGAGGATGAGTCGTTCAATGAGTTCTATGCGAAACTCAAGGACATAGTGAACTCAGCCTTTAATCTTGGGGAAACCATTCTCGAACCCAAGATAGTTAGAAAGGTGCTCAGATCTCTACCTGAGAGATTTCATGCCAAGATCACCGCTATTGAGGAATCAAAGGACATTGACAAAATTCCTTTGACAGAGCTTGTTGGCAATCTGTAGACCTATTAGTTGGGTTTGACAAGGATTGGAAAATCGAGTAAGGGAAAAAGCATGGCATCGAAGGTCAAGAACAATGACACAGATGAGTCTTCAAACAATGAAGATTCTAAAATGAAATCCTACATCACGAGGTAGTTCAAAAAGTTCATGAAGAATGTCAATGGTAAAAGATTTGATAAGGACCGAAAGCAATCCAATTCTTCACAGTTTAAGAGCCAAGACAAAGGGAAGAAGGATGCTAGGGATGACGGTCAGTACACTGTTCCTTTAGGACCGAAGTACTTTGGATGTCAAGGTTTTGGTCACATGAAACAAGAGTGCCCAACGTATCTCAAGACCATTGGGAAAAGCAAGGAACTTGCTGCTACTTTGAGCGACACTGAGCTTGAGGATGATTTGGATAATGAAGATGATGGAATCCTAAATGCCTTCACTGCCACTGTAAATCCCACTGAAGGGATTGTTGAAGAAGTGGATGAAGAAGAGGACTTGGTGGAGTCTAAATTTGAGAAGATGGATGAACAAGATAACATCCATACAGCCTATGCTAAATTGTACAAGGTCTCCAAAAAGTGTGAGAAGTTGTATAGGTTAACCACCAAGAAGCTCAGTGATGTGGAGCTTGAACGAGAAGAAATCTTTACAAAGTTTGATGAAGCTAATCATACCATTGGAGCGCTGTGGTTTGAGAACAATTTCTTGGCCGAGAGAACCAAGAAGCTTGAAGCAGAACTGTTTCAAGTCTGAACTCAGCTGGGGAGGACTTTAAGTGCAAAGCTTGATGAGATGCTTAACTTTTGAAAATATGCTTCTGATCGAACAGGTTTAGGGTATGATTTCTCTTCTCTTAGTATTGCTTCTTCTAGTACTACTGTGTTTGTTTCACCTGCTAATAATGTTGAATCTGAGAACAATGATGTGAAAACTATTTTAGCTAGTGAGAACATAGACAAGGGTAAATCTATCATAGGAGCGCCCCCTAAGCTTAATAAGAAAGAGACTAAAAACCCTAGGGCTAAGAAGGGCAATAACCAAAAGTCTAAACAGAAGAAGCAACATTACTGTCATCACTGTGGAGCGACTGGACATACTCAACCTAATTGCTATAAGTGGCTAGCCACTCAACAAAGTAACAGCATGATCTCGTCGGGAAACCAGAATCAGTTTCCACCCTCTTTTGCTCTTCTTGGAGATCTTCTCAAAGCCCTCATATTCCTTTCGAACTTGAACGATTTCAATTCTTCCCCCTCACCGCAAGATCAATGGTTCACCAAACGAAAAGGTTCTTCCAAGGTGTGGAAGGAAAAAGGCTCTAAGTGATTTAGTCACTTTTCTCTCTCTCCCTCTATTTTTGTGCTTGCATAACTTATGTGTTTTGCTTTCCTGCTTTTGAGTCAATCTAGTTTTTATGCTATACTTTGTTTGACATATTTTTGTTTGTTTGTTTTTAGTTTTGCTTTATTTTGTTTTTTCATAAAAAATAATAAAAAATTTTGAAAAATCAGAAAAATATAAAAACAATGTGTTTTGTGTACATTGGTACTTGTGTACCTTGGATGGCCATTAAAGCAAAGTTTTCTAAACTTTGTATCATTTATAGCTTAGATGAGCATCTCTATGCATAACTAAGCAAGTGAGCTTTGTAACTCGTGTTTGTGATGAGTAAGATTAAGTAATCTCTTATACTTAACACTCGTATCACTCTTTTTGACGGGAAGGACTAGAAAATCCTAAGAGAAAGGCATAAATAACCATCTTACCGCTGTTACTTATCCAATCACGAAATGACATCTATATGCTTCGGCATAGCAAAAATGCAATGTCAATAACATCTGTATGCTTCGGCATAGCAAAAGTGCAATGTCAAAAGTTTAACATCATTGGGTATTTCTTTTCTCTTTTTTATATACCTATGCATGATATGCTTTACAAAAGAAAAATATACAAAAATAAATAAAAACAAAAAGAATCAAAATGCTTTATATATGATTGCAAGTATGTCTTCTAGAAGATGTGGGAGTTATAGGATGTACCTCAAAGGTGATAGTCCCCATCAAGCAGTTATGATTGTGTGTGAATTAAATTGATTTTCTCATATCCCAAATCGTCATAACATGTAGTCACTTATACAATCTTGCGATGTTTTTCACATACAACACACAATATTCTTTGCTACTTTTGATACATGTGCAGGTACAATGTGATTTGGCCATCACAAGGGATACATGTGTTAATGTATGCTCCCTAAACTGTTTTGACTTGTTTTTGAAATATAAAATTGGTTAGACCTATTTAGCGTGTGTGTGTGTTTTGGATCTAATTAATTGTCATTTTTCTTGTTAAAAGATGATTTTGAGAGCTTAAAATTTTGTTTGGATCTTTAGTTAAGTAGCATGCTTGATTGCATTCATATTTGTGTTTTTCTCTTCTTTGAAAAATTGTTTTTGCACATCTCGACAGCTTCTCAATACCTCTCGATAGCTAGGCTATCTATCGAGCCTCTTAATCTTCCTTTCTCGACAGTTGTTAACGCAATTTTGATCCATCGAAGTTCTTAAGAATTTGTCTTGATAACTTCTCGACAGTTCTCGATCCATCGAGAAAGTTTCTGTTTGCTCGATAGATGCTTGATAGCTTCTCGATCCATCGAGTTCACTTTGCTGTGGACAGCTCTCAATAGCACCTCGACAGCTTCATCTATCGAAATTTAGTGCTCAACAGCTCTCAACACCTCTCGATCCATCAAGCTTCGTGTTTTCCTATATATAGCTTCAGCATGACATTTCTCTCATTTTCTCTGATTTCTCTCGATAGAAAACGTCTCTCCCTCTCCCAAAACACCTCTCACTCAAACTCTTCATCTTCCTGACTTGGATTTCGGCCTAATTGATAGGCCAAAAACGTATTGACCCATTGTAATATATTAATTGATTAATTAGCCAAGTTTATTAATTAATCAAATTAACATGCAAAGCGCGTGGTAGCATAAACAAATCACCAATTAAACTAAGTATGCAACGGAAAATAAATTGACATGGCGATTTGTTTACGAATGGGGAAAACTTACATAGCAAAAACCCCCACCATGTGATTTTATGGTCACCACTCCCGAGAATTTACTATTATCAAAACAAGCAGTTACAAGTAAAGGAATCTCAATACCTTATACCAACCTACAGTTGAACCCTTACCCCAATACCCAATTGGACTTGTTCTATAGTGACAATCTCTCCTTTTCAATGCACAGCTCCCAGTACGTGACTAACCAATTGCGCAGATCTCAGTACGTGACTTAATCACCAACTTGAGAAAGATGTTGGCTGCAAAGTTCTTTAGTTCAACTAGACGATGTGCCACCTTTTTCAACCTTTAAAATAATCCTTATATATGTTTAGGGTTGTGAGAAAAGAAAGCCCAAACATACATTAACTGATTGGATGAAAATCAGCTTGAAAAACTGAACTTCATAAACCTTGATAGATAGCCATCTATCAAACTAGCTGTTAAGCCATAAGCTTCAACAGCTTTTAAACCTCGATAGATGCTAACTGTCAAGTTTTAAAATTCTGCACTTTCTCACTTGAATCTTGGATAAACTTGCATGGTTTTAACACTTGAACTTGAAACCTTATTTCTTGAAGCATTAAACACATCCTAGATCTACCAAATTACAAATAAAGTGCGTTTTGTCAAAAGATTTGCCAACTACATAAAATAGTGACATATGTTTCTAACAATGAATCACATATGTCCTAACAATCTCTCCCTTTGGCAATCCGTGACAAAACCACAACAAACAAATGAGATATGAGCGAAGTCATAAATCATGCAACTCATATTCACTTGTTGAATACAATAAAATCTATCCTAACACAAACTTTTGAAAAACTTTGCAAGAAGAGAGTTTATGGAAAGTAGACTTTGACAACTTGTATTTTTTGAAACACTTTAAACAAAACTCATCAAGGCATCTTAATGTGAAACAAAAATAATAGATTGCATACAATTTATAAGAAACATGTGTATAAAGAAAGAAAAAGAAACAACACATGGAGAGATAGGTGAAAGAACATACATCAAAATATATAAACCAAATATAAATACAATGTATGTCAAAAATGGTCACAAGACCAATGTACAAGAGATAATGTATCTAACATAGAAAGAAAAGAAAAGATACAAAATCCTCACTACATCCCTCAAAAATTGAACACTCCCCCTAACAAAAATCTCCTATACTAACCCTCCCCCTATGAGTATGACTACTCTCATATCCAAAACTACTCCCCCTTTTTTGTCACGAGTGACAAAGGGTAAGTATATCAAGTAGACATCTCGTCATCGCTGGGCAAGCTAGCATCCTCATCCTCATCATCATCATCGTCGGAGTCATCATCGTCGTCGGATGCCTCAAGAGGAGGAGAGGGAGACTCTATGAAGCCACTAAGGCGAGCCTGCCGTCTGGCAATACGGCCAACATAGGTGTTCACCTGACACAACTCATCACTAAGAGTGTTAAGGTGAGCATCTATGCGCTGAAGCTGCGCCATGATCGCATCTAGAGTTACACCACCCGCAGAAGAAGAGGGAGCGGAGGTGGATGGAGCTGAAGAAGTGGGAGGAGCTGTCATCTCGGACCACCTCGAACATAGCTGTGCCTCGCTCCGTTTAACGGTAGCGGCGTCTATGGCACACATAACATGGAAGTGGTCGGAAACGGGAAAGGGAACAAAAAAATGGCGTAAAATCCTAGTGATAGCTGAAGGGAAGATGAGCTTATCACGGATTGCTGTATCCCTATATACATCTATAATGGAAAGAATAAAATGAGAGGAAAAATCTATAGTAAGATGCTCTAGAAGGGAAAGAAAAAATCAAGCACGAGGCTCGATAATAGAGTTATAATGAGATAAAGGATGCAAAACAAAAGTCATAACCATGTTAAGAAAACGAGGACATTTAGCAAAGGCCGAACAAGGAGTGAACTGACGATCATCCCAATCAGAGGGACTGTTACAAAAAGATGACATAAGCTCGTCTTTGGACACAATCCTCAAACTCTCATAACGGGGGTAGTCAAGATGTACTACCCTGGGGACGCGAAGCACGTCAGATACAATATCCGGTGTGACCACAATGTGCGTACCTCGAGTGTGAGTAACAAAAAGAGGTACTGAATAATCAAATCCTTGCATGTTAGAGTAGAACTCCTGAATAAGCACGAATGGACAAGTGACCGGGACGTCACACAGTGACTCCTAACCCTTGCTATGAATGACAGTGTGTAGGTCAGTGTCAGAAAAGTCGGACAAAATGACTTGGCGTTCTGAATGAACGGTCGTCTAGAAAAGTTCTCCGAGAAGTCCTTACAAGCCTTCTCATCACGGAACCAAACAAAAGAAGGAGTAAGGTCAGAGGAAGAAGTAGATGTCTCATAACGAAGAGGGTTCTAGGACGGTACATATTTTCGTTTAGGTGCCATAACGCAACTAACCAAAAGAAGGAAAGAGGGAGAAAAAGAGACAAGCAGAAAAGCACCAACACAATCAATATATCAAAACATAAAAAATTGAAGGTACGTATGCATGAAAATGCATGAGCATGTGATATGCAATAGTAAAAACATCATGGGCTCAGCCCAATCCAAACCTACCAACACACAATCAGTTCAATAATGTAAACACACATCTAAAATGCATGAAGCAGTGTTATAATGTATATGTGATGCAATGCATGATGATTGAAAGTCATTTTCACAAAGCTCAACCCAAAAAATTCACAAAAACTCCATTAATTTTGAAAAACCCCAAAGTTTATCAAAAATCCCAAAAGTTAGGTCAGAAAACATGAAATGCATGATAGAATGAGTGAAAAAGATCATACCAGAGGAGGAAGATGATCTTGAGGCCGAAAAACTCTTGGGAATGAAGTAAAGAGTGAGAAAAATGTGTTGGAGAGGTGAGAAGACACAAAAGTATCGAGAGAGATCGAGAGAAGTAAGATCTGAATCGGATGGAGCCCATATATAGACTCTCATAATTCTCGACAGATTGAGAGGTGTCAAGCTTTAAAGGCATGAAAAGATACAGCTATCGAGCAGTTGTCCAAAGGTGTCCACAGCAAAAACAAGCTCGATGGATCGAGGAGCTATTGAAAAGCTATTGAGATTGCGATAAAAAGAAGCTGAAGAGCTTGATAGATTAGCCAGGTGTCGAGAAGTGTCGAGGAGCTGTCGAGATTACTTAAAAACAGTTTTTCAAGAAGAGAAAAACATAGACATGAATGCAGTCAAATATGCAACTCAACCAAGGATCCAAACAAAATTTTAATCTCTCAAAAACATCTCTCAACAAGAAAAATGAAGGGCATATTAGATCCAAAACACACACACACATTAAACAAGTCTAACCAATTTTATATTTCAAAAAAAAGTCAAGACAGTTTAGTGAGCATACATAGACACAAGTATTCCTTGTGATAGCCAAATCACATTGTACCTGCACATGTATCAAAAGTAGCAAAGAATATTGCGTGTTGTGTATGAAAAGCATCACAAGATTGCATAAGTGTCTACAAGTTATAACGATTTGAGATATGAGAAATTTACTTTAACTCATATGCAATCATAACTATTTGAATGGGACTATCACCTTCGAGGTACATCTTATAACTCTCACATCTCCTAGAATATACGCTTGCAATTATATAAAGCATTTTGATCTTTTTGCTTTTATTTTTCTTTGCATATTTTTTTCTTTTAAGCAAACCATGCATAGACATATAAAAGAGAGAAAAGAAATACCCAATGATGTTAAGCTTTTGACATTGCACTTTTGCTATGCCAAAGCATACGGATGTCGTTTCATGATTGGTGGGCAACTGTGGTGAGATGGTTATTTATACATTTCCTTAGGATTTTCTAGTCCTTCCCATCAAAAAGAGTGATACGAGTGTTAAGTACAAGAGATCACTTAACCTTACTCATCACAAACACGAGCCACAAAGCTCACTTACTTAATTGTGCATAGAGATGCTCATCTAAGCTACAAGAGATACAAAGTTTAGAAAACTTTGTTTAAATGGCCATCCAAGGTAAACAAGTACCAATGTAAACATACACACACTATTTTTGTATTTTTTTAATTTTTCAAAAAATTTTTATATGAAAAACAAAATAAAAATAAAAACTGAAAACTAACCAAACAAAAACATGTTAAACAAAACAAAGCAATGCAAAAAACTAGACTGACTCAAAACGATAAAGCAAAACACACAGGTAATGCAAAAACAAAAACAAGAAGGGGAGAAAGAGAGAAGAAGTGACAGAATCACTTTGAGCCATTTTCCTTCCACACCTTAGAAGAACCTTTTCGTTTAGAGAACCCTTGATCCGGCAGTGAGGGGGAAGAGTTAAAACTGTTCAAATTCGAAAGGAACATGAGAGCTTTAAGAAGATTTCTAGGAGAAGCGAAAGAGGATGAAAGCTAATTTTGATCTCCCGACACGATTATGTTGTTTCTCTTTTAAGTGGCCAACCACTAATAGCAATTTGGTCAAGTATGTCCAGCTGTGCCACAGTGATAACAGAAATGCTTCTTTTTTTGTTTGGGCTTTTGAGTATTTCCCTTCTTAGGCCTAGAGTTCTTAATAACTTTCTTATCAAGCTTAGAGGGTGCTCCTAAGATATATTTACTCTTATCTATGTTCTCACTAGCTAATTCATTCTTAACATCATTGTTTTCAATTTCAACATTATTAGCATGAGGAACAAAAACAGTAGTACTAGTAGAAGAAAATACTAGGAGAAGAGAAATCATACCCTAAACCGGTTCGATTAGAAGCCGATTTCTGAAGACTGAACATCTCATCAAGCTTAGCACTTGAAGTCCTTTCCAACTGAGCTCTGACTTGGAACAATTATTCTCAAATCTCAGTGCTCCAATAGTCTGATTAGCTTCATCAAACTTTATAGAGATTTCTTCTCGCTCAAGCTCCACATCATTAAGCTTCTTGGTGGCCAACCTATACAACTTCTCATGTTTTTCAAAGACCTTGTATAACTTTGCATAGGCTGTGTGAATGTCATCTTATTTATCCATCTTCTCAAACTTAGATTGCACCAATTCCTCTTCTTCATCCACATCTTCAACAATCCCCTCAGTAGGATTTACAGTGGCAGTGAAGGCATTTAGGATTCCATTATCCTCATTATCAGAGTCATCCTCAGGCTCAATGTCGCTCAAGGTAGCAACAAGTGCCTTTCTTTTTCCGATGGTCTTGAGATAAGTAGGGCACTCTTGTTTCATATGACCGAAACCTTGACACCTAAAGCACTTTGGTCCTGAAGGAACAGTGTACTGACTACCATCTCTAGCATCCTTCTTCCCTTTGTCTTGGCTCTTAGACTGAGAAGAACTCGACTATCTATGGTCCTTGTTGAAGCCCTTTGCATTGGCATTCTTCATGAACTTCTTGAATTGCCTGGTGATGTAGAACTTCATCTTAGAATCTTCATCATCAAAAGACTCATCAGTATCACTGCTTTTGGCCTTCAATGCCATGCTCTTGCTCTTGCTCGATTTCCTGATCCTTGTCAAACCCAACTTATACGTCTGCATATTGCCAACCAACTCTCTCAAAGGAATTTTGTCAATGTCCTTTGATTCCTCAAAGGCACTGATCTTGGCATGGAATCTCTCAGGTAGAGATCTGAGCACCTTTCTCACTAGTGGTGGCTCTAGGAATTTTGTTTAGGGGGGTCATTAAAAAATTTGAATAAAAAAAGAACCTGAATATATCGAGTTATTGACAAAAAAAATTAATACATGAAGTTTTACAATTTTCTTCTACGAATTCTCAAATTTTTAATAATTGTTATATGATAGTTCATTATGAGTATCTATTGCCAATGTGGGCAGCTATGAGCCTATAACTATTTTATTTTGTTAAGTTTATCTAACATTTTTATTTTTATGCAATTGTTATTATCTATTTGTTATTTTTTTTATAAAAATATTTTAAACTAAATGACTAAACTAAACTCATTAGCTTTGTATTAATTATTGATGCACAGAACCACACTCATTCATACATAAAATTATACACTACGTGTTTACTTAACCAATCAAATGCTTGGACAAACACTAACTTTACAAATTTTTTTCTTAAATTTTACTAACTTTATAACAAAAAGTTATTATAACACGATAACAATACATACACATGTAACAAACCATTTCTATTTCCTAATTATTAAATTATATTATATTTATATTGTACACACAAACGTCCCACATATCATAATTCACACAAATAGCATTATAATAAAAAGTAATGCACACAACAATATTAGACACACTCGCACACATAATATAAATTTATAAAAAAAAAAGTGACACTTATAATTCACAAACACTTACTTTTTACTCTTAGAGTTTGAAATACTTGTAATAAAGATGTGCAAAATTTAATTTAGAGTGTGCAAAAATATTTTTAAAAATAAATTAAAGTACTAAACTAACAAAAAAATATATTTTTTATATATAAAATTTTTTTTTTTTTTTGAAGTCAGGGGGTTCATTTGAACCCCCTGAATATAAACTAGCGCCGCCCCTGTTTCTCACAATCTTGGGTTCAGGAATGGTTTCCCTAATATTAAAAGCCGAGTCCACTATGTCCTTGAGCTTGGCATATAACTCATCAAATGACTCATCCTCCTCCATCTTGATCTCTTCAAAGCTTGTAGTGACCCTCTAAAGTTTTGAATCCTTGATAGCCTTGTTCCTTCATAGGTTGTCTAGAGAATGGTCCATAATTCCTTAGCAGTTTCAGTAGAAGATATCTTCTTAAACTCCTCATTCATGACTACACTAAATAAAGCATTCAATGCCCTACTGTTGAAGTTTGCCGCCTTGATCTTAGGATCATCCTAATCGGCCAGCACTTCCGTAGGCTTGGTCCAGCCTATCTCCACAGCTTGTCACACTTTTTCATCTAAAGACTGTAAGAAAACTCTCATGTGTAGTTTCCAGTATGCATAGTTAGTGCCATCAAATAAATGAGATATAATAAGAGACTGTCCTCTATTCATGACAACTAGGGGGTCAATGGATCACACAGTAAAGATTAAAACCTAATCAAAGTGTGCCTGCTCTGATACCACTTGATAGGCCAAAAACATATTGACCCCTTGTGATATATTAATTGATTAATTAGCTAAGTTTATTAATTAATCAAATTAACATGCAAAACGCGTGGTGGCACAAACAAATCACCAATTAAACTAAGTATGCAGTGAAAAATAAATTGATACAGTAATTTATTTACGAATGAGGAAAACCTACACAGCAAAAACCCCACATGGTGATTTTAAGGTCACCACTCCCGAGAATCCACTATTATCAAAATAAGCGGTTACAAGTAAAGGAATCTCAGTACCTTATACCAACCTACAGTTGAACCCTTACCCCAATACCCAATTGGACTTCTTTTGTAGTGATAATCTCTCATTTTCAATGCACGGCTCCTAATACGTGACTAACCAATTGTGCGGATCCCAAGACGCGACTTAATCACCAACTTGAGAAAGATGTTGACTACAAAGTTTTTCAGTTCATCCAAACGATGAAGATCAAAAAGTTGCTTGGTCACAAAACCCTACGGTGTACAAACACAGCAGCTTCTTCAAGAGAAAGAAGAACTAGGGCAAATTAGGTTTCCGGTCACACTTTTCTTCACATTTGTGGAATTATGCTCTTGTGCAACTGTGCCATCTTTTTTAGCCCTTAAAATAATCCATATATATGTTTAGGGTTGTGAGAAAAAAAGCCCAAACACACATTCACAGATTGGATGAAAATCAGCTTGAAAAGCAGAACTTCATAAACCTCGATAGATAGCCATCTATCGAGCTAGCTGTCGAGTCACGGGCTTCAGCAACTTTTAAACCTCGACAGATGCTAGCTGTCAAGCTAGCTGTTAAGCTTTAAAATCCTGCACTTCTCACTTGATTCTGGATAGACTTGCATGGCTTTAACTTTTGAACTTGAAACCTTGTTTCTTGAAGCATTAAACACATCCTAGATCTACCCAATTACAAGTAAAGTACGTTTTGTCAAAAGATTAGCCAACAACATAAAATAGTGACATATGTTCCTAACAATAAATCACATATATTCTAACGCTAATCCTTGTTTTTTCTCTCTAGTATGATCTCTCTTCTCTCATAAATCATGCATTTCATTCATTCTGACCTAACTTTTGGGGTTTTTCAAAATTGATGAGGTTTTTGCAAAATTTTTGGGCTAGGTTTAGTTTAAATGATCTTATATGCTCATGCATTGCATCACATTTGCATTTTAATAATGTTTCATGCATTATAGATGTATGTTCTCTATGTTGAAATCATATATGCTGGTAGGATTGGATTGGGCTGAGCCCATAATGTTTTATTGTTGGATGTCACATGTTCATGCATTTTTTATACATACGTACCATTCTTTTTCTTCTTATTGATATTAATTGTGTTTGGTACTTTTCTACTTGTCTCTCTCTCTCTCTCTCTCTCTCTTTCTTTCGGTTAATTTGCGCATGGCACCTAAGCGTAAGTCTACTCCGTCCCAGAACCCTCTTCGTTCTGGGGCATCATCTTCTCCTTCTGTTAATTCTACTCCCTCTAACGACGCGGCATTCATTCGAAACGCCAAGTCATCCTTTTGGATTTTTCCGTTACTGACATTCCCACTGTCATCTACAGTAGGGGTTGGGAGTCCCTTTGTGATATCTCGGTCACTTGTCCCTCTGTGATCATACAGGAGTTTTACTCTAATATGCACAGATTTAATTTCTCTGTACCTCGTTTCTTCACTCGCATTCGAGGTACGCGCATTGTAGTCATTTCGGATCTTATATCTGAGGTGCTACACGTTCCGAAGGCAGCGCATCCTAATTACCCCAACTGCCGTCATCTTAAGATTGTGTCTAAAGGCGAACTCATGTCTCTATTCTATGAGACACCCTCATCAAAATACCTCTTGCTCGGGCTTTGCCAAAAGTCCGAGGTTCCTGAATATGGTGATGACATTTACTTTACATCCCTTGTCTCACTATAATTCTATTACTGAGCCTCATGCTCGCTCTTTGTTGTCCCTCCTTGAGAGGCTTACCATAGACTTTCCCTCCCACTTCATACTCTCCTTTATAGATGTTTAAAAGGATACGGAGACCCGTGATAAGCTTATCTTTCCTTTTGCTATCACAAGGATCCTTCGCCATTTCTCTGTCTCCTATCTTGAGTCTCTTCACTTCTCCGTCATGTGTGCCATAGACGCGGCGACCGTTAGACAGAGCAAGGCCCAACTTTGATAGAAGCAGCCACAAACCAAGATAGCGACTCCTCCGACTTCTTACAATCCATCCACATCCACTCCTTCTACTTCTGCGGGTGGTGTGACCCTTGAGGCGGTCATGGCATAGCTTCAGCACATGGATGCTTGCCTTCATACACTCACTACTGAGATGTATCAGGTGAACACCCGTGTTAGTCATATTGCAAGACTATAGGCTTGCCTTGGTGGCTTCGTCGTGTCTCCCTCTCCTTCTCTAGAGGCTTCTGAGGATGAGGACGATGGTAGTAACTCTGATGATGGTGATGCTGATGACGATAAGGCTTTTAACTCTTTCGGTGACGATGAGATAACTGCTTCTCAGTGACTTACCCTTTGTCATTTGTGACAAAAATGGGGAGTAGTTTTGGGTATGAAAGTAGTCATGTACTTAAAGGGAGAGTTAGTATAGGAGATATTATTTTTGTTAGGGGAGTGTTTTTGTTTATGAGGGATGTAGTGAGGACTTTTGTATCTTTTCTTTTATTTACTTTTTAGATACATTGTTCTTACATTATGATAGTAAACCTTGTACTCTTTTGATATATATATTGAGGTTGTTATTACGTTCTTTCACCTATCTCTTCATGTATTGTTTTTGTTCTCTCTTTATGCACATGCTTTTTATTTATTGTATGCAATCTTTTGTTTTTGTTTCACACTAAGATGCCGTGATGAGTTTTGGTTTAAAGTGTTTCAGAAATACAGGTTGTTAAAGTCTATCTTGCCATGAACTCTCTTCTTTCAAAGTTTTTCAAGAGTTTTTGTTAGGATTAGATTTTATTGTACTCAACAAGTGAGTATGAGTTGAGTGATTTATAACTTCTCTCATATTTCATTTGTTTGTTGTGGTTTTATCATGGATTTCCAAAAGGGGAGACTATTAGGACATATGTAAATCATGTTAAAAACATATGTCATTTACAATTGGCTAATCCTTTGACAAAATGCACTTTACTTGTAATTGGATAGATCTAAGATGTGTTTAATACTTCAAAGGACAAGAGTTCACGTCCAAGTATTGAAACCATGCAAATCTGTCCAAGAAACAAGTGAAGTGTTGTATTTTAAAGCTCAATAGCTAGCTCGACAAATTGCATCTATCGAGGTTTAAAAGGCAGTTTTAGCCCGATGCTCGACAGCTGCTCGACAAATAACCTATCTATCGAGATTTACGAAAATCAGTTTTTCAAATCTGATTTCACACATATCCATGTATACTTGTTTAGGCTTTCTTTTTTCATAACCCTAAATATATATTAGGATTATTTTAAGGGCCATCTCAGTTGATGAAACTTGATGTAAAGGTTTTGTTCAATCAAATTGTGACCGAAGACAGAATTTGCCCTAGTTCATCTTTCTCTTGAAGAATCTGCTGCGTTTATACGCCGTAGGGTTTTGTAACCAAGGAGCTTCTTGATCTTCATCATGTTGATGAATTGAAGAACTTTGCAGCCAATATCCTTCGCAAGTTGATGGTTAGTCACGTACTAGGATCCGTGCATCGATTGATTAGTTACGTACCGGGAGCCGTGCATTAAAAATGAGAGATTTTCACTACAGAACAAATCCAATTGTGTATTGGGGTAAGGGTTCGACTGTAGATTGGTATAAGGTACTAGGATTCCTTTACTTGTAATCACTTGTTGTGATAATAGTGGATTCTCGAGAGTAGTGACCTTAAAATCACCCAGTGGGGTTTTTGCCTTGGAGATTTTCCCCATTCGTAAACAAATCACCGTGTCAACTTTAATTTCCGCTGCATTTAAATTAGTTGGTGATTTGTTTATGCTACCACGCGTATTGCATATTAATGAACTTAATTAATTCACTTGGCTAATTAATTGGTTAATTCATCATGAGGGGTCAATACATTCTTGGCCTATTAGAATTAGTACCCTAAGTTCCGAAAGTGTACCCAACCAAGAGGAAAAAACATCATTGAGCTGATTGCTTCCAAGATTTAGAATCTCTAGCATTTTGCGATTTGATAATGATCTTGGAAGAAGCCCCTGAAATTGATTTTGGCTCAAGTCAATCATCTTCATTCTACTTCCCTTTGCACATAGTTGAGGAATCATGCCATGAAAGTTGTTGCCTTGAAGATTCAATATGCTCAAAGAGTTGCTAAGATTGCTCAAACAGTGTGGAAGTGTGCCCCTGAATTTGGTATTGGACAAATCAAGGGAATGAAGAGAACTAAGTTTGCAGATCAATGGTGAAACTTCTCCTTGGAGCATGTTGTCAGCGACCATGTAAACCACGGTGGATGGTGGTGGAATTTGGGGTAATGCTTGTAGCATATTGGAACTCAGGTCCAAACTCTGTAGTTGAGGCCATGGAAAATGGTCCATATGCTGGTCAAAGCCTGTTAAAAAGTAGTGAGACAAGTTCACAATCAATAAAGTTTCCTTACTTGTGTTCCATACCCATTTGGGTATTTGGCCTCGAATATTGTTGTAGGATAGGTCTAGCATTTGCAACTGGTCTTGCTTGCGTAAGAAATTTGGGAAATGTCTCAAGTTGCATGAAGCCAATCCTAAAACCTCAAATTTTTTTTTGTGTTGCATTGGTACTGGTTTTGTTGAGGAATGATATTTTGTTCATTGATAGAAGTAGTGAGGTTAAAAATTTGAGGTTAATAAACATTTCCAGAGTCACTGTGCCACTCAAGTGGTTGGAGTAAAGGTTGAGTCGTTCAAGTTTCTCGAGTTCAAAAATTGAGATTGGAATTAAGTCTTGTAAATTATTAAACGGAAGGTGCAAGTTAGTTAACTGAGTCAAGTTGGCAAGCCAAGAAGGGATTCGACCCATTTGAGTACTGCCCAAGCCCAAATAACTAAGTCGGGTTAGATTTGCAAAGGATGATGAAATCTCCATTGTTAAATTGATTCCTCAAATATATAAATGAGTAAGTTTGCTCAACTTCCCAAGGCAGGACAAGGAAGAAGGGTTTGTGCTTCTAATAAAGCTTCGGCAGAGATACAAAAATGTAAGTTGTGTAAGGTTACCAAATGAACGTGGAATTGACCCTGATAATTGACAATAAGAGAAGTCTAAATAATTCAAGGAAATAAGGTTTGACAACGAGGAAGGTATTTGGCCCACAAAAGAGTTATTAGAAAGAGTCAAATAAGTGAGTCGCGTAAGGTTACCCAATGAAGATAGAATGTGACCTAAAAATTACAATTCGCAATATCAAGTGTATTCAAGGAATTAAGGTTTCCAATTGACTCTGGTAGTTTTCCCGAGAAACTAGTACCCCAAAGTGACAAAATTTTAAGGGCGTTGCTCGAGTAGAATTCAGGCAAATAGCCCAGGAGATCTGGATTTTAATCGACCCCAAGATCCTGTAAATTCGGTAGCTTGAAAATTCCGGGAGGGAATTCTCCATGCAATCCGCAATAAATCAAATCGAGTGTCCTCAAAAGACAAATTTCCTAAGATTTCTGGCACTGGAGATGATATCTGAACGTACCTGAGACTTAGATCTTTTAGCCTGGTTAAGTTTTGAACTAAAACTTGTAGATTTCTGAGATGTAGCTTAGAATTACTTGACAGATCAAGGAATGTCAACTTGGAAAGCATTGAAATATTTAACGGAATTTGGCCAGAAAACGATGAAGAGGAGAGGTTAAGATATGTCAACCCAGAAAGATGGCCGAAACCAGACGGGATCTGAGAGGAATTGAAGTGGTTATAAGCAAGATTAAGCCTTCGAAGATGAACAAGGCTGAAGAGGCTGCTGTTGGAGAGGATAGAACCATAGAGACATCTGCTACTGAGGTCAAGGCCAATCACATGACCAGTCTCCTCGTTGCACTCCACGCCATCCCATGAGCAATAATCTGTGTCTACCCCTTCCACTTTCCAAGATGAAATCTTAGGAGGATAATCAGAAGGATCAGAGCAAGAATTCAGGTTCCAGTGAAAGCTTTGTTTGAATTGCAACAAGGCAGAGCTCTCATCATCATGGCAGAGTACTGGCTGCCTAGAAGCAAAACAGTTAGTGGCAATAGCATGCAACAGTGGAATTAAAAATAGCAAGCGTGTGGACATCTAGTAACACAAGAATGATGCCATTAATAACGTGTCTTTAACAGCTTTTTTTTTTTTTTTTTCCTTTTTTGTTGAGAATGTATCTTTAACATGAATTACATTGCTTATATAGGCATGAATTGAATTCTTGATTTACCAAAATGAATACGTAAGGGCACGCCTAGAGTGGGAGAAATTATAAGGTCCTCATAGTGGACAAGTGATGTGGTCCACCATTCTGATAAAAAACTCTCACTTGTTTAAAATTGTGGAATTTTAAATAAAAACTGAACATTGACTCAGCAATTTTAAATAGATAAGAGTCTTTTACTGGAATGGTGGACAAATGACGTGGTCTACCATGAGGACTGTATAATTTCTCCTAGAGTGAACCCAATACCTAGGAATCACTTTACAAGTCAAGTTGTTACCATTATTTATGTGTAATGATCTTTGTGGGATGATCCACAAATATATAAGATCCCATCTGGTGGAGCATCTTAAATACACATTTTCAGTTTTTAAACAATATTATTCGCATTTTCACATACTTTTTCACCCACACGTATTTCAAAAAAATACAAACAGCATTACTCAAATTTCTCTACCAAACAGGTCCTAAGTTTTTCTTTCTTCCCACGTTGGATGACTCTCACTGCTTTTTTTCCATTGGGAAGTCTAGGCACTCTAGAGCACGGCAATTTTTGTCGCCCCACGTTTACTCGGCTTTGAAATTTGGAATGCATTGGTTCACATCAGCCTACTTTAAGTTTTCCGTGCTAAAAACTTCAAAATGAAAAAGAACTTGAATTCATTAACATTTCAAGGTATAGTGTTTCAATAGGGCACTTTAAAATGTACACGAGATCATTACTCTTTCTATACCATGATTTATTTATGGAGCAACATTTTGATAGATACTAATATACTATTAGCCTCATCATATGCGTTTTGCGCATGTGATGAGGCTTTTTTTTTTTTTTTGGGGGTTTAGCATATGGTTTTGAAATTTGAATCGTTTAACAAACCGGGAAAAAAATGTTCAAATTTTTTAAAATCAGACCAAAGTTGAACCGATGTCGAACCGATGTCGAACTATGATGATGTCATAATTAATTTAATATAAAATAAATATATAAAAATTAACAATATTGACTAAAAATTAAAAACTATTTAAAGAAATTCAAGTATAAGTAAACTACTTTCAAGTTTCAACAAACAAACAAAAAGAAAGTATAAGAGGTTAAAAATAAAAAGATATTTACTACAATTTATTATAGATTTTAAATATATATTTTCTTACTATTTATAATATTTCATTAAATTTGTACAATAGTCAACATAACAAAATCTTTAAAACCCATGATTTATTTATGCCATTAAAATATTTTAACTCCTTATTAGAAACTCCAATAGCATATGTAAAAGCAAAATAGTCTCTACAATAGAGAATGAAACCAAAAAAATGGTCTCTAATGGTTTCTCTAAATCATAATTTTTTTTTTTTTTTTGCTCATGAACAATAACTCATCAGGTCTGATGGGCTATTGTACATTAGCAATTGGATTCTTTTGATTAAAAAATTATAGCAACTACTATTATATCAATTCTTTCTCTTTTTTCTTGATTTTTTTTTTCTCTCATACTATTATAACAACTATTATTTAAATAAGACAGAGAAAAAATAGAGAATCTGTTGGAAAGTGTATTTGAAAAAGTAAGTAGATAAAAGATAAATGTAACTGTTTATTCTCTAAATAGTACAAAAATTTAGAGAATCTACTGGAAATGCTCTTAGCCATTTAATACTTTAGGGATAGTTCCTCAAAAAAAAAAAAAAAAAAAAAAAAAAAAAAACTCTCTAGGTATAGGGATGTACGTTTCAAAGGAAAAAAAATAAATCAATCAAAATCTCTATTAGCTGTTAGCTTAGAGCATTCCCATCAAACTTCTAAAAATTTTAGCATTTACCATCTCAAAATCTTATTTTATCTATTTTAATATACTACTTTATAATACACCCAACATCAAAAGTTTTATATTTTTTACAACTTCATTAAAATATTATTTCTTGTTAGAACATATGTGTTCACATGTTAAGAACATATGTCATATTTTATGTAAATTGGCTAATCCTTTGACAAAACGCACTCTACTTGTAATTGGGTAGTTCTAGGTGTTTTTAATACTTCAAGAAACAAGGTTTCAAGATCAAGTATTGAAGTCATCAAGTCTGTCCAAGAAAAAGCAAGCTGAAGTGCACAGATTTTAAAGCTCGACACCTGCTCGACACCTAACTCGACACCTGCTATCTGTCGAGAATTAAAAAGTCAGATTTCTGTTCTGATTTTCTTGGGATTCGTGAATGTGTTTTTGGGCCTTCTTTTCTTCTAACCCTAAACATATTTAAGGAGTGTTTTAAGAGCCGTCAACATAGACACAAGTTGCATAAGCATTGAGCAATCCTTGTTCAAGCAAATTGTGATCTAAGACGAAGTTCTTAACCTAGTTCATCTTCTTCAAGAAGTTGTTGTGTATTTTGTACCGTAGGGTTTTGTGACCAAGCATCTTCCTGATCTTCATTGCATAGGATGATCTGAAGAACTTTGCAGCCAACCTCTCTTCCTAAAGTTGGTGTTTGAAGTCGCGTACTGGGATCCGCGCATCTGGTTAGTCACATACTTGGGAGCCGTGCATAAAAAGGGGGAATTGTCGCTACAGATCAAGTCCAATTGGGTATTGGGGTAAGGGTTCAACTGTAGGTTGGTAAGGTACTTGGGATTCCTTATTTGTAACCGCTTGATTTGATAATAGTGGAGTTTCGGGAATGGTGACCTGAAAATTACCCGGTGGGGTTTTTGCCGCTAGGGTTTTCCCCATTCGTGAACAAATCACCGAGTTATTTATTTTTCCGCTGCATATTTAGTTTTGGTGATTTGTTTGTGCTGCCACGCGTTTGCATGATAAATTGATTAATTAATAACTTGGCTAAATTAATTAATTAGTTTAAATCACAAGGGGTCATTCAATTTGTGGCCTATCATTTCTTTACTATTTTTTAATTCTTTTTTATTCTCAATCTATCTCTTCCTCTGTCCTCTGTGTATGTCTTCTCTCAAACCCACTGCCCACACCCACTGCCACAGCCACCACCGCCCACAACTTCAACCCCCAAAACCACCAAAATCACAAACAAAAACAGACCCAAAATCAAATCACAAACCCAAACCGAAAACCAAACCATAAAACTCATACCCACCCACCATCAACCACCATCGGTCCACCAAAAAAACCATCAAACAAATACCCACCACCACCGGCCCACCACAAACCATACCCATCCAAAACCAAATCACAAACCCACCACCCAAAACCAAATCACAAACCCACCAAAATATGCCCAAATCAGAACCCAAGGCATGAGAGAGAGATAATCATAGATTGGCAAATCGGAGACAGATCAGCGTGAGAGAGAGATAATCATAGATCAGCGTGAGAGAGAGATAATCATAGATCGGTGTGAGAGAGTGATAATCATAGATTAGTGAATCAGAGATAGATCGGCGACAAAGAGGCAGAGTGGGCGATGTTTGCGATGAAGGCGAATTAGAGACAGATCGGCAATGAAGAGGCAGAGATCAACGACGACGAGCAAAGATCGGCGACGTGCAAAGATGATGAACCACGGAAGAGAGAAGATAGAAGAGAGAAGTGAGAGAGAGGAAAGAGAGACAGAAAGTTAAAATAAAGCCGTTGGTGAATATAAAATGATTTTTTTTTATTTTTATTTTTACAATCTAGCTACAATGAGCTTGTATTGATTCAAGCTCACTGTAGCTGTATGCCAAACATTTTGCCATTTGAAATCTTTGATGGAGTGGCTCTTTTTGTGTGTTGATGGTAAAATTTAGCATATACCATTTTTAGCATCCCTAATGGGAATGCTCTTAGGCATTGAGTTTTTGACCATGGATTTTAAAAAGAAAGCCAACTGTCCAAAAGGTGAAATGACAATGCTGCCTTTAAAAAATAAATAAATAAACAAAACAAAACAAAAAAAAGGAATACCCTCTCACCTGTACAAACAAACTCTTTAGTCATCTCTGTATTGCAAAACCCATTTTTGGTCTCTGTCTCTCTCTTAGGGCCTGTTTGGTAAGACATTTTAATTAAACAACAGCTTTCAGTGTTTAAATATTAAAAATTGTGGGCTCTAAAAAAAACATGTTTAATAGAGGATTTTATTTAGGAGTGTTTGAGTTATGTTTCTCATTTTAGGGTGTTTGAACACTGAATTTAGAAAACTCTTCCTACCAGTTTTCAGTTTTTGAGTAACAATATTGAATTACATTGTTGTAAATATTTTAAAAAGCATGGGACACACTAAATTTATAGCACATTAAACCGTTTATCTCTCTCCTTCTTTCACATGCTCTATCTTTTTTCTTTCTTTCTTTCTTTCTTTCTTTCACACTTATCTTTATCTTCTCGCTCTTTCTTTCTTTCTTTCTTTCTTTCACACTTATCTAACCCTTTTTTTTTTCGGCATGTTTGTGTTTAATGTTCTCGATAAACATAGTTTTTATGATTATTGATTAATAATTTAAGATTATGATTTATTCCACTATTATTCCCTTGATCTTTTGGCGCATTGATCCTATAACTAAAAGTAGCCTCAATAGTGGTGGAGGATCAAATGGACTCGAGGTGGCCAAGATTTTGAAAAAGTTTTACCGTATGATGTAATTATACTTACAAATAGCTCCTTGAGAAAATATAACTTGGCCCCTTCAATTTGTTATTAAATGTCTAAATTCTTTTTTATATAAGCATAAAAAAACAAATAAATTAAGTAATAATTCTCTCATAATATATGTCAAGTTAGGTTTTGTTATTTTGGGTTGACTGTTATTAATTTAGGTATTTGTGTTATTGGTTTTGATTAAGGTTGAATGATGAAGAAAGAAAGGGCATGATGAAAGACTTTTGAAACCCATTTAGCTTAGGGTTGACAGCCATTAAAGGTATTGCCAAGAAACAAGGAATTTTCTTTTGCTTAAACGTTGTTTGGTTGTCATCCTATGTGATGTTCTTTTCTTCTTCTTATTTCTTCTTCTTATTTCAATTTCATTCTTTGAATTGTATTTGGTTTTGTTTTTTTATCATTTATTTTTTAATTCCTTTTGATTTTGGTATCATTTTTTTTTTTTCAAAATTTTGTATCTACTGGTTTGGGTGTCAATGTTAACTTTCTAGGTTGATGAATATTCCAAATTGTGTTGAGCGTTGCACGCCAACTGTTTGATTTGTATTGCCTTTTTCTATTCTGATTGTTGTTTGGGATGTACAATTGTATTCTTTTGTTTTTCTATTTGTCTCCAGGGGACAAGAACAGGGCACCCCAGAACTCAATCAAAGGTCTATTTCTACCTACCTTTATATTTGTCTTTCCACATAAAAAAATTGTGACATGTGTTCTTGGTTATTATTTAACTATTCGGAAATCTATGTCCCATTCAATGTTCATATATACGAAAGCGAAAGCATGAATGCCCAATGAGTATTATCTCCCCTTTCTCTTTCCTTCAGTTTAGCCTTTTCATCACCTCTGTCAACTGCTATTGTCATTCCAACACTCCTTCAAGTTCCATTGCAACCCTTCAGTTCAAGTTATATATATATATATATATATATATATATATATAACTTGATTAATATGTATATTACTCAGGAAAAATTTGTTGTGTTTTAGGGTCTTTTATGAGAAACCTAGCTGGATTTTTTTGAGGGGTTTTGTTTGATTCTTTGTTTGGTTTGATCGGTATTGAGTTTCCCCTTTATACAGTTTAATGAAATATTTGAATTTGTTTTAGTTTCATTATTAATGTTCTGGGATATCATATAAAGTTCAATTTTGTTGTTTTTTCTTTGTTCTAACATATGTTAATTGATATAGAAAAAAAAAATGTTGGCCAATAAATGAGGAAGAGCAAGGCAAAGGGGAGATAGGACAAATCGAGTCATGGCAAAGCCAGTACTCAATTTGATTGGTAATCTGGTACTATCTTTGTTCACTGCATTATATTTTTTAGAATTTGCTATTACTATTCCATTGATATTGCAAGCCATAGATGGTTCTCTTAAAAAGGAACCACCGTAGGCATGAGAATTACAAATTTCATATGATTTATACATTAGTTAGAGATATAAGTGCTCGAGAATTACAAATTTCATATGATTTATACATTAGTTAGAGATATAAGCGCTCAAGTTTAATATTTCCATCATTTGTGAACAAATCCTTGGAAGTAAAGAGTTCAGTACCACCAACATCTACATTTCTTTAAATGCTTTACATATTTAAGCATACCCAAGTTGAAGACAAATTAGCTATATGTAGTAGAAGATTTGTACATATTATTAATTAGTCTAAGTCACTTTTACCCAATTCAACAGAGCTTTGAGTTGAACAGCTGATTGAATTCAAATATAAGAATCATGAGTGTAAGCTATTATGTCCTTCACCAATCTCTTAAGAAAAGAAGAGATACTGAATCATATTGAAAGGTTTAGGTTAGCCTGATTTTCCTTTTGTTTATCTCTTTTTTTTGGGTTACGTTTTTTCCATTTGATGTCTTTGGGTTTGAATTAGTTTTTTCCCTGCATAATATAGTCAGAATTGTTTTTGAAGTATTTGGTTTCGATTAAATTTTTTTTCCAATAAATTGACCTGTAAAAGTATTGTCTATCTTATTTTTCTTAAAGTCTGGAACTTCACGTTTTAATTCCATTGTACATTTTCCTTTGTCTTGGTATTTTAAAAGTTTATATGTTTTCATTATAGAAAAAAGTTACAAAAAATATATAACGAAAGCAGTTGATGAAGAAGAAATTAGTATGCATGTATTTATATATATATATATATATATTTTTTTGTCAGTAAATGGGTAACATTTAGTTAATGGGATTTGGATCTGAATTTGGCGTGGTAGCTGTTCCTGATTGGTAGAGACTCTTTTGAGTCCAGATTGTTCGATTAAAATTCCCAAAGGACCAAAACAAATTTTTGTTACTTGCCAAAACTTGCAAATCATCCAATCCTGTTTCTTAAGATATGTGGATTAGTTTTGCCAATTGAATAGTGGTTAATAGTATTACTATTATATTTGTACTCCAAGTGATTTTACTGACAACGTAGTACCACCTTAGTACCGTAGGTTGCCTATTCTCCATGACGCAGGTCACTACCATCTTAATTATTCTCTACATTATTTTGCATATGTGACCAAATTTACTTCCAAATTTTTTGTGGATGGAATGTGTATAGGAACTCAGTTTGTATTTTGTAGAACCTGTTTTACATTGATGTTTATTAGGATTTATGTATTTTCAATATCTTTTTTTTTTTTTTTCTTCACATGTTTTTGTGGTAGCACAGTAGCAGATAAGATCATTGGTTGTTGTTCAAGAAGAGTTACTAAATTAAATTGGAAGGTCAGGATAGCATAATTTTCCCTTTGTTGCTTTTATTTTTAAATGAATGTCTTTCTCATTTGTTAATGCTTGATAATGAAAAAAAAAAAAAAAAACCAAAAACAGTATATGCAGATTTTCACATATGTACTCTCTGTAACCAAAGAAAAAAAAAGTATTAAATTTACTTTTGATCCTTTACAATGTTATCATAGAAAAAAGAATATATATATATATATATATATATAATGCAATAGTAGCATGTCAAAGATTATATATAATGCAATGATAGCATGACAAAGAAGGCGGATGATAATGTTTGAGAAGAGAACCAAAAGAAAATGGCCTGGAAGACGAAATAATTTCCAAACTGTGTATTAGAAATGGTCCTACACTAGCTAGGGAAAATAGGAGAATGGTCATGGGAACAATTGGAACCATCTTCTACTAGAGTTTCATTTATACTTATGTTTGATTTAGTTGCTCCAAAGGAATGGCCAATATGCATATATTATGCTATTTCTTGAGGTGCCAGTTAATTAAAGCATCAATCATTGCTGGAAACAAAAAAGTCCATCAACATTTAGAAAATACAAATTACACAAACCTTTGAAAGTTTTTTATATAATATTTTAGAATTGTTATGATATAATGTTTATACAATTAAAGTCTGAAGTTGGTTGACTTCAACACTCAATTAAATTGTATTATGCTATTGCTAGAATTTCATTGTATTTAGAATATATATCCTAAATATTAGTTTTAATTTTGATCCCTGATTATAATTAATTGTGCTCTAATGTGTTTCTTTATTACATTACAGGGAAAGTTTTTCTTAGACAACTTGACAACATTCTTAAATTTCCTAGATCAATGTTTGCATTTAGGCGAAACTCAATGATTTTTTTTATCCTGTATTTCTTTGTTTGCTGCTCTACATTTTCCTTTGGTGTAGAATTTTGTGAGACTATTTACTACTGTAGTTTGATGCATTTCATGGATTAATACTACAAGATTTGAGTATCATAATATTTTAATTATTAATTATTGTTTGTCAAAGTCACCTATATTTGCTTCTACAAAAAACAAAGACAACTATAATCTCTCTTGGACCGGCATAATTTTATTTTGATAATCTTTTGGACCTTTGGAACATGTTTTGAATAATAAATTATTAGAGTAAAAAAAAATAAAAAAATAAAAAGCACTTTCTCTTTGCTTGAGTGCATGGAAGTCTCTATGAAAGACTATTTGGATTCATGTCTATTTTTTGCAAGTAATTATTTGATTTTATTTTTTTGGTATTATCTTAATGAAAAAATGTTTATATTTTCAATTACCATGTCTTTTGTAATAAATAGTTCCTCAAAAAAAAAAAAAAATTTCTTTTGTAATAAATAAAAGTATCTTGCACATTGTGCGGGTTATAAGCTAGTTGAATGTAAAAATCAAAGAGTTCTAATCTAATTAGATTTAAAATTAGATTTCAATTGGAGTCTAATTTTCTGTCATGTGTTTATTTAAGTTTATAATTTTAATTTATTGGGTGCAAAAATCGAAGAGTTTAAAACCAATTAAATTCAAATTTTCATATATATATATATATATATATATATTATGAAATGTATGATTTAAAAAAAGTGTAAGCTAATATTATGTATAATTTGAACATCTTCTAAAAGGTATAATTTGAACCATATAATGGTGATTATTTTTAATTGTACCTGTGCATATGCATACACACAAGTTAAATATAATGATCTGCAAATGATAAAAAGAAGGTAAAAATGTAGTTTTTTACATAGTAGTCTATCTCAGATTATTTATAATTATTATTATTATTATTATTATAACTTTTTTTATGCGAATTATTATAACTTTTTGATATCTAAACAATTCTCCATTGACATAACATTTCAAAGTTTATCTATCAACAAAGAAAAAATAAATAAACTTATTAGAGTTCTTTAGTAATGTTTTTTTGCCATAGAATATCGATCCACGTATTGAAAAAGAAAATAAAAACTTATTAGAGTTCTAGTAAAAATAGAGTATCATGTTTTTCATTGTTGAATGATAATTTTGGTGTAAATCTCATGTTTGGTGTCAAACTTCTGAATTTGTAAGGATGAGGTGTAAAACATGACTCATGTTTTACACTATTTAATAAGAGATTGTCACATCAACTTTTTATTTAACAATACATCTTATTACAGTTAATAACATCTCAAAAAACTCCTAATTAGGTTGGGTTTTCATATAAGTATTAGAATTGGTTGGTGTATTTGTACATATTATCTAATATGTAATATGATGATATGGCATGTTGAGACTGTAGGGTATAAAACTTGGGTTTTACACAACAACTTTATAAAATCTAATCTCTAAAGGTGCGTTTGGTTTGCGTTTTGGAGCCCAACGTTTGCGTCTGGCTTCCTTTTTTTTTCTTTTTTCTTTTTTGGAGTAGCGCCTGGTTCACTGTTCATGGGACATGAATAGTGCATCAAGGCATATGGACAGTAACCTGCGCGTGAACAGTAATTTTTTTAATTAATTTTTTTATTATTTTCAGTTTTCAGCAAAATTAAATAAGCGGTATCCAAACATACACTTAGTCTATTATTATTAGTAAACCAATTTTTTCAATGTTTTCAATTTATTATTTAATATTATCAGAGGTTCCTTCATGATTGAGCATCGTTGTTTCTCTTGTCAATTCCGTGTAATTGTCTTGTAGACCCATTCTAGTTTGAAGCTTTTGGTTCTCTTCATATAGTCTTTCGGCATTGAAGGTGCCATGCCATACAACAAATTTATCAGTCCTTCTTTCTTCTCATGTTGGATGACTCTCGCTATTTTTTGTTGGGAAGTCTAGGCACTCTAGAGCACGGCAATGTTTATACCCCCACCATTTACTCAGACTTTGAAATTTAGGGGCTATTTGGATTTGTTGTTTTCATAACTCATAACTCTGTTTCCATAACTCATAACTCAAAAATGGTGAGACCCATGGCTGAGAAGTCCGTTTGGATTTTGTTTTCAGTTTTTGTTTCCATCACTCAATTCTCTGATTTTTGAGTGATGAGTTATGGAAACTGAAAACATATTTTAGGTGTTTAACTCTGTTTCTAATAGCATTTTCATAATTAAACTCACAACGCTTTCACTGTTCAGTCGCAATGTTTGACTTTTGGATTTTTTTTTTTTTTTTTTTGAAACAAAGCCCAGCCTCATATCAAGACTTTAAAAAAAAAAACAAAAACAAAAACAAAACAAAACAAAAAGTAACGGCAGAACTGAGTGATGAGTGCCAAACGGGTGGGTTTGGGGAAATTGGGGTATTTTAAGTGATGAGTGATGAGTGACGAGTGATGAGTGACAAAAATTGAGTGAGGAGTGATGAGTGATGACAAAAAAAAAAAAAAAAAAAAAAAAAAAAAAAAAAAAAAAATCCAAACAGGGCCTTAGTATGCATCAGTTCACAACTTCAAATCAGCCAACTTTAAAGGTTTTTTTTTTTTTTTTTTTTTGAGAAACCAGCCATCCAGGCAAACTTAATTAAAGGATGAAAAATCCGACAAATAACAGTTATACAGATCCGGAGGAACAGACTCCATCCAAACCAATAAAGGACTAGACAACCTAGCTCTCTTAGCCAATGCGTCCGCTAAAGCATTACCTTGTCTACCCACATGAGAGAAAGAAAAACTCTGAAAAGAGCGAGAAAACAGTAAAATGTCATGAATAATATGACCACATGACGAATGTAATAAAAGTCTATTACTAATAGCATGAATGGACGACACCGAATCACCCTCAAAAACAGCATGTCCAAGACCAAGTTCTCGAGCAAAAAGAACCGCACGCCGAGCTGCCAAAGTTTCAAGAGTAAAAACAGAATCTGGAATAGGGATCTGCTCTGCCAAAGCTGCAACTATTTCCCCATGTTCATTCCGAACAGCAACTCCAATACCTGCTGCCCTTAAATCTTGAAAAATCGCCCCATCGTAATTTACCTTCACTAACCCCGCATCAGGAGGCTTCCATCGAGGTCTCTGTGCTTAAACCTTCTTGCTGGGACATCGCCGGACCTGTTGAAACTCCAGCAAATGGCGCCGAGCAACACCTGCAATTTTATTCAAAGGCCAGACCACCTCACCCACACGCAGCTTATTCCGACGACTCCAGATACTCCAGCACGTCATCGCAAACACTTCAGCGTTCACTGAGGAATAAAAGACCAGCTCAAGCAGTTCCCGAAATGAACTGACCCTGTAAAATTCAGAAGGGAGAGACGTGAAACAAGAGCTCCACACCGAACAAATATCCTGACAAAACCAAAGAGCATGAAGTACTGATTCCTCTCCTGCATGACAGAGGTTGCAAACCGAGGAAGGGACAATTTTACGTTTATGTAGATTCAGCATCGTGGGGATAGAATCTGTACACGCCCGCCAAAGGAAAAATTTCACCTTATTAGGAATAGATAACTTCCAGAGGCTGTTCCAAAATTTTTTCTGTCCAGCAGTGTTCGAAGATGAAGCCACCTCATTTTCGTGCAAATCACAGAGTAAATGATAACCTGAGCGTACCTGATAGTTACCAGTCCGGGAAAGAGGCCAAAACAGGAAATCCTTCTGAACAGAGTGGCAAACCGGAATGGTTTTAATCTGTTGAGCTTCTAGAGGTATAAAAATAGTATCCACCAAGTTTGTATTCCACCACCGAGTATCACTATCTATCAACTGGTCCACCGTGGCATTCTCTGACAGAACAGAAATTGGAGACAGAACCTTTCCTGATGGAGCACCTGGAAGCCAACTTTAAAGGTTGCCGTGCTAAAGACTTCAGGAAAAAAAAAAGAAAAAGAACTTGAATTCATTTAACATTTCAAGGTAAAGTGTTTACTTTAAAATCTCCGCAATCATCTCTTTTGATTGGAACAACATTGTCAATCTATTTTGATGATTGTGTTCAATAGATACTGTCCGCTTCATGATTGAAATTTAGTATGCATTGGTTCACAACTTCAAATCAGCCAACTTTAAAGGTTGCAATGCTAATGATTTTGAAATAAAAAAAGAACTTGAATTCATTAACATTTCAAGGTAAAGTGTTTACTTTAAAATCTCCACAATCATCTCTTTTGATTGGAAAACATTGTCAGTCTGTTTTGATGATTGTGTTCAATAGATACCGTCCACTTCATGATTATTGCTCTTTATCATTAGGCTAATACACCAATTAATTTTTTGTGTAAGTGTGGATTAAACTCTAAATCTCTTATTCTATAACAAAAATATGGGCCAGAGTGCTCATTTGAAGTGGCAAAGAAAGTGCAGACTAAGAAAAAAGTAATAGATGGTAAAACTTTTGTGAAAATGATTTCAATTATATTTCTTGGATTTTTTTCTTATAAAATTTTGGATAAATTACAAAGTTTGTCTGTATCCTTTACACTATATCTCAATTTGGTCCCTAACTTTTTAATTGTGTCAATTTAGTCCCTAACCTTTTTAATGTTATGTTAATTTGATCCTTGCTGTCATTTTTTGGATGGAAAAAGCTGATGTGTCAAATGAAATAATAAAAATTGATTTTTCATGCCACATCAACTGCTAACTATACCACCACATTAGATTAAAAAAAAAAAAAATTAAAATTAGCAATTCTAAAGTTAGTAATTCAGAAGCTTTTGTCCTCCGCCGGTCCACCCCCATTGTCCACTTCACTAACATTAGGAAATTTCGGAACACACATTGGGTTGATCACAAGAAGATGTGGAAATTATAAGATAGTGTGGATGGATTTGCGGCTAGAGATAGGAGGTGCCAAAAAGCCGATTGGGTAGCTGAATTTTATTACCCATTAAGACAGGATGCAAAGTAGAGCAACAAGGTTGCCGATTGGGATTGTTTACTATTGGAGATTGGGCATAATGTTTCTGCTATGTAGTGATATTCCCTATTGTTTGTGATCTATATTTGTAAATGTCTATACGATTCGAATGAATTGATATTAGCATTGTCTTCAGATTTTTATATTGTTATACTATATTTAACAATGATTAATATTAACAAATCTGGAAAGTTGTTTTCAATGTTTCTTTATTTAAAATTCTAATCTTACTAGGTAATAGGTCTAGAGAAGGGAGACAGTGTTGGATTATTTTCTTTGGAATCTTGGGTTCAATCAAAGCTTGCATCGATGGGTCTCTTATGCTTAGGTGATGGTGGCAATGTTGTAGAGAGAGGTGAGGTGAGGAAAAGAAGATGAGGAAATTACACAGATTAAGTGGGCTTTTTTTAAACTGTAGGATTAGTAAATTGCCATGTGTCATTTAAATTTTAGTTTGAGATTTTTTTTTTTTTTTTAATTTGACATGGCGATATAGTTAGTGGTTGATGTGGCATGAAAAATCATTTATTATTATCCCGTTTGACACATTAGCTTTTCCCATCTAAGGGATAACAATAAGGACCAAATTCAATGCAAGATATTTTGTAAATAATATAATGTTTGGTTGAAATTTGTTTCTAGTGCTCCTTACTAACATTTGATCATCTATATGTTTTAAATGACCTAAAGAATAAGAATATATAAGTAAATTCATCAATTATATTTTAAAATAAAATACAAGACTTTATAACATAAGAAAAATGTAATTTTATCAAAAACTTACCAAAACCACTCTAAGAATGTGACGTAATTGTCAATCAAGTAGCATCATCGAAGTAGACTGAATTGACTGAAGTGGGCCAAAGTGGACCAAAATGGATTGAAATAGATCAAAATGAACTGACATAGACTGAAGTTGACCGAATAGATTGAAGACCAAAGTAGACCGAAATGAACCTAATGGACCGAAGTAAACCAAATGGACCTGACTGGACCAAAATGGACGGAAGTAGTCCGAACAAAACCAAATTGATCGAATTGACCAAATTGAATTAAACTAGACCAAAATAAACTAAAATGCTACATTAATGTGGCTCAATAAAAACATGGTAACAATAATTGTTGTGCTTCAATTTTTAGATTTGTATATAAATGAATATAAATTTGGAAATGTACTTTTTTTAGTTGCAACTAAAAGTGACTAGCAACCAATACTGAGAAACTTATTTAACTTGGTTAGGTCTAATCAAAATCCAGCATGAGTTAGAAATTTATCATGCTAAAATGGGTTTAGGTTACTATTGCTCGTACCTTTTCTATGTTCTCAAAGAAAAAAAAAACTAGAATCACAAATTATTTTACAACTTCTTGTCACAAGTCACAATTGGTAGAGTAGTAAAGTAAAAATAATGGGTCTGTGTAAGTGAACTGTAGCAAACCAAAAAAAAAAAAGGTTGTGAATAAAATTCTACGTGGACGGCCCCCATTCAAGCCCACTACAAATTCATTTCTCCCTTCCCGCCAAAGCGCCTTCTCTCTCTCTCACCTCGGAGTTCAGACAGAGAGAGAGAGAGAGAGAGAGACGAAAATGGAACTGAGTCTGAGCGGGAATGCGATCAAGACCTTTGCTCGGTGCATCACGTGCCTCGCACGTGTCGGCAACGAGCTTGCAATTCAAGCTTCTCCTTCTCAGGTATAATATATATATTGAATAAATTACTAAAATTATAATTAATTTGTTTAAATCTAATCCAATTAGTTCGATTTTTTAATTATCAGCTTATTTATTCTTTTTTTTTTTTAATGGCTCATATAATTTACTCTGTGTTCATGCTGATTTGTTAACTCATTGTTAGGGATTTTTGGTGTGTTTTGATTAGGGTTTTAAAAAAGCATATAAATGGGATTTATATCGAAATTATTTGTTATTTATGGAATTGGGTGTAAGGATTTTGTGTTTGATTTGATTTATATGAATCATGCTTTGATGGGTGAGAAATTAGTGAGTGGAAGCTCTGTTTGGATGGTATGAAAATGAAGGGGAAAAGGGGGTACAAATAGGCTTTCATAGAATAATATTTAATTAGTTTTGGAATTGGGTGTGAGGAGTTATGTTTGACTTGATTTATATGAATCATGCTTTATGAGTGAGAAAATCACAAGTGAAGCTCTGTTTGGTTGGCAAGAAAATGGGGGAAAAAAAAGATATTCAAAAAATTAAAGCTCTGAAGCCTAGACTTGAATTTTTTTTTTTTTTTGGGGTATCTGAAAATTCAAGAGATTTCCTCAAACATGTTATGCAGAAGTAGTTCGCTATAACTGAATGGAGGGCTCGAGGTTTTTGTCTTGTGTAGTTTAAGTTATGAGAAGAGGTTAGAATTTTTTTTTTTGTTTTGTTGGATTTTCCTTCTGAAATATCTCCATCAACTATATCAAACTTTAGCAGAATTTGGACTACCTGTTAATAATTTGTAAGGACCATATTGCATATTCATGTTTGAAGTAATTGAGTTGATTTGTTTAGTTACTATTTTTTGCCTGCAGCTTGCTTTTCACACTCTTAATTCATCGCGGTCAGCTTATCAGTCCATTACATTTAAGCCTGATTTCTTTGATGTCTATACAGTTTCTGGTAACCAAGTCCAATGCAGTGTGCTTTTGAAGGTAAAGTGGTTTCTTTAACCATGTTAGATTTTGTAATGGGATTTTTCAACTTATCAGTCTTGCTGACTTAGCATCTTCAGGCCATTTGTTCTCTTCTTAGGACACCTATTGCAAGTATTGATAATTTGAGTGTGAAGTTGCCTGATCCTGATGCATCAAAAGTGCAATGGGCGTTAGAATGCTATAGTGGTAAAGTACTTTCTCACATATCTTGTGTTTTGCTTGCAGACCCAATAGATTGGGCTAGAATGGTGAGATTGATTGGTGCTTAAACATCGATGATAGTGGTCATTGTCATATTTGCTGGAATATTATTTTATTTGATAAGGAAAATGTTTTATCTCTACCATGTGCAATGCAATCAGGGAAAGGTTAGGAATGAAATAATCTTATGGTGTTCTACAGATATCGTTTGGGAATAAAAATTTATTGTGAGATAAGTATCCAACACTTTCACTACAATGACTGTAATACATCAGAAATAGAGTCGCTGAATGTACCATCTATATTTCTTCTTGTCTATTGAAATATTTTACAATCAACAGGTCTTATTTAGTTTGCAGAAAAAAATGGGTTCATATTAAATGTTATTTGATACTGAAAACAATATTCTTCCATAGGGGAAAGGAAAATGTAGGAGAAATCCCCTTCTCTTTTTGTAACATACATCACAAAAGGAGTATATGTAAGTTGGCCAAATGGTATTTTGAAGAAATCCGAAATTATTGCTAAGGCCATGAGCCCATGATGATCATTCAGTCCAGACAAGTTAAATATATGTGTGATGTAGCTAGGTGGATAATAATATACCATAGAGGTATTTGGCCTGATCTCCGATGGCTCCCTCCAATAAACGTTCATCCTACACAAGTCATTTAACATGTAGCTTTTGAATGAGTTATTCTCATTTGGATAAGACTAATCTAAATTTGGATTTTAGGCTAACTTTTTGAAAGCTCTAGATTTATGATCTCTTGTGCTATGGAAATGTTACTAGATAACTGTACCATGCAACTTTCTTATTATGCAATCTTCTTTGTAGGTTATTTGATTCAAGCATTGATTTGAAACAATTTCATACTGTACATTTTGCAGGCATGAGGAAAACCTATTGGATTACTTGCAACGTTGAACCCGACATACAACATTTATCTCTTGATAGGACAAAATTCCCAAGTAACTTTGTAGTGAGGCCTCGTGATCTCAATAGATTGCTTGTTAATTTTCAGTCCTCTCTTCAGGAGATTACTATAATTGCAACAGAACAGACCTCCTTACCTTCTGATGCTGCAAATGAAATAGGAGGAAAAGCTGTCGAACTTAGAAGTTATATAGATCCAACCAAAGGTAATTGTCATATTAGTCATTCTACCCTGAATTTTCCACAAACAAGTTACTAATGCTGCTCTTTTCAATTGTAGAGAATGATTCATCACTGCACACTCAACTATGGATAGATCCTACAGAAGAGTTTTTGCAGTATACTCACACTGGAGACCCAGTAGATGTGACATTTGGTGTGAAAGAATTGAAGGTATGGAATCCAAGTCTTGGAACCTAATTTTTCTGAACTTCAATTGCATTTGAGTCATAATTGACCTAGCAAAGCCTTCGCCCTATCGATGAAACATTGACTTAAAGATAACTTTCACCTAATCTCTGTCATTATACTATATAACTAGTTTTAGTATATGATGCTTTCTGGTATAAGTGTCAACTTTGATGGAAAAATAGTTCAGTTATGACTTAAATTTTGTTTTTTTGGTAAGTGAAGTCTTTTTGTTTTATTTTTTATTTTTCAATTTTGGCTAGGTTATTGTTGAACAACGTATTACTCCTTTTGTTTGTGTTTATCATTTGACACAATATTCTTTGTTTATCATAAAATTCAGGCCTTTCTTTCTTTCTGCGAAGGCTGTGAAGTTGACATTCAATTGTATTTTGAAAAGGCTGGAGAGTAAGATATATCTTGTCCCATCCCATGTATGATGTATCTATTTTCCCTTTGCTTGCCTCTTTTCCTCCTCCCTCACAAAAGTGTTTCTCATTTGATAAACTTCAAGGTCAAATGCTAGCTTCAGCCCGCAGACATGGTATTGTGTGGGCTCAATATTGATAAATATTGGCATTAATGACAAATCACAACACTAGTAGATATCTTTGCAACTAGATCTCCACAATGCCACTTGGTATGGTTGGGATACTTGAAAATGTATATAATTCAACCATGTAATTCATCACAAATGATGAAGCCCACATAGGAACAATGAGTTTTGATAGAATATATTGCTCCTTAGGTTTGATGCATGCAGTCAAAATTCAAGGTGAGAACAGTCATTGGAGTTTGTACAAATATTGGTGACATGTAAATCATTAAAAGAATTGAAACCGAAGTTGCATCAGCTAAGCAGGTTTGACTTGTAGCATTTGTATCACATCAGAAATCCATATTTTTGGCCTCCAATGCATGTCGATGTGTCCATGCTTTTATTAAGTGATCATCTGGCTGCCCATCTGTTATTCTATTATTCAGTTAATCATCTTTAATTGGATGATCAGCAAGACACAAATGAATTGACACTGGGAAGTTATTTATACTACAAATCTTAGGATTTATCAATTAGTTTTCTTGCTGGTTTGTTGGGCAACCAATAGAAACTTTTACTCTAAAACGTAACAGATTTTTTCTGACTTGCGTAGCATTTTGAATGCAAGTATTTTGTTAATTAAAATCTGACTTTCATCTTAAAAAACATGTTTCTGGGAAGCAGGCCTATTCTCATGGCACCAAAATTCGGGTTAGATGATGGGTCCAGCTCAACCTTTGATTCTACACTTGTGCTTGCAAGCATGCTTATATCGCAGCTCCGTGAAGGGAATCCCTCAGAACCTCCACAAGCAGCTACCACAACACATGGCCAGGATGAGCATGGGGCATCCCAAGCTCAACATGATAGGTGTATACCAAATGTTTCTGAGCATCCATCTGATCACACCAGAATTTGGTCTGATCTTTCTGGTAACTATTCGTAAATGTTTTAATGATGACTAGAGAATATGTTCTGCATTCAAACTCTTGATGACTCTGATGTGCAGGAAGCGCAGCAAAAAGTGGTAGTGGCAGTGGTATTGGTACTGAAGAAAGGCAGGTTCATGGGGAAACAAATTTGAATGCCAATCAACAGAGGGAGATGCAAAGAATTAGCACAATGCAAATTTCAAAAGCTGCATCTACTAGAGAAAATGAGCCTGCAGATCCTAATATGTATCCTACTGTTTTCTTCAGTATGTCATCAATTCAAGTTTTTGTGTCAAATCTTCAGACTTATCATTGCTTTCAATTAGCAGCAATCCTCTGGCTGTGTTTGTGTGTGTGTGCATGCGTGTGCACACTTCTGTGCTCATCCCATGCATTTTCTGAGTTCTCCCTACTCCCTAGTCATTGCTTTACAAATTTTCTTCATGCTAAATAACACAATTGGTTACAAATAATGAGGAAAAAATTGCATTGCAAACCTTTAATTCACTTTTCTTAGTTTCCAGCTTTCCATGGACAGGGCATCAAACATAAGATGAACTTAAATTCATGGAGTTGCACTTCATGTGCAACCTAAGTTTGAATTCTGCTCCTCATGAGGCATGTGCCTCTAAGTTTGAACTGTAAGGGTCTTTCTCTGGAATGATATCTTCAACATTGGAGGGAAGTCCATGTTCCATTTCTGCCTTTGGTATTGGATCACAATGGGGTTTATATCTCAGAGGAAGCCACTTAAAATCTACATGTAGGTTCTAGTAGAAAAATTTAGTCATTATTGCGTTAACTTCATACCTGGATTTATGCGTGGACTTAAGATCTGTAAGTTGAATTCTCTCTCTAACACCGTCATTGTTTGGTGTTTGAGAAAAGCAAATTCTAGAAAAGGCATCAGAAGACTTCTATTGTTGTCCGCCTTATTTTATGTTAAAAGAATACTAATGTTTCAATAATAAGGATCATTTGTTTCCAATATGTAGTCAGGATTATAACTTGGACTCATATTTTACTTGATATTGTACCATTCAGGAAAAAATTCATACCATGTATTGCTGTAATAGTCAGTAGTAAAGTCTGTCTCTTGAGCTCTATTGGCAATGTGGTATAAGGGTCAGAAAAAGGTAGCAATGTAGCATAATAGCTCTTGTCAACCAAAGTGACTGCTGACTTCACCATACCCTAAATCCTAACTTATTTAGAACAACTTTCCTGCATTTGTCCTGATACATATTGACCATTGATTGTAATTGCATTCTCTTGACTTTTATATTAGCTTTCATCCTATAGAAAAGGATCGTGCAGAAGAAGCCCGAGGTTAGTAAGAGAACTAGTAAAATTTGATTAGTCTTACATATGTTTCTGCTCCTGGCTTGACTAATACATTTACAATTTGTTTCTTTCAGATAGGCCAGTTTCACAACGTCATCCTAGTAACTGGGTGGATGCAGATGAAGATGATGATGATGGGGATGGCGATGAGGATGAACTGTGTGTTCAGTCCACACCACCATACTATGAGGAACATTAGCCATGTGGATGCTGCTTGTTCTCTTTCCCTGTTGTAAATGTGACTCTTCCAATGAGATTTTTAATCAAAGTAAAGTTTTGGTTAGCTTCTCCCCTTATATACTAGTTATCCACTCAGCCTTTCACACTACGCAATCCAATACAAGGTAGATCCTCCAGCATTTGAAAAGGTAGTTAAATATAAGCTGCCTTATAATGGTTTGTAGTGTTGTCACTGTTGAATATAACCATATGCATCAGGGTATTTGGAGTAAAATACTGAAGGTCTACAATGTTAATATACATCTTGAAAATAACATTTTATGAAATGATTACAATTGACCTGCCAGTAACGTATGTGGGTGATATAACTTCATTTTGTTGCCGCTTTAATGAAAAGCATTTCGGAAGGTTTCAGAGTACTAAATATTCTTTACCAAATTGACTTGTGGGTGGTTCAGTCACGATCATGCTGCAGTTATATGGTGCTGTTATTTCTTATTATAATTTGAAGCGAAACTTAGTGTTGATCCCTGATTCCTACTGCATGTTATCTTGTAGCAAATTCTGTTTCTTGATTTGGTTTTCCCATCAAAGACGGAGAACCTTTTTCCACTGTAATAGCTAGCTTTTACTTTCTATCTGTCAAGCACAAAGGGCTTTTTTTTCCCCAAAAATAGAGGGTTATGATAGTTTAACGATGTATAAAGACCAACAACAGATGTAATATATCTATGTACTTGAGCTGATGATCCCATGTTCCATAGGTAACAAAATCCAGAATTGATTAAAGATATATTAACCTTTTTCCCACTTCAGGTAATGTGATCATATGAGTTGGATCATTGATTTTATTGATTCTAAAGTTGATAAAATTTACAGGTGGGTGCTCTCATCTCCTGGCTGCCCTATCCAGTCCAAGATATTTTCTTGTTTTCTCTCTCTCTCCTAGGATTGTGTCCTTGACTCTTTCATATTCATGTTAGCTTGATCCCTTAACAATGCTTACTTGACAGGATGTCTTACACCCTGTATCATTCACCCCAATTATGTATCCAATTTAATTGATTTTCGGCGTGTTTCGGTTCAATGCTGCCACCCTATGCCCAGGGCTAGGAAGACAACAAAAATAAAAACAAAAACTAACGCCCAGACCAACAATGTAGCACAATTAAAAGGAGGTTTTTATTTTCTTTTTCCCTCCTTCAGGTGTTAAATACAATTATAGAGATCGATTTAGGGACTAGAGAGATGGATTTAGTGCAAAATGTATCTCATTTTAATTTTCTCATTAGTAAGTCATATAGGATCTCATCTTCACCTTACTCTAATGAAGGGACAAATTTCATTTGAGTTAGAAGTAATTGACAGGATAGTTTTTTAGTTTATATTTCCGTTTAGTACTAATCTATGGTGATCAAACATGAATGGTGGAATAAATAGAATGGACATTCTCTCAAACCAATTTCTTTAATTCCTATTAAACTTGCAGGAATAAACAAAATATCCATTAAAGATTTCCTCTCCTTTTTTTTCTTGAATTCTTGTCTCCTTTCAAACGGGTTGTGAAGGGTATACTATTTTTACAGCAACAGATTCAAAGCATATTCATTCTTTTGCAACCAGATATCGCCAATTTTCAATGCAAGGATCCTACTAATTAACTACCCTGTCAAATTTATTTTTGTGTATAAAAGACGATCAATTAGATTAGACAGTTCCTTTTGAAAACTTCAATCCATGAAAGCGTATTTCAAGAAACAAACAAATCAATGAATAAGTTTGTTCAACAGTTAATATCGTATGCAATGGTAGCACTCAATCTTGAATATGACCAAAGAAAATTCAACGATACAAAGATTTGTCGAAAGAATAAAAGAAGGTATTTCGTGATACAAAAAAACTTCAAGAACATACCGGAATTGCGAAGACAAGGATCTCTAAAGAGTTGGAGATTGCATATAGACAAGCTCTACGCTCCCAATTTCAAGATCACCATGGACAATTGGACATAATAGCCAAATAGTAATTGATAGAAAAACAAGAAAAAGCAAAAGGGAGGTTAATAACTTTGTTGACTCAAACGACCTAGAAAACTTTAGTGTAACAAAGTCACAAGGTTCCCTCTTCTTTGTTCTTCCTTTATCTCCCTCTATTCTCACAAAAAGAAAAAACAAAGAAAAAGCCTTTACATGCATGCATGCAACCTTTTTTTTTTTTTTTTTTTAACTTGAACTTAGGGCAGCAAAACCACCACCTTTCATCATTTGCTTAAACTCCTTGAAATTGACCATTCCATCTCCATCCACATCCACCTTCTTGATCATCTTTTTGCAATCTTCTACAGTCCTGCCTTGCTTGAGCCCCAAGGAAGCCAACACTGACCTCAACTCCTCCACAGTGATAAACCCATCACCATTTTGATCAAACACATTGAATGCCTCCTTCATGTCCTCCTCCTCATCCCTTTCATCCATTATTGTCTGATACAATACCCCAAATTCATCAATATCAACGAACCCATCTCCGTTTACGTCGATCTTTTCTATCATTTGCATCATATCTCTATCTGGGATATAGATGCCCAAGTTTTGTAACGAGTCACTAAGTTCCTGCTTTGTGATCCGGCCATCTCCATTTCGATCGAACATTTGAAATACACGTTTCAGTTCTGCAGGATCCATCGTTTGAAGTTGTGATTGTTATTGAAACAAGAATGATTTTATTGACAAGAGAAAATTTTGATGCTAGCCCCGAAAAACAAAGAAAGAAATCGTATGAACGTACTTAAAGAAAATTTGAGAACAAAGAGAAAGATATACGGATTTAAGAAGGCTGTAAAAACAGAAAATCCTTAGCAAGATCGTTGGAGAAGGTTGTTAAGTGTTTACCTACCTTGCCAATATGTGGTGGACGTTGTATAAGGCTGTTGAGTGGAGAGAACAAACCCATAATTTACGTTGAATCATTGGTTTTTTTTTCCCTTGTAACAGTTTTATTTATTTATTAATATCTTGTCACTTAATTATTCTTAAATAAATATTAATTAATATTATTTTAATAACTATTTAAATGATTAATTATGAAACAATATTTAAACCATTCATCTAATGATGAATAGATAGGATTAGAACTAGATTTACTTTAAAAATTATCTTAAAATTTAAAAGTTGTATATATTTCCTTTATTTTTCCATTTAAAAGTTAAAACATTGGACTGAAAACTTAGTATTGGTCATTTGGAAATGTAGTTAATATTTTTTTAAAAATTATACATAACTTTTTTATTTTAAAAAAATTGATAGTTATAAAAATAGAAAAGAAGATTTAAACTCTGATTCTCCTAATAATAATAATAATAATAATAATAATAATAATAAAAGAGAAAAAAGAGACTATTATGGCACTAAGCTTCAAGTGTTGGCATAAATAATAGTTACTAACTTACTATGTATTGTTCAATCCTATAAAGCTAAAAATATATTTAGTTTTCTTTGCTATTAGAGACTTTTTACTATGTATTGTTCACTTCTTCAACATATTCATTTACCAGTACTTCTCTTAAAGATAGGATTTGAACTAAATTATGCATGATGATCATAAAGAGTATATATATATATATATATATATATAACTTGTTTTTTGCTTCTAGGTCTTAGTTTTTGATACATATGGTAGTTGTAACTTTACAGAGAAATAAAAATATTCTATTTAGTATTACGACAAAATAAAAATATTTGCTCTTTTATAAAGGAGTATCGTTATAAAATAAATAAATATAGTATATAGTATATATAAAGGGAGGCTCATGTATACTATAAATATATACCATGACAAAGACTCATAACAAATTATATTCCTTTCAATAGTTTTGGTTTTTTGTTTAAACTAAGTTGATTTTAACTTGCTTTGATTAAGCTCCTAGGCCGTGGTTAATTACTTATATTAACAAAAATTTGATGTCATTAGTGATTCTATTAAATTTAAAATTGATTTTGTTTTGACTATCTTCCTGCATTACGCTAGTCTCATTTGGATTTAAATTCTGTTGATGTGTATGCCGTCATGTTAACCTCTGTTATTCCAGTTATTTCTACTATTTTATCTGTGAAGTTGTTTTATTACCCAAAAAAGAACATATATATCCACACCACAAGGACTGGTAGTTATAATATTTAGGCTTGACATTTTCTTTGTTTTCTTTTTTAGCAAACGAAGAAACGCCTTCAGTTATAGTCGCTGAGCTGAGTGACCGTACGTAGCCACTGAAACACAAATAGAGACCTCCCACCTCATCGGAGCTTGAGAGTTGAGATGGCAAAGAGATAAGCCTACGCTTCAAAGTTCAACAGGACATCATCAAATCCCCGACATACCAATAATTATTAATTTGAAAAAGTAAAAGGGAGCTAGGTTTTTTCTTGTGAGTTCAAAATACATCTAGATGCTTTATGCCATATATATAGTAGAAAAGATCTTACCTATATGTTTTATAAACATTAATGAAGAAGGCCAACGTCAAGTCATATATATATATATATATATATATGAAGTTAGAACTAAGAAAAAATCAAATTATAGTCTAAGTTAGATTTTAATTGGAATATAATTTTGTGTCATGTGTCTTATCAAAACTTTTTAATTTTGTATCAAGTAAGTTAATTCAGTGTAACTTACGATAAATCCAATATAAATTAATCATAAGAAACTCAATTATATATCTAAAATTAGAAGAAAAAAAATTAAGTATTTATGTTTACCAATGCCATTTGTTTGTTTAGTTAAAAATAATTCAAATCGATTAACTTTTTACATTTATAATACTATGAACAGTCATTATTTATTAAATAGAAACTTATATATATTGTTTGTATGTAGATGTGTGTGTGTTTTTTCATGCATTTGGAGAGGGCCGGTTCCAAACTAGTTTAAATAAAAGTTAAGGATGTAGATTGTTTTACTTTTTAGAAATATTATGTCCACAACATTTTTACAACAAATCATATGTGGTAAGTTATTATTAATTCTAATTTGAACTTATTACTGAAATTATTTTTTCGTTTACCAGTAACTGCTAAAAACAACCTGCTACTTAGGTATTAGTGACGAAATGTTGTAAATATAGTATTTCTCTTTATTGGAGCGGTAAAAAGAGCTTAAATACAAAAAGTATTCTCTATAAAGCCCTATAATTAATTACAAAGTCCACTTGCAATTCTACTTTCTACGCATCATATTTTAAAAATCACAGAATCGGTAAACTTCATATTAAACGTAACCCTCGTTGAGTGGTATTAACCATGGTAAAACAAGAATTTTCTCTTCTTATGTTTTTTTTTTTCTTTTTTTCTTTTTTCTTTTTTTCCTAAATATAGTGCAAGATATCCACCATTGTTCCACCACCTGTTGCTTCACTTTGTTTGCGCTTGCTATCTTTACCTTTACAACCAACATAAAAATAAATAAAAAATAGAAAATAAAAAAATTAATTAATAAATAAAAACCTTGAAACCCTTTTTCTAAATTTCTTTCGCACTTGAACCAAGATCACCACGTTCCACACTCCCACCCCCAAACCCAGTGCATATCCATAAACATCTTCGTCCAAACTAACAAGCTTTCAAAAGCCCTAACCAAATCACATTGGTCACATTTATGTTTAATATTTGGGTTTATATTAAGGGGTGCCTTTAAGGCATTTATTAATAAATCATTTTTTAAAAGTTTTAATACCACTTTTATAGAAAATATAAAAAACTTTTTAAAAAATCAATTATTTTTTTTCTATTCCTATATATAAAAAGTTTCTAAAAATACTTCTTAAACCAATACTCTTAAGGTATCCGTTAACTTTTCACTTAATAATTTAAAAGCCCGAAAAAAATTCCAATGGTGGTAGTGAGTGGATATCTTGCATCACCACCCCCCCCCCCCTCCTTCCCTCCCTCCACCCCCCAACATCCCTATAATAGAACCTTCTTTCACCAGGTTAGTTGGGCTAAATTAGGATCAAGTTAAATGTCATATTACCTACATTTTCTCTTTAAAATATAGAGTAATTCTTAAGTATTCTCAAAGTATAGAAAATAGTGTTCTTTTCTCTCATAAATTTTGTACATCTGTTATTCATATGTAATGGCTAATAAAAACCCTTACTAATTGCAATAGCATTAGGGCCTCATTTTTTTGTCACACTCCAAATTCTCTTACTTCACAGCCCACATGTATTTTCAAACTCATCCAATTCATCTTTATCATTTGATACTACTCTCAAATTTTTGTTTCATTTCTTTAATTTGAACTAGTCCATGGCCTTAGATTTAATAGTGTAAAAGGTCAATACAGACTACCCATATTGGAGCATCTTTTCTCACTGCGAACCTTAACATTTATTCTTCAGTAAACATAACAGAAGGAATCAAGGAAGTCCATGCACACTGCCTAATTTGTTGTATATGCATATACCAGCGCTAGTTATTTGATTCTTTAGTGAACAAAGAGAGAACAAGATTGATGATGCAGGAGCGTAAGTGAATAAATTTGGATTTTTAACCATATTATGAATTGTGAAAGATAAGGGTTGGATATCTGTATGATTGTTTGTGTTCCATTTTTACTCATACTTAGAAATCTAATCCAAGATAGGAAGATTGACTAATTAGAAATCTTAAAATTTTACATTAAGGAACGAGATCTAGATTTTCTCAAAGATTTTCATACCAATCACCTTCTTTGTAACCTCAATAATGATTCTAGCTAGGATGCAAAAAATTTCAAATTTCTCTTTTAATTGCAGATTATTTTATTAATTCGAATGTCAAACACAAGTACGTCTTTGTTCCTAATTTATCTAGTGGGTACAAAATGTGTCATTGTTGATGTGGACTCCATGACCCATGAGTCTTATGCTTAGCGATTTATGGGAATCTGAAAAAGAGAAAGAAGAAAACACACAATTATCAGTCAGGGCGGTAAAGGCAACCAAGAGAATTCTCGAAGCAAGAAAATTGATTGCTCAAGAAGATAGATGCAAAAGAAGATAGAAGACCCCAATAGTTCATAGGTCTTTCAAAGGAAGCGTGACTACTCCAACAATTTCAAGAAATTGAGAACTAAAATTTATAATGCAAAATTTTATATTAAGAATGACTACATAATGCAGTTAATCTGAGGGGGTTTTTTTTTCTTTTTCTTTGATGAATCAGGAAAGAATTTTATTAATAGAGAACAAAGAATACAAAAAATTTAGCTAAGTCTGTCTCTTTAGCTCTACTGGCCAAGTGGCAGTAGGGTTAGAAAAACGGCTATGTAGCATAATAGCTCTTGCCAACTAAAGAAAATGCTGACCACGCCAAACTCACCAAAGATCTTAAATTTTACTAGGTACTAAGAACAAAAACTTCATGCATATGTCCTAATACATATTGACCAATAATTATAATTGGATTCTCTTGATTGGGTTATACATATCGGACAAAAACTTTCCAAAGGTAGTGTCAAGTAAGATTTATAACACAGCAGATATATTTTGTTTTTATGAATTCTTACACTTACACATGACATTAATCATGGTCCAAAGGTAAGCACCACTTGGGCCTAATTTAAAAAAAAAAAAAAAAAAAAAAAAAAAAAAAAAAAAAAAAAACCTCATAAATGAGTTTGGAAAACTTGTACACTGGAATTCTCAAATTGTTTCACTTGATGAGCGGTTTGAGCGATAATTCTAACAAGGCTCCAGTGATACATATGATATTATCTATTGTCGTCACCTAACGTGGAGTCGATGAATCCACACCTGAGGCTCATTTTTTTCGTTCAGCCAAAAAAAAAAAAAAAAAAAAGGAGTGGATGCAAATTAGAACTTTTTTGCTCTCCAATTCACTTCTTTTTTCTTTTTTCTTTTTTTCGCCTTTACTAGTTCCTTTACTATATTTAATCTAGCTTTCGATTTGGTTTGGACCCTTGCTTGGTTGGTATATTTTCTGTGGGCACAAGTTGGCCACTCTTCATTAGGTGGCCTTTCATGTTGTTGCTCAAAATGCTTATATATATATATATATATATATATATATATATATTTTGAAAGGTGCTCAAAATGCTTATATTATGCCGAATTTATGGGCTATTGAATTGATCTGTTTCTGAGCTTTGTTGTCTATATCAGTGGGCTTTGGACTGGTCACGTGGGACCAAAATTTGCCCAACTTTTCCAGTTGATATAGTGATATGCTATCACTGTATGGGCATGATCGCGGGCCGTGAGTCTTTGGGCTGATTTCGGGGTTTATGGGCTTAATTTGCTAGAATATGAAGCTTGTCGGCCTTGGGATCTGTTTCTGAGCTGTTTGCATTTCGAAACAAGAATTTTCATAGGCCCAAAGATTTGTAAAAATTGTCCCTCTAACACCACCCTATAAAAAGGACCATACTTAAGAAGCCCCGAGATTAGTAGGAGAACTAGTAAATTGGATTACTTCTTACGTATGTTCCTATTCCTGAATGTGACTATCATTTCTAAATCTACAATTGGTAGCTTTCAAATGGGCCGGTTTCACAACATCATCTTATTAGTAATATAGTACATGATGATGCGAATGAGAATGAACTGTCTGTTCTGTCAACACCACCGTAAATTTGTGTTTATGCAAGTATAACAAACATTAAAATTAATAGAATATTATTGTTCAAAAAATTTATTCAAAGATTGTGTATGGGGTTCAAGGGCGGCACCACTACTGGGCCACGACCAAGGGCGGTATGGGCCCAATGGGTAAATAAGAGTAAAGCGTTGGCCTGGCCAAGGGAGGAGGGCCGAACAAGGGCCCCTCGTGCTCCAAGGAAAGAGAGATGAATTATACCCCAACTTGGGAATTTGGACCAAGGTGGGTAGTCATGGAAGGCACTGGAAGGGAGAGAAAGGGAGGTGTGTTGAGGAAGTCTCCATCACCTCCACATTAAATGCACTACACCAACTAAGACAGTCGCATTTAATAAAGGATGTAACACCTAAATAATGCTTGGACAACTTGTAGCTCACCCTGCAATTCCCCCAAAGGAGGGATGAGACAAGTATCTAGGGGAGATTCACCACCCTCCAAGTGGAAGGCTAGAATGAAGGGAAAATTGCTATAAAATGAGGGGAGGCCCCATTGAACAATGATGGAGATCTAGAATTAGGGAGGAATCACATAAACTTGTACTATTTAAAGGTGTATCAAAACTTTTCTCGACTAACCGAGAAAACATCAATACACACCCTTTCACTCAATTCTTTGTTTGTTGTTCTTGGTCATTTTTATCAACTTTAGCTAGTGAGTCAAGGAACCCACGCATTGGTCCACTCCACCCATCTCTAAACAATTAATTGTAGTGGGCTTTGCCCCAAAGCCCAGGTCCTTCGACCCTGGGCCTTTGTGCTAATTTTTTGCCCCACACAGATTGAATTTAATGTGTTTATACATAAAAATGAATAAAAAACAAGACACTTTAATTTGTCTTTCCACGACTTATTTTAATTTAAAAATTAATAGACCTAAAGAAAAAACTCAAAAATAAATGTACAAAATTGAAGAAAAGTATGATTATTTGATCAAAATTACTTAAGATTAAAAACTTAGACGGTTCTTTTCTCTAAAAAAAAAAATTAGATGACATGAATATTTTTTGATGACATGAATAAAACTGTGCAATTTTATTTAAGTGTTTTTGTTAATATGGTAGTTCTTTCATAGAGGCCCAAAAGAGCACTGCTATGACCTATGGGAACTAGAACTTTTACTACATTGTGCTTATAAGTTAATGTGTCACCAACCATGACAAAACAATTCAAACATTCACTAATGTGATGATTGTAGTCTAAAACTAATTACAATCATTGTCACATCAGTTTATAAATTTTATGCAGTAAAATTTGTAACTCCTTTAACATTTTCTGACTCAAAATCTTGTTCAATTCATTAGTTTGACAATTTAACATCCGTTTCGGTTCGAATCTAATAACTATGTCAATAGGAATTGTGTGTTTGCAGTTGGCTTACAACTGCTTGTCTAGAGCAATAGAATTTTAACATGATTGGCACCCACCTATTTCCAGTCCCCATGTCATGAATTCAACACCCCCTCAAAATAGATAAATAAATAAAACTTGTCTTGCAAGGAAGTTAAGCTCTTTTTCTTATATTAGCACTCATTTAAATATTAAAAAATAATTTGGCCAATTTGTCCAAACCTTAATACCTTATGTGAGACTTGTAAGTGATTTGTTTCAAAAATACATTGACCCATACCAAACGTCAGCAGAATCGAACCACAATTCACACCCATAATCAGAACCACAATTGTTTACACTATCGCTATTTCAATAACAATGGTAGAACTTAGAAGAGTTTAATTTTAAACTTTTTAATACCCCACTTGTCTCTTCAAACATCAAGTTTCACCCGAATCCAATTTCCCGAATTATTTTTTTTATCACAATATACCTCCTGGCTCCTTTTATTCTTTTACCAAAACTTTGTATTTATCTTTGAATCTTCTTTGATAAATAAATAAATAATGTGTCAATCGGGTCATAGGTCCAAGCGACCTTTTTATATGGAGAATTATGTCCACAAATATTTTGAATTAAAAGATGCTTTAAAATTTAGATAGAGTTTTTAAAATCTTTAATGATATTAAATTATTTTCAATTTTTTATTTTTTTACTTTTTATTTATTTTTTAAAATTCTCTCACATTTTAAAGGGTAATTACTAGTTACACAATACAGTAATCTTAGCTCTTGCATATATACAAATCCGGAAATTAAGGGATAAATAAATAAATAAGCAGAGTGTGTAGTGTGGAAGCTTCTTGATGATGTCACTGCCTGAGTCATTGACAACGTAGGTGTGATATTGTTACCTATTGACTTCACCGGAATTGTAGGATGACGTGGAAGATTTACGTGTAACATGAATGGTATATATCAATGGGTCCTCCATCCAAAAAAAATAAACAATTGCTTTCTGTTATAATGATTTAGTCAAACCTTTTAATAAAGAACGAAAAAAAGACAAAAACAAAAACAAAAAAGGTTAAAATCTAAAAGAATCCAATGATTCCACATGCTCACAGTTAGAATTTAGTAGTTTTTTTTTTTTTTTAGATTTTCTTTTTTGAGAAACAGAATTTAATAAGTTTGTAGTTTTGTTTATGTAGCATCCTTTAAGTAAATACTAACATATATTATAAACTAAAGAGTAATTAATAATTGAAATAAACCCTATGTGGATTGCATTAAGTCTCTTAATGGAGACATAATTCACATCAAAATGACAAAAATGACTTCAATGATTCCATTTGGATTGCTAACCACCAAACACGTTTGGTTGAATACAAGCTAAAATCGGATCATGCAATGCATATACACGTACGGTTTATAAAAGTTATGTATACTATCATGATATATATGTTCATTTACCAATTTATGACCATATTAATTAATATTTTTCAAGAAACTTATAATTTAACTAATTTACACTAGACTCTTCTTACTAATTTAATTCCTACTCTATTTTAATTATCAAATTATCAAAAATATATATATACTAATACATGCTTAGTCAGTAAATGGCTATCTTCTCAAAAAAAAAAAAAAAAAAAAATCAATAAATGGCTATCATTTCTTAATTATTTACAAGTAATTAGTATGTATTCTCTAAGTATGATGATGTAGTACTCCTCTATCTCACATTCATTGTAAATTCTACTAATTAAAGTTTACAGTGAAAATGTTATTTCTTCAACTGGCAACCCTTTAAATAAAACCCTCTTTCTTTCCTGCATAACTGAGTTTTAATTTACCGTCTCTCTTAAAATTTTCCATCATTTTTTGTAGATTAAATTGACCCCTCAACATATTCACTTACTCTTTATATATCATAAAGTATATATACTTTTTTTTTCCCTTCTTGATATTCGTTTTTGATTCATATCTATGGTACTGGCTCCTCTATGTAGCATTGCAAGAGCTGGGAATGCTTGTCACAAACAAGTTAATTTGTTTTAAACTCAAGTGGAATGAAGCAGAATATCATAATATATATATATATATATAATGATAATTTTTTCTACCAAGTGAACCAAAAGGGATGTGGTTTTCAGAGAAGATCCATTAAGGTAATATAGAAGTTTTAGTTTAAAAGAGATTTCTTCTATTTTCCTCTGTGTGGTAATCCTATAAAACGTTAATTAAACTGAGAGTTCGAAAGCTCCAACTATTTAATGTTGTGTTAATTTTGATTCTATTGTGTGGTTCCTTGAATTATATTCAACGTAGAGGGGGGGGGGGGGGGGGGGGGAAAGTTATGAGTGCTATTCTTATTAGAAGTTTAAGGCAAGCTTTTCAATTTTATGAGAAATGAGGGTGAATCATTAATTAGATTCTTGATATGCTTATAATTATTTATGTACTATATATTAAGCAACAGAATTAATATAACCTTCTTGAACTAATTATTTTTATGGGAATTCTCTATTCTCTATTTTCCTTATGTTTCTTAAGACTATTTTATTGGTTTTGACTTGTATAAGTATAGTTATCTTTGTTTGCATATGGCTCAATTATTAAGCTTGAAACTGTTTGGGTAGATAAAGTTGTTGGAAAATTTCGCTTGGCAATGAGGAGAACTAATTAAAGAGAGTGAAATAAAAATATATGCTATTTTATAAGAGCCATGATAAGGCTTCTTCTATATTCCATTTTACGTGTTCACAACATATGTATGAAGTGAGGATTACAATCAATATAATATATAAAAGAGTTTTGAAATAATTTGTTTATACAAGATTATCAAAGAAGAAAGAAAAGAAAAATAGATATTGAAAATTTACGTAGTTTGATAATATATCTACATTCACAAGTGAAGATAAAGAAAAAGTTTTACTGTCGAATAACATATTACAACTGTAGCCCAAAAACATTCTCCCAAAACCTAAACCTCAAATACTTATCGCTTTAAACAAAAAAATGTTATTTGAACTTTAATATTAACCTAGTTGAACTTGGTGCCAAGAACATTCTCACTAAACCGGTTGGCACCTCTGATATATCCAACCCTCCTATCTGGTTATACCTATTTTACCATCAAAAAGTTGAACTTGGTTTGAAAGTCCTTAATTCATGTGCACGAAAGCCAACACCAAGTGGGGACTTGGTTTCCGAATAGCACTAGAATTAGACAAAAGTTACCTTAACAATATTCAATATGACAAAGACTCGTGCAATAAATTATATATGTTCCCTCAACAGTTTTGTTTGTTTGTTCAAATTAAGTTGATATTAACTTGCTTTGATGGGTAAGCTCCAGGCTATATATGGTCAATTAATTACTTGTAATAATCGATTCTTCAATTTAAAATTGATAGTTAATTTGACTAACCTCTGTTATCCGTATCCCACCTTTTAATTCTACTGTACTATTCAATGAATGAAGTCCTAAAAAAACACAAATAAAATAATATTAGTTTCCGCACAACAATGACTGGTAGTTATATTTATTTAGGTTTGACATTTCTTTTTTTGATTGTGGTGAGTATGTAGGGTTAGACTCATATGCATCAGCAAACGACTAACGATTTCAGTTGTAGTCGCTGAACTGAGTGGCCGTACGTACGTAGCTGCCACTGCAACAGCCATAAGATAGGGATCTCCTCCTCCTACCTCGTCGGAACTGAGGGAGTACAAGAAACCTATTGGTCATAGTCCAACTTGATCAAAGTTGAGATGGCAAAGAGATAAGCTTTCCAAGTTCAAGTGATATCATCATGCACATCAAATCCCAGTGAACTCACCAAATATTAATTTGAAAAAGACACAAGAAAAAAGGGAGCTTAGGTCTTTTTCTTGGGAATAAAGTAGTGGAACAGACAGATGATATTTATTCTAGAATTTGGGTCATACTGTCATACCAGATAGTCAATGCGTATTGCGTGCAAATTAATTCTATCCAAACAAAGGAGCTCCTCAACTTGAGTCCAATTAAGCTCAAGCTAACTTGGCTTTTTGTAGCTTATTAGTCTATTTCTTACTTTTTAAAGACAATATTAGTATACTATATATTATTTTACATAAACTTAGTATATATATGTCCAAAACAAGAAGAAAAGTCTAAAATTAAGCCACGTCTACATTAATGAAGACGGCCAATGTGAACGAGTCATTTAATTAAATTCTTTTATTTTTTATTTTTTGGGTAATAAGGACTTAAATTCTTCCAAGTATTCTTTTTTTATTAAACACAACTAAAGTTTAGTGGTATTAACCCTGGTAAAATTTACCCTTAAAATCTAGTGCAAGATATCCACCATTGTTCCGCCGGAGCTCAACCAATTCATAAAAAAACTTGAAGACCCTTTTCTTCACCCATCAACCAAGATCACCACGTTCCACACTGCTACCCGAAAACCTAGTGCAAATCCAATATATATATATATATATATAACAACTTAATCTGTCCAAACTTACAAGCTTTTAATCTCCTTAAACCAAACCACATTTGTCACATATATTTTTGAAACTATGGAAGCTACAAATTACAGAAAGAAATACCAGCAGTGGTAGTGGTGGTGCACGGCAATGGTGGATATCGGCCTTTTTTCTTTTCTTTTTTTTTTTTTTCAGCAGTGGTAGTATTTTTAATGTGTATTACCTAATTTTTCACTTAAAAATACTAGATGAGTTATAATTGAAGGGTATAGATATGAGGTTTTACACAAAATCCTTATAAAAATTAAACCCTAAAATTAAATCCTAAATTGATAGCAATTACCACAACAACAACAAAAGGAAAAGGAAAACAAATCCCCAGAATCAAGCCAACAAAAGTCAATATCTCTTCCATATGAAATTGTTAGCATCATTTCCCTTCACATAACAGGGATTCAATATCAGAAATTTATTTGAGAACATACATAATAAACAGAATGAATAAGCAGTCTGAACTCTTTCTGAATAATTAAATTAGCAAAAAGAATAAATTTGTGCAAATCCCAATCTACTTCTTCTTCTTCTTCTTCTTCTTCTTTTTCAGCTTTTCTTTTCTCCTAATAAAATAAGTTTTCTTCAAAGGCCAAAACACAAATTAAAAGGTGAGATGAATCTTACCTTTAGAGAAGCTGAATGGTATCCTGTTTCTCAAATACAACATCCTAAAGACACCTTTAGAGCCCAATATATCTCTACACAAACCCATATTTCTATTTTTATAACTAAAAATCAAATAACAATCTTGGGAACAGAAGTTACAAACACAAAACAATACTTCTATATTCATAACCAACAATCAAATTACATACTTTTGAAAAGAAAATACAAAGTTTGAACTTCTAGAACTACTGTGTAGGTTTTAGATGGGGAACAGTAAAGAGGAAAGACATACATACAATCGAAACATAAAAACAAACCTTTTTTTTTTTTTTTTTAATATGAAACATATATAAAATATCACACACTTTTCACTTTCTGAATCCGAAACACAAAACAACCCTAGGACTAGATTCAGAAATTGAAACCACTACCATCCCCAAACAAATTATTAGTGATTGCAGCCCTGAACACACCTATGGCCAGCGCTTCAATCCCAGCCGCCACAATTCCAGGAATGATAGGACGATTCTGATACCCACCATAAGCCGGCGCCGGTGGGTACGCACCATAAGCAATAGCAGGTGGGTATCCGCCGCCATAAGGAGGTGCAGGTAGGTACACACTGCCATAAGCCGGTGCAGGTGGAGGTGGATATCTGCCATAAGCCGGTGCAGTTGGGTACCCACCATAAGCATGAGCAGGTGGGTATCCACCCCCATAAAGAGGTGCAGGTGGGTACACACTGCCATAAGCCGGTGCAGTTGGAGGTGGATATCTGCCATGAGCCGGTGCAGGTGGGTGATAATATGCACCCACAGCCCCATGACCAGGTCTAGTTGGGTAAGCCATCAAGCCCAGTTGAATTAATATTTAGATCAAAGAAAACTTAAAAGATGAAAAGATGCGATGGAAATGGAGGAGGAGGTGTTTTTGTGATCAAATGAATTTAAGAAATCGTTGGAATTGGTTAGGTGAGAGCTCCGATGGAGGGGTTGGGGTATTTATACAAGTTAACATGCAGTGGCTTCTTGTGACTTGTGAGTTGTGACACTGAGAACTAAACCACAGTTACCTCTGTGCCGTTGTTGCTATTGCGTGTCATCTTTCTATAGGCTAAAAACGTTGGTTAAAAATGATTCTTGATATGTTTTTGTTAGGTTATAACCTGGGTCGGCTTAACTTATACATTAAGTTGAAACTGGGGTTAATGTGTCATGAAAAGGCTAGAATGCAGAAATTGTCCACATTCAGAAACGAGGTGATGATGAAAAGGCAGCCTTAATTAATCACTATTACTATATGAAATGTTGGATTATGCATGAAAGAAAAAGAAATTCTTGCTTTAAGAAAACATTAATTTTCATAATTTTTTTCACAAATGTTGATATAATTTATTATGAATGATTCATTATAATAAAAATTATCAAAAAAGTGATGAAAGAGGGGCAAGGGGTTCTCTCTGCATATTTCTTCCCCACTCCCTTTATTTTAAATTTATACTTATCTGCCCTCCTTCATATATGTACAAACTCAATTAAAGGATCATTTTTCTTTTTCTTTTAACATTTTTTTTTTGTTTTGTTATATGTAACTCATTAATTTAGGAGTATTTAAAGCATACGGCCAAAAATATATATGTAAATTTTTTTTCCTAATTTTTTTTTATTTTGTATTTAGAGGGTTAGTATTTTTTTTAGAAGAACTTAGAGAGTTAGTAATATAGGAATGAATGGACTATTTTTCGTATTTTGAAAGAAAATATGCTATGATTCTTATGGTTAAAAGTTTGTGACACTTTCTATTTTGTCATCCATAATTAATTAAACAAAACAAAAGTTTTCCATTGGTTTTATTATTTTCATACTTATCTTATAATACATTGTATATATAAAAGCATATAAAAATAATCTTTATTGAAATATTTAATTTCTTTAATAAAAAAAACCTTAATTTAAAACTTAAAAAAATATTTAAGGGATAGTTACACATAATTATATAAAACTTGACTTTATGAAATTTTCTTATTTAACAAAAAATAATACACATTATTTAATAAATAATGTAAGAATAATGTTTAAGTATGATTATATGTGTGTGTAGAAAAAAAAAATTAGCTTCAACCTTGGGTGTGTGTGAATTATGGACCCACAAATAAGTAATGCAAACCAATAAGTCTATCAATACTAGAAGTTTCACCCTATTTGAGTGTTGTGTTGTGAATGGGGTGGGCTCATTCAAAATGAAGTGACAATACTCTATACATATATATATATATATATATATATTAGAAAGTGATATTAGAGGATGCCAAAAAATTTTGATGAAATTTTGGGGATCAATAAGTACCGAAGGCAAAGAATGTAAATAATAGAAATAAAGGCTTGTATCACCACTCCCACCTGGAATTACAATCTTCGACACCAAGTATGCTAGAGTGCGCATATCCTAGCTGATGATGAGTCACCGCGAGGCTAGCTATCTTACGCACAGTAGCAAGCATGCAGCTTCAAAACTCAGTATCTAGAATATTCCGATCGAACGGTCCCAAAGATCAAGAGGCCTGACACGTGCCAATCACCAGCTAAATAGTCTTACTCTTACCCACCAGGTTTGAATAATTATCTTTCTCAAAAAAAAAAAAAAGGTTTGAATAATTATAATAAACTCCATGAGAGAGACAAATAGTAGACTAGAGAGTAGAGAGAGAGAGAGAGAGAGAGAGAGAGAATCAGTAATGTTAATTCTGTATCATGAGTGTTGCCAGTTGTGATTCAAGAAAATTATCTTTCAATTTTTGGAAAAAGTTTGGATATTACTTACCAAACAAGTTTCCATCTTTTTTGTTTTTTTAATAATTGTAAATTATGCTGGATTAATTAGGTTATGAAACGAGGTAATAATCATGGATTTTATGCAACCATGCATAAGTCAATCACTCCCAAAATAAAAAATAAAAAATGTAAATTGTGTTCTATTTTAATAGTCCCATCTTTTAATTTGACCGTCCCTCTATTAATACCTTTTCATAGGTCGTGTTTAACAATGAGGCCCAAAAGCCCATTTACAAAAATCAGAACAGCTTAGAGCCCATTTAAACTATTTTCCCATCGGTTTAAATTCAAACACTGATAAGTGCGAACCATACCTCAGTGAAGCCCATAAGCCAGTTTTTTGTTTTTTATTTCCCCTGACGTCGGGTATCCATGATTTTTATGCCTCGTTTTTGTGAGCTCATAAAAAAATGGAATGAGTACATATTAAAAAAAAAAAAAATTTAATAGAATAGAATGTATTTAAACAATAAAAAAAAATGAATTGAATTAAATTAAATTAAGTAAAGACAAAATTTAACTATAAAATTAGTTGTAGTCTAATATTACAACCTTAATATTTTTTTATAAGAGGTAAATTTTGACAAATCTATCATTGGATTACGTCTTCTTCTTATATCCTCTATACTTACAAGATTTCTAGAAAATTAAATATCAATAACTATGTTATCAATAAATTATTTAAATTGCAAGTTTTTATAATTAAAAATTATCCATAAAATATAAGATCATAAATCATAAAGTAAATAATATCTGATTGATACAGAATTTGACTTATGTAGTAATATTTATTTTTTTTAAGTAAAGTTGTAGTTTTAAGCTACAACTAATTTTATAGCTAAAGTTTGTCCATTAAGTAATCTTTTTAAAATAAAGTAATGAAAATTAGGGACGGATCTAGAATTTTGAGTTAAGGAGGCTAGTGTATAAGTAACAAAATAATAATAAAATTCTAAATAATTATCCATTTAGTACGTATTAACAAACTATCAACAAAGATAAATACAAAAATTCATTGTTTACAATACAATCATTTACTAACAAAGACAAAGAAACAAAACATCATTATTTCTTATTATATTAGAGCATTCACATTAGCTAATACAAATATTTCCATCTATTTTAGCATAAGAATGTACTTTTTCTATTTTACATGCTCATTTTTCAAAACCCCTAACACCAAATTATCTATTTTATAATACATTTCATTAATGTATTATTTCCTTATCAATTTTTTATTATTATATCAAATCATATTTCTCACTTTATCAACCAAAAACTACTGTCTCAATCTAAGGAATTACTAAAATATTTATTTGCATAGTTATAATAATGATGTAAATTTATATAGTTACTGTAACACAAATGTATTTTACACAATAATACATAAACTAATGTGGATTTATTTTATGGTTGATTGGGCAAATATGAGATCTTATACCATTTTACAACAACTAATGTAAATACTTATAAAATAAAATCAATGTTAGATTGTAGGGGAAGCAGGACAAGAATTTTGTAAGAGATAACCCAAATATAAATTAATAGAAAATAACATATACTCTCTTTGGGCCCCCACCTAGCTAGGTCCATCTTTGTTGAAAATGAATGAAATATAAATATCCTTGTTTTGGAGTAATATTAGGAGGAATGGAACAAATAATTTTATAACTGCAATGCTATTATATCCTTATTTTAAAATAAGTGTATGAATGAATAGAGGTATTTGGAGAGTTTTTGTGAAAATTTAGTCAAACTTAATTCAATTCTCTTTGATTCCTTCCAAATCTTGGGGTAGTAAAATTTTGAGGTTTTGAGTTTTAAGATAGTATGGAGGAATGAGTACTCCCTTTTATGGTCCTACCCATTTCATTTCTTCCAACTTAAACTTTCAAACAAAGGAATGAAATAAATATTTTAAAATAATGTTTTTCATTCCATACATTTTGAACCTCCCCCAAAATGGAGTGTTAGAAGACCACTAATCAAGTGTTGTCTCCCAACTCAACAGGCGATAGGCAACCCAAAAGCAATTGACTTAGAACTTAAAAGGTCTTCCATTTTGAGACATATCTTTTTCAATGTAAAGCTTTCTAAATCTCATTATTTTTTTAGTACAACTTTTTTAATTAGCCCTTGTTCAAAAATTAGGAAAAAATAATAATAAGTTGTACTAGATAGGCCCTAATGGGTCTTTGGACCCAACCTAACACTTGAGTGAGATTTTCCAAATGGGTTTGGATTCAAACTTTAAACGTCCTTGGGTTGACGAAGGATTTGAGTTTTAAATCTTAAATACTAATTAAATGTAACCTATTTATATATTTAAAATTTTAAATTGCTAACAAAATTTTATTATTATTATTATTATTATTATTATTATTATTATTATTATTATTATTATAGAAACAAGGATTTCTTATAATAAGTAAATATGTTTCTCTTTTAATATTATTTAATTTGGTATAATTTTATTAAAATTTTTGTTAAATAATATTTTAAATATCCAAATGTAGTTTAACTAACCTAAGCATGTTCATTCAACCCAACTCATAGTAAGATAACTAGGTGGGTTTAAGACATGTTTGGGGTATTCCAAACCCCAAATATAGAGCATCCACATTGGAGCCAAATTTTTAGCTTTTTGGCATCACAAAAAACGATTTTGTCTATTTTAACTTATCATTTCATAACACACCCAACTTCGATGGCTCTATTTTTTTAGCTACTTTATTTAAATATTATTTTTTTTATTCTTCCTTGTCTCTTTCTCTCTCTTCCTCTTCGTCTCTCTCTTCTTAGATACAAAGCCTCTGCCACCACCACACCAACCAACCTTACACATCTCTTGCTAGCCACCACCCCCCATAACCTAACCACAAAACCCAGATCTGCCACCACCCACCACCACCACCAAATCCAAGAAACCCACCACCAAGATCCAAGAAACCCACACCCAAAATAAATCACCACCACCAAACCTAAGGACAAACCCACCACCACAAAATCCAAGAAACCCACCACCAAAATCCAAGAAACTCACACCCAAAATCAATCACCACCACAGCCAAAATTTACCAAACCAATGGAGATGGAGAGATAGAGAAAATAGGAATGAGAAGTGAGAGAAAGAAAGAAAAAGAAAAAAGAAAAAAGAAAAAAGAAAGAACCGGTGAAGAAAGAAAAAGAAAAGAGCAAAGGGATGAACCAGAGAAAAAAAAAACAAAAAAACAAAAACAAAGAGAGAAAGATAAACCGGAGAGAAAGAAAAAAGAAAAAGTGAGAGAAGAAAGAGAAAGAATGAAAAGTAAGAGAGAAATAATATATATATATATATATATATATATTTTTTTAAACCTTTGAGCTATAGTGCACAACCATTTTTGGCCGTGTACTGTAGCTGAGAAGCCATAATTTTTGTTTGTGGCTCCACCAATAGAACCCCAATTTTGTAGATAGTGGTGCTAAAAATAGCAATATGGCTTTTTAGCACCACCAATAATAAGTTTTGGTGTTGGTGTGTGAATATATTCCCTTATCTCATTTCCCTTCTCTTATATATATATATATGTGTGTGTGTGTGCGTGTGTGTGTGTTTTTCTCAAAAATAATAATACTCTTATATTACCATTTTTATTTATACTTGGACACCTATAAGATTATAAGGTTATAACATTGAGAATCAAAAATAGCAATTCTTACCAAAATTGCAAATATTATGTAGCGTCGACCACTAAATCAGTATGAGTACCCCTAAAACATACCAAATAAATATCATCATGTACTAATTGTATAGGGAAATTTTCAAGTGTTATGGTCAATACAGAAAAATTAAAATTAAAGATGATTTATAAAACATGATGTTTCAACTTCTATACCTCAATCAAGTTTGGTCAAAATCAAACTACGAGTAAATTCAGAGGCACGACACATTCAATCCAATACGCTATTGATTTATGGTGTTTTTAGGATATTTCGTGAAAAGGGGAGTGAAATAGCATGACCAAATATTGAGATATTACTTCTATGTGTGTGTACATATACATATCAAACCACATGTAACCCTATGACGCAGAAAATTTTTGCAATTTTCCAGCCTAGAGTAGAAACAAGATCTAGCAGGTTCTAGACACAAGTTTCGATCCGTCTAGTTCTCGAGAAAATGAAAATAGAACAAAAAGAAAAGGATGAATGTTCTAAAGTCTAAAGAACTTACGTACCTCTTTTGCTGATAAATAGCAGCTTTAATTTCGAGGTAATCGTCCCTACTCCTTACCCTCTGACGCTGCAAGCTGAAACAACAGGAAGAGTTGCTAATAACACAAATAATATAAGATATTAACGCCTCAATGCCACAGAAGAGTTTTTGCAGAATACTCACAATGAAGATACACCATAGAATAGATGTAGCATTTGATGAGAGATTGAAGGTACGAAAATATAAATTGAACCTAATCTTTCTGAACTTTAATGGCATTTTGAGACATATAAATTGACCCGGCAAAGGCTTAGTCCAACCGATGAAACCTTGACTTAGTGATAATGTGAACATTGACTTGTTATTAGTTTCACAAAAAGACATTGACTTGTTATTATCATATATAATTAGTTTTATTATATGGTGCTTCTGGGAAAGAGCGATGACAATGAGGAATATCCGAATATATCTCAAAGGAAACCACTTAAGATCAAGATGTAGGTTCCAGTACCAAAATATAGTCATCTTTATTTGGACAGTAGAGGGAGAAATGGATCATGGACTTCTAGTGCTTTAGAGACCATTATAGGGAACAGCTATTAAACTTGTTTTCATTTTTTGATATTAACGCCTCACGCCCCCATGAGGATCAAGTGATCAACTATGAAACTTGTTTTCATTTTTTGATCTCAGATCAAATACCACATTGTCATGGACACTGTAAAGCGAATCAAAGGTTTACAGCGGCATTCTTGACTCATTATATGTTAAAAAGTTATCTTATTGTGTGAAAATATATGCACACACAGTTACTTTTTTATTTTTCTATTATTTTCTAAAATGGTTAAGTAATACATAAAAATAGGGGAACAATTTTTAATGTTTCCAACAAACATGGTTAAAGTTTAAATCTTCTTTTCTTAATAATAATTTAAAAAAAAAACACACACACACACACAAAGTTCTTCTTCAATCCATTAATTATGATGATTTATAGAACTATTCAAATGTATTGTATAAATAAGTCACATGGCATTAAAAAAATCACGTGACTAAAATTACAAGTGAATAGGTTTGAGAAATTTTTCTCCCAACTGGTTTGGAAATAAACTATGTCAATTAAACAAATAGAAATCTATACAATATATTAAGGTGTCCAGACCCGACCCACACCCGTCGTACTGACCAAACCGCTCGACCCCAACTCGATTCCAACCCAAACTGACACTCTCGTCAGTCAGCAGTGAGTTTCTGCCTCCAAGAACTGACACCAGTGGGTCGAGTTACGGGTTTTCTTCTCCAAAACCTGAGCTACCCGACCCGATCGATGCTATATACAAAATCCAACCAACTCCGACAAGATCAAGCTCAGATCTGGCGAGATCTGGACTAGATCTAGTGAGATTTAGCCAAATCTAGCCAAATCCCAGTAGATTATGGCAATTTTAGTGCAAATTTCGGCTTGGTGCAAATCCGGTGAGTTTTTGCAAATTCTAGTCATTTCGGTATAGATTTCAACAATTTTTTTTGCAGATTTTAATGACATTTGTAGACTGGTGACTTTCTCCACCAACCGAACTAATCCGAGCACCACTTGAACCAGAAACCTACTCAATTGATCGATGTCGACGGTTGGTTTTGGGTCCCTTCACCATCCACTTGACGCCAATGGTTGGGTCCAGGTTGGGTCCAAAACCGAACCGGCCCAACCCTTGGACAAGCCTACAATATATAATAATTGTCTTGATCCATTGGTGAGCCTTGTTGTCCATGTCAGTAGGTTTTTGGGTTGAACACATGAGACCAAAATCAGCCCATCTCCCCCCGCTGATATGATCTCTTTGTATGACATGCTTGCAGGCCATGAGTTCTTTGGGTTGCATTTCGTGGGTTATGGGTTTTGAATTTGCTCTGTTTTTTGAAACAAGAACTTTCATAGGCCCAAAGATGTGCAAAAATTGTATCCTAACACCAATCTAGTAAATTGGGTTATTTCTACATATGTTGCTACTCCTGGTATGAGTCGTATGACAAGTATTTTTACAATTGGTTGCTTTCAATGGGCCAGTTTCATAAAATCATCTTAGTAACTGCGTAGATGCAGATGATGATTGGGATGAGAATGAACTCTATACTGTCAACACCACCGTACTCTATACGAGGAACAGTGACCATGATAAATCTGTGTTTAAACAAATATTCAAATTAATAGAATATTCAGAAATTTTATTCAAAAATAGAATTTAACGTGTTTATATTTAAAAATAACTAATAAATAGGACACTTGAATTTTTCTTTTTACTACTTATTTCAAGTTTAAAATTAAAAGACGTAAAAAAAAAATCTGTAAATTAATATCTGAAATTTAAGAAAAGTATGGTCATTTAATCAAAATTACTTAAGATTAAAAAATTAGACAATTCAAAGAAAACCATGTGGTTTTTTTCTGAAACACCATTTGTTTCTGTCATTTTAATAGAGTGTTTTTGCTAATCTGGTATTTCTTTCATAGTGGCCCGAATTTTCGTTCGTTCATTTGGCTTGACAGTTTAACCATCAGTCTAGTTGGTTTTGAAAACTATGATCCCCTCCCCCTTCAAATAAAGAAGGACTTGTCTTTGTAGGAACCGTTCGTATTGAAGTTATTGTTCTAATATATCACCCATTCATATATATTTTAAAAAATGGGCTGATTCGTCTAAATCTTTTAGAGAGTTTCCCTCTCTTTTTGGGAACACAAAAAAAAAAAAAATGGAAATTGGATAAATTTTGGGTTAGAATGGACATGGATAATATTGAAAGTTCTCTTGTTTTGAGAAACTTAATATTGAAATTTCATATATTGAATTTATGCTTCAATTGTCTTAACAATACAATGACCCATACCGAATGTTGGTCAAAACAAACAATTAATGTGCATCACTCTTTTTTTTTTTCTTTTTTTTTTTTTTTTATAATTGAAAGGGGGGGGGGGCGGAGGCGACCATATGTGACTTTACCACCCAGAGCGTGACCTAATAGGGGCACTCCCCGCTAAGAAATGTTGGATTGAGCTATAGTTACTGTGACCGGGGCGCCACAAACCTCACCTTAGCACCCCAAGAGAGCCAATGGATGGGGCGCAATGCAAGCCATGAAACACCCCCCCCCCCCCCCCCACATGGTACCCGCCACGACTCGAACAAGGGCCATGAGCTTGCTTGCTGGATCCCACACCAACTAGGCCACCCCTCTTGGGGCTAATGTACATCACTCACATGCATAGAGTTGGACCCATAGTCGTTGACGATGTTGCTATTGAGGTAGAAGAGAGGTTAATGTTTAATCTCTTAAGTAGTGTTTATTATATACACTTTATTACACACATATGATAAAACAACTAAAATAACTCACAATTTCAATTGTTTTATTGTAACAGCATGTGTATAATAAATAGCTTTTATCCAGAACTTTAATATACACCTGCCCTAACTTGTCTCTCCAAATTTCCAAAGTTCTTGGATTTATTTTATCACAATATACCTCCTTTTATTCTTTCACCAATTCTTTGTATATATCTTTGAATTTTCTTTGATAAATAAATAAATAACAATAACAATAAGGTAGCATCGATCTGAATTATATGGAAAATTCACATGTCAAAATATTGCAAGTTCATCGCTGCACTGTGTCTTAGCATAATTCTTCTACTCTGGTACTCATTTGTGGTTATTCTTTCCAATTAATATAAGCAAGTCTTTTTTTTTCCTTTTGTTTCCTGTGGTAAATTGAATGGAAGACCAAAAAAGAATGCGAATTGGCCTGTGAAGAACCCCAGTCTTTTTCTAAGTGCATATCTTATGCCTCCGATGAATACCGGATGTTCACTATTGTTGCTAAGGCTAGAGTGTCGGATGATAGGTTCAATTAGTTGTTTAATATTTCCATCATAGGATCATAGGTTCATTAGCAAGTGATCACTTGCTAATATCATTTTCATGTTCAAAGAGAGACTGGCATAGTTTTCCTGGTGACCTTTTTACCAGAATGGATGGTTGTAACGTGTGATTTTGGGGTTTGTGTCAATCTGTCAGCCATTGTGGCCTTGGATTAAGATGCTCTAAAAATTCTTAGATAGAGTTTGTAATTAAAACCATTAATCATCTTCATTAATTCATTTTTCACTTTTTTTATTTTTTAACCTTTGCACTTTGACTTTTGATATTTTCACTTTTTAAAATTCACTCCCAAAGGAGTAATTACTAATTACAGTGTATTTCTCATCATGGATGGAGGAATGCCCATCATTCCTTGAATCACAAGTGTTTCATGATGCTTTGTCCTTATCTTTTTATTAATAAAAACCTCGTATTTCTCATCACAAAAAAAAAAAAAAAAAAAAAAAAAAAAAAAAAAACAACAACAACAACAACAACAACAACAACAACAACAACTACTACTACTACTACTAATTACACCATGCGGTATTCTTAGCCTTTGCATAGAATTTTAATCCAGAAATTCTTTATTAATTCATCATCCTTTAAGTAACTAAGATAAAATATAAAATACTCCTAAAGAGTAATAAATAATATATATATATATATATATTAATAGATAAAATTTAGAGAAAGTTCAATTAGAATTTGAAATTAGAATTTAATTTTGTGTCACATGTCGAAATTTATATGGAGACCACATCATAATTATTCATTTAAGTTTGTACCATATGTTCACTTAAATTTTTTAATCTTTGTGCTAAGTGAGTTAATGAGTGCAAAATACTAAGGATTTAATATTAATGAACTATAAAATTCAAAAAAAAAAAAATCAATCATATATACTCAATAAAAATCATCACACAACAAAAATCACCACACGTTCTATCTTATTAAAAATTAGAAAAAAAAATTATCATAAGTAGTATTAAATGTAGGTAAAAATTTTAATATGTGACTAATTACGTTTAATTTGTTTAAAAATAATTTGACTAATTATTTATATTTTATGATAAAAATTTTGTTTAATTTTAAATATATCCAACTATCCATATGTATGCATGTTTTATATGCTTATTTTATTTTATTTTAAATTTGACTAATTATTTCTATTTTTTATAACAAAAATTGTATTTAATTTTAAATGCATTCATGCATTTGCATGAGTTACATGCTAGTTTAAATAAATCCTACGTAGAGTAGTAATTAAGACTCTTAATCACTTATTGGTGACATAAATCACATAAAAATGTCAAAAAAGAACTTCAATGATTTCATTTGGATTAATTATTAACCACCTAACATGTTTGGTTGAATAGAAGCTAAGATTAAATAATTAAAATAGAAGGTTGACACTCCTTGACATAACCAACATGCCTATGGAAATATATTAATGAATGTTTGTCAAGGCTTCTAACTTAATTGGTTGACCCTTCTTGATATTTTCAATAAAAACATAGATAGTTCAATAAATGGATAGTTTTTCTTTTTTATAGGTAAAATATTAAATACTCCCAAAGTATGATAATTTGGTACATCCTCTTTTCACATTCATGATAAATTTCACTAAATACAAAAAACCATTTCAAGGACCGCTTCTTCACCTGGCTACCCTTTAAGAGGTTATACCACTTTCTTTCTTTCATGCACAACTGCATTTTAATTCACTATTTCTTTGAAATTGTTCGATCATTTTTCGTAAATGAAATTGAACCCTCGGTGTATTCATTTACCACTGCTATTAAAGGTACATTTTGAACTAAATCGTGAATGATGATCATAAAGTACATTTACGTCTTTTCTTTTTCATCTTAGTTTTTGATACATATGGTATTAGCTTCTATGGGTAGCATTGCAAGTGCTGGGAATGCTTATCAACCGGCAGATTTTTTAAAAACTTAAAGTGGAATGAAGAAGAATATATTTCCCATGGAGAGGTGCATGATGTTAGCACTCAATATCAAGGTTTTTAGACTCGGACCGGACCGAGAGGTCGGACCGTGAAAACTGAAAACCGGATTGAAATTCGGTTTTTTAAGCATAGAGAACCGAGCATATGTGGCAATTCCGGGAACCCCTAAAACTGGGGTTGGATTGCACAAACCGATGGCAAGAACCATGCGGTCCAACCCCTTAGCAATTTTTTAAATTTTATTTTTATAAAAAAAAACTTAACACAATTTTGTTCTACTTAATTAAATTATCTATCTCTTACAAGGAATAAAAAAAATATATAATTAAAATCCTTCAAAGATATTTAACTTTACTTCAAAAATTAATCATAAATTTTTATGTTTTCATGGTTATTATTTTATTTTATTAACTTTCTTATTTAATTATTAAATATATGTTTGAAAATCATTAAATTTCTCTCACATATATAGATATATTAGTCAATTTTGCTAGTTTTATAAATTTAATATTTATATTTAGGCTTTAATTAATTATTAAATTAATTATGACATTATCACGGTTTGACCCCGGTTTGACTTCAGTTCGACCTCAAAAACCTTGAACATCTCCCTTTTACGGTTCAATGAACAGTCCATGTCTGAAAACCTTGTTCAATATTATAGTGAATTATTTCTGCTAAGTGAACCAAATGGGATGTGGTTTACAAAAAAAATCCATTTAGGTAATATAAAAGTTTTTATTTATGGGAGAGGTTTGGGTCTAGTGCTTTCAGTGCATTAGACCTAGTCGAATGATGACACGTTTTCAAAAATAGACACGTGTCACAATTCCAACAGGTCCAGTGTCACTGGACACTGGACCTAATCCGGACCCTTTATTTAAAAGAGATTTCTTCTATTTTTTTTTTTTTTTTTTTTTTTGTATGTGGCAATCCTATAAAACATTGTATTGAGAGTTTGAAATTTTCAACCATTTAATGCTATATATGTTAATTTTGATTGTATTGTGTGACACCTTGAATTATATTCAACTTTGAGGGGAAAAAAAGGTACAAGAACTATTCTTATTAGAAGTAAGGCAAGCATATCAAAAAAAATTTTAATGAAATGAGCGTGAGTTTTGAATTAAATTCTTGATATGCTTGTAATTATTTATGTACTATATATTAAGCAACAGATTTAATTCAACCTTCTTGAAGTAATTATTTTTATGGGAATTCTCTATTCTTCTTATGTTCATAAGACTACATGAATAAGTAAAGTTATCTACTAGAAGTGGATTCTCAACTTCACAACTTGATTGGACTTAAGTTGGAGAAAGCATCATGAATAACTTCGTGGGATTGTTTAGAACACTATATTAGAACACTTAAATAGTGAGTGATAATTTAAATCTAACGCTATAATAAATTGGTTCTATTGCAGCATCCACAAAACATTGCTAAAACCCCCAACCCCACCCCTCCCCCAAAAACGCAATTTTGCAGCGCCTTTCCAACCACCATAAGAAAAGTCAGAAAAGCTCAGCTATTTCTCTATTGCAGCCCTTTCAAAAAGAACTGCAATAATGTTTTTGTGTGGTTGTCATTAAAGTATATATTGCACATTTTTCAAAACACAGCTAAAAGTTAAAAAATTAATTAATTAATTATAAAATGCTTTTTTTCCTATAATTGATTTTAAAAAATTAATATATAATTTAGTAATTTTTTTTTTTTTGGAAAAAAATTTATTTTAGTAACTTGATTGCAAATACTATATAGCTCATATTTAAATTGCAAATACACAATGTTCTACATATTAAAGAGTATACATGAAAATACACAATGTTCTAAATATTAAAGAGTGTAATATCAGCAAATCCAATGTCTCCAAGCACCTTAAATTGCCAATAGATGATGGCACCTTATTTATGTTGCTATCTTTGAGAGATAAATATCTTAAATGGATGAGACATCCAATGCCTTTGATTAATTTTCTGCTATGATTTTCAAAATTTTCCAGATGTAATACTTTAACCAACTTGAATTTCTTGAAACAAAACTCTTTAAAATAAGGTTCATCATGCCGATGAAGAAGGTGGAGAAGAGACCTGAGGTAAGGATATTCATTGAATTTAATTCCTTTGATGGAATTATCACCTGATTCTGGAATGATAGCAAGTCTTCGAACTTTACCAATTTGCACTTCACACTGTTTCATGGAAAGAATATTGGTGATATGGATAAAATTTTCCTTTTCAGCTTTTGATACACAAAAGTCCCGCATAATATCATGGATTCGAAAAGTTTTGATCATTCCAAGGAAGCCCCTTTTCTCCACTTGAACCATGGACCTCTGCACTAGCTCCCTTAAATATCGATCTCCCACATCTTCCATTGAATCCTCTCTTCCTCTTCCGTGTTGAAGTTGTGATAGAAAACCTTCTCCCATCCACATTTGAATCAATTCTTTTGTTGATATCTCAAAATCCTCTGGGAAATGAGCTAAATATAGAAAGCATAGTTTCAAGTGGCAAGGTAAATCATTATAACTTAAAGCTAAAATCATGTTAATCTTTAAGTTTTGTTCTATATAAAGGTATGATTTGACATGTCTAAGCACATTCTCCCACTCTTCCTGCGTCTGCTTTGTAGCTAAAAGGCCTCCAAGTATGGTGATCAATAATGGTAAACCTCCAAAATATCCAATTATTTGCTTCCCTAAATTTTTCATCCTAATTTTGGCTTTAGAGTCTGCAAAGTAAAAACAAGAAAACAAAAACAAAATAATATTATTTATTCTTGACGGACAACCACAACAAAAACATCAAACAATTATATTTTACAAATTTTTTTTTCTTTTTGAGAAACTTATATTTTACGACTTGAAAGCCTACAAATAATTGATGGAATCATGGAAATGCAGCCCATGACCCATGAGAATGAATACTTGAAAGAATCTATGAACCTTGGAACAAAGCCCCCAACTGCCCAAGCTAGCAGCCCGCTATATAAACTCCCAAGGGTGGTAATTAAGAGGGCCAAGTTTCCAGCCCATGACCCACTCAAATTAGTCCATCACCCATGTTAATAAAGGCTTAAAATTGGCTTGAGTTGGGCCCACAAGAACCCAGGAATGGCCATAGCCTATGTGGCCGAAATGTTTGGGCACCTGAAATTAATTAGGCTTGGCCACACCATGATAACAACACTTGCTACTAAAATAGGGAGTAGCCTAAGTGTTTGGTCCACGTGTTTGGGCTAAATCAACAAAGCCTAAATAAACTCTAAAATATCAACTCCAAAGCCCATTAGCATGAGCAGCGAGGTGACCAGGCTATTTGATTGAATCAGTCTTGCCAAGCCCACAAAAATCAACAACAACCAACTAACACTGTGTTTGGTTGGATGGATTTTAGGAGGGATGGAAAATATAAGAAGGAAAATGGGGTAGGAAAATGGGTTTTCCCCTGTTTGGGAGTGTGAAGAAAATAGGAGGAGTGGAATACCCGGGAGAAAATTTTCTCTCCCGGGCCCACAAAATTTTTCCTCCCAAATCAGGAGGAAAAGTAATGAGGGAAAACTGCCTCATTGCAGTTTTACCGTAATGCCCTCCCACCAACCCGCATTCATGCCCTTCACTTACACCCTTGATGACTTTTGCCCCACAAAATCCTGATCACTTTTCTCGTCTTCTCATCTTTACCTTCAGCACTAGTGGAGTAGATGAAGAGAAAGAAAAGAAAGAAAAAAAAAATGTGAAGAGAGCACCAGTGGAGTAGACGAAGAGAAGAACAGAAGAAGAGAAGAAAAAAAGAAAAAGAAAGAAAAGTGGAGAGCACCAGTGGAGTAGACGAAGAGAAAAAAAAAAAAAAAAAAGGAAAAGTGGAGAGCTTAGACCCAGTGCCAGAGAACAAAAGAAAAAAGAAAAGTGAAGATAGAGATGAGGGAAAGGTGTGGAGGAGAAAAGAAGAGAAAAAAAAGAAAAAAAAAAGAAACATGTGGATAAATAAAAAAGATAAGGGAAAAATAAAATAAAGAAGAAGAAATTAAAATTGAGAAATGTCACTACAATATTTTCACAATACTTTCACAATAAATTTTAAGTGGTGGGTTGTTACTAACTAATACTGATAAAAAAATTATTTAAGTGATGTATTCAAATTAAAATCAGTAATAACTTACCACGTATGATTTATTGTAAAAATATTGTAAAATGTTAAGGACGTAGCACTTCTTTTTTTTTTTTCTTTTTTTTTTCAACGTGACCTGATCAAGTTGTACATTATTGTAATTTTTACATTATAATAATAAAAATAATAATATAAATTTATATATATGATGTGGTAAATTTTATATTATTTAATGAGTACAAATACATCTATTTTTTTACATGTTATGTACAAAGGGTATAATAGTCAATTTATATAAATTACATTTTCCATCCTTCCATTTTTCTCTCCAACCAAATAAAAGAGTTTTCCACTCTCCCACTTTTCCACCCCTCCAACCAAACACATAAGAGAGAAAACTAAATATTTTCCATCCTCTCACTTTTCTATCCTCTCACAATTTTCCATCCTCCCACTTTTCTACCCCTCCATCCAAACACACCCTAAAACCCAAGAAGTTCAAATTCAAGTGTGAATCAAGCTCACTAAAGGGAGTCAACCAGCAAAGGGGAAATTAAGGAATAGTGGATTGAAGGGCTGAAAGGAATCATTCCACGTCAATTTGGTTCCATTTAAAGTTTAACAATGAGCTTGGAACACTTGTGTAGGGTTGAAGAAAAAAAAAAAAAAAAAAAAAAACAGAATGGACCAACCAAAACTGATAACCCGAACTCTTTTGTTTGGTTTTTTTTTTCCTAATTTAGTCCGGTTTGGTTTGGAAATTAAAAAACCAAATTTGTCGGTTCAGTCTTGATTTTAGTGATATTTGTTTTGACCCAAACCGAAACCGACCAATATATATATATATATATATAGGTAAAGTATATTATGTAAGTGTATAGTAGCTCAGTGGTTAACATGCAAAGACTCACCAATGCAACCTACTCTTTTTTGCTTGGGTTTATTTTGATATTTCAAAACTTATATAGTTCATGTTTGTTCTCTGTTTTGACCGCACCGACCCATGGCTTTCATGGTTGGCTAGGTGCCATTTTGTCGGTGTATCGGTCAGTATTGGTTTTAAATGTGGCAAAACCGAGAGTCTCGGGTTGGCACACAGAGGCTAGAACAGGCTCTAACAACGCACTTTGAGTCAATCACAACACTATCAGGGACGCTCTTGATTCACATACATGGAGACTTTAGGCAAGTGACCTATTGATGACTTGGCCTTTGGCATTAACAATTTTATGTGGAGGCAGGTGTGGTTTTTTCGTTGTGAACTCAAGATTTAGCTATGGAGGTTCAAAGCTTGAGTAAGGCTAACTAGGGTTTAGAGAGAAAGAAAAGGGAGAGGAAAAGAGTCACAAATTAAAGAGAAAAATGGGTATAAGCTGTTTGGTTGGTAAGTGTGAAAAGGTGAAATAGAATTTTGTTCAATTATTTTGTTGTTATTTGATCATAAATACAATGGAGTGTAATTGTTTAGCTGGTGCGAAAGTGTAGGAAAGTGAAAGGAATTTGTTTTGTTTTTGGTGGATCTGAGTTGTTTAGTTGGTGAGAAAGTGGAGGAAAGTAAAATAAAATTTTGTTTAGTTATTTTGTGATTTTTTTATGGAAAAAAATTATTATGTTCAATTATTTCAAATGAATTGGAAATTTATTGTGAAAATTGTAATGATTGTAAGGAAGATTAGGAACCAACCAAACAAAATAATATTACACTATTGATATGTGATGGAAATTTAACTAATAAACCAAATACTCTAATGTTTATATTGCTATAATTAGATTATGTGAGTCTAAGATTCCAAAAATCTAATATTACCATGCCATATGACATTACACGAACCAAACCATTTCAACCATGGATATATTTGTTAAAAGACTACTTGTTAGTGTACAAATATTGTTGCACACACAGAATACACAAAATTATTTTTTGAACAAAAATCATGTCATGAAGTCATGATTTCAATTAAAAAATTGAAATGCATGTACTTTGTGTACACATGTGCAATAGGGCAATATGTAATAGAAAATGCCATTGTTAAAAATATCATAACTCATAAGTGCTAGTTGAGATATGAGACTCTTGGCTGTAAAATAACTTTTAATGAGTCTATATCCATTAATTCTATTGTTAAAATAGTTTTTGGAAAAAAATGACTTTAAATAAGATAAAATTATTTAACCAGCATTTATGTATACTTGGTCAAAAATTTTAAAGAAATATTTCTTCATATGTTATTATTCATATTGAACTTTTATCTTTTCTTGTAATATCTGACAAATATAAATTTACATCTAGATAAATCTATTATTTAAAACTGATTACTTATTTTGTCTTATAAATTGTTCTCTTTTTTAATTGTGTTTCATATTTTTATTTTTTGAGGAAAAAAATTTATGTTTCATATGGGTATTAAAAGTCATTCGTACTGAATAAGTTTTACAGCTGTAGTTTCTCAAAAAAAAAAGTTTTACAGCTGTAAGACCTTCCTTTACTCTTTCACTTCTTCAAATTAATTTCAAAAGAGAAAATAAAAAATTATTCAAACTAATTACCAATAAAGACAAATTAATAGAAAAAAAAATTAGGATTTGATAGTATTTGTACCTTCTCTCCAAGCTATCTTCTCAAACAATTCCCAACTCTTTTCTTCATTTAGACACTAGTTCATAAAGTAAACTTCCGGGATCTATATGCAGAGGCACTTGTTTATTGCGAGAGGTAAGCAGTATTTTACTGCTACTATCATTCCCGGGAAAGCCTCCACGTAAATTGTTCCAATCCTCAACGTTCCAAATATCATCTAAAACCACCAAACACTTTTGCTCTTTTTGAACTTGAACAAGTTTATCAGCGATCTCTGCATCTGTCAACTGTCGAATTCCATCCCTTTGCTCTTTCGATAGACACTGAAGGCTAGATAGTATTCCTTCCCAAACAAGTCTTCTTTGACATTGCTGTGAGATATATACCCAAGCGAAGCAGTCATAGTGTTGCTTGACTTCATGGTGATTATAAACCATCTTGACGAGAGTGGTCTTCCCAGACCACCCATTCCACATATGGAAGCAACCCTAGCATTGCCTTCTCCTTCTTTCAGCAAAAACTTCACCAATTCATTCACATCATCATCAAACCCAACAATGCTATGACGTTCAAGATTAGAAAATGCTTGTCTTTGCTCTTGTTCTCTCTCATTCCAAGAACTGGATGACCCGCCCGCTTGTATTATAGATTCCCTTATGCCATAGTCTCGAAAACTCGTTATTAAAACAGAAATCTTCGCCTTGATATCTACAATCTGTGACCCAACCTTGTGCACTGTAATTCCTTCATACAAGATGCAAGTGCACCCCTTTCTGGATGCAACTTTAAGGGCATACGTTGCGATGATATCTTCGGCAACATAAGCAAGATCTCTTACTTCAGTAACCCACAGCCTTAAAAGCTCTGATTCATCCTGCCTCGCATCTGCATCCTTTAGTAAGCTTTGCATCAGTTTGAGCTCAGTTTGTAGCAGCTCAACTTGGTCACTCACCCCGGACAACAAGTTTGATTCTTGGATGAGCAAGTTGCCAAGCCTTTCAGCCACACCGGATACAATAGACCCGGTCATTTCTCTTTTATGAAAGGAGGACAAGTGAGAGGTGAACTAAAAGTAGCAAATGGCTATGAAGGAGAAGATGGAGCTTATAAATTGAATATTGTAAAACAACTTGAAGAAAAAGCAACAGATGGTTGTGATGGGGATGGATGGAATAAAGGAAATTTCCCTATGCTTCAAGCGATCTCTTTCTCTCTCTGTCTCTCTCTGCAATTTCGCTGAATAAATTCAAGAATTACTTTCTTGTCTTGTTTGTTTAAAGGTTGTGATACCTTACTTGGATACTCCATTCTCGTGCATCTCTTTTTCTTTTGCGTGTGTCCTTGGATGATGAATAAATTCAAGAATTGTATTTCATTGGATGGGACTTTGGGGGTTGGACCACACTTCTAAAACTATAAAAAAATGACAAAACAGAGCTGCCCTGCCTTTCCCACATGAACAACACCTCTCTGTCCTTGACCCTTCAATTCCCTTATAAATTATAATACCTCTCTTTTCCAATCAAAATCAAAAAGCAAATCTCTCTCTGTCCTAATTTTTATATACTTTCTGCTCTCATATATATATCCCAATGTTATGAATCCCATTCCGGCCAGTTTCGGCTGTTTCGGTCGTGCCGGTGTGTTTCGGCCAATACCGGCCGAAATTAAAGATTCGGCTGGCATGTACTTTGGGTTCGCTTCACAGTTCACATCAGATCAAAGAAGAAGAAGAAACATAAGATTCACATCAGGTCCAAAAAAAAAAAAAAAAAAAAACAGAATTCAAGTCATTGTAGACAAAGCTCAAGTGCTGCCATTGAAACTCACTTTTTGAAGCTCGTGTCTCTACCACTTCCAGGGAGAAAAAGTGAGTGTGCGAGACTTTTACGAGGCTTTTAAAAAATAGCTTTTGGAATGTGATATACTGATATTTATGAGTCCAATGCACGTGGGTGTAGCCGTGTTTAAGTAATATTGATTGTGTATTTCTGATATTCGTGTGAGTAAAAAAGTATATAAAAATATATATAATATTATTTAAAATATTAAAATATGAGTTAAAATTAAATTACCAAACAGGACTTTTATGATTCGAAAGTATCCTAACATATTTATTAGTAAAATAAAAAAATTTTAAATTTAATTATATTTTAAAATAATCCATCTAATTCCCTTTATTATGAATTTCTTTTTAAACCACATTCTTTTATTTTATATCACTTGTCTCTGTATTAGCAATTAGTAAAATAATAATACTAATTTATATATATATATATATATATTCATAACATATAATAGGTAATCTTTAAGCTCAAATATTAGTTCAATTATTTATAGAATATATATATATATATATATATATTATAAAATAGTAATAAACTCGAAATGTTATGTAATGATACATTGAATTAGGCCGATACCGAAACATTCTATTCCAATGGACAAACCAAAATGAGTTCCGAAATGGTATTCATAACATTTATCATATTCTACAATCTTTCTCATTTATCACACTAATTTAAATTTTTCTTAAACTTTACTTTTATTTGTGGTTTTAATCTTTGTATTTTACATTCAAATTTTGAGTTTTAATTTATAAGTTATTTATCATTAAAATTCACATTTTCAACATATATTTCAAAACATAATTAATTAATTATTCTTCCTTCTCATTTTTATTGTTAGTTGTTAAATTGGCTCTAAGAATATTTATTCCTCATTCTTTGGCATTGTGCCCATTTATGTGGAAACTCTGAGCACTTGTTCCTTATACACACTGGGATCAAAGTAGTAGTAAGAGTAAGGGCTTTTTTTGTGCTAAGAAAACTTTTTGTTTTTAGATAATGCACTGAGATTATTTACAATTAAATTTTAGAGTAATCTATATATATAATAATAGGTGAAACTGAGAGAAACTCAAATTAAAATTCTAAATTAGAGTTCCAATTTTGCGTTATGTGTTCTAAATTATTTATTCTTAAAGAGTTTTATTTCTTAATTTTAGAATCAAATGTGAGACTACATCATAAATATTCATCCAAGTGAGTTATTAAGTACATAAACTAAAGATTCTAGAATAAATTAATCATAAAAAATAAAAATAAAAAGTGCTTCACAATAAAAAAATAAAAATAATATGGACAATTTACATTTTATTCCTAATAATATTCTTGCAAAATTTTTTAAAGAGTTAACAAAATATAAAAATGACTATCAACAGTATTTAAATTATATATATATATATATATATATATATAAATTATATTATACATCTTATTATATATCTTTAAATGTATCCATACATATGCATAAGGTTACAAGCTAATAAGTAATAACTGAAAAAGAATATTTGTTTCATTGAATATCAGTGATGTCTATTGCCCATTTTGATATTTTTGGCAAATCATAATTTATCCATTTATAGTTTGATCAAAATTTAAGTTGTCTATCTATGATTTAAAATTTGACACTTTACTCACTTGAAATTTGATTGAAATTTAAATTGTCTACCTATAATTTGAAATCTCATAATGCAAGTATTTTGTTGGATTGTTTTTTATTTTATTTAATTTTGTATTTTTTTGTTTTTTTTTTTTAGGAGAGAGACATAAAAATAGAGCAAAATTGCATATTTAATATTATTTTAAACAAAAGTGAGTTACAGAACTCTAATTGAGCTAACCTCAAGTGAATAAAGTATCAAATTTTAAATCACATGTAGTAACTTAAATTTCGACCGAACCACAAGTGGATAAGTTGTAATTTACCTTTGATCTCTTTTTTTTTTTTTTTTTTTGATGGGATACCTTTGATCTCTTATTAATATCGTACTTCAAAATTTTACCTTATGATAGAATATGAAAAGATTGATATATCAAAAAAGCTCAAAATAAAATGGGTTTTCTCATTGATAAAAGACAGAGAGCATAATTAGAAATTTACCATATGTGATGCTCTGTTACAGCAAACTCATTAATTATCAGTCACAACCAATCAAGATAGACCACTGGTCTAAACTAATCCTTACATAACAGAAGCATGTGACGAACACGTGACTGACTTAGGATGATTATTCCTTATCATGACGACAACGTTTCATTGGGCTTTATAATGTAACAACATCGTTTAGTCTTAGGCATTTGGTCAATTGCAGAATACGGTACTGCTTTAGTGTGATTGTTTTTAAATTATGTACAATTACTTACATGAGAGTCACTCTCATGACGAGAACAAAAAAATAAAAATAAAAATAAAAATTATCACTTGATACAATTCTCACAAAATAAATTTTGTACATCTGTCATTCATATGTAATAGCTAATAAACCCTTACTAATTACAATAGTATCAGGGCCTCATTTTTTTTGCCTCACTTAAAATTCTCATACTTCACAACCCACATGTATTTTCAAACTCATCCAGTTCATCTTTATCATTTGACACTGCTCTCAAATTTTTGTTTCATTTCTTTAATTTGAACTAGTCCATGGCCTTAGATTTAACAACGTAAAAGGTCAATACAGACTACCCATATTGGAGCATTTTTTCTCACTACAAACCTTAGCATTTATTCTTCAGTACACATAATAGAAGGAATCGGATTCAGATCTTCTAGAGTTCCTAGGGTACTCTACCAATAGATTTCCTTAAATCCCAACCATTCTTTAATGATTTAATGGTCTAAATTTTGCCATATCAGCATTCCACTAATAATACTTTTAAAATAATATAATAATGTTGAAAACAAAGTAATTAAGATTATTATTAATGGAATGCTGACATGGCAAAATCTAGGACCATTAAATCATTAAATAACGGTTAAGATTTAAGAAAATCTACTTGATAGAGTACCCTAGGAACTCTAGAGGATCTGAATCCGAAGGAATCAAGGCAGTCCACGCACACTGCCTAATTTGTTGTATATGCATATAGCAGTGCTAGTTATTTGATTCTTTTAGTGAACAAAGAGAGAATAAGATTGATGATGCTGAAGCATAAGTGAATAAATTTGGATTTTTAACCATACTACGAATTGTGAAGACAAGGGTTGGATATCTGTATAATGGTTTGTGTTCCATTTTTACTCATACTTGACATCAAAGTTACAAAATTCTAATCCAAGATGGGAAGATTGACTAATTGGAAATCTTAAAATTTTACATTAAGGAACGAGATCTAGATTTTCTCATAGATTTTTATACCAATCACCTTCTTTGTAACCTCAATAATGATTCTAGGATGCAAAATTTTTCAAATTTCTCTTTTAATTGCAGATTATTTTATTAATTCGAATTTTGAACAAAAGTACTTCTTTGTTCCTAATTTATCTAATGGGTACAAAATGTGTCATTGTTGATGTGGACTCCATGACCCATGAATCTTAATGCTTTGCAGTTTATGGGAATGTGAAAAAGAGAGAAGAAAACACAGAATTCTCAGTCAGGGCAGTAAAGGCAACCAAGAGAATTCTAGGAGCAAGAAGATTGGTTGCTCAATAAGATAGATGCAAAAGAAGATAGAAGACCCTAATAGTTCCAGGTCTTTCAAAGGAAGCATGACTGCTCCAACAATTTCAAGAAATTGAGAACCAAAATTTATAATGCAAAATTTTATATTAAGAATGACTACATAATGTAGTTAATCTGAGGGTTTTTTTTTTTTTGATGAATCAGTAAAGAATTTTACTAATAGAGAACAAAGAATACAAAAAATTGAGCTAAGTCTTTCTCTTTAGCTCTGCTGGCCAAGCGGCAGTAGGGTTAGAAAAATTGCTATGTAGCATAATAGCTCTTGCCAACTAAAGAAAATGCTGACTACGCCAAACTCACCAAAGATCTAAAATTTTACTAGGTACTACGAACAAAAACTTCATGCATTTGTCCTAATACATACTGACCAATAATTATAATTGGATTCTCTTGACCGGATTATACATATTGAACAAAAACTTCTTCCAAAGGTAGTGTGTCAAGTAAGATTTATAACACAGCAGATATGTTTTGTTTTTTTTTGAATTCATACACTTACACATCACATTAATCATGGTCCAATGATAAGCATCCACTTGGGCCGCCTAATTAAAAAACCTCCTAAATGATTTTGGGTGCAAAATTGATATGGATGTGGTGTGAAAGGCTACTTTTACCCGTCCACTAATTTTGTGCCACATCATATTTATGTAAATAAAATATTAGAACCAATCTCACACCATCACACCCTCTAATACCTAATGGAACAATAAAAAATTAAAGACAGCACACTAAAAATTTAGTAAATACCGTTGGAGGCCTCCATCAAACCCGCCGGAGTCAAAAAAATCTGTTGGAGCCGCTGGGCTTGGCCTAGGCTGAATTTTCAAGCTTTGGAATTTTTTTTTTTTTTTTTTTTTTTTAAATGGTCAAAATTTTGCGCATGAGATTTGTTTATTCTATGGGGTTGTCTTATAATCAAGTAATACCAACAGTCTAATTATGATTGGTAGCAAGTGCTTGGTACTAGGAATCTTTGTTGAGAATGCAACTGAGAAAGATGTAAGCAATACGGAACAAAAGAAAGAAGAAGAGCATAGATGCAGTGATGATCAAACTGACAAAGTTTACAAGCAAAAGAAGAAAGGAAAATTAAAGAAAAAGGGCAATGTTTCACTTAAGTGATTGACACGTGAGTAGTTGGCACGTGAGATTGTGTAAGTGCTATACGGCTGTCATATTAGGACTAGATTAGTTTGTTAAAAATTAGTTAGATTAGTTTGTTTCCCTCTTTGCTCTGTAACCGTGTATATAAGGCAGAGCCTTAGTGTAAATTAATTAGTTCTTGATTTTGATCAATAATAGAATACAGTTTTTTCTCAGAGTAGTTTCTAGAAGCTTTCTTGATATGGTATTAGAGCTTGAATAGCTCATCAATGGCTTCTGCATCCAACACTGCTTCAAATTCTAAAACTCTTCCTACCAATACTTCCAACACAGCAAATCACAGATCATCCAATCAAACACCTTCAATGGATGATGCAAATACAAACCCTTCGAGCCCTTATTTCATTCCACCCTCAAATGTTGTTTTGGTTTCCCAACCACTGATTGGTCCAGAAAATTATCTCAGTTGGTCAAGGGCAGTGTTTCGATCTTTGAGTGGTAGGAACAAATTTGGCTTTCTTGATGGTTTGATTCCTACACCTGATCTTTCTCATCCTTTGGGTTTCAAGGGCATCAAGGGTGGAATCAGGGTGTGAATCATGGAAACCAAGGTGGAAAGAATGGTAATTCAAGGAAAGAAAGGCCTATTTGTACTTATTGTGGACTTGTGGGTCATGTAGCTAATAAATGCTACAAATTACATGGGTATTCTCCAGGCTATAAGCACAAAGGGAAGGCATCTGCTAATCAAGTCTCTATCAATGGCATTCTTGGCAGTCTAGTTTGCAACAATGGTGGTTTTGAGAATTTTCCTTCTCAGCCTATGCAAGGTTTTACTAATCAACTTGATTTGATGCATTACTCACCCAAAGTCTCAAGCACAGCCTCTATTCAATACACCTCAATGTCCTATCACCCAGAGTCAGTGTGAATAACTACTTTCTTTCCTTGCCTCTCAGTCCTTCAAGGAAGTTAACTCATCTTAGGCTTCTCACCAGGCTGCTTCAGTTCTCTCACCACTATCCAATGCTGTTGCTACTGCTGGCACCAGCTCTTCCATGCCTTATTTTACAAATTTCTCAGGTAATTCTTTTTGGTTACCCCTTAATCCTTCTCATTCCATTTTTTTTTTTTTTTTTTTTTTTTTGCTCTTATGGTTTATAGACAAGCATACAAATCCAATACCTGGATTATTGACACTGGTGCCACAGACCACATGGTACATTCAGTGTCTTGCTTATCCACTATTACATCCACCATTAATACTTTTGTTTATTTGCCAAATGGAGAAAAGGCTTTAGTTACTCACATAGGCGCAGTTCATATCTCTTATCATCTTATCCTTTATGGAGTTTTATGTGTTCCATCCTTTACTTTTAATCTCATATCAGTCAGTCAACTCACCAAAACACTCTTTTGTTGTCTTGTGTTCCTTGGTTGTTTTTGCTTTATCCAGGACCTAGCCAATCGGAACATGATTGGACTGGGTAAAGCAACAAATGGCCTCTATCTGCTACAACACAAACTTCCATCATCATTTGTGCTTGCTGCTTCTTTACCTTCTGTTCATTTTAATTCTGTCAATAATAAGGCTGTCAATGTTGATTTGTGGCATTTTCGTTTAGGGCACCCTTCTTATGCCAAACTATCATTGCTACATAATCTTGTATCTGGTTTACAAGCTAATAAAATACCTTGTTGTGACATTTGTCATTTCTCTAAACAAAAGAGATTGTCTTTTCCTGTTAGTACTCATGTCTCTAAATGTGTGTTTGATCTTGTGCATTGTGATCTTTGGGGACCCTTTTTAGTTCCCACCATAGAAGGTTACAAATACTTTCTTACCATTGTGGATGATTACTCTACGCACACTTGGGTTTACTTACTTAAATCTAAGTCTGAAACACAAGGTCTTATTCAATAGTTTTCTATAATGGTTGAAACTCAATTTGATGCAAAAATTAAGTGTCTTAGAATTGATAGTGGGACAAAGTTCATTATGAGGATTTTTTCAAATCAAAAGGCATCTTGCATCACTTATCTTGTGTTGAAACTCCTTAACAAAATGCAATTGTTGAGAGGAAGCATTAACACATTTTAAATGTTGCAAGAGTTTTGAGGTTTCATTCTTCCTTACCTTTAAAAATGTGGGGTGACTGCATTCTCATTGCAGTCTATCTTATCAACAGGTTACCTTCAAAGCATTTGCATAATAAAACCCCTTATGAAATGCTTTTTCAAGTACCTCATTCATATAGACATATTAGGACTTTTGGTTGCCTATGTTTCACTTCTACTCTTTGTCAAAACAGACACAAGTTTGCACCAAGAGCTAAAAAATGTGTTTTCCTAGGATATCCAAGTGGTATTAAAGGGTACAAGGCTTTGGATTCGGAGTCTAACTCTAGTTTTGTTTCTAGAGATGTCATTTTCTATGAGAATATTTTTCCTTTTGCTTCCATTTCTTCCACATCTAAATTTACAAATCACTCCTCTCTTGATACTAGTTATGATTCTTTTTTTTTTTTCCTCATTCTATTCCTGACTCTTCCATTTCAGATTCTTCTTTTCCTTTTGATAGTGGTACTCCAATTCTTGATCCTGTAGAAACAATTTCTGCAAACACTGTTTCTGCATCTACTAATCTTGATTCTCCATCAGATTCTCCATTAACACATTTTGCTCTTAATGTTAATTCTGAGCATGATCTTCTTCCTGTGTTTGTACCTAGGCCTACTTCTCCATTACCTATTAGAAAATCCACCAGACCACATCACCCCCCATCTTACCTACAAGACTATTCTTGCAAGTCAGTCAGTTCTAAGCCTTTCTCTGGTTAGCGTTATGACATTTTTGCTTGTCTTACTTATTCCAATCTCAGTAAGAGGCAATTTGTCATGGCGATTGATTCCACCTCACCAGATCCTACTTCCTTTCATGAGGCTGTCCAATCTTCTGATTGGACAGCTGCTATGGATAAAGAAATTGCAGCTCTAGAACTCACAAATACTTGGACTTTAACCACTCTTCCTCCTGGTAAGGTTTCTATTGGCTGTAAGTGGGTTTATAGAACTAAGTATAAGTCTAATGGCTCCATTGAAAGGCAAAAAGCTCGCTTAGTTGCTAAAGGTTATTCACAGAGGGAAGACCTTGATTACACTAACACCTTTTCTCCTGTTGCTAAGTTAGTTTCTGTCCGAATGGTCTTATCTTTGGTTGCTGTGAAATGGTAGTTTCTTCATCAAATGGATGTGAATAATGCCTTTGTCCATGGTGACTTGGCTGAGGAAGTTTATATGAGTCTTCCACCAGGTTTTCACAACAAGGGGGAGTATGTTTCCAATCCTAGTTGTGGTCCTTTGGTGTGTAAGCTCAACAAGAGTCTTTATGGTTTAAAACAAGCATCAAGGCAATGGTTTGCCAAGTTTTCTTATACATTGCTGATTTTTGGCTTTGTTCAATCTAAGGCAGACTACTCCTTATTTACCTACACTAAAGGATCTTCATTTACTATTTTATTATTATATGTTGATGATATCTTGCTCACTGGCAATGACCTTGGTTGTATTGACCCTGGTTGTATTACTGATTTGAAGCATCTGCTTGATACTAAGTTTGGCTTAAAAGACTTACGTTCCTTGAAGTATTTTTTGGGACTTGAAGTTGCTAGAAGTAACAGGGGTATAAGCCTAAATCAAAGGAAGTATTGCTTGGAGATTTTGCAAGACACTACCTTCTTGGGTTCTAAACTAGTTAAAACTCCAATGGAACAAAATTTGCATCTTGCAAGGGATGTAGGTAAGCTTCTTCCAGATGCAAGCCAGTACAGAAAATTGATTGGGAGATTGTTATATCTTACCTTGACCAAACCTGACATCACCTATGCAGTACATAGGTTAAGTTAGTGTCTTGTTGCACCAAGAGAGCCTCATATGTTGACAGTCAATAAGGTACTGCAGTATTTGAAGGGTACACAAGGCAGAGGTTTGTTCTTCTCTAGCAGCTCAAGTATGCAAGTTAAAGCTTACTGTGATACGAATTGGGCAGGCTGCCCTGATACCAGAAGATCCATCACAAGCTATAGTGTGTTTTTAGGGAATTGTTTGATTTCTTAGAGGTCTAAGAAGCAAAGCACGATCTCTAGATCTTTAGCAAAGGCAGAGTATAGGGCAATGGCTACTGCAACCTGTGAGATTGTGTGGGTTCTTCAAATATTAAGAAACTTGAGGGTAGATCATCCAAGTAGTGCTCAGCTTTTTTGTGACAACCAGACTGCATTACATATTGCAGCTAATCCTGTGTTTCACGAGAGAACAAAACACATAGAAGTTGACTGTCATTTGGTCAGGGACAAAATAATAGAGGGTGTGATTAAAACCTTTTATGTTTCAAGCCAATTTCAAACAGCAGACATTTTTACCAAAGCTTTAGGACTTCAAGCTTTTAGTAGATTGGTCAATTGTTTGGGTTTGATGGATATCTACTCACCAAGTCTGAAGACCTCAACTGATCAAGTCAATGATTTTGTGAATCATGACTTGAGGGGGAGTGTTGAGAATGCAACTGAGAAAGATGTAAGCAATACGAAACAAAAGAAAGAAGAAGAGCACAAATGCAATGACGATCCAAACGACAGAGTTTACAAGCAAAAGAAGAAAGAAAAATTAAAGGAAAATGGCAACGTTTCACTTAAGTGATTGACACGTGAGTAGTTGGCATGTGAGATTGTGTAAGTGTTGTACAGCTGTCATATTAGGACTGGATTAGTTTGTTAAAAATTAGTTAGATTAGTTTGTTTCCCTCTCTGCTCTATAACCATGTATATAAGGCAGAGCCTTAGTGTAATTTAATTACTTCTTGATTCTGATCAATAATAGAATACAGTTTTCTTTTAGAGTAGTTTCTAAAAGCTTTCTTGATAATCTTGAATTTGAGCTCTGGCAAAAGAGAAGGGTGGGTAAGATTTTGCCACGCACTTTGATTATTTAGATCTACTTGTTTGAATTTTTAATCTTTTAACGATGATGGCCAATACAGTGACTCATTTATACTATTCTATAGGGTTTTTAAAACAAGGTATTTCTCAAATAATTTCCAATGTGGTGGAAGACAGAGGAGCTGAGGAATGAGATGAGATTTTGGGGACTCTTTTTCACATTTGGTCTGAAAATGTGAAATAGAGGTTAAAAAAAAAAAAAAAACTGATCTAGCATATCCTTATTGGCTGGTGTAAACTAAAGGGATTACACCCGTCTTTATTGAATTTATTCTCTTTTGGAAAACCTATACACTGGAATTCTCAAATTATTTCACTTGATGAGTGATTTGAGCAATAGCTCCAACAAGGCCCCGGTAGTATATATAATATGATATTATCCACTATCGTCATGTAATGTGGGGTCGATAAGTCCACACCAGAGACTCTTTTTTTTTTTTCAATCAGCCAAAAAAAAAAAAAAAAGGGATGCAAATTAGAACTTTTTTGCTCTCCAATTCACTGCTTTTTTTTTAATTGGCTTTACTGGTTCCTTTCCTATAATCCTATATTTAATCTAGCTTTCGATTTGGTTTGGACCCTTGCTTGGTTGGTATATTTTCTGTGGGCCCAAGTTTGCCACTTCATTAGGTGGCCTTTCATGTTGTTGCCACTGTTGATGAACTTCGGTGTTGACTTTGTAGTCAATCTACCCATTCCTATGCATTGTTCAAGTACGTGGGCCATATTAATGGCCTTTTGGGCTGTCCTTGCGTACCCAATTAAAATTTACCCAAAATGCTTATTTTGTGCCGAATTTATGGGCTATTGAACTGATCTGTTTCTGAGCTTTGTTGTCTATGTCAGTGAGCCTTGGACTGGTCACGTGGGACCAAAATTTGCACTACTTTTCCTGTGATATGGTATCATTGTATGGGCATGCTCGCGGGCCGTAAGTTCTTTGGGCTAAATTAGGGGTTTATGGGCTTAATTTGCTAGAATATGAAGCTTGTGGGCCTTGGAATCTGTTTCTCAGCTGTTTCCATTTCGAAACAAGAATTTTCACAGGCCCAAAGATTTGTAAATACTGTCCCTCTAACACCACCCTTTAAAAAGGACCATACTACCACTGCACTCCTTTGGTACGATAGTCACTCCACAGGTATGAGTGTTTGTGGGGTGTGGAGAGTAAGAGCCAAAGTTCAAGTCTTCAGGAGGGAACTTTACACACATATATACTTAGATTAGGTTAAAGTTGAATTTTTATCTTGTAAAAAATAATAATAATAATAATAATAATAATAATAATAAATGACCATACTTAAGAACCCCGAGGTTAGTAGGAGAACTAGTAAATTGGATTAGTTTTTACGTATGTTCCTATTCCTGAATATGACTAATATTCTGTTCTGTCAACACCACCGTACTATATATATATGTGTGTGTGTGTGTGTGTGTTTATGCAAGTATAACAAACGTTAAAATTAATAGAATATAATTGTTCAAAAATTTTATTCAAAGATTGAATTTAATGTGTTCATACATAAAAATGACTAAAAAATAAGACACTTGAATTTGCCTATTCATTACTTCTTCCTTTTTTTGATAAATGCCCTCTTCATTACTTATTTCAATTTTACAATTAAAATATTAAAAAAAACACTCATAAATAAATGTGCAAAATTGAAGAAAAATATGGTTATTTAATCAAAATCACTTAAGATTAAAAAATTAGACAACTCTTTTCTCTCAAAAATAAAAAAATAAAATAAAATGACATGAATAAAACTGTGCGATTTTAAGAATAGGACACTTGAATTTGCCTATTCATTACTTTTTTTTTTTTTTGGGTGATAAATGCCCTCTTCATTACTTATTTCAATTTTACAACTAAAAGATAATAAAAAAACACTCATAAATAAATGTGCAAAATTGAAGAAAAGTATGGTTATTTGATCAAAATTACTTAAGATTAAAAAATTAGACAGCTCTCTTTTCTCAACAAAAAATAAATAAATTAAATGACAAGAATAAAACTATGCAATTTTATTTGAGTTTTTTTTTTGGTTAATCTAGTATTTCTTTCATAATGGCCTGAAAGAGCACTACTATGACCTATGGATACTACAACTTTTACCATACTATGCTTATAAGCTAATGTATCATCAATCATGACAAAACAATTCAAATATTCACTAATGAAATGATAAAATCCTACCTATTACAATCATTATCACATTAGTTCATAAATTTTATATAGTAAAATTTGTAATACCTTCAACATTTTCTAAACCAAAATTTTGTTTTAACAATTATTCCGGTTCAATGGATTGTGTGTTTGTAATTGGCTTGTCTTGACTTTTTAACTAGATTGGCACCCACCTATCCCTATTCCCCATGTGGTGAATTCAATACCCCTCAAAATAAATAATTAAACAAATAAAACTTGTCCGGCAAGGAAGTTGAGTTTTTTTTTCTAATACTATCTATCACTCATAAATTTGGCCAATTTGTCCAAACCTTATGAGAGTGCTTTGATTTTTTTGGTAATTCCTTATTAGAGTGCTTTGTTTCAACAATACATAGACTCATATAGTCATATGTACCAAATGTCGGCAGAACCGAAACACAGTAGTTGACGCTATTGTTACTTATTTCAATAAAATAATGGTAGAAGAGAGGTTAATTAATTTAAAACTTTTTAATATACACCTCACCCCACTTGTCTCTTCAAACATTTTGAATTAAAATGCTTCAGACTAATTTAGATTGAGTTTTTAAAATCTTTAATAATGGTAAATTATTTTCAATTTTTTCTTTTTTTTATACCTTTTTTACTTTTTTTAAATTCTCTTTCACGTTTTAAATGGTAATTACACAGTATAGTAGTACTTCAACTCTTTTATATATATATATATATATATATATATAGAGGGTAATGATAATGGATGCCCTAAGGGCATCCATTAACAATTAACTAAATGCCTCTTCTTCATTTGAAAACATTGACCAACAAAAGGCTCAAAATTATATTCTTCAAGAACTTTCTCTCCACACATATCACTATTTTTTTCATCATTTGAAGACTCATTCAACTCAATATAATTTCTTGAATCACTTTGATGAGTTTCATTTACAATAAAATCCTCATCCATTTCTGCTATATTGTCACAAGAATATTTATATATAAAAACAAAAATCAACACCCCCATTTGAATATAAAAATTAAAAATAAATAGTCATTTTTCAAATAAAATAATAGTACCTTCTTCAGAAAGCTCGTTCAAGTCAAAATAATTCCTTGAAATGCATAATTGAGCCCACTTGAACTTAAATCTTCATCCATTTGAACAATAATAATATAACAAGAATAAATAAATAAATAAATAAATAAAGCAAAATCATATTTTTAATATAAATAAATGAATATTTAAAAGTACCTTCTTAATTCTTATTGAATTTTTCTTTGAGCCTTCTATTAATTTGCTTCTCTCTTAATATTTTTTTAAGCACGTTTTTAGAAGTGCGTGAAAAGGGGAGCGCTGATAAAAAAAATGACTACAAAAAGGTAGAAGATAAAAAAGGTGAAATAATAGATTGAAGGGATAAAGTATAAAAATAAAAAATAAAAAAGTAAATAAAGAGAAAAGTTAACAAGTATTTTTTTTTTAGTCCGCCTATTTATTTATCTCAGGTGTGGGTGGACTTTTTGGGCTGCGTGGGACCATACGTGGAGGGAGACTATTTTCTTCTAAGTAAATGAAGCAGAAAGCTGGAAAAATCCGTGGAAAATGAATACATTTTATGGCATAAGCTAAAAGGTATTTTAAGTTTATTCTAAAATATTTTCTTCTAAGTAAATGACACAAGTCATTTCATTGTACAGATTTTTTCACTCTGTCATAAATGCAATGGCATTTAGGTAATTATAAACAGATGCTCTTCCCACATCCGTTAACATTATTCATATATAAAAAAAACAAAATGTACATCCGTTAACATTACCGATAAATGAAAAACAAAATCTTAACCAAAAAAAAAAAAAAAAAAGAAAAACAAAATGTATATAGTGTGTAAGCTTTTTGATGACATCACTACCTGAGTCATTGACAACGAAGGTGTGATATTTACCTGTGTCACTGACTTCATTGGAATTGTAGGATGTAGCGGAAGGATTACGTGTAACAAGAATGCTATATATCCAATGGGAAAGGGCCCTTCATCTAATAAATAAATAAACAATTGCTTTCTGTTTTAAAGATTTAGTCAAACCTTTTAATAAAATAAGAAAAAAAAGACAAAACAAAAAAGTTAAAACTTAAAAAGCTCCAATGATTCCACATGCTCACAATTTTAGTAGCCTTTTTTTAGAAAGAACTTAGTAGTTTTTTTTTTTTTTGTGTTTTTTTTTTTAGAAACAGAATTTAATAAGTTTGTAGTTTTGTTTATGGAGTATCCTTTAAGTAAATACTAACATAAATTATAAATAAAAGAGTAATTAATAATTGGGAGTATTAAGTTACATAATTCACATGAAAATGACAAAAGATGATTTCAATGATTCCATTTGGATTTCTAACCACCAAACACGTTTGGTTGAATATAAGCTAAAATCAGATCATGCAAATCAAAGTTCGACACAATCTTTAACATAACTAACATTATTTTACATAAACATGGTTTATAAAAATTATGTAGTATCATGACATATGTGTTAATTTTTTTTTTTTTTTTTTTTTTTTTTGTGAATGTTAATTTACGAATGCATGATCTTATTAATTAATATTTTTCAAGAGAGACTTGTAACTTAACTAGTTGACATTTCACAACTTTTGATAATATATCCAAGGTTCAAATCCCCCATTGTAATTATTAAATTATCAAACAAATATATTAATACATGCTTAGTAAATGGCTATTGTTTCTTATTATTTACAAGTAATTAATTGGTATTCTCAAAGTACTGATTTCTTCATATGGATACCCTTTAAGAGGTTATATACTATCTTTCTTTTATGCACAATTGGGTTTTAATTTACTATTTCTCTTAAATTTTTCCATCATTTTTCGCTGATTAAATTGACCCCTCAACAGTCATCATATTCACTTATCATTTCTCTTCAAGTTACATTTTGAACTAAATCATGCATGATGATCATAAAGTATATATAATTTTTTTTCCCTTCTTGATATTAGTTTTTGATTCATTTATATGGTACTGGCTTCAATATGTAGCATTGAAAGAGCTGGGAATGCTTATCAACAGACAAGTTAGTTTTTGATTCATTTCTACTGTACTGTTCAATGATTGAAGTCGTTTTATAACCTTAAAAAACACAAATAAAATAATATTAGTTTCGGCACGTCAAATCCCAGTGAACTCACCAAATATTAATTTGAAAAAGACACAAGAAAAAAGGGAGCTTAGGTCTTTTTCTTGGGAATAAAGTAGTGGAACAGACACAGACAGCTGATATTTATTCTAGAATTTGGGTCATACCAGTGTATTGCGTGCAAATTAATTCTATCCAAACAAAGGAGCTCATCAACTCGAGTCCAATTAAGCTCAAGCTAACTTGGCTTTTTGTAGCTTATTAGTCTATTTCTTTCTTTTTAAAGACAATATTAGTATACTATATATTATATTACATAAACTTAGTATGTGTCCAAAACAAGAAGAAAAGTCTAAAAATTAAGTCATGTCTTCATTAATGAAGACGGCCAATGTGAACGAGTCATTTAATTAAATTCTTTTATTTTTTATTTTTTGGGTAATAAGGACTTTAAATTCTACCAAGTATTCTTTTTTTTATTAAACACAACTAAAGTTTTGTGGTATTAACCCTGGTAAAATTTACCATTAAAATCTAGTGCAAGATATCCACCATTGTTCCACCGGAGCTCAACCAACATAGAAAAAAAAAAAAAAAAAACAAAACAAAACAAAACTTGAAGACCCTCTTCTTCACCCATCAACCAAGATCACCACGTTCCACACTCCCACCCGAAAACCTAGTGCAAATCCAATAAATATAACAACTTGTCACATTTATTTTTGAAACTATAGAAGCTACAAATTACAGAAAGAAATACCAGCAGTGGTAGTGGTGGTGCACGGCAATGATGGATATCGTAGTTTTTTTTTTCTTTTCCAGCAGTGATAGTATTTTTAATGTGTATTACCTAATTTTTCACTTAAAAATACTAGAAGAGTTATAATTGAAGGGTGTAGATATGAGGTTTTACACAGAATCCTTATAAAATTTAAACCCTAAAATTAAATCCTAAATTGATAGCAATTACCACAACAACAATAAATTGAAAAGGAAAACAAATCCCCAGAATCAAGCCAACATAAGTCAATATCTCTTCCATATGAAATTGTTAGCATCATTTCCCTTCACATAACAGGGATTCAATATCAGAAATTTATTTGAGAACATCCATAATAAACAAAATGAATAAACAGTGTGAACTCTTTCTAAATAATTAAATTTGCAAAAAGAATAAAATGTGTGCAAATCCCCATATATATACTTCTTTTTTCAGTTTTTCTTTTCTCCTAATAAAATAAGTTTTCTTCAAAGGCCAAAACACAAATTAAAAGATGAATGTTACCTTTAGAGAAGCTGAATGGTATCCTGTTTCTCAAAAACAACATCCTAAAGACAACTTTAGAGCCCAATATATCTCTACACAAACCCATATTTCTATTTTTATAACTAAAAATCAAATAACAATCTTGGGAACAGAAGTTACAAACACAAAACCATACTTCTATATTCATAACCAACAATCAAATTGCATACTTTTGAAAAGAAAATACAAAGCTTGAAACCACTACCGGCCATCACCAAACAAATTATAGATGTCCAAACCTATGGCCAGCGCTTCAATCCCAGCCTCCACAATTCCGGGAATGATAGGACGATTCTGATACCCGCCATAAGCCGGCGCAGGTTGGTACCCACCATAAGCATGAGCAGGTGGAGGTGGGTACCCACCATAAGCATGAGCAGGTGGAGGTGGATATCCGCCATAAGCCGACGCAGGTGGGTACCCACTGCCATAAGCCGGTCCAGGTGGAGGTGGATATCCTCCATAAGCAGGCGCAGGTGGGTATCCGCCACCATAAGGAGGAGCAGGTGGGTACACACTGCCATAAGCCGAGGCAGCTGAAGGTGGATATCTGCCATATGCACCCCCAGCCCCATGACCTGGTCTATTTGGGTAACCCATCAAGTCCAGTTGAATATTTAGATCAAAGAAAACTTTAAAGATGAAAAGATGCGATGGAAATGGAGGAGGAGGTGTTTTTGTGATCAAATGAATTCAAGAAATCGTTGGAATTGGTTGGGTGAGAGCTCTGTTGGAGGCCTTTGGGTATTTATACAAGTTACTGTAACATGCAGTGGCTTCTTGTGACTTGTGACACTCTGAGAACTAAACCCCACAGTGAACTTTATGCCACTGTTGCTATTGCGTGTCATCTTTCTATAGGCTAAAAACGCTGGTTAAAAATTAATCGCATTTTGCACGTTTCAGTGAAAATGAAGCGCATTTTGCACGTTTCAGTGAAAATTTATTTATTTTGGATAGTTTTTTTTTTTTTGGGTTTTATGTATTGTTGACCGAGTCTATAAGTACTTTTTAACTTTTAGAGGCCAAAAGCGCTGGTCAACCTTCTATAGGCCAAAAACTCTAGTTAAAAATGAATCTAGTGTGCGTTCTGGGAAGTGCGTTTTGCGCTTCCTAGACGCGTTTGCGTTTTGCAGACTTTTTTTTTTTACTTTTTAGCATTTTCAGATAATTATTTTACTGTTCATCACTGTTAGTTCATTGAATAGTAGTCACAACATGTGACTTTTTTCCAAATTTTTACTGTTCACGGACTTATAATTTTCACTTTTCAACAATTTTTTCATTAAAAATGGGTCTTACGGTACTATTCACACATTTAAATATTATTTTGTTACAGTGTTTTCAGTTTTCAGTTTTCAGTTTAATATGTTTTTGTTGGGTTATAACCTGGGTTGGCTTAACTTATACATTAAGCAATTTAGGCAATTGAATAAAGCCCAAGAAAAAAAGAAAAAGAAAAAAACCAACATAATCTTAATCCTAAAATATAATACTATACTTATGTGTTATGTAGCAACCAAAAATATATACAAAATAAAATTTATTTAATGAAAATTTATTTTCCTTTTAAAAAAGTGTTTATCTTGCTAAAATTTAAGAAATCTATATACATTTTTTTTTTCTCTTTATCTCACTTAAAAAGTCTTTCATCATTTATATTTAATAAAAAAATCTTTCCATCTTCTCATTAAAATAAATCTAAATAATAGATATATAATAACACAAAAATCATATATAATATATTAAAATGAAAGTTCAATCAAGAATTCAAATTAGATTTTAATTACTCTCTAATTTTGTACCATCATTTTTGATGAAGTCAAGATTTTCACCAATGAGTCACACGATACCTACGCGCACAAGTATGAACCTACACAACAGAGAGAAGAGAAAACTTTGCGAAGAGCACCGGTGTGGTGCCGGCCGAATACCCTTCGAAGGTTAAGTCAGAAAATTTATTCTCACAACTCTAGAGTGCTAGAGAGGGTAAAATTATGCGTACCTTGATTTGTGAAGGTATCAAGGCTTTTATAGTAGTCGAAAGTTAACCTCTCCTTCTTGGAGTAGAAGTCTTTTCCTTATAGGAATTTTTATGAGCCGAGATTGCGGAATCCTTTCCTTGTAGGACACTAAACGTAATTGTCAAGGTGTTTCCTTATAGAGAGACCCATTAATGGGGCATCTTCTAGAACTCCACTTTGTATTAGAATTCTTCTAAGGTGCTACGGATATTCGGCCCATTTAGCCTCGGCCCACAAGGGATGGGCCGTCAGGAAGATGGCCCGTCAGGCCCATCACTTCTAAATCTTATCCTCTTCAGTTGCCCCCTCACACCGTGAGTCCGTCAGAATTTATAGGGCTCGCGGGGTGACAATAGACGGCTTGGGCATGACGGGAAACAGGCATAACGATCAATATGTATGGCGAGTAAAAATAATGACGGGTAAGAGTTATGACGGTCAAAATACTCCATGAGTAAATGGTTTCCACAAGCATAATTTAAACCTGACACAATGACACGCGTCACTATGCTATTGGGCATTGTTTTGGATCGAGGCGTCGCCTTGTCTCCCGTGTAATCTCTTTATAAATATCGAGCCTTCACCCCTCATTTCCCATCTTTGCTTAGAAATACTTCGATCAGAGCTCAATCTGTCATCCTTGTCAGACATCGCTGCCTAGATATTCGCATCCGTCATCGTCAAATTTTCTCCGTTCACATTATTCTGACGGGTAAGTACTTTTTGTCATTTAGTTCATCCATCAGACTTTTTATACCTCACTTCATACATCCGTCACCTATTTATAGAGGAGTCAGTCTTAAGTTTAGGCAATGTCTAGTGCGTCGAGTAATCAATCGTTTGTCCGTGATGGGGCGGGCTATGAGGATGTATACCCATCAGGCCATAAAGACCTAGGCAGTACTAGCGACGATAGGAGTCCGTCCGCCTCTTCTCCGTCCTCAACAAATGAGGATATGGAATTGGTTGATGTAGATTTTGACGGTAGCGAGGAGCAACAATTAGAACCCGTTGTAGGGGCCGATGGACCAAGGGAGTTCATCATGCTTCCGGAGTGGACGGTTAATGATTTTATATCAACCATTAAAGAGAATCACTTCAAGACTCTCAGGGACAACTATCAGATTCCTGATCATATTCCAATTCGTCTACCTTACAAATCAGAGAAATGTTACTATGAAGGGGTGGACGGTGTCGGAATATATGAGCAAATGTTGAAGGCTGGACTCAGATTCCCACTGAGCTCCCTTCATCGTGAGCTGTTAAAGTATTTGGGTTTGTCCGTCAACCAAATATCCCCAAACGCCTGGAGAATCTTTATTGCGATGGAGATTCTGTACGGGGCTATGTCGGACGGAGCTAGGAGGTTGACGGTAAGAGAGTTTTTACATTGCTACCGTCCAGATGAAATTGATAAATCTAGGCGTATATACAGTTTTGTACCTAGGAGCTCACTGCTAAAGGTCATATACGAAACCCCAGACTTCAACCGAGACTGGAAGAGTCGTTACTTTTTCTTAGAGGGTGACGGATGGATGTGCCATCCAGGAGAGACAGACCACATGCCTATCGATACAACATGGGGTATACTATCTGAGAATGGTATGTGTCCGTCCTAGTGTGAGGATCCTTTATTTTAACCGTTCAACATATTTCGAAATTTTTCTAACCGTCCTGTTTATATGTAGTCCGACGACGCCCGCAAGTTAGTGTCGAGGAGTTTAGTTTCCTTGAAAAAATTTTCAACAAGACTACGCCAGACGAAAGGACTTGGGCTAAATTGGTAAACCTTGATACAATTTGTTGGTACTGTGACGGGCCCGTACCTTCACCGCAAGCAATCAAATATGAAAAGAGGATCCGTCAGCGTATGTCCGTCATTTACTTCCTGTTTGAACATTTTTGTTTTATGAAGCTCACTTTATCCGTTCATGTTTACAGAAATGGATATTGCCAAGAGAAGGGCACTTATACAGTCTAACGCCGCAAAGAACAGGACGGCCAATGTCACGGAACCGAAGGAGGCAACGGTTTCAGCAAAAAGAAAGCAACCATCCAAGGGAGACGGTCCTCCTAAGAAGCCTAAGGTCCCCTTGGAGCCCGTCGTGGGGCTTATGGCTGAAGGTGCCAAGACGGTCACCCCAACCAAGCACGTGGCTGGTAAAGGGCTGATGAAGGGTCCGTCCTCTGACCTTAAGAAACCGCCTCCCCTTCTTCGGGACGACCCCAGTTATGCTTTGGACAAGCTATCTTCCATTCTCACCTCCGAGGATTACGAAGACCTGGGTAATCACTCTACGGAGGCTATGGGTGAGACAAGTTTATTTAGCATTGCTCAGGTAAGGCCCGTCCACGTCATGTTTACTCTTTATCCGTCTTACTATTTTTGATTCTTTTGAATTTTTCAATATTTCAGACCATTGTCATGGTGAAGGGACTCATGGGACGGTGTCTTAATCATGAGACGACCCTGGACCATCTTCGGGATAAAGCCAAGATGACGGAGGAGGAGCTTTTAGAGCTAAGGGCTTGGAAGGTCGCCCAGGAGAGAAAGTTTAAACTGCTTGAGACAGACAGGAACGAGCTTTTTAAGCTGACGAAGAACTGAGGATAGTCCTTCAAGACAAAGAGAAAGAAATCCGTCTGGCAAAGGAAACTGCTGTCCAAGAGTACCGTGATTCAGATGCCCTATTGTCGGAGCTTGGAGATTCTTTCAATGACGGGTTTGACGAGGCTATCCGTCAGGTGAAGGCATTACATCCGAATTTTGACGTTTCGTCCGTCAATGTTAATGCTCAAGAACTTACTTCTACCCGTCCTGCTGATTCTGAAAATACGAACGAACTCTTTGAAGAGAACCCGCCCGTCAGAGCTCCTGGAGATCAACAAATCCTTCAAAGTGATCCCAAGGACGGTGAAAGTGCTCGTGTTAATCAACTAGCCGTCGAGAGCGAACCTAAGGACAGTAAAACCAGCCGTGAAGAAGAGAAGGAGACACCCATCGTAGTTTAATTTTTACTTTGCCTTTCATTTCAATTTTTTGATATGTAAAAGTATTTGGGGAACAATTTATATACTCGTCCTCTTTTTATTAAACATTTCCCTCAATGGGTACTTTGTCCGTCAGTAGTTTCTTATTCTTTTGGCATATATAATATGTTTTCATCTGTTGACTTTATTTGATTTGGTTAATGAACTTTATCGTTCATCCTTACGTCCGTCGTACTGAGGAAAACATCGTCTCGTTTGATGACGTCTTCTTAAATCCGTCCTTTTTGAGGTCGTTTTATTTTTCTAAACATCTTGGGAAGTCCGTTCAGGTGGTGGACTCCGTTCAAATTTTTAGGTTTGCAGGGTTTTAAAAACTCTGGGAAGTCCATCCAAATTGTGGACTTTATCAACTGTTTTACTCAATTGTGTTTGTCCGTCGTTTTTGTGGACAATCAATTTTTAACCCCCTTGGGGTCGTTTGTCTACATTAATGATTTAATATTCTCTTCCAGGGACATCCGTCCACATTATGGACTCGTAGGACAATTGATTTTTAACTGTCTATTTAGTGGATTTTGTAGTACCCGTCCACCGTGTTTGGACTAAGTTTTTATCCATCCTTCCTACGAGGATTTTCATCCCCTTGGGAAGATCTGCCCGTCATGCAGACTAGGTTTTTATTTGCCCTCCATAGGACTTAGATTTTCATCCTCTTGGGATGACCCGTCTACCTTACGAATTTTCTCCGTCCACATATAGACTAAAATTTTCGACCCTCTTGGGGTTATCCGTCTTGTTTGTGGATTTAAGATTCTACCCCGCCTGGGGACATCCTTCCACTTTGTGGGTTTTGTCCGTCCACTTTTTGGACTTGATAAAATTTTAACCCTCTTGGGGTTAGTCCGTCTATATTGCGGACTTAAGACTTTATCCCTTCTGGGGATATCCGTCCATTTTGTGGGCTTTGTCCGCCCATTTTTTGGACTTGATAAAATTTTAACCCTCTTGGGGTTTGTCCGTCTGTATTGCGGACTTAAGACTCTATCCCCCTAGGGATATCCGTTCACTTTGTGGGCTTTGTCCGTCCATTTTTTGGACTTGATAAGATTTTAACCATCTTGGGGTTTGTCCGTCTGTATTGCGGACTTAAGACTTTATCCATTCTGGGGATATCCGTCCACTTTGTGGGCTTTGTCCGTCCACTTTTTGGACTGATAAAATTTTAACCCTCCTGGGGTTTGTCCGTCTATATTGCGAACTTAAGACTTTGAATAGTGCATGTAGGTGAACATAAAAAATCATTCATTTGTTGAAAAGTACTTGCCCCCTTGGGCTTAAAAACATATTGTAGCAAAACCAAAGTAAAAAACGTGCCCGTTGGGCTTATTGTAGCGGAAGCTTAAAAGTAATCAGTAAATCTAAGAGTAAAATGATAGGTGTTGTTCTTCAAGTCGTCGCCTCTACTGGTAGTATCTCCGTAGATGCTCTGTGTTCCACAGGTGATGCAGCTTCTGCCCGTCCAGAGTTTCAAGGTGGTAGGTCCCTTTTCTTTGCCATGAAGAGATCCTGTATGGTCCTTCCCGGTTGGGGCCGGGCTTTCCTTGAGAGGGGTCTCTAGCAGCTCCTATTACTTTTCTCAGCACAAGATCACCGATCTGAAAGTCTCTCCATCTGACATTTGAGTTGTAGTATTTTGCCATCAGGTTCTGGTATCGCGCTAACCTCTGTTCTACCGTAGTACGGACTTCGTCCACCAAGTCTAGCTGGAGTCGCATGGCTTCTTCGTTGTTATCCTCGCTGTAATTCTCCATGCGATAGCTTGTAAGCCCTACCTCTGCTGGTATGACCGCATTAGTCCCATATGCTAGCTGAAACGGCGTTTCTCCTGTAGGTACCCTTACAGTTGTACGATATGCCCACAAGACGCTTGGTAGTTCGTCAGGCCAGATGCCCTTTGCCCCATCGAGCCGGGCCTTGATAATCTTGAGCAAGGTTCGGTTTGTAACTTCGACTTGTCCGTTGGCCTGAGGGTGTGCAGGGGAGGAATAATTGTTCTTGATACCCAGCTCCGAACAAAAGTTCCTGAATGCGCTGTTGTCGAACTGCTTTCCGTTGTCGAAGACAAGTACTCTTGGTATCCCGTACCTGCAGATAATATTTTTCCAAACAAAGCTTCGGATGTTTTTCTCCGTGATGGTGGCCAGGGCCTCTGCTTCCACCCACTTTGCGAAGTAGTCGATACCAACCACCAGGAATTTTAGTTGCTTTGCCGCGGTCGGGAAGGGGCCCATGATGTCTAGTCCCCATTGGGCGAACGGCCAGGGGGTCGTTACGGATGTCATCTCCTCGGTTGGTTGCCTTATTAGATTGCTGAATCTCTGGCATTTGTCACACCTCTTGACATAGCCTTGCGCATCCTTCTGCATTGTAGGCCAGTAGTACCCCGCTCGGATCAATTTGTGCACTAAAGATCGTGCACCTGAGTGGTTTCCACAGATACCCTCATGAACTTCCCTCATTACGTAGTTCGCCTCGTCTTGATTTAAACACCTCAGATACGGTCGTGAAAATCCCCTTTTGTACAGAATGTTTTTGATTAGTACGAACCGTGAGGCTTGGACTCTCAGTTTTCGAGTTGCTTCTTTTCCGTCTGGTAGCGCGCCTGTCCTCAAGTAGGTTAATAATGGCGTGGTCCAATCATTCTCAGAATTCACTTCATGCACTTCTACTTCGTTGTCAATAATTGAGGACGTTTGGATAAATGACAATACTTGATCAGGGACTAGCATAGGCTCTGCTGAGGCTGCCCTTGCTAGACGGTCGGCGCATTCATTCTCCTCCCTTGGGATTTGAATGAATCGCACTTTGAGGCCGTCGATCCGATTCTTTACCTTTTCTAGGTACTTCTTCATCCTTTCATTTTTGCACTCGTAAATGCCGTTAATTTGATTCGTGATTACCTGAGAGTCGCAATGTACGACCATGACTTCAGCACCTGCTGCTGCCGCAAGGTCCAATCCAGCCACTAATGCCTCATACTCGGCCTCGTTGTTTGTGGTTGCGTAATCTAATCGGATCATACATTCGATTTTGTCCCCGTCCGGGGTTTGAATTACCACTCCAACTCCTCCAGCTTGCCTGTTCGAAGACCCGTCCGTGTGGATGCTCCATTCTCCAAGTGTGTCTGCCCCCTTATCTTTCAACGGGGTATACTCGGCGATAAAGTTTGCCACGGTTTGGCCCTTTATTGCAGTTCGCGAGCGATACTGTATATCAAACTCGCTTATTTCTATTGCCCACAAAGCCATTCGTCCAGCAACTTCAGGGCTGCTTATGGCTCTCTTCAGGGGTTGATTCGTCAGGACCACAATAGTATGTGTCTGGAAATAAGGCTTGAGCTTTCGAGCTGAAGTTACAAGTGCGAAGGCCAACTTTTCCATTTGGGGGTATCTTTCTTCAGCCCCCCGGAATCCCCTGCTTATGAAATAGACGGGTAGTTGAGTTCCTCGTTCTTCCCTTATTAAGGCCGCGCTGACCGCTGCTTGTGAAACTGCTAAGTATAGGTAGAGCTCTTCCCCTGGTTCAGCTGGGCTGAGAAGCGGTGGAGAGGCCAGGTATTTATTTAGGTCCTCAAATGCCTTTTGACACTCATCTGTCCACTTGAATGACTTTCTCAAGGTGCGGAAGAACGGTAGACATTTGTCCGTCGCTTTAGAAACGAATCTGTTGAAAGCTGCGACCTTGCCATTCAAGCTCTGTACTTCTTTCACTGTCTCCGGGGGTTTTAACTCTATGATGGCCCGTACTTTCTCTGGGTTGACCTCAATTCCTCTTTGGGATACCATAAATTCTAAGAACTTCCCAGCCGTTACTCCGAATACACACTTGCTCGAATTTAACTTCATATTGTACGACTTGAGAGTGTCGAAGGTCTCTTGTAGGTCTCTTAGGTGGTCTTGTTCCAGAAGACTTTTTACAAGCATATCGTCGACGTACACCTGTACATTTCTCCCGACCTGGTGCGCGAACATTTTGTTCATTAGTCTCTGGTACGTTGCTCCTGCGTTCTTGAGCCCAAACGGCATTACTTTGTAGCAAAAAAGCCCTTGGCTCGTGATGAAAGAGGTCTTCTCTTGATCAGTTTCGTCCATCTTGATCTGATTGTAGCCGGAGAAAGCATCTATGAAGCTCAAGAGTTGATGTCTTGCCGTTGAGTCTACCAGTGTATCTATCCATGGTAGTGGATAGCTGTCTTTTGGGCATGCTTTGTTAAGGTCCGTGAAGTCGATGCACATTCGCCACTTCCTGTTAGCCTTTTTGACCATCACCACATTTGCTAGCCAGTCGGGATAATACACCTCCCGAATGAAGTCTGCTTCGAGTAGCTTTTTCACTTCCTCTACTCCGAATACACACTTGCTCGAATTTAACTTCATATTGTACGACTTGAGAGTGTCGAAGGTCTCTTGTAGGTCTCTTAGGTGGTCTTGTTCCAGAAGACTTTTTACAAGCATATCGTCGACGTACACCTGTACATTTCTCCCGACCTGGTGCGCGAACATTTTGTTCATTAGTCTCTGGTACGTTGCTCCTGCGTTCTTGAGCCCAAACGGCATTACTTTGTAGCAAAAAAGCCCTTGGCTCGTGATGAAAGAGGTCTTCTCTTGATCAGTTTCGTCCATCTTGATCTGATTGTAGCCGGAGAAAGCATCTATGAAGCTCAAGAGTTGATGTCTTGCCGTTGAGTCTACCAGTGTATCTATCCATGGTAGTGGATAGCTGTCTTTTGGGCATGCTTTGTTAAGGTCCGTGAAGTCGATGCACATTCGCCACTTCCTGTTAGCCTTTTTGACCATCACCACATTTGCTAGCCAGTCGGGATAATACACCTCCCGAATGAAGTCTGCTTCGAGTAGCTTTTTCACTTCCTCTGCTATTGCTTTTTCCCGCTCTTGGGCGAATACTCGCTTTTTCTGTCTGACAGGTGAAAACTTAGGGTTCACATTTAGCTTGTGTACCATGTCTTCGTGGCTCCAAGCGAACACTACCACGGATAGATACGCTGGTAGACTCAACGGCAAGACATCAACTCTTGAGCTTCATGGATGCTTTCTCCGGCTACAATCAGATCAAGATGGACGAAGCTGATCAAGAGAAGACCTCTTTCATCACGAGCCAAGGGCTCTTTTGCCACAAAGTAATGCCGTTTGGGCTCAAGAACGCAGGAGCAACGTACCAGAGACTAATGAACAAAATGTTCGCGCACCAGGTCGGGAGAAACGTACAGGTGTATGTCGACGATATGCTTGTAAAAAGTCTTCTGGAACAAGACCACCTAAGAGACCTACAAGAGACCTTCGACACTCTCAGGTCGTACAATATGAAGTTAAATCTGAGTAAGTGTGTATTCGGAGTAACGGCTGGGAAGTTCTTAGGATTCATGGTATCCCAAAGAGGAATTGAGATCAACCCAGAGAAAGTACGGGCCATCATAGAGTTAAAACCCCCGGAGACAGTGAAAGAAGTACAGAGCTTGAATGGTAAGGTCGCAGCTTTAAACAGATTCGTTTCTAAAGCGACGGACAAATGTCTACCGTTCTTCCGCACCTTGAGAAAGTCATTCAAGTGGACGGATGAGTGTCAAAAGGCATTTGAGGACCTAAAGAAATACCTGGCCTCTCCACCGTTTCTCAGCCCAGCTGAACCAGGGGAAGAGCTCTACCTATACTTAGCAGTTTCACAAGCAGCGGTCAGCGCGGCCTTAATAAGGGAAGAACGAGGAACTCAACTACCCGTCTATTTCATAAGCAGGGGATTTCGGGGGGTTGAAGAAAGATACCCCCAGATGGAGAAGCTGGCCTTCGCACTTGTAACTTCAGCTCGAAAGCTCAAGCCTTATTTCCAGACACACACTATTGTGGTCCTGACGGATCAACCCCTGAAGAGAGCCATGAGCAGCCCTGAAGTTGCTGGACGAATGGCTTTGTGGGCAATAGAAATAAGCGAGTTTGATATACAGTATCACCCACGAATTGCAATAAAGGGCCAAGCTGTGGCAGACTTTATCGCCGAGTATACCCCGTTGAAAGATAAGGGGGCAGACACACTCGGAGAATGGAGCATCCACACGGACGGGTCTTCGAACAGGCAAGCTGGAGGAGTTGGAGTGGTAATTCAAACCCTGGACGGGGACAAAATCGAATGTATGATCCGATTAGATTACGCAACCACAAACAACGAGGCGGAGTATGAGGCATTAGTGGCTGGATTGGACCTCGCGGGCAGCAGCAGGTGCTGAAGTCATGGTCGTACATTACGACTCTCAGGTAATCACGAGTCAAATTAACGGCATTTACGAGTGCAAAAATGAAAGGATGAAGAAGTACCTAGAAAAGGTAAAGAATCGGATCGACGGCCTCAAAGTGCGATTCATTCAAATCCCAAGGGAGGAGAATGAATGCGCCGACCGTCTGGCAAGGGCAGCCTCAGCAGAGCCTATGCTAGTCCCTGATCAAGTATTGTCATTTATCCAAACGTCCTCAATTATTGACGATGAAGTAGAAGTGCATGAAGTGAATTCTGAGAATGATTGGACCATGCCATTATTAGCCTACCTGAGGACAGGCGCGCTACCAGACGAAAAAGAAGCAGCTCGAAAACTGAGAGTCCAAGCCTCACGGTTCGTACTAATCAAAAACATTCTGTACAAAAGGGGATTTTCACGACCATATCTGAGGTGTTTAAATCACGACGAGGCGGGCTACGTAATGAGGGAAGTTCATAAGGGTATTTGTGGAAACCACTCAGGTGCACGATCTTTAGTGCACAAATTGATCCGAGCGGGGTACTACTGGCCTACAATGTAGAAGGACGCGCAAGGCTATGTCAAGAGGTGTGACAAATGCCAGAGATTCAGCAATCTAATAAGGCAACCAACCGAGGAGATGACATCCGTAACGGCCCCCTGGCCGTTTGCCCAATGGGGACTAGACATCATGGGCCCCTTCCCGACCGCGGCAAAGCAACTAAAATTCCTGGTGGTTGGTATCGACTACTTCACAAAGTGGGTGGAAGCAGAGGCCTTGGCCACCATCACGGAGAAAAACATTCGAAGCTTTGTTTGGAAAAATATTATCTGCAGGTACGGGATACCAAGAGTGCTTGTCTCCGACAACGGAAAGCAGTTCGACAACAGCGCATTCAGGAACTTCTGTTCAGAGCTGGGTATCAAGAACAATTATTCCTCCCCCGCACACCCTCAGGCCAACGGACAAGTCGAAGTTACAAACCGAACCTTGCTCAAGATTATCAAGGCCCGGCTCGAGGGGGCAAAGGGCATCTGGCCTGACGAACTACCAAGCGTCTTGTGGGCATATCGTACAACTGTAAGGGTACCTACAGGAGAAACGCTGTTTCGGCTAGCATATGGGACTGATGCGGTCATACCAACAGAGGTAGGGCTTACAAGCTATCGCGTGGAGAATTACAGCGATGATAACAACGAAGAAGCCATGCGACTCCAGCTAGACTTGGTGGACGAAGTCCGTACTACGGCAGAACAGAGGTTAGCGCGATACCAGCACCTGATGGCAAAATACTACAACTCAAATGTCAGACTGAGAGACTTTCAGATCGGTGATCTTGTGCTGAGAAAAGTAATGGGAGCTGCTAGAGACCCCTCTTAAGGAAAGCTCGGCCCCAACTGGGAAGGACCATACAGGATCTCTTTATGGCAAAGAAAAGGGACCTACCACCTTGAAACTCTGGACGGGCAGAAGTTGCATCACCTGTGGAACACAGAGCATCTACAGAGATACTACCAGTAGAGGCGACGACTTGAAGAACAACACCTATCATTTTACTCTTAGATTTACTGATTACTTTTAAGCTTCCGCTACAATAAGCCCTACGGGCACGTTTTTTACTTTGGTTTTGCTACAATATGTTTTTAAGCCCAATGGGGCAAGTACTTTTCAACAAATGAATGATTTTTTATGTTCACCTACATGCACTATTCAAAGTCTTAAGTTCGCAATATAGACGGACAAACCCCAGGAGGGTTAAAATTTTATCAGTCCAAAAAGTGGACGGATAAAGCTCACAAAGTGGACGGATATCCCCAGAATGGATAAAGTCTTAAGTCCGCAATACAGGCGGACAAACCCCAAGATGGTTAAAATCTTATCAAGTCCAAAAAATGGACGAACAAAGCCCACAAAGTGGACGGATATCCCCAGGGGGATAGAGTCTTAAGTCCGCAATACAGACGGACAAACCCCAAGAGGGTTAAAATTTTATCAAGTCCAAAAAATGGACGGACAAAGCCCACAAAATGGACGGATATCCCCAGAAGGGATAAAGTCTTAAGTCCGCAATATAGACGGACTAACCCCAAGAGGGTTAAAATTTTATCAAGTCCAAAAAGTGGACGGACAAAACCCACAAAGTGGAAGGATGTCCCCAGGCGGGGTAGAATCTTAAATCCACAAACAAGACGGATAACCCCAAGAGGGTCGAAAATTTTAGTCTATATGTGGACGGAGAAAATCCGTAAGGTAGACGGGTCATCCCAAGAGGATGAAAATCTAAGTCCTATGGAGGGCAAATAAAAACCTAGTCTGCATGACGGGCAGATCTTCCCAAGGGGATGAAAATCCTCGTAGGAAGGATGGATAAAAACTTAGTCCAAACACGGTGGATGGGTACTACAAAATCCACTAAATAGACAGTTAAAAATCAATTGTCCTACGAGTCCATAATGTGGACGGATGTCCCTGGAAGAGAATATTAAATCATTAATGTAGACAAACGACCCCAAGGGGGTTAAAAATTGATTGTCCACAAAAACGACGGACAAGCACAATTGAGTAAAACAGTTGATAAAGTCCACAATTTGGACGGACTTCCCAGAGTTTTTAAAACCCTGCAAACCTAAAAATTTGAACGGAGTCCACCACCTAAACGGACTACCCAAGATGTTTAGAAAAATAAAACGACCTCAAAAAGGACGGATTTATGAAGACGTCATCAAACGAGACGATGTTTTCCTCAGTACGACGGACGTAAGGATGAACGATAAAATTCATTAACCAAATCAAATAAAGTCAACAGATGAAAACATATTATATATGCCAAAAGAATAAGAAACTACTGACGGACAAAGTACCCATTGAGGGAAATGTTTAATAAAAAGAGGACGAGTATATAAATTGTTCCCCAAATACTTTTACATATCAAAAAATTGAAATGAAAGGCAAAGTAAAAATTAAACTACGATGCGTGTCTCCTTCTCTTCTTCACGGCTGGTTTTACTGTCCTTAGGTCCGCTCTCGACGGCTGGTTGATCAACACGAGCACTTTCACCGTCCTTGGGATCACTTTGAAGGATTTGTTGATCTCCAGGAGCTCTGACGGGCGGGTTCTCTTCAAAGAGTTCGTTCGTATTTTCAGAATCGGCAGGACGGGTAGAAGTAAGTTCTTGAGCATTAACATTGACGGACGAAACGTCAAAATCCGGATGTAATGCCTTCACCTGACGGATAGCCTCATCAAACCCGTCATTGAAAGAATATCCAAGCTCCGACAATAGGGCATCTGAATCACGGTACTCTTGGACAGTAGTTTCCTTAGCTAGACGGATTTCTTTCTCTTTGTCTTGAAGGACTATCCTCAGTTCTTCCGTCAGCTTAAAAAGCTCGTTCCTGTCCGTCTCAAGCAGTTTAAACTTTCTCTCCTGGGCGACCTTCCAAGCCCTTAGCTCTAAAAGCTCCTCCTTCGTCATCTTGGCTTTATCTCGAAGACGGTCCAGGGTCGTCTCATGATTAAGACACCGTCCCATGAGTCCCTTCACCATGACAATGGTCTGAAATATTGAAAAATTCAAAAGAATCAAAAATAGTAAGACGGATAAAGAGTAAACATGACGTGGACGGGCCTTACCTGAGCAATGCTAAATAAACTTGTCTCACCCATAGCCTCCGTCGAGTGATTACCGAGGTCTTCGTAATCCTCGGAGGTGATAATGGAAGATAGCTTGTCCAAAGCATAACTGGGGTCGTCCCGGAGAAGGGGAGGCGGTTTCTTAAGGTCAGAGGACGGACCCTTCATCAGCCCTTTACCAGCCACGTGCTTGGTTGGGGTGACCGTCTTGGCACCTTCAGCCATAAGCCCCACGACGGGCTCCAAGGGGACCTTAGGCTTCTTAGGAGGACCGTCTCCCTTGGACGGCTGCTTTCTTTTTGCTGAAACCGTTGCCTCCTTCGGTTCCGTGACATTGGCCGTCCTGTTCTTTGCGGCGTTAGACCGTATAAGTGCCCTTCTCTTGGCAATATCCATTTCTGTAAACATGAACGGATAAAGTGAGCTTCATAAAACAAAAATGTTCAAACAGGAAGTAAATGACGGACATACGCTGACGGATCCTCTTTTCATATTTGATTGCTTGCGGTGAAGGTACGGGCCCGTCACAGTACCAACAAATTGTATCAAGGTTTACCAATTTAGCCCAAGTCCTTTCGTCTGGCGTAGTCTTGTTGAAAATTTTTTCAAGGAAACTAAACTCCTCGACACTAACTTGCGGGCGTCGTCGGACTACATATAAACAGGACGGTTAGAAAAATTTCGAAATATGTTGAACGGTTAAAATAAAGGATCCTCACACTAGGACGGACACATACCATTCTCAAATAGTATACCCCATGTTGTATCGACAGGCATGTGGTCTGTCTCTCCTGGATGGCACATCCATCCGTCACCCTCTAAGAAAAAGTAACGACTCTTCCAGTCTCGGTTGGAGTTTGGGGTTTCGTATATGACCTTTAGCAGTGAGCTCCTAGGTACAAAACTGTATATACGCCTAGATTTATCAATTTCATCTGGACGGTAGCAATGTAAAAACTCTCTTACCGTCAACCTCCTAGCTCCGTCCGACATAGCCCCGTACAGAATCTCCATCGCAATAAAGACTCTCCAGGCGTTTGGGGATATTTGGTTGACAGACAAACCCAAATACTTTAACAGCTCACGATGAAGGGAGCTCAGTGGGAATCTGAGTCCAACCTTCAACATTTGCTCATATATTCCGACACCGTCCACCCCTTCATAGTAACATTTCTCTGATTTGTAAGGTAGACGGATTGGAATATGATCAGGAATCTGATAGTTGTCCCTGAGAGTCTTGAAGTGGTTCTCTTTAATGGTTGATATAAAATCATTAGCCGTCCACTCCGGAAGCATGATGAACTCCCTTGGTCCATCGGCCCCTACAACGGGTTCTAATTGTTGCTCCTCGCTACCGTCAAAATCTACATCAACCAATTCCATATCCTCATTTGTTGAGGACGGAAAAGAGGCGGACGGACTCCTATCGTCGCTAGTACTACCTAGGTCTTTATGGCCTGATGGGTATACATCCTCATAGCCCGCCCCATCACGGACAAACGATTGATTACTCGACGCACTAGACATTGCCTAAACTTAAGACTGACTCCTCTATAAATAGGTGACGGATGTATGAAGTGAGGTATAAAAAGTCTGACGGATGAACTAAATGACAAAAAGTACTTACCCGTCAGAATAATGTGAACGGAGAAAATTTGACGATGACGGATGCGAATATCAAGGCAGCGATGTCTGACAAGGATGACGAATTGAGCTCTGATCGAAGTATTTCTAAGCAAAGATGGGAAATGAGGGGTGAAGGCTCGATATTTATAAAGAGATTACACGGGAGACAAGGCGACGCCTCGATCCAAAACAACGCCCAATAGCATAGTGACGCGTGTCATTGTGTCAGGTTTAAATTATGCTTGTGGAAACCATTTACTCATGGAGTATTTTGACCGTCATAACTTTTACCCGTCATTATTTTTACTCGCCATACATATTGATCGTTATGCCTGTTTCCTGTCATGCCCAAGCCGTCTATTGTCACCCCGCGAGCCCTATAAATTCTGACGGACTCACGGTGTGAGGGGGCAACTGAAGAGGATAAGATTTAGAAGTGATGGGCCTGACGGGCCATCTTCCTGACGGCCCATCCCTTGTGGGCCGAGGCTAAATGGGCCGAATATCCGTAGCACCTTAGAAGAATTCTAATACAAAGTGGAGTTCTAGAAGATGCCCCATTAATGGGTCTCTCTATAAGGAAACACCTTGACAATTACGTTTAGTGTCCTACAAGGAAAGGATTCCGCAATCTCGGCTCATAAAAATTCCTATAAGGAAAAGACTTCTACTCCAAGAAGGAGAGGTTAACTTTCGACTACTATAAAAGCCTTGATACCTTCACAAATCAAGGTACGCATAATTTTACCCTCTCTAGCACTCTAGAGTTGTGAGAATAAATTTTCTGACTTAACCTTCGAAGGGTATTCGGCCGGCACCACACCGGTGCTCTTCGCAAAGTTTTCTCTTCTCTCTGTTGTGTAGGTTCATACTTGTGCGCGTAGGTATCGTGTGACTCATTGGTGAAAATCTTGACTTCATCAAAAATGATGGTACAAAATTAGAGAGTAATTAAAATCTAATTTGAATTCTTGATTGAACTTTCATTTTAATATATTATATATGATTTTTGTGTTATTATATATCTATTATTTAGATTTATTTTAATGAGAAGATGGAAAGATTTTTTTATTAAATATAAATGATGAAAGACTTTTTAAGTGAGATAAAGAGAAAAAAAAATGTATATAGATTTCTTAAATTTTAGCAAGATAAACACTTTTTTAAAAGGAAAATAAATTTTCATTAAATAAATTTTATTTTGTATATATTTTTGGTTGCTACATAACACATAAGTATAGTATTATATTTTAGGATTAAGATTATGTTGGTTTTTTTCTTTTTCTTTTTTTCTTGGGCTTTATTCAATTGCCTAAATTGCTTAATGTATAAGTTAAGCCAACCCAGGTTATAACCTAACAAAAACATATTAAACTGAAAACTGAAAACTGAAAACACTGTAACAAAATAATATTTAAATGTGTGAATAGTACCGTAAGACCCATTTTTAATGAAAAAATTATTGAAAAGTGAAAATTATAAGTCCGTGAACAGTAAAAATTTGGAAAAAAGTCACATGTTGTGACTACTATTCAATGAACTAACAGTGATGAACAGTAAAATAATTATCTGAAAATGCTAAAAAGTAAAAAAAAAAAGTCTGCAAAACGCAAACGCGTCTAGGAAGCGCAAAACGCACTTCCCAGAACGCACACTAGATTCATTTTTAACTAGAGTTTTTGGCCTATAGAAGGTTGACCAGCGCTTTTGGCCTCTAAAAGTTAAAAAGTACTTATAGACTCGGTCAACAATACATAAAACCCAAAAAAAAAAAAACTATCCAAAATAAATAAATTTTCACTGAAACGTGCAAAATGCGCTTCATTTTCACTGAAACGTGCAAAATGCGATTCATTTTTAACCAGCGTTTTTAGCCTATAGAAAGATGACACGCAATAGCAACAGTGGCATAAAGTTCACTGTGGGGTTTAGTTCTCAGAGTGTCACAAGTCACAAGAAGCTACTGCATGTTACAGTAACTTGTATAAATACCCAAAGGCCTCCAACAGAGCTCTCACCCAACCAATTCCAACGATTTCTTGAATTCATTTGATCACAAAAACACCTCCTCCTCCATTTCCATCGCATCTTTTCATCTTTAAAGTTTTCTTTGATCTAAATATTCAACTGGACTTGATGGGTTACCCAAATAGACCAGGTCATGGGGCTGGGGGTGCATATGGCAGATATCCACCTTCAGCTGCCTCGGCTTATGGCAGTGTGTACCCACCTGCTCCTCCTTATGGTGGCGGATACCCACCTGCGCCTGCTTATGGAGGATATCCACCTCCACCTGGACCGGCTTATGGCAGTGGGTACCCACCTGCGTCGGCTTATGGCGGATATCCACCTCCACCTGCTCATGCTTATGGTGGGTACCCACCTCCACCTGCTCATGCTTATGGTGGGTACCAACCTGCGCCGGCTTATGGCGGGTATCAGAATCGTCCTATCATTCCCGGAATTGTGGAGGCTGGGATTGAAGCGCTGGCCATAGGTTTGGACATCTATAATTTGTTTGGTGATGGCCGGTAGTGGTTTCAAGCTTTGTATTTTCTTTTCAAAAGTATGCAATTTGATTGTTGGTTATGAATATAGAAGTATGGTTTTGTGTTTGTAACTTCTGTTCCCAAGATTGTTATTTGATTTTTAGTTATAAAAATAGAAATATGGGTTTGTGTAGAGATATATTGGGCTCTAAAGTTGTCTTTAGGATGTTGTTTTTGAGAAACAGGATACCATTCAGCTTCTCTAAAGGTAACATTCATCTTTTAATTTGTGTTTTGGCCTTTGAAGAAAACTTATTTTATTAGGAGAAAAGAAAAACTGAAAAAAGAAGTATATATATGGGGATTTGCACACATTTTATTCTTTTTGCAAATTTAATTATTTAGAAAGAGTTCACACTGTTTAATTATTTAGAAAGAGTTCACACATTTGGTTGAGCTCCGGTGGAACAATGCTGGATATCTTGCACTAGATTTTAAGGGTAAATTTTACCAGGGTTAATACCACTAAACTTTAGTTGTGTTTAATAAAAAAAGAATACTTGGTAGAATTTAAAGTCCTTATTACCCAAAAAATAAAAAATAAAAGAATTTAATTAAATGACTCGTTCACATTGGCCGTCTTCATTAATGTAGACGTGACTTAATTTTAGACTTTTCTTCTTGTTTTGGACACATACAATGTTTATCTAATATAGTATATAGTTTACTAATATAGTCTTTAAAAAGTAAGAAATAGACTAATAAGCTACAAAAAGCCAAGTTAGCTTGAGCTTTATTGGACTCGAGTTGATGAGCTCCTTTGTTTGGATAGAATTAATTTGCACGCGATACACTGGTATGACCCAAATTCTAGAATAAATATCATCTGTCTGTTCCACTACTTTTTTTTTTTTTGATACGGTCTGTTCCACTACTTTATTCCCAAGAAAAAGACCTAAGCCCCCTTTTTTCTTGTGTCTTTTTCAAATTAATATTTGGTGAGTTCACTGGGATTTGATGTGCATGATGATATCACTTGAACATGGAAAGCTTATCTTTTTGCCATCTCAACTCTGATCAAGTTGGACCGTGACCAATAGGTTTCTTGTACTCCCTCAATTCCGACGAGGTAGGAGGAGATCCCTATCATATGGCTGTTGCAGTGGCAGATCCCTATCAGTTCAGCGATTACAACTGAAATCGTTAGTCGTTTGCTGATGCATATGAGTCTAACCCTAGACACTTACCGCAATCATAAAAGAAATGTCAAACCTAAATAATAAGGGTCCGTTTGGATATAACTTATTGTTGCTGAAAACTGATGATTGTTGCTGAAAATACTGTAACAAAATAATTTTGAACAAACAAACAAAACCGTTGAGGGAACATAATTTATTACACGGGTCTTTGTCATACTGAATATTGTTAAGGCGACCTTTGTCTAATTCTAGTGATATTGGTTGGGAAACCAATTAGTCCCACTTGGTGTTGGCTTTAAGCGCATGAATTAAGGACTTGCAGCTTGTAAGACCGGGACTGATCCTCCAAGGATCGAATAGAAAAGGCAGTATGTCATATCAATGTGAAATTTTAAGAATATTTTATTTTTAGTGGACCGGTTAAAACTTTGTTTAAATTCTTGACCCAAAAAAAAAAAAAGGTGTTAAGTGAATAAATGGATAGAGTCCTATGGCTCCAATTATAGGTAAAAACCAAGTTCAACTTTTTGATAGTTAAATAGATATAACGAGTTAAAGGATTTCAACTTTAAATATTTTGGACATATCATCAGTACCAACTGATTGTGTAACAATGCTCTAGACACCAAGTTCAATTAGGTTTTGGTACTGGTACACCATGACCCAATATTAAAGTTTAAATACAATATATAGGGTGTTCTCTATTTTTTTGAGAAATATGTATTTGGGAATTAGGTTTTATCAAAATATGGAGAAGAAGGATGAAGAGCATGAGGAGCAAGAAATGAATCATGCCTTGACAGAAGCAAGACCAAGTGAATCTACAAAATTGAAAACAGAGTAAACGGCTAGTAGCTTAGGAACTAAAACTACATGTAGCTTTGGATTTAATTACTAATGAGTTAGTTACTACACCGTGTGGTCTACACGTGAGATGCTTGGTTATTGTACTGTTCACACGTGTCAAGTGTAGTTAGTTAGAGATAGATTTTTTACTCTGTTTCGTATATAAGTTGTATATCTGATTCTTCTAATAATGATTGAGAAGTATTTTCCCAAATTCCTTTTGATATGGTATCAGAGCAAATACCCAAATTCTAGGGTTCTTAGGGTTTTTACTTTCTCTCAATTTTCTCTGAGAAAATCACTTTCTTTCTCTAAGAAAATTCTTCGTTGACAACAATGGCTTCTGCTACAACTCAAGGTGCTATTGCATCAGAGAATGCTACGTCTTTGTCTTCACAAGATTCACCAATGGATGATCCCCTGTTCTTGCATCATGCAGAGAGCCCGAGTACAGTTCTTATCACTCAGCCTTTGATTGGTGGAGAGAACTACTCAGCGTTGGCTTGAGCTGTGAGGAAAGCATTACTCACCAAGAACAAACTGGGATTTATTGATGGTTCACTCACTTTATCACCTCCAATGGTGTCTACTCCTTCAGCTGTTCAAGCTTGGATTAGATGTGACAACATGGTTGGAACTTGGTTAACCAACTCAGTGTCACCAAAACTTCAAGCAAGTATCATATATGAGGACACGGCTTTGGAGATTTGGACTGATTTGAAGAATCGGTTTGCTCAGAGTAATGGACCAAGAATTTACAATCTTCAGAAACGAATTGCAGATTTACACCAAGGTGAAGTTCCAATAACTGATTTCTTTACTCAATTGAAAGTGCTTTGGGACCAATTGCAAAGTTTAAGTCCATTTCCTTCATGCACATGTGGAAAATAAATGAAATATAAATATTCTTATTTTGGAGTAATATTAGAAGGAATGAAACCAATAATTTTATAACAGCATTACTATTATATTCATATTTTAAAATAAATGTATGACTGTATAGAGGTATTTGGAGAGTTTTTGTGAAAACTTAATTAATCTCAATTCAATTCTCTTTGATTCTTTCCAAATCTTGGGGTAGTAAAATTTTGAGGTTTTGAGTTTTAAGAGAGTATAGAGGAATGAATACTCCCTCTTATGGTCCTACTAATTTCATTTCCTCCAACTTAAACTTTCAAACGAAATAATGAAATAAATAGTTTTAAATAATGTTTTTCATTCCATACATTTTGAACCTCCCCCAAAATGGAGTGTTTAGAAAACCACTAATCAAGTGTTGTCTCCTAACTCAACGGGCGACAGGCAACCCAAATGCAATCAACTTAGAATTTAAAGTTCTTTCCATTTTGAGACATATCTTTTTCAATTGTAAAGCTTTCTAAATCTCATTATTTTTTTAGTACAACTTTTTTAATTAGCCCATTGTTCAAAAATTAGGAAAAAATAATAATAAGTTGTACTAGATAGGCCCTAATGGGTATCCGGACCCAACCTAACACTTGAGTGAGATTTTTCAAATGGGTTTGGATTCAAATTTTAAACGCCCTTGGGTTGACAAAGGATTTGAGTTTTAAATCTTAAATACTAATTAAACGCAACCTATTTATATATTTTAAATTTTAAATTACTAATAAAATTTTATTTTTATTATTATTATTATTTTTTTTTTTACGGAAGACGATAGAAGTATATTAAAATGAAAAAAAGTACACGACAAACCCCGAAAAAAAGTAAGTAAAAAGACAACCAACGCAGTGGCTAGCTACCTACTGGGGGACAAAGAATAAAAAATACAAAGAAACGAGTATATTATATAAAAAAAATTTGTTATTATTATTATTGACATAAAAACAAGGATTTCTTATAATAAGTAAATATGTTTCTCTTTTAATATTATTTACTTTGGTATAATTTTTTTAAAAAAATTTGTTAAATAATATTTTAAATATTCAAATTTAGTTTAACTAACCTAAAGCATGTTCATTCAACCCAACTCATAGTAAGATAAGTGGGTGGGTTTGAGGACAAATTATTAGGTCTACCAAGAAGACTGCTGAAATAGTCCTCTCTGACCTCTTAACCAATAAAATACTGTTATTTATTAAAATGTAACATCATTTGGTGATTTTTATTTTTTATTCCTTATGCTGATTAGGAAGTCTACACATACATTTACATAGATGACATCATTTCATTGGTCAGGGAGGACCACATCAGCAGTCCTCCCGGTATAAATAATAATTTCTTGGGTTTGAGACATGTTTAAAATTTTCAATTTTTTATTTATTTTATTTTTTGGTATTCCAAACCCCAAACAGAGAACCCACATTGGTGGAGCCAAAATTTTAACTTTTTGGCATCATAAAAAACTATTTTATCTGTTTTAACTTACAATTTTATAACACACCCAACATCAATGGTTCTATTTTTTTTAGCTACTTCATTTAAATATTATTTTTTTATTCTTCCTTGTCTCTTTCTCTCTCTTCTCAGATACAAAGCCTCTGCCACCACCACATCCTCTGCCACCACCACACTAACCAACCATACACATCTCTTGCCAGCCACCACCCACCACAACCTAACCACAAATCTTAGATTTGCCACCACCCACCACCATCAAATCCAAGAAACCCACCACCAAAATCCAGGAAATCCACACCTAAAATCAATCACCACCACCAAACCCGCGGCCAAACCCACACCCAAACCCACCACCACAAAATCCAAGAAACCCATCACCAAAATCCAAGAAACTCACACCCAAAATCAATCACCACCACAGCCAAAATTCACCAAACCTCGAAGATGGAGAGATAGAGAAAATAGGAAAGATAAGTGAGAGAAAGAAAGAAAAAAAAAGAAGAAGAAAGAATTGGTGAAGAAAGAAAAAGAAAAAAGCAAAGGGATGAACCTGAGAAAGAAAGAAAGAAAAAAAAAACAAAAAAACAAAAGAGAGAAAGATAAACCAGAGAGGAAAAAAAAAGTGGGAGAAGAAAGAGAAAGAAGGAAAAGTAAGAGAGAGAAATAATAAATTTTTTTTTTAACCTTTGAGCTACAGTGCACAGCCATCTTTGGCTGTGCACTGTAGCTGAGAAGCCATAATTTTTGGTTTTGGCTCCACCAATGGAGCGCCAATTTTGTAGTTGGTGGTGATAAAAATATCAATATGACTTTTTAGCACCACCAATAATAATGCTCTTATGTTACCGTTCTTATATAAACTTGGACACCTATAAGATTATAAGAGCATTCCCATTGGGACCGCCAAATGCTATATGTAAGGATGATTTAGCATTAAAGCTCCAAAACCACCCAACATTTGGACTTGCAAAATCTTACAATAATTAAAATTAAAGATGATTTATAAAACATGATGTTTCAACTTCTATACCTTATTCAAGTTTGGTCAAAATCAAACTACGAGTAAATTCAAAAGTACGACATTCAATCCACTACACTATTGATTTATGGGGTTTTTAGGATGTTTCATGAAAAGAGGGTGAAATAGTATGACCAAATATTGAGATACTACTTCCATATGTGTGTATATATACATATCAAACCACATGTAACTCTATGATGCAGAAAATTTTCGCAATTTTCCAGCCTAGAAGCAGGATCTAGCAGGTTCTAGAATTTAGACACATGTTTCGATCCGTTTAGTTCTCGTGAAAGTGAAAATAGAACAAAAAGAAAAGGAAAAATGTTCTAAAGTCTAAAGAACTTACGTACCTCGCTGATAAATAGCAGCTTTAATTACGAGGTAATCGTCCCTACTCCTTACACTCTGACGCTGCAAGCTGAAACAACAAGAAGAGACAGGAAGAGTTGCTAATAACACAAATAATATAAGGGGATAATTACACATAACCCACCTATGGTCTGGGCGAAAATCACTTTACCACCTGTGGTTTGAAAAATATCACTTAACCCACCTGTGGTATGTTTCCGTCAATCTCCGTAACCCACCTTAAGCCCAGCCGTTACAAAAACACCTTTTAACCCTAAAACACAACATAACGTGAATCAAAACACCCAAAACTCAAAAACTTTTCGAGAAAGAGATATGTGATAAGATCAACGTGTTCTTCGTGGTTTGGAGTGTTTGGAGGGGGAGAAATCACAAGTTTCGCAACATCGAAGTTAGGGAAAGTAGTTTCGGTAAAGAAAATCAAGGTATTTGTGCCTATTCTCGATTTAGGGTTTCAGATTTTGTGTCTGTTCTCATCTCATTTATGGGTTTAGTGCAGCTTACATCGCTGAGGGAGATCCTGTACAGAAAATGATGTTGATGAGGATGAGGGTGACTCTGACTCTTCTCTCATTTCCTTCAACTTGTTCTTCTCTACCAAAACAGCTCGTTTCCTTCACCATCACGACCATTTGAGCCCAAAGCCACCACTCTCACTGAAACTGGACCTTTTCTTTGAACCCGAGAGATAGAGTAGCTACAGGACCCTGATATCCCAATATTGTTCTGTGCCACCCAAAACCGCCACCCAAAGACCCACTGCCTCAAACATCCACCAATCAAACTAACACCTAAACAACCACCAAACCAACATCCAAAGCCACCCAAACACCCAGCAACTACCGGCGAGCAAAGCCCACCACCCACGACCCACAACCCATGGTGAGCAAAGCCCACTATAGACAACCACGACAAGTGAAACGGAAACCCAGAAATGAAAAATTTTCAAGCCGCCGCTGTTGTCACTATCTTCCTACCCCTACCGCCACCGTCCCTTGCTTCTACTGTCGCTGCAGCCTTCAAGCATCTGAATCGAGAGAGACAGAGAAGAAGCTCATCGAGAAGAAGCTCGGTTGTGGCTAGGTCGAGGAGGCTCATGGCGAAACCCACGGCTTGGGTTGGCGAGAGTGAGGAACTGAAGAGAGAGTGAGGGTCGGCGGCGAGTGAAGGAATACGTTTGGGTAGGGGAGTTGGGCCAGTGAGGAGTGGAGGAAGATCGGTGAGCTGGGTCGACGGAATGGGCTGCGAAGATTGGTGAGTTGGGTCAGCAGAAGGGCTGGATCGGAGCTGGGGAGGCGAGCTGGGTCGGCGGAAGGGCTGGACTGGACCTAGGGAGGCAAGCTGGGTTTATGGTGGATGGGCTTATGTAGATCGGCAATGGAGGAAAAGAGAGAAACTTAGAGGGAAGATGGAGAAGAAAATGTGAGGAAAGAGACAGCTGGGATGAAATGAAAGAAAGAAAAGGAAGAAAAAAATAAGGAAAAAAAAATCAAAGGAGTGTGAACGTGCGAATAAAATTATTTTGGTATGTTCTTCAGGTTCAAAATTTGTGTGAATGGAGAGACAAAAAAATACCACTTTTTGATCTTGTTTTCTTGCATTTTGTGTTATTTTTTGTTTTGGGAGGAGAGAGACATAAAATTTGTGCAAGAATACCTATTTACCCCTAATTTTAACAGGGGTGGGTTACGGAAAACAAACGGAACATACCTCAGGTGGGTTAAGTGACACTTTTCAAACCACGGGTAGGCAATGTGATTTTCGCCCAAACCACAGGTGGGTTATGTGTAATTATCCCAAATATAAGATATAAACGCTTCAATGCCACAGAAGAGTTTTTGCAGAATACTCATAATGAAGATACGCCATAGAATAGATGTAGCATTTGATGAGAGATTGAAGGTACGAAAATATAAATTGGACCTAATCTTTCTGAAATTTAATTAGGGACGGACCCAGATTTCAAGCTAAGAGGAGCTGGAGATAAGTGAAAAAAAAAATTAAAAAAATTTAAATATATATCCATATAGTATTAAAAAAACTTTCAATCAAGACAAATACACAAAAATCATTGTTTCTTAATATATTAAGATGAAATCATCTACCAACAAAAGCAAAAGACACAAAACACTATTATTTCTTAATACACAGAACACTATTGTTTTTTTACATTTTTTTTTAAAAAAAGATTTACATGGGCTGGGTTGATGATTCATGATTTTGGAGGGGCCCAAGTCTAAATTTTTTATTTTTTTACTAAAAATTAAACTACTATTTTTTTTTTTTTTTTTTGGCCCAAGGGGCCTCGAGCCCCACACGCCCCCACCTGGGTCTGTCCCTGAATTTAATGGCATTTTGAGAAATATAAATTGACCCGGCAAGGCATAGTCCAATTGACGAAACCTTGACCGAGGCGTTTGGGTATTTTTCTATGGGTTCCGTGCACTATTCATAGAACTTGCAAATACGGATGTTAGCAAAAATAACTTTAAAACTGAATCCTACGGTACTATTTACACATTTAAAAATTATTTTGCTACAATGTTTTCAGTTTTTAGTTTTTAGGAATAAACGATATCCAAACAAAATCTTAGTGATAATGTGAACATTGACTTGTTATTAGTTTCACAAAAAAACATTGACTTGTTATTATATATATAATTAGTGTCATTATATGGTGCTTCTGGGAAAGTGCAATGCCAATGATGAATATCCGAATATATCTCAAGATGTAGGCTCCAGTACCAAAATATGGTCATCTTTATTTGGACAGTAGAGGGAGAAATGGATCATGTACTTCTAGTGTTTTATTATAGACCATCATAGGGAACGGCTATCAAACTTGTTTTCATTTTTTTGATATTAACACCTCACGCCCTCATGAGGATCAACTATCAAAACTTGTTTTCATTTTTTGATCTCAGATCAAATACCACATTGTCATGGACACTGTAAAGCGAATCAAAGGTTTACAGCGGCAGTCTTGACTCATTATCTGTTAAAAAGTTATATTATTGTGTGGAAAAAAAAAAAAAAAATATATATATATATATATATATATACAAACACACACTTAGTTACTTTTTTATTTTTCTATTATTTTCTAAATGATTTACTAATACATAAAAATAGAGGAACAATTCTTAATGTTTCCAAAGAACATGGTCAAAGTTCGAATCTTCTTTTCTTACTTAATAATAATTTTTTTTTTAAAAACAAAGTTTTTCAATCTATTATGTAACGATTTATAAAACTATTCAAATATATCATTCAAATAAGTCATGTGACATTGAAAAAATCACGTGACTAAAAGTATAAGTGAATAGGTTTGAGTAATTTTTCTCCTAACCAGTTTGGAAATAAACTATGTCAATTAAACAAATAGAAATCTATACAATATATTAGGGTGTCCAAACCTGACCCACACCCGCCGTATCGACCAAACTGCCCAGCCCCAACTCGATTCCAACCGAACTGACACCCTCATTAGTTAGCGACAAGTTTCTGCCTCCAAGAACCGACACCAATGGGTCGAGTTGTGGATTTTCTTCTCCAAAACTCGAGCTACCTATCGTGACCAATGCTATATACAAAATCTGGCCAATTCCGGCAAGATCAAACTCAGATTCGAGGAGATCTGGCAAGATCTGGACCAGATTTAGTGAGTTTAGCCACATCCGGCCAAATTCTAGCAAATTTTGGCAATTTCAGTGCAGATTTCAGCTTGTTGCAAATTCGGTGAGTTTTTGCAGATTTTGGTCATTTCGGTATAGATTTCGGTGATATTATATATATATATATATATATATTTGCAGATTTCAGTGACATTTGTAGACTCTGACAACTTTTTCCACCAACCAAACTCATCTGAGTACCACTTGAACTCGAAACCGACTCGACTGATTGATGTCGACAATCGGTTTCGGGTCCCTCTACCATCCACCCAACGCCAATGGGCCGAGTCCAAGTTAGGTAAAAAACTAAACTGGCCCGACCCTTGAACAAGCCTACAATATATAATAATTGACTTGATCCATTGGTGAGCCTTGTTGTCCATGTCAGTAAGTTTTTGGGCTTATCACATGCATGGGACCAACATCAGCCCATCTCCTCCCGCTGATAAGATCTCTTTGTATTACATGCTTGCAAGCCATGAGTTCTTTGGGTTGCATTTCGTGGGGTATGGGTTTTGAATTTGCTCCATTTTTTTAAACAAGAACTTTCATAGGCCCAAAGATGTGCAAAAATTGTACACTAACACCAGTCTAGTAAATTGGGTTATTTCTACATATGTTCCTTTTTTTTTTTATAAACTTTCTACATAGTTTCCTACTCCAGGCATGAGTCGTATGACTAATATTTTTACAATTGGTTTCTTTCAAATGGGCCAGTTTCATAAAATCATCTTAGTAACTGCGTAGATGCAGATGATGATTGGGATGAGAATGAACTCTGTTCTGTCAACACCACCGTACTCTATACGAGGAACAGTGACCATGATAAATCTGTGTTTAAACAAATATTCAAATTAATAGAATATTCAGAAATTTTATTCAAAAATAGAATTTAACGTGTTTATATTTAAAAATAACTAAAAAATAGGACACTTGAATTTTTCTTTTTACTAATTTTAAGTTTAAAATTAAAAGATGTAAAAAAAAAAATCTGTAAATAAATATCTGAAATTTAAGAAAAGTATGGTCATTTAATCAAAATTACTTAAGATTAAAAAATTAGACGGTTCAAAGAAAACCATGTGGTTTTCTTCTGAAACACCATTTGTTTTTGTCATTTTAATTGAGTGTTTTTGCTAATCTGGTATTTCTTTCATAGTGGCCCGAATTTTCGTTCGTTCATTTGGCTTGATAGTTTAACCATCAGTCTAGTTGGTTTTGATAACTATGATCCTCTCCCCCTTCAAATAAAAAAGGACTTGTCTTTGTAGGAACCGTTTGTATTGAAGTTATTGTTCTAATATATCACCCATTCATATATATTTAAAAAAATGGGCTGATTTGTCTAAATCTTTTAGAGAGTTTCCCTCTTTTTTTGGGAACACACCAAAAAAAAAAAAAAAAGGAAATTGGATAAATTTTGGGTTAGAATGGACATGGATAATATTGAAAGTTCTCTTGTTTTGAGAAACTTAATATTGAAATTTCATATAATGAATTTGTGCTTCAATTGTCTTAACAATACATTGACCCATACCAAATGTTGGTCAAAACGAACAATTAATGTATATCACTCAGACACTCACATGCATAGAGTTGGACCCATAGTCGTTGACGATGTTGCTATTGAGGTAGGAGAGAGGTTAATGTTTAATCTCTTAAGTAGTGTTTATTATATACACTTTATTACACACATATGATAAAACAACTAAAATAAGTCACAATTTCAATTGTTTTATTGTAACAACATGTGTATAATAAATAGCTTTTATCCTGAACTTTAATATACACCTGCCCTAACTTGTCTATCCAAATTTCCAAAGTTCTTGAATTTATTTTATCACAATATACCTCCTTTTATTCTTTCACCAATTCTTTGTATATATCTTTGAATTTTCTTTGATAAATAAATAAATAACAATAACAATGAGGTAGCATCGATCTGAATTATATGGAAAATTCACATGTCAAAATATTGCAAGTTCATCGCTGCACTGTGTCTTAGCATAATTCTTCTACTCTGCTACTCATTTGTGGTTATTCTTTCCAATTAATATAAGCAAGTCTTTTTTTTCCTTTTGTTTCCTGTGGTAAATTGAATGGAAGACCAAAAAAGAATGCGAATTGGCCTGTGAAGAACCCCAGTCTTTTTCTAAGTGCATATCTTATGCTTCCGATGAATACCGGATGTTCACTATTGTTGCTAAGGCTAGAGTGTCGGATGATAGGTTCAATTAGTTGTTTAATATTTCCATCATAGGATCGTAGGTTCATTAGCAAGTGATCACTTGCTAATATCATTTTCATGTTCAAAGAGAGACTGGCATAGTTTTCCTGGTGACCTTTTTACCAGAATGGATGGTTTGTAACGTGTGATTTTGGGGTTTGTGTCAATCTGTCAGCCATTGTGGCCTTGGATTAAGATGCTCTAAAAATTCTTAGATAGAGTTTGTAATTAAAACCATTAATCATCTTCATTAATTCATTTTTCACTTTTTTATTTTTTAACCTTTGCACTTTGACTTTTGATATTTTCACTTTTTAAAATTCACTCCCAAAGGAGTAATTACTAATTACAGTGTATTTCTCATCATGGATGGAGGAATGCCCATCATTCCTTGAATCACAAGTGTTTCATGATGCTTTGTCCTTATCTTCTTATTAATAAAAACCTCGTATTTCTCATCACAAAAAAAAAAAAAAAAAAAAAAAACAACAACAACAACAACAACAACAACAACTAATTACACCATGCGGTATTCTTAGCCTTTGCATAGAATTTTAATCCAGAAATTCTTTATTAATTCATCATCCTTTAAGTAAATAAGATAAAATATAAAATACTCCTAAAGAGTAATAAATAATATATATATATATATATATATATATATATTAATAGATAAAACTTAGAGAAAGTTCAATTAGAATTTGAAATTAGAATCTAATTTTGTGTCACATGTCGAAATTTATGTGGAGACCACATCATAATTATTCATTTAAGTTTGTACCATATGTTCACTTAAATTTTTTAATTTTTGTGCTAAGTGAGTTAATGAGTGCAAAATACTAAGGATTTAATATTAATGAACAATAAAATTTAAAAAAAAATCAATCATATATACTCAATAAAAATCATCACACAACAAAAATCACTACATGTTCTATCTTATTAAAAATTAGAAAAAAAAAATTATCATAAGTAGTATTAAATGTAGGTAAGAATTTTAATATGTGACTAATTACGTTTAATTTGTTTAAAAATAATTTGACTAATTGTTTATATTTTATGATAAAAATTGTGTTTAATTTTAAATATATCCAACTATCCATATGTATGCATGTTTTATATGCTTTTTTATTTTATTTTAAATTTGACTAATTATTTCTATTTTTTATAATAAAAATTGTATTTAATTTTAAATGCATTCATGTATTTGCATGAGTTACATGCTAGTTTAAATAAATCCTATGTAGAGCGGTAATTAAGACTCTTAATCACTTATTGGTGACATAAATCACATAAAAATGACAAAAAAGAACTTCAATGATTTCATTTGGATTAATTATTAACCACCAAACATGTTTGGTTGAATAGAAGCTAAGATTAAATAATTAAAATAGAAGGTTGACACTCCTTGACATAACCAACATGCCTATGGAAATATATTAATGAATGTTTGTCAAGGCTTCTAACTTAATTGGTTGACCCTTCTTGATATTTTCAATAAAAACATAAATAGTTCAATAAATGGATAATTTTTCTTTTTTATAGGTAAATATTAAATACTCCCAAAGTATGATGATTTGGTACATCCTCTTTTCACATTCATGATAAATTTCACTAAATACAAAAAACCATTTCAAGGACCGCTTCTTCACCTGGCTACCCTTTAAAAGGTTATACCACTTTCTTTCTTTCATGCACAACTGCATTTTAATTCACTATTTCTTTGAAATTGTTCGATCATTTTTTGTAAATGAAATTGACCCCTCGGTGTATTCATTTACCACTGCTATTAAAGGTACATTTTGAACTAAATCGTGAATGATGATCATAAAGTACGTTTACGTCTTTTCTTTTTCATCTTAGTTTTTGATACATATGGTACTAGCTTCTATGGGTAGCATTGCAAGTGCTGGGAATGCTTATCAACCGGCAGATTTTTTAAAAACTTCAAGTGGAATGAAGAAGAATATATTTCCCATGGAGAGGTGCATGATGTTAGCACTCAATATCAAGGTTTTCAGACTCGGACCGGACAGAGAGGTCGGACCGTGAAAACTGGAAACCGGATTGAAATCCGGTTTTTTAAGCATAGAGAACCGAGCATACGTGGCAATTCCGGGAACCCCTAAAACTGGGGTTGGACCGCACAAACCGGTGGCAAGAACCGTGCAGTCCAACCCCTTAGCAATTTATTTTATTTTATTTTTATAAAAACAACTTAACACAATTTTATTCTACTTAATTAAATTATCTATCTCTTACAAGAAATAAAAAAAATATATAATTAAAATCTTTCAAAGATATTCAACTTTCTTCAAAAATTAATCATAAATTTTAATGTTTTCATGGTTATTATTTTATTTTATTAACTTTCTTATTTAATTATGAAATATATATTTAAAAATCATTAAATTTCTCCCACATATATAGATATATTAGTCAATTTTGCTAGTTTTATAAATTTAATATTTATATTTAGGCTTTAACTAATTATTAAATTAATTATGACGTCATCACGGTTTGACCCTGGTTTGACCTCAGTTCGACCTCAAAAACCTTGAGCATCTCCCTTTTACGGTTCAATGAACAGTCCGTGTCTGAAAACCTTGCTCAATATTATAGTGAATTGTTTATGCTAAGTGAACCAAATGGGATCTGGTTTGCAAAGAAAATCCATTTAGGTAATATAAAAGTTTTTATTTATGGGAGAGGTTTGGGTCTAGCGCTTCCAGTGCATTGGATCCAGTCGAATGATGACACGTTTTCAAAAATAGACACGTGTCACAATTCCAACAGATCCAGTGTCACTGGACACTAGACCTAATCCGGACCCTTTATTTAAAAGAGATTTCTTCTTCTTCTTTTTTTTTTTTTTTTTTTTTGTATGTGGCAATCCTATAAAACATTGTATTGAGAGTTTGAAAATTTCAACTATTTAATGCTATATATGTTAATTTTGATTGTATTGTGTGACAACTTGAATTATATTCAACTTTGAGGGGAAAAAAAGGTACAAGAACTATTCTTATTAGAAGTAAGGCAAGCATATCAAATTTTTTTTTTAATGAAATGAGCGTGAGTTTTGAATTAAATTCTTGATATGCTTGCAATTATTTATGTACTACACTACAAAAAACGCGGGTTTTGGGCCGCGTTTTTTTGGGCCGCGTTTGTAAAAACGCGGCCCCAGACAAGCTACAGCCCCGTTTTTGGAAAACGGGGCCCAAATACTACAACTAAAGCCCCGTTTTAAAAACGGGGCCATAGAAAGGGTCTATGGCCGCGTTTTAAACGCGGCCCAAGCCTCATTAGGGCTTCCCATTAGTTCTTTTGGCAGTAATTTCCTTTTTCTTTTTTTGCTCCTGAAGTCATTCTCTCCATCGCAGTCACACAGAGGCTAACGCTCGTCCCCATCGTCCATCATCGTCCTCATCGTCCATCATCGTTCTCACTGTCACACCGAAGCGCACGCTCCTCCTCATCGGCCATCATCGTCCTCACAGTCACACCGAAGCTCACGCTCCATCGTCGACCCGATTCATCCTCCTCCTCACCCATCGTCGAAGCCCAGTGCCGTTCAATCAGCCATCGCAGGCGACGCCCCATCGCCGATCTGTTACCCAAGACCCATCGCCGATCTTTCTCCACTCTTGTACGGGTACTTTCTCTCAGCTTTTCCCTTTTTTGTAGTGCTAATTTGTTAACCATGGTAATCCAAGACACCTATTCTCATTTATTTAAAACCATGTTGGAAACAAGTTCCATTAAATATCTCAATGATTAGTACATATATTATTGCATTTAGAACAACTTTTGGTACGAATTTCAGTGTCCGTTAATTTTACAATAAATCTGTTTGTAATTTTTGGGTTTATGATTGTGATGTGAGGTGTTAAGCAATGTGGCTTTGCCATTAATCTAGCTGTAGATCAATGTGCTCCACTTTTCAAATTGAGAAAAATTTGAGGATCAATGACATAATTTCGAGAACACAGCAGCTTATCCTCTGCCTTTGAAGCTAATCTACAGGGGGTCAAATATTTTTTTCTCCAAAACCTTCCTCCACAGAGCATCCTTCTCATTATGAAACCTCCAATTCAGTTTGGCCAAGAGGGCCAAATGCCTGCCTTTGGCTGAGTGGAGGCCAAGACCTCCTTCTTTCTTTGGCTTTGTAATTTTCCCCCAACCAACCTAGTGCATTTTCCTCTTGTTATTAGTTGACCCCCAAAGAAAATTCCTATTAATCCTGTCCAAATTACTCAAAAGATTAGCTGGGGGTTGGGGGGGGGGGGGGGGGGGAACAAACTGCATAACATAAGCTGACATCACTGAAGTGATTGATTGGACAAGAGTGGTTTGACCAACAAAGGATAATAGATTAGCCTTCCACCTTGCAAGCCTCTGCTTAACTCTATCCAAGATACAATTACAATCTAGATTGGAGGTTCCCAGATGCTTGATGGGGAATCCCAAATACTTCCCCAAGTTTGGGGTAGAATTAAATCCCAAGGTACTTAAGGACTTTCTCTTCTCCCTATCAATCTTAAATTTTTTCACATATGGTAAAATCCTTGACTAAGCATTACTCTCATTACTACTTTGGGAAAATTATTGAATACTCTAAAAGTAATATTTTCTTCTTTCACATGTATAGTTCTTCTTACCATGAATTTAAATAGAGGAATTTATTATTATGTGAGAGGATGAAACATTAGCACTAATTTTTTTTCTCTGTAGTATCCCTTGAGGCATGGAATTCATATGACCAACTATAGACTACTTTCTTGAGATCTTAAAATCTTATGGTATGATTTCCCGTGCGTGTTGTCTTGACAACTCACAGCAAGATAGTCAAGCCAAATGAAAATTTTTCATCACGTCTCAAACATTGTTCACATTCTCATCATTTCTGATTTCACCCCAACCTTTTTTTGAGGTGAAGTCGCACTCACAATTGATAGTCTACACTATCAACTAATGTTCCTCCCCCCTTACTCCATGACTACATGGATGAATTCAAATTTGATGAGAAAAATTAACATGCTACAATTCTGGTATCAATTGAGATAAGTAGAAAAACTTTATTCATCCCTAGCTAGTATAAAGATGGTATTTCACCCTCACAGTAGAACTTTCATGCCATAAAGGGAAATAAATTCCTTCAAACAATATTCTTGGCCCACGCAGAGGATCCAATTAAAGGGATCTCTGAATCTGATTCATGCTTCAACCACTTTTCACGGCTCATAGTATAACAATTATTTAATGTTCCCAAGAGAGAGTGATCGTGACCTTACAAATTTGTCAAACCCTGAAAAATACACTACCACTGTCGTACACAGTAGTTAAGTGTACAACAAAGACTGAATCAATAGGTTTAGCGCAATAAAAAATAAAATAAAAAAGAAGAAGAATCATGAGGGGCTTAAAGTTAAGTATGTTCCGGCTCCAAAACCTTCACAAATCCAAACAAAAAAGAAAAGCAAATAGTCACAGACATGATCATGTATCATAATCAAACATAAAAGATTTATGTACCCTTAGATCTTGTTTTGCTGTGTTTGGATTCCCATCACTTTATGTCCCTTATTTAATGCATATATAACTGTTTTTTAGCCGCATTAGCTAGCTCCTCCCTACATCTGCATGACTTATGGCCACCTATCACTGCAATAAGATCACGCAACTGAGTCAGAACAATAAAATCAAATCCATATAATTAACTTAATTAATTAATCAAATAAACAAACAAAGAATTGAGCAACAGAAATGCCAGCTCTGTCAGATATAATTGTTTTCACTGATTGTTGGACAGAAGCCAACATTTTGGGCTGCTATATAGGTCTTGCTTCTTAGTCTCAGTTCTCAATGTTAATGTCTTTTTCTGTGTCTCACTCTTTCTTGATATATCCCCAAAAACTGGGGCTTAAGCATAACACAGATATCTCTTTTCCGGATTTGTAGCTCTATGATATATACTTTCTCCTGAATAGTCTTCTTCACTTGTGTGCTTTTGGTGTGTTTTTTTCCTTCTAAGTGTGGGTGGCTTTAAGTGTTTAGGCTTCATATTCCGGTTTTGGTTGATTAAAGAAACGGCGAGTCTTGAAGCGTGATCATCATTCATCACTGCCAACATTCTAGGTCAGTATATATAGAAACCTAATCATCATCCTAGCTATTTTCTTTTCATAGTTGGTGCAAGTAGTTATGGCGATTTTGGTGCTTACAATTAATGCATCGACATATTATATGACTCAAAGAGTGAATGCATGATTCTCTAAAAAAAAAAAACCAAAAAAAGAGTGAATGCATTATGCATGTTATAATAAATTATATAAAAAGATTATTAGAATAATCTTATTGATCATAGGGTTGATAGGCCAAAAGATTATTACAGAGGACCCACTACACATGTCAATATATCAGGATAGGTCCCACAAAAGAGTCGGTATGACTTGTGATTAGAAAGGTGTTAAGTTGATTTGACTGTGAATTGCATATCCCATCTGAACAAAGCTTTTCTGCGATCTGAGAAATTCGTTTCTGGTTAGGTCCATGTGCATGGCAGTAGTTAATTGACGTAGTTGATTGACCTAGAAATTTTGGTAGTTCACACGTCCAACTTAATTCTTAGCCTTTCATTTTATTCTTCTTTTCGTTTAATTTTTTTTAATTCCATATGTTTTCTTTATTATATTATTATATAGCAACACACAAGCTCTTCTTTTTATTTTTTTTAATTGAAGGCATAGATGTTCCTTACCTAATATTAAGGAGCCTAATTAAGTGTTTGTCCAAACAAAATCATTTAGCTTTTTAGGGGTTTTTTTTTTTGTGTTTGGGGGGGTGAGGGGGGGGGGGGGGGGTTGTCTCAGCTTTTTTTAAAAAACGGGTTTTAAAAATTATTAATTTGATAATAAAAATAATTTATAGCTTTTAATCACACATTAAAATAAAGTTATATTTATTCTTTGGTAGAAAATAAAGTTATATTTTAAAACACTATGTAAATAAGCAACTAAAGATTATGAGATACTAAACAAACACTAATTAACTTGAATAAGAATAGGTTGCCTAGGTTGTGTGTCTCACTAGCAATTGCAAGGAAGCTTTCTATTGTGCTGTTTAGTCCAGAAAGTTATATTTTATTGTGAGAATAAACAATAAATCGAAGTTGATTTTTATTTTTTAACATTTCAAGTGAATAAGAAATTTGAACAAGTTCTTATTATTTTTTTCATTCAAACTTTATTTCACAAATAGTTGATAAATCCTTGTTTTCATCTTTTTCATGAAATCAAAATGGTTAACTTTGTGCTTATTGGATTCCAAAATCAATGGTGAAGATAAAACATTGTTAAAGAAAATGAATAATTACATAAATCGTAAAACCTGACCTTGATTTCAAATGAAATTCCAAAGTTCTAATGGTATCAATATCTATCTAATAATTTGATAATTTTTATAATCATTCTGTCTACGGATACGTTGATTTTCATACCAAATTTTATAACTTGCTAATTTGTTTGAATATGAGTGGTCAACGAAAAGTGGTGGGTTCATACAATCAGTAATGAACAAAAAGTGTCCAACACTCATAGTTGTACAAGTCAGAAAATTGTGAAATTGAATGTGATCCTAAAATTATTCTACTAATCTATTTCATCAGTGAGTTTTTATATGGGTACTAAAAGATTCATGTGAATATCAAGCAGTATTTTAGTGTAAAAACATCTAAAGAATGTGACATTTCCATCAACTTGATTGTATTTATCTATCAAGATTTGTTACATTGTTAAGAGTCTTATAACTTATGTTATTTTTTTTAAAAAAAAATTTATGAAGAGAATAAGTGTTAAAATCCACGATTCATTCATGTGAAGTTATGCGTGAGTTTCTATTGATTTTAAGGAAACATTAAATTTTAAATCCTATTATTTCAAAAGTAACGAATTAAATTTCAAAGTCGTAAAAAGTATAACAAATCAAACTTAAGGTCAAAATTTTAATTTTAATTTGAAATTAAGATCAAACTTAAGGGTTTACATGTACTTATTCTTACAGGAAAAATTTCAAGATAATGTGTTATTGGACTAAGCCTATTTCAAGCAACGTTTGTACTTGTGTGCATGTTATCTTTTCCTTTTCATTATTATCCAAGCAGAAGCAGTGTTTGTGATCTCGTGTTTGTAGTTCTTCCCCAAAAAAGTGAACGATAATTATGGTTTCTGCGGCTTTGGCATTGTTACCGATACTATCAGTGATCAAGCAGGCAACTAAAGTTTTTGCAGGTACAGTTTCTGCAGATGCGTACGCCATTTTCTTTTTCTTTAATGAAACTACAGTTACTTTCATTACTTCCCTAATCCCTATGCTACTGTATATATATACAACCCTGTTAACTATTTTCATTTTTATGTAATTATTTTTATTGTGGAAGCAGTGAAAATTCCTTAATTACGTCAATTAAGGAGTATTCTAAGTCTTGATTATGTCAATTATCTCCTGGGCTTTAAGCTGAATCAGTACTTACTTTAGTACGGGTGTTTGAAATCATAATTAAGTATATTGGAATATGCAAATAATTATCATGTGTAAATAGAGTTTCAAAGCTTAGCATGAAAGTAACCAAAAAAAAAAAAATTGTTTACCCCAATATATGGTCTCTACCAAATGCAAAATCTCCAATTCATAAGTTTGAACTTTGAAGGATAATCTTAAGCTAAACTAATATAAATAGTCATACAATTATATTTCATCACATGAATTCATGTCTTGTCTCTTTTACATTCATAAATGGAATTTAGAGGGAATGGAATAAAGAGGACGGTGGAGTTAGGAATCCACCATTGCCTTATTTGAGAATTTTTAAAAGGAAAGGAAAGGTGGAAGGTTCTCTTCCTTTTCCCTCATTTGTATTCCTTGAAAAGTAAGGGTATTTTTTTCCGAAGAAAAAGCAAACTTACCTCCATTGCCTATAGTGGAATTATATTTCTTCACCCTTATCATTCTTTTCATGGAAAAATTTAAATAGTTCAATTTACTATATGTCCTTGTTATTTTTCTTATAAAAGATTTTTCAATATTTAGTGAAGTTAGTTCGTTAACTGTGTAAATTGAAATTTAGACCTTTTTTTCTTAGCCAAGTGAAGTAAGTTTTGATAAAATGAAAATGACTAGTAAATATTGTTGGCATATGTGATAAAGATAAATATTCACCAATTAAGCCATAAATACCTAAAGTCAAAGTTTACTTAACCCACCAAAAAAAAAAAAAAAAAAAACTCAAAATTAAAGCATGGTATTAGCTAGGCTGCACTTTAAGAACAAATGAGCTCTTTAAGCTAAGTTGGAAAATTAGTGAGCTTTGCTAAGAATCTTGTAGTTTAATTTTTTGACATTTTCTAGTACTTTCAATAGAAACATCTAGGGTTCAAATCCCCCTCCTTAATTATTGAATTTTCAAAAAGAAAATTAGTGGGCTTTAAATATAAGATTAAGCTTTAAAGCATTTGTGTAACAAGCTTCTTACAAAGCCATTCCCAAATTGAAGTATGAATGATACTAATAGCTAAAAAAACACACTAAACTCTTCAAGTACTTTAAAAAGGCTAGTATGAGGTAATGAAAAGACAGCCTACGAAAATGGCTGATATAATTAATGGTAATCTAGAAGTTCATACATGGATGAAACTAAATGTGCCTTAACCACTTGACCATAATTTGAGTGGGATACTAAGTGCATAATGAGAGTCTAGTTCAAATTGGATTGTTACCACTTGCTTTGGATTTCTTTAATAGGTTCTTCAGTTCTTCTTGCCAATGTTACCACTTGCTTTGGATTGTTACCACTTGTTAGGGGAACCCAATTGGATGGACTGGCCCAACTTAAGCACAATTATGTTGGTGTAATCGTGCATATATATATATATATATATATATTTTTTTTTTTTTTTGGCTGAATATATATTTGTAGTTATTTTTTTGGAATGTAAACTAGTCTCAAGAATAAAAACTAGGCTTTAGTTCTGCTGTAGCTGCATGGACTATCCTCATGTATGTCAGTTTTGTCCCTTCCCCGCATAATCCAGCAAATTTGAATTTTTTTTAATAAAAAAATTACTGTTCATTAGATTTAAGTTTAAATAGTACTGGAATGGGGATGTGGGATGTTTCTATCTGGGAAACTGAGAAATGTATTGTTCTCAAGCATCTCAAGTATTTTTTTTACCCTGATTAATTTTTGCCCAAATATCTAGTTTCTCACTTTATATTATGTATGGTTTTCTTCTGCGTATCATGGTAATAAAAAATTCAGATGTACATATTTCTCCCCATATGCTGCAGGCAATATATACATGCAACAAGGTGAAGTTGGAGCAGGTGAAAGGTAAACTATACCAACATCGTTTAGTTCCAGTATGTTGAGATGGAACCTTGGAGTTGTTCTTTAATTACTGAAGGATTAGCCAACACACATGGTATGACTTAGCCCCTAGCTAGTTTTTTAGACAAATAACTCATTTAATTCAAGTATTGCTCTACATGTATATTACTTTTTTTTTTTGGTTCCACTACATGTATATTACTTCTGCATGCATATATGTTGAATTTCCTTGTGTGGATATTTCCCCTAGATCTGCTTAGTTGCTTCGCTGGTGAAAAGTTGTGTGTGGAAAATTGTCCATTGCATTAATTACAAGTATTTGGAAAATTGGATGGATCATTTATTATTTTATTGAAGAACAAATAGTCATTATCTATTGGACTAAGTATAAATCTTAGGAACAATTAGTTTGGAGGGATATATATATATATATATATATGCACTTTTTGGGAATATAATATAATCCATATCCTTTTCAATTTCTCCATTGTCATGACTTGTTGATTTAAGATATCAAAATCACTTAGTCTTTGGGATCTCTTTAAGATCAAGTTTTAGAATTCCTTCATCTATATCTATTCTTTTACTAAACATACATTACACAATTTACACTTGCTATGTAGTTCTACTTAATTGAAAATATTTAGTATCTGAAACCTCTCTCCAAATTTCTAACACGGCATTAACTAGTTTCATCCACTGAAGGGTGCCAAGGGACTTAATCTAAAGTTGAATTATCAAAAAAAGATAATAGGAATTGCATGTAGAATGAAGGCCACATGCACACAATGATTGAAGCTTGAGTGTTGAGCGTAGTGTATTATACATGTTGAGATTACTGATCAGAGACATGGTTGGAAAAACTCCACTTGAAGATGATAAAGACACGGGCCAAGGGGAAAAAGGGCCAATAAAGGCTACAATGAAAAATCTTAAGAGTGGAAACAAAAGACTCACTGGTCTTAATTCCTACTCATTTGTATTTTTAGAGGTTTTGAAAAATTCTTTTTCGTGTGAAAATGATTTAGTTTTGTGCTTTAGGAACCTTAGCCTTGGAAATATTGGGAACCTTGGCAGCCATGAACCTTTGTTGAAAGGAAATACTTATTTGACAAATGTCTTTCTCATCCTCCCCCATGTAAAGTGTCTATTTTGTTCGTTTCATACTTCTCCAGTTTATTGAAAAGGTAACAAGGAAATTCCGTTAATTTTTAATGATCAACTCTCGTTGTGATTGGTGCTTGTGGTGATAGTTTGGCTGAATAATGTGGAAGTTTGCTACTCATTTATTTTTTAAATTGTTATACTTAGGAAAAAAGTTCCATTCTTGACTTTTTGTGTCTGGTTCCATTCTTGCAGTGTCATTATGGACAAAAAGCTTGGAGATGGGGATAGTCATAGGAAGTCATGTGTATAATGTGTATTATGGACAAGTAGTTGAGGTATAATGTGTATAATGTGACAAGTTTAAGATAATGTGACAAGTTTAAGATATTGTGAAAATTTCAGCTTGATATTCTTTTGATATTTCAACTTGAAATAGTAGCGTTTGTAAAACTTATAGCGTTTGTAAAGGAAAGAGCAAAAAAGAAAGGAAAAAAAAAAAAAAAAAAAAAAAAACTATGGCCGCGTTTTTAAAACGTGGCTATAGACATATTGAAAAGTACTAAACGGGGTGCAAAAACGCGGCTATAGAGGGGTCTATGGCCGCACTTTCCAAACGCGGCCTAAGACCGGGGTCTTTGGCCGCACTTTACAAACGCGGCCTAAGAACGGGCCTTAGGCCGCGTTTGGAAATGCGGCCATAGACTGAGTCTTAGGCCGCGTTTGAAAAGTGCGGCCATAGACCCCGGTCTTAGGCCGCGTTTGGAAAGTGCGGCCATAGACCCCGGTCTTAGGCCGCGTTTGAAAAGTGTGGCCATAGATCCCGTCTGGGCTATAGTCACGGGGTTTGGGCCACATTTGAAAACGCGGCCTAAACAAACGCGGCCATAGGCCAAATGGGCCTATGGCCACGTTTTTTGGACCTAAGGCCACGTTTTACAAACGTGGCCTAAACCCCTTTTTTTTGTAGTGTATATATTAAGCAACAGATTTAATTCAACCTTCTTGAAGTAATTATTTTTATGGGAATTCTCTATTCTTCTTATGTTCATAAGACTATGTTTATGGGTTTTGACATGAATAAGTAAAGTTATCTACTAAAAGTGGATTCTCAACTTCACAACTTGATTCGACTTAAGTTGGAGAAAGCATCATGAATAACTTCGTGGGATTGTTTAGAACACTATATTAGAACACTTAAATAGTGAGTGATAATTTAAATCTAACGCTATAATAAATTGGTTCTGTGGGGCCTAAATATTAAACACTCTGGCCCACTCTATACCTGACCCAAGGCCCATGTTGAGAATAATATAAAGACCGAGGATAATAGGAAAGAGCCCAAGTCATCCAAGGGTCTCACCGAGGATGCCCACTTCCTCGGCAAACCGACTTTGATGAAGGAAAAATATCCTTCATCCATTAAATGAACGCTACCAACATTCTGGCTGCCTTAATGGTGAGGTGACTTGCAAACCCTAATGCTTCGGTCACTTCAACTATTGGAAAGCCTGCAAAGGCTACTAGGAACTAACATAAAGCCTGCAATTGCAGGTGATGGGACAAACCCCTGTACATAGAGTTCAGATAATTGACAAATGGACGGCTAAGATTAACTAAAATGAGACTGTATAACCAATAAGACTCCCAACATAAAAAAAAGGGGGGGGGGAGGGGGAGGAAGGAGCCCTAAAAAAGAAGAGGATACAATTGAGATCAATTCTAAGAAAAATAGATCCTCGGCCTGAGCTGAGGACAAATATGCTTCGCAAACACTTAGCCAAAATCACAACTAAGGCCCTCGCAAACACTTAACCAAAGTGATGATCATTCTCTACAAAAACACTTACCCAAATTTCTTTGATAAGGTTCCTATAAATTTCATGTCATCTATCATTTGTTATAAATTTCATATCAACCGCTGTTTACTTCGATAATGCCAAGCCCTTTTACCCATACTCTATAAATTTTTATTGTTAAGGGTCCATTACAAATTGAGTCCCTACAATTAGCGCCCACCGTGGGGCGGGATTTATGCGCTAGCAAGTGCGGTGGTCGGTGTAAAGAAATCAAGAGCAACACTTTCAAAAATAAAACACCAAAACAATACAATCTACAGCAACAACATTCATTCAGAAGTCAGCAAGTATAAGAATAAGAATATGCGAAAAATAAAAAGAGACAAAGCAAGTCTACTTTTTTATTAATATATGAAGAAAAAATTACATCTCTTACAAGTGATGCTCGTGGGACTTGTTCTAAAACTAACTACAAAGACAGATGCCTAGCAAAGCTAGCAGAGGAACAAAAAATAGAAAAGAAGGCTCGTTGAAGAGCAAAAATAGAAGAGATAAAAGGGAAAAGGAAAAAAGAAGGCAACATGGAAGGCGGAAGAGGCCGCGGCACAGGACGGCTCCACTTCTGGATTCCGCCTGGTTTCCCTCCCATCCCCATCGCTGCCGGCTTGGAGGGTCAGCGGCCCATACCCAAGGGAAGGAGGTTACATTCTTTCTGAATCATCCTCTAAACGACAAGGAGGGTTCCACCTCTGATTAGGTTGAAAAGAAGGAGAATCTTCGGACCTCTCCTACCCCAACCCCAGCGTGACGTCCAAGGTCGGGGTGCCATACTCGGCTCCTGATAGGGGCTTAGCATCCTTGGGAACGCCCTTTCCAAGGGCCAATGCATTAGAAGGGGCTCAAATTGCTATTTCTTGCAGAACCTCTAGGCAGTATTTTTGGGAGAAGTTTAAGACGGATGTTTGTCAAGTGTGAAGGAGAAAGTTGCTACAAAAACGCCTTTTATAGAGGGCGAAAAGTGGGTGAGAGCCAATTTGCATTAAATCCCAGGGAGAGATTTTCGGAGGCAATAATTTTGCCCAAATTCCAAGGGGCTTACCTGCCGTTAGATCCTTGTAAATCCATGACTGACGTTAATGAGGAGACGCCTCGTTAACGATGAGGCACCGAAGCATCAGAACGCGTTACTTGAATGACTAAAGAGACGCCTCGTAATCAGAAGAGTCACGTCAAACGAAGAGGCAGAACAGAGTAAGGTCTTATCCTTCCCCAACTCCAGCTTGCGTGTGTTATTATTTTGCTTGAAAAGTGTATTTGTTTAATATTTATTATAAATTGTAGCAATGTAAAATTAAATGGCCACGGATAAATAGATAAGATAGTAAATAAATGAGAAAACTAGGTACTGGACAGAACCAAGGCATTGCATGGTCCTCCGACCCAAGTCTCTGGGGAAACGAGATACTTCAGATGAAAATGAGAAAACTAGGTACTGGACAAAACCAAGGCATTGCATAGTTCTCGGACCCAAGCCTCTGGGGAAACCAGATACTTTAGATAAGAAAACTAAGTGTTAGACAGGACCTAGGCATTGTATGGTCCTCGGAAACCAGCTTCTGGGGAAACTAACAACTTAAAATGAGAAAACTAGGTACTGGACAGAATCAAGGCATTGCATGGTCCTTGGACCCAAGCCTCTGGGGAAACCAGATACTTCAGACAAAAAACCAAGTGTTAGACGAATCTTGAGCACTGCATGGTTTTCGGACCCAAACTTATGTGGAAATTAGTCACTCTAGGGCGATATGCGCACTAAGCAAAACCAGGGTCTTTGTGCTAACCACGGGCCTAAATCTTTGACAAAGCCAATCCTCGGGTATTAAGCAATGAACCTTACTAGGGACGAAAATCAAGCAAGGACGAGCACTAAAAGCATAACAGAACTTAAGCCTACCTCTCTTGGAGGAACTAACAAGGAAATACTCCTCGAACAGGCCCTTTGCACCAAAGGAAAGTTGCAAAAACAGCTGAAATAACGATAATACTGACAGAAAGGTAAAGCTCGACAGTTCGCGAAAATACGCCGAGGAAGTCAAAATCCTCCTCACCGCCCAGGGGGACGTGCAGTAGAATTTTGAGAGGCTATTGTGGGGTCCCAAATATTAAACACTTTGGCCCACTCTATACCCGGCCCAAGGCCCACGCCGAGGATAATATAAAGACCGAGGATAATGGGAAAGAGCCCAAGTCATCCAAGGGTCTCGTCGAGGATGCCCACTTTCTCGGCAAACCGACTTTGATGAAGGGAAAATATCTTTCATCCATTAAATGAATGCTATCAACATTCTGGCCGCCTTAATGGTGAGGTGACCTACAAACCCTAATGCTTCGGTCACTTCAACTATTGGAAAGCCTGCAAAGGCGGCTAGGAACTAACATAAAGCCTGCAATTGCAGGTGATGGGACAAACCCATGTACATAGAGTTCAGATAATTGACAAATGGACGGCTAAGATTAACTAAAATGAGACTAAATAACCAATAAGACTCCCAGCATAAAAAGGGGGGGGGGGGGGGGGGGAGGAAGGAGCCCTAAAAAAGAAGAGGATACGATTGAGATCAATTCTAAGAAAAAGGGATCCTCGACCTGAGCCGAGGACAAATTTGCTTTGCAAACACTTAGCCAAAATCACAACTAAGGCCCTCGCAAACACTTAACCAAAGTGATGATCATTCTCTACAAAAACACTTACCCAAATTTCTTTGATAAGGTTCCTATGAATTTCATGTCATCTATCATTTGTTATATCAACCGCTGTTTACTTCGATGATGCCAAGCCTTTTACCCACACTCTACAAATTTTTATTGTTAAGGGTCCATTACAAATTGAGTCCCTACAGGTTCTATTGCAGCATCCACAAAACATTGCTAAACCCCCCCCCCCCCCCCCAAAACGCAATTTTGCAGCGCCTTTCCAACCACCATAAGAAAAGTCAGAAAAGCTCAGCTATTTCTCTATTGCAGCCCTTTCAAAAAGAACTGCAATAATGTTTTTGTGTGGTTGTCATTAAAGTATATATTGCACATTTTTCAAAACACAACTAAAAGTTAAAAAAAAAATTAATTAATTATGAAATGCATTTTTTCCTATAATTGATTTTAAAAAATTAGTATATAATTTAGTAACTTTTTTTTTTTTTTTGGAAAAAAATTTATTTTAGTAACTTGATTGCAAATACTATATAGCTCATATTTAAATTGCAAATACACAATGTTCTAAATATTAAAGAGTATACATGAAAATACACAATGTTCTAAATATTAAAGAGTGTAATATCCGCAAATCCAATGTCTCCAAGCACCTTAAATTGCCCATAGATGATGGCACCTTATTTATGTTGCCATCTTTGAGAGATAAATATCTTACGTGGATGAGACATCCAATGTCTTTGATTAATTTTCTGCTATGCTTTTCAAAATTTTCCTGATGTAATACTTTAACCAACTTGAATTTCTTGAAACAAAACTCTTTAAAATAAGGTTCATCATGCCAATGAAGAAGATGGAGAAGAGACCTGAGGTAAGGATATTCATTGAATTTAATTCCTTTGATGGAATTATCACCTGATTCTGGAATGATAGCAAGTCTTCGAACTTTACCAATTTGCCCTTCACACTGTTTCATGGAAAGAATATTGGTGATATGGATAAATTTTTCCTTTTCAGCTTTTGATACGCAAAAGTCTCGCATAATATCATGGATTCAAAAAGTTTTGATCATTCCAAGGAAGCCCCTTTTCTCCACTTGAACCATGGACCTCTGCACTAACTCCCTTAAATATCGATCTCCCACATCTTCCATTGAATCCTCTCTTCCTCCTCCGTGTTGAAGTTGTGATAGAAAACCTTCTCCCATCCACATTCGAATCAATTCTTTTGTTGGTATCTCAAAATCCTCTGGGAAATGAGCTAAATATAGAAAGCATAGTTTCAAGTGGCAAGGTAAATCATTATAACTTAAAGCTAAAATCATGTTAATCTTAAAGTTTTGTTCTACATAAACGTATGATTTGACATGTCTAACCACATTCTCCCACTCTTCCTGCGTCTGCTTTGTAGCTAAAAGGCCTCCAAGTACGGTGATCAATAATGGTAAACCTCCAAAATATCCAATTATTTGCTTCCCTTAATTTTTCATCCTAATTTTGGCTTTAGAGTCTGCAAAGTAAAAACTAAAAAACAAAAACAAAATAATATTATTTATTCTTGACGGACAACCACAACAAAAACATCAAACAATTATATTTTACAATTTTTTTTTTCTTTTTGAGAAACTTATATTTTACGACTTGAAAGCCTACAAATAATTGATGGAATCATGGAAATGCAGCCCATGACCCATGAGAATGAATACTTGAAAGAATCTATGAACCTTGGAACAAAGCCCACAACTGCCCAAGCTAGCAGCCCGCTATATAAACTCCCAAGGGTGGTAATTAAAAGGGCCAAGTTTCCAGCCCATGACCCACTCAAATTGGTCCATCACCCATGTTAATAAAGGCTTAAAATTGGCTTGAGTTGGGCCCACAAGAACCCAGGAATGGCCATAGCCTATGTGGCCAAAATGTTTGGGCACCTGAAATTAATTAGGCTTGGCCACACCATGATAACAACACTTGCTACTAAAATAGGGAGTAGCCTAAGTGTTTGGTCCACGTGTTTGGGCTAAATCAACAAAGCCTAAATAAACTCTAAAATATCAACTCCAAAGCCCATTAGCATGAGCAGCGAGGTGACCGGGCTATTTGATTGAATCAGTCTTGCCAAGCCCACAAAAATCAACAACAACCAACTAACACTGTGTTTGGTTGGATGGATTTTAGGAAGAATGGAAAATATAAGAAGGAAAATGGGGTAGAAAAATGGGTTTTCTTCTGTTTGGGAGTGGGAAGAAAATAGGAGGAGTGGAATACCCGGGAGAAAATTTTCTCTCCCGGGCCCACAAAATTTTTCCTCCCAAATCGGGAGGAAAAGCAATGAGGGAAAACTGCCTCATTGCAGTTTTACCGTAATGCCCTCCCACCAACCCGCATTCATGCCCTTCACTTACACCCCTGATGACTTTTGCCCCACAAAATCCTGATCAATTTTCTCGTCTTCTCATCTTTACCTTCAGCACCAGTGGAGTAGACGAAGAGAAAGAAAAGAAAAAAAAAAGTGAAGAGAGCACCAGTGGAGTAGAAGAAGAGAAGAAGAGAAGAAAAAAAGAAAAAGAAAGAAAAGTGGAGAGCAGCAGTGGAGTAGATGAAGAGAAGAAGAGAAGAAAAGAAAAAAAGAAAAAAAAAAAAAAAAGAAAAGAAAAGTGGAGAGCTTAGACCAAGTGCCAGAGAACAAAAGAAAAAAGAAAAGTGAAGATAGAGATAAGGGAAAGCTGTGGAGGAGAAAAGAAGAGAAAAAAAGAAAAAATAAAAAAAAGAAACGTGTGGATAAAAAAAAAAAAAAGATAAGGGAAAAATTAAATAAAGAAGAAAAAATTAAAATTGAGAAATGTCACTACAATATTTTCACAATACTTTCACAATAAATTTTAAGTGGTGGGTTGTTACTAACTAATACTGATAAAAAAAATATTTAAGTGATGTGTTCAAATTAAAATCAGTAATAACTTACCACGTATGATTTATTGTGAAAATATTGTAAAATGTTAAGGACGTAGCACTTTTTTTTTTCTTTTTTTTTTTCAACGTGACCTGATCAAGTTGTACATTATTGTAATTTTTACATTATAATAATAAAAATAATAATATAAATTTATATATATGATGTGGTAAATTTTATATTATTTAATGAGTACAAATACATCTATTTTTTTACATATTATGTACCAAGGGTATTATAGTCAATTTATATAAATTACATTTTCCATCTTTCCATTTTTTTCTCCAATCAAACAAAAGAATTTTCCACTTTCCCACTTTTTCACCCCTCCAACCAAACACATAAGAGAGAAAACTAAATATTTTCCATCCTCCCACTTTTCTATTCTCTCACTTTTCTATTGTCGGTTCAGTCTTGATTTTAGTGATATTTGTTTTGACCCAAACCGAAACCGACCAATATATATATATATATATATATATATAGGTAAAGTATATTATGTAAGTGTATAGTAGCTCAGTGGTTAACATGCAAAGACTCACCAATGCAACCTACTCTTTTTTGCTTGGGTTTATTTTGATATTTCAAAACTTATATAGTACATGTTTGTTCTCTGTTTTGACCGCACCGACCCATGGCATTCATGGTTGGCTAGGTGCCGTTTTGTTGGTGTATCGGTCAGTATTGGTTTTAAATGTGGCAAAACCGAGAGTCTCGAGTTGGCGCACAAAGGCTAGAACAGGCTCTAACAACGCACTTTGAGTCAATCACAACACTATCAGAGACGCTCTTGATTCACATACATGGAGACTTTAGGCAAGTGATCTATTGATGACTTGGCCTTTGGCATTAACAATTTTATGTGGAGGCAGGTGTGGTTTTTTCGTTGTGAACTCAAGAGATTTAGCTATGGAGGTTCAAAGCTTGAGTAAGGCTAACTAGGGTTTAGAGAGAAAGAAAAGGGAGAGGAAAAGAGTCACAAATTAAAGAGAAAAATGGGTATAAGCTGTTTGGTTGGTAAGTGTGAAAAGTTGAAATAGAATTTTGTTCAATTATTTTGTTGTTATTTGATCATAAATACAATGGAGTGTAATTGTTTAGCTGGTGCGAAAGTGTAGGAAAGTGAAAGGAATTTGTTTTGTTTTTGGTGGATCTGAGTTGTTTAGTTGGTGAGAAAGTGGAGGAAAGTAAAATAAAATTTTGTTTAGTTATTTTGTGATTTTTTTATGGAAAAAAATTATTATGTTCAATTATTTCAAATGAATTGGAAATTTATTGTGAAAATTGTAATGATTGTAAGGAAGATTAGGAACCAACCAAACAAAATAATATTACACTATTGATATGTGATGGAAATTTAACTAATAAACCAAATACTCTAATGTTTATATTGCTATAATTAGATTATGTGAGTCTAAGATTCCAAAAATCTAATATTACCATGCCATATGACATTACACGAACCAAACCATTTCAACCATGGATATATTTGTTAAAAGACTACTTGTTAGCGTACAAATATTGTTGCACACATAGAATACACAAAATTATTTTTTGAACAAAAATCATGTCATGAAGTCATGATTTCAATTAAAAAATTGAAATGCATGTACTTTGTGTACACGTGTAATAGGGCAATATGTGATAGAAAATGCCATTGTTAAAAATATCATAAGTGCTAGTTGAGATATGAGACTCTTGGCTTGTAGAATAACTTTTAATGAGTCTATATCCATTAATTCTATTGTTAAAATAGTTTTTGGAAAAAAATGACTTTAAATAAGATAAAATTATTTAACCAGCATTTATGTATACTTGGTAAAAAATTTTAAAGAAATATTTCTTCATATTTTATTATTCATATTGAACTTTTATCTTTTCTTGTAATATCTGACAAATATAAATTTACATCTAGATAAATCTATTATTTAAAACTGATTACTTATTTTGTCTTATAAATTGTTCTATTTTTTAATTGTGTTTCATATTTTTATTTTTTGAGGAAAAAAATTTATGTTTCATATGGGTATTAAAAGTCATTCGCACTGAATAAGTTTTACAGCTGTAAGACCTTCCTTTGCTCTTTCACATCTTCAAATTAATTTCAAAAGAGAAAATAAAAAATCATTCAAGCTAATTACCAATAAAGACAAATTAATAGAAAAAAAAAAAAAAGATTTGATAGTATTTGTACCTTCTCTCCAAGCTATCTTCTCAAACAATTACCAACTCTTTTCATCATTTAGACACTGTAGTTCATAAAGTAAACTTCCGGGATCTATATGTAGAGGCACTTGTTTATTGCGAGAGGTAAGCAGTATTTTACTGTTACCATCATTCCCGGGAAAGCCTCCACGTAAATTGTTCCAATCATCAACATTCCAAATATCATCTAAAACCACCAAACACTTTTTGCTCTTTTTGAACTTGAACAAGTTTATCAGCGATCTCTGCATCTGTCAACTGTCGAATTCCATCCCTTTGCTCTTTCGATAGACACTGAAGGCTAGATAGTATTCCTTCCCAAACAAGTCTTCTTTGACATTGCTGTGAGATATATACCCAAGCGAAGCAGTCATAGTGTTGCTTGACTTCATGGTGATTATAAACCATCTTGGCGAGAGTGGTCTTCCCAGACCACCCATTCCACATATGGAAGCAACCCTAGCATTGCCTTCTCCTTCTTTCAGCAAAAACTTCACCAATTTATTCACATCATCATCAAACCCAACAATGCTATGACGTTCAAGATGAGAAAATGCTTGTCTTTGCTCTTGTTCTCTCTCATTCCAAGAACTGGATGACCCGCCCGCTTGTATTATAGATTCCCTTATGCCATAGTCTCGAAAACTCGTTATTAAAACAGAAATCTTCGCCTTGATATCTACAATCTGTGACCCAACCTTGTGCACTGTAATTCCTTCATACAAGATGCAAGTGCACCCCTTTCTGGATGCAACTTTAAGGGCATACGTTGCGATGATATCTTCGGCAACATAAGCAAGATCTCTTACTTCAGTAACCCACAGCCTTAAAAGCTCTGATTCATCCTGCCTCGCATCTGCATCCTTTAGTAAGCTTTGCATCAGTTTGAGCTCAGTTTGTAGCAGCTCAACTTGGTCACTCACCCCGGACAACAAGTTTGATTCTTGGATGAGCAAGTTGCCAAGCCTTTCAGCCACACCGGATACAATAGACTCGGTCATTTCTCTTTTATGAAAGGAGGACAAGTGAGAGGTGAACTAAAAGTAGCAAATGGCTATGAAGGAGAAGATGGAGCTTATAAATTGAATATTGTAAAACAACTTGAAGAAAAAGCAACAGATGGTTGTGATGGGGATGGATGGAATAAAGGAAATTTCCCTATGCTTCAAGCGATCTCTTTCTCTCTCTGTCTCTCTCTGCAATTTCGCTGAATAAATTCAAGAATTACTTTCTTGTCTTGTTTGTTTAAAGGTTGTGATACCTTACTTGGATACTCCATTCTCGTGCATCTCTTTTTCTTTTGCGTGTGTCCTTGGATGATGAATAAATTCAAGAATTGTATTTCATTGGATGGACCACACTTCTAAAACTATAAAAAAAAATGACAAAACAGAGCTGCCCTGCCTTTCCCACATGAACAACACCTCTCTGTCCTTGACCCTTCAATTCCCTTACAAATTATAATACCTCTCTTTTCCAATCAAAATCAAAAAGCAAATCTCTCTCTGTCCTAATTTTTATATACTTTCTGCTCTCATATATATATCCCAATGTTATGAATCCCATTCCGGCCAGTTTCGGCTGTTTCGGTCGTGCCGGTGTGTTTCGGCCAATACCGGCCGAAATTAAAGATTCGGCTGGCATGTACTTTGGGTTCGCTTCACAGTTCACATCAGATCAAAGAAGAAGAAGAAACATAAGATTCACATCAGGTCCAAAAAAAAAAAAAAAAAAAAAAAAAAAAAATCAGAATTCAAGTCATTGTAGACAAAGCTCAAGTGCTGCCATTGAAACTCACTTCTTGAAGCTCGTGTCTCTGCCACTTCCAGGGAGAAAAAGTGAGTGTGCGAGACTTTTACGAGGCTTTTAAAAAAATAGCTTTTGGAATGTGATATACTGATATTTATGAGTCCAATGACGTGGGTGTAGCCGTGTTTAAGTAATATTGATTGTGTATTTTTGGTATTCGCGTAGGTAAAAAAGTATATAAAAATATGTATAATATTATTTAAAATATTAAAATATGTGTTAAAATTAAGCTACCAAACAGGACTTTTATGATTCGAAAGTATCCTAACATATTTATTATTAAAATAAAAAAAAATCCAAATTTAATTATATTTTAAAATAACCCATCTAATTCCCTTTATTATGAATTTCTTTTTAAACCACATTCTTTTATTTTATATCACTTGTCTCTATATTAGCAATTAGTAAAATAATAATACTAATTTTTATATATATATATATATATATTCATAACATATAATAGGTAATCTTTAAGCTCAAATATCAGTTCAATTATTTATAGAATATATGTATATATATATATATTATAAAATAGTAATAAACTCGAAATATTATGTAATGATACATTGAATTAGGCCGATACCGAAACATTCTATTCCAATGGACAAACCAAAATGAGTTCCGAAATGGTATTCATAACATTTATCATATTCTACAATCTTTCTCATTTATCACACTAATTTAAATTTTTCTTAAACTTTACTTTTATTTGTGGTTTTAATCTTTGTATTTTACATTCAAATTTTGAGTTTTAATTTATAAGTTATTTATCATTAAAATTCACATTTTCAACATATATTTCAAAACATAATTAATTAATTATTCTTCCTTCTCATTTTTATTGTTAGTTGTTAAATTGGCTCTAAGAATATTTATTCCTCATTCTTTGGCATTGTGCCCATTTATGTGGAAACTCTGAGCACTTGTTCCTTATACACACTGGGATCAAAGTAGTAGTAAGAGTAAGGGCTTTTTTTGTGCTAAGAAAACTTTTTGTTTTTAGATAATGCACTGAGATTATTTACAATTAAATTTTAGAGTAATCTATATATATAATAATATGTGAAACTGAGAGAAACTCAAATTAAAATTCTAAATTAGAGTTCCAATTTTGCGTTATGTGTTCTAAATTATTTATTCTTAAAGAGTTTTATTTCTTAATTTTAGAATCAAATGTGAGACTACATCATAAATATTCATCCAAGTGAGTTATTAAGTACAAAAACTAAAGATTCTAGAATAAATTAATCATAAAAAATAAAAATAAAAAGTGCTTCACAATAAAAAAATAAAAATAATATGGACAATTTACATTTTATTCCTAATAATATTCTTGCAAAATTTTTTAAAGAGTTAACAAAATATAAAAATGACTATCAACAGTATTTAAATTATATATATATAAATTATATTATACATCTTATTATATATCTTTAAGTGTATCCATACATATGCATAAGGTTACAAGCTAATAAGTAATAACTGAAAGAGAATATTTGTTTCATTGAATATCAGTGATGTCTATTGCCCATTTTGATATTTTTGGCAAATCATAATTTATCGATTTATAGTTTGATCAAAATTTAAGTTATCTACCTATGATTTAAAATTTGACACTTTACTCACTTGAAATTTGATTGAAATTTAAATTGTCTACCTATAATTTGAAATCTCATAATGCAAGTATTTTGTTGGATTGTTTTTTATCTTATTTAATTTTGTATTTTTTTGTTTTTTTTTTTTAGGAGAGAGACATAAAAATAGAGCAAAATTGCATATTTAATATTATTTTTAACAAAAGTGAGTTACAGAACTCTAATTGAGCTAACCTCAAGTGAATAAAGTATCAAATTTTAAATCACATGTAGTAACTTAAATTTCGACCGAACCATAAGTGGATAAGTTGTAATTTACCTTTGATCTCTTTTTTTTTTTTTTTTTTGATGGGATACCTTTGATCTCTTATTAATATCGTACTTCAAAATTTTACCTTATGATAGAATATGAAAAGATTGATATATCAAAAAAGCTCAAAATAAAATGGGTTTTCTCATTGATAAAAGACAGAGAGCATAATTAGAAATTTACCATATGTGATGCTCTGTTACAGCAAACTCATTAATTATCAGTCACAACTAGGGGTGGCAAATGGGCGGGTTGGGTCATAAATGGGTTGGGTCATAAATGAGTTGGATATGTAATTATCCATTTATCCATTTATAACCCATTTATATATAAATTAATTATCCATTATCCGCCCAACCCATTTAATTAATAACCCATCCATTTAACCCATTTAATTTTAATATTGCCACTAAAGCATTACTGCAGGTGTTGAAACACTTTTCTAACTCATTTAAACTTTCCTTTCTATCTAACTTTCTTAGGATCCAAACAAAGCTTAAATTTTTAATAAAAAGTAGAAAACATGAAGACGTGTGAGCTCGCCTGAAACAAAAAGAAAGGGATTTGAGCTCGCCGTCGTTGTACCCTCCGCCTTCCCTTCCACCACTTTGCTCTTCTTCTTCATGGAAATGTTCGCCGGAAACACCGAATTGTTGCCGCCGCCGAAGATCTCTGTGACAGAGCTCGAAACGCTGCGTTTTGCGACCTTCTTCTTCTTCTTCTCCTCCTCACTCTGATCTTCGAGCTCGACTCTCTTTGGACCAGTGGCGCACGACTCGGAGCTCGAAACGCAATCCGAAGAAGAAGCAGAAGAATCGTAATCAAAACCAAACTCGTCCTCCAGCGGGATTTTCAAGCTGGTCACGACATCAAGCATGGAGGCACGGCTGTGGAGATGGTCGATTGCTTCCGGCGGGTCGATTACGACAACGTTTGGGTGATGGAGAGAGAGTTGCTGCACTTGGTTGTTCCAATCGGAGCCGTAGATTTTGTGGATGTTGCAATCGAACGGTCCCTGTTGAGCTAAGGGTTTGGTGGGGTTGATTTCGATGAGATCGATGTTGCGTTGTTTGGGTTGATTGATTAAAGATTTTGGATGAAGCGTTGCCCATCCCTGGGGGAAAGAGCGTAGCCTCTGCGGTACATTGGAGAAGACATTTTTTTACTTAATTTGTGTTTGGGAGGAGAGAAAGTAAGAGAGGGAAAATTCAATTCGTAAGAGTTGATTTAGAGCTCAGTTTCAGTGTTTTTGAGAATGAACAGCAAACAGTGATTTGAGTTTTGATTTGGATATTTGTGACAGAAAGTTGTTATTGCGGAGAACGAACGAGATGCTGTTTGGATAAGTAAGAGCATTAGTAGTGTTTGTTACAAGTCTGTTTGGATGATGAGAAAATGTAGGAAATGTTGAAGAGTGGGTGGTAAAGTGTGATTGATTTTAGAAGGGTTTAATGGGTTTTTGTTTTAAATTTAAATCTTAGATGGGTTTAGTGGTTATAAGTGGATTTATCCATTTAGACCCATCTAATTAAATAACCAAATGGGTTTTTACCCATTTAACCCAAATATTTAAATGGGTTGGGTTAAGACTTATCCAAATAAAGCGGGTAATGGACGGGTTCATGGATATGGATAAAAATTGCCACCCCTAGTCACAACCAATCAAGATAGACCACTGGTCTAAACTAATCCTTACATAACAGAAGCATGTGACGAACACGTGACTGACTTAGGATGATTATTCCTTATCATGACGACAACGTTTCATTGGGCTTTATAATGTAACAACATCGTTTAGTCTTAGGCATTTGGTCAATTGCAGAATACGGTACTGCTTTAGTGTGATTGTTTTTAAATTATGTACAATTACTTACATGAGAGTCACTCTCATGACGAGAACAAAAAAATAAAAATAAAAATAAAAATTATCATTTGATACAATTCTCACAAAATAAATTTTGTACATCTGTCATTCATATGTAATAGCTAATAAACCCTTACTAATTACAATAGTATCAGGGCCTCATTTTTTTTGCCTCACTTAAAATTCTCATACTTCACAACCCACATGTATTTTCAAACTCATCCAGTTCATCTTTATCATTTGACACTGCTCTCAAATTTTTGTTTCATTTCTTTAATTTGAACTAGTCCATGGCCTTAGATTTAACAACGTAAAAGGTCAATACAGACTACCCATATTGGAGCATTTTTTCTCACTACAAACCTTAGCATTTATTCTTCAGTACACATAACAGAAGGAATCAAGGCAGTCCACGCACACTGCCTAATTTGTTGTATATGCATATAGCAGTGCTAGTTATTTGATTCTTTTAGTGAACAAAGAGAGAATAAGATTGATGATGCTGAAGCATAAGTGAATAAATTTGGATTTTTAACCATACTACGAATTGTGAAGACAAGGGTTGGATATCTGTATAATGGTTTGTGTTCCATTTTTACTCATACTTGACATCAAAGTTACAAAATTCTAATCCAAGATGGGAAGATTGACTAATTGGAAATCTTAAAATTTTACATTAAGGAACGAGATCTAGATTTTCTCATAGATTTTTATACCAATCACCTTCTTTGTAACCTCAATAATGATTCTAGGATGCAAAATTTTTCAAATTTCTCTTTTAATTGCAGATTATTTTATTAATTCGAATGTTGAACAAAAGTACTTCTTTGTTCCTAATTTATCTAATGGGTACAAAATGTGTCATTGTTGATGTGGACTCCATGACCCATGAATCTTAATGCTTTGCAGTTTATGGGAATGTGAAAAAGAGAGAAGAAAACACAGAATTCTCAGTCAGGGCAGTAAAGGCAACCAAGAGAATTCTAGGAGCAAGAAGATTGGTTGCTCAATAAGATAGATGCAAAAGAAGATAGAAGACCCTAATAGTTCCAGGTCTTTCAAAGGAAGCATGACTGCTCCAACAATTTCAAGAAATTGAGAACCAAAATTTATAATGCAAAATTTTATATTAAGAATGACTACATAATGTAGTTAATCTGAGGGTTTTTTTTTTTTTGATGAATCAGTAAAGAATTTTACTAATAGAGAACAAAGAATACAAAAAATTGAGCTAAGTCTTTCTCTTTAGCTCTGCTGGCCAAGCGGCAGTAGGGTTAGAAAAATTGCTATGTAGCATAATAGCTCTTGCCAACTAAAGAAAATGCTGACTACGCCAAACTCACCAAAGATCTAAAATTTTACTAGGTACTACGAACAAAAACTTCATGCATTTGTCCTAATACATACTGACCAATAATTATAATTGGATTCTCTTGACCGGATTATACATATTGAACAAAAACTTCTTCCAAAGGTAGTGTGTCAAGTAAGATTTATAACACAGCAGATATGTTTTGTTTTTTTTTGAATTCATACACTTACACATCACATTAATCATGGTCCAATGATAAGCATCCACTTGGGCCGCCTAATTAAAAAACCTCCTAAATGATTTTGGGTGCAAAATTGATATGGATGTGGTGTGAAAGGCTACTTTTACCCGTCCACTAATTTTGTGCCACATCATATTTATGTAAATAAAATATTAGAACCAATCTCACACCATCACACCCTCTAATACCTAATGGAACAATAAAAAATTAAAGACAGCACACTAAAAATTTAGTAAATACCGTTGGAGGCCTCCATCAAACCCGCCGGAGTCAAAAAAATCTGTTGGAGCCGCTGGGCTTGGCCTAGGCTGAATTTTCAAGCTTTGGAATTTTTTTTTTTTTTTTTTTTTTTTAAATGGTCAAAATTTTGCGCATGAGATTTGTTTATTCTATGGGGTTGTCTTATAATCAAGTAATACCAACAGTCTAATTATGATTGGTAGCAAGTGCTTGGTACTAGGAATCTTTGTTGAGAATGCAACTGAGAAAGATGTAAGCAATACGGAACAAAAGAAAGAAGAAGAGCATAGATGCAGTGATGATCAAACTGACAAAGTTTACAAGCAAAAGAAGAAAGGAAAATTAAAGAAAAAGGGCAATGTTTCACTTAAGTGATTGACACGTGAGTAGTTGGCACGTGAGATTGTGTAAGTGCTATACGGCTGTCATATTAGGACTAGATTAGTTTGTTAAAAATTAGTTAGATTAGTTTGTTTCCCTCTTTGCTCTGTAACCGTGTATATAAGGCAGAGCCTTAGTGTAAATTAATTAGTTCTTGATTCTGATCAATAATAGAATACAGTTTTTTCTCAGAGTAGTTTCTAGAAGCTTTCTTGATATGGTATTAGAGCTTGAATAGCTCATCAATGGCTTCTGCATCCAACACTGCTTCAAATTCTAAAACTCTTCCTACCAATACTTCCAACACAGCAAATCACAGATCATCCAATCAAACACCTTCAATGGATGATGCAAATACAAACCCTTCGAGCCCTTATTTCATTCCACCCTCAAATGTTGTTTTGGTTTCCCAACCACTGATTGGTCCAGAAAATTATCTCAGTTGGTCAAGGGCAGTGTTTCGATCTTTGAGTGGTAGGAACAAATTTGGCTTTCTTGATGGTTTGATTCCTACACCTGATCTTTCTCATCCTTTGGGTTTCAAGGGCATCAAGGGTGGAATCAGGGTGTGAATCATGGAAACCAAGGTGGAAAGAATGGTAATTCAAGGAAAGAAAGGCCTATTTGTACTTATTGTGGACTTGTGGGTCATGTAGCTAATAAATGCTACAAATTACATGGGTATTCTCCAGGCTATAAGCACAAAGGGAAGGCATCTACTAATCAAGTCTCTATCAATGGCATTCTTGGCAGTCTGGTTTGCAACAATGGTGGTTTTGAGAATTTTCCTTCTCAGCCTATGCAAGGTTTTACTAATCAACTTGATTTGATGCATTACTCACCCAAAGTCTCAAGCACAGCCTCTATTCAATACACCTCAATGTCCTATCACCCAGAGTCAGTGTGAACAACTACTTTCTTTCCTTGCCTCTCAGTCCTTCAAGGAAGTTAACTCATCTTAGGCTTCTCACCAGGCTGCTTCAGTTCTCTCACCACTATCCAATGCTGTTGCTACTGCTGGCACCAGCTCTTCCATGCCTTATTTTACAAATTTCTCAGGTAATTCTTTTTGGTTACCCCTTAATCCTTCTCATTCCATTTTTTTTTTTTTTTTTTTTTTTTTTGCTCTTATGGTTTATAGACAAGCATACAAATCCAATACCTGGATTATTGACACTGGTGCCACAGACCACATGGTACATTCAGTGTCTTGCTTATCCACTATTACATCCACCATTAATACTTTTGTTTATTTGCCAAATGGAGAAAAGGCTTTAGTTACTCACATAGGCGCAGTTCATATCTCTTATCATCTTATCCTTTATGGAGTTTTATGTGTTCCATCCTTTACTTTTAATCTCATATCAGTCAGTCAACTCACCAAAACACTCTTTTGTTGTCTTGTGTTCCTTGGTTGTTTTTGCTTTATCCAGGACCTAGCCAATCGGAACATGATTGGACTGGGTAAAGCAACAAATGGCCTCTATCTGCTACAACACAAACTTCCATCATCATCTGTGCTTGCTGCTTCTTTACCTTCTGTTCATTTTAATTCTGTCAATAATAAGGCTGTCAATGTTGATTTGTGGCATTTTCGTTTAGGGCACCCTTCTTATGCCAAACTATCATTGCTACATAATCTTGTATCTGGTTTACAAGCTAATAAAATACCTTGTTGTGACATTTGTCATTTCTCTAAACAAAAGAGATTGTCTTTTCCTGTTAGTACTCATGTCTCTAAATGTGTGTTTGATCTTGTGCATTGTGATCTTTGGGGACCCTTTTTAGTTCCCACCATAGAAGGTTACAAATACTTTCTTACCATTGTGGATGATTACTCTACGCACACTTGGGTTTACTTACTTAAATCTAAGTCTGAAACACAAGGTCTTATTCAATAGTTTTCTATAATGGTTGAAACTCAATTTGATGCAAAAATTAAGTGTCTTAGAATTGATAGTGGGACAAAGTTCATTATGAGGATTTTTTCAAATCAAAAGGCATCTTGCATCACTTATCTTGTGTTGAAACTCCTTAACAAAATGCAATTGTTGAGAGGAAGCATTAACACATTTTAAATGTTGCAAGAGTTTTGAGGTTTCATTCTTCCTTACCTTTAAAAATGTGGGGTGACTGCATTCTCACTGCAGTCTATCTTATCAACAGGTTACCTTCAAAGCATTTGCATAATAAAACCCCTTATGAAATGCTTTTTCAAGTACCTCATTCATATAGACATATTAGGACTTTTGGTTGCCTATGTTTCACTTCTACTCTTTGTCAAAACAGACACAAGTTTGCACCAAGAGCTAAAAAATGTGTTTTCCTAGGATATCCAAGTGGTATTAAAGGGTACAAGGCTTTGGATTCGGAGTCTAACTCTAGTTTTGTTTCTAGAGATGTCATTTTCTATGAGAATATTTTTCCTTTTGCTTCCATTTCTTCCACATCTAAATTTACAAATCACTCCTCTCTTGATACTAGTTATGATTCTTTTTTTTTTTCCTCATTCTATTCCTGACTCTTCCATTTCAGATTCTTCTTTTCCTTTTGATAGTGGTACTCCAATTCTTGATCCTGTAGAAACAATTTCTGCAAACACTGTTTCTGCATCTACTAATCTTGATTCTCCATCAAATTCTCCATTAACACATTTTGCTCTTAATGTTAATTCTGAGCATGATCTTCTTCCTGTGTTTGTACCTAGGCCTACTTCTCCATTACCTATTAGAAAATCCACCAGACCACATCACCCCCCATCTTACCTACAAGACTATTCTTGCAAGTCAGTCAGTTCTAAGCCTTTCTCTGGTTAGCGTTATGACATTTTTGCTTGTCTTACTTATTCCAATCTCAGTAAGAGGCAATTTGTCAGGGCGATTGATTCCACCTCACCAGATCCTACTTCCTTTCATGAGGCTGTCCAATCTTCTGATTGGACAGCTGCTATGGATAAAGAAATTGCAGCTCTAGAACTCACAAATACTTGGACTTTAACCACTCTTCCTCCTGGTAAGGTTTCTATTGGCTGTAAGTGGGTTTATAGAACTAAGTATAAGTCTAATGGCTCCATTGAAAGGCAAAAAGCTCGCTTAGTTGCTAAAGGTTATTCACAGAGGGAAGACCTTGATTACACTAACACCTTTTCTCCTGTTGCTAAGTTAGTTTCTGTCCGAATGGTCTTATCTTTGGTTGCTGTGAAATGGTAGTTTCTTCATCAAATGGATGTGAATAATGCCTTTGTCCATGGTGACTTGGCTGAGGAAGTTTATATGAGTCTTCCACCAGGTTTTCACAACAAGGGGGAGTATGTTTCCAATCCTAGTTGTGGTCCTTTGGTGTGTAAGCTCAACAAGAGTCTTTATGGTTTAAAACAAGCATCAAGGCAATGGTTTGCCAAGTTTTCTTATACATTGCTGATTTTTGGCTTTGTTCAATCTAAGGCAGACTACTCCTTATTTACCTACACTAAAGGATCTTCATTTACTATTTTATTATTATATGTTGATGATATCTTGCTCACTGGCAATGACCTTGGTTGTATTGACCCTGGTTGTATTACTGATTTGAAGCATCTGCTTGATACTAAGTTTGGCTTAAAAGACTTACGTTCCTTGAAGTATTTTTTGGGTCTTGAAGTTGCTAGAAGTAACAGGGGTATAAGCCTAAATCAAAGGAAGTATTGCTTGGAGATTTTGCAAGACACTACCTTCTTGGGTTCTAAACTAGTTAAAACTCCAATGGAACAAAATTTGCATCTTGCAAGGGATGTAGGTAAGCTTCTTCCAGATGCAAGCCAGTACAGAAAATTGATTGGGAGATTGTTATATCTTACCTTGACCAAACCTGACATCACCTATGCAGTACATAGGTTAAGTTAGTGTCTTGTTGCACCAAGAGAGCCTCATATGTTGACAGTCAATAAGGTACTGCAGTATTTGAAGGGTACACAAGGCAGAGGTTTGTTCTTCTCTAGCAGCTCAAGTATGCAAGTTAAAGCTTACTGTGATACGAATTGGGCAGGCTGCCCTGATACCAGAAGATCCATCACAAGCTATAGTGTGTTTTTAGGGAATTGTTTGATTTCTTAGAGGTCTAAGAAGCAAAGCACGATCTCTAGATCTTTAGCAAAGGCAGAGTATAGGGCAATGGCTACTGCAACCTGTGAGATTGTGTGGGTTCTTCAAATATTAAGAAACTTGAGGGTAGATCATCCAAGTAGTGCTCAGCTTTTTTGTGACAACCAGACTGCATTACATATTGCAGCTAATCCTGTGTTTCACGAGAGAACAAAACACATAGAAGTTGACTGTCATTTGGTCAGGGACAAAATAATAGAGGGTGTGATTAAAACCTTTTATGTTTCAAGCCAATTTCAAACAGCAGACATTTTTACCAAAGCTTTAGGACTTCAAGCTTTTAGTAGATTGGTCAATTGTTTGGGTTTGATGGATATCTACTCACCAAGTCTGAAGACCTCAACTGATCAAGTCAATGATTTTGTGAATCATGACTTGAGGGGGAGTGTTGAGAATGCAACTGAGAAAGATGTAAGCAATACGAAACAAAAGAAAGAAGAAGAGCACAAATGCAAAGACGATCCAAACGACAGAGTTTACAAGCAAAAGAAGAAAGAAAAATTAAAGGAAAATGGCAACGTTTCACTTAAGTGATTGACACGTGAGTAGTTGGCATGTGAGATTGTGTAAGTGTTGTACAGCTGTCATATTAGGACTGGATTAGTTTGTTAAAAATTAGTTAGATTAGTTTGTTTCCCTCTCTGCTCTGTAACCATGTATATAAGGCAGAGCCTTAGTGTAATTTAATTACTTCTTGATTCTGATCAATAATAGAATACAGTTTTCTTTTAGAGTAGTTTCTAAAAGCTTTCTTGATAATCTTGAATTTGAGCTCTGGCAAAAGAGAAGGGTGGGTAAGATTTTGCCACGCACTTTGATTATTTAGATCTACTTGTTTGAATTTTTAATCTTTTAACGATGATGGCCAATACAGTGACTCATTTATACTATTCTATAGGGTTTTTAAAACAAGGTATTTCTCAAATAATTTCCAATGTGGTGGAAGACAGAGGAGCTGAGGAATGAGATGAGATTTTGGGGACTCTTTTTCACATTTGGTCTGAAAATGTGAAATAGAGGTTAAAAAAAAAAAAAAAAACTGATCTAGCATATCCTTATTGGCTGGTGTAAACTAAAGGGATTACACCCGTCTTTATTGAATTTATTCTCTTTTGGAAAACCTATACACTGGAATTCTCAAATTATTTCACTTGATGAGTGATTTGAGCAATAGCTCCAACAAGGCCCCGGTAGTATATATAATATGATATTATCCACTATCGTCATGTAATGTGGGGTCGATGAGTCCACACCAGAGACTCTTTTTTTTTTTTCAATCAGCCAAAAAAAAAAAAAAAAGGGATGCAAATTAGAACTTTTTTGCTCTCCAATTCACTGCTTTTTTTTTAATTGGCTTTACTGGTTCCTTTCCTATAATCCTATATTTAATCTAGCTTTCGATTTGGTTTGGACCCTTGCTTGGTTGGTATATTTTCTGTGGGCCCAAGTTTGCCACTTCATTAGGTGGCCTTTCATGTTGTTGCCAGTGTTGATGAACTTCGGTGTTGACTTTGTAGTCAATCTACCCATTCCTATGCATTGTTCAAGTACGTGGGCCATATTAATGGCCTTTTGGGCTGTCCTTGCGTACCCAATTAAAATTTACCCAAAATGCTTATTTTGTGCCGAATTTATGGGCTATTGAACTGATCTGTTTCTGAGCTTTGTTGTCTATGTCAGTGAGCCTTGGACTGGTCACGTGGGACCAAAATTTGCACTACTTTTCCTGTGATATGGTATCATTGTATGGGCATGCTCGCGGGCCGTAAGTTCTTTGGGCTAAATTAGGGGTTTATGGGCTTAATTTGCTAGAATATGAAGCTTGTGGGCCTTGGAATCTGTTTCTCAGCTGTTTCCATTTCGAAACAAGAATTTTCACAGGCCCAAAGATTTGTAAATACTGTCCCTCTAACACCACCCTTTAAAAAGGACCATATTACCACTGCACTCCTTTAGTACGATAGTCACTCCACAGGTATGAGTGTTTGTGGGGTGTGGAGAGTAAGAGCCAAAGTTCAAGTCTTCAGGAGGGAACTTTACACACATATATACTTAGATTAGGTTAAAGTTGAATTTTTATCTTGTAAAAAATAATAATAATAATAATAATAATAATAATAATAAATGACCATACTTAAGAACCCCGAGGTTAGTAGGAGAACTAGTAAATTGGATTAGTTTTTACGTATGTTCCTATTCCTGAATATGACTAATATTCTGTTCTGTCAACACCACCGTACTATATATATGTGTGTGTGTGTGTGTGTTTATGCGAGTATAACAAACGTTAAAATTAATAGAATATAATTGTTCAAAAATTTTATTCAAAGATTGAATTTAATGTGTTCATACATAAAAATGACTAAAAAATAAGACACTTGAATTTGCCTATTCATTACTTCTTCCTTTTTTTGATAAATGCCCTCTTCATTACTTATTTCAATTTTACAATTAAAATATTAAAAAAAACACTCATAAATAAATGTGCAAAATTGAAGAAAAATATGGTTATTTAATCAAAATCACTTAAGATTAAAAAATTAGACAACTCTTTTCTCTCAAAAATAAAAAAATAAAATAAAATGACATGAATAAAACTGTGCGATTTTAAGAATAGGACACTTGAATTTGCCTATTCATTACTTTTTTTTTTTTTTTGGGTGATAAATGCCCTCTTCATTACTTATTTCAATTTTACAACTAAAAGATAATAAAAAAACACTCATAAATAAATGTGCAAAATTGAAGAAAAGTATGGTTATTTGATCAAAATTACTTAAGATTAAAAAATTAGACAGCTCTCTTTTCTCAACAAAAAATAAATAAATTAAATGACAAGAATAAAACTATGCAATTTTATTTGAGGTTTTTTTTTTGTTAATCTAGTATTTCTTTCATAATGGCCTGAAAGAGCACTACTATGACCTACGGATACTACAACTTTTACCATACTATGCTTATAAGCTAATGTATCATCAATCATGACAAAACAATTCAAATATTCACTAATGAAATGATAAAATCCTACCTATTACAATCATTATCACATTAGTTCATAAATTTTATATAGTAAAATTTGTAATACCTTCAACATTTTCTAAACCAAAATTTTGTTTTAACAATTATTCCGGTTCAATGGATTGTGTGTTTGTAATTGGCTTGTCTTGACTTTTTAACTAGATTGGCACCCACCTATCCCTATTCCCCATGTGGTGAATTCAATACCCCTCAAAATAAATAATTAAACAAATAAAACTTGTCCGGCAAGGAAGTTGAGTTTTTTTTTCTAATACTATCTATCACTCATAAATTTGGCCAATTTGTCCAAACCTTATGAGAGTGCTTTGATTTTTTTGGTAATTCCTTATTAGAGTGCTTTGTTTCAACAATACATAGACTCATATAGTCATATGTACCAAATGTCGGCAGAACCGAAACACAGTAGTTGACGCTATTGTTACTTATTTCAATAAAATAATGGTAGAAGAGAGGTTAATTAATTTAAAACTTTTTAATATACACCTCACCCCACTTGTCTCTTCAAACATTTTGAATTAAAATGCTTCAGACTAATTTAGATTGAGTTTTTAAAATCTTTAATAATGGTAAATTATTTTCAATTTTTTCTTTTTTTTATACCTTTTTTACTTTTTTTAAATTCTCTTTCACGTTTTAAATGGTAATTACACAGTATAGTAGTACTTCAACTCTTTTATATATATATATATATATATATATAGAGGGTAATGATAATGGATGCCCTAAGGGCATCCATTAACAATTAACTAAATGCCTCTTCTTCATTTGAAAACATTGACCAACAAAAGGCTCAAAATTATATTCTTCAAGAACTTTCTCTCCACACATATCACTATTTTTTTCATCATTTGAAGACTCATTCAACTCAATATAATTTCTTGAATCACTTTGATGAGTTTCATTTACAATAAAATCCTCATCCATTTCTGCTATATTGTCACAAGAATATTTATATATAAAAACAAAAATCAACACCCCCATTTGAATATAAAAATTAAAAATAAATAGTCATTTTTCAAATAAAATAATAGTACCTTCTTTAGAAAGCTCGTTCAAGTCAAAATAATTCCTTGAAATGCATAATTGAGCCCACTTGAACTTAAATCTTCATCCATTTGAACAATAATAATATAACAAGAATAAATAAATAAATAAATAAATAAAGCAAAATCATATTTTTAATATAAATAAATGAATATTTAAAAGTACCTTCTTAATTCTTATTGAATTTTTCTTTGAGCCTTCTATTAATTTGCTTCTCTCTTAATATTTTTTTAAGCACGTTTTTAGAAGTGCGTGAAAAGGGGAGCGCTGATAAAAAAAATGACTACAAAAAGGTAGAAGATAAAAAAGGTGAAATAATAGATTGAAGGGATAAAGTATAAAAATAAAAAATAAAAAAGTAAATAAAGAGAAAAGTTAACAAGTATTTTTTTTTTAGTCCGCCTATTTATTTATCTCAGGTGTGGGTGGACTTTTTGGGCTGCGTGGGACCATACGTGGAGGGAGACTATTTTCTTCTAAGTAAATGAAGCAGAAAGCTGGAAAAATCCGTGGAAAATGAATACATTTTATGGCATAAGCTAAAAGGTATTTTAAGTTTATTCTAAAATATTTTCTTCTAAGTAAATGACACAAGTCATTTCATTGTACAGATTTTTTCACTCTGTCATAAATGCAATGGCATTTAGGTAATTATAAACAGATGCTCTTCCCACATCCGTTAACATTATTCATATATAAAAAAAACAAAATGTACATCCGTTAACATTACCGATAAATGAAAAACAAAATCTTAACCAAAAAAAAAAAAAAAAAAGAAAAACAAAATGTATATAGTGTGTAAGCTTTTTGATGACATCACTACCTGAGTCATTGACAACGAAGGTGTGATATTTACCTGTGTCACTGACTTCATTGGAATTGTAGGATGTAGCGGAAGGATTACGTGTAACAAGAATGCTATATATCCAATGGGAAAGGGCCCTTCATCTAATAAATAAATAAACAATTGCTTTCTGTTTTAAAGATTTAGTCAAACCTTTTAATAAAATAAGAAAAAAAAGACAAAACAAAAAAGTTAAAACTTAAAAAGCTCCAATGATTCCACATGCTCACAATTTTAGTAGCCTTTTTTTAGAAAGAACTTAGTAGTTTTTTTTTTTTTTGTGTTTTTTTTTTTAGAAACAGAATTTAATAAGTTTGTAGTTTTGTTTATGGAGTATCCTTTAAGTAAATACTAACATAAATTATAAATAAAAGAGTAATTAATAATTGGGAGTATTAAGTTACATAATTCACATGAAAATGACAAAAGATGATTTCAATGATTCCATTTGGATTTCTAACCACCAAACACGTTTGGTTGAATATAAGCTAAAATCAGATCATGCAAATCAAAGTTCGACACAATCTTTAACATAACTAACATTATTTTACATAAACATGGTTTATAAAAATTATGTAGTATCATGACATATGTGTTAATTTTTTTTTTTTTTTTTTTTTTTTTGTGAATGTTAATTTACGAATGCATGATCTTATTAATTAATATTTTTCAAGAGAGACTTGTAACTTAACTAGTTGACATTTCACAACTTTTGATAATATATCCAAGGTTCAAATCCCCCATTGTAATTATTAAATTATCAAACAAATATATTAATACATGCTTAGTAAATGGCTATTGTTTCTTATTATTTACAAGTAATTAATTGGTATTCTCAAAGTACTGATTTCTTCATATGGATACCCTTTAAGAGGTTATATACTATCTTTCTTTTATGCACAATTGGGTTTTAATTTACTATTTCTCTTAAATTTTTCCATCATTTTTCGCTGATTAAATTGACCCCTCAACAGTCATCATATTCACTTATCATTTCTCTTCAAGTTACATTTTGAACTAAATCATGCATGATGATCATAAAGTATATATAATTTTTTTTCCCTTCTTGATATTAGTTTTTGATTCATTTATATGGTACTGGCTTCAATATGTAGCATTGAAAGAGCTGGGAATGCTTATCAACAGACAAGTTAATTTGTTTTAAACTCAAGTGGAATGAAGCTAAATGAATATATATATATATATATATATAGATGAGTTCAAGTTACACCTGGTGTACCTTGACAAGAGTTACACCATTTGTAGACTGTAGATTTGTAATTAATCTAATGGTTAAAAAAATAACATTAAATGCTAATTGACTTACACCTCATTCACTTAATTAATAGCAATTTTGTTTCTCTATCCTTATTTATTATTTAAAACCTTTTATATATATTCCTCTTTTGGCCAATGACTTTACAAATATATTTGCAATACTTAGTCATTCCGTGTATATATATAGTTTTGACTTTTGAGTTATCCATAAAGTAAGCATCATGTTACTTCTTCTTTTTTCTTTTTTTCTTTTTTTTTGGGGGGGGGGGGGGGGGGGGTTGAATCATCACGTCAATTGTTAAGCCTAAACCTATGATTTGAATTTTTCTTCCTCATATTGAATGAATTTAAAATAAAATAAAAAACACATATACATAGGATTTGAATTATCCAAAGATCATATAGCAATAAATAGATTATTACTATTTTTAATTGTTAACGTTGTCAACTGATCAGATTTGAATATATATATATATATATATATATATATATGATCAGGTCCAACTGTTAATTCAATTATAAATTTAAACCAAATCAATTTATTCAAGCATTTGACTTCTATAATCAAACAATAAACTTGGGATCCAAAAACACAAAAAAAAGAAAATGGCATGAGTATTACAGGCTCAGGCACACCCAATAAAGAATAAGAGAGAATTGCAAATATAATTATAAAGTCATTCAACCAAAAAAAAAAAAGTATCTGTGTTAATTATTATTTGAGAAACTTATTATTTAAAACCTCATTAAAAAACACTTAGTCATCTATTTATTTTTAAGGAGACAGGATATATATTCACAATTGATAAGACTATAAGAGTATGACTGGCTTAAAAGAAGGAAAAAAAAAAAAAAAAAGAGCAGTACGAACTCAACAAAAAAAAAAAAAAAAGTATTGCAAATATATTTGTAAAGTCATTGGCAAAAAAAAGGAATATATTTAAAAGGTTTTAAATAATAAATAAGGAGAGAGAAACAAAATTGCTATTAATTAGGTGAATGAGGTGTAAGTCAATTAGCATTTAATGCTATTTTTTTTTAACCATTAGATCAATTACAAATCTACGGTCTACAAATGGTGTAACTCTTGTCAAGTTACACCAGGTGTAACTTGAACCCCCATCTCATAGATTATTTCTGTCAAGCAAACCTAATGGGATGTGGTTTTCAGAGAAGATCCATTTAGGTAATATAGAAGTTTATTTTGAAAGAGATTTCGTCTATTTTGCTCTATGTGTTAATCCTATAAAACATTATACTGAGAGTTTCAAAACTCCAACTATTTAATGTTGTGTTAATTTTGATTCTATTGTGTGATTCCTTAAATTATATTCAACCTTGAGTGGGGAAAATTTATGAGTGCTATTCTTATTAGAAGTTTGAGGCAAGCATATCAATTGTTTGAGAAATGAGGTGAGTCTTGAATTAGATTCTTAATATGCTTATAATTATTTATGTAGTACTAAGTAACAGATTTAATTCAACCTTCTTGAACTAATTATTTTTATGGGACTTCTCTGTTCTCTATTTTCCTTATGCTTCTTAAGACTATTTTATTGGTTTTGACATGTATAACTATAGATATCATTGATTAGCATATGGCTCAATTAGCAAAGGCACTCTCACAAAACCTAATCCCCAAATACTTATTTCTCAAAAAAATAGAGAACAACCTATATATTGTATTTAAACTTTAATATTGGGTCATGGTGTACCAATACCAAAACCTAGTTGAACTTGGTGTCTAGAGCATTGTAACACAATCAGTTGGTACTGATGATATCTCCAAAATATTTAAAGTTGAAATTCTTTAACTCGTTATATCTATTTAACCATCAAAAATTTAAACTTGGTTTTTACCTATAATTGGAGCCATAGGACTCTAACCGTTTATCCACTTAACCCTTTTTTTTTTCTGTCAAGAATTTAAACAAAGTTTTGAACGGGTCCGCTAAAAATAAAATATTCTTAAAATTTCACATTGATATGACATACTGTCTTTTCTATTCATTCCTTCGAGGATCAGTGCCGGTCTTACAAGCTGCAAGTCCTTGATTCATGTCACGAAGCCAACACCAAGTGGGACTTATTGGTTTCCCAATAGCACTAGAATTAGACAAAAGTCGCCTTAACAATATTCAGTATGACAAAGACTCGTGTAATAAATTATGTTCCCTCAACGGTTTTGTTGTTTGTTCAAAATTAAGTTTATTTTTTTTTGAGAAAAAAAAAAGGAGATTTTATGGTTATATTACGCTCCTAGACAGAGCACACAGAATTAACAATGTGATGCCCACTAACGAACTCCTGCTGGTAACAGGAATCGAACTTGAACGTGTTAAGCAGAACGAACGAATCATACCCAGCTAAGCCAAGCCACGTTAGCAATTAAGTTGATTTTAACTTGCTTTGATGGGTAAGCTCCAGGCTATATACGTACGGTCAATTAATTACTTGTCAAAACCGATTCTTCAATTTAAAATTGATACTTAATTTGACTGACCTCTGTTATCCGTATCCCACCTATTATTTCTACTGTACTGTTCAATGATTGAAGTCGTTTTATAACCTTAAAAAACACAAATAAAATAATATTAGTTTCGGCACGTCAAATCCCAGTGAACTCACCAAATATTAATTTGAAAAAAAAGACACAAGAAAAAAGGGCGCTTAGGTCTTTTTCTTGGGAATAAAGTAGTGGAACAGACACAGACAGCTGATATTTATTCTAGAATTTGGGTCATACCAGTGTATTGCGTGCAAATTAATTCTATCCAAACAAAGGAGCTCATCAACTCGAGTCCAATTAAGCTCAAGCTAACTTGGCTTTTTGTAGCTTATTAGTCTATTTCTTTCTTTTTAAAGACAATATTAGTATACTATATATTATATTACATAAACTTAGTATGTGTCCAAAACAAGAAGAAAAGTCTAAAAATTAAGTCATGTCTTCATTAATGAAGACGGCCAATGTGAACGAGTCATTTAATTAAATTCTTTTATTTTTTATTTTTTGGGTAATAAGGACTTTAAATTCTACCAAGTATTCTTTTTTTTATTAAACACAACTAAAGTTTTGTGGTATTAACCCTGGTAAAATTTACCATTAAAATCTAGTGCAAGATATCCACCATTGTTCCACCGGAGCTCAACCAACATAGAAAAAAAAAAAAAACAAAACAAAACAAAACAAAACTTGAAGACCCTCTTCTTCACCCATCAACCAAGATCACCACGTTCCACACTCCCACCCGAAAACCTAGTGCAAATCCAATAAATATAACAACTTGTCACATTTATTTTTGAAACTATAGAAGCTACAAATTACAGAAAGAAATACCAGCAGTGGTAGTGGTGGTGCACAGCAATGGTGGATATCGGAGTTTTTTTTTCTTTTTTCTTTTTCAGCAGTGATGGTATTTTTAATATTACCTAATTTTTAACTTAAAAATACTAGAAGGGTTAGAATTGAAGGGTATAGATATGAGGTTTTACACAGAATCCTTATAAAATTTAAACCCTAAAATTAAATCCTAAATTGATAGCAATTACCACAACAACAACAAATTGAAAAGGAAAACAAATCCCCAGAATCAAGCCAACATAAGTCAATATCTCTTCCATATGAAATTGTTAGCATCATTTCCCTTCACATAACAGGGATTCAATATCAGAAATTTATTTGAGAACATCCATAATAAACAAAATGAATAAACAGTGTGAACTCTTTCTAAATAATTAAATTTGCAAAAAGAATAAAATGTGTGCAAATCCCCATATATATACTTCTTTTTTCAGTTTTTCTTTTCTCCTAATAAAATAAGTTTTCTTCAAAGGCCAAAACACAAATTAAAAGATGAATGTTACCTTTAGAGAAGCTGAATGGTATCCTGTTTCTCAAAAACAACATCCTAAAGACAACTTTAGAGCCCAATATATCTCTACACAAACCCATATTTCTATTTTTATAACTAAAAATCAAATAACAATCTTGGGAACAGAAGTTACAAACACAAAACCATACTTCTATATTCATAACCAACAATCAAATTGCATACTTTTGAAAAGAAAATACAAAGCTTGAAACCACTACCGGCCATCACCAAACAAATTATAGATGTCCAAACCTATGGCCAGCGCTTCAATCCCAGCCTCCACAATTCCGGGAATGATAGGACGATTCTGATACCCGCCATAAGCCGGCGCAGGTGGGTACCCACCATAAGCATGAGCAGGTGGAGGTGGATATCCGCCATAAGCCGACGCAGGTGGGTACCCACTGCCATAAGCCGGTCCAGGTGGAGGTGGATATCCTCCATAAGCAGGCGCAGGTGGGTACCCACCACAAGCATGAGCAGGTGGGTACACACTGCCATAAGCCGATGCAGCTGAAGGTGGATATCTGCCATATGCACCCCCAGCCCCATGACCTGGTCTATTTGGGTAACCCATCAAGTCCATTTGAATATTTAGATCAAAGAAAACTTTAAAGATGAAAAGATGCGATGGAAATGGAGGAGGAGGTGTTTTTGTGATCAAATGAATTCAAGAAATCGTTGGAATTGGTTGGGTGAGAGCTCTGATGGAGGCCTTTGGGTATTTATACAAGTTACTGTAACATGCAGTGGCTTCTTGTGACTTGTGACACTCTGAGAACTAAACCCCACACTGAACTTTATGCCACTGTTGCTATTGCGTGTCATCTTTCTATAGGCTAAAAACGCTGGTTAAAAATGAATCGCATTTTGCACGTTTCAGTGAAAATGAAGCGCATTTTGCACGTTTCAGTGAAAATTTATTTATTTTGGATAGTTTATTTTTTTTTTTGGGTTTTATGTATTGTTGACGGAGTCTATAAGTACTTTTTAACTTTTAGAGGCCAAAAGCGCTGGTCAACCTTCTATAGGCCAAAATCTCTAGTTAAAAATGAATCTTAGTGTGCGTTTGCGCGCTTCCCAGACGCGTTTGCGTTTTGCAGACCTTTTTTTTTTTTTTTTTTTTTTACTTTTCAGCTTTCTCAGATAATTTTTTTACTGTTCATCACTGTTAGTTCATTGAATAGTAGCCGTAACATGTGACTTTTTTCCAAATTTTTACTGTTCACGGACTTACAATTTTCACTTTTCAACAACTTTTTCATTAAAAATGGGTCTCACGGTACTATTCACACATTTAAATATTATTTTGCTACAGTGTTTTCAGTTTTCAGTTTTCAGTTTAATATGTTTTTGTTAGGTTATAACCTGGGTTGGCTTAACTTATACATTAAGCAATTTAGGCAATTGAATAAAGCCCAAGAAAAAAAGAAAAAGAAAAAAACCAACATAATCTTAATCCTAAAATATAATACTATACTTATGTGTTATGTAGCAACCAAAAATATATACAAAATAAAATTTTATTTAATGAAAATTTATTTTCCTTTTAAAAAAGTGTTTATCTTGCTAAAATTTAAGAAATCTATATACATTTTTTTTTCTCTTTACCTCACTTAAAAAGTCTTTCATCATTTATATTTAATAAAAAAATCTTTCCATCTTCTCATTAAAATAAATCTAAATAATAGATATATAATAACACAAAAATCATATATAATATATTAAAATGAAAGTTCAATCAAGAATTCAAATTAGATTTTAATTACTCTCTAATTTTGTACCATCATTTTTGATGAAGTCAAGATTTTTACCAATGAGTCACACGATACCTACGCGCACGAGTATGAACCTACACAACAGAGAGAAGAGAAAACCTTGCGAAGAGCACCGGGTTGGTGCTGGCCAAATACCCTCCGAAGGTTAAGTCAGAAAATTTATTCTCACAACTCTAGAGTGCTAGAGAGGGTAAAATTATGCGTACCTTGATTTGTGAAGGTATCGAGGCTTTTATAGTAGTCGAAAGTTAACCTCTCCTTCTTGGAGTAGAAGTCTTTTCCTTATAGGAATTTTTATGAGCGGAGATTGCGGAATCCTTTCCTTGTAGGACACTAAACGTAATTGTCAAGGTGTTTCCTTATAGAGAGACCCATTAATGGGGCATCTTCTAGAACTCCACTTTGTATTAGAATTCTTCTAAGGTGCTACGGATATTCGGCCCATTTAGCCTCGGCCCACAAGGGATAGGCCGTCAGGAAGATGGCCCGTCAGGCCCATCACTTCTAAATCTTATCCTCTTCAGTTGCCCCCTCACACCGTGAGTCCGTCAGAATTTACAGGGCTCGCGGGGTGACAATAGACGGCTTGGGCATGACGGGAAACAGGCATAACGATCAATATGTATGGCGAGTAAAAATAATGACAGGTAAGAGTTATGACGGTCAAAATACTCCATGAGTAAATGGTTTCCACAAGCATAATTTAAACCTGACACAATGACACGCGTCACTATGCTATTGGGCTTTGTTTTGGATCGAGGCGTCGCCTCGTCTCCCGTGTAATCTCTTTATAAATATCGAGCCTTCACCCCTCATTTCCCATCTTTGCTTAGAAATACTTCGATCAGAGCTCAATCCGTCATCCTTGTCAGACATTGCTGCCTAGATATTCGCATCCGTCATCGTCAAATTTTCTCCGTTCACATTATTCTGACGGGTAAGTACTTTTTGTCATTTAGTTCATCCGTCAGACTTTTTATACCTCACTTCATACATCCGTCACCTATTTATAGAGGAGTCAGTCTTAAGTTTAGGCAATATCTAGTGCGTCGAGTAATTAATCGTTTGTCCGTGATGGGGCGGGCTATGAGGATGTATACCCATCAGGCCATAAAGACCTAGGCAGTACTAGCGACGATAGGAGTCCGTCCGCCTCTTCTCCGTCCTCAATAAATGAGGATATGGAATTGGTTGATGTAGATTTTGACGGTAGCGAGGAGCAACAATTAGAACCCGTTGTAGGGGCCGATGGACCAAGGGAGTTCATCATGCTTCCGGAGTGGACGATTAATGATTTTATATCAACCATTAAAGAGAACCACTTCAAGACTCTCAGGGACAACTATCAGATTCCTGATCATATTCCAATCTGTCTACCTTACAAATCAGAGAAATGTTACTATGAAGGGGTGGACGGTGTCGGAATATATGAGCAAATGTTGAAAGCTGGACTCAGATTCCCACTGAGCTCCCTTCATCGTGAGCTGTTAAAGTATTTGGGTTTGTCCGTCAACCAAATATCCCCAAACGCCTGGAGAGTCTTTATTGCGATGGAGATTCTGTACGGGGCTACGTCGAACGGAGCTAGGAGGTTGACGGTAAGAGAGTTTTTACATTGCTACCATCCAGATGAAATTGATAAATCTAGGGGTATATACAGTTTTGTACCTAGGAGCTCACTGCCAAAGGTCATATACGAAACCCCAGACTCCAACCGAGACTGGAAGAGTCGTTACTTTTTCTTAGAGGGTGACGGATGGATGTGCCATCCAAGAGAGACAGACCAAATGCCTGTCGATACAACATGGGGTATACTATCTGAGAATGGTATGTGTCCGTCCTAGTGTGAGGATCCTTTATTTTAACCGTTCAACATATTTCGAAATTTTTCTAACCGTCCTGTTTATATGCAGTCCGACGACGCCCGCAAGTCAGTGTCGAGGAGTTCAGTTTCCTTGAAAAAATTTTCAACAAGACTACGCCGGACGAAAGGACTTAGGCTAAATTGGTAAACCTTGATACAATTTGTTGGTACTGTGACGGGCCCGTACCTTCACCGCAAGCAATCAAATACGAAAAGAGGATCCGTCAGCGTATGTCCGTCATTTACTTCCTGTTTGAACATTTTTGTTTTATGAAGCTCACTTTATTTGTTCATGTTTACAGAAATGGATATTGCCAAGAGAATGGCACTTATACGGTCTAACGCCGCAAAGAACAGGACGGCCAATGTCACGGAACCGAAGGAGGCAACGGTTTCAGCAAAAGAAAGCAGCCGTCCAAGGGAGACGGTCCTCCTAAGAAGCCTAAGGTCCCCTTAGAGCCCGTCATGGGGCTTATGGCTGAAGGTGCCAAGACGGTCACCCCAACCAAGCACGGGGCTGGTAAAGGGCTGATGAAGGGTCCGTCCTCCGACCTTAAGAAACCACCTCCCCTTCTCCGGGACGACCCCAGTTATGCTTTGGACAAGCTATCTTCCATTCTCACCTCCGAGGATTACGAAGACCTGGGTAATCACTCGACGGATGCTATGGGTGAGACAAGTTTATTTAGCATTGCTCAGGTAAGGCCCGTCCACGTCATGTTTACTCTTTATCCGTCTTACTATTTTTGATTCTTTTGAATTTTTCAATATTTCAAACCATGGTCATGGTGAAGGGACTCATGGGACGGTGTCTTAATCATGAGATGACCCTGGACCGTCTTCGGGATAAAGCCAAGATGACGGAGGAGGAGCTTTTAGAGCTAAGGGCTTGGAAGGTCGCCCAAGAGAGAAAGTTTAAACTGCTTGAGAAGGAAAGGAACGAGCTTTTTAAGCTGACGGAAGAACTGAGGATAGTCCTTCAACACAAAGAGAAAGAAATCCATCTGGCAAAGGAAACTGCTGTCCAAGAGTACCGTGATTCAGATGCCCTATTGTCGGAGCTTGGAGATTCTTTCAATGACGGGTTTGACGAGGCTATCTGTCAGGTGAAGGCATTACATCCGGATTTTGACGTTTCGTCCGTCAATGTTAATGCTCAAGAACTTACTTCTACCCGTCCTGCCGATTCTGAAAATACGAACGAACTCTTTGAAGAGAACCCGCCCGTCAAAGCTCCTGGAGATCAACAAATCCTTCAAAGTGATCCCAAGGACGGTGAAAGTGCTCGTGTTGATCAACCAGCCGAAGAGAGCGGACCTAAGGACAGTAAAACCAGCCGTGAAGAAGAGAAGGAGACACCCATCGTAGTTTAATTTTTACTTTGCCTTTCATTTCAATTTTTTGATATGTAAAAGTATTTGGGGAACAATTTATATACTCGTCCTCTTTTTATTAAACATTTCCCTCAATGGGTACTTTGTCCGTCAGTAGTTTCTTATTCTTTTGGCATATATAATATGTTTTCATCTGTTGACTTTATTTGATTTGGTTAATGAATTTTATCGTTCATCCTTACGTCCGTCGTACTGAGGAAAACATCGTCTCGTTTGATGACGTCTTCTTAAATCTGTCCTTTTTGAGGTCGTTTTATTTTTCTAAACATCTTGGGTAGTCCGTTCAGGTGGTGGATCCGTTCAAATTTTTAGGTTTGCAGGGTTTTAAAAACTCTGGGAAGTCCGTCCAAATTGTGGACTTTATCAACTGTTTTACTCAATTGTGCTTGTCCATCGTTTTTGTGGACAATCAATTTTTAACCCCCTTGGGGTCGTTTGTCTACGTTAATGATTTAATATTCTCTTCCAGGGACATCCGTCCACATTATGGACTCGTAGGACAATTGATTTTTAACTGTCTATTTAGTGGATTTTGTAGTACCTGTCCACCGTGTTTGGACTAAGTTTTTATTCATCCTTCCTACGAGGATTTTCATCCCCTTGGGAAGATCTGCCCATCATGCAGACTAAGTTTTTATTTGCCCTTCATAGGACTTAGATTTTCATCCTCTTGGGATGACCCGTCTACCTTACGGATTTTCTCCGTCCACATATAGACTAAAATTTTCGACCCTCTTGGGGTTATCCGTCTTGTTTGTGGATTTAAGATTCTACCCCGCCTGGGGACATCCTTCCACTTTGTGGGTTTTGTCCGTCCACTTTTTGGACTTGATAAAATTTTAACCCTCTTGGGGTTAGTCCGTCTATATTGCGGACTTAAGACTTTATCCCTCCTGGGGATATCCGTCCACTTTGTGGGTTTTGTCCGTCCATTTTTTGGACTTGATAAAATTTTAACCCTCTTGGGGTTTGTCCGTCTGTATTGCGGACTTAAGACTCTATCCCTCTGGGGATATCCGTCCACTTTGTGGGCTTTGTCCGTCCATTTTTTGGACTTGATAAGATTTTAAACCTCTTGGGGTTTGTCCGTCTGTATTGCGGACTTAAGACTTTATCCATTCTGGGGATATCCGTCCACTTTGTGGGCTTTGTCCATCCACTTTTTGGTCTGATAAAATTTTAACCCTCCTGGGGTTTGTCCGTCTATATTGCGGACTTAAGACTTTGAATAGTGCATGTAGGTGAACATAAAAAATCATTCATTTGTTGAAAAGTACTTGCCCCCTTGGGCTTAAAAACATATTGTAGCAAAACCAAAGTAAAAAACGTGCCCGTTGGGCTTATTGTAGCGGAAGCTTAAAAGTAATCAGTAAATCTAAGAGTAAAATGATAGGTGTTGTTCTTCAAGTCGTCGCCTCTACTGGTAGTATCTCCGTAGATGCTCTGTGTTCCACGGGTGATGCAGCTTCTGCCCGTCCAGAGTTTCAAGGTGGTAGGTCCCTTTTCTTTGCCATGAAGAGATCCTGTATGGTCCTTCCCAGTTGGGGCCGAGCTTTCCTTGAGAGGGGTCTCTAGCAGCTCCCATTACTTTTCTCAGCACAAGATCACCGATCTGAAAGTCTCTCCGTCTGACATTTGAGTTGTAGTATTTTGCCATCAGGTTCTGGTATCGCGCTAACCTCTGTTCTGCCGTAGTACGGACTTCGTCCACCAAGTCTAGCTGGAGTCGCATGGCTTCTTCGTTGTTATCCTCGCTGTAATTCTCCACGCGATAGCTTGTAAGCCCTACCTCTGCTGGTATGACCGCATCAGTCCCATATGCTAGCCAAAACGGCGTTTCTCCTGTAGGTACCCTTACAGTTGCACGATATGCCCACAAGACGCTTGGTAGTTCGTCAGGCCAGATGCCCTTTGCCCCCTCGAGCCGGGCCTTGATAATCTTGAGCAAGGTTCGGTTTGTAACTTCGACTTGTCCGTTGGCCTGAGGGTGTGCGGGGGAGGAATAATTGTTCTTGATACCCAGCTCCGAACAGAAGTTCCTGAATGCGCTGTTGTCGAACTGCTTTCCGTTGTCGGAGACAAGCACTCTTGGTATCCCGTACCTGCAGATAATATTTTTCCAAACAAAGCTTCGAATGTTTTTCTCCGTGATAGTGGCTAGGGCCTCTGCTTCCACCCACTTTGTGAAGTAGTCGATACCAACCACCAGGAATTTTAGTTGCTTTGCCGCGGTCGGGAAGGGGCCCATGATGTCTAGTCCCCATTGGGCGAACGGCTAGGGGGCCGTTACGGATGTCATCTCCTCGGTTGGTTGCCTTATTAGATTGCTGAATCTCTGGCATTTGTCACACCTCTTGGCATAGCCTTGCGCGTCCTTCTGCATTGTAGGCCAGTAGTACCCCGCTCGGATCAATTTGTGCACTAAAGATCGTGCACCTGAGTGGTTTCCACAGATACCCTCATGAACTTCCCTCATTACGTAGTCCGCCTCGTCGTGATTTAAACACCTCAGATACGGTCGTGAAAATCCCCTTTTGTACAGAATGTTTTTGATTAGTATGAACCGTGAGGCTTGGACTCTCAGTTTTCGGGCTGCTTCTTTTCCGTCTGGTAGCGCGCCTGTCCTCAGGTAGGCTAATAATGGCGTGGTCCAATCATTCTCAGAATTCACTTCATGCACTTCTACTTCGTCGTCAATAATTGAGGACGTTTGGGTAAATGACAATACTTGATCAGGGACTAGCATAGGCTCTGCTGAGGCTGCCCTTGCCAGACAGTCGGCGCATTCATTCTCCTCCCTTGGGATTTGAATGAATCGCACTTTGAGGCCGTCGATCCGATTCTTTACCTTTTCTAGGTACTTCTTCATCCTTTCATTTTTGCACTCGTAAATGCCGTTAATTTGACTCGTGATTAACTGAGAGTCACAATGTACGACCATGACTTCAGCACCTGCTGCTACCCGCGAGGTCCAATCCAGCCACTAATGCCTCATACTCGGCCTCGTTGTTTGTGGTTGCGTAATCTAATCAGATCATACATTCGATTTTGTCCCCGTCCGAGGTTTGAATTACCACTCCAACTCCTCCAGCTTGCCTGTTCGAAGACCCGTCCGTGTGGATGCTCCATTCTCCGAGTGTGTCTGCCCCCTTATCTTTCAACGGGGTATACTCGGCGATAAAGTCTGCCACGGCTTGGCCCTTTATTGCAGTTCGCGGGCGATACTGTATATCAAACTCACTTATTTCTATTGCCCACAAAGCCATTCGTCCAGCAGCTTCAGGGCTGCTCATGGCTCTCTTCAGGGGTTGATCCGTTAGGACCACAATAGTATGTGTCTGGAAATAAGGCTTGAGCTTTCGAGCTGAAGTTACAAGTGCGAAGACCAGCTTCTCCATCTGGGGGTATCTTTCTTCAGCCCCCCGGAATCCCCTGCTTATGAAATAGATGGGTAGTTGAGTTCCTCGTTCTTCCCTTATTAAGGCCGCGCTGACCGCTGCTTGTGAAACTGTTAAGTATAGGTAGAGCTCTTCCCCTGGTTCAGCTAGGCTGAGAAGCGGTGGAGAGGCCAGGTATTTCTTTAGGTCCTCAAATGCCTTTTGACACTCATCCGTCCACTTGAATGACTTTCTCAAGGTGCGGAAGAACGGTAGACATTTGTCCGTCGCTTTAGAAACGAATCTGTTTAAAGCTGCGACCTTGCCATTCAAGCTCTGTACTTCTTTCACTGTCTCCGGGGGTTTTAACTCCATGATGGCCCGTACTTTCTCTGGGTTGACCTCAATTCCTCTTTGGGATACCATGAATCCTAAGAACTTCCCAGCCGTTACTCTGAATACACACTTGCTCGGATTTAACTTCATATTGTACGACCTGAGAGTGTCGAAGGTCTCTTGTAGGTCTTTTAGGTGGTCTTGTTCCAGAAGGACGAAGACATCAACTCTTGAGCTTCATGGATGCTTTCTCCGGCTACAATCAGATCAAGATGGACGAAGCTGATCAAGAGAAGACCTCTTTCATCACGAGCCAAGGGCTCTTTTGCTACAAAGTAATGCCGTTTGGGCTCAAGAACGCAGGAGCAACGTACCAGAGACTAATGAATAAAATGTTCACGCACCAGGTCGGGAGAAACGTACAGGTGTACGTCGACGATATGCTTGTAAAAAGTCTTCTGGAACAAGACCACCTAAGAGACCTACAAGAAACCTTCGACACTCTCAGGTCGTACAATATGAAGTTAAATCCGAGCATGTGTGTATTCGGAGTAACGGCTGGGAAGTTCTTAGGATTCATGGTATCCCAAAGAGGAATTGAGGTCAACCCAGAAAAAGTACGGGCCATCATGGAGTTAAAACCCCCGGAGACAGTGAAAGAAGTACAGAGCTTGAATGGCAAGGTTGCAGCTTTAAACAAATTCGTTTCTAAAGCGACGGACAAATGTCTACCGTTCTTCCGCACCTTGAGAAAGTCATTCAAGTGGACGGATGAGTGTCAAAAGGCATTTAAGGACCTAAAGAAATACCTGGCCTCTCCACCGCTTCTCAGCCCAGCTGAACCAGGGGAAGAGCTCTACCTATACTTAACAGTTTCACAAGCAGCGGTCAGCGCGGCCTTAATAAGGGAAGAACGAGGAACTCAACTACCCGTCTATTTCATAAGCAGGGGATTCCGGGGGGCTGAAGAAAGATACCCCCAGATGGAGAAGCTGGCCTTCGCACTTGTAACTTCAGCTCGAAAGCTCAAGCCTTATTTCCAGACACATACTATTGTGGTCCTGACGGATCAACCCCTGAAGAGAGCCATGAGCAGCCCTGAAGCTGCTAGACGAATGGCTTTGTGGGCAATAGAAATAAGCGAGTTTGATATACAGTATCGCCCGCGAACTGCAATAAAGGGCCAAGCCGTGGCAGACTTTATCGCCGAGTATACCCCGTTGAAAGATAAGGGGGCAGACACACTCGGAGAATGGAGCATCCACACGGACGGGTCTTTGAACAGGCAAGCTGGAGGAGTTGGAGTGGTAATTCAAACCCCGGACGGGGACAAAATCGAATGTATGATCCTATTAGATTACGCAACCACAAACAACGAGGCCGAGTATGAGGCATTAGTGGCTGGATTGGACCTCGCGGCAGCAGCAGATGCTGAAGTCATGGTCGTACATTGCGACTCTCAGGTAATCACGAGTCAAATTAACGGCATTTACGAGTGCAAAAATGAAAGGATGAAGAAGTACCTAGAAAAGGTAAAGAATCGGATCGACGGCCTCAAAGTGCGATTCATTCAAATCCCAAGGGAGGAGAATGAATGCGCCGACCGTCTGGCAAGGGCAGCCTCAGCAGAGCCTATGCTAGTCCCTGATCAAGTATTGTCATTTATCCAAACGTCCTCAATTATTGACGACGAAGTAGAAGTGCATGAAGTGAATTCTGAGAATGATTGGACCACGCCATTATTAGCCAACCTGAGGACAGGGGCGCTACCAGACGGAAAAGAAGCAGCCCGAAAACTGAGAGTCCAAGCCTCACGGTTCGTACTAATCAAAAACATTCTGTACAAAAGGGGATTTTCACGACCGTATCTGAGGTGTTTAAATCACGACGAGGCGGACTACGTAATGAGGGAAGTTCATGAGGGTATCTGTGGAAACCACTCAGGTGCACGATCTTTAGTGTACAAATTGATCCGAGCGGGGTACTACTGGCCTACAATGCAGAAGGACGCGCAAGGCTATGTCAAGAGGTGTGACAAATGCCAGAGATTCAGCAATCTAATAAGGCAACCAACCGAGGAGATGACATCCGTAACGGCCCCCTAGCCGTTCGCCCAATGGGGACTAGACATCATGAGCCCCTTCCCGACCGCGGCAAAGCAACTAAAATTCCTGGTGGTTGGTATTGACTACTTCACAAAGTGGGTGGAAGCAAAGGCCCTGGCCACCATCACGGAGAAAAACATTCGAAGTTTTGTTTGGAAAAATATTATCTGTAGGTACGGGATACCAAGAGTGCTTGTCTCCGACAATGGAAAGCAGTTCGACAACAGCGCATTCAGGAACTTCTGTTCGGAGCTGGGTATCAAGAACAATTATTCCTCCCCCGCACACCCTCAGGCCAACGGACAAGTCGAAGTTACAAACCGAACCTTGCTCAAGATTATCAAGGCCCGGCTCGATGGGGCAAAGGGCATCTGGCCTGACGAACTACCAAGCATCTTGTGGGCATATCGTACAACTGTAAGGGTACCTACAGGAGAAATGCCGTTTCGGCTAGCATATGGGACTGATGCGGTCATACCAGCAGAGGTAGGGCTTACAAGCTATCGCGTGGAGAATTACAGCGAGGATAACAACGAAGAAGCCATGCGACTCCAACTAGACTTGGTGGACGAAGTCCGTACTACGGCAGAACAGAGGTTAGCGCGATACCAGAACCTGATGGCAAAATACTACAACTCAAATGTCAGACGGAGAGACTTTCAGATCGGTGATCTTGTGCTGAGAAAAGTAATGGGAGCTGCTAGAGACCCCTCTCAAGGAAAGCTCGGCCCCAACTGAGAAGGACCATACAGGATCTCTTCATGGCAAAGAAAAGGGACCTACCACCTTGAAACTCTGGACGGGCAGAAGCTGCATCACCCGTGGAACACAGAGCATCTACGGAGATACTACCAGTAGAGGCGACGACTTGAAGAACAACACCTATCATTTTACTCTTAGATTTACTGATTACTTTTAAGCTTCCGCTACAATAAGCCCAACGGACACGTTTTTTACTTTGGTTTTGCTACAATATGTTTTTAAGCCCAAGGGGGCAAGTACTTTTCAACAAATGAATGATTTTTTATGTTCACCTACATGCACTATTCAAAGTCTTAAGTCCGCAATATAGACGGACAAACCCCAGGAGGGTTAAAATTTTATCAGTCCAAAAAGTGGACGGACAAAGCCCACAAAGTGGACGGATATCCCCAGAATGGATAAAGTCTTAAGTCCGCAATACAGACGGACAAACCCCAAGAGGGTTAAAATCTTATCGAGTCCAAAAAATGGACGGACAAAGCCCACAAAGTGGACGGATATCCCCAGGGGGATAGAGTCTTAAGTCCGCAATACAGACGGACAAACCCCAAGAGGGTTAAAATTTTATCAAGTCCAAAAAATGGACGGACAAAACCCACAAAGTGGACGGATATCCCCAGGAGGGATAAAGTCTTAAGTCCGCAATATAGACGGACTAACCCCAAGAGGGTTAAAATTTTATCAAGTCCAAAAAGTGGACGGACAAAACCCACAAAGTGGAAGGATGTCCCCAGGCGGGGTAGAATCTTAAATCCACAAACAAGACGGATAACCCCAAGAGGGTCGAAAATTTTAGTCTATATGTGGACGGAGAAAATCCGTAAGGTAGACGGGTCATCCCAAGAGGATGAAAATCTAAGTCCTATGAAGGGCAAATAAAAACCTAGTCTGCATGACGGGCAGATCTTCCCAAGGGGATGAAAATCCTCGTAGGAAGGATGAATAAAAACTTAGTCCAAACACGGTGGACAGGTACTACAAAATCCACTAAATAGACAGTTAAAAATCAATTGTCCTACGAGTCCATAATGTGGACGGATGTCCCTGGAAGAGAATATTAAATCATTAACGTAGACAAACGACCCCAAGGGGGTTAAAAATTGATTGTCCACAAAAATGACGGACAAGCACAATTGAGTAAAACAGTTGATAAAGTCCACAATTTGGACGGACTTCCCAGAGTTTTTAAAACCCTGCAAACCTAAAAATTTGAACGGAGTCCACCACCTGAACGGACTACCCAAGATGTTTAGAAAAATAAAACGACCTCAAAAAGGACAGATTTAAGAAGACGTCATCAAACGAGACGATGTTTTCCTCAGTACGACGGACGTAAGGATGAACGATAAAATTCATTAACCAAATCAAATAAAGTCAACAGATGAAAACATATTATATATGCCAAAAGAATAAGAAACTACTGACGGACAAAGTACCCATTGAGGGAAATGTTTAATAAAAAGAGGACGAGTATATAAATTGTTCCCCAAATACTTTTACATATCAAAAAATTGAAATGAAAGGCAAAGTAAAAATTAAACTACGATGGGTGTCTCCTTCTCTTCTTCACGGCTGGTTTTACTGTCCTTAGGTCCGCTCTCTTCGGCTGGTTGATCAACACGAGCACTTTCACCGTCCTTGGGATCACTTTGAAGGATTTGTTGATCTCCAGGAGCTTTGACGGGCGGGTTCTCTTCAAAGAGTTCGTTCGTATTTTCAGAATCGGCAGGACGGGTAGAAGTAAGTTCTTGAGCATTAACATTGACGGACGAAATGTCAAAATCCGGATGTAATGCCTTCACCTGACGGATAGCCTCGTCAAACCCGTCATTGAAAGAATCTCCAAGCTCCGACAATAGGGCATCTGAATCACGGTACTCTTGGACAGCAGTTTCCTTTGCCAGCCGGATTTCTTTCTCTTTGTCTTGAAGGACTATCCTCAGTTCTTCCGTCAGCTTAAAAAGCTCGTTCCTTTCCTTCTCAAGCAGTTTAAACTTTCTCTCCTGGGCGACCTTCCAAGCCCTTAGCTCTAAAAGCTCCTCCTCCGTCATCTTGGCTTTATCCCGAAGACGGTCCAGGGTCGTCTCATGATTAAGACACCGTCCCATGAGTCCCTTCACCATGACCATGGTTTGAAATATTGAAAAATTCAAAAGAATCAAAAATAGTAAGACGGATAAAGAGTAAACATGACGTGGACGGGCCTTACCTGAGCAATGCTAAATAAACTTGTCTCACCCATAGCATCCGTCGAGTGATTACCCAGGTCTTCGTAATCCTCGGAGGTGAGAATGGAAGATAGCTTGTCCAAAGCATAACTGGGGTCATCCCGGAGAAAGGGAGGTGGTTTCTTAAGGTCGGAGGATGGACCCTTCATCAGCCCTTTACCAGCCCCGTGCTTGGTTGGGGTGACCGGTCTTGGCACCTTCAGCCATAAGCCCCACGACGGGCTCCAAAGGGACCTTAGGCTTCTTAGGAGGACCGTCTCCCTTGGACGGCTGCTTTCTTTTTGCTGAAACCGTTGCCTCCTTCGGTTCCGTGACATTGGCCGTCCTGTTCTTTGCGGCGTTAGACCGTATAAGTGCCCTTCTCTTGGCAATATCCATTTCTGTAAACATGAACGGATAAAGTGAGCTTCATAAAACAAAAATGTTCAAACAGGAAGTAAATGACGGACATACGCTGACGGATCCTCTTTTCGTATTTAATTGCTTGTGGTGAAGGTACGGGCCCGTCACAGTACCAACAAATTGTATCAAGGTTTACCAATTTAGCCCAAGTCCTTTCGTCCGGCATAGTCTTGTTGAAAATTTTTTCAAGGAAACTGAACTCCTCGACACTGACTTGCGGGCGTTGTCGGACTGCATATAAACAGGACGGTTAGAAAAATTTCGAAATATGTTGAACGGTTAAAATAAAGGATCCTCACACTAGGACGGACACATACCATTCTCAGATAGTATACCCCATGTTGTATCGACAGGCATGTGATCTGTCTCTCCTGGATGGCACATCCATCCGTCACCCTCTAAGAAAAAGTAACGACTCTTCCAGTCTCGGTTGGAGTCTGGGGTTTCGTATATGACCTTTAGCAGTGAGCTCCTAGGTACAAAACTGTATATACCCCTAGATTTATCAATTTCATCTGGACGGTAGCAATGTAAAAACTCTCTTACCGTCAACCTCCTAGCTCCGTCCGACGTAACCCCGTACAGAATCTCCATCGCAATAAAGACTCTCCAGGCGTTTTGGGATATTTGGTTGACGGACAAACCCAAATACTTTAACAGCTCACGATGAAGGGAGCTCAGTGGGAATCTGAGTCCAGCCTTCAACATTTGCTCATATATTCCGACACCGTCCACCCCTTCATAGTAACATTTCTCTGATTTGTAAGTTAGATGGATTGGAATATGATCAGGAATCTGATAGTTGTCCCTGAGAGTCTTGAAGTGGTTCTCTTTAATGGTTGATATAAAATCATTAACCGTCCACTCCGGAAGCATGATAAACTCCTTTGGTCCATCGGCCCCTACAACGGATTCTAATTGTTGCTCCTCGCTACCGTCAAAATCTACATCAACCAATTCCATATCCTCATTTGTTGAGGACGGAGAAGAGGCGGACGGACTCCTATCGTCGCTAGTACTGCCTAGGTCTTTATGGCCTGATGGGTATACATCCTCATAGCCCGCCCCATCACGGACAAACGATTAATTACTCGACGCACTAGACATTGCCTAAACTTAAGACTGACTCCTCTATAAATAGGTGACGGATGTATGAAGTGAGGTATAAAAAGTCTGACGGATGAACTAAATGACAAAAAGTACTTACCCATCAGAATAATGTGAACGGAGAAAATTTGACGATGACGGATGCGAATATCTAGGCAGCGATGTCTGACAAGGATGACGGATTGAGCTCTGATCGAAGTATTTCTAAGCAAAGATGGGAAATGAGGGGTGAAGGCTCGATATTTATAAAGAGATTACACGGGAGACGAGGCGACGCCTCGATCCAAAACAACGCCCACATAGTGACGCGTGTCATTGTGTCAGGTTTAAATTATGCTTGTGGAAACCATTTACTCATGGAGTATTTTGACCGTCATAACTCTTACCCATCATTATTTTTACTCGCCATACATATTGATCGTTATGCCTGTTTCCCGTCATGCCCAAGCCGTCTATTGTCACCCCGCGAGCCCTATAAATTCTGACGGACTCACGGTGTGAGGGGGCAACTGAAGAGGATAAGATTTAGAAGTGATGGGCCTGACGGGCCATCTTCCTGACGGCCCATCCCTTGTGGGCCGAGGCTAAATGGGCCGAATATCCGTAGCACCTTAGAAGAATTCTAATACAAAGTGGAGTTCTAGAAGATGCCCCATTAATGGGTCTCTCTATAAGGAAACACCTTGACAATTACGTTTAGTGTCCTACAAGGAAAGGATTCCGCAATCTCCGCTCATAAAAATTCCTATAAGGAAAAGACTTCTACTCCAAGAAGGAGAGGTTAACTTTCGACTACTATAAAAGCCTCGATACCTTCACAAATCAAGGTACGCATAATTTTACCCTCTCTAGCACTCTAGAATTGTGAGAATAAATTTTCTGACTTAACCTTCGGAGCGTATTTGGCCGGCACCACACCGGTGCTCTTCGCAAGGTTTTCTCTTCTCTCTGTTGTGTAGGTTCATACTCGTGCGCGTAGGTATCGTGTGACTCATTGGTAAAAATCTTGACTTCATCAAAAATGATGGTACAAAATTAGAGAGTAATTAAAATCTAATTTGAATTCTTGATTGAACTTTCATTTTAATATATTATATATGATTTTTGTGTTATTATATATCTATTATTTAGATTTATTTTAAAGAGAAGATGGAAAGATTTTTTTATTAAATATAAATGATGAAAGACTTTTTAAGTGAGATAAAGAGAAAAAAAAATGTATATAGATTTCTTAAATTTTAGCAAGATAAACACTTTTTTAAAAGGAAAATAAATTTTCATTAAATAAATTTTATTTTGTATATATTTTTGGTTGCTACATAACACATAAGTATAGTATTATATTTTAGGATTAAGATTATGTTGGTTTTTTTCTTTTTCTTTTTTTCTTGGGCTTTATTCAATTGCCTAAATTGCTTAATGTATAAGTTAAGCCAACCCAGGTTATAACCTAACAAAAACATATTAAATTGAAAACTGAAAACTGAAAACACTGTAGCAAAATAATATTTAAATGTGTGAATAGTACCGTGAGACCCATTTTTAATGAAAAAGTTGTTGAAAAGTGAAAATTGTAAGTCCGTGAACAGTAAAAATTTGGAAAAAAGTCACATGTTGCAGCTACTATTCAATGAACTAACAGTGATGAACAGTAAAAAAATTATCTGAGAAAGTTGAAAAGTATAAAAAAAAAAAAAAAAAAAGTCTGCAAAACGCAAACGCGTCTAGGAAGCGCGCAAACGCACACTAAGATTCATTTTTAACTAGAGTTTTTGGCCTATAGAAGGTTGACCAGCGCTTTTGGCCTCTAAAAGTTAAAAAGTACTTATAGACTCCGTCAACAATACATAAAACCCAAAAAAAAAATAAACTATCCAAAATAAATAAATTTTCACTGAAACGTGCAAAATGCGCTTCATTTTCACTGAAACGTGCAAAATGCGATTCATTTTTAACCAGCGTTTTTAGCCTACAGAAAGATGACACGCAATAGCAACAGTGGCATAAAGTTCAGTGTGGGGTTTAGTTCTCAGAGTGTCACAAGTCACAAGAAGCCACTGCATGTTACAGTAACTTGTATAAATACCCAAAGGCCTCCATCAGAGCTCTCACCCAACCAATTCCAACGATTTCTTGAATTCATTTGATCACAAAAACACCTCCTCCTCCATTTCCATCGCATCTTTTCATCTTTAAAGTTTTCTTTGATCTAAATATTCAAATGGACTTGATGGGTTACCCAAATAGACCAGGTCATGGGGCTGGGGGTGCATATGGCAGATATCCACCTTCAGCTGCATCGGCTTATGGCAGTGTGTACCCACCTGCTCCTCCTTATGGTGGCGGATACCCACCTGCTCATGCTTATGGTGGGTACCCACCTGCGCCTGCTTATGGAGGATATCCACCTCCACCTGGACCGGCTTATGGCAGTGGGTACCCACCTGCGTCGGCTTATGGCGGATATCCACCTCCACCTGCTCATGCTTATGGTGGGTACCCACCTGCGCCGGCTTATGGCGGGTATCAGAATCGTCCTATCATTCCCGGAATTGTGGAGGCTGGGATTGAAGCGCTGGCCATAGGTTTGGACATCTATAATTTGTTTGGTGATGGCCGGTAGTGGTTTCAAGCTTTGTATTTTCTTTTCAAAAGTATGCAATTTGATTGTTGGTTATGAATATAGAAGTATGGTTTTGTGTTTGTAACTTCTGTTCCCAAGATTGTTATTTGATTTTTAGTTATAAAAATAGAAATATGGGTTTGTGTAGAGATATATTGGGCTCTAAAGTTGTCTTTAGGATGTTGTTTTTGAGAAACAGGATACCATTCAGCTTCTCTAAAGGTAACATTCATCTTTTAATTTGTGTTTTGGCCTTTGAAGAAAACTTATTTTATTAGGAGAAAAGAAAAACTGAAAAAAGAAGTATATATATGGGGATTTGCACACATTTTATTCTTTTTGCAAATTTAATTATTTAGAAAGAGTTCACACTGTTTATTCATTTTGTTTATTATGGATGTTCTCAAATAAATTTCTGATATTGAATCCCTGTTATGTGAAGGGAAATGATGCTAACAATTTCATATGGAAGAGATATTGACTTATGTTGGCTTGATTCTGGGGATTTGTTTTCCTTTTCAATTTATTGTTGTTGTGGTAATTGCTATCAATTTAGGATTTAATTTTAGGGTTTAAATTTTATAAGGATTCTGTGTAAAACCTCATATCTACACCCTTCAATTATAACTCTTCTAGTATTTTTAAGTGAAAAATTAGGTAATACACATTAAAAATACTATCACTGCTGGAAAAGAAAAAAAAAACTACGATATCCACCATTGCCGTGCACCACCACTACCACTGCTGGTATTTCTTTCTGTAATTTGTAGCTTCTATAGTTTCAAAAATAAATGTGACAAATGTGGTTTGGTTGAAGGAGATTAAAAGCTTGTAAGTTTGGACAGATTAAGTTGTTATATGTATTGGATTTCCACTAGGTTTTTGGGTGGGAGTGTGGAACGTGGTGATCTTGGTTGATGGGTGAAGAAAAGGGTCTTCAAGGTTTTTTTTTTAATTTTATTTTTTTTATGTTGGTTGAGCTCCGGTGGAACAATGCTGGATATCTTGCACTAGATTTTAAGGGTAAATTTTACCAGGGTTAATATCACTAAACTTTAGTTGTGTTTAATAAAAAAAAAAAAAGAATATTTGGTAGAATTTAAACTCCATATTACCCCAAAAAAAAAAAAAGAATTTAATTAAATGACTCGTTCGCATTGGCCGTCTTCATTTATGTAGACGTGACTTAATTTTAGACTTTTCTTCTTGTTTTGGACACATACTAAGTTTATGTAATATAGTATATAGTTTACTAATATAGTCTTTAAAAAGTAAGAAATAGACTAATAAGCTACAAAAAGCCAAGTTAGCTTGAGCTTAATTGGACTCGAGTTGATGAGCTCCTTTGTTTGGATAGAATTAATTTGCACGCAATACACTGGTATGAGAATGTAACAATGTAAATGTAACAATGTAAATACACTGGTATAACAATTTGCACGCATAGTTATAATAACAATGTAAATTTATATAGTTACTTTAATACATGTATTTTGCAACTGATGTGGATGTATTTTGTGGTTGATCGGGCAAATCTAAGATTTTATACTATTTTACAACATCTAATTTAAATACTTTTATAATAAAATCAATGTTAGATTGTAGGGGAAGGAGGATAAGAGTTTTGGAAGAGATGACCCAAATATAAATTAATAGAAAATAATATTGTGGGGCCCAAAGATTTGGAAACCCCGGACCGTTCCATATCGGGCGCAAGGCCCATGCCGAGGATAAGGCAACATCCGAGGATGAGCGGGGAAGGCCCAAACTGCCAAGGAGAATCGCCGAGGACGACAATGTCCTTAGCCGGCCGACATTGAAGAGAGGAAGCTGTTTTCCACACATTAAATATGTGCTGCTGACACTCTGACCACATTAATGAAGAATTGACTATTGAACAGCGATATCTTGGTTACTTCAACTAACAGAAAGCCTGTGAAGGCGGTTGATGGGACAAGCCCTCAGACGCAGGTTTAGATGACCAACAAGTGGACGGCAGAGATCAACTGAACAATACTATATAATAGAATGAATCCCCAAGGGTTAGGGGGGTCTTTTCAGGGTGTTCAAGGGCAACCCCTATATTCATTAGTAACCGGGGAAGAACTCCTCGGACTGGGCCGAGGACGAACTTTTCTTTAGAACATTTAGCCAAATTTCCCCCAACGATCCTGTAAACCCGCACCAACCGCACCAACTGTTGTGTTTTTCGCTAATGCCTAGTCTTTCTATCCACTCTCTATAAATTATGGTATGGGGTTACCTGGGCTTGGGTCCACTCATCCCCAGAAGGGAAGTGCCCGAACCGGGTCCCTACAATTAGCGCCGTCTGTGGGGAGGACTTGAGGATTAACGAGTGCGATGGGGGGTGCGGAAGGATCAATAACAACGCTTCCTTCAAGTTCACAAAAAAAAAAAAAAAAAAAACAAACAAACAAACAACGGCAACGTACTCATTTAGAAGGCAATCATCATACAGAAATAAAAGATGCAAGAAGTAAAAGAAACAAAATGGGGCTACTTCTTTATTAAGTAAAGAAAAATTACATTATACAACAAATGCTTAGGCATGCTTGTTCTAAAATTAACTACAAAGGTAAATGCCTAGGCAGGCTTGTGTTGAAGCTAAAAGGAAAGAAAAGAAAAGAGAGGCCTAGGCAGGTTTGTTTTAAAGCCAAGCCAAGTATGGAGGGAGAGGTGGAGACAGGCCTATTTTAAGGCCGTCCACAACTCCCCAACCAACACTTGCAGCGCCTTGAAAGAGAAGGAAGAAGAAGGCGCGGCGCCTGATGGTCCCATCTCAAAGTTTCTCCTGGTTTCCCTCCCAGTCCCTCGACGACCGGGAGCCGGCGAATCACTACCAGCTTGGAGGGTCAGTAGATCCGCACGCGGAGGAGGGACGTTATGTTCCTTTTGTATCTCCCTCCAAACTGCAAGAGGAGTCTTTTCTCTGGCTAAGTTGAAAAGAATGAGGATCTTCGGCCTCTGTTTATTCCGCCTCCATTGTGTCGTCCAGGATCGGGGTGGCATCATCGGCTCCTGAAGGGGGCTCGGCTTTCTTAACACCGCCCTTTTCCAGGGCCACTCCATCCCCTCAAGCACCAATCACTATTTTGGCAAGTGTTTGTGAATACCCCTTTTGAACCCAAGTATTTGTGAAATTTGAAGAAAATACTACCCCAAAATGCCTTATATAGAAGGTAGGAGCTGGTGAAAGCCAGCCCGCACAGAATCCTAAGAAAGAATTACCGGAGGTATTAACTCCGCCTAATTTCCAAAGAACTCACCAATCGCTGGATCCTCGTAAATCCGCAAGGATATTAATGTGGAGGCGCCTCGCGCACCGAAGCGTCAAGCGCGTTACTCGAATAGCCCAAAAGACGCCTCGTAATTGGAAGTGGCGCGTCGGACGAAAGATTTAGACCGAAGAAAGGTCCCCCTTCGGCGGAGTATGCTCAAGGCCACTATCACCCTAAGGGCAGACTCCCCAACGCTGAGGATGAGCTCCCCCGCTCCAACTACTTAAAGAAGAACTAAGTACTAGACAGAACCAAGGTCTTGCATAGTCCTCGGACTCAAACCTATGGGGAAACTAGTTACTTCAGAAGACAAGTGTTAGACAAAACCAAGGTTTTGCATAATCCTCGGACTCAAGCTTATGGGGAAACTAACTACTAAAGAAGAACTAAGTGCTAGACAGAACCAGGGTCATGCATGGTCCTCGGACTCAAACCTATGGGGAAACTAGTTACTTCAGAAGATAAGTACTAGACAGAACCAATGTCTTGCATAGTCCTCGAACTCAAACCTATGGGGAAATTAGTTACTTCAGAAGAACTAAGTGTTAGACAGAACCAAGGCCTTGCATAGTTCTCGGACTCAAGCCTATGGGGAAACTAACTACTTCAGAAGAACTAAGTACTAGACAGAACCAAGGTCTTGCATAGTCCTCGAACTCAAACCTATGGGGAAACTAGTTACTTCAGAAGAACTAAGTGTTAGACAGAACCAAGGCCTTGCATAGTTCTCGGACTCAAGCCTATGGGGAAACTAACTACTTCAGAAGAACTAAGTACTAGACAGAACTAAGGTCTTGCATAGTCCTTGGACTCAAACCTATGGGGAAACTAGTTACTTTAGAAGACAAGTGTTAGACAGAACTAAAGTCTTGCATGGTCCTCGGACTCAAGCCTATGGGGAAACTAACTACTCAAGAAGAACTAAGTGCTAAACAGAACCAAGGTCTTGCATAGTTCTCGGACTCAAACCTATGGAAAAACTAGTTACTTCAGAAGACAAGTGTTAGACAGAACCAACGCCTTACATGGTCCTCGGACTCAGGCCTATGGGGAAACTAACTACTTAAAGAAGAACTAAGTACTAGACGGAACCAAGGCCTTGTATGGTCCTCGGACTCAAGCCTATGGGGAAACTAGTTACTTCAGAAGAACTAAGTACTAGACAGAACCAAGGCCTTGCATGGTCCTCGAACTCAAACCTATGGGAAAACTAGTTATTTCAGAAGATAAGTGTTAGACAGAACCAAGGTCTTACATAGTCCTCGGACTCAAACCTATGGGGAAACTAGTTACTTCAGAAGACAAGTGTTAGACAGAACTAAGACCTTGCATGGTCCTCGGACTCAAGCTTAAGGGGAAACTAATTACTCAAGGAGAACTAAGTGCTAGACAGAACCAAGGTCTTGCATAGTCCTCGAACTCAAACTTATGGGGAAACTAATTACTCAAGAAGAACTAAATGCTAGACGGAACAAAGGTCTTGCAGAGTCCTCGGACTCAAACTTATGGGGAAACTAGTTACTTCAGAAGAACTAAGTACTAGACAGAACTAAGGTCTTGCATGGTCCACGGACTCAAACCTTTGGGGAAACTAGTCACTTTAGGAGGATCTAAGAACTAGACAGAACTAGGGTCCTGTACTGTCCGCGGACCCAAACCTACGGCGAAGCTGACCACTTAGGTTCTAATAATGAGCACTGCAGAGGATGGTGACCTTTCCTACAATGGAATCTCAAGACCAAGCACACGAGCATCACTTAAAGCATCGATGCGGTCGACTAAAGTGCACTTAAAGACAAGATTGTACAAGTAAAAAAAAAATGATGATAATACAAACATGACGAATAAGAGAAAATAAAATATAAACTTCACTGAGTCTTTAAAGAGTTACATGAGGCGAAAGTGCCATTACAATGTTTAAAAAGAAAAAAGAAAAGAAAGAAAGAGACAAAATAAACAAGGCGAAGGCGCAATGGAGGATCATTCCTTTATCTCCGTCTCAACTCCTCCCTCAGGGGGTTGGGCAGAGGAGGTCTCGGGGTCCTGATAACCCTCGCTTGGGATCACAGCTTGGGGAGGGTCAGCTGGGTGAGATATCTCCCCAACATGAGGGGTTTGGACATCAGCTAAGGGGTCCGTAGCCTCCCAAGGCACATCCGCAGTGGGACCCTTACTTGTCTCCATGGCCCTAGGAGGATCAGCTTCCTTTGCAGGCTCATTTGAAGTAGTAGCAGCCTGTGCATCCTTACCAGGAACAGCTCCAACTCCCTCAGTAGCCACCTCGATCTCAGAGCTTGAAAGGGCAGCCTCGCGGATGGCAAGGGAATAATATACATTCTCCACCTACTACAGGTCTGACGAGGCCTCAACCCCAGCTTGTTTAAGGGCCTCATTCCAAACCTGGGAGCAGTAAAGTCTGCATACCCTAGGCACTTGGGCTATAAGGTTGTCTTCTGTCTCAGCTACCCCTGACTCATAGGCCTCCTGCGCGGCCTTGCCTTTAGAGGCCTCAGCCTCGGCCCTGGCAGACTCAGCCTCTTCCTTGGCTTTCAGAGCCTCACCCCTGACAGACTCCGCAGCGCCTCTGGCCCCCTCCGCCTCAAGCACCTTCTTTTCCAGAGTCACGACCTCTTCTTTGGCGACCCTCAGCTGATCCTCTGCCTTGAGCAGACGCTTCGTTTGATCTAGGGCCAGCTTTTCAGCAACAGTAAGGGCCGACTCGGCAATGTCTCGAGCCCTCTTCATCTCCTCCAACTCCCCCATCACGTTTGAAAAATCAGCCTTGAAGGCGTTGAGGGTCCGCACAGTGTCTAGCAACTTGTTACACTCCGAGCCCGCAGTCTTGCTCTGGCTACTGGCTATATCCTCCAACCTAAAGGTAGTCTGGATAGCCTGCCAATTAAAACCAATACGCAACAGATAAGGAACCAAGAAACTGGGAGTCAAGAGAATCACAAGCGATCAGGAAACTTACCATACCCAAGTATTGTCTGAGGCCAAGGAAGACCTCCTTACTCCTTAGAGCCTCCAGTTGGGCCATGTCCGCAGGGAGTAGCAAGGACCTCCCCAATGCATCAGCCACGAGCGCACCCTCGCCCCCTTAAGGGTCCCTGAGGGAGACGTCGTCCATCAAGGGCTTTCCATGGAGCATAGGGGCAAAAAGCCAAGCCTGGGCCCCAGGCTGGATAGCGGCCTGCTTTTCCTGACCTCGGCGCCCTATCCTCAGCTGTTTTGATGGCTGCTGAGCGTCGCCATCACCTCGGGAAGGATCAGTCTCTTCGCCCCCCCTAGGCCTCTTGCCTTTGTCCTTCTTCTGTAGGGGACTGGTGGGCTTGGACCCAGATGGTGAACTCTGTTGGGGTGGGGGAGAAGGAAGCTTGGGAGGAGACTCCACTGGCGCGTCCTTCCCCGGCTGCCCCAGCAAGCTCACCTGAGGTCGCTTTTGGAAACTCATCTTCGATCGGGGAAAGGCTTCTTCGGATAAAAAGTCCGCTTCAACCAAGCTGGGATCACCCAAATCGCCAGAAGGGTCCTCAGGCAAATGGAATTGGTCAAACACGTCAAACTCGTCCTTGGACGGACCTGAGTCAGCAATTTCCTCTTCCTCTAGCTCTCCCCCTTCAGCCTCGACAACTTGAGCTGATAAAGAGGAACCCACCAACGGTACGCCCTCGGGAATGGGAGACCCTTCGAGGATCAGAAATCCGTGCTCGACTACGGTGATGTTATGCAACCGAGGATCTTTAGCTCGGATCACGTGCTTCGGAGCCGAGAACGATTTTTGAATTGTATCGTATCCTAGGATCTCGTGAGCGGCTCTAACCTGGTTGTCAGCTTTATTCACAAAGATCTCCGATCTCAGTACGGTCTGTAAATCCTTCTTGTTGACCAAGCCGAAGTGACGCTCAAAAGCGCGCGGATCTGCATAAAGGAAAGCAAGTTCCTGTAAAAAACCAAGAAAAGCGGAGCGCGAAAACACAAGAACTTAAACCCTCTCCTAGTCTGAATGCCTCACCTGGTGTACCCTCCACTATTGGACAATGAAGACCCTCGTGCCATTCTCCGGACATAATGAAGAAGTCTTTATTCAAACCTTTACTGGACTCAGGAAGGCACTGGATGAGCCGGACCCTGTCGTCCCTCGTCTTCATGTAAAAAGACTTCCCCTTCAAGCGCTGGAGGATGTAGCACCAGTTCACATCATTGTGGGTTAACCCCAGCCCCATCTTCTAATTCAGGGCATTCACACAGCCTAAGATCCTAAATACATTGATCGCACACTGAGTGGGAGATAAGTCAAAGTGCCTAAGATAATCCCTCATCACTAGCCCCATAGGAATTCTCATACCATCCTCCCGAAAGGCAATTATAGGAATCGCCATCTCACCCTCTTTTCTCCTTGTACTCCACTCCCCTTCTTCACAGTACCTCAAACCCACTGTATTGGGGATCTTACAATCAGTAATGAATTTGTCCATCACCTCCTCAGACTCAACTAACTTCTTAAATCTACCCATCTTAAAGAACTAACGAGGGGCTCAGGGAAAATGAAGGAGAGAGAAAAAAGAATAAGAGGACAAGGAACTCAGGCGGCAAAGTATGAACCAGAGAGAGAAGAAAACTTACAAAAATGAGGAAAAGCTCCTCGGGCAGGCTTTTTGTGCTAAAAGAAGTCGCAAGTACAGTTGGAGATGTGACCGAATTCAAAGTATGTGCGCAAGGTCTCTTGAATGCAAAAGTGAAAGGGCAAATCAGTTCGATTGGATATTTATACTCCCAATTAAAAGTAACCGCACAGGCTTTCCCGCCCATTAAGTCAGAAGAATCCCTACCGTCCATTTATCATCACACCGTTGAACGTAGGGGACACAGCGCCGCCAAAATCTAATGAAGGTGCGCTCAAGTATCGAAACGCCAGGAACGTCCCCTGGTTAGTTGAAAGGATTTTAATGCTGACAGGAGGACAAGATCCGTCAGGCCAGGGCAAGGACCGGAGGACATCAAAATCTTCCTCCCCGCCCGAGGAGCCGGGTAGTAGAATTTTGAGGGGCTATTGTGGGGCCCAAAGATTTGGCAACCCCGGCCCGTTGTATATCGGGCCCATGCCGAGGATAAGGCAGCATCCGAGGATGAGCGGGGAAGGCCCAAACTGCCAAGGAGAATCGCCGAGGACGACAATGTCCTCGGCTGGCCGACATTGAAGAGAGAAAGCTGTCATCCACACATTAAATATGCGCTGCTTACACTCTGACCACATTAATGAAGAATTGACCATTGAACAGCGATGCCTTGGTTACTTCAACTAACAAAAAGCCTGTGAAGACGGCTGATGGGACAAGCCCTCAGACACAGGTTCAGATGACTAACAAGTGGACGGCAGATATCAACTGAACAAGACTATATAATAGAATGAATCCCCAAGGGTTGGAGGGGGTCTTTTCGGGGTGTTCAAGGGCAACACCTATGTTCATTAGTAACCGGGGAAGAACTCCTCGGATTGGGCCGAGGGCGAACTTTTCCTTAGAACACCTAGCTAAATTTCCCCGAACTATCTTATAAACATGCACCAACTGTTATATCTTTCACTAATACCTAATCCTTTTATCCACTCTCTACAAATTTATTGTATGGAGTTACCTGAGCTTAGGACCACTCATCCCCAAGAGAGAAGTGCCCGAACCGGGTCCCTACAAATATATAGGGATAATTACACTTTACCCACTTGTGGTTTGCCTCTAATTCTATGTGCCTACCCGTGGTTTCAATTTTGACACTTTACCCACCTGTGGTTCTCACCGTTATTATGCCGTAACCCATCTCTGTTAAAAAAAAGGGGCAAATAAGTCTTTTTACACCCATTTTATGTCTCTCTCCTCCCAAAACAAGAAAAACAAAAAAGACAAGAGAAAAACAAGATTAAAATATGTATTAGTTTCTCATCATTCACAAACATGAAGAACATAAAAAAACATGAAGAACATACACTCAAAAAACTAATACAAATCAAATGAAGCAAAACAAACCCAGAACATTAGAATAGAGATATAAGAGAGGAAGGTTTCAAAGCCAAACAACAAACCCACCGGAAAAAATACAACGTCGTGAATAGTAGAATAAAACCCAGAACCGTGATTTGCTAGAATAAAAATCACAACAAACCCAAAACAGTAGAATGAAAATCATACCAAACCCAAAACAGTAGAATAAAAATCACAACAAACCAAGAACAGTACAACATCGTGATTTGCTGGGTACAATAGAAGTAAAACTCAGAACCCACGAAATCACCGGATCCGCCACCAGATCGGTCAACGATTTCCTACATCGAGCCCGGGTCTGATTGTGCAGGGCCTCCACACCACTGTGGTAGATCGAAGAGTGAGTTTGAGAGTTAGGTTCGAAAAGATCAGGTAGAGAAGTGGAGAGATGGTGGTGGCTGGGGTTTGCCGCAAAGGAGCTTGGAGCTGCAATTCTTTTAGATTTCGAAAGATCGAAGAGAGAGGGAGGTGTTTAGGCTGAGATTGGGTTAAGATAGAGATTCCAGTGAGAGGGAGGTTCGAGCTTGAGAACCACCATTTGAGGTGGTGTTGGAGTGGCGGAGATGAGCTGTGAGTGGTCGGCCATGGCTGGGTTTGGGGTTTGGAGAGAGATTGTTGAAGAAGAACAGGTGTGAGTGGTCAGCCATTGATTTTTTTTTTTCTTTGAACAAATTAGTAACCATTGTGGTGAAAGAGAGACAACAAGGCAAATATATATTTGTGAAGGTTGATTTGAGTTTGATTTTTCTGGGTCTATGTTCTTCATTTTCAAAATATGTGTGAGTTGAGAGAGAGGTTAATACCACTTATTGATCTTGTTTCTCGTGTGTTTTTAGTTGTATTTTGATAGATCTGTGGGTTGTACTTTGATGGTATTGCTTGATTTAATTTGTATTAGATTTCTGGGTGTATGTTCTTCATGTTAGTGAGTGAGTTTTGAGAGTAAGAGTGTTTTGATTCGTTTGGGGTTTGGTTTTTTACATATTCTGTGTTAGAGTAACGGCTGAGGGAGAGGTGGGTTACGGCACAATAACGGTGAGAACCACAGGTGGGTAAAGTGTCAAAATTGAAACCGCGGATAGGCACATAGAATTAGAGACAAACCACAGGTGGGTAAAGTGTAATTATCTCAAATATATATTCTCTTTTTCTCACCTATTGGGGGGCCTAGGCCCATTTGGGCCCCACCTAGCTAGGCCCATCCCAGTTGAAAATAAATGAAATATAAATATTCTTATTTTGGAGTAATATTAGAAGGAATGAAACCAATAATTTTATAACAGCATTACTATTATATTCATATTTTAAAATAAATGTATGACTGTATAGAGGTATTTGGAGAGTTTTTGTGAAAACTTAATTAATCTCAATTCAATTCTCTTTGATTCTTTCCAAATCTTGGGGTAGTAAAATTTTGAGGTTTTGAGTTTTAAGAGAGTATAGAGGAATGAATACTCCCTCTTATGGTCCTACTAATTTCATTTCCTCCTATTTAAACTTTCAAACAAAATAATGAAATAAATAGTTTTAAATAATGTTTTTCATTCCATACATTTTGAACCTCCCCCAAAATGGAGTGTTTAGAAAACCACTAATCAAGTGTTGTCTCCCAACTCAACGGGCGACAGGCAACCCAAATGCAATTAACTTAGAATTTAAAGGTCTTTCCATTTTGAGACATATCTTTTTCAATTGTAAAGCTTTCTAAATCTCATTATTTTTTTAGTACAACTTTTTTAATTAGCCCATTGTTCAAAAATTAGGAAAAAATAATAATAAGTTGTACTAGATAGGCCCTAATGGGTATCCGGACCCAACCTAACACTTGCGTGAGATTTTTCAAATGGGTTTGGATTCAAATTTTAAACGCCCTTGGGTTGACAAAGGATTTGAGTTTTAAATCTTGAATACTAATTAAACGCAACCTATTTATATATTTTAAATTTTAAATTACTAATAAAATTTTATTATTATTATTATTATTATTATTTTTTTACGGAAGACGATAGAAGTATATTAAAATGAAAAAAAGTACACGACAAACCCCGATAAAAAGTAAGTAAAAAGACAACCAACGCAGTGGCTAGCTACTACTGGGGGACAAAGAATAAAAAATACAAAGAAACGAGTATATTATATAAAAAAAATTTGTTATTATTATTATTGACATAAAAACAAGGATTTCTTATAATAAGTAAATATGTTTCTCTTTTAATATTATTTACTTTGGTATAATTTTTTTTTAAAAATTTGTTAAATAATATTTTAAATATTCAAATTTAGTTTAACTAACCTAAAGCGTGTTCATTCAACCCAACTCATAGTAAGATAAGTGGGTGGGTTTGAGGACAAATTATTAGGTCTACCAAGAAGACTGCTGAAATAGTCCTCTCTGACCTCTTAACCAATAAAATACTATTATTTATGCAAATGTGACATCATTTGGTGATTTTTATTTTTTATTCCTTATGCTGATTAGGAAGCCTACACATACATTTACATAGATGACATCATTTCATTAGTCAGGGTGGGCCACATCAGCAGTCCTCCCGGTATAAATAATAATTTCTTGGGTTTGAGACATGTTTAAAATTTTCAATTTTTTATTTATTTTATTTTTTGGTATTCCAAACCCCAAATAGAGCACCCACATTGGTGGAGCCAAATTTTTAACTTTTTGGCATCATAAAAAACTATTTTATCTGTTTTAACTTACAATTTTATAACACACCCAACATCAATGGTTCTATTTTTTTTAGCTACTTCATTTAAATATTATTTTTTTATTCTTCCTTGTCTCTTTCTCTCTCTTCTCAGATACAAAGCCTCTGCCACCACCACACCCTCTGCCACCACCACACTAACCAACCATACACATCTCTTGCCAGCCACCACCCACCACAACCTAACCACAAATCTTAGATTTGCCACCACCCACCACCATCAAATCCAAGAAACCCACCACCAAAATCCAGGAAATCCACACCTAAAATCAATCACCACCACCAAACCCGCGGCCAAACCCACACCCAAACCCACCACCACAAAATCCAAGAAACCCATCACCAAAATCCAAGAAACTCACACCCAAAATCAATCACCACCACAGCCAAAATTCACCAAACCTCGAAGATGGAGAGATAGAGAAAATAAGAAAGAGAAGTGAGAGAAAGAAAGAAAGAAAAAGAAGAAGAAAGAATTGGTGAAGAAAGAAAAAGAAAAAAGCAAATGGATGAACCCGAGAAAGAAAGAAAGAAAAAAAAAACAAAAAAACAAAAGAGAGAAAGATAAACCAGAGAGGAAAAAAAAAAGTGGGAGAAGAAAGAGAAAGAAGGAAAAGTAAGAGAGAGAAATAATAAATTTTTTTTTTTAACCTTTGAGCTACAGTGCACAGTCATCTTTGGCTGTGCACTGTAGATGGCTATGCACTGTAGCTGAGAAGCCATAATTTTTTGTTTTGGCTCCACCAATGGAGCGCTAATTTTGTAGTTGGTGGTGATAAAAATATCAATATGACTTTTTAGCACCACCAATAATAATGCTCTTATGTTACCGTTCTTATATAAACTTGGACACCTATAAGATTATAAGAGCATTCCCATTGGGACCGCCAAATGCTATATGTAAGGATGATTTAGCATTAAAGCTCCAAAACCACCCAACATTTGGACTTGCAAAATCTTACAATAATTAAAATTAAAGATGATTTATAAAACATGATGTTTCAACTTCTATACCTTATTCAAGTTTGGTCAAAATCAAACTACGAGTAAATTGAAAAGTACGACATTCAATCCACTACACTATTGATTTATGGGGTTTTTAGGATGTTTCATGAAAAGAGGGTGAAATCGTATGACCAAATATTGAGATATTACTTCCATATGTGTGTATATATACATATCAAACCACATGTAACCCTATGATGCAGAAAATTTTCGCAATTTTCCAGCCTAGAAGCAGGATCTAGCAGGTTCTAGAATTTAGACACATGTTTCGATCCGTTTAGTTCTCGTGAAAGTGAAAATAGAACAAAAAGAAAAGGAAAAATGTTCTAAAGTCTAAAGAACTTACGTACCTCGCTGATAAATAGCAGCTTTAATTACGAGGTAATCGTCCCTACTCCTTACACTCTGACGCTGCAAGCTGCAACAACAGGAAGAGACAGGAAGAGTTGCTAATAACACAAATAATATAAGATACGCTTCATTGCCACAGAAGAGTTTTTGCAGAATACTCATAATGAAGATACGCCATAGAATAGATGTAGCATTTGATGAGAGATTGAAGGTACGAAAATATAAATTGGACCTAATCTTTCTGAAATTTAATTAGGGACGGACCCAGATTTCAAGCTAAGAGGAGCTGGAGATAAGTGAAAAAAAAAATCAAAAAAATTTAAATACATATCCATATAGTATTAAAAAAACTTTCAATCAAGACAAATACACAAAAGTCATTGTTTCTTAATATATTAAGATGAAATCATCTACCAACAAAAGCAAAAGACACAAAACACTATTATTTCTTAATACACAGAACACTATTGTTTTTTTACATTTAAAAAAAAAAAAAAGATTTACATGGGCTGGGTTGATGATTCATGATTTTGGAGGGGCCCAAGTCTAAATTTTTTATTTTTTAACTAAAAATTAAACTACTAATTTTTTTTTTTTTTTTGGCGCAAGGGGCCTCGAGCCCCACACGCCCCCACCTAGGTCCGTCCCTGAATTTAATGGCATTTTGAGACATATAAATTGACCCGGCAAGGCATAGTCCAATTGACGAAACCTTGACTTAGTGACTGTTTGGATTGCGCTTGCGCCTAGGCGTTTGGGTGTTTTTCTATGGGTTCCGTGCACTATTCATAGGACCTGCAAATACGGATGTTAGCAAAAATAACTTTAAAACTGAATCCTACAGTACTATTCACACATTTAAAAATTATTTTGCTACAGTGTTTTCAGTTTTTAGTTTTTAGGAATAAGCGGTATCCAAACAAAATCTTAGTGATAATGTGAACATTGACTTGTTATTAGTTTCACAAAAAAACATTGACTTGTTATTATATATATAATTAGTGTCATTATATGGTGCTTCTGGGAAAGTGCAATGCCAATGATGAATATCCGAATAAATCTCAAGATGTAGGTTCCAGTACCAAAATATGGTCATCTTTATTTGGACAGTAGAGGGAGAAATGGATCATGTACTTCTAGTGTTTTATTAGAGACCATCATGGGGAACAGCTATCAAACTTGTTTTCATTTTTTTGATATTAACACCTCACGCCCTCATGAGGATCAACTATCAAAACTTGTTTTCATTTTTTGATCTCAGATCAAATACCACATTGTCATGGACACTGTAAAGCGAATCAAAGGTTTACAGCGGCAGTCTTGACTCATTATCTGTTAAAAAGTTATATTACTGTGTGAAAAAAAAAAAATATATATATATATATATATATACAAACACACACTTAGTTACTTTTTTATTTTTCTATTATTTTCTAAATGATTTACTAATACATAAAAATAGAGGAACAATTCTTAATGTTTCCAAAGAACATGGTCAAAGTTCGAATCTTCTTTTCTTACTTAATAATAATTTTTTTTTTTAAACACAAAGTTTTTCAATCTATTATGTAACGATTTATAAAACTATTCAAATATATCATTCAAATAAGTCATGTGACATTGAAAAAATCACGTGACTAAAAGTATAAGTGAATAGGTTTGAGTAATTTTTCTCCCAACCAGTTTGAAAATAAACTATGTCAATTAAACAAATAGAAATCTATACAATATATTATGGTGTCCAAACCTGACCCACACCCGCCGTACCGACCAAACTGCCCAGCCCCAACTGGATTCCAACCCGAACTGACACCCTCGTTAGTTAGCGACAAGTTTCTGCCTCCAAGAACCGACACCAATGGGTCGAGTTGTGGATTTTCTTCTCCAAAACTCGAGCTACCTGTCGTGACCAATGCTATATACAAAATCCGGCCAATTCCGGCAAGATCAAACTCAGATTCGGGGAGATCTGGCAAGATCTGGACCAGATTTAGTGAGTTTAGCCACATCCGGCCAAATTCTAGCAAATTTTGGCAATTTCAGTGCAGATTTCAGCTTGTTGCAAATTCGGTGAGTTTTTGCAGATTCTGGTCATTTCGGTATAGATTTCGGTGATTATATATATATATATATATATATTTTTTTTTTTTTTTTTTTTTTTGCAGATTTCAGTGACATTTGTAGACTCTGACAACTTTTTCCACCAACCAAACTCATCTGAGTACCACTTGAACTTGAAACCGACTCGACTGATTGATGTCGACAATCGGTTTCGGGTCCCTCTACCATCCACCCAACGCCAATGGGCCGAGTCCAAGTTAGGTATAAAACTGAACTGGCCCGACCCTTGGACAAGCCTACAATATATAATAATTGACTTGATCCATTGGTGAGCCTTGTTGTCCATGTCAGTAAGTTTTTGGGCTTATCACATGCATGGGACCAACATCAGCCCATCTCCTCCCGCTGATAAGATCTCCTTGTATTACATGCTTGCAAGCCATGAGTTCTTTGGGTTGCATTTCGTGGGGTATGGGTTTTGAATTTGCTCCATTTTTTTAAACAAGAACTTTCATAGGCCCAAAGATGTGCAAAAATTGTACACTAACACCAGTCTAGTAAATTGGGTTATTTCTACATATGTTCTTTTTTTTTTATTTATAAACTTTCTACATAGTTTCCTACTCCAGGCATGAGTCGTATGACTAATATTTTTACAATTGGTTTCTTTCAAATGGGCCAGTTTCATAAAATCATCTTAGTAACTGCGTAGATGCAGATGATGATTGGGATGAGAATGAACTCTGTTCTGTCAACACCACCGTACTCTATACGAGGAACAGTGACCATGATAAATCTGTGTTTAAACAAATATTCAAATTAATAGAATATTCAGAAATTTTATTCAAAAATAGAATTTAACGTGTTTATATTTAAAAATATCTAAAAAATAGGACACTTGAATTTTTCTTTTTACTAATTTTAAGTTTAAAATTAAAAGATGTAAAAAAAAAAAAATCTGTAAATAAATATCTGAAATTTAAGAAAAGTATGGTCATTTAATCAAAATTACTTAAGATTAAAAAATTAGACGGTTCAAAGAAAACCATGTGGTTTTCTTCTGAAACACCATTTGTTTCTGTCATTTTAATTGAGTATTTTTGCTAATCTGGTATTTCTTTCATAGTGGCCCGAATTTTCGTTCGTTCATTTGGCTTGATAGTTTAACCATCAGTCTAGTTGGTTTTGATAACTATGATCCTCTCCCCCTTTAAATAAAAAAGGACTTGTCTTTGTAGGAACCGTTTGTATTGAAGTTATTGTTCTAATATATCACCCATTCATATATATTTAAAAAAATGGGCTGATTTGTCTAAATCTTTTAGAGAGTTTCCCTCTTTTTTTGGAACACACAAAAAAAAAAAAAAATGGAAATTGGATAAATTTTGGGTTAGAATGGACATGGATAATATTGAAAGTTCTCTTGTTTTGAGAAACTTAATATTGAAATTTCATATATTGAATTTGTGCTTCAATTGTCTTAACAATACATTGACCCATACCAAATGTTGGTCAAAATGAACAATTAATGTATATCACTCAGACACTCACATGCATAGAGTTGGACCCATAGTCGTTGACGATGTTGCTATTGAGGTAGGAGAGAGGTTAATGTTTAATCTCTTAAGTAGTGTTTATTATATACACTTTATTACACACATATGATAAAACAACTAAAATAAGTCACAATTTCAATTGTTTTATTGTAACATGTGTATAATAAATAGCTTTTATCCTGAACTTTAATATACACCTGCCCTAACTTGTCTATCCAAATTTCCAAAGTTCTTGAATTTATTTTATCACAATATACCTCCTTTTATTCTTTCACCAATTCTTTGTATATATCTTTGAATTTTCTTTGATAAATAAATAAATAACAATAACAATGAGGTAGCATCGATCTGAATTATATGGAAAATTCACATGTCAAAATATTGAGCAAGTTCATCGCTGCACTGTCTTAGCATAATTCTTCTACTCTGGTACTCATTTGTAGTAATTCTTTCCAATTAATATATGCAAGTCTTTTTTTTTTTCCTTTTGTTTCCTGTGGTAAATTGAATGGAAGACCAAAAAAGAATGCGAATTGGCCTGTGAAGAACCCTAGTCTTTTTCTAAGTGCATATCTTATGCTTCCGATGAATACCAGATGTTCACTATTGTTGCTAAGGCTAGAGTTTCGGATGATAGGTTCAATTAGTTGTTTAATATTTCCATCATAGGATCATAGGTTCATTAGCAAGTGATCACTTGCTAATATCATTTTCATGTTCAAAGAGAGACTAGCATAGTTTTCCTGGTGACCTTTTTACCAGAATGGATGGTTGTAACGTGTGATTTTGGGGTTTGTACTTTGTATCAATCTGTCAGCCATTGTGGCCTTGGATTAAGATGCTCTAAAAATTCTTTGATAGAGTTTGTAATTAAAACCATTAATCATCTTCATTAATTCATTTTTCACTTTTTTTTTTTTTTAACCTTTGCACTTTGACTTTTGATATTTTCACTTTTTAAAATTCACTCTCAAAGGGGTAATTACTAATTACACCGTATTTTTCATCATGGATGGAGGAATGCCCACCATTCATTGAATCACAAGTGTTTAATGATGGTTTGTCCTTATCTTCTTATTAATAAAAATCCTGTATTTCTAATCCAAAAAAAAAAACTAATTACACCGTGTGGTATTCTTAGCCTTTGCTCAGAATTTTAATCCAGAAATTATTTATTAATTCATCATCCTTTAAGTAAATAAGATAAAATATAAAATAGTCCTAAAGTGTAATAAATAATATATATATATATATTAATAGGTAAAACTTAGAGAAAGTTCAATTCAAATTTGAAATTAAAATCTAATTTTGTGTCACATGTTGAAATTTATCTGAAGATCACATCATAATTATTCACTTAAATTTGTACCATATGTTCACTTAAATTTTTTAACCTTTGTATTAAATTAGTTAACGAGAATAAAATACTAAGGATTTAATACTAATGAACGGGTCATTCTACAGTACCTATCTTTTTTTTTTTTTTTTTGGGTACAGTACCCACTTATAAATCTAACCATTGATGTCATTTGTTTTGATCAGGCCGTTTATGTGATTTTAATGAATTACTGGTTACCAGTCAAGCAGGTAACAGATAAAACCAATCACAGTGAAAAAAAAGAAAAGAAAAACCAGACGTTTCTTTTGTCTCTCTCGCCGTCTCGCGTTCTCTCTCTCTACTTCTCTGCTACGTTCTTTTAATTCTGCTCCTTCTCATCGTTCTTGGCCGATCTTCACCTCGTCTTCATACAAATCTCAGGTCTTCATACATTTTCCCTGAATTTGTTGGCAAGATTTGGGTTTTTGAATGATGGGTTTAATGATTTATTTCAAGTGAAAGTGAGAGTAGGATAGGCCTTTTCTTTTCTTCATCCCTTCTCCCGTTTCCCTGAATTTATCGTCAAGATTTGGGCCTATTTGATTGGTTTTTTTTTTTTTTTCCTTTAGGAATTTTGGAACACAAGCATTAGTAATGTTGTGAAATCTGAATTGAAATTTCGTAATAGGCAGATTCAAATTGCAAATCAAGCCCCTTGCTTCGATTTTTCCCCAATGGAAACCCATGTGAAAATTTCCCATTGAAGAAAAACAAAGAAGAGAGGTCAGAAATCAACATGAACAAAGACAGCTCTCTTAAAGCAACTTCAAAATTTTCTGAGCAAAGCCAACTTCCTGTTATAAATGGTAAAGGTAATGGTCAATTGATGTATAAAAAGAAAAGGGTCGAAGAAGACACAACATGATTCAAGTGTTAAAAATGGGAAGCCATCAAGTGTGTTCAAGAGGAGAGTATTTTGCTTCTCAAAATCCTTTCCTGAGAATAGGGTAAGTTGTTAAAATTCATACTTCAATTTTGCAGGACAAGAACCATGGCCTTGGTATAATTATCACTATTTAGAAGTTCACTGATGTACCTCTGGTTACTAATGTGTATGTTAAATTGTAAATGTAGATGAAATGTACACTGGGTATTTTTAATAAATCTTGAAAATAGTATCTATGTCATTTGCAAAAAGAAAATTTGTGCACTGAACAGGACTTGGGATGTGAAACATGAACTTGTAGTCTTGTGAACCTGCCTGAAAGCTAAAACTAAAGGTCTTTGGTTGCTATGTTAAGAATTCTATATTTAATGGTAGAGAACATATTGCTTTAATATTAAACAATTTGGGTTTGGATTAGGCTTCTTAGTTCTTTCCATTAACTTGAATTATATGTGAGGTTTGGTGAACTAAGTCAATTTAGCTTTGTTAAGAAATTGTTTGATGAAATGTCTTTGTGAGTTGTGTATTTTAATGCATGAGTTTTTTTGTCTGAGATTTTTTAGCAACTAAAATATTATTGTGAAATTTTATGTCTATTGCATTTTCTAGTACTATTATCTAGTGAGGGATTGGGGTCCTAATGAAGGTTGATGGGGAAAATGGCTTAAACATTGCAGTTTGGTTTTTCCGGAACCATCATTTTATTCTGTTGGGCAATCAAGTTGCTAGCTAGTTTTATTTTGTGTGAGTAGTTAAGGATATGTGCTTTTAGCGCAGTCCATCTAGCCTTGGTCCTACTTGCCTATAGTAATTGAATTTGTTTCCCAATCTCTCTGAAGTATTGGAAGAAAGCTGGCTTTTTTACCTCTAGTGAATGGGTCCCATAAGAGACTATTTTTATGGCTTATAGATATATATACATTTATCTTTACTTTCTATTTCTGTTTTTGTTTGTGGGCCACAAACATAGGATCCCGTGCCTAGCATTAAACAACACCACACCCACCCCCCCCCCCCCCCCCCCCCCCCAAAAACAAAAAAAAAATCCTCTCTTATCATATTTGTTAGATATTTGGAATTTGGTTCCATTATGTTTGATGTTATTTGGCAAGAGTGAAATAGGCTAACGTTTGAGGATATGGAGAGTATAAGGAACTAGCAGTAGCTTCTAGCTTATTTTGTTGGGGACTCACAAATAGAGAGTCAATTCTAATGCTATTGAGTCTATCTTTTTGTACATAATCTTTTCTATTTTTTATAATTCCTTAGGCTACTTCTTGCCTTTCTTTGCATGATGTAGTCTCTTTTTAATAAATTTTTATTACTTATCAAAAATAATTGAGAAGCATGCTTTTTTTTTTTGTTAGTGGTTTGCTATTGGTTTGAAACACCCGTATGAGAAGGAAGAAACAAATAGCTCTTAATTCATTCAAAAGAACAAAAAAATAGGATAGTTAGTCATGATTTCATTTGGCAAAATTGCTGCAATAAGGCTCACTGCCACTTAAAAAAGTTAGTGAATTACTAAATGTTGAAACTACATGTTCATGAAATCTTGACATTGATCTAACACGTCTCCTAACTTTCAGGATATAGACCCATAACAGCTGCCATTAAAGACAATATGGATTCAAATGGTTTGTAAAATGAAGAGGAATGAATTTGTTAAAATGTGTCGATTAAAAGCATGTGAGATGAATGGACCTTTGCTCATTTTGCACATTTTCTTTTTGAATTAATCTTTAGGAATTGTGATGTTTTTGGTATGATGTTCATGTTCTTTTTTATTGCAGCATTTGCACCCATGAATGGAGGAACTGCTGCTGAGTTACCTGATACAAACTCCTGGAAGCAACCATTTTATGCTCAGAGATACTTTTCACATAGTGAACTTGACTGACAGGGCTGTGTATACCTAAATAAAGAAAAGGAGCAAGTTGAGACAATTTTCCTTCAGTTTTTCTCTCACTCTATTACTGCTGGTGTCAATGCTTTAGCCAAGATAGCAGCTGGAGCCTGCCCCATTACTGTAGCCGAATAGCCATAGCTTTTCTTCTTTTCTTTGTTGGATGTTGTGTAATTAGGTGTCATAGCTCTTCTTTTTTTTTTTTTTTTTTTGATGGGTCTTCTTCTTTTCTTTGTTGGATGTATGTGGAATTATATTTTTTTGGGGTAGCCAGAGGGGGGGGGGGGGGGGGGTGGGGTTGGTGAAATCTAATTGAAAACAAAATGTTCTCAGTGAAAAAGAGAGAAGTATTATGACATGTAAACTTTTGTTTAGTTGAGAAGAAAAATGAGAATGTAGTAAATGTAATAATGTGTGAATTTATTGTTTTGCCTCTTTTACATAAAATTAATTTTTTAAATAGTATATAAGAAGTAATATTTCTTCAATTATTACATAAGAAGTAATATTTATTAAAAACAATGTTGTGAAAAAATATATATGAGAATTGTCTTGCCTGAAACCACGATTTAACTTAAAATTCTGCCAATGTGGTAGGAGATAACGAGACATAAGGTACACTCGGAAGCGATTTCAATAATATCACATTTTGTGCTAAAATTGTATTTTGAAAACATAATTTTAGTGTAAATGCATTCACTTTAAAGTCGTATTTTGGAAAAATAAGTTTCGTACAAAATTTGAAAATTTGTATTTTACTTTGAAATTGTGTTTTGATATTTTAGCGTAAAACAAGATTTGATTTTTAAGCTCACTTCATAAAAAGATGCAAGTGAAATGGTAATGTGGAGAGAGTAAGATGCAACCATCTCCTCTCTATCTTTAAAATTGTCTCTAGCAATCCTCCATAGCTAGAACTCGCCTTGAGCTTTGTCCAAGGCCGAGAGCCTGGAAACCTATATTTGTACATTAGATTTTTTGTAAAATCCTATATTGAAAACATGGTTCAAGGAGAAGCTATTCACCATTTCTCCTAAATAATTTGTCCATAATGTTATTTTTAATAATTACTAGTATGCAACTCGTGTTTACACACATGAATAATGAATTGTAGTGGTGCTACTGGACACTACATATACAATATCAATTCACTATCACTATCCATGAAATTATACTAAATACAAAACAAAATAATATAACAAATTGGTTCAATAGCATCTTCTAAATTGAATAAGGATAGGTACATAGGATCATTTAGCTCAATTATAGTTTGTTACGTTCAATATCTTTACATACAAAATATCTAAATAGAAACAATATAAAAAAATATACTCATTAGTTTAGGGGTTTTTTGGTCATTCTTAGGTTTTAGGGGTATTACGGTCAGTTTTTAGGTTCTAAAGATATTTTGATCATTTAGGTTCTAGGGTCATTTTGATAATTTTAAGGGGAATTGGGGGAATTCTGGTCTTTTTTAGGTTATGAGGGAATTTTGGTCCTTTTTAAGGTTTTAGGGGTTATTTCTGTCATTTTTTAGGTACTAGGTTATTTCGGTCATTTTTTACGTACCAAAAAGGTCCTTTTTGGTCCTATTTAGGCACTTGGATGACCTTTCTGGTCTTGGAAGACACTATGGACAAATTGGAAATAGTCTAATTTTTGGTTCACCATCATATATAAATAATAAAAATATAAACATTAAGAAAGTGACCTCAACTATGTTATTTTATAGGGAGGTATGCCCCTGAATGTGATGGAAGCTACCAAGGGAGATACGTAGGAAGTTAATTAGTATATTCAAATATTTGTGGAAGAAACCAAGATAATTCCAGCTGATTTTTTTTTTTTTTTTGGTAAACAAGAGTAATTATTGTGGTTGGGCTAATTTCATGGGATTTTTTTTTTTTTTTTTTTTTTTGGTTTTCGATTTTAGATCTAAATTTTTTAATAACTTTAAAAAAATTACTATTGTGATGAGCGGTTATTAGTAAGTAAAAAAAGTGACCTCAGTGATAAGCCTAAATGTAAAATTATGGTCAGATGTGATATTGGTAGTGCTTATTGTGACGATTGAACTGTCAATTGTAAGGAAAAAAATAGGGTACCACCGAATATGACAAAAGTACGGTCAAAAGTAATGTTGGTACTGCCCAATGTAATCATAGAATTGTCAAATTTGAGAATAAAAAATAGGGTACCACTAAATGTGACAAAAATATAGGTTGATGCGATGTTGGTACTGCTTAATGTGATAATGGAACCATCAAATGTGAGAAAAAAGTTAGGAAACCACCAAATGTGACAAAAGAACTATCACATGTAATGTTGAAACTGCGCAATGTGAGGATGGAACCGTCAAATGTGAGAAAAAAAAAATGAACCACCAAATGTGAGAAAAGAACTGTCACATGTGATGTTAGAACTGCAAAATATGAAGACGGAACCATCAAGTGTGAGAAAAAAGTAAGGGAACTACCCAATGTGACAGAAGAACTATCACATGTGACGATTGAACTATCGATTGTAAGGAAAAAAATAGGGTACCACTGAATATGACAAAAGTACGGTCAGAAGTAATGTAAGTACTGCCCAATGTAATAATAGAATTGTCAAATTTGAGAATAAAAAATAGGGTACCACTAAATGTGACAAAAATAGAGTCAGATTCAATGTTAGTACTGCTTAATGTGACAATAGAACCATCAAATGTGAGAAAAAATTAAGGAAACCACTAAATGTGACAAAAGAACTATCACATGTGATGTTAGAACTACGCAATGTGAGGATGGAATCGACGTCAAATGTGAGAAAAAAAATAAGGGAACCACCAAATGTGAGAAAAGAACTGTCACATGTGATGTTGGAATTGCAAAATATGAAGATGGAACCGTCAAGTGTGAGAAAAAAGTAAGAAAACTACCCAATGTGACAAAAAAACTATCACATGTGATGTTGGAACTGCACAATGTAAGGATGAAATCGTCAAATGTGAAAAAAAAAGTAAGAGAACCATCAAATGTGACAAAAAAATTGTCACATGTGATATTGGAACTGCACAATGTGAGGATGGAACCGTCAAATGTGAGAAAAAAAGTTAGGAAACCACCAAATGTGAGAAAAGAACTATCACATGTGATGTTGGAACTGCACAACGTGAGGATGAAACCGTCTAGTGTGAGAAAAAAGTAAAGGAACCACACAATATGACAAAAGAACTGTCACATGTGAGAAAAAAAAGTAAGGGAGCCACCAAATGTGAGAAAAAAGTAAGGAAAACTCTAAATGTGAGAAAAAAGTAAGGGAAACTCTAAATGTGAGAAAATAATTGTCACATGCGATGTTGGAACTACACAATATGAGGATGGAACCATCAAGTGTAAGAAAAAAGTAAGGGAACCACCCAATATAATAAAATAATTGTCACATGTAATGTTGGAACTGCACAATGTGAGAATGGAACCGTTAAATGTGAGAAAAAAAATTAAGGGAACCGCACAATGTGAGAAAAAAAGGGTCACATGTGATGTTAGAACTGCACAATGTGAGGATGGAACCATCAAATGTGAGAAAAAAGTAAGGGAACCACCAAATATGAGAAAAGAATTGTCACATGTGATATTAGAACTACACAATGTGAGAATGGAACCGTCAAATGTGAGAAAAAAGTAACCTAGTATAGCAGGTTACCTACTATTAGGTACCGTACCCCCCCTTTTTTGGGGGGGTACCGTAGAATTACCCCTAATGAACTATAAAATTATAATAAAAAAAAAATCAATCATATATACTCAATAAAAATCATCACACAACAAAAATCACTACACGTTCTATCTTATTAAAAATTAGAAAAAAAAATTATCGTAAGTAGTATTAAATGTAGGTAAGAATTTTAATAAGTGACCAATTACGTTTAATTTTTTTTAAAATAATTTGATTAATTATTTATATTTTATAATAAAAATTGTGCTTAATTTTAAATGTATCCAACTATCCATATGTATGCATGTGTTACATGCAGTGGCAACGCCACGTTAAGGGTAGGGTGTTCCCAGGAACACCCTGACCCAAAAATAAAAAATTATATATATATAATAATTTAAATTTTTTTATTTATTTACCCTTAATAAAAAATAGGAACACCCTCAAGCAAAATCAAGAACACCCTCAAATAAAAATAAAAAAAAAAAATTATTTGATCTACTTTCAAGCCAAAAAAAAAAAAAAAAAAAAAAAGCCAAAAAAAATTTTTAAACTAAAATCTGAAAAAAAAAAAAAAAAAAATGTAACAGAGCAAGCCCACTGCCCAAAGCCCAACATCAATCTTACACAACAGATGGAAAAACAAACCCAATCTAAAGAAAAAAAAAAAAAAACATATGGCAAGCCCAACAGATGGTAGCAAACCCACGGGCCACGGATTCTCAAAAAAAAAAAAAAAAAAAAAAAAAACTAAAACCCAACCTAAAGACAGATGGTAGCAAACCTAACCCACGGATGGTAGCAAAAACGGAAATCAGAAATGGAGAAACAGAGCTCAACGCCTCCGCCTCCGCCTCTGCCTCAAATTCAATCAGCAGAGCTCATCGCCTCCGCCTCAAATTCAAGCAACAGAGCTCATCGCCATCGATCATCGCCAGTCAGATAGGACTTCGGAGATCGGTCATCGCCTCGGCCTCGCTAGTCGGATCGGAGATCGGAATAGCACATATCGGATCGGAGATTCCTTCCTCTCCAGTTGCCTCGACGTGCTGCCCAGCTCGACGGCGCCGCCCCTCAGCCTCAACCTCCCTGCTTCCTCAACCTTAAGGTATTTCATCTTTACTTTAGACTTTTCTTCTCTCTGACTCTCTTCTCTTATGGGTTTTCTCTCTACTCTCTTACTTCTCTCTGTCTCTTTCTTTCTTTTATCTGCTGAAAGTATGAAAGTAAAACGAGAGTGACAGAGTGTCTCTTTCTCTCTTTTAATCTGATTGGATGATTCTTTTTTTTTTTTGGGTGAAATTGCTTAGCTTTATTTTATTTTATTTTTTTGATACGGATTTGCTTAGCTTTATTGAACTGTAATTGCTTAGCTTTTCGCCGAAATTAATTGCTTAGAGCATTCACAGCAGTGTAGCTATAATGCTATAATGCTAAAATTTAGCTCTAGAAACACAAAAATCACGCTGCAGCAGTGGTAAAAGTTAAAATTTTAGATGATTATGAACAGTACACATCTATATATAAATGTGTACTGTTCATCAAAGCTAAAAATAAAATGCATTATTTTATTCCAGTTTTGATTAAAAAAAAGGCCACTTGCTCTCTCTCTCATTCACTCTCACCGTGCCTCTCTCTCTCTCTCTCTCTCATTCACTCTCATCTAAAATCTCTGAACTTCATCTCTCTCAATCTCACTCTCTGCTCACTGCCTCTCTGCTCAATCTCTCTCCAAGCCCAATCCTCACCGTCCGTTCCTCCCTTCCTCATCACCACCACCCACTTCCCTCCACCTCCGTCTCTCTCTCACCCACTTCGCTCTCTCTCCACCACCACAACAACCCCACCCGCCACTTCCTCACCGCTTTCTCCATCGCAAACTTTGCCGTATCATTCCCCGGCGGAGACGACAACAACAACAATGGAAACAGCGGCGGAGGTGGTAGCAGAGGAGGAGGAGGCGATGAGGGGTCGTCGGCGGAGGACAAGAACAGAGAGGAGGCTTTGATGGTGCTAGCGAAGGCTGGGAGGTCGTTGAAGAACTTGCCGAAGGACTTGGCGGCGGCGATTGAGGCCGGGAGAGTCCTAGGCGCGGTGGTGTTGAGGTTTTTGGAGCTGGAGAAGTCGTCGGTGTTGCGGTGGTTGCTGTGATAAATTGCCAATTGGGTTTTCTGGGTTTATTTTGTTTTATGGTTTAGTTGTCAAAATCACTTCAATTTGGCCAAGTTAGCTTGTGTTTGATTTTTTTTTTTTTTTTTTTTTGTGGTGATTTGTGCAGTGGGTTTGTGTAGTGGTGGACGGGTTGTGCAGTGGGTTTATGCAATGGATTTGTGTGGTGGTGGGTTTGAATCGGTGGTGGTTGTTTGGGTGTCGATGTGGGTCCCTTCGGTGGTGGTTGGGTTTGAATCGGTGGTGGTTGTTTGGGTGTTGGCTGGGTTGTTGAATCGGTGGTGGCTATGGGTTGTTGAATCGGTGTGGGCTGGGTTTGAATCGTTAGTTTTGAGTTGATCTGATTTGAGTTTATTTGTTGATTTTGGGTGATTTTGGAATGTGTCTCTGTTTATTTTGGGTTGGTAGTCTTTTTTTTTTTTTTTTTTTTGGCAGTGGCGGTGGCTGATGGTAGAGATGGTTGTGGTTGGTGTTGTGGATTTTTTTTTGGTATTGGGTTATATTATTTTATTGTAGTGGTAATATTATTTTATTGTGATGTTTATATTATTTTATTGTGATGAAAGCTAAAATAGATCCACTGCTGCAGCATGTGTGTAGGTAAAATAGATAAAGTAACTTTTGATGTTGCTAAATAGCTAAAATTATAGATCCACTGCTGTGAATGCTCTTAGCTTTTATTGTAACTTTATTAATATTTGTGATTGGCTGATTTTTTTTTTTGTCTTTTAGTGTATTGTCTATTGTGATTGGTGACTGTGAATTTTTTATTGGCTCTTGTGATTGGGGCTTGTCTGTTGAGTGGGTCTGAGTGGGTTTGTTGAGTGGGGGGAGGGGTGAATGGGGCATGGGACCCGGGTGGGAAGTCAAGGCTTGAGAGGCAGACACAGGTTAATACACTCCAAGTTAATAGTTAATAGGAAAAATAATGAAACAACTAATAAATAATAATTAATAATTTAATTAATTAATACATTATAAAAGATAAAAAAATTAAATTATATTAGGCTAAACAACAATTAATAATTTTATAATAAATGAAACAACAATATAACAAATTATAGTTTATAAAAGACAAACAAATTAATGAAACAATTAAACAATTATAATTAATAATTTTATTAATATTTCAAATGATCTTATACTTTGTTGTATAGGTAACTTTGTTCATTTTTTTTCTTTTCATTATTTTTAAAGGTTTTTCGGTGTACAGAATGCAAATTTGTTTTGGTTTTAAGAACATTTTTTTTTTTTTAAGCACAAACTTCATACTGGCCAAATCTTGAATTTCGGCCGGTATTTCCTGAAACACTCGAAATAGACTAAAATGACTCGAATTTTTTTCAAAGTAGAATAGGAACACCCTGGACAAAATTCCTGGAGTCGCCACTGGTTACATGCTATTTTTTTTTTTTAATAATTTGACTAATTATTTATATTTTTTATAATAAAAATTGTATTTAATTTTAAATGCATTCATGCATTTGCATGAGTTACATTCTAGTTTAAATAAATCCTATGTAGAGCGGTAATTAAGACTCTTAATCACTTATTGGTGACATAAATCACATAAAAATGACATAAAAGAAATTCAATGATTTCATTTGGATTAATTATTAACCACCAAACATGTTTGGTTGAACAGAAGCTAAGATTAAATAATTATAATAGAAGGTTGACACTCCTTGACATAACCAACACGCCTATGGAAATATATTAATGAATGTTTGTCAAGGCTTCTAACTTAATTGGTTGACCCTTCTTGATATTTTCAATAAAAACATAAATAGTTCACTAAATGGATAGTTTTTCTTTTTTATAGGTAAATATTAAATACTCCAAGAGTATGATGATTTGGTACATTCTCTTTTCACATTCATGATAAATTTCAATAAATACAAAAAAACCATTTCAAGGACCGCGTCTTCACCTGGCTACCCTTTAAGAGGTTATACCACTTTCTTTCTTTCATGCACAACTGCATTTTAATTCACTATTTCTTTGAAATTGTTCGATCATTTTTCGTAAATGAAATTGACCCCTCGGTGTATTCATTTACCACGTACTGCTATTTATAAAGGTACATTTTGAACTAAATCGTGAATGATAATCATAAAGTACATTTACGTCTTTTCTTTTTCATCTTAGTTTTTGATACGTATGGTACTAGCTTCTATGTGTAGCATTGCAAGTGCTGGGAATGCTTATCAACCGGCAGATTTTTTAAAAACTTCAAGTGGAATGAAGAAGAATATATTTCCCATGGAGAGGTGCATGATGTTAGCACTCAATATCAAGGTTTTCAAACTCAGACCAGACCAGGAGGTCGAACCGTGAAAACCAAAAACCGGATTGAAATTCGGTTTTTTAAGCATAGAGAACCGGACATATGTGGCAATTCCGTGAACCCCTAAAACTAGGGTTGGACCGCACAAATTGGTGGTAAGAACCGTGTGGTCCAACCCCTTAGCAATTTTTTTTTTTATAAAAACAATTTAACACAATTTTATTCTACTTAATTAAATTATCCATCTCTTACTAGGAATAAAAAAAATTATAATTAAAATCCTTCAAGATATTCAACTTTACTTAAAAAATTAATCATAAATTTTAATGTTTTCATGATTATTATTTTATTTTATTAACTTTTTTATTTAATTATTAATATATGTTTGAAAATCATTAAATTTCCCTCACATATATAGATATATTAGTTAATTTTTCTAGTTTTATAAATTTAATATCTATATTTAGGCTTTAATTAATTATTAAATTAATTATGACCTCATCACGGTTCGACTCTAGTTTGACCTCAGTTCGACCTCAAAAACCTTGAACATCTTCCTTTTATAGTTCAATGAATGGTCCGGGTCTGAAAACCTTGCTCAATATTATAGTGAATTGCGTCTACTAAGTGAACCAAATGGGATGTGGTTTGCAAAGAAAATCCATTTAGGTCATATAAAAGTTTTTATTTATGGGAGAGGTTTGGGTCTAGTGATTCCAGTGCATTGGACTCAGTCGAATGATGACACGTGTCCAAAAATAGACACGTGTCACAATTCCAACGGGTCCAGTGTCACTAGATACTGGACCTAATCTGGACCCTTTATTTAAAAGAGATTTTTTTTTTTTTTTTTTTTTTTTTTGTATGTGGCAATCCTATAAAACATTGTATTGAGAGTTTGAAAATTCCAACTATTTAATGCTATATATGTTAATTTTGATTGTATTGTGTGACACCTTGAATTATATTCAACTTTGAGGGGAAAAAAAAAGGTACAAGTACTATTCTTATTAGAAGTAAGGCAAGCATATCAATTTTTTTTTTTTAATGAAATGAGCGTGAGTTTTGAATTAAATTCTTGATATGCTTGTAATTATTTATGTACTATATATTAAGCAACAGATTTAATTCAACCTTCTTGAAGTAATTATTTTTATGGGAATTCTCTATTTTTCTTATGTTCATAAGACTATGTTTATTGGTTTTGACATGAATAAGTAAAGTTATCTACTAGAAGTGGATTCTCAACTTCACAACTTGATTGGACTTAAGTTGGACAAAGCATCTTGAATAACTTCGTGGGATTGTTTAGAACACTATATTAGAACACTTATATAGTGAGTGATAATTTAAATCTAACGCTATAATAAATTGGTTCTATTGCAGCATCCACAAAACATTGCTAAAAAACCCCCCCAAAAAAGCAATTTTGCAGCGCCTTTCCAACCACCAAAAGAAAAGTCGGAAAAGCTCAGCTATTTCTCTATTGCAGCCCTTTCAAAAAGAACTGCAATAATGTTTTTGTTTTGTTGTGGTTGTCATTAAAGTATATATTGCACATTTTTCAAAATACAGCTAAAAGTTTTAAAAAAATTAATTAATTATGAAATGCATTTTTTCCTATAATTGATTTTAAAAAATTAATATATAATTTAGTAACTTTTTTTTTTTTTTGGAGAAAAATTTATTTTAGTAACTTGATTGCAAATACTATATAGCTCATATTTAAAATGCAAATACACAATGTTCTAAATATTAAAGAGCATACATGAAAAAAAAGGCATTTATTCAAGTAAATTTTTTTTTTTTTTTTGATGAGTTTTCAAGTAATGTAATTACACACCAAGTTTCGCTAATACATTTTAAGTACATATATCAGTGTTGTGGAATTTAACAATAAAATTTACATTCTCTTCAATTTATCAACTTTCTTACAAAATAATGATTTTCGGCATGAATAATGATTTTTGTCTCATGCCGAATGATTGTTGCACCAAACTACTACTTATTTCTTACCTACAACACAAATTACAAAAAAAAAAAAAAATTAGTAATATTATTTACAAAATTTATAATCACTACATTGTACAACAGACCCAACATAAATCATGAAACATTTGAAAAAGTCCTACCTTTGGCGTGTAAAAAGATTTTAATACTAGGTCATTAACCCACGAGATTGTCTTGTGAACTAGTATAAACTGGTACATTGATACAAGCATTAATTCAACATGAATTGTATTCTACTAAACCCTTAGCATATACAATTCAAAATTATCGAAATTAATTAGAATAGTAACAAACAACCAAGCCCAAATACATGTAAAGAACCAGCAATTTACTTCAAATAACATACTATTTTAAAAAATTGAATCCTAATTTACAACGGAGAAACTACGAAATAAAATCAATAAACACAAATCCCTCACAAAACTCACTTGCAAAAACACACAAACCAAAAAAAAAAAAAAAAAATTCCCCAATTATTCATAGATAAATAAATAAATAAAACTTTACCCCATTCAACAAATTTTAAAGCCACAAAATATAGGGAGAGAGAGGGTGACAGGCCATTATAGCGCTTGTTGTTGTCTCCCTTATATGTATTGTATGCCATGTTCAAGTAAATACAAAGAATTATTTAAAATCAAATAAAATTCATAATTAGTCAATAGGAGAGAGAGAGAGAGAGAGGACAAGGAGGGAAGGGAGAAGTCAAGGTGGGGGTGGGCAATGGTGGTGGTGCGTGGTGTTTGTGGGTTTATAAGAGCATGATAGAATCTTTGGTGATAAATGGGGTTGGGGTTGAATACTGGAGAAAGTGAAATTATGGATTAGACTTCTTTTTTCTTTTTTCTTTTTATTTATTTATTTTGAATGTGGGATTGGAAAATTTTGGAGCTTTTTTTGGTTTTGGGGGGATTGGAAAATTTTGGTAGGAGTTTTTTAACATTTTGGAATTTAGGTGCCTAAAAAAATCTTTTATTGTAGCATTTTAGTAGAAACACATATAGAACCTCTTCATAATCTAAATAAATTAGCAGTGTTCAACTTCTTTACCGCTGTAGTATTATTACTTGTGCTTTTTTCACAAATGCTGCAAGGTGCAAACTAAACACTACAAAAGTCAACCTTTTTTCTTTTTTTTTTCCTGGGTAGTGTAATAAAGATGTGATCTTGGTATTAACAGGGTACGTACAGTGAGCTATGAGGAGGAATTTGTACATACGTGTACGAATGCCAGTAGTTGTATCATTCAAAGGGAAAGGAAGACGTACGAGTGGGCAAGAGATGGTTTGTTTCAACCCTGATCATGTCATGAAATTCCTTCAAATATATGGCATGAAAGGATTACAATCAATATATATGACAAAGACTCGTAACGAATTATGATCCTTACTTGCTTTCCACGGTTCTGTTGGTAAGCTAGCTGTAGGTTATGAATAGCGAACCATATCCAAAATAACAAAAGAAACATATTGGACAAGGTTCAACTTGAGAGTTGAGAGTTAAGATGGGCAAAGATAAGCCACACGCTACCAAGTTCTAGAGCATCATGGGACATCATCAAATCCCTGAACGTACCAACTACTAATTTGAAAAAAATAAAACTAGGTATTTTCTTGTGAGTTCAAATTTATGGTGACTTTATGCATATATATATATATGGCAGAAAAGGTGTTACGTACCTAACAGTCATGTATTGCGTTGCGTGTAGATTCTATCCAAAAACTGGTAGAGCTCAACAGTCCAAGCTTATGCTAGCATTTTTTTTTTTTTTTAGCTTCTTGGTCGGCGCGTATAGTCTATTTCTTACTTTTTTGGACAATATTAGTATATTACCTAAACTCGGTAAGTCCAAAATCCAAATTAGTAGAAAAGTCCCAAATTAAGTCACGTCTAGGGCGGCCAACCAACGTCAAGTCATTTAGATAAAGATAAATTATCGCGCATCTTTGATATGATGGTTACTTCATAAGTGCAAAGTTCTTGTAGAGTGGGACTAGATAAAGGTCAAAGTTCAAGTTTTTAGTAGGAAATTTTACACACATATACACTTATATTAGGTTATAACAGAATTTATATCTTGTATTAAAAATAAATAAAGATAAGAATTTTTTTTTTTTTAGGGATTAATAAGGACTTAAACTCTACTATTCTTTCTAAAATCTAATTACACTTGCAAATTTTTTTAAAAAAAAATTTAATTTACATTGTATTAGCAATATAAGATTTACACTATAGACGACACAAATGTGTACAAGATTGTACATATTTGTTTAGTCTACAATATAAGATTTTTATTACTAAGACAATATAAACCTATAATTATCCATTACAAATTCCACTTACAATTCTATTTTCTCCAAATCAGATTCTTTTACAAATCAAAGAATAGGTAACTTTATATTAAACACAACCTTCATTTAGTTGCATACTTACAGGACGTTTGGTTCACCGTGATGTGTCCTTGATGTGATGTACATTACCTTAATGTCACATTAAAATACATGATTCATTTAATTTTTTCTAACATTACTGTAATCTAATATTACAAAATATATCACATTACTTTCATAAATAGAGGTGATCTTATATTACTTATGAAAAACACATTAATGTGACATTAAGGTAATATTCATCACATCAAAATAAATATATCATGGGCACATCATAGCATACCAAATGCTCTAATAGTTTTAATCATGGTAAAGCAAGATTTCTCTCTCTCTCTCTTTGGGTCTTAAAATCTAGAGCAATATATCAACCATCTTTCCACCAGGTTACCACCTTCGTCGGCATGCCCATTGCTACACATTTTTTGTGCTTGGTATTTTTACATTTATAATTAACCAACATAAGAAACCTGAAGACCCTTTTCTTTTACCCATCAACCATGATCGCCAAGTTTCACACTCCCAACCCCAAAATCAGTGCAAATCCAAAATAACTACTTAATTTGTCCAAACTGACAAGCTTTCAATTAATAGCCCTTAACCAAATCACATATGTCACAATATTTATTTTTAATAATATAGAAGCTACAAATTACAGAAAGAAATGCCAGCAGTGGTAGTGTTGGTGCACGCAAGGGTGGATATAAATCCTGCATCAGTTTTTTTTTTTTCCCCCTTATTGGAATCTTGTTTCACCAAAGATTAGTTGGGCTAAAATAGGAATTAGGATCATGTTTAATGTGGTATTACCTACTTTTTCACTTAAAAAAAAATATGATTTATAATTGGAGGGTATATATAGATATAAGGTTTTACAAAGATTAATCCTTACAGAATTTAAAACCTAAAATTAAATCCTAAACACCCCCCCCCCCCACACACACAAAAAGATTTAACTCACAAAAACCTCAAAATTGTATTACATAAAGGAAAAAAAAATGATTATTAAAAAAAAAAAAGGAAACAAATCCCCTAACATCTCAAACCACACATGTCCAATATCTCTTCCATATGAAATTATTAGCATCATTCCCCTCTACACGTATCAGGGATTCAATACCCAGAAAATTTTTTGAGAACATCCAAAATAAACGGAATGAATAAATTGTGTGAAACTTTTTCTAATTAATTAAATATCAAAAAGAATAAATTGTGTACAAACCCTAGAAAATAAGTTTTCTTCAAAGGTCAAAACACAAATTACAAAGATGAATTTTACAGAGCTTAGAAAAGCTGAAGTACTGTATCCTGTCTCTCAAATATAACATCCAAAAGAAATTATAAATCACAAACCCATACTTCTATTTTCATAACCATTAACCAACAATTAAATAATTAACAACCTTCGGAGCAGAAATTTACAAACACAACCATTCTTCTATTTTCATACCCAACAATATTACAACCTTCCATATAGAAATTACAAAGTTTTAACTTCACCCAAACCTAATATGGAGGTTTCAGATGGGGAAGACTGGAGAGGAACGCGGCATAATGTATTAATCTTTAGGATATTTCAACCATATTTCCTTTATCCTCTCCCAACATCCAAACCCTCAGAAATTCAAAGGTACGTACAATCATAAGATAGACCTACATATATACAATCAAAATATAAAAGCAAAAGCCCGAAACATAAAACCTCACCCCTAGCTCCTAAATTTTCTGGACCCAAAACATAAAACAACCCTAGGGACTAGAATCAGAAATTGAAACCATTACCGCCATCACCAAACAAAGTATTAGTGATTGCACCCCTGAACACATCTATGGCCAGCGCTTCAATCCCTTCTGCCACAACACCAGAAATGACAGGACTCTTTGGCTGTGCAGCCGGAGCGGTGTATGGTAGATATGGACCATATGGTGCAGGAACAAAGGCTAGGTATCCGCCACCATAAGCCGGTGCAGGTGGGTATGCACAACCATAAGTCAGTGCAGGTGGGTATGTGTATCCGCCGCCATATGCAGGTGGAGGTGGAGGTGGAGGTGGATATCCGCCATAAGCAAGTGCAGGTTGGTGTTGATATGCACCCACAACCCCATGAGCAGGTGGTCCAGGACCAGTTGGATAAGCCATCGGTTCCAGTCGAAGATTTGGATCAAAGAAAATTTCAAAGATGGAAATGGAGGACGAGGTGTTTTTGTGATCAAAGAAATTCAAGGACTAGTTGGAATTGGTTCAGTGAGAGTTCGGTTGGAGAGTGTGGGATATATATAGAGGTTCGCACACAGTTGAAGAGCGAGAGAGCATGAGCATGGCTTACTTGGTGCCCAAACTATTACGTGTAGTTAAAAAAGTCTTGATATGGTTTTTTGTTATAACCAGGGTCGGCTCAACGTCCGTTATTAAGCAATTTGGGCGATTGAATGAGGGCAAAAAAAATCACAAAAAACTTAATCTTTTAATATAATACTATATTTGTATAACAATAAAAAATGAAATATATTTATTTGACTACTTTTTTTTTTCCTTTTAAAAAAGTGTTACTTTGCTAAAATTCAAGAAATCTCTATGCGTTTTTGTTTTTATCTCACATAAATAAATAAATAAAAGTCTGTCATCATTTATATATATATATATATATATATATAATTCCTTCTTCTCATAAAAAATTAAATAATTGATATTTAGTAATACAAAAATCATATAAAATATATTAAAGTGTAATTTCAATCGAGAATTCAAATTAGATTCTAATTGTATTCTAATTTTTTTTTTATCAAATGTCATTTTAATTTTCCTATTATTTGACGCCAAGTATCTTTATTCTTCTAAAAAAAGTATTTTTAAATTTTAAATACATTCCAATGTTGTGCCAAGTACCCTTTTAATTATACTTCAATTATGTGACAATTATATTTATGATATGAAAATTCATGTATTCAATTTAGAAAATACAAAAACATTCAATTCAAATTCATTTCTGCTAATTTTACATTTTTTTTTAAAAAATTACATTTATATGATACATACGTAGTAGTAATTAGCTTGTTATTTATTTATTTTTTTTTTTTGGCAATATGTGAGTAGAGTATAAATTATTATGACAAATTATTATTCAAATAAGTTCTTAACCATAAATTGTTTCATATCTTTGCAAAGTTTTTCCTACCACTTGAAACTGGGGCTAATATGTCCTGAAAAGACCAAATGCAGAAATTTTCCACATTAAGAGAAATGACATCGTGATGAAAAGGAAGCCTTAAATAGTTACAATATGAAAATGCTTGAATATTGTGCATGAAAGTTTCATTTAATAATATTAACAAAAAAAACCTTGATTTAAAAATTCAAAGAATATTTAAAGAATAATAACACATGAGTTAAAGAAAGAAAATATCTTCCTCAAATTATATAAAGCCAACTTTATAAAGTTTTCTTATGTAAGAATAAATAATACATATTATATATTTAATTAGTCATGTTAGAGGCATGCTTACTTTTAAGTATATGTGTGCGTATTAGTGTATGAATCTAATTAAAATTATTAATACATTTAGCTTAGCCCTTGAAAAAGATTTTAGCTTCACCATTGGGTGTAATGATGAACTCACATATAACTTATAAGTAATGCAAACCAATAAATCTATCAATACTAGAAGTTTCACCCTATTTATGTGTTGTGATTGTGGTGGCGGGCTCAGACAAGATGAAGTGACAATACTATATATATTTGAATGTGATAGAGGATGCCAAAATATTTTGATGAAATTTTGGTGTTCCTAAAGTACTGAAGGCAAACAATGTAAATAATAGAAGTAAAAGGTTTGTATCACCACACACGTTCACTGGTCTATTTACTAATCTTCGACACCAAGTATTGCTAGAATGCGCCATATCCTAGCTGTTGCTGATGAGTCACTGCGAGGCTATCTTACGCACAGTTTACCTAGCTAATAAGATTCTAGTAGCAGCTGCAAACTCACTATCTAGAATTTTCCGAACCGTCCACAGATCCTGACACGTGCCAATCACCAGTTGTTGAATCAAGAAAAGTTGTATTTGGAAGAAAAGTTTGGATTACCAAACAAGTTTCCAGCTTTTTATTTTCTGAGTAATTGTAAATTATTCTAGATTAGGATATGAAACTAGGTGATAAATGATAAATGAAAATTTTGGCTTAATTAGGATACATATGACAATCATGGATTTATGCAACCATGCATATATAAGTCAATTACTAAAAAAAAAAATATATATATATATATATATATGTATATGTATACATAGATATTGTGTAAGTCCAAATCTTCCACTCCAAGTAAGTCGAGTATTGTGTTCTAATTTAACAAAAATTCTATACGCTAGAGAAAATGAGATCGTAGGGCCTTTCCTTTTCTTTTCTTTTCTTTTTTTTTTTAATAGGAAGGGCCTTTCCTTTTCAGTGGTTAATATTAGCTCAAATGAGTCAGGACCCAACAGTCACAATTTCAATCCTAGCATGACAGGCCCATCTTTTAATTTGAACCGACCCTCTACTAAGTATCATTTCAAAGGTTGTGTTTTACAATTAGGCCCAGAAACCCACTTACAAAGAGCAGAACAGCTTAGAGCCCATCAGATAAAGAAATTGAATGAGTACATCATTAAAGACTGGAAATGAATTTAATAGAATATAATGTATTTAAATAATATAAATAAAAAATTTAATGGAATAATGAAATAAAAGAACGTTGTCTGATGTTTTAAAATAAATGAACGAAATATAAATAACATTATTTTGGAATAATATTAGAATAAATTATTTTAGGGTAAATTATATATTTGGTCTCTATACTTTACATTTTATTTCAATTTTGTCTCTAACCTTTTAATTATGTCAATTTGGTCTCTAAGTTTCAGTGCAGTGTTAATTTAGTCCATGCAGTTATCTTTTGAATGAAAATTATTGACGTAGCAAATAGTCAAAATAAAAAATTATTTTATTACCACATCAATGAAAACTAATTTTTTATTTTGGAAATTAGCCATACCAACAATTTCAATTTAAAAGATAATGGAAGTGACTAAATTGACATAGCATTGAAAGATTAGAGACCAAATTGACATAATTAAAAAGTTAGAAACCAAATTAAAATATAGTATAAAGGATAGAGACCAAATATATACTTTACCCATCATTTTATAACAACATTACTATTATACCCCTATTTTTAAATAAATGCTGAATCTACATTGGTATTTTGAGAGTTTTAGTAAAAATTTTCATTAAGCTTAATTCAATTCCGTTCTATTCTTCTTAATTCTTGAGGGAATAAAATTTTGAGGTTCTAAGTTTTGAGTGAATATGGAGGAAAGAGTGCTCTCTCATCCATGTTACCAATTTTATTCCCTCATACTTAAACTCTAAAACAACGAAATTGAATGAATGTTCTAAAATAATTTTTGTCATTCAATCCCTTTCAAATTTCCTACTAAACGGAGTGTTAGAGTACCACTAATCAGGTGTAGTCTCCCAACTCACTTCTTAATCCCCTAACTCAACAGTCAACAAGCAACCCAAAAGTAATCATCTTAAAAGTCTTCCCATTTTGATACATATCTTTTTTAATGTACAGCTTTCTAAATCTCATTATTTTTTTCTAGTACAACTTTTTTAAGCATCCCATTTTTCAAAAATTGGATTAAAAAAAAAATACTAAACAAGCCCTAGTGGGTATTTGGACCCAACTCAACACTTAATGGTAAGAGTTGAGATTTTCCAAATGGGTTTGGGTTCAAATATTTAAATGCCCTTGGATTAAGGGGGGATTTGAGTTTTAACATTAACGGTCAGTTCAGATTGAAGGGGGACTGAGGAGTAGAATAAAGTTAACTAAAAATTGCATCATAAATACTATATAAACGCAACCTATTTATATATTTAAATTACTAACATACCTTTATTATTATTATTATTTTATGGACATAAAAACTAGGATTTCTTGAAATAAGTAAATATGTTTCTCTTTTTAAATATTATTTAATTTGGTATAAATTTTATTTTCTAATTTTAAATTTTAGTTAAATAGTATTTTAAATATTCAAATTGAATTTAACTAACCTAATTGGGTTCATTCAACCTTACCCATAGTAAAATAACCTGGTGGGTTTGAGACTTGTTTAAAATTGTTAAATATATATATTTTTTGGCTTTCCAAACTCTAAACACATTGTGTTACCATTCTTATTAAAATCTAGGACACATATAAAGGTGATAACCTTTATATGTTTTTTTTTTTTTTTTGATAAGGATAACTTTTATATGTTGTGTCCACAACACTTTCACAATAATTTATAGATAGTAAGTTGTTATTAGTTCTAATTTAAATATACAACTTAAATTACTTTGTTGCCCACCCATAACAACCCACCACTTAGGATTTGTTATGAAAATATTGTGAACATAGAATTTCTCAAATGTTATACATTAATAATCCAAAACAACTATTCTTATGGAAATTCCAAATATTATACTGCTTCGACCGCAAAATTGGTATAATTCTAAAACATTCCAAATAAGTATCATCATGTACTAATTGTAAATATAGAATTAAAAACATATGTTAATACATACTTTTAAAAAATGATAACCCCAGAATAGTGTATTATATTAATTGGTATTAAAATAAATTGTCCCCTTAACAAAACCAAAATATCCCAAGGTTAGTCTACTTATTAACAACTTTGATTCCAGCATATTTGATTAAATTGTCAACATTTTAATCCTAGTCGTTGTTAACAACTTTGATTCCAATGTATTTGATTAAATTGTCAATATTTTAAACCTATAAGCCTTAATCAAGTTGGATCAAATCAACAAATAAAATCAAGCTACAACTTCCTATAAATAAAAAAAATCAAGCTACAACTCGAAGTCAAAGTACTAAATTCAATCCACCATACTATTAGTTTATGAGGTTTTAAGATGTTTCATGTGAACAAAGTCAACAAACAACAAAGAGTAAAATAGTATTTCCCTATGATTGAGACACTACTTAAATTTTTGCATTTTTCAAGCACAGGAACACGATCTAGCAGGTTCTAAACACATGTTTCAATATGTTTGGTTCTCGGGAAAATGAAAGATAAAACAAAAGGAAAAGGAAAAATTCTCTTAAGTCTAAAAGAACGTACCGCTTTCCTGATAAATAGCTGCTTTCATTACGAGGTAATCGTTCTTACTCCTTACCCTCTGACGCTGCAAGTGAGGAAGAGTTGTTAATGTCACAACTCACAAATAATAATATTAACGACTCAATGCCACAGAAGATTTTTTGCAGTATACTCACAATGAAGATACCCCATAGATAGATGCTGCATTTGATGAGAGATTGAAGGTACGAAAATATAAATTGGACCTAATCTTTCGGAACTTTAATGGCATTTTGAGACATACAAATTGACCCGGCAAAGCCTTAATTAGTCCAACCGATGAAAGCTTGACTTAGTGATAATGTTAATATTGACTTGTTATTAGTTTCACAAAAAAAAATTGACTGGTTATTAGTTTCATTTTTTTTATCTCAATTTGAATATCACACTATTTATAAATTATGGACACTGTAAAGCGAATCAGAGGTTTACACCGGCATTCTTGCCTCATTATCTATTAAAAAGTTACTATCTCTATCCTACTTTTTTTGTCCTGTTTGAAAAGTCAACTGGTCTACCTTTTAAAAATGTTTAAGTTTCCAAAACAGCCCTTAAAAAAAATTATCAAAAAATTGAATTAGTAAATTAATAGAGGTATAATAAGAACATTAGTAAATTAATGACTTTTATTATTTTTGTCGAAAGAATTCAAAATTTGTGTTCAAATTCAGGCCCATAATGTCTACTGTCAAAAACATTTAGCCAGCGTTTAAAAATTCCTTACGATTCAATAGTTATTGTCGAAACTATGACCAAATCCAAATCAATCCCCCCCTAAAATAATTCATTGCCCCGTTCCCTCCGGAGGCTAACCCTCTTGTGCCCCTGCCCGTTGCCCCTTCTACCTTGGTTGCGTGTGCAGGGGGCAGCCCCCAGGGCCAAGGCATGTTGCCATGAGCACGCTTCCAAGGCCATGGCATACATGCTGCCAAGGCCAAGGCAGCTCTATGGGCTCGCAACCAAGGCCAAGGCATGCAGCCAAGGCTAAGGCCAAGGCTGCCACCATGGGTTGTTTGACCAGTCTGACCCAGGGGCATTTTTGTACAAAATTGATACGAGTTTTTTTTTTTTTTTTTTTTTTTTTTTTTTTTTTTTTTTCTAATGAATTTTGCATTTGTTTCTTGGTCCTTTTAATGTGCTATCAACAAGTTTTCATGCACAGACACCGACATTTGATTTAGGTCAAAATTCTTGACCAGCCCCAAGGGCTCGCAGCCACGGCCAAGGCATGCAGCAGCCAAGACGAAGGCACGTCACTATGGGCACGCTAGCAGGGCCAAGACAAGCATGCTGCCAAGGCAGACAAAAAAAATGGGATGGAAGGAGTATTTTATTGTGTGAATATATATATATATATATATACACCCATAAATAGAAGATAACAATTCTTAATGTTTCCAACAAACATAAACAAAGTTCGAATCTTTCTTTCCTCGTTAACAATAAATAAATAAATGTAACTAAAAACAAAAAACTCTTCTCTAATCTATTATGTGACGATGTATAAAACTATTCAAGAATATTATTCAAATAAGTCACATGACATTAAAAAAAAAAAATCACACAACTAAAAGCACACGGAAATGGGTTTGAGTAATTTCCTCCCAACTGATTGGGAAATAAACTATGTCAATTAAAAAATATAGAAATTATACAAAATATGATAATTGAGGATTAGCAATTAGTATAGCTAATCTTTTGTCATGCCACATCAATCACCAATTTCAAATTAATGATTCCTTCAATTTTTAGCTCTCACATTCTCTACATTATCGTTGCTATTCCTTAAGCACTTCCCCTGTCTTTTTTTACTCTCATTCTTCCCATTATTTTATATCTTACTATTTACTCTTCCTCCAATTAATTCTTGCCCTCCCCTTTATTTCCCATATAACTTTTACTTTTCCTCCAATCATTCCTCTCCCTTTTTTGACTCTACTCCCATTTATTTCTTCATAAATTCTCTCTCTCTCTCTCTCTCTCTCTGCGCTTTAATTTGATTTTAGTTTAAGTTAATATTAGTTGTTTAAAAGACAAAATTTGAGTTTATCATGATTAATATATATTGGCATATGATGTGAGTTGTTTTTGGGTTGATTTGGTAAAATTTTTGTTAAAATAGCATATGGCTTGTCTAACGCGAATGCATTAAGTTGGGAGAAAATCACCAAAGGCCTTGTAGTTGGCATCTTCCTATGTACAAAGTATTTGGGGGTTTGGGGGAGGAAAGGATTCGAGATACAAGATTAGCAGCATGTTCTAATTATTTCTATAAAAAAAAAAAATGTCGGGAGAAAATCAATTATGACTATTGGGTATTAAGTTGTGTTCATCTTGAGAATAATGAAAAGGTGTTGGCTTTTCCCCTAAACTAGCAACCTAGTTGATTGATTTCCATAAAAAATGCTATCCAAAAGAAAAACTCCCTTTTCAATTTGTTGAATTTAAGGGATCATGGTAATCTAGCATTAAGGATCGGGTAAGACTTATAACAAAGCAAATTTTTTTTTTTTTTTTTTTTTTTTAATGACCTCCAATACAAACACATGATATCAATCATGGGTCCGATAATTTCACAGGTCTTAGCGGCTCATTTGAGAGATCTTTAAGTGGGCCCCAAGTGTATGCATGCTGATGACCCTTTTTCCTCCCCAACCTATTTCTCCTTTTTATTTTCCTTTGCTGGCTCCTTTTCTGTTGTGTGTGGGCTTGGTCCATATTATAATGAAGGAATTTCTTTTAATATCAGCTCTTGATATAGTACTGGACCCTTGCTTAGTTGATATCAATTCCGTGGGCTCAAATGGGCCACTCTTCATTAGTTGCTTAGCTGTATTAATTTGCTTCGTTGCTGACTTTATGGACCTCAATCTAACCATTCCTACGTGTTGCACGTGGGCCATTTAACGGCTTTTGGGGTTGTCTTTGTGGACCAAATTTTTAAATTTGCTCAAACTGCTTATTTAGTTTGCATCCGGCCCAATATATGGGATTTTGACTTGATCCACTGGTGAGCCTTGTTGTCCATGTAAGTAGGATTTTGGGCTGATCATGTGGGACTAAAATTAGCCCATCTACTCCTGATGATATGATCTCTTTGATGGCATCCTCGCAGGCCTTGAGTTCTTTGGGCTCCATTTCGTGGGTTATGGGTTTTGAATTTGCTCCATTTTTCGAAACCAGAACTACCAGTCTAGTAAATTGGGTTATTTCAACATATGTTCCTACTCCTGGTATGACTAATATTTTTACAATTGGTTGCTTTCAAATGTGCCAGTTTCATAAAATCATCTTAGTAACTGCGTAGATGCAGATGATGATAAGGATGAGAATGAACTCTGTTCTGTCAACACCACTGTACAATATGAGGAACAGTGACCATGATAAATCTGTGTTTAAACAACTATTCAAATTAATAGAATATTATTGTTCAGAAATTTTATTCAAAAATAATTGCGTGTTTATATATAAAATGACTAAAAAATAGGACACTTGAATTCTTCTTTTCACTAATTATTTCAAGTTTAAAATTAAAAGACAAAAAATATCCATACTTCTTTTCACTACTTATTTCAAGTTTAAAATTAAAAGACAAAAAAATATCCATAAATAAATATGCGAAATTTAATCAAAATATGGTTATTTAATCAAAATTACTTAAGATTAAAAAAATTAGACAGTTCAAAGAAAACCATGTGGTTTTTTCTGAAACACCATCTGTTTCTATTGTTTTAAACTTTAATTGAGTGTTTTTGCTAATCTGGTATTTCACTATTTCTTTCATAGTGGCCCTAATTTTTGTTCGTTCATTGGCTTAACAGTTTAACCATCGGTCCAGTTGGTTCTGATGACTATGATCCCCTCCCCGTTCAAATAAAAAAGGACCTATCTTGGGAGGAACCATTTTTATTGAAGTTATTGTTCTAATAAATCATCCATTCATGTATATTTTTTTAAAATATGGCTGATTTGTCTAAACCTTTCAAGAGTTTCTCCCTTTTTTGGGAACACACAAAAAAATATGGAAATTAGATAAATTTTGTGTTGGGTCTTAAATAATATTATCAACAATATTAGCAATTCAAAATAACAATTACACACAAGAACACAAATATTTACATAGAAAATCCTTTCTCTTTGAAGGGAAAAAAAACAATGGGACAAACTTTGAATAATTTCACTATTATCAAATCAATTACAATAATTCTTGTGTATGTCTCACGGTTAAAGAAAAAATTTCTCTTATTTTTCTTTGCTCTCACACGCACACTAATTATCTCTTTCAAATGCGGCAACACTTGGCTCTCTCCTTTTTATTTTCTTCTCCACGCATAGCCCTCTCTTGACTGTCTTCTTTTTCTCTAAGCAGCTCCCTCTTGATTGCTCTCTCTTCTTTTTCTTTCTTGTGTGGCTTCCTCTTTCTTTGCTCTTGCACATACTTTGTTTGTGTCATCTCGAAGGCGGCAGTACCTTACTCTCTACTTCCTCTTGCATTCCTTCCAAGCGAAAATCTTTTCTCTCTCTTGATTTCACACTCTATTTTCCCTCTCCCTATAAAGAGGACTTTTGGGCCAAAGCTAAAGCCAAAGTCAAAACCATCAAATTTTTTGTAACATTGTCTATTTATAAGACTATTTTGCTATTCTCTCTTAGACTATAAATACATTACCTCTTTAACAAATAATAAACTTCTTTCCACATCAGGAAATAGTCTTTCCTTCTACAATAAAGAAATTCAAATTAATTTTTTCATCTTTAAGTATAAAAACTAATTGATTTTCTAGGTTACAATTGAAATTTGAGGTAATTTCCCAACATTTTGGGCTAGAATGGACATGGATTAATATTGAAAGTTCTTTTTTTTTGTAGAGAAACGTAATATTGAAAGTTCAGATATTGAATTTGGGCTTCAATTGTCTTAACAATACATTGAACCACACCAAATGTAGGCTGAAAGGCCCGAAACGAACAATTAATATCACTCACACGCATAGAGTTGGACCCATAGTTGTTGTTGACAATGTTGTTATTGAGGTAGCTAGAAGAGAGGTTAAGGTTTAGAGAGATGCTATGTTTATAATATTTTTACAATAAATTACAAGTAGTTAGTTATTATTAGTTCAAATTTGAACCTAACACTAAGATTACTTTTTTGCATTAACAATAATAACCAGTAACAACCTGCCACTTAAAATTTGTTATAAAAATATTATAAAAATATTGTAAACATATCATTTTTCTAAAGTTTAATCTTTAGAGTAATGTTATTACACACGCTCTATTACACACACATGATAAAACAAATGAAATCAATCACACTTTTTTTTTTTTTTTGGAGAAACGAAATAAATCACACTTTCAGTTGCTTTAATATTTCCATCTGAATCACTTGCTAATATCATTTTCATGTTCAAAGAGAGACTAGCATAGTTTTCGAGGTGACCTTTTTACCATAATGGATGGTTGTAACGTGTGATTTTGGGGTTTTTATCAATCTCAGCCATTGTGGCCTTGGATTAAGATGCTCTAACAATTCTTACATAGGGTTTGTAATTAAAATCATTAAAAGGTGTTTGATATATGCATTTAAAATTATGTGTTTTGTTATTTAAAAATATATGTAAAAATACGTGTGGGTGAAAAAATGTGTAAAAATACGTGTATTACTATTTAAAAACATGTGTTTTTTTTTTAATAGTATACCAAACACCTACTTCATTAATTTATTTTTCACTTTTTATTTTTTATTTTTTAACCTTTGTACTTTGACTTTTGATATTTTTCACTTTTTAAAATTCACTCTCAAAGGAGTGATTACTGTTTGCGCGGTGCAGTATTCTTATGAAAGCTTTTGACTGTGGAAGTTTTCTGATGACATCACTGCCTGTGTCACTGACTAAAGGTGTAATTTTTAGGTTATAAACCATTTTATAATTTTTTTGTCATAATTTTAACGTAATAGATTATCATGAATAGTTAATTATTATTTATATATAAATTTATCATTTTTTTATTAATTACACCTTGTCGTATCATAATTGTAGTAAAAAATTGTAAAAATTATAATTGTCCTAGACTTTTTCTTGAAAATAGAGGCGGCTTTTTTACCTGTGACTTCGCTAGAATGGTAAGATAGATAATTTAAATAAATAAATAAAAATAAAAATAAAAAAGAACTGTAGGATGGAGTGGAGGCCGGAATTAGATGAATGGATATGCAATGGTCCTCCGTAAAAAATTAAAAATATACTTTCTATTTTAATGATTTAGTCAAACTTTTTAATAAAAAATAAAAAAAAATCTCTAATGATTCAACGTGTTCACTGTTAGAATTTAATAGGTTTGTAGCTGCCTTTATTAATTTATCATCCTGTAAGTAAATAAGATAAAATATAAACAACTCCTAAATCAAGAGTAATTAATAATAATTGTAATAAACTCTATGTGGATTGTGGTAATTAAGCCTCTTAATCACTTAATGCGGTGACATAATTCACATAAAAATGACAAAAGAGAACTTCAATGATTTCGTTTGGATTGCTAACCACCAAACATGTTTGGTTTAATAGAAGCTAATATCAAATAATTAAAATAGAAGGTCGACACTCCTTAACATAACTAACATGCCTATGGAGACTGGTTCCACAAAAAAAAAAAAAAAAAAAAGCCTATGGGGACATATTAATGAATGTTTGTGAAGAAGCTTATACCTAGCTAATTGGTTGATACATTTTGATATTTTTAATAAAAACATCAATGGTTCAATAAATGGTTAGCGTTTCTTTTTAACAGGTAAATATTAAATATTTGCAGAGTATAATGATGTGGTACTTTTTCTTATTACATTCATGGTAAATTTTACTAAATACAAGAAACCATTTCAAGGACCGCCTCTTCATCTGCTGGCTATCCTTTAAGAGGTTATACCACTTTCTTTCATGCACATCTGCATTTTAATTTACTACTTCTTTGAAATTGTTCCATCATTTTTCGTAAATGAAATTGACCCCTCTGTGTATTCATTTACCACTGCTGTTAAAGGTACATTTTGAACTAAATCGTGAATTAATGTTGATCATAAAGTACATATACGTTTTTTCCTTTTCATCTTAGTTTTTGATACATATGGTACTAGCTTCTATATATGTGTAGCATTGCAAGAGCTGGGAATGCTTATCAACCGACAGATTTTTTAAAAACTTCAAGTGGAATGAAGAAGAATATATTTCCCATGCAGAGGTGCATGATGTCAGCACTCAATATTACGGTGAATTGTTTCTGCTAAGTGAACCAAATGGGATGTGGTTTTCAAAGAAGATCCATTTAGGTAATATAGAAGTTTTTATTTAAAAGAGATTTCTTGTATTTTTCTCTACGCGGCAATCCTATAAAACATTGTACTGAGAGTTTGAAAATTTTAACTATTTAATTTCATGTTAATTTTTATTGTGTGACAATTTGAATTATATTCAACTTTGAGGGGAAAAAAGGCACAAGTGCTATTCTTATTAGAAATTTAATGAAATGAGCGTGAGTCTTGAATTAGATTCTAGACATATGCTTGTAATTATTTATGTACTATTAAGCAATAGATTTAATTCAACCTTCTTCAACTAATTATTTTTATAGGAATTCTCTATTTTCCTTATGTTCTTAAGACTATGTTATTGGTTTTGACATGTATAAGTAAAGTTATCTACTAGAAGTGGTTCTCAACTTCACAACTTGATTCGACTCTAGTTGAACATGCTAACATCATAAATAACTTCGTGGGATTGTTTATATAGAACACTTTAAAGCTTATGTAGTGGGTGATCATCTAAATCAAATAAAGATGTGATCTTATTCTCAAAAAATAAAAATAAAAAAAGATGTGATCTTGGTATTAATATGCTACGTAGAACTACTTTAATCTGGCACCTTACGTTTGTCATGGGTTGGGAAGTGAGCTATAAGGAGGAATCTGTACCAGCGTGTACCAGTAGTTGTATCATTCAACGGGAAATGAAGATGAGTGGGTAAAAATGTCATGAAATTCCTTCAAACATATATAGCGAATTATGTTCCTTACTTCCTTTCCACGGTTTCCTTAATTACTTCTGAGTTCACCAACAAAAAGTTGATAAATTTAAAACTGACACGTGTTTACTGTTTTCATGCTTGGTCTGCGTTGATGACTAGGGTTTATTTGTCTATTTATTTAATGGGTTCTGCTGAAGCTAACCTCTTTTATCCCAGCTATTTCTACTAGCTATTTTGAATTTTTGATGAATGATGAAGTCGTTTTATACCCAAAAAGCTAGACATATATTTCCACACCACAATGACTGGTAGTTATGTTATTTAGGTTTGACATTTCTTTGTGTATTTTATTGCGGTGAGAGTCTAGGTTAGTCAGAGTAATGCATCAGCAAACGAAGAACACCTTCAGTTGTAGTCGCTGAGCTGAGTGGGCATACGTAACCGTCACTGCAAGAGCCGTAGAGACCTCCTACCTCGTCGGAACTGAGCACGAAACGCAAACCATATAAAAGAAACGCTATTGGTCAAGGCACAACTTGTGAGTTACGATGGAAAAGATAAGCTCCACGCTACCAAGTTCAAGAGCATCATGGGACATCACCAAATCCCTGAACGTACCAAATATTCATTTGAAAAAAAGAAAAAAAAAAAAAAAACTTAGTTCTTTTTGTGAGTTCAAAAATAGAGACTTTGTGCCATATATATAGTAGAAAAGGTCTTATATACGCACCTAACAGTCAATGTATTACGTGCAGATTCTATCCAAAAACAGGTAGAGCTCAATTAGTCCAAGCTCATGCAAGCATTTTTCAGATTCTTGGTCGGCACATATAGTCTTTTTCTTACTTTTGTAGACAATATATTAGTATATTACCTAAACTCAGTACGTCCAAAATCCAAATTAGAAGGAAAGTACCAAATTAAGTCACGTCTGTACATTAATGAAAACGGCCAACCAATTCAAGCCATTTAAATAAAGATAAAGATTTAAATTCTTTTATCTTTTGGGGATTAATAAGGACTTAAACTCTACAAGTATTCTTTATAAAACCTAAATAAATTTAAAAAATGGAAAATTCTTAGTTTACATTATTAGTACAATATAAACTTATAATTACCCATCACAATTTTCAATTATGTACAATTCTATTTTCTCCAAATCAGATTCTTTTACAAATCAAAGAATAGGTAACTTCATATTAAACACAACCCTCGTTAGTCGCTTAGTGGTTTTAATCTTGCTCTCTCTCTCTTTTTTGGGTCCTAAAATCTAGAGCAACATATACACCATCTTTCCACCAGGGTACCACCTCCGTCGGCATACCCATTGCTTCACTTTGTTTGTGCTTGGTATTTTTACCTTTACAATTAACCAAAATATATAAGAAACTTGAAGACCCTTTTCTTTCACCCAACAAACAATTAAGATCGCCACGTTCTACACTCCCACCCCCCAAACCCAGTGCAAATAAAAAATAACAACTTAATTTGTCCAAACTGACAAGCTTTTAATTGATAGCCCCTAAACCAAACACATATGTCTCAATATTTGTTTTTAATAATATAGAAGCTACAAATTACTTAAAGAAATGCCAGCAGCGGTAGTGTTGGTGCACGGCAAGGGTGGATATCTTCCATTACTTTTTTTTCCCCATTATTGGAATCTTGTTTCGCCAAGATTAGTTCGGCTAAATTATTAGCTAGCTAGGATCATGTTTAATGTGGTATTACCTACTTTTTCACTTAAAAAAAATTATGATTTATAATTGGAGGGTATAAATATAAGGTTTTACAAAGAATCCTTACAGAATTTTAAACCTAAAATTAAATCCTAAATTAACTATTAACACCCCCCCCCCCCCCCCCAAACAAAAAAATTTAACTCACAAAAACGTCAAAATTGTATTACATTAAGGAAAAGGAAAATGATTATTAAAAAAAAAGGAAAACAAATCCCCCAACATCTCAAACCAACAAGTCCAATATCTATTCCATATGAAATTGTTAGCATCATTCCCCTTCACACATATCAGGGATTCAATACCCAGAAAATTATTTGAAAACATCCAAAATAATAAAACAGAATGGATAAATAGTGTGAAACTCTTTCTAATTAATTAATTAAATAAATAAGAATAAATTGTGTACAAACCCTAGAAAATAAGTTTTCTTCAAAGGTCAAAACAAAAATTACAAAGATGAATTTTACAGAGCTTAGAGAAGCTAAAGTACTGTATCCCGTCTCTCAAATATAACATCCAAAAGAAATTACAAAACACAAACCCATACTTCTATTTCATAATTAACCAACAATCAAATAATTAACAACCTTCGGAACAGAAATTACTAACACAACCATACTTTTATTTTCATACCCAACAAAATGACAACCTTCCAAATAGAAATTGCAAAGTTTTAACTTCACCCAAACCTAATATGGAGGTTTCAGATGGGGAAGACTAGAGAGGAAAGTGGCATAATGTATTGATCTTTAGGATATTTCAACCATATTTCCTCTCTCCTCTCCCTCCATCCAAACCCTCAGAAATTCAAGCGTACAATCATAAGAAAGACCTACATATATACAATCAAAATATAAAAACAAAATCCCGAAACTAAAAGCATCACCCAAAACATAAAAGAAACCTAGGGACTAGAATCAGAAATTGAAACCATTAATTAGCATCATCAAACAAAGTATTAGTGACTGCACCCCTGAACACACCTATGGCCAGCGCTTCAATCGCGGCTGTCACAATACCAGAAATGATAGGACTCTTTGGCTGTGCAGCCGAAGCAGTGTATGGTATATATGGACCATATGGTGCAGGAACAAAAGCTGGGTACCCGCCACAAAAAGGCGGTGCAGGTGGGTATGTGTATCCGCCGCCATAAGCAGGTGGAGGTGGGTATGTGTATCCGCCGCCATAAGCAGGTGCAGGTGGAGGTGGATATCTGCTATAAGCAGGTGCAGGTTGGGGTTGATATGCACCCACAACCCCGTGACCAGGCCCAGTTGGATAAGCCATCAGTTCCAGTCGAAGATTTGGATCAAAGAAAATTTAAAAGATGGAAAGATTCGATGGGAATGGAGGACGAGGTGTTTTTGTGATCAAAGAAATTGAAGAACTCGTTAGGATTTGTTCTGTGAAAGTTCAGGTGGAGACTGAGGGGTATATATAGAGTTGAAGTAAGAGCGAGAGAGCACGAGCATGGCAAACTTGGCGGCCAAACTTAAACTATTACGACATTATGTGTACCCAACGATATTGCTAAACATTGGTCAAAAAGTAATATCATATATGGCTTTGCATATTTCTCCCCACTCCCTTCACTTTAAATTATACTTACTGGCCCTCCCTCATATGTATTTTTTTTTTAAAATGTACAAACACTCAATTAAAGGATTATTGTGCTTTTTCTTTTAATATTTACTTTTTTTTCATATATAATTTTTTAATTTTAGAAGAATTTAAAGTATATAGTCTCAAAATATATAAATAAATCTTTTTTTCTTTCCCAATTTTTTTTTTTCATTTTGTATTTATAGAGTTAGGGATGTGGGAATGAATGATATATATATATATATATATATTTTGTGTATTAGAATAAAATGTGTTATGATTTTTATGATTAAAAGCTTGTAACATGTTCTACTTTATCATCCATAATTAAACAAAAAATAATAATTCAAGTAGTTTTTAATTTTTATTATCATATGTCCCTTATATTACATTGTACATATTAAGGCATATAAAATAATATTCATTGTAATCTTTAACTCATTTAATAATATTTATAAAAAAACCTTGATTTAAAAATTCAAAGAATAATAATTACACATGAGTTAAAGAAAGAATATGTTTGCCTCAAATTATATAAAACCAACTTTATAAAGTTTTTCTTATGTAAGAATAAATAATACGTTCCCTCTTAAAATAAAAAATAATAATAATACATTACTTAATGAATCATGTTAGAGGCATTTATACTTATATATGTGTGTGTGAATCTAAAAATTATTAATACACTTAGCTTAGAGCCTGGAAAAAATATATATATAAATTAGCTTCACCATTGGGTGTAAATGATGAAGCCATTATAGCCACATATAAGTATTGCAAACCAATAAACTAGAAATTTTACCAATATTTTCACATTCTAACAAGTTGTATCACCACACTGCTATGAGCTATTACTAATCTTCGACACCAAGTATCCTAGCTGTTGCTGAGTCACTAATTAAGATCATTCCATATGAGCACATACGAGGACTACGCACGGTTATATATATATATATATATATACACCTATTATTATTAAGATTCAAACACTACCTATAATCTTCCTACCAGTCCCAAAATCCCGAGAGTCTGACTCTCGGGTCAATCACCGGTTAGTCTAGCCCGCGATGTTTGAATAATTAATTAATTATAAAAAGAAAAACTAAACTGTATAGTTATAAGCTTTTTATTTTCCTTGGTTTGGATTCAAACACACCAGTTTTGACGGTTGTGAGTCAAGAAAAATTATCCTTGGTTTGGATTACCAAACAAGTTATAAGCTTTTTATTTTCTAAATAATTGTAAATTATGCTGAATTAATTAGGATATGAAGTCGAGTATGACTGCGCACTTTTGGTGCGATAGACATTTTATAAGTATAAGTGTTTGTAGCGTGTGGGGAGTAAGTGTCGGGGTTCAAATCTTCAAGAGAGAGTTTCACATATATATATACTTAAATTATACTAAAATAAAATTCTATTTCAAATTCAAAAAAATTAGAACATGAAGTCAAGTGATCCTGAGAGACACAAGTGGAGAGATAAACAGTGTAAATTGTGTACCATCAGTTTATAGTTCGAATAACTATAAACTGATGGTACACTGCTCCCTTGGCTTCATAGCTTATAAGGCAGCAAGTGGGGGGTTTCTCTTCGATGTGGGACTCCTAGGACCCCGTCTGAGGATGTTGTCAAGCATGCCTAAGACATTGCAATGCATGTCTAGGACGTTGTAAAACATACCGAGGACGGTCTAGGACGTTGCCATGCAGGCAATGCATGCCTAGGTACCCACAGCCTTATTTTGGAGTAATATTAGAAGGAATAAAATGAATAATTTTATAACGACATTACTATTATATTAAAAATAGATGTATTTGGAGAGTTTTAGTAAAATTTTAATTAAACTTAATTCAATTCTCTTTGATTCCTCCCAAATCTTGGGGTGATAAAATTTTGAAGGTTTTGAGTTTTAAGAGAGCTAGCATGTGACCCGCACATAGTGCGGCTACAACATACACTGAGATTTGTACTCTCTAACCAAAAAAAAAAATTGTTGATCATATGTTTAGCTATAGTATTTTAATATTTTTAGATGGTATTTTTATTTTAACTTAAACCATGATAATTTCATGTAATTTTTTGTTAGCACTTAAAAAAAAAAAATTCAATCATACAATTTCAAGGAAGTGTTTTGATCCTAATTAACTTGTATTTACTTATAATTTGGTCAATAACAAATATTTATAATTTGTTTGGATACTAGAACAAAACTTATTAGTTACCCACATGAGTGATTCTACCATACTACATGGTCCATGAAATTCTACATATTATCCCAAGATCAACCTTAAAGTGGTTTAGATCATAAGTATTTACACAATAAGATGATTAGATTAGGTGTATGGTTGGTTTTTTTTTTTTATATACTTCATTTTATATTAGACTCTTCATTTTTTTTTTTTTTTAATGAGTAATTAACTTAGCACAAAGAGTTAAAATCTTGAATAAAACACAAGGCACAAAATTGAACTTTAATTGAAATCTAATTGAATTTTCTCACAGTTTTAGCTTTATGTGTGTGTATGTGTGTGTGTGGAGGAATGATTGCTCCCTTCTATGGTTCTATTTATTTCATTTCCCCCCAAATAAACTTCCAAATAATGGAATGAAATAAATATTCTAAAATAATGTTTTCCATTCCATCCATTTTGAACCTCCCTCCAAACGGAGTGTTAGAATACCACTCATTTTTCTCCCAACTCAATAGGCAACCCAAAAGCAATCAACTTTAAACTAAGAAGTCTTTCCATTTTAAGACATATCAATCTTTTCAATATATAGCTTTCTAAATCTCATTATTTTTCGAGTACAACTTTTTAAATAGCCCATAGTTTAAAAATTAGGGAAAAATAATAATAAGTTGTACGGAACGGGCCCTAATAGGTCTTTGCCTCTATAGACCCAACCAAACACTTGGGCTGAGACTTTCCAAATGGGTCTAGGTTCAAGTTTTAAACGCCCTTGTGTTGATGAAGGATTTGGGTTTTAGACCATTGATACTAATTAAACACGGCCTATCTACAGATTTAAAATTTAAAATTACTAACATACCTTTAATAACAACTAACCAATAACAACTAACAACTAACAAAATTTAACCAATAACAACTAACAACTAATCAAATTTGTGCTAATAGCAACTAACCATTTATAATTTGTTGTGAAAATATTATAAACGTAGCACCGCTCTTATTATTATTATTATTATTATTTTATCGACATAGAAACAAGGATTTCTTATAATAAGTAAATATGTTTCTCTTTTAAATGTTATTTAATTTGGTATAATTTTTTTTAATTTTAGTTAAACAGTATTTTAAATATTCAAATTTAGTTTAACTAACCTAACCGTGTTCATTCAACCCAACTCATAGTAAGATAACTGGGTGGGTTTGAGATGTGTTAAAAATTTTCAAATAATAATAAATATTTTTTTTTTTTTTTTTGGCATTCCAAACCCCAGGCACATTATGTTACCAATCTTATTCAAAGTTCAAATTTGGACACATATAAGATTATAAAGGTTATAACATTGAGAATAAAAAATAGCTATTCTTACCAAAATTGCAAATATTATATAACGTGGAGCCGTCAACCACTAAATCAGTACAAGTTCCCCTAAAATATACCAAATAAATACCATCATGTACTAATTGTATCGGGAAATTTTCAAGTGCATGTTATGGTCACTACCGAAAAATTAAAATTAAAGAGGATTTATTAAACATGATGTTTCAACCATTGAACCTCGGTCAATATATTTGTTCTATAAAACATGATATTTCAACTTCTATTGTTATAAACATAGAAATAAATAAATAATTATATATATATATATATACACACACACACTACTTAAAAAAAAATGATAACCCCAAAATAATATATTAAATTAATTGGTATCAAAATAACTTGTTCTCCTGACCAAACCAAATCAAACCTAGGTTATTAACAACTTAATTTGATTCCAACGAATTGTATTAAACCATCGACATTTTAAACCCCTAAGCCTTAATCAAGTTAGGTCAAAACAAAATTAGAAGGTAATACATTTAATCCACAACAATCTTGATTCATGGGGGGTTTTTAGTATGTCTCTTTAAAAGGGGGTGAAATACTATGAGCTAATATATATATATATCAAACCACATATCACCATACAATGCAGAAAATTTTCGTAATTTTCCTGCACAGGAACACGATCTAGCAGGTTCTAGACACATGTTTCAATCCGTTTAGTTCTCGTGAAAGTGAAAAATAGAAAAAAAAGAAAAGGAAAAATGTTCTAGAGTCTGAAGAACGTACTGCTTTCGCTGATAAAATAGGTGCTTTAATTACGAGGCAATCGTCCCTACTCCTTACCCTCTGACGCTGCAAGTGAAACAAGAGGAAGAGTTGTTAATAACACAAATAATATAAGATATTAACGCCTCAGTGCCACAGAAGATTTTTTTGCAGTATACTCACAATGAAGATACCCCATAGAATAGATGCTGCATTTGATGAGAGATAGAAGGTACGAAAATATAAATTGAACCTAATCTTTCTGAACTTTAATGGCATTTTGAGACATATAAATTGACCCGGCAAAGGCTTAGTCCAACCGATGAAACCTTGACTTACTGATAATGTGAACATTGACTTAGTGATAATATAAATCGGGCTTTCTATGGCGAGTTGGGAATGGTACAAAGATCAATATCTACAATGATACGTGGCTGCCTGGGGAGGCCTCGGCCTGTGTTGTTTCACCAAAAATTGAGGAGGCATCAAATTGGGTTGTTGCAAATTTGTTAGAGCTGGGTGGAGGAGGTTGGAATGAGCTGCTTGTGGATGCCCTCTTCTTGCCTTTTGAAGCCCAAAGAATAAAGAGCATCCCTTTGTGTGTTATGGACCAAGATGACTGCTTATCATGGCCAAGGTGCAGGTCGGGTTCATACTCAGTCAAAACGGGATACCAGCTGCTGTGCGAAAACGAATCGAACTCATTGCCTTCTTATTCCGATTCTGCTGGGGTAAAAAGTTTCTGGAAGTCCATTTGGCGCTTGAAGGTTCCCAACAAGGTGAAGGTGTTCACTTGGCGGGCTTGCTCAAGAGCACTTCCAACAAAGGTAAATTTGAAAAAAAGAAAAGTTGTTGATACCTCCGTGTGTGACCAATGTGGCTACTTGAATGAAGATGAGGTCCACGCCATATGGGATTGTGTGCAGGTCCGTGAAGTGTGGGAGCAATTCTATGCTGATGTGAGAAACAAGTACCTGAACGTAGCAAACATGTGGGACCTCGTGAGCATCATGAGGGCTGAAGGCAAAGACATGGAGGTGTTTGTGATGATGGCGTGGCTTATCTGGCTGCGGAGAAATAAGTTGCGCACTAATGAAGCAACTCAGCCATGTTCGAAGATTGCTCAGTCAGCCTCATCCCTGTTGGCTGAGTTTCAGCAAGGAAAACAGGGGCGGGTTACAGAGAATAGAGGTGGCCTGGTGCGGTGGCAGCCTCCAGCGGAGAATTTCGTTAAAGCTAATTTTGATGGGGCAGTTTTGGGGAGGAGCAGGAAGCCGGTATCGGTGTGGTGCTCCGCGACAATGAAGGGCAGGTTCTGGCGGCTTTGTCAGAAAAGGTTAGGCTGCCAGTAACAGTGGAGGTCCTCGAGATGTTGGCAGCACGAAGAGCGGCGTCGTTTGCAAGGGAACTTGGTTTTAGCTGGGCCTGTTTTGAAGGAGATGCGGAGTTAGTGGTGAAATGCTTGCAATCGAGGTCGACATCAAATGCGTTGACAGGTCACTTAGTAAAAGACTTTATGTCTATAAGGGGGTACTTTCAGTCCTCCTCTATCATCCATGTAAGGCGGCAGGGCAACAATGTTGCCCATGCTCTAGCTAGGGATGCTAGGTTTTCATTTCCTTTAAGAGTTTGGATGGAGGAAGTGCCTCCAAACATTTTCAGCTTTGTTGTAAAAGATTTGCAATAGTTGTTTTTCCCTTCCTGAGTAGGGAGGTTTCTCAAAAAAAAAAAAAAAAAAAGGTTTCACAAAAAGGCATTGACTTGCTTTTATCATATATAATTAGTTTTATTATATGGTGCTTCTGGGAAAGTGCGATGACAATGAGGAATATCCGAATATATCTCAAAGGAAATTTAGTTATCTTTTCTTAAATCACAAAAAAAGTAATGAATGAGAGACACAAAAAAAGTAATGACTTTTTTTGTGATTTAATTTGTAAAAGTCAGATACAATACACACGTTTTAGCAAAGCTCGTATGAACCCCTACGTTGGTCATGCGTTTTATTAACATATTGGTTAGAAATTAAGTACAATAAAAAAATAACTAAATAGTAAAATAAACTAGTATAAATGTACAACCCTAAAATAAACTAGTCATCATAATTTGCATTAACGTGAGGTTTTTTTTTTTTTTTTTTTTTTTTTTAACTTTTAACCAACAAAACAGAGTCCCTCAAATCCTCAACCTGACCTTCTTTCCCAAACTCATCTTTTTTGTCTTTTCATACTTCAAGATGAACTTCCGGGTTTTGGATATGGTTATCATTTCAGCCAAGGACTTGAAGCAAGTGAACCTTTTTTTCAAGATGGACGTGTTCGCCCTTGCTTCTATCCAAGGTTAATTACAACAACCTCTACGACTCCCTGCAAAAGACACCCATTGACAAAGACGGTGGCTCCAACCCCATTTGGAACTTCCCATGAAGTTCCTCATATGTCGTTGCAGCTGAGAACAACTGCCTCACTCTCGTGATCAAGCTTGTTAATGTGTATAGTGTTGTGGGCTTTAGGCCCAACTAGATTACTTGTATAACACACATTTTTGTACTACACTCTTACTTGTACTGCACTTATATGCCTCCTATATAAAGACACTTATGTATATTCTTTCACTGAGAAATACAATACAATTATTCAGTATTTCTAACATGGTATCAGAGCCACTGCTCTGACATTTTCTTAGCAGTCTTGTCTTTATTGGTGTTACTCTATTCTCAACATTGCTTTCGCCATCACAACAGCTGCCACAGCCTTTCACCGTAGAACCTTTGACACCTTCCAGCCATTGTCCTTAGGTTCCAGACCTACAGCCACTGTCATTGAGAAGTCCCGCACCACACAGACCACTGCACTTACCATCTTCACCATGAATCTTGCTCTGATAAGTATTTTTCAGGTACCGTAGTGATCGTCTCGCCCCGATCTACTCAATCGTGGAAATATCACAATCATCAGAGCTTACGCATGCCCTTACGCACCGCCCAAAGATTATGCGCCAAGCTCACACGCTCCACGCGCCGACACTATTCTTTACGCGCCGCCATGCGCTTACACGCGCCAGATTTGCACTTGCTGGCATCAGCCCTAGGTGACGTCATCATTGCCACATCATTTGCTGACATCATCGTCCATTCATCTACTGATGTCACCCATCACGTCAGCTAACGTCATCGTTGACCAAGCCGTTGACTTTGACCTAAGGTTGACTTTGACTGTTGACTTTTCTCCAAGATTGACTTTTGCAATCCAGGTGCTCTTTACCCAATTATTCGCGTAGATTTCATTTTTGCAATCTGTTTTTGCATATTTTGCTTCTAAATGAAGAATAAGGACAGGTCTTCTTCTTGTTGCAATAATCGTTGCTGACAATCCAGCAAACGTTTTTGCAATTTTTGCAAACGTTTTGGCCATAATATTGAGACTTGCTATCTTCACAACAAATCAGCTATTTCAATTTCTGCTGCTACTATTGCTAACACTGAGAGTGTCCAACCAATGGCTCCCGTCTCTGCACAATCTAAATCTTCAAGACGCACTTTCACCATGTCCACAGATGACCTTAAAAAACATCATCGCCGATGTCATTCATATGGTTGGTAATGCATCTTATTCCTCTTCTCTCTCATCTTTATCTGGTATGTCTCCTTCCTCTTGGCTTATGGATTCCGCTTGTTGCAATCACATGACACCTCTCTCGTCCTTATTTTCTGAACTCAAACTTGCACCACACCTTCTTAATATTCGCATAGCAAATGGTTCCACAATATCTGGTCATAATATGGGTTCTGTTTCAACCTCCAACCTCTCGGTTCCAGGGGTCTTTAATGTTCTTAACCTTTCTTACAATTTATTTTCTGTGAGACAATTAGCTGAGTTGGATTATCGCATTATATTTGATTATTATGGGTGTATTATGTAGGATCCAAGGACGGGATAAGAGCTTGGGACCGATCTCAGAGTTAGGCATATGTTTCCCATGGATAACCTTTGTCTTCCACTTGTTGCTCCTATTTTTGTTGCTGCAGTTGCTACAGTTTCTTCAATTCCTTCTCTTACACTTTGGCATGCCCAACTTAGTCACGCATCTTCCTCTCGTGTACAACAATTGGCTTCTAGAGGTTTGTTAGATTCAGTGTCTACAGAAAATTTTGATTATGTTTCATGTCAGTTAGGAAAACAACCAGCTTTGCCTTTCATTACTAGTGAATCAATATCCACTAATATCTTTGACCTTATTCATTCTGATGTTTTGGGGCCTTCCTCTGTCTCTAGTATTGCTAGGTCTTGATATTTTGTTGTCTTTGTTGATGATTACTCTCATTATAGCTGGATTTTTAATGTGAAATATCGTTCTAAATTATTACAAGTATATTCTAATTTTGCAAAAATGGTTGAAACTCAGTTTTATAAACGCATCAAAATTTTTCGATCTAATAATGATCTTGAATACACTCAATATGCTTTCCAGGCTATTTTGCATTCCTATGGTATTGTTAATCAACTAATTTGTCCAGGTACCTTTCAGCAAAACGGTAAAACCGAACAAAAACTTCGTCATATTCTTGACACTGTTCGTGCTCTCCTTCTCTCTGCCAAAGTTCCTGCTCCTTTTTAGGGTGAAGCTGCTCTTTATGCTGTTCATGCTATTAATCATATTCCAAGTCCTGTTATCCAAAACCAAACTCCATATGAGCGCCTTTTTAGGTCACCTCCAGACTATCGCCACCTTCGCTCCTTCGGTTCTGCTTATTTTGTTCTTCTTCAGCCACATAAGCATAACAAACTTAAGCATCGATCAAGGCTTTGTTGTTTTCTTGGCTATGGCGAAACTCAAAAGGGGTATCGGTGTTATGATCCTGTCTCTCATCGTGTTTGTATCTCCCGCAATATTGTCTTTTGGGAACATCGCCTCTTTGTCGAGCTCTCTCACTTCTGTGCCTCCCTATCTTTCTCCTTTGTCTATAATCCTTTTCCAGATGAGGCATATATTCCTTCTGTAGCTACTATTAATCCTCCTATAGTTGCTCCTAATTCTTTTGTAGACTTCTCTGTCTAACCACTAGATATCATTGATCTCTTTCCTAATTCACCCTTTAATGAACAGGTCGAAGATGAACAGGTCGAAAACGAGCTACCCAACCCCAACCCTGATCTTAGGTCCCTTGCTCCTGCTCCGCCTGAAGATCTTGCACAAGACATTCTACCTCGTCACTCAACTCAGGTAAGATCCATTCCTGCACATTTACTTGATTATCATTGTTACACTGCCCTTGCTACACTACACGAGCCTCACACTTATCATGAGGCTTCCACTGTAATGAAAGAGAAACTTGATGCATTATCTAAAAACTATACTTGGGATTTGGTGACACTTCCCCTTGGGAAATCTGTGATTAATTGTAAGTGGATTTACCAGATTAAGACTCGCTCTGATGGGTCCATTGAGCGCTACAAAGCTCGTCTTTTTGCAAAAAGTTTTACACAGGAGTATGGGATTGATTATGAAGAGACCTTTACTCCGGTTTCTCGTATCTCATCTGTTTGTACCCTCTTAGCTGTTGCTGTTGCCAGTAAATGAGACCTTTTTCAGATGGATGTCAAAAATGCATTCCTTAATGGGGATTTAAGTGAAGAAGTTTATATGCAACCTCCTCATGGTCTCTCTGTTGACTCAAACAAGGTTTCTCACCTTCAACATGCACTTTATGACCTTAAACAAGCTCCACAAGCTTGGTTTGCCAAATTCAGCTCTATTATCTCTCGCTTGGGTTACATGATCAGTCATTATGATTCTACCTTATTTCTTCGTCGCACTAACATAGACATTATTTTACTTCTCCTATATGTGGATCATATGATCATAACTGGTGATAACCTCAGTGGCATTCAAGAACTCAAGAATTTTCTCTGTCAGTAGTTTGAGATGAAAGATCTTGGACATCTCAGTTACTTCTTGGATCTTGAAATCACTCATTCTACAGATAGACTTTATATTACTCAAGCCAAGTATGCCTTTGAACTCTTGTCTCGAGCTGGACTCACTGATAGCAAGACTGTTGACACTCCAGTTGAGTTTAATGCGCATTTGACTCCCTCAGGGGGGAAACCATTGTCTAATCCTTCTCTTTACGGATGCTTGGTTAGCAGCCTAGTTTATCTCACTGTCACTTGTCCAGACATTTCCTATTCACTACGTGAGCTAGTATCTGTCTGCTTCACGATCGACTCACTATGCTGTCATTCTGCGCATTCTTTGATACCTAAAGGACACTTTCTTCCATGGTCTTTTCTACTCTACTTAGTCTCCTCTTATTTTCCGTACATTTTCTGATGCTGATTGGGTAGGAGATCCCACTGATCGCAGGTCTACCACTAGTTATTGTTTTCTTCTTGGTTCTTCTCTGATTTCTTAGCGAAGCAAGAAACAAGCTCATGTGACTCGCTCTAGTACTGAAGCAGAATATCGTGCCCTTACTAATACCACATCTGAGCTCTTTTGGCTATGATGGCTTTTCAAAGACTTATGTGTGTCTACATCCTCTGCTACTCCTCTTTATTGTGACAACCAGAGTGCCATTCATATTACTCATAATGATGTCTTCTATGAATGGACTAAACACATCGAAATCGATTGTCATTTTATCCGTTATCATCTTGTCCATGGTGCTCTCAAGCTGATCTCAGTCTCCTCTAAAGATTAATTTGCATATATTTTCACCAAATCACATCCTAAGGGACGCTTTCATACTTTAGTTGATAACTTCAAGTTGGTCTCATAACCACCTTAAGTTTGAGGGGGCTGTTAACGTGTATGGTATTGTGGGCTGTAAGCCCAACTAGATTACTTATATAGCATACATTTTTGTACTACACATTTACTTATACTGCAATCACGTGCCTTTATATAAAGGCACTCGTGTAAATTCTTTCGTTGAGAAATACTATACAATTATGAGAGATACTACGTCTACAATAATTCTACAATATTTTTACAACAAATCACAGGTGGTTAGTTCTTATTGGTTCAAATTTGAAACTAACACGAAGATTACTTTTTTGCCCCAACAATAATAATCAGTAATAACCTGCCATTTAGGATTTGTTGTAAAAATGTTATAGACAAATCATTTCTAACAAAGCTCAAGGCAGAAGGGAGTTTTGGGGACAAAGATATCGGTGAAGTCCATGTCCCGTTAAGGAATTGCTGGACAAATATGTTGCTTCAAACGATGAAATGCGCGCAAGTTATAACATCCAGACAACCCGGGCTGGGAAGTTCAAGGGTGTACTGAACTTTTCGTTTAAGTTTGAAGATGCTGTGGTGGCGGCACCGGGGCGTAATGTTGCCGCTTCTCCTACTCCTGCTGGGTACCTATATCCACTCACGCCAGGCTATGGTGGATACTCGTATCCACTCGCGCCGAGTTATGGAGGGTATCCGCTCCCGCAGATGCAGCCACAGGAGGAAACTAGCATGGGTAAGAAGTTTGCCAAAAAACTTGGAGCATTTCTTTATGGGTTTGTCAGAATTGCTGCCGCTGATGCTATTTTTGATAATGTATAAGGTTGGAGTTTGATGTACAAGATATTGTCTTTGATTTCGCTTTTGCAGATTTCAGTTTATGTTTTTTTTTTTTTTAAAGGATTGCATTTTTTTTTTTTTTTTTTTATAGATGGGAAGCCAATATTGTTAAATTGTATTGTTTATGATTTTTTTTAATAGGTTTTGATTTCTAAGGTTGTATTTTTGATGTATAAAATATTGTCTTTGATTACGTTTTTGCAGATTGTTGGTTATGCTTATTTATTATTGATTAGAAGCTGTTATTATTAGGGGAAACTGCAGTTAACCCACCTGTGGTTTGGCCCGTTTTAACAGTGCCTACCCGTGGTTTGAAATTTGTCACTTAACCCACCTGAGGTGACCTCCGTTAGACCCTCGTTACCCACCTCTCCCTTTTCACCGTTAAAAATAAGGGTACATATGTCTTTTTCATTATGTTTTATGTCTCTCTCCTCTTTTCTCTCATTCTTCTTCTTCTTCTTCACAATCAAAACCCAGAAATGTTCACATAAAAAAAAAAACCCAGAAATGTGCATTTAATGTTCTTTCCCAATGCCCACTGCAATTGCCAAACATATTTTTACAATGACAAGAAAACCAATACACCTAAAGTCACAAACACAGCCACAAATCCATGTGAACATACACCCACAGATTCTCTAGCCTTCTACTGCCAAATCCAAAAATTGACTACTTAATTCTTTATAGAACAATCACAAAATAAAACTCTAAAACCCTTTTTTTTGCTGGGTCCTCTAAAAAAAAACCCAGATTTGCAAGTTTAAAAAAAAAAAAAAAATCTGCCAAAAAAAAACCCAGCAATCTGTTCAAATTGCTAGGTTCAAATTTTTTGGGTTTAATACCATGATAAAACATCACATGCTGTGAATGAATGAATAATGAATAAATACAATAAAATACCTAAACCTAAAAAAACATAGAACCCAAATCTTGCATATCCAGCAGCGAACCCAGATCTTAATGAAATGACCTAAATTATTAGCTTCACTCCGTTGCTGCTGCTGTTGTTGTTGTTCAGATTCTTTGATTTTCAAACCGTTTGATCTGATTCCACCACTCAACCTCTGTAAAAGCCGTGGATTCTATCTTTACCCTTCATTTCCTTATTACCCAGAAACATAGAATTTTGAATCGTTTAAGAAGAAGAAGATGGGTTCGGAGCTGATTTTCAGAGGACATGAGAGCCAACCCGTGTCGGACACGTACACACCGAAGCAACCAAAGCCTTGGTTCTTAGTGACCCAACTGATTCCGCAACCCAAGGTTCAAGCTCATCCGACACGACGTCGTCGAGCCTTTCTTGTTCGAGCTCACCGGATCTTCTTCTTCATCAACGACAAACAGCGTCGCCGGGCTATGCCTTAGGTTTCGCATTTCAGCGTCTGCTGCTTCTTCCATGAGCACCCAAGCTCCACAGAAGGCCTCGACTGCTCCGCTCCGACATCGTTTCTAGACTGCCCAAAACCCTAGACCGGGAAGAAAAACAAAGAAATAAGAAAAATGAAATTGTGAGATCGGCTGAGTTGCAGGACAACCTGATTGTCTAGATCGGCTATGATCGAAGCAGTGGAGAGTGGTGGATTCAAATTTTCTGGGTTTAATGAATTTATGGGTTTCTTTTTGTTTTCCCTTGCCATCTGGGTTTGTAACTTTTAAACTAATTTTTTTTTTTTTTTTTTTTTTTTTTTTTTACGGCAAGATTTGATGTATATTGTTGGTAGTATATACATCAAAAGGGAACCAATTATTGTGTTGATTGAACAAGATTCAGGTCATGAATGGGATTTGGGTTTGAAGATTGATTTCTAAGATGGTGAGAGAGAAGTCGTTCTTCCTTATGTTGCTTCTAATTCTTTTTCTATTGTGGCTTATATAGTAAAGGGGATTTTTTAACGGAAAGGGCTGAGGTGGGTAACGGGGGTCTAACGGAGGCCACCTCAGGTGGGTTAAGTGACAAATTTCAAACCACGGGTAGGCATTGTTAAAACGGGCCAAACCACAGGTGGGTTAACTGCAATTTCCCCTTATTATTAAATGAAGCATGTTTATAATCTTTTAATAGGTTTAATTATAACATTAGAAGGTAGAAAATGATTTCAATGATTACTTATAGAACAAGATTTTCCTTTCTTCTCTTTTGTTATTGCTTCTGAATTATATTATAATGTTCTTTGATTACCGTCTTCTAGCTACAAATATAGTTCTTTGAGTTGATGGTGTAGAGGTTTCCTTTAGTTTGTATTGGTTTAGGGTCTTGGAAGATTATTTTGTGTGCAATATTCTTACTGATTCAAAAAAAAAAAAAAAAAAAAAAAAAAAAAAAAAAAAGGGTGTTGAACTTGAAGGTTGTGAAGTTGGATGCTGTGTTATCAGATTTTCTAGAAACAAGAAAGCTAAATATATAAAATTTCTAAAGTGGAAGAAACTTAGAATACCATCATTCTATCCAAACTAGGATTTCAAATGATGGGATTTAAAATCCCTCCATTTGCTAATTTTTATGTAATTAGCAAATTCTTCACAAAAACACACTATCAGATTTATAAATTATAGTTGTTTGACTTACCATCTACATGTTCCCTAAGTGTTCCATTGTTGATGTATTCAACCAGAATGATTTGCTTGTTTCCATGATCTTGATATCCATATAAGCTTACCAAATTCAGATACTCAATCATTGACAAGTATTTCATTCTTGAACTTTGATGATAAGTTCTTGTTATCCTTGTTCTGCCACATATTTTCAAGTTATATTATCACACTAACGGTATTGACCTATATTTACTTTTCTAATACATTTTTGTCTCTTAACAACATCAAACCATTAGATTTAAACATGACAATGAGCAAAGTGTGGAATAAAAAATTGAATTCAACCACTTGGTTGGTCATGATAACTGATGAATTTAATAATTCTTTGTCATGCCTGAAATTTTGACATTGCTTAATGAAGTGTTGTTTACATTAATTCAAATGATGAATTAAATAACAACCTCAAAAGGTTTCTATTTGGTTTGCATCACATGCTGCCAGATTCAGCTTGCAACAATGAAAAACCAGATTAAGGATTCTGCAAGGATCACACTAACTGATGCAATTTGTATCCAGATTCTGCTATACCTCCTGTTAAATTCATTCACACTTCTTGAACATGAATGTATATTAAGAACATAAAATTTACAAGTTCAAATGGAAATTTGTACTTTCTATTATTATGTCATATAAGGAACCACATTAGTTCTCTTCCTCTGCTACATGCTATAGTCCAAGATGTAACTATAATAATTTATAATATATCTTGTTCTCACTTTTATATAGTTACCTTTATTTGAGCCATGGATTGTTTCATGATAATAAATTCATACTTTCTTTATCTACTCCATTTGGTGCTCACATCTATAAATTCACACCTGATAGTAATTGCACACAATCATAACAATAATTACAACATTTTATGTGGTTTGCCTGCAATGAAGAGGTTCCATGTCATGGTTGAAATTTAGTTTCTGTAAAATTCACATCATGTGATTGCATCATCTTAATCAAAATTTTGGTCATCCTTTCCTCACATGTGTCCGCCATTGGCTTTCCGTGAATGCATTTCTTTTGTTGTTCTATCCTTTTCCACTTTACATAAGAAATTATTGGATCAAGGGAAGTAAGCAAAATTTGCTTTAAGATACAGTTGAAGATTGCTACCCTGCATCTCCCTTGAATTGAAGGTCATAAGGTTAGTTGATGCTTGTTCAAGTGAGCATTTTGATTGCAATCTCAACAACACACATACACACACCAGAAAAAATCAGCGTCTTTATCTCATCAAAGCAGTGAGATGCATTAAGGTACCATGGAATTACATGAACAGGGTAGTTTAATAAGTAGAGAAACATGGCCTTCATACCTCACATAGATATGCATGTAGTTATGAATATAAATATCTAAACATTACGTGTGCTCTTGGTAAGCCGGAAAAATGCCTTTAAGCAAAAAGAGATCTCAACTATAGTTAGATTTCATTGGGTTTCCTCTCGACTACATGATGTTTAATTGATGAATTTTTTCAAATTCCTTTGCATCTTGCCTAAAAATTGGTTATATGGCCTGTTTTTGGCCCAATTCATTGGCTGGATCAGGTTACAATATTTGTGTAAACATTTCATTCTTTTTCTAGATTACATATTTATTGATCAGTAATGTACTATAGTTGTAACAAATTGTGTTGCAGCTTGCTGCATCATAGTTAATTTATGGTTCATAATTACAAATATGTTCCAACTGACCTCTGCTTGTAAATTGTCCATTGGCTGCTTTCTATTCAAAAGTAAAATTATTGGATGATCTTATTAGTTGAAGATCCCATTAGTTCTTTACAAAATTATCTAATTTGTTGCAGCTTGCTGCATCATAGTTCAATTGATGGCTAAAAATTACACATGTTCCAACTGACCTACGGTTGTAAATTGTCCACAGGCTACTTTCTATTAAAAAAAAAAAGGAAAAAGAAAAACCCGTTATTGGATGATCTTATCAATTGAAGAAGTTCTTTACAAATTTATCCCCATGTCCAACCAACATATCTTTTTCTTTTAATTCTCCATCCTCATCTTTTCAACTCCATCTACCAAACAAAACTTTATGTTTGATTTCTCTCTCGCTCTCTCTCTCATAAAAGTAACATAGCAAATCCAAGATATCACCTGCTAATTAGAAAGAACAATAATTATAACAATTATTGGGATATCCAAGATCATGAACTTTCTTGGTATGTGATCAATTATTGATCTTTCCACCTTGGTAGGTTTGGATTTATAGTGATTGTCCAACTTTTCTTTTTCAACTTTTTTATGCCATTGGCCATCCAGAGGCCGTTAAAATCAGTTGAGATGACTAGATCATTGATTTGGGAGCATAATATCTGCTATAGCTAGCTGCATGATTTTTTCCCCCCTCAAATTAACTAATTGAATAAAATTAACAATAACTTTTCTCTAGTGCTGCAGGATGTTACCTTCTCGTATCACAGACATGGTTTGGAGGAGTCACATATTTTGTGGCAATCATTTGTGTTAAACTTTGTGCAGAGGCAAACTTTGCATGAAAGCTTCCGGAGTCAATGGTTGGTACAAATCTGCATTCTATGAATGAAGAGAAATTGCCTTCAAGAGCTTATAATGAAGAAGCATGAAAGATGGGTGATTACCTTGACATACTAAGCCTTACTAGAGTATTCGTGTATGGTGCCTGAAGCAAATAAGATGATTACACTATTATCAAAGGTATGTCATTTCTGGAGAAATTGAAAGGTTATAATCTCCTTATAATACTACCTTTCTGTCTAAGAGAAAAAGGAAATTGTGACAAGTTGACCAAGTAATAGTTGTAGTGTTCATTTGGGTTAGCTGTTTGAAAACGTGTATTTTAAAATACTGTGATTTTAAAATACGGGTTTTAAAAGTGGTGTTTTTGTCAACTAAGCGTTTGGATAACATTGGTGTAAAATTGCTGTTTTGGGTGCAAATTACCAAAATGGACTTAACTATTTTGTTAAGGTTATCTTGTCAATTTTTTAAATGAATAATAATAAGACTAATAATAAGAGAGAATACATTACAATGAATAAAAAAAAATGCATTAAATTGTTCAAAACCCACAATATCCATTCTAACTCCAAAATAGAATTAATAAAAATATTGTTTACAACCCGCAAATAAAATGAGCTCTGTTGTCACGAATAAATTACATCTTCTCATCATGCATGGTCTCCACAAATAAATTTCTTCCCCCTTGTAAGGTGTCAAATATCCTTTCATTAAGGGGTATCCACCATCAACCAAATAATATTTTTGTACGTAGAAAAGGGGAAAAAACTAATGAGATATGCATAAACGATATCCATTCATATTCAAGATATAATATAATATATATCTGATTGTGGTTTTGGAAAGTTCACAGATTGTCCATGTATAGCATCCAAGAAAATGCATGTATCATGTGCTGCACATACTGTTCTAGCTATAACAAATGTGCTGCAGAATGGGTTACTCTCCCTTAAAACCAATGGTACTCAACCATGTTCACAGTATTCCCTTGGCTGGTCACTCTAGTTACTTGAAATCCTTGCACAGAGCCAAACAAAATTTCTATTGGGAGGACATGAAAAAGGATTTAAACAGGCAATCAACGAGTGCGAAGTCTGTCATAGGGTCAAAACTGAGACCTCTACTCCCGCGGGATTATCACAGCCCTTGCCTATTCCAATTATGCCTTGGACAGATATGAGCATGGATTTCATTGATGGACTACCAAAGTCACAGGATCATATGTTGTTCTTGTGGTAGTTGACAGACTCACCAAGTATTTGCACTTCATTTCCTTTGCACATCCGTATTTTGCAGCCTAAGCATTGTCTCTATTCATGCAGCATGTGTTCAACTTGCATGTTGTGCCATCCACAGTTGTGAGTGACAGGGATGCAGTGTTCACAACAGCATTTTGGGATGAGTTTTTTAGGCTGTAGGGTACTGCTTTAGCAATGTCTTCCTCATATCACCCCCAAACAAATCACCAAACAGAAGTTGATAATAAGAGTTGGAGCAGTACTTAGGGCTTTTGCTTGTGACAGATCTAAGAGGCGGGCAGAATGGTTGGTTTTGGTTCAAAAACTTACATACAACTACCAACTCCATTTGAAGCATTGTATGGGTTCCCTTGTCCAGGGTTGGTAGACTACATTCCTGGCAATAACCTAGAAGTTGTGGACTCATATTTGAAGAATAGAGAGTAGGTTCTAGCTGTTCTTAAGCCACATAATCTAGTGGCTTCACAAGAAAGGATGAAGCTGCAAGAAGACATGACAGGACCTTTGCTGTGGATGATTGGGTGTATTGGAGGTTGCAGCCATACAAATAGAAATCGTTCGGTGTAAAAGGGCATTGGAAGCTATCCCCAAGGTATTTGACCTTCTTAGATCATTCTACGAATTGCGGAAGTGGCTTGTAAGCTTGACTTCCCACAAGATTCATGGATTCATCTTGTATTCCATGAATCTTGCCTCAAGCCAGTTGGGACATAACACTATCCATTCCTACTTTGCCTCCAGTGGACAATGGAGGTCAGCTCTCTCCTGAACTGGTGGTTGTTTTGCAAGAGCGACCATATAGTTAAGGAATAGTGGCTACTTAGGCGTTGGTGCAGTGGCAGGGAGGGTCCACAGTTGATGCTACTTGGGAGGTTACTTACAAGCTACAGAACCAGTTCCCACACCTTGTGGAAATGGTGTTTTGAAGGTGGAGGGTATGTTAAGAACCTCAATATCAGCTATGATTGTGCTTGTTGCCTGCCCTGCAGTGTATTTGTTCCTGTGTGCTTGATTCCTGCAGTTTGCTGCCTCTTCCTTTGCTGTTAGTCGTTGTGCTGCTGTATGCTACTTCCTATGCTGCCCAACAGTGTTAGCAGATCTGAAGATGGTATACTAGGTTTAGATAAGTGCACCTGTGCAGGTTTATGCAAGTTTCAAAGTGTGCAAGTGCTGCTTTGAGATGAGAATGCATTTAACTAGTTAGTTAATTTTCCCATGTGTATAGTTGGAGTAGCATGTGCTTAATTAGAGATAGTTAGGGTGTTAGCAAGCTGTTAGACGCCGGATGGCAGTTAGTTAGAGAAGAGGTTAGGGAAATTCTTGGCTTGTACTTGAGAAGCCTTGGTATATAATGGTGCTATTCATTGTAATCAAGGCATCATATAAATATTTAGATGACTGTTCTTGAATAAGTTCTCAAAAGTCAAAGACAATTGAAAAAAAAAAAAGCCATAGAACATCATTTTAAACCCCTACTTTGCATCATCGGCACCCTTGGCGTGATAGCTACTCTATAAGTATAAGTGTTTGTGAGGTGTAGAGGGTAAGGGCTGGGGTTCAAGTTTCTAGGAGGGAGCTTCACACATATATACACTTAGATTAAACTTGAGTAAAATTTCTACCTTGTAAAAAAAATAAAAAAAATAAAAAAATCCCTAATTTGTCAAAAATGAAGTCAAAACAAGTATAATAATCCTTGATCAATCTGGAAAATAAATAAATGAAATCAAATTAAACCACAAGTACTAGAAATCAAAGCACAAGAACACGATCTAGGTTCTAGAAACATAAAAAATACATTTGGTTCTCAGGAAAATGAAAGAGAAAACATAAAGAAAATGCTCTGAAGCCTAAAAATTGTAGTGCCTTCCTTGAGCAATTGCAGCTTTATGAGGTAATCATTCTTACCTTCTGGCGCTACTAGTGAAACAGGAGGAAAAGTTATTGAACTTAGAAGTTACATAAACTAGCTACAAAATTATCACAAATAAGATATAAATGCTTCAATTTTCAACTGTGGATAGATCCAACAGAAAAGTTTTTGCAGTATACCCACACAGGAGACCCTGTAGAGGTGGCATATGATGAGAAAGAATTCAAGGTATGGTAATCCAAGCCTTTTGGAACCTAAAATCTTCCTGAACTTCTATGGAATTTGAGTCAGAAATTGACCTTGCAAAGCCTTAGATCAACTGATGAAATATTGACTTAGAGATATCATCTCAAGTGTTAGTTTTCTTATATGATGCCTTCAGCTTCCTGTTAGACTTCTGCCTGTGTCAGGGCTTCCGGCATCGTGCTGTATGATTTATATTTTTTATTTTTTATTCAAAGATGGCCCAAAAAAATGTGTGTGTGTGTGTATAAGACTGAAGGCCAAAATTAAATTTAATAATTTTTATTATAGAAGGATCTAAATATAACTACAAGTTGAGGTGTCCTTAACATGTAACCGATCCCAATATCTTAAGGATTAATGTAATCTTAAAGTTTTGGGATTAAGGCATTTTTGTGGTTCTTAATAAGTTACTACTGAATTTTGTAGAACTCTAGTTTTTGTTTATCTTGAAATTTGAGTCTTCTTTGCTTATTATCAACCATCAAGTCTGTGACGTTGACTTTCACCTGAATTTTGAAAAGGTTGGAGAGTAAGATATAATTATGCCACCCCCAAAAGAGATTAAACAAAGTGTTCCTCATCTAATAAACTTCAAGGTCAAATGCTAGCTTCAGCTTGCAAGTACAGTATTTTGTGGGCTCTCAGGACTTTAGCCCATTTTGTGGAGAAGAGTGCAAAGAAGGTGAGGTGGAATGCTAAATGAAAAATTACTCTATCAAAGCACTACATGGAAATATCTCATGGTCTCTCACATGAGGTTTCTTCTTTTATACATATTTATTGATTAGCTTTAATGACAAGTCACAAATAGACCCCTTTGCAACTTGGTATTGGTTGGACTTGCTTGAAAGTTCATATAAATCAAACATCATGTTTACAATGAGTTTGATAGAACATATTGCTCAAGACAGAAGTGAGAAGAGTCAATTTGGAGTTTGTACAAGTTTATGCATTGGTGATAAATAGATTTTTAATAGAATTGGAAAGGAAGTTGTATCATTTGAGTAGTTTTGACTCAATTCAATTGTATCACATCAGAAATCCATATTTATGGTCATCAATGCATCATAGCACTGTCCATGCTTTAATTTATTAGGTGTGATCATCTGGCTGCCCATCTCTTATTCGATTATTCCATTAATCAATTGGATAATCAGCAAGTTGCAAATGAATTGCGCCACAAGGAAGTATTTTATACTTCAAATCTTAGGATCAATTAACTAGTTGTCTTGATGTTATTGCACAATCCATAGAAAAATAGTACTGTAACCCAATGTGATGGATTTCGTCTGTCTTGCTTACCATTTTGGATGAAAGTATTGTGCTACCTAAAATCTGACTTGCATCTTGAAAAACATGTATCCTGGAAACAGGCTTATTTCATGGCACCTATATTCAGTTTAGATGATGGGTCCAGCTCAAACTTTGATGCTACACTTGTACTTGCAACCATGCTACCACAACACTTGGCCAGGATGAGCATGGGACAGAGATGGTTTTAAAACTCCTAAGCTCGACATGAAATGAAAGTGTAGACCAAATGTTTCTGAGCATCCATCTGATCACACCAGAATTTGGTCTGAACTTTCTGGTATCTATTCATTTATTTCAAATTTTCTATGGTGATAAGGGAATATGTTCTGCATTCAAGCTCTTGGTGACTGATGTGCAGGAAGCGCAGCATAAACTGGTAGTGGTACTGAAGAAAGGCAGGTTCAAGTGGAAAGAAATCTGGATGCCATTGAAATCAGAGGATTAGCACAATGAAAATTTCAAAGCTGCATCTGATAGGGGAAATGAGCCTACAGATTATAATATGTATCCGAATTCTTTCTGTCTTCTCCAGTATGCTATCAATTCAAGTTTTTATGTATCAGATCTTCAGCCTTAAATCTGTTCTGTTTTTTCTTTACTATTTTTGGTAAGCTATACATGATCCCCCATGAGGTCACCTTCCATCCACTCTTGTGAAATAGGAAGGGCCATTTGAACAAAATCTCATTGGCCAGACTTATCATAGTATGCTGTACACTGCAGCCTTCTTCAATTCATCTTTCAGGAACAAAGCCATTGCTGAATGCTGAAATAATGTATAGTGTTCTGTGCTATTCAATAACTACGAGAGTGCCAAGTCTGTCTCTTTAGCTCTTCTGGCCAAGTGGCAGTAGGGTCAGCAAAGTAGCTACGTAGCATAATAGCTCTTACCAACCAAACCGAACTGACCCAAGATCTTAAAAATTTTACTAGGTACTAGAGAGAAAATACTTCTAGCATATGTCCTTGACACATATTGACCAGTAATTATAATTGGATTCTCTTGACTAGGTTATATCAGCTACCAACCGTTTGGGGTCTTTTGCTCACTTGCCTAGTGTCAAAAATTGATTGGGCTTCCTTCATGTCCCATGTTTAGTTGGAGGAGCTGAATCCACTACTCGTTCACACAACTGATAAGGAAGGCGAACTTGCAAAAGAGGAGAGAAAAAGCTTGCCAAACAATCCTCACAACCTCAGAGAATTAGATATTAGCCTAAAAAAGAAAAATATAGGGGTAAGAGTTAAAAGGAGAAAGGGACAACCCTGCTTGTGTAATTACTAATTAAGAACTCATAATTTTAATTTAATATACCAGGAAAAATAAGTGAATAAGTTTTTCCAAGTGTGAGTGTGTGGGCTGTATTTTATGGTTTGAAGTTAATCTCATCCCCCATCCTCATGTTGGAGTCCTTGTTTTTATAATGATGTTGGAGTCACTCAAAAACCTACTTAATGGGAGGAAAGTAAGTTATAAAACTATTGAGTATTAGCAATCATGGCATTTTGCTATCTGTTGGTTTTTCTCTAGGAATAGCAACCTAGTTGACTCTGCGTCATTAAAAATACATTCCCCAAAAGTAAAACTGCCTTCTCAATTTTCTAACTTTAAGGGATCATGGTAATCTTGCATTAATGGTGATTGTTTCTTGCCTGGTGGAAAGGAAATGCAGTGTCGGGTAAGAATTATTACACAGCAAGTATGCTTTGTTTTACGCATGGCATCAATTATGGATCCAAAAATTTTGGGCCATATTTAGTACTATATTACACTGTGTGGTGCAGTAAAGTTTAACCAATTTTCATAAATGTTACAAATATATACTAAACATATTTATTATTTAATATATTATATATAGTAAATATATTTAATCTATGCTAAATATATATTTAATATATCTACTATACGTTAAATATTAAAAAAAAATTATATTATATATAAAATAAAATTTATATACTAATAGGTGTAGTGCGGGGCAATTTTTTGTGGTTTTCTGAAAACCTTAAAACTGTGTGGTGTGGTTTTAATATATATTTAGTCAATTTGAAACACATAGTTCATATAATATATATTTAATAATATTTAATATAATTATAAAAAATATATATGTGTGTGTGTGTGCGCGCGCGCACATATGTGGTGCAATGCAATGCGGTTTTGCACTATTTTCTTAGCACTAAACTGCAAATTGTATTGCACCACACGGTGCAATGTGGTTTTTTTTTTTTTACCTCCACCTATTGTACGGTTACTCTATTTTTTAGGGCATTTTGGTCGATTTAAGTGTGGTCATGCAATCTAAGTGGTTTTGTGGTTTTGTAAACATCCCTACTCTTAAGTGTTCCCAGCTCATTTGTGAGATTTTTTAGTGTCCAAGAAGACATGGAATGGCCATTTTTGCCGTCCAATCTACCTCTCCTTTTTATTTTCCTTCTCTGGCTCCTCTTTTGTGTGGGCTTTGTCCACAAAATGTAGAAGGAATTTATTTAATCTTATCTTTTGATTTAGGCTGCGTTTGGTTGAATGTAAAATATTTTCCGAGTGTAAAATATTTTCAGGTGAAAATGTTTTCAGGAAAGGAAAATATTTTCAAATGTTTAGCTGTATTATGAAAATTGTTTTAGAAAATGTTTTCATATGTTTGGCTACATTCTAAAAATGCTATTTTTCTACTAGTTTCTCACATTTTCTCAGCATCCAAACAAATTTTATAATAGAAAATTTCAATATATAAACTTAAAAAAATGAAAATCAAAACAAAATCATTCGTTAAACTCAAACAATTCGGTCAAACTGAGAGAAGGGGGAAGAGAGAGTAATCAAAAATTGAGAGAAAGGGACAGGTAGATCGAGAAAGAGAGAGATTAGTCATAGGTGGGTCATGGGCGACAATCTTGGCGGCATGATCTCAGCATGATCTCGGATTGGCGTCTGCGTGAGAGAAGAGAAGAAAAGGGAGATGGGTTTGAAGGGATGCGGATCGAGTATTGTAAGGGTGAGATGGGCTTCGCGGGCGTGAGGGGAGACATTGAACCAGCGTTTGCGTGTTTCGATCTAGAGGGCGGCAGCGTGATCTTGGCGATGCGATCTGGGGTGCAATCTCGACGGCGTGATCTCGACGGTGCTGGGGTGCGACGAGACCGATGCAATCTGGGGTTGGGGCAGTGGTGCGATCTGGGGCGGTGGTGCGATATAGTACGATCTAGCTCGCTCTCTCTACTCTCTCTCTTGCTCTTTCTCTCTCTCTCTTTGGGCGTCTGAGTTCGAAAATCATTTGAAGGTAAAATACAAGTGTAAATGATTTTACACTTCAAGGCTTAATATTTTACGGTCAACGGAAATAATTTTATGTTTGACTGAATTTTTCAGCCAACCCAAACACGCCCCGTGGTGTAAAATATTTTCCGGATTCTATTTACTGCCGAAACAAACACACCCTTAGTTGCAGACCCTTGCTTGGTTGGTATTAATTCTACGGGCCCAAGTTAAGCACTATTTTTAAGTGCATCTACTTTTGGTTAAAAGTTTTTTTTTTTTTTTTTTAATTGCATAGTATACTTTATTTATGAAAAATTATGTTGTACAGTGGGGAAAAGAAAAGAAAGTCATTCTTTTAACCAAATAATGACCTCATTTTTCTCTTTTGCAGTACTAGCCAAAGTTAAGACAGCACAATTACATCGTAAAAGTATATTGCGAAAAGAAATTAAAAAAAAAAAAAACAAAAAAAAAAACTATCTAAACTAAAAATATAGCTTTTTTTTTTTACATGCATTTAATACTAAAAACTACTATATATTAAAAGTATCTTTGATGTCTTTTCAAAAAAAAAAAAAAGTATCTTTGATGTTCTTCGGTGCTGACTTTGTGGGCACCTGGGCCGAATTTTTGGATTTTTGGCTTGATTTATTGTTGAGCCTTTTTGTCCATGTCAGTAAGTTTTGGGCTTGCCCATCTCCTCCTGTTGGTCTGATCTCTTTGTATGGGCACGATCGCAGGCTGAGTTCTTTGAGCTGCATTTCTGGGCTGTACGTGGATTTGAATTTGCTGGAATATGAAGCTTGTGGGCCTTGTCATCTAACAACACCCTGTAGAAAAGGATCATATTGAGAACCCCGAGGATAGCAAGAGAGCTAGTAGTTTTACATATCCATATTTCTACATCTAGAATCGGTTGCTTTCAAATGGGCCAGTTTCACAACATCATCTTAGTAACTAGGTAGATGCTGAGATGATGATGGGGATGAGAATGAACTGTTTCTTCTGTCAACACCACTGTGCCATAGTCTATATACGAGGAACGGTGGCCATGATAATTCTGTGTCTTAAAGACGAGCTGCATTTTGTCCCCTTCTAAACTTCTTGTCCACACTCAGGTTTTACACTGAATGCAATCCAATACAAGGTAGATCCTACATCAAACATCTGAGAAGGCAGTTGAATATGTGTTGTTTCTGAATAATCTCTAGTGTTTTCATTATAGAATAAATCTTATACATCAGTATAATTAGAGAGTAAAACTAGCTAAATGGTTTCACAATGTTGCAAATTAACAGTATACATTTAAGGAAGTGATAGCAAGCTAAGTAAACATATATATGTGGGTCAGATTAATTCATTTTGTAAGTTTTGCAGCATGCTAAATTGTGTGTCTTACCCTTTAATGAAATGCAGTCAGGAAATTTTCCAAATAGTGGATTTTTATTTTTTTTCTAAGCATAAGTAGTGGATAAATACTGTACCAAAAAGCCAATCTTCTAGGTGTAATGGGACTGGTAGGTGGCTGAAAGAAAAGAACTCACGGGGGGTGATCCATCACGATCATGCTGTTGTTTCTTGTTATAATCATGTGAATCGAATCACAGTATTGATGATACATTGATAATAATTTTATACCTTGCTCAATCATGTTTTCTTGTAGTGAAATATTCATGTCTTAATTTCGTTTTCACATCAAAGTACTGTCAACCTCTGTTCACTGTAATAGCTAACATTCACTTGCTATTTGTCGAAAGATATTGGATAATCATGATAGTTTTAACACGTATAAATGTTAAAGGTATTACAGAAATTACAAGGAATGATTATCAATTTTACCTTTTAGTATTTTCCTTTAAACCCATGATGGTTGCAAATCCATACATGAAACACTCAAATTGCTTTTTATTAAACTATAGTTTAGTCCTTTAAAAGGTGGATTATTTTAAGGGCCATATTGGATCGGGGACCTCATGATCATAAGCTTCGACCCCAAATTACATTTAATCAGTTAATCCTGAACATATTGATTAGTACTTTTTTCCCAGGTAATGATTAGGTTACAATGAGTTTTTTCTTTTAGCCATTAAATAAGTTGGGTCAACACCACCGTACTATATATATATATATATAAATCTGTGTTTATGCGAGTATAACAAACATTAAAATTAATAGTGAAGAGGATAAAATCTAGGAGTAATGGGCCTGACGGGCCATCTTCCTGACGGCCCATCCCCTGTGGGCCGAGGCTAAATGGGCCGAATATCCGCGGCACTTTAGAGGAATTCTAATACAAAGTGGAGTTCTAGAAGATGTCTCATTAATAGGTCTCTCTTTAAGGAAACACCTTGTCAATCACGTTTAGTGTCCTACAAGGAAAGGATTCCGCGACCTCCGCTCATAAAGATTCCTATAAGGAAAAGACTTCTACTCCAAGAAGGAGAGCTTAACCCTCGACTACTATAAAAGCCCCAATATCCTCACAAATCAAGGTACGCATAATTTACCCTCTCTAGCACTCTAGAGTTGTGAGAATATTTTTGACTTAACCTTCGGAGGGTATTCGGCCGGCGCCATACCGGTGCTCTTCACAAGGTTTTTCTCTTCTCTTTGTTGTGTAGGTTCATATTCGTGCGCGTAGGTATCGTGTGGCTCATTGGTGAAATTCTTGACTTCATCAGTTGGCGCTGTCTGTGGGAAATATTAGTTATAGTTGAAATTCACAACCATACTATTGTTTCCCGGACTATAGGGTTGCATGGTACTCACTCGCTCGATGGCAACTACCAACGACGTTCAAGAAGAGGAACCACCCACGACCGCCCTCAAGAGACAAGTTCGAACTCTTGCTGTGGCCGTGGAGTGCCTCACTAAGCTAAACAACGACTTGGAAGAACAGCTGCGCCAGAAGAATACAGCACCGAACGACTTACAGGAAGACCAAGAAGGGACCAGCGCTGCGAGAAAAAATCAGGAGAGAGTTGAAGCCAGCCACGCCCCAAGCAGGCCGGAGAGACAGAACTTAAGCATGCTATCCCTCACAGATGCGACTCCACCACATATCGTCGCAGAGATGCAGGCTATAAGAGAACAGATGGAGGTTATGATGAACGCACTCAAGGGGCGAGTTTCCAGTGACCTTGACGATCTAGTCAACCGCACTGATTCACCTTTCACCGCAGCCGTGAACTCCTTCCCCCTACCACACAAGTTTCGAATGCCACAAATCAACAGTTATGACGGAATAAAAGACCCTCTAGATCACCTAGAGATGTTTAAAACCTTGATGCACCTTCAAGGGGTCGCAGATGAGATAATGTGCAGGGCTTTTCCTACCACGCTAAAGGGAGCCACAAGAATTTGGTTCAGCCGGTTGACACCAAGCTCCATCAGCACTTTCAAGGAATTAAGCGCCCAGTTCACGTCTCACTTTATCGGGGGACATAGGTACAATAAGTCGACGGCGTGCCTGATGAGCATCAGACAGCGAGAGGACGAGACGCTGAGATCCTATATAACCTGTTTCAATAAGGAGGCACTTTCAATCGATGAGGCCGACGATAAGATACTGGTAGCAGCCTTCACAAATGGGTTGCGAAAGGGTAAATTTTTGTTCTCTATATACAAAAATGACCCAAAAACCATGACGGAGGTCCTTTACATGGCCACCAAGTATATAAATGCAGAAGACGCATTGCTGGCCCGGGAGAACAAGCCGAGGAAGAGAGAACGGCAGGAAGACACCCGGCAGGACCAAGAGCGGAAAAGACTCAAAACTGGAGACCGAAGGGACGACCAACGGTCTAAGCCCCAAGGAAGGAAGTTTACAAGCTTCACCCCATTGAATACCCCAATAGACCAAGTCCTAATGCAGATTAAGGACGAAGGGGCTTTAACCTTTCCAGGAAAACTAAAGAGCGATCCGAGCAAGCGATCCAGAGACAAGTATTGCCGTTTCCACCGCGACCACGGTCATGATACGTCGGATTACTACGACTTGAAGCAGCAAATAGAAGTCCTTATAAGGCAAGGAAAACTGCAAAAGTTTATAAGGAAAGAGAGGACGGATCCTCCACCTCAAGAGCAGCAACCCCAAAGGGAGAATGAGCGTCCTAGACCTCCAGTCGGAGACATAAGGATGATAGTGGGTGGAACTGCGACAGCAGGTTCATCCAAGAAGGCCCGAAAAACTTACCTCCGAATGGTTCAAAACGTCCAGCTGACGGGCTCGGTTCCAAAGATAGCCCGTAGGGATAGCCCAATTATTGGGTTCTCGGAAGAAGATGCACGATGACTTCATCATTCGCATGACGATGCACTGGTCGTTACCTTACAAGTCGAGGAATATAACATGCACCGAGTGTTGGTCGACAATGGCAGCTCAGCGGATATCCTATACTATGCATTCCAGCAAATGATGATTAATAAGGAACGACTGATACCAACAAACGTCCCGCTGGTGGGGTTTGGAGGAACGAGAGTATTCCCGTTAGGTGCAATCACGCTTTCGGTGACGGTAGGAGATTACCCTCAGCAGATCACTCGAGACGTGACATTCCTCGTAGTTGACTGCTCGTCTACATACAACGCTATCCTTGGACGACCAACTCTTAACACATGGAAGGCGGCAACCTCAACATACCACCTGATGATTAAGTTCCCCACGGAGTACGGGGTCGGGGAGCTACGGGGGAATCAGGTGGCTGCCCGTGAATGCTACTTAGCCATGTTGGAGATGGAGGATCACCAGCAGGCAATGTGCATAGAAGAACAGCGACTCACTACTGAACCCGTCGAGGAACTAGAAGAAATAGCTCTAGATGACTCAAAGCCTAAACGAACGACTAGGGTAGGGACATCGGCCAGCCAACCCATACGGCAGGCCCTCCGAGCGTTCCTCAGGATAAATCAAGATGTATTTGCTTGGAGCCACGAAGACATGCCCAGGATTAGTCGTTCAGTCATGGTACACAAGCTAAATGTGAACCCTAAGTTTTCACCCATAAGACAGAAAAAGCGAGTATTCGCCCAAGAGCGGGACAAGGCAATAGCAGAGAAAGTAAAAAAGCTACTCGAGGCCGACTTCATCCGGGAGGTGTATTATCCCGACTGGCTAGCAAACGTGGTGATGGTCAAAAAGGCTAACGGGAAGTGGCGAATGTGTGTCGACTTCACAGACCTTAACAAAGAATGCCCAAAAGACAGCTATCCGTTACCACAGATAGATACACTGGTAGACTCAACGGCAAGACATCAACTCCTAAGCTTCATGGATGCTTTCTCCGGCTACAATCAGATCAAGATGGACGAAGCCGATCAAGAGAAGACTTCTTTTGTCATGAGCCAAGGGCTCTTTTGCTAAAAAGTAATGCCGTTTGGGCCTAAGAATGCAGGAGCAACGTACCAAAGACTAATGAACAAAATGTTCGCGCACCAGATCGGGAGGAATGTACAGGTGTACGTTGACGATATGCTTGTAAAAAGCCTTCTGGAACAAGACCACCTAAGAGACCTACAAGAGACCTTCGACACTCTCAGGTCGTACAACATGAAGTTAAATCCGAACAAGTGTGTATTCGGAGTAACGGCTAAGAAGTTCTTGGGATTCATGGTATCCTAAAGAGGAATTGAGGTCAACCCAGAGAAAGTACGGGCCATCATGGAGTTAAAACCACCGGAGACAGTGAAAGAAGTGCAGAGCTTGAACGGCAAAATTGCAGCTTTAAACAGATTCGTTTCTAAAGCGACAGACAAATGTCTACCGTTCTTTCGCACCTTGAGAAAATCTTTCAGTTGGACGGATGAGTGTCAAAAGGCATTTGAGGACCTAAAGAAATACCTGGCCTCTCCACCGCTTTTCAGCCCAGCCGAACCAGGGGAAGAGCTCTACCTATACTTAGCGGTTTCGCAAGCCGCGGTCAACGCGGCCTTAATAAGAGAAGAACAAGGAACTCAACTACCCGTCTATTTCATAAGTAGGGGTTTCCGGAGGGCAGAAGAAAGATACCCCCAGATGGAGAAGCTAGCCTTCGCACTTGTAACTGCAGCCCGAAAGCTCAAGCCATACTTCCAGGCGCATACCATAGTGGTTTTGACGGATCAGCCCCTGAAAAAAGCCATGAGCAGCCCTGAAGCTGCTGGACGAATGGCTTTGTGGGTAATAGAACTAAGCGAGTTCGATATACAGTATCGCCCGCGAACTGCAATAAAGGGCCAAGCCGTGGTAGACTTCATCGCCGAGTATACCTCGTTAAAAGGCAAGGCGGCAGACACACTCAGAGAATGGAGCATCCACACGGACGGATCTTCAAACAGGCAAGCTGGAGGAGCTGGAGTAGTAATTCAAACCCCGGACGGGGATAAAATCGAATGTATGGTCCGATTGGATTACGCGACGACAAACAACGAGGCCGAGTATGAGGCATTAGTGGCAGGATTGGACCTCGCGGCAGCAGCAGGTGCTGAAGTCATGGTCGTACATTGCGACTTTCAGGTAATAAGAAGTCAAATTAACGGCATTTACGAGTGTAAAAATGAAAGGATGAAGAAGTACCTAGAAAAGGTAAAGAATCGGATCGACGGCCTCAAAGTGCGATTCATTCAAATCCCAAGAGAAGAGAATGAATGTGCCGACCGTCTGGCAAGGGCAGCCTCAGCAAAGTCTATGCTATTCCCTGATCAAGTATTGTCATTTATCCAAACGTCCTCAATTATTGACGACGGAGCAGAAGTGCATGAAGTGAATTCTGAGAATGATTGGACCACGCCATTGTTAGCCTACCTGAGGACAGGCGCACTACCAGACGGAAAAGAAGCAGCCAGAAAACTGAGAGTTCAAGCCTCACGATTCGTACTGATCAAAAACCTTCTGTATAAAAGGGAATTCTCACGACCATATCTGAGGTGTTTGAATCACGACGAGGCAGACTACGTAATGAGAGAAGTCCATGAGGGTATCTGTGGAAACCATTCGGGTGCACGATCACTAGTGCACAAACTGATCCGAGTAGGGTACTACTGGCCTACAATGTAGAAGGACGCACAAAGCTATGTCAAGAAATGTGACAAATGCCAGAGATTCAACAATCTAATAAGGCAACCAACCGAGGAGATGACATCCATGACGGCCCCCTGGCCGTTCGCGCATTGGGGACTAGACATCATGGGTCCCTTCCCGACCGCGGCAAGGCAACTAAAATTTCTGGTGGTTGGTATCGACTACTTCACCAAGTGGGTGGAAGCAGAGGCCCTAGCCACTATCACGAAGAAAAACATTCGAAACTTCGTTTGGAGAAATATTATCTGCAGGTACGGGATACCAAGAGTGCTTGTCTCCGACAATGGAAAGCAGTTCGACAACAGCGCATTTAGGAACTTCTGTTCGGAGCTAGGTATCAAGAACCATTATTCCTCTCCCGCACACCCACAGGCCAACGGACAAGTCGAAGTTACGAACCGAACCTTGCTCAAGATAATCAAGGCTCGGCTCGAAGGGGCAAAGGGCATCTGGCCTGACAAACTACCAAGCGTCTTGTGGGCATATCGTACAATTATAAGAGTACCTACAGGAGAAACGCCGTTTCGGCTAGCATATGAGACTGATGCGATCATACCAGCAAAGGTAGGGCTTACAAGCTATCGCGTGGAGAATTACAGCGAGGATAAGAACGAAGAAGCCATGCGACTCCAGCTAGATTTGGTGGACGAAGTCCGTACTACGGCAGAACAGAGGTTAGCACGATACCAGAACCTAATGACAAAATACTACAACTCCAATGTCAGACAGAGAGACTTTCAGATCGGTGATCTTATGCTGCGAAAAGTAATGAGAGCTGCTAGAGACCCCTCTCAAGGAAAGCTCGGCCCCAACTGGGAAGGACCATACAGGATCTCTTCGTGGCATAGAAAAGGGACCTACCACCTTGAAACTCTGGACGGGCAGAAGCTGCAGCAACTGTGGAACACAGAGCACCTACGGAGATACTACCAGTAGAGGCGACGACTTGAAGAACAACTCCTATCTTTTTACTCTTAGATTTACTAATTACTTTTAAGTTTCCGCTACAATAAGCCCAACGGGCACGTTTTTTACTTTGGTTTTGCTACAATATGTTTTTAAGCCCAAGGGGGCAAGTACTTTTCTACAAATGCATGATTTTTATTCAGATTCAACTCTGTTTACCTACATGCGCTCTTCAAAGTCTTAAGTCCGCAATATAGACGGACAACCCCAAAAGGGTTAAAAATTTTATCAAGTCCATAAAGTGGACGGACAAAGCCCACAAAATGGACGGATCTCCACAGGAGAGATAAGATCTTAAATCCGCAAATTAGACGGATAACCCCAGAGGGTCAAAAATTTTAGTCTATAGGTGGACGGACAAAGCCCACAAAGTGGACAGATCTCCCCATGAGGGATAAGATCTTAAATCCGCAAATTAGACGGATAACCCCAAGAGGGTAAAAAATTTTAGTCTATATGTGGACGGAGAAAATCCACAAGGTGGACAGATAATCCCAAGAGGATGAAAATCTAAAGTCCTATGGTGGACGAATAAAAACCTAGTCTACATGACGGGCGAATCATCCCAAGTTGATGAAAATCCCTGTAGGAAGGACGGATAAAAACTTAGTCCAACACAGTGGACGGATGCTACAAAATCCACTAAATAAACGGATACTACCAAGTCCACACAATGGACGGATTCTACAAGATCTATAATAAGGGCGGGTCCTACAAGTCCATAAGTGGACGGAGTAAATCCACAATGTGGACGGATGTCCCCGGAAGGAATAAAATCTTAAATCCGAAATGTAGACGGACCATCCCAAGAGGGTTAAAAATTGATTGTCCACAAAAACGACGGACAAACACAATTGAGTATTAGAATTGATCAAGTCCACAATTTGGACGGACCGCCCAGAGTGTGTAAAACCCGGCAAATCTAAAAATTTGAACGGAGTCCACAACCTGAACGGACTACCCAAGATGGTTAAAAAATAACGTCCTCGAAATGGACGGATTTAAGAAGACACTTCATCGAATAAAACGATGTTTTCCTCAGTACTACGGACATAAGGGTGAACGATAAAATTCATTAACCAAATCAAATAAAGATTAACAAATAAAGCAACAGATTATATATGCCAAAAGAATAAGAAACTACTTAACGGACAAAGTACCAATGATAGGGAAATGTTTAATAAGAGGAAGAGGACGGAGTTATAAATTGTTTCCTAAATACGTTTACACATTAAAAGTTAAAATATAAAATAAAAAAGGCGAAACAGAGTCTAAACTACAACGGGTGCATCCTTCTCTTCATCACGACAGGATAGGCTATTCTTCGGATCGCTCTCAACGGTCGGCTGATCTTCAGGAGCATTTTTACCGTCCTTAGGATCGCTTTGAATGATTTGTTGATCTTCAGGAGCACTGACGAGTAGGTTCTCTCCAAAGAGTTCGTCCGTATCTTCAGAATTGGCAGGACGGGTGGAAGTAAGTTCTTGAGCATTAATATTGACGGACGACACGTCAAGATCCGGATATAATGCCTTCACTTGACGGATAGCCTCGTCAAAACCATCATTAAAAGAATCTCCGAGCTCTAACAGTAGAGTGTCAGAATCACGGTATTCTTGGATAGCAATATCCTTTGCCTGACGGAGCTCTTTTTCTTTGTCTTCGAGGACTTTCCTCAGCTCCTCCGTCAGCTTATAGCACTCGTCCCGATCCGTCTCAAGCAACTTAAACTTCTTCTCCTAGACGACCTTCCATGCCCTCAGCTCTGCAAGCTCTTCCTCCGTCAGCTTGGCTTTCTCACGAACACGGCCTAAGGTCGTCTCATGATTGAGACACCGTCCCATAAGGCCCTTCACCATGACCATGGTCTGAAATGTTGAACAGTTCAAAAATCAAAAGTTGTAGTAAGACGGAGAAAGAATAAACGGATATGAGTAGGACGGGCTTACCTGAGCTATGCTGAATAAACTTGTCTCACCCATGGCCTCCATCGAGTGATTACCCGGGTCTTCATAATCCTCGGAGGTAAGAATGGATGATAGCTTTTCCAAAGCATAATTGGGGTTGTCCCGAAGAAGGGGAGGTGGCTTCTTAAGGTTGGAGGACAGATCCTTCATCAGCCCTTTACCAGCCCCATGTTTGGTTGGGGTGACTGTCTTGGCTCCTTCAGCCATAAGCCCCACGACGAGCTCCAGTGGGACCTTAGGCTTCTTAAGAGTACGGTCTCCCTTGGACGGCTGCTTTCTCTTTGCAAAGACCGTCGCCTCCTTCGGTTCCATGATATTGGCCGTCCTATTCTTTGCGGTGTTAAACCGTATAAGTGCCCTTCTCTTGACAATATCCATTTCTGTAAACATGAACGGATAAAGTTAGCTTCATAAAACAAAACTTATTGTTCAAACAGGAAGTGAATGACGGACATACGCTGACGGATCCTTTTTTCGTATTTGATTGCTTGCGGTGAAGGTACAGGCCCGTCACAGTACCAATAAATTATATCAAGGTTTACCAATTTCGCCTAAGTCCTTTCGTCCGGCGTGGTCTTGTTGAAAATTTTTTCAAGGAAACTAAACTCCTCGATACTAACTTGCGGGCGTCGTCGGACTGCAAATAAATAGGACGGTTAGAAAAGTTTTGAAATAAATTGAACGGTTAAAATAAAGGATCCTCACACTAGGACGGACACATACCATTCTCAGATAATATGCCCCATGTTGTATCGACAGGCATGTAGTCTGTCTCTCCTGGACGGCACATCGATCCGTCACCCTCTAAGAAAAAGTAACAACTCTTCCAGTCTCGGTTAGAGTCTGGGGTTTCGTATATGACCTTTAGCAGCGAACTCCTAGGTACAAAACTGTATATACCCCCAGATTTATCAATCTCATCTGGACGGTAGCAATGTAAAAACTCTCTTACCATCAACCTCCTAGCTCCGTCCGACCAAGCCCCGTACAGAATCTCCATCGCTATGAAGACTCTCCTGGCATTTGGGGATATTTGGTTGACGGACAAACCCAAATACTTTAACAGCTCACGATGAAGGGAGCTCAGTGGGAATCTGAGTCCAGCCTTCAACATTTGCTCATATATTCCGACACCGTCTACCCCTTCATAGTAACATTTCTCCGATTTTGTAAGGCAGACGGATTGGAATATGATCAGGAATCTGATAGTTGTCCCTAAGAGTTTTGAAGTGGTTCTCTTTAATGGTTGATGTAAAATCATTAACCGTCCATTCTGGAAGCATGATGAACTCCCTTGGTCCATCGGCCCCTACAACGGGTTCTAATTGTTGCTCCTCGTTACCGTCAAAATCTACTTCAAGCAATTCCATATCCTCATTTGTTGAGGACGGAGAAGAGGCGGACGGACTCCTATCGTCGCTGGGACTGCCTAGGTCTTTATGACCTGACGGGTATACATCCTCATAGCCCGCCCCGTCACGGACAAACGATTGATTACTCGACGCACTAGACATTGCCTAAACTTAAGACTGACGACTCTATAAATGGTGACGGATGTATGAAGTGAGGTATAAAAAATCTGACGGAAGAACTAAATGGCAAAAAGTACTTACCCGTCAGAATAATGTGAACGGAGAAAATTTGACGGTGACGGATGCGAATAACTAGGCAATGAAGTCTGACAAGGATGACGGATTGTGCTCTGATGAGCAAAAATGGGAAATGAGGGGCGAAGGCTCGATATTTATAAAGAGATTACACGGGAGACGAGGCGACGCCTCGATCCAAGACAACGCCCAATAGCATAGTGAAGCGTGTCATCGTGTCAAGTTGAAATTATGCCTGTGGAAACCATCTACTCACGGAATATTTTGACCGTCATACCTCTTTCCCGTCATGATTCTTATTAATCATATTTCTTACCCGTCATGATTTGTACTCGTCATACCTATTGACCGTTATACCTGTTTCCCGTCATGCCCTAGCCGTCTATTGTCACCCCGCGAGCCCTATAAATTCTGACGGACTCACGATGTGAGGGGGCAACTGAAGAGGATAAAATCTAGGAGTAATGGGCCTGACAAGCCATCTTCCTAACGGCCCATCGCCTGTGGGCCGAGGCTAAATGGGCCGAATATCTGCGGCACTTTAGAGGAATTCTAATACAAAGTGGAGTTCTAGAAGATGTCTCATTAATGGGTCTCTCTTTAAGGAAACACCTTGTCAATCACGTTTAGTGTCCTACAAGGAAAGGATTCCGCGACCTCCACTCATAAAGATTCCTATAAAGAAAAGACCTCTACTCCAAGAAGGAGAGGTTAACCCTCGACTACTATAAAAGCCCCAATACCCTCACAAATCAAGGTACGCATAATTACCCTCTCTAGCATTCTAGAGTTGTGAGAATATTTTTGACTTAACCTTCGGAGGGTATTCAGCCGGCACCACACCGGGGCTCTTCGCAAGGTTTTTCTCTTCTCTTTGTTGTGTAGGTTCATATTCGTGCGCGTAGGTATCATGTGACTCATTGGTGAAATTCTTGACTTCATCAAATAGAATATTATTGTTCAAAAATTTTATTCAAAGATTGAATTTAATGTGTTCATACATAAAAATTACTAAAAAATAAGACACTTGAATTTGCCTATTCATTACTTCTTCTTTTTTTTGATAACTGGCCTCTTCATTACTTATTTCAATTTTACAATTAAAAGATTAAAAAAAACACTCATAAATAAATGTGCAAAATTGAAGAAAATATGGTTATTTGATCAAAATCACTTAAGATTAAAAAATTAGACAGCTCTTTTCTCTCCAAAAAAAAAAATTAAATGACATGAATAAAACTATGCGATTTTAAAAATAGGACACTTGAATTTGCCTATTCATTACTGTGGGACCCTATTACACTAACCACGTTGGCCCACTACATGCGGCCCAAAACCCGCGTCGAGGACAATGTAAAGGCCGAGGACAATGGAAAAGCCCAGGTCATCCAAAGGCCGCGCCGAGGATGACACGTCCTCGGCACACCGACTTCACTAAAGGGAAAATATCCCTCATCCGTTGAATATATCTCACCAACATTCTGACTGCTTTAATGGTGAAGTGACCTGAAAACCCAAAGTATCAGTCACTTCAACAATTATAAAGCCTGCAAAGGCGGCTTGGACCTAACATAAAGCCTGCAATCGCAGAAGATGGGACAGCTCCCTGTGCGCAAAGCTCAGATAACTGACAAATGGACGGCTAAGATTAACTAAAGGAAACACTATATAATTAAGGGATTTCCCAACATATAAGGGGAGGCCAATTACAAAACAGAAGTAGATCCTCGGACGAGGCCGAGGATAAAATCTATTTCACAAACACTTAACCAAAACCATCAAGATCCTCACAAATATTTGATCCAAAGTCACCTCAGATGTTGTTCGCATTGTTAATACCTAGTCAGTATACCCACGTCTCTACAAATTTTATTGTCCAAGGTCCATTATATTTTGAGTCCCTACAATTATATTTTAGGATTAAGATTCTGTTGGTTTTTTTTTTTTTTTTTTTTTTTTTTTTTTTTTTTTTTAACTTGGGCTTCATTCAATTGCCTAAATTGCTCGGTATGCATTTGGATTGCAACTGGCGGTTGTGCATTTACGTTTTTTTCTTTTGTTTTGTTTTTTTTTTATTTTTTATTTTTTGTTGAGAAGCGCTCCATCACGTGACATGTTATTTGTCAGTGGGTCCCATGCACTGTGCACGGATCAACTACACCTCTTTTACAGCAAAACTTTTACTAAAATTGCATTGTTTAGTGAGTTTCATGCACTGTTCATAGGACTCACAAACTTCTTTTTTTCAATGTTTTAAATATCGTTTCGAAAATCATTTCGATTTATTCATTGAAATTAAATATTTTAGTACCATTTAATTTCGAATACCGTTTCAAAAACCATTTAATTACTGCTAAAATATATATTTATATATTATTATTGTTTTTATGTAAAATAATGAATTTGATATAGTTTTCTTTTAAAATAAAGTGAGATTATTTTTTTTAAATATATTTATTTTATAATTTTTTTTAAAATAAAACTCACATTTTGGGTAAATTTCCATCCTACTAACTACTTTTTTCACATTACCCGGCCCACCCACGTGACTAGTACACTGAAACCTGCTAATGCTACTTCTATCTTTCATTATTGCAGATTGCCAGTCTTTCAGTCTCTTCATCATATCACTTCTCCGCAAATTTCTCCGCAAATTTCTCCACACAAGGGAGCTTCCAAGAAGCCTCCGCTGGGTAACGCGCAAAACGCGCTTCCCACGCGGTAATAGCAACGGAAAATTATTGTGGCGGTTTGGATCCTACTGAAAGTGGTGTTTGTGTTTTGCCATTTTGCGTCTTGCCTTTTTTCTTTTTTTTTCTTTTTTTTTTTTTTTTTTTTTTTTTTTTTTTTTCAGTTGTGTGAGGAGTAACCGGTTACTGTGCAGCTACTGTTTAATAAACACTAGCCCGTACTTGTTGACTATTTGTCTATGAATAGTGCATTTATATATTATTTACGGACTCATAATTTTTATTTTTTAACAATTTTTTCATTAAAAATAAATCTTACAATATTATTTATACGATTAAAAATTATTTTACTACAATATTTTTAGTTTTTAATTTTTTATTTTTAACTGCATCTAAACGGACCCATAGTTTAAAAATCTTATCAATTTGAGCTTTTACTTTGCCGTGATTCTGACGAATTTACTGTAGCTGACGTTGTGAACCAATAGAAAATATCAAGAGTATCTACATAACTGTTCTCATCTTAGCTGATTGAAAACATGCATCTAGGGAATTTTTATAGCACTATTCAAGTAACAGCTTTTAATAGCACTATTGTAAATAATTTGAAAACTGTGAGACCCGCTCAGATCTGACTTGACAAAGACGGTACCTAACAGTGCTTTTATCTCTATCTAATATTATCAAAGGACAAAATAATATCTTTGCCACCCTGTCCAAAACAACTACAAAAGAAAGCGGGTAACCTTCACATGGGCACTTGCTAAACACTTTTTGTTTCTTTCTTGTGTTGTCAAATCCAACTTTACTTTTGAGTCTCCGTTATTAGCTATGGCTGTTTCGGTCAGCAAGAATTTCGATAATTGGATTCGATTAATTTGTTCATTAAGAAAACACGTTAAATTATTTATTTTTAAAAATATTTTCTCAAAAATTAAAAAAATTATCAATATTTTTTCAATTTTCAAAAAATACTTTTCTAAAATTTCATTCTATTACTGATTTTTTTTTTTCCTCCTATCACATTATTTATCTTTTTTCTCTCTTATTTTTTTTTGGGTTAGAATTTTGGCAACGGTAATATCGAAATCTTCTCTCTTTCCTCATTTTTCCCATCTCATAAATAAACTCAATTTTTATACAATATTCCGTCAAAATTCTCAATAAAATTTGCATATTTCCTGTTGAATTATTGAAGTGACTCAGGAATTTTATTAACAAATTATTGTTATATGTAGAATTTTCTGTTTTCTAATTGATCTTCTGGGCAATTGAAGTGGAAGGCAATTGAGATTTCCATTATATGGAAGGCCGGGCCCATTACATACAACTATTCTGCACTTGACAGAGTCTTTGCATTCTTTAGCAAGTCTATTACATGCCTTAAAAGCATTCAACTTTACACTTTGAATCAGAAGAAAAAGTTGAGGCATGAGATTTATTTGAGCAAGTAAAATGAAAGATCAAGAAACTGATGGAGAAGCAGAAAGACAGCCTCTTGTTTCTCACTATTTCTTTCACTTTGATATTACTTGTTTCCAAAAAGTTCAATTGACAGCATAACTGCAACACGGTCCATGAATGATAGCCAAACATTGGTTTCACCAGGCCATAAATTTGAAATTGGCTTCTTCAGTGCTGGAGGTTCTGGTGATCTATAGTTTGGGTTGCAAATAGAGACAGCCCTCGTCAGAATTCTTAATGCGTTAAAATAGAAAATCTAAAATTTGATATATGAAAAGAAGATGCAAAGTTTGTTTGATCTTTAAGCGTAGTGAAAATATACGTAGATAAAAAATGTTATAAAATACGTGTGACTGAAAAAAAAAGTGTTAAAATTTATGTAATATTATTTAAATATTGTAAATTATTGTTTTAATTACAGTATCAAACAGCCTCTTAGATACTAAAAACTATTATTTAAATATCACGACTAAACACCCCCTTAATTTGAAGTAAATCCTTTTCCTTCGGGATTTTGGGGTGAAATGTACCAAATGTACTCATTGAATAATCACAAATGAATGTATAACAGCTGAACAAGTGTCTCAATTATAAAGTACTGGAAGTACTGGTGGCCTAGAAACTAACGAGGGGATAAAAAAAATATTTTTGAAGATAAGGCGGGGGATTTCCAACCAGTGAGAGGAGGACATGTAGTCAAAAATCTTATCAATATTGAGTTTGTACTTTGTTGTTTTCAGACGAATTTATTTTGTTATTTTTAACTTACCAAAGGTGTGATTGGAATTAATCTTCACCGTTGGTGTTCAATCCATCGCATCGTTAAGCAGAATGTAATGACAAAATCTAGAAGATCTTCTGGCAAGCATTTCTAATGGGACCTAATCACCCTCAGTGCCAACTTCCTAATGGGACAAATAGATCCAGTTCGACTGTGATAGATTATAAGAAGAATAAAGATAATGTTACCATGAGGGTGCTCTCTTTTGTTACCGGTAAGCTTTGGTTTTTATTGAATTCATTAGAAATAGATGCTTACTTTTTTTCATTGAATCATTTATTTTGATGGGTATAACTAGCAAAATCTAGATTAATTCAAACACTTCCATTGTTCCATTTTAGTCATGCAAACAAAATCTTTAATATAGAAAAACTTAGAGGAAAATGAAAAGATTTCGTAGAAGTTAAGACTTGAGCATGATTTGAACCTAAATATTGATCTTAAATAGTTTACATGTAATAAAATCAGTTATTTTATTACTCTAAGTAATAAATTAATTTTAGACTAAAAAAACTTAAAATTTAAACATTCAGTTTATGACTTAGCTATTGATTTTGTATCTTCTTGAATTTTTGCAAATTTGCAGGATATGCAAAGAAAATGTAATTTTCATCGAAATTTACATCTAATACAAAAATATTGAGTGGAGTTGTTGCTGGAGTCTACAAAACTATAATCAAGTTTGTGGTTAGACTTTGTCCAAAATTTGTAACCACTCTAAACTTATTGTGAAGTCACCCTTGTTAAAAAATTTGATTTCCAAAAAAAAAAAAAAAAAACTATAAATAAAGAGAAAATAAACAAATATTTTTTTGGTTAGGTCAGTAGAAAATAAACTAAAACAAACACACAAACCCTAAACTATCCCCAAAACCTGTAGAAGTCCGCTATTATTGGCAAAAGGGCAATATAGAATACCCTATTGACATCTCTCAAAAAAAAAAAAAAAAAAAAAAAAAAAAAAAAAAACCCTAATCCTATTGACAGAAACATCTCTTTACAAATTTTTTTTTTTTTTTGGGGAAAGTCCACTATTATTGGCAAAAGGGCAATAGAATACCCCCATTAACATAAACATCTATTTACAATTTTTTTTTTGAAAAATGTTTATTGCACATACTCACTTACATAGTATACATGTTTAGGTTTTTGAATTAAAATGATTATGGGTAAGTGTGTGTACTTTGTGAGTAAGAGTGGAGTGTTTGACGACATTACTCTTATTATTATTATTATTATTTTTTGTCTACATCTATTTTCTTATTTTAATATCTCTCCTTGAACCAATGATAGAGCATTCACAGCAGTGTAGCTATAATGCTATAATGCTAAATTTTAGCTCCAAAAACACAAAAAAACGCATACAACAATGGTGCCATAGGTAAATATTATAGATGAATTGCTGCAGTGCACATCTATTTATAAATGTGCACTGTAGCTTGGAGCAAAAAATAAAAACCAATTTTTTATTCACCGGTACAACTTTCTTCCTTTTTTTTATTCATTTTATCATCACAGCCGGTACAATTTTTTATTTAGCACTCTCATTCACTCTCTCTCTCGTTCACTCTCATCTCAAGCTCACTGTCATCTCGTCAACGTCACTGCCGACCGGACCATCATCATTTGCCTCTGAAGCTTGTCTCTCTCAGACCAACGCCGTCCCAGCCGGCCATTTCTCTCAAACCGACGCCGTCCCAGCCGCCCATCTCTCTCAACTCCGGCGATGGCGTGGGTTAGTGGGTCGACGATGGCGTGATCGGCGATGGCTGGTCTGGTTTGACGGTGGTTTGGGTTAGATTCGGCGATGGCATGGGTCGATGGGTGTTGTGCCTCTTGGTCTTGTTTCTTCTCTCTCGATCAAGCTCAGATGGTGGGTTTGATGGTGGTCTGGGGTGCTAGCTTCATCGCCGATTTGTTCCATTGTGCTGGTTTTTTTTTTTTTTTTTTTGTGTGTGGATGTTTTTATTATTATTTTAATGAGTTTTTCTGTGGTTTTTTCTTTCTTGCTGTGGACTGTTAGTGCTAGTGGTGGTGGTGGTGGTGGTGGCGGCGGTGATGGTGGTGGTGCCGTGAGGGGCTGTGGGTTGAAGAGAGGGCAGTGAAGGAGAAGACAGAGAGAAGATGAATAGTGACAAAAATAATAAATAGCTGATTGTGGATATATATTATTTTATTGTGATGTTTATATTATTTTATTGTGTTAAAAGTTAAAATAGATCCACTGCTGCAGCACGTGTGTAGGTAAAATAGATAAAGTGGTTTTTTGAGGTGCTAAATAGCTATAATTATTGCTCCACTGCTGTGAATGCTCTAAAAGATCTATTTTCCTAAATTCATTCATTCACGGAAAAGGTAATAAACAGACGTATTAGGCAGTACCACTTGAAGAAGTCCTGAAATACTCCCTTCCTAACGTTTTAGACTATTTTTATCTTACTGTTTATTCACTTTAAATGCATACACGTGGTTTTTGTTTTACCTTTATGCTGTTTTTTTTTTTAATTTTTTTTTTAGAGTTTCAAGTTTCAACTTGTTCGGTATCTGTTTATTTCCTTGTAAGAAAGAATTTCTAAGTCTCACACGTTACAAATTCAAGAAAGTTAATTAATGCATAGGGGTCCGTTATATGGAGAGTGAGATGTACCAAATACTTGGTATGTGCCAATTGAGTTGTTTCAGATGAGTGTGCGACGGCTGAGAGCTTGACTTCCTACGGAGACAGCCTCTCAATTATAAATTACTGGTTGCCTAGAAACTAACGATGGGATAAAAAAACTATTTTTGAAGATAAGGCGCGGGATTTCCCACCTGTGAGAGAAGCACACGTAGTTTAAAAAATCTTATCAATTTGAGTTTTACTTTGCTGTGTTTCTGACAAATTTACTGTAGCTGGCGTTACAAAGCAATGAACTGATCTCAACTTAGGCTGATTGAAAACATGCGTCTAGAGAATTTTTGTAGCACTATTGTAAATAATTTGAAAACTGTGAGACCCGCTCAGATCTGACTTGACAAAGACAGTACCTAACAGTGCTTTTTTCTTTTTTCTCTGTCTAATAATATCAAAGGACAAAATAATATCTTTGCCACCCTGTCCAAAACTACTACAAAAGAAACCGGGTAACCTTCACGTGCGCACTTGCTAAACACTTTCTGTCATCTTTCTTGCGTTGTCAAATCCAACTTTACCTTGAGCCTCCATTATTAGCTATGGCTGATACACTACTCATTACTCATTGATCTCTTCAAGCAGTTGGGTTCAATCGCAGTTCAATCAACTTGCATATAAAATTTGCATATTTCCTGTTGAATTATTGAAGTGACTCCGGAATTTTTCTAGCAGATTATTATTACATGGCAATTGAAGTGGAAGGCAATTTTTTTTTTTTGAGAAACAGTGGAAGGCAATTGAGACTTCCATTATATGGAAGGCCGGGCCCATGACATACAACTTTTCTGCACTTGACAAAGTCTTTGCATTCTTTAGCAGGCATATTACATGCCTTAAAAGCATTCAACTTTACACTTTGGATCAGATGAAAAAGTTGAGGCATTAGATTTATTTGAGCAAGTAAAATGAAAGATCAAGAAACTGATGGAGAAGCAGAAAGACAGCCTCTTGTTTCTCACTATTTCTTTCACTTTGATATACTTGTTTCCCAAAAGTTCAATTGCAGCTGACAGCATAACTGCAACACAGTCCATGAATGATAGCCAAACATTGGTTTCATCAGGCCAAAAATTTGAACTTGGCTTCTTCAGTGCTGGAGGTTCTGGTGATCTATATTTTTTTTTTTTGTGATGGGAAATACTTTGCTTTCAAATAGAAACACGAAAAGTCAATACATCTTGGGCACACGCATGTGCCACTTGACTGGGACAGTCCTCCAGCCAAACAACCATTTTCTCAACATTAATAGCATGCTGAGCAAGCAAATGGGCAGGGGCATTCCCCTGCCTTTTAGTATGTAGGAAATCAAAAGTTCTAAACTGCTGGGCATTCCGCAGCACTCCGAGGATGATGTTCCTAACCGAAGCCTCAGCCTCAACTATACCTTGGACTGCATTGATAACCATTAGCGAGTCACCTTCGAACACCACATCCCTGAGCCCCACTTCCTCGGCAAAAGACACACCAATCTCCAAGGCCTTCGCTTCCGTCGCTAGTGCATCGAGGGGAGAATCCAGCTTCCTGGCCAAGGCAGCAATCACATTACCATCCTCATCGCGCACCAATACGCCCACACCAGCCTGCTTCGTTTTTGAGAATAGAGCACCGTCTACGTTAACCTTGAAGACACCCGGCGGGGGAGGCTTCCAAACAACGCAGGACGGGCTTTCACTTCTCGGACTGCCTTTCTTCTCCGTAGCTGTTATAAAATCATCCAGCACTCTTAGTGAGCTCCTCACAATGTCCGAGCCAGTTCTTCTCAACCCACCGTGCCGCACCTCATTCCTACTCTTCCATATACCCCAACATATCGAAACCCACCTCTCCAACAACCCCGGCTGGGCTTCCCAGCAAGTCCGGAGTCTACAAAAAGTGTCCATGAAACCCCATGAATCATGGATAGAACAGGGCAAAGACATCTTGCTTTCCACCCACACCTCTTTTCCACGACTACAAAAACAGAGCACGTGCATGGGGGTTTCCACCTGCCTACCACATGCCTCACAAGTGTTAGAGTCCGAAATCTTTCTTCGGAAGAGGGAGTCCTTTGTGGGCAATATACCATTACAAGCTTTCCACACAAAGTGCTTGATTTTATTTGGCATATTCAAGCTCCACACGCTCCTCCAAACACTGTGCACCTTCGACGGATCCGAGCAACCTATATTGCCTCCTTTAGCCACGATGTCACGAGCCAGCCTGTATGCGCTCCTCACCGTGAACCTCCCCTTCTTGTCTTCAGCCCAAACCATTCTGTCATTCACAGCCGACTCACTGATGGGAATACTAAGTATTGCCTCCGCATCCTGGGGGAGGAAAAGGCTCTTTACCAGTTCTGTGTCCCATTCCCGACCTTCTTCACACAGTAAATCCCTCACCATTTTAATTTGGTTTCCAGGCCCCTTAGGAGTGACTACCCTATACGTACTTCGGGTATTAAGCCACTGGTCCTGCCAAACACTTATGCTCCGCCCATCTCCAACTTGCCATCTCAATCCCCGTTTGACCAGAGATTGGGCTGCCATTATGCTCCTCCAAGCAAAGGATGCTTTCTTTCCAGCCTCAGCACTCACAAAATCACCGTTAGGGAAGTATTTGGCCTTGTACACCCGCGAGAACAAGGAAGAAGAATTAGTTTGGAGACGCCACCCCTGTTTGGCTAATAGTGCAAGGTTGAAAGATTTCAAGTCTCTAAACCCCAAGCCCCCACTCTCTTTCGGAAGACACATTCGGTCCCAACTCATCCATGCCACCTTCTTCTCATTCTTGACCTGACCCCACCAAAATTGTCTCACCATACTAGTCAGCTCCTCACATAGCCCGTTGGGGAGCTTGAAACAGCTCATAGTATACGATGGAACAGCCTGGGCGACTGCTTTGATCAGAATTTCCTTCCTCGCATTAGACAATAGCTTTTCCTTCCAACCCGCAAGTTTGGCCGCCAATTTCTGTTTCAATTGAGCAAAAGTGTTCTTTTTTGACTTACCAATCAAAGAAGGAAGGCCCAGATATGATTCATGGGGTTTGATAACTTGGGCCCCAAATCTGGCCTTAATTGCATTCTGTAAGTGGGTGGGAGTATTACGGCTAAAGAAAAGAGCCGTCTTGTTTCTATTCAATTGTTGTCCCGAAGAGGCCTCATAGACGTGCAAAATTCGCTGGACTTCAGCCCCTTCCTTCTCCGTTGCCTTACAAAAGATCAAACTATCATCCGCAAAAAATAAGTGAGAAATTCGGGGACCCCTTACCGAGGCAGCCACGCCTTTCAGTTCATTTCTCAGCGATGCCTTATGCAACAGAGCCGATAAACCCTCTGCACAGAGTAGGAAAAGGTAAGGAGATAGAGGGTCACCCTGTCTGAGGCCACGGGATGGAATGATCCTGCCATAATGTTGGCCATTGAGCTTAACAGCATATGTAACCGATGACACACATGCCATTACTATATTAATCCACCGCTCATGAAACCCCAGCCTCTCCATAATTTTTTGCAAACACCCCCATTCCACACGGTCATAAGCTTTACTCATATCCAGCTTCAGAGCCATTACACCCTCCTTACCCTTCCTCTTCTTATTAATATGGTCCATTAATTCATAGGCCACAAGGACATTGTCAGTAATAAGCCTTTCCGACACAAAGGCACTTTGGTTCTCACAAACAATATCCTTAAGTACCACTTTCATACGGTTGGCCACCACCTTGGAAGCAAGCTTGTAAGCCCCATTACACAAACTAATAGGCCTGTAATCAGTGACTCTAGAGGGATTTTTTGTCTTAGGAATGAGCACAATATGAGTTTCATGAAACGAAGGGGGAGCAACTCCATGATTGAGAAAATCAACAATAGTTTGAATCACAACAGAATTTACAGTAGGCCAATAATGTTGAAAAAATAAGGGAGGCATACCATCAGGACCTGGCGCCTTTAGCGGATGCATCTGTTTAAGAGCTTTTTCAACCTCAGCCGCTCTGAATTCCTGCATTAGGACCTCATTCATTCTGTCAGTAACTTTAGGTTGTATAGCAGCCAGCAACTCCTCACTAACTGTGGGCCGAGAAGAAGTGAACAGTTCCTGAAAATACTCAACAAGTATGTGGCCCATCGTCTCTTCCTCATCCTGCCAGATACCATTAGAGTCCAAAAGCCTCGAAATAGAGTTTTGTTGATGCCTTTTGGATGCTTTCTCATGGAAGAAAGAGGTATTCCTATCCCCTGACTGAAGCCAACAAATCCTTGACCGTTGCTTCCATATCACTTCCTCCGCCGCGAGCACCTTGTTAAGCTCCACTTTGATCGCATGTATTTCATCCATATTGTTCCCACCCCCTGGCAAGCACTCAAGCCATTGAAGCCTTTTCTTAAGCGAAACAATTTTTCGACCAACATGGCCAAAAGTAGAACTGTTCCAGCTTTGCAAGGAGGAACGGCACTCCTGCATACACTGCCCAAACTGATGTTGGCTTCCATGACTCCGGCCTCTATCCCAAGCCTCCCTCACTAACTCATCACATTCATCCTCCTTAATCCACATCGCCTCGAACTTGAACAACCGCTGCCTTCTTTTGTTTCTATTGCTTGGAGGGATGGCTTTAAGAATTAGCATGTTGTGGTCCAAGGAGTACGTGGCCAAGTTGTACAGTCTGACCCTAGGGAACATGGACGTCCAGTTTGTGGAAACCAAGGCCCGGTCTAACCTTTCCCGAACCCACCCACGTGCTCCCAACCTTCTACTCCAAGTAAATTCAGGACCCACGAAACCCAAGTCCCTAAGTTTGCTTTTGTTGATCGCTGAACGGAAAGCCCTCATCTGCCATTCCGGTCTCTCCCCTCCACCTGCTTTTTCTCCCCTATGGCAAATCTCATTGAAGTCACCCATGCAGACCCAGGGGAGCGCACTTCTAGCACTTAAATTCATAAGTAGCGCCCAAGACTCCTCTCTTTTGCAAGTTTCAGGATTGCCATAAAACCCGGTGAACCGCCATTTCTTGTTTCCTCCGTCTTCTATGATAATCGCATCAATGTGTCTGGGAGAGTAAGTTTGCACATCCACGGTCAGCGAGTCCTTCCATAAGAGGGCCAGGCCCCCACTCCTACGAACACTAGGCACAACCATGCCTTGACTTCTTTCCAACTTCCGCTTAATAACCACCATTTCTTCCACGTTAAACTTGGTTTCCATGAGGAAAACCAAAATGGGATCTTCCTCCAAAACTGTTTTTTGGAGATTGCCAACTGTTCGAGGGTTCCCAAGCCCTCGGCAGTTCCAAGCTATGGCACTCATTGTTCCCGGCAGGGCTGCACCGCAGCCTCCGCCGATCCCATTTGTATGGCCAACAACTTGCCAAAAGCAACAACATCCGCCTCTATCTTAGGTTTCTTACCAACCTCCGTAATCCCCATGATTTCTTTCAGTGGAACCCGTGTCTTCCGTTTTGCACCCACACTTTCCTCCTCCACCTCCATGCAAGTTATGTCCATCATGGTTTTCCTCCTTGGTACCTTGGACGCACCCACCCTTCCATTTTCTTTTCCGGTCTTACTTGCATGTGCATGAGACTTTCCTCGGGTTGGGCTTCTTCCCTTTTTGTTTTTCCCTGGTTCATTTACCTCTAGATTATTGGGCTCAAAATGGCTTACTAGTGTCTCCATTTCTTGGTCACGTGGAGAACAAAGCCCATTCGGCCCAGGTACAACAATTCGGCCTAACATCCCATTCGGCCCACTAGAAAGTAGCCCACTCCCAAGCCCATCCGTGTAAAGTTTCCCTTCCTTATCTTCCTTTTTGTTTTCTGACACCAACACTTTGGAAATCAAATCCCTTTCTTTGCAAAACTTCTCTGCAGAATCACCCATGACAGCTTTTCCTTCACTTTCTTCCAACTGGTTCGCTGACTCCTTTACCTCGGATCCCAGTTCCCGTGCCTTGAGAACCTTCTCCCTGTTACATCCCATGTCAGCTACGCCTGAGATTTCTGCATCAATCTCTCTTAGCTGTTCCTCAAAATCCGGCTTTTCTTTTTTTCCAGACAGCTTTACCTCGATACTCTCGCTTTCCAGTTTCTCCCTTTCCACGTCAGCCCTATCAGCACCTATCTCCGTGTTTCCATGTTGTTGACGGCATTCATCGAAGGTTGCCGGTTGCTTTCTTGGTACCCAGTCCGACTCCGATAGGCTCGCCCCCACATGCCCAGGGCTTGCGTCCACCTCTGGACACTGTCCAAGCACCACATGCGTTTTCTGAAGTCGGTCCGGGATTGCGCGCAGCCACGGACCAAATTGCTTGTCCTCTGCGTGGGTTGGACCTGCACTCCGGAGCCCCTCAGTGCATTCCTTCTCATCGTGGTCCACTCGACCACACAGGTAGCAGAACACAGGTAAGCGTTCATACTTGAACTCGATCCACCGTGAATCCGAACCCACCGATCTCACAAACCTACCCCGGCTTAACGGTTGCGAGATGTCTATTGTAACTCTTATCCTCAGGTGGCAGCCCAGACTAAAGCCTTTATCTCCTACATCCACCTTTTCTACCTTCCCCAGACTACCTCCAATCCGTAAACCCGCCTCCCTTGTCTGACCCATGGTAGGCAAGCCATGAATCTGAACCCAAAATGTAGCATCTTGAAAGGTTAGAGTAGATATTGACTCACCCACCTTTAATTTATGCAGCAAAAGGATGTACTTGTCGAAGGACCACGGACCTTGCAATAAAACCCTGTCCAAGTCTTCCTTCTCCTGAAACAACAAAAGCACTCTATTTTCACCCATGTCACTGACCTCAAAGTCTCTCTTAGTTCTCCACACTGATCTTAAGGCCCTCCCTATTGCTTCTAGGTTCACTCTCCATTTGGTGCAGAATTTCCCAGCCAGCGCCAAGCCTTGATCCACCCCAGGGGGGGCTAGTTCTACTTCGTGTCCCTCCCTCTCCGAGAGTTTAAGTTTCGCCCATTTGTTGGTGATAACTTCCATCTGAGCGAGGTTTCTAGGTTCCACCGACGAAGCGGAGAAAAAATTGCCTGAAGGCAAAAAGTTTCACCCCCAGACTTCGCCGAAGTCTAGAGAGAAAAAACTATAAGCTTTTATGTTTGACTGGTCCTGGTGATCTATATTTAATTAGGAATATGGTACAAGAATATCCCAATTAAGACTATAGTTTGGGTTGAAAATAGAGACAGCTCTCGTCAGAATTCTAAGGGGACAGTAACGTTGGTGGTATGTTTTGAAAATACAGGTAATTGAAAAAGTGTAAAAATACGAATAATATAGATTAAAAAATTGAAAATGTGTTTAAATTTTTATAATAAACGTCACTAAAAATGGACATATGAAAAGGAAGACATAAAAGTTAGATTTTTAGTATGTTTAAGTGTTGCGAAAATATGTATGATTAAAAAAAATTAAAAAAATAGATGTTAAAATATTTAGGGGGTGTTTGATAATATTATTTTAGTAATATTTGTATTTTTTAAAAATATATATGGATGAAAAAATGTATAAAAATATATATAATATTATTTAAATATTTAAAATTATTGTTCTAATTATACTATCAAACAACTTCTTAAACATCAAAAACTATTATTTAAACATCACAACTAAACATCCCTTCAATTTGATGTAAATCTTTTCTCACCATGATAAAGAGCTTGACTTCGTATTCAGTCAATGTCTCAATTATAAAGTACTGGTTGCCTAGAAACTAATGGGAAGATAAAAAAAAAGAGTCATGAGTGTACTAAGGAAACTTGTTAATAATTATTTTAAAAAAAATTTTATTCTATTTTATGAGAAATAAAAAAAATGTTAAAATATTAATTACTTTTGCTTGCCAGAAAATATTGTATCATTACAATCTGCTTAACAATGGGATGGATTGAACGGTGAAGATTAATTCCAATCACACACTTGCTAAGTTAAAAATAACAAAATAAAACATAAGATTTTGGGCCATTTAGTATTTTTATTGTTTTGTAAAGCTAGCTACAGTAAATTCGTTAGAAACACAGCAAGGTACGAACTCAGTATTGATAAGATTTTTAACTACATGTGCTTCTCTCACTGGTGGGAAATCCCACGCCTTATTTTCAAATTTTTTTTAAAGAAATGCAAACTAGTATTTTTGTTTAAAGAAAATTTTTATGAAAAATAAAAAAAATTAATATTTTGCCAATTTTTTTTTTTATTTTTTATAAAAATAATATCAAAATTTTCTTAAAATTGATCCTATCTAAATTATAAGAGCCAATTACCCTCGATGCTAGCTTCCTAATGGGACCAACGGATCTAGTTCGACCGTGACAGATGATAAGAACAATAACTGGCTTTGAATGAGCATAATGTTACCATGAGGGGGCTCTTTTTTGTTATCAGTAGGCTTTGGTTTTCAGTGGATTCATTAGAAAATAGAAATAGATGCTTTTACTTTTTTCGTTGCATCATTTATTTAGATGGGAATGACTTGCAAAATTAAGATTAATTCAAACACTTCCATTGTTCCATTTTAGTCAGGCAAACAAAATCTTTAATATAGAAAAACTTGAGGAAAGTTAAAAGATTTTGTAGAAGTTAGATTTGAGCACGACTTGAGCCTAAACATTGAGATTAAATAGTTTATATATAATAAAATCAGCCACTTTACCTTTCACAAAAAAAAAAAAAAATAGCCACTTTGTTACGTACAGTAATAAATTAATTTTGAATTATAAAAATTTAAAATTTAATTAAATTTTTATATTTCTCAAAATTTTACAAAAATAAAAGATATATAAAGAAAATATAATCTAATAATAAAATTATCAAAATTTATATTTATTAAAAAAAATATTTAATAGAGTTATCGGTTGAAACTACAAAAATATAATTAAATTTAGGAGAATGTTAACCAGCACCGCCCGGTGCTGGTTAAGTACAGAAAAGACAAAAAATAATTTGTCAAAAGAAGTAAAAATTTTTAAATAATATCTGTAAAACTGAAAAAAATGACATAAATGGTAAAAAAAGGACAAAATAGTGTCAGAAAAAGTAAAAAAAATTTGTGCTTAACGGGCACCGCACGGTGTCCGTTAACACAACCCTTAAATTTATAGTTAAATTTTGTCCAAAATTTAAGAGGACGGTGAGTGTTTGTATTTATTCCTTTCATTCCGAAGCTGGAGCTAAAACCACAGAAGAGAAAAGCTTAGTGTTGTGCAAGGATGTGACAAGTCATTGACAGGCTCCACACGGTTGCACTTATTTACGAAAACGCCACCAATCTTATTTCTTAAAAATTGAAAACATCATGGTGGTTTCACTTTCAGCTAGTCTCTTTTCAAACTCGTGGAATCCATTTCTCACGCGTTAAAAATTCAAGGAAGTTACTGTATAGGGGTCCATCAAATTGTGAGTGAGATGTATCAAATACTTTGTGAGCTTCCAATCAATAAAAAAAATACTTTGTGAGCTGTCACAAATGAAAATATGACAGGCTCTCAATTACAAATTACTGGTTGCCTAGGAACTAACGATGGGATAAAAAATATATATTTTTGAAGATAAGGTGTGAGATTTCCCACCAGTGATAAAAGGACACGTAGTTTAAAATCTTATCAATTTGAGTTTGTACTTTGCTGTGTCTCTGACGCATTTACTGTAACTGGCTTTACTAAACAACAGAAAATATGAGTATCTAGCGATAACTGTTCTCATCTTTACCCCAAATCCCTTTTATTATTCCAGTAACAGTTTTTAATCCCCTCAAAAAAAAGAAAAAATTTTACATTTTAATAGCACTATTGTGAATAATTTGAAAACTGTGAGACCCGCTCAAATCTGACCTGACAAAGACAGTACCTAATAACATTGCTTTTTTCTCAATCTAATAATTAATCAGTTTGGATACTGGGTTAAGTTGCGATCCGTTTTTACAACTGCATTCTCAGTTTTTTTTTTTTTTTTTTTTCGGAGTTATTGACTTTTGGGATACAAAAATTTACTGTATATAAACAGTGCGACACTGTTTACGCACTGTTTATACATTAAAAAATATTAAAAATGAATCCCACGGTAATATTTACACATTTAAAAATTATTTTGTTATAGTATTTTCAGCAACAATCAGTTTTCAGCAACTTTCAGCAACAATAAGCTGTATCTAAACGGATCCATTAGGTACTATCGGAGTACTGTAAATGTGTGTTTCTTCCTCTCACATGAATGGTGGGTCCCACCATGAATTTAATTAGTGGGACCCACCATTCATGTGAGAGGAAGGAGCACGCATTTATGGTATTCCGAGAGTACACAATAATTTCCCAATATAACTATTGGGACATAAATATAAATATAACTATCACATAATTAGAGTATAATTAGGACACTTGGCATGGGATTAGAATGTATAAAAGAATTTAAAAAAAAAAAAGACTTGGCAGCAAATAATAAGGAATTAAAATGATACTTGGTAGAAAATTAGAGAGTAATTAAAATCTAATTTGAATCTTGATTGAACTTTCACTTTAATATATTATATATGATTTTTGTGTTATTATATATCTATTATTTAGGTTTATTTTAATGAGAAGATGGAACGATTTTTTTATTAAATATAAATGATGAAATACTTTTTAAGTGAGATAAAGAGAAAAAAAAAAGTGTATATAGATTTCTTAAAATTTTAGCAAGATAAACACTTTTTTAAAAGGAAAATAAATTTTCATTGAATAAATTTTATTTTGTATATATTTTTGGTTGTTACATAACACATAAGGATAGTATTATATTTTAGGATTAAGATTCTGTTGGTTTTTTTTGTTTTTTTTTTTAACTTGGGCTTCATTCAATTGCCTAAATTGCTCAGTATGCATTTGGATTGCAACTGGCGGTTGTGCATTTACGTTTTTTTCTTTTGTTTTGTTTTGTTTTTTTTTTTTTTTTTTTTTTTTTTTTTTTTTTTTTATTGAGAAGGACTCCATCACGCGGGATGTTGTCTGTCAGTGGGTCCTGTGTACTATGCACGGGATCACAGGACCCACAAGCTTCTTTTTTTCAATATTCTAAATATCGTTTCGGAAATCATTTTGATTTATTCATTGAAATTAAATATTTTAGTACCATTTAATTTCGAATACCGTTTCAAAAACCATTTCAAAATTGCTGCTGTAGGGTCCAAATTTGTTGGGTCAGGTATCAGTTTTTTGTACTGTGAGCCCAACAAATTCCCAACAATAAATTTGTAGAGAATGGGTTAAACAACTGGGCTGGATTTAGATTTAGCAACAGTTCATGCAAGCAGACCAGAGTAAAAAAGAATTTAGACTAGCCTTTAACAGGATTTTCTTCTGTCCGAAGAGTTTTAGTATTTAAAAACTTAATGAATACAATTTTCTCTCCCCCTCTCTCCGTGAGGCCTGTTTCCCTTATATATACACCCTTTCTCAATCTTCACCGCACACTTGTCCTCCATCTAGACGTCCACTTGAGTACTAATCACATCAGAAGTCTGCTTTAACCTGCAGTGAGTGGTGGTGGGTGAGAACGCACTGTTCAGGTGTCTTCTCCACATAAATGCGGCCAGGAAAGTTGCTGCAATGTATTAAATGCGGCGGTGGCAGTTTTATTTGTGAGATATTTCCTGATAGCCACGCAGCTAGACATGCCCAAAACTCAGCCCTTACAAGGGAATCTCCATCGTATCTACTCGATCAAATTCTGGGGAGATCCGTTGGATAGGATCTCTTCGGACCGACCCGGTTGTCTTCGGATGAAGCATTCGTCTCTTATGGGTTGCACTCTTACCAGGATGGCAAAGTATTGATACTCTTAACCTCTTCGGACAGATAGTTGTATTCGAACTGGGCCTGAGGCCCAGTGTATGGCGTTAGGGCTTCTCACCCACAACTGCTAAAATATATATTTATATATTATTATTGTTTTTATGTAAAATAATGAATTTAATATAGTTTTCTTTTAAAATAAAGTGGGATTATTTTTTTAAATATATTTATTTTATGATTTTAAAAAAAATAAAACTCACCTTTTGGTAAGTTTCCATCCTACTAACTACTTTTTTCCCATTACCCAGGCCACCCACGTGACTAGTACACTGAAACCTACTAATGCTACTTCTATCTTTCATTATTGCAGATTGCCAGTCTTTCAGTCTCTTCATCATATCACTTCTCCGCAAATTTCTCCGCAAATTTCTCCACACAAGGGAGCTTCCAAGAAGCCTCCGCTGGGTAACGCGCAAAACGCGCTTACCACACGGTAATAGTAACGGAAAATTATTAATTACTCTCGGAGTATTATAAATATATGCTCTTTCCTCTCATATGAATGATGAGTTCTACCATAAATTTAATTAGTAAGACCTATCATTTATGTGAGAAGAAGAAACACGCATTTATAGTACTCTGAGAGTACACAATAATTTTCCAATAGGAACAGCGGCACAAAGTTAACCGTGGTTTAGTTCTCAGAGTGTCACAAGTCACAAGAAGCCACTGCATGTTGCAGTAACTTGTATAAATACCCAAAGCCCTGAAATTCGTTTGATCACAAAAACACCTCCTCCTGCATTTCCATCGCATCTTTTCATCTTTTAAGTTTTCTTGGATCTAAATATTCAACTGGACTTGATGGCTCACCCACATAGACCTGGTCATGACAGGTATACACATACACCCCCACCTCGCTTCAACAGGCCCAACCCCGCGCCACCTGCTCGTGGTCGTGGCGGATATCAAACTGCTCAAAATGCACATACACCTCCACCTCCCTTCACCAGGCCCAACTACGCGCCACCTGCTCGTGGTCGTGGTGGATATCAACAATATGTTGGAGATGTGGCGACTGGGGTGGCCATAGGTGCGGTCGGGGCTGCAGGAATCATGTCTGGTTGTGGCGTGCCGCCTTTTGGCTGGTATCAGAATCTTCCTAACACTACTGGAGTTGCGGCGGCTTTGACTGAAGGGGCTGCAGAATTCTATTATAATGATTTTGTAGAAGGTAATGATCCGGGTTGGTGATGGTGATGGTGATGGTGATGGTGATTAATTTCTAAATCTAGTCCTAGGGTTGTTTTATGCTTCGGATTCAGAAAGTTGAAAGGGTGTGATATTTTATATATGTTTCATGCTTAGTAAAAAAAGGGTTTGTTTTTATGTTTCGATTGTATGAATGTCTTTCTTATGATTGTATCGGTTTGGATGGAGACAGAGGAGAAGGAAATATGGCTATATATGCCCACTTCCCTCTTTACTGTTCTCCATCTAAACTAGAAGTTCAAACTTTGTATTTTCTTTTCAAAACCAAATCGTCACCGGATTTGTGAAAAATCCATCGGAGTTTCGCCGGATTTGAGCAAAACCCATGAGATTTCCACCGGATCTGAGCCATATTTGAGCAAAACCCACTAGATTGTAGCTGGGTCTGAGCGAAAACGACGAGATCTCGCCAAGATCTCGTCGGAAAATGCTAAGTATCTCGGTTGGTTCGGGTTTCTTCGGGTTTTGGGAAGAAGATCCGAGACCGAACCGAGATTCTGGGGATTTGTTTTCCTTTTCAATTTGTTGTTGTTGTTGTGGTAATTGCTATCAATTTAGGATTTAATTTTAGGGTTTAAATTTTATAAGCATTCTGTGTAAAACCTCATATCTATACCCTTCAATTATAACTCTTCTAGTATTTTTAAGTGAAAAATTAGGTAATACACATTAAAAATACTATCACTGCTGGAAAAGAAGAAAAAAAAGCTCCAATATCTACCATTGCCGTGCACCACCACTACCACTGCTGGTATTTCTTTCTGTAATTTGTAGCTTCTATAGTTTCAAAAATAAATGTGACAAATGTGGTTTGGTTTAAGGAGATTAAAAGCTTGTAAGTTTGGACAGATTAAGTTGTTATGTGTATTGGATTTGCACTAGGTTTTTGGGTGGGAGTGTGGATTGTGGAACGTGGTGATCTTGGTTGATGGGTGAAGAAAAGGGTCTTCAAGGTGGGTTTTTTTTTTGGTTGAGCTCCGGTGGAACAATGCTGGATATCTTGCACTAGATTTTAAGGGTAAATTTTACCAGGGTTAATACCACTAAACTTTAGTTGTGTTTAATAAAAAAAGAGTACTTGGTAGAATTTAGAGTCCTTATTACCCAAAAAATAAAAATTAAAAGAATTTAATTAAATGACTCGTTCACATTGGCCGTATTCATTAATGTAGACGTGACTTAATTTTAGACTTTTCTTCTTGTTTCGGACACATACTAAGTTTATGTAATATAATTTATAGTATACTAATTTTGGCTTTAAAAAGTAGGAAAATTATTAGGTACTCCCGGAGTACCATAAATGCGTGCTCTCTCCTCTCACATAAATGGTGAGTCCTATCATGAATTTAATTAGTGGGACCCACTATTTATGTGAGAAGAGGGAGCACGCATTTATGGTACTCCGGGAGAACACAATAATTTTCCTAAAAAGTAAGAAATAGACTAATAAGCTACAAAAAGCCAAGTTAGCTTGAGCTTAATTGGACTCGAGTTGATGAGCTCCTTTGTTTGGATAGAATTAATTTGCACGCAATACACTGGTATGGCCCACATTCTAGAATAAATATTATCTGTCTGTTCCACTACTTTATTCCCAATAAAAAGACCTAAGCGCCCTTTTTTCTTGTGTCTTTTTTTTCAAATTAATATTTGGTGAGTTCACTGGGATTTGATGTGCATGATGATATCACTTGAACATGGAAAGCTTATTTCTCTTTGCCATCTCAACTCTGATCAAGTTGGACCATGACCAATAGGTTTCTTGTACTCCCTCAATTCCGACGAGGTAGGTGGAGGAGGTCCCTATCCTATGGCTGTTGCAGTGGCAGCTACGTACGCTCAGTTCAGCGACTACAACTGATCGTCGATGGTCGTTTGCTGATGCATATGAGTCCAACCCTAGATACTCACCGCAATCAAAAAAGAAATGTCAAACCTAAATAATATAACTACCGGTCATTGTTGTGCGGAAACTAATATTATTTTATTTAATATGTGTTTTTTTAGGTTATAAAACGACTTCATTCATTGAACAGTAGAAATAATCGGTGGGATACGGATAACACAGGTTAGTCAAATTAAGTATCAATTTTAAATTGTAGAATCGGTTATGACAAGTAATTAATTGACCGTATATAGCCTGGAGCTTACCCATCAAAGCATGTTAAAAATCAACTTAATTTGAACAAACAAACAAAACCGTTTAGGGAACATAATTTATTACGAGTCTTTGTCATACTGAATATTGTTAAGGTGACTTTTGTCTAATTCTAGTGCTACTGGGAAACCAATTTGTCCCAATAGGTGTTGGCTTTGTGCACATGAATATTGTTAATTTATTACATGAGTCTTTGTCTAATTCTAGTGCTATTCGGAAACCATGTCCCCACTTGGCGTTGGCTTCGTGCACATGAATTAAGGACTTGGAGCTTAGACCGTGACCGATCCTCAGAGGAGTGAATGGACAAAGCAGCATGTCGTATCAATGTGGTATTATGAGAATATTTTATTTTTTGTGGATGGATACAAAACTTTGTTTAAATTCTTGACAAAAAAAAAAAAAAAAAAAAAAAAGAGAGAGAAAATGAAATTTTGAGTTAAGCAAATAAATGGATAGAGCCCTATGGCTCCAATTCTAGGTAAAAACCAAGTTCAACTTTTTGATAGTTAGATAGATATAACGAGTTAAAGGATTTGAACTTTTGAACTTTAAATATTTTGTAGATCATATCATCAGTACTAATTGATTGGGTTACAATACTCTAGACACCAAGTTCAACTAGGTTTTGGTATTGGTACACCATGACCCAATATTAAAGTTCAAATACAATATATAGGGTGTTCTCTATTTTTTAGAGAAATAAGTATTTGGGGATTAGGTTTTGTGAGAGCGCCTTTGCTAATTGAGCCATATGCCAATCTATGATTACTTTATCTACCCAAACATTTTCAAACTTAACAATTGAGCCACATGCTAATCAATGATATCTATAGTTATACATGTCAAAACCAATAAAATAGTCTTAGGAAGCATAAGGAAAATAGAGAATAGAGAAGTCCCATAAAAATAATTAGTTCAAGAAGGTTGAATTAAATCTGTCACTTAGTACTACATAAATAATTATAAGCATATTAAGAATCTAATTCAAGACTGGCCCTCATTTCTCAAACAATTGATATGCTTGCCTCAAACTTCTAATAAGAATAGCACTCATAAATTTTCCACACTCAAGGTTGAATATAATTTAAGGAATCACACAATAGAATCAAAATTAACACAACATTAAATAGTTGGAGTTTTCAAACTCTCAGTGTAGGGACTCAAATTGTAATGGATCCTAAACAATAAAATTTGTAGAGTGTGGGTAGAAGGGTTAAACACCAGCAAGGCAAATGATGGATGACATGAAATTCATAGGAGTCGTAGCTAAGGAATTTAACTAAGTGTTCTTGAGGATAATCACCATGATCTGGGCTAAGTATTTGTGAGGATCTTTATAATGATTTTGGCTAAGTGTTCGTGAAGTAGGTTCATCCTCGGCTCAGTCCGAGGATCTATTTTCTTAGAACTGTCCAACACAAGGGTCGTCCTTGGATGCCCTAAAAAGATCCTCTCCCCCTTTTCCTTGGCCGTTCTATCTGTTATATACTCTCATTTAGTTAATCCTCTGCCGTCCACTTGTCGGTTATCCGAACTCTGTGTCTAAAGGTTTGTCCCATCATCTGCCTTTGCAGACTTTCTGTTAGTTCCCAGCCGCTTTTGCAGGCTTTATATTAGTTGAAGTGACCAAGGCATCTGGGTTTGTTGGTCACTTCACCATTAAAGCGGTCGGAGTATTAGTTGCGTACATTTAATTTCGTACATTTAATTGGTGGATGTCAGCTCTCTTTCCTTAAGGTCGGCCTGCCGAGGACGCGACTATCCTCATCGTAGTCTCTTGATGACTTGGGCCTCTCCCTCTCATCCTTGGATTCTATACTCTCCTCGGCATGGGCCTTGAGCCCGATATGGAGTAGGCCGTGGTTAGACATGGCAATACGGGTCAGAATTTTCTGACCCGACCCGACCCGACCCGACCCGAAAAATACCTGACCCGAACCCGATTTTTTGACCCGAAGTAAAAACGAGTTGACCCGTAACCCGACCCGATTTTTTCGCAAGTCAACCCGTGACCCGACCCAAATAACCCGTGACCCGACCCGTTAAAAAAAATTTGTTTAAAAAATATATAAACTACGTCTTCATACTAGGTGCTTAAAGCACATAATATCAAAACTAATAATCAATATCATTGTTGTCAAGTGTCAAGAGAGTCAGAGACTCAAGACTCAAGACAACCATTAAAAAAAATAAAAATTTCATTCAATAGTATACTAGGCCTAGCTGTAGTCCATTGTCCAAAGGGACCAAAGCCAAAGGCACGTGACACAATGCACAAATGAATGATAAACCTGAAGCTTGAAAGTTGAAACGTGACCAAACCGCCCTAAAGGCAAAGCTTCCTCAGTTCAGTTCATTACATCTCTATCTCTGTCTGCCCCTCTTATTTTATTTTATTTGGTTCCCCTTCTCAGTTCAGTTCATTTCCTCTACGTTGTGTACTAAAAGTTGTGTACTTAAATTATCGATTACGTTTTTTACTTGAGAATGTAAAAGTTACGTTGTGTACTAAAAGTTGGCTATATGAATTTGAATGTAATTTAATTTTTTATAGTCATAATTATACAATTTTAATTTTTTATTAATTTACTTTCATAGTACATTAAGTTATATTAAAATATTGTATTATAGATAAAAATGCTGATGAAATTGGACAACTTAAACTACAATTTACAAGTATGAATATTTGCAATGCTGAATCTGCTACCAACATTGAGTAGATCGAGATTGAGGTGTAATTCTTATAAAATATTTACTTATTCTTCTTTACATAATATGTTATGTTTATTTTTAAACATTTTTTTGTTTAGTTTATCTTTCTAAGTAATCTAACTTTATTATTATTTTAAATGCAACAGGAACATGTGCACTTAAGAAGACCGATAACTTACTACTTTACTTTACTGGCTTACTTGTTCTGTTTGTTTTAAAATCTATCTCTTTTTGAATATGTAAACTTGTAATTATATGCATTTTGACACTGAACTATTAACATTGAAGACTTTTTCCATCATGAATTTATGACTATAAATAATTTTTGTCATGCTCACTAATAAAATTGAAAACTTTTTCCATCATGAATTTATGACTATAAATAATTTTTGTCATGCTCAAAACTGTCAGAATTGGAAGGATATTAACAAGTGGCATTAAGTGCAATTCATTTGGTTAATTGATTTTATTCATTCTCTCTAAATAGGCTGTCACTGATTTGTTTTTGTAATTTAAAAAAAAAAACTTGTTTGAAAAATACGGGTCAACCCGACCCGACCCGCAACCCGATTGACCCGACCCGAACCCGACCTGACCCGCCCGTTTTGCCATGTCTAGCCGTGGTAGCCGAATCTTAGGGCCCCACAATAGCCCCTTAAAATTCTGCTGTTCACCCTCCCGGGCGGGGAGGAGGATTTTGACATTCTCGGGCCTACTATCTTGGCCTGTCGAGCCTTGCCTTTTCTGTTAGTGTACCCATCCTTTCAATTGTCCCTGCAACTTTCTTTAGTACAAAGGGTTCGCCCGAGGAGTTTTTCCTTACTTTGATAAGTTTTCTTTTCTCCTTAATCTATAATTTACCGCCTGAGTTCCTTGCTAGTTCTTCCAGGAGAGGTAGGTTTAAGTTTGTTATGCTTTTAGTGCTCGTATTTGCTTGGTTTTCGTCCTTAGCAGGATTCATCACTTAGCACCCAAGGGATCGGCTTTGCCGTAGGTTTGGGCCTATGGTTAGTATAAAAGCCTATTTCTGCCCAGTGCTTATATCGCCGTATAGTGACTAGTTTCACCATAGGTTTGAGTTCGAGAACCATGCAAGACCTTGGTTTTTCCTAGCACTTAGTGTTTCATGTGGAAATGGTTTTTCTGTTGGCCTGAGTTCTTGGACCATGCAATGTCTACGTTTTGTCTAACATTTAGTTTTCTCATCTGAAGTATCTAGTTTCCCCAGAGGCTTGAGTCCGAGGACCATGCAATGCCTTGGTTCTGTCCAGCACCTAGTTTTCTCATTTTAAGTGGTTAGTTTCCCCAGAGGCTGTTGTCCGAGGACCATACAATGCCCATGTTCTGTTTAACACTTAGTTTTATCATCTAAAGTATCTGGTTTCCCCAGAGGCTTAAGTCCGAGGACCATGCAATGCCTTAGTTCTGTCCAGTACCTAGTTTTCTCATTTTAAGTGGTTAGTTTCTCCAGAGGCTGGTGTCCGAGGACCATACAATGCCTAAGTTCTGTCTAACACTTAGTTTTCTCATCTGAAGTATCTGGTTTCCCCAGAGGCTTGAGTCCGAGGATCATGCAATGCCTTGGTTCTGTCCAGTACCTAGTTTTCTCATCTGAAGTATCTGGTTTCCCCAGAGGCTTGAGTCCGACGACCATGCAATGCCTTGGTTCTGTCAAGTACGTATTTTTCTCATTTTAAGTATCTATAATAAATGAAAATATGATTATAAATTACATTACTGTAGTGGTTAAGCCGAGGAGAAGACCTTTCTCTGTTCTGCCTCTTCGTTTGGCGCAACTCTTCTGATTACGAGACGTCTCTTGAGTTGTTCGAGTAACGCGTTTTGACGCTTCGGTGCCTCCTCGTTAATGAGGCGCCTTCTCATTAATGTCAGTTGTGGATTTATGAGGATCTAGCGGCGGATAAGCCCCTTGGAATTTGGGCGGAGTTATTGCCTCCGAAAATCTCTCCCTAGGATTTAATGTGGATTGGCTCTCACCAATTTTTCGCCTTCTATAAAAGGCGTTTTTGGGGCAACTTTTTCCTTCACACTCGACAAACATTCGTCTTAAACTTCTCCCAAAGATATTGCCCAGAGGTTCTGCAAAAAATAGCAGTTTGAGCCCCTTCAAATGAATTGGTCCTTGGAAAGGGCGGTTTCGAGGATGCCTAGCCCCTTTTAGGAGCTGAGGATGGCACCCCGACCCTAGACGTCATGTTGGGGTTGGGGTAGGAGAAGACCAAAGATTCTCCTTCTTTTCAACCTAACCAGAGGTGGAACCCTCCTTGCCGCTTGGAAAAGGATCCAGAAAGAACATAACCTCCTTCCCTTGGGTATGGGTCTGTGAACCCTCCAAGCTGGCAGCGATGGGGTTAGGAGGGAAACCAGGAGGTGGAACCGCCCGGTGCCGCGGCCTCTTCTTCCATCAAAGTTGCCTTAATTCCTTCTTTTCTGCCTCTCTCCTCCTTTTTTGCTCCTCAACCAGCCTTCCGCCCTTCATTTCCTCTTCTCTTGCTTCACAACCAGCCTTGTTAAGCGCTTCTCTATGTAGTTAGCTCTAGAACAAGCCCCATGGGCATCAATTGTAAGATGTAATTTTTTCTTCATATATTAATAAAGAAGTAGACCTGTTTCATCTCTTTTATTTTTCGCATATATCATGTTTCTTGTGATTGTTGCCTTTTGAGTGAATGTTGTTGTTACATACTGTATTCTTTTGGTGTTTTTTTTTTTTTTTTCAAAAGTGCTGCTCTTAATCTCTTCACACCGACCACCGCACTTGCTAGTGCACAAGTCCTTCCCACAGACGGCGCCAATTGTAGGGACTCAAATTGTAATGGACTCTAAATAATAAAATTTGTAGAGTGTGGGTAGAAGGGCTAAACACCAGCAAGGCAAACGATGGATGACATGAAATTCATAGGAGTCGTAGCTAAGGAATTTAACTAAGTGTTCTTGAGGATAATCACCATGATCTGGGCTAAGTATTTGTGAGGATCTTTATAATGATTTCGGCTAAGTGTTCGTGAAGTAGGTTCATCCTCGGCTCAGTCCGAGGATCTATTTCCTTAGAACTGTCCAACACGAGGGTCGTCCTTGGACGCCCTAAAAAGATCCTCTCCCCCCTTTCCTTGGCCGTTCTATCTGTTATATACTCTTATTTAGTTAATCCTCTGCCATCCACTTGTCGGTTATCTGAATTCTGTGTCTAAAGGTTTGTCTCATCATCTGCCTTTGCAGGCTTTCTGTTAATTCCTAGCGGCCTTTGCAGGCTTTCTATTAGTTGAAGTGACCAAGACATCTGGGTTTGCTGGTCACTTTACCATTAAAGCGGCCAGAGTGTTAGTTGCGTACATTTAATTTCATACATTTTATAGGTAGATGTCAGCTCCCTTTCCTTAAGGTCGGCTTGCTGAGGACGCGGCTACCCTCGGCGTAGTCCCTTGATGACTTGGGTCTCTCCCACTCATCCTTAGATTCTATACTCTCCTCGGCATGGGCCTTGAGCCCAATATAGAATGGGCCGTGGTAGCCGAATCTTAGGGCCCCACACTCAGTATAATGTTTTATAGGATTAACAAATAGAGCAAAATAGACGAAATCTCTTTTAAACTAAAACTTCTATATTACCTAAGGTTGTGTTTGGATGGCAACATTTGGAGTTGGAATTGAATTTGAAATCCATTGATTTAAAATGCCTTGATTTGAAATCCCTTGATTTTAAAATTCTTTGTTTGGTTCTTTTTAAACAAAGAATGATTTGAAATTCATCATTTGAAATTTTATTGTTTGGGTACCTAAATTTGGATTTGGATTTGGATTTGAATTTAAGATCAATAAAATATATTTTATAATTATTATTATCCTTCCACATTTTAATTTTAGTAACATTTTTAATAAATACACGAGGTAATATTGATAATTCAATTAACAAGATAATGACCAAATATCTTTAGTTCTAGACAACTAAAAAATTATCTTGCCAACTATTGACAATTAAAATTTTTATATAAACTAGAGAGGAAACCCAAATGCATGGATTTTTTCACAACATTCAAAATCTCAAACTAAAAAACTATTCTAAAGTTCATAACAACTAAAAAGTTATATATCAAGAGAGACAAAATACCCAAAATATGTGTATTTTCTTTCCATTTCTATTATGTTTTTCAAATAATGCAAAATTTAAAATAAGAAAATTATACATATATAATTATAAATATAAAGTCTCAAACAACATGACGATACTGAGATTGACATTTCTCAAACATTTCCTTTGCCAAAACATCTTGAAAGGCTGTCCACTTTTTCGTAGAATGGACATATCTCTTCCATCGTTAGTCATTTTTGTTTCTGTTATTTTTCAAAATACAAACAATAAGAATCTATAACTAATAAAAAATCTATAACTAATAAAAAGGTTATCAAAGAAAATCCATGAAATCACACCAAACAAATCAATGTAATTGCAACTACAAATATGAATAACAAATAATTAACACAAATAAAGGTAAGTAACCCAGTACATACAAGAGTAAGTCTTGGTTAAATTTAAAAAGAGCTAGCTTCTAAAATTCAGAAGTAATATAAAATCCGGTAAAGTTAGCATTCTTTCCAGTAAGTTCTAATAAGATCTTCTCCACCATTCCACCTATAGTCAAATGAAAGGCTGAAGCATCCCATCTTTCCAGTGTATTAATTATAGTGTTTGATGGATTTTTAAAGAATATAAAGCACAATTAAATCACAATATGGTGTTCTACAGGGCAGAACTAATTAAACGAAAGCCATCTGAAAGCAACAAGCACTATTGATATTGCTTCATAGCAGAGTGTCAAAAAAAGTCTGACTGTGCTTTAGGAATTCAACCACAGGAAACACAACTGGAGGCACACATTGCAAACTGTCTATTACTTGTTAGCTATGTATAAAGCTATGAAAAAATTAGTTCCCAATTTCTCTTGGACTTGGATGTTTTCCTTGTAAAGTACGTACATCAAAGTAGCTCAAAATCTCATACTAAAAACTCATGCATTAAAATACATAGCTCACAGAGGCATTTCATCAAACAGTTCATTGCATTTCAATTATACAAACTTTGAACTCTAAAAAAAAAAAAAAAAAAACTCCAACAATTTCTTAACAAAACTAAACCAACCCATGCTTACCAGTAGATACAGACCGACATAGAAAAATCCAAACGAAAACCACACAACCCAAATACAAACAAAATCAAAAAGACATACAGAAAATCCAAAAAAAAAAAAAAAAAAAAATACAAGACCCACAGATAAACCCAAAATCCCATTGATATTTTGTTGAAGCAAATTGGGAATTGAAGGAGGAGAGAGATGGACAGGCTAAGAAGACTAGAGGGTTAGTGCGAACTTAGAGAGACAAACCTGAACACCATGGTGATTGCAGCTTGAACGTTGTTGTTGCAGCTTGAGGCAGAGAAGACGCGAGCTTTGCGTGAGAGGATTTCAAATTCCACCATGAATAAGGGTATTTGAAATCCATGGATTTAAGCCTATCAAATTCTGGTTGGATTTGGGACCAAATCCAAATCCATTTCGTTTAACTTACCCAAACAAAGGATTTGGATTTGAACCCCTCAAATCCAAATTCAAATTCAAAGGATCCAAACAGACCATAAATGGATCTTCTCTAAAAACCACATCCCATTTGGTTCACTTGGCAGGAATATATATATATATATATATATTCTGCTTCATTCCACTTGAGTTTAAAACAAATTAACTTGTCTGTTGATAAGCATTCTCAGCTCTTGCAATGCTACATATTGAAGGCAGTACCATATAAATGAATCAAAAACTAATATCAAGAAGGGAAAAAAATTATATATACTTTATGATCATCATGCATGATTTAGTTCAAAATGTAACTTGAAGAGAAATGATAAATGAATATGTTGACTGTTGAGGGGTCAATTTAACCAGCAAAAAATGAGGGAAAATTTAAGAGAAATAGTAAATTAAAACCCAATTGTGCATAAAAGAAAGATAGCATATAACCTCTTAAAGGGTATCTAGGTGAAGAAATCAGTACTTTGAGAATACCTATTAATTACTCGTAAATAATAAGAAACAATAGTCATTTACTAACTAAGCATGTATTAATATATTTGTTTGATAATTTGATAATTACAATGAGGGGATTTGAACCTTGGATATATTATCAAAAGGTGTGAAGTGTCAACTAGTTAAGTTACAGGTCTCTCTTGAAAAATATTAATTAATAAGATCATGCATTGGTAAATTAACATATATGTCTTGATACTACATAATTTTTATAAACCGAGTATATGTAAAATCATGTTAGTTATGTTAAAGATTGTGTGATTTGTGTCCAACTTTGATTTGCATGATCTGATTTTAGCTTCTATTCAACCAAACGTGTTTGATGGTTAGAAATCCAAATGGAATCATTGAAATCATCTTTTGTCATTTTCATGTGAATTATGTAACTTAATACAATCCACATAGGGCTTGTTTTAATTATTAATTACTCTTTTATTTATAATTTATGTTAGTATTTACTTAATGGCCTGTTTGGATGTTTAAAAAAGGAGGGGGAGTAGAGTAGAGGGAGGGAGAGTAATCTAATTACCTTGTTTGGAAGTTTTTTAAGGAAGGAGGGGGAGGGGTTTGGAGGGGTTTCAACTCCCTCTAGCCCCCCATTTTTAATTCCCCCAAATTGAAGAGATTTGGAGGGAGAGTAGAGTACATAAATTATTGACCAAGTAAATTACCTAATTTATCCTTATTATATTAACAAAATTACACAAGGGAAAGGGCTAATTACTCCCTTCCCCCTTACTAATTTTAAAAACATCCAGACAAGATGGAGGGGAATCATTTTCCTCTACTCTCCTCCCCACTACTCCCCTCCCCTCTACTCCCCTCTACTCTCCTTCCTCTCTAAACTTCCAAACAAGCCATAAAGGATGCTACATAAACAAAACTACAAACTTATTAAATTCTGTTTCTAAAAAAAAAAAAAAAAACACAAAAAAACTACTAAGTTCTGTCTAATGTATTCATTTTCCACGGATTTTTCCAGCTTTCTGCTCCTTTTAGTCTCCCATCCACATATGATCCCACCCGGCCCAAAAAGTCCATCCACACCTGAGATAAATAAATAGGCGGACTAAAAAAAATACTTGTTAATTTTTCCCTCCATTTAACCCTTTTTTTTTTTTTTTTTTTTTTTTTTTTTTTACTTTATCCCTCCAATCTATTATTTCACCTTTTCATCTCCTACCTTTCTGTAGTCATTTTTTTTTTTATCAGCACTCTTCTTTTTACTCACTTCTAAAAACGTACTTACAAAAAATATTGGGGGAGAAGCAAATTAAGAGAGGGCTCAAAGAAGAATTCAATCAGAATTAAGAAGGTACTTTTAAATATTCATTTATTTATATTAAAAATATGATTTCGCTTTATTTATTTATTTATTTATTCTTGTTATATTATTATTGTTCAAATGGATGAGGATTTAAGTTTAAGTGGGCTCAACTATGCATTTCAAGGAATTATTTTGACTTGAATGAGCTTCTTAAAGAAGGTACTATTATTTTATTTGAAAAATGACTATTTATTTTTAATTTTTATATTCAAATGTGGTGTTGATTTCTTTTCTTTTCTTTTTTTAAATATTCTTGTGACAATATAGCAGAAATGGATGAGAATTTTACTGTAAATGAAACTCATCAAAGTGATTCAAGAAATTTTATTGAGTTGAATGAGTTTTCAAATGATGAAAAAAATAGTGACATGTGTGGAGAGTGTTGGGTACATCATAGCACCATGGTCCAGCCCACACTTGATAAAACACCTCATTAAAGAGGTGGTTGGACAAGTGCTGAGAAGTAAGCAAAGTGAAATGGGTTTGCTGGAGAAGCTTGACCGAAAGAGAAGAATTGGGTTCTCTATAATTATGTACAAAAGTCCAATAACATTTATGAATGGATGTACAAAAGTCAAGCCACATAAACGAAGATGTGATGTTAAACTTGTGAGACACGTTGAAGGAATAAAAGAAGAAAAAGGATGGAGAAATATAAAGTAAGGCCATTTGAAGAAGAGTGAAAGAGTGAAGTCCCAGAGTGTGAGGACTGGTGTAGTCTTAAAGAATTGCGTGAGTGATAGCAAGCAAAAGAGAAGAGAAAAATGGAGAGGGTAAGAAAAAATACACAATGAAGAAGAAGAGAGCAGGGAGTGAAAAGAAAAAAAAGAATTTTTCTTTTCTTAAGTTTAATCTTTAAGTGTTATAATCTCTTTTTAATATAATGAAATTATTCGGAGTTTATCCCGTGGTTTTTCTCTTTAAGGAGAAAATGTTTTTCATGTAAATCTTTGTGTTCTTGTGTAGTTGTACTCTCGCTGTACTTGTTGAAATTTATTCACAGTTATATAGAATTTTTCCAATAGAAAGAAAGTTCTTGAAGAATATAATTTTGAACCTTTTGTTGGTCAATGTTTTCAAATGAAGAAGAGGCATTTAGTTAATTATTAATGGATCAGCTAAGGGCATCCGATATCATTACCCTATATATATATATATATATATAATAGCTAAGAGTTGAAGACTATTGTACTGTGTAATTACCATTTAAAATGTGAAAGCGAATTTAAAAAAAAGTAAAAAAGGTAAAAAAGGAAAAAATTGAAAATAATTTAATACCATTATTAAAGATTTTAAAAACTCAATCTAAATTAGTCTGAAGCATTTTAATTCAAAATGTTTGAAGAGACAAGTGGGGTGAGGTGTATATTAAAAAGTTTAAAATTAACCTCTCTTCTACCATTATTTTATTGAAATAAGTGATAATAGCGTCAACTACTGTGGTTCGGTTCTGCCGACATTTGGTACATATGAGTCTATGTATTGTTGAAACAAAGCACTCAAATAAGGGATTACCAAAAAAATAAAAGCACTCTCATAAGGTTTGGACAAATTGGCCAAATTTATGAGTGATAGATAGTATTAGAAAATGCTGAAGTTATTACAAATTTTACTATATAAAATTTATGAACTAATGTGACAATGATTGTAATTGGTAGGCTTTAATCATTTCATTACTGAATATTTGAATTGTTTTGTCATGATTAATGACACATTAGCTAATAAGCACAGTATAGTAAAAGTTGTAGTATCTGTAGGTCATAGTAGTGCTCTTTCAGGCTATTATGAAAGAAGAGAAATGATATGTCTACAATATTTTTACAACAAATCTTAAGTGGCAGGTTGTTACTGGTTGTTATTATTGGATAAAAAAAGTAATCTTAGTGTTAAATTCAAATTTGAGCTAATAACAACTAACCACTTGTGATTTGTTGTAAATGTGATTTGTTGTAAAAATATTGTAAAAATGTTGTAGACGTAGCATCTCTCATGAAATATTGAAATAACTATACTTTTCTTCAATTTTGCACATTTATTTATGAGTGTTTTTATTATTATCTTTTAATTGTAAAATTGAAATAAGTAATGAAGAGGGCATTTATCAAAAAGAAAAGAAAAGAAAAGAAAAAGTAATTGTAAGGACTCAAAATATAATGGACCCTGGACAATAAAATTTGTAGAGACGTGGGTATACTGACTAGGTATTAACAATGCGAACAACATCTGAGGTGACTTTGGATCAAATATTTGTGAGGATCTTGATGGTTTTGGTTAAGTGTTTGTGAAATAGATTTTATCCTCGGCCTCGTCCGAGGATCTACTTCTGTTTTGTAATTGGCCTCCCCTTTTATGTTGGGAAATCCTTTAATTATATAGTGTTTCCTTTAGTTAATCTTAGCCGTCCATTTGTCAGTTATCTGAGCTTTGCGCACAGGGAGCTGTCCCATCTTCTGCGATTGCAGGCTTTATGTTAGGTCCAAGCCGCCTTTGCAGGCTTTATAATTGTTGAAGTGACTGATGCTTTGGGTTTTCAGGTCACCTTACCATTAAAGCAGTCAGAATGTTGGTGAGATATATTCAACGGATGAGGGATATTTTCCCTTTAGTGAAGTCGGTGTGCCGAGGACGTGTCATCCTCGGCGCGGCCTTTGGATGACCTGGGCTTTTCCATTGTCCTCGGCCTTTACATTGTCCTCGGCGCGGGCTTTGGGCCGCATGTAGTGGGCCAACGTGGTTAGTGTAATAGGGCCCCACAATAATACTATCCTTATGTGTTATGTAACAACCAAAAATATATACAAAATAAAATTTATTCAATGAAAATTTATTTTCCTTTTAAAAAAGTGTTTATCTTGCTAAAATTTTAAGAAATCTATATACACTTTTTTTTTTCTCTTTATCGCACTTAAAAAGTATTTCATCATTTATATTTAATAAAAAAAATCGTTCCATCTTCTCATTAAAATAAACATAAATAGTAGATATATAATAACACAAAAATCATATATAATATATTAAAGTGAAAGTTCAATCAAGATTCAAATTAGATTTTAATTACTCTCTAATTTTCTACCAAGTATCATTTTAATTCCTTATTATTTGCTGCCAAGTCTTTTTTTAAAAATTCTTTTATACATTCTAATCCCATGCCAAGTGTCCTAATTATACTCTAATTATGTGATAGTTATATTTATGTACAAATTCATATGCCTCAACTTAGTAAATACAAAAATACTTATTCGAATTTATTATATGATAAGTTTACATTTTTAAGTAAAAATATTTACATTTATTTGAAACCTAGTAATTATGTTGTGTTTTTTTTTTTTTTGGTCAATATATGAGTAGAGTATGAATTCTTAATATAGATTATTATTCAATTATGTTCTTAATCATAAAATTTGTCATATCGTTATACAAACAGTCAAACATTGCCTACCTTTGGAAAGTTTTTCTTGTTGTGCCACTTCAAATTGGGGTTAATCTGTCATGAATAGGAAAAAATTTGATACCTAGGAATTATGTTATGTGTGTGTTTGTTTTTTTTTTTTTTTTTTTTTTTTTGTCAATATATGAGTAGAGTATGAATTCAAGAAATTGTTGGATGTTGTCTGTCAGTGTCTCTATGTGTGAGAGAGAGAGAGAGAGAGAGAGAGGTTCTAGTAGAGATTTCAGGGAAAGATAAATAATGATGGTTGTTTGCCAACGAGTTTTTCAGTGTGTGCGTGTGCGCGTGTGTGTGAGGTTCTAGTAATTTCAGGCAATTGAATGTTGTCTTGATATGTTTTTGTCGGCTTAACTTATACATTAAGCACTTTAGGCAGTTGAATAAAGCCCAAGAAAAAAAAAAAAAAAAATATATATATATATATATATATATATATATTGTAGGGACTCGTTTCGGGCAATCTCCATACAATAAATTTGTAGAGAGTGGATAGAAAAGTCAGGCACTAGCAAGAAAGACAACAGTTGACGTGGGCTTACAAGAAGGATAACTAAAATTTGACTAAGTGTTCTTGAGAAAAGTTCGTCCTCGGCCCAGTCCGAAGAGCTCTTTTCCTTAGAATTAATGAATATAAGGGTTGTCCTTTGTACACTCTAAAAGAAAGAAAACCCTTTCTCCTCTTTCTCTCCCCTTAGGGGCCAGAGAAAAAGCCCTCTTTTACTTTGGGGATTCTATCTATTATATAGTCTTGTTCAGTTGATCTCTGTCGTCCACTTGTCGGCCATCTGAACTTGTGTCTGAGGGCTCGTCCCATCAGCCGCCTTTGCAAGCTTTCTGTTAGTTGAAGTAACCAAGGCATCATTATTGGCTGGTCAATTCATCATTGATGCGACCAGAGTGTTGGTGGCGTGCATTTAATGAGTGAGTTGACAGCTCTTTTCCTTTAATGTCGGTTTGCCAAGGACGTTAGCATCCTCGGCGAAGTCCCGAATGACTTGGGCTTCTCCCACTCATCCTCGAACTTTGTACTCTTCTCGGCACGAACCTTAGGCCAGGTGTGGAGTGGACCGGTGTTGCAAAATATTTGGGCCCCATATATATATATATATAATACTATACTTAATAATAGGTTAAAGTGAAAGTTCAATCAAGAATTCAAATTAGATTTTAATTACACTCTAATTTTGTACCAAGTATCATTTTAATTCCTTATTATTTGCTGCCAAGTATTTTTTTTAAAATTCTTTTATACATTCTAATTCCATGCTAAGTGTCCTAATTATACTCTAATTATGTGATTGTGATAGTTATATTTACATGATAAGCTTACATTTTAAGTAAAAATATTTACATTTATTTGATACCAAAAAAAAAAAAAAAAAGCCCATGTGCTTTTTTTTTTTTTTTGGTCAATATATGAGTAGAGTATGAATTTTAATATAGATTATTATTCAATTAAGTTCTTAACCATAAAATTTTCCATATCGTTATACAAACAATCAAACATTGCCTACCTTTAGAAAGTTTTTCTTGTTATGCCACTTGAAACTGGGGTTAATGCGTCATGAAAAGACCAAAAATTTGATACCTAGTAATTATGTTGTGTGTGTGTACATGGTTTTTTTTTTTTTTTTTTTTTTTTGGGGTCAATATATGAGTAGAGTATGAATTCTTAATATAGATTACTCAATTAAGTTCTTAACCATAAAATTTGTCATATCATTATACAAACAGTCAAACATTGCCGACCTTTGGAAAGTTTTTCTTTTTGTGCCACTTGAAACTGGGGTTAACGTTTCATAAAAAGACCGAAATGCAGAAATTGTCCACATTCAGAAACGATGTGATGATGAAAAGGCAACCTCAATTAATTACTATTACTATATGAAATGTTGGATTATGCATGAAAGAAAAAGAAATTCTTGTTTTAAGAAAATATTATTTTTCATAATTTTTTTCACAAATGTTGATATAATTTATTATGAATGATTGATAATAATAAAAAAAAATTATCAAAAAAGTGATGAAAGAGGGGAAAAGGGTTCTCTCTGCATATTTCTCCTCTCCCCACTCCCTTTATTTTAAATTTATACTTATCTGCCCTCCTTCATATATGTACAAAGTCAATTAAAGGATCATTTTTCTTTTTCTTTTAACATTTTTTTTATTATATATAACTCATTAATTTAGGATATTTAAAGCATACGGCCAAAAATATATATGTAAATTTTTTTCCTAATTTTTTATTTATTTTGTAGTTAGAGGGTTAGTTTTTTTTTTTTTTAAGAAAAATTTAGAGAGTTAGTAATATAGGAATGAATGGACTTTTTTGTATTTTAGAAGAAAATATGCTATGATTCTTATGATTAAAAGTTTGTGACACTTTCTAGCTATTTTGTCATCCATAATTAAACAAAACAAAAGTTTTCCATTGGTTTTATTATTTTCATATTTATCTTATAATACATTGTATATATTAAAGCATATAAAAATAATATTTATTGCAGTCTTTAATTTATTTAATAAAAAAACCTTAATTTAAAACTTAAAAAAATATTTAAGGGATAGTTACACATAATTATATAAAACTTGACTTTATGAAATTTTCTTATGTAACAAAAAATAATACATATTATTTAATAAATAATGTAAGAATCATTTATCAGTATGATTATACGTGTGTGTAGAAAAAAAAAAATAGCTTCAACCTTGGGTGTGAATTATGGACCCACAAATAAGTAATGCAAACCAATAGGTCTATCAATACTAGAAGTTTCACCCTATTTGTGTGTTGTGTTGTGAATGTGGTGGGCTCAGTCCAAATGAAGTGACAGTACTATATGAGAACGTGATATTAGAGGATGCCAAAAAATTTTGATGAAATTTTGGGGATCAATAAGTACCGAAGGCAAAGAATGTAAATAATAGAAATAAAGGTTTGTATCACCACTCCCACCTGGAATTACAATCTTCGACACCAAGTATGCTAGAGTGCGCATATCCAACCTGACGATGAGTCACCGCGAGGCTAGCTATCTTACGCACAGTAGCAAGCATGCAGCTTCAAAACTCAGTATCTAGAATCTTCCGATCGAATGGTCCCAAAGATCAAGAGGCCTGACACGTGTCAATCGCCAGCTAAATAGTCTTACTCACCAGGTTTGAATCATTAATAATAAACTGCATGAGAGAGACAAGTAGTAGACTAGAGACTAGAGAGAGAGCGTGAGAGAGAGAATCAGTAATGTTAATTCTGTATCGTGAGTATCGCCAGTTGTGATTCAAGAAAATTATCTTTCTGTCTTTGGGAAAAGTTTGGATATTACTTACCAAACAAGTTTCCAGCTTTTTTGTTTTCTAAATAATTGTAAATTATGCTGGATTAATTAGGTTATGAAACGAGGTAATAATCATGGATTTTAGCCTTATATGCCATCTATTTTTTTCTTATTGCTGAAAGCTCCTAAGCCAAAAATGACGAGCTCAGGAAGTTCAACGTATCTAGAAGAAAGCTAATCAATGTAGTGTCTATAAACACGAGTCTTTTGCTAATATAAAGCTTCCCGTTTCCAGTGGGAAACAAAGACAAAAGTTAGACAAGAATGTTCAAAAGTTGCGGCGATCATATTCACAATTTGAATGATGAAACTTAGCTGACAATCATGTCCCTCCGCCTTTCAATTGTCTCAGCTTCCTATCCGGAGAGGATACAAAGTTAAGAAGTTATTATTTTTATCTTATAGGACCGATGAAATAATAAGTTTAGTTTTTAATGTTTTATCTCGGCCATTCATATGTATTGGGTGCAGTACAATATTCTATGATCTGAATACAGTGAGGAGGGCACGACTTTTGTGGTTTTCTTTATCTTTATGCAGAAAAGTCTCTTATGTTGAATTAACTGGCCATTCAACTTTCCGTACTAGCAATAAAAATGACAAAATTGACGGCAGTGATTTCATTTTGATTGTTAAACACCAAACACGATTGCTTTAACAGAATCCGTTAATGTTGAGAAATATATTTTAGTCAAATTTTCTGTTGAATTTAAGATTAACGTTAAGGGATTTAGAGGGGATATATATAATTTGTTAGTTAGGGGAGGAAGAATAAACTCTATAGATCTCTGTTAGAAACATCAAGGGTGTTAATTGAGTTACAAGTAAAGCAGTCAATTTTGTATCGAATCGGCAAATTCAGTTGGTATTTGGAATACCAGTACAAGGCCAAAAAATAAACATAATTGTTTCTAATGGTATAAATATGAACCACACCAAGTCATAAACAAGGTCGAAAAAAATAAACAGCTTCATTCTCGCTCTTTCCTCCCACCAGTGTCAACTCCCTGATCAATTTCTTAGCCTCTTGCTGGTGTGGCTCCTCCCTTAAATTGCAAAACCTCCGTTCTTCTTGTAATTCTAAATTGTAGAATTGGCATATCACTCCTCTCTCTCTCTCTCTCTCTCAGCTTCGAGTAACTCTCAAGCTTTTTTTTGGTTGAACTCTCAAGCTAATTTAAATCAATAAGTCTAGCAGCACAATAAAATTCATAAATATCAATGTGACAAATTTTTAATGATGGACAATAAAATAATTCAGTAGTAAGTTGATACAAAATGCGAAAGTGTCAAGAAGCAGAACACGTTTGCTTCTAGAAAATAAGAAACAAAACACGTTTGCTTCTGAAAATAATATCGAATCCACGAGGGTTTCTTGGAACAGGAATTCAATTTAAAAAAAAAAAAAAAAAACCTAACTTGGGAGTTGTAAATGTCCGAAAACCCAGCAGCAAGTAATTGAACTTGGCAAGAAAAGCCCAAAACCAAACAAAAACAAATAGTGAAATTCTAAATTCTACTCTCAACTAGAACAATTTAACACCGAATTCCAAACACACCTCCTCATAACCCTCCAAAACCCCTAAATTCCCAAATTCATATGTTACCTTGAACAAGTATGATGGTATACATGGTATACAGTACAGGAACATGGATGCGGTAGATCACTTACCATGGAATAAGGTGTAAATGGGATAGGCTTATATAGCTTATATAAGTTACTTTATTTTAAATGAATATGACATCAGGTTTCAAGTGTAAAACTGGTTTCTTATTTATCTATTTCCCTTTTCCCTTCTGATGGAGCGTGAGCTCATCAGTCACGTTCGTCAGACAGAGACGATTCTTCAGCCTTCAAGGATGGTCACCGGCGTGGTGCCTGCCACAACGCCTCCAATGCCAAAGTCAGTGTATAAAACTCTCTTCAAAGTAGAGCAATGTAAAATAAACAAAAGTGCCAAAGAAATCTCTTACTATTCGTATATGTGTCTCCCCTTCTTCTTAGTAATGTGTGGGGCTTATATATGTTCTTATGGCTTCTAGCCGTTGGAGTAGTTATGGAGGCCTTAATGCTCCTTCTTGTAACGTCTGGGGCTTTTTATTGTGTCATCAATACCTTCCAACGGATTGTATAGTTGTCCTTGTAACCGCTCCAGGTTTGATTACCTGCATTGAATAGCCTGGATATATTCGTCAGTAATACACATGTCCGGCTTACCTAGCCCGAGGTTGAGTTCGTCCTCAAACTGATGGGCTCATCCTTTACAGACGGACTAATTGGTCCCGTCAGTTGCCCCCCGATTCTGTGTTCGTTTCTCAAGTGACGATCACAGAATACGAAAGGTCACATGTTGTAAATGGCTCTTGGGGTTCTGCTCCGTATTAAGTGCGAAGTGGCGGCGCTCCAGAGATCGTGGTCTACGTGGCATGCGTTGATTGGCTCAATTAATGTTCCAACTGATGAGACTATTGGGTTTCCCGCCGGTCTTTCTGTTTTTCGAGCCTTCACTTTTAACCCCCTTCTTTTCCTCACTTTTCTTCTTCATTATTTTCCTTAGCTTTTTCTTCCGCTACACTTCTTCGAACGGGTGTGCTAGCCAAACTGAGTTTTCCTCAATCCGCCATTGATTAAGGTATGTTTTTGCTTTCCTCTCGCTTTTTCTTGGTTTTGTTGTGGCATTATTTCTGATTTCCTTTATTTTGCTTCTTTTTGCTTATGTTGTACTTAGGATTCAGTTGTATTGTATTGTTTTCTTTTTGCTGGGTTTTTATGGTTGGCAGTTCTGAGGTTAGAGTTACCTGTCCTTCGATTTCCTTTCTTTTTGCGCGTTTAGGGGGGGGGGGGTTTAGGTACTTTCTTAGATTTTGAAAATTTTGTTTTTGAGGGTAGTGCCCTTAGTGTGGCTTTGGCCGAACTGTTGCCTTTGATTAGGCAATCTGTTGATTGGTTTGAGGGTCTAGTGAAGAAGAAGAGGAAGATAATGTCTGAGGTCAGATCTAGTGATCTCGAGACTGGATTGTCGTTTAGCGGCAATCCAGTGGAAGGGGATACAGCCGTTTCTTCTCCTCGTGTTATTAGGGCTTTTTATGCCCTCGAGGAAGTTTGTGGGCTGGATGCTGAGGCGGCTAGCAGATTTAAGGATAGGTTTCAATTTCCAGAGAGAGTACGTGTTCGTCTTCCTAGTGACGAGGATAGGGCTTGTCATTTTTTTCCTGGTGAGGTGTGCTTCTATGAGGCCGCCTTTACCTGTGGCCTTAGGTTTCCCGTCCATCCTGTCTTAATGGAGCTCTTGGACAATTTTGGGATCGCCCCCGGGCAGCTAATGCCTAACTCATGGAGAATAGTGGTCAATTGTATGGAGATATGGTTGGCCGCTAATGGGGATATGATTAAGGTGGGTGAACTCGTCTACCTTTACCGTTTAAAAGAATCAAAAGAATATGGGTATTATGAGCTGGTACCTTGGGAGAGGAGGACCAGAATCGTTAGGGGGCTGCCTTCGTCCTTCAGGTACTGGAAGTCGAGATTTTTCTTTGTGTCTGGGGATGATTTTGAGACTCCCTCCAGTGAGGAATGGGGTGACATCCCGCGGTTGCTTCGTCGGTGGGGAACCCCGACCTTAGGTGCGTCAGTTTTTCTTCTTTGTCGTTTACGTTCGATGGTACTTATTTGCTTGTGATCGTCATTAAATCTTTTGTTGTTCCCCTTTCTTTCAGTGAAGAGACGACCTAAGCTCAAGAACAGGTATAAGAGACGAGTTGAGCAAGCAATCGAGTACGCCCAGTCGATTGAGAATTGGGACGACCTGGTAGATCCGAGGACGCTTGCTTTTTACAATCTCGGCTCGGACCCTTCCTCCTTTGTATTAAGAAACGTTGAAATTTAAGGAAAAAAGAGTAAGTATTTGAGCTCGTCAGCGTCGTTCTTTCACTCTTTCTTTGTCTTTCCTCTCTCTTTTTTTTTTTTTTTTTTTTTTTTTTTTTTTTTTTTTTTATATTGCTCGTTCCTGGCAGAAATGACGAAGTTTAACAAGGACCTCTATGCAAAAATGAGGTCGAAGAAAGACGAGCCACTGTCCAATATTGGCAAGAAGGCAGTGCGTGTAACTGAGAGAGGCGCTCCAGTCGCTACACCTGTCTCCGTCCATCCAATCGTTTCCGTGGGAGAGACGACGAGGACAGCTTCTCCAACCGCGTCACTGGAAGAGATAGGCGGCACCCCTGTTTCCAAAAGACCGCGTTTATCTGGGAAAGGCAAGGAGAAGATGGATGCTCGTCCACTAACGATTTGGAGTGACGAGAAGATGGCCGTGGACAGGGCCCACGAAATGATAACGGTTGCAGACCTAAAAAGCATGTCGGGCGTCTCTCCCAGTGTGGTGGCCGCTCGTCATGTTCATAAGATCATTCAGGTAAGTTTGTTCCGGGCTTCTTCTCCATTCAACACTTCCTCTCTCTCTTTTTTTTTTTTTTTTTTTTTTTTTTTTTTTTTTTTTTTTACGACTGACACTTAGAGAAATTTCCCTAGGTGCTGGGGGAGAGTCTTCATCTCTCTTCTGAATATCTTACCCAGGAGGCAAAGGTGGCTTCTTTGACTTCTAGGGTAGAGGCCTTAGAGACGGAGAAATCCACCCTCAAGAAGGATCTTATTGAATCCATGAGTACAGCAAATGCTTTGAAGGAGCAGGTTAAGAAGCTTACTGACGATCTTAGGGTGGAGCGCCAACTGACTGTTGACAAGGACGAGTAGATTGTGGCAGCAAAGGAGAGCCTCAAAACCATTGCAGCCAGGTCGGTTGAAGCCTTCCAGACCACTGACGAGTACAACACTGTGCTCTTCATTTGGTATTTCAAGGGTTTTAAGCTCCTGAGGCGATACCTTGTCAAGCATCCTTCTGGTGTCAACATGGAGACGCTGGATCTCGAAGAAGTGGATCAAGAGATGGTAGCTGACGAGGCTGTTCAATCGTCTGCCACCGAGGCTGATGCTCCAGTTGACGCTCCTGCTGCTGTTTCTCACCCCGATGATGCCCCTGCCGATGATGCTTCTGGACGAATCTAATACTTGGAAAATTTTTCCTTCTTTTTGTATGTTATGCCCGTCATGTTTTGGGCGTTTATTAATCTATTTGCAGAAAAATTCTATTTATTTTGATAACAGCTCCTTAGGTCCAGTGTTTATGGGCCCTTAGTTGTAAAAACAATGGTAATTTGCCTGTTGGTTTCAGGCATTAATTATATATATATATATATATATATATATTTTGCGTACTTACTTGTATTTGGTCTGATGTATACTTGCCATGTTTGTTACTTAGCCACTTTTGGCTTTAGTTGAAGTTATTCGTGAGTAACTTACATCCGTCTAAGCGGAATCTTGTTATTTAGCCATGCTTTGCTTTAGTTTGAATTTCCTCTTCAGTAACTTACATCCGTCTAAGCGGAATCTTGTTACTTAGCCATTTTTAGCTTTAGTTGAATTCCTTCGTCAGTAACTTATATCCGTCAAGGCGGAATCTTGTTACTTAGCCATTTTTGGCCTTTTGATCACTCTTAGTGATTTTATCTTCGTCAGTAACGTACATCCGTCAAGGCGGAATCTTGTTACTTAGCCATTTTTGGCCTTTTGATCACTCTTAGTGATTTTATCTTCGTCAGTAACGTACATCCGTCAAGGCGGAATCTTGTTACTTAGCCATTTTTGGCCTTTTGATCACTCTTAGTGATTTTATCTTCGTCAGTAACGTACATCCGTCAAGGCAGAATCTTTTTACTTAGCCATTTTTGGCCTTTCGTGAGTTTATTCTGGATCAAGCCTGTTTGCACAAAAATATTAGCTGAATAATTCATTTATTGATTGACAATGACGAATATATCTTTCTATTACAACTACTGATGGTATTTCTTCAGATGTTCAATGTTCCACGGTCTTGGGAGTTTCTCTCCGTCTAGGGTCTCCAGGTGGTAGCTTCCCTGTCTGGAGTAGTGAATGACTTTGTATGGCCCTTCCCAGGTGGGGCCGAGTTTCCCTTGAGTTGGGTCCTTGGTCGCCTGGGTTACTTTGCGCAGGACGAGGTCTCCTATGTTGAGTCGCCTGAGCTTCACCCTTCTGTTGTAATAGTCTGTCATCTTCTTCTGGTATTTCGTCATTTTGCTGAAGGCTTGGTCTCTGACTTCGTCAAGACAATCTAGATTAACTCGTAGTAAGTCGTCATTGTTTTCCTGATTGAAAGCTTCTCGTCTGGTGCTGGTTATTCCCACTTCGACAGGGATCACTGCTTCTGTACCGTAGGTAAGTCTGAAGGGGGTCTCTCCAGTGGGGGTTCTGGCTGTGGTTCTGTAAGCCCACAAGACGTTGGGCAGTTCTTCTGGCCAGGCACCCTTTGCCTCGTCCAGTTTAGTCTTTATGATCTTGAGCAGCGTGTGGTTCGTCACTTCCGTCTGTCCGTTCGCCCGTGGGTGGCCTGGTGACGAGAACTGGTTCTTGATGCCCAAGCCTAAGCAGAAGTCCTTGAAAGCCTGGCTATCGAACTGTCGTCCGTTATCCGATATGATCGTTCATGGGATCCCGAACCTGCAGACTATATTCTTCCACACGAACCCCTGGATTCTGGCTTCGGTGATGGTTGCCAGTGCCTCTGCTTCAACCCATTTAGTAAAATAATCAATAGCAACTAGTAAGAATTTTACCTGACCTTTGCCTTGAGGCAGTGGGCCGACGATGTCGATTCCCCATTGTGAAAACGGCCATGGAGAAGTTATTGTCGTCAGCTTTTCTGATGGGAGTCGTTGGATGTTCCCGAACCTCTGACATTTGTCACATTTCTTGACGAACTTTGTTGCGTCATCTTGCATTGTCGGCCAGAAGTAACCTGCTCGCATAATCTTTCTTACCAAGGATCTCGGGCCTGCATGATCTCCACAAATCCCTTCATGGACTTCTCTAAGGATGTATTCAGCTTCTCCCTCATCAACGCACCTCAGGTAGGGCATGGAGAAACCTCTTTTGTATAAAGTACTGTTGAGAATTGTGAACCTGGTGGATCTCTTTTTGATCCTCCTCGCTTCATCCGCATCCTGAGGTAAGTGCCCATCTTGGAGGTAGGACATGATGGGCGTCATTTAGCTACTTGTGCCCTGGACTGCGAATATTGCAGCTTCTTCTATGCTGGGACTTCTCTGTATCTCCATCATCAGGTCTGTCACTGGTTCTGCTTCTTCCGACGAGGCTATCTTGGAGATTTCGTCGGCGGCCATATTTTGGTTCCTCGGAATTTGGATAAACTCCACCTTTTCAAACTCTTGAGTCAGATGCTTCGTCAACTTGAGGTATTTTTGCATTCTTTCTTCTTTTGCCTCGTACTCTCCTTTGATTTGCCCAATTACTAATTTTGAGTCGTTCTGGACCAGCAGGTACCTGGCCCCCAGTTCTTTTCCGAGCCTTAAGCCTGTCAGAATTCCTTCGTATTCGACCTCGTTGTTGGTGGCTGGGAATTTTAACCGAACTCCATATCTCAGTATTTCTCCGTCGGGAGTGGTTATGACGACCCCTACTCCCCCTCTCTTTTGGGCAGACGAGCCGTCAGTCCGAATCAGCCATGTCTCGTCACTGCTGGCGAGGCTCAGCTCGTCTGGACAAGTGAACTCGGTGATGAAGTCTGCTAGAGCTTGTGCTTTGATGGCTGTCCTGGGATGATACTCCACGTCGAATTGGCTGAGTTCAATCGCCCACTGGACCATCCTCCCGACTGCTTCGGGCTTGCTCATAGACTTCTTGATGGGTTGGTCCGTCATCACTAAGATTGGATTTGCTTGGAAGTATTGTCTGAGCTTGCGCGAGGCTACTATCAATGCAAATGTGATTTTCTTGATCTTTGGGTACCTGAATTCAGCTCCTTGGAAAGCTTGGCTGACATAGTAAACTGGGAGCTGTTTCCTGTTCTCCTCTCTGATCAGGGCTGCACTGACGGCCGTAGGTGATACTGCTAGATACAAGTATAAGTTTTCACCTTCTTTGGACGGGCTTAGAAGTGGTGGATTGCCGAGGTAACGCTTGAGCTCTTGGAAGGCCGCTTCACATTCGTCGATCCATTCAAATGCCTGCTTCAGGGTCTTAAAGAATGGTAAGCATTTATTTGTTGCTCTAGACACGAATCTATTAAGAGCTGCAATCCGGCCTGTCAGCTTCTGGACTTCCTTGACGGTCTTGGGTGATGCCATGTTGATTATGGCTTGCACCTTCTCAGGATTTGCTTCTATCCCTCTCTGGGACACCATGAACCCCAAGAACTTCCCTGAGGCAACACCAAAAACACACTTACTAGGATTCAGCTTCATCCGGTATTGCTTGAGGGTATCAAATGTCTCCTTCAGGTTGTCCAAATGTGTAAGCTCTTCCCTGCTCTTGACGAGCATATCGTCAACGTACACTTCCATGTTCCTTCCTATCTGCTTGATGAACATTTTATTCACCAACCTCTGATAAGTCGCTCCTGCGTTCTTCAGTCCAAAGGGCATTACCTTATAACAGTAGAGCCCCTGACTGGTGATGAAGGCGGTTTTCTCCTGATCCTCGTCAGCCATTTTTATCTGGTTGTACCCTGAGAACGCATCCATGAACGTCAACAGCTTGTGCCCGGCTGTAGAGTCTACGAGCTGGTTTATTCTTGGAAGAGGAAAACTGTCTTTCGGGCAGGCCTTGTTCAGGTCCGTGAAGTCTACACACATTCTCCATTTCCCATTTGCTTTCTTTACTAAAACGACGTTTGCAAGCCAATCTGGATAGTATACCTCCCTGATGAAGCCTGCAGTCAAGAGCTTACTCACCTCGTCAGCAATTGCTTGGTCTCTTTCGGGCGCGAAGGTTCTTCGTTTCTGCTTGACGGGCTTTCTTTCTGGATCCACATTCAACCTGTGCTGGATAACTTCGGGAGATATACCCGGCATGTCGTCATGGCTCCAAGCAAAGACGTCTAAGTTCTCCTTAAGAAACTGAACGAGCTTCGTTCTCATCTCAGGACTCATGGTCGTCCCTATTCTGGTTGTTTTCGTTGCTTTCCCTTCAATTAGCTCCACTGTTTCTAGCACTTCCATCTTTTCTTCCTCTTTCTCTTCTATCATCCACGTGTGGTTCTCCCTAGCTGCTAAAACAGCCTGGTAGCATTCTCGAGCTAGAACTTGATCTCCTTTAACTTCTCCAACACCATTTTCCATTGGAAATTTTACCTTCAGGCAGTAGGTGGAGGTGGACGCCTTCCACTTGTTGAGCGCTGGTCTTCCGATGATGACATTATAGGATGAAGGGCAATCTACTACCAAGAAGTCAATCTGACGGGTCAGCTGCTTCGGGTATGTTCCCACTGTTACTGTCAGCGTCACTATGCCTTTGGGGTATACCCTGTCACCGCTGAAACTGACGAGGGGGGAATCGAACGGACGAAGTCTTCTGGGATCTAGTTTCAATTGTTGGAATGCAGGAAAGTAAATGATATCGGCAGAGCTACCGTTGTCCACGAGGATCCTTTTGGTGTTGAACCCTTCTATGGTGAGCATTATGACCAAGGGGTCATTGTGAGGCTGTTTCACTCCTCTAGCGTCACTCTCGTTGAAGGTCATGTCTTGATCAATTCGTCTGTATTTTGGCAAAGGTGTCACATGTGTTAGGACATATGTGTTTACGTGTTAGGAACATATGTCATATTCTATGTAAATTGGCTAATCCTTTGACAAAACGCACTCTACTTGTAATTGGGTAGTTCTAGGTGTTTTTAATACTTCAAGAAACTATGTTTCAAGATCAAGTGTTGAAGTCATCAAGTCTGTCCAAGAAAAAGCAAGTTGAAGTGCAGAATTTTTAAAGCTCGACACCTTCTCGACACCTACCTCGACACCTGCTAGCTGTCGAGACTTAAAAGTCAGAATTCTAATCTGATTTTCTTGGGATCCGTGAATGTGTTTTTGGGCCTTCTTTTCTTCTAACCCTAAACATATTTAAGGAGTGTTTTAAGAGCCGTCAACCAAGACACAAGTTGCATAAGCATTGAGCAATCCTTGTTCAAGCAAATTGTGCTCTGAGACGAAGTTCTTAACCTAGATCATCTTCTTCAAGAAGTTGCTATGTATTGTGCACCTTAGGGTTTTGTGACCAAGCATCTTCCTGATCTTCATTGCATAGGATGATCTGAAGAACTTTGCAGCCAACCTCTTCTTTCTAAAGTTGGTGATTGAAGTCGCGTACTGGGATCCGCGCATCTGGTTAGTCACGTACTTGGGAGCCGTGCATCAAAAGTAGGAACTGTCGCTACAGATCAAGTCCAATTGGGTATTGGGGTAAGGGTTCAACTGTAGGTTGGTAAGGTACTTGGGATTCCTTATTTGTAACCGCTTGATTTGATAATAGTGGAGTTTCGGGAGTGGTGACCTGAAATCACCCGGTGGGGTTTTTGCCGTTAGGGTTTTTCCCCATTCGTGAACAAATCACCGTGTCATTTATTTTCCGCTGCATATTTTGTTATTCGGTGATTTGTTTGTGCTGCCACGTATTTGCATGATAAATTGATTAATTAATAACTTGGCTTAATTAATTAATTAGTTTAAAATCACAAGGGGTCATTCAGTTTGTGGCCTATCAACATGGACACTATTCACTTGCCGTTGGTGCATTTTCTTAAGTGACTTGAATGAGCCCCCTGTGATAGGCCCCCCTGCTATCGTCTGTATCTCCCCGATCACATTCTGAGGAGGTTGGGATGGTCGGCCATCATTTCTGGACGAGGACTCAGGTTGGCCTTTGTTTCCATCTCGGAATTTAGTGTGCTCTCCCTTCTTCACAAATTTCTGTAACTTCCCCCTCTGTATCAATTCTTCTATTTGCTCTTTGAGATCCCTACAATCTTCGGTGTAATGGCCATGATCTTTGTGAAATCGACAGTACTTATTCTTGTCGCGAACGTTAGGAGATGAGTGCAGTGGTCGTGGCCACTTAAGGTAATGCTCGTCTTTGATCTGCGTTAAAATTTTGTCAATGGGCATAACAAGAGGGGTGAATTTTACCGTTCGTGGACTTTTATCGTCTTTCCTTCTGACTCCGTCATTGGTTCGACGATCTGGTCGGTCCCGCTTTTGTCCTCTACGGTCGTCTTCTCGTTTTCCTTTGTCCCTGGGTCTGTTTCCGTCACTGATAGCAGCCAACGCTTCTTCAGCGTTCATGTACTTCTGCGCCTTAAGGAGCATTTCAGCCATCGTCTTTGGGGGGTTTTTCGCGAGTGAAGTAACGAGCTCCCGGGATCTCAAGCCTGCCTTGAAGGTCGTCAGCTGCACCTTATCGTCAGCTTCGTCTACCTCTAGTGTCCCCCTGGTGAAACGTTTTACATACGACCTCAAAGTTTCCTTTTCTCCCTGCCTGATAGTGAGCAGGTGGTCCGCGGTCCTCTTTGGTCGTTGTCCTCCAATAAAATGACGCAGGAAGGCGTTGCTCAATTGCTCGAATGTGTCGATGGACGATGTTGGCAATTTTGTGAACCACTCTTGGGCAGCTCCCCTGAGTGTGGTTGGGAAAGAACGACACAGTATTTTGTCTGGGGGCTGTTGAAGCCCCAAGGTTATTTTAAAGGTATTTAGGTGATCTTGAGGATCCTTCAACCCATCGAAGGGCTCGAGCTGAGGTAGCCGGAATTTTGAAGGTACTGGACAATCAAGGACTGCTGTCGTAAATGGTGAATCCGTCACTCGGACCATTCGATCCACACTTCGCTTTGTTTTCTCCTTGATGGCGTTCCTAAGCTCGTCCATTTCCCTTCTCATCTCCCTTAGTGCGTCTGAGTTCTGCTCGAGTGGAGTGGTGGGCCTTCGAGGTTACTTCTTCTATGACTATCCCCTTCATCTTCGTGATTTCCCTTGGACCGATTCTCCTCCTTTTGAAGCCGTAGATTCATCTCCTGATTCTGTTTGGTCAATTCTTCCACTGTGGCTGCAAGAGCTTGGACTTGCTGAGCTAAGGCTGCAGAATCTTGATTGGACTCCATCTGAGAAGAATAATTGATCGGAAACTACAATCTCGAATGTGAACACGAAAATGTCGCTTCCCACAAACGGCGCCAAACTGATGGAGCGTGAGCTCGTCAGTCACGTTCGTCAGACAGAGACGATTCTTCAGCCTTTAAGGATGGTCACCAGTGTGGTGCCTGCCACAACGCCTCCGATGCCAAAGTCAGTGTATAAAACTCTCTTCAAAGTAGAGCAATGTAAAATAAACAAAAGTGCCAAAGAAATCTCTTACTATTCGTATATGTGTCTCCCCTTCTTCTTGGTAATGTGTGGGGCTTATATATGTTCTTATGGCTTCTAGCCGTTGGAGTAGTTATGGAGGCCTTAATGCTCCTTCTTGTAACGTCTGGGGCTTTTTATTGAGTCATCAATACCTTCCAACGGATTGTATAGTTGTCCTTGTAACCGCTCTAGGTTTGATTACCTGCATTGAATAGCCTGGATATATTCGTCAGTAATACACATGTCCGGCTTACCTAGCCCGAGGTTGAGTTCGTCCTCAAACTGATGGGCTCGTCCTTTACAGACAGACTAATTGGTCCCGTCACCTTCCTTTGGCAATTTGTGACCATTATCTAATTCATCCCATCAGGAAAAAAAAAATCCAATTTCGTAACGACAACAACAACAGCAACAACAACAACAACAACAACAACAATAATAATAAGTATTAGGGAAGATGTAACTACATGTCCCATGTATCTAGCAAATTGGGGTAGCATGTGAGACATTGAATTCTAAGAGAAGATATGCGTTTCCTCCTGTCTACTGGCGAAAAGAAAACTTGCATTTGACATATACGACTAATGGAATTTTCTTTTAAAACATGAAGAAACTAATAAACATTGAAACTATACCTGGTGCATGGCATAGATATAAACAATAGTATAAGGCCATTCATTGTATTCATTAAAAAAAAAAAAAGGATTCTCGATTATTGCAAGATACCTGGAAGGATAACTATAGTGTGGACATCTAACACTAAGATTAAGATTTTTTGAGACACATGGCACAAAATTGGGCTCCATTTATAGATTCTAAATAAATTTTATCTAAGTTTTGGCTTTTAATATATATAGATTATGGTTAAAATAAGGTTTATATCATAGTTCTATAAGCTGGGCCAAACCAGCCGGTTCAATCAGGAAATGGGCACCAATCCGGTCGTGTAAAACCCCCCAAAATTGGTAAAAACTGGGAACTGGGAGCAAAAGCGGTCCTTTGACTGCACTAGTTTTTAAAACCATGGTTTATATATAAGGATATAGAATCAAACCTGTAAACCAAATCTGTAAATTTCATAATAGAGTATTAAATTTTTAATCTCTCAAGGGTCAATTGAAACTTTCTAGTTGAATCTTCAATTTTCTTGATCGATTGTTGGAAGTTATACGAGCAAGGTCTTCATTCTTACACGATGAATAGATGCTTCAAAATTTCAACATTTATATTGCCCCTACAGATTACAATGTAACAACCCAAATTACAAATAAATTTGTTATGAAATGAGCCAATACTAAAAATCAATACTTGAGTCCATATTAGGGTACCCTAATATGGACTCAAGTACCAATGTGTTGAATATTAGCATAGATATTAGCAACGTGATGTGTGATACCATGTTGTGTATGCTGGAGTGGATGCGGAAGAGGAAGCATAGAATAGGAACACTGAGAACACGAGGGTTACGTGGTTCAGCCTTGACGGCCTACATCCACAGAAGAATCCCTTAAGGGCTACATCTTTATTATATGAGAGTGTAGTACAATAACCTGTGTTACAATGAGCCATAACATGGGTATATATAATAGACTAAACCCTAGACTAACAGACTTTTAGTACAAGTAAGAGACTTAGCTTGCACACAAAGTAGAATTAGGCTTGGAATTAGGCTTGGGCCTATTACATTGGGCTAATATGACTAATATATATCTCTAACACCCTCCCTCAAACTCAAGGTGGAAGCTCGATGAAGGCTTGAGGTTGGATAAGTATGAGAAGATCACTTGGAGATGCCTTGAAAAATGCTGTTGAAGAAACCACAATGAAGAATGTGCCAATTGACCAATTTCAGAGTTTCAAATGAAGAAACGGAGTCCAAAATTGGAATCTACGCGAAAAACTGAGCAAGATAGGCCCTTTTGGAAATTTCAACTTTTGGTCAAAAGTCAACGCAAAAGTCAAAGTCAACGAATCTGGTCAAAGTCAAAAACAGTGCTCACGGGTCAGATCCGGGTGGTCCGGGTCAGGTCGGTCCGGGTCAACGGTCAGCTAGGTGACGTGGTGCTGACGAGGCGACACTGCTGACGTGGCTAACGACGTGTCTGATGACGTGTCTAGGGCTCACGTGGCTGCTGACGTGGAGTGATGATGTCATGATGACATCAGCAGCAGTTTACTGGCACGTGGAGGAGCGTGCTATGTTCACCGGCGCGTGGAGAAGAAGCCCGTAACTAGGGAGGAGCGTGGAGGCGCGTGCTTCAGCGGTTGATAGCGATTTTTCTTCTGTAGGCAGATCGGTGGCCGACATGGCCGATACGACGACGTGTGTGGCCAATGGATGAACTACACATGAGAAATCATAGCGGCGCGTGGGGAGGATCCGGAAACTCAGGCGGCGCGTGTGAACGCGATAGATGGCCGGACTTCTCGGGTTTTGCAGATCGGTGGACGAGGAGGCCGACAGGGCGGCGCGTGTCAACGAAGAAGATCTGCGAGTAGGATTCCGACGTGGCGCGTGGGAGATATTCCGAAGCTAACTGCGGCACGTGGAGGCGCGTGGCTGGGTTTCGGGTGACCGGATTTCTGGGTTTTCCTCATGGGAGGCCGAGGAGCACGTATGTGGGGTTGATTTCTTCAGGAGAAGACTTGATTTGCACAGATCTGATAAGGAGAGGCACAGATTGCTTGGGCTTAAGGATTTAGACACAGCAGTGAGCCATAGCGGCTGCATGATGCCGTGTGGTCTAGATCTGAAGCTAAGTGGGGCACTGTGAATCTGTGCTATGCATGTGTGAATCTTCTTTGCTGTGTAGAGATGTTTGTTTGATGCCAAGAACGAAGTTTGGCTTTGATACCATGTTAAATATTAGCATAGATATTAGCAACGTGATGTGTGATACCATGTTGTGTATGCTGGAGTGGATGCGGAAGAGGAAGCATAGAATAGGAACACTGAGAACACGAGGGTTACGTGGTTCAGCCTTGACGGCCTACATCCACGGAAGAATCCCTTAAGGGCTACATCTTTATTATATGAGAGTGTAGTACAATAACCTGTGTTACAATGAGCCATAACATGGGTATATATAATAGACTAAACCCTAGACTAACAGACTTTTAGTACAAGTAGGAGACTTAGCTTGCACACAAAGTAGAATTAGGCTTGGAATTAGGCTTGGCCTATTACATTGGGCTAATATGACTAATATATATCTCTAACACAATGCAAGCCTATGAAAGACAATAAACTCGACTTACACCTAAGCTAGAAACTGAGACATGATACTAGACGAAATACAAGTTCTACCAAGATCATTATCAAATTGTAGAAAGCTGGAAATTCTAAACCTTGGAAGCAATAATCTCAATGATGTTTTTCCCACTTGGCTGGGACCACTTCCTAAACTAAGGGTACTTGTTCTGCGACATAATGGCTTGTATGGTGTAGTGGGGAGTCCTACAACCATTTTCGCTTCTCCTAAGTTACGCATTTTTTATATTTCCTCCAATAGATTTACCGGTAAGTTACCATTTGAAAATTTTCGAAATTGGAAATTTGTGAATAAAGTTTATGTGAATGACTGCAGATACATGCTAGCATCTACAAGTTTTAATCCAAGCGGTTATGGTGTTGATGACTTTCAGGGGCGTAGCCAGGAATAATTACTTGGGGGGGGGGGCGGATTGTAACAGAAATATTATAAATATAATTCTTAAGTCTATTAGATACAAAATTATCAACTTTCATATATCATCATATACTTGAACATTAATAAACATGAAAAACTATCTAGTTCGATGTAGACATACAAAAAAGAACATTCACATTAAATCATGCCTGACGACGATTTTTCATGGAATAAAATTCATCCATTATCATCTTTATAGTGAAATTCCCTGCAATTTCCTTCTCTATATAAACTATCATATTATCTGACAAAAGCTCATCCTCCATTCTATTGCGAAGTCTTGTTTTTAACAACTTCATAACTGAGAAAGCTCATTCTGTAGTTGCTGTAGAAACTGGAATGGTCAACACAAGACGAATAAGTCTATCAATCAAAAAATAGATTTTAGACTTTCCTGAAATTTTTAATCCCCTACATAGCTTGGAAATTGTACTCATATTCTGAAAATCTGGATGTTTTATCACATCAAGCTCATAATGTTGCAATTGAGACTCCAAAAGTTCTTGTTCATGTTCAGTGAAATCTTGAGAATAATATTTCTTAACCAAATTGCATATATCAATAATTTTGAATAATCTAAAAGCATCCTTGGGATTTAAAGCTGAACTAAGAATGACAAGTTCCATTGTTAGCTCACAAAATATACTTTTCAATTCTTGCAGTTGAAAGTCTATTGCAACTGTAAATATGCCAATTCTAAAATGATGTTCCATTGTTAAATCTTCATCTTGACGACGATATCTACCTCGATCTTTAGTGTAACGAGCATTCATATCAGGAATATCAATTTCATGTTGCTTACAGAATAATATAACACTAGCAAGTAAAGGCTCCCATCCATCATCTCTCAACTTTTGAATAAGTGATTTTGTAGTTAAAATTAAATGCATGGCATTTAAAAGGTCTTGAGAATGTTGTTGCAAGGCTTGACGAAGAACATTAGTAATTCCCATTATCTCTTTCATCAAATGCAAGATTAAAATAAATTCAAATGATGTTAATACCTGATAAGCTCTCTCGGCATCACCGCATTGTTTATAGTTAGCCCCTTCCTCAGAGATAGTGTTGATAACTTTGCAAGTAGCATCAAACATTTTAATCAAACTACAAATATATTGAAAATGAGATTCCCACCTAGTATCTCTAGCTCGTTGCAAAGTACCAATCTGGTTTGCACCTCTTCCAGTCTTAATTTCATTAGAAGCAATCATATTCTCAACTTGTTCTGCTTGAGCATGTTGCAATTCATCATTACGCTTACTAGAACCAACAAGAATATTGATAATATTAACCAAATGATCAAAGAACTGATGAACATCTTTTACTTCTCTAGATGTTGTAACTAGAGCTAATTACAACCTATGAGCCATACAATGTACATAATAAGCATACGGGCAATCTTTAAGAAAAAGAGCTTGTAATCCATTCCATTCACCACGCATGTTACTAGCCCTATTATATCCTTGACCTCGAATATTTTCAATGTGGAGGTTGTAATGAGAAAGGACAGCACATATCTCATTCTTTAAAGTCAATGCAGTAGTGTCTCTAACATGCACAACATGAAAGAAACGCTCTTTAATGAAACCTTCTTTATCAACAAACCTCAAAATGATGGTCATTTGCTCTCTCTTCGACTCATCCAGGGCTTCATCAATAAGAATGCAAAATTTTGCATCCCCAATTTCTTCACGAATAGCATTTCGCACATTACTAGCAAGAATATGCAAAATCTCCTTTTGAATTGTGGGTGATGTATATTTGGCATTTCCTGGAGCATTTTCCAAGACAACACTAGCTACTTTGTCATTGAAAGTTGATGTGAATTTTATCAATTCAATAAAATTACCTCTATTTTTTGAATCAAGGCTTTCATCATGACCTCTAAAAGCACAAGCTTGGAATGCTAGCCATCGAGCACACTCTATTGAGGTTTTGAGCCGCAACCAATTATTCTCTAATTCTTTTAACATTTATTTCTCAATTAGCTTGTCAATATGTCGTGAATAATTCTTTAAATCCTTGCAACATTTCACAACAATTTTATGTGAGGAGTTTGGATCTTTCCCTAGATGACGAATTAAAAGACAATTCATTCCATCTTTCACCTTTTTCCAATTATTAAAATTTGTTGAAATGAATGCATCTGATCCGGGACGACCTATTGGTTTCTTACTAAAAGGTTAGCAAGGTAGACAATATATCGCATCCATTGAAGGTGAGTATTCCAACCAATTCTTATGTGATTCAAACCATGAAGGTTGAAATCGACGACGATGAGTATAATCATTATATGGATAGTCTATATTTTTAGGTTGATATGGACCTTCTTTGAGATAAGCTCGTCGGATTTCATCTTGTTTGTTGATAGGGAATTCACATATTTGTTTACGTGATCTTGGATCACGATCTATCTCTTCAAATTAAATTCTTGAACATTTGGAGGGGTATTCATCAGGTATTGAAGTATCAACATTTGTTTCTACAGCCACAAGTGTCCTAATTTCTGAATTACTAACATCTTTTTTCTTAAAGAATGCATCAATTGTTTTTCATTTGCTCATAATTCTTTTAGCTTTAAAAATATGACTCAAAAATTAACCTGGAAAGAATTTTAAAAAATAAAATTTTAATTAGAAATTTTTGCTTAGTTATATGGATGTTATTCATACTCAAGAAAAAACAAAATTTCCACTATAACTTAAACAGTCAACCCATCAATCATCATCATTCCTATTATTAAAATTTTCCTGTATTTTAATTTTTTTAATACAACTTTAATTAATAATAACCCCTCAAACAAAAACAAAAATTAAATACACAGGTATTTGTACACAACATAAACCAAACAATTTAACAACTCCCACATCCACATGATATCTAACTAATCAAAAATAGGTAATAAATCAAAATAATTTTACCTTAGAAACTTTGTCTTCACAGAATCACAAAATGCAAAAATGGGTGGGCCGTGTGGCAATGCTTATTGCCTACAACTGTAGATATTCCTCCCTTCAAGACTCATCAGTCATCACAAACAATCTCCTTATCTCCATTCCCATGCCTTCTATCATATATTTATCTAAAAATCTATGAAAATATAAAGAGTATATGAATATTTAGGTGTACATAGTTGAGAAAATAAAAAAAAGACACTGAAAATAGATGAAGGTGTAGTGCTTAAATAAGAGAAGAAAACTCACAACTTCACTAGGCAGTCACCAAGTTCCAAATCCTGAAATTTGACAATGAAATATGCTGAGTGATTTGTTTTAGAAAGCAAGAAGAAAGAAAAAATTGGTTAGGGTTTTTTTTTTTTTGGGGACTGGAGGACTGATTTTGTTGAGTTTTTGGGGGCTGGTAGGCGGTACTGGGAAGTGTATCACAGAAGACAAAGAAAAGAAAAGAATAAGAAGTAAAGTGGGAAGTGTATCACAGAAGACAAAGAAAAGAATAAGGGATTCGGTGGGGACCGTGGGGTGGGTTTTTGATATGGAGAAAGTGAAGTTTTGTTGTTATGTATTTTGATTTTAGTATTTAAATGTTAGTAGGCCAACTTTGTATTTTATTTGGAGTATGAGAGACCTAAAACTAAAGGTGGGAGCCTGGGAGAATAGAGGCCTAAAACTATAGCGGGAAGTGGGAGAAATAGTGGGGATATGTGGGGGGGGGGGGGGGGATGTCCAACAGTAGGGGGGCCCACACAATTTTCATACCTACTCTGTTGGACTTTTTTTTTTGCAAGGGCCACGGCCCCCCCCCCCCCCCCCCCCCCCCAAGAGACAACGTGACTCCGCCCCTAACTTTTACCCTTACTCTATGACAATAATAAACAAAAGCAAGGAAATAGTATATCCAAAGATCATAGAAGTTTTTGCAGCTATTGATCTTTCAAGCAACAACTTCAATGGAATGATTCCAAAATTCATTGGTAATTTAAATGGGTTCCAATTGCTCAACCTTTCCTACAATAATCTCATAAGTCATATCCCATTGTCATTAGGAAACTTGACAACATTAGAGTCGCTTGACCTTTCTCATAACAAGCTCTCGGAACAAATTCCTTGGCAACTAATGCAACTCACTTTCCTTGAATCATTTAATGTCTCACATAACCAACTTACAGGGCCTATACCACATGGAAATCAATTTGATACATTTGACAATAGTTCATTTGATGGAAATTCAGGATTGTGTGGATATCCATTGTCAAAAAAATGTGAAAATCTTAAGCCTTTACCTCTACCCATTTCAAGCATTGAAGTATATCAAGACTCGTGGTTTCACATTCAATTTGATTGGATAATAATCCAAATGGGTTATGGTAGTGGGCTTGTAATAGGAGTGGTTATTGGAAACATTGTGACTGAGAAGAAGTAACATTGGTTTGTAAGAACTAAGAAAGCGCAACATAGGCAGTTTTTCTAGGGAACAACTTTCTTCTTAACTTGAGGTGATAAGTTGAAAGTGGTGGGAAATCACCTCTTCAAAGTGGAGATATTGTTACAATATTGGCTTTAAAAGATTTTTGTCGTTGTTGTTTTTTGTTTTAAAAGTTTTTTTTTTAATTCTTAGAGAGTTATTTAATTTTTTTTTTTCAATTTGTGGCAATTTCAAGTTGTGGACATAAACTTAAGCATTGTAATCTTTATTTATTATAGTAAATTAATCGGATTTATCCCGTGGTTTTTCCCCTTTACATTGGAGGGGTTTCCACGTAAATTTTTCTTGTGTGGTTTTTTTTTTCTTGGTGCTAGCTTTTGTGATTTTTATTTCACTATTGCTTAGTTTTATAAATTTTAATTCACATGCAATGGTAATTTGGCCCAAAAAGTGGTACAATACAAAAAAAAAAAGGTTTGTTTCAATGAAAGTATTTCGTGGAAAAAAACTCAAAGGCGTGGCAATAAGCTTTTATAGCCAAAAAAAAAAAGCTCTGTGCCGCATTGTAATAAAGTTTGGGGCTATAGGTTCTTCCCACACACACAAAAAAAAAAAAAAAAAAAAAAAAACTGTGATCAGAGTGTTTTAAGCCAAGGTGTGCAAAAATATTTTTAAGGTAAATTATAATATATATAAGAAAAAAAAATCCAAGTAAGGGGGTTCATTTGAAACCCCTGAAGACAGTGTAGAGCTGCCCCTGCCTCCATACCCAAACCTCTCTCTTTCTTAATTTACAACACTTTTGAAGAAAATATAATAATAACCTTAAAATTTTCCTATAACTATTTTAAAAACCCAGTATGGCCGTGACCTAAAAAACTTATAGATTTTTTCTTTTTTAATCTATATTTTTTTTTTTATTTTAAATTTTATATTGCCAGTAAAGTAGAGGGGGAAAGTGAGTGAATTAAATGGCAAACGGTTGATGGTAGATAAAAAAATTAATGTCAATGGTGAATCCAAGTAAGAACCAGTAAAACCTTACTAGCTCAAATATTATGAAAAAAAAAATTGTGAAAATTGTTGTGTCTATCACGTTGCTCAAACTGAAAAATGTCCTTGATGGTAATAGAGCTGTGGTGAATCCAAGTAAGAACCAGTAAAATCTTACTAGCTCAAATATTATGAAAAAATAAAACAAAAAATTGTGAAAATTATTGTCTATCACGTTGCTCAAACTGAAAAATGTCATTGATGATAATTTTATATTGCCAGTAAAGTAGAGGGGGAGAGTGAATTAGATGGCAAACGGTTGATGGTAGATAAAAAAATTAATGTCAGTGGTGAATCCAAGTAAGAACCAGTAAAATCTTACTAGCTCAAATATTATGAAAAAAAAAAATTGTGAAAATTATTGTGTCTATCACGTTGCTCAAACGGAAAAATGTCCTTGATGATAATAGAGCAGAGAGGACTGGGATCTTGAATTGTTATGGACTTGTGAGTTGGATATGGTGAGGTCATTGGGATTGTCTGACCAATTTGGGCTTGGTGACCATAATCTGCACTTAATTTCTTTCTAACTAATTTATGTGTATTTTCTTCACACTTGAGATCATAAGAACATATTTGGACCATGGTTATGCGTAAATTGGCGTAATACATGGTTATGCATGCAAACACTCCAAAAAAAAAAAAAAAAACACATGTGAGTGGCGAGGGGAAAAAAAGAAGCCTCATATTCAAACCACCGTTTTATATGTCAGAAATTATGAAGAAATTAAAAGGACGTGAAAATTATAGAAACACTTTGCCCTTATGCTTCTGTAGAATCCAAAACAATCAACAAAGAGAATACAATTATTCCAGCCAAAGTTCTAGAGAAATTAACCACCCATCACCCATGATAGCGATTTTTGTGATGGAGGTGGTTGGTGGGTCTTTTAATTTGGGTGAAGGTATGGGGTTTTGAAGTTTTGTGCATAGGAATTTTTCTATTATAGGTTGGTTTGTTGCTGTTTATTATGCGTTGGTTTGTAGAATAGTTATTTGTGATCATGGTCATAACAAAATGCAAGCCCATATAAGAATCCTTTCGAAAATAATATTTATTCGGTTCAAGTAACTAAACCAAATTAGAGAATCATGACTAATATGTTAGGTTTGTCACAAACCGCAAGGGCAGGGCTGGCGTTTCCTTTATATTTAGTTTGAGAATTGAGAGTTAATGTCATTTTGTGAAATCTTAGCAGTGAGGTTCGTGTAATTTATTATTAACATTTTGGATATTCAACTCACATATAATATAATACAAAATGTCTCTCTGTCTTAGAAAGTGAGCTTCTCTCTTCTTTTAGGCAGTTTCTCTCTTCTTTTAGGCAGTAGAAGTGTTTCTGTCCCTTCTTACAAAGAAGAGTTTGTATCTCTAAGTTAACAAGGTTACCTTTAGAGCTAGTGGGTTTTTGTTTTTTTGGGATTTTAGGGAAACACAGTCGGTTTGCTCTTTACCTATCACGAGTATGGAGGATTTAGCAGAAAAATGGAGTCACTTGACTCTATCAGAAAGGGAGAATGCGGGTTTTGTACTTCAAAGAGATCATCAAACGGGTGAGTTCATCATAGCAGCACAATTCCTGACGCCACAATTCCTTAATATGGAAATCATGGCAAGAACTTCAAACAATTATGGAGGTCCACGAATGGATTCAGGATACGCAACCAGAAGGAGAATCAAGTGCTATTTGTTTTTGACAATGTGGGTGATGTGGATCGGATACTAAAGAATCAACCTTGGAGTTTCGACATGCACCTAGTAATGCTACAGAGATACAAATCGGATATTCCAGTACGTGATTTAGTTTTCAAGACAACGTTGTTTTGGGTTCAGGTCCATGACATTCCAGTGTGCTTCATGACAAGAAAGGTAGCGGAAGAGATTTGTGACACAATCGGGGAGGTTCAGAAATCCATGGGTGCAGTTGATGAGGAAGGTGGAAATTTTATAAGGGTTCGTGTTCTCATTGATGTCTCTCTACCTCTATGTAGAGGGAGGCTGATCACAAAAGAGAATGGAGGAAAAATCTGGATTAGTTTTAAATATGAAAGGTTACTGAATTTTTGCTTTTGGTGTGGGCGCTTGAATCACAGTGACAAAAATTGTGAATTGTGGATACAGAGTAAAGGAACTCTTACTCCAGATCAACAATAGTTCAATTCCACTCTTGGGGCAGCTCCTTATACCTCGGCAGGGAAGGACGTTATTTACGTCCCAGGATTTTATGAACGTGCAAAGCCTAGAGCCCGGGCTGAGTTCCATGGTGTTCAGTCGCAATCAAGCTCATCGGTGAGAGCGGGGGAGGGAGGTCCGGCGGTGGTGCAGCCAGCAGAGGGGATGACAGAAGGGAACGATGATGGTGAAGCATTAAAGACTATTGATGGTGAGACGTTACAGACCGTTGATGGCATTAAAGAAGGCAAGGCGTAAGGAAATAATAGCATGGAAGTGGCAAACACGCTACAACCGATTCAGGGAATCCAACAAATTTCGGACTCTGTATCACCTCCTATAAATGCTCCTAATGATGAGGGAGTAATTATGGAATCCGAAAATTCAATCCCTAATTCAGTTTCAGAGGGTGATTTATTTGATATACAAATAAGGGAGATTGATGAGGCTTTAAATACGTATGGGAATAACGCTGAAGTTAAGGGAATTCAAAAAGAGGTAATTAATTCCCACTCAAATTCTCCAGCCAATCAAACCGTGTCTGATGAGAGGGGGAGAGTTAGACAGGCTGGCACTAGGGCAACACGCGGAAAAAAAATCACCACAACCACCAACGGAGGAAAAAACATGCAGGGGATCCGGGAGGGGGCAAGGGACGGATTGGCAGTGAGAAATAAAAATTGTGGAAAGCAGAAGGGAGAGTCTCATCTGGAGTTACCAAGTAAACATCAACGGGTTTCAAAAGATGAGGGGGAATCAATTTATTCAATGGTGGAGGTTGAGGTTCAACCCTGCCAATCACAATGAGTTGCTTAGTCTGGAATTGTCGTGGGCTTGGGAACCCATGTACAGGGAATGAGCTTGCTGAAATGGTGCGCGCTAAAGATCCCTCTGTCGTGTTTTTAGTCGAAACATGGGTAGATGAAGCTAGGCTAAAAGATGTGAAGAGGAAGATTCAATTTAAGAATATGCTTGTATCACCAAGGAACAATAGAGGAGGCAGGTTAGTACTTTTTTGGAGGGAGTCAATTGATGTATCTGTGGAGGGTTTTGATAAGAACCATATCGATACCATCATCAATAAAAATAAGAAAACGAGTGGAGATTCACTGGTTTCTATGGTGATCCTGACACGCAGAAGAAGGTGGATCTTGGGACTTGCTTAGAGACTTAAATCAGAAATTCAAACTACCATGGTTGTGTGTGGGGGATTTCAATGAGTTGGTTCGAAGTGATGAAAAATTGGGTGGGAATAGGAGAAGTAATAATTAAATGCAACTCTTATGTGATGTAATTGATGCTTATGGTTTTATTGACCTGGGGTATCAGGGTTTAAAATTTACATAGAGCAAACATCTATATATATATATATATATATATATAATAGCAGAATCTAAGAGAAAATAGATTCCTACAATTAAGGAGGTGGTGACAAATAGGAAAAACATCTATCTAAAATTCTTTTTTGGACAGAACTTATCTAAAACTTAGACACGTATCACTTTAAAAAAGCGATATATTATATTGTTGGGTAACACTATAATACTGTTTAAAATCCTCTCTTTATAAATTAAAATCCTCTCATTATAAATTAAAATCCTCTCATTATAAATAACAAAAAATAACCGGTTAAAATTAAAGAGTACACATAAATAGAAATATAGAGAGGCGATTAAATTGAAAGAGAGAGTACGAAGACACGGAGAAAGACACAGGAAAAGAGAGAGGCGATGAAGACACAGTGAAAGAATCAGAAAAAGAGAGAGGCGATACTGCCTCCGCCAGTCCCCTTGCCATACTCTGACCACCAGAACTGCAGACACACAATTTCTTCTGTTCTGATTCTCCTTTTCCTTCGAAAAATTCAGCCGTTCTCTATGTCTTTCTTAAAATCAAAAACCCTAACCATTGAAAGACAATGAAATATAGAGAGGATGAGGCTGCGACATGGAGAAAGAAACAGAGAATGAGGCAGAACGGTGAACACCGCATTCGATTGGGCATAGAAATAGAGAGATAAATTGTGTTTTGAAACTTTCTGATTTTATTCAGAGATGTTTTTCATTCTATAAGGAGGAAGGAAGATGAAGCGGCCTTCAGCATAAGCACGGAAAACCCCTTTCCCAGGAACTCTCGATATCGGACCATTCTTTCTCGGTAATTTTCAACTAATCTCTTATCCTATTGATGTCACGGAAGCCTGAAGAAAAGCACACATGATCTCTCTTGATGGAACAGAAACTAAACTGTTAGTTTTTGGGTAGTAAACCTCGAATCCACGAGTGGTTCCTTGAATCCACAAGGAGAATAAAACTGGAATCTACCAGAAGAATACAATAGACACAAGTCTGAATTTTTATTCATAAAAACTATGCAAAACGTTTACAAACTTAAGGGTCTATTTAAGGGCTCCTTAAAACTTGATAGACAAGAAAATATAATCTAAAATAACTCCTAATTGATACCTAACCATAACAGGAACCAAATTTGACCTAAAAAGCATTAAATGCACCTAAAAACAAGGAAATAAATCACATAAACCTAAAATAACGTTTTTTTACATAAAAATACCAAAAATAGTAAATTGTGTCCTACATCAGACCCCTCCACTTGAAACAAACTCGTCCTCGAGTTCATCTTTGAAATCTGGAATCTCCCATGCAAAGAGAACAAATACTTTGAATACTTCATCTTCTTTGTCTTCTTACCAAACTTGAAAGTCATTAATTGGGCAACTTGAACTTCTTCTCCATTGATCTTCATGTAATTGACAATATTCACCAAATAAGAGTCAATGATTAAATCAAATCTTTCCACCCCAATAAAATCAACAAACTTTGTTTCTGTGTCTCCCAATAAAATAATAGGAGTTTGAATGTTGCAATCATCTAACTTGATTTCATCGAGATCGTTGACAACTTCTTCTATAATTTCTTCTTTAATGGTCTCTACTATCTCAACCTCAAGATCTTTATCTATAATGGGGTCTTCATTAATCTCTTCTACAATCTTGATTTCAGGTTTTTCTTTTATAACAAGGCCTTCATTAATTTCCTCATAAATCTTTATATTTTCTTTAACATGTAATTTTTCCTTTAACGGTGGAATATTTGGCTCTTCAAAATAATTCAAGTATGAACTTCTTGGCCAATAATAATCTTGTATTGTATACGACAAGATTTCTTCACAATCCAAAGGATAAAATTTGATAGCAAGCATCTTTTTCATCCTTGGCCATGATCGAATTTTGTCGTTACCCTGTCGGATTCTATCAGATTGTACTTGTTCCTACCAACATAAGGCATACTTACTAAGTTTATACAAAGCAAGTCCAACTCTTCTCTCATAACAAATACTCTCATAGTCAAATAAATTCTCTAGATCAAGTAACCAATCAAGAAAATCTTCTTTTAAAAAATATCCATTAAAACTTGCAATTCTCCTATAAGGTCTATATGAAATTTGCTTACCAATAGGTTGCCCGTGAGTTATGTCTCCGCTACAGTTATCCCTATTGTTTCCATCCTTCAACAGCGCCATCCTAGCATAGATATTTGTGAGTACTTGTTGTACGTCATGTAATACTCGCTAAGTTATTCGTCGTTGTTGTGGTGGTGGTTACCGTCTCGCCGGTTAGCAATCAGACCAGGGTAAGTCAAGGCTCTGATACCAACTGATGTCGTGGAAGCCTGCACACACGATGCTCTCTTGATGGAACAGAAACTAAACTATTAGTTTTTGGGTAGTAAACCTCGAATCCACGAGTGGTTCCTTGAATCCACAAGGAGAATAAAACTGGAATCCACCAGAAGAACACAATAGACACAAGTCTGAATTTTTATTCATAAAAACTGTGCAAAACGTTTACAGACTTAAGGGCCTATTTAAGGGCTCCTTAAAACTTGATAAACAAGAAAATATAATCTAAAATAACTCCTAATTGATACCTAACCATAACAGGAACCAAATTTGACCTAAAAAGCATTAAATGCACCTAAAAACAAGGAAATAAACCACCTAAACCTAAAATAACGTTTTTTTACATAAAAATACCAAAAATAATAAATTACAATAATTAAATAGTAAATTGTGTCCTACATCACCTATTGTCTTCAATTATGTTTGTTGTCAATTTATGGATTTCAGTGAAATCAGGGAAACAACGTAAAAGATCAAATTCTAACTGAATTGTTATTAGGAATTTTCTATTTATGGGTTTTGTATCAAATTCTAACTGAATTGTTATTAGGAATTTTCAGTTTCTAGGTTTTGTTACTTTGCTTTCATGAATTTCAGTTTCGTATTTTGTTTGTTTTGATTTTTTATTTTTTTGGCTTGCTATTTGGGTCATTAGAGAAGATTAAGGGTTATTAGATAAATTATAGTGTATTTTTGTGGCATTGGAGTGTTCTTTTTAATCTAAACGTGGGAGTCTAGAATTGTGGCAGAAACTGGAGAGCGAACGTCAGAGAGAAATCTAGTCAGAAATAGAAAGTGGAGGGCGGAAAAAACTAAGAAGATAGTCATGCCTCTACCACTATCTAACCCGTACTCTCCACTGGTATGGCTTCTATTTTTCGGTTCTTTAAATTTGGGATCAAATATGCTTTAGGTCTGGGTATTTTCATTAGATTGGATTGAATTCAAGTTTTGACTTAGATTTGATTTTGAGTAAGGAATTTGGTTTATGACAGTGTTTAATATCAGTTATCTATCTTAGATTTGTTTTTTTTTTTTTTTTTTTTTGGAGATATTTGGGTTCAATTTATTTTTTGTTTATGTCTTTGCTCTTTAGATCTTCATGGATCAATTTGGTGTTGTACCTCAACAAAAAATTTATCATCCTCTGTTTCCATTCGTTCAACAAAAATGGGCAAAAGAAAAGGAAACTCTTCCCCGTTTCATGCTTTGTTTGTTTCATTTCTGCTACTCCGTATACCCAAGTTCTGCATAACGTCGTTAATTTTCCTGTTTCGGATACTTTTTCTGTGTAGTTTACCAAATTCAGACCACTTTCTTTCCATTTGCATGTTCCTTTACAAAAAATCCAAAATCGCAAACCAATTTTCGCTCTTCAGAAATTGAAAAGAACCCTCCTTTTTTATCAAGAAACAATGGCATCTCTTACAATCTAACCCATTTTGCAACTATCAAAATTCCCAAAAATGCTTTTTTTTTTTAAATCTTTCATTGAACAAATATTGATCCTTGGCTTACCATAGGAAAAAAAAGGTTATTATGCCTTCTAGAAAAATTGCTAGAGAGAGAGGGTCTGCGAGTTTTTTGGCTTAGTAGAGAGAGAAAAATCTGAAGACCACTGTCACTGTCAGCCTATTCTCCCACCACTGTACGACTTAAAAAATTCAATGACGGGGTTATTTGACAATGAATTGGCCCACAATATGTGTTTAGTTGTTTACTGTTGTACCTATGATGTTACTAAATCGAACCCGATTTGAATTTTTGGGTTTCTTTGACTGCAGATAAAAAATTGCACTGTTCTACATATTTGTTTTTATTGCATTCCACATGTTCGATGAAATCCCTCTTAGACTTTATATGTGATGTTTGGGTTCGATTTTCCCCACCCCATATCATGATAAATATAAATGATTCATTCATTTATCAACAATGAATATGAACAAAAGTTTAGAAGGATAAAGTCTAGAAGATATCAGCATGGTGGATAAAATGAATTATGAACCAAATGTGATGCAATTGGTAATATTACATAACATGTACATAGTTTTTTTTTTTTCCATACCTATGTGATGATGTGCTTACTTATTGCAACATAAAGTGCACATCAAATGTGGCAAACCTTGTTTGAGTTAACAGAAAGACCAGGAGGAGGTTGCATATACACTTCTTCAATTAAATCCCCATTAAGAAATGCATTTTTGACATCCATCTGAAAAAGGTCCCATTTACTGGCAGCAGCAACAGCTAAGAGGGCACGGACAGATGAGATACGAGCAACCGGAGCAAAGGTCTCTTCATAATCAATCCCATACTCTTGTGTAAAACCTTTTGCAACAAGACAAACTTTGTAGCGCTCAATGGACCCATCAGAGCGAGTCTTAATCTTATAGATCCACTTACAACCAACCACAGATTTCCCAGGAGGAAGTGTCACCAAATCCCAAGTATGGTTTTTAGATAATGCATCAAGTTTCTCTTTCATTGCAATCTACCATAAAGGGTTAGTGGAAGCCTCACGATAGGTGTGAGGCTCGTGTAGTGTAGCAAAAGCAGTGTAACAATGATAGTCAAGTAAATGTGCAGGAATAGATCTTACCCGAGTTGAGTGACGAGGTGGAATGTCTTGTGCAAGATCTTCAGGCGGAGTAGGAGTAGGAGACCCAAGCTCAGGATTGGGGTTGGGTAGCTCGTCTTCAACCTGTTCATCTTCAACCTGTTTATTAAAGGGTGAACTAGGAAAGGGATCAGTAATATCTGGTGGTTGGACAGAGAAGTCTACAGCAACAGAATCAGGAGCAACTACAGGAGGATCAGGAGCAGCTATAGAAGGAATATGTCTCATCTGGAAAAAGATCTAAGACAGATGAGGAAGACAAGGAAGCACTAAAATGAGAAAGTTCGACAAAGAGACGATGTTCCCAAAAGACAACATTACGGGAGTCACGAAAACGATGAGAGACAGGATCATAACACCTATACCCCTTTTGAGTTTCGCCATAGCCAAGAAAACAACAAAGCCTTGACTAAGGCTCAAGTTTGTTATGCTCATGTGGCTGAAGAAGAACGAAACAAGCAGAACCGAAGGAGCGAAGGTGGTGATAGTCTGAAGGTGACCCAAAAAGGCGCTCATATGGAGTTTGATTTTGGATAATAGGATTCGGAATGCGATTAATAGTATGAACAGCATGAAGAGCAGCTTCACCCCAAAAAGGAGCAGGAACTTTAGTAGAAAGAAGGAGAGCACGAACAATGTCAAGAATATGACGAAGTTTTCGTTCGGCTCTACCATTTTGCTGAGAGGTACCTGGACAAGTTAGTTGATGAACAGTGCCATAGGAATGCAAAACAGTTTGGAAAGCATATTGAATGTATTCAAGAGCATTATCAGATCGAAAAATTTTGATGCGTCTGGAAAACTGAGTTTCAACCATTTTTGCAAAATTAGAATATACTTCCAATAATTCAGAACGATGTTTCATATTAAAAATCCAACTATAGCGAGAGTAATCATCAACAAAGACAACAAAATATCTAGACCCACTAATACTAGAAGAACTAAGGCTCAAGTTTGTTATGCTCATGTGGCTGAAGAAGAACGAAACAAGCAGAACCGAAGGAGCGAAGGTGGTGATAGTCTGAAGGTGACCCAAAAAGGCGCTCATATGGAGTTTGATTTTGGATAATAGGATTCGGAATGCGATTAATAGTATGAACAGCATGAAGAGCAGCTTCACCCCAAAAAGGAGCAGGAACTTTAGTAGAAAGAAGGAGAGCACGAACAGTGTCAAGAATATGACGAAGTTTTCGTTCGACTCTACCATTTTGCTGAGAGGTACCTGGACAAGTTAGTTGATGAACAGTGCCATAGGAATGCAAAACAGTTTGGAAAGCATATTGAATGTATTCAAGAGCATTATCAGATCGAAAAATTTTGATGCGTCTGGAAAACTGAGTTTCAACCATTTTTGCAAAATTAGAATATACTTCCAATAATTCAGAACGATGTTTCATATTAAAAATCCAACTATAGCGAGAGTAATCATCAACAAAGACAACAAAATATCTAGACCCACTAATACTAGAGACAGAGGAAGGCCCCCAAACATCAGAATGAATAAGGTCAAAGATATCAGTGGATATGGATCATTAGTATTGAAAGGCAAAGCTGGTTGTTTTCCTAACTGACATGAAACACAATCAAAATTTTCTGTGAACACTGAACCTAACAAACCTCTAGAAGCCAATTGTTGTACCCGAGAGGAAGATGCGTGACTAAGTCGAGCATGCCAAAATGCAAGGGAAGGAATGGAAGAAACTGCAGCAGCTGTAGCAATAGAAATAGGAGCGACAAGTGGAAGACAAAGGTTGTCCACGGGAAACATACGCCCAACTCTGGGACCGGTCCTAAGCTCCTATCCCGTCCTAGGATCCTGCACAATGCATTCAGAATAATCAAAAGTAATGCGATAACCCAACTCAGCTAATTGTCCCACAGAAAATAAATTATAAGAAAGGTCAGGAACATTAAAGATTCCAGGAACCGAGAGGTTGGAGGTTGAAACTGAACCTATATTATGACCAAACATTGTGGAACCATTTGCTGTACAAATATTAAGAGGGTGCAGTGCAGGTTTAAGGTCAGAAAATAAGGATGAGTGAGGTGTCATGTGATTGCAACAAGCAGAATCCATAAGCCAAGAGGTAGGAGACATACCAGATAAAGCTGAGAGAGAAGAGGAATAAGATGCATTACCAACCATACGAATGACATTGGCGATGATATTTATAAGGTCATCTTTGGAAATGGAGAAAGTGGATCCAGAAGACTGAGACTGTGCAGAGACAGGAGCCATGGGTTGGACACTCTCAGTGTTAGCAACTGTAGCAGCAGAAGTGGAAACAGCTGATTTGTTGCGCTGATAGTAAGTCTCAATATTATGACCAAAACGTTTGCAAAAATTGCAAAACCGTTTGTTGGATTGTCGGCAACGATTGTTGCAAAAGGAAGCAAACTTGTCCTTATTCTTCATTTAGAAGCAAAATATGCAAAAATGGACTGCAAAAATGAAATCTACGCGAAAAACTGGGTAAGAAGCACTTGAACTCCAAAAAGTCAACTCTAGCAAAAAGTCAATGGTCAACCCCCGTCAAAGTCAACGGATGACGTCAGCAGGCTGACTGGGCGATGACGTCAACAGAAGAGAAGATGAAGATGACGTCAGGATGATGTCAGCAGATGACGTCACCTAGGGCTGACGTCAGCAGGAGAAATCTGGCGCGTGTAGACGCGTGAAGAACACATCCGGCGCATGGAGGCGCGTGATTATCTTTGACGGCGCGTGGCGGCTCGTGGAGAGCGTGAGCTAGGGCGCAGAATCTTTTGGTGACGCGTGAGAGCGCATGCAAGCTCCGATGATGATGTGATTTTCACGAATGAGTAGATCGGTGTAAGGGGATCTTTGTGGTACCTTCACCAATGTAATCGGAGCAATATTACGGCGGTGATGCAATAGGCAGTGGTCTTTGTGGCGTGAAACTCCTCAACAACGGCGGCTGCAGGTCCGAAACCTAAAGACGACGACTGGTAGACGTCGAAGGTTCAACGACGAAAGGCTGCGGCGGCTGCTGTGATGGCGGAAGCGATGTTGAAAATGGAGTCACACCAATAAAGACAAGACTGCTAAGAAAAGGTCAGAGCAGTGGCTCTGATACCATGTTAGAAATACTGAATGATTGTGTTGTATTCCTTGATGAAAGAATGTACATAGATGCCTTTATATATGAGGCATATGTGTGCAGTACAAGTAAATATGTGTGCTATACAAGTAACCTAACTGGGCCTAAAGCCCACAACACTATATACATTAACATCTTTAAAGGTCAAAACAAAAATTACAAAGATGAATTTTACAGAGCTTAGAGAAGCTAAAGTACTGTATCCTGTCTCTCAAATATAACATCCAAAAGAAATTACAAAACACAGACCCATACTTCTATTTCATAATTAACCAACAATCAAATAATTAACAACCTTCGGAACAGAAATTACAAACACAACCACACTTTTATTTTCATACCCAACAATATTACAACCTTCCATATAGAAATTACAAAGTTTTAACTTCACCCAAACCTAATATGGAGGTTTCAGATGGGGAAGACTAGAGAGGAAAGTGGCATAATGTATTAATCTTTAGGATATTTCAACCATATTCCTTTCTTCTCTACCTCCATCCAAACCCCCAGAAATTCAAAGGTACAATCATAGGAAAGACCTACATATATACAATCAAAATAAAAAAAATAAAATCCCGAAACTAAAAGCATCACCCAAAACATAAAACAACCATAGGGACTAGAATCAGAAATTGAAACCATTAACTACCATCACCAAACAAAGTATTAGTGACTGCACCCCTGAACACACCTATGGCCAGCGCTTCAATCGCGGCTGTCACAATACCAGAAATGATAGCACTCTTTGGCTGTGCAGCCGAGCAGTGTATGCAAGTATATATGGACCATATGGTGCAGGAACAAAAGCTGGGTACCCGCCACAAAAAGCCGGTGCAGGTGGGTATGTGTATCCGCCGCCATAAGCAGGTTCAGGTGGAGGTGGATATCCGCCATAAGCAGGTGCAGGTTGGTGTTGATATGCACCCACAACCCCATGACCAGGCCCAGTTGGATAAGCCATCAGTTCCAGTCGAAGATTTGGGTCAAAGAAAATTTCAAAGATGGAAAGATTCGATGGGAATGGAGGACGAGGAGTTTTTGTGATCAAAGAAATTGAAGAACTCGTTAGGATTTGTTCTGTGAAAGTTCAGGTGGAGACTGGGGGATATATATAGAGTTGAAGTAAGAGCGAGAGAGCACGAGCATGGCAAACTTGGTGCGCAAACGTTAACTATTACGACATTATGTGTACACTTTAGTCTTTACCAACGCAACGATATTGCTAAACATTGGTCATAAAGTAATATTATATATGGCTTTGCATATTTCTCCCCACTCCCTTCACTTGAAATTATACTTATTGGCCCCCCCTCATATGTAATTTTTTTTTCTTTTTTAAATGCACAAACACTCAATTAAAGGATTATTGTGCTTTTTCTTTTAATATTTACTTTTTTGTCATATATAATTTGTTAATTTTAGAAGAAATTAAAGTATATAGTCTCAAAATATATAAGTAAATCTTTTTTTCTTTCCCAACTTTTTTTTTTTTTCATTTTGTATTTATAGAGTTAGGGATGTGGGAATGAATGATTTTTTTTTTTTTTTTTTGTGTGTGTATTAGAATAAAATGTGTTATGATTTTTATGATTAAAAGCTTGTAACATGTTCTACTTTATCATCCATAATTAAACAAAAAAATAATAATTCAAGTAGTTTTTATTATTATCATATGTCCCTTATATTACATTGTACATATTAAGGCATATAAAATAATATTCATTGTAATCTTTAACTCATTTAATAATATTTATAAAAACCTTGATTTAAAAATTCAAAGAATAATAATTACACATGAGTTAAAGAAAGAATATGTTTGCCTCAAATTATATAAAACCAACTTTATAAAGTTTTTCTTATGTAAGAATAAATAATACGTTCCCTCTCAAAAAAAAAAAAAATAATAATAATAATACATTACTTAATGAATCATGTTAGAGGCATTTATACTTATATATGTGTGTGTGAATCTAAAAATTATTAATACACTTAGCTTAGACCCTGGAAAAAATATATATAAAAAATTAGCTTCACCATTGGGTGTAAATGATGAAGCCATTATAGCCACATATAAGTATTGCAAACCAATAAACTAGAAATTTTACCAATATTTTCACATTCTAACAAGTTGTATCACCACACTGCTATGAGCTATTACTAATCTTCGACACCAAGTATCCTAGCTGTTGCTGAGTCACTAATTAAGAGCATTCCATATGAGCACATACGAGGCCTACGCACGGTTATATATATATATATATATATACCTATTATTATTAAGATTCAAACACTACCTATAATCTTCCTACCTGTCCCAAAATCCCGAGAGTCTGACTCTCGGGCCAATCACCAGTTAGTCTAGCCCGCGATGTTTGAATAATTAATTAATTATAAAAAGAAAAACTAAACTGTATAGTTATAAGCTTTTTATTTTCCTTGGTTTGGATTCAAACACACCAGTTTTGACGGTTGTGAGTCAAGAAAAATTATCCTTGGTTTGGATTACCAAACAAGTTATAAGCTTTTTATTTTCTAAATAATAGTAAATTATGCTGGATTAATTAAGATATGAAGTCGAGTACGACTGCGCACTTTTGGCGCGATAGTCATTTTATAAGTATAAGTGTTTGTGGCATGTGGAGAGTAAGTATCGGGGTTCAAATCTTCAAGAGAGAGTTTCACACATATATATACTTAAATTATACTAGAATAAAATTCTATTTCAAATTTAAAAAAATTAGAACATGAAGTCAAGTGATCCTGAGAGACACAGGTGGAGAGATAAACAGTGTAAATTGTATACCATCAGTTTATAGTTCGAATAACTATAAACTGACGGTACACTACTCTCTTGGTTTCATAACTTATAAGGCAGCAAATGGGGGGGGGGGGGGGGGTTTCTCTTCGATGTGGGACTCTTAGGATCCCGTCTAAGGACGTTGCCAAGTATGCCTAGGACGTTGCAATGCATGCTCAGGATGTTGCAAAACATGCCGAGGACGGCCTAGGACGTTGCCATGTAGGTCATGCATGCCTAGGTACTCACAGCCTTATTTTGGAGTAATATTAGAATGAATAAAATGAATAATTTTATAATGACATTACTATTATATTAAAAATAGAGGTATTTGAAGAGTTTTAGTAAAATTTTAATTAAACTTAATTCAATTCTCTTTGATTCCTCCCAAATCTTGGAGTGATAAAATTTTGAAGGTTTTGAGTTTTAAGAGAGCTAGCATGTGACCCGCACATAGTGCGGCTACAACATACACTAAGATTTGTACACTCTAACCAAAAAAAAAAAAAAAATTGTTGATCATATGTTTAGCTATAGTATTTTAGATGGTATTTTTATTTTAACTTAAACCATGATAATTTCATGTAATTTTTTGTTAGCACTTAAAAAAAAAAAATTCAATCATACAATTTCAAGGAAGTGGTTTGATCCTAATTAACTTGTATTTACTTATAATTTGGTCAATAACAAATATTTATAATTTGTTTGGATACTAAAACAAAACTTATTAGTTACCCACATGAGTGATTCTACCATACTACATGGTCCATGAAATTCTACATATTATCCCAAGATCAACCTTAAAGTGGTTTAGATCATAGGTATTTATACAATAAGATGATTAGATTAGGTGTATGGTTGGTTTTTTTTATTTTTATATACTTCATTTTTTTTTTTTAATGAGTAATTAACTTAGCACAAAGAGTTAAAATCTTGAATAAAACACAAGGCGCAAAATTGAACTTTAATTGAAATCTAATTGAATTTTCTCACAGTTTTAGCTTTATGTGTGTGTATGTGTGTGTGTGGAGGAATGATTGCTCCCTTCTATGGTTCTATTCATTTCATTTCCCCCCAAATAAACTTCCAAATAATGGAATTGAATGAAATAAATATTCTAAAATAATGTTTCCCATTCCATCCATTTTGAACCTCCCACCAAACGGAGTGTTAGAATACCACTCATTTTTCTCCCAACTCAATAGGTAACCCAAAAGCAATCAACTTTAAACTAAGAAGTCTTTCCATTTTAAGACATATCAATCTTTTCAATATATAGCTTTCTAAATCTCATTATTTTTCGAGTACAACTTTTTAAATAGCCCATTGTTTAAAAATTAGGGAAAAATAATAATAAGTCGTACGGAACGGGCCCTAATAGGTCTTTGCCTCTATAGACCCAACCAAACACTTGGGCTGAGACTTTCCAAATGGGTCTAGGTTCAAGTTTTAAACGCCCTTGTGTTGATGAAGGATTTGGGTTTTAGACCATTGATACTAATTAAACACGGCCTATCTACAGATTTAATTACTAACATGCCTTTAATAACAACTAACCAATAACAACTAACAATTAACCAAATTTAACCAATAACAATTAACAACTAATCAAATTTGTGCTAATAGCAACTAACCGTTTATGATTTGTTGTGAAAATATTATAGACGTAGCACCGCTCTTATTATTATTATTATTATTATTATTTTATCGACATAGAAACAAGGATTTCTTATAATAAGTAAATATGTTTCTCTTTTAAATGTTATTTAATTTGGTATAATTTTTTTTAATTTTAGTTAAACAGTATTTTAAATATTCAAATTTAGTTTAACTAACCTAACCGTGTTCATTCAACCCAACTCATAGTAAGATAACTGGGTGGGTTTGAGATGTGTTAAAAATTTTCAAATTATTATTATTATTATTATTATTATTATTTTTGGCATTCCAAACCCCAGGCACATTATGTTACCAATCTTATTCAAAGTTCAAATTTGGACACATATAAGATTATAAAGGTTATAACATTGAGAATAAAAAATAGCTCCTTCTCAAAAAAAAAAGAGAATAAAAAATAGCTATTCTTACCAAAATTGAAAATATTATATAACGTGGAGCCGTCAACCACTAAATCAGTACAAGTTCCCCTAAAATATACCAAATAAATACCATCATGTACTAATTGTATTGGGAAATTTTCAAGTGCATGTTATGGTCACTACCGAAAAATTAAAATTAAAGAGGATTTATTAACCTCGGTCAATATATTTGTTCTATAAAACATGATATTTCAACTTCTATTGTTATAAACATAAAAATAAATAAATAAATATATATATATATACACACACAACTTAAAAAAAATGATAACCCCAAAATTATATATTAAATTAATTGGTATCAAAATAACTTGTTCACCTGACCAAACCAAATCAAACCTAGGTTATTAACAACTTAATTTGATTCCAACGAATTGTATTAAACCATCGACATTTTAAACCCCTAAGCCTTAATCAAGTTTGGTCAAAACAAAATTAGAAGGTGACACATTTAATCCACAACAATCTTGATTCATGGGGGGTTTTTAGGATGTCTCTTGGAAAGGGGGTGAAATACTATGAGCTAATATATATATATATATATATATATATATATCAAACCACATATCACCATACAATGCAGAAAATTTTCGTAATTTTCCTGCACAGGAACACGATCTAGCAGGTTCTAGACACATGTTTCAATCCGTTTAGTTCTCGTGAAAGTGAAAAATAGAACAAAAAGAAAAGGAAAAATGTTCTAGAGTCTGAAGAACGTACTGCTTTCGCTGATAAAATAGGTGCTTTAATTACGAGGCAATCGTCCCTACTCCTTACCTACTGACGCTGCAAGTGAAACAAGAGGAAGAGTTGTTAATAACACAAATAATAAAAGATATTAACGCCTCAATGCCACAGAAGATTTTTTTGCAGTATACTCACAATGAAGATACCCCATAGAATAGATGCTGCATTTGATGAGAGATTGAAGGTACGAAAATATAAATTGAACCTAATCTTTCTGAACTTTAATGGCATTTTGAGACATATAAATTGACCCGGCAAAGCCGTAGTCCAACCGACGAAACCTTGACTTAGTGATAATGTGAACATTGACTTGTTATTAGTTTCACAAAAAAACATTGACTTGTTATTATCATATATAATTAGTCTATATATATATATATATATAAAACGGAAGCTTTTGAAACTCTCACAATTTTCCACATCATCACTATTTCCTTTTTCTTTTTATTTTTGATTCTTTTTATTTTAGGTTTAATATCTTATAACAATAATATTGAAAAACGTATACAAATTTGGAGGCCTATTTAAGGGCTCTATAAAACTTGATGGACAAGAAAATATATTCTAAAATAAACCCTAATTAATACCTAACCATAATAGGAACCAAATTTGACCTAAAAAAACATTAAAAAAGCCTAAAAACAAGGAAATAAATCACCTAGACCTAAAATAACGTTTTTTGCATAAAAATACCAAAATCTCTTCTCTCCTTAAAACCCTAGCAATTACCATCTCAAAACCCTAAACTCAACTTCACTTTAAGATTAAAAAAATAAGAAGGAGAGAGACTCACGTAAAAAAAAAAAAAAAAAAGTAAGTTTTGTCTTTTTTTATTTGCTTTCATATGTGCCTGAAATTTTCATTCTATCTTATTATTTTATTATGTTTAAAATTGATTTTCTTATAAGTATTTGGGTTAATCTCTATATTTTGATAGTGTTTTTATGGGTTTAGTTTTTGGGTTGAAATTCTAATAATTATTTTATATTGTATATGGCAGATGAAACATCTCTATTTTTTGGAGAAAAATCAAAGCTGCAACCTATGTCTTCCAGCCCAAAGTGTGGTAAATTTTTATATGTTCTTGCTTTATTGAGAATTTTTATTTGGGTTCATGTGATTTTTTGTTTTTTTATTAAAGTTTTGATTTTTGGTTGATTAATTATTTGTTTGGATTAATTTCAATTAATTATTTGTTTGGATTTAACGTAAATGATAATGGAATTAAGTGTTATAAATTTGATAATATTCCATGTTTTGAATTGTTTATATTATTTAGACTCCTGGTAGGACTCTCTCTTCTCTCCTTAAAACCCTAGCAATTACCATCTCAAAACCCTAAACTTAACTTCACTTTAAAATTAAAAAAATAAGAAGGAGAGAGACTCAACTAAAAAAAAACATAAGTTTTGTTTTTTTTATTTGCTTTCATACGTGCCTGAAATTTTCATTCTATCTTATTGTTTTGTTATGTTTAGAATTTATTTTCTTCTAAGTATTTGGGTTAATTTCTATATTTTGATAGTGTTTTTGTGAGTTTGGTTTTTGGGTTGAAATTTCTAATAATTATTTTATATTGTATACAGCAGATGAAGTATCTCTATTTTTTGGAGAAAAATCAAAACTGCAACCTATGTCTTCCAACCCATGGTGTGGTAAATTTTTATTTGGTATATTATATATGAATTTTTTGAATTTGAAGGGTTTTGTTTGGTTTTGAAGTAGAATTTGGGGATTCTATAAAATTTGGAAGGTTTAAGTTTTGGAGTTTTTGGTATTTGCATTTTAGTATGTTGATCTTAATTCTTTACTTTTTATGTTTTTTCTTTATTGAGAATTTTTATTTTGGTTTCATGTGATTTTTTATTTTCTTAATTAAAGTTTTGATTTTTGGTTGATTAATTATTTGTTTGGATTAATTTCAATTAATTATTTGTTTGGATTCAACGTAAAAGATAATGGAATTATGTGTTATAAATTTGATAATGTTTCATGTTTTGAATTGTTTATATTGTTATTAATACGACTAAATAAGATTTGTTTTTATCTTTGTAGTTTATATCAGTTTCGAGTGTGTGTATATATATAACTTTTGGGAATTTTGCTTTATTAATTTAAGAATTGTAAATTACTTTGTAGGTTTCAATAACTATGTACTTGCAGTGAGACATTGACAATATAAGCATATATATATGGTACTAACATTTTATAAAAATCTTTCTTACAACCCAATAACATTCTACGTTAGACAACACTTCTAAACTAATGAAAAGTACAGAAGTTAAATATTTATTCCCATTGTATTTTATTTAATCATAACAGATCCATTTTTTTTTTTAAACGCTAACTAGCAAAATGTCTATAATATGCATATTATTAACCCAATTTTCTATTTCTAAATTTCTTAGATTTTATTATATCAATCTTTTTTTCTTTTAAATTCTTTGTGGGCAAATCAGTCTCTCACTAATTTTTTTACCTTAATGTGATGTTGGTTAATTGTCCTTTTATTTAACTATCCCGTGCATCGCACGGGTTAGCGACTAGTTTTATTATATGGTGCTTCTGGGAAAGTGCGATGACAATGAGGAATATCCGAATATATCTCAAAGGAAATTTAGTTATCTTTTCTTAAATCACAAAAAAAGTAATGAATGAGAGACACAAAAAAGTAATGACTTTTTTTGTGATTTAATTTGTAAAAGTCAGATACAATACACACGTTTTAGCAAAGCTTGTATGAACCCCTACGTTGGTCATGCGTTTTATTAACATATTGGTTAGAAATTAAGTACAATAAAAAAAATAACTAAATAGTAAAATAAACTAGTATAAATGCACAACCCTAAAATAAACTAGTCATCATAATTTGCATTAACGTGAGTTTTTTTTTTTTTTTTTACCAACAAAACAGAGTCCCTAAAATCCTCAACCTGACCTTCTTTCCCAAACTCATCTTTTCTGTCTTTTCATACTTCAAGATGAACTTCCGGGTTTTGGATATGGTTATCATTTCAGCCAAGGACTTGAAGCAAGTGAACCTTTTTTTCAAGATGGACGTGTTCGCCCTCGCTTCCGTCCAAGGTTACAACAACCTCTACAACTCCCTGCAAAAGACGCCCATTGACAAAGACGGTGGCTCCAACCCCATTTGGAACTTCCCATGAAGTTCCTCATAGATGTCGTTGCAGTCGAGAACAACTGCCTCACTCTCGTGATCAAGCTTGTTAACGTGTATAGTGTTGTGGGCTTTAGGCCCAATTAGATTACTTGTATAACACACATTTTTGTATTACACTCTTACTTGTACTGCACTCATATGCCTCCTATATAAAAGCACTCATGTATATTCTTTCACTGAGAAATACAATACAATTATTCAGTATTTCTAACATGGTATCAGAGCCACTGCTCTGACGTTTTCTTAGCAGTCTTGTCTTTATTGGTGTTACTCCATTCTCAACATTGCTTTTGCCATCACAACAGCTGCCACAACCTTTCACCGTATAACCTTTGACACCTTCCAACCGTCGTCCTTGGGTTCCGGACCTACAGCCACTGTCGTTGAGGAGTCCCGCACCACACAGACCACTGCACTTACCATCTTCACCATGAATCTTGCTCTGATAAGTATTTTTTAGGCACCGTAGCAATCGTCTCGCCCCGATCTACTCAATCGTGGAAATATCACAATCATTAGAGCTTACGCGCGCCCTCACGCACCGCCCAAAGATTATGCGCCGAGCTCACACGCTCCACATGCCGACACTATTCTTCACGCGCCAAATTTGCACTTGCTGGCATAAGCCCTAAGTGACGTCATCACTGCCACATCATCTGCTGACATCATCGTCCACTCATCTACTGACGTCACCCGCCATGTCAGCTAACGTCATTGTTAACCAAGCCGTTGACCTAAACCTAAGGTTGACTTTGACTGTTGACTTTCTCCAAGATTGACTTTTGCAGTCCAGGTGCTCCTTACCCAGTTTTTCGCGTAGATTTCATTTTTGCAGTCCGTTTTTGCATATTTTGCTTCTAAATAAAGAATAAGGACAGGTCTTCTTCTTGTTGCAATAATCGTCGCTGACAATCCAGCAAACGTTTTTGCAATTTTTGCAAACGTTTTGGCCACAATATTGAGATTTTCTATCTTCACAACAAATCAGCTGTTTCAATTTATGCTGCTACTATTGCTAACACTGAGAGTGTCCAACCAATGGCTCCCGTCTTTGCACAATCTAAATCTTCAGGACACACTTTCACCATGTCCACAGATGACCTTAAAAAACATCATCGCCGATGTCATTCATATGGTTGGTAATGCATTTTATTCCTCTTCTCTCTCAGGTTTATCTGGTATGTCTCCTTCCTCTTGGCTTATGAATTCCGCTTGTTGCAACCACATGACACCTCACTCGTCCTTATTTTTTGAACTCAAACCTACACCACACCTTCTTAATATTCGCACAGCAAATGGTTCCACAATGTCTGGTCATAATATAGGTTTTGTTTCAACCTCCAACCTCTCTGTTCCAGGGGTCTTTAATATTCTTAACCTTTCTTACAATTTATTTTCTGTGGGACAATTAGCTGAGTTAGGTTACCGCGTTATATTTGATTATTCTGAATGTATTGTGCAGGATCCGATGACGGGATAGGAGCTTAGGACCGGTCTCAGAGTTAGACGTATGTTTCCCGTGGACAACCTTCGTCTTCCATTTGTTGCTCCTATTTCTGTTGCTGCAGTTGCTACAGTTTCTTCAATTCCTTCCCTTACACTTTGGCATGCCCGACTTGGTCACGCATCTTCCTTTCATGTACAACAATTGGCTTCTAGAAGTTTGTTAGATTCAGTGTCTACAAAAATTTTTAATTATGTTTCATGTCAGTTAGGAAAACAACCAGCTTTGCCTTTCAATACTAGTAAATCAATATCCACTGATATCTTTGACCTTGTTCATTCTGATGTTTGAGGGCCTTCTTCTGTCTCTAGTGTTGGTGGGTCTCGATATTTTGTTATCTTTGTTGATGATTACTCTCATTATAGCTAGATTTTTAATGTGAAATATCGTTCTAAATTATTACAAGTATATTCTAATTTTGCAAAAATTGTTGAAACTCAGTTTTCCAAACGCATCAAATTTTTTCGATCTGATAATGATCTTGAATACACTCAATATGTTTTCCAAGCTGTTTTGCATTCTTATGACACTGTTAATCAACTAACTTGTCCAGATATCTCTCAACGAAATAGTAAAACCAAACAAAAACTTCATCATATTCTTGACACTGTTCGTGCTCTCCTTCTCTCTGCCAAAGTTCCTGCCCCTTTTTAGGGCGAAGCTGCTCTTTATGCTGTTCATGCTATTAATCATATTCCAAGTCCTGTTATCCAAAACCAAACTTCATATGAGCACCTTTTTAGGTCACCTCCAAATTATCGCCATCTTCCCTTCTTCGGTTCTGCTTGTTTCATTCTTCTTCAGCCACATGAGCATAACAAACTTAAGCATCGGTCAAGGCTTTGTTGTTTTCTTGGCTATGACAAAACTCAAAAGGGGTATCAGTGTTATGATCCTATCTCTCATCGTCTTTGTATCTCCCGCAATGTTGTCTTTTGGGAACATCGTCTCTTTGTTGAACTCTCTCACTTCTGTGCCTCCTTATCTTCCTCCTTTGTCTATAATCCTTTTCCAGATGAGGCATATATTCCTTCTGTAGCTACTCTTGATCCTCCTGTAGTTGCTCCTGATTCTCTTGTAGACTTCTCTGTCTAACCACCAGATATCATTGATCTCTTTCCTAGTTCACCCTTTAATGAACAGGTTGAAGATGAACAGGTCGAAAACGAGCTATCCAACCCTAACCCTAATCTTAGGTCCCCTGCTCCTGCTCCGCCTGAAGATCTTGCACAAGACATTCTACCTTGTCAGTTAACTCGGGTAAGATCCATTCCTATACATTTACTTGACTATCATTGTTACACTGCCCTTGCTACAATACACGAGTCTCACACTTATCGTGAGGCTTCCACTGACCATTTATGGCATATTGCAATGAAAGAGGAACTTGATGCATTATCTAAAAACCATACTTGGGATTTGGTGACACTTCCCCCTAGGAAATCTGTGGTTGGTTGTAAGTGGATTTACAAGATTAAGACTCGCTCTGATGGGTCCATTGAGCGCTACAAAGCTCGTCTTGTTACAAAAGGTTTTACACAGGAGTATGGGATTGATTATGAAGAGACTTTTATTCCGGTTTCTCGTATCTCATCTGTTTGTGCCCTCTTAGCTGTTGCTGTTGCGAGTAAATGAGACCTTTTTCAGATAAATGTCAAAAATGCATTCCTTAAGGGGGATTTAAGTGAAGAAGTTTATATGCAACCTCCTGATGGTCTCTCTGTTGACTCAAACAAGGTTTCTCACCTTCAATGTGCACTTTATGGCCTTACACAAGCTCCACAAGCTTGGTTTGCCAAATTCAGCTCTATTATCTCTCGTTTGGGTTACATGACCAGTCATTATGATTCTGCTTTATTTATTCGTCGCACTGACATGACACTATTTTACTTCTCCTGTATGTGGATCATATGATCATAACTGGTGATGACCTCAGTGGCATTCAAGAACTCAAGAATTTTCTCTGTCAGCAGTTTGAGATGAAAGATCTTGGACATATCAATTACTTCTTGGGTCTTGAAATCACTCATTCTACAGATGGACTTTATATTACTCAAGCCAAGTATGCCTCTGAACTCTTGTCTCGAGCTGAACTCACTGATAGCAAGACTGTTGACACTCCAGTTGAGTTTAATGCACATTTAACTCCCTCAATGGGGAAACCATTGTCTAATCCTTCTCTTTACAGACGTGTGGTTGGCAGCCTAGTTTATCTCACTGTCACTCGTCCAGACATTTCCTATGCTATTCACTAGGTGAGCCAGTATCTGTCTGCTTCACGATTGACTCACTATGCTGTTGTTCTGTGCATTCTTCAATACATAAAGAACACTCTCTTCCATAATCTTTTCTACTCTACTCAGTCTCCTCTTATTTTCCATGCATTTTCTGATGTTGATTGGGCAGGAGATCCCACTGATCGCAGGTCTACCACTGGTTATTGCTTTCTTCTTGGTTCATCTCTGATTTCTTAGCGAAGCAAGAAACAAACTTATGTGGCTCGCTTTAGTACTAAAGTAGAATATCGTGCCCTTACTAATACCACATCTGAGCTCCTTTGACTATGATGGCTTCTCAAAGACTTATATGTGTCTACATCCTCTATTACTCCTCTTTATTATGACAACTAGAGTACCATTCATATTACTCATAATGATGTCTACTATGAACGGACTAAACACATCGAAATCGATTGTCATTTTATCTGTTATCATCTTATTCATGGTGCTCTCAAGTTGATCTCAGTCTCCTCTAAAGATTAGTTTGCATATATTTTCACCAAATCACATCCTAAGAGATGCTTTCATACTTTAGTTGATAACCTCAAGTTGGTCTCATATCCACCTTAAGTGTGAGAGAGACTGTTAACGTATATAATATTATAGGCTATAAGCCCAACTAAATTACTTATATAGCATTTCTACTACACATTTGCTTATACTGCAATCACGTGCCTTTATATAAAGGCACTCGTATAAATTCTTTCACTAAAAAATACTATACAATTATTATTTCTAACAAAGCTCAAGGCAGAAGGGAGTTTTGGAGACAAGGATATTGGTGAAGTCCATATCCTGTTAAGGAATTGCTGGACAAATATGTTGCTTCAAACGATGAAATGCACGCAAGTTATAACGTCTGGACGACTCGGGCTGGGAAGTTCAAGGGTGTACTGAACTTTTCGTTTAAGTTTGAAGATGCGGTGGCGGCGGTACCGGGGCCTAGTGTTGCCGCTTCTCCTACTCCTGGTGGGTACCTGTATCCACTCGCGCCAGGCTATGGTGGATACCCATATCCACTCACGCCGGGTTATGGCGGGTATCCGCTCCCGCAGATGCAGCCACAGGAGGAAACTAGCATGGGTAAGAAGTTTGCCAAAAAACTTGGAGCATTTCTTTGTGGGTTTGTCAGAATTGCTGCTGCTGATGCTATTTTTGATAATATATAAGGTTGGAGTTTGATGTACAAGATACTGTCTTTGATTTCGCTTTTGCAGATTTCAGTTTATGTTTTTTTTTTTAAAAGGATTGCTTTTTTTTTTTTTTATAGATGGGAAGCCAATATTGTTAAATTGTATTGTTTATGATTTTTTTAATAGGTTTTGATTTCTAAGGTTGTATTTTTGATGTATAAAATATTGTCTTTGATTACGTTTTTGCAGATTGTTGGTTATGCTTATTTATTATTGATTAGAGGCTATTATTATTAAATGAAGTATGTTTATAATCTTTTAATAGGTTTAATTATAACATTATAAGGTAGAAAAAGGTTTCAATGGTTACTTATAGAACAAGATTTTCCTTTCTTCTCTTTTGTTATTGCTTCTGAATTATATTATAATGTTCTTTGATTACCGTCTTCTAGCTACAAATATAGTTCTTTGAGTTGATGGTGTAGAGGTTTCCTTTAGTTTGTATTGGTTTAGGGTCTTGGAAGATTATTTTGTGTGCAATATTCTTACTGATTCAAAAAAAAAAAAAAAAAAAAAAAAAAAAGAAGGTGTTGAACTTGAAGGTTGTGAAGTTGGATGCTGTGTTATCAGATTTTCTAGAAACAAGAAAGCTAAATATATAAAATTTCTAAAGTGGAAGAAACTTAGAATACCATCATTCTATCCAAACTAGGATTTCAAATGATGGGATTTAAAATCCCTCCATTTGCTAATTTTTATGTAATTAGCAAATTCTTCACAAAAACACACCGTCAGATTTATAAATTATAGTTGCTTGACTTACCATCTACATGTTCCCCAAGTGTTCCATTGTTGATGTATTCAACTAGAATGATTTGCTTGTTTCCATGATCTTGATATCCATATAAGCTTACCAAATTCAAATGCTCAATCATTGACAAGTATTTCATTCTTGAACTTTGATGATAAGTTCTTGTTATCCTTGTTCTGCCACATATTTTCAAGTTATATTATCACACTAACGGTATTGACCTATATTTACTTTTCTAATACATTTTTGTCTCTTAACAACATCAAACCATTAGATTTAAACATGACAATGAGCAAAGTGTGGAATAAAAAATTGAATTCAACCACTTGGTTGGTCATGATAACTGATGAATTTAATAATTCTTTGTCATGCCTGAAATTTTGACATTGCTTAATGAAGTGTTGTTTACATTAATTCAAAGGATGAATTAAATAACAACCTCAAAAGGTTTCTTTCTGGTTTGCATCACATGCTGCCAGATTCAGCTTGCAACAATGAAAAACCAGATTAAGGATTCTGCAAGGATCACACTAACTGATGCAATTTGTATCCAGATTCTGCTATACCTCCTGTCAAATTCATTCACACTTCTTGAACATGAATGTATATTAAGAACATAAAATTTACAATTTCAAATGGAAATTTGTACTTTTTATTATTGTGTCATATAAGGAACCACATTAGTTCTCTTCCTTTGCTACATGATATAGTCCAAGATGTAACTATAATAATTTATAATATATCTTGTTCTCACTTTTATATAGTTACCTTTATTTGAGCCATGGATTGTTTCATGATAATAAATTCATACTTTCTTTATCTACTCCATTTGGCGCTCACATCTATAAATTCACGCCTGATAGTAATTGCACACAATCATAACAATAGTTACAACATTTTATGTGGTTTGCCTGCAATGGAGAGGTTCCATGTCATGGTTGAAATTTAGTTTCTGTAAAATTCACATCATGTGATTGCATCATCTTAATCAAATTTTTGGTCATCCTTTCCTCACATGCGTCCGCCATTGGCTTTCCGTGAATGCATTTCTTTTGTTGTTCTATCCTTTTCCACTTTACATAAGAAATTATTGGATCAAGGGAAGTAAGCAAAATTTGCTTTAAGATACAGTTGAAGATTGCTGCCCTGCAGCTCCCTTGAATTGAAGGTCATAAGGTTAGTTGATGCTTGTTCAAGTGAGCATTTTGATTGCAATCTCAACAACACACATACACACACCAAAAAAAAACAGCGTCTTTATCTCATCAAAGTAGTGAGATGCATTAAGGTACCATGGAATTACATGAACAGGGTAGTTTAATAAGTAGAGAAACATGGCCTTCATACCTCACATAGATATGCATGTAGTTATGAATATAAATATGTAAACATTACTTGTGCTCTTGGTAAGCTGGAAAAATGCCATTAAGCAAAAAGAGATCTCAACTACAGTTAGATTTCATTGGGTTTCCTCTCGACTACATGATGTTTAATTGATGAATTTTTTCAAATTCCTTTGCATCTTGCCTAAATATTGGTTATATGGCCTGTTTTTGGCCCAATTCATTGGCTGGATCAGGTTACAATATTTGTGTAAACATTTCATTCTTTTTCTAGATTACATATTTATTGATCAGTAATGTACTATAGTTGTAACAAATTGTGTTGCAGCTTGCTGCATCATAGTTAATTTATGGTTCATAATTACAAATATGTTCCAACTGACCTCTGCTTGTAAATTGTCCATTGGTTGCTTTCTATTCAAAAGTAAAATTATTGGATGATCTTATTAGTTGAAGATCCCATTAGTTCTTTACAAATTTATCTAATTTGTTGTGGCTTGCTGCATCATAGTTCAATTGATGGCTAAAATTACACATGTTCCAACTGACCTATAGTTGTAAATTGTCCACAGGCTGCTTTCTATTATAAAAAAAAAAGAAAAAAAAAAACCCGTTATTGGATGATCTTATCAATTGAAGAAGTTCTTTACAAATTTATCCCCATGTCCAACCAACATATCTTTTTCTTTTAATTCTCCATCCTTATCTTTTCAAGTCCATCTACCAAACAAAACTTTAGGTTTGATTTCTCTCTCTCTCTCTCTCTCTCTCTCTCTCTCTCTCATAAAAGTAACATAGCAACTCCAAGATATCACCTGCTAATTAGAAAGAACAATAATTATAACAATTCTTGGGATATCCAAGATCATGAACTTTCTTGGTATGTGATCAATTATTGATCTTTCCACCTTGGTAGGTTTGGATTTATAGTGATTGTCCAACTTTTCTTTTTCAACTTTTTTATGTCATTGGCCATCCAGAGGCCGTTAAAATCAGTTGAGATGACTAGATCATTGATTTGGGAGCATAATATCTGCTATAGATAGCTGCATGATTTTTTCCCCCCTTAAATTAACTAATTGAATAAAATTAACAATAACTTTTCTCTAGTGCTGCAGGATGTTACCTTCTCGTATCACATACATGGTTTGGAGAAGTCACATATTCTGTGGCAATCATTTGTGTTAAACTTTGTGCAGAGGCAAACTTTGCATGAAAGCTTCCGGAGTCAATGGTTGGTACAAATCTGCATTCTATGAATGAAGAGAAATTGCCTTCAAGAGCTTATAATGAAGAAGCATGAAAGATTGGTGATTACCTTGACATACTAAGCCTTACTAGAGTATTCGTGTATGGTGCCCGAAGCAAATAAGATGATTACACTATTATCAAAGGTATGTCATTTCTGGAGAATTCGAAAGGTTATAATCTCCTTAAGGTATGTCATTTCTGGAGAAATCGAAAGGTTATAATCTCCTTATAATACTACCTTTCTGTCTAAGAGAAAAAGGAAATTGTGACAAGTTGACCAAGTAATAGTTGTAGTGTTCATTTGGGTTAGCTGTTTGAAAACGTGTATTTTAAAAAACTGTGATTTTAAAATACGGGTTTTAAAAGTGGTGTTTTTGTCAACTGAGCGTTTGAATAACATTGGTGTAAAATTGCTGTTTTGGGTGCAAATTACCAAAATGGACTTAACTATTTTGTTAAGGTTATCTTGTCATTTTTTTAAATGAATAATAATAATACTAATAATAAGAGAGAATACATTACAATGAATAAAAAAAAATGCATTAAATTGTTCAAAACCCACAATATCCATTCTAACTCCAAAATAGAATTAATAAAAATATTGTTTACAACCCGCAAATAAAATGAGCTCTGTTGTCACGAATAAATTACATCTTCTCATCATGCGTAGTCTCCACAAATAAATTTCTTCCCCCTTGTAAGGTGTCAAATATCCTTTCATTAAGGGTTATCCACCATCAACCAAATAATATTTTTGTAGGTAGAAAAGGGGAAAAAACTAATGAGATATGCATAAACAATATCTATTCATATTCAAGATATAATATAATATATATCTTATTGTGGTTTTGGAAAGTTCACAGATTGTCCATGTATAGCATCCAAGAAAATGCATGTATCATGTGCTGCACATACTGTTCTAGCTATAACAAATGTGCTGCAGAATGGGTTGCTGCTCTACAAGAGCATATTGGTCAAGACTCTCCCTTAAAACCAATGATACTCATCCATGTTCACAGTAGTCCCTTGGCTGGTCACTCTAGTTACTTGAAATCCTTGCACAGAGCCAAACAAAATTTCTATTGGGAGGACATGAAAAAGGATTTAAACAGGCAATCAACGAGTGCGAAGTCTGTCATAGGGTCAAAACTGAGACCTCTACTCCCGCTGGATTATCACAGCCCTTGCCTATTCCAATTATGCCTTGGACAGATATCAGCATGGATTTCATTGATGGACTACCAAAGTCACAGGATCATATGTTGTTCTTGTGGTAGTTGACAGACTCACCAAGTATTTGCACTTCATTTCCTTTGCACATCCGTATTTTGCAGCCTAAGCATCGTCTCTATTCATGCAGCATGTGTTCAACTTGCATGTTGTGCCATCCACAGTTGTGAGTGACAGGGATGCAGTGTTCACAACAGCATTTTGGGATGAGTTTTTTTGGCTGTAGGGTACTGCTTTAGCAATGTCTTCCTCATATCACCCCCAAACAAATCACCAAACAGAAGTTGATAATAAGAGTTGGAGCAGTACTTAAGGCTTTTGCTTGTGACAGATCTAAGAGGCGGGCAGAATGGTTGGTTTTGGTTCAAAAACTTACATACAACTACCAACTCCATTTGAAGCATTGTATGGGTTCCCTTGTCCAGGGTTGGTAGACTACATTCCTGGCAATAACCTAGAAGTTGTGGACTCATATTTGAAGAATAGAGAGTAGGTTCTAGCTGTTCTTAAGCCACATAATCTAGCGGCTTCACAAGAAAGGATGAAGCTGCAAGAAGACATGACAGGACCTTTGCTGTGGGTGATTGGGTGTATTGGAGGTTGCAGCCATACAAATAGAAATCGTTCGGTGTAAAAGGGCATTGGAAGCTATCCCCAAGGTATATGACCTTCTTAGATCATTCTACGAACTGCGGAAGTGGCTTGTAAGCTTGACTTCCCACAAGATTCATGGATTCATCTTGTATTCCATGAATCTTGCCTCAAGCCAGTTGGGACATAACACTATCCATTCCTACTTTGCCTCCTGTGGACAATGGAGGTCAGCTCTCTCCTGAACTGGTGGTTGTTTTGCAAGAGCGACCATATAGTTAAGGAATAGTGGCTACTTAGGTGTTGGTGCAGTGGCTGGGAGGGTCCACAGTTGATGCTACTTGGGAGGTTATTTACAAGCTACAGAACCAGTTCCCACACCTTGTGGGAAGGGTGTTTTGAAGGGGGAGGGTATGTTAAGAACCTCAATATCAGCTATGATTGTGCTTGTTGCCTGCCCTGCAGTGTATTTGTTCCTGTGTGCTTGATTCCTGCAGTTTGCTGCCTCTTCCTTTGCTGTTAGTTGTTGTGCTGCTGTATGCTACTTCCTATGCTGCCCAACAGTGTTAGCAGATCTGAAGATGGTATACTAGGTTTAGATAAGTGCACCTGTGCAGGTTTATGCAAGTTTCAAAGTGTGCAAGTGCTGCTTTGAGATGAGAATGCATTTAACTAGTTAGTTAATTTTCCCATGTGTATAGTTGGAGTAGCATGTGCTTAATTAGAGATAGTTAGGGTGTTAGTAAGCTGTTAGATGCCGGATGGCAGTTAGTTAGAGAAGAGGTTAGGGAAATTCTTGGCTTGTACTTGAGAAGCCTTGGTATATAATGGTGCTATTCATTGTAATCAAGGCATCATATAAATATTTAGATGACTGTTCTTGAATAAGTTCTCAAAAGTCAAAGACAATTGAAAAAAAAAAGCCATAGAACATCATTTTAAACCCCTACTTTGCATCATCGGCACCCTTGGCGTGATAGTCACTCTATAAATATAAGTACTTGTGGGATGTGGAGGGTAAGAGTCGGGGTTTAAGTCTCTAGGAGGGAGCTTCACACATATATACACTTAGATTAAACTTGAGTAAAATTTCTATCTTATAAAAAAAATAAAAAAAAAATCCCTAATTTGTCAAAAATGAATTCAAAACAAGTATAATAATCCTTGATCAATCTGGAAAATAAATAAATGAAATCAAATTAAACCACAGGTACTAGAAATCAAAGCACAAGAACACGATCTAGGTTCTAGAAACATAAAAAAATGCATTTGGTTCTCAGGAAAATGAAAGAGAAAACATAAAGAAAATGCTCTGAAGCCTAAAAATTGTAGTGCCTTCCTTGAGCAATTGCAGCTTTATGAGGTAATCATTCTTACCTTCTGGCGCTACTAGTGAAACAGGAGGAAAAGTTATTGAACTTAGAAGTTACATAAACTAGCTACAAAATTATCACAAATAAGATATAAATGCTTCAATTTTCAACTGTGGATAGATCCAACAGAAAAGTTTTTGCAGTATACCCACACAGGAGACCCTGTAGAGGTGGCATTTGATGAGAAAGAATTCAAGGTATGGTAATCCAAGCCTTTTGGAACCTAAAATCTTACTGAACTTCTATTGAATTTGAGTCAGAAATTGACCTTGCAAAGCCTTAGATCAACTGATGAAATATTGACTTAGAGATATCATCTCAAGTGTTAGTTTTCTTATATGATGCCTTCAGCTTCCTGTTAGACTTCTGCCTGTGTCAGGGCTTCCGGCATTGTGCTGTATGATTTATATTTTTTATTCAAAGATGGCCCAAAAAAATGTGTGTGTGTGTGTGTGTGTATAAGACTGAAGGCCAAAATTAAATTTAATAATTTTTATTATAGAAGGATCTAAATATAACTACAAGTTGAGGTGTCCTTAACATGTAACCGATCCCAATATCTTAAGGATTAATGTAATCTTAAAGTTTTGGGATTAAGGCATTTCTGTGGTTGTTAATAAGTTACTACTGAATTTTGTAGCACTCTAGTTTTTGTTTATCTTGAAATCTGACTGTCTTCTTTGCTTATTATCAACCATCAAGTCTGTGAAGTTGACTTTCACCTGCATTTTGAAAAGGTTGGAGAGTAAGATATAATTATGCCACCCCCAAAAGAGATTAAACAAAGTGTTCCTCATCTAATAAACTTCAAGGTCAAATGCTAGCTTCAGCTTGCAAGTACAGTATTTTGTGGGCTCTCAGGACTTTAGCCCATTTTGTGGAGAAGAGTGCAAAGAAGGTGAGGTGGAATGCTAAATGAAAAATTACTCTATCAAAGCACTACATGGAAATATCTCATGGTCTCTCATGAGGTTTCTTCTTTTATACATATTTATTGATTAGCTTTAATGACAAGTCACAAATAGACCCCTTTGCAACTTGGTATTGGTTGGACTTACTTGAAAGTTCATATAAATCAAACATCATGTTTACAATGAGTTTGATAGAACATATTGCTCAAGACAGAAGTGAGAAGAGTCAATTTGGAGTTTGTACAAGTTTATGCATTGGTGATAAATAGATTTTTAATAGAATTGGAAAGGAAGTTGTATCATTTGAGTAGTTTTGACTCAATGCAATTGTATCACATCAGAAATCCATATTTATGGTCATCAATGCATCTCAGCACTGTCCATGCTTTAATTTATTAGGTGTGATCATCTGGCTGCCCATCTCTTATTCTATTATTCCATTAACCAATTTGATAATCAGCAAGTTGCAAATGAATTGCCACAAGGAAGTATTTTATACTTCAAATCTTAGGATCAATTAACTAGTTGTCTTGATGTTATTGCACAATCCATAGAAAAACAGTACTGTAACCAAATGTGATGGATTTCGTCTGTCTTGCTTACCATTTTGGATTAAAGTATTGTGCTACCTAAAATCTGACTTATATCTTGAAAAACATGTATCCTGGAAACAGGCTTATTTCATGGCACCTATATTCAGTTTAGATGATGGGTCCAGCTCAAACTTTGATGCTACACTTGTACTTGCACCCATGCTACCACAACACTTGGCCAGGATGAGCATGGGACAGAGATAGTTTTAAAACTCCTAAACTCGACATGAAATGAAAGTGTAGACCAAATGTTTCTGAGCATCCATCTGATCACACCAGAATTTGGTCTGAACTTTCTGGTATCTATTCATTTATTTCAAATTTTCTATGGTGATAAGGGAATATGTTCTGCATTCAAGCTCTTGGTGACTGATGTGCAGGAAGCGCAGCATAAACTGGTAGTGATACTGAAGAAAGGCAGGTTCAAGGGGAAAGAAATCTGGATGCCATTGAACAGAGGGAAATCAGAGGATTAGCACAATGAAAATTTCAAAGCTGCATCCGATAGGGGAAATGAGCCTACAGATTATAATATGTATCCTAATTCTTTCTGTCTTCTTCAGTATGCTATCAATTCAAGTTTTTATGTATCAGATCTTCAGCCTTAAATCTGTTGTCTGTTTTTTCTTTACTATTTTTGGTAAGCTATACATGATCCCCCATGAGGTCACCTTCCATCCACTCTTGTGGAAATAGGAAGGGCCATTTGAACAAAATCTCATTGGCCAGACTTATCATAGTATGCTGTACACTGCAGCGTTCTTCAACAGTTTGGATTCATCTTTCAGGAACAAAGCCATTGCTGAATGCTGAAATAATGTATAGTGTTCTGTGCTATTCAATAACTACGAGAGTGCTAAGTCTGTCTCTTTAGCTCTTCTGGCCAAGTGGCAGTAGGGTCAGCAAAGTAGCTACGTAGCATAATAGCTCTTACCAAACAAACCGAACTGACCCAAGATCTTAAAAATTTTACTAGGTACTAAAGAGAAAATACTTCTAGCATATGTCCTTGACACGTATTGACCAGTAATTATAATTGGATTCTCTTGACTAGGTTATATCAGCTACCAACCGTTTGGGGTCTTTTGCTCACTTGCCTAGTGTCAAAAATTGATTGGGCTTCCTTCATGTCCCATGTTTAGTTGGAGGAGCTGAATCCACTACTCGTTCACACAACTGATAAGGAAGGCGAACTTGCCAAAGAGGAAAGAAAAAGCTTGCCAAACAATCCTCACAACTTCAGAGAATTAGATATTAGCCTAAAAAAGAAAAATATAGGGGTAAGAGTTAAAAGGAGAAAGGGACGCTCCTGCTAGTGTAATTAAGAACTCATAATTTTAATTTAATATACCAGGAAACATAAGTGAATAAGTTTTTCCAAGTGTGAGTGTGTGGGCTGTATTTTATGGTTTGAAGTTAATCTCATCCCCCACCCTCATGTTGGAGTCCTTGTTTTTATAATGATGTTGGAGTCACTCAAAAACCTACTTAATGGGAGGAAAGTTATAAAACTATTGAGTATTAGCAATCATGGCATTTTGCTATCTGTTGGTTTTTCTCTAGGAATAGCAACCTAGTTGACTGTGCGCCATTAAAAATGCATTCCCCAAAAGGAAAACTGCCTTCTCAATTTTCTAACTTTAAGGGATCATGGTAATCTTGCATTAATGGTGATTGTTTCTTACCTGGTGGAAAGGAAATGTAGTGTCGGGTAAGAATTATTACACAGCTAGTATGCTTTGTTTTACGCATGGCATCAATTATGGATCCAATAATTTTGGGCCATATTTAGTACCATATGACACTGTCTGGTGCAGTACAGTTTAACCAATTCTCATAAATATTACAAATATATACTAAATATATTTATTATCTAATATATTATATATAGTAAATATATTTAATCTATGCTAAATATATATTAAATATATATTTAATATATCTACTATATCTATATGTTAAATATTAAAAAAAAATTATATTATATATAAAACAAAATTTATATACTAATAGGTGTAGTGAGGGGCAATTTTTTTGTGGTTTTCTGAAAACCTTAAAACTGTGTGGTGTGGTTTTAATATATATTTAGTCAATTTGAAACACATAGTTCATATAATATATATTTAATAATATTTAATATAATTATAAAATATATATATATATATGCGTGTGTGTGTGTGTGCGCGCATATGTGGTGCAATGCAATGCGGTTTTGCACTATTTTCTTAGCACTAAACTGCAAATTGTATTGCACCACACAGTGCAATTTGGTTTTTTTTTTTTTTTTTTTACCTCCACCTACTGTACGGTTACTCTATTTTTAGGGCATTTTGGTCAATTTAAGTGTGGTCATGCAATCTAAGTGGTTTTGTGAACATCCCTACTCTTAAGTGTTCCAAGCTCATTTGTGAGATTTTTTAGTGTCCAAGAAGACGTGGAATGACCATTTTTGCCGTCCAATCTACCTCTCCTTTTTATTTTCCTTCTCTGGCTCCTCTTTTGTGTGGGCTTTGTCCACAAAATATAGAAAGAATTTATTTAATCTTATCTTTTGATTTAGGCTGCATTTGGTTGAATGTAAAATATTTTCCGAGTGTAAAATATTTTCAGGTGAAAATGTTTTCGGAAAAGAAAAATATTTTCAAGTGTTTGGCTGTATTATGAAAATTGTTTTAGAAAATATTTTCATATGTTTGGTTACATTCTAAAAATGTTATTTTTCTACTAGTTTCTCACATTTTCTCAGCATCCAAACAAATTTTATAATAGAAAATTTCAATATATAAACTTAAAAAAACAAAAATCAAAACAAAATCATTCGTTAAACTCAAACAATTCGGTCAAACTGAGAGAAGGAGGGAGAGAGAGTGATCAAAAATTGAAGGAAAGGGACAGGTAGATCGAGAAAGAGAGAGATCGATCATTGGTGGGTCATGGGCGACGATCTTGGCGGCATGATCTCAGCATGATCTCGGATTGGCGTCTGCGTGAGAGAAGAGAAGAAAAGGGAGATGGGTTTGAAAGGATGTGGATCGGGTATTGTAAAGGTGAGATGGGCTTCGCCGGCGTGAGGGGAGACATCGAACCAACGTTTGCGTGTTTCGATCTAGAGGGCGGCAGCGTGATCTTGGCGATGCGATCCGGGGTGCAATCTCGGTGGCGTGATCTCGGCGGTGCTGCGGTGCGACGAGACCGATGCGATCTAGGGTTGGGGCAGTGGTGCGATCTGGGGCGGTGGTGTGATCTGGTACGATCTAGCTCACTCTCTCTACTCTCTCTTCTTGCTCTTTCTCTCTCTCTCTTCGGGTGTCTGAGTCCAAAAATCATTTGAAGGAAAAATACAAGTGTAAATGATTTTACACTTCAAGGTTTGATATTTTACGGTCAACGGAAATCATTTTCCGTTTGACTGAATTTTCCGGCCAACTCAAACACATCCCGTGGTGTAAAATATTTTTCGGATTCCATTTACTGCCGAAACAAACGCACCCTTAGTTGCAGACCCTTGCTTGGTTAGTATTAATTCTACAGGCCCAAGTTAGGCACTATTTTTAAGTGCATCTACTTTTGGTTAAAAGTTTTTTTTTTTTTTTTTTTTTAATAGCATAGTATACTTTATTTATGAAAAATCATGTTGTACAGTGGGGAAAAGAAAAGAAAGTCATTCTTTTAACCAAACAATGACCTCATTTTTCTCTTTTGCAGTACTAGCCAAAGTTGAGATAGCACAATTACATCGTAAAAGTATATTGCGAAAAGAAATTATAAAAAATAAAAATAAAAAACCCATCAATCTCAACTAAAAATATAGCTTTTTTTTTTTTACACGCATTTAATACTAAAAACTACTATATATTAAAAGTATCTTTGATGTTCTTCAGTGCTGACTTTGTGGGCAACCTGGGCCGAATTTTTGGATTTTTGGCTTGATTTATTGTTGAGCCTTTTTGTCCATGTCAGTAAGTTTTGGGCTTGCCCATCTCCTCCTGTTGGCCTGATCTCTTTGTATGGGCACGATCGCAGGCTGAGTTCTTTGAGCTGCATTTCTGGGCTGTACGTGGATTTGAATTTGCTGGAATATGAAGCTTGTGGGCCTTGTCATCTAACAACACCCTATAGAAAAGGATCATATTGAGAACCCCGAGGATAGCAAGAGAGCTAGTAGTTTTACATATATTTCTACATCTAGAATCGGTTGCTTTCAAATGGGCCAGTTTCACAACATCATCTTAGTAACTAGGTAGATGCTGAGATGATGATGGGGATGAGAATGAACTGTTTCTTCTGTCAACACCACTGTGCCATAGTCTATATATGAGGAACGGTGGCCGTGATAATTCTGTGTCTTAAAGACGAGCTGCATTTTGTCCCCTTCTAAACTTCTTGTCCACACTCAGGTTTTACACTGAATGCAATCCAATACAAGGTAGATCCTACATCAAACATCTGAGAAGGCAGTTGAATATGTGTTGTTTCTGAATAATCTCTAGTGTTTTCATTATAGAATAAATCTTATGCATCAGTATAATTAGAGAGTAAAACTAGCTAAAGGGGTTCACAATGTTGCAAATTAACAGTATACATTTAAGGAAGTGATAGCAAGCTAAGTAAACATATATATGGGCCAGATTTATTCATTTTGTAAGTTTTGCAGCATGCTAAATTGTGTGTCTTACTCTTTAATGAAATGCAGCCAGGAAATTTTCCAAATAGTGGATTTTTATTTTTTTTCTAAGCATAAGTAGTGGATAAATACTGTACCAAAAAGCCAATCTTCTAGATGTAATGGGACTGGTAGGTGGCTGAAAGAAAAGAACTCACGGGGGGTGATCCATCACGATCATGCTGTTGTTTCTTGTTATAATCATGTGAATCGAATCACAGTATTGATGATACATTGATAATAATTTTATACCTAGCTCAATCATGTTATCTTGTAGTGAAATATTCATGTCTTAATTTCGTTTTCACATCAAAGTACTGTCAACCTTTGTTCACTGTAATAGCTAACATTCACTTACTATTTGTCGAAAGATATTGGATAATCATGATAGTTTTAACACGTATAAAGGTTAAAGGTATTACAGAAATTACAAGGAATAATTATCAATTTTACCTTTTAGTATTTCCCTTTAAGCTCATGATGGTTGCAAATCCGTACATGAAACACTCAAATTACTTTTTATTAAACTATAGTTTAGTCCTTTAAAAGGTGGATTATTTTAAGGGCCATATTGGATAGGGGGAGACCTCATGATCATAAGCTTCAACCCCAAATTACATTTAATCAGTCAATCCTGAACAGAATGATGAGTACTTTTTTCCCAGGCAATAATCAGGTTACAATGAGTTTTTTCTTTTAGCCATTAAATAAGTTGGATCAATGAATTTTGTTGATTCTAAAGTGGAGAAAATCTACAAGTAGGACCTGTCATCATCTCGTTGATGCCCTAGACAGTCAGGATTTTCTGTGCTCTCTCTCTCTCTCTCTCTCTCTCTCTCTGTGATAGGATCTAATTCTTGACTCTTTCACATTCGTAGTTAGCATGATCCCTCAACAATGCTTACATGCCAGGATGTCTTAGAACCGTGTCATTTATATATTATCCAAATTTGATTCATTCTTTAAGAGTAGGTGTACATGTATTGGTTCAACGATGCCGCCCTACCCCGAAGGAAAGGAGGAAAACTAAAATAATTAAAACCCTCACCTAGGCCAACAATTAATTGAGCACTTTTTCTTTCTTCTTCTGAAGGAGTTGATACAAATTAAATATAGTTTTAGGTTTATATTCCCCTTTGATCCATGTCAATCACATTTTGATCCATGTCAATCACATATATTCTTCTTCTCTTTTATTTTTTAATAAACAGATAAAACTTTGATTGAAGAGAAGGAAAAAATACATCAGGAAGGGATGGCAGATTTAAGTACATGACTCATGCATCTAATACTCTATAAAAATCTGATATGTTTTTCCTTTTCTTTATAAGTTTTGTCTAGGTAAATTGAGGAAGAAAATAAATAGATAAAGATCTCATAAGAGAATTCTCATCCACTTATGAAAAAAAAAAAAAATTCTCTCACCAAATAGCTACTTCATTTATTTTACACTAGTTTGTAACCCCATACATATGCATAAATATACTTAAAAGATATACATTAAGATGCATAGTATAATTCTTATATATATAATTTAAATATTATTGATAGTCATTCTTATATTTTTTTTTTTTTAAATCTCTAAAAAGTCTTGTAAAAAAATTATTAGGTAGAAAATGTAAATTGTCCATTTTTTTAAAATAAAATAAAAATTTTTTTCTATTCATTAATTCTAGAATCTTTGGTTTTTATTCGTAATAACTCACTTGGATAGATATTTATGATGTGACTCCACATTTGACTCCAAAATTAAGAAATAAAACTCTCTCTAAAAATAAATAATTTAGGACTCATGGCACAAAATTGGACTTTAATTATAGAATCTAATTAAATTTTCTCTAAGTTTTGCCTATTAATATATATATATATATATATATATATATAATCACTCTTACAACACATCATATATCTCATTCTTTATTTTATAATACACCATATTAAAATAATATAATATTTTATACCTAACACAGGTCGTGTGTTTGAGGGTGACGGAGAAAATAAAAAAAGGATAATGCGCGTTAGAGAGAGAGACAGGGTGAAAGAGAAAGAATAAAAATAAAAAAAAATAAAAAAAATGCATATTGTATCAATGTTTAAAATTGTTATAGGAATGCAAGACTGGATGTAAAGCTCATTTTGTTGTTGTTGTTGTTTTTTTTCTTTTTTTCTTTTTTTCTTTTTTTTTTTTTTAATGAAAGTCCTTATGTATTTTGCATTTCATTTGGTTTTAAAGGACCGGATGAGAGTGCTCTATCTATAAGGTTCAACCCCAACTTTTAAGCCCTAGAAATTTCATACTAATTGATATAGAAGTTAAAAAAATGCTAACAAACAATTATGACAAAACATTGTCATCACTCCCTAGACTTCAATTGTAGAATCTAATTAAATTTTCTCTAAACTTTGCCTATCAATATATAGATATATATAGTCACTCTTACAGCACATCATACATCTCATTTATTTTATAATACACCACATTAAAATAATACAATATTTTATACCTAACACAGGTCGTGTGTTTGAGGGTGACAGAGAAAATAAAAAAAGGATAATGCGCATTAATTTGAGAGAGAGACTGGGTGAAAGAAAAAGAAAAAAAAAAATGCATACTATAGCAATGTTTAAAATTGTTATAGGAATGCAAGACTCAATGTAAAGCTCATTTTTTTGTTGTTGTTGTTGTTGGTTTTATTTTTTTTTTTTTAATGATAATCCTTATGTATTTTGCATTTCATTTGGTTTTAAAGGACCAGATGAGCTCTATCTATGAGGTTCAAACCCAACTTTCAAGCCCTAGAAATTTCATACTAAATGATATAGAAGTTAAAAAAATGCTAACAAACAATTATGACAAAACATTGTCATAATTATGACAAAACATTGTCATCACTCCTTGGGCATTACATCATAGGTTCTCAATCAAAATCATCCACTTATGGAGGGGGAAAAAAAAGCATTTTGTCTCACCAAATAGCTACTTCATTTATTTTACATAAGCACTCTTACAACACATCATACATCTCATTCTTTATTTTATAATACACCACATTAAAATAATATAATATTTTATACCTAACACAGGTCGTGTGTTTGAGAGTGACGAAGAAAATAAAAAAATGATAATGCGCATTTGAGAGAGAGACTAGGTGAAAGAGAAAGAATAAAAAAAGAAAAAGAAAAAAATGCTTACTGTAGCAATGTTAAAAATTGTTACAAGAATGCAGGATTGGATGTAAAGCTCATTTTGTTGTTGTTTTTATTATTATTTAATGAAAATCCTTATGTATTTTGCATTTCATTTGGTTTTAAAGGACCGGATGAGAGTGCTCTATCTATAAGGTTCAATCCCAACTTTCAAGCCCTAGAAATTTCATACTATATGATATAGAAGTTAAAACAATTATGACAAAACATTGTCATCACTCCTTAGGCATTACACCATAGGTTCTCGAATCAAAATCATCCATTTATGGGGAAAAAAAATCATTTTGTCTCACCAAATAGCTACTTCATTTATTTTACATAACTACTCTTACAACACACCATGCATCTCATTTTTTATTTTATAATACACCACATTAAAATAATATAGTATTTTATACCTAACATAGGTTGTGTGTTTGACAGTGAGGGAGAAAAAAAAATGATAATACGCGTTTGAGAGAGAGAGACTGCGTGAAAGAGAAAAAATTAAAAATTAAAAAAAAATGCATATTATAGCAATGTTTAAAATTGTTACAGGAATGCAAGACTAGATGCATGTAAAGCTCATTTTGTCGTTTTTTTTTATGAAAATTTTTACGTATTTTGCATTTCATTTGGTTTTAAAAGGACCGGATGAGAGTGCTCTATCTATAAGGTTCAACCCCAACTTTCAAGCCCTAGAAATTTCATACTAAATGATATAGAAGTTAAAAAAAAAATGCTAACAAACAATTATGATATAACAAAACATTGTCATCACTCCTTGGGCATTATACCATAGGTTCTCCAATCAAAATTAACTATGTAGCTATATTGGTTAATAATCACACGCCTAAATATAATTGTCGAGGTAGTGCATTGATCAATGTTGCCACATGATTAAATTTAATTGGAAAATCTATACAATATCTAAGTAACTATGCCTATGTTTTGTGATGATGATTAATGACTGTGATTCATATGAATCATGATAGTTTTAACACGTATAAAGGTTAAAGGTATTACAGAAATTACTAAGAATAATTATCAATTTTAATTACCTTTTAGTATTTTCCTTTAAACTCATGATGGTTGCAAATCCATATATACATGAAAAACTCAATCGCTCTTTATTAAACTATAGTTTAGACCTTTAAAAGGTGGATTATTTTAAGGATCATATTGGCTAGGGGAAGAACTCATGCTCATAAGCTTCAACCCCAAATTACATTTGATCAGTTAATCCTGAAAATATTGATAATTACTTTTTTCCCTAGAAATGGGGTTAAAATGAGTTTTTTTTTTTTTTTTTAAATTTATTTTAGCCATTAAATAAGTTGGATCATTGAATTTTGCTGATTCTAAAGTGCAGAAAATCTACAAGTAGGACCTGTCATTTCGTTAATGCCCAAGACAGTCAGGATTTTCTGTGCAATCTCTCTCTCTTTCTGATAGGATCTAATATATTCTTTGCTCTTTTCACATTCGTGGTTAGCATGATCCCTCAACAATGCTTACATGCCAGGATGTCTTAGACCGGTGTCATTTGTTTCATTTATATATTATCCAAGTTTGATTGATTCTTTAGAGTAGGTGTGTATTGGTTCAACTATGCCGCCCTATCCCCTAGGAAAGGAGGAAAAACCCTCACCTAGCTAGGCCAACAATTATTTGAGCACTTTTTCTTTCTTATTCTGAAGGAGTTGATGCAAATTAAATATAGCTTTAGGTTTATATTCCCCTTTGATCCATATCAATGACATATATTCTTCTTCTTCTTTTTATAACCAGATAAAACTTTTATTGAAGAGAAGAAAAAAGTATACCAGGTTGGGATGACACGCAATCATTTTTTTTTTTCTTCCTATTTATGTACATGATTCATGCATCTAATGAATCCGTACTCTTTAACAATCTGATATGTTTTTCTTTTTCTTTCTAAATGTTGTCTAAGTAGATTGAGGAAGATAAGAAAAAAGAAAAGAAAAGAAAAGAAATAGATAAAGATTGAGGAAGAAAAGAAATAGATAAAAAACTCATAAGTGCATTTAGATCCGCTTATGCAAAAAAATTCATTTTGTCTCACAAAATATCTATTTTATTTATTTTACATAACCACTTTTAGAACACACATCATATATCTCATTCTTTATTTTATAATACACCACATTAAAATAATATAATATTGTATACCTAACACAGGTCGTGTGTTTGTTTGAGAGTGACGGAGAGAATAAAAAAGGATAATATGCGTTTGAGAGAGAGACTGAGAAGAGAAAAAGAAAAAATGCATTATATAGCAATGTTTGAAATTGTTATAGGAATGCAGAATTGGATGTATAGCTCATTTTGTTGTAAATCCTTATGTATTTTGCATTTCATTTGATTTTAAAAGACCAGATGAGAATGCTCTATCTATAGGTTCAACCCCAACTTTTAAGCCCTAAAAATTTAATATTAAGTGATTTTTTTTTTTTTTTTGGTGAAACAAACACACACACACAAGGGAGAGAGAAAGAGATTCTAACACAAAAGCACACCACAACTCCACTCAAAAACACTAACAAACAATTATAACAAAAGATTGTCATCAATCCTTGGGCATTATACCAAAGGTTCTCCAATCAAAATAACTATATATTGGTTAATAATCACAAGTTTGAATATAATTGTCGAGGTAGTGCATTGATCAATGTTGCCACATGATTAAATTTAATTGGCAAACTTATACAATACTTAAGTAACTATACGTAAGTTTTGTGATGATGATTAATTATTGTGATTGATATCAACAACAAAAAAATCTTAATTATTTTTATGTCTTGTATTTTTTATGAAAAAATAGTAAAATTAACCTAGTAAAATTTGTAATTCCTCAATCATCACTTACAGTGTGTTTATTTGAAGGTGAAATAGGGTGAATGGAAAACTTTAGAGAGAAAATGTGTGTTTGGTTGGGTGGGGAGGAAGGAAAATAAATTGTGAGGTCCTAGTGTTTTCTCCCCAAGCCCACCAAAAAATTTTCTCCCTAAAATGAAGAAAAAACTAAAGGAAAAAAATAAGGCTGCTTTATGGACAAAAATGCCTTTATGCACTTGCATATGGGCTTTGTCTATACATTGCTCTTCTTCACTTCTTTTTTTCTTCTTCCTGGACGTTGCCTCCTTTTTTTTTTTTTTCCCCTTCCTCCTGGATGTTGCCTTTTTTTTTTTTTTTTCTCCTTCCTCCTAGACATTGCCTCCTCTCCTTCTTTTTTTTTTTTTTTTTTTTTTTCTTTCTCTCATTGCCTCTTCTTTCCTTTTTTTCTTTTGATTTAAGTGTACGTTGCTCATATTCTTTTGTATTTTTTTTTTCTGATTGTTTGTCACTTTTTTTGTTTTAATTGTACATCATTTTTAATAAGAGTACATGAGTAAATTTATACAAACTCACTTTTTTCATCCCTCCACTTTTTCATTCTCAACCAAACAAAAACGAGGGAAATTAAAATCTTTTCTATCATCCTACTTTTCCATCTTTCCACAATTTTTTATCCTCCCATTTTTCCACCCCTCCAATCAAACCAACCCTTAAAATTAGAGAAGTTTAAAATAATCACTAAAGACAAGTTAACAATGTTCTTTTTTATACGAAATAGTTATGCTATATATCATTTTCTCGTTTTGTTTAAAATTTCCATGTTCATGCACCAAATACAAGCAATACTAAAAAAAAAAAATATTTTCACAATTTATTAAATGGTAAGTTACAATTGAAGTAACACCATTTTTGTACAAAACTCCAATTAATACCAATTGAATATGCACAAATCACACCGTACTAGTTAGGCAAGTGTGAAATTTCTCGTGACTTTAGCCTTTTACACCAAACATATGGAAGTTGCTACAACCAATTAAAAAAATAAAAATAAAATTGCAAGTTGCAATCATCGATCACGAGCCCAAAGAATGTTATGTTGTTCATAGCTTGTTAATAATAGGCATAAATTAAATTACCTTAAACATCTCACAAAAGGAATGGGTGGCCATATCTAGAACTAGAAGCCAAAATATCCTCGACCAAAAATAAGTTCAACAAAATAAATTGAAAATAAAGAATACCGTTCTCAATTTAATTTTGTGATCTTAAGAATTTTATAAAATGAAAAAAATGATGAGAGAAGATTCACGAGAAAAGAGAAAGTCTTTTTTCCTTTATAATAATTTTTATAAATAAAGTAAGTAAAGTAAATATTTTTATAAGAAAAAAGAATTGTTAAAAGACAGTCACAGACAGCTGGATTGAAGGGAGGGTAGGTTTTGGGACGCGCAAACACCGCCCTAGCGATCTGTGATTGGTCCCACATGTTTTAACGGCGACGGTCGTCCGCATTACATTCACGCCGTTAAATAAAATTTTATCTAGCCGTTGTAATGTTCATTTGATTTGCTCTTCAAGTACTAACTTTATTTAGATAAAAGTCCCGTGCATGGAGAATATGTTTGAAGAACCCAAACGACAATTTTTTTTTCTTTTTTATATATATTCAATTTTTATAGTAAAAAAAAGGAAAATTTTAACTATAAACATTTTTGTTAGAAAAACAAGTACCTATTAAAGCACTAGATTTTATACAGTTTTCAATGTTAATTAGAAGATAAAATATTACATGAACTATGCATGTTTGTACCAAAACAAAATTTGGCTACAAACTTGGTTGTAGCAGCTAAAGACTACAACTCTCACTAAAAAAATTAACGTATTATGAAAAATTTAACTACTAAAATACATGTTATTTATATTCTTAACACGCATATAAAAAATTTCATATAAAAAGAATGCAAAACCATTATTTTTTTAAAGAAGCAAAACTTTTAAGGAGGACACTTCTCTCTATAATTGTGCGTGTTCACTTGTAGAACAATGTTTTATTGTTATTTTTATTTTTGGATAAATTCAATAATTATAATGGATGTAAGAAATTTAAATCCTAAATGCTTTCATTAAAAAAATAAAAAAGTATTAATTGAACTAAAAGACCCTTGTAATGGAATAATGCATATTCAATTAGGACTTCGAGAGGAAAAAAAAAATCATCAAACATGTCACTCTTCTTACTTTTCAATGACTTATCTTAATCAACGTTCTTTTATGGCTTTAGCTTATGAGTTGTCAAACTCAAGAAAACAAAAACAAAAATCATCCATATGATATCTGTGGTTGGCATTATTTGCATAGTCACTATTAAAACAATTATTTAAATTTTAGAAATATTTAGTAATTTATTATGGTATTATATTTTAAATATACAATTTTAATTTCTTTCTTCACTCTATTTCTTTTAAAAATAATAATTTTAGTAAAAAAATCTTATTACTCAATTTATTGTTTGGTCCTTTTATAAAGAAATAATTGGAATCTCAAATTCTACCTCCCTAAGTTAAACTTATTGTAAGCAAATAATAATAATAAATTATAAAAACCATACTATATTTTATTTATAAAAAAAGGGAATAATATTAAGTACAAAGTTTAGTTACAAAATTAGTTGTAACCTAAAATTACAATCTTACTTAATATCTTTTTATTAGATGTGAGTTTTGAGAATTCCACCATTGAATTACATCTTTTTCCTATATCCTCCATTCTTGCAAAATTTCAAGAAAATTAAAGATCAATAGTTATGCCATCAATAAATTATTTTAATTGTTAGTTTTTGTAGTTTAAAATTATGTATAAAATATATGCTTATAGATTATATAATAAATAATATCTGATTGACATAAAATTTGACATGTATATTAAAAGTGTAAAAAAAACGTATAATTTAACGGTTAAATTTTTAAAATATATAGTAATATTTATTTTATTGAGTAAGATTATAAAATTAAGTTATAACTAATTTTTGTAACTAAATTTTGTCCTAATATTAATACTGAAGGCTGAATGCCCTACTATTCAAAACCTTATCCCTTTAAAAATGAGATAGTACAAAAGTATAAGTAAAGGTCATCAACAAATGGTTATGGCGCATTAATTAACGTTAACGGAATTAAATGAATTTAGATTATTAGGCCACGTAAAGGAGAAAAGAGAACGTGTTTCGGTTAAGAGATTCTTGGACGGACTTGGGAGTTGAGAATAGGGCTAAACCCTAGACGCCGTCTCTTCCTTCTTTCCTTTTTTTCTTTTTTTAAATTATTTTCTCTCTCTGACTATACTTTTCTTTTTTCATACCTAATGTTTAAGAAAGAGACAACCAGTCAACTATATATATATATATATATATATGTGTGTGTGTGTAAGCCTTGGTCCAATTATGAGAATGCATATGGTTTTCAATTTAACTACAATGTTGCCATTCACATTATGTGAAAGGTTTGAAAATTTCATTCATAGAATTTTTTATGGTATTTACCTAACCTTGCTAGAAAATCATTCACATGTCACACACAAATTGTCTTTAGTTTAGGTCCAAAAGAAATTGGGTATTTTTATATTGTGTGGAAAATGTCAATGTATGAAATAATAAATTGCTCATATAATTTTGGTAGCGTGTATCTTTTATTTACATCTTAGAGTCACAAATGCAGTAATAATATTTTATATCTATGTCCATAGTAACTTCTCTTCCAACTTTCCATTTTCAACTCTTTATTTTTTGAGTCTCTGAAGAAAACAATAAAAGAAAACCTCTTTTTTTGTGTGCTTACAAGTTAAGAGGTGTGAGTGTTCAAACCTATAATTTTTTCATGGTAAATCAAAAAGTACCACTTAACAACAGGAATTTTGAGAAAATATATATTAGTATGCCTATGCTAAAGCTTATTTTATACTAGCATATGCCTTAATTAGCCTTTTCTCTTGGAGGCCCTCCTATTCTAACTCACTAGTTATTTGGTATTTGTAACTATTTTATTAATTATATTGCTAATTTGTCACTCTTTTTAATAATTTTGTCGAAGACTAATTTTAACCAGATGCAATGTTGGATCATCTTTCAACATCATTGCTGAAATTTGGTATCCTTTTGAAAACTACTTGTTCTACTACCACTATCCACTTTACCAACTATATAGCACAATTTTTCCACCCAAAGAAAACCACTAGTGCTTAAATTAATCATTCCCAATAATACTTACTAAAGTGAAAATGTCAAATTCTAGAAGGTAAAGACCAAGTAGTCTTCACTCATCATACTATGTAAATATAATTCTTCCACTACTGCATATTTTAAATTCAATCATTTTCAAATTTGGCTACAGATTTACCTAAATGGCTGCTTTTTCAAGATCACATTTTTCACATTGAGCAGTGTAAAAGGGTATAAAATAGTTGCTTGACATTTTCATAAGGTGATATATTATTATTGAAGTAACATCATTTTTAAATAAACATATTATTGATATCACTTTTATTATATGTGTTTAACTAGCTTATATTTTGGCAACTTGTAAATTAATTTAAGCAAATAATAAACTATCAAAATATAAGCTAACTAAATGCATTCACATCAACTATTGTGAAAATGATATTTCAAATCATGCATAGAGGCATAGCAAATTTATAGTTTGAAGGGTAACTGTTAGGGTTAGGTATTGTTAGTGTTGGTAAATCATGTCAAAATATTGTCCAATTGTACTTGTTTCTTAAGTAAATATGTAATTCTTATGTGTCTAAGAGTTGTATCTAAAGATCAAGATCAAAAAATTGCTTGAACTGCTTAAGAAAACTGCAATTATTGTTAGCTTGAATACAATTGACCAACTGAGTTTCACTTTAGCTCGCTTGCATGCTTAACACTACTTGACCGATCAAACCTCAGGATTACGAAATTCTAAATTCAAGCGTGTGATCAAATTAGGCCTTAGTATATGTGAATTGTGCCCTAAACATTCAACATATTTAAGGACCACTTAAGCTAACCTTAAAAGAGATTGAGGAGAAAGTTTGATGCTTATGATAAGCACCTAGGGTTATATTCCAAGTGAATCTCTCTGTCACCAAATACACTAAAGATTTTAAGTTCGGTGATAAGTTGAAAACTACTACAACTTACACACAAACAAGTTGTTGCTATGAGAACCTTCAAGTTGATATTTGAAGTCACAGACTAAAGTGTTTATGTGAAAAAAATCCACTATGAAAGAGTTCAATCGAGTTGAAGTTTCTTAGGGTTACAATGGTAAGTTTTACTAGAGATAGCAAATTAGGATTAAGTAATTCTATTTGTAAACTTCAATTTCATTAGTGGATTCTTCCATTGAAGGTAAGCATTCTTAGAGGGTTTTTTTTTTTTTTTTGTAATTATGTCGTTGTTTCATTTATTTTTCTACTACTCATTATTACAATATTAGTTATGTGCATTGTTTAGTTGATTCCAAATCCAAAAGATCATAATTGATTAATTAATTAAATTGGATTAATTTGGTTAAATCAATCAAACAATGTTTACACAATCTAACAATAACAAATTAAACCCTAAGGTCTAAAAATGTAACAAAGCAAACCCTAAGCCTATATAATTAAATTGCTAAACATAATATAATGCAATTACAGTTAAATAAAACTTTTTTTTTTTTTGGGTGGAAAAATAAACTTATTTAATTCATTACTTTCAAAATTATAAGATTTAATAATTTATTAAGCTCCTAGACTTTAGGGTTTCTTTTATTTGTTTTCCCAACAATCAAATGGCATAACTGTAAATAACAGCTAAAACCAATCCCATTAGTTCACTCGATGCCAGTTATAAGTCCCTTTAACTTCACAAGCCATCCGTAGTATCTTCTTGCCTCTTTGTCTAGATGTCCTGGCTCAACTTGAGAAGAAAACAACAAAAGAAATAGCCATAGAATAACCCACAACCACAAGAAAGAGAGAAAGAAAGCAACCAGTCCAAGAAAAACCCAAGAACCCAACAAAGAAAAAAGAAGAAGAGAGAAGCTGTTTTCTTGTTCTTGCTCATCAAAAACAATGGCTAGCTTTTTCTATTCCTCATCATCAACCATACTTGGGATCTGTGCAGTGGTCATGATCTTGATCCTCAGCTCATCATCATCATCATCATCCACCGTCCATGCAAGTGATGGGTCCCACTTGGGTTGGATACCCACAGCAACAACAAGATCAGCTTGCAAGGGCACCATAGCTGAGTGCATGAATGCTGGTGGGTTAGGAGAGGAAGAGTTTGACCTGGACTCTGAGATCAGCCGGCGCATTCTAGCCACCAGCAGCTACATCAGCTACGGTGCGCTTCAGAGGAACACTGTGCCTTGCTCTAAGCGTGGGTCCTCCTACTACAACTGCCAAGCTGGCTCTCAGTCCAACCCGTACAGCCGTGGCTGCAGCGCCATTACAAGGTGCAGGGGTTAATTTGTTTAATTTCTTTTTTTGGTTTTATATTTTTGTTTTTATTTTTAAGATGGGGTTTGATTAATTGTTATACATGAAGAAACCGAAAGAGATTGGGATTGGTGGTGATGGATCATTATGGTTGTTGTTGTTATTGACATATGTTGTTATTGTTGATGGAAATATTGTTGTTATAATTATATTTGGAATATGTCTCTGTACAAGTCTTTCTCATAAGATCTATCTAGACTTTTATTTTTATTTATATTTTGTCCATGCTTTTGTGTTATGGTTAATGGGTTTTGTTTTTTTTTTTCCTCTGTTTATTTGGTTATTTTGGATGAAAGATCTGTGCTTTAGGCTTTAGCTGTAATTGATTTTGAAATGTTGGGCTTTGTGATTTTAGTGTGATTTATACTTATTTTGGCTTGTGGTTTAATTTGTTTGTCATGCATTGGCTCTTTGGAATAATTTGGATTTTTTGTATATTTGTTTCTGGTTAATATTTGAGTTGGTTTGTTGGGATTGTTTATACTCACCGACATTATTATTTTCTATAAAAGGGTTCATGATATTTATTTAATACTTTTGAATATTGTACTTAGCAGGAAAAGAAAGGAAGTTACTGTTTATTCAGGAAGTAGGTGTGTATTGATGTGGCATAATTTAATGTCCTTAAGAAAAGAAGGCAGTGTTTGGATGCCTACTCAAACACACATTTTTAGTTTTTAAATAATATTACACGCAATTTCATATACTTTTTCACTCGCGTATATTTTCACACATGTATTCAAACAATAAAACACATGCACCATACACCAAACAATTTTTGTTAACTTGTTTTCCCTTTCCTTTCACCTATTATTTGTTGAAAATATTGTCTTCTTGCTTCTTGGTTGTTACTCTTCCTGTGGCTTCTGTTATTTTTATTTTTATGATTATGATTTAGGTCTAAATTTTGAATTCTATTGGGACTTGTGTTTGGTGGGATTTGTTAGTCTGGGAGCCCTCTTTTTTTCTTTTCAAATTTGATTGCTGGCTTCTTTTTTAATTTTTCCTCAGTGAAGAAAAAGGTGCAACATAGAAAAGAGTAGGAAAGAAATGAAGAAAATAAAGTAACAGGAAAAGTATTAGTCGCAGAGAAAAGTAGAGAATCCATGAGTTGTAATGACATCAAAGATGTGTATTTAAGGAATATAGAAGGCTATTTCAAAAGTACTTGGTACCAAACCAGATAATTGAGAATACTATTGGTCTCTATTTTGTAGTACAAAATTATGATTCATAATGGTACTGTGTCAGCAAATTTGAAATCTTGTGAACACAATGAAATCTTTTGAATATGAAATCTTTGGCAAAGATACAGGGTAAAAGGGTTAAAGGGGATAAATAAGGGGTACATGTTTGCCACTTAAAATTTAGGGGTTTTTAAACAATTAGCAATTAGCTCTTGAATATTTTGTTTATGCATTAATTTAATTCTTGAGAGCACTGTTTTTGTGAATAAATTTTCTTAAGTGTCATAATTTGTTGCATCTCTTTTTTATTTTTATTTTTTTTCATTCTTTTGTATCATGTGTTCGGTATTTCATACTCTACTTTAATGCTTTAGTTAGTGTAGAACTTGATCTTGTATGTTACTTTCCTGTCTTTGATGGTAATTAAGAGCTCCTGTTGTCTTGATTTTAAATCATTCATAATGATAGATCAAGTAAACGATTATATTATTCTACTAATTAGCATCATCTTTCAAAATTTTAAGGCAATTGAGCTTAAGTGCAAAGCTTAAGAGCAAAGCCAAGCGTGCTTGAGTGAAGGAATTCACTTCATGAAAAACAGGGCAATTGCAATAATGATGGAAGAATATGACAATTATTTGTGTTTAACTTTTTTACTATGAATGCCTATGATCATTTGTTTTGGTGGTGTTCACCTCTATTTTGAAGTTAGATCCAGAAATTCACTTAATGGAGAACGATATATTTTGACTATGAATTGCCAATTGTAAGTAGATAAGCCTTCTAATTTTGATTGGTACAAACGCAATGAAGGGTATCTAATACTTATGTGTTGTGAATCTCACATTGTAGGTGAGACAAATACATAACCATTTTAGAAACTCAAGGAAAGAAGCAAGAAAATAAAGCTATGAGTTGGGCATCACCAATTGTATTAAGAAAATAATAAGGTGAAAAATAAACATGATAAGTGTCTCCATCACCATGTACACCAACCTAAGTCTATGGATGCTCAATCCACCTACCAAGAGCATAGCATTTATCATAATCCAACTGGTTAAGGTAGAATCTTTTTTCGCTGTCCAATTGAAATTTGTGACATATTTAAGTCATCCACGTGAGGTGTATGATTGTATAATTCAAAAATTGCCTAGTTGCAGAGCCATGAGTTCCCTGTAGATCGTGTTTCAGACTCCCCAATAATCTAATGGAATCAGAGTTCAAAATTTCTAGGTGCATTTTGGTTTTGATTGTACTGATGGGGTCCTTGACACCCTAACATTCACCAAATTATTCTAATTTTAACCCAGGTTGTGGTCCACTTGGACATAGACAATTTTATGCAAGGGACAAGGGCCCCTCTATGATTAACCTTTTTCATCTGTTGAGGTATCTCTTTCTTCTTTTGTAAAAGATTTGAAAGATCCTTAAGGTAACATCTAGATTCACTTTTTTCAACAAGTAACAGTGATAATGAGAAAAGTGGGTTATTATTATATGTTTAAGATGGTGACTTTATGAATGGTAAGGAATAAAGGTCCATCAAATAATGTGAACCAAAAAGGACACATTGTATGTTAGGATGATTATTATTTGACCAGCATTGCGTTTACATGTGTAAAAGATCCGTAATCTTTGAAGGATTTCAAACTGAGTTGTGGAAATTTTGGTTTGCAAAAGCTATTGGAGGGCAAATGCAACACCAGACTGACTATAGTTCTAGCCTTCTAGGGTTGAGTCCTTAAATGTGGACCATTTCCCAATTTCAAATTAATGAGATTATTTATAATCCATCACCATTCATTTCCAGGTCCATAGAGTTATTCCATTCTAGGTCCATAGAGTTAAAAAGATAAAAAAAAAAAAGGCAAGGCTTCTATTTAATGTTAATTCATTTAACCAAATTTGAGATAATTCAAGAACAGAACATGAGTTTGACATGTGTCGATTTCGTATTAGGTTCAATGCACTAGAATATTGGATGGCCAAATCGAAAGAGTAAAGATTCCACAATTACTCTCTTTGAAGTCAGATTGCACTAGGGTCCACAATCGAAGAAGTAAAGATTCTACAATCACTCTCTTTGATGTCAGATTGCACTAGAACATTGGATGGCCAAATTGAAGAAGTAAAAATTCCACAATTACTCTTTTTGAAGTCAACCACCATTCCTTTCAAGGTCCATAGAGTCCATAGAGTTATAAAGAAAAATGGAAAGGCTTCCATTCAATGTTAATTCATTGAACCAAATATGAGAACAGAATATGAGTTTGACATGTGTCATTTTCGTATTAAGTCCAATGCATTAGAACCATAGTTGTCAATATCGTACGATACGCGATACGTATCGTATCGTGTGAAAAAAGTTTCATATCATATCAGCATATCGTAAGTGTTCATGAATCGTACGATACAGTGTACGTATCGTATGAATCGTATCGTATCGTAAAATCATATGTATCGTACAATACATAGACAAATACTTTAAAATTATATTTTTTGTTAAAATTTGTACTTTTATTTGAATCTAGCAAGTTGTTAGATTTGTTTTTAGCAAAAAATTATTAGATTACTTAATTTAGCCTACTAAAATAACATATTCATAAGTTTTTTTCCCCTCTCTCCTACAATTGGACTACACAGCACATATTTACCTTTCACTTTAATATTTAAAAATTTATTTTAAATTTATTTTATTTTTATTGTTATTGTTATAAGTCCAAGAAACTAGAATGCCAAAAAAAAAAAAATTTATAAAAAAATTATTAAAATAAAAAGAATAAGAAGAGATAGTAAATGTTAAAGATGGATAATGATGAAGAAAATTTAAATGAAAAAATAAATATGCAAAATTTTAAACATGATAATAGCGTTGACTTAGATGGGGTTGATTAGGCAATTTGATGAATATGATGAAAATAAATTATTATTTTTGGGTCATTTGTAATATATTATCGCTTTTGAATTTAAGTAATTTGAATGTGTATGTTATAAACACATGCTAGTTTGATTTATTTAGTTAGCTTGTTAAATATTATTACATAAGTGATGAATAAATTAGTCATTAGTTGAATATATTCAAAATTTATAATGAATATACTCTTTATATATGTATATTTATAATTTTTTATAAATTTTATTAAATGTTTATATATCTTACGATACACGATACGATACAATATGATACACGATACGGAAAAATTAAAAATCGATTTATGATACTATTCACGTTTTGACAACTATGATTAGAACATTGGATGGCCAAATCAAAAGAGTAAAGATTCCACAATTACTCTCTTTGAGGTCAGATTGCACTAAAGTCCACAATCAAAGAAGAAAAAAATTATACAATCACTCTCTTTGAGGTTAGATTGCACTAGAACATTGGATGGCTAAATCGAAGAAATAGAGATTCCCCAATCACTCTCTTTAAGGTCAACCACCATTTCTTTACAGGTCCATAGAGTAACTAGAGTTATAAAGAAAAATGGCAAGACTTCCATTCAATGTTAATTCTTTGCACCAAATATGAGATAATATGAAAACAAAATACGAGTTTGACATGTATCATTTTCATATCAAGTTCAATGCACTAGAAGTCTAGAATATTGGATGGCCAAACCCAAGAAGTAAAGATTTCACAACCATTCTCTTTGAGGTCGGATTGCACTATTTTTGAGTTTTTCATGACAACCAGTAAAGTTTTTGAGGTGCTGGGCCTTGGTCCATAGTGATTTACAATGCATGCCCTCGCTCTGGTATGAAACAGTATTCTTGTGTATGGTGCCCAAATTGCATGGGCCTCAATACAATTATAGGCCCACCCAAACATAGGCAAGATCCAATTGACCTAATGGACTAATATCTGAAGGAGTCTGCTGTCCTCTTCTTCTTTCTAAGAGTACCATTCCTCTTAAAGTTGGTGTTTTTAGCATCTGCATCTGCATTTGCTTGAAGTGATAATGATAGTTGCAACGGGCTGACTTCTCTGATGAAAGTGGCCAACACAATGGAATTGAAACAAATAGTTCAACATTGAAATTTGAAACGTTTAAGAGTTCAAAAATAAGAATGTACCAACAAAAAAAAAAAGTACATGTTCATCGCTAACATTTAATTTTTAGCAAGTCATGTCCGTACAGCCACTGATAAATTGAGACAACGAGGCCAAGTAAAAAAAAACAAACCAAAATAGAAATCATCGCCCATTCATGTAGCTCATATTAACAACAGAATTTTAATTTTTAATTTTTCTTCTTTCTCTCATAATTTTTTTTTTGGCTATGATTAAATAAACCACACAATGAACAGATCTTCCCATTTTAAGTGTATGAGCTCATATTACCCATAATGTTAGGACTTCATTTTTTTACCAAGGGAATTGATGGAGCAATACAATTGTATGGCTGACGTAGACGATAAACACGTATCCAAAAAATTAAAAGGGTATATTGTAAATTACACTCCTAAAATTTGAGATATTTAGATTTTATATCCTGAAATTTTAGAATTTAAATCTTACCTTCTGAAGTTGGGGTGTTTGAATTTTACACCCTGATGTTTTAGAATTTGGATTTTATTCCCTAAAGTTTGGAAGTGTTTAGAATGTGCACCCCTAAATTCTAAAACTCTAAGGTATAAAATTCAAACACTCATAAACGTTAAAGAGTAAAATCCAAACACCTCTAAAATTTAGGAGGTAAAATCAAAATTCTGAAACGCTAGAGTGTAAAATTCAAACACCTCAAACTTTAGAGGGTAAAATCCAAATTGTGAAACTTCAGAGTAAAAAATTTGAACACCCTAAACTTTAAGGATGTAATTTGCAATTTACTCAAAATAAAATTAGAGGGACATCGATATGGTGTCAACCTAAGTGTCTCTTATACTAAAATTAGGAAGCGTTCTTTCTATGGAAATAAATCTAGAGAGTTTTATGCTCTATTTGTTTTAGCAATAATATTTTTATAGAAAATGAGTCATTTTCCAAAAAATGTTTTCTAAAAACTATCTCATTTTTCTATATTTGATAGTAACCTTAAATGAGTTAAAAAATAATCTTTTAACTTTCCTTATTTAGTTTACTGTGACATAGAGTTATTTTCCAAAAAAATTAGTGGAAAAAAATCTCTAAAAATAAGTAATACTTTTTATGTGGACTAAAGATAGTATTCTTTTGACTCATTTTTTGTAATATTACCGAACATTGAAAAACACAAAAAATTATTTTTACGCAATGTTTTTGCATCTGATGATTTGGTGCATTATTTGTTACCATCAAGCAAATTTATAAAATTTGGTTAGTAACAACCATCTTTTTCTTTATTTATTTATTTTCCTTTCTATTGTTAACTGCAATTAATTTTTTATCTCATTTTCCTATGTTTGGTTTAACCTTAAATGAGTTAAAAAACAATCTTTTTAACTTTCTTTATTTAGCTTACTGTGACAGAGTTGTTTTCCAAAAAAAAAATTAGTGAAAAAAAATATCTAAAAATAAGCAATACTTTTTATGTAGACTAAAAATAGTGTTCCTTTGACTCATTTTTTTGTTTTTTTTTTTTTGAGAATCGACTCATTTTTTTGTAATGCTACCAAATACTAAAAACGCAAAAAATTATTTTTACACAATGTTTTTGCATCTAATGCTTTAGTGCATTATTTGTTACCATCAAGCAAATTTATAAAATTTGGTTATTAACAACCATCTTTTTCTTTATTTATTTATTTTCCTCTCTATCGTTAACTGCAATTAATTTTTTATGCAGTCCTTTTGTCCAATTTCCACCATTAATTTCATCAAAACCACATTGTCTTGGAAAATAAATGGTAAGGTTGGACAGAAGTAAACGAAATAAATAAATTTAGAAAGTTAAGACTAAAATGAAAAAAAAAATTTATAGAATTAAATTGTAAACATATCTAAATCCAAAACAATAATATTATGCTCTTTGGAAATTATTAGTTGGGTTATATAATTTATGAATCAAGTTAATTAGTACCATTAGGGTACGTTTGATACATATGATTTAAACTCTTTGGTATTTTTTAACTCTCAAGTTTTAAAATTCTCCACAATAAAACACACACTAAAAAAAATTGTCTCGCACATTTTATCACAAAAATCTTATAATAAAAAAAAATTTCACCGACTATTATTAATACAAATTTCACCGACTTTAAGTCCCAAAAAGTAAAAGATGTGTGTCATTAAAATTTAAATAAAAAATTGTTATATATGGGAGCCATCATAGTGCAAGTTATTTTAATTACAAAATTGGAATATCTTTGTCATTTTCAATTAATTCATACAATTTTTTTGAGGCTAAATTACAAACTATACCCTAAAATTTAGGGGTATTTGAATTTTATACTATGAAATTTTACAATTTAGATTAAATTTGGATTTTACCTCTTGAAATTTGAGGATATTTGGATTTTATATTCTAAAATTTTAAAATTTAGATTTTACCCTCAGAAGTTTAAGGATATATAGATTATACATTCTAAACTTTCAGAATTTGAATTTTACCCTCTTAACAGAAAATATGGAGGCTATTAATACAAATATAATAGAATTTCAGGAAATAAAATCCAAATTCTAAAATTTTATGATATAAAATTTAAACACCTCCAAATTTTATGGTATAAAATTTAAACTCTGAAACTTCAAATCTAAATTCTAAAATTTTAGAATGTAAAATTTAAACGCTCTCTATTTTTAGAGGTGTAATTTGCCAATTTAGCCAGACATCCAGTTTCAGTTCCTCTTTAAAAATTAAAATTCTAGAACAATTCCGAGCGTGTGCAATGTGCATGTCTGCATGTGCATTACTTAACCCCAAAGTAAATATTTGAGAGAAGGACAAAGAAAATACGAAGTTAAGGGTCAACGCTATTGTTCCCCACCTTCGCTTAAGCCAAACACAGACCGCGTTGCGTCACCGCCAAACCATCTCAGCCGTCTGTTTCGTTCGTTTCGCACCAAGATTCGTGCCTCTTCTCTCCGTATAAATAACAACCTCGTATCTCTATCTCTTCAACAAACAAACAAACAAACGCACACAATCTTGTTCTATTACAAAAACACAGTCTGTTTGATAATTTCTTTGATTCAGTGTTTCTATTTGTTCGTTTAATTCAATCACTGTGATCATGGCTGAAGGAGATTTGAAACCGCAGCAGCAAGAGATGGTACGGTCCTCTGATTCTAAATTTTTGTTTATTTATTTATTTGGGGTTGAGAATTGTGAAATTGGGATTTTGATTTTGAATTTTCATGTCTTTTTGGTTTAGAATTGAATTTGTAATTGAGAATCATAGAAAAACAATAAAATTATTGATTATGCAAATTATCATGTTTTAGATTATTGTGTATTGCATGAATACTGGTTTAGTTTGCAATTGATTCAAATTGAGAGTTGTTAAGAATAGGGAGTGTTTGAAAATATTGTAACTTGTACCCAGAAGAATTGAGGTTTTGAAAATTTGTACTTTGAAAAAAAGGTGGAGTTTTTACATGAAGGATTTCTTTCACGATTGCATGAGTTGGTGAGTTAGCAGGTTGTGATTGGTGTTGATAACAGTGGTAACAGTAGTGGGTTCATGTCAAAGTCAAACACAGCTTATGATGTTGGCAATTGTGAAAGTAAAACACAGCCTATTGAATATTGGCTTACTTTTATTTTATAATACCTTTGAGGTTTTGAAAAATTGTACTTTGAAAAAAAGGTGCGGTTTTTACATGAAGGATTTTGTGCCCCAACTATTGTCAAGCCATATAAGTTTCACAATTTCTTTCACGATTGCTGAGTTAGTGAGTTAGCGTGTTGTGATTGGTGTTAATAAAAGTGGTATCAATATTGGGTCCATGAGAAAGTCACACACAGCTTACGATGTAGGCAACTGTGAAAGTCAAATACTGTTTATTGAATTTTGGCTTATTTTTTATCATGTTTGGATGGATGAAGATGGGGGAAGGTGGCAAGAATATACTAAAAATTAGAGACTCGTTGAGGCGTTAAATTGCAACAATTTTTGAACATGGTGTGGGTTTTTGATGAAATAAGAAACACCAAGATTTATATTATTTGCCCCTTTTTGTTATTGAATAACAATGATGAATTGCAAGGCTGACATGGGATTTTTTTTTGTTTTGTTTGTTTTGGGTGGAAGACTGAGGAGGAGCAAAGGCTGAAGTACCTGCAGTTCGTGCAGGTGGCTGCAATTCACACCATAATGTGCTTCACCAACCTTTATGTTTATGCCAAGGACAAGTCTGGTCCTCTGAAGACTGGGGTTGAGACCGTGGAGGGCACGGTGAAGAGTGTTGTTGGACCTGTGTATGACAAGTTCCATGATGTCCCTATTGAGGTCCTAAAGTATGTGGACCGCAAGGTGAGTCTTAGTCCTTAGTCCATTCTCATTGAATCAGTTGTTATCTTATTATAGCATAGACTGCAATTAGGATTATCATTGGTTACTGAATCATTTATCTTCTTACTATCATGTAGTGTGATTAGGATTGTAATGGGTACCGACAAATTTGCTTATTTGCTTATCACGTACTGTTCATATGAGCCCCAGTGCTGAAATGGCCATGCTGATTGTTTTTAGTGAAAGACATGATGTTCACACTTATACACCCTCAATTTGAATTTAGAATGCTGTTATCTCAAATATATACTTCTATTTATTAAATAATTTGCAGAGAGTAATGGTGAGCGATATCAAAGTTCTTAGTTTGCCCCATAACAGTTAAATTTTAGGAGATGTATCTCATCTTTAATGTTCATGGATGTGATGCTATATGATTTATACTGGTTCTGGAATAGCCTTTATCATAAATTATCAGCTGCCTCCTTAAGAATTCTTTTTTGGTTGATATTTAACATAACTTTGATGAGTTTACCGTTTGTAATTTGTTGCTTGCTCACTTAATTGCAGGTTGATGAGTCTGTTATTCGGTTGGACCGCCGTGTACCCCCAACCATCAAGCAGGTTTCTTCCCAGGCTGTCTCAGCTGCTCAAAAAGCCCCAGTGGTTGCTCAAGCTGTTGCCTCTGAAGTTAAGCGTGCTGGGGTGGTAGACACCGCCTCTGGACTTGCCAAATCTGTGTACACCAAGTATGAGCCAACTGCCAAGGAACTATACTTCAAGTATGAACCAAAGGCTGAGCAATGCGCAAAGTCAGCTTGGCACAAACTCAATCAGCTCCCTCTCTTCCCCCAAGTGGCTCAAGTTGTTGTACCAGGAGCAGCTTATTGCACTGAGAAGTATAACCAAACAGTGCGTAGCACTGCAGAGAAGGGGTACAGGGTTTCCTCATACCTTCCCTTGGTCCCTACAGAAAAGATTGCTAAGGTTTTCAGGGCTGATGGACCTGAATCAGAGCCAAAGATTGCTAAGGTTTCCAGGGCTGATGGAGCTGACTCAGAGCCAAAGATTGCTAAGGTTTCCAGGGCTGATGGACCTGAATCAGAGCCAAAGATTGCTAAGGTTTCCAGGGCTGATGGAGCTGAATCAGAGCCAAAGATTGCTAAGGGTTTCAGGGCTGATGGAGCTGAATCAGAGCCAAAGATTGCTAAGGGTTTCAGGGCTGATGGAGCTGAATCAGAGCCAAAGATTGCTAATAATGTTTTCAGGGCTGATGGAGTTGAATCAGAGCTATTGATTTCCAGTGAAAAAGAGGCTGCTGCTGTGTCAGCTCATTAAGGTTGTGCAGTGTGAAGTTATTTTGAGTAAATTTTGATGATATGGTAATACCTGTGGAGAAAATATTTGTTTTACTCCTTTTTTTTTTTTCTTTTTCTTTTTTTGAGTAATATTTGTTGGGCTTTCTGATAATAATACGAGTTTACACTGATGTATAGTTCTGCTCTCTCTTGCACAATCTTCCTTCAGTTTTCGATTACATAGCCTCAGTTATCCCAATCTTTGAAAATTTTATCAATATATCACGGTCTCAATGTGTCCCTCTAGCAACTCACCAAAAAAAATAAAAATGGTGATAATAATAATTGTATCTCAATTCATGATTAGCCTCTCACAACATCTTGGTTTTCTTTGAACAATACTTGTGATTTACAATTCCCTAGTCTTTTTTGTAATTTTCCTTCAATTAAGTAGGGATGTCAAATCGAAAGAGATAACAACATGGTGTCAAACTTATGAAGTTCAAGTAATTTATTTTAAACTACCTTTCATGTCTTTTGATGTCCCTCTACTGAGAGAGAGGCTGCCACGGATAGTAAATAGCAAAATTATAACCGATGTTAATGGAATGGGTGTAAATTGCAAGTTTTTATAGTAAAGTGGATATATTTAGAAAAGTTGAAAGGTTATAAATAGTTTTTTAGCCGAACTAAACTAATTAACAACTTTTACCAAAAGAAAAAAACAACTTTAACAACTTAACATTTGCTTACAAGCTAGGCAAGCAAAATGGTATCGAAATCTATATTTCGGCCAAGTTGGTAGAAAGCTCACATTCCTTGTAGAACCAAAATCAGCATACCTAAACCTAATGCTTAAAGGAGGAGCTTTTTGTTGTATATATAGGTATATACATGGATAAGTTATAATAATGATGTTTGAGTTTGGAGAATATTATTTCATAAAGTGAAAATACAAGTTCTGAAATTTTCTATGTGAAAATTCGAAATTCGATTGGTCAAAGCTTTGGCTCGATCGATTGAAATGGTAAGAATATAATCCTAGAGCCTTTGGATGAACCAATCGCTATTCGATTCCTATTCGATCGATCGAAAAGAGCACTCAATTGATTGAAAGTCGTAAAACAGGATTTTCTGCAGAATTTTCTAGTAACTATTCTGAATGTTTGAAGAGGTATCAAGTTTTGTGAATGGTTTTATGAAACATTTTGACTCTCCATACGTGTTTTTTTATGAAACATAACCTTATAGGTATAAATAGAGGCTTATGTTAAAGAGAAACACAAGAAATCCTGTAGTCATTCTCCATAATTGTTATCTATAGAACCTAATATCTTGGTTGTATTTTAGAGACAAATTTGTGATAACCCTTTAGCAACAATAATGTGGGGGCAAATATTGTCTAAAGAAAACGATATTGTACCTCCAAATTATCTATTTTTTGTTTGCATTTTGTGTTAATCTTATTCTTCTATTATTATTTTGTGTAATATCTCCAACACTTTTTTTTCATGTAATTGGTATATAGAAATCCCATGAATATGTTCCATTGACTACAATTTTGAGCTTTTTTTTTTTATTTTAACTTTATTTCAAACATTTAACTTTTAGCTTTTTATAAATAAACTAGCTTTTAGTTTTTTGTCTTACATTATGCAAATAAATTACTGAAAATAAAATGTACCTAAATTGTAATATTAAAATAGTGTTTAGATATTAATTTTTGCAAAGAGAGGGAGCTATTGGATGTGCAATTATAATTATAAATCTATGAAATAAATTTTTTTTTTTTTTTAAATTGATAGATATGAAACAAAAGAACAAACTTTAACTACAAACTTAGTTGTAACTTAAGTCTACAACACCATTTAATATCTTTTTATTAGACGTGCATTTTGACAAATTCACAATTGCATTATATTTTCTTCTTATATTCTTTATACTTGTGAAATTTTCAAAAGATCACAGATCAAGTTTAAATTTCAAGTTTTGTAGTTTAAAATTATATGTAAAAAATAAGTTTATTGATTGAATAGTAAATAACATCCGATTGGTACGAAATTTGAAATGTGAGTTAAAAACATAAAGAATATATAATTTTTTTAGTAAAAAAGAATATGCCATTCAACATTTAGATTTTCAAAATATATAACAATTTTAATTTTTTTTTATTGGGAGTTGTAGCCTTATTCTAGTTAGGGGTGTGCATGGGTCCAGTTGAGGAGTTTTTCAACCCAACCCACCATGATGGGTTAAAAAAAATCCAACCCAAACCATGTGAATTGGGTTGGGTAAGGTTGGATTTATGGGTTAGACAGTTTTTTTTTTTTTTTTAATTTTAATTATTATTATTATTATTATTATTATTAATAAATTGAGCATTAAAATAACACTACCACAAATAAAAGCAAATTTATAACCAAATAATCACGATCATAACATCAAGCAAACACAAACTATATGAGAAGAATTTAGGGTTTGGGTTTTATTTAAGAAGAGGTGCAAAAAAGTAAATAACAAAATTATATAATATATTTTTTTAAATTTAAAATATATTAAATATAGGTGAGTTGGATCGGGTTAAGCAGATTTGTAAATCTCATGACCCGAACCAATCCAACCCACTAAAAAAAAAAAAAAAAAAAATTCATGATACAACCCAACCCACCTACCCTTAAAAATCGACCGAACTTGATGGGTTGGGTTGGGTCGAGTCGGTTTTGACAGGTTCACTATACACCCCTATGTACTACAGCCAAACTTTATCCTAAAATCAATTGATTAACTTGATATATTTATTATTTATAGTTCTTTCAAAAAAAATTAAGCACTTTAAAACTAAAATATAATCAAACCATATACTCATAAAAATACTTATCCCCAAAAAAAAAAAAAAAAAAATCTAATTTTGATATCTTATAAACAACCGTCCATGTATATGGTGTGTTTAGATTGACCCATTCGAAACATCCACAATCCGACCCACCATCCACAATCTTCCTCACCACTCCATTTCTTTCTGCTTCTCAAAACAGAAAAAATAAAAAAAGAACCCCATAATTTCTCTGATTTTCACCACACAAAAAACAGAAACACAAACCCAAAAAAAAAAAAGCCACACCATGGCCACCACCCCTCTGCACTTTCCAATGGCCTCTTCACTTCCCTCAGCTTCAACTTCCTTATCACAGTCCCTTAGAAGAAGAAGCACAAAAGGTAGTTTCAGAAATTTGAGGACTACCCTTTGTGCCATTAATGCCCAAAACAAATCCAAAATCCCCATTCCCCCATTCAATCCTAAGGACCCGTTTCTTTCCCAACTCGCTTCTGCTGCTTCCAACTCCCCAGAAACGTTTCTTCACAAGCCTTTCAAGTCTGATACTCCTCCTTACTTGGATTTGTTTGACTCTCCTAAGCTCATGGCTACACCTGCCCAAGTCAGCTCTCTCTCTTTTTCTCTCTCATTACTTTGTATTAGTGTTTGTATATGGTGGTATATTTGTTTATGCATATGGGTTTCTGTTTGTTTTTGTTTAGGTTGCTTTGGTATGATATGAAATAATTGAGCTATATATGTATGTGGGTGTGTGTGTTTTGGTCTCAGGTTGATTGTATTTGCCTTGAAATGATTGAAATTGTATATGTTGTAAGTGAATTTGTTTGTGTAAGTGGGTGATGGGTTTCTGTTTGTTTTGGTTTTGGTTGCTTTGGTATGATATGAAATGATTGAACTTTATATGTATATGGGTGTGTGTTTTCTGGTCTAGGTTGATTGTATTTGCCTTGAAATGATTGAAATTGTATATGTTGTAAGTGAATTTGTTTGTGTATTTTGTGTGTGTAAGTGGGTGATGGGTTTCTGTTTGTTTTGGTTTTGGTTGCTTTGGTATGATATGAAATGATTGAACTTTATATGTATATGGGTGTGTGTTTTCTGGTCTAGGTTGATTGTATTTTCCTTGAAATGATTGAAATTATATATGTTGTATTTGAATATGTTTGTGTATTTTGTGTATGTAAGTGGATGTGCACTAGTGAGGAGACTGAGTTGATTCAAGTCAAAGGATCTGAAAAAAAGGTTGAGGAAGGTGTAAAGTAATATTAGTAGATTTCTTTTTTAAAAGACATGTCGATTGACTTTGGATAGAATAGAATTGTGGAATAAATTACATGTGATTGAGCCTATTAGTTTGTTGATGATTCATAGCCAACCCAAAAATTTTGGGACTAAGGCTTGATTGGTGTTGTTGTTGTTGTTGTTGTTGTATGTAAGTGGGTGTGTGTGTTTTGGTTTTTGTTTGCTTTGAAATGATTTAAAGTGTGAATACATTTGTGTACTTGTGTATGGAAGTGGGCGTGTGTGTTTTGCTTTAGGTTTTTTGTGTTTCTTTGAGATGATTGAATCATATATAGAGTATGTATGTGTTTATGTAACTGTGTATCTGAGTGTGTGTGTGTGTAACTGTGTATCTGAGTGTGTGTGTGTGTGTGTGTAACTGTGTATCTGAGTGTGTGTGTTGGGTTAAATTGCTTACTTTTCCTTTGAAATGATTGGCATGTTGGGTAAACTTTTATTGAGTTTGTTGGGTCAAGTTTTGGTGGGAAAATAGTTATGGATAAATATTCTGGTTTGCTTTAATTGTTAGATATTTGATTAGATAGGTTTGAGTAATGTTTTTTGGGTAGAAAAAGGTTTGTAGATGATGAGTTTTCTGGTTCGTTTCAAGTGTGATTAGGTTTTGATAGAAAAGCTCCACTCAAAAATTGATTTTGAGTGTGTGTGAGGTTATTGTTATTTTTTTCTTTCCGAGAAAACCTTTCCTAGAAAAGTTTTGGGGAAAAAAAAAAAAAAACATTTGAAGGAAAGTTGTGTTGAAAATTATGAGAATTAATTCTAAATTATCAGCCTGTATGATACCTCATTTATTAGTATGGAGACATTTCTTTGATTTAATTTTCATTTTGTGCTGAATGAACCGAGTTTAAAGTTTTTGCGTATACTAAATTTTTATCAATTGATTCCTTTGGTTTTTCTTTTAAACTTTTACTTGTTTGGTTAAATGATAATATCCTCTTGCTTGAATTAGGTGGAAAGGTCGGTTTCCTATGAGCAAAGGCCAAGAAGGCCTCCACCGGACTTGCCTTCATTGCTTCTTAATGGGAGGATTGTTTACATTGGCATGCCCGTAAGTGCTTTAATCTAGCATTTCGAATTTTCCTTCTTTTAAAATCTGTTCAATTCTTTTGTGGGGGGTTGGAATGGGTTTTTATATTTATATATATATATATAGATATATATATTTTTTTATTATTCTTAATAAATTTGTTATTGCAGTGAAAATAGCCTAAAGTGAGCCTCTCGCGGGTGGGTAGAGTGGGCAACATGTGTTCATCTTTCTTATAATGTGTAGTCCTTTGGGATGAGATACTTAAGAACGGGAATTTATTTTAATGTTCTGAAAACATATACAATTTGATGTAGGATAATTTGAAGGAGTTTGTCTATGTGTGTTTGTGGTGGGCTTAGGGTTAGGAAAGAAGAAGAATTAGAGAGAAATTAGGCTGTTCAGGGGCTGTATGAACCGTACCTGTGAACAGTAGCTTTAGAAAGAGAAAATGAAGAAAAGAAAGAGAAGAGAGAAGGCCAATGTGCCTATTTCTCAAACACTCAATAATTTTATTAATCAACTCTCTACCTCCCTTGAATACATTGAGCAATATATATATATATATATATATATATATTTTTGATAGGTGATCAAAGATTTATTTCATAAAAAGGACATCATGTTCATGATGGTGAGCACTTAGAACTTAAAATGAATACAAGTACCTTAGGAAGAGATACGAATAGAAAGAAGAAATTCAGAAATGGAAATACATTGCGTAAAACCCCAAATTTTACCCCACTTAAATAAGGTACCAACTAGTATAGGCTTCAAAAGATCTATTGATCTCACAATATCTTCAAAAGTACGATTATTACACTTCTGCCAAATCAACCATATCAAACAAGCTAGAACCATATTCCAGCTTGTTTGAATGACAATGTATATAATGACTATTTCTTGTACTAGTAGTAATAATACTTCTACCAGTACTATGACTCCTAGTTTGACTAGCAAACCAAAACCTAATTGAATTAAACCAAAGCCCAAGCGGCCAAGCCCATACATAAAGACCCATAAACGAAATAAGACTTATTAATAAAATAAAACTCATGGCTCATAACTATGGCCTATACCTAACAAATATAAAATTACTAAAATACCCTTGACTCTAGAATAACCAAATAGAATATAAAAAACCTAATTAACTACCATGGACACTATTTTTTGGCTTTGCCTTCACCCTAGGCTTCCAACGAGGATATTCTTTCTTGTACCATGCTATGGTTGCGCCATCGCAATTCCATCAGATTACTAGGTGTTGACATGGAAGAAATCATAATTTTAGGGGAAGGTACTAAGCTTATAACTCTTGTAACTTAGCAAGGGTGAAACAAGGAATCACCTTCTCTTGCATAATAAGAAACTGAAGAGCTATCATAACCTTTTAGTGACCAAGCTTTAAATAATTTCAGCTTGCGAAAAACGTAAGGCATTAGTATTGGGATGAAGTGGTTATTTAGGAGTGCTGGTTTCATACATATTGGTTGTCAAACAATTCCATCAGTGTCAGCTAAGATTTCTTTAGGATCATCTTTGTAGTATTATTATTATTATTATTGGATTCATGGCCCTTGCTTGTTATTGTAATTCTTCCACTCTAGGCCATTCTGTAGTTAGATACTTATGACTGTTTGATGCAGATAGAAAAGATTGCATGTTCCATGCTTTCCCTATGCATTTTAAATTCAATGCAGAGATATTTCTTTGCAATTATCATCCGTACTCATTTGTTCACTTCACAGATGGTGTCTGCTCAGTGAATTATGTTCCCTTTTAACTTGATATAATAATCACTGCAGAATCATTGCATTTGATATGCAATTGCTATAATAATAATTAATAAGTAAAAGCAATGATAGTATTTTGAAGTGATAATTGGGTTCTGAAGTTTCTTGAACAATCACAGCGCCAATTTTCTTGCATTTTGATTCCTTTATTAGCTGGTGATGATTCACAATAATTTTATCTTACAATTTGATGTGCAATCTGTGTGACAATCTAACTATTTGCATCTCTCAGTTGGTGCCAGCTGTGACGGAGCTCATTGTAGCAGAATTGATGTACCTGCAGTGGTTGGATCCCAAAGAACCAGTATATGTTTATTTAAATTCTACAGGAACAACTCGTGATGATGGTGAAACAGTAAGCTTCACATTGATTTCATTGTAGGACACTATAAAATGTGATCTATATGCAGTAGGCTAGGTATCGTGTGTAATATTTGATAGGTTTGTGGGTAAGCCATTTTTGATTGATCTAATCTAATATGGATTAAACCCAGTCAGTTTGAAGTAGTCTTGCTTGCAATATGGGTTTGTCACTTTTAGGTGACCCAATTTGTTACTGCTGTAAGTTGAGGTTTGAATTGGTGAGTTTGGACAAATCAATTCATTCTTCTTTATTATTTGATTACAAATTAATTTTAGGGCAAATTACACTCTTCTGCTGTAAACTATCACTCCAATTACACTTTAATCTCATGAATTATTGAAACCCAAGATCGACGACACCCCCCCCCCCCCCCCCCCACACAAAAAAAAAAATTTTAAAGTCATCACATTTAACCCAATGTCATCTACTTTGGCATTAACTTAATTCCAATGGAATGTAGCTTTGAAAGACGAATTTGCCTCTCTTCAATCTCAAAAACCAACAGATGGAACGAGGGTAAATTGATCTTTCAATTCAAAATTCATTTAGGCAGGGGGACATTGAAACAGAGTTATAACTTTGAGGGGCCAATCGTGCGTTCTAATAGTTCAAGGGGTTAAGTGCAATCAAGGTGAAAGATTAGCGTGGAAAAGTGTAATTTGCCCATAAATTTATAATTGATATATCCAACTAAAGTTTATATTGTAGGTGATGTGATATTTGACCAGAAATTATTTGTCACAATTCAGAAACAATTTAAAAATAGAATTCCAATTAAATATTCACATTGATTTTTTTTTTTTTGGCTGCTTCAAGTATAATTTTCAAAATTATTTGCTATTGATTCTAATTCCTCTCTCTCCATACCATTGCCATTGCAATTATTATTATATTTTTAAATTTTCAATGCTTTAATTTCGTGGAGTTAAATTGCTTTTCATTCAGGTTGGGATGGAGACAGAGGGTTTTGCAATCTACGATGCAATGATGCAATTAAAAAATGAGGTGAACTTATCAAAATTGTCCTCTTCCTACTAGTTAATGCATTATGTTAGTGGCGGCTGTAGTAGTGTGGTTTAACATTGGAGGTGGAGTGGCTTAGCAATTTGTAGAGAGGCAATTGCAGTGAAGGTGTGGCTGTGGAAATGGTGGCAATTTGGCTGAAAAGTTGGTTTGTTGCTGTATTGATGTCTGGTGATCAATGTAGGTGGTAATGATATGGCGCAATGGACTGGTTACAGCTGTGGTTGGATGAGATGGTGATTTTGATTGGGATTGTTAATATGATAAATAGTCTAAATATGTTCATCTCCTCATATCCATTTCTGTCAGCCTAGGATGCCCCCTTCCCTTGCAGCACGTCAAGAAACTTTATTTCAACACAAAGCTGATGGATAAGAAGTATTGGTTATATTATTGAATAGTCCATCGAAACCAAATCCATCTCTTATTTGTTGGACTATGAGATTTGATTTCAATACTTTCCCTGCTCTTAGGTTCTTTCTTGTTATATAACTGTTGTTGTTTACACAGATACATACCGTTGCTGTTGGGGCTGCTATAGGTCAGGCTTGTCTACTACTTGCTGCTGGAACTAAGGGTAAACGGTTTATGATGCCGCATGCAAAGGGTATGATGTAGTTGGCTTTTTCGTTTACATTCTTGTCTTTTTACACTTCTATCCTTTCTTGTCCAATGTCATATCAAGTGTTCACTCGAATTCTTTCTCAGCCATGATCCAACAACCTCGTATCCCATCATCTGGGTTGATGCCTGCTAGTGATGTTCTAATCCGTGCAAAAGAGGTAAGCTGAACCCTTTACAGTGCTTTCTATCATCTCAACGTGATTGGGAAATACAGTTTCCATGATGAAATTGTCAGTTTGTTCCTCTTTCCAGTAGCTGAAAAATGTATTGTGTTGTTGGGATGGCTCCTCTGTACCTAGGTTGGAGGAGTCAAAAGAGGAAGGTTTTATTAAAACTATGATAATGTGATTGCAGGTAGGAGTTGAGTCTGTTTTCTTCTCTTACTATTAGCTACTGTTTTACAACTACATTTGTTTGACAATGATAAGTGTTGTAATATACGCACAAAACAATAAATGAATAAAATAGTAAACATCACACACAAAATTTAACATAGTTTGGCTAACTCCAAGGCTACATCCATGGGAAACATCAACTAAAGTCCACTATCAATAAAAAAAATGATTACAATCACACTCACTAACCCTCACAAAAACTAATTCAAAACCCTGATACACCCAAAGGCGCCCTTGCACTCGCTAACACACTAGACAAAGCTTAGTCTTTAACTCACTCACTAGACAAAGCTTGGTCTCCTAACTCTCACACTTGACAAAGCTTTGTGTTCAAACTCTAACACATTAAACAAAGCTACACCACCACTCTATTTATAGGGACTGCCACACCTCACATTTTTCTTTTCCATATGGGGACTAATATGCCTAATAGGATCAGTGTTCTTATCAATGCAGGACTAACTCATAATATGATTAATACACCTCCTTGTTATTCTTGTAAATAAAGTTGAATTCCAAAACCAGAAGGAAACTTTCAAACTTATCCTCTCATGGACTGGACTTCATTAATAAGAACTAATTATGTGTGTGCTACTTTTCAATTCACAACCTTTTGAATAACATTATAGTTTTGCAGGAATTATCATAGTGCATAATTGCTTTTGCAGGTAATTACAAACAGGGACACACTTGTAAAACTCCTGTCTAAGCACACTGGAAATGTAAGTATGACACATTAGATGCTTTGTTAACTACAATATGAGAAAATAATAATAATAATAACTCACAAATAATTTCACATTTTCTTAGTCAGAGGAGACCATAGCTAATAAGATGAGAAGACCATTTTATATGGATTGTACAAAAGCTAAGGATTTCGGGGTCATAGACAGAGTAAGTTGGTACATGTAATGTTTCTGTAAGTTGTCTCTATATGTTATTTCATTTGGGGCTACTGAACTAATGTGGGAATGCTGGAATCCAGATTCTTTGGCGTGGTCAAGAAAAGATAATGCATGATGTTGCCTCTCCAGAGGATTGGGACAAGCTGGCTGGCATCAAAGCTGTAGATGAAATTTAGTCTCTCCTTAGCAATACACATCATGCGAGTGTGAGTACCTATCGTTGATTTTTTTACACATCTGGGAAAAAAATCCAGTGGCATAATGCCATAATGTTCACAATCATGGAAGTTGATTAAAAATCACTTTGGCTCAACCAAGATGTTTTCTTCTTCTTCTTCTTATTATTATTATTCTTTTTTGGGGGGGATGAGAGGGTTTTTTTAATTTATTTTTAGAAAGTTTTGTCTTTGTGGGGAAACAAATTTGCATCCATACTCGTTAGGGATGAAATCAAGGTGTGCAACTGATTGTCCCTAATGGCTCTTATCTCTTTAGGATTTGAAATCTGACTATCATCTAAGCAAGGCCATTAAAGAAAATTAGTCACTGATATAGGGATCATTTCTAATTTCTTGCAAGGTGCGGCTATTTTCAGAGTCTATTTTGCTTCTTCACTGACTTCATATATGAGTATCATGTTTAAAAAATAAAAACATAAATAAATCTTTTGAAACCAATCAATCTCTAACATTGCTGGTTTTGCAGGAAATAGGTAGCTACTTCTTCTGAGAAAGTTTTGGTGGACCTATTAGCTGGAATATCTGATTCATGTGCAGTCTCAAAGCTTTATCCTTGTGAACGATATTCTTGTGCACAAACAGGCTGAGAAGTGACGGGACGGTGGCTTCAAATTTTACATTGATAATCTGTACATGTTTTTAATAATATGTAATAGTTAAGTTTTTTAATCTTCACTTACATGTTTAATCTTCTCATTCTAACATAGAGAGCATTTCCATTTTCTTAAGAGCAACTTGATTTCTTGTTTGGAGCCAGGGTTGGACCCATGATCATCTACTATTCCGTTGGTATTATTGGCCCTAAATGAAATGTGCTGCGTTTAATTCTTACCTGCATGAGGAAATGACATTTGAGATTGACCATAACAGTTCTTGGCCTTGTTTGTTTATGAAGTTTTTTCCTTAAAGTACATTAGACTGGAGTGACATTCTTTATGGATTTTCATTTTCCTTTTGTGCTACATCTAATTAGCTTGGCTCATTTTTAGTCTGATTTATATATATATATATATATATATATTATTTTTTTTTTATTTTTATTGGCTGAAAACATACAGTATTCACAATTTAGGAACCCCTTAATTGCACTAGGGAAAATAGAAATTAAGAAGAATATTCCCAAAGTCTGTTGTGTTACTTGGGGTACTTCATTCAAAATCCCACAGTTTCTCTGGTTCTTAAAAGTAATTCCACCACCCCCACCTCCCGCGCCCGCGGTGGGGGGTGTTTTTTCCAAACTCAGGATTAAATCTAGTAATAATTAGGGGGTGAGCAATGTACACCGCTGCAACCGACCAGAGCCGAGAAACCGCACCGCACCTGGGGTCAAACTGTTGGAGCCAAGGCCAGCGATCGGAGGTCATGGGTCTTTCCGATGCTGGTGTGGTGATGCAATCAGAATTGATTTCCAGTAATAATATTTTAATATACTTAATTTACATTTTTACCCCTAAAACTAAGTGAAACAGCCCGTTTTGATCACTGGGCTTAAAAAAAAAAAAAGTGTGTAAAACGATGTAAGGCTTGGGTTACAAAATTGAGTAACCATATAAATTCTTCTTTTCCAAACTCTAAATTCGGAACTCTCTCTCACCTAAAGCTGCTGCTCACTCCAAGTGTGTCACTCCTCTGCTAGTCTGCCGCAACACCGTTGGTAAGTTTCAATGTTTGTTTCATAGTCCACAAGTACTGAAACTTTTTTTTTTTTTTTTTTCAACAAAGAGATTTGAGGGAGACTGAGAGAGTTCTCACTCTTCAATCATTTATCGGGACTCCTCAATCATTTATGGGAAAAGGTAATTACCAATCAATAACTAATGATTCCAAATATTGCCTAGTATATTTTTAGATTTTTTGTATTTTTATTTTTATGTTTTTTGACTTGGGGATTTTGAGCTACTAAGTTAGTAGAGGCTGTAGAGTACCACAACTACTGTGGTACTGCTGTACTACTTATTAGACATTGGCTTTTGTTTATTTGTTGTAGGATAAATTCATTCTAAAGCATTTCTTAGTCAAAAAATTTCTTTGTTTGCTTTTTACATTCAAATCGACACAAATTTCACCGCATTACATTTTTTTTGTTTTTGTTTTTTTTGTTCTGCCTCTCTATTGAGTTGAAAAATAATAAACCGATTAAACCAACCACTAAAAACCGCACTCTAAAAGTTGGAAAACCGATCCTAAGCGGTGTGCATCAATTCCAATTATGAGAAAACCGATCCCTATCGGTTTGGTAATAAATTTGGAAAAAAATCGAGTTGACCAAACTGCGCACACCCCTAGTAATAATAATATTTGTATAGAACTAGTAGTGAAACGTTTTAACATCAAGAAAAGTAGTACTATTAATCACGTTGAATGCAAAGCAATCTCAACTTCGTTAAATACTGCTTTGCTCATAATCTATAATGCTGCTCTTGAGAAGTGTGATCATTTTATTGAATTGGTTTCTACTAATGATTATTCAAACACTTGGTTTGTTAGGCCTAATTGGTAGGAGGATTTTTGTTTTTATTTTCAAAACAGTATAAAAACAATTTTTAAAAAATTGAACTTGAAACTAGTTTTCAGATAATAATTTTTCTATTTTACGTGTTTGGCTTCGACTTTTCAGAACAATTTTCAAAGTACTGAAAACAAAAAAATAAGAGTATGTTTGGTAACTTTTTTTTCCTCTTATTTTTTGTTTCCAAAAACAGTTTTCTATTTTTGAAACTATAAAACTTGTTTGACAACCTAAAATAGACAGAAAACAAAAATTATTCTCAAAACTCAATTTGTGAACAAATTTGAAACATGTAAAAGACAGTTTTCAGTTTCTTATTTTTAAAAGTCAATGAAAACACACATTTAATTTAATGAATCTGTCTCATTTAATGAGTTAGCATTAGAGTTCAAATCTTAGTAACAACATATTTTAATATTTTCTATTTTTTTCTTCAAAAATCTATCTTTTTAATTTCAACTAACTAAATATGTTTTTTATTTCAAAAATACAAGAAAATTGTTTTTTCTTTATATTCCCAAATACAAGTTTTTGAAAATAGAAAACAAAAACTATTACCAAACATAACCTAATTGTTTGGGAGACCATTTCTATTTTTGAGATTTAAAAAAAAAAAAATTTACAAAAAGTAAGGTATAGAATCTATAGATTGCCCTTTTTTTTTTTTTTTTTTTTTTTTGTGGATAATGAGAGCTCATCATATATATATATATATATATATATATATATATTTTAATAATGATAAGTTTTAAATTTGAAGGGTGGAAATTCTTTTTGCAATAAAGATAAGCTCCTTAATTTAAGAGATAAAAGAGTTTAGACAAATATGTGAGGTCCACTGTTTTCAAAACAAGTAATACAACCATCTAAATTGAGTCGGACTATAAATGCAAGCATTACGTTTTAGCAAAGCAGAAAATATTAGTAAACATAATTGAAGGTTATCTAATTTTGTTTTATTTGATCTTCCCCTTTGTAGATATAATTCGATATCACTATGTAAGATTGTAGTCAATCACCTCTACCAAACCCGTAAAAGTTGAAAGTCAAAGTTTGTGGAGAGAAAAAAAAAAATTTGGGGCATACGGGTATGGCTAATCTCCTCCCCCCATCTTTTCCAAACTTGGGATTAAGTCTATTAATAATCACATTTGTATAGAATTGGTAGTAAAACGTTTTAACATCAAGAAAAGTAGCACTATTAATCACGTTGAATGCAAAGCAATCTTAGCTTAGTTTAATAGTGCTTTGCTCATAATCTATAAAGCTGCTCTTAAGAAGTGTGATCATTTTATTGAATTGGTTTCTACTAATGATAATTCAAACACTTGGTTTGTTAGGGATTGATTGGTAGGAGGATTTTTGTTTTTATTTTCAAAACAGTATTAAAACAATTTTAAAAAATTTGAACTTGAAACTAGTTTTTAGATTATAATTTTTATATTTTACATGTTTGGCTCCAAAACAAAAAAATAATTGTTTGGGAGACCATTTCTATTTTTGAGATTTAATATATATATATATATATATTTACAAAAATTAATGTGTAGAATATGTAGATCACTCTTTTTGTAGATAATGATAAGAGAATAGAGTTCATCATGTACTTTTTTAATTTTATTTTTTATAATGATAAGTTTTAAATTTGAAGGGTGGGAATTTTTTTGTGATAAAGATAAGTTCCTTAATTTAAGAGATAAAAGTGTTTAGACAAATATGTGGGGTTCACTGATTTCAAAACAAGTAATACAACAATTTGAATTGAGACAGACTATAAACGCAAGCATTACGTTTTAGCAAAGCAGAAAATTTTAGTAAACATAATTGAAGGTTATCTAATTTTCTTTTATTTGATCTTCCCCTGTGTAGATATAATTCGATATCACTATGTAAGACTATGTCAATCACCTCTATCAACCCGTAAAAGTTGAAAGTTGAAGTTTTGTGGAGTGAGAATTTTTTATTTTATTTTTTGGGGCATATGGGTATGGCTGATCTCCTCCCCCCATCTTTTCCAAACTCGGGATTAAATGTAGTAATAATCACATTTGTATAGAATTGGTAGTAAAACGTTTTAACATCAAGAAAAGTAGCACTATTAATCATGTTGAATGCAAAACAATCTCAGCTTAGTTTAATACTGCTTTGCTCATAATCTATAAAGTTGCTCTTGAGAAGTGTGATTATTTTATTGAATTGGTTTCTACTAATGATAATTCAAACACTTGGTTTGTTAGGGCTTGATTGGTAGGAGAATTTTTTGTTTTTATTTTCAAAACAGTATAAAAACAATTTTCAAAAAATTGAACTCAAAACTAGTTTTCAGATAATAATTTTTATATTTTACGTGTTTGGCTCCAAAAAAAAAAAAAAAAATTTGTTTGAGAGACCATTTCTATTTTTGAGATTTAAAAAAATATATATTTATAAAAGGTAATGCGTAAAATTTGTAGATTACTTTTTTTTTTTTTTTTTTTTTTTGTGGAATAATGATAAGGGAATAGAGTTCATCATGTACCTTTTTTTTTTTTTTTTTTTTTTTTTTTTTTTTTTATAATGATAAGTTTTAAATTTGAAGGGTGGGAATTCTTTTTGTGATAAAGATAAACTCCTTAATTTAAGGGATAAAAGAGTTTGAACAAATATGTGGGGTCCATTGTTTTCAAAACAAGTAATAAATGCAAACATTACGTTTCAGCAAAGCTAGAAAATTTTAGTAAACATAATTGAGGGTTATCTAATTTTCTTTTTTTTGATCTTCCCTTATGTAGATATAATTCAATATTACTGTGTAAGATTGTTGTCAATCACCTCTACCAAACCCATAAAAAAAAAATAATTTGGTATGGATGATGCTAGGCTTAGCTCAACTCCTCTAATGAAGCTCTTGCGGTTTCTTAGTAGATAGAAGAGTTATTATGGTCACCCTCAAGTAAAGTAGTCCAGAATCATGGTTAGTTAATAATCTAAATAGAGTTATAAAATATTTTAAGCAAGTCAAATCTTAAAACATACCCACAACCACAATAATGAATTTGGAATTGTAAATATTATTATTAAAATTTGGAACACTTTCAATAAAGCTTGATGTAAGTAGGAATTGAAGGATTGAGAATTTATGGTTATAAGGAGAAATGAGAGAATGAAAGAATAAAGCTTACAAGACATGTAAGTAGGAAATACTGTGACATCTTATTTTTTTGGAAAAATGCACTTCTTATAAAATTTTATTTCTTGGAATTTCCTCTTTACTCTCTATTGATTGTCTCGTTGATTCTTTTGATCTTTATTGTCATCATTGTCTTTAATGGTCATGCGAGCCATTATTGGCTTTTTGAATCACTTTTAAAGCTGAATGAAGATGTTTAGTTGAATGGAGATAGAGAAATGCACTTCTTTGTATTTTGCTTTTGCTCTTTGTTAATCTTTGAACCATTTTAGATGGATGCTTGGTTGTTTATTAGTGAATGCACACCTTACATTTTAGACTTGGATAAATTCATGTTGTTTGTATGTTAATGTTATTATTGTTATTTTCTTCTTAAAAAATTGTTATTATTATCAAATGTTCACAAGTATGCTTTCCAAATTAAAATTTATTTTGTTTTGTGTTTTTTTTTTTTTTTTTGAAGAAAACAAATGTCATAGAAAGAGAAAGTTCCAAACTTCTTTTTTATTTTTGGGTAAAAAAGAAAGTACAGTGCTTTTAGTGCACTAGACCTGGACCTGAACGGATGATAACACATGTAAAAAAATAAACACGTGTCACAATCCTAACGGTCCAATGTGACCTAATTCAGACCAAAAAAAAAAGTGCCTAACTTCAAGCCTTGACCCCTGCAATTCAGTTACCAACGTATATGCATATATATCCCAACGTACACACCAAGAGAAGCTTTAGACACAGACAGAGGGAGAGAGAGGGAGGAGATGGGCAAGGCCTCTCTCTCTCTGAGACTGACCTTCCTTTTCTCTCTCTCTCTCACAGCTTCATCATTTCCATTCTTTCACAAGCCATCTTCGCCTTCAACTTCCACACCCAAAGCCACTCCTTCAGACTTGCTCTCAGTCCTTGGACCCAAATCCCAGTCCTCCAAAATCAAACCCCTCGTTGCCCACGACCTCAATTCCTGTCTCAAATTCCTCGTTCCCTTCACTCCTACAAGTCCCAAACTACGGTCCAGAAAGTGTTTGACAACTAAAAAAGATTTGGGTTTGGCAAAAATTGGTGCATCGGATCGAAGAGAGGTAGATGAGCTCATTTGGTGGCCCCCGGAGCCGGTTCTCGAGCTTGCTCGCCTTGCTGTTGATTCTGGTGGTGACCCTGCTGCTATTCAACGAGCTCTTGATCCCACTATGATTGCTGTGAGTTCTTTTTTCATGGGTTCTGTTTGTTATTTACGTGAATGACCTTGTTTGTAGCTTTGAATTTGACTCTGCTTGGTAATGTGGATATTGTTTTATAAATTTTTTGGCTTATTCCCAATTGGGTCAGTGTCAAATGTATAAATTTGTGTATGTGTGTATGATGGTAATCTAAGAAACTGGTAAAGGATTTTTTAGAGTCATTTTCCTTTTGTTCGTCTTGGTTATTGCTAAAATTGAAATAATCTGTAGAAGATTGATGAGTAAACCTTACTTCCTTTAGATGTAATAGGTTCCTGATGTTGAAGGATCAAAAGAGAACCGATGTGATTTGACCAGAACACCGTATGGGAGACGCTTCATAAGTGAGGTTTGTCTTGCAGTAATAATATTTCAATTGCTTTACAGGATCATAGGCACAAAAAATGTCCCCTAATTTTTTAATTAATCTGGAATTTTTTTATTAAATGGCAGGAGTTGAATCTGTATCTTGAATTTTTATTTGAAGTTATTGCTGCCCGGGGTCCTACCATTGGGCTGACCATATCCCTAAACCGCTACGATTTCTTTCACGGCCACCTCTTTCTTGCCATAGACACAGGACGACTTGGTATATTGTAAGTTGTCATTGTTCTTATCACGCCATTTTTTACAGCTTTAGTGCCAAAAATGGTTGGGCTTAAATAAGATGTAATTTTGGTACAAACAAACTTCATAAATGATGATACACCTTATAACATCAGAACTTTATGTTTGTCAGGTTTCATGCCAAAGAATACCCAGCATTTGATAAAGAAGTGTTTCCATACAATATGGGTTTTTGTCAAAAAGGTTAGAGTTGCTGGATAACACATTTGATCAATGTTCTTATTAGAGTCTCATTACATGCATCATTTTCGAATCTGCTACTTTATTATGTTGGCTCAATATAAAATGTTAGAATCATTAAATTTTCTCTCTTGCAAAGGGAGATTTAAAAATACAATTTTAAAACAAAGCTATCAAAGTTCTTCCGTTGGTACTTTTTATGAACATTTCTTCAAATGTTAAAACAATTACAATCAGTCAAATCAATTTGTACTTTTGTAGACCATGCACTAGCAAAAGATGAATAATTGCTAACTTTTAATATTTAAACTTTAAAACATAAGACTTTGGAAATTACCGCCTTTTTGTGAGGTTGTGCTAATATCAGTGTAATCTTTCAGGTTCTAATGTGAAATATGATGACTCAATGAACTTGCGAAATATTCTATGGCTGGCTCCATTGCCAAGCAATTACACTAAAGCTTGGGTCGCACCAGGTACATTTCCCAACTTAACCAAAGCTGAAAAAAGTTTGTCATGTCTGCATTTGTTGATCAAATGCATTTCCAGTCCTTGATAACCACAACTTTGGTAGCTTATAAACATAAAAACTTTATCATGTATTTTTCCAATTGTTTGAAGTAACACCAAGAGGGATCCAAGCCCCAAGAAGCCAAAACTATGCTAGTAAAACAATGTCCAGATTATGAATTTTTCCAATGCTTATTAGCAAGATGATTATGTGCACAGAAATGTTCATTCTCTGTTACTCTGGTAGTAATGTGCATTTCATAGATTATTTTGGTCCAAAATCATTGAATAGTTGACTTGGTTCTTTATGCTGCACTGCCATATGTGTAATATTTTTGTTTAAGCCTCGTTTTTTAAACGTCCTTACGGATTATATAAATAGGTATCTTTGAGTTTATATGCATTCATTTTTTTTATTCCTGGAGGTGGGGTGTCAGGAAGATGTACTCTGTTTCTTAGATTTCAAAGGAAGCATGATCTCCTTTTCTGTGTTCAACTCAAGTGAATTCAAAGATCATTGCTTTTGTCATCAAAGATAGTTAATTTGGCTTTGGTATTGATTTTACAGGTGTCCTGGTTGTGCTGGATGCCCGCCCAGAAGGTATCATATATAGAGATCTCATTCCTGAATATGTAAATTTTGCAAGGACCATATATGAAGGTTTGAGTTTCTGCTCATCTTTTCTATACCACGATGGTTTTGAAAATTTAGACATTTTAACTATATTTGTTGATTAAGTTTGGTTTGGAAGGAATAAATGAACACAAGTTTGGTTGATGTTTGCCAGATGATCTTGGAGATGTTGCAGTTGATGTGAACTACTTGGATGTAGGAGCTGCAATTCCAGATTATCAAATTTTCATTTGCTGATGCTCTTCTCAAGGTATACAGCGCTTGGTTTGCCTTGGCATGATTTTATGCAAAACCACCAACCGCCTTGTGATTCTCCATGTGTAAAGTGTAAACTTTTTTTTTGGATAAAAATCTGTAAACTTACCAATTAAAAGAAAGGGCCATAAGATCTCTGAACTTTCTCTCAACATTGGGATGCCTTGTTTTTTCTGTACTTGTCTGGTCTTTGGCAATTCATGCAAACAAAAGAGACTGTGATTCAAAGTATGGCTGTACTAAATCCCCCACCCCCTCTCCAAATTCAGTATTGTGGGAATGGATGGCACAGGTGTCAGAATTGGACATGTATCTCTTCAATTAATTGTCATTTGTCACTAGAAGTCTAGAACAACATTTCATTCACTTTTAGTTACTATTTACTTATTTTAAATACTGATTTATATTATATATTCAATTTCATATATATATATATATATATATATGACAGCTTTCTTTTGGAAGTTGTAAAGTTTCTTTTCAAACATTCATAATTTACCCTTGTGTTTTTCCTTTTTCTTAACACCCTTTTAAACTTTCAGGTAAGTAATATTTTGATGGGTTGTCTTAAACTGAAGGTCACACTGTATTCTCAGCACCCAGCAGTCTCAGCACAAACCATCTTCTCAGTCAATGAATCTTTGGTGTGGATACACCATTTTATCACATTTTTGTTTAGAACTCTTTGATGTGCTTGAATTTAAAAGTTATGTAAGGGTAGACCCATCTAAATCTTATTGCTGCGCCTATTCATAACTTGTCACGTCCTTAAGTTCTGGAAGTAGCAAAATTGTTCTTAGCTGACACAAACTTGTCCCCCATCTCCTCTTCATTATCTTCTTAGTTATATGAAAGGTGAAAAGTGGTATGGTTAACTAACGTATGCAAAAGTTCTCTCAAAAAAAAAAAAAAACGTATGCAAAAGTTAGATATATTTTCTTAGTTTTCCAATTTATTACATTCAAATACATGTTTCCTTTGACTAATACAACATAAACATTATTATCATTCTCAATCTCAAGAATAATTTAATTCGCAAGAGTAATTGAATTCAATGCAACAATGTCGTTAAATCTTTGAATTTAATTTGGAAACCTCAAGTATAATACTAGGGGTTAAGGAACTATATCCCAACACAATCAATTATAATGCTTTTAATATATACATAATCTAAGGATTAAGAGTTTTGTAGTTCAACTAACATCTTCTGGTATTTTTGATAAAAATGTCCAGGCCCTCTAGGATACAAAACTCCTCCTCTCCCACATTGTTGTTGTTGAATTATTAAGAGAGGAAAATAAAAAGAAATAGTCTAAGAAAAATAAAAAGAAAATAGTTTTTAAATTGACCTATTTATTAATTGTGTCAGATTGTATTATCCTACTTTGATACGAACCCATTTACATTGAACATTAATTGTAAAAATTCTTGTCGTATTCGTGTCGTGCTTGTAGGTCGTATCAAACATTGTCACTCTCTTAATTTGCAATGCTCATTCAAACACACAATATTTTTAAAACTTTAGAAGTTTTAAAAATGTTATTATATATTTTTTTGATAATAAAAAATCTTATTATATATAAGAAAGCAATGATTCAACTTTTTATTAGAGACTTTAATTCCTATCTTATCACCAACATACGAGATATCATTAGTCGTTGGGTATTTATTTTTAGGGGAAATGAAATGTCCACAACATTTTCACAACATTTTTACAACAAATGCTAAGTGGCAGGTTGTTACTGGTTGTTATTGTTGGGGTAAAAAAGTAATCTTAGTGTTAGGTTCAAATTTGAACTAATAATAACTAACTACTAGTAATTTGTTATGAGAATGTTGTAAAAATGTTGTGGAGGTAGCATATCTCTTATTTTTAGGGCAAAACTTAAGTAATACTTAGATACTATTCCTTAAGTTTTCCTTTTAAGATTCAGTCATGTGACTTTACTTAATAAAGTCACATAATTATATAAGTCTATTTTAACATAATTTAAGTGTACATGTGTATGAAGTTGTTTCCTAAAGACTTAAACCTCAGCCATTATTCTCCCTCCCCTCACACCTCACAGTTACTTATACTTATGAGGTGATCACTATTCCCTACACCATTCCCTACAACATGATACTTATACACTTCCCTACACCATTCCCTACAACATGGGCCCTACATTGATATTTATGTACAAAATGATACTTTTATTATTATTATTATTTTTTTATTCAAGATAGAAATTTTACTATATATCTAATCATATGTATATATATATATTTTTTATATAAGTCTATTCTAACATAATCTAAGTGTATATGTGTGTGAAGTTGTTTCCTAAAAACTTAAACCTCAGCCATTATTCTTCCTCCCCCCACACCTCATAAGTACTTATAATTATGGAGTGACCACCACACCAATGGTATGTGGTGGAATATTTCTTTTTTTTATTGAAACCAAAAAGGACAGCAAAATTATACAAATTTTTTTTGTTATCTTTTTCACAAGTAATAATGGGAGTATTTATTTTTTTTAATAGAATTTACAATTCAGCCAATGTGATTTTGTGTTAGCAAAATTTAATTCACGTACTTTTTATTATTACATTTGAATTCATCAAAATTTTAGATTAAAATAATATCGTTAATTTTTTTTTATCATATATGACAAATTAGTCTCACAAATATTTTAATAGTTGCACTTTTTACCAATTTAAGTTTGGATTAAATTGTGATGGAACTAAAGCACGTGCAGGTAATTTGTAATCTATTTTTCATTATGTAATGATAATGGCCTTATATTTTGTGTTATTATATTTAATTTAATTTTTTTTTTCCTTTCATACCCAAAAAGGAACGAGATTTTTTTTTCCTTTATAGAGAAGAACAAGATGAGTAATACAACTTTCTTTCAAATTTCTTTTTTCGAAATGTGGGGGTAAAAAACGATCACTGTGAAGATAGTGATAATGAAGATGACTTACACAATTAATTTATAAAAAGGGGCAAGAATCTCATAATGGGAGATCTAAACAATAGATTATAAAATAATAAGAAATAAAAAGACTTTTATTGATGTAAGAATATCTTTCTCTAGGTACAAGGAATAGGATTGAAAGCTAAAAATTCTTAGACCTATTATGCTATTACAACTTTCTCTCCCTTGTTCTTCTCTAAGTCTTTTCTCTCAATTTTTCTGAATCCCCACCTTTTCTAGACAATTTCCACTTCCTTCTCTCCCTAGTTGTCCTGTTCCCAATTGGATTTAGGGGATACTTGACCCATCACCCCTTGGTTCTGCCACTCTTTCATCATGAAATAGGACTTTGGGAGTGTTTTCACTATTCAAGCCAGTCAATTAACATTTAATGTGGAAAAGATTAGGTGAAAACGTCTCATTAATATGAAGATGATTGCCCTAATGGTTCTTATCTCTTCATGGTGTTTTCCAAGGTGAGCTTGATAGAAGGTGGCATCTTGGTTTAGAGGGGAACTGGTCGCCCATGGTTCCTTACATATTTGATATGGGAAATGTTTTGCTTATTATCTCGGTAGTGGACCTTGGTGATGTTGGTTCGTCCAAACCTCCATGGGATCTGCCCCAAGGAGTTATCTTTCATTCCACAAGTCTCTTTACTCATATTCATGCCTTTGGGCTGGGCCCAGCAACCCATCTTTAAGAAATGATCTGCTGGGCCCTTGGCTCTCAACTTGAGCTCATGTTCATCCCCCCACACGTAACTTGTTAGGGTGACAAATTATGTTTAAAGTAACATTTCTTTCTCGTAAGTCTATCATTAACACTATTTTTATTATATACCATTCACAATAAAACACATCAATAAATGTGAAAAAATCCATGAAAATATTTTACAAAATTTGAGACATAAAAAGTTTCACAATAATTATTACATGAGTTGCTACTATTGGTGCTAATAAAATTGTTTCACAAGTAGAATTACTTGAAAATCATATTGTAGGGACTCAAAATGTAATGAATCCTTAACAATAAAATTTGTAGAGAAGTGGGTTTGAGGCTTAGGCATCACCGAAGTGTACCATGGCTGGTGTAAAGTTTATAACCATAACAAAGGATGATATGAGTTTCCTCGGAATCTTCGGAATTTGGCTAAGTGTTTGCGGTGTATCTTTGTCCTCGGCTCAGGCCGAGGATACATATTTCTCTTTTCACCCCCCCCACATTTGCTGGGAGCCCTCTTAAATATATAGTCCCTTTTCTTTTAATCTTCACCCTCCATTTGTCAATTATCTGGTCTCTCTGTATCAGGGTCTGTCCCATCGTCTGTAATTAGCAGGCTTTATGTTAGTTCTTAGCCGTCTTTGCAGACTTCCTATTAGTTGTAGTAATCGAGGCAACTGGGCTTGCTGGTCATATCACCATTAAAACGGTCAGGATGTTGGTGGGATAGTTTCAATGGGTGAGGGGTGTTTATCCCTTTATCAAAAGTCGGTGCGCCGAGGATGAATCATCCTCGGCGAGGCCTTGGGTGACCTGGGCTCTATCACATTGTACTCGACTTAGTACTATCCTCGGCGCGGGCCTTGGGTCGCACATACTGGGCCAGCGTGGTTAGTGTAGGAGGGCCCCACACATATTATTCCAATCAAATTTGCTACATCAACAAATTATGAAAAAAAAAAATAACAATTTTTTTTTTTGCAACAAGGCTAAAGGCATAGTAAATTTTATAACAATTTAATTAATTACTATTTGCCATATCAACATATTTTGCAATTTGTTGTGTATGTAACATTCTGTAATTTTTTGTGTTTTTAATGTTTCTTAAAAAAAGATAAAATACAGTCAACACCATTGAAGTTTAGGTTAAACTAGCCAAATTTAAGACATTTCAAAACTAACTAATTTAAACCCTAATTACTGTGACAAAAGCAAAAAAATAAAAATAAAAATAAAATAAAAGAGTAACAGATTAGATACTAAGTTGGTCAATTTTAAAATATATTTCGGTTAATTTTTAGGTTTCAAGGGTATTTCGATTATTTTTTTTAGGTTTAAGGGGTATTTTGGTCAATTTTTAGGTATAGGGGTAATTTGGTCATTTTTTAGGTTAATGGGGTATTTCAGTCATTTTTTAAGTTTAGGGGTGGTATTTTGATAATTTTTTAGATTTTGAGAATATTTTGGTCATTTTTTTAGTTTAAGGGGTAATGGGCTTGATTGCATATTTGACGTGGTCACCTTATTTCTTCACCAAAACACAAACCTGGGATGGGAGTTCTTAGTTCTTACTTTTGGGCCACATTGGGATTTTACTAATTACTAACAAGGCTTTAGGTCAGCCGCATGTGATGGATTACAGATGAACAAATCAAAGCATTGGTAAGTAGGCTAATCCAATTTGTATTAGGAGTGGCTTCTCATATATAAACCTTTGGTTAGTTTGTAAAACTTTGGAGAGAAAATAGAGGCTAGGGTTGAAGGTGTAGCATGTAGAGGCGGCTGCACTTTGTAACTTTTCTCCAGGATTGTATTATGACTATTTCTTTCTCTATTTTATTTGTAGTTTAATGCTTAGCATTTTATTTTTGTGTTTTATTTCAATTATTATGAATGGTTAAATTTTTAATTAAGTTATGAAAGTACTCTTTTTTATTAAAAAAAAAAAAATTTATCAAGCTGAAACATTCATTTTCAAAAGCAGTTATCAAAACCAAGTCATATTCCATTTTCAAAAGCAATAAATGTCCAAAAAAAAAAAAAAAAAAACTCAATGAATCTATCAAAAAGCTCAAAATTCAAATGCCATGCAAGTGTTTAAAAAAGAAAAAATTAAACACAAACTCAAAATCTACAAATCTAGAACAAAATGAATCTGCAAAACTCAACAAAATGAGAAAATTCAACCTAGCCAAATCTCATATATCCAATCAATCAATCATGGCAACCATTTTAATTGCATGCATGAAAAAGCAATCAAAACTCAAAAAACCCTAATTGATCAATTCTAATCATATTAAAAAAAAAATCCAAAACTGAAGAAAAAATGGATGGAATTGAATCAAAACGAGAAATGAGAGTGGATCTAGATCTAGAAATTGAACCTAGAGAACCTAATGAATGCATTTTCAACTTAAGCTTTTAGTTAAAAAAATGTGTGTAACAAATACTACCAAAAAAAAAAAAATAGTAAAATACTATTTTGGTCTCTAAATTTTGCCAAAAGTTTTTTTTTTCATCTCTAAACTTTAAGAAGTTTATTTTTCATCCATAAACTATTGAAAATGTTTTATTTATATCCTTAAACTTTACTAAAAGTTTTTTTTTTCATCCCTAAACAATTGAAAAATTTTCTTTTTTCATCCCTATTTTTATCTTTTAACTATTGAAAAAATTCTTTATAAAATTTAGGGATGAGAAAATAACTTTTTAATTGAAAAAATTTCTTTTTCAATCCCTATTTTTGTCTCTTAACTATTGAAAAAATTCTTTACAAAATTTAGGGATGAGAAAAGAACTTTTTAAAATTTAGGAACAAAAAACAAATTTTTGACAAAACTAAAGGACCAAAATAATATTTTACCCCCAAAAAAAAACCCATTAATTACTTTAAAGTCATGACTTAAAAGTTACATTTTAATCTTGAAAATTATTTGTTTTTTCATGGAAAGTGTGTTTTTATTTTTATCAAGTCCATTTGCACTTAAAATTTTCTTGAAAATCCAAGAAAATTTCCTTTATTTGTCATCTTTATCTCTTCGGCATTAATTAATTACTATGATAATGGACCTGGCAACCCATCGTATTCTATGTATAAACAAAGGCCAACCCCTTAAAACTTTCCTCTCCCATCGTATTCCTAAAAAAACAGAAGGCAGAGAGAGAGAAGAGAGAGAAGAGAGAGAGACACTATCCTTCATTTTCTCTGTCACCCCCAAAAATCTCACTGCAAATTCCCCTTGTTAACACTCAAAATAATACCCCAGATAAACTTTCCCAGCAAAAATCAAGGGCAGAGGAGCAAAAACCAGAAAAAGAACCAAACTCAAGGGTAAATCCAAAATCCCTCTACATTTTTCTTTTCTTTTTTGGTTCCTGTTTCTTAAATTACATCACACACACACGCACGCTTTGGTTCCTCAGACCAAAGAAATTCGATAGGCATGAGGCTGCTGTTTGGCACTCTGGCTAAGTGGGTTGGATCAGTCCGACCCGTAAAAAATTTGAACCATTACCCAATCGGCCCCCATAGTTCTTAGACCCAACCCACTTAGGTCTTATCTTAATTCGAAATGTTCTTTTTGATTTTTGGGTGAGTTGTGTACAACAGAATACAACGAATAGATCATAATTTCAACTTTGTTACATAGGTGTGTGATCGAGTTGCGTACTTTCTAGTTACCAGAAAATAATTTATTCCTAAAATATTATATATATATATATATATATATTTAATTTTCTTCCTCTATTCGTCTAAAATCCTTCCATCCAAGACCAAACAGTTTCTCATCTCTGTGTTTGTTGATCATTCATTTTCCTCTCTGTGTAACCCAGGAAATTAAAGGAAGAAAAGCAATGTTTACAACTAATGAAGTACTGCCTGAAGACTTGGTTATACAAATTCTGCTATGGTTGCCGGTGGTGTCTTTATTGCGATTCAAGTGTGTCTGTAAATCATGGTATGCTCTCATTAATGGCCAAAACTTCATCAATAAGCACCTTCTCCACAACCAGACCACCTCTAACAAGAACAGGAACGCACGTTTCCTCCTTATCCAACGCCAAAAATCTTCCAATGATCATGTTTTCTCCAAGCTTCAATATGAATCTCTTGAAATATTGTCAACACAAGCTGTTCCTTCACCGTATTTTGGTATTCCTAACCATGCAGCTATTAACATAGTGAGCTCAATTAATGGTCTCGTTTGTCTGGATCTTAACGTTCGTGGCTTAGATATTGTTCTATGGAATCCAGCAACAAATGAAACAAAAGTTGTTCCCAAGTCCGGTATATCCTACCCCCAAGGTAGAGCCATAAGTAGAGATATTGGGTTTGGTTTCGACTTCAAAACTAATGACTACAAGGTGGTCAACCTGTTAGAAATCTTTGACCCAGATCCTGAATTGTATTGCTATGATTTTAATTATTTTTATGCAGCTGAGGTATATTGCTTAAGTACTGGTTCATGGAGAACAGTTAGTACTTCTGGGCCCAGTAATTTTATAAATTGTAATTATTATAGGACATACACGAAAGGGATGTTTTCTTGGAGTGCAAGAATTGGTGATTATCCTGATTTCTTTCCAGGCATTTTATCATTTGATATGAGCAATGAGTTATTCCTAACAACAACATTACCAGATGGCGATTTGGAGGATCCCAATGGTACTTGGAGAATTTTTTTTGTGCTTAATGAATTGGTTTCTCTAGTTACTTTTGGTAAAGATAGAGAACGATTGGAGAATTATTTTTATATTTGGTCACTGCTTGAATTTGGTGTTAAGGAGTCTTGGACTAAGCTATTCACTATTGGACCTCTTATGGGAATTGAAAAGCCACTAGGATTTTGGAAGAATGAAAGCTTGTTTTTGAGAAATAATGAGGGGCAATTGCTCTTGTATGATCCCTTGGCCCAAAAAATTACTAATCTTCAAGTTGATGGACGACCGATGCAGATGATTACTTATGTTGAGAGTCTAATTTCTCTCAAAGGAGGAAATGATCTTGAAGAACAAGGCAATTCATAAAAATGATTCAATACTCATCTATATCTCAACAATAAGTGTTTGCAAGCAACGTGCATGATTGTTTACCATATTTTTCTAATAAAGTGTTAATGTTTCCAAGTGATGTCTTTCTTTTCTTTTTCGGGGAAGTGATGTGTTTTTCGACTGGTATTTTATATCCTTATTTTTATTGAAATAACCAACAGCCATAAGCAAAGGGAAAATAATTTTATGATTAAGATAGCATACATGAAAAAAGAGAGTTCTTGACAGAATTTTTTCTAATACAGTACTTTTCCAATTTATACTGCCTCATCTCTCCCAAAAAACAATGTAATTATTCTACCTCATTACGCAAATCATGTTCCAGCAACCAAATCAAGGTATTTCTTTTTAACCTCCTATCCTTGTGTGCCTCTACTATTTTATTGTCTATCAAAAATCAAGAAATATTTACCACCAAAATCATTTTTAAAAGAGGGAAAATGGAAAGAAAAGAAAAGGAATTTGCACTTGAATCATTAATTAGTCTAAAAAAAAAAATGTCAAATAGGCGGCAAGCAAAACCACCAAAATGCACATGTTCAAAACACCTAAACACACCATTCAAAAGCACAACCAAGAACAAAGGGGAAATAAAGTGATAAAAGAGGAAAATGTTAATGGTTTTGAGGAAGATGTTTATATCAAATTATAAAATAAAATAAAAAATAGAAAGCTACACCATTTGCCAAGAGTTGAATATGAGGAATATGCGTGCTTTATTTAAGCAGCATTCTTCTCATATGCTTGTTCTTTTCATAAGATATCATATTATTATTTGTAATTTATTCATAATATAAATAGTTCATTTTGAAGAAAAGTTATATATAAATTTCAACAATAAAAGATTGGTGAATCTAATTTTTATAAACTTATAAAAGAAATTATTTTATCTAAGTAGTTCAAATAATATAATTTCCACTATGATTTATTTATTAATTATTAAAATAGTTTTGTAAAGTTACAAACATTTTAGTCATAGACTCTTAGAATTTATTATATGAAAATGAATAATTTAATTAATTAACTCGTGAACAAATTTAAGCATGTTCAACTATAAAATAAGTCAAGCTTAAATACGTGATCTACTTTGTTGATGATCTCGATCTCATCTAAACTCGTGTTTGAAATAAGATGAAATGAATAATCCTAAATTTATAATACTTGGCAGGTTAACAACTTAACAAATTTTGATTGATGGAATATAATACTTGTTATTTATCATATTGTTTTATGCCTTTTGTGTTAGTCTTTCTATTGTTATAAATTTAGCCAAACTAGTTAACTTTTTGAAAATAAGCTAATTTTAAAATTTTTTTTTTTTGTTACAAGTTTAGCATAAAAGCTATTAATGCTGCGTTTGTTTTAAAGTAAAATATTTTCAAATGTAAAATATTTTACTAAAAACATTTTCATTTTACGATATTTGGTTGTCTACATGAAAATGGAAAAAAAAAAAAAAATGTAAAATGAAACAAATTTCTTAATCTCACAACCATCAAATCCAAGGAACCACCACTAGATCAGTAAAAACCAACCCACCACCAATACATGAATCGCTGGGGAATAGGTATGCTCTAATAGGGGTGGCAATTTTTATTCTTCTTCTTCTTCTTCTTCAAAATTACGTGTGCAATTGTGTTTACTAGGGTTTGTTTATGGAAGTATTTTTGGGATTTTGTTATTAGTTAGGCTTTTTATACATTGCACAAAGGAATATTCTTAAAATGAATAGATTCTAGTAAGTTTAATGGAGGGTAATAAAATGGGAGTATTTGCTTATTTCTAAAATGTAGGAGAGGACATTATTTGGTTTCAAAATTATGAGAAAATTTGTGAATTACCTCTCAAACCTAAAGAGGGGACAAATGCATTTTTTTCCTTTAAAAAAAAAATATGAGATGCATTACTAGATTAATATGGTAGAGTAGTTGTGACAATGTTGTTTTCAATACTCCCAAAATAAAGAAGGCTAGTCACTAACTTTATTGATCCCACTCTTATTTTTTGTGAGAATCAAGGAGTGACCCTTTTTCTTAGAATTGTTAAAAAAAACCATATAGGATGAACTAATCAACTAGATTGGACCAAAAATCAAGCTTGGTTTGATTTTCTGATGGATTCGGTGTGATTGGTCCTCAGTTTTAAAATTCTTGGGTTTTTGTCCCGATTCCAAATTTGCAAAAAAAATAGAATGGAGTAGTCTGATTTATATTTGTGTGTATATATATATATATATATATATATATTTTTTTTTTTTTTGTATTTGATTTATATTTTTAAAAACCATAATAACCATATTTTTATCTTCTTAAAATAATTAATAAAATGCTAAGATTAAAACTGTTGTAATAAATGATTATTACCATAGAATAATACCATATCGATTCTACCTACGATGTGTAAAAGTTAAAATATTAATAGTGAAAGTAAATTTTGATTGTTAATGGCTAGTTGGTGACAATATGCACATTCCTTTGAATTGAGGTGTCTTGTTAAATCAAAATATGACCAAGTTTAGTCATTTATTTCATAGGCATTTCAAATCAGAATGGAGTGCAAGCTAATTCTTTAGTCATATGCGCATTTTACATTATGTTAAAATCAATAGGATCCATTGATTAATAGATTTTGACACTTTGTAATTGGTGATCATGGATGAGTTGCTAGTACTTTTCTTAATTGAATGATTGTTTCGATGTGCAAGTTACATTAATACTAAAAATAGAAGTTAGAATTTGTTTAAGACTTAATGCCATTGTCAATAAACAATGTTGACATCAATCATATTATGTTCTTGCTTGGCATGATGTATATATATTATATTTATATAAGTCATCGATCATGATGTACTACTTCAAAACTAGATTTTCAATTGGCTCACATGCCAATATGCCATGAAATATTTTTCATTTTATTTAATTAATTAATTTACAATACTTTTGTTACGTAGTACGTACAGCCGCCTAGAAAAGAAAAGAATAAGAAAATTCTAAGTCACGTACTTTCTAGTCTAGCTAAAATTTACAAACAATTAGTTCAAGACAACCAAATTCAACATAAGACAAGAATTTTTATACATTAACATTTTTTTCCCTGGTTTGTTCCTTTTAATTTCAACAATCTCACATACCGAATCCTGATCAAGTTCTCAGTAGACTGGAAAATGTTGATATTGCCAAATTATTGCTAGAGCATCCTTGATTGGGTCAATTATTGCTATGGTCAAAGGGAAAATTTCTCTGCCAATTGGTAAAAACTTTGAAGTCCCCTTTATTGTCGAGTTTTTCAAATAACTTGAGATATATGAATAATGTAAAAACTAAAGCCGATCGACACATGAAAAGACACGAAACTGATATGGATTTTTAGTGGGGGAGAAAAAAAAAAAAAACCAAAATTAACCGCTAATTAATAATTTCATTCATATATAGAAGAGACATTACACTGATAAAATTGAAAAAGATAAAAGAAAAGAGAGAGACATTACAAGTAGGATCCCTCATATAGGAGATATTTATTCTTATACTTAGTCTCACTCTTTCCAGTTGACACTAAGGCTGAGGGTAGTCAATTGGATTAATACACCCTTTCTGAACCACTGGGCAATCCATCGGCACGTTGGTTATTTTGTTGAAGCAAAGATATATTTGGAACAATTGGAGAGTTCCAGTCATGTTCCTGTTGCATTGCACGGTGGGCCAAAATCCAGTTGATGCATGAATTGTGGTTCGAACGGCTCTGACAGTGGTTGGGTTACCACATAAAATGCCTACAAAAAGGGGTTTCGGGAAACTTAAGTTAGTTTTTATTCAGTAAAATATATAAATTATAAAAATGTTAGCAAGAATTAAATTATCTTTATACAATACAAAATATAAAGAACCTGCTGCTTGAAGTATGCTATACAAGTCAGTGGAAGTCGCCACTCTAAGAGCTGTTACAAAATATGTCAACTGATCTGAGTAAAATGGATCCACGCATGACCCATGTTTCTCATATTCACGCCCCCAAAAATCTTCATTTGGACCGTACATGTTTGGCCAATATAGTATTAAATTATTCCTAACAGGATCAGGTATCTGCCAAAATAATAAAAAATAACAAATAAGTAGAACTCCAGTATAATATTATTTGCCCTTTAACTAAAAATAAAAAGAAGCAGAAGATTACAATACCGAAGCATTATTAAATAGTGTACTTTGGGGGTATAGTCTGCAGTCATCAAGAGGTGGAAAATGATACCGTTGAGGCCATAGGCCATGCAGGGTGAAAGCAGGGAAAGTTGGTTTTGTACATGGATTCCTGCCGTTGCAGACCGACTTTGCCCATTGGAAGACCACGGTATAGTAGTCATAAGGGAGAGGGAAGGGGTTTGGTGGTTGGGAAGTGGCTCTGACCACCATAGCTGCTAGGAACAAGAGAAGGAGATTCATTTTCATTTTTGATTGTGGAGAATGAGAATGAGATGGGTTTGGAGAATGAGAATGAGAATGAGGCAGGTAGGGGTATATATAGAAGTTAAGATGCATATTTCGATTACCACTACATTCCATTTAATTGAGCTCTCTTGTTAAATCAAAATATGACCAAGTTTAGTAATTTATTTCATGGGCATTTCAAATCAGAATGAAGTGCAAGCTAAATCTTTAATTATATGGGCATTCTACATTAAGGTAAAATCAATAGGATTCATTTGTTAATGGATTTTGACCCTTTGTAATTGTTTCTTTCAAGTGCCTAGTGGTTGTTTCCATGCATGTGTGAATGGTATAAACTGAGGAAGTATACAGGAAGAAGTTAAGATATTTGATTGGGAGATGATAATTAAATGCTAAATGGTATCAACTCTTACAAATATAGCTAAACGTGTAGTCAGGAGCTTGCTAGCAGCTTCCTTTTATCAAAAACGAGAGCAATGTGAAACTAAAGAACTAAAGAAAGTGATTGGCACACTTAAAAATGAATGTGTTTTGAAAACTTACAAGTAATGTATAAATTTTATAACAGTATTACATAAAATTTTTGGGTATGATATCTTCTATTTGTAAGTGTTTAAATTTTTGTCTTTCTTTTTTTAAAAAATTAATAAATAAAATTAGTAGATTGAAACATTAGAAATAAATGATTATGATCATAGTGAGTAACATAATCAAGATGTAACGTAGAAGAATATTATATAGATTTAACTTGGATGTGTAAGTTAAAATATAAATAGTGAAAGTAAAGTTTGTTTAAAAGATTGTTAATGGCTAATCGGTGACTATGCACATATCATTTAATTGAGCTCTCTTGTTAGATCAAAATATGACCAAGTTTAGTCATTTATTTCATGGGCATTTCAAATCAGAATGAAGTGAAAGCTAAATTTTAATTATATGGGCATTCTACATTAAGGTAAAATCAATAGAATTCATTTGTTAATGGATTTTGACACTTTGTAATTGGTGATCATGGATGAATTGCTAGTACTTTACTTAATTGAATAGTTTTTTCGATGTGCAAGTTAAAATATTACTAAAAATAGAAGTTAGATTTTGTTTAAGAAGTGTCAAAAACTAGTTGTTGACAACATACAATTCGTATTTAATTGACTTGCATTTTGTTTCAAATTGGAATAAGACCAAGTTTAGTCTCTTTTTTTTCTTTCTTTCTTTTTTGTATACATTTTCAAATTTTACGCAAGCTAAATAAGTCCCCCATTAACAAGGATGCACAATTAATTAGCAAGGATGCATATATGTGTGGCACAATACCAAATTCTAAAAGAACCTCAAACCGCTTAAATGTGTCACTGTCAGAGTTCCAAAATTGGCTTTTTACTAAAAGAATTAATAGAAATGGTAATGATTCATTTAAAAATATATAGAAAAACTAACAAATTAATTGAGAGTAGAAAATTAAAGGGGAAAAACTAATGAATTTATAAGTAAATAATAAATTGCAACCATTTTTTCAAAAAAATGAATTGCAACCATCAAATTTATCAGCCAAATAAGCACAATAACACATATACAAATGCATATTTCAATTACCACTACATTTGCTTTAATCAAATTTCTATTGAAATTAAAGTTGTTTGAATTTTCAACTGCTACGCCAAGCTTAGGACCCTCCATATTAATTTGTACCAAGTAATGAAGACACCCCATTCTTGCAATCGTTTTGGACTGGAAAAAGAAAGAGGAAAAGACAATTAATTCATTAATTTAAACTATTCCAGCTCCAACTCCAATCCTAGCTAGAAATAGGAAAGTTCATAAACCATGTACACGTATTAGCATTAGTAGTACTATTTCTCTTTTATTTTGCTAACTTGTACACGTTATCTCTTCAAATATATAGTCTCCTAACTTGTACACGTATCTCTTGATTAAGGTAAGCTGAATTCCTAGCTAGCAACAGTTATTAAGCCACCGCTTACCCATTTTGTCACATCTCAAAAACTACCTTATCTTAATTAAAACCCTATATATATCTTTATTCAATTGTTTTGAAACATCTCTGGTCACAGTTGATCTCCAACTATTTTTAGTGGTTTCTCTTCCTCATAGCATTTAGCTACGTTTTTATATTCAATGCAACCACCCTCTCTTTCACATGAGTATACTAGAAATTACCAGCTTAAGGGTCCTGATGAACGTAGCACGTACAAGGGAGAAATCCTTAGGAAGATTGGCTGAATGGTTAATTTAATTAGAGGATTGAACTTGATTTGAGTTACAAGGGTTACAACAATATAAAGGAGTGAAAATCCCAGTAGAAATTGGAGTGTTAAAGACTATAATATATATAGGAAAATGTTAACAAGCACTGCATAAGTGCTTGTTAAGATTGTACAAAAGTGAGCCTCATTTAATAAGAAAATAAAATCAATAAATGAAAATGACATAAAACTAGTCCTTTTGGTTATTTAAATATTTTTTCTCTGCAAAGTTAACACAACTCATATATATATATATATATATATATATTGACCAAAGTTGGAATGGCATTGAAGTTGAACATCACTGTCACGTTGTTCCTTGAGCTCACTGATCTTGTTGAATCCAAATGTCAATGTGTTAAGTTAAGTTTGTACTAAGAAAGCCTGCACTGGGTCCAGTCCAAATCCGATACAACCCGGGTTCAATGACTCTTTAATCTAACAGGTGAGAATTGTGTATCAAAGGACACGGGGCGAGTTGAGAAAGAAGATGGGATGCGGTGAAAGAAGCAAAGGATAAAATTAAGGACAAAAATACATATAAATAACAAAATATTGTAAAAATATATGTTATGTTATTTAAGTAACAAAAACTGTTAAGCAACCAAATAGCCCCAGATATTTATAAGTAACCAAATAGCCTTAAATATTTATCGAAGTGCATATGTTAAACAGTTTTCGTGCATGCAACTTCCGTGAAATCCCCAAAGAAAAGCTAAATGATACTATTTCGTACGGTGCCATTCTGTGGGGCCCATCATAAGGTAACAAAGACCGTACCTATCTCTGTTGAGAGAAAAAAAATTAAAGAAAAGAACAAATACTATGCTGCTAAGCTATCATACCATATGAAGCCAAATTGATTGCGATAAATAGATGGTTCCCATTATAGCAAATCAAGTTGTGATCCTGGGCCCCAAGCTTTCTAGTGGCATGAGAATTTATATTGGACAAAATTTATATATAGTATTTTAAGTGTGGTTCTTTAGGGTTTTCTTTTAAGATTTTGATATGTGGCCACTTAATTAAAAAAATACTCTTTCATTTCATGAGATAAAAGCCACATGACAAAATCTAAAAAGAGGAACCTAAAAAATAGCACCTAAATACTAGTCCTAATTCTTACCCATTTATATTATATTTTGATTTCACATGAGGATGGGAAGCCATAAATTCAAAAAAAAAAAAAAAATACATAGTTTAAACACTATTAGTATTCATTTTTTTGATAGCTTATTTTATTTGGGAAATGAAATACATGTTTTGATGACTTAACAAGTGGTGTATATCTATAAGAGCTAACTTTTGGATACACAATATTGGCTTTTAAATGCACGCAAACACTTTTCTTATCCGGATGCGAGATAAATATCTTCTTTTTTTTATGGTCTATTTTAGAGGAGAAATGAAGAAAGGAAAGATGTGTTTTGAAAACTTACAAGTAATGTACAAATTTTATAAAATTATTACTTAAAATTTTTAGGTATGATATCTACTATTTGTAAGTGTTTAAATTTTTATCTTTTTTTAAATAAAAATTAATAAATAAAATTCTTAAATTAAAACATTTGAAATAAATGATTATGATCATAGTGAGTAACATAATCAAGATGTAACATAGAAGAATATTATATAGATTTACCTTGGATGTGTAAGTTAAAATATAAATAGTGAAAGTAAATTTTGTTTAAAAGATTGTTAATGGCTAATTGGTGACTATGCACATTCCATTTAATTGAGCTCTCTTGTTAAATCAATTATATGACCAAGTCTAGTCACTTATTTCATGGGCATTTCAAATCAGAATGAAGTGCAAGCTAACTCTTTAATTATATGTGCATTTTAAATTAAGGTAAAATCAATAGGATCCATTTGTTAATGGATTTTGAAATTTTGTAATTGGTGATCATGGATGAGTTACTAGTACTTTTCTTAATTGAATAGGTTTTTTTTGATGTGCAAGTTAAATTATTACTAAAAATAGAAGTTAGATTTTGTTTAAGAAGTGTCAAAAACTAGCTTTTGACAACATACAATTTGTATTTAATTGACTTGCATTTTGTTTCATTCTGGAATAAGACCAAGTTCAGTCTCTTTTTTTTTTTTTTTTTTTTTTTCTTTCTTTTTTGTATACATTTTCAAATTTTACACAAGCTAAATAACATGTAAATTTATAAAACCCAATAGCCATAAATATTTATCGAAGTGCACAGGTTAGACAGTTTTTGCGCAAGCAACTTCCGCGAAATCCCCAAAGAAAGGCTAAATGATACTATTTCGTACGGTACCGTTCTGTGGGCCCATCATAAGGTATCAAAGACCGTACTTATCTCCGTTGAGAGAAAAGAATTAAAGAAAGAGATAAAATAAAATAAAAAAGAAAAGAACAAATACTATGCTGCTAAGCTATCATACCATATGAAGCCAAATTGATTGTGATAAATAGATGGTCCCCATTATAGCAAATCAAGTTGTGACCTTGGGCCTCAAGCTTTCTAGTGGCAAGAGAATTTATATTGGACAAAATTTATGTACAGTATTTTAAGTGTTTTTTTTTTTTTTTTAAGATTTTGACATGTGGCCACTTAATTAAAAAAATACTCTTTCATCTCATGACATAAAAGCCACATGAAAAAATCTAAAAAGGAGAACTTAAAAAATAGCACTTAAGTACTATACCTAAGTCTTATCCATTTATATTCTATTTTGATTTCACATGAGGATGGGAAGTCATAAATTCAAAAAACATATATAGTTTAAACACTATTAGTATTCATTTTTTTGATAGCTTATTTTATTTGAGAAATGAAATACATGTTTTGATGACTTAACAAGTGGTGTATATCCATAAGAGCTAGTTTTTGGAAACACAACATTGGCTTTTAAACACACACAAACACTTTTCTTATCCAAATGTGAGATAAATATCTTCTTTTTTTATGGCTTATTTCAGAGGAGAAATGAAGAAAGGAAAGATGTGTTTTGAAAACTTACAAGTAATGTATAAATTTAATTTATAACAGTATTACTTAAAATTTTTAGTTATGATATCTACTATTTGTAAGTGGTTAAATTTTTATCTTTTTTTTTAAAATAAAAATTAATAATTAAAATTCTTAAATTAAAACATTTGAAATAAATGATTATGATCATAGTGAGTAACATAATCAAGATGTAACATAGAAGAATATTATATAGATTTACCTTGGATGTGTAAGTTAAAATATAAATAGTGAAAGTAAATTTTGTTTAAAAGATTGTTAATGGCTAATTGGTGACAATGCACATTCCATTTAATTGAGCTCTCTTGTTAAATCAAAATATGACCAAGTGGGCATTTCAAATCAGAATGAAGTGCAAGCTAAATCTTTAATTATATGTTCATTTTACATTAAGGTAAAATCAATAGGATCCATTTGTTAATGGATTTTGACATTTTGTAATTGGTGATCATGGATGAGTTGCTAGTACTTTTCTTAATTGAATAGGTTTTTTCGATGGGCAAGTTAAATTATTACTAAAAATAGAAGTTAGATTTTGTTTAAGTGTCAAAAACTAGCTGTTGACAACATACAATTCATATTTAATTAACTTGCATTTTGTTTCAAACTGGAATAAGATCAAGTTTAGTCTCTCTTTTTTTTCCTTTCTTTCTTTTTTGTATACATTTTCAAATTTTACGCATACTAAATAAGTCCTCCATTAACAAGGACGCACAATTAATTAGATTCCTTTTGTTAATGGATTGACATCTACTTTTTGAATAAATAAATGGATTGATATCTTGTGATTAGTTTGGGGCTTAAGTCTCACATCACTTGTAGCCAAAAAAAAAAAAAAAAAAAGGACATCTACTGATTAATGAATGAGGATGAGTCGTAACCACTGTTAGTAATCATCTTTATTCAATGGTTGTTAGGATGCACTTCATATTATGTGTTTTTTTTTGGGGAATCAAAGGATTTGGTACTGATTTGTACCCAACTTGGCATCATCTAATAACTTATTCATGAAAAAAGAATGCCAATCAATCTTCCTATTAGTCAAGAATATTGTGTTTCAATATTATTACCTTCACAATTTCGATTAAATCACCCTCTTTTACTTGTGGTAAGCCAAAAACCAATCTTCTTTTACTTGTGGAAAGGAAAAAAATATAAAATTAAAAAAAAAAAAAAAAAGACCGTGATGTTCTTCTTCAAAAGTAGATTTTCAATTGACTCACATGGCAATGGCATGGAATGGTGTTTTTTTTTTTTTTTTTTTTTTTTCGTAATTTTGAATATTATGAAAAATTCTCTATCGAATAAAGAATATAACTAAATAGTGCTAGGAGTTTGGTAATATTCTCCTCATCAATACTGAATCACACCATTTTATTTACATCTTTACTTCTGAGTTTTAAGTATTCTTTTGTTTATATTAAATTTGAAGTAATTAAGTAGTTTAAAGATCAATTCAAATGTCTCATATATAATCATGTATATATATATATATATATATAATCTATATTTGAATAAATGTCATAAACAACAATGTTCTATTAATTTCAATATTCAGTATATTGATGTGCATGAAATATAGATAATAACGAACTCTCATATATACATATTTGACCTTATTTTATGTTATTTTGTGACTGATTATATATTATAGTTGTGTTATAGGTAAGGGCTTTACATGCAAAGTGGGGGCTATGCCAATTGCTAAGCCAACTTGAAGAACCTGGAAAGCATGAAGAAAAAGCATAAAAAATAAAATAAAATAAAATAAGGAAAAGAAAGAGAAGAATAAAAGAGACAAGAAGAAAGCTGGTAGAGAAAAAGAAAGAGAAAGAAAAAAAAAAAAGGTTAAAGAGAGGAAAATATAATAGTTTGCTTTAGTAGGAGATGCACAACGGGCTTGATTGCATGTTTGACATGGGCCACCTTATTTCTTCACCAAAACACGAACCTGGGATGGGAGTTCTTACATTTGGGCCACCCTAGGATTTTACTAATTACTAATAAGGCTTTAGGTCAGCTACATGTGATGGATTACAAATGAGCAAATCAAAGCAATGGTAAGTAGGCTAATTCGATTTGTATTAGGAGTGGCTTCTCATATACAAACCTTTTGTCAATTTGTAAAACTGTGGAGAGAAAACAGAGGCCAGGGATGAAGGTGTAGCATGTAAAGGCGGCCACATGTGGCTTTTCTATAACTTTTCTCCATGTTTACATTATGATTATTCATTCCTCTATTTTATTTGCAGTTTAAAGCTTAATATTTTATTTTTGTATTTTATTTCAATTACTAAGAGTAACTAAATTTTCAATCAAGTTATGAAAGTACTCTTTTAAAAAAAAAAAAAAATTGTCAGGCTGAAACATTCGTTTTCAAAAGCAATTATCAAAACCAAGTCAAATTCCACTTTCAAAAGCAATAAAGGTCCAAAAAAAATCAATGAATCCATCAAAAAACTCAAAATTCAAATGCCATGCAAGTGTTTTGAACACAAACTCAAAATCTACAAATCTAAAACAAAACGAAACAGCAAAACTCAACAGGATGAGAAAATTCAACCTGGATAGATCTCATATATCCATTCAATCAATCATGGGAACCATGTTAATCATATGCATGAAAAAGCAATAAAAACTCAAAAAACCCTAACTAATCAATTCTCATTGAATAAAAAAATCCAAAATTTAGGAAAAATGGATGAAATTGAATCAAAACAAGAAATGTGGATGGACCTAGATCGAGAAATTGAATCCAAAGAACCTAATGAATGTGTTTTTAACTTAAGATTTCAATTAAAAAATGTGTGTAACAATGTTGACACCCCATTTTGCAACCCGCATTTAACCTCACCGGGAGGGTAAAAGGGTAATTTTGACTTGGAAATATGCATCTTGATTCTGGTCATTATATTTTTAATCTCATTTTATCAAAATGATCTTGATGTTGTAACGATCAAATCGACTGGTCATAAGCCCTAATCGGACCATCAGATTGAAAGTTATCATCAAATCAAGTTTTAATGGCCGAGATGCATTATCAAAAATTGAGTCCGACTATATGTGATTATGAACAATTGATTCCAATTGGTTATAATTCTAATCAATTTGAGATCAATGATGTGTCATAATTTGATTGGTTAGGATTACATTTTATGGTGAGGTTGCATATACCTAATTAATTAGATAGTTAAACATTAATTATTCAATGAGTAATTTGTGTAATTATCTTTTAATTAGAGTAAATTTGGAACCAATTAAGTCTGGAATGGGAGTGATTGGAGCCATTTAATGTTAATTGGGAGCTAATTTGCGACCTATTAATGTTAATTGTGCTGAAACCATTTTCTAACAAATGACCTCTGCTCACTATTTCATCAATATCTCTTATAACATTTTGAATCTGTGAATGATGTTAATTTTCTCAGAAACTAGACATCCGGGGCTTTAATTTGAGCACAAGAACGAGGCAATTCCGATTAGAATTGAGTTAGATATGATTTTTTGAAGTTAGCTCTACAAGTTGTTACAGCAGCTACGGGAAAACCGAATTTTGGCTTGTTCCTCACTCCTACCAATTTTTCCATTTAATGCACCAGATTTTTCCCAGGGCTAAAATGAGGTCTAGGTTCATGATTCTTTGTCAACCCTCATTAAATGGCCTTCTATTCATATTTCCTCCACCACTACTATATAAATCCCCCTCTTCTTCATTCCAAAACACCGAAAAACCCCATTTCTTCTCCTCTCTTAAGTTCTAGTGAAGTAGAGTAGTCTGGTCATATCTTGGTCTTCCTGAGACTCAAGGTATTGAGTGAAACTCACTCTCCCTCTCCTAGTTCTTCTTTTTTTCCTCCTCCTTTAGGACCTCTACCAAGAGTCTCCTCTTCCACTATATGGATCTTGCATGAAGGTAGAATCTCTTTTCCTAACTAGTTTTTTATGTTGCCATAATGAGAATTTAGGATTAAAGTATGATAGTAATTATTTAAATTCCCTTGAATATGTTTGAATGTTCTTATATGTTCTTATGTGTTCTTCACATGTTCTTGGTTGTTCACCACATGTTCATGCATATCACTAGCTTTGATCTTAAATCCACATAAAAAAATATGAAAGACTTGTTTGTTTCATAATTTTTTTAAATTCTTGAATCTAGGATATCACCATACACACATATTCACTAAAATTTATTTTTCAATCCAAATGTAATGCTCAATAAATTGAATTAAGGTTTATCACATGCACACACATCAAATTCAACATGCAAATTGATTGACATATTGGATGATGTGATATGAATGTTGGCCACCATAGTCTAGAAGACCGGTTTCACCTGGCAAGGTAGGTGCCTAACACCTTCCTACCTTGTAACATAGCCTCCGAGCTTAGATCAAGGGTTAGTAGATCAAATGCTTATCCTTGTAATTTTCAATTTCTAGATTGTAACTAGGAAACAAAGCCATGTACTTTATCTTAGATTGTATCTAGGACCAAAGCCATGTAATTTTCTATGTTCAATGTAAATTCAATTTCAAATTAATAAAATGAGGAATTTTTTAATTATGGTTTTCTTATTTTTCCAATAATTAAATAAGTGGCGACTCTATTGTAAAACCCTTAATCTAAAGGGAAAAATATAACTAGTCAAACCTCCATTTTGAGAGGCAATAACACGACTCCACCCATTCACGTGAGATTGGCCCAACATTCCTATAAAAAAGGGGGCCGGGGGCACGGTCTCTCACAAACAAACACTACAAAAAAAGGTGTAAAATACTATTTTTGGTCCCTAAACTTTGCCAAAAGTTTCTTTTTCATCCCTAAACTTTAAAAAGTTCAGTTTTCGTTCCTAAACTATTAAAAAGTTCATTTTTCATCCCTAAACTATTGTAATGTTTTATTTATGTTCTTAAACTTTACTAAAAGTTTGTTTTTCATCTTTAAACTACTGAAAGAATGAAGTTTTTTTTTCATCCCTATTTTTGTCTCTTAACTATTAAAAAAATTATTTACAAAGTTTACGGATGAGAAAAGAACTTTTTAAAATTTAGGGTCGAAAAACAAATTTTTGGCGAAACTTAAGAACCAAAATAATATTTTACCAAAAAAAAAAAAAAAAAAAAAAACTATGACTTACCACCGCGTACCCTTGATATGATGGTCACTAATACTTGTGGGGTGTGGGGGGGGGTAAAGGCCGGAGTTCAAGTCTCCCGGAGGGAGCTTTACACACATATACACTTAGATTAGGCTAGAGCAGAATTTCTATCTTGTATAATTTTTATTTTTATAAAGAAAGTCATGACTTAAAGTTACATTTTAATCTTGAGAATTATTTGTTTTTTCATGGAAAATGTGTTATTATTTTTATCAAGTCCATTTGCGCTTAAAATTATGTTGATATTTATTTGTTTATTTATTTTTGAGAAAAAACATTTATTTGATTCAGGTACATCTCATTGAACATAGACTAATGGATGTGTATAATTTCTTGAAATCCAAGAAAATTTCCTTTATATGTAATCTTTATCTCATCAGCATTAATTAATTACTATGATAATGCACCTGGCAACCCATATGTCACGTGGCAATTCATGATAGATCAAAAGTCCAGTTGGCACATATGGGTGAGATTTTTTTTTTGAAAAACAAACACACACACACAAGGGAGAGGAAAATGGGTTCTGACACAAAGGCACACAACAACTCTATTTAAAAGTCATGGTAACTTTTAAGGGAAGGTGGAGTAAGTTATATTATACACAACACAGTCTCTTAAACAATGTTGAACAATTACCATTCTTTTATGGGGTGAGATGAATACTTGTCACCGTTCTTATCAATTTTTTTTTTTAAATGTCACCATCTCAAGTGCTCCAAAGATTGTAACAAGGCAGGACATTGTTCTTATTTACTACTAATTTCATTATACTAGTTCTGCACGTGTGATGGATTTTTTTATTTTGAGTTTAATGTAACTTTTTAATTTGAATTTATCTATTATTAGTGAAGTTACAGAAGAATAAATTTTTAAGAAACTAAAATTTTGGATTTGAAAATAAGTAATTTGTTGCGTTTAGTGTGTGTTAGTTTTTAAGAAAAAATATATCACACGTGTGTGAAATATATTCAAATAGAGAGTGCTAATTTTAAGAAAAAAAAAGTTTATTTGGTAATTTTTTTTTTGAATTTTGTTAAATTACAATTTTAACCTTATTTCTATTTTTAAAAAATATTGATTATTTAATTATATTAAACCTATTTTTGACATCTTATAGACCATAACTAGGTTTCACTTCCATACAAACTCATTACCTATGCAATTCTATTCTATGTATAAACAAAGACCAATCCCTTAAAACCTTCCTCTCCCACACTCCTTAAAAATAAAAAGGCGGAGAGAGTGACACTATTCTTCATTTTCTCTATCTTCCTTAATACCAACCCCAAAAATCTCACTGCAAATTCCCCCTGTTTAACACTCAAATAAAACACTAGAAAAACTTTCCTGGCAAAAATCAACAGTTGAGGAGCAAAAACCAGAAAATCAAGAGCAGAGGAACAAAAACCAAAAAATCCAGCCAACTCAAGGGTAAATCCAAAATTCCTCTACATTTCTCTTTTCTTTTTTGGTTCCTGTTTCTTAAATTACATCACAAATCACGTTTTGGTTAAAGAATTTCGATAGGCATGAGGCAGCTGTTTGGCACTTTGGCTAAGTGGGTCGGATCAGTCTGACCCGTAAAAAATTTGAGCCATTACCCAATCGGCCCCCATAGTTCTTAGATCCAACCCAATAAGGTTTTATCTTAATTCAAAATGTTACTTTTGATTTTTGGGTGAGTTGTGTACAGCAGAATACAACGAATAGATCATACTTTCAACTTTGTTACGTACATAGGTGTGTGAGTTGCGTACTTTCTAGTTACCAGAAAATAATTTCTTCCTAAAATATTAATTTTCTCCTCTATTCGCCTAAAATCCTTCCATCCAAGACCAAAAGTTTCTCATCTCTGTGTTTGTTGATCATTCATTTTCCTCTCTGTGTAACACAGGAAATTAAAGGAAGAAAAGCAATGTTTACAACTAACGAAGTACTGCCTAAAGACTTAATTATAAAATTTTTGCTATGGTTGCCGGTGGTGTCTTTATTACGATTCAAGTGTGTCTGTAAATCATGGTATGCTCTCATTAATGGCCAAAACTTCATCAATAAGCACCTTCTCCACAACCAGACCAGCTCTAACAAGAACAGGAACACAGGTTTCCTCCTTATCCAACGCCAAAAATCTTCCAATGATCATGTTTTCTCCAAGCTTCAATATGAATCTTTTGAAATATTGTCAACACAAGCTGTTCCTTCACAGTATTTTGGTATTCCTAACCATGTAGCTATTAACATAGTGAGCTCAATTAATGGTCTCGTTTGTCTGGATCTTAACATTCGTGGCTTAGATATTGTTCTATGGAATCCAGCAACAAATGAAACAAAAGTTGTTCCCAAGTCCGGTATATCCTACCCCCAAGGTAGAGCCTTAAGTAGAGATATTGGGTTTGGTTTCGACTTCAAAACTAATGACTACAAGGAGGTCAAACTGTTAAAAATCTTTGACCCAGATCCTGAATTGTATTTCTATGATATAAATTTTTTTTTATGCAGCTGAGGTATATTGCTTAAGTACTAGTTCGTGGAGAACAGTTAGTACTTCTGCGCCCAATCATTTTATAGACCATAGTCATTATAGGACATACTCGAAATGGATGTTTTCTTGGAGTGCAAGTATTGGTGATGATCCTGATTTCTTTCCGGGCATTTTATCATTTGATATGAGCAATGAGGTATTCCTAATAACAACATTATCAGATGGCGATTTTGAGGATCCCATTGGTACTTGAAGAATTTTTTTTGTGCTTAATGAATTGGTTTCTCTAGAGTGCAAGTATTGGTGAAGATCCTGATTTCTTTCCGGGCATTTTATCATTTGATATGAGCAATGAGGTATTCCTAACAACAACATTATTAGACGGCGATTTTGAGGATCCCATTGGTACTCGAAGAAATTTTTTTGTGCTTAATGAATTGGTTTCTCTAGTTACTTTGGTTAAAGACACAGAACGATTAGAGAATTGTTTTCATATTTGGTCACTGCTTGAATTTGGTGTTAGGGAGTTTTGGACTAAGCTATTCACTGTTGGACCTCTTATGGGAATTGAAAAACCACTAGGATTTTGGAAGAATGAAAACTTGTTTTTGAGAAATAATGAGGGGCAATTGCTCTTGTATGATCCCTTGGCCCAAAAGATTACTAATATGGATTTAAAATATGTTATTCTTACTTATATTTAGTTGATTTGGTGACAGTTGAAACAAAAATTAGAAAATAGTGAAAAGAAAATTTCTAGAATATAAAAAATAATTGTACATTTAAATTAGTCAAAAATAATTAAATATTTTGAAATTACTAATGTAATATGTTTTCTGTTTTAATTATATTAATCTTACAATTGAACCTAACTCCTTTAAGTGAACCAATCAAACATATATATGAAAATTGATGTTTATTTAAAAAAATTATAAATAGGATAAATGTATTTATTTTTCTATATTAATTATTTATAAGTGGTGCATTAACTTTTTTTTTTTTATTTTTTATGTAATATGAATTTCTAAAGATATTTTTTAAAGATTTATATAAGAAACAATTGATTTAAAATATGACATTATTACTCATATTAAATTTCTTTTGCAACAATTGAAGCAAATACCAGAAAAAGAGAAAAAATTTAAGTAATACGTAATTAGGATTTACAAAATTATTATGCACTTTAGTTAGTGAAAAAAAAAATTAAATATTTGTCAATTCACTCAAGTAATAGGTTCATATTCTTAATTTTATTAGTTTTAATAATTTTTATTTCCTTTTTTTTCAATGACATATAATATAATTGAAATTAATTTCTTATAATATATTTTTTTTGTTTCCCTAATTATTATAATACATAATAAATATTATACTTGAGTCATAAGATAATTAATTTCTTATAAAATATTTTAAAATGTACTGCACATTGCGTGAGTCATCAACTTGTTTCCCAAAAGTTGATGTCATTTAAATCCATAAGCTTTCTTTTTAACATATTAAAAAATACAACACATTGAAATTTTAAGCACTTTAGAGTTAAGAGATAAAACCATATCTATATATCTATATATATAATAATAGGTGAAGTAGAGAGAGTGTGAAATTGAATTCCAATTAGAACTCTAATTGTGTGCCACGTGTACAAACTAATTAGATCTCTAATTGCAAAATGTCAAATTATAATTTCAAATTAAAAGTCTAATTGTATGCCACGTGTACACACTAATTTCAATATTCAAATCTGAAATTAGAGTCCAATTTTACTCCATCTCTTATAAAACATTGTAATCCGCTTCTTTTTTCCTGAAATGCTAGGTTCACCTCTCCTTTTAGAAATCTGTGTTTTACATTAAGGCTCCGTTTGGTTTGGGTGAAAATGATTTCAGGAAATCATTTTCACCCAGACCCCAGTGTTTGGCTCCCAACTGAAAAACGAATTTCCGGAAAATAGCATTTTCCGTTGACCCTTTTTACGCCTTTGACCCGGAAATGGTTTTACGTTCTTATTTTACCTTCAAACCATTTCCGGGTCTCGCTCAAAACGCTCAAAACGCACACAACGCACAAAACACACCGAGAAGAGAAGAGAGAACCCAGAGAAGAGAAACCCAGAGAAACTCGAACCAAAAACCCAGAGCTCCACGCCGAGAGACACTCGAAGACACCGGAGCTCCACGCCGAGAGAAGAGACCACCGAGAAGAGAAGAGAGAACCCAGACAACCTCGAAGAGAACGCAGAAAGGAGAGAACCCAGCGAGAACCCAGCGAAACTCGAAGAGAGAACCCGGAGCTCCACGCCGAGAGCCACTCGAAGACACCGGAGCTCCACTCCGAGAGAAGAGACCACCGATCCACGCCGTTCCACCACCACCACTCACAACCGCACCGGCCGATCCACATCCCGATCCGAGAAACCAACACCTCACCGAGCCGATTTCAACGCCGTTCCACCACCACCACTCAACGGCGAGTCCGATCTGAGAAACCCACATCCCGATCTGAGAAACCCAGAGCTATACTCGCCGATTTCAACGCCGTTCCACCGCCACCACTCACCGGTGAGTCCGATCGCACTATATATATATATATATTTATTTATTTATTTATTTATTTACATAAATATTTATATATTTATTTATAAATAAATATTTATATATTTATTTATAAATAAATACTTATATATTTATAAATAAATACTTATATATTTATTTACATAAATACTTATATATTTATTTATAAATAAATACTTATATATTTATTTACATAAATACTTATATATTTATTTATGTTTTACACGTTTATGTAAACAATTTACAGTTGAAACACCCATCAAAAAAAAAAAAAAAAAAAAAATTTATAGTTGAAACACAAATTCGACCATTACTGTGCTGTGGAACTCTGTTATGGTGACCCAACCTCTTACTACACACCCAATTGAATGTTTTTATGAAGTATGAAGGACAGTAACAGTTGTTAGTTGTGTTAAGAAATTATACATTCATCATCAGCTCCTTTTGCGGGGGAATTCACATGTACTGCAATTGTAGTTGGGTTTGTGTAAAATTTGGCTAGTTGGGTTTTGTGTATACAGTTTTGGAGTTTGATATGTATACTTTGATGTAACAAATGTTATTATATTGCCTATTGGGTTATGTGTACTTTCAACCTTGAGACATGACAGATTGTATGAAATTTTTCGGCATTTTTTGTGTTATTATTTTCTTGCGGTAGAATATGTGTGTGTAAATGTATTGTGATGACTAATAAATTGAGACATGATGGTATTGTGATGATATCAATGTGCAGTTATCAATTTGATGGGTGTGTGATGGTGTAAATATTTATTGTAAATATAATGCAATGTGATTTGGTACTCGTTATAAATGTGGTTTGGATGTTTTTTGTTTGTGGCTGTTTTTATTTACATTCCTCTTAGACCACAGTGTTTGTGATTTTGTTAGATGATGAAAAAAACCAAAGCCGCAATTCTTGCCTCAGTTGCATCTGTCCTCGTTGTGGGGGTTGAATTGTTAAGGAAATTACAATGTAGACATAGACAATTGCCTAGGGCGCCTTATGTTAATCATGCGGCCGAGAGAGAGGAATACATAAATAGTATTCTGCATGGAAGTGAGCTAAATTGTGTGAATCAACTTAGGATGAAGCCTAGAGCTTTTCACCAGTTATGTCACATCCTCACTGAGGGGGAGCACGTACGCCCGACTATTCACATGCCTGTTACGGAACAAGTGTTCATTTTCTTACACATTATTGGTCATAATGTGAGGTTCCGTGTAATGGGTGGTCGGATCTATAGATCAACTGAGACTGTTCATAGATATTTCAAGGTTGTCCTTAGGGGGGTCTTGAAATTATTTAGAGCTCTAATAAGACTGCGTAGCGAAGATACACCTCCAGAGATAAGAAATAGCAGAAGGTTCTACCCATATTTTAAGGTAAATATTGCGACTTGTGTATTTTTGTAAATTGTGTAGATTTATGTAATTTTAAACCATTATGTGTGTTGAAAAATAGGATTGTGTTGGAGCAATAGATGGTACACATGTTCGTGCATCTGTGCCACTTGAAATACAAGGAAGATTTCGTGGTCGCAAATATGGAATCACGCAAAATGTGTTAGCTGCCATTAGTTTTGACTTAAAGTTCACCTATGTATTGGCTGGATGGGAAGGTAGTGCACATGATTCACGTGTGTTAAATGATGCATTTGCTAGGCCAGGGGGATTTTCAATTCCCAACGGTATTATACAATTACTTCACCTTTTTGGTTTATTAGTTTAATAAATATTGTGCATTTTCCTAAGCATAGTAGTGATTGAATTTTATTTTTGAATATATGTAGGTAAATATTATCTTGGTGATGCTGGGTATGGTAATAAAAATGGAATATTGTCACCTTATCGGAGTGTGCGATATCACTTGAAAGAGTTTAGTGATCGTCCTCCTGAGAATGAGAAAGAATTGTTCAACCTCCGACACTCTTCATTGAGAACTACCATTGAACGAGGGTTTGGAGTGTTGAAGAAACGTTTTCGAGTGTTGGATGCAGAACCATTTTGGTCTTTTGAAACCCAAGTGAAAGTAGTGTTAGCTTGTTGTGTGGTTCATAATCACATTATGGGGGTTGACCCAAATGACGAAATTATGGAAGAAGCAATGAATGAAGTAGAGTCTAGTGACCCCCAACGAGAAACACAATCACGTCGGGAGTCCATTGAAGACAGTAGATTATGGAATGCTAAGAGAGATGAGATATGTCAAGCTATGTGGTCTGATTATACGAGGAGTGGAGAGTAGTACTTTATTTACATTTTTATAATTGTAATATGTGTTTTTATTTTTTGTAAAGACAATGTATTTACTATAGACTTTTAGTGGCGTAATGAACAAGTATTTTTAGCATTACATTGTTACTTAATGGTATTACATTGTCATTTCTAGTGATAGCATGTTTCATTCTGTTGTACACATTTTATACGCGTGGTTGTATGTGTGTTTGATTTGTTGTTCATATTCCGAGCTCCATTAATAAATGCTACTCTGACTATACCATTTTCATATGTAGTAATGTCAAAGGGCAAAGAAAAAATGAGCACCAGCAAGCAATTTAGGTGGTTGCCGCCTATGCATGAAATGATGCTGAGAATACTTGCACAAGAGGCTGCAAAGGGCAACAAGCCCTCTAACACCTTCAAGGCAGGCTCCTTCGCTCTTGTAGCGAAGGAGATAAGTGCCCACTTTGGGGTTGAGTGCCACCCTTCCTACGTAGACAATCGGATGCGGACTTTAAGGACCACGTGGACCACTATTGAGACACTTCGAAAGAAGAGTGGCTTCGGTTGGGATGATAATCTCAAAATGATAACATGCGACGCAAAGACGTACCAAGAAGAAGTCATGGTATGGTTTACAATTATATTTTCTTAATATAAATGATAATATATGTTTTTGTCCATAAATTGAAATTTTAGTTTGGAAATTGAAGGCAAAGAATTTATTTGAAAAGATATTCATAGTTTCAAAGAAGACATCTATGAATAAATGTTAGAGGTTAGATGAAGTTTTAGTAAGTTATATAATGGTGTGAAGTAAACTTTATCATGATTTAATAAGTTTTAGTCGTAGAGTAATGTCACACTACCATAGTTAGATGTTTAAATGCAGCATCTATTCCACACCATGATTTTATGTTTAATTTGACAAGGATGGACACCCACTTTATTTTTCATATAATAATAGATTTTTTTTGTTTATCAGTGACCTAAAACATTTACTAGCATGAATATTGCATTGAATATTGAATTTGTGAGTGAAGTAATTATTGCATTGTTATTATATGTTCCTTTCTCCCTTACAGGCGCATCGAAAGCATGCAGAGTTTCTAAACAAGAAAATAGAGATGTATGATGAGTTAGCTATTGTCGTGGGGAAGGACACAGCCACGGGTAGCTTTTCAAAGTCCTATGTAGATATTGAAAATGAGGCAGATAATGGCGACAGTGCTGAATTTGTTGCAGATAATGTGGAGGACGATGTGGTTGAAAAAGGAAAGAATGCAGTCGAGTCATCCACCACTGGGTCGGGAATTTCCAAGTCCCGCAAAAGAGGGCGTGCACCTTCTACTGCTGATGATAGCATGTTGGTTGATTTGTCTGACCAGTTGAAGGATATAGCTACAGCTCTTAGAGAAATCAATCGGGGCCCGGTGGATTACACATCTCTTTATAATGAGGTTATGGCTATGATGGTAGATGGATATAGCGAAGAAATACTCGCATCTGCGTTTGACCATCTGTGTCAAAATGAGAAGATAGCAAGGGGATTTCTAGCAAAAAATGCTAGACTGCGTAAGATGTGGTTGGATAGTTTTCTTTTCTCACAACTTTGACTTGCCTATGTCATGTAGACTGTGACAATAGCTTTAGGAATTCACTTCTGTTGTAGAACTAATATTAACCTACCATTGTATTATATATATAGTATTTTGTATTATTGGGACAATACAATTGCCTGAATTATGTATTTGTACTATTCAGATACCACGAGTAGGTATCATTTTTGTACACCACGGAGGTGTAATGACAATGGTGAACGATGAATGTGGCTATTTTTATATTAATATTATCGGCATATTTAAATGATTATTTTTGATGTTGAAATGGATGATTATTTTTGTACTGTTACAGATATGTATACGTAATGCAGGTGCATGTTGAAGTGGATGATTATTTTTGTATTGTTACAGGTTTGTCTAGATAATGCAGGAGTAAAAATTTGTAAGGCATTTCATATTTTCCGTAAAATAATTCACAAACCAAACGCTATAAATTGATTTCCCGGAAAAAATGAATTTTATTTTCCGTAAAATGTTTACCTGAACCAAACATGAGAATTGATTTTCCGTAAAATAAAAAGTATTTTCCGTAAAATATTTGACCGAACCAAACACCGGAATTGATTTTCCGTAAAACGATTTCCGAGACAGCCAAACAACCTCAATACACGCCTGGTTCACCCTTCTAAAATAATCAAATGCAAATTAGAAATACGGCTCCCCACATATCCAAAACTCTCAGATTCAACACCTCCAAAACTCACACTTCGACCCTAACAACGCCCACGATGACTTCTTGGAGCCTTCGTGTTCTTGGCCTGACCTCAACCCCAAAACCCCGTAGGACCTCAAGCCCAGAGGCCTCTCCAAGATGTTTGATTATTTCTACAAGTTTCTCCATTTCTGGCCTCCTAACCTCAACGTTAACAAGGTAATTAAACCTTTTAAATTTTTGTTTAAATTTGTGTTTGGTTGATGAGAAAGTTGGTTCTTTTGTTGTTTTTTATTTTAATTCTGTTGTGGATTCTTTTGGGATGATCAAAGAAAACTGAATTGAATTGAAAGTTTCCACTTTTTCTTGATAAAATGTTGGATTGTAAAAGAATTTGATTTGATTTGTTTTGTTTTGTTTGCTGTTTGGTTGCTGATAAATTGGAGTGAAAGCCAAGAAAAGGAAATTAATGTTTTTGGGCTTTACCATGCGGTGGTTTATGTGGGTTTGGTTTGCTTAAAAAGATTTGAAATTTGCAACTCTTTTGTTGTTTTATTTGGTTTTCTTGGCAAGCAAACAGGGGTTGTGTTACTCTTTTGTTTTTAACCTTTTCGTCAAAGTTCAAGCTTTTGATAGTTTTGATTAATATTTTGTGTTTGCTTAACTCACCAAGTACCCTGTCCCTCAGCAGAGGAGTAATAGAGAAAGAGTAATGAAGTACTCTTTTATGTTATACTGCAAAGTTAGTTTTATACACAGGAGTATTTTTTTTTTTTTTAAAATTTTTAAATGTTGGTAATTGGTTATTGTAGAATCAGAAAATATGTTTGAAAAGAATTACTGTGTATTGGTTTTGGGGTTCTTTTTAGTTCCCAATTGATTTCTTTATGGGTTTTTACCTTTTATTCTTTCACATGGTTGTTGGGTATTTTGACTGATTGAATGATTAGTTCATCAATTCAGTCATGGTGATGTGCCCATTACTGTTTCCATAACCTACTCATGCATTTGTTATTGTGGAAGTAAATTTGGACGTTCAATAGATGAGCGATTCTGAATTTATTATATTCTGGTTGTAGTTGTAGACATTTAAAGTCCTGGTAAATTAATCAGCTAGGTGTGTATTTTTTTTTTTTTTTTTTTTTTGAAGTAGGGTTAGCCATGGTGCCAGCGCCGGAGCTGGCAAGTCTGGTCTGATACAGATGCCGCTTTCTTTGGGTGCCTCCGACGATGTCGTTGATGGGTCATCATCTTTCAAGTCTCCCAATACGGTGAGTTTTCGAGTTTTGAGCTTGACTTTACAGTAACCGTTTGTGCTTTGAGTGGTATTAATGTAAATAGTGGTGAATTATGAAGGTGTTTTTGTTTAATTTACCAGGGATCAATGATGAATGCTTTTCAGCTGTGACTATTCTTATTTAATATTTTCTGGTTATTTGTATTTTTTGATTTCAAGTATTTTGGATTTATATTTGTCAATGTCAATTCCTTTCTCTACAGAGATGAGGTGAGTTCTTTCTAAACTTTTCTTTTTCAGGGTTTGTAGGTGGAAAGGGAAATCCTTGGAAGCAATCCAAGTCTGAGTAGAAGCAGTACTACCAGGTATAGTTTCTACTTTATTGGAACCATCACTGGTATTTTTTTTTTTTTTTAATTGAATGTTACATATACTTTATGTTTGGATATTTGGTTGGATTGGTTTGATTTTTAGGTATTTGGGTTAGAATTTATTTTTTTTTCATTTAGGTATTTGGGTTTGGATTTTTTTTTTCTATTTGTTTTTGTTTTAAATATTAGGATTAAAATGGTTCTGGGCTATTCTGTGATTGATTTTACAATGTGCATACTATGCTGCCAACCATGTCTTCTTTGCTAGATGCTGCTTCTCTCTTTACAACAATCTGAACCTAAACAGGTACGTATTGTTTTAGACATTTCTTATATGATTTATTCTGTTCTAATCTATTTGTTTATAGGACTTCTACTAGATGTTTCTTTGCATATATTTTTTTCTCCTCTAAAAAATTTAAGATATTCTTTCAATTTTGATTTGTGCTTGAGATTTTTTTTTTGGGTGATTTGAATGAGTTCTTGATGCTGATTTAATATGTTTTGTTTTAGTTTTCGCCATTTGCTTGTCTGTTTTAGTTTTTTTGTTAAACAACAATAAAAGTTTCCTTCAAACGACTACCATGTGTTTTATAAATTAAAAAAAAATGATGACCATCTAATTTAGATGGTAATCTGTTCCACAAAAGCAAAAACACTTTGGCTGGCCATATTTATGTCACGTTAGTCACCCTGTTTGCTTACCACATGATTGAAAGTATTGCTACATTTCTTACAACATTGAACCCAATAGTTTTGTTGGCAAGATTGAGTGAGATAGAGCACTAAATACTACAAGCAGACCCTAATTCAAAGTCCATCTATTTGCTTTTTCAAATAGGTTATTTACATGCATGTGTAGTGAACGTCATCAATTTTACTTCCATACTCTAATATCATAAATTGCATCAGTAGTAGAATACATCAAGAATAGACACATACAAATGTTGGTTTTTGTCAGACGCATGAGTCATCAATTTCCATCAATTTACTCCACATGATCAGTATTTGTAATTCATGGCTCACCTGCATACTATTTTGTAAATTGGTAGAGATGCTAGCAAAGCTGGAAAAGAGGAATGCTCAAAGGCAAGCAAATAAGTAAACTACAGAACTTAAACTTCAGAAAATAGGTACAGTTTAGGGAGCAGATTAAAGTCTCTAGAATGCATTCTACCAGCAGTACTTTAATTGACTAATGTAACGTGATTGTTTCGCTAGGATTTATTGGTCTTGGCCAATTTCAAAAACATAATCTTCTCAAAAAAAGAAAAAAGAAAAAAAGAAGCTTGCATATAATATAAGTACTTTACACTTTATCTTTATTTTTTTTATTAGTCCATCATGACTATTAGCATGTTTCAGATGTTTGTGTAATCCTTTGGGAGTGCATTTCTTGCTAAGAGCTATAGGAGATTTTCTAGATAAATTACAAAAGAAATGTATTGTGAGATTGTGGTTACTTTGACAATGCTATTTCCATGCAATTGATAGTAATTAAAAGAAATTGCAATTAAAAATAGATAATTGGGATTTGTGAGATTGATTGATAAATTTGAGATTTATTTTTATTTTTGTTTTTGTTAAAGTGAAATATATTTTAAGATTTTGTGCATGTACCTTTGCAACATGATTTTACTCTTATATCATGACTTTTGTTGGCTTCCATTTTGATTCGACTGTTAGAAAGGAAGTAAGGGATAAGGACTAACGGCTAAGGAGGGCAACTAGAGAATTGTCATACAATTGGGGAACTCTCTTGGCAATTATATTGATGTATTTTTGACTCCTTATTTTCTTATTATTAATGCTAGATGATATGATTTATTTTTGGTATGCTAATAGGGACGATCAAATTTAGCATTTTATTCGAACTTTGTATATAATCATAAAGTTTTCAACGTCTGTTTGAAGGAAGAATTAATTTGATGCTCATACACTTCAAAAATATTGTGTTTTATTTCTTACAGTAGGGTTTTGTATTGTATGTATGTGTTTTATTAATATCTAAAATCTATATCTATTTAAATTGTCCATTGATTAACAGACTTTTTTTTTTTTTTTTTGAAGAAATGATTAATAGACTAAATAGTTTAACCAACTATATAAATTGAAGTTTCTACTTTTAATGTCCATTCTAGGGATGTAAGTTTCATTTTCTTAGTTATTTCAAAAATGTTTGAAATTCAGCTTAGACATTGTTGTTTGCAATTTATATTTGTCACTCAATATTTGATTCTTCTGGCAAGTAAATTCAAAATTAGAGGCCTAATTTTGTGCCACCTGTCCTACTAAATTTCTTAATTTTGTTGCAAACATTTAACAACATTGTGAAAACCAAAGAGCCCGATGAAGAAATCATGTTCAAAACACCATTTCACTATTTTACAATTTAGAAATCATGTTCAAAACACCATTTCAAAACACCACTTCAAAATTATTTTCACTATTTAATGGTTCAGAATTCATGGAATTTAAGGAAATACTTCAAATTTGGTATTGTGATTAATTTAAGCACAACATATAATTTTTATTTTTTGGGTTTGTAGGTGAAAAGACAAATCCTTTGGAGCAGTCCAAGTTTGAGAAGAAGGAGTAAAACGAGGTATAGTTTTCACTTTATTAAAATCTCTTGGAATTCGTATTTAAATGAGTGGATTGATCTTATATTTGGGTAGGTATCCCAATTTTGTGAGAAGAATTATTATTTTTTGTATCATCGCACTGTTATTTGGTGTTAAAGGTGAAGTAGAGAGAAACTTAAATTGCAATTCCAAATTAGAACTCTAATTTTGTGCCATGTGTCTACATCTATGTGGCGATCAATTCATAATTATCCTTCCAATTGTTCAATTAGAATCTGAATTTGAAGTTGAATTTTGCTCCATGTGGCTAAATGTATGTGGACCTATTCTTATTAAAACCACTTCTATGTATCGAGCCAAGTGAGTTACTGTGCTAATTAAGTTTTTCCTTGATTTTGCAGTCAAACGTGAAAACCTAAGAGTCTATTTTTGTACCCAATGAAATCACTGATTTTACAAGAGACAGGAGGAGGGAGAGAGTCGTAGAGATTTCTTTGGAAACTTTCATCTAATTCTTTTAATAATGATTGTTTCCTCCTTTGGTTTAGACCTGCCAAGTCCAAGCACTGCAGCATTTGTGATCGCTGTGTTGCTCACTTTGACCATCATTGTGGATGGATGGTAAAATATCAAACTATTTTGTTTGTTATTTTTTAATATTTTGTAGTGAGATGGTTTGTTTTTTAATTGTTTAGTATTACTTTCAATTTCTACTTAGCTCTTCATTGGTGCAGAATAATTGTACAGGGGAGAGAAACACTGGCTACTTTATGGCTTTTCTTTTGTGGTGAGTAATATCTGATTTGCAACAGAGTTTATACTTTATTAACATATGCTATGGTAAATTGCGTTCTCTGGCTAAATAAAATAGTTCATTATTTTAGTTAGTGCCTCCTTCTTAGAAGATGTTGATAATGAGGTGTAGCAAATCTATCTCTACAGCTAATGTTATGAGATGGGCCTTTGAACAAAGTTTTAATTTTCTTCTATTTGGAAATTTGACCATTTATTCCTCATGTCCAAGATTGTGAGGTGATTAGGATAAAGAAGACATACTTTCTATGCTATATAAAACTTTTGAAATTCATGGCACAGTAGTGGAGAAGTTCCAAACTATTTTCTTAACTTTCGTTCCAAGTTTTAAATAGCGTCAATCAGTGAGAAGTTTCCTTGATGTTTCTTCTATATTTTTGTATCAATTATTGTAACTTTATTTGAGATGTAAGGCAATATGTTGTATCTATTTGTTCTTCTCTGATTTTTATTTTAAGATTGTTTTTCAGGTTCTATTTATTTTACATGCTTCTTTAACGATTTGCAAGCATTTCCTTCTTTGCATATATGGAGCAGTTACCATTGGGTTGATTCTTGCTGGACGATTAAAAGAATTAAGATTTATATATACTCTAACTAGTAAAATTCTGATTTGCATTATATAATTTCAAGTTTATGGCTTAGTTGCATCTGAGCCTAAATGTGACATCTTTTTTCCCGTTTATTTGTTGCAGTTTATTATGGTGTAGAAAATTCTTTTTTAAGTTTAGCTCCACATGTTGTACAGGTGAGTGCTCTATTTCCCTACTTTTCCTGTCATGATTTGATATCTCTAGATTCCTCCTCAACTAAAGGTCTGCTATGAAGAAACTTAAAGGAGAAATAATCTTTAACTGCTTTAAGGGCATATTTGAATTCTTCTCTAGCCACCTAGCACCGCTCCCTTTATAAGTCCTTAGTGGAGGGTGAGGTCATGGGTTCAACAACATCACATAATGGTAGCTACATCAAATATTTTGTATTAAGATATTGATGACGTTATTTCCTGTCATATCCTAAAATGGGATATTTTAAATTCGAAAATATAGCCACCCCTTATATAAGTTATAACAGATATTGATTCTCATAAAATATATATATATATATATATATATAAAATATTACATATATACTACTATACTATAAGTCAGTAATGCCGTTATAATTGCGCCTAGCACTCCTAAAGCATAAACTGCAAAACCCCAAAGCCAAGGCCCAAGGAGCATTCAATGAAGCGCACATCAAGTGTGCACTTTTGCCCCTTTTTGGAAAATCTCAAAGCCTAGAAAGTGTGCTTTTATTTCTTTCTTTCATATTTTTCTCATAAACCCTTTCAATTAGTCACTACATTTTCGTATTTAGTGCTTCATGATCTTTGACTTATTTTCATATTTTGGTTAAGCCATGTACTTCATTTTGATCATTGCTATTATAGCTGTCCAAATTTTGTAAAACACAGACAAATTCCTAAAATATTGCCTTTAAATTGTATATGATTAAATTGATTATCATGTTGTCCATTGATTTTTTTTTTTTTTCAAATTTACTATATAGAAAATGTAAGAAATTGATATGGACTGTTTTTGTTGGTAACCTATAAGATAAAGGGTCTTTAAATAGCTTATCGTCTTAACAAAGGTCATCTATGTTTTTACAGTTTATGTCCTTAATTGGTGTGCTATTTTTCCTCCACAGGAGATTGTCATAAAATTGGGAAACTTTGTTGCCAACGAACTCAGGCTTTAGCTACTTATTTCTTACCAAAGGCTAGCTCTTTTTTATTGTTTATGTTATTATTATTGGTCAATTATATTTGAGTTTTGCATTTGCTAGAGACTTTGCTTTGAGTTTGCTGGCAAGAAAAAGGGAAGGGTAGCTATGGTTCATGGGGTTTTGGATGGTTCACTGACTACATTGTTCAGTTTCAAAGCCAAAGAAGTTGATGGATTTAGCAATTTTTGGAGAAGTTTAATATGAACTAATTGTATTTGATTGATGACAATATAGACTTCATTATTATTCCTGTTTCTTTTTCATCATGCGGTTTAGTGGCTTGATGAAAGTACAAATTTTAAAAAAATCATGAATCTAAATATTTATGAGGATTGAAAAAATTAACTTAGGGACAATAGTTTGTTTCCCATTGCTTTAAGTTTTACATTTAGTTTGCTTTAAAAATGTCCAATAGCATCACTTAAATAATAAAATGCAATATATATATTTATTGTTTTATCTAATTCTATCCTCCTTGTGATAACTCCAAAAAGACAAAAAAGAAATTGACCAGTAGTATCAATATAATTAATCATTCCCGTGCAGTAATACCAAAATACAATATATACGAGTTTATTAATACAAAATATATATACTGCTAAATTTTGTTAATGAAATTTTCTGATTAATAATATGAATTTAGACTTAACTGAGCATTTTAAACATGAATAAACTCATTATTAATATTATATCTATTCCCGTGCGGTAGCACGGGGCTACATACTAGTATATAATAATAGGTGAAGCAAAGAGAAAATCCAATTAGATTTCAATTGGATTCTCAATTTTGCGCCACTTGTCCTAACTAAAACTCAAAAAAAAATCTAATTAGATTATAAATTTGACTCCAATTTTGTGTCATGTATCTTATCTAAATTTTCTAATTTTTTTGTCCAAATAAATGATGCATTAACATTTAACACGGAAGCTAAAAAAACTACAATGATAATGCTCATTAGCCTACTAAGAACATCTTACCTGTACACTTTTATGGAGATTATAAATTGGACTCCAATTTTGTGTCATGTATTTTATCTAAATTTTCTAATTTTTGTGCCCAAATAAATGATGCATTAACATTTAACACGGAAGCCAAGAAAACTACAATGATAATACTCTTTGGCCTAAGTAAGAGCATCTCACCTGCACACTTTTATAGGTGATCTCAATAGAGTTTGGAGCTCTTATAATCCCACAACCAGAACCAAGGAGTTCAACAAGAAAGACTATAAAAGTAAAACATTATCTCCTCCTAATTTTGTATCGTCATCCCATGTCTCCTCCTCTCTCAACCTCTACTAACTAGATCCACACACTACCCTCTCCTCCTCTTTACGGATTTCTTAGAGCAAGGCCGGGTTCAAACCAATGTTCAATCCCACTCTTCCTTGCTTCACACTCTAATGCATTAGCGCTTCATTGGCGCCTCCAAGAAGATTCCAAACTCAATGATCAGTTTTTATTTTTTAATGTCCCTTTATATATTTTAAAAAATAAAATGCAATATTCTCTTTTTTCTTCACTGTAGCATCACTTAAATAATAAAATGCAATATTTTCTTTTTTTATTCATTGTTTTATCTAATGCTATCCTATGTATGATAAACCAAAAAAAAAAAAAAAAAAAACCAATAGCATTACTTAAATAATAAAATGCAATATATATTTTTTATTGTTTGATTTAATTCTATCATCCGTGTGATAAACCCAAAAAAAAAAAAAAAAAACAAAAACAAAACAAAAACAAAAAAAATTGGCCAATAGCATCATTACAATTAACCAGTCCCGTGCGGTAGCACGGGGTTAAATACTAGTTATATTAAAGTGAAAGCTTAGAGAAAGATCAATCAATAGTCTAAATTAAATTTTAATTGTACTCTAATGTTGTGTCAAGTGTAATTCAATTTTCCTATTATTTGATGCCAATTGTCTCTATATTTTGAGCATTCTAATTTCATGCCAAAGACTATTTCAATTATACTTTAATTATGTGTCAATTATGTTTACATGTAAATTCAGGTATCTAAATTCTAAACATAGAAAATATAAAAAAACAACTCAAATTTATTATACCTTTTTGTAATTCTATGGGTACGTACCATTTATTATTTAATAGGTATATATATATATATTGCACCCTTTCATATGTAAAGGTTAAAAGCTAGTAGTTTTATTTATTTTATTTTTTATTTTTTTATTTAAGAAAAGGTATGGTAACTTAGGTAATCATAATGCTTATAGGAAATAAATTTAGTCCCAATCACCACCTCCATTTCATATTTCAATTTCTATGTTCAGACCCTTATTCTACCTCTCAAAATCTCTTATCTTTTTTTTTTTTTTTTTTTTTTTTTTTTTTTTTAATAATAAAATAATTAATAATAAAGAAAATTCTTTTTTCACACCGTTTGACCCTCTTTCTTTCTCTGATCAAATCCACTAGCACTAGAGAATATTGGAACTTTGTGAGTGAGCTTAACTCCGTCGGAAAGGATTTTGAGTTGCGAGAGTTATTGGGTGGACTTTTTGAACGGAGAAAATGAGGTTTATAGACCGTAGAGGCACGGGCACCATCTCAAATCGACGTTGATCTATAAAGGTAAATTTCTCTCTATGTGATATAAGTTTGAATTTACGATAGATAGCCATCAACTATATAAATTCCTTCTTATCACTTTTTTTTTTTCTTGGGATTATCTTACCCCCATTTGGTCAAGTGTATTATCACACTCGCTAACCTCTCTATAGTAGTGGTTAATTGTATTTGTTGAGCAATAGTGAAAACTCTAATATCAATTCTTATGATTTGGGTTAATGGAAACACATTCACATGAACAAGAAAATAAAACATTCAAATAAGATAACAACATTTAACATGATTAGGCTAACTCCATGCCTACGTCCATGGGTAATACCAACCGAAATCTACTATCAATAAATAGATTACAATCACACATTCACACTTAATCAAACCTCAAAACACCCATAACTACACAAACAACACTCACAAACATAAAAAAAACCTCTCACTAACACAAATTAACTCACAAACCCAAAGCCCAAACACACCCAAAAACTACACTCACAAAACAAACGCACTCTGAAGTCTCAACCACATAACCATGGGTTTCTTTCAACCCCAAAAGACCTACCAAAATACTCTTCAAAAAAACCCACTCATAATCTTCTAGAAATCTTCTCTTCTCCCTTTGTAGGAGGAGCGTTGGGCAAAAGTTACCAAACCCTTTGCAACAATATCTATTTATAAGACTCTAAATTCTATCCTTTGATGGATAAAGAATATTACCAACTACTTCTTGAACAATGAATACTTTTTCCTTTTATGTTGAGGAGAATCCTTGTCTTCCCTGTCAAGAAAAATCCTTGTCTTTCGCACGAAGTCAAGGAAACCCAAACCAAATAAAATTAGGAGTTTAAGGCAATTTTTAACCGTCTTCAATGGTATTCTACTAAGAAGCTACCTGCAGCCATCAACAAGAAGATCAAACTTACAGAGTGATTCTTTTGAATTGTTCATAAGGCATACAATAGCATTTGCATTAAGTTCATGGCCATGAGAATAAGTTGAGAGAAAAGGATTAATCCATCTCTAAGTCCCCATAGTTTAGCAGTGATGGATATTATAATATTATATTGTTTGTGCATGAGAGGTAGGAGCCATTTGAATCTATAAGGTTTAAATAAAACTTATTCAACACTACGAGGTTTAAATGAAAATTACTTGAAACTTGCCATATAAAAAATAGTTAAAATTATTATGGTGTGAGATTACAACCTTATATTATTTATGAATAGTTATTGGGAGATATTTGATGGTTTGTTACAAGAAGATTGTTTTGTTATAGGATAAGTTGAATATGGTGTTGGGCAAATATGGTGAAACAATGAAAAGATCACAAAAACAGTAGGCTTAGAGGCATTAATGAATCATTTCTCTTCAAGACAATATCCATCCCCCACACAAAGACTTTGCTTAGGGGTGTAGGAAACCATGTCTTTACGATAATATCGAGCGGGATCACTTTAAATGTTGTTTTAAGCATTTTGTGTGTCTTTTTGGAAATTATGTTTCTCGATTGATACTTTGCTTGCAACGCAACTTTGCTCAAGCGAACCTTGAGCTTATTTGAGCTAGCCCCTGAACCTTAAAATTTAATTTTATTTACTCTTCATTCTTTTTTTCTGTGTGGATACAAGATAGAGATTCTACTTTAGCCTAATCTAAGTGTATACGTGTGCAAAACTCCCTCTTAAAGACTTGAACCTCGACCCTTGCTCCTCACGCCCCACAAGCACTTAATACTTGTGGATTGATCATCGCGCCAAGAGTGCACAGTGGTTCGTTCTTTTACTATACCATGGGCGTGGAATGAGGTTAATTTTTGTTACTACAACAATAACAATAATTGAGAGTTACACTTTAGACCCCGATTTTAAGGCTTATGTCAATTTTAACCTATCTATCGAATTAAGATTGATTGTAATTATAATTAACCAATTAACATATGCCTGAATAGTTTCCCCAAGATTGAATCCAAAACTTTTGAGTTTTCCGTTGAGGAATGGGGTTCTTATTTCTCTTTATGGATCTTTGAGAGAGGCCATTCTTCTATGCACTTTGTTTTTCTGGGGAAGGAGAGTGCAAACCAAATTTTGTTCCACTTGGAGGAATTAAATTCAAAGCAATAACCTGGTCATTATACAAGAACAATTAGAGAAGGTGATGTTGTTTTCATCCTTCAATTGGGGTCAAATGCCCATGGCAAGTTTTTAATGGTTTCTGAACTTCTTCATGGTCAATAGAAGGGTAACATTGTGATACCTAAGGGAAGGTTTGGTTGTGGCTGGCACTACTTTAGCCTAAACTTGAGGAAAATTGTAAAACCAGCTTTTCTTTTTAGTCAGGGATCGTCTCAGAGAATACAGAATGCCCCAAAGGCTAAGGCGGCGGTGGTTGACAGACCTTATAACCAAGGCGGTGCAAAAAATAAAGGCAGAGAATATAGAATGCACCCCATCGTCATTCACTTTGAGACACCTCATCGTTATTCGCTTAGACAGCCCATCGTCATTCTCTTGGCTCAAAGTGAATGCTGATGGGGTGTCTAAGTGACCTGCTTACTCAAGGTCACGAGGCCTAAGGGAGCTTAAGGGGCTGATTTCTTTTGTTAATTATGATGGTGTCTTTGTTAGGATTAGGAGTAGAGCTTTTTCAATTGACTTGGGGGTTGTTCGTAGTTTTAAATGACTTTACGACTACTTTCTTGGAATGTAAGGGGGCTTAACAATCCTCGGAAGAAAGAGGTGTGTAAGAATCTTCTTAAGGAGTGGAAGTGTGATGTATGTTTTCAAGAAACGAAAGTATCGTCTATCGACGGTGTGTTTGTTTGGAGTTTATGGGGTAGTCCTTTCACAGATTGGACTGTTTTGGATGCTGTGCAGTCTTCGGGTGGGGTCTTGCTGATTTGGGATAAGAGGGTGTTTGAGAAGTTGGATGTTGTTGCTGGACAGTTCTCTATTAGTGTATTATTGGGAGGAGTGGTGGATGACTTTGTTTGGGCTTGTACAGGTGTGTATGACCCTAATAACAATGGACAACGGCCTACTTTGTGGGAGGAGTTATCTCAGGTGCGCGCTAGGTGGCCCATGGCATGGTGTCTAGTAAGTGATTTTAATATTATCAGGTACCCAAGTGAGAGGCTTGGCTATGAGTCTTTTAGCCCTGTTATGTTTGCATTCTCGAATTTTATAGAGAATAATTCTTTAGATGATTTACCTTTAGAGGGGACCTCCTTCACTTGGTTTAGAGATTCTGGTCTTCCCTTTATATCAAGAATTGACAGGGCTTTGGTTTCTCTTGATTGGGAGAAGCACTTTGAGAATGTATCCTAATGAGTGCTTCCTTGTGTTCTTTCAGATCACTGCCCTCTTTTGTTGGAAGCCGGTGTTGTTCGACGCGGTCAAAGTGCCTTTAAATTTGAGAACATGTGGTTGAAAGTTGAGGGTTTTATTGATAGAGTTAAGCAATGGTGGGAGGGTTACAGTTTTGAGGGCTCTCCAAGTTTCATCTTGGCTCAAAAATTGAAGGCTCTAAAAGTAGACTTAAAAAGGTGGAACAGGGAGGAGTTTGGTGATTTGGCTTTTAGAAAGAAGAACAAGCTGACTGAGCTAATAGGATTAGATGCGAGAAAGGAGTTAGTGGGTCTTTCAAATGAGGATCAGATTGCCTTCAACTCAAAGGAGACATAGAACAGTTGGCTTCTCTTGAGGAGATTTCTTAGAGGCAAAAGTCTCAGGCCTTGTTTGTGAAGGAGGGAGATAATAATACTTCGTTTTTTCATAGATTAGCAAACTCTCATAGAAATGCTAATCAAATTAAAAGGATTGAGGTGGATGGTATTCTTTATGAGGATGAGCTGGATGTGCGCTCTCAGATAGTTCTCTTTTATCAAGGGTTGTATAAGGAAACTGAGGTGGGGCATCCTACTATGGATGGGTTAGATTTCGCTTGTATAGAAGAGGATGAGCGGTTATCCTTAGAGAAGGAGGTCACAAAGGAGGAAGTCATCCAGGTATTAAGGGAGATGGAGGGGGATAAAGCCCTTGGTCCTGATGGCTTCACCATGGCTTTCTTTCAGAAATGTTGGAGTGTTGTGGAAAAGGATGTAATGGATTCTTTTGATAATTTTCATCGACATTCTGTGTTTGAACAATCTTTGAATGCTTCGTTCCTCACTTTAATTCCTAAGAAGTGTAATGCCGTTAACATTAAAGAGTTTTGCCCCATCAGTTTGGTGGGCAGTGTGTATAAGCTGTTGTCCAAGGTGTTGGCTAATAGTTTGAGGGTGGTTTTGGATAATCTCATATCTGAGACTCAAAATTTGTTTGTTGGTAGAAGGCAGATTCTGGATTCAGTGCTTATTGCAAATGAATGCCTGGATAGAAGATTGAAGAGCAGAATTTCAGGTGTGGTTTGCAAGCTAGATATTGAAAAAGCTTATGACCATGTGAACTGGGAGGCCTTGTTTTATTTGTTGGGCCAGATAGGTTTTGGGTTGAAATGGAGGGGGTGGATTAAGGCATGCGTTTCGTCTGTCCGTTTTTCAGTTCTGGTAAATGGATCCCCTGAAGGTTTTTTTGGAAGTTCTCGTGGGTTGAGACAAGGGGACCCACTATCCCCGCTGTTGTTTCTTTCGATAATGGAGGTTTTAAGTAGACTCTTGAAGAAGACAGAGGAGTGTAATCTTATTCGGGGTTTTCATGTGGGTGTTGTGAACTCTGTTGGGGTGAGTATTTCCCACTTGTTGTTTGTTGATGACACTATCTTATTTTGTGATGCCTCTAGGGAACAGCTGCTGTCCATAAGGTTGGTGTTGTCTTGTTGCTAGGCTTTTACGGGTTTGAAGGTCAATGTAGGGAAAAGCGAGATTGTCCCTATTGGAGAGGTGAATAATCTAGATGCTTTGGCTAATATTCTTCATTGTAGAGTGGGCAGTTTGCCTATGAAATATTTGGAGAGCCGTTGGGAACTTCTTTTAAGACAGCCTCGATTTGGAATCCTATTTTGGAGAAAATGGAGAAGAAGCTTTCTGGGTGGAAGCGTCTTAATTTATCTAAGGGTGGTAGGCTCATGTTACTAAATTGTACTCTCTCAAGTCTCCCAATGTATTTTTTTTTAATCTCTTTTTACTATTCCTAAAGTTGTAGCGGCTAGATTGGAAAGTATTCAGAGGAATTTCCTTTGGGGGTCTTCTGAGGGGTGCTTCAAATATCCTTTTGTGGCTTCGGATAAGGTGTGTTTACTCGTTGAGATGGGTGGTTTGGGGATAAGAAATGTGGTGCCATTTAATCAAGCTCTATTAGGGAAATGGCTGTGGAGATATGGTCATGAAGTTACCCATCTATGGCGGCTTGTTATCTCCTCAAAATATGGCGAAGGTCAAGGGGGGTGGAGTACTAATGTTTGCAGGAGGTCTCATGGGTGTGGCCTATGGAGAAGCATTAATGAAGGATGGGAGAGCTTTTCTAAGCATTTGTCTTTTGTAGTGGGAGAAGGCACTCGTATCCACTTTTGGCATGATAGGTGGATTGGTGACACTACTTTAAAAGATCGCTATCCTAAGCTCTATGTGTGTTCAACGGTCAAGGATGCTTGTATCTTTGAGGTTTTGTGGATTCCAGAAGGGGGTACGGTTAGAGTGTGGAATTTAACGTTTTATAGAGCTTTTGAAGATTGGGAGTTGGCTGCATTGTATTCTCTTCTTCAGCTTATCCAAACTCGTATTCCTCAGGGTACTGGGAGAGATACCCTTTACTGGTGGCTTAAAGGGGATGGTAAGTTTGACACTCGGTCTTACTACCTTGTGATCTGGGGTGCTTTGAATTCTTTGTTTCCTTGGAAAGGGGTTTGGAAACCAAAGATTCCTAAGCGCGTGGCGTTCTTTCTATGGACTACTGCACATGGTTGGATCCTCACTTTGGATAATCTAATGCTTAAGGGTTGCCCTTTGGCTAATAGGTGTTGTATGTGTTGCTGTGATGGGGAGTTGGTAAACCACCTTCTTCTTCATTGTCCTGTGACCCATTCCTTATGGACTTTTATGCTTCAGGCTTTTGGTATTCTTTGGGTTATGCCAGGATCGGTGGCGGGTTTGTTATCTTGCTAGTATCAGTGGCATGGGAAGCATAACTTAGACATTTGGAACTTGGTTCCAAGGTGCTTAATGTGGATTGTCTGGTTGGAACGAAATCGTTGATCCTTTGAGGACAAAGAGAAGATGTTGGATGAGTTAAAGCTTTTATGCCATCGTAGTCTTTTGGAATGGTCTCGTTGTTGGGGTTTTACTGATTGTTCTTCTCTCTCTGAGTTTTTTTCCTCCCTTAGCTTAGTTTCTTGATTACCCTCTGTTTATTGTACTGTTTGCTCCTTTTATTTCTTGTTGTTCATCATCATGAACTTCTTGTATTTCTCTTTTTTATATCATTTATAAAAGTTTTCTACTTACCTTTCAAAAAAGAAAAAAAAGAAAAATGCACGGATAGATAATCACAAACAATTAAACACACCCACAAGAACACAATATGTGTTCACAAAGAGAAAAACCCAAAACTGAGCAAAACAATTCTTCGGGGTCTATAGCAACAAATGATCCACTAACAAGAATGGTTGCATTACAAGCCACTTACAAAACCCACCTAGCTAAGTAATGACTTAAGTACTTTAGCCTCTAGCTTCTGCTAGCAATTGATTCGAAAAATCTTTTCTCCTTGTTAGTAATCCATCAAGTCTCTTTGATCACTTCAAGGCCTCTCAAAGATTTAGGACTACTCCATTACTTCCCCAACACCAACAATACTCAAGATTTTGACGTGTGTAAGGTATAAAATCACCTCTTAAAGAATTTAAAATTTTGAGAGGGCGAAGGTAGAGAGAACAAAGACAATTTTGTTTTTTTTTTCTAGGGTTTATTGTTGCTATCTAGCTCCTCAGTTTGGGAATTGTATTTAAAATCTCATGTGATATATATATATATATATATATAGACACACACGCGCGAGGTTAATTTCGTTCGACTAAGATTGCTCATGGTTCAACCTCTCAATTTCAACATCTTGACTTTTTCAACCAATACAAACCCACAATGTACATGATACAGAGCACATGAAAAATTTGGCATGGAATATGCCAACACTCTAAAATCCTTACAATAACAAACCAAACTTTAGTTCCAAAATTTTGAGGTCATCTATGATTCTCAATAATTTAATTAAGGCCAGTTATATGTGTGTTTTTTTTTTCATTATTTTATTTTATTTGAAATCTTATTCTTTATTATCTCCTTAATTTACAGGCTCTTTTTCTTTAAAGAGATAAAAGGAAAAACTCACTGAAAATAGAATAATGACATGCTAGAGGGTTTTCTTTAAAAAAGAATGACACACTGTAGATAAACCTGAGATCAAAATTATAGGAAACAATTTCTACTTTGTTCGACACAAAGCAAGGGGAAGGCTTGATTTTATTTTATTTTTTAATTTAAAAAAAATTTAAAAGTATTTTGAAGTTTTGCCCCCCTCCAATTAATTTTTTGAGCATACATATATATATATATATATATATATATATATATATATATATATAATGCTCCCGCATCCTTGAGACCAATGTTATTAAACCTCGCCTACCCCGGCCGGTTAGATTGGTGACTCAGTGACCAGGCGCATTGACCGGGCTGGGTGATTAATTGGATCAGAAAAGTATGTGATCCGGTCAAAACCGGTGCAACCTGGTGGGTTTTTAGTAACCTGTGTGACCTAGTTGGGTTTTATTAACCCGGTCGGGTTTGTGAATTGTGTAAAATTACATTAATAAATCCACTTCATTGACTTTTTATTATTTAAATGTGTGATAATATGATAATTTAAATAAGAGAAAACCTAAAAAATTCAAAAAAATCATTATTCCCTGCGCCTTACCCTGCGGATTCACACTTTGTAGTTTGTACATGTACCATCACTTTTTAGTTTTCAAAATTCTCAAAACCTACTTCTATAGGCTGTTACTGTGCATAAATTTTTTTATGCTTTGAAGTTTGAATAGATGTACTTGGCCAACAATTAGCATGTAAGTATGACCATATAACTCTATACCACCGACTATCTTCTTTTGTTTAGGTTTTTTTCTTTTTATACTTTATTTCTTGATTGCTTTTTGGTTTAAGCATCTTTGGTTTAAATTTTCTTCTTTTTTTTTAGGTCGTGTACAGTGTGAGTGTGTTTTAGTTGACCTTAAATTTACTGATAAGTATAAATTAATTTCTTTGTTTCTTCTAACGCTATTGCTTATGAAATATTGATTTTGAATTATAATGGCGAGTTTAATTTAAGCATATGCCTTTTTTGTTTTTAATTTACATATTCAGGTTATGGTTTTTCAAACTTAATTTTATATATTTAATTTTTTAAATTCTTTTATTTTACTTTGCAATTCGATTGATGATCCACTGGTTGAACCAGTGACAGGGGCAACTTCAGGATTTTTATCCAGAGGGTCAATAAGAAGCATAAATTATATAAAATCTAAAACAAAAGAGACTTGAATATATCAATATCACCAAAAAAAAAAAAAAACCATAAAATTCTACAATTGTCTTCTCGAGGTTTCATATTTTGAAACCGTTGCATAATAGATTCATTATCAATCCTACACAATCAAACAATCATTTATATCTTTAATTTATAAGTTTACAATTCTTTAAATGTTTTATATTTTTATTGTCTTTAGTGTTAATGTATTCACCAAGGCACGTAGCCAACAACCACTCACAACTCATAAGTCACCTTCAACAAAATTAAAAAACTACTCCTAAGTCGCAAATTAGTCAAATAGTCAAAGTGATAAGTCATAACACAACTTTATATCAAATCAATAAAACACTTACAGCAACTCTGCAACATCCAACAGTAGAGAAACTCAAACTCAACAACAATAAAACATTATAAGTAATAAGTTCTATAACCCATTAACCCCTACAGGCCCACACATAGTCACACACACGGTTAGACTTTAGAGACTCAAAACTCAAGTTGAGTTACTCAACAACAAATATCAGAACACAGTTCTTAACGCCACAGCCCCCACACACATGGTCCAAGATTCAAAACTCAACAAAAAAAATCAAAAAATAACTCCACACACACATACGGTGATTCACTCACAAAGATTCAGTGAAATAGCGTATCAAAACACTATAAACACACTCTCACAGTGAAAGAAAGAGAGAAAGAGAGCTAAAAAACCAGATCAAGCGGCGGCAGAAGGCAGACCAAGCGGTGGCAACAGATTAGGGACAGTCAGGCGGCGATAGATCGTAGGGGCTATGTAGAGGCAGATTTTGTGTGTGTGAAGCAGAGGTAGCCTTTTTCCTTTGGGTTTGGAGAGTGATGAAGGAGAATGAGAGATTTTGGAGGTTAGGCAGTTACAAATTCTTAGGTTTTATTTGACCCTTTTTTTATTTATGATTTTTCAAATTTTGATTTATGGGCTTTTATTTTTGAGATTAAAGACCAATTTTTTTTTTTTTTTTTTGGAGTTTAAGTTGGGCTTTAAAAAATAAAGGGGTCAGGTTCATGGTGAGGGTGTGCAAATTTGTATTGTAAGGGGTTCAAAATAATTTTTTTTAAAAAATATTATATATATATATATATATATATATATAATTTCGGGTCAGGGGGTTCATTTGAGCCCCCTGACTATAACGTACTGCCGCCCTTGACTAGCGACCCAATAACCTGGCTCATAAACCGGGTCAACATTTAAGGTCTATTTGGATATAACATATTTTGCTGAAACTGAAAACTGAAAACACTGTAGCAAAATAAAATTTAAATGTGTGAATAATACTGTGAGACTCATTTTAATGAAAAAGTTGCTGAAAAGTGAGGTTTGTGGGTCCTGTGACTGAGAAGTTGTTGAAAAGTTGATTAAAAGGTGCTGAAAAAATTGCTGAGGTGTGCACTATTCACACTATATTAAGTCAACAATCATGGCACAGAGAAAAAAAAAAAAAAAAAGAAGGGCTGAAACGCGTGAAAGTCCAAATGTCGACGCAAAACGCAGAAATAATCCTATCCAAACACATACTTAGTCTGGGTTTAATAACTATGCTTGAGACTATGACAAGATAGTTTTTTTTTTTTTTTCTTTGCACTTTGCTTCTGCAGTAAACCAACCTCCGCCAAACATCATTCACAACACATTACTCTTCCATATGTAAGTTTCTTTCATAGTTGCTCTATTTCTTTTCCCCAAAAACCTTTTAATCTCCTTATCACCAAATTTTTAATTGATGTCCTTTTGTTAAAGGCGAACAAAAAATTCTTAATTTTCATTTATATTTGATTTCATTCAAATATACTACTACTACATTTTGTTGTAGTGGTAGTACATGTCATTAGCCCAAACCTTAGGAGTAATTTTTGTATTTCATCCAAATCAAATAACCCACATTGTAAAATTCATATTTAGACAATGATTTGGTGATCATTTTACAACAAATCTAGAATAATGGTCGCAGATAGTTGAGTCAGACTTAAAAAGATCAAGAATTCTTAGTTGAAGGAGACCCACATTATAAAATCCACATTTAGACAAGAATATTCCGCTTCTCAAAAAAAGACAAGAATATTCTTACAACGAATCTATAATTGTGGTCGCAGATAGTAGGGATTAGAGTTAAAAAATCCAGAATCATTAAAAAAAAAAAATCTTAGTTAAAAGAGATATTAGAAATTTAGAAGTTTTACATGGCTTCTACTTGCTTCTTCTTCCTTTTTTTTTTTTTTGCCTGGATAGCTTCTAGTTGTTAAAAGAAATGTGACTCGTGAACTAAGAAAAATGAAGGAAATTTTACAATTCGCTTTCATTATATATATATATATATATATATATAGAGTGACATGAATTATAAAAGGCCTATTAATTAATATTTGGTTTTTTTTTTTTTTTTTTTTTTTTTTATTTAGAAACAATATTTGGTAACTTATAATGGAAAGGGTTTGTGTGCAACAGGACATGTGTGGATCATGTTAAGAACATATGTCATTTAGAGTTGGCTAATCCTTTGACAAAACACACTTTACTTGTAATTTTGGTAGATATAGGATGTGTTTAATACTTCAAGGAATAAGAGTTCAAGTTCAAGTATTGAAGCCATGCAAATCTGTCCAATAATCAAGTGAAGGAGAGTTGTGTTTTAAATCTCGACAGATAGCTCAACAGGTGTATCTATCGAGATTTAAAATGTGAAGCTCAAAAGATAAGCTCAACAGCTGTATCTATCGAGAATTGTGAAAATCAGTTTTTCAGATCTGATTTCACGTATATTCATGTGTATGTATTTAGGTTTTCTTTTTTCACTACCCTAAACATATATAAGAATTATTTTAAGGGACGTCATGTGGTTGTTGCACTTGTTGTTGCAAGCATATTGTGACCGGAGACATATGCTCTAGTTCATATTTCTCTTGAAGAAATTGCTACGTTTGTACGTTGTAGGATTTTGTGACCAAGAAGCTTCTTGATCTTCATCGTGTGGATGAACTGAAGAACTTTGCAGCCAGCATCCTTCTCAAGTTGGTGTGTTAGTCACGTACTTGAATCCATGCATTGATTGGTTAGTCACGTACTGGAAGCCGTGCATTGAAAGGAGAGATTGTTACTACATTATGAGTCCAACTGTGTATTGGGGTAAGGGTTCAACTATAGGTTGGTATAAGGTATTGAGATTCCTTTACTTGTAACCGCTTGTTTTGATAATAGTGGATTCTTGAGAGTGATGATCTTAAATTCACCCGATGGGTTTTTGCCTTAGAGGTTTTCTCTATTCATAAACAAATCACCGTGTCAAATTTATTTTTTGCTGCATTTAATTATTTGATGATTTGTTTGTGCTACCACGCATTATTGCATGTTAATTGACTTAATTAATTAACTTGGCTAAGTGATTGGTTAATTTACCATAAAGGGTCAATACATTCTTGGCCTATCAAGTGGTGCCTACTTTAATTAGGGTTAATCTTTCCTGTGTGATCCATTGACCCCTGTTATCATGGATAGAGGACAATCGTTAATTATATCTCCTTTATTTGATGGCATTAACTATGCATACTAGAAAGTATGCACGAGAGCTTTCTTGCCATTATTAGATGAAAAAGTGTGGCAAGCTGTAGAGATCATGGTTTTAAAAACCAAATCGGATCAGCTGGTTCAACCGGGAACTGGACCTTAATCCAATCTGGTTACTAGTTAAAACTGAAAATGAAAGAAAAATCGGACAAACAGTACAAATCGTCGGTTCAATCGGCATAACAAGAAACCGGTGTGGTTAAACCAGTTATAGCACTTCTTCATAAATACTTCAGCTGTTGTGCTTTTTAACCCAAAAAAATAATAAAAAATAAAAAATAAAAAGAGAGATCTTGTTTCAGATTTAAGAAGAGAGGTTTTGATTTTGAAAATGCTCTCTCAAGTATGAAGTGGTAAAGCCTAAGACACCCACAGCGACCTAAAAACATCAGATTTACTTTACTTACCATTTGCTCTAAAGAAAAAAAAAAAAAAAAAAATCAGATTTACTATATTTGTGTTGAGGAAGAACCAAAGAAGCACAAAGATAAGCAAATTTTTAATGATCTGCTACTTCAGTTGAGGCTTTTTTTGCTGCTCTTGCCTCTTGTAGATGCTTATATTCACGAGAGAGAGAGAGAGAGAGAGAGAGAGAGAGAGAGAGAGAGAGAGAGAGAGATATGAAAACATTGAAAAGTAAAAAGTGAGATGGGAAAATGTAAAAACGTATTGTTGAAACTAGAATCAAACGAGTGACTTAGGGGGGAGAGTTAGTATAAGAGATATTTTTGTTAGGGGGAGTGTTTATTCTTTTTGAGGGATGTAGTGAGGACTTTTGTATCTTTTCTTTTCTTTATCTTTTAGATATACTGTTCTTGTACATTGGTCTTGTGACCACTTTGTGATAGCAAACCTTTTATTTATTTGATATATATATATATATATATATATATATGATGAGGTTGTTATTACATTCTTTCACCTATCTCTCCGTGTGTTGTTTCTTTTCTCTCTTTATGCACATGCTTCTTATTAATTGTATGCAATCTTTTTATTTTTTTTTTCACACTAAGATGCCGTAATGAGTTTTGTTTAAAGTGTTTCAGAAATACAAATTGTCAAAATCTTCCATACCATGAACTCTCTTTTTGCAAAGTTTTTTAAAAGTTTATGTTAGGGTAGATTTTATTGTATTCAACAAGTGAGTATGAGTTGAGTGTTTTATGACATCTCTCATATGTTCATTTGTTTGTTGTGGTTTTGTCACAAATTGCTAAATGGGGAGATTGTTAGGACATATGTGGATCATGTTTAGAACATATGTCATTTAGAGTTGGCTAATCATTTGACAAAATGCACTTTACTTGTAATTAGGTAAATCTAAGATGTGTTTAATACTTCAAGGAACAAGAGTTCAAGTTCAAGTGTTGAAGTCATGCAAATCTGTCCAAGAATCAAGTGAAGAAGTGCTATGTTTTAAAGCTAGATAGATAGCTCGACAGATATGTCTATTGAGATTTAAAATGTAACGCTCGACAGATTAGCTCGACAGCTGTATCTATTGAGAATTACGAAAATTAGTTTTTCAGATCTGACTTCACGCATATCCATGTGTATGTGTTTATGTTTTCTTTTCTCACAACCTTAAACATATATAAGGATTATTTTAAGGGTCGTCATGTGGTTGTTGCACTTGTTGTTGCAAGCATATTGTGACCGGAGACATATGCCCTAGTTCATCTTTCTCTTGAAGAAGTTGCTGTGTTTGTACGCCGTTGGGTTTTGTGACTAAAGAGCTTCTTGATCTTCATCATGTGGATGAACTGAAGAACTTGGCAACTGACATCCTTCTCAAGTTGGTGTATTAGTCACATAATTGGATCCATACATCGATGCGTTAGTCACGTACTGGGAGCCATGCATTGAAAGGAGAGATTGTCACTACATTACAAGTCCAAATATGTATTGGGGTAAGGGTTCAACTGTAGATTGGTATAAGGTTCTGAGATTCCTTTGCTTGTAACCGCTTGTTTTGATAATAGTGAATTCTCGGGAGTGGTGATCTTAAATTCACCCGGTGGGGTTTTTGCTTTGGAGGTTTTCCCCATTTGTAAACAAATTACCGTGTCAAATTTATATTCCGTTGCATTTAGTTATTTGGTGATTTGTTTGTGCTACCACACGTTATTGCATGTTAATTGACTTAATTAATTAACTTGGCTAATTGATTGGTTCATTTACCATAAGTAGTCAATACATTCTTGGCCTATCAAATTTAAAATATACAAGTTTATGATTTATTTAGTTAAGGTTTGGTTAATTTTTATACATTAATGCAATTTTGTGTGGATTTGACCTTTGGCAAGAAATTTAAAATTTCACAATATAATCCAAATAATGTAATTTGTGTGACTTTCTCCTAGTTACCTCATGGTTGCTCAAACTTCTACTCGCTTTAGCTTAAAGAGAACTCTTGACAGTTCTCCTTTTGTGACTCAAACCATTTTTGATTTCATACTCTTTAGTCTTTGGCTTCCCTCTTTAACATTTCAAATGAACTCCACCACCCCCCCCCCCCCCCCCCCCCCAAGTTTCACTCACTATCCAATCCATTCAGTTATCCTTTCTCATTTCTATTAATTTTGTTTCCTTATTTACTTGCTTTTTAATTAATTTGTTTCTCACTTACTAAACTTTTTATTCTCCAAATTAATGGGTACTTAATTGATACTTAATTTTTCATCAAGAGTAGACATTATAGATTGAAATTATCTAAAATAATAATAAAAAAAACTTTTTTTATTCCAGTTAGCTTTTGCCAATTGTCACCCAATAATTTCAGGAATTACTTCACTTACCAAACGTTTTCTCCCTCTGACTCTATTTCAGGATTTGGCTACTAAAATGTTGTTTTTTATTTAGAAAAAATCTATGTTTATATTGTAGTTATAATGTAAATTTACCACTTTTTGTGTGTCTACAATTTAAATTTATATTATAAGTATAATATAAACACATAAATGTCCTTTTATTTATTTATTTATTTTCATTAGCTATGGTCAGTTGTCACTCCCATAACCTTCTCTCAAAAAAAAAAAGAAAAAAAAAAAGTTGTCACTCACATAAAGTGAGCGCTTTTACATCGACTCCACTTCCAAAACGTTCTCACTCTATCTCTATTCCTAAAGGAATTCCTCTCTCATTAAACTTTACCAATTCAAATATCAACCTTCAATCTCTCTCCTACCATTTTCATTGAATCAATGACTTATCCGGATCCTTAAAAATAACAATGCTTTCGAATTAGTATGAGTAATTAAATGAAATTAAAGCATAAATTGATTTCTATTCCCCCCCCCCCCCCCCCCCCCCCCCACAACAAAACCAAAAAAAAAAAAAAAGCATAGATTGATAAGTCCCAATAACTAGAACTAACATCTTGTAACCCAATTAAGACATTCTAGAATAGGCTACTAATCTCCTTCGATAATGAAATCAAATGAATAAACCGTGGCGGCAAATTTCATAACTGTTACACTAATAGTGGCTTCAGTTTCAATGCATAGGTACCCATCTCCAAGGAACTTGGAGCCCTGATAAACAGTCATTGTTAATTTCTTATCACCACCATAACTCCAACTTTCTGCACATCATAACAAATAGTCCCATCCGTGTTAATCTTAGAACAATTTTGTACCTGGTAAGGCCCAAGTTTTCAACTAAAAGCCCACAAAGGGCTACAACTACATGTTCTTAGAAAAGCCCATAAGAGACTACAACTGCAAGATTATAGGGAAATCCACTCAAAGCAATGGGCTAGTAGCCTTAGATCAGTCAAATGAGGCTTATATGAGGCCCAAAATCTTCAAAAGAAAAGGAAGACGGATCGATGGAGTCTGGGGAAATCAACCCAGGTCATTCTGCAGAAGCAAAATGAGAGGATAAGACTATAAGCGATGAGGTTCAGGATGTGCAGTGCATTGTTAAAACCCATAAGCTAAATCCATAACTAATAAAAATGCCGATTCAAAATATTCAAACCCCACTTAAGGCCAGCATCGTATGAGTTTAGTCATCATTAGTCATCACTCATCAACCCACAACCAAGCTAGACAGATATAATTTTGCAAGAGCCAATCAAGACTTTTAGGCTCCCAAGCTTAGCTGAAATAAAGTTATTTGGTAAATTCAGTTCAACAAGCTGAAAATAAGTACAAACTGTTGTCATTATCTGCGGAGACATTGAGTTTGGTCCCCCAAGATGAAGATGGACATCAATTATAAAGTAAGCACAAAATCTAAACCACATGAAGTCCAATTTGGTCAACCTCTTCTTAAGCACTGCAATCTGATGCACTGTTGGAGCTTTTGCAAGAACTAAGAAGCACAACCTGGACCACCTTTTTGGCTCTTTGCTATGCGTTTCAAGCATTTGCATTTACTTGCTGCAGAATTAAATTTAGCCAGTTTCAGATTGAAAAATAAGTACTTCTTTTTCTTTGTTTATATCAAATTACAGCTTTACATGTAAAAACATGGTATAAAAAAGAGGGAGGGGGGGGGGGGGGGGGGTACCAAGCTCTCTCGATGTAGCATAACTTTAATGCCAATGAGTGTATAGTTTATGCAAGAATAGAAGTTTAAATAAAATAAAAAACATAAAAGACTAGATGTACATTAAAAAAAAAAAACAGGGAAAAAAAAATCAATTTCATCAAATTTATAAAAGGGATAGTAGGTGAAGAATCCATTAATTCTAGTGTTCTTTGAATAATGCAACTATTACTCGATTTAATAGACTACGAAATCTCTTCTTTACCAAAAATAAAATAAAATAAAAGGAACACTAATTCTATTTTACACAATTTTTTTTTTTACTTGCATAACCTGCACATTGGAAAATGATTTTTTTTTTTTTTTTTAAATATCAAAGAATCAACAAAATTACTTATGGTAAAAGCACAAATTACAAAAGTACACAAACAAAATTCTTCCATTCGCAACTTCTCACTAGCTAGCACTTATGTATGCACTCAATTTTTAAACTAAAATTTATCATGCGTCTGAAATTTGTTCCACATACCTTTCAAATTCTTAAGCAGCTTAAGTCCAACCTTGGTACATATAAAACTCCTTTGAAGGTGAAATCTTGAGGCTATCCCAACAAAGATGATCTGCTGTAAGTCTAATCCTAATTGGCCAAGAGTTGCTATCCTCTGGCAAATTGCTACAAACTTCCTTATCCTTGTTGCTACCATCTTCTCCTATGCTGCTTCCATCCCTCCCCATTTTCTTCATCATGGAAATGTTCTAGAAGTGAAGCTAGAGAAAGAAAGGGTGTGGAAGGAATTGTCCAAAACTTGCTTTATATTTGGAAAATGATTCATACCATTTGTTTTTTGTTAGTGCATTTCCTTATCTGTGCTTGATTCCTTATTAGATCATTCATGTTAAGATTTTACCTTTTAAGAGTCTTTTTTCTCTTTGCCAGTTATATCATTAAGTACATTTCCATATCTTGCTCTTATTCAACAATAGTATTTGCTGTACCAACATTATTGACCCCAAGAGGGCCGGTACTAATGAGATGGGCGCAGGGGTGGTGATTCGTAATCATCTTGGTCAGGTCATGGGGGCTCTATTGCAAAGAATTCTTTTCCCAGGTTCTGTAGCTATGGTGGAGGTGTTAGCTGGTAAGAGGGCCATTGAATTCACACTCAAATTTGGAATATTCAGAACAGAAATAGAAGGGAAGGAGATGCATTAGTGTTAATGAAAATTCTAAATGACTCAAATGTGAATCTGTCACCTGTTGGATTTATTCTGCCGGAAGCTAAGTTGATGGCCAAAAATATGGAGTGTTAGTGTGTCGGTCATGTAGGAAGAAATGGAAACAAGGTTGCTTATGCCTTAGCGAGGAGAGCTGTAGCCTCTTCTAATTTACTGGTTTGGTTGGAGGATGTTCCACCAGACATTCACTGATTGAAGCTTTAGTTTGTAATGACTTCTCTTCAGTTTAATAAAAGTTTGAACTCTTGATCCATACAACAACAACAACACAAACCATTATTGATCTCAAGGTAAGTTGTTGTCAGATTGCATACAAGCCTTAGTATCTGCTCCATATCACAATAATATCCAAATTAATGATAAAATATTTAAATACAAACCTATAATAAAGTATAAATAAATTCAATTAGGCCTTCTCCGAGTTCATAAATTTGTTAAAGAGAAGCTCTAGCTAATGATTGAGCTAGCTAGTTTCAGTAGCTAGCTCATTTGCTAGTTAAATTGCTACACTACGCTCCAGAAGCTTTGGATGAAGAATAAAGCACAGGTTTGACATCCCCGGACATGATAAGCAAACAGTGGGAAGAAAAATGACACATCTGTAACAGAGAGGCAGGACTTGTTCAAGTAATACAAATTATGGGATGTGATAGACTAGCTACTGTGCTAGCCTCCTTACCGAGATTGTGCAATATTTCTTTTAAAGCTGTTATGTCATTAAGAAGGTTTAGCTCCTTTTGCTATCTCCTGTCATCAGCCTTGGCTCCTTGGGAGCTCACCAATTAGATATAAAATGGAAAAAACTAAAGATTACGTGCATACATGCTATCATCATTTACAATATTAACAGGAATTCTGAGTTACATACGTAACAAACTATTAAAGGCTGTATAGAAATTTTACCATTCACATGTTTGCCATGAAAAAATGAATGCAATTCATTTGAATGATAGCACCTGCTTTTTTACTTCCTCTGTGAAAGACCAACATTCAATAGAATATTTCCAAAACACACGAATTTCATAAATCCCGCTCTTGTCAGACGTGTAAACCATATTAAAGGAAATGGCCTGAACTTTTGAGCTCCCAGCAAATGAAATCCTGAATTAGAACATCATCATAATCTGAATATTGTTGTTCAAAGGAAATAAGATATTGAACTTACAATGTTACTCAGGTCAATATATGGGTGAAGTGAAGGGGTGATTTCTATTGGCCTGGTGAAATCATATCTCCAATGTTCCCAAACTCAAAGATGCACATTTCGTTCTAAAATTATTAGCACTTCAAGGAAAAAAAAAACACGCAAATGACTGAATTGGTTTAAAATAACATTTGGTAGTTTGGATGCTGGCTTTTCTAGAATCTTAGCTTCTCTAAGAGGGTTGCCACTTGGGCTACTTTGATGTTCCCTCCTTTTCAAAAGATTTCTCCAAATTTTTTTTTTTTTTTTTGATATAATAGATAGAAATTATATTCTAGCTTAATCTAAGTGTATATGTGTGTGAAGCTTCCTCCTAGAGACTTGAACTCCAGCCCTTACCCCTCGCACTTCATAAGTATTTATACTTGTGGAGTAACTAGCGCATCAAGAGTATGCGGTGATAAGATTTCTCTATACTTGAAATGCAGCAAAGTTGATATTTTTGATATATCGGATATTATTTATGCAAAATAGTAGATGTCTTTTAGAAAAAAAGTCTAGCTTCATATTTCAGCAACAATTACCCCTAAAAATTTTCATATTCTTTTAGAGAATTTGTTTTAGGAGGTTCAAAACAACAATCCTAATAAAGTCTAGGGAAAAAACAATTCCCCAACTAACCTAGACTTTTCTTAATGACATAATAGTAGGCTCTTATTTGGCAATTAATATGATTGGTGATACTTTATGTAACACCCCAACCCATTTAAAAGTGAAAAAAAAAAAAAAAAAAGAGAGAGAGAGAGAGAGAGAAAGAGGGGTCAGAATTTTGACCAACACGTGAGCCCTCACCAACCCCTTATCTCCCGACAACACAATCTTGCAAATATCTCCCATCGGTGCATCACTTCACCTCCACAATTATTTTTTCAGAAAGTTCTATTTGAAAAACTCCATAAGAACCTCTTAAGCTCCCACATCTCATCTTATTTAAGGTAAATGACCCACCATTTAATATCTTTGGATTTTTATCCTATTATAATTGGATTGCTCTTTGTTATTGTGAGTTTTGTTTTAGGGGTTGTTTTATTATGTTTGTTGGGACATTTAAGACTTGATTGGAGGTTTTTAATTTAATGTGGTGAAATGGATGTATTGTTTGGCAACCATGTAAGTTGGGTTTCTTGAGAATCATGTGGGTTTTTTATGTATATGGGAGATTGGGGTTAATTTTTGAAAGAGAGTTTCCTTGCATTTTGAATGACTTGAGTATACGTGGGTGTGACTTTAGTGTTAATTATAAATTTGTGTAAGTGATGTGAGCATGTGTTTTTCTTGCATACCAAGTGTTTGATGAATTGTTTATATAAAATTATGAGTTTCATTCCTTGTTTTTAATTGCTTTGACACGTGGTTTTTAATGTAAATCAAGTTTCAAAGCATTTGGGCTAGTATAAAAAATATAGCAATTTTGTTTTGGGATCCTAAATCTGTCAGGGATAGAGTTGAGTCAGCTGCACTGCGTGAATTTTAATAAATTATAGAAAATATATTTTGGGCTGAATTTTCTGTGGTACATTGTATACATATAGGGGATGTTCCCTTAAATTTTCGAATTAATTGGATAACTTTTCATGGACCAAACCATTTTTACAAAGTGGCCACCCTGCTATGTAGTGAATTTGAAAGTGCAATGAAAATGCTGAGGTTTTGTGGAATTGACTTCAAACCTTTGTTGAATGGATTGGCTTGTAAATTCATGTGTTTTCCTTGACATATGTTTTACTTAAGTTGATTTTAATTACAGTATGGTTTAATCATTTGCATGCAGTTGAGAATTAGAACACTTTAGATTTGTTTTGTGGCACTATGAGTTCTTGTATGCTTGTTTGGTTCCCATTTGGGAAAGGGGTACTTGGCTTAGGATGACCAAGTTTGACTTTAGTGTCGTTGGTTTGATATAGAGGACCCTTCTCAATTTTGAACACAAATGTGATGGTAAACTTTGCGATAGGCCATCCTTGTGTTTCTAGATTCCAAGATTCTTGGTGATGGACCTAGTGATTCGATTGTTTGATTTCCTGGTGCCCAGTTGAGGTAAAATTGGTTGGCCTTCCGAGATAAGTGGCTTCTTAATGAGATTTTTCTAAAAATCATATTGCATAAAATGTTGTTTTTAGGTTAAACACATTTTGGAAAATTATGTGTGGAACTATGTTTTCCTAAAAAGTTCGTGTTGTGACCCTACTATATATATGATTATATATGAAAAGCACAATATGTTTAATATTGCATATGGGGAAATGCACGAGTATTTGGCATGGAAAAAGATAAGCATCTTTGAATTCCTTTGATAATGGATTTCATGGATTTATGATATTATTTGGAAATACTAAAGATGTATTATCTTAACTTATATTGTTTGGGAAATTGATACAAGGATTTGGGAATCGAGAAGTTTAATGGAACAGGCTTTAGGTATTGAAGGATGCAAATTGAAGATTATCTCTATGAGAAGAAGTTGCATATGTCTCTTTTTGGGGAAGAAACCTGATACTATGAAGGATGAAGAATGGAACCTTCTTGATAGACAGGTACCAGGAGTTATTTGATTAACTCTGTCAAGATTAGTTGCACATAATGTTGGGAAGGAAAAGACCACAATGGATATGATGAAGGCTTTGTCTGGCATGTATGACAAGCCATTAGCTAACAACAAGGTGCATGTGATGAAGAAATTATTTAATCTAAAGAAGGCAAAAGGCTTTCTTGTAGCTCAGCATTTGAATTAGTTCAATATGATCACAACAATTATCCTCAGTAGAAATTGAATTTGATGATAAGATTCGTATATTGATTATTTTGGTTTTTTTTTTTACCAAATAGTTGGGAGATTGTGAGAATGGAAGTAATTGTTTCTGCAGGGAAAATCAAACTCAAATATAATGGTATTCGAGTTTTGATTTTAAGTAAAGATGTTCATAGAAGAGATGAGAATATAGACAATGCACAAAATCAAGCTTTTGTCATGAAGAACAAGAGTAAAGGGAGAAGCATAGGGCCTAATGATCGGGCTAAGTTTAATGACAGGTCACAATTAAGAGATAGATCTCACTTTAAGGAAACTAGAATGCTTCTATTGTGGAAAAATGGCCACATAAGAAGAAATTGTTGCATTGGAATAAATAACAAATTGAAGGCAAAGATGAAAGAATGATAATGAGAAAAATACTACAGCTAATGTGATTGCTAAGAATGTTGTCTCTATTGATGAGTGAAAGTGTTTGCATGTTGCTAATAGTGATGTTAAATGGGTTGGTTTGCAAGTCTCCCACCATATTATCCCTACATATTATTCCTACGAAAGGGTTGTTTACCACGTACAAAGCAAGAGACTTTGGTACTGTGAATATGAGTAATTCTAATTATTCAAAAATTATGGGAATTGGTGATGTGTGCATCAAAACCAATGTTGGTAGCATCGTGATATTGAAGGATTTGCAACATGTTCTAGATTTAAGGATGAATGTGTTTTCTACATTTGCTATGAATCGAGCGGGTTATTGCAACCACCTTGGTAATAGAAGATGGAAACTTACTAAGGGATCATTGATTGTTGCAAGAGGGCATGCTTGTTGCGGTATATACAAGACTCATGTGAAGACTTGTAAGAAGAAGTTCAATGAGATTAAAGATTTTGAGAAGACTCCACAGTTGAGAGTTGAGATTGATGTTGATACCAAGAGAGAAAAATTCTATTTGCCTAATAGTGCTTCAAATGTGGAAGTGATAGGTAATAAAGAATACGAAGATGTTAAGACTACATGGGATGATGATGAAGTGAAAGACCTTGGAAGTCTTAAGCAGGGAGAGCAATATCCTCTACTAGAGATTGTTGAACCTCAAGACAAGAGGACTACTAGAGAACATCAAATTGTTAGCTTTGACAATAATTGGGCTTCTGATAATAGGGAGCCAAGAGATTGGATAAAGGAAATCCAAGATGAAATTAATTATTTGAGAATGAAAAGTATTGGCATTGATGAGGTGTTCTCAGTGTTGGTGAAGATAATGAAAAAGGTCAAACCTTGTGTTGGCTTGACTGGTATGGAATTGAATTTAAGAGATAGAATGAAGATCTCCTCTCATTTGTGTGCTGGAGGGGGAGAATGTTGAGTGCACCACTGTGAGCACAAGCACCTACGAAATGAGTGGATTTCCTCGACGGGAAGTACGACTCGGCCTTGGAGTGGACAGGGCAGAGGGTGAAAAATGGAGTCACCACTTAGATTAGGTCTAAGAACCAAATTAGGCCTTTTGGGCCACTTCTGCATATCAAATTATGGGTCCGAAATTTAGGTACGGCTTGGGAAGGTTTTAAGCACCCAAGACTGCTCCACTTTTGAGCCGGCCTCTATAATGTGTTGCTAAGCTATATTTGGATAAAGAAATTACTAAGGGAGCCTAAACCTTAACTTAAACATACATCATGCACTTAAACAAAATAACAGACACAATATGTTAAAGATCATATCACAGCTCATAAGGAAACAAATTAAAACCAAACCAAACATATTATCCTAAGAAGGAAAAGATAACAATTAAATCACACACATGAGGAAAGATCATAAAATAAACCAAACATGGCAAAAGATTCAAACAAAAATGGAAAATAATTAAACACAATTAATTAACCTAAAACAGAGTCAAATAGAATCAAATAACTTGTGAAAAATGATTAAATAAAAAAAAATATTTTTTGTCAAATCTAGGTTCAGAGTGCGTACGCATGGTTGAAACCATGCGCACTCATACTCGATTATGTGTATGTATCCTTCAACACAAAATTCGGAAAATCACATTTTTATAGATTTAATCAAATAAATATGCTAACAAAGAAAATAAAGAAGCATGTTAGAAACCCTAAAGACTAAACTAACATAAGGGAAACAAAAAAAAAAAAAAAAAAAGCGTCAACACAAACAAATAATCAAGAAACAAATCAATAAGTATCCTAAACTACATTAAATAAATAAACATGTTAAACTTTACTTAAAACAAAAATAATAAAAAAGAACAACAAAAAAAAAATTATAATCTGCCCAAAAGTCAGATTAATACATTTCAAAAGAATCATGAACAATAAACAAATCAAATAAAACAATTATAAAAACTATGTTAAGAAAATCATGTGAATCATATTGAACAAAGAAAGAATTCATGGAAAGAATATCCACCTTGCTTAAGGTTATGAGTTTAGATATTTGTTTAACTGACCCATTAGTGCCTACAATATAAAGATTAGATTGAGAGAACAAGATAATCAAAGAGTTACGATAGAACTTAGTTAATCACAACTCAAAAACAAGATTATAATTGAAAAAGGTTTTGAAAACAAGTTGGAAAATAAACTTTCTTTCTTAGAACTAACTGAAGAGAAATTTTGAATCTATAAAAAACGTTCTTGGGTGATGTGTGGGTGATTAGAGAATATGAACTTGGGTTTTAGAAAAGATGGAGGCAAAAATAAACTCTCTCTAGCTAGGGTTATGATTGGAGATATAAGGTGAATATTTATAAGTTAAAATTCGGGTTTGGGGGGCTTTTTAGAGGTCTATAGACGTTTCCAAGGGTCTAGGGACCAACTCACATCAAAGAATGTTGTTTTGTGCCCTTAAAAATGAAGTTCTACTGCCTAGAAAATGAGTGTGCATATGCATCTTTCAAGTGTGCGCACGCACACTTGATTCATGCGTACGCACACTTGAATTTTGAAACCATTCCAAATGACCAACCCAATTCCATCAAACTCTAGTTCGATCTATATCCTCGCTTGGGAGATCTATTTGAAATTTCTGCCAAATTGTTTCTTGGTTTGTACATCGAGCTTTATATTTCAATAAATTCCTTGTAGGGTCTAATGCCAAAATTTTCATTTATTTTGGTGTGGGGGTGTGAAGGTTCACCCATCAGCGACAACAAATGTAGCGGAGGGATCAACCATTATTGGTGAGAGGAACAGAGTTGCAATGCAGGAAATTAAAAGAATATATATATATATATATATATATATAATATATATTTAATGCTACCGATAGAGTAATTTATATATTTGCATCCTAGCTCTAGTTAATTTGGGTTTCGTTGCTAAGAAAATGATCGAAAAAAAGAGATTTTTTATTTCTTATTCATTTTATTTATTTTTGTTATTGGAGTTTTCAAGTAGCTGCTGTAGCTTGAGATTGCTCGTAGTTATGGAGTAATTTAAAAAAAAAAAAGAGAAAAAAAATTATGGACACAATTTATTAATTTTGACCTTATGTTATGCTCTCTTTAATTTTCTAAATTTACTTTTTCTTTTTCTCTTACATTTCTTGATTATGGGTTATGGTATCACCAAGTGAATCCATTTGGAGTTCTAAAGCAAGACCATGAAACACATTGTAACACCAATTATGTGAATATTAACACTTTACCTGTTCATTCATATATGTTTCCTTAAATCCACGTGAAGATAAGGCCTACAGAACAGTACTAGTATTGAAATATACAATTCCACCGTCCTCAGCATGGATACTATTAATTCAAAACTTATGTGAGTCACATACATTAAAATATATATATATATATATATATATAAAAATAAATATAAATAAATAAATAAATAAACAAAAGTACCAATAAAACTCATTTTTTTTAACTTTAGGGACTAAAATTGCTCATTTGAAACATTGGATACTAAGGGTCCGTTTGGATACAGCTTATTGTTGCTGAAAGTTGCTGAAAACTGATTGTTGCTGAAAATACTGTATCAAAATAATTTTTAAATATGTGAATAGTGTTTTGTGACCCACTTTTAATATTAAATATTATGTGAACAGTGCGTGAACAGTGCACGCACAGTACACGCACAGTGAATTTTGTCCCCCAAAGTCAACAAGTGCGGCAACAAAAAAAAAAAAAAAAAAAAAAAAAAAAAAAAGAGAAAACGCGAAGCTTGAAAAACGCACCGCAACTAACTTTCCTATCCAAACCCACACTAAAAATCTAAAACTAAAAAAGCTCAATGTGGAAACTTTGACACTTTTTTTTTTTTAGAAAAAAAATTTATGACATTATGCTATTATCTCTTTAATTTTCTACATTCTCTTTTTCTTTTACATTTCTTTATTATGGGTTTCGGTATCACGAATTGAATCTATTTGGAGTTCTAAAGCAAGACCATGAAACACATTGTAACACCACTTCTGTGAATACTAACACTTTACCTTTTCATTCATAAGTGTTTCCTTAAATCCCCATGACGATGTCAATAATGCCTACACAACAGTGCTACTGTGCTAGCAGTGAAATTTACAATTTCGCCATTCTTTGCATGGTTTCCATTAATCTTAAACTGTTGTTAGTAACAATGTAACATACATAAAATAAAATTAAATAAATAAATAACGAATTAGAAAAAAAAAAAAAAAGAAAAAAGAAAAGGTACTAATAAAGCTCGTTCTTAAAATTTTTGTGACTAAAGTTGCTCATTTTAAACATTAATTATATGGTAAAAGGGCTCAGTATGGAAACTTTAGGGACCATTTTGTTTTTTAGATAAAAAATTACGGACACAATGTATAAGGACCTTATTCTTTTCTCTCTTTAATTTTATAAATTTTTTTATTTTTTTCATTTCTTTATTTCTTTATTTATTTTTTGAGAAATTTCCTATTCATTTCTTGGTTATGGGTTATGGTATCAAAGAGTGGAACCGTTTGTTGTTCTAAAGCAAGACCATGAAAAACGTTGTAACACCACTTATATGAACACTAGCTCTTTACAATTTCATTCATAAGTTTTTATTTATTTATTTTTTAAATCCACATGATGATAAGGACTATGCAACAATACTAGTGGTGAAATTTACAATTCCACCATTCTCCGCGTGGTTACCAATAATCTTAAAATTTTGTTAGTCAAATACATTTTTTTTTTTAAATGAATGAATTAGATATATAGAAGTGCCAATAAAGCTCGTTTGTGAAATTTTAGGAACTAAAGCTCATTTGAAACATTAGATACCAAAAAGGCCCAGTGTGGAAACTTTAGGGACACAAGGTATATTTCTTTTTCTTTAACATTTCTTGACTGTGGGTTATGATATCACATAGTGAATCCATTTGAAGTTCTAAAGCGAGACCATGAAACACGCTGTAAGACCACTTATGTCAATACTAACACTTTTCCTTCTCATTTATAAGGCTTTACTTAAATCGATATGACGATAAGGTCTATGCAACGAGTAATTCTTAAGTACTCTTGGGGTATGTTTGGTATGCTGTAATAGCTTCTGTAATGGAATAGTTATTCATGTGTAATATTAATTTGGTCATTTGGTTGCATCTTTATTACATGAATTAGTTATTACATTGGAATAACTATTCTTTAAATTGAAGAATAGCTATTCTTCTTTAAGATGGATGTAATAGCTATTCTTTAGTGTATATAATAGGTTTTAAAATTAATATATTTCCAAAAATATAAAATATCCTTATACATCATCTTTTACAAGTTTTCCATATGTAACAACCAAACTTATGAATAGTAATAATTATTCCATTATAATATCTTCTATTCCCAGTAATAAAAAATCACTATTTCTAATGTATTCTACATTTAGTGTACCAAACGTATGGTGTATAGAGAATGATGCTCTCTCCTTTCATATATATTTATAATGGGGTCCACTTATTAAATTCATGATAGTGTCCATCATAAATGTGAGAGGAAGGAACATCATTTTATTATGTTTTGAAACTACCTAAAAATGTTTCCTATACAACAATACTATTACTGGTAGGCTTTACCATTGTAGTTGGCAACTTTAACTCTTCACTACTATAATAGTTTTGCTTCAGAGCTGTAGGGGCATTGTTCGAGTAATCTTTTATAGACAGGGTGATTAATAGTTAAGCTTTTTTCATATATATATATATATATATATATATTGTTTTTAGTTTTCCTTTTTCAATTTTCTTTATCTTTCCAAAATCATAAGCATCATATTTCTCTAGAAAAGAAAAGGAAATATGATTACTTTGAATAAAAATCCTATATATTTCATTATGAGGATTTCAATGTATGCTTCAATAAACCAAATTATCATATATTCCTATTTTTCCTTATAAAGTAAATAAAATTTTGAATTGAATAATTAAATACATTTCATATTGTAGTTGGTGGAGTATAAAGTGGAATGTTAAGCGGGGCCAACCTTACCACTAAGCCAATTAGGCTCTCATTTTTTTTTTTCTTTTGGTTTTGTATTGGTTTTTTGTTTTCCTCTTTCAATTTCCTCTCTTTTTCCAAAATCATAAGCATCATATTTCCCTATAAAAGAAAAGGAGATAAGATTGCTTTGAATATTAAAAGTCCATATATATTTCATTACGTGGGTTTCAATTTTTGCTCCATTAAACCAAATTATCATATATAATATATTCCTATTTTTCCTTATAAAGTAAATGAACTTTAGAATTGAATAATTGAATACATTTCATATTGTAGTTGGTGGGAAATAAAGTAGAATGTTGAGCGGGGCCAACCTTACTACTAAACCAATTAGGTTGTCAATTTTTTTTTGGTGAAAAGCACATTTTAGTCCTTACATTTTCAGGCGATTTCCATTTTAGTCCCTACATTTTATTTTTACCGCTTTTAGTCTCTATCCTGAAAAACGGTTCTCGTTTTGGTCCCTGCCGTTACATCATAAACGGATATTGCTGACGTGGCAAATGGAAAGAATAAATAATATTCGTTTAATGTCTACGTGGCTTAATTAATAATAATAAAAAAATTTTGGCATTAAAAAATGCCACGTCAGCATCTAAATTAAAAAAAAATAATTTATTAATTTTAACTAAATAAAAAAAATTAAAAACAGAATTAAAAACAAAAAATCGAATGAATTAAGATCTGAATGTGTCTTGAACAAGAACAACAAGAACGCCTACCTAGATCCAAGAACACAAACCCCTTTTCTTTCTCCATCTGACTTCTCTCTCCTTCTCCCTCTCCTTCTCCCTCTCCCTCTCCCTTTGAACCGTAACAGCACCACCCACCACCGGACAAAACTTGGGGTTTAGTATTTTTTTTCTCTCAATTCCATTCCTTAATTCCCAAATCAAAACCCAGAAAACAATTTTCTCAATCAAAACCCAAAAACACAAACGTTTTCACTGTTTTCTACTCCACAGCAATCGCAACAACAATCGCTGTTTCAACCTCAAACTTAGTCTTTTCAAGTGGTTGGATCTGCATCCTGAGTCCCAGAAAATTCTCCTCCAGATCGAGTATGTTTTTTTTTTCTTATTTCCTAGTTCTTGATTTTTTTTTTTCCTTTTTTGCTGTGTTTTCTATTTGGTTGCCGAGAGAATGTGGGAAGAAAGCATATTCTGAGAGGAGATCCCGCTCCGCCTGGTTCTGGTTTCTACACTACTTCACAATAAATACCCATTCACTAAAATCCACACCTCAAAAACTCTCTCTCTATCTCTCTCTCTCTCTATTACATTTTGTATCCCTGCTGTGTTTCCTTGTTGATTTTGTTTTCTCTCTCTAAAAATCAAAACAATGGCTCTTAATGCAAGATTGAGTCTTTTCTTTTTCCCACTTGTTATAGTCTCTTGGGTTTCTAAATAGACTTAAAAAATTCAAGTTCTTGATCTGGGTTGTTGATGATTTTTGAAGGTTTTGATGGTTTTTGGGGTTTTGATTCTTTTTTTGATTAGTGGGTGAAGGGAGAGCTTGATGATCTGGGTTTTGATTAGTGGCTGATGATGGTGCACGATCTGCAGTGGCTGTGCTTGATGATGGTGGATTGATCGTTGATGGTGGTTGTGTGTGAGAGCATTTCCAGAGAAGAGAGAAGTGTGAAGGGTGAAGGAAATAATAAAAAATCGTAAAAAAAATGAGATGAGAGGCCATGCTTGGAAGCAGAGGAGCTGCGTCTTGTTTCAACCATGGTGTTGTTGGGTTGCAGTTGGCGTTCTTGATCTTTGAAAGTTTATTTGGTTTTTATAAATTATTTTTTTTTTTTTAATTTCTGGGTTTGTGTTCTTGGATCTGGGTTTGTGTTCTTGTTCAAGACACACTCAGATCTCAATTCATACGATTTTTTGTTTTTAATTATGTTTTTAATTTTTTATTTAGTTAAAATTAATAAATTAATTTTTTTTAATTTAGATGCTGACGTGGCATTTTTTAATGCCAAAAAACTTTTATTATTATTAATTAAGCCACGTAGACATTAAACAAATATTATTTATTCTTGTCGTTTGCCACGTCAGCAATATTCGTTTATGATGTAACGACAGGGACCAAAATGAGAACCGTTTTTCAGGATAGGGACTAAAAGCGGTAAAAATAAAATGTAGGGACTAAAATGAAAATTGCTTGAAAATGTAAGGACTAAAATGTGCTTTTTGCCTTTTTTTTTTTGGGGGGGGGGGGGTTTGTGTTGGTTTTTTGTTTTCATTTTTCAATTTCTTTCTTTTTCCAAAATCATAAGCATTGTATTTCTCTATAAAAGATAAGGAGAAAAGATTACTTAGAATAAAAGTCCTATATATTTCATTATGAGGGTTTCAATTTATGCTCCATTAAACCAAATTATCATAGATTCCTATTTTTCCTTATGAAGTAGATGAAATTTAGAATTGAAAAATTATATACATTTCATATTGTAGTTGGTGGAGTATAATGTGAAATGTTAAGTAGGGCCAACCTTACCATTACGCCAATTAGTTGGTCGCCTAAGGCTCCCAAATTTTAACAAATACCGATATTTTTATACATATAAGAATATTAATTAGACATCAAATATTAGCCAATAGATTAAAAAAAAAAAAAGTAATGCAATAGACACAACATAGAAAATCTTACAATAATTTCATAACATATTCCCAAAAATAGTAATGCAATACACATTAGTGCTTCTTATGAACATATCCAAGATTCAAATTTTTCACTGCTTTTTTGCCTGTCATGTTAAGCCTTTATTATAGGATGTTATAGACCTGAAGCCATTGGTTGTGACTTAGTTGTGAGTCCAAGTACAAACCAAGACTCTCTGATTTCTCTCTCTCTCTCTCTCTCTCACACACACACACACACACACACACAAACACACACACACACACACACACACACACACACACACATTTTTTTGTGTGTACATGGAAAATTATATTTTTATTGGATTGGGGTGGATTAGAGATAACATTTAAGTTTGGAATAATCCATTTTCATAAGTAATTAGATAGATTTTGAGCAAAGGTAAAAAGAAAAGCACAGTGATCAAAGTATGAGTAACTATTAGGTACTCCAAAATATGGTAAGATGGTGTTCTCTTCTGTTAGATTCATGATGGATCTTATTAATTAAATTTATGGTAGAGTCTACAAAAATAAAACAGGAGGGTGTACCATGTTATTGTACTCTAAGAGTACCTAATAATTTTTTTTACAGTATTTAAGGTTCTTAATATCATTAATTATTTTTTTTTTTATAAAGAAAGAATTACAAGAAATCTTGTGGATGAATATTGTCAAAGTAATAAGAATAGAAAAATGGAAAAAGATAAGGAAAGTGATTAAGAGAGACAAAGAGAAGCATAATTTACTTTCCTTTTTATCCTTTTCTTTTTCACTTGTTCTTAGATTTGGGCATAATGTTGTTATCATGAACCTATGAGACTGTAAGGTACTTTAGTGACCGTTCAAAAGATGTAAATTATAGAAAATGATAAGTTACAAGAGTGAGATATAAAGAAAGAAGCATATGAATCTCTTTACTGAACAAGTTTTGATAGAATTTTTTTTCTTTTTTTTTGGAAATAGTAGATGTAGGTGAGAAAGCCCAAAGCCATATGTTGGGCCTAAGGCCCAGTCCAAATACGACTATCCGTCCGAAGAGGTTAAAAGTATCAGTGCTTCGCCATCCTGGTGAGAAAGCAACCTATGAGGGACAAATGCTCCGTCCGAAGACAACCTAGTTGGGCCGAAGGGACCATATCCATCGGATCAGCCCAGAATTTGATCAAGTGGATATGCTGAGGATCTCTCTGCAAGGATTGAGCTCTGGGCGTGTCTAACTGCGTGGCTATCATGAAATATCCTGCTAATAAAGCTGCCACCACCGCATTTAATGTACTGCAGCAACTTCCCTGGCCGCATTTATGTGGAGAAGACACCTGAACAGTGCGTCCACACCCATCACCACTCACTGCAGGTTAAAGCAAACGGTTGATGTGACTGGCACTCAAGTGGGCGCCTAGATGAAGGACAAGTGTGCGGTGGAGATGGGAAGAGAGTGTATATATAAGAGAAGCAGGCCTCACGGAGAAAAAGAAAGGTGGTATTCATTAAACTTACAAACATTAAGTCCCTTCGGACGAAAGAGATTTGTTATTAAACTTTAGCTTCGATTATTTTTCCGGAGTTTGCGTGGGTAGGAACCGTTGCTAAGTCCAAATTCAGCCCTGTTGTTCAACCCATCATCTACAAATTCATTGTTGGGACTTTGTTGGGCTTACAACGCATAGTTGGTATCAGGCCCAACAAATCGGGACCCTACAATTGGCGCCGTCTGTGGGAAACAGCTTGAGCTAAAGTGGAAGCAACACCTCAAAAGATGGCTGAACGAAGGCAACGACCAGCTGAGTCCAGGTCGTCTAAGCACACCGATCCCTTTCTTCATCTGGAACGGAGGCAGGATCGTGAGGGAAGTGTACATACCACACGTGACGATCAAAACCAGTCGCATGGGGAGAGCCACATGTCTCATGCAGAGAAGAACAAGGACATGCAGAAGGAAATAGACAGGCTTAAAAGGGAGTTGCGCCATGCGAAGAGGAAGCGCAGTCCCTTGGATTCGGACGAGGATTCTGAGGATGAACGGGACATTAGCTACAGACAAAAGCATCGAACGCCGGTCAGCGAATCCTTTACCTACGAGGAAATGCGTCACGACGAGAGGAACCCCCAGAATCCCTTACCGAGGGACGCAGGGAACGATGCTATAAGTAAAGCCCTGGATCAGATTTCTAGATCCCCTTTCGCCTGTAACATTGAGAATGCTAAGCTCCCTCGACGTTTCCACCAGCCTACATTCACCATCTACAATGGCCGGACCGACCTAGTGGAACATGTGAGCCATTTTAACCAGCGGATGGCCGTTTACTCCAGGGACGAGGCCCTCATGTGCAAAGTTTTCCCATTGAGTTTAGGACCAATAGCCATGAGGTGGTTTGATAGTCTGAAAACAAACACTATTAGCTCTTTCCAAGAGCTAACTCAGGCCTTTGGGTCCCGCTTTCCAAGAGCTAACGAAGGATCCCTCAATCCGTGGCATCTTTGCTGTCCATTATCATGAAGGGAGGCGAGACATTGAAGTCCTATTCAGATAGGTTTTGGGAAACACACAACGAGATAGAGGAGGACTGTGAATCGGTGGCCACAAGCTCTTTCAAATTGGGCCTCCCCACTGAACATCTCTTGAGAACTTCCCTGACGCGCAAGCCTGCCACCAGTATACGTCAGTTGATGGACAGGATCGATAAGTACAAAAGAGTTGAGGAAGATCAGCAGCAAAGCAAGGGGAAGGAGAAGGTTATCCATCAGGAAGGGAGGGATTTCAGGTCGGACAGGCAGAACCACAACAGGCCAAGGAAGGACTGGGCTGGACAAAACGCAACGCACTTCCAGACAGTCAATGCGGTTTTTCACGAACCGGTACACCAAGTCCTAGACAAAATAAAAAACGAACCATTCTTCAAGAGGCCGAGCAAGATGGTAGGAAATCCTGAAAGACGTAACCACAATCTTTACTGCCAGTATCACCTCGACCATGGGCATACCACTGAGGATTGCAGGAGCCTGTGGGATCATTTGGATCAACTGGTCAGCGAAGGCAGACTAAAGCACCTCCTGCACCATTCGTACGGTCAGGGGAGTCAAACAAGCGCGGGTCCCAAGAGAGGCGATTCTGTAAAACCTCCCTTGGGAACAATCAATGTCATTTTTGCTGCGCCAGGAAGGACGGGGTCCTCCCCGTCCAGGGTATTGTCAGTCGCCCGGGCGCCCTCAGAGAAGATTGGCAGAGAGCCGAAGAGGCTTAGAACAAGCGTCCCAGTTTTGGGCTTTTCGGAAGAAGACAAAATAGGAACTATATAGCCGCATGATGATGCCCTAGTAGTCATACTAAGGATAGGTGGATACGACGTGAGGAGGGTGCTGGTAGATCAGGGCAGTGCCGCAGAGATAATGTACCCCGACCTATATAAGGGTCTGAGCTTGTCCCTTGAAGACCTGACTCCATATAGCTCCCCTTTAGTCAGTTTTGACGGCAAAGTGATCATTCCGAAGGGACAGATCAGACTGCCTGTGCAAACCGGTACTGAAACCGTGGAGGTAGATTTCATAGTGGTGGATGCCTACTCACCCTACACCGCTATAGTAGGCAGACCCTGGCTCCATACCCTTGGGGCTGTATCCTCCACACTGCATCAAAAGATTAAGTACCCCTCTGAAGGGAGAGTTGAAGAAGTCCGAGGAGATCAGGCTATGTCTAGGCAATGTCTGGTAGCGGCCATCTGGCACGAGCAGCAGACAGAGCCTACAAACTGTAATAAGGAGAGCTTATAGCAATTAAAGCTCTCGGCGCCGTACGCCGAAGCCTCGGCCGGAGAAGCAGAGTGCGAAAGCTTAGAAAGGATAGTTATTGGTAACGATCCAGAGAAGTTTTTCCAAGTCGGATCTATGCTGCCCCCTCAGGAGCAGGGGGAGTTGGTAGAATTCCTCAGGGGAAACGTTGATGTATTTGCATGGGACCCTGCGGAAGCTCCGGGGGTGAGCCCAGATTTTATTTGTCACCATTTAAACGTAGATCCCACCGTAGTCCCCAAGAAACAACCACTCCGGCGACCATCGAAGGAACACACAGATGCGGTCAGGGAGGAGGTAACGAAGCTCAAGCAGGCAGGAGCCATTAAGGAAATCTTTTACCCTGAGTGGCTGGCTAACACAGTGGTGGTAAAAAAGAAAAGTGGAAAATGGCGGGTGTGCGTGGACTTCACTGACCTCAATAGAGCTTGTCCGAAGGATCCGTTTCCCATGCCGAAGATAGATCAACTCGTTGACGCTACTGTTGGGCATCCTAGGATGAGTTTCTTAGACGCATTTCAAGGTTATCATCAGATACCGCTGGCTCTCGCCGATCAGAACAAGACGGCCTTCGTAACTCCTATAGGGAATTACCACTATAAGGTAATGCCGTTCGACTTGAAAAATGCCGGGGCTACCTATCAGAGAATGATGACTAGAATGTTCGAGCCACAGCTGGGCAAAAGTATGGAAGTTTATATTGACGACATGGTGGTTAAAAGCAAGGTTATTGCGGAACACATTGGGGACCTTAGGGATATCTTTGAAATCCTGAGGGGACACAGGTTACGCCTGAATGCCTCTAAATGCTCGTTCGGTGTTGGGTCAGGCAAGTTCCTAGGGTATATGGTCACCCACAGGGGCATCGAAGTTAACCCCGACCAGATAAGGGCCATCAATGACTTGCGGGCTCCTCGGAATCCCAAGGAAATCCAGAAGCTGACCGGGATGACTGCTGCCCTTAACAGGTTCATTTCCAGATCAGCCGACAGGTGTAGGCCTTTTTTCTCGTTAATCAACAAGTGGAAGGATTTCAAATGGACGGAGGAATGTGCCATTGCTTTCCAGCAACTTAAGGACTACCTGGCTAGACCTCCCATCATGTCCAGCCCCGAGCCAGATGAAGTTCTGTTCGCCTACATTGCTGTGGCTCCTACTGCTGTAAGCTTGGTGCTGATCCGAACAGACTGTGGTGTACAAAAACCAGTCTATTATGTGAGCAAATCGCTGCAGGAAGCTGAGACTCGTTATCTGCCCCTGGAGAAGGCCATTCTGGCTGTTGTGCTGGGTACTAAGAAGCTGCCCCACTATTTTTAAGCTCACATCGTCATAGTCCTTACCCAGCTCCCACTTAGAGCAATACTCCGAAGTGCCGACTACACAGGAAGAGTTGCCAAATGGGGGATGATGCTATGGGCTTTTGACATCAAATACATGCCCCGCACGTCGGTGAAAGGCCAAGTCCTTGCGGACTTGGTCGCGGAATTCACAGAACCCCCATTAGAGGAAGTAACCCCAGTGCAGGCCATTGGGGGAAGAGCCGTCGATATGATCTCCTCACGGAGCCCCGTGCCCTGGGAGGTGTACGTTGATGGCGCATCAAATCCAAGGGGCTCTGGAATGGGGCTTGTGCTGATAACCCCAGAAAGAATCACCATCGAAAAGGCTTTAAGGCTGAATTTCTCAGCAACGAATAATGAGGCAGAATATGAGGCCCTACTGATGGGGATGAAGATGGTACGAAGAATGGGGGAAAATTCGGTTGAAGGATTCTCGGACTCGAGATTAATTGTCAGCCAAGTACAGGGAGAGTTTGAGGCAAAGGACGCGAGGATGATGGGGTACCTGAACCTAGTCAAGTCCCTGCAATCAGAGTTTGAATGCTTTAACTTGCAGCACATCCCCAGAAGTGGCAACACACATGCAGACTCTTTAGCCACCCTCGCCACCTCTTCGGCACAGGCATTGCCGAGAGTTATCCTTATTGAGGACGTGCAGGAACCTACGGAAGTAAGAAAAAAGTCTCTCCAAGTTCATTGCGTCAGAACCAACCCGTGCTGGATGGATCCCATCATCGGGTTCTTGAAGGATGATGTACTGCCTGAAGAAAAAGGAGAGGCGGAGAAAATACGAAGAAAAGCGACAAGGTTCTGGTTGTCCGAAGAGCAGAAACTTTATAAACGCTCCTATTCGGGTCCGTACTTGCTCTGCATGCACCCTGAAGCGGCTGAGTCACTACTGGAAGAATTGCATGAAGGGATATGTGGGAGCCATACGGGAGGTAGGTCCTTGGCCCACCGGGCCATCACGCAGGGTTATTGGTGGCCATATATGCAAAAAGAGGCTAACGAATATGTAAAAAAGTGCGACCAATGTCAGCGGTTCGCGCCGAACATACATCAGCCAGGTGGTAGCCTCAATCCACTATCCAGCCCGTGGCCTTTTGCTCAATGGGGCCTGGACATCGTAGGCCCTTTCCCTAAGGCAGCAGGAAACAGGAAGTACTTGTTGGTCTGAACGGACTATTTCACCAAGTGGGTAGAAGCTGAGCCGCTGGCAAATATCAGGGACGTGGACGTGAAAAAGTTCATTTGGAAAAACATCGTCACAAGATTCGGAGTCCCACGTACCCTCATCTCGGACAATGGGCTTCAGTTTGATAGCAAAGCTTTTAGAAGTTATTGCAGCGAGCTGGGAATCACAAATAGATATTCCACCCCCGCCTATCCCCAAGGAAATGGACAGGCCAAAGCTGTTAATAAAGTCATTGTCAACGGGTTGAAGAAGAGGCTGGACGATGCGAAAGGTAGATGGGTGGAAGAACTGCCCCATGTGTTGTGGGCATATAGAACTACGCCCCGAAGGTCCACTGGGGAGACCCCCTTCTCAATGACCTATGGGGCCGAAGCGGTTATACCTCTAGAGACTGGATTCCCGACCTACAGGACCAGCTTTTTTGACCCAACCAACAACGATAGGCAAATGGAAAAGAGTTTGGATCTGATTGATGAACGAAGGGAAACCGCAATGGTTCGATTGTCGCATTACCAGCAAAAACTCAAACAGGGCTATGACGCCAACGTGAGGCTCAGGCCCCTCGAGCCTGGTGATCTGGTCCTAAGGAAGGTGGTAGGTAGTGCGAAAGATCCAGCGTGGGGTAAACTGGGACCGAACTGGGAGGGTCCGTATCGCATTACCTCAAGGGCTGGCATTGGAGCATACTTTCTGGAAGACCTGGATAATCATGTAGTGCCCCGGCCGTGGAATGTAAATAACCTCAAAAGGTACTACTATTAAAAGAATTCTACTTTCAGTCATGATGCCGTCCTATTATGTTACGTTTCTTACAAGTGTTTAAACTTAAATCCAATCATGCCTGTAGTCCTCGGACCAGATGATTTGGGTTAGTTAACACTCCTTTACGTTTTCTTTTAAGTGTTTAAACTTAAATCCAATCATGCCTGTAGTCCTCGGATCAGATGATTTAGGTTAGTTAACACTCCTTTACGTTTTCTTTCAAGTGTTTAAACTTAAATCCAATCATGCCTGTAGTCCTTGGACCAGATGATTTGGGTTAGTTAACACTCCTTTACGTTTCTTACAAGTGTTTAAACTTAAATCCAATCATGCCTGTAGTCCTCGGACCAGATGATTTGGGTTAGTTAACACTCCTTTACGTTTCTTTCAAGTGTTTAAACTTAAATCCAATCATGCCTGTAGTCCTCGGACCAGATGATTTGGGTTAGTTAACACTCCTTTACGTTTTCTTTCAAGTGTTTAAACTTAAATCCAATCATGCCTGTAGTCCTCGGACCAGATGATTTGGGTTAGTTAACATCCCTTTCCGTTTACCTCAAGTGTTTAAACTTAAATCCGGTCATGCCTGTTGTCCTTGGGCCAGGTGATTTGGGTTAGTTTACACTCCTTTATAATTCTTACAAGTGTTTAACCTCGAATTCAATTACACCGGTAGTCCTCGGATCAGAGGATTTAGTTTAGTGGGCGCGCTCAGGTTACTTGTCTAATTTGGTGTTTGGTGGAATATGTGGACTTAAGCAAAATTACGTCAGTGGTTATTGCCATAATTCTTTGTTTTAGCAATACATGGAAGATTACCATATTTGTGATTCATTCTTAATCACCAAACTGTAATTATTAGCCGCAATAATGCAATCTGACAAGTACTCCAAAAACAACAAGTAACGAAAATAAGCCATACAAAAAGGGCAAAAAATATACAAGCAATTACACAAGATGGAGATTCTAAGCTTTATCTTGAGGCTCTGGGTTAGGCTTTGGCAAATCGCCCGCATCTCCGGTCTGAAGAGGGGCCTGACTCGTCTCAGCTGGTGCTGGGGGATTCTGATCCGCCGAGGATGCTTCCAAGGCTTCGGGCACATCACATATATCCGGATCGTAATAGATGCTCCCAGGCTGCCTTAAAGCTGACTCTGCAGGGACTCCAGCTGCGTCGAGGCACTTGTTCCATGTAATGTCGCAGTAGTCCCTGCAGACCTTGGCAAACTCCTCGGTCAGCCTTACTTGGGTCTCCTGCACCCCCAGCATGTAGGCAGCTTTCTTCTCAGCCTCAACTGCTTCCCTGGCCAATTGCGCGTCCTCCTTGGCCAACTTAGCAGCGTCCCTAGCCTTTTCCAGCTCAAGCCGAAGCTCTTTTACCAACGCCCTCTCCATCTCCAGATTGATTTCAGTCGTATACAGTTTTTGGCGTTGGTCTTCGGCTTGCTTCTCTACATTTTTAAGGCCCGCCTCCACATTTTTTCTCGCTTTCACCTCCTCTTTCAACTGATCGGAGATGCGGGCGCCTTCATCCTTTGCCTTGCCTAGTGCCTTCTCAACGTCCTCCCTGGACCGGATCTCAGCTTGCACGTCAACATCTTTCCTTTGAACCCACTCTTCAGCCACGTAGATTTGTTGAGCAATCTGCATGGCAACCAAAGAATGTTACGTAAAAATATAAATGCACGAGGGCTTCAAAAGGGCTGCGAAAGAGCACCAGTTGTCTTACCATGCCTAAATCTCGTTTGAGGGACAGAAAGAGCTCTTTTTTGCTGAAGCGCCGATAAGACTCCATATCCCTCGGAAGGAGGAGGGGCTTCTCGAGCGCTTCTGCTATGTACCCAGCCTTCCCTCCAGCATAGTTTCTAAGGGAGGCGTCGAAAGGGATGGCCGCACCATCCAGAGTAAGCTTCGGGGACCACGCCTGGGTCCCTCGCCGCATGTCGGCAGCCACGTTTTCCTCCCTACTCTCAATAGAAGAAGCCCGTTTGCTTCTTGAATCATGGGTCTTCTTCTGCTGCTTGTGGCCCTTCGAAGGGACCATTTCCCCCTCCTCGACGCCAGTCACCTCCGTCACCACCCTCTTTTTCTTCAAATCAGGCAGCACTTTCAGACCTGGATCTTTTGGGGCTAGAGGAGGGGGAGGCGGTGGTGGGAGATTCACTTGGGGCTGGGATGTGCCAGTACCCTTGGCCGCGACCTTCGGCTTTCTGTTCTTCATTAGCTGATCCAGACTCAGCATGTCTTCCTCTTCAAAGTCTCCTGGCAAAGCTAAGTTCAAAATTGGGGCAGCTGACTGCCTGTCAAGCACCTCTTCGGCTGATAAGACCTGAACCTCCTCCGAGGTATCCTCTTCGAGCCTAAATTGGTTGATCTGGGCGTCAAGCGAAAGGGTAGAAGAGGCGATTCTTTCCTCGGCTGCTGGTTCAACTGGCGCTCGTTGAACGGGCTGAACTAGTGCTGGGATGCCCTGCGGATTGGGATGGGGCACTGGGGCGAGGTCAAAAGGAGCCAAAAAGGTCTTCCGTGCCACGTCGATACGGTTTATGCGGCGATCTCCAGCTGTGATTGCGTTCCCTCTCGGCTGAAGTTCAGTCTTCGGAGTGTAGCCGAGGATAAGAGGAACAGCTCTAAGCTGTCCGTCTTCACTCACGAAAATCTCCGACCGAAGAAGGTAGTTTAAGGCCGCAGTATTTGTGAGGCTCAGCCGAGGAGCTACGTGCCTTCTATCTGTAAACATGGCAAAAGAACTGTCAGGAGGATTGCAACATGATGAAAGGAAGTCCGAATAGGTAAAGGCATAAAAGTTGGAAGGGCTCAAGGGGAAAAATCCCACCTGGCGTTCCTGGCTGGGTTGGGCAGTGAATCCCATCATGCCAGGCACCCGAGACGATCAGATAATCGTCCATCATCCCTTTGTTGGACTTGGGGAAACCGGAGAGGAGTCTGATGACATCGGATCGGGACCTTAGATAGTATCCCGCCACTTCCTTTGTACGGCATTCGTACATGTGCACCACATCGTGCCAGGTTAACCCCAAGCCTAAATGGCGGTTTAGGTCATCAACTGCCCCTAAAATCCTAAATGTGTTGGGTGCGCACTGGTCAGGATTAAGCCTATGGGCGGTAAGGTAACTTCTGGTGACCTCACCCATAGGAATGGTCATTCCTCCCTCCAGGAAGGCGATAATGGGGATTATCACCTCGTCCACCTCTCGGTCCAGTAATAACCCCCCTGTGGAGCAATACCTCAGGCCGACTTCCTGTGGGATGCGGTAGGCTGCCCTAAACTTCTCTATCTGGGATGGGCTATCCACTAGGTATTCAAATCTACCCATTTCTAACAAGGTTAAAGGAGGGGAAACGTGAAACGGCGACTGGGAAGATCTACCACGTGCCGAAGAGGTAATTCGTACAGATTACTAAAACCTCGGGAAAAGAACTTACGCGGAATCGATTCGGAGGACAACTTCAGTCTTGCAAAGGGAATGATAGCGGATTGCGGAGCGAGCTAAAGCAGATGACAGGGGAGGCTCTGGGAGTCTGAGCGCTTGAGTTTGTCGGAGAGTCTGAAGTTTGCAAAGTAAGAGAACAACCCATCCTGGGGCTTTATATAGGAGGAGGCAAAGTGGGGAAAATATCCCGCTCGAAATTTCAGGAAAGAATCTTGTCCGTTGGATTTGAAACGGGCCAATAGATTCCATTGACAAGACGCCGCCTGGAGTAATTAATGATGCCTCGGAAACGGCGCGACAGTAGCGGTAATAAAGAAGGCGCCCAAATCCACGCGCACATACGTGTGGAGTCAAAATTCAGGGCTCTCACTCGTCAAAAGGTCAAAACCTCACTTTTTCTCTTCGGATGCGAGGCAAAAAGTAAAATTTTGAGGGGCTATTGTGGGTGAGAAAGCCCAAAGCCATATGTTAGGCCTGAGGCCCAGTCCAAATACGACTATCCGTCCGAAGAGGCTAAAAGTATCAGTGCTTCGCCATCCTGGTGAGAAAGCAACCTATGAGGGACAAATGCTCCGTCCGAAGACAACCTAGTTGGGCCGAAGGGACCATATCCATCGGATCAGCCCAGAATTTGATCAAGTGGATATGCTGAGGATCTCCCTGCAAGGATTGAGCTCTAGGCGTGTCTAACTGCGTGGCTATCATGAAATATCCTGCTAATAAAGCTGCCACCACCGCATTTAATGCACTGCAGCAACTTCCCTGACCGCATTTATGTGGAGAAGACACCTGAACAGTGCGTCCACACCCATCACCACTCACTGCAGGTTAAAGCAAACGGCTGATGTGACTGGCACTCAAGTGGGCGCCTAGATGAAGGACAAGTGTGCGGTGGATATGGGAAGAGAGTGTATATATAAGAGAAGCAGGCCTCACGGAGAAAAAGAAAGGTGGTATTCATTAAACTTACAAACATTAAGTCCCTTCGGACGAAAGAGATTTGTTATTAAACTTTAGCTTCGATTATTTTTCTGGAGTTTGCGTGGGTAGGAACCGTTGCTAAGTCCAAATTCAGCCCTGTTGTTCAACCCATCCTCTACAAATTCATTGTTGGGACTTTGTTGGGCTTACAACGTATAGTTGGTATCAGGCACAACAAATCGGGACCCTACAGTAGAAGATATAATTATATATATAAAAACAATATAATGGTTAGGGATCAAATAAGTAATTTACCCTAGAATAGTTTTATATGCAAGTACAATTATAATAAATGTATATTAATAACAACCATAATTATCAAATTTTATATTTAGAAAAAAAAAAAACAAGAGAGAGAAAAGAATTAAAATATGTTACTGACAGGGGTATAAACTTAAGCATACATGGGCAAAATTTGGTAAATAGAACATTTTTCAGAAAAAATTTGGTGACTAGCATGCGTTTGAACTTATTTAGTTGGACAGTTTTTGAAACTCAAGTTTCTCAAACTTGAGTTCCAACCCAAAATTGAGTTTCCCAAACTCAATTTACTCTTGGATTCATCTGACATGGCTTAAAAAAAAAAAAAAAAAAAAAAAAAAAAAAAAAAAAAAACCACTTGGAACTCTAGTTTAGTTAACTTGAGTTCCATTTTAAAAATAATTTACTTGCAAGGAACTCAAGTTTGGTAGACTCGAGTTCCAAGCGGGGAAAAAAAATATAAGAGGAACTCGAGTTTCAACTAGAACTTGAGTTTGGTAGACTCGAGTTCCATGTTTTTTTTTATTTTTTTTTAATCTAGGTCAAATGAAAGCAAGAGTAAATCGAGTTTGTGAAACTTGATTTTGGATTAGAACTCGAGTTTGACAAACTCGAGTTCCAAAAACAGTACAACTTACTAAATACTTTTAGCCGCGTGCTATTTATCTAATATTTTTCTAGAAAAATGATGTTCAGCAAATTTTGCCAGCATACATGAGTTATTTATTTATATAAATATTTTTCTAAAATGAAGTGAAGAAAATTGTTAAACAATAATTTTTTCCTTTCTAATAATTTGTCCTTAAACTGGAACTTTGTTTTTACTAATGTTATGAAAAAACTCAATTAATTGAATCGTATTTTTTTTTTCCATAGATTTTACTAAATCCTCAATTATTTTTCAAATAGTATATTTTATTAAGGGACAATTTTATACAAATGACGTATTCCAAAAACTGTACCAAATTAACCATAAAAGATAAAGTCTCTTGAGTGCATAACCCATTGAGAATCAAAATGTTAGTATGGTGATGTTTAGGGGGGAAAATCATGTTGGCAATGAGTTTAGGAAAGAAAATAATTAAATAAAACATAATAAATAACAAATTAGAGAAAAGACAAAAAGAGTACATCAATCTAAGTGCTCAAATTAATTCCTTGCTGATTTGATTCTCTTCTTCTTTTTCATTTTCTTTTTGTGTTTGTGAAGTTTTATAATTTCTATTTTTGGCACAGTGGCATCATTTAATGAAAGTATGAGGAACATTTCTTCAAAACAAAAGGTGACAGTCCTCTAGAGCTATATATATGTATTTGAGAACTCTAGAGATATATATATGGAAGAAGTTGTAGATGAGCTCCAAGGTGAACTCAACATAACTGGAACTACTTGGGAATATTTTTGGAGATGTTTCAAAGCGTGAAATGGATTTTTGTTATTGTAAGTATTTGATGACTTAGACTTTAGGTCTATTAAGTTGTTAATTTCTACCCGAGTCTTTACATTTGAACCAAATTAAACTTATATTAACGATTTCCTTTTTTCTTTGTTAAGTCTGTCTTCAATTACACGGTTTCCAAACAGTTTGTGCACACTTTCAAACACACAATCACAAAGTAGTATATGATCTTTAAATTTCTTTTTTGTTTTTTGATCAGTTTAAATTTCTATATGAATAATCAAATAAATATATACACATAATTCAAATAATAAAAATATATGTTGAGCAAATTGTTGAAACCCATTTCATTATGCAATTTCCTTGTTAGCATTAGGTTTTAGATGTTAGCTAATTCTATGTGACAAACATAGTGTCTAAGGGTTGTTGTTCATAGAGAAGATGCATAAAAAATGATTCAAGAGGTTTTGGGATTATTGTAATAGAAAGGAAAGAAGGGCATTTATTGAAGTTACAAATTACAATAGAGAGTCTAGCTATTTAAAGGATTTGTATATAGACTATTGTAACAATTTGTTCTGGTGAATTTTATATAGGATTGGATTCTTAGAGTGATTTTTCCATTAAAGAGGTTTTATATTAGTTTTCCATTTCATTATCAAATCTGTGCACCTTTTATTGCTTTCATTATAATTGTGTTTTAGATTTGATATTATAATAGTGATTGAGATATCTTTTTTGCATAGTCTATTTGAAATACATCATAAATTGATCAATTAGTCCACTAGGGGTCAAAATAAAAGGTTTCATTTGATATTATAAAAGTGATTAAAATATCTTTTTTGCTAGTCTATTTGGAATACATCATAAATTGATCTATTAGTCCACTAGGGGTCAAAATAAAAATTTTCAACTGGTATCAAAGTAATTGAAATACATATGGATATATTGATACAAACCTATAGGTAAAACTCACTCTTGAAAACCGGCTTGTAAGGGAAGGGCGTCTAATAGCTTATATACATGATTTAGCTTGTACTTAAGCAATGTGGGGCAATTAGATCAAAACATACCACCACACTTTGTAGCCGACGTCCACGACGACTTACTCTATCAAAATTGACTTGATGGTAGCCCTTCTCTTTTTGGCAGTTCCACTTACCTATCAATTACTCAATGACTTAGAAAGACATTTTAATTTAATTAGCCTCTAGGTTTCTCTCTCTGAGATTTGACTACAAAGCCGCAACTCATTTCATTTCATACTCCGTGAGTTACGTTTAATTACTTGACATGGTGGTTAGCTCTCATAGCAAATGATATTAACTCATGAGTAGAACTCACCATTGAAAACCGGTTTGTAAGGAGAGGTGCCCAATAACTTATATAAACATGTTTAAGCTTTTACTTAAGTAATATGGGACATTTGGATTGTAAAATGGATCAAAAAAAATATTTTTCAGCCATAATATATATTTATGAGCAGAGTACCACGAGAAAGATTTTGAAGCCAAAAAAAAAAAATACCATGAAAAATTATTATTTTCTACTGAAGCGACATTTCTATGCATGATGAAAACATATTAATATTTAGTATTTGGTCTATAGATTTAAAGGCAAAGAGAAATGGGTATAAATAAAGTGAATAGATCATAGAAAGAGTGATGTATAGATGTAAAACTTAAGAATGAAAAATTTAAACCCACCCTCACGGGCACCCGCCCTGCATATCAAATGACAGGGGGAAGGGGGTTAATTTTTTCCCCTATACCACCCACCACGTTTATATTTGAAAAATTAATATATATATATATATATATATGGAAAATATCTCATTGTATTAATATAAATGGTTGCTACAATTTACATCAAATAGGATTTATTCCATGACAATAGGTGGGGTTTCCTCTATACTGAAGGTGAGAAATTGATGATAACTTACATTTTTACGGTTGCTTTCGTATTAGTTGATTAAAAAAAATTTAGCAGAAATTTAAAGAACAAACCCATTCCATGAAATTTATTCTTCCTTCAGGTTTTTTTTTTTATTTTAATTTTTGAGAAACTTAGTTGTTTTCTTAGTAAAGATGAGACCAACAAAGTTTAAATTTATACTAAAATCTTCAACCGTTGAAAAGTTTACTCTGTTAAATATAACCTTTTGGAATGTGCACTTATTAATTATATCAATAAAACTATATATCAAAGGCCTAATACTAGATTGATAATTAGTTACATTAAAAAACACAGTAACACACTATCAAAATAACCCAGATAATAATGTCTATATTAAATCATGTTAAGAAATGTGACTCATGAAGACTCTATTTATTTATTTATTTATTTTTGTATCCATTAAGACTGAAATTCTAGATCCTCTAAAAAGGGGAAGGCATGAGATTTTCTGCAGGGAGAGAAAGAATTTTTTTTTTATTTTTTTATTTTTTAAACAAGTGAGGTTACTTTGTCCCCCCAAGGGAAAGGTATTAACGATGATTGTTTTGCAAGGAAATAGCCAATTGTCGAATTTTTTAAGGCATATCACTAACGTGAAGCAATTATGGCAGAGATGAAATCTCAGGAGCTTTATTCTCTTTAGCTTTGTGGTTCAGTCTGTTTTGCTTTTTACTGCACCCCTGAAAAAGAAAACGGCAAACAAAGTAGTAATCATGATCATTTGGGCAGCTTACCTGATTGCTGACCGGGCTGCTAGCTTTACAGTTGGGCTAGTCTTAGACAGTGAAGAGAAATATACTGCCTCTGGTGCCATTAATAATACTGGTAATTACCCAATCCAATTATACCCACTCCAAATCCACCCAAACTCGCCCATTTGACACTCCTAGACTGATGATGAACTATGGTCTCGTTAGTACCATCGGGTCCAGGAGCAGGGATGATACTGGTCTTCTTCTGGTGATGTGGACACCTATTCTTTTGTTACTGGTTGGTGGCCAAGACAGAATAACTTCTTTTGCTATTGAGGATAATGAGTTGTGGCTTAGGAACTTGATTTGGCTCTTCCTCCAAATCTTCACCACGTGTTTTATCAATCATTTCACCTAAACACGCTATGGATCCCCACAATTTTTCTCCTCCTTGCTGGAACAATCAAGTATGCGGAGCGAATAGCTGCATTGTATCTTGCAAGTTCGGATAGTTTTGGTCCTTTTGGAATCTCTGTTCTTAGACAACCTGACCCTGGGCCTAACTATGAGAGACTGATGAGTGCATTCACACACTACAAAGGGAACAATCTTCCTATAAAAATTGAGTATGTCAACGACCTAGAATCCCAGGCTAATAATGAAAATAGTTTGGCCGATGATTGAACATTGGATTTTCCTGAACTGGTGCAGCGTGCTTATCACTTCACATATATTTACAGGGGACTCATAGGCAATCTCATGTTCTGCTCCCGTGAGCATACGGAGAGTCGAGAGTTCTTCACTAAAAGAAGTGCAGAACAAAAATCCAGCTCAACTACTTTTATGATCTTCTCCACACCAAGGTGCTGGTGGCAACGTCCAACATAGGAAAAATATCTCGGGGTATATCCACTGGGTTAGTTGTTGCAGCCTCTTCACGTTTCATCTTAGAAGAGAAGAATAAGTTTGGTGTCGATGTGACCTACACCTTGTTCGTTGGTGTTTTAGGCCTGGATATGGTAACTCTCCTCATATGGTTTTACTCTGATTGGACTGTTGCTTATCTTAAAAAGTTCAACAACGATTCCCTTACATTCAAAATCATCAGCAAGCTCCTCTTTCCCAAGAAGCAAAGGCAGCGGCAGGAGCAACCCAGGAAAGTTTCTTCCCTCCGATCCAAAATCATCAAGTTCCTCTTTCCCAAGAAGCAAAGGCAGGAGCAACCACGGAGAATTAAAAAAGTAAGTTCTAGAAGGTGGTCTGAAGATCTATCTCAATTCAACTTCCTTAATTACTGTTATCTACGAAGGGCACGAAGCAGAACTGCAGAAGTAAAACCATCGGCGAGATCATCAGCAAAATAGAAATGTCATACTACCAAATTTGAACATTATTAACGATTTTATTTATTATTTATTTTATTATTATTTGCCGAGGAACGTCAAGAATTTTATAGATCAGAAGAAAAATGACCTTATAATTCAGATTATATATGTGACTTCTCATCATTTTGATCCGCACTTATGGGGATTTATCTTCCACGAGCTGTCAGAGAAATCTTACTTTGCAGATGATCCGGAAGAAGCCAAGAGAATAAGCTCAGCTAGAGGCAAATGGATTCTTGAGAATGATGACTTCTGTTAACAATATAAAGTGAAAGAGAATGTGACTGAATAGTCTGTATATTGATGTGTGTAAAACAATGTATAAAAGAGAGTCTTATATAGGTTAGGTATGTGTGTAATACAAGTAACATGAGTGCAGTACAAGTAATATACTGGGCTAAGCCCAATGGGCTAATCTAGCCTAATCTATACACTAACATCCCCCCTCAAACTCGAGGTGGCAAGGAGGAAGTCAACTGGAGTTTGGATATAAGATCTCGAAGACGACCAGGCGGGTGAGACTTGGTAAAGATATCAGCAGGCTGGTCAGCAGATGAGATGGAGAACAACTTGAGATTGCCTTTTTTGAGATGCTGGCGAGTGATGTGGCAGTCAATCTCAATGTGCTTGGTATGTTCATGGAAGACATCATTATGAGCAATGTAGATAGCACTACGATTATCACAATAAAGAGGAGTAGCAGTGGGCTGTGGAGCATCCATGTCAGTCAAGAGCCAACGAAGCCACACAAGTTCGCAGGTGGTGTCGGCAAGGGCACGATACTCAGCCTCAGTACTGGAACGGGAAACAACATCCTACTTTTTGCTACGCCACCAGACAAGAGAAGTACCCAACAGGAAACAGAAACCTGTGATAGAGCATCGATCAATCGGATCACCTGCCCAATCCGCATCTGAATAAGCATGAAGCTCAAGAGAAGACCGAGAGGAGTAGTGTAGACCATGATAAAATGTGCTCTTGACATATCGGAGAATTCGAAGAACAGCAGCATAGTGGACAGAACGAGAGGCATTCATGAACTTACTAACCATACCCACGGCATGTGAAATATTCGGGACGAGTAACAGTGAGATAGATCAGACTACCAACCAACTGACGATAGCGAGTAGCATCAGATATAGGTTCACCATCCAAGGGTGTGAACTTTACATTGTATTCCAAATGAGTGGAAACAGTCTTGTTGTCAGTGATACCGGCTTTGGAGAGAAGATCAGAAGCATATTTAGCTTGGGAAAGATAGTATCCATCAGAGGATGAGGTAACCTCAAGCTCAAGAAAATAGCTGAGAGTGCCCAAACCTTTCATTTCAAAATGCTGACTAAGAAAGTGCTAAAGAGAGCGAATACCTGCAGAATCATCTCCAGTAATAATCATATCATCAACATAGAGAAAAATAAGAGTGATACCAGGAGAGGATCTTCAGACGAAGAGAGTAGTGTCATGAGTACTCGAAGTGAAACCCTGCTGAGCAATAACTGAGCCAAACTTTTCAAACCAAGCTCGAGGAGCCTGCTTGAGGCCATAAAAAGCATGGCAAAGGCGACAAACTTGAATGCCTAAGTGTGGATTGCCAGGAGGTGGTTGCATGTACACTTCTTCTTGAAGGTCTCCATTACGAAAAGCATTCTTCACATTCATTTGATAAAGAATGTGAAGAATGCTTGAGGAGCCTGCTTGAGCAATAACTGAGCCAAACTTTTCAAACCAAGCTCGAGGAGCCTGCTTGAGGCCATAAAAAGCATGGCAAAGGCGACAAACTTGAATGCCTAAGTGTGGATTGCCAGGAGGTGGTTGCATGTACACTTCTTCTTGAAGGTCTCCATTACGAAAAGCATTCTTCACATTCATTTGATAAAGAGGCCAACGGCGAACAGCAGCCACAGTAATGAGACATTTGACAAATGTAAGGCAAGCAACAGGAGCAAATGTTTCCTCATAGTCAATGCCATACTCCTAGGTAAAGCCCTTGGCAACTAGGCAAGCCTTGTATCGTTCAACAGATCCATCAGCCTTGGTCTTGATCTTGTAAACCCACCTACAACCTACTACAGACTGACTAGGAGGCAAATCACCCATATCCCAAGTGTGATTTTTATGAAGGGCATCTAATTCATCATTTATAGTTTGCTGCCAAAGAGAATCAGTATTGGCCTCACGATAGGTGTGAGGTTCATAGAGGGTGGCAAAGGCAAAAGAGCAGTGATAATCAGAGAGATAAGGGGAAGGAATGCTTATCCGAGTGGAACGACGAAGTTTAGGACCATCAGGAGACTCAGGAGAAGGTGGTGCCATAGGACCCAAGACAGGCGGGTCATATGCCGGGGACAGAACCGGAGATGAGTCGTCTGGAGAGGCAGCCGATGTTGAAGAATCCTCCACAAGTTCAGGATAGAGAGGGAGGAAAAGATCAGTAAAAATGGGAGACTCAGATGAAGAGGATGTAGGAAACTACTGAAGACTCGTGAAAGGACGATGTTCCCAAAACCCAACATGACAGGAGACACGAAGACGATGAGAAATGGGATCATAGCAGTGAACCCCTTTAGAGATACACCATAACCAAGGAAACAACAGAGACGAGCATGAGGTTGGACTTTGTTCGTTCATGAGGAGGAAGAGAGACAAAGTAAGCACAACCAAAAACCCGAAGAGTGGAGTAGTCGAGGGTTTGACCATAGAGAAGCTGAAATGGTGATTTGTTGTGTGTAGTTGGTGAAGGGACACAATTAATAGTGTATACATCTGTGAGTGCAGCCTCACCCCAAAAGCGCTCAGGAAGAGAGGCAGAAATGAGAAGGGTGCGGACAACATCAACAATGTGACGATGTTTTCGTTCTACACAACCATTATGTTGAGAGGTGTAAGGACAATACAGCTGAGTAAGTGTACCATGATTGTCTAAAAAGGATAGGAAAGATTTATCATTATATTCTTAAGTATTATCTGATCGAAAAACTTTGACGGTGCAATTGAACTATGTTTCAATCATTTTATGAAATGCTTGGTAAATAGACACAAGTTCAGACCTATGTTGAAGCATATAAATCCAAGTATATCGAGAAAAATCATCCACAAATATGACAAAATATCTAGATCCCCCCTCAGTAGGAATAGGTGCAGGACCCCAAATATAAGAATGTATAAGATCAAAATGTGCAGAAGAAAATGAGTCACTATTATTAAAGGGTAATTTTGTTTGTTTGCCAAAATGACAGGAAGTACAGTCAAAATTTTGAAACTGAACTAAACTTAAATGACCTTGAGAAGCTAACAACTGAAGACGAGATAAGGATGGATGACCAAGACGAGCATGCCATAGATCAAGTGAGGAGGTGGTAGTGGTAGCAGCTGCAAAAATAACTTGTGAAGGAATCTTCAAGTCATGAACCTCAAACATGCAACCAACCTTACGGCCTGTCCCAAGCACTTGACCCGTCCGGGGATCCTGCACATCCACACCATGATTAGTAAATAGAAGATCTACGCCTAATTCACAAAGTTGACCAACAGAAAGCAAATTGAGGGATAACTTTGGGATATAAAAAGTGTCACTAAGGGATAAACAAGGAGAAGAGACTGTTCCTTTATGACTAACAAACATAGGAGTTCCATCAGCAGTGTAAATGGTGATTGGCTGTTCTAAGAGTGCCTTATCAAAAAATTGGGATTCATCGGGAGTCATATGGTTACAACATGCAGTATCAAAAAACCAAGGTTGTTTACCTGAGGTGACAAAAATGGCAATGGAAGTGCGGGGTAAAACCTCTTGAACAACTGCCTCAATATCAGTCGTAGTAAGTGAGAAAGCCAAAGATGGACCTGTAGGAACCGATGGATCGGAAGGACATACAGCAGCTGCCCGAGGAAGAAAAGTTTTATTTTGCTCTTGCATAAGATGGACCTGTAGGAACCGATGGATCGGAAGGACATACGGCGATCCCGATATTTAACAAAGAGCTCAATGTCCTTAGAACACACTAGTGGAGGATCTGCAGCAGAGAGTTGTTCCCACATAGTAGAAGTCTGAGAATAAAAATTAGAAATAGACTGACCTGTCTTTTGGCGCATTTGATAAAGTTTTGATTCAATGTGGAACTCCAAGCTTGAATCATTAGTACAATTATAGCGATCAACCAAAAATTTCCAAGCAGCCTCAACAGTCTCAAGACGAGGAAGAAGATTATGAATGGAGGGAATAGAGGTATTAATAAACCAAGACAAGATCTTACTCTGAATACTCTCCCATTCCTTTAAGCGTTCTTCATAATCATCTGTTATAACTGTAGTCTTGGAAGATTCTTCAGCAGCTGTGGCTTTGGACTTAGGGTTTGGTACTGGCTTAGGAATTGTACCAGTCACATATCTCCACAATTTACAACCCTTGAGAAAGACAGTCATATTCTGAGACCATGCATGATAGCTAATAGGACCATCCAACATAATGGTGATAGGACGTATGATGTCTCGTTCATTTTGTTAAGCCATAATGAAGAAAATGGCCAAAAAATGAGATTTAGAGACCTCAAATGCATAAACGGAACCCAAAATCGGAATCTACGCGAAAAATTGAGCAAGACAAGTACTGTTGAAAAATTTTGACTTTGGTCAAAGTCAACGGTAAACGGTCAACACTGCTGGTAAACGGTCAGAGTCAACGGTGCAGTTTGCTGACGTCACTAGATGACATGTGATGCTGACGTGGTGATGACGTGTTAGGGTTGACGTGGCACTCAAAGGAGTTGGGCGCGTGTAGCGCGTGGCGCATGAAGTCGCGTGAAGGAGGTATGTCAGGCACGTGGGAGCGCGTGTAGCTTCGCGGCGACGCGTGGGAGCGCGTGTAGCGCCTCTTTGACAACCAAAAACTTGGGGCGGCGCGTGTGGGCGCGTGAGAGCTCTTTTGGGACAGTTTCTGGCTGGGTTTTGATTGGGGAGGTCTGATCTATCACGTCGTATCTGTAGTTCGATGATTTGATTGATGAATAGACTAGATCCGAGAGGTAGTGGTTGGGTGTGACGGCAGTGACTCGCTTCTGACGGTGGCTACTGGTGAAGGCGAAGGCAGCGAAAGAACGTCGAAAAATACCACTAGGTCAGAGCAATGCAAAGCTCTGATACCATGTTAACAATATAAAGTGAAAAAGAATGACTGAATAGTCTGTATATTGATGTGTGTAAAACAATGTACAAAGGAGAGCCTTATATAGGCTAGGTATGTGTGTAGTACAAGTAACACGAGTGCAATACAAGTAATATACTGAGCTAAGCCCAATGGGCTAATCTAACCTAATCTATACACTAACAACTTCGATTAAAGTCTTATCTCAAGTAAGTTAATGCCTTATGTCAAAAATGTTGCTTATGATGAAAGCCTTCTACTGTGGCACATTACTACTGAACTCTGCTACAACATTGATCAACACGAGGATCACAAGCGTTTGGTTTGTGAATATTGTGATGCTGATTGGTCCAAAAAGTGCGTCATCATGGCTGTTAAATTCTGGAACAATGCTGATCTACATAGTTACATGCCTACGCGTTGTGAAAATTGTGATGCTCATGAATTCAGTAAGTGCCTTTCAGATTACATGTTTTATCTATTATATAAGCAAGAAGTATGATGTCCGAAGTGTCAGGAATTTCAAAACTAAGGTTCAAGGACACCAGCTCTGAAGCGCAACGATTCTTTAGCGTATACGGAGGACAAGATCTGGGACAAGGCTGTATAAATATTCTTGAGGTGAACACACTTGTCAAACCTGTTCATGTGAAGGGAAATCGATCTAAGTCTGTACTGTTTAATGTGTGCATGTTGGCAAAAGAGATTCAAGATTTGGGACCAAAGATTAAATGGAAGGTAACAAGTAAAGTATGGGTGGAATTGTTGTCATATGCTACGAGTCGTAGCAGAGCAAAGGCCCATGTCCAACAACTAACTAAGGGTGGTGAGCTTATTACTTTTGTTTGGCTGTTGATGGCACAGTTTGGCTTGAAATAGCATGCTTGGGTTGAGACCCGTACTAGAGCAAAGCTGAATCTTTTTTATTTTTTAGCCATAACAGTCTCAATAATGAATGAATTTTCCTCAATTCAAGTTACAAATGAGTTAAGATTTTTGGCGTATTGTGCCAGAACGTGGGTTGGTCGATTCCCTTGACGACGTATGTGCCAAAAATTTCTAGAGCGTTGCCTCCACCTGGTGTTCTTAGCATCAAGCCAAACGTTCAAAGCACTATGTACCTCACTGATTTCAGTATCAGTTGCAAGCATACTAGGTAACATTTCAAGCATTTGTAGTTTTTTCTGCAAGCTATCAATCTTGTGTTCCAAATGTCCAAATTTGGATTTGTTCCAGGCCATCAACCGTTCCCTGCAAGTATCAAGACAGTCAGTGATCGGATGTCCATCAGGTTTATATAATCCTTTGTACCAAGAATCTTGCACCACTTCTGCATAGCGCAGGTCCCACAACCACATCTCTTCAAATCTAAAGATTTTCCTTGATGGTCGTCGATGGTGACATGTCCTTTTGAAGTGGAGAGACAGTATGGAGTGGTCTGAAGTTAACGATGAAAGATGATGGAGAACTACCCCTTGAAAGAGTCGTTTCCATTCATTATTTACAAGCGCACTGTCTAGGCGAATGCACAAGTGGCCCTCTATTCTATAACTTTTGGACCAAGTGACTGGAGGACCAACGAAACCCAAGTCATGGAAGCCGCAATAGTTTATGACTTGTTTGAATCGTTCCATCTGTCTGGCTGGGAGGGCACGGCCTCCCAACGTTTCAGTTTGGCTAATAATCTCATTGTAATCTCCAATACAAAACCAAGGAAGTTGGTTAGATTGTCCAAGTGATTCAAGTAAGGTCCATGTTTCCTCACGCTTGCTTGTGTCTAGTTGTCCATAGAAGCCTGTCAGTCTCCATATTATTCTAGTACAAGTGCATGTAATATGAGCATCAATATGCCACCATGAAAAACCTTGGATTGCTACCTTGGATTCTAGTTTCCATAGAAGTGCAAGACCGCCGCTCTGACCAATGCCAGAGACTGCCAATCCCTGCGTGTACCTGAGTTCTTGTTTTTTTTTTTTTATTCATCTCTTCCTGTGATAGCTTCGTCTTTATCAAGAAGATGAACTGGGGAGCTTCCTTGTGCAATGCTCTCTTTAAAGCACGAACTGTGCGGGGATTCCCAAGCCCCGACAGTTCCAACTTATGGTACTCATTGGACTCGGCGGTGTTGCGTAGCAGCCACTGCCGATCCTAGATGTATTGCAAACATTTTGCTAAAGGACATAGTTTCATCTTCTATTCTTTGTTTCTTATTTGCATTCCAGCTTGTGTTAAGAGTAATACCACTAGATTTTTGTTTAGGCCCCAGGTGTGGTTTGTCTGCATCTTTGGAGTCTTTGGGCCTTTGGGCTTTGTTTTTTCTTTTCCACGTAGCAAGCTGTTAGGCTGTGATTGTTGGTGCAATAGTGTTAGGCCCATTTTGTGTCTTATCTTCTTTTGTAAGAACTGATGGTGTCTCCACTTTTGCATGAGTGGTGATTGTAGTAAATTGAGAGAATGTCTCGGGATCTGGCATCAATGCATCCGTTATAGTAGCAGTAATGGGAGTTGATGTGTGGGCATCAGTTGAAGTCAACATTTGCTCTTGCAAACTTGTTGGTGTAACCTGAGCAATCTCATTAATGTGTGATTTGAGGTGATCATAGGCATTTAATTTTTCCGCATATGTCAGGGTATGTCGGGTAGCATTAATTGCTGAGGTACTTGGGCTGTTCTATAGTTTAGTGAGGTTAGTAGTGGGACCGTTGGTGGTGGCTGTCGTTGTGGCAGCTCGATGGTCCAGCATTGATGGAGCAACGTCAGGGCATTGCTGAGGTCGCTCTTGGCTGGCTTTCAGCCATACCCCGTACTATTGATCTTCCTTCCTTAGAGTGCCTTTGCTGCATATCCAGAGCTTGCAGTCCTTTTCATCGCGGTTTAGCAAACCATACCAATAACAGAATATCGGCATACGCTCATATCAGAATGAAACCCACTAGGATGATGATTCCCCCACATCCACTTTTATGCTGCGACATAGAGGCTGACCCATGTCAATGTTTATATGCACACGTAGATACCTGCCTCGATAGTCGCCCATCGGAGAAGTGTCCACCTGTTCAACAAGGCCCACCGAGTTACCTATAGCCTCTGTGTTCTCACTGTTCATATGTTGGATTGGGAGGTTGTGCATTTGAACCCAAAAGCTTGCTCGATCAAACCTTGCATGCTTGACTGCCTCATTTTTCTCTAACTTGTACAAGTCGAAAAGATATTTATCGAAAGACCATGGACCAGGCATCAGAATGTGGTCCAGGTCATATTCCTCATCGAATAAGACCAATACCATATTAAAGCCAAGATCCTGAATGTCAAAACTTTTCTCAGTCTTCCACATACTCTTAGGTGTGCGTAACACAGCTTCCATATTGATTCTTCTCTTTGTAAAGAACTTTGCCACCAAAACCTTGCCATTACCCGTAATTGTAGGAGTGAGAGTAACGGTTTGGTTTTCAATCTGGTTTAGCAATAGGTGGTCCCATTTACTTGTGATATCATCCATGTTTGACGGTGGAGAGAGTGTTTAGGAAGGAGAAGGGAAGATGGGTGAAGAAAGAAGTGGGTGGAGAGGATAAAGAAAGGTCCCACCAGAGGGGAAGGTGCCTATCCAGAGATAGGAAGATATTTTCACCGCTCTAGGAGTTCCAGAGAAAACCCAAAGAAGAAAAAAAAAAGCTGAATCTTAATAAATGACAAGTTATGTACTGAATGATAAATAAATATGATATACCCAATAATTTTCTTCATTATTATCTTCATCAATATCATAATTGATGAGCATAAATATTATGAAATAAAACATGAGGATTTCATTTGCTTTCAATTTTTTTTTTTTTTTTTTTTTAACAAACACACACATACACACAAGGGAGAGAGAAAGGGGTTCTAATAAAAAAACACACCATAATTCTACTCAAAAGCCATGGTAACTTTTAAGCAAGGGTGAGGCAAGTTATATGATGCAATTCATTTTTAAATCTATCTGTTACTAGCTTTTTTTTTAGGAGCCTATTTGTTACTAGCTTATGTTGTATAATAAGTAGTTTCTTTTTACTTTTAATAGTTTTTATCACTTGTAACAGAAAGTTAGTTAGTTGATTGGTTGTTTATGACAAATGCAATAGCCTATTAATTAGTTAGAGAAGTTAGTTACGCTTTGGCCAATCACATACGGCCATATGGTGGGTTCTTGTAACTAACTTAGCAGTTTGCTTATGTAACTATAAATAAGCAAGGCTGCCCTCATTGTAACTAGTTGAATTTGAATCCAAGAAATCTATCTATGAGGGCATTATTCCAAGAGTGTGTCTTTTGAAGAGCTAGTTCATTTTTTCTTTTCACTAAGACATCTTTACCTTTCACCATTTTTCCTCCATCATAATTTGTTATCAGAGCTTGAGATCCTTAGGATTCAAGTTAGTTTGCAATTTGTTTCATTGTTTTCTGTCATCAAGAACCTATCAAGATCCTATCTTGATTTCATTTTTCTTATCCTCTACTAGTGAGCCTAAGAATTTGTGAAGATGGCACCAATAATTTATAATAGAAGGAACAAGAAAGGTTCTATAGCACATGAACCTAAGGCGCAGGTTCATCCTAGGCAGCAGTTGCAACCACACCAAGAAGGAGAATCTCAGGTGACATTGGAGCAAATTGTGGAGCTACTAAAGGGGCAATTTGCTACCTTAACTGAGGAAGTGAGAAGAAATCAACGTTATCATCCTAGAAATGATGATGAACTTGCTGAAGATGTTGAAATTGATAGTTATAGCAACTTTAGTAACCCAATTGGTCAGCCTAGAGGAGGTGTTCCAAGGCAAGTGCCTAGTCCTCCAAGAAAGTAAAATTGATCTCTATCAATGATGCAAAATGAGGTGTTCCAATCCAGGATTGATGAAAGATGAAGCAGAAAATGAGAAACCAGTTTATGCCTTTTAATTATATGCAGTCCTTGTACAAATAATTGCATAATTTGAAGCAACATGGCAGCGTGGAAGAGTATACAGAGGCATTTTATTAGCTGGTAGCTCGAGTAGACCTAAATGAGAGTGAAGAACAAGTGGTTGCATGGTTCTTGAGTGGTCTTAAATTATAAACTCAAGATGCCTTATCTATGCACCAATAATGGTCTGTTTCTGAAGCTTACAATAGAGCCTTGATGTTCGAGAAGCAACTTGCAAGAAAAGCTTTCGTGTAGTTCCAAGCTTATGGTGGTAGCAGAAGTACTCAAGTCAGCACTCAAGAAAGGCCAACTACTAGCAATGCATAGCCTTTCAAGATTGATAGCGTAGGTTTTCCTTTAACTTCTGGTGCAGCCAAATCAGTCCCTAAAGCAACACAAAGTTTTTTACATTTAAGTGCTACAAGTGTGGATAAGTTGGGCATAAGGCCACAGATTGCAAGAAAGGGGGAGTTAATGCTCACGGCAAGGGTAAAGCATTGATAATTGAAGGTTGTAAAGACCAAAAAGATGAAGAATTTCCAATATATGAAGAAGAAGAAAAAATGTGTGATAGTGTATTGATAATTGAAGACAATAGAGGAAGGGAATGCATTCAAGAACTCGTATATAATCAATACGTGGAAGAAGAAGTAGATGCTCATATAGACATATCTTGAAAAAAAATAGGTTAAAAGAATTGAGTATGCAGCATAAGTGCAAGGTTAGTGTCAATGAAAGTGTGGGAAAAGACCTCTGGAGACTAGGCACAAAGTGCAAGCACATGCTTATTTTATGTAAAGCGCACATTCTTTAAAACAATGAAGTAAATTCGAAAACAATTATCAATAGGTAACATGACAATCAAGTGATCAACTAATCATATAAAATTTAAACATGACATTTTATATAATTCTCTTGTGCTTTAAAAACATACAAACTTATGATATTTGATTGCTATAATCAAAATGTACTGCATGGTTGAATCATATATGCCCAAAAGGCAAACAACAAAAAGCACTAGCATAACAAGCAATGACTTCTATGAATATAACATAAGCAATGCAATTCAATGCAATCCTAAACCCTAAACCCTAATACACCCAAAGGGCAAATAACAAAAAGCACTAGAATGGTAAATAGTGACTTTTATGAATAACATAACCAATACAATGCAATCTTAAGCATAAAACATGATCATTGTCATCACAAATGTGTAACCTTCATCATCTTCCTCATCTACTTCATCTAAATTAATTGTCTCTCCCCCTCGTTAGGACTTAGCATGCATTTGGGAAGCAATGAAAAATTAAAATTATTTCACTATTCAGCTTATTTTTTATACTATTCATATGCCCCACTGCACTTTTTGTTGCTATTCATAGGCCCCACTATACTATTTCAACTAACTTTTACCTTTATTTACAGTACTTTCAACAATAAGTTTTCAATTTCAGCAAAATAAGCGGTATCTAAACAGACCCTTAAGATTTGTGAACTAGATCTTAAATCCATTGTCCTTCCTAGTGACCTCAATTTTGATCTCATGTTGAAAATTTCTTCTCCAACTCTACCAGCTCCAGCAACATTACACCACTTCAAGTAATAATTATCAAATGCAAGATCATTGTTAGCACATTCATTGGGTTATCTTTCTTCCATTCTCCCAGTCAACCTTCATTGTTATCATCTATAAATTTCAAAGATATTGGACTGTATGTTCCTTTTATTTTTTCCCTACTTCTAGAATTAATTTATAATGAGGTGTGGGCCAATGTGTATCACGACATAAGATTGGTATTTATATAACAAATCAAGGGCTCATATAAATAGTATTCAGATATAATGCATTTAATTGGTTATTTATCTTTACAAAAAAAAAAAAAAAAAAAAAAAGGAAGCACAAAATGTCTGATGAGTCCTTGCCATGTCAGGATTTCCAAACCCAGTCACATATCCATCGACATTATATCTGTTTCCAAATAGAAAACTTAAAAGACAAATCTAATACACACACATACACAATCTGCAGACCAACACATAAAAATACCCAATTACTGATATTGTTATCCACACACACACCACAAAAACACATGAAATCTTCTAAATAATACTGGTAATCACAAACGATAGCTGACATTGATGCATAAGCTTGTGCACACAATTAAAGAACATAGGTGCACAAACTTCAAACTTCAAAAGAGCATGGCTTAAATCCAATAGTTAAAATTAATAAAAAGACTATCTAACTCTGAATTTTATTGTGCATGATTTTTCAGGCACCAACACACTTCCAAAAAAAAAATTTTGAGAAAACCCAGTAGTTAAAAGCAAAAGAAAACAAGTACAAAAGCTTTGAATTGTTGAAGGACAAAGAAGAGTGATAGATAGTATAATAACTCAGAGGAATAAAAGTGAAAGTGTTATTAGGACTGACATGTCTTTAACAGCAAAGGAGAGTGCATTCAAAGGAAGCTCATGGGCTGATGGGCTTGGTTGTAGAACGAACTTCTCCATGAATGCACCATAGTCTGAATCTCTCTCTCTCTCTCTCTCTCTCTCTCTCTCTCTCATCCTTTTAAAATGGTGAATGTTGCTTAGTAATGTGAACATGCATGCTCTTTTCATTTCAAAAAAACTTATATTACTTCTATAAATATATATAAAACTTATTGAGATTTTCCCAACAACACCACTGCCACAGAATACAAACACACTTGCATATAACTATCCTTGTTACAATAAGCAAGTAATAACTTATGCTTAGAAATTGGAGTGTTAAAGACTATAATAGATATAGGCAAATGTTAACAAGCACTGCATAAGTGCTTGTTAAGATTGTACATAAGTGAGTCTCATTTAATAAAAAAAAATAAATCAATAAATGAAAATGACATAAAACTAGTCCTTTTAGTTATTTTAATATTTTTTCTCTCTGCAAAGTTAACACAACTCATATATATATATATATATATATATATATAGACCAAAGTCAGAATGGCATTGAAGTTGAACATCACTGTCACGTTGTTCCTTGAGCTCACTGATCTTGTTGAACCCAAATGCCAATGTGTTAAGTTTGTACTACAAAAGCCTGCACTAGGTCCAGTCCGATACAACCCTGGTTCAATGACTCTTTAATCTAACGGGTGAGAAGTGTGTATCAAAGGACACATGGTGAGTTGAGAAAGAAGATGGGATGTGGTGTTAACACAACTCATATATATATATAGACCAAAGTCAGAATGGCATTGAAGTTGAACATCACTGTCACGTTGTTCCTTGAGCTCACTGATCTTGTTGAACCCAAATGCCAATGTGTTAAGTTAAGTTTGTACTACAAAAGCCTGCACTAGGTCCAGTCCAATACAACCCTGGTTCAATGACTCTTTAATCTAACGGGTGAGAAGTGTGTATCAAAGGACACATGGTGAGTTGAGAAAGAAGATGGGATGTGGTGGAAGAAGCAAAGGATAAAATTAAGGACCCATTTGATAATGTTATTCTAATAGTGTTATTTACGTGTTATAAAAATACGTATGAATAAAAAAAAATTGTAAAAATATATATTATGTTATTTAAGTAACGAAAACCGTTAAGCAACCAAATAGACTTAGATATTTATTGAAGTGCATATGTTAAATAGTTTTCGCACATGCAACTTCCGTGAAATCCCCAAAGAAAAGCTAAATGATACTATTTCGTACAGTGCCGTTCTGTGGGGCCCATCATAAGGTAACAAAGACCGTACCTATCTCCGTTGAGAGAAAAGAATTAAAGAAAAGAGTACTATGCTGCTAAGCTATCATACCATATGAAGCTAAATTGACTGTGATAAATAGATGGTCTCCATTATAGCAAATCAAGTTGTGACCCTGGGCCTCAAGCTTTCTAGTGGCAAGAGAATTTATATTGGACAAAATTTATGTACAGTATTTTTTTTTTTTTTAGAGATAATTACAACATACTGTTAACCCTACAGCTCAAACCCTTTCTCCCCTTAGACCCTCAAGCGCTTTGTGCGTGGGGATGTATCAATTCAGTTGCAAGGCCTTTGGCGTGTACAGTATTTTAAGTGTGGTTCTTTAGGTTTTTTTTTTTTTTTTTTTTTTTTTTTTTTTTTTTTTTTTTTTTTTTTTAAGATTTTGATATGTGGCCACTTAATTAAAAAAATACTCTTTCATCTCATGAGATAAAAGCCACATGAAAAAAATCTAAAAAGAGAAACTTAAAAAATAGCACCTAAATACTATTCCTAATTCTGATCCATTTATATTCTATTTTGATTTCACGTGAGGATGGGAAGTCATAAATTCAACCAAAAAAAAAATTTTAAACACTATTAGTATTTTTTTTTTTTTTTTGATAGCTTATTTTATTTGGGAAATGAAATACATGTTTTGATGACTTAACAAGTGGTGTATATCTATAAGAGCTAACTTTTAGATACACAACATTGGCTTTTAAATGCACGCAAACACTTTTCTTATCCGGATGTGAGATAAATATCTTCTTTTTTTATGGTCTATTTTAGAGGAGAAATGAAGAAAGGAAAGATGTGTTTTGAAAACTTACAAGTAATGTATAAATTTTATAAAAATATTACTTAAAATTTTTAGGTATGATATCTACTATTTGTAAGTGTTTAAATTTTTATCTTTTTTTAAATAAAAATTAATAAATAAAATTCTTAAATTAAAACATTTGAAATAAATGATTATGATCATAGTGAATAACATAATCAAGATGTAGCATAGAAGAATATTATATAGATTTACCTTGGATGTGTAAGTTAAAATATAAATAGTGAAAGTAAATTTTGTTTAAAAGATTGTTAATGGCTAATGGGTGACTATGCACATTCCATTTAATTGAGCTCTCTTGTTAAATCAAAATATGACCAAGTCTAGTCATTTATTTCATGGGCATTTCAAATCAGAATGAAGTGCAAGCTAAATCTTTAATTATATGCGCATTTTACATTAAGGTAAAATCAACAGGATCCATTTGTTAATGGATTTTGACATTTTGTAATTGGTGATCATGGATGAGTTGCTAGTATTTTTCTTAATTGAATAGGTTTTTTCGATGTGCAAGTTAAATTATTACTAAAAATAGAAGTTAGATTTTGTTTAAGAAGTGTCAAAAACTAGATGTTGACAATATACAATTCGAATTTAATTGACTTGCATTTTGTTTTAAACTGGAATAAAACCAAGTTTAGTCTCTTTTTTTTTTTTTTTTTTTTTTCCTTTCTTTCTTTTTGTATACATTTTCAAATTTTACGCAAGCTAAATAAGTCCTCTATTAACAAGGATGCACAATTAATTAGATTCCTTTTGTTAATGGATTGACATCTACTTTTTGAATAAATAAATGGATTTATATCTAGTGATTAGTTTAGGCCTTAAGTCTGACATCACTTGTAGCAAAAAAAAAGACATCTATTGATTAATGAATGAGGATGAGTCGTAACCATTGTTAGTAATTGTCTTTATTCAATGGTTGTTAGGATGCACTTCATATTATATGTTTTTTTTTTTTTTTTTTTGGTAATCAAAGGATTTGGTACTGATTTGTACCCAACATGGCATCATCTAATAATTTATTCATTAAAAAAGAAAGCCAATCAATCTTCATACTAGTTAAGAATATTGTGTTTCAATATTATTACCTTCACAATTTTGATTAAATCAACCTCTTTTACTTGTGGTAAGCAAAAAATATTTAATTAAAAAAGAAGATCATGATGTACTTCTTCAAAACTAGATTTTTAATTGGCTCACATGGCAATGGCATGGAATGGTTTTTTATTTATTTATTTTTCATTATTCTGACTATTATGAAAAATTCTCTACTGAATAAAGAATATAACTAAGTAATGCTAGGAGTTTTTTTTTTTTTTTTTTGAGAAAACAGTAATACTTATTAGAATAGATAATTCCAAAAGTAATATATAGAGTTTTTTAAACAGGCTTATAATATATTGCATAACCAAAGTATCACTACAAAAGGACCTAACCTTTGTAGTAATAGTCTAGGGTTATAAAAAGTAAAACTCTAATACACACAACCGATGTGAGATAAACATCCCTATAATTTTCTTTTTAGGAAACAATAATACTTATTAGAATACACAAACATGAAAGCAATATATAAAATTTTTTAAAAAGGCTTATAATATATTACATAGCCAGAGTATCACTACAAAAAGGTCTAACTTTTGTAGTAGTAGCCTGGGGTTATAAGGACTGAATCTCTAACAAACACAACCGATAACCATCCCTATATATATATATATTTTTTTTAAGGAAACAGTAATACTTATCAGAACACATAAACACGAAAGTAATATATAGAGTTTTTTTTTTTTTTTTTTTTTTTTTTTTTTTTTTAAAACAAGCTTATAATATATAATGCTAGGAGCAAGGCCGACTGAATGGTGGAGCAAGAGATGCGGTCGCCTAAGGCCCTAAATTAAAAAAAAAAAAAAAAAAAAAAAAAGCCCCCAAATTTTAACCAATATGGTTATTTATAATCAATAAATAAAATAATATTTTTTTACCAAATGAAAAACAAATAAAAAATAGAGAAAAAAGCAATGTCCACAATATTTTTTGCAAGACTTAACAGACCTACAAACCTAGAACAAAACGAAATTGCAAAACTTAATAGAATAAGAAAATTCAACTTGGCCAGATCTCATATATCCAATCAATCAACCATTTTAATTGCATGCATCAAACAACAATCAAAACTCAAAAGCCCTAACTGATCAGTTCTCATCATATAGAAAAAGATCCAAAATTTAGGAAAAAAATGGATGAAATTGAATCAAAACAAGAAACGAGAGTGGATTTAGATCTAGATATTGATCCAAAAAAGTTCTTTTTTCATCCCTATTTTTGTTTGTTAACTATTGAAAAAATTCTTTATAAAGTTTAGGGATGAGAAAAGTTGGTTGAAAAAATTCTTTTTAAAGTTTAAGTACAAAAAACAAATTTTTGGCAAACCTTAGAACTAAAATAATATTTTACCCAAAAGGAAAGACCCATTGATTATTTTAAACTTTAAAGTAAGGGTGTAAAAATAACCGACCAACTGATTGTACCGACCAAAATTTTAGAGCTTCAGTAGGTTTTCTATTACTTCTGTTTAGTTTTTGGTTTGAGACATATAATTTTTTTGGTTTTCGGTTTGGTGGTGGTGTTAGATTTTTGACCAAACCGAACTGAACCGATATATATATATATATATATAATTAATTAATTAAAGCATGGTAGGCGCTGTAGCTTGGTTGTATTACGTGGTTGGGCCAACCAGGATTTCTCTTGTTCAGCCATTGCTTAACCGCTTTTAAGGTTTTTAAAACTTTTAAGGTTTTTAAAACTTTTTAAGTTTTTAAAACCCTAGTTATATTCCAGCCGCATCTTATTCTTTTCTCTTCAGCCGTCGCTCCTTTTTTTTTTTTTCACCATATATTCTCTCTCACACTCTTTAAAGCTTTCGTCTCCCATCGTATTCCTTCCCCACACTCCTTAAAAAAAAAAAACTCATTTTCTCCGTCACCCCCAAAAATCTCACTGCAAATTCCCCAGAAAAACTTTCCCTGCAAAAATCAAGAGCAGAGGAGCAAAAACCAGAAAATCAAGAGCAGAGGAACAAAAACCAGAAAATCAAGGCATGAGGCTGCTGTTTGGCACTTCGGCTAAGTGGGTCGGATCAGTCCGACCCGTAAAAATTTGAACCAGTACTCAATCGGCCCCCATAGCTCTTAGACCCAACCCGCTAAGCTCTTATCTTAATTCGAAATGTTCCTTTTGATTTTTGGGTGAGTTGTGTACAACAGAATACAACGAATCGATCATACTTTCAACTTTGTACTTTCTAGTTACCAGAAAATAATTTCTTCCTAAAATATTATATATATATATATTTAATTTTCTTCCTCTATTCGTCTAAAATCCTTCCATCCAAGACCAAACAGTTTCTCATCTCTGTGTTTGTTGATCATTCATTTTCCTCTCTGTGTAACCCAGGAAATTAAAGGAAGAAAAGCAATGTTTACAACTAATGAAGTACTGCCTGAAGATTTGGTTATACAAATTCTGCTATGGTTGCCGGTGGTGTCTTTATTGCGATTCAAGTGTGTCTGTAAATCATGGTATGCTCTCATTAATGGCCAAAACTTCATCAATAAGCACCTTCTCCACAACCAGACCACCTCTAACAAGAACAGGAACGCAGGTTTCCTCCTTATCCAACGCCAAAAATCTTCCAATGATCATGTTTTCTCCAAGCTTCAATATGAATCTCTTGAAATATTGTCAACACAAGCTGTTCCTTCACCGTATTTTGGTATTCCTAAGCATATAGAAATTAACATAGTGAGCTCAATTAATGGTCTTGTTTGTCTGGATCTTCATGCTGGAAACACAGATATTGTTCTATGGAATCCAGCAACAAATGAAACAAAAGTTGTTCCCAAGTCCGGTATATCCTACCCCCAAGGTAGAGCCTTAAGTAGAGATATTGGGTTTGGTTTCGACTTCAAAACTAATGACTACAAGGTGGTCAACCTGTTAGAAATCTTTGACCCAGATCCTGAATTGTATTGCTATGATTTTAATTATTTTTATGCAGCTGAGGTATATTGCTTAAGTACTGGTTCATGGAGAACAGTTAGTACTTCTGCGCCCGGTTATTTTATAGACTGTAGTTATTACAGGACATACACGAAAGGGATGTTTTCTTGGAGTGCAAGTATTGGTGATGATCCTGATTTCTTTCCAGGCATTTTATCATTTGATATGAGCAATGAGGTATTCCTAACAACAACATTACCAGACGGTGATTTGGAGGATCCCAATGGTACTTGGAGAATTTTTTTTGTGCTTAATGAATTGGTTTCTCTAGTTACTTTTGGTAAAGATAGAGAACGATTGGAGAATTGTTTTTATATTTGGTCACTGCTTGAATTTGGTGTAAAGGAGTCTTGGACTAAGCTATTCACTATTGGACCTCTTATGGGAATTGAAAAGCCACTAGGATTTTGGAAGAATGAAAGCTTGTTTTTGAGAGATAATGAGGGGCAATTGCTCTTGTATGATCCCTCGGCCCAAAAAATTACTAATCTTCAAGTTGATGGACGACCGATGCAAATGATTACTTATGTTGAGAGCCTAATTTCTCTCAAATGAGGAAATGATCTTGAGGAACAAGGCAATTCATAAAAATGATTCAATACTCATCTATATCTCAGCAATAAGTGTTTGCAAGCAACATCATGATTGTTTACTATATTTTTCTAATAAAGTGTTAATGTTTCCAAGTGATGTCTTTCTTTTCTTTTCTTTCTTCCTTTTTTTTTTTTTTTTTTTTTTTTTTTTTTTTTTTTTTTTTTTTTTTTTTTTTTTTTTCAGGAAGTGATGTGTTTTTCGACTGGTATTTTATATCTTTATTTTTATTGAAATAACCAACAGCCATAAGCAAAGGGAAAATAATTAAATGCTTAAGATAGCATACATGAAAAAAGAGAGTTCTTGACAGAATTTTTTTTAATACAGTACTTTTCCAATTTATACTGCCTCATCTATCCCAAAAAACAATGTAATTATTTTGCCTCATCACAAGAATCATGTTCCTGCAACCAAATCAAGGTATTTCTTTTTAACATCCTATCCTTGTATGTCTCTAGTATTTTATAGTCTATCAAAAATTAAGAAATATTTAGCATCAAAATCATTTTTAAAAGAGGGAAAAAGGAAAGAAAAGAAAAGGAATTTGCACTTGAATCATTAATTAGTCTATAAAAAAAAAAAAGGTGGCAAGCAAAACCACCAAAATGCACATGTTCAAAACACCTAAACACTCCATTCGAAAGCACAACCAAGAACAAAGGGGAAATAAAGTGATAAAAGAGGAAAATGTTAATGGTTTTGAGGAAGTGTTTGTATCAAATTATAAAATAAAATAAAAAATAGAAAGCTACACCATATGCCAAGAGTTGAATATGAGGAATATGCGTGCTTTATTTAAGTAGCATTCTTTTCATATGCTTGTTCTTTTCATAAGATATCATATTATTATTTGTAATTTATTCATAATATAAATAGTTCCTTTTGTAGAAAAGTTATATATAAATTTCAACAATAAAAGATTGGTGAATCTAATTTTTATAAACTTATAAAAGAATTCATTTTATCTAAGTAGTTCAAATAATATAATTTTCACTATGATTTATTTATTAATTATTAAAATAGTTTTGTAAAGTTACAAACAATTTAGTCATAGACTCTTAGAATTTGTTTTATGAAAATGAATAATTTAATTAATTAACTCGTGAACAAATTTAAGCATGTTCAACTATAAAATAAGTCAAGCTTAAATACGCAATCTACTTTGTTGATGATCTCGATCTCATCTAAACTCGTGTTTGAAATAAGATGAAATGAATGATCCTAAATTTATAATACATGGCAGGTTAACAACCTAACAAATTTTGATTGATGGAATATAGACTTGTTAACTATCACATTTTTTATAACTTTTCTCTAGGATAGTATTATGACTATTTCTTTCTCTATTTTATTTGTAGTTTAATGCTTAGCATTTTATTTTTGTGTTTTATTTCAATTATTATGAATAGTTAAATTTTCAATTAAGTTATAAAAGTATTCTTTTTTATTTTTCAAAAAAAGAAATGAAGGTGGTCTTATCTAGTGAGTTCACTGCTGATGAAGTCAGAGTAGCCTTATTTCAAATGGGACCTACCAAGGCCCCAGGACCTAACGGTATGAATGCCCTTTTCTATCAAAAATTCTGGCATATAGTTGGTGATGATGTTGTTTGTGCTGTCTTGGATTTTTTAAATAATGTAAATATGTTACCTGAAATAAATCACACAAATATTGTTCTTATTCCTAAAGTGAAAGACCCAAAAAAAATGTCTGACTTTAGGCCAATAAGTTTATGCAATGTGATTTACAAGATTATTTCCAAAGTGTTGGCAAACAGATTGAAGCAGATACTCCCACATATTATCTCGCCCACACAAAGTGCTTTTGTATCGGGAAGATTGATTACAGACAATGTATTGGTGGCCTATTAAACACTACATACAATGCATGCTAGGAAGAAGGGCAAGAAAAGGGTCCATGGCATTAAAGCTAGATATCAGAAATGAAGGAGTGCTTGAATGCTGTTCAGACAAGGGTGACTGAAGATATGAAGGTGGTCTTATCTAGTGAGTTCACTGCTGATGAAGTCAGAGTAGCCTTATTTCAAATGGGACCTACCAAGGCCCCAGGACCTGACGGTATGAATGCCCTTTTCTATCAAAAATTCTGGCATATAGTTGGTGATGATGTTGTTTGTGCTGTCTTGGATTTTTTAAATAATGGAAATATGTTACCTGAAATAAATCACACAAATATTTTTCTTATTCCTAAAGTGAAAGACCCAGAAAAAATGTCTGACTTTAGGCCAATAAGTTTATGCAATGTGATTTACAAGATTATTTCCAAAGTGCTGGCAAACAGATAGAAGCAGGTACTCCCACATATTATCTCGCCCACACAAAGTGCTTTTGTACTGGGAAGATTGATTACAGACAATGTATTGGTGGCCTATGAAACACTACATACAATGCATGCTAGGAAGAAGGGCAAGAAAGGGTCCATGGCATTAAAGCTAGATATCAGCAAGGCTTATGATCGGGTGGAATGGCAATTTCTTCAGGGGATTATGGATAAAATGGGTTTCCCAACACAATGGATAGAGAGGGTGATGAGTCGTGTCACCACGGCATCCTTCTTTATTTTGGTGAATGGCAAACTCTATGGTATGGTACATCCCTCACGGGGAATACGACAAGGAGACCCACTATCACCATACCTATTTCTATTATGTGCAGAAGGCTTTACAGCTTTATTAGCAAAAGCAGAATTGGAAGGGAGGATCAAAGAAGTCTCTATTTGCAGAGGAGCACTAAGAGTTACTAATTTATTGTTTGCAGATGATTCTCTGTTGTTTTGTCAGGCTATACAGAATGAAGGGGAGGCTATTGTGGAGATTCTCCAAACATATGCAAACGCTTCAGGCCAAAGCATAAATTTGGAGAAGTCTTCTGTTTATTTTAGCACTAATGCAACTGGAGTTTAGAAGCAGCAGATGTTGCAGATTTTGGGTGTCAAGGAGGTGATGAAGTTTGAGTCTTATTTAGGGCTACCAACTTTGATTGGAAGGGCTAAGTACCACACATTTTCTTATTTAAAAGACATAATCTGGAAGAAGTTGCAAGGTTGGAAAGGTATGCTGTTATCTAGAGCTGGGAAAGAAATCCTCATCAAAGCAGTCGCTCAATCTATACCGACATATACTATGAGTGTCTTCCAACTTCCTATGAAATTATGCGATGAACTGGATAGTTTATGTGCCAAGTTTTGGTGGGGTCAAGTAGGCAATGAAAGGAAAATTCATTGGATGAATTGGGATAAGCTTTCAACTTCAAAGATGGAGGGTGGTATGGGGTTCAAAGATTTGAGAGATTTTAATTTGGCAATGTTGGCTAAACAAGGGTGGAGAATGCTTCAAGGCAACGATTCATTGTTATACAAGTGTTTCAAAGCAAGGTATTTTCCTTGGTCCTCTTTTCTTGATGCTAAAGAATCTCTTGGGTGTTCTTATGTGTGGAGGAGCTTGGTGGATGCAATTCGCATTCTTAGATCGGGTTATTGTTGGAGGATTGGCAATGGGTCATCAATAAGTGTTTTGGGGGATAAATGGATTCCCAATTACCCCACAAATAAAGTTCTTCATCCAACTAATGAGCTGGTTGATGTCATGGCTGTATCAGAATTAATTGATTCAGATTTGCATGTATGGAGAAGTGATGTGATCACGGCTTTGTTCCATAGAGAAGATGTTGTTGCAATTACAAAGATTCCACTGAGCAAAAGGGATGTTCCAGATTCTATCAGTTGGCTGCACAATAAAAATGGGAAGTTCACTGTAAAGTCTGCATACAAGGTAGCAAGAAGAATGAGAGGCAATGGGAATCAGGTTGAATCTTTAGGGGGCTGTGTTGGAAAATTTTTTTGGCCGATCCTGTGGAAGCTTAGTATTCCAAATAAAATTAAAATTTTTGGGTGGAGGGCATGTAATGACATTCTACCTACACGGTCCAATCTTGTGAAGAGAAGAATTATCAACGAAGACAAATGTCTTATATGTACAAGGGAGGCGGAGACAGCTATTCACGTGATATGGGGCTGTGCTGCTGTAGCTGACGTGTGGGCTGGGAGTATACCGAAACTGCAGAAAGGAAACTCAGTTTTTCGAGATGTCCTACAGCTGGTGGAGTATCTTGTGGATCAGCTTTCAATTGAAGAACTAGAGTTGTTTTGGGTGCAAAGTTGGCTCATATGGAACCAACGTAACTGTGTATTGTATGGAGGACAGCTAAAGAACCCAACCAGTTTGAACAAGAGGGCTGAGGAGTTTTTGCAGGACTTTAAGCAAGCCCAAGTAAATTTAACAGTGAGCCCAATGGAGCAACCAAGTGGTGAGGTATGGCAACCACCTCCATCAATGGTATATAAGCTAAACTTTGATGCAGCAATTTTTTCAGGATTGGAGAAATCTGGTATAGGAGCAATAATTTGAAATGAGAGGGGTGAAGTTATGGCCAGTATGTCTGCTATTGGGCCGAGGATTGAAACAAGTGAGGAAGTTGAACTTTTGGCGTGTAGAAAATCTCTTGAATTTGCTGTGGATGTTGGTTTCACTAGCATAATGATTGAGGGAGATAATATCAACGTTATGCAAGCTATTTCTTCAAATGAGGCTAACTTTTCATTCCTTGGCCATGTGGTTGATGATACGCCATTTAATGGCTGGTTTACAGTGGGTTAAAACTAGTAAGATTAGGAGGGGAGGTAATAAAGTAGCGCATGTGCTTGCGCAGTATGCTAGAAATTTAGAATCTGATTTGTATTGGTTGGAGGATTCTCCCCCACCTGCCTTGGAAGCTTGTTTCAGGATTCGTTATTATTATGATTAAATGAATGCAGTTTCTTTCTCAAAAAAAAAAAAAAAAAAATATAGGAGAGGACATTATATGGTTTCAAAATTATGAGAAAACTAGTGTTTAACCCGCACAATGCGCGGGATCGTTTTACATATTAACAAACTTTGCATCCAACATAAACTTAGTTATCATACTTCTACTAAATTTATTCAAACTTAAATAACGTAGTATATTTAAGCATATAGTGTCTAATATCCCCTAAAATTTAAAAAAATTAGTTTCTTCAAATCACTCATGTGTGTACTTCCCTATTATGAGAGACTAAAAAAAAGAATCTGACTTTAAGCAATTAAAACTTACATGACAATTTAAAATAGCAAATATGCTATTCCTGGGAATCACAATTAATTACATCGAACTAAAACTTGCAAGATAATTTCAAATACCAAATCTACCATTCCTAGGAACCACAATGAATTAAACCATGAGATTAGAGAATTTTACAATCAAAAAGTTTAAAAGAGGAAAATGGCTACTGGTTTGTGAAACAGAAAGTCAGAAAAATATTAGTCAAATAATAATGCATAATCAATAGTACATTGGAATCTCAAATTCTGAAACCAAACCAATATATAACCCTTAAAAGGGAAATTGAATCCAACTTTTTAATCGCAAAAGAAAAAAGAAAAAGCTGTAGTGCATAATCAATCCACAATATATAAACAAAATAGAATTCCACCTGCAACAAATAAAATGCATAATCAATAGTATATGGGAATCTCAAATTCTAAAACCAAACCAATTCATAAGTCATAACCCATAAAAACAACATTGAATCTTAATCTTGACCCTAAATTTCAATTGCAAAACAAAAAAAGAAAAAGAAAAGGCTCACAATCTCAAAAAAGCTGTAACAATACACAAAAAATTTGTTAGCAACAACCCTCATAGTGATAAAAAAAACACTCACACACACACACACACACACACACACAAATATATTAGATTATACACACACCCAAGTTATGAAATTCATGAAACTTTTCACCCATTATTATGTAATCATCTATTCATAAAATAAATAAATAAAAATAAATCATCTATAAGTACTCAAATCCAAAACACTAAGACATACACAACAAAAACAATCATACTGTAGATTATTCTTTTGAAGGTAGTCATATATATTTTTTGTTTTATTTCAATAATCTATAGGAAGTGAATCTTATGATTCACAGTATTCAATATTGTGGAATTGACTAATCTCTGTCTTATTTACACTAAATGTATCACATTTTGAAACCGCTCAATCTAAAATTTCGTGCCCAATGTTGCTCGGTTTGCTTTGCTGGTTGGTTTTATTTCCTCCCTTTGTGTTTGTAAATACAGGACTTCGAGTCCATTTTCTATTGTAACCTCTCTCAAGCCCATAGATATTAGAACCAAGTAGCCTAAAGCTAGAACTGTTTTGTCAATCCTACTCAATCTGTGGAAGCTTTCCCTCCAAAAAGTAGCTAAGGTGGGGATTCTGCATCCAGGAACTTGTAAGATGGAAAAACACATGGAACCTGTCCTTATCTTAACTCTAAAACTATAGAAGAGCAAGGTTCCTATACAATTGTAGATTCCACATAACACAATCAATCAACTTTGACCTGAGGAAGAAAAAAAATTGATAAGAGAAAGATTGGAGGGAAAAAAAAAAGTTATCACAATGAACCAACTACAAATTATCTACCACCTCAAGCATCAATGTTGCATAATGAAGTATTGCATATACTTAATTTTTTTTAGTATTCTCCCCAAAAATATTCCTAATCTTCATTAAAGTAGAAAAGCCCAACAATGTGACATACATCATCCAAAATACGAAGCCTATCAAACTCTAAGATGCATACTATAAGCCAATTAACAATGTGTCTGTTACGAAACCAAACCACCTTTCAAACCCAAGAAAAACTAGAATAAAAGGCTTCCAATCAGACAAACCAAGGGTACATACAAAAAATGTACATAACTCTATAGTGGAGGAGAAGTCACTAAGAAAGTCCTCACAAATTTTGTACACAATCATAAATTAATCCCACTTCTAGCTTAACAAAAAATACTCCAATGCTAAATAACAAAATGGTACCAAAAAGAATAAAAATATACCTTAATATAAAAACATAACTTAATGCTTATTCCAATAGCAAAGGCCTTAAAAAATGGACTCAATACCAGGGGGGAGGGGAAATACTATCAATGAAATTTTAAACTCTATCCCTAGTAACATGCCAACCCCTTTTATCAGCAACATTTTCAAACCAATCTTTGACAACGCATGATTGCCAAAGTTAGCACATTGCCTTATTATTTGAATTTTTTTTAATAATTCTACTATTTAAGCTAGATGACTAAAGCAACCTTTACTTAATATTCAGTACATTTATTTGTCTTCACTCTCTAACAAAGTCATTTTATTCATCTAAAGGTTGAGACTATATAACATTATTGGTCATTTTACGTATTAGATGACAATTAAAACTTATATAGTTGTTTGACTTTTAAATATTGTCAAAGACAAATTTACACTTAGCTCAATATACTTCACCTACTTTTTTTCTAGAAAATGTCATCCAATAATGTAACATGACATTATTTATAAATTGCAAACCTAAAGCCAAGCAATATATTGATTATCAAATCCTTTCTATAAAATAGACATATATGTGACATGTCAATTTCTAACAGATTATATACCAACCCAAACCCAATAAAATGGCACATTTATTCATGACCAAGCTGCTGTTGGATCCTATCAAAAAAAAAAAAAAAAAATCCGTTGTTTCCATCAATTTTGTTTTCTCTAATTTACATTGGTAAAATAGAGAATTTGAGTACTTGAATCAGTAGACAACTTCCACAGTAAAATAAAATCATTTAAATATAAATCCTAAGCTATTTAATATAATATATAAAGCCATAGTCAGTTCGTTTAGCTAGTACAACTTTCTACCATGAGTAATAAAAAGTTTAGCATAGTGCATTGTCATCATTCCTTCTAATAATTAATATAAATGCTTTTCCAAAAATGAAGGAAAGCCAATGAAAGAAAAGATTCCCCACATTTTCTTTCATTCGAAGAACTTACAGGTGGTTCTTAAGGAGGTAAATTCTTCTAATTCTCGGCCTGAAAGATTTGCTTCAGATGTTTCTAGTGCCTGCCTTTGGATTTGCTTGAAACAAAGGTGGGTTGGCAACACTAACTCTACTTTCACCACTTCTATCTCCTTCTTCTTCATGGAAACTGGATATCACTGAAAACAATGGCTTTTGTGAGAAATATACAATTTTAAGAAAACCGCAACACAATCCAAATTAATTAAGAAAACCACAACACATTCCAAATTAATTAAGAGAATACAACTCTTTATACAAAAGCCTCGACACAGAGTCCATTTCAGAAACAAAAAACCAATAATTAAAGATGTATAACATAACCAAAAAAACAAAAACTAAAATAAATTTTTAAAAGAAAGCTTATTTGATCCAAAAGATATCATTAAGATTTCTATTTTGAACACTTTAGGGTGAATCCTTTATAGTAATTTCTGTAATCTATAAAAATATAAGATGGTGTTTTAAATAATTTTTAATGCATTTAAGGCCGATTGAAACCATAATCAAACACATTCAAGGCAATTCATCAAATGACAAAACACCCAACTCTTACTTTTTAATTAGCACACGTTGTTGCTTATAATAGTATAAAGAAAAATTTTAATCAAGAGCCAAGCTAGTTAACGCAATTAAATCTTCAAATTGCTTCAAAAACAAATCATGAACTTATTAAAATTATTCTATAAAAAAATGCAAATTAGGAAATTTCAAAACTGTGGTGCTTCCTGGCTTTTCTTCAAACTTGTTTTTTTGCCAACTCTTACTTTTTAATTAGCACACGTTGTCACTTATAATAGAAACAAGATAAATTTTAATCGAGAGCCAAGCTAGTTAGCGCAATTAAATCTTCAAATTGCTTCAAAAACAAATCATGAACTTATGAAAATTATTCTATTAAAAAAATGCAAATTAGAAAATTTCAAAACTATGGTGCTTCCTGGCTTCTCTTCAAACTTGTTTTTGCCAAAAATCTTCAGTTGGGCTTCAGCATTTTTAGTTAAAAATCAACTTCGTTCTTCAAAAGTTTCATCTAATGCAATGTGCTCCTATCAAACCAAAGTATTTCAAAGATTTAAAAAATTAAAAACAGAACTTTACAGGTAACTATTTCGGCAATATAACTGTGTGTGAGGACTCTTATTTTTCTTTCTCTACTTTAAAATTTCAAATCTCTAAGTCATTATTCTAAAGGCCCAAAATTTTCCCTGTTTGATATTGTAACAGTTTTTAACAGCAACTGCGGTTCTACCTTTCAACAGAAACTGCCATAGAATGGTTGTAGACCAAAAAAAAAAAAAAAAAAAAATCAAAACCTAATGTAATCCATATACCTAAATAAATTCAATCCAACCAACCTCATACCCAAATCTAAGAAAGAAAGAAAGTAAAAAACTTTACCGATGGTAGTTCCGACGATCTAATGGTAATGTGTTAATGGCACTTAGTTTTCTCTTCCTCAATCTCTACTCCTGTGCGCCTTATGGACTGTCTCTCTCTATCTTCGTATCTCTCAATCTGATGGTAACGATGTTGATGGCTTTCTGTAGCTGTGCGTTTGAGTGAATGAAGCCACCGCTTGATATTTTAAACTGTGTCTCTTTGTTTCTCATATTCACTCTATTTCTCAGGCTCTCTCTGTCTTTCAATTTAACCGTGTTTTGTTTTAGACCGTGTGCAAAACATAGTAAACATACAGATTAAATTGAGACCCTCAAACAGTGTAACAATTGGGCTTTTGGCCTTTGAAAGTGTAAACATGTCAGTTTTTAAAGGTGCCTTTTTTCCTAACGTGGCAGCACCTCCTTAAAGCTTTTGCTATTATATATAGTACTAGCTTGTAACCCGTGCAAATGCACGAGATTTTTATTTAAAATTTTTTAATAATTTTTTGTTGTATTTTTATAACATCTCAAAAGTATTTTTCTTTTTTATATAAAATTATCAAAAGTAAATCAAATCATACTTCATTATATTAACATATATTAACACACTTTGAATAAGGGGGAAAAAATTAAACTTACAAAAGTGGAAAAACAAATAGATTTCTTCATAACATCATAAAAATTTAGGTACATAGCTTAAAATAACATTTATAATATTAAAATAAACCAAAAGTCAAATAGTTTAACCCCTTAAAAATTTATGGGTCTAATGTTGTGAGCAACCAAGCCATTAATGATCTTTTTGCATACCTGGACATATTAGAATCTTTTTAAAAAATATGTTAAATTGATTCCAAATGAAGAATACATACAAATGCGGAATTTGTTCTACCACCTCGAATCTAAATCACATAAATCAGTGTTAGATAACTTATCATTTCTTTTTCCTTTAAGCACGTCTAATAAAAATCTCTAAATCGAAATATATATATATATATATATATATATATATTATTTTTATGGTAAGCATTAAATGTAGCTTGTACTCATTTTCTTGCCCACTTATCCAATCTGACAATAGGTAAATTATCACGTTTTATATTTCCCAAATTTCACCATGATTTTAATTGCCTCATTTGCAACAAACAAATGTCCTAACACCCAAACACAAATTCACTACCCAAAGTATACAAACCACAAACCAACATAAATTCATCGGAAAGATGTTTAAAATAATAATAACATTAACACCTTTTTCCCAATTCAAAAAAATAAATTCAGTTAAATTTTCAATTAGAATTACTTAATATATTAGTTGCATTCGCTAGTAAATTACATTATCAATACAATTTTCCATTAACGTAATATTTATCTTCAGCTTTACAAATTGCAAATGGCTTCAATAAAATAAAAAGGAAGCACTAACTCACTTAAAATTAAATAGGAGAAGCACTATTTGTCATTGAGCAAGAACATAAGAAAGAATGTGTCGGACTTTAAAAGCTCTAATTGCATATGTTGCTTGTGATTCTCTTTCAATGTTTTAGAGCATTAAGCTCCACCATTGGCTATTTATCTGTACAAAAACAAAAGATCTAAACCCCAAACGTTTGTCTCTAGGACTATGATCTAAATCAATAAGATTAATTTTTAACCATTTAAATATGGTTAGCATATATTTATATATGCTAGAGTCCAAAGCTTTTTGTCCAAATTGCTTAAAATTATTTCTTATTTCATTAATAAGAAATAAAGGATACATATCTGAATCAAACCTCCCAAATGAAAGAGAAAGAGAGGAATTACTACAACATAAAGACAAACTATTAGTGGGTGCAAATTTTTTCTGTCGTTAAAGGATCACTGGATTTAAACTTTTCTTTGTCCAAGCTTTAAGAAAGATTGCATTTCATCTTGAACTACTACTCTCAAAATTGAAGCATTCATTGACATAGCAGCATCAACATTTACTTTGACTGTACCTGTCAGGGTAATTTCCATCTTTTGATTACTTGAAGTCCTTGCTCATGATCTTCACATCAGCCATTTGACAGGTACTTGGCATTAGCTAATGCACTCATTGAATCATTAGCCATTACACAACTTTAATTCTCATGGATATGATAAAGAGGTTGTTCAATTGTTTGACAAAGGGGTCTAGTATTAGACTTGATAAGACTGTGTATATCGCAGTTTTGAGCCTTGCAGCCATATTGAACTTGTAAATGAAGATCAGGTGATTTATGGCTATGTAGTAGGTATGCTGCCGCAAGGAGAGTTGAGGACGCTTATGAGATAAAATAGAGTAGGCCATGAACAACTTGTACTTTTCTTTTTTTTTCTCATTAATAATAGTTCTCAGATTACCTATAAAAAAAAGAGTAGGCCATTCAAACCTGATGAGTTTGTAAACCAAGACATTGATCATTATACTGCTACTTTTCACATAAAATTTTTTAATTACAAATAATCCCTTGGACAATAGTATCATTAAAAGTACATAATCTAAGCATGAATCTCCATTAATACACCAAAGGAACCGTGCATAGAATATGCAGTCCTCTCCAATCATCTTAAGGGTCACATTTACATAAAAAAAATCCTCTAATTTCCTTTTAAGTTGTAAACTCATAGTTATTTCTTTCTGCAGATTATGCATGTGAGATCCTAACAAAAATTGGGGGTTTAGAGATTAATCCAGAGAGATCCTAAACCTTCGTACTTTTTGAAAGGTATTAGAAATAATGCGTTGAAACATTGAAGGAAAAAAAGGGCATAATATTATAGAGAGTAAATAGACATTCCTCACTATGGTTAAAAAAGTATCACATGGTCCAAAATAACACGAAGGCACCCTAGCCAACAATTTTCCTTCAAATTAAAGTTTTGACTATTTGCAATCCACACAACATAATCCAAAAAAGAAAAAAACACAATTAAATAGTAATAATCAAGTTGTATCTCTCTTCAATAACTACCTAAAATCTAAAAGATAGAACATCAAGGAAACATCTTAAAGAAACAAACTTACCTTCTTTTTTCCAAACAATTGCATATTTTTTAGTGGTGCATTGGTTAGTTCCAAGGCAAACTTCACATATGCCACAAAATCTCTTTCTCATGATTTGGCTTAGTTACCCTCAATTCCTACACATAAATCAAGCACACTAAATATGCATAGAGTAAGAATATGTAAATATTAAGTATTCTAAATGGAACAATGGATTCTACATAGCCACTTTCCCTAATCATATCAAAATATTCCCAAAGGATCCAAAAGCCAAGACAAAGTATTCAAATTAAAAACTTTCACCCCTAACCATAACACTATTTGCCTTACAAACAACTTTTGCATGTCAATTCCCAATTATTAAGACTACGAATTTTGGAGCAAAGCAAATGAGGATGGCTATTTTTCAATTAACGATATACGTCTTAAGACAACTACAAGTTTTGTTTTAACAAATTTTATTGTTTCTCTTTCTCCTAATCTCCCATTAAGTTATGCATTAAAATATGAACTTTGATAGTTTTAGTGACATGTAATGCAGCGTCAAAATTGATTAAGAAATTTAATTGATTTAAAAAAAAATTCCGTGTCCTGTTTTATTCAGGTCCAATTTCTTTGTCATATTTGTTCCCTTTAAGAACAAAGAATGGTTTTGGGAAATGTTTATAGATTTTATTTATCAGAACCTATATTTGTTCTACGTATTCACTGAAAAATTTAAACAAACACAAAGATAACCAAGACAAAAGTTATTTAAAAACAGTGCAGAAAGTTATTCAAAACAGAGCAGATTTAATGAAATAGTGCAGTGCAGTGCAGACTTTTATGAATCAGTGCAGTGTAGATTTTGTGAAACAGTGTAGTGAAGATTTTAGTTCCAAAGAAAAGCAGATTTTAGAAGTGTAACAGTGCAGATTCTTTGTAGAAGAATAGTGCAGGAAAATAACATTTTGAAGAAGAAATCTTTTTAACAAATTGGATCCATAGACCAAATTTTATTCACTAAGAAATTTAAACAAACAAATAGAGAACAAACACAAAGATAACCAAAATAGAACCTTCAAACTCACATTGCTCATTTTATAGAATTTGGCATTTTAAACAAAAATCCCAAAGCCAAAGCTTATTAGTAAAATCACATACCAAATAAAATGGAGGTTATACTGTGGTTTTGGAGAAGAAGATGGGCAGAGAAAAGAGAGGATAGACTAACAGAACACAACGTATTCAAGGTCTAGTGACACCCATTGAGAAGCTTCAAATAGGGAAAAAAAAATCCTTTAAAAAACCTTTCTTTTAAAGGTATAGATAATAGGTTATACAATATCAATTGATTTTTTTTTTATATTCTAAATAAAATTTGAGTTGTTGTAAATTATGATAAAATAAGCTTCAAGACCCCTTTATTTATAAACCACTTAAGTCAGAACGTAAATTCCCAAAGTCATAATCTATTCATTCTAAAGATAAACCACACACAAAGACATTTAACGTTCTTTCAAACATTACCCTAACAAAAACATGTGAGAGAGAGAGAGAGAGAGAGAGAAAGAGAGGGGGTAATAATAGAGAGACAAAGTAAGAAAACTGGTAAATCTATTGGACAAAATTCTGTTTTGATTAGTATATTAAAGCCAAGGAATGTTTTAGAAACCAAAGAATGTTGAAGGCTGATAGCAAAGGGGTTTTGAAGAGACCATTGTTGATTTATTTAAGTTTTAATTTTCTTTAAGAATACCTTACAAATTGGCTCCTTGACTAACTCTTCTCCCTTGCTTGGTTAAGTAACTGTTCTTGCTGAAAGAAACTGATACAAAGGGAAAAATACAGAGGCGTTTACAATTTAAAGAAAACAGGTTAAACAGCCAAAATTGATGATATAAACTTTGCAACATTTTCTAATAGCGCAATGCAATAAAAATAAGGAACCAAGCCAACTAAAACTTAGGCAAAAGAAATTTTATTTTCAAAAAAATAAACCAAAGAAAACTTAATTTTGCAGAGAACTATCCCAAATACATCAATTGGAAAAATGTAATCCGATGGATGAATCCAATGATATTGATATTGAGATAGAAAAGAGAAGAAGTCAATTGGAGAAACAATGGAATCGACCTAATGGAAGTCATAGGATAGAGAATGAGAAGAATGATAGTTAGAACGTCCTAACCTGCCAGTTTTATCCAGCAATGTTTCTTGAAAGCACCTGGTGAACGTCATAAATCTGTCTAAACAGAGGTAATTCAAACAACAAATACATAATGGATAGAATCTATTACAAAGTATATGATAAACGAAAGAGAAATTAGTCTTTCATAAACAATGCTGACCCAATCTCCAAGTATGTTTGATCATATCTAAAAAAAATAAAAATAAAGTATCAATATACCTCATTGTCATAGTCAATCTTTCTTTAAAAGTCTGATTTTCAATTGGTAATCTTATCACTTCTATGATACCATTTCTATTAAATGCTCTTCAATTGGGCATATCTCATCCATATATGTTAAGAAATCACACTGGGTTAATTTGCATATTTTAGCAAGTAACAAATATTGATTTCGGAGTTTAATCAAACACATTGGAATCAAAGAGAGACTATATACCAATTAGGAATAGCTACCACATTGAAATCCCATTGATTAAATAGTACAAAAATATTAATATTTTTTGGTCAAAGTAATTTCTCTTTCATGAACAGCTTCTGTTATATTTTTTTGGAACATAGCTTAGCTTTTTATTTATAACGAAAACATATAAACATTGTAAATACCAAGACAAAGAAAAATGTACAATTAAGGGAAAATGTGAAGTTACAGGCTATTGATTAAATAAGACAGATATTACAATTTTACAGGCCAATTCAACCCAAATACTTGAGGAAAAAAAAAAGAAGAAAATATGGAAAATAATTATACAACAAAAGAGGGCATGAGTAACAATCAAGAAAACCCAATTGGATAGCAAAGCAATCTATCTCTCTCTATTTCTGTCTCTCCATTTCTTTATATCTGCCACTCTCTATTACCGGTGCCAGTTAAGAGAAAAACCCAGAAAATTTGCAGCAACCACTGGTTCAATATTTCAGGATAGTTAACAAACTTTAACAACGAAAATTATTCAATAATCCTAACCAGGTAAATATCATAAAATTAGTATTTTAAAAAATTATCTCATTGCACCCATTATAATAGCTTGACATATCAATGGCCAAAAATATCATTCAGATGCAATTACTAACATATCAAACAAACATAAACACACAAAATAATAATAATAATAATAATAATAATAATAACAAACAAAAACAAAATTTCTTCTTCTTTTTTTAATTTTCCAAATAGTTTTAGCCATGAAACTAAATCATGGTTTGAGCGCTATTACAATATTGAAAAAATTTATTAAAAAAAACTCTTAAAAACTGCCAATCTAAGAACCAAACACAGAGGCAATAGTTTGACAGAGCCATCCGTAAATGGGTTAGGGGAAACGATGGGGAGACTAAGAAAATAAGGAGAAAGAACTGTGTGAAGAAGATGAAGGTCATGGGAGTGCATTAGAAAGAGAGAGAGTTTGATCGGGTGGTTCTGTTGTCCAAAAGAAAAACCAAATCTAACAAAGATATCTGATATTAAAAACCATTCTATCCCAAATTCCTTACTCAAAAACTGAATCTAAGCCAAAACCTAAATGCATTCCAATCCAACACAATCAAAATACCCAGACCTAAATCATATTTAAACCCAAATTTAAAGAACCAAAAAACAGAGACTAACCGGTGAAGGATACGGATCTGATAGTCTGTCTCTCTATTTCTCTGTATCCGCCCTCTCCGTATCTCAATACCTTTTGGACCTTTCATCGTATTTAATTTTGACCGGTGGTAGTTATCTCTATCTCCGTATCTCCCTTTCACCAAACCGTTTCAACAAACCATCTACCTTTATGGTCTGGGTTTTGGACGATGAACAAGGCGTTTGGCCGTGGAGTGTGTTTTGGGATGGAGAAGTGGAATAGGGAAGGAGAAGGGGAACGGGAGAAATAGAAAATCAGAATTTAGTTTGTTGTATTCTAGGGTTTTATGTATTATCAGGTTAGAGAAAAAAAAAAAAAAACGGCATTTCTGTTATCTCTCTTTCTCCGCATGGGGGCAAGCCTTTTGAACATAATGTTCTAATTTATTAAGTGGTTAGTTTTTTTTTTTTTTTTTTTTTGGGAACAGGCTCTCGAAAGGTATTTTTTTTTAAGAAACAAACAAAAACAGGAGGGAGAAAAAAATATTTTAATAATTCCACTTAAAAGTCATGATAATTTTTAAGAGAGAATGTGGCTAGTTATATTACACATAACATACTCTCTTAAGTAATGTGAGACAATTATCTATTCTTTTTTTTTTTAGAAACAAACACACACACACAAGAGAGAGGGAAAAATGTTCTAACACAAAAGTACACCACAACTCCACTCGAAAGGTGTTTAAACGCGCTAAAACATTATAATGTATTGTTTTTTAATATATCCGTGTCAGTTTTTAAAGTGGCAACTGTGGCATTTTTTCTTAACGTGGCAACACCTCCTTAAAGGATTCTACTATTATATATAATAAATTAAATTAGATTAGATTTGTGAATTACCTCTTAAACATAAAGAGGGGACAAATGCATTTTTTTTTTTCCTTTAAAAAAAATATGAGATGCATTACTAGATTAATATGGTAGAGTAGTTGGGACAATGTTGTTTTCAATACTCCCAAAATAAAGAAGGCTAGTCACTAACTTTATTGATCCCACTCTTATTTTTTGTGAGAATCAAGGAGTGACCCTTTTTCTTAGGATTGTTAAAAAAAACCATATAGGATGAACTAATCAACTAGATTGGGCCAAAAATCAAGCTTGGTTTGATTTTCTGATGGATTCGGTATGATTGGTCCTCAGTTTTAAAATTCTTGGGTTTCTGTCCCGGTTCCAAATTTGCAAAAAAATAGAATGGAGTAGACTGAGCAGGCTAAACCTGTAAGTATATTATTATTATTATTATTTTTTTGTATTTGATTTATATTTTTAAAAACCATAATAACCATATTTTTATCTTCTTAAAATAATTAATAAAATGCTAAGATTAAAACCGTTGTAATAAATGATTATTACCATAGAATAATACCATATCGATTCTAACTAGGATGTGTAAAAGTTAAAATATTAATAGTGAAAGTAAATTTTGTTCAAAAGATGGTTAATGGCTAGTTGGTGACAATATGCACATTCCTTTCAATTGAGGTGTCTTGTTAAATCAAAATATGACCAAGTTTAGTCATTTATTTCATGGGCATTTCAAATTAGAATGGAGTGCAAGCTAATTCTTTAGTATATGCGCATTTTACATTATGTTAAAATCAATAGGATCCATTGGTTAATAGATTTTGACACTTTGTAATTGGTGATCATGGATGAGTTGCTAGTACTTTTCTTAATTGAATGGTTGTTTTGATGTGCAAGTTACATTAATACTAAAAATAGAAGTTAGAATTTGTTTAAGAAGTAATGCCATTGTCAATAAACAATGTTGACATCAATTATATTATGTTCTTGCTTGGCATGATGTATATATATTATATTTATATAAGTCATCGATCATGATGTACTACTTCAAAACTAGATTTTCAATTGGCTCACATGCCAATATGCCATGAAATATTTTTCATTTTATTTAATTAATTAATTTACAATACTTTTGTTACGTAGTACGTACAGCCGCCTAGAAAAGAAAAAAAATAAGAAAATTCCAAGTCACGTTCTTTCTAGTCTAAAATTTACAAACAATTAGTTCAAGACAACCAAATTCAACATAAAACAAGAATTTTTATACATTAACATTTTTTTCCCTGGTTTGTTCCTTTTAATTTCAACAATCTCACATACCGAATCCTGATCAAGTTCTCAGTAGACTGGAAAATGTTGATATTGCCAAATTATTGCTAGAGCATCCTTGATTGGGTCAATTATTGCTATAGTCAAAGGGAAAATTTCTCTGCCAATTGGTAAAAACTTTGAAGTCCCCTTTATTGTCGAGTTTTTCAAATAACTTGAGATATATGAATAATGTAAAAACTAAAGCCGATCGACACATGAAAAGACACGAAACTGATATGGATTTTTAGTGGGGGAGAAAAAAAAAAAACCAAAATTAACTGCTAATTAATAATTTCATTCATATATAGAAGAGACATTACACTGATAAAATTGAAAAAGATAAAAAAAAAAGAGAGAGACATTACAAGTAGGATCCCTCATATAGGAGATATTTATTCTTATACTTAGTCTCACTCTTTCCAGTTGACACTAAGGCTGAGGGTAGTCAATTGGATTAATACACCCTTTCTGAACCACTGGGCAATCCATCGGCACGTTGGTTATTTTGTTGAAGCAAAGATATATTTGGAACAATTGGAGAGTTCCAGTCATGTTCCTGTTGCATTGCACGGTGGGCCAAAATCCAGTTGATGCATGAATTGTGGTTCGAACGGCTCTGACAGTGGTTGGGTTACCACATAAAATGCCTACAAAAAGGGGTTTCGGGAAACTTAAGTTAGTTTTTATTCAGTAAAATATATAAATTATAAAAATGTTAGCAAGAATAAAATTATCTTTATACAATACAAAATATAAAGAACCTGCTGCTTGAAGTATGCTATACAAGTCAGTAGAAGTCACCACTCTAAGAGCTGTTAAAAAATATGTCAACTGATCTAAGTAAAATGGATCCACGCATGACCCATGTTTCCGATATTCATGCCCCCAAAAAGCTTCATTTTGACCGTACATGTTTGGCCAATATAGTATTAAATTATTCCTAACAGCATCAGGTATCTGCCAAAATAATAAAAAATAACAAATAAGTAGAACTCCAGTATAATGTTATTTGCCCTTTAACTAAAAATAAAAAGAAGAAGAAGATTACAATACCGAGGCATTATTAAATTGTGTACTTTGGAGGTATAGTCTGCAGTCATCAAGAGGTGGAAAATGATACCGTTGAGGCCATAGGCCATGCAGGGTGAAAGCAGGGAAAGTTGGTTTTGTACATGGATTCCTGCCGTTGCAGACCGACTTTGCCCATTGGAAGACCACGGTATAGTAGTCATAAGGGAGAGGTAAGGGGTTTGGTGGTTGGGAAGTGGCTCTAACCACCATAGCTGCTAGGAACAAGAGAAGGAGATTCATTTTCATTTTTGATTGTGGAGAATGAGAATGAGATGGGTTTGGAGAATGAGAATGAGAATGAGGCAGGTAGGGGTTTATATAGAAGTTAAGATGCATATTTCGATTACCACTACATTCCGTTTAATTGAGCTCTCTTGTTAAATCAAAATATGACCAAGTTTAGTCATTTATTTCATAGGCATTTCAAATCAGAATGAAGTGCAAGCTAAATCTTTAATTGTATGGGCATTCTACATTAAGGTAAAATCAATAGGATTCATTTGTTAATGGATTTTGACACTTTGTAATTGTTTCTTTCAAGTGCCTAGTGGTTGTTTACATGCATGTGTGAATGGTATAAACTGAGGAAGTATACAGGAAGAAGTTAAGATATTTGATTGGGAGATGATAATTAAATGCTAAATGGTATCAACTCTTACAAATATAGCTAAACGTGTAGTCAGGAGCTTGCTAGCAGCTTCGTTTTATCAAAAACGAGAGCAATATGAAACTAAAGAACTAAAGAAAGTGATTGGCACACTTAAAAATGAATGTGTTTTGAAAATTTACAAGTAATGTATAAATTTTATAACAGTATTACTTAAAATTTTTGGGTATGATATCTTCTATTTGTAAGTGTTTAAATTTTTGTCTTTCTTTTTTTTTAAAAATTAATAAATAAAATTAGTAGATTGAAACATTAGAAATAAATGATTATGATCATAGTGAGTAACATAATCAAGATGTAACGTAGAAGAATATTATATAATTTAACTTGGATGTGTAAGTTAAAATATAAATAGTGAAAGTAAAGTTTGTTTAAAAGATTGTTAATGGCTAATCGGTGACTATGCACATATCATTTAATTGAGCTCTCTTGTTAGATCAAAATATGACCAAGTTTAGTCATTTATTTTTTGGGCATTTCAAATCAGAATGAAGTGAAAGCTAAATCTTTAATTATATGGGCATTCTACATTTAGGTAAAATCAATAGAATTCATTTGTTAATGGATTTTGACACTTTGTAATTGGTGATCATGGATGAATTGCTAGTACTTTACTTAATTGAATAGTTTTTTCGATGTGAAAGTTAAAATATTACTAAAAATAGAAGTTAGATTTTGTTTAAGAAGTGTCAAAAACTAGTTGTTGACAACATACAATTCGTATTTAATTGACTTGTATTTTGTTTCAAACCGGAATAAGACCAAATTTAGTCTCTTTTTTTTTCTTTCTTTCTTTTTTGTATACATTTTCAAATTTTACGCAAGCTAAATAAGTCCCCCATTAACAAGAATGCACAATTAATTAGCAAGGATGCATATATGTGTGGCACAATCCCAAATTCTAAAAGAACCTCAAACCGCTTAAATGTGTCACTGTCAGAGTTCCAAAATTGGCTTTTTACTAAAAGAATTAATAGAAAAGGTAATGATTCATTTAAAAATATATAGAAAAACTAATAAATTAATTGATAGTAGAAAATTAAAGGGGAAAAACTAACGAATTTATAAGTAAATAATAAATTGCAACCATTTTTTCAAAAAAAATAAATTGCAACCATCAAATTTATTAGCCAAATAAGCACAATAACACATATACAAATGCATATTTCAATTACCGGCCACTACATTTGCTTTAATCAAATTTCTATTGAAATTAAAGTTGTTTGAATTTTCAACTGCTACGCCAAGCTTAGGACCCTCCATATTAATTTGTACCAAGTAATGAAGACACCCCATTCTTGCAATCGTTTTCGACTGGAAAAAGAAAGAGGAAAAAACAATTAATTCATTAATTTAAACTATTCCAGCTCCAACTCCAGCTCCAATCCTAGCTAGAAATAGGAAAGTTTATAAACCATGTACACGTATTAGTATTAGTAGTACTATTTCTCTTTTATTTTGCTAACTTGTACACGGATCTCTTCAAATATATAGTCTCCTAACTTGTACACGTATCTTTTGATTAAGGTAAGCTGAATTCCTAGCTAGCAACAGTTATTAAGCCACCGCTTACCCATTTTGTCACATCTCAAAAACTACCTTATCTTAATTAAAACCCTATGTATCTTTATTCAATTGTTTTGAAACATCTCTGGTCACAGTTGATCTCCAACTATTTTTGGTGGTTTCTCTTCCTCATAGCATTTAGCTACGTTCTTATATTCAATGCAACCACCCTCTCTTTCACATGAGTATACTAGAAATTACCAGCTTAAGGGTCCTGATGAACGTAGCACGTACAAGGGAGAAATCCTTAGGACGATTGGCTGAATGGTTAATTTAATTAGAGGACTGAACTTGATTTGAGTTACAAGGGTTACAACAATATAAAGGAGTGAAAATCCCAGTAGAAATTGGAGTGTTAAAGACTATAATATATATAGGAAAATGTTAACAAGCACCGCATAAGTGCTTGTTAAGATTGTACAAAAGTGAGTCTCATTTAATAAAAAAATTAAATCAGTAAATGAAAATGACATAAAATTAGTCCTTTTGGTTATTTAAATATTTTTTCTCTCTACAAAGTTAACACAACTCATATATATATATTGACCAAAGTTGGAATGGCATTGAAGTTGAACATCACTGTCACGTTGTTCCTTGAGCTGACTGATCTTGTTGAATCCAAATGTCAATGTGTTAAGTTAAGTTTGTACTACAAAAGCCTACACTAGGTCCAGTCCAAATCCGATACAACCCTGGTTCAATGACTCTTTAATCTAACAGGTGAGAAGCGTGTATCAAAGGACACAGGGCGAGTTGAGAAAGAACATGGGATGCGGTGAAAGAAGCAAAGGATAAAATTAAGGACAAAAATACATATAAATAAAAAAATATTGTAAAAATATATGTTATGTTATTTAAGTAACGAAAACTGTTAAGCAACCAAATAGCCTTAGATATTTATAAGCAACCAAATAGCCTTAGATATTTATCGAACTGCATATGTTAAACAGTTTTTGCGCATGCAACTTCCGCGAAATTCCCAAAGAAAAGCTAAATGATACTATTTTGTACGGTGCCGTTCTGTGGGGCCCATCATAAGGTAACAAAGACCGTACCTATCTCTGTTGAGAGAAAAGAATTAAAGAAAAGAACAAATACTATGCTGCTAAACTATCATACCATATGAAGCCAAATTGACTGCGATAAATAGATGGTCCCCATTATAGCAAATCAAGTTGTGACCCTGGGCCCCAAGCTTTCTAGTGGCAAGAGAATTTATATTGGACAAAATTTATATATAGTATTTTAAGTTTCGTTCTTTAGGGTTTTCTTTTAAGATTTTGATATGTGGCCACTTAATTAAAAAAATACTCTTTCATTTCATGAGATAAAAGCCACATGACAAAATCTTAAAAGAGGAACCTAAAAAATAGAACCTAAATACTATTCCTAATTCTTACCCATTTATATTCTATTTTGATTTCACATGAGGATGGGAAGTCATAAATTCAAAAAAAAAAAAAAAAAAAATACATAGTTTAAACACTATTAGTATTCATTTTTTTGATAGCTTATTTTATTTGGGAAATGAAATACATGTTTTGATGACTTAACAAGTGGTGTATATCTATAAGTGCTAACTTTTGGATACACAATATTGGCTTTTAAACGCACGCAAACACTTTTCTTATCCAGATGTGAGATAAATATCTTCTTCTTTTTTATGGTCTATTTTAGAGGAGAAATGAAGAAAGGAAAGATGTGTTTTGAAAACTTACAAGTAATGTATAAATTTTATAAAATTATTACTTAAAATTTTTAGGTATGATATCTACTATTTGTAAGTGTTTAAATTTTTATCTTTTTTTAAATAAAAATTAATAAATAAAATTCTTAAATTAAAACATTTGAAATAAATGATTATGATCATAGTGAGTAACATAATCAAGATGTAACATAGAAGAATATTATATAGATTTACATTGGATGTGTAAGTTAAAATATAAATAGTGAAAGTAAATTTTGTTTAAAAGATTGTTAATGGCTAATTGGTGACTATGCACATTCCATTTAATTGAGCTCTCTTGTTAAATCAATTATATGACCAAGTCTAGTCATTTATTTCATGGGCATTTCAAATCAGAATGAAGTGCAAGCTAACTCTTTAAATATATGCGCATTTTAAATTAAGGTAAAATCAATAGGATCCATTTGTTAATGGATTTTGACATTTTGTAATTGGTGATCATGGATGAGTTACTAGTACTTTTCTTAATTGAATAGGTTTTTTTGATGTGCAAGTTAAATCATTACTAAAAATAGAAGTTAGATTTTGTTTAAGAAGTGTCAAAAACTAACTGTTGACAACATACAATTTGTATTTAATTGACTTGCATTTTGTTTCAAACTGGAATAAGACCAAGTTTAGTCTCTCTTTTTTTCTTTTTTTCTTTCTTTTTTGTATACAATTTCAAATTTTATGCAAGCTAAATAACACGTAAATTTATAAAACCAAATAGCCATAAATATTTATCGAAGTGCACAAGTTAGACAGTTTTCACGCATGCAACTTCTGCGAAATCCCCAAAGAAAGGCTAAATGATACTATTACGTACGGTACCGTTTTGTGGGGCCCATCATAAGGTATCAAAGACCGTACTTATCTCTGTTGAGAGAAAAGAATTAAAGAAAGAGATAAAATAAAATAAAAAAGAAAAGAACAAATACTATGCTGCTAAGCTATCATACCATATGAAGCCAAATTGATTGTGATAAATAGATGGTCCCCATTATAGCAAATCAAGTTGCGACCTTGGGCCTCAAGCTTTCTAGTGGCAAGAGAATTTATGTTGGACAAAATTTATGTACAGTATTTTAAGTGTTTTTTTTTTTTTAAGATTTTGACATGTGGCCACTTAATTAAAAAAAAATACTCTTTCATCTCATGACATAAAAGCCACATGACAAAATCTAAAAAGGAGAACCTAAAAAATAGCACTTAAATACTATACCTAAGTCTTACCCATTTATATTCTATTTTGATTTCACATGAGGATGGGAAGTCATAAATTCAAAAAACATATATAGTTTAAACACTATTAGTATTCATTTTTTTTATAACTTATTTTATTTGAGAAATGAAATACATGTTTTGATGACTTAACAAATGGTGTATATCCATAAGAGCTAATTTTTGGAAACACAACATTGGCTTTTAAACACACACAAACACTTTTCTTATCCAAATGTGAGATAAATATCTTCTTTTTTTTTTATGGTTTATTTCAGAGGAGAAATGAAGAAAGGAAAGATGTGTTTTGAAAACTTACAAGTAATGTATAAATTTAATTTATAACAGTATTACTTAAAATTTTTAGTTATGATATCTACTATTTGTAAGTGGTTAAATTTTTATCTTTTTTTAAAATATATATATATATATTAATAATTAAAATTCTTAAATTAAAACATTTGAAATAAATGATTATGATCATAGTGACTAACATAATCAAGATGTAACATAGAAGAATATTGTATAGATTTACCTTGGATGTGTAAGTTAACATATAAATAGTGAAAGTAAATTTTGTTTAAAAGATTGTTAATGGCTAATTGGTGACAATGCACATTCCATTTAATTGAGTTCTCTTGTTAAATCAAAATATGACCAAGTGGGCATTTCAAATCAAAATGAGGTGCAAGCTAAATCTTTAATTATATGTTCATTTTACAGTAAGGTAAAATCAACAGGATCCATTTGTTAATGGATTTTGACATTTTGTAATTGGTGATCATGGATGAGTTGCTAGTACTTTTCTTAATTGAATAGGTTTTTTCGATGGGCAAGTTAAATTATTACTAAAAATAGAAGTTAGATTTTGTTTAAGTGTCAAAAACTAGTTGTTGACAACATACAATTCATATTTAATTAACTTGCATTTTGTTTCAAATTGGAATAAGATCAAGTTTAGTCTCTCTCTTTTTTCTTTCTTTCTTTTTTGTATACATTTTCAAATTTTACACAAGCTAAATAAGTCCTCCATTAACAAGGACACACAATTAATTGGATTCCTTTTGTTAATGGATTGACAGCTACTTTTTGAATAAATAAATGGATTGATATCTTGTGATTAGTTTGGGGCTTAAGTCTCACATCACTTGTAGCCAAAAAAAAGGGACATCTACTGATTAATGAATGAGGATGAGTCGTAACCATTGTTAGTAATTGTCTTTATTCAATGGTTGTTAGGATGCACTTCATATTATATGTTTTTTTTTTGGGAATCAAAGGATTTGGTACTGATTTGTACCCAACTTGGCATCATCTAATAACTTATTCATGAAAAAAGAATGCCAATCAATCTTCCTATTTGTCAAGAATATTGTGTTTCAATATTATTACCTTCACAATTTCGATTAAATCACCCTCTTTACTTGTGGTAAGCCAAAAACCAATCTTCTTTTACTTGTGGAAAGCAAAAAATATAAAATTAAAAAAAAAAAAAAAAAGACCGTGATGTACTTCTGCAAAAGTAGATTTTTAATTGACTCACATGGCAATGGCATGGAATTTTTTTTTTCTCGTAATTTTGAATATTATGAAAAATTCTCTATCGAATAAAGAATATAACTAAATAGTGGTAGGAGTTTGGTAATATTCTCCTCATTAATACTGAATCACACCATTTTATTTACATCTTTACTTCTGAGTTTTAAGTATTCTTTTGTTTATATTAAATTTGAAGTAATTAAGTAGTTTAAAGATCAATTCAAATGTCTCATATATAATCATGTTTATATATATAAAATCTATATTTGAATAAATGTCATAAACAACAATGTTCTATTAATTTCAATATTCAGTATATTGATGTGCATGAAATATAGATAATAATGAACTCTCATATATACATATTTGACCTTACTTTATGTTATTTTGTGACTGATTATATATTATGGTTGTGTTATAGGTAAGGGCTTTACATGCAAAGTGGGGGCTATGCCAATTGCTAAGCCAACTTGAAGAACCTGGAAAGAATGAAGAAAAAACATAAAAAATAAAATAAAATAAAATAAGGCAAAGCAAGGAAAAGAAAGAGAAGAATAAAAGAGACAAGAAGACAGCTGGTAGAGAAAAAGAAAGAGAAAGAAAAAAAAAAGGTTAAAGAGAGGAAAATATAATAGTTTGCTTTAGTAGGAGATGTGCAACGGGCTTGATTGCATGTTTGACATGGGCCACCTTATTTCTTCACCAAAACACGAACCTGGGATGGGAGTTCTTACTTTTGGGCCACCCTAGGATTTTACTAATTTTGTTTTTGCTTAACTAGGATTTTACTAATTACTAATAAGGTTTTAGGTTAGCCACATGTGATGGATTACAAATGAGCAAATCAAAGCAATGGTAAGTAGGCTAATTCGATTTGTACTAGGAGTGGCTTCTCATATACAAACCTTTTGTCAATTTGTAAAACTGTGGAGAGAAAACAGAGGCTAGGGATGAAGGTGTAGCATGTAAAGGCGGCCACATGTGGCTTTTCTATAACTTTTCCCCATGTTTACATTATGATTATTATTCCTCTATTTTATTTGCAGTTTAAAGCTTAATATTTTATTTTTGTATTTTATTTCAATTACTATGAGTAACTAATTTTCAATCAAGTTATGAAAGCACTCTTTTTTTTTTTTCAAAAAAAAAAAAAAAAATTATCAGGCTGAAACATTCATTTTCAAAAGCAATTATCAAAACCAAGTCAAATTCCACTTTCAAAAGCAATAAAGGTCCAAAAAAACTCAATGAATCCATCAAAAAGCTCAAAATTCAAATGGCATGCAAGTGTTTTGAACACAAACTCAAAATCTACAAATCTAAAACAAAACGAAACAGCAAAACTCAACAGGATGAGAAAATTCAACCTGGACAGATCTCATATATCCATTCAATCAATCATGGGAACCATTTTAATCATATGCATGAAAAAGGAATAAAAACTCAAAAAACCCTAACTAATCAATTCTTATCGAATAAAAAAATCCAAAATTTAAGAAAAATGGATGAAATTGAATCAAAACAAGAAATGAGGATGGACCTAGATCTAGAAATTGAACCCAAAGAACCTAATGAATGTGTTTTCAACTTAAGATTTCAATTAAAAAATGTGTGTAACAAATACTACAAAAAAAGGGGTAAAATACTATTTTTGGTCCCTAAACTTTGCCAAAAGTTTTTTTTTCATCCCTAAACTTTAAAAAGTTCAGTTTTCGTTCCTAAACTATTAAAAAATTCATTTTTCATCCCAAAACTATTGTAATGTTTTATTTATGTTTTTGAACTTTACTAAAGTTTGTTTTCATCTCTAAACTACTGAAAGAAGGAAGTTCTTTTTTCATCCCTATTTTTGTCTCTTAACTATTAAAAAAAATTATTTACAAAGTTTAGGGATGAGAAAAGAACTTTTTAAAATTTAGGGTTGAAAAACAAATTTTTGGCGAAACTTAAAAACCAAAATAATATTTTACCAAAAAAAAAAAAAAAAAAAAAAACTATGACTTACCACCGCGTACCCTTGATACGATGGTCACTAATATTTGTGGGGTGTGGGGGGGGGGGGTAAAAGCCGAGGTTCAAGTCTCCCGGAGGGAGCTTTACGCACATATACACTTAGATTAGGCCAGAGTAGAATTTCTATCTTGTATAATTTTTTTTTATTTTATAAAGAAAGTCATGACTTAAAGTTACATTTTAATCTTGAGAATTATTTGTTTTTTCATGGAAAATGTGTTATTATTTTTATCAAGTCCATTTTCAGTTAAAATTATGTTGATATTTATTTGTTTATTTATTTTTGAGAAAAAAACATTTATTTGATTTAGGTACATCTCATTGAACATAGACTAATGGATGTGTATAAGTTCTTGAAATCCAAGAAAATTTCCTTTATATGTAATCTTTATCTCATCAGCATTAATTAATTACTATGATAATGCACCTGGCAACCCATATGTCATGTGGCAATTCATGATAGATCAAAAGTCTAGTTGGCACATATGGGTGAATGTTTTTTTTGAGAAACAAACACACACACACAAGGGAGAGAGAAAGGGGTTCTGACACAAAGACATACCACAACTCCATTCAAAAGTCATGGTAACTTTTAAGAGAGGGTGGAGTAAGTTATACTATACACAACACATTCTCTTAAACAATGTGGAACAATTACCCATTCTTTTATGGGGTGATGAGATGAATACTTGTCACCGTTCTTATCAAATTTTTTTTTTTTTAAATGTCACCATCTTAAGTGCTCCAAAGATTGTAACAAGGCAGGACAGTGTTCTTATTTACTACTAATTTCATTATACTAGTTCTGCACGTGCGATGGATTTTTTTATTTTGAGTTTAATGCAACTTTTTAATTTGAAATTACCTATTATTAGTGAAGTTACAGAAGAATAAATTTTTAAGAAACTAAAATTTAAGATTTGAAAATAAGTAATTTGTTGCGTTTAGTGTGTTAGTTTTTTTAAAAAAATATATCACACGTGTGTGAAATATATTCAAATAGAGAGTGCTAATTTTAAGAAAAAAAAAGTTTATTTGGTAATTTTTTTTTTAATTTTGTTAAATTACAATTTTAACCTTATTTTTATTTTTTAAAAATATTGATTATCTAATTATATTAAACCTATTTTTGACATTTTACAGGCCATAACTAGGTTTCACTTCCATACAAACTCATTACCTACGCAATTCTATTCTATGTATAAACAAAGACCAACCCCTTAAAACCTTCCTCTCCCACACTCCTTAAAAATAAAAAGGCAGAGAGAGTGACACTATTCTTCATTTTCTCTATCTTCCTTAATATCACCCCCAAAAATCTCACTGCAAATTCCCCCTGTTTAACACTCAAATAAAACACCAGAAAAACTTTCCCGGTAAAAATCAACAGTTGAGGAGCAAAAACCAGAAAATCAAGAGCAGAGGAACAAAAACCAAAAAATCCAGCCAACTCAAGAGTAAATCCAAAATTCCTCTACATTTCTCTTTTCTTTTTTGGTTCCTGTTTCTTAAATTACATCACAAATCATACGTTTTGGTTAAAGAATTTCGATAGGCATGAGGCAGCTGTTTGGCACTTTGGCTAAGTGGGTCGGATCAGTCCAACCCGTAAAAAATTTGAGCCATTGCCCAATCGGCCCCCATAGTTCTTAGATCCAACCCAATAAGGTTTTATCCTAATTCGAAATGTTACTTTTGATTTTTGGGTGAGTTGTGTACAGCAGAATACAACGAATAGATCATACTTTCAACTTTGTTACATAGGTGTGTGAGTTGCGTACTTTCTAGTTACCAGAAAATAATTTCTTCCTAAAATATTAATTTTCTCCTCTATTCGTCTAAAATCCTTCCATCCAAGGCCAAAAGTTTCTCATCTCTGTGTTTGTTGATCATTCATTTCCCTCTCTGTGTAACACAGGAAATTAAAGGAAGGAAAGCAATGTTTACAACTAACGAAGTACTGCCTGAAGACTTAATTATACAAATTTTGCTATGGTTGCCGGTGGTGTCTTTATTACGATTCAAGTGTGTCTGTAAATCATGGTATGCTCTCATTAATGGCCAAAACTTCATCAATAAGCACCTTCTCCACAACCAGACCACCTTTAACAAGAACAGGAACACAGGTTTCCTCCTTATCCATCGCCAAAAATCTTCCAATGATCATGTTTTCTCCAAGATTCAATATGAATCTTTTGAAATATTGTCAACACAAGCTGTTCCTTCACAGTATTTTGGTATTCCTAACCATGTAGCTATTAACATAGTGAGCTCAATTAATGGTCTCGTTTGTCTGGATCTTAACGTTCGTGGCTTAGATATTGTTCTATGGAATCCAGCAACAAATGAAACAAAAGTTGTTCCCAAGTCCGGTATATCCTACCCCCAAGGTAGAGCCTTAAGTAGAGATATTGGGTTTGGTTTCGACTTCAAAACTAATGACTACAAGGTGGTCAAACTGTTAAAAATCTTTGACCCAGATCCTGAATTGTATTTCTATGATATAAATTTTTTTTTATGCAGCTGAGGTATATTGCTTAAGTACTAATTCGTGGAGAACAGTCAGTACTTCTGCGCCCAATCATTTTATAGACCATAGTTATTATAGGACATACACGAAAGGGATGTTTTCTTGGAGTGCAAGTATTGGTGATGATCCTGATTTCTTTCCGGGCATTTTATCATTTGATATGAGAAATGGGGTATTCCTAACAACAACATTATCAGATGGCAATTTTGAGGAACCCATTGGTACTTGAAGAATTTTTTTTGTGCTTAATGAATTGGTTTCTCTAGAGTGCAAGTATTGGTGAAGATCCTGATTTCTTTCTGGGCATTTTATCATTTGATATGAGCAATGAGGTATTCCTCACAACAGCATTATCAGATGGCGATTTTGAGGATCCCATTGGTACTCGAGGAAATTTTTTTGTGCTTAATGAATTGGTTTCTCTAGTTACTTTTGTTAAAGATAGAGAACGATTGGAAAATTGTTTTCATATTTGGTCACTGCTTGAATTTGGTGTTAGGGAGTTTTGGACTAAGCTATTCACTATTGGACCTCTTATGGGAATTGAAAAACCACTAGGATTTTGGAAGAATGAAAACTTGTTTTTGAGAAATAATGAGGGGCAATTGCTCTTGTATGATCCCTTGTCCCAAAAGATTACTAATCTGGATTTAAAATATGTTATTCTTACTCATATTTAGTTGATTTGGTACCAATTGAAACAAAAATTAGAAAATAGTGAAAAGAAAATTTCTAGAATATAAAAAATAATTGTACATTTAAATTAGTCAAAAATAATTAAATATTTTGAAATTACTAATGTAATATGTTTTCTGTTTTAATTATATTAATCTTACAATTGAACCTAACTCCTTTAAGTGAACCAATCAAACATATATATGAAAATTGATGTTTATTTAAAAAAAATTATAAATAGGATAAATGTATTTATTTTTCTATATTAATTATTTATAAGTGGTGCATTAATTTTTTTTTTTATTTTATGTAATATGAATTTCTAAAGATTTTTTTTAAAGATTTATATAAGAAACAATTGATTTAAAATATGGCATTATTACTCATTAAATTTCTTTTGCAACAATTGAAGCAAATACTAGAAAAAGAGAAAAAATTTAAGTAATACATAATTAAGATTTACAAAATTATTATGCACTTTAGTTAGTGAAAAAAAAATTAAATATTTGTCAAGTCACTCAAGTAATAGGTTCATATTCTTAATTTTATTAGTTTTAGTAATTTTTATTTCCTTTTTTTTCAATGACATATAATATAATTGAAATTAATTTCTTATAATAATTTTTTTTTTTGTTTCCCTAATTATTATAATACATAATAAATATTATACTTGAGTCATAAGATAATTAATTTCTTACAAAATATTTTAAAATGTACTGCACATTGCGTGAGTCATCAACTTGTTTCCCAAAAGTTGATGTCATTTAAATCCATAAGCTTTCTTTTTAACATATTAAAAATACAACACACTGTAATTTTAAGCACTTTAGAGTTAAGAGATAAAACCATAATATATTAAAGTGAAAGCTTAGAGAAAGATCAATCAATAGTCTAAATTAAATTTTAATTGTACTCTAATGTTGTGTCAAGTGTAATTCATTTTTCCTATTATTTGATGCCAATTGTCTCTATATTTTGAGCATTCTAATTTCATGCCAAAGACTATTTCAATTATGCTTTAATTATGTGTCAATTATGTTTACATGTAAATTCAGGTATCTAAATTCTAAACATAGAAAATATAAAAAACAACTCAAATTTATTATACCTTTTTGTAATTCTATGGGTATGTACCATTTATTATTTAATAGGTATATATATATATATATATATATATATATATATATTTATTGCACCCTTTCATATGCAAAGGTTAAAAGCTAGCAGTTTTTTTTTTTTTTTTTTTTATTATTTTTTATTTAAGAAAAGGTATGGTACCTTAGGTAATCATAATGCTTATAGGAAATAAATTTAGTCCCAATCACCACCTCCATTTCATATTTCAATTTCTATGTTCAGACCCTTATTCTACCTCTCAAAATCCCTATCTTTTTTTTTTTTTTAATAACAAAATAATTAATAATAAAGAAAATTCTTTTTTCACACTGTTTGACCCTCTTTCTTTCTCTGATCAAATCCACTAGCACTAGAGAATATTGGAACTTTGTGAGTGAGCTTAACTCCGTCGGAAAGGATTTTGAGTTGCAAGAGTTATTGGGTGGAGTTTTTGAACGGAGAAAATAAGGTTTATAGACCATAGAGGCACGGGCACCATCTCAAATAGACGTTGATCTATAAAGGCAAATTTCTCTCTATGTGATATAAGTTTGAATTTAGGATAGATAACCATCAACTATATAAATTCCTTCTTATCACTTTTTTTTTTCTTGGGATTGTCTTACCCCCATTTGGGCAAATGTATTATCACACTCGCTAACCTCTCTATAGTAGTGGTTAATTGTATTTGTTGAGCAATAGTGAAAACTCTAATATCAATTCTTATGATTTGGGTTAATGGAAACACATTCACATGAACAAGAAAATAAAACATTCAAATAAGATAACAACATTTAACATGATTAGGCTAACTCCATGCCTACGTCCATGGGTAATACCAACCGAAATCCACTATCAATAATATAGATTACAATCACACATTCACACTTAATCAAACCTCAAAATACCCATAACTACACAAACAACACTCACAAACATAAACAAAACCTCTCACTAACACAAATTAACTCACAAACCCAAAGCCCAAACACACCCAAAAACTACACTCACAAAACAAATGCTCTCTGAAGTCTCAACCACATAACCATGGGTTTCTTTCAACCCCAAAAGACCTACCAAAATACTCTTCAAAAAAACCCACTCATAATCTTCTAGAAATCTTCTCTTCTCCCTATGTGGGAGGAGCGTTGGGCAAAAGTTACCAAACCCTTTGCAACAATATCTATTTATAAGACTCTAAATTCTATCCTTTGATGGATAAAGAATATTACCAACTACTTCTTGAACAATGAATACTTTTTCCTTTTATGTTGAGGAGAATCCTTGTCTTCCAGGTCAAGAAAAATCCTTGTCTTTCGCACCAAGGAAAAACATTTTCTTCCATGTCAAGGAAACCCAAACCAAATGAAATTAGGAGTTTTAAGGCAATTTTTAAGAGTGAAAGTTCTGTCCGGATGGGGCGTAAAATATGGGTTTTACGCCCACTAGTAATAAATCTCCACGTCAGCTAAGAGAATATAATATCTCATTTAATCCTAAATTTATTACACCTTTGTTTACCCGTGAGCCGCTGATAATTTGTCTCTCTTTTCTTTTTCTTTTTCCTTTTCCTTGGATCTAATCTACTGTCTCTTCTTTCTGTATTTTTCTTTATCCTTTTACAATCACAGAACCAAGTTTTTCTTTTTTACAGTAAAAATCAAAAATGCATATTCAATTCAAGAGCTTGAAAGTGGTTCGGATTCAGAAGACCCACCAGGAAAGGAAACAACTTTGAGAAAAAAAAAACCTCCAGCTAGATCTTCAACTCTAACCCCAGATTACAGTCAGTCACAACTCAACCAAAAAAAATCTGCAGAATTTGATTCAAAAGAGTTTTCATGCTGAGAGAGACAGACAGAGAAAGAGAGAGAAAACGAGAGACTATAGCAAGAGCTACTATTCAGTAAATAAAAAGCAGCACGGATGTCCAACAAAGGACCCAGCACCAACAATGACCATCTTCCTCATCATTTTTGTTTTAACTTATGTATTTTCTCATTTGGGTTTTGTCTAGTTTTTGAAACAAGCTGATGGGTTTTTGTTCTGTTATTGATATTGGTGTTTCTATAGATTTTGGGTTTGGTTACTTCTTTGAGATGAGCACTAGAAATGAGATGGGTCTTAATTTTTGTTTGTAAATTAGACTCATTGGAGTGACGGAGCTTGGATTTCTCAGCCAGGTTTCATTTTCTTGAATTTTCCCCTTCATAGGGGTGTGGTGGCTCCGGTGTTTTTTTTTCTTTTGCTCCGGAATTGACTCCATTGGCTTTCGTGGTGGCATGTGTGGTAGGGTGGGGGTGGAGCCGTGGAGGTTTGGTTTGAACCTGAGGAAGAGAGTTGTGTTTTGAATTTGATATTGTAAGCTGTTGTTGTATGTGGGTGCTTAATATTCACTATTTGGTAAAGTGCTGACATGGCACTATCTCATTGGAGGGCATAAATACTTGGGTTTACGCCAAGTCCTGACTGAATTTAAACTCAATTTTTAACTGTCTTCAATGGTATTCTACTAAGAAGCTACCTGCAGCCATCAACAAGAAGATCAAATTTACAGAGTGATTCTTTTGAATTGTTCATAAGGCATACAATTGCATTTGCATTAAGTTCTTGAAAAGGATTAATCCATCTCTAAGTCCCCATAGTTTAGCAGTGATGGATATTATAATATTATATTGTTTGTGCATGAGAGGTAGGAGCCATTTGAATCTATAAGGTTTAAATAAAACTTATTCAACACTACGAGGTTTAAATGAAAATTACTTGAAACTTGCCATATAAAAAATAGTTAAATTATTATGGTGTGAGATTACAACCATATATTATTTATGAATAGTTATAGGGAGATATTTGATGGTTTGTTAGAAGAAGATTGTTTTGTTAAAGGATAAGTTGAATATGTTGTTGGGCAAATATGGTGAAACAATGAAAGGATCACAAAAACAGTAGGCTTAGAGGCATTAATGAATCATTTCTCTTCAAGACAATATCTATCTCCCACACAAAGACTTTGCTTAAGGGGTGTAGGAAACCATGTCTTTAGGATAATATCAAGCGGGATCACTTTAAATGTTGTTTTAAGCATTTTGTGTCTTTTTGGAAATTATGTTTCTTGATTGATACTTTGCTTGCAACGCAACTTTGCTCAAGCGAACCTTGAGCTTATTTGAGCAAGCCACTGAACCTTAAAATTTAATTTTATTTACTCTTCATTCCTTTTTTTTTTTTTTTTTTTTTTTGTGTGTGTGTAGATACAAGATAGAAATTCTACTTTAGCCTAATCTAAGTGTATACGTGTGCAAAACTCCCTCCTAAAGACTTGAACCTCGACCCCTTGCTCCTCACGCCCCACAAGCACTTAATATTTGTGGATTGATCATCGCGCCAAGAGAACACAGTGATTCGTTCTTTTACTATACCATGGGCGTGGAATGAGGTTAATTTTCGTTACTACAAAAATAACAATAATTGAGAGTTACACTTTAGACCCCGATTTTAAGGCTTATGTCAATTTTAACCTATCTATCGAATTAAGATTGATTGTAATTATAATTAACCAATTAACATATGCCTGAATAGTTTCCCCAAGATTGAATCCAAAACTTTTGAGTTTTCCGTTGAGGAAGGGGGTTCTTATTTCTCTTTATGGATCTTTGAGAGAGGCCATTCTTCTATGCACTTTGTTTTTTTGGGGAAGAAGAGTGCAAACCAATTTTTGTTCCGCTTGGAGGAATTAAATTCAAAGCAATCACCTGGTCATTATGCAAGAACAATTAGAGAAGGTGATGTTGTTTTCATCCTTCAATTGGGGTCAAACGCCCATGGCAAGTTTTTAATGGTTTCTGAACTTCTTCATGGTCAATGGAAGGGTAACATTGTGATACCTAAGGGAGGGTTTGGTTGTGGCTGGCACTACTTTAGCCTAAACTTGAGGAAAATTGTAAAACCAGCTTTTCTTTTTAGTTAGGGATCGTCTCAGAGAATACAGAATGCACCAAAGGCTAACGCGGCGGTGGTTGACAGACCTTATAACCAAGGCGGTGCAAAAAATAAAGGCAGAGAATATAGAATGCACCCCATCGTCATTCACTTTGAGACACCTCATCGTCATTCGCTTAGACACCCCATCGTCATTCTCTTGGCTCAAAGTGAATGACGATGGGGTGTCTAAGTGACCTGCTAACTCAGGGTCACGAGGCCTAAGGGAGCTTAATGGGTTGATTTCTTTTGTTAATTATGATGTTGTCTTTGTTAGGAGTAGGAGTAGAGCTTTTTCAACTGACTTGGGGGTTGTTCGTAGTTTTAAATGACTTTATGACTACTTTCTTGGAATGTAAGGGGGCTTAACAATCCCCAGAAGAGAGAGGTGTGTAAGAATCTTCTTAAAGAGTGGAAGTGCGATATTGTATGTTTTCAAGAAATGAAAGTATTGTCTATCGACGGTGCGTTTGTTTGGAGTTTATGGGGTCGTCCTTTCACTGATTGGACTGTTTTGGATGCTGTGCAGTCTTCGGGTGGGGTCTTGCTGATTTATAAAAGGGTGTTTGAGAAGTTGGATGTTGTTGCTGGACAGTTCTTTATCAGTGTATTATTGGGAGGAGTGGTGGATGACTTTGTTTGGGCTTGTACAAGTGTGTATGACCCTAATGACAATGGACAACGGCCTACTTTGTGGAAGGAGTTATCTCAGGTGCGCGCTAGGTGGCCCATGGCATGGTGTCTAGTAGGTGATTTTAATATTATCAGGTACCCAAGTGAGAGGCTTGGCTGTGAGTCTTTTAGCCTTGCTATATTTACATTCTCGGATTTTATAGAGAATAATTCTTTGGATGATTTACCTTTAGAGGGGACCTCCTTCACTTGGTTTAGAGATTTTAGTCTTCCCTCTATATCAAGAATTGACAGAGCTTTGGTTTCTCTTGATTGGGAGAAGCACTTTGAGAATGTATCCTAACGAGTGCTTGTTCTTTCATACCACTGCCCTCTTTTGTTGGAAGTCGGTGTTGTTCGACACAGTCGAAGTGCCTTTAAATTTGAGAACATGTGGTTGAAAGCTGAGTGTTTTATTGATAGAGTTAAGCAATGGTGGGAGGGTTACAGTTTTGAGGGCTCTCCAAGTTTCATCTTGGCTCAAAAATTGAAGGCTCTGAAAGCAGACTTAAAAAGGTGGAATAGGGAGGAGTTTGGTGATTGGCTTTTAGAAAGAAGAACAAGCTGACTGAGCTAATGGGGTTAGATGCGAGAGAGGAGTTAGTGGGTCTTTCAAATGAGGATTAGATTGCCTTCAACTCAAAGGAGACATAGAACAGTTGGCTTCTCTTGAGGAGATTTCCTAGAGGCAAAAGTCTCAGGCCTTGTTTATGAAGGAGGGAGATAATAATACTTGGTTTTTTCATAGATTAGCAAACTCTCATAGAAATGCTAATCAAATTAAAAGGATTGAGGTGGATGGTATTCTTTATGAGGATGAGCTGGATGTGTGCTCTCAGATAGTTCTCTTTTATCAAGGGTTGTATAAGAAAACTGAGGTGGGGCATCCTACTATGGATGGGTTAGATTTTGCTTGTATTGAAGAGGATGAGCAGTTATCCTTAGAGAAGGAGGTCACAAAGGAGGAAGTCATCCAGGTATTAAGGGAGATGGAGGGGGATAAAGCCCCTGGTCCTGATGGCTTCACCATGGCTTTCTTTCAGAAATGTTGGAATGTTATGGAAAAGGATGTAATAGATTTTTTTGATAATTTTCATCGACATTCTGTGTTTGAACAATCTTTGAATGCTTCGTTCCTCACTTTAATTCCTAAGAAGTGTAATGCCGTTAACATTAAAGAGTTTCACCCCATCAGTTTGGTGGGTAGTGTGTATAAGCTGTTATCCAAGGTATTGGCTAATAGTTTGAGGGTGGTTTTGGATAATCTCATATTTGAGACTTAAAATTTGTTTGTTGGTAGAAGGCAGATTCTAGATTTAGTGCTTATTGCAAATGAATGCCTGGATAGAAGATTGAAGAGCAGAATTTCAGGTGTGGTTTGCAAGCTAGATATTGAAAAAGCTTATGACCATGTGAACTGGGAGGCCTTGTTTTATTTGTTGGGCCAGATGGGTTTTGGGTTGAAATGGAGGGGGTGGATTAAGGCATGCGTTTCGTCTGTCCGTTTATTAGTTCTGGTAAATGGATCCCCTGAAGGTTTTTTTGGAAGTTCTCGTGGGTTGAGAGAAGGGGACCCACTATCCCCGCTGTTGTTTCTTTCGATAATGGAGGTTTTAAGTAGACTCTTGAAGAAGACAGAGGAGTGTAATCTTATTCGGGGTTTTCATGTGGGTGTTGTGAACTCTATTGGGGTGAGTATTTCCCACCTGTTATTTGTTGTTGACACTATCTTATTTTGTGATACCTCTAGGGAATAGCTGCTATCCATAAGATTAGTGTTTTCTTGTTTTCAGGCTTTTACGAGTTTGAAGGTCAATGTAGGGAAAAGTAAGATTGTCCCTATTAGGGAGGTGAATAATCTAGATGCTTTGGCTAATATTCTTCATTGTAGAGTGGGCAATTTGCCTATGAAATATTTGGAGTTGCCGTTGGGAACTTCTTTTAAGACAGCCTCGATTTGGAATCCTATTTTGGAGAAAATGGAGAAGAAGCATTCTGGGTGGAAGCGTCTCTATTTATCTAAGGGTGGTAGGCTCATGTTACTAAATAGTACTCTCTCAAGTCTCCCAACGTATTTTTTTTTTAATCTCTTTTTACTATTCCTAAAGTTGTAGCAGCTAGATTGGAAAGTATTCAGAGGAATTTCCTTGGGGGGTCTTCTAAGGGTTGCTTTAATTATCCTTTGGTGGCTTCAGATAAGGTGTGTTTACTTGTTGAGATTGGTGGTGTGGCGATAAGAAATGTGGTGCCATTTAATCAAGCTCTATTAGGGAAATGGTTGTGGAGATATGGTCATGAAGTTACCCATCTATGGCATCTTGTTATCTCCTCAAAATATGGCGAAGGTACGGTCAAAGGGGGTGGAGTACTAATGTTTGCAGGAGGTCTCATGGGTGTGGCCTATGGAGAAACATTAATGAAGGATGGGAGAGCATTTCTAAGCATCTGTCTTTTGTAGTGGGTGAAGGCACTCGTATCCACTTTTGGCATGATAGGTGGATTGGTGACTCTACTCTAAAAGATCTCTATCCTAAGCTCTATGTGTGTTCAGCGGTCAAGGATGCTTGTATCTTTGAGGTTTTGTGGATTCCAGAAGGGGGTACGGTTAGAGTGTGGAATTTAACGTTTTATAGAGCTTTTGAAGATTAGGAGTTAACTGCATCGTATTCTCTTCTTCAACTTATCCAAACTCGTATTCCTCAAGGTACTGGGAGAGATACCCTTTATTGGTGGCTTAAAAGGGATGGTAAGTTTGACACTCGGTCTTACTACCTTGTGATTTGGGGTGCTTTGAATTCTTTGTTTCCTTGGAAGGGTGTTTGGAAACCAAAGATTCCTAAGCGCGTGGCGTTCTTTCTGTGGACTACTGCATATGGTTGGATCCTCACTTTGGATAATCTAATGCTTAAGGGTTGCCCTTTGGCTAATAGGTGTTGTATGTGTTGTTGTGATGGGGAGTCGGTAAACCACCTTCTTCTTCATTGTCCTGTGACCCATTCCTTATGGACTTTTATGCTTCAGGCCTTTGGTATTCTTTGGGTTATGCCAGGATCGGTGGCGGTTTTGTTATCTTGCTGGTATCAGTGGCATGGGAAGCATAACTCAGACATTTGGAACTTGGTTCCAAGGTGCTTAATGTGGATTGTGTGGTTGGAATGAAATCGTTGATCCTTTGAGGACAAAGAGAAGACGTTGAATGAGTTAAAGCTTTTATGCCATCATAGTCTTTTGGAATGGTCTCATTGTTGGGATTTTACTGATTGTTCTTCTCTCTCTGAGTTTTTGTCCTTCTTTAGCTTAGTTTCTTGATTACCCTCTGTTTAGTGTATTGTTTGCTCCTTTTATTTCTTTTTGTTCATCATCATAAACTTCTTGTATTTCTATTTTTTCTATCATTTATAAAAGTTTTCTACTTACCTTTCAAAAAAGAAAAAAAAGAAAAAAGCACGGATAGATAATTAAAAAAACAAATCACAAACAATTAAACACACCCACAAGAACATAATTCGTGTTCACAAAGAGAAAAACTCAAAACTGGGCAAAACAATTCTTCGGGGTCTATAGCAACAAATGATCCACTAACAAGAATAGTTGCATTACAAGCCACTTACAAAACCCACCTAGCTAAGTAATGACTTAAGTACTTTAGCCTCTAGCTTCTGCTAGCAGTTGATTCCAAAAATCTTTTCTCCTTGTTAGTAATCCATCAAGTCTCTTTGATCACTTCAAGGCCTCTCAAAGATTTAGGACTACTCCATTACTTCCCCAACACCAACAATACTCAAGATTTTGACATGTGTAAGGTATAAAATCACCTCTTAAAGAATTTAAAATTTTGAGAGGGCAAAGGTAGAGAGAACAAAGACAATTTTTTTTTTCTAGGGTTTATTGTTGCTCTCTAGCTCCTCAGTTTGGGAATTGTATTTAAAATCTCATGTGATATATATATATATAGACACATGTGCGAGGTTAATTTCGTTCGACTAAGATTGCTCATGGTTCAACCTCTCAATTTCAACATCTTGACTTTTTCAACCAATACAAACCCACAATGTACATGATACAGAGCACATGAAAAATTTGGCATGGAATATGCCAACACTCTAAAATGCTAACAATAACAAACCAAACTTTAGTTCCAAAATTTTGAGGTCATCTATGGATTCTCAATAATTTAATTAAGGCCAGTTATATGTGTGTGTGTGTGTGTGTTTTTTTTTTTCATTATTTTATTCTATTTGAAATCTTATTCTTTATTATCTCCTTAATTTATAGGCTCTTTTCCTTTAAAGAGATAAAAGGAAAAACTCACTGAAAATAGAATAATGACATGCTAGAGGGTTTTCTTTAAAAAAGAATGACACACTGTAGATAAACTTGAGATCAAAATTATAGGAAACAATTTCTACTTTGTTCGACACAAAGCAAGGGGAAGGCTTGATTTTATTTTATTTTATTTTTTAATTAAAAAAAATTAAAAGTATTTTGAAGTTTTGCCCCCCTCCAATTAATTTTTTGAGCATACATACATATATATATATATATATATATATATATATATATATATAATGCTCCTGCATCCTTGAGACTAGTGTTATTAAACCCAGCCTAGCCCAACCAGTCAGATTGGTGACTCAGTGACCAGGCGCATTGACCGGGCCGGGTGATTAATTGGATCAGAAAGTATGTGACCCGGTCAAAACTGGTGCAACCCGGTGGGTTTTTAGTAACCTGTGTGACCCGGTTGGGTTTTATTAACCCGGTCGGGTTTGTGAATTGTGTAAAATTACATTAATAAATCCACTTCATTGACTTTTTATTATCTAAATGTGTGATAATATGATAATTTAAACAAGAGAAAACCTAAAAAATTAAAAAAAATTAAAAAAAAAAAAGCATTATTCCCTGCGCCTTACCCTGCGAATTCACACTTTGTACTTTGTAGTTTGTACATGTACCATCACTTTTTAGTTTTTACAATTCTCAAAACCTACTGCTACGGGCTGTTACTGTGCATAAATTTTTTATGCTTTGAAGTTTGAATAGATGTACTTGGCCAACTATTAGCATGTAAGTATGACCATATAACTCTATGCCACCGACTATCTTCTTTTGTTTAGGTTTTTTTCTTTTTATACTTTATTTCTTGATTGCTTTTTGGTTTAAGCATCTCTGGTTTAAATTTTCTTCTTTTTTTTAGGTCGTGTACAGTGTGAGTGTGTTTTAGTTGACCTTACATTTACTGATAAGTATAAATTAATTTGTTTGTTTCTTCTAACGCTATTGCTTATGAAATATTGATTTTGAATTATAATGGTGAGTTTAATTTAAGCATATGCCTGTTTTTTTTTTTTTTTTTTTTTTTTTTTTTTTTTTTTTTTAATTTACATATTCAGGTTATGATTTTTCAAACTTAATTTTATATATTTAATTTTTTAAATTCTTTTATTTGACTTTGCAATTCGACTGATGATCTACTGGTTGAACCGATGACAGGGGCAACTCCAGGATTTTTATCCAAAGGGTGAATAAGAAACATAAATTATATAAAATCTAAAACAAAAGAGACTTGAATATATCAATATCACAAAAAAAATAAAAATAAAAAATAAAATTCTACAATTGTCTTCTTGAGGTTTCATATTTTGAAACCGTTGCATAATAGATTCATTATCAATCCTACACAGTCAAACAATCATTTATATCTTTAATTTATAAGTTTACAATTCTTTAAATGTTTTATATTTTTATTGTCTTTAGTGTTAATGTATTCACCAAAGCACATAGCCAACAACCACTCACAACTCACAAGTCACCTTCAACAAAATTAAAAAACTACTCCCAAGTCACAAATTAGTCAAATAGTCAAAGTGATAAGTCATAACACAACTTTATATCAAATCAATAAAACACTTACAGCAACTCTGCAACATCTAACAGTAGAGATACTCAAACTCAACAACAATAAAACACAATAAGTAATAAGTTCTATAACCCATTAACCCCCACAGGCCCACACATAGTCACACACACGGTCAGACTTTAGAGACTCAAAACTCAAGTTGAGTTACTCAACAACAAATATCAAAACATAGTTCTTAACGCCACAGCCCCCACACACACACGGTCCAAGATTCAAAACTCAACAAAAATAATCAAAAAATAACTCCACACACACATACGATGATTCACTCACAAAGATTTAGTGAAATAGCATATCAAAACACTATAACCACACTCTTACAGTGAAAGAAAGAGAGAAATAGAGAGCTAAAAAACCAGATCAAGCGGTGGCAGAAGGCAGACCAAGCGGCGGCGACAGATTAGGGACAGTCAGGTGGCGGTAGATCGTAGGGGCTATGCAGAGGCAAATTGTGTGTGTGTGAAGCAGAGGCAGCCTTTTTCCTTTGGGTTTGGAGAGTGAAGAAGGATAATGAGAGATTTTGGAGGTTAGGCAGCTACAAATTCTTAGGTTTTATTTGACCCTTTTTTCATTTATGATTTTTCAAATTTTGATTTATGGGCTTTTATTTTTGAGATTAAAGACCAATTTTTTTTTTTTTTGAGTTTAAGTTGGGCTTTAAAAAATAAAGGGGTTAGGTTCATGGTGAGAGTGTGCAAATTTGTATTGTAGGGGGTTCAAAATAATTTTTTTTAAAAAATATTATATATATAAAAAAAAAAAATTCGGGTCAGGGGGTTCATTTGAATCCCCTGACTATAACGTACTGTCGCCCTAACTAGTGACCAAATAACCTAGCTCATAAACCAGGTCAACATTTAAGGTCTGTTTTGATAGAACATATTTTGCTAAAACTGAAAACTGAAAACACTATAGTAAAATAAATTTTAAATGTGTGAATAGTACCGTGAGACTCATTTTTAATGAAAAAGTTACTGAAAAGTGAGGTTTGTGAGTCCCATGAATGAGAAGTTGATGAAAAGTTGCTTAAAAGGTGCTGGAAAAGTTGCTGAGGTGTGCACTATTCACACTAGATTAAGTCAACAATCACGGCACAAAGAAAAAAAAAAAAAAAAAAAAGACTGAAACACGTGAAAGTCCAAATGTGGACGCAAAACGTAGAAATAATCCTATCCAAACACATACTTAGTCTGGGTTTAATAACTATGCTTGAGACTATGACAAGATAGTTTTTTTTTTTTTTTTTTTCTGCAGTAAACCAACCTCCGCCAGACATCATTCACAACACATTACTCTTCCATATGTAAGTTTCTTTCATAGTTGCTCTATTTCTTTTCCCCAAAAACCTTTTAATCTCCTTATCACCAAATTTGTCCTTTTGTTAAAGGCGAACAAAAAATTCTTAATTTTCATTTATATTTGATTTCATTCAAATATACTACCACTACATTTTGTTGTAGTGGTAGTACATGTCATTAGCCCAAACCTTAGGAATAATTTTTGTATTTCATCCAAATCAAATAACCCACATTGTAAAATTCATATTTAGACAATGATTTGGTGATCATTTTACAACAAATCTAGAATAATGGTCGCAGATAGTTGAGTCAGACTTAAAAAGATCAAGAATTCTTAGTTGAAGGAGACCCACATTATAAAACCCACATTTAGACAAGAATATTCCGCTTCTCAAAAAAAGACAAGAATATTCTTACAACAAATCTAGAATTGTGGTCGCAGATAGTAGGGATTAGAGTTAAAAAATCCAGAATCATTAAAAAAAAAATCTTAGTTAAAAGAGATATTAGAAGTTTTACATGGCTTCTACTTGTTTTTTTTTTTTTTTTTTTTGCCTGGATAGCTTCTAGTTGTTAAAAGAAATGTGACTCGTGAACTAAGAAAAATGAAGGAAATTTTACAATTCGCTTTCAATATATATATATATATATATATATATTGAGTGACATGAATTATAAAAGGCCTATTAATTAATATTTGGTTTTTTTTTTTTTTTTAGAAACAATATTTGGTAACTTATAATGGAAAGGGTTTGCGTGCAACAGGTGTGCCAGAAGGCCCAGAACTAATTCAAGGATTTCAGAATTTGTTCTATAGACTTGTTCCACTTCCTCTGTCTCCTTGATCAATAAAGAGAAGGTACAATATTTCCATGAAAAAAGAACTTATTCTCTATTATCTACTTAATTGACATATTCTTTTTCCAAAATTGAATATATAAAAAGAAAATTATTCTCTTTTATTTACTTAATTGACATGAAAAAAAAAAAAAAAAAACTATTCTCTGTCTCTTCCCATGAAAAAAAAAAAAAAAACTTATTCTCTATTATCTACTTAATTGACATATTCTTTTCTAAAATTGAATATATAAAAAGAGAATTATCACTAAGAGCCATGTAACTTAATTTATTAGCATCTCTTATGTCCACGACATTCAGGGATCAAATCTTTATTCCCAATTGTAATTATAAAATTATTAAAAATAAAATTCAAAGACTTCTATTTAATATTCATCTACCCAAATAAAGTTAAAAACACACATGGGCCACATCATAAAATTCATATTTAGACTTCATTTAAAAAAAAAAAAAAAAAAACTGATCGGAGAAACTATCAACATGAATTATGAAAGTCGTGTTAATTTATGATGACTTACAAAAGGGTCTGTGTGCAACGGGTGTACAAGAACTAATACAAGGATCAAAGAGGATTTATTCTATACGCGTTTACCGTCGTGTCCTTGAACAATACGAAGAAGGTATTATAATTCCATTTCTAATGATTACACAACCTGTAAAACATGAAATTTGGGTTCCTGTCTCTCTCTCTTTTTTTCTTTTTATTATTATTATTATTATTTTTTATTTTCAACAATCCTCATTATTAATCAAATTCATACCAACTAACCCCACTTGTCAAAACTATCTGGTGCCAGCTCCGTGAAGATAATAAAATATATATATTTTTTTTAAATTAAAATGCCACATCTTCAAATCCTCAACTTCTCTGCACTCCAGGTTCAATTGCTACCTTCTTCACTTTTCAAGTTAGATGAACTACGTTATCTCATACTTAGAAGGTGTTCTAACTTGAGAGAACTACCACCCCTAAAAGAATTAGAAAAACTTGAGGTCCTTGATCTTTCTGGTTCTCAAAAACATTAAAGACAAAAACATATCGTGTCTTCAAAAACTCCAAATGCTTGACCTTTCTCAGACCCAGATTGACCACTAGCCAATTTTAGGCAAACTTGAAGTCCTTACTCGACTCATATTAAGAAATTGTAAAAAATTGACAAGACTCTGCAAACTTGAATCCTTATCTGCTCTCCAAATTCTTGATCTATCTGGGACTTCTGCATTAGAAGAAATCCATGATATGTCCTTTGGGAATAATATTAGTCTCAAAATCCTTGATCTGTCTAATGATTCCCACGAAATTTTCCTTTCAATTTTAGCGTTCTTCATAATCTTGAGTTTCTTGACCTTTCTGATGCCTCCTCACGTTTGGGCCAGATCAAAGATGATGCGTTTAATCATCTGAAAAACCTCCGACATCTTAACCTCTCATACACCAATATTCATAATCTACCATCGCTTTGAAGCCTCAATAATCTGCGTCAGCTTTTATTACAAAACTAGTCGTAGACCCGCATATTGCGTGAGATAAATTTCTTTTTAGGGTAATCTTATTAAATATATTTGGGACAAAATATTTTAAATTTAATTAAGAATTTGTATATAAATGTTTAACCATGGTTAATAAAGACATTACTCATAACTTTAGAATTAAAATACAAATTTATAAAATACCAAAACATTTGAAATGACAAATCTCTCCATAACTCATTAGGAAAAGAAAAGGGGGAAAAAAAAGAAGCAAAAAGGCATATTACTTAATATTTTGAAATACACTTTAATTTAAAATTTTAAAATAAGAGAATTTAATTTTAAAATTAAGGATAATTTTGGAACCTACCTTAAGCATAGGCAGGTTAGTACACAATATTTTAATATTAATTTAACAAAGTTTGGTCAAACAAATGTAAATGGTGTAAATATTTTTTCCTTTCAAGTTTGGGATAGAGTGTCATTTCTTCAAACCTCAAGGAAGGGGAATGTAATTACCCCTATATTATTATTATTGTTGTTGTTGTTGTTGTTGTTGTTGTTGTTAATAATTGATTTTCATTTTCTTTTAAGTTAATAAAAACCTTACATATACCTTTTTATTTATTTATAGAATATAAATTTTTTTACCCTTTACATATCTTTTTTTTAATGTGAATCTTTGCATATACCTTAAGTAAACTCTATATATTCCACTTCTTTAGATGTGTAAAATCATAGACTACTACTTCATAATGATAGTAGCTAATTATTTTTATCACTTTTTATTATAATTTCATTTATAATGTTTTTTACTATTATCATATATTTACTGGCTAATGATTTTCATAATAGAGGTGTTAAATGAGATGTAGCATCGTTTATTAGATTTTTAAATGTAATTGTGTATGAAGATTTTATTTATATATATACACACACATATACATATATATATATATATATATATATATATAAAGTTAAATGAAATGATTTTAAAATTTTTTAACTTTATTTCTTATTTAATTTCCATTATTACATGAGAACATCTCTTTTTAGTTATGAATTAGAGTTTGATTAGTTTTAAGTTTAAATATATTGCTATGATTGTGTTTAATTATTGATTATTAATTCAAATTTTTAAGTGAATGTAATAGTTGATTTTATTGCACTGTAAAGTTTTTAATGTTCTCCATATTGATCATATTTATATTTTATTTTTACTTCTCCTTACAACCTCTTTGTTTTCCAATTAATTGTTACAAATTTACATTTGACTCTCTCTCTCTCTCTCTCTCTCTCTCTCTCTCTCTCCAAATAGGCAACCTACTGTTTTCCAAAATTTGATGATGATTTTATTGCATTAAATATGCATTGTAGGTTTTTTTTTTTTTTTTTCATTTAATTTTTCTACCTTAAGTTAGTATATCCATAACTATTAGTTTCTTTATATTATATTTGGTTTGATATCCTCATTATTTATTTATTTTTTTAATTTAATGTTTCGGCATTTGTTTTGTATTATATTTTTTCTTTGATGTATTGGGTTTGGGAATGAGTGTGTCCCTAGTATTACTCCACTTTATGAGGACAATTTTATTTATTGAATTTAAGTAAAATTTTAAAATTTTAATTTTTTTAAATAAAAAGGAGAGAAAAATATAAATAATTTAATAATATGGAAGATGTGGGGAGATGAATAGTGATATTAAGGTAGAAGGTAGTGAGGAGATGAAAAGATAAAGGTAAGGAAAAAGCTTGGACAAAGTGTAAATGTTAAAAAAAAAAAAAAAAAGAGAGTACAATTTTTTAAGGATAATTTTATTGATTTGAACTTAAATAAAATATTCCATGTTTAATTATTAAAAATAAAAAAGAGAGAAAATATAAATAATTTAATGATGTGGAAGATGTGACTGAATTTAAATGGTCAGTAACATAAGATGAGAAGAAAAAAAATAAAAATAAAATATATAACAATAAATACCAATAAAGAGAACAATTGCATATAAAAGATTTTTGTTTTTTCTTATAACTCTAATTAAGATTGACGGTTTTTTTTTTTTTTAATATGTGTTTTAGTACTGTGTTTTTTTAATTTCTCATTAGAAAGTCTTTTCTTTCCCTTTTATAATTTTGATTGAATTTTGGTTTGGATTAATACTTAGTTGTTTTTGGAAATAGGAATTTGAATATGCCTACCAATTTTTTGACTAATAAATTATTATAAAATCTATTTTTTATTTCTTTAGTTTAATTTTGGTTAAGTTAACATTGTAATTTTGTGATGATTTTTTATTATTATAATAATTCACTTATTCCTTAAGAGATGAGTTGGATATTAGGCAAAGTTAGAAGAATATGGTTCACCTTAAAAAATATTAATGAAATACACAAAAAAATATATTAAAATGATATATTTGTAGAGATAAAAAGATTAAAAAAATAAGTGTAAATATATATATATATATATATATATATTGAAAAAAAGACAATGCTTGAAGTAATTGTTACTTTTTATATATTACACTTCATTGCATAATATTTATATTCCCACGCATCACGCGAGTTTGCGACTAGTTTCCTATAAAATTTGAATGATTCTACAAGTCTTCTATTGGGAGTAAATTCTAATCTTAGGTTGCTAAATGCAGATGTAGTAGAAACATGGTGAGAGAGAATAATGGGTTGTGCTCATGGTTAGTGTAATAAGCATGTGATATGATTGTGGGCTTCCATTATAATAGGATCTTTTGTTACTCTTAGAGCAAACAAAATGACGCCCTTATCCCCACCCAAAATGTTTTCCTATAATAACAAGCTTTATCTTTTAACCTCTAAGAAATGCAATGCAATGGCCAAAGGATATGCCCCTTTAATATATTGTCTCTAATCAAATAACAAAGGCTCTTGTCCCCTTTAGGTATAGGTTTATATGGAATTCAATTTTTTTCAATTGTTTTCTTTTCTTTGTAAAAAAGAATCATCAACCTTAACTAACCAAAGAAAAAAAAAACCATCAAGATTAATTAGAGTTATAAGAAAGAACAAAAATAGAATAACATTTAACAATTAAAGAGAAAAAAAAAATTTAAAAACAAATCTAAATGGCATTAACCAATGTGGAGTTTTAAAGAACTCTTGGTTTACCTAGAATATAATAGAGAAAATAAAAATGAGACTAATACTAATTCTAGGAAACAAATATAGAGAAATAGAAATAAGGATGCTAATTAAAGAACATTGACAATACCATCAATCCTGTTTGAAGCTTGATCACAGCTCCACTAATTTGCTAACTTTCAACTTTTGGCTGGTATATATTCAAGCGTTCTCCAATGTAGTAAAATTCCTTATTCTCTGGTTTTACTTGAATTTCGACAAACTACCCGATTAAATTAAGTGAGAAAATGAGTGTAATGATTCTAGTGTAGAAAAAAAAAAGAAAAAAAGAAAAAAGAAAAAAAGAAAAGAAAGGATTCCTGTAGATTAGTAATTTGGCATAAATAGAAGAATGTATAAAAAATTCATCAAAAAATTGAGAGAGAGAGAGAGAGAGAGAACCTTTTTTTGTGATAGAAAACCATGCATAGATAGATAGTTACAAATTTATAGTAAGAGAGTGTGAATAAGAAGAGACAAAATGAAGGAAGATGAAGAGAAAGAGTAATAATAATATTTATGTAGAGAGTAATGAGGAGATGAAAAGATAAAGGTAGAGAAAAGTTGGAAAAAGTGTAAATATTAAAATAAAATAAAAAGTAAATGTTAAAAACAATTATAAGAAAATTGGAAAGATAATGATAATAAGGTGGACGCTAATGTGGCTCAATTGAAGCGTACGCTTCAGTTTTTAGATATATATATAGATAATGAAACCTATAGGAGTTGCCTCTCCTTGATGCCCTCCAAAAGCTGGAAGTTCTTAATCTTTCAGGTTGTAGCGCTTTAGCGGTAATAAAAGATCACTCCTTTGAGCACATGACTCGCCTTCAGAAACTCAACCTCTCTGAAACTATAATTGCGTGCTTGCCATCCCTTTCAACTCATGGTAATCTCCGTCAACTCTTACTAAGAAACTGCAGAAGCCTGAAAAAACTTCCACCTTTGGAATCCCTATCAAAACTTGAGGAGCTCAATCTACGTGGTGCAAGATCTTTGAGTGGAATCGAAACTAAATTTTTGGAGCATATGAATCATCTTCAGATTTTGAACTTATCTGAAATCCTCTTGGATGAGCTGCCATCAATGTCCAACCTCATTAAGCTGACTCAGCGGATACTAAAAGGTTGTTTGCACTTGAAAACATTGCCATCTTTGGAATCACTTACCAGGCTCGAAGTTCTAGATCTTTCAAAGACATGAGCAATTGGTTATTTGTCATCGCTTAACAATTGTTGACTCATTTGAGGAAGCTTGTACTTCCAGACTTAAGGGACTTTCAAAGTCTTGAATTGGCGAAAATAAAGCAGTGGCCAGAGGAGTTAAATTGGTTTCAAAGTGGCGTCTTCAATTACATTAAAAAGGGGCCTTTCGTGCTTGTGAGTGGCACTGAACTTTCTGAAATCTGGAAGAAAAATCCTGCGTTATGGAAGACATGCCGCTTCTCTATTGGCCCAGGTAAGCAGAAAGGCAAAGATGGAGATATTGGATGGCACAGAGTTGACCCAATGTTCAGCGCAATCTACTTCGACTCTTCATTTTCCTGAAAAAGACGGACGATTTCTGGAAATCTTTGGATATGATAGCTTTCCAGATGGTGTCGAGGATGCCCTCATGCAGGCTGAATATATCTCTTTGGTAGACAACCAGTTTATCAAAAGCTTATCAGACTTGGTTGCAAAGGAGACAATGAACGTTGGTAATGTGATGGCAATGAAATGTTGTCGGCTAGAGAGGTGCGCCAAAATGAAGGAAGTCTTTTGCGGGGAAGAAACAGAAGTCAGAATGAGAAAAAATCTAGAGATACTATCTGTGTCAAACCTTCCTAACTTGAGGTGTGTTTTTGGTGGAAAGACCCAAATTGAGGCCTTTGAAATCTTAAACAATTGTATCTAGATTGTTGCTCAATGCTTGAACAAGTATTTCTCTATCCCAGTTGCCAGAAAACCTTGAAATCCTCCAGGTCAAATTCTGCGACAAGTTGAAGAGGCTAATTGTGGCTGATGCATCGGCTAAGTTTGCATGGCAGAAATTACACTCACTGCATCTAGTGGTATTGCCTGAGCTTGAGAGTATAGCAGTGCCACACCAACACTAGAGCAGCATGAAATTTAAAGTAGTCGAAGTAAGGGAATGCCCAAAGCTCAAGAACTTAGAAGAAATCAGGAAATTGGAAAATGCATCTGTTAAAAATTCCAAAATCGAAGAGTTCTGGGATAAGTAAGTGAGCAGTCAGGATTTCAAATGTGCTATATTGCTGTCAAGAACAATTGTAGTGATTATCATTTGCATAGACATTTGAGTGTTCACCTACTTTATGTCAGATATGCCATTTATAATATGATGTGCATTGAAAGATATATCATATAGGATAAAGTACTCTCGATTTTGCATACTTAGCGTTTCTCAAAAAAAAGAAAAAATAAAAAGGAATTTGCATACTTAGCCTTACTTTTATGCTATTTTGTGACTAATTATAAATTATCTTTGTTTTATATAGGACCGTGCTGGAACATTTCACAAGGAAATAAAATGATGCAAGATGGGCCAATTGAGTCAAGCATACAGTGAGTGTGAGATATTTCTTTCCAGGCGTGAAAGAAAGAAGAATGAAACAAAGAAGAAGAGAAGAGTTATTCGGCAGTTTGCCAGGAAACAAACCTCAAATCAAACAATTATTCGGCAGTGGTGAGGTGAGATTTAAAGTTGGGGTTGAAAGTCCTAACTCTTAATTGCATTGTTTGTGTTTGTGTTTGAGGTTGAGGGTGCACGGAACCTAGTCCAGCCCACATTGAATAATGAGCTTGTGATGAGCGTGATAAAGCAAGAAGTCCTAAAATCAAGCAAATTGCTTGAAGTGTCTTGCAAATAAAACTCCTACTTCAACTTGGAATCTTGTATTAGGAGTGTGTCAGCATGAATAGAGAGCAACCAAAAAATAATAATAGGAGAAGAGGCACAGTGACTATTTCTTCTTCTCTTTTATTTTATTTGTTTAGTTTTTTTTTTTTTTTTTTTTTTTTTTTTGTGTTTTATTTGCTAAATTTTTAATTAAAGTTGCATATGAAACCTTGTCAAAGATTGTGTATTATTTATGAGATTTGATTTTTCCTGGTTGTTCTTTAATGATTTAAACTGTTTTTACTTCATATCAATTGACAAAGATAGTATTATGAATATAGGTTCAATCATGTTTTAATTTTATCATGATTCAGGGTGATCTTAATCAACTGAATGCTTGGTTTATTATTGTTTGATTTTTAAATGGGATATCTGTTTTGATTTGTTTGTTAACAAATACAATTGATGATTTAATATTATTTTTAAATAACAAAGAATAGCATAGTTTAGATTTTAACGAGAATATCTTTCAGGACAGCAAGATTGAATTCTAGATTATCATGCAGTAGTTTGGGAAGCATGAATATGTACTGATATAAATTAACAAATCGGATTTTTTACTGCTTTAATAATTTCTTTGCTTTTTTTTTTTTTTATATATATATAGAATAATAATTTCTTTGCTTACTATAATTGTTTGCTAGTTTTACTTGTAATTTGGGTAGATATAGGATGTGTTTAATACTTCAAGGAATAAGAGTTCAAGTTCAAGTATTGAAGCCATGCAAATTTGTCCAATAATCAAGTGAAGGAGTGTTGTGTTTTAAATCTCGACAGATAGCTCAACAGGTGTATCTATCGAGATTTAAAATGTGAAACTCAAAAGATAAGCTCGACAACTATATCTATTGAGAATTATGAAAATCAGTTTTTCAGATCTGATTTCACGTATATTCATGTGTATGTGTTTAGGTTTTCTTTTTTCACTACCCTAAACATATATAAGAATTATTTTAAAGGACGTCATGTGGTTGTTGCACTTGTTGTTGCAAGCATATTGTGACCGGAGACATATGCCCTAGTTCATATTTCTCTTGAAGAAATTGCTGCGTTTGTACGTTGTAGGATTTTGTGACCAAGAAGCTTCTTGATCTTCATCGTGTGGATGAACTGAAGAACTTTGCAGCCAGCATCCTTCTCAAGTTGGTGTGTTAGTCACGTACTTGGATCCATACATTGATTGGTTAGTCACGTACTGGAAGCCGTGCATTGAAAGGAGAGATTGTCACTACATTATAAGTCCAATTGTGTATTAGGGTAAGGGTTCAACTATAGGTTGGTATAAGGTATTGAGATTCTTTTACTTGTAACCGCTTGTCTTGATAATAGTGGATTTTTTAGAGTGATGATCTTAAATTCACCCGATGAGGGGTTTTTGCCTTAGAGGTTTTCTCCATTCATAAAAAAATCACCGTGTCAAATTTATTTTTTGCTGCATTTAGTTATTTGATGATTTGTTTGTGCTACCACGCATTATTGCATGTTAATTGACTTAATTAATTAACTTGGCTAAGTGATTGGTTAATTTACCATAAAGGGTCAATACATTCTTGGCCTATCAAGTGGTGCCTACTCTGATTAGGGTTAATCTTTTCTGTGTGATCCATTGACCCCTGTTGTCATGGATAGAGGACAATCGTTAATTATATCTCCTTTATTTGATGGCACTAACTATGCATACTAGAAAGTATGCATGAGAGCTTTCTTGCAGTCATTAGATGAAAAAGTGTGGCAAGCTGTAGAGATCATGGTTTTAAAAACCAGATCAGGTCAGCCGGTTCAACCGGGAACTGGACTTTAATCCAATCTGGTTATTAGTTAAAACTGAAAATGAAAGAAAAATCGGACAAACAGTACAAGTCTTCAGTTCAATCGGCATAACCAGAAATCGGTGTGGTTAAACCGGTTATAGCACTTCTTCATAAATACTTCAGCTGTTGTGCTTTTTAAGTCAAAAAAATAATAAAAAATAAAAAATAAAAAATAAAAAGAGAGATATTGTTTCAGATTTAAGAAGAGAGGTTTTGATTTTGAAAATGCTCTCTTAAGTATGAAGTGGTAAATCCTAAGACACCCACAGTGACCTAAAAACATCAGATTTACTTTACTTACCATTTGCTCTAAAGAAAAAAAAAAAAAAAAAAATCAGATTTACTATATTTGTGTTGAGGAAGAACCAAAGAAGCACAAAGATAAGCAAATTTTTAATGATCTGCTACTTCAGTTGAGGCTTTTTTTTGCTGCTCTTGCCTCTTGTAGATGCTTATATTCACGAGAGAGAGAGAGAGAGAGAGAAAGAGATATGAAAACACTGAAAAGTAAAAAGTGAGATGGGAAAATGTAAAAACGTATTGTTGAAACTAGAATCAAACGAGTGGCAATGGTTGTATAGATTTCAAAATGGGTGGTACTGTGGTAGTTGGGATATTAAGTATTAACGTGTAGAATGTGTAGAGGGAAAAAAATATCCAGTGGACAATGATATTACTACCCATTGGTGCACTTACTTTTTGTTATTTGAAAGGTTAAAAAATAATTAAAATATCTAATAGTGGGTTGTGGGTGCTTGTATATGTTTTTTTTGTTTTTGTTTTGGTTGAATTGTGTTAAGTGGTGTCTAAAAGTTGGTAAGCTAAAATTTAATGTTTGCTATTATTAAATTTTTTAAGTTAAAATGACCAGGTATAAAATTATTTATTTATTTTTATAATTATTAATTTTATAATATTAATTAAATTATTTATGATGTCATCGGTTCGACCATCGGTTGGACCCCGGTTCGACTAGAAAACCAGTAATCAGTCCTTTTTTCGGTTTTTTCACTGTACTGGTTTTTAAAACCATGGTGGAGCTAGGTTGGATCAAGCCAAAGGAAGCGCCTACTGATTGGGATGATGCAAAAATCAAGGCGGCTAACTTCAACTACAGGGCATTGAATACTTTATTCAGTGCGGCCACGAATGAGGAGTTCAAGAAGATATCCTCCACTAAAACTACAAAGGAAGCATGGATTATCCTCCAGACAACCTATAAAGGAACCAAGGTTGTCAAGGATTCAAAGCTTCAAAGGCTTATCATAAGCTTTGAAGAGATTAAGATAGAGGAGGATGAGTCATTCGATGAGTTCTATGCCAAGCTCAAGGACATAGTGAACTCTGCATTTAATCTTGGGAAAACCATTCTCGAACTCATGATTGTTAGAAAGATGCTCAAATTTCTACCTGAGAGATTTCATGCCAAGATCACTACCATTGAAAAATCAAAAGACATTGACAAAATTCCCTTGACAGAGTTGGTTGGCAACTTGCAGGCCTATGAATTGGGTTTGACTAAGATTAGGAAATCGAGTAAGGGTAAGAGCATGGTGTTGAAGGCCAAAAGCAGTGACACAGATGAGTCTTCGGATGATGAAGATTCTAAAATGAAATCCTACATCACAAGGTAGTTCAAAAAGTTCATGAAGAATGCCAATGCGAAAGAATTTGACAAGGACCAAAAGCAGTCCATTTCTTCACAGTACAAGAGCCAAGATAAAGGGAAGAGGGATGCTAGGGATGCGGTTAGTACATTGTTCCTTCCGAGCCGAAGTGCTTCGGATGTTAAAACTTTGGACACATGAAACAAAGGTGCCCAACGTATCTCAAGACCATTGGGAAAAGTAAGGCCTTTGTTGCTACCTTGAGTGGCACTGAGCCTGAGGATGATTCGGATAATGAGGATGATAGAATCCTGAATGCTTTCACTGCCACTGTAAATCCTATTGAGGGGATTGTTGAAGAAGTGGATGAAGAAGAGGACTTAGTGGAGTCTAAATTTGAAAAGATGGATGTACAGGATGACATCCATACAACCTATGCTAAATTGTACAAGGTCTCTGAAAAGCATGAGAAATTGTATAGGTTGGCCACCAAGAAGCTTAGTGATGTGGAGCTTGAACGAGAATAAATCTCCACGAAGTTTGATGAAGCTAATCAAACCATTGGAGTATTGAGATTTGAGAAAAAATTCTTGGGTGAGAAAACCAAGAAGCTTGAAGCGGAGCTGTTTCAAGTCAGAGGTCAGTTGGAGAGGACTTTAAGTGCAAAGCTTGTTGAGATGCTCAATTTTCAAAAATCTGCTTCTAATCAAACTGGTTTAGGGTATGATTTCTCTTCCTCTAATATTGCTTCTTCTAGTACTACTGTGTTTGTTTCTTGTGCTAATAATATTGAATCTAAGAACAATGATGTCAAAACTGTTTTAGCTAGTGAGAATATAGACAAGGATAAATCTATCTTAGGAGCACCCTTTAAACTTGATAAGAAAGAGACTAAAAACCCCAAGACTAAGAAGGGCAATAACCAAAAGCCAAAATAGAAGAAGCAGCATCTTTGTCATTACTGTGGAGTTACTAGAAATACTTGACCTAATTGCTATAAGTGGTTAGCCATTCAACAGAGCAACAGTATGATCTCATTTGGAAACTAGAATCAGTTTCCCTCCTCATTTGCTCCTCCTGGAGATCTTTTTAAAGCCCTCATGTTTCTTTCGAACTTAAACGGGTTTAATCCTTCCCCCTCATCACCGGATCAAGGGTTCGCTAAACGGAAAGGTTCTTCCAAGGTGTGGAAGGAAAAAGGCTCTAAGTGATTTAGTCACTTTTTCTCTCTTTCCCTCCCTCTCTTTTTGGATATGCATTACTTGTGTGTTTTGCTTCCTTGTTTTTGAGTCAATCTAGTTTTATGCTTTGCTTTGTTTAACATGTTTTTGTTTGTTCGTTTTTTTTCAATTTTTTCTTTATTTTATTTTTCTTAAAAATAAAAATAAAAATTGAAAAATCAGAAAAATACAAAAACAGTGTGTTTGTGTACATTAGTACTTGTGTACCTTAGATGGCCATTGAAACAAAGTTTTCTAAACTTTGTATCTTTTTTAGCTTAGATGAGTATCTCTATGCAGAACTAAGTAAGTGAGTTTTGTGGCTCGTGTTTGTGATGAGTAAGATTAAGTAATCTCTTGTACTTAATACTCATATCACTCTTTTTGACGGGTAGGACTAAAAAATCCTAAGAGAAAGACATAAGTAACCATCTCACCACTGTTGCCCACCAATCATGAAATGACATCTGTATACTTCGGCATAGCAAAAGTGCAATGTCAAAAGCTTAACATAATTGAGTATTTCTTTTCTTTCTCTTATATACCCATGCATGATTTGCTTAACAATGTGCAAAGAAAAATAAAAGTAAAAAGAATCAAAATGCTTTATATATGATTGCAAGCATGTCTCCTAGGAGATGCGGGAGTTATAGAATGTATCTCAAAAGTGATAGTTCCCATCAAACAGTTATGATTGTTGTGAGTTAAATTGATTTTCTCATATCTCAAATTGTCATAACTTGAGAAGCTTATGCAATTTTACGATGTTTTCACACACAAAACACAAATTCTTTGTTACTTTTGATACATGTACAGGTACAATGTGATTTGACCATCATAAGGAATACATGTGTTAATGTATGCTCATTAAACTGTCTTAATTTGTTTTTGAAATATAAAATTAGTTGGACTTGTTTAGTTTGTGTGTGTGTTTTGGATCTAAATGCTTGACATTTTTCATGTTGAGAGATGTTTTTGAGAGCTTAAAATATTGTTTAGATATTTGGTTGAATAGCATGCTTGATAGCATTCATTTATGTGTTTTTCTCTTCTTTGTAAATCTATTTTTGCACATCTTGACAACTTCTCGACAGCTAGCTATCCATCTAAATCTTTGATCTTCCTTTCTCTACAGAAGTTAATGCAATCTCGAACCATTGAAGCTTTCTTGAATTTGTCTCGATAGCTTCTCGACAGATTCTCGATCCATCGAGAAACTTTCTATCTGCTCAATAGATGCTCGATAGCTTTTCGATCCATCGAGATTTTTTTTGCCGTTGATAGCTCTCGATAGCACCTCGATAGATAAATTTGTCAAGGATTAGTGCTCGACAACTCTCAATAGCTCTCGATCCATCGAGATTCGTGTTTTCTATATATATTTTCTGTGTGATTTTTCTCTAATTTCTCTTCAATTTCTCTCTATAAAAACACTCTTTTCTCTCTCCCAAACACTTCCCACTCAACCTTTTCACCTTCCCCACTTGATCTTTGGCCCAAATCTTGTGCTCTTCATCTAGTATGATCTCTTTTCTCTCTTTTATCATGCATTTCATTCATTTAGACCTAGGTTTTGGGGTTTTTGAAAAGTTTTTGTGGTTTTTCAAAATTGATGAGGTTTTTGTGAAGTTTTTGGGTTCGGTTTTGTTTAAATGATCATGTATGCTCATACATTGCATCACATTTGCATTTTCACACTATTTCTTGCATTTTAGATGTGTGTTTTATATGTTGAAATCTTGTGTGCTGGTAGGTTTGGATTAGGCTAAGCCCATGATGTTTTTATTGTTGCATGTCACATGTTCATGCATTTTTCATGCATATGTACCATTCTTTTTCTTCTTTTGGTATTGATTCTGTTTGGTACTTTTCTGCGTCTTTCTCTCTTTCCTTCTTTCAGATAGTCTGCGCATGGCACACAAACACAAAATTATTCCATCCCGGAACCCTCTTCGTTTCGAGGCATCTTCTTCTTCTGATTGATGAGAAGGCCCGTTAGGATTTCTCGGAGAACTTTTCTAGTTGTGGCATTCATTCAGCACGCTAGGTCATTTTTTCAGATTTTTCTGATATTGACTTACCCACTGTCATTTACAGTAAGGGTTGGGAGTCCATTTGTGATATCCCAATCAATTGTCTCACTGTGATCATATAGGAGTTTTACTCCAACATGCACAGCTTTTATTACTCCATACCTCGTTTCATTACTCATGTTTGAGGTATACGTATTATGGTCACACCGGAGCTTATCTCCGATGTGCTACATGTCCCGAGGGTATCACATCTGAATTACCCCGGCTGTCCTCATCTTAAGACTGTGTCTAAAGACGAACTCATGTCTCTATTCTGTGAAACACCTTCATCTTGGAGTGAATGTCAAAACACCCTTTGCTCGGGCTTTGCAAAAGGTTTGAGGTTCTTGAATATGGTGATGAGATTTGTTTTATATCCCTTGTCTCACTATAATTCAATTATTGAGCCTCGTGCTCGATTTTTGTCATCCTTTCTTGAGGGGTTTACCATTGACTTCCCCTCTCACTTTATACTCTCCCTTATAGATGTCTATAAGGATATGGTGACCCGTGATAAGCTTATTTTCCTTTCTGCTATCACGAGGATCGTTTGCTATGTGTCTGTCTCCTTTCCCGAGGATAATTTGCCATGCGTTTGTCTCCTTTCTCGAGTCTTCTCACTTCTCTATCATAGGTTCCATTAGCAGTGCATCCGTTAGACAGAGCGAGGCCCAGCTTCGACCAAAGTGGCCACAGACAAAGATGGCGACTCCTTCAACCTCTGCCACTCCATCTACCTTTGCCTCTTTTTCTTCTTCCGCGGGTGGTGTGACCTTCGAGGCAGTCATGGCACAGTTTCAGCGCATGGATGCTTGCCTTAATACATTCACTACTGAGATGTATCAGGTGAGTACCCGTGTCAGTCGTATTGCATGACGACGGGCTCACCTTGGTGGTTTCATAGAGTCTCCCTCTCCTTCTTTAGAGGCATCTGAGGACGAGGACGATGATAGTGACTCCGATGGTGGTGATGCTGATGAGGATGAGGATGCTAGCTCTTCCAGTGACGATGAGATGACTGCTTTTTAGTGACTTACCCTTTGTCATTGGTGACAAAAAGGGGAGTTGTTTTGCGTATGAAAGTAGTCATGTACTTAGGGGGGAGAGTTAGTATAAGAGATATTTTTGTTAGGGGGAGTGTTTATTCTTTTTGAGGGATGTAGTGAGAACTTTTGTATCTTTTCTTTTCTTTATCTTTTAGATACACTGTTCTTGTACATTGGTCTTGTGACCACTTTGTGATAGCAAACCTTTTATTTATTTGATATATATATATATATATATATATATATGATGAGGTTGTTATTACATTCTTTCACCTATCTCTCCGTGTGTTGTTTCTTTTCTCTCTTTATGCACATGCTTCTTATTAATTGTATGCAATCTTTTTATTTTTGTTTCACACTAAGATGCCGTAAAGAGTTTTGTTTAAAGTGTTTCAGAAATACAAATTGTCAAAATCTTCCATGCCATGAACTCTCTTTTTGCAAAGTTTTTTAAAAGTTTATGTTAGGGTAGATTTTATTGTATTCAACAAGTGAGTATGAGTTGAGTGTTTTATGACTTCTCTTATATGTTCATTTGTTTGTTGCGGTTTTGTCACAGATTGCTAAATGGGGAGATTGTTAGGACATATGTGGATCATGTTTAGAACATATGTCATTTAGAGTTGGCTAATCATTTGACAAAATGCACTTTACTTGTAATTGGGTAGATCTAAGATGTGTTTAATACTTCAAGGAACAAGAGTTCAAGTTCAAGTATTGAAGCCATGCAAATCTGTCCAAGAATCAAGTGAAGAAGTGCTATGTTTTAAAGCTCAATAGATAGCTTGACAGATGTGTCTATCGAGATTTAAAATGTAACGCTCGACAGATTAGCTCGACAGTTGTATCTATTGAGAAGTACGAAAATTAGGTTTTCAGATCTGACTTCACGCATATCCATGTGTATGTGTTTATGTTTTCTTTTCTCACAATCTTAAACATATATAAGGATTATTTTAAGGGCCGTCATGTGGTTGTTGCACTTGTTGTTGCAAGCATATTGTGACCGGAGACATATGCCCTAGTTCATCTTTCTTTTGAAGAAGCTACTGTGTTTGTACGCCGTAGAGTTTTGTGACTAAGGAGCTTCTTGATCTTCATCGTGTGGATGAACTGAAGAACTTGGCAACTAACATCCTTCTCAAGTTGGTGTATTAGTCACATAATTGGATCCATACATCGATGCGTTAGTCACGTACTGGGAGCCATGCATTGAAAAGAGAGACTGTCACTACATTACAAGTCCAAATGTGTATTGGGGTAAGGGTTCAACTGTAGGTTGGTATAAGGTTTTGAGATTTACTTGTAGCCGCTTGTTTTGATAATAGTGAATTCTCGGGAGTGGTGACCTTAAATTCACCCGGTGGGGTTTTTGCTTTGGAGATTTTCCCCATTCGTAAACAAATTACCGTGTCAAATTTATATTCCTTTGCATTTAGTTATTTAGTGATTTGTTTGTACTACCACGCGTTATTGCATGTTAATTGACTTAATTAATTAACTTGGCTAATTGATTGGTTCATTTACCATAAGGAGTCAATATATTCTTGGCCTATCAAATTTAAAATATACAAGTTTATGATTTATTTAGTTAAGGTTTGGTTAATTTTCATACATTAATGCAATTTTGTGTGGATTTGACCTTTGGCAAGAAATTTAAAATTTCACAATATAATCTAAATAATGTAATTTGTGTGACTTTCTCCTAGTTACCTCATGGTTGCTCAAACTTCTACTCGCTTTAGCTTAAAGAGAACTCTTGACCGTTCTCCTTTTGTGACTCAAACCATTTTTGATTTCATACTCTTTAGTCTTTGGCTTCCCTCTTTAACATTTCAAATGAACTCCCCCACCCCCCCCCCCCCCCCCAAGTTTCACTCACTATCCAATCCATTCAGTTATCCTTTCTCATTTCTATTAATTTTGTTTGCTTATTTACTTGCTTCTTAATTAATTTGTTTCTCACTTACTAAACTTTTTATTCTCCAAATTAATGGGTACTTAATTGATACTTAATTTTTCATCAAGAGTAGACGTTATAGATTGAAATTATCTAAAATAATAATAAAAAAAACTTTTTTATTCCAGTTAGCTTTTGCCAATTGTCACCCAATAATTTCAGGAATTACTTCACTTACCAAACGTTTTCTCCCTCTGACTCTATTTCAAGATTTGGCTACTAAAATGTTGTTTTTTATTTAGAAAAAATCTATGTTTATATTGTAGTTATAATGTAAATTTACCACTTTTTGTGTGTCTACAATTTAAATTTACATTATAAGTATAATATAAACACATAAATGTCCTTTTATTTATTTATTTATTTTCATTAGCTATGGTCAGTTGTCACTCCCATAACCTTCTCTCAAAAAAAAAAAAAAAAAAAAAGTTGTCACTCACATAAAGTGAGCGCTTTTACATCGACTCCACTTCCAAAACGTTCTCACTCTCTCTCTATTCCTAAAGGAATTCCTCTCTCATTAAACTTTACCAATTCAAATATCAACCTTCAATCTCTCTCCTACCATTTTCATTGAATCAATGACTTATCCGGATCCTTAAAAATAACGATGCTTTCGAATTAGTATGAGTAATTAAATGAAATTAAAGCATAATAACGATGCTTTCGAATTATTGTACTCTGAAAGTACCTAATAATTTTTTTTAGAGTATTTAAGGTTCTTAATATCAGTAATTATTTTTTTTTTATAAAGAAAGAATTACAAGAAATCTTGTGGATGAATATTGTCAAAGTAATAAGAATAGAAAAATGGAAAAAGATAAGGAAAGTGATTAAGAGAGACAAAGAGAAGCATAATTTACTTTCCTTTTTATCCTTTTCTTTTTCACTCGTTCTTAGATTTGGGCATAATGTTGTTATCATGAACCTATGAGACTGTAAGGTACTTTAGTGACCGTTCAAAAGATGTAAATAATAGAAAATGATAAGTTACAAGAGTGAGATATAAAGAAAGAAGCATATGAATCTCTTTACTGAACAAGTTTTGATAGAATCTTTTTTCTTTTTTTTTTTTTGGAAATAGTAGAAGATATAATTTTATATATAAAAACAATATAATGGTTAGGGATCAAATAAGTAATTTACCCTAGAATAGTTTTATATGCAAGTACAATTATAATAAATGTATATTAATAACAACCATAATTATCAAATTTTATATTTAGAAAAAAAAAAAAAACAAGAGAGAGAAAAGAATTAAAATATGTTACTGACAGGGGTATAAACTTAAGCATACATGGGCAAAATTGGGTAAATAGAACATTTTTCAAAAAAAAATTGGTGACTGGCATGTGTTTGAACTTATTTAGTTAGTTGGACTGTTTTTGAAACTCGAGTTTCTCAAACTTGAGTTCCAACCCAAAATTGAGTTTCCCAAACTCAATTTACTCTTGGATGCATCTGACGTGGCTTAAAAAAAAAAAAAAAAAAAAAAAAAAACCACTTGGAACTCTAGTTTAGTTAACTTGAGTTCCATTTTAAAAATAATTTACTTTCAAGGAACTCAAGTTTGGTAGACTCGAGTTCCAAGCGGGGAAAAAAAATATAAGAGGAACTCGAGTTTCAACTAGAACTTGAGTTTGGTAGACTCGAGTTCCACATTTTTTTTTTTTTTTTTTAATCTAGGTCAAATGAAAGCAAGAGTAAATCGAGTTTGTGAAACTTGATTTTAGATTAGAACTCGAGTTTGACAAACTCGAGTTCCAAAAACAGTACAACTTACTAAATACTTTTAGCCGCATGCTATTTATTTAATATTTTTCTAGAAAAATGATGTTCAGCAAATTTTGCCAGCATACATGAGTTATTTATTTATATAAATATTTTTCTAAAATGAAGTGAAGAAAAATTATTAAACAATAATTATTTCCTTTCTAATAATTTGTCCTTAAACCGGAACTTTTTTTTAACTAATGTTATGAAAAACTCAATTAATTGAATCGTATTTTTTTTCCCATAGATTTTACTAAATCCTCAATTATCTTTCAAACAGTATATTTTATTAAGGGACAATTTTATACAAATGACGTATTCCAAAAACTGTACCAAATTAACCATAAAAGATAAAGTCTCTTGAGTGCATAACCCATTGAGAATCAAAATGTTAGTATGGTGATGTTTAGGGGGGAAAATCATGTTGGCAATGAGTTTAGGAAAGAAAATAATTAAATAAAACATAATAAATAACAAATTAGAGAAAAGACAAAAAGAGTACATCAATCTAAGTGCTCAAATTAATTCCTTGCTGATTTGATTCTCTTCTTCTTTTTCATTTTCTTTTTGTGTTTGTGAAGTTTTATAATTTCTATTTTTGGCACAATGGCATCATTTAATGAAAGTATGAGGAACATTTCTTCATAACAAAAGGTGACAGTCCTCTAGAGCTATATATATGTATTTGAGAACTCTAGAGATATATATATGGAAGAAGTTGTAGATGAGCTCCGAGGTGAACTCAACATAACTGGAACTACTTGGGAATATTTTTGGAGATGTTTCAAAGCGTGAAATGGATTTTTGTTATTGTAAGTATTTGATGACTTAGACTTTAGGTCTATTAAGTTGTTAATTTCTACCCGAGTCTTTACATTTGAACCAAATTAAACTTATATTATCGATTTCCTTTTTTCTTTGTTAAGTCTGTCTTCAATTACACGGTTTCCAAACAGTTTGTGCACACTTTCAAACACACAATCACAAAGTAGTATATGATCTTTAAATTTCTTTTTTGTTTTTTGATCAGTTTAAATTTCTATATGAATAATCAAATAAATATATACACATAATTCAAATAATAAAAATATATGTTGAGCAAATTGTTGAAACCCATTTCATTATGCAATTTCCTTGTTAGCATTAGGTTTTAGATGTTAGCTAATTCTATGTGACAAACATAGTGTCTAAGGGTTGTTGTTCATAGAGAAGATGCATAAAAAATGATTCAAGAGGTTTTGGGATTATTGTAATAGAAAGGAAAGAAGGGCATTTATTGAAGTTACAGATTACAATAGAGAGTCTAGCTATTTAAAGGATTTGTATATAGACTATTGTAACAATTTGTTCTGGTGAATTTTATATAGGATTGGATTCTTAGAGTGATTTTTCCATTAAAGAGGTTTTATATATATATATATATATATATATATATGAGAAACAAAGAGGTTTTATATTAGTTTTCCATTTCATTATCAAATATGTGCGCCTTTTATTGCTTTCATTATAATTGTGTTTTAGATTTGATATTATAATAGTGATTAAGATATCTTTTTTGCATAGTTTATTTGAAATACATCATAAATTGATCAATTAGTCCACTAGGGGTCAAAATAAAAGGTTTCATTTGATATTATAATAGTGATTAAAATATCTTTTTTGCTAGTCTATTTGGAATATATCATAAATTGATCTATTAGTCCACTAGGGGTCAAAATAAAAATTTTCAACTGGTATCAAAGTAATTGAAATACATATGGATATATTGATACAAACCTATAGGTAAAACTCACTCTTGAAAACCGGCTTGTAAGGGAAGGGTGTCTAATAGCTTATATACATGATTTAGCTTGTACTTAAGCAATGTGGGGCAATTAGATCAAAACATACCACCACACTTTGCAGCCGACGTGCACGACGGCTTACTCTATCAAAATTGACTTGATGGTAGCCCTTCTCTTTTTGGCAGTTCCACTTACCTATCAATTACTCAATGACTTAGAAAGACATTTTAATGTAATTAGCCTCTAGGTTTCTCTCTCTGAGATTTGACTACAAAGCTGCAACTCATTTCATTTCATACTCCGTGAGTTACGTTTAATTACTTGATATGGTGGTTAGCTCTCATAGCAAATGATATGAACCCATGAGTAGAACTCACCATTGAAAACCGGTTTGTAAGGAGAGGTGCCCAATAACTTATATAAACATGTTTAAGCTTTTACTTAAGTAATATGGGACATTTGGATTGTAAAATGGATCAAAGAAATATTTTTCAGCCATAATATATATTTATGAGCAGAGTACCACGACAAAGATTTTGAAGCCAAAAAAAAATTACCATGAAAAATTATTATTTTCTACTGAAGCGACATTTCTATGCATGATGAAAACCTATTAATATTTAGTATTGGGTCTATAAATTTAAGGAGAAAATGGGCAAATTCCCCTTTCAAAAAAAAGATCCAGCATTTTGCCATTTTTCTCAAACTAATTAGGGAAATGCCCTTATTTTGAAAATCGAGTTTTTCAAAATCAATTTAGGCCCTATAGCGGCGTTTTTAAGGACCCTATAGTGACGTTTTGTAACTTGATTTCCATAAAGTCAAGTTACATGCAATTTTTTTTTTCTTTTTTTTACCTATAACTCGATTTCATGTATATCAAGTTACAAAACGCCATTATAGGTCCTTAAAACGTCACTATAGGGTCCTTAAAAATGCTGTTATAAGGCCTAAATTGATTTTGAGAAACTCGATTTTCAAAAGAAGGGCATTTCCCTAATTAGTTTGAGAAAGATGGCAAAATGCTGGATTTTTTTTTTTGAAATGGGCAAAAAGCAATTTTGTCCATAGATTTAAAGGCAAAGAGAAATGGGTATACATAAAGTGAATAGATCATAGAAAGAGTGATGTATAGATGTAAAACTTAAGAATGAAAAATTTAAACCCACCCTCACGGGCACCCGCCCTGCATATCAAATGACAGGGGGAAGGGGGTTAATTTTTTCCCCTATACCACCCACCACGTTTACATTTGAAAAATTAATATATATGGAAAATATCTCATTGTATTAATATAAATGGTTGCTACAATTTACATCAAATAGGATTTATTCCATGACAATGGGAAATTATTGTGTACTCCCGGAGTACCATAAATGTGTACTCCCTCCTCTCACATGAATAGTGGGTCCCACTAATTAAATTCATGGTAGGACCCACCATTTATGTGAGAGGTTAGTGAGTGGGACCCACTATTCATGTGAGAGGAGGGAGTACGCATTTATGATACTCTAGGAGTACCTAATAATTTTCCCCATGTGACAATAGGTGGGGTTTCCTCTGTACTGAAGGTGAGAAATTGATGATAACTTACATTTTTACGGTTGCTTTCATATTAGTTTATTAAAAAAAATTTAGCAGAAATTTAAAGAACAAATCCATTCCATGAAATTTTTTCTTCCTTCAGGTTTTTTTATTTTAATTTTTGAGAAACTTAGTTGTTTTCTTAGTAAAGATGAGACCAACAAAGTTTAAATTTATACTAAAATCTTCAACCGTTGAGAAGTTTACTCTGTTAAATATAACCTTTTGGAATGTGCACTTATTAATTATATCAATAAAACTATATATCAAAGGCCTAATACTAGATTGATAATTAGTTACATTACAAAACACAGTAACACACTATCAAAATAACCCAGATAATAATGTCTATATTAAATCATGTTAAGAAATGTGACTCATGAAGACTCTATTTATTTATTTATTTTTGTATCCATTAAGACTGAAATTCTAGATCCTCTAAAAAGGGGAAGGCATGAGATTTTCTGCAGGGAAAGAAAGAATTTATTTTTATTTTTTAATTTTTTAAACAAGTGAGGTTACTTTGTCCCCCCAAGGGAAAGGTATTAACGATGATTGTTTCGCAAGGAAATAGCCAATTGTCGAATTTTTTAAGGCATATCACTAACGTGAAGCAATTATGGCAGAGATGAAATCTCAGGAGCTTTATTCTCTTTAGCATTGTGGTTCAGTCTGTTTTGCTTTTTACTGCACCCCTGAAAAAGAAAACGGCAAACAAAGTAGTAATCACGATCATTTGGGCAGCTTACCTGATTGCTGACCGGGCTGCTAGCTTCAAACTTGGGCTAGTCTTAGACAGTGAAGAGAAATATACTGCCTCTGGAGCCATTAATAATACTGGTAATTACCCAACCCAATTATGCCCACTCCAAATCCACCCAAACCCGCCCATTTGACACTCCTAGACTGATGATGAACTATGGTCTCGTTAGTACCATTGGGTCCAGGAGCAGGGATGATACTGGTCTTCTTCTGGTGATGTGGACACCTATTCTTTTGTTACTGGTTGGTGGCCAAGACAGAATAACTTCTTTTGCTATTGAGGATAATGAGTTGTGGCTTAGGCACTTGATTTGGCTCTTCCTCCAAATCCTCACCACGTGTTTTATCAATCATTTCATCTAAACACGCTATGGATCCCCACAATTTTTCTCCTCCTTGCTGGAAAAATCAAGTATGCGGAGCGAATAGCTGCATTGTATCTTGCAAGTTCGGATAGTTTTGGTCCTTCCGGAATCTCTGTTCTTAGACAACCTGACCCTTGGCCTAACTATGAGAGACTGATGAGTGCATTCACACACTACAAAGGGAACAATCTTCCTATAAAAACCGAGTATGTCAACGATCTAGAATCCCAGGCTAATAATGAAAATAGTTTGGCCGATGATTGAACATTGGATTTTCCTGAACTGGTGCAGCGTGCTTATCACTTTGCATATATTTACAGGGGACTCATAGGCAATCTCATGTTCAGCTCCCGTGAGCATACGGAGAGTCGAGAATTCTTCACTAAAAGAAGTGCAGAACAGAGATCCAGCTCAACTACTTTTATGATCTTCTCCACACCAAGGTGCTGGTGGCAACGTCCAACATAGGAAAAATATCTCGGGGTATATCCACTGGGTTAGTTTTTGCAGCCTCTTCACGTTTCATCTTAGAAGAGAAGAATAAGTTTGGTGTCGATGTGACCTACACCTTGTTCGTTGGTGTTTTAGGCCTGGATATGGTAACTCTCCTCATATGGTTTTACTCTGATTGGACTGTTGCTTATCTTAAAAAGTTTGACAAAGATTCCCTTACATTCAAAATCATCAGCAAGCTCCTCTTTCCCAAGAAGCAAAGGCAGAAGCAACCACGGAGAATTAAAAAAGTAAGTTTTAGAAGGTGGTCTGAAGATCTATCTCAATTTAACTTCCTTAATTACTGTTATCTACGAAGGGCACGAAGCAGAACTGCAGAAGTAAAACCATCGGCGAGATCATCAGCAAAATAGACCTTACGGTCCGTGTCGAAGGAAATGTCATACTACCAAATTTGGACATTATTAACGATTTTATTTATTATTTATTTTATTATTATTTGCCGAGGAATGTCAAGAATTTTATAGATCAGAAGAAAAATGACCTTACAATTCAGATTATATATGTGACTTCTCATCATTTTGATCCGCACTTATGGGGATTTATCTTCCACGAGCTGTCAGAGAAATCTTACTTTGCGGATGATCCAGAAGAAGCCAAGAGAATAAGCTCAGCTAGAGGCGAATGGATTCTTGAGAATGATGACTTCAATTAAAGTCTTATCTCAAGTAAGTTAATGCCTTATGTCAAAAATGTTGCTTATGATGAAAGCCTTCTACTGTGGCACATTGCTACTGAACCCTGCTACAACACTGATCGACACGAGGATCACAAGCGTTTGGTTTGTGAATATTGTGATGCTGATTGGTCCAAAAAGTGCGTCATCATGGCTGTTAAATTCTGGAACAATGCTGATCTACACAGTTACATGTCTTCGCGTTGTGAAAATTGTGATGCTCATGAATTCAGTAAGCGCCTTTCAGATTACATGTTTTATCTATTGTATCAGCAAGAAGGTATGATGTCCGAAGTGTCAGGAATTACAGTTACATGCCTTCGCTCTGTTTGTTTTAGCATTAATGTTTTCTGAAAAATAGGTCATTTTCCAGAGAACATTTTTTGGAAAACTATTTCATTTTCTAATGTTTGGTAACAACCTTGAAAATGGGCTTGAGAATGTTTTCTAGTGTTTGGTATGTACAAACATTTTTTGGAAAACTATCTTATTTTTTTGGAAAACTATCTTATTTTTTTTAGAAAACTATTTCATTGTAGCTATACCACTGCAATTTGTGTGGCTCTGGAACTCTAAGCATCAATACCAAGTGAATAGAAATACGCATAGTGGCAAGAAGTGCTTAACTTTTACCATCCCACACCTTTGTAGCAGATGGCTTTCTCAGCTTGTCATGATTGAGCATGGCACTTACACTATTAACCACCAAAATTATGCAATCAATATCCACTAGTAACAATGGCAAACCAATCATTCCATATTAAAATAATTTTTAGCCAACAAAAGGACTAAAAGTTGCTTCCAAATCCACATGCCCATGAAACAAAAGGACTAAAAGTTGCAAACCAATACCCATTAAAATGATCTCAAAACCTACAAACTAGATGCCAAATAGTTTGATAAATACCAAAATGCCAAATTGTCCAAATAGAAAAGCATAAATTCTAAAATAAATGCACCTACATAATCAAAATTGGCTTAAATAATTGTCAAAGAAGTTCTGCAGCCATTGTCTACGGAGTTTGTCATTTTTCAACATGAATGACCTTGCTTGTTTTTCATCCCCATTCAAATGGTCAAATGCAGACGCAAGCATATTTTCTTCAAATCCATCCATCTTCATAACTTCTTCATAAAGACTACCAAAATTTAGCTGATTTTCAGAAATCTTTTCTATTGCAGAAGCAACCTTACCAAGTTGATGCACAAATCATGGAAAACAACATCTTCAATCATAGTAGCATGACTTCGTTTCCTATGAGACATTGTTTCATTTGGGGCCACATGTGAGGGATCAACTTGCTTCTTTTTGGATATGTCATCAACATCAGCATCAACAAGCGGAGGTGAGTCATCCAATGCTTCTACACCTATATCACCTACTCCCTTGGAAAAGCCTCCTGTAGCCATATCCTTACCCACAACCAAAGCCATCTCATCAAACATCTCAATTTTCTTGTTTAGAAATTGTGCATGATTTGGATGTGCCTATGTAAAGAAAGGAAAAGAAACAATTAAAAAAAGAAAGGAAAAGAGCCAAAAACTAATATGAGAGCAATAAGAATAATGAAAAAATTTAAACTTTACAATGATACAAACTAAAAAGTATCTACCTATAAAATAAAAATAAAAAAAATTTTCTTACCTCGACTTCTTCATCATACACTGTCCTATCACAAGTGATCATTTTCAAATCATCATTCCATCCAAACCCGCTTTTCTTATTACGAAGTAATGCAATTGTATTCCAATTGGTTTTAAGTGTTTTAAAGCGATGTTCCACATGCTTTGGAGTACATTCAGTCATAAATTTCTCAGTAATTGCTTCAGCTACTTTAGCATATGATGCATGTTTAAATGTGTTGGATTGCTTGTTTCCATGAAGAGCCTCATCTACAAGTATCTCAAGTAATAAATTCTGCATTGGTTGTGACCACCTGAAGTTGGTCTTGGTGTCCTTGACCTTCTGAGTATCCTTTTTATTTCCCATTGCAATTCTATTATAATGATATTTACAAGAAAAATGAGACAAAATGAAAGAAGAATATAAATAATATTCAACACAAAATATGAACTAGGGGTGTGCATGCCAAACAAAAATAATTGTAACATAAAAGTCTTGATAATATGAAACCAAAAAAAAAATCCATTACACAACCAACTAATATAAAGAGTATGAAATCACTCCATAGCATTATAATCCTCCCACATTTTACGACAAATATCATCCTGTTTTTGAACCCATTCTCTATTTTCTTCTTGGACTTCCCTTTGTGATTGTTGGACTCTTCTACTTGTACTGTCATTTGCAAGTGGACTACCACAAAGCCCACTGCTCATAATTGAGTCTAAAGGGTCAACTCCTATTATATGATTGTGAATTATGCAACAAGCTAAGACTACATCCACTTGTGTTGGGAATGACCAAAAAGGTTCTGCATCTAACACACGGAAACGTTTCTTCAAAACCCCAAAACAACGCTCAATGCTAGTGCGTAAAGAAGAATGGCGAAGATTGAATAATTCTTTGTCATTTCTTGGTGGGTTATCACTAAACTCTTTCAAATGGAAACGAACACCACGATAAAGGGATATAATTCCTTTCCAAACTCCATAACCAGCATCACCAAGATAATATTTACCTACACGTTCATAGTCAAAAGGAAAAAAAAATCACTCCAAAAGCTATTATCCATAATAAAATCACTTTCTATTCCTATAATACCTTCAGGAATTTTTAATCCCCTTGGCCTAGAGAGTGCATCATTTAAGACACGTGAATCATGTGCACTTCCTTCCCAACCAAATAATACATAAGTGAATTTTAAGTCAAAGGTAGTAGCAGCAAGGACATTTTGTGTTGTTCCATCCTTTTGGCCGCGAAACCTTCCTTGTATTTGAATTGGAACAGATGCACGAACATGAGTTCCATCAATAGCTCCAACACAATCCTAATTATGACCAATATAAGTTACATTTATCTTATATCTTTATATGTATTTAAAAAAAAAAGAGGAAAATAAAAGCCTTTGGAATTTACCTTAAAATAGGAGTTAAACCTGCTGCTATTTCTTATCTCCAAGGGTGTATCTTTGTCAGGCTCTCTAATCATGTGTTTGTATAATTGCAAAATAGCTCTAAGGACATGCCTAAAGTATCGGTGCACTGTCTCAACTGATCTATAAAACCTCCCACCAACAACTCAAAACCTCACATCATGTCTAATAGTGTGTAAAAAAATTAACACTTGTTCTTTAATGGACATATGAATGGTCTCTTGAAGTAGATTATTCTCGCTCAAAATTTTGCATAGCGCATAAAAAGCAATGGGTCTCATCCTTATATGATGGAGACAACGCATATCACCTCTACAAAGAATATCATTCATATATGTCTCTCTTTCATACTCTCGATTAACATGAGGTTCTCTAGGCATAACTCTTCTCTAGATCTTATTCCTTTCAAAAGAACAACACCCAAAGCAATAACAGATGTAGCTGCCTCCATTATGGTAGCAGGAAGTGATGGGTTATCATCTATATTTCCAAAAAAAAAAAAAAAATGATGAGTATGAATTAAATGTGTACTTAAAGAAAGCATTCATATATACAAGTACCTAAAGAAATCACTTCATAAAAAAAATGACCACTTTAAGTTTGATGAGACTAAACTATAAGGTAACAACATCATCACTCCATAAGTACTAGAAACAATAACTATTGAGTTTGTAATTAGAGGCTAAAAATTGACAAGGTAATAGATGATGAAGGAGGGACATTTGCCCTTAAAAACACTCTATTTCTGGACCACGTTTTGACTGGCCTACAAACACTCTGTTTCTAGACAAAGAAACAGAGCATTGCTCCTAACATGAACGGCAAGAAAACACATAAGAGCAATAAAACGCTTAACAGTAATCGTAAGAGCAATCAAGGACTTAAGCAAAACACAAGTTCATCTACAAATATAACTGGCTCCACCCCCATCTACTAGTGATGTTCTACCTGAGATACTAAACAAGTATTACCTTAATTTGACATGCCCGAGTCAATTCACTCCTCAATTTCCAATTGGCAAATGAGGAACTTTCTAAATACAAGAAGGACAACAACAATAACAACAACAAAAAACAACTCTTTAATAATTTTAATTCCCTAGACGTTGAGAGAGGATTCTAATATGACTAATAGAGCATTACACAATCTACATAATTCACAGTGATAAATAAATAAAAGCAAGCTTAAAATTCTGTAGTAGTCCAAACAGGAATCCATCAAATTGAGAAGAATAAAATCAAGTATACTGAAACACACACGAACAAGAACCAGCCATGCAAATCTTACCATGGGAATACTGTAATTGAAATCAAGAACCTTATAAAAACATGAAATTACTATATATATTGTTGGCGACACAGAAAGCAAACTATAAAATTGGGGTTTTTGTAGAGAAGAATGAAATATTACCAGCGCAAGGAAGAGTTGTTGATCGTGAGAGACAGATAAAGAGAGATCTGTGAAAACTAAAAAGAGGAGAGACCAGAGGGGGAGAGACAGTGAGAATATGAGAGGAGAGAAAAAGCAAAGAGAAGGGAGAAAACTGAGAGCTTACCGTGAGATTGTGAGATAGAGGCGCCAAAATAGTTGTTTCCCGTGGCTACAGAGGGTAAAGAAAAAAATATATATATTTATAGGAGATGTGATTCGTGAGAGAGAGATTGTTTTCCAAAAAAAAATAAAAAAATGGAAAACATCCCATAGAAAATAAGCCTTGTTTTTATTAGGGATTTCCATTGACTAAAGATAGTTTTCCGTTGACTAATATATTTTTTTTTTTTGGTGCTACCAAACACTGGAAAATATGGAAAACTATCTATATAGATAGTTTTCCAGTGAAACAAACAGAGCGGGTTCAAGGACACCAGCTCTAAAGCGCAACAATTCTTTAGCGTATACGGAGGACAAGATTTGGGACAGGGTTGTATAAATATTCTTGAGGTGAACACACCCGTCAAACCTATTCATGTGAAGGGAAATCGATCTAAGTCTATACTGTTTGATGTGTGCATGTTGGCAAAAGAGATTCAAGATTTGGGACCAAAGATTAAGTGGAAGGTAACAAGTAAAGTATGGGTGGAATTGTTGTCATATGCTACGAGTCGTAGCAGAGCAAAGGCCCATGTCCAACAACTAACTAAGGGTGGTAAGCTTATTACTTTTGTTTGGCTGTTGATGGCACAGTTTGGCTTGAAAGAGCATGCTTGGGTTGAGACCCGTACCAGAGCAAAGCTGAATCTTTTTTTTTTTTTTTGGATAAGAAAGACGTGAGTTTTATTGAAAAGATTAAAAATGTAGTACATCTTAAGCCGCAGCGATCTCAATAATGAATGGATTCTCCTCAATCCAAGTTACAAATGAGTCAAGATTTTTGGCACATTGTGCCAGAATGTGGGTTGGTCGATTCCCTTGACGACGTACGTGAGAAAACTGTGCTACTCTAAAGTCTTGTATCCGAGACAAGCATGCTGTGATGACGTTGGAGATGTTAGCAGAAGGAGTTGCTGTACCCGGGAGTGCATGAAATAGAAGCTCCGAGTCACACTCAAATATCACGTCCTGGAGCCCCACGTCCCATGCAAATAAAATACCCTCCTCCATAGCCTTGACTTTTGCTTCTAGTTGGCCGAGTGGCACCCAAAGCTTCTTGCTCATGGCTGCAATGACTTGCCCCTCGTGATCACGAGCCACCACTCCAATACCTGTGGCTTGCATTTGTTTGAAGACGGCGCCGTCTGTGTTTATCTTGTACCATAGGCTTTTCGGTGGAGACCAAGTGATGGTGTGTGGTACAGTTGGTGGCTGGAACTTGTGATTCGCACTCCGAAATTCTTCAAGCGGAAACGTTGCTTTCTAGAGGATGCTATTGCTTGTCTGCCGTTTCCTGCCTGTTCTAGCAATGTTTCTTTCATGCCAAAGGCACCATGCAATAGTCACGATGAGTCCCAAATGTTCATCTCCAATATGTTGAACCAACATCACGTGCCAAAGGAGGTCAAGAAATGAGTGAAATCGAATCCCATGGAGCTGAATAGGGAGGCCAGACGAGACCCAAACAGCTTGAGCTATTTTGCATTCCCACAATACATGGCCACTTGTTTCTGCATCACGTCCGCATGCTTCGCATGTTGCGTCGACAATAATTTTCCTGCTATAAAGATTGGCTTTTGTCCGCAAGACATTTTTACAGGCTCACCATGCGAAGGATCGAATCTTGCTTGGGATATTTAGTTGCCAAATAGTTCTCCAAAATAGTCTTGCATTTTGAGTGTTGGAGGGACCATCGTTGGCAGAAGTAGTGTTGCCATTATTTGAGAGTGCAACCTTGTAGGCGTTACTAACAGAGAAATGGCCTTTCGGAGTGTACACCCATACTATGTGATCAGGTGGGAGTCTGTGACTTAGTGGTATACTAAGTATGGTTTGGGCTTCATGTGGTGGGAAATTTTCCTTGATAAAACCGATCCTCCATTGCCTAGTTTCCTGTTCAATCAAGGAATTGACCCTTAAGTCTGTAGGTAGAGCAGGTGGGTGGGAAGTGATGCAAAAAGTATAGCTGGTGGGCAGCCCTTTGTTCGTCCAAACTGAGATGGATGTTCCATTTCCAACCTGCCAGCGGCATCCTTGTCGCACAATTTTTTGGGCAGCCATAATGCTCTGCCAAGCATACGAAGGTGAAGAGCCAAGAGAGGCAGCAAGGAAGTCACCTTCAGGAAAATATTTGGCTTTGAAGACTCTATGCAGTAGGGAGGAAGTGTGAGTTTGCAAGCGCCATCCTTGTTTAGCCAAGAGAGCTAAGTTGAATGCCCTCAAATCATGAAAATCCAAGCCACCTTCAGTTTTTGGAGTGCAGATTTTATCCCAACTAATCCATGCCATCTTGTTCTTCCCATTGTTCAGCCCCCACCAAAATTGGCGGATCATACTTGTCATCTCATCACATAATGAGTTTGGAAGTAAGAACACGCCCATTGTATAAGTGGGAATTGCTTGAGTTACTGCTTTGATGAGAATTTCTTTATCTGCATGGGATAATAATTTTTCCTTCCAACCCGAAATCTTGTTGGCAAGTCTCTCTTTCAATTGTCGGAAGGTATTACACTTTCCTTTACCCACCAATGACGGCAAGCCCAAATAAGTCTCTTGTTGTCGAATGATCTCCGCCCCAAATTGATTTTTAATGGTGTCTTGGATGGTTTGTGGAGTATTGTGGCTAAAGTAAAGTGCAATCTTTTCACGGTTCAATTGTTGGCCTGATGAACGTTCATATGTTTCCAAAATATCCTCAAGGGTGGAGCACTCTTCAATGGTAGCACGGCAGAAGATAATGTTGTCATCTGCAAAGAAAATGTGTGAAATTTTTGGGCCTCTTTGACATGCTACCACTCCATTTAATTGGCCACTCCTCGTTACTTTTTATATTAGAGCTGATAGTCCCTTTGTACAAAACAAAAACAGAAAAGGGGAAAGGGGGCCACCTTGACGAATGCCCCTAGTAGGGATAATATGCCCACGTGGGTGGCCATTAATTTTATGGAGTAAGTAACTGAACTAACACATCTCATCACAATTTTCACCCACATATCATGGAATCTCATTTCGTACATAATCTTTTCCAGGCAACCCATTCTACACAGTTAAAAGCTTTACTCATGTCAAGTTTTAGAGCCATTTTCCCCACTTTACCAGTTCTTTTATGTTTGATGTGATTCATTATTTCAAAAGCTACTAGGATATTATCTATTATGAGACGGTTTGACATAAAAGCACTCTGGTTTTCATTGATTATTTTTGGGAGAAAACGTTTCAACCGATTGGCTAAAACTTTCGAGGCTAATCTGGAGATCACATTAGAAAGGCGTATGGGCCGAAATTGGGTGATCATTTTGGGGTTTTTTTTTTTTTAATTTTTGGAATGAGTATGATAGGGGTTTCATTGAACTTTGGGGGGTTAATACCATGATTAAGAAAATCTAATACAGTTTTTGTAACACATTCACCAACCAAAGACCAAAAATGTTGATAAAAGAGTGGGGGCATAGCATCAAGGCCTGGAGATTTTTTTTGGTGCATTTGCTTTAAAGCTTTATGGACTTCATCAGCTCTGAATTCTTGCATCAAGAAATTGTTCATGTCCGTGGAAACAACAGGTTCAATAGCTTCAATCAATGTGGTTGTGTCTATTGGGCCATTTGAGCGAAACATGTTAGAGAAATACTCCACTGCGATTTGTTCAACCAGTAGTTCATTCTCTTGCCATTCCCCATTTGCATCACATAGGCCATGAATGGTGTTTCGTTGTTTGCGATTGGTAGCCTTTGTATGGAAAAAACTTGTGTTTCGGTCCCCCTCTGTGAGCCAAAAATTTCTAGAGTGTTACCTCCACATGGTGTTCTTAGCATCAAGCCAAACGTTCAAAGCACTACGTACCTCACTGATTTCAGTATCAGTTGCAAGCATACTAGGTAGCATTTCAAGCATTTGTAGTTTTTTCTGCAAGCTATCAATCTTGTGTCCCAAATGTCCAAATTCGGATTTGTTCCAGGCCATCAACCGTTCCTTGCAAGTATCAAGACAGTTAGCGATCGGATGTCCATTAGGCTTATATAATCCTTAGTACCTAGAATCTTGCACCACTTTTGCACAGCGCGGGTCCCGCAACCACATCTCTTCAAATCTAAAGATTTTCCTTGATGGTCGTCGATGGTGACATGTCCTTTTAAAGCGGAGAGACAGTATAGAGTGGTTTGAAGTTGACGATGAAAGATGATGGAGAACTGCCCCTTGAAAGAGTCGTTTCCATTCATTATTTGCAAGTGCTCTGTCCAGGCGAATGCGCAAGCGGCCCTTTGTTCTATAACTTTTGGACCAAGTGAATGAAGGACCAACGAAACCCAAGTCATGGAAGCCGCAATAGTTTATGACTTATTTGAATTGTTCCATCTGTCTGGCTGGGAGGGCACGGCCTCTCAATGTTTTAGTTTGGCTAATAATCTCATTGTAATCTCCAATACAAAGCCGAGGGAGTTGGTTGGATTGTCCAAGTGATTCAAGTAAGGTTCATGTTTCCTCACGCTTGCTTGTGTTTGGCTGTCCATAGAAGCTTGTCAGTCTCCATATTATTCTAGTATGAGTGCATGTAATATGAGCATCAATATGCCACTGTGAAAAACCTTGGATTGCTACCTTGGATTCTAGTTTCCATAGAAGCGCAAGACCGCCGCTCTGACCAATGCTAAAGACTGCCAATCCCTGCGTGTACCCGAGTTCTTGTTTTTTGTGATTCATCTCTTCCTGTGATAGCTTTGTCTTTATCAAAAAGACGAACTAAGGAGCTTCCTTGTGCAATGCTCTCTTTAGAGCATGAACTATGCGAGGGTTCCCAAGCCCTCGACAGTTCCAACTTATGGTACTCATTGGACCCGCTGGTGCTACGTAGTAGCCACCGTCGATCCTAGATGTATTGCAAACATTTTACTGAGGGACATAGTTTCATCTTCTATTCTTTGTTTCTTATTTGCATTCCAGCTTGTGTTAAGAGTAATTCCTCGTTTGGGCCCCAGGTGTGGTTTGTCTGTATCTTTGGAGTCTTTGGGCCTTTGGGCTTTGTTTTTTCTTTTCCACGTAGCAAGCTGTTGGGCTGTGATTGTTGGTGCAATAGTGTTAGGCCCATTTTGTGTTTTATCTTATTTTGTAGGAACTGATGGTGTCTCCACTTTTGCATGAGTGGTGATTGCAGTAAATTGAGAGGATGTCTCGGGATCCAACATCAATGCATCCGTTATAGTAGCAGTAGTGGGAGTTGATGCGTGGGCATCAGTTGAAGTCAACATCTGCTCTTGCGGACTTGTTGGCGTAACCTGAGCAATCTCATTAATTTGTGATTTAAGGTGATCATGGGCATTTAATGTTTCTGCATATGTCGGGGTATGTCGGGTAGCATTAATTGCTGAGGTACTTGGGCTGTTCTATGGTTTAGTGAGGTTGGTAGTGGGGCCACCGGTGGTGGTTGTTGTTGTGGTAGCTCGATGGTCCGGCATTGATGGAGCAACGTCAGGGCGTTGCTGAGGTCGCTTTTGGCTGGCTTTTAGCCATACCTCGTACGGTTGATTTCCTTCCTTAGAGTGCCTTTGTTGCATATCCAGAGCTTGCAGTCTTTTTCATCGTGGTTTAGCAAACCGCACCAATAGCAGAATATCGGCATACGCTCATATCAGAATGAAACCCACTGGGGTGATGATTCCCCCACATCCACTTTTATGCCGTGGCACAGAGGCTGACCCATGTCGATGTTTATACGCACACGTAGATACCTACCTCGACAGTCGCTTGTCGGAGAAGTGTCCATCTGTTCAACAAGGCCCACCGAGTTGCCTATAGCCTCTGCGTTCTCCCTATTCATGTGTTGGATTGGGAGGTCGTGCATTTGAACCCAAAAGCTTGCTCGATCAAACCTTGCATGCTTGACTGCCTCATTTTACTCTAACTTGTACAAGCCAAGAAGATATTTGTCGAAAGACCATGGACCACGCATCAGAATGTGGTCCAGGTCATATTCCTCATCGAACAAGACCAATACCATATTAGAGCCAAGATCCCGAATGTCAAAACTTTTCTCAGTCTTCCACATGCTTTTAAGTGTGCGTAACACAGCTTCCATATTGATTCTTCTCTTTGTAAAGAACTTTGCCACCAAAACCTTGCCATTACCTGTAATTGTGGGAGTGAGAGTAACGGTTTGGTTTAGCAATAGGTGGTCCCATTTACTTGTGATATCATCCATGTCTGAGGGTGGAGAGAGTGTTTAGGAAGGAGAAGGGAAGATGGGTGAAGAAAGAAGTGGGTGGAGAGAATAAAGAAAGGTCCCACCAGAGGGGAAGGTGCCTATCCAAAGATAGGAAGATATTTTCATTGCTCTAGGAATTCCAGAGAAAACCCATAGGAGAAAAAAAAAAGAAAGCTAAATCTTAATAAATGACAAGTTATGTACTGAATGATAAATAAATATGATGTACCCAATAATTTTCTTCATTATTATCTTCATCAATATCATAATTGGTGAGTATAAATATTATGAAATAAAACATGAGGATTTCATTTGCTTTCAATTTTTTTTTAAAAAACAAACACACATATACACACAAGGAAGAGAGAAAGATGTTCTAATAAAAAGGCACATCACAATTCTACTCAAAAGCCATGATAACTTTTAAGCGAGGGTGAGGCAAGTTATATGATGCAATTCATTTTTAAATCTATCTGTTACTACCTTTTTTTTTTTGAAAGCCTATCTGTTACTAGCTTATGTTGTATAATAAGTAGTTTCTTTTTACTTTTAATAGTTTTTATCACTTGTAACGGAAAGTTAGTTAGTTGATAGGTTGTTTATGACAAGTGCAATAGCCTATTAATTAGTTAGAGAAGTTAGTTACACTTTGGCCAATCACATACGGCCATATGGTGGGTTCTTGTAACTAACTTAGCAGTTTGCTTATGTAACTATAAATAAGCAAGGCTGCCCTCATTGTAACTAGTTGAATTTGAATCCAAGAAATTTATCTATGAGGGTATTATTCCAAGAGTGTGTCTCTTCAAGAGCTAGTTCATTTTTTTGTTTTCTCTAAGCAACTTAGCTTTCTAAAACATCTTTCCTTTTCACCATTTTTCCTCCATCATAATTTGTTATCAGAGCTTGAGATCCTTAGGATTTGAGTTAGCTTGCAATATGTTTCATCGCTTTCTGTCATCAAGAACCTATCAAGATCCTATCTTGATTTCATTTTTCTTATCCTCTACTAGTAAGCCTAAGAATTTATGAAGATGGCACCGATAATTTATAATAGAAGGAACAAGAAAGGTTCTATAGCACATGAACCTAAGGTGCAGGTTCATCCTAGGCAGTAGTTGCAACTACACCAAGAAGGAGAATCTCAAGTGACATTGGAGCAAATTGTGGAGCTACTAAGGGGGTAGTTTGCTGCCTTAACTGAGGAAGTGAGAAGAAATCGGTGTTATCATCCTAGAAATGATGATGAACCTGCTGAAGATGCTGAAATTGACAGTCATAGCAACTTTAGTAACCCAATTGGTCAGCCTAAAGGAGGTGTTCCAGGGCAAGTGCCTAGTCCTCCAAGAAAGTAAAATTGATCTCTATCAATGATGCAAGATGAGGTGCTCCAATCCAGGATTGACGAAAGATGAAGCAGAAAATGAGAAACCAGTTTATGCCTTTTAATTATATGCAGTCCTTGTACAAACAATTGGATAATTTGAAGCAACATGGCAGTGTGGAAGAGCATACAGGGGCATTTTATCAGCTGGTAGCTCGAGTAGACCTAAATGAGAGTGAAGAACAAGTGGTTGCAAGATTCTTGAGTGGTCTTAAACCATAAATTCAAGATGCCTTATCTATGCACCAATAGGGGTCTGTTTCTAAAGCTTACAATAGAGCCTTGATGTTCGAGAAGCAACTTGCAAGAAAAGCTTTCGTGTAGTTCCAAGCTTATGGTGGTAGCAGAAGTACCCAAGTCAGCACTCAAGGAAGGCCAACTACTAGCAATGCATAGCCTTTCAAGATTGATAGTGTAGGTTTTCCTTTATCTTCTGGTGTAGCCAAATCAGTCCCTAAAGCAACATAAAGTTTTTTACATTTAAGTGCTAAAAGTGTGGAGAAGCTAGGCACAAGGCCACAGATTGCAAGAAAGGGAGAGTTAATGGTCAAGGCAAGGGTAAAGCATTGATAATTGAAGGTTGTAAAGACCAAAAAGATGAAGAATTTCCAATATATGAAGAAGAAGAAAAAATGTATGATAGTGTATTGATAATTGAAGACAATAGAGGAAGGGAATGCATTCAAGAACCCGTATATAATCAATACGTGGAAGAAGAAGTAGATGCTCATATAGACATATCTTGAAAAAAAATAGGTTAAAAGAATTGAGTATGCGGCATAAGTGCAAGGTTAGCGTCAATGAAAGTGTGGGATGCATTAAGTGTAAAGACCTCTGGAGACTAGGCACAAAGCACAAGCATATGCTGATTTTATGTAAAGCGCACATTCTTTAAAACAATGAAGTAAATTTGAAAACAATTATCAATAGGTAACATGACAATCAAGTGATCAACTAATCATATAAAATTTAAACATGACATTTTATATAATTCTCTTGTGCTTTAAAAACATAAACTTATGATATTTGATAGCCATAATCAAAATATATTGCATGGTTGAATCATATATGCCCAAAAGGCAAACAACAAAAAGCACTAGAATAGCAAGCAGTGACTTCTATGAATATAACATAAGCAATGCAATTTAATGCAATCCTAAACCCTAAACCCTAATACACCCAAAGGGCAAATAACAAAAAGCACTAGAATGGTAAATAGTGACTTTTATGAATAACATAACCAACACAATGTAATCTTAAGCATAAAACATGATCATTGAGATCACAAATGTGTAACCTTCATCATCTTCCTCATCTACTTCATCTAAATTAATTGTCTCTCTCCCTCATTAGGACTTAGCATGCGTTTGGAAAGCAATGAAAAATTAAAATTATTTCACTATTCAGCTTATTTTTGATACTATTTATAGGTCCCACTGCACTTTTTGGTACTATTCATAGGTCTCACTATACTATTTCAACTAATTTTTACCTTTATTTACAGTATTTTCAACAATAAATTTTTAATTTCAGCAAAATAAGTGGTATCTAAATAAACCCTTAAGATTTGTGAACTAGATCTTAAATCCATTGTCCTTCCTAGTGACCTCAATTTTGATCTCATGTTGAAAATTTCTTCTCCAGCTCCAGCAACATTACACCACTTCAAGTAATAATTATCAAATGCAAGATCATTGTCAGCACATTCGTTGGGTTATCTTTCTTCCATTCTCCTAGTCAACCCTCATTGTTATCATCTATAACTTTCAAAGATATTGGACTGTGTGCTCCTTTTATTTTTTCCCTACTTCTAGAATTAATTTATAACTAGTCGCTAACCCGTGCGATGCACGGGATAATTAAATAAAAGGACAATTAACCAACATCACGTTAAGGTAAAAGAATTAGTGAGAGACTGATTTGCCTACCAAGAATTTAAAAGAAAAAAAGATTGATATAATAAAATCTAAGAAATTTAGAAATAGAAAATTGGGTTAATAATATGCATATTATAGACATTTTGCTAGTTAGCGTTTAAAAAAAAAAATAGATCTGTTATAATTAAATAAAATACAATGTGAATAAATATTTAACTTCTATGCTTTTCATTAGTTTAGAAGTGTTGTCTAACGTAGAATGTTATTAAGTTGTAAGAAATATTTTTATAAAATGTCAATACCATATATATATGCTTATATTGTCAATGTCTCACTGCAGGTACATAGTTACTGAAACCTACAAAGTAATTTACAATTCTTAAATTAATAAAACAAAATTCCCAAAAGTTATATATATACACACACTCAAAACTGATATAAACTACAAAGATAAAAACAAATCTTATTTAGTCATATTAATAACAATATAAACAATTCAAAACATGGAACATTATCAAATTTATAACATATAATTCCATTATCTTTTACGTTGAATTCAAACAAATAATTAATTGAAATTAATCCAAACAAATAATTAATCAATCAAAAATCAAAACTTTAATTAAGAAAACAAAAAATCACATGAACCCAAAATAAAAATTCTCAATAAAGAAAAAACATATAAGGTTAAGAATTAAGATCAACCTACTAAGACGCAAATACCAAAAACCCCAAAACTTAAACCTTCCAAATTTTATAGAATCCCTAAATTCTACTTCAAAACCAAACAAAACCCTTCAAATTCAAAAAATTCATATATAATATACCAAATAAAAATTTACCACACCTTGGGTTGGAAGACATAGGTTGCAGCTTTGATTTTTCTCCAAAAAATAGAGATGCTTCATCTGCTGTATACAATATAAAATAATTATTAGAAATTTCAACACAAAAACCAAACCCACAAAAACACTATCAAAATATAGAGATTAACCCAAATACTTAGAAGAAAATAAATTCTAAACATAACAAACAATAAGATAGAATGAAAATTTCGGCATACATGAAAACAAATAAAAAAGACAAAACCTACGTTTTTTTTTTTTTTTTAGTTGAGTCTCTCTCCTTCTTATTTTTTTAATTTTAAAGTGAAGTTAAGTTTAGGGTTTTGAGATGGTAATTGCTAGGGTTTTAAGGAGAGAAGAGAGAGTCCGACCAGGAATCTAAATAATATAAACAATTCAAAACATGGAACATTATCAAATTTATAATACCTAATTCCATTATCTTTTACGTTGAATCTAAACAAATAATTAATTGAAATTAATCCAAACAAATAATTAATCAACCAAAAATCAAAACTTTAATAAAAAAACAAAAAATCACATGAACCCAAATAAAAATTCTCAATAAAGCAAGAACATATAAAAATTTACCACACCTTGGGCTAGAAGACATAGGTTGCAGTTTTGATTTTTCTCCAAAAAATAGTGATGCTTCATCTGCCATATACAATATAAAATAATTATTAGAGATTAACCCAAATACTTATAAGAAAATCAATTCTAAACATAATAAAACAATAAGATAGAATGAAAATTTCAGGCACATATGAAAGCAAATAAAAAAAGACAAAACCTACGTTTTTTTTTTTTTTTTTTTTTTTTACGTGAGTCTCTCTCCTTCTTATTTTTTTAATCTTAAAGTAAAATTGAGTTTAGGGTTTTGAGATGGTAATTGCTAGGGTTTTAAGGAGAGAAGAGATTTTGGTATTTTTATGCAAAAAACGTTATTTTAGGTCTAAGTGATTTATTTCCTTGTTTTTAGGCTCTTTTAATGTTTTTTTAGGTCAAATTTGGTTCCTATTATGGTTAGGTATTAATTAGGGCTTATTTTAGAATATATTTTCTTGTCCATCAAGTTTTATGGAGCCTTTAAATAGGCCTCCAAGTTTGTATACGTTTTTCAATATTATTGTTATAAGATATAAAACCTAAAATAAAAAGAATAAAAAATAAAAAGAAAAAGAAAATAGTGATGATGTGGAAAATTGTGAGAGTTTCAAAAGTTTCGGTTTTATATATATATATAGATGAGGTGTGGGCCAATGTGTATCACAACATAAGATTGGTATTTATATAACAAATCAAGGGCTCACATAAATAGTATTCAGATATAATGCATTTAATTGGTTATTTATCTTTACAAAAAAAAAAAAAAAAAAAAAAAAAGGAAGCACAAAATGTCTGATGAGTCCTTGCCATGTCAGGACTTCCAAACCCAGTCACATATATATCCATCGACATTGTATCTGTTTCCAAATAAAAAACTTAAAAGACGAATCTAATACACACACATACACAATCTGCAGACCAATACGTAAAAATACCCAATTACTGATATTGTTATCCACACACACACCACAAAAACACATGAAATCTTGTAAATAATACCGGTAATCACAAACGATAGTTGACATTGATGCATAAGCTTGTGCACACAATTAAAGAACATAGATGCACAAACTTCAAACTTCAAAAGAGCATGGCTTAAATCCAATAGTTAAAATTAATAAAAAGACTATCTCACTCTGAATTTTATTGTACATGATTTTTCAGGCACCAACACACTTCCAAAGAAAAAAATTAAAACCCAGTAGTTAAAAGCAAAAGAAAACAAGTACAAAAGCTTTGAATTGTTGGAGGACAAAGAACTGAAAGAAGAGTGATAGATAGTATAATAACTCAGAGGAATAAAAGTGAAAGTGTAATTAGGACTGACATGTCTTTAACAGCAAAGGTGAGTGCATTCAAAGGAAGCTCATGGGCTGATGGGCTTGGTTGTAGAACGAACTTCTCCATGAATGCACCATAGTCTGAATCTCTCTCTCTCTCTCTCTCTCTCTCTCTCATCCTTTTAAAATGGTGAATGTTGCTTAGTAATGTGAACATGCATGCTCTTTTCATTTCAAAAAAACTTATATTACTTCTATAAATATATATAAAGCTTAATGAGATTTTCCCAACAACACCACTGCCACAGAATACAGCAAACAGACTTGCATATAACTATCCTTGTTACAATAAGCAAATAATAACTTATGCTCAGAAATTGGAATGTTAAAGACTATAATATATATAGGCAAATGTTAACAAGCACTGCATAAGTGCTTGTTAAGATTGTACAAAAGTGAGTCTCATTTAATAAAAAATATTAAATCAATAAATGAAAATGACATAAAACTAGTCCTTTTGGTTATTTTAATATTTTTTCTCTCCACAAAGTTAACACAACTCATATATATATATATATATATATATAGACCAAAGTTGGAATGGCATCGAAGTTGAACATCACTGTCACGTTGTTCCTTGAGCTCACTGATCTTGTTGAACCCAAATGCCAATGTGTTAAGTTAAGTTTGTACTACAAAAGCCTGCTCTAGGTCCAGTCCTATACAACCCTGGTTCAATGACTCTTTAATCTAACGGGTGAGAAGTGTGTATCAAAGGACACATGGCAAGTTGAGAAAGAAGATTGGATGTGGTGGAAGAAGCAAAGGATAAAATTGAGGACTCATTTGGTAATGTTATTCTAATAGCGTTATTTACGTGTTGTAAAAATGCGTATGGATAAAAAAATATTTTAAAAATATATATTATGTTATTTAAGTAATGAAAACCGTTAAGCAACCAAATAGCCTTAGATATTTATCGAAGTGCATATGTTAAACAGTTTTCGCACATGCAACTTCCGTGAAATCCCCAAAGAAAAGCTAAATGATACTATTTCGTACGGTGCCATTCTGTGGTGCCCATCATAAGGTAACAAAGACCATACCTATCTTCGTTGAGAGAAAAGAATTAAAGAAAAGAACAAATACCATGCTGCTAAGCTATCATACCATATGAAGCCAAATTGACTATGATAAATAGATGGTCTCCATTATAGCAAATCAAGTTGTGACCCTAGGCCCCAAGCTTTCTAATGGCAAGAGAATTTATATTGGACAAAATTTATGTACAATATTTCTTTTTTTTTTTAGAGATAATTACAATATGCTACTAACCCCACAGCTCGAACATTTCCCCCCAAACTCTCAAGCACTCTCTGCATGGGGAGGTGCCAATTTAATTACAAGGCCTTTGGCATGTACAATATTTTAAGTGTGGTTCTTTAGGGTTTTTTTTTTTTTTTTTTTTTTAAGATTTTGATATGTAGCCACTTAATTAAAAAATACTCTTTCATCTCATGAGATAAAAGCCACATGACAAAATCTAAAAAGAGAAACTTAAAAAATAGCACCTAAATACTATTCCTAATTCTTACCCATTTATATTCTAATTTGGTTTCACATGAGGATGGTAAGTCATAAATTCAACCAAAAAAAAAAAAAACAAAGTTTAAACACTATTAGTATTCATTTTTTTTTTTTGATAGCTTATTTTATTTGGGAAATGAAATACATGTTTTGATGACTTAACAAGTGGTGTATATCTATAGGAGCTAACTTTTAGATACACAACATTGGCTTTTAAACGCACACAAACACTTTTCTTATCCGGATGTGAGATAAATATCCTCTTTTTTTTTATGGTCTATTTTAGAGGAGAAATGAAGAAAGGAAAAATGTGTTTTGAAAACTTACAAGTAATGTATAAATTTTATAAAAAATATTACTTAAAATTTTTAGGTATGATATCTACTATTTGTAAGTGTTTAAATTTTTATCTTTTTTTAAATAAAAATTAATAAATTAAATTCTTAGATTAAAACATTTGAAATAAATGATTATGATCATAGTGAGTAACATAATCAAGATGTAGCATAGAAGAATGTTGTATAGATTTACATTGGATGTGTAAGTTAAAATATAAATAGTGAAAGTAAATTTTGTTTAAAAGATTGTTAATGGCTAATGGGTGACTATGCACATTCCATTTAATGGAGCTCTCTTGTTAAATCAAAATATGACCAAGTCTAGTCATTTATTTCATAGGCATTTCAAATCGGAATGAAGTGCAAGCTAAATCTTTAATTATATGTGCATTTTACATTAATGTAAAATCAATAGGATCCATTTGTTAATGGATTTTGACATTTTGTAATTGGTGATCATGGATGAGTTGCTAGCATTTTTCTTAATTGAATAGGTTTTTTCGATGTGCAAGTTAAATTATTACTAAAAAAAGAAGTTAGATTTTGTTTAAGAAGTGTCAAAAACTAACGGTTGACAACATACAATTCATATTTAATTGACTTGCATTTTATTTCAAACTGGAATAAGACCAAGTTTAGTCTCTTTTTTTTTTTTTCTTTCTTTCTTTTTTGTATATATTTTCAAATTTTACGCAAGCTAAATAAGTCCTCTATTAACAAGGATGCACAATTAATTAGATTCCTTTTGTTAACGGATTGACATCTACTTTTTGAATAAATAAATGGATTGATATCTAGCGATTAGTTTAGGCCTTAAGTCTGACATCACTTGTAGCCAAAAAAAAAAAGACATCTACTAATTAATGAATGAGGATGACTCGTAACCATTGTTAGTAATTGTCTTTATTCAATGGTTGTTATAATGCACTTCATAATATATGTTTTTTTTTTTTTTTTTTTTTTTTTTTAATTTTTTTTTTTTTATAATCAAAGGATTTGGTACTTATATATATATATATATATATATATATATATATATATTGGGCCGGCCAGGAGTTCTCTTGTTCAAGCCATTGCTTAAACCGCTTTTAAGGTTTTTAAAACTTTTAAAGTTTTTATTCTTTTCTCGTCAGCCGTCGCCCCCCCCCCCCCCCCCCCCCTTTTTTTTTCACCGTTTATCCTTCCCCACACTCTTTAAAAAATAAAAAATAAATAAAAAAAACCTCAATTTCTCCATCATCCCCAAAAATCTCACTACAAATTCCCCAGAAAAACCCCAGAAAAACTTTCCCAGCAAAAATCAAGAGCGGAGGAGAAAAAACCAGAAAATCAAGAGCAGAGGAACAAAAACCAGAAAATCCAGCCAACTCAAGGGTAAATCCAAAATCCCTCTACATTTCTCTTTTCTTTTTTGGTTCCTGTTTCTTAAATTACATCACAAATCACCCGCTTTGTTTAAAGAATTTCGATAGGCATGAGGCTGCTGTTTGGCACTTCGGCTAAGTGATCCGACCCGTAAAAATTTGAACCATTGCTCAGTCGGCCCCCATAGTTCTAAGACCCAACCCACTAAGCTCTTATCTTAATTCGAAATGTTCCTTTTGATTTTTGGGTGAGTTGTGTACAACAGAATACAACGAATAGATCATACTTTCAACTTTGTACTTTCTAGTTACCAGAAAATAATTTCTTCCTAAAATATTATATATATATATATATATATATTTAATTTTCTTCCTCTATTAGTCTAAAATCTAAACAAAAAAGCTCAATCCTTCATCCAAGACCAAACAATTTCTCATCTTTGTGTTTGTTGATCATTCATTTTCCTCTCCAGGAAATTAAAGGAAGAAAAACAATGTTTACAACTAATGAAGTACTGCCTGAAGACCTGGTTATACAAATTTTGCTATTGTTGCCGGTGGTGTCTTTATTGCGATTCAAGTGTGTCTGCAAATCATGGTGTGCTCTCATTAATGGCCAAAACTTCATCAATAAGCACCTTCTCCACAACCAGACCACCTCTAACAAGAACAGGAACGCAGGTTTCCTCCTTATCCAACGCCAAAAATCTTCCAATGATCATGTTTTCTCCAAGCTTCAATATGAATCTCTTGAAATATTGTCAACACAAGCTGTTCCTTCACCGTATTTTGGTATTCCTAAGCATATAGAAATTAACATAGTGAGCTCAATTAATGGTCTTGTTTGTCTAGATCTTCATGCTGGAAACACAGATATTGTTCTATGGAATCCAGCAACAAATGAAACAAAAGTTGTTCCCAAGTCCGGTATATCCTACCCCCAAGGTAGAGCCTTAACTAGAGATGTTGGGTTTGGTTTCGACTTCAAAACTAATGACTACAAGGTGGTCAAACTGTTAGAAATCTTTGACCCAGATCCTGAATTGTGTTTCTATGATTTAAATTTTTTTTATGCAGCTGAGGTATATTGCTTAAGTACTGGTTCATGGAGAACAGTTAGTACTTCTGGGCCCAGTAATTTTATAAACTGTAATTATTATAGGACATACAGGAAAGGGATGTTTTCTTGGAGTGCAAGAATTGGTGATTATCCTAATTTCTTTCCAGGCATTTTATCATTTGATATGAGCAATGAGGTATTCCTAACAACAACATTACCAGATGGCGATTTGGAGAATCCCAATGGTACTTGGAGAATTTTTTTTGTGCTTAATGAATTGGTTTCTCTAGTTACTTTTGGTAAAGATAGAGAACAATTGGAGAATTGTTTTTATATTTGGTCACTGCTTGAATTTGGTGTAAAGGAGTCTTGGACTAAGCTATTCACTATTGGACCTCTTATGGGAATTGAAAAGCCACTAGGATTTTGGAAGAATGAAAGCTTGTTTTTGAGAAATAATGAGGGGCAATTGCTCTTGTATGATCCCTCGGCCCAAAAAATTACTAATCTTCAAGTTGATGGACGACCGATGCAGATGATTACTTATGTTGAGAGCCTAATTTCTCTCAAAGGAGGAAATGATCTTGAGGAACAAGGCAATTCATAAAAATGATTTAATACTCATCTATATCTCAGCAATAAGTGTTCGCAAGCAACATCATGATTGTTTACTATATTTTTCTAATAAAGTGTTAATGTTTCCAAGTGATTTTTTTTTTTTTCTTCGGGAAGTGATGTATTTTTTGACTGATATTTTATATCCTTATTTTTATTGAAATAACCAATAGCCATAAGCAAAGGGAAAATAATTTTATGACTAAGATAGCATACATGAAAAAAGAGAGTTCTTGACAGAATTTTTTCTAATACAGTACTTTTCCAATTTATGCTGTCTCATCTCTCCCAAAAAACAATGTAATTATTCTACCTCATCACACAAATCATGATCCAGCAACCAAATCAAGGTATTTCTTTTTAACCTCCTATCCTTGTATGTCTCTAGTATTTTATAGTCTATCAAAAATCAAGAAATATTTAGCATCAAAATCATTTTTAAAAGAGGGAAAAGGGAAAGAAAAGAAAAGGAATTTGCACTTGAATCATTAATTAGTCTATTAAAAAAAAAAATCAAATAGGTGGCAAGCAAAACCACCAAAATGCACATGTTCAAAACACCTAAACACGCCATTTGAAAGCACAACCAAGAACAAAGGGGAAATAAAGTGATAAAAGAGGAAAATGTTAATGGTTTGAGGAAGTGTTTGTATCAAATTATAAAATAAAATAAAAAATAGAAAGCTACATCATATGCCAAGAGTTGAATATGAGGAATATGCGTGCTTTATTTAAGCAGCATTCTTCTCATATGCTTGTTCTTTTCATAAGATATCATATTATTATTTGTAATTTATTCATAATATAAATAGTTCCTTTTGAAGAAAAGTTGTATATAAATTTCAACAATAAAAGATTGGTGAATCTAATTTTTTATAAACTTATAAAAGAAATCATTTTATCTAAGTGGTTCAAATAATATAATTTCCACTATGATTTATTTATTAATTATTAAAATAGTTTTGTAAAGTTACAAACAATTTAGTCATAGACTCTTAGAATTTATTATATGAAAATGAATAATTTAATTAATTAACTCGAGAACAATTTTAAGCATGTTCAACTATAAAATAAGTCAAACTTAAATACGCAATCTACTTTGTTGATGATCTCGATCTCATCTAAACTCATGTTTGAAATAAGATGAAATAAATAATCCTAAATTTATAATACTTGGCAGGTTAATAACCTAACAAATTTTTGTTGATGGAATATAATACTTGTTATCTATCATATTTTTTTTTTTTGCCTTTTGTGTTAGTCTTTTTATTGTTATAAATTTAGCCAAACTAGTTAACTTTTTAAAAATAAGCTAATTTTTATTTTTTTGTTACAGGTTTAGCATAAAAGCTATTAATACTGCATTTATTTCGAAGTAAAATATTTTCAAATATTTTAATGTAAAATATTTTATTGAAAATATTTTCATTTTACAGTGTTTGGTTGTCTACATGAAAATGGAAAAAAAAAATGTAAAATGAAACAAATTTCTTAATCTCACAACCCATCAGATCCAAGGAACCACCACTAGATCAGTAAAAACCAACTCACCACCAATACACCACTAGATCAGTAAAAACCAACTCACCACCAATACATGAATCACTGGGGAATAGGTATGCTCTAATTACTTTCAATTTGTAAACAAATTTACCAAAACATCAGGCATAATAAAGATGACATAATAACCACTAGTAATTAGTCAGTTATCGACTTGGTACTTCCTCAAATTCTAAAATTAAGTGCACCATCTCACACTTCTTCATTGTCACTTGCAGATGGTCTACAATTGCTTCTCAGTTGCCAGGAAGAACAAATAACGTGATAAAAAAACCACTGGCACACCAACCTCAAAAAATGCTTGAAACAGAACTCAATAGCACAAGAAGAAAACCGCCCAAACCACCACCATAGTGGCTTGAACCCAACACCTGACCACTTATATCCACCTATTGGAGAGGAAAAAGAAAAAAAAGATGGCCAACCACCCACTGCAACCCATAACAGAGTCACAATCAGAACTCATTTCAGCTACCACCAAAACCCACAACTCAGCCACCACCAAGACTCACAAAACATCCCAGCCATCCACCACAACCCATAAACCCAGCCACCCATGATCTATAAACCATCCAAAAACCCAAATCGGTAAAGCCACGCAGCAATAAAGGGAAACAAAAAATAAAAATAAAAAGACCCAGAACTGAGATTAAAAGAATGAATCAACGACGGTGGAGGTGGCCAAGAAACAGTAGGGCCGACGCAGGATAACGGAAAGAATAAAGAAAAAAACTTAGGGAGGTGAATCAGTGGGTGGTGCTGATGGCGGTGGTGATGAGTGGCGCCGATGAGTGGATCGGTGGTCGGTGAATGGATCGGTGGAGGGAGAGATGACCGAGTGACTTTTGTAAAATATTTTACACTTGTTTTTAAGTGTAAAATATTTTAGAGGTGGTTGGCCTGATTTTTCACTTTAACTGGAAAATATTTTAGTGTGTACCATATTTTACATCAAAATAAACACAGTAAAATGTGTAAAATATTTTCTTGAAAATATTTTATTTCAAAATAAACAGAGTGTAATTGAAAACTATATATTTGATCTCATATTTAGTAAATAAGCTACTAAATTGCCAGTAGCTTTGTGTGGCAATGAGGTTGAGTCCATCTGCCACCTGTTTTTCACTTGCCCAATTGCCAGAGCTGTTTGGTACGAGTCTTGCTGGGGTTTCAGAACTGATTCTCAGAATGTACAAAGCAGTGGTGACATAATCAGGCTCATCCTTGCACCCCCTCCTTCCACCACCACCACAAACGTAGAAAGCTGGTATGTTTCTTCAGCTATGACCTTTGTGGTAGATGGAATATGGAATTTAAGAAACAAAGCTGTATTCCAAGGCGGGAAAGTTAATATCCGCGAAGCCTGCTTACGGATTCAAAGCAGAATCATAGAGTTCCGTTCTGTAATCTAGGTAGCCAACAAAATTCATTGCACACCTTCGTCCTAGTTTTGGAAGCCACCTTTGACTGGGTTCATCAAGCTAAATGTGGATGCTGCAACTGGACCATCAAGAACTGCACTAGCAGTAATAGCTAGGAACTCCCTCAGCGAGGTGATCAAAGTTTGGGCTAAACCTCACCATAGCTGCACCCCCATCCAAGCGGAAGCAAGTGCAATTCAATGGGCAGTCAACCTAGCCTCTTATGTAGGGTGGAAACAAGTAATCATCGAGAGCGATTCCAAGATGTGTATGGATTCACTGTCTGACAATCCTTCTGTGCCTAACTGGGCCATCAGCAATGATATTGCTAATATCCTAGACTCTGGTTCAGTTTTTCTTAGTTGCTCTTTTGTTTGGGTCTGTAGGTCTTGTAATTTTGCAGCACATAATGCTGCAAAATTTGCTTTGAATTCTGCATTACCTTTGTGTTTTAACAAGGAAAATCTACCTGAGGTTATCCTCTCTGCTTGTGTGGTAGATTCCCATGCTGTAGTATCTTCTTTTTCGTATGAATGACATTGAAGTTTTAGCAAAAAAAAGCCACTAAAAAACTACAAGATACCAAAAAGACATTTAACAATTTAAAAAATGGAAAAAACATTTTTTCCCTTTATGTTTGAAATGGTGCATAATTTCTCCCATAATCTTTGAAACCAAGCAATGTCCTTTACTGTTTTGGAAATGAGAAAAACCCCACTCTGTTACTCTCTTTTTTAAACTTACCAAAATATTTTATTTTCTAGAATATTCCTTCGTGAAATTTCTATAATATCCCAACTAATACCAAAACTCCAAAATACCCTCATAACCAAACGTGAGAAAACACAGTCTGCTAACTAAACTTATATACGTGATTTTGCAAAAATGATTTTAATTGAGAATCAAAAAATCCAATCCTACACTTAATTTTTTTTTTTTAATTTTAAAAAATCATATTAATGTGCTGCTTTAAAAAAATGGCAAGACCCACAACAGCGATACACAACCACAGTTAATTACCAGTCACTCCACTCTCAGGTGCTGCTCCTCTTCTCTCTTCTCTTTTTATCATTTTACTTGAAAATAAAAAGAACAACACTGTTATTCATCTATCCAAACAACACCGTAATTCCACTCTTAGTTGCATCAGCCGCCAAAAGCAGCTAAAAACAACACTAGTGTGAGTTGCCTCGTTTAAAAATTAAAATCTCAATCTCTTTGGACAAGTTTAGGATCACAAATGTTTTTCAAAATTTTTTGCCACAACTATGGTATGGGAGAGTATAATTAGTAAAAAAAAAAATGGTGAGTCTATGTGCAAGTGATGATTAACAACTCACAATCTACCATGTCAAAGTTGTGACAAAAATATTATAAAATAATTGTGGTCCTAAATTTACTAAATTTCTTTGGAGAAGTTAATCACCCATGAACACGTGGTCATGAGATTCTATAACATCATCTTGCCATAACAGCACCTACTGCATCTAGGATAATTATACCCAAGAACATTAATAATAATAATAATTATTATTATTATCATTATTATTATTATTATTATTATTATTATTATTCAAAATTACATGTGCAATTGTGTTTACTAGGGTTTGTTTATGGAAGTATTTTTGGGATTTTGTTATTAGTTAGGCTTTTTATACATTGCACAAAGGAATATTCTTAAAATGAAAAGATTCTAGTAAGTTTAATGGAGGGTACTAAAATGGGAGTATTTGCTCATTTCTAAAATATAGGAGAGGACATTATTTGGTTTCAAAATTATGAGAAAATTTGTGAATTACCTCTCAACCATAAAGAGGGGACAAATGCATTTTTTTCCTTTAAAAAAATATGAGATGCATTACTAGATTAATATGGTAGAGTAGTTGGGACAATGTTGTTTTCAATACTCCCAAAATAAAGAAGGCTAGTCACTAACTTTATTGATCCCACTCTTATTTTTTGTGAGAATCAAGGAGTGACCCTTTTTCTTAGGATTGTTAAAAAAAACCATATAGGATGAACTAATCAACTAGATTGGACCAAAAATCAAGCTTGGTTTGATTTTCTGATGGATTCGGTATGATTGGTCCTCAATTTTAAAATTCTTGGGTTTCTGTCCCGGTTCCAAATTTGCAAAAAAATAGAATGGAGTAGACTGACCAAGCTAAACCTATAAGTATATTATTATTATTATTATTTTTTTTTTTTGTATTTGATTTATATTTTTAAAAACCATAATAACCATATTTTTATCTTCTTAAAATAATTAATAAAATGCTAAGATTAAAACTGTTGTAATAAATGATTATTACCATAGAATAATACCATATCGATTCTAAATAGGATGTGTAAAAGTTAAAATATTAATAATGAAAGTAAATTTTGTTCAAAAGATTGTTAATGGCTAGTTGGTGACAATATGCACATTCCTTTGAATTGAGGTGTCTTGTTAAATCAAAATATGACCAAGTTTAGTCATTTATTTCGTAGGCATTTCAAATCAGAATGGAGTGCAAGCTAATTCTTTAGTCATATGCGCATTTTACATTATGTTAAAATCAATAGGATCCATTGATTAATAGATTTTGACACTTTGTAATTGGTGATCATGGATGAGTTGCTAATACTTTTCTTAATTGAATGGTTGTTTCGATGTGCAAGTTACATTAATACTAAAAATAGAAGTTAGAATTTGTTTAAGACTTAATGCCATTGTCAATAAACAATGTTGACATTGAAGAAATTCAATATACAGTAAAGAAAGAAGAAAAACAGAGAGTAAAAGAAGAGAGAGAGAGTTTAGAGGTTGAAGATGAATCAATTCACTATAAAATGATTTTACTTCCTTGAATACATTATCAGTGTAAGGACTCTCCTATTTATACATAAAGATTGAATAGCTTAAGCTCTGGATCAATTCCATAATTTCTGGAACTGCTTCCGTGAATTCTGGAACTGAATAACGGCCTCTCTAACTGACTTTCCCTCCAATGGTAACTGCTGTTTGAACACACAGCCACACGACACCGTTTCTGTGTTGATGGATAATATCCCTTAGCTTAAGTCCAAAACGGTGTGCTTCACAGATTAGTAAAACTGTGCGTATTGACTTAAGGTGTAAATGAAACGGTGCGTGTTGAGTCTTCATTGCTGTGTTGAGATTGTTCTTCAACATCCCCCTTCAAACGAATGGGGGAAGAATCCACCAGAAGTTTGGAACGGATAAGTAGAAATGGAGGAGCAGATAAAGGTTTGGTAAACACATCTGCGAAATTATCTTTGCCTGAGATAAAACCAACACAGAGATCTTTACGAAGAACCTTTTCTCGTATGAAGTGATAGTCAACTTCCAAATGTTTGGTTCTGGAGTGAAATACTGGGTTTGCAGAGAGAGCAATAGCAGAAATATTATCACACCAGATAACAGGGACATAAGGGAGAAAGAGCTTGAGTTCCTTGAAGAGAATACGAAGCCAAGAAAGCTCAGCTGCAGAAGTGGCCAAGGCCCTGTACTCAGCTTCTGTAGACGAGCGAGATACAGTGGTTTGCTTCTTCGCAGACCATGAAATAGGATTAGGACCAAGAAAGACCAATAAGCCAGTAGTGGAGCGTCTATCAGTAGGGTCCCCTGCCCAATCTGCATCAGAGAAGGCAGTGAGGGTCAATGGACCTGGGGAGAAACAAATGCCATGATGCAATGTGCCCCTAACATATCGCAGAACTCGTTTAGCAGCCTCCAAATGTATAGAAGTAGGCTTGCTCATAAACTGGCAAAGTTGTTGAACACTGAATGCAAGGTCAGGTCTGGTGAAAGTGAGATATTGGAGAGCACCCACGAGACTTCTATACTCAGTGGGATCAGACAAAGCCACACCAGTGTGAGGGACCAAACGTGTGGCTGGGCAGCAAGGAGTCTTGACAGGTTTAGAATTGGACATATTGAACCTGTGCAAGATATCAGAAGCATATTTGGACTGAGTGAGAGTGATGCCAAACTTAGTGGGAGAAATCTGAATGCCCAAGAAGTAGCTTAAGGGTCCTAAATCCTTAAGCTCAAATACTTGACTGAGAGCAGTAATGAAAGAGGAAATATAGGCAGAATTGTTGCCTGTGACAATGATGTCATCCACATAGAGTAACAGATAGATGATAGTGTCAGAAGAATGAAAAATGAAGAGGGAGCTGTCAGCCATGGAAGCAGTGAACCCCAAATGAAGAAGATGAAATGTGAACCTCTCAAACCAAGCTCTAGGAGCTTGTTTGAGACCATACAAGGATTTATGAAGCTTGCACACATGAGAAGGATGATGAGAGTCCACATAACCAGGAGGCTGAGTCATATAAACATCCTCTTGAAGAATTCCATGTAAAAAGGCATTAGATACATCAAGTTGCCTCAAACTCCAACCACAGCTCACTGCAATAGCCAGAATCAGTCTTACTGTTGCAGGTTTAATAACAGGACTAAATGTCTCATGATAATCAATCCCAGCTTGCTGATGAAACCCTTTGGCGACCAATCTGGCTTTATATCTTGAAATGGAGCCATCACTGTTCAATTTGAGTTTGAATACCCACTTGCAGCCAACAAGATTAACATTTGGAGGGGCTGGTACTAAGGACCAAGTTTGCTGCCTTTGCAAAGCCATGAACTCAGCATCCATAGCTTCACACCACTTGGGATATTGAGAAGCAATTTTGTAGGTTGGGGGCTCAGTAAAGGAGTAATCCATGACAGCCTTGTAGCATAACTTGGTATTAGGTTTAGAGATACCACTTTTAGATCTGGTCTGCATAGCATGCTGGTTAATGGGCACAGAGGGCACAGGCTGTAAAACTGAGATAGAAGTAGGAGCAGTAGCTGAGGGAGGAAGTGCAGCAGTAGCATTCTCAGGAGCATCAGAGGAGTGTGAAGCCAAATCAGAATACTGTGGACTAGGAACAAGAGGGTCAGGTTGGAAACTAGTGACAGGGAGTTGGGAGTGAGTAGTAGTTGAGGGAGAGACATGTGTGGAAGGTGGGGTGGATAAACTGGTAGAGACAGGATGTGGACCTAGAATAGAGGAGTGATTTGTAGAGTGGAGAAACAATTGATTGGACAGCCAATTGAGATCAGGAAAGACAGGTGATGAAGGAGTTGATGACTGAGAAGTAGTATTGGAAGAAAATGGAAATTTAGATTCATCAAAAATAACATGTCTTGAGGTATATAGATGTTTGGATTCAAGGTCAAGGCACAGATAACCCTTTGTACCTACTGGATAACCAAGAAATATACATTCTTTGGTTCTAGGAGCAAGTTTGTGAGGAGTGTAAGACCTAAGATTAGGATAGCAAGCACACCCAAATACTTTTAATTGAGAGATATCAGGTTGAGAGGCATAAAGGATAGACCAAGGGGAAAGAAAGTGAAGCACAGAAGTGGGCATCAAATTGATTAAGGTGACTGCAGTAAGGACAGCATAAGACCAGTAGGAAGAAGGCATTTTGGCTTGAGATAAAATGGTAATGGAGGTTTCAATGATGTGTCTATGTTTCCTCTCAACCAATCCATTCTGTTGGGGAGTGTAGGGGCAAGAAAGATGATGAAGAATACCATTTTGTAAAAGATAATTCTTGAATTCAGTAGAGGTGTATTCACCACCTCCATCTGATCTAAAGATTTTAAGTTTAGCAGAGAATTGATTTTCAATCATGGCTTTAAAATGAACAAACTTGGTAAAAACTTCTGATTTGGATTTAAGCAAATAAATCCAGGTAAACCGTGTGTAATGATCAATGAACAACACATAGTATTTGAAGCCATTAACTGAACACATTGGAGCAGGCCCCCACAGATCAGAATGAACAAGTTCAAAAGGATAAGATGCAGTAAATTGAGAAGTAGGAAAGGGTAAATTGTGCATCTTTCCATACAAACAATGAGTACAAGAGTTTTCTACAGCAGTACACTTATTGGAATTAAAATTGGCATTTGGAAACAAGTGATGGAGAACTTGATCAGAAGGATGACCAAGCCTCGAGTGCCAAAGAGTTTTATTGAAAACAGAATTACTAGACACCCTATTACAAGATTTGGAAGACAAAGAGAGTTGTGAGAGTTGTGCAGCCTTGTGAGGGTAGATTGGATACACACCATCCTCACTCCTGCCTTGGTAAAGTATTTTCCCCGTGGCCAAAGCCTGAATTGAAATAATGTTTTCATCAAAATAACAGAAACACTTGTTGTCATGACAAATTTTATGGACGGAGGCAAGATTGGATGCAATGGAAGGGACTCTAAGAACATTGTTTAGATGAAGAGTGGATTGAGATAGAGGAAGAGAAGCATTACCTAAGTGTGTGATAGGAAGGTTCTGTCCATTGCCCACAGTAATCTGATCTTGACCATGGTAAGGTTTGGGAAAGCTAAGATGGTTCAGACTTGATGTCACATGATCTGTAGCAGCACTATCAGCAAGCCAAGGTTGATCTTGAGTGACATAGGCATTTGATGCAGTAGCCATTGCTGCAAGCTTTGTAGGAGGGTGCTTTCCCTGGTAAGCATAGTCCATCCTGTGGTAGCAATCAAGTGCTGAGTGACCAACCTTCCAACAAATCTGACATGTTGGTCTTTCTGATCTTCCTCCATTAGAATTATTCTGAGGTTGCTGAAATTGATTGAATTGATTGAATTGAGAGGATTGTTGAAATGAGCCTCTTCCTCCTCTGCCGCCTCTGTTATTGTAGTTATTATAGTTGTTTCTTCCCCTTCCTCTATTGGAAGATGAATTAAATCCATTGTTGTTCAGCTTTGGAGTAGCTGTTGCTGCCATAGCAAACATTGTGTCCTTTACCTCAGAACCTTCATTAAGAGACTCTTCTTCTGCATTGAGCATAGTGGAGAGTTCATCGAAACTCAAAAGAGTACTCCTGGTTCTTATAGCTGATCTGAAGGCATGAAATTCCTTAGGAAGTCCTTTGAGAGTAATGTGGAGCAATTCTTCATCATCCACAATTACTCCCACAGCTAGCAACTTATCCCTAACCACCTTGATTTTCTGTAGATACAGATCCACAGACTCAACTCCTTTCTTGAGATTGTGAAGCTCACCTTTAAGGTTCATGACGTGTGACCTTGAAATGGAGGAGAATCTATTCTCCAAGACCTTCCAAACTTCTAAGGCAGATGAGCACCCTACAGTGAGTGCTAGAATGGAAGGAGTCAAGGTTGAGCTCACGAATGTTAACAAAGCTTTTTCTTTTGATTTCCATATCAAGTAATCTGGATTCACCACAGCAGTAATTGAACCAGAAGAGTCTTTGAGGAATTTTTCTGGATTCAGCTGTGGTTCTTCAATCAACTCATACAGAGAGTAGGTCTCGAGCACCATAGTAATTTGGTGTTTCCAAACTATATAGTTCGTATTATCCAACTTTATGGTCATCATATTGGCCATATTGGAGAGCAGAAGAATAGGTTGATTGAGTATATTCGATGAAGAATTGGAAGTTGATGAAGAAGCCATTGTTGAATTTTCAACAAGCTCTGATACCATGAAGAAATTCAATATACAGTAAAGAAAGAAGAAAAACAGAGAGTAAAAGAAGAGAGAGAGAGTTTAGAGGTTGAAGATGAATCAATTCACTATAAAATGATTTTACTTCCTTGAATACATTATCAGTGTAAGGACTCTCCTATTTATACATAAAGATTGAATAGCTTAAGCTCTGGATCAATTCCATAATTTCTGGAACTGCTTCCGTGAATTCTGGAACTGAATAACGGCCTCTCTAACTGACTTTCCCTCCAATGGTAACTGCTGTTTGAACACACAGCCACACGACACCGTTTCTGTGTTGATGGATAATATCCCTTAGCTTAAGTCCAAAACGGTGTGCTTCACAGATTAGTAAAACTGTGCGTATTGACTTAAGGTGTAAATGAAACGGTGCGTGTTGAGTCTTCATTGCTGTGTTGAGATTGTTCTTCAACAGACATCAATCATATTATGTTCTTGCTTGGCATGATGTATATATATTATATTTATATAAGTCATCGATCATGATGTACTACTTCAAAACTAGATTTTCAATTGGCTCACATGCCAATATGCCATGAAATATTTTTCATTTTATTTAATTAATTAATTTACAATACTTTTGTTACGTAGTACGTACAGCCGCCTAGAAAAGAAAAGAATAAGAAAATTCTAAGTCACGTACTTTCTAGTCTAGCTAAAATTTACAAACAATTAGTTCAAGACAACCAAATTCAACATAAGACAAGAATTTTTATACATTAACATTTTTTTCCCTGGTTTGTTCCTTTTAATTTCAACAATCTCACATACCGAATCCTGATCAAGTTCTCAGTAGACTGGAAAATGTTGATATTGCCAAATTATTGCTAGAGCATCCTTGATTGGGTCAATTATTGCTATAGTCAAAGGGAAAATTTCTCTGCCAATTGGTAAAAACTTTGAAGTCCCCTTTATTGTCGAGTTTTTCAAATAACTTGAGATATATGAATAATGTAAAAACTAAAGCCGATCGACACATGAAAAGACACGAAACTGATATGGATTTTTAGTGGGGGAGGAAAAAAAAAAAACCAAAATTAACCGCTAATTAATAATTTCATTCATATATAGAAGAGACATTACACTGATAAAATTGAAAAAGATAAAAGAAAAAAGAAAAGAGAGAGACATTACAAGTAGGATCCCTCATATAGGAGATATTTATTCTAATACTTAGTCTCACTCTTTCCAGTTGACACTAAGGCTGAGGGTAGTCAATTGGATTAATACACCCTTTCTGAACCACTGGGCAATCCATCGGCACGTTGGTTATTTTGTTGAAGCAAATATATATTTGGAACAATTGGAGAGTTCCAGTCATGTTCCTGTTGATGCATGAATTGTGGTTCGAACGGCTCCGACAGTGGTTGGGTTACCACATAAAATGCCTACAAAAAGGGGTTTCGGGAAACTTAAGTTAGTTTTTATTCAGTAAAATATATAAATTATAAAAATGTTAGCAAGAATTAAATTATCTTTATACAATACAAAATATAAAGAACCTGCTGCTTGAAGTATGCTATACAAGTCAGTAGAAGTCGCCACTCTAAGAGCTGTTACAAAATATGTCAACTGATCTGAGTAAAATGGATCCATGCATGACCCATGTTTCCGATATTCATGCCCCCAAAAAGCTTCATTTTGACCGTACATGTTTGGCCAATATTGTATTAAATTATTCCTAACAGGATCAGGTATCTGCCAAAATAATAAAAAATAACAAATAAGTAGAACTCCAGTATAATATTATTTGCCCTTTAACTAAAAATAAAAAGAAGCAGAAGATTACAATACCGAAGCATTATTAAATTGTGTACTTTGGAGGTATAGTCTGCAGTCATCAAGAGGTGGAAAATGATACCGTTGAGGCCATAGGCCATGCAGGGTGAAAGCAGGGAAAGTTGGTTTTGTACATGGATTCCTGCCGTTGCAGACCGATTTTGCCCATTGGAAGACCACAGAATAGTAGTCATAAGGGAGAGGGAAGGGGTTTGCTGGTTGGGAAGTGGCTCTGACCACCATGTACACGTATTAGTATTAGTAGTACTATTTCTCTTTTATTTTGCTAACTTGTACACGTATCTCTTCAAATATATAGTCTCCTAACTTGTACACGTATCTTTTGATTAAGGTAAGCTGAATTCCTAGCTAGCAACAGTTATTAAGCCACCGCTTACCCATTTTGTCACATCTCAAAAACTACCTTATCTTAATTAAAACCCTATGTATCTTTATTCAATTGTTTTGAAACATCTCTGGTCACAGTTGATCTCCAACTATTTTTGGTGGTTTCTCTTCCTCATAGCATTTAGCTACGTTCTTATATTCAATGCAACCACCCTCTCTTTCACATGAGTATACTAGAAATTACCAGCTTAAGGGTCCTGATGAACGTAGCACGTACAAGGGAGAAATCCTTAGGAAGATTGGCTGAATGGTTAATTTAGTTAGAGGATTGAACTTGATTTGAGTTACAAGGGTTACAACAATATAAAGGAGTGAAAATCCCAGTAGAAATTGGAGTGTTAAAGACTATAATATATATAGGAAAATGTTAACAAGCACCACATAAGTGCTTGTTAAGATTGTACAAAAGTGAGTCTCATTTAATAAAAAAATTAAATCAATAAATGAAAATGACATAAAACTAGTCCTTTTGGTTATTTAAATATTTTTTCTCTCTGCAAAGTTAACACAACTCATATATATATATATATATATATATTGACCAAAGTTGAAATGGCATTGAAGTTGAACATCACTGTCACGTTGTTCCTTGAGCTCACTGATCTTGTTGAATCCAAATGTCAATGTGTTAAGTTAAGTTTGTACTACAAAAGCCTGCACTAGGTCCAGTCCAAATCTGATACAACCCTGGTTCAATGACTCTTTAATCTAACAGGTAAGAAGCATGTATCAAAGGACACAAGGCGAGTTGAGAAAGAAGATGGGATGCGGTGAAAGAAGCAAAGGATAAAATTAAGGACAAAAATACATATAAATAAAAAATATTGTAAAAATATATGTTATGTTATTTAAGTAATGAAAACTGTTAAGCAACCAAATAGCCTTAGATATTTATAAGCAACCAAATAGCCTTAGATATTTATCGAACTGCATATGTTAAACAGTTTTCGCGCATGCAACTTCCGCGAAATCCCCAAAGAAAAGCTAAATGATACTATTTCGTACGGTGCCGTTCTGTGGGGCCCATCATAAGGTAACAAAGACCGTACCTATCTCTGTTGAGAGAAAAGAATTAAAAAAAAGAACAAATATTATGCTGCTAAGCTATCATACCATATGAAGCCAAATTGACTACGATAAATAGATGGTCCCCATTATAGCAAATCAAGTCGTGACCCTGGCCCTAAGCTTTCTAGTGGCAAGAGAATTTATATTGGACAAAATTTATATATAGTATTTTAAGTGTGGTTCTTTAGGGTTTTCTTTTAAGATTTTGATATGTGGCCACTTGATTAAAAAAATACTCTTTCATTTCATGAGATAAAAGCCACATGACAAAATCTAAAAAGAGGAATCTAAAAAATAGAACCTAAATACTATTCCTAATTCTTACCCATTTATATTCTATTTTGATTTCACATGAGGAAGCATGGATTAACCTCCAGACAACCTATGAAGGAACCAAGGTTGTCAAGGATTCAAAGCTTCAGAGGCTTACCACAAGCTTTGAAGAGATTAAGATAGAGAAGGATGAGTCGTTCGATGAGTTCTATGTCAAGCTCAAGGACATAGTGAACTCTGCATTTAATCTTGGGAAAACCATTCCCGAACTCATGATTGTTAGAAAGATGCTCAGATGTCTACCTGAAAGATTTCATGCCAAGATCACCGCCATTGAAAAATCAAAAGACATTGACAAAATTCCCTTGACAAAGTTGGTTGGCAACTTGCAGGCCTATGAATTGGGTTTGACCAAGATTAGGAAATCGAGTAAAGGTAAGAGCATGGCATTGAAGGCCAAAAGTAGTGACACAAATGAGTCTTCGGATGATGAAGATTCTAAAATGAAATCCTACATCACAAGGTAGTTCAAAAAGTTCATGAAGAATGCCAATGCAAAAGGATTTGACAAGGACCTAAAACAATCCATTTCTTCACAGTACAAGAGCCAAGATAAAGGGAAGAAGGATGCTAGGGATTGTGGTCAGTACACTGTTCCCTCCGAGCCGAAGTGCTTCGGATGTCAAAACTTTGGACACATGAAACAAGAGTGCCTAACGTATCTCAAGACCATTGGGAAAAGTAAGGCCCTTGTTGCTACCTTGAGTGGTACCGAGTCTGAGGATGATTTAGATAATGAGGATAATGGAATCCTGAATGCTTTCACTGCCACTATAAATCCTACTGAGGGGATTGTTGAAGAAGTGGATGAAGAAGAGGACTTAGTGGAGTCTAAATTTGAAAAGATGGATGAATAGGATGACATCCATACAGCCTATGCTAAATTGTACAAGGTCTCTGAAAAGCATGAGAAATTGTATAGGTTGGCCACCAAGAAGCCCAGTGATGTGGAGCTTGAACGAGAATAAATCTCCACGAAGTTTGATGAAGCTAATGAAACCATTGAAGTATTGAGATTTGAGAAAAAATTCTTGGCTGAGAAAACCAAGAAGCTTGAAGTGGAGCTGTTTCAAGTCAGAGCTCAGTTGGAGAGGACTTTAAGTGCAAAGCTTGTTGAGATGCTCAACTTTCAGAAATCTGCTTCTAATCAAACCGGTTTAGGGTATGATTTCTCTTCCTCTAATATTGCTTCTTCTAGTACTACTGTGTTTGTTTCTTGTGCTAATAATATTGAATTTAAGAACAAAGATGTTAAAACTGTTTTAGCTAGTGAGAATATAGGTAAATCTATCTTAGGAGAACCCCTTAAACTTGATAAGAAAGAGACTAAAAACCCCAAGACTAAGAAGGGCAATAACCAAAAGCCAAAATAGAAGAAGTAGCATCTTTGTCATCACTGTGGAGTTACTGGACATACTTGACCTAATTGCTATAAGTGGTTAACCATTCAATAGAGCAACAGTATGATCTCATCTGGAAACTAGAATCAGTTTCCCTCCTCCTTTGCTCCTCTTGGAGATCTTCTTAAAGCCCTCGTCTTTCTTTCGAACTTAAACGGGTTTAATCCTTCCCCCTCACCGCTGGATCAAGGGTTCGCTAAATGGAAAAGGTTCTTCCAAGGTGTAGAAGGAAAAAGGCTCTAAGTGATTTAGTCACTTTTTCTCTCTTTCTCTCCCTCTCTTTTTGGATATGCATTACTTGTGTGTTTTGCTTTCTTGTTTTTGAGTCAATCTAGTTTTATGCTTTGCTTTGTTTAATATGTTTTTGTTTGTTCGTTTGTTTTCAATTTTTTCTTTATTTTATTTTTCTTTAAAATAAAAATAAAAATTGAAAAATCAGAAAAATACAAAAACAGTGTGTTTGTGTACATTAGTACTTGTGTACCTTAGATGGCCATTGAAACAAAATTTTCTAAACTTTGTATCTTTTGTAGCTTAGATGAGTATCTCTATGCAGAACTAAGTAAGTGAGTTTTGTGGCTCGTGTTTGTGATGAGTAAGATTAAGTAATCTCTTGTACTTAACACTCATATCACTCTTTTTGATGAGTAGGACTAAAAAATCCCAAGAGAAAGACATAAGTAACCATCTCACCATTGTTGCTCGCCAATCATGAAATGACATCTGTATGCTTCGGCATAACAAAAGTGCAATGTCAAAAGCTTAACATAATTGAGTATTTCTTTTCTTTCTCTTATATACCCATGCATGATTTGCTTAACAAAAGAAAAATATGCAAAGAAAAATAAAAGTAAAAAGAATCAAAATGCTTTATATATGATTGCAAGCATGTCTCCTAGGAGATGTGGGAGTTATAGGATGTACCTTAAAGGTGATAGTCTCCATCAAACAGTTATGATTGTTGTGAGTGAAATTGATTTTCTCATATCTCAAATTGTCATAACATGAGACGCTTATGCAATTTTATGATGTTTTCACACACAAAACGCAAATTCTTTGTTACTTTTGATACATGTACAGGTACAATATGATTTGGCTATCATAAGGAATACATGTGTTAATGTATGCTCACTAAACTGTCTTAATTTGTTTTTGAAATATAAAATTAGTTGGACTTGTTTAGTTTGCGTGTGTGTTTTGGATCTAAATGCTTGACATTTTTCATGTTGAGAGATGTTTTTGAGAGCTTAAAATATTGTTTGAATATTTGGTTGAATAGCATGCTTGATAGCATTCATTTTAGTGTTTTTCTCTTCTTTGTAAATCTATTTTTGCACATCTTGACAACTTCTCAACAGCTAGCTATCCATCAAAATCTTTGATCTTCCTTTCTCTACAGAAGTTAATGCAATCTCGATCCATTGAAGCTTTCTTGAATTTGTCTCGATAGCTTCTCGACAGATTCTCGATCCATCCAGAAACTTTCTATTTGCTCAATAGATGCTCGATAGCTGTTCGATCCATCGAGATTTTTTTTGCCGTTAATAGCTTTCGATAGCACCTCGATAGATAAATATGTCAAGGATTAGTGCTCGACAGCTCTTAATAGCTCTTAATCCATCGAGATTCGTGTTTTCTATATATAGTTTCTGTGCGATTTTTCTCTAATTTCTCTTCAATTTCTCTCGACAGAAACACTCTTTTCTCTCTCCCAAACACTTCTCACTCAACCTTTTCACCTTCCCCACTTGATCTTTGGCCCAAATCTTGTGTTCTTCATCTAGTATGATCTCTTTTCTCTCTTTTATCATGCATTTCATTCATTTAGACCTAGGTTTTGGGGTTTTTGAAATGTTTTTGTGGTTTTTCAAAATTGATGAGGTTTTTGTGAAGTTTTTGGGTTAGGTTTTGTTTAAATGATCATGTATGCTCATGCATTGCATCACATTTGCATTTTCACACTGTTTCATGCATTTTAGATGTGCGTTTTATATGTTGAAATCTTGTGTGCTGGTAGGTTTGGATTAGGCTGAGCCCATGATGTTTTTATTGTTGCATGTCACATATTCATGCGTTTTTCATGCATACGTACCATTCTTTTTCTTCTTTTGGTATTGATTCTGTTTGGTACTTTTCTCGGAGAACTTTTTTAGTCATGGCATTCATTCAGAACGCTAGGTCATCTTTTCAGATTTTTTCAATATTGACTTACCCACTGTCATTTACAGTAGGGGTTGGGAGTCCATTTGTGATATCCCAGTCAACTGTCTCACTGTGATCATGTAGGAGTTTTACTCCAACATGCATAGCTTTGATTACTTCATACCTCGTTTCATTACTCATGTTCGAGGTATACGTATTATCATCACACCGGAGCTTATCTCCGATGTGCTACATGCCCCGAGGGTATCACATCTGAATTTCCCTGGTTGTCCTCATCTTAAGACTGTGTCTAAAGACGAACTCATGTCTCTATTCTGTGAAACACCCTCATCTTGGAGTGAACGTCAAGACACCCTTTGCTCGGGCTTTGCAAAAGGTTTGAGGTTCTTGAATATGGTGATGAGATTTGTTTTATATCCCTTGTCTCACTATAATTCAATTACTGAGCCTCGTGCTCGATTTTTGTCATCCCTCATTAAGGGGCTTACTATTGACTTCCCCTTTCACTTTATACTTTCCCTTATAGATGTCTATAAGGATACGGTGACCCGAGATAAGCTTATTTTCCTTTCTGCTATCACAAGGATCGTTTGCCATGTGTCTTTCTCCTTTCTCGAGGATCATTTGCCATGCGTCTATCTCCTTTCCTGAGTCTTCTCACTTCTCTATCATGGGTTCCATCAGCAATGCGTCTGTTAGACGGAGCGAGGCCCAGCTTTGACCAAAGTGGCCACGGACAAAGATGGCGACTCCTTTAACCTCTGCCGCTCCATCTACCTCTGCCTCTTCTTCTTCTTCTTCCGCGGGTGGTGTGACCTTCGAGGCAGTCGTGGCACAGTTTCAGCGCATGGATGCTTGCCTTAATACACTCACTACTGAGATGTATCAGGTGAATACCCGTGTCGGTCGTATTGCACGACCACAGGCTCACCTTGGTGGTTTCATAGAGTCTCCCTCTCCTTCTTTAGAGGCATCTGAAGACGAGGACGATGATAGTGACTCCGATGGTGGTGATGCTGATGAGGATGAGGATGCTAGCTCTTCCGATGACGACGAGATGACTACTTCTTAGTGACTTGCCCTTTGTCATTCGTGACAAAAAGGGGAGTAGTTTTGCGTATGAAAGTAGTCATGTACTTAGGGGGGAGAGTTAGTATAAGAGATATTTTTGTTAGGGGGAGTGTTTATTCTTTTTGAGGGATGTAGTGAGGACTTTTGTATCTTTTCCTTTCTTTATCTTTTAGATACACTGTTCTTGTACATTGGTCTTGTGACCACTTTGTGATAGCAAACCTTGTATTTATTTGATATATATATATATATATATATATGATGAGGTTGTTATTACATTCTTTCACCTATCTCTCTATATGTTGTTTCTTTTCTCTCTTTATGCACATGTTTCTTATTAATTGTATGCAATCTTTTTATTTTTGTTTCACACTAAGATGCCGTGATGAGTTTTGTTTAAAGTGTTTCAGAAATACAGATTGTCAAAATCTTCGATGCCATGAACTCTCTTCTTGCAAATTTTTTTAAAAGTTTATGTTAGGGTAGATTTTATTGTATTCAACAAGTGAGTATGAGTTGAGTATTCTATGACTTCTCTCATATGTTCATTTGTTTGTTGTGGTTTTGTCACGGATTGCTAAATGGGGAAATTGTTAGGACATATGTGGATCATGTTTAGAACATATGTCATTTAGAGTTGGCTAATCATTTGACAAAATGCACTTTACTTATAATTAGGTAGATCTAAGATGTGTTTAATACTTCAAGGAACAAGAGTTCAAGTTCAAGTATTGAAGCCATGCAAATCTGTCCAAGAATCAAGTGAAGAAGTGTTATATTTTAAAGCTTGATAGATGTGTCTATCGAGATTTAAAATGTGACGCTCGACAGATTAGCTCAACAGCTGTATCTATTGAAAATTACAAAAATTAGTTTTTCAGATCTGACTTCACGCATATCCATGTGTATATGTTTAGGTTTTCTTTTCTCACAACCTTAAACATATATAATGATTATTTTAAGGGCCGTCATGTGGTTGTTGCACTTGTTGTTGCAAGCATATTGTGACCGGAGACATATGCCCTAGTTCATCTTTCTCTTGAAGAAGCTGTTGTATTTGTACGCCGTAGGGTTTTGTGACCAAGGAGCTTCTTGATCTTCATCGTGTAGATGAACTGAAGAACTTGGTAGCTAACATCCTTCTCAAGTTGGTGTATTAGTCACATAATTGGATCCATACATCGATTCGTTAGTCACGTACTGGGAGCCATGCATTGAAAGGAGAGATTGTCACTACATTACAAGTCCAAATGTGTATTGGGGTAAGGGTTCAACTGTAGGTTGGTATAAGGTACTGAGATTCCTTTACTTGTAATTGCTTGTTTTGATAATAGTGAATTCTCGGGAGTGGTGACCTTAAATTCACTCGGTGGAGTTTTTGCTTTGAAGGTTTTCCCCATTCATAAACAAATTACCGTGTCAAATTTATATTCCATTGCATTTAGTTATTTGGTGATTTGTTTGTGCTACTATGCGTTATTGCATGTTAATTGACTTAATTAATTAACTTTGCTAATCGATTGGTTCATTTACCATAAGGAGTCAATACATTCTTGGCCTATCAAATTTAAAATATACAAGTTTATGATTTATTTAGTTAAGGTTTGTTTAATTTTCATACATTAATGCAATTTTGTGTGGATTTGACCTTTGGCAAGTAATTTAAAATTTCACAATATAATCCAAATAATGTAATTTGTGTGACTTTCTCCTAGTTACCTCATGGTTGCTCAAACTTCTACTCGCTTTAGCTTAAAGAGAACTCTTGACCGTTCTCCTTTTGTGACTCAACCATTTTTGATTTCATGCTCTTTAGTCTTTGGCTTCCCTCTTTAACATTTCAAATGAACTCCCCCCCCCCCCCCCCCCAATTTGTTACTTTCACAGTTTCACTCATTATCCAATGCATTCAGTTGTCCTTTCTCATTTCTATTAATTTTGTTTCCTTATTTACTTGCTTCTTAATTAATTTGTTTCTCACTTACTAAACTTTTTATTCTCCAAATTAATGGGTACTTAATTGATACTTAATTTTTCATCAAGAGTAGACGTTATAAATTGAAATTATCTAAAATAATAATAATAAAAAATAACTAAAAAAAAACTTTTTTATTCCAGTTAGCTTTTGCCAATTGTCACCCAATAATTTCAAGAATTACTTCACTCACCAAACGTTTTCTCCCTCTGACTCTATTTCAGGATTTGGCTACTAAAATGTTGTTTTTTATTTAGAAAAAATCTATGTTCATATTGTAGTTATAATGTAAATTTACCACTTTTCGTGTGTCTACAATTTAAATTTACATTATAAGTATAATATAAACACATAAATGTCCTTTTATTTATTTATTTATTTTCATTAGCTATGGTCAGTTGTCACTCCCATAACCTTCTCTCAAAAAAAAAAAAAAGTTGTCACTCACATAAAGTGAGCGCTTTTACATCGACTCCACTTCCAAAACGTTCTCACTCTCTCTCTATTCCTAAAGGAATTCCTCTCTCATTAAACTTTACCAATTCAAATATCAACCTTCAATCTCTCTCCTACCATTTTCATTGAATCAATGACTTATCCGGATCCTTAAAAATAACAATGCTTTCGAATTAGTATGAGTAATCAAATGAAATTAAAGCATAAATTGATTTTTATTCCCCCCCCCCCCAGCCCCCCAAAAAAAAAAACCAAAAAAAGAAAAAGAAAAAAAAGCATAGATTGATAAGTCCCAATAACTATAACTAACATCTTGTAACCCAATTGAGACATTCTAGAATAAGCTACCGATCTCCTTCGATAATGAAATCAAATGAATAAACCGTGGCAGCAAATTTCATAAATGTTACACTAATAGTGGCTTCAGTTTCAATGCATAGGTACCCATCTCCAAGGAACTTGGAGCCCTAATAAACAGTCATTGTTAATTTCTTATCACCACCATAACTCCAACTTTCTGCACATCATAAAAAATAGCCCCATCCGTGTTAATCTTAGAACAATTTTGTACCTGGTAAGGCCCAAGTTTTCAACTAAAAGCCCACAAAGGGCTACAACTACATGTTCTTAGAAAAAGCCCATAAGAGACTACAACTGCAAGATTATAGGGAAATCCACTCAAAGCAATGGGCTAGTACCTTAGATCAGTTAAATGAGGCTTATATGAGGCCCAAAATCTTCAAAAGAAAAGGAAGACGGATCGATGGAGTCTGGGGAAATCAACCCAGGTCATTCTGCAGAAGCAAAATGAGAGGATAAGACTATAAGCGATGAGGTTCAGGATGTGCAGTGCATTGTTAAAACCCATAAGCTAAATCCATAACTAATAAAAATGCTGATTCAAAATATTCAAACCCCACTTAAGGCCAGCATCGTATGAGTTTAGTCATCATTAGTCATCACTCATCAACCCACAACCAAGCTAGACAGATATAATTTTGCAAGAGCCAATCAAGACTTTTAGGCTCCCAAGCTTAGCTGAAATAAAGTTATTTGGTAAATTCAGTTCAACAAGCTGAAAATAAGTACAAACTGTTGTCATTATCTGCGGAGACATTGAGTTTGGTCCCCCAAGATGAAGATGGACATCAATTATAAAGTAAGCACAAAATCTAAACCACATGAAGTCCAATTTGGTCAACCTCTTCTTAAGCACTGCAAATCTGATGCACTGTTGGAGCTTTTGCAAGAACTAAGAAGCACAACCTGGACCACCTTTTTGGCTCTTTGCTATGCGTTTCAAGCATTTGCATTTACTTGCTGCAGAATTAAATTTAGCCAGTTTCAGATTGAAAAATAAGTACTTCTTTTTCTTTGTTTATATCAAATTACAGCTTTACATGTAAAAAACATGGTATAAAAAAGAGGGAGGGGGGGGGGGGGGGGGGGGGGGTGTACCAAGCTCTCTCGATGTAGCATAGCTTTAATGCCAATGAGTGTAAAGTTTTTGCAAGAATAGAAGTTTAAATAAAATAAAATAAAATAAAAACATAAAAGACTAGATGTACATTAAAAAAAAATATATAGGGAAAAAAAAATCAATTTCATCAAATTTATAAAAGGGATAGTAGGTGAAGAATCCATTAATTCTAGTGTTCTTTGAATAATGCAACTATTACTCGATTTAATAGACTACGAAATCTCTTCTTTACCCAAAATAAAATAAAATAAAAGGAACACTAATTCTATTTTACACAAATTTTTTTTTTTTTTTACTTGCATAACCTGCACATTGGAAAATGATATATATATATTTTTTTTAAATATCAAAGAATCAACAAAATTACTTATGGTAAAAGCACAAATTACAAAAGTACACAAACAAAATTCTTCCATTCGCAACTTCTCACTAGCTAGCACTTATGTATGCACTCAATTTTTAAACTAAAATTTATCATGCGTCTGAAATTTGTTCCACATACCTTTCAAATTCTTAAGCTGCTTAAGTCCAACCTTGGTACATATAAAACTCCTTTGAAGGTGAAATCTTGAGGCTATCCTAACAAAGATGTTCTGTTGTAAGTCTAATCCTAATTGGCCAAGAGTTGCTATCCTCTGGCAAATTGCTACAAACTTCCTTATCCTTGTTGCTACCATCTTCTCCTATGCTGCTTCCATCCCTCCCCATTTTCTTCATCATGGAAATGTTCTAGAAGTGAAGCTAGAGAAAGAAAGGGCGTGGAAGGAATTGTCCAAAAACTTGCTTTATATTTGGAAAATGATTCATACCATTTGTTTTTTGTTAGTGCATTTCCTTATCTGTGCTTGATTCCTTATTAGATCATTCATGTTAAGATTTTACCTTTTAAGAGTCTTTTTTCTCTTTGCCAGTTATATCATTAAGTACATTTCCATATCTTGCTCTTATTCAACAATAGTATTTGCTGTACCAACATTATTGACCCCAAGAGGGCCGGTACTAATGAGATGGGCGCAGGGGTGGTGATTCGTAATCATCTTGGTCAGGTCATGGGGGCTCTATTGCAAAGAATTCCTTTCCCAGGTTCTGTAGCTATGGTGGAGGTGTTAGCTGGTAAGAGGGCCATTGAATTCACACTCATATTTGGAATATTCAGAACAGAAATAGAAGGGAAGGAGATGCATTAGTGTTAATGAAAATTCTAAATGACTTGAATGTGAATCTGTCACCTGTTGGATTTATTCTGCCGCAAGCTAAGTTGATGGCCAAAAATATGGAGTGTTAGTGTGTCGCTCATGTAGGAAGAAATGGAAACAAGGTTGCTTATGCCTTAGCGAGGAGAGCTGTAGCCTCTTCTAATTTACTGGTTTGGTTGGAGGATGTTCCACCAGACATTCACTGATTGAAGCTTTAGTTTGTAATGACTTCTTTTCAGTTTAATAAAATTTTGAACTCTTGATCCATAAAACAACAACAACACAAACCATTATTGATCTCAAGGTAAGTTGTTGTCAGATTGCATACAAGCCTTAGTATCTGCTCCATATCACAATAATATCCTAATTAATGATAAAATATTTAAATACAAACCTATAATAAAGTATAAATAAATTCAATTAGGCCTTCTCCGGGTTCATAAATTTGTTAAAGAGAAGCTGTAGCTAGTGATTGAGCTAGCTAGTTTCAGTAGCTAGCTCATTTGCTAGTTAAATTGCTACACTACGCTCCAGAAGCTTTGGATGAAGAATAAAGCACAGGTTTGACATCCCCGGACATGATAAGCAAACAGTGGGAAGAAAAATGACACATCTGTAACAGAGAGGCAGGACTTGTTCAAGTAATACAAATTATGGGATGTGATAGACTAGCTACTGTGCTAGCCTCCTTACCGAGATTGTGCAATATTTCTTTTAATGCTGTTATGTCATTAAGAAGGTTTAGCTCCTTTTGCTATCTCCTGTCATCAGCCTTGGCTCCTTGGGAGCTCACCAATTAGATATAAAATGGAAAAAACTAAAGATTACGCACATACATGCTATCATCATTTACAACATTAACAGGAATTCTGAGTTACAAACGTAACAAACTATTAAAGGCTGTATAGAAATTTTACCATTCACATGTTTGCCACGAAAAAATGAATGCAATTCATTTGAATGATAGCACCTGCTTTTTTACTTCCTCTGTGAAAGTCCAACATTCAATAGAATATTTCCAAAACACACGAATTTCATAAATCCCGCTCTTGTCAGACGTGTAAACAATATTAAAGGAAATGGCCCGAACTTTTGAGCTCCCAGCAAATGAAATCCTGAATTAGAACATCATCATAATCTGAATATAGTTGTTCAAAGGAAATAAGATATTGAACTTACAATGTTACTCAGGTCAATATATGGGTGAAGTGAAGGGGTGATTTCTATTGGCCTGGTGAAATCATATCTCCAATGTTCCCAAACTCAAAGATGCACATTTCGTTCTAAAATTATTAGCACTTCAAGGAAAAAAAAACACGCAAATGACTGAATTGGTTTAAAATAACATTTGGTAGTTTGGATGCTGGCTTTTCTAGAATCTTAGCTTCTCTAAGAGGGTTGCCACTTGGGCTATTTTGATGTTCCCTCCTTTTCAAAAGATTTCTCCAATTTTTTTTTTTTTTTTTTTGATATAAAATAGAAATTCTATTCTAACTTAATCTAAGTGTATATGTGTGTGAAGCTTCCTCCTAGAGACTTGAACTCCGGCCCTTACCCCTCGCACTTCATAAGTATTTATACTTATGGAGTAACTATCGCATCAAGAGTATCCGGTGGTAAGATTTCTCCATACTTGAAATGCAGCAAAGTAGATATTTTTGATATATCGAATATTATTTATGCAAAATAGTAAATGTCTTTTAGAAAAAAAGTCCAGCTTCATATTTCAGCAACAATTACCCCTAAAAATTTTCATATTCTTTTAGAGAATTTGTTTTAGGAGGTACAAAACAACAATCCTAATAAAGTCTAGGGAAAAAACAATTCCCCAACAAACCTAGACTTTTCTTAATCACATAATAGTAGGTTCTTATTTGGTAATAAATATGATTGGTGAAACTTTATGTAATGCCCCCAACCCATTTAAAAGTGAAAAAAGAGAGAGAGAGAGAGAGAGAGAGAGAGAGAGAGAGAGAGAGAGAGAGAGAGAGAGAGAGAGAGAAAGAAGGGTCAGAATTTTGACCAACACGTGAGCCCTCACCAACCCCTTATCTCCCGACCACACAATCTTGCAAGTATCTCCCACCGGTGCATCACTTCACCTCCACAATTATTTTTTTGGAAAGTTCTACTCGAAAAACTCCATAAGAACCTCTTAAGCTCCCACATCTCATCTTATTTAAGGTAAATAAGGTAAATGACCCACCTTTTAATATCTTTGGATTTTTATCCTATTATAATTGGATTGCTCTTTGTTATTGTGAGTTTTGTTTTAGGGGTTGTTTTATTATGTTTGTTGGGACATTTAAGACTTGATTGGAGGTTTTTAATTTAATGTGGTGAAATGGATGTATTGTTTGGCAACCATGTAAGTTGGGTTTCTTGAGAATCATGTGGGTTTTTTATGTATATGGGAGATTGGGGTTAATTTTTGAAAGAGGGTTTCCTTGCATTTTGAATGACTTGAGTATACGTGGGTGTGACTTTAGTGTTAATTATGAATTTGTGTAAGTGATGTGAGCATGTGTTTTTCTTGCATACCAAGTGTTTGATGAATTGTTTATATAAAATTATGAGTTTCATTCCTTGTTTTTAATTGCTTTGACACGTGGTTTTTAATGTAAATCAAGTTTCAAAGCATTTGGGCTAGTATAAAAAATATAGCAATTTTGTTTTGGGATCCAAAATCTGTCAGGTATAGAGTTGAGTCAACTGCACTGCGTGAATTTTAATAAATTATAGAAAATATATTTTGGGCTGAATTTTCTGTGGTACATTGTATACATATAGGGGTATGTTCCCTTAAATTTTCGAATTAATTGGATAACTTTTAATGGACCAAACCATTTTTACAAAGTGGCCACCCTGCTATGTAGTGAATTTGAAAGTGCAATGAAAATGTTGAGGTTTTGTGGAATTGACTTCAAACCTTTGTTGAATGGATTGGCTTGTAAATTCATGTGTTTTCCTTGACATGTGTTTCACTTAAGTTGATTTTAATTACAGTATGGTTTAATCATTTGCGTGCAGTTGAGAATTAGAACACTTTAGATTTGTTTTGTGGCACTATGAGTTCTTGTATGCTAGTTTGGTTCCCGTTTGGGAAAGGGGTACTTGGCTTAGGATGACCAAGTTTGACTTTAGTGTCGTTGGTATGATATAGAGGATCCTTCTCAATTTTGAACACAAATGTGATGGTAAACTTTGCCATAGGCCATCCTTGTGTTTCTAGATTCCAAGATTCTTGGTGATGGACCTAGTGATTGGATTGTTTGATTTCCTGGTGCCCAGTTGAGCGGTAAAATTGGTTGGCCTTCTGAGATAAGTGGCTTCTTAATGAGATTTTTCTAAAAATCATATTGCATAAAATGTTGTTTTTAGGTTAAACACATTTTGGAAAATTATGTGTGGAACTATGTTTTCCTAAAAAGTTCATGTTGTGACCCTACTATATATATGATTATATATGAAAAGCACAATATGTTTAATATTGCATATGGGGAAATGCATGAGTATTTGGCATGGAAAAAGATAAGCATCTTTGAATTCCTTTGATAATGGATTTCATGGATTTATGATATTATTTGGAAATACTAAAGATGTGTTATCTTAACTTATATTGTTTGGGAAATTGATACAAGGATTTGGGAATCGAGAAGTTTGATGGAACAGGCTTTAGGTATTGAAGGATGCAAATTGAAGATTATCTCTATGAGAAGAAGTTGCATATGTCTCTTTTGGGGAAGAAACCTGATACTATGAAGGATGAAGAATGGAACCTTCTTGATAAACAGGTACCAGGAGTTATTTGATTAACTCTGTCAAGATTAGTTGCACATAATGTTGGGAAGGAAAAGACCATAGTGGATATGATGAAGGCTTTGCCTGGCATGTATGACAAGCCATTAGCTAACAACAAGGTGCATGTGATGAAGAAATTATTTAATCTAAAGAAGGCAGAAGGCTTTCTTGTAGCTTAGCATTTGAATGAGTTCAATATGATCACAACAATTATCCTCAGTAGAAATTGAATTTGATGATAAGATTCGTATATTGATTAGTTTGGTTTTTTTTTTTTACCAAATAATTGGGAGACTGTGAGAATGGTAGTAATTGTTTCTACAGGGAAAATCAAACTCAAATATAATGGTATTCGAGATTTGATTTTAAGTAAAGATGTTCATAGAAGATATGAGAATATAGACAATGCACAAAATCAAGCTTTTGTCATGAAGAACAAGAGTAAAGGGAGAAGCATAGGACCTAATGATCGGGCTAAGTTTAATGATAGGTCACAATTAAGAGATAGATCTCAGTTTAAGGAAACTAGAGAATGCTTCTATTGTGGAAAAATGGCCACATAAGAAGAAATTGTTGGCATTGGAATAAATAACAAATTGAAGGCAAAGATGAAAGAATGATAATGAGAAAAATACTACAGCTAATGTGATTGCTGAGAATGTTGTCTCTATTGAAGAGTGAAAGTGTGAGCATGTTGCTAATAGTGATGTTAAATGGGTTGGTTTGCAAGTCTCCCACCATATTATCCCTACATATTATTCCTACGAAAGGGTTGTTTACCACGTACAAAGCAAGAGACTTTGGTACTGTGAATATGAGTAATTCTAATTATTCAAAAATTATGGGAATTGGTGATGTGTGCATCAAAACCAATGTTAGTAGCATCGCGATATTGAAGGATTTGCAACATGTTCTAGATTTAAGGATGAATGTTTTTTCTACATTTGCTATGAATCGAACGGGTTATTGCAACCACCTTGGTAATAGAAGATGGAAACTTACTAAGGGATCATTGATTGTTGCAAGAGGGCATGCTTGTTGCGGTATATACAAGACTCATGTGAAGACTTGTAAGAAGAAGTTCAATGAGATTAAAGATTTTGAGAAGACTCCACAGTTGAGAGTTGAGATTGATGTTGATACAAAGAGAGAAAAATTCTATTTGCCTAATAGTGCTTCAAATGTGGAAGTGATAGGTAATAAAGAATACGAAGGTGTTAAGGCTACATGGGATGATGATGAAGTGAAAGACCTTGGAAGTCTTGAGCAGGGGGAGCAATATCCTCTACTAGAGATTGTTGAACCTCAAGACAAGAGGACTACTAGAGAACATCAAATTGTTAGCTTTGACAATAATTGGGCTTCTGATAATAGGGAGCCAAGAGATTGGATAAAGGAAATCCAAGATGAAATTAATTATTTGAGAATGAAAAGTATTGGCATTGATGAGGTGTTCTCAGTGTTGGTGAAGATAATGAAAAAGGTCAAACCTTGTGTTGGCTTGACTGGCATGGAATTGAATTTAGGAGATAGAATGAAGTTCTCCTCTCATTTGTGTGCTAGAGGGGGAGATTGTTGAGTGCACCACTATGAGCACAAGCACCTGCGAAATGAGTGGATTTCCTCGACGGGAAGTAGGCCTCGGCCTTGGAGTGGACCGGGCAGAGGGTGAAAAATGGAGTCACCATTTAGATTAGGTCTAAGAACCAAATTAGGCCTTTTGGGCCACTTACTTACATGCATCTGCATATCAAATTATGGGTCCGAAATTTAGGTACGGCTTGGGAAGGTTTTAAGCACCCAAGGCTGCTCGGCTTTTGAGCCGACCTCCATTATGTGTTGCTAAGCTATATTTGGATAAAGAAATTACTAAGGGAGCCCTAAACCTTAACTTAAACATACATCATGCACTTAAACAAAATAACCGACACAATATGTTAAAAATCATATCACAGCTCATAAGGAAACAAATTAAAACCAAATCAAACATATTATCCTAAGAAGGAAAAGATAACAATTAAATCACACACATGAGGAAAGATCATAAAATAAACCAAACATGGCAAAAAGATTCAAACAAACATGGAAAATAATTAAAAACAATTAATTAACCTAAAACAAAGTCAAATAGAATCAAATAACTTGTGAAAAATGATTAAATAAAAAAAAAACAATATTTTTTGTCAAATCTGGGTTCAGGGTGCGTACGCATGGTTGAAACCATGCGCACTCATACTCGATGATGCGTACGTATCCTTCAACACAAAATCCGGAATCACATTTTTATAGATTTAATCAAATAAATATGCTAACAAAGAAAATAAAGAAGCATGTTGGAAACCCTAAAGACTATACCAACATAAAGGAAAAAAAAAAAAAAAAGCGTCAACACAAACAAATAATCAAGAAACAAATCAATAAGTATACTAAACTACATTAAACAAATAAACATGTTAAACTTTACTTAAAACAAAAATAATAAAAAAGAACAACAAAAAAAAATTATAATCTACCCAAAAGTCAGATTAATACATTTCAAAAGAATCTTGAACAATAAACAAATCAAATAAAACAATTATAAAAACTATGTTAAGAAAATCATGTGAATCATATTGAACGAAGAAAGAATTCATGGAAAGAATATCCACCTTGCTTAAGGTTATGAGTTTAGATATTTGTTTAACTGACCCATTAGTGCCTACAATACAAAGATTAGATTAAGAGAACAAGATAATCAAAGAGTTACGATAGAACTTAGTTAATCACAACTCAAAAACAAGATTATAATTGAAAAAGGTTTTGAAAACAAGTTGGAAAATAAACTTTCTTTCTTAGAATTAACTAAAGAGAAATTTTGAATCTATAAAAAACGTTCTTGGGTGATGTGTGGGTGATTAAAGAATATGAACTTGGGTTTTAGAAAAGATGGAGGCAAAAATAAACTCTCTCTAGCTAAGGTTATGATTGGAGACAAAAGGTGAATATTTACAAGTTAAAATTCGGGTTTGGGGGGCTTTTTAGAGGTCTATAGGCGTTTCCAAGGGTCTAGGGACCAACTCAGATCAAAGAATGATGTTTTGTGCCCTTAAAAATGAAGTTCTACTGCCTAGAAAATGAGTGTGCATATGCATCTTTCAAGTGTGCGCACGCACACTTGATTCATGCGTACGCACACTTGAATTTTGAAACCATTCCAAATGACCAACCCAATTCCATCAAACTCTAGTTCGATCTGTATCCTCGCTTGGGAGATCTATTTGAAATTTCTACCAAATTGTTTCTTGGTTTGTACATCGAGCTTTATATTTCAATAAATTCCTTGTAGGGTCTGATGCCAAAATTTTCATTTATTTTGGTGTGGGGGTGTGAAGGATCACCCAACAGCGACAACAAATGTAGCGGAGGGATCAACCATTATTGGTGAGAGGAACAGAGCTGCAATGCAGGAAATTAAAAGAATATATATATATATATATATATATTTAATGCTACCGATAGAGTAATTTATATATTTGCATCCTAGCTCTAGTTAATTTGGGTTTCGTTAATAAGAAAATGATCGAAAAAAAGAGATTTTTATTTCTTATTCATTTTATTTATTTTTGTTATTGGAGTTTTTTTTAATTTATTTAAATGCTTATAAAAGCATATCTCCCAGGAAGCCAAAGCGAGAAAGAATAAATCGTATAGCCTTTTTTTTTTTTTTTTTTTGGAGAAACAAACGCACACATAGGGGAGAGGGAAAGATGTTTTAATACAAAGACACACCATAATTCTACTTAAAAGACATGGTAACTTTTAAAAAACGTATAGCCAATTTAAAATTAATTGATTGTGTATAGAAAAGTATTAATCTTTTATGTATAGTAAATTTGCACCTTTGTATGATCAGTAGTTCGTATATTTGTAATTTCTTTCTGTCGTTTTTTTTTTTAATGCCTTGAGTTTTAATTTTATATGAATCGGTACTTATATGAGATTGGGTTTTCAAGTAGCTGCTGTAGCTTGAGCTTGCTCGTAGTCATGGAGTAATTTAAAAAAAAGAGAAAAAAAAATTATGGACACAATTTATTAATTTTGACCTTATGTTATGCTCTCTTTAATTTTCTAAATTCACTTTTTCTTTTTCTCTTACATTTCTTGATTATGGGTTATGGTATCACCAAGTGAATCCATTTGGAGTTCTAAAGCAAGACCATGAAACACATTGTAACACCAATTATGTGAATATTAACACTTTACCTATTCATTCATATATGTTCCTTAAATCCACGTGAAGATAAGGCCTACAGAACAGTACTAGTACTGAAATATACAATTCCACCGTCATCAGCATGGATACTATTAATTCAAAACTTATGTGAGTCACATACATTAAAAAAAATAATATAAATAAATATAAATAAATAAATAAACAAAAGTACCAATAAAATTCATTTTTTAAACTTTAGGGACTAAAATTGCTCATTTGAAACATTGGATACTAAAAATCTAAAACTAAAAAAGCTCAATGTGGAAACTTTGACAATTTTTTTTTTAGAAAAAAAAAATTATGACCTTATGCTATTATCTCTTTAATTTTCTACATTCTCTTTTTCTTTTTCTTTTACATTTCTTTATTATGGGTTTCGGTATCACGAATTGAATCTATTTGGAGTTCTAAAGCAAGACCATGAAACACATTGTAACACCACTTCTGTGAATACTAACACTTTACCTTTTCATTCATAAGTGTTTCCTTAAATCCCCATGACAATGTCAATAATGCCTACACAACAGTGCTACTGTGCTAGCAGTGAAATTTACAATTTCGCCATTCTTTGCATGGTTACCATTAATCTTAAACTATTGTTAGTAACAATGTAACATACATAAAATTAAATTAAATAAATAAATAACGAATTAGAAAAAAAAATGGTACTAATAAAGCTCATTCAAAAAAATTTTGTGACTAAAATTGCTCATTTTAAACATTAATTATATGGTAAAAGGGCTCAGTGTGGAAACTTTAGGGACCATTTTGTTTTTTGGATAAAAAATTATGGACACAATGTATAAGGACCTTATTCTATTCTCTCTTTAATTTTATAATTTTTTTTTTCATTTCTTTGTTTCTTTATTTATTTTTTGAGAAATTTCCTTTTCATTTCTTGGTTATGGGTTATGGTATCAGAGAGTGGAACCGTTTGTTCTAAAGCAAGACCATGAAAAACGTTGTAACACCACTTATATGAACACTAGCTCTTTACAATTTCATTCATATGTTTTTATTTTTTTATTTTTTATTTTTTAAATCCACATGATGATAAGGACTATGCAACAATACTAGTGGTGAAATTTATACACTACAAAATGCGGGGCCTTTGGGCCACGTTTTTTTGGGCCGCGTTTTAAAAAACGCGGCCATAGATATGCTACAGCCCCGTTTTTAAAAAACGGGGCTTAAAGACCTGACCTGAAGCCCCGTTTCAGAAACAAGGCCATAGACTGGACATACGGCCGCGTTTCTTGAGGCTTGGGCCGCATTTTAAACGCAGGCAGCTACGGCCCCGTTTAAAAACCGCGTAAAGCCGCGTTTTGAAGACGCGGCTTTAAATTTGGTCTGAAGCCGTGTGTTCAAAACGCGGCTTGAACTATGGTGTAAAGCCGCGTGTTAAAATCGCGGCTTCAGCCAAGGATCAGGCTGCGTTTTTTAAACGGGGCTTCAGGCCCAAACCTATAGCCGCATGTTAAAACCGCGGCTCTATGGGTTGTATAAATACCACAGTAAAAACCTATTAGCCCCATTTCGAAAGCACTCAGCTCTCAGCTCTCATCCTTCACCGATTCCGTTCATCTTCAACCTCACTCGCCATTGCCGACCCACTAAATCTCACTCCCGCCACTACATCTCACGCACCATCGCCGACCCACGCACCATCGCCATCCCACTTTCTACGATTGATCTTCAAAAAACACCGGCGATTTGTCAAGCACCGACTCGAGTCAGGCGAGTTTACCCCCTTTTTCTCTCTTTCCTTCAAATTTCTATTGTATGCAATTTTCAATTCCACGATCTGGGTCTTCGGGTTTCAACTTTTAAATTTTCTTGTTTATGCTTCGATTTCTAGGGTTTTGAATCTCACCCCTAATTCGGTAATCCGAGGTATTTTCGAGTTGAATAGGAGGACTTCATACAAGGTCTGCAAGTGGGTTCTCTCTAGTTGATTTTATGGTCTATCTTTAAAAATTTACTTTCTAAAGATTGTTATCAGTTATTCCCTTTGCTGCTTCATTTGCAATTCTGTTAATTTTAGATTAATAATGTTTTTATTCTTCCATTATTTTTCATCACTTCTAAACATTTGTGTGATTTTAAAGACAATGGTGGGTCTTGCAAAACAAGTAGATTTGTTTAAACACTGGAAACTACTTGGTGCTAGAATGAATTATGAATATAAGATTTTGGAAGTAGGTTCCACAAGAAAAATCAAGGAAAATCTTTTGTGATTACTTTAATTCATCGAGGAATTTATAGTATTATTGTCAATATTTTGCACAGATATTCCATGATTAATTAACTAATTGATCTCAGTACTTTTCCCATTTTTTTAACAAAAAAATCATAATGTAATACTAGGTCATGAAAATTTGAATTATATCACAGAAAATTTCATGAAAGGGGCAAATTGTATATGGAAAATCTATGCCTTTAATGAAGCATAAACGTAAGAGGATATTATAAGATTAAACCTTTAACATCCCAATCAAAGATGGTTAGATCAAACTATCCATCCCATTCACAAATCTACCACTATCTGTTGACCAGTTGAAACTTTTTTTTTTTAAATTTTTATAGTACTAGGAAGTATTATCTTGGTTAAAATTTTATATGAGAGTGAGCCATGCCTTATCTATGCTAGTATGTTGACACGTGATTATGATGTATCTCTAGTCCCACCACTTATACAAAGCCTTCTTCGTGGGTAAGAGCACTCACAATAAACTCAATACATCAAATGTTTAGCCAAAAAAATAACTAAACTCACAAAATCACTATTGCATTAGCCTAAATAAACCCTCCACCAAACTAATTTATGTAGAGTAGTCTCAATACAAATATTGAGCCACTATTCGTCTACAAAAATTTTAATATTAATTTCTCTCTCCCTCTGCTACTCTCTTTCTTTCATTCTTGTAGAGCTCTCTCCTCAAATATTAATAATTAAATAAAACAATGATAGAGTATTGAGATTGATGTAATTCTTTGTGAATAGTACCTTAGCTAGAGTAGTAAAAGTGTGATTTTTAGATCAGATTTGACTAAAATTATCTTGACGCTACCGCTGATGTGAATGCTAACGCTTCATTAGCAATCAACCAGGTAAAAATGTTTTTTTTTTTTTTTTTGGTTAATTTAGTTTTTAAACCTTAAGGAATGTTTCATTTAAACCATGAACTTTGAAAATATTTTATTTATATGGATTGAATATAACTATATGAAACTATACGGTTCAAACAAAATAATTTAAAAAACTTTGAGTTTTAAATGAAACATTTTGAAAATTTAAGATTTCAATTAACCATACCTAAATCTCTAAGGTTTTAAAAGTAATTTATTTATTTTTAAATACGATATAATTTCAATTTAAGACGTTTACTTTATGATAATTATTCTTTATTATCTGATCAAGACACTATTTAATTTTTAGTCTAAGTGGGTTCTAACACCAAATCTCTTAATGAAAAAAAAAAAAAAAAAAAACTTATTAAACTCCTTTTGATTGGTGGATTTGTTTTGGGCGACAATGTGGTTCTGCAAAACAAGAATTGGTCCAAGGTACATGTGGTTTTGGGCAGGTGAATTGGGTCAAGCGATCAACCCACTTATTAGAACAATGTCTAGCCCAGTCCACCCACAACCAGCCGGTCCCGCCCACCTTTCTCAGATTAGTATAAGTGAGCCCAATTGAATGGGTAGGCCCAACACATAATGAAGTTTATATATTGTGAAACTAAATAAAGCGGAGCCCAAACAAGATTATAAATGCAAGTTACACATTCTAAAGTTTGGGTCATGTTTCTAAAATAAAAAAAAAAAAAAGTTTGGATCATTTTATTTTAATTTTTGGAATTTTGTCCCTAACATTATATCACAGTTTCAACCTCTTATTTTTGTATATGTCCGTTAAAAGCCAACAAGGCAATGATAGCCATGTAAAAGGTCTACAAATAGTGATGTTCTTAGCAAATCGCTGAAGTTAACAAATATAAAATTTTTTTATATATATTTAATTTCCATACCATTGTTTAAATAATTTTATTTTCCTCCAGTATTACTAGCTAGATTTGTTTGAATTATTCGTGTTTATTGGAATAGCAAAATAATTATTCAGAAGAGAAAAAATAATAACATTTTTTCTTGATTTTGGTTTTTTTTTTTTTTTTTTTTTTTTTTTTTTTTTTTGAGGAAGTGATTTTGGTTGTGTTAATTAATAAATTATAAAAATTTCGTGGATAATGCATTTGTTCTTGTGGATTTAATGTCCTCATTTGGTACAGACAAGAATAATATTATGTGTAAATAATTTTATTTATTTATTTATGGGAAAGTAAGGTTATGTTTGGTAATAGTTTTTGTTTTCTATTTTCAAAAGCTTGTTTTGGGAAATATAAAGAAAAAACAATTTTCTTGTATTGATGAAATAAAAAACATATTATTTCTAATTCAGCGTATTTCTAATTTTCTTGATGAATTAACAATATTGAAATATATGTGAGGATTGTCAAAAACTAAAAATATTTTCCAAACCAACTGCCAAATTAATATAAGCTTATACAAATATATTCCTTATTTTAGTTTGGTTTGTAAATACCTTAGTGAATTTATGAGAATACAACAAGATTTGGTCATATAGATGTTTCATTAATGACTAACTACATTAAACACACATATGACAATTACTATATAGACTCAATTACCAAGTAGAGAGTATCTGATGATTCAGTTTGAACTTAAATTCTTAGTTTTCTGTTCGAGCTCCATAAATTATTTGGTTTTCATTTTCATTTTCTTTTCTTTTGTGAGTTTGTAGGTGTAAAGGAACCTTTTGAAGCAACCCAAGTTTGAGAGCAAATAGTAAGACGAGCAGACAAGGTATAGTTTGAAATTTTGAATTTGTGTTTTCAAATTTTGTACTTTCGTCCATTTTAAATTCTCTGTTTTTTCGTCTTTTCTCTTCAACTCTTTTTCCTCTACTTTTCCTTGTGCTGTACAATTCGGTGAGTGAATTAAATATTTATAAACTACTAATTATTAAATTTTTTTTATCACTCTGTTTTGGTTTGCTCTGCTAAGGATTTATTGTTTTTTGCATGTGAGAATATATTGGCTTGGTGATCGGTCATTATTATAATATTTTTAATGCCTTTTGATGCAAGTTTGTTGGAGATTGTGCTTGATCATTGCCTTCAAGTTTGTGCTTTGAGCATTTTGTATAAGTTGTTTTTTTTTTTTTTTTTTTTTTTAGAAAATGTGTTTTTTTTTTTGTCCCTAATTAAGCTCTGTTTGTTTCGTGGGAAAACGAAGGAAACTGAAGTTTATTAAAGTTTGAAAATTTTAACTTTTTTACTTAAGCGCTTTTTATCTTGGTAAACGTTGTTAGTTTTTATTTTTATTTTCATTTTTTATTTTTATTTTAATTCCTAGTTAAGCTATGCTTGTTTCGTGAGAAAAAACGAAGGAAACTGAAGTTTAATAAAATTTGAAAATTTTAACTTTTTACTTCAACCTTGTAGCTTAAGCGCTTTTTGTCTACGAATTACTTAGTTTCTGCAATATATTTCGTTCTAAATGAAGAAAGAATACAAAATTTTCAGGTTCTGTACTGAATAGGTATTGTGAAGGAATGAAAATTTTGATTACATTTAAATTTCCTACATTTTTTGAAGCAGTTAAATGGAACTTCTGCTTGAATTTTCCGCAGTCCCCTGTTTGGTTGCTTATTTTGTTGCTGAAATGATAGGAATGTAGTCTAGAATTTTCTGTTTTTCTGTTCTAAATGTCAAAAACTGATCTCTAACTAGGCGACACTGTTAGTATTTGAAGATAAAACATGTAAACTGAACTTTAACTAAGCTAAAAAACTTAGCGTTATTGTTAAATTCAACTTAACATTACACCGCTTTATAACTTTTTATTAAATTAATATTTTTAAAGTTTCACTGTTAGATTAGTTTAACTAAGCAATATTCTACAATAGTTGTAGATAGTCGTTAATGCAGTTCCCAGTTGTGAACCCACCACCCCAAACATGAGTGCCCAGTTCAAAGTGGCATGGCGCATGGTATGATAGGTCCCTAGCTGGCATGCTAAAGTGCTGGCTAAGTTGTTAGTGATGTAGACTTGTGGCTGCCTTAGTTTTTTTTATATATATTTTTGTTACATATTTATACCAAAATGTGGATCCGCATTTTGGTATAAATATGTAACAAAAATATATATAAAAAAAACTTTGAAATTAATATCCCAAGTAGATGAATTAATGGCATTCGTCTATGTTTTGTATGAATAAACAAAGTTTCAAAGTATGACTTTAACTTGGTTACTAGGATATCTTTAGGTCTTTAGTTTTATTTGTTAATTATTACAATTATTACAATTACATGAATTGGGTATTTGATTTCTTATATTTAAAAACACTTATGATTAACTACTTTTACAAATTATCACATTGAGTTAGTCTAGGACAAGAGTTATATGTTCTAAGAAAATTTGCGTTAGTTGGGTATGGCTGTTCTTAACAAATCTTGGTGTAGGTCAAATTCCGTAACTATTATATCGCAATGGATAAAAGTTGGATGGATAAGAAGAGGGGTTCAAGGGAATATTTTGAAGGTGTAAACCAATTCGTGGCATTTGCCTCTCTATCCGCGCGCAATGGGAAGATCTTATGTCCTTGTGCAAAATGTGTGAATTTGATTTTACAACCAGTAAATGTGGTACGTGATCATTGTTGGGCTTCGGGGATGCTTAACAATTACAAATTTTGGAAATTTCATGGGGAATCGGCGGTTGCTACGACGGCTACCGAATGTGGGAGCTCTCAAGTGCAAGAATCTGAAAATGTATATGGTGATTTTCGTGGGATGTTGCACGACTTGTGCCCTCCGCATGAAATGCCACTTGAACCAATGGAAGAAGGTCCAAGTATGGAACATCCGGTTGAAGGTCTGAATGATGAGGCGAAGAAGTTTTACAAGCTGATAGATGATGTAGACAAACCTTTATATGAAGGTTGTACGAAATTTAGCATTTTTTCAGCCATTGTCGTGTTGTTCCAATTGAAGGTCTGAATGAAGGTTGTTCCACCATTCTCTGCGTGGTTACCAATAATCTTAAAATTTTGTTAGTCAAATACATTTTTTTTTTAAAAAAATGAATGAATTAGATATATAGAAGTGCCAATAGAGCTCGTTTGTGAAATTTTAGGAACTAAAGCTCATTTGAAACATTAGATACCAAAAAGGCCCAGGGTGGAAACTTTAGGGACACAAGGTATATTTCTTTTTCTTTAACATTTCTTGACTGTGGGTTATGATATCACATAGTGAATCCATTTGGAGTTCTGAAGCGAGACCATGAAACACGCTGTAAGACCACTTATGTCAATACTAACACTTTTCCTTTTCATTTATAAGGCTTTCCTTAAATCGATATGACGATAAGGTCTATGCAACGAGTAATTCTTAGGTACTCTTAAGTACGTTTGGTACACTGTAATAGCTTCTGTAATGGAATAGTTATTCATGTGTAATATCAGTTCGGTCATTTGGTTGCATCTTTATTACATGAATTAGTTATTACATTGGAATAACTATTCTTTAAATTGAAGAATAGCTATTCCTCTTTAAGATGGATGTAATAGCTATTCTTTAGTGTATATAATAGGTTTTAAAATTAATATATTTCCAAAAATATAAAATTTCCTTATGCATCATCTTTTACAAGTTTTCCATATGTAACAACCAAACTTATGAATAGTAATAGTTATTCCATTATAATATTTTCTATTCCCAGTAATAAAGATTACTATTCCTAATGTAATCTACATTCAGTGTACCAAACGTATGGTGTATAGAGAATGATGCTCTCTCCTTTCATATATATTTATAATGAGATCCACTTATTAAATTCATGATAGTGTCCATCATAAATGTGAGAGGAAGGAACACCATTTTATTATGTTTTGAAACTACCTAAAAAATTTTCCTATACAACAATACTATTACCGGTAGGTTTTACCATTGTAGTTGGCAACTTTAACTCTTCAGTACTATAATAGTTTTGTTTCAGAGCTGTAGGGGCATTGTTCGAGTAATCTTTTATAGACAGGGCGATTAATAGTTAAGCTTTTTTCATATATATATATATATATATATATATTGTTTTTAGTTTTCCTTTTCCAATTTTCTTTCTCTTTCCAAAATCATAAGGATCATATTTCTCTAGAAAAGAAAAGGAAATATGATTACTTTGAATAAAAATCCTATATATTTCATTATGAGGATTTCAATTTATGCTTCAATAAACCAAATTATCATATATTCCTATTTTTCCTTATAGAGTAAATAAAATTTTGAATTGAATAATTAAATACATTTCATATTGTTGTTGGTGGAGTATAAAGTGGAATGTTAAGCGGGGCCAACCTTACCACTAAGCCAATTAGGCTGTCATTTTTTTTTTTTCTTTTGGTTTTGTATTGGTTTTTTGTTTTCCTCTTTCAATTTCCTCTCTTTTTCCAAAATCATAAGCATCATATTTCTCTATAAAAGAAAAGGAGATAAGATTGCTTTGAATATTAAAAGTCCATATATATTTCATTACGAGGGTTTCAATTTTTGCTCCATTAAACCAAATTATCATATATAATATATTCCTATTTTTCCTTATAAAGTAAATGAACTTTAGAATTGAATAATTGAATACATTTCATATTGTAGTTGGTGGGAAATAAAGTAGAATGTTGAGCAGGGCCAACCTTACTACTAAACCAATTAGGTTGTCAATTTTTTTTTGGTGAAAGCACATTTTAGTCCTTACATTTTCAGGCGATTTCCATTTTAGTCCATACATTTTATTTTTACCACTTTTAGTCTCTATCCTGAAAAACAGTTCTCGTTTTGGTCCTTGCCGTTACATCATAAACGGATATTGCTGACGTGGCAAACGGCAAGAATAAATAATATTTTTTTTAATGTCTATGTGGCTTAATTAATAATAAAAAAAAAATTTGGCATTAAGAAATGCCATGTCAACATCTAAATTTAAAAAAATTAATTTATTAATTTTAACTAAATAAAAAAATTAAAAACAGAATTAAAAACAAAAAATCGAATGAATTAAGATCTGAATGTTTCTTGAACAAGAACAACAAGAACACCTACCCAGATCCAAGAACACAAACCCCTTTTCTTTCTCCATCTGACTTCTCTCTCCCTCTCCCTCTGAACCGTAACAGCACCACCCACCACCGGACAAAACTTGGGGTTTAGTATTTTTTATCTCTCAATTCCATCCCCTAATTCCCAAATCAAAACCCAGAAAACAATTTTCTCATTCAAAACCCGAAAACACAAATGTTTTCATTGTTTTCTACTCCACAGCAACCGCAACAACAATCATTGTTTCAACCTCAAACTCAGTCTTTTCAAGTGGTCGGATCTCCATCCTGAGTCCCAGAAAATTCTCCTCCAGATCGAGTACGTTTTTTTTTTTTTTTCTTATTTCCTAGTTCTAGATTTTTTTTTTCTTTTTTGCTGTGTTTTCTATTTGGTTGCCGAGAGAATGTGGGAAGAAAGCATATTTGAGAGGAGATCCCGCTCCGCCTAGTTCTGGTTTCTGCACTACTTCACAATAAATACCCATTCACTAAAATACACACCTCAAAAACTCTTTCTCTCTCTCTCTATCTCTCTCTCTATTACATTTTGTATCCCTGCTGTGTTTCCTTGTTGATTTTGTTTTCTCTCTCTAAAAATCAAAACAATGGCTCTCAATGCAAGATTGAGTCTTTTCTTTTTCCCACTTGTTATAGTCTCTTGGGTTTCTAAATAGACTTAAAAAATTCAAGTTCTTGATCTGGGTTGTTGATGATTTTTTATGGTTTTTGGCGTTTTGATTCTTTGTTTGATCAGTGGGTGAAGGGAGAGCTTGATGATCTGGGTTTTGATTAGTGGCTGATGATGGTGCACGGTCTGCAGTGGCTATGCTTGATGACGGTGGATTGATCATTGACGGTGGTTGTGTGTGAGAGGATTTCCAAAGAAGAGAGAAGTGTGAAAGGTGAAGGAAATAATAAAAAATTAAAAAAAAAAAAATGAGATGAGAGGCCACGCTTGGAAGCAGAGGAGCTGCGCCTTGTTTCAACCATGGTGTTGTTGGGTTGTAGTTGGCGTTCTTGATCTCTGAAAGTTTATTTGGTTTTTATAAATTTTTCTCTTTTTTTTTTTTTTTATTTATTTAATTTCTGGGTTTGTGTTCTTGGATCTGGGTTTGTGTTCTTGTTCAAGACACACTCAGATCTCAATTCATACGATTTTTTGTTTTTAATTCTGTTTTTAATTTTTTTTATTTAGTTAAAATTAATAAATTAATTTTTTTAATTTAGACGCTGACGTGGCATTTTTTAATGCCAAAAAACTTTTTTTATTATTAATTAAGCCACATAGACATTAAACAAATATTATTTATTCTTGCCATTTGCCACGTCAGCAATATCCGTTTATGATGTAACAGCAAGGACCAAAACGAGAACCGTTTTTCAGGATAGGGACTAAAAGCAGTAAAAATAAAATGTAGGGACTAAAATGGAAATCGCCTGAAAATATAGGGACTAAAATGTGTTTTTTGCCTTTTTTTTTTTTTTTTTTTTGGGTTTTGTGTTGGTTTTTTGTTTTCATTTTTCAATTTCTTTCTTTTTCCAAAATCATAAGCATTGTATTTCTCTATAAAAGAAAAGGAGATAAGATTACTTAGAATAAAAGTCCTATATATTTCATTATGAGGGTTTCAATTTATGCTCCATTAAACCAAATTATCATAGATACCTATTTTTCCTTATGAAGTAGATGAAATTTAGAATTGAAAAATTATATACATTTCATATTGTAGTTGGTGGAGTATAATGTGAAATGTTAAGTAGGGCCAACCTTACCATTACGCCAATTAGTTGGTTGCCTAAGGCTCCCAAATTTTAACAAATACCGATATTTTTATACATATAAGAATATTAATTAGACATCAAATATTAGCCAATAGATTAAAAACAAAAAATAATGCAATAGACACAACATAGAAAATCTTACAATAATTTCGTAACATATTCCCAAAAATAGTAATGCAACACACATTAGTGCTTCTTATGAACATATCCAAGATTCAAATTTTTCACTGCTTTTTTGCCTGTCATGTTAAGCCTTTATTATAGGATGTTATAGACCTAAAGCCATTGGTTGTGACTTAGTTGTGAGTCCAAGTACAAACCAAGACTCTCTGATTTCTCTCTCTCTCTCTCTCTCTCTCTCTCTCTCTCTCTCTCTCTCACACACATTTTTTTTTGTGTGTACATGGCAAATTATATTTTTATTGGATTGGGGTGGATTAGAGATAACATTTAAGTTTGGAATAATCCATTTTCATAAGTAATTAGATAGATTTTGAGCAAAGGTAAAAAGAAAAGCACAGTGATCAAAGTATGAGTAACTATTAGGTACTCCAAAATATGGTAAGATGGTGTTCCCTTCTCTTAGATTCATGATGGATCTTATTAATTAAATTTATGGTAGAGTCTACAAAAATAAAACAGGAGAGTGTACCATGTTATTGTACTCTGAGAGTACCTATTAATTTTTTTTAGAATATTTAAGGTTCTTAATATCATTAATTATTTTTTTTATAAAGAAAGAATTACAAGAAATCTTGTGGATGAATATTGTCAAAGTAATAAGAATAGAAAAATGGAAAAAGATAAGGAAAGTGATTAAGAGAGACAAAGAGAAGCATAATTTACTTTCCTTTTTATCCTTTTCTTTTTCACTTGTTCTTAGATTTGGGCATAATGTTGTTATCATGAACCTATGAGACTGTAAGGTACTTTAGTGACCGTTCAAAAGATGTAAATTATAGAAAATGATAAGTTACAAGAGTGAGATATAAAGAAAGAAGCATATGAATCTCTTTACTGAACAAGTTTTGATAAAATTTTTTTTCTTTTTTTTTTTTTGGAAATAGTAGAAGATATAATTTTATATATAAAAACAATATAATGGTTAGGGATCAAATAAGTAATTTACCCTAGAATAGTTTTATATGCAAGTACAATTATAATAAATGTATATTAATAACAACCATAATTATCAAATTTTATATTTAGAAAAAAAAAACAAGAGAGAGAAAAGAATTAAAATATGTTACTGACGGGTATAAACTTAAGCACGAAAAAATTTGGTGACTAGCATGCGTTTGAACTTATTTAGTTAGTTGGATTGTTTTCGAAACTCGAGTTTCTCAAACTTGAGTTCCAACCCAAAATTGAGTTTCCCAAACTCAATTTACTCTTGGATTCATCTGACATGGCTTTAAAAAAAAAAAAATAAAAAAAAAATAAAAAAAAAAGAAAAGACAACCACTTGGAACTCTAGTTTAGTAAACTTGAGTTCCATTTTAAAAATAATTTACTTGCAAGGAACTCAAGTTTGGTAGACTCGAGTTCCAAGTGGGGAAAAAAAATATAAGAGGAACTCGAGTTTCAACTAGAACTTGAGTTTGGTAGACTCGAGTTCCATGTTTTTAAATTTTTTTTTTTTTTTTTTTAATCTAGGTCAAATGAAAGCAAGAGTAAATCGAGTTTGTGAAACTCGATTTTGGATTGGAACTCGAGTTTGACAAACTCAAGTTCCAAAAACAGTACAACTTACTAAATACTTTTAGCCGCATGCTATTTATCTAATATTTTTCTAGAAAAATGATGTTTAGCAAATTTTGCCAGCATACATGAGTTATTTATTTATACAAATATTTTTCTAAAATGAAGTGAAGAAAAATTATTAAACAATAATTGTTTCCTTTCTAATAATTTGTCCTTAAACTGGAACTTTTTTTTTTACTAATGTTATGAAAAAACTCAATTAATTGAATCGTATTTTTTTTCCCATAGATTTTACTAAATCCTCAATTATTTTTCAAATAGTATATTTTATTAAGGGACAATTTTATACAAATGACGTATTCCAAAAACTGTACCAAATTAACCATAAAAGATAAAGTCTCTTGAGTGCATAACCCATTGAGAATCAAAATGTTAGTATGGTGATGTTTAGGGGGGAAAATCATGTTGGCAATGAGTTTAGGAAAGAAAATAATTAAATAAAACATAATAAATAACAAATTAGAGAAAAGACAAAAAGAGTACATCAATCTAAGTGCTCAAATTAATTCCTTGCTGATTTGATTCTCTTCTTCTTTTTCATTTTCTTTTTGTGTTTGTGAAGTTTTATAATTTATATTTTTGGCACAATGGCATCATTTAATGAAAGTATGAGGAACATTTCTTCATAACAAAAGGTGACAGTCCTCTAGAGCTATATATATGTATTTGAGAACTCTAGAGATATATATATATATATATATATATATGGAAGAAGTTGTAGATGAGCTCCAAGGTGAACTCAACATAACTGGAACTACTTGGGAATATTTTTGGAGATGTTTCAAAGCGTGAAATGGATTTTTGTTATTGTAAGTATTTGATGACTTAGACTTTAGGTCTATTAAGTTGTTAATTTCTACCCGAGTCTTTACATTTGAACCAAATTAAACTTATATTATCGATTTCCTTTTTTCTTTGTTAAGTCTGTCTTCAATTACACGGTTTCCAAACAGTTTGTGCACACTTTCAAACACACAATCACAAAGTAGTATATGATCTTTAAATTTCTTTTTTGTTTTTTGATCAGTTTAAATTTCTATATGAATAATCAAATAAATATATACACATAATTCAAATAATAAAAATATATGTTGAGCAAATTGTTGAAACCCATTTCATTATGCAATTTCCTTGTTAGCATTAGGTTTTAGATGTTAGCTAATTCTCTGTGACAAACATTGTGTCTAAGGGTTGTTGTTCATAGAAAAGATGCATAAAAAATGATTCAAGAGGTTTTGGGATTATTGTAATAGAAAGGAAAGAAGGGCATTTATTGAAGTTACAAATTACAATAGAGAGTCTAGCTATTTAAAGGATTTGTATATAGACTATTGTAACAATTTGTTCTGGTGAATTTTATATAGGATTGGATTCTTAGAGTGATTTTTCCATTAAAGAGGTTATATATATATATATATATATATATATATATTTGAGAAACAAAGAGGTTTTATATTAGTTTTCCATTTCATTATCAAATCTGTGCACCTTTTATTGCTTTCATTATAATTGTGTTTTAGATTTGATATTATAATAGTGATTGAGATATCTTTTTTGCATAGTCTATTTGAAATACATCATAAATTGATCAATTAGTCCACTAGGGGTCAAAATAAAAGGATTCATTTGATATTATAATAGTGATTAAAATATCTTTTTTGCTAGTCTATTTGGAATACATCATAAATTGATCTATTAGTCCACTAGGGGTCAAAATAAAAATTTTCAACTGGTATCAAAGTAATTGAAATACATATGGATATATTGATACAAACCTATAGGTAAAACTCACTCTTAAAAACCGGCTTGTAAGGGAAGGGTGTCTAATAGCTTATATACATGATTTAGCTTGTACTTAAGCAATGTGGGGCAATTAGATCAAAACATACCACCACACTTTGTAGCTGACGTCCACGACGACTTACTCTATCAAAATTGACTTGATGGTAGCCCTTCTCTTTTTGGCAGTTCCACTTACCTATCAATTACTCAATGACTTAGAAAGACATTTTAATTTAATTAGCTTCTAGGTTTCTCTCTCTGAGATTTGACTACAAAGCCACAACTCATTTCATTTCTTACTCCTTGAGTTACGTTTATTTACTTGACATGGTGGTTAGCTCTCATAGCAAATGATATTAACCCATGAGTAGAACTCACCATTGAAAATCGGTTTGTAAGGAGAGGTGCCCAATAACTTATATAAACATGTTTAAGCTTTTACTTAAGTAATATGGGACATTTGGATTGTAAAATGGATCAAAGAAATATTTTTCAGCCATAATATATATTTATGAGCAGAGTACCACGAGAAAGATTTTGAAGCCAAAAAAAAAAAAAAAAAATTACCATGAAAAATTATTATTTTCTACTGAAGCGACATTTCTATGCATGATGAAAACATATTAATATTTAGTATTTGGTCTATAGATTTAAAGGCAAAGGGAAATGGGTATACATAAAGTGAATAGATCATAGAAAGAGTGATGTATAGATGTAAAACTTAAGAATGAAAAATTTAAACCCACCCTCACGGGCACCCGCCCTGCATGACAAATGACAGGGGGAAGGGGGTTAATTTTTTCCCCTATACCACCCACCACGTTTACATTTGAAAAATTAATATATGTGGAAAATATCTCATTGTATTAATATAAATGGTTGCTACAATTTACATCAAATAGGATTTATTCCATGACAATAGGTGGGGTTTCCTCTATACTGAAGGTGAGAAATTGATGATAACTTACATTTTTACGGTTGCTTTCGTATTAGTTGATTAAAAAATTTTTAGCAGAAATTTAAAGAACAAACCCATTCCATGAAATTTATTCTTCCTTCAGGTTTTTTTTTTTTATTTTAATTTTTGAGAAACTTAGTTGTTTTCTTAGTAAAGATGAGACCAACAAAGTTTAAATTTATACTAAAATCTTCAACCGTTGAAAAGTTTACTCTGTTAAATATAACCTTTTGGAATGTGCACTTATTAATTATATCAATAAAACTATATATCAAAGGCCTAATACTAGATTGATAATTAGTTACATTACAAAACACAGTAACACACTATCAAAATAACCCAGATAATAATGTCTATATTAAATCATGTTAAGAAATGTGACTCATGAAGACTCTATTTATTTATTTATTTATTTTTGTATCCATTAAGACTGAAATTCTAGATCCTCTAAAAAAGGGAAGGCATGAGATTTTCTGCAGGGAAAGAAAGAATTTTTTTTTTTTTTTTTTTTTTAAACAAGTGAGGTTACTTTGTCCCCCCAAGGGAAAGGTATTAACGATGATTGTTTCGCAGGGAAATAGCCAATTGTCGAATTTTTTAAGGCATATCACTAACGTGAAGCAATTATGGCAGAGATGAAATCTCAGGAGCTTTATTCTCTTTAGCATTGTGGTTCAGTCTGTTTTGCTTTTTACTGCACCCCTGAAAAAGAAAACGGCAAACAAAGTAGTAATCACGATCATTTGGGCAGCTTACCTGATTGCTGACCGGGCTGCTAGCTTTACAGTTGGGCTAGTCTTAGACAGTGAAGAGAAATATACTGCCTCTGGAGCCATTAATAATACTGGTAATTACCCAACCCAATTATGCCCACTCCAAATCCACCCAAGCCCGCCCATTTGACACTCCTAGACTGATGATGAACTATGGTCTCGTTAGTACCATCGGGTCCAGGAGCAGGGATGATACTGGTCTTCTTCTGGTGATGTGGACACCTATTCTTTTGTCACTGGTTGGTGGCCAAGACAGAATAACTTCTTTTGCTATTGAGGATAATGAGTTGTGGCTTAGGCACTTGATTTGGCTCTTCCTCCAAATCTTCACCACGTGTTTTATCAATCATTTCATCTAAACACGCTATGGATCCCCACAATTTTTCTCCTCCTTGCTGGAACAATCAAGTATGCGGAGCGAATAGCTACATTGTATCTTGCAAGTTCGGATAGTTTTGGTCCTTCCGGAATCTCTGTTCTTAGACAACCTGACCCTTGGCCTAACTATGAGAGACTGATGAGTGCATTCACACACTACAAAGGGAACAATCTTCCTATAAAAATCGAGTATGTCAACGACCTAGAATCCCAGGCTAATAATGAAAATAGTTTGGCCGATGATTGAACATTGGATTTTCCTGAACTGGTGCAGCGTGCTTATCACTTCGCATATATTTACAGGGGACTCATAGGCAATCTCATGTTCAGCTCCCGTGAGCATACGGAGAGTCGAGAATTCTTCACTAAAAGAAGTGCAGAACAAAGATCCAGCTCAACTACTTTTATGATCTTCTCCACACCAAGGTGCTGGTGGCAACGTCCAACATAGGAAAAATATCTCGGGGTATATCCACTGGTTTAGTTGTTGCAGCCACTTCACGTTTCATCTTAGAAGAGAAGAATAAGTTTGGTGTCGATGTGACCTACACCTTGTTCGTTGGTGTTTTAGGCCTGGATATGGTAACTCTCCTCATATGGTTTTACTCTGATTGGACTGTTGCTTATCTTAAAAAGTTCGACAAAGATTCCCTTACATTCAAAATCATCAGCAAGCTCCTCTTTCCCAAGAAGCAAAGGCAGCGGCAGGAGCAACCCAGGAAAGTTTCTTCCCTCCGATCCAAAATCATCAAGTTCCTCGTTCCCAAGAAGCAAAGGCAGGAGCAACCACGGAGAATTAAAAAAGTATGTTCTAGAAAGTGGTCTGAAGATCTATCTCAATTCAACTTCCTTAATTACTGTTATCTACGAAGGGCACGAAGCAGAACTGCAGAAGTAAAACCATCGGCGAGATCATCAGCAAAATAGACCTTATGGTCCGTGTCAAAGGAAATGTCATACTACCAAATTTGGACATTATTAACAATTTTATTTATTATTTATTTTATTATTATTTGCCGAGGAACGTCAAGAATTTTATAGATTAGAAGAAAAATGACCTTATAATTCAGATTATATATGTGACTTCTCATCATTTTGATCCGCACTTATGGAGATTTATCTTCGACGAGCTGTCAGAGAAATCTTACTTTGCGGATGATCCGGAAGAAGCCAAGAGAATAAGCTCAGCTAGTGGCGAATGGATTCTTGAGAATGATGACTTCGATTAAAGTCTTATCTCAAAAATGTTGCTTATGATGAAAGCCTTCTACTGTGGCACATTGCTACTGAACTCTGCTACAACTAGGGGTGGCAATTTTTACCCATATCCATGAACCCGCCCATTACCCACCTTATTTGGATAAGTCTTTACCCAACCCATTTGAGTATTTGGGTTAAATGGATAAAAATCCATTTGGTTATTTAATTAGATGGGTCTAAATGGATAAACCCACTAATACCAATTAAACCCATTTAAAATTTAAAATTAAATAAACCCACTAATACCCAATCCCTTCTAAAATCTAAAACTTAAATAAACCTCAGTCTCACTCTTCCTCAAATTTTCTTAGTATCCAAACACTTTTCCAAACATTTTAACCACTAGATTTCTAAGCCCAAACACTTTTTCTCAGATTTTCTCACTAACCAAACAAAACGAAATTTTAGAGAGAGAACAGGGACGAAATCGGAGTTCACCGGAGGTAGTGTATCAGCTTCGTCTCCGGCAGAGCTGGTTATGTTCGCCGGCGTTCTCGTTTTCTTGTACGAATCCAGATGGGTCGCCGATATTGGTGGACAAAGTTTTCGTTAATAGTCAGATCCGGCCGATATTTTCGATATTTAACCGAGATCTTTTGTTCGGTGGCGGTTGCGACGGAGATTTGAAGTCCCAGGTCGATTCTTTGATCTCCGGTCACCGTTGAGGAAGCTGTTTGTGGAATCGGCGTCGGAATCCGACGAGCTTGAAGGAGTCCCAGCCGAAACGGTGGACGGCACAAGCGAGCAGAAGCTCTTCCCACATACCCCATGTTTGTTTCTCGAGAAAGTTCTGTTTTTCCATGAAATTTTTTCCCCCCTCTTAAGTTCTCCGTGTTTCATGAATTTATTGGGCTTTCCTTAGCTATATGATGTTGCTAGGGCTATATTTTTCTTTTCTTTTCTTTTCTTTTCTTTTCTTTTTCTTTAGGTAATATTTTCTCACAGGTTGCCGAAAAAAAAAAAAAAAAAAAAAAAAAAAAAACCAGAAAAGAAAGGCTTTGTTTGGCTGCTGAGAAATGAATTTTGTGATGGGAAAATGAAAGAAAAGAACAGTAAAAATGACTTTTTAATTTTTGTTTTTAAAGTTTTTAAAAAGTTATTTATTTATTTAGATTATAATGGGTTAAATGGGCGGGTAATGGATAATTAATTTATATATAAACGGGTCATAAATGGGTAATTATATATCCAACCCATTTATGACCCGACCCATTTATAACCCAACCCGCCCATTTGCCACCCCTAGCTACAACACTGATCGACACGAGGATCACAAGCGTTTGGTTTGTGAATATTGTGATGCTGATTGGTCCAAAAAGTGCGTCATCATGGTTGTTAAATTCTGGAACAATGCTGATCTACACAGTTACATGCCTTTGCGTTGTGAAAATTGTGATGCTCATGAATTCAGTAAGCGCCTTTCAGATTACATGTTTTATCTATTGTATTAGCAAGAAGGTATGATGTCCGAAGTGTCAGGAATTATAGTTACATGCCTTCGCTCTGTTTTTTTCAGCATTAATGTTTTTTGAAAAATAGGTCATTTTCCAGAGAACATTTTTTGGAAAACTATCTCATTTTCCAATGTTTGGTAACAACCTTGAAAATGGGCTTGAGAATGTTTTCTAGTGTTTGGTATGTACAAACATTTTTTGGAAAACTATCTTATTTTTTTTAGAAAACTATTTCATTGTAGCTATACCACTGCAATTTGTGTGGCTCTGGAACTCTAAGCATCAATACCAAGTGAATAGAAATACGCATAGTGGCAAGTAAGTGCTTAACTTTTACCATCCCACACCTTTGTAGTAGATAGCTTTCTCAGCTTGTCATGATTGAGCATGGCACTTACACTATTAACCACCAAAATTATGCAATCAATATCCACTAGTAACAATGGCAAACCAATCATTCCATATTAAAATAATTTTTAGCCAACAAAAGGACTATAAGTTGCTTCCAAATCCACATGCCCATGAAACAAAAGGACTAAAAGTTGCAAACCAATACCCATTAAAATGATCTCAAAACCTACAAACTAGATGCCAAATAGTTTGATAAATACCAAAATGCCAAATTGTCCAAATAGAAAAGCATAAATTTTAACAAAAATGCACCTACATAATCAAAATTGGCTTAAATAATTGTCAAAGAAGTTCTGCAGCCATTGTCTACGGAGTTTATCATTTTTCAACATGAATGACCTTGCTTGTTTTTCATCCCCATTCAAATGGTCAAATGCAGACGCAAGCATATTTTCTTCAAATCCATCCATCTTCATAACTTCTTCATAAAGACTACCAAAATTTAGCTGATTTTCAGAAATCTTTTCTATTGCAGAAGCAACCTTACCAAGTTGTATGGACAAATCTTGGAAAACAACATCTTCAATCATAGTAGCATGACTTCGTTTCCTATGAGACATTGTTTCATTTGGGGCCACATGTGAGGGATCAACTTGCTTCTTTTTGGATATGTCATCAACATCAGCATCAACAAGCGGAGGTGAGTCATCCAATGCTTCTACACCTATATCACCTACTCCCTTGGAAAAACCTCCTGTAGCCATATCCTTACCCACAACCAAAGCCATCTCATCAAACATCTCAATTTTCTTGTTTAGAAATTGTGCATGATTTGGATGTGCCTGTGTAAAGAAAGGAAAAGAAACAATTAAAAAAAAGAAAGAAAGGAAAAGAGCCAAAAACTAATATGAGAGCAATAAGAATAATGAAAAAATTTAAACTTTACAATGATACAAACTAAAAAGTATCTACATATAAAATAAAAATAAAAAAAGTTTCTTACCTCGACTTCTTCATCATACGCTATCCTATCACAAGTGATCATTTTCAAATCATCATTCCATCCAAACCCGCTTTTCTTATTACGAAGTAATGCAATTGTATTCCAATTGGTTTTAAGTGTTTTAAAGTGATGTTCCACATGCTTTGGAGTACATTCAGTTATAAATTTCTCAATAATTGCTTCAGCTACTTTAGCATATGATGCATGTTTAAATGTGTTGGATTGCTTGTTTCCATGAAGAGCCTCATCTGCAAGTATCTCAAGTAATAAATTCTGCATTGGTTGTGACCACCTGAAGTTAGTCTTGGTGTCCTTGACCTTCTGAGTATCCTTTTTATTTCCCATTGCAATTCTATTACAATGATATTTACAAGAAAAATGAGACAAAATGAAAGAAGAATATAAATAATATTCAATACAAAATATGAACTGGGGGTGTGCATGCCAAACAAAAATAATTGTAACATAAAAGTCTTGATAATATGAAACCAAAAAAAAAATCCATTACACAACCAACTAATATAAAGAGTATGAAATCACTCCATAGCATTATAATCCTCCCACATTTTACGAAAAATATCATCCTGTTTTTTAACCCATTCTCTATTTTCTTCTTGGACTTCCCTTTGTGATTGTTGGACTCTTCTACTTGTACTGTCATTTGCAAGTGGACTACCACAAAGCCCATTGCTCATAATTGAGTCTAAAGGGTCAACTCCTATTATATGATTGTGAATTATGCAACAAGCTAAGACTACATCCACTTGTGTTGGGAATGACCAAAAAGGTTCTGCATCTAACACATGGAAACGTTTCTTCAAAAGCCCAAAATTACGCTCAATGCTAGTGCGTAAAGAAGAATGGCGAAGATTGAATAATTCTTTGTCATTTCTTGGCGGGTTATCACTAAACTCTTTCAAATGGTAACAAACACCACGATGAGGGGATATAATTCCTTTCCGAACTCCATAACCAGCATCACCAAGATAATATTTACCTACACGTTCATAGTCAAAAGGAAAAAAAAAATCACTCCAAAAGCTATTATCCATAATAAAATCACTTTCTATTCCTATAATACCTTCAGGAATTTTTAATCCCCTTGGCCTAGAGAGTGCGTCATTTAAGACACGTGAATCATGTGCACTTCCTTCCCAACCAGCTAATACATAAGTGAATTTTAAGTCAAAGGTAGTAGCAGCAAGGACATTTTGTGTTGTTCCATCCTTTTGGCCGTGAAACCTTCCTTGTATTTGAATTGGAATAGATGCACGAACATGAGTTCCATCAATAGCTCTGACACAATCCTAATTATGACCAATATAAGTTACATTTATCTTATATCTTTATATGTATATAAAAAAAAGAGGAAAATAAAAGCCTTTGGAATTTACCTTAAAATAGGAGTTAAACCTGCTGCTATTTCTTATCTCCAAGGGTGTATCTTTGTCAGGCTCTCTAATCATGTGTTTGTATAATTGCAAAATAGCTCTAAGGACATGCCTAAAGTATCGGTGCACTGTCTCAACTGATCTATAAAACCTCCCACCAACAACTCGAAACCTCACATCATGTCTAATAGTGTGTAAAAAAATTAACACTTGTTCTTTAATGGACATATGAATGGTCTCTTGAAATAGATTATTCTCGCTCAAAATTTTGCATAGCGCATAAAAAGCAATGGGTCTCATCCTTATATGATGGAGACAACGCATATCACCTCTACAAAGAATATCATTCATATATGTCTCGCTTTCATACTCTCGATTAACATGAGGTTCTCTAGGCATAACTCTTCTAGATCTTAGTCCTTTCAAAAGAACAACACCCAAAGCAATAACAGATGTAGCTGCCTCCATTATGGCAGCAGGAAGTGATCGGTTATCCATCTATATTTCCAAAAAAAAAAAAAAAATGATGAGTATGAATTAAATGTGTACTCAAAGAGAGCATTCATATATACAGGTACCTAAAGAAATCACTTCATAAAAAAAAAATGACCACTTTAGGTTTGATGAGACTAAACTATAAGGTAACAACATCATCACTCCATAAGTACTAGAAACAATAACTATTGAGTTTGTTATTAGAGGCTAAAAATTGACAAGGTAATAGATGGTGAAGGAGGGACATTTGCCCTTAAAAACACTATTTCTGGACCACGTTTTGACTGGCCTACAAACACTCTGTTTCTGGACCAAGAAACAGAGCATTGCTCCTAACATGAACAGCAAGAAAACACATAAGAGCAATAAAACGCTTAACAGTAATCGTAAGAGCAATCAAGGACTTAAGCAAAACACAAGTTCATCTACAAATATAACTGGCTCCACCCCTGTCTACTAGTGATGTTCTACCTGAGATACTAAACAAGTATTACCTTAATTTGACATGCCCGAGTCAATTCACTCCTCAATTTCCAATTGGCAAATGAGGAACTTTCTAAATACAAGAAGGACAACAACAACAACAACAACAACAATAACAACAAAAAACAACTCTTTAATAATTTTAATTCCTTAGACATTGAGAGAGGATTCTAATATGACTAATAGAGCATTACACAATCTGCATACTTCACAGTGATAAATAAATAAAAGCAAGCTTAAAATTCTGCAGTAGTCTAAACAGGAATCCATCAAACTGAGAAGAATAAAATCAAGTATACTGAAACACACACGAACAAGAACCAGCCATGCAAATCTTACCGTGGGAATACTGTAATTGAAATCAAGAACCTTATAAAAACATGAAATTACTATATATATCGTTGGCGACACAGAAAGCAAACTATAAAATTGGGGTTTTTGTAGAGAAGAATGAAATATTACCAGCGCAAGGAAGAGTTGTTGATCGTGAGAGACAGATAAAGAGAGATCTGTGAAAACTAAAAAGAGGAGAGACCAGAGGGGGAGAGACAGTGAGAATATAAGAGGAGAGAAAAAGTAAAGAAAAGGGAGAAAACTGAGAGCTTATCGTGAGACTGTGAGACAGAGGCGCCAAAATAGTTGTTTCCCGTGGCTATAGAGGGTAAAGAAAAAAATATATATTTATAGGAGATGTGATGCGTGAGAGAGAGATTGTTTTCCAAAAAAAAAAAAAAATGGAAAACATCCCATAGAAAATAAGCCTTGTTTTTATTAGGGTTTTCCATTGACTAAAGATAGTTTTCCGTTGACTATTTTTTTTTTTTTTTTTTTTTTTTTTTTGTGCTACCAAACACTGGAAAATGTGGAAAACTATCTATACATATAGTTTTCTAGTGAAACAAACAGAGCGGGTTCAAGGACACCAGCTCTGAAGAGCAACGATTCTTTAGCGTATACGGAGGACAAGATCTGGGACAGGGTTGTATAAATATTCTTGAGGTGAACACACCTGTCAAACCTGTTCATGTGAAGGGAAATCGATCTAAGTCTGTACTGTTTGATGTGTGCATGTTGGCAAAAGAGATTCAAGATTTGGGACCAAAGATTAAGTGGAAGGTAACATGTAAAGTATGGGTGGAATTGTTGTCATATGCTACGAGTCGTAGCAGAGCAAAGGCCCATGTCCAACAACTAACTAAGGGTGGTGAGCTTATTACTTTTGTTTGGCTGTTGATGGCACAGTTTGGCTTGAAAGAGCATGCTTGGGTTGAGACCCGCACCAGAGCAAAGCTGAATCTTTTTTTTTTTTTTTTTTTTGGATAAGAAAGATGTGAGTTTTATTGAAAAGATTAAAAATGTAGAACATCTTAAGCCGCAGCGGTCTCAATAATGAATGGATTCTCCTCAATCCAAGTTACAAATGAGTCAAGATTTTTGGCACATTGTGCCAGAATGTGGGTTGGTCGATTCCCTTGACGACGTACGTGAGAAAACTGTGCTGCTCTAAAGTCTTGTATCCGAGACAAGCATGCTGTGATGACGTTGGAGATGTTAGCAGAAGGAGTTACTGTACCCGGGAGTGCATGAAATAGAAGCTCCGAGTCACACTCAAATATCACATCCTGGAGCCCCACGTCCCATGCAAATAAAATACCCTCCTCCATAGCCTTGACTTTTGCTTCTAGTGGGCCGAGTGGCACCCAAAGCTTCTTGCTCATGGCTGCAATGACTTGCCCCTCGTGATCACGAGCCACCACTCCAATACCTGTGGCTTGCGTTTGTTTGAAGATGGCGCCGTCTGTGTTTATCTTGTACCATAGGCTTTTCGGTGGAGACCAAGTGATGGTGTGTGGAACAGTTGGTGGCTGGAACTTGTGATTCGCACTCCGAAATTCTTCAAGCGGAAACGTTGCTTTCTAGAGGATGCTATTACTTGTCTGCCGTTTCCCGCCTGTTCTAGCAAAGTTTCTTTCATGCCAAAGGCACCATGCAATAGTCACGATGTGTCCCAAATGTTCATCTCCAATATGTTGAACCAACATCACGTGCCAAAGGAGGTCAAGAAATGAGTGAAATCGAATCCCATGGAGCTGAATAGGGAGGCCAGACGAGACCCAAACAGCTTGAGCTATTTCACATTCCCACAATACATGGCCACTTGTTTCTGCATCACGTCCGCATGCTTCGCATGTTGCGTCAGCAATAATTTTTCTGCTATAAAGATTGGCTTTTGTCGGCGAGTCTAAATCTTCTGTCCCACTTTTCCTACTCCACTCTATACTCCATCAATAAAAACTTACCACGTGTTCACCTAATTAATTAAATATTACTATTAATTAATAACAGTAGTATTAATAAGTCAATAATGATAGTATTTAAGTAATTAAGTGAACACGTGGCAAGTTTTTATTGGTGGAGTATAAAGTGGAGCAGAAAAAGTGAGACAGAAGATTTGGATTCTTTGTCGGCAAGACATTTTTACAGGCTCGCCATGCGAAGGATCGAATCTTGCTTGGGATATTTAGTTGCCAAATAGTTCTCCAAAATAGTCTTGCATTTTGAGTGTTGGAGGGACCATCGTTGGCAGAAGTAGTGTTGCCATTATTTGAGAGTGCAACCTTGTAGGCGTTACTAACAGAGAAATGGCCTTTCAGAGTGTACACCCATACTATGTGATTAGGTGGAAGTCTGTGACTTAGTGGTATACTAAGTATGGTTTGGGCTTCATGTGGTGGGAAATTTTCCTTGATAAAACCGATCCTCCATTGCCTAGTTTCCTGTTCAATCAAGGAATTGACCCTTAAGTCTGTAGGTAGAGCAGGTGGGTGGGAAGTGATGCGAAAAGTATAGCTGGTGGGCAGCCATTTGTTCGTCCAAACTGAGATGGATGTTCCGTTTCCAACCTGCCAGCAGTATCCTTGTCGCACAATTTTTTGGGTAGCCATAATGCTTTGCCAAGCATACGAAGGTGAAGAGCCAAGAGAGGCAGCAAGGAAGTCACCTTCAGGAAAATATTTGGCTTTGAAGACTCTATGCAGTTGGGAGGAAGTGTGAGTTTGCAAGCGCCATCCTTGTTTAGCAAAGAGAGCTAAGTTGAATGCCCTCAAATCATGAAAATCCAAGCCACCTTCAGTTTTTGGAGTGCAGATTTTAGCCCAACTAATCCATGCCATCTTGCTCTTCCCATTGTTCAGCCCCCACCAAAATTGGCGGATCATACTTGTCATCTCATCACATAATGAGTTTGGAAGTAAGAACATGCTCATTGTATAAGTGGGAATTGCTTGAGTTACTGCTTTGATGAGAATTTCTTTACCTGCATGGGATAATAATTTTTCCTTCCAACCCGAAATCTTGTTGGCAAGTCTCTCTTTCAATTGTCGGAAGGTATTACACTTTCCTTTACCCACCAATGACGGCAAGCCCAAATAAGTCTCATGTTGTCAAATGATCTCTGCCCCAAATTTATTTTTAATGGTGTCTTGGATGGTTTGTGGAGTATTGCGGCTAAAGTAAAGTGCAATCTTTTCGCGGTTCAATTGTTGGCCTGATGAACGTTCATATGTTTCCAAAATATCCTCAAGGGTGGAGCACTCTTCAATGGTAGCACGGCAGAAGATAATGTTGTCATCTGCAAAGAAAATGTGTGAAATTTTTGGGCCTCTTTGACATGCTACCACTCCATTTAATTGGCCACTCCCCGTTGCTTTTTTTATTAGAGCTGATAGTCCCTTTGCACAAAACAAAAACAGAAAAGGGGAAAGGGGGCCGCCTTGACAAATGCCCCTAGTAGGGATAATATGCCCACGTGGGTGGCCATTAATTTTTATGGAGTAAGTAACTGTCACACCCCAAACCCAAAAGGGTCCAAAGCGTGAGGGAACATCCCAAGGGTACTTATAGATTTTTCCTTTCTTTTCCATAGGATAAAAATAAATAACCATACTAAAATCTTTATATTACAAATCAGAGCTCTATAACACAATTTCAAACAATAACTCAAGTCATGTGCCTCCAAATAATACATGAATATATTTCAAAGCTCCAAATGGATAACACAAAACCACAATCCCTTTTAGGATACACAACCTCAACATTGAAGTTAGGCCTACAAAGCCTAAGGCTAACAAACCTCAAGTATCCAACCTCCAGTATAATTAATTATGATCTCATTAAACTTTGCAAGATTGAGTCACCAACCAATCATAGCATAAATATCTCACTTAGCATAATTCTCCGATCACCACCAATAAAACAAGCTCCATGCTCGAGGTATAGCAAATTTATCTGAAAAACTGTTGGAGGATGGGATGAGCTAAAGCCCAGTAAGTAGTATAATTAATGGGGGTGGGGGAAATGCAAGTTTCATGATGATAAACAGTTTACAAAGCATATTTTAATTTGGGAAAATTCTAACTGAATACTGGAAGATCATTTCTATAATAGTATGACAAGAATGATTAATTAGTGGAACACAATTTCTCAAAGTAAATACCTTGAAACTATATACCATAATCTGTGAGCACTAACAATATAGTTTCCAAAGCCATAAAATCTAACATACGGTAATTTATCACAAATATACCATACTACCACATAGACCGGTCAGGGGATCCACCCATTCACAACTGGCATGATATTGTCCTCTCTGGTATGCAGACTCTTGGCCCCATGGACAGCAACCTCACCCATACCCTCAAGGTTTTTCTCTCCCCCTATGGGCAGCAGAGAGAGCGCGTCAAATAGGACCCCTCTTGCATGTGGTCTCTTGACCCCATGGGCAGCAGCCTCACCCACACATAATCAAAGAACCTCTTCCCCCCATGGACAGCAGGGAAGAACGTGTCATCCAAAATGAAAGGGCACTGACCTAGATTTGATTCCATTGTCACAAAGACTACGGAAACCAAATCAGGTGATCACCGGGAAATCACACATGGCATGGTGTTAAAACCCCATAAGCTCACAGGTTACATTACTTTGAAACACATAGTTCATATCCAGGTAATTTCAGAAAAACCTTAAATAATCTAACTTCCACAAAGTTTATAAGATTTTCAACTTCATTCTTGTCAAAACGATTTTCTATCAATTTCCCACATAACAAAACGAGACAAGCATCTTTAAATTCTATAATATACCATAAAATCAATGATTTTCTTATCAAAGATTAAATAAAAGATGCTAATTTTTCCATATCCACAATTCATACATTTCCCCAAATGCAATACCAAATATGATGCATTTTCATATATAAAAATATATAATAGGGTCACAACACCACACTTTTAAGAAAACACATATCCATATATAATTTTCCAAAATGTGTTTGACCCAAAAACAATATTTATGAAACATGGTTATTTTCCAAAAATCCCATTAAAAAAAAACTACTTACCTTGGAAGGCCAACCAATTTTACCTCAACCGGGCACCACAAACTCAACTAATCTAGTCACTAGGTCCATCACCAAGAATATCGGAACCTAGAAACACAATGATCAAACCTATCAATAACAAGGCCTTTCATCAAGTACCATCACACTTATCTCCATAAATCGCAACAATACCCTAAAATCAAACCAAAGGCCTTAAAGTCTAGCTTGCTTATCCTAAGACAAGTACCCTTCCCAAGCAAGAACCAAACAAGCAGCCAAGAAACTCATAGTGCTAACACAACCAAAACATTTTAAATTCACTATTGCAAAAATGTGCATCATAAGATAATATGACATACTCATGAATCTCTTTGAGTACTAAATAATATATTTAAGCCAAGATAAGATCACCTGAGGTTTGGGATTAATTCCACAATTCTCAGCGTTTAGTCTTGCTTTCAGATTCAGCACATAACAGGGCAGCCTTTTGTAAAAATTGTTTGGTCAATGAAAAGTTATCCGATTAATTTAAAACTTTAAGGGAACATTCCCCTATATGTATACAATGTACCACAGAAAATTCAGCCCAAAAAGATTTTTTTATAATTTATTAAAAATCATGCATTGTGGCTGACTCAAACTTGTCATGACAGCTTTAGAAAATTGTTATAGTTGTAAGACTAGCCCAATTTATTTGAGAATTACTCTCACATTAAAACCACCAGATTTAAAGCATATTAACAAGAAGGAATTAAACCCAAAATCTCATATAAACAACTTATCAAACACGTGGTATGCAAAGGCACATGCTGACACATAACTTGCATAAATTCGTAGTTATCACTCCACTCATACCCACATATGCCAAAGTCATTTAAAATGCAAAGAACACACTTCCAAAAATCAACCCAAACTTCCACAAAATCCACCCACACAATTTGCTCAAGGAAACCCAAGTTTTAACCATGGAGAAACCCCAAATGATCACCATTTGTAAAAACCCTTAACCAATTAACAATTGAGTCCACCAAATAAAAAAAAAAACCATGTACTCAATCACATGTATATCACTCAAGTAGCTTAGATTAGAAAGAAATCTTACAACAACTTGAAAAGCTACCAAAATAGTTAAAGAGTTTTACCTTAAATGCTTTGAGAGAATGGAGCATATGGGATTTCTAATGGGGTTCTCCGGTGAAATCTGCCACAAGTGGTGGTGGATGGTTGGTTTACCGGTGAGGGAGTGAGAGAAGTAGAGGAGCTAGAGTGTGTTTGTTGTGTTTCGGTGGCTGGGTGTGATAGAAGGATAGAGAGATGGAGAGAAGAGGCAGCCGGTCAAGAGGGAGAGAGACATATCAACGTGAAAATGAGGAAGAAAAAGGGGGCTGACTTAAGTTGAAAGGCTTAATTACTAATTTGCCCCAAAAATATCTCATGAGTAAATTACCAATCTGCCCATCAAGCTTCTTCCAAATTGCAATTAATAACCGAGGTGTTACAGTAACTGAACTAACACATCTCATCACAGTTTTCACCCACATATCATGGAATCTCATTTCGTACATAATCTTTTCTAGGAAACCCATTCTACACGGTTAAAAGCTTTACTCATGTCAAGTTTTAGAGCCATTTCCCCCACTTTACCAGTTCTTTTATGTTTGATGTGATTCATTATTTCAAAAGCTACTAGGATATTATCTGTTATGAGACGGTTTGACATAAAAGCACTCTGGTTTTCATTGATTATTTTTGGGAGAAAACGTTTCAACCGATTGGCTAAAACTTTCGAGGCTAATCTGGAGATCACATTACAATGGCGTATGGGCCGAAATTGGGTGATCATTTTGGGGTTTTTTTTAATTTTTGGAATGAGTATGATATGGGTTTCATTGAACTTTGGGGGGGTAATACCATGATTAAGAAAATCTAGTATAGTTTTTGTAACACATTCACCAACCAAAGACCAAAAATGTTAATAAAAGAGTGGGGGCATACCATCAAGGCCTGGAGATTTTTTTTGGTGCATTTGCTTTAAAGCTTTGTGGACTTCATCAGCTCTGAATTCTTGCGTCAAGAAATTGTTCATGTCCGTGGAAACAACAGGCTCAATAGCTTCAATCAATGTGGTTGTGTCTATTGGGCCATTTGAGCAAAACATGTCAGAGAAATACTCCACAGTGATTTGTTCAACCAGTAGTTCATTCTCTTGCCATTCCCCATTTGCATCACATAGGCCATGAACGGTGTTTCGCTGTTTGCGATTGGTAGCCTTTGTATGGAAAAAACTTGTGTTTCGGTCCCCCTCTGTGAGCCAAAAATTTCTAGAATGTTACCTCCACATGGTGTTCTTAGCATCAAGCCAAACGTTCAAAGCACTACGTACCTCACTGATTTCAGTATCAGTTGCAAGCATACTAGGTAGCATTTCAAGCATTTGTAGTTTTTTCTGCAAGCTATCAATCTTGTGTCCCAAATGTCCAAATTCAGATTTGTTCCAGGCCATCAACCGTTCCTTGCAAGTATCAAGACAGTTAGCGATCAGATGTCCATCAAGTTTATATAATCCTTAGTACCAAGAATCTTGCACCACTTCTGCACAGCGCGGGTCCCGCAACCACATCTCTTCAAATCTAAAGATTTTCCTTGATGGTCGTCGATGGTGACATGTCCTTTTAAAGCGGAGAGTCAGTATAGAGTGGTCTAAAGTTGACGATGAAAGATGATGGAGAACTGCCCCTTGAAAGAGTCGTTTCCATTCATTATTTGCAAGTGCTCTGTCCAAGCGAATGTGCAAGCGGCCCTTTGTTCTATAACTTTTGGACCAAGTGAATGAAGGACCAACGAAACCCAAGTCATGGAAGCCGCAATAGTTTATGACTTATTTGAATTGTTCCATCTGTCTGGCTGGGAGGGCACGGCCTCTCGACGTTTTAGTTTGGATAATAATCTCATTGTAATCTCCAATATAAAGCCGAGGGAGTTGGTTGGATTGTCCAAGTGATTCAAGTAAGGTTCATGTTTCCTCGCGCTTGCTTGTGTTTGTCTGTCCATAGAAGCCTGTCAGTCTCCATATTATTCTAGTACGAGTGCATGTAATATGAGCATCAATATGCCACCGTGAAAAACCTTGGATTGCTACCTTGGATTCTAGTTTCCATAGAAGCACAAGACCGCCGCTCTGACCAATGCTAAAGACTGCCAATCCCTGCGTGTACCCGAGTTCTTGTTTTTTGTGATTCATCTCTTCCTGTGATAGCTTCATCTTTATCAAAAAGACGAACTAAGGAGCATCCTTGTGCAATGCTCTCTTTAGAACATAAACTATGCGGGGGTTCCCAAGCCCTCGACAGTTCCAACTTATGGTACTCATTGGACCCGCTGGTGCTACGTAGTAGCCATCATCGATCCTAGATGTATTGCAAACATTTTGCTGAGGGACATACTTTCATCTTCTATTCTTTGTTTCTTATTTGCATTCCAGCTTGTGTTAAGAGTAATTCCACTAGATTTTCGTTTGGGCCCCAGGTGTGGTTTGTCTGCATCTTTGGAGTCTTTAGGCCTTTGGGCTTTGTTTTTTCTTTTCCATGTAGCAAGCTGTTGGGCTGTGATTGTTGGTGCAATAGTGTTAGGCCCATTTTGTGTCTTATCTTCTTTTGTAGGAACTGATGGTGTCTCCACTTTTGCATGAGTGGTGATTGCAGTAAATTGAGAGGATGTCTCGGGATCCAACATCAATGCATCCGTTATAGTAGCAGTAGTGGGAGTTGATGCGTGGGCGTCAGTTGAATTCAACATCTACTCTTGCGGACTTGTTGGCGTAACCTGAGCAAACTCATTAATTTGTGATTTGAGGTGATCATGGGCATTTAATGTTTCTGCATATGTCGGGGTATGTCGGATAGCATTAATTGCTTAGGTACTTGGGCTGTTCTATGGTTTAGTGAGGTTGGTAGTGGGGCCACCGGTGGTGGCTGTTGTTGTGGCAGCTCGATGGTCCGGCGTTGATGGAGCAACGTCAGGGCGTTGCTGAGGTCGCTCTTGGCTGGCTTTCAGCCATACCCTGTACTGTTGATCTTCCTTCCTTAGAGTGCCTTTGTTGCATATCTAGAGCTTGTAATCTTTTTCATCGTGGTTTAGCAAACCGCACCAATAGCAAAATATCGGCATACGCTCATATCGAAATGAAACCCACTGGGGTGATGATTCCCCCACATCCACTTTTATGCCGTGGCACAGAGGTTGACCCATATCGATGTTTATACGCACACGTAGATACCTGCCTCGACAGTCGCTCGTTGGAGAAGTGTCCATCTGTTCAACAAGGCCCACCAAGTTGCCTATAGCCTCTGCATTCTCCCTATTCATGTGTTGGATTGGGAGGTCGTGCATTTGAACCTAAGAGCTTGCTCGATTAAACCTTGCATGCTTGACTGCCTCATTTTTCTCTAACTTGTACAAGCCAAGAAGATATTTGTCGAAAGACCATGGACCACGCATTAGAATGTGGTCCAGGTCATATTCCTCATCGAACAAGACCAATACCATATTAGAGCCAAGATCCCAAATGTCAAAACTTTTCTCAGTCTTCCACATGCTCTTAAGTGTGCGTAACACAGCTTCTATATTGATTCTTCTCTTTGTAAAGAACTTTGCCACCAAAACCTTGCCATTACCTGTAATTGTGGGAGTGAGAGTAACGGTTTGGTTTAGCAATAGTTGGTCCCATTTACTTGTGATATCATCCATGTCTGAGGGTGGAGAGAGTGTTTAGGAAGGAGAAGAGAAGATGGGTGAAGAAAGAAGTGGGTGGAGAGAATAAAGAATGGTCCCACCAGAGGGGAAGGTGCCTATCCAAAGATAGGAAGATATTTTCACTGCTCTAGGAATTCCAGAGAAAACCCATAGAAGAAAAAAAAAAGAAAGCTAAATCTTAATAAATGACAAGTTATGTACTGAATGATAAAGAAATATGATGTACCCAATAATTTTCTTCATTATTTTCTTCATCAATATCATAATTGGTGAGCATAAATATTATGAAATAAAACATGAGGATTTCATTTGCTTTCAATTTTTTTTTTAAAAACAAACACACACATACACACAAGGAAGAGAGAAAGAGGTTCTAATAAAAAGGCACAACACAATTCTACTCAAAAGCCATAGTAACTTTTAAGCGAGGGTAAGGCAAGTTATATGATGCAATTCATTTTTAAATCTATCTGTTACTAGGTTTTTTTTTTTTTGAAAGCCCATCTGTTACTAGCTTATGTTGTATAATAAGTAGTTTCTTTTTACTTTTAATAGTTTTTATCACTGGTAACGGAAAGTTAGTTAGTTGATAGGTTGTTTATGACAAGTGCAATAGCCTATTAATTAGTTAGAGAAGTTAGTTACGCTTTGGCCAATCACATACGGCCATATGGTGGGTTCTTGTAACTAACTTAGCAGTTTGCTTATGTAACTATAAATAAGCAAGGTTGCCCTCATTGTAACTAGTTGAATTTGAATCCAAGAAATTTATCTATGAGGGTATTATTCCAAGAGTGTGTCTCTTGAAGAGCTAGTTCATTTTTTCTTTTCTCTAAGCAACTTAGCTTTCTAAAGCATCTTTCCTTTTCACCATTTTTCCTCCATCATAATTTGTTATCAGAGCTTGAGATCTTTAGGATTCGAGTTAGCTTGCAATATGTTTCATCGCTTTCTGTCATCAAGAACCTATCAAGATCCTATCTTGATTTCATTTTTCTTATCCTCTACTAGTAAGCCTAAGAATTTGTGAAGATGGCACCAATAATTTATAATGGAAGGAACAAGAAAGGTTCTACAGCACATGAACCTAAGGTGCAGGTTCATCCTAGGCAGTAGTTGCAACTACACCAAGAAGGAGAATCTCAAGTGACATTGGAGCAAATTGTGGAGCTACTAAGGGGGTAGTTTGCTGCCTTAACTGAGGAAGTGAGAAGAAATCGGCGTTATCATCCTAGAAATGATGATGAACCTGCTGAAGATGCTGAAATTGACAGTCATAGCAACTTTAGTAACCCAATTGGTCAACCTAAAGGAGGTGTTTCAAGGCAAGTGCCTAGTCCTCCAAGAAAGTAAATTGATCTCTATCAATGATGCAAGATGAGGTGTTCCAATCCAGGATTGATGAAAGATGAAGCAGAAAATGAGAAACCACTTTATGCCTTTTAATTATATGCAGTCCTTGTACAAACAATTGCATAATTTGAAGCAACATGGCAGCATGGAAGAGTATACGGGGGCATTTTATCAGCTGGTAGCTCGAGTAGACCTAAATGAGAGTGAAGAACAAGTGGTTGCAAGATTCTTTAGTGGTCTTAAACCATAAATTCAAGATGCCTTATCTATGCACCAATAGGGTCCTGTTTCTAAAGCTTACAATAGAGCCTTGATGTTCGAGAAGCAACTTGCAAGAAAAGCTTTCATGTAGTTCCAAGCTTATGGTGCTAGCAGAAGTACTCAAGTCAGCACTCAAGGAAGGCCAACTACTAGCAGTGCATAGCCTTTCAAGATTGATAGTGTAGGTTTTCCTTTATCTTCTGGTGCAGCCAAATCAATCCCTAAAGCAACATAAAGTTTTTTACATTTAAGTGCTACAAGTGTGAAGAAGCTAGGCACAAGGCCACAGATTGCAAGAAAGGGGGAGTTAATGGTCAAGGCAAGGGTAAAGCATTGATAATTGAAGGTTGTAAAGACCATAAAGATGAAGAATTTCCAATATATGAAGAAGAAGAAAAAATGCGTGATAGTGTATTGATAATTGAAGACAATAGAGGAAGGGAATGTGATGATGATGATAAATGCCTCCAAAAAGTCGTCCATGTGGTTCGTCCTTGAGGAAAGCGGACGACTTGAAACCATGTCCCCATCAAAGTTCGTCCGTCGTTAGTTAAGGACGGACGAAACCTCGTCCGTCCCTAATGACGGACGAGGCAAATAATGGACTAAGCCAAATTGAGAACTAAGGCAAAATTGGCTTTACCCATGAACCAACACCTCCATTATCCAAAACGAAGCATCGGTCTAGATAAAATAACTTCCATGGAAGTTATTTTTGACTTTGATAAATTCCTTAACAATAGGAACGGTTTTTAGAACAAATAACCGTTCCATGTGCACTATATAAACATTTTTCTACGAAGAGGTAAGGGATTCAGACTTTTTCTCTAAAAAAAACAGAATAGTCTTAAAGTGATCTTTCTCCATCCTAAGTCACTAACTTTATCATCGGAGGATCATAGGCCGGCCTCCACCGGTCCTTTCTCTGATTGAGTTTGGTTTTTCAGGACTTAGCCTTCAAGATCGCCAAAGTCCGGAGACTTTCAATCCACTGATTTCCAAGTAACATCAGTTGGCGCCGTCTGTGAGGAAGAAATACTTGTCGCTTTGGAACTTGTTGAGTATTGCATTTTCTTTCTCTCATAAAGGATTGAAATGGTTCGGACAAGGTCGAGGGCAACTAGCCCAGGCCCCTAACATAGTAGAGACGCATCAAGTAACCCTCATCACGATCGTCAATCTGCACCGGTTATGCAGGCATCTTCTATCTAACATATGCACTCTATGGCGGCTGCAATGGCGGAGTTAACTTGCCAGAATCAAGAACTACGGAGAGAGATCAATCTAAGGCAGACACGTGCAGAGCATGAAGAATGGCAAACTCGGAGCCTAGAGGGCAGAGAGAATTTTCAACATGGGAGTCAATCAAGGGGAACCACCCCGCGAAGGGTACCCCATTTGGAATAAGAGTTGGATCAGATGAAGAAAGCCATGGACGAATTGAAGGAGAATATGAGGAGGGCAAATCCAGTAGAGGATTTGGTTCATAGAACTGACTCTCCCTTTACGGCTTCCATCAATGGCCACCCCCTACCACCAAAGTTTAAAATGCCCTCTTTGGATTTATATGATGGGAATCGAGATCCTTTTAACCACATTGCCACCTTCAAGACCACTATGCATCTTCAAGGAGTTCCAGACGAAATAATGTGTCGAGCCTTTCCCACCACCCTCAAGGGTCCAGCCAAAGTGTGGTTCAGCAAGTTACCCCCAAATTCAGTAAGTTCTTTTGAAGAATTAAGCAAGTTGTTTGTTAATAACTTCATAGGGGGTCAACGACACAAACGTTCTACTTCTAGTCTGTTAACGATAAAACAGGGGGAGAACGAGAGTTTGCGGTCATTTATTACCCGATTCAATAAGGAAGCCTTGACAGTGGACGAGATGGACGATAAATTGCTGTTGGCAGCTTTTTACAACGGAGTTCATTCGGATTTGTTCATCCACAAACTCTATGAGCAAGAGCCACAGACCATGGCGGAGCTCGTCCATTCAGCTCAAAACTTCATGAATGCGGAAGATGCTGTTATAGCTAAGAAAAGAAAGAGGACAGAGAAAATGGAGACAAATCACCACCCGGAGCAAGCCCCTCGTCCAAAGAAGGGACGAACGGACGACAGAAGAGACCGAGACAAGAAGACAGGTTCGGCAGCACGCAACTAGCAATACACTCCGTTGAATATGCCACTGGAACAGGTCCTTATGCAAATCAAGGACGAGCCTTTCCTGAAGTGGCCAGAGAAGTTGAAGGGAGATCCCAACAAGCGAAACAGGAACAAGTATTGTCGCTTTCATAGAGATCATGGCCATGATACAGATGAGTGTTTCGATTTAAAGCAGCAAATTGAGAATCTCATAAGGCAAGGGAAGTTGAGAAATTTCCTTGGACGAGATCACAAAGATGAGAAGTTGAAAGGGAAAGTAGAAGAATCATCGCGGCCACCACTAGGCGAGATAAAAATTATCATTGGAGGAAGTATGAAAGGACGGTCATCCAGGACGAAGAAAGCATACTTGAAGGAAGTACAGAGCATCCAACTCTCAGGACGACCGTCAGGAGCTAAGTTCACGGACGAACAGCCAATTACCTTCACGGACGAGGAAGCTGAAAGAATCCACCATCCTAATGATGACGCTATTGTCATCACATTACTTATTGCTGATTACACAACTAGAAGAGTGCTGATAGACAACCGAAGTTCGGCAGACATTCTGTACTACCCAGCCTTTCAGCAGATGAGGATCGGACGAGACCAGCTTCGCCCAGTGCACTCGCCTCTAGTAGGATTTGGAGGAATGAAGGTACAGCCTGTAGGTATTGTTACATTGCCAGTGGTGGTAGGAGCGTATCCACGACAGTTAACTACCAATGTGAATTTCCTAGTAGTAGATTGCTCGTCGTCTTACAATGCGATAATTGGAAAGCCAACCCTAAACAGTTGGAAGGCAGTCACATCTACCTACCATCTATCAGTCAAGTTCCCGACGGAACATGGGATAGGCCAAGTACAGGGAGACCAATTAGCAGCAAGGGAGTGTTACCTAGCCATGTTGGCTACGGACGAGCAAATTCAAACAATGAATATTGAAGAAAAGAGAGTTGTGGCAGAACCCGTAGAAGCATTGGAAGATATTCCCTTAGATGAGAATAACCCTGAGAGGTGTACCAGGGTTGGAGCAGATCTGGAAACAAAGATTAAGAGTGACCTCATTTGTTTTCTAAAAAGAAACAGAGATGTGTTTGCTTGGAGTCACGAAGACATGCCGGGTATAGATTCTAATGTTATTACCCACCGCCCGAGTGTGTTCCCTTCCTCCAAGCCAGTACGACAAAAGAAGAGGGTGTTTTCCCCCGAGAGAGATAATGCTGTTAAAGAGGAAGTTCAGAAATTAATCGTGGCAAAGTTCATCCGAGAAGTATACTACCTTGACTGGTTAGACAATGTAGTCATGGTCAAGAAGGCGAACAACAAATGGAGAATGTGCGTTGATTTCACTGACTTAAACAAGGCTTGTCCCAAGGACAGTTACCCGTTGCCACGCATTGATCAGCTGGTAGATTCCACTGCGGGCCACAAGTTGCTCAGTTTCCTAGATGCTTTCTCGGGTTATAATCAAATTAGGATGGACGAAGCAGACCAAGAGAAGACGTCCTTCATCACTAGTCAGGGACTATTCTGCTACGAAGTGATGCCTTTCGGTTTGAAGAATGCTGGAGCAACATACCAACGACTGGTCAATCACATGTTTCGTCCACAAATTGGGCGGAATATGGAAGTCTACATAGATGATATGTTGGTAAAAACTCAGGACGAGGAAAGGCATTTGGACGACTTACAGGAAACATTCGACACATTGAGGCAGTTTCATATGAAGTTGAACCCTAACAAATGTGCTTTTGGAGTATCATCAGGGAAATTCCTAGGATTCATGGTCTCTTATAGAGGAATCGAAGCGAATCCTGATAAAATTCAAGCAATATTGGATATGAACCCTCCAAGCAATGTTAAAAAAGTCCAGTCCCTCATCGGACGAGTTGCTGCCCTCAACAGGTTTGTTTCCAAAGCTACTGACAAATGTTTGCCATTTTTTAAGGTTCTTAAAAAAGCATTCGAATGGACCGACGAGTGTCAGAAAGCTTTTGAAGATCTGAAGATGTATCTCACCAAAGCCCCACTGTTGAGCCCATCCGTGCAAGGAGAAGAGTTGTATTTGTATTTAGCAGTCACCCCACACGCAGTGAGTTCAGCACTAGTGAGGGAAGAGGGCAAGGTACAGAGACCTGTATTCTATACTAGCAAAGCATTGAGGGGAGCTGAAGGACGATACCCGTTAATGGAAAAATTGGCTTTCGCATTGATAATAGCCTCCAGAAAACTAAGGCATTATTTCCAAGCTCATGTCATTAACGTCATGACAGATCACCCGCTGAGGAAGGCAATGAACAAATTAGAAGCGGTAGGACGTTTGATTCAATGGGCTATCGAGCTCAGTGAGTTCGACATAAAGTATCGACCAAGGCATGCCATAAAAGCTCAAGCTCTAGCAGATTTTGTTGCTGCATTTACCTTAAGTTGTGACGATGAAGGTGAAGTGAACAAAAAGTGGGTCGTCCATGTTGACGGCTCGTCCACACAGTACGCAGGAGGAATTGGTGTGGTTTTGCAGTCTCCAAAGGGGGATAAGCTAAAACACAAAGTTCACCTGCACTACCAAGCAACTAATAACGAAGTCGAGTACGAAGCTCTTCTCAAAGGGCTGCAACTGGCCAAATTGGTAGAAGCTAAATCTGTCCTCGTCTTGGGAGATTCTCAACTGATCATGGGTCAAGTGAATGGAATGTATGAGGCTAAAGAAGAGCGAATGAAGAAGTATTTTAACAGGGTGATGCGTGTTATAAAAAAGTTTGAAGAAGTTAGTTTTGTTCAAATCCCAAGGGAGGAGAACATGGAAGCTGATACCTTAGCAAAAGAAGCCTCAGCAAATGAAGCCGTAGACAAGCTTGATGAGATCCAATACATACCAAGCATAGACATCCCCGAAATTCAACAGGTGGAAAGCAAGGAAAATTGGATGGCTCCAATTGTGTCATACCTAAGGGATGGACAACTTCCAGAAGAAAAAGATGAGGCGAAAAAGTTGAAGGTCAAAGCAGCCAGGTACATTCTCATGGACGAGATTCTCTACAAAAGAGGCTTTTCCCAGCCTTATCTCAGATGTTTGGCCCCAGACGAAGCGAACTACATTTTAAGAGAGATTCATCAGGGAGCATGTGGCAATCACTCAGGAGCCAGGTCACTCGTCCACAAAGCCGTCCGTGCAGGATACTATTGGCCAAACATGCAAGCTGATGCTAAGGCGTACGTCAAAGTTTGCGATCAATGCCAAAGGTTTAGCAATATCCCCAGGCAACCATCAGAGTATTTGACTCCAATGACGGCCCCGTGGCCTTTTGCACAATGGGGGCTAGACATTCTGGGTCCATTTCCACTGGGGGTAAGGCAAATGAAATTCCTCGTAGTAGGTATTGATTATTTTACCAAGTGGGTAGAAGCGGAACCATTGGCCAACATCACACAACAAAATGTCAAGAACTTCATGTGGAAGAACATTGTCTGCAGATTCGGAATACCCAGGGTGCTAGTATCAGACAACAGACGACAATTTGAGAATGCACTTTTCAAGGATTTTTGCATACATTTTGGGATTCAAAATCACTACTTATCACCAGCCCACCCACAAGCTAATGGACAAGCGGAAGTAGCAAACCGATCCTTGTTGAAAATCATCAAGACTCGGCTTGAGGGGGCAAAGGGTGTATGGCCAGATGAATTACCAGGTGTTTTATGGGCTTACAGAACAACAGTGAGGACTCCTACAGGAGAGACTCCTTTCAAGCTAGCATATGGAACTGAAGCAGTTATACCCGCGGAAGTGCACATGGCTAATCATAGGGTAACAACCTACCAAGATGAAGCTAATGAGGAACAACTCCGTTTGAACCTCGATTTAATAGACGAGGTAAGGACGGATGCTGAGCAAAGGATGGCAAGGTATAAAAACCTTATGGCACGGCGGTATGATGCAATGGTCAAGCCAAGACAATTCAATATAGGGGACCTCGTCCTAAAAAGGGTTTCCTTAGCAACAAAGAACCCAGCCCATGGGAAGCTGGGACCAATTTGGGAAGGCCCCTACAGAGTTGTCAACTGCAAAAGACAAGGATCCTATTACTTAGAAGCCCTTGATGGGAGGAAGCTGGAGCATCCTTGGAATGTGGAGCATTTGAGAAAGTACTATCAGTAAAGTACCAGTCTAGAGGAGCATGACTCTGGACGAGATCAGGGGTTAATGTTTGTGTGGCTTTATTATTATTATTATGTTAAAATTATGGACGACATTATAATTTGTGTTGTTTAAATAAAGGCATTAGCCTATAAGGTGTATGCCTCGTCTATGAACAATGCTTATGTTATGAACAATATTTGCGGAATGTACATAATGTTGTGTAATTTACTGATTCCCATACTACAATTGTTCAAATTTACCCCTAAAAAGGTTGAAAAGCATGAGATGAGATAATTCTCTGGACGCAGAGATATAACATCGAAATTTCCTAAGGGAAAAACATCAAGGCATGCTCGTCCAAATCAGAGGACGAAGCAAAGCCAATGCTTAAAGCCAAATGTGAGAAAACCCAAAGCATGCTCGTCCATACGATGGACGAGATAAAGCATAATACGCATCAAGCTCATGAACAAGAAAATACATGGACGAGTACATATTAACCCATGGACGAAGAAGTCTGGGTATTTACATCTTATTACGGCATTAGTTAAAACAATCCAGTCCATGGACGAGAAAAATGCAATGCCTTGACATTAGACATAAAAATTAGCTATGTCCATGGACGAGTAATGTCAATTTTTATCATTTCTCAACAAGTCCAAGGACGAGAAATATTGACTTGCCATGTTTACATAGACGGGTTACATTAGAAATTCCAATGAAAATGGAAGAATATATGTAAGATATAAAAAGAAAGAAAACACGTCCATACACATGCAAAGGGAAAATGATATTAAGTCAAGGGTAGATATCCTACATCCAAAAACCCCTTGTTAAACTGAAATGATTGTTTAATACCTCATCCTAAAACCTTGGACGAGGTAAGTGTATCAAAATTACATTTAAAGGTCACAAAACAGACCAAAGAAAAACAAGACATTTAAGAGTTTCTTAAGACGAAGGAGCGTCAACATTGGAGGCGTCCTGAGGAGGAAGGGTTGTAGCATCGTCTTCAATATTAATGTCATCAGAGCCGGTCTGAAGGAGAGAGCTAGTGGCAGCAGCATTGAGATTAAGTACTATGGAGCTGAAATCTACATCAGGGAACTTCTCCATAGCCTCCATTCTGAAATCTTCAAACCCAGCTGCATAATTGGTGTCCAAAACATCAGTATATTGTTTGGACACCTTAAACTCAACCACAGCGTCTTCCTTCGCTTTGGAAAGGAGAAGGTTCTGCTCATTATTCTTTTTCTGCAGCTCTTCAAGACGAGCGTCCTTCTCGGCAGATTTAGCCTTCAACCCTTCAACCAAAGTTTGCAACTCCTTCACCTCGTCCGTGGTTTTTGAAGCCACTTCAGCCCACTGCTTAGCCTCGTCCCTCAACTCCTGGACCCTTGTCTCTAATAAGATCCTCGTCCTATCCAATCCTGTGGCTTGCCTAGACGCCACTATAAACTTAGACATGCCCTACAAAAAAAGAAAAGAGAAAACAACAAATAAAAGTTAAACAAGAAAGAAGAAAATAAAAATCCCTGTTTAAGACGAGGAATAAGTGTTACCTTGAAAAGATCATGAACACCAAAGTGTTCAAAATCCTTGAGGGACATATCATAACAAGTGTTTATATCCTCCTCAGTCACAACCTTCTTGAAACGCTCCCAAGCCAGGTCCTCATTCTCAATAATATTAGAAGGGACCATTGGAGAAGGCTGAGACGAGGTTGACACAGTCTTGGACGGAGCGGTCCTGGACGGAGTAATCTTGGATGAGGTGCTCTCAGTTGGAACGGACGAGTCTACATCAACTATGTTCACAGGTTGCTGGGACGAGGGAGGAGTAGGCTTGACTACCTGGGACGAGCCAAACTTGGCCTTCTTGCCTCTTCGGCTGGGGAGATTTCCTAGATCCAAGTTCTTTGACAGTGTCTTCCTTTTCTCCCCAGTCGCAGGACGAGCCTGAGATTCAAGCTCAGGACGATCCCCCTCAGTAGCCACGTCCTTCCCCTTGTTTCCTTTCATTGTTGCCATTCCAATATATATATATATATATATAAAACTTTTTAGAATTAAAAACAAAGTAAACAATATGCAGGGACGTTTAGAACTTGAGACTTACTTCTTCTGACTGTGACTTTGTGTGCAATTGCTTCGTCAGATGGGTTAGGGCCCAATCCCCACTTGGCAAGTCGTCTAAGCGAAACTAAGGAATGGAAGTCCCTATCCGCATGTAGACGAGCTCTGTGGACGCGGTCACGGTTGAATTTGCTCAAAGTTGGTCGTTTAACAGCTGAAAGGGAACAAGGAAATTGGGTAGTCTTTAATGTTGAAAGAAGAAAATGGAAAATTAAAAGAAAAAGGGAGCAACTTACCCTCAGGACGAAGGTTTCCTAGGTCCCCGGTGTAATGACCAAAAGTGTCCTGGCCAATGTCTACAGGATTCCCAGCCCAAAAGCCAGAGACGAAGAAAAATTCCGTCTTCCATTTTCTGTCAGACGAGGCCAAGGACTTGATCAATCTACAATCTCTACCCCTGGCTGTGAATTGGTGAAAGCCAGGGGATTGGTGTATCTCTGAAGGTTTATAACAATAAAGGAACTCGTCCACAGTAAGAGGACGGTCCCTTCCGAACACTTCACCCCACAAAATTTGCATTGAGATGATTAATCTCCATGCATTTGGGTTAAATTGGCATACTCCTAAACCTAATCTAAAAAGCAATTCTCTAGTAAAGGCGTTTAAAGGAAATCTTAAGCCCCCCAAAAGATAAGCCTCATAGACGCCTATCCTAAAGCGAGGGTTGCAACACCATTCTCCTCGAACGGGCAACCTAGGGTTAAACTCATCTGGGATTTGGTACCATTCCTTAAGATTTCTAAGTCTTTGCTCGTCTGTCCTAGAGGGGATATCTACTGCACAGCTATAAACAGTAACCTCCTCCTCGTCCAAAGGACCAGATGGAGGAACAGTGGACGAGGTACCAGCTTGAGACCCTGAGGCCTTCCTAAGCTGTTCCTGTACAACCTCTAAAGGAACTCCAGGGACTCTAGAGACATACTCGTCTGTGGTGTTCCCCCCGCTACTACCACTAGAACTACTAGAATTGTAGTAACTACTCTCATCGTTGTACTCGTCTATGGCCTTGTCTAAACTATCACTAGACGAGGAAAGTACAACCTCAGCCATCTTAAATGAAAAACTAAGGACGAGGAAAAGAAAAATTACTTGGATCTAAGACGAAGGAAAGCTATGGACGCAGGAAGCTTCTAGACGAGGATCTAGGACAAGGAGGGAGTAAGAGGGAAATTTCAGAAATAAGAAGGGTAATGGAGGCATTCCACTATTTATAGGGAATAAACTCTGGTACCTGTAACGACGTGACCAATCAACAGATGCCACGTGGCATATTCCTCGATTATACCAATCGATGTGATTTTTTGCTAATGAAATCACGACACGTGGCACTCTCCGACTTACAATTAATACGCCTCTTACATCCCTCTCTCTGGACGACCCATGGACAAGGGGGCAACTGATGAAGATGATAAATGCCTCCAAAAAGTCGTCCATGTGGTTCGTCCTTGAGGAAAGCGGACGACTTGAAACCATGTCCCCATCAAAGTTCGTCCGTCGTTAGTTAAGGACGGACGAAACCTCGTCCGTCCCTAATGACGACGAGGCAAATAATGGACTAAGCCAAATTGAGAACTAAGGCAAAATTTGCTTTACCCATGAACCAACACCTCCATTATCCAAAACGAAGCATGGTCTAGATAAAATAACTTCCATGGAAGTTATGGAAGTTATTTTTGACTTTGATAAATTCCTCAACAATAGGAACGGTTTTTAGAACAAATAACCATTCCATGTGCACTATATAAACATTTTTCTACGAAGAGGTAAGGGATTCAGACTTTTTCTCTAAAAAAAAAACAGAACAGTCTTAAAGTGATCTTTCTCCATCCCAAGTCACTAACTTTATCATCAGAGGATCATAAGCCGGCCTCCACCGGTCTTTTCTCTGATTGAGTTTGGTTTTTCAGGACTTAGCCTTCAAGATCGCCAAAGTCCGGAGACTTTCAATCCACTGATTTCCAAGTAACATCAGAATGCATTCAAGAACTCGTATATAATCAATACGTGGAAGAAGAAGTAGATGCTCATATAGACATATCTTGAAAAAAATAAGTTAAAAGAATTGAGTATGCGGCATAAGCGCAAGGTTAGCGTCAATGAAAGTGTGGGATGCATTAAGTGTAAAGACCTCTGGAGACTAGGCACAAAGCACAAGCATATGCTTATTTTATGTAAAGCGCACATTCTTTAAAACAATGAAGTAAATTTGAAAACAATTATCAATAGGTAACATGACAATCAAGTGATCAACTAATCATATAAAATTTAAACATGACATTTTATATAATTCTCTTGTGCTTTAAAAACATACAAACTTATGATATTTGATAGCCATAATCAAAATGTAGTGCAAGGTTGAATCATATATGCCCAAAAGGCAAACAACAAAAAGCACTAGAATAGCAAGCAGTGACTTCTATGAATATAACATAAGCAATGCAATTCAATGCAATCCTAAACCCTAAACCCTAATACACCCAAAGGGCAAATAACAAAAAGCACTAGAATGGTAAATAGTGACTTTTATGAATAACATAACCAATGCAATGTAATCTTAAGCATAAAACATGATCATTGACATCACAAATGTGTAACCTTCATCATCTTCGTCATCTACTTCATCTAAATTAATTGTCTCTCTCCCTCATTAGGACTTAGCATGCGTTTGGGCTCATGTTGAAAATTTCTTCTCCAGCTCCAGCAACATTACACCACTTCAAGTAATAATTATCAAATGCAAGATCATTGTCAACACATTCGTTGGGTTATCTTTCTTCCATTCTCCTAGTCAACCCTCATTGTTATCATCTATAACTTTCAAAGATATTGGACTGTGTGCTCCTTTTATTTTTTCCCTACTTCTAGAATTAATTTATAATGAGGTGTGGGCCAATGTGTATCACAACATAAGATTGGTATTTATATAACAAATCAAGGGCTCACATAAATAGTATTCAGATATAATGCATTTAATTGGTTATTTATCTTTACACAAAAAAAAAAAAAAAAAAAAAAAAAAAAAAAAAAAAAGAAAAAAGAAAAAAAAGGGAAGCACAAAATGTCTGATGAGTCCTTGCCATGTCAGGACTTCCAAACCCAGTCACATATATATCCATCGACATTGTATCTGTTTCCAAATAAAAAACTTAAAAGACGAATCTAATACACACACATACACAATCTGCAGACCAACACATAAAAATACCCAATTACTGATATTGTTATCCACACACACACCACAAAAACACATGAAATCTTGTAAATAATACCGGTAATCACAAACGATAGTTGACATTGATGCATAAGCTTGTGCACACAATTAAAGAACATAGATGCACAAACTTCAAACTTCAAAAGAGCATGGCTTAAATCCAATAGTTAAAATTAATAAAAAGACTATCTCACTCTGAATTTTATTGTACATGATTTTTCAGGCACCAACACACTTCCAAAGAAAAAAAATTAAAACCAAGTAGTTAAAAGCAAAAGAAAACAAGTACAAAAGCTTTGAATTGTTGGAGGACAAAGAAGAGTGATAGATAGTATAATAACTCAGAGGAATAAAAGTGAAAGTGTAATTAAGACTGACATGTCTTTAACAGCAAAGGTGAGTGCATTCAAAGGAAGCTCATGGGCTGATGGGCTTGGTTGTAGAACGAACTTCTCCATGAATGCACCATAGTCTGAATCTCTCTCTCTCTCTCTCTCATCCTTTTAAAATGGTGAATGTTGCTTAGTAATGTGAACATGCATGCTCTTTTCATTTCAAAAAAACTTATATTACTTCTATAAATATATATAAAGCTTAATGAGATTTTCCCAACAACACCACTGCCACAGAATACAGCAAACAGACTTGCATATAACTATCCTTGTTACAATAAGCAAATAATAACTTATGCTCAGAAATTGGAGTGTTAAAAACTATAATATATATAGGCAAATGTTAACAAGCACTGCATAAGTGCTTGTTAAGATTGTACAAAAGTGAGTCTCATTTAATAAAAAATATTAAATCAATAAATGAAAATGACATAAAACTAATCCTTTTGGTTATTTTAATATTTTTTCTCTCTGCAAAGTTAACACAACTCATATATATATATATATATATATATATATATAGACCAAAGTTGGAATGGCATCGAAGTTGAACATCACTGTCACGTTGTTCCTTGGGCTCACTGATCTTGTTGAATCCAAATGCCAATGTGTTAAGTTAAGTTTGTACTACAAAAGCCTGCACTAGGTCCAGTCCCACACAACCCTGGTTCAATGACTCTTTAATCTAACGGGTGAGAAGTGTGTATCAAAGGACACATGGCGAGTTGAGAAAGAAGATTGGATGTGGTGGAAGAAGTAAAGGATAAAATTGAGGACCCATTTGGTAATGTTATTCTAATAGCATTATTTACGTGTTGTAAAAATGCGTATGGAAAAAAAAATATTGTAAAAATATATATTATGTTATTTAAGTAATGAAAACTGTTAAGCAACCAAATAGCCTTAGATATTTATCGAAGTGCATATGTTAAACAGTTTTCGCACATGCAACTTCCGTGAAATCCCCAAAGAAAAGCTAAATGATACTATTTTGTACAGTGCCATTCTGTGGTGCCCATCATAAGGTAACAAAGACCATACCTATCTCCGTTGAGAGAAAAGAATTAAAGAAAAGAACAAATACTATGCTGCTAAGCTATCATACCATATGAAGCCAAATTGACTATGATAAATAGATGGTCTCCATTATAGCAAATCAAGTTGTGACACTAGGCCTCAAGCTTTCTAGTGGCAAGAGAATTTATATTGGACAAAATTTATGTACAATATTTTTTTTTTAGAGATAATTACAACATGCTACTAACCCCACAGTTCGAACCCTTTTTCCCTAAACCCTCAAGCACTTTCTGCATGGGGAGGTGCCAATTCAGTTACAAGGCCTTTGGCATGTACAATATTTTAAGTGTGGTTCTTTAGGGTTTTTTTTTTTTTTTTTTTTTTTTTTTTTTTTTTTTTAAGATTTTGATATGTAGCCACTTAATTAAAAAATACTCTTTCATCTCATGAGATAAAAGCCACATGACAAAATCTAAAAAGAGAAACTTAAAAAATAGCACCTAAATACTATTCCTAATTCTTACCCATTTATATTCTAATTTGATTTCACATGAGGATGGGAAGTCATAAATTCAACCAAAAAAAAAAAAAAAAAGTTTAAACACTATTAGTATTCATTTTTTTTTTTAATAGCTTATTTTATTTGGGAAATGAAATACATGTTTTGATGACTTAACAAGTGGTGTATATCTATAGGAGCTAACTTTTAGATACACAACATTGGCTTTTAAACGCACGCAAACACTTTTCTTATCCGGATGTGAGATAAATATCCTCTTTTTTTATGGTCTATTTTAGAGGAGAAATGAAGAAAGGAAAAATGTGTTTTGAAAACTTACAAGTAATGTATAAATTTTATAAAAAATATTACTTAAAATTTTTAGGTATGATATCTACTATTTGTAAGTGTTTAAATTTTTATCTTTTTTTTAAATAAAAATTAATAAATTAAATTCTTAGATTAAAACATTTGAAATAAATGATTATGATCATAGTGAGTAACATAATCAAGATGTAGCATAGAAGAATGTTGTATAGATTTACATTGGATGTGTAAGTTAAAATATTGTTAGGTTCTAAGGTCTTAGGATTTTATGTATTTAGAACTCTAATTTGTAATGTTGGCAAACCATGATCAAAACAATATATTTAGTCTTGTTTAGGCTTGCTCAAAGTTGGTAAAATATTGTAAAGTTGGAATCGAGTGACTGCAGATGCATTGGGGCATTTCGGCCTGGCTCGATCGATCGAAGGTTAGACTCGATCGATCGAAAGTCGGCCCAGATGCGTTTTTTTGCAGAATTCCAACTCAGCCCAAACTCTTTAAACGTTTAGGGTTTTATGTTTTTGCCCTAGGTATATAAGGCAAACCCTAGCCACGTTTTTCAGAGTTGCACAAGTTGTATTGTTGCTCATACATTGCGGTTTTGTGTAAATCTCTTGTGAGATCTAGAGGAGCTTTCCTTTACACAAAGCTTAGGGTTTTCAAGATTGAGATCACTTCAACATCTTGATGATCAACTTAGTTGCTGCCATTGAAGCTTAAAGAATATCAAGCGTGGGTGCTTGTAGCTGATTGAAGGAATACAAAGAAAGAAGTAGTCCGTGGACTCGGAGCCTGCGCGTGGTCGTGTCAGGAAGTTTTACTGGTGGGTAGCATTAGGAAGTCAAGCGGGGAGCTTGTAAGTCCTTTTGTAAGAACTTCAATTCTTTCTTAGTGGATTCCGTTTTGCCTTGAGGATCGGTGGGTAAAATCCTCCCCAGGTTTTTCCGTGTGGTTTCCTGGGTGATTATATCATGTGTTATTTATTTTCCGCTGCTTTATATGTTTTATATGCTTGATATGATTTTGTGATTGTTTTAACCTAGAATTGCTTCATTTGACTAAGTAACAACTTGGCTAATTAATCTAGGCTACGCAATCTGGTTATAGTTTAAGGGGTCTAAACCGTTCAAGTGGTATCAGAGCGGGTTGCTCTTCTGTTTGAGATTTTTATCTCTGAGCTGATCCTTGACCCCGGTTGTCATGGAGCATGGATACTCTCTGTTTGTTCCTCCTCACTTTGATGGGAACAATTATGCATACTGGAAAGTAAGGATGAAAGCATTCCTGAAATCCATAGATGAGAGGGTTTGGAATTCCGTCGAATACGGATGGGAGAAGCCCACTACTCCTGTGAGTGAGTGGCAAACTTCTGAAAAGGAAGCAGCAGGCTTCAATAGCAAAGCTATGAATGCCATCTTCAATGCTGTTTCAATGGAGGAATTTAAGAGGATCTCTAATGTTGAGGTTGCTCATACTGCTTGGAAAATCCTCCAAACTGTGCATGAAGGCACAAAGGCTGTTAAGATAAACAAATTGCAGCAATTAACTTCTAGGTTTGAACACATTAGAATGTCTGATGATGAAACCTTTGATGAGTTTTATGCTAAACTTAATGATATTGTTAATTCTGCTTATAATTTGGGTGAAGTCTATGATCAACCTAAAGTTGTTAAGAAGATACTTAGATCCTTAACTGAAGACTTTAGACCCAAAGTGACAGCCATTACTGAGAGTAAGGATGTTGACTCCATCCCTGTGGATGAGCTTGTAGGATCTCTTCAGTCCTATGAGTCTAATTTACCCAAGACTATCAAATCCAAATCAATGGCACTTAAGTCTGTTGATGATGTTGAAGCTGGTGGATTTGATGATGAGCTCTCTCCCACGGAGATAGCTTACCTTGCCAAGAACTTTAGAAATTTTCTCAGAAACACTAATAGAAAGGCAAGGAATACCAACACTGTTGAACCTAGAAACTTTAGGAAGAATGATCCCACTAAGGTTAATAATTTTGAAAAACCTAGAGAACAAGTAGGTCAATCTTCTAATAACTCTTTGGGTCCTCAGTGTTTTGGTTGTCAAGGGTATGGTCATGTCAAATCTGAATGTCCTACTTTCTTGAGAAATAAGGGTAAAGCTATGGCTGTAACCCTTAGTGATAATGAGGTTTCTGATGATGAGTTCGGTTGTGACGAGGATGGAAACTTCATTGCTTTCACTGCTACTGCTGTGGTAAATGAAAGCATATCTGCTGAGGAGAACCCTGCTGATGGAGAACTCTCTGAAGATGCAGATCTTCAAGAGGCCTATAACAAACTTTGCAAAATTGCTGCAAAGGATGCTATGAAAGTTGATCTAGGCCTGAAGAAAATTGATGCTCTTGAGCTTGAAAAGAAAAATTTGCTTGTAAAACTGTTTGATGCTAATGATCTTTTGAATAATGTTAAATCTGAAAACTTGCTTTTGCTTGATAAAGTTAGAACTTTGGAACATGATTTATCTGTTGCTAGATCTGCTAGTTCTAAACTTGATCACATGCTGAATGTTCAAAAGTATCCTTCTGATAAAGCTGGGTTAGGATATGTTGAAAGCATCTTTGATTCTGGACCCCATTCCACTGTCTTTGTTCCTTCTTCTTCTTCTGTACCTTCTGTGAGTAAGGTTGTGAGTGAAACTATTAAACCCCCTGTGAGTGAGGTTATTAAACCTGTAGAAGTTTCACCACCAAAGAAGATTAGGGTAGACTTAAGAGAATCCAAACTTAAGGAGCCTACCAAACCTAAGGACAAGATGCATGGTAAACCTGCTTGGGTTTGTCATTATTGTGGTAAGTCTGGACATATCCGTCCTAACTGTTACAAGCTTCAAGCTGATAAGAGAGCAAAAAGACCAAAAGTGCCTGTGCCTCAAGCACAAGATCCTATAGCACTAATTGGTGAATTGGTAAAGGCGTTAAACCTTTATTCCAATTCTGGAGTTGGGAATCACTCTAATGTGAATAAGAACTCCAATGCTCGGGGTGCATCTAAAAAGTTTTGGATGCAAAAGACTCGAACTAACTGAGTCTTTCTGACATGGTCCTTGTGTTTCACTGCTCTATTCTGTTATGACCATTATTCTTTGGTTTTTGTGTTTTTCTTTTGTTCTAGGACTTGCATTGCATTACATACATGCATTTCATTCTAGGATTTATTTGTTTTCTCTTTTAATAATAATTTTTTTTAAAAAAAAAAAAAAAAGGAGAAAGCAAAATCTTTGTTGAACACTATTTTTCTTGATTTTTTGAAAACAAGGTTGGTCATTCTTTTTACACATGTCATGTCTTGTGTACCTTGTTTAATTTTGATGAGCTTATTTACTGCACTTGACTAGTTGAAACTTCGTAGTGCATGTTGTGTGGGAAAGATGTGTATGGTTCTTAATCACTTTGCCTTAATCATGAAGTCACATGTTGTTGACTGACGGACTTGATCCTTTTGAGAAAGGCATAAATAACCATCTCACCACTGTTCACTAGCCAATCATGAACACCTTAGTGCAAATCATAAGATTTAGTGCTCGAAAAAGTGTAGCACTTGCACAAAAAGAACATAAGGTGCAGCCTCAAATTAAATTAAAAACTGGTGTGTACTATTAGGCTTGATGCCAATTCACTTAATTCAAACCGGTGTGTACTATTAGGCTGAATGCCAATTCATATATAAATAAGAGGCAAAAATGCAAGAAACTTACATGATTGCAAGTTTTTGTTCTAGGAGATGTGGGAGTTATAGGATGTAACTCTTTAGGTGATAGTCTCTTTTAAATTCTATGTGATGAATTGTGTAGACTTTGTGTTTGATTGCTATTCACATATCACCTCACATGTATCTCAAGTCTTTGCTAGTTTCACACACTACACAAGTTACTCTTTGTTAAACACTGTACATGTTAGTGTGTGTGTCTTTGGTCTGACCAACCAAGTTTAAAAATATCTTGAGATTTGTGCACAACATATTTGTTTCTTGAGAAAATTAATTAGGAAGATGATTGAAACTTATGTTTGAGAAAATTGGGTTTAAAAATTTTGGGTTTTTGAAAAAGCATTCCATCTCATACTCATGCATTTTGTATTCATTGTTCAAATGCTTTGAGGAGTTGTTTCAAAATTGGGTTTGCAATTTTTCAAATCTGTGATTTTCCCCAAAATTCAGTGTGTTTCTGCCCATTTCGATCGATCCAGTGTGTTTTTCGATCGATCGAAAAAGTGTCTCAGAATGTGCTAAAATGACTGTCACATTCGATCGATCGAATGTAATTTTCGATCGATCGAAGATCGTGGAGAAGTTTTTTTTAAAAGAAGAAATCTGACTTTTTCAAAAGTTCTATTTCAAAACTTTTTCAAACTTTTCTTTTCTCTCTCCGACGAGGTAGGAATCCACTCAATTTTTTGTCTTTTTCGATCAAATTTTTTGCACAATCTCTCTTTCCTCAAGCCGGTATGTCTATTTTACCCTTCCTTTTCATTTTATTTTCATAATTTCATGCATTTTTCATGCATTTTAGAGGGTAATTTTCGGAACTTTTCTTTTTGGGATTTTTGATGATTCGGACAAAATTGTGTGCAATTGATCAATGGGTTTTGATGGGGACACTCTATAAACATGTTCTTAATAGTTTAATTTGATCAATTTTGAGTTTTGAGAAAAATTGAAATTTCTAGGGTTTATATTTGATCCGAATTGGGGCTTTTTGTGAAATTGAGGTTAATTGATGAAATTGGCTTGTGTAATTGATGCAATTGGTTATTATAAACTGTTTTCAATGGTGTGTAATGATTGATTCTTCAATTTGTTGCAAAATTTATCAAGTGATTTTCAAATTTTTAGGGTTTTTGTCAAGAAACTCTATGTTCAAGCCAATTTTGTGAAATTAATCTTAATTTGATCCTGGTTACTGCATTAGTTCATGCATCATAACATTATTAATGTTCATGCATCATACAGATTTTTATTCTATATTTTTTTTGTGCTAACTTGCAGTCTGCCCTTGGTTTTGTTTTTGTTCTTTTTGGTTTTCTCTTTGTGTCTCTGTCCTTTCCTTAGCACCATGCCTAGGAAGACTAGAGCTCGTAGGACTATCCCCACTCCTACTCCTTCCCCACCTTCTTTTGATAGTGAGAGGTTCCCCCGTGAGAAAAACCAAGAGATCTTTGAGACTTTAAACCTTAAGAGAAAGGTTTGGGCTGAGCGTTCTGTCTTGTTAGATGAGTTAGATCCTGCCATTAGGGCAAATTTTGAGCGTAGAGGTTGGTTGCCTCTGTTTGCTGTGTCTGACCCTCCACCTCCGGCTACCTTGATTAGAGAGTTCTTCTCGAACCTCTCTATCCACATCTATGATTCCAACACTCTAGTTAGGAGTTGGATACGAGGTGTAGAGTACACCATTACTCCTCAGGTAGTGGCTGATGCTCTTGAGGTACCTTTGGTTAGGCATCCTGTCTATCCATATGATGAGTCACCCGAGTTGAGTGATGTCATGTCTTACATCACTGGATCATCTATCCAGTGGGGTTCTGATCCTAGGATCACCACCGCTGAGCTTCCTGAGACTACCTATCTCTTCTTTAGGATAGCCTGTCACTCACTCTGGCCCATTTCTCATCTGCACACCATTCCTCTTGAGAGGTGTGTATTCTTGTACGCTCTTGTCACTGATGTTCCTATTAGTTTTCCCCATCTTTTTCTTCGTTCTGAGCCTGTTCATGTTATAGGTCCTATAGGTGCGTCTTTTCTTAGACAGAGGGCCACTCATCTTCGAGCTGGTTCTAAACACCCTAGGTCTGAGCCCTCTAGTAGCGCTCCTCCTCCTCCTTCTTCTTCTACAGGTCCTGCTGGTGAGGCTGTTCCAGATTCTGTAGGTGCTGCTGCTGTTCCTCCACCTCCTGCGGCTGACTTCGATGTTCGTCGTACTTTGGAGACTGTCATGACCGTTCAGGCGGCTCATAGTCAGCTTTTGGTGGATTTGTTCGATGAGATTCGTGCTCTGAGAGCGGATTTGGCGCATCTTCGTTCCTCCTCACCACCTCCTTTTGATGATGGCCTATGATGCCCTTTGGCATTCCGTCACAAAAAGGGGGAGTAGAGTTTTGACTTGTAGAGGAGATTTTGTTGATAGGGGGAGATATTTTTGTTAGCATGAGATATTTTTGTGGAGTTTATTAGGTTGTATCTAGGTGCTTCACTTTGTATATCATTTTTGGGGATATTCATGTTAGGGGGAGTAACATTGATTGATATATTGAAATACATGTTTTTTGTTGATTCTTGTTGTCTTATGATTCACTGCTTATTGATTTATATTTATGAGTTGATTCATTGATATTTATCTTTATTTTGTGTTGTGTGAATCTTACAAGAATGTTATACCTGTTTATATACTATTTCCTGCCACACATGCGTTTATGTGTTTGTTGAGTATTTCAGGAATATACAGGTTGATTCAACAAAGCTGCTGTCTACACTTGCAACCGATGGATAGTAGTTAGGTTGAATTTTAGTTTATGAGCATTATTTTGTAATGGGCTTTTTACTTGTAAACTTTGAGCTTTTAAATTGTGTTTTGTCACGGATTGCCAAAGGGGGAGTTTGTTAGGTTCTACGGTCTTAGGATTTTATGTATTTAGAACTCTAATTTGTAATGTTGACAAACCATGATCAAAACAATATATTTAGTCTTGTTTAGGCTTGCTCAAAGTTGGTAAAATATTGTAAAGTTGGAATCGAGTGACTGCAGATGCATTGGGGCATTTCGGCCTGGCTCGATCGATCGAAGGTTAGACTCGATCGATCGAAAGTCGGCCCAGATGCGTTTTTCTGCAGAATTCCAACTCAGCCCAAACTCTTTAAACGTTTAGGGTTTTATGTTTTTGCCCTAGGTATATAAGGCAAACCCTAGCCACATTTTTCAGAGTTGCACAAGTTGTATTGTTGCTCATACATTGCGGTTTTGTGTAAATCTCTTATGAGATCTAGATGAGCTTTCCTTTACACAAAACTTAGGGTTTTCAAGATTGAGATCACTTCAACATCTTGATGATCAACTTAGTTGCTGCCATTGAAGCTTAAAGAATATCAAGCGTAGGTGCTTGTAGCTGATTGAAGGAATACAAAGAAAGAAGTAGTCCGTGGACTCGGAGCCTGCGCGTGGTCGTGTCAGGAAGTTTTACTGGTGGGTAGCATTAGGAAGTCAAGCGGGGAGCTTGTAAGTCTTTTTGTAAGAACTTCAATTCTTTCTTAGTGGATTCCGTTTTGCCTTGAGGATCGGTGGGTAAAATCCTCCCCAGGTTTTTCCGTGTGGTTTCCTGGGTGATCATATCATGTGTTATTTATTTTCCGCTGCTTTATATGTTTTATATGCTTGATATGATTTTGTGATTGTTTTAACCTAGAATTGCTTAATTTGACTAAGTAATAACTTGGCTAATTAATCTAGGCTACGCAATCTGGTTATAGTTTAAGGGGTCTAAACCGTTCAAATATAAATAGTGAAAGTAAATTTTGTTTAAAAGATTGTTAATGGCTAATGGGTGACTATGCACATTCCATTTAATGGAGCTCTCTTGTTAAATCAAAATATGACGAAGTCTAGTAATTTATTTCATGGTCATTTCAAATCAGAATGAAGTGCAAGCTAAATCTTTAATTATATGTGCATTTTACATTTAGGTAAAATCAATAGGATCCATTTGTTAATGGATTTTGACATTTTGTAATTGGTGATCATGGATGAGTTGCTAGTATTTTTCTTAATTGAATAGGTTTTTTCAATGTGCAAGTTAAATTATTACTAAAAAAAGAAGTTAGATTTTGTTTAAGAAGTGTCAAAAACTAGCTGTCGACAACATACAATTCGTATTTAATTGACTTGCATTTTATTTCAAACTGGAATAAGACCAAGTTTAGTCTCTCTTTTTTCTTTTTTTTTTCTTTCTTTTTTGTATATATTTTCAAATTTTACGCAAGCTAAATAAGTCCTCTATTAACAAGGATGCACAATTAATTAGATTCCTTTTGTTAACGGATTGACATCTACTTTTTGAATAAATAAATGGATTGATATCTAGCGATTAGTTTAGGCCTTAAGTCTGACATCACTTGTAGCAAAAAAAAAAGACATCTACTAATTAATGAATGAGGATGAATCGTTACCATTGTTAGTAATTGTCTTTATTCAATGGTTGTTAGGATGCACTTCATATTATATGTTTTTTTTTTTTTTTTTTGATAATCAAAGGATTTGGTACTGATATATATATATATATATATATATATATATATATATATATATATATATATATATATATATTTTTTTTTTTTTTTAAAGCATGATAAGGGCTGTAGCTTGGTTGTACTTGTATTACGTGGTTGGGCCGGCCAGGAGTTCTCTTGTTCAAGCCATTGCTTAAACCGCTTTTAAAGTTTTTAAATTCCTAGTTATATTCCAGCCGCATCTTTTTCTTTTCTCTTCAGCCGTCGCCCCCCCCCCCCCCCCCCGTTTTTTTTTTTCACCGTTAATTCTCTCTCACACTCTTAAAAGCTTTCGTCTCCCATCGTATTCCTTCCCCACACTCCTTAAAAAAAAAACCTCATTTTCTCCATCACCCCCAAAAATCTCACTGCAAATTCCCCAGAAAACCCCAGAAAAACTTTCCCAGCAAAAATCAAGAGCAGAGGAGCAAAAACCAGAAAATCAAGAGCAGAGGAACAAAAACCAGAAAATCCAGCCAACTCAAGGGTAAATTCAAAATCCCTCTACATTTCTCTTTTCTTTTTTGGTTCCTGTTTCTTAAATTACATCACAAATCACCCGCTTTGTTTAAAGAATTTCGATAGGCATGAGGCTGCTGTTTGGCACTTCGGCTAAGTGATCCGACCCGTAAAAATTTGAACCATTGCTCAATCGGCCCCCATAGTTCTTAGACCCAACCCACTAAGCTCTTATCTTAATTCGAAATGTTCCTTTTGATTTTTGGGTGAGTTGTGTACAACAGAATACAACGAATAGATCATACTTTCAACTTTGTACTTTCTAGTTACCAGAAAATAATTTCTTCCTAAAATATTATATATATATATATATATATATATATATATATTTAATTTTCTTCCTCTATTAGTCTAAAATCTAAACAAAAAAGCTCAATCCTTCATCCAAGACCAAACAATTTCTCATCTCTGTGTTTGTTGATCATTCATTTTCCTCTCCAGGAAATTAAAGGAAGAAAAACAATGTTTACAACTAATGAAGTACTGCCTGAAGACCTGGTTATACAAATTTTGCTATGGTTGCCGGTGGTGTCTTTATTGCGATTCAAGTGTGTCTGCAAATCATGGTGTGCTCTCATTAATGGCCAAAACTTCATCAATAAGCACCTTCTCCACAACCAGACCACCTCTAACAAGAACAGGAACGCAGGTTTCCTCCTTATCCAACGCCAAAAATCTTCCAATGATCATGTTTTCTCCAAGCTTCAATATGAATCTCTTGAAATATTGTCAACACAAGCTGTTCCTTCACCGTATTTTGGTATTCCTAAGCATATAGAAATTAACATAGTGAGCTCAATTAATGGTCTTGTTTGTCTGGATCTTCATGCTGGAAACACAGATATTGTTCTATGGAATCCAGCAACAAATGAAACAAAAGTTGTTCCCAAGTCCGGTATATCCTACCCCCAAGGTAGAGCCTTAACTAGAGATGTTGGGTTTGGTTTCGACTTCAAAACTAATGACTACAAGGTGGTCAAACTGTTAGAAATCTTTGACCCAGATCCTGAATTGTGTTTCTATGATTTAAATTTTTTTTATGCAGCTGAGATATATTGCTTAAGTACCGGTTCATGGAGAACAGTTAGTACTTCTGGGCCCAGTAATTTTATAAACTGTAATTATTATAGGACATACACGAAAGGGATGTTTTCTTGGAGTGCAAGAATTGGTGATTATCCTGATTTCTTTCCAGGCATTTTATCATTTGATATGAGCAATGAGGTATTCCTAACAACAATATTACCAGATGGCGATTTGGAGGATCCCAATGGTACTTGGAGAATTTTTTTTGTGCTTAATGAATTGGTTTCTCTAGTTACTTTTGGTAAAGATAGAGAACGATTGGAGAATTGTTTTTATATTTGGTCACTACTTGAATTTGGTGTAAAGGAGTCTTGGACTAAGCTATTCACTATTGGACCTCTTATGGGAATTGAAAAGCCACTAGGATTTTGGAAGAATGAAAGCTTGTTTTTGAGAAATAATGAGGGGCAATTGCTCTTGTATGATCCCTCAGCCCAAAAAATTACTAATCTTCAAGTTGATGGACGACCGATGCAGATGATTACTTATGCTGAGAGCCTAATTTCTCTCAAAGGAGGAAATGATCTTGAGGAACAAGGCAATTCATAAAAATGATTCAATACTCATGTATATCTCAGCAATAAGTGTTTGCAAGCAACATCATGATTGTTTACTATATTTTTCTAATAAAGTGTTAATGTTTCCAAGTGATGTCTTTTTTTTTTTTCTTTTTCTTTTTTTTCCCTTCAGGAAGTGATGTATTTTTCGACTGGTATTTTATATCCTTATTTTTATTGAAATAACCAACAGCCATAAGCAAAGGGAAAATAATTTTATGACTAAGATAGCATACATGAAAAAAGAGAGTTCTTGACAGAATTTTTTCTAATACAGTACTTTTCCAATTTATGCTGCCTCATCTCTCCCAAAAAACAATGTAATTATTCTACCTCATCACACAAATCATGATCCAGCAACCAAATCAAGGTATTTCTTTTTAACCTCCTATCCTTGTATGTCTCTAGTATTTTATAGTCTATCAAAAATCAAGAAATATTTAGCATCAAAATCATTTTTAAAAGAGGGAAAAGGGAAAGAAAAGAAAAGGAATTTGCACTTGAATCATTAATTAGTCTATTAAAAAAAAAAAAAATCAAATAGGTGGCAAGCAAAACCACCAAAATGCACATGTTCAAAACACCTAAACACGCCATTTGAAAGCACAACCAAGAACAAAGGGGAAATAAAGTGATAAAAGAGGAAAATGTTAATGGTTTTGAGGAAGTGTTTGTATCAAATTATAAAATAAAATAAAAAATAGAAAGCTACATCATATGCCAAGAGTTGAATATGAGGAATATGCGTGCTTTATTTAAGCAGCATTCTTTTCATATGCTTGTTCTTTTCATAAGATATCATATTATTATTTGTAATTTATTCATAATATAAATAGTTCCTTTTGAAGAAAAGTTGTATATAAATTTCAACAATAAAAGATTGGTGAATCTAATTTTTTATAAACTTATAAAAGAAATCATTTTACCTAAGTAGTTCAAATAATATAATTTCCACTATGATTTATTTATTAATTATTAAAATAGTTTTGTAAAGTTACAAACAATTTAGTCATAGACTCTTAGAATTTATTATATGAAAATGAATAATTTAATTAATTAACTAGTGAACAAATTTAAGCATGTTCAACTATAAAATAAGTCAAACTTAAATACGCAATCTACTTTGTTAATGATCTCAATCTCATCTAAACACGTGTTTGAAATAAGATGAAATAAATAATCCTAAATTTATAATACTTGGCAGGTTAATAACCTAACAAATTTTTATTGATGGAATATAATACTTGTTATCTATCAATTTTTTTTTTTTTTTTGCCTTTCGTGTTAGTCTTTTTATTGTTATAAATTTAGCCAAACTAGTTAACTTTTTAGAAATAAGCTAATTTTTAATTTTTTTTGTTACAGGTTTAGCATTTAAGCTATTAATACTGCATTTGTTTCGAAGTAAAATATTTTCAAATATTTTAATGTAAAATATTTTATTGAAAATATTTTTATTTTACAGTGTTTGGTTGTCTACATGAAAATGGAAAAAAAATGTAAAATGAAACAAATTTCTTAATCTCACAACCCATCAGATCCAAGGAACCACCACTAGATCAGTAAAAACCAACCCACCACCAATACATGAATCACTGGGGAATAGGTACGCTCTAATTACTTTCAATTTGTAAACAAATTTACCAAAACATCAGGCATAATAAAGATGACATAATAACCACTAGTAATTAGTCAGTTATCGACTTGGTACTTCCTCAAATTCTAAAATTAAGTGCACCGTCTCACACTTCTTCATTGTCACTTGCAGATGGTCTACAATTGCTTCTCAGTTGCCATGAAGAACAAATAACGTGATAAAAAAACCACTGGCACACCAACCTCAAAAAATGCTTGAAACAGAACTCAATAGCACAAGAAGAAAACCGCCCAAACCACCACCGTAGTGGCTTGAACCCAACACCTGACCACTTATATCCACCTATTGGAGAGGAAAAAGATAAAAAAGATGGCCAACCACCCACTGCAACCCATAACAGAGTCACAACCAGAATTCATTTCAGCTACCACCAAAACCCACAACTCAGCCACCACCAAGACTCACAAAACATCCCAGCCATCCACCACAACCCATAAACCCAGCCACCCATGATCCATAAACCATCCAAAAACCCAAATCGGTAAAGCCACGCAGCAATAAAGGGAAACAAAAAATAAAAATAAAAAGACCCAGAACTGAGATTAAAAGAATGAATCAACGACGGTGGAGGTGGCCAAGAAACAGTAGGGTCGACGGAGGATAACGGAAAGAAAAAAGAAAAAAAGAAAAAAACTTAGGGAGGTGAATCAGTGGGTGGTGCTGATGGCGGTGGTGATGAGTGGCGCCGATGAGTGGATCGGTGGTCGGTGAATGGATCGGTGGAGGGAGAGATGACCGAGTGACTTTTGTAAAATATTTTACACTTGTTTTTTAAGTGTAAAATATTTTAGAGTTGGTTGGCCTGATTTTTCACTTTAACTGGAAAATATTTTAGTGTGTACCATATTTTACATCAAAATAAACACAGTAAAATGTGTAAAATATTTTCTTGAAAATATTTTATTTCAAAATAAACAGAGTGTAATTGAAAACTATATATTTGATCTCATATTTAGTAAATAAGCTACTAAATTGCCAGTAGCTTTGTGTGGCAATGAGGTTGAGTCCATCTGCCACCTGTTTTTCACTTGCCCAATTGCCAAAGCTGTTTGGTACGAGTCTTGCTGGGGTTTCAAAACTGATTCTCAGAATGTACAAAGCAGTGGTGACATAATCAAGCTCATCCTTGCACCCCCTCCTTCCACCACCACCACAGATGTAGAAAGCTGGTATGTTTCTTCAGCTATGACCTTTGTGGTAGATGGAATATGGAATTTAAGAAACAAAGCTGTATTCCAAGGCGAGAAAGTTAATATCTAGGAAGCCTGCTTACGGATTCAAAGCAGAATCATAGAGTTCCGTTCTGTAATCTAGGCAACCAACAAAGTTCATTGCACAGCTTCGTCCTAGTTTTGGAAGCCACGTTTAACTGAGTTCATCAAGCTAAATGTGGATGCTGCAACTGGACCATCAAGAACTGCACTAGCAGTAATAGCTAGGAACTCCCTCGGCGAGGTGATCAACAGGGACGGAACCAGGATTTGAACCTAGGGGGGGCGAAAGCATGAACCAACAAAATTTCAAGTGACATGGTTTATTAAAAAAAAAAAAAATCATAGTAGACAAAACAATTGCACTTTATTACCATAAATATTTAAGTTAAGAAGGAAATAATATGAACAAAAAAAGTTGAAAGTTATAATATGATATTCAAACCTTTTCGAAGAAGAATAAAAAAAGAAGAGGACTTCGGATCTTCAAATTTTGGATAATTGGAATAAATATGTTGATTTTATCACATTGACTAACTCACCAATATGATAAACTCATACTTTTGGATGCAACTAAAAATCACACTAATGAAGTTTTCAAAACTTTCTTTGAGGATTGTAAAAAATTGGGATATTAATATTAAGAGTTCACAATGCTACATCATCAATATTGGCTTCTAAAAGAATTTTGCATTTTATCTTTTGAAAAAAAAATTAAATATTGTAATTGACTTTCCCATAATTTATAAATCAATTAAAAAGTTATATAAATTATTGTCACCCTGTAAGGGATTTTTTTTTTTCTGTGAGATTTTTTTGGTTATGAGTTATTGAATTATGATATTAGTGATTTGTGGATTTTTTGTTGTGTTGTATTTGGACTATGACGGGGCCATGGGTCCAAAGAAATGGTTAAGTGATTAGTTTCTTTTGGGCGATTTGGACCAATCCAAAAATTTGAGGAGGGCCAACTATAAACTCTAAAATATGGACATGTAAATAAAATAGCTAATTTGAAGAGATTTGGGGGGGGGGGGGGGGGGGGGGGGAGGGGGGGGGGGGCAATTGCCCCCCTCTGCCCCTTAGTGGTTCCGTCCCTGGTGATCAAAGTTTGGGCTAAACCTCACCATAGCTGCACCCCCCATCCAAGCGGAAGCAAGTGCAATTCAATGGGCAGTCAACCTAGCCTCTTATGTAGGGTGGAAACAAGTAATCATCGAGAGCGATTCCAAGATGTGTATGGATTCACTGTCTGACAATCCTTCTGTGCCTAACTGGGCCATCAGCAATGATATTGCTAATATCCTAGACTCTGGTTCAGTTTTTCTTAGTTGCTCTTTTCTTTGGGTCCGTAGGTCTTGTAATTTTGCAGCACATAATGCTGCAAAATTTGCTTTGAATTTTGCATTACCTTTGTGTTTTAACAAGGAAAATCTACCTGAGGTTATCCTCTCTGCTTGTGTGGTAGATTCCCATGCTGTAGTATCTTCTTTTTCGTATGAATGACATTGAAGTTTTAGCAAAAAAAAGCCACTAAAAAACTACAAGATACCAAAAAGACATTTAACAATTTAAAAAATGGAAAAAAACATTTTTTCCCTTTATGTTTGAAATGGTACATAATTTCTCCCATAATCTTTGAAACCAAGCAATGTCCTTTACTGTTTTGGAAATGAAAAAAACCCCACTCTGTTACTCTCTTTTTTAAACTTACCAAAATATTTTATTTTCTAGAATATTCCTTCGTGAAATCTAATACTATATATAAAAGCAGAAGCTTTTACTCGGTGCTGACACGTAAGGTAAAATGACCCCTTAAAATGCTGACACGTGTACAACTTATTCTTTAAAATATCGTACGGTGCGTTGGAGAGGCTCAGTTTCAGACACAAACGTAAACCTTTATAAAAAACAACAGCCGCTTATCAAAAGAAAAAAAAAAAAAAAAAAAAAAAAGAGAGAGGAGAAAACGCAAGCCCTAAAACCCAAACCAAATTTCCCGATCAAAATTCGGACTCCCTCAAACTTTCGTTTCTTCGCTGCTCCTTCATATACACACAGATCGGATTCGGTGAATCTCAATTTTAACCATTTCATTCTTACTTATCAAAGCATACACACAGATCGTGTCTGCAATCCCGTCTCTGCTTTTCAACAATTGACAAGTCAGAAGGTAGGCATTTTCCTCCCTTTATCTGTTTTCCATTCAGTTTTCGTTTCTAGGGTTTTCAAAGGTATATGGGTTTCGGACTCACTTAAACTTTTGATTCTTTGTTACTTAATATGGTTGTGTGATTATTTACTTATTGATAGTTTGTTTGGTATGTGTCTATTTTTCATCTTTCTCTTCTGTCATTTTAAAAAACCTTCTTACCCTTTCATTTTTTGTTGAAATTTAGATTTGCTGAGTTTTTCCTGTCAAGTACTAATAATTCATTAATATGCCAAATTTTCGAGGGCCTCATTTACATTGTCACTTATCAGTAATTTTGTATATTCAATGACATTTTTTCCCTCACGTGCCAATGTAGATCTATCATGTCTGCTCTGGCTTATAGGACAGTTGGTAGATATTCAAGAAGAACTACTTGATTAAATAGAAAGGTCAGGCCAACCTAATTTTCCTTTGTTGCTTTTATTTAAAGTTGTATCTCTTTATCATTTGTTAATATTTGATTTTAAAAAAACTTTAAACAAAAACAGTTTAAAAAAGATGGGTTTAGTATTTTTTTAATAGCACTGGGAGTATTGCCCTATTGAAAATAGATGTGTTTAGGAAAGGCCTAGGAGAAGATAGAACTATGAGAAATTTAGAAAATACAGCTACTGATTGGATAATCAAGTTTCAAGAAAGAATAATATAATCCAAAAAAATTTAGTGTAAGTGTGTGCTCAATACTTGATATATTCTTTTTCTTAACATTTAGTGTTATGTTTGGGTGTGCTTTTGTTTTAAATGTTTAGCAGAGATTGATGGGGTAGATGGCAATGGCAAGGCCAACATTAGATATTTTTGAATCGTTTTAACATTTTTTTAGTTTTAAAGTCAATTTGGCTTCTAAAGTAAATTTGTAAAGTCAATTCAGCATTAGATATTTGGCTTTTAGTTTGAGTATTATTGGTTTCTAAAGTCAATTTGTATTTTAAGAGTGTGATATGCACCCAAGAATTTGAAAATTTGATTGCATATGTTTGTCAATATAATTCATAGTCAATAAAACACGTACTCCCTACTCTTTTTTTTCTCTAATTTAGATTTATCTCTCGACACGGCTAAAACAATTCTTATGGTCCCTAAAAATCAAAATTTTGGGTATTGGATTTGGGTTGTGAGTTTTGTATCGTAGTAGTTTTTATAGGTTGGTTGAATTGTGGGTTACTTTGCAAAGCCAGCCATTTCAAAGTGAACAATTTGCAATCCTAACGGCTATTCTGGCATTCTGCAGAACAGGGGGTGTAGAAATAGGTATGTAACATGTAGTTTCCTTTATCTAATTCTTTATTGTTAGCTCACCAAAAACGTAAATATGCTTTTAAACCATTAATATTGAACCGTCTCATGCTTTTACTTTGTTGTTTTGTTGAGAAACTTTAATAGGCAGAATAGTCATAATTATACTTCAAGTTGAACATTTATATGTCTACAAATCACATTTACAAATACACAAAGAGAGCAGTGTGTGTGGCTGTGTGCAACTGAACTATCTATCTTGATTGATTCTCTTACTCCCTGCAGAAATATCTTCTATGAGTGGGCCACAACATTACTTGAAATGTTAAGGCTGATTAGTGTCTGAGTGTCTTAGCTATGTCCGAGTCGATTGAGATGGCTCTGCTAGAATCACACACTGGCATAAGTGGTTTACAAGAGATTTAAGAGGCAGTTGTACTCTCTGCAATGAACTATATGAAAACATTGACATCAAGCCCCCTAAGGTGTTTCTTTCCTTCCTTTTATCTCTAATTTACAATATAAAGGCATTTTCATATAAATTTATGTCACGTCCTTCATCATTCAGTACATAGTCAAACTCCTCTGAGTAAATATTTAACGTTGATTTGATTATAATTAGTTTTTTTTTTTTTTTTCATATAAATTTTGTAGATTTATTTTTAGTATCAACTAAATTAATGACTTTTCTATGTAGATTTGCAATCTTCCTATCTCCCCTCACATTGTTTTGCCAATAGCAATCCATTGTTAGTTTTTTTGCTCTCTCTGATTTTATTTATTTTTATTTTTTCCAATAAATTTGTTATTATTTTTGGCTAATCCAAAGTCTGTTTGGCTGTGCATTTGATTTGAGCTTGATGTGGTTTTTCATGTGATTAGGTTTCAATCAAATGAGAAATCAGTTAGTAAGATGTAATGACTTAATTATTTGCACATTCAATAAGTAGCACTGATCAATTTGTTTGTGGATTAGTGAACTCAAGAGAAACCAATTAGTGAGATGTAATGAATTGTCTAACCATGCAAAGTCTCTTCTAACAACTTGGTGTAGGGTTGCATCTAAAGGAAAAATCGAAAATGGTTGCTCTTGATGTGGTTTCTCTTTATCATCTTACGACATGCCAACTTTACCTTAATGAATGTTCCAATTAATGAATATTCATTGTGAAAATTCATAGTTGCAAATATTAGAATAATAAATGTTATTAGCTTTCATAGTTTACTTATAAAAAAAAAAAAAAAAAAAAAAAGAAGCTTCATAGTTAGATGATGGAGTTTAGTGGGATCAATTGATACTTTAGTAGAATATATTTTGTTCAGCCACTAACAACCATTTTTTTTTATCCTTTATTTTGTGTAGAATTACAATCAATTGGAAGAAATTAGACCTTTCATGTTTAATTCAAGCAATGTCGTATGAATACTTTGATTTGCCTAGAATCAAGAAGCATGAAATATAGATATGGTTTTGTTCTTTACAATATGGTGTTGAGTATGAGAGTTATATCATTTATGTGAAATGAAAGTTATGTTTTTCTCACCTCTAAGTTTAACTATTTGATCATTTGGGTGTTTCTTTTAAATATTATTAGATATTATTCTCATATACTTTAAATGAAAACATGACAAATGTTAATACCTAACTGATTAAAAAAATTTGTAGGTAACTATCGACTGTCATTCACATGGGCAACAAAGCTCTACGTCAACTTTGACATTCCAAAAGTCACAAAGGGAATTATGCCAAAAGGACCTCCCAAAGGACTGGATGGATATCTTTTTTACATAATAGAAAAATAGTTGCTAAAATAGAAGACTTGGAAGCATAAAAAATGCTTGAGAATTATGCACCAAGTTCTATTTTTCATACCCTTTTCTTATTTACTTAATTTTCAGTTTTATTTCAGATTATGAGAGATTTAATTTTCTGTATTTAGGCTATGGTTTTGTAATATGAGCATCCTAAGACTCTTATATCAACATGAATTTAAGTTTTGTAATATATGTGATTCTAATTTTGAACTCAGTTATATTTGTAGATTGTAATTCATTTGTCTCTGTTAGATTGCCGCACTGTTCAGTGCAGCTTTATTTTGGGAATACAAGATTGATTGAAATTGAGAATGCTATGAGTATGCATTTTTATAGGTGCTACATTAAAAAGGCTTCTAATTTCAAGTAATGAATATGAGTCCTAATTTTAAGGACTGAGCTTGATTGTTGACCTTTTAGGCTTATATTATACAAATAACAACTCAAGGCCATAAACAAGGCAAATATTTGGAGTTGAGAAAATCAAAATGCAAACCATTGCTGGAGATCGCCAACTTTTAGAAAACTAAATATTAGGAAACCTATTAATCTATTGTGCTTGGTCTCTTACTTTTTTTCCTTTTTTGAAGTCCAAGTTGTTTAAGTATTAGGAAAGCTGTCAATCTATTAAATAAATAAAAAGGAATAGCATAATCTTAACATATATACAATTTTATCACAGATAGATCAAATTAATTGGTGACATGCAAAGCCAAGATTGTTAATGCTAACAACAAATGGGGTATTTTTTTTGCATGTCTGCTATGCAACACAAAGGTCAAACCTATCAAAGGAGTTTATGGTGTGAGTGATATAAAGGTGAGCTTAAATTATAAAATGATCCCGCGCATTGCGCGGGTTAAACGCTAGTTTCTATAATATCCCAACTAATAGCAAAACTCCAAAATACCCTCATAACCAAACGTGAGAAAACACAATCTGCTAACTAAACTTATATATGTGATTTTGCAAAAATGATATTAATTGAGATTCTCTGTAGTCATCAAGAGGTGGAAAATGATACCGTTGAGGCCATAGGCCATGCAGGGTGAAAGCAGGGAAAGTTGGTTTTATAGATGGATTCCCGCCTGTGTTGCAAACCGACTTTGCCCATTGGAAGACCACGGTATAGTAGTCATAAGGGAGAGGTAAGGGGTTTGGTGGTTGGGAAGTGGCTCTGACCACCATAGCTGCTAGGAACAAGAGAAGGAGATTCATTTTCGTTTTTGATTGTGGAGAATGAGAATGAGACGGGTTTGGAGAATGAGAATGAGAATGAGGCAGGTAAGGGTTTATATAGAAGTTAAGATGCATATTTCGATTACCACTACATTCCATTTAATTGAGCTCTCTTGTTAAATCAAAATATGAACAAGTTTAGTCAGTTATTTCATCGGCATTTCAAATCAGAATGAAGTGCAAGCTAAATCTTTAATTATATGGGCATTCTACATTAAGGTAAAATCAATAGGATTTATTTGTTAATGGATTTTGACACTTTGTAATTGTTTCTTTCAAGTGCCTAGTGGTTGTTTCCATGCATGTGTGAATGGTATAAACTGAGGAAGTATATAGGAAGAAGTTAAGATATTTGATTGGGAGATGATAATTAAATGCTAAATGGTATCAACTCTTACAAATATAGCTAAACGTGTAGTCAGGAGCTTGCTAGCAGCTTCGTTTTATCAAAAACGAGTGCAATATGAAACTAAAGAACTAAAGAAAGTGACTGGCACACTTAAAAATGAATGTGTTTTGAAAACTTACTAAGTAATGTATAAATTTATAACAGTATTACTTAAAATTTTTGGGTATGATATCTTCTATTTGTAAGTGTTTAAATTTTTGTCTTTCTTATTTTTAAAAATTAATAAATAAAATTAGTAGATTGAAACATTAGAAATAAATGATTATGATCATAGTGAGTAACATAATCAAGATGTAACGTAGAAGAATATTATATAGATTTAACTTGGATGTGTAAGTTAAAATATAAATAGTGAAAGTAAAGTTTGTTTAAAAGATTGTTAACGGCTAATCGGTGACTATGCACATATCATTTAATTGAGCTCTCTTATTAGATCAAAATATGACCAAGTTTAGTCATTTATTTCATGGGCATTTCAAATCAGAATGAAGTGAAAGCTAAATCTTTAATTATATGGGCATTCTACATTAAGGTAAAATCAATATAATTCATTTGTTAATGGATTTTGACACTTTGTAATTGGTGATCATGGATGAATTGCTAGTACTTTACTTAATTGAATAGTTTTTTCAATGTGCAAGTTAAAATATTACTAAAAATATAAGTTAGATTTTGTTTAAGAAGTGTCAAAAACTAGTTGTTGACAACATACAATTCGTATTTAATTGACTTGCATTTTGTTTTAAACTGGAATAAGACCAAGTTTAGTCTCTTTTTTTTTCTTTCTTTCTTTTTTGTATACATTTTCAAATTTTACGCAAGCTAAATAAGTCCCCCATTAACAAGGATGCACAATTAATTAGCAAGGATGCATATATGTGTGGCACAATCCCAAATTCTAAAAGAATCTCAAACCGCTTAAATGTGTCACTGTCAGAGTTTCAAAATTGGCTTTTTACTAAAAGAATTAATAGAGAAGGTAATGATTCATTTAAAAATATATAGAAAAACTAACAAATTAATTGATAGTAGAAAATTAAAGGGGAAAAACTAATGAATTTATAAGTAAATAATAAATTGCAACCATTTTTTCAAAAAAATAAATTGCAACCATAAAATTTATTAGCCAAATAAGCACAATAACACATATACAAATGCATATTTCAATTACCACTACATTTGCTTTAATCAAATTTCTATTGAAATTAAAGTTGTTTGAATTTTCAACTGCTACGCCAAGCTTAGGACCCTTCATATTAATTTGTACCAAGTAATGAAGACACCCCATTCTTGCAATCGTTTCGGACTGGAAAAAGAAAGAGGAAAAAACAATTAATTCATTAATTTAAACTATTCCAGCTCCAACTCCAACTCCAATCCTAGCTAGAAATAGGAAAGTTTATAAACCATGTACACGAATTAGTATTAGTAGTACTATTTCTCTTTTATTTTGCTAACTTGTACACGTATCTCTTCAAATATATAGTCTCCTAACTTGTACACGTATCTTTTGATTAAGGTAAGCTGAATTCCTAGCTAGCAACAGTTATTAAGCCACCGCTTACCCATTTTGTCACATCTCAAAAACTACCTTATCTTAATTAAAACCCTATGTATCTTTATTCAATTGTTTTGAAACATCTCTGGTCACAGTTGATCTCCAACTATTTTTGGTGGTTTCTCTTCCTCATAGCATTTAGCTACGTTCTTATATTCAATGCAACCACCCTCTCTTTCACATGAGTATACTAGAAATTACCAGCTTAAGGGTCCTGATGAACGTAGCACGTACAAGGGAGAAATCCTTAGGAAGATTGGCTGAATGGTTAATTTAGTTAGAGGATTGAACTTGATTTGAGTTACAAGGGTTACAACAATATAAAGGAGTGAAAATCCCAGTAGAAATTGGAGTGTTAAAGACTATATATATATAGGAAAATGTTAACAAGCACCGCATAAGTGCTTGTTAAGATTGTACAAAAGTGAGTCTCATTTAATAAAAAAATTAAATCAATAAATGAAAATGACATAAAACTAGTCCTTTTGGTTATTTAAATATTTTTTCTTTCTGCAAAGTTAACACAACTCATATATATATATTGACCAAAGTTGGAATGGCATTGAAGTTGAACATCACTGTCACGTTGTTCCTTGAGCTCACTGATCTTGTTGTATCCAAATGTCAATGTGTTAAGTTAAGTTTGTACTACAAAAGCCTGCACTAGGTCCAGTCCAAATCCGATACAACCCTGGTTCAATGACTCTTTAATCTAACAGGTGAGAAGCGTGTATCAAAGGACACAGGGCGAGTTGAGAAAGAAGATGGGATGCGGTGAAAGAAGCAAAGGATAAAATTAAGGACAAAAATACATATAAATAAAAAATATTGTAAAAATATATGTTATGTTGTTTAAGTAACGAAAACTGTTAAGCAACCAAATAGCCTTAGATATTTATCGAACTGCATATGTTAAACAGTTTTCGCGCATGCAACTTCCGCAAAATCCCCAAAGAAAAGCTAAATGATACTATTTCGTACGGTGCCGTTCTGTGGGGCCCATCATAAGGTAACAAAGACCAAGACTATATATATATAGGAAAATGTTAACAAGCACCGCATAAGTGCTTGTTAAGATTGTACAAAAGTGAGTCTCATTTAATAAAAAAATTAAATCAATAAATGAAAATGACATAAAACTAGTCCTTTTGGTTATTTAAATATTTTTTCTCTCTGCAAAGTTAACACAACTCATATATATATATATATATATATATATTGACCAAAGTTGGAATGGCATTGAAGTTGAACATCACTGTCACGTTGTTCCTTGAGCTCACTGATCTTGTTGTATCCAAATGTCAATGTGTTAAGTTAAGTTTGTACTACAAAAGCCTGCACTAGGTCCAGTCCAAATCCGATACAACCCTGGTTCAATGACTCTTTAATCTAACAGGTGAGAAGCGTGTATCAAAGGACACAGGGCGAGTTGAGAAAGAAGATGGGATGCGGTGAAAGAAGCAAAGGATAAAATTAAGGACAAAAATACATATAAATAAAAAATATTGTAAAAATATATGTTATGTTATTTAAGTAACGAAAACTGTTAAGCAACCAAATAGCCTTAGATATTTATCGAACTGCATATGTTAAACAGTTTTCGCGCATGCAACTTCCGCAAAATCCCCAAAGAAAAGCTAAATGATACTATTTCGTACGGTGCCATTCTGTGGGGCCCATCATAAGGTAACAAAGACTGTACCTATCTCCGTTGAGAGAAAAGAATTAAAGAAAAGAACAAATACTATGCTACTAAGCTATCATATTGGACAAAATTTATATATAGTATTTTAAGTGTGGTTCTTTAGGGTTTTCTTTTAAGATTTTGATATGTGGCCACTTAATTAAAAAAATACTCTTTCATTTTATGAGATAAAAGCCACATGACAAAATTTAAAAAGAGGAACCTAAAAAATAGAACCTAAATACTATTCCTAATTCTTACCCATTTATATTCTATTTTGATTTCACATGAGGAAGCATGGATTATCCTCCAGACAACCTATGAAGGAACCAAGGTTGTCAAGGATTCAAAGTTTCAGAGGCTTATCACAAGCTTTGAAGAGATTAAGATAGAGGAGGATGAGTCGTTCGATGAGTTCTATGCTAAGCTCAAGGACATAGTGAACTCTGCATTTAATCTTGGGAAAACCATTCCCGAACTCATGATTGTTAGAAAGATGCTCAGATGTCTACCTAAGAGATTTCATGCCAAGATCACCGCCATTGAAAAATCAAAAGACATTGACAAAATTCCCTTGACAGAGTTGGTTGGCAACTTGCAGGCCTATGAATTGGGTTTGACCAAGATTAGGAAATCAAGTAAGGGTAAGAGCATGGCGTTGAAGGCCAAAAGCAGTGACACAGATGAGTTTTCGGATGATGAAGATTCTAAAATGAAATCCTACATCACAAGGTAGTTCAAAAAGTTCATGAAGAATGCCAATGCGAAAGGATTTGACAAGGACCTAAAACAATCCATTTCTTCACAGTACAAGAGCCAAGATAAAGGGAAGAGGGATGCTAAGGATGGTGGTCAGTACACTGTTCCCTCCGAGCCGAATTGCTTCGGATGTCAAAACTTTGGACACATGAAACAAGAGTGCCCAACGTATCTCAAGACCATTGGGAAAAGTAAGGCCTTTGTTGCTACCTTGAGTGGTACCGAGCCTGAGGATGATTCGGATAATGAGGATAATGGAATCTTAAATGCTTTCACTTTCACTGTAAATCCTACTGAGGGGATTGTTGAAGAAGTGGATGAAGAAGAGGACTTAGTGGAGTCTAAATTTGAAAAGATGGATGAATAGGATGACATCCATACAGCCTATGCTAAATTGTACAAGGTCTCTGAAAAGCATGAGAAATTGTATAGGTTGGCCACCAAGAAGCTCAGTGATGTGGAGCTTGAACGAGAATAAATCTCCACGAAATTTGATGAAGCTAATCAAACCATTGGAGTATTGAGATTTGAGAAAAAAATTCTTGGCTGAGAAAACCAAGAAGCTTGAAGTGGAGTTGTTTCAAGTCAGAGCTCAGTTGAAGAGGACTTTAAGTGCAAAGCTTGTTGAGATGCTCAACTTTCAGAAATCTGCTTCTAATCGAACCGGTTTAGGGTATGATTTCTCTTCCTCTAATATTGCTTCTTCTAGTACTACTGTGTTTGTTTCTTGTGCTAATAATATTGAATCTAAGAACAATGATGTTAAAACTGTTTTAGCTAGTGAGAATATAGACAATGGTAAATCTATCTTAGGAGCACCCCTTAAACTTGATAAGAAAGAGACTAAAAACCCCAGGACTAAGAAGGGCAATAACCAAAAGCCAAAACAGAAGAAGTAGCATCATTGTCATCACTGTGGAGTTACTGGACATACTTGAACTAATTGCTATAAGTGGTTAACCATTCAATAAAGCAATAGTATGGTCTCATCTGGAAACTAGAATCAGTTTTCATCCTCCTTTGCTCCTCTTGGAGATCTTCTTAAAGCCCTCATCTTTCTTTCGAACTTAAACGGGTTTAATCCTTCCCCCTCACCGCCGGATCAAGGGTTCGCTAAACGGAAAAGGTTCTTCCAAGGTGTGGAAGGAAAAAGGCTCTAAGTGATTTAGTAACTTTTTCTCTCTTTCTCTCCCTCTCTTTTTGGATATGCATTACTTGTGTGTTTTGCTTTCTTGTTTTTGAGTCAATCTAGTTTTATGCTTTGCTTTGTTTAACATGTTTTTGTTTGTTCATTTGTTTTCAATTTTTTCTTTATTTTATTTTTCTTAAAAATAAAAATAAAAATTGAAAAATCAGAAAAATACAAAAATAGTGTGTTTGTGTACATTAGTACTTGTGTACCTTAGATAGCCATTGAAACAAAGTTTTCTAAACTTTGTATCTTTTGTAGCTTAGATGAGTATCTCTATGCAGAACTAAGTAAGTGAGTTTTGTGGCTTATGTTTGTGATGAGTAAGATTAAGTAATCTCTTGTACTTAACACTCATATCACTCTTTTTGACGAGTAGGACTAAAAAATCCTAAGAGAAAGACATAAGTAACCATCTCACCATTGTTGCCTGCCAATCATGAAATGACATATGTATGCTTCGATATAGCAAAAGTGCAATGTCAAAAACTTAACATAATTGAGTATTTCTTTTCTTTCTCTTATATACCCATGCATGATTTGCTTAACAAAAGAAAAATATGCAAAGAAAAATAAAAGTAAAAAGAATCAAAATGCTTTATATATGATTGCAAGCATGTCTCTTAGGAGATGTGAGAGTTATAGGATGTATCTCAAAGGTGATAGTCCCCATCAAACAGTTATGATTGTTGTGAGTTAAATTGATTTTCTCATATCTCACATTGTCATAACATGAGACGCTTATGCAATTTTACGATGTTTTCACACACAAAACGCAAATTCTTTGTTACTTTTGATACATGTACAGGTACAATGTGATTTGGCCATCATAAGGAATACATGTGTTAATGTATGCTCACTAAACTGTCTTGATTTGTTTTTTGAAATATAAAATTAGTTGGACTTGTTTAGTTTGTGTGTGTGTTTTGGATCTAAATGCTTGACATTTTTCATGTTGAGAGATGTTTTTGAGAGCTTAAAATATTGTTTGAATATTTGGTTGAATAGTATGCTTGATAGCATTCATTTCAGTGTTTTTCTCTTCTTTGTAAATCTATTTTTGCACATCTTGACAACTTCTCAACAGCTAGCTATCCATCAAAATCTTTGATCTTCCTTTCTCTACAGAAGTTAATGCAACCTCGATCCATTGAAGCTTTCTTGAATTTGTCTCGATAGCTTCTCGACAAATTCTCGATCCATCCAGAAACTTTCTGTTTGCTCAATAGATGCTCGATAGCTGTTCGATCCATCGAGATTTTTTTTGCCATTGATAGCTCTCAATAGCACCTCGATAGATAAATCTGTCAAGGATTAGTGCTCGACAGCTCTTAATAGCTCTCAATCCATCAAGATTCGTGTTTTCTATATATAGTTTCTGTGTGATTTTTCTCTAATTTCTCTTCAATTTCTCTCGACAGAAACACTCTTTTCTCTCTCCCAAACACTTCTCACTCAACCTTTTCACCTTCCCCACTTGATCTTTGGCCCAAATCTTGTGTTCTTCATCTAGTATGATCTCTTTTCTCTCTTTTATCATGCATTTCATTCATTTAGACCTAGGTTTTGGGGTTTTTGAAAATTTTTTGTGGTTTTTCAGAATTGATGAGGTTTTTGTGAAGTTTTTGGGTTAGGTTTTGTTTAAATGATCATGTATGCTCATGCATTGCATCACATTTGCATTTTCACACTGTTTCATGCATTTTAGATGTGTGTTTTATATGTTGAAATCTTGTGTGCTGGTAGGTTTGGATTAGGCTGAGCCCATGATGTTTTTATTGTTGCATGTCACATGTTCATGCGTTTTTCATGCATACGTACCATTCTTTTTCTTCTTTTGGTATTGATTCTGTTTGGTACTTTTCTGCGTGTCTCTCTCTCTCTCTCTCTCTCTCTCTCTCCTTCTTTCAGATAGTCTGCGCATGACACCCAAACACAAAACTATTCCATCCCAGAAGCCTCTTCGTTCTGAGGCATCTTCTTCTTCTGATTGATAAAAAGGCCAGTTAGGACTTCTCGGAGAACTTTTCTAGTCGTGGCATTCATTCAGAACGCTAGGTCATCTTTTCAGATTTTTCCGATATTGACTTACCCACTGTCATTTACAGTAGGGGTTGGGAGTCCATTTGTGAGCCTTGTGCTCGATTTTTGTCATCCCTCATTGAGGGGCTTACTATTGACTTCCCCTCTCACTTTATACTCTCCCTTATAGATGTCTATAAGGATACGGTGACCCGTGATAAGCTTATTTTCCTTTCTGCTATCACGAGGATCGTTTGCCATGTGTCTGTCTCCTTTCCTGAGGATCATTTGCCATGCATCTGTCTCCTTTCCTGAGTCTTCTCACTTCTCTATCATGGATTCCATCAGCAGTGCGTCCGTTAGACGGAGCGAGGCCCAGCTTCGACCAAAGTGGCCACGGACAAAGATGGCAACTCCTTTAACCTCTACCGCTCCATCTACCTCTGCCTCTTCTTCTTCTTCCGTGGGTGGTGTGACCTTCGAGGCAGTCATGGCACAGTTTTAGCGCATGGATGCTTGCCTTAATACACTCACTACTGAGATGTATCAGGTGAACACCCGTGTCGGTCATATTGCACGACCACAAGCTCACCTTGGTGGTTTCGTAGAGTCTCCCTCTCCTTCTTTAGAGGCATCTGAGGACGAGGACGGTGATAGTGACTCCGATGGTGGTGATGCTGATGAGGATGAGGATGCTAGCTCTTCCGGTGACGATGAGATGACTTCTTCTCAGTGACTTGCCCTTTGTCATTCGTGACAAAAAGGGGAGTAGTTTTGCGTATGAAAGTAGTCATGTACATAGGGGGGAGAGTTAGTATAAGAGATATTTTTGTTAGGGGGAGTGTTTATTCTTGTTGAGGGATGTAGTGAGGACTTTTGTATCTTTTCTTTTCTTTATCTTTTAGATACACTGTTCTTGTACATTAGTCTTGTGACCACTTTGTGATAGCAAACCTTGTATTTATTTGATATATGTGTATATATACATACATATATATATATATATATATATATATGATGAGGTTGTTATTACATTCTTTCACCTATCTCTCCATGTGTTGTTTCTTTTCTCTCTTTATGCACATGCTTCTTATTAATTGTATGCAATCTTTTTATTTTTGTTTCACACTAAGATGCCGTGATGAGTTTTGTTTAAAGTGTTTCAGAAATACAGATTGTCAAAATCTTCCATGCCATGAACTCTTTTCTTGCAAAGTTTTTTAAAAGTTTATGTTAGGGTAGATTTTATTGTATTCAACAAGTGAGTATGAGTTGAGTATTTTATGACTTCTCTCATATGTTCATTTGTTTGTTGTGGTTTTATCACAAATTGCTAAATGGGGAAATTGTTAGGACATATGTGGATCATGTTTAGAACATATGTCATTTAGAGTTGGCTAATCATTTGACAAAATGCACTTTACTTATAATTAGGTAGATCTAAGATGTGTTTAATACTTCAAGGAACAAGAGTTCAAGTTCAAGTATTGAAGCCATGCAAATCTGTCCAAGAATCAAGTGAAGAAGTGCTATATTTTAAAGCTCGACAGATGTGTCTATCGAGATTTAAAATGTGACGCTCAACAGATTAGCTCGACAGCTGTATCTATTGAAAATTACAAAAATTAGTTTTTCAGATCTGACTTCACGCATAGCCATGTGTATGTGTTTAGGTTTTCTTTTCTCACAACCTTAAACATATATAAGGATTATTTTAAGGGCCATCATGTGGTTGTTGCACTTGTTGTTGCAAGCATATTGTAACCGGAGACATATGCCCTAGTTCATCTTTCTCTTGAAGAAGCTACTGTGTTTGTACACCGTAGGGTTTTGTGACCAAGGAGCTTCTTGATCTTCATCATGTGGATGAATTGAAGAACTTGGCAGTTAACATCCTTCTCAAGTTGGTGTATTAGTCACATAATTGGATCCATACATCGATTCGTTAGTCACGTACTGGGAGTCATGCATTGAAAGGAGAGATTGTCACTATATTACAAGTCCAAATGTGTATTGGGGTAAGGGTTCAACTGTAGGTTGGTATAAGGTACTGAGATTCCTTTCCTTGTAATTGCTTGTTTTGATAATAGTGAATTCTCGGGAGTGGTGACCTTAAATTCACCCGGTGGGGTTTTTGCTTTGGAGGTTTTCCCCATTCATAAACAAATTACCGTGTCAAATTTATATTCCGTTGCATTTAGTTATTTGGTAATTTGTTTGTGCTACCATGCGTTATTGCATGTTAATTGACTTAATTAATTAACTTTGCTAATTGATTAGTTCATTTACCATAAGGAGTCAATACATTCTTGGCCTATCAAATTTAAAATATACAAGTTTATGATTTATTTAGTTAAGGTTTGGTTAATTTTCATACATTAATGCAATTTTGTGTGGATTTGACCTTTGGCAAGTAATTTAAAATTTCACAATATAATCCAAATAATGTAATTTGTGTGACTTTCTCCTAGTTACCTCATGGTTGCTCAAACTTCTACTCGCTTTAGCTTAAAGAGAACTCTTGACCGTTCTCCTTTTGTGACTTAACCATTTTTTATTTCATACTCTTTAGTCTTTGGCTTCCCTCTTTAACATTTCAAATGAACTCCCCCCCCCCCCCCCCTCCCCCCCAAATTTGTTACTTTCACAGTTTCACTCACTATCCAATCCATTCAGTTGTCCTTTCTAATTTCTATTAATTTTGTTTCCTTATTTACTTGCTTCTTAATTAATTTGTATCTCACTTACTAAACTTTTTATTCTCCAAATTAATGGGTACTTAATTGATACTTAATTTTTCATCAAGAGTAGACATTATAGATTGAAATTATCTAAAATAATAATCATAATAATAAATAACTAAAAAAAAAAAACTTTTTTATTCCAGTTAGCTTTTACCAATTGTCACCCAATAATTTCAAAAATTACTTCACTTACCAAACGTTTTCTCCCTCTGACTCTATTTCAGGATTTGGCTACTAAAATGTTGTTTTTTATTTAGAAAAAATCTATGTTTATATTGTAGTTATAATGTAAATTTACCACTTTTTGTGTGTCTGCAATTTAAATTTACATTATAAGTATAATATAAACACATAAATGTCCTTTTATTTATTTACTTATTTTCATTAGTTATGGTCAGTTGTCACTCCCATAACCTTCTCTCAAAAAAAAAAAAAAGTTGTCACTCACATAAAGTGAGCGCTTTTACATCGACTCCACTTCCAAAACGTTCTCACTCTCTCTCTATTCCTAAAGGAATTCCTCTCTCATTAAACTTTACCAATTCAAATATCAACCTTCAATCTCTCTCCTACCATTTTCATTGAATCAATGACTTATCCGGATCCTTAAAAATAACAATGCTTTCAAATTAGTATGAGTAATCAAATGAAATTAAAGCATAAATTGATTTTTATTCCTCCCCCCCCCCCCCCCCCCCCCCCAAACCCCAAAAAAAAACCAAAAAAAAAAAAAAGCATAGATTGATAAGTCCTAATAACTAGAACTAACATCTTGTAACTCAATTGAGACATTCTAGAATAGGCTACCGATCTCCTTCGATAATGAAATCAAATGAATAAACCGTGGCAGCAAATTTCATAACTGTTACACTAATAGTGGCTTCAGTTTCAATGCATAGGTACCCATCTCCAAGGAACTTGGAGCCCTAATAAACAGTCATTGTTAATTTCTTATCACCGCCATAACTCCAACTCTCTGCACATCATAAAAAATAGCCCCATCCGTGTTAATCTTAGAACAATTTTGTACCTGGTAAGGCCCAAGTTTTCAACTAAAAGCCCACAAAGGGCTACAACTACATGTTCTTAGAAAAAGCCCATAAGAGACTACAACTGCAAGATTATAGGGAAATCCACTCAATGCAATGGGCTAGTAGCCTTAGATCAGTCAAATGAGGCTTATATGAGGCCCAAAATCTTCAAAAGAAAAGGAAGACGGATCGATGGAGTCTGGGGAAATCAACCCAGGTCATTCTGCAGAAGCAAAATGAGAGGATAAGACTATAAGCGATGAGGTTCAGGATGTGCAGTGCATTGTTAAAACCCATATGCTAAATCCATAACTAATAAAAATGCTGATTCAAAATATTCAAACCCCACTTAAGGCCAGCATCGTATGAGTTTAGTCATCATTAGTCATCACTCATCAACCCACAACCAAGCTAGACAGATATAATTTTGCAAGAGCCAATCAAGACTTTTAGGCTCCCAAGCTTAGCTGAAATAAAGTTATTTGGTAAATTCAGTTCAACAAGCTGAAAATAAGTACAAACTGTTGTCATTATCTGCGGAGACATTGAGTTTGGTCCCCCAAGATGAAGATGGACATCAATTATAAAGTAAGCACAAAATCTAAACCACATGAAGTCCAATTTGGTCAACCTCTTCTTAAGCACTGCAAATCTGATGCACTGTTGGAGCTTTTGCAAGAACTAAGAAGCACAACCTGGACCACCTTTTTGGCTCTTTGCTATGCGTTTGAAGCATTTGCATTTACTTGCTGCAGAATTAAATTTAGCCAGTTTCAGATTGAAAAATAAGTACTTCTTTTTCTTTGTTTATATCAAATTACAGCTTTACATGTAAAAAACATGGCATAAAAAAGAGGGAGGGGGGGGGGGGGGGGGGGGGGGGGGGGGGGGGGGGGTGGTACCAAGCTCTCTCGATGTAGCATAGCTTTAATGCCAATGAGTGTAAAGTTTATGCAAGAATAGAAGTTTAAATAAAATAAAATAAAAACATAAAAGACTAGATGTACATTAAAAAAAATATATAGGGAAAAAAAAAAATCAATTTCATCAAATTTATAAAAGGGATAGTAGGTGAAGAATCCATTAATTCTAGTGTTCTTTGAATAATGCAACTATTACTCGATTTAATAGACTACGAAATCTCTTCTTTACCAAAAATAAAATAAAATAAAAGGAACACTAATTCTATTTTACACAATTTTTTTTTACTTGCATAACCTGCACATTGGAAAATGCTTTTTTTTTTTTTTTTTTTTTTTTTTTTTTTATAAATATCAAAGAATCAACAAAATTACTTATGGTAAAAGCACAAATCACAAAAGTACACAAACAAAATTCTTCCATTCGCAACTTCTCACTAGCTAGCACTTATGTATGCACTCAATTTTTAAACTAAAATTTATCATGCGTCTGAAATTTGTTCCACATACCTTTCAAATTCTTAAGCTGCTTAAGTCCAACCTTGGTACATATAAAACTCCTTTGAAGGTGAAATCTTGAGGCTATCCCAACAAAGATGATCTGTTGTAAGTCTAATCCTAATTGGCCAAGAGTTGCTATCCTCTGGCAAATTGCTACAAACTTCCTTATCCTTGTTGCTACCATCTTCTCCTATGCTGCTTCCATCCCTCCCCATTTTCTTCATCATGGAAATGTTCTACAAGTGAACCTAGAGAAAGAAAGGGCGTGGAAGGAATTGTCCAAAAATTTGCTTTATATTTGGAAAATGATTCATACCATTTGTTTTTTGTTAGTGCATTTCCTTATCTGTGCTTGATTCCTTATTAGATCATTCATGTTAAGATTTTACCTTTTAAGAGTCTTTTTTCTCTTTGCCAGTTATATCATTAAGTACATTTCCATATCTTGCTCTTATTCAACAATAGTATTTGCTGTACCAACATTATTGACCCCAAGAGGGCCGGTACTAATGAGATGGGCGCAGGGGTGGTGATTCGTAATCATCTTGGTCAGGTACTCAGGTCATGGGGGCTCTATTGCAAAGAATTCCTTTCCCAGGTTCTGTAGCTATGGTGGAGGTGTTAGCTGGTAAGAGGGCCATTGAATTCACACTCAAATTTGGAATATTCAGAACAGAAATAGAAGGGAAGGAGATGCATTAGTGTTAATGAAAATTCTAAATGACTCGAATGTGAATCTGTCACCTGTTGGATTTATTCTGCCGCAAGCTAAGTTGATGGCCAAAAATATGGAGTGTTAGTGTGTCGCTCATGTAGGAAGAAATGGAAACAAGGTTGCTTATGCCTTAGCGAGGAGAGCTGTAGCCTCTTCTAATTTACTGGTTTGGTTGGAGGATGTTCCACCAGACATTCACTGATTGAAGCTTTAGTTTGTAATGACTTCTTTTCAGGTTAATAAAAGTTTGAACTCTTGATCCATACAACAACAACAACACAAACCATTATTGATCTCAAGGTAAGTTGATGTCAGATTGCATACAAGCCTTAGTATCTGCTCCATATCACAATAATATCCTAATTAATGATCAAATATTTAAATACAAACCTATAATAAAGTATAAATAAATTCAATTAGGCCTTCTCCGAGTTCATAAATTTGTTAAAGAGAAGCTGTAGCTAGTGATTGGGCTAGCTAGTTTCAGCAGCTAGCTCATTTGCTAGTTAAATTGCTACACTACGCTCCAGAAGCTTTGGATGAAGAATAAAGCACAGGTTTGACATCCCCGGACATGATAAGCAAACAGTGGGAAGAAAAATGACACATCTGTAACAGAGAGGCAGGATTTGTTCAAGTAATACAAATTATGGGATGTGATAGACTAGCTACTGTGCTAGCCTCCTTACCGAGATTGTGCAATATTTCTTTTAAAGCTGTTATGTCATTAAGAAGGTTTAGCTCCTTTTGCTATCTCCTGTCATCAGCCTTGGCTCCTTGGGAGCTCACCAATTAGATATAAAATGGAAAAAACTAAAGATTACGCACATACATGCTATCATCATTTACAACATTAACAGGAATTCTGAGTTACATACGTAACAAACTATAAAAGGCTGTATAGAAATTTTACCATTCACATGTTTGCCATGAAAAAATGAATGCAATTCATTTGAATGATAGCACCTGCTTTTTTACTTCCTCTGTGAAAGACCAACATTCAATAGAATATTTCCAAAACACACGAATTTCATAAATCCCGCTCTTGTCAGACGTGTAAACCATATTAAAGGAAATGGCCTGAACTTTTGAGCTCCCAGCAAATGAAATCCTGAATTAGAACATCATCATAATCTGAATATAGTTGCTCAAAGGAAATAAGATATTGAACTTACAACGTTACTCAGGTCAATATATGGGTGAAGTGAAGGGGTGATTTCTATTGGCCTGGTGAAATCATATCTCCAATGTTCCCAAACTCAAAGATGCACATTTCGTTCTAAAATTATTAGCACTTCAAGGAAAAAAAACACGCAAATGACTGAATTGGTTTAAAATAACATTTGGTAGTTTGGATGCTGGCTTTTCTAGAATCTTAGCTTCTCTAAGAGGGTTGCCACTTGGGCTATTTTGATGTTCCCTCCTTTTCAAAAGATTTCTCCAATTTTTTTTTTTTTTTTTTTTTTATATAAGATAGAAATTCTATTCTAACTTAATCTAAGCGTATATGTGTGTGAAGCTTCCTCCTAGAGACTTGAATTCCGGCCTTTACCCCTCGCACTTCATAAGTATTTATACTTGTAGAGTAACTATCGCATCAAGAGTATGCGGTGGTAAGATTTCTCCATACTTGAAATGCAGCAAAGTTGATATTTTTGATATATCGGATATTATTTATGCAAAATAGTAGATGTCTTTTAGAAAAAAAAGTCCAGCTTCATATTTCAGCAACAATTACCCCTAAAAATTTTCATATTCTTTTAGAAAATTTGTTTTAGGAGGTTCAAAACAACAATCCTAATAAAGTCTAGGGAAAAAACAATTCCCCAACAAACCTAGACTTTTCTTAATCACATAATAGTAGGTTCTTATTTGGTAATAAATATGATTGGTGAAACTTTATGTAACGCCCCAACCCATTTAAAAGTGGAAAAAAAAAAAAAAAGAGAAAGAGGGGTCAGAATTTTGACCAACGCGTGAGCCCTCACCAACCCCTTATCTCCCGACCACACAATATTGCAAATATCTCCCACCAGTGCATCACTTCACCTCCACAATTATTTTTTCGGAAAGTTCTACTCGAAAAACTCCATAAGAACCTCTTAAGCTCCCACATCTCATCTTATTTAAGGTAAATAAGGTAAATGACCCACCTTTTAATATCTTTGGATTTTTATCCTATTATAATTGGATTGCTCTTTGTTATTGTGAGTTTTGTTTTAGGGGTTGTTTTATTATGTTTGTTGGGACATTTAAGACTTGATTAGAGGTTTTTAATTTAATGTGGTGAAATGGATGTATTGTTTGGCAACCATGTAAGTTGGGTTTCTTGAGAATCATGTGGGTTTTTATGTATATGGGAGATTGGGGTTAATTTTTGAAAGAGGGTTTCCTTGCATTTTGAATGACTTGAGTATATGTGGGTGTGACTTTAGTGTTAATTATAAATTTGTGTAAGTGATGTGAGCATGTGTTTTTCTTGCATACCAAGTGTTTGATGAATTGTTTATATAAAATTATGAGTTTCATTCCTTGTTTTTAATTGCTTTGACATGTGGTTTTTAATGTAAATCAAGTTTCAAAGCATTTGGGCTAGTATAAAAAATATAGCAATTTTGTTTTGGGATCCTAAATCTGTCAGGTATAGAGTTGAGTCAGCTGCACTGCGTGAATTTTAATAAATTATAGAAAATATATTTTGGGTTGAATTTTCTGTGGTACATTGTATACATATAGGGGTATGTTCCCTTAAATTTTCGAATTAATTGGATAACTTTTCATGGACCAAACCATTTTTACAAAGTGGCCACCCTGCTATGTAGTGAATTTGAAAGTGCAATGAAAACGTTGAGGTTTTGTGGAATTGACTTCAAACCTTTGTTGAATGGATTGGCTCGTAAATTCATGTGTTTTCCTTGACATGTGTTTTACTTAAGTTGATTTTAATTACAGTATGGTTTAATCATTTGCGTGCAATTGAGAATTAGAACACTTTCGATTTGTTTTGTGGCACTATGAGTTCTTGTATGCTTGTTTGGTTCCGTTTGGGAAAGGGGTACTTGGCTTAGGATGACCAAGTTTGACTTTAGTGTCGTTGGTTTGATATAGAGGATCCTTCTCAATTTTGAACACAAATGTGATGGTAAACTTTGCGATAGGCCATCCTTGTGTTTCTAGATTCCAAGATTCTTGGTGATGGACCTAGTGATTGGATTGTTTGATTTCCTGGTGCCCAGTTGAGGTAAAATTGGTTGGCCTTCCGAGATAAGTGGCTTCTTAATGAGATTTTTGTAAAAATCATATTGCATAAAATGTTGTTTTTAGGTTAAACACATTTTGGAAAATTATGTGGGGAACTATGTTTTCCTAAAAAGTTCGTGTTGTGACCCTACTATATATATGATTATATATGAAAAGCACAATATGTTTAATATTGCATATGGGGAAATGCATAATGGATTTCATGGATTTATGATATTATTTGGAAATACTAAAGATGTGTTATCTTAACTTATATTGTTTGGGAAATTGATACAAGGATTTGGGAATCGAGAAGTTTGATGGAACAAGCTTTAGGTATTGAAGGATGCAAATTGAAGATTATCTCTATGAGAAGAAGTTGCATATGTCTCTTTTGGGGAAGAAACCTGATACTATGAAGGATGAAGAATGGAACCTTCTTGATAGACAGGTACTAGGAGTTATTTGATTAACTCTGTCAAGATTAGTTGCACATAATGTTGGGAAGGAAAAGACCAAAGTGGATATGATGGAGGCTTTGTCTGGCATGTATGATAAGCCATTAGCTAACAACAAGGTGCATGTGATGAAGAAATTATTTAATCTAAAGAAGGCCGAAGGCTTTCTTGTAGCTCAGCATTTGAATGAGTTCAATATGATTACAACAATTATCCTCAGTAGAAATTGAATTTGATGATAAGATTCGTATATTGATTATTTTGGTTTTTTTTTTTACCAAATAGTTGGGAGACTGTGAGAATGGTAGTAATTGTTTCTACAGGGAAAATCAAACTCAAATATAATGGTATTCGAAATTTGATTTTAAGTAAAGATGTTCATAGAAGAGATGAGAATATAGACAATGCACAAAATCAAGCTTTTGTCACGAAGAACAACAGTAAAGGGAGAAGCATAGGACCTAATGATCGGGCTAAGTTTAATGATAGGTCACAATTAAGAGATAGATCTCAGTTTAAGGAAACTAGAGAATGCTTCTATTGTGGAAAAATGGCCACATAAGAAGAAATTGTTGGCATTGGAATAAATAATAAATTGAAGGCAAAGATGAAAGAATGATAATGAGAAAAATACTACAGCTAATGTGATTGCTGAGAATGTTGTCTCTATTGAAGAGTGAAAGTGTGAGCATGTTGCTAATAGTGATGTTAAATGGGTTGGTTTGCAAGTCTCCCACCATATTATCCCTACATATTATTCCTACGAAAGGGTTGTTTACCACATACAAAGCAAGAGACTTTGGAACTGTGAATATGAGTAATTCTAATTATTCAAAAATTATGGGAATTGGTAATGTGTGCATCAAAACCAATGTTAGTAGCATCATGATATTGAAGGATTTGCAACATGTTCTAGATTTAAGGATGAATGTGTTTTCTACATTTGCTATAAATCGAGCGGGTTATTGCAACCACCTTGGTAATAGAAGATGGAAACTTACTAAGGGATCATTGATTGTTGCAAGAGGGCATGCTTGTTGCGGTATATACAAGACTCATGTGAAGACTTGTAAGAAGAAGTTCAATGAGATTAAAGATTTTGAGAAGACTCCACAGTTGAGAGTTGAGATTGATGTTGATACCAAGAGAGAAAAATTCTATTTGCCTAATAGTGCTTCAAATGTGGAAGTGATAGGTAATAAAGAATACGAACATGTTAAGACTACATGGGATGATGATGAAGTGAAAGACCTTGGAAGTCTTGAGCAGGGGGAGCAATATTCTCTACTAGAGATTGTTAAACCTCAAGACAAGAGGACTACTAGAGAACATCAAATTGTTAGCTTTGACAATAATTGGGCTTCTGATAATAGGAAGCCAAGAGATTGGATAAAGGAAATCCAAGATGAAATTAATTATTTGAGAATGAAAAGTATTGGCATTGATGAGGTGTTCTCAGTGTTGGTGAAGATAATGAAAAAGGTCAAACCTTGTGTTGGCTTGACTGGCATGGAATTGAATTTAAGAGATAGAATGAAGTTCTCCTCTCATTTGTGTGCTGGAGGGGGAGATTGTTGAGTGCACCACTGTAAGCACAAGCACCTGCGAAATGAGTGGATTTCCTCGACGGGAAGTACGCCTCGGCCTTGGAGTGGACCGGGCAGAGGGTGAAAAATGGAGTCACCACTTAGATTAGGTCTAAGAACCAAATTAGGCCTTTTGGGCCACTTACTTACATGCATCTGCATATCAAATTATGGGTCTAAAATTTAGGTATGGCTTGGGAAGGTTTTAAGCACCCAAGGCTGCTCGGCTTTTGAGCCGACCTCCATTATGTGTTGCTAAGCTATATTTGGATAAAGAAATTACTAAGGGAGCCCTAAACCTTAACTTAAACATACATCATGCACTTAAACAAAATAACAGACACAATATGTTAAAGATCATATCACAGCTCATAAGGAAACAAATTAAAACCAAATCAAACATACTATCCTAAGAAGGAAAAGATAACAATTAAATCACACACATGAGGAAAGATCATAAAATAAACCAAACATGGCAAAAAGATTCAAACAAACATGGAAAATAATTAAACACAATTAATTAACCTAAAACAGAGTCAAATAGAATCAAATAACTTGTGAAAAATGATTAAATAAAAAAAAAACAATATTTTTTGTCAAATCTAGGTTCAGGGTGCGTACGCATGGTTGAAACCATGCGCACTCATACTCGATGATGCGTACGTATCCTTCAACACAAAATCCGGAATCACATTTTTATAGATTTAATCAAATAAATATGCTAACAAAGAAAATAAAGAAGCATGTTAGAAACTCTAAAGACTAAACTAACATAAAGGAAACCAAAAAAAAAAAAGAAAAAAAGAGTCAACACAAACAAATAATCAAGAAACAAATCAATAAGTATACTTGTAGGGAGAATTTTTGTTCAACCCTGCATCTAATTGTTATACGACGCGGTGCCAGGCGCGATGCGTCTTTTGCCTTCGCACCGAGTATGGAACCCAAGAGGCCACGGGCTTGCTATTTGCGCAAGGCACCGAACTTTGGCTCGAATCCCACATCGGATAGAAAGAGCGCCCCACTACCCTTTATAACACTTCTGGAGCTTGGGTAGTGTACCATCACTCACGCGTGAGTGATGGTACACTACCCAAGCTCCAGAAGTGTTATAAAGGGTAGTGGGGCGCTCTTTCTATCCGATGTGGGATTCGAGCCAAAGCTCGGTGCCTTGCGCAAATAGCAAGCCCGTGGCCTCTTGGGTTCCATACTCGGTGCGAAGGCAAAAGACGCATCGCGCCTGGCACCGCGTCGTATAACAATTAGATGCAGGGTTGAACAAAAATTCTCCCTACAATACTAAACTACATTAAATAAATAAACATGTTAAACTTTACTTCAAAAAAAAATAATAAAAAAGAACAACAAAAAAAAAATTATAATCTGCCCAAAAGTCAGATTAATACATTTCAAAAGAATCATGAACAATAAACAAATCAAATAAAACAATTATAAAAACTATGTTAAGAAAATCATGTGAATCATATTGAACAAAGAAAGAATTCATGGAAAGAATATCCACCTTGCTTAAGGTTATGAGTTTAGATATTTGTTTAACTGGCCCATTAGTGCCTACAATACAAAGATTAGATTGAGAGAACAAGATAATCAAAGAGTTACGATAGAACTTAGTGAATCACAACTCAAAAACAAGATTATAATTGAAAAAGTTTTTGAAAACAAGCTGGAAAATAAACTTTCTTTCTTAGAACTAACTAAAGAGAAATTTTGAATCTATAAAAAACGTTCTTGGGTGATGTGTGGGTGATTAGAGAATATGAACTTGGGTTTTAGAAAAGACGGAGGCAAAAATAAACTCTCTCTGGCTAGGGTTATGATTGGAGACATAAGGTGAATATTTATAAGTTAAAATTCGGGTTTGGGGGGCCTTTTAGAGGTCTATAGGCGTTTCCAAGGGTCTAGGGACCAACTCACATCAAAGAATGATGTTTTGTGCCCTTAAAAATGAAGTTCTACTGCCTAGAAAATGAGTGTGCATATGCATCTTTCAAGTGTGCGCACGCACACTTGATTCATGCGTACGCACACTTGAATTTTGAAACCATTCCAAATGACCAACCCAATTCCATCAAACTCTAGTTCGATCTGTATCCTCGCTTGGGAGGTCTATTTGAAATTTCTACCAAATTGTTTCTTGGTTTGTACATCGAGCTTTATATTTCAATAAATTCCTTGTAGGGTCTGATGCCAAAATTTTCATTTATTTTGGTGTGGGGGTGTGAAGGTTCACCCAACAACGACAACAAATGTAGCGGAGGGCTCAACCATTATTGGTGAGAGGAACAGAGCTGCAATGCAGGAAATTAAAAGAATATATATATATATATATATATATATATATATTTAATGCTGCCGATAGAGTAATTTATATATTTGCATCCTAGCTCTAGTTAATTTGGGTTTCGTTAATAAGAAAATGATCGAAAAAAAGAGATTTTTATTTCTTATTCATTTTATTTATTTTTGTTATTGGAGTTTTTTTAATTTATTTAAATGCTTATGAAAGCATATCTCCCAGGAAGGCAAAGCGAGAAAGAATCAATCATATAAACTTTTTTTTTTTTTTTTTTTTTTTTTTTTGAGAAACAAACGCACACATAAGGGAGAGGGAAAGATGTTTTAATACAAAGACACACCATAACTCCACTTAAAAGACATGGTGACTTTTAAAAAGCGTATAGCCAATTTAAAATTAATTGATTGTGTATAGAAAAGTATTAATCTTTTATGTATAGTAAATTTGCACCTTTGGATGATCAGTAGTTCGTATATTTGTAATTTCTTTCTGTCGTTTTTTTTTAATGCCGTGAGTTTTAATTTTATATGAATCGGTACTTATATGAGATTTGGTTTTCAAGTAGCTGCTGTAGCTTGAGCTTGCTCGTAGTCATGGAGTAATTTAAAAAAAAAAAAAAAGAGAAAAAAATTATGGACACAATTTATTAATTTTGACCTTATGTTATGCTCTCTTTAATTTTCTAAATTCACTTTTTCTTTTTCTCTTACATTTCTTGATTATGGGTTATGGTATCACCAAGTGAATCCATTTGGAGTTCTAAAGCAAGACCATGAAACACATTGTAACACAAATTATGTGAATATTAACACTTTACCTATTCATTCATATATGTTCCTTAAATCCACGTGAAGATAAGGCCTACAGAACAGTACTAGTACTGAAATATACAATTCCACCGTCATCAGCATGGATACTATTAATTCAAAACTTATGTGAGTCACATACATTAAAAAAAATATATATAAATAAATAAATAAACAAAAGTACCAATAAAACTCATTTTTTAAACTTTAGGGACTAAAATTGCTCATTTGAAACATTGGATACTAAAAATCTAAAACTAAAAAAGCTCAATGTGGAAACTTTGACACTTTTTTTTTTTAGAAAAAAAAAAATTATGACCTTATGCTATTATCTCTTTAATTTTCTACATTCTCTTTTTCTTTTTCTTTTACATTTCTTTATTATGGGTTTTGGTATCACGAATTGAATCTATTTGGAGTTCTAAAGCAAGACCATGAAACACATTGTAACACCACTTCTATGAATACTAACACTTTACCTTTTCATTCATAAGTGTTTCCTTAAATCCCCATGACAATGTCAATAATGCCTACACAACAGTGCTACTGTGCTAGCAGTGAAATTTACAATTTTGCCATTCTTTGCATGGTTACCATTAATCTTAAACTGTTGTTAGTAACAATGTAACATACATAAAATAAAATAAAATAAATAAATAAATAACGAATTAGAAAAAAAAATGGTACTAATAAAGCTCGTTCAAAAAAATTTTGTGACTAAAATTGCTCATTTTAAACATTAATTATATGGTAAAAGGGCTCAGTGTGGAAACTTTAGGGACCATTATGTTTTTTAGATAAAAAATTATGGACACAATGTATAAGGACCTTATTCTATTCTTTCTTTAATTTTATAATTTTTTTTTTTCATTTCTTTATTTCTTTATTTATTTTTTGAGAAATTTCCTTTTCATTTCTTGGTTATGGGTTATGGTATCAGAGAGTGGAACCGTTTGTTCTAAAGCAAGACCATGTAAAACGTTGTAACACCACTTATATGAACACTAGCTCTTTACAATTTCATTCATAAGTTTTTATTTTTTAAATCCACATGATGATAAGGACTATGCAACAATACTAGTGGTGAAATTTATAATTCCACCATTCTCCGCGTGGTTACCAATAATCTTAAAATTTTGTTAGTCAAATACATTTTTTTTTTTAAATGAATGAATTAGATATATAGAAGTGCCAATAGAGCTCGTTTGTGAAATTTTAGGAACTAAAGCTCATTTGAAACATTAGATACCAAAAAGGCCCAGTGTGGAAACTTTAGGGACACAAGGTATATTTCTTTTTCTTTAACATTTCTTGACTGTGGGTTATGATATCACATAGTGAATCCATTTGGAGTTCTAAAGCGAGACCATGAAACACGCTGTAAAACCACTTATGTCAATACTAACACTTTTCCTTTTCATTTTTAAGGCTTTCCTTAAATCGATGTGACGATAAGGTCTATGCAATGAGTAATTCTTAGGTACTCTTGGAGTACGTTTGGTACGCTGTAATAGCTTCTGTAATGGAATAGTTATTCATGTGTAATATCAATTCGGTCATTTGGTTGCATCTTTATTACATGGATTAGTTATTACATTGGAATAACTATTCTTTAAATTAAAGAATAGCTATTCCTCTTTAAGATGGATGTAATAGCTATTATTTAGTGTATATAATAGGTTTTAAAATTAATATATTTCCAAAAATATAAAATTTCCTTATACATCATCTTTTACAAGTTTTCCATATGTAACAACCAAACTTATGAATAGTAATAGTTATTCCATTATAATGTTTTCTATTCCCAGTAATAAAGATGAACAAAGTTTAGCTACAAAATTGGTTGTAGCTTAAGGCTACAAACTCACTCAATAAAATAAATACTACAACATATTTTGAAAATCTAACCATTGAATTGCATGTTCTTTATACCCTTAATACACATGTTAAATTTTGTATCAATCAGATATCATTTACTATATGATCTCTAAACTTATATTTTGTGCATAATTTTAAATTATAAAAACGTGCAATTTAAAAAATTTATTGATGACATAGCTATTGATCTTTAATTTTCTTGAAATTTTGCAAGTATGGAGGATATAAGAAGAATATATAATCCAACGGTGGATTTGTCAAAATTCACCTCCAATAAAAAGATATTAACTAAGTTTGTAGCCTAAGGCTACAACCAATTTTGTAGCTAAACTTTGTCCAATAAAGATTACTATTCCTAATGTAATCTACATTCAGTGTACCAAACGTATGGTGTATAGAGAATGATGCTCTCTCCTTTCATATATATTTATAATGGGGTTCACTTATTAAATTCATGATAGTGTACATCATAAATGTGAGAAGAAGGAACACCATTTTATTATGTTTTGAAACTACCTAAAAATTTTTCCTATACAACAATACTATTACCGGTAGGCTTTACCATTGTAGTTGGCAACTTTAACTCTTCAGTACTATAATAGTTTTGCTTCAAAGCTGTAGGGGCATTGTTCGAGTAATCTTTTATAGACAGGGCGATTAATAGTTAAGCTTTTTTCATATATATATATATATATATATATATATATATATTGTTTTTAGTTTTCCTTTTTCAATTTTCTTTCTCTTTCCAAAATCATAAGGATCATATTTCTCTAGAAAAGAAAAGGAAATATGATTGCTTTGAATAAAAATCCTATATATTTCATTATGAGGATTTCAATTTATGCTTCAATAAACCAAATTATCATATATTCCTATTTTTCCTTATAAAGTAAATAAAATTTTGAATTGAATAATTAAATACATTTCATATTGTAGTTGGTGGAGTATAAAGTAGAATGTTAAGCGGGGCCAACCTTACCACTAAGCCAATTAGGCTGTCATTTTTTTTTTTTTTCTTTTGGTTTTGTATTGGTTTTTTGTTTTCCTCTTTCAATTTCCTCTCTTTTTCCAAAATCATAAGCATCATATTTCTCTATAAAAGAAAAGGAGATAAGATTGCTTTGAATATTAAAAGTCCATATATATTTCATTACGAGGGTTTCAATTTTTGCTCCATTAAACCAAATTATCATATATAATATATTCCTATTTTTCCTTATAAAGTAAATGAACTTTAGAATTGAATAATTGAATACATTTCATATTGTAGTTGGTGGGAAATAAAGTAGAATGTTGAGCAGGGCCAACCTTACTACTAAACCAATTAGGTTGTCAATTTTTTTTTGGTGAAAAGCACATTTTAGTCCTTACATTTTCAGGCGATTTCCATTTTAGTCCATACATTTTATTTTTACCACTTTTAGTCTCTATCCTGAAAAATAGTTCTTATTTTGGTCCCTGCCGTTACATCATAAACGGATATTACTGACGTGGCAAACGGCAAGAATAAATAATATTTGTTTAATGTCTATGTGGCATAATTAATAATAAAAAAAAAAATTGGCATTAAGAAATGCATTGTCAGCATCTAAATTTAAAAAAATTAATTTATTAATTTTAACTAAATAAAAAAAAATTAAAACATAATTAAAAACAAAAAATCGAATGAATTAAGATCTAAATGTTTCTTGAACAAGAACAACAAGAACACCTACCCAGATCCAAGAACACAAACCCCTTTTCTTTCTCCATTTGACTTCTCTCTCCCTCTCCTTCTCCCTCTCCCTCTGAACCGTAACAGCACCACCCACCACTGGACAAAACTTCGGGTTTAGTATTTTTTTTTTTTTCTCTTAATTCCATCCCCTAATTCCCAAATCAAAACCCAGAAAACAATTTTCTAATTCAAAACCCAAAAACACAAACGTTTTCACTGTTTTCTAATCCACAGCAACCGCAACAACAATCATTGTTTCAACCTCAAACTCAGTCTTTTCAAGTGGTCGGATCTCCATCCTGAGTCCCAGAAAATTCTCCTCCAGATTGAGTACGTTTTTTTTCTTATTTCCTAGTTCTAGATTTTTTTTTTTTTCTTTTTTGCTGTGTTTTCTGTTTGGTTGCCGAGAGAATGTGGGAAGAAAGCATATTTTGAGAGGAGATCCTGCTCCGCCTGGTTCTAGTTTCTACATTACTTCACAATAAATACCCATTCACTAAAATACACACCTCAAAAACTCTCTCTCTCTCTCTCTCTCTCTCTCTCTCTCTCTCTATTACATTCTGTATCCCTGCTGTGTTTCCTTGTTGAGTTTGTTTTCTCTCTCTAAAAATCAAAACAATGGCTCTCAATGCAAGATTGAGTCTTTTCTTTTTCCCACTTGTTATAGTCTCTTGGGTTTCTAAATAGACTTAAAAAATTCAAGTTCTTGATCTGGGTTGTTGATGATTTTTGAAGGTTTTGATGGTTTTTGGGGTTTTGATTCTTTGTTTGATCAGTGGGTGAAGGGAGAGCTTGATGATCTGGGTTTTGATTAGTGGCTGATGATGGTGCACGATCTGCAGTGGCTATGCTTGATGATGGTGGATTGATCATTGACAATGGTTGTGTGTGAGAGGATTTCCAGAGAAGAGAGAAGTGTGAAGGGTGAAGGAAATAATAAAAAATTGTAAAAAAAATGAGATGAGAGGCCACGCTTGGAAGCAGAGGAGTTGCGCCTTGTTTCAACCATGGTGTTGTTGGGTTGTAGTTGGCGTTCTTGATCTCTGAAAGTTTATTTGGTTTTTATAAATTCTCTCTCTCTCTCACACACACACACACATTTTTTTGTGTGTACATGGCAAATTATATTTTTATTGGATTGGGGTGGATTAGAGATAACATTTAAGTTTGGAATAATCCATTTTCATAAGTATTTAGATAGATTTTGAGCAAAGGTAAAAAGAAAAGCACAGTGATCAAAGTATGAGTAACTATTAGGTACTCCAAAATATGGTAAGATGGTGTTCCCTTCTCTTAGATTCATGATGGATCTTATTAATTAAATTTATGGTAGAGTCTACAAAAATAAAATAGGAGGGTGTACCATGTTATTGTACTCTGAGAGTACCTAATAATTTTTTTTAGAGTATTTAAGGTTCTTAATATCATTAATTATTTTTTTTATAAAGAAAGAATTACAAGAAATCTTGTGGATGAATATTGTCAAAGTAATAAGAATAGAAAAATGGAAAAAGATAAGGAAAGTGATTAAGAGAGAAGCATAATTTACTTTCCTTTTTATCCTTTTCTTTTTCACTTGTTCTTAGATTTGGGCATAATGTTGTTATCATGAACCTATGAGACTGTAAGGTACTTTAGTGACCGTTCAAAAGATGTAAATTATAGAAAATGATAAGTTACAAGAGTGAGATATAAAGAAAGAAGCATATGAATCTCTTTACTGAACAAGTTTTGATAGAATTTTTTTTCTTTTTTCTTTTTGGAAATAGTAGAAGATATAATTTTATATATAAAAACAATATAATGGTTAGGGATCAAGTAAGTAATTTACCCTAGAATAGTTTTATATGCAAGTACAATTATAATAAATGTATATTAATAACAACCATAATTATCAAATTTTATATTTAGAAAAAAAAAAACAAGAGAGAGAAAAGAATTAAAATATGTTACTGACAGGGGTATAAACTTAAGCATACATGGGCAAAATTTGGTAAATAGAACATTTTTTAGAAAAAAAATTTGGTGACTAGCATGCGTTTGAACTTATTTAGTTAGTTGGACTGTTTTTGAAACTCGAGTTTCTTAAACTTGAGTTCCAACCCAAAATTGAGTTCCAACCCAAAATTGAGTTTCCCAAACTCAATTTACTCTTGGATTCATCTGACATGGCTTAAAAAAAAAAAAAAAAAAAAAAAAAAGGACAACCACTTGGAACTCTAGTTTAGTAAACTTGAGTTCCATTTTAAAAATAATTTACTTGCAAGGAACTCAAGTTTGGTAGACTCGAGTTCCAAGAGGGAAAAAAAATATAAGAGGAACTCGAGTTTCAACTAGAACTTGAGTTCCATGTTTTTAAAAAAATTTTTTTTTTTTTTTTTAATCTAGGTCAAATGAAAGCAAGAGTAAATCGAGTTTGTGAAACTCAATTTTGGATTAGAACTCGAGTTTGACAAACTCGAGTTCCAAAAATAGTACAACTTACTAAATACTTTTAGCCGCATGCTATTTATCTAATATTTTTCTAGAAAAATGATGTTCAGCAAATTTTGCCAGCATACATGAGTTATTTATTTATATAAATATTTTTCTAAAATGAAGTGAAGAAAAATTATTAAACAATAATTATTTCCTTTCTAATAATTTGTCCTTAAACCGGAACTTTTTTTTTACTAATGTTATGAAAAAACTCAATTAATTGAATCGTATTTTTTTTCCCATAGATTTTACTAAATCCTCAATTATTTTTCAAATAGTATATTTTATTAAGGGACAATTTTATACAAATGACGCATTCCAAAAACTGTACCAAATTAACCATAAAAGATAAAGTCTCTTGAGTGCATAACCCATTGAGAATCAAAATGTTAGTATGGTGATGTTTAGGGGGGAAAATCATGTTGGCAATGAGTTTAGGAAAGAAAATAATTAAATAAAACATAATAAATAACAAATTAGAGAAAAGACAAAAAGAGTACATCAATCTAAGTGCTCAAATTAATTCCTAGCTGATTTGATTCTCTTCTTCTTTTTCATTTTCTTTTTGTGTTTGTGAAGTTTTATAATTTATATTTTTGGCACAATGGCATCATTTAATGAAAGTATGAGGAACATTTCTTCATAACAAAAGGTGACAGTCCTCTAGAGCTATATATATGTATTTGAGAACTCTAGAGATATATATATGGAAGAAGTTGTAGATGAGCTCCAAGGTGAACTCAACATAACTGGAACTACTTGGGAATATTTTTGGAGATGTTTCAAAGCGTGAAATGGATTTTTGTTATTGTAAGTATTTGATGACTTAGACTTTAGGTCTATTAAGTTGTTAATTTCTACCCGAGTCTTTACATTTGAACCAAATTAAACTTATATTATCGAATTCCTTTTTTCTTTGTTAAGTCTGTCTTCAATTACACGGTTTCAAACAGTTTGTGCACACTTTCAAACACACAATCACAAACTAGTATATGATCTTTAAATTTCTTTTTTGTTTTTTGATCAGTTTAAATTTCAATATGAATAATCAAATAAATATATACACATAATTCAAATAATAAAAATATATGTTGAGCAAATTGTTGAAACCCATTTCATTATGCAATTTCCTTGTTAGCATTAAGTTTTAGATGTTAGCTAATTCTATGTGACAAACATAGTGTCTAAGGGTTGTTGTTCATAGAGAAGATGCATAAAAAATTATTCAAGAGGTTTTGGGATTATTGTAATAGAAAGGAAAGAAGGGCATTTATTGAAGTTACAAATTACAATAGAGAGTCTAGCTATTTAAAGGATTTGTATACAGACTATTGTAACAATTTGTTCTGGTGAATTTTATATAGGATTGGATTCTTAGAGTGATTTTTCCATTAAAGAGGTTTTATATATATATATATATATATATATTTGAGAAACAAAGAGGTTTTATATTAGTTTTCCGTTTCATTATCAAATCTGTGCACCTTTTATTGCTTTCATTATAATTGTGTTTTAGATTTGATATTATAATAGTGATTGAGATATCTTTTTTGCATAGTCTATTTGAAATACATCATAAATTGATCAATTAGTCCACTAGGGGTCAAAATAAAAGGTTTCATTTGATATTATAATAGTGATTAAAATATCTTTTTTGCTAGTCTATTTGGAATACATCATAAATTGATCTATTAGCCCACTAGGGGTCAAAATAAAAATTTTCAACTTTTATCAAAGTAATTGAAATACATATGGATATATTGATACAAACCAATAGGTAAAACTCACTCTTGAAAACCGGCTTGTAAGGGAAGGGTGTCTAATAGCTTATATACATGATTTAGCTTGTACTTAAGCAATGTGGGGCAATTAGATCAAAACATACCACCACACTTTGTAGCCGACGTCCACGACGACTTACTCTATCAAAATTGACTTGATGGTAGCCCTTCTCTTTTTGGCAGTTCCACTTACCTATCAATTACTCAATGACTTAGAAAGACATTTTAATTTAATTAGCCTCTAGGTTTCTCTCTCTGAGATTTGACTACAAAGCCGCAACTCATTTCATTTCATACTCCGTGAGTTACGTTTAATTACTTGACATGGTGGTTAGCTCTCATAGCAAATGATATTAACCCATAGTAGAACTCACCATTGAAAACCGGTTTGTAAGGAGAGGTGCCCAATAACTTATATAAACATGTTTAAGCTTTTACTTAAGTAACATGGGACATTTGGATTGTAAAATGGATCAAAGAAATATTTTTCAGCCATAATATATATTTATGAGCAGAGTACCACGAGAAAGATTTTGAAGCCAAAAAAAAAAAAAATTACTATGAAAAATTATTATTTTCTACTGAAGCGACATTTCTATGCATGATGAAAACATATTAATATTTAGTATTGGGTCTATAGATTTAAAGGCAAAGAGAAATGGGTATACATAAAGTGAATAGATCATAGAAAGAGTGATGTATAGATGTAAAACTTAAGAATGAAAAATTTAAACCCACCCTCACGTTAATTTTATAAATGACAGGGGGAAGGGGGTTAATTTTTTCCCCTATACCACCCACCACGTTTACATTTGAAAAATTAATATATATGGAAAATATCTCATTGTATTAATATAAATGGTTGCTACAATTTACATCAAATAGGATTTATTCCATGACAATAGGTGGGGTTTCCTCTATACTGAAGGTGAGAAATTGATGATAACTTACATTTTTACGGTTGCTTTCGTATTAGTTGATTAAAAAATATTTAGCAGAAATTTAAAGAACAAACCCATTCCATGAAATTTATTCTTCCTTCAGGTTTTTTTTATTTTAATTTTTGAGAAACTTAGTTGTTTTCTTAGTAAAGATGAGACCAACAAAGTTTAAATTTATACTAAAATCTTCAACCGTTGAAAAGTTTACTCTGTTAAATATAACCTTTTGGAATGTGCACTTATTAATTATATCAATAAAACTATATATCAAAGGCCTAATACTAGATTGATAATTAGTTACATTACAAAACACAGTAACACACTATCAAAATAACCCAGATAATGTCTATATTAAATCATGTTAAGAAATGTGACTCATGAAGACTCTATTTATTTATTTATTTTTGTATCCATTAAGACTGAAAATCTAGATCCTCTAAAAAGGGTAAGGCATGAGATTTTCTGCAGGGAAAGAAAGAATTTATTTTTATTTTTTAATTTTTTAAACAAGTGAGGTTACTTTGTCCCCCCAAGGGAAAGGTATTAACGATGATTGTTTCACAAGGAAATAGCCAATTGTCGAATTTTTTAAGGCATATCACTAACGTGAAGCAATTATGGCAGAGATGAAATCTCAGGAGCTTTATTCTCTTTAGCATTGTGGTTCAGTCTGTTTTGCTTTTTACTGCACCCCTGAAAAAGAAAACGGCAAACAAAGTTGTAATCATGATCATTTGGGCAGCTTACCTGATTGCTGACCGGGCTGCTAGCTTTACAGTTGGGCTAGTCTTAGACAGCGAAGAGAAATATACCGCCTCTGGTGCCATTAATAATACTGGTAATTACCCAACCCAATTATGCCCACTCCAAATCCACCCAAACCCGCCCATTTGACACTCTAGATGATGAACTATGGTCTCGTTAGTACCATCGGGTCCAGGAGCAGGGATGATGCTGGTCTTCTTCTGGTGATGTGGACACCTATTAATTCTTTTGTTACTGGTTGGTGGTCAAGACAGAATAACTTCTTTTGCTATTAAGGATATTGAGTTGTGGCTTAGGCACTTGATTTGGCTCTTCCTCCAAATCTTCACCACGTGTTTTATCAATCATTTCATCTAAACACGCTATGGATCCCCACAATTTTTCTCCTCTTTGCTAGAACAATCAAGTATGCGGAGCGAATAGCTGCATTGTATCTTGCAAGTTCGGATAGTTTTGATCCTTTTGGAATCTCTGTTCTTAGACAACCTGACCCTGGGCCTAACTATGAGAGACTGATGAGTGCATTCACACACTACAAAGGGAACAATCTTCCTATAAAAATCGAGTATGTCAACGACCTAGAATCCCAGGCTAATAATGAAAATAGTTTGGCCGACGATTGAACATTGGATTTTCCTGAACTGGTGCAGCATGCTTATCACTTCGCATATATTTACAGGGGACTCATAGGCAATCTCATGTTCAGCTCCCGTGAGCATATGGAGAGTCGAGAGTTCTTCACTAAAAGAAGTGCAGAACAAAGATCCAGCTCAACTACTTTTATGATCTTCTCCACACCAAGGTGCTGGTGGCAACGTCCAACATAGGAAAAATATCTCGGGGCATATCCACTGGGTTAGTTGTTGCAGCCTCTTCACGTTTCATCTTAGAAGAGAAGAATAAGTTTGGTGTCGATGTGACCTACACCTTGTTCGTTGGTGTTTTAGGCCTGGATATGGTAACTCTCCTCATATGGTTTTACTCTGATTGGACTGTTGCTTATCTTAAAAAGTTCGACAAAGATTCCCTTACATTCAAAATCATCAGCAAGCTCCTCTTTCCCAAGAAGCAAAGGCAGCGGCAGGAGCAACCCAGGAAAGTTTCTTCCCTCCGATCCAAAATCATCAAGTTCCTCTTTGCCAAGAAGCAAAGGCAGGAGCAACCGCGGAGAATTAAAAAAGTAAGTTCTAGAAGGTGGTCTGAAGATCTATCTCAATTCAACTTCCTTAATTACTGTTATCTACGAAGGGCACAAAGCAGAACTGCAGAAGTAAAACCATCGACGAGATCATCAGCAAAATAGACCTTATGGTCCGTGTCGAAGGAAATGTCATACTACCAAATTTGAACATTATTAACGATTTTATTTATTATTTATTTTATTATTATTTGCCGAGGAACGTCAAGAATTTTATAGATCAGAAGAAAAATGACCTTATAATTCAGATTATATATGTGACTTCTCATCATTTTGATCCGCACTTATGGGGATTTATCTTCCACGAGCTGTCAGAGAAATCTTACTTTGCGGATGATCCGGAAGAAGCCAAGAGAATAGGCTCAGCTAGAGGCGAATGGATTCTTGAGAATGATGACTTCTGTTAACAACATAAAGTGAAAGAGAATGTGACTGAATAGTCTGTATATTGATGTGTGTAAAACAATGTACAAAAGAGAGTCTTATATAGGTTAGGTATGTGTGTAGTACAAGTAACATGAGTGCAGTACAAGTAATATACTGGGCTAAGCCCAATGGGCTAATCTAGCCTAATCTATACACTAACATCCCCCCTCAAACTTGAGGTGGCAAGGAGGAAGTCAACTGGAGTTTGGATATAAAATCTCGAAGATGACCAAGCGGGTGAGACTTGGTGAAGATATCAGCAAGCTGGTCAGCAGATGAGATGCAGAACAACTTGAGATTGCCTTTCTTGAGATACTGGCGAGTGATGTGGCAGTCGATCTCAATGTGCTTGGTGCGTTCGTGGAAGACATAATTATGAGCAATGTAGATAGCACTACGATTGTCACAATAGAGAGGAGTAGTAGTGGGCTGTGGAGCATCCATGTCAGCCAAGAGCCAGCGAAGCCACACAAGCTCGCAGGTGGTGTCGGCAAGGGCACAATACTCAACCTCAATACTGGAACGGGAAACAACATCCTGCTTTTTGCTATGCCACGAGACAAGAGAAGTACCCAACAAGAAACAGAAACCTATGATAAAGCATCGATCAATCAGATCACCTGTCCAGTCCGCATCTGAATAAGCATGAAGCTCAAGAGAAGACCAAGAGGAGTAGTGTAGACCATGATAAAGTGTGCTCTTGACATATCAGAGAATTCGAAGAACAACAGTATAGTGGACAGAACAAGAGATATCCATGAACTTACTAACCATACCCACGGCATGTGAAATATCTGGACGAGTAATAGTGAGATAGATCAGACTACCAACCAACTGAGATAGCGAGTAGCATCAGATATAGGTTCACCATCCAAGGGTGTGAACTTTGCATTGTATTCCAAATTAGTGGAAACAATCTTGTTGTCAGTGATACTGGCTTTGGAGAGAAGATCAGAATCATATTTAGTTTGGGAAAGATAGTATCCATCAGAGGATGAGGTAACCTCAAGCCCAAGAAAATAGCTGAGAGTGCCCAAATCTTTCATTTCAAAATGCTGACTAAGGAAGTGCTGAAGAGAGCGGATACCAGCAGAATCATCTCCAGTAATAATCATATCATCAACATAGAGAAGAATAAGAGTGATACTAGCAAAGGATCTTCGAACGAAGAGAGCAGTGTCATAAGGACTCGAAGTGAAACCCTGCTGAGCAACAACTGAGCTAAACTTTTCAAACCAAGCTCGAGGAGCCTGCTTGAGGCCATAAAGAGCACGGCGAAGGCGACAAACTTGACTGCCTAAGTGTGGATTGCCATGAGGTGGTTGCATGTACACTTCTTCTTGAATGTCTCCATTAAGGAAAGCATTCTTCATATCCATTTGATAAAGAGGCCAACGGTGAACAGCAGCCACAGTAATGAGACATTTGACAGATGTAAGGCGAGCAACATGAGCAAATGTTTCCTTATAGTCAATGCCATACTCCTGGGTAAAGCCCTTGGCAACTAAGCGAGCCTTGTATCGTTCAACAGATCCATCAGCCTTGGTCTTGATCTTGTAAACCCACCTACAACCTACTACAGACTAACTAGGAGGCAAATCAACCATATCCCAAGTGTGATTTTTATGAAGGGTATTTAGTTCATCATTCATAGCTTGCTGCCAAAGAGGATCAGTATGGGCCTCACGATAGGTCTGAGGTTCATATAGGGTGGCAAGGGCAAAAGAGCAGTGATAATCAGAGAGATAAGGGGGAGGAAGGCTTACCCGAGTGGAACGACGAAATTCAGGACCATCAGGAGACTCAGGAGAGGGTGGTGCCACAGGATCCAAGACAGGTGGGTCATATGCCGGGGACAGAACCGGAGATGAGTCGTCTGGAGAGGTAGCTGATGTTGAAGAATCTTCCACAAGTTCAGGATAGATAGGGAGGAAAAGATTAGTAAAAATGGGAGACTCAGAGGAAGAGGATGTAGGAAACTGCCGAAGACTCGTGAAAGGACGATGTTCCCAAAACCCAACATGACAGGAGACACGAAGACGATGAGAAATGGGATCATAGCAGCGAAACCCCTTTAGAGATACACCATAGCCAAGGAAACAACAGAGACGGGCACGAGGTTGGAGCTTTGTTCGTTCATGAGGAGGAAGAGAGACAGAGCCAGCATAACCAAAAACCCGAAGAGAGGAGTAGTCGAGGGTTTGACCATAAAGAAGCTCAAATGATGATTTGTTGTGTGTAGTTGGTGAAGGGACACAATTAATGGTGTATACAACTGTGAGTGCAGCCTCACCCCAAAAGCGCTCAGGAAGAGAGGCAGAAGTGAGAAGGGTGCGGACAACATCAACAATGTGACGATGTTTTCGTTCTACACGACCATTTTTTTAAGAGGTGTAAGGACAAGATTGCTGAGTAAGTGTACCATGATTGTCTAAAAAGGATAGGAAAGATTTATCATTATATTCTTAAGCATTATCTGATCGAAAGACTTTGACGATGCGATTGAACTGTGTTTCAATCATTTTATGAAATGTTTGGTAAATAGACACAAGTTCAGACCTATGGTGAAGCAGATAAATCCAAGTATATCGAGAAAAATCATCCACAAATATGACAAAATATCTAGATCCCCCCTCAGTAGGAACAGGTGCAGGACCCCAAATATCATAGTGTATAAGATCAAAATGTGCAGAAGAAAATGAGTCACTATTATTAAAGGGTAATTTTGTTTGTTTGCCAAAATGATAGGAAGTACAATCAAAATTTTGAAACTGAACTAAACCTAAATGACCTTGAGAAGCTAACAACTGAAGATGAGATAAGAATGGATGACCAAGACGAGCATGCCATAGATCAGGTGAGGAGGTGGCAGTGGTAGCAACTGCAGAAATAACTTGTGAAGGAATCTTCAAGTCATGAACCTCAAACATGCAACCAACCTTACGGCCTGTCCCAAGCACTTGACCCGTCCGGGGATCCTGCACATCCACACCATGATTAGTAAATAGAAGATCTACACCTAATTCACAAAGTTGACCAACAGAAAGCAAATTGAGGGATAACTTTGGGATATAAAAAGTGTCACTAAGGGATAAACAAGGAGAAGAGATTGTTCCTTTATGACTAACAGACATAGGAGTTCCATCAGCAGTGTAAATGGTGATTGGATGTTCTAAGGGTGCCTTATCAGAAAATTGGGATTTATCGGGAGTCATATGGTAACAACATGCAGTATCAAAAAACCAAGGTTGTTTACCTGAGGTGACAAAAATGGCAATGGAAGTGCGGGATAAAACCTGTTGAACAACTGCCTCAATATCAGTTGTAGTAAGTGAGAAAGCTAAAGATGGACCTGTAGGAACGATGGATCAGAAGAACATACAACAGCTACCCGAGGAAGAGAAGCTTTATTTTGCTCTTGCATAAGATGGACCTGTAGGAACCAATGGATCGGAAGGACATACGGCGATCCCGATATTTGACAAAGAGCTCAATGTCCTTAGAACACACTAGTGGAGGATCTGCAGCAGAGAGTTGTTCCCATATAGTAGAAGTCTGAGAATAAAAATCAGAAATAGACTGACCTATCTCTTAGCGCATTTGATAAAGTTTTGATTCAATGTGGAACTCCAAGCTTAAATCATTAGTACAATTATAGCGATCAGCCAAAAATTTCCAAGCAGCCTCAGCAGTCTTAAGACGATGAAGAAGATTATGAATGGAGGGAATAGAGGTATTGATAAACCAAGACAAGATCTTACTCTGAATACTCTCCCATTCCTCTAGGCGTTCTTCATAATCATCTGTTATTATTTTGCTCTTGCATAAGATGGACCTGTAGGAACCAATGGATCGGAAGGACATACAGCGATCCCGATATTTGACAAAGAGCTCAATGTCCTTAGAACACACTAGTGGAGGATCTGCAGCAGAGAGTTGTTCCCATATAGTAGAAGTCTGAGAATAAAAATCAGAAATAGACTGACCTATCTCTTAGCGCATTTGATAAAGTTTTGATTCAATGTGGAACTCCAAGCTTAAATCATTAGTACAATTATAGCGATCAGCCAAAAATTTCCAAGCAGCCTCAGCAGTCTTAAGACGATGAAGAAGATTATGAATGGAGGGAATAGAGGTATTGATAAACCAAGACAAGATCTTACTCTGAATACTCTCCCATTCCTCTAGGCGTTCTTCATAATCATCTGTTATAATTGTAGTCTTGGAAGATTCTTCAGCAGCTGTGGCTTTGGACTTAGGGTTTGGTACTAGCTTAGGAATTGAACCGGTCACATATCTCCACAGTTCACAACCCTTGAGAAAGACAGTCATATTATGAGACCATGCATGATAGCTAATAGGACCATCCAACATAATGGTGATAGGACGTATGATGTCTCGTTCATTTTGTTGAGCCATAATGAAGAAAATGGCCAAAAAATGAGATTTAGAGACCTCAAATGCATAAACGGAGCCCAAAATCGAAATCTACGCGAAAAACTGAGCAAGACAGGTACTGTTGAAAAATTTTGACTTTGGTCAAAGTCAACGGTCAATGGTCAACACTGCTGGTCAACGGTTAGAGTCAACGGTGCTGTCTGTTGACGTCACTAGATGACATGTGATGCTGACGTGGCGATGATGTGCTAGGGCTGACGTGGCACTCAAAGGAGTTAGGCGCGTGTAGCGCATGGCGCGTGAAGGGAAGGAAGTATGTCAGGCGCATGGGAGCGCGTGTAGCTTCACGGCGGCGCGTGTAGCGCGTCTTCGACAGCCAAAAACTTGGGGAAGCGCGTAAGGGCTCGTGAGAGCTCCTTTGGGACAGTTTCTGGCTGGGTTTTGATCGGGGAAGTCTGATTTATCACGTCGTATCTGTGGTTCGACGATTTGATTGATGAATAGACTAGATCCGAGAGGTAGTGGCTGGGTGTGACGGCAGTGACTCGCTTCTGACAGTGACTACCGGTGAAGGCGAAGGCAGCGGAAGAACGCCGAAAAATACCACTAGGTCAGAGCAATGTAAAGCTCTGATACCATGTTAACAATATAAAGTGAAAGAGAATGACTGAATAGTCTATATATTGATGTGTGTAAAATAATGTACAAAAGTTAGCCTTATATAGGCTAGGTATGTGTGTAATACAAGTAACATGAGTGCAGTACAAGTAATATACTGGGCTAAGCCCAATGGGCTAATCTAGCCTAATCTATACACTAACAACTTCGATTAAAGTCTTATCTCAAGTAAGTTAATGCCTTATGTCAAAAATGTTGCTTATGATGAAAGCCTTCTACTGTGGCACATTGCTACTGAACTCTGCTACAACACTGATCAACATGAGGATCACAAGCGTTTGGTTTGTGAATATTGTGATGTTGATTGGTCCAAAAAGTGCGTCATCATGGCTGTTAAATTCTGGAACAATGCTGATCTACATAGTTACATGCCTACGCGTAGTGAAAATTGTGATGCTCATGAATTCAGTAAGTGCCTTTTCAGATTACATGTTTTATCTATTATATCAGCAAGAAGGTATGATGTCCGAAGTGTCAGGAATTTCAAAACTAAGGTTCAAGGACACCAGCTCTGAAGCGCAACGATTCTTTAGCGTATACGGAGGACAAGATCTGGGACAAGGCTGTATAAATATTCTTGAGGTGAACACACCTGTCAAACCTGTTCATGTGAAGGGAAATCGATCTAAGTCTATACTGTTTGATGCGTGCATGTTGGCAAAAGAGATTCAAGATTTGGGACCAAAGATTAAATGGAAGGTAACAAGTAAAGTATGGGTGGAATTGTTGTCATATGCTACGAGTCGTAGCAGAGCAAAGGCCCATGTCCAACAACTAACTAAGGGTGGTGAGCTTATTACTTTTGTTTGGCTGTTGATGGCACAGTTTGGCTTGAAATAGCATGCTTGGGTTGAGACCCGTACCAGAGCAAAGCTGAATCTTTTCTTTTTTTTTTTTTTTTTTTTGAGCCGTAACAATCTCAATAATGAATGAATTTTCCTCAATTCAAGTTACAAATGAGTTAAGATTTTTGGCGTATTGTGCTAAAACGTGGGTTGGTCGATTCCCTTGACGACGTATGTGCCAAAAATTTCTAGAGCGGTGCCTCCACATGGTGTTCTTAGCATCAAGCCAAACGTTCAAAGCACTACGTACCTCACTGATTTCAGTATCAGTTGCAAGCATACTAGGTAACATTTCAAGCATTTGTAGTTTTTTCTACAAGCTATCAATCTTGTGCTCCAAATGTCCAAATTCGGATTTGTTCCAGGCCATCAACCCTTCCCTGCAAGTATCAAGACAGTCAGTGATCGGATGTCCATCATGTTGGGAAATTAAGACCCCGGTTGATAGAATTAACAAGTTTTAAATCCAAGTTGTTAATTAGATTTATTATGAATACAACTTGTTAAAACAAACAAACATCAATATCATGTCAATAATGAATGCAGCGGAAAAGTAAATAAGACAAGATATGATGACCCAGGAAAACCAATGAAACCAACCAGTTTCACAGTAAAAAACCTGGGGGGAAACCTTCCCGAAAAGCAATCCACTATAGTAAAGAGAAGTTTCAGATCTAGTACAAAACCTTTGTCCCTAGACTCTACAATCCCCGTAGATGAACTCACAGTAGAAACCTTCTACCGCTTCAGAACCTCTGAACTCTTCAATATATGAACGCCACCCTTTTTGTTGCACGAATCCTCAATACGTGACTAACCAATTGCACGGATCCCAGTACGTGACTTCAATCACCAATTAGAAGAAGATGTTGGCTGCAAAGTTCTTCATTTCATCAAGAATGAAGATCAAGAAGCACTTGGTTACAAAACCCTAAGGCGCAAAAGACGCAGTAGCTTCTTTCAGAGAGAATAACCTTTTTCATATGTTCTCATTGTATTCTCTTATTCTCTTATGTGACGGCCTCTAAAATAAGCCTTATATAGGTCTAGGGTTGTGAGAAAAGAAACCCTACACAAATACAAAAGCCTGGCCCAAAAATCAGATCTGAAATTTCTGATTTCCGTAACCTCGATAGATAGCAGGTGTCGAGGAGGTGTCGAGAAGGTGTCGAGATTTAATGAATCTTGAATTAAGAATAGAAGCTCGATCGATCGACCAGGTATCGAGAAGGTATCAAGGAGACAGAAACTTTCTCGATCGATCCACCAGGTATCGAGAAGCTATCGAGATTGCGATAAGAATCAGCTGAAGATCTCGACAGATAGCCAGGTGTCGAGGAGGTGTCGGACAGCTGTCCAGCTTTAATGAACACCTTTTCTTCACTTGTTCCTTGGTCCAATCTTCATGGCTTTAATACTACACTTGAACAACATGTTCTTTGAAGTATTAAACACATCCTAGATCTACCAAATTACAAGTAAAGTGCGTTTTGTCAAAGGATTAGCCAACTACACAAAAATGTGTCCTTAACAATCTCCCCCTTTGGCAATCCGTGACAAAACCACAACAAACAAATGAACATATGAGAGAAGTCATAAATCACTCAACTCATACTCACTTGTTAAATACAATAAAATCTATCCTAACACAAACTCTTGAAAAACTTTGCAAGAAGAGAGTTTATGGCAAGTAGATTTTGACAACCTGTATTTCTGAAACACTTTAAACAAAGCTCATCAAGGCATCTTAGTATGAAACAGAAATAATAGATTGCATACAAATAAAGAAACATGTGTATAAAGATAGTAAAGAAACATGTGTATAAAGATAGAAAAGAAACAACACATGTAAGAATAGGTGAAAGAAAACATACATCATCATATAGAGAAGATAAGCACAATGTATGTAAACATGGTCACAAGAACCAAGGTACAAGAAGAAGGAAGTAAGCACTCCCCCTAACTAGATGAAACACATCTCCCCCTTACAAAGGCATGTATTTCTCCCCCTAACTTGTAGAATCTTAAAGAAAGAAACCACAATTTCTCCCCCTTTTTGTCATGATTGACAAATGGTATAAGAAGCTAGAAAGCTTCACCCGAGAAACATAAAAATGACCAAGATGATCAAGGGGGTACAAAAAAAAATCCATATAAATGCATGAATGTAATGAAACAAGATGCTATGGATGACAAGATAATAGAAATATGCAAAATACACACACACACACACTAAACAAGTCTAACCAATTTTATATTTCAAAAAATAAGTCAAGACAGTTTAGTGAGTATACATTAGCACATGTAAACACTTGTGATGGCCAAATCACATTGTACCTATACATGTATCAAAAGTAGCAAAGAATATTGTGTGTTGTGTGTAAAAAACATTGCAAGATTGCATATGTGTATACATGTTATGACGATCTGAGATATGAGAAAATAACTTTAACTCACACACAATCATAACTGTTTGATGGGGACTATCACCTTCGAGGTACATCCTATAACTCCCACATCTCCTAGAATACACGCTTGCAACCATATTTAAAGCATTTTTAATCTTTTTTCTTTTTATTTCTTTGCATATTTTCTTTTTAAACATATCATACATGGGCTTATGAGAAAGAAAAGAAATACCCATTGATATTTGACATTTCAATTTTGCTATGCCTAAGCACACACATGTCATTGACATCACACTTTTGCTATGCCGAAACATACAGATGTCATTAATGATTGGCGGGCAACAGTGGTGAGATGGTTATTTATGCCTTTCTCTTAGGATTTTTTAGTCCTACCCGTCAAAAAGAGTGATATGAGTGTTAAGTTTAAAGAGATAACCTAATCTTACTCATCACAAACAAGAGCCACAAAACTCACTTGCTTAGTTGTGCATAAAGATGCTCATCTAAGTTACAAGAGATACAAAGTTTAGAAAACTTTGTTTCATTGGCCATCCAAGGTACACAAGTACCAATGTACACAAAACACACACTGTTTTTGTATTTTTCTGATTTTTCTCTTTTTATTTTTATTTTGAAAACAAAACAAAATAAAAACCAAACAACCAAACAAAAACAGACAAACAATCATGAAAGCAGAAAGAAAGATGCATATGCATGAAGGCATGATAGAAAATGCATATGCATGAAAGCATGATTTCAAAAACAGATAAGAAATCAAGCAAATAAAGTCCTACTTTAGATAGAAAGAATTAAAGCAGAGGACAAACAGAAAAGACAATTAAGTCTTAGGCTCCTTTCTCATCCACACAGCACGAATCTTTGGCCGTGAAGATGAAAAGGCACGTGTCCTAGTATGTCTACTAAAGGACATAGAAGAATTAGAATTCTCCTGAAATTGAGTTAAAAAGCTCAAGACTTTTAATAACTCTCCAAACAAAGGTGTAGGTCCTTGAGAGGAAACCTGTGACCGTTTGGACAATTGCTTTTGAGGATACAACTTAAAGCAATTAGGGCGAATGTGTCCAGAAACACCACAATGGTGACAAACATGAACAGTTTTAGAACTACTCGGCTTCCAAGAAAAAGGTCTAACCTTAGAGGTTGACAGAGACCTCAACTTAGGACAATTTGGCCTAATATGACCAACAATATGACAATGATGACAAATGGGGACAAATTCAGATTTATCATTCAGCCTAGGAGGAGTTTTAGACATAGGTTTAGAAACTTCAACATTAACATCAGATTGTTTACCTTTGTCTATCCTAGCAATATTAACCTTCAACTCTTGATTATTCCTTTTAAATGGAGGAATATAAAAATCCTTTTCTTTTGAGTTAGGCTCAACAACAAGTTTGGCACTAGTTAATTTTTCAGCTTCAGTTTTAAATTCAACTAGTTGCTTTTCCAAACTCTTAATTTTGTCCACCTGAAATGAAATTTGATTTTTAAAATTTTCATTCAAATTATTGGCTTCATCCAATTTTGCAATCAAATCATCTTTTTCAAGCTTGACCTTTTTAAATTTAGCTTTTAATTTTGTAGAACATTCAAGAGATTTCATACAAAAATTATAAAGCTTGCAATAGGCATCATGAATATCATCATCATCATTCAACACAAGATCATGCAAATCAAAGCAATCAAGAGAATCCATGACAACGGGGGTCAAGGATCACACTCAGGAAATTAATCCAATCAGAGTGAACCCGCTCTGATACCACTTGTTGGGAAATTTAGACCCCTGTTGATAGAATTAACAAGTTTTAAATCCAAGTTGTTAATTAGATTTATTATGAATACAACTTGTTAAAACAAACAAACATCAATATCATGTCAATAATGAATGCAGCGGAAAAGTAAATAAGACAAGATATGATGACTCAGGAAAACCAATGAAACCAACCAGTTTCATAGTAAAAAATCTGGGGGGAAACCTTCCCGAAAAGCAATCCACTATAGTAAAGAGAAGTTTCAGATCTAGTACAAAACCTTTGTCCCTAGACTCTACAATCCCCGTAGATGAACTCACGGTAGAAACCTTCTACCGCTTCAGAACCTCTGAACTCTTCAATATATGAACGCCACCCTTTTTGTTGCACGAATCCTCAATACGTGACTAACCAATTGCGCGGATCCCAGTACGCGACTTCAATCACCAACTAGAAGAAGATGTTGGCTGCAAAGTTCTTCACTTCATCAAGAATGAAGATCAAGAAGCACTTGGTTACAAAACCCTAAGGCGCAAAAGACGCAGTAGCTTCTTTCAGAGAGAATAACCTTTTTCATATGTTCTCATTGTATTCTCTTATTCTCTTATGTGACGGCCTCTAAAATAAGCCTTATATAGGTCTAGGGTTGTGAGAAAAGAAACCCTACACAAATACAAAAGCCTGGCCCAAAAATCAGATCTGAAATTTCTGATTTCCGTAACCTCGATAGATAGCAGGTGTCGAGGAGGTGTCGAGAAGGTGTCGAGATTTAATGACTCTTGAATTAAGAATAGAAGCTCGATCGATCGACCAGGTATCGAGAAGGTATCGAGGAGACAGAAACTTTCTCAATCGATCCACCAGGTATCGAGAAGCTATCGAGATTGCGATAAGAATCAGCTGAAGATCTCGACAGATAGCCAGGTGTCGAGGAGGTGTCGGGCAGCTGTTCAGCTTTAATGAACACCTTTTCTTCACTTGTTTCTTGGTCCAATCTTCATGGCTTTAATACTACACTTGAACAACATGTTCTTTGAAGTATTAAACACATCCTAGATCTACCAAATTACAAGTAAAGTGCGTTTTGTCAAAGGATTAGCCAACTACACAAAAATGTGTCCTTAACACATCAAGTTTATATAATCCTTCGTACCAAGAATCTTGCACCACTTCTGCACAACGCGGGTCCCACAACCACATCTCTTCAAATCTAAAGATTTTCCTTGATGGTCGTCGATGGTGACATGTCCTTTTGAAGTGGAAAGACAGTATGGAGTGGTCTGAAGTTAACGATGAAAGATGATGGAGAACTACCCCTTGAAAGAGTCATTTCCACTCATTATTTGCAAGTGCATTGTCTAGGCGAATGTACAAACGGCCCTCTGTTCTATAACTTTTGGACCAAGTGGCTGGAGGACCAACGAAACCCAAGTCATGGAAGCCGCAATAGTTTATGACTTGTTTGAATCGTTCCATCTGTCTGGCTAGGAGGGCACGGCCTCCCGATGTTTCAATTTGGCTAATAATCTCATTGTAATCTCCAATACAGAACCAAGGAAGTTGGTTGGATTGTCCAAGTGATTCAAGTAAGGTCCATGTTTCCTCACGCTTGCTTGTGTCTAGTTGTCCATAGAAGCCTGTCAGTCTCCATATTATTCTAGTACGAGTGCATGTAATATGAGCATCAATATGCCACCGTGAAAAACCTTGGATTGCTACCTTGGATTCTAGTTTCCATAGAAGCGCAAGACCACTGCTCTAACCAATGCCAGAGACTGCCAAAACCTGCGTGTACCTGAGTTCTTGTTTTTTTTTTATTTTATTCATCTCTTCCTATGATAGCTTCGTCTTTATCAAGAAGACGAACTGGGGAGCTTCCTTGTGCAATGCTCTCTTTAGAGCACGAACTGTGTGGGGGTTCCCAAGCCCCCGACAGTTCCAACTTGTGGTACTCATTGGACTCGGCAGTGCTGCATAGCAACCACGGCCGATCCTAGATGTATTGCAAACATTTTGCTAAGGGACATAGTTTCATCTTCTATTCTTTGTTTCCTATTTGCATTCCAGCTTGTGTTAAGAGTAATTCCACTAGATTTTTGTTTAGGACCCAGGTGTGGTTTGTCTGCATCTTTGGAGTCTTTGGGCCTTTGGGCTTTGTTTTTTCTTTTCCACGTGGCAAGCTGTTGGGCTGTGATTGTTGGTGCAATAGTGTTAGGCCCATTTTGTGTCTTATCTTCTTTTGTAGGAACTGATGGTGTCTCCACTTTTGCATGAGTGGTGATTGTAGTAAATTGAGAGGATGTCTCGGGATCTGGCATTAATCCATCAGTTATAGTAGCAGTAATGGGAGTTGATGCGTGGGCATCGCTTGAAGTCAACATCTGCTCTTGCAGACTTGTTGGTGTAACCTGAGCAATCTCATTAATGTGTGATTTGAGGTGATCATGGGCATTTAATTTTTTTGCATGTGTCAGGGTATGTCAGGTAGCATTAATTGCTGAGGTACTTGGGTTGTTCTATGGTTTAGTGAGGTTAGTAGTGGGACCGTTGGTGGTGGCTGTCGTTGTGGCAGCTCGATGGTCCGGCATTGATGGGGCAACGTCAGGGCATTGCTGAGGTTGCTCTTGGCTGGCTTTCGGCCATACCCCGTACTGTTGATCTTCCTTCCTTAGAGTGCCTTTGCTGCATATCCAGAGCTTGCAGTCCTTTTCATCGTGGTTTAGCAAACCACACCAATAGCAGAATATCGGCATACGCTCATATCAGAATGAAACCCACTGGGATGATGATTCCCCCACATCCACTTTTATGCTGCGGCATAGAGGCTGACCCATGTCAATGTTTATATGCACACGTAGATACCTGCCTCGATAGTCGCCCATCGGAGAAGTGTCCACCTGTTCAACAAGGCCCACCGAGTTACCTATAGCCTCTGTGTTCTCACTGTTCATGTGTTGGATTGGGAGGTTGTGCATTTGAACCCAAAAGCTTGCTCGATCAGACCTTGCATGCTAGACTGCCTCATTTTTCTCTAACTTGTACAAGTCGAGAAGATATTTGTCGAAAGACCATGGACCAGGCATCAGAATGTGGTCCAGGTCATATTCCTCATCGAATAAGACCAATACCATATTAGAGCCAAGATCCTGAATGTTAAAACTTTTCTCAGTCTTCCACATACTCTTAAGTGTGCGTAACACAGCTTCCATATTGATTCTTCTCTTTGTAAAGAACTTTGCCACCAAAACCTTCCCATTACCCGTAATTGTAGAAGTGAGAGTAACGGTTTGGTTTTCAATCTGGTTTAGCGATAGGTGGTCCCATTTACTTGTGATATCATCCATGTTTGACGGTGGAGAGAGTGTTTAGGAAGGAGAAGGGAAGATGGGTGAAGAAAGAAATGGGTGGAGAGGATAAAGAAAGGTCCCACCAGAAGGGAAGGTGCCTATCCAGAGATAGGAAGATATTTTCACCGCTCTAGGAGTTCCAGAGAAAACCCGAAGAAGAAAAGAAAAAAGCTGAATCTTAATAAATGACAAGTTATGTACTGAATGATAAATAAATATGATGTACCCAATAATTTTCTTCATTATTATCTTCATCAATATCATAATTGGTGAGCATAAATATTATGAAATAAAACATGAGGATTTCATTTGCTTTCAAAATTTTTTTTTTTTTTAAACAAACACACACATACACACAAGGAAGAGAGAAAGGGGTTCTAATAAAAAGACACACCACAATTCTACTCAAAAGCTATGGTAACTTTTAAGCAAGGGTGAGGCAAGTTATATGAAGCAATTCATTTTTAAATATATCTGTTACTAGCTTTTTTTTTAGGAGCCTATCTATTACTAGCTTATGTTGTATAATAAGTAGTTTCTTTTTACTTTTAATAGTTTTAATCACTTGTAACGGAAAGTTAGTTAGTTGATTGGTTGTTTATGACAAATGCAATAGCCTATTAATTAGTTAGAGAAGTTAGTTACGCTTTGGCCAATCACATACGGCCATATGGTGGGTTCTTGTAACTAACTTAGCAGTTTGCTTATTTGACTATAAATAGGCAAGGTTGCCCTTATTGTAACTAGTTGAATTTCAATCCAAGAAATCTATCTATGAGGGTATTATTCCAAGAGTGTGTCTTTTGAAGAGCTAGTTCATTTTTTCTTTTCTCTAAGCAACTTAGCTTTCTAAAACATCTTTCCTTTTCACCATTTTTCCTCCATCATAATTTGTTATCGGAGCTTGAGATCCTTAGGATTCAAGTTAGCTTGCAATTTGTTTCATCATTTTCTGTCATCGAGAACCTATCAAGATCCTATCTTGATTTCATTTTTCTTATCCTCTACTAGTGAGCCTAAGAATTTGTGAAGATGGCACCAATAATTTATAATAGAAGGAACAAGAAAGGTTCTATAGCACATGAACCTAAGGTGCAGGTTCATCCTAGGCAGCAGTTACAACCACACCAAGAAGGAGAATCTCAGGAGACATTGGAGCAAATTGTGGAGCTACTAAAGGGGCAATTTGCTACCTTAACTGAGGAAGTGAAAAGAAATCAACGTTATCATCCTAGAAATGATGATGAACCTGCTGAAGATGTTGAAATTGACAGTTATAGCAACTTTAGTAACCCAATTGGTCAGCCTAGAGGAGGTGTTCCAAGGCAAGTGCCTAGTCCTCCAAGAAAGTAAAATTGACCTTTATCAATGATGCAAGATGAGGTGTTCCAATCCAGGATTGATGAAAGATGAAGCAAAAAATGAGAAACCAGTTTATGCCTTTTAATTATATGCAGTCCTTGTACAAACAATTGCATAATTTGAAGCAACATGGCAGTGTGGAAGAGAATACAGAGGCATATCAGCTGGTACCTCGAGTAGACCTAAATGAGAGTGAAGAACAAGTGGTTGCAAGGTTCTTGAGTGGTCTTAAATTATAAATTCAAGATGCCTTATCTATGCACCAATAGTGGTTTGTTTCTGAAGCTTACAATAGAGCCTTGATGTTCAAGAAGCAACTTGCAAGAAAAGCTTTCGTGTAGTTCCAAGCTTATGGTGGTAGCAGAAGTACTCAAGTCAGCACTCAAGAAAGGCCAACTACTAGCAATGCATAGCCTTTCAAGATTGATAGCGTAGGTTTTCCTTTAACTTCTGGTGCAGCCAAATCAGTCTCTAAAGCAACACAAAGTTTTTTACATTTAAGTGCTACAAGTGTGGAGAAGATGGGCACAAGGCCACAGATTGCAAGAAAGGGGGAGTTAATGCTCAAGGCAAGGGTAAAGCATTGATAATTGAAGGTTGTAAAGACCAAAAAGATGAAGAATTTCCAATATATGAAGAAGAAGAAAAAATGTGTGATAGTGTATTGATAATTGAAGACAATAGAGGAAGGGAATGCATTCAAGAACCCGTATATAATCAATACGTGGAAGAAAAAGTAGATGCTCATATAGACATATCTTGAAAAAAAATAGGTTAAAAGAATTGAGTATGCGGCATAAGCGCAAGGTTAGTGTCAATGAAAGTGTGGGATGCATTAAGTGTAAAGACCTCTGGAGACTAGGCACAAAGTGCAAGCACATGGTTATTTTATGTAAAGCGCACATTCTTTAAAACAATGAAGTAAATTCGAAAACAATTATCAATAGGTAAAATGACAATCAAGTGATCAACTAATCATATAAAATTTAAACATGACATTTTATATAATTCTCTTGTGCTTTAAAAACATACAAACTTATGATATTTGATAGCTATAATCAAAATGAACTGCATGGTTGAATCATATATGCCCAAAAGGCAAACAACAAAAAGCACTAGAATAGCAAGCAATGACTTCTATGAATATAACATAAGCAATGCAAGTCAATGCAATCCTAAACCCTAAACCCTAATACACCCAAAGGGCAAATAGCAAAAAGCACTAGAATGGTAAATAGTGACTTTTATGAATAACATAACCAATGCAATGCAATCTTAAGCATAAAACATGATCATTGTCATCACAAATGTGTAACCTTCATCATCTTCCTCATCTACTTCATCTAAATTAATTGTCTCTCCCCCTCATTAGGACTTAGCATGTGTTTGGGAAGCAATGAAAAATTAAAATTATTTCACTATTCAGCTTATTTTTTATACTTTTCATATGCCCCATTGCACTTTTTCTTACTATTCATAGGCCTCACTATACTATTTCAACTAACTTTTACCTTTATTTACAGTACTTTCAACAATAAGTTTTCAATTTCAGCAAAATAAGCGGTATCTAAACAGACTCTTAAGATTTGTGAACTGGATCTTAAATCCATTGTCCTTCCTAGTGACCTCAATTTTGATCTCATGTTGAAAATTTCTTCTCCAACTCTAGCAGCTCCAGCAACATTACACCACTTCAAGTAATAATTATCAAATGCAAGATCATTGCCAGCACATTCATTGGGTTATCTTTCTTCCATTCTCCCAGTCAACCTTCATTGTTATCATCTATAACTTTCAAAGATATTGGACTGTATGTTCCTTTTATTTTTTCCCTACTCCTAGAATTAATTTATAATAAGGTGTGGGCCAATGTGTATCACAACATAAGATTGGTATTTATATAACAAATCAAGGGCTCATATAAATAGTATTCAGATATAATGCATTTAATTGGTTATTTATCTTTACAAAAAAAAAAAAAAAAGAAAAAAAAAAAAGAAGGAAGCACAAAATGTCTGATGAGTCCTTGCCATGTCAGGATTTCCAAACCCAGTCACATATCCATCGACATTATATCTGTTTCCAAATAGAAAACTTAAAAGACAAATCTAATACACACACATACACAATCTGCAGACCAACACATAAAAATACCCAATTACTGATATTGTTATCCACACACACGCCACAAAAACACATGAAATCTTCTAAATAATACTGGTAATCACAAACGATAGCTGACATTGATGCATAAGCTTGTGCACACAATTAAAGAACATAGGTGCACAAACTTCAAACTTCAAAAGAGCATGGCTTAAATCCAATAGTTAAAATTAATAAAAAGACTATCTAACTCTGAATTTTATTGTACATGATTTTTCAGGCACCAACACACTTCCAAAAAAAATTTGAGAAAACCCAGTAGTTAAAAGCAAAAGAAAACAAGTACAAAAGCTTTGAATTGTTGGAGGACAAAGAAGAGTGATAGATAGTATAATAACTCAGAGGAATAAAAGTGAAAGTGTTATTAGGACTGACATGTCTTTAACAGCAAAGGTGAGTGCATTCAAAGGAAGCTCATGGGCTGATGGGCTTGGTTGTAGAACGAACTTCTCCATGAATGCACCATGGTCTGAATCTCTCTCTCTCTCTCTCTCTCTCATCCTTTTAAAATGGTGAATGTTGCTTAGTAATGTGAACATGCATGCTCTTTTCATTTCAAAAAAACTTATATTACTTCTATTAATATATATAAAACTTATTGAGATTTTCCCAACAACACCACTGCCACAGAATACAAACACACTTGCATATAACTATCCTTGTTACAATAAGCAAGTAATAACTTATGCTTAGAAATTGGAGTGTTAAAGACTATAATATATATAGGCAAATGTTAACAAGCACCGCATAAGTGCTTGTTAAGATTGTACATAAGTGAGTCTCATTTAATAAAAAAAATTAAATCAATAAATGAAAATGACATAAAACTAGTCCTTTTGGTTATTTTAATATTTTTTCTCTTTGCAAAGTTAATACAACTCATATATATATATATATATATATATAGACCAAAGTCGGAATGGCATTGAAGTTGAACATCACTGTCACGTTGTTCCTTGAGCTCACTGATCTTGTTGAACCCAAATGCCAATGTGTTAAGTTAAGTTTGTACTACAAAAGCCTGCACTAGGTCCAGTCCGATACAACCCTGGTTCAATGACTCTTTAATCTAACGGGTGAGAAGTGTGTATCAAAGGACACATGGTGAGTTGAGAAAGAAGATGGGATGTGGTGGAAGAAGCAAAGGATAAAATTAAGGACCCATTTGATAATATTATTCTAATATTGTTATTTACGTGTTGTAAAAATACGTATGGATAAAAAAATATTGTAAAAATATATATTATGTTATTTAAGTAACAAAAACCGTTAAGCAACCAAATAGCCTTAGATATTTATTGAAGTGCATATGTTAAATAGTTTTCGCACATGCAACTTCTGCGAAATCCCCAAAGAAAAGCTAAATGATACTATTTCGTACGGTGCCGTTCGTGGGGCCCATCATAAGGTTACAAAGACCGTACCTATCTCCGTTGAGAGAAAAGAATTAAAGAAAAGAATACTATGCTGCTAAGCTATCATACCATATGAAGCCAAATTGACTGTGATAAATAGATGGTCTCCATTATAGCAAATCAAGTTGTGACCCTGGGCCTCAAGCTTTCTAGTGGCAAGAGAATTTATATTGGACAAAATTTATGTACATTATTATTATTTTTTTTTTTAGAGATAATTACAACATGCTGCTAACCCTACAGCTCAAACCCTTTCCCCCCTTAGACCCTCAAGCGCTTTGTGCATGGGGATGTGCCAATTCAGTTACAAGGCCTTTGGCGTGTACAGTATTTTAAGTGTGGTTCTTTAGGGTTTTTTTTTTTTTTTTTTTAAGATTTTGATATGTGGCCACTTAATTAAAAAATACTCTTTCATCTCATGAGATAAAAGCCACATGACAAAATCTAAAAAGAGAAACTTAAAAAATAGCACCTAAATACTATTCCTAATTCTTATCCATTTATATTCTATTTTGATTTCACATGAGGATGGGAAGTCATAAATTCAACCAAAAAAAAAAGTTTAAACACTATTAGTTTTTTTTTTTTTTTTTTTTTTGATAGCTTATTTTATTTGGAAAATGAAATGCATGTTTTGATGACTTAACAAGTGGTGTATATCTATAAGAGCTAACTTTTAGATACACAACATTGGCTTTTAAATGCACGCAAACACTTTTCTTATCCGGATGTGAGATAAATATCTTCTTTTTTTTATGGTCTATTTTAGAGGAGAAATGAAGAAAGGAAAGATGTGTTTTGAAAACTTACAAGTAATGTATAAATTTTATAAAAATATTGCTTTAAATTTTTAGATATGATATCTACTATTTGTAAGTGTTTAAATTTTTATCTTTTTTTAAATAAAAATTAATAAATAAAATTCTTAAATTAAAACATTTGAAATAAATGATTATGATCATAGTGAATAACATAATCAAGATGTAGCATAGAAGAATATTATATAGATTTATCTTGGATGTGTAAGTTAAAATATAAATAGTGAAAGTAAATTTTGTTTAAAAGATTGTTAATGGCTAATGGGTGACTATGCACATTCCATTTAATTGAGCTCTCTTGTTAAATCAAAATATGACCAAGTCTAGTCATTTATTTCATGGGCATTTCAAATCAGAATGAAGTGCAAGCTAAATCTTTAATTATATGCGCATTTTACATTAAGGTAAAATCAATAGGATCCATTTGTTAATGGATTTTGACATTTTGTAATTGGTGATCATGGATGAGTTGCTAGTATTTTTCTTAATTGAATAGGTTTTTTCGATGTGCAAGTTAAATTATTACTAAAAATAGAAGTTAGATTTTGTTTAGGAAGTGTCAAAAACTAGCTGTTGACAATATACAATTCGAATTTAATTGACTTGCATTTTGTTTTAAACTAGAATAAGACCAAGTTTAGTCTCTCTTTTTTTTTTCTTTTCTTTTTTTTTTTCCTTTCTTTCTTTTTGTATACATTTTCAAATTTTACGCAAACTAAATAAGTCCTCTATTAACAAGGATGCACAATTAATTAGATTCCTTTTGTTAATGGATTGACATCTACTTTTTAAATAAAAAAATGGATTTATATCTAGTGATTAGTTTAGGCCTTAAGTCTGACATCACTTGTAGCAAAAAAAAAGACATCTACTGATTAATGAATGAGGATGAGTCGTAACCATTGTTAGTAATTGTCTTTATTCAATGGTTGTTAGGATGCACTTCATATTATATGTTTTTTTTTTTTTTTTTTTTGGTAATCAAAGGATTTGGTACTGATTTGTACCCAACATGGCATCATCTAATAACTTATTCATGAAAAAAGAAAGCCAATCAATCTTCATACTAGTCAAGAATATTGTGTTTCAATATTATTACCTTCACAATTTTGATTAAATCAACCTCTTTTACTTGTGGTAAGCAAAAAATATTTAATCAAAAAAGAAGATCATGATGTACTTCTTCAAAACTAGATTTTTAATTGGCTCACATGGCAATGGCATGGAATGGTTTTTTATTTATTTATTTTCATAATTCTGAATATTATGAAAAATTCTCTACTGAATAAAGAATATAACTAAATAATGCTAGGAGTTTTTTTTTTTTTTTTTTTTAGGAAACAGTAATACTTATTAGAACAGATAATTCCAAAAGTAATATATAGAGTTTTTTAAACAGGCTTATAATATATTGCATAACCAAAGTACCACTACAAAAGGACCTAATCTTTGTAGTAATAGTCTAGGGTTATAAGAACTGAAACTCTAATACACACAACCAATGTGGGATAAACATCCCTATAATTTTCTTTTTAGGAAACAATAATACTTATTAGAATACACAAACATGAAAGCAATATATAAAATTTTTTAAACAGGCTTATAATATATTACATAACCAGAGTATCACTACAAAAATGTCTAACTTTTGTAGTAGTAGCCTGGGGTTATAAGGACTGAATCTCTAACAAACACAACCGATAACCATCCCTATATTTATTTATTTATTTTGAGGAAATGGTAATACTTATCAGAACACACAAACATGAAAGTAATATATAGAGTTTTTTTTTTTAAACAAGCTTATAATATATAATGCTAGGAGCAAGGCCGGCTGAATGGTGGAGCAAGAGATGCGGTCGCCTAAGGCTCTAAATATATAAAAAAAAAAGCCCCCAAATTTTAACCAATACGGTTATTTATAATCAATAAATAAAATAATATTTTTTTACCAAATGAAAAACAAATAAAAAATAGAGAAAAATGCAATGTCCACAATATTTTTTGCAAGACTTAACAAACCTACAAACCTAGAACAAAACGAAATTGCAAAACTTAACAGAATAAGAAAATTCAACTTGGCCAGATCTCATATATCCAATCAATCAACCATTTTAATTGCATGCATGAAACAACAATCAAAACTCAAAAAGCCCTAACTGATAAGTTCTCATCATATAGAAAAAGATCCAAAATTTAGGAGGCCTCCAAAGATCCAACCTTTGGAGGCCTTAGCCTCAGCCCTAGCAGACTCAGCCTCTTCCTTGGCAATGGGACCCTTGCTTGTCTCAACGGCCCCAAGAGGATCAGCTTCCTTGGTGGGCTCGCCCGAAGTGATAGCAGCTAGGACGCCTTCCTCAAGAACAACCCCAACTCCCTCGGCAGCCACCTCAGCCTCTGAACTTAAAGGAACAGCCTTGCAGATGGCAAGGGGATAATATACATTCTCTACCTTCCATAAGTCGGACGAGGCCTCAACCTCAGCTTGTTTAAGGGCCTCACTCCAAACATGGGAGCAGTAAAGTCTGCACACCTCAGGTACTTGGGCTCTAAGGTTATTTTCTGTTTCAGCTACCCCTGCCTCATAGGCCTCCTGCGCGGCCTTGCCTTTGGAGGCCTCAGCCTCAGCCCTAGCAGACTCAGGCTCTTCCTTGGCTTTCAAAGTCTCGTCCCTAGCAGACTCTGCAGCACCTTTGACCCCCTCTGCCTCAAGCACCCTCTTCTCCAAGGTCGCGATCTCCTCTTTGGCAACCTTCAGCTGATCCTTTGCCTTAAGCAGGCCCTTAGTTTGGTCTAGGACCAACTTTTCAACGGCAGCAAGGGTCGACTCGGCAGTGTCTTGAGCCCTCTTTATCTCCTCCAACTGGTCCATCGCCTTTGAAAGATCAGCCTTGGAGGCGTTGAGGGTCCGCACAGTGTCCAACAGCTTGGTACGCTCCGAGCTCGCAGCCTTGCATTGGCTACTAGCCATATCCTCCAACCTAAAGGTAGCCTGGATAGCTTGCCAATTGAAACTAATGCACAACAGATAATGAGCCAAGAAACAGGAAGTAAAGAGAATTACAAGCGATCAGGAAACTTACCATACCCAAGTATTGTTTGAGACCGAGGAAAACCTCCTTGCTCCTCAGAGCCTCCAGCTGGGCCATGTCCGCAGGGAGTAGCAAGGACCTCCCCAATGCATCAGCCACGAGCGCACCCTTGCCGCCTTGAGGGTCCCTGAGTGAGGCGTCGTCCGTCAAAGGCTTCCTATAGAGCATTGGGGTAGGAAGCCAAGCCTGGGCCCCGGGCTGGATGATGGCCTGCTTTTCCTGACCTCGGCGCCCTAGCCTCAACTGTTTTGATGGCTGCCGAGCGTCGCCATCACCTCCGGAAGGATTAAACTCTTCGCCCCCCCCCCCCCCTTAGGCCTCTTGCCTTTGTCCTTCTTCTGTAGGGGACTGGTGGGCTTGGACCCAGATGGTGGACTCTGTTGTGGCGGGGGAGGAGGAAGCTTGGGATGAGACTTTCCCGGCGCGTCCTTCGCTGGTTGCCCCTCAATCAGGGCCAGCAAGCTCGCCTGGGGTCACTTTTTGAAACTCATCTTCGACCGAGGAGGGGTTTCTTCGGATAAAAAGTCTGATTCAGTTAAGCTGGGGTCACCCAAATCACCGGAAGGGTCCTCGAGCAAATGGAATTGGTCGAACACAACAAACTCGTCCTCGGACAGACCTAAGTCAGTAACCTCCTCTTCCCCTAACTTTCCCCCTTCAACCTCGGCAACTTAAGCTGATGAAGAGGTATTCACCAACAGTACACCCTCGGGAATGGGAGACCCTTCGGGGATCAGAAATTCGTGCTCGACTACGGTGATGCTATGCAGCCGAGGATCTTTAGCTCAGATCACGTAATTTGGAGCCGAGAACGATTTTTGGATCGGTTCGTACCCTAGGATCTCGTGAGCAGCTCTAACTTGGTTGTCGACTTTGTTCACAAAGATCTCCGACCTCAGTACGGTCTGTAAATCCTCCTTGTTGACCAAGCCGAAGTGACGCTCAAAAGCGCGTGGATCTGCACAAAAGAAAGCAAGTTCCTGTCAAAAGCCAAGCAAAGCTGAGCGCGAAAACACAAGAACTTAGACCGTCTCTCAGTCTAAATGCCCCACCTGGTGTACCCTCCATTGTTGGACAATGAAGGCCCTCGTGTCACTCTCCAGACACGATGAGGAAGTCTTTGTTCAAACCCTTGCTAGAGTCAGGGAGGCACTGGATGAGCCGGACCCTATCATCTCGCGTCTTCATGTAATAAGACTTTCCCTTCAAGCATTGGAGGTTGTAACACCAGTTTACATCATGGTGGGTTAACCCCAGTCCCATCTTCTCATTCAAGGCATCCACACAACCTAAGATCCTAAATACATTAATCGCACACTGGGTGGGAGATAAGCCGAAGTGCCTAAGGTAATCCCTCATCACTGGCCCTATAGGGATCCTCATACCACCCTCTAGAAAGGCGATTATAGGAATCGCCACCTCACCCTCTTTTCTCTTAGTGCTCTACTCCCCTTCTCCACAGTACCTCAAACCCACTGTATCGGGGATCTTATAGTCAGCAACGAATTTGTCCATTGCCTCCTCAGACTCGACTAACTTCTTAAACCTACCCATCCTAAAAAGCTAATAAGAGGCTTAGAGAAAATGAAGGAGAGAGAAAGAAGAATAAGAGAACAAGGAACTTAGGCGGAAAAGTATGAACCAGAGAGAGAAGAAAACTTACAGAAATGAGGAAATGCTCCTCGGACAGGCCTTTTATGTTGAAAGGAGGCGTAAGGACGATTAGAGACTTGATCGAGTTCAGCGTATGTGCGCAAGGGCTCTTAAATGCAAAAGTGAATGGTCAAATCAGTTCGATTGGGTATATATACCCCCAATTAAAAGTAACCGCACGGGCTTTCTCGCCCAATGAGTCAGAAGCATCCCTACCGTCCATTCATCATCACCTCGTTGAACGTGAAGGACACAAAGCTGCTAAAATTTAATAAAGGCGTGCCCCAAATACTGAAACGCTAGGAACGTCCCCTAGGCAGTTGAAAGAATTTTGACACTGATAGAAAGACAAGGTTCACCAGGCCAGGGCAAGGACCCGAGGACATCAAAATCCTCCTCCCCGCCCGAGGAGCTGGGCAGCAGAATTTTGAGGGGCTATTGTAGGGCCCAAATATTTGGCTACCTCGGCCCACTCCATATCAGGCCCAAGGCCCATGCCGAGGAGAGTACAGAATCTGAGGATAAGTGGGAGAGGCCCAAGTCATCAAGAAACTTCGCCGAGGATGACCATGTCCTCGGCAGGCCGACATTGAAGAAAGGAAGCTGTCATCCATCCATTAAATGTACGCAACCAACACTCTGGCCGCATTAATGGTAAATTGACTAGCGAACAGTGATGCCTTGGTTACTTCAACTAACAAAAAGCTTGTAAAGGCGGCTGATGGGACAAGCCCTCAGACACAGGTTCAGATGACCAATAAGTGGACGGCAGAGATCAACTAAATGAGACAATATAATAAAGTGAACCCCTAGGGGTTAGGGGGTCCTTCAGTTGGGAGGCTAAGGGGTTTTTCAGGGTATTCAAGGACAACCCTTGTACTTATTAGTTCTAATGGAAGAGCTCCTCGGACTGGGCTGAGGAGGAACTTTCCCTTAGAACACTTAGCCAAATCTTAGTTATTGATCCTGCAAACTCATGTCGACTGTTGTATCTTTCGCTAATGCCTAGTCCTTCTACCCACTGTCTTCAAATTTATTGTACGGGGTCACCTAGGCTCGGGTCAACTCATCCCCAGGAGGGAGGTTCCCGAACCGAGTCCCTACATATATATATATATATATATATATATATATATATATATATATATTGCTAGGAGCAGGGCCGGCTGAATGGTGGAGCAAGAGATGCGGTCGCCTAAGGCCCCAAATTTAAAAAAAAAAAAAAAAAAAAAAAAAAAAAAAAAAAAGGCCCCTAAATTTTAACCAATACGGTTATTTATAATCAATAAATAAAATAATCTATTTTTACCAAATGAAAAAAAAAAATAAAAAATAGAGAAAAATGCAATGTCCACAACATTTTTCGCAAGACTTAACAGACCTACAAACCTAGAACAAAACGAAATTGCAAAACTTAACTAAATAAGAAAATTCAACTTGGCCAGATGTCATATATCCAATCAATCAACCATTTTAATTGCATGCATGAAACAACAATCAAAACTCAAAAAGCCCTAACTGATCAGTTCTCATCATATAGAAAAAGATCCAAAATTTAGGAAAAAAATGGATGAAATTGAATCAAAACAAGAAATGAGAGTGGATTTAGATCTAGATATTGATCCTGGAGAACCTAATGAATGCATTCTCAACTTAAGATTTTAGTTTAAAAAATGTTTGTAACAAACACTGCAAAAAAAATGATAAAATACTATTTTGGTCACTAAACTTTGCCAAAAGTTTTTTTTTTCTTCCCCAAATTTTAAGAAATTCATTTTTCGTCCCTAAATTATAAAAAAGTTCATCTTTAATCTCTAAACTAGTGAAAATGTTTTATTTATGTCATTAAATTTTATTAAAAGTTTGTTTTTCATCCCTATTTTTGTCTGTTAATTATTGAAAAAATTCTTTATAAAGTTTAGGGATGAGAAAAGTTTATTGAAAAAATTCTTTTTAAAATTTAAGTACGAAAAACAAATTTTTGGCAAATCTTAGAACTAAAATAATATTTACCCAAAAGGAAAGACCCATTGATTATTTTAAACTTTAAAGTAGGGGTGTAAAATAACCGACCAACTGATTGTACCGATTGAAATTTTAGAGTTTCGGTTGATTTTTTATTACTTCGGTTCAGTTTTTGGTTTGAGATATATAATTTTTTTGGTTTTCGGTTTGGTGGCGGTGTTAGATTTTTGACCAAACCGAACTGAACCGATATATATATATCGCGTGGCTGGGCCGGCCAGGAGTTCTCTTGTTCAAACCATTGCTTATAACCGCTTTTAAGGTTTTTAAAAGTTTTTAAGTTTTTAAAACCCTAGTTATATACCAGCCGCATCTTATTCTTTTCTCTTCAGCCGTCGCTCCTTTTTTTTTTTCACCGTTTATTCTCTCTCACACTCTTAAAGCTTTCGTCTCCCATCGTATTCCTTCCCCACACTCCTTAAAAAAAAAAACTCATTTTCTCCATCACCACCAAAAATCTCACTGCAAATTCCCCAGAAAAACTTTCCCAGCAAAAATCAAGAGCAGAGGAGCAAAAACCAGAAAATCAAGAGCAGAGGAACAAAAACCAGAAAATCCAGCCAACTCAAGGGTAAATTCAAAATCCCTCTACATTTCTCTTTTCTTTTTTGGTTCCTGTTTCTTAAATTACATCACAAATCACCCGCTTTGTTTAAAGAATTTCGATAGGCATGAGGCTGCTGTTTGGCACTTCGGCTAACTGGGTCGGATCAGTCCGACCCGTAAAAATTTGAACCATTACTCAATCGACCCCCACAGTTCTTAGACCCCACCCACTAAGCTCTTATCTTAATTCGAAATGTTCCTTTTGATTTTTGGGTGAGTTGTGTACAACAGAATACAACGAATAGATCATACTTTCAACTTTGTACTTTCTAGTTACCAGAAAATAATTTCTTCCTAAAATATTATATATATTTAATTTTCTTCCTCTATTCGTCTAAAATCCTTCCATCCAAGACCAAACAGTTTCTCATCTCTGTGTTTGTTGATTATTCATTTTCCTCTCTTTGTAACCCAGGAAATTAAAGGAAGAAAAGCAATGTTTACAACTAATGAAGTACTGCCTGAAGACTTGGTTATACAAATTCTGCTATGGTTGCCGGTGGTGTCTTTATTGCGATTCAAGTGTGTCTGTAAATCATGGTATGCTCTCATTAATGGCCAAAACTTCATCAATAAGCACCTTCTCCACAACCAGACCACCTCTAACAAGAACAGGAACGCACGTTTCCTCCTTATCCAACGCCAAAAATCTTCCAATGATCATGTTTTCTCCAAGCTTCAATATGAATCTCTTGAAATATTGTCAACACAAGCTGTTCCTTCACCGTATTTTGGTATTCCTAAGCATATAGAAATTAACATAGTGAGCTCAATTAATGGTCTCGTTTGTCTGGATCTTCATGCTCTAAACACAGATATTGTTCTATGGAATCCAGCAACAAATGAAACAAAAGTTGTTCCCAAGTCCGGTATATCCTACCCCCAAGGTAGAGCCTTAAGTAGAGACATTGGGTTTGGTTTCGACTTCAAAACTAATGACTATAAGGTGGTCAACCTGTTAGAAATCTCTGACCCAGATCCTGAATTGTATTTCTATGATTTAAATTTTTTTTATGCAGCTGAGGTATATTGCTTAAGTACTGGTTCATGGAGAACAGTTACTACTTCTGCGCCCGGTTATTTTATAGACTGTAGTTATTACAGGACATACACGAAAGGGATGTTTTCTTGGAGTGCAAGTATTGGTGATTATCCTGATTTCTTTCCAGGCATTTTATCATTTGATATGAGTAATGAGGTATTCCTAACAACAACATTACCAGATGGTGATTTGGAGGATCCCAATGGTACTTGGAGAATTTTTTTTGTGCTTAATGAATTGGTTTCGCTAGTTACTTTTGGTAAAGATAGAGAACGATTGGAGAATAGTTTTTATATTTGGTCACTGCTTGAATTTGGTGTAAAGGAGTCTTGGACTAAGCTATTCACTATTGGACCTCTTATGGGAATTGAAAAGCCACTAGGATTTTGGAAGAATGAAAGCTTGTTTTTGAGAAATAATGAGGGGCAATTGCTCTTGTATGATCCCTCGGCCCAAAAAATTACTAATCTTCAAGTTGATGGACGACCGATGCAGATGATTACTTATGTTGAGAGCCTAATTTCTCTCAAATGAGGAAATGATCTTGAGGAACAAGGCAATTCATAAAAATGATTCAATACTCATCTATATCTTAGCAATAAGTGTTTGCAAGCAACATCATGATTGTTTACTATATTTTTCTAATAAAGTGTTAATGTTTCCAAGTGATGTCTTTTTTTTTTCTTTTTCTTTTTTCGGGAAGTGATGTGTTTTTCGAATAGTATTTTATATTCTTATTTTTATTGAAATAACCAACAGCCATAAGCAAAGGGAAAATAATTTTATGATTAAGATAGCATACATGAAAAAAGAGAGTTCTTGACAGAATTTTTTCTAATACAGTACTTTTCCAATATATACTGCCTCATCTCTCCCAAAAAACAATGTAATTATTCTACCTCATCACACAAATCATGATCCAGCAATCAAATCAAGTTATTTCTTTTTAACCTCCTATCCTTGTATGTCTCTAGTATTTTATAGTCTATCAAAAATCAAGAAATATTTAGCATCAAAATCATTTTTAAAAGAGGGAAAAAGGAAAGAAAAGAAAAGGAATTTGCACTTGAATCATTAATTAGTCTATTAAAAAAAAAATCAAATAGGTGGCAAGCAAAACCACCAAAATGCACATGTTCAAAACACCTAAACACACCATTTGAAAGCACAACCAAGAACAAAGGGGAAATAAAGTGATAAAAGAGGAAAATGTTAATGGTTTTGAGGAATTGTTTGTATCAAATTATAAAATAAAATAAAAAATAGAAAGCTACATCATATGCCAAGAGTTGAATATGAGGAATATGCGTGCTTTATTTATGCAGCACTCTTCTCATATGCTTGTTCTTTTCATAAGATATCATATTATTATTTGTAATTTATTCATAATATAAATAGTTCCTTTTGAAGAAAAGTTGTATATAAATTTCAACAATAAAAGATTGGTGAATCTAATTTTTATAAACTTATAAAAGAAATCATTTTATCTAAGTAGTTCAAATAATATAATTTCCACAATGATTTATTTATTTATTATTAAAATAGTTTTGTAAAGTTACAAACAATTTAGTCATAGACTCTTAGAATTTATTATATGAAAATGAATAATTTAATTAATTAACTCGTGAACAAATTTAAGCATGTTCAACTATAAAATAAGTCAAGCTTAAATACGCAATCTACTTTGTTGATGATCTTGATCTCATCTAAACTCGTGTTTGAAATAAGATGAAATGAATAATCCTAAATTTATAATACTTGGCAGGTTAACAACCTAACAAATTTTGATTGATGGAATATAATACTTGTTATCTATCATTTTTTTTTTTTTTTTTTTGCCTTTTGTGTTAGTCTTTTTATTGTTATAAATTTAGCCAAACTAGTTAACTTTTTGAAAATAAGCTAATTTTTAATTTTTTGTTATAGGTTTAGTATAGAAGCTATTAATGCTGCGATTATTTCAAAATAAAATATTTTCAAATATTTTAAAGTAAAATATTTTACTAAAAATATTTTCATTTTATGGTGTTTGGTTGTCTATGTGAAAATGGGAAAAAAAAAAATGTAAAATGAAACAAATTTCTTAATCTCACAACCCATCAAATCCAAAGAACCACCACCAGATCAGTAAAAACCAACCCACCACCAATACATGAATCACTGGGAAATAGGTACGCTTTAATTACTTTCCATTTGTAAACAAATTTACCAAAACATCAGGCATAATAAAGATGACATAATAACCACTAGTAATTAGTCAGTTATCGACTTGGTACTTCCTCAAATTTTAAAATTAAGTGCACCGTCTCAAACTTCTTCATTGTCACTTGCAAATGGTCTACAATTGCTTCTCAGCTGCCAGGAAGAACAAATAATGAGATAAAAAAAACCACTGGCACACCAACCTCAAAAAATGCTTGAAACAGAACTCAATAGCACAAGAAGAAAACCACCCAAACCACCACCGTAGTGGCTTGAAACCAACACCTGACCACTTACATCCACCTATTGGAGAGGAAAAAGATGAAAAAGATGGCCAACCACCTACTGCAACCCATAACAGAGTCACAACCAGAATTCATTTCAGCTACCCACCAAAACCCACAACTCAGCCACCACCAAGACTCACAAAACATCCCAGCCATCCACCACAACCCATAAACCCAGCCAACCATGACCCATAAACCATCCAGAAACCCAAATCGGTAAAGCCACGCAGCAATAAAGGGAAACAAAAAAAATAAAAAGACCCAGAACTGAGATTAAAAGAATGAATCGACGACGGTGGAGGTGGCCAAGAAACAGTAGGGCCGACGGAGGATAACGGAAAGAAAAAAGAAAAAAAGAAAAAAACTTAGGGAGGTAAATCAGTGGGTGGTGCTGATGGCGGTGGTGATGAGTGGCGCCGATGCGTAGATCGGTGGCCGGTGAATGGATCGGTGGTTTGTGGAAGGGAAACTTTGATAGTGAGCTATCAAGAGAGTAGCGAGAGATGACTAAAGTGTAAAATTTTTTACACTTGCTTTTAAGTGTAAAATATTTTACAGGTGGTTGGCCTATTTTTTCCCTTTAACTGAAAAATATTTTACAGTGTATCATATTTAAAATCAAAATAAATATAGTAAAACGTGTAAAATATATTTTTTTAATATTTTATTTTAAAAAAACGGAGTATAATTGAAAACTATATATTTGATCTCATATTTAGTAAATAAGCTACTATTTTTTTTTTTTTTTTTGCTAAGTAAAAATAGGGGTCTTTATGGTTGTATTATACCACCCGGGTTTGTATTAACCATGTGAGGGACAGGACCCACCAAACCCACCGAGATACCCGCCAAGGCTCGATCCGATGTTCCCCTTAAATCCCTCACACAGCAGCCCACCAACAAGAGCCCGCTGGCAGCGAGAATCGAACCTAGGCTGGTTAGACGAAGTGAACGAACCATGCCAGCTGAGCCAAGCCCTTGTTGGCAGTAAATAAGCTACTAAAAAACTATAAGATACCAAAAAGACATTTAATAATTTAAAAAATGAAAAAAATATTTTTTCCCCTTATGTTTGGAATAGTACATAATTTCTCCCATAATCTTTGAAATCAAGCAATGTCCTTTACTGTTTTGGAAATGAGAAAAACCCCACTCTGTTACTCTCTTTTTTAAACTTACCAAAATATTTTATTTTCTAGAGTATTCCTTCGTGAAATTTCTATAATATACCAACTAATAGCAAAACTCCAAAATACCCTCATAACCAAACGTGAGAAAACACAATCTGCTAACTAAACTTATATACATGATTTTGCAAAAATGATATTAACTAAGAATCAAAAAATCCAATCCTACATGTAATTTTTTTTTTATTTTAAAAAATCATATTAATGTGCCGCTTTTAAAAAAATGGCAAGACCCACAACAGCGATACACAACCGCAATTAATTACCAGTCACTCCACTCTCAGGTGCTCTCTTCTCGTTTTATCATTTTACTTGAAATTAAAAAGAACAACACTGTTATTCATCTATCCAAACAACACCGTAATTCCCCTCTTAGTTGCATCAGCCGCCAAAAGCAGCTTAAAAACAACACTAGTGTGAGTTGCCTCGTTTAAAAATTAAAATCCCAATCTCTTTGGACAAGTTTAGGATCACAAATGTTTTTCACACTTTTTTGCCACAACTATGGTATGGCAAAGTATAATTGGTAAAAAAAAAATTGTGAGTCTATGTGCAAGTGATGATTAACAACTCACAATCTACCATGTCAAAGTTGTGACAAAAAAATTATAAAATAATTTATGGTCCTAAATTTACTAAATTTCTTGGGATAAGTTAATCACCCATGAACACGTGGTCATGAGATTCTATAATGGCTAATTGGTGACAATATGCACGTTCCTTTGAATTGAGGTGTCTTGTTAAATCAAAATATGACCAAGTTTAGTCATTTATTTCATGGGCATTTCAAATTAGAATGGAGTGCAAGCTAATTCTTTAGTCATATGCGCATTTTACATTATGTTAAAATCAATAGGATCCATTGGTTAATAGATTTTGACACTTTGTAATTAGTGATCATGGATGAGTTGCTAGTACTTTTCTTAATTGAATGGTTGTTTCGGTGTGCAAGTTACATTAATACTAAAAATAGAAGTTAGAATTTGTTTAAGAAGTAATGCCATTGTCAATAAACAATGTTGACATCAATTATATTATGTTCTTGCTTGGCATGATGTATATATATTATATTTATATATGTCATCGATAATGATGTACTACTTCAAAACTAGATTTTCAATTGGCTCACATGCCAATATGCCATGAAATATTTTTCATTTTATTTAATTAATTAATTTACAATACTTTTGTTACGTAGTACGTACAGCCGCCTAGAAAAGAAAAGAATAAGAAAATTCCAAGTCACGTTTTTTCTTGTCTAAAATTTACAAACAATTAGTTCAAGACAACCAAATTCAACATAAGACAAGAACTTTTATACATTAACATTTTTTTTCCCTGGTTTGTTCCTTTTAATTTCAACAATCTCACATACCGAATCCTGATCAAGTTCTCAGTAGACTGGAAAATGTTGATATTGCCAAATTATTGCTAGAGCATCCTTGATTGGGTCAATTATTGCTATAGTCAAAGGGAAAGTTTCTCTGCCAATTGGTAAAAACTTTGAAGTCCCCTTTATTGTCGAGTTTTTCAAATAACTTGAGATATATGAATAATGTAAAAACTGAAGCCGATCGACACATGAAAAGACACGAAACTGATATGGATTTTTAGTGGGGGGAGAAAAAAAAAAAACCAAAATTAACCGCTAATTAATAATTTCATTCATATATAAAAGAGACATTACACTGATAAAATTATTAAAAAAAAAAAAAAAAAAAAAAAGAAGAAGAGAGAGAGAGACATTACAACTTACAAGTAGGATCCCTCATATAGGAGATATTTACTCTTATACTTAGTCTCACTCTTTCCAGTTGACACTAAGGCCGAGGGTAGTCAATTGGATTAATACACCCTTTCTGAACCACTGGGCAATCCATCGGCACGTTGGTTATTTTGTTGAAGCAAAGATATATTTGGAACAATTGGAGAGTTCCAGTCATGTTCCTGTTGCATTGCACGGTGGGCCAAAATCCAGTTGATGCATGAATTGTGGTTCGAACGGCTCCGACAGTGGTTGGGTTACCACATAAAATGCCTACAAAAAGGGGTTTCGGGAAACTTAAGTTAGTTTTTATTCAGTAAAATATATAAATTATAAAAATGTTAGCAAGAATTAAATTATCTTTATACAATACAAAATATAAAGAACCTGCTGCTTGAAGTATGCTATACAAATCAGTAGAAGTCGCCACTCTAAGAGCTGTTACAAAATATGTCAACTGATCTGAGTAAAATCGATCCACGCATGACCCATGTTTCTCATATTCATGACCCCAAAAATATTCATTTGGACCGTACATGTTTGGCCAATATTGTATTAAATTATTCCTAACAGCATCAGGTATCTGCCAAAATGATAAAAAATAACAAATAAGTAGAACTCCAGTATAATGTTATTTGCCCTTTAACTAAAAATAAAAAGAAGAAGAAGATTACAATACCGAAGCATTATTAAAATTTGTACTTTGGAGGTATAGTGTGCAGTCATCAAGAGGTGGAAAATGATACCGTTGAGGCCATAGGCCATGCAGGGTGAAAGCAGGGAAAGTTGATTTTATACATCGATTCCTGCCGTTGCAGACTGACTTTGCCCATTGGAAGACCACAGAATAGTAGTCATAAGGGAGAGGGAAGGGGTTTGGTGGTTGGGAAGTGGCCCTGACCACCATAGCTGCTAGGAACAAGAGAAGGAGATTCATTTTCATTTTTGATTGTGGAGAATGAGAATGAGGCAGGGTTTGGAGAATGAGAATGAGGCAGGTAGGGGTTTATATAGAAGTTAAGATGCATATTTCGATTACCACTACATTCCATTTAATTGAGCTCTCTTGTTAAATCAAAATATGACCAAGTTTAGTCATTTATTTCATGGGCATTTCAAATCAGAATGAAGTGCAAGCTAAATCTTTAATTATATGGGCATTCTACATTAAGGTAAAATCAATAGGATTCATTTGTTAATGGATTTTGACACTTTGTAATTGTTTCTTTCAAGTGCCTAGTGGTTGTTTCCATGCATGTGTGAATGGTATAAACTGAGGAAGTATACAGGAAGAAGTTAAGATATTTGATTGGGAGATGATAATTAAATGCTAAATGGTATCAACTCTTACAAATATAGCTAAACGTGTAGTCAGGAGCTTGCTAGTAGCTTCGTTTTATCAAAAAAGAGAGCAATATGAAACTAAAGAACTAAAGAAAGTGATTGGCACACTTGAATGTGTTTTGAAAACTTACAAGTAATGTATAAATTTTGTAACAGTATTACTTAAAATTTTTGGGTATGATATCTTCTATTTGTCAGTGTTTAAATTTTTGTCTTTCTTCTTTTAAAAAAATTAATAAATAAAATTAGTAGATTGAAACATTTGAAATAAATGATTATGATCATAGTGAGTAACATAATCAAGATGTAACGTAGAAGAATATTATATAGATTTAACTTGGATGTGTAAGTTAAAATATAAATAGTGAAAGTAAAGTTTGTTTAAAAGATTGTTAATGGCTAATCAGTGACTATGCACATATCATTTAATTGAGCTCTCTTGTTAGATCAAAATATGATCAAATTTAGTCATTTATTTCATGGGCATTTCAAATCAGAATGAAGTGCAAGCTAAATCTTTAATTATATGGGCATTCTACATTAAGGTAAAATCAATAGGATTCATTTGTTAATAGATTTTGACACTTTGTAATTGGTGATCATGGATGAGTTGCTAGTACTTTACTTAATTGAATAGTTTTTTCGATGTGCAAGTTAAAATATTACTAAAAATAGAAGTTAGATTTTGTTTAAGAAGCGTAAAAAACTAGCTGTTGACAACATACAATTCGTATTTAATTGGCTTGCATTTTGTTTCAAACTGGAATAAGACCAAGTTTAGACTTTAGTGTCTTTTTTTCCTTTCTTTCTTTTCTGCATACATTTTCAAATTTTACACAAGCTAAATAATGTGTAAATTTAGAAAACCAAATAGCCTTAAATATTTATCGAACTGCACAGGTTACACAATTTTCGCGCATGCAACTTCCGCAAAATCCCCAAAGAAAAGTTAAAATGATACTATTTCATACGGTACCGTTCTGTGGGGCCCATCATTAGGTATCAAAGACCGTACCTATCTCCGTTGAGAGAAAAGAATTAAAGAAAGAGAAAAAATAAAATAAAAAAAAAAGAAAAGAAAAAAAATACCATATGAAGCCAAATGAAGCCACTACATTTGTTATTGTTAATTAAACTCTTACAAATATAGCTAAACGTGTAGTCAGGAGCTTGCTAACAGCTTCGTTTTATCAAAAACGAGAGCAATATGAAACTAAAGAACTAAAGAAAGTGATTGGCACACTTAAAAATGAATGTGTTTTGAAAACTTGCAAGTAATGTATAAATTTTATAACAGTATTACCTAAAATTTTTAGGTATGATATCTACTATTTGTAAGTGTTTAAATTTTTATCTTTTTTTAAATAAAAATTAATAAATAAAATTCTTAAATTAAAACATTTGAAATAAATGATTATGATCATAGTGAGTAACATAATCAAGATGTAACATAGAAGAATATTATATAGATTTACATTGGATGTGTAAGTTAAAATATAAATAGTGAAAGTAAATTTTGTTTAAAAGATTGTTAATGGCTAATTGGTGACTATGCACATTCCATTTAATTGAGCTCTCTTGTTAAATCAATTATATGACCAAGTCTAGTCATTTATTTCATGGGCATTTCAAATCAGAATGAAGTGCAAGCTAACTCTTTAAATATATGCGCATTTTAAATTAAGGTAAAATCAATAGGATCCATTTGTTAATGGATTTTGACATTTTGTAATTGGTGATCATGGATGAGTTACTAGTACTTTTCTTAATTGAATAGGTTTTTTTGATGTGCAAGTTAAATCATTACTAAAAATAGAAGTTAGATTTTGTTTAAGAAGTATCAAAAACTAGTTGTTGACACAATTCGTATTTAATTAACTTGCATTTTGTTTCAAACTGGAATAAGACCAAGTTTAGTCTCTCTTTTTTCTTTCTTTCTTTCTTTTTTGTGTACATTTCCAAATTTTACGCAAGCTAAACAAGTCCTCCATTAACAAGGATGCACAATTAATTAGATTCCTTTTGTTAATGGATTGACATCTACTTTTTGAATAAATAAATGGATTTATATCTTGTGATTAGTTTGGGGCTTAAGTCTCACATCACTTGTAGCAAAACAAAAAAAAAAAAAAAAAAAAAAAAAAAAAAAAAAGACATCTACTGATTAATGAATGAGGATGAGTCGTAACCATTGTTAGTAATTGTCTTTATTCAATGGTTGTTAGGATGCACTTCATATTATATGTTTTTTTTTTTTTTGGTAATCAAAGGATTTGGCGCTTAGTTGTACCCAACATGGCATCATCTAATAACTTATTCATGAAAAAAGAAAGGCAATCAATCTTCCTGTTAGTCAAGAATATTTTGTTTCAATATTATTACCTTCACAATTTTGATTAAATCAACCTCTTTTACTTGTGGTAAGCAAAAAACCAATCTTCTTTACTTGTGGAAAGCAAAAAATATAAAATTAAATAAAATTAAATTAAAAAAAAAAAAAAAAAAAAAAAGACCGTGATGTACTTCTTCAAAAGTAGATTTTCAATTGACTCATATGGCAATGGCATGGAATGGTTTTTTTTTTTTTTTTTTTTTTTCTCGTAATTTTGAATATTATGAAAAATTCTCTACCAAATAAAGAATATAACTAAATAGTGCTAGGAGTTTGGTAATATTCTCCTCATTAATACTGAATCGCACCATTTTATTTACATCTTTACTTATGAGTTTTAAGTATTCTTTTGTTTATATGAAATTTGAAGTAATTAAGTAGTTTAAATATCAATTCAAATGTCTCATATATAATCATGTTTATATATATATATATATATATATATATATATACACAATCTATATTTGAATAAATGTCATAAACAACAATGTTCTATTAATTTCAATATTCAGTATATTGATGTGCATGAAATATAGATAATAACGAACTCTCATATATACATATTTGACATTACTTTATGTTATTTTGTGACTAATTATATATTATTGTTATGTTATAGGTAAGGGCTTTACATGTAAAGTGGGGGCTATGCCAATTGCTAAGCCAACTTGAAGAACCTAGAAAGCACGAAGAAAAAGTATAATTAATTTTTAAAAAAAAAAAAAAAGCAAAGCAAAAGAGAAGAATAAAAGAGACAAGAAGAAATTAAGCTGGTAAAAAAGAAGAAGAAGAAGAAGAAGTAAAGAGAGGAAAATATAATAGTTTGCTTTAGTAGGAGATGTACAACGGGCTTGATTGTATGTTTGACATGGGCCACCTTATTTCTTCACCAAAACACGAACCTGGAATGGGAGTTCTAACTTTTGGGCCACCCTAGGATTTTGCTAATTACTAATGAGGCTTTGGGTCAGCTGCATGTGATGGATTACAAATGAGCAAATCAAAGCAATAGTAAGTTGGCTAATTCGTTTTGTATTAGGAGTGGCTTCCCATATACAAACCTTTTGTCAATTTGTAAAACTATGGAGAGAAAATAGAGGCTAAGGATGAAGGTGTAGCATGTAGAAGCAGCCGCATGTGAATTTTCTGTAATTTTTCTCTATGGTAGCATTATGATTATTCCTTTCTCCATTTTATTTGCAGTTTAATGCTTAATATTTTATTTTTGTGTTTTATTTCAATTACTATGAGTAGCTAAATTTCCAATCAAGTTATGAAAGTACTCTTCTTCTTTTTTCAAAAAAAAAAAATTATCAAGCTGAAACATTCATTTTCAAAAGCAATAAAGGTCCAAAAAAACTCAATGAATCCATCAAAAAGCTCAAAATTCAAATGCCATGCAAGTGTTTTGAACACAAACTCAAAATCTACAAGTCTAGAACAAAACGAAACAACAAAATTCAACAAAATGAGAAAATTCAACCTGGACAGATCTCATATATCCATTCAATCAATCATGGCAACCATTTTAATCATATGCATGAAAAAGCAATCAAAACTCAGAAAACCCTAATTGATCAATTCTCATCGTATAAAAAATCCAAAATTTAAGAAAAAATGGATGAAATTGAATCAAAACAAGAAATGAGAATGAACCTAGATTTAGAAATTGAACCCACAGAACCTAATGAATGTGTTTTCAACTTAGTGTGCATTTGGGAAGCGCGTTTTGCGCTTCCCAAACATGTTTGCGTTTTTTCTTTTTTTTTTCTTTTTTTTTTTACTTTTCAACTTTCCCAGTCAACAACTTTGACTTTTCCCGTAAACAGTGCATAATGTGCACTGTATTATGCACTGTTCACAGACCCACAAATTTCACTTTTTATTAACTTTTTCATTAAAAATGAGTCCCACAGTACTATTCACACATTTAAAAATTATTTTGCTACAGTATTTTTCAGTTTTCAGTTTTTAGCTATATCCAAACGGACCTTTAAGATCTCAGTTAAAAAATGTGTGTAACAAACATACAAAAAAAAAGGGGTAAAATACTATTTTTGGTCCCTAAACTTTGCCAAAAGTTTCTTTTTTATCCCTAAACTTTAAGAAATTTAGTTTTCATTCCTAAACTATTAAAAAGTTCATTTTTTATCCCTATACTATTGTAATGTTTTATTTATGTTCTTAAACTTTACTAAAAGTTTGTTTTTCATCTTTAAACTATTGAAAGAAGGAAGTTCTTTTTCATCCCTATTTTTGTCTCTTAACTATTAAAAAAATTATTTACAAAGTTTAGGGATGAGAAAAGAACTTTTTAAAATTTAGGGTCGAAAAACAAATTTTTGGCGAAACTTAAGAACCAAAATAATATTTTACCAAAAAAAAAAAAAAAACTATGACTTACCACCGCGCACCCTTGATACGATGATCACTAATACTTGTGGGGTGTGTGGGGGGCAAAGGCCGTAGTTCAAGTCTCCCAGAGAGATCTTCACACACATATACACTTAAATTAGGTTAGAGTAGAATTTCTATCTTGTAAAAAAAAAAAAAAAAAGTCTTGACTTAAAGTTACATTTTAATCTTGAGAATTATTTGTTTTTTCATGGAAAATGTGTTATTATTTTTATCAAGTCCATTTGCACTTAAAATTATGTTGATATTTATTCATTTATTTATTTTTGAGAAAAAACATTTATTTGATTCAGGTACATCTCATTGAACATATACTAATGGATGTGTATAATTTCTTGAAATCCAAGAAAATTTCCTTTATATGTCATCTTTATCTCATCAGCATTAATTAATTGCTATGATAATGCACCTGGCAACCCAATGTCACATGGCAATTCATGATAGATCAACAATCCAGTTGGCACATTCAAAGGAGATAGAAGATTTGGACTCATTCAATAGTTGTTAGTTGTTAGGATGCACTTCATATTATATGTTTTTTTTTTTTTTTTTTGGTGGCATTCAAAGGGTTTGGTACTAATTTGTACCCAATATGGCAACATCTAATAACTTATACATGAAAAGGGAAAGCCAGTCAATCTTCCTATTGTTGGGGACGTTTTTGCGACAAGGGTCGAAAATGCGAGAATGCCCCAAATCTCCCCTTGGGTTTTTTAGAAGTGTTTATTGTGGAGAATCAAGCCCAAAATTCCAAATGTATAATGAACAAAAGACTAATGGTGCTTTGACAAGAGAGAATCAAAATGCTAATAACAAAAGTGCAGAAAAAGTATAAAACATAACAGGTCTGGAACTTCGACCCGTAGTCAGCAAGAAGAGAAAATTAAGAGAGGTTGTGAGGAAGAGAGGGAAGGTTCTCCTGTACTCATATTTCCACCCCTATACTTCAGAATTGCGAGAATGTTAGCTGGCTGAATGAGCTTAACAAAAGTGTAGAAAGCATAAAAACATAGCAGGTCTGAAACTTCGACCCACAGTTAGCGAGAAGAGGAAATTGAGAGAGGTTGTGAGGAAGAGAGGGAAGGTTCCCCTGTACCCATATTTCCACCTCTAAGGTTCAGAATTGTAAGAATGTTTCTTGATTAAATGGGTTTTTGCTCTCAAGTTTCAGCTCCATGGGGAAAACGTGGTTGGCCTTGTTTTGAACTGAAGAGAGAGTTTTATATAAAATTTGGGGTGTTGCTAGTGACTAGTTTTTGAATAGTGGAAGAGGCTTTTATCCCCTATGCTACTAATTTGGTGTTTTGGCTTGGGTTGCTTTTGTTTAGAAAAGAGTTTGTTATGCTTTTAGCATGATTTTGGAAATGCTTGACTAAACTCTTATTGGCTCCCCCTTTTTAGTTATTTCAAACTATTGGGAGGCTCACGTAGATGAGAGCTAGCAGCTGAAATTAGCCAATGAGAACCAACCATTTTTAAAGAAAAAAAGAGTTCGGACGGAAACTTTGGGTCATAATCACCCAGAGCATAAAAACTGTTTTGGGGTAGAAATTTCAGGTACAAGACCTCTTCCATGAGCCTAAGGTGCTACCAGTGTCTCTTTCCCACTTGGTAGCACGTATGTGTTGGGCTCATGCAAAGGGACTGAAAGGAACCGACTCATTCCCTCCAAACCACACTTTCTCAATTTCTCCCATAAGTCACATGGGCTTGCGTCATGCTTAAAAGAATAAAATATAATATAATACATGAATTAAGCCCACAAGGAAGCTGAGCTTGGCTGAATCGGGCTTGTAGAAAATGTGTCGTGAAAATGGGTATCAACACCTATTAGTCAAGAATATTGTGTTTCAATATTATTAATTACCTTCACAATTTTGATCAAATCAACTTTTTTTACTTGTGGTAAGCTACAAATATATATATATTTTTAAAAAGATCGTGATGTACTTCAAAACTAGATTTTCAATTGGCTCACATGGCAATGGCATGGAATGGTTTTTTTTTTTTTTTTTTCATAATTCTAAATATTATGAAAAATTCTCTACCGAATAAAGAATATTACTAAATAATGCTAGGATTTTTTTTTTTTTTGAGGAAATAGTAATACTTATTATAACACACAAACACGAAAGTAATATATAGAATTTTTTAAACAGACTTGTAATATATTATATAATCAGAGTACCACTACAAAAGAGTCTAACCTTTGTAGTAGTAGTTTGGGATTATAAGGACCGAAACTCTAACACATATAACCGATGTGGGATAAACATTCCTATAATTTTTTTGAGAAAACAATAATACTTATTAGAACACACAGACACGAAAGTAATATATAGAGTTTTTTAAACAGACTTATAATATATAATGCTAGGAGTTTGGTTATATTCTCCTCAGTAATACTGAATCACACCATTTTATTTACATCTTGACTTATGAGTTTTAAGTTTTTTTTTTTTTTTTTTTGGTTTTTTTTTTTAAATATGAAATAATTAAGTAGTTAAAAGATCAATTCAAATGTCTCATATGTAATCATGTTTTATATAAGAAAAAAGATTCTATATTTGAATAAATGTCATAAATAATAATGTTCTATTAATTTCAATATTCAGTATATTGATGTGCATGAAATATAGATAATAAAGAATTGTCATATCTACATATTTGGCCTTACTTTTAATTTATTTTGTGATTGATTATATATTATAGTTGTGTTATAGGTAATTAGGACTTTACATGTAAAGTGAGGCTATGTCAATTGCTAAGCCAACTTGAAGAAACCTGGAAGTAAAAGCAAAAAGAAAAGAAAAGAAAAGCAAGGAAAAGAAAGAGAAGAATAAAAGAGACAAGAAGAAACCTAGGAGAGCAAAAGAAAGAAAAAAAGAAAAGTAAATAGAGGAAAATATAAACGTTTGCTTTTGTAAGAAATGTATAATGGGCTTGATTGCATGTTTGACACGGGCCACCTTATTTCTTCTCCAAAACACGAACTTGGGATGGGAGTTCTTACTTTTGGGCCAAGTTGGGATTTTACTAATTACTACGAGCATTAGCAATGGGGATGGCATAAAAGTTGCATTTTACCCTCTAAAATTCTGCTTTATCTATTATAACAACTCACTTTACAATACATTCTACATTCCAGTTTTTATTTTTATATACAACCGATTAAAATAATACTAGCCTCTGAGCACATGCTCGTGAGTGCTCAAAGGCTCTTCTATTTTTTATGTAAAGATTAATAATTTAAATCCATTATAATTTGGGATTACAACATTTCCAATCACAAAAATACATAGAGGTGATAATGGGGAGATTTAAATTTATTTGGTAGAAGCTTGAAGTTGTTTGTGTGACTAAAATGTGAGTGTACGACTGGTTTTTTTTTTTTTTTTTCAATAACGGTAGATATGTTTTTTTTTATTATTATTATTATTATCAATACGGTAGATGTGTTTTTATAAAGAAACATGTGTTTGTTTTAATTTTAATATTTTTTTATAAATGGATAAAGCAATTTAAAAATCTTTAGGAAAGTAGTCATGTTTTGTAGGCAACTTTTTAGTGGGTGTTAAAGATATATCTACTTATATAAAAAAAAAAAAAAAAGTGTTTATATCTATTTAGTTTAGTTTTTTTTTTTAATAACTATTTAGTTTTATTTATTTATTTAGATTTTTTTTTTGAATAAACGTGGGGTGTTTAAATTATTTTTCTATATAAAAAAAAAAGAACAATAAACGTATTTTTAGTAGAAGAATGTTCTTATTTTGGAGGCAATGTTTTAGTGTAAGTTAGACATGTATTTTTATCAGACTCTCCTTTAGTTTTGCCTCTACTTAAACTTAGGGATGTAGGGGTATTTTGGAACAAAAAAAATTCGGTCCAAACAAGGGAAGCTCTTTAAATAGTAGTATAGATAACTACACAATAAAATAATCTATACTACTATTTAAGGAGCTTCCCTATTTAGACCAAATTTTTTTTGTTCAAAAATACCCCTATAGCTTACGTTTAAAGGTCTGTTTGGATATAACTTATTTTGCTAAAAACTGAAAATTGAAAATACTGTAACAAAATAATTTTTAAATGTATAAAAAATTAATGTTCACTCTTTTTTTTACTGCTCATATGCCTTGGTGCACTGTTCATGTCCCATGAACAGTGCACTAGGCGCTGGTCTTTTAAAAAAAAAAAAAAAAGGTGAAAATGCGCAAACCTTACAAACGTGGACGCTGGACGTGGATCCAAACTAGGCTTAAGTATGGGAAAAACTTGAGGATAACATTGTAAAAATATATCTCTAACTCTCACCTAAAATATTTCCTACAAAATAGGATCATTCTCCTACTAACTCACTTTTTCAAAGCAATTTTTTTTTTTTTAAAGAAAAACTAGTTAAAAAATTTAAATTTTTTTTTGGACAAATGTTAGAAAAACAAGTTTAAAAATTTAAATTTTTTTTGGATAAACGTGCGGATGTTTAACTATATGTGGGATTGTTTAACTTTTTTTTTGGGTAAGGGTTAATTTAAAGCATTTATTATAATTTGAGATTACTACATTTTCTAATCACAAAAATAAAAAATTTAAAGGTGTGATGAGTATTATGTTTGGTGAAATAATTTTTCATCACACTCCTAAATTTTTTTTTGTGATCAGAAAATATAGTGATCCTAAATTATAATAAATGCTCTAAATTAAACCTTACTTGTGGGTTCCAGTTAACTCAACTGGTAAAATCTCTGATGGTTGTATAAGAGATTTGGGGTTCAATCCCCACCTACACCAAAAACTGATTGGTGTCTTGGTCTGATAATAAAGAGCAATTATCAGAAGCGGACGCCACAAGTTGAAATTCTCTCAAAAAAAAAAAAACCTTACTTAAAAAAATAGAAAAGGAAATAAAAAATATGTTTCTGTCTTATCTCTTTCCTCTACTACCAGTCAAAACCACCAGCAAACCACCACCATACACCACCACTATTGACCAAGCAAACCACCATAAAAAACCATATTCAACTAGCAAATTCAATAACAACCCAACAAACCCATCTCAAACACCACCACAGAGTAAACTTTCTTACACCAAACCCACCAAACCACCGCCACAACACCACCAGAAGACCCACCACCAAATACACACAAAAAAAAAAAAAAAAAAAACCCATTTATCCACCCACAATTGATCTGAAGCCACCATAGCCGTCACTCGCAGCCCCACAACCACCCCACACCCACCAGAAACCCACAACCCGAAATCCAAGATAGACAAGCTAATTTACGGCCACCCACCCACCCAAGGCCGATCTGGCCAAACACTAATCCAAACAACCACCAAACAGCCACCGACCCAATCTTCAAGCTGCCACCGCTACCACCATCGCCATCCCCTACTTCTGCCATCACCGTCTCTATTCATCCCAAACCCATTTGTTCTCACCAACTCTTCCTCATCATTGTCATCATCTTCACCGAAACCCACTACCAAACAAACCCCGTAAACACCGAAACCCACCATCAAACCCATCAGAACAAATACCCCAACCCATCAAAAAATATCACAAACACCAGCCCTAAATCCAACCACCCAAATGCTAACCCAAACACCAACCAAATTCGACCCATACCCACCAAACAACAACCACAATGATCTATTTCTATTACAGTGAGCAATATATGATTTACAAGGGAGACGAGCTGAGAGAGGAGATCGATTCAGAGACTGAAAGGGGCTAAGGGAGAAGAGAGAAAAGAGAAGGGAGAAGAGAGAGAAAAAAAAAGGAATAAAATATATTATTATTGGTTTGCAATCTGATGAACAATAGATTGTAAATATAGACACCTATTGTTCACAGATGCTTAACACAGTGTTTGGTTAGGGTGAAAATAGGGAGAATGGAAAATAGAGGGAGGAAAATATGGTAGAAAACAGTGTTTTCCACTATTTGGTAACAGAAGAAAAATGCTGAGGATGGAAAACCCGGGAGAAAATTTCCTCTCTGGGCCCACAATTTTCATCCACCCAAATCGGGAGGAAAATTGTGAAGAGAAAAGTACTCTCACAGCACTTTTATAGAAATGCCCTTACAGCTACAAACACAACGGCTAAAAACACAACAATCTTTCTCTCAAACATCTCTAAACTCAAGCATGATCATATTATCAGAATACAAACTCAAAAACACAATTTTAAAATAAATCAAATCATAACAATAATAAAATAAAAAATAAAAAATAAAAAGACAGAAGACATAAGATAGAAGCCATCTGACCCATCTGGACTGCATTGGGGATGACTGTTCTGGAATCAAGTAAAAAAACAAAAATAGAGAGAGCGAGCTAGAGAGAGAGATAGAGAAAGGATGTGCTAGAACGTTATGGAGACTTGAATGAAGGAGAAGAAGAAAAAGAAGGGGGTGGGGATAGAGATAGGACGTGTGTGGAGGAGATAGTGTAGAAAAAAAAACGTATGGATGAAATGAAAAGAGGGAAAGGAGAAATAATATAAAGAATAAAAAATCCTATTTGAGAAATGTTATTACAATATTTCACAATAAATTTTAAGTAATAGATTGTTATTAGTTAATATTGGTGAGTAAAAAAATAATTTCAATGGTGGGTTCAAATTAGAACTAGTAACAACTTTCCACATAAATTTTGTTGTGAAAGTATTGCGAAAAATGTTGTAGACGTAACAATCTCATTGAAAAATATAATTATTGGTAAATTTTATATTATTTAATGAGTACAAATAAATCTATTTCTTACCAATTATGTAACATGGGTATAATAGTCAATTTATATAAACTACATTTTCTATCCTTCCCTTTTCTCTCTAACCAAACAAAAAAGTTTTCTACTCTCCCACTTTTCCACCCCTCCAACCAAACACACATGAGGGAAAACCAAATCTTTTCTATCCTCCCACTTTTCCATCCTCTCACTAATTTTCCATCCTCCTACTTTTCTACTCCCCCAACCAAATGGACCCTAAGAATTTGGAATTCTCATACCCTGATGTAACTGTGTTTTTAGGTCTTAGTTGCAAAAATAGCAATTGGGGGGTTTTTACACCCCCCATTGCTAGTGCTCTAAGAAGGCTTTAGGTTAGCCGCATGTGATGGATTAGAAAAAAGCAAATCAAAGCAATGGTAAGTAGGCTAATTCGATTTGCATTAGGAGTGGCTTCTAATATATAAACCTTTGGTCATTTTGTAAAATTGTGGAGAGAAAATAGGGGATAGGAAGGAAGGTGTAGCATGTAGAGGTGGCCGTATGTGGCCTCTCTGTAACTTTTCTCCATGATAGCATTATGATTATTTCTTTTTCTATTTTATTTGTAGTTTAATGCTTGGTATTTTATTTTTGTGTTTTATTTCAATTACTATAAGTTGCTAAATTTTCAATTAAATTACAAAAGTACTCTTTTTTTAATAAAAAAAAATTATCAAGCTACAACATTCATTTTCAAAAGTAATTATCAAAACCAAGTCAAATTCCACTTTCAAAGGCAATAAAGGTCCAAAAAAAAAGTCAATGAATCCATCAAAAAGCTCCAAATTCAGATGCCATGCAAGTGTTTAAAAAAAAAAAAAAAAAAATTGAACACAAACTCAAAATCTACAAACCTAGAACAAAACGAAATTGCAAAACTTAACAAAATAAGAAAATTCAACTTGGCCAAATCTCATATATCCAATCAATCAATCATGACAACCATTTTAATTGCATGCATGAAACATCAATCAAAACTCAAAAAGCCTTAACTGATCAATTCTCATCATATAAAAAAATCCAAAATTTAGGAAAAAAAATGGATGAAATTGAATCAAAACGAGAAATGAGAGTGGATTTAGATCTAGATATTGATCCTAGAGAACCTAATGAATGCATTCTCAACTTAAGATTTTAGTTAAAAAAATGTGTGTAACAAACACTATAAAAAAAGGATAAAATACTATTTTGGTTACTAAACTTTGCCAAAAGTTTTTTCTTCTTCTCCAAATTTTAAGAAATTCATTTTTCATCCCTAAACTACTAAAAAGTTCATCTTCAATCTCTAAACTATTGAAAATGTTTTATTTATATCCTTAAACTTTATTAAAAATTTGTTTTTCATCCCTAAATTATTGAAAAATGTTTTTTTTATCCCTATTTTTGTCTGTTAACTATTGAAAAAAATTCTTTATAAAGTTTAGGGATGAGAAAAGAACTTTTTAAAATTTAAGTACGAAAAACAAATTTGTAACAAAGTTTAGAACTAAAATAATATTTTACCCAAAAAGAAAGACCTATTGATTATTTTAAACTTAAAAATAGGGGTGTAAAAATGGCCGACCAACTGATTGTACTGACCGAAATTTTAGAGTTTTGGTCGGTTTTCTATTACTTCGGTTCGGTTTTGAGATATATAATTTTTTCAGTTTTCAGTTTGGTGGCAGTGTTGGATTTTTGACCGTATCGAACCCAACCTATATTATAATTATAATTATAATTATAATAATAATAAGAAGAAGAAGAAAAGAAAAGAAAAGAGCAGAGCAGAACAGAGCAGAGCAGAGCATGATAGGGGCTGTAGCTTGGTTGTATAACGTGGTTGGGCCGGCCAGGAGTTCTCTTGTTCAAGCCACTGCTAAACCGCTTTTTAAGGTTTTTAAAAGTTTTTAAGTTTTTAAAACCCTAGTTATATTCAAGCCGCATCTTATTCTTTTCTCTTCAGCCGTCACTCCCATTTTTTTTTTTCCTAACTGGTACGTATAAACAAAGACCAACCCCTTAAAACTTTCGTCTCCCATCGTATTCCTTCCCCACACTCCTTAAAAAAAAAAAAAATAGAAAAACTCATTTTCTCCATCACCCCCAAAAATCTTACAGCAAATTCCCCATTTTAACACTCAAATAAAACCCTAGAGAAACTTTCCCCGCAAAAATCAAGAGCAGAGGAGCAAAAACCTGAAAATCCAGCCAAGAAGAACCAACTCAAGGGTAAATCCAAAATCCCTCTACATTTTTCTTTTCTTTTTTGGTTCCTGTTTCTTAAATTACATCACAAATCGGGTTAAAGAAATTCGATAGGCATGAGGCTGCTGTTTGGCACTCTGGCTAAGTGGGTTGGATCAGTCCGACCCGTAAAAAATTTGAACCATTACCCAATCGGCCCCCATAGTTCTTAGACCCAAAATCTTAATTTAAGGGTTTATTACTTTTGTCTTCTTATATTTAATTTTCTTCCTCTATTCGTCTAAAATCTAAACAAAAAGCTCAATCCAAGACCAAACAGTTTCTCATCTCTGTGTTTGTTGATCATTCATTTTCCTCTCTGTGTAACACAGGAAATTAAAGGAAGAAAAGCAATGTTTACAACTAACGAAGTACTGCCTGAAGACTTAATTATACAAATTTTGCTATGGTTGCCGGTGGTGTCTTTATTACGATTCAAGTGTGTCTGTAAATCATGGTATGCTCTCATTAATGGCCAAAACTTCATCAATAAGCACCTTCTCCACAACCAGACCACCTCTAACAAGAACAGGAACGCAGGTTTCCTCCTTATCCAACGCCAAAAATCTTCCAATGATCATGTTTTCTCCAAGCTTCAATATGAATCTCTTGAAATATTGTCAACACAAGCTGTTCCTTCACAGTATTTTGGTATTCCTAACCATGCAGCTATTAACATAGTGAGCTCAATTAATGGTCTCGTTTGTCTGGATCTTAACGTTCGTGGCTTAGATATTGTTCTATGGAATCCAGCAACAAATGAAACAAAAGTTGTTCCCAAGTCCTGTATATCCTACCCCCAAGGTAGAGCCTTAAGTAGAGATATTGGGTTTGGTTTCGACTTCAAAACTAATGACTACAAGGTGGTCAACCTGTTAAAAATCTTTGACCCAGATCCTGAATTGTATTTCTATGATATAACTTTTTTTTATGCAGCTGAGGTATATTGCTTAAGTACTGGTTCATGGAAAACAGTTAGTACTTCTGCGCCCGGTTATTTTATAGACTGTAGTTATTATAGGACATACACGAAAGGGATGTTTTCTTGGAGTGCCAGTATTGGTGAAGATCCTGATTTCTTTCCTGGCATTTTATCATTTGATATGAGCAATGAGGTATTCCTAACAACAACATTACCAGATGGCGATTTGGAGGATCCCAATGGTACTTGGAGAATTTTTTTTGTGCTTAATGAATTGGTTTCTCTAGTTACTTTTGGTAAAGATAGAGAACAATTGGAGAATTGTTTTTATATTTGGTCACTGCTTGAATTTGGTTTTAGGGAGTCTTGGACTAAGCTATTCATTGTTGGACCTCTTATGGGAATTGAAAAGCCACTAGGATTTTGGAAGAATGAAAGCTTGTTTTTGAGAGATAATGAGGGGCAACTGCTCTTGTATGATCCCTCGGCCCAAAAAATTACTAATCTTCAAGTTGATGGACGACCAATGCAGATGATTACTTATGTTGAGAGCCTAATTTCTCTCAAAGGAGGAAATGATCTTGAGGAACAAGGCAATTTATAAAAATGATTCAATACTCATCTATGTCTCTGCAATAAGTGTTTGCAAGCAAAATGCATGATTGTTTACCATATTTTCTAATATAGTGTTAATGTTTCCAAGTGATGTCTTTTTTTTTCTTTTTCTTTTTTTCAGGAAGTGATGTGTTTTTCGACTGGTATTTTATATCCTTATTTTTATTGAAATAACCAACAACCATAAGCAAAGGGGAAATAATTATATGATTAAGATAGCATACATGAAAAGAGAGAGTTCTTGACAAAATTTTTTCTAACACAGTACTTTTCCAATTTATACTGCCTCATCTCTTCCAAAAAACAATGTAATTATTCTACCTCATTACACAAATCATGTTCCAGCAACCAAATCAAGGTATTTCTTTTTAACCTCCTATCCTTGTATGTCTCTAGTATTTTATTGTCTATCAAAAATCAAGAAATATTTAGTATCAAAATCATTTTTAAAAGAGGGAAAAAGAAAAGAAAAGAAAAGGAATTTGCACTTGAATCATTAATTAGTCTATAAAAAAAAAAAAAAAAAATTCAAATAGGCGGTAAGCAAAACCACCAAAATGCACATGTTCAAAACACCTAACCACGCCATTCGAAAGCACAACCAAGAAGAAAGGGGAAATAAAGAGATAAAAGAGGAAAATGTTAATGGTTTTGAGGAAATGTTTGTAACAAATTATATAAAATAAAAAAAAATAAAAAAATAGAAAGCTACACCATATGCCAAGAGTTGAATATGAGAAATATGCGTGCTTTATTTAAGCAGCATTCTTCTCATATGCTTGTTCTTTTCATAAGATATCATATTATTATTTGTAATTTATTCATAATATAAATAGTTCCTTTTGAAGAAAAGTTATATATAAATTTCAACAATAAAAGATTGGTGAATCTAATTTTTATAAACTTATAAAAGAAATCATTTTATCTAAGTAGTTCAAATAATATAATTTCCACTATGATTTATTTATTAATTATTAAAATAGTTTTGTGAAGTTACAAACAATTTAGTCATAGACTCTTAGAATTTGTTTTATGAAAATGAATAATTTAATTAATTAACTCGTGAACAAATTTAAGCATGTTCAACTATAAAATAAGTCAAGCTTAAATACGCAATCTACTTTGTTGATGATCTTGATCTCATCTAAACTCGTGTTTGAAATAAGATGAAATGAATGATCCTAAGTTTATAATACATGGCAGGTTAACAACCTAACAAATTTTGATTGATGAAATATAGACTTGTTAACTATCACATTTTTTATAACTTTTCTCTAGGATAGTATTATGACTATTTCTTTCTCTATTTTATTTGTAGTTTAATGCTTAGCATTTTATTTTTGTGTTTTATTTCAATTATTATGAATAGTTAAATTTTCAATTAAGTTATGAAAGTATTCTTTTTTATTTTTCAAAAAAAGAAATGAAGGTGGTCTTATCTAGTGAGTTCACTGCTGATGAAGTCAAAGTAGCCTTATTTCAAATGGGACCTACCAAGGCCCCAGGACCTGACGGTATGAATGCCATTTTCTATCAAAAACTCTGGCATATAGTTGGTGATGATGTTGTTTGTGCTGTCTTGGATTTTTTAAATAATGGAAATATGTTACCTGAAATAAATCACACAAATATTTTTCTTATTCCTAAAGTGAAAGACCCAGAAAAAATGTCTGACTTTAGGCCAATATGTTTATGCAATGTGATTTACAAGATTATTTCCAAAGTGCTGGCAAACAGATTGAAGCAGGTACTCCCACATATTATCTTGCCCACACAAAGTGCTTTTGTACTGGGAAGATTGATTACAGACAATATATTGGTGGCCTATGAAACACTACATACAATGCATGCTAGGAAGAAGGGCAAGAAAGGGTCCATGGCATTAAAGCTAGATATCAGCAAGGCTTATGATCGGGTGGAATGGCAATTTCTTCGGGGGATTATGGAGAAAATGGGTTTCCCAACACAATGGATAGAGAGGGTGATGAGTTGTGTCACCACGGCATCCTTCTCTATTTTGGTGAATGGCAAACCCTATGGTATGGTACATCCCTCACGGGGAATACGACAAGGAGACCCACTGTCACCGTACCTATTTCTGTTATGTGCAGAAGGCTTTACAGCTTTATTAGCAAAAGTAGAATTGGAAGGGAGGATCAAAGGAGTCTCTATTTGCAGAGGAGCACCAAGAGTTACCAATTTATTGTTTGCAGATGATTCTCTGTTGTTTTGTCAGGCTATACAAAATGAAGGGGAGGCTATTGTGGAGATTCTCCAAACATATGCAAACGCTTCAGGCCAAAGCATAAATTTGGAGAAGTCTTCTGTTTATTTTAGCACTAATACAACTGGAGTTCAGAAGCAGCAGATGTTGCAGATTTTGGGTGTCAAGGAGGTGATGAAGTTTGAGTCTTATTTAGGGCTACCAACTTTGATTGGAAGGGCTAAGTACCACACATTTTCTTATTTAAAAGACAGAATCTGGAAGAAGCTGCAAGGTTGGAAAGGTATGCTATTATCTAGAGCTGGGAAAGAAATCCTCATCAAAGCAGTTGCTCAATCTATACCGACATATACTATGAGTGTCTTCCAACTTCCTATGAAATTATGCGATGAACTGGATAGTTTATGTGCCAAGTTTTGGTGGGGTCAAGTAGACAATGAAAGGAAAATTCATTTGATGAATTGGGATAAGCTTTCAACTTCAAAGATGGAGGGTGGTATGGGGTTCAGAGATTTGAGAGATTTTAATTTAGCAATGTTGGCTAAACAAGGGTGGAGAATGCTTCAAGGCAACGATTCATTGTTATACAAGTGTTTCAAAGCAAGGTATTTTCCTCGGTCCTCTTTTCTTGATGATAAAGAATCTCCTGGGTGTTCTTATGTGTGGAGGAGCTTGGTGGATGCAATTCCCATTCTTAGATCGGGTTATTGTTGGAGGGTTGGCAATGGGTCATCAATAAGTGTTTTGGGGGATAAATGGATTCCCAATTACCCCATAAATAAAGTTCTTCATCCAACTAATGAGCTGGTTGATGTCATGGCTGTATCAAAATTAATTGATTCAGATTTGCATGTATGGAGAAGTGATGTGATCACGGCTTTGTTCCATAGAGAAGATGTTGTTGCAATTACAAAGAAGCCTATGGGGAAACCAGTTACTTCAGAAGACAAATACTGGACAGAACCAAGGCCTTGCATGGTCCTCGGACTCAAGCCTATAGGGAAACCAGTTACTAAAGAAGAATCAAATACCAGACAGAACCAAGGCCTTGCATGGTCTGCGGACTCAAGCCAATGGAGAAACCAGTCACTCACGAAAGACCAAGTGTTAGGCTGAGCCAAGGTCTTGCATGGTCCTCGGCGTCATACCTGCGGGGAAACTAGTTGCTTCAAGGGAATCCAAGTACTAGATAGAACCAAGGTCTTGCATGGTCCACGGACTCAAACCTATAGGAAACTAGTCACTTCATGAGGATCTAAGCACTAGACAGAACCAGGGTCTTGTACTATTCGCGGACCCAAACCTACGGCGAGGCTGACCACTTTGGTTCTAATAATGAGCACTGCAGAGGATAGTGACCTTTCCTATGATGGAATTTCCAGACCAAGCCCATGAGCATCACTTAAAGCATCGATGTGATCGGCTGAAGCGCAATTAAAGCCAGAATCATGCAAGTAAAAAAAAGAAAGAAATATATATATATATATATATATATATATAATATAATATAATACAAGCAAAACGAATAAAAGGAAACAAAATATGCACTTCACTAAATCTTTAAAAAGTTATACAAAGCAAAGGTGTCATTACAATACTAAAAAAGAAAAAAAAAAAAAAGAAAGACAAAACAAAGGTGCAGCGGAAGATCATTTCTTCGGCTTTATCTCAACTCCTCCCTCAGAAGGCTGGGCAGAAGAAGTCTCTAGGTCCTAATAACCCTCGCTTGGGACTGTAGCCTGGGGAGGGTCAGTCGGATGAGATATCTCCCCAACGAGGGGGGCTTGGACATCAGCTAAGGGGTTCGCAGCCTCCCAAGGCGCATAGTAGTGGGACCCTTGCTTGTCTCAACGGCCCCAAGAGGATCAGCTTCCTTGGTGGGCTCGCCCTAAGTGATAGCAGCTAGGACGCCTTCCTCAGGAACAACCCCAACTCCCTCGGCAGCCACCTCAGCCTCTGAACTTGAAGGGGCAGCCTTGCAGATGGTAAGGGGATAATATACATTCTCTACCTTCCACAAGTCGGACGAGGCCTCAACCCCAGCTTGTTTAAAGGCCCCACTCCAAACATGGGAGCAATAAAGTTTGCATACCCCAGGCACTTGGGCTCTAAGGTTATCTTCTGTTTCAACTACCCCTGCCTCATAGGCCTCCTGCGTGGCCTTGCCTTTAGAGGCCTCAACCTCAGCCCTAGCAGACTCAGCCTCTTCCTTAGCTTTCAAAGTCTCGTCCCTGGCAGACTCTGCAGCGCCTCTGGCCCCCTCTGCCTCAAGCACCCTCTTCTCCAGGGTCGCGATCTCCTCTTTGGCAACCTTCAGCTGATCCTCTGCCTTAAGCAGGCCTTTAGTTTGGTCTAGGGCCAACGCAGCAAGGGTCGACTCTGCGGTGTCTCGAGCCCTCTTCATCTCCTCCAACTGGTTCATCGTGTTTGAAAGATCAGCCTTGGAGGCGTTGAGGGTCCGCACAGCGTCCAACAGCTTGGTACGCTCCGAGCCCGCGGCCTTGCTTTGGCTACTAGCCATATCCTCCAACTTAAAGGTAGCTTGGATAGCTTGCCAATTGAAACCAATGCGCAATAGATAAGGAGCCAAGAAACAGGAAGTAAAGAGAATTACAAGGGATCAGGAAACTTACCATGTCCAAGTATTGTTTGAGGCCGAGGAAAACCTCCTTGCTCCTCAGAGCCTCCAGCTGGGCCATGTCTGCAGGGAGTAGCAAGGACCTCCCCAATGCAATAGCCACGAGCGCACCCTCGCCGCCTTGAGGGTCCCTGAGGGAGGCGTCGTCCGTCAAAGGCTTCCTATGGAGCATAGGGGTAGGAAGCCAAGCTTGGGCCCCAGGCTAGATGGTGGCCTGCTTTTCCTGACCTTGGTGCCCTAGCCTCAACTGTTTTGATGGCTGCCGAGCGTCACCATCACCTCGGGAAGGATTAGACTCTTCGCCACCCCTAGGCCTCTTGCCTTTGTCCTTCTTCTGCACGGGACTGGTGCGCTTAGACCTAGATGGTGGACTCTGTTGTGGCGGGGGAGGAGGAAGATTGGGATGAGACTTTCCCGGTGCGTCCTTTCCCGGTTGCCCCTTAATCAGGGCCAGCAAGCTCGCCTGGGGTCGCTTTTTGAAACTCATCTTCCACCGAGGAGGGGTTTCTTCGGATAAAAAGTCCGCTTCAGTTAAGCTGGGGTCACCCAAATCACCGGAAGGGTCCTCGAGCGAATGGAATTGGTTGAACACAACAAACTCGTCCTCGGACGGACCTGAGTCAGTAATCTCCTCTTCCCCTAACTTTCCCCCTTCATCCTCGGCAACTTAAGCTAATAAAGAGGTATCCACCAACGGTACGCCCTCGGAAATGGGAGACCCTTCGGGGATCAGAAATTCGTGCTCGACTACGGTGATGCTATGCAGCCGAGGATTTTTAGCTCGGATCACGTACTTTGGAGCCGAGAACAATTTTTGGATCAGTTCGTACCCTAGGATCTCGTGAGCAGCTCTAACTTGGTTGTCGGCTTTGTTCACAAAGATCTCTGACCTCAGTACGGTCTGCAAATCCTCCTTGTTGACCAAGCCGAAGTGACGCTCAAAAGCACGTGGATCTACACAAAAGAAAGCAAGTTCCTGTCAAAAGCCAAGCAAAGCTGAGCGCGAAAACACAAGAACTTAGACCGTCTCTCAGTCTGAATGCCCCACCTGGTGTACCCTCCATTGTTGGACAATGAAGGCCCTCGTGTCACTCTCCAGACACGATGAGGAAGTCTTTGTTCAAACCCTTGCTAGACTCAGGGAGGTACTGGATGAGCCGGACCCTGTCATCTCGCGTCTTCATGTAATAAGACTTTCCCTTCAAGCGTTGGAGGTTGTAACACCAGTTTACATCGTGGTGGGTTAACCCCAGCCCCATCTTCTCATTCAGGGCATCCACACAGCCTAAGATCCTAAATACATTAATTGCACACTGGGTGGGAGATAAGCCGAAGTGCCTAAGGTAATCCCTCATCACCGGCCCTATAGGGATCCTCATACCACCCTCTAGAAAGGCGATTATAGGAATCGCCACCTCACCCTCTTTTCTCTTAGTGCTCTACTCCCCTTCTCCACAGTACCTCAAACTCACTATATCGGGGATCTTATAGTCAGCAACGAATTTGTCCATTGCCTCATCAGATTCGACTAACTTCTTAAACCTACCCATCCTAAAGAGCTAACAAGGGGCTTAGGGAAAATGATGGAGAGAGAAAGAAGAATAAGAGAACAAGGAACTCAGGCGAAAAAGTATGAACCAGAGAGAGAAGAAAACTTACAGAAATGAGGAAATGCTCCTCGGACAGGCCTTTTATGTTGAAAGGAGGCGTAAGGACGATTGGAGACTTGATCGAGTTCAGCGTATGTGCGCAAGGGCTCTTAAATGCAAAAGTGAAGGGTCAAATCAGTTCGATTGGGTATATATACCCCCAATTAAAAGTAACCGCACAGGCTTTCTCGCCCAATGAGTCAGAAGCATCCCTACCGTCCATTCATCATCACACTGTTGAACGTGGAGGACACAAAGTCGCCAAAATTTAATAAAGGCGTGCCCCAAATACTGAAATGCCAGGAACGTCCCCTGGGCAGTTGAAAGGATTTTGACACTAATAGAAAGACAAGGTTTGCCAGGCCAGGGCAAGGACCCGAGAACATCAAAATCCTCCTCCCCGCCCGAGGAGCTGGGCAGCAGAATTTTGAGGGGCTATTGTGGGGCCCAAAGATTTGGCTACCTCGGCCCACTCCATATCGGGTCCAAGGCCCATGCCGAGGAGAGTATAGAATTTGAGGATAAGTGGGAGATGCCCAAGTCATCAAGGAACTTCGCCGAGGATGACCACGTCCTCGGCAGGCCGACATTGAAGAAAGGAAGCTGTCATCCATCCATTAAATGTACACAACCAACACTCTGGCCGCATTAATGGTGAATTGACCAGCGAACAGTGATGCCTTGGTTACTTCAACTAACAGAAAGCCTGCAAAGGCGGCTGATGGGACAAGCCCTTAGACACAGGTTCAGATGACCAACAAGTGGACGGCAGAGATCAACTAAATGAGACAATATAATAAAGTGAACCCCCAAGGGTTAGGGGGTCCTTCGGTTGGGAGGCTAAGGGGTTTTTCAGGGTGTTCAAGGACAACCATTGTACTCATTAGTTCTAAGGGAAGAGCTCCTCGGACTGGGCCGAGGACGAACTTTCCCTTAGAACACTTAGCCAAATCTTAGTTATTGATCCTGTAAACTCATGTCGACTGTTGTATCTTTCGCTAATGCCTAGTCCTTCTACCAACTCTCTACAAATTTATTGTACGGGGTCACTTAGGCTCGGGTTAACTCATCCCCAAGAGGGAGGTTCTCGAACCGAGTCCCTACATATATATATATATATATATATATATATATATTCCTAGGAGCAGGGCCGGCTGAATGGTGGAGCAAGAGATGCGGTCGCCTAAGGCCCCAAATTTTTTAAAAAAAGGCCCCCAAATTTTAACAAATACGGTTATTTATAATCAATAAATAAAATAATCTATTTTTACCAAATGAAAAAAAAAATAAAAAATAGAGAAAAATGCAATGTCCACAATATTTTTCGCAAGACTTAACAGACCTACAAACCTAGAACAAAACGAAATTGCAAAACTTAACTAATAAGAAAATTCAACTTGGCCAGATCTCATATATCCAATCAATCAACCATTTTAATTGCATGCATGAAACAACAATCAAAACTCAAAAAGCCCTAACTGATCAGTTCTCATCATATAGAAAAAGATCCAAAATTTAGGAAAAAAATGGATGAAATTGAATCAAAACAAGAAATGAGAGTGGATTTAGATCTAGATATTGATCCTGGAGAACCTAATGAGTGCATTCTCAACTTAAGATTTTAGTTAAAAAAATGTTTGTAACAAACCCTGCAAAAAAAGGATAAAATACTATTTTGGTCACTAAACTTTGCCAAAAGTTTTTTTTTTCTTCCCCAAATTTTAAGAAATTCATTTTTCGTCCATAAATTATAAAAAAGTTCATCTTTAATCTCTAAACTAGTGAAAATGTTTTATTTATGTCCTTAAATTTTATTAAAATTTTGTTTTTCATCCCTAAATTATTGAAAAAAGTTCTTTTTTCATCCCCATTTTTGTCTGTTAATTATTGAAAAAATTCTTTATAAAGTTTAGGGATGAGAAAAGTTTATTGAAAAAATTCTTTTTAAAATTTAAGTACGAAAAACAAATTTTTGGCAAATCTTAGAACTAAAATAATATTTTACCCAAAAGGAAAGACCCATTGATTATTTTAAACTTTAAAGTAAGGGTGTAAAATAACCGACCAACTGATTGTACCGATTGAAATTTTAGAGTTTCGGTTGATTTTCTATGACTTCGGTTCAGTTTTTGGTTTGAGATATATAATTTTTTCGGTTTTCGGTTTGGTGGCGGTATTAGATTTTTGACCGAACCGAACTGAACCGATATATATATATATATATATATATATATATATAATTAAAGCAGGACAGGGGCTGTAGCTTGGTTGTGCTTGTATCGCGTGGTTGGGCCGGCCAGGAGTTCTCTTGTTTAAACCATTGCTTATAACCGCTTTTAAGGTTTTTAAAACCCTAGTTATATACCAGCCGCATCTTATTCTTTTCTCTTCAGCCGTCGCCCCTTTTTTTTTTCACCGTTTATTCTCTCTCACACTCTTAAAGCTTTCGTCTCCCATCGTATTCCTTCCCCACACTCCTTAAAAAAAAAAAAAAAAAAAAAAAAAAAAACTCATTTTCTCCGTCACCCCCAAAAATCTCACTGCAAATTCCCCAGAAAAACTTTCCCTGCAAAAATCAAGAGCAGAGGAGCAAAAACCAGAAAATCAAGAGCAGAGGAGCAAAAACCAGAATCAAGAGCAGGGGAACAAAAACCAGAAAATCCAGCCAACTCAAGGGTAAATCCAAAATCCCTCTTCATTTCTCTTTTCTTTTTTGGTTCCTGTTTCTTAAATTACATCACAAATCAACCGCTTTGTTTAAGGAATTTCGATAGGCATGAGGCTGCTGTTTGGCACTTCGGCTAAGTGGGTCGGATCAGTCCGACCCGTAAAAAATTGAACCATTACTCAATCGGCCCCCTCAGTTCTTAGACCCCACCCACTAAGCTCTTATCTTAATTCGAAATGTTCCTTTTGATTTTTGGGTGAGTTGTGTACAACAGAATACAACGAATAGATCATACTTTCAACTTTGTACTTTCTAGTTACCAGAAAATAATTTCTTCCTAAAATATTATATATATTTAATTTTCTTCCTCTATTCGTCTGAAATCCTTCCATCCAAGACCAAACAGTTTCTCATCTCTGTGTTTGTTGATCATTCATTTTCCTCTCTGTGTAACCCAGGAAATTAAAGGAAGAAAAGCAATGTTTACAACTAATGAAGTACTGCCTGAAGATTTGGTTATACAAATTCTGCTATGGTTGCCGGTGGTGTCTTTATTGCGATTCAAGTGTGTCTGTAAATCATGGTATGCTCTCATTAATGGCCAAAACTTCATCAATAAGCACCTTCTCCACAACCAGACCACCTCTAACAAGAACAGGAACGCACGTTTCCTCCTTATCCAACGCCAAAAATCTTCCAATGATCATGTTTTCTCCAAGCTTCAATATGAATCTCTTGAAATATTGTCAACACAAGCTGTTCCTTCACCGTATTTTGGTATTCCTAAGCATATAGAAATTAACATAGTGAGCTCAATTAATGGTCTCGTTTGTCTGGATCTTCACGCTGGAAACACAGATATTGTTCTATGGAATCCAGCAACAAATGAAACAAAAGTTGTTCCCAAGTCCGGTATATCCTACCCCCAAGGTAGAGCCTTAAGTAGAGATATTGGGTTTGGTTTCGACTTCAAAACTAATGACTACAAGGTGGTCAACCTGTTAGAAATCTTTGACCCAGATCCTGAATTGTATTGCTATGATTTTAATTATTTTTATGCAGCTGAGGTATATTGCTTAAGTACTGGTTCATGGAGAACAGTTAGTACTTCTGCGCCCGGTTATTTTATAGACTGTAGTTATTACAGGACATACACGAAAGGGATGTTTTCTTGGAGTGCAAGTATTGGTGATGATCCTGATTTCTTTCCAGGCATTTTATCATTTGATATGAGCAATGAGGTATTCCTAACAACAGCATTACCAGATGGTGATTTGGAGGATCCCAATGGTACTTGGAGAATTTTTTTTGTGTTTAATGAATTGGTTTCTCTAGTTACTTTTGGTAAAGATAGAGAACGATTGGAGAATTGTTTTTATATTTGGTCACTGCTTGAATTTGGTGTAAAGGAGTCTTGGACTAAGCTATTCACTATTGGATCTCTTATGGGAATTGAAAAGCCACTAGGATTTTGGAAGAATGAAAGCTTGTTTTTGAGAAATAATGAGGGGCAATTGCTCTTGTATGATCCCTCGGCCCAAAAAATTACTAATCTTCAAGTTGATGGACGACCGATGCAGATGATTACTTATGTTGAGAGCCTAATTTCTCTCAAATGAGGAAATGATCTTGAGGAACAAGGCAATTCATAAAAATGATTCAATACTCAGCTATATCTCAGCAATAAGTGTTTGCAAGCAATATCATGATTGTTTACTATATTTTTCTAATAAAGTGTTAATGTTTTCAAGTGATGTCTTTTTTTTTTTTTTTTTTTTGGGAAGTGATGTGTTTTTCGACTGGTATTTTATATCCTTATTTTTATTGAAATAATCAACAGCCATAAGCAAAGGGAAAATAATTTTATGATTAACATAGCATACATGAAAAAAGAGAGTTCTTGACAGAATTTTTTCTAATACAGTACTTTTCCAATTTATACTGCCTCATCTCTCCAAAAAAACAATGTAATTATTCTACGTCATCGCACAAATCATGATCCAGCAACCAAATCAAGGTATTTCTTTTTAACCTCCTATCCTTGTATGTCTCTAGTATTTTATAGTCTATCAAAATCAAGAAATATTTAGCATCAAAATCACTTTTAAAAGAGGGAAAAAGGAAAGAAAAGAAAAGGAATTTGCACTTGAATCATTAATTAGTCTATTAAAAAAAAATCAAATAGGTGGCAAGCAAAACCACCAAAATGCACAAGTTCAAAACACCTAAACACGCCATTTGAAAGCACAACCAAGAACAAAGGGGAAATAAAGTGATAAAAGAGGAAAATGTTAATGGTTTTGAGGAAGTGTTTGTATCAAATTATAAAATAAAATAAAAAATAGAAAGCTACGTCGTATGCCAAGAGTTGAATATGAGGAATATGCGTGCTTTATTTAAGCAGCATTCTTCTCATATGCTTGTTCTTTTCATAAGATATCATATTATTATTTGTAATTTATTCATAATATAAATCGTTCCTTTTGAAGAAAAGTTGTATATAAATTTCAACAATAAAAGATTGGTGAATCTAATTTTTATAAACTTATAAAAGAAATCATTTTATCTAAGTAGTTCAAATAATATAATTTCCACTATGATTTATTTATTAATTATTAAAATAGTTTTGTAAAGTTACAAACAATTTAGTCATAGACTCTTAGAATTTATTATATGAAAATGAATAATTTAATTAATTAACTCGTGAACAAATTTAAGCATGTTCAACTATAAAATAAGTCAAGCTTCAATACGCAATCTACTTTGTTGATGATCTCGATCTCATCTAAACTCGTGTTTGAAATAAGATGAAGTGAATAATCCTAAATTTATAATACTTGGCAGGTTAACAACCTAACAAATTTTGATTGATGGAATATAATACTTGTTATCTATCATTTTTTTTTTTTTTTTGCCTTTTGTGTTAGTCTTTTTATTGTTATAAATTTAGCCAAACTAGTTAACTTTTTGAAAATAAGCTAATTTTTAATTTTTTGTTACAGGTTTAGCATAAAAGCTATTAATGCTGCCTTTGTTTCAAAGTAAAATATTTTCAAATATTTTAAAGTAAAATATTTTACTAAAAATATTTTTATTTTACGGTATTTGATTGTCTATGTGAAAATGGAAAAAAAAAAAAATGTAAAATGAAACAAATTTCTTAATCTCACAACCCATCAAATCCAAAGAACCACCACTAGATCAGTAAAAACCAACCCACCACCAATACATGAATCACTGGGGAATAGGTACGCTTTAATTACTTTCCATTTGTAAACAAATTTACCAAAACATTAGGCATAATAAAGATGACATAATAACCACTAGTAATTAGTCAGTTATCGACTTGGTACTTCCTCAAATTTTAAAATTAAGTGCACCGTCTCACACTTCTTCATTGTCACTTGCAAATGGTCTACAATTGCTTCTCAGTTGCCAGGAAGAACAAATAATGAGATAAAAAAACCACTGGCACACCAACCTCAAAAAATTCTTGAAACAGAACTCAATAGCACAAGAAGAAAACCACCCAAACCACCACCGTAGTGGCTTGAACCCAACACCTGACCACTTATATCCTCCTATTGGAGAGGAAAAAAAATGAAAAAGATGGCCAACCACCCACTGCAACCCATAACAGAGTCACAACCAGAATTCATATCAGCTACCCACCAAAACCCACAACTCAGCCACCACCAAGACTCACAAAACATCCCAGCCATCCACCACAACCCATAAACCCAGCCACCCATGACCCATAAACCATCCAAAAACCCAAATCGGTAAAGCCACGCAGCAATAAAGGGAAACAAAAAAAATAAAATAAAAAGGCCCAGAACTAAGATTAAAAGAATGAATCAACGACGGTGGAGGTGGCCAAGAAATAGTAGGGCCGATGGAGGATAACGGAAAGAAAAAAAGAAAAAAACTTAGGGAGGTGAATCAGTGGGTGGTGCTGATGGCGGTGGTGATGAGTGGCGCCGATGAGTGGATCGGTGGTCGGTGAATGGATCGGTGGAGGTCTGGTTTGTGGAAGGGAAACTTTGATATTGAGAAAGCACAGTGTCAAGAGAGCAGGGAGAGATGACCGAGTGAATTTTGTAAAATATTTTACACTTGTTTTTAAGTGTAAAATATTTTACAGGTGGTTGGCCTGATTTTTCACTTTATCTGGAAAATATTTTACAGTGTACCATATTTTACATCAAAATAAACACTGTAAAATGGGTAAAATATTTTCTTGACAATATTTTATTTCAAAATAAATAGAGTGTAATTGAAAACTATATATTTGATCTCATATTTAGTAAATAAGCTACTAAAAAATTGCAAGGTACCAAAAAGACCTTTAGTGTTGGTTTGGTTTCCACGTTTACTGTGTTTCAACGTTTGTGTTTTGGGCATGGAACCTACACTACAGTTGCACGCAGTAAACGCATCCTTCTTTTTCCTTTTATATATATATATATATATATATATAGCCGTTAACGTTTACTTTTCTTATGAATAATGCACCCGTGCACTGTTCACGAGTCCCACAAATTACATTTTTTAGCAACTTTTTCATTAAAAATGGGTCCCGCGATACTATTCACACATTTAAAAATTATTTTGCTACAGTATTTTTAGTTTTTAGTTTTCAGTTTTAGCAACAATAAGTTGTATCCAAACGAAATAATTTAAAAAATGGAAAAAACATTTTTTTCCCTTTATGTTTGGAATAGTACATAATTTCTCCCATGATCTTTGAAGCCAAGCAATGTCCTTTACTGTTTTGGAAATGAGAAAAACCCCACTCTGTTACTCTCTTTTTTAAACTTACCAAAATATTTTATTTTCTAGAATATTCCTTCGTGAAATTTCTATAATATGCCAACTAATAGTAAAACTCCAAAATACCCTCATAACCAAACGTGAGAAAACACAATCTGCTAACTAAACTTATATACATGATTTTGCAAAAATGATATTAATTGGGAATCAAAAAATCCAATCCTACACGTAATTTTTTTTTCTAATTTTAAAAAATCATATTAATGTGCTGCTTTAAAAAAAATGGCAAGACCCACAACAGCAATGCACAACCGCAATTAATTACCGGTCACTCCACGCTCAGGTGCTGCTCCTCTTCTCTCCTCTTTTTATCATTTTATTTGAAAATAAAAAGAACAACACTGTTATTCATCTATCCAAACAACACCGTAATTCCACTCTTAGTTGCATCAGCCCCCAAAAGCAGCTTAAAAACAACACTAGTGTGAGTTGCCTCATTTAAAAATTAAAATCCCAATCTCTTTGGAGAAGTTTAGGATCACAAATGTTTTTCACACTTTTTTGCCACAACTATGGTATGGCAGAGTATAATTGGTAAAAAAAAAAATTGTGAGTCTATGTGCAAGTGATGATTAACAACTTACAATCTACCATGTTAAAGCTGTGACAAAAAAATTATAAAATAATTTGTGGTCCTAAATTTACTAAATTTCTTTGGAGAAGTTAATCACCCATGAACACGTGGTCATGAGATTCTATAACATCATCTTGCCATAACAGCACCTATTGCATCTAGGATAACTATACCCAAGAACATTATTAATAATAATAATTATTATCATTCTTATTATTATTATTATTATTCTTCAAAATTACGTGTGCAATTGTGTTTACTAGGGTTTGTTTATGGAAGTATTTTTGGGATTTTGTTATTAGTTAGGCTTTTTATACATTGCACAAAGGAATATTCTTAAAATGAAAAGATTCTAGTAAGTTTAATGGAGGGTAATAAAATGGGAGTAATTGCTCATTTCTAAAATATAGGAGAGGATATTATTTGGTTTCAAAATTATGAGAAAATTTGTGAATTACCTCTCAAACATAAAGAGGGGACAAATGTATTTTTTTTCCTTTAAAAAAATATGAGATGCATTACTAGATTAATATGGTAGAGTAGTTGGGACAATGTTGTTTTCAATACTCCCAAAATAAAGAAGGCTAGTCACTAACTTTATTGATCCCACTCTTATTTTTTGTGAGAATTAAGGAGTGACCCTTTTTCTTCGGATTGTTAAAAAAAACCATATAGGATGAACTAATCAACTAGATTGGACCAAAAATCAAGCTTGGTTTGATTTTCTTATGGATTCGGTATGATTGGTCCTCAGTTTTAAAATTCTTGTGTTTCTGTCCTGGTTCCCAATTTGCAAAAAAATAGAATGGAGTAGTCTGAGCAGGCTAAACCTATAAGTGTGTATATATATATATATATATATATATATTTTTTTTTTGTATTTGATTTATATTTTTAAAAAGCATAATAACCATATTTTTATCTTCTTAAAAAAATTAATAAAATGCTAAGATTAAAATCATTGTAATAAATGATTATTACCATAGAATAATACCATATCAATTCTAACTAGGATGTGTAAAAGTTAAAATATTAATAGTGAAAGTAAATTTTGTTCAAAAGATTGTTAATGGCTAATTGGTGACAATATGCACGTTCCTTTGAATTGAGGTGTCTTGTTAAATCAAAATATGACCAAGTTTAGTAATTTATTTCATGGGCATTTCAAATCAGAATGGGGTGCAAGCTAATTCTTTAATCATATGCGCATTTTACATTATGTTAAAATCAATAGGATCCATTTGTTAATAGATTTTGACACTTTGTAATTGGTGATCATGGATGAGTTGCTAGTACTTTTCTTAATTGAATGGTTGTTTCGATGTGCAAGTTACATTAATACTAAAAATAGAAGTTAGAATTTTTTTTTTTTTTTTTTTTGAGGTGAATAGAAGTTAGAATTTGTTTAAGAAGTAATGCCATTGTCAATAAACAATGTTGACATCAATCATATTATGTTCTTGCTTGGCATGATGTATATATATTATATTTATATAAGTCATCGATCATGATGTACTACTTCAAAACTAGATTTTCAATTGGCTCACATGCCAATATGCCATGAAATATTTTTCATTTTATTTAATTAATTAATTTACAATACTTTTGTTACGTAGTACGTACAGCCGCCTAGAAAAGAAAAGAATAAGAAAATTCCAAGTCACGTTCTTTCTAGTCTAAAATTTACAAACAATTAGTTCAAGACAACCAAATTCAACATAATACAAGAATTTTTATACATTAACATTTTTTTCCCTGGTTTGTTCCTTTTAATTTCAACAATCTCACATACCGAATCCTGATCAAGTTCTCAGTAGACTGGAAAATGTTGATATTGCCAAATTATTGCTAGAGCATCCTTGATTGGGTCAATTATTGCTATAGTCAAAGGGAAAATTTCTCTGCCAATTGGTAAAAACTTTGAAGTCCCCTTTATTGTCGAGTTTTTCAAATAACTTGAGATATATGAATAAGGTAAAAACTAGAGCCGATCGACACATGAAAAGACACGAAACTGATATGGATTTTTAGTGGGGGAGGAAAAAAAAAAAAAAAAAACCAAAATTAACCGCTAATTAATAATTTCATTCATATATAAAAGAGACATTACACTGATAAAATTGAAAAAGATAAAAAAAAAAAAAAGAGAGAGACATTACAAGTAGGATCCCTCATATAGGAGATATTTATTCTTATACTTAGTCTCACTCTTTCCAGTTGACACTAAGTGTCACACCCCGAACCCAAAAGGGTTCAAGGCATGAAAAAGACATCTCAAAGAACCTGTAGATTTTCCTTTTTGACAATCCAATCCACATAAATCATATCAAGAACCAACATTGAGAATTATCATAATAATTTCATTGAATAAACTCTCAAAGTAAGTCAGAGCTCTAAGCAATAATTACAAGGACCATTGGCCACAAAAGAATAGAGGTCTGAATAATTAATTACATATCACGACTTGTCCTATCAGTGGAAATAACATCACAACCACTTTAATATACAAAAGAATAAGTCAAGCCTATTCTAAGATTTATACCATCTAATATACCCATTACAAAAGTTCAGCCTCCATCAGTAGTTAGTCTAACTACTATTAGCCACCCAAAAAGCTGTCTCAAAATACTGTTGCCTACTCTGAAAAGATTATAAAGTAATGGAATGAGACAGAGCCCAGTAAGTAGCATATTTAATGGGGGTGGGGGAAATGCAAGTTTCATCTTCAATAATAATAGTATGACAAGAATTATTTAATAATGAAACACAAAGTTTCTCAAAGTAAAATATCTTGAAACTATACATTATAATCTGTGAACATCAACAATGTAATTTCCAAAGTCATAATATCTAACATAAGATAAATTATCCCAAATCTACCATACTACCACATAAACTGGTCAGGGGATCCACCCATTCACAACTGGCATGATATTGTCCTCTCTGGTATGCAGACTCTTGGCCCCATGGACAGCAGCCTCACCCATACCCTCAAGGTTTTTCTCTCCTCCCATGGGCAGCAGGGAGAGCGCGTCAAATAGGACCTCTCTTGCATGTGGTCTCTTGGCCCCATGGACAGCAGCCTCACCCACACACAATCAAGGAACCTCTTCCCCCCATGGACAGCAGGGAAGAACGCGTCATCCAAAGTAAAAGGGCACTGACCTTGATTTGATTTCGTTGTCACAAAGACTACGGAAACCAAATCGGGTGATCACCGGGAAATCACACATGGCATGGTGTTAAAACAACATAACTCACAGATTACATTATTTTGAAACACATAGTTCATATCCAAATAGTTTCAGAAAACCTTAAATAATCTAACTTCTACAAAGTCTGTAAGGTTTTCAACTTCATTCTTATCAATAAGATTTTCTATCAATCTTCCAAGTACTAAGACAAGATAAGCATCTTAAATATTCCAATACACCATAAAATCCAAGATTGTCTTATCAAGATTAAATAAAAGATGCTTATTTATCCATAACACAAAATCATGCATTTCCCCAAATGCAATACCAAATATGATGCTCTTTTCATATATAATAATACATAATAGGGTCACAACACAATGCTTTTATGAAAACATATATCCATATATAATTTTCCAAAATGTATTTGACCCAAAAATAACATTTACAAAACATGGTTATTTTCCAAAATCCCATTAAAAGCTACTTACCTCGCAACCGCAAAATCCTAATTCTCCAAGCTCCAAGGAGATTAGCTAGAACCTAACAATATCAAGTAAACCTATCACAATAAGTACAAAACTTGAAATTGCATCTAACCACAATTTAGGAATTTGCCAAATACTCACTTAATTAGGCAAGCCTAGTATTTAACCCCATCAATAATAATATATTTCACTTCCCTAGTTTCTCAACAAATTGATTCACAAGGTATAAACTCCAATTTATAGAGTTAACCCATTTAATACAATCTCCAATATTATGGCTAGCTTCCATAAATTTTGCATTACATTACCAAGAGACCCATGAAAGCAAAAATCAACATATCCTCCAAGACAAGAATTTAGAACTTCAACTAACTCCAAATAAACCCAATGGCAATGGAAAAATTAAATTCACAAGCCATCACATGTTATAGCTTAAAACCCCCAAATTTTCCCACCATACATAAACCTTAATTAGCCATCAATAGCACAAAATATATATCCACTCATCAAATAATTCCACCAATACCAAACCCATACATAGAAACACATAAATATCACTACCAATCTCATAAGTCATATGGGTATCATCATTAATGCTTAGATAAAAAAATAACCTCAAGAAAAATGCAAAACCCACAAAAAAAGATGAGAAATTTTTACCTCAAATAAAATGATGAAGATGCTTTGAGGTTCCTAAGTATTTTTCCGGTGATCTTGCCGGAAAAATGATGGTGAAATAGTGTGGTTTGGAGTGGAGGCCGGCAGGTGAGGTGGAGCTGTGTATGCGTTTCAGTGAGGAGAAAAGAGAGAAATGAAAGAAGGAAAAGAAGGAGTGAGCCGGCCAAATGAGATAAGAGGGAGTGGGTAGTAGTGGGGTTAGGTGGGCTTGGCACGTGGGAACCCAAAAATCTGCTTTTGACCCCCTTTTTTTTTTTTTTTTTTAAAAGCTGATGGGATGTTACACTAAGGCCGAGGGTAGTCAATTGGATTAATACACCCTTTCTGAACCACTAGGCAATCCATCGGCACGTTGGTTATTTTGTTGAAGCAAAGATATATTTGGAACAATTGGAGAGTTCCAGTTATGTTACTGTTGCATTGCACGGTGGGCCAAAATCCAGTTGATGCATGAATTGCGGTTCGAACGGCTCCGACAGTGGTTGGGTTACCACATAAAATGCCTACAAAAAGGGGTTTCGGGAAACTTAAGTTAGTTTTTATTCAGTAAAATATATAAATTATAAAAATGTTAGCAAGAATTAAATTATCTTTATACAATACAAAATATAAAGAACCTGCTGCTTGAAGTATGCTATACAAGTCAATAGAAGTCGCCACTCTAAGAGCTGTTACAAAATATGTCAACTGATATGAGTAAAATGGATCCACGCATGACCCATGTTTCCGATATTCACGCCCCCAAAAAGCTTCATTTTGACCGTACATGTTTGGCCAATATTGTATTAAATTATTCCTAACAGGATCAGGTGTCTGCCAAAATAATAAAAAATAACAAATAAGTAGAACTCCAGTATAATATTATTTGCCCTTTAACTAAAAATAAAAAGAAGCAGAAGATTACAATACCGAAGCATTATTAAATGGTGTACTTTGGGGGTATAGTCTGCAGTCATCAAGAGGTGGAAAATGATACCGTTGAGGCCATAGGCCATGCAGGGTGAAAGCAGGGAAAGTTGGTTTTGTACATGGATTCCCGCCGGTGTTGCAAACCGACTTTGCCCATTGGAAGACCACGGAATAGTAGTCATAAGGGAGAGGTAAGGGCTTTGGTGGTTGGGAAGTGGCTCTGACCACCATAGCTGCTAGGAACAAGAGAAGGAGATTCATTTTCATTTTTGATCGTGGAGAATGAGAATAAGACGGGTTTGGAGAATGAGAGTGAGAATGAGAATGAGGCAGGTAGGGGTTTATATAGAAGTTAAGATGCATATTTCGATTACCACTACATTCCATTTAATTGAGCTCTCTTGTTAAATCAAAATATGACCAAGTTTAGTCATTTATTTCATGGGCATTTCAAATCAGAATGAAGTGCAAGCTAAATCTTTAATTATATGGGCATTCTACATTTAGGTAAAATCAATAGGATTCATTTGTTAATGGATTTTGACTCTTTGTAATTGTTTCTTTCAAGTGCCTAGTGGTTGTTTCCATGCATGTGTGAATGGTATAAACTGAGGAAGTATACAGGAAGAAGTTAAGATATTTGATTGGGAGATGATAATTAAATGCTAAATGGTATCAACTCTTACAAATATAGCTAAACGTGTAGTCAGGAGCTTGCTAGCAGCTTCGTTTTATAAAAAACGAGAGCAATATGAAACTAAAGAACTAAAGAAAGTGATTGGCACACTTAAAAATGAATGTTTTTTGAAAACTTACAAGTAATGTATAAATTTTATAACAGTATTACTTAAAATTTTTGGGTATGATATTTTCTATTTGTTAGTGATTAAATTTTTGTCTTTCTTTTTAAAAAAAATTAATAAATAAAATTAGTAGATTGAAACATTTGAAATAAATGATTATGATCATAGTGAGTATAACATAATCAAGATGTAATATGTAGAAGAATATTATATAGATTTAACTTGGATGTGTAAGTTAAAATATAAATAGTGAAAGTAAAGTTTGTTTAAAAGATTGTTAATGGCTAATCGGTGACTATGCACATATCATTTAATTGGGCTTTCTTGTTAAATCGAAATATGACCAAGTTTAGTCATTTATTTCATGCGCATTTCAAATCAGAATGAAGTGAAAGCTAAATCACTACAAGAAAAACGGGCTACTGCGGCGGGCCAGAACCGCCGCTAAAGCCCAAAAAAGCGCCGCTAAAGGTCCTTTCGACCTATTGCGGCGAGTGCAATTGCGGCGGGCCCTCCCGTCGGTGTTCCAGTGCCGCTGTAGGTATATTGCGGCAGTCTCGAGAAGCGCCGCTATAGATACACCAATAGCGGCGGGTAAAGGTTTATTGCGGTGGGCATAAAACCGCCGCCATAGGTGTTCAAAATTCGTGGCATTGACTTTTAGCGGCGGTGTCATGCTCGCCGCTATTTGTGTCTGCCTTTAGCGGCGGACTTTTAGTGGTGGTATCATGCCCGCCGCTATTGTGTCTGCCTTTAGCGGCGGGCAAATGGCGCCGCTATAGACAATTAGTCAAAGCAAACTAATTGTATTTTTAGCGGCGGGTGGAAACGCTGCTATAGGTATTCATTTAAAACATAAAATGTGCACCTTTAGCGGCGCTTTTTGACCGCCGCTATAGGTATTTTTTTTTTTCCAGTGGGTTTTAAAACTGCTGTTTTCTAATAAATAAATGGTTCACAAACCTGTAATAATTTTAGCTCTACTAACATAATACCACAAATATAACTAATTAACAACACCACAAATGTCTTGAAACTAACGTAGTAATATTAACATAGAAATATATTATCAAATACATAACATAGTCTACAACCACCATCTTAAAATTAACAAAAAATAGATGTGGTCACTTGAATAAAACAACCGCTGAAATTAATCTAATACTATAATCAAAGTTCCAAAGTATTGAAAAATATCCTTCAACACTTGCAAAAAATGCGGTTGTTCTTCCATAGTTCTTTGTACACAAAAAAGTCGAAGAACTCCAAGATAAAACTTATAAGCTTTTTGGTTGATGAGATGCAGCTGATGATTTGGGGAGAGCTGGAGATTGTTCGATCAGAGGAGCATCCTACATACAAAGTATGATTACTTAATAAGTGCGTATAAATGAAAAAAAAATGACAAGAAAATATTACCAAGGTAAAAAAGGGGGAACAAGTTAAATGAAGACATGTTTCTTGATCTTTTAGGTTGACCATTATAGTTTGTCTTGATCTTTTATGGGAGAACCACCTCTCTTGGCAGCTTCCTAGTTTTGAAAATTTGAAATTACAAAGCAAAGGCACAACAAGACAACTGATGGGATCAAATCAAAATGATTGGTGTTGGGAGGTCCCTTGATATAGAATTCAAAGGATGCAAATGTGTCACCACATAATTCCATAAACATCTATTAATAACATGGTGCTTCTAGAAATCTTTTTCCTTCACCCTTTATCAATGTTACAGATTAATAAATTTATACCGTCACAATTCACAAGTAAATACTAATTATTAAATCAATAAATATCTTTCCAGCTAATGTAATTACTAAATATGTAATTATCTTTCCAGCAAATTACCACAAGTAAATATTAATTAGCAACCATACATTTAACATTCCTTTCCTACTCCATATAAATTGACACTCAAGTCATTTATCATACCTGATTGCATTGTGTAGAAAATTGTTGTATTTGTTGAAACATGCGAGCCATTCTTTGCTCCATTCTTTGCTCCATTTCTTCGAATTGACTAACTTTTTCCTTCATTTCGTCATAACCTACTAGTTTCTCCTCCATAGTAGCCAAGGAAGCCTTCAATTGTGCAACTTCATTGTCCCTTACTTGACTTGATTGTATTTCATTGTCCATGAGAGCAGTCTTGCTACTTTGACCACTTGGGGTTGGACCAAATCCTACCCCACGAATGCGACCTTTGCGCTCCTTACCCATCACTTTGGCAAACACGTCATCTGTTGACCATGCAATACTACCACTTGTGTCAGATGACTGCAATTGATTCTTAGGGTCAACCAACAATTCCTTCATTTTTTCCTGATATTTGAGTTTGAACAAAATAAAAAAAAGTTAGAAATCATATAGTTAAAATGACCCCACAACATATATATACATATATATAGGATAGGACAAGCAAGCACCGATAAAACCCAAAACGATGCAAAAATTATGCACACAAAGCTAGTGTCCCCCTCACCACAACCAAAGGCACCAATGCCAAAATTGTTGGTGCTACTTTGCCACAACAACCATTAACCCTAAAGAGAAAATTGAGATTCTACAAGCAACTCACCATATGAACCTCTCCAAAAAAAAGAGAAAAGGAAGTCATATACATCCACTAGGTATGCTATAATATAACAAAGGAACTAAACATAAAGGCCTCAACTCAGTAAGAATAACATTTCTACAATAAAATAGAGTTTGCTATGTAATCCAACAATCAAATGACCCCACAATAAAAAGAAATGCGTATTGGCTAACATCAAATTGAAATATATCAATTTAAAAATTAAAAGAATTATTCATAACAATTATCATTGATTCAAAATAGTTACACAAGTGTTCAAACAATCACATGGGATTTCATCTTATGCTTGGTTTTTGTCAAAAAAGACATGGTTATACAATATTTTGCAAGACCTAAGGCTTGAATTATTTGAACAAAGCTCATCTTTGAGACAACTTTGTAGGGAAAAACTATAATATTGTTTCTTGAATTCCTATTTTGTTTACCCCCAACTACAATGCAGAAATTACTTACCATTTTTTCTTTCATTACATGATTAACTGCAGAACCATCTTTACGAGTATGTAGAATTTGAAATAATACTGCACGCTCTACAGGATGTCCATCTGTTTTTGACTACATTATGAACAGCATATTTATGTAGTGATGAATATTGGTTCCACATAAACTTAGGAGAAGTCAAAATCATTTAAAAAATAGTCATAATACTTATTACCTTTTTTGCAGCGTGCATAGCATAGCCACACAAACCACCAGTATGTATGTCATCCTATTTAGAACGACGGTCCTTATTCTTATCTGACTCTATCTACATTCAACAAAATTACATGTTTATATACAATATGCCTTAAGTATCTAAAGCCACTTTTAACTAAAGCCAAAATACTCAAAAATATCATTTGGTATAAAAAAATGAGAGGAACTGCATGCTAAAGCTAATAAGTTTTGGCTGAGCATCACTTATCATGGAGAGAAGAGACCCAAGTTTCCCATGCTATTTCATTTACAGGAGCATAGCATGTCTATACCTTCCATTTGGACTAGAAGCTTAATGATTGATATAACAGTACTGATTTAATGATGAATACTTTTGACAAATGAAAACTAAGCGCTTTACTCCAAGACTTCTACCAAATTAAACAAATATGAAATATGAAACACAACTTTGATCTCATATATACTAGTTTCACAAAAAGCCCACATAAAAGTTCTAGATAATCCTATCTGAAAGCAGTCCAATATGTATTCTCTCAATTTCTCAATAATTATTCTGTTTTTAGTATGATCCATGATGGAAAAGAGAGAGAAAACAAACATACCACTGCTTCATCAGAATACCAATGATCAACAAGTATATTCCAATCTTCTGGTACGCATTTCTTGGGTCCGTTGCTCTTCACCTGTGCTTTGTTTCTTGAATGCGGTATATAATACTTAGCCTTCAGCCTACACTTATGATCTCTCCAAGCCTTCCCAATTTTTTGTAAGGTAAATTTCTTTAGACCCTCATATGCCTTTGGATCATTAGGGACTTGATATTTTCGCTACAATCAAATAGTTGAGTTATCAAATTACAAATGTTTTCATGCTAAAATACTTATGTTAAAGCTAGTACAAAATGTCATAATTACAAGTATTATAACTTCTTAATACCTTTACAGTACGCCAACACTCTTCTTTAAGTTCTTTTGGCATGGCCTTCCAATCAAGGTATTTAATCGGGCACATGTGGGGTTTCCGTGCAATCGTACCCAAGAAACCAGTGAAAGTCCTCGCCCCCTCATCAACCGGCTGATGCATACTATTTAGTTGCAACTCAATTTCTTGGTCATCAGGAAGATCCCAAATTTCCAAGTATTTGTTTGGCCCGCGAGTGGCACGTATAGCTGGTTGCATATCTGATCCTAAAATGAGAAAATATCCAATGTCAAACAACAAAACATGCAAAGTTAAGGATGAATTTAATATTATATTAAACAAGTGGTCATTATTTGCTAACGAATATAAAATATTAGAAACATGCTAATAAACTAATATACTTCAAGAAACAAACAAATAAATTTTGGGACATGGACTGCCCCACCATGTCCATTTAGGTTCGTAGAGAGTAATGTTAGTAAAATAGTGATCCACATGGACATGGACATAGATATGGACTGCCCCACCAGCCCATAATATCATTTTGGGACATGCATAAACATTAGACATAAGTAAGGAATTTGAGAAGATAAAAACCAAAATAAGGACAATTTATAAGGCTCTTAAAAGCCCAGTCTTGATTTATTTTATCAAGGCCAGCATTGGGTTTCAATACTAATGGAGTCTTTGTCATAGCCTTGATCAACGCCCGACCAAAACCACAGAACCCACGTCTATTGAATACATGTACAGTGTATGGAAAAAAAAAACACCTTTTTTTTTCGTCCACTTATGATTCATGATCATGTCTATTTATCAAAATTATCAATTTCCACAACATTATCAAAATTATCAATTTCGTCCACTTCTTAGCATGGGTGGAATATTATAAATAAATAACCTTCAAATATTTGTGGTTTAGTCTTAACATTGATTCAAGCTGGCAAAGAAACAGGTAAATGAAAATATTGCTTCAAAGTTCATAAACAACTACAATTTACCTAAACTTAGAAGGCAATGCAATAAAGAAATGAACAATAAGACAAATCGCATAACCAACACCGAAGTGCCATACCTTGAGTAAATCTACCCATACCTTCTGTATGAACGGTAAACTTTTGAGTAAAAAGCCCATACCTTGTGTAGAAACTTCATGCATTTCTTGGTCCCCCCCTTCATCCACATCTTGTGAAGAAGCTCTTTCCAATGTTATACTCTTGGAACGTGTGCGCAGATTTTCCTTTCGCCTTGCCATTTCAACTGTCAAAGTCTAAAATAAACAAGTATATAAGCACAATGACAAGTAATTGTACAAGTAATAGTACAAGCAATTGCAAATACAACAACTTCAACTACTTTCAACACTAAAACAACACAAATTATTATATAGTTATACAATTCAATATTAGAAGTTAACAAGTACAATGTTGTAGGCTTAAGTCAAAATAACAAGTTTTGGAATTTAAAAAAACAATAATAATAATTTCAAGCCCCAATTAAAAAACATCTAATAAAATTACTATAAAGTTCATCATAATAGCAAAAATAATATATACTTAATCAAAAGTTAGTATTTGTCACTTTAACATTCATCCATTCTATGAAGTTCAATGTAAATTGTTACAAAACAACTCAGTTAAGTGTTAAAAAGACTTTTTTTTTTCTTTTCCTTTTTTCCCTATTCAGCAATAATGAATTTCATTAAAGAATGTGCAAGAAGGGGCACAACCTAGTCATCATCACTAGACTCATCATCATCGGACCCATCATCATTGGACTCATCGTCATTAGACTTGTAAACATCATCACTAAGCTCTTCATCATTGATAAAGTCTTGTTCAAGCAATTCATCCTCACTAATCAATGGTGTATCATAAATGGTTCCTTCTTCATCAACTCGAGCCCAAGCATGGTTGTCATTTACATCATCACATGCATCATCAGTAGTTACATTATAAGGGACATTTTCCATATATGTATCCACTTCATCATCATCATCATTATCATCTAAAGCTTGAATTCCAACATCAAACACCTCCCTAGGTTTTGTTCTGACCACTACCAGCCAATCTTTATGTCTCACATCCTCCACATAAAACACTTGCGAAGCTTGAGATGCTAATACATAAGGTTCGTCAATCAATTGATCACCTTTGTGTATCAATCTTGAAAAATTGACAAGGGAAAATCCAAACTCATCTTTTTTGCATCCTCTCCCACTAATAACATCAGCCCATTGACATTTGAATAATACATATCGATATTTGTCAGAGTAGTTCAACTCAATAATATCGATTAGTACACCATAATAAGTAGTACCGCCTTCCGTAACAACACAAACTCCACTATTTTGAGTTTTCCTAGTTGCCTCAAAATCTTTGGTGCGAAACTTCAAACCATTTATAACATAACGCTTGAACCGTTTTGCTTCATTATCTGGATATCGAGCAAGCCATCTAACTTTATCAGAGATTTCCTTTTTCTTAGAGACATCCATTGACATCACCTATTATAGAGAAAGACTTTTATTATAAGTATGCTATCTAAAGTGTTACAACCGAAAATAGTGCTATATATATATATATATGCTTTACTTACATATTCCCTAAACCAGTTGCAGAATTTCTCTGTGTGCTGCTTTTGAATAATATCATCAGTCACATGAGAAGGGAAACCAGCCTTGATCTCCGCTATATGTTCACTGTGTACACAAACTTGTTAGTATTAAGCTAGAGTATTGCATTGGAATGTCGTTAAAGGATACGCAAGGACATATCACTTACTCGCGAAATGGAGTGATTTCTTCACAATTGAATAGCACATAACGATGTGCTTGGATCCATGAATTTGAATCTAGTGTAATGCTCACTACTGCACCCATGGATTCCTCAACATTCCTTATAGGCCGATTAAATGCAGTTTCAACAGATTTAAAATAGCGTGAACAGAATGTTAAGCATTCCTCTGCTATATACCCTTTTGCAATGGAGCCTTCTGGATAAGTTTTATTATGCACATAAGACTTAAGCCTTGACAAGTACCTATTGAAAAACCCAAGATCAACAACGGGTAATTGGTAAGTAAAAAAAAAAAAAAAACAAAAAACAAAAAACAAATAGACCAAGTTCCTATATGTGTTACCTCTCTATGGGATACATCCAACGATAATGAACTGGGCCAGCAACTTTGGCTTCGCTAGCCAAATGCATGACTACATGTACCATCACTGTAAAGAAAGAAGGAGGGAATATCTTTTCCAACTCACACAATGTCACTGCAATTCTCTTCTCAAGAGCCCCAAGTTCCTCCACATTTAGTACTTTGGAACATATCTCCCTAAAGAAACAAGAGAAGTCAATTAAATGCCTACTCACTTCAGGGGGCAAAGATCCACGTATTGCTATTGGAAAAAGCTGCTGCATTAAGATGTGATTATCATGGCTCTTCATCCCACTAATCTTGTGTTCTTTGAGTTTAACGCAACGTGAGATGTTTGAAGAATATCCATCTGGCACTTTTACATCTTTCAAAACTTGCAGAAAACCATCCTTTTCACTAGCATTCATATGGTAGCAGGCATGTGGCATACATGTCTGATCATTCCCAACCTTTTTCAAGTGAAGTTCACTTCTTATACCCATATCCTTTAAGTCTTGGCGTGCCTTCAAGTTATCCTTTGTTTTACCATCCAAGTTCAACAATGTACCAATTATATTATCAACTACATTCTTCTCAATATGCATAACATCAAGATTGTGACGCAACACATGGTACTCCCAATAAGGCAAGGTGAAAAATATACTTCTCTTCTTCCACACAGTTAAGGCTTCCTCCCCTCTTTTTCTTTTACTGGTCAAATTAACTTTTTTCTTCCCAAACACATGATTGGCTACAACATTCGTTTGTAACATGATTTCCCCTCCGGATATCGTAATAGGAGCTGGTCTCATATCAACATTCCCATCAAATGAATTTTTTTGCTTGCGGAATCTATGATCACTATCCAAGAATCGCCTATGTCCAATGTAACTAAATTTCCTTCCATATCTTAACCAACGAGATTGCTTATCATAGTTACAAGAGGGACATGCAAGAGAACCTTTGGTACTCCAACCCGAGATATCAGCATATGCAGGAAAATCATTTATGGTCCACAATAATGCAGCATGCATTTGGAATGATTTTTTGGAAGACACATCAAACGTTTCTACTCCAACATCCCATAACTCCTTCAATTCTTCTACTAGAGGTTGTAAGAAAACATCAATATCGTTCCCGGGTGAGGTTGGACCAGGAATCAATAATGATAGCATAAAATAAGATCTTTTCATGCACATCCATGGAGGGAGATTGTATGGGATCAAAATGACAAGCCATGTACTATGAGTAGTACTCATATTTCCATACGGGTTGAATCCATCAGCTGCTAATCCAAGCCTCACATTACGAGGCTCGGATGAGAACTCTATGTACTTAGAGTCAAATGACTTCCAAACTTCAGAATCAGCAGGATGTCTCATTAACCCGTCATTCACAAGACCATTGGCATGCCACTTCATATGATTGGCTATTTCAGGTGACATAAATAGTCGTTGCAATCTTGGCTTTAAGGGGAACCAACGTAAAACCTTTGCAGCTTTCTTTTTTCTTTTCTTGGAGGAAGCATTAGTACTTTGTTGACTTTTAGACTCATTACTTTCCCATCTTGAAAGGTTACAATTTGGACAAGCTTCAAGGTTGGCATTCTCCTTCCAATATAAAACACAATCTTTAGGACAAGTATGAATCTTCTCATAACTCAAGCCCAAATCCTTAATAATCTTCTTAGCCTCATAATAATCTTTTGGCAACTTAGCATTTGAAGGAAGAAAATCAAGCAAAAATTCCAGCAACATGGTAAATGATTTGTTGGTCCAACCATTAAGACACTTCATGTGGTACAAATGCACAATGTCTGACAATTTGCTAAAATACTTACAACCTTCATAACAAGGTTGATTAGCATCTTCAAGCAATTTCATAAACTTAAGTGCATCTTCATTAGGACCTTCTGCAGGACCTTCTGTGGGTTGTTGCACACTAGGGACTTCTTCCATTGGCCCAGATGCCATATCTTGTATGGGAAACATGTCATGCAACATGTCACGAAGATCGGCATACTCTATTGGGTTTTCTTGGACATGACTACTAGGAATTTCAGTAGAAGTCTGCGCAGAGGATAATTCCCCATTAAAAATCCAAGGGTTATAACCCCTACAAATCCCTTTTGACACTAAGTGAGCTTGTACAACATCTATAGGCCACGAATTCGTATGCACGCATTTTTTACACGGACATGAAATTGTTCCATCCGGGTATGCATGGTTAGATGCGAAATTCAGAAACTATTGAACTCCATCTAAATATTCTTGTGACCTTCTATTGGTAATTTTCATCCAACTCTTATCCATTGCTATAAAGTGATTTGCAAGAAATACCTATAATGTGATTTCATGAAAACACAAACCAAGAGTTAACATACATTTCATTTACACAATTTCACTTTAATTTAAGAAACAAATCATCTTTAATCATTCACTTTTAGCTATGTTCCTAATCAAACAATGAATTTAAATGCATAGAGAAGTTATCAATACATTTGGTAACTATAACATCATTACTAGCAATATTCTTTAGGAATGGACATCTCTTTAAATATGCAATTCCATTTTAGCATTCCATATGTGTGAAAAAGATAGAGAGAATCCCTTAAAATGAATTAATCAAATAAAAACAACTCAACAACAATCATCCAATATTACACAAAACAGTCAACACTCCTAATATCAGCTAAAACCACCTTATTACTCCATGCAAGCCACCTGCTTGCCCCAATTCAACAACCCACCACAAACAGAGAGAGAGAGAGAGAGAGAGAGAGAGAGAGAGAGAGAGAGCCTTAAGTCTTTCACCAACTTCACTTACTTTGATCACACAAACTTATAGTGCCTTTTCTTTTTGCAATTTGCCAACAAGAAAAGAATATATGTAAACCTAAGTTAATTTTCAAACAAGACTCACTTCAAAGCAATTTAGCTGAAAGTGAATCACAAAGGAAGCATATCTAGAAACAACACACAAGTTTGTGCTACGAAGAATAAATTATTCATATTGATAAGCTAAGGTATCTTGATAGGAAAAATGAAATGGTTATATATAAGCTGAGTTATTAAAATTAGATATTACTTTAAAAAACACGTTATAAGCGTTTGGACCCATTCCAATTAGGATAGTTTCAAATTTAACCCACCAAATCAAAGCTATTGAATGGTATGTTTCACAAGGTTTTCAATTCAATCCCATTAGGATAGTTTCAACAATGTTCTTGAAGTGTTGGCCAAACAGGTTTGTATTGCAAATTATTTATTAGTTTAGTTGTGTATGAAAATAATTAAGGCCACCAAAGGTCCATATTAATGTAAATGGTGTGTGTGTGTGTGTGTGTGTTATTTCCTTAATGGATCCTCTACCTAAATTTAAAGAATAAATAGAATGATATGTCAAGAATATGTAGGACAAATGATTATGTATGAAGATGAAACATTGTGATACTACAATCTTTTTTAGACCCTTAGCAAATGCATCTTTTGAAGTAGAAGTTTCAAAACAAACTTGCAGGCAGCTTACCTCTTTTATTTCAAGGCCTGCTCAATATATTTAACCTGTACTTGCAAATGCATTATGGATCTAGGGTATATATCATTGTAGATTTGTTTTAAACATGATTAGAGCCACATTATGTTTACTCCCACATTTTTGGTATAGGGTATATTTTAAGAGAAGGTAAAATGTTTGGGGGTCTTCAGACCACTATAATTTGTTGTGTAAAGCAGAAAATGTCTGTGTAAGCATTCAGTTTTTAATCAGAAGTTAAAATATCAGTTGCTATTAGATGGAACTATAATGCCATGCTAACACGATGCATAAATGTAAATTTCAATTTTTGATTTTTTCAAATTTTCTTCTGATACCGTGGCCCAAGAATATACGTGAATCTAATAGGTTTGAACATGAAGCCAGTTCTTAGAGCAAATAGAAGCAAAAGAACAATTGGCTACTTACTTTCTACTGATCTTAAAGAAAAAGATTGAACTTGAGAAATAAACTTAATGTTTGGGTAATGAAGATAAAATGACATTTTGAACTTGTCTAATCAATACAGACACAGTAGATCATGATAAATGTTGTTTCTTGAAATCTGGTTTGAGATCAAAGTAAACAAATTTCTGTTGAATAGGTTCAATTTTCATAGAAGGAATGATATTAATTTGTCTGTATTCATGCATGATATGTGCTAATGATGGGTTTGTGGCTTGACCATTGAAAAGGCCTCTAATTGGGTTCTATATGTGCAATATGTAGCAGTCTTATTATATTATACTATAATATCTAGATTTTTTACCCTTTTGGGTTCCTTGTTATGTGGATTTTTTTTATAGTAATAGAAAATACATTGGGTTTGATCTCTTTAGTGCATTAATCCTATATTTAGTTGGACCCTTAGCAAATGCATCTTTTGAAGTAGAAGTTTCCATCAATACATTTTTTATGGAAATAAAAATGGAGACGTAACTGTCTATTACTTGTTTATGATAGTCCTAAAATGTAGTCACTCATTACACTAAACTGCTAAACCACTAAATTTCCTACAAAATAGAACCACTCTCCCACTAATCTATGTCTTCAAAACAACCCTATTTATTCAAAAGAGAAACCTAAATCCACTTTTCCATTTAAAAAAAAAAAACAACAACTCAATCCACTAAAACAGCTATCAAACCTAACCTTTTTTTTCTTATTTAAATCTCTTTTGCTGGATAGAAACCTCTTCTAAAATCTATTTCTTTATTCCTCACCTTCTTAGAAAGACAAAAGAAAAATACATTTAATTTCAATGATTCTATCCAAAAAAAAAAAAAAAAACCAAGTTAACCTAGATTAACGTTGAATTAGAGTTGAAACCAAAAAAAAAAAAAAAAAAAAACCCTTATTTCTATTTTTTTTTTAAAAACCTTTATCCTTATCCCATCATCCATGTATTTTTAATTTTTAATTTTTTAATGAGATTTTCCTATGTATAGATACTGAAATGGTTGGATCACATTGGCTTGTATGTACAGCATTTTTCTTTATGCATGTACTTTTTTTTAGTTTGATAAAGTTTATGACCTGTTCTAAAAAAAAAAAAAAAAAATTGGCATCCCCTTTATACACTCAGAGTTCCAACATACTATAAAAATGAAAAAAAGAATTTTGGGTTTGAAGGAAGGAAGGAATTCACGAAGGGATTTATAAGCTTTTTCACTATAAGTCATATCATGGTTTGGTCAGCTTCATATATACTCCACTCCATATATTTCAAACTCAAATTATTAGTAAAGAATAAAATATATAAGAATTCAAGCTTATTCAGCATTTAAAAAAAAAAAAAAAAAACCTAAATAAAGAAGAATGAAATATATTAAAAACCTATAAATTATGAATACAACTAATAGTAACAGCATTTTCAATGTATTTCAGAAAAAAAAAAAAAAACTAAGACCTATGCTTATCCCAATTCCCAAACCCTCCCCAATAGAAAACTAGTTTAAAGCTCAACTACATCAACCTTCATGATTAGGAAGCTAAAATTTGTAGCTTTTAGGGAAAAAACTCTACAATTCACTAATCATGCTTTATAAATCTACCACTTTAAAGCATTGTTTAACGCAATTTGTCAAACACTCAAAAGCCAAAAAAGCTAAACAGCTTCTCAGTTAAAACTCTATATTACAAACTACTAAAACTCTATAATTAAAACTCTCTTCCTAAAGTAATGCCAAACATGCATATAATTTTATCGATTTCATTTGATTGTCAAAATTTCTCAGTGGAATAGCTAGTTAAAAGTTCAACATTGCAGACAAATCATATAAAAAGAGGCTAACTTTTTAGAAAAACATTCCCAAAAAATTAGTGAATAGAAAAATCCAAAAAAACTAAAAGCATTGTGAATGATCCAAATGCACTATACCAATTGCAGCAAAACAAAAAACAAAAAGTTAAAAAGAGTAATCTTTTAAACAAGTAAATCCTAGACAAACTTCCACATGTTAGATGCATTTCAACCTGGCGGAACCTAAAATTTGCCAATCGAGGATCTCCAGCACCAACACATGTGCAATAGATGACATCAGCACTTTGAGAAATCTCCCTTTCAGTTGCCCGCTTCAGTGCTTTATAGACAGCATTCTTAAATCAAGCTGTAATTAAATCAGTAACATATATTACCTCCAAATAGTATAATTTAGAGCTGAGAAAAAGGGAAAACAAAAATCATTTAAGATAATATAACTCTCACAGATAACCAATATAAAAATATATATAATAAAATAAAAAAACAAAACACAAAAACAAAGAAACACAGCTATAATGAAGAGCTGCAAGACAGAAAATTTGGCATCCAAAAATGATACAAATCCAAATATAAACATGTTAAGCTGCAAATATGATGCACATAAAACATGTTTTCTGAAGATTTAAAGAATGGATTCTAAAAGGTAGAATGGCACCAGATTTAGCTGGGGTAAAGCTGCAACAAGATCAACATCAAAGGGCTATGGAGATCATAACACAGCAACTTACCCAATTATCTGAGGCTGTTAGAGAAATTAGGTCAGTTCTACCAACCAAACCCACTGATAGCAATGACAGAGAGGAATCAACAATGGCCAATGGAGGTATGGGTTCATTCCCTAAGCAAATAAGATTAGAATTTCCTAGGTATGATGGTGAAGATCCAACTGGCTGGATCTATAAGGCCACACAATACTTCAATTACTATGATATTCCCAATCATGAGAGGATTCTCATGGCTTCCTATTACATGGAAGGATTTGCATTACCCACCCATTACATCAATTTTTTTGTTACTTAACCTTTTTTTTTTTTTTTTTTTGAAACAAGAGAGTACATCAATTTATTAGTGACTTAACCTTTTTTTTTTTTTTTTTTTAAATTTTTAAGCAGTGACTTAACTGTTGAAACAGAGGCAAAAAAGTAGTGATTCAATCACTTGTCATATAAGTGTGTACATTATCCTTGAACAGATCAGCAACAATCATTGGAAAATAGGCAAACTAAACTAAGCATGTAATTTTATTAAATTAATAGGCTTAATTCTTTTAAAAAGAACTAAAAGAATAAAGGCACTGAAAAATCATATAATTGAGAAAAAAATGTGACTTCGACTTATGCTGTATACAAAAGTAAGAGTATTCAATCATATCAAGTGGTCTATACTAAAACGTACTTGACGTTCAAATAGTAAGTTATAAATAGACATTTGGAATTAAGGACTAAAACCTAAAGCTATGCTCATTACAATTTTGTAGTCTTCCAAATCACAGCAATAGTTTCATGCCAGCAGCAGGCCAACATAATTACAGCTATGTTTTAAAAACAAGCTTCATTCGATAACAATTCTTCAGCAGCTTTCCTATACCATAAAACACTATCACCACAAAAGGGTCATGTCTTACATCTTTTATGTCAAACCTGTAATCAAAATTATTCCTAAGCTTGAGGTTGAAAAGGCCTATCTAAATCCCTAGGCAAGGAGTGACATGTTAGCAAACATAACTACCAAATCATTCGACCAAGAAAAATTGTTTGAAACAAGAGAGTACATCAATTTATTAGTGACTTAACCTTTTTTTTTTTTTTTTTTTTTTTTAATTTTTTTTATGCAGTGACTTAACCGTTGAAACAGAGGCAGAAAAATAGTGATGGGATATAATTTTGTAATTAAAAGGAAAGCCTAAATAAAATGGTAAAGTAATTAAAAGGTACGTTATTTACAGAGGTGATGGGATATAATTTTGGATAGGATAGAATGGCGGAGAAGCATACATATGTCTGTCCACAATTTTTTTGTTGAGATTTTTGAGAATTCATACCATCTTCAAAGTTTTGGAACAGAAGCTTTATTATTGTTGTTATTTGTTCTAGATATACAAGCTTGCCAACGTAAATACTAATGGTTTAAGTTCCAAATTTGCAAAACCATACAAATCAATGCAATTAAGACGTTAGTAAAATTAGAAATACTCGATGTGGTTTATTTCAACATGCGTCAAAATATTGGGGGATGGTGTCAATGCACTAAGTTTGAAGAAACAACCAAATATATCTAAATTGTGTTTCCACATTTCAGTTGTATTTTAAAACAGCAAAATACATTGGAATGAAGAAACTTTAAAGTCTCTAATATCTACAGTGGTTTCTTTTTTTTTTAAAAGAAATAATGTGATTTATTTGATTAAAATGTACAAAAAGGGGCATACTCCAAGGACACACAAGTATAGAAAAAGTAGATTAAGAAGCATAGCTTTCTTTCCAGGACAAGAAATTCTGATTTGGAACTACACCTAGTTTTTTTTTTTTTCCTTTTTTGATGGAGGAACTAGACCTACTTACTCCACGACTCTAATGCTAGTCTAAGAAGTATACCTACGTAACAAAAAATTAGTAACTAATTTCATACCTAAAAATCTCCATCAGACCATAATAGACGTGTTTTTTCCTATATATCCTTCACCTGCCAGAAATGCTAGGGGCTCTACAAACTAAAGTTGAATTGCCACTAAATGCCACATGACCTTGACTGACAAACAATCTTCAAATACACCCTTCTCTATACACAATCTTCAGAGCTCATTCTTTTCAGTCATTTGGTCATAACCTGGCTTTCTTCTACGTTGCTTTCATCTTTTGCAACGTGCAAGAGATTAAAGCAATAGGAATTCATTTTTCAATTTTTTAAAATTCTATTGAAATAGTTACTGTCTACTACAATCATCAAAATTGAGTACAAGGACTTTCTTTCAATGCACTTAGCCAGTTGCCAGCATTTTCCTTTTGACAGTACAAAGACATGATTCCAAAGCAAGAAAAGTAATTAAAAATGTAAGGAGGGAATCCCTCTTTTTATTATTTTCCATGGTCCATGCTAGAACTGCAACTAGTCCTAACAATTTTCACTCAGACTTGAATTTTTTTCGCATAAATCCAACTAAGAAGAAACATTTAAAATCTAGTAAACTTTTAGCAGTAGTAGTAGTATGTATATAACTCCAAGACACATACCCTTTTATTCCTCCATATAGTTTATCAACCCCACTTGGAAATTCAACTTGCTATATTCTAGTTTAATTTATACACCAATATTCTTCTAAGTACCAATTACTTGGGTATTCCTCTGCTAAACATATTGAGCAGCATCAAGTTTTGTAAAAAGTTGGGCGTATAAGCATACCATGTTTCTAAGCAGCAAAACCCGAATATGATGACAAAGCCCTTACCCACCCATTACCCCTTCATTAATTAAAATTACTTAATTAACCAAGAAAAAAAAAAAAAAAAACTTTACCTGAGAAAGTGAAGGGTTTGCAGTGCCATGGACCAATCTCAATAGCTCTTGAATTTCCTCTTAATCCCTAGTCACTATTCAAAAATCAAACAAATCAAACCAAATAATAATAATAATAACAGCAAAGAATCAGAGAGAAATAGAGGATCAGACCGAGTGAGAGATAGACAAAGCAAAGAATTTCTCGCGAAGCGTCAATCATACTACATAAACATTTTAGGCAAAAACAATGTAGCCATGCATTATATCAGATTCTAAGTGAATTGAAATAGGTAGTGAAAATATTTTACAAAAAAGAAAAGGCACGTTATGTTTTGTAAATTATATATGTAAAAGATCCTAGGTACAATCACACCATTATTTTTTTCTTTAGGTAATATTTACGTGCACACATATTAGGAGAAACAACACAGGAAGTATACAAGAAAATCTCCCAAAAAACAAAAAGGAGAGCCATTAAAATTACGAAATACCAAAAATTAATTGGAGGACATAACCTTAATAAAAGCAAATTATAAAATCAAGCTTCTGCATTAAATTTGGTATGTAGAGATCTTTGCATGATCAGAAAGGAAGTACAATCAAGTTTACACCACAAAAAATGAATTAGTCATAGATTTCATTAGGACCATTAGATATACGCCAAGGCAGAAACCTAGAAACCTCAGCATTAAATGAGTGAATATCCAAATGAATGAAAGCCCCGCACTTTCAACCCAACATCTTAAATGAAAACTAAAAAAATTATTATTGTGGAAGCAGCATCTAAAGTATTCATGACTTAAAACAAAGCAGAAAACAAAACAAAAACACTAAACAAGGTATAGTAATTACTAGACTGAGGAAGAGTGCACTGAGCTTCGAAAAAAGTTTACGGTTCTGATCAACAAAGTCTCCCAAGCCTGCAATGCTCATTTAATGAACACTAATTAGAAAAGGTACTTAACAATGTCAGTGTCTTATAAAAACTTGGTATATTAAAACGAAATAGAGAAGTCTGAGGAAGGAACGAATATTGTATTTTCATAGGTGAATTTTGTAGAAAAAATATATGTGGATGGAAGGAAAGAATTACTTAACGAGTGACCAATGAGATAAATATGTAAAATTATATGTCATCCCCTTCTCAATTTTCCACTCCATGGCCCTCCCTCCTCCCCCTTTTATCCATCCTTTCCCTTTTCCCTCATTCCAAAGAGTAAAAAACACCACCCACCCTTCACCCACTTTTCTTGCTCCATTCTCCTCTACCTTTCTTCAGCTGCCAAATAGACCTACTTTCTTTTTTTTTTTAACAATATTTACAAGAGAGGCTCCACAAGCTCAATTTCATCTACCACAAAAAGGGCCAACAAACTTCTGAATCAGAATGAAAAAGATAAACACTCACCTTTAAAGGATTCTCGAAGGACTTGTTGACAAGAAGAATGAATTACTAACGGAAACAATATTAACACAACAAGGAGGTTAAAATACAATAATGTGATAAAACTTCCCTGATGAAACAAATTCACATGCAAGAACCCAAGAACTAAGAGAGTATGTATCACACCAGTTTACACCAACTAACAATAAGACCCAAAGCAACTTACAAATACACAAGGGAAAAAAGGAGATTGAAACTACTGCAGTTGCATGCCTAGTTTTTCCTGTTGACCTTCTAGAGAGGAAAAAGAAAAGTAAAACCAGAAGCTAGACAGCAAAAGAACGCTGAAAAATAAACAGACCATTAGAGATAAAACAAGCATCCCATCACAGTTAAGACCAGACAACCATGAGTTATCCAAATTCACATAAGACATGGATCATTAAGTGAATTAGGAAGAGAAAGCAGAACCTGCCACATTCTAAAACATGGAACAATGAGGACAGTCTCATTCACATCCCTCAATTAGACGCTGAGGAATTCATAAATAAAGAATTGTCTTAAATCCATAAAGAAACTACAAGATAGTGACCGCATATAGGAGACAATAGCACTAAACTTTCCTGATGCACCTACTGTGCTGCTTTCCTGATACAAATCAATTTAAATGGTTTCAATCCAACAAATGTGATGCACACCCCACGTATATCTTCAAAGCTAGAAAGATTTAAACATGTATTCTAAAATTGTTACTCTCGAAAAGCCTAAGTCATCAGTTCCCTTGGTAGTTTCAATTTTCAAATACATTATAAGTCCTATCAACCTTCAACCCTAACAAATCAAGGCATCATCAAGATAGGACAGAAAACAGCTATATCAAGACACTCAAAACCTCAAGTGACATGGGTGTGTATGTGTGTGTACTTAAAGAAAGCTATTTAACATATATATACATCATACAATATGCCAGTGTAACAAATCCAAAGGGTACAGACAGATAAAGACATAACAGCACAACCAAATGGCTACAATAAGAATATTAAAAGCTTTTGAATGATTCTTATAAACAATATTATGTGATTTTTCAGCCTGAAAATCTAAAAATAATTTTACAACTCTTCTAATTCATACCAACACCTTATTGAAAAAAAAAATAACATTCATGTTTTAAAGAGTCAGTTAACAAGAAACAGTCATGTCTACCTGAACCCAAGTGGTTGGGACAAACCTAAGTACCTATAAGAGCAACATATGTCTTTAAAATGAACAATACTCCCCTTTTGCTCTTTTGACCAGTCTTTCGGTCCTGCTGTGTACCAAACAAGAAATTATGGTTTCGATAACAATAAACAGAAAAAAGAAATAGGAATCGATGAATGCAAAAGAGTTGTGCATACCTAGATTGGAGAGATCTCGGTAAGGGTTTTTGATGAGGAGCAAGCTGCCTCCTGTGGTGGTGGTGCCGGTTTGAGTGATGAGATCAGGTAGCTCAAGCCATGGGTTTCCGTCAAGAGAGTTCGGATGAGATAGCAAAAAGAGGGAAGGTTCTAGATTAGGGGCATGAACCGTTAGGGTTAGAAATGAGAATAGAAATGGGTCCGGCTAGACCAGACCCATTTGTTTTTGAACCTAACTAGGCTCGATTTTTGGGTGGGGGTGGTGGTGGTGGCGGTGGCTGTGGCTGTGGGTTTGTGGGTTTGTGGGTGGAGACAGTGAGGAGGTCTTCGAAGTGTCTGAGAGAAAGAGAGAGAGGGTGTGTGTGGGAGACTAGCTAAAAACGAAACGGCGCCAAAAATGAACAAGGGCAAAAAAAACAGAGGGAAAATTTAGGCCCAGCGGGGGAAATGTAAGGGCCTATTGCGGCGGGTCATTGGCCCGCCGCTATATCTAAGCTTGGGCCCGCTGAAACAGGCCTATTACGGCGGGTCATTGGAGCCGCTGTAGCACGCCGCAATTACTATGACTATTGCGGCGGGCTATTGGCCCGCCGCAATAGATCTAATGTACAGCGGCAGGCCCAAAACCAGCCGCAATAGGCGACCTATAGCGGCTGTTTTTGCACCCGTCGCAATAGGCCCGCCGCAACTGCTTACTTTTCTTGTAGTGAATCTTTAATTATATGGGCATTCTACATTAAGGTAAAATCAATAGGATTCATTTGTTAATGGATTTTGACACTTTGTAATTGGTGATCATGGATGAATTGCTAGTACTTTACTTAATTGAATAGTTTTTTAGATGTGCAAGTTAAAATATTACTAAAAATAGAAGTTAGATTTTGTTTAAGAAGTGTCAAAAACTAGTTGTTGACAACGTACAATTCGTATTTGATTGACTTGCATTTTGTTTCAAACTGGAATAAGACCAAGTTTAGTCTCTCTTTTTTTCTTTCTTTCTTTTTTGTATACATTTTCAAATTTTACGCAAGCTAAATAAGTCCCCCATTAACAAGGATGCACAATTAATTAGCAAGGATGCATGTATGTGTGGCACAATCCCAAATTCTAAAAGAACCTCAAACCGCTTAAATGTGTCACTGTGAGAGTTCCAAAATTGGCTTTTTTACTAAAAGAATTAATGGAAAAGGTAATGATTCATTTAAAAATATATAGAAAAACTAACAAATTAATTGATAGTAGAAAATTAAAGGGCAAAAACTAATGAATTTATAAGTAAATAATAAATTGCAACCATTTTTTCAAAAAAATAAACTGCAACCATCAAATTTATTAGCCAAATAAGCACAACAACACATATACAAATGCATATTTCAATTACCACTACATTTTGCTTTAATCAAATTTCTATTGAAATTAAAGTTGTTTGAATTTTCAACTGCTACGCCAAGCTTAGGACCCTCCATATTAATTTGTACCAAGTAATGAAGACACCCAATTCTTGCAATCGTTTTCGACTGGAAAAGAAAGAGGAAAAAACAATTAATTCATTAATTTAAACTATTCCAGCTCCAACTCCAACTCCAATCCTAGCTAGAAATAGGAAAGTTTATAAACCATGTACACGTATTAGTATTAGTAGTGCTATTTCTCTTTTATTTTGCTAACTTGTACACGTATCTCTTCAAATATATAGTCTCCTAACTTGTACACGTATCTTTTGATTAAGGTAAGCTGAATTCCTAGCTAGCAACAGTTATTAAGCCACCGCTTACCCATTTTGTCACATCTCAAAAACTACCTTATCTTAATTAAAACCCTATGTATCTTTATTCAACTGTTTTGAAATATCTCTGGTCACAGTTGATCTCCAACTATTTTTGGTGGTTTCTCTTCCTCATAGCATTTAGCTACGTTCTTATATTCAATGCAACCACCCTCTCTTTCACATGAGTATACTAGAAATTACCAGCTTAAGGGTCCTGATGAACGTAGCACGTACAAGGGAGAAATCCTTAGGAAGATTGGCTGAATGGTTAATTTAGTTAGAGGATTGAACTTGATTTGAGTTACAAGGGTTACAACAATATAAAGGAGTGAAAATCCCAGTAGAAATTGGAGTGTTAAAGACTATAATATATATAGGAAAATGTTAACAAGCACCGCAGAAGTGCTTGTTAAGATTGTACAAAAGTGAGTTTCATTTAATAAAAAAATTAAATCAATAATGAAAATGACATAAAACTAGTCCTTTTGGTTATTTAAATTTTTTTTCTCTCTGCAAAGTTAACACAACTCATATATATATATATATATATATATATATATATATTGACCAAAGTTGGAATGGCATTGAAGGTGAACATCACTGTCACGTTGTTCCTTGAGCTCACTGATCTTGTTGAATCCAAATGTCAATGTGTTAAGTTTGTACTACAAAAGCCTGCACTAGGTCCGGTCCAAATCCGATACAACCCTGGTTCAATGACTCTTTTATCTAACAGGTGAGAAGCGTGTATCAAAGGACACAGGGCTAGTTGAGAAAGAAGATGGGATGCGGTGAAAGAAGCAAAGGATAAAATTAAGGACAAAAATACATATAAATAAAAAATATTGTAAAAATATATGTTATGTTATTTAAGTAACAAAAACTGTTAAGCAACCAAATAGCCTTAGATATTTATAAGCAACCAAATAGCCTTAGATATTTATCGAACTGCATATGTTAAACAGTTTTCGCGCATGCAACTTCCACGAAATCCCCAAAGAAAAGCTAAATGATACTATTTCGTACTGTGCCATTCTGTGGGGCCCATCATAAGGTAACAAAGACCGTACCTATCTCTGTTGAGACTAAAGAATTAAAGAAAAGAACAAATACTATGCTGCTAAGCTATCATACCATATGAAGCCAAATTGACTGCGATAAATAGATGGTCCCCATTATAGCAAATCAAGTTGTGACCCTGGGCCCCAAGCTTTCTAGTGGCAAGAGAATTTATATTGGACAAAATTTATATATAGTATTTTAAGTGTGGTTCTTTAGGGTTTTCTTTTAAGATTTTGATATCTGGCCACTTAATTAAAAAAAATACTCTTTCATTTCATGAGATAAAAGCCACATGACAAAATCTAAAAAGAGGAACCTAAAAAATAGAACCTAAATACTATTCCTAATTCTTACCCATTTATATTCTATTTTGATTTCACATGAGGAAGCATGTATTATCCTCCTGACAACCTATGAAGGAACCAAGGTTGTCAAGGATTCAAAGCTTCAGAGGCTTACCACAAGCTTTGAAGAGATTAAGATAGAGGAGGATGAGTCGTTCGATGAGTTCTATGCCAAGCTCAAGGACATAATGAACTCTGCATTTAATCTTGGGAAAAACATTCCCGAATTCATGATTGTTAGAAAGATGCTCAGATGTCTACCTGAGAGATTTCATGCCAAGATCACTGCCATTGAAAAATCAAAAGACATTGACAAAAATCCCTTGACAGAGTTGGTTGGCAACTTGCAAGCCTATGAATTGGGTTTGACCAAGATTAGGAAATCGAGTAAGGGTAAGAGCATGGCGTTGAAGGCCAAAAGCAGTGACACAGATGAGTCTTCGGATGACGAAGATTCTAAAATGAAATCCTACATCACAAGGTAGTTCAAAAAGTTCATGAAGAATGCCAATGCGAAAGGATTTGACAAGGATCTAAAACAATCCATTTCTTCATAGTACAAGAGCCAAGATAAAGGGAAGAGGGATACTAGGGATGGTGGTCAGTACACTGTTCCCTCTGAGCTGAAGTGCTTCGGATGTCAAAACTTTGGACACAAGAAACAAGAGTGCCCAACGTATCTCATGACCATTGGGAAAAGTAAGGCCCTTGTTGCTACCTTGAGTGGTATCGAGCCTGAGGATGATTCGGATAATGAGGATAATGGAATCCTGAATGCTTTCACTGACACTATAAATCCTACTGAAGGGATTGTTGAAGAAGTGGATGAAGAAGAGGACTTAGTGGAGTCTAAATTTGAAAAGATGGATGAATAGGATGACATCCATACAGCCTATGCTAAATTGTACAAGGTCACTGAAAAGCATGAGAAATTGTACAGGTTGGCCACCAAGAAGCTCAGTGATGTGGAGCTTGAACGAGAATAAATCTCCACGAAGTTTGATGAAGCTAATCAAACCATTGGAGTATTGAGATTTGAGAAAAAATTCTTGGTTGAGAAAACCAAGAAGCTTGAAGTGGAGCTGTTTCAAGTCAGAACTCAGTTGGAGAGGACTTTAAGTGCAAAGCTTGTTGAGATGCTCAACTTTCAGAAATCTGCTTCTAATTGAACCGGTTTAGGGTATGATTTCTCTTCCTCTAATATTGCTTCTTCTAGTACTACTGTGTTTGTTTCTTGTGCTAATAATATTGAATCTAAGAACAATGATGTTAAAATTGTTTTAGCTAGTGAGAATATAGACAAGGGTAAATCTATCTTAGGAGCACCCCTTAAACTTGATAAAAAAGAGACTAAAAACCCCAGGACTAAGAAGGGCAATAACCAAAAGCCAAAATAGAAGAAGTAGCATCTTTGTTATCACTGTGGAGTTACTGGACATACTTGACCTAATTGCTATAAGTGGTTAACCATTCAATAGAGCAACAGTATGATCTCATCTGGAAACTAGAATCAGTTTCCCTCCTCCTTTGCTCCTCTTGGAGATCTTCTTAAAGCCCTCATCTTTCTTTCGAACTTAAACGGGTTTAATCCTTCCCCCTCACCGCTAGATCAAGGGTTTGCTAAATGGAAAAGGTTCTTCCAAGGTGTGGAAGGAAAAAGGCTCTAAGTGATTTAGTCACTTTTTCTCTCTTTCTCTCCCTCTCTTTTTGGATATGCATTACTTGTGTGTTTTGCTTTCTTGTTTTTGAGTCAATCTAGTTTTATGCTTTGCTTTGTTTAACATGTTTTTGTTTGTTCGTTTGTTTTCAATTTTTTCTTTATTTTATTTTTCTTAAAAATAAAAATAAAAATTGAAAAATTAGAAAAATACAAAAACAGTGTGTTTGTGTACATTAGTACTTGTGTACCTTAGATGGCCATTGAAACAAAGTTTTCTAAACTTTGTATTTTTTGTAACTTAGATGAGTATCTCTATGCAAAACTAAGTGAGTGAGTTTTGTGGCTCGTGTTTGTGATGAGTAAGATTAAGTAATCTCTTGTACTTAACACTCATATTACTCTTTTTGAAGGGTAGAACTAAAAAATCCTAAGAGAAAGACATAAGTAACCATCTCACCACTGTTGCCTGCCAATCATGAAATGACATCTATATGCTTCGGCATAGCAAAAGTGCAATGTCAAAAGCTTAACATAATTGAGTATTTCTTTTCTTTCTCTTATATACCCATGCATGATTTGCTTAACAAAAGAAAAAAATGCAAAGAAAAATAAAAGTAAAAAGAATCAAAATGCTTTATATATGATTACAAGCATGTCTCCTAGGAGATGTGAGAGTTATAGGATGTACCTTAAATGTGATAGTCCCCATCAAACAGTTATGATTGTTGTGAGTTAAATTGATTTTCTCATATCTCAAATTGTCACAACATGAGACGCTTATGCAATTTTACAATGTTTTCACACACAAAACGCAAATTCTTTGTTACTTTTGATACATGTACAGGTACAATGTAATTTGGCCATCATAAGGAATACATGTGTTAATGTATGCTCATTAAACTGTCTTGATTTGTTTTTGAAATATAAAATTAGTTGGACTTGTTTAGTTTGTGTGTGTGTTTTGGATCTAAATGCTTGACATTTTTCATGTTGAGAGATGTTTTTGAGAGCTTAAAATATTGTTTGAATATTTGGTTGAATAGCATGCTTGATAGCATTCATTTCAGTGTTTTTCTCTTCTTTGTAAATCTATTTTTGCACATCTTGACAACTTCTTAATAGCTAGCTATCTATCAAAATCTTTGATCTTCCTTTCTCTACAGAAGTTAATGCAATCTCGATCCATTGAAGCTTTCTTGAATTTGTCTCGATAGCTTCTCGACAGATTCACGATCCATACAGAATCTTTCTATTTGCTCAATAGATGCTCAACAGCTGTTCAATCCATCGAGATTTTTTTTGCCATTGATAGCTCTCGATAGCACCTCGATAGATAAATATGTCAAGGATTAGTGCTCGACAACTTTTAATAGCTCTCAATCCATTGAGATTCGTGTTTTCTATATATATTTTCTGTACGATTTTTCTCTAATTTCTCTTCAATTTCTCTCGACAGAAACACTCTTTTCTCTCTCCCAAACACTTCTCACTCAACCTTTTCACCTTCTCCACTTGATCTTTGGCCCAAATCTTGTGTTCTTCATCTAGTATGATCTCTTTGCTCTCTTTTATCATGCATTTCATTCATTTAGACCAAGGTTTTGGGGTTTTTTGAAATGTTTTTGTGGTTTTTCAAAATTGATGAGGTTTTTGTGAAGTTTTTGGGTTAGGTTTTGTTTAAATGATCATGTACGCTCATGCATTGCATCACATTTGCATTTTCACACTGTTTCATGCTTTAGATGTTTGTTTGATATGTTGAAATCTTGTGTGCTGGTAGGTTTGGATTAGTCCGAGCCCATGATGTTTTTATTGTTGCATGTCACATGTTCATGCGTTTTTCATGCATACGTACCATTCTTTTTCTTCTTTTGGTATTGATTATGTTTGGTACTTTTCTGTGTGTGTGTCTCTCTCTCTCTCTCTCTCAGATAGTCTACGCATGGCACCCAAACACAAAACTATTCAATCCCGGAACCCTCTTCGTTCTGAGGCATCTTCTTCTTCTGATTGATAAAAAGGCCCGTTAAGACTTTTCGGAGAACTTTTCTAGTCGTGGAATTCATTCAGAACGCTAGGTCATCTTTTCAGATTTTTCCGATATTGACTTACCCACTGTCATTTACAGTAAGGGTTGGGAGTCCATTTGTGATATCCCAGTCAACTATCTCACTATGATCATATAGGAGTTTTACTCCAACATGCACAGCTTTGATTACTTCATACCTCGTTTCATTACTCATGTTCGAGGTATACGTATTATGGTCACACCGGAGCTTATCTCTGATGTGCTACATGTCTCGAGGGTATCACATCTGAATTTCCCTGATTGTCCTCATCTTAAGACTGTGTCTAAAGACGAACTCATGTCTCTATTCTGTGAAACACCCTCATCTTGGAGTGAACGTCAAAACACCCTTTGCTCGAGCTTTGCAAAAGGTTTGAGGTTCTTGAATATGGTGATGAGATTTGTTTTATATCCCTTGTCTCACTATAATTCAATTACTGAGTCTCGTGCTCGATTTTTGTCATCCCTCATTGAGGGGCTTACTATTGACTTCCCCTCTCACTTTATACTCTCCCTTATAGATGTCTATAAGGATACGGTGACCCGTGATAAGCTTATTTTCCTTTCTGCTATCACGAGGATCGTTTGCCATGTGTCTGTCTCCTTTCCCGAGGATCATTTGCCATGCGTCTGTCTCCTTTCCTGAGTCTTCTCACTTCTCTATCATAGGTTCCATCAGCAGTGCGTCCATTAGACGGAGTGAGGCCCAGATTCTACCAAAGTGGCCATGGACAAAGATGGTGACTTCTTTAACCTCTGCCGCTCCATCTACCTCTGCCTCTTCTTCTTCTTCCGTAGGTGGTGTGACCTTCGAGGCAGTCATGGCACAGTTTCAGCATATGGATGCTTACCTTAATACACTCACTACTGAGATGTATCAGGTGAACACCCGTGTCGGACGTATTGCACAACAGGCTCACCTTGGTGGTTTCGTAGAGTCTCCCTCTCCTTCTTTAGAGGCATCTGAGGACGAGGACGATGATAGTGACTCCGATGGTGGTGATGCTGATGAGGATGAGGATGCTAGCTCTTTCGGTGATGATGGGATGACTACTTCTCAGTGACTTGCCCTTTGTCATTCGTGACAAAAAGGGGAGTAGTTTTGCGTATGAAAGTAGTCATGTACTTAGGGGGGGAGAGTTAGTATAAGAGATATTTTTGTTAGGGGGAGTGTTTATTCTTTTTGAGGGATGTAGTGAGGACTTTTGTATCTTTTCTTTTCTTTATCTTTTAGATACACTATTCTTGTACATTGGTCTTATGACCACTTTGTGATAGCAAACCTTGTATTTATTTGATATATATATATATATATATATATATGTATATATATGATGAGGTTGTTATTACATTCTTTCACCTATCTCTCCATGTGTTGTTTCTTTTCTCTCTTTATGGACATGCTTCTTATTAATTGTATGCAATCTTTTATTTTTGTTTCACACTAAGATGCCGTGATGAGTTTTGTTTAAAGTGTTTCAGAAATACAGATTATCAAAATCTTCCATGCCATGAACTTTCTTCTTGCAAAGTTTTTTAAAAGTTTATGTTAGGGTAGATTTTATTGTATTCAACAAGTGAGTATGAGTTGAGTATTTTATGACTTCTCTCATATGTTCATTTGTTTGTTGTGATTTTGTCACGAATTGCTAAATGGGGAAATTGTTAGGACATATGTGGATCATGTTTAGAACATATGTCATTTAGAGTTGGCTAATCATTTGACAAAATGCACTTTACTTTTAATTAGGTAGATCTAAGATGTATTTAATACTTCAAGGAACAAAAGTTCAAGTTTAAGTATTGAAGCCATGCAAATCTGTCCAAGAATCAAGTGAAGAAGTGCTATATTTTAAAGCTCGACAGATGTGTCTATTGAGATTTAAAATGTGACGCTCAACAGATTAGCTCGACAGCTGTATCTATTGAAAATTACAAAAATTAGCTTTTCAGATCTGACTTCACACATAGCCATGTGTATGTGTTTAGGTTTTTTTTTTCTCACAACCTTAAACATATATAAGGATTATTTTAAGGGCCGTCATGTGGTTGTTGCACTTGTTGTTGCAAGCATATTGTAACCGGAGACATATGCCCTAGTTCATCTTTCTCTTGAAGAAGCTGCTGTGTTTGTACGCCATAGGGTTTTGTGACCAAGGAGCTTCTTGATCTTCATCGTGTAGATGAACTGAAGAACTTGGCAGCTAACATCCTTCTCAAGTTCGTGTATTAGTCACATAATTAGATCCATACATCGATTCGTTAGTCACGTACTGGGAGCCATGCATTGAAAGGAGAGATTGTCACTACATTACAAGTCCAAATGTGTATTGGGGTAAGGGTTCAACTGTAGGTTGGTACAAGGTACTGAGATTCCTTTACGTGTAACTGCTTGTTTTGATAATAGTGAATTCTCGGGAGTGGTAACCTTAAATTCACCCAGTGGGGTTTTTGCTTTGGAGGTTTTCCCCGTTCATAAACAAATTACCGTGTCAAATTTATATTCCGTTGCATTTAGTTATTTGGTGATTTGTTTGTGCTACCTTGCGTTATTGCATGTTAATTGACTTAATTAATTAACTTTGCTAATTGATTGGTTCATTTACCATAAGGAGTCAATACATTCTTGGCCTATCAAATTTAAAATATACAAGTTTATGATTTATTTAGTTAAGGTTTGGTTAATTTTCATACATTAATGCAATTTTGTGTGGATTTGACCTTTGGCAAGTAATTTAAAATTTCACAATATAATCCAAATAATGTAATTTGTGTGACTTTCTCCTAGTTACCTCATGGTTGCTCAAACTTCTACTCGCTTTAGCTTAAAGAGAACTCTTGACCGTTCTCCTTTTGTGACTCAACCATTTTTGATTTCATACTCTTTAGTCTTCGGCTTCCCTCTTTAACATTTCAAATGAACTCTCCCCCCCCCCCCCCCTCTCCCCAATTTGTTACTTTCACAGTTTCACTCACTATCCAATCCATTCAGTTGTCCTTTCTCATTTCTATTAATTTTGTTTCCTTATTTACTTGTTTCTTAATTAATTTGTTTCTCACTTACTAAACTTTTTATTCTCCAAATTAATGGGTACTTAATTGATACTTAATTTTTCATCAAGAGTAGACGTTATAAATTGAAATTATCTAAAATAATAATAATAAAAAATAACTTTTTTATTCCAGTTAGCTTTTGCCAATTGTCACCCAATAATTTCAAGAATTACTTCACTTACCAAACGTTTTCTCCCTCTGACTCTATTTCAGGATTTGGCTACTAAAATGTTGTTTTTTATTTAGAAAAAATCTATGTTTATATTGTAGTTATAATGTAAATTTACCACTTTTTGTGTGTCTACAATTTAAATTTACATTATAAGTATAATATAAACACATAAATGTCCTTTTATTTATTTATTTTCATTAGCTATGGTCAGTTGTCACTCCCATAACCTTCTCTCCAAAAAAAAAAAAAAAAAAAAGTTGTCACTCACATAAAGTGAGCGCTTTTACATCGACTCCACTTCAAAACATTCTCACTCTCTCTCTCTATTCCTAAAGGAATTCCTCTCTCATTAAACTTTACCAATTCAAATATCAACCTTCAATCTCTCTCCTACCATTTTCATTGAATCAATGACTTATCCGGATCCTTAAAAATAACAATGCTTTCGAATTAGTATGAGTAATCAAATGAAATTAAAGCATAAATTGATTTTTATTCCCCCCCCCCCCCCCCCCCCCCCCAAAAAAAAAAAACCAAAAAAAAAAAAAAAAAGCATAAATTGATAAGTCCCAATAACTAGAACTAACATCTTGTAACCCAATTGAGACATTCTAAAATAGGCTACCGATCTCCTTCGATAATGAAATCAAATGAATAAACCGTGGCAGCAAATTTCATAACTGTTACACTAATAGTGGCTTCAGTTTCAATGCATAGGTACCCATCTCCAAGGAACTTGGAGCCCTAATAAACAGTCATTGTTAATTTCTTATCACCACCATAACTCCAACTTTCTGCACATCATAAAAAATAGCCCCATCCGTGTTAATCTTAGAACAATTTTGTACCTGGTAAGGCCCAAGTTTTCAACTAAAAGCCCACAAAGGGCTACAACTACATGTTCTTAGAAAAAGCCCATAAGAGACTACAACTGCAAGATTATAGGGAAATCCACTCAAAGCAATGGGCTAGTAGCCTTAGATCAGTCAAATGAGACTTATATGAGGTCCAAAATCTTCAAAAGAAAAGGAAGACGGATCGATGGAGTCTGGGGAAATCAACCCAGGTCATTCTGCAGAAGCAAAATGAGAGGATAAGACTATAAGCGATGAGGTTCAGGATGTGCAGTGCATTGTTAAAACCCATATGCTAAATCCATAACTAATAAAAATGCTGATTCAAAATATTCAAACCCCACTTAAGGCCAGCATCGTATGAGTTTAGTCATCATTAGTCATCACTCATCAACCCACAACCAAGCTAGACAGATATAATTTTGCAAGAGCCAATCAAGACTTTTAGGCTCCCAAGCTTAGCTGAAATAAAGTTATTTGGTAAATTCAGTTCAACAAGCTGAAAATAAGTACAAACTGTTGTCATTATCTGCGGAGACATTGAGTTTGGTCCCCCAAGATGAAGATGGACATCAATTATAAAGTAAGCACAAAATCTAAACCACATGAAGTCCAATATGGTCAACCTCTTCTTAAGCACTGCAAATCTGATGCACTGTTGGAGTTTTTGCAAGAACTAAGAAGCACAACCTGGACCGCCTTTTTGGCTCTTTGCTATGCGTTTCAAGCATTTGCTTTTACTTGCTGCAGAATTAAATTTAGCCAGTTTCAGATTGAAAAATAAGTACTTCTTTTTCTTTGTTTATATCAAATTACAGCTTTACATGTAAAAAACATGGTATAAAAAAGAGGGAGGGGGGGGGGGGGGGGTGGTACCAAGCTCTCTCGATGTAGCATAGCTTTAATGCCAATGAGTGTAAAGTTTATGCAAGAATAGACGTTTAAATAAAATAAAATAAAATAAAAACATAAAAGACTAGATGTACATTAAAAAAATATATATATAGGGAAAAAAAAAATCAAATTCATCAAATTTATAAAAGGGATAGTAGGTGAAGAATCCATTAATTCTAGTGTTCTTTGAATAATGCAACTATTACTCGATTTAATAGACTACGAAATCTCTTCTTTGCCAAAAATAAAATAAAATAAAAGGAACGCTAATTCTATTTTACACATTTTTTTTTTTTACTTGCATAACCTGCACATTGGAAAATGATTTTTTTTTTTTCTAAATATCAAAGAATCAACAAAATTACTTATGGTAAAAGCACAAATTACAAAAGTACACAAACAAAATTCTTCCATTCGCAACTTCTCACTAGCTAGCACTTATGTATGCACTCAATTTTTAAACTAAAATTTATCATGCGTCTGAAATTTGTTCCACATACCTTTCAAATTCTTAAGCTGCTTAAGTCCAACCTTGGTACATATAAAACTCCTTTGAAGGTGAAATCTTGAGGCTATCCCAACAAAGAAGATCTGTTGTAAGTCTAATCCTAATTGGCCAAGAGTTGCTATCCTCTGGCAAATTGCTACAAACTTCCTTATCCTTGTTGCTACCATCTTCTCCTATGCTGCTTCCATCCCTCCCCATTTTCTTCATCATGGAAATGTTCAACAATAGTATTTGCTGTACCAACATTATTGACCCCAAGAGGGCCGGTACTAATGAGATGGGCGCAGGGGATTCGTAATCATCTTGGTCAGGTCATGGGGGCTCTATTGCAAAGAATTCCTTTCCCAGGTTCTGTAGCTATGGTGGAGGTGCTAGCTGGTAAGAGGGCCATTGAATTCACACTCAAATTTGGAATATTCAGAACAGATATAGAAGGGAAGGAGATGCATTAGTGTTAATGAAAATTCTAAATGACTCGAATGTGAATCTGTCACCTGTTGGATTTATTCTGCCGCAAGCTAAGTTGATGGCCAAAAATATGGAGTGTTAGTGTGTCGCTCATGTAGGAAGAAATGGAAACAAGGTTGCTTATGCCTTAGCGAGGAAAGCTGTAGCCTCTTCTAATTTACTGGTTTGGTTGGAGGATGTTCCACCAGACATTCACTGATTGAAGCTTTAGTTTGTAATGACTTCTTTTCAGTTTAATAAAAGTTTGAACTCTTGATCCATACAACAACAACAACACAAACCATTATTGATCTCAAGGTAAGTTGTTGTCAGATTGCATACAAGCCTTAGTATCTGCTCCATATCACAATAATATCCTAATTAATGATAAAATATTTAAATACAAACCTATAATAAAGTATAAATAAATTCAATTAGGCCTTCTCCGAGTTCATAAATTTGTTAAAGAGAAGCTGTAGCTAGTGATTGAGCTAGCTAGTTTCAGTAGCTAGCTCATTTGCTAGTTAAATTGCTACACTACGCTCCAGAAGCTTTGGATGAAGAATAAAGCACAGGTTTGACATCCCCGGACATGATAAGCAAACAGTGGGAAGAAAAATGACACATCTGTAACAGAGAGGCAGGACTTGTTCAAGTAATACAAATTATGGGATGTGATAGACTAGCTACTGTGCTAGCCTCCTTACCGAGATTGTGCAATATTTCTTTTAAAGCTGTTATGTCATTAAGAAGGTTTAGCTCCTTTTGCTATCTCCTGTCATCAGCCTTGGCTCCTTGGGAGCTCACCCATTAGATATAAAATGGAAAAAACTAAAGATTACGCACATACATGCTATCATCATTTACAACATTAACAGGAATTCTGAGTTACATACGTAACAAACTATTAAAGGCTGTACAGAAATTTTACCATTCACATGTTTGCCATGAAAAAATGAATGCAATTCATTTGAATGATAGCACCTGCCTTTTTACTTCCTCTGTGAAAGACCAACATTCAATAGAATATTTCCAAAACACACGAATTTCATAAATCCCGCTCTTGTCAGACGTGTAAACCATATTAAAGGAAATGGCCTGAACTTTTGAGCTCCCAGCAAATGAAATCCTGAATTAGAACATCATCATAATCTGAATATATAGTTGTTCAAAGGAAATAAGATATTGAACTTACAATGTTACTCAGGTCAATATAAGGGTGAAGTGAAGGGGTGATTTCTATTGGCCTGGTGAAATCATATCTCCAATGTTCCCAAACTCAAAGATGCACATTTCGTTCTAAAATTATTAGCACTTCAAGGAAAAAAAAACACGCAAATGACTGAATTGGTTTAAAATAACATTTGGTAGTTTGGATGCTGGTTTTTCTAGAATCTTAGCTTCTCTAAGAGGGTTGCCACTTGGGCTATTTTGATGTTCCCTCCTTTCCAAAAGATTTCTCCAATTTTTTTTTTTTTTTTTTTGGATATAAGATAGAAATTTTATTCTAGCTTAATCTAAGTGTATATGTGTGTGAAGTTTCCTTCTAGAGACTTGAACTCCGGCCCTTACCCCTCGCACTTTATAAGTATTTATACTTGTGGAGTAACTATCGCATCAAGAGTATGCGGTGGTAAGATTTCTCCATACTTGAAATGCAGCAAAGTTGATATTTTTGATATATCGGATATTATTTATGCAAAATAGTAGATGTCTTTTAGAAAAAATGTCCAGCTTCATATTTTAGCAACAATTACCCCTAAAAATTTTCATATTCTTTTAGAGAATTTGTTTTAGGAGGTTCAAAACAATAGTCCTAATAAAGTCTAGGGAAAAAACAATCCCCAACAAACCTAGACTTTTCTTAATCACATAATAGTAGGTTCTTATTTGGTAATAAATATGATTGGTGAAACTTTATGTAACGCCCCAACCCATTTAAAAGTGAAAAAAAAAAAAAAAAAGAGAGAGAAAGAGGGTTCAGAATTTTGACCAACACGTGAGCCCTCACCAACCCCTTATCTCCTGACCACACAGTCTTGCAAATATCTCCCACCAGTGCATCACTTCACCTCCACAATTATTTTTTCGGAAAGTTCTACTCGAAAAACTCCATAAGAACCTCTTAAGCTCCCACATCTCATCTTATTTAAGATAAATAAGGTAAATGACCCACCTTTTAATATCTTTGGATTTTTATCCTATTATAATTGGATTGCTCTTTGTTATTGTGAGTTTTGTTTTAGGGGTTGTTTTATTATGTTTGTCGGGACATTTAAGACTTGATTGGAGGTTTTTAATTTAATGTGGTGAAATGGATGTATTGTTTGGCAACCATCTAAGTTGGGTTTCTTGAGAATCATGTGGGTTTTTTTACGTATATGGGAGATTGGGGTTAATTTTTGAAAGAGCGTTTCCTTGCATTTTGAATGACTTGAGTATACGTGGGTGTGACTTTAGTGTTAATTATAAATTTGTGTAAGTGATGTGAGCATGTATTTTTCTTGCATACCAAGTGTTTGATGAATTGTTTATATAAAATTATGAGTTTCATTCCTTGTTTTTAATTGCTTTGACACGTGGTTTTTAATGTAAATCAAGTTTCAAAGCATTTGGGCTAGTATAAAAAATATAGCAATTTTGTTTTGGGATCCTAAATCTGTCAGGTATAGAGTTGAGTCAGCTGCACTGCGTGAATTTTAATAAATTATAGAAAATATATTTTGGGCTGAATTTTCTGTGGTACATTGTATACATATAGGGGTATGTTCCCTTAAATTTTCGAATTAATTGGATAACTTTTCATGGACCAAACCATTTTTACAAAGTGGCCACCCTGCTATGTATTGAATTTGAAAGTGCAATAAAACGTTGAGGTTTTGTGGAATTGACTTCAAACCTTTGTTGAATGGATTGGCTTGTAAATTCATGTGTTTTCCTTTACATGTGTTTTACTTAAGTTGATTTTAATTACAGTATGGTTTAATCATTTGCGTGCAGTTGAGAATTAGAACACTTTAGATTTGTTTTGTGGCACTATGAGTTCTTGTATGCTTGTTTGGTTCCCGTTTGGGAAAGGGGTACTTGGCTTAGGATGACCAAGTTTGACTTTAGTGTCGTTGGTTTGATATAGAGGATCCTTCTCAATTTTGAACACAAATGTGATGGTAAACTTTGCGATAGGCCATCCTTGTGTTTCTAGATTCCAAGATTCTTGGTGATGGATCTAGTGATTGGATTGTGATAGGTCACAAACTGAATGACCCCTTGTGATTAAACCAATTAATTAATTAGCCAAGTTATTAATTAATCAATTTATCATGCAAACGCGTGGCAGCACAAACAAATCACCAAAACTAAATATGCAGTGGAAAAATAAATAACACGGTGATTTGTTCACGAATGGGGAAAACCCTAACGGCAAAAACCCCACCGGGTGATTTTCAGGTCACCACTCCCGAAACTCCACTATTATCAAATCAAGCGGTTACAAATAAAGGAATCCCAAGTACCTTACCAACCAACAGTTGAACCCTTACCCCAATACCCAATTGGACTTGATCTATAGTGACAATTCCCCCTTTTGATGCACGACTCCCAAGTACGTGACTAACCAGATGCGCGAATCCCAGTACGCGACTTCAAACACCAACTTTAGAAAGAGAGGTTGGTTGCAAAGTTCTTCAGATCATCCTATGCAATGAAGATCAGGAAGATGCTTGGTCACAAAACCCTATGGTGCAAAATACACAGCAACTTCTTGAAGAAAGATGAACTAGGTCAAGAACATCGTCTTAGATCACAATTTACTTGAACAAGGATTGCTCAATGCTTATACAACTTGTGTCTATGTTGACGGCTCTTAAAACACTCCTTAAATATGTTTAGGGTTAGAAGAAAAGAATGCCCAAAAACACATTCATGGATCCCAAGAAAATTAGATTGGAATTCTGACTTTTTAATTCTCGACAGATAGCAGGTGTCGAGGTAGCTATCGAGCAGGTGTCGAGCATTAAAAACTATGCACTTCAGCTTGCTTTTTCTTGGACAGACTTGATGACTTCAACACTTGATCTTGAAACCTTGTTTCTTGAAGTATTAAAAATACCTAGAACTACCCAATTACAAGTAGAGTGCGTTTTGTCAAAAGATTAGCCAATTTACATAAAATATGACATATGTTCCTAACATGTGAACACATATGTCCTAACAATCTCCCCCTTTGGCAATCCGTGACAAAACCACAACAAACAAATGAACATATGAGAGAAGTCATAAATCACTCAACTCATATTCACTTGTTGAATACAATAAAATCTATCCTAACACAAACTCTTGAAAAACTTTGCAAGAAGAGAGTTTATGGCAAGTAGACTTTGACAACCTGTATTTCTGAAACTCTTTAAACAAAACTCATCAAGGCATCTTGTGTGAAACAGAAATAATTAGATTGCATACAAGTATAAAGAACATGTGTCTAAAGTTAGAAAAGAAACAACACATGAAGGGATAGGTGAAAAAGAAACATACATCCACATATATAGAAAGATAAGTACAATGTATGTAAACTGGTCACAAGACCTCATATACAAGATCAATGTATCTAACAAAAATAGAAAAGAAAAGATACATCAAAACCTCACTACATCCCTCAAAAATATGAACACTCCCCCTATCAAAAATGTCATATACTAACTCTCCCCCTAAGATGACTACTCTCATAATCCAAAACTACTCCCCCTTTTTGTCACGAATGACAAAGGGTAGAGTGTCATGTAGACATCTCATCAGTAGAGCTAGCATTTCTATCATCATCATCCGAAGCATCATCGTCATCACCATCATCATCATCATCCTCAGCATCAGAAACTGAAGCGACTAGAGGAGGTGGTGGAGGAGAAGCCTCAGAAGCAAAACCACCCATGGTCGCCTGCCGTCGTGCAATATGACCAACACGAACGTTCACCTGATACAACTCAGTGGTGAGTGTATCGAGGCGAGCATCCATGCGCTACAGCTGCGCCATGATATCTCCAAGAGATACATCGCCTGAAGAAGAAGGAGGAGCCGATGTAGATGGAGCAGATCTGGATGGAGCCGAACGGGAGGGCAGAGTGGAATCCGGCTGTCGCGACCTAAACTGTGCCTCACTACGTTTTACGGTAGTGGCATCTATGGCAGATATGTGTGTGAAGTGGTCGGACACAGGAAAAGGGATGGAAAAATGGCGTAGTATCCTCATGATAGCGGAAGGAAAGATGAGCTTATCACGGGACGCCGAATCTAAATGAACATCTATGATAGAGAAAATGAAGTGAGAAGGAAAATCTATCGTAAGATGCTCAAATAGAGATAACAAAAATCGAGCACGAGGCTTTGTGATAGAGTTATAATGAGAGAGAGAATGAAGTACAAAAGTCATCACCATGTTAAGGAATCTAGGACCTTTAGCAAAAGGTCTACATGATGTATACTGATGCTCACCCCACTTAGAAGGGCGCTCACAAAAAGCAGAAATGAGCTCATCCTTAGACACAGTCCTCAGTCGCTCACATGTAGGATAGTCAGGAAACTCTATCCTAGGGACTCTAAGCACATCCGCAACCAGCTGCGGTGTGACAGCAATGCGCGTACCTCGAACGCGAGTATGAAAAAGAGGTACTGAACGATCAATCCCGTACATGTTGGAGTAAAACTCCTGAATCAGTACGAGAGGACAAGTGACCGGGACGTCACACAGTGACTCCCATCCCCTATTGTGAATGACAGAGGGAAGGTCAGTGTCGGCGAAGTCCGCCAGAATGACTTGGCGTTCCGAATGAACACCTCGTCTAGAAAAGTTCTCAGTAAATGCCTTGTGGGCATCTCCATCACGGAACCGAAGAGTAAGAGGAGCAGTATCAGAAGAAGAGGAAGCTCCAGAACGCAGAGGGTTCCGAGCAGGAGTGGATTTACGTTTGGGTGCCATAGACACTACTAATGTAAAAGAATGAGAAAGAGATAGAGAGGGAGACAATCAGAAAAGTCCCAAACAGTTCAAATATGATAATATGTTGAACAAAAAGTACGTATGCATGGGAATGCATGGACATGTGACATGCAAACTGAAAAAGCATCATGGGCTCAGCCCAATCCAAACCTAGCAGCACACATACAAGAAACACACATCTAAATGCATGAAAATATTATTCTAATGCACATGGAATGCAATGTATGACATTTTAAACATCTTTTATTGAAGATTCATCCCAAAATTTCAATAAAAACTCATTGATTTTGAAAAACCCCAAAAATTTCCAAAAATCCCAAAACCTAGGTTTTAAAATATGCAATGCATGAAAAAGAAAGGGAAAAAGAACATACCAGGTGAAGGAAATCAAGGGAAGATAAAAAAGGATGAAGATTTGAAGCTTTGAGTGAGAAAAGCTTGATTGGGAGGTGAAAAGACTTCGGACAGATCGAGAGAGATCGAGTGAGAATGAGAAGAATCGCGACAGCTTCTTAAATAGGCACCTCAGTAATTCTCGACAGCTGAGGTGTTGAGAGGTGTCGAGGAAGCTGTCGAGGAAGGTATCGAGGAATTGGCCTTCGACAGCTGAAGGTGTCGAGGAGGTATCGAGGTAAGAACAGCTGAACCAATACCAGAAGCTCGATTGATCGACTAGGTGTCGAGAAGGTATCGAGGAGACAGAGAAAATCTAGATCGATCCACATGGTGTCGAGACAGGTGTCGAGAAAGAAGCATCAGACACATTCAAGGGAATCTCGATCGATCCATCAGGTGTCGAGGATGTGTCGAGGAGACAGAAACTTTCTCGATCGATCCACCAGGTGTCGAGGATGTGTCGAGATTGCGATAAGAAAAGGCTTAGAAGCTCGACAGATGATCAGGTATCGAGGAGGTATCGAGGAGGTGTCGAGCCAGCAGTGAAAAGCAGTTTTTCGAGAAGTGAAAAACACAGAAATGAATGCAATCAAGACAAACACCTCAACCATGATCCAATCAACATAAAATGCTTTCAAATATCATCTCTCAATGTAAATTTAAGCACATGGATCTCCCAAAAACTCACACACACACTAAACAAGTCTAACAAATTTTATATTTCAAAAATAAGTCATGACAGTTTAGTGAGCGTACAAAAGCACATGTAAAACCTTTGTGATGGCCAAATCACATTGTACCTGCACATGTATCAAAAGTAGCAAAGAATATTGCATGTTGTGTGTGAAAAAACATCGCAAGATTGCATATGTGTATACATGTTATGATGATCTGAGATATGAGAAAATAACTTTAACTCACACACAATCATAACTGTTTGATGGGGACTATCACCTTCGAGGTACATCCTATAACTCCCACATCTCCTAGAATACACGCTTGCAACCATTTTAAAGCATTTTTAATATTTTTGCTTTTTATTTCTTTGCATATTTTCTTTTTAAGCATATCATACATGGGCTTATGAAAAAGAAAAGAAATACCCATTGATATTTGACATTTTAATTTTGCTATGTCTAAGCACACAAATGTCATTGACATCACACTTTTGCTATGCCGAAGCATACAGATGTCATTAATGATTGGCGGGCAACAGTGGTGAGATAGTTATTTATGCCTTTCTCTTAGGATTTTCTAGTCCTACCCGTCAAAAAGAGTGATATGAGTGTTAAGTTTAAAGAGATAACCTAATCTTACTCATCACAAACACGAGTCACAAAACTCACTTGCTTAGTTGTGCATAGGGATGCTCATCTAAGCTACAAGAGATACAAAGTTTAGAAAACTTTGTTTCATTGGCCATTCAAGGTACACAAGTACCAAAGTACACAAAACACACACTGTTTTTGTATTTTTTCAATTTTTCAATTTTTTTTTATTTTATATCAAAAACAAAATAAACAAAACTGAAAATAAACACACAAAGACATGTTAACAAAGCAAAAACAATGCATAAAACTAGACTGACTCAATAAAAATGCAAAACAAACAAGCAATGCAACACACAAGAAAAACAAGAAGGGAGAAGAAAGTGATGAAATCACTTTGAGTCCTTTTTCTTCCACACCTTGGAAGAGCCTTTCCTTTGATTGAATCCTTGAACCGGCGGTGAGGGGGAAGAATTGAAACCGTTCAAGTTCGAAAGGAACATGATGGCTTTAAGAAGATCTCCAAGAGGAGCAAGAGAGGATTGAAGCTGATTTTGGCTTCCAGATGCTGTCATACTATTGCTCTGTTGGGTGGCTAGCCACTTGTAGCAATTTGGTCGAGTATGACCAGCAGCTCCATAATGATGACAGAGATGCTGCTTCTTTTGTTTAGGCTTTTGAGAGTTAGCCTTCTTAGTCCTAGGGTTTTTAGCATCTTTCTTATCTAACTTAGGGGGTGCTCCTAAGATGGATTTACCCTTGTCTATGTTCTCACTAGCTAATTCAGTTTTAACATCAATGTTCTCAATTTTAACAGTATTAGCAGGAGGAACAAAAACAGTAGAACTAGTAGAAGCAGAATTAGAGAAAGAAAGACCATACCCTAAACCTGTTCAATCTGAAGTAGATTTCTGGTTGCTGAGCATCTCATCAAGTTTTGCACTTGAAGTCCTCTCCAGTTGAGCTCTAACTTGAAACAGCTCCGCTTCAAGCTTCTTGGTCTTCTCAGCCAAGAAGTTGTTTTCGAACCTCAGTGCTCCAATAGTTTGATTTGCCTCATCAAACTTTGTGGACAACTCTTCTCGATCAAGTTCCACATTACTGAGCTTCTTGGTGGCCAGCCTGTATAACTTCTCATGCTTTTCAGAGAGCTTGTAAAGCTTCTCATAGGCTGAATGAATATCATCTTTGTCATCCATCTTCTCACATTCAGTATCCACCAATTCTTCTTCCTGTTCCACTTCTTTAACAATCCCTTCAGTAGGATTGACTGTGGCAGTGAAAGCATTTAAGATTCCGTCATCCTCATTGTCGGAATCATCTTCAGGCTCCGTGTCACTCAGGGTTGCAGCAAGAGCCTTGCTCTTTCCAATGCTCTTCAGATATGTAGGACACTCATTCTTCATGTGTCCAAACCCATGACACCCAAAACACTTGGGTCCTGCCGGAACAGTGTACTGACCGCCTTCTTTAGCTTCCTTCCTTCCTTTGTCTTGGCTCTTGAACTGTGAAGAACTGGATTGCCTGCGGTCCTTGTCGAAGCTCCTCCCATTAGCATTCTTCATAAACTTCTTGAACTGCCTTGTAATGTAGGACTTCATTTTGGAATCTTCATCATCGGAACACTCATCTGTATCACTGCTCTTTGCCTTCAGAGCCATGCTCTTGCCCTTGCTTGACTTGCCTATTCTTGATAACCCTAGCTCGTAGGTCTGCAAGTTCCCAACCAACTCAGTCAAAGGAATTTTATCAATGTCCTTTGATTCTTCTATTGCCGTAATCTTGGCATAAAATCTCTCAAGTAGAGATCTGAGCACCTTCCTTACAACCTTGGGTTCAGGGATGGTTTCCCCAAGATTAAAGACTGAGTTCACTATGTCTTTAAGCTTGGCATAGAACTCATCAAACGACTCATCCTCCTCCATCTTAATTTCTTCAAAGCTAGTAGTGAGCCTTTGCAGCTTTGAATCTTTGACAGCCTTTGTTCCTTCATAGGTTGTCTGAAGGATAGTCCACGCCTCCTTAGCAGTTTCTTGAACTCCTCATTGGTGACTGCGCTAAATAAGGCATTCAACGCTCTGCTGTTGAAGTTTGCTGCCTTGATCTTGGCTTCATCCCAATCGGCCGGCGCTTCTATTGGCTTGGTCTAGCCAATCTCAACAGCTTGCCACACCTTCTCATCTAAGGACTGCAAAAAAGCTCTCATGCGTACTTTCTAGTAGGCATAGTTAGTCCCATCAAATAAAGGAGGTATGATTAGAGATTGTCCTCTATCCATGACAAACAGGGGTCAATGGATCAATCACAGCAAAGATTAAACCTAATCAGAGTGTGCCTGCTCTGATACCACTTGATAGGCCACAAACTGAATGACCCATTGTGATTAAACCAATTAAATAATTAGCCAAGTTATTAATTAATCAATTTATCATGCAAACGCGTGGCAGCACAAACAAATCATCAAAACTAAATATGCAGCGGAAAAATAAATAATACGGTGATTTGTTCACGAATGGGGAAAACCCTAACAGCAAAAACCCCACTGGGTGATTTTCAGGTCACCACTCCCGAAACTCCACTATTATCAAATCAAGCGGTTACAAGTAAAGGAATCCTAAGTACCTTACCAACCTACAGTTGAACCCTTACCCCAATACCCAATTGGACTTGATCTGTAGTGACAGTTCCCCCTTTTGATGCACGGCTCCCAAGTACGTGACTAACCAGATGCGCTGATCCCAGTACGCAACTTCAAACACCAACTTTAGAAAGAGAGGTTGGTTGCAAAGTTCTTCAGATCATCCTATGCAATGAAGATCAGGAAGATGCTTGGTCACAAAACCCTATGGTGCAAAATACACAGCAACTTCTTGAAGAAAGATGAACTAGGTCAAGAACTTCGTCTTAGATCACAATTTGCTTGAACAAGGATTGCTCAATGCTTATGCAACTTGTGTCTATGTTGACGGCTCTTAAAACACTCCTTAAATATGTTTAGGGTTAGAAGAAAAGAAGGCCCGAAAACACATTCACGGATCCCAAGAAAATCATATTGGAATTCTGACTTTTTAATTCTCGACAGATAGCAGGTGTCGAGGTAGCTATCGAGCAGGTGTCGAGCATTAAAAACTGTGCACTTCAGCTTGTTTTTTCTTGGACAGACTTGATGACTTCAACACTTGATCTTGAAACCTTGTTTCTTGAAGTATTAAAAACACCTAGAACTACCCAATTACAAGTAGAGTGCGTTTTGTCAAAGGATTAGCCAATTTACATAAAATATGACATATGTTCCTAACATGTGAACACATATGTCCTAACAGATTGTTTGATTTCCTAGTGCCCAGTTGAGGTAAAATTGGTTGGCCTTCCGAGATAAGTGGCTTCTTAAGGAGATTTTTCTAAAAATCATATTGCATAAAATGTTGTTTTTAGGTTAAACACATTTTGGAAAATTATGTGTGGAACTATGTTTTCCTAAAAAGTTCGTGTTGTGACCCTACTATATATATGATTATATATGAAAAGCACAATATGTTTAATATTGCATATGGGGAAATGCATGAGTATTTGGCATGGAAAAAGATAGCATCTTTGAATTCCTTTGATAATGGATTTCATGGATTTATGATATTATTTGGAAATACTAAAGATGTGTTATCTTAACTTATATTGTTTGGGAAATTGATACAAGGATTTGGGAATCGAGAAGTTTGATGGAATAGGCTTTAGGTATTGAAGGATGCAAATAGAAGATTATCTCTATGAGAAGAAGTTACATATGTCTCTTTTGGGGAAGAAACCTGATACTATGAAGGATGAAGAATGGAACCTTCTTGATAGACAGGTACCAGGAGTTATTTGATTAACTCTGTCAAGATTAGTTGCACATAATGTTGGGAAGGAAAAGACCACAGTGGATATGATGAAGGCTTTGTCTGGCATGTATGACAAGCCATTAGCTAACAACAAGGTGCATGTGATGAAGAAATTATTTAATCTAAAGAAGGCAGAAGGCTTTCTTGTAGCTCAGCATTTGAATGAGTTCAATATGATCACAACAATTATCCTCAGTAGAAATTGAATTTGATGATAAGATTTGTATATTGATTATTTTGGTTTTTTTTTTTTACCAAATAGTTGGGAGACTGTGAGAATGGTAGTAATTGTTTCTACAGGGAAAATCAAACTCAAATATAATGGTATTCGAGATTTGATTTTAAGTAAAGATGTTCATAGAAGAGATGAGAATATAGACAATGCACAAAATCAAGCTTTTGTCACGAAGAACAAGAGTAAAGGGAGAAGCATAGGACCTAATGATCGGGCTAAGTTTAATAATAGGTCACAATTAAGAGATAGATCTCAGTTTAAGGAAACTAGAGAATGCTTTTATTGTGGAAAAATGGCCACATAAGAAGAAATTGTTGGCATTGGAATAAATAACAAATTGAAGGCAAAGATGAAAGAATGATAATGAGAAAAATACTACAACTACTGTGATTGCTGAGAATGTTGTCTCTATTGAAGAGTAAAAGTGTGAGCATGTTGCTAATAATGATGTTAAATGGGTTGGTTTGCAAGTCTCCCACCATATTATCCCTACATATTATTCCTACGAAAGGGTTGTTTACTGCGTACAAAGCAAGAGACTTTGGTATTGTGAATATGAGTAATTCTAATTATTCAAAAATTATGGGAATTGGTGATGTGTGCATCAAAACCAATGTTAGTAGCATCGTGATATTGAAGGATTTGCAACATGTTCTAGATTTAAGGATGAATGTGTTTTCTACATTTGCTATGAATCGAGTGGGTTATTGCAACCACCTTGGTAATAGAAGATGGAAACTTACTAAGGGATCATTGATTGTTGCAAGAGGGCATGCTTGTTGCGGTATATACAAGACTCATGTGAAGACTTGTAAGAAGAAGTTCAATGAGATTAAAGATTTTGAGAAGACTCCACAGTTGAGAGTTGAGATTGATGTTGATACCAAGAGAGAAAAATTCTATTTGCCTAATAGTGCTTCAAATGTGGAAGTGATAGGTAATAAAGAATATGAAGATGTTAAGACTACATGGGATGATGATGAAGTGAAAGACCTTGGAAGTCTTGAGTAGGGGGAGCAATATCCTCTACTAGAGATTGTTGAACCTCAAGACAAGAGGACTACTAGAGAACATCAAATTGTTAGCTTTGACAATAATTGGGCTTCTGATAATAGGGAGCCAAGAGATTGGAAAAAGGAAATCCAAGATGAAATTAATTATTTGAGAATGAAAAGTATTGGCATTGATGAGGTGTTCTCAGTGTTGGTGAAGATAATTGAAAAGGTCAAACCTTGTGTTGGCTTGACTGGCATGGAATTGAATTTAAGAGATAGAATGAAGTTCTCCTCTCATTTGTGTGCTGGAGGGGGAGATTATTGTGTGCACCACTGTGAGCACAAGCACCTACGAAATGAGTGGATTTCCTTGACGGGAAGTACGCCTCGGCCTTGGAGTGGACCGGGCAGAGGGTGAAAAATGGAGTCACCACTTAGATTAGGTCTAAGAACCAAATTAGGCCTTTGGGCCACTTACTTACATGCATCTGCATATCAAATTATGGGTCCGAAATTTAGGTACGGCTTGGGAAGGTTTTAAGCACCCAAGACTACTCGGCTTTTGAGCCGACCTCCATTATGTGTTGCTAAGCTATATTTGGATAAAGAAATTACTAAGGGAGCCCTAAACCTTAACTTAAACATACATCATGCACTTAAACAAAATAACAGACACAATATGTTAAAGATCATATCACAGCTCATAAGGAAACAAATTAAAACCAAATCAAACATATTATCCTAAGAAGGAAAAGATAACAATTAAATCACACACATGAGGAAAGATCATAAAATAAACCAAACATGGCAAAAAGATTCAAACAAACATGGAAAATAATTAAACACAATTAATTAACCTAAATCAGAGTCAAATAGAATCAAATAACTTGTGAAAAATGATTAAATAAAAAAAAACAATATTTTTTGTCAAATCTAGGTTCAGGGTGCGTACACATGGTTGAAACCATGCGCACTCATACTCGATGATGCGTACGTATCCTTCAACACAAAATCCGGAATCACATTTTTATAGATTTAATCAAATAAATATGCTAACAAAGAAAATAAAGAAGCATGTTAGAAACCCTAAAGACTAAACTAACATAAAGGAAACAAAAAAAAAAAAAAAAAAAGCGTCAACACAAACAAATAATCAAGAAACAAATCAATAAGTATTCTAAACTACATTAAATAAATAAACATGTTAAACTTTACTTAAAACAAAAAAAAATAAAAAAGAACAACAAAAAAAAATTATAATCTGCCCAAAAGTCAGATTAATACATTTCAAAAGAATCATGAACAATAAACAAATCAAATAAAACAATTATAAAAACTATGTTAAGAAAATCATGTGAATCATATTGACCAAAGAAAGAATTCATGGAAAGAATATCCACCTTGCTTAAGGTTATGAGTTTAGATATTTGTTTAACTGACCCATTAGTGCCTACAATACAAAGATTAGATTGAGAGAACAAGATAATCAAAGAGTTACGATGGAACTTAGTTAATCACAACTCAAAAACAAGATTATAATTGAAAAAGGTTTTGAAAACAAGTTGGAAAATAAACTTTCTTTCTTAGAACTAACTAAAGAGAAATTTTGAATCTATAAAAAACATTCTTGGGTGATGTGTGGGTGATTAGAGAATAGGAACTTGGGTTTTAGAAAAGATGGAGGCAAAAATAAACTCTCTCTAGCTAGGGTTATGATTGGAGACATAAGGTGAATATTTATAAGTTAAAATTCGGGTTTGAGGGGCTTTTTAGAGGTCTATAGGCGTTTCCAAGGGTTTAGGGACCAACTCACATCAAAGAATGATGTTTTGTGCCCTTAAAAATGAAGTTCTACTTCCTAGAAAATGAGTGTGCATATGCATCTTTCAACTGTGCGCACGCACACTTGATTCATGCGTACGCACACTTGAATTTTGAAACCATTCCAAATGACCAACCCAATTCCATCAAACTCTAGTTCGATCTGTATCCTCGTTTGGGAGATCTATTTGAAATTTCTACCAAATTGTTTCTTGGTTTGTTCATCGAGCTTTATATTTCAATAAATTCTTTGTAGGGTCTGATGCCAAAATTTTCATTTATTTTGGTGTGGGGGTGTGACGGTTCACCCAACAGCGACAACAAATGTAGCGGAGGGATCAACCATTATTGGTGACAGGAACAGAGCTGCAATGCAGGAAATTAAAAGAATATATATATATATATATATATATATATATATTTAATGCTACCGATAGAGTAATTTATATATTTGCATCCTAGCTCTAGTTAATTTGGGTTTCGTTAATAAGAAAATGATCGAAAAAAAGAGATTTTTATTTCTTATTCATTCTATTTATTTTTGTTATTGGAGTTTTTTTAATTTATTTAAATGCTTATGAAAGCATATCTCCCAGGAAGCCAAAGCGAGAAAGAATCAATCGTATAGCCTTTTTTTTTTTTTTTTTTTTTTTTTTGAGAAACAAACGCACACATAGGGGAGAGAGAAAGATGTTCTAATACAAAGACACATCATAACTCCATTCAAAAGACATGGTAACTTTTAAAAAGCGTATAGCCAATTTAAAATTAATTGATTGTGTATAGAAAAGTATTAATATTTTATGTATAGTAAATTTGCACCTTTGGATGATCAGTAGTTCTTATATTTGTAATTTCTTTCTGTCGTTTTTTTTTTTTTTTAATGCCTTGAGTTTTAATTTTATATGAATCGGTACTTATATGAGATTGGGTTTTGAACGGTTTTAGACCCCTTACAAACAACCAGATTGCGTAGCCTAGTTAATTAGCCAAATTGTTATTTAGTCAAATTAAGCAGTTCTAGGTTAAAGCAATCAAATAATCATATCAAAAAATATAATGCAGCGGAATAATAAATAACACAGTGATATGATCACCCAGGAAACCACACGGAAAAACCTGGGGAGGATTTTACCCACCGATCCTCAAGGCAAAACGGAATCCACTAAGAAAGAATTGAAGTTCTTACAAAAGGACTTACAAGCTCCCCGCTTGACTTCCTAATGCTACTCACCAGTAAAACTTCCTGACACGACTACGCGCAGGCTCCGAATCCACGGACTACTTCTTTCTTTGAATCCCTCAATCAGCTACAAGCACCCACGCTTGATATTCTTTAAGCTTCAAAGGCAGCAACCAAGTTGATCATCAAGATGTTGAAGTAATCTCAATCTTGAAAACCCTAAGTTTTGTGTAAAGGAAAGCTCCTCTAGATCTCACAAGAGATTTACACATAACCGCAATGTATGAGCAATAATACAACTTGTGCAACTCTTAAAAACGTGGCTAGGGTTTGCCTTATATACCTAGGACAAAAACATAAAACCCTAAATGTTTAAAGAGTTAGGGCTGAGTTGGAAATTCTGCAGAAAACGCATCTGGGCCGATTTTCGATCGATCGAGTCTAACCTTCGATCGATCGAGCCAGGCCGAAATGCCCCAATGCATCTGCAGTCACTCGATTCCAACTTTACAATATTTTATCAACTTTGAGCAAGCCTAAATAAGACTAAGTACATTGTTTTGATCATGGTTTGCCAACATTACAAATTAAAGTTCTAAATACATAAATTCCTAAACCTTTAGAACCTAACAAACTCCCCCTTTGGCAATCTGTGACAAAACACAAATTAAAAGCTCAAAGTTTACAAGTAAAAAGCCCTTTACAAAATAATGCTCATAAACTCAAATTCAACCCTAACTACTATCCATCAGTTGCAAGTGTAGACAGCAGCTTTGTTGAATCAACCTGTATATTCCTGAAATACTCAACAAACGCATAAACGCATGTATGACAAAAAATAGTATATAAACAGGTATAACATTCTTGTAAGATTCACACAACACAAAATAAAGATATATATCAATGAACAACTCATAAATATAAATCAATAAGCAGTGAATCATAAAACAACAAGAATCAAATGAAAAAAAAACATGTATATCAATATATCAATCAATGTTACTCCCCCTAACATGAACATCCCCAAAAATGATATACAAAGTGAAGCACCTAGATACAATCTAATAAACTCCACACAATCTCATGCTAACAAAAAATCTCCCCATAACTACAAAAACTCTTCTACAAGTCAAAACTCTACTCCCCCTTTTTGTGACGGAATGCCAAAGGGCAATCACAAGTCGCCATCAAAAGGAGGAGGTGAGGGTGAATGTAGACGCGCAAAGTCGGCTCGCAGAGCTCGCATCTCATCAAGCAAATCCACTAAAATCTGACCATGAGCCGCCTGAACGGCCATGACAGTCTCCAGGGTACGACTAACATTGAAGTCATCCGAAGGAGGTGGAGGAACAACAGCAGCAGCCACATCAGGATCAAGAATATCCTCACCAGCAGGACCTGTAGAAGATGAAGGAGGAGGAGGAGCACTACTAGACGGCTCAGACCTAGGGTGTTTAGAACCAGCTCGAAGATGAGCGGCCCTCTGTCTAAGAAAAGACGCAACTATAGGAGCTATCACATGAACAGGCTCAGAAGCAGGGAAATCCTCTAAACCAAGATAAAGTAAAATCCTATGAATAAAGATAGGATGAACAAGAGCATGAGCTGTAAATGAACTCCTATAAACTTCGTTCAAAGAACGAAGAAAAAGATGAGGAAAACTAATAGGAGCATCAGTCACTAGAGCATACAAAAATACACGCCTCTCAAGAGGAATGGTGTGCAGATGAGAAATGGGCCAGAGAGAGTGACAAGCTATCCTAAAGAAGAGATAGGCAGTCTTAGGAAGCTCAGCGATGGTGATCCTAGGATCAGAACCCCACTGGATAGATGACCCAGTGATGTAAGACATGACATCACTCAACTCTGGTGACTCATCATAGGGATAGACAGGATGCCGAACCAATGGTACCCCAAGAGCATCAGCCACTACCTGAGGAGTAATGGAGTACTCTACACCGCGTATCCAACTCCTAACTAGAGTGTTGGAATCATAGATGTGGATAGAGATGTTCGAGAAGAACTCTCTAATCAAGGTAACCGGAGGAGGAGGATCAGACACGGCTAACAAAGGCAACCATCCCCTACGCTCAAAGTTTGCCCGAATGGCAGGATCAAGCTCATCTAATATGACAGAACGCTCAGCCCAAACTTTTCTCTTAAAGTCTCATAGATCTCTTGTTTTTTCTCACTAGGGAACCTCTCTCGGTTAAAGGAAGGTGGGGGTGGAGAAGGAGAGGGAATAGTCCTACGAGCTCTAGTCTTCCTAGGCATGGTGCTAAGGAAAGGACAGAGACACAAAGAAAAAACCAACAAGAACAAAAACAAAACCAAGGGCAGACTGCAAGTTAGCACAATAAATTATAGAATAAAAATCTATATGATGCATAAACAATAACAATGTTATGATGCATGAACTAATGCAGTAATCAAGTTCAAATTAAGTTCAATTTCACAAAATTGGCTTGAACATAGAGTTTCATAACAAAAACCCTAAAAATTTGAAAACCACTTGAAAAATTTGCAAAAAATTGATGAATTAAGCATTACAACACACAATACAATGATTATAATACCTAATTACATCAATACACAAAGCCAATTTCATCAAATTTAACTCAATTTCACAAAAGCCCCAATTCGGATCAAATAGGAACCCAAGAATTTGAAAATTTTCACCAAACTCAAAATTGATCAAATTAATCCATTAAGAACATGTTTATAGTGTGTTCCCACAAAAACCCATTGATCAAATACACAAAAATTGGTCTGAATCATCACAAATCCTAAAAAGAAAAAGTTCCGAAAATCTCCCTTAAATGCATGAAAAAATGCATGAAAACTTGAAAATAAGTTGAAAAGGAAGGGCAAAAGAGTCTTACCGGCTTGAGGAAAGAGATTTCTTGCAAAAAATCCGGAGGAAAACGACAAAAAATTGAAACTATTAAGCTTGCCTCGTCGGAGAGAGAAAAAAAGTTTTGAAAAGTTTGAAAAAGTATTTTGAAAAAGTCAGATTTGATCTTTTTCAAAAAATCTGAAAACACACACACTAGCATGTACAGTGTTTAACAAAGAGTAACTTGTGTAGTGTGTGAAACTAGCAAAAACTTGAGATACATGTGAGGTGATATGTGAATAGTAATCAAACACAAAGTCTACACAATTCATCACATAGAATTTAAAAGAGACTATCACCTAAAGAGTTACATTCTATAACACCCACATCTCCTAGAAAAAAAGCTTGCAATCATGTAAGTTTCTTGTATTTTTGCCTCTTATTTATATATGAATTGGCATTTAGCCTAATAGTACACACCGGTTTGAATTAAGTGAATTGGCATCAAGCCTAATAGTACACACCAGTTTTAATTTAATTTGAGGCTACACCTTATGTTCTTTTTGTGCATGTGCTACACTTTCTCGGGCACTAAATCTTATGATATGCACTAAGGTGTTCATGATTGGCTAGTGAACAGTGGTGAGATGGTTATTTATGCCTTTCTCAAAAGGATCAAGTCCGTCAATCAAAAACATGTGACTTCATGATTAAGGCAAAGTGATTAAAAACCACACACATCTTTCCCACACAACATGCACTACAAAGTTTCAACTAGTCAAGTGCAGTAAATAAGCTCATCAAGGTTAAACAAGGTACACAAGACATGACATGTGTAAAAAGATTGACCAACCTTGTTTTTAAAAATCAAGAAAAATAGTGTCCAACATAGATTTTGCTTTCTCCTTTTCCTTTTTTTTTTTTTTTTTTTTTTTTATTAAAAGAGAAAACAAATAAATCCTAGAATGAAATGCATGTATGTAATGCAATGCAAGTCCTAGAACAAAAAAAAAACAACACAAAAACCAAAGAACACTAGTCACAACAGAATAGAGCAAAGAAGCACAAGGATCATGTCAGAAAGACTCAGTTAGTTCGAGTCTTTTGCATCCAAAACTTTTTAGATGCACCCCGAGCATTGGAGTTCTTATTCACATTAGAGTGATTCCCAACTCCAGAATTGGAATAAAGGTTTAACGTCTTTACCAATTCACCAATTAGTGCCATAGGATCTTGTGCTTGAGGCACAAGCACTTTTGGTCTGTTTGCTCTTTTATCAGCTTGAAGCTTGTAACAGTTAGGACGGATATGTCCAGACTTACCACAATAATGACAAACCCAGGCAGGTTTACCATGCATCTTGTCCTTAGATTTGGTAGGCTCCTTAGGTTTAGATTCCCTTAAGTCTACCCTAATCTTCTTAGGTGGTGAAACTTCTACAGGTTTAACAACCTCACTCACAGGGAGTTTAATGGTTTCACTCACAACCTTACTCACGAGAGATTCAGAAGAAGAAGAAGAAGGAACAAAATTCGTGGAATGTGGTCTAGAATCAAAGATGCTTTCAACATATCCTAATCCAGATTTATCAGAATGATACTTTTGAACATTCAACATGTGATTAAGTTTAGCACTAGCAGATCTAGCAACAGATAAATCATGTTTCAAAGATTTAACTTTATCAAGCAAAAGCATGTTCTCAGATTTAACATTGTTCAAAAGATCATTAGCATCAAATAGTTTGACAAGCAAATTCTTCTTTTCAAGCTCAAGAGCATCAATTTTCTTCAGGCCTAGATCAACTTTCATAGCATCCTTTGCAGCAATTTTGCAAAGTTTGTTGTAGGCCTCTTGAAGATCTGCATCTTCAGAGAGTTCCCCATCAGCAGGGTTTTCCTTAGCAGATATGCTTTCATTGACTACAGCAGTAGCAGTGAAAGCAATGAAGTTTCCATCCTCGTCACAACCGGACTCATCATCAGAAACCTCATTATCACTAAGGGTTACAGCCATAGCTTTACCCTTATTTCTCAAGAAAGTGGGACATTCAGATTTGACATGACCATACCCTTGACAACCAAAACACTGAGGACCCAAAGAATTATTTGAAGATTGACCTACTTGTTCTCTAGGTTTTTCAAAATTATTAACCTTAGTGGGATCATTCTTCCTAAAGTTTCTAGGTTCAACAGTGTTGGTATTCCTTGCCTTCCTATTAGTGTTTCTAAGGAAATTTATAAAGTTCTTGGCAAGGTAAGCTATCTCTGTAGGAGAGAACTCATCATCAAATCCACAAGCCTTAACATCATCAACAGACTTAAGAGCCATTGATTTGGATTTGGTAGTCTTGGGTAGGTCAGACTCATAGGACTGAAGCAATCCTACAAGCTCATCCACAGGGATGGAGTCAACATCCTTACTCTCAGTAATGGCTGTCACTTTGGGTCTAAAGTCTTCAGTTAAGGATCTAAGTATCTTCCTAACAATTTTAGGTTGATCATAGACTTCACCCAAATTATAAGCAGAATTAACAATATCATTAAGTTTAGCATAAAACTCATCAAAGGTTTCATCATCAGACATTCTAATGCTTTCAAACCTAGAAGTTAATTGCTGCAATTTGTTTATCTTAACAGCCTTTGTACCTTCATGCACAGTTTGGAGGATTTTCCAAGCAGTATGAGCAACCTCAACATTAGAGATTCTCTTAAATTCCTCCATTGAAACAGCATTGAAGATGGCATTCATAGCTTTGCTATTGAAGCCTGCTGCTTCTTTTTCAAAAGTTTGCCACTCACTCACAAGAGTAGTGGGCTTCTGCCATCCGTATTCAACGGAATTCCAAACTCTCTCATCTATGGATTTCAGGAATGCTTTCATCCTTACTTTCCAGTAGGCATAGTTGTTCCCATCAAAGTGAGGAGGAACAAACAGAGAGTGTCCATGCTCCATGACAACTGGGGTCAAGGATCAGCTCAGAGATAAAAAATCTCAAACAAAAGAGCAACCTGCTCTGATACCACTTAAACGGTTTTAGACCCCTTACAAATAACCAGATTGCGTAGCCTAATTAATTAGCCAAGTTGTTACTTAGTCAAATTAAGCAGTTCTAGGTTAAAGCAATCAAATAATCATATCAAAAAATATAATGCAGCGGAATAATAAATAACACAGTGATATGATCACCCAGGAAACCACACGGAAAAACCTGGGGAGGATTTTACCCACCGATCCTCAAGGCAAAACGGAATCCACTAAGAAAGAATTGAAGTTCTTACAAAAGGACTTACAAGCTCCCCGCTTGACTTCCTAATGCTACCCACCAGTAAAACTTCCTGACACGATCACGCGCAGGCTCCGAATCCACGGACTACTTCTTTCTTTGAATCCCTCAATCAGCTACAAGCACCCACGCTTGATATTCTTTAAGCTTCAAAGGCAGCAACCAAGTTGATCATCAAGATGTTGAAGTAATCTCAATCTTGAAAACCCTAAGTTTTGTGTAAAGGAAAGCTCCTCTAGATCTCACAAGAGATTTACACAAAACCGCAATGTATGAGCAACAATACAACTTGTGCAACTCTTAAAAACGTGGCTAGGGTTTGCCTTATATACCTAGGGCAAAAACATAAAACCCTAAATGTTTAAAGAGTTAGGGCTGAGTTGGAAATTCTGCAGAAAACGCATCTGGGCCGATTTTCGATCGATTGAGTCTAACCTTCGATCGATCGAGCCAGGCCACAATGCCCCAATGCATCTGCAGTCACTCGATTCCAACTTTACAATATTTTATCAACTTTGAGCAAGCCTAAACAAGACTAAGTACATTATTTTGATCATGGTTTGCCAACATTACAAATTAGAGTTCCAAATATATAAATTCCTAAACCTTTAGAACCTAACAGGTTTTCAAGTAGCTACTATAGCTTGAGCTTGCTCGTAGTCATGGAGTAATTTAAAAAAAAGAGAAAAAAAAATTATGGACACAATTTATTAATTTTGACCTTATGTTATGCTCTCTTTAATTTTCTAAATTCACTTTTTCTTTTTCTCTTACATTTCTTGATTATGGGTTATGGTATCACCAAGTGAATCCATTTGGAGTTCTAAAGCAAGACCATGAAACACATTGTAACACCAATTATGTGAATATTAACACTTTACCTATTCATTCATATATGTTCCTTAAATCCACGTGTAGATAAGGCCTACAGAACAGTACTAGTACTGAAATATACAATTCCACCGTCATCAGCATGGATACTATTAATTCAAAACTTATGTGAGTCACATACATTAAAAAAAATAATATAAATAAATAAATAAACAAAAGTACCAATAAAACTCATTTTTTAAACTTTAGGGACTAAAATTGCTCATTTGAAACATTGGATACTAAAAATCTAAAACTAAAAAAGCTCAATGTGGAAACTTTGACACTTTTTTTTTTTAGAAAAAAAAAAATTATGACCTTATGCTATTATCTCTTTAATTTTCTACATTCTCTTTTTCTTTTTCTTTTACATTTCTGTATTATGGGTTTCGGTATCACGAATTGAATCTATTTGGAGTTCTAAAGCAAGACCATGAAACACATTGTAACACCACTTATGTGAATACTAACACTTTACCTCTTCATTCATAAGTGTTTCCTTAAATCCCCATGACAATGTCAATAATGCCTACACAACAGTGCTACCGTGCTAGCAGTGAAATTTACAATTTCGCCACTCTTTGCATGATTACCATTAATCTTAAACTATTGTTAGTAACAATGTAACACACATAAAATAAAATTAAATAAACAAATAAATAAATAACGAATTAGAAAAAAAAATGGTACTAATAAAGCTCGTTCAAAAAATTTTTGTGACTAAAATTGCTCATTTTAAACATTAATTATATGGTAAAAGGGCTCAGTGTGGAAACTTTAGGGACCATTTTGTTTTTTAGATAAAAAATTATGGACACAATGTATAAGGACCTTATTCTATTCTGTCTTTAATTTTATAATTTTTTTTTTCATTTCTTTATTTCTTTATTTATTTTTTGAGAAATTTCCTTTTCATTTCTTGGTTATGGGTTATGGTATCAGAGAGTGGAACCATTTGTTCTAAAGCAAGACCATGAAAAACGTTGTAACACCACTTATATGAACACTAGCTCTTTACAATTTCATTCATAAGTTTTTATTTATTTATTTATTATTTTTTAAATCCACATTATGATAAGGACTATGCAACAATACTAGTGGTGAAATTTATAATTCCACCATTCTCTGCGTGGTTACCAATAATCTTAAAATTTTGTTAGTCAAATACAATTTTTTTTTTTAAATGAATGAATTAGATATATAGAAGTGCCAATAGAGCTCGTTTGTGAAATTTTAGGAGCTAAAGCTCATTTGAAACATTAGATACCAAAAAGGCCCAGTGTGGAACTTTAGGGACACAAGGTATATTTCTTTTTCTTTAACATTTCTTGACTGTGGGTTATGATATCACATAGTGAATCCATTTGGAGTTCTAAAGCGAGACCATGAAACACGCTGTAAGACCACTTATGTCAATACGAACACTTTTCCTTTTCATTTATAAGGCTTTCCTTAAATCGATATGACAATAAGGTTTATGTAACGAGTAATTCTTAGGTACTCTAGGAGTACATTTGGTACGATGTAATAGCTTCTGTAATGAAATAGTTATTCATGTGTAATATCAATTCAGTCATTTGGTTGCATCTTTATTACATAGATTAGTTATTATATTGGAATAACTATTCTTTAAATTGAAGAATAGCTATTCCTCTTTAAGATGGATGTAATAGCTATTCTTTAGTGTATATAATAGGTTTTAAAATTAATATATTTCCAAAAATATAAAATTTCCTTATACATCATCTTTTACAAGTTTTTCATGTGTAACAACCAAACTTATGAATAGTAAAAGTTATTCCATTATAATATCTTCTATTTCCAGTAATAAAGTACTATTCCTAATGTAATCTACATTCAGTTTACCAAACGTATGATGTATAGAGAATGATGCTCTCTCCTTTCATATATATTTATAATGGGGTCCACTTATTAAATTCATGATAATGTCCATCATAAATGTGAGAAGAAGGAACACCATTTTATTATGTTTTGAAACTACCTAAAAATATTTCTATACAACAATACTATTACCGATAGGCTTTACCATTGTAGTTGGCAACTTTAACTCTTCAGTACTATAATAGTTTTGCTTCAGAGCTGTAGGGGCATTGTTCGAGTAATCTTTTATAGACAGGGCGATTAATAGTTAAGCTTTTTTCATATATATATATATATATATATATATATATATATATTTATATATTGTTTTTAGTTTTCCTTTTTCAATTTTCTTTCTCTTTCCAAAATCATAAGGATCATATTTCTCTAGAAAAGAAAAGGAAATATGATTACTTTGAATAAAAATCCTATATATTTCATTATGAGGATTTCAATTTATGCTTCAATAAACCAAATTATAATATATTCCTATTTTTCCTTATAAAGTAAATAAAATTTTGAATTGAATAATTAAATACATTTCATATTGTAGTTGGTGGAGTATAAAGTGGAATGTTAAGCGGGGCCAACCTTACCACTAAGCCAATTAGGCTGTCTTTTTTTTTTCTTTTGGTTTTGTATTGGTTTTTTGTTTTCCTCTTTCAATTTCCTCTCTTTTTCCAAAATCATAAGAATCATATTTCTCTATAAAAGAAAAGGAGATAAGATTGCTTTGAATATTAAAAGTCCATATATATTTCATTACGAGGGTTTCAATTTTTGCTCCATTAAACCAAATTATCATATATAATATATTCCTATTTTTCCTTATAAAGTAAACGAACTTTAGAATTGAATAATTGAATACATTTCATATTGTAGTTGGTGGGAAATAAAGTAGAATGTTGAGCGAGGCCAACCTTACTACTAAACCAATTAGGTTGTCAATTTTTTTTTGGTGAAAAGCACATTTTAGTCCTTACATTTTCAGGCGATTTCCATTTTAGTCCATACATTTTATTTTTACCACTTTTAGTCTCTATCCTGAAAAACAGTTCTCGTTTTGGTCCCTGCCGTTACATCATAAACAGACATTGCTGACATGGCAAACGGCAAGAATAAATAATATTTGTTTAATGTCTATGTGGCATTAATAATAATAATAAAATTTGGCATTAAGAAATGCCATGTCAGCATCTAAATTTAAAAAAATTAATTTATTAATTTTAACTAAATAAAAAAATTAAAAAAAGAATTAAAAACAAAAAATCGAATGAATTAAGATCTGAATGTTTCTTGAACAAGAACAACAAGAACACCTACCCAGATCCAAGAACACAAACCTCTTTTCTTTCTCCATCTGACTTCTCTCTCCCTCTCCCTCTGAACCGTAACAGCACCACCCACCACCGGATAAAACTTGGGGTTTAGTATTTTTTTTCTCTCAATTCCATCCCCTAATTCCTAAATCAAAACCCAGAAAACAATTTTCTCATTCAAAACCCAAAAACACAAACGTTTTCACTATTTTCTACTCCACAGCAACCGCAACAACAATCATTGTTTCAACCTCAAACTCAGTCTTTTCAAGTGGTCGGATCTCCATCCTGAGTCCCAGAAAATTCTCCTCCAGATCGAGTACGTTTTTTTTTCTTATTTCCTAGTTCTAGATTTTTTTTTTCTTTTTTGCTGTATTTTCTGTTTGGTTGCCGAGAGAATGTGGGAAGAAAGCATATTCTGAGAGGAGATCCCGCTTCGCCTGGTTCTGGTTTCTACATTACTTCACAATAAATACCCATTCACTAAAATACACACCTCAAAAACTCTCTCTCTCTCTCTCTCTCTCTCTATTACATTATGTATCCCCGCTGTGATTCCTTGTTGATTTTGTTTTCTCTCTCTAAAAATCAAAACAATGGCTCTCAATGCAAGATTGAGTCTTTTCTTTTTCCCACTTGTTATAGTCTCTTGGGTTTCTAAATAGACTTAAAAAAATTCAAGTTCTTGATCTGGGTTGTTGATGATTTTTGAAGGTTTTGATGGTTTTTGGGGTTTTGATTCTTTGTTTGATCAGTGGGTGACGGGAGAGCTTGATGATCTAGGTTTTGGTTAGTGGCTGATGATGGTGCACGGTCTGCAGTGGCTATGCTTGATGATGGTGGATTGATCATTGATGGTGGTTGTGTGTGAGAGGATTTCCAGAGAAGAGAGAAGTGTGAAGGGTGAAGGAAATAATAAAAAATTGTAAAAAAAATGAGATGAGAGGCCATGCTTGGAAGCAGAGGAGCTGCGCCTTGTTTCAACCATGGTGTTGTTGGGTTGTAGTTGGCGTTCTTGATCTCTGAAAGTTTATTTGGTTTTTATAAATTTTTCTCTTTTTTTTTTTTTTTTTTTAATTTATTGGTTTGTGTTCTTGGATCTGGGTTTGTGTTTTTGTTCAAGACACACTTAGATCTCAATTCATATGATTTTTTGTTTTTAATTTTGTTTTTAATTTTTTTATTTAGTTAAAATTAATAAATTAATTTTTTTAATTTAGATGCTGACGTGGCATTTTTTAATGCCAAAAAACTTTTTTTATTATTAATTAAGCCACGTAGACATTGAACAAATATTATTTATTCTTGCCATTTGCCACATCAGCAATATCCGTTTATGATGTAACGGCAAGGACCAAAATGAGAACCGTTTTTCAAGATAGGGACTAAAAGCGGTAAAAATAAAATGTAGGGACTAAAATGGAAATCGCCTGAAAATGTAGGGACTAAAATGTGCTTTTTGCCTTTTTTTTTTTTTTTTTTTTGGGTTTTGTGTTGGTTTTTTGTTTTCATTTTTCAATTTCTTTCTTTTTCCAAAATCATAAGCATTGTATTTCTCTATAAAAGAAAAGGAGAAAAGATTACTTAGAATAAAAGTCCTATATATTTCATTATGAGGGTTTCAATTTATGCTCCATTAAACCAAATTATCATAGATTCCTATTTTTCCTTATGAAGTAGATGAAATTTAGAATTGAAAAATGATATACATTTCATATTGTAGTTGGTGGACTATAATGTGAAATGTTAAGTAGGGCCAACCTTACCATTACGCCAATTAGTTCGCAGGGGTGGCTTGATGTATTTGGAGGCCTAAGGCGAGAATTGATTATCTTGTTTTAGATGCAAAATTACTACTAATTAACATAAACTACGTAGATTTTTTTCTTTTTTTAGAAATTTTATAAACATAAAAAATTTGATAAAATTTTTCATACTTATTGATATGGTAGATTGTTAATAGTAACTAAAAGAGTGGTATTAGTGGTGGACTTAAATGAGGACTAATAAAAGTTTGCTAACTAAACTCTTATTATTATTCTTATTTTTTTTAGAAGTACAACATTCACAATATTTTTTTACAACAAATCTTAGGTTTGAAGTTGTTTTTTTTTTTTTTTTTTTCTCTTTGAAAATATCACTATAATTATTTTTTTGCCATCAATAACAGGTTGTAACAACATGCTACTTAACATAATTGTAAAAGTGTTGTAAAAGATATTGTGAACGTTACATTTTTCTCTATTTTTTATTTGTTTTTCATCTGGTAAAAAAATATTATTTTATTTATTGATTATAAATAACTCTATTGGTTAAAATTTAGAGGCCTTTTTTTTACTTGGGGCCTTAGGCGACCGCATTTTTTGCTCTACTGTTCAGCCGGCACTGTTAGTTGGTTGCCTAAGGCTCCCAAATTTTAACAAATACCGATATTTTTATACATAAAAGAATATTAATTAGACATCAAATATTAGCCAATAGATTTTTAAAAAAAAGTAATGCAAGAGACACAACATAGAAAATCTTACAATAATTTCATAACATATTCCCAAAAATAGTAATGCAATACACATTAGTGCTTCTTATGAACATATCCAAGATTCAAATTTTTCGCTGCTTTTTTGCCTGTCATGTTAAGCCTTTATTATAGGATGTTATAGACCTGAAGCCATTGGTTGTGACTTAGTTGTGAGTCCAAGTACAAACCAAGACTCTGATTTCTCTCTCTCTCTCTCACACACACACACACACATTTTTTTGTGTGTACGTGGCAAATTATATTTTTATTGGATTAGGGTGGATTAGAGATAACATTTAAGTTTGGAATAATCCATTTTCATAAGTAATTAGATAGATTTTGAGCAAAGGTAAAAAGAAAAGCACAGTGATCAAAGTATGAGTAACTATTAGGTACTCCAAAATATGGTAAGATGGTGTTCCCTTCTCTTAGATTCATGATGGATCTTATTAATTAAATTTATGGTAGAGTCTACAAAAATAAAACAGGAGGGTGTACCATGTTATTATACTCTGAGAGTACCTAATAATTTTTTTAGAGTATTTAAGGTTCTTAATATCATTAATTATTTTTTTTATAAAGAAAGAATTACAAGAAATCTTGTGGATGAATATTGTCAAAGTAATAAGAATAGAAAAATGGAAAAAGATAAGGAAAGTGATTAAGAGAGACAAAGAGAAGCATAATTTACTTTCCTTTTTATCCTTTTCTTTTTCACTTGTTCTTAGATTTGGGCATAATGTTGTTATCATGAACCTATGAGACTGTAAGGTACTTTAGTGACCGTTCAAAAGATGTAAATTATAGAAAATGATAAGTTACAAGAGTGACATATAAAGAAAGAAGCATATGAATCTCTTTACTGAACAAGTTTTGATAGAATTTTTTTTCTTTTTTTTTTGGAAATAGTAGAAGATATAATTTTATATATAAAAACAATATAATGGTTAGAGATCAAATAAGTAATTTACCCTAGAATAGTTTTATATGCAAGTACAATTATAATAAATGTATATTAATAACAACCACAATTATCAATTTGTATATTTAGAAAAAAAAAAAAAAAAACAAGAGAGAGAAAAGAATTAAAATATGTTATTGACAAGGGTATAAACTTAAGCACACATGGGTAAAATTTGGTAAATAGAACATTTTTTAGAAAAAATTTGGTGACTAGCATGCGTTTGAACTTATTTAGTTAGTTGGACTGTTTTTGAAACTCAAGTTTCTCAAACTTGAGTTCCAAGCCAAAATTGAGTTTCCCAAACTCAATTTACTCTTGGATTCATCTGACATGGCTTTAAAAAAAAATTAAAAAAATAAAAAAAACCACTTGGAACTCTAGTTTAGTAAACTTGAGTTCCATTTTAAAAATAATTTACTTGCAAGGAACTCAAGTTTGGTAGACTCGAGTTCCAAGCGGGGAAAAAAAATATAAGAGGAACTCGAGTTTTAACTAGAACATGAGTTTGGTAGACTCGAGTTCCATGTTTTTTAAAAATTTTTTTTTTTAATCTAGGTCAAATGAAAGCAAGCCACATGCTATTTATCTAATATTTTTCTAGAAAAATGATGTTCAGCAAATTTTGCCAGCATACATGAGTTATTTATTTATATAAATATTTTTCTAAAATGAAGTGAAGAAAAATTATTAAACAATAATTATTTCCTTTCTAATCATTTGTCCTTAAACCAGAACTTTTTTTTTTTTACTAATGTTATGAAAAAACTCAATTAATTGAATCGTATTTTTTTTCCCATAGATTTTACTAAATCCTCAATTATTTTTCAAATAGTATATTTTATTAAGGGACAATTTTATACAAATGACGTATTCCAAAAACTGTACCAAATTAACCATAAAAGATAGTCTCTTGAGTGCATAACCCATTGAGAATCAAAATGTTAGTATGGTGATGTTTAGGGGGGAAAATCATGTTGGCAATGAGTTTAGGAAAGAAAATAATTAAATAAAACATAATAAATAACAAATTAGAGAAAAGACAAAAAGAGTACATCAATCTAAGTGCTCAAATTAATTCCTTGCTGATTTGATTCTCTTCTTCTTTTTCATTTTCTTTTTGTGTTTGTGAAGTTTTATAATTTATTTTTTTGGCACAATGGCATCATTTAATGAAAGTATGAGGAACATTTCTTCATAACAAAAGGTGACAGTCCTCTAGAGCTATATATATGTATTTGAGAACTCTAGAGATATATATATGGAAGAAGTTGTAGATGAGCTCCAAGGTGAACTCAACATAACTGGAACTACTTGGGAATATTTTTGGAGATGTTTCAAAGCGTGAAATGGATTTTTGTTATTGTAAGTATTTGATGACTTAGACTTTAGGTCTATTAAGTTGTTAATTTCTACCCGAGTCTTTACATTTGAACCAAATTAAACTTATATTATCGATTTCCTTTTTTCTTTGTTAAGTCTGTCTTCAATTACACGGTTTCCAAACAGTTTGTGCACACTTTCAAACACACAATCACAAACTAGTATATGATCTTTAAATTTCTTTTTTGTTTTTTGATCAGTTTAAATTTCTATATGAATAATCAAATAAATATATACACATAATTCAAATAATAAAAATATATGTTGAGCAAATTGTTGAAACCCATTTCATTATGCAATTTCCTTGTTAGCATTAGGTTTTAGATGTTAACTAATTCTATGTGACAAACATAGTGTCTAAGGGTTGTTGTTCATAGAGAAGATGCATAAAAAATGATTCAAGAGGTTTTGGGATTATTGTAATAGAAAGGAAAGAAGGGCATTTATTGAAGTTACAAATTACAATAGAGAGTCTAGCTATTTAAAGGATTTGTATATAGACTATTGTAACAATTTGTTCTGGTGAATTTTATATAGGATTGGATTCTTAGAGTGATTTTTCCATTAAAGAGGTTATATATATATATATATATATATATATATTTGAGAAACAAAGAGGTTTTATATTAGTTTTCCATTTCATTATCAAATCTGTGCACCTTTTATTGCTTTCATTATAATTGTGTTTTAGATTTGATATTATAATAGTGATTGAGATATCTTTTTTGCATAGTCTATTTGAAATACATCATAAATTGATCAATTAGTCCACTAGGGGTCAAAATAAAAGGTTTCATTTGATATTATAATAGTGATTAAAATATCTTTTTTGCTAGTCTATTTGGAATACGTCATAAATTGATCTATTAGTCCACTAGGGGTCAAAATAAAAATTTTCAACTGGTATCAAAGTAATTGAAATACATATGGATATATTGATACAAACCTATAGGTAAAACTCACTTTTGAAAACCGGCTTGTAAGGGAAGGGTGTCTAATAGCTTATATACATGATTTAGCTTGTACTTAAGCAATGTGGGGCAATTAGATCAAAACATACCACCACACTTTGTAGCCGACGTCCACGACGACTTACTCTATCAAAATTGACTTGATGGTAGCCCTTCTCTTTTTGGCAGTTCCACTTACCTATCAATTACTCAATGACTTCGAAAGACATTTTAATTTAATTAGCCTCTAGGTTTCTCTCTCTGAGATTTGACTACAAAGCCGCAACTCATTTCATTTCATACTCCGTGAGTTAAGTTTAATTACTTGACATGGTGGTTAGCTCTCATAGCAAATGATATTAACCCATGAGTAGAACTCAGCGGTTTGTAAGGAGAGGTGCCCAATAACTTATATAAACATGTTTAAGCTTTTACTTAAGTAATATGGGACATTTGGATTGTAAAATGAATCAAAGAAATATTTTTCAGCGATAATATATATTTATGAGCAGAGTACCTCGAGAAAGATTTTGAAGCCAAAAATATCTCATTGTATTAATATAAATGGTTGCTACAATTTACATTAAATAGGATTTATTCCATGACAATAGGTGGGGTTTCCTCTATACTGAAGGTGAGAAATTGATGATAACTTACATTTTTACGGTTGCTTTCGTATTAGTTGATTAAAAAAAATTTAGCAGAAATTTAAAGAACAAACCCATTCCATGAAATTTATTCTTCCTTCAGGTTTTTTTTATTTTAATTTTTGAGAAACTTAGTTGTTTTCTTAGTAAAGATGAGACCAACAAAGTTTAAATTTATACTAAAATCTTCAACCGTTGGAAAGTTTACTCTGTTAAATATAACCTTTTGGAATGTGCACTTATTAATTATATCAATAAAACTATATATCAAAGGCCTAATACTAGATTGATAATTAGTTACACTAGTCGCTAACCCGTGCGATGCACGGAATATATTTCACTTTACTTAAAATAAAATTTAAAATGAAAAAACATCATAACTTATCAAAATAAACATAAAATATACAATATTCATCGCAAAATAATTTTAGAACTTGTCAAGATATATAACCACAAACCAAAAATTTTAAGAACCAAAAGGGGATTATCATAAGAAATAAATGTGCCTTAGTTTGTATATGAATTTAATTTGTGGAAAATTTATAGCCACATACCAAAAGATTTAAGAACCAAAGGGGGATTATCATAAGAATTAATTGTGCTTCAGAATTTGTATAAATTTATTGGAAATTCAACGGTGATTTATGAATAGCACACTTGATTATCAAAAGCAAATTCCTAACTTCAAATTAAAGGGTTGCATGTTCTCTAACTCAAATTTCTATATCACAACTGCAAATAATAATTATATAAAACTGATACAAACCATGCACAGACAATCAATAGGCTTTGTTGCTGGTCTTAAGCACTAAGATTTGAATCGCATTGTAATCATAACTGCATAATACAAAATTAAATGTCAAGGCTTTCTAGGGCTTCACATGTACTTCTTTAGGATCCTCTACAACACTTGTAGCAATGCAAAAGTTAAAAATAAAAAATAAAAATAAAAAGTAGTAGAGATTGCAAACAGAGAAGATAGAGTACCAAGTTTTTGTTGGGTTTTATGCTTCCACACCTTGGGCTGGAAGACATAGGTTGCAGCTTTGATTTTTCTCCAAAAAATAGAGATTCTTTATCTGCCATATACAATATAAAATAATTATTAGAATTTCAACTCAAAAACCAAACCCATAAAAACACTATCAAAATATAGAGATTAACCCAAATACTTATAAGAAAATCAATTCTAAACATAATAAAACAATAAGATAGAATGAAAATTTCAGGCACATATGAAAGCAAATAAAAAAAGATAAAACCTACGCTTTGAGTTTAGGGTTTTGAGATGGTAATTGCTAGGGTTTTAAGGAGAGAAGAGATTTTGGTATTTTTATGCAAAAAACGTTATTTTAGATCTAGATGATTTATTTCCTTGTTTTTAGGCTCTTTTAATGTTCTTTTAGATCAAATTTGGTTCCTATAATGGTTAGGTATTAATTAGGGCTTATTTTAGAATATATTTTCTTGTCCATCAAGTTTTATGGAGCCCTTAAATAGGCCTCCAAATTTGTATACGTTTTTCAATATTATTGTTATAAGATATAAAACCTAATATTAAAAAGAATCAAAAATAAAAAGAAAAAGAAAATAGTGATGATGTGGAAAATTGTGAGAGCTTCAAAAGTTTCGGTTTTATATATATATATAGATTACAAAACACAGTAACACACTATCAAAATAACCCAGATAATAATGTCTATATTAAATCATGTTAAGAAATGTGACTCATGAAGACTCTATTTATTTATTTATTTATTTTTGTATCCATTTAGACTGAAATTCTAGATCCTCTAAAAAGGGGAAGGCATGAGATTTTCTGCAGGGAAAGAAAGAATTTTTTTATTTTTTTTTATTTTTTAAACAAGTGAGGTTACTTTGTCCCCCCAAGGGAAAGGTATTAACGATGATTTTTTCGCAAGGAAATAGCCAATTGTCAAATTTTTTAAGGCATATCACTAACGTGAAGCAATTATGGCAGAGATGAAATCTCAGGAGCTTTATTCTCTTTAGCATTGTGGTTCAGTCTGTTTTGCTTTTTACTGCACCCCTGAAAAAGAAAACGGCAAACAAAGTAGTAATCATGATCATTTGGGAAGCTTACCTGATTGCTGACCGGGCTGCTAGCTTTACAGTTGGGCTAGTCTTACACAGTGAAGAGAAATATACTGCCTCTGGTGCCATTAATAATACTGGTAATTACCCAACCCAATTATGCCCACTCCAAATCCACCCAAACCCGCCCATTTGACACTCCTAGACTGATGATGAACTATGGTCTCGTTAGTACCATCGGGTCCAGGAGCAGGGATGATACTGGTCTTCTTCTGGTGATGTGGACACCTGTTCTTTTGTTACTGGTTGGTGGCCAAGACAGAATAACTTCTTTTGCTATTGAGGATAATGAGTTGTGGCTTAGGAACCTGATTTGGCTCTTCCTCCAAATCTTCACCACGTGTTTTATCAATCATTTCATCTAAACACGTTATGGATCCCCACAATTTTTCTCCTCCTTGCTGGAACAATCAAGTATGCGGAGCGAATAGCTGCATTGTATCTTGCAAGTTCGGATAGTTTTGGTCCTTTTGGAATCTCTGTTCTTAGACAACCTGACCCTGGGCCTAACTATGAGAGACTGATGAATGCATTCACACACTACAAAGGGAACAATCTTCCTATAAAAATCGAGTATGTCAACGACCTAGAATCCCAGGCTAATAATGAAGATAGTTTGGCCGATGATTGAACATTGGATTTTCCTGAATTGGTGCAGCGTGCTTATCACTTCACATATATTTACAGGGGACTCATAGGCAATCTCATGTTCAGCTCCCGTGAGCATACGGAGAGTCGAGAGTTCTTCACTAAAAGAAGTGCAGAACAAAGATCCAGCTCAACTACTTTTATGATCTTCTCCACACCAAGGTGCTGGTGGCAACGTCCAACATAGGAAAAATATCTCGAGGTATATCCACTGGGTTAGTTGTTGCAGCCTCTTCAGGTTTCATCTTAGAAGAGAAGAATAAGTTTGGTGTTGATGTGACCTACACCTTGTTATCAGGGACGGACGCAGGATTTCAAGCTAGGGGGGGCCGGAGATAAGCGAAAAAAAAAAAAAAAAAAAATTCAAATGCACATCCATATAGTCATTGGCGGAGCCAGGAAATTTTCTTAGGAAGAGCAAGTTAGTTATGCCTACATTGTGTTAATAGGTTAAGCTTACGTTGGCTCAAAATGCAAAAAACTCAAGTTAATTTGGCCCAAATTATGGCCAAAATTAAATTACTTTATTTCACAAACTAACTTTAAGTAAACTTGTGCCTACATTTTTTTCATTGTACTAAATTATTTGTACTTAGGTTAATAGGTTTGAATTTACCTTTTTACATTTTAGAGCTTTTCTAAGGAGTTACATCTAATGTTTCAGCATTTAGGATAAAAAATTGATTAATAGGTATGAAATTTTGAAGATTTATACAATAATTTTTGTTAAAAAAAAGTGTGAACAATGAAGTGCAAATTACTATTTAAGTGCAATTAGATCAAATCAAACAATTAAAAAATTATTTGTCCTCCTACTATTATCAGATATAAATATATAATCTAATATTCTAATATAAACCACATTATTATATATTATATTATTATTATTATAAATAGATTTATACAATATTTTTTTTTTTTAAGGTTTTCTTGGGTTTTTGAAAACTCTTGGGTTAGCTGGCTGGGGGGCCTGAGCTAAAACCCAAGGGGGGCCCAAACTAAAAACCAAGGGACCCAAATCTGTTTTCTTAAAATTTTACATACTAAATTTTTTTTTTTTTTGGACCCAGGGGGGGCCCAAGCCCCTTTTGCCCTGCACCTGGGTCCGTCTTGTTCGTTGGTGTTTTAGGCCTAGATATGGTAACTCTCCTCATATGGTTTTACTCTGATTGGACTGTTGCTTATCTTAAAAAGTTCGACAAAGATTCCCTTACATTCAAAATCATCAGCAAGCTCCTCTTTCCCAAGAAGCAAAGGCAGCGGCAGGAGCAACCCAGGAAAGTTTCTTCCCTCCGATCCAAAATCATCAAATTCCTCTTTCCCAAGAAGCAAAGGCAGGAGCAACCACGGAGAATTAAAAAAGTAAGTTCTAGAAGGTGGTCTGAAGATCTATCTCAATTCAACTTCCTTAATTACTGTTATCTACGAAGGGCACGAGCAGAACTGCAAAAGTAAAACCATCGGCGAGATCATCAGCAAAATAGACCTTATGGTCCGTGTCAAAGGAAATGTCATACTACCAAATTTGAACATTATTAACGATTTTATTTATTATTTATTTTATTATTATTTGCCAAGGAATGTCAAGAATTTTATAAATCAGAAGAAAAATGACCTTATAATTCAGATTATATATGTGACTTCTCATCATTTTGATCCGCACTTATGGGGATTTATCTTCCACGAGCTGTCAGAGAAATCTTACTTTGCGGATGATCCGGAAGAAGCCAAGAGAATAAGCTCAGCTAGAGGCGAATGGATTCTTGAGAATGATGACTTCTGTTAACAATATAAAGTGAAAGAGAATGTGACTGAATAGTCTGTATATTGATGTGTGTAAAACAATGTACAAAAGAGAGTCTTATATAGGTTAGGTATGTGTGTAGTACAAGTAATATGAGTGCAGTACAAGCAATATACTGGGCTAAGCGCAATGGGCTAATCTAGTCTAATCTATACACTAACATCCCCCCTCAAACTCGAGGTGGCAAGGAGGAAGTCAACTGGAGTTTGGATATAAGATCTCGAAGACGACCAGGCGGGTGAGACTTGGTGAAGATATCAGCAGGCTGGTTAGCAGATAAGATGGAGAACAATTGAGATTGCCTTTCTTGAGATGCTGGCGAGTGATGTGGCAGTCGATCTCAATGTGCTTGGTGCGTTCGTGGAAGACATCATTATGAGCAATGTAGATAACACTACGATTGTCACAATAAAGAGGAGTAGCAGTGGGCTGTGGAGCATTCATGTCAGCCAAGAGCCAACGAAGCCACACAAGCTCGCAAGTGGTGTCGGCAAGGGCACGATACTAGCCTCAGTACTAGAACAGGAAACAACATCCTGCTTTTTGCTACGCCACCGACAAGAGAAGTACCCAACAGGAAACAGAAACTTGTGATAGAGCATCGATCAATCAGATCACTTGCCCAGTCCGCATCTGAATAAGCATGAAGCTCAAGAGAAGACCGAGAGGAGTAGTGTAAACCATGATAAAGTGTGCTCTTGACATATCAGAGAATTTGAAGAACAGCAGCATAGTGGACAGAAAGAGAGGCATCCATGAACTTACTAACCATACTCACGGCATGTGAAATATCTGGACGAGTAACAGTGAGATAGATCAAACTACCAACCAACTAATGATAGTGAGTAGCATCAGATATAAGTTCACCATCCAAGGGTGTGAACTTTGCATTGTATTCCAAAGGAGTGGAAACAGTCTTGTTGTCAGTGATACTGGCTTTGGAGAGAAGATCAGAAGCATATTTAGCTTGGGAAAGATAGTATCCATCAGAGGATGAGGTAACCTCAAGCCCAAGAAAATAGCTGAGAGTGCCCAAATCTTTCATTTCAAAATGCTGACTAAGGAAGTGCTGAAGAGAGCGGATACCTGCAGAATCATCTCCAATAATAATCATATCATCAACATAGAGAAGAATAAGAGTGATACCAGCAAAGGATCTTCGGACGAAGAGAGCAGTGTCATGAGGACTCGAAGTGAAACCCTGCTGAGCAACAACTGAGCTAAACTTTTCAAACCAAGCTCGAGGAGCCTGCTTGAGGCCATAAAGAGCACGGCGAAGGCGACAAACTTGACTGCCTAAATGTGGATTGCCAAGAGGTGGTTGCATGTACACTTCTTCTTGAAGGTCTCCATTAAAAAAAGCATTCTTCACATCTATTTGATAAAGAGGCCAACGGCGAACAGCAGCCATAGCAATGAGACATTTGATAGATGTAAGGCAAGCAACAGGAGCAAATGTTTCCTCATAGTCAATGCGATACTCCTGGGTAAAGCCCTTGGCAATTAGGCGAGCCTTGTATCGTTCAACAGATCCATCAGCCTTGGTCTTGATCTTGTAAACCCACCTACAACCTACTACAGACTGACTAGGAGGCAAATCAACCATATCCCAAGTGTGATTTTTATGAAGGGCAACTAGTTCATCATTCATAGCTTGCTGCCAAAGAGGATCAGTATAGGCCTCACGATAGGTGTGAGGTTCATAGATGGTGGCAAGGGCAAAAGAGCATTGATAATCAGAGAGATAAGGGGGAGGAATGCTTATCCGAGTGGAACGACGAAGTTCAGGACCATCAAGAGACTCAGGAGAGGGTGGTGCCACAGGATCTAAGACAGGCGGGTCATATGCTGGGGACAGAACTCGAGATGAGTGGTCTGAAAAGGCAGCCGATGTTGAAGAATCCTCCACAAGTTCAGGATAGAAAGGGAGGAAAAGATCAGTAAAAATGGGAGACTCAAAGGAAGAGGATGTAGGAAACTACTGAAGACTCGTGAAAGGACGATGTTCCCAAAACCCAACATGACAGGAGACACGAAGACGATGAGAAATGGGATCATAGTAGCGAAACTCCTTTAGAGATACACCATAACCAAGGAAACAACAGAGACGAGCATGAGGTTGGAGCTTTGTTCGTTCATAAGGAGGAAGAGAGACAATGCAAACACAACCAAAAACCCGAAGAGATGAGTAGTTGGGGGTTTGATCATAGAGAAGCTCAAATGGTGATTTATTGTCTGTAGTTGGTAAAGGGACATAATTTATGGTGTAAACAGCTGTGAGTGCAGCCTCACCCCAAAAGCGCTCAGAGAGGCAGAAATGAGAAGGGTGCAGACAACATCAACAATGTGACAATGTTTTCGTTCTACACGACCATTTTGTTGAGAGGTGTAAGGACAATACCGCTAAGTAAGTGTACCATGATTGTCTAAAAATGATAGGAAAGATTTATCATTATATTCTTAAGCATTATCTGATCGAAAAACTTTAACGGTGCGATTGAACTGTGTTTTAATCATTTTATGAAATGTTTGGTAAATAGACACAAGTTCAGACCTATGGTGAAGCAGATAAATCCAAGTATATCGAGAAAAATCATCCACAAATATGACAAAATATCTAGATCCCCCCTCAGTAGGAACAGGTGCAGGACCCCAAATATCAGAATGTATAAGATCAAAATGTGCAGAAGAAAATGAGTCACTATTATTAAAGGGTAATTTTGTTTGTTTGCCAAAATGACAGGAAGTACAATCAAAATTTTGAAACTGAACTGAACCTAAATGACCTTGAGAAGCTAACAACTGAAGACGAGATAAGGATGGATGACCAAGACGAGCATGCCATAGATTAGGTGAGGAGGTGGCAGTGGTAGTAGCTGCAGAAATAACTTGTGAAGGAATCTTCAAGTTATGAACCTCAAACATGCAACCAACCCTACAGCCTGTCCCAAGCACTTGACCCGTTCGGGGATCCTGCACATCCACACCATGATTAGTAAATAGAAGATCTACGCCTAATTCACAAAGTTGACCAACAGAAAGCAAATTGAGGGATAACTTTGGGATATAAAAAGTGTCACTAAGGGATAAACAAGGAAAAGAGATTGTTCATTTATGACTAACAGACATAGGAGTTCCATCAGCAGTGTAAATGGTGATTGACTGTTCTAAAGGTGCCTTATCAGAAAATTGGGATTCATCGGGAGTCACATGGTTACAACATGTAGTATCAAAAAACCAAGGTTGTTTACCTGAGGTGACAAAAATGGCAATGGAAGTGCGGGATAAAACCTGTTGAACAACTGCCTCAATATCAGTCGTAGTAAGTGAGAAAGCCAAAGATGGACCTGTAGGAACCGATGGATCGGAAGGACATACAGCAGCTGCCCGAGGAAGAGAAGCTTTATTCTGCTCTTGCATAAGATGGACCTGTAGGAACCGATAGATCGGAAGGATATACGGTGATCCCGATATTTGACAAAGAGCTCAATGTCCTTAGAACACACTAGTGGAGGATCTGCAGCAGAGAGTTGTTCCTACATAGTAGAAGTCTGAGAATAAAAATTAGAAATAAACTGACCTGTCTCTTGGCGCATTTGATAAAGTTTTGATTCAATGTGGAACTCCAAGCTTGAATCATTAGTACAATTATAGCGATTAGCCAAAAATTTCCAAGCAGCCTTAGCAGTCTCAAGACGAGGAAGAAGATTATGAATGGAGGGAATAGAGGTATTGATAAACCAAGACAAGATCTTACTCTGAATACTCTCCCATTCCTCTAAGCATTCTTCATAATCATCTGTTATAACTATAGTCTTGGAAGATTTTTCAGCAGCTGTGGCTTTGGACTTAAGGTTTGGTACTGGCTTAGGAATTGAACCAGTCATATATCTCCACAATTTACAACCCTTGAGAAAGACAGTCATATTCTGAAACCATGCATGATAGCTAATAGAACCATCCAACATAATGGTGATAGGACGTATGATGTCTCGTTTATTTTGTTGAGCCATAATGAAGAAAATGGCCAAAAAATGAGATGTAGAGACCTCAAATGCATAAATGGAGCCCAAAATCAGAATCTACGTGGAAAACTGAGCAAGACAGGTATTGTTGAAAAATTTTGACTTTGGTTAAAGTCAACGATCAACGATCAACATTGCTGGTCAACGGTCAAAGTCAACGGTGCTGTTTGCTGACGTCACTAGATGACATGTGATGCTGACGTGGTGATGACGTGCTAGGGCTGACGTGGCACTCAAATGAGTTGGGCGCGTGTAGTGCGTGGCGCGTGAAGGCGTGTAAAGGAAGTATGTCAGGTGCATGGAAGCGCGTGTAGCTTCGCGGCGACGCGTGGGAGCACGTATAGCGCGTCTTCGACAGCCAAAAACTTGGGGCGGCGCGTGAGAGCTCCTTTGGGACAGTTTCTGGCTGGGTTTTGATCGGGGAAGTCTGATCTATCACGTCGTATCTGTGGTTCGATGATTTGATTAATGAATAGACTAGATCCGAGAGGTAGTGGTTGGGTGTGACGGCAATGACTCACTTCTGATGGTGGCTACTGGTGAAGGCGAAGGCAGCGGAAAAACACCGGAAAATACCACTAGGTCAGAGCAATGCAAAGCTCTGATACCATGTTAACAATATAAAGTGAAAAAGAATGACTGAATAGTCTGTATATTGATGTGTGTAAAATAATGTACAAAAGAGAGCCTTATATAGGCTAGGTATGTGTGTAGTACAAATAACATGAGTGCAGTACAAGTAATATATTGGGCTAAGCCCAATAGGCTAATCTAGCCTAATCTATACACTAACAACTTCGATTAAAGTCTTATCTTAAGTAAGTTAATGCCTTATGTCAAAAATGTTGCTTATGATGAAAGCCTTCTACTGTGGCACATTGCTACTGAACTCTACTACAACACTGATCAACACGAGGATCACAAGCGTTTGGTTTGTGAATATTGTGATGCTGATTGGTCCAAAAAGTGCGTCATCATGGTTGTTAAATTCTGGAACAATGCTGATCTACATAGTTACATGCCTACGCATTGTGAAAATTGTGATGCTCATGAATTCAGTAAGTGCCTTTCAGATTACATGTTTTATCTATTATATCAGCAAGAAGTATGATGTCCGAAGTGTCAGGAATTTCAAAACTAAGGTTCAAGGACACCAGCTCTGAAGCGCAACGATTCTTTAGCGTATACAGAGGACAAGATCTGGGACAAGGCTGTATAAATATTCTTGAGGTGAACACACCTGTCAAACCTGTTCATGTGAAGGGAAATCGATCTAAGCCTGTACTGTTTGATGCGTGCATGTTGGCAAAAGAGATTCAAGATTTGGGACCAAAGATTAAATGGAAGGTAACAAGTAAAGTATGGGTGGAATTGTTGTCATATGCTACGAGTCGTAGCAGAGCAAAGGCCCATGTCCAACAACTAACTAAGGGTGGTGAGCTTATTACTTTTGTTTGGCTGTTGATGGCACAGTTTGGCTTGAAATAGCATGCTTGTGTTGAGACCCGTACCAGAGCAAAGCTAAATCTTTTTTTTTTTTTTTTTTTGAGCCGTAACAATCTCAATAATGAATGAATTTTCCTAAATTCAAGTTACAAATGAGTTAAGATTTTTGGCGTATTGTGCCAGAACGTGGGTTGGTCGATTCCCTTGACGACGTATGTGCCAAAAATTTCTAGAGCGTTGCCTCCATATGGTGTTCTTAGCATCAAGCCAAACGTTTAAAGCACTACGTACCTCACTGATTTCAGTATTAGTTGCAAGCATACTAGGTAACATTTCAAGCATTTGTAGTTTTTTCTGCAAGCTATCAATCTTGTGTTCCAAATGTCCAAATTTGGATTTGTTCCAGGCCATCAACCGTTCCTTGCAAGTATCAAGACAGTCAGTGATCGGATGTCCATCAGGTTTATATAATCCTTCGTACCAAGAATCTTGCACCACTTCTGCACAGCGCGGGTCCCACAACCACATCTCTTCAAATCTAAAGATTTTCCTTGATGGTCCTCGATGGTGACATGTCCTTTTGAAGCGGAGAGACAATATGGAGTGGTCTGAAGTTAACGATGAAAGATGATGGAGAACTACCCCTTGAAAGAGTTGTTTCCATTCATTATTTGCAAGTGCACTGTCTAGGCGAATGCATAAACGGTCCTCTGTTCTATAACTTTTGGACCAAGTGACTGGAGGACCAACGAAACCCAAGTCATGGAAGCCGCAATAGTTTATGACTTGTTTGAATCGTTCCATCTGTCTGGCTGGGAGGGCACGGCCTCCCGACGTTTCAGTTTGGCTAATAATCTCATGTAATCTCCAATACAAAACCAAGGAAGTTGGTTGGACTGTCCAAGTGATTCAAGTAAAGTCCATGTTTCCTCACGCTTGCTTGTGTCTAGTTGTCCATAGAAGCCTGTCAGTCTCCATATTATTCTAGTACGAGTGCATGTAATATGAGCATCAATATGCCACCGTGAAAAACCTTGGATTGCCACCTTGGATTCTAGTTTCCATAGAAGTGCAAGACCGCCACTCTGACCAATGCCAGAGACTGCCAATCCCAGTGTGTACCTGAGTTCCTGTTTTTTTTTTTTTTTTTTTTTTTTAATTCATCTCTTCTTGTGATAGCTTCGTCTTTATCAAGAAGACGAACTGGGGAGCTTCCTTGTGCAATGCTCTCTTTAAAGCACGAACTGTGCGGGGGTTCCCAAGCCCCCGACAGTTCCAACTTATGGTACTCATTGGACTCAGCAGTGCTGCGTAGCAACCACGGCCGATCCTAGATGTATTGCAAACATTTTGCTAAGGGACATAGTTTCATCTTCTATTCTTTGTTTCTTATTTGCATTCTAGCTTGTGTTAAAAGTAATTCCACTAGATTTTTGTTTGGGCCCCAAGTGTGGTTTGTCTGCATCTTTGGAGTCTTTGGGCCTTTGGGCTTTGTTTTTTCTTTTCCACGTAGCAAGCTGTTGTTCTGTGATTGTTGGTGCAATAGTGTTAGGCCCATTTTGTATCGTATCTTCTTTTGTAGGAACTGTTGGTGTCTCCACTTTTGCATGAGTGGTGATTGTAGTAAATTGAGAGGATGTCTCGGGATCTGGCATCAATGCATCCGTTATAGTAGCAGTAATGGGAGTTGATGCGTGGGCATCAGTTGAAGTCAACATCTGCTCTTGCAGACTTGTTGGTGTAACCTGAGCAATCTCATTAATGTGTGATTTGAGGTGATCATGGGCATTTAATTTTTCCGCATATGTCAGGGTATGTTGGGTAGCATTAATTGCTGAGGTACTTGGGCTGTTCTATGGTTTAGTGAGGTTAGTAGTGGGACCGTTAGTGGTGGCTATCGTTGTGGCAGCTCGATGGTTCAGCATTGATAGAGCAACGTCAGGGCATTGCTAAGGTCACTCTTGGCTGGCTTTCAGCCATACCCCGTACTATTGATCTTCCTTCCTTAGAGTGCCTTTGCTGTATATCCAGAGCTTGCAGTCCTTTTCATCGCGGTTTAGCAAACCACACCAATAGCAGAATATCAGCATACGCTCATATCAGAATGAAACCCACTGGGATGATGATTCCCCCACATCCACTTTTATGATGTGGCATGGGTCTAAGGCCCACCGAGTTACCTATAGCCTCTGTGTTCTCACTGTTTGACTGCCTCATTTTTCTCTAACTTGTATAGGTTGAGAAGATATTTGTCGAAAGACCATGGACCAGGCATCAGAATGTGGTCCAGGTCATATTCCTCATCGAATAAGACCAATACCATATTAGAGCCAAGATCCTGAATGTCAAAACTTTTCTCAGTCTTCCACATACTCTTAAGTGTGCATAACACAGCTTCCAATTGATTCTTCTCATTGTAAAGAACTTTGCCACCAAAACCTTGCCATTACCCGTAATTGTAGGAATGAGAGTAACAGTTTGGTTTTCAATCTGGTTTAGCGATAGGTGGTCCCATTTACTTGTGATATCATCCATGTTTGACGGTGGAGAGAGTGTTTAGGAAGGAGAAGGGAAGATGGGTTAAGGAAGAAGTGGGTGGAGAGGATAAAGAAAGGTCCCACCAGAGGGGAAGGTGCTTATCCAGAGATAGGAAGATATTTTCACCGCTCTAGGACTTCTAGAGAAAACCCAAAGAAGAAAAAAAAAAAGCTGAATCTTAATAAATGACAAGTTATGTGCTGAATGATAAATAAATATGATGTACCCAATAATTTTCTTCATTATTATCTTCATCAATATCATAATTGGTGAGCATAAATATTATGAAATAAAACATGAGGATTTCATTTGCATTCAAATTATTATTTTATTTTTTTTTTTTAACAAACAAACACATATACACAAGGGAGAGAGAAAGGGATTCTAATAAAAAGACACATCATAATTCTACTCAAAAGCTATGGTAACTTTTAAGCAAGGGTGAGGCAAGTTATATGATGCAATTCATTTTTAAATCTATCTGTTACTAGCTTTTTTTTTAGGAGCCTATTTGTTACTAGCTTATGTTGTATAATAAGTAGTTTCTTTTTACTTTTAATAGTTTTTATCACTTGTAACGGAAAGTTAGTTAGTTGATTGGTTGTTTATGATAAATGCAATAGCCTATTAATTAGTTAGAGAAGTTAGTTACGCTTTGGCCAATCACATACGGCCATATGGTGGTTTCTTGTAACTAACTTAGCAGTTTGCTTATGTAACTATAAATAAGCAAGGCTGCCCTCATTGTAACTAGTTGAATTTGAATCCAAGAAATCTATCTATGAGGGTATTATTCCAAGAGTGTGTCTTTTGAAAAGCTAGTTCATTTTTTCTTTTCTCTAAGCAACTTAGCTTTCTAAAACATCTTTCCTTTTCACCATTTTTCCGCCATCATAATTTGTTATCAGAGCTTGAGATCCTTAGGATTCAAGTTAGCTTGCAATTTGTTTCATCGTTTTCTGTCATCAAGAACCTATCAAGATCCTATCTTGATTTCATTTTTCTTATCCTCTACTAGTGAGCCTAAGAATTTGTGAAGATGGCACCAATAATTTATAATAGAAGGAACAAGAAAGGTTCTATAGCACATGAACCTAAGGCGCAGGTTCATCCTAGGCAGCAGTTGCAACCACACCAAGAAGGAGAATCTCAGGTGACATTGGAGCAAATTGTGGAGCTACTAAAGGGGCAATTTGCTACCTTAACTAAGGAAGTGAGAAGAAATCAACGTTATCATCCTAGAAATGATGATGAACCTGGTGAAGATGTTGAAATTGACAATTATAGCAACTTTAGTAACCCAATTGGTCAGCCTAGAGGAGGTGTTCCAAGGCAAGTGCCTAGTCCACCAAGAAAGTAAAATTGATCTCTATCAATGATGCAAAATGAGGTGTTCCAATCCAGGATTGATGAAAGATGAAGCAGAAAATGAGAAACCAATTTATGCCTTTTAATTATATGCAGTCCTTGTACAAACAATTGCATAATTTGAAGCAACATGGCAGTGTGGAAGAGTATACAGAGGCATTTTATCAGCTGGTAGCTCGAGTAGACCTAAATGAGAGTGAAGAACAAGTGGTTGCAAGGTTCTTGAGTGGTCTTAAATTATAAATTCAAGATGCCTTATCTATGCACCAATAGTGGTCTGTTTCTGAAGCTTACAATAGAGCCTTGATGTTCGAGAAGCAACTTGCAAGAAAAGCTTTCATGTAGTTCCAAGCTTATGGTGGTAGCAAAAGTACTCAAGTCAGCACTCAAGAAAGGCCAACTACTAGCAATGCATAGCCTTTCAAGATTGATAGCGTAGGTTTTCCTTTAACTTCTGGTGCAGCCAAATCAGTCCCTAAAGCAACACAAACTTTTTTACATTTAAGTGCTACAAGTGTGGAGAAGTTGGGCACAAGGCCACAGATTGCAAGAAAGGGGGAGTTAATGCTCAAGGCAAGGGTAAAGCATTGATAATTGAAGGTTGTAAAGACCAAAAAGATGAAAAATTTCCAATATATGAAGAAGAAAAAATGTGTGATAGTGTATTGATAATTGAAGACAATAGAGGAAGGGAATGCATTCAAGAACCCGTATATAATCAATACGTGGAAGAAGAAGTAGATGCTCATATAGACATATCTTGAAAAAAATAGGTTAAAAGAATTGAGTATGCGGCATAAGCACAAGGTTAGTGTCAATGAAAGTGTGGGATGCATTAAGTGTAAAGACCTTTGGAGACTAGGCACAAAGTGCAAGCACATGCTTATTTTATGTAAAGCGCACATTCTTTAAAACAATGAAGTAAATTCGAAAACAATTATCAATAGGTAACATGACAATCAAGTGATCAACTAATCATATAAAATTTAAACATGACATTTTATATAATTCTCTTGTGCTTTAAAAACATACAAACTTATGATATTTGATTGCTATAATCAAAATGTACTGCATGGTTGAATCATATATGCCCAAAAGGCAAACAACAAAAAGCACTAGAATAGCAAGCAATGACTTCTATGAATATAACATAAGCAATGCAATTCAATGCAATCCTAAACCCTAAACCCTAATACACCCAAAGGGCAAATAACAAAAAGCACTAGAATGGTAAATAGTGACTTTTATGAATAACATAACCAATGCAATGCAATCTTAAGCATAAAACATGATCATTGTTAATCACAAATGTGTAACCTTCATCATCTTCCTCATCTACTTCATCTAAATTAATTGTCTCTCCCCCTCATTAGGACTTAGCATGCGTTTGAGAAGCAATGAAAAATTAAAATTATTTCACTATTCAACTTATTTTTGATACTATTCATATGCCCCACTGCACTTTTTGTTACTATTCATAGGCCCCACTATACTATTTCAACTAACTTTTACCTTTATTTACAGTACTTTCAATAATAAGTTTTCAATTTCAGCAAAATAAGTAGTATCTAACAGACCCTTAAGATTTGTGAACTAGATCTTAAATCCATTGTCCTTCCTAGTGACCTCAATTTTGATCTCATGTTGAAAATTTCTTCTCCAACTCTAGCAGCTCCAGCAACATTACACCACTTCAAGTAATAATTATCAAATGCAAGATCATTGTTAGCACATTCATTGGGTTATCTTTCTTCCATTCTCCCAGTCAACCTTCATTGTTATCATCTATAACTTTCAATGATATTGGACTGTATGTTCCTTTTATTTTTTCCCTACTTCTAGAATTAATTTATAATGAGGTGTGGGCCAATGTGTATCACAACATAATATTGGTATTTATATAACAAATCAAGGGCTCATATAAATAGTATTCAGATATAATGCATTTAATTGGTTATTTATCTTTACAAAAAAAAAAAAAAAATGGAAGCACAAAATGTCTGATGAGTCCTTGCCATGTCAGGATTTCCAAACCCAGTCACATATCCATCGACATTATATCTGTTTCCAAATAGAAAACTTAAAAGACAAATCTAATACACACACATACACAATCTGCAGACTAACACATAAAAATACCCAATTACTGATATTGTTATCCACACACACACCACAAAAACACATGAAATCTTCTAAATATAATACTGGTAATCACAAACGATAGCTGACATTGATGCATAAGCTTGTGCACACAATTAAAGAACATAGGTGCACAAACTTCAAACTTCAAAAGAGCATGGCTTAAATCCAATAGTTAAAATTAATAAAAAGACTATCTAACTCTGAATTTTATTGTACATGATTTTTCAGGCACCAACACACTTCCAAAAAAAAATTTGAGAAAACCCAGTAGTTAAAAGCAAAAGAAAACAAGTACAAAAGCTTTGAATTGTTGGAGGACAAAGAAGAGTGATAGATAGTATAATAACTCAGAGGAATAAAAGTGAAAGTGTTATTAGGACTGACATGTCTTTAACAGCAAAGGTGAGTGCATTCAAAGGAAGCTCATGGGCTGATGGGCTTGGTTGTAGAACGAACTTCTCCATGAATGCACCATAGTCTGAATCTCTCTCTCTCTCTCTCATCCTTTTAAAATGGTGAATGTTGCTTAGTAATGTGAACATGCATGCTCTTTTCATTTCAAAAAAACTTATATTACTTCTATAAATATATATAAAACTTATTGAGATTTTCCCAACAACACCACTGCCATAGAATACAAACACACTTGCATATAACTATCCTTGTTACAATAATCAAGTAATAACTTATGCTTAGAAATTGGAGTGTTAAAGACTATAATATATATAGGCAAATGTTAACAAGCACCGCATAAGTGCTTGTTAAGATTGTACATAAGTGAGTCTCATTTAATAAAAAAAATTAAATCAATAAATGAAAATGACATAAAACTAGTCCTTTTAGTTATTTTAATATTTTTTCTCTCTGCAAAGTTAACACAACTCATATATATATATATATATATATATATATAGACCAAAGTCGGAATGGCATTGAAGTTGAACATCACTGTCACGTTGTTCGTTGAGCTCACTGATCTTGTTGAACCCAAATGCCAATGTGTTAAGTTTGTACTGCAAAAGCCTGCACTAGGTCCAGTCCGATACAACCCTGGTTCAATGACTCTTTAATCTAACGGGTGAGAAGTGTGTATCAAAGGACACATGGTGAGTTGAGAAAGAAGATGGGATGTGGTGGAAGAAGCAAAGGATAAAATTAAGGACCCATTTGATAATATTATTCTAATAGTGTTATTTACGTGTTGTAAAAATACGTATGGATAAAAAAATATTGTAAAAATATATATTATGTTATTTAAGTAATGAAAACTATTAAGCAACCAAATAGCCCTTAGATATTTATTGAAGTGCATATGTTAAATAGTTTTCGCACATGCAACTTCCGCGAAATCCCCAAAGAAAAGCTAAATGATACTATTTCGTACGGTGCCGTTCTGTGGGGCCCATCATAAGGTAACAAAGACTGTACCTATCTCTGTTGAGAGAAAAGAATTAAAGAAAAGAATACTATGCTGCTAAGCTATCATACCATATGAAGCCAAATTGACTGTGATAAATAGATGGTCTCCATTATAGCAAATCAAGTTGTGACCCTGGGCCTCAAGCTTTTTAGTGGCAAGAGAATTTATATTGGACAAAATTTATGTACAGTATTTTTTTTTTAGAGATAATTACAACATGCTGCTAACCCTACAGCTCAAACCCTTTCCCCCCTTAGACCCTCAAGCGCCTTGTGCATTGGGATGTGTCAATTCAGTTACAAGGCCTTTGGCGTGTACAATATTTTAAGTGTGGTTCTTTAGGGTTTTTTTTTTTTTTTTTTTTTTAAGATTTTGATATGTGGCCACTTAATTAAAAAATACTCTTTCATCTCATGAGATAAAAGTCACATGAAAAAATCTAAAAAGAGAAACTTAAAAAATAGCACCTAAATACTATTCCTAATTCTGATCCATTTATATTCTATTTTGATTTCACATGAGGATGGGAAGTCATAAATTCAACCAAAAAAAAAAAGTTTAAACACTATTAGTTTTTTTTTTTTTTTTTTTGATTGCTTATTTTATTTGGGAAATGAAATACATGTTTTGATGACTTAACAAGTGGTGTATATCTATAAGAGCTAACTTTTAGATACACAACATTGGCTTTTAAATGCACGCAAACACTTTTCTTATCTGGATGTGAGATAAATATCTTCTTTTTTATGGTCTATTTTACAGGAGAAATGAAGAAAGGAAAGATGTGTCTTGAAAACTTACAAGTAATGTATAAATTTTATAAAAATATTACTTAAAATTTTTAGGTATGATATCTACTATTTGTAAGTGTTTAAATTTTTATCTTTTTTTAAATAAAAATTAATAAATAAATTTCTTAAATTAAAACATTTGAAATAAATGATTATGATCATAGTGAATAACATAATCAAGATGTAGCATAGAAGAATATTATATAGATTTACCTTGGATGTGTAAGTTAAAATATAAATAGTGAAAGTAAATTTTGTTTAAAAGATTGTTAATGGCTAATAGGTGACTATGCACATTCCATTTAATTGAGCTCTCTTGTTAAATCAAAATATGACCAAGTCTAGTCATTTATTTCATGGGCATTTCAAATCAGAATGAAGTGCAAGCTAAATCTTTAATTATATGCGCATTTTACATTAAGGTAAAATCAATAGGATCCATTTGTTAATGGATTTTGACATTTTGTAATTGGTGATCATGGATGAGTTGCTAGTATTTTTCTTAATTGAATAGGTTTTTTCGATGTGCAAGTTAAATTATTACTAAAAATAGAAGTTAGATTTTGTTTAAGAAGTGTCAAAAACTAGCTGTTGATAATATACAATTCGAATTTAATTGACTTGTATTTTGTTTTAAACTGGAATAAGACCAAGTTTAGTCTCTCTTTTTTATTTATTTATTTTTTTTCCTTTCTTTCTTTTTGTATACATTTTCAAATTTTACGCAAGCTAAATAAGTCCTCTATTAACAAGGATGCACAATTAATTAGATTCCTTTTGTTAATGGATTGACATCTACTTTTTGAATAAATAAATGGATTTATAACTAGTGATTAGTTTAGGCCTTAAGTCTGACATCACTTGTAGCAAAAAAAAAAGACATCTACTGATTAATGAATGAGGATGAGTCGTAACCATCGTTAGTAATTGTCTTTATTCAATGGTTGTTAGGATGCACTTCATATTATATGTTTTTTTTTTTTTTTTGGTAATCAAAGGATTTGGTACTGATTTGTACCCAACATGGCATCATCTAATAATTTATTCATGAAAAAAGAAAGCCAATCAATCTTCATACTAGTCAAGAATATTGTGTTTCAATATTATTACCTTCACAATTTTGATTAAATCAACCTCTTTTACTTGTGGTAAGAAAAAAATATTTAATTAAAAAAGAAGATCATGATGTACTTCTTCAAAACTAGATTTTTAATTGGCTCACATGGCAATGGCATGGAATGGTTTTTTATTTTACTTTTTTTCATTATTCTGAATATTATGAAAAATTCTCTACTGAATAAAGAATATAACTAAGTAATGCTAGGAGTTTTTTTTTTTTTTTTTGAGGAAACGGTAATACTTATTAGAATAGATAATTCCAAAAGTAATATATAGAGTTTTTTAAACAGGCTTATAATATATTGCATAACCAAAGTACCACTATAAAAGGACCTAACCTTTGTAGTAATAGTCTAGGGTTATAAGAAGTGAAACTCTAATACACACAACCGATGTGGGATAAACATCCCTATAATTTTCTTTTTAGGAAACAATAATACTTATTAGAATACACAAACATGAAAGCAATATATAAAATTTTTTAAATAGGCTTATAATATATTACATAACCAGAGTATCACTACAAAAAGGTCTAACTTTTGTAGTAGTAGCCTGGGGTTATAAGAACTGAATCTCTAACAAACACAACCGATAACCATCCCTATATTTAATTTTTTTTTTAAGGAAACAATAATACTTATTAGAACACACAAACACGAAAGTAATATATAGAGTTTTTTTTTTTTTTAAACAAGCTTATAATATATAATGCTAGGAGCAAGGCCGGCTGAATGGTAGAGCAAGAGATGCGGTCGCCTAAGGCCCTAAATAAAAATAAAAATAAAAAGCCCCCAAATTTTAACCAATACGGTTATTTATAATCAATAAATAAAATAATATTTTTTTACCAAATGAAAAACAAATAAAAAATAGAGAAAAATGCAATGTCCACAATATTTTTTGCAAGACTTAACAGACCTACAAACCTAGAACAAAACGAAATTACAAAACTTAACAGAATAAGAAAATTCAACTTGGCCAGATCTCATATATCCAATCAATCAACCATTTTAATTGCATGCATGAAACAACAATCAAAACTCAAAAAGCCCTAACTGATCAGTTCTCATCATATAGAAAAAGATCCAAAATTTAGGAAAAAAATTGATGAAATTGAATCAAAACAAGAAACGAGAGTGGATTTAGATCTAGATATTGATCCTGGGAACCTAATGAATGCATTCTCAACTTAAGATTTTAGTTAAAAAATGTGTGTAACAAACACTGCAAAAAATGGATAAAATACTATTTTGGTCACTAAACTTTGCCAAAAAAAAATTTTTCTTCCCCAAATTTTAAGAAATTCATTTTTCGTCCCTAAATTATAAAAAATTTCATCTCTAATCTCTAAACTATTGAAAATGTTTTATTTGTGTTCTTAAATTTTATTAAAAGTTTGTTTTTCATCCTTAAATTATTGAAAAAAGTTATTTTTTCATCCATATTTTTGTTTGTTAACTATTGAAAAAATTCTTTATAAAGTTTAGGGATGAGAAAAGTTTATTGAAAAAATTCTTTTTAAAGTTTAAGTACGAAAAACAAATTTTTGGCAAATCTTAGAACTAAAATAATATTTTACCCAAAAGGAAAGACCCATTGATTATTTTAAACTTTAAAGTAAGGGTGTAAAAATAACCGACCAACTGATTGTACCGACCAAAATTTTAGAGCTTCAGTAGGTTTTCTATTACTTCGGTTCAGTTTTCGGTTTGAGATATATAATTTTTTTGGTTTTCGGTTTGGTGGTGGTATTAGATTTTTGACCAAACCAAACTGAACCGATATATATATATATATATATATATATATATATATAATTAAAGCATGGTAGGCGCTGTAGCTTGGTTGTATTACGTGGTTGGGCTGGCCAGGAGTTCTTTTGTTCAAGCCATTGCTTAAGGTTTTTAAAACTTTTTAAGTTTTTAAAACCCTAGTTATATTCCATCTTATTCTTTTCTCTTCAGCCGTCGCTCCTTTTTTTTTTTTTTCACCGTTTATTCTCTCTCACACGAATTTTTTTTCTAAATAATAATAAATATTAAAAAATTTAGTTAGTTGTCTCGAAGCAAAAGAAAGTTGTAAACTAGCATCTCGAGTTTTAGAAACTCGAGTTCCAACATAAAAATCGAGTTTTTAAGTCTTGACTTGTAAAAAAACACCAAGTGAAAATCGAGTTTTAAAGACTCGAGTTCGAAAAACACCGCTATAGAGCTTAAAAACGTTACTATAGGGCTTAAAAATGGAGTTATAAAAAAATTTAACAGAAAAACGCTGCTATAGGGCTTTAAAATGTCAGTATAGGGCTTAAAAACGCCACTATAGGGCTCCCTGAACCTGGTATTGAACACTTATGAAAAAATTTTGCAGAAAAACGCCGCTATAGGGTTTTAAAACGTCACTATAGGACTTAAAAATGCCACTATAGGGGCGATAAAACTAAAAAAAATTTTGCATGGAACTCGAGTTTCTGAAACTCGAGATCTATGTTATGGATCTCGAGTTTTAGAAACTCGAGATGTCTACTTTCCCTTATAGTTTCAAGCGTTGCTTAACTAACTATATACAAATACCTTCCATGGTTATCCTGCACATTTCCCCCTCTCACACTCCTTAAAGCTTTCGTCTCCCATCGTATTCCTTCCCCATACTCCTTAAAAAAAACTCATTTTCCCCAAAAATCTCACTGCAAATTCCCCAGAAAAACCCCAGAAAAACTTTCCCAGCAAAAATCAAGAGCAGAGGAGCAAAAACCAGAAAATCCAGCCAACTCAAGGGTAAATCCAAAATCCCTCTTCATTTCGCTTCTCATTTCGCTTTGTTTAAAGAATTTCGATAGGCATGAGGCTGCTGTTTGGCACTTCGGCTAAGTGGGTCGGATCAGTCCGACCCGTCAAAATTTGAACCATTACTCAATCGGCCCCCACAGTTCTTAGACCCAACCCACTAAGCTCTTATCTTAATTCGAAATGTTCCTTTTGATTTTTGGGTGAGTTGTGTACAACAAAATACAACGAATAGATCATACTTTCAACTTTGTACTTTCTAGTTACCAGAAAATAATTTCTTCCTAAAATATTATATATATTTAATTTTCTTCCTCTATTCGTCTAAAATCCTTCCATCCAAGACCAAACAGTTTCTCATCTCTGTGTTTGTTGATCATTCATTTTCCTATCTGTGTAACCCAAGAAATTAAAGGAAGAAAAGCAATGTTTACAACTAATGAAGGTCTGCCTGAAGACTTGGTTATACAAATTTTGCTATGGTTGCCGGTGGTGTCTTTATTGTGATTCAAGTGTGTCTGTAAATCATGGTGTGCTCTCATTAATGGCCAAAACTTCATCAATAAGCACCTTCTCCACAACCAGACCACCTCTAACAAGAACAGGAACGCACGTTTCCTCCTTATCCAACGCCAAAAATCTTCCAATGATCATGTTTTCTCCAAGCTTCAATATGAATCTCTTGAAATATTGTCAACACAAGCTGTTCCTTCACCGTAGTTTGGTATTCCTAAGCATATAGAAATTAACATAGTGAGCTCAATTAATGGTCTCGTTTGTCTGGATCTTCACGCTGGAAACACAGATATTGTTCTATGGAATCCAGCAACAAATGAAACAAAAGTTGTTCCCAAGTCCGGTATATCCTACCCCCAAGGTAGAGCCTTAAGTAGAGATATTGGGTTTGGTTTCGACTTCGAAACTAATGACTACAAGGTGGTCAACCTGTTAGAAATCTCTGACCCGGATCCTGAATTGTATTTCTATGATTTAAATTTTTTTTATGCAGCTGAGGTATATTGCTTAAGTACTGGTTCATGGAGAACAGTTTGTAGTTTTGCGCCCGGTTATTTTATAGACTATAGTTATTACAGGACATACACGAAAGGGATGTTTTCTTGGAGTGCAAGTATTGGTGATTATCCTGATTTCTTTCCAGGCATTTTATCATTTGATATGAGTAATGAGGTATTCCTAACAACAACATTACCAGATGGCGATTTGGAGGATCCCAATGGTACCTGGAGAATTTTTTTTGTGCTTAATGAATTGGTTTCTCTAGTTACTTTTGGTAAAGATAGAGAAGGATTGGAGAATTGTTTTTATATTTGGTCACTACTTGAATTTGGTGTTAAGGAGTCTTGGACTAAGCTATTCACTATTGGACCTCTTATGGGAATTGAAAAGCCACTAGGATTTTGGAAAAATGAAAGCTTGTTTTTGAGAAATAATGAGGGGCAATTGCTCTTGTATGATCTCTCTGCCCAGAAAATTACTACTCTTCAAGTTGATGGACGACCGATGCAGATGATTACTTATGTTGAGAGCCTAATTTCTCTCGAAGGAGGAAATGATCTTGAGGAACAAGGCAATTCATAAAAATGATTCAATACTCATTTATATCACAGCGATAAGTGTTTGCAAGCAACATCATGATTGTTTACTATATTTTTCTAATAAGGTGTTAATGTTTCCAAGTGATGTCTTTCTTTTCTTTTCTTTTCTTTTTTTTTTTTTTTTTTTTTTGGGAAGTGATGTGTTTTTTGACTGGTATTTTATATCCTTATTTTTATTGAAATAACCAACAGCCACAAGCAAAGGGAAAATAATTTTATGATTAAGATAGCATACATGAGAAAAGAGAGTTCTTGACAGAATTATTTCTAATATAGTACTTTTCCAATTTATATTGCCTCATCTCTCCCAAAAAACAATATAATTATTCTACCTCATCACACAAATCATGTTCCAGCAACCAAATCAAGGTATTTCTTTTTAACCTCCTATCCTTGTATGTCTCTAGTATTTTATAGTCTATCAAAAATCAAGAAATATTTAGCATCAAAATCATTTTTGAAAGAGGGAAAAAGGAAAGAAAAGAAAAGGAATTTGCACTTGAATCATTAATTAGTCTAGTAAAAAAAAAAAAAAATCAAATAGGCGGCAAGCAAAACCACCAAAATGCACATGTTCAAAACACCTAAACACGCCATTCGAAAGCACAACCAAGAACAAAGGGGAAATAAAGTGATAAAAGAGGAAAATGTTAATGGTTTTGAGGAAGTGTTTGTATCAAATTATAAAATAAAATAAAAAATAGAAAGCTACACCATATGCCAAGAGTTGAATATGAGGAATATGCATGCTTTATTTCAGCAACATTCTTCTCATATGCTTGTTCTTTTCATAAGATATCATATTATTATTTGTAATTTATTCATAATATAAATAGATCATTTTGAAGAAAAGTTATATACAAATTTCAACAATAAAAGATTGGTGAATCTAATTTTTATAAACTTATAAAAAAAAAATTTATCTAAGTAGTTCAAATAATATAATTTCCACTATGATTTATTTATTAAAATAGTTTTGTAAAGTTACAAACAATTTAGTCATAGACTTTTAGAATTTATTATATGAAAATGAATAATTTAATTAATTAACTCGTGAACAAATTTAAGCATGTTCAACTATAAAATAAGTCAAGCTTAAATACGCTATCTACTTTGTTGATGATCACGATCTCATCTAAACTAATAACAAAAATGAAAAAAGTATTTTTCCCCTTTATGTTTGGAGTGGTACATAATTTCTCCCATAATCTTTGAAACCGGCCAATGTCCTTTACTGTTTTGGAAATGAGAAAAACCCCACTCCGTTACTCTCTTTTTTAAACTTACCAAAATATTTTATTTTCTAGAATATTCCTTCGTGAAATTTCTATAATATCCCAACTAATAACAAAACTCCAAAATACCCTCATAACCAAATGTGAGAAAACACAATCTGCTAACTAAACTTATATACATGATTTTGCAAAAATGATATATTAATTGAGAATCAAAAAATCCAATCCTACACGTAATTTTTTTATAATTTTAAAAAATCATATTAATGTGCTGCTTTAAAAAAAAAATGGCAAGACCCACAACAACGATACACAACCGTAATTAATTACCAGTCACTCCACTCTTAAGTGCTGCTCCTCTTCTCTCCTCTTTTTATCATTTTACTTGAAAATAAAAAGAACAACACTGTTATTCATCTATCCAAACAACACCGTAATTCCCCTCTTAGTTGCATCAGCCGCCAAAAGTAGCTTAAAAACAACACTAGTGTGAGTTGCCTTGTTTAAAAATTAAAATCCCAATCTCTTTGGACAAGTTTAGGATCACAAATGTTTTTCACACTTTTTTGCCACAACTATGGTATGGCAAAGTATAATTGGTAAAAAAAAAAAATGGTGAGTCTATGTGCAAGTGATGATTAACAACTCACAATCTACCATGTCAAAGTTTGTGACAAAAAAATTATAAAATAATTTATGGTCCTAAATTTACTAAATTTCTTTGGAGAAGTTAATCACCCATGAACACGTGGTCATGAGATTCTATAACATCATCTTGCCATAACAACACCTACTGCATCTAGGATAATTATACCCAAGACCATTAATAATAATAATAATAATAATTATTATTATTATTATTATAAAGGGGGAAGGGGACACACAGATGAAAGGGGAGAGACGGAAGCACAGTAATAATATAGTGAAAGTAGAATGTAAGCAAGTATTATAACAATAAGAATAGCAAAGTTAGAACAATAATAAGGCGGTAGAACCAGCCAAGCAGTATATATCAAAATAATTCAAAGTAAATAGAAGTAATTAATGAAAGCAATTTAGAACCGTCCAGTATGGCGGTAATCCGTCCAAGGTGGCGGTAGCAACAAGTAGTATAATGAACATTAACTGAAAATACTTCTTTATTGAAAGTAGATAAAACACTTACAGTAGTAATAGTCAATACAAGATCTCAACAGTAGAGGTTAACAGTTACAAAGCTTGAACTAGTCCTAGTTACAAGGTTTGTAGGAACAAGGTTATGGTGAACAAGGTTGTAGTCAACAAGATAATAGGAGAACTCTCTCAAAGAAGGTAAACTCTTTCTAGAGGAAGTTCTAACAAGAAAGTTCTTGAAAACTCATTAAAAGTTCTGAGTTTAACATAAGGGACAACCCCCCTTAAATAGGCAAAATTCGGAGTGACCAGTGTCATGAATAGTAATAGGTGAATAGTAACGGATGAATAGTGACAGGTGAATAGTGACAGGTGAATAGTGTCAGATGAATAGTAAAAAAGTGAGTCTTTTTCTTTTTTGACTCCAAGTCATTTGAAGTGTTCAGAAGCATCACAAAGGTCTAGGCCTTCATTTTTAGGTCTAGGCCCCATCATTATTGTCCTTAAAGAAGCCATTTGCACTATGATGGGAATCTTCAGGAGCATGCAATGAAACTTTCAACATGTGAGGCATAAGATCAGCAATATCTCTGACAAAGGTCAATAGGAATATTTCTTTTGAACATCACTAGGCATAAGATCAGCAAAATCTCTGACAAAGGTCAATAGGAATATTTCTTTGAGCATCACTAGGCATAAGATCAGCAAAACCTCTGACAAAGGTCAATAGGAATATTTCTTTGAACATCACTATGTACGCATGTAGTTGAATAGTGGCCATTATGCTGGCTAGACAAATAGTGAACAGTAGCAACAATAATCTGAGGACCACACAATTGATCAATAGAAGAAGCATCAACAGTAGCAATAATAATCTGAGGACCACACAATTAATCAATAGAAGAAGCATCGGATGGATAGCCATCAAATGGATCAAAAGGACCTTGTGGAGAATCACATTCGTGCTCATGGAAAATAGCATATTGGTTGCAAAATCCACAATATAAAATTGGCTCATCCATTGGTCTACTTCCTGGGATGAGAAGGCTCTTTGGATTACAATGATCTGCAATACGTAAATGAGCAATAGCGTCAACATGTGGCCTGGGGCCAAAAACAACAATTCTATCAGTGCTTCCCATGAAATGATAATCCTTCCACAGGTTCTGAGCAACTTCAATAATTTGATTATTAAAATAGTTTCCCCAACATTTTGCAAGAGCATAAGGATCTTTGAAGGACAAATTTGGATTTCCTTCAAGCCATTGTCCCTGATGAGTATGACCATTGATGAGAATAAGATGTTTCGAAGGCTGGACATTCATCCAGTTATCTCTTTCCCATCTAGGCAAAGTACTCCAACATCTGATGGAAATAGAAGGACCAGTAAATTTTTTAATGGCATCTTGAATAATTTGAGGAAGTTCACTGGCTTGATAATGGCTTGTTAATTTTAGAAATCTGATAAAGCCATATTCAAACATATGGGAAAGCCAGTTAGGATCTCTATCATCATCATCATCAGCAGCAAAGTAACCATCATCATAATTAATTAAGAGACCAGGAAATCAGTGTGTTTTTTCATACACTCTGAGAGTACTCCCAAAGTGTTCTTCCTAGGCCAACTGGAGAAACACATTATCACCTTCATCAAGTTCATCAGGCTCAGGAATAGTGGCTGTAACAAGTTTCTTGAAACATTTGAACCATAGGTCGAAAGACCTAAACATAGCCTTGCACTTCAGTATACGTGATTGTATATCTGATGGCAAGTTGGCAAAAGCACTTCTTAACATAGATTGGGACTTAAGGCTCAATCTAGAATAATCAGTGCCCATTATAGTCATTTTATCCTTTGAATGGATATCCTCTTTGCCAAAGAGTTGACTAGTGTAAGGATCATTTGTAGTATTTGGATAGTTAACAAGTTGGCTTCTAAAAGCCCCAATTTCTGAAACAAGGTTTGAAGCAAGGTCATTATCTGAAGCAAGAGGGTTTTCTAAAATAAGGTTAACATAATGGCTTGGATAAGCCTCATTCTGAGCAGAAAGGTTAACAAGGTGGATTTCAAAGGCTTGGAGGGTTTTTTCAAACAATTTGTAATGGTTTTGGGTAAAAGCAGAATAGAGGTTATCAAGAATGAATTTAACGGAGTCTGGCAGCTCACTATAGACTCCATTATGAAATTGTAAATTTTTAGACAAAACTTCCTGCAAAGCAATAACCATATCTCCACTGGAATATGACACCGTTGCCGGTACATACCCTTGAAGGGATGTTGATCCACTAGGTTTTACCCTAGAAGATGCGCCTTCATGCATTTCATTTTGGAAAAAGTCCTGTACAGGAGCTTTTCCTTTGTTTTTCCTCTCAGTCGAGGGAGCCATAATAATCCACTTATTAGTGGTATAAATACTAATATTATCCCACTTAGTAGTGGTATTTATCCTTGCATCAGTGCTCGATTCCTGCAAAGAATCATTAGAAATATCAGAGTCACTGGTAATAGTAGATAATTTGGCACTACTAGAATTACCTTCAAAATTGTCTGTGAAGCATGTAGCAGGAGAATCTAAAGCATCATTAATATCAATTTCAAGTTTTGAAACAAATTTAAATTTTACTTTCTGTCCAAAAGGATCAGTAGTAATACCATCATTATCAACAAGGAAAGGATACAAAGCATTTATAAATGGCAAACCAAGAATCACTTTATCAGTCATATTTTTAACAAGAACAGAAGGAATCTTGAAACAGACATCATCATGGCAAATATGAGCATTATTCAATTCATATTTGATTTTCATTTGAGAACCTGTAGCAGAAACCAATTTTTCAGTTGATTTTTCAAAATATTTCGAAGGAATCAATCCTTCCTGAATAAAATTATTATCAGCACCAGAATCAATCATAGCAATAACAGTGAAGTGGAAATCATGGGAAACAAAAATCTTCACTTTTGTGAACCATTTTGGGGGAAGAATTTTGTTAATACTAACAAGACTAGGTTGAGCATCAACAATACCTTCATCAGAAAGAAGAGCCTGTTGACTGGATTCATCTCCATTCTTGTGCTCATCTTGTTCATTATCAGACTCATTTTGATCAATTTTCAACATTAACAATTCTTGTTTGAGATTATGATTATCACTTTTAATATTTTTAAGTTCAAGTTTTAATTCACTTATCTCTTGTTTAACAGTATTAATTTCACATTGGAGATCATTAACAGTTAAATCTTTGGATTTCTTCTTATTAAATCTTTCCAAAGTTTCTTCAAAACTTATTGTTGATTTAAGTTTTTTACTAGTTTCATCTTTTAACAAGTTTTTCTTGAACTTATCCAAATATTCTTTTTGTAATTCAGGATTTTCAATTTGACCAATCAATTTTATTAACAAGCTTTCATTTTCTTCACCTTTAGTGAGAACATTAATAGATTTAACAACATTACAACATGAATCTCTACAACCAATTTTAATATTAGGAGAATCAGATGAATCATCAGCAGAATGATAACAAGAATCAGAAGAAGAAAGATCATCTTCCAAAGAATCAGACAAATTGTTTGATTCAAGGATTCTGAATAATTCTTCTTGATCATTATCATCAATTTTCAACATGTTAAACTTGTTTTTTAACTTACTAGGTTTTTTTTTACAATCTTTACTAAAATGACCAGGTTTTCCACAATTGAAACATTTACCTTTACCTGACCATTGGTTAACATGTCTTTTAGAAACATTTTTCTTTTTAGCATAAAAATCATTAAAATTGATTTTATGTTTTTTATGGTTATAATTTTTGTGGCTTTTATCATGTTTTTTACCCTTTTGCCTGGAAGGAGCAATAAGGGGTAAACCATATTGTTCACAAAAATTACCCATTTCATATTTAGCTTTTCTTTTATTTTTTAATTGGTGTTTTATAATGTTTGATAATAGTATAAATCAAGGTATTAACACCATCAGGAACACCTCGCCCAATACGATCATCAAAAATAGGCAAGCCTTCATCATTCTTTTTAACAGCATGTTTAATAGAATCTCTGGATTCTTCTGTGAGATATGAATCCCACCATCCACAAAGAGTACCAGAAAAGCCAGTAGTGAGAAGGTCAACAATTTCAGATTGTTCAAAATCATGATTATTTTGGTAAGCAGTGGCAACCATGGACATATGTCCCATTTTATTAATAATTTCTTGTTCAGAAAAACCATCAATATTCCACTCATAAATTTTATCAGCAGAAACATAAAACTGAGTTTGAAAAGCTCTTTCTTCAAACTGCATATCAGGAGGAGTAGGTTTTGAATACCAATTCCTAGTGAGAAACATGGGTTTGGAATTTCCAACAAATCTTTTAACTTCAGGTAAACAGTCATCAAAAACCTTTTTGGCAGGAACAGAAGAAACAGAAGAAACAGTATCAGAATCTGTATCATCAAAAACAAATTCATTTTTTGAAATAGTTCGAGCAACAGGAGTACTTGAAGAAGTACCTTCATTTTTAACTTTCAAATCAGCAAGCATTTTGTCAACAGTTTGAAGAACTTTAGACTGAGAAGTTCTAAACTTGAATTTGTTATCATGACTGGCTAAATTAATCAAAGGTTCCTCAGTCTTGATAGAAACAAGTTTTTGAACAAAAACAGATTTGTCAACAGAAACAGTTTTTTCAACAATTTTTTCTTCAATTCGGTCAAGCTGTTAACCAATAATATGCAAAGATTCATTAGTAAAATTGTTATGTTCAATAAGGCTAACAACAGGAGTTTGATCATCAGCTATTTTGAAAGGAGTAGCTTTAACATCAATTTTGTCAGTAGTCACCAAAATAGTCTCAAGAGGAGGATGACTAGATCTGACAATGGTTTTGTCATTTTTAACAAAATTAGATTTCTTTATCACATTCAAATAATTTTTGAAAACTTCATCTTTTGAAACATAATAGTTTTCAAGAAAATCAAAGAACAAAATATGTCTTTTCAACTGATTCATTTTTTCTAACCATTTTCTTTTAACACGGTTTTTCTCAGACTGAGCAAAATCATTTTGGTAAATTTTTCTTTTTGTCCTATTTTTAGGAAGCATAAATTCATCAAACAATGGAGCCATATCAACTTTAAAATCTTCATTCAAAACATTCAAAACTCTTAAGTGGTTAACAGGATTTTCAATAGGAGGGAAATCAGAATCAGATGGACAAATAGAATTAGCATCATCTTCTTCTTCGGTAGCAGGTTTGCCATACGGAGAGGAAGTTACAGGCTTAGTAGAATAGTAAACAGAGCTGATTTGGGATTTATCACTTGAAACACCTTTTAATTTCAAATCAGTGGGTTTTTCAAAATTCTTTTACAAAAACTCATTGACATCATGGTCTCTTTTTGAAATACTTTCAGATCCAGCAAAGGAATGTCTTCCTTCGTTGATCCTCAAGGGTTGATTATTTTGAAAACATATTTTAACAGTACCATCAAGATATTGTTGAATATTTGTGAGATCTAGCTCATCAAAAACAGGTTTAGGAACAGGGGATTCTTGATTCAACAACCATTCAGTGGGAAGTATAATATCTTGCCATTGAATCATTTTTGGAACTTGAACTTTAGCATCAGGAGTTGAACATGTGATTAACATTGTTTTACCAAAGGGTTCTCTAGGATTCAAACAACAAGGATTTAGCTGAGTACCCAAAAGTCTGTAATAAATACGGTAAATCAAAGCAAAAGGTTTACTACCTTCATCCATGATATAACCAGAAGAAGCAATGTTCAAGGTCAAAGCTTTAACAATATTAGGATCATCTAAAGCAAGAGTAATATCAGGATAACAGTTAAAGTAAACAGGACCATCATACAAAGAAGCAGTGATCATACGAAGAATGCTATCTTTAAACACCTTAAATCTAGCATCTCGTAAACACATGAGAATAGAAGCATTAATACCCTTTCGGGTGAGTGGTTTAACAGCAACTTGAACCAAACCAATATGCAAATAACTGAGTTTTTTAGCAATGAAATCATTAATATTTTTCCTGGAAAACAAGCAACATTTTTCATGCATTTTTTAAATAGAAAATGTTTGTTCAACAGTTCTAACTTTGTAGACAGGATGAAAAGTGGTTTCAGCCCAACTAGTTTTGTAAACAGTTTTAGTGTCAACTTTGGGAATGTTCCATTTTCGGAAATCAGGGATCTCATTATCTTCAACAGTGTGATCTTCTTCATTCACAATATAAGGAGGACAACCAGTCCTGGAGCTGATAGAGGAGTTGGATCTCCACAACTTATCCATATTATCCTAGGTTTAACACTCAATTATCATGTTTTTCTCGCAACCGTTGCATTTCGTAACACATACCCTAAGCAACCCTGTACCACACACATGCCCTACACGCCCTCCTGGCTCAAACGGGCCTTACAGTCAGGTTCTGGGAATTCACTTTACACCTAGGGTGGCGCCAACGACGGCAAGAAGGGGACACGACAACGGAGCACCAAAGGTTCGGACAGATACGGACAAGGTACAGAGAACACAACACACACTACCACCGGCCAGAAAAGAGTGGCTCTGATACCATAAAGGGGGAAGGGGACGCACAGACGAAGAGGGAGAGGCGGAAGCACAGTAATAATATTGTGAAAGTAAATATAAGCAAGTAATGTAAGAACAATATTAAGGCGGTAGAACCAGCCAAGCAGTATATATCAAAATAATTGAAAGTAAATAAGAGCAATTAATGAAAGCAATTTAGAACCGTCCAGTATGGCGGTAATCCGTCCAAGGTGGCGGTAGCAACAAGTAGTAAAATGAACATTAACTGAAAATACTTCTTTATTGAAAGTAGTTAAACACTTACAGTAGTAGTAGTCAATACAAGATCTCAACAGTTGAGGTTAACAGTTACAAAACTTGAACTAGTCCTAATTACAAGGTTTGTATGAACAAGGTTATGGTGAACAAGGTTGTAGTCAACAAGATAATAGGAGAACTCTCTCAAAGAAGGTAAACTCTCTCTAGAGGAAGTTCTAACAAGAAAGTAATAAGTTCTCACTAATGAGTTCTGAGGTTAACATAAGGGACAACCCCCCTTAAATAGGCAAAATTCAGAGTGAACAGTGTCATGAATAGTAACAGGTGAATAGTAACAGATGAATAGTGATAGGTGAATAGTGACAGGTGAATAGTGTCAGATGAATAGTGAAAAAATGAGTCTTTTTCCTTTTTTGACTCCAAGTCATGGAGGGAACATGAAATGATCAGGAGCATCTTACGGAAAGGTCTAGGCCTTCATTTTTAGGTCTAGGCCTTCATTTTTAGGTCTAGGCCACATCATTTCTGCCCTTAAAAGAAGCCAAATTTGCATTGTGATGGGAATCTTTAGGAGCATGCAATACTTTCAACATGTGAGGCATAAAATCAGCAAAATCTCTGACAAAGGTCAATAGGAATATTTCTTTTGAGCATCAACAGGCATAAGATCAGCAAAATCTCTGACAAAGGTCAATAGGTCAATAGGAATATTGCTTTGAACATCACCATGTACGCTTGTAGTTGAATAGTGGCCATTATGCTGGCTAGACAAATAGTGAACAGTAGCAACAATAATCTGAGGACCACACAATTGATCAATAGAAGAAGCATCAACAGTAGCAATAATAATCTGAGGACCACACAATTAATCAATAGAAGAAGCATCGGATGGATAATCATCATCAGGATTCTATGGAGGATCATCATTACATCCATGCTCTTGGTAAATAACATACTGATTGCAGAATTCGCAATATAGCAGTGGCTCAAATTCTGGAGTTTTCTCTGGAACAATAAAACTCCTTGGATTACAGTGATCTGCTATGTGCATATGAGAGATGGTAGGAGCATAAGGTCTGGGACCAAAGACAAAAATTCTATCTGTGCCGCCTATGAAATGATAATGTTTCCACAGGCTTTGAATAACTTCAAGAATTTGATTATTGAAATAATTCCTCCAGCATTCTGTAAGGGCATGGGGATTTTGAAAGGATAAGTGAGAATCTCCTTCATACCATTGTCCTTGGTAAGTGTGCCCATTAATGAGAACGAGATGTTTTGATGGCTGGACATTCATCCAGTTATCTCTTTCCCACATTGGTAAGGTGCTCCAACATCTGATGGAAACAAATGGACTTTCAAAATTGTTAATAGCAGTCTGAATGATTTGTGGAAGTTGGCTGGCTTGGCCAAGGTTGGTTAATTTTATGAGTCTGATAAAGCCATACTCAAACATTTGGGAAAGCCAGTTAGGATCCCGATCATTATCACCTTCTGGATCATCAGCAACAAATGAACTATCATAATTAATTAAGACACCAGGAAATGGGTGTCTCTTTTCATACACTCTGAGACTGACTCCAAAGTGTTTTTCCCAATTAGTTTGTTCAAGAATATCACCATTATCATCTGAATTAGCAGGATCAGGAACAGCAGTTGTAACAAGTGTTTTGAAGTATTTGAACCATAGGCCAAAGGACCTGAACATAGCCTCGCTTCTCAGTATACGTGATTGTATATCTGATGGCAAGTTGGCAAAAGCACTTCTTAAAATAGATTGGGACTTAAGGCTCAATCTAGAATAATCAGTGCCCATTATAGTTATTTTATCCTTTGAATGGATATCCTCTCTGCCAGAGAGTTGACTAGTGTGGGGAGTATTTGGATAGTTAACAAGTTGGCTTCTAAAAGCCTCAATTTTTGAAACAAGGTTTGAAGCAAGGGGATTTTCTGAAATAAGGTTTGCATAGTGGCTTAGATAAGCCTCATTTTGAGCAGTAAGGTTAACAAGATGGATTTCAAGGGCTCTGAGGGTGCTTTTGAAAAGATCATGGTGGTTTTTAATAAAAGCAGCTTGAAGGTTATCAAGAATAAATTTGATAGAATATGGAAGTTTAGAATAGATTCCATTGTGGAATTGTAAATTGTTTGACAAAACTTCCTGCAAAGCAATTATTATATCACCACTGGAATATGTCACCATTGCCGGTGCATACCCTTGAAGGGATGTTGATCCACTAGGTTTTGCCCCAGAAGATGCACCTTCATGCATTTCATTTTGGAAAAAGTCCTTTGCAGGAGCTTTTCCTTTGTTTTTCCTCTCATTTGAGGGAGCCATAATAATCCACTTATTAGTGGTATAAACACTAATATTATCCCACTTATTAGTGGTATTTATCCCTGCATCAGTGCTCGATTCCTGCAAAGAATCATTAGGAATATTAGAGTCATTGGTAATAGTAAACAATTTGACACTACTAGGATTACCTTCAAAATTGTCTGTGAAGCATGTAGCAGGAGAATCATAAGACAAGTCTAAAGCATCATTAATATCAAGTTCAAGTTTTGAAACAAATTTAAATTTTACTTTCTGTCCAAAAGGATCAGTAGTAATACCATCATTATCAACAAGGAAAGGATACAAAGCATTTATAAATGGCAGACCAAGAATCACTTTATCAGTCATATTTTTAACAAGAACAGAAGGAATCTTGAAATAGACATTATCATGGCAAATGTGAGCATTATTCAATTCATATCTGATTTTCATTTGAGAACCAGTAGCAGAAACCAATTTTTCAGTTGATTTTTCAAAATATTTCGAAGGAATCAATCCTTCCTGAATACAATTCTTATCAGCACCAGAATCAATCATAGCAATAACAGTAAAGTGGAAATCATGGGAAACAAAAATCTTCACTTTTGTGAACCATTTTGGGGGAAGAATTTTGTTAATACTAACAAGACTAGGTTGAGCATCAACAATACCTTCATCAGAAAGAAGAACCTGTTGACTGGATTCATCTCCATTCTTGTGCTCATCTTGTTCATTATCAGACTCATTTTGATCAATTTTCAACATTAACAATTCTTGTTTGAGATTATGATTATCACTTTTAATATTTTTAAGTTCAAGTTTTAATTCACTTATCTCTTGTTTAACAGTATTAATTTCACATTGGAGATCATTAACAGTTAAATCTTTGGATTTCTTCTTATTAAATCTTTCCAAAGTTTCTTCAAAACTTATTGTTGATTTAAGTTTTTTACTTATTTCATCTTTTAACAAGTTTTTCTTGAACTTATCCAAATATTCTTTTTGTAATTCAGGATTTTCAATTTGACCAATCAATTTAATTAACAAGCTTTCATTTTCTTCACCTTTAGTGAGAACATTAATAGATTTAACAACATTGCAACAGGAATCTCTACAACCAAGTTTAATATTAGGAGAATCAGAAGAATCATCAGCAGAATGATTGCAAGAATCAGTTGAAGAAGAAAAATCATCTTCCAAAGAATCAGACGAATTGTTTGATTCAAGGATTCTGAATAATTCTTCTTGATCATTATCATCAATTTTCAACATGTTAAACTTGTTTTTCAACTTACCAGGTTTTTGTTTACAATCTTTACTAAAATGACCAGGTTTTCCACAATTGAAACATTTACCTTTACCTGACCGTTGGTTAACATGTCTTTTAGAAACAATTTTCTTTTTAGCATAAAAATCATTAAAATTGGTTTTATGTTTTTTATGGTTATAATTTTTGTGGCTTTTATCATGTTTTTTACCCTTTTGCCTGGAAGGAGCAATAGGGGGTAAACCATATTGTTCACAAAAATTACCCATTTCATATTTAGCTTTTCTTTTATTTTTTAATTGGTGTTTTAACAATTTTTCATTACTGCACATATTAATTCCAAGCTTTTTAATAGTGCTTAAAATATCACCATAAGTTAAATTATCATAGTCAATAGAATCATTTTTACCAATTAATTCTTGTTTTACCTTATGAGCAAAGATAGGAGGCAGACCGTCAATAAACTTTTCTTTCCAATAAGGCTTGAAACAGTCCTTTCGCTGCATCACTCTGGAAAGGAAAACATCTTGGTACCATCTATAATCAGACATAGTAGGGCATCTCAAATTATTCAACAAATCAGAAATTCGAGATGAAACATTAGATGGAGTCCCAACAAAATGTTTGATAATAGTATAAATCAAGGTATTAACACCATCAGGAACACCTCGACCAATACGATCATCAAAAATAGGCAAGCCTTCATCATTCTTTTTAACAGCATGTTTAATAGAATCTCTGGATTCTTCTGTGAGATATGAATCCCACCATCCACGAAGAGTACCAGAAAAGCCAGTAGTAAGAAGGTCAACAATTTCAGATTGTTCAAAATCATGATTATTTTGGTAAGCAGTGGCAACCATGGACATATGTCCCATTTTATTAATAATTTCTTGTTCAGAAAAACCATCAATATTCCACTCATAAATTTTATCAGCAGAAACAGAAAACTGAGTTTGAAAAGCTCTTTCTTCAAACTGCATATCAGGAGGAGTAGGTTTTGAATACCAATTCCTAGTAAGAAACATGGGTTTGGAATTTCCAACAAATCTTTTAACTTCAGGTAAACAGTCATCAAAAACCTTTTTGGCAGGAACAGAAGAAACAGAAGAAACAGTATCAAAATCTGTATCATCAAAATCAATTTCATTTTTTGAAATAGTTCGAGCAACAGGAGTACTTGAAGAAGTACCTTCATTTTTAACTTTCAAATCAGCAAGCATTTTGTTGACAGTTTGAAGAAGTTTAGACTGAGAAGTTCTAAACTTGAATTTGTTATCATGACTGGCTAAATTAATCAAAGGTTCCTCAGTCTTGATAGAAACAGGTTTTTGAACAGAAACAGATTTGTCAACAGAAACAGTTTTTTCAACAATTTTTTATTCAATTCGGTCAAGCTGTTGACCAATAATATGCAAAGATTCATTAGTAAAATTGTTTTGTTCAATAAGGCTAATAACAGGAGTTTGATCATCAGCTATTTTGAAAGGAGTAGCTTTAACATCAATTTTGTCAGTAGTCACCAAAATAGTCTCAAGTGGTGGATGACTAGATCTGACAATGGTTTTGTCATTTTTAACAAAATTAGATTTCTTTATCACATTCAAATAATTTTTGAAAACTTCATCTTTTGAAACATAATAGTTTTCAAGAAAATCAAAGAACAAAATATGTCTTTTCAACTGATTCATTTTTTCTAACCATTTTCTTTTAACACGGTTTTTCTCAGACTGAGCAAAATCATTTTGGTAAATTTTTCTTTTTGTCCTATTTTTAGGAAGCATAAATTCATCAAACAATGGAGCCATATCAACTTTAAAATCTTCATTCAAAACATTCAAAACTCTTAAGTGGTTAATAGGATTTTCAATAGGAGGGAAATCAGAATCAGATGGACAAATAGAATTAGCATCATCTTCTTCTTCGGTAGCAGGTTTGCCATACGGAAAGGAAGTTACAGGCTTAGTAGAATAGTAAACAGAGCTGATTTGGGATTTATCACGTGAAACACCTTTTAATTTCAAATCAATGGGTTTTTCAAAATTCTTTTGCAAAAACTCATTGACGTCATGGTCTCTTTTTGAAATACTTTCAGATCCAGCAAAGGAATGTCTTCCTTCGTTGATCCTCAAGGGTTGATTATTTTGAAAACATATTTTAACAGTACCATCAAGATATTGTTAAATATTTGTGAGATCTAGCTCATCAAAAACAGGTTTAGGAACAGGGGATTCTTGATTCAACAACCATTCAGTGGGAAGTATAATATCTTGCCATTGAATCATTTTTGGAACTTGAACTTTAGCATCAGGAGTTGAACATGTGATTAACATTGTTTTACCAGAGGGTTCTCTAGGATTCAAACAACAAGGATTTAGCTGAGTACCCAAAAGTCTGTAATAAATACGGTAAATCAAAGCAAAAGGTTTACTACCTTCATCCATGATATAACCAGAAGAAGCAATGTTCAAGGTCAAAGCTTTAACAATATTAGGATCATCTAAAGCAAGAGTAATATCAGGATAACAATTGAAGTAAACAGGACCATCATACAAAGAAGCAGTGATCATACCAAGAATGCTATCTTTAAAGACCTTAAATCTAGCATCTCGTAAACACATGAGAATAGAAGCATTAATACCCTTTCGGGTGAGTGGTTTAACAGCAACTTGAACCAAACCAATATGCAAATAACTGAGTTTTTTAGCAATGAAATCATTAATATTTTTCCTGGAAAACAAGCAACATTTTTCATGCATTTTTGGAATAGAAAATGTTTGTTCAACAGTTCTAACTTTATAAACTGGGTGAAAAGTAGATTCAGCCCAACTAGTTTTGTAAACAGTTTTAGTATCAACTTTGGGAATGTTCCATTTTCGGAAATCAGGGATCTCATGATCTTCAACAGTGTGATCTTCTTCATTCACAATATCAGGAGGACAACCAGTCCTGGAGCTGACAGAGGAGTTGGATCTCCACAACTTATCCATATTATCCTAGTTTTAACACTCAATTATCATGTTTTTCTCACAACCGTTGCATTTCGTAACACATACCCTAAGCAACCCTATACCACACACATGCCCTACACGCCCTCCTGGCTCAAACGGGCCTTACAGTCAGGTTCTGGGAATTCACTTTACACCTAGGGTGGCGCCAACGACGGCAAGAAGGGGACACGACAACGGAGCACCAAAGGTTCGGACAGATACAGACAAGGTACAGAGAACACAACACACACTACCACCGGCCAGAAAAGAGTGGCTCTGATACCATAAAGGGGGAATGGGACACACAGATGAAGGGGGAGAGACGGAAGCACAGTAATAATATAGTGAAAGTAGAATGTAAGCAAGTAATGTAAGAACAATATTAAGGCGGTAGAACCAGCCAAGCAGTATATATCAAAATAATTGAAAGTAAATAAGAGCAATTAATGAAAGCAATTTAGAACCGTCCAGTATGGCGGTAATCCGTCCAAGGTGGCGGTAGCAACAAGTAGTAAAATGAACATTAACTGAAAATACTTCTTTATTGAAAGTAGTTAAACACTTACAGTAGTAGTAGTCAATACAAGATCTCAACAGTAGAGGTTAACAGTTACAAAGCTTGAACTAGTCCTAGTTACAAGGTTTGTATGAACAAGGTTATGGTGAACAAGGTTGTAGTCAACAAGATAATAGGAGAACTCTCTCAAAGAATGTAAACTCTCTCTAGAGGAAGTTCTAACAAGAAAGTAATAAGTTCTCACTAATGAGTTCTAATGAGTTCTGGGTTTAACATAAGGGACAACCCCCCTTAAATAGGCAAAGTTATGGACAAACAGTAATACATGAATAGTAAAAGCAAATAGTGATCAAAATATTCTTTGACCAAAGCATAGTGAAAGTGGTCGTAGAATATTTGAAAGCAGTCTTGGAAACATAAGGAATCTCCTTTTTCAGTAGCATGAGTACTTTAGCATGGTAGAGAACAGTAACATCTTGGCCGTTTGTGCTGGCCTGGCAAATAGGGAGAATCAATCATCATCATTTTTAGCATAGGAAATAACAATAGCATCTTGGCCTTTTGTGCTGGCCTGGCAAATAGGGTCAATCTTTTGTTAAATCATTAGCTTCATCTTCATCATGACCAGACCACTCCTCATTGTAGGGGTAGTAAGGATCTTTTGCTACAGAGGCCTCAGAAGATCGTTCATCATCTAAATCAGCCTTTTCCTTTTTTAACATTTCAATAAGAGCATTCAGTGCTTCAGGGTCCTTGCGGATATCATCTAAGGGAGAACTCACTTTATTGGGTTTAACAGATGGCTTAGCAGATTTAGAAGAGGAAGCAGATGCATCAGTAGTGACAGGGGATCGACTAAGTGAACAATTAGCAATGGGGAGAGTAGCAACAGAAGAAGATTCCCTGGAAACACTAGCAATAATCCTCGGAGTATAAGGGAACTTACCCCACCATTTTACATACCAATGTCTTTGGAGCACATCACCTTCTTTTTCATACTGCCATTTTAAAATCCAGGATATTTTGTATCGTTTAACAAAGTGGAGTAAAAGAGGGAACTTGGCACCATAAGCATCAACTTTATAGAACTTCTTGAAACATTCAAAAGCCTCAAGCAATGGTTCAGGAAGTATGTCATTAATAGGGCCAAATTGAGTCCACCAACGGTTGAACCAAAGAGGCAGGGAGCCATGGAAATTACTATCAAAGTTAACAAACCAAGAATGAGACATGTCTTCATTTTGGTAAAGCATAAATCTTGTCCAAGCAGTGATGTAATCATAGTAAGCAAGACAACCATCAACGTGAGATTCATAAGAGCAACCACAAGAATCAAACTAAGGATTTGTAAGAATAAAGACAAAATTTCTACTAAGTGTTCTTGAGGAGAGTTCGTCCTCGGCCTAGCCCTAGAAGTTCTTTCCTTAGAACAGACGAATACAGAGGTTGTCCTTGGACAACCTGAAAACCCCTTTTCTCCTCCTATCATGGGGGCCAACCTCCCAACCCCCATCACTCTGGGGGTTCTAGCTATTATATAGTCTTGTTCAGTTGATCTCTGCCGTCCACCTGTCAGCCATCTGAACTTGTGTCTGAGGGCTCGTCCCATCAGCCGCCTTTGTAGGCTTTTCTGTTAGTTGCAATATCCAAGGCATCATTGTTTGCTGGTCAATTTGCTATTCATACGACCAGAGTGTTGGTGACGTGCATTTAATGGGTGGTGACAGTTTTCTGCCTTCAATGTCGGCCTGCCGAGGACGTGGGCATCCTTAGCGAGGTCCCTTGATGACTTGGGCCCTTCCCACTTGTCCTCGGACTTGGTACTCTCCTCGGCATGGATTTTGGGCCCGATGTAGAGTGAGCCGGGGTTGTCAAACATTTGGGCCCCACAATAGCCCCTCAAAATTCTGTTGCTCGACCTCTCGGGCAGGGAGGAGGATTTTGATGTCCTCGGGCCTATTTCCTGGCCTGTCGAGCCTTGCCTTTCTGTCAGTGCCACAATCCTTTCAACTGCCCAGGGGACATTCTTGGCATTTCGGTATCTAGAGCGTGCCTCCATTAAATTTTGGCGGCTTCGTGTCCTCCACGTTCAACGGTGTGATGATGAATGGAGGATGGGGATGCCTTTGGCTCATTAGGCGGGAAAACCTGTGCGATTATTTTTAATGGGGGGTATAAATGCCCAATTGAACTGATTCGTCCTTTCACTTTTGCATCTAAGAGATTTTGTGCACATACTCCGAATTCGGTCACATCTTTAACTGTACTTGCAACTCTCCCTAGCACAAAAAGCCTGCCCGAGGAGCTCTCCCCCATTTCTGTAAGTCTTCTTCTCTCTCTAGTTCATACTGTTCATTTGGGCCCCTTGTTAGTTCCTTAGGATAGGTAGGCTTAAGAAATTAGTTGAGTCTAAGGAGTCAATGGACAAATTCGTCGCTGATTATAGGATCCCTGATACAGTGGGTCTGAGGTACTGCCGGGAGGGGGAATGGAGTTCGAAGAGGAAAGAGGGTGAGGTGGCGATTCCTATAATCGCCTTTCTGAAGGGTGGAGTGAGGATCCCCATGGGGTCGGTGATGAGGGACTATCTTAGGCACTTCAACTTATCTCCCACTCAGTATGCCACTAACGTATTTAGGATCTTAAGTTGTGTGGATGCTTTGAATGAGAAGATGGGGTTAAAGCTAATCCATCATGATATAAATTGGTGCTATAAACTTCAGCGCCTGAAGGAGAAGTCGTATTATATGAGGACGAAGGACGATAGGGTCCACCTCATCCAGTGCTTCCCTGAGTCCAGCAAGGGTCTGAACAAAGACTTCCTCATTGTGTCTGGAGAGTGGCACGGGGGCCTTCCTTGCCTAACAGTGGAGGGTACACCAGGTGAAGCACCCAAACTGGGAGAGTATTTAGTTCCTTGTGCGTTTATGCCTTGCTTTGTTTGGTTTTGATAGGGACTTGCTTTCTCCTATGCAGATCCGCGAGCTTTTGAATGTCACTTCGGCCAGGTTAATAAGGAAGACTTGGAGAAGGTGCTAAGGTCGGAGATCTTTGTGCATAAAGACGACGACCAAGTTAGAGCTGCACACGTGATCTTGGGATACGCCCCGCTCCAAAAATCGTTCTCGGCTCCGAAGAACGTGATCTGAGCTAGAGATCCTCGGCTGCGTAGCATTACCGTAGTCGAGCATGGATTTTTGATCCCTGAAGGGTCTCCCATTCCCTAGGGCATACCGTTGGTAGGTACTTCTTCATCGGCTCAAGCTACCGAGGCTAAAGGGGAAGGGAAGGTTGCTGATCCAGGTCTGTCCGGGGACGAGTTTGGCGTGTTTGACCAGCCCCATTCGCCTAAGGACCCTTCTCGTGACTTAGGTGACCCCAGCTTAACTGAAGCAGACTTTCTATCCGAGGAAGCCACTCCTCAATCGAAGATGAGCTTCAAGAAGCGGCCTCAGAAGAGCCTACTGGCACTGATCAAGGGGCAGCCAGAGGGGGACGCGCCGGGGAGGTCTACTTCCGAGCCTCTTCCTTCTGAGCCCTCTCCTGCCAAGTTTCCTCCGTCTGAGCTTCCTCCTCCCCCACCCTAGCAGAGCTTGATGCCTGGGTCCAAGCCCACCAGCCCTCCGCAGAAGAAGGACAAGGGCAAGAGACCTCGGGGGGGGGGGGGGGGGCAAAGAGTCTGACTCTCCCTGAGGCTGTGGCGATGCTCGGTCGCCATCTAAACAACTAAGAATAGGGCATCGAGGCCAAGAGAAGCAGGCCTCTATCTAGGCCTGGGCCCAAGCTTGGCTTCCTACCCCTATGCTCCATGGGAAGCCTTTGACAGAGGATGCCTCCCTCAGGAATCCTCAAGGGGGTAAGGGTGCACTCGTCGTTGACTCGCTGGGGAAGTCCTTGTTACTCCCTGCGGACATGGCTCAACTGGAGGTTTTGAGGAGCAAGGAGGTTTTCCTCGGCCTTAAGCAACACTTGAGCATGGTAAGCTTTCTGATTGCTTGTGATTTTCTTGACTTTCCATTTTTCGGCTCCTTATCTGCTGCATACTGGAGGCCGTGCAGACTCTCAATGCTTCCAAGGCCGATCTCTAGAAGGCGACAGACCAATTAGAGGAGATGAAGGCGGCTCGAGAAGTCGCTGAGACGGCCCTTGCTGCTGCTGAAAAATTGGCTTTAGATCAAACGGACAATCTGCTCAAGGCAAAGGATCGGCTGAGGATAGCCAAAGAGGAGGTCGCGACCCTAAAGGAGAGGGTGCTTGAGGCGGAAAAGGCCAACGGCGCTGCGAAGTCTGCTAAGGACAAGGCTTTAAAAGCCAAGGAGGAGGCTGAATCTGCCAAGGCTGAAGCTGAGGCCTCCAAGGACAAGGCTGCGCAGGATGCCTATGAGGCAAGGGCAGTTGAAACAGAAGACAATCTTAGAGCCCAAGTGCCTGAAGTGTGCAGACTTTATTGCTCCTAGGTTTGGAATGAGGCCCTTACACAAGCTGGGGTTGAGGCCTCGTTTGATCTGTGGAAGGCGGAGAATGTGTTCTACCTTTATGCCATCCATGAGGTCGCCCCTTCAAATTTCGAGGCCCAGGTGGCTACCGAGGGCGCTGGGGTTGTTTCCGAGGTAGGTGTGCCTACTGCCATTACTTCGGGCGAGCCAGCCAAGGAAGTTGATCCTTCTGAGGCCGTTGAGGCAAGCTAGGGTTCCATCGCCGATGCGCCTGGGGAGACTGTGGATATCTCAGCTAGTGTCCAAGCCCTTCTTGTCGATGAGGTACCTCACCTAGTTGACCCTTTCCAAGCTGCGGCTTCGAGCGAGGGCCATAAGGATTCTGAGACCTCCTCTGCCCAGCCCCCTGAAGGGAGAGTTGAGATGGAACCGCAAGAATGATCCTCCGCGCATGCCCTTGCTTTGTTTTTCCCTTTTTCTCTTTTTTTTCTTTTTTCTTTTTTTTAGCATTGTAATGGCACATTTACCTCGTACAACTTTTCTCCAACAATTCAGCGAAGTATATGTTTTCTCTTTTCTTATTGGTTTTGCTCGTGTTGTATTGCGCATATATGTATATCTTTTTACTTGCATGATTCTGGCTTCAATTAGATCCTCCTTAAGTAACTAGTTTCCCCATAGATTTGAGTCTTTGAACCATGCAAGACCTTGGTTCTGTCTAGTACTTGGATTCCTTTGAAGCAGCTAGTTTCCCCAGAGGTTTGATGCCGAGGAACGTACAAGACCTTGGCTCTGCCTAACACTTGGTATTTCATGGAGGGATGGTTTCTCCATTGGCTTGGGTCTGAGGACCATGCAAGGCCTTGGTTCTATCCAGCACTTGGTTCTGAAGTAGCTAGTTTCCTCAGAGGTTTGAGTCTTTGGACCATGCAAGACCTCGGTTCTGTCTAGTACCTAGTTCTTCCTTTGGGTGACTGGTTTCCCCATAGGCTTGAGTCTGAGGACCATACAAGGCCTTAGTTCTGTTCAGCACTTGGTTCTGAAGTAGCTAGTTTCCCCAGAGGCTTGAGTCTTTGGACCATGCAAGACCTCGGTTCTATCTAGCACCTAGTTCTTGAAATAGTAGTTAGTTTCCCCGTAGGCTTGGGTCCAAGGACCATGCAAGGCCTAGGTTCTGTCTAACACTTGATTCTGAAGTAGCTAGTTTCCCCAGAGGCTTGAGTCTTTGGACCATGCAAGACCTTGGTTCTGTCTAGTACCTAGTTCTTCCTTTGGATGACTGGTTTCCCCATAGGCTTGAGTCCGAGGACCATACAAGGCCTAGGTTCTATCCAGCACTTGGTTCTGAAGTAGCTAGTTTCCCCAGAGGCTTGAGTCTTTGGACCATGCAAAACCTCGATTCTGTCTAGTACCTAGTTCTTGAAATAGTAGTTAGTTTCCCCGTAGGCTTGGGTTCGAGGACCATGCAAGGCCTAGGTTCTGTCTAACACTTGGTTCTAAAGTAGCTAGTTTCTGCAGAGGCTTGAGTCTTTGGACCATGCAAGACCTTGGTTCTGTCTAGTACCTAGTTCTTCCTTTGAGTGAATGGTTTCCCCATAGGCTTGAGTCCGAGGACCATGCAAGGCCTTGGTTCTGTCCAGTACTTGGTTCTGAAGTAACTAGTTTCCCCAGAGGCTTGAGTCTTTGGACCATGCAAGACCTCAGTTCTGTCTAGCACTTGGTTCTGAAGTAGCTAGTTTCCCCAGAGCTTGAGTCTTTGGACCATGCAAAACCTTAGTTCTATCTAGTACCTAGTTCTTGAAATAGTAGTTAGTTTTCCCGTAGGCTTGGGTCCGAGGACCATGCAAGGCCTAGGTTCTGTCTAACACTTGGTTCTGAAGTAGCTAGTTTCCCTAGAGGCTTGAGTCTTTGGACCATGCAAGACCTCGGTTCTGTCTAGTACTTAGTTCTTGAAATAGTAGTTAGTTTCCCCATAGGCTTGGGTCCGAGAACCATGCAAGGCCTAGGTTCTGTCTAACACTTGGTTCTGAAGTAGCTAGTTTCCCCAGAGGCTTGAGTCTTTGGACCATGCAAGACCTCGGTTTTGTCTAGTACTTAGTTCTTGAAATAGTAGTTAGCTTCCCCGTAGGCTTGAGTCCGAGGATCATGCAAGGCCTAGGTTTTGTCTAACACTTAGTTCTTCCTCTAGTAACTGGTTTCCCCATAAGCTTGAGTCCGAGGACCATGCAAGGCCTAGGTTCTGTCTAACACTTGGTTCTGAAGTAACTAGTTTCCCCAGAGGCTTGAGTCTTTGGACCATGCAAGACCTCGGTTCTGTCTAGTACTTAGTTCTTGAAATAGTAGTTAGCTTCCCCGTAGGCTTGAGTCTGAGGATCATGCAAGGCCTAGGTTCTGTCTAACACTTAATTCTTCCTCTAGTAACTGGTTTCCCCATAAGCTTGAGTCCAAGAACCATGCAAGGCCTTAGTTTTGTCCAGCACTTTCAGCCTGCCTAGGGTTAAGGGGCTCATCCTCAGCGTTGGGGAGTCCGCCTTCGTAGTGATAGCGGCCTCGAGTCTGTTCCGCCGAGGGAGGATCCTTCCTCAGCCTAGCCCCTTCGTTTGGCCTGCCTCTTCTGATTACGAGGCGTTTCTTGGGTTATTCGAGTAACGCGTTTAACACTTCGGTTTACGAGGCGCCTCATCGTTAATATCCTTGCGGATTTACGAGGATCTAGCGGCTGATTATCCTCTTGGAAATTGGATGGAGTTAATTCCTCTGGTAATTCCTCCTTGGGATTCTGTGCCAGCTGACTTTCTCCAATTCTTGTCTCCTATATAAGGCATCTTGGGGTGATCCCTCCTTCAAACTTGACACATACTCGAGTTCAAATCTCACAAACACACCACCTTCTAGGCATCCCAAGGATTTTGCCAGGAGTAGTTTGTGCCCCACAAGATGAAGTGGCCTTGGGAAAGGGCGGCGACAGGGAAGTCGAGCCTCTTTCAAGAGCTGAGGATGCCACTCCGATCCTGGACAACACGGTGGAGGTGGAGTAGGCAGAGGCCAAAGATCTTCCTTCTTTTCAACCTAGCCAGAGATGGGGCTCCCGTTGTTGTTTGGAGGGGGATTCAGAAGAAACGTAACGTCCCTCCTCCGGATTTGGATCCATCAGCCCTCCAAGCTGGTGGTGATTCGCTGGCTCCCAGCTGTTGTGGAATTGGGAGGGAAACCAGGCGAAAACGTGAGGTGGAACCGTCATGCGCCACGGCCTCTTCTTCCTTCTCCTTTCTTCTGCCGCAAGTGGTGGTTGGGGAGCTGTGGATGGCCTTAACATAGGTCCATCTCCACCTCTCCCTCCATCACTGGGCTTGGCTTTAAAACAAGCCTGCTTAGGCCTCTCACCCTCTCCTTTTCTCTTAGCCTCGGCACAAGCCTGTTTAGGCTTTTTTCTTTGTAGTTAGTTTTAGAACAAGCCTGCATGGGCGTTTGTCTTTGTAGTTAGTTTTAGAACAAGTCTGCATGAGTATCTGATGTAAAAATGTAATTTTTCTTCAATATTAATAAAGAAGTAGCCCCGTTTTGTTTCTTTTATTTCTTGCATCTTTTTGGTTCTTTGTGATAGTTGCCTTTTGAATGAATGCGTTGGCCTTGGTTGTGTGTATGTGTTTTTTTTTTAAAGAAGGGTTACTTTTGATCTTTTCACACCAACCGTTGCACTCGTTCATGCTCAAGTCCTTCCCCACAGACAGCGCCAATTGTAGGAGCCCGTTTTTGGGGTGGCCCTCGTACAATAAATTTGTAGAGAGTGAGTAGAAGGACTAAATACTAGCAAGCAAGACAACCGTCAACGTGAGATTCATAAGAGCAACCACAAGAATCAAACTAAGGATTCGTAAGAATAAAGACAGAATTTTTACTAAGTGTTCTTAAGGAGAGTTCATCCTCGGCCCAGCCTGAGGAGCTCTTTCCTTAGAACAAACGAATACAAAGGTTGTCCTTGGACAACCTGAAGAACCCCTTTTCTCCTCCCATCATGGGGGCCAACCTCCCAACCCCCATCGCTCTAGGGGTTCTAGCTATTATATAGTCTTGTTCAGTTGATCTCTACAGTCCACCTATCGGTCATCTGAACTTGTGTCTGAGGGCTCGTCCCATCAGCCGCCTTTGCAGGCTTTTCTGTTAGTTGCAGTATCCAAGGCATCACTTTTTGTTGGTCAATTCGCCATTAATGCGACCAAAGTGTTGGTGACGTGCATTTAATGGATGGTGACAGTTTCCTGCCTTCAATGTCGGCCTACCGAGGATGTGGGCATCCTCGGCGAGGTCCCTTGATGACTTCGGCCCCTCCCACTTGTCCTCGGACTTGGTACTCTCCTCGGCATGGATCTTGGGCTCGATGTAGAGTGGGCCAGGGTTGCCAAACATTTGGACCCCACAATTATTATTATTCTTCAAAATTACGTGTGCAATTGTGTTTACTAGGGTTTGTTTATGGAAGTATTTTTGGGATTTTGTTATTAGTTAGGCTTTTTATTCATTGCACAAAGGAATATTCTTAAAAATGAAAAGATTCTAGTAAGTTTAATGGAGGGTAATAAAATGGGAGTATTTGCTCATTTCTAAAATATAGGAGAGGACATTATTTGGTTTCAAAATTATGAGAAAATTTGTGAATTACCTCTCACACATAAAGAGGGGACAAATGCATTTCTTTCTGATAGGCCACAAACTGAATGACCCCTTGTGATTTTAAACTAATTAATTAATTAAGTCAAGTTATTAATTAATCAATTTAACATGCAAATACGTGGCAGCACAAACAAATCACCGAATAACAAAATATGCAGCGGAAAATAAAAGACACGGTGATTTGTTCACGAATGGGAAAAAACCCTAACGGCAAAAACCCCACCGGGTGATTTTCAGGTCACCACTCCCGAAACTCCACTATTATCAAATCAAGCGGTTACAAATAAGGAATCCCAAGTACCTTACCAACCTACAGTTGAACCCTTACCCCAATACCCAATTGGACTTGATCTGTAGCGACAGTTCCCCCTTTTGATGCACGGCTCCCAAGTACGTGACTAACCAGATGCGCGGATCCCAGTACGCGACTTCAATCACCAACTTTAGAAAGAGAGGTTGGCTGCAGAGTTCTTCAGATCATCCTATGCATGAAGATCAGGAAGATGCTTGGTCACAAAACCCTAAGGTGCACAATACACAGCAACTTCTTGAAGAAGGATGAACTAGGTTAAGAACTTCGTCTCAGAGCACAATTTGCTTGAACAAGGATTGCTCAATGCTTATGCAACTTGTGTCCTAGTTGACGTCTCTTAAAACACTCCTTAAATATGTTTAGGGTTAGAAGAAAAGAAGGCCCAAAAACACATTTACGGATCCCAATAAAATCAGATCAGAATTCTGATTTTCGTAATTCTCGACAGCTAGCAGGTGTCGAGGTAGGTGTCGAGCAGGTGTCGAGCATTAAAAATTCTGCACTTCAACTTTCTTTTTCTTGGACAGACTTGATGACTTCAACACTTGACTTTGAAACATAGTTTCTTGAAGTATTAAAAACACCTAGAACTACCCAATTACAAGTAGAGTGCGTTTTGTCAAAGGATTAGCCAATTTACATAAATTATGACATATGTTCCTAACATGTAAACACATATGTCCTAACAATCTCCCCCTTTGGCAATCCGTGACAAAACCACAACCAACAAATGAACATATGAGAGAAGTCATAAATCACTCAACTCATATTCACTTGTTACATACAATAAAATCTATCCTAACACAAACTCTTGAAGAACTTTGCAAAAAGAGAGTTTATGGCAAGTAGACTTTGACAACCTGTATTTCTGAAACACTTATAAACAAAACTCATCAAGGCATCTTGTGTGAAACAGAAATAATTAGATTGCATACAATTATAAAGAACATGTGTATAAAGAGAGAAAAGAAACAACACATGAAGAGATAGGTGAATAAGAAACATACATCCACATATATAGAAGATAAGTACAATGTATGTAAACTGATATACAAGACCAATGTATCTAAAAGAAGGAAAAGAAAAAGATACATCTAAAGCCTCACTACATCCCTCAAAAAGTATAAACACTCCCCCTATCAAAATGTCCTATACTAACTCTCCCCCTAAGATGACTACTCTCATAAACCAAAACTACTCCCCCTTTTTGTCACGGGTGACAAAGGGTAGAGTGTCATGTAGACATCTCATCAGTAGAGCTAGCATCTCCATCATCATCTGAAGCATCATCGTCATCACTATCATCATCATCATCCTCAGCATCAGACTCTGAAGCAACTGGAGGAGGTGGAGGAGAAGCCTCAGAAGCAAAACCACCCATGGTCGCCTGCCGTCGTGCAATACGACCAACACGAACGTTCACCTGATACAACTCAGTGGTGAGTGTATCAAGGCGAGCATCCATGCGCTGCAGCTGCGCCATAATATCTCCAAGGGATACATCGCTGGAGGAAGGAAGAGAAGTCGATGTAGATGGAGCAGATCTGGATGGAGCCGAACGGGAGGGCGGAGTGAAATCCGGCTGTCTCGCCCTGAACTGTGCCTGACTACGTTTTACGGTAGCGGCATCTATGGCAGAGATGTGTGTGAAGTGGTCGGAGACAGGGAAAGGGATGGAAAAATGGCGTAGTATCCTCGTGATAGCAGAAGGAAAGATGAGCTTATCACGGGACGCCGCATCTAGATGAACATCTATGATAGATAGAATGAAGTGAGAAGGAAAATCTATCGTGAGATGCTCAAGAAGAGAAAGCAAGAAACGAGCACGAGGCTCTGTGATAGAGTTATAATGGGAGAGAGGATGAAGTACACAAGTCATCACCATGTTAAGGAATCTAGGACCTTTAGCAAAAGGTCTACATGATGTGTACATGTGCTCACCCCACTCTGAAGGGCGCTCACAGAAAGCAGAAATGAGCTCATCCCTGGACACAGTCCTCAGTCGCTCACAAGTAGGATAGTCAGGAAACTCTATCCTAGGAACATGAAGCACATCCGCAACCAGCTGCGGTGTGACAGCAATGCGCGTACCTCGAACGCGAGTGAAAAAGAGAGGTACTGAACGATCAATCCCGTGCATGTTGGAGTAAAACTCCTGAATCAGCACGAGAGGACAAGTGACCGGGACGTCACACAGTGACTCCCATCCCCTACTGTGAATGACAGAGGGAAGGTCAGTGTCGGCGAAGTCCGCCAGAACAACGTGGCGTTCCGAATGAACACCTCGTTTAGAGAAGTTCTCAGTAAATGCCTTGTAGGCATCTCCATCACGGAACCGAAGATTATGAGGAGCATGATCAGAAGATGAAGAAGCTCCAGAACGCAGAGGGTTCCGAGCCGGAGTAGATTTACGTTTAGGTGCCATAGATGCAACTAACGTAAAAGAAAAGAAAACGATAGAGAGGGAGACAATCAGAAAAGTCCCAAACAGTTCAAGTATGACAATAGATTGAACAAAAAATGGACGTATGCATGGGAATGCATGATCATGTGACATGCTAAACAATAAAAACATCATGGGCTCAGCCCAATCCAATCCTAGCAGCACACATTCAAGAATCACACAACTAAATGCATGAAAATATCATTCTAATGCACATGGAATGCAATGCATGATATTCTAAACACTTTTTAATGAAAAACCAACCCAAAATTTCACCAAAAACGCAATGATTTTGAAAAACCCAAAGTTTTCAAAGAAAAAACCCAAAACCTAAGTTTTAAAACATGGAATGCATGAAAAACAAAGGAAAACAAGATCATACCACTTGATTTGAAGCAAGAAAGGATGAAAATCAAGTTGGATGAAGATTGGATTGAGGAAAACTGCTCAGGAACACCAACCGCCTCGGACAGATCGAAGAGAGATCGAGAAAATGGAAGAAAAATCGCGACAGAGGCTTAAATAGGATCTCCAGTAAATCTCGACAGCAGAGGTGTCGAGAGGTGTCGAGGTGCTGTCGAGGAAGGTGTCGAGAAGTTTTGCCTTCGACAGCTGAGGTATCGAGGAGGTATCGAGGTACCAAACAGCTCAACCATCATCAGAAGCTCGATCGATCGAAGAGGTGTCGAGAAGGTATCGACCAGACAGAGAGTTCTCGATCGATCCACCAGGTGTCGAGGAAGTGTCGAGATTGCGATAAGAAAAAGTTTTAGAGGCTCGACAGCTGACCAGGTATCGAGGAGGTATCGAGAAGGTGTCGAGCCAGCTTTGAAATGCAGTTTTTCGAGATTTGAAAAACACAGACAATATGCAATCAAGACATGCACCTTAATCATGATCCAATCAACATATAAATCTCTCAAAAATCATCTCTCAATGAAAATTTAAGCACATGGATCTCCCAAGAACACACACACACACTAAACAAGTCTAACGAATTTTATATTTCAAAAATAAGTCATGACAGTTTAGTGAGCATACAAAAGCACATGTAAAACCTTTGTGATGGCCAAATCACATTGTACCTGCACATGTATCAAAAGTAGCAAAGAATATTGCGTGTTGTGTGTGAAAAACATCGCAAGATTGCATAAGTGTATACATGTTATGACGATCTGAGATATGAGAAAATAACTTTAACTCACACACAATCATAACTGTTTGATGGGGACTATCACCTTTGAGGTACATCCTATAACTCCCACATCTCCTAGAATACACGCTTGCAACCATTTTTAAAAGCATTTTTAATCTTTTTGCTTTTTATTTCTTTGCATATTTTCTTTTTAAGCATATCATACATGGGCTTATGAGAAAGAAAAGAAATACCCATTGATATTTGACACTTCAATTTTGCTATGCCTAAGCACACAAATGTCATTGACATCACACTTTTGCTATGCCGAAGCATACAGATGTCATTAATGATTGGCGGGCAACAGTGGTGAGATGGTTATTTATGCCTTTCTCTTAGGATTTTCTAGTCCTACCCGTCAAAAAGAGTGATATGAGTGTTAAGTCAAAGAAATAACCTAATCTTACTCATCACAAACACGAGCCACAAAGCTCACTTGCTTAGTTGTGCATAAAGATGCTCATCTAAGCTACAAGAGATACAAAGTTTAGAAAACTTTGTTTCATTGGCCATCTAAGGTACACAAGTACCAAAGTACACAAAACACACACTGTTTTTGTATTTTTCAATTTTTCAATTTTTTTTTTTTATTTTATATCAAAAACAAAATAAACAAAACTGAAAGTAAACACACAAAAACATGTTAACAAAGCAAAACAATGCATAAAACTAGACTGACTCAAAAATGCAAAACACACATGCAATGCAACAAATAAGAAGAATAAGAAGGGAAAAGAAAGTGATGAAATCACTTAGAGTCCTTTTTCTTCCACTCCTTGGAAGAGCCTTTCCTTTGATTGAAACCTTGAACCGGAGGTGAGGGGGAAGAATTGAAACCGTTCAAGTTCGAAAGGAACATGATGGCTTTAAGAAGATCTCCAAGAGGAGCAAGAGAGGATTGAAGCGAATTTTGGCTTCCAGATGCTGTCATACTATTGCTCTGTTGGGTGGCTAGCCACTTGTAGCAATTAGGTCGAGTATGACCAGCAGCTCCACAATGATAACAGAGATGCTGCTTCTTTTGTTTAGGCTTCTGAGAGTTAGCCTTCTTATCCTTAGGGAGTTTAGCATCTTTCTTTTCTAACTTAGGGGGTGCTCCTAAGATTGATTTGCCCTTGTCTATGTTCTCACTAGCTAATTCAGTTTTAGCATCAATGTTCTCAATTTTAACATTATTAGCAGGAGGAACAAAAACAGTAGAACTAGTAGAAGCAGCGTTAGAGATAGAAAGACCATACCCTAAACCTGTTCGATCTGAAGCAGATTTCTGGTTGCTGAGCATCTCATCAAGCTTTGCACTTGACGTCCTCTCCAGTTGAGCTCTCACTTGAAACAGCTCAGCTTCAAGCTTCTTGGTCTTCTCAGCCAGGAAGTTGTTCTCAAATCTCAGTGCACCAATAGTTTGATTAGCCTCATCAAACTTTGTGGACAATTCTTCTCTGTCAAGTTCCACATCACTGAGCTTCTTGGTGGCCAGCCTGTATAGCTTCTCATGCTTTTCAGAAAGCTTGTAAAGCTTCTCATAGGCTGAATGGATATCATCTTTGTCATCCATCTTTTCACATTCAGTGTCCACCAATTCTTCCTCTTCTTCTTCAACAATCCCATCAGTAGAATTGACTGTAGCAGTGAAGGCATTTAGGATTCCGTCATCCTCATCATCGGAATCATCTTCAGGCTCAGTGTCACTAAGGGTTGCAGCTAGAGCCTTGCTCTTCCCAATGCTCTTCAGATAAGTAGGACACTCATTCTTCATGTGTCCAAACCCGTGACACCCAAAACACTTTGGTCCTGCAGGAACAGTGTACTGACCGCCATCCTTGGCATCCTTCCTTCCCTTATCTTGGCTCTTGAACTGTGAAGAACCGGATTGCCTTCGGTCTTTGTCGAAGCTCCTCCCATTGGCATTCTTCATAAACTTCTTGAACTGCCTCGTAATGTAGGACTTCATCTTTGAATCTTCATCATCGGAAGACTCATCTGTATCACTGCTCTTAGCCTTCAGGGCCATGCTCTTGCCCTTGCTTGACTTGCCTATCCTTGATAGCCCTAGCTCGTAGGTCTGCAAGTTCCCAACCAGCTCAGTCAAAGGAATTTTATCAATATCCTTTGATTCTTCAATTGCCGTAATCTTGGCATGAAATCTCTCAGGTAGAGATCTGAGCACCTTCCTTACAACCTTGGGTTCAGGGATGGTTTCCCCAAGATTGAAGGCTGAGTTCACTATGTCTTTCAACTTGGCATAGAACTCATCGAACGACTCATCCTCCTCCATCTTAATTTCTTCAAAGCTAGTAGTGAGCCTCTGTAGCTTTGAATCCTTGACAGCCTTTGTTCCTTCATAGGTTGTCTGGAGGATGGTCCACGCCTCCTTGGCAGTTTCTGTTGAGGATATCTTCTTGAACTCCTCATTAGTGACAGCGCTAAACAGTGCATTCAACGCTCTGCTGTTGAAGTTTGCCGCCTTGATCTTGGCTTCATCCCAATCAGCCGGCGCTTCTTTTGGCTTTGTCCAGCCAATCTCCACAGCTTGCCACACCTTCTCATCTAGGGACTGCAAAAAAGCTCTCATGCGTACTTTCCAATAGGCATAGTTAGTCCCATCAAACAAAGGAGGTATAATAAGAGATTGTCCTCTATCCATGACAAACAGGGGTCAATGGATCAAACACAGCAAAGATTAATAACTAATCAGAGTGTGCCCGCTCTGATACCACTTGATAGGCCACAAACTGAATGACCCCTTGTGATTTTAAACTAATTAATTAATTAAGTCAAGTTATTAATTAATCAATTTAACATGCAAATACGTGGCAGCACAAACAAATCACCGAATAACAAAATATGCAGCGGAAAATAAAAGACACGGTGATTTGTTCACGAATGGGGAAAAACCCTAACGGCAAAAACCCCACCGGGTGATTTTCAGGTCACCACTCCCGAAACTCCACTATTATCAAATCAAGCGGTTACAAATAAGGAATCCCAAGTACCTTACCAACCTACAGTTGAACCCTTACCCCAATACCCAATTGGACTTGATCTGTAGCGACAGTTCCCCCTTTTGATGCACGGCTCCCAAGTACGTGACTAACCAGATGCGCGGATCCCAGTACGCGACTTCAATCACCAACTTTAGAAAGAGAGGTTGGCTGCAGAGTTCTTCAGATCATCCTATGCATGAAGATCAGGAAGATGCTTGGTCACAAAACCCTAAGGTGCACAATACACAGCAACTTCTTGAAGAAGGATGAACTAGGTTAAGAACTTCGTCTCAGAGCACAATTTGCTTGAACAAGGATTGCTCAATGCTTATGCAACTTGTGTCCTAGTTGACGTCTCTTAAAACACTCCTTAAATATGTTTAGGGTTAGAAGAAAAGAAGGCCCAAAAACACATTTACGGATCCCAATAAAATCAGATCAGAATTCTGATTTTCGTAATTCTCGACAGCTAGCAGGTGTCGAGGTAGGTGTCGAGCAGGTGTCGAGCATTAAAAATTCTGCACTTCAACTTTCTTTTTCTTGGACAGACTTGATGACTTCAACACTTGACTTTGAAACATAGTTTCTTGAAGTATTAAAAACACCTAGAACTACCCAATTACAAGTAGAGTGCGTTTTGTCAAAGGATTAGCCAATTTACATAAATTATGACATATGTTCCTAACATGTAAACACATATGTCCTAACACTTTCCTTTAAAAAAATATGAGATGCATTACTAGATTAATATGGTAGAGTAGTTGGGACAATGTTGTTTTCAATACTCTCAAAATAAAGAAGGCTAGTCACTAACTTTATTGATCCCACTCTTATTTTTTGTGAGAATCAAGGAGTGACCCTTTTTCTTAGGATTGTTAAAAAAAACCATAAGGATGAACTAATCAACTAGATTGGACCAAAAATCAAGCTTGGTTTGATTTTCTGATGGATTCAGTATGATTGGTCCTCAGTTTTAAAATTCTTGGGTTTCTGTCCTGGCTCCAAATTTGCAAAAAAAATAGAATGGAGTAGATTGAGCAGGCTAAACCTGTAAGTATATTATTTTCTTTATTTGATTTATATTTTTAAAAACCATAATAACCATATTTTTATCTTCTTAAAATAATTAATAAAATGCTAAGATTAAAACCGTTGTAATAAATGATTATTACCATAGAATAATACCATATCGATTCTAACTAGGATGTGTAAAAGTTAAAATATTAATAGTGAAAGTAAATTTTGTTCAAAAGACTGTTAATGGCTAATTGGTGACAATATGCACGTTCCTTCGAATTGAGGTGTCTTGTTAAATCAAAATATGACCAAGTTTAGTCATTTATTTCATGGGCATTTCAATTAGAATGGAGTGCAAGCTAATTCTTTAGTCATATGCGCATTTTACATTATGTTAAAATCAATAGGATCCATTGGTTAATAGATTTTGACACTTTGTAATTGGTGATCATGGATGAGTTGCTAGTACTTTTCTTAATTGAATGGTTGTTTCGGTGTGCAAGTTACATTAATACTAAAAATAGAAGTTAGAATTTGTTTAAGAAGTAATGCCATTGTCAATAAACAATGTTGACATCAATTATATTGTGTTCTTGCTTGGCATGATGTATATATATTATATTTATATATGTCATCTATCATGATGTACTACTTCAAAAGTAGATTTTCAATTGGCTCACATGCCAATATGCCATGAAATATTTTTCATTTTATTTAATTAATTAATTTACAATACTTTTGTTACGTAGTACGTACAGCCGCCTAGAAAAGAAAAGAAGAAGAAAATTCCAAGTCATGTTCTTTCTAGTCTAAAATTTACAAACAATTAGTTCAAGACAACCAAATTCAACATAAGACAAGAATTTTTATACATTAACATTTTTTTCCCTGGTTTGTTCCTTTTAATTTCAACAATCTCACATACCGAATCCTGATCAAGTTCTCAGTAGACTGGAAAATGTTGATATTGCCAAATTGTTGCTAGAGCATCCTTGATTGGGTCAATTTTTTTAATACCAGAGATATTTACGAAAGAATAAAAATTGGGGCATTTTAGCTCTTTTATTTGGTTGACCATGCATTTCTACGTTCTCAGTCTTCCATATATGGTATATCATTAATCCAGGTTGGCTCTAGACTTAAGCTACTTAGCAGATTGAGGCGTAAGGCCCCCCTCCTTCAAAAATTTTACATAAAGCTTTTATGGCCACCTTTTAGAGAGAGAGAGAGAGAGAGAGAGAGAGAGAGAGAGAGATAAAAAACTATGATACAAAATTTTAAATAACTTTTATTTAATTGATTTTTAAACATTAAAAAATCTCTCTTTAAATTAACCCTTAAGTTCTCAAACTAGACGTGTCAAATACTCCATTCTTCATGCGGAATTACACTTTTTACATAAAATTAATAAGGTGACCACTAAGCTATAGTCAAAGGGAAAATTTCTCTGTCAATTGGTAAAAACTTTGAAGTCCCCTTTATTGTCGAGTTTTTCAAATAACTTGAGATATATGAATAATGTAAAAACTGAAGCCACGAAACTGATATGGATTTTTAGTGGGGGAGAAAAAAAAAACCAAAATTAACCGCTAATTAATAATTTCATTCATAAAAGAGACATTACACTGATAAAATTAAAAAAAAAAAAAAAAAAAAAAAAAAAAAAAAAAAAGAAAAGAAAAGAAAAGAAAAGAAAAGAGAGAGACATTACAAGTAGGATCCCTCATATAGGAGATATTTATTCTTATACTTAGTCTCACTCTTTCCAGTTGACACTAAGGCCGAGGGTAGTCAATTGGATTAGTACACCCTTTCTGAACCACTGGGCAATCCATCGGCACGTTGGTTATTTTGTTGAAGATGTAATGTAGAAGAATATTATATAGATTTAACTTGGATGTGTAAGTTAAAATATAAATAGTGAAAGTAAAGTTTGTTTAAAAGATTGTTAATGGCTAATCAGTGACTATGCACATATCATCTAATTGAGCTCTCTTATTAGATCAAAATATGACCAAGTTTAGTCATTTATTTCATGGGCATTTCAAATCAGAATGAAGTGAAAGCTAAATCTTTAATTATATGGGCATTCTACATTAAGGTAAAATCAATGTAATTCATTTGTTAATGGATTTTGACACTTTGTAATTGGTGATCATGGATGAATTGCTAGTACTTTACTTAATTGAATAGTTTTTTCGATGTGCAAGTTAAAATATTACTAAAAATAGAAGTTAGATTTTGTTTAAGAAGTGTCAAAAACTAGTTGTTGACAACATACAATTCGTATTTAATTGACTTGCATTTTGTTTCAAACTGGAATAAGACCAAGTTTAGTCTCTCTTTTTTTCTTTCTTTCTTTTTTGTATACATTTTCAAATTTTACACAAGCTAAATAAGTCCCCCATTAACAAGGATGCACAATTAATTAGCAAGGATGCATATATGTGTGGCACAATCCCAAATTCTAGAAGAATCTCAAACCGCTTAAACGTGTCACTGTCAGAGTTTCAAATTTGGCTTTTTACTAAAAGAATTAATAGAAAAGGTAATGATTCATTTAAAAATATATAGAAAAACTAACAAATTAATTGATAGTAGAAAATTAAAGGGGAAAAACTAATGAATTTATAAGTAAATAATAAATTGCAACCATTTTTTCAAAAAAATAAATTGCAACCATCAAATTTATTAGCCAAATAAGCACAATAACACATATACAAATGCATATTTCAATTACCACTACATTTGCTTTAATCAAATTTCTATTGAAATTAAAGTTGTTTGAATTTTCAACTGCTACGCCAAGCTTAGGACCCTCCATATTAATTTGTACCAAGTAATGAAGACACCCCATTCTTGCAATCGTTTCGGACTGGAAAAAGCAAGAGGAAAAAACAATTAATTCATTAATTTAAACTATTCCAGCTCCAACTCCAACTCCAATCCTAGCTAGAAATAGGAAAGTTTATAAACCATGTACACGTATTAGTATTAGTAGTACTATTTCTCTTTTATTTTGCTAACTTGTACACGTATCTCTTCAAATATATAGTCTCCTAACTTGTACACGTATCTTTTGATTAAGGTAAGCTGAATTCCTAGCTAGCAACAGTTATTAAGCCACCGCTTACCCATTTTGTCACATCTCAAAAACTACCTTATCTTAATTAAAACCCTATGTATCTTTATTCAATTGTTTTGAAATATCTCTGGTCACAGTTGATCTCCAACTATTTTTGGTGGTTTCTCTTCCTCATAGCATTTAGCTACGTTCTTATATTCAATGCAACCACCCTCTCTTTCACATGAGTATACTAGAAATTACCAGCTTAAGGGTCCTGATGAACGTAGCACGTACAAGGGAGAAATCCTTAGGAAGATTGGCTGAATGGTTAATTTAGTTAGACGATTGAACTTGATTTGAGTTACAAGGGTTACAACAATATAAAGGAGTGAAAATCCCAGTAGAAATTGGAGTGTTAAAGACTATAATATATATAGGAAAATGTTAACAAGCACTGCATAAGTGCTTGTTAAGATTGTACAAAAGTGAGTCTCATTTAATAAAAAAATTAAATCAATAAATGAAAATGACATAAAACTAGTCCTTTTGGTTATTTAAATATTTTTTTCTCTCTATAAAGTTAACACAACTCATATATATATATATATATATATATATATTGACCAAAGTTGGAATGGCATTGAAGTTGAACATCACTGTCACGTTGTTCCTTGAGCTCACTAATCTTGTTGAATCCAAATGTCAATGTGTTAAGTTAAGTTTGTACTACAAAAGCCTGCACTAGGTCCAGTCCAAATCCGATACAACCCTGGTTCAATGACTCTTTAATCTAACAGGTGAGAAGCGTGTATCAAAGGACACAGGGCGAGTTGAGAAAGAAGATGGGACGTGGTGAAAGAAGCAAAGGATAAAATTAAGGACAAAAATACATATAAATAAAAAATATTGTAAAAATATATGTTATGTTATTTAAGTAACGAAAACTGTTAAGCAACCAAATAGCCTTAGATATTTATCGAACTGCATATGTTAAACAGTTTTCGCGCATGCAACTTCCGCAAAATCCCCAAAGAAAAGCTAAATGATACTATTTCGTTCGGTGCTGTTCTGTGGGGCCCATCATAAGGTAACAAAGACCGTACCTATCTCCGTTGAGAGAAAAGAATTAAAGAAAAGAACAAATACTATGCTGCTAAGCTATCATACCATATGAAGCCAAATCGACTGCGATAAATAGATGGTCCCCATTATGGCAAATCAAGTCGTGACCCTGGCCCTAAGCTTTCTAGTGGCAAGAGAATTTATATTGGACAAAATTTATATATAGTATTTTAAGTGTGGTTCTTTAGGGTTTTCTTTTAAGATTTTGATATGTGGCCACTTAATTAAAAAAATACTCTTTCATTTAATGAGATAAAGGCCACATGACAAAATCTAAAAAGAGGAACCTAAAAAATAGAACCTAAATACTATTCCTAACTCTTACCCATTTATATTCTATTTTGATTTCACATGAGGAAGCATGGATTATCCTCCTGACAACCTATGAAGGAACCAAGGTTGTCAAGGATTCAAAGCTTCAAAGGCTTATCACAAGCTTTGAAGAGATTAAGATAGAGGAGGATGAGTCGTTCAATGAGTTCTATGCTAAACTCAAGGACATAGTGAACTATGCATTTAATCTTGGGAAAACCATTCTCGAACTCATGATTGTTAGAAAGATGCTCAGATGTCTACCTGAGAGATTTCATGCCAAGATCACCACCATTGAAAAATCAAAAGACATTGACAAAATTCCCTTGACAGAATTGGTTGGCAACTTGCAGGCCTATGAATTGGGTCTGACCAAGATTAGGAAATCAAGTAAGGGTAAGAGCATGGTGTTGAAGGCCAAAAGCAGTGACACAAATGAGTTTTCAGATGATGAAGATTCTAAAATGAAATCCTACATCACAAGGTAGTTCAAAAAGTTCATGAAGAATGCCAATGCGAAAGGATTTGACAAGGACCTAAAACAACCCATTTCTTCACAGTACAAGAGCCAAGATAAAGGGAAGAGGGATGCTAAGGATGGTGGTCAGTACACTGTTCCCTCCAAGCTGAAGTGCTTCGGATGTCAAAACTTTGGACACATGAAACAAGAGTGCCCAACGTATCTCAAGACCATTGGGAAAAGTAAGGCCTTTGTTGCTACCTTGAGTGGTACCGAGCCTGAGGATGATTCGGATAATGAGGATAATGGAATCCTGAATGCTTTCACTGCCACTGTAAATCCTACTGAGGGGATTGTTGAAGAAGTGGATGAAGAAGAGGACTTAGTGGAGTCTAAATTTGAAAAGATGGATGAATAGGATGACATCCATACAGCCTATGCTAAATTGTACAAGGTCTCTGAAAAGCATGAGAAATTGTATAGGTTGGCCACCAAGAAGCTCAGTGATGTGGAGCTTGAACGAGAATAAATCTCCACGAAATTTGATGAAGCTAATCAAACCATTGTAATATTGAGATTTGAGAAAAAAATTCTTGGCTAAGAAAATCAAGAAGCTTGAACTGGAGCTGTTTCAAGTCAGAGCTCAGTTGGAGAGGACTTTAAGTGCAAAGCTTGTTGAGATGCTCAACTTTCAGAAATCTGCTTCTAATCGAACCGGTTTAAGGTATGTTTTCTCTTCCTCTAATATTGCTTCTTCTAGTACTACTGTGTTTGTTTCTTGTGCTAATAATATTGAATCTAAGAACAATGATGTTAAACCTGTTTTAGCTAGTGAGAATATAGACAAGGGTAAATCTATCTTAGGAGCACCCCTTAAACTTGATAAGAAAGAGACTAAAAACCCCAGGACTAAAAAGGGCAATAACCAAAAGCCAAAATAGAAGAAGTAGCATATTTGTCATCACTGTGGAGTTACTGGACATACTTGACCTAATTGCTATAAGTGGTTAACCATTCAATAGAGCAATAGTATGATCTCATCTGGAAACTAGAATCAGTTTCCATCCTCCTTTGCTCCTCTTAGAGATCTTCTTAAAGCCCTCATCTTTCTTTTGAACTTAAACAGGTTTAATCCTTCACCCTCACCGCCGGATCAAGGGTTCGCTAAACGGAAAAGGTTCTTCCAAGGTGTGGAAGGAAAAAGGCTCTAAGTGATTTAGTCATTTTTTCTCTCTTTCTCTCCCTATCTTTTTGGATATGCATTACTTGTGTGTTTTGCTTTCTTGTTTTTGAGTCAATCTAATTTTATGCTTTGCTTTGTTTAACATGTTTTTGTTTGTTCGTTTGTTTTCAATTTTTTCTTTATTTTATTTTTCTTAAAAATAAAAATAAAAATTGAAAAATCAGAAAAATACAAAAATAGTGTGTTTGTGTACATTAGTACTTGTGTACCTTAGATGGCCATTGAAACAAAGTTTTCTAAACTTTGTATCTTTTGTAGCTTAGATGAGTATCTCTATGCAGAACTAAGTAAGTGGGTTTTGTGGCTTATATTTGTGATGAGTAAGATTAAGTAATCTCTTGTACTTAACACTCATATCACTCTTTTTGACGAGTAGGACTAAAAAATCCTAAGAGAAAGACATATGTAACCATCTCACCACTGTTGCTCGCCAATCATGAAATGACATCTGTATGCTTCGACATAGCAAAAGTGCAATGTCAAAAGCTTAACATAATTGAGTATTTCTTTTCTTTCTCTTATATACCCATGCATGATTTGCTTAACAAAAGAAAAATATGCAAAGAAAAATAAAAGTAAAAAGAATCAAAATGCTTTATATATGATTGCAAGCATGTCTCTTAGGAGATGTGGGAGTTATAGGATGTATCTCAAAGGTGATAGTCCCCATCAAACAGTTATGATTGTTGTGAGTTAAATTGATTTTCTCATATCTCAAATTGTCATAACATGAGACGCTTATGCAATTTTACGATGTTTTCACACACAAAACGCAAATTCTTTGTTACTTTTGATACATGTACAGGTACAACATGATTTGGCCATCATAAGGAATACATGTGTTAATGTATGCTCACTAAACTGTCTTGATTTGTTTTTGAAATATAAAATTAGTTGGACTTGTTTAGTTTGTGTGTGTGTTTTGGATCTAAATGCTTGACATTTTTCATGTTGAGAGATGTTTTTGAGAGCTTAAAATATTGTTTGAATATTTGGTTGAATAGCATGCTTGATAGCATTCATTTCAGTGTTTTTCTCGTCTTTGTAAATATATTTTTGCACAACTTGACAACTTCTCAACAGCTAGCTATCCATCAAAATCTTTGATCTTCCTTTCTCTACAGAAGTTAATGCAACCTCGATCCATTGAAGCTTTCTTGAATTTGTCTCGATAGCTTCTCGACAGATTCTCGATCCATCCAGAAACTTTCTATTTTCTCAATAGATGCTCGATAGCTATTCGATCCATCGAGATTTTTTTTGCCATTGATAGCTCTCGATAGCACCTCGATAGATAAATCTGTCAAGGATTAGTGCTCGACAGCTCTTAATAGCTCTCAATCCATCGAGATTCGTGTTTTCTATATATAGTTTCTATGCGATTTTTCTCTAATTTCTCTTCAATTTCTCTCGACAGAAACACTCTTTTCTCTCTCCCAAACACTTCTCACTCAACCTTTTCACCTTCCCCACTTGATCTTTGGGCCAAATCTTGTGTTCTTCATCTAGTATGATCTCTTTTATCTCTTTTATCATGCATTTCATTCATTTAGACCTAGGTTTTGGGGTTTTTGAAAAGTTTTTGTGGTTTTTCAGAATTAATGAGGTTTTTGTGAAGTTTTTGGGTTAGGTTTTGTTTAAATGATCATGTATGCTCATGCATTGCATCACATTTGCATTTTCACACTGTTTCATGCATTTTAGATGTGTGTTTTATATGTTGAAATCTTGTGTGCTGGTAGGTTTGGATTAGGCTGAGCCCATGATGTTTTTATTGTTGCATGTCATATGTTCATGCATTTTTCATGCATACGTACCATTCTTTTTCTTTTTTTGGTATTGATTCTGTTTGGTACTTTTCTGCGTGTCTCTCTCTCTCTCTCTCCTTCTTTCAGATAGTCTACGCATGGCACCCAAACACAAAACTATTCCATCCCGGAACCCCCTTCGTTTTGAGGCATCTTCTTCTTCTGATTGATAAAAAGGCCCATTAGGACTTCTCGGAGAACTTTTCTAGTCGTGGCATTCATTCAGAACGCTAGGTCATCTTTTCAGATTTTTCCGATATTGACTTACCCACTGTCATTTACAGTAGGGGTTGGGAGTCCATTTGTGATATCCCAGTCAACTGTCTCACTGTGGTCACATAGGAGTTTTACTCCAACATGCACAGCTTTGATTACTTCATACCTCGTTTCATTACTCATGTTCGAGGTATACGTATTATGGTCACACCGGAGCTTATCTTCGATGTGCTACATGTCCCGAGGGTATCACATCTGAATTTCCCCGGTTGTCCTCATCTTAAGACTGTGTCTAAAGACGAACTCATGTCTCTATTCTGTGAAACACCCTCATCTTGGAGTGAACGTCAAAACGCCCTTTGCTCGGGCTTTGCAAAAGGTTTGAGGTTCTTGAATATGGTGATAAGATTTGTTTTATATCCCTTGTCTCACTATAATTCAATTACTGAGCCTCGTGCTCGATTTTTGTCATCCCTCATTGAGGGGCTTACTATTGACTTCCCCTCTCACTTTATACTCTCCCTTATAGATGTCTATAATGATATGGTAACCCGTGATAAGCTTATTTTCCTTTCTGCAATCACGAGGATTGTTTGCCATGTGTCTGTCTCCTTTCCTGAGGATCATTTGCCATGCGTCTGTCTCCTTTCCTGAGGATCATTTGCCATGCGTTTGTCTCCTTTCCTGAGTCTTCTCACTTCTCTATCATAGGTTCCATCAGCAGTGCGTCCGTTCGCCAAAGTGAGGCCCAGCTTCGACCAAAGTGGCCACAGACAAAGATGGCGACTCCTTTAACCTCTACCACTCCATCTACCTCTACCTCTTCTTCTTCTTCCGTGGGTGGTGTGACCTTCGAGGCAGTCATGGCACAGTTTCAGCGCATGGATGCTTGCCTTAATACACTCACTACTGAGATGTATCAGGTGAACACCCGTGTCGGTCGTATTGCATGACGACAGGCTCACCTTGGTGGTTTCGTAGAGTCTCCCTCTCCTTCTTTAGAGGCATCTGAGGACGAGGACGATGATAGTGACTCCGATGGTGGTGATGTTGATGAGGATGAGAATGCTAGCTCTTCCGGTGATGATGAGATGACTACTTCTCAGTGACTTGCCCTTTGCGATTCGTGACAAAAAGGTGAGTAGTTTTGCGTATGAAAGTAGTCATGTACTTAGGGGGGAGAGTTAGTATAAGAGATATTTTTGTTAGGGGGAGTGTTTATTCTTTTTGAGGGATGTAGTGAGGACTTTTGTATCTTTTCTTTTCTTTATCTTTTAGATACACTGTTCTTGTACATTGGTCTTGTGACCACTTTGTGATAGCAAACCTTGTATTTATTTGATATATATATATATATATATATATATATATGATGAGGTTGTTATTACATTCTTTCACCTATCTCTCCATGTGTTGTTTCTTTTCTCTCTTTATGCACATGCTTCTTATTAATTGTATGCAATCTTTTTATTTTTGTTTCACACTAAGATGCCGTGATAAGTTTTGTTTAAAGTGTTTCAGAAATACAAATTGTCAAAATCTTCCATGCCATGAACTCTCTTCTTGCAAAGTTTTTTAAAAGTTTATGTTAGGGTAGATTTTATTGTATTCAACAAGTGAGTATGAGTTGAGTATTTTATGACTTCTCCCATATGTTCATTTGTTTGTTGTGGTTTTGTCACGGATTGCTAAATGGGGAAATTGTTAGGACATATGTGAATCATGTTTAGAACATATGTCATTTAGAGTTGGCTAATCATTTGACAAAATGCACTTTACTTATAATTAGGTAGATCTAAGATGTGTTTAATACTTCAAGGAACAAGAGTTCAAGTTCAAGTATTGAAGCCATGCAAATCTGTCCAAGAATCAAGTGAAGAAGTGCTATATTTTAAAACTCGACAGATGTGTCTATCGAGATTTAAAATGTGACGCTCAACAGATTAGCTCGACAGCTGTATCTATTGAAAATTACAAAAATTAGTTTTTCAGATTTGACTTCACGTATAGCCATGTGTATGTGTTTAGGTTTTCTTTTCTCATAACCTTAAACATATATAAGGATTATTTTAAGGGCCGTCATGTGGTTGTTGCACTTGTTGTTGCAAGCATATTGTAACCGGAGACATATGCCCTAGTTCATCTTTCTCTTGAAGAAGCTACTGTGTTTGTACACCGTAGGGTTTTGTGACCAAGGAGCTTCTTGATCTTCATCATGTGGATGAATTGAAGAACTTGGCAGCTAACATCCTTCTCAAGTTGGTGTATTAGTCACATAATTGGATCCATACATCGATTCGTTAGTCACGTACTGGGAGCCATGCATTGAAAGGAGAGATTGTCACTATATTACAAGTCCAAATGTGTATTGGGGTAAGGGTTCAACTGTAGGTTGGTATAAGGTACTGAGATTCCTTTCCTTGTAACTGCTTGTTTTGATAATAGTAAATTCTCGGGAGTGGTGACCTTAAATTCACCCGGTGGGATTTTTGCTTTGGAGGTTTTCCCCATTTATAAACAAATTACCGTGTCAAATTTATATTCCGTTGCATTTAGTTATTTGGTGATTTGTTTGTGCTACCATGCGTTATTGCATGTTAATTGACTTAATTAATTAACTTTGCTAATTGATTGGTTCATTTACCATAAGGAGTCAATACATTCTTGGCCTATCAAATTTAAAATATACAAGTTTATGATTTATTTAGTTAAGGTTTGGTTAATTTTCATACATTAATGCAATTTTGTGTGGATTTGACCTTTGGCAAGTAATTTAAAATTTCACAATATAATCCAAATAATGTAATTTGTGTGACTTTCTCCTAGTTACCTCATGGTTGCTCAAACTTCTACTCACTTTAGCTTAAAGAGAACTCTTGACCATTCTCCTTTTGTGACTCAACCATTTTTTATTTCATACTCTTTAGTCTTTGGCTTCGCTTTTTAACATTTCAAATGAACTCCCCCCCCCCCCCCCCCCAATTTGTTACTTTCACAGTTTCACTCACTATCCAATCCATTCAGTTGTCCTTTCTCATTTCTATTAATTTTGTTTCCTTATTTACTTGCTTCTTAATTAATTTGTATCTCACTTACTAAACTTTTTATTCTCCAAATTAATGGGTACTTAATTGATACTTAATTTTTCATCAAGAGTAGATGTTATAGATTGAAATTATCTAAAATAATAATAATAAAAAATAACTAAAAAAAAAAAACTTTTTTATTCCAGTTAGCTTTTGCCAATTGTCACCCAATAATTTCAAGAATTACTTCACTTACCAAACGTTTTCTCCCTCTGACTCTATTTTAGGATTTGGCTACTAAAATGTTGTTTTTTATTTAGAAAAAATCTATGTTTATATTGTAGTTATAATGTAAATTTACCACTTTTTGTGTGTCTACAATTTAAATTTACATTATAAGCATAATATAAACACATAAATGTCCTTTTATTTATTTATTTATTTTCATTAGCTATGGTCAGTTGTCACTCCCATAACCTTCTCTCAAAAAAATAAAAAATAAAAAGTTGTCACTCACATAAAGTGAGCGCTTTTACATCGACTCCACTTCCAAAACGTTCTCACTCTCTCTCTCTATTCCTAAAGGAATTCCTCTCTCATTAAACTTTACCAATTCAAATATCAACCTTCAATCTCTCTCCTACCATTTTCATTGAATCAATGACTTATCCGGATCCTTAAAAATAACAATGCTTTCGAATTAGTATGAGTAATCAAATGAAATTAAAGCATAAATTGATTTTTATTCCCCCCACCACCCCCAAAAAAAAAAAAAAAAAAAAAAAAAAAAAAAAAGCATAGATTGATAAGTCCCAATAACTAGAACTAACATCTTGTAACTCAATTGAGACATTCTAGAATAGGCTACCGATCTCCTTCGATAATGAAATCAAATGAATAAACCATGGCAGCAAATTTCATAACTGTTACACTAATAGTGGCTTCAGTTTCAATGCATAGGTACCCATCTCCAAGGAACTTGGAGCCCTAATAAACAGTCATTGTTAATTTCTTATCACCACCATAACTCCAACTTTCTGCACATCATAAAAAATAGCCCCATCCGTGTTAATCTTAGAACAATTTTGTACCTGGTAAGGCCCAAGTTTTCAACTAAAAGCCCACAAAGGGCTACAACTACATGTTCTTAGAAAAAGCCCATAAGAGACTACAACTGCAAGATTATAGGGAAATCCACTCAAAGCAATGGGCTAGTAGCCTTAGATCAGTCAAATGAGGCTTATATGAGGCCCAAAATCTTCAAAAGAAAAGGAAGACGGATCGATGGAGTCTGGGGAAATCAACCCAGGTCATTCTGCAGAAGCAAAATGAGAGGATAAGACTATAAGCCAGGGACGGAACCAGGATTTATACTTGAGGGGGGCCAAAGCTTAAAACCAAAAAAAAAAAAAAAAAAAAAAATTTATGAAAATAAAAACTAATATTTATTTTTTATTCAACAAAATACTACATACAAAATAAGTATTTCTTAAACTTTTCATATTATAAAGCATATCAACAAAGTATAACATACAAAATAATTGTTTCTTATTTTGTGCGCGATTTTTGTTTAGTCCATATTTAAATTTTGTTTTTGTAGTTAAAGGGGCATGGATTTTATTTATTTTCTTGTAGGTTAATAGCTAAATATTTTAGAAGAGAGACAAATATATACATATATATATATATATAAGGGCAAATCTTAATTTTTTATACTAGTTTGTTTTTTTTTTTTTTTTTTTAAAAATTTTGGGGGGGGGGGGGGGGGGGGGGCAATGGCCCCCCCCCTGCCCCAACGTGGGTCCGTCCCTGCTATAAGCGATGAGGTTCAGGATGTGCAGTGCATTGTTAAAACCCATATGCTAAATCCATAACTAATAAAAATGCTGATTCAAAATATTCAAACCCCACTTAAGGCCAGCATCGTATGAGTTTAGTCATCATTAGTCATCACTCATCAACCCACAACCAAGCTAGACAGATATAATTTTGCAAGAGCCAATCAAGACTTTTAGGCTCCCAAGCTTAGCTGAAATAAAGCTATTTGGTAAATTCAGTTCAACAAGCTGAAAATAAGTACAAACTGTTGTCATTATCTGCGGAGACATTGAGTTTGGTCCCCCAAGATGAAGATGGACATCAATTTTAAAGTAAGCACAAAATCTAAACCACATGAAGTCCAATTTGGTCAACCTCTTCTTAAGCACTGCAAATCTGATGCACTGTTGGAGCTTTTGCAAGAACTAAGAAGCACAACCTGGACCACCTTTTTGGCTCTTTGCTATGCGTTTCAAGCATTTGCATTTACTTGCTGCAGAATTAAAATTAGCCAGTTTCAGATTGAAAAATAAGTACTTCTTTTTCTTTGTTTATATCAAATTACAGCTTTACATGTAAAAAAACATGGTATAAAAAAGAGGGAGAGGGGGTTACCAAGCTCTCTCGATGTAGCATAGCTTTAATGCCAATGAGTGTAAAGTTTATGCAAGAATAGAAGTTTAAATAAAATAAAATAAAATAAAAACATAAAAGACTAGATGTACATTAAAAAATATATATATAGGGAAAAAAAAAAATCAATTTCATCAAATTTATAAAAGGGATAGTAGGTGAAGAATCCATTAATTCTAGTGTTCTTTGAATAATGCAACTATTACTCGATTTAATAGACTACGAAATCTCTTCTTTACCAAAAATAAAATAAAATAAAAGGAACACTAATTCTATTTTACACAATTTTTTTTTTTTTTTTTTTTACTTGCATAACCTGCACATTGGAAAATGATTTTTTTTTTTTTTAAATATCAAAGAATCAACAAAATTACTTATGGTAAAAGCACAAATTACAAAAGTACACAAACAAAATTCTTCCATTCGCAACTTCTCACTAGCTAGCACTTATGTATGCACTCAATTTTTAAACTAAAATTTATCATGCGTCTGAAATTTGTTCCACATACCTTTCAAATTCTTAAGCTGCTTAAGTCCAACCTTGGTACATATAAAACTCCTTTGAAGGTGAAATCTTGAGGCTATCCCAACAAAGATGATCTGTTGTAAGTCTAATATTAATTGGCCAAGAGTTGCTATCCTCTGGCAAATTGCTACAAACTTCCTTATCCTTGTTGCTACCATCTTCTCCTATGCTGCTTCCATCCCTCCCCATTTTCTTCATCATGGAAATGTTCTACAAGTGAAGCTAGAGAAAGAAAGGGCGTGGAAGGAATTGTCCAAAAACTTGCTTTATATTTGGAAAATGATTCATACCATTTGTTTTTTGTTAGTGCATTTCCTTATCTGTGCTTGATTCCTTATTAGATCATTCATGTTAAGATTTTACCTTTTAAGAGTCTTTTTTCTCTTTGCCAGTTATATCGTTAGGTACATTTCCATATCTTGCTCTTATTCAACAATAGTATTTGCTGTACCAACATTATTGACCCCAAGAGGGCCGGTACTAATGAGATGGGCGCAGGGGTGGTGATTCGTAATCATCTTGGTCAGGTCACGGGGGCTCTATTGCAAAGAATTCCTTTCCCAGGTTCTGTAGCTATGGTGGAGGTGTTAGCTGGTAAGAGGGCCATTGAATTCACACTCAAATTTGGAATATTCAGAACAGAAATAGAAGGGAAGGAGATGCATTAATGTTAATGAAAATTCTAAATGACTCGAATGTGAATCTGTCACCTGTTGGATTTATTCTGCCGCAAGCTAAGTTGATGGCCAAAAATATGGAGTGTTAGTGTGTCGCTCATGTAGGAAGAAATGGAAACAAGGTTGCTTATGCCTTAGCTAGGAGAGCTGTAGCCTCTTCTAATTTACTGGTTTGGTTGGAGGATGTTCCACCAGACATTCACTGATTGAAGCTTTAGTTTGTAATGACTTCTTTTCAGGTTAATAAAAGTTTGAACTCTTGATCCATACAACAACAACAACACAAACCATTATTGATCTCAAGGTAAGTTGTTGTCAGATTGCATACAAGCCTTAGTATCTGCTCCATATCACAATAATATCCTAATTAATGATAAAATATTTAAATACAAACCTATAATAAAGTATAAATAAATTCAATTAGGCCTTCTCCGAGTTCATAAATTTGTTAAAGAGAAGCCGTAGCTAGTGATTGAGCTAGCTAGTTTCAGTAGCTAGCTCATTTGCTAGTTAAATTGCTACACTACGCTCCAGAAGCTTTGGATGAAGAATAAAGCACAGGTTTGACATCCCCGGACATGATAAGTGAACAGTGGGAAGAAAAATGACACATCTGTAACAGAGAGGCAGGACTTGTTCAAGTAATACAAATTATGGGATGTGATAGACTAGCTACTGTGCTAGCCTCCTTACCGAGATTGTGCAATATTTCTTTTAAAGCTGTTATGTCATTAAGAAGGTTTAGCTCCTTTTGCTATCTACTGTCATCAGCCTTGGCTCCTTGGGAGCTCACCAATTAGATATAAAATGGAAAAAACTAAAGATTACGCACATACATGCTATCATCATTTACAACATTAACAGGAATTCTGAGTTACATACGTAACAAACTATTAAAGGCTGTATAGAAATTTTACCATTCACATGTTTGCCATGAAAAAATGAATGCAATTCATTTGAATGATAGCACCTGCTTTTTTACTTCCTCTGTGAAAGACCAACATTCAATAGAATATTTCCAAAACACACGAATTTCATAAATCCCGCTCTTGTCAGACGTGTAAACCATATTAAAGGAAATGGCCTGAACTTTTGAGCTCCCAGGAAATGAAATCCTGAATTAGAACATCATCATAATCTGAATATTGTTGTTCAAAGGAAATAAGATATTGAACTTACAATGTTACTCAGGTCAATATATGGGTGAAGTGAAGGGGTGATTTCTATTGGCCTGGTGAAATCATATCTCCAATGTTCCCAAACTCAAAGATGCACATTTCGTTCTAAAATTATTAGCACTTCAAGGGAAAAAAAACACGCAAATGACTGAATTGGTTTAAAATAACATTTGGTAGTTTGGATGCTGGCTTTTCTAGAATCTTAGCTTCTCTAAGAGGGTTGCCACTTGGGCTATTTTGATGTTCCCTCCTTTTCAAAAGATTTCTCCATTTTTTTTTTTTGGATATAAGATAGAAAATTCTATTCTAGCTTAATCTAAGTGTATATGTGTGTGAAGCTTTCTCCTAGAGATTTGAACTCCGGCTCTTACCCCTCGCACTTCATAAGTATTTATACTTGTGGAGTAACTATCACATCAAGAGTATGCGGTGGGAAGATTTCTCCATACTTGAAATGCAGCAAAGTTGATATTTTTTATATATCGGATATTATTTATGCAAAATAGTAGATGTCTTTTAGAAAAAAAAAGTCCAGCTTCATATTACAGCAACAATTACACCTAAAAATTTTCGTATTCTTTTAGAGAATTTGTTTTAGGAGGATCAAAACAACAATCCTAATAAAGTCTAGGGAAAAAACAATTCCCCAACAAACCTAGACTTTTCTTAATCACATAATAGTAGGTTCTTATTTGGTAATAAATATGATTGGTGAAACTTTATGTAACGCCCCAACCCATTTAAAAGTGAAAAAAAAAAAAAAAAAAGAGAGAGAAAGAGGGGTCAGAATTTTGACCAACACGTGAGCCCTCACCAACCCCTTATCTCCCGACCACACAATCTTGCAAATATCTCCCACCGGTGCATCACTTCACCTCCACAATTATTTTTTCGGAAAGTTCTACTTGAAAAACTCCATAAGAACCTCTTAAGCTCCCACATCTCATCTTATTTAAGGTAAATAAGGTAAATGACCCACCTTTTAATATCTTTGGATTTTTATCCTATTATAATTGGATTGCTCTTTGTTATTGTGAGTTTTGTTTTAGGGGTTGTTTTATTATGTTTGTTGGGACATTTAAGACTTGATTAGAGGTTTTTAATTTAATGTAGTGAAATTGATGTTTTGTTTGGCAACCATGTAAGTTGGGTTTCTTAAGAATCATGTGGGTTTTTTATGTATATGGGAGATAGGGGTTAATTTTTGAAAGAGGGCTTCCTTGCATTTTGAATGACTTGAGTATATGTGGGTGTGACTTTAGTGTTAATTATAAATTTGTGTAAGTGATGTGAGCATGTGTTTTTCTTGCATACCTAGTGTTTGATGAATTGTTTATATAAAATTATGAGTTTCATTCCTTGTTTTTAATTTCTTTGACACGTGTTTTTTAATGTAAATCAAGTTTCAAAGCATTTGGGCTAGTATAAAAAATATAGCAATTTTGTTTTGGGATCCTAAATCTGTCAGGTATAGAGTTAAGTCAGCTGCACTGCATGAATTTTAATAAATTATAGAAAATATATTTTGGGTTGAATTTTCTGTGGTACATTGTATACATATAGGGGTATGTTCCCTTAAATTTTCGAGTCTTGTCTAGCTCTCCGAATTCGGCAACAAGCTCCATGTTGCATTTGCCATCCTTGGCTTCTTCCAATACTTCCCAATAGCTCCAAAGCACTCTCTACACTCTGAATGTGTGTAGGTTGTGTTTGGGTACAAATCTCCTCTCAAGGTATGATAATGGGAGAGAGATGGAGAAGAGGCTACAATGATTTCTCACTAAGGAGGAGTAGCTCTCTCTCAAAAGATGGGTGGGTGAGTTGTAGAAAACCTATATAGGGTTTTTCTCTCTGAATAGCCACACCAACATATGTGGGTAATAAGGGTATATATAGTATGGGTGAAGGGTAAGAAAGTCACTCATCAAAATCCTCCAGGCAGAATGTTTTGCGACTGTCTCGCGGGAAGGCCTTACCAGCGAGACACTCGTGAAAACGACAGCCTGGCATGACTCTGTAGCTTCCAGCACGTGCTTCTCACATGGTTCACTTTGCGGGAAGCTAGGTCGCGACATACCCGCGAGAATTCTTCAGTCTTCAAATGCTTAAGTCTTCACACCCTCTCTCTATCACACAACCCTTACAACCAATCCCACAATAAATACAGGGTACAAAAGATTGAATAAAATTACAATCAAATTTGGCACGGAATAAAAGCCAACAAAAAACATAGTTGTAAATAACAACTTTACAATTATAATTGAAAAAGGTTTTGAAAACAAGTTGGAAAATAAACTTTCTTTCTTAGAACTAACTAAAGAGAAATTTTGAATCTATAAAAAACGATCTTGGGTGATGTGTGGGTGATTAGAGAATATGAACTTGGGTTTTAGAAAAGATGGAGGTAAAAATAAACTCTCTCTAGCTAGGGTTATGATTGGAGACATAAGGTGAATATTTATAAATTAAAATTCGGGTTTAGGGGGCTTTTTAGAGGTCTATAGGCGTTTCCAAGGGTCTAGGGACCAACTCACATCAAAGAATGATATTTTGAGCCCTTAAAAATGAAGTTCTACTGCCTAGAAAATGAGTGTGCATATGCATCTTTCAAGTGTGCGCACGCACACTTGATTCATGCGTACGCACACTTGAATTTTGAAACCATTCCAAACGACCAACCCAATTCCATCAAACTCTAGTTCGATCTGTATCCTCACTTGGGAGATCTATTTGAAATTTCTACCAAATTGTTTCTTGGTTTGTACATCGAGCTTTATATTTCAATAAATTCCTTGTAGGGTCTGATGCCAAAATTTTCATTTATTTTGGTGTGGGGGTATGAAGGTTCACCCAATAGCGACAACAAATGTAGCGGAGGGCTTAACCATTATTGGTGAGAGGAACAGAGCTGCAATGCAGGAAATTAAAAGAATATATATATATATATATATATATATATATATTTAATGCTACCGATAGAGTAATTTATATATTTGCATCCTAGCTCTAGTTAATTTGGGTTTCATTAATAAGAAAATGATCGAAAAAAAGAGATTTTTATTTCTTATTCATTTTATTTATTTTTGTTATTGGAGTTTTTTTAATTTATTTAAATGCTTATGAAAGCATATCTCCCAGGAAGCCAAAGCGAGAAAGAATCAATCGTATAGCCTTTTTTTTTTTTTTTTTTTTTTGAGAAACAAACGCACACATAGGGGAAAGGAAAAGATGTTCTAATACAAAGTCAAACCATAACTCCACCCAAAAGACATGGTGACTTTTAAAAAGCGTATAGCCAATTTAAAATTAATTGATTGTGTATAGAAAAGTATTAATCTTTCATGTATAGTAAATTTGCACCTTTGGATGATCAGTAGTTCGTATATTTGTAATTTCTTTCTGTCGTTTTTTTTTTTAATGCCGTGAGTTTTAATTTTATATGAATCGGTACTTATATGAGATTGGGTTTTCAAGTAGCTGCTGTAGCTTGAGCTTGCTCGTAGTCATGGAGTAATTTAAAAAAAAAAAAAAAAGAGAAAAAAAATTATGGACACAATTTATTAATTTTGACCTTATGTTATGCTCTCTTTAATTTTCTAAATACACTTTTTCTTTGTCTCTTACATTTCTTGATTATGGGTTATGGTATCACCAAGTGAATCCATTTGGAGTTCTAAAGCAAGACCATGAAACACATTGTAACACCAATTATGTGAATATTAACACTTTACCTATTCATTCATATATGTTCCTTAAATCCACGTGAAGATAAGGCCTACAGAACAGTACTAGTACTGAAATATACAATTCCACCGTCATCAGCATGGATACTATTAATTCAAAACTTATGTGAGTCACATACATTAAAATATATATATATATATATATATAAATAAATAAACAAAAGTACCAATAAAACTCATTTTTTAAACTTTAGGGACTAAAATTGCTCATTTGAAACATTGGATACTAAAAATCTAAAACTAAAAAAGCTCAATGTGGAAACTTTGACACTTTTTTTTTTAGAAAAAAAAATATTATGACCTTATGCTATTATCTCTTTAATTTTCTACATTCTCTTTTTCTTTTTCTTTTACATTTCTTTATTATGGGTTTTGGTATCACGAATTGAATCTATTTGGAGTTCTAAAGCAAGACCATGAAACACATTGTAACACCACTTTTGTGAATACTAACACTTTACCTTTTCATTCATAAGTGTTTCCTTAAATCCCCATGACAATGTCAATAATGCCTACACAACAGTGCTACTGTGCTAGCAGTGAAATTTACAATTTCGCCATTCTTTGCATGGTTACCATTAATCTTAAACTGTTGTTAGTAACAATGTAACATACATAAAATAAAAATAAATAAATAAATAACGAATTAGAAAAAAAAAATGGTACTAATAAAGCTCATTCAAAAAAATTTTGTGACTAAAATTGCTCATTTTAAACATTAATTATATGGTAAAAGGGCTCAGTGTGGAAACTTTAGGGACCATTTTGTTTTTTAGATAAAAAATTATGGACACAATGTATAAGGACCTTATTCTATTCTCTCTTTAATTTTATAATTTTTTTTTTTTTCATTTCTTTATTTCTTTATTTATTTTTTGAGAAATTTCCTTTTCATTTCTTGGTTATGGGTTATGGTATCAGAGAGTGGAACCGTTTGTTCTAAAGCAAGACCATGAAAAACGTTGTAACACCACTTATATGAACACTAGCTCTTTACAATTTCATTCATAAGTTTTTATTTTTTATTTTTTAAATCCACATGATGATAAGGACTATGCAACAATACTAGTGGTGAAATTTATAATGCCACCATTCTTCGCGTGGTTACCAATAATCTTAAAATTTTGTTAGTCAAATACATTTTTTTTTTATTTTTAAAATGAATGAATTAGATATATAGAAGTGCCAATAGAGCTCGTTTGTGAAATTTTAGGAACTAAAGCTCATTTGAAACATTAGATACCAAAAAGGCCCAGTGTGGAAACTTTAGGGACACAAGGTGTATTTCTTTTTCTTTAACATTTCTTGACTGTGGGTTATGATATCACATAGTGAATCCATTTGGAGTTCTAAAGCGAGACCATGAAACACGCTGTAAGACCACTTATGTCAATACTAACACTTTTCCTTTTCATTTATAAGGCTTTCCTTAAATCAATATGACGATAAGGTTTATGCAATAAGTAATTCTTAGGTACTCTTGGAGTACGTTTGGTACGCTGTAATAGCTTCTGTAATGGAATAGTTATTCATGTGTAATATCAATTCGGTCATTTGGTTGCATCTTTATTACATGGATTAGTTATTACATTGGAATAACTATTCTTTAAATTGAAGAATAGCTATTCCTCTTTAAGATGGATGTAATAGCTATTATTTAGTGTATATAATAGGTTTTAAAATTAATATATTTCCAAAAATATAAAATTTCCTTATACATCATCTTTTACAAGTTTTTCATATGTAACAACCAAACTTATGAATAGTAATAGTTATTCCATTATAATGTTTTCTATTCCCAGTAATAAAGATTACTATTCCTAATGTAATCTACATTCAGTGTACCAAACGTATGGTGTATAGAGAATGATGCTCTCTCCTTTCATATATATTTATAATGGGGTCCACTTATTAAATTCATGATAGTGTACATCATAAATGTGAGAGGAAGGAACACCATTTTATTATGTTTTGAAACTACCTAAAAATTTTTCCTATACAACAATACTATTACCGGTAGGCTTTACCATTGTAGTTGGCAACTTTAACTCTTCAGTACTATAATAGTTTTGCTTCAGAGCTGTAGGGGCATTGTTAATCTTTTATAGACAGAGCGATTAATAGTTAAGCTTTTTTCATATATATATATATATATATATATATATATATATTGTTTTTAGTTTTCCTTTTTCAATTTTCTTTCTCTTTCCAAAATCATAAGGATCATATTTCTCTAGAAAAGAAAAGGAAATATGATTACTTTGAATAAAAATCCTATATATTTCATTATGAGGATTTCAATTTATGCTTCAATAAACCAAATTATCATATATTCCTATTTTTCCTTATAAAGTAAATAAAATTTTGAATTGAATAATTAAATACATTTCATATTGTAGTTGGTGGAGTATAAAGTAGAATGTTAAGCGGGGCCAACCTTACCACTAAGCCAATTAGGCTGTCATTTTTTTTTTTTTCTTTTGGTTTTGTATTGGTTTTATGTTTTCCTCTTTCAATTTCCTCTCTTTTTCCAAAATCATAAGCATCATATTTCTCTATAAAAGAAAAGGAGATAAGATTGCTTTGAATATTAAAAGTCCATATATATTTCATTACGAGGGTTTCAATTTTTGCTCCATTAAACCAAATTATCATATATAATATATTCCTATTTTTCCTTATAAAGTAAATGAACTTTAGAATTGAATAATTGAATACATTTCATATTGTAGTTGGTGGGAAATAAAGTAGAATGTTAAGCAGGGCCAACCTTACTACTAAACCAATTAGGTTGTCAATTTTTTTTGGTGAAAAGCACATTTTAGTCCTTACATTTTCAGGCGATTTCCATTTTAGTCCATACATTTTATTTTTACCACTTTTAGTCTCTATCCTGAAAAATAGTTCTCGTTTTGGTCCCTGCCATTACATCATAAATGGAAATTGCTGACGTGGCAAACAGCAAGAAAAAATCTTATTTGTTTAATGTCTATGTGGCTTAATTAATAATAATAATAAAATTGGCATTAAAAAATGCCATGTCAGCATCTAAATTTAAAAAAATTAATTTAATAATTTTAACTAAATAAAAAAAAAATTAAAAACATAATTAAAAACAAAAAATCGAATGAATTAAGATCTGAATGTTTCTTGAACAAGAACAATAAGAACACCTACCCAGATCCAAGAACAAAAACCCCTTTTCTTTCTCCATCTGACTTCTCTCTCCCTCTCCCTCTCCCTCTCCCTCTGAACCGTAACAGCACCACCCACCACCGGACAAAACTTGGGGTTTAGTATTTTTTTTTTTTCTCTCAATTCCATCCCCTAATTCCCAAATCAAAACCCAGAAAACAATTTTCTCATTCAAAACCCAAAAACACAAACATTTTCACTGTTTTCTACTCCACAGCAACCGCAACAACAATCATTGTTTCAACCTCAAACTCAGTCTTTTCAAGTGGTCGGATCTCCATCCTGAGTCCCAAAAAATTCTCCTCCAGATCGAGTACGTTTTTTTTCTTATTTCCTAGTTCTAGATTTTTTTTTTTCTTTTTTGTTGTGTTTTCTGTTTGGTTGCCGAGAGAATGTGGGAATAAAGCATATTCTGAAAGGAGATCTCGCTCCGCCTGGTTTTGGTTTCTACATTACTTCACAATAAATACCCATTCACTAAAATACACACCTCAAAAACTCTCTCTGTCTCTCTCTCTCTCTCTCTCCCTCTCTCTCTCTCTATTACATTCTGTGTCCCTGCTGTGTTTCCTTGTTGAGTTTGTTTTCTCTCTCTAAAAATCAAAACAATGGCTCTCAATGCAAGATTGAGTCTTTTCTTTTTCCCACTTGTTATAGTCTCTTGGGTTTCTAAATAGACTTAAAAAATTCAAGTTCTTGATCTGGGTTGTTGATGATTTTTGAAGGTTTTGATGGTTTTTGGGGTTTTGATTCTTTGTTTGATCAGTGGGTGAAGGGAGAGCTTGATGATCTGGGTTTTGATTAGTGGCTGATGATGGTGCACGATCTGCAGTGGCTATGCTTGATGATGGTGGATTGATCATTGACGGTGGTTGTGTGTGAGAGGATTTCCAGAGAAGAGAGAAGTGTGAAGGGTGAAGGAACTAATAAAAAATTGTAAAAAAAATGAGATGAGAGGCCACGCTTGGAAGCAGAGGAGCTGCGCCTTGTTTCAACCATGGTGTTGTTGGGTTGTAGTTTTCATTCTTGATCTCTGAAAGTTTATTTGGATTTTATAAATTTTTCTCTTTTTTTTTTTTTTTTAATTTCTAGATTTGTGTTCTTGGATCTGGGTTTGTGTTCTTGTTCAAGAAACACTCAGATCTCAATTCATACGATTTTTTGTTTTTAATTTTGTTTTTAATTTTTTTATTTAGTTAAAATTAATAAATTAATTTTTTTTAATTTAGATGCTGACGTGGCATTTTTTAATGCCAAAAATTTTTTTTATTATTAATTAAGCCACGTAGACATTAAACAAATATTATTTATTCTTGCTGTTTGTCACGTCAGCAATATCCGTTTATGATGTAACGGCAAGGACCAAAACGAAAACCGTTTTTCAGGATAGGGACTAAAAGCGGTAAAAATAAAATGTAGGGACTAAAATGGAAATCGCCTAAAAATGTATGGACTAAAATGTGCTTTTTGCCTCTTTTTTTTTTTTTTGGGTTTTGTGTTGGTTTTTTGTTTTCATTTTTCAATTTCTTTCTTTTTCCAAAATCATAAGCATTGTATTTCTCTATAAAAGAAAAGGAGATAAGATTACTTAGAATAAAAGTCCTATATATTTCATTATGAGGGTTTCAATTTATGCCCCATTAAACCAAATTATCATACATTCCTATTTTTCCTTGTGAAGTAGATGAAATTTAGAGTTGAAAAATTATATACATTTCATATTGTAGTTGGTGGAGTATAATGTGAAATGTTAAGTAGGGCCAACCTTACCATTACGCCAATTAGTTGGTTGCCTAAGGCTCCCAAATTTTAACAAATACCGATATTTTTATACATATAAGAATATTAATTAGACATCAAATATTAGCCAATAGATTAAAAAAAAAGTAATGCAATAGACACAACATAGAAAATCTTACAATAATTTCATAACATATTCCCAAAAATAGTAATGCAATACACATTAGTGCTTCTTATGAACATATCCAAGATTCAAAATTTTCACTACTTTTTTGCCTGTCATGTTAAGCCTTTATTATAGGATGTTATAGACCTGAAGCCATTGGTTGTGACTTAGTTGTGAGTCCAAGTACAAACCAAGACTCTCTGATCTCTCTCTCTCTCTCTCTCTCTCTCTCTCTCTCTCTCTCTCTCTCTCTCTCTCACACACATTTTTTTGTGTGTAAATGGCAAATTATATTTTTATTGGATTGGGGTGGATTAGAGATAACATTTAAGTTTGGAATAATCCATTTTCATAAGTATTTAGATAGATTTTGAGCAAAGGTAAAAAGAAAAGCACAGTGATCAAAGTATGAGTAACTATTAGGTACTCCAAAATATGGTAAGATGGTGTTCCCTTCTCTTAGATTCATGATGGATCTTATTAATTAAATTTATGGTAGAGTCTACAAAAATAAAACAGGAGGGTGTACCATGTTATTGTACTCTGAGAGTACCTAATAATTTTTTTTAGAGTATTTAAGGTTCTTAATATCATTAATTATTTTTTTTATAAAGAAAGAATTACAAGAAATCTTGTGGATGAATATTGTCAAAGTAATAAGAATAGAAAAATGAAAAAAGATAAGGAAAGTGATTAAGAGAGACAAAGAGAAGCATAATTTACTTTCCTTTTTATCCTTTTCTTTTTCACTTGTTCTTAGATTTGGGCATAATGTTGTTATCATGAACCTATGAGACTGTAAGGTACTTTAGTGACCGTTCAAAAGATGTAAATTATAGAAAATGATAAGTTACAAGAGTGAGATATAAAGAAAGAAGCATATGAATCTCTTTACTGAACAAGTTTTGATAGAATTTTTTTCCTTTTTTTTTTTGGAAATAGTAGAAGATATAATTTTATATATAAAAACAATATAATGATTAGGGATCAAATAAGTAATTTACCCTAGAATAGTTTTATATGCAAGTACAATTATAATAAATGTATATTAATAACAACCATAATTATCAAATTTTATATTTAGAAAAAAAAAACAAGAGAGAGAAAAGAATTAAAATATGTTACTGACAGGGGTATAAACTTAAGCATGCATGGGCAAAATTTGGTAAATAGAACATTTTTCAGAAAAAATTTGGTGACTAGCACGCATTTGAACTTATTTAGTTAGTTGGACTGTTTTTGAAACTCGAGTTTCTCAAACTTGAGTTCCAACCCAAAATTCAGTTTCCCAAACTCAATTTACTCTTGGATTCATCTGACATGGCTTTAAAAAAATTATAATAAAAATAAAAATAAATAAAAAAATAAAAAAAACCCACTTGGAACTCTAGTTTAGTAAACTTGAGTTCCATTTTAAAAATAATTTACTTGCAAGGAACTCAAGTTTGGTAGACTCGAGTTCCAAGCGGGGAAAAAAAATATAAGAGGAACTCGAATTTCAACTAGAACTTGAGTTTGGTAGACTTGAGTTCCATGTTTTTAAATTTTTTTTTTTTTTTTTTTTTTGTTTTAATCTAGGTCAAATGAAAGCAAGAGTAAATCGAGTTTGTGAAACTCGATTTTGGATTAGAACTCGAGTTTGACAAACTCGAGTTCCAAAAATAGTACAACTTACTAAATACTTTTAGCCGCGTGCTATTTATCTAATATTTTTCTAAACAGTTGATGTTCAGCAAATTTTGCCAGCATACATGAGTTATTTATTTATATAAATATTTTTCTAAAATGAAGTGAAGAAAAATTATTAAACAATAATTATTTCCTTTCTAATAATTTGTCCTTAAACCGGAACTTTTTTTTTACTAATGTTCTGAAAAAACTCAATTAATTGAATTGTATTTTTTTTTCCCATAGATTTTACAAAAATCCTCAATTATTTTTCAAATAGTATATTTTATTAAGGGACAATTTTATACAAATGACGTATTCCAAAAAGTGTACCAAATTAACCATAAAAGATAAAGTCTCTTGAGTGCATAACCCATTGAGAATCAAAATGTTAGTATGGTGATGTTTAGGGGGGAAAATCATGTTGGCAGTGAGTTTAGGAAAGAAAATAATTAAATAAAACATAATAAATAACAAATTAGAGAAAAGACAAAAAGAGTACATCAATCTAAGTGCTCAAATTAATTCCTAGCTGATTTGATTCTCTTCTTCTTTTTCATTTTCTTTTTGTGTTTGTGAAGTTTTATAATTTATATTTTTGGCACAATGGCATCATTTAATGAAAGTATGAGGAACATTTCTTCATAACAAAAGGTGACAGTCCTCTAGAGCTATATATATGTATTTGAGAACTCTAGAGATATATATATGGAAGAAGTTGTAGATGAGCTCCAAGGTGAACTCAACATAACTGGAACTACTTGGGAATATTTTTGGAGATGTTTCAAAGCGTGAAATGGATTTTTGTTATTGTAAGTATTTGATGACTTAGACCTTAGGTCTATTAAGTTGATAATTTCTACCCGAGTCTTTACATTTGAACCAAATTAAACTTATATTATCGATTTCCTTTTTTCTTTGTTAAGTCTGTCTTCAATCACACGGTTTCAAACAGTTTGTGCCCACTTTCAAACACACAATCACAAACTAGTATATGATCTTTAAATTTCTTTTTTGTTTTTTGATCAGTTTAAATTTCAATATGAATAATCAAATAAATATATACACATAATTCAAATAATAAAAATATATGTTGAGCAAATTGTTGAAACCCATTTCATTATGCAATTTCCTTGTTAGCATTAGGTTTTAGATGTTAGCTAATTCTATGTGACAAACATAGTGTCTAAGGGTTGTTGTTCATAGAGAAGATGCATAAAAAATGATTCAAGAGGTTTTGGGATTATTGTAATAGAAAGGAAAGAAGGGCATTTATTGAAGTTACAAATTACAATAGAGAGTCTAGCTATTTAAAGGATTTGTATATAGACTATTGTAACAATTTGTTCTGGTGAATTTTATATAGGATTGGATTCTTAGAGTGATTTTTCCATTAAAGAGGTTTTATATTAGTTTTCCATTTCATTATCAAATCTGTGCACCTTTTGTTGCTTTCATTATAATTGTGTTTTAGATTTGATATTATAATAGTGATTGAGATATCTTTTTTGCATAGTCTATTTGAAATACATCATAAATTGATCAATTAGTCCAATAGGGGTCAAAATAAAAGGTTTCATTTGATATTATAATAGTGATTAAAATATCTTTTTTGCTAGTCTATTTGGAATACATCATAAATTGATCTATTAGTCCAGTAGGGGTCAAAATAAAAATTTTCAACTTTTATCAAAGTAATTGAAATACATATGTATATATTGATACAAACCTATAGGTAAAACTCACTCTTGAAAACCGGCTTGTAAGGGAAGGGTGTCTAATAACTTATATACATGATTTAGCTTGTACTTAAGCAATGTGGGGCAATTAGATCAAAACATACCACCACACTTTGTAGCCGACGTCCACGACGACTTACTCTATCAAAATTGACTTGATGGTAGCCCTTCTCTTTTTGGCAGTTCGACTTACCTATCAATTACTCAATGACTTAGAAAGACATTTTAATTTAATTAGCCTCTAGGTTTCTCTCTCTGAGATTTGACTACAAAGCCGCAACTCATTTCATTTCATACTCCGTGAGTTACGTTTAATTACTTGACATGGTGGTTAGCTCTCATAGCAAATGATATTAACCCATAGTAGAACTCACCATTGAAAACCGGTTTGTAAGGAGAGGTGCCCAATAACTTATATAAACATGTTTAAGCTTTTACTTAAGTAACATGGGACATTTGGATTGTAAAATGGATCAAAGAAATATTTTTCAGCCATAATATATATTTATGAGCAGAGTACCATATTTATGAGCAGAGTACCACGAGAAAGATTTAGAAGCCAAAAAAAAAAAAAAAAAAATTACCATGAAAAATTATTATTTTCTACTGAAGCGACATTTCTATGCATGATGAAAACATATTAATATTTAGTATTGGGTCTATAGATTTAAAGGCAAAGAGAAATGGGTATACATAAAGTGAATAGATCATAGAAAGAGTGATGTATAGATGTAAAACTTAAGAATGAAAAATTTAAACCCACCCTCACGGGCACCCGCCCTGCATATCAAATGACAGGGGGAAGGGGGTTAATTTTTTCCCCTATACCACCCACCACGTTTACATTTGAAAAATTAATATATATGGAAAATATCTCATTGTATTAATATAAATGGTTGCTACAATTTACATCGAATAGGATTTATTCCATGACAATAGGTGGGGTTTCCTCTATACTGAAGGTGAGAAATTGATGATAACTTACATTTTTACGGTTGCTTTCGTATTAGTTGATTAAAAAAAATTTAGCAGAAATTTAAAGAACAAACAAATTCCATGAAATTTATTCTTCCTTCAGGTTTTTTTTATTTTAATTTTTGAGAAACTTAGTTGTTTTCTTAGAAAAGATGAGACCAACAAAGTTTAAATTTATACTAAAATCTTCAACCGTTGGAAAGTTTACTCTGTTAAATATAACCTTTTGGAATGTGCACTTATTAATTATATCAATAAAACTATATATCAAAGGCCTAATACTAGATTGATAATTAGTTACATTACAAAACACAGTAACACACTATCAAAATAACCCAGATAATAATGTCTATATTAAATCATGTTAAGAAATGTGACTCATGAAGACTCTATTTATTTATTTATTTATTTTTGTATCCATTTAGACTGAAATTCTAGATCCTCTAAAAAGGGGTAGGCATGAGATTTTCTGCAGGGAAAGAAAGATTTTTTTTTTTATTTTTTTTTTTTTTAAACAAGTGAGGTTACTTTGTCCCCCCAAGGGAAAGGTATTAACGATGATTGTTTCGCAAGGAAATAGCCAATTGTCGAATTTTTTAAGGCATATCACTAACGTGAAGCAATTATGGCAGAGATGAAATCTCAGGAGCTTTATTCTCTTTAGCATTGTGGTTCAGTCTGTTTTGCTTTTTACTGCACCCCTGAAAAAGAAAACGGCAAACAAAGTAGTAATCACGATCATTTGGGCAGCTTACCTGATTGCTGACCGGGCTGCTAGCTTTACAGTTGGGCTAGTCTTAGACAGCGAAGAGAAATATACTGCATCTGATGCCATTAATAATACTGGTAATTACCCAACCCAATTATGCCCACTTCAAATCCACCCAAACCCGCCCATTTGACACCCCTAGACGATGAACTATGGTCTCGTTAGTACCATCGGGTCCAGGAGGAGGGATGATGCTGGTCTTCTTCTGGTGATGTGGACACCTATTCTTTTGTTACTGGTTGGTGGCCAAGACAGAATAACTTCTTTTGCTATTGAGGATAATGAGTTGTGGCTTAGGCACTTGATTTGGCTCTTTCTCCAAATCTTCACTACGTGTTTTATCAATCATTTCAACTAAACACGCTATGGATCCCCACAATTTTTCTCCTCCTTGCTGGAACAATCAAGTATGCGGAGCGAATAGCTGCATTGTATCTTGCAAGTTCGGATAGTTTTGGTCCTTTTGGAATCTCTGTTCTTAGACAACCTGACCCTGGGCCTAACTATGAGAGACTGATGAGTGCATTCACACACTACAAAGGGAACAATCTTCCTATAAAAATCGAGTATGTCAACGACCTAGAATCCCAGGCTAATAATGAAAATAGTTTGGCCGATGATTGAACATTGGATTTTCCTGAACTGGTGCAGCGTGCTTATCACTTCGCATATATTTACAGGGGACTCATTGGCAATCTCATGTTCAGCTCCCGTGAGCATACGGAGAGTCGAGAATTCTTCACTAAAAGAAGTGCAGAACAAAGATCCAGCTCAACTACTTTTATGATCTTCTCCACACCAAGGTGCTGGTGGCAACGTCCAACATAGGAAAAATATCTCGGGGTATATCCACTGGGTTAGTTGTTGCAGCCTCTTCACGTTTCATCTTAGAAGAGAAGAATAAGTTTGGTGTCGATGTGACCTACACCTTGTTCGTTGGTGTTTTAGGCCTGGATATGGTAACTCTCCTCATATGGTTTTACTCTGATTGGACTGTTGCTTATCTTAAAAAGTTCGACAAAGATTCCCTTACATTCAAAATCATCAGCAAGCTCCTCTTTCCCAAGAAGCAAAGGCAGCGGCAGGAGCAACCCAGGAAAGTTTCTTCCCTCCGATCCAAAATCATCAAGTTCCTCTTTGCCAAGAAGCAAAGGCAGGAGCAACCACGGAGAATTAAAAAAGTAAGTTCTAGAAGGTGGTCTGAAGATCTATCTCAATTCAACTTCCTTAATTACTGTTATCTACGAAGGGCACGAAGCAGAACTGCAGAAGTAAAACCATCGGCGAGATCATCAGCAAAATAGACCTTATGGTCCGTGTCGAAGGAAATGTCATACTACCAAATTTGAACATTATTAACGATTTTATTTATTATTTATTTTATTACTATTTGCTGAGGAACGTCAAGAATTTTATAGTTCAGAAGAAAAATGACCTTATAATTCAGATTATATATGTGACTTCTCATCATTTTGATCTGCACTTATGGGGATTTATCTTCCACGAGCTGTCAGAGAAATCTTATTTTGCGGATGATCCAGAAGAAGCCAAGAGAATAAGCTCAGCTAGGGGTGAATGGATTCTTGAGAATGATGACTTCGATTAAAGTCTTATCTCAAGTAAGTTAATGCCTTATGTCAAAAATGTTGCTTATGATGAAAGCCTTCTACTGTGGCACATTGCTACTGAACTCTGCTACAACACTGATCGACACGAGGATCACAAGCGTTTGGTTTGTGAATATTGTGATGCTGATTGGTCCAAAAAGTGCGTCATCATGGCTGTTAAATTCTGGAACAATGCTGATCTACACAGTTACATGCCTACGCGTTGTGAAAATTGTGATGCTCATGAATTCAGTAAGCGCCTTTCAGATTGCATGTTTTATCTGTTATATCAGCAAGAAGGTATGATGTCCGAAGTGTCAGGAATTTCAAAACTATGGTTCAAGGACACCAGCTCTGAAGCGCAACGATTCTTTAGCGTATACGGAGGACAAGATCTGGGACAAGGCTGTATAAATATTCTTGAGGTGAACACACCTGTCAAACCTGTTCATGTGAAGGAAAATCGATCTAAGTCTGTACTGTTTGATGCGTGAATGTTGGCAAAAGAGATTCAAGATTTGGGACCAAAGATTAAATGGAAGGCAACAAGTAAAGTATGGGTGGAACTGTTATCATATGCTACGAGTCGTAGCAGAGCAAAGGCCCATGTCCAACAACCAGGGGCGGAGCCACATAGTGGCTTGAGGGGGCCGAGGCCCCTGCAAAAAAAAAAATTTTTCCATTAGACTAGGTAGAAAAAATAATTAGGCCCCCCCAGCATTACACAGCCGGCCCCCCTACTCATTTCTCAAACATTTTCCCAGCCCCCAATCAAAAATTAGGAACACCTTAAATTAAAAAAAATATATACAAGCAAAAAAAAAAAAAAAAAAAGCCCAAAACAAATTTGAACTAAAATCTGAAAAAAAAAAAAAAAAAAAAAAAAAAAAAAAAAAAAAAAAAAGTGTAACAGAGCCTCAGCCCACGGCAAGCCAAGCCCACGGCAAGCCAAGCCCACGGCGAGCCCAAGCTCGCTCACGGCCAACCCACAGATTCTCAACCAAAAAAAAAAAAAAAAAACCATTACAGCATCACGTCGCGTCGTCGCTGGCAGAGAGCAGAACCCATCACATCGCTAGTGGCAGAGAAATCAAACCCAAATCTCAGTACTAAAACTCATCAAACCCCCCAAATCTAAAACCTCATCAAATTCCAGCAAAGTGCAAACTAAAACAGAAACAGAGGTGTTTATCAAAAAAAAAAAAAAACCCCCAAATCACAAACCAAAACCAAACCCCAATTCGGCAATTCCCCAGCAAACCAAACCCACTAAGTACTAACCCGGTAACCCACGGTCTGACGGTCACGTTGACGTCGCCGTCCCGTCGTCGTCGCCGCTCATCGCAGATCGGATCTCTGCGTCTGCTCCGGTGCTCGCTCCGGAGTCCGGCCCTCCCTCAAGGACCCATCACCCACGGTATTTCTCACATTTTCTCTCTAACTCTCTCAGTCTCTCTCTTTATCTCACTGTCTCACAGTCACTAACTCACTGAGAACTTGGAATCGCAGATCCGGATCGTGCTGCTGCAGTGCTGCCTCTGCTCGTCGCCGTCGTTGCCACTTGCCAGTTGCTCCCTGCCTCCCTCCGCTCCGGCAGACCGGCCTCCCTCTCAAGAACAAGGTTTTTCACTTTTCTCTCTAAACTCTCTCTCAGTCTCTCTCTCTCTTTAGCTCACTGAAGGAAAAAAAAATGAAAGAACGTTTATGACCCTTCACTCTTTATGCTTTTATGATTTTATCTTTAACTCTCTTTTGAATTGTGAGAGTCTGATTGGCTGATTAAATTTGGTATGTTTTAGTGTTTTTGTCTTCTTTCTCTTCTTTTTTATTTTTTTTTTATTTTTATTTTTTTTAATTTAGCTTTATCTCAGCCTTTTTGTTGTTGGTCAGTAACATAGTGTTATTTTTTTCTGTTTTAGACTTTTAAGTGTTTTTGTCTTTTTTTATTTTTTTTTTATTTTGGCTTTATCTTATCATTTTTGTCGTTGGTCAGTGACTCAGTGTATGTGTTTAGTGAAATATTAATTGTCATTTAGTGTAACGTGTGTTATGATTTGTTATTGGCATTGCGAAATTTTCTGATTGCAGCTAGTTATTGTGATTGGGGCGCATTTTGTGCTTGTTTGTTTGCTGTTGAGTGGGGTAGGGAGGGGGTAGATGGGCTATGGGCACATGGGGCCGGGTGTAGCATAATAATTAAAGCAATGTAACAATATAACAAATTAAAGCAGTATAATTAAAGCAGTATAATTAATGGCAAATAAATTAAAGTAATATAGTTTATTGTTAAACTAAACAATAATAATTAAAGCTATATAATTAAATTAACCAATACATTATAAAAGACAAATTAATTAAATTGTTTTTGTTTTTGTTTGAGGAGTTATTATTAAATTTCTAATTAAATTTCTAACTAAACAATAAAAATTTCTAATTAAAATTTTTTTTTTAATTCTTTTCAGGTTAATTTTTTAGTCATATTCTTAAAGCTAAAAGAATTATGAGCAAACGAAAAACAATTGATGCATTCTTTAAGAAAAAAGATGTTAGCAATTCAGAAATTAGGACACCTGTGGCTGTAGAAACAAATATTAATACTTCAATGCCAGATGAACATCCCTCCAAATGTCCAAAACTTCAATTTGAAGGGATAGATCGTGATCCAGGATCACGTAAACAAATATGTGAATTTCCTATTAACAAACAAGATGAAATCCGACGAGCTTATCTCATAGAAGGTCCATATCAACCTGTAAATATAGAATATCCATACAATGATGATACTCATCGTCGTCGATTTCAACCTTCATGGTATGGTTCACATAAGGATTGGTTGGAATACTCACCTTCAATGGATGCGATATATTGTCTACCTTGCTACCTTTTTAGTAAGAAACCAATAGGTCGTCCTGGATCAGATGTATTCATTTCAAGAGGTTTTAATAATTGGAAAAAGGTGAAAGATGGAATGAATTGTCCTTTAATTCGTCATGAAGGGAAAGAACCAAACTCTCCACATAAAATTGCTATGAAATGTTGCGATGATTTAAAGAATTATTCACGGCATATTGACAAGCTGATTGAGAAACAAACGTCAAAAGAATTAGAGAATAATCGATTGCGGCTCAAAACCTCAGTAGAGTGTGCTCGATGGCTAGCATTCCAAGCTTGTGCTTTTAGAGGTCATGATGAAAGTCTTGATTCAAAAAATAGAGGTAATTTTATTGAATTGATAAAATTCACATCAATTTTCAATGAAAAAATAGCTAGTGTTGTCTTGGAAAATGCACCAGGAAATGCCAAATATACATCACCCACAATTCAAAAAGAGATTTTGCATATTCTTGCTAGTAATGTGCGAAATGCTATTCGTGAAGAAATTGGGTAGACAAAAATTTTTTGGCCCGTTTTGTAGCCCATTGTGAATCCTGTGCGCAGGATTTTTTTTGTGATTAGGGTTTTGCCTTGTTGTTGTTTTTGAGAAAGAAAAATACTGTAGCAACACATTGTAATTTTCTTTGATAATAGTGAAATCTCTGCAACTCTGTGGACGTAGGCAAATTGCCGAACCACGTAAATACTGTCTTGTGTGTGATTGTTTTTCTTTTGGCGTTTAGTATATTTATGTTACAACCCGGCCCCCCCAGGTATTTATTCCTGGCTACGCCCCTGCCAACAACTAACTAAGGGTGGTAAGCTTATTACTTTTGTTTGGCTATTGATGGCACAATTTGGCTTGAAAGAGCATGCTTGGGTTGAGACCCGTACCAGAGCAAAGCTAAATCTTTTTTTTTTTTTTTTTTTTGGGATAAGAAAGACGTGAGTTTTATTGAAAAGATTAAAAATGTAGTACATCTTAAGCCATAGCGGTCTCAATAATGAATGGATTCTCCTCAATCCAAGTTACAAATGAGTCAAGATTTTTAGCGCATTGTGCCAGAATGTGGGTTGGTTGATTCCCTTGACGACGTACGTGAGAAAGCTATGCTGCTCTAAAGTCTTGTATCCGAGACAAGCATGCTGTGATGACGTTAGAGATGTTAGCAGAAGGAGTTGCTGTACCCGTGAGTGCATGAAATAGAAGCTCCAAGTCACACTCAAATATCACGTCCTGGAGCCCCACGTCCCATGCAAATAAAATACCCTCATCCATAGCCTTGACTTCTGCTTCTAGTGGGCCGAGTGGCACCCAAAGCTTCTTGCTCATGGCTGCAATGACTTGCCCCTCGTGATCACGAGCCACCACTCCAATACCTGTGGCTTGCGTTTGTTTGAAGACGGCGCCGTCTGTGTTTATCTTGTACCATGGGCTTTTCGGTGGAGACCAAGTGATGGTGTGTGGTACAGTTGGTGGCTGGAACTTGTGATTCGCACTCCGAAATTCTTCAAGCGGAAACATTACTTTCTAGAGGATGCTATTGCTTGTCTGCCGTTTCCCGCCTGTTCTAGCAATGTTTCTTTCATGCCAAAGGCACCATGCAATAGTCACGATGAGTCCCAAATGTTCATCTCCAATATGTTGAACCAACATCACGTGCCAGAGGAGGTCAAGAAATGAGTGAAACCGAATCCCATGGAGCTGAATAGGGATGCCAGACGAGACCCAAACAGCTTGAGCTATTTCGCATTCCCACAATACATGGCCACTTGTTTCTGCATCACGTCCGCATGCTTCGCATGTTGCGTCGGCAATAATTTTTCTGCTACAAAGATTGGCTTTTGTTGGCAAGACATTTTTACAGGCTCGCCATGCGAAGGATCGAATCTTGCTTGGGATATTTAGTTGCCAAATAGTTCTCCAAAATAGTCTTGCATTTTGAGTGTTGGAGGGACCATCGTTGGCAGAAGCAGTGTTGCCATTATTTGAGAGTGCAACCTTGTAGGCGCTACCAACAGAGAAATGGCCTTTCGGAGTGTACGCCCATACTATGAGATCAGGTGGGAGTCTGTGACTTAGTGGTATACTAAGTATGGTTTGGGCTTCTTTTCCTTGATAAAACCGATCCTCCATTGCCTAGTTTCCTGTTCAATCAAGGAACTGACCCTTAAGTCTGAAGGTAGAGCAGGTGGGTGGGAAGTGATGCGAAAAGTAGAGCTGATGGGCAGCCATTTGTCCGTCCGAACTGAGATGGATGTTCCATTTCCAACCTGCGAGCGGTATCCTTGTTACACAATTTTTTGGGCAGCCATAATGCTCCGCCAAGCATATGAAGGTGAACAGCCTAGAGAGACAGTAAGGAAGTCACCTTTAGGAAAATATTTGGCTTTGAAAACTCTATGCACGAGGGAGGAAGTGTGAGTTTGCAAGCACCATCCTTGTTTAGCCAAGAGAGCTAAGTTGAATGCCCTCAAATAATGAAAACCCAAGCCACTTTCAGTTTTTGGAGTGCAGATTTTATCCCAACTAATCCATACCATCTTATTCTCCCCATTGTTCTGCCCCCACCAAAATAGGCAGATCATGCTTGTCATCTCATCACATAATGAGTTTGGAAGTAAGAACATGCTCATTGTATACGTGGGAATTGCTTGAGTTACTGCTTTGATGAGAATTTCTTTACCTACATGGGATAATAATTTTTCCTTCTAACCTGAAAGCTTGTTGGCAAGTCTCTCTTTCAATTGTCGGAAGGTATTACATTTTCCTTTACCCACCCATGACAGCAAGCCCAAATAAGTCTCATGTTGTCGAATGATCTCCGCCCCAAACCGATTTTTAATGGTGTCTTGGGTGGTTTGTGGAGTATTGCGGCTAAAGAAAAGTGCAGTCTTTTCACGGTTCAATTGTTGGCCTGATGAACGTTCATATGTTTCCAAAATATCCTCAAGGGTGGAGCACTCTTCAATGGTAGCATGGCAGAAGATAATGTTGTCATCTGCAAAGAAAGTGTGTGAAATTTTTGGGCCTCTTTGACATGCTGCCACTCCATTTAATTGGCCACTCCTCATTGCTTTTCTTATTAGAGCAGATAGTCCCTCTGCACAAAACAAAAACAGAAAAGGGGAAAGGGAGTCGCCTTGACAAATGCCCCTAGTAGGGATAATATGCCCACGTGGGTGGCCATTAATTTTTATGGAGTAAGTAACTGAACTAACACATCTCATCACAATTTTCACCGATATATCATGGAATCCCATTTCGTACATAATCTTTTCTAGGCTTCACCAGTCTACCCGATCAAAAGCTTTACTCATGTCAAGTTTTAGAGCCAATTCCCCCACTTTACTAGTTCTTTTATGTTTGATGTGATTCATTATTTCAAAAGCTACTAGGACATTATCTGTTTTGAGACGGTTTGACATAAAAGCACTCTGGTTTTCATTGATTATTTTTGGGAGGAAACATTTCAACCGATTGGCTAAAACTTTTGAGGCTAAGCTTGAGATCACATTACAAAGGCTTATGGGCCGAAATTGGGTGATCATTTTGGGGTTTTTTTTTTTTTTTTTGGAATGAGTACGATATGGATTTCATTGAACTTTGGGGGGTAATACCATGATTGAGAAAATCTAGTATAGTTTTTGTAACACATTCACCAACCAAAGACCAAAAATGTTGATAAAAGAGTGGGGGCATACCATCAGGGCCTGGAGATTTTTTTGGGTGCATTTGCTTTAAAGCTTTGTGGACTTCATCAGCTCTGAATTCTTAGGTCAAGAAATTGTTCATGTTCGTGGAAACAACAGGTTCAATAACTTCAATCAATGTGGTTGTGTCTGTTGGGCCATTTGAGCGAAACATGTCAGAGAAATACTCCACTGCGATTTGTTCAACCAGTAGTTCATTCTCTTGCCATTCCCCATTTGCATCAAATAGGCCATGAATGGTGTTTCGCTATTTGCGGTTGGTAGCCTTTGTATGGAAAAAACTTGTGTTTCGGTCCCCCTCCGTGAGCCAAAAATTTCTAGAGCGTTGCCTCCACATGGTGTTCTTAGCATCAAGCCAAACGTTCAAAGCACTATGTACCTCACTAATTTCAGTATCAGTTGCAAGCATACTAGGTAACATTTCAAGCATTTGTAGTTTTTTCTGCAAGCTATCAATCTTGTGTTCCAAATGTCCAAATTTGGATTTGTTCCAGGCCATCAACCATTCCCTAGAAGTATCAAGACAGTCAGTGATCGGATGTCCATCAGGTTTATATAATCCTTCGTACCAAGAATCTTGCACCACTTCTGCACAGCACGAGTCTCGCAACCACATCTCTTCAAATCTAAATATTTTCCTTGATGGTTGTCGATGGTGACATGTCCTTTTGAAGCGGAGAGACAATATGGAGTGGTCTGAAGTTAACGATAAAAGATGATGGAGAACTACGCCTTGAAAGAGTCGCTTCCATTCATTATTTGCAAGTGCACTGTCTAGGCGAATACGCAAGCAGCCCTCTGTTCTATAACTTTTGGACCAAGTGACTGGAGGACTAACGAAACCCAAGTCATGGAAGCCGCAATAGTTTATGACTTGTTTGAATCGTTCCATCTGTCTGGCTGGGAGGGCACGGCCTCCCGACGTTTCAATTTGGCTAATAATCTCATTGTAACTTCCAATACAAAACCAAGAAAGTTGGTTGGATTGTCCAAGTGATTCAAGTAAGGTCCATGTTTCCTCACACTTGTGTCTGGTTGTCCATAGAAGCCTGTCAATCTCCATATTATTCTAGTACGAGTGCATGTAATATGAGCATCAATATGCCACCGTGAAAAACCTTGGATTGCTACCTTGGATTCTAGTTTCCATAGAAGCGCAAGACTGCCGTTCTAACCAATGCTAGAGACTGACAATCCCTGCGTGTACCCGAGTTCTTGTTTTTTGTGATTCATCTCTTCCTGTGATAGCTTCGTCTTTATCAAGAAGACGAACTGGGGAGCTTCCTTATGCAATGCTCTCTTTAGAGCACGAACTGTGCGGGGGTTCCCAAGCCCCCGACAGTTCCAACTTATGGTACTCATTGGACCCAGGGGTGATGCGTAGCAGCCACCACCGATCCTAGATGTATTGCAAACATTTTGTTGAGGGACATAGTTTCATCTTCTATTCTTTGTTTCTTATTTGCATTCCAGCTTGTGTTAAGAGTAATTCCAGTAGATTTTTGTTTGGGCCCCAGGTGTGGTTTGTCTGCATCTTTGGAGTCTTTGGGCCTTTGGGCTTTGTTTTTTCTTTTCCACGTAGCAAGCTGTTGGGCTGTGATTGTTAGTGCAATAGTGTTAGGCCCATTTTGTGTCTTATCTTCTTTTGTAGGAACTGATGGTGTCTCCACTTTTGCATGAGTGGTGATTGTAGTAAATTGAGAGGATGTCTCGAGATCCGGCATCAATGCATCCGTTATAGTAGCAGTAATAGGAGTTGATGTGTGGGCATCAATTGAAGTCAACATTTGCTCTTGCAAACTTGTTGGTGTAACCTGAGCAATCTCATTAATGTGTCATTTGAGGTGATCATGGGCATTTAATTTTTCCGCATATGTTGGGGTATGTCGGGTAGCATTAATTGCTGAGGCACTTGGGCTGTTCTATGGTTTAATGAGGTTGGTAGTGGGACCGTTGGTGGTGGCTGTCGTTGTGGCAGCTTGATGGTTTGGCATTGATGGAGCAACGTCAGGGCATTACTGAGGTCGCTCTTGGCTGGATTTCAGCCATACCCTTTACTGTTGATCTTCCTTCCTTAGAGTGCCTTTGCTGCATATCCAGAGCTTGCAGTCCTTTTCATCGTGGTTTAGCAAACCACACCAATAGCAGAATATCGGCATACGCTCATATTGGAATGAAACCCAGTGGGGTGATGATTCCCCCACATCCACTTTTATGTTGTGGCATAGAGGCTGACCCATGTCATTGTTTATACGCATACGTAGATACCTGCCTCGACAGTCGCCCATCGGAGAAATGTCCACCTATTCAACAAGGCCCACCGAGTTGCCTATAGCCTCTGTGTTCTCCCTGTTCATGTGTTGGATTGGGAGGTTGTGCATTTGAACCCAAAAGCTTGCTCAATCAAACCTTGCATGCTTGACTGCCTCATTTTTCTCTAACCTATACAAGTCGAGAAGATATTTGTCGAAAGACCATGGACCACGCATCAGAATGTGGTCCAGGTCATATTCCTCATCGAACAAGACCAATAATATATTAGAGCCAAGATCCTGAATGTCAAAACTTTTCTCAGTCTTCCACATACTCTTAAGTGTGCGTAACACAGCTTCCATATTGATTCTTCTCTTTGTAAAGAACTTTGCCACCAAAACCTTGCCATTACCCGTAATTGTAGGAGTGAGAGTAACGGTTTGGTTTTCAATCTGGTTTAGCGATAGGTGGTCCCATTTACTTGTGATATCATCCATGTTTGAGGGTGGAGAGAGTGTTTAGGAAGGAGAAGGGAAGATGGGTGAAGAAAGAAGTGGGTGGAGAGAATAAAGAAAGGTCCCACCAGAGGGGAAGGTGCCTATCCAGAGATAGGAAGATATTTTCACCGCTCTAGGAGTTCCAGAGAAAACCCAAAGAAGAAAAAAGCTGAATCTTAATAAATGACAAGTTATGTAATGAATGATAAATAAATATGATGTACCTAATAATTTTCTTCATTATTATCTTCATCAATATCATAATTGGTGAGCATAAATATTATGAAATAAAACATGAGGATTTCATTTGCTTTCAATTTTTTTTTTTTTTTTTTAAATAAACACACACATACACACAAGGGAGAGAGAAAAGGGTTCTAATAAAAATGCACACCACAATTCTACTCAAAAGGCATGGTAACTTTTAAGCGAGGGTGAGGCAAGTTATATGATGCAATTCATTTTAAAATCTATTTGTTACTAGCTTTTTTTTAGGAGCCTATCTGTTACTAGCTTATGTTGTATAATAAGTAGTTTCTTTTTACTTTTAATAGTTTTTATCACTTGTAACAGAAAGTTAGTTGATAGGTTGTTTATGACAAATGCAATAGCCTATTAATTAGTTAGAGAAGTTAGTTACGCTTTGGCCAATCACATACGGCCATATGGTGGGTTCTTGTAACTAACTTAGCAGTTTGCTTATGTAACTATAAATAAGCATGGCTGCCCTCATTGTTGAATTTGAATCCAAGAAATCTATCTATAAGGGTATTATTCCAAGAGTGTGTCTCTTGAACAGCTAGTTCATTTTTTCTTTTCTCTAAGCAACTTAGCTTTCTAAAACATCTTTCCTTTTCACCATTTTTCCTCCATCATAATTTCTTATCAGAGCTTGAGATCCTTAGGATTCAAGTTAGCTTGCAATTTGTTTCATCGTTTTCTGTCATTAAGAACCTATCAAGATCCTATCTTGATTTCATTTTTCTTATCCTCTACTAGTGAGCCTAAGAATTTGTGAAGATGGCACCAATAATTTATAATAGAAGGAACAAGAAAGGTTCTATAGCACATGAACCTAAGGTGCAGGTTCATCCTAGGCAGCAGTTGCAGCCACACCAAGAAGGAGAATCTCAAGTGACATTGAAGCAAGTTGTGGAGCTACTAAGGGGGCAATTTGCTACCTTAACTGAGGAAGTGAGAAGAAATCAATGTTATCATCCTAGAAATGATGATGAACCTGCTGAAGATGCTGAAATTGACAGTTATAGCAATTTTAGTAACCCAATTGGTCAGCCTAGAGGAGGTGTTCCAAGGCAAGTGCCTAGTCCTCCAAGAAAGTAAAATTGATCTCTATCAATGATGCAAGATGAGGTGTTCCAATCCAAGATTAATGAAAGATGAAGCAGAAAATGAGAAACCAGTTTATGCCTTTTAATTATATGCAATCCTTGTATAAACAATTGCATAATTTGAAGTAACATGGCAGTGTAGAAGAGTATACAGAAGCATTTTATCAACTGGTAGCTCAAGTAGACCTAAATGAGAGTGAAGAGCAAGTGGTTGCAAGGTTCTTGAGTGGTCTTAAATTATAAAATTCAAGATGCCTTATCTATGCACCAATAGTGGTCTGTTTATGAAGCTTATAATAGAGCCTTGATGTTCGAGAAGCAACTTGCAAGAAAAGCTTTCGTGTAGTTCCAAGCTTATGGTGGTAGCAGAAGTACTCAAGTCAGCATTCAAGGAAGGCCAACTACTAGCAGTGCATAGCCTTTCAAGATTGATAGTGTAGGTTTTCCTTCAACTTCTAGCACAAGGCCACAGATTGCAAGAAAGGGGGAGTTAATGCTCAAGGCAAGGGTAAAGCATTGATAATTGAAGGTTGTAAAGACCAAAAAGATGAAGAATTTCCAATATATGAAGAAGAAGAAAAAATGTGTGATAGTGTATTGATAATTGAAGACAATAGAGGAAGGGAATGCATTCAAGAACCCGTATATAATCAATATGTGGAAGAAGAAGTAGATGCTCATATAGACATATCTTGAAAAAAAAATAGGTTAAAAGAATTGAGTATGCGGCATAAGCACAAGGTTAGTGTCAATGAAAGTGTGGGATGCATTAAGTGTAAAGACCTCTGGAGACTAGGCACAAAGTGCAAGCACATGCTTATTTTATGTAAAGCGCACATTCTTTAAAACAATGAAGTAAATTCGAAAACAATTATCAATAGGTAACATGACAATCAAGTGATCAACTAATCATATAAAATTTAAACATGACATTTTATATAATTCTCTTGTGCTTTAAAAACATACAAACTTATGATATTTGATAGCTATAATCAAAATGTACTACATGGTTGAATCATATATGCCCAAAAGGCAAACAACAAAAAGCACTAGAATAGCAAGCAATGACTTCTATGAATATAACATAAGCAATGCAATTCAATGCAATCCTAAACCCTAAACCCTAATACACTCAAAGGGCAAATAACAAAAAGCACTAGAATGGTAAATAGTGACTTTTATGAATAACATAACCAATGCAATGCAACCTTAAGCATAAAATATGATCATTGTCATCACAAATGTGTAACCTTCATCGTCTTCCTCATCTACTTCATCTAAATTAATTGTCTCTCCCCCTCATTAAGACTTAGCATGCGTTTGGGAAGCAATGAAAAATTAAAATTATTTTACTATTCAGCTTATTTTTGATACTATTCATATGCCTCACTGCACTTTTTGTTACTATTCATAGGCCCTACTATACTATTTCAACTAAATTTTGCCTTTATTTACAGCGTTTTCAGCAATAAGTTTTCAATTTCAGCAAAATAAGCGGTATCTAAGCAAACCCTTAAGATTTGTGAACTAGATCTTAAATCCATTGTCCTTCCTAGTGACCTCAATTTTGATCTCATGTTGAAAATTTCTTCTCCAGCTCCAGCAACATTACACCTCTTCAAGTAATAATTATCAAATTCAAGATCATTGTCAGCACATTCGTTGGGTTATCTTTCTTCCATTCTCCCAGTCAACCCTCATTGTTATCATCTATAACTTTCAAAGATATTGGACTGTGTGCTCCTTTTATTTTTTCCCTACTTCTAGAATTAATTTATAATGAGGTGTGGGCCAATGTGTATCACAATATAAGATTGGTATTTATATAACAAATCAAGGGCTCATATAAATAGTATTCAGATATAATGCATTTAATTGGTTATTTATCTTTACAAAAAAAAAAAAAAAAGGAAGCACAAAATGTCTGATGAGTCCTTGCCATGTCAGGACTTCCAAACCCAGTCACATATCCATCGACATTATATCTGTTTCCAAATAAAAAACTTAAAAGACAAATCTAATACACACACATACACAATCTGCAGACCAACACATAAAAATACCCAATTACTGCTATTGTTATCCACACACACACCACAAAAACACATGAAATCTTCTAAATAATACTGGTAATCACAAACGATAGCTGACATTGATGCATAAGCTTGTGCACACAATTAAAGAACATAGGTGCACAGACTTCAAACTTCAAAAGAGCATGGCTTAAATCCAATAGTTAAAATTAACAAAAAGACTATCTCACTCTGAATTTTATTGTACATGATTTTTCAGACCAACACATAAAAATACCCAATTACTGCTATTGTTATCCACACACACACCACAAAAACACATGAAATCTTCTAAATAATACTGGTAATCACAAAAGATAGCTGACATTGATGCATAAGCTTGTGCACACAATTAAAGAACATAGGTGCACAGACTTCAAACTTCAAAAGAGCATGGCTTAAATCCAATAGTTAAAATTAACAAAAAGACTATCTCACTCTGAATTTTATTGTACATGATTTTTCAGGCACCAACACACTTCCAAAAAAAAAATTTGAGAAAACCCAGTAGTTAAAAGCAAAAGAAAACAAGTACAAAAGATTTCAAATTGTTGGAGGACAAAGAAGAGTGATAGATAGTATAATAACTCAGAGGAATAAAAGTGAAAGTGTTATTAGGACTGACATGCCTTTAACAGCAAAGGTGAGTGCATTCAAAGGAAGCTCATGGGCTGATGGGCTTGGTTGTAGAACGAACTTCTCCATGAATGCACCATAGTCTGAATCTCTCTCTCTCTCTCTCTCTCTCTCATCCTTTTAAAATGGTGAATGTTGCTTAGTAATGTGAACATGCATGCTCTTTTCATTTCAAAAAAACTTATATTACTTCTATAAATATATATAAAACTTATTGAGATTTTCCCAACAACACCACTGCCACAGAATACAAACACACTTGCATATAACTATCCTTGTTACAATAAGCAAGTAATAACTTATGCTTAGAAATTGGAGTGTTAAAGACTATAATATATATAGGCAAATGTTAACAAGCACCGCATAAGTGCTTGTTAAGATTGTACATAAGTGAGTCTCATTTAATAAAAAAAATTAAATCAATAAATGAAAATGACATAAAACTAGTCCTTTTGGTTATTTTAATATTTTTTCTCTCTGCAAAGTTAACACAACTCATATATATATATATATATATATATATATATAGACCAAAGTCGGAATGGCATTGAAGTTGAACATCACTGTCACGTTGTTCCTTGAGCTCACTGATCTTGTTGAACCCAAATGCCAATGTGTTAAGTTAAGTTTGTACTACAAAAGCCTGCACTAGGTCCAGTCCAATACAACCCTGGTTCAATGACTCTTTAATCTAACGGGTAAGAAGTGTGTATCAAAGGACACATGGTGAGTTGAGAAAGAAGATGGGATGTGGTGGAAGAAGCAAAGGATAAAATTAAGGATCCATTTGATAATGTTATTCTAATAGTGTTATTTACGTGTTGTAAAAATACATATGGATAAAAAAATATTGTAAAAATATATATTATGTTATTTAAGTAACGAAAACCGTTAAGCAACCAAATAGCCTTAGATATTTATTGAAGTGCATATGTTAAACAGTTTTCGCACATGCAACTTCCGCGAAATCCCCAAAGAAAAGCTAAATGATACTATTTCAAACGGTGCCGTTCTGTGGGGCCCATCATAAGGTAACAAAGACACCTATCTCCGTTAAGAGAAAAGAATTAAAGAAAAGAATACTATGCTGCTAAGCTATCATACCATATGAAGCCAAATTAACTGTGATAAATAGGTGGTCTCCATTATAGCAAATCAAGTTGTGACCTTGGGCCTCAAACTTTCTAGTGGCAAGAGAATTTATATTGGACAAAATTTATGTACAGTATTTTTTTTTTAGAGATAATTACAACATACTGCTAACCCTAGAGCTCGAACCCTTTCCCCCCTTAAACCCTCAAGCACTTTGTGCATAGGGATGTGACAATTCAGTTACAAGGCCTTTGGCGTGTACAATTTTTTAAGTGTGGTTCTTTAGGTTTTTTTTTTTTTTTTTTTTAAGATTTTGATATGTGGCCACTTAATTAAAAAATACTCTTTCATCTCATGAGATAAAAGCCACATGACAAAATCTAAAAAGAGGAACTTAAAAAATAGCACCTAAATACTATTCCTAATTCTGACCCATTTATATTCTATTTTGATTTCACATGAGGATGGGAAGTCATAAATTCAACCAAAAAAAAAAAAAGTTTAAACACTATTAGTATTCATTTTTTGATAGCTTATTTTATTTGGGAAATGAAATACATGTTTTGATGACTTAACAAGTGGTGTATATCTATAAGAGCTAACTTTTAGATACACAACATTGGCTTTTAAACGCACGCAAACACTTTTCTTATCCGGATGTGAGATAAATAGCTTCTTTTTTTATGGTCTATTTTAGAGGAGAAATGAAGAAAGGAAAGATGTGTTTTGAAAACTTACAAGTAATGTATAAATTTTATAAAAATATTACTTAAAATTTTTAGGTATGATATCTACTATTTGTAAGTGTTTAAATTTTTATCTTTTTTTAAATAAAAATTAATAAATAAAATTCTTAAATTAAAACATTTGAATAAATGATTATGATCATAGTGAATAACATAATCAAGATGTAGCATAGAAGAATATTATATAGATTTACCTTGGATGTGTAAGTTAAAATATAAATAGTGAAAGTAAATTTTGTTTAAAAGATTGTTAATGGCTAATGGGTGACTATGCACATTCCATTTAATTGAGCTCTCTTGTTAAATCAAAATATGACCAAGTCTAGTCATTTATTTCATGGGCATTTCAAATCAAAATGAAGTGCAAGCTAAATCTTTAATTATATGCGCATTTTACATTAAGGTAAAATCAATAGGATCCATTTGTTAATGGATTTTGACATTTTGTAATTGGTGATCATGGACAAGTTGCTAGTATTTTTCTTAATTGAATAGGTTTTTTCAATGTGCAAGTTAAATTATTACTAAAAATAGAAATTAGATTTTGTTTAAGTGTCAAAAACTAGTTATTGACAACATACAATTCGAATTTAATTGACTTGCATTTTGTTTCAAACTGGAATAAGACCAAGTTTAGTCTCTCTTTTTCTTTTTCTTTTTTTTCCTTTCTTTCTTTTTGTATACATTTTCAAATTTTACGCAAGCTAAATAAGTCCTCTATTAACAAGGATGCACAATTAATTAGATTCCTTTTGTTAATGGATTGACATTTACTTTTTGAATAAATAAATGGACTGATATCTAGTGATTAGTTTAGGCCTTAAGTCTGACATCACTTGTAGCAAAAAAAAGAAGACATCTACTGATGAATGAATGAGGATGAGTCGTAACCATTGTTAGTAATTGTCTTTATTCAATGGTTGTTAGGATGCACTTTGTTAGGACGTATGTGATTCACATGTTAAAAACGTATATCATACTTATTTATGTAAATTGGCTAATCCTTTGACAAAACGCGCTCTACTTGTAATTGGGTAGTTCTAGGTGTTTTTAATACTTTAAGAAACAAGGTTTCAAGATCAAGTGTTGAAGTCATCGAGTCTGTCCAAGAAAAACAAGCTAAAGTGCAAAATCATTAAATCTCGACAAATGCTCGATAGCTCCTCGACACCTGCTATCTATCGAGAATTAAAAAGTCATATTTTCTGATCTAATTTCTTGGGATTTGTGAATATGTTTTTGGGCCTTCTTTTCTTCTAACCTTAAACATATAAAAGGATTATTTTAAGAGCTGTCAAAAAATACACAAGTTGCAAAAGTATTGAGCAATCTCTGTTCAAGCAAATTATGATCAAAAACGAAGTTCTTGACCTAGTTCATCTTCTATGAAGAAGTTGCTGTGTATTTGCACCAAAGGGTTTTGTGACCAAGCATCTTCCTGATCTTCATCGTATAGGATGAACTGAAGAACTTTGCAGCCAACCTCTCCTTCTAAGTTGGTGTTTGAAGTCGCGTACTGGGATCTGTGCATTGGTTAGTCACACACTTGGGAGCTGTGGATTTAAGGTGGGAACTGTCACTACAGATCAAGTCCAATTGGGTATTGGGGTAAGGATTCAACTGTAGGTTGGTAAGGTACTTGGGATTCCTTTACTTGTAACCGCTTGATTTGATAATAGTGGAGTTTCGAGAGTGGTGACCTAAAAATCACCTGGTAGGGTTTTTACCGTTAGGGTTTTCCCCATTCGTGAACAAATCACCATGTTATTTATTTTTTGCTACTTATTTAGTTTGTTGGTGATTTGTTTGTGCTTCCACGTGTTTGCATGATAAATTGATTAATTAATAACTTGGTTAATTAATTAATTGGTTAATCATAAGGGGTCATTCAGTTTGTGACCTATCAAGTGGTATCAGAGCAGGCACACTCTGATTAGGTTTAATCTTTGCTGTGTTTGATCCATTGACCCCTGTTTGTCATAGATAGAGGACAATCGCTTATTATACCTCCTTTATTTGATGGGACTAACTATGCCTACTGGAAAGTACACATGAGAATTTTTTTGCAATCTTTAGATGAGAAAGTGTGGCAAGCTGTTGAGATTGGTTAGATTAAGCCAAAGGAAGCGCCAGCCGATTGGGATGAAGCCAAGATCAAGGCGGCAAACTTCAACAACAGAGCATTGAATGCCCTATTTAGCGCAATCACCAATGAGGAGTTCAAGAAGATATCCTCAACTGAAACTGCTAAAGAGGCGTGGACCATCCTCCAGACAACCTATGAAGGAACAAAGGCTATGAAAAATTCAAAACTTCAGAGGCTCACTACAAGCTTTGAAGAGATTAAGATGGAGGAGGATAAGTCATTTGATGAGTTCTATACCAAGCTCAAGGACATAGTGAACTCAGCCTTCAATCTTGGGGAAACCATCCCTGAACCCAAGGTTGTAAGGAAAGTGCTTAGATCTCTACCTGAGAGATTCCATGTCAAGATTACGGTAATAGAGGAATCAAAGGATATTGACAAGATTCCTTTGACTGAGCTGGTTAGAAACTTGCAGACCTACGAGTTAGGGTTATCTAGGATTGGCAAGTCAAGTAAAGGCAAGAGCATGGCCTTGAAGGCAAAGAGCAGTGATACAGATGAGTCTTCCAATGATGAAGATTCCAAGATGAAGTCCTACATTACAAGGCAGTTCAAGAAATTCATGAAGAATGCCAATGGAAGGAACTTCGACAAGGACCGCAGACAATCCAGTTCTTCTCAGTTTAAAAGTCAAGACAAAAGGAAGAAGGATGCTAAGGATGGCGATCAGTACATTGTTCCCGTAGGACCAAAGTGTTTTGGATGTCATGGGTTTAGACACATGAAAAATGAGTGTCCTACATATCTCAAGAGCATTGGGAAGAGTAAGGTACTTGCTGCAACCTTGAGTGACACTGATCCCGAGAATGATTCCGACAATAAAGATGACGGAATCTTAAATGCCTTCACTGCCATAGTCAATCCTACTGAAGGGATTGTTGAAGAAGTCGATGAAGAAGAAGAATTGGTGGACACCAAGTGTGAGAAGATGGATGATCAAGATGATATCCATTCAGCCTATAAGAAGCTTTACAAGCTCTCTGAGAAGCATGAGAAATTGTATAGGCTAGCCACCAAGAAGCTCAGTGATATGGAACTTGATCGTAAAAAGTTGTTCACAAAGTTTGATGAGGCGAATCAAACTATTGGAGCACTGAGGTTTGAGAACAACTTCCTGGCTGAGAAGACCAAGAAGCTTGAAGCGGAGCTATTTCAAGTCAGAGTTCAATTGGAGAGGACTTCAAGTGCAAATCTTGATGAGATGCTTAGCAATCAGAAATCTGCTTTGGATCGGACAGGCTTAGGGTATGGTCTTTCTTTCTCTAATTCTGCTTCTACTAGTAATACTGTTTTTGTTCCTCCTACTAATATTGTTGAAATTGAGAACACTGAGGTTAAAACTGAATTAGCTAGTGAGAACTTAGACAAGGGTAAATCATCTTAAGAGCACCCCCTAAGCAAGATAAGAAAGATGCTTAAAACCCTAGGGCTAAGAAGGCTAACTCTCAAAAGTCTAAACAAAAGAAGCAGTATCTCTGTCATCATTGTGGAGCTGTCGGTCATACTCAACCAAATTGCTATAAGTGGCTAGTCACTCAATAGAGCAACGGCATGATAGCATCTGAAAGCCAAAATCAACTTCAATCATCTCTTGCTCCTCTTGGAGATCTTCTAAAAGCCCTCATGTTCCTTTCGAACTTGAACGGTTTCAATTCTTCTCCCTCACCGCCGATTCAAGGGTTTAATCAAAGGAAAGGTTCTTCCAAGGTGTGGAAGAAAAAGGACTCTAAGTGATTTCATCACTTTCTTCTCCCTACTTGTTTTTCTTGTTTGTTGCATTGCTTGTGTGTTTTGCATTTTTGTTGAGTCAGTCTAGTTTTATGCTTTGTTTTATTAACATGTTTTTGTGTGTTTACTTTCAGTTTTGTTTATTTTGTTTTTAATATAAAAAAAATGAAAAATCAGAAAAATACAAAAACAGTGTGTGTTTTGTGTACTTTGGTACTTGTGTACCTTGGATGGCCAATGAAATAGAGTTTTCTAATTTTGTATCTCTTGTAACTTAGATGAGCATCTCTATGACTAAGCAAGTGAGTTTTGTGACTCTTATTTGTGATAAGTAAGATTAAGTTATCTCTTAAAACTTAACACTCATATCACTCTTTTTGACGGGTAGGAATAGAAAATCCTAAGAGAAAGGCATAAATAACCATCTCATCACTGTTATCCACCAATCATTAATGACATCAGTATGCTTTGGCATAGCAAAAATGTAATGTAAATGGCATTTGTGTGCTACGGCATAGCAAAATTGGAATGTCAAATATCAATGAGTATTTCTTTTCTCTCTCATATAAGCCCATACATAATATGCTTAAAAAGAAAATATACAAAGAAAATAAAAAGCAAAAAGATTAAAATGCTTTAAATATGGTTGCAAGCGTGTATTCTAGGAAATGTGAGAGTTATAGGATGTACCTCGAAGGTGATAGTCCCCATTAAACAGTTATGATTGTGTGTAAGTTAAAGTTATTTTATCATATCTCAGATCGTCATAACATGTATACACATATGCAATCTTGCGATATTTTTCACACACAACACGCAATATTCTTTGCTATTTTTGATACATGTACAGGTACTATGTGATTTGGCCATCACAAAGATTTTATATATGCTAATGTATGCTCACTAAACTGTCTTGACTTATTTTTGAAAAATAAAATTAGTTAGACCTGTTTAGTGTGTGTGTGTGTGTGTGTGTGTGTTTTTGAGGATCCATGTGCTTTTGATTGAGAGATGTTTTTAAGAGCTTTATATGTTGATTTGATCAATGGTTGAGGTGTTTATTGGATTGCATTCATGTCTGTGTTTTTTACTTCTCGAAAAACTGCTTTTATCTATTGGCTCGACACCTCCTCGATACCTTGTTATCTGTCGTGATTTTCAAGCTTTTCTTATCGCAATCTCGACACCTCTTCGACACCTGGTAGATCGATCGAGAAAGTTTCTGTCTCCTCGATACCTTCTCGATACCTTGTCGATCGATCAAGCTTCTGTTCTGAGTTTTGGTGTCTATTCCTTGATACCTTCTCGACCCCTATAGCTGTCGAAGTTCATTTTCTCGACACTTACCTCGACACCTATCTCGACACTTCTCGACACCTCAGCTATCGAGAATTACTGAGGTTCTTATTTAAAGCTCTGTCGCGATTCTGTTTTCATTTCTCTTGATCTCTCTCAATCTATCAGCGATTGTTCATCTCCCAAACCTCTTTTTCTCACTCAAAATCTCCAACCCACGTGATTTTAGGCCTTTCCTTTCCTCTAATCACTTGGTATGATCTCATTTTTCCTTCCTTTTTCATGCATTTCATGTTTTGAAGCTTAGGTTTTGGGGTTTTTGAAAATTTTTGGGATTTTTCAAAATTAATGAGTTTTCCTTAAAATTTTGGGTTGGTCTTTCACTTAAATGTGTTCAAAATGTCATACATTGCATTTCATGTGCATTAGAATGATATTTACATGCATTTAAATGTGTATTCTATGTTTGTGTGTTGGTAGGATTAAATTGGGCTGAGCCCATGATGCTTTTTAATTTGCATGTCACATTTTCATGCATTCCCCATGCATACGTACTTCTTGTTCAATATATTTGATATATGTGAACTGTTTTGGGACTTTTCTGATTGTCTCCTTCTCTACCTCTTTCTCATTTTGTTTACGTTAGTAGTGTCTATAGCACCCAAATGTAAATCCACTCCGACTCAGAACCCTCTGCGTTCTGGAGCTTTTTCATTCTTTCTATCATAGATGTTCATCTAGATTCGGCGTCCCGTGGTAAGCTCATCTTTCCTTCCGCTATCACGAGGATTTTACGCCATTTTTCTATCCCTTTTCCTGTGTCCGACCACTTCACACACATTTGTACTATAGATGCCGCTGTCGTAAAATGTAGTGAGGCTCAGTTTAGGTCAAGACAAACGGATTCCACTCCTTCTTCCCATTCAGCTCCATCCAGATCTGCTCCATCTACACCTGCTCCTTCTTCCTCTACGGGCGATGTATCTCTTGGAGACATCATGGCACAGCTGTAGCGCATGGATGCTCGCCTTGATACACTTTCTACGGAGTTGTATCAGGTGAACGTTCATGTCGGTCGTATTGCACAACGACAAGCGGCCATGGGTGGCTATGCTTCTAAGGCTTCTCCTCCACCACCTTCTCCAATCGCTTCTGATTTTAATGCTAAGGATGATGATGATGATGGTGATGATGATGATGCTTCTGATAATGATGATGGAGATGCTAGCTCTATTGATGAGATGTCTACATGACACTCTACCCTTTGTCATTCGTGACAAAAAAGAGGGAGTAGTTTTAGGTTATGAGAGTAGTCATCTTAAGGGGAGAGTTAGTATAGGATATTTTTTATAGGGGGAGTGTTGATTTTTTTTTAGGGATGTAGTGAGGTTTTGATGTATCTTTTCTTTTCTATTCTTTATAGATACATTGATCTTGTATATGAGGTCTTGTGACCAGTTTCACATACATTGTACTTATTTTCTCTCTATATGTGGATGTATGTTTCTTTCACCTATCTCTTCATGTGTTGTTTCTTCTCTATCTTTATACACATGTTCTTTGTACTTGTATGCAATCTATTATTTCTGTTTCACATAAGATGCCTTGATGAGTTTTGTTTAAAGTGTTTCAGAAATACAAGTTGTCAAAGTCTACTTGCCATAAACTCTCTTCTTGCAAAGTTTTTCAAGAGTTTATATTAGGATATATTTTATTGTATGTAACAAGTGAGTATGAGTTGAATGATTTATGACTTCTCTCATATGTTCATTTATTTGTTGTGGTTTTGTCACGGATTGCCAAAGGGGGAGATTTTTAGGACATATGTGATTCACATGTTAAGAACATATGTCATACTTATTTATGTAAATTGGCTAATCCTTTGACAAAACGCACTCTACTTGTAATTTGGTAGTTTTAGATATTTTTAATACTTCAAGAAACAAGGTTTCAAGATCAAGTGTTGAAGTCATCAAGTTTGTCCAAGAAAAACAAGCTGAAGTGCAAAATCATTAAATCTCGACAGATGCTCGATAACTCCTCGACACCTGCTATCTGTCGAGAATTAAAAAGTCATATTTTTTGATCTGATTTCTTGGGATCTGTGAATATGTTTTTGGGCTTTCTTTTCTTCTAACCCTAAACATATAAAATGATTGTTTTAAGAGCCGTCAAAAGATACACAAGTTGCAAAAGCATTGAGCAATCTCTGTTCAATCAAATTGTGATCAAAGACGAAGTTCTTGACCTAGTTCATCTTCTCTGAAGAAGTTGCTATGTATTTGCACCAAAGGGTTTTGTGACAAAGCATCTTCCTGATCTTCATCGTGTAGGATGAACTGAAGAATTTTGCAGCCAACCTCTCTTTCTAAATTGGTGTTTGAAGTCACGTACTGGGATCCGCGCATTGGTTAGTCATGTACTTGGGAGCCGTGCATCAAAGGTGGGAACTGTCACTGCAGATCAAGTCCAATTGAGTATTGGGGTAATGGTTCAACTGTAGGTTGGTAAGGTACTTGGGATTCCTTTACTTGTAACCACTTGATTTGATAATAGTGGAGTTTCGGGAGTGGTGACCTGAAAATCACTCGGTGGGGTTTTTACCGTTTGGGTTTTCCCCATTCGTGAACAAATCACCGTGTTATTTATTTTTCGCTACTTATTTAGTTTGTTGGTGATTTGTTTGTGCTTCCACGCGTTTGCATGATAAATTGATTAATTAATAACTTGGCTAATTAATTAATTGGTTTAATCACAATGGGTCATTCAGTTTGTGACCTATCACACTTCATATGATATGTTTTTTTTTTTTTTTTTTTTTTGGTAATCAAAGGATTTGGTACTGATTTGTACCCAACATGGCATCATCTAATAACTTATTCATGAAAAAAGAAAGCCAATCAATCTTCATACTAGTCAAGAATATTGTGTTTCAATATTATTACCTTCACAATTTTGATTAAATCAACCTCTTTTACTTGCGGTAAGCAAAAAATATTTAATTAAAAAAAAAAGATCATGATGTACTTCTTCAAAACTAGATTTTCAATTGGCTCACATGTCAATGGCATGGAATGGTTTTTTATTTATTTTTTTCATAATTCTAAATATTATGAAAAATTCTCTACTGAATAAAGAATATAACTAAATAATGCTAGGATTTTTTTTTTTTTTTTTTGGGTTGAGAAAACAATAATATTTATTAGAACACATAATTCCAAAAGTAATATATAGAGTTTTTTAAACATGCTTATAATATATTACATAACCAAAGTACCACTACAAAAAGACCTAACCTTTGTAGTAATAGTCTAGGGTTATAAGGACTAAAACTCTAATACACACAACCGACGTGGGATAAACATCCCTATAATTTTCTTTTTAGGAAATAGTAATATTTATTAGAATACACAAACATGAAAGCAATATATAAAAATTTTTAAACATGCTTATAATATATTACATAACCAGAATACCCCTACAAAAAGGTCTAACTTTTGTAGTAGTAACTTGGAGTTATAAGGACTGAATCTCTAACAAACACAACCGATAACCATCCCTATATATATATATATATATTTTAAGGAAACAGTAATACTTATCAGAACACACAAACACGAAAGTAATATATAGAGTTTTTTTTTTTTTAAACAAGCTTATAATATATAATGCTAGGAGCAAGGCCGCTAAATGGTGGAGCAAGAGATGCGGTCGCCTAAGGCCCTCCCCCCAAAAAAAAAAAAAGGCCCCCAAATTTTAACCAATACGGTTATTTATAATCAATAAATAAAATAATATTTTTTTACCAGATAAAAAACAAATAAAAAATAGAGAAAAATGCAATGTCTATAATATTTTTTGCAAGACTTAACAAACCTACAAACCTAGAACAAAACGAAATTGCAAAACTTAACATAATAAGAAAATTCAACTTGGCCAGATCTCATATATCCAATCAATCAACCATTTTAATTGCATGCATGAAACAGCAATCAAAACTCAAAAAGCCCTAACTGATCAGTTCTCATCATATAGAAAAAGATCCAAAATTTAGGGAAAAAATGGATGAAATTGAATCAAAACAAGAAACGAGAGTGGATTTAGATCTAGATATTGATCTTGGGAACCTAATGAATGCATTCTCAACTTAAGATTTTAGTTTTAAAAATGTGTGTAACAAACATTGCAAAAAAAAAAAAAAGATAAAATACTATTTTGGTCACTAAACTTTGCCAAAAGTTTTTTTTTTCTTCCCCAAATTTTAAGAAATTCATTTTTCGTCCCTAAATTATAAAAAATTTCATCTCTAATCTCCAAACTATTGAAAATGTTTTATTTATGTTCTTAAATTTTATTTAAAGTTTGTTTTTCATCCCCAAATTATTGAAAAAAGTTCTTTTTTCATCCCTATTTTTGTTTGTTAACTATTGAAAAAATTCTTTATAAAGTTTAGGGATGAGAAAAGTTTATTGAAAAAATTCTTTTTAAAGTTTAAGTACGAAAAACAAATTTTTGACAAATCTTAGAACTAAAATAATATTTTATCCAAAAGGAAAGACCCATTGATTATTTTAAACTTTAAAGTAGGGGTGTAAAAATAACCAACCAACTGATTGTACCGACCAAAATTTTAGAGTTTCAGTAGGTTTTCTATTACTTCAGTTCAGTTTTTGGTTTGAGATATATAATTTTTTCGGTTTTCGGTTTGGTGGTGGTGTTAGATTTTTGACCGAAACCGAACTGAACCGATATATATATATATATATATATATATATATATATTTTAAAACTTTAAAAGTTTTAAAAACCTTAAAAGCGGTTAAGCAATGGCTTGAACACGAGAACTCCTGGCCGGCCCAACCACGTAATACAACCAAGCTACAGCGCCTACCATTCTATATATATATATATATATTTTTTTTTTTTTTCTTGAACTTTTAAAGTTTTAAAAACCCTAGTTTTATTCCAGCCGCATCTTATTCTTTTCTGTTCAGCCGTCGCTCCTTTTTTTTTTTTTTTTTTTTCACCGTTTATTCTCTCTCACACTCTTTAAAGCTTTCGTCTCCATTGTATTCCTTCCCCCACACTCCTTAAAAAAAAAACTCATTTTCTCCATCACCCCCAAAAATCTCACTGCAAATTCCCCAGAAAAACTTTCCCAGCAAAAATCAAGAGCAGGGGAACAAAAACCAGAAAATCAAGAGCAGGGGAACAAAAACCAGAAAATCCAGCCAACTCAAGGGTAAATCTAAAATCCCTCTTCATTTCTCTTTTCTTTTTTGGTTACTGTTTCTTAAATTACATCACAAATCACCCGCTTTGTTTAAAGAATTTCGATCGGCATGAGGCTGCTGTTTGGCACTTCGGCTAAGTGGGTCGGATCAGTCCGACCCGTAAAAATTTGAACCAGTACTCAATCGGCCCCCATAGTTCTTAGACCCAACCCGCTAAGCTCTTATCTTAATTCGAAATTTTCCTTTTGATTTTTGGGTGAGTTGTGTACAACAGAATACAACGAATATATCATACTTTAAACTTTGTACTTTCTAGTTACCAGAAAATAATTTCTTCCTAAAATATTATATATATTTAATTTTCTTCCTCTATTCGTCTAAAATCCTTCCATCCAAGACCAAACAGTTTCTCATCTCTGTGTTTGTTGATTATTCATTTTCCTCTCTTTGTAACCCAGGAAATTAAAGGAAGACAAGCAATGTTTACAACTAATGAAGTACTGCCTGAAGACTTGGTTATACAAATTCTGCTATGGTTGCCGGTGGTGTCTTTATTGCGATTCAAGTGTGTCTGTAAATCATGGTATGCTCTCATTAATGGCCAAAACTTCATCAATAAGCACCTTCTCCACAACCAGACCACCTCTAACAAGAACAGGAACGCAGGTTTCCTCCTTATCCAACGCCAAAAATCTTCCAATGATCATGTTTTCTCCAAGCTTCAATATGAATCTCTTGAAATATTGTCAACACAAGCTGTTCCTTCACAGTATTTTGGTATTCCTAACCATGCAGCTATTAACATAGTGAGCTCAATTAATGGTCTCGTTTGTCTGGATCTTAACGTTCGTGGCTTAGATATTGTTCTATGGAATCCAGCAACAAATGAAACAAAAGTTGTTCCCAAGTCCGGTATATCCTACCCCCAAGGTAGAGCCTTAAGTAGAGATATTGGGTTTGGTTTCGACTTCAAAACTAATGACTACAAGGTGGTCAACCTGTTAAAAATCTTTGACCCAGATCCTGAATTGTATTTCTATGATATAAATTTTTTTTATGCAGCTGAGGTATATTGCTTAAGTACTAGTTCATGGAGAACAGTTAGTACGTCTGCGCCCAGTTATTTTATAAACTGTAGTTATTATAGGACATACACAAAAGGGATGTTTTCTTGGAGTGCAAGAATTGGTGATGATCCTGATTTCTTTCCTGGCATTCTATCATTTGATATGAGCAATGAGGTATTCCTAACAACAGCATTACCAGATGGCGATTTGGAGGATCCCAATGGTACTTGGAGAATTTTTTTTGTGCTTAATGAATTAGTTTCTCTAGTTACTTTTGGTAAAGATAGAGAACGATTGGAGAATTGTTTTTATATTTGGTCACTGCTTGAATTTGGTGTCAAGGAGTCTTGGACTAAGCTATTGACTATTGGACCTCTTATGGGAATTGAAAAGCCACTAGGATTTTGGAAGAATGAAAGCTTGTTTTTGAGAAATAACGAGGGGCAATTGCTCTTATATGATCCCTCGGCCCAAAAAATTACTAATCTTCAAGTTAATGGACGACCGATGCAGATGATTACTTATGTTGAGAGCCTAATTTCTCTCAAAGGAGGAAATGATCTTGAGAAACAAGGCAATTCATAAAAATGATTCAATACTCATCTATATCTCAGCAATAAGTGTTTGCAAGCAACATCATGATTGTTTACCATATTTTTCTAATAAAGTGTTAATGTTTCCAAGTGATGTCTTTCTTTTCTTATCTTTTTATTTTTGGGAAGTAAGTGATGTGTTTTTCGATTGGTATTTTATATCCTTATTTTATCGAAATAACCAACAGCCATAAGCAAAGGAAAAATAATTTTATGATTAAGATAGCATACATGAAAAAAGAGAGTTCTTCACAGAATTTTTTCTAGTACAGTACTTTTCCAATTTATGATGCCTCATCTCTCCCAAAAAACAATGTAATTATTCTACCTCATTACACAAATCATGTTCCAGCAACCAAATCAAGGTATTTCTTTTTAACCTCCTATCCTTGTATGTCTCTAGTATTTTATAGTCTATCAAAAATTAAGAAATATTTAGTATCAAAATCATTTTTAAAAGAGGGAAAAAGAAAAGAAAAGAAAAGGAATTTGCACTTGAATCATTAATTAGTCTATAAAAAAAAAAGAAATTTCAAATAGGCGGTAAGCAAAACCACCAAAATGCACATGTTCAAAACACCTAAACACGCCATTCGAAAGCACAACCAAGAAGAAAGGGGAAATAAAGAGATAAAAGAGGAAAATGTTAATGGTTTTGAGGAAGATGTTTGTAACAAATTATAAAAAAAATAAAAAAATAAAAAAATAGAAAGCTACACCATATGCCAAGAGTTGAATATGAGGAATATGCGTGCTTTATTTAAGCAGCATTCTTCTCATATGCTTGTTCTTTTCATAAGACATCATATTATTATTTGTAGTTTATTCATAATATAAATAGTTCCTTTTGTAGAAAAGTTATATATAAATTTCAACAATAAAAGATTGGTGAATCTAATTTTTATAAACTTATAAAAGAAATCATTTTATCTAAGTAGTTCAAATACTATAATTTCCACTATGATTTATTTACTAATTATTAAAATAGTTTTGTAAAGTTACAAACAATTTAGTCATATACTCTTAGAATTTATTATATGTAAATGAATAATTTAATTAATTAACTCATGAACAAATTTAAGTATGTTCAACTATAAAATAAGTCAAGCTTAAATATGCGATCTACTTTTTTTGATGATCTCGATCTCATCTAAACCCATGTTTGAAATAAGATGAAATGAATAATCCTAAATTTATAATACTTGGCAGGTTAACAGCCTAACAAATTTTGATTGATGGAATATAGACTTGTTAACTATCATATTTTTTATAACTTTTCTCTAGGATAGTATTATGACTATTTCTTTCTCTATTTTATTTGTAGTTTAATGCTTAGCATTTTATTTTTGTGTTTTTATCAATTATTATGAATAGTTAAATTTTCAATTAAGTTATGAAAGTACTCTTTTTTATTTTTCAAAAAAAAAAATTTATCAAGCTGAAACATTCATTTTCAAAAGCAATTATCAAAACCAAGTCATAATCCATTTTCAAAAGTAATAAATGTCCAAAAAAAAAAAAAAAAGCTCAATGAATCTATCAAAAAGCTCAAAATTCAGTGCCATGCAAGTGTTTAAAAAAGAAAAAATTAAACACAAACTCAAAATCTACAAATCTGGAACAAAACGAAACTGCAAAACTCATTAGAATGAGAAAATTCAACCTGGCCAAATCTCATATATCCAATCAATCAATCATGGCAACCATTTTAATCGCATGCATGAAAAAGCAATCAAAACTCAAAAAACCCTAATTGATCAATTCTCATCGTATAAAAAAAATCAAAAATTGAAGAAAAAATGGATGGAATTGAATCAAAAGATTCAAAACGAGAAATGAGAGTGGATTTTGATCTAGAAATTGAACCTGGAGTACCTAATGAATGCATTTTCAACTTAAGCTTTTAGTTAAAAAAATGTGTGTAACAAACACTACAAAAAAAAAAAAAAAAAAAAGTAAAATACTATTTTGGTCTCTAAATTTTACCAAAAGTTTTTTTTTTTTTTCATCTCTAAATTTTAAGAAGTTTATTTTTCATCCATAAACTATTGAAAATGTTTTATTTATATCCTTAAACTTTACTAAAAGTTTGTTTTTCATCCCTAAACAATTGAAAATTTTTCTTTTTTCATCCCTATATTTGTCTCCTAACTATTGAAAAAATTCTTTATAAAATTTAGGGATGAGAAAATAACTTTTTAATTGAAAAAATTTCTTTTTTAATCCCTATTTTTGTCTCTTAACTATTGAAAAAAATTCTTTACAAAATTTAGGGATGAGAAAAGAACTTTTTAAAATTTAGGAACAAAAAACAAATTTTTGACAAAACTTAAGGACCATAATAATATTTTACCCCCCCCCCCCCCTCCCCAAAAAAAAACCCATTAATTACTTTAAAATCATGACTTAAAGTTAAATTTTAACCTTGAAAATTATTTGTTTTTTCATGGAAAGTGTGTTTTTATTTTTATCAAGTCCCTTTGCACTTAAAATTTTCTTGAAAATCCAAGAAAATTTCCTTTATATGTCATCCTTATCTCATCAGCATTAATTAATTACTATGATAATGCACCTGGCAACCCATCGTATTCTATGTATAAACAAAGGCCAACCCCTAAAAACTTTCCTCTCCCATCGTATTCCTGAAAAAACAGAAGGCAGAGAGAGACAGAGAGAGAGACACTATCCTTCATTTTCTCTGTCACCCCCATAATTGTGTTTTACATTTGATATTATAATAGTGATTAAGATATCTTTTTTGCATAGTCTATTTGAAATACATCATAAATTGATCAATTAGTCCACTAGGGGTCAAAATAAAAGGTTTCATTTGATATTATAATAGTGATTAAAATATCTTTTTTGCTAGTCTATTTGGAATACATCATAAATTGATCTATTAGTCCACTAGGGGTCAAAATAAAAATTTTCAACTGGTATCAAAGTAATTGAAATACATATGGATATATTGATACAAACCTATAGGTAAAACTCACCTTTGAAAACCGGCTTGTAAGGGAAGGGTGTGTAATAGCTTATATACATGATTTAGCTTGTACTTAAGCAATGTTGGGCAATTAGATCAAAACATACCACCACACTTTGCAGCCGACGTCCACAACGACTTACTCTATCAAAATTGACTTGATGGTAGCCCTTCTCTTTTTGGCAGTTCCACTTACCTATCAATTACTCAATAACTTAGAAAGACATTTTAATTTAATTAGCCTCTAGGTTTCTCTCTTTGAGATTTGACTACAAAGCCGCAACTCATTTCATTTCATACTCCGTGAGTTACGTTTAATTACTTGACATGGTGGTTAGCTCTCATAGCAAATGATATAAACCCATGAGTAGAACTCACAATTGAAAATCGGTTTGTAAGGAGAGGTGCCCAATAACTTATATAAACATGTTTAAGCTTTTACTTAAGTAATATGGGACATTTGGATTGTAAAATGATCAAAGAAATATTTTTCGGCCATAATATATATTTATGAGCAGAGTACCACGAGAAAGATTTTGAAGCCAAAAAAAAAAAAAAAAAATTACCATGAAAAATTATTATTTTCTACCGAAGCGACATTTCTATGCATGATGAAAACATATTAATATTTAGTATTGGGTCTATAGATTTAAAGGCAAAGAGAAATGGGTATACATAAAGTGAATAGATCATAGAAAGAGTGATGTATAGATGTAAAACTTAAGAATGAAAAATTTAAACCCACCCTCACGGGCACCTGCCCTGCATATCAAATGACAGAGGGAAGGGGGTTAATTTTTTCCCCTATACCACCCACCACGTTTATATTTGAAAAATTAATATATATGGAAAGTATCTCATTGTATTAATATAAATGGTTGCTACAATTTACATCAAATAGGATTTATTTCATGACAATAGGTGGGGTTTCCTCTATACTGAAGGGGAGAAATTGATGATAACTTACATTTTTACGGTTGCTTTCGTATTAGTTGATTAAAAAATTTTTAGCAGAAATTTAAAGAACAAACCCATTCCATGAAATTTATTCTTCCTTCAGGTTTTTTTTATTTTAATTTTTGAGAAACTTAGTTGTTTTCTAAGTAAAGATGAGACCAACAAAGTTTAAATTTATACTAAAATCTTCAACCGTTGAGAAGTTTACTCTGTTAAATATAACCTTTTGGAATGTGCACTTATTAATTATATCAATAAAACTATATATCAAAGGCCTAATACTAGATTGATAATTAGTTACATTACAAAACACAGTAACACACTATCAAAATAACCCAGATAATAATGTCTATATTAAATCATGTTAAGAAATGTGACTCATGAAGACTATTTATTTATTTATTTTTGTATCCATTAAGACTGAAATTCTAGATCCTCTAAAAAGGGGAAGGCATGAGATTTTCTGCAGGGAAAGAAAGAATTTATTTTTATTTTTTAATTTTTTAAACAAGTGAGGTTACTTTGTCCCCCCAAGGGAAAGGTATTAACGATGATTGTTTCGCAAGGAAATAGCCAATTGTCGAATTTTTTAAGGCATATCACTAACGTCAAGCAATTATGGCAGAGATGAAATCTCAGGAGCTTTATTCTCTTTAGCATTGTGGTTCAGTCTGTTTTGCCTTTTACTGCACCCCTGAAAAAGAAAACGGCAAACAAAGCAGTAATCATGATCATTTGGGCAGCTTACCTGATTGCTGACCGGGCTGCTAGCTTTACAGTTGGGCTAGTCTTAGACAGTGAAGAGAAATACACTGCCTCTGGTGCCATTAATAATACTGGTAATTACCCAACCCAATTATGCCCACTCCAAATCCACCCAAACCCGCCCATATGACACTCCTAGACTGATGATGAACTATGGTCTCGTTAGTACCATCGGGTCCAAGAGCAGGGATGATACTGGTCTTCTTCTGGTGATGTGGACACCTATTCTTTTGATACTGGTTGGTGGCCAAGACAGAATAACTTCTTTTGCTATTGAGGATAATGAGTTGTGGCTTAGGCACTTGATTAGGCTCTTCCTCCAAATCTTCACCACGTGTTTTATCAATCATTTCATCTAAACACGCTATGGATCCCCACAATTTTTCTCCTCCTTGCTGGAACAATCAAGTATGCGGAGCGAATAGCTGCATTGTATCTTGCAAGTTCGGATAGTTTTGGTCCTTTTTGAATCTCTGTTCTTAGACAACCTGACCCTGGGCCTAACTAACAAAGACTGATGAGTGCATTCACACACTACAAAGGGAACAATCTTCCTATAAAAATCGAGTATGTCAACGACCTAGAATCCCAGGCTAATAATGAAAATAGTTTGGCCGATGATTGAACATTGGATTTTCCTGAACTGGTGTGGCGTGCTTATCACTTCGCATATATTTACAGGGGACTCATAGGCAATCTCATGTTCAGCTCCTGTGAGCATACGGAGAGTCGAGAATTCTTCACTAAAAGAAGTGCAGAACAAAGATCCTGCTCAACTACTTTTATGATCTTCTCCACACCAAGGTGCTGGCAACGTCCAACATAGGAAAAATATCTCGGGGTATATCCACTGGGTTAGTTGTTGCAGTCTCTTCACGTTTCATCTTAGAAGAGAAGAATAAGTTTGGTGTCGATGTGACCTACACCTTGTTCGTTGTTGCAGTCTCTTCACCGTTTCTCTTTAAAGCTTTCGTCTCCCATCGTATTCCTTCCCCACACTCCTAAAAAAAAAACTCATTTTCTCCATCACCCCCAAAAATCTCCCTGCAAATTCCCCAGAAAAACTTTCCCTGCAAAAATCAAGAGCAGAGGAGCAAAAACCAGAAAATCCAGCCAACTCAAGGGTAAATCCAAAATCCCTCTTCATTTCTCTTTTCTTTTTTGGTTCCTGTTTCTTAAATTACATCACAAATCACCCGCTTTGTTTAAAGAATTTCGATAGGCATGAGGCTGCTGTTTGGCACTTCGGCTATGTGGGTCGGATCAGTCCGACCCGTACTCAATCGGCCCCCATAGTTCTTAGACCCAACCCGCTAAGCTCTTATCTTAATTCGAAATGTTCCTTTTGATTTTTTGGGTGAGTTGTGTACAACAGAATACAACGAATAGATCATACTTTCAACTTTGTACTTTCTAGTTACCAGAAAATAATTTCTTTCTAAAATATTATATATATTTAATTTTCTTCCTCTATTCGTCTAAAATCCTTCCATCCAAGACCAAACAGTTTCTCATCTCTGTGTTTGTTGATCATTCATTTCCAAAGCCCTAACGTACGCACGCCTCGCTCGCTCGCACAGATTAGTTTTTAATTTTTACTAGTCGCTAACCCGTGCGATGCACGGAATATATTTCACTTTGCTTAAAATAAAATTTAAAATAAAAAAACATCATAACTTATCAAAATAAACACAAAATATACAATATTCATCGCAAAATGTTATTTGAGAATAAAATTACCATCAAAATGATATAAAGAAAAATTTCATGTCCAAACAACTTATCAAGGTGGAATCTGGTTATTACTAAGATCCTATATGCAATTTACCAGAAAGATATCATGTCAGTTTTGATCTTCATTCTCTTTTTGCATATTAATTACTACTTTTAACTTCTATGTAAAATTTTGCTTTAACACAATTATTATCTTGAGATAAATCTATAGTTATCTCATCTTTACTACTGGTACTCATCCCATGTCTATCGCCATTGTAACCGTAAAACATAAAATCATACCTATTGAAGAAGAAATTCAAAGTAGTTCATCTAGCATTACACCAACAACATTCAAGGCAAAATCTTCCTATGAAGGGGGAAAAAAATCAATCATCCATGAAAACAAAGATTCATAAACTGAAGAAGCTTAAGATAATTTTAGAACTTGTCAAGATATATAACCACAAACCAAAAATTTTAAGAACCAAAAGGGGATTATCATAAGAAATAAATGTGCCTTAGTTTGTATATGAATTTAATTTGTGGAAAATTTATAGCCACATACCAAAAGATTTAAGAACCAAAGGGGGATTATCATAAGAAATAATTGTGCTTCAGAATTTGTATAAATTTATTGGAAATTCAACGGTGATTTATGAATAGCACACTTGATTATCAAAAGCAAATTCCTAACTTCAAATTAAAGGGTTGCATGTTCTCTAACTCAAATTTCTATATCACAACTGCAAATAATAATTATATAAAACTGATACAAACCATGCACAGACAATCAATAGGCTTTGTTGCTGGTCTTAAGCACTAAGATTTGAATCGCATTGTAATCATAACTGCACAATACATAATTAAATGTCAAGGCTTTCTAGGGCTTCACATATACTTCTTTAGGATCCTCTACAACTCTTGTAGCAATGCAAAAGTTAAAAATAAAAAATAAAAATAAAAAGTAGTAGAGATTGCAAACAGAGAAGAGAGAGTACCAAGTTTTTGTTGGGTTTTATGCTTCCACACCTTGGGCTAGAAGATATAGGTTGCAGCTTTGATTTTTCTCCAAAAAATAGAGATGCTTTATCTGCCATATACAATATAAAATAATTATTAGAATTTCAACTCAAAAACCAAACCCATAAAAACACAATCAAAATATAGAGATTAATCCAAATACTTATAAGAAAATCAATTCTAAACATAATAAAACAATAAAAAAAGACAAAACCTACGCTTTGAGTTTAGGGTTTTGAGATGGTAATTGCTAGGATTTTAAGGAGAGAAGAGATTTTGGTATTTTTATGCAAAAAAACGTTATTTTAGGTCTAGGTGATTTATTTCCTTGTTTTTATGCTCTTTTAATGTTTTTTTAGGTCAAATTTGGTTCCTATTATGGTTAGGTATTAATTAGGGCTTATTTTAGAATATATTTTCTTGTCCATCAAGTTTTATGGAGCCCTTAAATAGGCCTCTAAGTTTGCATACGTTTTTTAATATTATTGTTATAAGATATAAAACGCACTACAAGAAAAATGAGCTATTGCGGCGGGCCTATTGCGGCGGGTGAAAAAACTGCCGCTATATGTCGCCTATTGCGGCGCTTTTTTGGCCCGCCGCTGTAGATGAGATCTATTGCGGCGTTCTATATACCCGCCGCTATAGTTCTAGTATTTTGCGGCGTACTACAGCGGCGGGCCAATGACCCGCCGCAATAGACCTGTTTTAGCGGCGTTAAGCGTAGATATAGCGGCGGGTCAGTGACCCGCCGCAATATGTACTCCTTTTTGCGGCGTACTACAGCGGCGGTCCAATAACCCGCCGCAATAGACCTGTTTTAGCGGCGGGTCAATGACCTGCCGCAATATGTACTCCTTTTTGCGGCGGGTTAGACCGCCGCAATAGATCTTTAAATTTCCCACTATTTTTTTCGCCTTCCCACTTAAAGATCAAATGGTAAATTACATCCGATTGACATGAAAATTGGCATGCATGTTAAGAACATATAGAAAATGTGATCCAATGATTGGATTTTAAAAATATGAATTTCACAATAAGTTATTAGTTGGTGTAACATTTTTTAAAGTTACGTCAAGTGTAAATTGAATCCAACTCTATATTTCTTAATTCAATGTGAATTTTGACAAATTTACCGTTAGATTGTATTATCTTCATATATTTTTCATGCTTGCAAAATTTCAAGGTGATCAAAGATTAATAGCATGTCATCAATCAATTGTTTAAATTCAACTTTTTGTAGTTTAAAATAACGCATAAAAGATGAGTTTGAAAATTAAATGGTAAATTACATCGGATTGGCATGAAAATTGGCATGCATGTTAAGAACATATAGAAAATGTAATCCAACGGTTGGATTTTCAAAATATGAATTTAACAATAAGTTATTGGTTGGTGTAACATTTTTTAGAGTTACATCAAGTGTAACTTGAACTCAACCTTATATTTCTTAATTCGGATGTGAATTTTGACAAATCTACTGTTAGATTATATTATCTTCATATATTTTTCATGCTTACAAAATTTCAAGGTGATCGAAGATTAATAGTCATGTCATCAATCAATTGTTTAAATTCAAGTTTTTGTAGTTTAAAATAACGCATAAAAGATGAGTTTAAAGATCAAATGGTAAATTACATCCAATTGGCATGAAAATTGGCATGCATGTTAAGAACATATAGAAAATGTATGTAATGGTTGGATTTTCAAAATAAGAATTCAACAATAAGTTATTGGTTGGTGTAACATTTTTTAGAGTTATATCAAGTGTAACTTGAACCCAAACCTATATTTCTTAATTCAATGAGAATTTTGATAAATCTACCGTTAGATTATATTATCTTCATATATTTTTCTTACTTACAAAATTTCAATGTGATCAAAGATTAATAGTCATGTCATCAATCAATTGTTTAAATTCAAGTTTTTGCAGTTTAAAATAACGCATAAAAGATGAGTTTAAAGATCAAATGGTAAATTACATCTGATTGGCATGAAAATTGGCAAGCATGTCAAGAACATATAGAAAATGTGATGCAACAGTTGGATTTTCAAAATATGAAATTTACAATAAGTTATTGGTTGGTATAACATTTTTTAGAGTTGTGTCAAGTGTAAATTGAACCCAACTCTATATTTCTTAATTCAATGTGAATTTTGACAAATTTACCGTTAGATTACATTATCTTCATATATTTTTCATGCTTGCAAAATTTTAAGGTGATCAAAGATTAATAGTCATGTCATCAATCAATTGTTTAAATTCAAGTTTTTGTAGTTTAAAATAACGCATAAAAGATGAGTTTGAAAATCAAATGGTAAATTACATCGTATTGGCATGAAAATTGGCATGCATGTTAAGAACATATAGAAAATGTAATCCAACAGTTGGATTTTCAAAATATGAATTTAACAATAAGTTATTAGTTGGTGTAACATTTTTTAGAGTTACATCAAGTGTAACTTGAACTCAACCTTATATTTCTTAATTCGGATGTGAATTTTGAAAAATATACTGTTAGATTACATTATCTTCATATATTTTTCATACTTACAAAATTTCAAGGTGATCGAAAATTAATAATCATGTCATCAATCAATTGTTTAAATTCAAGTTTTTATAGTTTAAAATAACGCATAAAAGATGAGTTCAAGATCAAATGGTAAATTACATTCGATTGGCATGAAAATTGGCATGCATGTTAAGAACATATAGAAAATGTGATCTAACGGTTGGATTTTTAAAATATGAATTCAAAAATAAGTTATTGGTTGGTGTAACATTTTTTAGAGTTATATCAAGTGTAACTTGAACCAAAACCTATATTTCTTAATTCAATGAGAATTTTGATAAATCTACCGTTAGATTATATTATCTTCATATATTTTTCTTGCTTACAAAATTTCAAGGTGATCAAAGATTAATAGCCATGTCATCAATCAATTGTTTAAATTCAAGTTTTTGCAGTTTAAAATAACGCATAAAAGATGAGTTTAAAGATCAAATTGTAAATTACATCCGATTGGCATGAAAATTGGCATGCATGTTAAGAACACATAGAAAATATAATCCAACGGTTGGATTTTCAAAATATGAATTCAATAATAAGTTATTTGTTGGTGTAACATTTTTTAGAGTTACATCAAGTGTAACTTGAACCCAACCTTATATTTCTTAATTCGATGTGAATTTTGACAAATCTACCGTTAGATTGCATTATCTTCATATATTTTTCATACTTAAAAAATTTCAAGGTGATCAAAGATTAATAGTCATGTCATCAATCAACTGTTTAAATTCAAGTTTTTGTAGTTTAAAATAATGTATAAAATATGAGTTTAACGATCAAATGGTAAATTATGCACGATTGGAATGAAAATTTCCATGCAAGTTACTAACATATAGAAAATGTGATCCAACGGTTATATTTTCAAAATATGAATTAGCAATAAGTTATTGGTTGGTTTAACATTCTTTAGAATTACATTAAGTGTAACTTGAACCCAATCCTATATTTCTTAATTCGATGTGAATTTTGACAAGTCTACCGTTAGATTACATTATCGTCATATATTTTTCATATTTACAAAATTTCAAGGTGATCAAAGATTAATAGCTATGTCATTAATCAATTGTTTAAATTCAAGTTTTTGTAGTTTAAAATAACGCATAAAAGATGAGTTTAAAAATCAAATGGTAAATTACATCCGATTGACATGAAAATTGGCATGCAAGTTACGAACATAAAGAAAATGTTATCCAATGGTTGGATTTTCAAAATATGAATTCGACAATAAGTTATTGGTTGGTGTAACATTCTTTAGAGTTACATCAAGTGTAACTTGAACCTAATCCTATATTTCTTAATTCGATGTGAATTTTGACAAATCTACTGTTAGATTGCATTATCTTCATATATTTTTCATGCTTACAAAATTTCAAGGTGATCAAAGATTAATAGTCATGTTATCAATCAATGGTTTACATTCAAGTTTTTGAAATTTAAAATAACGCATAAAAGATGAGTTTAAAGATCAAATAGTAAATTACATCTGATTGGCATGAAAATTGGCATGCATGTTAAAAACATATAGAAAATGTGATCCAACGGTTGGATTGTCAAAATTTGAATTTAACAATAAGTTATTGATTGGTATAACATTTTTTAGAGTTACATCAAGTGTAACTTAAACCCAACCTTATATTTCTTAATTCGATGTGAATTTTGACAAATTTACTGTTAGATTACATTATCTTCATATATTTTTCATGCTTACAAAATTTCAAGGTGATCAAAGATTAATAGCCATGTTATCAATCAATTGTTTAAATTTAAGTTTTTGTAGTTTAAAATAACACATAAAAGATGAGTTTAAAGATCATATGATAAATTATGTCCGATTGGAATGAAAATTTCCATGCAAGTTACTAACATATAGAAAATGTGATCTAACGGTTGGATTGTCAAAATATGAATTCAAAAATAAGTTATTGATTGGTGTAACATTCTTTAGGTTGGCATTCTCTTAGTCTTAGGAGTATTTCAGTTGTTTTCACTGAATAATACATTATATTTCCTCCAATTTTGGTGTTTTCCTAGGATTCAAGGGTATTGTGGTCTTTTTTTACGTTTCAAAGGTATTTCATATATTTTTCTTGCTTTAGGGGCGTTTCAGCCATTTTTTGGGTGGTAGGGGTGTTTTGGTCATTTTATATGGTTATGGAGGTAAGTTGGCCTTCTTTTAATTTGAGGGGTATTTTAGTCATTCTAAAGTAATATTAAATTATATTCTAATTTTTTGGTCCTCTAGTTTCATCTTACATTTTTTTTTAGTTATCATTATATTTTAGTAATTTGTAGCGAGGAATTATATTTTATTAATTTGAAGTATTAAATTAAAATATATTAAATTAGTTTGAAGTATTAAGTTCAATTAAAATTTGTTAATTTGAATTATTAAAATATATTTTTATTAATTAATATATTTCATTTTTTTTAATTTGTATTGTTAAATTATATTTTATTAATTTGAAGTATTATATTAACTCTTATTAATTATTAAATTATACTCAATTAATTTGTAGTATTAAAATATATTTACATAATTGGAAGTATTAATTATATTATTATTAATTAGTAAATTATAACAACCGAAACACTCCCAAGATCTAAAAATGACCAAAATACCCCATGCCTTAAAAAAATACCAAAATACCCTTGATGACTAAAAAAAAAGACCAAAACGTCTATTATTATTATTATTATTATTATTATTATTATTATAAGAACTATATATATTATTATAGGTAAAATACAAATATAAAATGTTTGTTGCCTTAGTGGTAAGTACGTGTGTGTTTCAGCTTCAAGTCTCAGGTTCGAACCTTGGTAAAAAACATTTTTATAGTGATGATGTAGTGATGATGTGGAAAATTGTGAGAGATTCAAAAGTTTCGGTTTTATATATATATATATATATATATAGATTATAAAATAAAAAATCGTTCCTCTTTTTTGTGTTAAAAAAAAAAAAAAAAAAAAAAGGTTTTTGATTAGGCGTCCATCTTGCTACTCTTGTATACGTGTGAACACGCTCAGGTCAACGAGCGACGCTGTTATTCAGAAGCTACTCACAATTATAAAAGAAGAAGAAGGTGAAGGTGCTAGCGAGTCAGAATCAGAAATTGGTCGCATTTCTAAGTGTCAGTTTCCTGGGTTAGAAGACTATGTGGTTTTTTATAGGGGTTCAGGACCACACGTGATTGATTATGCCACACCACCTAAGGAGATAATTGTGAGCCGGAAATGTGCTGAGGCTGTTCTTCGAGGTGCTCAGGTTAGCATAGTCTATTCCATTGCTCCTGCTAATACTTTTCATTTCGAACATCTCATCTCATCTCATGCCACTTTTCCTTCCTTCTTTAGGTATATAAGAAGAAAAGCAATGTTTACAACTAATGAAGTACTGCCTGAAGACTTTGTTATACAAATTCTGCTATGGTTGCCGGTGGTGTCTTTATTGCGATTCAAGTGTGTCTGTAAATCATGGTGTGCTCTCATTAATGGCCAAAACTTCATCAATAAGCACCTTCTCCACAACCAGACCACCTCTAACAAGAACAGGAACGCAGGTTTCCTCCTTATCCAACGCCAAAAATCTTCCAATGATCATGTTTTCTCCAAGCTTCAATATGAATCTCTTGAAATATTGTCAACACAAGCTGTTCCTTCACCGTATTTTGGTATTCCTAAGCATATAGAAATTAACGTAGTGAGCTCAATTAATGGTCTCGTTTGTCTGGATCTTCACGCTGGAAACACAGATATTGTTCTATGGAATCCAGCAACAAATGAGACAAAAGTTGTTCCCAAGTCCGGTATATCCTACCCCCAAGGTAGAGCCTTAAGTAGAGATATTGGGTTTGGTTTCGACTTCAAAACTAATTACTACAAGGTGGTCAACCTGTTAGAAATATCTGACCCAGATCCTGAATTGTATTTCTATGATTTATTTTTTTTTTATGCAGCTGAGGTATATTGCTTAAGTACTGGTTCATGGAGAACAGTTAGTACTTCTGCGCCCGGTTATTTTATAGACTGTAGTTATTACAGGACATACACGAAAGGGATGTTTTCTTGGAGTGCAAGTATTGGTGATTATCCTGATTTCTTTCCAGGCATTTTATCATTTGATATGAGTAATGAGGTATTCCTAACAACAACATTACCAGATGGCGATTTGGAGGATCCCAATGGTACTTGGAGAATTTTTTTTGTGCTTAATGAATTGGTTTCTCTAGTTACTTTTGGTAAAGATAGAGAAGGATTGGAGAATTGTTTTTGTATTTGGTCACTGCTTGAATTTGGTGTTAAGGAGTCTTGGACTAAGCTATTCACTATTGGACCTCTTATGGGAATTGAAAAGCCACTAGGATTTTGGAAGAATGAAAGCTTGTTTTTGAGAAATAATGAGGGGCAATTGCTCTTGTATGATCTCTCGGCCCAAAAAATTACTAATCTTCAAGTTGATGGACGACCGATGCAGATGATTACTTATGTTGAGAGTCTAATTTCTCTCAAAGGAGGAAATGATCTTGAGGAACAAGGCAATTCATAAAAATGATTCAATACTCATCTATATCACAGCGATAAGTGTTTGCAAGCAACATCATGATTGTTTACTATATTTTTCTAATAAGGTGTTAATGTTTCCAAGTGATGTCTTTCTTTTCTTTTCTTTTCTTTTTCTTTTTTTGGGGAAGTGATGTGTTTTTTGACTAGTATTTTATATCCTTATTTTTATTGAAATAACCAACAGCCACAAGCAAAGGGAAAATAATTTTATGATTAAGATAGCATACATGAAAAAAGAGAGTTCTTGACAAAATTTTTTCTAATATAGTACTTTTCCAATTTATACTGCCTCATCTCTCCCAAAAAACAATATAATTATTCTACCTCATCACACAAATCATGTTCCAGCAACCAAATCAAGGTATTTCTTTTTAACCTCCTATCCTTGTATGTCTCTAGTATTTTATAGTCTATCAAAAATCAAGAAATATTTAGCATAAAAATCATTTTTAAAAGAGGGAAAAAGGAAAGAAAAGAAAAGGAATTTGCACTTGAATCATTAATTAGTCTATAAAAAAAAAATCAAATAGACGGCAAGGAAAACCACCAAAATGCACATGTTCAAAACACCTAAACACGCCATTCGAAAGCACAACCAAGAACAAAGGGGAAATAAAGTGATAAAAGAGAAAAATGTTAATGGTTTTGACGAAGTGTTTGTATCAAATTATAAAATAAAATAAAAAATAGAAAGCTACACCATATGCCAAGAGTTGAATATGAGGAATATGCATGCTTTATTTAAGCAACATTCTTCTCATATGCTTGTTCTTTTCATAAGATATCATATTATTATTTGAAATTTATTCATAATATAAATAGATCATTTTGAAGAAAAGTTATATATAAATTTCAACAATAAAAGATTGGTGAATCTAATTTTTATAAACTTATAAAAAAAATCATTTTATCTAAGTAGTTCAAATAATATAATTTCCACTATGATTTATTTATTAAAATAGTTTTTTAAAGTTACAAACAATTTAATCATAGACTTTTAGAATTTATTATATGAAAATGAATAATTTAATTAATTAACTCGTGAACAAATTTAAGCATGTTCAACTATAAAATAAGTCAAGCTTAAATACGCAATCTACTTTGTTGATGATCTCGATCTCATCTAAACTAATAACAAAAATGGAAAAAACATTTTTTCCCTTTATGTTTGGAGTGGTACATAATTTCTCCCATAATCTTTGAAACCAGCCAATATCCTTTACTGTTTTGGAAATGAGAAAAACCCCACTCTGTTACTCTCTTTTTTAAACTTACCAAAATATTTTATTTTCTAGAATATTCCTTCGTGAAATTTCTATAATATCCCAACTAATAACAAAACTCCAAAATACCCTCATAACCAAATGTGAGAAAACACAATCTGCTAACTAAACTTATATACATGATTTTGCAAAAATGATATTAATTGAGAATAAAAAAATCCAATCCTACACATAATTTTTTTTTTAATTTTAAAAAATCATATTAATGTGCTGCTTTAAAAAAGAATGGCAAGACCCACAACAGAGATACACAACCACAATTAATTACCAGTCACTCCACTCTTAGGCTGCTCCTCTTCTCTCCTCTTTTTATCATTTTACTTGAAAATAAAAAGAACAACACTGTTATTCATCTACCCAAACAACACCATAATTCCCCTCTTAGTTGCATCAGCCGCCAAAAGTAGCTTAAAAACAACACTAGTGTGAGTTGCCTCGTTTAAAAATTAAAATCCCAATCTCTTTGGACAAGTTTAGGATCACAAATGTTTTTCACACTTTTTTGCCACAACTATGGTATGGCAAAGTATAATTGGTAAAAAAAAAATTGTGAGTCTATGTGCAAGTGATGATTAACAACTCACAATCTACCATGTCAAAGTTGTGACAAAAAAATTATAAAATAATTTATGGTCCTAAATTTACTAAATTTCTTTGGAGAAGTTAATCACCCATGAACACGTGGTCATGAGATTCTATAACATCATCTTGCCATAACAGCACCTACTGCATCTAGGATAATTATACCCAAGACCATTAATAATAATAATAACAATAATAATAATAATAATTATTATTATTATTATTATTGTTATTATCATTATTATTATTGTAGGGGCCTGTTTTTGGGGCGGCCCCCGTACAATAAATTTGTAGAGAGTGGGTAGAAGGATTAGGCACTAGCAAGCAAGACAACCGTCAACGTGAGATTCATAAGAGCAACCACAAGAATCAAACTAAGGATTTGTAAGAATAAAGACAGAATTTCTACTAAGTGTTCTTGAGGAGAATTCGTCCTCAGCCCAGCCCGAGGAGCTCTTTCCTTAGAACAGAAGAATACAGAGGTTGTCCTTGGACAACCTGAAGAACCCCTTTTCTCCTCCTATCATGGGGGCCAACCTCCCAACCCCCATCACTCTGGGGGTTCTAGCTATTATATAGTCTTATTCAATTGATCTCTGCCGTCCACCTGTCGGCCATCTAAACTTGTGTCTGAGGGCTCATCCCATCAGCCGCCTTTGTAGGCTTTTCTGTTAGTTGCAGTATCCAAGACATCACTGTTTGATGGTCAATTCGCCATTAATGCGACCAGAATGTTGGTGACGTGCATTTAATGGGTGGTGACAGATTCCTGCCTTCAATGTCGGCCTGCCGAGAACGTGGGCATCCTCGGCGAGGTCCCTTGATGGCTTGGGCCCCTCCCACTTGTCCTCGGACTTGGTACTCTCCTCAGCATGGATCTTGGGCCCGATGTAGAGTGGACCGGGGTTGCCAAACATTTGAGCCCCACAATAGCCCCTCAAAATTCTGTTGCCCGACCTCTCGGGCGGGAGGAGGATTTTGATGTCCTCAGGCCTATTTCCTGGCCTGTTGAGCCTTGCCTTTCTGTTAGTGTCACAATCCTTTCAACTGCCCAGGGGACGTTCTTGGCGTTTCGGTATCTGGAGCGTGCCTCCATTAAATTTTGGCAGCTTCGTGTCCTCCACGTTCAACGATGTGATGATGAATGGACGATGAGGATGCCTTTGGCTCATTGGGCTAGAAAACCTATGCGGTTATTTTTAATAAAGGGTATAAATACCCAGTTGAACTGATTTGTCCTTTCACTTTTGCATCTAAGAGATTTTGTGCACATACTCCGAATTCGGTCACATCTTCAACTGTACTTACAACTCTCCCTAGCACAAAAAGCCTGCCCGAGGAGCTCTCCCCCATTTCTGTAAGTCTTTTTCTCTCTCTCTAGTTCATACTGTTCATTTGGGCCCCTTGTTAATTCCTTAGGATGGGTAGGCTTAAAAAATTAGTTGAGTCTGAGGAGTTAATGGACAAATTCGTCGCTGATTATAGGATCCCCGATACAGTGGGTCTGAGGTACTGCGGGGAGGGGGAATGGAGTTCGAAAAGGAAAGAGGGTGAGGTGGCGATTCCTATAATCGCCTTTCTAGAGGGTGGAGTGAGGATCTCCATGGGGCCGATGACGAGGGACTATCTTAGGCACTTCAACTTATCTCTCACTCAGTGTGCCACTAACGTATTAGGATCTTAGGTTGTGTAGATGCTTTGAATGAGAAGATGGGGTTGAAGCTAACCCATCATGATGTAAATTGGTGCTATAAACTCCAGCGCCTGAAGGAGAAGTCGTATTATATGAGGACGAGGGACGATAGGGTCCACCTCATCCAGTGCCTCCCTGAGTCCAGTAAGGGTCTGAACAAAGACTTCCTCATTGTGTCTGGGGAGTGGCACGGGGGCCTTCCCTGCCCGACAGTGGAGGGTACACCAGGTGGGGCACCCAAACTGGGAGAGTATTTAGTTCCTTGTGCGTTTATGCCTTGCTTCGTTTGGTTTTAACAGGGACTTGCTTTCTCCTATGCAGATCCGCGAGTTTTTGAACGTCACTTCGGCCAGGTTAATAAGGAAGACTTGGAGAAGGTGCTGAGGTCAGAGATCTTTATGCATAAAGACGACGACCAAGTTAGAGCTGCACACGTGATCTTGGGATATGCCCCGCTCCAAAAATCGTTCTCGGCTCCGAAGAACGTGATCCAAGCTGGAGATCCTCGGTTGCGTAGCATTACCGTAGTCGAGCACGGATTTCTGATCCTTGAAGGGTCTCCTATTCCCGAGGACATACCGTTGGTAGGTACTTCTTCATCGGCTTAAGCTGCCGAGGCTGAAGGAGAAGGGGAGGTTGCTAATCCAGGTCCATCCGGGGACGAGTTTGGCGTGTTTGACCAGCCTCATTCGCCCGAAGACCCTTCTGGTGACTTAGGTGACCCCAGCTTAACTGAAGCAGACTTTCTGTCTGAGAAAGCCACTCCTCAGTCGAAGATGAGCTTCAAGAAGCGGCTTCAGAAGAGCCTACTGGCACTAATCAAGGGGCAGCCAGGAGGGGACGCGCCGAGGAGGTCTACTTCCGAGCCTCTTCCTTCTGAGCCCTCTCCTGCCGAGTTTCCTCCGTCCGAGCTTCCACCTCCCCCACCCCAGCAGAGCTTGACGCTTGGGTCCAAGCCCACCAGTCCTCCACAGAAGAAGGATAAAGGCAAGAGACCTCGGGGGGGCGAAGAGTCTGACTCTCCTCGAGGCGGTGGCGACGCTTGGCCGCCATCTAAACAGCTAAGGATAGGGTGCCGAGGCCAAGAGAAGCAGGCCTCTATCCAGGCCGGGGCCCAAGCTTGGCTTCCTGCCCCCATGCTTCATAGGAAGCCTTTGATAGAGGATGCCTCCCTTAGGAATCCTCAAGGGGGTGAGGGTGCACTCGTCGCCGACGCGCTAGGGAAGTCCTTGTTACTCCCTGCGGACATGGCCCAACTGGAGGCTTTCAGGAGCAAGGAGGTCTTCCTCGGCCTTAAGCAACACCTGAGCATGGTAAGCTTTCTAATTGCATGTGATTTTCTTGACTTTTCATTTTTTGGCTCCTTATCTACTGCATACTAGTTGCAATTGGCAGGCTATCCAGGCTACCTTCAGGTTGGAGGACTTAGCTAGTAGCCAGAGCAAGGTTGCAGACTCAAAGCATACCAAGCTGGTGGAGGCCGTGCGGACTCTCAATGCTTCCAAGGCCGATCTCCAGAAGACAACAGACCAGTTGGAGGAGATGAAGGCGGCTCGAGACGTCGCTGAGACGGCCCTTGCTGCCGCTGAAAAATTGGCTTTAGATCAAACGGACAATCTGCTCAAGGCAGAGGATTAGCTAAGGATAGCCAAAGAGGAGGTCGTGACCCTGAAGGAAAGGGTGCTTAAGGCAGAAAAGGCCAGGGACACTGCGGAGTCTGCTAAGGACGAGGCTTTGAAAGCCAAGGAGGAGGCTGAATCTGCCAAGGTTGAGGCTGAAGCCTCTAAGGACAAGGCTGCGCAGGATGCCTATGAGGCAGGGGCAGTTGAAACAGAAGATAATCTTAGAGCCCAAGTGCCTGAGGTGTGCAGACTTTACTGCTCCCAGGTTTGGAATGAGGCCCTTACACAAGCTGGGGTTGAGGCCTCGTCTGATCTATGAAAGGCGGAGAATGTGTTCTACCCTTATGCCATCCATGAGGTCGCCCCCTTCAAATTCTAAGGCCCAAGTGGCTACTGAGGGCGCTAGGGTTGTTTCCGAGGAAGGTGTGCCTGTTGCCATTACTTCGGGCGAGCCAGCCAAGGAAGTTGATCCTCTTGAGGCTGCTAAGGCAGGCCAGGGTTCCATCGTCGGCATGGGGAGACCATGGATCTCTCAGCCGGTGCCCAAGCCCTTCTTGTCGAGGAGGTACCTCACCCAGTTGACCCTTCCCAGGCTGCGGCTCCGAGCAAGGGCCATAAGGATTCTGAGACCTCCTCTACCCAGCCCCCTGAAGGGAGAGTTGAGATGGAGCCATAGAATGATCCTCCGCACGTGCCTTTGCTTTGTTTTTCCCTTTTTCTCTTTTTCTCTTCTTTTTTTTTTTTTAGCATTGTAATGGCACATTTGCCTCGTACAACTTTTCTCCAACGATTCAGCGAAGTATATGTTTTCTCTTTTCTTATTGGTTTTGCTCGTGTTGTATTGTGCATATATGTATATCTTTTTACTTGCATGATTCTGGCTTCAATTGTGCCTTTGCCGACTTCATAGGTTATCATCCCCTGTAGTGCTCATTATTAGTACTAAAGTGGTCAGCCTCGCCGTAGGTTTGGGCCCATGGTCAGTACAAGACCCTGGTTTTGTCCAGTGCTTAGATCCTCCTTAAGTAACTAGTTTCCCCATAGGTTTGAATCTTTGGACCATGCAAGACCTTGGTTCTGTCTAGTACTTGGATTCCCTTGAAGCAGCTAATTTCCCCATAGGTTTGACGCCGAGGAACGTACAAGACCTTGGCTCTGCCTAACACTTGGTATTTCATGGGGGGATGGTTTCTCCATTGGCTTGGGTCCGAGGACCATGCAAGGCCTTAGTTCTGAAGTAACTAGTTTCCCTAGAGGCTTGAGTCTTTGGACCATGCAAGACCTCGGTTCTGTCTAGTACCTAGTTCTTCCTTTGGGTGACTGGTTTCCCATAGGCTTGAGTCCAAGAGCCATGCAAGGCCTTGGTTCTGTCTAGCACTTGGTTCTGAAGTAGCTAGTTTCCCCAGAAGCTTGAGTCTTTGGACCATGCAAGACCTCGGTTCTATCTAGTACCTAGTTCTTGAAATAGTAGTTAGTTTCCCCGTAGGCTTGGGTCCAAGGACCATGCAAGGCCTGGGTTCTATCTAACACTTGATTCTGAAGTAGCTAGTTTCCCCAGAGGCTTGAGTCTTTGGACCATACAAGACCTTGGTTCTGTCTAGTACCTAGTCTTCCTTTGGATAATTGGTTTCCCTATAGGCTTGAGTCCGAGGACCATGCAAGGCCTAGGTTCTGTCCAGCACTTGATTCTGAAGTAGCTAGTTTCCCCAGAGGCTTGAGTCTTTGGACCATGCAAGACCTCGGCTCTGTCTAGTACCTAGTTCTTGAAATAGTAGTTAGTTTCCCCGTAGACTTGGGTCCGAGGACCATGCAAGGCCTAGGTTCTGTCTAACACTTGGTTCTGAAGTAGCTAGTTTCCCTAGAGGCTTGAGTCTTTGGACCATGCAAGACCTTGGTTCTGTCTAGTACCTAGTTCTTCCTTTGGGTGGCTGATTTCCCCATAGGCTTAAGTCCGAGGTCCATGCAAGACCTTGGTTCTGAAGTAACTAGTTTCCCCAGAGGTTTGAGTCTTTGGACCATGCAAGACCTCGGTTCTCTCTAGCACTTAGTTCTGAAGTAGCTAGTTTCCCTAGAGGCTTGAGTCTTTGAACCATGCAAGACCTCGGTTCTGTCTAGTACCTAGTTCTTGAAATAGTAGTTAGTTTCCCCGTAGGCTTGGGTCCGAGGACCATGCAGGGCCTAGGTTCTGTCTAACACTTGGTTCTGAAGTAGCTAGTTTCCCTAGAGGCTTGAGTCTTTGGACCATGCAAGATCTCGGTTCTGTCTAGTACCTAGTTCTTGAAATAGTAGTTAGTTTCCCCGTAAGCTTGGGTCCGAGGACCATGCAAGGCCGAGGTTCTGTCTAACACTTGGTTCTGAAGTAGCTAGTTTCCCCAGAGGCTTGAGTCTTTGGACCATGCAAGACCTCGGTTCTGTCTAGTACCTAGTTCTTGAAATAGTAGTTAGTTTCCCCGTAGGCTTGAGTCCGAGGATCATGCAAGGCCTAGGTTCTGTCTAACACTTAGTTCTTCCTCTAGTAACTGGTTTCCCCATAGGCTTGAGTCTGAGAACCATGCAAGGCCTTGGTTCTGTCCAGCACTTTCGGCCTGCCTGGGGTTAAGGGGCTTGTCCTCAGCGTTGGGGAGTCCGCATTCGTAGTGATAGTGGCCTCAAGTGTGTTCCACCGAGGGAGGATCCTTCCTCAACCTAGCCCCTTCGTTTGGCCTGCCTCTTCTAATTACGAGGCGTCTCTTGGGTTATTCGAGTAACGCGTCTGACGTTTCGGTTTGCGAGGCGCCTCCTCGTTAATATCCTTGCGGATTTTTGAGGATCTAGCGGCTGATTATCCTCTTGGAAATTGGGTGGAGTTAATTCCTCCGGTAATTCCTCCTTGGGATTCTATGCCGGCTGGCTTTCTCCAATTCTTGCCTCCTATATAAGGCATCTTGGGGTGATCCCTTCTTCAAACTTGACACATACTCGAGTTCAAATCTCACAAACACACCACCTTCTGGGCATCCCAAGGGTTTTGCCAGGAGTAGTTTATGCCCCACAAGATGAAGTGGCCCTGGGAAAGGGTGGCGACAGGGAAGCCGAGCCTCTTTCAGGAGCCGAGGATGCCACTCCGATCCTGGACAACACGGTGGAGGCGGAGTAGGCAGAGGTCGAAGATCTTCCTTCTTTTCAACCTAGCCAGAAATGAGGCTCCCCTTGCTGTTTGGAGAGGGATTCAAAAGAAACATAACGTCCCTTCTCCAGATTTGGATCTGTCAGCCCTCCAAGCTGGCGGTGATTCGCCAACTCCTAGCTGTTGTGGAATTGGGAAGGAAACCATGCTAAAACGTGAGGTGGAACTGTCATGCGCCGCGGCCTCTTCTTCCTTCTCCTTCCTTCTGCCGCAAGTGGTGGTTAGGGAGCTGTGGACGGCGTTAACATAGGTCCGTCTCCACCTCTCCCTCCATCACTGGGCTTGTCTTTAAAACGCTTAGGCCTCTCACCCTTTCCTTTTCTCTTAGCCTCGGCACAAACCTGTTTAAGCTTTTTTCTTTGTAGTTAGCTTTAGAATAAGCTTGCATGAGCATCTGTCTTTGTAGTTAGTTTTAGAACAAGTCTGCATGAGTATCTGATGTAAAAATGTAATTTTTCTTCAATATTAATAAAGAAGTAGCCCCGTTTTGTTTCTTTTATTCTTGCATCTTTTTGGTTCTTTGTGATAGTTGCCTTTTGAATGAATGCGTTGGCCTTGGCTGTGTGTATGTTTTTTTTTTTTTTTTTGAAAGAAGGGTTGCTCTTGATCTTTTCACACCAACCATTGCACTCGTTCATGCACAAGTCCTTCCCCACAGACGGCGCCAATTGTAGGGGCTCGTTTTTGGGGCAGCCCCGTACAATAAATTTGTAAAGAGTGGGTAGAAGGATTAGACACTAGCAAGCAAGACAACCGTCAACGTGAGATTCATAAGAGCAACCACAAGAATCAAACTAAGGATTCGTAAGAATAAAGACAGAATTTCTACTAAGTGTTCTTGAGGAGAGTTCGTCCTCGACCCAGCCTGAGGAGCTTTTTCCTTAGAACAGACGAATACAGAGGTTGTCCTTGGACAACCTGAAGAACCCCTTTTCTCCTCCCATCATGGGGGCCAACCTCCCAACCCCCATCACTCTAGGGGTTCTAGCTATTATATAGTCTTGTTCAGTTGATCTCTGCCGTGCACCTGTCGGCCATCTGAACTTGTGTCTGAGGGCTCGTCCCATCAGCCGCCTTTACAGGCTTTTCTGTTAGTTGCAGTATCCAAGGCATCACTGTTTGTTGGTCAATTCGCCATTAATGCGACCAGAGTGTTGGTGACGTGCATTTAATAGATGGTGATAGTTTCCTACCTTCAATGTCGGCCTGCCGAGGACGTGGGTATCCTCGGCGAGGTCCCTTGATGACTTGGGCCCCTCTCACTTGTCCTCGGACTTGGTACTCTCCTCGGCATGGATCTTGGGCTCGATGTAGAGTGGGCCGGGGTTGCCAAACATTTGAGCCCCACAATTATTATTATTCTTCAAAATTACGTGTGCAATTATGTTTACTAGGGTTTGTTTATGGAAGTATATTTGGGATTTTGTTATTAGTTAGGCTTTTTATTCATTGCACAAAGGAATATTCTTAAAATGAAAAGATTCTAGTAAGTTTAATGGAGGGTAATAAAATGGGAGTATTTGCTCATTTCTAAAATATAGGAGAGGACATTATTTGGTTTCAAAATTATGAGAAAATTTGTGAATTACCTCTCACACATAAAGAGGGGACAAATGCATTTCTTTCCTTTAAAAAAATATGAGATGCATTACTAGATTAATATGGTAGAGTAGTTGGGACAATGTTGTTTTCAATACTCCCAAAATAAAGAAGGCTAGTCACTAACTTTATTGATCCCACTCTTATTTTTTGTGAGAATCAAGGAGTGACCCTTTTTCTTAGGATTGTTAAAAAAAACCATAAGGATGAACTAATCAACTAGATTGGACCAAAAATCAAGCTTGGTTTGATTTTCTGATGGATTTAGTATGATTGGTCCTCAGTTTTAAAATTCTTGGGTTTCTGTCCTGGCTCCAAATTTGCAAAAAAAAATAGAATGGAGTAGATTGAGCAGGCTAAACCTGTAAGTATATTATTTTCTTTATTTGATTTATATTTTTAAAAACCATAATAACCATATTTTTATCTTCTTAAAATAATTAATAAAATGCTAAGATTAAAACCGTTGTAATAAATGATTATTACCATAGAATAATACCATATCGATTCTAACTAGGATGTGTAAAAGTTAAAATATTAATAGTGAAAGTAAATTTTGTTCAAAAGATTGTTAATGGCTAATTGGTGACAATATGCACATTCCTTTGAATTGAGGTGTCTTGTTAAATCAAAATATGACCAAGTTTAGTCATTTATTTCATGGGCATTTCAATTAGAATGGAGTGCAAGCTAATTCTTTAGTCATATGCGCATTTTACATTATGTTAAAATCAATAGGATCCATTGGTTAATAGATTTTGACACTTTGTAATTGGTGATCATGGATGAGTTGCTAGTACTTTTCTTAATTGAATGGTTGTTTTGGTGTGCAAGTTACATTAATACTAAAAATAGAAGTTAGAATTTGTTTAAGAAGTAATGCCATTGTCAATAAACAATGTTGACATCAATTATATTATGTTCTTGCTTGGCATGATGTATATATATTATATTTATATATGTCATCTATCATGATGTACTACTTCAAAAGTAGATTTTCAATTGGCTCACATGCCAATATGCCATGAAATATTTTTCATTTTATTTAATTAATTAATTTACAATACTTTTGTTACGTAGTACGTACAGCCGCCTAGAAAAGAAAAGAAGAAGAAAATTCCAAGTCATGTTCTTTCTAGTCTAAAATTTACAAACGATTAGTTCAAGACAACCAAATTCAACATAAGACAAGAATTTTTATACATTAACATTTTTTTCCCTGGTTTGTTCCTTTTAATTTCAACAATCTCACATACCGAATCCTGATCAAGTTCTCAGTAGACTGGAAAATGTTGATATTGCCAAATTATTGCTAGAGCATCCTTGATTGGGTCAATTTTTTTAATACCAGAGATATTTACGAAAGAATAAAAATTGGGGCATTTTAGCTCTTTTATTTGGTTGACCATGCATTTCTACGCTCTCAGTCTTCCATATATGGTATATCATTAATCCAGGTTGGCTCTAGACTTAGGCTACTTAGCAGATCAAGGCGTAAGACCACCCCCCCCCCCCCCCCCCCCCCCCCTTCCCTCCTTCGAAAATTTTACATAAAGCTTTTATGGCCACCTTTTAGAGAGAGAGAGAGAGAGAGACTGAGAGAGATAAAAAAACTATGATATAAAATTTTAAATAACTATTATTTAATTGATTTTTAAACATTAAAAAGTCTCTCTTAAATTAATTAACTCTTAAGTTCTCAAACTATATTAAGTGGGCTCAGCATTATTATTAATCAATAATCAGCCTAGACGTGTCAAATACTCCATTCTTCATGTGGAATTACACTTACATAAAATTAATAAGGTGACCACCTAGCTATAGTCAAAGGGAAAATTTCTCTGCCAATTGGTAAACACTTTGAAGTCCTTTTTATTGTCGAGTTTTTCATATAACTTGAGATATATGAATAATGTAAAAATTGAAGCCGACACATGAAAAGACACTAAACTGATATGGATTTTTAGTGGGGGAGAAAAAAAAACCCAAAATTAACCGCTAATTAATAATTTCATTCATATATAAAAGAGACATTACACTGATAAAATTGAAAAAGATAAAAAAAAGAGAGAGACATTACAAGTAGGATCCCTCATATAGGAGATATTTATTCTTATACTTAGTCTCACTCTTTCCAGTTGACACTAAGGCCGAGGGTAGTCAATTGGATTAGTACACCCTTTCTGAACCACTGGGCAATCCATCGGCACGTTGGTTATTTTGTTGAAGCAAATATATATTTGGAACAATTGGAGAGTTCTAGTTATGCTCCTGTTGCATTGCACAGTGGGCCAAAATCCAGTTGATGCATGAATTGCGGTCCGAACGGCTGCGACAGTGGTTGGGTTACCACATAAAATGCCTACAAAAAGGGTAACGGGAAACTTAAGTTAGTTTTTATTCAGTAAACTATATAAATTATAAAAATGTTAGCAAGAATTAAATTATCTTTATACAATACAAGATATAAAGAACCTGCTGCTTGAAGTATGCTATACAAGTCAGTAGAAGTCGCCACTCTAAGAGCTGTTACAAAATATGTCAACTGATCTGAGTCAAATGGATCCACGCATGACCCATGTTTCTCATATTCATGCCCCCAAAAATCTTCATTTGGACCGTACATGTTTGGCCAATATTGTATTAAAAGATTCCTATCATTATCAGGTATCTGCCAAAATAATAAAAAAATAACAAATAAGTAGAACTCCAGTATAATATTATTTAACTAAAAAACAGAAGAAGAAGAAGAAGAAGAAGAAGGTTACAATACCGAAGCATTATTAAAATTTGTACTTTGGGGGTATAGTGTGCAGTCATCAAGAGGTGGTAAATGGTACCGTTGAGGCCATAGGCCATGCAGGGTGAAAGCAGGGAAAGTTGGTTTTGTACATGGATTCCTGCCGTTGCAGACCGACTTTGCCCATTGGAAGACCACGGTATAGTAGTCATAAGGGAGAGGGAAGGGGTTTGGTGGTTGGGAAGTGGCTCTGACCACCATAGCTGCTAGGAACAAGAGAAGGAGATTCATTTTCATTTTTGATTGTGGAGAATGAGAATGAGATGGGTTTGGAGAATGAGAATGAGAATGAGGCAGGTAGGGGTTTATATAGAAGTTAAGATGCATATTTCGATTACCACTACATTCCATTTAACTGAGCTCTCTTGTTAAATCAAAATATGGCCAAGTTTAGTAATTTATTTCATGGGCATTTCAAATCAGAATGAAGTGCAAGCTAAATGATTAATTATATGGGCATTCTACATTAAGGTAAAATCAATAGGATTCATTTGTTAATGGATTTTGACCCTTTGTAATTGTTTCTTTCAAGTGCCTAGTGGTTGTTTCCATGCATGTGTGAATGGTATAAACTGAGGAAGTATACAGGAAGAAGTTAAGATATTTGATTGGGAGATGATAATTAAATGCTAAATGGTATCAACTCTTACAAATATAGCTAAACGTGTAGTTAGGAGCTTGCTAGCAGCTTCCTTTTATCAAAAACGAGAGCAATGTGAAACTAAAGAACTAAAGAAAGTGATTGGCACACTTAAAAATGAATGTGTTTTGAAAACTTACAAGTAATGTATAAATTTTATAACAGTATTACATAAAATTTTTGGGTATGATATCTTCTATTTGTAAGTGTTTAAATTTTTGTCTTTCTTTTTTAAAAAAATTAATAAATAAAATTAGTAGATTGAAACATTAGAAATAAATGATTATGGTCATAGTGAGTAACATAATCAAGATGTAACGTAGAAGAATATTATATAGATTTAACTTGGATGTGTAAGTTAAAATATAAATAGTGAAAGTAAAGTTTGTTTAAAAGATTGTTAATGGCTAATCGGTGACTATGCGCATATCATTTAATTGAGCTCTCTTGTTAGATCAAAATATGACCAAGTTTAGTCATTTATTTCATGGGCATTCAAATCAGAATGAAGTGAAAGCTAAATCTTTAATTATATGGGCATTCTACATTAAGGTAAAATCAATAGAATTCATTTGTTAATGGATTTTGACACTTTGTAATTGGTGATCATGGATGAATTGCCAGTACTTTACTTAATTGAATAGTTTTTTCGATGTGCAAGTTAAAATATTACCAAAAATAGAAGTTAGATTTTGTTTAAGAAGTGTCAAAAACTAGTTGTTGACAACATACAATTCGTATTTAATTGACTTGCATTTTGTTTCAAACTGGAATAAGACCAAGTTTAGTCTCTTTATTTTCTTTCTTTCTTTTTTGTATACATTTTCAAATTTTACGCAAGCTAAATAAGTCCCCCATTAACATGGATGCACAATTAATTAGCAAGGATGCATATATGTGTGGCACAATCCCAAATTCTAAAAGAACCTCAAACCGCTTAAATGTGTCACTGTCAGAGTTCCAAAATTGGCTTTTTACTTAAAGAATTAATAGAAAAGGTAATGATTCATTTAAAAATATATAGAAAAACTAACAAATTAATTGATAGTAGAAAATTAAAGGGGAAAAACTAATGAATTTATAAGTAAATAATAAATTGCAACCATTTTTTCAAAAAAATAAATTGCAACCATCAAATTTATTAGCCAAATAACACATATACAAATGCATATTTCAATTACCACTACATTTGCTTTAATCAAATTTCTATTGAAATTAAACTTGTTTGAATTTTCAACTGCTACGCCAAGCTTAGGACCCTCCATATTAATTTGTACCAAGTAATGAAGACACCCCATTCTTGCAATCGTTTTCGACTGGAAAAAGAAAGAGGAAAAAACAATTAATTCATTAATTTAAACTATTCCAACTCCAACTCCAATCCTAGCTAGAAATAGGAAAATTTATAAACCATGTACACGTATTAGTATTAGTAGTACTATTTCTCTTTTATTTTGCTAACTTGTACACGTATCTCTTCAAATATATAGTCTCCTAACTTGTACACGTATCTCTTGATTAAGGTAAGCTGAATTCCTAGCTAGCAACAGTTATTAAGCCACCGCTTACCCATTTTGTCACATCTCAAAAACTACCTTATCTTAATTAAAACCCTATGTATCTTTATTCAACTGTTTTGAAATATCTCTGGTCACAGTTGATCTCCAACTATTTTTGGTGGTTTCTCTTCCTCATAGCATTTAGCTACGTTCTTATATTCAATGCAACCACCCTCTCTTTCACATGAGTATACCAGAAATTACCAGCTTAAGGGTCCTAATGAACGTAGCACGTACAAGGGAGAAATCCCCAGGAAGATTGGCTGAATGGTTAATTAAATTAGAGGATTGAACTTGATTTGAGTTACAAGGGTTACAACAATATAAAGGAGTGAAAATCCCAGTAGAAATTGGAGTGTTAAAGACTATAATATATATAGGAAAATGTTAACAAGCACCGCATAAGTGCTTGTTAAGATTGTACAAAAGTGAGTCTCATTTAATAAAAAAATTAAATCAATAAATGAAAATGACATAAAACTAATCCTTTTGGTTATTTCAATATTTTTTCTCTCTGCAAAGTTAACACAACTCATATATATATTGACCAAAGTTGGAATGGCATTGAAGTCGAACATCACTGTCACGTTGTTCCTTGAGCTCACTGATCTTGTTGAATCCAAATGTCAATGTGTTAAGTTAAGTTTGTACTACAAAAGCCTGCACTAGGTCCAATCCAAATCCGATACAACCTTGGTTCAATGACTCTTTAATCTAACAGGTGAGAAGTGTGTATCAAAGGACACGGAGCGAGTTGAGTAAGAAGATGGGATGCGGTGAAAGAAGCAAAGGATAAAATTAAGGACAAAAATACATATAAATAAAAAAATATTGTAAAAATATATGTTATGTTATTTAAGTAATGAAAACTGTTAAGCAACCAAATAGCCTTAGATATTTATCGAACTGCATATGTTAAACAGTTTTCGTGCATGCAACTTCCGCGAAATCCCCAAAGAAAAGCTAAATGATACTATTTCGTACGGTGCCGTTTTGTGGGGCCCATCATAAGGTAACAAAGACTGTACCTATCTCCGTTGAGAGAAAAGAATTAAAGAAAAGAACAAATACTATGCTGCTAAGCTATCATACCATATGAAGCCAAATTGACTGCAATAAATAGATGGTCCCCATTATAGCAAATCAAGTTGTGACCCTGGGCCCCGAGCTTTCTAGTGGCAAGAGAATTTATATTGGACAAAATTTATATATAGTATTTTAAGTGTGGTTCTTTAGGGTTTTCTTTTAAGATTTTGATATGTGGCCACTTAATTAAAAAAAATACTCTTTCATTTCATGAGATAAAAGCCACATGACAAAATCTAAAAAGAGGAACCTAAAAAATAGAACCTAAATACTATTCCTAATTCTTACCCATTTATATTCTATTTTGATTTCACATGAGGACGGGAAGTCATAAATTCAAAAAAAAAATACATAGTTTAAACACTATTAGTATTCATTTTTTGGATAGCTTATTTTATTTGGGAAATGAAATACATGTTTTGATGACTTAACAAGTGGTGTATGTCTATAAGAGCTAACTTTTGGATACACAATATTGGCTTTTAAACGCACGCAAACACTTTTCTTATCCGGATGTGAGATAAATATCTTTTTTTTTTTATGGTCTATTTTAGAGGAGAAATGAAGAAATGAAAGATGTGTTTTGAAAACTTACAAGTAATGTATAAATTTTATAAAATTATTACTTAAAATATTTAGGTATGATATCTACTATTTGTAAGTGTCTAAATTTTTATCTTTTTTTAAATAAAAATTAATAAATAAAATTCTTAAATTAAAACATTTGAAATAAATGATTATGATCATAGTGAGTAACATAATCAAGATGTAACATAGAAGAATATTATATAGATTTACCTTGGATGTGTAAGTTAAAATATAAATAGTGAAAGTAAATTTTGTTTAAAAGATTGTTAATGGCTAATTGGTGACTATGCACATTCCATTTAATTGAGCTCTCTTGTTAAATCAATTATATGACCAAGTCTAGTCATTTATTTCATGGGCATTTCAAATCAGAATGAAGTGCAAGCTAACTCTTTAATTATATGCGCATTTTAAATTAAGGTAAAATCAATAGGATCCATTTGTTAATGGATTTTGACATTTTGTAATTGGTGATCATGGATGAGTTACTAGTACTTTTCTTAATTGAATAGGTTTTTTTGATGTGCAAGTTAAATTATTACTAAAAATAGAAGTTAGATTTTGTTTAAGAAGTGTCAAAAATTAGCTATTGACAACATACAATTTGTATTTAATTGACTTGCATTTTGTTTCAAACTGGAATAAGACCAAGTTTAGTCTCTCTTTTTTTTTTTTCTTTCTTTCTTTCTTGTATACATTTTCAAATTTTACACAAGCTAAATAACACGTAAATTTGTAAAACCAAATACCCATAAATATTTATCGAAGTGCACAGGTTAGACAGTTTTCGCGCATGCAACTTCCACGAAATCCCCAAAGAAAGGCTAAATGATACTATTTCGTACGGTACCATTCTGTGGGGCCCATCATAAGGTATCAAAGACCGTACTTATCTCCGTTGAGAGAAAAGAATTAAAGAAAGAGATAAAATAAAATATAAAAGAAAAGAACAAATACTATGCTGCTAAGCTATCATACCATATGAAGCCAAATTGATTGTGATAAATAGATGGTCCCCATTATAGCAAATCAAGTTGTGACCTTGGGCCTCAAGCTTTCTAGTGGCAAGAGAATTTATATTGGACAAAATTTATGTATAGTATTTTAAGTGGTTTTTTTTTTTTTTTTTTTTAAGATTTTGACATATGGCCACTTAATTAAAAAAAAAATACTCTTTCATCTCATGACATAAAAGCCACATGACAAAATCTAAAAAGGAGAACCTAAAAAATTGCACTTAAATACTATACCTAAGTCTTACCCATTTATATTCTATTTTGATTTCACTTGAGGATGGGAAGTCATAAATTCAAAAAACATATATAGTTTAAACACTATTAGTATTCATTTTTTTGATAGCTTATTTTATTTGAGAAATGAAATCCATGTTTTGATGACTTAACGACTTAACAAGTGGTGTATATCCATAAGAGCTAATTTTTGGAAACACAACATTGGCTTTTAAACACACACAAACACTTTTCTTATCCAAATGTGAGATAAATATCTTCTTTTTTTATGGTTTATTTCAGAGGAGAAATGAAGAAAGGAAAGATGTGTTTTGAAAACTTACAAGTAATGTATAAATTTAATTTATAACAGTATTACTTAAAATTTTTAGTTATGATATCTACTATTTGTAAGTGGTTAAATTTTTATCTTTTTACAAATATATATATATATATATATATATTAATAATTAAAATTCTTAAATTAAAACATTTGAAATAAATGATTATGATCATAGTGACTAACATAATCAATATGTAACATAGAATAATATTATATAGATTTACCTTGGATGTGTAAGTTAAAATATAAATAGTGAAAGTATATTTTGTTTAAAAGATTGTTAATGGCTAATTGGTGACAATTCACATTCCATTTAATTGAGCTCTCTTGTTAAATCAAAATATGACCAAGTGGACATTTCAAATCAGAATGAAGTGCAAGCTAAATCTTTAATTATATGTTCATTTTACATTAAGGTAAAATCAATAGGATCCATTTGTTAATGGATTTTGACATTTTGTAATTGGTGATCATGGATGAGTTGCTAGTACTTTTCTTAATTGAATAGGTTTTTTCGATGGGCAAGTTAAATTATTACTAAAAATAGAAGTTAGATTTTGTTTAAGTGTCAAAAACTAGCTGTTGACAACATACAATTCATATTTAATTAACTTGCATTTTGTTTCAAACTGGAATAAGATCAAATTTAGTCTCTTTTTTTTTTTTTTCTTTCTTTTTTGTATACATTTTCAAATTTTACGCAAGCTAAATAAGTCCTCCATTAACAAGGATGCACAATTAATTAGATTCCTTTTGTTAATGGATTGACATCTACTTTTTGAATAAATAAATGGATTGATATCTTGTGATTAGTTTGGAGCTTAAGTCTCACATCACTTGTAGCCAAAAAAAAAAAAAAAAGGGACATCTACTGATTAATGAATGAGGATGAGTCGTAACCACTGTTAGTAATTGTCTTTATTCAATGGTTGTTAGGATGCACTTCATATTATATGTTTTTTTTTTCGGAATCAAAGGATTTGGTACTGATTTGTACCCAACTTGGCATCATCTAATAACTTATTCATGAAAAAAGAATGCCAATCAATCTTCCTATTAGTCAAGAATATTGTGTTTCAATATTATTACCTTCACAATTTCGATTAAATCACCCTCTTTTACTTGTGGTAAGCCAAAAACCAATCTTCTTTTACTTGTGGAAAGCAAAAAATATAAAATTAAAAAAAAAAAAAAAAAAAAAAAAGAAAAGACCGTGATGTACTTCTTCAAAAGTAGATTTTCAATTGACTCACATGGCAATGGCATGGAATGGTTTTTTTTTTTTTTCTTAATTTTGAATTGTGGGTGAGAAAGCCCAGCGCCGTATGTTGGGCCTGAGGCCCAGTTCAAATACGACTATCTGTCCGAAGAAGTTAAAAGTATCAATGCTTTGCCATCCTGGTGAGAGTGCAACCCATAAGGGACAAACGCTCCGTCTGAAGACATCCTGGTCGGGCCGAAGGGGCCATATCCAACGGATCTGCCCAGAACGTGATCGAGTAGATATGCTGAAGATTTCCCAACAAGGACTAAGCTCTGGGCATGTCTAGCTGCGTGGCTATCGTAAAATATCTTACCCATAAAGCTGCCACCGCCACATTTAATGCACTGCAGCAACTTTCCTGGCTGCATTTATGTGGAGAAGACACCTGAACAGTGTATCTACAACCACCACCACTCACTGCAGGTTAAAGCAAACGGCTGATGTGACTAGTACTCAAGTGGGCGCCTAGATGGAGGACAAGTGTGCGGTGAAGATGGGAGAAGGGTGTATATATAAGAGAAGAAGGCCTCACAGAGGAAGGAGAGGAAAAAATTGTATTCATTAAGCTTTTAAATACTAAGCCTCTTCGGACCAAAGTCTTTCTATTAAACGTTAGTTCCAATCTTCTTTTTCCTTTTTTCTTTGACATGGGTATCACTTATATGAACCGTTGCTAAATCCACCTCCAACCCAGTTGTTTAACCCATTCTCTACAAATTTATTGTTGGGCATTTGTTGGGCTCATAATACACGGAGTCGGTACCTGGCCCAACAAATTTGGACCCTACAATTGGCGCCGTCTGTGGGAAACAGCTTGAGCAAAGGTGGAAGCAACACCTCAAAAGATGGCTGAACCAAGGCAACGACCAGCTGAGTCCAGGTCGTCTAAGCACACCGATCCTTTTCTTCATCTGGAACGGAGGCAGGATCGTGAGGGAAGTGTACACACCGCACGTGACGATCAAAACCAGTCACATGGAGAGAGCCACACGTCTCATGCAGAGAAGAACAAAGACATGCAGAAGGAAATAGACAGGCTTAAAAAGGAGTTGCGCCATGCGAAGAGGAAGCGCAGTCCCTCGGATTCTGATGAGGATTTTGAGGACGAACAGGATGTTAGCTACAAACAGAAACATCGAACGCCGGTCAGCGAATCCTTTACCTATGAGGAAATGCGTCATGACGAGAGGAACCTTCAGAATCCCTTACCGAGGGGCGCAGGGAACGATGCTATGAGCAAAGCTCTGGATTAGATCTCCAGGTCTCCTTTTACACGTAATATCGAGGGTGCCAGACTTCCCAGGCGTTTCCACTAACCTACATTCACCATCTACAATGGCCGGACTAACCCAGTGGAACACGTAAGTCATTTTAACCAGCAGATGGCAGTTCACTCCAGGGACGAAGCCCTGATGTGCAAAGTTTTCCCCTCTAGTTTGGGACCAATAGCCATGAGATGGTTCGATAGTCTGAAAGCAAACACTATTAGCTCTTTCCAAAAGCTAACCCAAGCTTTTGGGTCTCGTTTCGTCACTTGCCGAAGGGTTCCTCAGTCCGTGGCTTCGCTGTTGTCCGTCAGCATGAAAGGGAACGAGACTCTGAAGTCGTATTCGGATAGATTTTGGGAAACGTACAATGAGGTAGAGGAAGATTGTGAATCGATGGCTATCAGCTCTTTTAAACTGGACCTCCCCACTGAACATCCCTTGAGAACGTCTTTGACGTGCAAGCCTGCCACCAATATACGCCAGTTGATGGACAGGATTGATAAGTACAAAAGAGTTGAGGAAGATCAGCAGCAGAGTAAGGGAAAGGAGAAGGTTATCCCTCAGGATGGGAGGGATTTCGGGTCGGACAGGCAGAATCACAACAGGCCGAGGAAGAACTGGGCCGGACAAAGCACAGCGAACTTCCAAGCGGTCAATGCAGTTTTTTCGCGAGCCAGTACACCAAGTCCTGGATAAGATAAAAAATGAACCATTCTTCAAGAGGCCGAACAAGATGGTAGGAAACCCTGAAAGGCGCAACCACAATCTTTACAGTCAGTATCACCTGGACCATGGGCATACTACTGAGGATTGCAGAAGCCTGTGGGATCATTTGGATCAGCTGGTCAGCGAAGGCAGGTTAAAGCACCTCCTGCACCACTCATACAGTCAGGAAAATCAAACGAGGACGGGGCCCAGGAGGGGTGATTTTGTAAAACCTCCCTTGGGAACAATCAATGTTATTTTTGCTGCACCAGGGAGGACGGGGTCCTGCCCATCCAGGGTATTATCAGTTGCTTGGGTGCCCTCGGATAAGGTTAACAGAGAGCCGAAGAGGCCTAAGACAGACGTCCCAGTTTTGGGCTTTTCGGAAGAGGACAAAATAGGAACTGTACAGCCGCATGACGATGCCCTGGTAGTCACTCTAAGAATAGGCAGGTACGACGTGAGAAGGGTGATGGTAGATCAGGGCAGCGCTGCAGAGATAATGTACCCAGACCTATACAAGGGGCTGAACTTGTCCTCCAAAGACTTGACTCCGTACAGTTCCCCTTTAGTCAGTTTTGATGGTAAAGTGATCACCCCGAGGGGGCAGATCAGACTGCCCGTGCGAACCGGTACTGAGACTGTGGAGGTAGATTTCATAGTGGTGGATGCCTACTCACCCTACACTGCTATAGTAGGCAGACCTTGGCTTCATACCCATGGGGCTGTATCCTCCACACTGCACCAGAAGATTAAATATCCGTCCGAAGGGATTATCAAGGAGATCCGAGGGGATCAGGCCATGTCCAGGCAATGTCTAGTGGCAGCCATTCAACACGAGCAGCATGCTGAGCCAAACTGTAATAAGGAAAGTTTATAGCAATTAAAACCCTCTGCGCTGGACACCGAAGCCTCAGCCGAAGAAGCAGAGTGCGAAAGCTTGACAAGGATAGTTGTTGATGACGATCCAGAGAAGTTTTTTCAGGTCGGTTCCATGCTGCCTCCTCAGAAGCAGGGAGAGTTGATAGAATTCCTCAGGGCGAACGTTGATGTATTTGCATGGGACCCTGCGGAAGCCCCGGGGGTAAGCCCAGATTTCATTTGCCACCATCTAAACGTAGATCCCACCATAATCCCCAAGAAGCAACCGCTACGGCGTCCATCGAAAGAGCATGCAGATGCAGTCAGGGAGGAAGTAACGAGGCTCAAGCAGGCGGGGGCCATTAAGGAAATTTTTTACCCCGAATGGCTGGCTAATACGGTGGTGGTAAAGAAGAAAAGTGGGAAATGGCGGGTGTGCGTGGATTTCACTGATCTCAATAGAGCTTGTCCGAAGGACCCGTTTCCCATGCCGAAGATAGATCAACTAGTTGACGCTACTGTTGGGCATCCTAGGATGAGTTTTTTAGACGCATTTCAAGGTTATCATCAAATACCACTGGCTCTCGCCAATCAGAACAAAACGGCTTTCGTAACTCCTGTAGGGAATTACCACTACAAGGTAATGCCGTTCAGCTTGAAAAATGCCGGGGCTACCTACCAGAGAATGATGACCAGAATGTTTGAGCCACAGCTGGGCAAAAACATGGAAGTTTATATTGATGACATGGTGGTTAAAAGCAAGATTATTGTCGAGCACATTGGGGACCTTAGGGATATCTTCGAAATTCTGAGAGGACACAGATTGCGCTTGAATGCCTCCAAGTGTTCGTTCGGAGTTGGCTCAGGCAAGTTCCTGGGGTATATGGTCACTCACAGGGGAATCGAGGTTAACCTCGATCAGATAAGGGCCATCAACAACTTGCGAGCTCCCCGAAATCCCAAGGAAATTCAAAAGCTGACTGGGATGACCGCTGCCCTTAATAGGTTCATTTCCAGATCAGCAGACAGGTGTAGGCCTTTCTTCTCCTTAATCAATAAGTTGAAGGATTTTGAATGGACAGAAGAATGTGCTGTTGCTTTCCAGCAACTTAAGGACTACCTGGCTAGACCTCCCATTATGTCCAGTCCCCAGCCAGACGAAGTCTTGTTTGCCTACATTGCCGTGGCCCCTAATGCTGTAAGCTTGATGCTGATCCGAACAGACTGTGGTGTGCAAAAACCAGTTTATTATGTGAGCAAGTCGCTGCAAGAAGCTGAAATTCACTATTTGCCACTAGAGAAGGCCATTCTGGCTGTCGTGCTGGGTACTAAGAAGCTGCCCCACTATTTTCAGGCTCACACCGTCATAGTCCTTACCCAGCTCCCACTTAAAGCCATACTCCGAAGCGCCGACTACACAGGAAGAATTGCCAAATGGGGGACGATGCTAGGGGCTTTTGACATCAAGTACATGCCTCGCACTTCAGTGAAGGGCCAGGTCCTTGCGGACCTAGTCGCCGAGTTCACAGAGCCCCATTTAGAGGAAGTAACACAAACCCTAGGCAGGGAAGGAAGGCAAGTCAGCATGATTTCGTCACAAAGCACCTCGCACTGGGAAGTGTACGTGGACGGCGCATCGAATCAGAGGGGCTCGGGAGTAGGGCTAGTGCTGATATCCCCTGAGAAAATTATCATTGAAAAAGCCTTAAGGCTAGGCTTCCCAGCAACGAATAATGAGGCAGAATATGAGTCTCTGCTGATGAGGATGAAGATGGTACGAAAGATGGGAGGAAAGTTCGTTGAGATATCCTCAGACTCAAAGTTGATCGTCGGCCAAGTACTGGGAGAGTTTGAAGCGAAAGACGAGAGAATGCAGGGATATCTGAATCTGGTCAAGTCCCTACAGTCGGAGTTTGAATGTTTTACCCTACGGCACATCCCTAGAAGTGGCAACACGCATACCGATTCGTTGACTACACTCGCCACCTCTTCGGCGCAGAAATTACCAAGGGTTATCCTGATTTAGGACGTACAGAGGCCCACGGAGTTAAGAAAAAAGGCACTCCAAGTTCACTGCGTTGGAACCAACCCGTGCTGGATGGACCCCATCATCAAGTTCTTGAGGGATGACGTGTTGCCTGAAGAAAGGGTAGAAGCGGACAAAGTACGGAGGAAAGCTACAAGGTTCTGGCTGTCCGAAGACCGTAAACTGTACAAACGATCCTATTCAGGCCCATATTTGTTATGCATGCCCCCCGAAGCGGCTGAATCAATGTTAGAAGAATTGCATGAAGGAATCTGTGGAAGCCATACTGGAGGGAGATCTTTAGCTCATCGAGCTATCACTCAGGGTTATTGGTGGCCAAACATGCAGAGGGAGGCTCATGAGTACGTGAAAAAGTGCGACCAGTGCCAGCGGTTTGCCCCAAATATACATCGGCCGAGAGGCACCCTTAACCCACTATCCAGCCCGTGGCCTTTCGCTCAATGGGGACTGGATATCGTAGGCCCATTTCCTAAAGCAGCAGGAAACAAGAAGTTCCTCCTGGTCAGAACAGACTACTTCACCAAATGGGTCGAAGCCGAACCCTTAGCGAATATCAGGGATGTAGATGTGAAGAAGTTCATTTGGAAAAATATCGTCACTCGATTCGGGGTCCCCCATACCTTGATCTCAGACAATGGACTTCAGTTTGATAGCAAAGCTTTTAGAAGTTATTGTAGTGAACTGGGGATTACAAACAGATATTCCACCCCTGCTTACCCTCAGGGGAACGGGCAGGCCGAAGCTGCCAATAAAGTCATAGTTAACGGACTAAAGAAGAGGTTGGATGATACGAAAAGTAAGTGGGTAGAAGAATTGCCCCACGTATTGTGGACGTACAGAACCACACCTCGCAGGTCTACTGGAGAGACCCCCTTTTCGATGACCTATGGGGCTGAAGCGGTGATACCTCTGGAAACCGGATTCCCAACGTACAGGACAAGCTCCTTTAAGCCCGCCAGCAACGACGAACTGCTAAAGAAGAATTTGGATCTGATTGGGGAATGAAGGGAAAACGCAATGGTCCGACTGGCGCATTACCAGCAAAAACTGAAGCAGGGCTATGATGCCAATGTAAGGCTGAGACCCCTGGAGCCTGGCGACCTTGTCCTGAGGAAAGTAGTAGGTAATGCGAAGAATCCAGTCCGGGGAAAGCTGGGACCGAACTGGGAAGGACCATATCGCGTCACTTCAAGGGCTGGCATTGGAGCATACTTCCTAGAGGACTTGGATAATCATGTAGTGCCCCGACCATGGAATGTAAACAACCTCAAAAGGTACTACTATTAAAAGGATTCTTCTTTCAGCCATGATTGCATTTTTGTTATTCTAGTTTTTCTCAAGTGTTTAAACTTAAATCCAATCATGCCTGTAGTCCTCGGACCAGATGATTTGGGTTAGTTAACACTCCCTTACGATTTCTCAAGTGTTTAAACTTAAATCCAATCATGCCTGTAGTCCTCGGACCAGATGATTTGGGTTAGTTAACACTCCCTTACGATTTCTCAAGTGTTTAAACTTAAATCCAATCACGCCTGTAGTCCTCGGACCAGATGATTTGGGTTAGTTAACACTCCCTTACGATTTCTCAAGTGTTTAAACTTAAATCCAATCATGCCTGTAGTCCTCGGACCAGATGATTTGGGTTAGTTAACACTCCCTTACGATTTCTCAAGTGTTTAAACTTAAATCCAATCATGCCTGTAGTCCTCGGACCAGATGATTTGGGTTAGTTAACACTCCCTTACGATTTCTCAAGTGTTTAAACTTAAATCCAATCACGCCTGTAGTCCTCGGACCAGATGATTTGGGTTAGTTAACACTCCCTTACGATTTCTCAAGAGTTTAAACTTAAATCCAATCATGCCTGTAGTCCTCGGACCAGATGATTTGGGTTAGTTAACACTCCCTTACGATTTCTCAAGTATTTAAACTTAAATCCAATCATGCCTGTAGTCCTCGGACCAGATGATTTGGGTTAGTTAACACTCCCTTACGATTTCTCAATTGTTTAAACTTAAATCCAATCATGCCTGTAGTCCTCGGACTAGATGGTTTGGGTTAGTTAACACTCCTTTACGATTTCTCACAAGTGGTTAAACTTAAACGATTCTTACAGGTGTTGACACCCGTCCACATTATTAGCTGTTTGGCGGAATATGTAGACTTTAGCAATAATTACGTCAAACATTATTATCATAAGGCCTTGTTTAGCCATGTTCAAAAGATTACCGTGTTTTTGGTTGATTCTTAGTTATTAAACTATCATTGTTAGCCGTAATGACAGAGTAACATATTCCATAAAAGCAACAAAGAACGGAAATAAACTATTTCATTGCAAAGGCAATTTCATTACAAAATGGATGATACAAGGTCCTAACTATTACACAACCCTAAACATCCTAAGCCTTGTCTTGAGGCATCGGATCCGTTTTTGGTGGACCGCCTGCATCTCCAGTCTGAAGGGGTGCTGGATCTGCCTCAGTTTGGACTGGGAGACTCTGACCGGCCGAGGGAGCTTCCGAGGCATCTGGCAGGTCACTTATATCAGGATGATAATAGATGCTCTCGGGTTGCCTTAGGGCAGACTCTGCGGGGACTCCAGCCGCATCAAGGCATTTGCCCCAAGTAATTTCGCAGTAATCTCTGCACACTTTGGCAAGCTCCTCGGTCAGCCTAGATTGGGTCTCTTGCACCCCCAGCATGTAGGCAGCCTGTTTCTCGGCCTCAACTGCTTCCTTAGCCAACTGAGCGTCCTCCTTGGCTAATTTAGCAGCATCCCTGGCTTTGTCTAGCTCAGCCCGCAGCTCTTTCACCACCGCCCTCTCTGTTTCCAGATTGATCTCAGTAGTGTATAGCTGCTGTCGCTGATCCTCGGCCTGCTTCTCAGCAGTCTTCAGGCCTGCCTCCACATTTTTTCTCGCCTTCACCTCCTCTTTCAGCTGCTCGGAGTAGCGGGCGCACTCATCTCTCGCTTTGCCCAATGCCTTCTCGACATCCTCCCTGGACCGAGCCTCGGCTTGCACTTCAATATCTTTCTTTTTGTTCCATTCTTCAGCCACGTAAATCTGTTGGGCAATCTGCATGACAACAAATAAATTTGACGTAAAGTTGTGAACGCCCATAAAGGCTACAAAAGGGCTACAAAAGAACACTTATCTCACCATGCCCAAATCTCTCTTGAGGGACAGAAATAACTCCTGCTCGCTGAAGCGCCGATAGGACTCCATGTCCTTCGGAAGGAGGAGAGGCCTCTCCAGCGCTTCAGCTATGTACCCAGCCTTCCCTCTAGCGTAATTTCAGAGAAAGGCGTCATAAGGGATGGCCGCGCCATCCAGCGTCAGCTTAGGAGACCACGCCTGAGTCCCTCGCAGCACGTCTGCGGCCACGTTCTCTTCCCTACTCTCGGTAGAAGAAGCCCTTTTACCTCTCGCATCGTGGGTCTTCTTCTGCTGCTTGGGGCCTTTCAGAGGGACCACTTCCCCTTCCTCGATGTCAATCACGTCTGTCACCACCCTTTTCTTTTTCAAATCAGGCATCGCTTTTAGGCCTGGATCTTTCGGGGCTGGAGGAAGGGGAGGGGGTGGTGGAAGATTGACCGTGGGCTGGGATGTACCAGTACCCTTGGTCGCACCCCTCTGCCTCCTGCTCTTCATCAATTGGTCCAAACTCTGCATATCTTCTTCAGAGTCGTCTGGCACGGCTAAGTTTAAAAGCGGAGCAGCTGAATGTCTGTCAAATGCCTTGTCGGCAGACAAAATTTGAACTTCGTCTGACTCTTCCTCTTCAAACTTGAACTGGTCGATTTGTTCGTCAAGCGAAAGGGTCGATGAGGCTACTCTCTCTCTCTCTGCTTCCGGCCGAAGAGGGACCTGCTGAACAGGTTGAACAAGCAGGGGTATGCCCTGAGGATTGGGGTGTGGCACTGGGGCAAGGTCGAAGGGAGCTAGAAAATGCTTCCGACCAACGTCAATCCGGTGGATGCGGCGGTCTCCGAGCGTGATGGCGTTGCAGACCGGCTGAAAATCCTTTGAAAGCAGTTTGTAGCCGATGACGAGGTGAGCGACCCTGAGCTGTCCGTCCTCGCTAGCGAAGATCTCTGATCGAAGAAGGTAGTTAAGGGCCGCTGTGTTCGTAAGGCTAAGCCGAGGAGCAACGTTATTCCTATCTGAAAGCATTGCAACAAAACCGTCAGAAAAGCTTGAAACTTGACAGAAGTGGGCCGAATAACTAAAAAAGACAACCCTAAACCTATTGTTAGAAAATCTAAACGGGGTACATCCCACCTGGCTCTCCTGGCTGGGTTGGGCAATGAATTCCGTCATGCCAAGCGCCCGAGACGATCACATAATCGTCTTTCATCCCTTTATTGGACTTAGGGAGACAGGAGATGAGCCTGACGATATCGGATCGGGACCTCAGATAGTATCCCGCTCCCTCTTTAGTACGGCACTCGTACATGTGCACCACGTCGTGCCAGGTAAGTCCCAATCCTAAATAGAGATTTAGGTCCTCAATCGCTCCTAAGATCCTAAATGTATTAGGTGCGCATTGTTCGGGGCTAAGCCTATGGCCGGTAAGGTAACTCCTGGTGATTGGTCCCATGGGGATGGTCATCCCTCCCTCCAGGAAAGCGATGATGGGGATTATGACCTCACCCACCCGTCGTTCTGTTAGTAACCCCTCTGTAGAGCAATACCTCAGCCCACATCCTGAGGAATGCGATACGCTGCCCTAAACTTCTCTATTTGGGAAGGACTATCCACTAAGTATTCAAATCTACCCATTTTTTAGCAGGTTAGAGGAAGAAGTGCGAAACTGTGACTGGAAAAACCCAACAGTGGCCGAAAGGACAATCCGAAAAGAGTGTGAGAACCTTGAACAATGTACTTACGCGGAATTGAATGGAGGAACAATCCTGACGCTCGCAGAGAGATTGCAGTGTGATCTGAGGTTAGTTGTGGCTGATTGCAGAAGGAGCGTTGTGAGTGCAAAGGTCTGAGTTCGCTGAGTCTGAAATTTGCAAAATGAGGGGGAAATGACCCCTCTCTTGGGCATTTATATAGGAGCCAGCAAACCGGTGGGATTTATCCCGCCCAAAACTCGAGGAAAATCACGACCGTTGATTACAAACTCACCGTTGGATCCCATTGACAAGACGCCGCCTGGAGCAATTAATATTGCTTGAGAAACGGCGCGACGGCAGCGGCAATAAAGAAGGCGCCTAAATTCATGTGCACACACGTGTGGGGTCAAAATTCAGTGCCCTCATTTGTCAAAAGGTCAAAATCCCACTTTTTCTCTTCGGATGCGAGGTAAAAAGTGGAATTTTGAGGGGCTATTGTGGGTGAGAAAGCCCAGCGCCGTATGTTGGGCCTGAGGCCCAGTTCAAATACGACTATCTGTCCGAAGAAGTTAAAAGTATCAATGCTTTGCCATCCTGGTGAGAGTGCAACCCATAAGGGACAAACGCTCCGTCCGAAGACATCCTGGTCGGGCCGAAGGGGCCATATCCAACGGATCTGCCCAGAACGTGATCGAGTAGATATGCTGAAAATTTCCCAACAAGGACTGAGCTCTGGGCATGTCTAGCTGCGTGGCTATCATGAAATATCTTACCTATAAAACTGCCACCGCCACATTTAATGCACTGCAGCAACTTTCCTGGCCGCATTTATGTGGAGAAGACACCTGAACAGTGTATCTACAACCACCACCACTCACTGCAGGTTAAAACAAACGGCTGATGTGACTAGTACTCAAGTGGGCGCTTAGATGGAGGACAAATGTGCGGTGAAGATGGGAGAAGGGTGTATGTATAAGAGAAGAAGGCCTCACAGAGGAGGGAGAGGAAAAAATTGTATTCATTAAGCTTTTAAATACTAAGCCTCTTCGGACCAAAGTCTTTCTATTAAACGTTAGTTCCAATCTTCTTTTTCCTTTTTTCTTTGACATGGGTATCACTTGTATGAACCGTGTAAAGTTGTAATTTACAACTGTGTATTTGTTGGCTTTTATTCCGTGCCAAATTTGATTGTAATTTTGATCAATCGTTTAAAAAACCCTGTATTTGTTGTGGGACTTGATGTAAGGGGTGTGTGAGAGAAAGAGTGTTGAAGACTCAAGCATTTGAAGAAGTGAAGATTTTCGCGGGTATCTCGCGGGTACATCGCGACCAAGCTTCCCGCGAAGTGAAACATGTGCCAGGCACATGCTGGAATGCGAAGAGTCATGCCAGGTGGAGACAACTGTGTCTCGCGAGTATCTCGCGGGTAAGGCCTTCCCGCGAGACACCCGCGAGACTAGCTGTTCTGCCAGCCTGTACTTTTTGAGTCACACCTTTTGCACCCCTCCTATATATATCATCATTACCCACATTTGTTGAGGTATGCTTCAGAGAGAAAACCCTAGCCAAACACATTGGTAATTAGAGATTGTCTTCCCCACCTTCTCTAAACAATTTGCTTGTGGTATCTCCTCAACCCTTCCCTCTCCATTTTCAATATCTTTGAGAGGTTGATAGCCCAAACACTTGAGACACCTTTGAGAGTGCTGAGTGACGTTTTTGGTGCTGCTGGGAAGCATTGGAAGAAGCCTTTAATGGCAGATGCAACATGGAGCTTGTTGCGGGATCCGGATAACTAGGACAAGACACGGTTCCGAGAAGCCTTGTTGGAGTAGGAGCTTGGAGGGCTTAGGTACATCGGGTAGACTAGGCTTGGAGGGTCTTTTGCTAATCCATGTATCCCAACTGATTGTCTAGTGGATCGATTTCCGCTTGGAGGGCGGCGGAGAGGTTTTTCGCCGAGTTCTTCGGTTTCCTCTTCGATAACACGTCTCGGTGTTATTTGTTTTTGCATCCTTCTTCCCTACTCTTGTTCATTTCATTTTTACTGCTGAGTTGCTTTAAATTATGGATTAGAGTAGTTGTTTTGTTTGTACGCTTGTGTTTACACTATTCCGCACTTGTGATTAAGTTAGTGTAAAATCAACCAAGCCGTAATTTGAATTTGGGGGTCTAAACCGCTCGTGTGTTTTCAACACATTTTCGAGCTTTCAATTGGTATCAGAGCGGGTACACTTGTTTTGGTTTAAATACCTAAGTGTGATCCTTGACCCCTTGTGTTTATTTGCCATGGATTGTGCTATGTATGCCTCTTTGTATGATTTGGTTGGTGATAAATGTAACATGCCACGTGTTTGTGAAAATGCCTCTATGAGTGATAATCCTCATAATTGTGATGCTATGTTACATGAATCGTTGGGTGTTGTTGATATTCCTAACACCAAACTCTTAAAGAAAAATGCTAAGAAATTTCAAAAGAATTTAAACAAGTTATTTTGTGAAAAGGATGATTTGATTGCTAAGCTCAATGAATCCATCAAATTGGTTGAAAAATATAAGAAACTTGCTGAAAATTCTTTTGAAAAGCTGAAAGAGTTTGAATGTTTAAATATGGACTTGGATGCTAAACTTGTTTTGTCTAACAAACTTGTTAATGATCTTAAATCTGAAAATGAATCTCTTAAGATGCATGCCAAGTGTTTGATTGCTGAACTTATTGTTAAAAAGGATGAAAATATATGTTGCAATCATGTTGTGGTACCCGATTTTGTGCCTAATGTGTGCTCTGCCTCAAAGGACAAATCGGTGTACATTCCTCCACATAAAAGAAATCAAAAAGTGGAGAGAAAGGCTCTTAAGCCACAGCCTCTGTTTAGGTCTCAACCTAAGGCTTTGGATGGATCTAAATTTGTTCCAACTTGCCACCATTGTGGTGCCCTTGGTCATATAAGACCTCATTGCTCTAAGTTTCATGCTCTTAAAAGAATTAAAAGAAAAGAGAAACTTGAACTTCTTGGAAGTTGTGCTTTGCATGATAAACCGGATTTGAGTGAAAATAGCATGTTGTTAAAGAAAGTGTTTAATGCTCTTAACTCCTTGACTATGTGCATCTCCGGTTCTCATTCTCCCAACCCTCGTCTCACCTCTCTTGAGACACTCATTCCAAACAATCATTCTGTTTGGATGAGGAAGGGTTCCTATGGTTGAGTTTTTGTTCTTTTGGTCCTTGATCTAATTCTTTCGATCTTTGTAGGACCCCTCATGCATTAGATGCCATATCTTCATGCATTTGTGCATCTTGCATTTATTTGTATGCATTGCTTTTGTTTTGATCTTACTTTTATGTCTTTGTTTTGTGTGTGTAAAAATCCAAAACTACATAAAAAGTGAAAAATTCAAAAAGTTTAATCGTATATGTTTGAGCACATATCTTATGTGAGTTTGGCCTGGTACCTTCGTACTAATGGCGTAGTGCATTTACGAGCTTAGCTTGTTTTGTATGCACCTATTTCTATGTGGAAAAAATCTTGAAAACTATGTGTGACTGTTGTAAATAGATCTTCAAGCTTGTCATGAATGATTGGTCAATAGTCTTGTTGGTCTTGATACTTGCATAGACTTGTGTCTATATCTCTTCCCACTTTATTTTTATGTTTTCGTAAAAAGAGCTCACTAAATGTAAATCTCAAAATGAAAAGAGATATTGAGCTGCAAAAGCCTGTCGCACATACTAGTATTTGACTAGGAAAAAGGGAAAGCGACTCTTTTAATGTAAATTTAATGGTGCTCAAAAAGCCAAAGGCTAATCATCAATGTTGAAATATTATAAATTTCAAGCACCTATCTCAAAATGAGATGTTTTGTCCATACAAAATAAAATGGACCAATTGTTATGCTTTATGTAGAAGCCAAATGAAAAGCTTCTAAGTTATGTATTTAATGTGTGGGAGGTCATATATACTCATGTCTATAATGGAGATAGTCCACTTGATTTCATATCAGTTGTGTATGACTCGTTTGAATTGATCATTGAAGCTTCGCTCTGGTCTAAGGACTATTCCACACTTGATTCCCACACACAACACACAAGTTTAATGTTCAATGAATGCCTATTTCATTTGTGTGTTTGTACATGCTCAAATGTGAGGTGTGTGTGCTCAACCATATGTGGTTCAAACCAAAAAGATTCTTGCTCTTTTTGTTTGCTTTTGGAAGTTTTTTGTATCACCCATGTTTTTCAAAGTTTTTAAAGTGTTTTTGTGTGAAAAACATGTTTTCTGGGTGTTTTTGTGTCCTATTTCATGTATAGGCTCAACTGGGAGTTAAATGGTCCAATTTTAAAGCTTTTTTAGCTTTGGACAGAAAGTTTCGCGAGTGTCTCGCAAGTAGCTCGCGAGTAAGGCTTACCCGCGAAAATTTCGCGAGTACTTTCGCGAGTCAGCTACCCGCGAAAATTTCCAGATCAGCTTTTTAAAGGGCTTTTCGTGGGTCTTTTGTTTTAAACTTCTCCCATCTTCTCCCGAACCCCTGTTTTAAGGTTTCAACATCTAAACCCAACTAATTTCAAGTGTTTTACATTCCATAAACATCTCTAAGGTAATCTTTAACTCTTTTCATTGATTTTGTGCCTTAGATTACGTTTTTGGGGGTTTTATGTTCATAGTTGGGTGTTTCTCAAATGGGAGTTGGAAAACTTAATTCTTGTCAATCTTTTTCATTGGGATTTGTTTTAAATGATGATTTGATTTGGTTGTTGGCCCCTTGTGGCAAAAATAACATGTTTTTAGGCAAAATTTTCATATGTTCTTGCATTGTTCATCATACATGTGTAGTGTGTGCACTCTAAGTGTTTGATAAAATGCCCAAATGGCATTTTCTCGTTGTTTTGGACTCCGATGAGTTCCAAACTTTGGGGATCGTCATAATTATTCATGTTTATCATGTTTTGATCATTGGTGGTGTGTTTTGTACACTTTGCCCCTTGAGTGCCTTGCTCATGCATTAGTCATGCATCACACATGCACACTAGATGTATTTTGCTGCACACACTCTAACACTTGACATGTTTTTGCATTCACTCATGCTAGTTAAGTCTTTTTAGACCTTTTAGCACATATAACATGTTCTTGTGTCCATGTCATGCCTAGGTCTATATCATGTTCCATCATCCTTAGCATGTCATGTTCTTTATGCTTTGTAGCATTTTTTTTAATGTTTGTATTATATTTGAGCTTCATTTTCTCATTCATCTTGCACTCCTCATGCATCATCTTCATATATTCTTTTCTTTCCCTCCTTCCTCTTGATTAATTTGTCTATTCGTGACAAAAAGGGGGAGAGTATTGTCATTTTTATATGACTCATGTGCACACTTTTAGGGGGAGAAATTCTACCTTGTGCACATTCGTAGGGGGAGAAAGCCATAGGGGAGATGCATATACCAAGGGGGAGAAGACATTGTTTTGAGAAAACCTTGATTTACTTTATGCTTGTTTTCTCGTTACTTTATGATGCTTTGATATGCTTTGTTGCTCTCATTGCATCGTATTTATGTGTTGGACATGCTTTTATCCTTATGCTATTGTGTTTTATTGGTTGCATGTTCGGATGATCACTTTCTTTGCTTTATGATCATTGTTGTCATTTCCATATGACTGTTTGGTGTATGATCAAGTTGCTCACATGTTTCACATCATGTTTACTTGATCGCAATTTACTTGTTACATTATACTTGTCCGTTCATTACTTGCTTTACCTTGAGGGTCTAATGTGTTTTGTGCAAGTGTTTCAGGTTACAAGTATATATGTTCCAAGTTCATCACAGCTCCTATGATTCATGATAGGGGGAGTGATATGATAGGGAAGTACTTTATATCTTGTACCCATGTTGCTTTTGTAAGCTTTAAGGGTTTGTTGCATGCATTAGTTTGTAGGTCTTTGTGGTTTGTGCCATGCATTTGCTATACCATGCTTATGCAACCTTTGTGCATGTTTGCTTGTTGTTCTATGTTATGCATTTTACTTCAAGTACATCACTCTTGTGCCCTAGTAGGATTGTTCCTAGATGCATATACGTTCTATGCATTGGTTGAGTGATGAACACTCTTGTGCCCTAGTAGGATTGTTCCTAGATGCAAATACTTCGTGTATTTCGCATTGGTTGAGTGTTGGAGTTGCAAATGATTCTCTTCAAATGAGCTTATCATTTTGCATATCCGGATGTTCATTTCATGTGTAAATGAACATAGTAATTGCTTGGATATAGTGATTACTTGTTTGATCTTGCCATGATCTAGTGTTTCTATTAGCTTGATCTTGTTTATATTTGCTCCATATGCACTTCAAGTTTTTTCTACATGCAATGATATTAGTGTGTTGTTGTATTTCAGGAGATACTCGTTCATATGTTCAAGAACTTATCAGTATCTAGAATTAGGTGTGAGTGAGTTTTGCCTTTGTTCCCAAGCTCACGTTTAAGTCTAGAGTCTGTTTTAGGGTTTTGTCACGGAATAGCCAAAGGGGGAGATTGTAAAGTTGTAATTTACAACTGTGTATTTGTTGACTTTTATTCCGTGCCAAATTTGATTGTAATTTTGATCAATCGTTTAAAAAACCCTGTATTTGTTGTGGGACTTGATGTAAGGGGTGTGTGAGAGAAAGAGTGTTGAAGACTCAAGCATTTGAAGAAGTGAAGATTTTCGCGGGTATCTCGCGGGTACATCGCGACCAAGCTTCCCGCGAAGTGAAACATGTGCCAGGCACATGCTGGAATGCGAAGAGTCATGCCAGGTGGAGACAACTGTGTCTCGCGAGTATCTCGCGGGTAAGGCCTTCCCGCGAGACACCCGCGAGACTAGCTGTTCTGCCAGCCTGTACTTTTTGAGTCACACCTTTTGCACCCCTCCTATATATATCATCATTACCCACATTTGTTGAGGTATGCTTCAGAGAGAAAACCCTAGCCAAACACATTGGTAATTAGAGATTGTCTTCCCCACCTTCTCTAAACAATTTGCTTGTGGTATCTCCTCAACCCTTCCCTCTCCATTTTCAATATCTTTGAGAGGTTGATAGCCCAAACACTTGAGACACCTTTGAGAGTGCTGAGTGACGTTTTTGGTGCTGCTGGGAAGCATTGGAAGAAGCCTTTAATGGCAGATGCAACATGGAGCTTGTTGCGGGATCCGGATAACTAGGACAAGACACGGTTCCGAGAAGCCTTGTTGGAGTAGGAGCTTGGAGGGCTTAGGTACATCGGGTAGACTAGGCTTGGAGGGTCTTTTGCTAATCCATGTATCCCAACTGATTGTCTAGTGGATCGATTTCCGCTTGGAGGGCGGCGGAGAGGTTTTTCGCCGAGTTCTTCGGTTTCCTCTTCGATAACACGTCTCGGTGTTATTTGTGTTTGCATCCTTCTTCCCTACTCTTGTTCATTTCATTTTTACTGCTGAGTTGCTTTAAATTATGGATTAGAGTAGTTGTTTTGTTTGTACGCTTGTGTTTACACTATTCCGCACTTGTGATTAAGTTAGTGTAAAATCAACCAAGCCGTAATTTGAATTTGGGGGTCTAAACCGCTCGTGTGTTTTCAACACATTTTCGAGCTTTCAAACCGTTGCTAAATCCACCTCCAGCCCAGTTGTTTAACCCATTCTCTACAAATTTATTGTTGGGCATTTGTTGAGCTCATAATACACGGAGTCGGTACCTGGCCCAACAAATTTGGACCCTACATGAATATTATGAAAAATTCTCTATCGAATGAAGAATATAACTAAATAGTGCTAGGAGTTAGGTAATATTCTCCTCATTAATACTGAATCACACCATTTTATTTCCATCTTTACTTCTAAGTTTTAAGTATTCTTTTGTTTATATTAAATTTGAAGTAATTAAGTAGTTTAAAGATCAATTCAAATGTCTCATATATAATCATGTTTATATATATATATAAAATCTATATTTGAATAAATGTCCTAAACAACAATGTTCTATTAATTTCAATATTCAGTATATTGATGTGCATGAAATATAGATAATAACGAACTCTCATATATACATATTTGACCTTACTTTATGTTATTTTGTGACTGATTATATATTATGGTTGTGTTATAGGTAAGGGCTTTACATGCAAAGTGGGGGCTATGCCAATTGTTAAGCCAACTTGAAGAACCTAGAAAGCATGAAGAAAAAGCATAAAAAATAAAATAAAATAAAATAAGGCAAAGCAAGGAAAAGAAAGAGAAGAATAAAAGAGACAAGAAGAAAGCTGGTAGAGAAAAAGAAAGAGAAAAGAAAAAAAAAAAAAAAAAAAAGGTTAAAGAGAGGAAAATATAATAGTTTGCTTTAGTAGGAGATGTACAACGGGCTTGATTGCATGTTTGACATGGGCCACCTTATTTCTTCACCAAAACACGAACCTAGGATGGGAGTTCTTACTTTTGGGCCAACCTAGGATTTTACTAATTACTAATAAGGCTTTAGGTCAGTCACATGTGATGGATTACAAATGAGCAAATCAAAGCAATGGTAAGTAGGCTAATTCGATTTGTATTAGGAGTGGCTTCTCATATACAAACCTTTTGTCAATTTGTAAAACTGTGGAGAGAAAACAGAGGCTAGGGATGAAGGTGTAGCATGTAAAGGCGGCCACATGTGGCTTTTCTATAACTTTTCTCCATGTTTACATTATGATTATTATTCCTCTATTTTATTTGCAGTTTAAAGATTAATATTTTATTTTTGTATTTTATTTCAATTACTATGAGTAACCAAATTTTCATTCAAGTTATGAAAGCACTCTTTTTTTTTATTAAAAAAAAAAAAATTATCAGGCTGAAACATTCATTTTCAAAAGCAATTATCAAAACCAAGTCAAATTCCACTTTCAAAAGCAATAAAGGTCCAAAAAAACTCAATGAATCCATCAAAAAGCTCAAAATTCAAATGCCATGCAAGTGTTTTGAACAGAAACTCAAAATCTACAAATCTAAAACAAAACGAAACAAGATGAGAAAATTCAACCTGGACAGATCTCATATATCCATTCAATCAATCATGGGAACCATTTTAATCATATGCATGAAAAAGCAATAAAAACTCAAAAAACCCTAACTAATCAATTCTTATCGAATAAAAAAAATCCAAAATTTAAGAAAAATGGATGAAATTGAAACAAAACAAGAAATGAGGATGGACCTAGATCTAGAAATTGAACCCAAAGAACCTAATGAATGTGTTTTCAACTTAAGATTTCAATTAAAAAATGTGTGTAACAAACACTACAAAAAAAGGGGTAAAATACTATTTTTGGTCCCTAAACTTTGCCAAAAGTTTCTTTTTCATCCCTAAATTTTAAAAAGTTAAGTTTTCGTTCCTAAACTATTAAAAAGTTCATTTTTCATCCCTAAACTATTGTAATGTTCTATTTATGTTTTAAACTTTACTAAAAGTTTGTTTTTCATCTCTAAACTACTGAAAGAAGGAAGTTCTTTTTTCATCCCTATTTTTGTCTCTTAACTATTAAAAAAATTATTTACAAAGTTTAGGGATGAGAAAAGAACTTTTTAAAATTTAGGGTCGAAAAACAAATTTTTGGCGAAACTTAAGAACCAATATAATATTTTACCAAAAAAAAAAAAAAAAAAAACTATGACTTACCACCGCGTACCCTTGATACGATGGTCACTAATACTTGTGGGGTGTGGAGGGTAAAGGCCGGGTTCAAGTCTTCCGGAGGGAGCTTTACACACATATACACTTAGATTAGGCTAGAATAGAATTTCTATCTTGTATAATTTTTTTTTGTAAAGAAAGTCATGACTTAAAGTTACATTTTAATCTTGAGAATTATTTGTTTTTTCATGGAAAATGTGTTATTATTTTTATCAAGTCCATTTGCACTTAAAATTATGTTGATATTTATTTGTTTATTTATTTTTGAGAAAAAACATTTATTTGATTTAGGTATATCTCATTGAACACAGACTAATGGATGTGTATAATTTCTTGAAGTCCAAGAAAATTTCCTTTATTTGTAATCTTTATCTCATCAACGTTAATTAATTACTATGATAATGCACCTGGCAACCCATATGTCACGTGGCAATTCATGATAGATCAAAAGTCCAGTTGGCGCATATGGGTGAGATTTTTTTTTTGAGAAACAAATACACACACAAAAGGGAGAGGGAAAGGGGTTCTGACACAAAGGCACACAGCAACTCCACTCAAAAGTCATGGTAACTTTTAAGGAAGTGTGGAGTAAGTTATACTACACATAACAGACTCTCTTAAACAATGTGGAACAATTACCCATTCTTTTATGGGGTGAGATGAATACTTGTCACCGTTCTTATCAATTTTTTTTTTTTTAAATGTCACCATCTCAAGTGCTCCAAAGATTGTAACAAGGCAGGACAGTGTTCTTATTTACTACTAATTTCATTATACTAGTTCTGCACATGTGATGGATTTTTTTATGTTGAGTTTAATGTAACTTTTTAATTTGAATTTATCTATTATTAGTGAAGTTACAGAAGAATAAATTTTTAAGAAACTAAAATTTAGGATTTGAAAATAAGTAATCTGTTGCATTTAGTGTGTGTTAGTTTTTAAGAAAAAATATATCACACGTGTGTGAAATATATTCAAATAGAGAGTGCTAATTTTAAGAAAAAAAAAAGTTTATTTGGTAATTTTTTTTGAATTTTGTTAAATTACAATTTAACCTTATTTTTATTTTTTAAAAATATTGATTATCTAATTATATTAAACCTATTTTTGACATTTTACAGGCCATAACTAGGTTTCACTTCCATACAAACTCATTACCTATGCAATTCTATTCTATGTATAAACAAAGACCAACCCCTTAAAACCTTCCTCTCCCACACTCCTTAAAAATAAAAAGGCAGAGAGAGTGACACTATTCTTCATTTTCTCTATCTTCCTTAATATCACCCCCAAAAATCTCACTGCAAATTCCCCCTGTTTAACACTCAAATAAAACACCAAAAAAACTTTCCCGGTAAAAATCAATAGTTGAGGAGCAAAACCAGAAAATCAAGAGCAGAGGAACAAAAACCAAAAAATCCAGCCAACTCAAGGGTAAATCCAAAATTCCTCTACATTTCTCTTTTCTTTTTTGGTTCCTGTTTCTTAAATTACATCACAAATCAGACGTTTTGGTTAAAGAATTTCAATAGGCATGAGGCAGCTGTTTGGCACTTTGGCTAAGTGGGTCGGATCAGTCTGACCCGTAAAAAATTTGAGCCATTACCCAATTGGCCCCCATAGTTCTTAGATCCAACCCAATAAGGTTTTATCTTAATTCGAAATGTTACTTTTGATTTTTGGGTGAGTTGTGTACAGCAGAATACAACAAATAGATCATACTTTCAACTTTGTTACATAGGTGTGTGAGTTGCGTACTTTCAAGTTACCAGAAAATAATTTCTTCCTAAAATATTAATTTTCTCCTCTATTCGTCTAAAATCCTTCCATCCAAGACCAAAAGTTTCTCATCTCTGTGTTTGTTGATCATTCATTTTCCTCTCTGTGGAACACAGGAAATTAAAGGAAGAAAAGCAATGTTTACAACTAACGAAGTACTGCCTGAAGACTTAATTATACAAATTTTGCTATGGTTGCCGGTGGTGTCTTTATTACAATTCAAGTAGTGTCTGTAAATCATGGCATGCTCTCATAATGGCCAAAACTTCATCAATAAGCACCTTCTCCACAACCAGACCACCTCTAACAAGAACAGGAACGCAGGTTTCCTCCTTATCCAATGCCAAAAATCTTTCAACGATCAAGTTTTCTCCAAGCTTCAATATGAATCTTTTGAAATATTGTCAACACAAGCTGTTCCTTCACAATATTTTGGTATTCCTAACCATGTAGCTATTAACATAGTGAGCTCAATTAATGGTCTCGTTTGTCTGGATCTTAACGTTCGTGGCTTAGATATTGTTCTATGGAATTCAGCAACAAATGAAACAAAAGTTGTTCCCAAGTCCGATATATCCTACCCCCAAGGTAGAGCCTTAAGTAGAGATATTGGGTTTGGTTTCGACTTCAAAAGTAATGACTACAAGGTGGTCAAACTGTTAAAAATCTTTGACACAGATCCTGGATTGTATTTCTATGATATAAATTTTTTTTATGCAGCTGAGGTATATTGCTTAAGTACTAGTTCTTGGAGAACAGTTAGTACTTCTGCGCCCAATCATTTTATAGACCATAGTTATTATAAGACATACACAAAAGGGATGTTTTCTTGGAGTGCAAGTATTGGTGATGATCCTGATTTCTTTCCGGGCATTTTATCATTTGATATGAGCAATGAGATATTCCTAACAACAACATTATCAGATGGTGATTTTGAGGATCCCATTGGTACTTGAAGAATTTTTTTTTGTGCTTAATGAATTGGTTTCTCTAGAGTGCAAGTATTGGTGAAGATCCTGATTTCTTTCCGGGCATTTTATCATTTGATATGAGCAATGAGGTATTCCTAGCAACAGCATTATCAGATGGAGATTTTGAGGATTCCATTGGTACTCGAAGAATTTTTCTTGTGCTTAATGAATTGGTTTTTCTAGTTACTTTTGTTAAAGATAGAGAACGATTGGAGAATTGTTTTCATATTTGGTCACTGCTTGAATTTGGTGTTAGGAAGTTTTGAACTAAGCTATTCACTATTGGACCTCTTATGGGAATTGAAAAACCACTAGAATTTTGGAAGAATGAAAACTTGTTTTTGAGAAATAATGAGGGGCAATTGCTCTTGTATGATCCCTTGTCCCAAAAGATTACTAATCTGGATTTAAAATATGTTATTCTTACTTATATTTAGTTCATTTGGTGACAATTGAAACAAAAATTAGAAAATAGTGAAAAGAAAATTTCTAGAATATAAAAAAAAAAAAAAATTGTACATTTAAATTAGTCAAAAATAATTAAATATTTTGAAATTACTAATGTAATATGTTTTCTGTTTTAATTATATTAATCTTACAATTGAACCTAACTCCTTTAAGTGAACCAATCAAACATATATATGAAAATTGATGTTTATTTTAAAAAATTATACATAGGATAAATGTATTTATTTTTCTATATTAATTATTTATAAGTGGTGCATTAATTTTTTTTTTTTTTATGTAATATGAATTTCTAAAGATATTTTTTAAAGATTTATATAAGAAACAATTGATTTAAAATATGGCATTATTACTCATATTAAATTTCTTTTGCAACAATTGAAGCAAATACCAGAAAAAGAGAAAAAATTTAAGTAATACATAATTAAGATTTACAAAATTATTATTGTGGGTGAGAAAGCCCAACGCCATACATCGGGCCTGAGGCCCAGTTCAAATACGACTCTCTGTCCGAAGAGGATAATAGCATCAATGCTCTGCCATCCTGGTGGAGGTGCAATCCATAAGGGACTGACGCACCGCCCGAAGACAACCTAGTTGGGCCGAAGGGGCCTTACCCAACGGGGCTTCCCAGAACTTAATCGAGCAGATATGCTGAAGAGCTCCACGCCAGGGGTGAGCTTCGGGCATGTCCAAAGACATAGCTATCATGAAATATCTTATCAATAAAGCTGCCACCGCCACATTTAATGCACTGCAGCAACTTTCCTGGCCGCATTTATGTGGAGAAGACACCTGAACAGTGTATCTTCACCCACCACCACTCACTATGGGTTGAAGCAAACGGCTGATGTGACTAGTACTCAAGTGGGCACCTAGATGGAGGACAAGTGTGCGGTGAAGATGGGAACAGGGTGTATATATAAAGGGAGCAAGTCTCGCAGAGAAGTGGGAGAGAAAAAATTGTATTCGCTAAGTTTCCTAATATAAAAGCTCTTCGGACCGAAGAAATTACTTTTAAAATACCAGTCTAGATCTCCTTTACTCTGATCAGTCGCCATGGACCGTTGCTAAATCCAAACCCAGCACAGTTGTTTAACCCATTCTCTACAAATTTATTGTTGGGGGGTTCGTTGGGCTCACAACACACAGTTGGTACCTGGCCCAACTAATTTAGACCCTACAATTATGCACTTTAGTTAGTGAAAAAAAAAATTAAATATTTGTCAATTCACTCAAGTAATAGCTTCATATTCTTAATTTTATTAGTTTTAATAATTTTTATTTCCTTTTTTTTCAATGACATATAATATAATTGAAATTAATTTCTTATAATAATTTTTTTTTTTTGTTTCCCTCATTATTATAATACATAATAAATATTATACTTGAGTCATAAGATAATTAATTTCTTATAAAATATTTAAAATGTACTGCACATTGCGTGAGTCATCAACTTGTTTCCCAAAAGTTTTTGTCATTTAAATCCATAAGCTTTCTTTTAAACATATTAAAAAATACAACACATTGTAATTTTAAGCACTTTAGAGTTAAAAGATAAAACCATATTATATTAAAGTGAAAGCTTAGAGAAAGATCAATCAATAGTCTAAATTAAATTTTAATTGTACTCTAATGTTGTGTCAAGTGTAATTCAATTTTCCTATTATTTGATGCCAATTGTCTATATATTTTGAGCATTCTAATTTCATGCCAAAGACTATTTCAACTATACTTTAATTATGTGTCAATTATGTTTACATGTAAATTCAGGTATCTAAATTCTAAACATAGAAAATATAAAAAACAACTCAAATATATTATACCTTTTTGTAATTCTATGGGTATGTACCATTTATTATTTAATAGGTATATATATATATATATATATTGCACCCTTTCATGTGCAAAGGTTAAAAGCTAGTAGTTTTTTTTTTTTTTTTTTTTTTTTTTTTTTTATTTATTTAAGAAAAGGTATGGTACCTTAGGTAATCATAATGCTTATAGGAAATAAATTTAGTCCCAATCACCACCTCCATTTTATATTTCAATTTCTATGTTTAGACCCTTATTCTACCTCTCAAAATCTCTATCTTTTTTTTGGTATGATACAGATGGCACCAAGATGTAGCACTCGTTCACGCCGTGAGAAATTTACCCCAACAGTCTAGCATAAGGGCCCATTATCGAGCCTACTTCGCGGTGGAGATTCTGAGGTACTATATACATGATTTGGTGCCTGGTATACTTTGAATATTGTGCTTGGAATGATCAATGAAAATCATCGATAATGAAATAACTTGTTTATATCTCTTAACTTGTAATGAATTGAGATATCTTTATATACTTTTGTATGATACAGATGGCTCGTTATAGGCGTGAGGAATCTACCCCAACAGTCTGACATACTGGCCCATCATCGAGCACGCATCTTGGTGGAGATTCTTTTACCCAAATTTCTACTAATGTAGAGGCACAGCTTGTGGCCACACCGTCTACCATGGATGGTGAGATATTTAAGTTCCATTACTTGATTTTGTAATTACACTATATTTGGTTCACTTATTGATTTAATTTATATTATATCTTGATAGCATCGACTAGTAGACGTGCCCGTGGCATGACGCGTGGATTAAGAGTACGAGGACTTGTTGAGAAACATGGGAAGCTACCAATTCGCATTGCCCCAGAGTTTTGTACTCCTATTGGTGAACATGCAGGGAAGTTTGCTAGCCAAATTGGTGTACAAGTGCGTACGAACTTATCCACTATGAATGCTTATAGTTGGAAGAATGTTGATAGTGGTGAAAAAGAGGCGATCATTCAAAATGTGGCGGTACTTTAAATGTTTATAGTTGTCCATGAGCTTGATTTTGTTGTTTTCATTACATTCCTTTATACTTTATGCTCTATTTTATACTGTATTGTTGATGTTGTCATTAAGCATATTGAATTCAAGGCATAATATTTTCTTTATACATACCTCACTTTGCAGGATCAATTTGATACACAAGGAGAATACGTACTTGTGAACAAATCTCTAAATACAAAGTGTGGTAGATTATTGAGCAGCCACTACCACAGGTTGTTTGCAAAATCTAAACAACTTGTAAAGGATGAAGGAAGCACGTATGCAAGAAACCACCCACCAAAAAATGTCACATGAGAAAAGTGGATTGAACTAATTGATGGAAAGTGGAGTGACGAAGATTAGCTGATAATTAATACTTTGAAAATTTTAATTACAAGTAAAGTATGTTCTCACCTTTTACCTAGATAATACCTACCTATATATGCATTGAATTAATGTTTTATGTAGATCTTATTATGGTGTCATGTCTACTAGATTATTCATTCTATCAAATTTGTTGGATTAATACTTATTTGGAAGGTGAAGTAGATTTATATTGTAATCTATATATATAATTTAAGTCAAAATTCTAATATTTTCTTGGTCTTTATTCTTTATAGAAAGTCTCAAAAAGAAATGCTAAAAACAGAAATAAAGAGGAAACGGTTGACAAACACATTCATAGATGTGGAAGCAAGTTGCTTGCAGTTAGGGAGGATGAGGCGGTGTGTTATTTCAATTTTTCAAAAACTTAGTATATTACTTGTTGTAATTAATTAACTTGTCTTCTAACATTTGAAAACAAACTGATCGGAGACGGAAAAATAGAGGTCATATTCCTAAGCTGGCACAACTCTACTATGATACCCACTTTAATTCAAAGACAAAACAGTGGGTACACCCTGATTGCGAACATACATATGTATGTATATTAGTACATGCCTTGAGTTTGCAAAACTAGAATATATGTATTTTTATTCCATATATGCTTGCAAAACTAGAACATATGTATTTCTGATGGTTTCTATTATTTGAAATGACAACAAGAGATGTTGAAAGTACAAGATAAGCATTGTAGCACTCCTGAAGCATAGCCTTTGACCGAAGATGAGATATCTATGATGGTTCTTAAGCTGAGATCTGGCTATGTAAAGGGACTTGGCATGAGGCCTTCCTCATCTCTTAAGACTCCTACCTCATCTTCCTCAACTCAGTATACTCAACAACTCGAGGGTCGAGTAGAAGAGCTCCAAGATGCAAACTATAAGCTGGAGGGTCGAGTAGAAGAGCTCCAGGATGCAAACTTTAGGCTGGAGGAGAAGATGGATTGCATCATACAATATTTGAGGAGCAAGGGTGACAGTGACATTTGTGGCAGTGGGGGGAGCTCATCTACTAACTAGAACACACCTTGGTTAGTGTTTTATTTTCCTACCTAAATGCATTAGTATTGGGGCTTGTATATGGTATATGTTGCTATATTGTTTAATGGTGGTGGTGGATTTTTTGTTTGTGGTGGTGGTTGGATTTTTTGTTTCATGGTGGTGGTGGGTTTTGTGTTAATGATGGTGGCTGGATTTTTTGTATATTGTGTGGTTGGGTTTTTGTGTTTATCATAGTGGTTGGGTTTTTTGTTTAATGTTGGTGATGGGTTATTTGTTTATTGTGATGGTTGGGTTTTTTGTTTATGGTAGTGACTGTGTTTTTTGTGTTAATGGTGGTGACTGTGCTTTTTATTTAATGGTGGTGGTTGGGTTTTTTATTTATAGTAGTGGCTAGGTTTTTGTGTTAATGGTGGTGGCTGTATTTTTTTGTTTAATAGTGGTGGTGGGTTTATTGTTTATGGTGGTGGCTGAGTTTTTTGTTTATTGTGATGGCTGGGTTTTTTGTTTATAGTAGTGGCTGGGTTTTTGTGTTAATGGTGGTGACTGTGTTTTTTGTTTAATGGTGGTGGTGGGTTTTTTTGTTTATGGTGGTGGCTGTGGTTTTTGTTTAATGATGGTGGCTAGTTGTTGTTGTTGTTGTTTTTTTTTTTTAATAGTGTTGGCTAGATTTTTTATTCGTTGTGGTGGTTGGGTTTGTGTTTATGATGGTGGCTAGGTTTTTGTTTTGGACTTCACTTTATTTGTTTTGTTTTAAATTGAGATTTTTCTGCATTTTTTATGATTTCTCCATGATTTGTAATGTGGGTTTGGTTTTTATTTGATGAGAATGTTGTGGGTCTTCTTTCTTTGATAGTTTGGCTACATATGATGTTGCACTATGATTATTTTGTCTAGTTTGTTATTGGGTATTCTGTGGACTTTTTCTGCATTGTCTTACTAATAATAATCTTTTTTTGTTGTAGTACATCTTATCAGGGATATAGGTTTGCAGTCTAGTTTATTATTGATGTATTTTCCTTTATACTTGTGCAGATATGGGATTGATGGCAAAAAGATAGTTTTTGTGGGACTACTTGAACTCAAATAATTTTCTGTAAAGTTTGGAAGCTAAGACATTATTTGTATATAAATGGTTGTAATTACTTTGTGAACATCTTTATTGCATTTTTAAGTTGTATGGATGTTTTTTTTGGATTTGGTTAGAAATGAATGGATGTTTGTTTTTATGGATTTGGTTAGAAATGAACAGGTTAATGTAATGGCAAGTAAATGTAAAGAATATTAAAAAAAAAATGGTGACAATAATTTTCGTCGCCATGTCTGACTATAAGCAGAAATTGGTGACGAAATAATTCGTCACTTGATCTATTGAAATTAAAAATAAAAATAAAAAATAAAAAATAAAATAAAAAACAATTGGTAATGCAAAACTTCATCACCTAATATATTGAAATTGGAAAAAAAAAAAAAACATTTGGTGACGAAATATTCCTTCACTAAAAATAAGGTTTAGTGACGAAAAACTTTTGTCACCTATCATTTTTTATTGGTGACAAAAAAATTTCATCACCTATCATTTTTTTATTGGTGACGAAACATTTTCGTCACCAATACATTCTGTGATGGAGCTTAGGTAACGAATGCTATTTCGTCACCATTTCGTCACCATATGTATTCGGCGACGAAATAAGGACATATTGTGATGAAAGGTTTTATCACCATAGTCTACTTTTGTTGTAGTAACAGGGGAGAAAGTTTCTCCCCTGTGCCCACTTTTTTAATCATCCCAAATCTAGAGGAAAATGTGGAGAGAAAAGTGCTATGAAAGCACTTTTACACAAATACCCCTCACCTACCCCTCATTCATGACCTGATGACATGACTTTTGCCTCTTCTCAATTCTTATCACTTTTGCCTCTTCTCATCCTTACCTTCACAGCACACCAACATCCAAGTTCTCTTCTCTTCTTTTTTTTTTTCAACGTGACCTGATCAACATTATATTGTTTCTTGCGTCCAGGTTTCGTATGACATTGATTTTTTTTTTCATTCATTTATCTACCATGTATTATGTACACATCTTTTGGAAAAATGTAAACTTTTTTATTTTAAAAAAAAAAATTTGCCTTAGCTAAAAAGGACCTTATAATAATTGAGGGGAAAAAAAAACAAATAAAAACACTATTGTATGTACACTATAAATTTGTTTGACCATGCTTTTGCCCAATTAAATTTATATGTACACTATTGTAATTTTTACATTATAATAATAAAAATAATAATATAAATTTATATGTATGATGTGGTAAACTTTATATTATTTAATAAGTACAAATAAATATATTTATTACATATTATGTAACAATGGTGTGATAGTCAATTTATGTAAATTACATTTTCCATCATTCCCTTTTTTTCTCCAACCAAACAAAAAAGTTTTTCACCTTTCCACTTTTCTACCCTCCAACCAAACATCCAAGAGGGAAAACCAAATATTTTATATTCTCCCACTTTTCCATCCCCTCACAATTTTTCATTCTCCCACTTTTCCACTCCTCCAACCAAACGGACCCTAATTGTCTCTCTCTCCAATAATATTTATTTATTTACAAACCATGTACAGTAAGTTATATATTTGAGAACTCACCATTTTTTACACCCAATTTAGCAAATAAAAAAGGTATCATCAGGATGGAGCTATTCTTTGGCTTGGGGGGCAATGGCTCACCCTCAATTTGGGAAAAAAAAAATAGTGTATATATATATATAGGTACTAATTTAGCATTTTTTTCAACAAAATTACACTTAGGCTCCCTTGAAAATAGCAAGCTCCAAAAAAATAAGCCCAATAACAAAATCACCAATAGCAAAGTTACAAAAATAATTAAGCACAATTTACCAATTTTACCAAAATAAAAGAAGCCCAACCCTTTAAAATTTTTGAAACAAAACCAATCTACATATTTAAAGTTTCGATCCTTCCATCAAATTCCCAAAGGAAAAAATAAAATAAAAATGTGTTACTCAGAGAGAGTGAGAGACACTAAACTGAAAAGAAAGGTAAAGAGATAGTCATTACAACACAACGCAATAGCAGATTGAGCATACATATATGTGCATAATTGATGTTTTGAAGGACACTTGAGAGAGAGAGAGGGTTTACCATGGATGAAATAAAGAAAAATGAAGAAGATGAAACAAAGGTTGTTTGGCAAACGATAACTTTGTTTCCATAACTCTGTTTCCATCACTCAATTCTCTAATTTTTGAGTTATGAGTTATAGAAACTGAAAACACATTTTGATTGTTTTCAGTTTCCATAACTCATAACTCAATGGCATTTTTGTAATTAAACACACATGAGGGACCCACAAATAGTACTAGTCGCACCTTTTTCCTTTTTTTTTTTTCTTTTTTTTTTCTTCCCTTTCTTTTCCTGGGTTCGATCTCCCCAGTGTTCTTCCTTCTTCTTTTTTTTCCTTCTCCTGGGTTCGGTCTCCCCGGTGTTCTTCCCTTTTTTTTTTCTTCTTCTTCTTTCACTGGGTTCAGTGATCTGGGTTTTTTTTTTTTTTTTTTTTCCTTTCTTCTTTCACTAGGTTCGAGTGATCTGAACTTCTTTTTTTTTTTTTTTTTCCTTTCTTCTTTCATTGGTTCGGTGATCTGAGTTTGTGAAATTGTGAAGCAATAGCAGCGGCTATAGGTCCGATCGTTTTGACTCAGCGGCAGCCATGGCTGGCTCGTTTCCGAGGTGCCCAATTTCCGACAGCAGCAACCGATCGTTTCTGACGTTCCGCTCCTTAAAAACTCTGAAACCCACCACAGCCACAACAACAGCAACAGCAACATCAACATCAATGGCCTGGGCAGATTTGAGTTTGCTTTTTTTTTTCTTTTTTCTTTTTTCTTTTTTCATGATTGAGAAATCTGGGTTTGTTCTGGAATATATTTATGCATGTTTAATTTTGTTCTGGATGAGAAATCTAAGATGAGAAAGGTGAAAAGGGAGAAAAATGAAAAATGAACGAACTGAAAAACAAAGAAAGAAGAAAGAAAAAAGAAAAATGGAGAAAAAAAAATCTGACCAAGTGACAGAAATGGAGCTCATAAATAGTTAAAAAATATTGAGTAATGGTGCCAAACAGGTGTGAAAAATTAAGTGATAAGTGATGAGTAATGAGTGACGAAAATTAAGTAATGAAATTTTTGAATCCAAACAGCACCTTGTGTGGATATGAAAAAACGAAGAAGAAGATATGTCTTGAAGATAAGGTGGAGTGGCTGGGAAAATCAGATGAAGATAAGGTGGAGTGGGTGGGAAAGGTGGAGTGGGTGGGAAACGGAAAACTAAAGTAAAGATAATATAATTTTTTTGATGTTCAAATATAATGTATTATTATATTACTATATATTAGGTTAATATATTGATATTATATATTGTGCAATAAATATATATTTTAAAGTAATGGTAATTTTAAAACCGCATACTAGTACGTTCTTTTAGTCAAATGGACTACTTGATTTATTAATACTAATTAGAGTTTTATAATATTTAATATAAAAAAAATTAAAGTTTCATAAATAAAAAAAAAAAAAAAATTTATACTTCATCTCACCTTAACAGGAAGTCCTGGCTCGTCCTTGGTATCATACGCACTCAACTTGTCTCTGCTACAATGGGCAAGGGAAACCGAAGCAACGCATATCTTTGGGCCACCCTCCGACCATGTTTCACACCTGTCTACATCGCCTTCTTGCTGCATCACGTGACCAGCACTGTCGGCAGTAACTCTCCGTCTCCTTACATACCAGAGGACGAAATTAACCTTGACTGTGGCTCCTCCGGCAATTCGACCGCACTAGATGGTCGGATCTGGATTGGAGACGAGAATTCTATATTCTTCCCAGTTGAACATCCTCAAAACGCATCTCTAACTGCAAGCGTTGTGCAGCAATCCTCCTCTGCTACCCAAGTACCCTATACAACAGCCCGCTTATCTCTCTCCCCATTCAGCTATATATTCTCATCAGTCACTGCAGGCCAAAAATTCGTTCGACTATACTTCTACCCAGCAACTTACGGCACCTTTGATCGCTCTAAAGCCCGATTTTCTGTCAAAGCTGGACCTTTTACTCTTCTTCGCAACTTTAATGCTGCGCTTATGGTAGACCCTGATTATGATTCCGGCCGTGACACCATATTTAGAGAATTCTTTGTCAACGTCGAGGAAGGTCAGAGGCTGAACATAACCTTAACTCCAAGCGATTCCAATTCATTTGCTTTTGTCAACGGAATTGAAATCTTGTCGATGCCTACTTATCTCTATTACACTCCGTCTGATGATCAAGGGCTCCCTTTTATCGGCCAAGAGCAGCTGTACCGAGTCTTTAATGGAACTGCTCTCGAGATACTATACAGAATAAATGTTGGAGGGAACTTCAACATTTATCATCTGAGCAACCAGTTAACAACACTATTGAACTAAACTTCAGCCAAATACCTCCGTACACTGCACCGGAAGAAGTCTATAGAACTGCCCGCACTATGGGGATTAACCGATCCTTGAATAAGTTATACAATCTCACTTGGCAACTTCCCGTGGATTCTCAGTTTGATTACCTCGTTAGGTTACACTTCTGCGAGTTTCAACCAGAGTTTAAAGCGGTGGGCGACCGACGATTCCTCATTTTCATTGCAAATCAAACCGCTGAGAGGGCAGCGGACGTGATAAGATGGAGCGGTGGGAGTGGGGTTCCCGTATATAGGGACTACGCTGTGTCGATGTTTCCCATAGAAAGCCAGAAAAGAGTGAACCTCTCTATCGCCATAGCTGCAAATCCACTTGACTGGGAAACTAAATACAGAGATGCAATCTTGAACGGTATCGAAATCTTCAAAGTCAACGACACCAAGGGAAATCTCGCCGGACCCAACCCCAACACACTTCCGCTGACCCTTCCAACGGCAACAAAGTCAAATAACAATAGAATAAAAATAACGGCCATCGTCGGTGGCGGAATTTCCGGCATTATTGTTCTGTTGATTCTCGGATTCTTGATTCTCCGGCGAGCCAAGACTAGTCGGCGTTGGCGGCGTCCATTTTCTTTCCACACGTCCAAGTCAACAAAGACTCACGGATCAACGCTACCGTATTTGTGCCGTAACTTCTCATTGGCTGAGATTAAAGCAGCCACCAAAAACTTTGACCAAAATTCCATTATTGGTGTTGGTGGGTTCGGTGACGTGTATAAAGGGTACATACACATTGATGGTGAGGCCACCCATGTTGCGATCAAACGGTTGAAACCCGGTTCTCAACAAGGGGTCCGTGAGTTCAAAACAGAAATTGAGATACTATCTCAGCTCCGCCACCACCATCTCGTTTCTCTAATAGGATATTGCAATGATGGCAACGAGATGATCCTTGTTTATGATTTTATGCCTGGTGGGACTCTTTGTAGTCATCTCTACAACACTGATAAGACACCTCTTCCGTGGAATCAACGCCTCCAAATCTGTATTGGTGCGGCACGTGGATTAAACTACTTGCATATAGGTGCGAAGCACCCCATCATTCATTGTGATGTGAAGACCACAAACATTTTATTGGACGAGAATTGGACAACCAAGGTGTCCGATTTTGGATTGTCAAAATTTGGTCCTACTAGCACGTCCAAGGCCCATGTTAGCACAGCCGTTAAGGGTAGTTTTGGGTATTTGGATCCGGAATATTATCGACGCCGACAATTAACAGAGAAGTCTGATGTGTACTCTTTTGGTGTGGTGTTGTTTGAAGTGTTGTGTGCAAGGCCACCCATCATGCATACGGTAGAGCACGAGGAGATGAGTCTAGCAGAGTGGGCCTCGGAATGTTATCGCAATGGAAAGCTTGATCAGATTGTTGATCCATTATTGAAGGCTGAAATTGAACCAGAGTGTTTGAAGAAATTTAGCGAGATTGCGGTGAATTGTTTGCATGACAATGGAACAAAACGGCCATCAATGAATGATGTGGTGTGGGGTCTTGAGCTCGCATTACAGTTGCAAGGGAGTGCAGAAAAAGCTATCTTCCATGGGGAGCAAAGTTTTGCTAGTAAGGAATGTCAGGATCAGTGGCGGAGCTAGAATTTTGGTCCAGAGGGGGCAAAATTAAAAAAACAACATTTAAAGTAAAATTAATCTAAAAAATATTAATCAATAATAATAACAAAATAAATAAACAATTATAAGAAAAATAAATATATTTCATATCATTAAAATAAATAAACAAAAATAATCAATTCATAGTTACTACAAAATCTACAACAAAAAGTTTACAAACTAATGTGGTAAAAATGTGATTAGTGTTATTTAAACAATATAATGAATAGATGTTTGTGATTATTTTTTGTGATTGATGACATGCCAATTTGTAAGATATAAATAGTAAAATTTGCAATCTCTTTAACATCACTTAACAATAAAATACTACAAAAAATATCATTAATAGTGAAAATAATGATAGAAATTAAAAAAGAAAAAAAAATTGTGAAATAAGTGTCAAACGTGAGACAAGACAAAAGTTTACAACAACAGTAAATTAGGTGAAAATGGGATATGATTTGATGTTGGAGAAAACTTTTTTTTACTTCCCTTATCTTGTGCCAGAGTCATATTCAAGTTTCAACCAATTGGAAGTCATTTTTTTCCTTCTTTTTCCTGTGCCAGAGTCCCATAAAATTACAATTACACATACAATGAAATTTTAGGTGGAGTCAGGGGGGGCAGGTGACCCCCCTCGCCCCCCTCTGGCTCCGCCACTGGTCAGGATGGATTGATGTCGATGTTTTCTGAGATTATGACTCCTGTAGGTCGATGAAAGATATGCTAGCTAGCTGAATTTTGAAAGTTTTATTTAAGTGATGGTTGCAATCTTGCAAACTAGCACAAGAAGTCATTTTATTTCACTTATGATTATTAAGCAACATAATAGTGGTAATGGAAATATCTTATAAGAATACTTTATAAGCATAAACTTATCAGCGTTCTTACTGCAGTAACATTCAGTCGTATAAAATTAGAGATTAAATTCTATAAGAACGTAGTGTAAAACCCATATTTTACCCTTCCAATCCCAACATGCCACATCATCTTATCACATATTTAAGAATAAATACAATCACACTCAATCAATTCTAATACCCATATATAAATCCAACCAAATTGAGAATTTATTGAGATGTTATTAGGTTTGGTAGGACGTATTGAATGTTAAGTAAAATGCTGATGTGACAATCGCTTATTAGATAGTGTAAAACATGGGTTTTACATTCCATCCTTATAGAATTTAATCTCATAAAATTATAGTTGAACGTTTTTATAGGATGTGACATAGAATTCTGAAGTTTTGAAAACTAGAATAAGTATTTGTATCCATAAAATCAAAATATCCATAATATTGCAGTGTTGTGTTCATAATCTTAGTCGAATTTTTTTTTTTTTAACTTTATAATAAGAGACCAAGTATCTAGAATCTCCTTGCAGATGACATTCACTTTGGATTCTATTTGGAATTTAAGAAACCATATTGTTCACAATAGGGGTGAGGCTAACATCATGGCTACCATCTGTGCCATCAAAAATAGAGTGAAAGAGTATTTGCTAGCTTTAGCTCATGAGGATGACATGGTTTAAAGTGAAGAAATGATTTCCTGGAAGCCCCCTCTTAGGGGTATGATAAATTTAAATGTGGATGCTGCTGTTTTCAAATGACTTTGCAACTTTGGCTGTGGTGGCTAGGATGATTTTGGTGAGATGCTGAAGGTTTGGGCTATGTGCTCCAATCCAGGCTTGAGCACCTGCAATACTCAGGGCTTTGAGTATCGCCAGTTGAGAAAAATTGGCTGCACATTGTTATAGAGGGAGATGCAAAACCATGCTTTGATTCTCTGGCGGTAGAAGGCATTCAGGCTGACTAGTCTAATTAAACTGTTATTGGTAATATCTTAGAACTTAGTAATTCTTTTAATTGTTGTAGCTTTTACTGGATTTGGAGAATATTCAATTTTGCAGCTCATGTTACTGCAAAACTAGCTATTAATCTTAGGAGTTCTTTTTGTTTGGAATAAGCATGATATTCCTGCTCACAGTTATACCTACACTCAACGGTGGAACCTCCTTTACTTTCTCAATAATAAAGCCTTTTTTGTTTACATTGGTTAGAAAATCTTGTTCAGTACCATACTTCCGTACCATCTTGGATGCATGCAGGTCTAATTGCTTCCCTGTGGTTCTATAGTTTTGGTTTTAATGAAAGCTTCAATTTATCAACCCAAAAAAAGGAAAAAAGAAAACATACAGTAAGCTTTTGCATACCAAGTTCCAGGCAAATACTTTAGATCGTTGGAGAAGATTTTTGACATATATACGTGCCTCATTTCATTTGAAGCCGTGAATAGTTGCTTAGGGCCCATTTAGTACCACAACTTAAACAACAGTTTTCAGTTTTTAAACAACATTACATGTATTTTTACACACTTTTTCACTCACACATATTTCTAAAAAATACAAACAACATTACTAGAACAACATTACCAAACAGACCCTTAATATCTAAAATGACATTGAATTTTTTTTTTAGAAGATAAAACTCTTACTCACTCCAACAGTTGCTAATGTAATACATACCTCTCATTGGCTGTAATCAAGCTGGAAGCTCATTAGGGACTCAAGTCTAATCAATGAATTTCTAGTTTAAAATTTGATTGAAGTATGTAACAAATTTTTATTATTAGTTTCAATAGTGATAGGCCACAAACTGAATGACCCCTTGTGATTAATTAACCAATTAATTAGCCAAGTGAATTAATTAGGTTCAATTAACGTGCAAACGCGTGGCAGCACAAACAAATCACCGAATAACTAAATATGCAGCAGAAAATAAAAGACACGGTGATTTGTTCACGAATGGGGAAAACCCTAACGGCAAAAACCCCACTGGGTGATTTTCAGGTCACCACACCCGAAACTCCACTATTATCAAATCAAGCGGTTACAAATAAGGAATCCCAAGTACCTTACCAACCTACAGTTGAACCCTTACCCCAATATCCAATCGGACTTGATCTGTAGTGACAGTTCCCCCTTTTAATGCACGGCTCCCAAGTACGTGACTAACCAGATGCGCGGATCCCAGTACGCGACTTCAAACACCAACTTTAGAAGGAGAGGTTGGCTGCAAAGTTCTTCAGTTCATCCTATGCGATGAAGATCTAAAAGATGCTTGGTCACAAAACCCTATGGTGCAAATACACAGCAACTTCTTCAGAGAGGATGAACTAGGTCAAGAACTCCGTCTTTGATCACAATTTGCTTGAACAAGGATTGCTCAATGCTTCTGCAACTTGTGTCTATGTTGACGGCTCTTAAAACACTCCATTTATATGTTTAGGGTTAGAAGAAAAGAAGGCCCAAAAACATATTCACAGATCCCAAGAAAATCAGATTGGAAATCTGAAATTTTAAATCTCGACAGATAGCAGGTGTCGAGGTAGCTATCGAGGTAGCTATCGAGCAGGTGTCGAGCTTTAAAAATTCTGCACTTCAGCTTGCTTTTTCTTGGACAGACTTGATGACTTCAACACTTGATCTAGAAACCTTGTTTCTTGAAGTATTAAAAACACCTAGAACTACCCAATTACAAGTAAAGTGCGTTTTGTCAAAAGATTAGCCAATTTACATAAATAGTATGACATATGTTCTTAACATGCGAACACATATGTCCTAACAAATAGTATAACACAATGTCCTATGTAATATCTAACTTAAACCTATATTATCTTTCTTGGTCACTGGAAAATAAAATAAAATAAAATACAAGATGACTTCGATTCAAATTCTACAAGAAGAGTTTAGAAAATTTTCATAGTGTTCTTAAAAATATTTGAGATGTTGGATTAAAAGTTATTTGGAGTTAAAAGGCTTGTGTTAGGATTTAGATCCAAATGGATAATTCACGAGCCAAAATATGTAATTATGAAGGCTGTATACTCGTAGTAATTGTAATTTAGTTATGTTGTGAAATTGGTCAAGGTTCAAACTAGTCAAGTTGCAGTTTGAACCGTGCAAGTTTAAGAAGAGTGACTTAAGGCCTCGCTTGAACAATCATACAAGTCATGAGAATTGTGAAAATTTGTTCCTTCTTTCACTAAGACACAATCTTCTCAACAAAAGGAGAAATTATGTCCCTTGTTCTAAACTTTACAGTCTTTTTTCTTGTGAATGGTCTCATCCTTGACAAGGCGAAAGCATCACAACCCTCTTTGCAATTGCCTCGTCTATTGGACTAAATGACTCTTTTACTTTTGCTCCCACTACTTGTACCACTCTTTGTCTTCTAAGTATTATTATTAAAATAATTATTTTCTACATTAAAGTTGTCACATTTATTGTTCTTGATTTTCCTTGGCTTCCTAGAATAAACATTCGCAGTCTCATTCATTCTTATAGTTGAGATTGAGATTGGGTTCCTGTGTCTGTGATTGAGATGCAGAGAAATCGAGATAACTTACGGCAGTTGTTCTCCATCTCCACCTAATAGATTATCAGTACAAAACTTTCAATTTTTTTTATTAAAATAAAATACTACATCCAAACACACTACCAACCTTGACAAATAAACTCCTATTCTCAAAATAATAATAATAATAATAACAAATAAAATAAAATAACAACAACAACAGCCTTGACACATAAACTATGGTTCAGTTGTTCTAGTCAACTCTTGGATAATGGTTTTTCAAGTATTTGATGGCTATTTTTGAGCTAAAATAAAAGTGGAAAACTCACGTGTCCTTTGAGGCGAGTCTTATTTGGAACGTGTTCTTCATTGTGAGGGAATAAATTGATGTGGTCACTTCCCAAAATCATTAAAGAGTGAATGTGAAATTGATTCCTAAAGTTCTCACTTAAACATGGTTTAAATTGGTAAAATTTTGAAGTCTCACCTAGCAAAAGAATTGAATATTTTGTGGGTTTATTTTAAATAGTTTAAATGTCTTCTCTCAAGAATTTTAATTATTGTGACTTTAAACCATCAAGAATCTACAGCTCTTGTGATTTAAAATTCTTTGCAACCAAACAAATATCTCTTCACCATTGACTATGCCTTAGTAAAGTGTAATCCGGTCATTTTGGAGGGAGAAAGAAAATAGTGGAATCCGGATGTTTAACATTAAAAAAATTAGTTAATTTGAATTCGAATTTCATGCAATCCTACACATTAATATGTGTTCATAACTTATATGATGATATATGTCTATATTTAGAGTTGCAAATTCACATAAATCAATACCATAAGGAGATTTGTAAAACCCTTAAGAATTTAAGTGTTACAAAATAAATGGTTTACACACAAAATGGGTAAAAGCATTAACATCAAATGTGCTAAATCCTAAAAGTTTTAGCATTTTGCATTCCAAATCGAAATACCAAATAACACACCTCATCAAATGTGCCAAAATCCTTTTTTTTTTTTTTTTTTTTTTTGCAACATGCTACAGTACCATTCTACTAATAAAATGGTACTAGAGCATGTTGTAAAAAAAAAAAAAATATATATATATATATATATATACACACACACACAAACACAGGCTACTATTTAAGGAGTTTCCTTTGTTTAAGATCTTCAATTTAGACGCCCAAAATACCCTCAAATTTATCGGTTTCTAAGGCTTAAATCATAGGTTAGACATGTAAAATTTGTAATTTAAAAACTCATAATTTTTAGCTAAATTAAAACAAAACAAAAAAATAGTTTTTTCTCTCACCTCCACATTTCTCTCTCACGTTAGTTGTCAAGTACTAATAAAATTTCTTCTTTTTGAAAAAAAAATAAAAAATAAAACTGCTTTTTTTTCCCCAATAAACGTACCATTTTTTTATATCACTAAACTGTTTTTTTCCCACCTCCACATTTCTCTCTCACATTAGTAGTCAAGTACTAATACAACTTCTTCTTAAAATAAAAAATAAAATAAAATTGTCATGAGTAAAACTTGTAAACCCAAAAAATAAAAATAAAAATAAAAAAGCGTCATCGCACGTGCGAAGCTATGTGATTAGGCTAGTACACACACACACACACACACATTATTCTCTCTTATCTCTCATCTCTTATCACAAGGTTAGATTCAAACCTCCTCTCTCTTCTCTTCTCTTTTTTTGTTCGCTCTCCTCTGTCTTCTCTCTTATCTCTTATGAGTTGAGATCAACTATTCTCTCTTCTCTCACACTAGTAGAATTTTTTTTTTTTTTTTGGGTTGAGATCGGCATTTCCAGTGATGGTGGGTTGAGATTGATGGTTGTTTGCAGTGGTATCCCTTTCTTGCACACCAGTGAAGCCACCACTAGTAACCTCCGGCCTCTTTCTCTTCTATCTATTTCTCTTATTATTATTATTTTTTTATGTTTGTGTTTGTCTTATTGTGTTTGTGTTTTGGTTTTAGGATGTGTTTGTGCCTTTGTGGTGGTTTAGGTATCTCTGGTGGTGGGTTCCGATGATAGTGGTGAGAGCTGTAGGGGTGATAGATGGTGGTGCTTGTGGTTTTTGCTTTTGTTAATTTTTTAATATAGATGCAATTTTTATTTTATTTTATTTTATGTTGTGTAAATTAAAATAGAAGATGTGATGTAAAACATATTGTAAAATGATGTGCTAAAATTGATAAAATAAGTTTTGGTGTAGTAAGATGACATTTGACATAGCATGCCCGATGCTAGTGCTCTAATTATTAAATTCTAAACTTTATTAGAATCATGAGTTTTACGAAAAATATCATAGAGCATTTTATGTATTTTTCTTTTTTGTTAATTTCTCCCGTCATAACTTATTCTCTTCAACGCCAAAATCTTATTTACTTTTACTATACAAAATTATCTACTAATTATCCCAAACAACAGAAGTGACTCTGGAAGCATAAACACATGGAAAAAGAGATATATGGTTCTATCATTATTTTAAAGCATATTCTAATAAGTCCCTTTTTTTTTAGTATTTCGAAAATATTTGACTCTAAATACTTTTTGAGTTATCTTACTTAAATCTACTATGTGATAATTTTTTTGAGAAGGTACCATGTGATAATTGATGAAATTGTCTCTATATATGTAATTTTAGTCATATGATTGTTTAAATGAGTTACAAGACTTGTTTAGATAATACTCAATAAATATACCATTATAAATCTACACGTAATTAGTTGAAAAAGATAATTCCATATTTATTTTAAGCTATATTTTTTTATATTTCAATATGTACTTCAAATAAAGTTGTTTTCGAAAAAATTTAGGGGTGTTTGATAATGTTGTTTGGACAACAGTTTTTGTTGTTCAAACAACACAATACGTATTTTCACAATATTTTTTTATTTACATGTATTTTCACAGTACTTAAACAATATTACTAAAACATTACTAAATGGACTTATTTAAAAAAAAAAAAAAAACTCTCAGAAGGTATTTGGTAGAAGTGTTTAATAATAATTTTCAGTATTTAAACACTACAATAAATATTTTTATAATATTTTTTAACTGACACGTATTTTCATAACATTTAAACAATGATACTAAAAATATCTAACAGGTCTGTTAAAGATCAAACGTACATGTGCTAATTAAGAAATGAAATGCTAACAAGTGCCTTTAAAGCATTGTTTAATAATCCATTTAAAGAAAGTTTTTACGAGGAAAGAAAGAAAAGCAATTAATGTTTTGACAGTTTTTTTTATTTTCTATAAAAGTGATATCAAAACTTTCCTAAAATGGATTGTTAACCAATACCCTAAAGGCATTCGTTAGCATAACCCTAATTAATAGACAAGGAGTGATTAATGGTACAAATCAAAAGAAGACAACTTTCCTGCTTCTAACCTTTTCTTCTGCTACAGATATTTAAGGAAACGAAACCTGCCCTGTTTTGTTCTTTTTGCCTCTTACGTCTTTTCGAGGAGGCCTTTTATTGTCTCCAAACGCGCGCACAGAGAAAGAGAGAGAGAGAGGTTACGGAAATGGCAGAGGTGGAATGGAATAATCAAAGGAGTAAAAGGATGATAGAAGAACAGGCAAAGGAGGAGTTGGAAATACTAGAAACCCAACATCCCAACCGTTTTGAGTACCTTAAGCTTGAGCTCAAGTCCTTTATCTTTCAAATTCAATCCCAGAGCCAACTTCCACTTCCTGAGAACTACAACTCCAGCTCCTTTCACACCTCTTCTATTGCTACCACTCAAGGTTATATATCTTTCTCATTCTCATATAATCTCCTTTTCTTTACAGAACTTTCCATTGTTTTTCTTTGTAATGACTTCCTTTATATAATTTTTTTTGCTAAACAGAATCAACCAGTAATAAGAAGAGGAAGGTAGGTGATTGTCTTTGTGTATTAATGGAGGGTGGAAATGAATCATCCAAGAAGAAATTGCAAATGGCTACTACTAACATTGTGGGAAACATGAAGGGGATCATTACTAATAGGAAGACCAAGAAGAGGGAAAGGGTCGATGAGGTTCTTGAGAGGGCTCAAGCATCTCTCCAAAAAATTCAGCACTTAAAAGCCGCTTTATTATTCTGCTGCTGATGCCTTGTTTATATGCTAAAAGAGCAAATATTTTGTACTTTGTAATGAGATGCTGAGTCTACATTAACCAGAGAAGTGTTTTGGTTTTTGGCAGGATGAATCTATGTACATTAACTACATTGTGCTTGTTTTCTACTTTGCTTTTGATTGCTTCCGTTCGACTAAACAACAAGAGACAGAAATCAGAAAGAAGAAGAAATTTGACAAACTATGGTGTGGGTTCTCTTTCCTGTAGACCCTGTCTCAGGTAGCTTCACTTACACCTTTTCTTCTTCTTCTTCTTCACCCAAACCCCATTTCTTCATTATTTATTTGGCACTCACATTTTTCATCAAAATTGGAAAGTGAGCAATAATTGTTACTTTTGTTTGTAGTAATCATCTCAGAATCAAAGGATTAAAGTTTAACTACACTTTTCACACTACCAATGTGGTTGTTGTTAACTTTGGTTTTTTTTTTTTTTTTTTTTTAATTTTTTTTATATGATTTATGTTTTCTAAACATTGTCTTTTGTTATATATATAGTGTAAGAGTTCCAAGTTTGTGTGCTTTTTATTTTATCTCCAATGTCAAAATTTTGGCATGTGTATTGTTGAGTTCAAGAAACGTGTTCTGAAGGGTTTTTGGGGTTTTAGCAAATTCATGGGTGGTGGACAAGGCAGACCCTGTGGTGGGAATTTTTGGCTTGAGACCAATTCAATGTTTGGTTTCTGTACATATTACAGATTTGGTCTTACATTTTAGTATGTGAAAATTGAGTATGTTTGAGTTTACTCTCTTTTGGGGTCATGCTGAAGACTGTGATTTTAGATGTTGGAAAGGAAAATTTTTATTGTCTAAGTAATTTTGGAGATTTGGAAGGTTATTCCCTTGTGTGTGTTGTGGACTATTTGGCAAGAGAGGAATGGTAGAGATTTTGGTGGACTACTTGTATAATGTTATCGTTTTCTCTGATTTGTTCTGTAGCTTAGAAACATAATATTTTACGTCTGTTCTTATTTTAAGGTTCAGGCTTATGTTGATTTCTAACTAGGTCTGATGTATATGACAGGTGAAGAGAAGTACTATATATTTGCAAGGGGAACTTACAAAGTAGGTCGCAAAGGTACTCTAGCATGTGCTCTTATAATTCAATTTCCTAATATCTAAATTTTTATAGTTACACATCATTTACACTCTGAAGGCCTGCTAATGTAATTAAAATTTTTATAATTTAGACTTTAGGTTTTCTCTTATCTCAGCATGGTACTGGACAATGGGTGATTCTTAGACCTAGCCTATCTATCATCCTTCGTGCCTTACTATTAGCCACTGGCAGGATGCTGCTTGGTCCAATATATTTTGACGTTCTTTTTTTTTTTTTGATTGGATGATTTCTTTGTTCCATAATCAGTCTCATGTCTTGGAATGCCTCTAAAATGTCATCAAAGCTAACAAGCAAAAGAATGGACACTATCAATTTGTCCCCACAAATATTTCTACTTTTGCTTGAATCCTCTAGTAAAAGAATGGCACTATCAATGGTGGTTTCCAATTAGCCAATTGGTAAAGTCTCTTGTTGTTGAACTGATGACTTGAGTTCAAATGACCACACCTAAAAGAAACCAATTGGTGTCTTGGCCTAGTGATAAAGAGCAATTATCATGGAGTGGACGCTATAGGTTTCCTATTGTGTTTCTATATATATATATATGTGTGTGTGTGTGTGTGTGTGTGTGTGTAAAATGTCACTATCAATGAAATGAAATTCAGGACTTAGCAAATCATTTTATGATAGGTAAAGGTAATTATTATCATCTTATTTTTGAATTAGTATTTTTTTTTACTATAAACAACAAATAAGTTAGACATTTTATCAAGAGAAAGGAAAGTTTGAAATGGTGAGCTTCCTTAAAAAATTACAAATGGACATTCGTATTGTCCAAAAATCAACTCTGGTTATACATGACAACTCCCAATCATAATGTAATATTCAAACAAAGATCTCAGAAAACTATTCTTAATTTCCAAGATTGATTTCTCTTAATTTTCAAAAGTCCTATGGTTTCTCTGTTCATTTCATAAGCTATTTTCATAGATGCTTTCACTATTCAAATTTCCTTCCATTGAAAATTTGACTTTACAATCCCTTTTAATGCTTTTAGTATGATTGAATAGTGAAATGACTGTGTCTATTTATTGCCCAAGGCACCTTATCTTTTATGCCCTGATACATGAATTTGGGCTAAATACTTCTCAATGGTGAGTGGAACTCGCACAAATTGTGCTATTGTGTAGGCCAATGAGATCTAGCTCAATTGGCACCTCCTTACCTGTAAGAGCGAGGTGGGGGAGTGAAGTTGTAGGTTCATGACCCATCAGGTGCTTGTGTAATTTCCCAAACATGGAATCCAACATATCTTGGAAAAGGAATCTCACCTTGCTTTTATCTCCTTCTAAACTCGACAAACAAAGACACTAAAGCTCTATCAGCAGATTCAGCACATCAAATATCATACCAAAAACACACTTGTTCCATCCTTAATGTGAACCTAGAAAAGGAATCTCGCCTTGCTTCAATCACTTTATAAACTCCCAAGCCATATGTTGTACAAACTGGTGTGTATTCCAACTCTCCTCATTACCATTCTTCTTTGTAAATCTCCATAACCACTTTCTCAACAAAGCATGGTTAAAATTGAAAAGTACTCAATTTCCAAATACCTAGACCTTTTGTCCATAAGTATGTACTTGCAATTTTCCAATCCCCTAAATCATCAAATTTAGCCCTTGTAATATATATATATATATATATATATATTATTCTTCTAATCTAAGGAGGTCTGGACCATGTTCAGAAAGACAGAAACCATGGTTGGGGTGGGGCTTATTGGTGTAAGCCACATAAGGCGTGCAATGACTTTGCCAATCTTTAGATTTGCCTTGTTTGTTACTTGTGTGTGTGTGCGTGCATGTGAAAATTTTCTCCTAGATTATGGTTATTTTACCAGCTTTTGTATTGTGTTTAACTTCTGATTCATATTTTTCAAACTTATGTTTCCTGGTTGCAGGTTGTGATGTAATTATTAACAAAGACAAAGGAGTTTCTCGGATCCATGCATAAATAGTTGTTGATGCACTGAATTCTTTGAATCCTTTGAATAAAAAACCTTTCAACACTTTGTCTAAAGTTAGGATTAGAGATTGCTCCAAATATGGAACATTCATTAACAAGAATCTGGGGCAAAAGGAAAAAGTTCATGAACTCCCAAATAAGGAAACAACTTTAGAAGATGGGGACCTGGTTTCTTTTGGAACTGGTAATGCAACCTACAGGTAAGTAAAATGTTTTTGCTGCATTTAGCTGCTGCATGTGTGACATCTGCTGACAGGCAGCATCATGAGATGTTCAGTTTTTGAGATTATTTATATATATATATAAAACATCCTTGAGGATTACATGATCACATTTATTATTTTTAAATGTTAGCATCCTTGTGAATCGCATGATCATGTCCATCTCTTTGTTGATTAGGTCATGTCTACCCGGGGAAAAAAAAATACAGCATTTACAATTGGTGCTATTACATAAAACTTTACGCTATCATGTTCTACTTATTCCTTTGAGATTTCACTCTATACAGGTTTTGTATTGTTCCTCTCATATTTTTTGTCTGCTCAGAGTCCTCCCAAGTGAATCAACCCCTTCAAGACAAAATTTCAGCAATTGGTTAGTGAGAGGTGCCTTTTTTAGCTATCAAGAGATATGTACTTGCTTTTATCTTGGAAATATTGCTTATTATATTTTCATCAATAATACGTGTTAGGTTCTAAGGTCTTAGGATTTTATGTATTTAGAACTCTAATTTGTAATGTTGGCAAACCATTATCAAAACAATGTATTTAGTCTTGTTTAGGCTTGCTCAAAGTTGGTTCATTATTGTAAAGTTGGAATCGAGTGGCTGCAGAAGTACTTGGGACTTTCGGCCTGGCTCGATCGATCGAAGGATAGGCTCAATCGATCGAAAATCGCACAGGTTGATTTTTCTGCAGAATTTTCAACTCAGTCCTACTTCATTAAACGTTTAGGGTTTTATGTTTTTTACCCTAGGTATATAAACTAAAACCTAGCTACGTTTTTAATGGTACTCCATATTGTATTGTTGCTCAAACATTGCGGTTTTGTGTGAATCTCTTGTGAGATCTTAGAGGAGCTTTCCTTTACACAAAACTTAGGGTTTTCAAGGTAGAGATGATTTCAACATCTTGAAGATCATTACAAGTTGCAACCATTGGAACTTAAAGATAAACAAGCGGGGAGCTTGTAGCTGATTGAGGAATTCAAGAAAGAAGTAGTCCATGGACTCGGAGCCTGCGCGTGATCGTGTCAGGAAGTTCTACTGGTGGGTAGCATTAGGAAGTCGAGCGGGGAGCTTGTAGTCCTTTTGTAAGAACTTCAATTCTTTCATAGTGAATTCCGTTTTGCCTTGAGGATCGGTGGGTCAAATCCTCCCCAGGTTTTTCCGTGTGGTTTCCTGGGTGATCATATCTTGTGTTCTTTATTATTTTCGCTGCTTTATATGTTTTATATGCATGATATGATTATTTGATTGTTTTAACCTAGAATTGTTTAATTTGACTAAGTAACAACTTGGCTAATTAATCTAGGCTACGCAATCTGGTTGTTTTTAAGGGGTCTAAAACTGTTTAAGTGGTATCAGAGCTAGTTGCTCTTTTGTTTGAGATTTTTTATCTCAGAGCTAATCCTTAACTCCTGTTGTCATGGAGCATGGACACTCTCTGTTTGTTCCTCCTCACTTTGATGGGAACAACTATGCTTATTGGAAAGTAAGGATAAAAGCATTCCTGAAATCCATTGATGAGAGGGTTTGGAATTCCGTTGAATACGGATGGCAGAAGCCCACTACTCCTGTGAGTGAGTGGCAAACTTCTAAAAAAGAAGCAGCAGGCTTCAATAGCAAAGCTATGAATGTCATCTTCAATGCTGTTTCAATGAAGGAATTTAAAAGGATCTCAAATGTTGAGGTTGCTCATACTGCATGGAAAATCCTCCAAACTGTGCATGAAAGCACAAAGGCAGTTAAAATCAATAAATTGCAACAATTGGCTTCTAGATTTGAAAGCATTAAAATGTCTGATGATGAATCTTTTGATGAATTCTATGCTAAATTAAATGATATTGTCAATTCTGCTTTTAATTTGGATGAAATCTATAAACAACCTAAAATTGTTAGGAAGATTCTTAGATCCTTAACTGAGGATTTTAGACCCAAAGTAACTGTCATCACTGAAAGCAAGGATGTGGACTCCATCCTTGTTGATGAGCTTGTAGGATCTCTTCAGTCCTATGAGTCTGACCTACCTAAAGTAAACAAATCCAAATCAATGGCTCTTAAGTCAATTGATGATGTTGAAGGTAGTGGATTTGATGATGAGCTCTCTGCTACAGAGATTGCCTATCTTGCCAAAAACTTTAAAAATTTTCTTAGGAATACCAACAGAAAGGCAAGAGGTACTTACACTGCTGAACCTAGAAACTTTAGGAAGAATGATCCCACTAAGGTTAATAACTTTGAAAAACCTAGAGAAGAAGTTGGTCAATCTTCAAATAATTCTTTGGGTCCTTAGTGTTTTGGCTGTCAAGGGTATGGCCATGTGAAATCTGAATGTCCTACATTTTTGAAGATTAAGGGTAAAGTTATGACTGTAACCCTTAGCGATAATGAAATTTCTGATGATGAGTCCAGTGGTGATGAGGATGGAAACTTCATTACTTTCACTGCTTCAGCTGAAATCAATGAAAGCATATCTGTTGAAAAGAACCCTTCTAATGGGAAACTCTCTGAGGATGCAGATCTTCAAGAGGCCTACAATAAACTTTGCAAAATTGCTGCAAAGAATGCTATGAAAGTTGAACTTGGCCTAAAGAAAATTGATTCTCTTGAGCTTGAAAAGAAAATTTTGCTTGTTAAACTGTTTGATGCAAATGATCTTTTGAACAATGTTAAATCTGAAAACATGCTTTTGCTTGATAAAGTTAGAACTTTGGAACATGATTTATCTGTTGCTAGATCTGCTAGTTCTAAACTTGATCACATGCTGAATGTTCAAAAGAATCCTTTTGATAAATCTGGGTTAGGATATGTTGAAAGCATCTTTGATTCTGGACCACATTCCACGAATTTTGTTCCTTCTTCTTCTTCTGTTCCTTCTGTGAGTGAGGTTGTGAGTGAAACTGTTAAACCCCCTATGAGTGAGGTTGTTAAACCTGTAAAAGTTTCACCACCTAAGAAGATTAGGGTAGATTTAAGACAATCTAAAACTAAGGAGTCTACCAAATCTAAAGACAAGATGTATGGTAAACCTGCTTGGGTTTGTCATTACTGTGGAAAGTCTGGATACATTCGTCCTAACTGTTTCAAGTTTCAAGCTGATAAGAGAGCGAATAAACCAAAAGTGCCTGTGCCTCAAGCACAAGATCCTATGGCACTAATTGATGAATTGGTAAAGGTGTTAAACCTTTATTCCAATCCTGGAGTTAGGAATCACTCTCATGTGAATAAGAACTCCAATGCTCGTGGTGCATCTAAAAAGTTTTGAATGCAAAAGACTCGTCCTAATTGAGTCTTTCTGACATGGTCCTTGTGCTTCATTGTTCTATTCTTTTGTGACCATTGTTCTTTGGTTTTTTGTTTTTTTGTTTTTGTTCTAGGACTTGCATTGCATTACATTCATGCATTTCATTCTAAGATTTATTTGTTTTCTCTTTTTAATAATAATAAAAAATAAAAAAAAGGGAGAAAGCAAAAACTATGTTAAACACTATTTTTCTTGATTTTTGAAAATAAGGTTGGTCAATCTATTTTCACATGTCATGTCATGTGTACCTTATTTAGCTTTGTTGAACTTATTCATTGCACTTGACTAGTTGAAACCTTGTAGTGTATGATTGTGTGGGAAAGATGTGTGTGGTTTTTAATCACTTTGTCTTAATCATGAAGTCATATGTTATTTGACTGTCGGACTTGATCCTTTTGAGAAAGGCATAAATAACCATCTCACCACTGTTCACTAGCCAATCATGAACACCTTAGTGCATATCATAAGATTTTGTGCTCGAGAAAGTGTAGCACATACACAAAAAGAACATAAGGTGTAGCCTCAATTAAATTAAAACTGGTGTGTACTATTAGGCTTGATGCCAATTCACTTAATTCAAACCGGTGTGTACTATTAGGCTGAATGCCAATTCATATAAATAAGAGGCAAAAATGAAAGAAATTTACATGATTGCAAGCTTTTGTTCTAGGAGATGTGGGAGTTATAGGATGTAACTCTTTAGGTGATAGTCTCTTTTAAATTCTATGTAATGAATTGTGTAGACTTTGTGTTTGATTGCTATTCACATATCACCTCACATGTATCTCAAGTTTTTTGCTAGTTTCACACACTACACAAGTTACTCTTTGTTAAACACTGTACATGCTAGTGTGTGTGTTTTTGGTCTGACCAACCAAGTTTGAAAATATCTTGAGATTTGTGCACAACATATTTGTTGCTTGAGAAAATTAAATGGGAGAATGATTGAAACTTGTCTTTGAGGAAATTGGGGTTAAAAATTTGGGTTTTTGAAAAAGCATTCCATCTCATACTCATGCATTTTTTATTTTAGTGTTCAAATGCTTTGAGGAATTGTTTTCAAAATTAGGTTTGTGTTTTTTCAAAACTGTGATTTTTCTCAAAAATTTTGTGAGCCTCTGCCCATTTCGATCGATCCAGTCTGTTTTTCGATCGATCGAAAAAGTGCTCTAAATTGTTTCAAAATGCCTGTCTCATTCGATCGATCAAATGTAATTTTCAATCGATCGAAGATCGTGGAAAAGTTTTTTTAAAAGTTCAGATCTGACTTTTTCAAAGAACTATTTCAAACTTTTCAAACTTTTCCTTTTCTCTCTCCGACGAGGCAAGCTCACTTGGTCAATTTTTTGTCGTTTTCCTCCAAATTTTTTGCAAATTCTCTCTTTCCTCAAGCCGGTAAGACTCTTTTACCCTTCCTTTTGCTTTTATTTTCATGATTTCATGCATAAAATCATGCATTTAAGGGTGATTTTCGGACTTTGCATATTGGGATTTTCTGATTGATTCAAGCTTCATTCTATGCAATTGATCATTGGGTTTTTGTGGGGACACATCATATACATAAACCTTACCTGTTAATTTGATCAATTTTCAGTTTGGTAAAAAATTGAAATTTCTAGGGCTTGTATTGATCCGAATTGGGGATTCTGTTCAATTAAGGTTTAATTGATGAAATTGGCTTGTTGTGTTGATGTAATTAGGCATTATAATCCTTGTGTTGTGTTTTGTAATGCTTAATTCATTAATTTGTTGCAAAATTTTTCAAGTGGTTTTTAAATTTTTTAGGGTTTTTGTTAGAAACTCTATGTTCGAGCCAATTTTGTGTAATTGAACTTAATTTGAACATGTTTACTACATTAGTACATGCATCATGGCATTGCATTTATTCATGCATCATATAGATTTTTATTCTATTGTTTATTGTGCTAACTTGCAGTCTGCCCTTGGTTTTGTTTTCTTCTTTTTGGTTTTTCCTGTATCTCTGTCCTTTCCTTAGCATCATGCCTAGGAAGACTAGAGCCCGTAGGACTATTCCCTCTCCTTCTCCACCCCCACCTTCCTTTGATAGTGAGAGGTTTCCTAGTGAGAAAAACCAAGAGGTTTATGAGACTATAAACCTTAAGAGAAAAGTTTGGGCTGAGCATTCTGTAACCCTAGATGGGTTGATCTTGCCATTAGGGCAAATTTTGAGCATAGGGGCTGGTTACCACTGCTGGATGTTTTTGATCCTCCTCCTCCAACTACCCTGATTAGAGAGTTCTTCTCGAATATCTCTATCCGCGTCTATGATTCCAACACTCTAGTTAAGAGTTGGATACGAGACGTAGAGTTTGTCATTACTCCTACAGTAGTGTCAGATGCTCTTGGGGTACCTTTGGTACAGCACCCTGTCTAACCTTATGATGAGTCACCAGAGTTGAGTGATGTCATGTCTTACATCACTAGGTCTTCTATCCAGTGGGGTTCTGATCCTCGGATCACCACCGCTGAGCTTCCTGAGACCACCTATCTCTTCTTTAGGATAGCGTGTCATTCTCTCTGGCCCATTTCTCATCTGCACACCATTCCTCTTGAGAGGTGTGTATTTTTGTACGCTCTTGTTACTGATGCTCCTATCAGTTTTCCTCATCTTTTTCTTCATTCTTTGAACGAAATTTATAGGAGTTCATCTACTGCTCATACTCTTGTTCATCCTATTTTCATTCATTGGATTTTACTTCATCTTGGTTTAGATGATTTCCCTTCTTCTGAGCCCGTTCATGTTATTGGACCCATAGGTGTGTCTTTTCTTAGACAGAGGGCTGCTCATCTTCTAGCTGGCTCTAAACACCCTAGGTCTGAGCCTTCTACTTCCGCACCCCCTTCTTCTTCTACAAGTCCTGCTCGTGAGGCTGTTCCTGATCCTGTAGGTGCTGCTGCTGTTCCTCCACCTCCTGCGACTGACTTCGATGTTCGTCGTACTTTGGAGACTGTCATGACCGTTCAGGCGGCCCATGGTCAGCTTTTGGTGGATCTGTTCGATGAGATTCGTGCTTTGAGAGCAGATTTAGCGCATCTTCGTTCATCCTCACCACCTCCTTTTGATGATGGCCTGTGATGTCCTTTGGCATTCCGTCACAAAAAGGGGGAGTAGAGTTTGGATACTTGTAGAGGGGTTTTTGTAGTTAGGGGGAGTTTTTGTTACTTTTTGCGGAGTTAGTGGAGTTTTTGATTAGATTGTATCTAGGTGCTTCACTATGTATTCTTTGTTGGGCTATACTTGTTGGGAAAAACATTTTTATATATATGATTCTTGATTCTATGTGTTCATTGTTTATTGATTTATATTTATGAGTTATTCATTGATATATGTCTTTATTATGTGTTGTGTGAACTTTCAAGAATTGTTTATTTTTGGTGTATCTAACATAGGGGGAGAGTTAGATTACATATCTGTTGATTTACTTTTTTTGTCACACATGCGTTTATGCGTTTATTGAGTGTTTTAGGAATATACAGGTGCATTCGACTTGGCTGCTGTCTACACTTGCAACTGATGAATAGTAATTAGGATTGAATTTGATTTTTGAGCATTACCTTTTATAAAGGGCTTTTTATTGTAAACTTTGAGCATTTAGTTTGTATTTTGTCACGGATTGCCAAAGGGAGAGTTTGTTAAGTTCTAAGGTCTTAGGATTTTATGTATTTAAAACTCTAATTTGTAATGTTGGCAAACCATGATCAAAACAATGTATTTAGTCTTGTTTAGGCTTGCTCAAAGTTGGTTCATTATTGTAAAGTTGGAATCGAGTGGCTGCAGAAGTACTTGGGACTTTCGGCCTGGGTCGATCGATCGAAGGATAGGCTCGATCGATCGAAAATCGCACAGGTTGATTTTTTTGCAGAATTTCCAACTCAGCCCTACTTCATTAAACGTTTAGGGTTTTATGTTTTTTACCCTAGGTATATAAACTAAACCCTAGCCACGTTTTTTATGGTACTCTATATTGTATTGTTGCTCATACATTACGGTTTTATGTGAATCTCTTGTGAGATCTTAGAGGAGCTTTCCTTTACACCAAACTTAGAGTTTTCAAGGTAGAGATGATTTCAACATCTTGAAGATCATTACAAGTTGCAACCATTGGAACTTAAAGATAAACAAGCGGGGAGCTTGTAGCTGATTGAGGAATTCATGAAAGAAGTAGTCCGTAGACTCGAAGCCTGCACGTGATCGTGTCAAAAAGTTCTACTGGTGGGTAGCATTAGGAAGTCGAGCGGGGAGCTTGTAGTCCTTTTGTAAGAACTTCAATTCTTTCATAGTGAATTCCGTTTTGCCTTGAAGATCGGTGGGTCAAATCCTCCCTAGGTTTTTCTGTCTGGTTTCCTGGGTGATCATATCTTGTGTTCTTTATTATTTCCGTTACTTTATATGTTTTATATGCATGATATGATTATTTGATTGTTTTAACCTAGAATTGTTTAATTTGACTAAGTAACAACTTGGCTAATTAATCTAGGCTACGCAATCTGGTTGTTTTTAAGGGGTCTAAAACCGTTCAATACGTGTCTTGATTTTCGTTCAAATAAGGTCTTCTGAATATAATAATATGAGTTCTATCAACAGTGCAGAAAAGTAAAAGACACTGTCACGGAATCAAATGCTTCCTTGTTTATAGATTACTTTTATCCATTGAATGAGTTGAATCAAATAGCGTATGGCCTCACCTTCCCCTTTTTGAGAACAACTATCACCTTGTTTTGTAAGGATTATGGGGAAGTAATTGGTCCTACATCTGTAACTAATCATGGTTAGAGATATAATAAACATGAAATGAAGATTCTTGATGCTTGGTAGCTGTACTTTTAGTGCCTAATGCTGGTGTATCTTTTGTAGACATCCTTTGTCCACGGGTTGAGCTTGTGCCTCTTCGCTTTTAATTAATGAAATGTTTACTTTAAAAAAAAAAGAAAAAGAAAAAGAAATTAAGACTGTAATGAGTTGAATATTTTCAAAGTGTTAGTTTGCCAATTGCAAATGCTTTAGATTATGGTATGTTTATGACACAATTAGTAAAGAGTAAAAAAAAGAGAGAAATCTAGATCATAAATTATTTGAATTTATGAAATTTTAGGTTGTAACTTCTGAAGGGGTTTAATATACATACATCCACTATGCTCAAGAAATTCTGTTACTCATCAAAGTAAAGAGAAGACCAGACAATAACCATGAGTTTCACTGCATGATGAAATGCCTGTCTCCATGTGGTCCAAATGCTGCTGGTAAAGGGACCCTAAATGTGATACCCAGTTATCCTACATTTCAAGTAATTGTACATCGCTCTGGCTATCTTACGTCTCTAAATTGTACAGCTGCTTGAATATTTGTTCACTATTGTGATTATTTTGGTTCATTATGAAAATTGAAATATTATTGGACATGACACAATTTATTTGGATTGCATCTGAATGGTAATCTTAATATTTTTGGGGTTATTAATAAGCTTATTATTATTTGGGAGCTTTCAGACCTAAGAAGTATGCATAAGAGTATTTCGTTATACTTGGTCTCCCCACAACCAACCCCCACCACCCCCCCCCCCCCGCGAGAAAAAAAAAAGTTTCAGTAAAATTGGGTTCTAGAAATTCGATGTGAAGAAGAAAAGAAATTCAATGTATTAACCTGGTTATCCTACACTTCTAATAACAATATTTAACAAATTTTCAGAAATTTTCCCATTTAGAAATGTAGGATGCTATCACACTACAAAAATCTCTAAAGGCTTTATGGTGGTATCATCTTTATAAACTTTTCGTCCAAATACATCTGGAAACAAGGTATGTTTTTGCTCAAGGCAACATCTGACTCTTGTCAAAAAATTCTTGCTCCTGCTTTCAATGTGACTTTTGACAATATTCTACACGTGATGTATAATAAATACTCTGCTTTCTTTATTGGAGCTCATATTACTCACAGCCTGGCTCAAGAGTGCACACATGTGCTTGTTGATGGACTCAGGCTAGTGAAAGATGATGTGCTTGATGCCATTGTATCAAATTAACATTAAACATCTTAAATTACTTCTCTAGGATATAACTGTGTTGTTGTTGTTAACTTATAATTGAGAGCATACTTGTCAAATAATTTCTTTCCCGAGTACAGTTTTGTATGCTATTTTGATAACATGGTCATTTTGTTGCGCATTCATTTTAACTTATCCAAAAAATGGCAGTTGCATGCACATCTTAAGTTTTAAGAATACCTTGTTGGCATGGAATAAGATAATTAATACATGCTTAAAACAAGAAATTTTAAGTGCAGCTTTTAGTACAAGCATTTTTTTTTTTAATTAGTAAAAAAGTTTCTTTGATTAAAAGAACATCAAGTATACAGGGAGTATACTAGGTATACTAGAAATATCGTCTTCTGGAGGGCTGTGCCACACTTTGTTATGTGGTGCATTTTGCAGGAACGGAATGCGAGATGCTTTAAGATAAGTGAAACGGTCTATACTTGAGATTAAATCCCTCCTTCATTTTTTGCTGGATTGGAGTATTGCTTTCTATTCTCTCCCTTGTTCTTCTCTTTTAGATTTAATTGAGTTTTGTAATTTGAGAGGTTGATGTACTGCTACTCAAGTACACCTCCAGTGTACCTAGGTATTCTCTTTGTTTTTTTTTTTCTTTTTTTTTTTAATCATCAATACATTTTCGTTAAAAAAAAAAAAAAAAAAAAAAAAAAAAAAAAAAAAAAAAAAAGAGCTAAGCTTTTATAGTACAATGATCCCTGAAATCTAAGAACTAAGATAAAGGACATGTCCTTGAGCTGGGTAACCATTCTAACAACGTTCTGAAAAGTTGCATCTTCAAGTCAAAACTAGTCTGTTCACACCCAAAGTTCTAGCATTTCTTTCACATCACAGACACCATTACCATATCAAACAACGTGGAACGGCCTTCCATATTGCACTGTTTCTATGTATCCCAAATCGGTTCTTCCAACAAGATAGTAATTCTATAACCCCCTTAGGCATGACCAATTGAACCCCAAAGATAGCAAAAATCATATCCCATAGTTCTCTAGCAACAAGACAATTCGCAAGCAAATGTTTCATTGTCTCCTTGTCCTCCTTGCACATACAACACCAGCTAACCACATTTATATTCCCCTTTTGCAAGTTCTCAACAGTTAAGATCCTCTCCAAAGATGCAGTCCAAATAAAGAAAGCCACTTTAGTCAGAAATTTTAGCTTCCAAATACCTTTCTGAGGAAATTTTGCAACTCCAGTAGGGACTAAGGCTTTGTAATAAGAACTCACCTTGAATCCCCTCTTATCAGAAAACCTCCAACATAACTTATCTTCCTCATTACTTCGCACTGTTACTTAATAGAGTACTTCCAAGAAAGTCAAAGTGGACTCCAACTCCCAGTCCTATATCCTCACCAAATTCACTGCCCAATGAACTGAGTCATTGCAAATTTGCATATAATCTGCTATTGAAGTATCCTTATCCTTTGCCATACAAAATAGCTCAGGAAAGAATCCTTTAAGCTTTATGGGAGTTTCACGACACCATACATCACTCCAAAAACTAACTCTAGTACCATCTCCTACTTCAAAAAAATTAAACCTTGAAAACATTTTGCTCTTTTGATTGGTAGTTACATGCGCACCCAGTGGGTCTTGAACCCACGACCTCACCCTCCATTTAATTACTATGGGAGAAGGAAGTTCCAGTTAATCTATAGCTCATTGGCAAAATAAACCTTGAAAACTTTTCCCAACTCCTCATATTTTTCCCAAAGTTCACCCCTATATGTCCCAGTAACCATTGAGTTAGTCCAACTGCCCCTGAAAGAGCCATACTTCCTCACTACTACCCACCCCTAAGCTGCTAATCGAACCATGGTATCCTTGCATTAAACCAAGTCTGTGACTGTGGAATCTCTTTCCTTTGAAGTTTTTGGGTATATTATTTTAATAGGTTGGGTTTGCTGGGTTATGAATCCGAATTGCCATCCCCATTTTGTAAGCGGCCTAATGGGCCATTAACTACTCCTTACCCTTTATCTTTAACCTATTTACCATCAAGGGCCTCCATACCCATTTGGGATTTGGATGTGGCCCACCCGCTTTATTATTTTGGTCAACACTCACCATACCCACAGCAAGGGTGGCCTGGTTGCTTGTGGGCCTATTTTCCTTCTTTTTGTTAATACTAGCCCACTAACCATTTGACCCATTTACCAACTTAATATTTAGGTTAAAATGCAAATTGCACCCTTTAAGTTTAATTAAAATTCATTTCAAGCCTCTAACTTTACTTTAGTTCAATTGAGTCCTCTAAGTTTCAAATTTATTCAATTCAGGTATTCTATCCAATTTCGTTAAAAAATTGCCATTAAAAAATAATTTTCTCACATAAAAAAAATCTATAAAATTAATAAAAATACTCTATAGATTTTTTATGTGAGAATTATTTTTTTCAAAAAATCATTTTTCCTTAGTTAATTGCATACTTAACAGCAAATTTTTAACATAATTGGATGAAAGGCCTGAATTGAATAAATTTGAAATTTAAAGGACTCAATTGAACTAAAGTAACGTTAGAGGTTTGAAACAAATTTCAATCAAACTTAGATAGGGCAATTTGCATTTTAGCCTAATATTTAAATTCAAATCCACCTCTTCAAATCACAGCCAGGAAGCATGCTCTTACTAGATTGAAGGTGAGTGGGACTCATTACCCTTCTCTGGTTGATTTTCTTCTTGCCAGTGAGAGATTTGTTGCTATTTGGTATGTCCAGTTTGAGTTTCCTATAGGATTATATGGCGATTCTCAGTGCCCTTCTCCCTTGAAAAGGGCACCCTTTTCATTGCTCAGAAAGTGTAAAATTTCACTCAACTTGATGTTGTAGCAATTGTACATGGTTGATAATTTCATCCATAACCAATATAAAAAAAAAACGTTACAAGGCATCTTAGGCCCCCATATGCTTCTCCACAGGAATTCCTTTAACAACAAAGTACAGATCCTATTCAAAAAGGGTTGTTTTGTCAGTCCAACCTAATTGTAGCATTTCTTCGTCATCGTCCATAGACATCAATTGGCCTCCTCATTTATTCCGTGGTTGTGGAGGGATGAAGTTCTAAGTTGATAGGTGTCCTCATGCTTGTGGTCTTTGGAGGAGCATCTGGATGTGTTGGGAAGGTTTTAGTAGATACATTCAATTTGAGGCTAGTTTGGGAAATCAAGTGCAATTTTGGCATGATTGTTGGTGTGGTGACCAAACTCTTAGAGAGAACTTCCTGATCTTGTTTGAGATTGCTATTGATCTGGAGGCTTCAGTAGAGTTTAACTATTAGGAATGCTATAAGCATATGGATAATAATTGGTGTATTGAGATTTAGTTAGTTAGTTACAATTCTAAACATGTTAATCACATTTAGCACATGTTGGAATTATTAATGCACATGGGGAATAATAGAACCAATAGAATGAGGCATGTTAATCACATTTAGCATATGTTGAAATTATTAATGCACATGGGAAATAATAGAACCAATAGGATGAGGCCATGTGGGCCAATGAGATTAGAGCTAGTCTCCTATAAATACATGACTGTAATCCAATATGAGAAAGGAATGAAGAATAAACCAATTTGTTAGTGCATTAATGCATCTCTCTATCTCTCTCTTTCTCTATGGAGGGTGACTACCTCGAATTAAGTCAATTTTCCTACAATCCCCATCTATTCCCCTATAATTCCCATCAATCTCCATTAGGAACCACCGAGTTCCTAACATTAACCTGGTGAGGCAGCAAGGAGGGGAAAAGAGTTGGGATGTGAGGTTCTAGCGTGATTTGAATGATTGGGAAATGGAATCAGTGGTGGCCTTCCTTCATATAGTCTCAAATTCCTCCTATTGAAGGTGGGGATTGAGTGAGGTGGAAGTTGAAGAAGACTGGGGAGTTTGACATTTGGTCTTTTTATAATGTGTTGAGAGGGCATTCAATTGTCAACTTCCCTTGGAAAGGGATTTGGGGGGTCAAGGCCTCTTGGCGGGTTTTCTTTTTTTGTTTGGATGGCAGCGTGGGGGAAAATACTCATTGGAGATAACTTGAGGAGGAGAGGTTATTCCCTTGTGGATCGGCATTGCATTTGCTGGTGTTATGGGGAATCAATTGACCATCTTTGGTCCACTGTGAGGGGGCCTATCATCGGTGGAGCTGTGTTTTTAGATCATTTAGGGTTGCTTGGGTTCTTCCTGAGAGAGTACTCAATCTTTTGATGGGATGGTGGAACTAGTTGGGGAAACAGTCATCTAACATTTGAAATTTGGCACCTTTGTGTTTGACGTGGTGTATTTGGAAGGAACGGAAAAATTGTAGGTTTGAGGATGTCGAAAGCTCAAGGCTTCAGCTTTTTGCCTTTTTTTGTAGGCACCTTATTTGATTGGTCTTAGGCTTGGGAACTCACATCTAGTGATTCCCTCCTGATGTTTGTAGGTTCCCTTTTAGCTTGCACATAGTTTTGTGTTTTCTTTGTACTTTAATGACATTTTTGTGCCCTTTTTGCACGAAGTAGTCTTTTTTGTAGCTCTTGTAAACTCCCCGTGTATTTGGGCTTCACCCTTTTCCTTCAGTAAAATTGTTATCACTAGTTGATTTATATAACAATGAATTCAGGCTTTTTAATCATTACATACATATAGAATGTATTTAATATTTAAATCTAGAACCCTGAGTATTTTTCTTAAAGGCCATTGCTGCTTGAGCCATATGTGGGGGAACTCATATGTTTGGTTCTTGGAGGTTGGCCGGATGTAGAGGTGGGAGAAGCTAGTAGGACCCATCCTATTCCAATAGCATATTTTGGAACTCATGTCTAGAACCCACTAGCATGCTGCCTTTTTCTGTGTTTGCCGGCTCGGGGTTCATTTGAAACCTTGCACCTAAAGCTAAAGGCTAAAGCCGCCCATGTTCACAAATTATACAATAAAATATTTTGATGTATTACTATTATCACATTTTGAAATTTCTTTTTATATCAAAAAAATATCTTCCCGTAGACCATTCACAATTTTGTTTTTTGAGGAAACAATAATACTTATTAGAACACACGAACATAAACTAACTTTTGTAATAGCAACTTAGAGTTATAACCAGAGTTATTAGGATTGAAACCCTAACAGACACCACCAATGTGGAGCATTCACATTTGAGGTTGTAAAAAAAAATCATATTTTACATCACAAACACTAATTTGTCTATTTTATTTTTACCAACCCAATAAAATAATATAAACTACATAATTAAATAATAATAATAATAAATAAATAAATAAAAACGGTTTCTCTCCTCTTTCATCTCTCCTTCCTCTATTTCTTTTTGTCTAATTGTCTCTTTCTCCAATAATATATATATATATATATATATATATATATATATTTTTTTTTTTTTTTTATTTACAACCATGAATAGTAGGTTGTATATTTGAGAACTCACTATTTTTACACCCCAATACTAATGCATTAGCCAAAAAAAAACCATATTGTTCACAATGGGGGTGAGGTTAACATCATGGCTACCATCTATGCCATCGAAAATAGAGTGAAAGAGTATTTGTTAGCTTTAGCTCATGAGGATGACATGGCTTAAAGTGAAGAAATGATTTCCTGGAAGCCCCCTCCTAGGGGAATGATAAATTTAAATATGGATGTTGCTGTTTTCAAATGACTTTACCACTTTGGCTATGGTGGCTAGGATGATTTTGGTGAGATGCTGAAGGTTTGGGCTATGTGCTCCAATCTAGGCTTGAGCACCTGCAATACTCAGGGCTTTGCGTATCGCCAGTTGAAAAAATTGGTTGCACATTGTTATAGAAAGAGACGCAAAACCATGCTTTGATTCTCTGGCTGTAGAAGGCATTCAAGCTAACTAGTCTAATTAAACTGTTATTGGTAATATCTTAGAACTTAGTGATTCTTTTAATTGTTGCAACTTTTACTTGATTAGGAGAATATTCAACTCTGCAGCTCATGTTACTGCAAAACTAGCTATTAATCTTAAGAGTTCTTTTTGTTTGGAATAAGCACGATATTCCTGCTCACAGCTATACCTACACTCAATGGTGGAACCTCCTTTACTTTCTCACTAGTAAAGCCTTTTATGTTTGTATTGGTTAGAAAATCTTGTTCAGTTCCATACTTCTGTACCATCTTGGATGTGTGCAGGTCTGATTGCCTTCCCTGTGGTTCTGTAGTTTTGGTTTTAATGAAAGCTTCAATTTATCAACCCAATAAAAGGAAAAAAGAAATAGTACAGTAAGCTTTTGCATACCAAGTCGCAGGCAAATACTTTAGATGGTTGGAGAAGATTTTTGACATATATACGTGCTTCATTTCATTTGAAGCCGTGAATAGTTGCTTAATATCTAAAACTACATTGAATTTTTTTTTTTAGAAGATAAAACTCTTACTCACTCCAACAGTTGCTAATGTAATACTGAATTCCTCTCATTGGCTGTAATCAAGCTGGAAGCTCATTAGGGACTCTCAAGTCTAACCAATGAATTTCTAGTTTAAAATTTGATTGAAGTATGTAACAAATTTTTATTATTAGTTTCAAAAGTAGTATACAATGTCCTATGTAATATCTAACTTAAACCTCTATTCTCTTTCTTGCTCACTGAAAAAAAATATTGGATGACTTCGATTCAAATTCTACAAGAAGCGTTTAGAAAATTTTCATAGCATTCTTGAAAATATTTGTTAGGTTCTAAATGTTTAGAACAATTGGCAAATCGTGAACACAACTTGTCTAGATATAGATCTTAGAGTCTATAGGTTTTATTAGACAATGCTCAAGGTGATTCAAGTCAAGATTCAAGAACATACAAGCTGCAGGAAGAAGACTTCATATTTTGCCTGGCTCGATCGATCGAAGAACAGGCTCGATCGATCGAAAATCGTATCTGCAGAATTTTAAGTCGGCCCAAACAGCAGCTTAAGCCCATTAAGGATTAGGGTTTCAGATCTACTTCTCCCACTATATAAAGGAAACCCTAAGCCACGTTTTTGGGACTAGAGAGAGAGAGATTAGAGTGCCTCTTGTGCCTCCTTTTATTAGGGTTTTGTTCCCAAACCTCTCTAAGTCTTTGTTGCTCATATTGCTGTTTATGTGAATCTCTTGTGAGATCTTTGAGGAGCTTTCCTTCACATAAACTTAGGGTTTTCAAGGTAGAGATTATTTTCTACATATTGATGATCAACAAGGTTGCTACCATTGAAGCTTAAAGATAAACAAGTGAGGAGCTTGTAGCTGATTGAAGGAATACAAAGAAAGAAGTAGTCCGTGGATTCGGAGCCTGCGCGTGGTCGTGTCAGGAAGTTACTACTGGTGGGTAGCATTAGGAAGTCAAGCGGGGAGCTTGTAAGTCCTTTTGTAAAAACTTCAATTCTTTCTTAGTGGATTCCGTTTTGCCTTGAGGATCGGTGGGTAAAATCCTCCCCAGGTTTTTCCGGTGTGGTTTCCTGGGTGATCATATCATGTGTTATTTATTTTCCGCTGCTTTATATGTTTTATATGCTTGATATGATTTTGTGATTGTTTTAACCTAGAATTGCTTAATTTGACTAAGTAACAACTTGGCTAATTAATCTAGGCTACGCAATCTGGTTAGTTTAAGGGGTCTAAATTTCCAACAATATTTGAGATCTTGGATTAAAAGTTATTTGGAGTTAAAAGGCCCGTGTTAGGATTTAGATCCAAATGGATAATTCGCTAGCCAAAATATGTGATTATGATGGTTGTATACTCGTAGTAATTGTAATTTAGTTATGTTGTGAAATTGGTCAAGGTTCAAACTGTTCAAGTTGCAATTTGAACCATGCGAGTTTAAGAAGAGTGACTTTAAGGCCTCGCTTGAACAATCATACAAGTCATGAGAACTGTGAAAAAGTGTTCCTTCTCTCGCTTAGTCACAATCTTCTCAGGAAAAGGAGAAATTATGTCCCCTATTCTAAACTTTACAGTCTTTTTCTTGCAAATGGTCTCATTCTTGACAAGGGGAAAGCATCACAACCCTCTCTCTTTGCAATTGCCTCGTCTATTGGACTTAATAACTCTTCTACTTTTACGCCCACTACTAGTATCACTCTTTTTCTTCTTAGTATTATTATTAAAATAATTATTTTCTACATTAACGGTGTCACGTTTATTGTTCTTGATTTTCCTCGGCTTCCTTGAATAAACATTCACAATCTCATTCATTCTCATGGTTGAGATTGAGATTGGGTTTCTGTGTCTGTGATTGAGATGCAAAGAAATCGAGACAACCTACGGCGGTTGTTCTCCATCTCCACCTAATAGATTGTCGGTACAGAACGACGTCGTTTCTTCTATTCCCAACATAATTGCATGCAAAGATTTTAATAAATAAATCTTGGTTACTTGGTTCTTTCTACCATTTTATCCTTTTAATTCTATTTCTGTTGATTTGTGTGATCCAATTATTATTATTATTTTTAATCCTTCCAGCCCAATAACATTACAGTACTTTTCCAGACCACTTCATCATCCAGTTGAACTTGGGTTATGGGCCGTTCAAGTCAGTGTAAGGAGTTTGGACCCTGTACAATTGGTATTATCCACTTACAACATGTCTAGGTTTCGTTTAGAAATTGAGAAAATAGAAAATGAAGGAACTAAAAAGTAAGGAGATAGAAGAGATTTAAATTTTCTTTCATGTTATTTGGTTTGAGGGATGGAAAAATGTAGGGATAGAATTTTTTTTTTTTTTTTTTTTTTTTGGTTGAGAAGAAAAATAAGAGGATAGATAATGTAATTTATATGAATTTATTCTTATACTCTTATTACATATTATATAAGAAACAATTTTTTTTAGAAATATATATGAAATAATTTGACACATTATAAAAGTGACACAACATAATTATTACTTTATTTTAACTTCTTTTTATATTCTTATATAAGGTTGTCCACGGGTCGGTCCAAGTCAAGTTTATGCCCAACCCGAAACCAACCTGCCGGAATCGGGTGGAGAAAAAAGGCACCCGGCGCCAACCCACCGAAGTAATCGAGTTGGGCGGTTCAGAACATCAACGGGTGGCGGGCGAGTTGGTCAGATTCGGGACGGCAAGAAAATGGTGGAAAAAACACAAATCCGGCGAAATTCTCACCAGATTCGATGAGATTTCGCCAGATCCAGGTGAAAATCTCACCGGATCTAAGGGAAATAGCGCCGGAATCTAGAAAAAATATCACCAGAATCTGGGTTTTTTCGTCGGATTTTGGAAATTTTGGCCGGAATCTGGAAATCTTTCGGTCGATTCGGGTTTTTTGGGTTTTAAGGGAGGAAAACTGAAACCCGACTTGCCGAAATCGGTTTCTAGTGATGAAGACCCACCGCCGACCCACTGGAGTAGTCGAGTCGGCCGGTTTCGGGTCGGATCCAGTCGGTTCTTCGAGTGGGTCGGGTACTCGGATAAATCTAGACAGCCCTATTCTTATATATAAAATGTGTGATTAATTAAATTAGTTAAAATAACGTATGAAAAAAAAAAAAAAAAAAAAAAAAAAAAAAGGAGAAAAAAAAGGAAGAAGTAGCAATGTTACTTGCTAGCATGATTTTGAAAATTGGACCAGACCATCCGGTTGAATTGAGTTAACCGAAAACTACCTACTAATTTGATTTAAAACCAAAAACTACAAAATCAAATTTTTATGTCAAACCTCATGACATGCGGTCCAATCAGCAAGTCTTTGCACCCATGGACGGGTCTACCAATCAATTCAAGTTTTTTTCTCCTCAAAACAGTGGTTGAAACAAACCAGATCTACAGTCCATCTTCCTCATAGGCTTCGTTCATTTGTTGTTGAAGCTCCTTTTTGATAGTAACATCTTTTTCTTTTGTCTTTTCAATTTATTTGGTTATATACATTTTTTTTCTCCTTTTTTTTTTTAATAATAATTAAACTTTAAAATAACTTTCAATTTTTTTATTAAAAAAAAAAATACTACATCCAAACTCACTACCAACCTTGACGTATAAACTCCTATTCTCAACAAAAAAATAATAATAATAATAATAACAAATAAAATAAAATAACAACAACAACAACAACAACAACCTTGACACATAAACTATGGTTCAGTTGTTCTAGTTGTCAACTCTTGGATAATGGTTTTTCAAGTATTTGATGGCTATTTTTGAGCTAAAATAAAAGTGGAACTCACGTGTCCTTTGAGGCGAGTCTGATTTGGAACGTGTTCTTCATTGTGAGGGAATAAATTGATGTGGCCATTTACTCAAAATCACTAAAGAGTGAATGTGAAATTGATTCCTAAAGTGCTCACTTAAACATGGTTTAAATTGGTAAAATTTTGAAGTCTCACCTAGAAAAAGAGTTGAATATTTTTTGAGTTTATTCCAAACAATATAAATGTCTTCTCTTAAGAATTTTAATTATTGTGACTTTAAACTGTCAAGAATCTATAGCTCTTGTGATTTAAAATTCTTTGCAACCAAACAAATCTCTCTCTTCACCATTGACTATGCCTTAGAAAAGTGTAATCCGGTCATTTTGGAGGGAGAAAGAAAATAGTGGAATCCGGATGTTTAACATTAAAAAAATTAGTTAATTTGAATTCGAATTTCATGCAATCCTACACATTAATATTTGCTCATAACTTATATGATGATATATGTCTATATTTAGAGTTGCAAATTCACATAAATCAATACCATAAGGAGGTTTGTAAAATCCCTAAGAATTTAAGTGTTGCAAAATAAATGGTTTACACACAAAATGGGTAAGAGCATTAACATCGAATGTGCTAAATGCTAAAAGTTTTAGTATTTTGCACACCAAATCGAAATACCAAATAACACACCTCATCAAATGTGCCAAGATCCAATTATTTTTTTTGCAACATACTACAGTACCTATAGGAGGTCGGGATCTTCATCTCAGGCCTTTGGCCGATATTGGCTTTACACCCTATTCCCACCTTAGAAGGCTTTGTCCTCTTTGGGGAGCCAAGCCCTCAAGGATTTGTTCTGAAGGGGTGGGATTGTCCCACTTCGCCTAGAGAACCCTCCCACTAACGCTTTAACGCTTTACATGTGTTGTAGTGGTACACTAACGCAAGCTCCAAAGGCATATAAAGCATTAGTGGGAGGGTTCTCTAGGCAATGTGGGACAATCCCACCCCTTCAAAACAAATCCTTGAGGGCTTGGCTCCCCAAAGAAGACAAAGCCTTCTAAGGTACTATAACATGTTGTAAAATGGTACTATAACATGTTGTAAAATATATACACACACACACACACTATTATTTAAAGGGTTTCTTCTGTTTAAAATCTTCAATTTAGATGCCCAAAATACCCTCAAATCTATCGGTTTCTAAGGCTTAATTCATAGGATTAGACATGTAAAATTTGTAATATAAAAACTCATAATTTTTAGCTAAATTAAAACAAACAAAAAAAATAGTTTTTTCTCCCACCTTCACATCTCTCTCTCACGTTAGTTGTCAAGTACTAATACAACTTCTTCTTTTTGAAAAAAAATAAAACTGCTTTTTTTTCCCCACAAACGTACCATTTTTTTTTTATCACTAAACTGTTTTTTTTTCCACCTTCACATTTCTCTCTCACCTTAGCAGTTAAGTACTAATACAGTTTCTTCTTAACATAAAACATAAAATAAAACTGTCATGAGTAAAATGTGTAAAACCAAAAAATAAAAAGTAAAAAGCCTCATCACACGATCTTTAGAAATGTCTTATCCCCTTTCTACTATCTAAACTCACACTTGGGGTGTGTTCGGATACCGCTTATTTTGCTGAAACTGAAAAATTATTACTAAAAGTACAGTAAATAAAAGTAAAAGTCAGTTAAAATAGTATAGTGGGCCCGTGAATAGTGCCAAAAAGTACAGTTGACTCATAAATAGTAGCAAAAATAAGCTAAATAGTGAAATAATTTTCATTTTTCATCCTAACCCAAATGCACAGTTTATACCCGTTTGGATACTGATGATAACATTGAGCATCTGTGTTTTGGCTTCTTTTTTTTTTTTTGAAAAGCGCATTTCTTTCTTTTTAAGTGGGTCTCATGCACTGTTCACAGACCCACAACCCTCTTTTTTCATCAAAACTTACATTAAAAATAGGCCACACGGCACTATTCACATATTTAAAAATTATTTTACTATACTGTTTTCAGTTTTCAGTTAAATAAACGGTATCCAAATACACTATTTGTTTATGCTACAATGGGCAAGGGAAACCGATGCAACATGTATCTTCGGGCCACCCTCCGACCATGTTTCACACCGCTCTACATTGCCTTCTTGCTGCACCACGTGACCAGCACTGTCGGCAGCAAATCTCCGTCTCCCTACATACCACAGGACAATATTCACCTTAACTGTGGCTCCTACGGCAATTCGACCACACCAGATGGTCGGACCTGGATTGGAGACGAGAATTCTATATTCTTCCCAGTTGAACATCCTCAAAACGCATCTCTAAATACAAGCGTTGTGCAGCAATCCTCCTCTGCTACCCAAGTACCCTATAGAACAGCCCGCTTATCTCTCTCCCCATTCAGCTATATATTCTCATCAGTCACTGCAGGTCAAAAATTCGTTCGACTATACTTCTACCCAGCTACTTACGGCACCTTTGATCGCTCTAAAGCCCGATTTTCTGTCAAAGCTGGACCTTTTACTCTTCTTCGCAATTTTAATGCTTCGCTTACAGCAGACGCTGATGATGATTCCGGTGACACCATATTTAGAGAATTCTGTGTCAACATCGAGGAAGGTCAGAGGCTGAACTTAACCTTAACTCCAAGCGATTCCAATTCATTTGCTTTTGTCAACGGAATTGAAATCTTGTCGATGCCTACTAATCTCTATTACACTCCGTCTGATGATCAAGGGCTCCCTTTTATCGGCCACGAGCAACTGTACCGAGTCGTTAATGGAACTGCTCTCGAGATGCTATACAGAATAAATGTTGGAGGGAGCTCCATCTCACCCGCTGAAGACACAGGAATGTTCCGTAGCTGGAATTCGGACTACAAGTACTTGACAGAAGATATATCATCTGTCCTACCAGTTGACACCTCTATTGAACTAAACTTCAGCAAAATACCTTCGTACACTGCATCGGCAGACATCTATAGAACTGCCCGCACTCTGGGGACTAACCGATCCTTGAATAAGTTATACAATCTCACTTGGCAACTTCCCGTTGATTCTCAGTTTGATTACCTTGTTAGGTTACACTTCTGCGAGTTTCAACCAGAGTTTAAAGCGGTGGGCCACCGAGAATTCCTCATTTTCATAGCAAATCAAATAGCTGAGTGGGCAGCCGACGTGATAAGATGGAGCGGTGGGAGTGGGGTTCCCGTATATAGGGACTACGCTGTGTCGATGTTTGGCATAGAAAGCCAGAAAAGAGTGAACCTCTCTATCGCCATAGCTGCAATTCCAGATAACTGGGAAACTGTATACAATGATGCAATCTTGAACGGTATCGAAATCTTCAAAGTCAACGACACCAATGGAAATCTCGCCGGACCCAACCCCAACATACTTCGGCCGACCCATCCAAAGTTAATGGCCATCATCGGTGATAGAATTTCCGGCATTATTGTTCTATTGATTCTCGGATTCTTGATTCTCCGGCGAGCCAAGACTAGTTGGCGTTGGCGGGGTCCATTTTCTTTCCACACTTCCAAGTCAACAAAGACTCACGGATCAACGCTACCGTATTCATGCCGTTACTTCTCATTGGCTGAGATAAAAGCAGCGACCAAAAACTTTGACCAAAATTCCATTCTTGGTGTTGGTGGGTTTGGTGACGTGTATAAAGGGTACATACACACTGATGGTGGGGCCACCCATGTTGCGATCAAACGGTTGAAACCCGGTTCTCAACAAGGGGTCCAGGAGTTCAAAACAGAAATTGAGATACTATCTCAGCTCCACCACCACCATCTCGTTTCTCTATTAGGATATTGCAATGATGACAACGAGATGATCCTTGTGTATGATTTTATGCCTGGTGGGACTCTTTGTAGTCATCTTTACAACACTGATAAGACACCTCTTCCGTGAAATCAACGCCTCCAAATCTGTATTGGTGCGGCACGTGCGTTAAACTACTTGCATATAGGTGCGAAGCACCCCATCATTCATCGTGATGTGAAGACCACAAACATTTTATTGGACGAGAAATGGACAGCCAAGGTGTCCGATTTTGGATTGTCAAAATTTGGTCCTACTAGCACATCCAAGGCCCATGTTAGCACGGCGGTTAAGGGTAGTTTTGGGTATTTGGATCTGGAATATTATCGACGCCGACAATTAACAGAGAAGTCTGATGTGTACTCTTTTGGTGTGGTGTTGTTTGAAGTGTTGTGTGCAAGGCCACCCATCATGCATACAGTAGAGCACGAGGAGATGAGTCTAGCAGAGTGGGCCCCAAAATGTTATCGCAATGAAATGCTTGATCAGATTGTTGATCCATTATTGAAGGCTGAAATTGAACCAGAGTGTTTGAAGAAATTTGGCGAGATTGCGGTGAATTGTTTGCATGACAATGGAACCGAACGACCATCAATGAATGAAGTGGTGTGGGGTCTTGAGCTCGCATTGCAGTTGCAAGGGAGTGCAGAAAAAGCTATCTTCCATGGGGAGCAAAGTTTTGAAACTAAGGAATATCAGGATGGAATGATGTCGATTTTTTCTGAGATTATGAATCCTGACGGTCGATGAAAGATATGCTAGCTAGCTGAATTTTGAAAGTTTTATTTAAGTGATGGTTGCAATCTTGCAAACTAGCACAACAAGTCATTTTATTTCACTTATGATTATTAAGCAACATAATAGTGGTAATTTAGATATCTGATAAGAACACTTTATAAGCATAAACTTATCAGCATTCTTACTGCAGTAATATTCAGTCGTATAAAATTATAATTCTACGTTTTTCTAGGATGTGACATAGAATTCTGAAGTTTTGAAAACTAGAATAAGTACTTGTATCCATAAAATCAAAATATCCATAATATTGAAGTGTAGTGTTCATAATCTTAGTCGAATTGTTTTTATTTATTAGTATCATTTATTAACCTTATAGTAAGAGACCAAGTATCTGGAGTCTTGCCAGATATTATTAGTGATTCAAGCTGTTTTATGTGGCAATTTAGTGGAATCATATGCTCATTTTAAGTGTCCTGCAGCAAGGGCCATATGGCATGCCTGCAGCTGGGGTGATCCACACGATCAGTTTCTGCCAGGTGATCAGCAACACAAGGATCGAAGTGGCCGAGATATGCTCCTTGCAGATGACATTCACTTTGGATTCTATTTGGAATTTAAGAAACCATATTGTTCACAATGGGGGTGAGGTTAACATCATGGCTACCATCTGTGCCATCGAAAATAGAGTGAAAGAGTATTTGCTAGCTTTAGCTCATGAGGATGATATGGCTTAAAGTGAAGAAATGATTTCCTGGAAGCCCCCACCTAGGGGTTTGATAAATTTAAATGTGGATGCTGCTGTTTTCAAATGACTTTACTACTTTGGCTGTGGTGGCTAGGATGATTTTGGTGAGATGCCGAAGGTTTGTGTAACACCCCGACCCCAAATTAATAGTTAAACTATGTGTTTAAATAGTTAATTATTATTTTAAGTCACTTACTTTCTAAAATTAATATAAGAGTATTTAATAAGTATATTATTTTATAATATCTTTGAATAAGAATTGTAAAGATTATAAATAATTGAAATGGCTAGTGATATTATATATATATATATATATATATTTAGTACGATGCATGGTTGGTGTTATAAATAGGCATATGATGCATGAGTTGTGATGGTAGAAATTCCACTCACATGCAACCAATGAGAATTCAACACAAGTGAAGCCAAAGTTTCATGCATCTTGACAAACCCCAAAGACCAAGACTTGGCCATGCAATCACCAAGAGCCATCTCACTTCTTCCTTGACTTTCTTAAGACACTAGAACATCCAAGAAGCTATCTCCCCATCTATTTTCTACGGGTACACACACACAAATCAGAAAATTCATCACACCTTACTCACTTTTCTCATAAGGAAAGAGCTAGGAAGCTCTCTTGGGTCATTTCTCTCAAACCCACGGTCAACACCCCAATTGTCCGCTCACCTTATCTGATTTTGCTGCCCCAAAAGTCTTCCCTTATCTTATTTTCCTGGCTGCATCAGACTGGAAGTCCAGCCTCTTTCTCTACTTCGTTTTCCTCTTTCTTTGTTCTTCTTTCTCTCTTCTTCCTTTGCTCTTAAACGGCAGCCTTCCCTCTCTCACCAAAACAATATATCCCTCTCTAAAGAAGGAAATTAAAGAGTTAACACTAAAATTCAGCTTCAAATTGTTGGGGGTAAGTAATCAAAACTTCATTTGTTTATTTTTACTTCTTTAACCTCCATCCTGATTTTATAGGCTGAATTATGATTCTGTTTTAGTGATTTAAAAGTTTGATGATTTTGTGATCAATTGAATGTATAATAACATATTTTAGTATGTTTATTATAGGTATAAAAATACCCAAATGAAATCAAGGCCTATTGCTATTTGTTGATGATTTTGTAAGAATATGTACTGAAGCTGTCTCTGTGACAGATTTGATGTTTACAACAAGAAAAATATGTATTAAATCATATTCTGTGAATTGGGATGCTAGGGTTATTTTATATAAAAGCTAAGACATATATGGTTGTTATGGAAGTGGTCTCACAGAATTTGGATGAACATAAAAATAATGATTTAATTTGTAAGTTGCAAGAAATTCTGTCAGGACAGATTTGAGCATGCTGTCCTGTATGATTTTTAATAAATTATGGTTTTATGCTCTGACTTCGAAAATTTTATGGTATATAATAGACATAGAGGGGAGTTGCTCTGTAGAATTTCATGAAGATTGAATGCGTTTTGGTAGTCCATTTGTATTTTACAATTGAAGCATATGCTGCTGGAATAAAACAGTGAGCAGTAAGGGATATGCCTAACTTTCAGGATTTAATTCTAAAGTTAGGGTGAATGATTTGAGCTAAAATTTATTATGCTCATCATTTGGTATGTCTGAATCATAACTAAATTTTGTATACCTTGGTTCACGGTTTAGTACTCAAAGGAGAGATTTTAAACCATCCGACGGTTGTATTTATGAAGCTGTTTTATTCAGCATGCTGTGTGTTGCCTTATGAATGTATATGATTATATGACCATGCTTAAAAGAGTTCATGAATATGCTTGCATTATTGCCCTAATCTCAAAGCACATTTTGAAATGAAGTTAGCTCCTATGGAAATATGATATAAATACAAGAATGTCGGTTTCTCTATGATTTGGTACATCACGTTGTATGATGAACGTATTTTGTGTTTGTGGGAACCTCTTTGAGGTGGGATTAGGATTTTCGTGATTCTAAGAGATAGGCTTTGAGATGAATGTGTAAGTTTATGATAAGGAATAATGGATAGTAATAAGTTTTGATTTTGGGTTTAGGTGTTACCAGTCGTCAAGTCTAAGCGCCTTCGACTTTAGGCTCTCGGTTCCTCTACTTTCAGGTAAGGGATAAGTTATATAGGCATTTGGTAAGTCATGAGGTTATTTTAAAGTATATTATGCATTAAAAGTTTTTTTTATTAGAAATATGGCATGTAAGCATTATTAGACAAAGATATGTTCGTGAGCTTTTTCGAAACCTTATGGAAATGATTTAAGCATATTGATGCTATTATTAATTCCACGAACATGATGAAGGAAAAAATGGAAATGCTTTTATTATGAAATGTTATGCAAAATAAGAAAATTCAGTACAATGTATAAGTATGAAATGTTTTCGGGTTATGTCCCCTGGTGATCTGAACTCGATCAGTAGGGGTTAATTACTGGCTTTCCATGGAAAAATGTTATCTGTTTGGCCATTTAAAATAGAGGAAATGGGGCTGCCCGTAACTCTAGGCCATTTAAAGTAGAGGAAATGGGGTTACCCGTAACTCTAATATGAATAAGGCCTTCTCCTCAATGTGTACGGACGGCGGGGAGGGACAAAACCTTGAGGGGATGTGCCAGCAGGCCTCCCAAAGAAGACAATATCATGCACACGAGGTCACTCAAATGTGATGAGGCCTTCTCTGTACAGACTTATCAGATATGGACTAACCAATAAGTTATTTATGAACAGCTATATTATGTTATTAAGCATGAGAGAATTATTTTGTTTAAATGCATTATGAAAAGTTAAAAGCTCTCATGAAAAGAAGAAATTTCTGATGAAAGAAAGTTGTTCATTAAAGATAAAAGTTTCTGAAATTCTGTTATGCTATAAAGATAAAGCTTCTGATGAAAGTACAAATTTACGTTAAGAAGTTATTAAATATCTGTTTTTCTTTATGAAACGTAAAGTTTTATAATTATGAAAGTTATAATATTTCACTAGAACAAGTTTATGAAGAAAAGTTTTATTATTATTTAAGATGTTTTTAGTTTAAGACAAAGTTACCGATTATCTGATTCAAGTTAAAATTATTATTTTGTAATGAAAATATATATGGTGACTTTGTAAGAAATAAAAAAAATTCAATCCGAAAGGTTTTGGTAAAATTATTCTGATAAGAAAAGGGAGAACAATTATTTCTATGAAGAGCGTTAAATTATTATTATAAATAGTATAAAATACTATGCATGAAAAATGTTCTCCTATCTGAACGTTTATAAACTGAAATAGTTTGATTTACATGCATCCTTATTGAATTCTCATATATCTTACCTTTACTGGGCTTCGCAGCCCACCCTATTATTTTTCAGTCAATAGGATTTAATTTGGAGCAGAGGGAGCCTTAGTCGAGTTTTGGAAGGAGCTAATTTTAGTTTTAAATGTATAGATTCTGAATTAGCAATTTGATGTTAGTTCGTAATATTGTGTATTTTAGGATCTAATGAAGGTTGTGTACCTTAAGATACTAAGAGATGTATTATGTGAAAATGTGGAAATTAAATGACTGGTGGATTATGTTATATTTGGAGTACAGTGTAGATGTTCTGAATATCAAGTGAAAGGTTATATAAAGAAGTAAAGAAACAATAAAGAAAAGAAAGAGGGAAGCTTTTGGTAAAATGTAAAAGTTAAGTTGGTTCTTGTTAATATCAAGTTTAGGCTTGATATTAGCATGCCGGTCATGGTCACAAATCCGGGTATCGGGTTTGGGGCTTGACAGTTTGGGCTATGTGCTCCAATCCTGGCTTGAGTACCTACAATACTCAGGGCTTTGCGTTATCGCCAGTTGAGAAAAATTGGCTGCACATTGTTATAGAGGGAAATGCAAAACCATGCTTTGATTCTCTGGCTTTGGAATTCAAGCAAACTAGTCTAATTAAACTGTTATTGCTAATATCTTAGAACTTAGTAATTCTTTTAATTGTTGCAGCTTTTACTGGATTAGGAGAATATTCAACTCTGCAACTCATGTTACTATTGCAAAACTAGCTACTAATCTTAGGAGTTATTTTTGTTTGGAATAAGCACGATATTCCTTCTCACAGCTATACCTACACTCAATGGTGGAACCTCCTTTACTTTCTCAATAATAAAGCCTTTTACGTTTGTATTGGTTGGAAAATCTTGTTCAGTTCCATACTTCCGTACCATCTTGGATGTGTGCAGGTCTGATTGCTTTCCCGTGGTTCTGTAGTTTTGGTTTTAATGAAAGCTTCAATTTATCAACCCAAAAAAAGGAAAAAAGAAAAGGTACAGTAAGCTTTTGCATACCAAGTCCCAGGCAAATACTTTAAATGGTTGGAGAAGATTTTTGACATATATACGTGCCTCATTTCATTTGAAGCCGTGAATAGTTGCTTAATATCTAAAACTACATTGAATTTTTTTTTTTTTTAGAAGACAAAACTCTTACTCTCTCTTACAGTTGCTAATGTAATACTGAATACCTCTCATTGGCTGTAATCAAGCTGGAAGCTTATTAGGGACTCTCAAGTCTAACCAATGAATTTCTAGTTTAAAATTTGATTGAAGTACGTAACAAACTTTTATTATTAGTTTCAAAAGTAGAATACAATGTCCTATGTAATATCTAACTTAAACCTATATTCTCTTTCTTGCTCACTGAAAAAAAATATACAGCTTGACTTCGATTCAAATTCTACAAGAAGTGTTTAGAAAATTTTCTTAGTGTTCTTAAAAATATTTGAGATCTTGGATTAAAAGTTATTTGGAGTTAAAAGGCCTGTCTTAGGATTTAGATCCAAATGGGTAATTCACGAGCCAAAATATGTGATTATGAAGGTTGTATACTCGTAGTAGTTGTAATTTAGTTATGTTGTGAAATTGGTCAAGGTTCTAACTGTTCAAGTTGCAGTTTGAACCATGCGAGTTTAAGAAGAGTGACTTAAGGCCTCGCTTGAACAATCATACAAGTCATGAGAACTGTGAAAAATTGTTCCTTCTCTCACTAAGTCACAATCTTCTCAACAAAAGGAAAAATTATGTCCCTTGTTCTAAACTTTACAGACTTTTTTCTTGTGAATGGTCTCATCCTTGACAAGGGGAAAGCATCACAACCTTCTTTGCAATTGCCTTGTCTATTAGTCTAAATGACTCTTCTACTTCTACGCCCACTACTAGTATCACTCTTTTTCTTCTTTGTATGATTATTAAAATAATTATTTCCTACATTAAAGCTTTCACGTTCATTGCTCTTGATTTTCCTTGGCTTCCTAAAATAAACATTCGCAATCTCATTCATTACTTCTACGCCCACTACTAGTATCACTCTTTTTCTTCTTAGTATTATTATTAAAATAATTATTTTCTACATTAAAGTTGTCATGTTTATTGTTCTTGATTTTCCTTGGCTTCCTAGAATAAACATTCGCAATCTCATTCATTCTCATGGTTGAGATTGAGATTGGGTTCCTGTGTCTATGATTGAGATGCATAGAAATTGAGATAACTTACGGCGGTTGTTCTCCATCTCCACCTAATAGATTATCGATACAGAACGATGTCGTTTCTTCTGTTCCTGACATAATTGCATGCAAAGATTTTAAGAAATAAATCTTGGTTACTTGGTTCTTTCAACTCTTTTATCCTTTTAATTCTATTTCTGGTGATTTGTGCGATTCAATTATTATTATTATTATTATTAATCCTTCCATCCCAATAACATTACAGTACTTTCCAGCCCACTTCATCATCTAGTTGAACTTGGGTTTTGGGCCGTTCATGTCAGTGTAAGGAGTTTGGACCCCGTTCAATTGGTATTATCTGCTTACTACATGTCAAGGTTTCGTTTAGAAATTGGGGGAATAGAATATGGAGGAACTAAAAAATAAGGGGATAGAAGAGATTTTAATTTTCTTTCATGTTATTTGGTTGGAGGGATGGAAAAATGTAGGGATAGAAAAAAAAATTAGTTGAGAAGAAAAATAAGAGGATAGATAATGTAATTTGTATGAATTTATTCTTATACTCTTATTACATAATATTTAAGAAATAAATTTTTTTTAGAAAATATATATGAAATAATTTGACACATTATAAAAGTGACACAACATAATTATTAGTTTATTTTAACTTCTTTTTATATTTTTATATAAAAAATGTGTGATTAATTAAATTAATTAAAATAACATATGAAAAAAAAAAAAAAAAAAAAAGGGAAGAAGTAGCAATGTTACTTGCTAGCATGATTTTGAAAATGGGACCAGACCGTTCGGTTGAATCGGGTTAACCGAAAACTTACTAATTTGATTTAAAACCAAAAACTTCAAAATCAAATTTTTATGTCGAACCTCATGACATGCGGTCAAACTAACAGGTCTTTTCACCCATGAACAGGTCTACCAACCAGATCTAGTTTTTTTTCCCCTCAAAACAGTGGAAGAAAGCCTGAAACAAACCAAATCTACCGTCCATCTTCCTCACAGACTTCGTTCATTTGTTGTTGAAGCTCCATTTTGGTAGTAACATCTTTTTCTTGTGTTTTCAATTTATTTAGTTATATACATTTTTTTTTTATTTTCTCTTTTTTTTAATAATAACTAAACTTTAAAATAACTTTCAATTTTTTTATTGAAAAAAAAAAAATACTACATCCAAACACACTACCAACCTTGACATATAAACTCCTATTCTCAAAAAAAAAAAAAAAGTAATAATTGTAGGGACTCAATTTGTAATGGACCCTGGACAATAAAATTTGTAGAGAATGGGTAGGACGGACTAAGCATTTAACAAGCAAACAACGGCTCATGTGAAATTGATAAGCTTTCAGATAAATAGATTGGAATAGGTGTTTTCATTAAGAACGATCATCACTTTGGTGAAGAAATTGTGAGGATCACAGTTGCTATTTTGGTTAAGTGTTTGTGGGGCATATTTGTCCTCGGCTTGAGCCGAGGACCTCTTTCCTTCGAATGGATCCCCCCTCTTATCTTCAGAGTCTCACTGGTTATATAGTTTTATTTCAATTAATCTTAGCCATCCACTTGTCAATTATCTGATCTTTGTGTACAGGGGTTTGTCCCATCATCTGTAGTTTACAGGCTTTATGTTAGTTTTCAGCCGCCTTTACAGACTTTCTATTAGTTGAGGTAATCGAGACAACTGAGGCTGTTGGTCACATCTTCATTAATACGGCCAGAATGTTGGTGGGATATTTTCCCTTTACCAACCGTCGGTGCGCCGAGGATATGTGTATCCTCGGCGAGGCTCTTGGGTGGCCTGGGCCCTTTTCAATCATCCTCGGCGTGGGCCTTGGGCCGGATACAGAGTGGGCCAGTGTGGTTAATGTGTTAGGGCCCCACAATAATAATAACAAATAAAATAAAATAACAACAACAACAACCTTGACACGTAAACTATGGTTAGTTGTTCTAGTTGTCAACTCTTGGATAATGGGTTTTTCAAGTATTTGATGCCTATTTTTGAGCTAAAATAAAAGTGGAACTCACGTATCCTTTGAGGCAAGACTGATTTGGAACATGTTCTTCGTTGTGAGAGAATAAATCGATGTGCTCACTTAAACATGGTTTAAATTGGCAAAATTTTGAAGCCTCACCTAGGAAAAGAATTGAATATTTTGTGAGTTTATTCCAAACAATATAAATGTCTTCTCTCAAGAATTTTAATTATTGTGACTTTAAACTGTCAAGAATCTACAGCTCTTGTGATTTAAGATTCTTTGCAACCAAACAAATCTCTCTCTTCACCATTCACTATGCCTTAGAAAAGTGTAATCCGGTCATTTTGGAGGGAGAAAGAAAATTGTGAAATCCAGATGTTTAACATTAAAAAAATTAGTTAATTTGAATTCGAATTTCATGCAATCCTACACATTAATATTTGCTCATAACTTATATGATGATATATGTCTATATTTAGAGTTGTAAATTCACATAAATCAATACCATAAGGAGGTTCGTAAAACCCTAAGAATTTAAGTGTTACAAAATAAATAGTTTACACACAAAATGGGTAAGAGCATTAGCATTGAATGTACTAAATGCTAAAAGTTTTAGCATTTTGCATACCAAATCGAAATACCAAATAACAAACCTCATCAAATGTGCCAAAATCCAATTATTTTTTTTACAACATGCTATAGTACCATTCTACTAATAAAATGGTACTACAGCATATTGTAAAAGATATATACATACATACATATATATACACACACACTACTATTTAATAGGCTTCCTCTGTTTAAGATTTTCAATTTGGATGCTCAAAATACCCTCAAATTTATCAGTTTCTAAGGCTTAAATCATAGGGTTAGACATGTAAAATTTGTAATTTAAAAACTCATAATTTTTAGCTAAATTAAAACAAAGAAAAAAAAAGTTTTTTCTCCCACCTCCACATTTCTCTCTCACATTAGTTGTCAAGTACTAATACAACTTTTTCTTTTTGAAAATAAAAATAAAAAATAAAACTGCCTTTTTTTTCCACAAACTTACCAAAATTTTTTTTTATCACTAAACTATTTTTTTTCCTGCCTCCACATTTCTCTCTCACATTAGTAGTCAAGTACTAATACAACTTCTTCTTAAAATAAAATTGTCATGAGTAAAACGTGTAAACCCAAAAAATAAAAAGCCTCATCACACGCGCAAAGCGCGTGTGACTAGGCTGGTGTGTGTATCCTCTCTTATCACACGGTCAGATTCAAACCTTCTCTCTCTTCTCTTCTCTTTCTTTGTTCGCAATGGTATCCCCTTCTTGCACACCTGTAGAGCCACCACTAGTAACTTCCTACCTCTTTCTCTTCTATCTATTTCTCTTATTATTATTTTTTTTTATGTTTGTGTTTGTCTCATGATGTTTGTCTTTTGGTTTTAGGATGGGTTTGTAGTGGTTTAGGTATCTCTGGTGGTGGATTTCGATGGTGGTGGTAGAGAGCTGTGGGGGTGATAGACTGTGGTGCTTGTGGTTTTTGCTTTTGTTAATTTTTTAATATAGATGCGATTTTTATTTTATTTTATTTTATGTGGTGTAAGTTAAAATAGAAGATGTGATGTAAAGCATATTGTAAAATGATGTGCTAAAATTGATAAAATAAGTTTTGGTGTACTAAGATGACATTTGACATAGCATGCCTGATAATAGTGCTTTAATTATTAAATTCTAAACATTAATAAAATCATGAGTTTTACGAAAAATATCATAGAGCATTTTATGTATTTTTCTTTTTTGTTAATTTCTCTCTTCATAATTTATTCTCTTCAACGCCAAAATCTTATTTACTTTTACCATACAAAATTATCTACTAATTATCCCAAACAACAAAAGTGACTCCAGAAGCATACACACATGGGAAAAGAGACGATTCTATCATTATTTTAAAGTATATTCCAATAAGTCCTTATTTTTTTTAGGATTTCAAAAATATTTGACTCCAAATACTTTTGGAGTTATCTTACTTAAACCTACTATGTGATAATTGATGAAATTGTCTCTATATGTGTAATATTAGTCATATAAATTTTTAAATGAGTTACAAGACTTGTTTAAGTAATACCCATAATAAATATACCATTATAAATCGTCACATAATAAGTTAAAAAGATAATTCCATATTTATTTTAAGCCATATTTTTTTATATTTCAATATGTAATTCGAATAAAGTTATTTTCCAAAAAATAGGGTATTTGGTAATGTTGTTTGAACAACAGTTTTCATTGTTTAAACAACACAACACGTATGTTCACAATACTTTTTTACTCATACGTATTTCTACAACATTTAAACAATATTACTAGAACAACATTACCAAACGGGCTTATTTATTTTAAAAAAAAACTCTTAGGAGGTGTTTGATAGGAGTGTTTAAACAATAGTTTTTAATATTTAAACATTACAATACATTTTTTTATAACATTTTTTAACCAACATGTATTTTCACAACACTATAACAATGCTAAAAATATCTAACCAAACGGTTAAAAACCAAACATTCCTGTGCTAATTAAGAAAACAAAATGAAGGTACAAAGTTCAAACATGCATGGAATAGTATCCGACTAATTAATTAATAATTAATTAGTCGTATAATTAATTAATAGATTAGACGAGTGATTAATAGTACAAAACAAAAGAATACAACTTTCCAGCTTCCAACCTTTTCTTCTACTGCTACAGATATTAAGGATCCGTTTGGATACGGCTGAAGACTGAAGACTGAAAACTAAAAAACGTTGTAACAAAATAATTTTTAAAAGTGTAAATAGTACCGTGGGACTCATTTTTAATGAAAAAGTGACTGAAAAGTTAAATTTGTGAGTCCGGTGACTGATGTGTTGAAAAGGGTGGGAAAAGTCTAACATTGCGGTTACTGTTCATGAATAGTAGCCGCAACAGTGATAAAGTTTCTCAAACGCATGTCCAAAAAAAAAAAAAAAAGTCAGACGCAGACGCGCTGGAGCTTTTAGCCCAATCCAAACGAGCACTAAGTATCCATTTGCAAATCCACATTTGCGTTTCTTTCCTCTTTTTTTTTTTTTTTTTTTTTCTCCTAACCGCATGACTTTTTAGCAGTGAACAGTGCACTCGTGCATTGTTCATGGGTCTTACAAACTTTAATTTTTAATCATTTTTTCATTAAAAATGAGTTCCACAGCACTATTCACATATTTAAGTTTAATTTTTAAAGTATTTTCAGTTTTCAATTTTAATAAAATAAGTTCAATTTAAACGAACCTTAAAGGACTGCTTGGTAGACTTATTTAAACACAATTTTTCAATTTTTAAATAATATTACACATATTTTTTACTCTCACCTATTTTTACACATATTTTTAAACAATAAAATACATATTTTTAAACACACGCAACATATAGATGCTTATGGAAACGAAACCTGCCCTGTTTTGTGCTTTTTGCCTCTTACGTCTTTTCGAGGAGGCCGCGGGGTCTTTTCATTGTCTCCAAACGCGCGCGCAGAGAGAGAGGAAAAGATTACGGAAATGGCAGAGGTGGAATGGAATAATCAAAGGAGTAAAAGGATGATAGAAGAACAGGCAAAGGAGGAGTTGGAAATACTAGAAACCCAACACCCCAACCGTTTTGAGTACCTGAAGCTTGAGCTCAAGTCCTTCATCTTTCAAATTCAATCCCAGAGCCAACTTCCACTTCCTGAGAACTACAGCTCCAGCTCCTTTCCCACCTCTTCTATTGCTACCACTCAAGGTTATATATCTTTCTCACTCTCATATAATCTTCTTTTCTTTATTTAACTTTCCATTGTTTTTCTTTGTAATGACTTCCTTTATATAATTTTTTTTTGCTAAACAGAATCAGCCAGTAATAAGAAGAGGAAGGTAGGTGATTGCCTTTGTGTATTAATGGAGGGTGGAAATGAATCCTCCAAGAAGAAATTGCAAATGGGTACTACTAACATTATGGGAAACATGAAGGGGGTCATTACTAATAGGAAGACCAAGAGGAGGGAAAGGTCGATGAGGTTCTTGAGAGGGCTCAAGCATGTCTCCAAAAAATTCCTCACTTAAAAGCCTCTTTATTATTCTGCTGCTGATGCCTTGTTTATATATTATGCTAAAAGAGCAAATATTTTGTACTTTGTAATGAGATGCAGAGTCTACTTTAACCAGAGAAGTGTTTTGGTTTTTGGCAGGGTGAATCTATGTACACTTTGCTTTTGATTGCTTCCGTTCGACTAAAACGACAAGAGACAGAAATCAGAAAGCAGAAGAAATTTGACAAACTATAATGTGGGCTCTCTTTCCTGTAGACCCTGTCTCAGGTAGCTTCACTTACACCTTTTCTTCTTCTTTTTCTTCACCCAAACCCCATTTCTTCATTATTTATTTGGCACTCACTTTTTTCATCAAAATTGGAAATTGAACAATCATTGTTACTTTTGTTTGTGATGTAGTAATCATCTCAGAATCCAAATTTTGGCATGTGTATTGTTGAGTTCAAGAAACGAGGGTGGACAAGGCAGAACCTGTGGCGGGAATCTTTGGCTTGAGACCAATTCAATGTTTGGTTTCTGTACGTATTACAGATTTGGTCTCGCATTTTAGTATGGGAAAATTGAGCATGTTTGTGTTTACTCTCTTTTGGGGTCATGCTGAAGACTGTGATTTTAGATGTTGGAAAGGAAAATTTTTTTTGTTTAAGGAATTTTGGAGATTTGGAAGGCTATTCCCTTGTGTGTGTGTTGTGGACTATTTGGCAAGAGAGGAATGGTAGAGATTTTGGTGGAGTTGATAGGACTAATAATGTAATTAAGCAAATGATGTTGCGCTGATGACAGTATTGGGAAGCATTCCCTCGTTTTTTTTTTGAGATCTTGTGAGCTAGATATTGTATTTCTTTGGGAGTAGTTCACTGTACATAATTGCATATTGTGTATTTGGACTATCTCCAGTTTTGAATAAAAATTATTTTACTTGTATAATGTTATCGTTTTCTCTGATTTGTTCTATAGCTTTGAAACATAATATTTTACGTCTGTTCTTATTTTAAGGTTCAGGCTTATGTTGATTTCTAACTAGGTCTGATGTATATGACAGGTGAAGATAAGTACTACATATTTGCAAGGGGAACTTACAAAGTAGGTCGCAAAGGTACTCTAGCATGTGCTCTTATAATTCAATTTCCTAATATCTAAATTTTTATAGTTACACATTCATTTACACTCTGAAGGCCTGCAAATGTAATTAAAATTTTTATAATTTAGACTTCTAGGTTTTCTCTTATCTCAGCAAGGTACTGGACAATGGGTGATTCCTAGACCTAGGCTATCTATCATCCTTCGTGCCTTACTATTAGCCAGTGGCAGGATGCTGCTTGGTCAAATATATTTTGATGTTCTTTTTTTTTTTTTTGATTGGATGATTTCTTTGTTCCATAATTAGTCTCATTTCTTGGAATACCTCTAAAAAGTCATCAAAACTAACAAGCAAAAGAATGGGCGCTATCAATTTGTCCCCACAAATATTTCTACTTTTGCTTGAATCCTCTAGTAAAAGAATGGTACTATCAATGGTGGTTTCCAATTAGCCAATTGGTAAAGTTTCTTGTTGTTAAACTGATGACTTGGGTTCAAATCCCGCCCACACCTAAAAGAAACGAATTGGTGTCTTGGCCTAGTGATAAAGAGCAATTATCATGAAGCAGACGCTATAGGTTTCCTATTGTGTCTATATATATATATATATTGTGCGCACCAAAATGGAACCTGTGGGCCAGATCCCTTTTGGGCTAACAATCTATTTGTATGGTGGGCCTGAAGTTTTCCTACTATGGGCAACTCAAAGTCCAGGACCGTTATGTGCTCTATCTTTCTCTCACTCTTCCTCTTTCTGTATCTCTCTTACTATCTGTGGCTCTCTCACTCTCTGTGGCTCTTTTTTCCAACCCCCCTTCCTTCGGTTGTTCTCATATTTATAGTTCCTCTATAATGGTGTAGCCATTATTGCATTGTGGTAAGTGCGGTGAGAGGTCCAATGTGATCAAAGGTAAGTGGATGGTTTGGTGATGGTGGCCTTGGAACTTGGTTCCTCCCTGAACGAACGACACAGCGGCTTCGATCCTCGGGGAATTGCCGAGCAAGTGAAACCCATAGCCTCCGCCCATTCCAAATTTCATAATGCACGGGACCAATGCTCGGCACGACCCTCATTGGGATACCTGGACTAACGATACGTATGATCATGGGCCGGACCCTTCGGACCATTTGGGCCAGGGCCCAAAGGTTGCTCTCAGACACAGGGGCCCAAACAAGCAGGCATGGGATAGGTGCCGTACATATATATAATGTCACTATCAATGAAATGAAATTCAGGACTTAGCAAATCATTTTATGATAGGTAAAGGTAATTATTATCATCTTTTTTTTGAATCAGTATATTTTTTTACTATAAACAACAGATAAGTTAGACATTTTATCAAGAGAAAGGAAAGTTTGAAATGGTGAGCTTCCTTAAAGAATTACAAACGGACATTCATATTGTCCAAAAATCAACTGTGGTTATACATGACAACCCCTAGTCATAATGTAATATTCAAACAAAGATCTCAGAAAACTATTCTTAATTTCCAAGATTGATTTCTCTTAATTTTCAAAAGTCCTATGGTTTCTCTGTTTCATTTTCAAAAGCTATTTTCATAGATGCTTTCACTATCCAAATTTCCTTCCAATGAAAATTTGACTTTACAATCCCTTTTAATGCTTTTAGTATGATTGAATAGTGAAATGACTGTGTCTATTTATTGCCCAAGGCACCTAATCTTTTATGCCCTGATACATGAATTTGGGCTAAATACAACTCAAAGTAATTGTTTATCAAATCCAATTCTCAATGGTGAGTGGAACTCACACAAATTGTGCTATTGTGTACGCCAATGAGATCTAGCTCAATTGGCACCTCCTTCCCCTGTAAGAGTGAGGTGGGGGAGTGAAGTCGTAGGTTCATGACCCACCAGGTGCTTGTGTAATTTCCCAAACATGAAATCCAACATATCTGGAAAAGGAATCTCACCTTGCTTTTATCTCCTTCTAAACTCGGCAAATAAAGACACTAAAGCTCTATCAGCACACCAAATTTCATACCAAAAACACACTCTTGTTCCATCCTTAATGTGAACCTGGAAAAGGAATCTCACCTTGCTTCGATCGCTTTATAAACTCCCAAGCCATATGTTGTACAAACTGGTGTGTATTCCAACTCTCCTCATTACCAATCTTCTCTGTAAATCTCCATAACCACTTTCCCAACAAAGCATGGTTAAAACTTAAAAGTACTCAATTTTCAAATACCTAGACCTTTTATCCATAAGTATGTACTTGCAATTTTCCAATCCACTAAATCATCAAATTTAGCCCTCATAATATATATATATATATATTATTCTTCTAATCTAAGGAGGTCTGGACCATGTTCAGAAAGACAGAAACCATGGTTGGGGAGGGGCTTATTGGTGTAAGCCACATAAGGCGTGCAATGCCTTTGCCAATCTTTAGATTTGCCTTGTTTGTTAGTTGTGTGCGTGTGCGTGCATGTGAAAATTTTCTCCTAGATTATGGTTATTTTACCAGCTTTTGTATTGTGTTTAACTTCTGATTCATATTTTTCAAACTTATGGTTCCTGATTGCAGGTTGTGATGTAATTATTAACAAAGACAAAGGAGTTTCTCAGATCCATGCAGAAATGGTTGTTGATGCACTGAATTCTTTGAATCCTCTGTATAAAAGACATTTCAAAACTTTGTCTAAAGTTAGGATTAGAAATTGCTCCAAATATGGAACATTCATTAACAAGAATCTGGGGCAAAAGGAAAAAGTTCATGAACTCCCAAATAAGGAAATAACTTTAGAAAATGGGGACCCGGTTTCTTTTGGAACCGGTAATGCAACCTACAGGTAAGTAAAATGTTTTTGCTGCATTTAGCTGCTGCATGTGTGACATTTGCTGACAGCATCATGAGATGTTCAGTTTTTGCGATTATATATATATATATATATATATATACACACACATAACATCCTTGAGGATTACATGGTCATATTTATTATTTTTAAATGTTGACATCATTGTGAATCGCATGATCATGTCCATCTCTTTGTTGATTAGGTCATGTCTACCCGGGGAAAAAAAATACAGCATTTAAAATTGGTGCTATTACATAAAACTTTACACTATCATGTTCTACTTATTCCTTTGAGATTTCACTCTATACAGGTTTTGTTTTGTTCCTCTCATATTTTTTGTCTGCTCGGAGTCCTCCCAAGTGAATCAACCCCTTCAAGACAAAATTTCAGCAATTGGTTAGTGAGAGGTGCCTTTTTAGCTATCAAGAGATATGTACTTGCTTTTATCTTGGAAATATTGCTTATTATATTTTCATCAATAATACGTGTCTTGATTTTCGTTCATATAAGGTCTTCTTAATATAATAATATGAGTTCTATCAACAGTGCAGAAAATAAAAGACGCTATCACGGAATCAAATGCTTCCTTGTTTATAGATTTACTTTTATCCATTGAATGAGTTGAATCAAATAACGTAGGCCTCACCTTCCCCTTTTTGAGTACAACTATCACCTTGTTTTGTAAGGATTATGGGGAAGTAATTGGTCCTACATATGTAACTAATCTTGGTTAGAGATATAATAAACATGAAATTAAGATTCTTGAGATTCTTGGTAGCTGTACTTTTAGTTCTTAGTGCTGGTGTATCTTTTGTAGACATCCTTTGTCCACGGGTTGAGCTTGTGCCTCTTGGCTTTTAATTAATGAAATGTTCACTTTAAAAAATAAAAATAAATAAAAAAAGAAAAAAGAAAAAAAGAAATTAAGACTGTAGTGAGTTGAATATTTTCAAAGTGTTAGTTTGCCAATTGCAAATGCTTTAGATTATGGCATGTTTATGACACAATTAGAAAAGAGAAAAAAAGAGAGAAATCTAGATCATAAATTATTTGAATGTATGAAATTTTAGGTTGTAACTTCTGAAGGGGTTTAATATATATACCTCCACTATGCTCAAGAAATTCTGTTACTCATCAAAGTAAAGAGAAGACCAGACAATAACTATGAGTTTCACTGCATGATCAAATGCCTGTCTCCATGTGGTCCAAATGCTGCTGGTAAAGGGACCGTAAATGTGATACCCAGTTATCTTACATTTCACGTAATTGCACATCGCTCTGGCTATCTTTCATCTCTAAATTGTACAGCTGCTTGAATATTTGTTCACTACTGTGATTATTTTGGTTCATTATGAAAATTGAAATATTATTGGACATGACACAATTTATTTGGATTGCATCTGAATAGTAATATTAATATTTTGGGGGTTATTAATAAGCTTATAATTATTTGGGAGCTTTCAGACCTAAGAAGTATGCATAACAGTATTTCGTTATACTTGTCCCCCGGGGGGAAAAAAAGTTTCAGTAAAATTGGGTTCTAGAAATTCGATGTAATAACTTAAAAAAAGGGGAAGAAGAAGAAGAAGAAGAGAAATTCAATCTAATAACCAGGTTATCCTACATTTCTAAAGGCTTTATGGTGGTATATAATCTTTATAATCTTTTCGCCCAAATATATCTGGAAACATGGTATGGTTTTGCTCAAGGCAACATCTGACTCTTGTCAAAAAATTCTCGCTCCTGCTTTCAATGCGACTTTTGACAATATTCTACAAGTGATGTATAATAAATACTCTACTCATAGATCCTAAAAACTTAGTTATAGCCCCATTTCAAGATGCAGCCTAAAGTCCGAGAATCTGACTGGTCTATAGCCGCCGCGTTTTTTGAAACACAGCTATAGGTCATAGGCCTAAAGGTTGCTTTTCTTTTTTTTATTTGGCTATAGCTACGTTTCATAAATGCGGCTATAGGTTTTTTTTTTTTTTTCCCAAATTTTTTCCTGAGTAAATCAACCTGTTTATACATTACAAAAGTGGCTATATACATTCAAACCAACCATACAATATATACTAATATCATCCATACTAATATTAACAAGATATGATAATGCACTAGTTAATGTTCTCATCTAGCTAATGTTCTTAGCATATATAGTTGTAAGAAATTTCACATTAGGTGGTGCAGAGTTTACACTTTGAGGTGGAGCTCCCATAAGCTATCACTTACCAAAAATTAAAACAAAAATGGCAACAATAATGGCATGGCCAAACTTCCCACCAACTCCTTGAGCTAAAGCTGCGGCTAAGCACCCTAGTCCACCTCCTAATATGGTTCCCATTCCACAGTTCAAGCCCTTGCTTAGTGTAGCACCTGCAATATTATAAAAAAACAGCCAAAAAAAAATGAAATTTGAAGACTTGGGACTCTTTTTTAAGGACCATATTAAACCAAAAATGCATTACAATATGCATGGTAAACAAACACACTGACCTGCATAGAACTCAAAGATGACCACAACAGTCATTATAGGAAAACTGCATAAAATATTTTTTCTTTATAATATCATTATAAATTTTTATTCCTTCTTTTCAACATTTAAATCAAGTAAAAAAAAAGGCAATTTATAGATTGAGGGAGCTAAAGCCTAAAGGCATTAAAGAGAGGCCTAAATATAATATCAGTCTAAAAAGAAATAAAAGCATAATCATAAAAAAAATATAACAAAATATGGCCCCTAAATAGGGCTGATAGGAGAAGAAGGATTTATGTAGCCAACCAAAAATAAAAGCACTATACATTGTCCAAAGAGCATTTAGTGTACACTGACTCAAACATACCAGTCGAATTATGAACACTTCCTACAAAAGCTCTAATTAAATGAGCATTACTGCCTGTGCACTAAAATCACATGACAATTATTTCTTGTGATTATACTTTTCAATTTATCACATGTGATGTGATTATAATCATTGCAAGCACTAATATATAGGCTATAAATATCTTGCAGTCCTGCCAAGTTTCCCTCTTTATGGTTGGTATGATAAGCATATGGTCAAGCTAAAAGCTACTTTAGAATTATACCTTGGCTTTAATAACCCTCCCATCTTGAAGTTGTACGATAGGATACGAAGTTATTGGAATTCATAAAATTGATCCATTCCTCTCTCTCTCTTGTAATCCCTCTATTATTTTACTATAATAATTGAATTCTATCTTTTAATTAAAAATAAATAAAACCTATTGCCAGACATAGACAATTGGGTAATGCTTACCCTATAATAGGAATTGCAGTTTGTCTAAGCTTTGAGCCAGCGGCCCAACACCAAGTTGGTCTAGTGCACGCCAACCATTTGTCTGTATGCCGATTGCGGCTCCTGTGTCTCACAAAGTGTCAGCTCTTTCAAGAACCACGCTGCTGATGCCCTTCCTACACTCATTATCAAACCGCAATCAGCTTCAACAAATCACATTAGTTGAACAATTCAAATAAGCCTAAAAGAAAATGCACTTTTGTCAAAGTAGCCCAATAAGTACTGCCACCTTTGTGTTTCAAAGTTTCTACAAGTCATCATCCAAAGGTGTCACACTGACATACTTCACTGTTGAAAATTGTGGTGCTCATTTTGGACCTTGGGATGCTGAAGTCTACACAAGGATTAGGCTTATTTGTGGCTATAAAATTGTGGCACATTTTCATAAAATTGCCAGAAGATTGAAATGCTGCTTTTTTTTTTTTTTTTTTCCGGAAAAGAGTTTACTTCTAATAGTCATACGGCGCAATGGTGCTAAAAAGTTATATTGGTATATTTTAGCTCCTCACACACAAAAAGTAAGCTCCAGCAGTGGATTAAAATAATACACTTGCTCCTTTTTTTTTTTCATTCTTTCACACCGTGTCTCTCTCCCTCTCATTCACTCTCATCTCATCTTTGAAGTTCATCTCTCTCAAGCTCACTCTCTCAACTCTGGTCTCACTCTCTCAACTCCGGTCACCGACCCATGAAGCTTGACTCATCCTCATCCACGACGTCATCGAAGCTCGACATCACCGAAGCTCCCTCGTTCATCGCCGCCAATTAGCCTCAGACCCACGCCACCATCCACCTCAGACCCACGCTGCCAGCCGCAAGCCACCGCTACTGCCCATCTCTCTATTCTCTTTGCTGTGATTGAGTTTTTTTTTTTTTTTTTTTTTTTTTTTTTTTTTTTTTTTTATGTACTTTTATATGAGTTTGGTGACTGTGGTGGTGGTGGTTAATTTTGGCTATGGTAGTGGTGGTGGATGATTTTGACAGTGAGTTTGTGGATTTTGGTTGTGGTGGTGGTGGATGATTTTGGCTTTGGCAGTGGGTTTTGTGGATTTTGGCTATGAGTTTTGTGGTTTATGGTTGTGGTTGTGGTTGTGGTTGTGGTTGTGGCAGTGGCAGTGGGTTGTGGTTGTGGTTGTCATGGCTGGTGGTTTGTGGTGACTGGTGGCAATGGGGTTGTGATTGTGGTTGTGGTTTTGTTTTGTTTTTTTTTTTTTTTTTCTATGTTGTGTTGTGGTTGCCAAAGTAGAGTGGTGGTTGTGGCCGGTGGTGGTGATGGTGGGGATGGTTGTGGCTGTGGTTGTGGCTGTGGCTGATGGTAGAGGTGGTTGTAGTTGGTGCTGTGGATGTTTTTTAGGTAGTGGGATTTATTATTTTATTGCAGTGGTTATATTATTTTATTGTGATGTTTATATTATTTTATTGTGTTGAAAGTTAAAATAGATCTACTGCTGCAGCATGTGTGTAGATAAAATAAATAAAGTAACTTTTATTGGTGCTAAATAACTAAAATTATAGATCCACTGTTGTGGATGCTCTTAATAATGTAACCTAAAACTCAAAGAACTATTTTGTTTTTTCTTTTTCTTGAAGAAAAAAAAATTATTAAAAAACCAAGTAAGAGAGATTGAGAGACTACAAAATCACAAACGAGGGCTAATATAAGCCAACTGAGGGCCCATATGGGTAGCTTGTGGACTCAAATCCCACTTAGGATTTTTGTCACACAAGTATCGCATTATTGTACACTTCAACATGTATTATGCATATTATTAACGCGAGAAAGCTTTGGTTTTTTTTTTTTTTAATTCTTATTATTTGTTCTAAAAGATGATAATTAATTTTGAATAAGTTATGATTTATGAATCTATCCCCTATGACTACAATCATTTATAATCTATCCCCTTTGTCTCTTCCCACTGGCCTTTGAACCACAAAGTTATGAGTTATGAATTTGTTAGTAATTATTTTAAAGAATTTTTTAATGATTAAATTGAAAAAATAAATTAATGAGACATTAAGGGACTGTTTGGTTCACTTGTTTCCGTAACTCAATTCTCTGTTTTCATAACTCAATTCTCAAAAATGGTGGGACCCATACAAAAAGTCTGTTTGGCTGTACCAATTCTCTATTTCCATAACTCTGTTTTCATCTGTCAATTCTCTACTTTTTGAGTTATGAGTTGTGAAAACTGAAAACAACTTTTATCTATTTCAGTTTCCATAACTCATAACTCAATGACATTTCTGTAAATAACACTACATGAGGGGTCCATTGTCAGACTTTTAGCCGCAACTTTTGACCCTCTCTTTTTTTTTTCGTCTTTCTTTACTGGGTTCGGTGCGTGCCTTTCTTCTTCTTTTTTTTCTTTTTCCTTTCACACTAGCTTCTTCTTCTTCTTCTTCTTCTTCTTCCTTCACTAGGTTCGGTAATTTGATCTAGGTTTCTTTTTTTTTTTTTTTTTTTTACTGGGTTTAGTGCGTGCCTTTCTTCTTCTTTTTTTTCTTTTTCCTTTCACACTAGCTTCTTCTTCTTCTTCTTCCTTCATTGGGTTTGGTAATCTGATCTGGGTTTTTTTTTTTTTTTTTCTTCTTCTTTCACTGGGTTCGATGATCTGATTTGGTTTTTTTTTTTTTTTTTCTTCTTCTTCTTCTTCTTTCACTGGGTTCGGTGATCTAATCTGGGTTTCTTTTTCTTTTTTTCAGCTTTTTTTATTCTTTTTCACTGGGCTCGGTGATACTGAAAAAAAAACTGCAACGGGTGACAGGTATGGGGCCCACAAATAATGTGAAAAATATTGAGTGATGATAAGTAAGTGATGGTGCCAAACGGGTAGGGAATTTTGAGTGATGAGTGATGAATAATGAGTGATGAGTGACGGAAATTGAGCGATGGAAATTGAGTGATGAAAAAAAGGGATCCAAACACCCCCCTAAGTATTTTGAAAATTAGAATACAAAGAAAAAGAACTGGGATCTTTCTGTTAAATACAATACCAATCTATTTCTCAAAAATATATATATATATACATGAATCTAAAAATATGCGATATTTTCATATTAAGAATAAATATAAATATGTAATAGATTATGGATGCCTCTAGGCTGGATTTTAATTAAAACTTAAGCAAGACTTAGGACCGAGTTTATTTATTTTAAATTGAAGCCCAATCTAAACTGTCATATCTATTTTTCTTTGAGAGAGAGAGAGAAGGACTAAGCCAAATTTTTAATTGACTACCCAACTAGCCCAATTCGATTTAATCAATTTCTATACTTTAAATCAATAGCCCAATTCAAGCATCTTTGATACACGAATATAAAAACAAAATTTTTTATTAAAAAAAAAAAACCCCACAAATTATGAGAATGAAAAAGCCAAACCTCAGATTCTCTCTCTGTTTCTTAATAAAACTTTTAACTATAGAGGAAATTAAAACAATTTTTTTTTTTTTTTAAAAGATCAAGTATACAAAGAGTATATTAGGTATACTAAAAATATTTTCTTTCAGAGGGCTGTGCCACACTTTTTTTTTGATAGGGCTGTGCCACACTTTGTTATGTGGTGAATTTGGCAAGAACGGAATACGAGATGCTTTAAGGTAAGTGAATGGTCTATACTTGAGATTAAATCCCTCCTTCATTCTTTGCTGGATTGGAGTACTGCTTTTGATTCTCTCTTAATTGAGTTTTGTAATTTGAGAGGTTGATGTACTCTTTCATTCTTTGCAGGATTGGAGTACTGCTTTTGATTCTCTCCCTTGTTCTTCTCTTTTAGATTTAATTGAGTTTTGTAATTTCAGAGGTTGATGTACTGCTACTCAAGACACCTTCGGTGTACTTGGGTATTCTCTCTTTCCTTTTTTTCTTTTTTTCTTTTTTTTATCAATACATTTTCGTTAAAAAAAAAAAAAAAGCTAAGCTTTTATGGTACAATGATCCCTAAAATCTAAGAACTTAGAGAAAGGACATGTCCCTGAAGCCAATAACCATTCAAACAACATTCTGAAAAGTTGCATCTTCAAGTCGGAACTAGTCTGTTCACACCCAAAGTTCTAGCATTTCTTTCACACCACAGACACCATTATCATATTAAACAACGTGGAATGGCCTTCCATATTGCACTGTTTCTATGTCTCCCAAATCGGTTCTTCCAACAAGATAGTAATTCTATAACCCCCTTAAGCATGACCGATTGAACCCCAAAGAGAGCAAAAAATCATATCCCATAGATCTCTAGCAACAGGACAATTCGCAAGCAAATGTTTCATTGTCTCCCTATCCTCCTTTCACATACAACACCAGCTAACCACATTTATATTCCCCTTCTGCAAGTTCTCGACAGTTAAGATCCTCCCCAAAGATGCAGTCCAAATAAAGAAAGCCACTCTACTTAGAAATTTTAGCTTCCAAATACCTTTCTGAGGAAATTTCGCAACTCCAGTAGGGACTAAGGCTTCGTAATAAGAACTCACCTTGAATCCCCTCTTATTAAAAAACCTCCAACATATCTTATCTTCCCCGTTACTTCGCACTGTTACTTAATAGAGTACTTCCAAGAAAGTCAAAGTGGACTCCAATTCACAGTCCTATATCCTCACAAAATTCACTGCCCAATGAACTAAGTCATTGCGAATTTGCATATAATCTGCCATTGAAACATCTTTATCCTTTGCTACACAAAATAGCTCAGGGAAAGAATCCTTTAAGCTTTAAGGGATTTTCACGACACCATACATCACTCCAAAAACTAACTCTAGTACCATCTCCCACTTCAAAAAAATAAACCTTGAAAACATTTTTCTCTTTTGATTGGTAGTTACATCGCACCCAGTGGGTCTTGAACCCACAACCTCACCCTCCATTTAATTACTATGGGAGAAGGAAGTTCCAATTAATCTATAGCTCATTGGCAAAATAAACCTTGAAAATTTTTCCCAACTCCTCATATTTTTCCAAAAGTTCACCCCCATATGTCCTAGTAACCATTGTGTTAGTCCAACTACCCCTGAAAGAGCCATACTTCCTCACAACTACCCACCCCTAAGGTGGTAATCAAACCATGGTATCCTCGCATTAAACCAAGTCCGTGACTGTGGAATCTCTTTCCTTTGAAATTTTTGGGTATATTCTTTTAATTGGTTGGGTTTGCTGGGTTATGGATCTGAATTGCCATCCCCATTTTGTAAGGGGCCTAATGGTCCATTAACTACTTCTTACCCTTTATCTTTAACCTATTTACCATCAGGGGCCTTCATACCCATTTGGGATTTGGATGTGGCCCACCCGCTTTATTATTTTGGTCAACACTCACTATACCCACATGAAGGGCGGCCTGGTTGCTTGTGGGCCTAGTTTCCTTCTATTTGTTGATACTAGCCCACTGACCATTTGACCCATATACCAATTTAATATTTAGGTTAAAATGCAAATGGCACCCTTTAAGTTTGATTAAAATTCATTCTAGGTCTCTAACTTGACTTTAGTTCAATTAAGTCCTCTAAATTTCAAATTTATTCAATTCAGGTATTTCATCCAATTTCGTTAAAAAAATTCCATTAAGGGTCTGTTTGGGATCCGCTTATTTTGCTAAAACTAAAAACTTTTATTGAAAGTACTGTAGATAAAAGGTAAAAATAAGCTGAAATAATACAGTAAGATCCATGAATAGTACAAAAAAGTGCAGTGGAACCCATGAAAAGTAGAAAAAATAAGCTGAATAGTAAAATAAATTGGCAAAAATAATCTTGCCAAACAGACTCTAAAAATATAATTTTCTCACATGAAAAAAATCTATAAAATTAATAAAAATACTAAATAGATTTTTTTATGTAACAATTATTTTTTTTCAAAAAATCATTTTTCCTTAGTTAATTGCATACTTAACAGCAAATTTTTAACGGAATTGGATGAAAGACCTTAATTGAATAAATTTGAAATTTAGAGGACTCAGTGTGCATTTGGCATGATGAAATTTGCTAGCTTATTTTACTATTCAGCTTATTTTTGCTACTATTCAAGGGCCCCACTTCACTTTTTGGTACTATTCATGGGTCCCACTGTACTATTTCAGCTAACTTTTACCTTTATCTACAGTACTTTCAGCAAAAAATTTTCAGTCTTAGCAAAATAAGCAAATCTCAAATAGACCCTCAATTGAACTAAAGTATAGTTAAAGGTCTGAAACGAATTTCAATCAAACTTAGAGAGAGCAATTTGCATTTTAGCCTAATAATTAAATTCAAATCCACCTCTTCAAATCACAGCTAGAAAGCATGCTCCTACCAAATTGGAGGTGTGTGGGACTCATTGCCCTTCTCTGGTTGATTTTCTTCTTGCTGATAAGAGATTTGTTGCTATTGGGTATGTCCAATTTGAGTTTCCTATAGAATTGGATGGCGATTCTCAGTGCCCTTCTCCCTTGAAAAGGACACCCTTTTCGCTTCTCAGAAAGTGTAAAATTTCACTTAACTTGACGTTGTAGCAACTGTACATAGTTGATAATTTCATCCTAAACCAATATCAAAAAGAAACATTACGAGGCATCTTAGGCCCCCATATGCTTCTCCATAAGAATTCCTTTAACAACAAAGTACAGATCATATTCAGAAAGGGTTGTTTTGTCAGTCCAACCTAATTGTAGCATTTCTTCGTCATCGTCCATAGGCATCAACTGGCCTCGTCATTTATTCAATGGTTGGGGGGGGGGGGGGGGGTGAATTTCTAAGTTGATAGGTGTCCTCATGCTTGTGGTCTTTGGAGAAGCATCTGGATATATTGGGAAGGTTTTAGTAGATACATTCAGTTTGAGGTTAGTTTGGGAAATCAAGTGCAATTTTGTCATGATTGTTGGTGTGGTGACCAAACTTTTAGAGAGGATTTCCCAATCTTGTTTGAGATTGCTATTGATCGGGAGGCTTCAATGGAGTTTAACCTGGTGAGGCAGCATGGAGGGGAAAGGAGTTGGGATGTGAGGTTCCAGCGTGATTTTAATGATTGGGAAATGGAATAAGTGGCGGCCTTCCTTCATACAGTCTCACATTCCTCCTATTGAGGGTGGGGACCGGGTGAGGTGGAATTTGAAGAAGACTAGGGAGTTTGATAATTGGACATTTTATATTGTGTTGAGAGGGCATTCAATTGTCACCTTCCCTTGGAAAGGGATTTGCAAGGTCAAGGCCTCTTGGCGGGTTTCCTTTTTTTGTTTGGACGGTGGCATGGGGGAAAATACTCATTGGAGATAACTTGAGGAGGAGAGGTTATTCCCTTGTGGATTGGCATTGGATGTGCTGGTGTTATGGGGAATCAATGGACCATCTTTTGATCCACTGTGAGGGGGCCTATCATTGGTGGAGCTTTGTTTTTAGATCATTTAGGGTTGCTTGGGTTCTTCCTGAGAGAGTACTCAATCTTTTGATGGGATGGTGGAACTAGTTGGGGAAATAGTCATCTAACATTTGGAATTTGGCACCTTTGTGTTTGATGTGGTGTATTTGGAGGGAACGGAAAAATTGTAGGTTTTAGGATGTCGAAAGCTCGGGGCTTCAGCTTTTTGACTTTTTTGTAGGCACCTTATTTGATTGGTCTTAGGCTTGGGAACTCACATCTAGCGATTCCTTCCTGATATTTGTAGGTTCCCTTTTAGCTTTTACATAGTTTTGTGTTTTCTTTGTACTTTAATGACAATTTTTTTGCCCTTTTTGCACAAAGTAGTCTTTTTTTGTGGCTCTTGTAAACTCTGTGTATTTGGGCTACGCCTTTTTTCCTTCAATAAAATTGTTATTACTAGCTGATTTATATGACAATGAATTCAGGATTTTTAATCATTACATACATATAGAATGTATTTAATATTTAAATCTGAAACCCTGAGTAATTTTCTTAAGGGCCATTGCTACTTTAGCCATATGTGGGGGAACTCGCATGTGTGGTTCTTGGAGGGTGGCCGGATGTAGAGGTGGGAGAACCCATGTCTAGAACCCAATAGTATATTTCTTCAGCCAACCTATTCCAATAGCATATTTTGGAACTCGTGTCTAAAACCCACTAGTATGCTGTCTTTTCTGTGTTTGCCAGCTCGGGGTTCATTTGAAACCCTGCACCTAAAGCTAAAGGCTAAAGCCACCCATGTTCACAAATTAAACAATAAAATATTTTGATGTATTACTATTATCACATTCTGAAATTTCTTTTTATGTTTGTAAGGACTCAAATTGTATTGGACCCTTAACAATAAAATTTGTAGAGTGTGGATAGAAGGGCTAAGCACCAGCGAAGCAGACAACGGCTGACGTGAAATTCATAGGAATCCTAATAAATGAATTTGACTAAGTATTCGTGAAGATAATGATCATGGCTTTGGCTAAATGTTTGTGAGGACCTTAATAATGATTTTGGCTAAGTGTTTGTGAAGCGTGTTCGTCCTCGGCCTAGTCCGAGGATCTCTTTTCTTAAAACTCATAAATTCTAGGGTCCCCCCTCCTTTATTATGCTGGGGGTCCTATTGGTTATATAGTCTCATTTTAGTTCACCGTAGCCGTCCATTTGTCGGTTATCTGAACTCTGTGTCTGAGGGCTTGTCCCCTCAGTCGCCTTTGCAGGCTTTCTGTTAGTTCTCAGCCGCCTTTGCAGACTTTCTGTTAGTTGAAGTGACCAAGGCGTCACTGTTTGCTGGTCAATTCGCCATTAATGTGGCCAGAGTGTTGGCAGCGTACATTTAATGGGTGAGTGATATTTTCCTTCCAGCGGCGTACATTTAATGGGTGAGTGATATTTTCCTTCCATCAACGTCGGTTCGCCGAGGAAGTGGGCATCCTCGGCGAGGTCCCTTGATGACTTGGGCTTCTCCCCCTTATCCTCGGCCTCTATATTCTCCTCAGCGTGGACCTTAGGCCGGATATAGAGTGAGCCAGGGTTGTTAAATATTTGGGGCCCCACAATAGCCCCTCAAAATTCTGCTGCCCGACCTCTCGGGCAGGGAGGAGGATTTTGACTTTCTCGGCGTATTTTTGCGCCCCGTTGAACCTTACCTCTCTGTCAGTGTCACCGTTATTTCAACTGCTCCTGCAACTTTCTTTAGCACAAAGGGCCTGTCCGAGGAGTTTTTCCTCGTTTTTATAAGTTTTTTCTCTTTCTAATTTATACTTTTCTGCCTGAGTTCCTTGTTAGTTCTTCCAGGATGGGTAGGTTTAAGTCGTTGTGTTTTAGCGCTCAGTTTCTCTTGGTTTTTGTCCCTAGCAGGGCTCATTACTTAGCATCAAAGGGGTTGGCTTCGCAGTAGGTTTGGGCCCGTGGTCAGTACAAAAACCCTGGTTCTGCCTAGTGCTTATATCGCCTTATAGTGACTAGTTTCCACATAGGTTTGAGTCCGAAGACCATACAAGACCTTGGCTTTTCCTAGCACTTAGTATTTCATGAGAAAATGGTCTTCCTGTTGGCCTGAGTCCTTGGACCATGCAGTGCCTAAGTTTTGTCTAACACTTAGTTTTTTAGTCTGAAGTAGCTGATTTCCCCAAAGGCTTGAGTCTGAAGACCATGAAGGCCTAGGTTCTGTCCAGTACCTAGTTCTTTGATTTTAAGTTGTTAGTTTCCCCAAAGGCTGGTGTCCGAGGACCATACAATGCCTAAGTTCTGTCTAACACTTCGTTTTTAGTCTGAAGTAGCTGGTTTCCCCAAAGGCTTGAGTCCGAGGACCATGCAATGCCTTAGTTCTGTCCAACACTTCGTTTTTAGTCTGAAGTAGCTGGTTTCCCCAAAGGCTTGAGTCCGAGGACCATGCAATACCTTGGTTCTGTCTAGTACCTAGTTCTTTGATTTTAAGTTGTTAGTTTCCCCAGAGGCTGGTGTCCGAGAACCATACAATGCCCAGGTTCTGTCTAACACTTAGTTTTTTGTCTGAAGCAGCTGGTTTCCCCAGAGGCTTGAGTCCGAGGACCATGCAATGCCTTGGTTCTGTCTAGTACCTAGTTCTTTGATTTTAAGTTGTTAGTTTCCCCAGAGGCTGGTGTCTGAGGACCATACAATGCCCAGGTTCTGTCTAACACTTCGTTTTTAGTCTGAAATAGCTGGTTTCCCCAAAAGCTTGAGTCCGAGGACCATGAAGGCCTAGGTTCTGTCCAGTACCTAGTTCTTTGATTTTAAGTTGTTAGTTTCCTCAAAGGCTGGTGTCCGAGGACCATACAATGCCTAGGTTTTGTCTAACACTTTATTTTTAGTCTGAAGTAGCTGGTTTCCCCAAAGGCTTGAGTCCAAGGACCATGCAATGCCTTGGTTCTGTCCAACACTTCATTTTTAGTCTGAAGTAGCTGGTTTCCCCAAAGGCTTGAGTCCGAGGACCATGCAATGCCTTGGTTCTGTCCAGTACCTAGTTCTTTGATTTTAAGTTGTTAGTTTCCCCAGAGGCTGGTGTCCGAGGACCATACAATGCCCAGGTTCTATCTAACACTTAGTTTTTTATCTGAAGCAGCTAGTTTCCTCAGAGGCTTGAGTCCGAGGACCATGCAATGCCTTGGTTCTGTCCAGTACCTAGTTCTTTGATTTTAAGTTGTTAGTTTCCCCAGAGGCTGGTGTCCGAGGACCATACAATGCCCAGGTTCTGTCTAACACTTAGTTTTTTATCTGAAGTAGCTGGTTTCCCCAGAGGCTTGAGTCCGAGGACCATGCAATGCCTTGGTTCTGTCCAGTACCTAGTTCTTTGATTTTAAGTTGTTAGTTTCCCCAAAGGCTGGTGTTCGAGGACCATACAATACCCAGGTTCTGTCTAACACTTAGTTTTTTGTCTGAAGTAGCTGGTTTCCTCAAAGGCTTGAGTCCGAGGACCATGCAATGCCTTAATTTTATCCAACACTTCGTTTTTAGTCTGAAGTAGCTGGTTTCCCCAAAGGCTTGAGTCCGAGAACCATGCAATGCCTTGGTTCTATCCAGTACCTAGTTCTTTAATTTTAAGTTGTTAGTTTCCCCAGAGGCTGGTGTCCGAGGACCATACAATGCCCAGGTTCTGTCTAACACTTAATTTTTTGGTTTGACTTGCTCTTTCGAAGAGGGGACCCTGCTCTGTTCTAGCCTCTTCGTTTGATGCGCTTCTGCTGATTACGAGGTGTCCCTTGGGTTGTTCGAGTAACGCGTTTTGACGCTTCAGTGCTACCTTATTACTGAGGCGCCTCCTCATTAATGTCCTTGCGGATTTACGAGGATCCAACGGCGGATAAGACCCTTGGGAATTGAGCGTAGTTATTGCCTCCGGTAATCTCTCCCTAGGATTTAATGCAGGTTGGCTCTCACCAATTTTTCGCCTTCTATATAAGGCGTTTCTGGGACAACCTTTTTCTTCAAACTCCACAAACATTCGAATCTAAATTTTATAAACACATTGTTCAGGGGTTCTGCAAAAAGTAGCAGTTTGAGCCCCACCAAATGAATCGGCTCTTAAAAAGGGCGGTTTCGAGGAGACCTAGCCCCTTTCAGGAGCCAAGAATGGCACCCCGACCCTAGACGTCATGCTGGGGTTGGGGTAAGAGGAAACCAAAGATTCTTCTTCTTTTCAACCTAACCAGAGACGGAGCCCTCCTTGCTGTCTGGAGGAGGATCGAGAAAGAACATAACCTCCTTCCCTCGGATTTGGATCCGTCAGCCCTCCAAGCCGGCAGTGATGGGTTTGGGAGGGAAACCAGGTGAAACCAAGAAGTGGAACCGTCCGAGCCGCGGCCTCTTCCGCCTTCAACGTTGCCTTCCTTCCTCTATTTCCTCTTCTCTTACTCCTCAACCAGCCTTCCTTTCTTCTTTTGCTCCTCAACCAGCCTTCCTTCCTTCCTTTCCTCTTCTTTTACTCCTCAACCAGCCTTGTTAGGCGTCTTTCTTTGTAGTTAGCTTTAGAACAAGCCCCACGGACATCAAGTGTAAGATGTAACTTTTCCTCATATATTAATAAAGAAGTAGACCTGTTTCATCTCTTTTACTTTTCACAAGATTTTATTTTTCGCATATTCTTGTTTCTTGTGATTATTGCCTTTTGAATGAATGTTGTTTTTGCACGCTGTATTGTTTTTTTTTTTTTTAGAAGTGTTGCTCTTAATCTCTTCACACCAACCATCGCACTTGCTAGTGCACAAGTCCTCCCCACAGACGGCGCCAATTGTAAGGACTCAAATTGTATTGGACCCTTAACAATAAAATTTGTAGAGTGTGGATAGAAGGGCTAAGCACCAGCGAAGCGAACAACGGCTGACGTGAAATTCATAGGAATCCTAATAAATGAATTTGACTAAGTATTCGTGAAGATAATGATCATGGCTTTGGCTAAATGTTTGTGAGGACTTTAATAATGATTTTGGCTAAGTGTTTGTAAAGCGTGTTCGTCCTCGGCCCAGTCGGAGGATCTCTTTTCTTAGAACTCATAAATACCAGGGTCCCCCCTCCTTTATTATGCTGGGGGTCCTATTGGTTATATAGTTTCATTTTAGTTCACCTTAGCCGTCCATTTGTCGGTTATCTGAACTCTGTGTCTGAGGGCTTGTCCCCTCAGTCGCCTTTGCAGGCTTTCTATTAGTTCTCAGCCACCTTTGTAGGCTTTCTGTTAGTTGAAAAGGCGTCACTGTTTGCTGGTCAATTCGCCATTAGTGTGGCCAGAGTGTTGGCGGCGTACATTTAATGGGTGAGTGATATTTTCCTTCCATCAACATCGGTTCGCCGAGGAGGTGGGCATCCTCGGCGAGGTCCCTTGATGACTTGGGCTTCTCCCCCTTATCCTCGACCTCTATATTCTCCTCGGCGTGGACCTTGGGCCGGATATAGAGTGGGCCGGGGTTGTTAAATATTTGGGGCCCCACAATGTTAAAAAAAAAATCGGAAATATCTTCCAATAAAGTATTTACAATTTTTTTTTTAGGAAACAATAATACTTATTAGAACACAAGAATATGAAAGTAATTTATAAATCTTTTTAAACAGACTTATAATATATTACACAACCAGAGTATCACTACAAAATAGACTAACATTTGTAGTAGTAGCCTGGTAGGGGTGGAGGCACGTTATGCTTTGAGGGGGCCATGGCGCCCCCCAAAATTTTTTAAAACCTCTATAATAGTAGGAAGAAATAGGTCTCACACTTTCTCATTTAAGAGCTGGCCCCCCTATGAGAAAAACTTGGCCCCTCCTCTAATACGTAGCCATAAAAATGCCCTACCCCAAATTCCTACTTTTCATCTTCTTAACTTTTCCTTTCATTCTCTAAGACATGTCAGCCATATCCCATATTTTTTTTCTTGAGTGAGGCCATATTCTATAGCTATTCAAAGACCTATGTTGTACTAGTGTGGGAATTATCATTAGAGAGTAGAGAGATTGTGAGGGTACAGTTAGTAGGGATGAAATTGATTTTGAATTTTGTAGAGATGAATGAAGTTGATTTTGAATTTATTTTTTACCATAGTACTCTAATTTGATTGAATTTAATTGCTATTTATTTTATAGTTGCTTATAGTGACTTTATTATATTTAATTTCTATAAATATTATTTCTTGTAAATGTAGTCTAATTTTGGTTAGATTTAATGTTTTTTTCTAAAACTAATGCAGAAAGACATGTATATATGTATATATGTCATACTTTGTATTTTTCTTGAATTCCAAATCAATATGATAATATTACCTTGGCCCCCCAAACCAAAAATTTCTGCCTACGCCCCTGTAGCCTGGGTTATAAAGACTGAAACTCTAACACACACAACCAATGTGGGGCATTCACATTTGAGGATGTAAAAAAAAAAAATCATATTTTACATCTCAGACACTAATTTGTCTATTTTATTTTTACCAACTTAATAAAGTAATATAAACTACACAATTAAATAATAAAAAATGTTTATATCTTCTCTTTCATCTCTCTTTCCTCTGTTCCTTTTTGTCTAACGGTCTCTCTCCAATAATATATATATATATATATATATATATATGTGTGTGTGTGTGTTTTTTTTTTTAATATATAACCTATAAACGGTTGTATATTTGAGAACTTACCATTTTTTACACCCCAATACTAATGCATTAGAAAAAAAAATATCATACACGCTCACTTTGTCTTTGCTACAATGGGCAAGGGAAACCGAAGCAACGCGTATCTTTGGGCCACCCTCCGACCATGTTTCACACCTCTTTACATCGCCTTCTTGCTGCACCACGTGACCAGCACTGTCGGCAGCGACTCTCCGTCTCCTTACATACCAGACGACAATATTCGCCTTAACTGTGGCTCCTACGGCAATTCGACCGCAATAGATGGTCGGACCTGGATTGGAGACAAGAATTCTATATTCTTCCCAGTTGAACATGCTCAAAACAATGCATCTCTAACTATAAGCGCTGAGCCGCAATCCTCCTCTGCTCCCTTAGTACCCTATAGAACAGCCCGCTTATCTCTCTCCCCATTCAGCTATATATTCTCATCAGTCACTGCAGGTCAAAAATTCGTTCGACTATACTTCTACCCAGCTACTTACGGCACCTTTGATCGCTCTAAAGCCCGATTTTCTGTCAAAGCCGGACCTTTTACTCTTCTTCGCGATTTTAATGCTTCGCTTACAGCGGACGCGGATGATGATTACGGTGACACCATATGTAGAGAATTCTGTGTCAACGTCGAGGAAGGTCAGAGGCTGAACTTAACCTTAACTGCAAGCGATTCCAATTCATTTGCTTTTGTCAACGGAATTGAAATCTTGTCGATGCCTACTAATCTCTATTACACTCCGTCTGATGATCAAAGGCTCCCTTTTATCGGCCAAGAGCAGCTGTACAGAGTCGTTAATGGAACTGCTCTCGAGACGCTATACAGAATAAATTATGGGGGGAGAGAAATCCCACCCACTGATGATACAGGAATGTTCCGTAGCTGGAGTTTGGAGAACGAGTATTTGACAGAAGTTACATCATCTGTTCTACCAGTTGACATCAGTATTGAACTAAACTTCAGCAAAATACCTCCGTACACTGCACCGGCAGAAATCTATAGAACCGCCCGCACTATGGGGACTAACCAGTCCTTGAATCTCACTTGGCAATTTCCCGTGGATTCTCAGTTTGATTACCTTGTTAGGTTACACTTCTGCGAGTTTCAACCAAAGGTTAAAGCGATGGGCGACCGAGAATTCCTCATATTCATTTCAAATCAAACCGCTGAGAGGGCAGCCGATGTGATAAAATGGAGCGGTGGGAGTGGGGTTCCCGTATATAAGGACTACGCTGTGTCTATGTTTGGCATAGAAAGTCAGAAAAGAGTGAACCTCCCTATCGCCATAGCTGCAGATCCACTTAAATGGGAAACTTTGTACCCTGATGCAATCTTGAACGGTATCGAAATCTTCAAAGTCAACGACACTAACGGAAATCTCGCCGGACCCAACCCCACCACACTTCCGCTGAGACCGAGACAATCAACAAAGTCAAATAACAATAGAATAAAAATAATGTACATCGTTGGAGGCGGAATTTCTAGCATTATTGTTCTGTTGATTCTCGGATTCTTGATTCTCCGGCGAGCCAAGACTAGTTGGCGTTGGCGGGGTCCATTTTCTTTCCACACGTCCAAGTCAACAAAGACTCACGGATCAACGCTACCGTATTTGTGCCGTAACTTCTCATTGGCTGAGATTAAAGCAGCGACGAAAAACTTTGACCAAAATTCCATTATTGGTGTTGGTGGGTTCGGTGACGTGTATAAAGGGTACATACACATTGATTGTGAGGCCACCCATGTTGCGATCAAACGGTTGAAACCCGGTTCTCAACAAGGGGTCCTAGAGTTCAAAACAGAAATTGAGATACTATCTCAGCTCCGCCACCACCATCTCGTTTCTCTAATAGGATATTGCAATGATGGCAACGAGATGATCCTTGTGTATGATTTTATGCCTGGTGGGACTCTTTGTAGTCATCTCTACAACACTGATAAAATACCTCTTCCGTGGAATCAACGCCTCCAAATCTGTATTGGTGCGGCACGTGGGTTAAACTAATTGCATATAGGTGCGAAGCACCCCATCATTCATCGTGCTGTGAAGACCACAAACATTTTATTGTACAAGAATTGGATAGCCAAGGTGTCCGATTTTGGATTGTCAAAATTTGGTCCTACTAGCACGTCCAAGGCCCATGTTAGCACAGCCGTTAAGGGTAGTTTTGGGTATTTGGATCCGGAATATTATCGACGCCAACAATTAACAGAGAAGTCTGATGTGTACTCTTTTGGTGTGGTGTTGTTTGAAGTGTTATGTGCAAGGCCACCCATCATGCATACGGTAGAGCATGAGGAGATGAGTCTAGCAGAGTGGGCCTCGGAATGTTATCGCAATGGAAAGCTTGATCAGATTGTTGATCCATTATTGAAGGCTGAAATTGAACCAGAGTGTTTGAAGAAATTTGGCGAGATTGCGGTGAATTGTTTGCATGACAATGGAACAAAACGGCCATCAATGAATGATGTGGTGTGGGGTCTTGAGCTCGCATTGCAGTTGCAAGGGAGTGCAGAAAAAGCTATCTTCCATGGGGAGCAAAGTTTTGCTAGTAAGGAATGTCAGGATGGATTGATGTCGATGTTTTCTGAGATTATGACTCCTGAAGGTCGATGAAAGATATGCTAGCTAGCTGAATTTTGAAAGTTTTATTTAAGTGATGGTTGCAATCTTGCAAACTAGCACAAGAAGTCATTTTATTTCAGTTATGATTATTAAGCAACATAATAGTGGTAATGGAAATATCTGATAAGAATACTTTATAAGCATAAACTTATTAGCGTTCTTATTGCAGTAACATTTAGTCGTATAAAATTATAGTTGTACGTTTTTCTAGGATGTGACATAGAATTCTGAAGTTTTGAAAACTAGAATAAGTATTTGTATCCATAAAATCAAAATATCCATAATATTGCAATGTTGTGTCCATAATCTTAGTCGATTTTTTTTTTTTTTTTTTTTAACTTTATAATAAGAGACCAAGTATCTGGAATCTCCTTGCAGATGACATTCACTTTGGATTCTATTTGGAATTTAAGAAACCATATTGTTCACAATGGGGGTGAGGTTAACATCATGGCTACCATCTGTGCCATCGAAAATAGAGTGAAAGAGTATTTGCTAGCTTTAGCTCATGAGGATGACATGGCTTAAAGTGAAGAAATGATTTCCTGGAAGCCCCCTCTTAGGGGTATGATAAATTTAAATGTGGATGCTGCTGTTTTCAAATGACTTTGCTACTTTGGCTGTGGTGGCTAGGATGATTTTGGTGAGATGCTGAAGGTTTGGGCTATGTGCTCCAATCTGAGCACCTGCAATACTCAGGGCTTTGCGTATATAGAGGGAGATGCAAAACCATGCTTTGATTCTCTGGCTGTGGAAGGCATTCAAGCTGACTAGTCTAATTAAACTGTTATTGGTAATATCTTAGAACTTAGTAATTCTTTTAATTGTTGCAGCTTTTACTGGATTAGAAGAATATTCAACTCTACAGCTCATGTTACTGCAAAACTAGCTACTAATCTTAGGAGTTCTTTTTGTTTGGAATAAGCATGATATTCCTGCTCACAGCTATACCTACTCTAAATGGTGGAACCTCCTTTACTTTCTTCAATAATAAAGCCTTTTACGTTTGTATTGGTTGGAAAATCTTGTTCAGTTCCATACTTCGGTACCATCTTGGATGTGTGCAGGTCTGATTGCCTTCCCTGTGGTTCTGTAGTTTTGGTTTTAATGAAAGCTCCAATTTATCAACCCAAAAAAAGGAAAAAAGAGAACGTATAGTAAGCTTTTGCATACCAAGTCCCAGGCAAATACTTTAGATGGTTGGAGAAGATTTTTGACATATATACGTGCCTCATTTCATTTGAAGCCGTGAATAGTTGCTAAAAGAGCAAATATTTGCTAATGTAATACTCACTCCAACAGTTGATAATGTAATATTGAACACCTCTCATTGGCTGTAATCAAGCTGGAAGCTCATTAGGGACTCTCAAGTCTAACCAATGAATTTCTAGAGAATACAATAGTCAAAATTTTACCAATTTAAACCATGTTTAAGTGAGCACTTTAGGAATCAATTTTACATTTACTCTTTAATGATTTTGGGTAAGTGACCACATCAATTTATTCCCTCACAATGAAGAACACGTTCCAAATCAGACTCGCCTCAAAGGACACGTGAGTTCCACTTTTATTTTAGCTCAAAAATAGCCATCAAATACTTGAAAAACCATTATCCAAGAGTTGACAACTAGAACAACTGAACCATAGTTTATGTGTCAAGGTTGTTGTTGTTGTTGTTGTTATTTTATTTTATTTGTTATTATTATTATTATTTTGAGAATAGGAGTATATATGTCAAGGTTGGTAGTGTGTTTGGATGTAGTATTTTATTTTATTTTATTTTTATAAAAAAATTGAAAGTTCTGCACCGATAATCTATGAGGTGGAGATGGAGAATAACCATCACTACAAAAAAAAAAATGCCTATTAGCGACCAAGAATTTGTGACGGACCCAAAAAGCCCTCTCAAAAAATCTTATTTGTGATGGCAAAATAAAGTCCTCGCAAATACTTGCTAAAATGTGAAATATTTGTGACCAACAAAAAAATCTATCGCTATTATCTATTATAGCCGTCACAAATGCTAATATTTTGGAGGGAAATTTTCCCTCCATATTATTTGCGAGGGACAATTAGAAATCTCTCGCAAAAAGTGTATTATTTGTGACGGCTAAAAAAATGCCGTCACTAATACTAAATTATTTGTGAGGGCTAGGATCGACCTTCACAAATAATCATTAAAATGTAAAAAATTTTGGAGGGAAATGTTCCCACCAAATTATTTCCAAAGGACAATAAAAATTCCTTGCAAAAAGTTTATTTTTTGAGTGTGTTAAAAATATACCCTCACTAATTCTAAATTATTTGCGAGGGCCACAATTGGCCTTCGCAAATAATCATGAAAATATTAGTTATTCTAAAATTCAAAGAAAAATGAAAAGAAATACATAAACATATAGCACTTTGTATTCTTTAGATGAACCTTTTGTTTACAGGCTAAAAAAAATGCCTTTTATATACATCCTATATATGAAAGGTCTGTCCTTATTTTCTAATAAATTTTACCCATAAAAAAATGATAGCGCTTTCAACTTCAAAATGTAGCCTGAAATTCAAAAATAGCAGCCTTTTGTACTCTCTCTCTTTCTCAAAAGTGAATAAAATTTTCTTCCCATCAAGGAAAACAAGCTTGTCCAATTGAAATATAAGCCAATCACAATACAAACATTATCAACTAAGTCAACTCTCTTTTTTTTTTTTCCTTTTTTTTTGAGCTAAAAAGGATAGAAATGCTTTATTAGAAACAAAGAAGAATTACGTTAAATATTCCTTTTAACACGGAAGCATGAAGAAATTTTTAGCAATTACAAACAAACAACCTATGTTTCCTTCCCATTTTGTGGAAAATGCTTATTAGATAAATGTCTAACATCAGATTCATCCTACAAATATATTTTGATTTATGTTGTGCCCTAGATAGGACTACAAGAAAAATGCCCATTTGCGACCAAGAATTTTTTACGAACCCAAAAAGTCCTCTCAAAAAATCTTATTTGTGAGGCAAAATAAAGTTCTCGCAAATACTTGGTAGAATGTGAAATATTTGTGACCAACAAAAAAAGCTCTTGCAATTATGTGTTATAGTTGTCACAAATACTAATATTTTAGTAGGAAATTTTCCGTCCATATTATTTGCGAGGGACAATTAAAAATCTCTCGCAAAAATTGTATTATTTGTGACGGTTAAAAAAAAAACCGTCACTAATACTAAATTATTTGCAAGGGCTAGGATCGACCTTCACAAATAATCATTAAAATGTCAAAATTTTTGGAGGGACATGTTTCCACCAAATTATTTCCAATGGACAATAAAAATCCCTTGCAAAAAGTTTATTTTTTGTGTGGGTTAAAAATATGCGCTTACTAATACCAAATTATTTTGCGAGGGCCACGATTGACCTTCGCAAAAAATCATTAAAATGTTAATTTTTTTTGGAGATAAAAGTTATTCTAAAATTCAAAGAAAAATAAAAAGAAACGCATAAACATATAGTACTTTGTATTCTTTAGATGAACATTTTGTTTACAATCTAAAAAAAAAAACTTTTATATACATCCTATATAAGAAAGGTCTGTCCTTATTTTCTAAACAATTGTACACATAAAAAAAATGATAGCACTTTCAACTTCAAAATGGTAGCCTAAAATTCAAGAATTTTAGCCTTTTGTACTCTCTCTTTCTCTCTCTCAAAAGTGAAAAAAAATTTCTTCCCAATAAAATAATGGATAAAAGATGAGTTCATAGATCAAATGGAAAATTACATCCAATTGGCATGAAAATTGGCATGCATGTTAAGAACATATAGAACGTTTGATCCAACGGTTGAATTTTCAAAATATGAATTCAATAATAAGTTATTAGGTGGTATAACATTTTTTAGAGTTACATTATGTATAACTTGAACCCAACCATATATTTCTTAATTCGATGTGAATTTTGACAAATCTACTGTTAGATTACATTATCTTCATATATTTTTCATGCTTATAAAATTTCAAGGTGATCAAATATTAATTGTCATGTCATCAATCAATTATTTAAATTCAAGTTTTTGTAATTTAAAATAATGCATAAAATATAAGTTTATAGATCAAATGGTAAATTACATTCAATTGGCATGAAAATTGGCATGCATGTTAAGAACATATAGAGCATGTAATCCAATGGTTGGATTTTGAAAATATGAATTCAATTATAAGTTATTGAGTAGTGTAAAATTTTTTAGAATTACGTCAGGTGTAACTTGAACCCAACCCTTTCTTAATTCGATTTGAATTTTGACAAATCTACCATTAGATTACATTATCTTCATATATTTTTCATACTTACAAAATTTCAAGGTTGTGGGCACCCGAGGAATGAGAAAGGAAATCAAACAGGCCGAACTAATGGGCTGAGGCCCTAGGAGGAAAAGGATGGGCCCTGTATTTGGCCGAGCAAGAAACTGGTAGGGGCCCGAGGAGCAATGGTTCCCGAAGTGAGAGCCAAACCTTACGTAGTTCTATGTTAAAGCATTAAGGGGAAAGCCTCCTCGGCTGAGGGAGGCATGGATCAGTGGCAGACAGGCGGCCGTCAGAGCAGTAGCCCCCGATCACATCAGTAATAAATGGCGCACACCAGCTCTGTCAGCCGCATTAAATGAAGAGGTGACCTGAAATGATGCCCATCACCGCTGCACCAGCTACTACTGCCGCCTGCTCCAGGAAAGAAGATAGGTGACAAGTGTCGAAAATCGGGTAAGGGACAATAGAAGATGAACGGAGCAGATTAAAAGACCAAGGGCTATATAAAGGGGAAGGCTGAGGCCTTTAGAGGGAGGTTTTTTTGTTGTTCTAGCCCATCTCTACGAAAATTCTATTGTATTAGGTCCGAAGAAGAGAAAACTTGTCTCATTACAGCCAATAGATTTTGGGTCACACTCTTTTTGGGCCTTACAATTGGCGCCGTCTGTGGGAAACAACAAGCGCCTGCGGATATATCTTGTGTAGCAATGGCAAATGAGGGCAGAAGTGAGGAGGGGTCGGTTGGATTACGTGGTGGAGACCCTTTCCTCAACATGGAACACAGAAGGGATAGGCGACGAGCCCTCAGCACGCCAGCAGGGCCGCACCGTTTGAAGCGAGCAGGGCAGGACCGCCCCCGACATGAGAGTCGAGCCCAACGTAGGCAGGACACCCTAGCGCTACAACAGGAAATCGATCACTTACGTAAGAAATTGAGACGAAAAGAACGTGTTAGGAGGAGCCCGTCGGTGGCGTCGAGTGAGGGTTCGCGGGGAAGCCCAGACCCATCGTACCGGCGCAGGTCCAGAACCCCGCCTAGCGAAGCATACTCGGACACCTCGGATGAGGGCAACCGCAGGCACAAGGGATCGCCCCCTCGTCGCGATAGAAAAAATGATGCCATGAGTAAAGCCCTAAGGCAAATCTCGAAGTCGCCTTTTGTCAGGAGAATTAACAAGGCCAGGCTCCCTCATCGTTTCTCCCAGCCCACATGCACCATATACAATGGGAGAACGGACCCGGTGGAGCATGTAAGCCACTTCAACCAGAAGATGGCCGTACACGCTGGCAATGAGGCGCTCATGTGTAAAGTCTTTTCTTCCAGCCTTGGGCCTGTGGCCATGCGCTGGTTCGACGCATTGGGCGAGGGATCCATTGCATCCTTCCAAGAGTTAACCAGAGCATTCGGCGAGAGGTTCATCACCTGTAGCAGGACCCCCAGACCGTTGGACGCCCTGCTATCCATGTCAATGGGGGAGGGGGAAACACTCAAAACCTACGCGGACCGCTATTGGGAAATGTACAACGAAGTAGACGGTGATTTCGAAGATGTAGCAGTAAGGACCTTCAAAGTCGGCCTTCCGACTGACCACGACCTTAGAAAGTCGTTGACAATGAAATCTGCCGCCAACATGCGCCAGCTCATGGAGCGCATAGAAACTTACAAAAGGTTGGAAGAAGACCAAATCCAAGGGAAGGGCAAGGCCGGCTTGTACCCAGAAAAAAGAGATCCTCGGGGAGGGGGGTACCATAGCGACCGGTCACGAAGGGAGTTCCCCGGTCGGCAGGCCCCCGAAGGGGTCCATATGGTCAACTCGCTGTTCAAGGAGTCGATGCACCAGATGTTGGAGAAGATTAAGGACTAGCCATTCTTCAGCTGGCCGAACAGGATGGGCGGGGATCCGACCAAGAGAAATCAAAACCTCCACTGCCATTATCATCGGGATAAGGGCCACAAGACAGAGGACTGCAAGACACTGAGAAGCCACTTAAGCCAGTTGGCAAAGGCGAGGAAACTAGCTCGCTTCTTGCATCAACCTGCGGGGCAGAGCGAGCCCACGGGGGCGGGACTTCACCAAAGCGACCACTCACGCCCACCCCTGGGCACTATCAACATGATCTTGGCCGGACCAGGAGCAGGCGCCATGCCGAGCCCCCAGGTACTGTCTGTGGTGGGGGGACCGAACACTAGAGAGGAAGAATGGCATAACAAAAGATCAAGGACGGCGATCCCTGACCTAAGTTTTTCCGAGGAAGATAAGAGGGGAACCCAACAGCCGCACGAGGATGCCTTGGTCGTCACGGTTAGAATCGGGGGGTACAACGTCAAAAGGGTGCTAATTGACCAGGGAAGCCAAACTGACGTAATGTACCCCGATTTGTACAGGGGATTGGGTCTTAAACCTGAGGACCTGGAAGCATGCCACTCTCCGCTCATGGGTTTCGACGGTAAGATGGTAGTTCCCTTAGGAAGAATCAAGCTTCCAGTGCAGATTGACGGCAGGGAAGTCCGAGTGAACTTCATAGCAATAGAGGCTTTCTCGCCCTACACGGCCATCCTCGGCAGGCCATGGCTGCATTCCATCGGGGCTGTACCCTCGACCTTGCACCTCAAAGTTAAGTACCCCATCCACGGGGGAGTGGGAGAACTAGCAGGGGATCAGGCGATGGCCCGACAATGCCTGGCAACCGCCGTCACACAACACTCGCCTGGCCCGACCCCTGGTTATAGTGAGGCAGCCCAATAGCAATTACAGGGGGCTGCCCCCGAGCAGCCAGCCGAGGCGTCACGACAGCCATCCGAGGAATTGATAAAGGTGTTAATTGGCCCATGTGAAGAGCGGTATTTTCAGATAGGGTCGCAGTTACCACCCAGAGAAATGTCAGAGTTGGTGGAATTCCTGAAAGCAAACCTGGATGTGTTCGCGTGGGATGCGAGCGACATCCCTGAGATCAGCCCCGAGCTGGCGTGTCACAGATTAAACGTGAACCCCGAGGTGGCCCCACGAAAGCAACCCCCTCGGCGGTCATCTGAAGCACACGCCGAGGCGGTTAAGGAGGAGGTAAGCAGGCTAAAACAGGCTGGGGCAGTCAAGGAAATCTTCTACCCCCAGTGGCTAGCTAACACCGTGGTGGTGCAGAAGAAAAGCGGGAAGTGGCGAGTGTGCGTGGACTTTACTGACCTCAATAGGGCCTGCCCGAAGGACCCTTTCCCGATTCCCAGGATAGACCAGCTGGTGGACGCCACGGTGGGGCATCCTCGAATGAGTTTTCTGGATGCATTTCAAGGCTACCATCAAATACCCCTGTCCTTGGCCGACCAGGAGAAGACGGCTTTTCGTTCTCCCACTGGCAACTTCCACTATCGAGTGATGCCCTTCGGCCTCAAGAACGCCGGTTCCACCTATCAGAGGATGATCACGCGCATGTTTGAAAGGCAGCTCGGGAGAAACATGGAGGCCTACATAGATGACATGGTGGTCAAAAGTAAAAGGGCCGAGGACCACCTTGCGGATTTATCAGAAACCTTCGCGACGCTCAAGAAGCACAGGTTGCGGCTCAATGCGTTAAAGTGCTCCTTCGGGGTAGGCTCGGGCAAGTTCCTGGGGTACATGATCACGCATCGGGGAATCGAGGTCAACCCAGAGCAGATCAGGGCTATTAATAACCTGCATCCCCCCCGAAACCCGAAGGAGGTACAGAAGCTGGCCGGGATGACGGCAGCGCTGAGCAGATTTATCTCACGGTCCGCGGACAGGTGCCGACCTTTCTTCCAATTACTGCATAAATGGAAGGACTTCAAGTGGACCGAAGAGTGCTCCCGGGCGTTCGAGGATCTCAAAATATACTTGTCCAACCCACCCATCCTGTCCCGACCTGACAGGGAGGAAGTACTTTATGCCTATCTGGCGGTCACAGGGCACTCCGTCAGTTTTGTGTTGGTCAGAAATCAGGACGGGGTCCAAAAACCGGTCTATTACGTCAGTAAGTCCTTGCAAGAAGTGGAAATGCGATATCTCCCGCCGGAAAGAGCAGTCCTAGCTATTGTACACACGACCAAAAAGCTCCCGCATTACTTCCAAGCTCACACAGTGGCGGTGCTGACTCAACTGCCACTACAGGCCTTGTTGAGAAAGTCCGACTACACGGGCAGGATTGCGAAGTGGGCCACAAGGTTGGGGGCCTACGATGTTAAGTACCTACCCCGCACGGCAGTAAAGGGCCAAGTCCTAGCAAATTTTGTAGCAGAGTTCGCCGAGGGCGTATGTGAAGAGACGAGCATGACCACAAGCCTGATAATCTCGTCGGCTGCCACTGCCCCCGTGTGGAGGGTGTACACGGACGGGGCCTCCAATCGAAGGGGAGCCGGTGTGGGAATAGTACTAATCACGCCCGAAAAACTGATAATGGAAAAATCTTTACGACTAGGTTTCCCGGCCACCAATAACGAGGCCGAATATGAAGCCCTACTGGCAAGAGTGAACCTGGTCAAATTGCTTGGGGGAAGGATGGTGGAGGTATATTCGGACTCTAGGCTAATCGTTGGCCAAATCAGTAGGGAGTTCGAAGCTCGAGATGAAAGGATGCAAAGGTATCTCGCCAGGGTGCGGAGCGTACAGAGTCAGTTTGATGGATTCAGGGTGGAGTAGGTCTCCAGGGGGCAGAACTCGCACGCCGACGCCCTCACCATGCTAGCCACCTCGTTGGAATCAAACCTGCCTCGGGTCGTTCTGGTGGAAGAAGTTAACGCCCCCACAGTGGTGAACACGCCGGTAGTAGTGGTGTGCAGCATCCGCGTAGGCCCGAGCTGGATGGATCCCATTGTGGCCTTCTTAAGAGGGGGGCAGTTGCCAGAGGACAAAGGAGAGGCGGAAAAAGTATGAAGAACGGCCCCACGCTACTGGTTGTCTGAGCAGCATAAACTTTACAGGCGCTCGTACTCGGGCCCATATCTTCTGTGCGTACACCCAGAGGCCGTGGAACCATTGCTCGAGGAACTGCATGAGGGCATCTGTGGAAGCCACACCGGCAGACGATCCCCGGCACATAGGGCCCTATGACAAGGATACTGGTGGCCTAAGATGCGCCAGACCTCCCAGGACTATACTAAGCGATGCGATCAATGCCAGAGGTTCGCCCCCAACATACACCAGCCGGGAGGAGTCCTGAACCCCTTGTCCAGCCCTTGGCCCTTCGCCCAGTGGGGTTTGGACATAGTGGGTCCTTTCCCTCGGGCCTCGAGCAACCGAAGGTGGCTACTCATCGGCACGGACTACTTCACCAAGTGGGTTGAAACCGAGCCCCTCGCCAACATTAGAGACGCTGACGCCAAGAAGTTCATATGGAAAAATATCGTGACCAGGTTCGGAGTACCACACACCCTGATCTCGGACAACGGGCTCCAGTTTGACAACAAATCTTTCAGAAGATATTGTGGGGAGTTGGGAATCAGGAATGGGTACTCCACACCAGCATACCCTCAGGGCAATGGACAGGCCGAAGCCACCAACAAAGCTATAGTCGTCGGGCTCAAAAAGAGGTTGGACGATGCGAAAGGAAGATGGGTTGACGAGTTGCCCCACATGCTATGGACGTACCGCACCACCCTACGGAAGTCTACGGGGGAAACCCTATTTTCATTAACCTACGGTTCGGAGGCAGTGATCCCTGTGGAAACCGAGTTTCCAACTCTAAGGACTGACCAGTTCAGCATCGGGGGGAACCGTCAGTTGCTTCTGGACAGCCTGGACTTGACCGAAGAAAGACGAGACGTCACCATGGTAAAATTGGCCCATTACCAACAGAAGCTAAAGCAAGAATATGATAAGGGGATCAAGCACAGGCCCCTGTCCCCAGGAGACTTGGTCTTGAGGAAAATAGTGGGGTCGACCAAGCTCCCATCCTGGGGTAAGCTTGGTCCTAATTAGGAAGGACCATTCAAAGTCACCTCCGTCGCAGGAATCGGAGCTTATCGGCTGGAGGACCTGGATGGAAATGTAATCCCCCGCCCATGGAATGTAAACAATTTGCAACGCTATTACTTTTAATGAAAATCTGCAACTTTCGTACTTCGATTCTGTCTCCCCATAAGTGTATGGTTGAATCCAGAACCTGTCTGAAACTTGCCTGGCTCCTCGGCCACAAGCTCATTGAGAATTAACATTTGCAAGAAAAATTATAAGTGTTAAAAAGAACTTAGGGCTAGTCTGGCTCTTCGGCCACAAGCTCAAGGGAAATTAACATTTGCAAGAAAAATTCTAAGTGTTAGAACCTGCCTGAGACTTGCCTGGCTCCTCGGCCACAAGCTCATTGAGAATTAACATTTGCAAGAAAAATTCTAAATGTTAAAAAGAACCTAGGGCTAGTCTGGCCCCTCGGCCACAAGCTCAAGTGAAATTAGCATTTGCAAGAAAAATTCTAAGTGTTAAAAAGAACCTAGGGCTAGTCTGGCTCCTCGGTCACAAGCTCAAGGAGAATTAACATTTGCAAGAAAAATTCTAAGTGTTAAAAAGAACCTAGGGCTAGTCTGGCCCCTCGGCCACAAGCTCAAGTGAAATTAGCATTTGCAAGAAAAATTCTAAGTGTTAAAAAGAACCTAGGGCTAGTCTGGCTCCTCGGCCACAAGCTCAAGGGAAATTAGCATTTGCAAGAAAAATTCTAAGTGTTAAAAGGAGCCTAGGGCTAGTCTGGCTCCTCGGCCACAAGCTCAAGGAAAATTAATATTTGCAAGAAAAATTCTAAGTGTTAGAACCTGCCTGAGACTTGTCCGGCCCCTCGGCCACAAGCTCATTGAGAGTTAACATTTGCAAGAAAAATCCTAAGGTATTAAGAAAGAACCCAGTGCTAGTCCGGCTCCTCGGCCACAAGCTCAGGGAAAATTAGCATTTGCAAGAAATATTCTAAGTATTAGGAAAACTGCAAATATATGTGGCAAGACTGTTGAACTAAAAAACTTAACTGTCCATTGAAAAACTGATCACAAAATGGAGAATCTGATTACAAAATGATGCAGGAATAAACCCTTTAAAAAAAAAAAAAAAAAAAAAGTGGAGGGTTTGTTACATAAAGGGCGCCCTGCTACAAAATTCCGCAAGGGAAGGGCATACAAAAAATAAGAAAGAAAAGCTAAGCCTGGGGCTCCTTGTCCTTTGCGCTCTTTCCCTTTTTGTCCTTCTTGTTCTTTAAAGGAACCCCCTCTGGCACCTCCTTCTCAGCTTCCAAGTCCACTACGCCTTCTAGAGGAGGTAAACCCTGGGAGGAAACAGGTGAAGAAGGAGGATTCAGGGGCTCGGCAGAGACCTGGGGAGCGGAGCCGGGATCCACGGGAGGTGCGGAGCTCGGATCCACGGGGGGGCTGGGGGCTGAAGACGGCAGACGCAGAGCTGGAGGATAGTAAACCCGGTCGGGGGCACGGAGCTCCGAATCAGGACTGACGCCCGCCGCGTTCAGCGCCTCCCCCCAGACCTCTTGGCTAAAGGCGTGAGCAACGTCACGGAGCTGGGCAGTGAGGGATGCGACGATCTTATTCATGCCCGCATCATACGCCTCCTGCTCGGTCTAGGCCTTCTCGACGTCCTTATCTGCCAACCGTTGATGCGCCTGCTTCAATTCCACCATTGAAAGAGCCAGAGCGCTTTCGGCCTTCTTCTGGGACGCCAAGGCATCAGAAGCCTGCCTCTCAAAGCTCTTCAGGGCGGAGTCAGCATCACGAAAAGCCCTCTCGGCTTCAGATAGCTGGGTGAGGGTATCCTTCAACTTCTGCTCCGCCTCAGCCCTGGCCTTCTCGGCAACCTCGTAGGCCTTCTCAGACTTCCTGGCCGCATCCAGGGAATGATCAACCCAGTCTTCCGCCATAAAGGCGGCTTGGACGGCCTGCAAAAGTGGAAAGCGAAAAAAAAAAAAAAAAAAATCATCAGCGGTGAAAGCAAAAACACTTGACAGATGAAGAAGTTGGCTAGAACGCTCGAAGGTACCTTAGCCAGGTCCTGCTTTAGAGAGAGGAAGACCTCCCTCTTCCTGAAGGACCTCAATTCCTTCATATCCTCGGGGAGGCACAGAGCTCTCTCCAGGCACTCGGCCACCAGGCCTGAGCTACCCTTGGTAGGGTCCCTCAGGTTGGCGTCATCCAGTACTGGAGATCCCGAGCTGAGAGTGAAGGACGGTCTCCAGACGGAAGCTTTCTTTGTCTGCTCCCCGCCGCTCTCCCTCGTGGACACAACGGGTCGGGCCTCTTCTTCGACGAACCCTTGTCGGCCCGGGCCTCTTTGGTTGGGGGCTCGGATATCTCCCCCTCCTCGGGCGCAGCTGGCCCTTTTCCGCTGGGACCACACTTGCGTTTCTTGTCCGCGGCATCAGCTGGGGATGTGCGGGGGGCAATTGGAGTTGGCGGGCGGGGTGGCACAACCACCGCCGAGGAGGACCCCCCAGCATGGGCCGACAGTAGCGCCAGGAGGTCGGGGGTCTTCTCTTGGAATCCCATAGCCGATGAGGATGATCGGGCCGAAGATGCGCTCGGAGCGTCAGGGCGGTTAAAGACTTCGAAGTCCTCCCCGGTCACTTCTTGGACGGAGGTCGATGTGGATCCCTCCGCCTCCTCGGCTGATGGCAGGGGAGGTTCTTGAGCGTACAAAAGCTGGGCAGCCAAAGGCGCGGGGAGTTGAGCGTCTTGCGTTCCCTCGGGAGGGGGACCGGCCTGCAAAAACCCGGGGATGGCAACGTCTATCCTAGCTAATCGCGGGTCACGAGCCTTGATGACGTTCTTCGGGCTCTGGAAACGTTTGGATGAAGGAATGTAGCCAAGGATGACGTGCGCTGCTCGGAGTTGCCCATCCCGATGAAGGAAAATCTCGGACTGGAGAATTCGGTTCAAATCGCGAAAATTCACCAAATGTCTGGTGGGGGCTGTGTGATGCTCGTCTGCCATAGAAAAACACGGCCATCGTTAGCAAGGAGACAAAAAACAAGAGCATAACAAAAAAAGGGGAAGGGGCCAGATAGGGGCTTCCCTAAAAAGAAAAAAGTCTAAAGCGGCGACCCAGGCCCTCTGGAATGCTACCTGGTTCCCCTTCCTGGGTGGGGCAATGTCGCCCATCGTGCCACTCGCCCGAGACAAGAAGGAAGTCTTCATCCATGCCCTTGCTCGAATCGGGCAAGCAGGAGATTAACCTAACCGTGGGGATCCTACTCCTCATGTAATACTTGGTTTTTTCCCCTTTTTGGCAATTGTACACCCAGTTCACATCATGCCATGTGAGACGGGTCCCCATCCTACGATTTATGGCGTCTACGCACCCGAGGATCCTAAAAATGTTGGGGGAACACTGGGTTGGGGTTAGCCTAAAGTTGATAAGGTAGTCCATGGTCACCGGGCTCATGGGAAGCTCCATCCCGCCTTGAATGAAGGCGATCATAGGAATTACCACTGATTCAGGAGGGCGATCGATGACCAGCCATTCACCCCCTCACAATGTCTAAACTCCACGTTATCAGGAATCCTGTACTGGGCCCTAAAGGCCATCCTAGCCTCCTCGGTGTCCACCAGCCTAGCGTACCTACCCATGGAAAGAAAAAGGACCGAGACAAGAAGGGAAACCAACACACCTACTGTGAGAGTCAAAAAACGCTCCTCGGGAGTGAATCTCTCTTCGCCAAAGTAAGAACGCCAAAAATGCCAGAAATGAACCATCTGCTGCCTTGATCGCTCCATTTATAAGAGGCAGAAATGGGCGGTATTTTTCCCGCCCATAAATGAGGATGAGCGAGGGCCGCAAGATCTCAATCATGCCGTTGAACGTGGGGAGACAGGCAGCCGCCTGACGCCATAAATGGGAGCTCGCGAAATCCGAAGCGTCAGGGGCGTGTGAATGACAGTTGAAAAGACGTTGGCTCGTGTGAACACATGCAGCACGTACGACTCATCCGTGGAGTTAAAATTTCACTTATGCCTCGAACAAAATAAGTGAAAATTTTAGGGGGCTATTGTGGGCACCCGAGGAATGAGAAAGGAAATCAAACAGGCCGAACTAATGGGCCGAGGCCCTAGGAGGAAAAGGATGGGCCCTGCATTTGGCCGAGCAAGAAACTGGTAGGAGCCCGAGGAGCAATGGTTCCCGAAGTGAGAGCCAAACCTTACGCAGTTCTATGTTAAAGCATTAAGGGGAAAGCCTCCTCAGCTGAGGGAGGCATGGATCAGTGGCAGACAGGCGGCCGTCAGAGCAGTAGCCCCCGGTCACATCAGTAATAAATGGCGCACACCAGCTCTGTCAGCCGCATTAAATGAAGAGGTGACCTGAAATGATGCCCATCACCGCTGCACCAGCTACTACTGCCGCCTGCTCCAGGAAAGAAGATAGGTGACAAGTGTCGAAAATCGGGTAAGGGACAATAGAAGATGAACGGAGCAGATTAAAAGACCAAGGGCTATATAAAGGGGAAGGCTGAGGCCTTTAGAGGGAGGTTTTTTTGTTGTTCTAGCCCATCTCTACGAAAATTCTATTGTATTGGGTCCGAAGAAGAGAAAACTTGTCTCATTACAGCCAATAGATTTTGGGTCACACTCTTTTTGGGCCTTACAAAGGTGATCAAAGATCAATAGTTATGTCATCAATCAATTGTCTAGATTCATGTTTTAGTAGTTTAAAATAATGCATAAAAAATGAGTTTATAGATCAAATGGTAAATTACATCTGATTGGCATAAAAATTGGAATGTTTGTTAAGATCATATAGAACATGTAATCCAACGGTTGGATTTTTAAAATATGAATTCAGTAATAAGTTATTGGGTGGTGTAACATTTTTTAGAATTACGTCAGGTGTAGCTTGAACCCAATCCTATATTTCTTAATTCGATGTGAATTTTGACAAATCTACCGTTAGATTACATTATCTTCATATATTTTTCATGCTTACAAAATTTCAAAGTGATTAAAGATCAATAGTTATGTCATCAATCAATTGTCTAGATTCAAATTTTAGTAGTTTAAAATAATGCATAAAAAATGAGATTATAGATCAAATGGTAAATTATATCCAATTGGCATGAAAATTGGAATGCATGTTAAGACCATATAGAACATGTAATCCAACGGTTGGATTTTCAAAATATGAATTCAATAATAAGTTATTGGGTAGTGTAACATTTTTTTTTGAATTACGTCAGGTGTAACTTGAGACGGACCGGGTAACTACACTGTGAAGTCTGGTTATAATTTTCTTGAAGCAGCAGAAACGGACCAGACCACCACAGCCAATCTGAGACAAGATGGAGGGATTTGGAAGCTTGTTTGGAGCCTCTCGGTTCCAAATAAGGTGAAGAATTTCTTATGGTGAGTTTGCAAAGAAGCACTGCCAGTGAAGAGAAACTTGAGACGAAGAAAAATCATTGAAGAGGAAACTTGTGACCACTGTAAATCAAGTGCAGAAAGTGAATTCCATGCACTTTGGGAATGCTCGGCACTCACATCATTTTGGAATTCAGTCCCAGAGCTACGGCTTCACTATGATCAGAATGTCCATACGGTTTCAGAACTCATCAAACTCATTCATGATGAAGGAAAAGACGTCAATCTACTTGCCATGATCCTTTGGATAGTGTGGTATCGCCGGAATAAACTCAGAACCACTAATGAAGAATATCTAGTCAGCCAAGTCTCCATGAATGCAAAGCAAGCACTCACCGAGTATCACCAAGCAAACCAGGCCATAATGCTCCAATCTCCAGTTTGCACTCACCCTTGGGTCAAATGGAGCCCACCCCCTGTAGAAAACTTCAAGGTGAACTTTGACGGAGCCACATTCAAAGAGATATGTAAGGTTGGCCTAGGCATTGTGATCCAGAACTCATTTGGACAACCGATTGCTTCCTTATCTGAATTGGTAAATCTGCCATACTCATCCGATATTGTTGAAGCAATGGTTGCAGTTAGAGCCATTTACTTTGCTCAAGAAATTGGCTTAAATTCCTTTATCCTTGAAGACGATTCTAAAGCTGTGATCAAGTGCCTTAGAAGTGACGATAACTCCCTTTCTCCTTTTGGTCATATCCTTGCAGCAGCCAAAGCAACTACAGAGACCAGCTGTTGTATTTCATTTTTCCATATTCGTAGACTTGGTAACTCTGTTGCTCACAACCTAACTAAACATGCAAGACATGTTAGAAGTTTTTCGGTGTGGATGGAGGATGTTCCTCCACACCTTCAAACTATACTTTCAGCCGATAATAACTAGTTTTTTCTTAATAAAAGTTACTGATGTTCTCTCTTAAAAAAAAAATCTATTAATAAATACTCAATAGATAGTTTTTTTTAGTTGATTTATTTAATAAATAATAATAATAGTATTTGTGGTGCACAATATGTTATCAATTTGACAGATGATAAAAAATTTCAAAAAAGTTGAATAGACACTCCATTAAATTTCAGTAATTCTCACGAGTGTAGTGATGTATTGTTGTCACTTGTCAAGGGCACACTTAACCAAATGCTATTACTAGTTCACTGCTCAAGATATAGATATGAGGAGTTGGGTTGTTGAGCGGCGAAAATGAATAGAGGTGTTAAGAAAATTTCCCACCCCCCCCCCCCCAATTTTTTTTCCTTTCCCCCACAAAATTCTCCAAAAAAATTTTCCCACTTACATTTTCATTTCCCACACAAAAATTTCATTTCTCACACAAAGTTTTTACTCACAAAACTCTCTCATTTTCTCTCTATCTCTCACACGGCCTCTCACATTCACACACACACACACAACCCAGCCGGCGCCAACGAGCAGAGCCCAGCCCAACCCAGCGACGAGGCCGAGCCCAGCCATCGACTCCTTTCCTCCTCGATCTCTCTACCGTCAACCCATAACCATCGGCTCTCTCTCCCTCACCACAAGATCCTTTCTCCCTTTCTCCCTTTCTCCCTCTCTCCCCTTACCAGCCCTTTACCCATACCCATACCCATTCCGATTTTGCTTGGTAAGTTATTTATTTGATTTTTTGTTTTGATTATTGTGAAATTTTGGGTTTGGATTTGGATACTTAACATTAGGTTATTTATTTAATTTTCAATTTTGATTTTGATTTTAGTTCTCTTTAGTTCCTGATGCTGTAAAGCCTAAGGTTTTACCATAAATTCAATATCCCTATTTTCTGAGGGGGGAAAAAGGGTGTTTTTTAATGTTGTATTAAGATGTTGAGCAGTGAGGCTAAATTTGTTGTTTTGGGTTCTTTAGGGATTGGATTTTTAGAACCTGGGGTTGCTATGATATTGTATTTCGAAGGATTTTGTTGTGTTTGTATGTTGAAGTTTTGTGAATTGCCATTTATTTTTAAGAATGTAGATGCAAATAATGGATTTGCAATTGCACCTAGACGTAATATGGGTTCTCTTCTTTGGTTTTGTTCCTAAAATACCATTATTAGTATTTGTTTATTTAAAGTTCTTAATTGCACTTTTTAGCAATAATCATACCCTTTTTTTTTCTCTCCAGAAACTTGAGGACCATCAAGTGTGGAGATTGTAAAGGGTAGGAGGTGGCAGATTTCAGGTATCACTTTATTTTAGAATTTTTTGATAAGTACTTTATTTTAGGATTACATTCAATTATGATAGTTTAATTCTTTTTTGCAATTTCTTATTAGCTCTTGTTGTTGATATTCTTTTTTCTTTGTCTTTTGTATGTTGTTGGTTCTTGACCACAGATGATATGAACTAGAAAGTGGATGTTTGAAAGGTCAGCCTCTTTGTCTAGGTGTAATCGAATCCCACACTATCAATGGCTTGCATGACAAGCACGAATGAGGTTTAGGTAATACTCTATGTTCATTAGCCTTTATTCTTTACATGAAACAAGCAATTTGCCAGGTACCCAATTGCAAAAAGAAAAAAATATTTATATTTATATCTGACTTTTGATTCATTTCGTAAGCTGTTTATGATTCCACTATTTACTCTTAGAATTGATATTTGGGTAATACTAATATTTATCAATTTTAGCTGATTAAGATGGTTTTTTTGGTTCAACCTTTGGGGTATTCCAAAGGGGCATGATAGATTCTTGGACGTTTGGGAAATTTTAAAGTTTTAATATTTTTAATCCATTTTGGGAATAGCATGTTTTCTACGATGCTAAATTAAAGTTAAAAATGCTTGGATGCTGTTTTTTGGGTGTCCGTGTCAATCAAAAATGATACTAGTAGTTCTGAAATATTGTGGAACCAAAATGTTTATTGGATTAAAAGTGTAGAACAAGGCGTTGTATTGGTATACATTGACAACTTGCACCTCTTCTCTCAACAAATTGGATACCCTTTTAGCTATGTGAAAGTGTTCTCTGATTGTTTCTTTTGTTTGTAATTCTGGTCCATACAAATTCTTAGAAGATTTTCTGTAAGCAAATTAGCCAAAAGATTGCAGTAAGATTTGAATAGAGATTTATGTCAAAATGGGGCCATGTTGAAGATTTTAGGTCTGATCAGCTACATTTCAATTAGGAGACCCCATAGTAAGACTAAAACTACTCCTTTTGGTTACTGGTTGTGATTGACGGGCGTTGCATTTTGCATACACTTTATTGACTTAAAAATGTAGGCATCTGCACCACTTAAAGGGGGTCCTTTCAGTTGAAGAACCAACCCTCCCTCTCCCTTCTCTTTTCCATTAGCAGCAAAAGGGAGGAAAAAAAAAAAGGTAGGACTGTGAAGTCATGTGCTTCTAGTTTCCTAGCTGCTGCCATATGTGCTTGTAAGTCAATACCTTCCTAAGCAACATATTTTAATCCATAAGCACTACAATTATGGAAGAGATGATTACTTTTTTACATCAATCACAAGGTAATAAAAAAATTCTGTGTCGGCTGCCTGAGATTGAAAATTTTTGTTTCACTATGATGTTTATTATGTATATGACATGTAAGATATCCAGATTCATACCTAATTGCTTTTTTATGCTTTTCTCTTTCAGCTTGATAAGTTTGACTAGAAATCCTTTAAGAACTTATATAAGCAAGAGCTTCCCAAATACAATTACCTTCCACATCAAGAAGGCTCTACACGTTGATTGTCTGCACCTTCTGCTTGCATCTATTTACTTCATTGAGGTAAAATATCTTCAACTATTACCTTTTACTTATAAGTCTGTCTTGATGTCAAAGTAGTTTTAAGGCTCTTTGATTTTAAATCCAATTATATGAACTTAATGTAAGTTTACTTGGATCAATATTATGGAACCATTAGCCACATAGGATGGTCAAATGGTATAACTCTAACCCAACTTTTTTTTTTCTTTTATAATAACTCCAACCCAACTTATATATATATAAAAGCATATTACTCATGTTGGCATGAGTTATGTTTACATGGTATACCCTCGCAATTAGTTATGTTTACATTGATTGCTTCTTGTTTTGTTTCTACTAATAAAACCACAACTCCGAACCCTTGTCTTCATGCACTGTTAAGGGTCTCTCCCTGCTATTCATGAAGTGCCTTGGTGTTTTTTTTCTCTTGCAAGACCATCATAGAAGCATCCTTGTTTGATAGTTTGGCCTATCCTATCTTTTAGTCTTAGGACAAAATTACTGCTGACAATAATTAATAGTATTGGCCAAGGTTTGCATTGGGTGAACCTATTGTAACCAGTGGCTAGGTTTGGACTTGAAGTTTCACTTTTGTTAACTTAAAGGGCCAAGATATATTTTTCTTGACTTCAAGCTTTGGATTGTGTGGAGGGCCTTGTTGGCTGTTGCACATAAATTCGGAATTGTTATATTATTTTAATTTATATTTAATTTTGATAGTGGTTTAAGTAATCAAATTAAGTTATTATCGTTGTTAAAAAAAAGAAGAAGAAGAAGTTATTACTGTTGTTTATGATATATTATTATATGATTAGATTTGATATAGTAATGTGTACTTATTTATTGAAGCATTGATACAAATACAAATTCACTTTAATTGTTTCATTTTAACTCATGTTTAATGCGGCTTTTTTTTATTTTATTTTTATTTTTATTTTATTTAAGGATGGTACTAGCAGGGATGAAGAGGATAACTCAAACAATAACAAGGAGGTCGAAAACAGCTTGGAGGGTGACTCAAAGGAAGACTAATATAGATCTTGTCATAATTCTAGTTGTTTAAGTTTAAAGCAAGGTTTAATTTCAAGATTTTTTTTGTATATTCTATATTTTAAAGTTTGAACTTATATGAATTTTTATTTTTTGATGGATCAATTTCTAGTAATTATTGTACTATTGTATCAATTTTTAGTAATTATTGTACTATTGTAATATGATAGTTAAACAAAAATGATATAAAATAAATTAAAAATAAATAAATAATAAAATATTTCAAAAATCATATAAAATATTATCACTAATGACATAAAAATTTGGTCATTAATAACTTTATAGTAACGACAAAGTTCTTCGCAATTTATAGAATAGCGACGACCCTTAACCCTTTGCAAAAATGTTTTAAGTGATAACTTAATTTCGTCACTATTATTCCTAACTAATTGCGAGAGGTTAAAATCCCTCACAAATAAATTTTAGCGACGTTATTATTTGTCTCGTTGTTAATTTGAAATTTGCAAATATCTAATTGCAAAGATATAAAGATCCTCACAAATAGTTGTTTAACAACGACTAGTTTCCCTCATTAAAAATAAGTTGCGAAGGGTTAAAAGCCCTCACAAATAAATTTTAGCGACGTCATTATTTGTCTCTAAAAGTATGTTGTCAATTTGCAAATTGTAAATAACTAATTGGGAGGGTATAAAGGTCTTCACAAATAGTTGTTAACGACGACTACTTCCTCTCGCTAAAAATAAGTTGTCGACTTTTCTCATCGTTTGGTAATATATTTGTGAAAGCGGATTTGTTTAGTAACGACAGTAGATTACCCTTGTAAATTATCTATTTGCGAAGGTATGGTCGCAAAATCTCTTTTAGTGACAAGTGCAAATACGATGGCCTTCGAGGGCCATATGCTCTCGCTAATAACCTTTTGCGACGATATTTGAATTTTTGCGAGGGAATATGGCCCTCACTAGTAGACTCTTTTCTTGTAGTGTGAGAATGAATAAGATTGAGAATGTTTATTCTAGGAAGCCAAGGAAAATCAAGAACAACAAACGTGACAACGTTAATGTAGAAAATAATTATTTTAATAATAATACTCTGAAGAAAAAAAGTAATACTAGTAGTGGGTGTAGAAGTAAAAGAGTCATTTAGTTCAATAGATGAGGCAATTGCAAAGAGGATTGTGATGTTTTCCCCTTGTCAAGGATGAACAAGGGACATAATTTCTCCTTTTGCTGAGAAGATTGTGACTTAGTGAGAGAAGGAACAAATTTTCACAGTTTCCATGATTTGTATGATTGTTCAAGCAAGGCCTTAAGTCACTGTTCTTAAACTCGCATGGTTCAAACTGCAACTTGAACAGTTTGAACCTTGACCAATTTCACAACATAACTAAATTACAATTACTACGAGTATACAACCTTTATAATCACATATTTTGGCTCATGAATTACCCATTTGGATCTAAAGCCTAACACAAGCCTTTTAACTCCAAATAACTTTTAATCCAAGATCTCAAATATTTTTATGAACACTATGAAAATTTTCTAAATGCTTCTTGTAGAATTTGAATCGAGGTCATCCTGTATTTTTTTTTTAGTGAGTAAGAATGAGAATATAGGTTTAAGTTAGATATTACATAGGACATTGTATTCTCTCAAGAATTTTAATTATTGTGACTTTAAACTATCAAGAATCTACAACTCTTGTGATTTAAAATTCTTTGCAACCAAACAAATCTCTCTCTTCACCATTGACTATGCCTTAGAAAAGTGTAATCTGGTCATTTTGGAGGGAGAAAGAAACTAGTGGAATCCATATGTTTAACATTAAAGAAAATTAGTTAATTTGAATTCGAATTTCATGCAATCCTACACATTAATATTTGCTCATAACTTATATGATGATATATGTCTATATTTAGAGTTGCAAATTCACATAAATCAATACCATAAGGAGATTTGTAAAAACCCTAAGAATTTAAGTGTTACAAAATAAATGGTTTACACACAAAATGGGTAAAAGCATTAACATCGAATGTGCTAAATGCTAAAAGTTTAGCATTTTGCACACCAAATCGAAATTACCAAATAACACACCTCATCAAATGTGCCAAAATCCTTTTTTTTTTTTTTTTTTTTGCAACATGCTACAGTACCATTCTACTAACAAAATGGTACTATAGCATGTTGTAAAAAATATATACATATATATACACACACACACACTACTATTTAAGGGGCTTCCTTTGTTTAAGATATTCAATATAAAAGCCCAAAGTACCCTCAAATTTATCGGTTTCTAAGGCTTAAATCGTAGGTTAGACATGTAAAAATTGTAATTTAAAAACTCATAATTTTTAGCTAAATTAAAACAAAAAAAAAAAACAGTTTTTTCTCCCACCTCCACATTTCTCTCACGTTAGTTGTCAAGTACTCATACAATTTCTTCTTTCTGAAAAAAAATAAAAAATAAAATTGCTTTTTTTTCCCCCACAAACGCACCATTTTTTTATATCACTAAACTGTTTTTTTTCTCACCTCCACATTTCTCTCTCATATTAGTAGTCAAGTACTAATACAACTTCTTCTTAAAATAAAAAATAAAATAAAATAGTCATGAGCAAAACATGTAAACCCAAAAAATAAAAAATAAAAAGTCTTATCGCGCGCGTGCGATGAGGCTAGTATACACACACACACACACACACACACACACACATATATATTATTCTCTCTTATCACATTGTCAGATTCAAACCTCCTCTATCTTCTCTTCTCTTCTCTTTTTTTGTTCACTCTCCTCTCTCCTCTCTCCTCTCTCTTATCTCTTATGAGTTGAGATCAACTATTCTCTCTTCTCTCACACTAGTAGAATTTTTTTTTTTCTTTTTTGGGTTGAGATCGATGTTTCCAGTGATGGTGGGGTTGGGATTAATGGCTGTTTGCAATGGTATCCCTTTCTCTCACACCGGCAAAGCCACCACTAGTAATCTCCAGCCTCTTCCTCTTATATCTATTTCTCTTATTATTATTATTTTTTTCTGTTTGTGTTTGTCTTATTGTGTTTGTGTTTTGGTTTTAGGATGGGTTTGTGGTGGTTTAGGTATCTCTGGTGGTGGGTTCCGATGATAGTGGTAGAGAGCTGTGGGAGTGATAGATGGTGGTGCTTGTGGTTTTTGCTTTTGTTAATTTTTTAATATAGATGCAATTTTTATTTTATATTATTTTATGCGGTGTAAGTTAAAATAGAAGATGTGATGTAAAGTTTATTGTAAAATGACGTGCTAAAATTGATAAAATAAGTTTTGGTGTAGTAAGATGACATTTGACATAGCATGCCTGATGCTAGTGCACTAATTATTAAATTCTAAACTTTTATCTCATGAGTTTTATGAAAAATATCATTGAGCATTTTATGTATTTTTCTTTTTTGTTAATTTCTCTCTTCATAATTTATTCTCTTCAACGCCAAAATCTTATTTACTTTTACTATATACAAAATTATCTAATAATTATCCCAAACAACATAAGTGACTCCAGAAGACGGTCCAATCACTATTTTAAAGCATATTCTAATAAGTACTTATATTTTTAGGATTTCGAGAATATTTGACTCCAAATACTTTTGGAGTTATCTTACTTAAACCTACTATGTGATGAAATTGTCTCTATATATGAAATTTTAGTCGTATGATTTTTTAAATGAGTTACGAGACTTGTTTAAATAATACTCATAATAAATATACCATTATAAATCATCACGTAATAAGTTGAAAAAGATAATTTCATATTTATTTTAAGTCATATTTTTTTAATAAAGTTGTTTTCCAAAAGATTTGGGGATAATGTTGTTTGGATAATAGTTTTTGTTGTTTAAACAACACAACACGTATTTTCACAATACTTTTTCGCTCACACGTAATTTCACAATACTTAAAAAATGTTACAAAAACAACATTACTAAACGAGCTTATTTAAATAAAAAAAAAACTCTTAAAAGTTATTTGGTAGGGGTGTTTAAACAATAATTTTTAGTATTTAAACACCACAATATATATTTTTATAACACTTTTTAACTGACATGTATTTTCATAACACTTAAACAACAATACGAAAAATATCTATCCAGCAGTTAAAAGATCAAACATTCATGTGCTAATTAAGAAAACAAAAAAGAAGGTACAAAGTTCAAACATGCATGGAATAGTATCCGGCTAATTAATTAATAATTAATTAGTCGGATAATTAATTAATAGATTAGACGAGTGATTAATAGTACAAAACAAAAGAAGACAACTTTCCAGCTTCCAAACTTTTCTTCTGCTACAGATATTAAGGAAACGAAACCTGCCCTGTTTTGTGCTTTTTGCCTCTTACGTCTTTTTGAGGAGGCCTCGGGGTCTTTTCATTGTCTCCAAACGCGCGCACAGAGAGAGAGAGAGAGAGAGAGAGATTACGGAAATGGCAGAGGTGGAATGGAATAATCAAAGGAGTAAAAGGATGATAGAAGAACAGGCAAAGGAGAGGGGCTATCATGTTTCGGATGCATGTTACCCCTCTCTCACAAGGGGGTGGACCCCATGCATCCGAAACATGATGGAGTTTTTCCAGGCAAAGGAGGAGTTGGAAATACTAGAAATCCAACATCCCAACCGTTTTGAGTACTTGAAGCTTGAGCTCAAGTCCTTCATCTTTCAAATTCAATCCCAGAGCCAACTTCCACTTCCTGAGAACTACAGCTCCAGCTCCTTTCCCACCTCTTCTATTGCTACCACTCAAGGTTATATATCTTTCTCAGTACTCTCATATAATCTTCTTTTCTTTACATAACTTTCCATTGTTTTTCTTTGTAATGACTTCCTTTATATAATTTTTTTTGCCAAACAGAATCAACCAGTAATAAGAAGAGGAAGGTAGATGATTGTCTTTGTGTATTAATGGAGGATGGAAATGAATCATCCAAGAAGAAATTGCAAATAAGTACTACTAACATTATGGGAAACATGAAGGGGGTCATTACTAATAGGAAGACCGAGAAGAGGGAAAGGGTCGATGAGGTTCTTGAGAGGGCTCAAGCATGTCTCCAAAAAATTCCGCACTTAAAAGCCTCTTTATTATTCTGCTGCTGATGCCTTGTTTATATATTATGCTAAAAGAGCAAATATTTTGTACTTTGTAGCAGAGTCTACTTTAACCAGAGAAGTGTTTTGGTTTTTGGCAGGGTGAATCTATGTACATTAACTACATTGTGCTTGTTTTCTACTTTGCTTTTGATTGCTTCCGTTAGACTAAAACGACAAGAGACAGAAATCAGAAAGAAGAAGAAATTTGACAAACTATGGTGTGGGTTCTCTTTCCTGTAGACCCTGTCTCAGGTAGCTTCACTTACACCTTTTCTTCTTCTTTTTCTTCACCCAAACCCCAGTTCTTCATTATTGATAGGCCACAAACTGAATGACCCCTTGTGATTTAAACTAATTAATTAATTTAGCCGAATTATTAATTAATCAATTTAACATGCAAATACGTGGAAGCACAAACAAATCACCGAATAACTAAATATGCAGCGGAAAATAAATGACACGGTGATTTGTTCACGAATGGGGAAAAACCCTAACGGCAAAAACCCCACCGGGTGATTTTCAGGTCACCACTCCCGAAACTCCACTATTATCAAATCAAGCGGTTACAAGTAAAGGAATCCCAAGTACCTTACCAACCTACAGTTGAACCATTACCCCAATACCCAATTGGACTTGATCTGTAGCGACAGTTCCCCCTTTTGATGCACGGCTCCCAAGTACGTGACTAACCAGATGCGCGGATCCCAGTACGCGACTTCAATCACCAACTTTAGAATGAGAGGTTGGCTGCAGAGTTCTTCAGATCATCTATGCATGAAGATCAGGAAGATGCTTGGTCACAAAACCCTAAGGTGCACAATACACAGCAACTTCTTGAAGAAGATGACCTAGTTTAAGAACTTCGTCTCAGAGCACAATTTGCTTGAACAAGGATTGCTCAATGCTTATGCAACTTGTGTCTTGGTTGACGGCTCTTAAAACACTCCTTAAATATGTTTAGGGTTGGAAGAAAAGAAGGCCCAAAAACACATTTACGGATCCCAATAAAATCAGATCAGAATTCTGATTTTCGTAATTCTCGACAGCTAGCAGGTGTCGAGGTAGGTGTCGAGCAGGTGTCGAGATTTAAAATTCCTGCACTTCAACTTGCTTTTTCTTGGACAGACTTGATGACTTCAACACTTGATCTTGAAACATTGTTTCTTGAAGTATTAAAAACACCTAGAACTACCCAATTACAAGTAGAGTGCGTTTTGTCAAAGGATTAGCCAATTTACATAAAATATGACATATGTTCCTAACATGTAAACACATATGTCCTAACAATCTCCCCCTTTGGCAATCCGTGACAAAACCACAACCAACAAATGAACATATGAGAGAAGTCATAAATCACTCAACTCATATTCACTTGTTACATACAATAAAATCTATCCTAACACAAACTCTTGAAGAACTTTGCAAAAAGAGAGTTTATGGCAAGAAGACTTTGACAACCTGTATTTCTGAAACACTTATAAACAAAATTCATCAAGGCATCTTGTGTGAAACAGAAATAATTAGATTGCATACAATTATAAAGAACATGTGTATAAAGAGAGAAAAGAAACAACACATGAAGAGATAGGTGAATAAGAAACATACATCCACATATATAGAAGATAAGTACAATGTATGTAAACTGATATGCAAGACCAATGTATCTATAAGAAAGAAAAGAAAAAGATACATCTAAAGCCTCACTACATCCCTCAAAAAGTATAAACACTCCCCCTATCAAAATGTCCTATACTAACTCTCCCCCTAAGATGACTACTCTCATAAACCAAAACTACTCCCCCTTTTTGTCACGGGTGACAAAGGGTAGAGTGTCATGTAGACATCTCATCAGTAGAGCTAGCATCTCCATCATCATCATCAGAAGCATCATCGTCATCACCATCATCATCATCATCATCCTCAGCATCAGAATCTGAATCAACTGGAGGAGGTGGTGGAGGAGAAGCCTCAGATGCAAAACCACCCATGGTCGCCTGCCGTCGTGCAATACGACCAACACGAACGTTCACCTGATACAGCTCAGAGGTGAGTGTATCAAGGCGAGCATCCATGCGCTGCAGCTGCGCCATAAGATCTCCAAGGGATACATCGCTGGAGGAAGGAAGAGAAGTCGATGTAGATGGAGCAGATCTGGATGGAGCCGAACGGGAGGGCGGAGTGGAATCCGGCTGTCTCGCCCTGAACTGTGCCTGACTACGTTTTACGGTAGCGGCATCTATGGCAGAGATGTGTGTGAAGTGGTCGGATACAGGAAAAGGGATGGAAAAATGGCGTAGGATCCTCGTGATAGCAGAAGGAAAGATGAGCTTATCACGGGACGCCGCATCTAGATGAACATCTATGATAGATAGAATGAAGTGAGAAGGAAAATCTATCGTGAGATGCTCAAGAAGAGAAAGCAAGAAACGAGCACGGGGCTCTGTGATAGAGTTATAATGGGAGAGAGGATGAAGTACACAAGTCATCACCATGTTAAGGAATCTAGGACCTTTAGCAAAAGGTCTACATGATGTGTACATGTGCTCACCCCACTCTGAAGGGCGCTCACAGAAAGCAGAAATGAGCTCATCCCTAGACACAGTCCTCAGTCGCTCACAAGCAGGATAGTCAGGAAACTCTATCCTAGGAACATGAAGTACATCCGCAACCAGCTGCGGTGTAACATCAATGCGCGTACCTCGAACGCGAGTATGAAAGAGAGGTACTGAACGATTAATCTCGTACATGTTGGAGTAAAACTCCTGAATGAGTACGAGAGGACAAGTGACCGGGACGTCACACAGTGACTCCCATCCCCTACTCCGAATGACAGAGGGAAGGTCAGTGTCGGCGAAGTCCGCCAGAATGACTTGGCGTTCCGAATGAACACCTCGTCTAGAGAAGTTCTCAGAAAATGCCTTGAAGGCATCTCCATTACGGAACCGAAGTTTATGAGGAGTAGGATCAGAAGATGAAGAGGCTCCAGAATGCAGAGGATTCCGGGCCGGAGTGGATTTACGTTTAGGTGCCATAGATGCAACTAACGTAAAAGAAAAAGAAAAGAGATAGAGAGGGAGACAATCAGAAAAGTCCCAAACAGTTCAAATATGACAATATATTGAACAAAATGGACGTATGCATGGGAATGCATGATCATGTGACATGCTAAACAATAAAAACATCATGGGCTCAGCCCAATCCAATCCTAGCAGCACACATTCAAGAATCACACAACTAAATGCATGAAAATATCATTCTAATGCACATGAAATGCAATGCATGACATTCTAAACACTTTTTAATGAAAAACCAACCCAAAATTTCACCAAAAACGCAATGATTTTGAAAAACCCAAAGTTTTCAAAGAAAAATCCCAAAACCTAAGTTTTAAATCATGAAATGCATGAGAAACAAAGGAAAACAAGATCATACCACTTGATTTGAAGCAAGAAAGGATGAAAATCAAGTTGGATGAAGATTAGATTGAGGAAAACTGCTCAGGAACACCAACCGCCTCGGACAGATCGAAGAGAGATCGAGAAATGAAGGAGAAAATCGCGAACGAGGCTTAAATAGGATCTCCAGTAAATCTCGACAGCAGAGGTGTCGAGAGGTGTCGAGGTGCTGTCGAGGAAGGTGTCGAGAAGTTTTGCCTTCGACAGCTGAGGTATCGAGAAGGTATCGAGGTACCAAACAGCTCAACAACATAAGAAGCTCGATCGATCGACCATGGTGTCGAGGAAGGTATCGAGCAAACAGTGAGAATCTCGATCGATCCATCAGGTGTCGAGGAAGTGTCGAGATTGCGATAAGAAAAAGCTTTAGAGGCTCGACAGCTGACCAGGTATCGAGGAGGTATCGAGAAGGTGTCGAGCCAGCTATGAAATGCAGTTTTTCGAGAATTGAAAAACACAAACATGAATGCAATCAAGACATACACTTCAAACATGATCCAACCAACATATAAAACTCTCAAAAAATCATCTTTCAATGAAAATTTAAGCACATTGATCTCCCAAACACACACACACACTAAACAAGTCTAACCAATTTTATATTTCAAAGATCAGTCATGACAGTTTAGTGAGCATACAAAAGCACATGTAAACCTTTGTGATGGCCAAATCACATTGTACCTGCACATGTATCAAAAGTAGCAAAGAATATTGCGTGTTGTGTGTGAAAAACATCGCAAGATTGCATATGTGTATACATGTTATGATGATCTGAGATATGAGAAAATAACTTTAACTCACACACAATCATAACTGTTTGATGGGGACTATCACCTTTGAGGTACATCCTATAACTCCCACATCTCCTAGAATACACGCTTGCAATCATTTTTAAAAGCATTTTTAATCTTTTTGCTTTTTATTTCTTTGCATATTTTTTTTTTTAAACATATCATACATGGGCTTATGAGAAAGAAAAGAAATACCCATTGATATTTTGACATTTCAATTTTGCTATGCCTAAGCACACAAATGTCATTGACATCACACTTTTGCTACGCCGAAGCATACAGATGTCATTAATGATTGGCGGGTAACAGTGGTGAGATGGTTATTTATGCCTTTCTCTTAGGATTTTCTAGTCCTACCCGTCAAAAAGAGTGATATGAGTGTTAAGTCAAAGAAATAACCTAATCTTACTCATCACAAACACGAGCCACAAAGCTCACTTGCTTAGTTGTGCATAGGAATGCTCATCTAAGCTACAAGAGATACAAAGTTTAGAAAACTTTGTTTCATTGGCCATCTAAGGTACACAAGTACCAAAGTACACAAAACACACACTGTTTTTGTATTTTTCAATTTTTCAATTTTTTTTTTTTTTATTTTTTATCAAAAACAAAATAAACAAAACTGAAAGTAAACACACAAAAACATGTTAACAAAGCAAAACAATGCAAAAACTAGACTGACTCAATAAAAATGCAAAACACACATGCAATGCAACAAAGAGAGAAACAAGAGGGGAGAGGAAAGTGATGAAATCACTTAGAGTCCTTTTTCTTCCACACCTTGGAAGAGCCTTTCCTTTGATTGAAACCTTGAACCGGAGGTGAGGGGGAAGAATTGAAACCGTTCAAGTTCGAAAGGAACATGATGGCTTTAAGAAGATCTCCAAGAGGAGCAAAAGAGGATTGAAGCGAATTTTGGCTTCCAGATGCTGTCATACTATTGCTCTGTTGGGTGGCTAGCCACTTGTAGCAATTAGGTCGAGTATGACCAGCAGCTCCACAATGATAACAGAGATGCTGCTTCTTTTGTTTAGGCTTCTGAGAGTTTGCCTTCTTATTCCTAGGGAGTTTGGCATCTTTCTTTTCTAACTTAGGGGGTGCTCCTAAGATTGATTTGCCCTTGTCTATGTTCTCACTAGCTAAATCAGTTTTAACATCAATGTTCTCAATTTTAACATTATTAGCAGGAGGAACAAAAACAGTAGAACTAGTAGAAGCAGAGTTAGAGATAGAAAGACCATACCCTAAACCTGTTCGATCTGAAGCAGATTTCTGGTTGCTGAGCATCTCATCAAGCTTTGCACTTGAAGTCCTCTCCAGTTGAGCTCTAACTTGAAACAGCTCAGCTTCAAGCTTCTTGGTCTTCTCAGCCAGGAAGTTATTCTCAAATCTCAGTGCACCAATAGTTTGATTCGCCTCATCAAACTTTGTGGACAATTCTTCTCTGTCGAGTTCCACATCACTGAGCTTCTTGGTGGCCAGCCTGTACAGCTTCTCATGCTTTTCAGAAAGCTTGTAAAGCTTCTCATAGGCTGAATGGATATCATCTTTGTCATCCATCTTTTCACATTCAGTGTCCACCAATTCTTCCTCTTCTTCTTCAACAATCCCATCAGTAGAATTGACTGAAGCAGTGAAGGCATTTAGGATTCCGTCATCCTCATCATCGGAATCATCTTCAGGCTCCGTGTCACTAAGGGTTGCAGCTAGAGCCTTGCTTTTTCCAATGCTCTTCAGATAAGTGGGACACTCATTCTTCATGTGTCCAAACCCGTGACATCCAAAACACTTTGGTCCTGCAGGAACAGTGTACTGACCGCCATCCTTGGCATCCTTTCTTCCTTTGTCTTGGCTCTTGAACTGTGAAGAACCGGATTGCCTACGGTCTTTGTCGAAGCTCCTCCCATTGGCATTCTTCATAAACTTCTTGAATTGCCTTGTGATGTAGGACTTCATCTTTGAATCTTCATCATCGGAAGACTCATCTGTATCACTGTTCTTCGCCTTTAGGGCCATGCTCTTGCCCTTGCTTGACTTGCCTATCCTTGATAACCCTAGCTCGTAGGTCTGCAAGTTCCCAACCAGCTCAGTCAAAGGAATTTTATCAATATCCTTTGATTCTTCAATTGCCGTAATCTTGGCATGAAATCTCTCAGGTAGAGATCTGAGCACCTTCCTTACAACCTTGGGTTCAGGGATGGTTTCCCCAAGATTGAAGGCTGAGTTCACTATGTCTTTCAGCTTGGCATAGAACTCATCGAACGACTCATCCTCCTCCATCTTAATTTCTTCAAAGCTAGTAGTGAGCCTCTGTAGCTTTGAATCCTTGACAGCCTTTGTTCCTTCATAGGTTGTCTGGAGGATGGTCCACGCCTCCTTGGCAGTTTCTGTTGAGGATATCTTCTTGAACTCCTCATTAGTGACAGCGCTAAACAGTGCATTCAACGCTCTGCTGTTGAAGTTCGCCGCCTTGATCTTGGCTTCATCCCAATCAGCCGGCGCTTCTTTTGGCTTTGTCCAGCCAATCTCCACAGCTTGCCACACCTTCTCATCTAGGGACTGCAAAAAAGCTCTCATGCGTACTTTCCAATAGGCATAGTTAGTCCCATCAAATAAAGGAGGTATAATAAGAGATTGTCCTCTATCCATGACAAACAGGGGTCAATGGATCAATCACAGCAAAGATTAATAACTAATCAGAGTGTGCCCGCTCTGATACCACTTGATAGGCCACAAACTGAATGACCCCTTGTGATTTAAACTAATTAATTAATTTAGCCGAATTATTAATTAATCAATTTAACATGCAAATACGTGGAAGCACAAACAAATCACCGAATAACTAAATATGCAGCGGAAAATAAATGACACGGTGATTTGTTCACGAATGGGGAAAAACCCTAACGGCAAAAACCCCACCGGGTGATTTTCAGGTCACCACTCCCGAAACTCCACTATTATCAAATCAAGCGGTTACAAGTAAAGGAATCCCAAGTACCTTACCAACCTACAGTTGAACCCTTACCCCAATACCCAATTGGACTTGATCTGTAGCGACAGTTCCCCCTTTTGATGCACGGCTCCCAAGTACGTGACTAACCAGATGCGCGGATCCCAGTACGCGACTTCAATCACCAACTTTAGAATGAGAGGTTGGCTGCAGAGTTCTTCAGATCATCTATGCATGAAGATCAGGAAGATGCTTGGTCACAAAACCCTAAGGTGCACAATACACAGCAACTTCTTGAAGAAGATGACCTAGTTTAAGAACTTCGTCTCAGAGCACAATTTGCTTGAACAAGGATTGCTCAATGCTTATGCAACTTGTGTCTTGGTTGACGGCTCTTAAAACACTCCTTAAATATGTTTAGGGTTGGAAGAAAAGAAGGCCCAAAAACACATTTACGGATCCCAATAAAATCAGATCAGAATTCTGATTTTCGTAATTCTCGACAGCTAGCAGGTGTCGAGGTAGGTGTCGAGCAGGTGTCGAGATTTAAAATTCCTGCACTTCAACTTGCTTTTTCTTGGACAGACTTGATGACTTCAACACTTGATCTTGAAACATTGTTTCTTGAAGTATTAAAAACACCTAGAACTACCCAATTACAAGTAGAGTGCGTTTTGTCAAAGGATTAGCCAATTTACATAAAATATGACATATGTTCCTAACATGTAAACACATATGTCCTAACAATTATTTATTTGGCACTCACATTTTTCATCAAAATTGGAAATTGAACAATCATTGTTACTTTTGTTTGTGATGTAGTAATCATCTCAGAATCAAAGGATTAAAGTTTAACTACACTTTTCACACTACCAATGTGGTTGTTGTTAACTTCGGTTTTTTTTTTTTTTTAATAATTTTATATGATTTATGTTTTCTAAACATTGTCTTTTGTTATATATAGTGTAAGAGTTCCAAGTTTGTGTGCTTTTTATTTTACCTCCAATGTCAAAATTTTGGCATGTGTATTGTTGAGTTCAAGAAACGAGGGTGGACAAGGCAGACCCTGTGGCGGGAATCTTTGGCTTGAGACCAATTCAATGTTTGGTTTCTGTGCATATTACAGATTTGGTCTCGCATTTTAGTATGTGAAAATTGAGCATGTTTGTGTTTACTCTCTTTTGGGGTCATGCTGAAGACTGTGATTTTAGATGTTGGAAAGGAAAATATTTATTGTCTAAGGAATTTTGGAGATTTGGAAGGCTATTCCCTTGTGTGTGTTGTGGACTATTTGGCAAGAGAGGAATGGTAGGGATTTTGGTGGAGTTGATAGGACTAATAATGTAATTAAGCAAATGATGTTGCGCGAATGACAGTATTGGGAAGCGTTCTCTGGGTTTTTTTTTTTTTTTTTTTTTTTTTTTGAGATCTTGTGAGCCAGATATTAGGTCCGTTTGAATACAGCTTATTGTTGCTAAAAATTGCTGAAAATTAATTGTTGCTGAAAATACTATAGCAAAATAATTTTTAAATATATAAATAGTACCGTGAGACCTATTTTTTTATTTTTTTAATGCATGAACAGTGCTGGTACAGTGCGTGAACAGTGTGCTACAATGCATGAATAGTAATAATTGTCTCCTGCATAGTGATTTTACTGTTCATGCGTTGAAAAAAAAAAAAAAAAAGTTCTGAAACGTGAACTTGGAAACGCACCTCAACTTGTTGTGTTATCCAAACACATACATTGTATTTCTTTGGGAGTAGTTCACTGTACATAATTGCATATTGTGTATTTGGACTATCTCCAGTTTTGAATAAAAATTATTTAACTTGTATAATGTTATCGTTTTCTCTGATTTGTTCTATAGCTTTGAAACATAATATTTTACGTCTGTTCTTATTTTAAGGTTCAGGCTTATGTTGATTTCTAACTAGGTCTGATGGGATCCGGATCCTCTCCATTTCCCTTGAAATGGAGAGGCTCCAGTTGACGGATGGGATTTCCTCCAAAGTCATCCACGCCCAAAAATTGTCCACGTCATTTAAAATTTTAACCCTAGTTAAACACTTAAACTAGAGAATTTGTTAACTCAACTGGACAACAAAAGACTTTTTGGAGGGAAAAGTGAAACGAATTAGAGGAGGCATATCCGGTGCACTGGAAAACAAAAAAAACCTTTTAGGAGGGAAAAGCTTCATAGAAGGTTCAGAGCACGTTCAATGCTTCTCAGATTTTAACCAAAAAAAAAAAAGCTTCACAGAACAAGTTCAGCTTCAGAGCATCTCTGTTTCTATCTTGCCATCCCACGTTCAAAGCTCACAGATTTTAACCCAAAAAAAAAAAAAAAAAAAAAAAAAAAAAAAAAAGCTTCACAGAACAAGTTCAGATTCAGAGCATCCCTGTTTCTGTCTTGCCAAAACAGAGGTATAACCGTAAACTTGTTTATGCTTATCTTATTTGATGTTTGATAATTTTTCTGCATTTATATTGTTGTCTTGGTGAGTTTATATTGTTGTTTTGGTGGCTGGATGCAAGTTAGAGTCTATCTGAATTTTAATTTTAATTTTTTGAGAAAAAGATTGAATCTTTATAATGGCTGGATGATTCTTGGAGTCCATCTCATTTTTCTGCATTTATATTGTTGTCAAGGAGCAATAGCCTAATACAGAAGAGTGATAATCACCGGACAAAGATCTTTCAATAATAAACATAGGGACAACACATGGGCAATTATTGTTCAATCTCACCACCATTGCCCCCAGACATTGACGGGGACGAATAAGCAAAATTTGAAGTTGAATTTTAATGTTTAGGTTGTCTTGTGTGTCTACTTTCTAGTATATGAATTTGAAGTTGAAAAAGTGAGCAGGAGTATGAGTTTAGAAAAAGAAAATTATGAGAGCTGAAGAATAAAAAGAAGAGGGAGTGAGATTCATATAGCACGGTGGAAAAAAATATAAATTTTAAAAATTTTATAATTTGTCTACCTTTAAAAAAAAACTGTGACCACCCTAATTTTTTTTAGACCCAATAAAATTAAAATTTTGGTCTCTTTAACAATATATTCAGTCATTTCAAACAAAAAGAAAAAGCTCATGACAAATTTTATTAAACTAAAATGTGCATATATATATACATATGGGGGATGATAATACAATTATGCAAAGTAGGCCAGTAATGGAACTTCAACACATGGGCGGCGCTACGTTGATGGCAGAGGGTTCAAATGAACCCCCTGACCTGAAGAGAAAAAAAAAATTTATGTAGTGTATTTTTAAATTTTTTTTGTTTTGACCCCCTAAAATATAAACTTGAACACCTGACCCAAAAAAAAGAAAAAGATGAAGATGAAAATATAGAAAAATTCACAATGCAAGATTAGAGAAATGTTCGTTTTGCAGTGGAGGAGATCATTTTTTTGCAGCTTTGCAGCTGAGGAGGTCCCTCTATCATGGTGGCTTCTAGTGGTGGCCATGCTAGTTGTAGACAATAGAGGAAACACTCATGGGCTATGGCTTGCTGGCGATCTCTATAGATTTAGAGAGAGAGAGAGAGAGAAACTAGTTGGTCAATAGCAAAATAGAAAGAAAGAAGTATTGAGATAGGTGGGGAAATTAATTAGAATGGCACATTATACTTTGCTACTAGTTAAGATTTATTTTTTTTAGAAAAATCAATATATTGATTGATTGCCACGTTGTGGCCATGCAACCATTTTTTTATGGTCAAATATATGCACAAAACAGTGAAACACTATCTAATAGATGACCAACTAAATTAATATTTGCAGATTTTTTAGAAGGAAATATGTATAGTAAATATATAATTATAAATTATTAAATTACTAAATAACTATTATATTGTCATCTAACCAGGAATCACTCATTTTTTTTCAATTTTTTATCGACCAATCTAATTTTTAAAACCATTGATAGAAGAATTGAAATACATAAGGGAAAATAAGGAAGTATATTTTAAAACTTTTGATTAGATAATAAGTTTAATATATTAAAACGGTGTACCGGTATACAAGATTACTCAAATATTCCATTCCATTAGTCAACTTAGAATATTTACTAGAATGTAATTCAAAACCTTGTGGTTAATATAATGATAAAGACCAATAAATTGTCAAAATTGACCACCCTAAAAAAAATTTCTGGAGCCGCCACTGCTTCAACATGAATTTTATGGGCATGCACATGTTCATGCACTTGCCACCTCCAAACCCTAAAAAAGAGGCTATACTTAGAGCTTTAAAAAAAATTAATAATTTCTTTTTTCTTTTTTCTTTGGAATCCCATTTCAAGCTTTCTTTCATCTCTTTTCCTAAGTTTAGGTTTTTGTGATTCCATTGTTCAAGGAAGCAAAGTGAAGAATATGAAAATAAAGTTTTGAAAACCCAAATAAGCAAAAAAAATTAAAGGAAATCTTTTTAGCTTCTACTCAATTCCAGGGACTTTAAGCACTTTCTTATTCACCTCTCTTTTACTGTAAGAAAAGCAGTAAAAAATTAACGTCTTAGGCAATTGTTGTCATATAATAATAGAGAAACAAGATATAATGAATGAATAAGCAAGACTAAACTCCGAAAACTGACTTTGTAATTCAAGAGAAACTATCCAAAAAATAATCTTTTCTCACCAATATTGCCAACGATGAATCAAGAAAACAGAACACTCAAATAGCAATGAGATTACCATGATAAGAAACTACATAATAAGAATCACAGTTTAGACTTACAAGTCCCTAACGGTTTGATGAAAGACCTTCTTCATTGTAGCTATTGTTCAAATAAAATTTTTCAAGTCAGCCGAACATAAAAATCAGGGCCGGTCTAAGGTATTTTGAGGCCTTAAGCAAAACTTTTAAATTGGGCCTTTTTTACTGTTTAAATATTTACTTTATATTATTAACTTTATATAAAATATTTTTATTTAAATTTTATTTTTCTTGCTTGTTAAGATGCAAAATTATTAATTAAGTTTTTGTATTCAACTTCTTTTAAAATATTCTTTTTAATTCATAATAATTGCAATTATTTCATTGTTATCTTCTAAATCTATTTTATAAATTTATTGTTCATTTGTAAGATTTTTAACTGAATTTTTAGTTATATTTTTTTTTATTGCTAGTGACAAATTAATCTAGAGATCTGTTTTGAGATTTGGTTTAAAAAGTTTTTTAAAATTTTTTATACCAAATTCACAGATTTATTTAATAAAATCAAATAGAATAAATACTTTTCAAAAAATAAAGATTAAATAATGCCTAGTTGGACCAAGAAACAACAAATTAAGTAGCTAGTGTTAGACTATCCTTTATATTTTAAAATAAGAATTTATGAATTAAAAAAAAATAAAAAAGAACAAAATGATAAATCTAGAAGAGTGTAGTCACTGTAATACAACCACTAGAGGAGTTTTTACTCTTTACCAAACATTTGCCTCAAAAACCCAAAGAACCTCTACCATGTTCTTTAAAAAGAAAAAATAAATAAAAAATTGTCTTCTTTCTCCCATTCTTTTCTAAATAACCTAAAGAAAGTAAAATAAGAAAGCTATGTCACAAAAAAGTAAAATATTGGCTTTGTTTTACCTCTTCAAGGGCCTATTGATTGTCGAGGAAGTTGCTTGTAACTGACTACCATTTTAGGTAGAGACGAAAGATCTAGCGGCAATGTTAGTAATCAGTTTTAGTTTAGGAGTTTTGGAGAGATTGAGAGAGTTTGGTCTATGTTTTTACTTTTTAGTGTGCCTAGGAGACTTAATTTAGTCTAAAATTATGAAAAATTCTAACCGTTTGAAAGAGAGATTCAAACAAAATACACGCATATTGAGATTGAAATTTTCATGTATTCGCTAAATTTTGGGGCTTAATTAATACTCTCCAAGATAATTAATAATCCAAAATTTTCTTCTACCCATCTTTATTTTTTAAATATAGTATTGGATAAGTATTGACTAATATTTGAGATTATATTTTTAAATTTTGTTGACCTTGGGCTTGATTTTGGGGGCCTTCTAATTCATAGTGTAATCAATAAGTTTAGTTGCACATTTTAAAAAAATATATATACATAAATTTAAATTACTAAATTTCTCTATTGTGGTGTTGATCACAAGGTTTAGATATTTAAATTAATAAATTTCTCTCTTTTGAAAAAAAAAATTCTCATAACAAATAAGTTCTTTAATCATAATAAAAAGATTCCTTTATAATGATTCTTGATGGCATATTATGGATGCAAGATTTTTAAGAACATGTTTATTATTGTCATGTTTAAATTGATTGGCGTTTGAGTGAATTGAGTTGAAATCATGCTTGGTCATCTTGAATTTTTATGTTTAGTAACAAAGATATATAACATTTCTCTCATATGAGGTACATCCTCATTAGTATATTGATCATTCATTACATCCTCATTTTTTTTTTTTTTTTTTTTTTACATTATCTTTGTTTTGAAAACAAATGATAGGTGAAAGTTATAATAAATTTTTGTTCAATTTTTTATAGGGATAATGATGGGAATACATGTTCCTTCTAATGTGCCCATGGAATCTACCCCATTTAAAGGGATGGAGTTTGAAGCGGATGAGATTGCATATGGTTTTTATAATGAATATGGCAGAAAAGCTGGTTTTAGTATTAGAAAAGAGTATGTAAATAAATGTAAAAAGACTGGAGTGGTTACTTCAAGGAGATTTGTGTGTGCAAAGGAGGGAGTTCGAGGCAAAGACAAGAGAGATCAGAATGTAAAGAATCCACGAGCAGAAACAAGATGTGGTTGTGAAGCACGTTTGGTAATTGTACTTAATCGAGATAGTAAAAAATATGTGGTGAGTGAATTTATTGCTGAGCATAACCACTATCTCCACCTTCCATCAACTGTGCACATGATGCCATCACAACGGAAAGTGGCTGCAACTCATGCTATTGAAATTGATTTGGCACATGAATCGGGATTAAGATTAAAGCAATCCTATGAGCTTCTTAGTAAGCAAGTTGGTGGATATGATAATCTTGGTTTTACCAAGCAAGATCATAAAAACTACTTACGCACTAAGCGACAAAGAGACATGGAGCATGGGGCAGCTGCTAGCTTGGGAAGATATTTCAGTCGTCAACTTAAGGAAAATCCTTCATATTATTTTGCTACTCAATTGGACTGTGAAGAGTTGATTACTAATATCTTTTGGGCCGATGCAAGAATGATCATTGACTATAGCCACTTCGGTGATGTAATAACATTTGATACAACGTATAGTACAAATAGAGATGCAAGGCCACTTGGAGTATTTTTGGGTCTCAACCACCATAGAGAAACTGTTGTATTTGGAGGTGCACTTTTATATGATGAAACGATTGAATCTTTTGTATGGTTATTTGAGACCTTCTCAGAAGCAATGTCTGAAAAGAAGCCAATCACTATTTTCACAGATCAAGATGCAGCAATGTCAGCTGCAATAAAAATAGTCATGCCTAAGACATATCATGCATTGTGTAGTTGGCATATGTGGCAGAATGCTGAGAAACACTTGGGTCATTTACTCAAAAATGAGTCTCAATTTAACGCTGATTTCTTAGCATGTATCTATGAGTATGACAAAGAAGATGAGTTTCTTACAGCTTGGAATGAAATGCTAGATAAGTACGATGTTCGTGAAAATAAATGGCTAATTGATCTATTTAAATTGAAGGAAAAATGGGCCTAAGCATATGTTAAGAGAACTTTCACTGCAGGAATGAAGACAACCCAGCTTAGTGAGAGTTTCAATGCTGACTTGAAGGATTGCTTGCGTACTGATCTCAATATAGTAGAGTTTTTCACTCATTTTGAAACAGTTGTCAATCAAAAGCGGGATAAGGAGTTAGAAGCAGAATACAACTCTAGACAGAAATTTCCAAGATTGAAGCTCAAAAGCTCTCCTATGCTTAACCAAGTAGCAACAGTGTACACGCCTAAGTTGTTTGATTTATTTCAGACAGAAGTTGAAGAGGTAATGGCACTTTCCATCCTAGAACGCAATGTGAGTCAAACACATAGTTATGTGGTTGGAGTTTTCAATCAAAATGGAAAATATGAGGTCATGTGAAATCCATTAGATGAGACTTTATCTTGTAGTTGCAGAAAGTTTGAGTCATTTGGTATTTTATGTAGGCATGGTTTGAAAGTTCTTGATGTATTGGATATTAAGTTGATTCCTAATAGATATATCATGAAGAGGTGGAGAAGAGATGCAAAAGATGAAAGTGGACAAAATTGCACAACACATAACATTAAGCCGGATACTCGACTAGAATATGTAGATCGGTATCGAGATTTATGTCCAAAATATATTCAATTGGTGAATGAGGCATGTGAAACCAAAGAAGGCCATAATATTCTAAGCTTAGCAATTGAAGATTTGAAAAAAAAAACTCTATGACCTTAGGAATTGCAAAGCTAATGTAGAAGAAGACATCATTAGGCCTTCCACCAATTTTGCAGACAAAGAAGATCAATTATGTGCTTCGATTACGATTGTGCCAAAAGGGATAAAGAAAAGAGAGGTTTATCGTAATAAAAAGCGTAGAACGAAATCATGGATAGAAAAGATGAGGAAACCAAAGGAAAGCACATCAAAGAAGCAAACAAAGAAAAGAAAAGTGCAGGAGGTAATCTTCTAAATTATTCTTATTTTCACAATTCTATTTTATTTTTACACATTAATATAGTATATTATTATTATTGCTAAATTAGTACAATTTTTACAGGAAATATATGCACATGACGTCATGGCACAAAAGAAAACTGAGGATATTTCTTCTGGAAATATATCTAGTTTTACACAACTTTTAATGGTAAAGATATACAATTACATATTTTACTTTTATATTAATAATAATTTAGATGCATGATTTGATCATTTTAATGCTAAGCTTGTTTCAATGTGTGATGTGTAATTGGATTTTTTGTAGTCGGCTTCTACAAGTTCTGCAGCACATCAGGGAGGCTCATCAGCAAGTGTTGCATTGGCATCACATTTAGAGAGTATATCAACTGTTGTAGGCTCCAACGACAAAATTAATGGTGCAAGAAGTCTCTTGACTCAAGGAAGTGTTGCAAGTGGAGGTCCCTTGACTCAAGAAAGTATTACAAGTGGATGGAATTCGATGGTTCATAAAGTCAAGCCATTTTTCTAGTTTAGGATCATGTTTTATAATCTATGACACATGTTGAGATTAAGTGCTCTTGTTTTGTAATTTTCCTAGTTTAGGATTGGAGTTTTGATGGTCCAAAACTTAGTCACATTCAAATGTTTAAATATTTTATTATTTGGAAAGAATACTTAATCTGCATGTTTGATGTATCTCTGCAAGGTGTTAATTTTTGCATAATTATTTGTTGCTGCAGAAATTGTTACTGTTTCTGCATAATTACTGTTACTGATATTGCATAATTACGGTTACTGCATAATTACTGTTACCGTTACTGCATAATTACCGTTACTGCATAATTACTGTTGCCGATACTGCATAATTACTGTTGCCGATACTGCATAATTACTGTTGCCGATACTGCATAATTACTGTTACTAATACTGCGTAATTACTGTTACGGCATAATTACCGTTACTGCATAATTACCGTTACTGATACTGCATAATTACTGTTACCGTTACTGCATAATTACTGTTACCGTTACTGCATAATTACCGTTACTGCATAATTACCGTTACCGTTACTGCATAATTACTATTGCCGATACTGCATAATTACTGTAACTGATACTGTGTAATTACTGTTACGGCATAATTACCGTTACTGCATAATTACCGTTACTGATACTGCATAATTACTTTTACCGTTACTGCATAATTACTGTTACTGTTACTGCATAATTACCATTACTGCATAATTACTGTTGCAGATACTGCATAATTATTGTTACCGTTACTGCATAATTACTGTTACTAATACTGCATAACTACTGTTACTGCATAATTACTGTTACTGCATAATTACCGTTACTGATACTACATAATTACTGTTACCGTTACTGCATAATTACTGTTACTGTTACTGCATAATTACCGTTACTGCATAATTATTGTTATCGTTACTGCATAATTACTGTTGCCGATACTGCATAATTACTGTTACCGATACTGCATAGTTACTGTTACTGCATAGGTCTGGTATTGCATATTCTGCATAATAATGTTTTTCTGCATAATTACTGTTTCTGCAGAATAGGTTCAGTATTTCACATTCTGCATAATTGTTATGCTTGGCTGGAGTTGTTTTCTTTGAGCTGCATGCATGTTAATTAGTGTTTCAATTTTTCTTTTGCATGAGTTTTACCACCTGTGCACACCCACATGCAGCCCCCTACACACCCTTACACACTCAGCAGCTTTACCCGCACCACCTGTGCACACCCACATGCAGCCCCCTACATACCCTTACACACACAGCAGCTTTACCCGCACCACCTGTGCACACCCACATGCAGTCCCCTACACACCCTTAGTCCCCTACACACCCTTACACACACAGCAGCTTCACTCGCACCACCTGTGCACACCCACACACACACTCCCCTGCACACCTACACACACACCTACACATATCAATAGCCCACAATTGTCACAATCCACATTCCACTGTCACAATCCTTAACAGTCAAAATTCAATCCTTACAATCCTCACAATAACAACTGTCACAATCCTTAAAATCAAAATTCAATCCAATAAAGTAGACAATAAGAGAATTTAATAAAAAAATTGAACAAAATTTATTAAAATGTACACTTTGATTACATAACAAGAATTCCGAAATAAACACTTTGATTATAATTACATGAAACTTCTACAATTTGGTGTGCTTATTGCTTGACTATACATTCCACCTCTTGGTTCTTGATTAGTGGTCTGTGCTTCTAGTGAGGACACAAGAAAGCTGAAGTGCATGTCACAGGGGAGAACTTGAGTATACCAGCCAACCCAAATGTGTATTTTCCTTTGGCTGTGGACTTGAATATTGCTTTTGAAGACTCTAGGCCATTATGTGCAGGGCATGCTGTAGCTGATACACTGTGAAGCTGTGCATGGCACTCTTCATTCAGATTTCCATCTTTTACAATCTTAGGATGAAACAGACACTTTGAACTTTCCTTCTTCATCGAGTTTCCCTAACCCTCTTGTCTTGAAGTGTCCATTTTCTGGCTTGCAATCAATTGTTACTCGAAGCCCTGCACCATGATACATAAACCATCGAAACAACGTTGTACCCTGTCATGAGAAACCATCGAAACAACACATAAGCATTGCATAATAGGGAAACTCAAAAAGTAAACTCTTCCTCAAAACACGGTTTATCAAATAAATTGAGCTTTCATGCTCAAATATCATGAAGAGTTTCAAAAGGCAGATTAGAACTTCTAATTGCTTCAAATTAGCATTCCAAAAAACAAACACAAAAATTCAGTATATTCAACTCATGCATAATGTACTTCTTTCCATAACCCTTTGTTAGGATACTTCAAAAACTGTTAAAAATGCAACTAAAAACCAGTCAAAAAAACTACCCAAATCTGTTCAATGCACTTTTCCTACAGTTCAACTTATAAAAGAGCAGAAAGGAAATTGTTTTCTCAGCAACCAAACAAAGCACAAAAGAAAAATTATAGACCAAGCACTTGAACGACAACAGCAAACAAAGTGAAACTCACCACCCACATAACCAACACGACAACCCCTGCCTCCACCACCATCAATCACCCCCCGCCACCACCACCACCACCAAACTCATACAACCCAGAAACCCACTGATAAACCCATTAACAAAAACCCAAAATTAAATCAAATCAAAGTTAAATTCTTTAAAAAGAACAAAAATAAAATGTGGGATTTTCAAAAGAACCTGCAAGAGATTATCAATGGTTCCAGTAGTGGCCAAGTCGCACCCATACCCAACTACACCCACACCCACACCCACACCCACACCCACACTCATCAAACCCACCACCACCACTGGTCCGCCAAAGTCTCTGACCCAAATGCAACCACACCAACACTTACACCCAAACTCAACCAAACGATGGCCAAAACGATCCATGGCCAAAATCGAATAGCCACCCATGACCAAATTCGATCAGCAAACCCATGACCATGCCCATCTCGCCGCCGCAACAACCATGTCATCGCAAACCACCAGACCCACGCAAAACGACCCACGCCATCGAGTATCGTGACCTTCCAACCAGAATCACCAAAGCCCTTGACCATGCCGATCTCGCCGCCACAACAACCATGTCATCGCAAACCACCAGACCCACGCAAAACGACCCACGCCATCGACTACCGTGACCTTCCAACCAGAATCACCAAAGCCCTTGACCATGCCGATCTCGCCGCCACAACAACCATGTCATCGCAAACCACCAGACCCACGCAAAACGACCCACGCCATCGAGTACCGTGACCTTCCAACTAGAATCACCAAAGTCCTTGACCATTGCGATCTCACCACCCTTGAGTTTGAACGGCTGGTACCTTGAATCTCGGTTTACAGAAAGAGTGAGAGTGAAGAGTGAACTTTGAAGTTTTGAAAGAGAGTTTTTGAACGGCTAGTAACTTGAATCTCGGTTGAAAGGAAGAGTGATGAATCTCGGTTTAAAGAAAGAGTGAGAGTGAAGAGTGAACTTTGAAATTTTGAAAGAGAGAGTTTGAATGGGGATCTGGCTGGTGAGAGGAAAGGGGTAGGAAAGGGGTTTTTTTGGTCCGGTTGAGTTTAACTTCAGTTAAAATGCTTTGAACCCCAGTTAAGTATATTTTAAATGATGTGGAAAATTTTTGGGCATGGATGAGTTTGGAGGAAATCCCATCTGTTAACTGGAGCCCTCTCCATTTCAATGGAAATGGAGAGGATCCGGATCCAGGTCTGATGTATATGACAGGTGAAGATAAGTACTATATATTTGCAAGGGGAACTTACAAAGTAGGTCGCAAAGGTACTCTAGCATGTGCTCTTATAATTCAATTTCCTAATATCTAAATTTTTATATTACACATTCATTTACACTCTGAAAGCCTGCTAATGTAATTAAAAAATTTACAATTTAGACTTCTAGGTTTTCTCTTATCTCAGCATGGTACTGGACAATGGGTGATTCTTAGACCTAGGCTATCTATCATCCTTCGTGCCTTACTATTAGCCAGTGGCAGGATGCTGCTTGGTCAAATATATTTTGATGTTCTTTTTTTTTTGATTGGATGATTTCTTTGTTCCATAATTAGTCTCATGTCTTGGAATACCTCTAAAAAGTCATTAAAGCTAACAAGCAAAAGAATGGGCATTATCAATTTGTCCCCACAAATATTTCTACTTTTGCTTGAATCCTCTAGTAAAAGAATGGCACTATCAATGGTGGTTTCCAATTAGCCAATTGGTAAAGTTTCTTGTTGTTGAACTGGTGACTTGGGTTCAAATTCTGCCCACACCTAAAAGAAACCAATTAGTGTCTTAACCTAGTGATAAAGAGCAATTATCATGAAGTGGACGCTATAGGTTTCCTATTGTGTGTCTATATATATATATATATATATATATATATATATAAAATGTAACTATCAATGAAATGAAATTCAGGACTTAGCAAATCATTTTATGATAGGTAAAGGTAATTTTTATCATCTTATTTTTGAATCAGTATATTTTTTACTATAAACAACAGATAAGTTAGATGTTTTATCAAGAGAAAGGAAAGTTTGAAATGGTGAGCTTCCTTAAAGAATTACAAACGGACATTCATATTGTCCAAAAATCAACTGTGGTTATACATGGCAACCCCGGTCATAATGTAATATTCAAACAAAGATCTCAGAAAACTATTCTTAATTTCCATGATTGATTTCTCTTAATTTTCAAAAGTCCTACGGTTTCTCTATTTCATTTTCAAAAGCTATTTTCATAGATGCTTTCACTATCCAAATTTCCTTCCAATGAAAATTTGACTTTACAATCCCTTTTAATGCTTTTAGTATGATTGAATAGTGAAATGACTGTGTCTATTTATTGCCCAAGGCAACTTATCTTTTATGCCCTGATACATGAATTTGGGCTAAATACAACTCAAAATAATTGTTTATCAAATCCAATTCTCAATGAGATCTAGCTCAATTGGCACCACCTTCCCCTGTAAGAGCGAGGTGGGGGAGTGAAGTTGTAGGTTCATGACCCACCAGGTGCATGTGTAATTTCTCAAACATGAAATCCAACATATCTGGAAAAGGAATCTCACCATGCTTTTATCTCCTTCTAAACTCGGCGAATAAAGACACTAAGGCACTATCAGCACACCAAATATCATACCAAAAACACACTCTTGTTCCATCCTTAATGTGAACCTGGAAAAGGAATCTCACCTTGCTTCGATCGCTTTATAAACTCCCAAGCCATATGTTGTACAAACTGGTGTGTATTCCAACTCTCCTCGTTACCATTCCTCTCTGTAAATCTCCATAACCACTTTCCCAACAAAGCATGGTTAAAACTTAAAAGTACTCAATTTCCAAATACCTAGACCTTTTATCCATAAGTATGTACTTGCAATTTTCCAATCCACTAAATCATTAAATTTAGCCCTCGTAATATATATATATATATATATATATATATATACATATATATATATTCTTCTTCTAATCTAAGGAGGTCTGGACCATGTTCAGAAAGACAGAAACCACGGTTGGGGTGGGGCTTATTGGTGTAAGCAACATAAGGCGTGCAATGACTTTGCCAATCTTTAGATTTGCCTTGTTTGTTACTTGTGTGCGTGTGCGTGCATGTGAAAATTTTCTCCTAGATTATGGTTATTTTTCCAGCTTTTGTATTGTGTTTAACTTCTGATTCATATTTTTCAAACTTATGGTTCCTGATTGCAGATTGTGATGTAATTATTAGCAAAGACAAAGGAGTTTCTCGGATCCATGCAGAAATGGTTGTTGATGCACTGAATTCTTTGAATCCTCTGAATAAAAGATATTTCAACACTTTGTCTAAAGTTAGGATTAGAAATTGCTCCAAATATGGAACATTCATTAACAAAAATCTGGGGCAAAAGGAAAAAGTTCATGAACTCCCAAATAAGAAAACAACTTTAGAAGATACCTGGTTTCTTTTGGAACTGGTAATGCAACCTACAGGTAAGTAAAATGTTTTTGCTGCATGTGTGACATTTGCTGACAGCATCATGAGATGTTCAGTTTTTGAGATTATATATATATATATAACATCCTTGAGGATTACATGATCACACTTATTATTTTTAAATGTTGACATCCTTGTGAATCGCATGATCATGTCCATGTCTTTGTTGATTAGGTCATGTCTATCCGGGGAAAAACAATACAGCATTTAAAATTGGTGCTATTACATAAAACTTTACACTATCATGTTCTACTTATTCCTTTGAGATTTCACTCTATACAGGCTTTGTTTTGTTCCTCTCATATTTTTTGTCTGCTCGGAGTCCTCCCAAGTGAATCAACCCCTTCAAGACAAAATTTCAGCAATTGGTTAGTAAGAGGTGCCTTTTTTAGCTATCAAGAGATATGTTATGTATTGCTTTTACTTTTATTATAAAATAATTAAAGTTTAAAATGAAAAAAATTCAAACACTTAACCCACCATAATTTGATAGAACATAACCTAAAACACAAAAAAAAAAAAAAAAAAAAAAAAAAAAAAAAAAAAGTACGTAAAATTTGTTTAGCTGTATTATGAATTATCACGGTAAAGCTTTAAAAGTAATTTTGGGGTCTTTCTCAAGACCTATCAAGTCTTCCTGCCGCACTCGGCACTTCCCTTCAGCTACAGCAAGTTAAAGTCTTTCCTACAAGTCAAACTAACTCCTTCAACGTTTTTCCCAGAAGAATCGTCTTCTACAAACATGACTATACGTGATTCGTAGTCATCATCCAACTAAAAGCACGGCTATAGAAACTTTTGTCCTCTCTGCTACAATGGGCAGCCGAAGCAACATGTCTCTTTCGACCACACTCCGACCATGTCTCACACCTCTTTTCCTCGCCTTGTTTCTGAACCACTTCACCTACACCGTAGCTGGTAACTCGCCATCTCTTTACACACCAGTCGATAATATTATGATTAGCTGTGGCTCCTACGACAACGCAACTGGATTAGATGGTCGGACCTGGATTGGTGACATGAATTCTGAATTCTTCCCTCAAGAACAATCACAAAACCTGAAATCTCAAGCCACAATCTCATTTGAACAATCCCCCTCTGTTTACCAAGTACCCTATACCACTGCCCGCATGTCTTTCTCCCCTTTCACCTACATATTCCCACTCACTACCGGTCAAAAATTCGTTCGACTATACTTCTACCCAGCTTCTTACGGCTCTTTCGATCGCTCTACAGCTCTCTTCTCTGTCAAAGCTGGACCTTTTTCTCTTCTTAACAACTTTAACGCTTCACTTACGGCAGACGCCGATGGTGATCCTGCTGATACCATATATAAAGAGTTCTGTGTCAACATCAATGAAGATGAGAGGCTGAACATAACCTTCACTCCAAGCGATTCCAATTCATTTGCTTTTATCAACGGAATTGAAATCTTGTCCATGCCTTCTTATCTCTATTATACTCAGTCTGATGATCAATCGATCCCTTTAATCGGCCAGCAGATGCAGTACAGCATCAGTAACGAAACTGCTCTCGAGATGTTATACAGAATAAATGTTGGAGGGGGCTACATCACACCCTCTGAAGACACCGGAATGTTCCGGAGCTGGAGTCCAGATGAAGAGTACTTGACAGAAGATTTAACATCCGTTCGACCTGTTAACACAACCATTAAACTTAAGTTCACCGTAATTCAACCGTATACTGCACCCGAAGATGTATATCGAACTGCCCGGACTATGGGGGATCACAAAGCCGTCAATAAGAAGTACAATCTCACTTGGAAATTTACCGTAGATTCTCAGTTTGATTACCTTGTTAGGCTACACTTCTGCGAGTTTCAACCAGAAATTACTTTTACTCACAACCGAGTGTTTCTTATTTTCATAGCAAATCAAACTGCGGAGACTGCAGCCAACGTGTGGAATTGGGCTGAGGGCAGTAAAGGTGTTCCCGTATACAGGGACTACGCTGTGTCTCTACTTGGCATAGATAGCAAGAAGAAAATGAACCTCTCTATCGCCCTACAAGCAAACCCGAATGACTTTGTGAGTTATTTCAATGATGCAATCTTGAACGGTATCGAAATCTTCAAAGTAAGCGATCGCAGTGGCAACCTTGCCGGACCAAACCCTGACCCACTTCCACTGACCCTTTCAACGGCTGTGTCAAGGGGACCAAGACAATCAACAAAGTCAAATAACAATAGAATAAAAATAATGGCCATCGTCGGTGGCGGAATTTCCGGCATTATTGTTCTGTTGATTCTCGGATTCTTGATTCTCCGGCGAGCCAAGACTAGTTGGCGTTGGCGGCGTCCATTTTCTTTCCACACGTCCAAGTCAACAATGACTCACGGATCAACGCTGCCGTATTTGTGCCGTAACTTCTCATTGTCTGAGATTAAAGCAGCCACCAAAAACTTTGACAAAAATTCCATTATTGGTGTTGGTGGGTTCGGTGACGTGTATAAAGGGTCCATACACACTAATGGTGGGGCCACCCATGTTGCGATCAAACGGTTGAAACCCGGTTCTCAACAAGGGATCCAGGAGTTCAAAACGGAAATTGAGATACTATCTCAGCTCCGCCACCACCATCTCGTTTCTCTAATAGGATATTGCAATGATGGCGACGAGATGATCCTTGTGTATGATTTTATGCCTGGTGGGACTCTTTGTAGTCATCTCTACAACACTGACAAGACACCTCTTCCGTGGAATCAACGCCTCCAAATCTGTCTTGGTGCGGCACGTGCGTTAAACTACTTGCATATAGGTGCAAAGCACCCCATCATTCATCGTGATGTGAAGACCACAAACATTTTATTGGACGAGAAATGGACAGCCAAGGTGTCCGATTTTGGATTGTCAAAATTTGGTCCTACTAGCACGTCCAAGGCCCATGTTAGCACAGCTGTTAAGGGTAGTTTTGGGTATTTGGATCCGGAATATTATCGACGCCGACAATTAACAGAAAAGTCTGATGTGTACTCTTTTGGTGTGGTGTTGTTTGAAGTGTTGTGTGCAAGGCCACCCATCATGCATACGGTAGAGCACGAGGAGATGAGTCTAGCAGAGTGGGCCCCGAAATGTTATCGCAATGGAAAGCTTGATCAGATTGTTGATCCATTATTGAAGGCTGAAATTGAACCAGAGTGTTTGAAGAAATTTGGCGAGATTGCCGTGAATTGTTTGCATGACAATGGAACCGAACGGCCATCAATGAATGATGTGGTGTGGGGTCTTGAGCTCGCATTGCAGTTGCAAGGGAGTGCAGAAAAAGCTATCTCCCATGGGGAGCAAAGTTTTGCTAGTAAGGAATATCAGGATGGAATGATGTCGATTTTTTCTGAGATTGTGAATCCTGAAGGTCGATGAAAGATATGCTAGCTAGCTGAATTTTGAAAGTTTTATTTAAGTGATGGTTGCAACCTTGCAAACTAGCACAACAAGTCATTTATTTCACTTATGATTATTAAGCAACATAATAGTGGTAATGCAGATATCTGATAAGAACACTTTATAAGCATAAACTTATCAGCATTCTTATTGCAGTAATATTCAGTTGTATAAAATTATAATTGAACGTTTTTCTAGGATGTGACATAGAATTCTGAAGTTTTGAAAACTAGAATAAGTACTTGTATCCATAAAGTCAAAATATCCATAATATTGAAGTGTTGTGTTCATAATCTCAGTCGAATTGTTTTTATTTATTAGTATTATTTATTAACCTTATAATAAGAGACCAAGTATGTGGTGTCTTGCCAGATGTTATTAGTGATTCAAGCTGTGTCTTATGTGGCAATTTAGTGGAATCATATGCTCATTTTAAGTGCCCTGTAGCAAGGGCCATATGGCATGCCTGCAGCTAGGGTTAAAGATTTGGTACCCTTCAGATATTATTAAGTTGGTTCTAAATCCACACGTTCAGTTTCTGCCAGGTGATCAGCATCACAGGGATCGAAGTGGCTGAGATATGCTCCTTGCAGATGACATTCACTTCGGATTCTATTTGGAATTTAAGAAACCATATTGTTCACAATGGGGGTGAGGTTAACATCTTGGCTAGCATCTGTGCCATCGAAAACGGAGTGAAAGTATTTGCTAGCTTTAGCTCATGATGATGACATGGCTTAAAGTGAAGAAATGATTTCCTGGAAGCCCCCTCCTAGGTGTATGATAAATTTAAATGTGGATGCTGCTGTTTTCAAATGACTTTACTACTTTGGCTGTGGTGGCTAGGATGATTTTGGTGAGATGCTGAAGGTTTGGGCTATGTGCTCCAATCTAGGCTTGAGAACCTGCAATACTCAGGGCTTTGCGTATCGCCAGTTGAGAAAAATTGGCTGCACATTGTAATAGAGGGAGATGCAAAATCATGCTTTGATTCTCTGGCTGTGGAAGGCATTCAAGCTAACTGGTCTAATTAAACTGTTATTGGTAATATCTTAGAACTTGGTAATTCTTTTAATTGTTGCAACTTTTACTGGATTAGGAGAATATTCAACTCTGCAGCTTATGTTACTGCAAAACTAGCTACTAATCTTAGGAGTTCTTTTTGTTTGGAATAAGCATGATATTCCTGCTCACAGCTATACCTACACTCAATGGTGGAACCTCCTTTACTTTCTCAATAATAAAGCCTTTTACGTTTGTATTGGTTGGAAAATATTGTCCAGTTCCATACTTCCGTACCATCTTGGATGTGTGCAGGTCTGATTGCCTTCCCTGTGGTTCTGTAGTTTTGGTTTTAATGAAAGCTTCAATTTATGAACCCAAAAAAAGGAAAAAAGAAAAAGTACAGTAAGCTTTTGCATACCAAGTCCCAGGCGAATACTTTAGATGGTTAGAGAAGATTTTTGACATATATACGTGCCTCATTTCATTTGAAGCCGTGAATAGTTGCTTAATATCTAAAACTACATTGAATTTTTTTTAGAAGATAAAACTCTTACTCACTCCAACAGTTGCTAATGTAATACATACCTCTCATTAGGTGTAATCAAGCTAGAAGCTCATTAGGGACTCAAGTCTAACCAATGAATTTCTAGTTTAAAATTTGATTTAAGTATGTAATGAATTTTTATTATTAGTTTCAAAAGTAGAATACAATCATATACTATATAATAAAAGTTGGGCTTAGACGCCGTAGTTGCACCAAGTAGCTTCACCAAATTGCAAAAACAAATTTAGATTTTTAGATTTAAAAAATATATAAAAATTTTATTTTCCTATAATCTCTAAGTCAATAAAAATCTTAATTTGATTACAATCCATATTCTTCATATAATCCATCTAATCCTTATTTAATCTTAATTTGATTACAATCCAAATTCTTCATCTAATCCTTATTTTTTTACGTGTAGTGTATTATAAGAAAAGCAACAACTTTTTTTTTAAAAAAATTGCTACACGGCATGTTCTTATGCACCTTTAATTGCAGAAAATTTTTTAGATTTAAAAAAAATATATAATTTTCTTCTCCTATAATTTCTAAGTTGATAAAAATTTAATTTGATTACAATCCAAATTCTTCATCAAATCCATCTAATTCTTATTTAATTTTAATTTGATTACAATCCAAATTCTTCATCTAATCCATTTAACAAACAAGTTTAAGTTTAAGTAAGACTCTAATTCTATTTGTTCTTATCAACTTATTTGGATAAAGTAACAATAAGTATTGTATCAATTTTTTTATAAAGCAACAATTTTACTTTTAGCCTAATTTAAATGTTAATTGTTGTTTTTTTTTTTTTTTTTTTGTGCGGATAAAGTATCAAATGATAGCTAATATGTATTAACATTAACGTAAACTTAATTAAAAAAAAATCTAATTTAGGTCAAAACCAAAAAAAAAAAGTAATATATATATATATATATATATATTAAATAATGACAAATTTTGTAAAAAAATAAATGACAAATACAAATCCACATAAGTTTGAAGAAAAGCATCCAAATTTTGTTTCATGATATTGACAAAAAATAATAAATAAATAAAAGGATAAATCGTCTTATGCATTCTGAAAACAAACAAATTTATTGTAATCTTGTGAGTTTTTCTATTGCTGAACTTGAAGATGTAATGTAGTTCCAAAATGTCTCTTTTATTTGAGGTGATGGTTGGAAATATGTGACCCAATCTTATCTCAAACTTGTGTTGTTCATATCGCCAAATGAAAATCAACTTCATTCGAAGCCAATTTTTCTCTGTCAAAGCAAAAAATTCTCTTCTTTTAGACAGAGGCTTTGAAGACTGGCGGAAGACTTGCAAAACACCACATAACTTGGGTCCCATGCAAACCCATTTTAAACGGAGGTCTAGTTAGAAATTAATGTAGTCTTAGAAGTTGGATCAACTTGCACCAGTTATAATTATACAACATTATCAGACAGAGTTACCTCGAAAAAACCATTATCAGACAGAGAAAGGTCGAATACATCTTGGAGTTTCAATTGATTGATAACAACATGAACGAAAAGGAAATTCCCAGTTTTTTACGACCTGAATCTCTTCATTCCGGTGAAACAAGGCACAGAAGAAAATTTAAAATTTCAGTCATCAAAAGGTCTAGTCCATATCCTTGTCAGTCACCCCACTCCAAGAAATTTAATTTCAAGGAATCAAAATGATTAAAATTAATTATAAGGAAAAATTGATGCATAAATATAAAATATTTCTGCCCATATTTAATGAGCAATACTGCATTTACGTGCATATTGCAAACTAAAATACAATGACAGCAAACGTCCTCAGGTAAACAAAGACTATGAAGCGAAAGAAATTACATAAAATCAGAAAAACACCCTACTAGGCTCCACAAATATTTCTAGCAATGTCACCAGATACAATTATTACTTTTGCACAATTTGGATCCCCTTCATCTTTCTACTTTTTTTTCTTTTTCTTTTTCTTTTTCTTTTTCTTTTTTGAGTCATCATCATTGCTTTCACAGCTCATAGTTCTTGCCAACCGCTCAGATCAAAATTTAAATGTAAAACACACATATATAAGACACAGAGATAGAGCTGCTGTGCATTACAATATTTGCCCTTGATCCTTAGTAGGGAACGGCTCCTTTTTGTGTGTGTGTGTGTGTGTCCAAAGACAGTAGCAACAGTCATTGAAGTAATGTAACTTTGAAAGAGCTTGGCTGTGAAAATGTCTTTTTATTTCATTTTATTTTATTCCTTGAATAGGTAAACAAAAATTTAATTGAAAATGAGCAAAAACCTCAAGTACACGGAGTATACAAGAGATTTTCCTAAAACCTTAACAGAAAAAAAAAAAAAAAAAAAAAAAAAAGACCAATTAAAAAAAAGGATGAAGGATGCTGGCAAAAGCAGTCATCTCCCAATCATGCAAAACTTTACCCAAATAAAAGACAATACAATATGACCAGAACTCTTGTACTATCGACACACACACACACAACTCTTGTGCTACAAAGCAATGGATTCCAAGATTTTTGTATTTTTTATGGATTTATTATTTTAATTTTTGGTCTAGTGGTTCACCTTTTTCATAATTATTTTTTGTTTAATTTGATTTTTTTTAAATGTTGATGTGTCTTTTTTTGTCATCTTTAGCGCTGACGTGGACACTTAAATTTAGACACAGCAACATTAGGCATGCCAACAATGCATACCGTTAGCCACGTATGCGCTTTCCGTTAGTGATTTAATGATAGAGACCAAATTGAGTGTAAGTTGAAAATAACAGAGACTAAATTGATTATTATCAAAATATAGTGACCAAATTGACTGTGACCACAAATTTGAAGGACCAAAATGGTGTTTTCGCCTATTTTATACATGTATATCTTTTTTAAATTAAGCGTGAAGAAGTGCTATGGACCACCTAGTTCTAGTTGCCGTGTTAATTAACGGTGGTGTTTCACATATAGAACAAGTCAATTTTTCTACAAGTCTTCTGAAAATTGGGAAGATGTAACATATTATCTAACTCGATTTATTATTACTTTTATATATATATATATATATATATATATATATGTATGCATTTCATAATACCTTAGTTATAGAGGGAGATGCAAAACCATGCTTTGATTCTCTGGCTGTGGAAGGCATTCAAGCTGACTAGTCTAATTAAACTGTTATTGGTAATATCTTAGAACTTAGTAATTCTTTTAATTGTGGCAGCTTTTATTGGATTAGGAGAATATTCAACTATGCAGCTCATGTTACTGCAAAACTAGCTACTAATCTTAGGAGTTCTTTTTGTTTGGAATAAGCATGATATTCCTGCTCACAGCTATACCTACATTCAATAGTGGAACCTCCTTTACTTTCTTCAATAATAAAGCCTTTTACGTTTGTATTGGTTGGAAAATCTTGTTCAGTTCCATACTTCCGTACCATCTTGGATGTGTGCAGGTCTGATTGCCTTCCCTGTGGTTCTGTAGTTTTGGTTTTAATGAAAGCTCCAATTTATCTGATAGGCCACAAACTGAATGACCCCTTGTGATTTAAACTAATTAATTAATTTAGCCAAGTTATTAATTAATCAATTTAACATGGCAGCACAAACAAATCACCGAATAAGTAAATATGCAGCGGAAAATAAAAGACACGGTGATTTGTTCACGAATGGGGAAAACCCTAACGGCAAAAACCCCACCGGGTGATTTTCAGGTCACCACTCCCGAAACTCCACTATTATCAAATCAAGCGGTTACAAATAAGGAATCCCAGTACCTTACCAACCTACAGTTGAACCCTTACCCCAATACCCAATCGGACTTGATCTGTAGTGACAATTTCCCTTTTTGATGCACGGCTCCAAGTACGTGACTAACCAGATGCGCGGATCCCAGTACGCGACTTCAATCACCAACTTTAGAAAGAGAGGTTGGCTGCAGAGTTCTTCAGATCATCCTATGCAATGAAGATCAGAAAGATGCTTGGTCACAAAACCTTATGGTGCACAATACACAGCAACTTCTTGAAGAAGGATGAACTAGGTTAAGAACTTCAACTTAGATCACAATTTGCTTGAACAAGGATTTCTCAATGCTTATGCAACTTGTGTCTATGTTGACGGCTCTTAAAACACTCCTTAAATATGTTTAGAGTTAGAAGAAAAGAAGGCCCAAAAACACATTCACGGATCCCAAGAAAATCATATTGGAATTCTGACTTTTTAATTCTCGACAGATAGCAGGTGTCGAGGTAGGTGTCGAGCAGGTGTCGAGGTTTAAAATTTCTGCACTTCAACTTGCTTTTTCTTGGACAGACTTGATGACTTCAACACTTGTTCTTGAAACATTGTTTCTTGAAGTATTAAATACACCTAGAACTACCCAATTACAAGTAGAGTGCGTTTTGTCAAAGGATTAGCCAATTTACATAAATTATGACATATGTTCTTAACATGTGAACACATATGTCCTAACAATCTCCCCATTTGGCAATCCGTGACAAAACCACAACAAACAAATGAACATATGAGAGAAGTCATAAATCACTCAACTCATATTCACTTGTTAAATACAATAAAATCTATCCTAACACAAACTCTTGAAGAACTTTGCAAAAAGAGAGTTTATGGCAAGTAGACTTTGACAACCTGTATTTCTGAAACACTTTTAAACAAAACTCATCAAGGCATCTTGTGTGAAACAGAAAATAAATAGATTGCATACAAGTATAAAGAACATGTGTATAAAGATAGAAAAGAAACAACACATGAAGAGATAGGTGAAAGAAACACATACATCACATATAGATAAAGAAAAGTACAATGTATGTAAAACATCAATGTATCTAACAAGATATAGAAAAGAAAAGATACATCAAGAATCTCACTACATCCCTCAAAAGATATGAACACTCCCCCTAACAAAAATGTCCCTTTACTAACTCTCCCCCTAAGATGACTACTCTCATAGCCCAAAACTCCAAAACTACTCCCCCTTTTTGTCACGAGTGACAAAGGGTAGAGTGTCATGTAGACATCTCATCAGTAGAGCTAGCATCTCCATCATCATCATCTGAAGCATCATCATCATCACCATCATCATCATCATCCTCAGCATCAGAATCTGAAGCAACTGGAGGAGGTGGTGGAGGAGAGACCTTAGAAGCAAAACCACCCATGGTCGCCTGCCGTCGTGCAATACGACCAACGCGAACGTTCACCTGATACAACTCAGTGGTGAGTGTATCAAGGCGAGCATCCATGCGTTGCAGCTGCGCCATGATATCTCCAAGAGATACATCGCCTAAAGAAGAAGGAGGAGTCGATGTAGATGGAGCAGATCTGGATGGAGCCGAACGGGAGGGCGGAGTGGAATCCGGCTGTCTCGACCTGAACTGTGCCTCACTACGTTTTACGGTAGCGGCATCTATGGCAGATATGTGTGTGAAGTGGTCGGACACAGGGAAAGGGATGGAAAAATGGCGTAGAATCCTCGTGATAGCGGAAGGAAAGATGAGCTTATCACGGGACGCCGCATCTAAATGAACATCTATGATAGAGAAAATGAAGTGTGAAGGAAAATCTATCGTGAGATGCTCAAGTAGAGAAAGCAAGAAACGAGCACGAGGCTCTGTGATAGAGTTATAATGAGAAAGAGGATGAAGTACAAAGGTCATCACCATGTTAAGGAACCTAGGACCTTTAGCAAAAGGTCTACATGATGTGTACTGATGCTCACCCCACTCAGAAGGGCGCTCACAAAAAGCAGAAATGAGCTCATCCTTGGACACAGTCCTCAAACGCTCACATGTAGGATAGTCAGGAAACTCTATCCTAGGAACTCTAAGCACATCCGCAACCAGCTGCGGTGTGACAGCAATGCGCGTACCTCGAACGCGAGTATGAAAGAGAGGTACTGAACGATCAATCCCGTACATATTGGAGTAAAACTCCTGAAGCAGTACGAGAGGACAAGTGACCGGGACGTCACACAGTGACTCCCATCCCCTACTGTGAATGACAGAAGGAAGGTCAGTGTCGGCGAAGTCCGCCAGAACAACGTGGCGTTCCGAATGAACACCTCGTTTAGAAAAGTTCTCAGTAAATGCCTTGTAGGCATCTCCATCACGGAACCGAAGATTATGAGGAGCATTATCAGAAGAAGAGGAAGCTCCAGAACGCAGAGGGTTCCGAGCAGGAGTGGATTTACGTTTAGGTGCCATAGATGCAACTAACGTAAAAGAATAAGAAAAGAGATAGAGAGGGAGACAATTAGAAAAGTCTCAAACAGTTCAAATATGATATTATATTGAACAAAAAGATACGTATGCATGGAAATGCATGATCATGTGACATGCAAACTTAAATTCTACAAGAAGCATTTAGAAAATTTTCATAGTGTTCTTAAAAATATTTGAGATCTTGGATTAATGGTCTGTTTGGATTTAAGGGGAGAGAGGGGGAGTAGAGTAGAGTAAATTTAACACAAAATTAGCTTATTTTTTGCCAACTCTACTCTACTCCCCTCCACTCTCCCTCCTTCCTCCTTCCATCCAAACAGGCCATAAAGGTTATTTGGAGTTAAAAGGCCTATGTTAGCATTTAGATCCAAATGGGTAATTCACGAGCCAAAATATGTGATTATGAAGGTTGTATACTCGTAGTAATTGTGATTTAGTTAAGTTGTGAAATTGGTCAAGGTTTAAACTGTTCAAGTTGCAGTTTGAACCATGCGAGTTTAAGAAGAGTGACTTAAGGCCTCACTTGAACAATCATACAAGTCATGAGAACTGTGAAAAATTGTTCCTTCTCTCACTAAGTCACAATCTTCTCAGCAAAAGGAGAAATTATGTCCCTTGTTCTAAACTTTACGGTCTTTTTTCTTGTGAATTGTCTCATTCTTGACAAGGGGAAAGCATCACAACCCTCTTTGCAATTGTCACATCTATTGGACTAAATGACTCTTCTACTTCTACGCCCACTACTAGTATCACTTTTTTTTCTTCTTAGTATTATTATTAAAATAATTATTTTCTACATTAACGTTGTCACGTTTATTGTTCTAGATTTTCCTTGGCTTCCTAGAATAAACATTCGCAATCTCATTCATTCTCATGGTTGAGATTGAGATTGGGTTCCTGTGTTTGTGATTGAGATGCAGAGAAATCGAGACAACTTACGACAGTTGTTCTCCATCTCCACCTAATAGATTATCAGTATAGAACAACGCCGTTTCTTCTGTTCCCGGCATAATTGCATGCAAAGATTTTAAGAAACAAACCTTGGTTACTTGGTTATTTCTACTATTTTATCCTTTTAATTCTATTTCTAGTGATTTGTGTGATCCAATTATTATTATTATTTTTAATCCTTCCAGCCCAATAACATTACAGTACTTTCCAGCCCACTTCATCATCCAGTTGAACTTGGGTTATGGGCTGTTCATGTCAGTGTAAGGAGTTTGGACCCCGTTCAATTGGTATTATCCGCTTACAATATGTCAAGGTTTCGTCTAGAAATTGGGGGAATAGAAAATGAAGGAACTAAAAAGTAAGAGAATAGAAGAGATTTTAATTTTCTTTCATGTTATTTGGTTGGAGAAATGGGAAAATGTAGGGATAGAAAATTTATTTATTTTGTGTTGAGAAGAAAAATAAGAGGACAGATAATGTAATTTGTATGAATTTATTCTTATATTCTTATTACATAATATATAAGAAATAAATTTTTTTAGAAACTATATATGAAATAATTTGACACATTATAAAAGTGACACAACATAATTATTACTTTATTTTAACTTCTTTTTATATTTTTATATATGTGGGGCCCTAACACATTAACAACATTGGCCCACCCAATATTCGGCCCAAGGCCCACGCCGAGGATGGTTGGAAAGGGCCCAAATCATCCAAGAGCCTGGCCGAGGATACATCTATCCTCGGCGCACCTACGGTTGGTAAAGGGAAAATATCCCACCAACATTCTAACCGTCTTAATGAAGACGTGACCAGCGGACCCAGTTGCCTCGGTTACCTCAACTAATAGAAAGTCTGCAAAGGCGGCTGAGAACTAACATAAAGCCTGTAAAACTACAGATGATGGGACAAACCTCTGCGCACAAAGATCAGATAACTGACAAGTGGATGGCTAAGATTAACTAGAATAAGGATATATAACCAGTAAGACTCTCAAAGGAAGAGGGGATCCGTTCTATGAAAATAGGTCCTCGGCTCAAGCCGAGGGCAAATATGCCCCCCAAACACTTAACCAAAATAGTAACTGAGATCCTGACAATGACTTCACCAAAGTGATGATCGTTCTCAACAAAAAAGACCTATTCCAGTTTATTTATCTGAAAGATTATCAGTTTCACAGGAGCCGTTGTTTGCTTGTTAAATGCTTAGTCTGTCCTACCCATTCTCTACAAATTTTATTGTCCAGGGTCCATTACAAATTGAGTCCCTACAATTGGCGCCCACCGTGGGGCGGACTTGTGCGTTAGCAAGTACGACGGTTAGTATGGAGAAATCGAGGGCAATACTAAAAAAAAAAAAAAAAAAAAACAAACAAACAACACAGTTCACATCTACGATATTCATTCAGAGGTCAACAACAACAACAAGAAAAATGAAAAAGAAGAAACAACGCTACTTCTTTATTAATATATGAAGAAAAGTTACATCTTTTACAAAGATCGCCCGTGGGGCTTGTTCTAAAGCTAACTACGAGATCCAGATAGAAAAGAAAGTTGGCGGAAGAACAAAAGATAGAAAAGAAAGTTGGCAGAGGAACAAAAGATAGAAAGAGGGTGAAGAAAGAGAAGAGGAAAGAGAAGAGAGAAGAAGGATTAAAAGAAAGGAAAGCTACATAGAAGGCGGAAGAGGCCGCGGCACAAGACGGTTTCGCTTCTGGGTTCCGCCTGGTTCCCCTCCCACCCCCATTGTAGCTAGCTTGGGGGGTCAAAAACCCAAACCCAAGAGAGGGAGATTACGTTCTCTCCGGATCCTCCTCTAGGCAGCAAGGAGGGCTCTGTCTCCGGTTAGGTTGAAAAGAAGGAGAATCTTCGGATCTCCCCTACACCCACCCCAGCATAACGTCCAGGGTTGGAGTGCCATCCTCGGCTCCTGACAGGGGCTGTGCATCTTCAGGACCGCCCTTTCCCAGGGCCGATTCATTCGAAGGGGCTCAGATGATTATGTCTTGCAGAGCTTTTAGCGATGTGTTTTTGGGAGAAATTTAGAACGAACGTTTGTCAGGTGTGAAGGGGAAGGTTGCCCTAGAAACGCCTTTTATAGGGGGCGAAACATTGGGGAAGGCCAAGCTGCAGTAAATCCCAGGGAGAAATTTCCGGAGGCAATAATTCCACCCCGAGTTTCAAGGAGCTTACCAACCGCTAGATCCTCGAAGATCCGCGTCTGGCATTAATGAGAAGGCGCCTCGTTTATGAAAAGACACCGAAGCGTCAGAACGCGTTACTCGGACAGCCCAGGAGACGCCTCGTAATCAGAAGCGTCCCATCAAACGAAGAGGCGGAACACGGCAGAGTCTTATCCCCCACTAACTCTCGTCAGCATTTATAATTATTACTTTGCTCAACAAATGTATTTATTTAATGCTTGCTGTAACTCATAGTAACGTATGATTAAGTAGCTGCGGATAAACGGATAAGATATTAAGTCAAAACGAGAAAACTAGGTACTGGACAGAACCAAGGCATTGCATGGTTCTCAGACCCAAGCCTCATGGGGAAACCAGATACTTCAGATGATAAATGAGAAAACTAGATACTGGACAGAACCAAGGCATTGCATGGTCCTCAGACCCAAGCCTCATGGGGAAACCAGATATTTCAGATGATAAATGAGAAAACTAGGTACTGGACAGAACCAAGGCATTGCATGGTCCTCGGACCCAAGCCTCATGGGGAAACCAGATACTTCAGATGATAAATGAGAAAACTAGATACTGGACAGAACCAAGGCATTGCATGGTCCTCAGACCCAAGCTTCATGGGGAAACCAGATACTTCAGATGATAAATGAGAAAACTAGGTACTGGACAGAACCAAGGCATTCCATGGTCCTCGGACCCAAGCCTCATGAGGAAACCAGATACTTCAGATGATAAATGAGAAAACTAGGTACTGGACAGAACCAAGGCATTGCATAGTCCTCGGACCCAAGCCTCATGGGGAAACCAGATACTTCAGATGATAAATGAGAAAACTAGGTACTGGACAGAACCAAGGCATTGCATAGTCCTCGGACACAGCCTCATGGGGAAACCAGATACTTCAGATGATAAATGAGAAAACTAGGTACTGGACAGAACCAAGGCATTGCATGGTCCTCGGACACAGCCTCATGGGGAAACCAGATGCTTCAGATGATAAATGAGAAAACTAGGTACTAGACAGAACCAAGGCATTGCATGGTCCTTGGACCCAAGCCTCATAGGGAAACCAGATACTTCAGATGATAAATGAGAAAACTAGGTACTGGACAGAACCAAGGCATTGCATGGTCCTCGGACCCAAGCCTCATGGGGAAACCAGATACTTCAGATGATAAATGAGAAAACTAGGTACTGGACAGAACCAAGGCATTGCATGGTCCTCGGACCCAAGCCTCATGGGGAAACCAGATACTTCAGATGATAAATGAGAAAACTAGGTACTGAACAGAACCAAGGCATTGCATGGTCCTCGGACACAGCCTCATAGGGAAACCAGATACTTCAGATGATAAACGAGAAAACTAGGTACTGGACAAAACCAAGGCATTGCATGGTTCTTGAACCCAAGCCTCATGGGAAAACTAGATACTTTAGATGATAAATGAGAAAACTAGGTACTAGACAGAACCAAGGCATTGCATGGTCCTCGGACCCAAGCCTCATGGGGAAACCAGATACTTCAGATGATAAATGAGAAAACTAGGTACTGGACAGAACCAAGGCATTGCATGGTCCTCGGACCCAAGCCTCACGGGGAAACCAGATACTTCAGATGATAAACAAGAAAACTAGGTACTAAGAAAGCCAAAATCTCGCACGGTCCTCGGACCCAAACCCATTTGAAGATTAGTCACCATAGGGAGACATGCATCATGAGTTGAACCAAGATATTTACACTAGCCACGGATCTAAGCCGTCAACGAAAAGCCTCACCATAAGCGAAAACCAAACAAAGGCGAGCATTAAAAGCATTGCAAAACTCAATCCTACCTCTCTTAGGGGAATTGGCAAGGAAACACTCCTCAAACAGGCCTTCTGCGCCAAAAGAAAGCAGCAAAAACAGCTAAAATAACGATAACACCGACAAAAAGATAAGGCTCGGCAGAGCACGAAAATACGCTGAGGAATTCAAAATCCTCCTCCCCGCCCAAGAGGACGTGCAGCAGAATTTTGAGGGGCTATTGTGGGGCCCTAACACATTAACAACATTGGCCCACCCAATATTCGGCCCAAGGCCCACGCCGAGGATGGTTGGAAAGGGCCCAAATCATCCAAGAGCCTAGCCGAGGATACATCTATCCTCGGCGCACCTACGGTTGGTAAAGGGAAAATATCCCACCAACATTCTGACCGTCTTAATGAAGACGTGACCAGCGGACCCAGTTGCCTCGGTTACCTCAACTAATAGAAAGTCTGCAAAGGCGGCTGAGAACTAACATAAAGCCTGTAAAACTACAGATGATGGGACAAACCCCTGCGCACAAAGATCAGATAACTGACAAGTGGATGGCTAAGATTAACTGGAATAAGGATATATAACCAGTAAGACTCTCAAAGGAAGAGGGGATCCGTTCTATGAAAATAAGTCCTCGGCTCAAGCCGAGGGCAAATATGCCCCCCAAACACTTAACCAAAATAGTAACTGAGATCCTGACAATGACTTCACCAAAGTGATGATCGTTCTCAACAAAAAAGACCTATTCCAGTTTATTTATCTGAAAGATTATCAGTTTCACAGGAGCCGTTGTTTGCTTGTTAAATGCTTAGTCCGTCCTACCCATTCTTTACAAATTTTATTGTCCAGGGTCCGTTACAAATTGAGTCCCTACAATATATAAAATGTGTGATTAATTAAATTAGTTGAAATAACGTATGAAAAAAAAAACAAAAGGGAAGAAGTAGCTATGTTACTTGCTAGCATGATTTTGAAAATGGGACCAGACCGTTCGGTTGAATCGAGTTAACCGAAAACTACCTACTAATTTGATTTAAAACCAAAAACTGCAAAATCAAATTTTTATGTCAAACCTCATGACATGCGGTCCAACCGGCAAGTCTTTGCACCCATGAACGGGTCTACCAATCAAATCTAGTTTTTTCCCCCATCAAAACAGTGGCTAAATTAAACAAACCAGATCAACAGTCCATCTTCCTCACAGACTTCATTCATTTGTTGTTGAAGCTCCTTTTTGGTAGTAACATCTTTTTCTTTTGTCTTTTCAATTTATTTGGTTATATACAATTTTTTTTTTCAATTTTCTCCATTTTTTTTAATAATAACTAAAATTTAAAATAACTTTCAATTTTTTTATATAAAAATATATATATACTACATCCAAACACACTACCAAGCTTGACATATAAACTCCTATTCTCAAAAAACATAATAACAAATAAAATAAAATAACAACAACAACAACCTTGACACGTAAACTATGGTTCAGTTGTTCCAGTTGTCAACTCTTGGATAATGGGTTTTTCAAGTATTTGATGGCTATTTTTGAGCTAAAATAAAAGTGGAACTCACGTGTCCATTTGAGGCGAGTCTGATTTGGAACGTGTTCTTCATTGTGAGGGAATAAATTGATGTGGTCACTTACTCAAAATCATTTAAGAGTGAATGTGAAATTGATTCCAAAAGTGCTCACTTAAACATGGTTTAAATTGGTAAAATTTTGAAGTCTCACCTAGAAAAAGAATTGAATATTTTGTGAGTTTATTCCAAACAATATAAATGTCTTCTCTCAAGAATTTTAATTATTGTGACTTTAAATTGTCAAGAATCTACAGCTCTTGTGATTTAAAATTCTTTGCAACCAAACAAATCTCTCTCTTCACCATTGACTATGCCTTAGAAAAGTGTAATCCGGTCATTTTGGAGGGAGAAAGAAAATAGTGGAATCCGGATGTTTAACATTAAAAAAATTAGTTAATTTGAATTCGAATTTCATGCAATCCTACACATTAATATTTGCTCATAACTTATATGATGATATATGTCTATATTTAGAGTTGCAAATTCACATAAATCAATACCATAAGGAGGTTTGTAATAACCCTAAAAATTTAAGTGTTGCAAAATAAATGGCTTACACACAAAATGGGTAAGAGCATTAACATCGAATGTGCTAAATGCTAAAAGTTTTAGCATTTTGCACACCAAATCGAAATACCACATAACACACCTCATCAAATGTGCCAAAATCCAATTATTTTTATTGCAACATGCTACAGTACCATTCTACTAATAAAATGGTACTATAACATGTTGTAATATATATATATATATATATATATATATACACACACACTACTATTTAAAGGGCTTCCTTCGTTTAAAATCTTCAATTTAGATGCCCAAAATACTCTCAAATTTATCGGTTTTTAAGGCTTAAATCATAGGATTAGACATGTAAAATTTGTAATATAAAAACTCATAATTTTTAGCTAAATTTAAAATAAAATAAAATAACTGTTTTTTCTCCCACCTCCATATTTCTCTCTCATGTTAGTTGTCAAGTACTAATACAACTTCTTCTATTTGAAAAAAAAAATAAAAAATAAAACTGCTTTTTTTTCCACAAACGCACCATTTTTTTTATTATCACTAAACTGTTTTTTTTTCACCTCCACATTTCTCTCTCACATTAGTAGTCAAGTACTAATACAATTTCTTCTTAAAATAAAACTGTCATAAGTAAAACGTGTAAACCCAAAAAATAAAAACACACACACACACACACATATATATATATATTATTCTCTCTTATCTCTCCTCTCTTATCACATGGTTAGATTCAAACCTCCTCTCTCTTCTCTTCTCTTTTTTTGTTCGCTCTCTTCTCTTCTCTCTCTTCTCTCTTATCTCTTATGAGTTAAGATCAACTGTTCTCTCTTCTGTCACACTAGTAGATTTTTTTTTTTGGTTGAGATCGGCATTTCTAGTGATGGTAGGGTTGAGATTGATGGTTGTTTGCAGTGGTATCCCTTTCTTGCACACCGGCGAAGCCACCACTAGTAACCTCCGGCCTCTTTCTCTTCTATCTATTTCTCTTATTATTATTATTATTATTTTCTGTTTTTGTTTGTCTTATGATGTTTGTGTTTTGGTTTTAGGATGGGTTTGTGGTGGTTTAGGTATCTCTAGTGGTGGGTTCCGGTGGTAGTGGTAGAGAGCTGTGGGGGTGATAGATGGTGGTGCATGTGGTTTTTGCTTTTGTTAATTGTTTAATATAGATGGGATTTTTATTTTATTTTATTTTATGTGATGTAAGTTAAAATAGAAGATGTGATGTAAAGTATATTGTAAAATGATGTGCTAAAATTGATAAAATAAGTTTTGGTGCTGTAAGATGACATTTGACATAGCATGCCTGATGCTAGTGCTCTAATTATTAAATTCTAAACTTTAATAGAATCATGAGTTTTACAAAAAATATCATAGAGCATTTTATGTATTTTTCTTTTTTGTTAATTTCTCTCTTCATAATTTATTCTCTTCAACGCCAAAATATTATTTACTCTTACTATACAAAATTATCTACTAATTATCCCAAACAACAGAAGTGACTCCAGAAGCATACACACATGGGAAAAGAGACGATTCTATCATTATTTTAAAACATATTCCAATAAGTCCTTAATTTTTTAGGATTTTGAAAATATTTAACTCCAAATACTTTTGGAGTTATCTTACTTAAATCTACTATGTGATAATTGATGAAATTGTCTCTATATATGTAATTTTAGTCATATGATTTTTTAAATGAGTTACGAGACTTGTTTAAATAATACCCATAATAAATATACCATTATAGATCGTCACGTAATAAGTTTTTTTTTTAGAGTGGTCACGTAATAAATTGAAAAAGATAATTTCATATTTATTTTAAGCCATATTTTTTTATATTTCAACATGTACTTTGAATAAAGTTGTTTTTCAAAAAATGAGGGTGTTTGGTAATGTTATTTGGAGAGTTTTCATTATTTAAACAGCACAACAAGTATTTTCACAACACTTTTTTACCTAAATGTATTTTCACAATACTTAAATAACATTACTAGAACAACATTACCAAACGGGCTTATTTAAAAAAAAAAAAACTCTTAGGAGGTGTTTAGTAGAGATGTTTAAACAATAGTTTTCAGTATTTAAACACCACAATACATATTTTTATAACATGTTTTAACCGACACATATTTTCACAACACTATATCAATACCAGAAATATCTTACCGGGCGGTTAAAATTCAAACATACCTGTGCTAATTAAGAAAACAAAAAGAAGGTACAAAGTTCAAACATGCATGGAACATAGTATCCGACTAATTAATTAATTTTTAGTCGGATAATTAATTAATAGATTAGACGAGTGATTAATAGTGCAAAACAAAAGAAGACAACTTTCCAGCTTCCAACCTTTTCTTCTGCTAGAGATATTAGGAAACGAAACCTGCCCTGTTTTGTGCTTTTTGCCTCTTACGTCTTTTCGAGGAGGCCTCAGGGTCTTTTCATTGTCTCCAAACGCGCGCACAGAGAGAGAGAGAGAGAGAAAGGTTACGGAAATGGCAGATGTGGAATGGAATAATCAAGGGAGTAAAAGGATGATAGAAGAACAGGCAAAGGAGGAGTTGGAAGTACCTGAAGCTTGAGCTCAAGTCCTTCATCTTTTCAAATTCAATCCTAGAGCCAACTTCCATTTCCTGAGAACTACAGCTCCAGCTCCTTTCCCACCTCTTCTATTGCTACCACTCAAGTTTATATATCTTTCTCACTCTCATATAATCTTCTTTTCTTTACATAACTTTCCGTTGTTTTTCTTTGTAATGACTTCCTTTATATAATTTTTTTTGCTAAACAGAATCGACCAGTAATAAGAAGAGGAAGGTAGATGATTGTTTTTGTGTATTAATGGAGGATGGAAATGAATCATCCAAGAAGAAATTTCAAATAAGTACTACTAACATTATGGGAAACATGAAGGGGATCATTACTAATAGGAAGACCGAGAAGAGGGAAAGGGTCGATGAGGTTCTTGAGAGGGCTCAAGCATGTCTCCAAAAAATTCCGCACTTAAAAGCCTCTTTATTATTCTGCTGCTGATGCCTTGTTTATATATTATGCTAAAAGAGCAAATATTTTGTACTTTGTAGCAGAGTCTACTTTAACCAGAGAAGTGTTTTGGTTTTTGGCAGGGTGAATCTATGTACATTAACTACATTGTGCTTGTTTTCTACTTTGCTTTTGATTGCTTCCGTTCGACTAAAACGACAAGAGACAGAAATCAGAAAGAAGAAGAAATTTGACAAACTATGGTGTGGGCTCTATTTCCTGTAGACCCTGTCTCAGGTAGCTTCACTTACACCTTTTCTTCTTCTTTTTCTTCACCCAAACCCCATTTCTTCATTATTTATTTGGCACTCACTTTTTTCATCAAAATTGGAAATTGAACAATCATTGTTACTTTTGTTTGTGATGTAGTAATCATCTCAGAATCAAAGGATTAAAGTTTAACTACACTTTTCACACTACCAATGTGGTTGTTGTTAACTTCGGGTTTTTATTTTTATTTTTTATATGATTTATGTTTTCTAAACATTGTCTATTGTTATATATAGTGTAAGAGTTCCAAGTTTGTGTGCTTTTTATTTTACCTCCAATGTCAAAATTTTTGGCATGTGTATTGTTGAGTTCAAGAAACGAGGGTGGACAAGGCAGACCCTGTCGCGGGAATCTTTGGCTTGAGACCAATTCAATGTTTGGTTTCTGTACATATTACAGATTTGGTCTCGCATTTTAGTATGTGAAAATTGAGCATGTTTGTGTTTACTCTCTTTTGGGGTCATGCTGAAGACTGATTTTAGATGTTGGAAAGGAAAATTTTTATTGTCTAAGGAATTTTGGAGATTTGGAAGGCTATTCCCTTGTGTGTGTTGTGGACTATTTGGCAAGAGAGGAATGGTAGGGATTTTGGTGGAGTTGATAGGACTAATAATGTAATTAAGCAAATGATGTTGCGCGGATGACAGTATTGGGAAGCATTCCCTCGTTTTTTTTTTTTTTTTTTGAGATCTTGTGAGCTAGATATTGTATTTCTTTGGGAGTAGTTCACTGTACATAATTGCATATTGTGTATTTGGACTATCTCCAGTTTTGAATGAAAATTATTTTACTTGTATAATGTTATCGTTTTCTCTGATTTGTTCTGTAGCTTAGAAACATAATATTTTACGTCTGTTCTTATTTTAAGGTTCAGGCTTATGTTGATTTCTAACTAGGTCTGATGTATATGACAGGTGAAGATAAGTACTATATATTTGCAAGGGGAACTTACAAAGTAGGTCGCAAAGGTACTCTAGCATGTGCTCTTATAATTCAATTTCCTAATATCTAAATTTTTATATTACACATTCATTTACACTCTGAAGGCCTGCTAATGTAATTAAAAAATTTACAATTTAGACTTCTAGGTTTTCTCTTATCTCAGCATGGTACTGGACAATGGGTGATTCTTAGACCTAGGCTATCTATCATCCTTCGTGCCTTACTATTAGCCAGTGGCAGGATGCTGCTTGGTCAAATATATTTTGATGTTCTTTTTTTTTTATTGGATGATTTCTTTGTTCCATAATTAGTCTCATGTCTTGGAATACCTCTAAAAAGTCATTAAAGCTAACAAGCAAAAGAATGGGCGTTATCAATTTGTCCCCACAAATATTTCTACTTTTGCTTGAATCCTCTAGTAAAAGAATGGCACTATCAATGGTGGTTTCCAATTAGCCAATTGGTAAAGTATCTTGTTGTTGAACTGGTGACTTGGGTTCAAATCCTGCCCACACCTAAAAGAAACCAATTAGTGTCTTGGCCTAGTGATAAAGAGCAATTATCATGAAGTAGACGCTATAGGTTTCCTATTGTGTGTCTATATATATAAATATACATATATATATATATATATATATATAATGTAACTATCAATGAAATGAAATTCAGGACTTAGCAAATCATTTTATGATAGGTAAAGGTAATTTTTATCATCTTATTTTTGAATCAGTATATTTTTTACTATAAACAACAAATAAGTTAGACGTTTTATCAAGAGAAAGGAAAGTTTGAAATGGTGAGCTTCCTTAAAGAATTACAAACGGCCATTCATATTGTCCAAAAATCAACTGTGGTTATACATGGCAACCCCAGTCATAATGTAATATTCAAACAAAGATCTCAGAAAACTATTCTTAATTTCCATGATTGATTTCTCTTAATTTTCAAAAGTCCTATGGTTTCTCTATTTCATTTTCAAAAGCTATTTTCATAGATGCTTTCACAATCCAAATTTCCTTCCAATGAAAATTTGACTTTACAATCCCTTTTAATGCTTTTAGTATGATTGAATAGTGAAATGACTGTGTCTATTTATTGCCCAAGGCAACTTATCTTTTATGCCCTGATACATGAATTTGGGCTAAATACAACTCAAAATAATTGTTTATCAAATCCAATTCTTAATGAGATCTAGCTCAATTGGCACCTCCTTCCCCTGTAAGAGCGAGGTGGGGGAGTGAAGTTGTAGGTTCATGACCCACCAGGTGCATGTGTAATTTCCCAAACATGAAATCCAACATATCTGGAAAAGGAATCTCACCTTGCTTTTATCTCCTTCTAAACTTGGCGAATAAAGACACTAAAGAACTATCAGCACACCAAATATCATACCAAAAACACACTCTTGTTCCATCCTTAATGTGAACCTGGAAAAGGAATCTCCTTCTAAACTTGGCGAATAAAGACACTAAAGCACTATCAGCACACCAAGTGAGAGTTTGGATACAGCGTTTTCTGCGTTTTCAATGTTGCGTTTTCAGTTTTTTTTTTTTTTTTTTTTTTTTTTTTTTGCCTTCAGCCGCACCTTTTGACTAAGTCAGCAGTGAACAGTGCACTCGTGCACTGTTCATGAACCCACAAATTTCACTTTTTATCAACTTTTTCATTAAAAATGGGTCCCGCGGCACTATTCACTCATTTAAAAATTATTTAGCTACAGTGTTTTCAGCAACTTTCAGCAACTTTCAGCAACTTTCAGCAACAATAAGCTGTATCCAAACGGACCCTAAATATCATACCAAAAACACACTCTTGTTCCATCCTTAATGTGAACCTGGAAAAGGAATCTCACCTTGCTTCGATCGCTTTATAAACTCCCAAGCCATATGTTGTACAAACTGGTGTGTATTCCAACTCTCCTCGTTACCATTCCTCTCTGTAAATCTCCATAACCACTTTCCCAACAAAGCATGGTTAAAACTTAAAAGTACTCAATTTCCAAATACCTAGACCTTTTATCCATAAGTATGTACTTGCAATTTTCCAATCCACTAAATCATTAAATTTAGCCCTCGTAATATATATATATATATATATATATATTCTTCTTCTAATCTAAGGAGGTCTGGACCATGTTCAGAAAGACAGAAACCATGGTTGGGGTGGGGCTTATTGGTGTAAGCAACACAAGGCGTGCAATGACTTTGCCAATCTTTAGATTTGCCTTGTTTGTTACTTGTGTGCATGTGCGTGCATGTGAAAATTTTCTCCTAGATTATGGTTATTTTTCCAGCTTTTGTATTGTGTTTAACATCTGATTCATATTTTTCAAACTTATGGTTCCTGATTGCAGATTGTGATGTAATTATTAACAAAGACAAAGGAGTTTCTCGGATCCATGCAGAAATGGTTGTTGATGCACTGAATTCTTTGAATCCTCTGAATAAAAGATATTTCAACACTTTGTCTAAAGTTAGGATTAGAAATTGCTCCAAATATGCAACATTCATTAACAAAAATCTGGGGCAAAAGGAAAAAGTTCATGAACTCCCAAATAAGAAAACAACTTTAGAAGATACCTGGTTTCTTTTGGAACTGGTAATGCAACCTACAGGTAAGTAAAATGTTTTTGCTGCATGTGTGACATTTGCTGACAGCATCATGAGATGTTCAGTTTTTGAGATTATATATATATATATATATATATATATATATATATATATATATAACATCCTTGAGGATTACATGATCACACTTATTATTTTTAAATGTTGACATCCTTGTGAATCGCATGATCATGTCCATCTCTTTGTTGATTAGGTCATGTCTATCCGGGGAAAAACAATACAGCATTTAAAATTGGTGCTATTACATAAAACTTTACACTATCATGTTCTACTTATTCCTTTGAGATTTCACTCTATACAGGCTTTGTTTTGTTCCTCTCATATTTTTTGTCTGCTCGGAGTCCTCCCAAGTGAATCAACCCCTTCAAGACAAAATTTCAGCAATTGGTTAGTAAGAGGTGCCTTTTTTAGCTATCAAGAGATATGTTATGTATTGCTTTTACTTTTATTATAAAATAATTAAAGTTTAAAATGAAAAAAATTCAAACACTTAACCCACCATAATTTGATAGAACATAACCTAAAACACAAAAAAAAAAAAAAAAAAAAAAAAAAGTACGTAAAATTTGTTTAGCTGTATTATGAATTATCACGGTAAAGCTTTAAAAGTAATTTTGGGGTCTTTCTCAAGACCTATCAAGTCTTCCTGCCGCACTCGGCACTTCCCTTCAGCTACAGCAAGTTAAAGTCTTTCCTACAAGTCAAACTAACTCCTTCAACGTTTTTCCCAGAAGAATCGTCTTCTACAAACATGACTATACGTGATTCGTAGTCATCATCCAACTAAAAGCACGGCTATAGAAACTTTTGTTCTCTCTGCTACAATGGGCAGCCGAAGCAACATGTCTCTTTCGACCACACTCCGACCATGTCTCACACCTCTTTTCCTCGCCTTGTTTCTGAACCACTTCACCTATACCGTAGCTGGTAACTCGCCATCTCTTTACACACCAGTCGATAATATTATGATTAGCTGTGGCTCCTCCCGCAACACAACTGCATTAGATGGTCGGACCTGGATTGGTGACGTGAATTCTAAATTCTTCCCTCAAGAACAATCACAAAACCAGGTATCTCAAGCCAAAATCTCATTTGAACAATACCCCGTTTTTCACCTAGTACCCTATACCACTGCCCGCATGTCTTTCTCCCCTTTCACCTACATATTCCCACTCACTACCGGTCAAAAATTCGTTCGACTATACTTCTACCCAGCTTCTTACGGCTCTTTCGATCGCTCTACAGCTCTCTTCTCTGTCAAAGCTGGACCTTTTTCTCTTCTTAACAACTTTAACGCTTCACTTACGGCAGACGCCGATGGTGATCCTGCTGATACCATATATAAAGAGTTCTGTGTCAACATCAATGAAGATGAGAGGCTGAACATAACCTTCACTCCAAGCGATTCCAATTCATTTGCTTTTATCAACGGAATTGAAATCTTGTCCATGCCTTCTTATCTCTATTATACTCAGTCTGATGATCAATCGATCCCTTTAATCGGCCAGCAGATGCAGTACAGCATCAGTAACGAAACTGCTCTCGAGATGTTATACAGAATAAATGTTGGAGGGGGCTACATCACACCCTCTGAAGACACCGGAATGTTCCGGAGCTGGAGTCCAGATGAAGAGTACTTGACAGAAGATTTAACATCCGTTCGACCTGTTAACACAACCATTAAACTTAAGTTCACCGTAATTCAACCGTATACTGCACCCGAAGATGTATATCGAACTGCCCGGACTATGGGGGATCACAAAGCCGTCAATAAGAAGTACAATCTCACTTGGAAATTTACCGTAGATTCTCAGTTTGATTACCTTGTTAGGCTACACTTCTGCGAGTTTCAACCAGAAATTACTTTTACTCACAACCGAGTGTTTCTTATTTTCATAGCAAATCAAACTGCGGAGACTGCAGCCAACGTGTGGAATTGGGCTGAGGGCAGTAAAGGTGTTCCCGTATACAGGGACTACGCTGTGTCTCTACTTGGCATAGATAGCAAGAAGAAAATGAACCTCTCTATCGCCCTACAAGCAAACCCGAATGACTTTGTGAGTTATTTCAATGATGCAATCTTGAACGGTATCGAAATCTTCAAAGTAAGCGATCGCAGTGGCAACCTTGCCGGACCAAACCCTGACCCACTTCCACTGACCCTTTCAACGGCTGTGTCAAGGGGACCAAGACAATCAACAAAGTCAAATAACAATAGAATAAAAATAATGGCCATCGTCGGTGGCGGAATTTCCGGCATTATTGTTCTGTTGATTCTCGGATTCTTGATTCTCCGGCGAGCCAAGACTAGTTGGCGTTGGCGGCGTCCATTTTCTTTCCACACGTCCAAGTCAACAATGACTCACGGATCAACGCTGCCGTATTTGTGCCGTAACTTCTCATTGTCTGAGATTAAAGCAGCCACCAAAAACTTTGACAAAAATTCCATTATTGGTGTTGGTGGGTTCGGTGACGTGTATAAAGGGTCCATACACACTAATGGTGGGGCCACCCATGTTGCGATCAAACGGTTGAAACCCGGTTCTCAACAAGGGATCCAGGAGTTCAAAACGGAAATTGAGATACTATCTCAGCTCCGCCACCACCATCTCGTTTCTCTAATAGGATATTGCAATGATGGCGACGAGATGATCCTTGTGTATGATTTTATGCCTGGTGGGACTCTTTGTAGTCATCTCTACAACACTGACAAGACACCTCTTCCGTGGAATCAACGCCTCCAAATCTGTCTTGGTGCGGCACGTGCGTTAAACTACTTGCATATAGGTGCAAAGCACCCCATCATTCATCGTGATGTGAAGACCACAAACATTTTATTGGACGAGAAATGGACAGCCAAGGTGTCCGATTTTGGATTGTCAAAATTTGGTCCTACTAGCACGTCCAAGGCCCATGTTAGCACAGCTGTTAAGGGTAGTTTTGGGTATTTGGATCCGGAATATTATCGACGCCGACAATTAACAGAAAAGTCTGATGTGTACTCTTTTGGTGTGGTGTTGTTTGAAGTGTTGTGTGCAAGGCCACCCATCATGCATACGGTAGAGCACGAGGAGATGAGTCTAGCAGAGTGGGCCCCGAAATGTTATCGCAATGGAAAGCTTGATCAGATTGTTGATCCATTATTGAAGGCTGAAATTGAACCAGAGTGTTTGAAGAAATTTGGCGAGATTGCCGTGAATTGTTTGCATGACAATGGAACCGAACGGCCATCAATGAATGATGTGGTGTGGGGTCTTGAGCTCGCATTGCAGTTGCAAGGGAGTGCAGAAAAAGCTATCTCCCATGGGGAGCAAAGTTTTGCTAGTAAGGAATATCAGGATGGAATGATGTCGATTTTTTCTGAGATTGTGAATCCTGAAGGTCGATGAAAGATATGCTAGCTAGCTGAATTTTGAAAGTTTTATTTAAGTGATGGTTGCAACCTTGCAAACTAGCACAACAAGTCATTTATTTCACTTATGATTATTAAGCAACATAATAGTGGTAATGCAGATATCTGATAAGAACACTTTATAAGCATAAACTTATCAGCATTCTTATTGCAGTAATATTCAGTTGTATAAAATTATAATTGAACGTTTTTCTAGGATGTGACATAGAATTCTGAAGTTTTGAAAACTAGAATAAGTACTTGTATCCATAAAGTCAAAATATCCATAATATTGAAGTGTTGTGTTCATAATCTCAGTCGAATTGTTTTTATTTATTAGTATTATTTATTAACCTTATAATAAGAGACCAAGTATGTGGTGTCTTGCCAGATGTTATTAGTGATTCAAGCTGTGTCTTATGTGGCAATTTAGTGGAATCATATGCTCATTTTAAGTGCCCTGTAGCAAGGGCCATATGGCATGCCTGCAGCTAGGGTTAAAGATTTGGTACCCTTCAGATATTATTAAGTTGGTTCTAAATCCACACGTTCAGTTTCTGCCAGGTGATCAGCATCACAGGGATCGAAGTGGCTGAGATATGCTCCTTGCAGATGACATTCACTTCGGATTCTATTTGGAATTTAAGAAACCATATTGTTCACAATGGGGGTGAGGTTAACATCTTGGCTAGCATCTGTGCCATCGAAAACGGAGTGAAAGTATTTGCTAGCTTTAGCTCATGATGATGACATGGCTTAAAGTGAAGAAATGATTTCCTGGAAGCCCCCTCCTAGGTGTATGATAAATTTAAATGTGGATGCTGCTGTTTTCAAATGACTTTACTACTTTGGCTGTGGTGGCTAGGATGATTTTGGTGAGATGTTGAAGGTTTGGGCTATGTGCTCCAATCTAGGCTTGAGCACCTGCAATACTCAGGGCTTTGCGTATCGCCAGTTGAGAAAAATTGGCTGCACATTGTAATAGAGGGAGATGCAAAATCATGCTTTGATTCTCTGGCTGTGGAAGGCATTCAAGCTAACTAGTCTAATTAAACTATTATTGGTAATATCTTAGAACTTGGTAATTCTTTTAATTGTTGCAGCTTTTATTGGATTAGGAGAATATTCAACTCTGCAGCTCATGTTACTGCAAAACTAGCTACTAATCTTAGGAGTTCTTTTTGTTTGGAATAAGCATGATATTCCTGCTCACAGCCATACCTATACTCAATGGTGGAACCTCCTTTACTTTCTCAATAATAAAGCCTTTTACGTTTGTATTGGTTGGAAAATATTGTCCAATTCCATATTTCCGTACCATCTTGGATGTGTGCAGGTCTGATTGCCTTCCCTGTGGTTCTGTGGTTCTGTAGTTTTGGTTTTAATGAAAGCTTCAATTTATCAACCCAAAAAAATGAAAAAAGAAAAAGTACAGTAAGCTTTTGCATACCAAATCCCAGGCAAATTCTTTAGATGGTTGGAGAAGATTTTTGACATATATACGTGCCTCATTTCATTTGAAGCCGTGAATAGTTGCTTAATATCTAAAACTACATTTAATTTTTTTTAGAAGATAAAACTCTTACTCACTCCAACAGTTGCTAATGTAATACATACCTCTCATTAGGTGTAATCAAGCTGGAAGCTCATTAGGGACTCAAGTCTAACCAATGAATTTCTAGTTTAAAATTTGATTGAAGTATGTAATGAATTTTTATTATTAGTTTCAAAAGTAGAATACAATCATATACTATATAATAAAAGTTGGGCTTAGACGCCGTAGTTGCGCCAAGTAGTTTCACCAAATTGCAAAAACAAAATTAGATTTTTAGATTTAAAAAATATATAAAAATTTTCTTCTCCTATAATCTCTAAGTCGATAAAAATCTTAATTTGATTACAATCCATATTCTTCATAAAATCCATCTAATCCTTATTTAATCTTAATTTGATTACAATCCAAATTCTTCATCTAATCCTTATTTTTTTACATGTAGTGTATTATAAAAAAAGCAACAACTTTTTTTAAAAAAAAATTGCTACACGGCATGTTCTTATGCATCTTTAATTGCAAAAAAAATTTTAGATTTAAAAAAAATATATAATTTTCTTCTCCTATAATTTCTAAGTTGATAAAAATTTTAATTTGATTACAATCCAAATTCTTCATCTAATCCATTTAACAAACAAGTTTAAGTTTAAGTAAGACTCTAATTCTATTTGTTCTTATCAACTTATTTGGAAAAAGTAACAATAAGTATTGTATCAATTTTTTTATAAAGTAACAATTTTACTTTTAGCCTAATTTAAACATTAATTGTTGTTGTTTTTTTTTTTTTTTTTTTTTTTTTTGTGGATAAAGTATCAAATGATAGCTAATATGTATTAACATTAACGTAAACTTAATTAAAAAAAAATCTAATTTAGGTCAAAACCAAAAAAAAAAGTAATATATATATTAAATAATGACAAATTTTGTAAAAAAATAAATGACAAATACAAATCCACATAAGTTTGAAGAAAAGCATCCAAATTTTGTTTCATGATATTGACGAAAAATAATAAATAAAAAAAAAGGATAAATCGTCTTATGCATTCTGAAAACAAACAAATTTATTGTACTCTTGTGGGTTTTTCTATTGCTGAACTTGAAGATGTAATGTAGTTCCAAAATGTCTCTTTTATTTGAGGTGATGGTTGGAAATATGCAACCCAATCTTATCTCAAACTTGTGTTGTTCATATCTCCAAATGAAAATCAACTTCATTCGAAACCAATTTTTCTCTGTCAAAGCAAAAAATTCTCGTCTTTTAGACACCTAAGCTTTGAAGACTAGCGGAAGACTTGCAAAACACCACATAACTTGGGTCCCATGCAAACCCATTTTAAACGAAGGTCTAGTTAGAAATTAATGTAGTCTTAGAAGTTGGATCAACTTGCACCAATTATAATTATACAACATTATCAGACAGAGTTACCTCGAATAAACCATTATCAGACAGAGAAAGGTCGAATACATCTTGGAGTTTCAATTGATTGATAACAACATGAACGAAAAGGAAATGCCCAGTTTTTTATGACCCGAATCTCTTCATTCCGGTGAAACAAGGCACAGAAGAAAATTTAAAATTTCAATCATCAAAAGGTCTAGTCCATATCCTTGTCAGTCACCCCACTCCAAGAAATTTAATTTCAAGGAATCAAAATGATTAAAATTAATTATAAGGAAAAATTGATGCATAAATATAAAATGTTTCTGCCCATATTTAATGAGCAATACTGCATTTACGTGCATATTGCAAACCAAAATACAATGACAACAAACGTCCTCGGGAGTTTCAATTGATTGATAACAACATGAACGAAAAGGAAATGCCCAGTTTTTTACGACCCGAATCTCTTCATTCCGGTGAAACAAGGCACAGAAGAAAATTTAAAATTTCAGTCATCAAAAGGTCTAGTCCATATCCTTGTCAGTCACCCCACTCCAAGAAATTTAATTTCAAGGAATCAAAATGATTAAAATTAATTATAAGGAAAAATTGATGCATAAATATAAGGGATAATTACACTTTACTCATCTGTGGTTTGTCTCTAATTCTATGTGCTTACCCATGGTTTCAATTTTGACACTTTGCCCACCTGAGGTTCTTACCGTGAGTGTACCGTAACCCACCTCTGTTAAAAAAGAAGGGTAAATAAGTCTTTTTACACCCATTTTATATCTCTCTCCTCCCAAAACAAGAAAAACAAAAGAAACAAAAGAAAAAAAAGATTAAAATATGATATTAGTTCCTCACCATTCACAAACATGAAGAACATGCATCCAGAAAAATAATACAAATCAAATCAAGTAATACCATCAAACATAAATCTATCAAAATACAACCCCAAAATATAGCACAACATTTGATCCCAGGAACTTAAGAACAAATGAATTCAAACCCAGGAACTTAAGAACAAATGAATTCAAATCAAGCATGTATACAATCCCAGGAACTTAAGAACAAATAAAATAAGAACAAATGGATTCAAAGCCAGACATGTATTTGAAACCCCAATTTCAAATCCAGACTTCTCAAACCCAGAAAAATTAGATGGTAGAAAACGTGACCCGCGGTCAACCAAAGAGAAGAAATGAATCAAGTTGAGTCAGTTGTCCACAATGGCAGATTGGTTTCAGTTGAAACTGGGAGCAACGGCGGTGAAGAGAGACGCAGGAAAACTTGTCGGAGATCACGAGATCTCCACCTGGTCGAAGATCAAGAGATCTCCACCAATCTGGGCAGTGATTTGGATGGAGATGGGTTTTCACAGTCGGATCGAGTCAAGTTTGATTTTGGAGGAGACCCACCACTTGACCTGCCGTTGTTGAGTTTGGACACCCACCATCGACAGCCAATGTTGTCGGATCAGGCGTAGGCGTAGGTTGAGTCGGATCAACCAATATCCTCTCTATCCTCTCCCCCAGCTTCGTCTTTCACCAGAGGCCATTGGATCTCATCGGCGACACAGGCGAGGACGGCGACGACGTCATCGCCCTGGCGGAGATGGAAGATTGTGAGATCGCCAGGGATCTTGATGAGGACCTCTTCGATGGCCTTCAGCGTAGCCGTGGGTGAAGTTTGGTGGTCGACTGTGGGTTCCAGGAAGAGGTTACCGGCGAGATCAATTGGGCTATTTGGAATTTTGAACAACAGTATAACGTAAAAAGATCACACATAAAAAAAGAAAAAAGAAAAAAGAAAACTGGGCCTCATTTGGTGTGAGAGTGTTTATTGTTATGTCTTTAGTCTTTTAGTCTTTATTTTAGATTAGCTTGATTTTTTAGTCTTTAGTGTTTATTGCTTAGTCTTTAGTCTTTATTGTTTTGTGATCTTTATTATTTTGGGGATGTTCTTCATGTTTAAAATTTGAATGAGAGTGTTTTGATCCGTTTTGGGGTTTGTTTTTTACTTATTTTGTGTTAGAGTAACGGAAAGTGGAGAAGTGGGTTACGGCAAACTCACGGTGAGAATCACAGGTGGGTAAAGTGTCAAAATTGAAACCACAGGTGGGCACATAGAATTAGAGGCAAACCACAGGTTGGTAAAGTGTAATTATCCCTAAATATAAAATGTTTCTGCCCATATTTAATGAGCAATACTACATTTACGTGCATATTGCAAACCAAAATACAATGACAACAAACGTCCTCAGGTAAACAAAGACTATATGAAGCGAAAGAAATTACATAAAATCATAAAAACACCCTACTAGGCTCCACAAATATTTATAGCAATGTCACCAGATACAATTATTACTTTTGCACAATTTGGATCCCCTTCATCTTTCTACTTTTTTTTTTCTTTTTCTTTTTCTTTTTTGAGTCATCATCATTGCTTTCACAGCTCATAGTTCTTGCCAACCACTCAGATCAAAATTTAAATGTAAAACACACATATATAAGACACAGAGATAGGGCCAAAATGGCTAAATACCACAATTTTTTGAAATTTTTAGCAAAAAACCACTGTTTCGGAAATAAATGGCAATCTACCACTTTTTCTAGTACTCGAGTTTGGTGAACTCGAGTACCCTATTTTATAGTTCCACCGTGGCTGCTGAGCTGGAAATTGGCGATTAAAAAAAATAAAGTGGTCCTCGAGCTTGCTAAACTCGAGTACCATGCAACACAACACTCGAGTATACCAGACTCGAGTACCTTTTATAAAAAAAAATACAGAAAATTTTTTTTTACAGTACTCGAGTTTACCAAACTCGAGTACTGTGTAAATTTTGTTTTTTTTTTTTTGTTTTTGTTTTTGTTTTTGTTTTTGTTCTTTTTGCTTGAGGATAATTGACAAATAAACATAAAGATAAAAATAAGTAGCTTTTCTATGTTTTTATTTATTTAAATAGAAGCATTGTAAGATATAGAGATTTTAATTTCGAAATATGAATTTAATTTCTACATTGACTAAAATTGTTCATTGTTTTCTCATAAAAATTGTTCACTATTTTCTGTATAAACTATTTCTACGATTTTACATAAAATTATTTTCTGTTCAACATTATTTAAGAAATTGTTCGCTCTTTTTTTTGCATAAATTATTTTCTGTTCACTATTTAAAAAATTATTCACTATTTTCTCAAAAAACACCTAGTGAAATCGTGTTTTCTAAATTTAAACGCCAAATCTGAATGCTTTTTCATGTTTGAATTTCACAATAATCGAATATATTTTTCTGCATTGATAAAATCTGTTTCTACATTTATGAAATTTTCTCTCTGCACATCATATTTACTGTATATTCAAATCTGCTTACTGCATTCATAAAATCTGTTTTTTGCATTAATTAAAACTGTTCACTGTTTTTTGCATTAACTATTTCTAGCATTGGCGCAGTTATTGCACTTAAATGGTTTTTGTGTTTTTCTAAATTTGTAACCATATGAATAGTGGACAAACTCCATGAAAGAAAAATGAATGATTCATATAAATCACCTAATGGTAAATGCCTCGAAAAATTCGAATTAGTTGAATGTAGAAATTCGAGAAAAATCAATGGAAAATCAATGAACGTAGAAAATCGTGAATGTGTACATAAGATGTACAGATAGTCTAGACTTGTTGAGAAATTTGATTTCGTTGAAAATACAAAATAATGAAAATTCAAAGGAAAAGTATGTACGTTAGATGTATAGATCGTATGAATTTGTTTAAAAATTTGAATTCATTGAATGTACAAAACTGTGAAAACTCAAGGAAAAATTGTGTACATTAGACGTACAAATAGTACAAATATGTTGAAAATTTTGAATTCGTTGAGTGTGTAAAATCGTGAAAATTCAAATGAAAATTGAAGAGCATACCAAATTGAGTAAACTTAATGGAAAATTAATTACATTAGATGTCCAGATCATCTATTTTTTTGCATTGATAAAATCTTTTTCTACATTAATAAAATTTGCTCTCTGCACACCATCTTCACTGTTTTCTCATAAAAATTGTTTACTGTTTTCTGCATAAACTATTTCCCGCATTCTACATAAAATTATTTTCTGTTCAGCATTATTTAAAAAATTGTTCACTCTCTTTTCTGCGTAAATTATTTTCTATTCACTATTTAAAAAAATTGTTCACTGTTTTCTTGTAAAACACCTAGTGAAATCGTGTTTTCTAAATTTAAACGTCAAATCTGAATGCTTTTTCATGTTTAAATTTCACAATAATTGAAAATCCAAATCTGTATGTTTTTTCACGTTCGAATTTCACAATAATCGAATCTGTTTTTCTGCATTGATAAAATCTATTTTGATACACACTTTGTCAAAATTATCCAACAATGATAGATTGTGATTAGTTGTTTATCACTTTCTAATAAACTCACTATTTTTTCTACTTCACCTACAGTCTACCATGTAGAAGTATAGAACAAGTGCGACAAAATGAGTAGAAATTAGAGATGATTTGAATACAATGAATCGTAATGTATTGAAAATTTCCCTTTATTACATTTTATTATTATTGCTCCTTATTTAGTTTATCTAAAAAGTTAAACATTTTTGGGTTTATCCAAAAATCTATGCCACGAAATACATTGCAGGAAATCTAGACCAAAGAACTACCAAAATAAAAAATTGAGCAGCATTATTGCTGTACTTAAATAAGTTGTCATAAGCAGCATAAATTACCAACCAACCAAAAATTTAAAAAAAAAAAAAAAAAACAGAAACTACATCCACCTGATCAAATAAAGGTGGTAGGTTGGGTTTTCAGTTTTCACATACAACTTCGAAGTAGGGTCTTGACCAAATATTTTGTTTCTTTAAAGCCTTTCAATATCAGATTTGTTATATACTTTCCCTCTATCTAGGGGCTGAGAGAAAATAGAATCTATATGTCTGGAAAAAAAAAATGTTTGTAATAGAATCTATGTTGGTTTAATGGTTGCAATCGTGCCTGAAAAATAAAATAAAATGTAGCTCAATAATCAATTTTCTATTATGACTTTTACCTCAGAGCATGTTTTGAGTGTCCATTTATGTGTGTGATTTTGAACTTGTTTCTGTATTTTTTTTTTTTTTTTTTTGTGTTTGAAAGTAGTTGTGCCTGTTAAAAGTACTAAATGTTGATGTTATGATCCATAACACTCAAAACTGTTTGTAAGATGGATTTTGGCTCAAGTAGGGCATGATATACTGTTCACTAATTTCTGCATAAACTATTTCTAGTATTTCGTAAAAAATTATTTTCTGTTTAGCATTATTTAAAAAATTGTTCACTCTCTTTTCTGCGTAAATTATTCTCTGTTCACTGTTTAAAATTTTTTTTGTTGTTTTCTCATAAAACACCTAGTGAAATCATGTTTTCTAAATTTAAACGCCAAATCTAAATGCGTTTTCATTTTTGAATTTCACAATAATCGAATCTATTTTTCTGCATTGATAAAATCTGTTTCTACATTAATAAAATTTGCTCTCTACACATAATGTTTATTGTATATTCGAATCTGCTTACTGCATTCATAAAATCTATTTTTTGCATTAAGTAAAACTGTTCATTGTTTTCTCATAAAAATTGTTCACTGTTTTCTACATAAACTGTTTTTAGCATTAGCGCAGTTATTGCACTTAAATGTTTTTTGTGTTTTTTTAAATATGTAACCATATGAATAATGGACAAACTCCATGAAAGAAAAATGAATGATTCGTATAAATCACCTAATGGTAAATCCCTCAAAAAATTCGAATTTGTAAAAAAGTTTGAATTAGTTGAATGTAGAAATTCGAGAAAAATCGACGGAAAATCAATGAACGTACCAAGCCGTGAAGGTGTACATAAGATGTACAGTTAGTCTAGACTTGTTGAGAAATTTGATTTCATTGAAAGTACAAAATAATGAAAATTCAATGAAAAAGTATGTACGTTAAATGTATAGATCGTACGAATTTGTTTAAAAATTTGAATTCGTTGAATGTACAAAACTGTGAAAACTCAAGGGAAAGATTGTGTACATTAGATGTATAGATAGTACGAATTTGTTGTGTGTGTAAAATCGTGAAAATTCAAATGAAAATTGAAGAACAAACCAAATTGAGTAAACTTAATGGAAAATTAATTACATTAGATGTACAGATCATCCAAATTTGTTTCCAAATTTGAAGTCGTCAAATGTACAAAATAGTGAAAATTCAATTTAAAACTATGTACTAATGTACTAATCATCCTGATTTGATGAAAATTTCAAAATTGTCGAACGTACAAAATCGTGAAATCTTAATGGAAAATCGAAATTGTTAAATATACCAAATCGTGAAAATTCAATGGAAAGTTGTGTACATTAGATGTACAAATATTCTGGACTTGTTGAGAAATTTGATTTCGTTGAAAGTACAAAATCGTGAATATTCAAGAAAAAATTGTGTACATTAGATGTACAGATCGTTCAAATTTGTAAAAAACAAAATTTAGATGTACAAATCATTCGAATGTGTTGATTGTATAAAATCTTGAAAGTACAAAATAAAATTGTGTAAATTAGATGTACAGATAGTCTGAATTTGTTGAAAAGTTTGAATTCGTTAAATGTACAAAATCGTGAAAATTAAATGGAAAACTGTGTACTAATGTATTGATCATCCGAATTTGTTGAAAAATTCGAAATCGTTGAATGAACAAGATCGTGTAAAGTCAACAGTTAATGAACATTTAATCTTTAGATTTGCAAAAGTTGAATGTACATAATCATCAGTTGTCAGACATTAACAACAACATTTTGTATTGCACAGTGAGATTTGAAGATGTCGGCAGTAGTTGCAGTGTTCTTGAACAGAGTATCGTATTTAATTGTTACAGTGCTATGTCCCTGGCACCAGGGTATGATTATTCATATATTTAAGTATTCATGTGAATGTGGATGATATGACTAGACAGTGTGTGAAATCGTGCATAGCTGTTGAGTAGCACAAGTGAAACAGTTGTATTTTTTTAATTTTGCCGCCCAAATAGTTGTATTTTTTTATTATAAAACAAATAATTTGCTATTAAAGTGGAATTGGTTTGAAACTTTGAATGGTTAGTTGCTAAAATTTAATAAAATTAGTTTATTATAGTGTGAATTGTAGCGCTGACCTGTGTGCATAGTGTGTATTTTGTCTGTATTTGGCTCTTTTTGTTTGTACAATTATTTGTTTATTTGTGATTTGTCTTTACCTATGGAAAATGAGTTAGTACAAATTTAATATTGATGATTTCTGTCATTTAAAAGACGGTCGTTTTCTCTTTCAATAGATAAATTGTACAATCAACAAATTCGAACTTTTTTGCAAATTCTACATTCAACAAATTCGAACTTTTTTACAAATTCGAATTTTTTGAGGGATTTACCATTAGGTGATTTATACGAATCATTCATTTTTGTGTCATGGAGTTTGTCCATTATTCATATGGTTACATATTTAAAAAAACACAAACACCATTTAAGTGCAATAACTGCGCCAATGCTAAAAACAGTTTATGCAGAAAATAGTGAACAATTTTTACGAGAAAACAGTGAACAGTTTTACTTAATGCAAAAAACAGATTTTATGAATGCGGTAAGCAAATTCGAATATACAATAAACATTATGTGTAGAGAGCAAATTTTATTAATGTAGAAACAGATTTTATCAATGCAGAAAAATAGATTCGATTATTGTGAAATTCAAAAATGAAAACGCATTTAGATTTGGCGTTTAAATTTAAAAAACATGATTTCACTAGGTGTTTTATGAGAAAACAGCAAAAAAAAATTTAAACAGTGAACAGAGAATAATTTACGCAGAAAAGAGAGTGAACAATTTTTAAATAATGCTGAACAGAAAATAATTTTTTACGGAATACTAGAAATAGTTTACGCAGAAATTAGTGAACAGTATATCATGCCCTACTTGAGCCAAAATCCATCTTACAAACAGTTTTGAGTGTTATGGATCATAACATCAACATTCAGTACTTTTAACAGGCACAACTACTTTCAAACACCAAAAAAAAAAAAAAAAAAAAAAAAAAAAAAAAAAAAAACACAGAAACAAGTTCAAAATCACACACATAAATGGACACTCAAAACATGCTCTGAGGTAAAAGTCATAATAGAAAATTGATTATTGAGCAACATTTTATTTTATTTTTCAGGCACGATTGCAGCCATTAAACCAACATAGATTCTATTACAAACATTTTTTTTTTCCAGACATATAGATTCTATTCTCTCTCAGCCCCTAGACAGAGGGAAAGTATATAACAAATCTGATATTGAAAGGCTTTAAAGAAACAAAATATTTGGTCAAGAACCTGCTTCGAAGTTGTATGTGAAAACTAAAAACCCAACCTACCACCTTTATTTGATCAGGTGGATGTAGATTCTGTTTTTTTTTTTTTTTTTTTTGGTTGGTAATTTATGCTGCTTATGACAACTTATTTAAGTACAGCAACAATGCCGCTCAATTTTTTATTTTGGCAGTTCTTTGGTCTAGATTTCCCGCAATGTATTTCGTGGCATAGATTTTTGGATAAACCCAAAAATGTTTAACTCTTTAGATAAACTAAATAAGGATCAATAATAATAAAATTTAATAAAGGGAAATTTTCAATACATTACGATTCATTGTATTCAAATCAACTCTAATTTCTACTCATTTTGTCGCACTTGTTCTATACTTCTACATGGTAGACTGTAGGTGAAGTAGAAAAAATAGTGAGTTTATTAGAAAGTGATAAACAACCAATCACAATCTATCATTGTTGGATAATTTTGACAAAGTGTGTATCAAAATAGATTTTATCAATGCAGAAAAACAGATTTGATTATTGTGAGAGAAGGGAGAGAAGGGAGCAATGCTCTTCAAATGCACAATAATTACTCCATGTGAATTGATATCAAGATATTTTTCTTCCTTGAGTTATGATAGCTTTTGTTTTATCTTTGAAGTATCAAAGTGCGATAGTGCAACAACCACCTGTTTTTGAAAGAAAATATTATACTGCATTTATGATTGAAAAGAATAGCTTTGTCCTGGGCAAGTGATGCTTGGGACATTCATTTAAACACCTTGTATGTGTCAACTGTTTATTGGATTTTACTAACAACTTTTGTTTTATTTTGAAGTATTAAAGCATGGAGATGCAACAAGTAACTGTCTTTGAAAGAAAATATAATATTGCATTTATTACAGAAAAGAATAGCTCGATCCTAGGTAGGGACACACTCATTTTCACACTTTGTTTATGTGTTAGCAGTTAATTAGATTTTTGCTTTTTCAAGTATGTGTGATGAACTTATATGAAAGTTTTGAAATCCTACTAGATATGAGATATTTTTCTTCCTTGAGTTCTGATAGCTTTTGTTTTATCTTTGAAGTATCAAAGCACGATAGTGCAACAACCACCTATTTTTGAAAGAAAATATTATATTGCATTTATGATTGAAAAGAATAGCTTTGTCCTGGGCAAGTGATGCTAGGGACACTCTTTTAAACACCTTGTATGTGTCAACTGTTTATTGGAGTTTACAAACAACTTTTGTTTTATTTTGAAGTATTAAAGCATGGAGGTGCAACAACCAACTGTCTTTGAAAGAAATTATAATATTGCATTTATTACCGAAAAGAATAGCTCGATCCTAGGTAGGGACACACTCATTTTCACTCCTTGTTTATGTGTTAGCAGTTAATTAGATTTTTGCTTTTTCAAGTATGTGTGATGAACTTATATGAAAGTTTTGAAATCTTACTAAGAGTTAACGGCCAAAATGGCCAAATACCACAATTTTTTGAAATTTTTAGCAAAAAACCACTGTTTCGAAAATAAATGGCAATCTACCACTTTTTCTAGTACTCGAGTTTGGTGAACTTGAGTATCCTATTTTATAGTTCCACTGTGGCTGCTGAGCTGGAAATTGGCGATTAAAAAAAATAAAGTGGTACTCGAGCTTGCTAAACTCGAGTACCATGCAACACAACACTCGAGTATACCAGACTCAAGTACCTTTTATAAAAAAAATACAGAAAATTTTTTTTCTACAGTACTCAAGTTTACCAAACTCGAGTACTGTGTAAATTTTTTTTTTTTTTTTTTCTTTTTGCTTGAGGATAATTGACAAATAAACATAAAGATAAAAATAAGTAGCTTTTCTATGTTTTTATTTATTTAAATAGAAGCATTGTAAGATATAGAGATTTTAATTTCGAAATATGAATTTAATTTCTACATTGATTAAAATTGTTCATTGTTTTCTCATAAAAATTGTTCACTATTTTCTGTATAAACTATTTCTACGATTTTACATAAAATTATTTTATGTTCAGCATTATTTAAGAAATTGTTCGCTCTCTTTTTTGCATAAATTATTTTCTGTTCACTATTTAAAAAATTGTTCACTGTTTTCTCATAAAACACCTAGTGAAATCGTGTTTTCTAAATTTAAACGCCAAATCTGAATGCTTTTTCATGTTTGAATTTCACAATAATCGAATATATTTTTCTGCATTGATAAAATCTGTTTCTACATTTATGAAATTTTCTCTCTGCACATCATATTTACTGTATATTCAAATCTGCTTACTGCATTCATAAAATCTGTTTTTTGCATTAATTAAAACTATTCACTGTTTTTTGCATTAACTATTTCTAGCATTGGCGCAGTTATTGCACTTAAATGGTTTTTGTGTTTTTCTAAATTTGTAACCATATGAATAGTGGACAAACTCCATGAAAGAAAAATGAATGATTCATATAAATCACCTAATGGTAAATGCCTCGAAAAATTCGAATTAGTTGAATGTAGAAATTCGAGAAAAATCAATGAACGTAGCAAATCGTGAATGTGTACATAAGATGTACAGATAGTCTAGACTTGTTGAGAAATTTGATTTCGTTGAAAATACAAAATAATGAAAATTCAAAGGAAAAGTATGTACGTTAGATGTATAGATCGTATGAATTTGTTTAAAAATTTGAATTCATTGAATGTACAAAACTGTGAAAACTCAAGGAAAAATTGTGTACATTAGAGGTACAGATAGTACAAATATGTTGAAAATTTTGAATTCGTTGAGTGCATAAAATCATGAAAATTCAAATGAAAATTGAAGAGCATACCAAATTGAGTAAACTTAATGGAAAATTAATTACATTAGATGTCCAAATCATCTATTTTTTTGCATTGATAAAATCTGTTTCTACATTAATAAAATTTGCTCTCTGCACACCATCTTCACTGTTTTCTCATAAAAATTGTTTATTGTTTTCTGCATAAACTATTTCCCGCATTCTGCATAAAATTATTTTCTGTTCAGCATTATTTAAAAAATTGTTCACTCTCTTTTCTGCGTAAATTATTTTCTGTTCACTATTTAAAAAAATTGTTCACTGTTTTCTCGTAAAACACCTAGTGAAATCGTGTTTTCTAAATTTAAACGTCAAATCTGAATGCTTTTTCATGTTTAAATTTCACAATAATTGAAAATCCAAATCTGTATGTTTTTTCAGTTTCGAATTTCACAATAATCGAATCTGTTTTTCTGCATTGATAAAATCTATTTTGATACACACTTTGTCAAAATTATCCAACAATGATAGATTGTGATTAGTTGTTTATCACTTTCTAATAAACTCACTATTTTTTCTACTTCACCTACAGTCTACCATGTAGAAGTATAGAACAAGTGCGACAAAATGAGTAGAAATTAGAGATGATTTGAATACAATGAATCGTAATGTATTGAAAATTTCCCTTTATTACATTTTATTATTATTGCTCCTTATTTAGTTTATCTAAAGAGTTAAATATTTTTGGGTTTATCCAAAAATCTATGCCACGAAATACATTGCGGGAAATCTAGACCAAAGAACTGCCAAAATAAAAAATTGAGCGGCATTGTTGCTGTACTTAAATAAGTTGTCATAAGCAGCATAAATTACCAACCAAAAAAAAAAAAAAAAAAAACAGAAACTACATCCACCAGATCAAATAAAGGTGGTAGGTTGGGTTTTCAGTTTTCACATACAACTTTGAAGCAGGTTCTTGACCAAATATTTTGTTTCTTTAAAGCCTTTCAATATCAGATTTGTTATATACTTTCCCTCTGTCTAGGGGCTGAGAGAAAATAGAATCTATATGTCTGGAAAAAAAAATGTTTGTAATAGAATCTATGTTGGTTTAATGGCTGCAATCGTGCCTGAAAAATAAAATAAAATAAAATGTAGCTCAATAATCAATTTTCTATTATGACTTTTACCTCAGAGCATGTTTTGAGTGTCCATTTATGTGTGTGATTTTGAGCTTGTTTCTGTGTTTTTATTTTTTTTATTTTTTTATTTTTTGTGTGTTTGAAAGTAGTTGTGCCTGTTAAAAGTATTGAATGTTGATGTTATGATCCATAACACTCAAAACTGTTTGTAAGATGGATTTTGGCTCAAGTAGGGCATGATATACTGTTCACTAATTTCTGCATAAACTATTTCTAGTATTCCGTAAAAAATTATTTTCTGTTCAGCATTATTTAAAAAATTGTTCACTCTTTTTTCTGCGTAAATTATTCTCTATTCACTGTTTAAAAATTTTTTTGCTGTATTCTCATAAAACACCTAGTGAAATCATGTTTTCTAAATTTAAACGCCAAATCTAAATGCGTTTTCATTTTTGAATTTCACAATAATCGAATCTATTTTTCTGCATTGATAAAATCTGTTTCTACATTAATAAAATTTGCTCTCTACACATAATGTTTATTGTATATTCGAATCTGCTTACTGCATTCATAAAATCTGTTTTTTGCATTAAGTAAAACTGTTCACTGTTTTATTTTGGCAGTTCTTTGGTCTAGATTTCCCGCAATGTATTTCGTGGCATAGATTTTTGGATAAACCCAAAAATGTTTAACTCTTTAGATAAACTAAATAAGGAGCAATAATAATAAAATGTAATAAAGGGAAATTTTCAATACATTACGATTCGTTGTATTCAAATCATCTCTAATTTCTACTCATTTTGTCGCACTTGTTCTATACTTCTACATGGTAGACTGTAGGTGAAGTAGAAAAAATAGTGAGTTTATTAGAAAGTGATAAACAACCGATCACAATCTATCATTGTTGGATAATTTTGACAAAGTGTGTATCAAAATAGATTTTCTCAATGCAGAAAAACAGATTCGATTATTGTGAAATTCGAACATGAAAAAACATACAGATTTGGATTTTCAATTATTGTGAAATTTAAACATGAAAAAGCATTCAGATTTGATGTTTAAATTTAGAAAACACGAATTCACTTGGTGTTTTACGAGAAAACAGTGAACAATTTTTTTAAATAGTGAACAGAAAATAATTTACGCAGAAAAGAGAGTGAACAATTTTTTAAATAATGCTGAACAGCAAATAATTTTATGCAGAATGTGAGAAATAGTTTATGCAGAAAATAGTGAAGATGGTGTGTAGAGAGCAAATTTTATTAATGTAGAAACAGATTTTATCAATGCAAAAAAATAGATGATCTGTACATCTAATGTAATTAGTTTTACATTAAGTTTACTCACTCTGGTATGCTCTTCAATTTTCATTTGAATTTTCACGATTTTACACACTCAACGAATTCAAATTTTTCTACATATTCGTACTATCTGCACCTCTAATGTACACAAATTTTCCTTGAGCTTTCACAGTTTTGTACATTCAATGAATTCAAATTTTTAAACAAATTCATACAATCTATACATCTAACATACATACTTTTCCTTTGAATTTTCATTATTTTGTACTTTCAACGAAATCAAATTTCTCAACAAGTCTAGACTATCTGTACATCTTATGTACACATTCACGATTTTGCTACGTTCATTGATTTTCCTTTGATTTTTCTCGAATTTTTACATTCAACTAATTCAAAATTTTCGAGGCATTTACCATTAGGTGATTTATACGAATCATTAATTTTTCTTTAATGGAGTTTGTCCATTATTCATATGGTTACAAATTTAGAAAAACACAAAAACCATTTAAGTGCAATAACTGCGCCAATGCTAGAAATAGTTAATGCAAAAAACAATGAACAATTTTTATAACAAAACAGTGCACAGTTTTAATTAATGCAAAAAACAGATTTTATGAATGCAGTAAGTAGATTTGAATATACAATAAATATGATGTGCAGAGAGAAAATTTCTTAAATGTAGAAACAGATTTTATCTATGCAGAAAAATATATTCGATTATTGTGAAATTCAAACATGAAAAAGCATTCAGATTTGGCGTTTAAATTTAGAAAACACGATTTCACTAGGTGTTTTATGAGAAAACAGTGAACAATTTTTTAAATAGTGAATAGAAAATAATTTATGCAAAAAAGAGAGCGAACAATTTCTTAAATAATGCTGAACAGAAAATAATTTTATGTAAAATCGTAGAAATAGTTTATACAGAAAATAGTGAACAATTTTTATGACAAAACACTGAACAATTTTAATCAATGTAGAAATTAAATTCATATTTCGAAATTGAAATCTCTATATCTTACAATGCTTCTATTTAAATAAATAAAAACATAGAAAAGCTACTTATTTTTATCTTTATGTTTATTTGTCAATTATCCTCAAGCAAAAAAAAAAAAAAAAAAAAAAATTTTACACAGTACTCGAGTTTGGTAAACTCGAGTACTGTAGAAAAAAAATTTTCTGTATTTTTTTTATAAAAGGTACTCGAGTCTGGTATACTCGAGTATTGTATTGCATGGTACTCGAGTTTACCAAGCTCGAGTACCAATTTATTTTTTTTAATCGCCAATTTCCAGCTCAGCAGCTACGATGGAACTATAAAAGAGGGTACTCGAGTTCACCAAACTCGAGTACTAGAAAAAGTGGTAGATTGCCATTTATTTCCGAAACAGTGGTTTTTTGCTAAAAATTTCAAAAAATTGTGGTATTTGGCCATTTTGGCCCAGAGATAGAGCTGATGTGCATTACAATATTTGCCCTTGATCCTTAGTAGGGAACGGCTCCTTTTTTTGTGTATGTGTGTGTGTCCAAAGACAGTAGCAACAGTCATTGAAGTAATGTAACTTTGAAAGAGCTTGGCTGTGAAAATGTCTTTTTATTTCATTTTATTTTATTCCTTGAATAGGTAAACAAAAATTTAATTGAAAATGAGCAAAAACCTCAAGTACACGGAGTATACAAGAGATTTTCCTAAAACCTTAACAGAAAAAAAAAATTAAAAAAAAGGATGAAGGATGCTGGCAAAAGCAGTCATCTCCCAATCATGCAAAACTTTACCCAAATAAAAGACAATACAATATGACCAGAACTCTTGTACTATCAACACAGAGACACACACACACACACAACTCTTGTGCTACAAAGCAATGGATTCCAAGATTTTTGTATTTTTTATGGATTTATTATTTTAATTTTTGGTCTAGTGGTTCACCTTTTTCATAATTATTTTTTGTTTAATTTGATTTTTTTTAAATGTTGATGTGTCTTTTTTTGTCATCTTTAGCGCTGACGTGGACACTTAAATTTAGACACAGCAACATTAGGCATGCCAACAATGCATACTGTTAGCCACGTATGCGCTTTCCGTTAGTGATTTAATGATAGAGACCAAATTGAGTGTAAGTTGAAAATAACAGAGACTAAATTGATTGTTATCAAAATATAGTGACCAAATTGACTGTGACCACAAATTTGAAGGACCAAAATGGTGTTTTTGCCTATTGTATACATGTATATCTTTTTTACATTAAGCGTGAAGAAGTGCTATGGACCACCTAGTTCTAGTTGCCGTGTTAATTAACGGTGGTGTTTCACATATAGAACAAGTCAATTTTTCTGCAAGTCTTCTGAAAATTGGAAAGATGTAACATATTATCTAACTCGATTTATTATTACTTATATATATATACATATACATGCATTTCATAATACCTTAGTTATAGAGGGAGATGCAAAATCATGCTTTGATTCTCTGGTTGTGGAAGGCATTCAAGCTGACTAGTCTAATTAAACTGTTATTGGTAATATCTTAGAACTTAGTAATTCTTTTAATTGTGGCAGCTTTTATTGGATTAGGAGAATATTCACCTCTGTAGCTCATGTTATTGCAAAACTAGCTACTAATCTTAGGAGTTCTTTTTGTTTGGAATAAGCATGATATTCCTGCTCACAGCTATACCTACACTCATTAGTGGAACCTCCTTTACTTTCTTCAATAATAAAGGCTTTTATGTTTGTATTGGTTGGAAAATCTTGTTCAGTTCCATACTTCCGTACCATCTTGGATGTGTGCAGGTCTGATTGCCTTCCCTGTGGTTCTGTAGTTTTGGTTTTAATGAAAGCTCCAATTTATCAACCCAAAAAAAGGAAAAAAGAAAAGGTACAGTAAGCTTTTGCATACTGTAAGAAATAGACTTTGCAGCGGAATTTAAATAATCGGTTTTTTTCGGCATACCTCTCTTGGCCTAAACCGACGATCACCCAGGAACTTTGAGGTTGTTCTACACTATCCAAAGCCAGCCTCCACGAAAACCAGCTATCCAAACACATTTTAAATTCTAGTTTATGTAACCCACGAACCAAAAACGTTTCTCCGACGGTGTTGCACACTACTAGAGTGATGCAAACATAACCCACAACCTAAGAGCCTCACAACACTCTATAAACACTATAAAAAATTCAGAATTCATCCATACTTCAATGGGTACCATTCTTGGTGTTTATATACACACCACTCCATTAATATTGAGTGGGATAGTGGACTTAGTGGGGTAGTGTAACGGTCTATTACCATTACTTCATAACTTCTAGATGTTACAATCTGAGGCAAATAGAGGGACATGCTCACATTGGGTGTCTGTCCATATTCTTCCAGTTTCTAACATCTCCCACTCATCCACTGTGGGCATGGCCCTATTATCCATCTCTCAATGTGTTTCTCAGTGCGTTTATATTAGCAAATAGGTTATGCGACTGCCGAGCACACTTGAAAAACATATTTGGGAGCACTATACTAAATCTTATACCAAGACCAGCATAGCAACATCTCTAAAGTGTCTCGTTATGCCCTAGACATATATTAACACATCGAATCAAGCATCTCTAACCCCTCTTGAGTTTAATACTCAGACTTATGCTTGATCCATCATAACTATCTAAATGTACTCACGATTATTCGCTACCATAAACACTATAATCTGTCGACAATGAGTAAAAATATAAGGATGTGTTACAAAAAATAGTCTTCCCTTTGCACTCATGTCCTTCAACTTTGGTCCAATCTCTTTCCCAGCAATGTCCTTTTAGACCGAATCCAACATGGCCTTAGGTAACATGCCAAAGTAGCAGACATCAAAACCTCAACTTCAAGACATAGTCAAAAATAACAAGGACATAAGTAGGATCTTAATGAAAGATCCATGGGACTCACACGGTGAAGAAGCAGGGATTTATTCTCTCACCTACGCTTTTGGTCGAGCAAGCACATGTAGTATGAAATACATGCTACGGTGGAGTTCTCTTAAGTAAGAGTGTATGTCTTAACTCAATACACCGTACAAACGTTAGTCTAGTCGCTACTCAAGCGCCTAACTAGAGTCCTTTATTCGCTTGCCAACTCAGGCGTCAAATTAAGGCCTTACATCTGGCTAACCACAAGCTACATGGATCATGGGCTATCCATGTATGGTCTAATTAAGATCAATATATTATAGACCTCATCTTAGTTCCAACTAAGGCGACATTTGTTTGTGTCAACAATTTATACGTGCTACATAAGCATTAAATGACACAATGTCTCATCTCTGCTCACTACTAAAGTGCTAGAGGCGATCGTTCGTGTGAGTGAGCCGACCTAAGCCTGCCGACATACCTTTCATACCATAGAACTCATCATATGGTATGTGTGTGTGTAAACATACATATTATTAATTGAATAACATCATATGCATTTAAAACAAAATATCCCAAAAGAGTACAATGAATGGTAACTAAAAAACAACATATCATCATATTCTACTTAGCCCTAAACTCCAAACATGAGCCTGAAAAACATCCCTTCCTATAGGCTTTGTTAGTGGATCAGCAATCATGAGGCTTGTAGAAATGTGTTTTAGAACCACTTCATTGTGAGCAACCATGTCTCAAATGTAGTGATATCGTATATCAATATGTTTGGTTCTACCATGATACTTTGAGTCTTTAGCATAGGCAAGTGCTGCCATGCTATCACAATGTATCGTAACGAGATCCGAGGCATCCTTGACAACCTCAAGATTCTGAAAAAACCTTCTCAACCAAACTGCTTCCTGAACAGCTGCTGACCATGCTACATACTCTGCTTCCATAGTTGATAATGCTATACAGGGTTATTTCTTGCTACTCCAAGTGATGGCACCATTATTTAGCAAGAAAGCATATCTAGATGTAGATTTGCGTTCATCTAGGTCACTACCCCAATCAGCATCACTATAGCCAATCATACGCAAATCTGAACCTTGATAACAAAGGATGTAGTCCGCTGTCCCTTTAAGATACCTTAATATCCTTTTGACAACTTTCCAATGAGCAAGTCCTGGATTAGACTGAAATCTTCTGACTAATCCAACAGCATAACATATATCGGGCCAAGTACACATCATTGCATACATCAAGCTTCCAACTGCATTAGCATAAGGAACACGAGCCATCTTTTCTTTTTCATCTTGAGTCTTAGGACACATATCAAGGCTTAAGCTCTCATTTTTTGCAACTAGAGTATCTATGGGTTTGCAATTATGCATTTAGAAACGCTCAAGAACTTTCTTAATGTAGGTTTGTTGTGATAAACCTAAAAGTTTCTTTGAGCGATCTCTAAGGATTTTAACCCTTAGAATATAATCTGCCTCACCTATGTCCTTCATCTCAAAGTTAGAAGACAACCACCCTTTTGTGGCGATAATCATCTCCATGTCATTACCGGCCAATAATATGTCATCGACATACAATGACAAAATAATGAAACTTCCCTTGGATCATTTTACATAGACACAATGATCTTGTTCGATAATCGTAAACCCATTTGATAGAACGGCTCGATGAAATCTTAGATACCACCATCTAGATTACTACTTTAAACCATATATGGATCACTTAAGTTTGCATACTTTGTGCTCTTGACCTTTGGTCACAAAGCCAATAGGTTGATCCATATAGATTTCTTCATCTAGTTCTCCATTAAGAAAAGCTGTCTTAACGTCCATTTGGTATAATTCTAAATTCAAGTTTGCAATAATAGCCAGAACGAGTCGAACAAAGGCAAACCTCACAACCGGAGAAAAGGTTTCCTCGTAGTCAACACCTTCCTTTTGAGTGTATCCTTTTGCCACTAATCGAGCTTTATACCTTTCCATTGACCCATCCACCTTGCGTTTGATTTTAAGAACCCATTTGTTCCTAATTGCTTTACGCCCTGACAGTAGGTCTACCAGATCCCAGACCTGATTAGTCCTCATATACCCCATTTCATCATTCATTGCTTTCATCCATTCATCACTAACAGAAGATGAAAGAGCCTCTTGCACAGTTTTTGGCTCATCATCATCTTGTGAAGCAATCATGAAAGCTTCCCCCTCAATCTCAAAACGATGACGACGAACATTTCCATGGTTGCTTCTACGTGGTTGAGGTTGTTGTCGATCAGCTTCTAGTGGTGTGCTCCCACTAGGTTGTGAGTCGCTCCCATTGTCTCTAGGAGTTTTAGGAATTTCTTCCTTGTCATCTACTAGTCTACTTAGGGCGCCTACCTCTTGATCCATTATTTCATAAAGAGTCAAGTTCTTTTCAACCTCACCTATGTTAAGGAATTCACTTTCAATGAAATCAACATCACGTGATTCCAATTCAGTTATACTTCCATCAGGTTGTTCACCTATCAACACATAGCCTTTGGAATGCTTAAAATACCTTATAAAGATACACTTCTTTCCTCTAGGCCCCAACTTCCCATATCTATGAGAAGTATTGTGAATGCAACCTACTGAACCCCATGGCCGCAAGTTATTTAAGTCAGGTTTCTTGCCGGTCCATAGTTCATAAGGTGTGAAAGATACTGATTTAGAGGGCACTTGGTTAAGTATATAGGCTGCAATCAAAAGTGCATCCCCTCAATACGAAGTCGGTAGGTTAGCTTGCGCCATCATTGACCTAACCATCTCTAGTAGTGTTCGATTTCTCCTTTCCGCCACACCATTTTGTTGCGGTGTATAAGGCATCGTTAACTGCCTTGCAATTCCCTTTTCATCACAGAGCTCCTTAAATTGCTCAGATAGATACTCACGCCCACGATCAGTTCTGAGAGCCTTAATGCTCTTGTCCAATTGATTCTCAACCAATATCATGTATCGTCTAAAGCAATCTAAAGCCTCAGACTTATGAGAAATCAAATAGACATGACCGTAATGTGTAAAGTCATCTATAAATGTGATGAAGTAGAAACCTCCATGCCTTGCCCTCACATTCATTGGACCACATATGTCAGAGTGGATTAGTTGCAATGGAAAAGATGCCCTTATGGCTTTTCCAAATGGTTTTCTTTTTGACTTTCCTACAAGACAATGTTCACATGTGGACAAAGTGACCTTAGCAAGATTGCCCGTAAGGCCTTCTCTAGCTAACCTAGTCATCCTCTCTTGCCCTATATGACCAAGCCTAGCATGCCATATAATTAAATTATCAAAAGCATTATCAGATGAAATCAAAAAAACTGAACTATCATTATTATAATGTTCAATATCCAAAATTAAAAAACCATTTGAAATAAAACCACAGCCATAATAAACTGTTCCCAAATGCAATAAAACATAATTATTCTCAAAAATAAACCGGAAACCAAGTCTTAACAAAGTAACTATGGAAAGTAAATTCCTCCAGATCTCTGGAGCATACAATACGTCATAGAGCAACAGAGTGCGACCACCTCACAATTCTAGCTTGTAGGTACCAATTCCAAGTACCTCCACGCTAGCTCCATTTCCCACCTTGATGTCTCTACAGCCAACAGGAATCCGACGGTACTCCACAAATCCCGCTTTATCTCTCGCTACATGTTATGTTGCTGCTGAGTCTACAATCCACATAGGAGCAGAATTAGCAACAAGGACATGACTAGCTACAAAAACATGGTGAGATGTAGGATTAGGTGTTACCTTTTTTGGCTCAATTCAATCACGAGCAAAATGTCCTTTCTTTCGCAATTATAACAAGTCAACTTAGACTTGTCCTTCTTTACGCGCTTTCCTCTAGTATTGCGCTTGATAAACTTAGCCTTCTTAGGCTGTGGCCCATTAGGTCTCTCTTGTCCAGGAGCGTAATCAGGTTGCTTACATTTAGGCCTAGATGCCTTACGCAAGCTAGTCTTAGCCATATGCATAGAACTAATCGACTTGGCTACTTCAAGGCGCTCAGCTTCAAGTTCCAAGTGACGAGCCACATCATCAAATGTTTTGATGTTCTCATTATGTGTCAAATTTTGACACATCGTCTCCCATGAACTTGGTAGTGAACGAATCACTGCCTGGACTTGTTGTTCGTCAGTAAGATTGTTTCCAACTGATTTGAGCTCTCGAATCATGGAGGACATCGCCTTAAGATGTTGCTTCATCATATGTTCAGAGCACATCTTATATGAATCAAATTTCATTGTTAAGCCACGCAGTCTAGTGGCTGATGTCCCTCCATATCTTAGCTTTAGGGCTTTCCACATGTCTTGTGCAGTTGTATACAGCTCAAATTCACCAATCAAGTCATTGTGCATGCTACTTAGCATAGTAAAGCGCGCGCACAAATCCTTCTTGTGCCAACTTTCATAGGCAGCAAGATCACGTTGGTGTTGCTCAATGCTTCCCTCATCGGGTTTACTCAACGAATGAGTTAGAGTCTCTAGGACTTCTTGCTCATTCAGCACATATTGGATTTTGCGGTGCCAAATATTGTAATTTTCACTTTCCAATTTCTCTCCTTTATTGAGATCAGCAACTATACCTTTGGAAGCCATTTCACTACAAAATTTCACAAATGGGACATTACACACACATTTCAAAAATTTTGACGTTCGATCTAAAAATAAACTTAGATAATCAACACATGTCGCAAGATCCAAAATTGGCTAAGCTTCTTAATCATCTCTTGCGCCACTAGTGTTTATTGCTAAGCTTAATTTTAATCTATTCGTGCAAAATTATGTATGGGAGATAACACAACTCAACCATACTCCCACTATTCCATATTTCAATTCTAAACATATTTACAAAATATATGTATTGAAAAAAAATTTCACCAATATTATCAATTAACTATTAAGCCAAACATGCTTTCAAAATTTAAACTCATGAGAACAATTCATATAGGCATTTCATTATCACTAAGAAATAATTATTTCTTCGTTGCGTTAAATATAATATTTAACGTTGTGTAAATATATATATATATATATATATATATATATATTTAATACCATATTTCACTAAGAAATAATAATGGAATTAAATAATTTGCAAAAATTAAATAAATTCCATATCATTTACACATATACCTTTTACATTTCATGAGAAATAAATATTAGACTTATATAGTACACGTTTGTAACGTTTCAATGAAATAATTGGATGGATTTAATACAGTTTTAATCCAAATAAATTATTGTAAATATATCATTGACCATTATATAGAGTTGGTCATGTACTTACGCAATTACGTCTTTTTAAATAATGGTGAAACAAATGCAACAGGCTCAATATGCATAAAACCAAAAGAGTCTCACAGGATCCTAAATCTACTAATCACAAACAACATTTGTGATTTGTGGGACCCTTTTATTATTTTTTTTTTTTTCTTTTGGTTCTAGCCCTTTTGGCAAGTGAAACATGTGATGTGCAGGAGTGCAGGTTGTCTTCAACCTTCGTCCTTTCAATTTCTTTCTGCCAAAAACACGAGTTTCAGACGTGAAATTCAAAATTTTATATCTTCTTCATTTCAAGTCCATTTTTAACGTACCATATACCGATTTAAAGCTTATAACATATAGATTCATAATATGAAATCATATTTTGCAAATAAAAATCATATAAGAGCAGTTTTTTCTTTAAAGTTTCGGTGTTCTAAGTTTTGTTAAGCTATATCTCATGGCACACTTAGAGATTTGCTACGAAACTTAAGGTAGATATTAATACATGTAATATAAACAACATATATTAATTTCAAGGCACGAAATGCTCAGAATCAAAACTTGCCATTGAAGGCCATGTGAGGTGCTTAGAAATTCATAGCATACCACAGAAGCATAAAACGCATTAAGAACTAATCATATATGCCTATGACATCGAAAACAACCTATAAAAGCTCTGATACCAATGTAAGAAATAGACTTTGCAGCGGAATTTAGATAATCAGTTTTTTCCGGCATACCTCTCTTGGCCTAAACCGACGATCACCCAGGAACTTTGAGGTTGTTCTACGCTGTCCAGAGCCAGCCTCCACGAAAACCAGCTATCCAAACACGTTTTAAATTCCAGTTTGTGTAACCCACGAACCAAAAACGTTTCTCCGACGGTGTTGCACACTACTAGAGTGATGCAAACATAACCCACAACCTAAAAGCCTCACAACACTCTATAAACACTATGAGAAATATAGAATTCGTCCACACTTCAATGGGTACCATTCTTGGTGTTTATATATACACCACTCCATTAATATTGAGTGGGATAGTGGACTTAGTGGGGTAGTGTAACGATCTATTACCATTACTTCATAACTTCTAGATGTTACAATCTGAGGCAAATGGAGGGACATGCTCACATTGGGTGTCTATCCATATTCTTTCAGTTTCTAACACATACCAAGTCCCAGGCAAATACTTTAGATGGTTGGAGAAGATTTTTGACATATATACGTGCCTCATTTCATTTGAAGTGGTGAATAGTTGCTTGATATCTAAAACTACATTGAATTTTTTTTTAGAGGATAAAACTCTTACTCACTCCAACAGTTGCTAATGTAATACTAAATACCTCTCATTGGCTGTAATCAAGTTGGAAGCTCATTAGGGACTCTCAAGTCTAACAAATGTATTTCTAGTTTAAAATTTGATTGAAGTATGTAACAAATTTTTATTATTAGTTTCAAAAGTAGAATACAATGTCCTATGTAATATCTAACTTAAACCGTTTAACCAAAAAAAAAAATCTAACTTAAACCTATATTCTCTTTCTTGCTCACTGAAAAAAAAAAAAAAAATACAGGATGACTTCGATTCAAATTCAACAAGAAGCGTTTTGAAAATTTTCATAGTGTTCTTGAAAATATTTGAGATCTTGGATTAAAGTTATTTGGAGTTAAAAGGCCTGTGTTAGGATTTATATCCAAATGGGTAATTCACGAGCCAAAATTTGTGATTATGAAGGTTGTATACTCGTAGTAATTGTAATTTAGTTATGTTGTGAAATTGGTAAAGGTTCAAACTGTTCAAGTTGCAATTTGAACCATGCGAGTTTAAGAAGAGTGACTTAAGGCCTCGCTTGAAAAATCATACAAGTCATGAGAACTGTGAAAAATTTTTCCTTCTCTCACCAAGTCACAATCTTCTCAGCAAAAGGAGAAATTATGTCCCTTGCATGTTCTAAACTTTACAATCTTTTTTCTTGTGAATGGTCTCATTCTTGACAAGGGGAAAGCATCACAGCCCTCTTTGCAATTGCCTCATCTATTGGACTAAATGACTCTTCTACTTCTACGCCCACTACTAGTATCACTATTTTTCTTCTTAGTATTATAATTAAAATAATTATTTTCTACATTAACGTTGTCACACTTATTGTTCTTGATTTTCCTTGGCTTCCTAGAATAAACATTCACAATCTCATTCATTCTCATGGTTGAGATTGAGATTGGGTTCCTATGTCTATGATTGAGATGCAGAGAAATCGAGACAACTTACGACAGTTGTTCTCCATCTCCACCTAATAAATTATCGGTACAGAACGACGTTGTTTCTTCTGTTCCCGACATAATTGCATGCAAAGATTTTAAGAACAAATCTTGGTTACTTGGTTCTTTCTACTATTTTATCCTTCTAATTCTAATTCTGGTGATTTGTGTGATCCAATTTTTTTTTTTTTAATCCTTCCAGCCCATTAACATTATAGTACTTTCCAGCCCACTTCATCATCCAGTTGAACTTTGAGTTATGGGACGTTCATGTTAGTGTAAGGAGTTTGGACCCCGCTCAATTGGTATTATCCGCTTACAATATGTCAAGGTTTCGTTTAGAAATTGGGGGAATAGAAAATGAAGGAACTAAAAAGTAAGAGAAAAAAAGAGATTTTAATTTTCTTTCATGTTATTTGGTTGAAGGGATGGAAAAATATAGGGATAAAAAAATTATTTTTTTTGGTTGAGAAGAAAAATAAGAGGATAGATAATGTAATTTGTATGTATTTATTCTTATACTCTTATTACATAATATATAAGAAATAAATTTTTTTAGAAAATATATATATGAAATAATTTGACACATTATAAAAGTGACACAACATAATTATTACTTTATTTTAACTTCTTTTTATATTTTTATATATAAAATGTGTGATTAATTAAATTAGTTAAAATAACGTATGAAAAAAAAAAAGAGAAGAAGTAGCAATGTTACTTGCTAGCATGATTTTGAAAATTGGACTAGACCATCCGGTTGAATCGGGTTAATCGAAAACTGCCTACTAATTTGATTTAAAACCAAAAACTGCAAAATCAAATTTTTATGTTGAACCTCATGACATGCGGTCCAACCGGTAGGTCTTTGCACCCATGAGCGGGTCTACCAATCAAATCTAGTTTTTTTCCCCTCAAAACAGTGGCTAAAACAAATCAGATCTACAGTCTATCTTCCTCACAGACTTCGTTCATTTGTTGTTGAAGCTCCTTTTTGGTAGTGACATCTTTTTCTTTTGTCTTTTCAATTTATTTGGTTATATACATTTTTTTTTAATTTTCTTTTTTTTTAATAATAACTAAACTTTAAAATAACTTTCAATTTTTTTATTTAAAAAAAAAAAAATATATATATATATATATATACACTACATCCAAATGCACTACCAACCTTGACATATGTCAGGGACGTTTTTCCAACAAGGGTCGAAAATGCGAAAACAGCCCAAATCTCCCCTTGGGTTCTTTAGAAGTGTTTATTGTAGAGAATCATGCCCAAAATTTCAAAGTATAATGAACAAAAGGCTAATGGAGCTTTGACAAGAGAGAATCAAAATGCTAATAACAAAAGTGCAGAAAAATCATAAAAACATAACAAGTCTAAAACTTCGACCCATAGTCACCGAGAAGAGGAAATTGAAAGAGGTTGTGAGGAAGAGAGGGAAGGTTTCCCTGTACCCATATTTCCACCCCTAAGGTTCAAAATTGTGAGAATGTTTCCTGGCTCAATGGGTTTTTGCTTTCAAGTTTCATCTCTATGGGGAAAAAGTGGTTCAACAGGTTTGAAACTTCAACCCACAGTCACCAAGAAGAGGAAATTGAGAGAGGTTGTGAGGAAGAAAGGGAAGGTTCCCCTGTACCCATATTTCCACCCCCAAGTTTCGGAATTGTGAGATTGTTGACTGGCTGAATGGGCTTTTGCTCTGAAGTTTCAGGTCTGTGGGTAGAATGTGGTTAGCCCCTTTTTTGAGCTGAAGAAAGAGTTTTATATAGAGTTTGGGGTGTTGCTAATGACTGGTTTTTTAGTAGTGGACGTGGCTTTTATCCTCCATGATACTAATTTGATGTTTTGGCTTGGGTTGCTTTTGTTTAGGAAAGAGTTTAGCATGCTTTTTGCATGATTTTGGAAATAAAGTGGCTGACTCCATTAGCTATTGTTTCCTTGTCATTGTAGGCTTTTGATAGCTGCATTTGGTGGCTACAATAGGTTAGCTAATTAGTTTAGGGTTGATTGTGTTTTGGTGTGAAAAATGGAGCTAGGCTGAAAATTAGGGGCACAGTCACCCAGAGCATAAAAGCTCTTTTGAGGTGGAAATTTTGGGTACAAGACGTCCTCCATGAGCCTGAAATGCTACTAGTGTCCCTTGCCCACCTTAGTAGCACACATGGGTTGGGCTTATGCAAAATGTCCAAAAGGAACTGACTCATACCCTCCAAACTATACTCCCTCAATTTCCCCAATAAGTTGCATGGGCTTGGGCCATGCTTAAAAGAATAAAATAAAACATAATATATAAATTGGGCTTATAAAAAAATGTGTCGCGAAAATTACTATCAACAACATATAAACTCCTATTCTCATAATAATAATAATAATAATAATAATAATAACAAATAAAATAAAATAACGACAACAACAACCTTGACATGTAAACTATGGTTAGTTGTTCTAGTTGTCAACTCTTGGATAATGGGTTTTTCAAGTATTTGATGGCTACTTTGAGCTAAAATAAAAGTGGAACTCACGTGTCCTTCGAGGCAAGTCTGATTTGGAACATGTTCTTCATTATGAGGGAATAAATTGATGTGGTCACTTACCCAAAATTATTAAAGAGTGAATGTGAAATTGATTCCTAAAGTGCTCACTTAAACATGGTTTAAATTGGTAAAATTTAGAAGTCTCACCTAGAAAAAGAATTGAATATTTTGTGAGTTTATTCCAAACAATATAAATGTCTTCTCTCAAGAATTTTAATTATTGTGACTTTAAACTGTGAAGAATCTACAGCTTTTGTGATTTAAGATTCTTTGCAACCAAACAAATCTCACTCTTCACCATTGACTATGCCATAGAAAAGTGTAATCCAATCATTTTGGAGGGAGAAAGAAAATAGTGGATGTTTAACATTAAAAAAATTAGTTAATTTGAATTTGAATTTCATGCAATCCTACACATTAATATTTGCTCATAACTTATATGATGATATATGTCTATATTTAGAGTTGTAAATTCACATAAATCAATACCATAAGGGGGTTTGTAAAAACCCTAAGAATTTGTGTTACAAAATAAATAGTTTACACACAAAATGGGTGAGAGCATTAACATCGAATGTGCTAAATGCTAAAAGTTTTAGCATTATGTTGGGCTGTTGACTTACTGAAAAAAAAAAAAAAAAAAGTGTGGTTTTAGTTCTGTTGATTTGTTGGCTAGATGCTCTCTCATATGTTGCTAGAACCTCCAAAAGCTTTTGGCATTCATTCTCTTTTGCCCTGTAAAAAATTAGACAATCATCCGCAAAAAGAAGATGAGTTAGTTTAGGCCCATTTCAACAAATAAAGACCCCCCATATGTCTCCCATGACTTCTGCCTTCCTCAATAACCCATGAAAACCCTTAGTACACAGCAAGAATAAATAAGGGGATAAAAAGTCTCCTAAGCAAAGGCCTCTAGTGGGTACAATATTCCCATATGGTTCCCCATTTATCAACACCGAGTAAGTGGCACTAGAGATGCACTCCATCATGAGTTTTACCCTAGCTTCATCAAAACCCATCTTCTTCATCAATTTTTCCATGTACTGCCATTCAACCTTGTCATATGCCTTGCTCATATCCAGCTTTAAAGCCATATAGCCCATGTTGCCTAAGCTGTGGTTTCTCATGTAGTGTAAAGTTTCGAAAGTCACCATAATATTGTCTGAAATCAAGCGTTCGGACATGAAGGCGCTTTGATGTTCAGAAATAAGATGTGGTCGAATCTTTTTAACCTGTTTGCCAAAACTTTAGAGAAAACTCTGTATAAAACGTTACTGAGACTAATAAGGCAATACTGTGAGACATATTCAGGATTTTTAACCTTTGGAGTCAAGGTGATATAAGAGTGACACAATATTGGTGGGAGAGTACCCGAATTTAAATAAAGTAAAATAGCTTTATTGACATCCATACCTACCAAGGACCAATAACTTTGATAGAAAAGAGGTGGCATACCGGTCTAGGTGACTTTAAAGGCGGCATATAGTTAATTGTCATTAATTATTAATATAGTGACAATAGATAGTTAATGTAGATCAAACTCTTTTACCAATAAATTACTATGAATAACAAACTATTTTCTAAACTATAAGAAATTAAAAATTCTACTTCATCTAAAATTCTATTAGCAAAAGTTTCAAGTATATATTTCAAAATAAATTTAATATTTATATTGATTGTATATCATTATTTTATGTTTTAATAGGTAAAATTTATATATTACACACCGTGCTCATAAAAAGTGACTCAAATGTATGTATTAATTATATGTCATAACATTAATGTGTTTTATAATGTGACTAACTAATTATTAATATAGTTTTGAATCTTTTAGTTTATTTATATATATCTTTTTAAGTAAACCGTGCAATGCACGAGCCTTTAACTAGTTCCAAAATAAAATAGAGACCTAAAAATTTGGACTTAGAGTGTAATTTATGTGTAGTATATAAAAGTAACAAATCAAGAATATTGTTATTAAGAGAATGTTAAGCAAAAAAAATGTTAACAATATCAAGGATATTGTTATTCTCACACAATAGTTGCTGGAGTGATTGGAATCGCGATTCCACTCATACAAAACCATTTGAGCTACAAATAGTTCCACTTGTAAATTTTCAATTCCAATTTTGCATGACGTGGCTTCTTACTTTCTTACAATTTTTTATGTAGACATGTTGGTGTAACTAGATTTATAAAAACAAAATGCAAATGATGTAAAAAGCCAGAGGGTGCATCACCAGCTGTTACACCAATGCAGCTCAGCTTGCCTTATAGTGCAACAGCTAGTGCACCAAGTGATGCAGCACAGCATGCCACCCAGTGTAGTAGCTCGTGCATCAGAGCTGCCCAAACATGCACTGGACCAAGCCAGGTATCAGAAAATCAATTGCCTTCATGGCAAGTTATTATCATAGAGAATGCATTGAGATACACAAAACATTATGGTGAACATTATGGTACTTGTACTCTTATAGTGCCAAATATACATTTAATCCTAAACAAAACATGTTTCTTTTGTTTTCTTTTTTCTTTTTCTTTTTCACAAGCAATTCCAACTACAAGATTAATTAATCAGTATTTCCCAAACCACACACACTAGAGACACACAAGCAGAGAATTCCTAAAATAACCAAAATAAGATTAGATGAGTACCTGCAATTGTTCAGCATAAGATAGGTAATTGAATGGTAGAATGGAATCATCAACCAGGTGAAAGGCTAGAAGACCCCAAATTCCTGCAATTGAAACAACAGAAAACAAATATGGCATCATCTTGAAGAGGCTTAATATTTGTTAAGACAAACTGAAGTGCCAATCCATTTATGGACAAATGCTAATTAAAAAGAGAGCTAACCAGCCACATGCCGATGAAACAACGGATTTCCATTATTTGTTATCCACTCTTAGGAGTCAAAAGCAATGTGATAGACTATAAAATCTGAATATGAATGAAGATTCATTACTTCACCAAACTGTTTAGCATCAAAATTCAATTTGCTAATATTATATTTAACTGAGGTTCAGATTATTACAACAAGTAATGTCAACTTTATAACTCATTAGGGATAAGCAATTTCAAGAAATAATAAAATTCATTTTCTCCAGATAGTAATGCTATTGTTTAAATAGCCTACAGAAGTTGATAAATGCAATTCTGATTCCCACAGAGAACACAGACACAACCTCTTAAATGGCTTCGGTATATATAGGAGCAAGAATCTGATTTAACATTTCATAAACTCTAAGCCATTCATTCTTTTTAAAAACTCCCAAACATAGTATAAGAGTCAAAGAGGAAAAAAATAAGAAATATGGAACTCATAGTTTTGCACACAGACATACACAAGAGTGTACCTGCACCTACAACTAGATGTATATAGTGTTTGAAAGCTCGAAAATGTGTTGAAAACACACGAGCGGTTTAGACCCCCAAATTCAAATTACGGCTTGGTTGATTTTACACTAACTTACTAACAAGTGCGGAATAGTGTAAACACAAGCGTATAAACCAAACAACTACTCTAATCCATAATTTAAAGCAACTCAGCAGTAAAAATGAAATGAACAAGAGTAGGGAAGAAGGATGCAAACACAAATAACACCGAGACGTGTTATCGAAGAGGAAACCGAAGAACTCGGCGAAAAACCTCTCCGCCGCCCTCCAAGCGGAAATCGATCCACTAGACAATCAGTTGGGATACATGGATTAGCAAAAGACCCTCCAAGCCTAGTCTACCCGATGTACCTAAGCCCTCCAAGCTCCTACTCCAACAAGGCTTCTCGGAACCGTGTCTTGTCCTAGTTATCCGGATCCCGCAACAAGCTCCATGTTGCATCTGCCATTAAAGGCTTCTTCCAATGCTTCCCAGCAGCACCAAAACGTCACTCAGCACTCTCTAAGGTGTGGCAAGTGTTTGGGCTATCAACCTCTCAAAGATATGGACAATGGAGAGGGAATGGTTGAGGAGATACCACAAGCAAATTGTTTAGAGAAGGTGGGGAAGACAATCTCTAATTACCAATGTGTTTGGCTAGGGTTTTTCTCTCTGAAGCATCTCTCAACAATTGTGGGTAATGATGGTATATGTAGGAGGGGTGCAAAAGGTGTGACTCAAAAAGTACAGGCTGGCAGAACAGCAAGTCTCGCGGGTGTCTCGCGGGAAGGCCTTACCCGCGAGATACTCGCGAGACACAGTTGTCTCCACCTAGCATGACTCTTCGCATTCCATCATGTGCCTGGCACATGTTTCACTTCGCGGGAAGCTTGGTCGCGACATACCCGCGAGGTACCCGCGAGAATCCTTCACTTCTTCAAATGCTTGAGTCTTCAACACTCTTTCTCTCACACACCCCTTACATCAAGTCCCACAACAAATACAGGGTTTTAAACGATTGAACATAATTACAATCAAATTTGGCACGGAATAAAAGCCAACAAAACATAGTTGTAAATTACAACTTTACAGTGTTTTACAAACAGAGTTTTTGAGCACACAAACAATAAACAAAACAGTTTGTTATGGATGCCCACAAAAAATGGAAAATCTCTATCAAACAATAAGCTATATAAAAGCAGCAACTGGTAATTTAAGGAAGACAATGCTTGAATCATAATTTAAGTAAGACAATGCTTACTTTTAACAATGTCATTCCTATGTACCTGCCGAGGGAAACAAGCCTAATTTACAAATTAAGATAAAGCAAGAAGTAAAACACATTACTATTGCTGACTGACTGACTATTACCAATTCAATCAATCAAAACGTGGCCTAAAGATCAAAACTTTGTAAAAAGAAATCAAATGAACCCATTAACAAGAACTGAAATTCCAGCGAATGAATAGAGAGGACTAAACTTGCACTCTATCAAATCAAATGAAGTAAATTCCAACAAATGAAAAGAAACCCATTAACAAGAATTGAAATTCGAACAAGACAGGATAGAAAATAGTGAAAAAAAATTTGAGAACACTCACCTTAGGGAAATGGGATTCGTTTGTGTTTTGCTTCTGGTTTTTGAGCTTAGACTAATTCAGCTTCAAGTTTCAAGGAGTATTGTCATGGGTGGGAGAGGAGTGAAATTGGGGAAGAGGATGAAATGGGTTTATGAAAGGACTGGGTTGTCTTCGCCAGTGTCGGACTGGGTGACGTTCCTCATGGATTTCTCTTCTGAGCTCTTCGCCAGCGTTAGACCTCATCGATTTCTCTGGTGGGCGTGGAACTCTCTTCTCGAAGACACATGCATTAGTTAGAGTGGGTGAGGAGTGAATAGCAGGAAAAAAAGGTGTTTTCAGCTGAGCTACAGTAAAATGCAACCCTTTTATACTTTCAGTTGCACTACAGTACTCGCGTTTTGCTACAGTATTTTTCCGTTTTCAGTTTTCAGTTTCAGCAAAATCAGCGGTATCCAAACGGACCCTTCTTCTTTTTTTCTGTTTTTATAATACGAGTCTATTCTTTGTCTTTTTAAATATAACTGTTCAGTAATCAATGCAATGCACAGTAAATATCGATTCTACCATTTAAATAAAATATGATAGGTAAATATTCTAATAAAGGCTCTATATATAGAATAAAATATAAAAAAATATATTTGAACAACGACGTATAAAATTGTTAAGTATAAAATTATAAGGTTCCTACTATTGAATAATAAAAAAAAAAATTAAAGTTCCTTTTAATGAGTGTCTTACATGCAAAGGTTAATGGGCTATAATGCCAATCTTCATAAAAGAAAATACAATTGTCAATAATTAATTAACTTGCCAGCACAAATTCATTGCGGTTGTGAGTGCTTTTATAGATATTTCTATACAATATCATTTTATGCACAAAATGATACTTCTTTTTTATTAAAACTGAAAAGGACAGCAAAATTATACAAATTTTTTTTATATCTTTTTCACAAGTAATAATGGGAGTGTTTGTGTGTGTGTATATATATAATGGGAGTATTTATTTTTATCAATCGAATTTACAATTCAGCCAATGTGATTTGGTGTTATCAAAATATAATTCACATACTTTTAATTATTACATTTGAGTTCATCAAAATTTTAGATTAAAATGAAATTGTTAATTTTTTTTATCATATATGACAAATTAGTCTCACAAATATTTAATAGCTACACTTTTTAGCAATTTAAGTTTGGATTAAATTGTGATAGAACTAAAACACGTGTAGGTAATTTGTAATTTAATAGCATTCATAATATTAATGTGTGAATATAGACGTAGATACTTAATAGACTCCCAAAACCATTAAGTCAAGTGTTTAGGTCCGCCCAAATCCATGAAAATATTTTACAAAACTAGAGACACAAAAGTTTCGCAATAATTATTACATGAGTTGCTACTATTGGTGCTAATAAAATTGGTTTCACAAGTAGAATTACTTGAAAATCATATTATTCCAATCAAATTTGCTACATCAGCAAATTATGAAAAAAAAATAACGATTTTTTTTTTTTTTGGTTGCAATAAGGCTAAAGGCACGGTAAATTTTACAACAATTTAATTAATTACTATTTGCCACATCAATATATTGTACAATTGTTGGGTATGTAACATTTTTGTAATTTTTTGTGTTTCTAATGTTTCTTAATATATATATATATATATAAATAATATAGTCAACACCCTTGAAGTTTTGGTTAAATTAGCCAAGTTTAAGACATTTCAAAATTAACTAATTTGAACCCTAATCACAATGAAAAAAGCAACAAAAAAAATGAGTAACATATTAGATACTAAGTTGGTCAATTTTAAAAATGTCATAAACCTGACTGACATTAATCCAAACATCATTAACTATATTTTAGCTCCCAAAATATATATATATATATATATATATATATATATAATAAAAATCACCCTATATTTATCACTATCGATATTTTTTTTTAAAAGACAAATTAAATTTAAAACATTTCAAAACTGGCTAATTTGAACTCTAATCACCGTAACAAAAGAAAAAAAAATGAGTAATGGATGTTTGGATGCTAATGTTAGCCAAGTTTAAGATATTTCAACATTGACTAATTTAAACCCTAATCACCATGACAAAAAGCAAAAAAAGAAATGAGTAACAAATTAGAGATTAATAATTTAGTCAATTTTGAAAAGTTTTAAACTTTGCTGGCATTAATTCATACCCCGTTAACTATATTTTAACTCCCAAAAAATAAGAATAAAAATAAAAATACAATAAAAATAAAAAATCTCCCTAGACTTATCCAATATATTAAATAAAAAAAAAAAGACAATACTATTATTGGACTATTCGTGCCCAACAAGCACCAAATATAACACTAGTGAAACCACACTATTGTTGGAACAGGATTCTTATTGGTGCCCACAGCATAACACCAAACCCACACACTTACTCTCAAAAACCCTTTCCTTTCCTTTCCTTTCCTTCCCTTCCTTCTTCTATTCAAAGCACAAAGCACAATTTGCTTTTCCTTCCTCTCCAATCCTCTCATCTCTCTCTTCATTCTCTTCTCTCTTATGGTTCTTTGAAATCCCTCGATTTCTTTGTGGACAAAGAGCAGCAGCAATGGCGGTGCAGAGGTTAGAGAGAGGCGATTTATGGAAGAGCAAGGCAATGGCTTTGCAGATCCGCCTCAGGGACCGTTTCAGAGTCGCCGTCGACCGTCGCCGCCGCCTCCGGGAACTGCTTTTCGCCGGCGACGGAGACGGAGATGACGGTTGCTTCTCTTCCACCGTCGACCGGTGGCTCCGAAGGTTCAGAGATTTCCGCAGGGAGTCCCTGCCTTCTTCTTCTACTTTCTATCGCAAAAGAGGTATTTTTTCTGATTCTGGAAATTTGGAAAAGAATATGTGTGATGGGTAATGGTGAACGACATTGATTAGTGTAGCTCAAAGCTTTGAGATTAAGGCATTTTTGTTATGGTTTGGTGTAGATTTTTGTGAGGATTCGATGCTCGTTTGAGCGACTTGTTGGCGGCTCTATGTAAGTTAGGTAGATGGATAGGTAGATTAGTTATGGATATTGACAATTCATGGCTGAGAGCTTTGTAGCTCAGTGGTGGCATTGCTTGGTCTTCTTTATGAAGTTTGAATCTAACATTTGAATTCTCAAATTTTACTTATTTATCAATATGATTCGGGTCTTGGCGTAGTTTTTGTAAGGAGTCGATTCTCGTTTGACTGAATTATTGGTAGCTCTATATACCCATATGGATAGATAGATAGATTAGTCATAGATATTGACAGTTAATGGCCAAGAGCGTTGTAGCTCAGTGGTGGCATTGCTTGGTCCTCTTTATGAAGTTTGAATCTAACATTTGAATTCTTAAATTTTACTTATTTATCAGTGTGATTCGGGTTTTGGCGTAGTTTTTGTAAAGAGTCGATTCTTGTTTGACTGAATTATAGGCAGCTCTATATACCCATATGGATAGATAGATAGATTAGTCATAGATATTGGCAATTCATGGCTGAGAGTGATGTAGCTCAGTGGTGGCATTGCTTGGTCTTCTTTATGACGTTCGAATCTCCCCTTCCCAGTTGTTGTGACAATTGAATTATCAAATTTTACTTATTTATTAATAATGACTCGGGTTTTGGTGTAGTTTTTGTAAGGAGTCGATTCTCGTTTGACTGACTTGTTGGCAGCTCTATATACCTATATGGATAGATGGATAAATAGATTAGTCGTAGATATTGAAAATTCATGGACGAGAGCGTTGTAGCTCAGTGGTGGCATTGCTTGGTCTTCTTTATGAATTTGGAACCTTTCCTTCCCAGTTGTTGTAACAATTTAATAATCATATATCTTGACAATTCACCTTTTAATGATAAGGCAGTAAAGGTCACAAATTGATTTCTCTATTTAATAAATATTGTGTTAATTTGTTTAGTTGACTAATTAGTAATCAATCATCAATTTACTTAAAAGAAAAGAAATACTGTTTAATATAAAGGTGTCTGAATTCTGAATTATGAAATCCAATTTGCCACAGTGAGTAAAGACTTCAATGCTGAAGAAGAGTCTGTTGTTCTTCGCATGGTTCAAGCTGTGGCTCTGCCTGTTTTGGGAAACGTTTGTCATGTTTTTATGAACGGCTTAAATCATGTTCAGGTCAGTGAATTTGCATGGCATTTGATTTTTTGTTATACCTCTCTACCCAGTTATTCAATTCTTCGGTTGGAATGTTGATGCGTGCTATATTTGATTTGGGTTATTGTGTGGTGTTTGTCGCAGGTTTATGGTTTGGAAAAATTGCATGATGCAGTGCTGCATAGACCCAAGGACAAGCCTCTTGTTTCGGTATGAACAATTCAAATGATATGGATTTAATTTAGAACGTGTTTTTACACAATTTAGCTTGGCCTAATTTTGCAACTTTGTATAATGCTAATTTCAATTTCCATCTTGATTTAATCATTGAATAATAGTGTATGGTTTGAAAGGGAGTTTTATGTTTTTCAGGTCAGCAATCATGTTGCTTCGCTGGATGACCCGCTTGTTATTGCTTCACTGCTTCCACCACGTGTTCTTCTGGATGCGCAGAACTTGAGATGGACACTTTGTGCATCTGACCGATGTTTTAGCAATCCTGTTTTTTCTACATTCTTTCGATCTGTCAAAGTCTTGCCACTCGCCCGTGGTGAGGGTCTTTATCAGAAGGTATTCCTCTAAGCATGTCTTCAGTTATTCAAGATATTGCACTTTTGTTTGATGCTGTTAGAAATACTTGGTGGGTGACTTGTATAGATTTATTTGTGGCAAGGGGTATTGTCAAGAGGGTTCTGTTTACAATATTTTATCTTGTTTCTTTCCTACTCTTGCATTGATATGATAGACAACAAAGTTATAAATTCTTCTTTTTTGGGATAAGTAATGTTTTTTTTTTTTTTTTTTTTATTATTATTTTTTTTTATAATGGAAAAATGAGAGTCAACCAAGTATATAGGATGTATGCAACTGGGGACAATACAATGAAGCACGCAAATTACAATGACTTATCAAATCACAAATCGAACATTGATAATAACTTTCCACAACAGACATCCAATTTCTTTCTTCTTTTATTTTATTTTTTACAACATAGGAACCTTTCTAAAGAAGCGCTCTTTGGAACTCACCTTTGGGCAATAAATCCTATAGACTGACCCCACCCTCCAAAAACCAGTTGTTGGGTAATTCAATGGCATTCACAACAGACATCCTATCTAACATGGTTACAAGTTACAACAGACATCCTATCTAACATGGTTTTAAAGATAAATAATTTTAGATCCGGCAAATACCATTCAGAATCCTTAAAGCATTGGTCATTTCTCTCCCTCCAAAGACACCACATTAAATAATGGGGGAGCAGCCATCCAAATAACATCATTTTGGTAACGAGCAAACATTTCTTGCCAACAAACTGTAAGTCAACAACCATCTTCAGCATTACCTGATAAACTCCAAACAATGCAAATGCCATAGACCACAACTTCGTAGCAAGGTTATAACTTATAGGATACTGGCCACTGTCTTAGATGAGAGTTCATCTCTTCCCATCTTTGCGTGTGCACATGCACATTTACATTTTTTTTCTCAGTTTTTGAATATGGTGTTTGACAGTTTTGAGAGCTTGGCTGCTTTTTCACACAGCTTGGAACCTTTACACCTTATATGCCCCAGATGTTGACTTGTTTCTGTGGAATTATTTTTAAAATAATTTCTGCTTGAAAGATTGAAGAAGGATGTGATTTGCAGGAGAGAGAGTATCCACCAGTCTCATGAGATATATCAATGACTATATCTGTTATGTTAATTTGACATTTCAATACTCACTCAAATATTTTTTTTCCCCTCATAATGTTAAGCTATGTGATAACTATCCTCGTGTTCTCATCTTGCTTCATAACTGCTTCAGGGCATGGATATGGCTATTGCAAAATTAAATCGCGGTGGGTGGGTTCATATCTTCCCCGAAGGTGGTCGTTCTCGAGATGGTGGAAAAACCATGGGGCCTTCCAAGAGAGGTGTTGGAAGGTAAGGGTCTGTTGGAGAATTTTTTCTTTACTTAATTTTTTGAGAGAGGGAGACACAGAGAGATGTCTTTTGTTTTGTTAAGTTTTGGCACTTGGATAGCAGCTGCTGCCAGTTGCAAAGTTTTATTTGCTATTTCCTCTTCTTTGAAGCATGAATATTTACTATTGTGCACTTGTACCCAAACAGGTTGGTCCTGGATGCGGACAATATTCCCGTGGTTCTTCCATTTGTACATACTGGTATGCAGGAGATCATGCCAATAGGAGCTAGCATCCCAAGGGTTAGAAAGACGGTAAGTCATCTTACTGGTAATGTTTTGTTAGTGGAAGATTCTAAGCAACAGGCACACCAATTGTTATCAATACATAGTAGTTTGAGACCATCATTGCCAAGCTTGAATTTGGACTTCACTATTTCCCCCATTTTCTAGTGTCATTATGTCGGTAATCTTAATGGCTAAAATAATAATGAAATTGCAGCCACTGTTATTGCTAACTTATTATTTCATATGCCTCAAATATGTAGGTAACAGTTCTGATTGGAGATCCTATCCATTTTGATGATTTACTCAACGTGGAAAAAGAAGCACATGTATCAAGAGGAAAATTATACGATGCTGTAGCTTCAAGAATTGGTCATCGATTGCATGAGATGAAAGCTCAACTTGATGAATTAGCACTTGAACAAGCTATGCAATTACAAAAACAACCAGTACAAATTACAGATCGAACAGCTGAGATTTTGCAGCAAGTTGACTGGGATTCATTTGGGATGGGAGGCTATTTATCTTCTGAAGATGATTCTTTGTTGAGGCAAGAATCACACAACCTATCAAGGATAGATGATGCTACTTGTCATCAAGGACTTGCTTCTTCCCTGAGACAAGAGACAAAGATGCAACCAAAGCTAAATGTTACCTATCCTCAAGAGCCTGCTTTGAGCGATCGGTATTTCAAAGTTGGTTTATCCTATGGGAATGGACTTGTGTCAAGGATGCGAGGTTATATGGACCCAACTGAGCTAATGGGTTTTGCAGCCAGCGGCTTATTGGCGAATCTTAGACCAAAGGAATTTTCTGCAAATTATAGTGAAGTTGGCCCCTTAAAGGCATGGAAACAATTTTTGGAAGATAATGTGTTCCGTCAGTGGAATCATTGCTAACACTATTGAGTGTAGGAACTGTTGTAAAAATTTATTGTTAGTGATAATTTAAGTTTTAGTTGGGCAGAGGGAAATTTAAAAATGTTACACTTCATTTTTTGTTTTTACCTTACAATAAGTGGAGGGAGGATATTTGAACCTAATTTTTCCAATAGAGATTCTTCGCGTAAAATAATTTCCGAAAAATAGCCTATTTTTCGGAAATGCTATTTTCGGGAAAAGAAAATATTTTCAGGTGTTTGGTTGTATTATAAAAATTGTTGTGGAAAATATTTTCATGTGTTTGGTTTTATTCTGAAAATGCTATTTTCTTACAATTTTTTCACATTTTCTCATTTATTTTCTCAGCATCCAAACAAATTTTATTACAAAAAATTTCAACATTACAGCCAATTCAACAACAAATTCCGGCAATCAAAATCCACAACCACCAAAACATCACCACCACACCACCACAACAACGACAACAATCAAACTTTAAAAAAATAAAACTAAGAGATCGAGGAAGAGAGAGCGATGGGTCTGGGTCTGGGTCGACGACGAGATTTGGGTCGTCGAAGGTCTGGGTCGAAGGCGATGGGTCGAAGGTCAAAGGTCAAAGGCGATGGGTCGAAGGTCTGGGTTTGGGTCAAAGGCTCTGGACTTTGGGTTCGTGGGTCGCCAGCTCTGGTTCGAAGATCGGTGGGTCGTGGGTCGACGGCTCTGGGCTCTGGGTTCGTGGGTCGACGGCTCGTGGCGGTGGGTCACCGGCTCTCTTCTTCCTCTCTCTCTCTCTCTCTCTCTCTCTCTCTCTGTTTTCCAGAAAATGGGATTTGAAGGTAAAATAAAAACGGAAATCAATTTACACACGGTCAACGGAAATGCATTTCCAAAAAATTTATTTTCCATGCGCAACCAAACACCCGAAAATACGAAAAACCATTTCCTGAAACTATTTTCACCCAAAACAAACGGACCCTTAGAGAGAAATTTATGCATTGTAATTCGTGAATTGACTTGTTCATTCTTTTTTTAAATGCAAGTATGCAACATCTTGCATAAACAATTTATATCTTTAAATCTCAGGGTTGACCTTTGATTTTTTTTTTTTTTTTTTAATTCGATAGTACAATGGAAAATGATGGATTTGAATATTAGATGTTTTTACTGGAAATATTAGGAGTTTTTAATCAATTAAGTTATGAGACTCTTGACAGTTGACCTTGAAATTAAACTTGGCAAAAACGGGTGATAATTAATTACTACATGATGGGTTAACATTAGAGACATAAAAAGTAAAATTTATTGAAGTGATGAGTGTAACATCATTTTAATGTGAACATAACACCAAGGCACTAAACCAAATTTCAAGAGTTTTCTAATTTAGTAACTGTGGGGCCCCAAATATTAACCACTCTGTCCCACTCTATACCTGGCCCAAGGCCCACGCCGAGGATAATACGAAGACCGAGGATAAAAGGAAAGAGCCTAAGTCATCCAAGGGCCTCGCCGAGGATGCCCACCTCCTCGGCGAACCGACGTTAATGAAGGGAAAATATCTTCCACCCATTAAATGCACTCTACCAACATTCTGGCTGCTTTGATGGTGAAGTGACCAGCGAACCCAGGTGCCTTGGTCACTCCAACTAATAGAAGGCCTGCAAAGGCGGCTGAGAACTGACATAAAGCCTGCAAAAGCAGATGATGGGACAAACCCTTATTCACAGTGTCCGGATAACCGACAGATAGACGGCTGAGATTAACTAAAACAATACTATATAACCAAGAGGATTCCCAACATAAAAAATGGGGGGGGGGGGGGAGATATGAATCAGTCCTAAGAAAAAGGACATGAAAGATATCAACTCTAAGAAAAATAGATCCTCGGACTAAGCCGAGGATGAATATGCTTCACAAACACTCAACCAAAATTATCAGGATCCTCACAAATACTTATCCGAAGTCATTATAAAGATCCTTACCAACACCTAACCAGAATCATGGTCCTTATCCTCATAGAAAACACTCAGTAAAATCATTTTGTTATTACACATGTTGATTTCACATCATCCGTTGTTTGTATTGCTAACGCCTAGCCCTTACACCCACACCTCTACAAGTTTTATTGTCATGGGTCTATTACAAATTGAGTCCCTACAGTAACATAACAATTTTCATATATATATATATATATAGAAGAGTCATTGGCTAATGAATCTCACATCTACATTTAGGGTGGTAAATGAATCAAGTTGTTTATGAACCACTTAGGATCAAATTGAGAAAAATTTTGTTTATGTTCGTTTTAGCAAATAAATAGATCAAGCTTAACTTTAGGTTCAACTATTAAACAAACATAATTCAAACATAGTAATGTTCTCATGAATGTTTTCATGTGTATGAAACTCAATTGAAATACATATGATATTATTTGTTTATAAATATACATGTACAAAAATATACTAAAATAAAATTGATATTGAATTATGTAAGTTTTTAAATAAATTTTAAAAATATCAATCACTAAATGAAAATTATTCATAATATAAATAATCCATTTTGGAATAAAATTTATTCATAATTTTTAACAATAATGTATCCTTTTTATTATAGAAATTTATAAATGAAAATTATTCTATATAATTAACTCAAGTTGTTTGTGCATAAACTCAAACTTGTTTGATATAAAAAAAAAAAAAAAAAAGAAAAAAAAAAAGAAAAGAATAAAGAATAAACTGGAGCATATAATCTAACTTGATAATGAGCTCAAGCTTGCATTGTGTTTGAGATAAAATTAAGTTTTAATTAACATCTTGATCCTTATATTTACCTTGTATGTTAACATGGTATTAACATTTTTCTTAACAATCCAACATTCAATACCACAAAGTATAGCTAGTTGTATAGTAATATTTTACACACACATACAAACTTAATAGATAAGGGTAATGGGATGAGGTCTTCACCCTCCACTTTGCATGATAGGGCAAACTTCCTTACCCCGTCCCGCCTTGCCCCCACAAAGCTTTATCGTGTCAATTCGTCCCGCACCATACTTGTAACAAAATTTTTTTTTGGATAAAACTCGTTTGATCAATATAAATATACTTGAAATTATAAATAAATTTATAACAACAAATAAAACTAATTTTTAAACAGGACTTAATATTATTATTTAAAGTGTTTGATAAATTAATATCACAACATTACTCTCAACGTGCTTCTCCACTTTGTCATTTTGCTCTTATTTTATCATTCAATACAAACTTTCCATATTTATGAATTATCAATCAAAGATATCGAAAGCTCTCACTCTTTGGCATCTCTTAGCCATTGAGTTTTATTGCCCCTTTGTCTTTGTTTACACTTTTACTCAACTTACATTTCATGTACTCTATTTTAGTCCTACTTAAAAACGAAAGTCTAAATTTGTATGTATACATATATAAAACTATACAAAAAGATTGTTTGGGATCAGCTTATTTTGCTGAAATTAAAAATTTTTTTCTGAAAGTACTGTAAATGAATGTAAAAGTTAGCTGAAATAGTACAATGGGACCAACGAATAGTACTAAAAAGTGCAATAGAGTCCATAAATAATAGCAAAAATAAGATAAATGATAAAATAAGCTGGCTTTTTTAATTTAAAGCCTAACGCATACTAATATAAACTTGAGAATGAATTATGTAAGTTTGTAAATAAGTTTACAAGACATCAAGTTACTAACTATCATTTAAATTTTTTTTTTATAGTAAAAAAATATTAACAATATACAAGATTGGTGTATCTATTTTTTATAAGTTTAAAAACAGAAATCATTATATTTAATTAACCCAAGTATCTCTTTCTCTTACGGACAAAATCAAACACATTTGATAAGAAAATTAATAAAGCGTACACATATTAGTGTGCATTTGACAACCGATTATAAGCTAATTTCTTACTTAAATTATCTATTATTTATGAGTCTCACACTATTTTGTCTCCGCCCTAGTTTGATAATGATCTCGAGCTTGATTCATATTTGAAAAAAAATTAAAAATAAACCATCATCAAAATCAAATACAGTAAAATAATGGAAAGCAATTTCGGCCCACACAATCACACTCAACACAAAACGATACAACACCTTTTTATTTTTAACACTTTACAGATCTCACACCACGTGGGTTTGATTGCTTACCTCTGTGGGACCCAAACAATCTCGTCCGTCCATTTCTCTCATCACACAGACCCCACCAAACCAAACTAACGGTCCCGATCAAATCCTGATCCTCTTTCTCCCCTCTGCAACAAACACACACAAACAAAACACACAAACCGCAAATTCAATTCCTTTTCAAAATCTCCCACACTCCCAAAACACAGAGAGAGAGAGAGAGAGAGAGAGAGAGAGAGAGAGAGAGAAATGGCGGACATTGAAGAAACAGAGCTGAGCGACAAGCAGAAGAACGAGATTGCCAAATGGTTCCTTCTCAACTCTCCTGTCGGTGAAATCCAATACGTTGCCAAAGGTCTTTTTTCACTCTCTCTGTGAATTTTTTGATTTTTTGATTTTTGATTTTTTGGAATTTGGATTCGCATTGGCTTTTTTCTTCTACGATTTTTCAGATTTGCATTTTGTTCTCTGTGTGGTGCTGATTAGTTGATTGTTTGTACATTTTGGAATTTTCTTTTTGTTTTGTTTGGTTTTTTGGTAGATGTGAAAGCGATACTAAACGACGATGCATTGTACAACGAGGCTGCTTCGGAGGCGTTTCCGTTGTACAACAAATCACACATGATTTGCCTCGGAATGCCCGGCCGAGCCGGCGATGTAAGTCTCTGAATTTTAATGAATTGCTCAAAAGTCTTGTGTCTTTTGCCTGTGTGTGTTGTTTAATTTTAATTTTAGGGTTTCATTTTGGTCATTTGCATTCATAGTTTACTTTAAAGAGTGAATGTGATATCAATTTGAAGAATTGTGCGTGTTGGGCTTGATGGGCATTATTATTTAGTTGTTTGAGGTAATATAAATTTTGAGTAATGCTGCATACCCCATAAATTTCACAATAGTTGAGTTGACAAACTTTTATTGGTTCTTATCTAGACCCACCACTAACATCACTCTTGTATCTACCATTAACAACTTGCCACCTCTGAGGTTGTAAAATTTTTTACTTCTCTATAGTTTTTGATGAATTTTAGAGCAATGTCCAGTCCAGGCACAATATATTTCGCCTTTTTTTTTTCACCAAGTAATGATTTGTGGGAAGCTGGGAATATGGGCTCATTGCTAACATCATTTTTTTGATTCACCAATTAGAACTTGCCATGTTAGCAAGTTGTGTAAAAGTGGGTGAAATAGTTGTTCATGGATTTATATTTTCGTAATTTAAGTGTTATGACAAGTGGGGAGATGGAATTTGAACTTTGGTTCTCCTTGTAAAGGAGACCAAAAAATGCTACTATAAATTTTTGTTACAAAAGAGCTACAAAATTGATGTTTTTTCTAAGTTTTTTGAGTCATGTGGACCATATGGGCTGCACCATGTGAATTCATTTGGAGCGTGCAACTTTTAGGTACCGCAAGTTAAAGTTTGTGTCTTAATGATAGTAAAGTTTGTAGTGCCTTTTGAATGGGATCCTCCCCATTTTACTTGAAATTGAGCCATGAAATGGATCCATTCCAAACAGAGAGGATCTTAATAAAACCCTTAGCATCCCTGTTGTTAAATTAGGATATAGGTTTTGGCATCACTATTTAAAATAAAAAAGAAAGAGCGTTTAACGAGTGACAATGATTTTAAATAGTCAAAATTTCATATATGCCGTACCTAAAAAAAAAATCATATATTCCACTTGATTTTATTGAACTATGCTTTCCTCTTCTTTTCTAAATTAGGTTCTGAATTTCAAACCAAATTCCAAATTGGTGTGGTTAGTTAGTTTTTTAGGCCATGTGGATCATATGGACCCCACCACGTGAATTTATCATCTAAAGCGTGCAATTGGTGGGTACTTCACATTGAACTTGGCACTACTCTATAATTGACCTCTCCAGTTTGTAATTAAATGATAGCAAAATTTGTAGCACTCTAGCATCTTGAACTAGCATTTAGTGTTTTTCATTGCTATTAAAAAAAGAGAGCTTATAATGAATGACATTGTGATTAAATTGTGGAAAATTCATATATGATATATGCCAATTGAATATATTGAACCCATACTTTTAATTGTTTATCTTTTTTGGTCTATCAAATCATGCTCTGAAAATTCTTGTTTTTAAATTAGGTTCTGAATTTCAAACCCAATAATAATATATTTAATCCACTTCTGTCATGCAGGTACTGGTTACATCATTCGGTGAACTCAATGAGAAGGAGTATCTTGAGCCTAGGACTGCCCAAGTTGCTAAAATTGACCACATTAAACAAGTAATTAATGTCTTGTTTTCCTTGCATTATTTTCTCGAGTGAGTATGATATTAACCAAAATGCTAAGGAACATTCAGGTGTATTGCCTTACTTGAGCCAAAGCTTAAATCTCAAAGCATAGCTCAGTCTCACTTATCACATACTACAAAACATTGTTATGTGAAAGATGAGATTGTAATCAATAAGGGAAATTGTGATGCCGCGAATTAGTTGTACTTAATATCAATGGATTTCATAGTTCTAATCATAAATATTTTAAACAAATTACTATGGAGGCAAACATTTCAGTGTAGTTGTTAGATATATTTTTCTAGGAATTGCATTATGGAATTGGTAATTATGGTCAAATGTCTAATTCTTTGTGATTTCAGGTGAAGGACTTAATTAATTGTGCCATGTACTCACGTTTGTAATTAGATTGCATGGATTTTGTTGGAGCATGTTATATGCATGCTATTCTCTCTGTCTCTCTGGATTTGGTCAAGTGTTGTTCTCTAACTTGTGTCAGCTTTTTTTGGGTAGAATTTGTGTCACCCATTATATTAAAATAACATGGTAAACTGGTTCAGGTTTGTACAGGGGCAAGACCGGCTCTGGATGAGGAACTTCCATCTGCATATATAGAGGAATTTCGGTATGCCTTTGTAATCTCATGGATTGAAATGTTTTTGCATAATATTTATCAGATTGCTTTTCAACTGAAGTATCTGGCTATTAAATTATAAAAGATTTGAACAACATTAGCGGCTTAGTGGCTTTGATACATTCTTGTTGGACATTTATAATATATTTATATCACCAATAAGTTATTTTTTCTTGAGTACTTTTAGCCTTCACAAGTTCAAAATAGCTCCTCTTGATTGTTACCCCCAAGTAACTACTTAATTTGTCAATTTTTTTAACTTACAGATATTCTTGCTGCACTCAAATAGACAAAACTATTACTATGAAGGTTTTTCATGGTCCAGGAATTGTGATGTATCAAACACATATTTGCTGTGCATCATGATATTGACCATGTGGGTTTTTGCTATTGTGGAGCCAGAGTTATGCTATTAATTTGTAACATCTCTTTAGATTCACTGTGGTGCATGCTCATTTATATTATTACTCGAGGAAGAGAAATATAACCAAAGGTTACGGCAGCATAGCACACTGCCCACTTCCTTCCAAATACACACGGAGACATATGACGAGACTGTTGCTAATAATGTCATTTTTTTTCCTTGACAGATGTGCTGTGGACATGGAAATACTTAAGTATGTTGGTGAAGCTTATCCAAAAGGTATCTGCTCAGTTTACTGTACAAATGGAAAAGATGTAGAGGGGCCAGGTTCTGATTTTGAGCTTGCTGTGGTGATTTCTGCTACTAGACTTAGTCCACAGAATTTTTGGTGAGTGAAATTTGTCAAATGACAATGCAGTATTTCTTTTTAATGCCCTTTATTTGGCATCATGGTTCAGATAGGCCATAACTACATTGTACCAATCATGGTTGTCTGTGTCTCTTTGTACCATGCCTTGTCCTCATCTGTTAGAATCTAGAGACTTGTAGATAAGGATTTTTCAGTTTTTAATGTTTTATGGCACATTTTTTAGTAATGGAAGTTGGCGCTCAGTGTGGAACATTGAGTTCAGGGATGAAGAACAATTACTAGAACTAAAGGGCAAACTGCAGGTATTTCTCATCAGCTGTCTCTTTCTGTTTCTATGAAATTCAGACTGCATTCATTTTTATTGAGCTCATTTAAACCTACAATAAAATTAAATTTTCCATGTACTCTTCTTCTGCACTAGGTGGGTGCCCATTATTTTGAAGAGGGAAATGTGCAATTAGATGCTAAACATGAATGCAAAGATTCTTCAATATTTCAGGTTAGCACAAATTCACGTGTCTATCAGCATCATTTATATCATTATTTTTTCTTTTTCTTACTGTTACTGTTATATCTACGAAAGCTCGATTATGCATGATTAACTAGTGCCCTTCCTCTTATCATAGATGGTGAGATTCTTTTCTTTTGACTTTGTAAATGTTGATGTTAAGAACATGGTGATATGGAAGCAATAATTGTTTATGACTAATTATCTAGTCTAATTGAATGGGAAAGGGATCCTCTCTATTTGAAATGGATCTGTTTCATGGTTCAAATTAGATGTTACAAATCTAAAAATGAATCCAGTGTCATATCATTTAAAATTTTAAATGACATGGTAGACTATACATTGTTAGATTTAGGAAATAAAATATTAATTGTGATTTGAGGACTTTGTAATTGTTCCAATTGAATGTCCTCCTTGGTAATTATGAAAACCATGCTAGGTGAAAAGCTTAAATCAAATCTTGTTTGAAAAGTTTTATGTGTGTGTGTGTGTGTGTTGAAAAGTTTAGGGATTTGTTTTGAGAATGTTATTCAGATCTTTCTTGCTTTGAGGAACGTCATTGTTATTTAGCTCTTTTGAAATTTGAGGAAAAAGAAAGTTTTCTGTGATTTACGTGCATAATTCTGTTCAAAAAACCAAGCTTTTGTTTCTTTTTTCTAAAATAAATTTTAAGCAATCTAATTAGGACAGAGTTTACCTCCAAATGGGTTTAAAGGAAAATTCCTCCAACTTACTACATGGCAACTCAAACGACCACCCATGGGTACATTTAGTCACTTGGCCTATTTAATGAGTCATGCGACTTGTTTAAATAATTTAAAAATTCATGTGATTTAATACATGTGCATGGTTTTATGAATTGCAACATTATGAGTTGGAGGATATTCCTCCAAATTGGTTTAGAGGAAAATTTTGTACTTCCAAGACTGTCCAATTTTGTTATAATATTTTTTATTTTCTTAGATGATGTTATATGCTTATGCCTGCTCTAATCATCTAATTCTGCTCTCTTTTTTCCTTTTCCCTATCCTATTCTTATGTCCATATTTGTTTCAGTCTCCTGATGATTGTGCAATTACGATAGCCAGCATTATTCGCCACCATGAGACAGAGTACTTGGCATCTCTTCAGGTTCTCTACATCCTTCTTCTTCTTGTTAAATGGTTTATTTTCATTTTTTCAAAAGTCCTTTACTGACAGTTATAATTGACAGGATTCCTATTCAAATTTGCCGGACACCACTTTTAAGGTACTATTTTCTCCCTTCAAATTTAAAGTTAGGTTAGGTTCTTTTTTCTTAGGACCACTTCTTTAGATCATAGGCATGTGCATGAACTTGACAAGAGCTAACTGCTGTTATCATCCAACCAGTGACAACTCTGCTTTTGGACTACTACTTTTTTGTTTGTGCATTACTTTTATCCTCTATTTGGTTCTTTGGAACTGATGGAATTTGATAATAAAATTGCATAAATATAATTTTTAAAGAGAAGATGCTTTAAATATTTTCTTTGGTTTATTTTAGAACAGATCTGTAAATTAATCAATATTTTTTCTACAAATTGGATTGGGTAAAAGTGCCTGAGTTGGCTATTAATATGATAGGTTTATTAGGATCTGAAGCACAGGTATTGTTGGACATATAGTTCACCAACGACTTAAATGTAGATTCAAATAAATGGGCATCTGCTCTTGCAATACTCTGTATAAAGCTTCAGTCACTATTTTTGGGAACTTATTGCTATTGAAAAACTAAGCCCGAAAGTAGCCAAAAATGTAGGAATTAAGTTATACTGCTTGTGTCTCAATCCTACTCCTACTTTTTGTTGATTACCCTACCAAAAAAATCTTTACTATTACTAACTTAAACTCTTATTATTATTTACTTCCAGAAGCAAGCTATAGTATTTGTTCAATTTATATGGCATATTAGATTTAGTAGGTTTTGTGATCGGTTGACATCCTTTCGTTCTTTCTTTTGTCATCTAGATAGTTTCTAAGTCCTCTAATACGTATAAATTCAATGCAGGATCTCCGGAGAAAGCTTCCAGTTACTCGAACCCTATTCCCATGGCATAATACCTTACAATTTAGCCTGACAAAAGACATTACAAAAGAACTAGGCATTGGAAAGTGAATGGTTGCTGAAGGTGTAAAAGTAAAGATAGCGTAACGAGTTCCCCCTGGTTTTAGTTTGCTGCGGGATTTGTGCTCTACCATTAGAGTTTCGCGCCTCAGTTTTGTTGCGCTGTACTGTACTATTGTTTATTCTGATGAGATGTGTATAGGAAAGGGGTTGCAGTTGTTTATCATTTCTGATGTTTGTGGAGAACGATGACTCATTTGTAATTATAGTGTATAATGTGATAGTTTGAGTAATTATTTTCCCTAAACATTTGAATGAAAATCAGACGACAAAGAACTCATTGCTGATTGCACACCCTCGTTCTACTAGAAATTGCGCTACTCCTTTCTTTTTCATATTTAACATGGCAACCTGAGTATAAAAGGAGTTTAACAGTGGAATCGTAAAGCAAGAACTGATTTTGACTATAGGTGTTATTTTTAATCGAAATACTTAAACACACTCCTCTCCTCTCTCATTAAGGTATAGTAGATTTACGAAGAGAGAAGAGTGTCAAACCTGAAACAACAAATACCTTGGTTAAAACTTTTGAGTTTCAACATGATCATTTCTATTAAAAAAATATTAATAATAATAAAGCTTTAATATGATAGTCTAATTTTATAAATCAAGGGATTAGAAGTTTAGAACCCACCAGGAAATGTAGATGACAAAGAGCTCGGAAAACAAATTGCAAGTTACTCTTTTAGCTGGTTTTCGTACGGATGGACCAAAAGGTCTTTTTATTGAATAAGCAAAACAAAAATTCCGTGGACAAAAAGGTCTTTTTGTTGATAAAGAAAAAAACAAAAAAATAAAACCAAAAACTTCCATTGCCGGGAATCGAACCCGGGTCTCCTGGGTGAAAGCCAGATATCCTAACCGCTGGACGACAATGGATTCTTGTTGATGATGTGGTTCTAAAAATCATTATATATCAATTTCATAACATTAAAATTCAAAACAAATACAAAAATTTACTAATTAATTAATTGAAATCCACTTTTTTATCCAAGATTATTTTTTAAAGGTAGAGTCCATTTTTATGAGGAGAGTTTTTTTTTTTTTTTTTTTCTCTCGAAACCTTATCAAAATTTTTGTGGTTGATATTCCATATCAAAATGATTATTATTATTATTATTTTGTAAAGGTTATCAATATGATAAGCTTTAACTGTACAATTTATGTCAAAACTCTACAATGAAATCTCACCCTGTGTAGAAAATTTTACATTCTTAGAAAAAAAAAATATCGTTAAACTGATCTAAGTCATTCATTAACTTTGATCTGTCCAATAATGTGATTTATATTTACTTAATTTCCTATTCATGGGAGTAAAATAATGTTAGAATGATGATTTTTAAAATATATACTATATTTAGATAAGGTTGGGTCTAGTGTTTTCTTGTGCACTGTATCCATTGCAATGTTATCACATGTCAAATATTTGACATGTATTAGTATCTCAAAAGATTTAATGTGTAGGAATACTAGGCCTAAGTTGGATATATATACACACATACACACACATTAGTTAAAGCCCCATGCGTTGCATGGTTTTTTCATAAACTTATAAAATATATTTTATTTGAAAAACAATAAAAAAAATTATTATAAAGAAAGAAGTAAATTGCATTTGTGTAACAGAAAATAAGTAAATAAATAGATATCACTACATAATTTCGAATTTGCAATGAATGTGATGAATGGATTAAGATTACCTACCCATCTACATATGCATGCACGTTCTTGTACAATTCTACTCTTGATTGTGGTTGTTTGTTACATATAAACCTTTTTTGAGGGTATTTACATATAAATCTTAGTATTTTTCTTCAATAGTTGTATATGCATCAATTATGAATTGTTGTCATTCTCAAAAAAAAAAAAAAAAAAAAATTATGAATTGTTGAAAGAGTCGACCACCACAAAGTATTGTTTGTCCTTCATTTCTTCGGTGCTGAATCCTATAAGCATAATATATGCTTCCTCATTGTTAAGTGAATTACAATATGAGCATTCAAATGTTGGTTTTCCAAAGTTCCATCACCCATGCTTCAAGAGATATTCCTGTTTATAATTTTTAGTAAATATAAGAAAAGATTGATTACTAAAAATATAAAATTTAGTATTTAATTTTTAAATCTTGTTGTATTATTGATGTGCAGCTTGTAGCCATTTGCAAATCTTTATTAGTGCATTGTTGACCTGCAAGAAAAGTGTAAGGCAGCGTATAAATTAGTATTTTCTATTTCTATTGAATTTAAGTAATTTTTGTAAGCACAATATATTCTAAGATATCATCATGTCATCATTGTCATCTAATATTATTTAGAATTTATTTTTAAAAAACAAATGATTTTCTAATACTTGCATGAATCCTAAGGGGTGTCCGAATCCTAAATATAGTTGCTTCTCAAGATTTGGGGGAAGGGGTAGCACATTTCTTTAGGATAGGGTTCACCTAGTGGAACATCAATCATAAAATGCAGGGTCCATGTAATATAAATATGCAATCTGTAACAATTCTCAAAGCTAAAAAAAAGTACTAAATATTAAATTTAATGATACACGTACAAAATAATATAAAATTTAATGATTGATAAAAATCATGTTTATCCATATATGATGATTGAATAAAAAATAAAAAAAAGAAGACTAAATGAACAGATTGCCTTCTATTATAGGTCAAAGCACACGACTCTAATTAAAAATTAGTTAGCCAAAACTATTTCAACAAAAAAATCATATTGTTATGAACAATTTATCATAAAATTTATATCAAGACATGCTTAATAATAACCTAAAAAGAATATTATTCTCTACATCAAAATTGAGAGGTTGAAAGCAACATATCACCATTGGAACATATGTCATAAAAAAATAAAAAAAAATAAAAAAAAAACCTATTCAATTTAATGGAAAAAAATTAAAATAAATAAATACATTCCTGCAAGGTTGTAAGTAGAAGAAGAGAAGAATAGAAAAAGAAGAACCCTGTGGAAGTGTCAAAACAGTAGCAACATCCTTCTTGCAAGCATCCAAAAACTATAGCAAAAGGAAGATGCTAATCTGAACTACGAGTTGCTGAACAAAGAAACAAACAAACGACCTATTCCTCGTAAGGATGTGCACGACTCAGGTTGCGCAGATGGAGGCCAAAAATTTTAATCAACCTGCCAATGGCAGATTGGGATTTTCGACCAAACAATCTCTAAATCTAATAGGTCTATTTAGAATCTTAGCAGTTTTGACTTGGCAAGTTAGATTTTTTTCTTTTTGGATAAGAAGGGGTTGGCAAATTCAATTAACTAAACAAAATTATTTTAAATAAATTGAATAATTGTTTGCTTCCTCTAGTAAAAAATGCAAGAAAAAGTTATCACTTTTATTAACAATAATTATAAATACTACATTATTTTTTATTTGAATGATTGAAATTTTATCACACTTAAAAAACAAAACATCTCAAAATCTGAAAATTAGACTTATACATATAGTAAGATTAATATCAAAATCGTAAAGAGAGGAGAAAAGTGAAATGAAAAAAAATACAAATATAAGGAAAGAGATGAGAGGAAAAAAAAAAAAAGAGAGAGTCATAAGTAAGGTAGAGTTTTGCAATATGTGTCCTGTTAGAAATATCTCAATTTGCTATTCAACTTGACCCATTAATTTATTTGTCTAACATGCCAACCCGACCCACCTCACTTAATGGACCTGCACAAATTAGGCTAGGTTGGTGCTAGTTGAGGGGGTACAAGTCTACTTATAAGAGGTTAAGGCATTGCTCTAGTACATTGGAGCCAACACAGTCCGAACAAATGGCTGGTTTTTAACACGTGTTTAAATCGTGTTAGTTCTTATGCACTGGAGGTAAGTTGAGTCTCTCGTAGGATTGTAAATGAGATGAGATGAGTTGAGCAGAGCACTAAAAGTTTTGTTCGTTTAATTTTTATTAAAAGACGAGCGAAACTTGAGCTCATCATCAAACAATCTTACACATTCAATAAACTATGATTATTAATTAATATTATGTGAACCTGATGATGCACAAAAATCAGTAAGCTGGAATACTTCGGGTTATAGTGATGGTTGTTTCGGGTTATAGTGATGGTTGTAGGTCCTAAAAAAAAAAAAAAAAACTGTTAAGGGTGACCGGTGTAATCCAACCAAGGACTATCCGACGGTTAAGTCAGTTTTCTCTCTAGAACACAAGAATGGGAAAATAGTGAATGGTTGAACTTACCTTGGTTGAAAGGGACTTACTTGTTTTATAGAGAGTTTGAAGTGGGTCTATTTATTCGAATCCACTACCATCAGGGGTGATATGAGTAGTTAATGGAGAAAATGAGTAAATGGGGTACGTGGAGCGAATTACAGGGAATTCCCTCCACGTTTCAAGAATAGTACATCATGGCCAGATCATATGGAACTTTAAGAGAAGTTCTTGTAGAATTCACCAAGTGTCATTTGGTCATCCATGCTTTTGTGCCATGGATGACTAACCTAGAATTGGATGGTCTTATTATAAAGGGATGTGTACTATTCCTGCACACGATGTCATTGTTGGGCTTTTCCTCTTAAGGCTTTTTGGATGTGATCAAGTTATGGACGTGGTTTGGTTGTGGACGACCACCATGGATGAACTTTCTTAACTTGAGTCCCCATCAGAACCTATTCACAAACTTACACAATTAAATTTAAGTCTATATAACTATATTTATAAACAAGTATTCATATTCGAGTCACGCGTTTATGAACTTGTTCACAAACATATTATTATATTTGAGTTTGACTCGTTGAATAGTCGAGCCTAAACAAACCATTTATAGATAGCTTGGTCCATTCATAGTGTTATTTTTTTACCCGTTTAACAAACCAACCTAATTTAGACTCATTGCAACATAATCGGGCATAGTTCGGAAACTCGACATACAACCACCCCTAAATTTACCCAGCAAAAACTAGCTGTGGGGCCCTAATTGCACTAGCCGCACCGGCCCACTACATAGGGCCCAAGGCCCGCGCCGAGGACAATGCTAAGGCCGAGGACAAATGGGAGAGAACCCAGGACGTCCAAAGGCCACGCCGAGGATGACCTGTCCTCGGCACACCGACTTCACTAAAGGGAAAATATCCCACATTCTTTGAATATATCTCACCAACATTCTGACTACTTTAATGACGAAGTGACCTGAAGACCCAAGGCATCAGTCACTTCAACTAGTATAAAGCCTGCAAAGGCGGCTTTGACCTAACATAAAGCCTGTAAACTACAGACGATGTGACAAACTCCTGTACATGACGATCAGATAATTGACAAGTGGATGGTCAAGATCAACATAAATAAGACTATATAACTAGTAAGATTCTAAAGGAAAAGAGGAGCCTCCGGAGAAGAAAAAAGAGATCCTCGGTCAAAACCGAGGATCAATAAACCTTACAAACACTTAGCCAAAATGACAACGGAGTGAGGATCTTTCTTACATAAACTTCTAAGTCCAGTTCGTATAGGGGGATCCGCCCCAAAATTCGTTGATTGCCCGTTACATGCCTAGTCCTTCCTACCCATTTCTCTACAAATTTCATTGTCTGGGGTCAATTACATTTTGAGCCCCTACAATTGGCGCCGTCTGTGGGAAGGACTTGCGCATTAGCGGCACGACGTAAAGAAAACAAAACGACGAATCAATCGAGAAAAGATGCAGATCCATACAGTTCTTAGCAACAATATTCATTCGGAAGTCTACAACGACAAGAAACAAGTGCAAAAAAAAAATATATATATATATACAATACATGAAATAAGTCTACTTCTTTTATTCATATATGAAAAAAGATTACATCTTTTACAAGTAATGCCCAGGGGGCTTATTCTAAAGCTAACTACAAAGGCAGATGCTTGACAAAGCCGACGGAGGAACAAAGGGTGGAGAGCAACAATGGCAGAAGAACAAAAAAGGAGAGAGTAGAGGAAGAGATGAAGAACAAATATTAGAAAAGAAGTGAAGGACGGGAGGAGGAAAGAGAAGAAGAAGGCTCGTGGAAGAGCAAAAGAGAGAAGAGAGAAGAAGGATTTGAAGATAGGAAAGCTACATTAGGGGCGGAAGAGGTAGAGGCACAGGATGGCTCCGTTTCCGGGTTCCGCCTGATTTCCCTCCCACCCCCAATGCAGCCGACTTGGGGGGTCAATGACCCGTACCCAAGGGAAGGTGGTTACGTTCTTCCTGGATCCTCCTCCTGACGGTGAGGAGGGCTCCTCCTCTGGTTAGGTTGAAAAGAAGGAGAATCTTCGGATCTCCCAGACACCCATCCCAGCGTAGCGGCCAGGGTCGGAATGCCATCCTCGGCTCCTGATAGGGGCTGTGCATCCCCAGGATTGCCCTTTTTAAGGGCCCACTCATTCGAAGGGACTCAGGCGGCTGTGTTTGGCGAAGCCTTTTTGGGAGATGTTTGTGGGAGAAGTTCAGAACGAATGTTTGTAAGGTGTAAGGGGGAAGGTTGCCCTAGGAGCGCCTTTTATAGATGGTGGGATATTTATGAGTGCCAATCCACATTAAGTCCCAGGGAGAGATTTCCGGAGACAACGATGCCGCCCCAATTTCCAAGGGGCTTGCCAACCGTTAGATCCTCATCAATCCACGGTTAGTATTAATGAGGGGACACCTCATTAAACAGGAAGACACCGAAGCGTCAGAACGCCTCACCCGGACAACCCAAAAGACGCCTCGTTATCTGAAGAATCCCACCAAACGAAGAGGCAAAACACGGCAAGGTCTTATCCTCTACCAACTTCAGCATTTACTATTATCATTACTCTGCTTGAAAATTGTAGTTATTTAATGCTTATTGTAAAACGCGACAAGAATTAAAACGGCTACGGATAAATAGATAAAAATAAATTATGAAAAGAGAAAACTAGGTACTGGACAGAACCAATGCATTGCATGGTCCTCGGACCCAAGCCTCATGGGGAAACCAGATACTTCAGATGATTAAAAAAGAGAAAACTAGGTACTGGACAGAACCAAGGCATTGCATGGTCCTCGGACCCAAGCCTCATGGGGAAACCAGATACTTCAGATGATTATTAAAAGAGAAAACTAGGTACTGGACAGAACCAAGGCATTGCATGGTTCTCGGACCCAAGCCTCATGGGGAAACCAGATACTTCAGATGATTAAACGAGAAAACTAGGTACTGGACAGAACCAAGGCATTGCATGGTCCTCGGACCCAAGCCTCATGGGGAAACCAGATACTTCAGATGATTAAACGAGAAAACTAGGTACTGGACAGAACCAAGACATTGCATGGTCCTCGGACCCAAGCCTCATGGGGAAACCAGATACTTCAGATGATTAAACGAGAAAACCAGGTACTGGACAGAACCAAGGCATTGCATGGTCCTCGGACCCAAGCCTCATGGGGAAACCAGATACTTCAGATGATTAAAAAAGAGAAAACTAGGTACTGGACAGAACCAAGGCATTGCATGGTCCTCGGACCCAAGCCTCATGGGGAAACCAGATACTTCAGATGATTAAACGAGAAAACTAGGTATTGGACAGAACCAAGGCATTGCATGGTCCTCGGACCCAAGCCTCATGGGGAAACCAGATACTTCAGATGATTATTAAAAGAGAAAACTAGGTACTGGACAGAACCAAGGCATTGCATGGTCCTCGGACCCAAGCCTCATGGGGAAACCAGATACTTCAGATGATTAAACGAGAAAACTAGGTACTGGACAGAACCAAGGCATTGCATGGTCCTCGGACCCAAGCCTCATGGGGAAACCAGATACTTCAGATGATTATTAAAAGAGAAAACTAGGTACTGGACAGAACCAAGGCATTGCATGGTCCTTGGACCCAAGCCTCTGGGGAAACCAGATACTTCAGATAGCTAAATAAGATCGAGAAACTCGACACTTCCAGCAAGAAGAACATGTCATCATGAAAGCTAAACGTTAAGCAAAACCAAGGCATTGCATGGTCCTCGGACCCAAGCCTCAGGGAAAACCAAGCATAAAATGAGAAAACCGAGCACTAAATAAAGTTTAAAGCATTGCATGGTCAAAGACCTCAGGTCAGCAGGAAGAAAATCTCCCCGTAAAAACTAAACGCTAAGAAAAATCAAGGTCATGTACAAACGACAGACCCAAACCTCTATGGGAATCAGTCATTGTGAAGCCATGCAAACGTTGATCGAAACCAGGGCTCTTGTACGGGTCATGAGCTAAAAACTGAGGCAAAGCCAATTCCCTTTCAGGTGCCGAATAAACGAGTCCTATCAGGGACAAAAAACTATGAGAAATTGAGTACTATAGTACAAACGACAATAGCCCAACCATCCTCGGGTGACACCCTGCGCAAAAAGAAAGCTGCATAAACGACTGAAATTGCAATAAACACTGACGATAAGGTAGAGTCCAACCAGCCGAGAAAACGTGCCGAGGGGATCAAAATCCTCCTCCCCGCCCAAGGGGACGTGCAGCAGAATTTTGAGGGGCTATTGTGGGGCCCTAATTGCACTAGCCGCACCGGCCCACTACATAGGGCCCAAGGCCCGCGCCGAGGACAATGCTAAGGCCGAGGACAAATGGGAGAGAACCCAGGACGTCCAAAGGCCACGCCGAGGATGACCTGTCCTCGGCACACCGACTTCACTAAAGGGAAAATATCCCACATTCTTTGAATATATCTCACCAACATTCTGACTACTTTAATGACGAAGTGACCTGAAGACCCAAGGCATCAGTCACTTCAACTAGTATAAAGCCTGCAAAGGCGGCTTTGACCTAACATAAAGCCTGTAAACTACAGACGATGTGACAAACTCCTGTACACGACGATCAGATAATTGACAAGTGGATGGTCAAGATCAACGTAAATAAGACTATATAACTAGTAAGATTCTAGAGGAAAAGAGGAGCCTCCGGAGAAGAAAAAAGAGATCCTCGGTCAGAACCGAGGATCAATAAACCTTACAAACACTTAGCCAAAATGACAACGGAGTGAGGATCTTTCTTACATAAACTTCTAAGTCCAGTTCGTATAGGGGGATCCGCCTCAAAATTCGTTGATTGCCCGTTACATGCCTAGTCCTTCCTACCCATTTCTCTACAAATTTCATTGTCTGGGGTCCATTACATTTTGAGCCCCTACACTAGCTATAAAACAAGTTGCCTACTTAATCTTCAGTTTTGGTCATAGGTCTTAAGCAAAACTTTTGGGGCAAAAGTGGTTACATCTAACTGTGTTTGTTGCTTGAAAACAAAAATTTAACTGGGATATCTTGATTTTGAGTTTGGAAATTACTTGCACATTCGTATACAGGATTTGTGTGTTGTTTCTAAGAGGTAAGCTTTAAAATGAATCATATACAGGAAATATTAATGTTTAAGATAAAGAGTAGACAATATTGAAGAACAAATTAAAATATTTGCCAAAATAAACAATGCAGCTTTCTCTCTCTTTTCTTTGACCATGAAAAAAAAAAAAAAGATTTGTGCTTTTGGTATTCATCAAGTAATAATTCTTTTGGTTTTTATTGGGCCCTTACTAATGTGATTTTTTTTTTTTAATATTGGAATTTTGTATGTAATTATTTCTATGAAAAAAAAAAAGAAAAAAACATAGTTGAGTACTAAAGGGATAAATATTTCCAAAATGCCACATTATCATTTCACATCAGCGGGTAATACAGTAACTTACAATTTTTTTTTTGTGTAAAATAATTAAGAAAAAAGCATTATTTAGCCACCAAAAAAAAAAAGCCCAATTATTATCTATATTTTCTTTTTCCTCGAAACAAAGTGATGCAGACTAGATAAGGTAGATTTTAATATTTTATATTATTTTCTCTTTTCTAGTAGAATTATGATTTATTTACTTTTACAAATTTAATTAAAATCCTTTTCATAGTTGAATTAGGATTTTAATTATTTTTCTTTTCCTACTTAAGTTGTTTTTCCTTTTTCAAATAGGAGTCAATTTATTATATCTTTTTTAAAAAAGAATAGGAGGAATCCTATTTCTATAAATACTAGAAAAAGAGGTTGATTAATGTTCCATGTTTTTTAATAAAAGTTTGATAGGGAAGTTTTTTCTAATATTTTGCCTACTAGCGTTGTAGTAATTGTGTTGCTTCTACACGCCTACGCTGCGTCACAAAGCCCTAGCGAGAGAGAGGGTGAGAGAACGGAGATGGAGGTACTGAAGCAAGAGATCCTGAAGAAGAAACAATCTCTGAAAGAAGACACAGGCGGCCGTAAATTCTTCAAGCGCTCCGAGCTCGAACAGAAACAAATCCAGAAGCTTCGCGACCAAGAGAAACTCGAACTCCAAGCCAAATCTAACCGCCAATCCTCTTCTTCAACCACCACTACCAAAGCCAACACATCCTCCACAACCGCCGCCGCCGCCACGACGTCATCCCTCACCGACGAACAAAACATCGATAACCTCGTTCTCCCTCGGCAAGAAGTGATCCGTCGCCTCCGTTTCCTCAAGCAACCGATCACTCTCTTCGGCGAGGACGATACGGCTCGGCTCGACCGGTTGAAGCACGTGCTTAAAAACGGTCTCTTCGAGGTCGACAGTGATATGAGTGAAGGGCAGACGAATGACTTTCTTCGCGATGTTGTGGAGCTGAGGAAGCGGCGGCAGAGGAGTGGCCGTGGGATGATGATGAGCGAGAGGAAGAGGCAGAAAGGAGAGGAGGAGAAAGACGGAGGTGGAGGAGAAGATGAATTGAGCGGCGGTGTCGATAACGATGAGGATTTGAAGCGAATGAAGGCGAATTTCGATGACTTGTGTGAGGAGGATAAGATTTTGGTGTTCTTTAAGAGGCTATTGACTGAGCAGCGCCAGGAATTGGATGAGATGGGCGAGGCCGAGAAGCGGACCGCCAAGGGGAAGTCTATGGTGGCCACTTTTAAGCAGTGTGCTCGGTATTTGAATCCGCTGTTCAAGTTTTGCAGGAAGAAGGTGAGTGGTTTCGAATGAATTTCCAAGCTTGGATTTTGTTTGGTTCTAATAGTTGCTATTGTTAAATTTTGATTGATTCGCTTGGTTTTAGTATGAATGAGTAGCTTATGAATATGTGAATTGAAGTATTGAGAACTAGGGTGATAAAACTATTTGACTTGTGATCCAGTGTTGGGTTCAAGGGTGTTTGTAACTTTATTATATATATAAATAAAAAAAAAAAAACTATATGACATGCCCTTGATTTTTTGATAAGTTATGGAAATTGGTAAAAGATTAAGAGAGTTGCTGCACAATGTGATTATAATGCAAATTGAAGAGTAATGAAAATTCATATACTTTTTACCTATCAAAAAAAAGAAAAGAAAAAAAGAAAATTGATATACTTTCCAAAGTGTGTAACCTTTAAATAGAGAATGTAAGAAAATTCTTTTAAGATAGTTTCAGTTCAGCTATAAAAGAAAATTTCAACTTATAGTTCCCATTACTCAATCACAATATGTAATATGCATTGAGATTTGGAAGTGTTATTCTGGCCATGTTTTGAAATTGAATTGAGTAGTATTGCCACTACCTAAATGTAAAAAACCAGATATCTGTTTTTTTTTTTTTTTTCTCCCATCAATTCTACTCATATGCAAATAACAAATGGAGAGCCTTGTTATTTTGTTATATTGTATAGAAAGGAGTGATTTGTTGATCAATTCATTTTCAACCCAATCCTAGACCCTTTACTGTATGAAGCAAATAGATGTAGGTGGAATCATTAGTTGCTTGGGTTTACTTCAGTGTTGAAGGTTTATTAAGTGCTGATCAGTTTGTTGATAGGCTTTGAGTTTGAAGGATTTTTATGATGACATTTTATAGCATTGTTGGGACCTAGGGGAGACTGGAGAAGGATACTTTGGAATCCTTTTAATAGGAATCTCATGACTTTGGCAGCTTTGAGAAGTCCTTGAATGCTTCTTTTATTACTTTTGTGCCTAAAAGGCAAGTACTAAAAATATAAGGGACTTTCACCCCTATCAGTCTGTATTGGAACGCTTAGAAGATTTTGGTGAAGGTTTTGTTTTGAGTCTGTGTCGGGGTTAAAAGTTAATTTGGGAAAGACCTAGTCCCGATTAGGGAGGTTGAAGAGGTAGAGAAGTTGGCTGGCTTGATGTGGTATACTACCCATGAAATTCCTTGGAATGCCTATGGAAGCTCCTTCAAGGATTAGTGTACTATGGAATTTTGTTAGAAAGGATGGAAAGGAAATTAACTAGATGGAAGAAATTTTATCTGAGGCCGGAAGGCCTCATGCTCTGTAAGAGCACCTTATGTAGTTTATCTATTGACAACCTCGCTTCATTCACTATTCCTATTAATGTAGCAAATAGGATTGAGAAGCTCCAAAGGAACTTCATATGGGGTGGGGTGATTGAAGCATGTAAGTTTCATCTAGTATATTGGAATATGGTTTGGACCTTTTGGCTTATGGGCTCCTATAATCCCTTAGCATAGCATCTAGAGACTTAACTTTTTCTTCACATTGTCCTCTTAACTTCGTTAAATATTCAAGAACTGATCATCTTCACATCTTCCCATCTGGTGTCTTGGCTTCCCTATAATGCGTGATTGCTGCAATTTTCAACTTCATATGCTTGGAGGAATTGGTGCCTGTTTTATTTTCTCTCTTAGTCTAAATGTGGTGTATAGGTTGTCAGAGATGACCCTTTCTGCTTATAGATATCTATTTAAAGCCCCCTGTAATAGAAAGCCTGAAACTTTTGAGTTGTGACTGAACTTTACCTGATGAGTCTAGCATTTAGAAGGCATTTTTATCGAGGCCTTGCTGGAAAACCATTTCAGTGCATAAACCTCTCTCTCTGTCTCTCTTTGAGTCCTTAGGAATTTTTTAACCTAAAATCTAATGTAATCCAGTCAATCCTTTTAAGACCTGATCATCTTAGGCTGCGGGACTCACAACAGCTATATTTGTTGTCAGTAGTCTTTCCTTGTGATTTTACTTTGAAACAAGTTCCAAGTTCCATACATTGAAGCCTACATGGATCACCTCTCACAAGTCACAACTGATTATAAAATGCTTTATGTATTTCCAATTTTCACTATGTTTGAGAGGATATCCACATGATGCTGTGCATGTACATTTATATATACATACAAACAAACGTATAAATCCTTTTCTTTTCTTTAAAATTTTCTAGTTAGATTTGGTGTTGACTATTGTTGCTTTCTTTTTATAAAGCACGCTGTATTGGGCTCATGTTAATTCTCTTTATAGGTTCTTCCTGATGATATTCGCCAAGCATTGATGTTGGTGGTTGAATGCTGCTTGAAGCGAGACTACTTAGCTGGAATGGACCATTATATTAGACTCGCCATTGGAAATGCACCTTGGCCTATTGGTGTCACTATGGTTGGTATCCATGAACGTTCTGCCCGTGAGAAGATCTACACCAATAGTGTGGCCCACATTATGAATGATGGGACAACTAGTAAGTACTTGCAATCAGTGAGGAGATTGATGACCTTTTGCCAACGACGGTATCCAGCGTTGCCATCAAAATCTGTTGAGTTCAACAGCCTGGCAAATGGTAGTGACTTACAATCTCTGCTAGCAGAAGAGAGGATTTCTGGGGGTAATCTAGCCTCTGAGGAAAGGCTTCGGATAATGCCTGCTCCAAATGAGAGCTAGCTGTTATGTATTCTATGATCTGTTTATGGGATATTATTATTATTATTATTTTTTTTTTTTTGATAGGTAAGAAAAATTATATTCAAGAAAACTGCTAGATGCAAAATAGCATCAGCAAATCAAAAGTACAAAAAAGATGGGAAAGCAAAAACCATAAAAACATAAATTACAAAGAAAGAGAGCTATGAGTCCCCAAGCCCTAGCCCAATAAAAAAGGGAACCAAAAAAAAGAGCAAGCATTTGGTCCTCGGATCAATCTAAATCCTCAAACGTCCGCCGATTGCGTTCCCTCCAAATACACTACATCAAACACAACTGAACTAAGTTCCAAATGTAAGAAGAATGTTTTTCCAACCAATTTCACCAACTAAATAGAAAATCTGACACCGTACATGAGGGAACTCATGAAATCCCAAAAATCCTAAAGACAAAGCACCACAGTCGATGAGCCTTTCCACAATGTTACAACAAATGATCCACTGTCTCACCACAACAACGACACGTAATGCACCAGTTGATGAAGTCAAAACCCCTAAGCCGCAGGTTATCTCCCGTGAGGATTCTATCCCATGCAGCTGTCCAAACAAAGAAAGAGACACGTTGGGTGCCTTAACCTTCCAAATGCCTTTCCAAAAAAAATAGCAGAAGAAGAGCCATGTAACTTACAATAATATGAACGGATAGTAAAATTCCCATTTTTTGTCAACTTCCATTTCAAACGATCACCATTAGTCCCTGAAGGTAAATTGGATGCCAAGAGACGTAGGAACTCGTACACAACATCTGCCTCCCAATCATTAGGACATCGATTGAAGTGAACATCTGCCTCCCAATCATTAAAAACTTCCCAGCCCATTCGAATACTTCTCCACAAACCATAACCATGACTACCCCTTCCCAACTTAAAGGTCCTCCCCCCCCCCCCCCCCCCAAAAAAAAATCTTCCCCAAATTTCAAAGTTACCACCCTCTTCCAAAACCTATTCTCCTCGACCCCAAAATGCCAAAGCCACTTTCCTAGTAATGCTTTATTGAAAGTGATCAATTTCTTAATACCCAAGCCTCCTTTAACTATAGGTATGCACACCTTATCCCAACCTAATAAATGTGTCTTAAGGTATCCCCACAAGAAGTCCATTTGCAGCTTCTCAATTTTGTTTGCCACATGTGTAGGGATGGTGAATAGAGATAAAAAAATAAGTAGGGAGGCTAGATAGCATACTTTTAAGCAATGTCAGCCTACCACCTTTCGATAAATACAATTTCTTCCACCCTGCTAGCTTTCGTTCAATTTTTTTTCAAAATAAGGTTCCAAATAGAGGGGAACTTATGGGACGCAAGATAAGTCATTGGCAAGGCCCTAACCCTACAACCCAATATCTCTGCCAAAGCATGCACATTATTTACCTCCCCAAAGCCCATTTTCTTCAACAACTTCAGAAATGCCTCCCAATTCACATTGTTATAAGCTTTCTCAATATCTAACTTACAAATCACCCCGGAATCTTACTCTTCGCTCTGCTATTAACACACTCATTGGCAATGAGAACTAAATCGAGGATCTGCCTACCTCCCACGAAACTATTATGAGATTCAGATATCAGTTGATCTAACACCACTTTCAATCTATTTGCCAGAACCTTGGCCAAGATTTTATATAAACTCCCCACCAAATTGATAGGTCTGAAATCACGTATGTTGGAGGCATCATTCTTCTTAGGAATCAAAACTATAAAGGTAGCATTAAGAGATTTCTCAAACTTACAGTGTTGATAGAACTCTTTAAAGACTGCTAAAATATCTCTTTCTACTACTCTCCAGCAATGATGGAAAAAGGCCATAGAAAAGCCATCTGGACCTAGAGCTTTATCCCCTTCCATATCTCTGATCATTGATAGAATCTCGTCTTTCTCAAAACTTCTCTCCAACCTGCCCCTCTCCAACTCCCCTACTTGATCAAATTCCAGTCCTTCCACAAAAGGTCTCCATTGCTCAGACTCCTGATATAGAGTTTTATAAAATTGAACTACTTGAGCAACCACTTCTACTTCTTCCTCATAAATCACCCTGTCCACTTCTAAGAAACTCAAATGGTTATATCTTCTATGAGAATTGGCCATCTTGTGGAAGAACTTCGTATTACTATCTTCCTCTTTAATGCATAGCATCTTTGATTTTTGTCTCCATGAAATCTCCTTTAGAGAAAGAAGATGCTCTACTCGCGATCTCACTTCCATCTTCTCATTTCTCTTCATTTCAGTGAATCCAAGAACCCATTCCTTAGCATCTAGTAACTCTGGAGCCCCCAATAATCCTTTCTTCCTGTGCCCAACATTGTTAAACTTTTGGCAATTCCACTGACTAATGTCTTCTTTCAAAACTTTCAATTTTTTAGCAAACACATAACTAGGAGTACCCGAAAAATAATGATAATTCTACCATGAATCTACTCTATCAACAAACCCTTCCGTTTTCAGCCACATATTCTCAAACCGGAAAGGGCTTGTCCCCTTTGCCATACCCCTTGCCTCTAAAAGAATTGGGAAATGATCTGAAATAGGTCATGGTAGGATCCATTGGATCACATCCGAAAAGTGTTGCTCCCAGTCTTGTGACACTAGATTCCTATCGATCCTAAACATGGATGGCTGTTCAGTACCACTAGACCATGTAAAACTCCCTCCCTCCAACGGTAAATCTATCAAGTTTAAATCTTCAATAAATTCAGAAAATTTTTTCATAGCCAGAGTAAGCCTAGACCTACCCCTCCATTCACTAGGAAAACAAACAACGTTAAAATCCCCAAAACAACACCAAGGAACATTCCAATAATGCTGAATACCAACCAACTCATACCACAAATCACCCCCCAAATTATTATTGTTCGGGCCATACACCCCTAAACATGCCCAAATAAAACCGTCCTCCACACCTTTCCACTGAACCGACACCGAAAACGAGCCCACCAAAACCTTCAACTTTTCTAAAACCCTCTTATCCCATATAATCAAGACTCCACCAGCCGTCTGATCAGCATCTAAAGCCACCCAATCCATATATAGATAGCCCCAAATGCTGCAAACCAGCTGTCTATCTATGCCGACAAGCTTTGTTTCTTGCAAGCATACAATGTCACACTGCCATTCCCGTAACAAGTTTCTCACTACCAGACGTTTCTCGGAGTCATTCAAACCTCTAACATTTCATGAAACCATTTTCAACTTCATAAAGACTTTTATGGCCCCGCAACTGTCACTACCACATTTCCAACACACTATCTCCCATCATAGTTAACTGTTGAGATTAAATTCCTCAACTCTCTTTTCCCTTTACCCATGGAGGATGCTACTTTTTGGTTAGCAGCTACTTTCTTCTGCTGCTAGTTAATAACCACCATCTCCATTTCTAGCCTTTGAAGATAAGCAATTCACAACTTTTCATGACAATTAACAGAAAGCCCAATCACTCTACTAAAACCTAGGATTTTGTTCTTCACCCATTTAGAGACATCTAGCGTACCACCAATATCTAACACCTCAGAATCGTTGTGCACTTCCATTGACAAAGCCATCCCAGGAGGGATAACAGTAAACAGCAGATTACAATCTGCCAAACTCTCCTCCTCACCCGAAACCACTTCTGGGAAAGCCACTTCCTCCACCATCGAGGCACCCAAAACAGATAGGCCACAATCTGACTTCGATTCCATTAACGCCAAATTAGGCCTACTAATTTCACCCATATCTAATAGCCTGGTGCCCTTGTTGTCCGCCCTTTGAAACAATAGCACACTACACCCATTTCCAACTTTATCCACTCTTTTGACACCAAAATCCACAAAACCCGCAACTGATAGTCTCTTAAGGATATCTGCCAAGAAAATACCCTTCGAGAGTTGCAAATTTACCATGTCGGCCTTGCCCAGAACCATCATGAAGTCATCGGAGTTGAACCCATCAGGAAAGCTACCATATAATTTCATCTGAGCCACCTCGTGACCGTTAGAGTTAAACCCAGCAGAGAAAAAGCGATTAATCTCTATCGGAGCCACCATAAGACCATCGGAGCTGGTCCCAAACTCCTGCCCATCCAACGTGGTGTTGTCGGAGTTTTTCCTATCAAAACAGTTGTTTCACCCTCCATCGGCCTCGCTGTGAAACCATCGGAGTTGAACCCAGCCTTTATCCTAGCCATCGTGAGATTATCGAAGCTAATTACATCAGACCAGCTGCAACTAACAAGTAACGAAGGCTCTACTTGTCGCTTAGGCACCTTGATATTGGACCTCAATCACTCGGGCTTGTCTGAAGGAGAAATTAAAGGTGTCACTGAGTGGGCCAGGGGTGTTGGGCTAGTCATAGAAGAGGGCTCACCCATTTCATAAATACTTGGGCCCGAGAAGCAAACTTCATTTGACTGATAAAAGCCCAAACCAATTTAGGCCAACGTGGGACACAAACTTAGACCCCGTGACCCACTGGACGGACCCACCACAAACTTCCTCTAACTCATAATGACCCATTTAGAATTCCTCCAACCACCTTTATTAGATATCCCTACAACACACCTAAATCAAGTTAAGCCTATCACATAATTATTTTGCACCCGTGACCCACTAGGACGACCAATCACATGCTCCCTCTGACTCTTTATAACCCATTTAGTAGTCCTCGGTCCACCTTTATTAGAATTCCATGCTACACGCCTTTTACCTTCCTCATTCACCTCTACGGTCAAGCTTTCTCCTGACCAGTGAGAATTCCTCAGTTCACATTCTTTTCTATAAACAAAAACATTCACCTTTGATTTGAAATTCAATGGAAAGCTCCTTTTATTTCCTACCGGATTTGTCTCTCCCAAATGAAATTCCACATCACTGTGCTGAGGACCCACATCTCTTCCCCTTAGAGTCATCGGACCTGGTATGCTCACCGGCATTTCGCTCAACCTCCTTTGTTCAATGACTGGGTTCTGCTTCTCCCTTATATTATCCCCTAATTGCATTTTCCTTTTATCATGGGCGCTTAACAGATTTGGCTGATTTCTACCCCTGACCTGCACTTGATGCCCATGCACCGTATCGGTAAAAGTTTTAAATGGTTGAACCCCTGATTTATTCTTATGAAGCTGAGCTACAAATTTCGACTGACCAGAACCACCATTCACATAGTTTTCGGGTTCCAACATCTTCCTTAACTCTAACCCAAAAACCCTTCATCCATTCTTTGCTCTGCCTTCTAGAATAATAATGGACCTCCTGGACCTGCTAACTTTAAGTTCAGTCAATAGAAGGAACAAGCCAAAAGAGTTAGAGCTCCGTTGGAGGGTGTAGGCTACCCCACCTTCCCTAAACGTATAAAAATACTTATAACTAATCCCAACGACAATTTGTTCTATACTCTTCATTAGCCATTGGTCCGCATTCTTACCCATGAAGACCTATTGCATGAAGTACCTACTCCGCTCAAAAATCCACACTCTTTGACCATGGATGTTTTTCATTGATTGTGTACCAATATAAATGCAGAAAGTGAAGCTTATACTTAATTCTTTCGTTCATATATATGTTTTTTTTTTTTTTTTTTTGTCCTTAATTCATTCTTATATGGGGAAAGGTAGCTAAGAACAATACATTATTATTATTATTATTATTATTATTATTATTATTATTATTATTATTATTATTATTATTTTATGTAGTGCTCCATGAGTTCTTTCACTATGTTGGGTCGTGACTCATAGGGTGTTCCTTTGGATAGGGGGATTTTTTTTATTTTTTTTATTTTTGAAATAGGGACATTTTTTATCTATTTGGATTGCGTTTTTCTCTTCTTCTTCTTCTTTTTTTTTTTTTTTTTTGCTGCAACACGTGTTTCAGGGGGACAAATTTCACTGTTCATGCTACTGTTCATGAACAGTAGCTGTATATATTTGACTTTTCAGCTACTTTTCATCACACCCGTGGGTCCCGTGCACTGTTCACAAGATCCACAAACTTCATTTTTCAGCAACTTTTTCATTAAAAATGAGTTCCACGGCACTATTCACACATTTAAAACTTATTTTGCTACAGTGTTTTCAGTTTTCAACAAAAATAAGTTGTATCCAAACGGATCCTTTATATGTACTTTTGGATAATCAGTGACAAGAAACATATATCTTTTTTCTTTTCTCTTCTTTTTTCAGCTCATCTTTCTCTCTCTCACATTACTTCCCTTTCTTAAACCAAAGCTCCTCTCTCTCTCTCATCTCACAGATCAGGTCACGCCCTTGCCATTGCCAGTCACGCCCTTGAATCCATCTCTTTTCTCTTTGCTCAAATCGAAATTTGGGTGTTTTTTTTTTTTTTTTTTTGTTTGTTCATATGGGTTTGGTGGCTATGGTGGTGGAATGGTGTTTTATTTTATTTTTTTTTTGTGGGTTTGATGGCTGTGGTGGTGGTGGTGGTGGTGGTTGTGGTGGCTATGGTGGTGGTATGGTGTTTGATTTTTTTTTTTTCCTGTGGGTTTGGTGGTTATGGTGGTGGTGGTGGTGGTGATGGTAGTGTTTGGTTTTTTTATTTTTTTTTTCTATAGGTTTGGTGGCTGTGGTGGTGATGGTGGTTGTGGTTGTGGTGGTGGATTGGTGACTATGATGGTGGTTTGGTTTTTTATTTTATTTTTGGGTTTGGTTGTGTCTGTGTTGGTGATGGTGGTTGTGGAGGTTGTTGTTGGTGGAGTGGTAGTGGAGGTGATTGTGGGTGGATGAAAGGTTGTTGCGGTGGATATTTTTTATTTTATTTTAATGAGTTTTTTTTATATTATTTTAATCAAATAGCTAAAAATATAGGCCCATTGAATTGTAAAGTGAAAAAGTAAAATAAATAAAGTAACTTTTGGAATAAGCTTGGAGTGCCAGCTGATTGTAGAAAGTATTTCTTAGAGGATTTGGGGGTTTGGCTTCAGTTGAACTGCACTTCCGTGAGCTCCCAGCATGGTATACCTTGGAAGATCATCTTTCCCATGGTTGTTTGGCATTTATGGCTGTACAGAAATGCGTATATCTTCAGGAAAGGTGTTGTTGATGAGGACTTCCATCTACAGTGCAGACGGAAGGCAGCTGAATTTTTTGCCATTGCAATAGCAGGTAAGGTTCAGGCCGAGAAACACATAAAGGCCATCTCGTGGCAGAAGCCACCAGCTGGCTGGGCAAAGCTAAATACCGATGGATCATCCCGTGACTGCACTGGGGGAGGCGGAGGATTACTGAGGAATGAACATGGCATCTGGATCAACGGCTTTGCAAAAAATTGTGGGAAGGTGAACAGTGTCATAGCTAAACTATGGGCTCTTCGGGATGGGTTACAAATGGCAGCAACGGAGAATTTACATAATCTTATTGTTGAGCTTGATGCTTTTGCTGTTGTTCAATTGATGAAAAACTCTACTGTTAATTTATTTCTTGGACCTTTGCTTACTGATTGCAAGCTCCTTTTAAGGAAATTCCCAAACCTGCGAGTTGAGCACGCGTAGGAGGGAACACTCATTCCTCTCTATTCTCTTAAAACCTCAAATTTTCATTCTCCCCGAAATTGGGAGGAATGGGAGGGAATGGAATTAGATTTAATGATTTTTTTACTAAAACTCCCAAAATACCCCTATATATATAAACCCTTTATTTTAAAATAAGGATCTAATAGTAATATTGTTATAAAATGATTCTATTCCATTCCCTCCATGTTGCTCCCAAACAGGATTACTTACATTCTATTCATTTTCATTCCTTTCCATTCCTTTATTTTAAAACATCCAATCAAGTTTACTTAATTCCATTCCATTCCATTCTTTTCCATTTCTTTCCCTTACTTAAATACATTCCATTCCATTCCATTCATTTCCATTCCCTTATGATCATCTAATTCCATTCCATTCCATTCTCTTATGAACTCCCAAGCAGAGCCTAAATTTTTAGCTCTTGTGGATGCCCTAAGCTCTCTTCTAACTCAATTAAAGTTACAATTAACCAAAGATTTGCTTCGGTCTATAGCGTCACCAATTAGAGTCATGCCTCCAAGGTTGGTTTGTCTTCATAGATACAATGTAATAATGAGTTTTGTGATTTTTGTCCTCCAAAGTGGCATGACATTTATAAAGACTGAAAAATGTAGGACACTCCAATTTTTTGTTTTGCATTTCTTTCCAATTTTTGTCAACATTCAGCTTCGTGATGAACTCATAATTTCTTGAGGAATATGGGGCTGCGAGGATAGATATTTATAGTAGTATAATTTAACTTTAAAAAAAAAGATTAGATGTATACACTCCACTTTAAAAAAATTGATATGAACAAAAAGTATAATATTAGTCTAATTTGTAGAAGTGTGATTCGAATTAAGAATTTTATCAACTTAAAAATTATAAGAGAAGAAGATAAGAACAAAAAAAATTTATTTATTTTTAAAAAGATTGTTAAAAAATTCTGCACTATATATATATATAACCAAAGTTGAGAAAAAATTCGATTAAATTTTAAAATTGAGCTCTAATTTTGTACAACTTATTCTATCTATTTTTTTTAAAAAAAAAATTGTGCTAAGTGAGTATGAAGAGTCCAATATAAATGGATTATTTGCTCAAAAAAAATATAAATGGATTATAAAAAATCAAATCATATATTTAATTTTATATCTAAAATTAAATGAAAAGAGGGTTTGAAAGGTTTTGTTTTTCTAACTAAAAATAATATAAGTATATTTACATAATACAATTTTTTTTTTCAAAGGACATAATACAAATAGTTCGTCACTTACTAGATAGAAACTTTTATATATATATATATATATATATATATATATATATATATGTGGGGCCCTATTGCACTAACCACGCTGGCCCACTACATGCGGCCCAAGGCCCGCGCCGAGGATAATGTAAAGGCCGAGAACAATGGGAAGAGCCCAGGTCATCCAAAGGCCTCGCCGAGGATGACACGTCCTCGGCACACCGACTTTACTAAAGGGAAAATATCCCTCATTCGTTGAATATATCTCACCAACATTCTGACCGCTTTAATGGTGAGGTGACCTGAAAACCCTAAAGCATCAGTCACTTCAACTATTATAAAGCCTGCAAAGGCGGCTGGGAAATAACATAAAGCCTGCAAATACATATGATGGGACAATCCCCTGTACATAGAGGCTCCGATAATTGACAAGTGGACGGCGAAGACTAACAAAAAAGGAAAAATGCTATATAACCAAGAGATTGCCCAACAAAAAGGGGGGGATGGAATGAGAAGTAAAAAAAGGATAATTTATCCTCAGCCTGGGCCGAGGACAAAGATGCTTCACAAACACTTAGCCAAATTCTCACATTTAGAATCCAATGAATCTCATGTTATCACTTATTTATTATAAACTTTATACCAGTCATTGTTTACTTCGGTGATGCCAAACCATTAAACCCACTTCTCTACAAATTTTATTGTTAAGGGTCCGTTACAAATCGAGCCCCTACAATTGGCGCCCACCGTGGGGCGGAGTTTATGCGCTGGCAAGTACGGTGATCGGTGTAAAGAAATTAAGGGCAACTTTTTCAGAAACAATATACCAAAACAATACAATCTACTACAGCAACAATCATTCAGAAGTCAACAATCACAATAACAAAAATATGCGAAAAATAGACAAAGGCAAAACAAGTCTACTTCTTTTATTCATATATGAAGAAAAACTACATCTTTTACAAGCGAAACCCGTGGGGCTTGTTCTAAAGCTAACTACAAAGGCAGACGCTTGACAAAGCCGGCAGAGGAGCAAAAGGTAGAAAGCAAAGCTGACTGAAGAACAAAAGATAGAAAAGAAGCGAAAGAAGAGATGAAGAACAAAATGTAGAAAGCAAAGCTGGCTGAAGAACAAAAGGTGGAAAAGAAGTGAAGGAAGAGAGGAGGAAAGAAGGGAAAGAAAACTGGCAAAGGAACAGAAGACAGAAAAGAAGGCTGGATGAGAAGTAAGAGAAGAGGAAAAGAAAAGAGGAAGGCTCGTTGAGGAGCAAAAGAAAAAGAGGAAAAAGAGAAAAGAGGGAAGAAGAACTACATAGGAGGTGGAAGAGGTCGCGGCACAGGACGACTCCATTTCTGGGTTCCGCCTGGTTTCCCTCCCACCCCCAATGCAGACGGCTTGGAGGGTCAATGACCCATACCCAAGGGAGGGTGGTTACGTTCTTCCTGGATCCTCCTCCAGATGGCGAGGAGGGTTTCTCCTCTAGTTAGGTTGAAAAGAAGGAGAACCTTTGGGCTTCCCCTACTCCAACCCCAATGTGATGTACAGGGTCGGAGTGCCATCCTCGGCTCCTGATGGGGGCTGTGCATCCCCGAGATCGCCCTTTCCAAGGGCCAACTCATTCGAAGGGGCTCAAACGGCTATGTTTGGTGGAATCTTTTTTGGGTGATATTTTTGGAGAAGTTTAAGATGAATGTTTGTCAAAGTGTGAAGGAGAAGGTTGCCCTAGAAACGCCTTATATAGAAGGCAGAATATTGATGAGGGCCAATCCACAATAAATCCCAGGGAGAGATTTCCGGAGGTAATAATTCCGCCCCAAGTTCCAAGGGGCCTATCAACTGTTAGATCCTCATAGATCCACGGCTAGCATTAATGAGGAGGCGCCTCATTAAACAAGAAGACACCGAAGCGTCAGAACACGTTACCCGGACAACCCAAGAGACGCCTCGTAATCAGAAGAGTCCCATCAAACGAAGAGGCAAAACACGGTAAGGTCTTATCCTCCACCAACTCCAGCCTGCATTTATTATTATTATTCTGCTTGAGAAGTGTAATTACTTAATGCTTATTGTAAATTATATCAATGTAGAACTAAACGGCTACGGATAAATAGATAAAATAAATGATAAAATGAGAAAACTAGGTACTGGACAGAACCAAGGCATTGCATGGTCCTCGGACCCAAGCCTCATGAGGAAACCAGATACTTTGGATGAATAAAATAAGAAAACTAGGTACTGGACAGAACCAAGGATTTGAAACCCGGACCGGACCGTACGGTCCGACCGGAAAAACCTCGAATCGTTCAACTTCACGGTTCTTTTAGCCTCAAAAACCGCTCTATGTAAAAAAAACAAGGACCCGTAAAAACCGCAGTCGAACCTCACGGTTCTGAGAACCGTAATCAGACCGCTTCTCACGGTTTTGAATCTGAACCTTAAAAAAAAAAAAAAAAAAAAAAAAAAAAAAAAAAAAAAAAAACAGAAAAGGAGAAAGGGAAGAAGACGACGCTGAAGCAGAGGTGGCGCCATGAAGCAACTGCTGCTTCTTCTTCTTCTTCTTCTTCTGCTTCTTCTTCTTCTTTCTTTTTTTTCTTCTTCTTCTTCTCTGTCCGTCTCCCTCTCTCTTTTGTTTGCTGAACTTTGTTAGGCATGTGGTCTGTTATCTCACTTTCTCTTTCTTTGAATTTGTTATGACTACTCTGACTGATATTTAGCTGCCTAGCGTTGGAAATGTAGAAAGTTTCCGGAGCTCTCCACGTGTCTACAGTACTGACATTAGCTGTTGGGCTTTGAAAATAATAAAAGATTTTAAATTTTGAATAAAAGAAAGCTGTCCACCGTATAATGCTTTACAGCTTTAGTGCATATAGTGCTTGATTGCTGTCAAGCATTTCCTTTAGTATTTGAAAAAGCTTTAGTACATATAAATATATAATGCTCTCCAGGTATAATGCTTTACTACATATAGTGGTGTACGTTGACTAATTGACCATTTAAATGGGCTTGGAAAAAAAAAAGATTGGTAGTTAAATTGGCTTGGGCTTGGATATGAGCAAATAAATTTATTTGTCTCTTAATTATTTTATTGAGTTTCATAAAATAAAAATTATTGGGTACTAAAGTGTATTTTGTCATTACTTAAAAATAATTTAGAAACTTAATAGCTATTGCTTTTTTAGAATTTAATAATTTTTGTTTGTATTATGAAAGTTATGTTATAAAAAATACTATCTATATTTGTTTTGGACTATTTTAGTTAATTTTTCTATTTTTTATTAATTTAATGTTTTTATATATATTTAAAATAATTATTAAATTAATTATGACGTCATCACGGTTCGACCCCGGTTCGACCTCGGTTCGACCTGAAAAACCTTGAACCTCTTTCTTTTACGGTTCAATGAACGGTCCGGGTTTGAAAACCTTGGACAGAACCAAGGCATTGCATGGTCCTCGGACCCAAGCCTCATGGGGAAACCAGATACTTCAGATGAGTAAAATGAGAAAACTAGGTACTGGACAGAACCAAGGTATTGCATGGTCCTCGGACCCAAGCCTCATGGGGAAACCAGATACTTCAGATTAATAAAATGAGAAAACTAGGTACTGGACAGAACCAAGGCATTGCGTGGTCCTCGGACCCAAGCCTCATGGGGAAACCAGATACTTCAGATGAATAAAATGAGAAAACTAGGTACTGGACAGAACCAAGGCATTGCATGGTCCTCGGACCCAAGCCTCATGGGGAAACCAGATACTTCAAATGAATAAAATGAGAAAACTAGATACTGGACAGAACCAAGGCATTGCATGGTCCTCGGACCCAAGCCTCATGGGGAAACCAGATATTTCGGATGAATAAAATGAGAAAACTAGGTACTGGACAGAATCAAGGCATTGTATGGTCCTCGGACCCAAGCCTCATGAGGAAACCAGATACTTCAGATGAATAAAATGAGAAAACTAGGTACTGGACAGAACCAAGGTATTGCATGGTCCTGGACCCAAGCCTCATGGGGAAACCAGATACTTCAGATGAATAAAATGAGAAAACTAGGTACTGGACAGAACCAAGGCATTGCATGGTCCTCGGACCCAAGCCTCATGGGGAAACCAGATACTTCAGATGAATAAAATGAGAAAACTAGGTACTGGACAGAACCAAGGCATTGCATGGTCCTCGGACCCAAGCCTCATGGGGAAACCAGATACTTCAGATGAATAAAATGAGAAAACTAGGTACTGGACAGAACCAAGGCATTGCATGGTCCTCGGACCCAAGCCTCGTGGGGAAACCAGATGCTTCAGAATAAAAACCAAGTGTTGGACAAACTCAGGCACTACGTAGTCCGAGGACTCCAGCCAATAAGGAGACCACTCCCTCAAGAAATATTAAGTGTTAAACCAGGGTTTTAGTATGAATCACGTGTCCAAATCTGCGGCAAAGCCAACCCCCCTTAGGCGCTGAGTAATGAGTCCTACTACGGACAAAAATCACAAGAAATTGGGTACTTAAGCACAAACGACTCAAACCTACAGTTCATAAAGATTCTTCAGACGGCCCTTTAGCGCCAAAAGGAAATTACAAGAGCGGTCGAAGTAACGATAAAACTAACAGAAACGCAAAGCTCAACAGGGTGCGAAACAACGCCGAGGAAGTCAAAATCCTCCTCCCCGCCCAAGGGGACGTGCAGCAGAATTTTGAGGGGCTATTGTGGGGCCCTATTGCACTAACCACGCTGGCCCACTACATGCGGCCCAAGGCCCGCGCCGAGGATAATGTAAAGGCCGAGGACAATGGGAAGAGCCCAGGTCATCCAAAGGCCTCGCCGAGGATGACACGTCTTCGGCACATCGACTTTACTAAAGGGAAAATATCCCTCATTCGTTGAATATATCTCACCAACATTCTGACCGCTTTAATGGTGAGGTGACCTGAAAACCCTAAAGTATCAGTCACTTCAACTATTATAAAGCCTGCAAAGGCGGCTGGGAAATAACATAAAGCCTACAAATATATATGATGGGACAATCCCCTGTACATAGAGGCTCCGATAATTGACAAGTGGACGGCGAAGACTAACAAAAAAGGAAAAATGCTATATAACCAAGAGATTGCCCAACAAAAAGGGGGGGATGGAATGAGAAGTAAAAAAAGGATAATTTATCCTCAGCTTGGGCCCAGGACAAAGATGCTTCACAAACACTTAGCCAAATTCTTACATTTAGAATCCAATGAATCTCATGTTATCACTTATTTATTATAAACTTTATACCAGCCATTGTTTACTTCGGTGATGCCAAACCCTTAAACCCACTTCTCTACAAATTTTATTGTTAAGGGTCCGTTACAAATCGAGCCCCTACAATATATATATATATATATATATATATTATATTATATTATATGCACGACTCTTAAACTAGTTTAGTAATTTATGATAAAAAAATTTAATTTACTAATTAATCCTCTCTTTTTTCCTGGTTTAGAAATTTAACCTTCTTATATTTTTTTAGAGAGTTTCAACTTATGGCGTCCACTTCTGATGATAATAACTCTTTATCATCATATCAAGACATCAATCATTTTTTGGTGTAGGCAGAGATTGAATTATAGATCTCTTATATAACCATCAGAGACTTTACCAATTAAGTTAACTAAAACCCACAAACTTCCTATTTAAATGTTGCTAAGGTTTTAATTAAATAGTAGTTCTGTCAATTTTGTCCAAAAAAAATAGTAATAAACTAATAATAATACCAAAACTGAAGTAACTTGAAAAAAAAATAAAAAAAAATCTTAATCTACAAATACGAAAAAGCTGGAGTGCATATGTGCAAAAACATGTTATTCTCGGTGAACCCTTTAAACCTCTTTCAAGCCTAAACTCCGCCACCGTCCCCAACAAAAAACTCAACGATCAAGCTGTGCCCCTCAGAGTTCAAAGTTCCGACAAAGTTTCACCACACAGACATACAAGGTTTGTTTTCTTTAACTATTCCATCAATCTCTTTTCATTGCTTCTCTATATATATTTTTTCCAAGCTATGCTCCGAGTCTGACCCTCTGTTTGTTAACTGAGAAAACCCACATAAAGAAAGTAAGAGACATGTCAAACTTACATGAAAAAAGAAAAGAAAAGAAACTAAAACTCCCTCTCAACTGAGCCAAGTGGCAATATTATCCATGTAGAATGGTGGGATTTTTTTGGTTTTTAGTTTTTCCCCAAATAGTGAATAGTATAACACTAAAAGAATTTGCTTCCATTTATTTTTGCAATCAAAGAGAGTACTTTTACTGAGGTTTTATGCTTTGCTTTCCTTTTCTTTTGGTTTGCAGGTCATTTAGCATTGCTGGGTTTGCCTTTCTTAGAAAATGGTATGTAACTCACTGTGCTGATTTAGGGTTAAGCCTTTGTATTTTGGTTCTTTTTTCGATGATTATTGAGACCCTTTTTTGTTTTTTGGTTGATTTGGCTGGTTGGTTTTGTATCAGCTCCCTCTTTCATTGCTCAAGACTGCTCAAGGGCATCCTATGGTAAGAAATTTCTCTCTATGGATTTTATTTGTGTTTCACATTGTACTGCTGTTTGGTTGCTGAGTAAATGTAAGAAGAGGGCAGAACCCTTTTTTTTTTTTTTTCAAATTTAATTTTGGTTACTTGGGAATAGTTGGGATACTAGAAGTTTTAAAATAAAGGGCAAAAAATAAAGGATTATACACGAAATTTGATAACTTAGCATTGTTTAAGTAATTTTCTAGGTTTTGAAACCAAAATATTGCATAGATTGTTGTTCAGAACAGCATAAAGGTACTTTCTGAATGCTATTAGATATGTCTTTATTTTGCTTTGTCCTCCTTTTCTTAAGGATCCAAAGGGATTTGTAAGGTGTTAACCAAATCTAAATTCATGTAAAAGACAAATTTTATCCTAATTACTCTTTATTTTTGGGTGCTAGTTAGTCGAGCTGAAAAGTGGTGAGACTTACAATGGACATTTGGTGAATTGTGATACATGGATGAATATCCATCTTCGAGAAGTCATATGTACCTCAAAGGTAATTATTCTTGAACCATTCATATAATTGTCATTTTTTTTTTTTCGTGTAAATCAAGTTTTATGATCTTTTGTGGCTTATGATTGCACTTAAGGGTTGAAATGATGATGTAGGATGGAGATAGATTTTGGAGAATGCCTGACTGTTACATTCGGGGGAATACTATTAAGTATCTTCGGGTCCCAGATGAGGTATTTTTTATACATTCAACTTTTATCCTTAATCTGTAATGGTTTTTTTGTTCCCCTGCGTCTTTTGTACGCTTCTTTTTAAATTAAAACACTGTGAGCGTTCTTCTCTCTGTCTCTCTCTGGAATGATGCAGCTTAGCCAAATCAGACATCGATGTGCTCCATAAGGTGCTGTCATCAAAGCTTGTCTTGGTTGTTATTGAGTTTCATTCTGGCTCTCTTGCGTTCCTTGATCAAGCTTTGGGTCACATGCCTTTTGTAGAAGCGCATCCGTGTGATGTTAAAAATGGAGATTGGATGTACACTGACCAGAGTCTTCCCTTTTTATTTCTCTATTTCCTTTTTCATTTAACTTTTTCTTTTGCTGAGGGGGAAGGAGAGGAGAGGTGTTGGGGGTGGGGGGGTGTGGTGGTGTTTAGCGTGGCTAGCTTTACTTGGTGGGAAACAATCCAATATTTTCGGAAAATGGAGCCTTGTGTACTACATAGTCTTGTTAAAGCTGTTTGCATAGATCGTCTACTACTTTTGTATTTTTTTGTTATTTTCTCTTTTGCCACATTGATTCCTGCTAGTTTTTAGCATTTACTTAAGCCCAGAGTTACTTCCAGTCAATCTACTGGATCTTTTGTTCCATCAGCTTTTGGAAATTTATCTTTCTTTAGTCTGTAATCATTTGCTGGGGAATATTTGTTGTGTTGTTGGGGGAATGTTTCTGACAGACTGGGTGTATTTTGGGTTTGCTTTCTGCTGTGTTGTAAGCAAATAATTTAGACTGTGTGCTGTTAATTTATTTCTTCCTTTTGTTCTAAATTTGTTTTGATGAATCATATTGGTTTCATAGTCCAAAGTTTTGATAAGTTATATTAGTTTCTTGGTCCAAAGGACTTAATTGACTCCTCTTTCAATGTTTGCTGTCTTGTTAGGTGATTGATAAAGTTCAGGAGGAGTCCAAGACCCGTGCAGGTATAGTTTGGTGGCTACACACACACACACACACACACACACACACAAACACAAAAGGAGAAAAAAGATGGAGTAATATCAAATAAGGATTCATTTCTGTGACATTAATTACTGAACTGTTTTACCCATATAATAATCAATCATATTGATTGCCTATGTTTAATCACAGCATTGAGCACCATCTCTGTTATTTCAAGTTCTGTAGTAGAGTTGGTTCTGATATTCTAGATTTCAGTTTAAATTGGTTAGGTTACAAAGAAATTGACCAGAGCCTACTTTCCTCACTGGTGTCATTTCTGGTTTGGAAGAACTACTTTGATTTTTATACAATTATTTGTATGACTGACTTTGTAACTGGTGACTTGTTCAGATAGAAAGCCACCTGGTGTGGGGCGTGGAAGGGGAAGGGGTAGAGAGGAAGGTAGTGGTGCAAGGCAAGTGAAAGGCATTGGGCGTGGTGGAGATGATGCAGGTGGCAGAGGCATGGGTGGAGGTCGGGGTAGAGGAATTTCTGCAGGCAGGACTGGTAGCAGCAGAGGTATCAAATACCCAAGAGCTTTGTTCCTGACTTTCTATAATTTATGCCATAACAAATCCATAGATTTTTTCATGAATTTTCTTAAAGCACACTTTATTTGCTTCAATTATCAATTATAAGAATTTAAGTCTAAGCATCATCACCAAGGTAATTCCAACAAAAACACATGTTGGGTACCAGTCATGGCTCATATAATTGAATATCCTGTCAAAGATTCAATAATAGAACCTTGTTGTAATATGATTTACTGGGTGGGGGCATTGTCATCTCATTTTGTAATAAGATGATTGCCACTATATAAGTCTCTTTTCCTGCATTGTCATCTCATCTTTTTAGGATGACTAATGGATTCTCTTTGTGGGGCAGGTGGACGTGGACGTGGCTGATAAAAATTTAAGGTGTTGGGATAGGGTAGCTGCTGCCCTGGAAGGCACCTTGTTTCCTTCTTTAAGGGCAAGATATGTCTTAAGTAACAGAGCCAGAGAGAAGATCTTTCCCTTGCTACACAAGTGATTGGGGGTGCATGCTGAAGACTGCGTCCATGTAACAGATTTTAGTATAGCTTTTTACTTAATTGCCCTTTTTATGCAAAAGGTCATTCGTAGAAGCAAACGATACAATCTTTCTTGAATTTCCTTTCAGTGTGAACACCCGTATTAACTTATCTTACTTTTTCTCAACATTGTACTTGTGAATGAATTATTGTTGATGATATGGTTTGAGAAACAATCTATATTGCATGACTGATCTGGCGGATGTCAATGTGGCTAATGGTTTAATGCATAAACCTTGCTATATTAAAAGGAATTACATCTCCTAGCCTAATGAGTTGTGAGAAGCAAAATCTCTTGGGGTCTTGCAAATCAATTATGGCTTAAAGCAATACTGCATTTGTAGTGTTGAGATTTGACTTATCTCAATATCAAAATTCACAGGGTTTTAATACTTGTTAGTTGGGTTTCAAACTTTCAATGTCCAATTGAAAGTATAAATAGCAGTGAGTGACTCAATAGCAAGTACTAGACATTTAGCCTCATTGAGTTTCCTTAAGGTTAAAGGTCAATTGCAAGTGTGGTGTTTTGATTCCTTTTCCGTGTCACCGACTCACTAGTTTTTTTTTTTTTTTTGGATAGAACACTGACTCACTAGTTAAGAAGTAGCTGTGGCTGTAGTCAATGTTCTAATTTCTAATAATAGGACCGAACTGGATGTCCAACCGTGAAACTGGAAATAGTCATTTAAAAGGGGCTAGTCAATTTCAACTGTAGACTGAAGTAATATAAAATCAATGTTACCAATGCAAAATCTTTCCAATATCAAGAAAACGAGTATATATAATTTCAAATTAGGAGTATGAGCAACTCTTGTACAGATTTAGAAGTTCTTTAATCAAAATATGAAGATGAAACTTGTACCCTTAATTTGAAGAAATCAACGGTTATTTTCATAATTCTCTTTATAAGTCTATTGACATAACTCTTTCCATAACTTATGAAGTGATAGATTATGAGCGGTAGACAAACACTTTTATATGGATTTACTAATTTTTTTCACTACTCACAAATATTATGATTCTTCAAAAATGTTATGATTAAATTCTTAATTTAGTCTTTCAATTATTATGTAGAATTCAATTTCAACACTTGACCAATTTATTGTGTCAATTTCATTCCTTAACTTTCAAAATCAAGTTGAATCCATTCTTTTACTTTACAAAAAAGTTTAGCTCCAATCTGGTTTTAAGGAATCTCCTTTAACCTATTATATGGTAATTTATAAAACTATTTATATATACTATTTAAACAGGTTACATTACTCATTAAAAAACTCATGTGACTAAGACTATATATAAATTATCTCTTCAATTGTTAAATAATGAGTTGAAAGAAGATAGCATCAAACCAATTTGGAGCTAAACTTTTTCTTCTCTCAATTAGAATTTTGAAATAATTATCTCACAAATAGAGTACATATTGAAAACACACTTTACAACTATTTTCACCAACACTATTGTCAAATAATTGTGTTAATTTTAAAATAATAAAAAAGAATAATTAAATTAACTGGATTTTGAGAGTTACAATACGACAATATTGGCACAATTAATAATCAAGGAATCAAATTGAATTGTCAACCTATTGAAGAACCAAATAAGTAATGACTTTTGTTGATGAATGCATTAATGGAACAAATTAGAGTGTTTATAACCTTCTGTTAAATAATGTTTTTATACATGTTTTTTCAAAATAAGGTCAAATACGAAGAAAAAAAATAGTAGGCGAATGCATGCCCCTAAACTAGACCGATTAGTCATCTATAGAATCTATTCTATCAGCCTTTATACGGTCGCAACAAAAATTCACAATACTCTTAATTTATGTACCACATCAAATGTGAACCATTAAAACAAATTTAAAATTACGGATTGCTGTAGGTAGATCCAATCGTGAGGTGGTAGACAAATTAGAAGATTTCGTGATCCTAACTTTATTGCTATCTTATAACTTATTAAGCTATTAATCCAACTAACAGTCCTATTACTGTTACAAACACTGTAAAATCACCAACTTCTTCGCATCTTACACAAAAATACATGAATGGTGTGAAAAGTTCAGTGAAACTCGTGTTTTTGACAGACTTTTCCCTCCAACAATTAAGAAATTAAATATTGTCATTATCTTCCACGTATGTATGATTATTTTTCCAAAATATTACACAATAATTAAGAAAATAATTAGTATATATGTATTTAGAATAAGACAATAACAATAATTAATAAAGAAAGATACGTGGGACATATCATATCATAAGAATCTTTGGTCACACTTAGCTGGTTTGTTTGACCAATGAATGGCCATTTGTGTTGGGATTATGGGATAGTGTACTACTCAACTCAGAAGCAACAAAACATCTTCACTTTCAACAAAAAGACAGAGTTAGAGTTAGAGATAGAGTTAAAGAGAGCTAAACATTATTCACAGTTGAGTTCAGAACTCAAAAAAAAAAAAAAAAAAAATACATACACTGTGAAAATGGCTGAAATCAAAGCCGATACTACGGCACAGCAAAAGCAGCTCCCAGTTACTGTATCGGAATCCGATATATCGGAGCAAAAGCCCCAGAAACCAAAGCGTGTCGTTTCCCTCGACGTCTTTCGAGGCCTCACTGTTGCGGTACATATATTATTCATTCATAAATATACCATTAACTTAAGGCCTTATAACTTTCTCAAAAAAAAAAAAAAACTTAAGGCCTTATAATTTCTTATTATACTTCTTTCTTCTTCATTTTTTATGTTGAAATTTAATTCTCTGCCTCATTAATTTTCGCTGCATGTACTTTTTTTTGGATTGAATATTTATATTTTAGCACCTATATATTTGTTACTTTTTAAAAAAAAAAAAAAACTTTTTATCTTGATAAAAAAGACAGTTTATTTATTACATCTTTTTCTAGTTCAAAATTTTATAAAATAAAATAAAATAAAATCATTTATGATATTGGGTTTTTTTTTTTTTTTTTTAATTTCATTCTAAAATAATGATATTTAAATATATAAAAATTTTGTTATTACATTTAATGTTTATTGTGCCACGTTGAGAAGTGATGATAGCAAAAGATTACTTTATACTCAATTCTCTCTATAAGCAATGCTAGAGAGAGATTTTATTTCTTTTGTCCCTCTACAAATTATGGCAATAATTTGTGATGGCCGTGCAACCTTGCTTTTGCATGAGTTCTTCACTAACACTATTTATATTAAGCATAAATTACGAAGAAAGGTTTTGTGTGTCTTGATTTATTTTTTTTCTTTTTATTGCGTCTTTTGGTGGTGGGTTTATTGATGAAAAGTGAAAAAGTGATCTTAAAATATAGTACTTTATCCATATATAAAAAATAAAAATAAAAATAATGTAAACAAATTTTCTTTATGTAAGGTGACATAACATTTTTTTTTTATAAGGATCTTGATTCATTATTTAGTTTTTGGAAAACAATAAAAGTAATAAAAGAAACTGAAGTTCTGCTTTTGAAAAGATTGGAGACAATATAAAAAGAAAAAAAAAAGACATCAATTATTTATTGCAATAATTCAATTCATAGCAAGCGCATACACTTCATTTAGGGCACCGTATATGTGTCATATCTACCATGTCATAATATAATTTTCCAAAAATTGCTCATTTTGCCATGTTACCTGTATTGAGAAGTTATTCTATATATATTGATAGTCAAAACTATACAAGGGACTAGCTTAATATTAGCAATTAAGTGGGCATAGGAATAGGAGTGAAGTATATGAGTGATGTATAATGCATATGTGTGAATTACAGTGAGCCTAGTGCCCGTTGGGCTTGTACATTAACAAAACTAGTATGTAACCCATGCTACCGCATGGGAATAGATATATTATTAATCATGAGTTTATTCATGTATAAGAGGCTCAATTAAGTCTAAGTTTATATTATTAACCATAACATTTTATTAACAAAACTTAGCAGTATATATATATATATATATATATATATATATATATATATATATATATATATATATATATATATATATATATATATATATAGACATTGGATATTCTTCCCATGTGCTAAATATTGTTTTCAATAAGGTCACACCAAATAGGTTGAAAGCCATCTTCGTGCAAGATTGATATCTGCAAGAGAAGTCAATCATCAAGCAAGGACCAAAGGATTTCAAAAAATGTTAATATTGACTCAATGTATGCGCATACACACAAATCCATCACTATATCAATTAAGAGAATAAAAAATAAATGGAAATATTACACAGAAAGATGAACCTTGGTGACGATGTTTATCCAAAAGATCCATTCACGCTTTTGAATCTTCAATCTCTATTGGTGATTGAAATTTTCGTAGCTTAAAAAATTTAAAATTAAAAAAAAAAAAAAAAAAAAAAAAAAAAACCCCTCAGAGTTGTACTCATTTTGTAGTTTGATGATGGGTCATTTTGTAACATGATGAGCATTTGTGTGAAGAAAAAACCTTTGAAGTTGCATGGCTGATAAAAGAAATTCTCTCCAATCTCTTTTTATAGAGAGATGGATTTGTGCGTGTTTTTATACATCCTTCATAGTTGTATTATCACGAAGCAAGTCCAATGGATTTAGATTGGTACTACCGATTCCCAAAGCATGAATGTTTAATGTGTTATTAATTTCATCTCATCTCATTACCAAGTCCAATGAATTTTAATTGGAATTCAATTTTTCCAAGTGGTGCATCTCTTGCAATATTCTTTCATTTTTTTTTTAATTAATTTTTTGAAATTTATTTTCAATTCCCATGGCCACTTTCCATATTCGGCTTCCTGTTATAGTTCCCTAGGCACTTTGAAGTTTGAACCAAGAGAACAATGAACCTACGTAAAAATAAATAAAAACAATGAATCAGAGTAATGGTTCTCTCGAAAACAACCCAAAATCATATTATATTCTTCTGATTATTTTCTTTGTACACGTGTATAGTAAAATTGGACTCCAATTTCAGATTCTAATTGAACAATTGGAATGACATGTGGCACACAATTAGAGTTCTGATTTGAAATTCAATTTCACACTCTCTCTGCTTCACCTATTATTATATATATAGATTGGAACACTTTACTAGTTTACTAGCACTTATTATGCCATATAGTTTTGAAATACAAAGTACTTTTATTAAGTCCTCTTTGGTAATTTCCCACCTCTAAAGCTCTTTATCAAGTTGGTTACAATTCTTTCTCAAAAAAAAAAAAAAAAAAAAAAGGTTGGTTACAATTGATGTATAAGTTTCAAAGCAGAACTGTAGTTTAACAAATGCTAACAGGCGCAATTTTTCAATAATAGATTTTGTACTTATTGAGTTTTAGTTGTTAAATGTAAAATCTTATTTTAATGATTAATCAATTACATATAGTATATTTTTTGGACTGTTCATGAAGTCTAATAAAGGATTGGTTAAAACAGTATACATTGAATTGTAATTTCTATTTTTTCTTAAGCTTGCATGTCATGTTCATTGTAGTTGATGATTTTGGTCGATGATGCCGGAGGAGAATGGCCTATGATTGGGCATGCACCATGGAATGGTTGCAATCTTGCTGATTTTGTGATGCCATTCTTTTTGTTCATTGTTGGAATGGCCATTGCACTCTCTCTCAAGGTTGGTTTATATACTGTTTCCATCCAACTTAAGAAGAAGGTTACATGAAATGGTTATTGGAATGCATTCATTCTTGCATCTTCTTTCGTCCAGAGAATACCAAAGAGGCTTTTGGCCATAAAAAAGGTGCTTCTTAGGACTTTGAAGCTTCTCTTTTGGGGTCTCCTATTGCAAGGTCAGTTTTTTTTTTGGTCTCATTTTTATATCTACACAGGAAAAGATAGAACTTAAGATAAAATGATCAATACTTTTATCAAAATATCTTCTTTTATGCTGAAAACTTGACACATAATCTGTAGTGCATTCCTGGGAAAAGAAATTAAGAAAGAACAAAAATTAGGCTCTGGACCTTCTTTGATGTTAACTTGGCTTCATTATGTTATGAAGGAGGTTATTCTCATGCTCCTGACAAACTAACATATGGTGTTGACATGAAAAAGATAAGGTGGTGCGGCATTCTGCAGGTAATATTGATATTACCACAAACCTTAGTTGTATGGGGAATGAATCCATGCAGTAATTCTTTCATTCTTTCTAGAGAATTGCTCTTGCATATTTGGTGGTTGCACTGGTGGAAATCTTTTCAAGAGATGCACAAGCCAAGGATCTTGCGTCCAACTGGTTCTCTGTATTCAAGTTGTACTTTTGGCATTGGTATGTTTGTGAAACTGTGCTTGATCTTATACATGTGATGAAACTTTACTATGCTTGTAAAACACTTTGTCTCTTATAAATTTTCAGGCTGATGGGAGCATCTGTTCTTGTTATTTACTTGTCTGCAATTTATGGGACATATGTTCCTGATTGGCACTTCACTGTCCAAAGTAACAATGGTACTGTCCAGTTAACAGTAAGTCCCAGGTTCCTTTTCAAAAAAATAGTTATGAACTTCTATGAAGATTTATTGCTATTATCTTTTGTACATAGTTGGAGATGTCAATGTTGTTAAAAGCAAGGGCGCAAAGGGCTCTTGCAGCCTAGGCGCAAAGCGCAAGCGCGCGCCTGATTGAAGTGAAGCGCACATTTAAAAAAAAAAAAATTTAATTTTAAAAATTATTATTAATGAGAAATGCAACAATCAAATTATCATATAAATTGGAATAAAACTTTTTATATAATTCATATAACATTTAGATATGCCCTACTTTTGCAATTTTAACGCAAAAATTGCTAGTCAAGTCATTTTATTTTTTTGGATAAGCTAGATATCAGTACTTCCATGTAATATCCTTTCTTAAATCTCCTATATCTATAACGCCCTATGACTAATTAGTAATATTAGTTAATAATTTAATCACTTAATGACTATAACTCTGGAAGAATTAGTTTGCTATGTTCAAAATCAACCACTAAAGTAACTAAACAATTACCACATATATTATATCATACATTTTTTTTTTCCCATGAATGAGCTAAGAATATGAGGACATTGCAACATGGTAATTGGTACCAAGGATCTAGTTGGGTTACTGTTTTAAGGAGAAAAAATAAAAATAGAGAAGATCTAGGAGGTTGTGGGTTGGGTTTTAGGACAAGTTATACTCAAAAAATTTTTTTTTTGATAAGTAATTTACACTAAAAATATACAAAATCAATGGTTTATATCAATAATGTCAAAATCTCATAGCTTTAATTCAGTTTTGGTTTTTCTTTTTTGAAAAATATAGAAAACCTCCAAAAAGCGCGCTTTGAGCTTTTTGAAAAAGTGCAAAAAAGTGCGCCTAAAGCGTGCTTCTTTGAATGAGCTTAGCTTTTGAGGCAAAAAGTGCTGGAGCCTTGGGGGTTCGAGCTTTGAGCTTAAGCGCGCTTTTAACAACACTGGGAGATGTCACGATAGACCTAATAATTTTTTGCTCAGCTACTGGCTGATAATAGTCATTGGCATGAAATAATTAACTTGAAAGCATTTGGACATGGAGAAATTGAAAATTTGAATTCCTTAATCTGCATAACTCAGCATCACTAAATTTGGAAAAGGCATAAGGTATTGTCACAATTAGCATCAGTTTTGGTGAAGGGTGCATGTCATTTTCAGTAACACACTTGTTCCATTAGTGATTCAACTTTATGAAATGGAATAGCTACCAGGGTTTCTATTGACATGTATATTCTGCTCATTTAAGGTTGCCTGTGGCATGAGAGGAAAACTGGACCCTCCTTGTAACGCAGTAGGATATGTTGACAGAAAAGTGCTAGGACTAAACCACATGTATCCACATCCAGCATGGAAGAGAGCTAAGGTGTGTATCTGTTTTTTTTTTTTTTTTTTTTTACCTCATATCATTTTATGAATTTGAGTTCACTAGCTCATAGACAGTGTCATTTTAAAATTTTAATCATTCTAATTTTGAAGTGATTCAGGCTTGCACCGAGAATTCCCCATATGAGGGGCCTTTCCGAAATGGTGCTCCTTCATGGTGCTATGCCCCTTTTGAACCTGAAGGAATTTTGAGGTCTGTTAACATCATAACTCCCTCATGTCATTTTAAATGAACCAGTAAACCAAATGCCTCTTGTCTAGATCTAATCAGTGTTTAACCAGTTCTAGCTCTTGTTGAACTAAACAGTGGAAATCATAAGGCTTTGCCTTTGGGATTATTAAAAATCAATGGATATCACATAAGGAATTTTCAGGCACATTCACTCCATTAGCACAGCAAAACTATCACTTTGGTCTGTCTAATTGATTTTCAGTTATTCCAGAAGTATAGCATGTGAATGGCAATACTAAGAACTACTTCAATATAAAATAAGTTGGAGAAGACAGCAACCTATTTTTAAGAAGGCTGCCCTGACTCTAAGAGGCAGGCTCTCCCTCTCAGTCGTTTGATTGGAGCAATTTATTGTTATTTTTACACCTGCAGGTCCTTATTTTTAAGCATGAACCTCATGAATGCTCCAATCCTGTGGCTATGATGGGAATCTTATGATGAATGTGCCCCACTATCAATGTAGTATTTGTAAATCTTGAGAATTTATTTTCAACCTTTTCTATTTATGGATGTTTATCTAATTGCAGCTCAATATCTGCTATTCTCTCCACCATCATTGGAGTGCATTTCGGACATGTTCTTGTACATTTTAAGGTGGGGTCTATGAATTCTTGTGATTTATGCCTAACTTATATGTAATATGATCTCTCTTCACTTAATTTTGTCAATTAATACAGGGTCATCCAAGTAGACTGAAGCATTGGGTTACGATGGGGTTTGCTCTCCTCATTTCAGGAATTATCCTTCATTTCGCTCATGGTATGAACTGAATGATCAATATATGCAAATTATCTGTTATCTCCTTGCTTTCTAATGCTTTTCCCCAATGCAGCAATTCCTTTGAATAAACAATTGTACACATTAAGCTATGTTTGTGTAACATCTGGAGCAGCAGCTTTGGTCTTTTCAGCTTTATACATTATGGTATGCTTATTTTTTTCCCCCATGAAATTTCTTTTTCTTTTTCTTTTTCCATATCAATAGGGTCATTATTGATCTTTTGAGTATATTAGACCAATGTTGTTGGAATTAAGGCTTGGTTGAGCTGCTCTCAGTTGAGTATCTATTTGTTGGGAATGTATGGTTCGGTGACTATACGTCAAGTTTTATATAATCCTATACTGTGTTATATACCAGGTTGATATTTTGGGTTTGAGGTACCTGTTTTTACCATTGGAATGGATTGGCATGAATGCTATGCTCGTCTACGTTATGGCGGCTGAAGGCATCTTTGCAGGATTCATTAATGGGTGGTATTACGATGACCCCCACAATACACTGGTACATCATCTTAAAATGCTTTTACCTTTCTACCTCAACATGTCCTGTACAGCCCCTTACTATGTTCAAATAAGAGCCACTGAAAATGATACTAGCTCCCTTCTTCCGCTACCAAAGGAAGGGAAACATCCCTGTTCTCACTAACCTACAAATATTTGTGAGATGTTCAAAATTTACAGTTTTGTAGTTTCTCTGTTCAAAATTTAAAGTATCATAGTTTGTTCTTTAGCAGGAGAATCTTTTATAATTTTTTCTATGCTGGACTGAGCTCAAATTTGTAGCATTTTTCCAGATTTCAAAGAAGTTTCTGCGTGTAAAGAATGTGTTACCAGTTTTTGTTCATTAGGTTGCAGTTTTTTTTTTTTTTTGGTTCATTTTACAGAACTGCATATATTTTTTCCTGTCAGATATGCACAACTTGTCAAGCTTTGGAACATGTTAGCTCATTCCAAAACTCCAATGAGGAGGCACTTTTCATTTCCCTTTCTCGCATCCTTGACTTTTTTTTTCCTCTTCTTTTTAATATTCAATGCCATCAACTTATATCTCACTTCCCTGCACATGCATTTAATCCTCATATTGGTGGATTCAACCTAATGTATCTTATTGGTCTTGCTTATCGAAACCTGGATTATTGTCTATGAGGTCTGCACCTTGTTTGGCAAATCTGAGCAATCAACCTATACAATTTAAAAAAAAAAAAAAAAAAAAAAAAAACCCCTACTAAACTTTAATCATCGTCTTACTCCTTGTCATTTCTTCTTTAATAATCTTTTACTATATTAGTGTTGTTAATATTTTGCTGTTAAACTGTGACAGGTATATTGGATTCAGAAGCACATTTTTGTTAAGGTTTGGCATTCCAAGAGAGTAGGCATTCTACTCTATGTCATCTTTGCAGAGATACTATTCTGGGGTATCATTTCAGGAATTTTGCATCTACTGGGCATATACTGGAAGCTCTAAATTCCATGGTATTGTGGTAGCTAATCTCCACTCTGTTCGAACTTAGGCTGCTTGTTCTTGCCTTGATTTCCTTGTAATTTTTTATGCCAGTTTGTTGCAAGCTAGGTAATCAGCCCCTTTATGCTGTATTGCCCTGTATATATATTCTTCAGGAATTGCAAGCACACTAGCTAATTGGTCATTATATTCTGTTTCTTGTTATTTATCTTTTTAATTTTTTCTCCGAACATTTGGAGATTATTATGAATAAATTGAAAAGGCAAAAACGGAATTGTTATTTTTGTTTCTAGTGTTCAGTTGCAAATTTGGATAATGTTGAGTTTTGACAGTGTTAATCTTCAACATTGGAACACTAGAACTAGAAGATTCTTCTCTGGTTTTGATTTTATCCTCAACACTCCTCTCGCAATAATTATATTATGCATCCAGTATAGGTATTATCCCTTTCACAGTGTGCTTTTGCATATGCTAGGTGCATAAGATACCTTCTCAATTTAACAAGCAACAAAAAAATTTAAAATTATTTTTTATTCATTTATTTAATAGTTATAGTAATGGGGAGGATGAATTTGAACTTTTTGGAATCACAAAGTAGTATCAATTGAGCTACAAGGCACTCAACATAAGTTTTAAATTCTCAAAGATTTAAAACTTTTGTAACCCTAATGCCACGCTATACCTGATAAGGTTTTAAACGCTATTCCACATCACTCAAAGATTTTGACACCAATAAATATGAGTTTGGGACAAGATTATAAGCCAACTTTTAGTTTTTTAGTTTTTAAGTACAATTTTTTAAAACCTCAATTTTTTTTACTTTTTCTCACTTTTTAAAATACAAGTATATTTTAGCACATTTTTAGCAAAAATATGCAAGAGAACTACTTAAAGGCTATATTATTATTATTATTATTATTATTATTATTATTATTATTCATTGATATATATATATATATATATATATTAAAGGAAGCTATTATTTATTTATATGATACAACTGAATGGCATCTCATTTATTTACACAGAGAGGAGATGCATTGAGACGTGTATACAAAAAGAATAATGATTATCTATTCTTTTTTGACTATATAGTATGGGAAATGTTAACAAGAAAAAAAAAGAATGTCAGAAAAAGTTTAAAAAAAAAAAAAAAAAAAACCAAGTAGTAGTTATAAAACTGAAAAAAAATTAAATAAAGCTATAAAAAGACAAAAAAACCGTTATAAAAATTTCAAAAAAGTTGTTGTTAACGGGCACCTTGTGGTGCCGTTAACACAGCCCATATAGTATATACTGCACAGTTTTATCTATTTACATATTCTGACACCTTATTTAATACAAATGCCATACATTAAAAAAAAAAAAGGTACATCATAATGTATTTTTGATAAGCTACATCATAATGCATTGGAAATTTGGAATGGAGAATTTCCATTCTAATAGGCAAATCATAGAAATTTATATATACAACATTTTTCCACAATAAATTTCATAATTGTTAAGGTGATTTCGGTAGTCACAATTGTCAATTTTACATATACTACTTTTTCACCACTACTTACAATCAATTACTTTAACAATGATTTAAAAAGTTGGGTATGTATGATTTTTGGATTGTTAATGTTAATGTCCTAGTAAAAGTGCTTAAGCAAAAATAAATAAATAAATAAGTGTGTGTGTATATATATATATATATATATAGGGCTTGAAACTCAATCGTTTGACACACGGCCCGTTACCGTGAACCTATCCAGAAGGCCCAAACCTTTTTCTTCACGGCCCAAAAAAAGCCCTAAAAATTAAAGAAAAAGAAAAAAGGGAAAAGAAAGAAGCAAGCTGCCTCTTTATTCTATTTCTTTGGGAACAAGTAGAGCGGTCGAAAGCTGTGAAAGGAAAGTGAAACCCTTAACTCTCTCTCTCTCTCTGACTCTCTGAGTCTCTGTGAAAAGATATAAAAAATAGTTCCAATGGCAACAGCGATGGCTGAAGATTCGAGCTTCGAGGACGATCAGCTCGCCGCCATGTCCACCGACGACGTCGTTCGTGCCTCTCGTCTCCTCGACACCGAGATCCGCATCCTCAAGGTCCCCTCTCTCTGGCTAGGGTTTCTTCAGCAATACTATGAAAACTAAATTAAGCTTCTAGATCCGTTTGTTTTCATATTTTATTTATATTTATGAAAAACAAGTTCCAGTTTTTATATCAGTTTTGATTTCAATGTAAAGCTCGCTGTTTTAATTAAAAAAATTGTGAATTTTTGATTTATTTTAGTGCTGGACTGTGTTTTTAATTGATTAATATTATTTTTTGATTGGAAAGCTATGGGGTTTCTGTGAATTTGTGATTTAAAACTATTTGTTTTTGTGTGTGGGTGTGTGGTTGAAGGATGAGTTGCAAAGAACGAATTTGGATTTGGATTCGTACAAGGAGAAGATAAAGGAGAATCAGGAGAAGATAAAGCTTAATAAGCAGTTGCCTTACTTGGTTGGCAACATTGTTGAGGTAAATTTATTTAATTTTCTGACAACTTGGGTTGTTTTTATGTTAAGTGCTGTGTGTGAGTGTGAGTGTGTGAAGAATTTATTGGATTGATTGATTACATTTGGAAATACTAGTTTTGATACCATAGGGTTTTGTAGTTTGGGGTTTTTATTGTGTTGGGGATGTCAAATAGAGGATATATGCTTCAACACCCACATTTGGGATCTGGGTTTTTTATTTTTTCTTTTTTTTTGGGGGGGGGGGGGGGGGGGTGGGGGGGTGTTAAATGTTAGACTGAGGTAGAGTCAATGAGTTGTAGCTCAAATGGGGCATTCGATCACGGGTTCAAGACACATGTAGTGCGTGTGTAACTCGTCAATGATAAAAAAAAAATTGAAAGACCGTGGTAGAAAACTCAATGGTCACAGCCTGGCCCATCTTCCTACCATGATAATACCTAGTGTGGGCAGCATCAATTGTTTTCGGACAATGAAGCTTACCATCCATCATGGAAGGGGAATCTCCTAATATAAGTGCAATGCACATGAAAATAAATGATAAAAGGCATTGCTTTTTTTTTTTTAATCTAACAAGCTCAAGATTGAAAATATTTCTCATTTTTTTTATCCAAATATGCCTCCAAATCTTGTATTTTATTTTGAAATAAATTGATAGCCAAATCCTGTAATTGGTGGAGCTTTTCTCTGTGCATGAAAATTTGTCTGTGGTGTCTGTCTTCCGTAGTACCAGCCAAATCAAGGAAACCCTGAAGCAATGTATGATTTCGTTATTCACTTTGCTATAATGAATTAGTGTGTTTCAATGTCTTTAGGAAGTATTTTACTAAGTTATCCTTCACTGTAAACCATCTCTTACTTCACTGTAAGTTGGCTTATGCTTTATGGTGTGAAGTTTTTCATGTGTTTGGAGTCCATCGGGTAATGCTGAAGATGGTTAAATCTCTTCTTTTTGCTTGGGAGAATTGGTTTGGGAAGCAGCAGTCAACTATCTGGAATATGATACCAGGTTGTCTACTGTGGTTAGATAATGAGATAACCATATCTTTAAAGATAATGAGAGATCTTTAGATCTTTTAAAACATCTTCTTTTTGGTACTTTATTTCAGTGGGCTTGCATTTGGGTTCGTCCACAATGTATTTCGATTTCTGCTTTTTACAATTTGTTAGCTGCTAGCTTTAGCTCTTGAGCCTTTTGTATTTTCTTCATGTCCAGAGTGTTCATCATCATGAGCACGATGTTCATTTTGTCAATAAAAGTTCTATTACCTATCCAAAAAAAGAAGAAGTTATCCTCCTCTTCCTTGCATTCATGTATCTCTTTTGTACCCACAACCACCATTTGGACACCCAAATCCTTTAAGGTAATACATCAAATGTATGTTGATCTTGTTATGAAATGTTTCTTTTTTGTGATAGGGTGTACTTACATCTCCTGAAAGTAGAGGTTAATCTAACCATGTCATTTTTTAATTGTCTGGAAGATAAATTTTTATGGGCTTGTGCTTTGAGCCTGTTTTATGATTTAATGTGGTTATCCCATGCTTAATCTGTGAGGGACACGGTTGAATTAGGTTTCTTTGGGGTTTTTACTTGGTTATCATAGTTGATGTTCTGGTAAAATTGGACTCTAATTGCAAGTTTGTATACTTGTAGATTTTGGAAATGAACCCAGAAGATGAGGCTGAGGAGGATGGTGCAAACATTGATCTTGACTCACAAAGGAAGGGAAAATGTGTTGTGTTGAAAACATCTACTCGCCAAGTAAGACAGCATACATATTATTATACTCTCATTCTTCTACTTTACTGACAAATTCAATCAAAATTCAGAATGTTGTTTAATTTGAATTGAACTATTAATTCCCTTTTTCCCTCTGTTATACTGTGCTAAATTCCCTTTTTTTATGATTTAATGTGGTTATCCCATGCTTAATCTGTGAGGGACACTGTTGAATTAGGTTTCTTTGGGGTTTTTACTTGGTTATCATACAATATGTATGTCCATTTCATGGAGGTTGCATGAATATCTGGAACAAATAGTTCTCTTAACAAGTCTTAAGACTCTTTTTCGTTGTTCCAAACCTTGGTGCTATTCTACTTGTTGCACCTATGCCTTATAATCACCTTGGCTGCACCTGTCAAAAGATGATAATTTTTTTACTTTGACTGCAGACTATCTTTCTTCCTGTTGTTGGGCTTGTTGATCCTGATAAGCTAAAGCCCGGTGATCTGGTTGGAGTGAACAAAGATAGTTACTTGATCTTGGATACACTGCCATCTGAGTATGATTCTCGAGTGAAGGCCATGGAGGTTGATGAAAAACCAACTGAAGATTACAATGACATTGGAGGGCTAGAGAAACAGGCAAGTTTCTGACTCTCTGTTCTCTTTAGGAGAATTCTTCCTTGGTTACTTTTATTTGTCAAATTTTGGTACGTTAAACTCTAATTATTATTTTTTTCCACAGATCCAAGAATTAGTTGAGGCCATTGTTTTACCAATGACACATAAGGAGCGATTTCAGAAATTAGGTATTCGTCCACCCAAGGGAGTGCTCTTGTATGGACCTCCTGGGACGGGGAAAACTTTAATGGCACGTGCTTGTGCAGCACAAACAAATGCCACTTTTTTGAAGCTAGCAGGCCCACAACTTGTCCAGGTATGACATACTTTTTTATGGTTGATTCCTAATGGTTAATAATATTGGAAATTTCTTAAAATTACTCACCAATCAAACAAAATAATCTTGGAAATTCCTGTAAATTATTCCTGTAAATTATTTCCTATTACGGCTTTTGACTTGCGTTATAAATCTGATTTACATATGCTGACATCTGACACTTAGACTACAGACTACTTGAGATTATCTCATTTTTAGCCTTAAGGTATTGCATCCTTGACTGTAATTATGGAATTCCTTTGTCTTACCCATTATAGCTTGTTGAACTTTTGTTCCTTATTGGAAAGTACATGACCTATAGAGCTATTTCAGAGAAACATGATTGACTGTGGAATAACCATTTCTGAGGAATAGGAATCAAGAAAATGAAGGATAGATACCAGGCATGTACAGGAAAGTGCATACTGCAATATTGCACAAGGCCCAAAAAGTATTTGTTTGACTGCAAGCATAAGCTATAGGCACTGCCTCTAATGCTCATATTCCCTCGTAATCAATTTCATCAAGTTATGGATTGTTTAACTTGTGTTCATTGTCAGAAAGTAATACAAGTGATAGTTATATGGTGGATATGTTCATCCTTGTTAATACTATATCTGATTTTATAAAGCAGTAAGTTAGATGATGTTTGTAATTTGTATGTACTTAATAACTGGGTCCATGTGAAGTAATCGAACTTGGTTTTGTGTAGATGTTCATTGGAGATGGAGCAAAACTTGTTCGTGATGCCTTTCAACTTGCAAAAGAGAAGTCACCCTGCATCATTTTCATAGATGAGATTGATGCAATTGGCACAAAGCGATTTGATAGGTATGCTATACCTTATTTCAGGATATGTCAGTTTTATAGATGTACATCTACATGGTATTGTTGACAAACCTTTAGTGTTCTTGGTTTGGGGTTGGAAGAAGTTAATTCATTTATAGCTTTCCTGATTTAAATCCTTTCCAATTGACTACAGTGAAGTGAGTGGAGATAGGGAGGTGCAGCGGACTATGCTGGAATTGCTCAATCAGCTTGATGGTTTTAGTAGTGATGACCGGATTAAGGTTAGAGAAGCATTTTAAAGTTGTTGGATTCTGTTTCAGGCTAGTTTTTTTGTTCATTAATTTTCTGGCATGAAGATTGTAGCTTAAACTTAATCCTCTTTGTGGGAGTCAATCTTGGACTATCATGTTCTTTTTTTGGTGCCATAAATGAGAATTAAGAGGAATGTGGCACTGCATGTAATGATAAATGTATCTATTCTGGACCATATAAGTGACCACCTTCAATTCTTTGGAAAATCATAGGTGATAGCAGCAACTAATCGTGCTGACATCCTGGACCCTGCTCTTATGCGTTCTGGTCGATTGGATCGTAAAATTGAGTTTCCACATCCTAGTGAAGAAGCAAGAGCTCGCATATTGCAGGTGAGTCCTTTGGGGGAGTACTTTCTTTGATGACTGCTTTTATCTTTGTTATGTGCCAGACTCTTATTGAAACCTTTTCCTTGATATATTAGATCCACTCAAGGAAGATGAATGTTCACCCAGATGTAAATTTTGAAGAATTGGCCCGTTCCACTGATGATTTCAATGGGGCACAACTAAAAGCTGTTTGTGTGGAAGCAGGCATGCTAGCCCTTCGCCGCGATGCTACTGAGGTGTGCATTCTCCAGGATTTTTGCAACTTGTCACAAATCTGACAAATATTTTTAATTTGGGCTTTGCATGAGAACATGTACTGATCACAATGTTGGTTTTGTCAATTTCAGGTGAACCATGAGGACTTTAATGAAGGTATCATTCAGGTACAGGCAAAGAAGAAATCAAGCTTGAATTATTATGCCTAGATTCTGTTCAATTTCACAGTTCAGATCCTGCAAAGGCTGGACTTCTGAAATGGTATTATGTGCCCTAAATTTCAATGAAGTCAAGCTACGACTTGATCGCAGAAGTAAAACCTCTGTATTGTGTAATCTTGCGTACTAAACCATAAATCATTAATTTAGTCAAGCTTAGTTTCTTTTGCTCTTTCCTACATACGGATTGCAGATGTGAAGACTGTACATTCTTGTCTCGTGTTTTGGGTTAAAGATTATTCCCCTTTTAAGATTCAACCCCTTTAAGAATTTATAGCTTATATTATCAAAAGAATTAAGGACGGCAATTGGCTCATGCCTTGACATTGACAACCATTGAATCTCTCCTACGCCCAAAAAAAAAAACATTAAAAAAAAAAAAAAAAGCCACCATTGGCTAGTGTCAGGCACCGCAAGAGATGGTATCCATCAAGCCGGGCAACAGATATTCATCTTTTGTTCTTTCAGGGGTGAACCTGAACCTCTATGCTTTTCAAAGCCTGTTTGGTACTTGATTCCAAACAACAGATTTCAGCATTTAAACGTTGAAAATGTGGTTCTAAAAAAATTGCGTTTGGTAAGAGTGTATTTTTAGGAGTGTTTAAATTATGTTGTTCATTTTAGAGTGTCTAAATACTGAATTTAGATAACTCTTCTTATTAGTTTTTAGATTTTAAATATCGTTGCTTAATGGCACTTTTGTAAATATGTTGAAAAATATAGGGTTCACATGATTTAGACAATGCATAAAGCTTGTTTTTTCAATTCCAACAAAGAGTCTACTTGTCGGCTTTTTAAAAAAAAACCCCACACATACATACCAAACATACAATTATATTTTTTCACATATTGAAATATGTTATTTGAAACATGATACCAAATAATTTTTTTGTTTTATAGATACTATAAACACGTGTTTTCACGGCACTTTCTAAACTACAATTTTCATATTATTTTAAACAACGATACTCTAGTTACTTTGGACTAAACCTAATTCAAAATTCAAAAAACATAACTCAAAACTCATTTCTCAAAATCTTTCACTCATATCTCAAAACTCAAACTCATTAAAAACCCAAAACTAAGAACTCATCTTTGGTTCATAACTCAAAACCATGTTTCTAATTCTCCGTACTCAACTTCATCAATTTTTTGTGAAGCCCAACACCTGCTCTCTTCAGAATGGTTACTGCTCCCTCCCGCGTGTGACATTATCTCTCATCTCACCTAAAATGAAATTGTTTTGTCTTCTTCCACACACACCGAGTCATCCTCATCAAACTCCAGCATCTACACACTTCCGCCTGCATCTCCCCAAAACCCATTTCCAGGAAACCCCAAAGTCTGAAATTTCTTCGAGCTCAGTCCCAATTTCGGCGCCTCTTTACGTTCCTTTTCAGTTGCAGGGGCATTGTTGTGCTTTGAGTAACACACGATCGCCTCCATCTCCCCAAAACCCATATCCAGGAAACCCCATCGGCTGGTTCGTTCTTCGATCTCAGTCTTAGTTTCTGCATTTCATTCCTTTCCTTTTCAGTTGTATGAAACTGGTGTGACTGATTTTCTCTTCTTCCTCTGCCCCCAAAGGAACCCCAAAATCAAAGATTGCATCTGATGTTGTAGCTACCATTTAATCAATGGTTTTCACCTCCACTAGAATGTTTTTTAGTGTGGAACTATTATACCTCAATTAGCTAATATACAAAGGTGCAAGTCAGATCAATAGCAAAACCTGTAAGGACTGAAATTTCTTCTTTCAAAACAATGCTTTAGAGACACCCAAGACAGGGCAAAGAGGGTCTATAGGGGAGAGAGAGAAAACATGGTCACCTGGGCAGAGGTGGGAGACGAATTTCGGTGCCAGTAACAGACGGGGTTGTCGGTGGTGCTAGGTCTCGACTGGGATGGGTTCTTTGATCAGGTTCCTTTTTTGTGCGTGAGCTTGTGAACAACTAAAGACACTGGAGTTTGAGATAAAGGTTGGGAAAAGAAAAAGTAAAGGAAGTGAATTATGTTGGTTCAGAGAGTTGGGTGAGATGAGTGAATGGGGAAGTTGGATTTAGAGTGATGGCATCTGAGGGTAGAGAGAAAAAAACTGAAGGAAAAGGTACTGTAAACTTCATGTTAAGTCGGGAATAAGCCAAAGGGGAGAAAGGGTTCCAACGGTACTAAGGTTTGATGTGACTACTCACTGCGTTGGGCCCTACGCAATTGAACAAAATAACAAAAATGCCATCAAACTCAATTTTTAAAAACTGAATACACCATTTAGTCCGTTGTCAATTTTCGTTCTCATAACTTAAAAATTTGATAAATAAGGCCTTGTTAGATTTCCCTGATTGAGTTAATAAATTCCAGTTTTGATAACCCATAACCCAAAATCAGTGGAGCCCACGGGTAGCATGCTTGTTTGGATGAATTTCCAAACCATTAACTCAGTGGTGATATCTCATAATTTTGAGTGATGAGCGAGCAATTTTAGAAACACAATGAGGTTGTTTTCAAGTTAAAAGTTTTAAGTTATCAGTGGCAGTTTTGTAAATTTCCAACAAACACGGGTCTCATAGCAGTGTCTTGTCCCATCACTGCAGGCTTTTATGAGCAACGGATAATTTTCCTCGTTACTTTCCCAACCACCAGACCATACTCTTCTTCATCACTTTCTCTTTTCCCTTCTCCCAAACCCACAGCACAAGCACAACCTGGTCCAAAAGTATTCTTGTAATCCATCCAAAAATAAGAGGCAAAGAGTGGGCTCCTCGGAGATGTGAAGGTCAATGGTTTGGGTGAGGAGAAGTTGCAGATAACAGAGGAGTTGTAGAGAGAATGGAGAAAGAAGCTTATAAAATTTTGTGGGAAGGGCATGAAGAGGAGAGAGGTATTACACGCGGGTAGTCTGTTGTTATTGTAGTGCTTTTGCAGTGCAATCAATACTATGTGGGACCCAGTGAGTGACAAAAATGTGAGTTTTTGAATTTGAGATAGCTGTGAAAATCTTTAGCCAAACGAGCATGAGAATGAGTTATGGGTTTTATTGAGTTAGAGTTACGAGGTATTAAGATATGAGTTTGAGTGATGAGATTTGAGTTATGAGCGTTGGATATAAGTGAGTGACAAACCAAAGAAGGCCTAAATTTTGAAAACAAAAACTGAAAACAAAAACTGAAGACTTAGCCAAACCAGTTTTCATTCAGTAGGTCTCACGAATTTTGGGTTTTGAGTTATATAACTCAAAACACCTTAATCCAAACTCCCTCTAAAAATCTCCAACCTAATTCTATCTAAAACACCCGTGGGAACTTCTGTGTTCCATTTTAGGCACAACCACTTTCAAGTTTTAACTCCCGACATATTTGAAGTTCCGAAGTAACACGTTTTTTCAAGGATGAGCCGGGAAGACCAGATTGAGCCGCCGCCCAGTTAAAAGATTGGGTTATCACCTATCAGACCAGCCCAGGGAAAAAGTCTGCTAAATCCTGAAGATTGATTAGCCCAAATGTTATCCTAAACTGAAGAACCAAATGCTTGCTCAGTTTAGTCAGAAAGTATATTATAAATTAGACATATATAGTATGCCTCTTACAGCATTTCAGTCCCAAACAGCCGAGGCCCATGGGTTCGACGTACTGTGAGAGGCATGTTGCATCAGTGATCCCTCTATGTATATATCCGATGCATTATACATATATATTATAATTATTGTAGTTTGTCGGTGAAAGCACTATATATATGTCGGTTGAAAAAAAGAAGAGAGAGAGATCTTGGTTATGCTATCTGTTGTTATCGTTGATTTTTTGGGCAAATGGATAACTTACGAATATCCACAAGCGTGTTCACCTTATCAAAGTGCGCACTCAAAAGCTCGTGTATAACTCAGATATATAGCACCAGATTCGTTTATTGGGGTTATGACTGATAGGTAAGTACACCAAAGTTGATTTGGTCGACAAAGCCAGAGGTTCACAATTTGATGCTCAAGGACTTATTGCAATGTGTGCTTATGCTATATTACCTCTGGACCAAGAATGGCAATGCATGATCCAAACCCATTATTTCGCTCAAACCAGACCACCGTAAGTACTACTCTTAACCTACCTCTGGACTAGGAATGGCAATTCATTCACCCCAAAAGTTTGCTCCACAGAAAGATGAAACAACGATGGAGGTATGCGATCTCCAAATCCAAGTTGGGATTCATAACATGGATTACCTTAAACCACTGGCATTGGGAGCGTGGATATAAGTTGGTGGTTCAATAATTATAATCAGCGTTTTATTTTTTTTATTTTATTCTTTTTGAATAATAACATGCACCGACTATCTTTTATCTCAATAAACTATTCCATTGATCAGAAGGTTAATGGTCAAATTCAGGCTGGGTTTGGATAGCCAGGTTTTCTGCCTGCGTTTTCATCTTTTTTTTTTTTTTTTTTTTTTTTTTTTGCCGGCTTTTTTGACTTTGGGGGACAAAATTTACTGTGTATAAACAGTGCGACACTGTTTATACACTGTTTATATACTGTTCATACATTAAAAAATATTAAAAATAAGACCAACAGTACTATTCACACATTTAAAAATTATTTTGCTACAGTGCTTTCAGCAACAATCAGTTTTCAACAACTTTCAGCAACAATAAGCTCTATCCAAACGGACTCAGTGTATCAAGAGGAAGAATAGGCCATCTTTTTTAAATGATTACCTGATGGACAATATTACTTGGTGCACAATCCGCTACTATTGCCTGACTTACACCCTATGGGTTGATTCAGGAGTGAGGATTGCTTTTATTTATTTAAATATAATGGTTGGAGGAGAGGGGATTTAAATTTTGGATGTCTCCATTAAAAATAATAGAAGCGCTTGGCAAGAGTGAAGATTGCCCTTGATTATTCATAATTCAAGTCACAAATAGGGCTAGTCCCACAATCAGATCCCCCCTTCGTCCTGCCAACCGCAATAAGACGTCTTTAATCTTTAGATAGATCAACATCCTAATCTAGGTTTCACCCGAGCATGATCAGTGATTGTACAAAATGTATTACATTTTCTTATTTTTCCAAATATCTCAAAACAAACAATCACTTGTGAGCCTGCAAGATAAAGGAATCAATCTGGACAAGTTTGTTTCTTGTTTTAATGGCAATGCTTTGTGCAAATTTATCAGCAACATGAAAAAAGGAAACACATGCATGGTCACAGTCTGAACTTCATACTCATCTTACTTTTTACAGGGAAATCTCTAGTAGACAAGTCCAAGTGTTTTTCTCTATGACAACCTAAGAGAAGAATAGCGGTCTTGTGGTCTGGTCTATATAATCAAGAAGGCAGCTGCCCAATATGGATATGCTTTTATTGGTCTTCCTCCCTCCCCCGACCAAACCACCACAACCGTCTAATAGAGAGAGTGTATATGGGCAATCAATGTGATAGTCAGACTCAGATCATGCCCCTCTCAAGCAAACTATAAATGGGAAACAAGATATCTGTACGTGCATGCGAGCGTGTGTGAAGAGAGAAGGAGAGGGGTAGAATGAACTGCTTAAGGAATAGAATAAATCAGTGGGCACAAAAAGGCACCATATTGAACACCACATGCACACACAAAGGCATCTTGAACAAAACACACATTTTATATTTTTATTCCTCAACTGAGATATGTATATAAATCCTCTAACATCACCACCACCAAAAGAACATGTATCATAGAACAAAACTCAAAAACCAACTCTTAGATCAAACTATACTCTTATCTTCCACAGGTTCCAAAGGAAAGAGGAAAATATAAATACTGATAAATAATTTAGAACTAAAACTAAAGGAAGATCACCATGAAAATGTTTAACACTTGATTTCCTTCAGTCCATATGCAAAGTACATAAAGGTCGGATCAGTTGCGCCTTCCTTGTAGTAGGCAAACACCAAACCGCCATCATCATGCATGCTTTCCCCCACAAAACTGCCACAAGAGAAACTCAACTAATCAAATATGGTTTACCAGAAAAACAAAAGAGCCATTAGTACAAATATGAATACTATCAATGATAGAGAACAAAAGCAAGCACATACAATTGGAGGTCACTGAGCTTTGAGAGGAGGAACTTCGTTGCTCCCTCAATGTGCTTCTTAAACAAATCTTGCTTGTCTGCCTCCAATTTGGGTGTCAGATTCTTGATGTACCTCTTCATGAATGTGACAAACTGCTTCTTGTCAAAAGCAGGTTGTTCCTGAAAATAATATGAAACCACTTGTTTTAAATCCTAAGTGAGAAGATTGGTAAGATAATAGCTACTAAAAGCAGTGAGTTTTCTCACCTGAAGCCTAAAGGTGTCAACAATGTCAACAACCTTGACAGCTTGGTCATCAACACCTTCATCCTCACCTCCACCTTCTGCAGAAGGGTTAGCCCCAATGTCTACATCGACTGCTCCTTGAACAACCCACTGCCAGATAGCAAATGATGTATGAAAGTTAGATCATTTTATTGCAGTGCATATAATTGTTTTTTTTTTTCAGAACCATAGGCACAAAACAAAACACAAACTAATAGTAGGAGAAGTTCAAGCTCTCAATCTCCTTAGAAACACAAACACTAATACAATACCAACAATTATGGACAACAACAATCATAGAAGCAACAGATAAGAAAGTTCCAACCTTTCCTTCCACTTCCCACAGCATCCCATTTTCAATTTCCTTGTATGGGAATGAGTCCGAGAGAAGCTCATCACCTGAAATTACATCAACAAAAGTTTATTGGCACAAAATTTTGATAGTTCAAAAATAAATTCCCCCCACAATACAAAGGCCCAAATGTTTACAACAATATTATTAAAGTCTAATAGTATTGCCGCAAATATCTTAAGAAACCAAAACCACATTAATATTAATTACATAGGAAAGTTAGCAGCCACATAAAAGAAACTACAACCATATAATCCACAATCCAAATATAAGCCATATAACTTAGCTCACAATCCTGCAATCTTTCTAAAGCAAGAAGCATAAAGCTCGACTTTGAAAAAAAGTAGCCCATACTCACTGTAGTTTTCAGGACCTTCTCCTAAGTAAAGTAGCTTGAAACAAACAGTGAATAATCATTATAGATACTCAATATACTCTAGTATACCACCTATTACCCGAGACTCTGAAAAACCTTATTTAAAGCAAACTCCCAACCCACATAGGTTATAAAACCCGGTGCTGAGTAAATTCTAAAAGGAAGAACACAGGCCAAATAATTTTGACCCAATATGTTGTGTCTCAATTTTATAAAATTAGAAAGCTCAACCCAGTTAATATGATACATCACATATATATAAAGCCCCAACTAATAAGGAAAAGAAATCAAAATTGCAATTTGTTTCTTTCCCATCAATTTTCTCAGCAGCCAAACAGAGCATGAGAAAACCACTTTAGCCCCCCAAATTTTTCTCACACTATAAAAAAAATCAAAATCTATTAGTAGATCTGATTGGTTGAATTTCCCAAACCTTAAAACTAACCCCAAAAAAAAAATCTATTTCTATTTGCAGCTTACACACTCTGTTTTATTTTCACGGAAAATTCGTTAGTTCCGTTAAATTAGCTCAACAAATTTATATATAAAATAATTGAAGAAGATATTTTTAAAAAAAAAAAATTTCCAGGAAACAAATAAAATAAAATAAAAATATCACAGGAAATTGTTTTACTAAAAATATCCTAGAAACCATAAAATTAAAATTTAAAAAAAAAAGACTATAATAGAAGAAATAAATTTTTTATTAAAAAAAAAAATAAAAACCGCAAATTTCACGTCCAAGCAATCAAAAGAGAAAATTTCAAACTTTTCCCAATAAACAACAACACAGAACACACACACACACACACACAGAATTCCACGTCGAAACAAGCAAAACATAAAATTCGAATATTTCTACAAAATAAAGAAACTTTAGCTGAAACACATATAGCCAAAACAAACCCTAGGAACCATCAGAAACTGAAAGATTATAAATTTATAATTGAAAAACAAAAAAAAAATTAAATTAAATTTTAGAGAGAGAGAGAGAGAGAGATTTACCAGTGAGAAGATCCTGATAAACCAGCATGATTGTGGTTTTTTGAGCTAAGAGGAATTGAAATTTGAATGAGAATTGAAGAAAAAAGAGAGAGAGGTTTTTGAATTCACAGAGAATTTGAGATTGTGAGAGCGTGAGAGAGTTTCGGAGCTGAGAGAGGTGGTGCGAGAATTCGCCTATTTATATAGAGGAACATAGGTGAAATTACCAGATTAGGTCCAACTTTTTCTTTTAATTCCCGTGGTATCTTCTATTACTACGGAGATTGAGTAGGAGTAGACCTCGAACACTTCTTGAGACTTCCGTATTTGGAAGAGAAAATGTCGTATTTTAGTTTTTACTTTCTTTTAATAATAATAATAATAAATCGTTAGTTTAGTTTTTAATTTTTTTTAAAAAAAATTTGATGTTATTTTTTCACAACAAATCTTATGTGACAAGTTGGTACTGACTATTACTGATAAAAAAAAAGTAATTCCAATAGTAAGTTCAAATTAGAACTAATAACAATTTATCACGGTCAAATTACCGAATTGGATTCAACTTGAGATAAGTATTAGAGAAAATAACTACACTTGGGTAGTCCAATGGTTTCTTCTTCAAAAAAAAAGGAATTTTTTTACTTTCAATTGTTGATTTAGTCTATACTTTTTTAAAATTAATATTTTTGATTTTATTACAGCCAAGTTTTACTAGCAGTATTAATTATCAGTTATCACACCAAAGTTATTCACTGTACACATACTGCCATGTGGGCTGAAATCATATTTTAAAAACACAATTTTAGTTAAAATTGTGAAATTATGTTTACGGAATGTGCAATAAAAAGAATGTAACAAGATTTAGCATCTACATTGCTTGTAAACACGACATTGTGAGGTACTTAATTCGTAATTAACTCAAAATAAATAAGTCCATAATATGTGTCATGATAAGTTGAATCATTTTGACATATATCTTTTAATCTATATAATAAATAATAAATATTATTCTTATTTATCATAAATTTAAATGTAATGCATATAATTATTTGTAACTTGAAATCAAACAAAAATTACAGGACCACAAAAAACACAACTTTTGCCATAAGGCTCACAAGTTTTCATATAATTGAGTGGTGAAAAAAAAGTGATGAGTTCATGTGAAAGTAACAGTCAATGAGTCACACTATGCTATATATAAGGTAGTTGTAATTGTATTTTATACTGTGTTAGAATTACACTAAAGCTAAAATTTTCAGGGGTATATAAAACACATTTTAATTTAATTTTTTCACCAAAATTTATGGGACCGCAATTCGAGTAGGTGATAGAATACCAAAAAAGTTTTTACCTTTTTTAGTTTTTAGTTCCGTCAAAAATAAATAGGTATTGCCGTGTTGGTTTTGTTGATTTCTTTTGAAATTCTATTCCTCTTTAATGATTAGAGAGTCCGAGTAAAAATTGACCGAGAGATCTGATCAGTAAAAACTGCCAGTAAATCTATCATCTACGTAAATTTGGGCAATTCAGGAAAAAGAAATCTAGATTATAGATACTGGACAGTACTGCAGATATTATTACGTGTGGATGGCTATGTTTTCTTTCTATTCCTGGTAAAAGATACAGAGATGGCAAATGGGGTCACCTAGAATGAGAAATAATTGGTTTTTTATTTGTTTTTTTTATAATTGAAATGATGATAATGTTACCCCTTTTGTGAAGGTGGGTGGGTGCATGCAGGTGAAGACTTTTTTGGCACATGCTTATGATTTATGAACTTATCACATGTGAAGAGATGCTTCAAGCTTGAGTTATCATTTTCACTACCGTACACCGATAGTGTGGTGATCACTCCACAAGTATAAGTGCTTGTAAGATGTGGAGGACAAAGGCCGAGTTCAAATCTCAATGAGAGAATTTCACACACAAATACACTTAGATTAGACTAAAGTAAAAATTTTATATTGTATATAAAAAAAAATTATACTTTTAAGAATTATCTCCTGCATCATCAATGTATATGTATATCACTACATTATATAAGATGTTTTACAATATTCAAAAAAAAAAAAAAAGTCTTAGAATATTTTATGTGGTGTGGATCTCACTAATTCTTCAATACATATATTTAAGCATAAGATCCCTTTTCCTTTTTTTAGTTAGATAATTGTGATTGAATTATTTTCATTTTGATTAATATATAAATCATTGCCAAAAGTTTTATTGGCACCTCTTGAGGTTTCAAATAGAAACATCTAAGATTCAAAATTTTCCACCCCTATTATCAATGTAATAACAAAATTTATTAAAGTTTCTAAGACTTATTATGAACAAAAATCATGAATTATAAGATTGAGTTGAGTTGGAATTGGGAATGATGGATTACTATCAAGGGACTCTTTCAATCAGTCCCAACAGACTAATTATTGAATATGCAAATTTTATAATTGTTCTATTGAGAAATGCATTTTTTAATGCATTTTTAAAAAAAATAATTTGATAGTTGAAGGTGAAAGAATTTAAATATTAGCTTAATATATTTTCACCATTTTTTTCTCTCTCTTTTTTTTTTTTTTTAACCTAACAATAGTGTTTAAGCTTTTATAATTTCCCACATATTAACCGCCATCTTACCAAGAATGAATAATGTCCAAAGAGGAGATTTTGGTCTTGTGTATAACTAAGATTAATTCTCTATTTGAATTTTCATATATGCATACTAATTGATGATCCTCCTTTTCATATACTAGATTTTCACTTTCTTATGATTGCATTTGCAGGAAACCTCTTCAGCAGGATTGACTGACAGGTCGAGGGAAACCAAATCCACCAAGTGTACCAAGAAAGTAGATACTTGTGGAGACGTGTTGAAAGTGCATCGGGGTGGTGATATGGTGGGAAGGCTAAGAATATATTTTTGTCTTTCGGTTTGTATTCCAACAGTCTGTGTTGAATTCCATTCATGTACTTTTTTTTCTAGATACATCCTCATGTACTTTTACTAGGTAATTAATAAATAAAAAAAATTCTCATTTAATCTTTTTTATTCATACACAATTGAGAGAATAATTAGGATCAAAGAGTTCTAAACACCCACCCTAACAATATCCGAGTCTTGACATAAAAATTTAATACTAATTAAGTATAACCGACAGCTTATATCCCTTAAAAATAACAAAAATTTTATGACCACATAATACAATCACAACTATTGTTATTATTTATGTGGCAGACTATGAATAATAGAGATAGAGTAATAAGTCCATATAAAAGTAATTTGCAGCTAATCACAATTTGCCACATAGAATAATTGTAATAAAAATTATGACTTTTTATGTGTTATTAGAACTAGTATGTAACTCCATGCAAAAGCATGAATGCATTTAAAATTAAAAAAAAAAAATTTATTATAAAAATATAAATAATTAGTCAATTTAAATTTTTTTAAAGCATGTAACACATGCATTCATGCATACATATAGATACATCTAAAATTAAACACAATTTTTTTCATAAAATATAGATAATTTGTCAAATTATTTTTTTAAAATAAATATAATTATTCATATATTAAAATTCTTACCTAAATTTAATTCTACTTATGATTTTTTTTTTCTAATTTTTAATAAGATAGAATGTGTGGTGATTTTTGTTATGGGGTGATTTTTATTTTATTTATTTTTTGAGAAACATGTAGTGATTTTTATTGAGTATATGTGATTTTTTTTAAAAAAATTTATAGTTTATTAACATTAGATTCTTAGTATTTTGCACTTATTAACTCATTTGACACAAAAATTAAAAAACTTAAGTAGACATATGGCACAAGTTTAAGTGGATAATTATGGTTTAGTTCTCACATAAATTTAGACTCATAGCGCAAGATTGGATTATAATTTCAAATTATAATTCAATTTTCTCTAAGTTTTACCTATTAATATATATATATATATATATATATATAGATGACTTATAAATTTGAATTTTTTTTTAGTTATATGATTATTTTTTTTATGGTTTATTATAATGGACTTCTCGTTTTCTACACTAAATTAACTAATTTGACACAAAAATTTAAAAATTTAGATTAGATGAGACACATGGCACAAAATTAAACTCTAATTGAAATTCAATTTTTATACTAAATTAACTCACTTGGCACAAAATTTTAAAATTTAAATTACATGAGACACATGGCGCAAAATTAGACTCTAATTGAATACTAATTTAAAATTTAATTGAATTTTCTTTCTACTTTACCTATTATTATTATTATTATATAGATTATTCTAAAAATAAGCCTAGTATGTTCTGTACTCCGGAATTACCACCTGATAACTTCCAAGAATAATAAGTTATATTCCTATTGCAAAAAGATGAGAGACTCGAAGCCGCTGTAGGGCATGCATGCGTGCAATAATTGAAAATTCAACCAAAAGTAGATGCGGGTGAAATACAATATGGAAAATTCATAACAAGTTAAGCCGAGGCTGAGAATAATAAAATGTTAAATGTTAATCGTAGTACTAGTGGCTGGCTGCAAGTGGAATATCCATTTCAAGTGGATATATTCCTTGTTGAAAGCTCAGTGGGTAAGAATAAAGGTGATTCAACTTTGACCTCTGTGTTGTGACTACCATTATTGACCGTCCATTTTAGCCTATATGCCTATTGATACCCAAGCCAAAGAATGTGACCATCTTCTTCTTTCCCTTTTAATAAAATTTATTATTCAAAAAAAAAAAAAAAAAACCCCCAAGAAATTTTTGTTTGAGAGAGTTTCAAAAAAAACCCAAGATATCAATCGGTTTTTAGTGTAAGCAGAGATTGAACTTCAGATTTCTTATTTAACCATTAAAGACTTTATCAATTGAAAAAAAAAATAAGTGAGGTCATTGCAGGGCACAAACAAAATTAGTCATATATCTTTTATAGTAGTTTTGACATATAAAAAAAAAGAAGAAGGTAAAATACACTTACTCTCTTGAATTTTGAGATTGTTGTACTTAGAGCATTCCCATTAAACATGGTATATGCTAAAAGATACTATTTTTTAGCATTTCTGACCCAAAAACATGCTCCATCAAAGATTGTATATGCCAAAAGTTTTGCAATACTGCTACAGTGCGGTCTCAAAAATAAGACTGCACTTTAGCACTGTGCTATAATTTTTTATTAATTTCTTTCTCTCTCACTTCCATGTTGTCTCAAGTCTCTTCTCTCTCCTCTCTCACTTCTCCTTTGTCACTCTCTCTCGTGCTCTCCGTCCCTCTCTCCTTCTGTTGTCTCTCTCTCAGGCAAGCCCTCCATAGCTCGCCAAACCGCCGTTATTCTCCAAACCCACATGCTCTCTCCTCCTCATCATCATCGCCGTTATCTCCATCCCCACTGTCCAATCCGATTACCCTCCAATCTTTGCGCTATCTCCATACTCACATGTCGCCGCCGATCTCGTGCTCTCCGTCCACTTCTTCTTACTCTTTCTTTCATTTTCACTCTGCCTCTCTGTTTCCCTTTCTCTCTGCATCTCGAGTTTGTGGGTCTTGGGTGTGCCTGGGTGTGGTTAGGCTACGAGGGTTTTTCATGGATCGTGGGTCTTTACGGTGGTTCGTGGTGGGTCTCTGCGGTGGTTCGGTGAGTGGATTTTGCAATTTGATATTGGTGAGTTTTAATTTCAGTAGTTTTGATTGATTTTGGTGGGTTCTTGATTTCGGTGGCTAGGTTTGTGGGTTGATCGGGGTGGTTTTGGGTCTTTGTTGTGATGTTATGATTTTTTGATTTTGTGGCTTTGGATGTGGAGGTTTTTTTTTTTTTTTTTTTTTTTTTTTTTTTTTTTTTTTTTTTTACTGTTGTTTGTGGTTGCGGCGATGGTAGGTAGATATGGTGGTTGTGAAATGGGTGGGTGGATATGGTGGCCGGCGGTGCAAGGTGTGAAAGAGAGATAGAGGAGAGAGTCTCAGAGAAAGAGACTAGAAAAATAAAAAGAATAAAAAATTGATAAAGAAAGAATATTTAAATGAATTATTAAAAAAATAGAAGTTTTGATGGAAAGGATGTTGTAAAGTGGAGTGTTATATATTATAAAATTGAGATTTGAGAGGGTAAATGCTAAATTTTTTGCAATCCTTGATAAGGATGCTCTTAGATTCTTAATTTTATTTTAATCAATTAAATAACTAAATTTCAAATTTATGCAAATGGCCATTTCCTCTGAACTATCGAAGAAGAATAATAATAATAATAATAACTAACCATGGAAGATAAAATTATAAGAATAAATTATATATTACAAACTACTCAAATAAAAATATTTAAACTTAACTAAAATTAAGGAAGACCAATCACAAATTCACAATATGAAATCAATGTGTCACTCATAAATTAAGAGTTTTGTAACTCAATTGGTATTTTTTGGCGTTTTCAAAGAAAATGTTCAGAGTTCAAATCTTCTTTAATTCATTGTAACTATCGAATAATAACAATAATAATGGTTTTCAAATATATATATATATATATATATAATGTGCTACCCTTGGAAGATAAGGGCCTGGCAATAACACTAAAAAATTTTGAACTGTGGACTGGCTTCTTCCTTTAAATTGGGGCAAAGATTTAAAAATTTAGGCCTTGAATTTTGTACACCCACTTAAGCCCATAAACCTCAATTCCCGACCCGACCCGTAAATGTTGCCTACACCAAACATGACCCACCCGTGACCCGTTCTAACCAAACATACCAAACCCACCGAGAAAATAAATAAAAAAAACAAAATCTTAGCTCAGAGTCTCAGACCAACAAATTCTATAATTAAAAAAAATAAATTTTAGTCTAAATGCAAACCACAACGTCAATCTCGTCAACTAAAATCCAACCGTACAAAACTCCCCAAAACTCAATCCTAGCCGTCCAAATTACCACCATTTAGACAGCGGTTATTACAACCTCTCTAACCATAATCCAACCCACTCCATCCTAATCCAACGGTCCAACTTCTCTCTCTCTCTCTCTCTCTCTTACACACAGAAAACACAAAAACAAAGAGCCAGAGAGAAAAAGCAAAGAAAATACACAGAAAACACAAAGCCAAGAGAGAGAGAGATTGAGTTTTTGCAAATCAAATCCTGAACCATTCTCAGCTATTGTCTGATATTCATCGAAGATTTCATACGATGTCGTTTTTCTCTTCTTTCGGACAAAAAAGCTTTTTGGCTTCTAAAACGATGGCGTTTTGTTTGTTTTTGATTTTAGGGTTCTGAAACAAAAAGGATTTGCGTGTAGATTTGTTTGTGTTTTTGTTTTTATATATAATTTATGGGACTAGGAAACGACGACGTTTCGGCGGTCGACGACGAAGGTGGTACTGATAGTAGTGTTGGTGGAAATGGAAGCAAAAAAGGTTTCGGTAGCTCCGTTTCGTGCTCGATTTGCCTCGAGGTCGTGGCCGATAATGGCGACAGATCTTGGGCCAAGCTTCAATGTGGGCATCAATTCCATCTCGGTGAGTTTCGAATTTTTGATACAGTTTTTTTTTTTTTCGATAATTTCGATTTCGATTTCGAATTTTTGTTGATTGTGTTTTTTTGTGAGATCTGGGTGTGATTTCGGGTTTGGGAAAGAATTGAACTTGAATTTGTGCCTTTTGAGCTGAGATCAGTTGGGGGTGTTTAGCTCTTTTGGGTGTTTTTTGATTGAGCTAAAATTGGGGTATGTAAGTTGGATTAGTAGGAAGCTATTGGTTGAGTAATATATGTAGTGGTTAGATCTTTAATTTGAGAAGTATGTGGTTAATTTCGAAAATTTTGATCTATTCTAGTTTCATTTGAGGGATTAGGATTTTTTTTTACTATTTGGTATGAAGAGGGATCATTTTTTATAGTGAAGATTTAGGTGCCAATGAGTTGTAGTTTTTTTTCAAAACTTTGATCTATTCTAGTTTTTATTGCGGGATTCGGATTTTCTCTATTTGTTATGGAGAGGGTTCAATTTTGGAGTGAAGATTTAGGTCCCAATTACTAAGGTGGAAGGTGAGGTTGTGGATTGAATACTAATCGGCTCATTAGGCATGTGTGTAACCTACCAATGAAAAAACCACTTGCAGCTTTAGATTTATGAGAGCGTAAATTTTCAATATGAAATGGACCTTCTCAATGAAAAAAGTTTATATCTTCAACTCATTACATGGCAATTGATAAAACCATTCTTGCTGTTCGTTATTCACATGATCTATTTAATGAGCCATGTGAATTGTTTAAACAATCCATGTGGATGGCTTTATGAGTTGCCATGTAATGGGTTGGAAGGGATTCCTCCAAACTGGTTTGGGGGAAAATTGTGTCCTATGTAGTGATTAGATCTTTAATTGGTGAAGTGTGTAGTTGATTTTCAAGAATTTGATCTATTCTAGTTCTATTGAAGGATTAGGATTTTCTCCATTTGTAATGAGGAGGGATCATTTTATAGTGGAGATTTAATTTTCCATGAATTTAAAGGTATATAGAGAGTGTTGTTATTCAAAATCAGGTGGTATTCTTATTAGGTGGAAATGAGATTTTATATGACATCACACCGTGTACAAATTTAGATGACAATAGTTGTAGCTCAAATGGTACCTCCTCCCCTTGTAAGAGTGAGGTGGAAGGTGAGGTTGTGGGTTGAAAAACTGTGTGTCTTACCTATAAAAAAGCGTCTACACATTTAGATCCATGAAGTGGTGGATGGGTAATCATTTTGTAATGGATTTTGCATTGTTTAAAATTTGAAGTTTTTGTTAAGGTAATGTTATGTATGTAGTGGTTAGATCTTTAATTGGGGAAAAAATAAAATAAGAAGAAGAAGATGGGTGGATTACTGTTTTGGGGAGAAAATAACCAAGAAATAAAGAAAACAAAAAATAAAAAAGGAAAAAAGAAGAAGAAGAATAATTAGGGGGTTGTGGGGTTCAGGACATGTTACAGCTACACAATAAAGAGTGAAGAAGTGTTGTGTTGGTTCTTACAAGAGAAGAAAGGGACGGGTGTTATTGGGTTCCGGGGTGCACATTAAAATATTGAGAGAGAGAGAGAGCGAAAGAAGAAGATGTAAAATATTTATTTATTAAAAAAAAAAAAAAAAAAAGAGTTCCAAAGGAAGTAGATAAAGGAGAGGAGAGAGAGAAATAGGCCTGGTAAAGGCAAAAAGAAGAGATTTGTCTTTGTTGCTTGGTGAAAACATGAGAGCTGTGTTGGACTGTGGAATGATTGCAGTCCCAAATTGGTCTTATAGAATTTGTAAAGTTGGATGGATTGGGTTTAAGTGTATACTGTATAGCAACATACCATAACACTGAATTCTATATGTTCAATGGTTTATAACTTTATATCAATAATGTTAAGATCTTATGGCTACAGTTTAGTTTAGGGTTTTTTTTTTTTTTTTTTTTTTTTTGTTCGAAAAATATATATTAAAAAAAAAAAAGGTGCGTTTTGAGCTAGCCTTTTAGAGGCGAAAAACGCCGGAGCCTTGACACTTCGCACTTTAAATGTGCCTTTACCAACACTGTGTAAGAGTGAGGTGGAAGGTGAGGTTTTTTGGGTTCAAGACCCATCAAGCATGTGTGTTTAACTTATCCAAAAAAAAAAAAAAAAAAACATGTACACCTAGATATATGAGAAATTAAATTTTCATTGATTTGGACCTTCTCATCTCAAGGAAAATGGAGTATTCTGATTCCTTGTTTTAGGTGGTAGATGGGTTGTCATTTGGTCGTGGATTTTTCTTTTTAACTTTTTTTTTTTCCATTTTTATTTTTGTGGTAACTTTTGGGTTTCTATTAAATTATTGGTTTTTGAGGATCAGGAGAAGAAGATAGATAGAAGATAAGTAATTTTGTGCTTTAAGTTAAGACCATATGAGGATTCTGATTCCTTGTTTTACGTGGTAGATGGGTTGTCATTTCGTAGTGGATTTTTCATTTTAACTTTTGTTTTTCTTCCATTTGTTTTTGTGGTAACTTTTGGGTTTCTATTAAATTATTGGTTTTTGAGAATCAGGAAAAGAAGATAGATAGAAGATAAGTAATTTTGTGGTTTAAGTTAAAGACCATATGAGGGTGTTGTTGGATTTGTAATTATTAGTATGATTTCACTTTTTTTTATAAGTAGTTATGATTTGACATTGGAAATTGACTATTGTGACATGGTGGGTGTGTTGCAAATGATTTGGTGTTGGAGGTTAGAAGAATAAGCTCTCTATGTGTTAGAAGTTTGCAAAAATATTATTCTTATGCTAAGTGCTAAGACAAAAATAAACCCCACCCCCCCCCCCCCCCCAAAAAAAAAAAGTATATATATATATATATATAAATATTATAAGGGCAATCCATCAAAGCTCTCCACTTTTGAAGAATTTACATGCACTTGGAAAAAGTTCTTTCTCCAAATTTTAAATAAACTACAGAAATATTGTACAAAGCCAGCTACCTTGTTTTCAAAACAAGGTTATGATTTTCAAATTTTATGTAATCAACAACACTCTGAATATTACTTACTTCTGGAGCAGGGGCATGCTATTCCTCTGTTTTCTTCTAGGAAGGGTAGCCTCAGTTACTTATTAAAAAAAAGAAAAGAAAAAGGAAGGGTAGCCTCAGTTTATCTATATGAGGGAGTATTTAAATCTTATATTGTCAATCTTATTTTTTTTTTTACACTGGGATGGTAATAATGTGGGCTCCTGTTCTTACAATAGTTGTTGCTGTGTGTTGTTGCATCTATTCACCATTACGTGCGGAATACTTAGAATCAATTTCAGCACACTAACTCGTATATTTATTTATAAAAAAGTAAAATTTTATGTGTGGTGCACTGGCACATCTTGTGCAGTGCATCTTGCTTGGTTTAACGTCTGATGGCTCTTCTTAAACCATGCTAACTGGTCATTTAGAACATGGAGTATTTTCTTTATTGGTGCATTCCTCCATCTAGAAAATGCTTGCAACTTCCAATTTCTCTTCTTTATATTATAAATTAATTGAAGCACGCTTATTTTGCATTTTCTTTCTTGATGCTCTTCTCAATCTAGCACTTGCTTTCAATTTCCAAATCCCTCCTTCATATTATAAATTAATCAAACACACTTCTTTGAAGGATCTCAATATAGCGATACTTTAATTACATATCGGTATTACTTGTGTTTGTTTTGTTTGATAATTGCCTTTTGTTGGCTGCAAATTTCTAATAAGTGGTAAGTATCGCTTGTATGTTTCCCTTTTCTTATGCTAATGACTATTTGGTGATGATTCTTTTTCAGATTGCATCGGTTCAGCATTTAATATAAAAGGTGCGATGCAGTGCCCTAATTGTCGGAAGATTGAGAAAGGCCAATGGCTTTATGCTAATGGCTGTCGTACTTTTCCAGAATTAAATATGGATGACTGGGCCACCCATGATGAAGATCTTTATGATCTTAGCTACTCAGAGATGGTAAAGAGAACAAATTTCCATTACACATCATCCTGCAGCATATAATTCTGATCCTTTTTTTAATACTAATGTTTTTGTTGTCACCATTTCTTATAAACGATTATACCTTTATCCGCAGTTCACTTATGCATGTCCATTGTGTGTCATTTACTTTTCAATTCTTTTTAGCACCCTTAGTATGTGGAATTTTTTATTTTAAAAATTAACTAACGATATTGGAACTTGGAAGAGGTAAAATTTAGGTACAATAACTTAGATGCAGTATAAGGTACAGTATATTAGGTTCTCCAGTCATATTCAAACACACGAATGTATTGAATTTAATTTTTCTTAAAAAAGAAAACATTGTTTCTATTTCATTGATCGATACAACCATGTATTTAAATTTAATTGCTGAACATAATGTAGTGCACCTAAGGAATTGTACCTAAGTTTTGCCTTATTAGAAGAGTGCAAAAAAGGGTGTGCTACGTTGTTTGTGAAGTTTTTTAGAAGAAAAGGAGCTAATATCCTTAGGGCAAGCCTAACTAGAATTTCCTTGTCAAAACTTTAGCGTGAGAGGAAGTGAGCCTTTTCACAATGAAGTAGCAGATGTTCAATCTTTTCATTTGTTTCAAACACAATGAGGAAACATGAAAAGAACTAGTCGTGCTAGTCATTGTATTAGCTTTCTATGGGTCACATTTCAAAATAATGGTTTAATGTTAGTTGGGACATTTAACAAGTATATCGAAGATCGAATCACTACAACAACCACGAAGCCTTAGTCTCAATTTTTTTGGGCGCCTATGGATCCTCAATAGATTTGTTGGTGTTGGTCACATGTATTATTTTCCTTTATTGTATCTTATTCGAAGTCATAGTCTCTATTACTTTATTAACTGTCATGTCCTTTTTAACTACTTCTACTGATGTTATTTTGGTCTTCCTCTACCTTTTTCCATTTCCTCAACTTGAATCAACTCTCTTTCATACCGGTGCATTAATCGCTCTCCTCTAAACGTAACCCCTTGAAGAATTGAAGACAAAAAGAACTTAATTGTTTAAAGATCAGAAATTTTTGAAGAAAGAACAAGATGTTTCTAGGGTGACTTTTTTTTTCTGATTTATATAATCTTATTACTTATCAAAGAAAAAAACAAGATGTTTCTTTTGACTGATCCTTTTGTTCAGGGAGGAATAGCTTCTCATCATATTTTAGCATGGACAGAACCATCTCAAGGAAGTTTCCTTTCTTTTCATAAATAGGAGCCACCCCTCTCTTTAAACAGATTTCCTCATTTCTAGTCCTATCTTTCCTTGTAGACAGTGATTAGATTTGGAAAGAAAAACATGAAAATTTAGCATGATAGAATTACCACAATGGAGATAGAGACAATTCTTTCATTGGTCAAGGAGGAAGACACAAAATATAATTATCAAGAAGGTGAAGAGATGAAGCAAAATGTAGAGTCTTAAATCCTTAAGGTGCATCGGAAGTTAGGAGGGAAATAAAATAAAATCATTAGCAGAAAGCTGTAGTTTGTAAATTTGGAAATCAGTTGTGCTTAAATTTAATTTAGATTCTACACTTTATACCTCCGCTGAAATTGTAGCAATGAAGATTTGATTTTTTTTTTTCCCTTTTTAATATATAATTCTAGCTTGCATTTTTTAGATGTTAATTTTGTATTCTTTTATTTTCTCTTTCCTTGTGGGTGTTCCTATGCAGAGGAGAGTGATTAATGTACCAGTAACGAAAAAGTTTGTTGATTCAAGTCAAGGAAACAAAAAAAGGTAGAGGAAGACCTAAAATAACATTAGTATAAGTGGTTGAAAATTACATATGAATTAAGGAGGTAACAGAGAGTATGCTTTTAGATAGGATAGATTAGCAAAAAAGAAATACATATAGCCAACCTTGATCTATTTGTTAAGGATTCATAGCTGACCTAAAACTTTTGGGCCTACAGCTTGGTTGTTCTTGTTGTGGGTGTTCCTGTGTCTTCTGCCCGTGTACCATGGCTGCACCCTTTATGCTCTTTTAATTGAATTACAACTGTCTATCATTATTTATTATACAAGTGTAATAATTTTATTCAAGAGAGGAGATGGTTTGAAATTGACTACTAAATAATTACAAATCTCATTCTCATAATATCTTAAAAATCTAAAAAAGATGAGAGCATGCTGCCCAAAACAGTCGTCCACTCATAGGGACTGCAACACCAACTGCTTAATTACATGATTAGACTGTTAATACCATAAAAAGTTATAATATTTCTCTCTCCAAGTCATCCACACCACAGAAGAGGGAGTAGCCTTCCAAACCTTAATTTTCTATGGAGATGGAATTTTCCTTGCCAGCATTCATACAACTGAATCTGAACACTATTTTTGTCATGACCCAAAAACCCCAAAGAGAGTAAACACATTTGACCACATCCCTTGCCACTGAACAATGCAGAAGTAGTTGATCTCCAAACTCCTTGTTACTCTTGCGTTTGCAATACCAGTCAATAATCATAGTTTGATGCTTTTGAAGGTGTATAAATATTTTACCCTATGCAGCTGTCCAAACAAACACCCCCCCCCCCCCCCCCCCCAAAAAAAAAAAAAACAAAAAAAAACATTTATGACTTTATGAGTCACCATTGCAGTCCATAGACTCCTGGAAAATTAGCTTCTATAGATCCTCTGATATAGAATATCATAGTGCATCTCCTTTTTATTTTTATTTTTATTTTTTATGAGAGAACATTTTCACTCTTAGTGGAAGTATTTTTGGAACATTTCAAGGAGAACTATGATGCAAAATTTTTTTGGCATCCCCATTATTAAAGTGAGCTTTATGAATGCTGATGATACTGGATGCTGATTTAAGCTTCCAGGAGAATTGACAAATCCTTCATATCCCAATTTCTAAAATGCCGATGCATGGTCCTTTACAAGTCTTGATGGAGGATGCAACTGAGCAGTCAAGTAAATGAGCCATTCTCTTGTCCTTCAAACAGGACTCATGATTCATGAAAGTCAGTTTAGCGTCCTTTATACGGTCTTTGTAATTCTCAGGCTAATTCATGCATAATTCTTCTTCTGTGAAGTTGGACACTTGAAAAGAAAATGTTTTCCAATAGCAGGTTCAAAATCTGTTTAGAATCTGCAATGTCCTCCAGGAGGTAGTTATTTATTCCAATAAATAAATATATATATATATATATATATTCCTCCAGGAGTTAGTTGAAAGTATTCAAGAGACTGCTAATGATGCAACCATGGCCATATTGGAAATTAAAATCAACATCTTAGATAATGGTGTTTGATGGATTATATTTTAAAGCATGCTAGCTGTTGATGTCTTTTAGATAACTTTGGATATATTTCAACATGCGACTTTTTCTTGATTTCGTTGTTAGCACTATGACATTTTTGACTGGTCATTAATGAAGTAAAGCTCTTCTGTATGGGGATAATAGATGTAGATGTACCAGAAGTTTTGTTTCATTCTATTATGCTATCCAATTTTGTTTCATTTGGTTTTCTAAATGCTTTTTGCAGTCGTTCGGGATTCACTGGTGTCCATTCGGTAGCTTAACGCGTCTTCCTTCATCATTTGAGTAAGCATGATCCCATAATTAGAGCTTTAATATGAGTTGTTTTGTTCTTCAATATATATGCTGAAATTTTGATTGTCTCCACCTGCTCCCATTAGAATGTCTGCTTGTTTCGCATGAATATGACTGCTTTTACAATTGAAAACTCTTCAGAGAAAGATAAAGGTGCAAAGCATGAGGAAATAGTTTCACAATCTGGTGGAGTACCAATAAAAAGAAATCTGGTGTAAGGATAAAGGACGAGAAAGAGGTGCAATCACTATCAATACGTTATGATAAAAGGGAGTTTGTCTATCGGCAAATATTCCTAAACTGTCCCTTTTGCCTATGTTTTGATAGTGTTTTCACCTCTTCCTCTTTGTTTTGAAAATTTTTAAATGTAAAGTTTATTTATTGATTATTTATCAAGAAAATGTTTTTTTGAAATTGTTTAAATGTAAAGTCTTGAGCTGAAGAATTGTTACATTTTTTATTTATCAAGAAAAGCTGTTTGTTGTGTGCTTTCTTATAGATTCTGTTGAATTAGTTTTTTTTTTTCCCTGACTCGGTTCTCTTCTTGTATTTGGTGGCATTTCTTCTTTTCTTATTGTTAATTCTCCTCTTCTTTTTTTCATTTTTTTTTCTTACCATTTGTTTCAGGGAAGGGGAATTTTCGTCGAGTGCATGTAAGATTTTGCCCCCCTTTTTTGCCACAGTTATGTTTAACGTTTATGTCTAGAAGAGCATTTTGACTGAATGATCATGTCATCATGTAGATCATGATCTACTGGGGCAACATGCTATCTTTGCCGAACAGACAGCTGTATCATCTACTCATCCGTGCCCATATATTGCTTACTTTGGACCAATCCATCCCTCATCCTCAAATTCCAATGGTAACGTTTCAGAGGCTTCTAGCTTAAATAATCACTGGGTCCCATCAGTACCTAGTGAGATGCCGACTTCCTATGCTTTTCCTGCCATGGATCCTCATTATCACAGTTGGGAGCACCATTCCTCTTCTCCCTTCCCTACGTCCAGCAGCCGTATTGCTGCACCTGATCAGCCTTCTGTTCTGCCTGGCACTCAAAGGACGGCAAGGACCAGCTCTGATATACCAAGATCAGGATCTTTTATGCATCCATCATTCCTTGTTGGTCACAGGTATGCATCAATCAATTTGGCAAATGCTGTTGATAGCATTCCTTCTTCAGTAATTACCTTTTACGTGTCATAGTGTCAACTTATCAAATGTCACTTATCCCAAAAAAAAAAATATTTATTAAATGTGGGATGTTTGTTACAGCTCATTTACTATGGTAAGTGAATTAAATATATATATATATATATATATTTTTTTTTTTTCTTTCCTTCTGGTCAAAAGTTGTTTAGAAACTTAATAAATAGCATCAATGATGGATTGCCTGAGATTCTTATCTATGGCGGCTTAGCAATCATCAGTCAAATAGCATATTTGGTTGAAAACAGTAAAGAAATTAAAATAATTACTTCATTGACAGTGGAGACACTTCTTTTCTGCAGTTCTGGTGGTAGACCAGGGAGTTCAGTGGGTTCTTCAATGATTCCTCCTTACCCTGGCAGTAATGCTCGAGCCCGTGATAGAGTCCAAGCTCTTCAGGCATACTATCAGCAACAGCAGCCAAGCAATTCAACATCCATGCGCACACCCATCATTTCTGGAAGCCGAAGATCCAGCAATCATAGAGGCATGGCTCAAGTAGGACCAGTGGCCTCATCATCTGACCAAACTGGTGCCTTTTATATTGTCCCACCAGGTCCATCAGGTCGTAACTATCAAGAAGCAGAAAATCCTCTGTCAAGTCGGCTCCATTCATGGGAAAGAGATTACTTGCCGCCATTCTCATTGAACCAGGTTGACAGAGAGTCAGGTTGGGGGTCATATCACCAAGCTGCTAGTGGGTCAGATTCCAGTATCAGATCCAGCAGCCTCCGTCAAAGGCATGGATCTGAGAGGACATCTGCACAAAATCGGTCATAAATTTTATTCCTTATCCTTTTCCGGTGAAGCAAACTACCACTACTATGCTGAAACCAAAAATTATGTATGCTTGAGAAAAATGATATATCATGCTTGGAGTCTGTCAGATCTTGGCAGATTCAAAAAAAAAAAAAAAAAAAAAAACTGTGGAGTGGCCTCCCAAAACGTGCTTTTTGGCCGGCCACATGGTGGTGTGATGGACTTTGGCTTCCTCTAGTTTCTTTGCCTTTTGAGGATATAAAATAAGATCACATGCTAGGTGGAAACAATAGGATTTGGGCAGTAGTCTTGCCATTTTCATATCAACTTGAGTGACCCACAATCTTATAGACTCTTGAGAAGCCCCGTGGTATATTGGACCAACTGCGCTTCAGGGTTACTGTTTAGTGGGTCTGTCTATTTATGTCCAAAAACATTCCCTTCTCTCCTTTGCAAACACTTGTGGATTTTTATTAGCTAAGGAAATGTGTATAAAAATCAGTTTGTGCTCAAACAATATATGGGATATCCATTTATTGGCCCAACTTTGTATTGGTGTTGGTCTTATAAAATGAGCTTTTACATTAGCATATTATGCTAAAGAGTAGAATGTTAAAACGGTGGGAGGGAGGACCCATATCATGTGCAAGGTATGGGCATATCTCCCACCTGCTTATTGTTCCCGGATTTTTAAGACCCCTTATTTGGGCTTGTCTACCAAAAAAAATTGGGATTTTGTCCCAGATTCTGCCCACAAAATTGTACAAGGACTATGTCAATTTTTATTTTTTATTTTTTATTTATTTTTTGTTTCAAAAGAGTAGGGGGAGCCCTCCCTTCCAATTTTTACTGGTTTTTGTTTTTGAATTTTATACCTAGAGAATTAGGGGATTTATCATATTGGTCTTTGGGCTCCATGCATGGGATTTGTCACATTTGTGCTTGTGATTTAAAAACAGGCTTTGACAAATTCATAGAATGGCATGTGTCCCATACTTCTTGATTCATGACAATTGCCTCAATTATCATGACCAAAAAGCCTAATACTATGATATCAATCACATCTTAAAGCAATTCACAAAGACACAAATCTGACCCAGCTCAACCTAACTTGACACTTTGGATTGATTTTTCGTGGAGTGAAATTTGGTTGAGTCTATTTTTTTTTTTTTTATGAAGCTCTAGGTGGATTGAGTTTGGATTGGTAAATTTTTAATCCAAATAACCTGAACCCACCTATGTTATTAATAATTTGAATATATATATTCGTGGTAAATATATAAATTTGTTTGTTTGATATGTTTTGTTATTTTAAATTTTAGTTTTAATAAAGTTGGAAAATCATTCACAATTGTTTAAATTGTAATCAATTATTGAATAATGAATTTGAAAAGTTGAATGATTAAACCTCATAAAATGACCACAACTCGATAGTCTGACCCAAATCGATCCCTCGGGTTGAGTTGCTTTTTAGAGCCATCGTAGGGTTGGGTAAGATTTGGGTATTCTGGGTTTTCATAATATATTTGTTAATATATTCAAAAATACTCGTTTGGCCTTGCTTATAATAGCGCGGGTTGAGTTGCTTTTTAGAGCCATCGTAGGGTTGGGTAGGATTTGGGTATTCTGGGTTTTCATAATATATTTGTTAATATATTCAAAAATACTCGTTTGGCCTTGCTTATAATAGCGCAACATATTTCTTCACATTTCTTTGTATATGCCTCTTGGTTTAAATTACCTACACATGGGATAATCTTTTTCTCATTTATTTGATCTTTATAAATTTGTTACACATCTTCTTATGACGTTGCTTGCCATATCATTGTCATAAATTTAATGTTGAGTATATTAATTTCGATATTGGCAAATTTATTTTCATTTAATCTTGATAAATATGTTTGTTTAGCCTTGCTAAACATATTTTATCTCACTTTCATATACCTTATAGCCTAATACATCTTTCATTTATTTCATAGCTTTATATTCATACATGAGAAAATTATTATTTTTATTAATTTATTATTTTTATCGCTCATTATATTATGTTTTTGCTTAGGAGAAAATGAAAATAGACCCATTGGCGTGAGTACTAGACTCAACTATCCCAAACCCAAAAAAAAAAAAAATCTCAGGTCTAGCACCTAATAGTTTATCAAAATAAAACGCATGTCACAAACACAAAAAGACCTCAAATAGTTGGCAACCCATGTTTTCCTTTAGCTAAATCTACATCAAAAATTTTTTTTTTCTCTCTGTCATTGTTCTAGATTAACTTAATTAGATACCCACTCCATAAGGCCATGCTTCTAAAAAATTGCTTTCAAGTGTGTCTCGCATGACCTACGCTTTGAGGCATTAGTTAAAGTTTGATTTGTGAATGACATCAGGTGATATGGTACTTAAAAAATAAAATTAAAAAAAAATTTAAGAAAGCATACTCCAAACTAAAGTGAAATCAATATGATAATTTAACAAATTATGCTTTATCAACAACATGATAAGAAAATGAATGAAGTAGATCCAATGTTGAAAAATACATTTCTTTTTGTAATTTTCACGAAAGTACTTTATGAGAAAAAATAATTTAACTCATCGCCACTCATATTGGGTGAAGTGGTACCTCCCCTTACCTTGAGGACTTGGGCTATTCATGGGCTTGCTAGTTTGAGGCTTTGAGCCTACGGGGTAAGTTTAGGGTTGGGTTTGGGTTTAGGTATTATGATGTAAATAAATAAAAACTAGTATCAATCACATTCACTGTTTGCATTACTTACTACGTTCGCAAATGGGTGCCATGCCACCCACTATATAAACACCTAGGTCCATAAAACTTCTTCTATATAAACCCACATATGCCTTTGAATCCTAAGGTTGATCAGTGCAGCTTCTACAGAAGTTTCAGTAGTTTGTTCATGACTGCTATCCTCTACAAGTTCAACCACTTTTTGACTCGATTCATAAATACTTCCCACTAGAGCTTCCTCAGGTTCGACAACTTCAACTTCAGCAATTGCAGCTTCACTTCCAATGTCCTTCCAACCCCTTTTTTTTTTTTTTTTTTTGAGATAGAGAATGTCATGATTCATTAAAAAAATGGAAAAGCTAACACATTAATTTATAATAGAAAATTAAAGGGAAAAAAATGTAGGATGCAAGATGCAAAGATTGTCAATTGGAAATATAATTGACAGGGAGGTTAAAAGTAAGTGGAAGCCGGAGGAGGTCTTTCCAACTCTATCAGAAACAGTGTGTTGTGTAGCTTGACTGGGGCCTTTCATATTCTGTGCTGAATTCTTCTTGAATTAGTTGTAATGCTGGGAAATTTGCTGTGTTGTAGAGGTTGAGCTGTTTTTTGCTAGCTCCACATAACTCATAACTGTGTTTTGCTATTCATTGTACATGTTTTTTGTTTGAAATAAAATATGCTCATTCATCTTAAACAATAAATTACTTGTTATAAAGTTAATGTGTAATATTTGCATGATTCTTCTTGGTAGATAAATTCTTATCGGGTCCAGTTAATGAATGCCCTTAGGGTATTTATTAAAGGATTATTTCAAAAAAGTTTTAACACTATTTTCATTAGAAAATATAATAAGCTGTTAAAAACATCAATTGTTTTTTTTCTTTTTTCACAAAAATGTTTCTAAAAAAATGTTTTTTAAACTAATGCCCTTAGAGCATACGTTAACTTTTCTCATTCATACTTTCTACTATACGCAACTTCTTGGGGATTACAAAAAAGGTAAGATGATTTCACATTTTGTAACAATCTTTTTTATTTATTTATACCTTGATTATTGTTTATCATCAGACCAAAACACCTATTAGTTTTTATGTAAGTGGGATAAGAACCTAGGTCCTTTATTCGAAAACAATAAACTTTACTAATCAATATATATATATATATATATATATATATAAAAGCAAAGATCTCATGTTAGAGAGCATAAGGTTGTGTCATGTTGCGCATTCTTTGAAGTTTTCTTTATTTAGGGGTTCTAAATCAACAAAGTTTGTATTTATATCAAAGTATTAGTTCATTAAATTAGCCAATAGAGTAAATGCATATATTAATTATCTATAATTATGCATTAATTATTTATATCAAATGAATTTATATGATTATTTTTATAAAACTCTATATAAGAAATAATTTTTAGTTGGAATGATAATAATAAATTTAGAATATGACATTCTTACTCATGTTTAGTTGCTTTGACAACAATCAACACAAAAGCCATAAAAAATTAAATATTTGTGAAGTCACTAAAATAAATCTTTGTCCTTTAAACTATATATGTGTGTGTGTGTAATAGAATAAATATATTTATTTTGTTATAGCATAACAAAATTTTAATATAATTTTTCTAAGATTTATACGAGAAACATTTTTTTTTTTTTTAATGTGAGAAACAATTGAAACACTATATTATGCAACAATTGAAGCAATGTCCAACAAAAATGGAAAAAATTAGTAACACACCACCAAGAATGTAAAAAATATATATATATAAAATAAAAAATAAAATAAAAAAGAAGGATATATGCATTTTTTAGCAGGCATGAAACATGTTTATCTGTATTAACCACTATATCATGCAATTTTCAATTTGTGAACACACACACATATATATAATGTGATTTCTATTTTGTCTATAAAATAACTAAAGATTACAATTTCTTACAAAGAAATTTAATCAATTTTTTTTTTATACATTGATAATTGGGGGATCTAAATCATAAATGTCTCTATTAGAAATTAAGATGTCAATCAATTAAGCTACAAGATTCTTGATAAACTTATTGAAATATTAGAAAAAACAAATAATAAATTGTATTGCACATTGTGTGAGAATTGAGCTAGTTGAGCTAACTAAAGCCATGAATATTGTATCAATTGACCTTTAAAACATGACTTTATTCTTACATATCTCAAATAAAACAGGAGCAAGCACCAACTCAAGTCATGAATATTGTCATCGATTTGATAACTTGTCACACCTCATTAGAGAAAAAAAAAAAACTGCAGTCACTTTTTCTTTTTCTTTTTTCTTCGTTCTCTATTCTGTTCAATTTATAAAACAATGCAAAATCCTTAAAGCCAATAATTGACTAGTATTTAAATTCTTCCTAAAATGGAGTGGTTCATGATAAGTAATTTGCTTCTTTTTTTTTTTTTTGGTATCGATACAATAAGATTTGAATTTATAATAATTGCACTTTATCATTATGTGAAAACACAAACTAATTTTTAGTATAATGAGAGCCTATAGCATATACCCCATAATAATTGCTCTTTATCACCAATTTTTATTATAATCTTTTGGTCTTTATCACTAATTTTTAGTATAGTCTTTTTAGTATAGTCATTATTCGATTCAAGTCTCTTATTTCTTACTCAAAATCAGGCCTGCCCTATAAATTAGTTTTTTGTAAATAAAATTTGAAACGTCTTATTTAGAAGTACCCTCTGCACTGTGACTTCAGTGACTAAAGAACTAAGAGCAGTCAGGCATGTATCAATATGTTGTTATAGATGATTATACAGCTATAGTATTTGCTAGTCTTTTTTTGCAAAATTTGCTTTATATGAAGATGATTAACTACATATTTATCATTACTCTTCAATCAATCGTATTTATGCAAGGGTTACAAACTAATCCTAATTATAAAGCTCATAAACTGAAGTTAAATAATCAAAATATTTCTTTAAATGTTAATAACATGATAAAATCGAATCCATTCATTAAGAACTCTATAGTAAAACCACCCAAAAAACTTTATCAAGGCATTTTGTGGATCAAGCACTTTTTGGTGGGTGTAGCAGCCGAGTGATGACTCACTAATAACACCAAATAGACCACTCGTGCATACAATTCGAATTGCAGCCTAAAATGAAGAGTGCTTAGAGCCTGAGAACCCAACCTGACCCACCCGGCCAACCAGGTCCGACCACATTCAAATGGTGGGTCAGGCAAATCTCAGGTAAAAAATTTTAAAATTACGGATTTCGGTTTGGATGTCTCGTGGAACAAAATCTCAGGATGAATGGGTTAACAACTAGTAACATCAAACCAGAACACAACAAAATAAGAAATTGATCCAGCAGTACCAATAAATTTTGGTAGAAAATGTTTGTTCTTAGTTGTGTTGATTATTCACTTAAGAAACATAACATGCACTACAAGACTACGAGACCGTCCAATAATATCCAAATCCAAATGTTATGTAGCTAGCTACATATATAGTTAGGTGTCCCAATGTCCCCGACATGAACATGCTGAGAGTAATACTACTAAAAATTTGTGCTCAATCGCGATCCCTGGAGTCAATAGATCGGCTTCGATCAGATCTCACCTGTGAACCAAAGTCAGAAAACCAATAAAAACTCTAGTGAAAACAGAGCAGAAGGGGAAAAGGTAGGACAAGTAACCAATGAAAGGGCAAGGTCTAAACTTAGGTGCTATTCCCTAGTGGTATTGTTCCTAAGTTTCAATTAAATTCAAACACATGGCTTCAATAAACAATACAGTGCAATGGTGTTATCTTTCCTAAGGATAATAAAATTCAATCATGTGACTTTATTAGCCAATGAAAACATGATCCAATTTAGTTTGGGGAACTTAATGTACAGCAGCACCTAAGGAATTTGTATCTAAGTTTTATCCTTAGTACAAAATAATATTAGCAACTTTTTTTTTATTTGAGTAGAAAAAAATATTAGCAAATAGCAAAAAGTAAGGAGAAAAGTCATACAGAAGCCGAACGGGACCGTGATATACTTCTAATGCTCCTGCTGGGACTGCGACTTTCACGACGACGAGGCTGCATCGTGGCAAATCAGTGAAAAAAAAAAAAAAAAAACAGGAGTGAATAATGGTATCAATTCATGTTTATTTGCTCTTCTTAAAAACTAAAGATAAAAGCCTTAAGATGTTACTTACAAAAGTAACTGGAGATCTGGATCTTGTTCGAGATCTGCACAAAAGTTCACAAACCACCCAATTTAATATCAACAACAATTTTGCAAAACCTTGATCCCAGAGCCTCAATCCCGGTTCCATTTAGGTTTACCATAATCAAAGGATGAAATAGAAGAGATGGAATATACCACAAATCTTTAGCAGCAACTAATATTAAAAGAACTCAACCCCATTTTCTCATGATCAAATCCTCTTAGTAAAGCATCTTTATCCAGCAGCACATGAGAACTTAAATGGACCAATAAAAGAAAGAAAAAACAAATACAGCACCATCAAGGAAACCCTAGTTTGAAGGAGAACGATATCCACCCCAGAATCCTGACCGCAGGTTATAATAACGTTGAAGAGGTTTTGAATTGTCTACACCACAGAATTGTTGAGTGTACCAATAGCACTCAGTTCACAGGTAATCCAGCTTTTAAAGCGCAACCAATTTGTCAACAATGATCCAGTCTAGCACCCATTGGCAGACCATGCATATAATATATTAGTATTATTATTTTAGCATTGAGGTTTTTCCAGAGGTGCTCATCAACGAAACAGTATTACCTCAGCAACCAAAAGAGTTGCAGGCGTTAGAGTACCACATGCCATCAACATCAAGTTCCTAACATGCAGTCCCCAGGTCGCCGCAAAGATCCAGATCTAGCAAACACACAATGCAACCCTCATAAACAAAGTATGATGACTGACCAATTTTGTAAACCTTTTCTTAAGAAACCACTTCCTCTTTGAAAAATAAAAAAGAATTTGTGTAGAAAAAGTTCATGGAATCTCGGAAGGTTGTTACATTGTCTCGAGAAGAAAGCTTTTACGAAAACGTTGAAAAGAAAGTAAAAAATGTCATCAAAATTTGAATGACCCATGAAAGATAGTACTGACTCTGATTTTGTGATAGCCAAAAAAGATTGCCAGTATGATGCTCATATTCTTGTTCTATGTTCACTAAATGAAAAATAAAAACTTAAGGAGGAAGAACCCTTGCTGCATAAAGAAAAAGTAGCAAGGAGAAAAAAAAATAAAAGGGGGGGGAGAGAGCAAGGGGAACTAGAAAAGAGCTTGCTAACCGTAGAACCACTCTATGAAGAACACAATTCCCCAAAGATTGAGCAATTCACCAATGCTTATTGCTATCCATTACCGCATAAACCTTTGCTTTAAGATCAGCTAGATGAACATTCATTGGTAAATAACTATGGATGTCTGCAAAATCATCCAACTCAAATCCCAGAGAGAGTTACGAGGTTTACAGAGGAATTACCACCAAAATTTGAAGGAAAAAGGATGAGTCTGCCTAAGAAATATATCTAGCTAACCCCAATCAGTTTCACTAAAACCTATATGAGTCGAGATTAAGAAGTAACCCCACACGAAAACCAGAAAACATCACATAAATAATTAATTTTTAGAACCAATAAGGACTTAAATTGAATTCCTGTGCGTAAGCCTTAGGCATGTAAATCAAGAATCATTTTATTAGATAAATTGAAATTGGAGTGCAACCCAAGAAAGCCCTGATGGGGAAGACAGAGAAACAAAACAGACCTTGAACCAGAGACTGATGGAGATCGACGTGAATACTTTCTCTTTGGAGATATGCTGCAAACAACGTATAAAATCTCATTTCAAATCTTACTTCACAAAAACTATTTTACTAAAAAACCTATTTTACTTAACAAACCAAAAGTTAAAAGCTAACCTCCCACTCCTGCCACTATAGCTACGGCTGCGACTAGGGCTTCTCGACATGTAAGGACTTCTAGAGTAGCTCCGTCTTGAATCACGGCTGCGACTTCTAGAGTAACTCCGCCTCGAATCATACTCTCTCACCTAGACAAAGAAAGTAGATAAGTAAAAGCAAAATGAATAAAGAAAACCAGAATTCAGCACATCAAGACATTGTGACATACCCGTACGTAAGACCGAGAAAAAGCATTCCGAAATTCAGAATCATCAAGTTTTTTGATCTACAAGGCATGAGAAGAAGAGAACTCACAAAGGGAATAATGACGTTTTCCTTTAAAAGGATTCTCAACTCAAATCCAATTCCAGTTGAAAAAGAAAAGTAGTGTATTCTAATAAAAAAGGTTCCTATACAATTAATAATAGTTTAGTAACTTACAGCATACTTCATGTCATCGTAGTGTGCGTAATCCACAATTCCCGTCATGCCTGCAAAGAGGAGAAAAAATAACTGAAAATGAGAACTTTTCCAATGCAATGGAAGAACTCTTTATCCAAATGAAAACATATGATAAGATGAAGGCAATAAAATCTCTTTTTTCATCAATATGCCACACTACTTGGCCACTAACACTACAGATTCAGCCCATTAAGATCTGATAGACATCCAGAAGTCTAAAATAAAAAGGGACTTCTAATTTTAATTAAAAAATTATGTTTTAATAGTAGTCATTCAGAGGAGAACATTTAGCAAGGACCATAAAGCAATGAATACTGAAGCTACCCAATTTGCCAGATAATTTCCAATTTCCAAGTTAGTGCTGTGCTCACATCTAATCACCCATTATGTATTAATCAGAATGATTATGCTCCAGATGGAATATCAGATCTCTTTATTCAGCTAGGACCTCTAATTCTTCGCTATGCTGAGAATAAACCAATCACAAATTGCTAATAGCATAAAATAGTTCTTTGACCACCCAGTTTTTGTATCATTGTTCATACTCTTGTATAATAAGGAAAAGAAAGGGACAAAACAGTTAATCAAACTTACCACCACGGTCACGGAATACTTGAGAGAAAAGGACATCACCAGCTTGCCGCATGTGATCCTAATTATTGAATATACAGAAACATTACACATTTAGCAAACCCGCTTGTTGAATGTTTAGAAATTTACATTGGAAAAATACATAATTAAATAGGTGCATGCTTACCTTTAGGTCTTGCCATGAAGCAGAAGGAGGTAATCCAGTGACCAGAACTGCATGATGGAGCCACATAAAATCATTACAACACAACTTTGTATAACTGAAAAGAGATGTATTGAAGGCAACACATACCACGATAGTCAGAATGCTTGGGAGCAGCACGGCTACTGCCACTACCACCATAACTGCCATGGTAATCTGTTGATGACGAATTTCCTCGCCCACCATGTGCAAGTTCAACCTTTAAATGCAAATAAAAAAATTCATGAGAAAATATTGAAAAAGCAACAAAGATAAATAGATAAACGCAAATACTCAGAAGTAGAAGTAAAGGTAAATAGGCTCTGTGTCACTAACTCGTAAGCGATAACCATCAAAGTTGTACCCATCCCGGTAATAAATTGCATCTTCAGCATCACGAGAATCTTCATACTGCAAAATGACAGTTTTAATGAACTATATAAGCCAAAATAAAAAAGTCCATTCAAAATAAATTAAAATAGACATCCATAATTGAAAATTAATGCAGCTTTGTAAATACCAGAAGTTTGTACGCTTAGAACTGACCTCAATAAAAGCATAGCCTGGGGGTCTTGGTGGGAGCTTCAGATCGATGTCAACAATAGGCCCATACTGCATTTGGACATCAAAGACAAAAATACAGAATCAGCAGCAAAAAACTCAATATAGCTTCAATAATCATAAGCCCTTCCTTTGCTTATCGTTGTAGATTGGATCCCAGTTCTAAACAAATAATCATATCATATAGTTTGAGATAATCTATTGCATTTCTGAGAAGTTATCAGATTCCTACCTTCCCCCTCCCCCAAATTCTGGTTAGATTCTTAAGAAGTATCACATATTTATTGGGTTATCCAAGAAATATTGGAATCTGATACAAAGATGACTCTGTTATAAAAGTACACATTCTACCAAGCAAATAACAGCAAATCGATGCCTATTAACAGTAAATAAAAAATTCATGCTCACAGTAACCCTATGTCAATGTGACTTCCACCACCAAACACTTCTCCCTCTAATGAATAAATAACTCCACACTTCCATACCACCACATCTTAATGCAACCAACTGGATCGTATTTACAAACATGCACCCACAACCATTACATATTATGTATTAACACTAAGAATATCCTCAAAATAACTCACTGACTAAGGCAAATTCCTCAAAACTCAGTCTGCTTTTCTTTATATGTAAAAATTCTTAACGAGAAACAAAAAGTATATAAATAAGAAACTATCAAAACCAAAGATTTTAACATCCTACAAAATGTTGAAAACACGGCCAAAAAAAAAAAAAAGCACCTTAATGCAATTAACTGAATCATTCAACAAAGGTGCACCCCAACCAGCAGGTATATGTGTTAACAATATGCTTTTTCTAATTTGTAGGTTTACACGCACAATGCGCACACACAATAGGTTTTAACCCAAGACCTAATCCTCCAGCCTTTTTTATGGAGTGAGGAGATGCTGTATGAGCTAGAACTCATTGGCTTTGTACTAAGAGGCGAGCATTGTAGTTCAATTGGCGCTTCCTGATGTTTCTAATGGAGACATCCAGGATTCAAATCCCCCCACCCCATCAAAACTATTAAATTATCAAAAACAATATGCTCAAAGCAACACATTGACTATGAAAAATTCCACACACAAAAAATCAATCATTCTTCCGTTATAAGTAACAGATTTTACTGCATAAAAGAAAAGGGTATGAAAAAAAAAATCAAATTTTCACCCAAAAAAATAATCTCTTTGAATGTGCCAAATACTACCAACAAATTTATCTTTCTTCTAATTAATTAAACGAACAGGGTAAACAGAATTTCAAACTTTCATCAATGACAGTCTAATCTATCAAAACGAAAACCTTTTTGAAGTCCTACCAAGCACCAAAAATTGTGGCTGGACACAAAAACAAACTAATGAAATCAACTGAGTCAATCTACAAAGGTACACCCATGCCAATTATATTTCAAATTTGGCGTAGCAATTCTTTAACTACACCAAATTCCACAGAAAATGGTTTCTTTTTTACTTTTCTATTTAACAAATTTTACCCCAAAAAAAAAAAAATTCAACTTTTCACTATACACAATCTAATCTATCAAACTAAACCACATCATATTGAACACCAAAAATGTGCTACCCCCACCAAAAAAAAAAAATTTAAAAATTAAAGCACCAACTATATTTGTAAAAGAAAATAGTACCTTACAAAAGAGATCTTCTACTTCTCTCAAACGAGTATCACCTGGGAGATTACCAACATAGATGGTACGGCTCGAACTGCTACTCATTTTTTTTTCCCTAAAAAAAAAAAAAAAATCACTAATACGAATATCACTATAAAAAGTTGTAATTCGAAAATAAAAAAAATTACCCATTTAAGAAAAAGATGCAAGATTTAATCTTTTCCAGGAAAAAAAAAAATTTAACCATTTAAGAAAAAGATTGCAAACTTTAATCTTTTCCAGGAAAAAAAACAAAGACCCATTTGAAAGCTTAATTTATATAATTGATCCAAACACATGCATATATTGTGGATCACTGAGTAAATTTTATTTTAAAGAAACTATGAATTATTAAAGAAATTAATCGAAATAATTACCAAACAGATTAAAACATGGGCTTAGAAAATTAAACTTTGAAAAAAAAATAATTAAAAAAAAATTATATATAATTACCTTGAAAGATTGAGAAGTGGGTCTGGTTTTGGAAGATAATGGGAGCTTCTGGAAGAGTGTTTTTTTTTTTTTTTTGGCTAAATGCTTCTGGAAGAGTGTTTGGGATAAACTATGAAGGCAGATATATGTATATATAGTGATAACCGTAAAAATATTAAAAATTAGTATATAATATATGCTAAGATTTACCGTGCGAATGTACCGAATTGCCCTTAAGTTGCGTGTTAAAACCAACACCCTTTCGTCCTTTTCCTCTTGCCACATGGTGACATACTGACATGGTGTACATGTCCTTTTTTTTCTTTTTTTTTTTGGGGAATAATGTACATGTCCTTCTTTTCTTGCCAATTATGCAAAGAGGGTAAAGTCACTTGTCTTCGTATAAGATCTAAGTTTGATCTACATCTACGTAAAAAAAAAAAAACACTATTTAGTGTCTGAAGTTTACCCATAAATTGAAATTATTTTTAATTTTTTATTTTAAAAAACAAGACGTTTTTTATTCAAGCTGGGCTAAAATTGCCAAACAAGTCAGGTGGGTCAATTGGGTTCAAGCCTAAAACAAGTCTTTTAAATGAGATGCAAGGAGTAGTGTTGATTGGGTTATAGGTTGACTCATAATTTTTTCAAATTAAAAAAAAAAAAAAATACTAAATATAAAAAATAACATAATATTCAATAATAAAAGTCAAATAATATATTGATTCTTAAGTTTACACAATTCAAATTTCGCTAATGTATCATCACACTAAATGTCATAAACCATGTCAAATTATCTGACTTCTCAAGTGCTCATGTTTTTTATGCATGTAAAATAATAATAAAATTATATTACCTAGAAAGGTAACTAAATTAAAAAAAGAATAATAATAATAATAATAATAATAATATATTAAGTAAAGAAAAAGTAAATATTTAATATGGAGTGGACCTCAATCTACTCAACATTACTCAGCGTTAATAATAGATCTAGCACCAAAAATCTTCATACTTGAAAATTGCTATATGCCATATAAATTTTCCCACACCATTTACACTTAGCCTTACATAACCCATCATCCTAAGAATATTAATAGATAAAACAGGTCAAGTCACGAGTCATACAGTTAACTTGCCCGACTCGGTAAAATAAATCAAGTCATGGGTCAACTCATTTTTACTCTAGATCAAAAATCTCGAGTTTAGGTTGAATTACCGAATTGAGTCCAATTTTGCCAAGTTTAGTATACATCATGGATGTTCAATGGAATTGACCCCATCTAGGCTAAGTGGCTAACAATGGATAAGAGATTCTAGCTCTCCTTGCTAAAGCGTGTGTTAAACCATTGCCTTGCTTGTAAATGTACGAGAAAGAGACTTGCTTCAAACGTAGCGCCATCAAAATTGACTTTGTAGAAGTCACATGTTAGGGGATCCCTTTGGATTTACTCTTGGTGGGGGCATATGATTTGAAAAAAACTCAAATGCACTAAAACTCTCTTAGCTTCTCATGAACTACCTTATAGATCATATGTAGTGGCGATACCTCCTCACCAACCATGACTTTGTTTATGAGATACCACAAGGAAGAGACTATCTCAATAAATAAATATAGTATTTGATTCTCACGGATTATCAATTTTTTTTTTTTTTTTTTGAGAAGAAAAGGATCCACTTTATTCATGTGTGGAAAAAATTATGATGTTACATCAACATAAACTACATAGGTAATGTTTGGTGGAACAGATTCCATCCATATAGTTAAAGGAAAAGAGTTTCTAGCTCTCTTAGCTAAAGCATAAGTAACTCCATTGCCCTGCCGCCTAACATGAGAGAAAGAATAAGTTTGGAACAAACCCCTTAATAACTTACAGTCTTTTATAATATGACCAATACTAGACCGGTCTGGATAGTGACCCACTAATGCTTTGACAACAAGTTTCAAGTCTCCTTCAAATACAGCAGCTCTGAAGCCTAACTCCTCCATGAATAACATTGCACTCCTTGCTGCCATAGCCTCAAGCACTTCCACAGTCGACGACATGTCAATTTTTTCTGCTAGTGAGCCCATAACTTGACCCAAATCATTCCTCACCACAACTCCAATCCCTACTTCTTCTTCATCCACGAAATAAGCACCATCATAGTTCACCTTGTACGTGCCTTCAGCTAGTGGTACCCATCGCTGTGTCCGAGCAAGTTTTTTATTGGGTCTGCAATCTGGATTCCCGTGGAAGTCAACAAGCAATGCCTCTGCCACATCAAGGATCTTCTCAGGTGGCAAGTGTTGCTCGTTGAAATGCATTTTGTTATGTCTGCTCCATATAAACCACGCAACAACCAAGAACAACTCCATATTTTCTTCCCACTGCCTTACAGAGAACACCAAATCTGCAAAGGAACCTGCACCCAGATCTTGGCTTCTTATTTTATTAAACCCGTGACCCCACCAACCCAGCACTTTATCACAGTCCCAAAGAGCATGGAGGGCCGTTTCACTTGCTTTCTCATAGATACTGCATAACGGTGAACTAACAAGTTTACGCTGATATAAATTCACCAATGTTAGGAGTGATTTAGTGCAAGCTCGCCAGCCAAAGTGTTTTATTTTATTTGGGATTCGTAAACTCCAAATTCCCTTCCAAAAATTCCCCGAATTAGCACTATTTGACCCCGAAGCGACCTCCCCATTTTCCAACTCACCTAGTAGCTGGTACCCGGTCTTTACCGAATAATTTCCATCCCGACTCTGTGGCCATACAATACAGTTTTCTAGTGGCATTCTGCATAATGGGATAGCCTTAATTCTCTGAGCCAAGAGAGCAATTTTCTGATCAATCATTTGCCCATTCCAATTCATTGTTGTCTGGTCTATAAGTGAACTAACAGTGGAATCATCTACACAATCCTATGTGAGTGGTACTGCCTTGGTTGGAAAACAGCCAGGAATCCAACTATCCTTGAATACCCGAATCTGTGACCCACCACCAACCCTCCATAACATCTCTTTCTCAATGACATGCTTTGCTTTAAGTATACTTTACTAAGCAAAGGAGCCCTTCTTGCTTTTTGCCTCAAACCACTAAACTTGTAGGGAAATATTTTTGCTGAAAACCTTAAACAGAAGAGAATTCTTATCTGTTTGTAGCCTCCATATTTGTTTGGCAAGCATAGCCTCATTGAATCTAACCAAATCTTTGAAACCCATACCTCCCTCCTCTTTCAGTTTACATAATATTTCCCAACTCTTCTAATGAATTTTTCTTTGGCCACCACATTCACCCCCACCAAAATTTTCTGATTTGCATTTCAATATCCTTGCACAAACCCACCGGCAATTTAAAGCAACTCATTGCAAATGTAGGGATAGCTTATACCGCCATCTTAAGCAAAATCTCTCTCCCCGCTTGAGATAGGAGCTTTTCTTTCCAACCTTGAAGCTTTGCCCACACCCTCTCCTTGATATAATTGAGACTCGCCTTTTTATTTTTCCCTACAACAGTCAGCAAACCAAGGTATTTTTCATACCCCTTGATTTCTGGAACCCTCAAGAAACTTAGAATTTCTCCCTTTTTTTCCCCAGACACAGCTTTGCTAAAGAAAAGAGTTGTCTTCTCCCGGTTTATTTGTTGACCAGATGCCCCTTCATATAGTGATAGGATGTGTTGGATGGCTTGCAAATCTTCCATCCTTGCTCGACAAAACAATAAAGTATCATCTGCAAAAAATAGGTCAGTAATCTTTGGGCCATTTTTACATAAGGAAAAACCATGAATAACATTATCCCTTGCAGCTTGTTGGATCATTCTATTCAACCCCTCCGAGCATAATAAGAAAAGATATGGTGATAATGGGTCCCCCTGACAGATTCCCCTAGTAGGAGAGATTTCTCCTTTGGGTTCCCCATTAAATAAGATTGAGTAGGACACCGTGCTGATACAATCATATATGAGGGTCAACCAAGCATCACAAAAACTCATATTTTTCATGATTTCAATCAAAAATCGCCACTCCACTCTATCATATGTTTTATTCATATCTAGCTTTAAGGTCATGAAATCTGCTTTCTTTAATTTTTGTGTCTTCATATGATGTAATAGTTCAAAGGCCACCAGAATATTATCTGAAATAGCCTTGTTGGATTGAAACGCTCTTTGTGACTTAGAAATCAAATGTGGCAAGACTTTTTTAAGTCTATTTGCAATAACCTTAGAAGCTAGTTTATATATGACATTGCAAAAGGCTATGAGGCGAAATTTTGAAACTACAGTAGGGCTTTTTACTTTGGGGATTAAAGTAATGAAAGTGCAATTAATGGAGGGAGGAAGAAAACCTGAGTTTAGGCAATTTAGGATAGTCCAATAGTAGTCCAAAACTGTTGGTAAAACAAAGGGGGTAATCCATCTGGTCCTGGTGCCTTTAATGGTTCCATCTGTTGTAGTGCTTCATCAATTTCAGCCTTGACATATTTAGCAGCTAGCATGGAATTTTGTTCCTCCGTGATGATAAAAGGTACTACCCTGAGAACTTCCTCCACATGTGTTGGTGAGGCCGTTGTGAATAATTGTTGATAGTAGTCAATCAAAATATTTGAGATCTCCTCTTCATTGGTGCATACTACCCCTGCTTCATTTTTTAACTCCTTAATCCTATTCCTCTTATATCTGTGGGATGCCCGATGGTGAAAGAATTTTGTGTTCTGGTCCCCCTCTTTAAGCCACAATTCCTTTGACCTTTGTTTCCACATTTTTTCCTCCTTGATCAACAATCCATTTATCTCCCATTTCAATCAGTTAACTGCTTCCATTGTTCCACCTCTAATGGCCCTCTGTTCCGCTTGCCTTAGTTGTTGTTTTTTTTTCTTTCAAGGAACGGTTAATACTCCTAAAAGACACTCGGCTCCACTGCTTCAATTTTACTTGACACTCCTTTATTTTTCCTTCCACTTGAGCAATCAGGTTGCCTGGAAAGTTTCTTCTCCAAGCCAAATCAACAACCTCACTACATCTTGTATCCTCAAGCCACATCTGCTTAAACCTCCATGGTCTTCGCTGCTTTATTTGAATTCCTTTTAGCTGAATAATTAAGGGCTTATGATCTGAAAATCCACATTCTAAATGAACCACCTTTGTTGCCGGGAACATATCTAGCCAATCCGTGGTGGCAACTGCACAATCAAGTCTTTCCCAAATTGTGTTACCCCCTCCCATCCCCCTATACCATGTGTATTTCCCTCCCACGAAACCCAAATCTTTAAACTCACATTCATCAAGCACATCCTGAAAGGCTTCCATTTGGCTCCTTGGTTTGAACCTTCCTCCCAATTTTTCATCTATCTTCGTGATTTCGTTAAAATCTCCCACACACAACCAAAAGAGAGTGTACTTGCTTTTTAATCTTCTCAGCTTTGCCCAAGATTCATGTCGATGAACCCTGTAATAAGGAGGGTAACTGGGTGAGGGGTTTTCCTGAGCAATTGGTTAAAGTTTCGAGTGTGGTGGATAGAGCTTGAGGTGTTAGGAATTGCCTCATTTTAAATAGGGAGATTCGATGTAATCTAATTTTGGAATTAGATGCCAAGGAAATCATATTAGCTATTAGATAATGAGTATTGTCCTAATATTCTCTTATCTAGATTATGAATGACTGATGGAGTTTAGTATAAGTTTTTCCACAGGTGTGAAGCGATACACTATAATCTGGAGGCCAACAAGTGCACCGATGCCTTAACTAAGAGAGTGTACTCCTTATTTTCAGATTTTATATTATTTGAAGATCCCCCTTTTGATTTACTCCTTTTATTAGAGTTTGATAACTCTGTGGCTAGTTCAAACCGTTTTGTAAGATCTTAATTTACTTATGAAACAACAACAACCAAAAAAAAAAAGGAAAAAGAAAAAAGAAAAAAGACCATACTTAGATATTTTTGAACAAGTCACACAGGGCTGGTAAATTTGTTTCATCGTTGCTTCTGCATCGCAGGCATAATGGATTAGAGAGGATCTTCCTCTTCACTAGATTAAGAGATTTTTCTTTCGGTTTGGAATCGTATCATTTTAAACACCAAACAAAATCATAGTTCAAAAATTAATTTATTATGTTATTGTCGTGATAGAAGTCACATTGAAATCGTATCATTTTGAACGCCAAACAAAATCATAGTTCAAAAATTGATTTATTATGTTATTGTCGTGATAGAAATCACATTGATCGTTACATCACAAAACAAAATCATAATTCAAAAATTGATTTATTATGTTATTGTCGCGATAGAAATCACATTCATCATTACATCAACTTATGAACCCCTTGAACTAATATTGAATAGATTTTTAACATTTTATATCAGTCAATTACTCCTCACCCTATTGATTTCTATCAGCACTTTGTACACTACACATTTTCACTCTATTGATTTCTATCAGCACTTTGTACCCTACACATTTTAAATGAGATGCCGGAAGTGCAACACCAAACAACATATTGAGGCTATGTTTTGCAATTGACAGGACAATTGCAGCAAAAGAAGTGTTAAGAGTTAAAATACTTCTCCACAAACAAAGGTCTTAAAATAAACCTAACAATATCCATGGGACTTGTGCTTTCTCCAAGCCTTTAAAAAAAATTTATATTAGTAATAAAGCGAATAAATGAAAAGGTACCGGACAAGTTAACAAATTGAAACGGCAAAATACACAATAAGCCAATACTCAAAAGGGTCTTAAATATTGCTAACTAGATCAAACTTCAATTCTGTTAAAATATAAGGATAACCACATCTTTATCCTTCACATAGACATAGTTCAAAAAGGGTTCTCAAACAAAGTTCTTGATATGCCTACTGAGAAGGAGGAGGAGGCCTGGGGATCTGTTGTCCCATGCTAGGAGGTGGTGGCAATGGACGAATTCCTTGGCCCTGCATCTGTTGGTTTGGAAAACCTTGTGGGGGAGGCATTGGAGGCCTAGTACCAGGAGTGAAATTTGCCATTGTGCCACTACCAACCGGGGGTGGGGGAGGGACAGGTGGAGTTCCACCAGGGGGCATAGGCCTAGGGCCATTTGCTGTAGGAGGTGGTGGAGGTGGGAACGATGCAGGTATTGAAGGTGGAGGGGCTCTAGGAGGATTTCCAATAGGTCCACCAGGTGGTACTCCGTGGGTTGGAGGAGGTGGCGGCGGTGGAGCTTGGGGTGGTGGTGGCAAAGGCCTTGATGGGACACCAGGAGCTGTTGTGCCATTGGCTGCAGGGGCAGGTTGAGGCTTGGTTGCCTCTGGCGGCTTGGTTTTAAAATATAACTGCAACTGCAAGTTGATACACAACAAATAACCAGGTCAGCTAAAAGTCACCATTGACACAAACAAGAAATTCATTAAAAAAAAAAATCAGAGTAATTTAACGAAACCAGTGAGACTGGAAGATGGTCCAACCAATTCAGCTGATATATTAGCTTTGGTCTACTTGGTGGCATCAGTTGGTGCCAAAGTAAATTTAGAGAAAGAGAACTATAATTAGAATTATGAACAAGAGCCGATCCACTGGGTGAATTAGATGAGTTCTCTAGGGTGCACAAATTTTACTATTTTAGTCCACTAACTTATAAGCAACCAAGACCAGGTTGAAAGCACACCAGGAATGGATCAGGTAGAATGTTCAAACAGTTGGTCTTTGTGCCAGAGCACATCCAAAAACATATGAAGCAGTAGAGAAAAGTATTAAGCAAACTAACCGTGAACATTTTTGAGTCTGGATCCCAATGTGTGAAGAACTTGGGAGGGGTTTTGTCAATCTCTGTGCTAGGAACCTGAAACGAAAATACACAAGCACAACCACTAAGATTTACTGAAACTAACTATTAAGACGCATATCAAAAGATTTTAAAATTATGTGCTTGATTTACCTTGAAAGCAATGATCTCATATGGTTCAGCAGCAAACAGAAGATACTGGTATCTTTTATCAAATGGTTGGACCCTCTGCATCCATTGAGATGTGATAAAAAAATTGTTAGAACATTAGCTCATCTTTGAAAAAACAAAAGTGTAAATTCAGATACAATCATTTTAAGTGCATTGACTATATAGAAAATAAATCAACAGCAGCATGTGAAAATGCTTATGAAAGAAACTAGTTAAGAAAGGTCACCTGCTCATAAGATGACATAAACCTATGCCTTGGCTTTGAGAGGTCTTCAATCTCAGGATATTCAATCTACTTGAAACAATAACATTGCCAGAAAAAGATAGTTAATATAATGTCTCACTGTCACAGCTCAACATATCCATAAACAAAACTCACCATTACCAGCAACAAAGAGATTTGTATTATACAACCAAAATACATTGGGGAAAGAGGAGAAAAATAACTAACAATCACCTGGAAGAGAAGAGACCTCTGTTTTGTCTCTGAATCAAACTGCTTTGTTACCCGATACCCAGGCCTTCCAATTTTCACTGCAAGCACACCGAATGGAGAAATAATTATGGATTAAGAAAAATAAGATCACTAAAATTATCAATGGAATACTTCAATGATTCAAAACATTTAGGATATCATTAGTAAAACCAGTAAAATCTACTTATCACAACAAATAAAAAAGATACCAGTGTTTTTTTGATAGGTAGATAGTGAGGGAGGGGGAGGTGTGGTTTGAACCACAGATATTGGACACAAGATGTCATTACCACTAAGCTATTCAAACCATTAAAATCCACAACAGGAAACCCATAGAGACTATCATCTATACTCGTTAACACTTCTCCAACACTCAAATAAATTTTTAGTTTCTGGGAAGGACCCATAAATTTATAAATCAATGTTAACTCTAATCCTAATAAGTCATTCTAATAGTATTTGCTGAAGCTCCTTTCCTACAAATCCTCTTCATTTGAGCTATTTGTAAGACTAAAGACTAATATTCTTAACACACCACCTCCTCTTGCCAAAAGTGAAGCCAAGACAAGACATATATCCCTTTCTCCTTATGGCTTTTAGTAAAACCAATTAGTCACATAAAAATCCTTTTATTTTTTTATTTTTTTATAGCTTTTATTTTTCAATTGTAACATTTTTAAGTCCTTCACTTATCAAAATAAATACACTAAGAACTCCAAAATGCGATTCCTAATCAAGCTAAAACCCTCGAGTATGTCATGCCATGTAAATCCTACTCCTTTGGGAATCAAAATGGTACATCATGCATAATGATCAAATTACTTACCATTTAAAATAAAATAAGAAATGGGTGTATATGGTTGATGGTTCCCCATTGCTTATTGTGGTGCCTTTGGAGGGAGAGTAATAGTCGGTGCTTTGAAGATAAGGAGAGATCCATATCTGACTTGAAACTATTTTTCTTTAGAACTTTAATGGATTGGTTGGCTGCATTGCGGAACCAATCATTTTTATCTTTTCTTGATTTCTTAGATTCTTGTAATTTTTGTTCTTGATTGTTTCAACCCTTGTACACTTCCTGTGTACTAGGGTGTTTCTACTATTTTTGACATCAATAAACTTTACTTACCATTTAAAATAAAATAAGAAAACCCAAACAAATAAACAATCTTCATTTTCATGAACTGCAAAAAGTTAGCTTATCCCAATACCACCCACCCAAGATCAAGGACTACGTCCTTTTAAGTTGCCATCTCAATCTAATTACGAAAGGCAGTCAAACGGGGTCTCACAGTCACAGAATAATTTTGACAACAATAAAACTTAGTTAAAGTACCTTAGGTGCACTACATTAGGCTCCCCAATTGAATTCAAACACCTGGTTGTTTTGAATTTAATTTTCCTTGAAAAAGATAACACTATTTGTGTTTTATTGCACCTAAGTTTTACCCTTTAGACAAAATCACCTACAATCACACAAAAGATGTGATCTTATTCACACTATCAACCAATATTAACACAATTCACACTAGCACACTAAGTGTTCGACAAAATGATTCAGAGACAGGAACAAGATTATAGTGAAAAAAATATGGGGGAAAAAGGGTTTGCTTGCTTGCCTGTTTTGCGAACGGAGACTTTGCGCTTGTGGGGTTGAGGCTGAGCAGGAGCTTCCTTGGCTTCACGAGCAGCTCTCTTGGCCAAATTAGTTTGATGCCGTTTACCTTGTGTGTGAGCCAAGTAATTCCCCTCATTGTTGTGGAGTGTCAAGCAAAGTTTACATTCATAACTACAAAAAACGAAAAACCCAGAAATCAAAATCAAAAACCAAAATCAGAAACACAACAAACAAAGAGAAAGAAAAAGAGAGAGAGAGTGTGTGTGTACCTGCCGAGATGGTTGCGCATAAAATAAGGGTCTTTGGCGAGATCGATGGTCTCGAGGGCGAGCCTACGGAGGCGCTCACGGCGGTCGATAGCTTCGTTCTGTGCGGAGGCGGCGCCTCCGCTACCTGGCTTCGATCCCCACTCCCTGTCCATTGTGATGTCCTCGACAAGACTCTTCTTCTTCTTCTTTGCTCACAACCCCAATTTGGAAAAGGATAATTAGTTATTACAAACCCAAAACCAAAATCATATGCTACAAATACTTACTATACTCTCAAGTCGCAGCACAGAGAGTCTCTATTTCTCTTTCTTTTTGCAGATCAGTTTTTCGTTAGGGATTTTAGGATTTTTTTTTTTTTTTTTTTTTAATTTGGGATTTTAGATTTTAATGGTTTGGGCTGAAAAAAAAAATCCTTTTGGGCTCAACTTGTAGGCCCACTTATAGATCCGATACAGTGTTCGTTTGACATGATTAAGCGTGCGTTTGTGTGCAATTATTTTGCGTTTGTGTTTTTGGTTTAGTCTCACGACACTGTTTATGACTCGTTAAAAAATGTAAAAATACGCATAATCATATATTTTTGGGTCTCACAATATTATTTATACTTTTAAAAATTATTTTGTAGTTTTCAGACTCTAATAAGCGGTATCCAAACAAATCTTAATTTTGCCAACTTATTTTATTATTCAGCTTATTTTTGCTACTATTTATGGGTTTCACTGCACTTTTTGGTACTATTTATGAGTTTAACTGTATTATTTCAACTAATTTTTACCTTTATCTATAGTACTTTCAGCAAAAAGTTTTCAGTTTTAGCAAAATAAGTAAATTCCAAACATACCCTATAATATATTCTTTTAGAAAAAATGCTAAAAGACATAACCATGCATTTTTGGGTCCTACAGCACTATTCACATTTTAAAAAATTATTTTGCAGTTTTCAGACCCTAATAAGTGGTATCCAAACAGATCTTAATTTTGCCAACTTATTTTACTATTCAGCTTATTTTTGCTACTATTTATAAGTTCCACTGCACTTTTTGGTATTATTCATGAGTTTAACTATACTATTTCAATTAACTTTTACCTTTATTTATAATACTTTCACCAAAAAGTTTTCAATTTTAACAAAATAAGTAAATTCTAAACAGACTCTATAGTATAATTCTTTTTTTAAAAATGCTAAAAAACCCTTGAAGTAGTGGTTATTACACCCTCTGACTTTAATTTTAGTCAATTTACTTCCTAATCTTCACCCATTAGCCAAATTGAGGCATCTGTTAGTCTACTTTTAAAAGTGACTAACGTCACTCACATGACAGGCACATGCACGTAAATTACCTAGGCCAAACTGTAGTAGAAAAAAAAAAAAAAAAAAAAACACAAACACAGACACAAACACAAACAAACAAACTAGCCTTCAAACGGTCAGAGAGTAACTGAGACAGAGGCCGTTGTTTGCTGCTGATCTTGCCATCTGTACTCCACCGCTATTTGTGGAATTCAAGAAAGTGTACATGTTGAAAGGCTTTGACACTTATATTCTTTGTTTCTTCATCAAAATGTGAAGGAAGTTTATGGGTTTCTTAAGATTCAATTTTTGTATTTTGTGTTAACAGAGGATTACTTAATAAATAAAAAAAGAAAAAGAAAAGTAAGTGTAGGGGCTCTTTTTTTGTATTTTGGTTTGGACTGGGCTGTTTCCTGCGGTGATGGGCCTGATTATCTTTTTGAGTAGGAGAGTTGTGACCGACCCAAATGTAACTCACTTTGGGCTGGCTTGTGCACAAATTGAGCCTTGTCTGCCAGAAACACTCTTACAGCAAGCAGAACTATTACAAAAAGGTTACGGCAAGCAGATATAATAATCAATAAAGAAAAACAGAGTACCATGGCTTTTTCTTAATAACAAGGCCGAATATTCCTATGACAATCACGATAATAACAATGATGATAATAATAACAACTTTTATAGAAAAGAATAACTAAATGAACGATGATGGAAGTTAATAAGTATCAAGTCAAGTCCAAGTCTGCAACGACAAAGAATCAAGGAGGAAGAACGTTTCCTCTCAATGAAACTAATCTCCCAGGATAATATCCTGCCGCGGGGATTAATAACCTTGAGGGAATCGGACCTGAGTGGTAAATATTTGAAAGAATTCCTTTTGCTTAATTGTTTCTTAGAGAGTGAGATTTTGAGGGGGAGAGAAGAGAAACGATCTATTGGTACATGCCCATCATCCTCACTCTTTGTTTTCTTATCTTTTTCTTCTTTCCTTTCTTTTTCTTTTAGTTTTTTCTTCTATATTTTTCGGTCCCCTGTACAGGGCATGGCAAGGATCCTTTTATAGGGCCTGCCGTGATTGATTTTTACCACTTTACCCTCCAACGGCCTTTATCTGGTCTGGGCGTACTTGCCGACCATCGTCTGTGTACTACTTCCCCTCGCCAGACAAAGACAGGTTTTTTGTTGTTTCTTAGTCCGCCGTGGCACTTTCTCCTACCACAACGTAAATGCTCTCTCTCTCTCTCCCTATGGCATGCACCTAATGTTCCCCCCCCAACCTTGCCTCTTTTGGGTGGTCTGTCATCCCAGCAGGACGTACCTCCCAAAGGGGCTTGGACAGGGAACGTAAAATAAATATTTTCCCCTCTCCCCACCACCAAACCACACCCCCATTTGCCTCTTACCACTGACCCATGGCCCCACCACATCCCATATTGGCTGGGTACAGGCTGGTGGCGCCTGGGCCTTGTGCGTGCTTTCCTGTTTATGTACGTTCAAAGTCTGCCTGCGGCTCATGTGTTTGTTGTGATCTGAAGTTTTGTTTGCATCATCTGCCATGCTTCTTTGTTCTTTCATGTGGGTTGTTCCATACATTTCACTGCTTCCCTTTGGATTGGGGTTCTCTTAATACTGGGTTTCACATCTCTCTTGGCCCATTTCTTAGTTATTCTCATGTCCTGTTTCATTACTTGGCATTTCCTGCCATGACAATATATTCTTGCTAGGCCTCTTTTCAAGCCTGCCGTTTCATTCCTTCCCCCAGTGACTTAACAGAGTCATTGGTGTTCTCACTCATGGGCTCCATTGTCCCTTTCTTTTTCCCTTGGGCCTGCAGCCCATTTACTTCCTTTGGGCTTTCTCGGCCCATTTACTATCTTTGCATTTCCATGGGCTTTTGCTAACTTGATTGGGCTTCCTCGGCCCAATCTTCTCATTCTCATCCTTGGGGTTTATGGGCTTGCTATTAACCCCTACTTTTTTTGTTTACATTGCTTTGGGCCTGCCGCGGCCCATTCTCATTTTTCTATACTACATACTGCCCATGGGTGCTATTTCTCTCTTTCCGGGCCCATTTGCTTCCTCAAGACCCATTTATTCATGTTATGGGCATGTGTTCTATTATTCCTGCCACCTAGGCTTAATAGTCTTATTTCTATGCCTGCCACTCTTATTGCCTGTTTTGCTGGGTTGGACCTGCCTTACAAAAATGACCCTCAACAGTAAGCAACAGAGGCTTTGAGGTCATCAAGAAAGCAATTGAAAAGATTGGCTGAGACTTGAAGAGCACAAGCTAGTCAGTCAACGTTAGTCTCTTTTAACTGTAAGACTAACGGATGCTTCAATTTGGCAAATGTGTGAAGATTAGGGAGCAAATTGGCCAAAATTGAAGTCGAGGGGTATAATAGCCACTACTTCAAAGTTTAGGGGGGGTTTTTTAGCATTTTTTTCTATTTTTTTGGAAACAAATTTAGCTACAGAATTTGTTGTAGCCTAAGGCTACCCTACTCAATAAGATAAATATTATTACATATGTTAAAAATCTAATTGTTAAATTGCATGTTTTTTACTATTTTAATATACATGTTAAATTTTGTGTCAATCAGATATTATTTACTATATGATCTATAAGCTTATATTTTATGCATAATTTTAAATTACAAAAACTTACAATTTAAACAATTTATTGATGATATAACTATTGATATTTAATTTTCTATAATTTTTGCAAATATGGAGGATATAAGAAAAAGAAGTAATCCAATGATAGATTTGTCAAAATTCACTTTCAATAAAAATATATTAAGTAAGGTTGTAGTCTAAAGTTACAACCAATTTTGTAACTAAACTTTGTATTTTTTTTTTTTTTTTTTTTGTGATTTTTAGCCTTTGTGTAAGGGAAATTTAAACATCAAGTTCTCAAGTTCTTTATTTGACGAGAAGGGAGTTTTATTAGTTGATTAACTGGAAATATGGAATCCATTAAGATTGTTATTATTCAAAATTAGTAATTTGATTACTCCTAATAATACAAGAGAATAAGAGAATATCATAGAAAACCAAATAATATCAAAAAATGATAAGGTTTTTGACATGAAAGATAGGTGTTTGATTATATTTACTGATGATGTTAAATGTGACCTCCAGAAAACGTCCATATGGTTCGTCTTCAGCTTAAAGGAAAGAAAGAATGGAGGAAAGACAAGAGACTTTGTCCGTCCCCACCAAGCCTCGTCCGTGCTTAAAACAAAGACGGACGAGATAAACTTTTAAACTCACCAAGGCTCGTCCGTCCTCAATTAAGGACGGACGAGGCGAATACTTGGCAATATCTATGAACCCAAGCCTCCGTTAATCGTAATGAAGCACCGGTTCATATAAAATAACTTCCATGGAAGTTATGGAAGTTACCCCTTATTTCGATGAATCCCTCGACAATAGGAACGGTTGTCAGAACAAGTAACCGTTTTACGCACACTATATAAACTCTTCTCTACAAAGAGGTAAAGCATTGAGACATTTTCTTCTCAAAAAATAAAGAAAATCTTAAGAATATCTTTCTCCATCCCAAGTCACTAACTTTATCATCGGAGGATCGTAGGCCGGCCTCTACCGGTCTTTTCTCTGATTGAGTTTGGTTTTTCAGGATTTAATCTTCAAGATCACCAAAGTCCGTAGACTTTCAATCCACTGATTTCCAAATAACATCATTTACTATTATTTATGGGCCTCATTATACTTTTTGGTATTATTTATGAGTTTCACTGTAATATTTTAACTAATTTTTATATTTATTTATAATACTTTCAGGAAAAAAATTTTAATTTTAGCAAAATAGACGAATTGCAAACAAACACTTAAACTCTTGGCCGTTTACAAGGTTGACCTTTCAAGTTTTTCAAAAAAAGGAGAAGGTTAACGTTCAACGAGGACGAGGAGTCGTTCAATTGCTAACCCCAACCCCGACCCCGACCCTAAAAAAGTTGGGCCAAGGCCGAATCTCAACTGGCTATTCAAAAACCCTTTGATACGATTGCGACCTTTCACGTGGACAAACAAAACGCAACACAGCCTGCTGAGTTTGACTTTGGACCCACACACCTAGCCACCATGAAAACTCCAATGCTCACAAAGAGAAAATTTACCAACCATTAATTTTTAAAATAATTCTATTCCTTTTAAATCAAAAATAAAAATAATTTCGAAAAATAGTATTTTGATGTAATCCTACTTCAATATCACTTTTAAATATTTTTGATTCAATTTTCTTAAGTAATAATAAGTCTCAAGGTATCCTATTTTATTTTCTTTTTAGAAAAAAAATAATGTTTTTTATTGAGTAGCAAGATTGGATGTAAAAACAAAAAAGTATCATATTCATTTAATTTTTTATATACTTTTTCATAGATACAATATAATTTTAACCTATCATATATTTATGATAATGATTGTTTTTTATCATTAGATTAAGATATTAATTGGTTTTTGATATAAATAGATTTTAAACATCAAATATATTGTTCAATGACGAAAGACTAATAAAAAATATTATATTTTCATAAACAATTATCTAAAAAAAGTTTTTGTAAACATATTTAACAATGCAATTTTTAATATTTCCATTAATTTATATTCTACTAGAAAACCAAATCAACCTAGAGTTTTTTTTTTTCCTCCTTTTTTTTGGTGAGTATCAAGGTAGTTGAACCCTAGAGTTCCAAGTTTAGGAACATAACAAAATGTCACAATATTTTCATAACATTCTTATTTATAATTGTGGTGGCTTCTAATATAATATTTTGTTATGTTATTTAATTTTATTTTGACCTATAATTGATTGACACTTCACTTATTGTAAAAATGTTGCTATATAACAACTCCTTTTCAACTTATACATTTTTGGTGTTTCTTCCTTGTACTCCACGCTAAAAAAAAATTGTATTTCCTTAGCTCCTACCTACTTACTTTAAATATGAATCACATGCCAAACATACGAGATTAGCTCTTTAGGATGCTACTTCTCCAAAAATTTGAACTTTATGAAAAATTTGCCCTATAATTTTTTCTCCAAAAAAAAAAAAAAAAATTGCCCTATAAACTTTATAACATGTATATGAATAAGATTGAAACAAATTGAAAAAAAACTGCATTTTAAATTTATAATTTATGTGAGGCAACAAACTAAACAAAGTAGTTTAAAAATAATTGATTTAAACCTTATAATTTCAAAAAAAAAATTAAAATCTATAAAAATTTCTAATAATTTAAAAGCACTAACAAATTAACCTTTGAAATTTTAAACGAGATTTAATAATTCATGACCTATTTTAACTGTCAAGATATAATTTGTTACGTTTAAAATTTTTTAAAAAAATTTATTACACATAATTTACATTTTAAAATACGAGGTTTGTTTTTAAAATGTAGTTTTCTTAAAATAAATTAATGAAAATATTTAAATATTCAGGTTGATGAAGGGGAGGTATACAGTCAAGCTTTCTGTCATACCAGGTGTCATGAAGTGATTGGTTGGTATTAAATAGGCCAGAATCTAGCACATGGTATTTATATTACCACAATTTCACCACCTCTTTGTTAACAATTTCGCTTTTTCCTCACTTTCTCACATACAAATTGGAAATTGCTGGAAAACCTGACCATTGCTTTTCTCTCTCTCTCTCTCTCTGAATTCAAGTTTCAATCTTTCTCTGTGCAATGGCAGAATCCAAGACCAAGCTTGAATCTTTAAGGGAATGGGTTGTGGACCACAAGCTTCGAACTGTTGGTAAATTTTTATTTATTTATTTTCCTCATTTTCCACGCTTCAATGTCCAATTTTCTTCATGTTTTAACTGCTTTTTAAATTTATTTGCATGTTTTCTCATCTGGGTTTTTGTTTAAGATTCATATCTCTTCGATTCTGAAGCATAAGATCTTTTTTTTTGGGTTCTGGGTTTTATTATTGGATGTGTTTGATCCTGGAAAAATAAAGGGGATCCTTTGGTTTTAGTTTGTTGAAATATTTTTCTGGGTTTTTGATTGCTTTTCTTATATGTCTATATTGGAAAAAAGGTTGTCTATGGCTTAGTGGAATTACGGGTTCGATTGCCTACAATTGGTCTCAACCTACAATGAAAACCAGCGTCAAGATCATTCACGCTAGGTAAGTTTTTGTTGCTCATTTATATATCAGATTCTTTGATTTTTCTGACATAGTTGTTCGTAGTTTTATGTTTGATTATATTGTTTGTTTGTTTGTTTTTTTTTTTTTTTGGGTAACTAGGATATGTCTAGCTTGGATGAATTTGTGATTTGATTATAGAAAAAAAGTTCTTTTTGCTTGGCTGATGAGGAAGTTTGAGGAATAAATTGAAGCTTTTTACTCTTTCTGTTGTGTACTCTTTAGGGAAAAGATAAATTAACTTGGAGAAATAATTGTAGAATACTTGGTTGGGTTGAAAACAATTGAAAAGTACTGGGTTTTAAATCTATATATTCTTTTACTTGCCTCTGGATTTCTCAACAAGAATAATGAGAAGCTTGTGAAATTTAGGTTTACAGTATTGCCTGTGCATTTGTTTCTGGATGTGAGAGACACTTGTGAAATTTAGGTTGCATTTGTTTATGGATGTTTTCCAATATAGTGATGAGGCTTGAAGGAAAGACCTGGTGAATTTAAGTGTTGTGTGTGTTTGCAGCTGTTGGTTCAATTGAAAACAGGCCTACTTTAATCATGTGTAGTTGAGTCAAGTCCTGTTATGGTATTCAATACAGTTGAGGCCATTTCTTAGAACCACTTGCTTTTGTGCTGTATTTGATGCTGTAAACCAATCCCTAATGTGTATTTGGTAAGAGGGATTGAATCAAACTAGTGGAACCTTTTTTCTTCAACAAATAAATCAAATCAAATTAGTTTGTCGAGGATCCATAGCCAACCTCAAAATTTTGGGACTAAGGGTTGGTTGTTGTTATCGTAATTCAAATCAAATTAGTAACAATTAGGGTAAAACCAATATGGTTTGGATGCAAAATTTTTGGAAAGCTTTTGGTTCAAAATGCGATAATCTGAAATGAAAACCCTCTTGGATAGTCTAGATTTTAGATTGTAATGATGAAGGGAACCATCTGTCCATGTCCTGTATACTAAGTGTTCTCTTTCTTTTTCTTCTCCTAATAATATTATTTCTTAAAAGAAAAAAAATTCATTTAGCTGGCCACTACTATGTTCTTTAAATTCAACCATTAATGTGATGGAACATATCAATCATTTGGCTTACCATTCATATTGAGGCCATATGCTGTGAAGCAAATGTTAATTTTTTAATAGGATTTTAAATTGAATGGAAAGAACTATTTTACCATATATTTTTTTTTGGTAATTACATAGTAAACTCTAGAGTTTGATATTGGTTTCATCTTTAAAAAATTGGCCATGAAGTTTAATTACATCAATGCCTACTCCATAATTTTATATTTTGAATCCTTAGAAATACTATGTTTACTGAAAGTAACGAAAAACCACATAAAGTACACATGAGACAGATCTAGGCACTAGAAATCCCTCCATTTGAATTATAAGTGGTATTTTTACATTATAAGCTTACTCGTGTAAAATACCATAATAGATAAATACAATTTAATGAAAATATCATCCTTTTAATGTTTTCTTGCATTAATATATCATCTGGCTTTCACTTGAAATTGTGAAAGAGCTTTGTAATGCCAAGATAGGTCTCAAATGTAGCTCATACAAGTTAGTTTTATAAACTTACTAAATTTTGATTTGTAATGAAATCTATACTTTTTTTTGTCTCTCGTGTTCTCTATGTTGAAGAATCTCTTGCTGTGATTTTTTAGGTATTGAACCATCAAATGCCCATTGCCAGACCTTACTGAATTCAAATGTGCATTTAAAATGCTTTTAAATATTTGTTTTTCTTCCATGTCATATATCTTGGATTTTGTAGAATAATTTGTCTTTTACCTAGTTCTATTATCCTCTTCATATGTTCCAACGCGGGCCTTTTGGCTGACTTTTCTTCTCTTCTCAATTTAATTTCAGGTTGCATGCACAGGCGCTTACGCTGGCTGCATTAGCTGGTGCCGCAGTAGTTGAATTCTATGATCGCAAGGCAAGAGCAGGTGCGGGAGGGGAACAGAAAGATGATCGATATTCTAAGTTCCTTCCAATTGATACTTTCTCACACAAGGATTAAGCGAAGTTTCCAGCTAACTGGATTGAGTACAATCTGCTAGGAATATAACAGATGGAGGATAAATAAAAATACTTGTATGGGAAACACTGAGTTATGTCCCTTTCCCAAGATATTGTTTTTGGCAATTGTATGAGGTTTGGTACCACAGTGTTCTAATATGCAATTATGGTAGTTTGTAGTAATCTCACAGAGAGGTAAATTTGGCATCAAATTCAAACAATCAAACGAAAATTCAATTCTTTATATACAGTTCATAACGTGTTGTATTTGCTAGAATCTGATGTTCATTTGTACTGGATTCAGAAATGACTGTTAAATCTTTTTTTGTAATGTTACCTTGGCCACCCATTTTGTCAAGGATCATTATCAACTTCCAATCTTAATTGGGAATTTTGGAGAGACTGCTTGGATATGGTCCTACCTAGAATCTAACATATTCTGCTTTAAATTTTACTTGGATTCTGGGGTTTATTCAATTGGGAGCTAAAAGAAATTTTGGATTTTGGTCAGTTGAATAACGCAGACAATAAAGGCCTAGAGGGTGACCAAAAATGTTCACCATATAATTGGCTACTTTCATAAGTCATAACTGATGTACATTCTCCCAAAAGTGGGGGATGAAAAAGAGAAATATCATTCTATGGTGTTTATTTTCTCGGTAAGGAAAATTTTAGGACAGGAGAAGTTGAGATTCATAAGCATATATTTCAAATAAGCCTCAAGAAGAGTACTTTAATACATGTGTATCAAAATTAGTTGGAATAGAACACAATAGTTTCACAATTTAATAAGTCTCAATCTTGATAATGTAGTTTAAACTTTTTATTTATTTATTTTAAAACTCCAATTGATATGTTGGATCCATCATTTTGATCAACCAAAAAGAAATTAAATGAACATATATCCATTATTTTAAGACTTACATAAATCCATTATTTTAATAAATTCTGAATACTATTTTGGGTCTAACATAATATTTGTGCTTCTATTTCAACTAAAAATCATATAGATTTAACAATTATTAGTTTATATATTAAATGTGATTGTGACATTAGAAATTATTGACTCACATATTAAATTTATAAGATTACAATCATTTATAGCACATGTTAGACTAATCTGATTATGTTATGTGAAAACACCTCTTTTTGTTCTTGAATACAAAAGTTTAATAAAATATAGAATTTTTTTAATGTATTTTCATAGCTATACTGTTTTTCTTAAATGATTTATAAAATATTTATTTTTAACAAACATCAAAATAGTATCCTGGGAATTTTAATGTTTTTTTGATATATTTTTGGTTGAAATACATTTTTTTCGTTGTTGAAATTCGATCTAAGTCCAATTTTTATCCCCAATTAAAAAAAAATTTATAATTTCAATTTTGAAAATTTTTAAAACAAAAAAGAGGAGAGGAAAATGTAAGTTGAAAATAGAAGCAGAACCAAATTTAAAAGACGATAAATATATTTTCTATAATGTTTTCTTTGAAGACAAAATAACCAATTAAGGGTTAAAGCTACATAAAAGTGGGATCTATAAACCAAACTTTATGTCACAGTTACACATGCCTACTCCATATGAGTGGTGATGCATGTGTAATGGTTGCACCAAATACCAGCTCAAAGCTAGGCATGACAAATGGTAGGTCAAAGTAGATGATTTCAGATTGGACCTAATTAGGTATAAGCTAATATGGGTGCGAATAAAAAATGGGGTTAAACTCATTCCTATGTGAGTGTCGTTACATGAATAACGGTAACTCCAAAAGTTATCTCAGAGCTAAAAATGACAAACAAATGAATCAAATTATATGGATATGATAATAAATTCAATCCAATTAGAAAATGGGTACAAAATAGAAAAAGGTTAAGCGTATTTCTATGTCAGTGTCGTTACATGTGTAAGTGACAAACAAAAATACCAGCTCAGACATGTTTTGATTCGATATAATTAACATGTCCACAAAATCGAAACAGGTTTACAAGTTACAGCGGCAAAGCCCAGCCCAACTCAAGTAGAGAAAACTTGAGCCTATAGACCAAATCTTAGGCCCAAAAAACAAAACCCACATAGCAAACCAATCTTTAAATACCAAAACCCTAGCTTCCACACCCTCTCTAGTTTTCCATTCTCGTCTCTCACGCCGCTCAGTTCCAAGCTCTGTAAGTCGTTACCTCTCTCTCTCTCTCTCTCTCTCTCTCTCTGTGTTTGATTTCTAAGAAAACGAGGGAAAGTGAAGGAAAATGAGTTTCTTAATGATATGATTTGGATTGTGGGGAAATGAAGGGGATATCATGAAACAACATGGGGTTTTATCGTTTTTTCTGTTTAGATTTCTGGGTTTCTGAAAAGTTTTGTTTTTGATTGTTTTTTTAAAAGCTTTTGTTGTTTTTGGGTATTTTAGAAAGAGGCCCAAGTGGTTGTGATAATCTACGTTTTGTTAGAGATTTTCGTTGTTTCATGTTGTAGCTATTCGGAATACTAAGATTCTGTAACTGGGTTTGTCTTACTTTCCTAGTTTTTAATGTGTTTGTGACATTCTCTGTGTGTATGTATATATGGTAGTTTTGTATGTCAAATATTAGCCCAATGGATGCCTATGTGTAGATGGGATTTGCTGGGTGATGTCTGTGGCTGCTGTATTGACCCCATAGTGTATTTGTTTATATATGTATATATGGTTTGCTTTTAAATCTAAATGACTCTGTTACATAATGTACGTTTATTTATATGTGTGACTTTTGTATGAATTTGGAGTATGTCATTTGCATTCTAGATGCGTGTTTCAAAGGCATTTGGTATTCAATTGTGTGAATAGCGGAGGGGAAAAAATGGTAGATGTATGTATGTATGTATGTATGTAGGGAGGGATAGATGTATGTGCTTTTTTAAGGGGGAGAGTGGTGTTTGATTTGGTGCATCTATCGATAAATTAATAACCATTCTGCTTGCATTTTGAGGTATAATGCAAGTTCAGTTGAGGTAGTGTGTATGTTGTTTTGTTTATCATTGATTCATATAAACAAATTTGATAAGTTTGTTTTATTTTGTGTGGAATATAGAGGATAATTGAAGATGAGTCGAGGCAGTGCACCAGTTCCCAAGGGGAAGAAGAAGGGAGTCTCATTTACTGTTGACTGTACAAAGCCAGTGGAGGACAAGATCATGGACATAGCATCCCTGGAGAAGTTTCTCCAGGAGAGGATCAAGGTTGGTGGCAAGGCTGGTGCTCTTGGTGACACTGTTACTGTAACCCGGGAGAAGAGCAAGATCACTGTTGCTTCTGACAGTAATTTCTCTAAGAGGTAATTTCGATTTGTATCCATATCTGATGTATGTGTAATTATATATGTTCCACTTGTGATTAGCTTTGTTGATGTGTATGCAGCTAATGCTATGATGTTGTTTGGTATCTGAATATTGGACGCTTATTTGAGTTGGTATGAAATTCATGGATCGATGATTCTGAGTTACTTAGCGGATTGTTTATGTATAATTTAGATTGGCATTTGCATAAATTTATTTCAAGCTCAATCTAAATGTGACCCTTTATAATGATGAGTGTTTGGGTGTTTCTTTGGTAAATTTTAGGCTTTTTACATTTATACTGTTTCATTTTGGATTTAAATTGTGAAGAGTTGTGATTTGTGTATCAGACGATAATAGAGGACGGAAATAAATCAATTTAGCTCATCCCTAAGTTTACTGGAGGGCTTTCTTCAGTTTAGTTTTATTGTATTTTTGAGCTCAAGTGCAGTGCAAAAGGCCATAGACTGTCGATGGTTCATCGGTAATTCTGGGAATGGAATCAGGCTTATTTGTTTACCTTTACTTTGGTTAGAGGATTTGAGTATTTTATCATATTTTTATTTTATTTTATTTTATTTTTACTTCTTGAAGAATATCAAGTTGCTCTGAGGATGATACAACCGGTCGTAATGCGACGACTTTTTCTTGATTCTGCCTTTCATACTCTGAACTTGGTGATGTTATGTTGTTGAAATATGTTTGATTATTCATTATCTAGGAGGAAGGTTTGCATGATGGTTCTCATGGACTACTGAGGCGTGTACTGTGTCCAACAAGCAGGCAGGGCTTGTCATGGATGTCCTTTTTTTTTTCTTTGTTAAACCAAGTTTGACCTGGACTAAATCTCAATTCAAATTTTCCAACAAAGATGGTCCCCTGCATTTTAGATAAAACATGTAGATAATTGAAATTTCATTTAATTTTCAATTTTTTTTTTGTTGAGATACACAATAGAGCCTCCATGTGATCAACTGTTCTGGAGAGGACAGCATAAGATCTCTTGATTGCGTTAAGTTTTTCAATTAACTTTATTTTTCTTCTGGTCGAGCAAAAGCAGTAATTTTTGGTTACAAAAATAAAGGAAAAGGTAGGCTTTATGAATGCTGCCAGTGGTTTTTCTAAGAGATACCTGTAACTAAACTTGTTCTCTTTAAAATGAATGAGATTTAGTATTTTTAGCAGCTGTAAATGGGCGAATACACGTGTCTAAATGTTGGTTTAATACATTCAGAAGCCTGCATGCGTATCATGGTTGGTTTTAGCTTGTGAAATTATTGCATTGGCTGAAGTGAGTGCAAGAAAGGGGTCTCTTTCAGATAAACTGAAGGAAAGCTTTATGTTAATTTTCTATGTCTAGTTATTTCATACTTGTCAAGAGTGTTCAGAGGGTGTAAAGTTTGTCTTAAGGATGCATGCATTCATGCGTCTGATCATGATTATATGTGAAGGGAAGATAGTTTTTGTGGCAGTTTATATGCATACTTTGTTGACATAGTTTTGGTTCTTTGGGGTATTCTGGTAGTCTTCTGTTCATTTGTACTGTCATTTGCAGTTTTTATCAGGGTGTTGTTTTTATAAACATTTGGACAATTTGATTAGGTACTTTTCAAAGTAATTAGAGATTCTTCTATGTTGTCTCATGTATCATCGTATCTATTGGAGAAAAATTGTTTCAGTTGTTGTTAGCAATGCTGTTTAATCTTGGGTTTTTCTACTTCTGAACGTCTGTTCTTTTTCCTTGGTTCAGGTATCTGAAGTACTTGACAAAAAAGTACCTGAAGAAGCACAATGTGCGTGATTGGCTCCGTGTGATTTCTTCAAACAAAGATAGAAATGTGTATGAACTTAGGTACTTCAACATTGCTGAGAATGAAGGGGAGGAAGAAGATTGAAAATCTGAAATGGCTTAGTCATTTAAGACTTTTGTTTACCTTATATTCAGGGATCTTTCTTTCTGTTTTAGTGTTGCCTCTGGGATGCTGCTTTTTGATGAAACTGTTTAACAATTTTGTTGATTAAAATTAGAGATTTTACAATATTCCTATTGTTGGATTGGTAATATAGAAAGTCTGTCATTGTCGAATCCAGCTTTTTTGTTTTGATGCATTGTATTGGAGTTCCAAGCAACTTTTTTGAGTTTCCAAATTGTGCTTGATTCTTTCTTTTGCATTCTCACCATTTAATGCATTACTTACGAAACCATACTTGTTATTTCATAATTAAAAATTTCAAATTAGCTACTTAACTTAAGACATGCTTTTGCTCTAAGGTATTATTTGTCTAGTTCATTTGTTGCGAATCCAATAGATAGGATGTTCGCAGGCTGCCTTTAATTTAGTTACGGTAAATGTTGACAAGGGGGCAATTATAAACTAGCTCAACCCTCTTAATGGTAATGTTTGGATCGGTAAATGTAAAATATTAACGAGGGATTAGGATCCTGGGCTGGGCTATAAAACCACTTGGCTTGCGAACCCTAAGCCCATGCAGGTCCATCAAGTGAGGTAGGTTGGGTTGGGTTGGGATGTTTATAACTTGCCACAACCTAACTTATAATGTAAACTTTGTTATGTTGTAAAACTCACATAGGCACCTACTTGCTACATAAGTACCTACATGCCTAATATCAGATTTTGCAAAACTCACATAGGCACCTACTTGCTACATAAGTACCTACATGCCTAATATCAGATTTTGCAAAACTAACATAGGCACCTATTTGCTACATAAGTACCTACATGTCTAATATCAGATTTTGTGATGTTTTTCTTTTTAGTGATAAAATTTCAATCACTCTAATAAAAAATAGGGTAAATTAGAAAATTTGTCTCTATTTTTTACATCATGTGTCAATTTGATGATTGATTCATAACATTTTAATTGTGTTAATTTGATTCTCGACATTTTCAGTATTGTGTCAATTTAATCATTTTTTTTAGTCATTGATGTTATCTATTTGGATGGAAAAAGCTGATGTGTCAAATAAAATAATAAAAAATTATTTTTTCATGCCACAGCAACAACTAATTGTACCACTAAGTTAGATTACAAAAAAAAAAAAAAAAAAACCCAAATTTACTTGTTCACACGTGAGATTGGTCTCACCCTCACTCTCTCTCTCATGTTTTGCCCGGAAATGTACCTACAATCGTAGAGCTAAAGCCTGGGATCCTCTCCCTTCTTGAGCAGTAGGTTTGCTTTGATCCATGCCAACTCTGTTGTTGATGTAATTGTCGTAGAGGCTATGCCAGTTGACCATGTTAACCCCAGCTTGAACATGTTTTAGCTTTGGAGCTACAGTGCACTGTAGCTGTACAAATTTTACGTATAACACCATCATTGCAGCATGATTTTTAGTATTTGAGGTGCTAAAAATATCAATATGACTTTTTAGCACTACTAATACTAATGCTCTTACAGAGTTTTGAACTAGACATAATGCATTTTAAAATCTATAATGTCTATTGCTGTTTTTTGGGAAAAAAAAAAAAAAAAAAAACTCATCTTGTAGGCTTTTATGAGTTTGATTTATCTTCAGTACTTTTTTAACTAGAATCTCCTTTTGTTTTAATGATGAACTGCCACATCCCCTACTAATTAAATAAAAATGTGAAGATTAAAGACCCATTATTACTTGTCATTATTATTTAAAACAACAAGAGATGTTTAGTTAAAAAAAATACTGGAGGTAAGTCAAACCTAGCTTTTATTAACAAATGCCTTAAGAGCGCATGTTTTATTATTATTTTTTTTTTTGAGAGGATGCGATCATATCACAAATAAAATGGACATTATTTTAACCAAACAATGACCTACTTATTCTCTTTTACAACACTAGGCAAAGTTAGAGCAAGACGATTACATCGTAAAGGTACACTGACAAAAGATAAAAAATCAAAACTATCACAAATAAGTTTAATGTCTTTAGGAATCCAAGCTATTGCAAGAGAACAAATCATCTCTTCAAAGTTTATGGATGCCCATAAAAACCAGTAAAAGCGCCAAATGACACCCTCTTGATTTGCTAAGACATCAGTGTCATGTGGAGAAATTTTCATGGCGGGAGAGGGGGCTACAGAACAACCCCAGAGGTGGAATGAGATACTAATAGTTTATCTTATGTTTATCCATACCTAGAATATTTTTCAAATTTTCTTCGATAATCTTCTGCTTTTCCACGTCTCCTACCAATTGTTGCATATGACTCAAACATTGGGACTGATCTTCCTTTGCCGTTGCTGTAACTTTTGTATTTGAAACAATGTTTTTAGATGAAGGGCTGGGCTTATTCGAATGAATTTGGATTTTGAATTTGGAGAAGGGATAAGGTTTTCAGATATTTTAGACTTGGGTGGGATAACATCCCACTTACAAATGGAAACTTGTTAGGGACAAGAGGATTTCTAATTTTCCTGATCAATAGAATTTCTGGTGGGGCCATCTAGTAGATGCCTAATTGCCATCTCATTGGATTTTCCAGCCAGAAGAGGTATTGTTAGTTGTTGGTAGATTTGAGAGGACTCAGCTTTACCTTTTTCATCTTTGGATGCATGTATTTCATCATCGTCTTCCTCTCTTGGTTTGGATTGGCTAAAATTACTCTTCTTCTGACTAAATTTTGGAGCCATAGCATAAAGCCATGGACCAAATTGAAAATCATCATCATCCAAAGAGAGACAACCTTTCCTAATTTTTTGACATTCATGATCCTGATGAGCGAGAATACCACAACGATAGCAAAAAGTAGGTAGCCTTTCATATTTGAAAAAGACCCACCCTTCTTCTACATCTTCAATATGAACCACTTTTCCTCTCATTAAAGGTTTTGTGATATCAATATCCACCCAAATATGAAGAAAGGGTCCTCAAGCTAGACCACTTTTAGGGGCATCAACCATAAGATATACGAGTATTGATCTCATTAGCTATACGAGTACCAATAGCTCTATTTATACTTTTAATAGGAATGTTACAAACTCGAATCCAGAAAAGAGAATGTTGGAAAGTAACATTACCAAAGCTGAGATCACCATTGAAACTCTTTAATAAAATAAGTCTTTTAGTAGAAGACCAATGGCTTTTGTCTTGAACTTCAATCATGTTCTCCTCCTTGACAAAGATAGCCAGAAATGAATTATTCCCATCTTCTTTAATAGTTTCAACATGTGAGCAGCGCCAAAGTTGTTGAAAAATAGATTTGAAAACCTCATTGTTTAAACCCTTGTTGGTTTGTAGGTTGAATAAAAGACTAAATTGGGCTTATTGTTTAGAGAGAGCCACTTCCTGAGAGCTAATAGCCAGAACCTCCTTTTCTTCTTCAAAGGGGTGAAACTTTCTCCATAACTCCTCCTTTTAAGCATCCATGTTAGATTAAAAAACTAGGTAATAAGGAAAGGAAAGGAAAAGAAGGAATGAAGATATGAAAACAAACTTATGAGATAAGAATGGATGGATTGTGACAAGAGCTAGATATAAAAAAGAAAATCCTACTACAACCTAATACTCAGATCTGAGAGGTTTGAATTTTACATGAGAAAACGTAAGTTGGTTTCTTTTACTTTCCAAGATTGTAGCATTGTTTTAATGATGGATCAAAATAGCCGGTTCAACCAGGAACCGGGGGAACTGGGCACCAGTCCGGTCCAATAAAAACTGTGTTGAACTAAGAACTGGGGTACAAACCGATTCTTTGATCGTATCGATTTTTAAAACCATGGAAAGTAGATAGTCAAGGGGAGAAAAGTTTAGAGTAAGAACACATAAAGTGCAATTAATGCTCTCTCAAATAATATTTTTATATATTTTTTTTCAAAAACCAAAATCAAGCTATGCAGAAATGAATAATGGTACAGATATAAACTATTTTATAACATTTTTACAAACTGCTAATGTGGCTTTAGCATTTTTCAAATAATTATTGGTAAGCAAAAATGTGATGTTAGCGGTGAACTCATATTAGAACTAGTAAGAATTTGACATATCAGCTATAGGGTCCAAATTTGTTGGGCCAGGTACCAACTCTCTGTATTGTGAGCCCAACAAATTCCCAACAATAAATTTGTAGAGAATGGGTTAAACAACTGGGCTGGTTGTGGATTTAGCAACGGTTCATACAAGCAAAACCAATTTAAAAAGGGATTGAGACTAGAATTTTATAGGAAATCTCTTTGGTCCGAAGAGGCTTAATATTTAAAAGCTTAGTGAATACAATTTTTTCCTCCCCCCTCCGTGAGGCCTGTTTCCCTTATATATACACCCTTTTTTCCTCATCTTCACCGCACACTTGTCTTTCATCTAGGCGTCCACTTGAGTATTAGTCACATCAGAAGTTTGCTTTAACCTGCTGTGAGTGGTGGTGGTTGAGGATACACTGTTCAGGTGTCTTCTCCACATAAATGCGGCCAGGATTGTTGCTGCAGTGTATTAAATGCGGTGGTGGCAGCTTTATTGGTAAGATATTTCATGATATCCACGCAGTCAGGCGAGCCCAGAGCTCAAACATCACAAAAGAATCTTCAGCATGTCTACTTGATCAAGTTCTCTGGAGATTCAACGAAAGGAGCCTCTTCGGATCGGCCAGGTTGTCTTCGGACGTAACATTTGTCCCTTATTGGTTGCATTCAGACTAGGATGTCAAGGCGTCGATCCTTTTAACCTCTTCGGACATGGAGTTGTACTCGAACTGGGCCTCAGGCCCAAAATATGGCGTTGGACTTTCTCACCCACATCAGCAGTTTGTAAAAATATTGTAAAATAGTTTGTGACTATAGTATTACTCATGCACAAATATTCAAAAAAAGCACACACTACTACAAAGAATTTATTCTTACAAACCAATAATGAATTATTGACACGTGTATCTATTTTTTCGAAAAATGTGTTAGCTTATTGTTTATAGGTTAATAGAATAACATGATTATTGACATGTGTATTTATTTTTTCAAAAAATGTGTTAGCTTATTGGTTTATAGGTTAATAGTATAACGTGAGTTGTAACGATTTGTAATTAAGTAGTTATTAATTACTATTGTAAGGGCCAAAAATGTTAGCGTCCAAGCCTACTTAAAGTGATGGGTTGAATTTGTCAAACTTGGCCCAAACCAGTAGAATTTGTGAGAGATGAGATATAACAACTAGCATGGGCTCTGCCCAAGGACAAATTTTTGGGAGAAGTCCAGTTTATATTTAGAATTAGACGTGCAAACAACTCTACACAAAGGTTCCCGGGAAGGCAAGATTTACACAGAAAATAACACTATTCCTCTTTCTTCTCCTATATCTTCTTTTTCTCTCCTCTTTCGATCCCCTTTCCAATGCCCTTACCCCTCCTAATATAGCTCTTTCCCATCGTATCTTCTCCGTCCATTTCTACCTGATTTTCATCCTGCTCCAACACCTGTTACCTTTCGCATCTGAAGTAGGTGGTGGTAGTAGCTTGCTTAGCTGTGGCCAGCACTGTTCAAGTCACTTCCTTATTAATGCGGCTGATAAATCTAATATATATCATTTAATGTGGATGCGACAGGCAATTCCAGCCTGGAAGTTCCTTGCCTACCATTGACTTCTACCTTCTTCAGTTTGCAGCCCCCTTTGTTAAGTGTCATAGGGTACTTTGGCAAATCCGTCTCCCTCCTCGGGCGTCATTGCTCCTCGGGCCCGTGTCTTGTAGCATGTCCAAATTAATGCCTCAACTTTTCCTATTTCTCTTCGGGCCTTGGCCCAATGTTTCAACCCTACAACTTCCTCCTCGGTCCTCGTGTACCTACAACTATTATTATAGCTCATAATTACGTATTTACTATTCTTTAACCAACAAACTATTGAGCTTTATAATACAAACTTTTTTGAAGAAATAAATACATCTGTCAATAATTTATAATTTATTTTTTTGTATGAATAAATTCATTTTGTCTGTGTTTTTTTGAATATTTGTGTGTGTGTTTTTTGAATATTTGTGCTTAGTAAAGTTTAACAATTCAGTGTGGTTGTGTACTTTTTTTTTTGATAAGAAGTGTGGTTGTGTAATTTGAACACACACACATTACGCCCACAAATTCCAACATGGTATGATCCTGAATGGACAACTAGGCCATGGTTTTCGGAAATCTCTCAGAATATGGCCGCAGCAATGGATGTGAGATAAGTCCAATCTTGTTGTTTTTAAGGGGGGAAAGAAATTTATACAAACTTTTGCATAGAAGGAAAGACTAATAATATTCTCAAAAAAAGAAAAAAAGAAAAAAAGGAAAGAAGGAAAGATTAATAAAGCAATGCTTCATCAAAATGGGGATTGGGGAGTCATTTTTTTAATTTAAATTTTATGTGTAATAATCATATTTTGTTGGCTTTTGTTAACAATGCCATAAAAGCACATATTAAAGTGAAATTAATGCTCTATTAAATAATATTTTTATACTTTTTTCAAAGAAAAAAAAGTTAACAGATGTCTTAAGGATATTGATTTAAGTAATATTTTTAGAAATTTTTTATAAGAAAATAAAAAAAGAAAAAACAATTGAAATGACATCCGTTAACCGGATACTTTTTAAAAAACTAAAGTTAAATTGTGCACAAATATTCAAAAAGACACAAACAACAATACTAAATTTATTCTTGCAAATTAACCAATATTATTGACACGTGTATTTCTTTCTAGTAAATTACAACTCATTGGTTTGCAGGTTAAAGAATAATATATAAATGTTTAATAATGAGTTTTAATAATTTATTATTACATCTTATAATTAGCTATTGTTAATACAACTCATAATTAAGTATTTATTATTCTTTAACCTGCAGACTAATGAGCTATAATGCACATATATTTAAGAAATAAGTACACGTGTCAATAATTCATTGGTTTGTAGAAATAAATTCATCATGAGTGTGTGTTTTTTCTGAATATTTGCACATAGTTTCATTTTAGATCTTGAAAAAAGTATAAAAATATTATTTAATAAAGAATTAATTGCACTTTAATCTATGCCTTTAGGGCATTTATTAACAAAAGTATTATCATCATTCCAAAAAATAGATTTAAAAGCTCTAATTTACAAATTAACATACATGATACATCCCTTAAAATGGAAACAAAATTAAAGCAAGATACGAGAAAGATTCTAGTTTGATATAAAACATGCAAGAGTTGCTTCTTTCTCTTGCAGCAAATTATGGCTACCACCAAATCAGTTTTCTCTTTGCTTCTCATCACTGTCATTGCTTTCTCTCTTCTTTTTGTTCCACATGATTGCATTGATGCTGAGTCCCTTAAGGTTTGCAAGTTTGATGGAATATATAACCTAGGAGACTCTATCTCTGACACAGGCAACTTGATTATTGTGAGCCCAGCTGTGCCTTTTGCTCGTTTTCCCTATGGCGAAACCTTCAAGAAAGCAACTGGAAGGTGCTCCAATGGGTTGCTAATGATTGATTATATTGGTGGGAATCATATTAAACTTGTCGATGTTCATGTTTTTTTTTTTTTAAGTTGATGTTGGTTTTTAAAAAAGTAACACAGAAAATGCTTTTGCTTGAGATTTTTTTATAAGGCTGTTCTTGGGCTAAGCGTGATTTGAGAAATAATGACACTATTATATATATGACTTCACTACTTGTTTTAAGAACTACCTTGTGAACCAATACGATGGTTAAAATTAGATTATACTAAATTTTTTTTGTTCTATAATTCCACAGCTCAATCAGCAGGAATTCCACTTCTTGATCCTTACTTGAATAAGAATGCATCATTTGTTCGTGGTCGTGGGGTGAATTTTGCAGTGGCTGGTGCCACTGCCTTGTCTGCAGGTGTCCTTAAAGATGAGAATATTACATCACCAGTTACTGACAGTTATTCTCTCAGTGTGCAATTGGATTGGATGTCCACCTTTTTCAGTAATATCTGTCTCAATCATGATGGTTAGCCTCTGATCATTTGAATTAAGCATGTAATACTAAGTCAAATGCAGGAGATAATATTAGATTGGTCCATAAAATTTGGTTCAGGTTCTAGTTTTTGTAATTTGAAAAATTCATTTTTAGAGCCCGTTTGGTAGATGTGTTTAAAAACTGAAAATTGTTGTTTAAAAACTTTTGTGAAAATACGTGTGGGTGAAAAAGTGTGTGAAAATGCGTGAAATGTTGTTTAAAAACTGAAAATTGTTGTATAAAAATACTCACCAAACACCCCCATAGTCTTTCAAAAATCTGTAAACATTTCAAGTTAGTCCTTTTGTATACTTGCCATTACAACAAAGCGTCCTGAGGTTTTAGGAAATTTAGCCACAGAAGGCTATGGATCACAACCTGGACTAAACCTATATTTTCGCTTTAAATATTGTTATGATCCTAGAGTTCCACGTTTATTAAGTTTAAATATGTGTGTATAAGTTTTTGTGTACCCTCCCTTACAAGCCAATTTTCAAGGGTGAATTTTGCCTATGGGTTTGTATCAAATATATAATATCTACAAATTATCTACATTTTTCTTTTCACTTTTTTAATATATAATTGTTTTTGATTTTTTGATAGATTGTGTTGAGAAGCTTAAAACGGGCTTATTCATGGTGGGAGAAATTGGAGGCAATGATTATAACTATCCATTTTTTCAAGGAAAATCCTCTAATGTTGTCAGAGATTTGGTTCCAAAAGTTGTCAAAAAAATTAAGGACGCTGTCACTGTATGTTTTATTAGTAAACAAAAAAACTTCTTCTAAGTTTTCTTTGCAAAATTGCTTACCATGATTAATGAGTCCTTATTGTATGACATTGTTTGTAGAGGGTCATTGCTTTTGGAGCTGCAAGAGTGGTTGTCCCTGGAAACTTCCCAATCGGCTGTTTACCAATTTATCTAACATTATTCCATTCCAACAAGTCAGCTGATTATGATGAATTTCACTGCCTAAAGGGATTGAATTCATTGTCAATATATCACAATGATCTACTCAAAAAAGCCATTAGAGAACTGAAAAAAGAAAATCCTAATGTTGTTATAGTATATGGCGATTATTACAATGCTTTCCTATCGGTTTACCAAAATGCTCCGCATCTTGGTGAGTCTCTGTCTAATTCTAATAAATTGCTAGAACAATATGTAACTGGGTATGACACAGATTCAGTAATGCAATTTTGATTGTTTCACAATGGACAGGATTTAATGCTGCTTCTTTGCAAAAAGCTTGCTGTGGTGTTGGAGGTGCTTATGACTTTTCCTCGGATAAAATGTGTGGAGCTACTGATGTACCAGTTTGTCCCAATCCAGATGAATTTTTCAGTTGGGATGGAATTCATATGACACAAAACGCATACAAGAATATGGCAAACTGGGTCATCAATGACATCTTACCTAAGCTTAATTGTAAAGCTTAAGTTGTTTTAGTGTGTCTGTTTGTCATTTGATTATAACGTAGATTTTTGCTTATTTTATGTACTGGTTGCTACTTTTTGTTAAAACTTTATTTCAAAAAACTTAAGTTTCATTGCCATCCTTTGTTGTATTTATAACTGGTTCTTTGGTTCAGAGTCATATGATTTAATAAATAAAATGGAATGTAATTGTGTTTGGCTTGTGTCTAGCCTTCCTTTGCACTGCACATGACAAGTGACAACAGTGCACAAGAGCATTAGACGGAATGCCTTTTGAAATCTATCATGCGATTCATGCCCACTGCTTTAATTTTTTTGTTGAAATCAATATGTCTTGCGTAAGAGGAAAGACAAATAAAGCAACTTCTTCAAAATGGGGAGTCATTTTTTTATGTATAGCAATCATATCTCTTATAAAGGGCATGCGAATTTGCAATAAATAATACACATCTTTATAGAATTTAATCTTATATTGTATATATCAAATAATATTTATTTTTCAAATTAAAAAAAAAAAAGCAAAAGAGGTATAGGAAATGAAATAGATAGTTGTTATTTCCTTTGTTTGGGTGTTCTAGCAAGTATCTCTGGGTTTAATTTCACAATCCTTTAAGGTTTATCGAAATGACACTAGTCACAAACAACCTTTATATAAATGACACTCTACCTTTAAGTTTGTATTAATATAACTGTTAAAAGTATGTATCCTTGTAAATTGTGATTTCATTGGCTGAATATACCATTTAAAAAAAAAAGGTTCTTCCCTAAATTATGGATGAAATAAAACTCCCCTTCCTTGATGTTTGTGAGTAAGTCACACTCCCTCAACTTGAGGTAAGTATAATTAAAAATAAAATTTTCTTTTGAAATTGAAATATTATGTTTAATGAAAACTTAACTGTGAGGGGAGAGTGTCGTTTCATAAATCTTTTTGTTTTTATTTTGTATTTTTTGTTTTTGTTTTCTTCTCTGGGATACTCAATTTAGAAAATCTCAAGGGATGTGGGTCTAGTTTACCTTTTATATATTTATTTATTTTTATGCTCTTTATGCATTTTCACAAATAAATTATGGGAAATTTTATCCAAGATAAAAATATCTAATATTACCAAAATTTCTTTTATTTCTTTTAAAAGTATGATTAAGAGGAAATTTATTTTATGGTGGAGATTCATTTTATTTTTTTCTTGGTTCAATATAACTAGATTTATATTTTTTGGATATTATTTTAGTAAAAAGTGTTAACTTTTATTCATAGATTTTTCTTTTTGGTATTTAAATTATCAAGATTCAACGGTAAACCTATCTTTTATATTACAGTATATTATATATATTATACAAGTTGAATCCTTATACAAAATGCTGACACATGTCTCTTTGACAATACATATTACAATGGAACATGTTACCTTTTAGGATAATGTAAGCTTGTAACTCCATACGACAAACAATGATTTGTACAAATCATACATATTGGACACATTTTCAAATTATTGCTCATTTATATTATTTTAATTATAGAATAATTAGTCTCCTTAAATACTCCTAAATAAATGAGTGTTTGAATATGTAATTTAATGCATCACAATTAGGAAAGAAGCCCAAAAGTCACATTTCTCCCTTATAACCAATATAATTATATCTAATTATAATCTTTTCATTTTTAAGCATATTTTTACACATAGTTGCCAAATTTTACACATTAAATCCCTAAAAATGTGATATATACAAATACTATTAATATATAAATGGAATATAAGATATTTTCTTTTTTTGTTGCCATGTCGGTTTAAAAAAAAAAGAGAATACAAAACAAAACAATTAATGTTTCCCATAATTAAGTGTATCACAATATAGAAAGAAGGTAAAAATCAATTTTATTATTATAAATCTCCACTCTTTTTGTTGTCACTTGCTTTTAAAATTGTGTGTATATATGCATATATATTGTTTTCTTTTCTTGATTCTCCACATTTCATCTTCCTATTTTAGAAATTTATTTACTTTGATATTTATTCTAATTAACATACAATGGTTATTCTTCAAAAAAAAAGAAAAGAAGAAGCTATATTGTTATTGTAATCTTCTAAAATTTATAAATTGGAACTCTTTGTATAATCTATAGCATTCAAATTATGGTTAATAACAATCAACTGTAATGGAAACTATAGTTTACTATATTCTACACATTTTAGATTGAATTCAAAGTTGCAATTGGGCCTTGGGCCTTATTCGAGGTCGTAGACTTGTCCGAGGAGAGATTAATAACTGGTGCAAACCCCAGGTTTAATGTCCCGTAAGGGAGGAGCGGAAGAAAGATAGTCTGAGGAGTAATTCCTCCTCGGATATAATCAATACGTACCAAATCTGTATTTCATCAATCTAGATGACTTTCTAGGAGGTTTCCATGATAAGGAGGAGCCTCGTACACGTACAAGAACGACAAGAACTCAGAAATATCTAAAGAAAAAGCTATTATCACCGCATTAAAAGCACTGCAGTTATTTTTCTGGCCGCATTTATGTGGAGGAAACCCATGAATAGTGCAATCTCAGTTATCACAGCCCACAGAAAGCCAGAAAATGGGTATGATGGGACAGGTATTCAAGTAATCGTGTGGATGATTAACAAGTGTAGGGTGAAGATAGTTGGGGGGGAACTATATATTGTGATAACTTTCCCATGAGAAGGGGATCGGAAAAGAGAGAGAGAGAACACTGTAGCAATAATAGCAAAACCCGTAATCATGTTTATGAGATTTTATAATACTTATTGCCTCTTTGGACATCATCTTGAGGCAAGATTATTGACTTTGTTATCATTTGATCATATCTAAAACTCATACTAGTCGTTGTCAATTTCACCAAAGCCCAGATCTTCAACTCGCTCTCTACAAATTTATTGTATTGGGCTCATTGGGCCTATATCCCATACATTTTGGGCCTAGGTTGCAAATTGTGTCCCTACAAGTCGTTGTCAATTTCACCAAAGCCTAGATCTTCAACCCGCTCTCTACAAATTTATTATATTGGGCTCATTGGGCCTATATCCCATACAATTTGGGCTTGGGCTGCAAATTGTGTCCCTACAGGGTTGTTAAGATAAATGCTACGTCTACAATATTTTAACAATACTTTCATAACAAATCATAGATGATAAGTTGCTATTGGTTCTAATTTAAACATAACACTGAAATTACTTTTTGCCTACTAATAACAATCTGTAACAATTTGCCTCTTAAAATTTGTTGTGAAAGTGTTATGAAAATATTGTGAATAACATTTCCTTTTTTTTTTTTAATGTTACTATGGGTGCTAATGAAAACTTCTAAGGTTTTTGGATTAATTAATTTACCTACATAATTGTTCTCAAAACTTTTTCTAGGTGTCCAAAATGGTGTTATTTTAGCATTTTATATATCTATATGTGTATATATATAATCTCTCTAAAGATCAATATAGTGGGATTTCTCATTAAAATACATTCTCTCTCTCTCTCTCTCTCTCTCTCTCTCTCTCTCTCTCTCTCTCTCTCTCTCTCTCTCTCTCTCTTTTCATATTTAACTCTCTCTCTTCTTGATTCTCAAAAAAAAAAAAAAAAAAAAAAAAAAAAAAAACTCTCTCTTCTTGATTTTCTTTTGTTCATATCAATTAATTGGCAAATAGATCTTAATTATAGAAAAAAACAAAGGTTTTGAATTAAACAATATTTTGGAGGATATCATTGAGATCAAGGAATTTTATAACTAAAATGGTTCAACCATTTACTTATCATACATATTAGGTTTGAATGATGTGCATACATGCTGTTTGTTGATTTATATAGAAATTGCATAAGAATACATTTGTTTATATGTTTAAAAGTGTTTACTAACTATTTGGGTAAATATCAATGCGAAAAGAACAATTAATTGAAAGTAGACTGGCTAAAGAAAGAGAATGTGGACTTGGTCATTATCTAATTTGGTTCAAATGTAAACTTCTATTAAGCAAAGAAATTCAATTCTTTGATAATACCATATTCTTATGAAATTTATGTAAAGAAAAAACATTATAGTTGTCTAAAGAGTACTATTTACACGTTTACCAAAAAAAAAAAAAAAAAAAAATCCTTACAAAGCACAGGTTAACCACTAGTTTCCTTTAAACCTTAAAATTTTTTCATTTTTGATTAATTGTACATGTCAGTTTTTTTTATAAAATATAATTATGGTATTAATTACTATTAAGCAACTAAACTCCAAATAGAACTAAAAAAAAAAAAATATTGCGTTTTTTATTTTTTTTATTTTCTCTGCTGTAGCACTCATTTTAGGGGACAAACGGCTACTGTTCATGAACAGTGCATGAACAGTAGCCGTATATTATTGACTTTTCAGCACATTAGTGGGTCCCGTGCATTGTTTACGGGATCCACAAATCTCACTTTTCAGCAACTTTTTCATTAAAAATGGATCCCACGGCACTATTCATACATTTAAAAATTATTTTGTTATAGTATTTTCAGTTTTCAGTTTCAGCAAAATAAGTTTTATCCAAACGGATCATTCGTTAGGATACTAGAAATTTGCTGTTAAAAAAAACTTAGTTTAAATTTCTTTTTTCTTTTTCCTGTAGAACAAGTGGGAAAACGAGATTTAAAATCATACATAAGAAGAAGCAAAAAGTAACATTAAATCATAAGATTTTGCCAATAAACTAAAAAATTAAAGTTAACAGAAAATAGAAGTTTTATAACTATTTATGGTAGACTTAATGTCCGTTTGGTATTATTGTAGAAAGTAGAGTTTAATTTAACTAATTAAAAAGCTTTTTCATTATTTTTATTGTTTTGAGTCTTTGACAAATTACACCAGTCATCAAAGTCTTCCTTAGGCTCATGATAAGGCATCAAGTGCTACACATGTACAAGTGTTTGAAATGTGCAAGTGAGTGGGAGTTGCACTTGTTGTATATATGCATATATACATTTAGGTTGTAATATGAGTAATCCAACTTTAATGGTTGTATGATGAAAAGTGATTAAAACATTACAAATTAAGTTTTAGCGGTTTGTTTGAGCAAGCTTAAGGCATGCTCAGTGAACAAAAATCCTAGAACGACAAACAGATGGCCTAAACGGTACTTCAAATGAGCTCACTCGAGAGTGGCTCCACTCTCAAGTGAGTACATGTAGATTATATAGATGTGTATATGTAGGTTTGAGTGAGGGCTTACTCAATGCTCACTTGAGCGACTCAGTTATACATAATATGCAAATTTTACCAAAAAAAGAAAAAAAGAAAAAGGAAAAAAAGAGAGACTTTTCTTAGTCTTTAATAGCTAGGACTATAAACAAGCCAAACTTTTTCGAGTATTGAATATTCGAGCTTGTCAAGTGGTTCAAAAGCTTGAGCTTAACTTTGCTCGACTTGATTCATTAATTAAACTCAAACTCGAGTTCAATATCATGCTCTTGAGCTCAATATCTAATGTAAGTACATTATCAAACCCATATTAAGCATATTATCAAGTCCATTTTAGTTGGATAACTAGTCCCAATTCGTAATAAATTAAAGGTTTATATGAGTATATTTTGCAAGCCCATATCAAGCTTATTACAAAGCACATAAAACTAAGGTTTGGCTTTTTAATTTTTAATTTTTAATTTTTATCGAGCATTATTGTTTATATGTTTATTCATGAACAATTCCCCCCTTTTTTTATTTTTTATTTTTTTTAAAGTTCGATTCATTGATTTAACAAGTTGCTCAAACTTAGCTTTTTATCCATAAACAAATATGTACTAACTTTTTATCAAATCAAGTCTAAATCATTTATGAATGATTTGGTTCATTTATATCCCTGTTAACGACTAATAATATCCAAAACATCTTTAAGAGTGTTTTATCAAATCAAGCCTTGTGTCAATCAAAGTAACTTTTCAAAGACAATTCTTCATTTTGTATGACTAGTCATCCATATTCGTTTTTTGTTAATTTTTTTTTTAAGCTTTTATAAAGCTTTTATGGATTTTGCACACCATTAGAGAGAAATTTACAGGATTTTCCAAGATTGCTAGCGGTAGAATCCCCGGTTTGGTTGTATCCTAGAAGCCTCCACACCCTCTCTCGTATTCCATTCCCATCTCTCTCACCGCTTATCTCCAAGCTCTGTAAATGGGTACCTCTCTCTCTCTCTCTCTCTCTCTCTCTCTCTGTGTCTGTGTTTGGTTGCTGAGAAAACGAGGTAAAGGTGAAGGAAAATGAGTTTCTGAATGATATGATTGGGATTGTGGGGGAAAATGAAGAGTATATGATATGAAACAACATGGGGTTTTATCGTTTTTTATGTTTAGATTTTTGGGTTTATGAAAAGTTTTGTTTGTTGTTTGTTGTTTGAAATGCATTTGTTGTTTTTGGGTATTTTACAGAGGCCAAAATGGTTGTAATAATCTACATTTTGTTCGAGACGTTCGTTGATTCATGACGTAACTATTCGAAAATGCTAAGATTCTGTAACTGGGTTTGTCTTACTTTCCTAGGTTTTAATGTGTATGATATTCTCTGTGTGCATGTATATATGGTAATTTGGTTTTGGTGCTGCAAGAGTGGTTGTCCCTGGAAACTTCCCAATCGGCTGTGTACCAATTTATCTTACATTATTCCATTCCAACAAGTCAGCTGATTATGATGAATTTCACTGCCTAAAGGGATTGAATTCTTTATCAATATATCACAATGATCTACTCAAAAAAGCCATTGGAGAACTGAAAAAAGAAAATCCTAATATTGTTATAGTATATGGTGATTATTACAATGCTTTCCTATCGGTTTAACAAAATGCTCCACATCTTGGTGAGTCTCTTTCTGATTCTAATAAATTGCTAGAACAATATATAACTGTATATGACAGAGATTCAGTAATGCAATTTTGATTGTTTCATAATGGACAGGATTTGATGCTGCTTCTGTGCAAAAAGCTTGCTGTGGTGTTGGAGGTGCTTATGACTTTTCCTTGGATAAAATGTGTGGAGCTCCTGATGTACCAGTTTGTCCCAATCCATATGAATTTATCAGTTGGGATGGAATTCATATGACACAAAACGCATACAAGAATATGGCAAACTGGGTCATCAATGACATCTTACCTAAGCTTAATTGTAAAGCTTAAGTTGTTTTAGTGTGTCTGATTGGCATTTGATTATAAGGTAGATTTTTTTTCCTTATTTTATGTACTAGTTGTGGATCCCATACTACTTTTTGTTAAAACTTTATTTCAAATAATTTAAGTTTCATTGCCATCCTTTATTGTATTTACAATTGGTTCTTTTGATCCATTTGTTATTTCTAAGACAAGTGATATTGTTTTGAAAGAGATTGTACATGATAGTGGAGATGATCCATTTGTTATTTCTAAGACAAGTGATATTGTTTTGAAAGAGATTGTACAATTGGTTCTTTGGTTCAGAGTCATATGATTTAATAAATAAAGTGGAATGTAATTGTGTTGGCTTGTGCCTAGCCTTCCTATGCACTGCACATGACAAGTGACAACAGTGCACAAGAGCACTAGAGGGAATGCCTTTTGAAATCTATCATGCATTCATGCCCATTGTTTTTTGTTGAAAACAATATTTCTTGCATAAAAGGAAAGACAAATAATCAACTTCATCAAAATGGGGAGTCATTTTTTTATGTATAGCAGTCATATCTCGTATAAAGGGCATGCGAATTTTTTTTTTTTTATTTGAGAAAAAGATAAGCGAAATATTATTAAAAAATTAAGGCAAATCCGATTGGAATACAACATCCAACTCAGAGGATAGTTTTTCCACCCAAACATTAGTGTCTGCAGATAAAACTGCTCTTCTAGCTAAACTATGAGCTAACTTATTCACATTCCTATGAACATGCTGAAATGAACAGTGCCTCAGATTATGTCCAAGACCCTTAGCTTCTTCAATAATGTGACCATACAAAGTTTTACATCGACCCGAGCACTGAAGAGACTGTATAACACGGAGGCAATCACCTTCAAAAATCATGTTAAAAAGACTCAGCTCCCCTACCAACACCACAACCCGTCTTGCTGCCAATGCTTCAGCTGTATCCACTGAATGGATTGAGTTCACTTGCTAACTCAAAATTAAAGTTACACTAGGTGTAACTTAAACCTAATATATATATATATATATATATGGGTTTTACCCTTAACTTAAGAAACTTAGTAAACAATTTAAGGCATACATTAATTAATAAAATAATTTAAAAAAAATTATGAGAAATTAAAAAAGTTATCAAAAAATATAAATTACTAATTTTAATAATTTTGGTCAATAAAACTACACTTTACCTCTTAGGAGCATTCACATCAGTATAGCTATTTAATATTTCAACAAATACATAGCTAAAAGATTAAAAAAAACTCATGCATCAATCTCACTAAAGTAGTCCCAAATACTTAGTGAGGAGCAGTCACTCACCTCTTGTGGCGACCAACTTTCCTCGCCAAGCCAAAATTGTATCTTTTAATTTTTTTTTTTCTTCAACTCTCTCTTCTGTCCTCTCTTCTTGGTCTGTCCTTTCTCTAGTATCCATGGACGGGGCCATCATTAGAATAGGGAGGGCAATGGCCTCCCTCCCCCCCATTTTTTTTAAAAATATTATTATATATATGTGTATCTATTTTAGCAATTTAATTTGTTCTATAAAATTACATTTTGTTTTCCTTAAACAATATCATTGATTCTTTTAAGAATAATATTATACTCACAAACTTTTTTACAAACCGTTTTGGTAGCAAATTCTAATTGATTCGCATATGGACCCACTACTCACATCATTTTTTTATTTACCAATAATCATTTATCACGTCAGTAATTTATATAAAAAAAAGTTTGAAGCTTTAGCATTTTCCTAATTTTAGTGACCATAAAAAAAAAAATACAGATCTAAAATATAAAACAAAATATACAAGCCCCAAAAAAATAGCTCAACAACAAAAATTACTTATAGTAAAACTAAAAAAATTAAGCTAAATTAACCAATTTTATCAAAAATAAACAACTCTACCCTTTAAAAAAAAATCTCAGCAGCTAAGTAGTAGCTGTGTTAGAGGTTGAAACCACCGCATACAACCAATAGTAAAACCGCCTTCTAATTCAAAGTTCTGGCTCCGTCCTTGCTAGTATCTATGAACTAGTGAGAGGTGGAGAAGCTTTTTTTGCTACTCTAGTGAGATAGCCATTGTTGGATATGGTGGCTAAATTTGGTTCTCCGACAAGTCGACTTGAGGGGATTGTGGCGGTGCGAAGTTGAAATGACAGCGTCAGCCTCAGATCAAGTGGTACGACGGTCAGGGGTGGTGCTACGTTGAAGGCACGGGGTTCAAATGAACCCCTGACTTGAAGAGGAAAAAAATTATATGTTTTATATTTAAATTTCTTGTTTTGACCCACCTAAAATATAAACTTGAACACCCAAACCCAAAAAAAAAAAAAAAAAGAACTAACTTGAAGCAAAGACAAAGAAATGTAATCATGTCAAATAGTTTTAGAAACAAAGGAACTAACTTAAAGAACTATCAAAATTCAATATATAATACAAATTCTCTATAGTACTTTTTGTATTCCACTTTGTACTGTACCAGTCTAGGAATCATAATTTGTCATGTATTTTTTTTTACTTTCCTTAAAAATAAATTAAGCTTAAAATGGAGGAAAAAATTCATACATATGATGGAATATAAAGCAAAACATAAAAAATGGCAAAGAGAATTTGTATTTGTTAATATATATTACGAATTTTATTTCCATGGGATGAATAAATAGTTACAATGGAGGGTGGGAGATTTGAACCCTAAACATTTTCATTAGAAACATTAGGAGGTGTCAGTTAAGCTATAATTCTCTTAGCTGCTACTTCCAGTTTTAGAATGAATTTGTATCAAATGAAATTTTTTTAATCTATCTAGGAGAACTGTAATTTTTTTTTTTTTTTGAGTGGTAGGAGAACTGTAATTAATTTGCTGCTAAATCATTTTTTGAATGCTTCTTAAGATGACTTCTAGGAAATTGTGTGCAGGAAATGTGAAGAATGCTCATTTGAGTAACGCATCCACAAATTGAGACTATTCAAGGCAGAATTACTGGATTATGACTTCATACGTTCAGCAGTTGAAGGGAGCATTGGAGTATTCCATGTTGCTAGTCCAGTTCCAGTTCCTTCGACCACAGTACCAAACACTGAGGCAAGAATATCTATGAATCTATCTATGATTTCTTTTTCCCCATTAATAAATAGTTTTGCATCAATTAGTACAAATCTACTAAGATGCCCTTAGTAATATAATTATATTACCTTCCTAAGCCATCATGTGTCTACATATCACTATTTCATTAAGTCTGTTATACCAAATTTTATTCTTACTTTTTAGTAGTCTCTATTATATGGTGGTCTTTGGGATAAGTGATTACTATCTCTTATTTAGAGTGAAAAGGAACTCTACATGTTGGGTTCTACCTGTGGTGGTATTAGATGTTAAAAGAAATTAACTTAGCAGCTTCTTCTCAATTCATTTAAAAAACATAGTTGATTTTTTCTCTCTTTGGTCTAATAATTGTCACAAAGTCTCAGTTGGCAACTGCCCACAATCCTCCCAAATGAATATCTAATACCAACCCGATGGTAGATTCGAACTCTTGCATCCAAAGCAAGAATCATAGCTATACGGCAATGGAGGTGAACTCTCTAGCTTTGCAAGATCTACTTCCCTTGGAGCATGCAGTATATACCCTATAGAAAAGATTGACGGTTAAACAATTCTACTTCAAAACCAAGTTTCAATTCTGATCTAAACCTGGAAAATAGCCAGAATGCCTACCTCTTGCCCAACTCAGAGCATTGAGGCTCCAATACTTCGGCCCTTGGTCTTAAGTCTTAACTTAATTCCGTACTTGATGATGACAAAATCTCTTGCCTCGGTCTGTTCAATGCAAAATTCTCTTATTACTAGTTGCAAAATCCAGAATAGAGAAGTTAACTCTAAGAAAGCATTGTCAAATTCAATTTAATGAACTTATCTGGGACCAACAACGTGAGCCACGAGCACAGCCTTTGGAGGAAAAAGGATCTCATGTTTCTATTATATGTTGCAAGTTTCTCATAACTCATTGTGGACGACTAAATTTCTTAGTTCGAAATAAGTTAAACAAGTAAAATAGTTTCACAAATGCGAATTTGTATTGATGAATGTGTGGTACAATTCTTTGTGATTACAAAAGAGTGATCATCTGATTCGATCTCCTTGAAAGATTTGTTAATTGGAATTGTGGTAATGTGATTTTGATTCGAACACCAAATATACTTCAATTTGGCTGAAGAATGGATCGAAGATCTTTGAAACGAAATTACAATGAATTTCTGGCTATGAGCTTGTTAGAAATCCTTTGTTCTTCACGTTCTTTGTGTTTTTCGTGTGTTCTTCGTCTTCGAAGGTTTGTGGTGGAAGTTCTTTGGGGCTTTAAAAGTTTGAATCTGTAGAGCTTCACTGATTTGTGGTTTGTTGAGGTTTCTGGAGGCTTTTGAGCTTGATTCTAGTGAACTTTGAGATCTAAGAATATGATTTGGATGATTCCTTTTCGAATGTTCTTTGTATTTAAAGGTTTGTGGTGGAAGTTCTTCGGGGCTTTGGAGGCTTGAATTCATTGAGTTTTGCTGATTTGTAATTTGTTGAGGTTTCTAGAGGCTTTTGAGATTGATTCCAGTGACTTTTGAGATCTAGGCAGATGATTTTGCTTCGAATGTTCTTCTTATTCGAAGTTTGAAGTTCTTGAAGTTTCTGGAGTTTTCAAGGCTTGATTTCAGCAGAGTTTCAGCACTTCTGAATCTTCTTTGATGCTACTTGTGCTCTAGATGGCTTGGTCCTAGATGGCTTGATCTCCTCTCCCAAGATGTCTTGGTAAGGCTTTTATTTATAGGAGTTTGGAGGTGGGTGAACGACACGTGGTAGAGTCTGATTGGTGACACATGTCACAATTTGATTGATTTGCTTATATCATCGCTTACACGTGCTGGATTGCTTATGTCATCGCCTACACATGCTGGACTGATTATGTCATTGTTTACATGTGCGGGGCTTCTTATGTCATTGCTTACATGTCCTAGATGGCTTGATCTCCTCTCCCAAGATGTCTTGGTAAGGCTTTTATTTATAGGAGTTTGGAGGTGGGTGAATGACACGTGACAGAGTCTGATTGGTGACACATGTCATAACCTAATTGGTATGCTTATATCATCGCTTACACGCGCTGGATTGCTTCTGCCATCGCCTACACATGCTGGATTGATTATGTCATTGCTTACATGTGCGGGGCTTCTTATGTCATCGCTTACATGCGCTGATGCGTGATTGGTTTTTGCATGCATTTTATGCCCCTATTTCAATAATACTTGGCAAATTTTTGTTGGTTTCTAAATAGTGATAGCAAAACCTAGCAGCAGTACGTGACGTTTTGTAATTGACAGTATTTTGTGGACTTGGTAGTATAATGTGTCAGCTTGTGATATGTCGGGAATTTTCCCTCTCTACACTCATGTTTTGAAAGACTCGTTGCATAAAATGGTGTGAGGCTTACATGTTATAAAAGTTTCGTTATACAATAGAAACAAGAAATATCTTCTTCGGTTTTGGGGGGGGGGTGGTGAAATTTACTACCAACCAATAGATTTGGTGGAGTTGATTTCACCATGCTTTCACTTGAGTAGTTGGATACGCTTTCACGTGAAATGTTGGATCTTGATCGAGTCCTTATTTTGGTCTTTCAAGTTATTTTTCCACGATTTATATATTTGTCAATGTGTGAAAAGAGGATAATCACTACTTGCCGCATGTTTAAATTTCGTGGACAAGTTCATTTTGTGTTCTTAGACTTTTGACTACATTTTCTTGTCTTTATTATCAATCTTCCACGATTTATATATTTGTCAATGTGTGAAAAGAGGATAATCACTACTTGCCGCATGTTTAAATTTCGTGGACAAGTTCATTTTGTGTTCTTAGACTTTTGACTACATTTTCTTGTCTTTATTATCAATCTTTAGTAGATAGGATTTTTGTTGTACACATAGATAAGCCATTTTTTAGGGCCATAAAAACAGCTTGGGCTACCTCTTTCCCTGGTCAGGGTAGTAACTATGGACTATTCCTCATCTATCTCCTTCAACACAGTTGGGTTTGGTTAGGGATGGGGACATGGGGTGGGTCCTTTCGGCCTTTTTATAGTCCCTTGGTTCTTCCTTTCGGCCAAAAAACCACTTAAAAACTAAAAACTTACATTGGGAAGCGTCAAAGAGCACAGAAGAAAAGAGAGAGAGAAGAACAGTGCTGTTGCGTGTTGACTTGTTGAGGTGGGTGAGTGTTGGAAACTGGTTTTGGAAATGGCAGCTGAGAATGAGAAGGGAAGAGTGTGTGTAACAGGAGGAGGAGGGTTCCTTGCTTCATGGGTCATTAAGCTACTTCTCTCCAAGAACTATTTTGTGCACACAACTGTTAGACAACCCGGTAAATCATTTCCCTAGCCTTCTCTCTTTTTCTTTCTTTTCTTCTTTATGTATTTTTTTGATACAGTTAAAAAGTATGGGAAAAAAAGGTATATTTGACTCTTACTCAGTTTGTCTGACTTGTTAACCGGTGGTATTACTGTTTCATCAATCTTGCAATTGCCTGTCATATTGTTTCAACTTTCATCTTATAATTAAGTGCTCGGAAATAAATTTCTACGGCTTGTGACATGATGTAATCTTTGTTTAGTATCCGGTCGGTTCTTAAGGGAAAAGAAAAACAAAATGAAACTGCTAATTCAAAATGAATTATAGATAAAAATAGAAACAGAATATGCTAATGTACAGTTTTATTTTTTATTTTTCCTTTCTAATATAAAATTTTGCTACTACTTTCACAGCAATAAACTTACTGGGCTGTTGACTTTTTTTTTTTTTGATTAGTAACAACTTACTGGGCTGTTGACTTAACCCACTTATGTGTGTGAAGGAATTTCATTTTAATCAGAAAAAAGAGAAACGGACATTTCTCATATCTGTTGCAAATGGAATAGACTCAAATTTTCTACATGTTCTATTTGTTTGAAATGAAATATAATCATGTTAAATACTTTTAAGAAACAAAAGGACTGACTTTAAAGAACTATCAAAAGTCAATATATAGTAAGAATTTTATTTCCATGGGATGACCCATATAAACTATAAATGCCATTTTCCACTTTCAGTTCTAGTTTTAGAACAAATTTGCATCAAACAAAATTTATTAAAAAAAAAAAAAAAATCCCCTCTATCTAGGAGAACTATAATTAATTTGCTGCTATATCATTTTTTGGATGCTCCTTAAGATGAACTTCCAGGAAATTGGATGAACTTCTAGGAAATTGTGTGCAGGCGATGTGAAGTATGCTCACTTGAGTGAATTTGAGAATGCATCCACAAACTTGAAACTATTCAAGGCAGACCTACTGGATTACAACTCCATATGTTCTGCAGTTGAAGGGTGCATTGGAGTATTCCATGTTGCTAGTCCAGTTCCTTCTACCACAACAGTCCCAAACCCTGAGGCAAGAATACCAAACTATGACTTCTTTTTCCCCATTTGCATCAATTAGTACAAATCTACTAAGACACCCTTAATAATGTAATTATATTGCCATCCTAAGTTGTTTAATATATTATGCATAGATCCCTTTCACACTCTTTTCATATATCTTTTGTTAAGGTAGAAGTGATTGAGCCTGCTGTAAAGGGCACACTTAATGTACTGAAAGCATGTGTTGAAGCAAAAGTTAAACGGGTTGTTGTTGTGTCCGCTCTTGGTGCTCTGATGATGAATCCAAGCTGGCCCAAGGATCAAGTGATTGATGAAACTTGTTGGTCTGACAAGGAATATTGTAGAACTACAAAGGTAACTGACCGCAAAATACAATTGTATGTTGAGCTTGTAGCTCTATTTTGTACATCAGATGATTCCAATACAAATTTAGTAAAATTACTTGCATACCAATTCTGAAATATAGATTCTGATAAATTGTTTCTATATGTATACTGAATGACCTAGTTCTAAATTTTTCTAGAACTGGTATATTCTTTCTAAAACGGAGGCAGAAAGTGAGGCCTTTGAATTTGCAAAAGGAAGTGGGCTTGATGTTGTAACTGTATGTCCTTCCCTTATTTTGGGGCCGATTCTGCAGCCTACAATGAATGCAACTAGCTTGCTTATCTTAAAACTTCTGAAAGGTACTTGCCTGTAACATATTATCTCTATTGTAATCTTCCCGTGCTTTTAAATGTATGAATGCTAATAATAATATGTATATAATACATGTCACCTTTTTTTTTTTATAATTTCATATACAGGTGAAAATGTGTATCTCACCCTCTACATGTATTTATGAAACAGACTATTAACATCTCAAGTTAATGTTTCATGTTGAGTTTTTTTTTTTTTTTTTAGACTCAGGTCCACATTTCTAGGATTCCTGCGTCTTCTGATTTCCATCCCTCTAATTGTGCCTTGCTTTGCCACAAGTGGCTCTAGTGATCGATTCTGATTAATATATTAGAGAATTTAGTTTTCCTCCTAAGTCATGGCTTCTTTTTGATTTGTAATGAAGGGTATACTTCTCTAATCTTTTACCACATTATTACCCTGCAGATGGGTATGAGTCACTGGAAAACAAGCTTCGATATATTGTAGACGTACGTGATGTAGCTGAGGCACTACTCCTGGCCTATGAGAATCCTGAGGCTGAAGGAAGATACATATGCATGGCATACACAATCAAGGCAAAGGATGTGGTTGACTTGCTAAAGAGTATATACCCCAACTATAACTATCCAAAGAAGTAAGTTTCTCTATTGATGCTATTTATTACTAAGGTGATTTTTCAAAGTGGTATGTATTTATTGATCAACATGGTTATGTGGTCATGCAAAAGGGTGAACAACTAACGATCATCCCCTAAAATTTTCCTTTGCTAGTCGTTTATGGAACATATTTGCCTGTCTCAACTCATTGATTCTGGACTTTTTGCTTGTATTGGCAGCTATACCGAAGTGCCAGAAGAAGGAAGGTTCAGTTCTGAGAAATTGCAAAAATTGGGTTGGAGTTTCCGGCCATTGAAGGAAACTCTAACTGATACCGTTGAACGCTTTCGCAAAGCTGGACACGTTGATTGAAAAGCAAACGACAGTTTGGCATAATGCAATGATTGCAGATCGACCTTGAGTTTGGATAATAAGTGCTTATCAGAATTAATTATGTTATATCAAGTTTTATTCTTAATGTTATTATACTCTCCTTTGTGGCAACCTTTTGGGATAATAAGTGATTATCAGTTTGAATCCTATTTTCATTCTACCTCTTATTTAGAGTAAAAAGGAACTTTATGCGTTGGGTTCTTTCTCATTGTGGGTGTATTTAGGCTCACATGGAGGATGTGGATTGAGGTTGACACAATGTGGGTGTGGCGTTTTACACTTGAAACTTTTACAGCTTAGTCCGCTTAGTCGAACAGAGACCGAGTGATTATATTTATACCTTGGTGGTATATTTCTTCACCTCTCTAGCATTGCAACATCTACTTCCTTGGAGCTTGTAGTGTACGGAAATGATTATGTTAAACAATTCTACTTCAAAACCAGGTTTTGATTCTGATCTGACCATGGAAAATAGCCCAAATGCCAACCTCTTGCCCAACACAAAGCTTTTATAAATTATAAGATCACAACTAATTTTACACTTATTTTCATAACTATCTGATGTGACTGCTGTTAATAATGAAAAAAAGAAAAGAAAAAGAAGAGTTGTGAGTCCAGTCAAAGTTTGCCATAAAGGATAGTTACAAAAAATGGATGTAGGATTAGTTTTGGTCCTAAAATAACTCCTTAGATTATTTCGGTCCTTGGTTGAGTTCATTTGTTCCAAGTGTTATTTATTTTTATTTTTTTGAGAGAAATTAAATCTAAGTGTAGAATGGGTTCTTGTGGCTTCTTTTAAAATTAAGCCGACCAATTCCCATGCATCTGAAGTCTACCATTTGTTCGAGCCCTTGTTATCAAGTGAAAAAGGCTTTGTCAATTGGATATATTGTACATTTAAAATTTTATTTCTTAAATCTCAAATTGTACATGATACCAACTAAAAAAAAAAAAAAATTATAAAAAAGAAAAAATAATTTTATAATACTCCGTAGTATTTTATCTGATTTAGGAAAGAGACCAATTTTAAATGAAGAGACCTTCGTTTCATTTTAATGTAGTTTTTTTTAAGAAGAGTTCTGAATTTTAGTTAGGTTCAATCTTAAACGTTAAAATAAATATCAAGGAATCGTGACTTATTCATTGGGTTTTGATTATCTAATATGATTGATTACCTTAATTTTTTTTATTATGGCGTACTCAATTTTATTTTGTTAAAATAAATATAAATGAATGAACAATGTCACATTTTAACCTTGTTAAGGAACCACAATTTGACTCCCTACAACCGCTCTAAACATATTATCTAATTTGATTGATTACTTTAATTTTTTTTTATTATGGCGTACTCAATTTTATTTTGTTAAAATAAATATAAATGAATGAACAATGTCACATTTTAACCTTGTTAAGGAACCACAATTTGACTCCCTACAACCGCTCTAAACATAGGCTCACAGGGTGCTATGTCAAATCTCATAAAATATTTGGGTATGTCTTCCTTGTCAACAATTGATTTTGAGGTGGAGAATCTATCCATTTGATTTTGAGTATCTAATTTGGATTGTGACTATTTCATTTTTTTTTCACACACACACACACACACACATATATATATATATATATTATATATCTAAAAACTGAAGCGTAGCAATTATTGTTGCTTCGCTCCTATTGAGCAACCTCATCCGCCGCATCATTAGTCTTTTTCATATTTATTTTTTAAATTTAATTTTTTGCAATATTAACTATATAAATATATTGACTTTACAAATTCATTTTAGGCAGTTTTAGCTTTATAAATTCATTTTAGGCGGTTTTAACTTTACATATTCATTTATTTCAATTTTGATGTTATAACTAAATAATAAATTTCTCAAAAAAAAAAACTAAATAATAAATAAATGGAAAATCAAAACAAAAATGTTGTCTACATGAATTCCTTTTAGGTGGTTTTAAATTTAAATATTATTTTGCCCTTTTATCTTCCTTATTTTGGCTCTTTTTATTCTCATCATCTTATTATAAATTTACCACTCGATCTCTTCCATTTTATACATATTTTTCCTATACAAAAAAGGCTCTCTCTAATTTTTTTTTTCATTTTTTGTTGAATTTTTTTATTATTATTTTTCTTGCATTTCTACCTTAGATTGATGAATGTTTGTGTTTTTTAGAATTCTACTTTTGATTGCTTATAAGTGAAAAATGAAATCAATGAAGAATAATTTTTTTTTTATAAATTGTCTATAAAAAATGTATTCACAGGTCTTGCTTAATCATTGATGGTAGAAAAGATACAACATGATAGTTGCCCATAGGAGGATCTCCAACTAGAGGTTTGTACCATCATTTTCCTGTTATTGACTAATTCATTTTATCATTTTATTTACAACATTGAATACTTTTAATGAACAGTGTTTGTTGTTGATCTAGTTTGGAAAAAAAAATCCATATTATAATATGTTATATTTTGTGTTGTTGTCAGGTTTTAGCTTATTTGGAAAATTACAAGATAGTTTGAACGAGCTGATGAAGAACAGTTAATTCAGTTGAAGACAATGGTCTTTGTGCAATTTCCTTTCACTATTTAAAAATATTTTGTTTAACAAATTAGTAGTAAATTGTTATTTATTTTTCATATCATGTTCTTAAATGCTTGGGTAATTGTTTTAAGTATTTACGAATATTTTATATTATTCTTCATCTTCATTATCTTATTTAGTGTATTCTTTGAGAATTTTAAGAAAACAAATTCAATTTTGTGTTTAAAATTATATATTTATCTATTTATTTTTCACATTTTTGATTAGAAGTTAGATTAGACTATGACAGCATTAATACAATACTTTTTTTTCAAAAAAAAAATTCTCCACTTTTTTCCCCTTTGGAATTGTATTATTTGTTTTTTTAAAAGGAAAAATGGTTACAATCATTAATTTTTCCCTTTCTTTTTTATTTTAAATTGTAGTTTTGATAAGTTTTATTAGTTTTTTTAGTTACATTTCTCAGTGTTTTTGATTGTATGGTAGAAAAATTGGGTTTGAGAAAGTTTATGTAAAACTAAAAGAATAATTTCCAAATTTTATATACTTTTTGATGATACACCAAATATTATAAAGAAATTTTATTAAAAAATTAATATTTTCACTAACTTACTTTTTTAATTCTTGAGAAAAATTGTATTGTTTTGATTTTGGTACAATAGAAATTATATATATTATATTTGTGATTGTCGCCATAATAAATGAAATTATGATTATGAATTACATTATTATTTAATAAATTAGTTCAAATTAATATATATATATATATATATATATATATTAATGAGATCACTCTAAAAATATTATCACGCGCAGCTTGCGTGGTTCATGACTAGTTATATATAAAAGCTAAAGTATAGTATTTATTGTTGTTACGCTCTTGTTGAGTCACATCATCCACCCATTTTTAACATTTTGTCTTATTTTTAATTCTTTTTCTATTATTAATTTCTCAACTTATTGCAACTTTTTTCATCCCTTTTACCTTTTCATCTCCCCACTACTATTTACCTTAATATCAATTTTTCTCCATTCCTTTATCTTCTTTAATTTTTTGCTTTTCTTATTCCCCTCCTCTTACTATAAATTTATAATTCTCTTTTCTATTCTATTCATTGTTAGTGGTGGCTCTAAAAATTATTTTTAGGGTGGTCATTAAAAACAATTATATTAAAAAAAATTAATAATAATAAAACTTGAATATATTAACATCACAAAATAAAAACATATGCAAATACATAAAATTTTAAAATTTCCTTTCACAAGTTTTCATATTTTGAAATTATAGTGTGATATGATAGTTTCACTATCAATGTTATTAGCTACATTTTTTTTAATGTACACAACTAAGCAATTATTAAGCTACTGATCTCACATTCAATTACTAACATATTGCCTAAATAAGTATTAATATAAATAAAATGCATTTTCTTTTTGAAAAAATATATCACATAAATCCAATAATTTCGGCTAAAGACTAAAGCAAGAACTAACATACTAGCTATTTAAAAAGTGTGCATTTTTTTATATAAAAAAAAATAGCGATTTTAAAATATACCATTTGAAAACATAATTTAAAAAATCACAATTAAACGTTTGATTTGGGTTTTAAGCTAAATTTGTTTGTTTGGGGAATTTTTGAGAAGTGCTATGTTCACAACAATTTTACAACACTTTCAGAACAAAGTCTAGATGGTAAGTTTTTATTGGTTTTAATTTGAACTTAACACTTAAATTATTATTTTTTTTACCAGCAATAACTTGCTATTTAAAATTTGTTACAAAAATATTGCGAAAATATTGTGAACATTGCATTTCTTGCAATTTTTTTGTTCAACATTCAATGGACCAAAATTTTGGAGAGGTTGAATTTTATTTTTGATGGGCTCAATTTTTATTAAGGGTGTTTAAGTTTTTTTTTAGGGTGGTCCAAACATTCATATTAATTTAAAATTCAAAATTTTTTAAGGCATATTAAAAAAAAAATTGAGGGTGGTCTTGTGACCACCCTCATTACTACTTGGCACCGCCCTTGTTCATTGTTTTTTCACACACAAAATATTATTCTCTCATTTTTTTTTTCATTTTTGGTGGATTCTTTTATACTTTTTCTTGCATATCTACTTTACGTTGATGAGTATTTGTATTATTTGGAACTTTTCATTGGGTTGATGTGATTAAGTTTTGTGTTTTTAAGTTGTTATCTTTTTTATTCTCTTTGATTTCATAGATGTTATCATATTGCATTATAAAGATAATATATAAGAATATAATGTTATTTTATTACATAACATGACTTGAAAAATTTGGTGTTTATTACTATATATTTTTATTTTACTTTTTTTCTTCTTATATTATTTTCTATAAATTTCTTATTATTTTCTCCACATTCTCTCTTGAAAAGTGGTTATTTGATTTCTCTTGATTTTTTATTATTTTTTGCAACTCTACTTTATATTAATGAATCATTGTGATTTTTAAAACTCTATTTTGGGTTCATACGTTTTGGTGTTGTATTTTTTAGTTCTCAATCACAAGTAGTCTTTCTCTCTCTCTCTCTCTCTCTCTCTCTCTCTCTCTCTCTCTCTCTCTCTCTCTCTCTCTCTCTCCAATAAAATTTAGAGAATAAATTATACATATTTAGTATAAATTTGATACGAGTTTTGATTACCATGATAATCTCTTTTAAGATAATGAATAATTTGAATAATTTATTTAAATAAAAATTATACATACATACATGTGTGTGTGTGTGTGTGTGTGTGTGTGTGTGTATTTGCTTAAATGTATAATCAACTTTATGCAATTCATTTAAAAGTAACGACTTTAAAAAAAATTAATAATTGCCCTAAAAATTACATTTATATATTCATAGCTTTTTTGTTTAAAAAGACTTTCAATTAAATTTAGTTGTACCAGATTAAACTAAAATGCTATATTGATGCGACTCAACAAAAGTGAAAAATTATTGTGTACTCCCGAAGTACTATAAATGCATACTCCCTCCTCTCGCATGAATGGTGGGTCCCACTAATTAAATTCATGGTGGGACCCATCATTCATGTGAGAGGAGGGACTACGCATTTATGGTACTCCAGGAGTACCTAATAATTTTGCAACAAAAGCACAACAATAATAAATGATATGCTTGGCTTTTTAAGTATAGCGTTTTACACTTTTACTTTTATAGCTTGGTTGAATGGAAAGCGAGTGATTATATTTATACCTTGTTGGGTATATTTCTTCACCTTTCTGGCTTTGCAACATCTACTTCCCTTGGAACTTGTAATGTACAGAAATGATTATGTTATACAATTCTTTGTCAAAACCAGGTTTTGATTATGATTTGAACATGGAAAACAGCCAGAGTGCCAACCTCTTTTATCCAACACAGCTTTCATGGGGCTCATAATAATAAAAAATTATAAGAGCACAACTAATTTCTCACCATTTTCATAACTATTTGACGTGGTTGTCTGTGGATGCTTAAAAAAAAAAAATAAAAAATGATAAATTTATGTGAAAGTGACAAAAACATGTCATAGTCTGCCACCATTTGATCTAAGTGCAAAATGGGTTCTTTTGGCCTTAAAAAAAAAAAAAAAAAAAAAAAAAAAAAAAAAAAAAAAAAAAAAAAAATTTAAGCCAACCAATTCTTGTGCATATGAAGTCTACTTTATTAGAACCCTCGTTATCCAGTGAAAAAGGCTTCAGAAAAGGTTACTGTAACAAAATTGTAAATTACATAATTATACACGACTAATATGGGTCATTTTTAGGTAAAATTGTGCAAATTTGACACATTTTTCTATTATACACCCACTAAAATGACTGTTATAACACTACGATTTTTTGTTGTTTCCCAAGCCTCTCTCTCTCTCTCTCTCTCTGTGCTTGGGCTGCCTCTTTCCCTAGTCAGGGTAGTGACTATGGATCATTCCTATCTCGAACAAAGTTTCTCTCCAAACTAGTTTAGAGAGGAACTCTTCAAATTTCTCATATATTTCTTTTTTGAGTGTGAAGTTTGAAAATCTAACCGTTGAATTTCATTTTTCTTATGCTCTTAACATGCATATCTAATTTTGTTTAAATCAGATGTTATTTACTATTCGATTGATAAATTTATATTTTATATACAATTTTAAATCATAAAAATTTGAAATTTTAATATTTGTTTAATGGCATAGCAATTGATATTTGATGTTCTTGAAATTTTACAAGCATAAAGCCCAAATGATCCCTGACCACCACCCCTATCCCAACACTACCAACACTATTTGTGGATATAGCATTTTCCTTTTTTTTAATGGTACTATGGGTGTTCATGAAAACTTCTAAGATTTTTGGATTAATTAATTTACCTAGATAATTGTTCTCAAAACTTCTTCTAGTCCAAAATGGTGTTATTGTAGCATTTTATATATCTACATGTGTATATATATAATCTCTCTAAATATCATTATAGTGAGTTTTCTCATTAAAATACATTCTTGCTCTTTATCTCTTTTTTTCATATCTAACTCTCTCTCTTCTTGATTTTCTTTTGTTCATATCAATTAATTAGCAAATAGATCTTAATTATAGAAAAAAACTAAGGTTTTGGATTAAACAATATTTTGGAGGATATCACCAAGTCAAGGAATTTTATAACTAAAATGGTTCAACCATTTGCTCATCATACATATTAGGCTTGAATAATGTGCATATTCAATCAAAAGAAAAAAAAAGTGCATATATGTTTGTTTGTTGATTTATATAGAAATTGCATAAGCATACTATTTGGGTAAATAACAATGGAAAAAGAACTTTTAATTGAAAGTAGACTCGCTAAAGAAAGAGAACGTCGAGTTAGTCATTATCTAATTTCGTTCAAATGTAAACTTCTATTAAGCAAAGAAATTCAATTCTTTGATAACACCATATTCTTATGAAATTTAAGTAAAGAAAAAACATTATAATTTTCTAAAGACTACTATTTACACGTTTACAAATTAAAAAAAAAAAAAAAAAATCCTTACAAAGCATGGGTTAACCACTAGTTACCTTAAAACTTTAAAACTTTTTCATTTTTGATTAATTGCACATATCAGTTTTAAATATAATTATGGTATTAACTATTAAGCAATTAAGCTCCAAAGAGAACTAACAATAATAATAATTCTAAATTAACATGGTAATAGTCTTATAAAAAAAAAAATGGTAATAGTAAATATTACCAGCAAAAAGAAAAGTTAAAAAGCCTTACCGTTTGGATACAACTTATTTTTCTGAAACTAAAAACTGAAAACATTGTAGCAAAATAATTTTTAAATGTGTGAATAGTGCTGTGGGACCCATTTTTAAATTTTTTTTCCTAAATAAAGTGGTTGTAGGTCCCATGAACAGTGTGTGAACAGTATATGAACAGTAACTTTGTCTCTCGCATAGTGTAATCACATGCATAAACAGTGTCGGTTACTGTTCATAAGCGCTGAAAAAAAAAAAAGAAAACGCAAAATATGCAAACGCAAAAACACAAACGTGGATCCAAACGGGCTATAGGAATTTGCTGTTAAAAAAACTTAGTTTAAATTTCTTTTTTCTTTTTCCCGTAAATCAAGTGGGAAAACGGGATTTAAAATCAAACATAAGAAGAAGCAAAAAGTATCATTAAATCATAAGATTTTGTCAATAAACTAAAAAATTAAAGTTAATAGAAACTAGAAATTTTATAACTATTCATGGTAGACTTAGTGAACGTTTGGAGGCAGCTGAAATGATTTTTCAGCTGCATCCAACATTTGTCAGTAGGTCCCGTGCACTGTTCACAAGACCCACAAACTTCTTTTTTTAGCAAAACTTTCATTAAAAATGGGTCCCACGGCACTATTTACACGTTTAAAATTTATTTTGCTACAGTATTTTCAGTTTTCAGCATTAAGCGATATCCAAACAGACCCTTTAGTATTGTTGTAGAAAGTAGAGTTTTAACTAAAAAGCTTTTTTTTATTCTTTTTATTGTTTTGAATGTTTGGCAAATTACACCAGTGATCAAAGTCTTCCTTAGGTTCATGATAAGGCATCAAGTGTTTGAAATGTGCAAGTGAGTGGGAGTTGCACTTCTTGTATATATGCATATATACATTTAGGTTGTAATATGGGTAATCCAACTTTAATGGTTGTATAATGAAAAATGATTAAAACATTAAAAACTAAGTTTTAGCGGCTTGTTTGAGCGAGCTTAAGGCGTGCTCGAGTAAAGTTACTGTGCAATCACAATGCCAATTGAGAAACAAAAATCCTAGAACGACAAACAGATGGCCTAAACGATATTTCAAATGAGCACACTCGAGAGAGGCTCAAGTGAGTACATGTGGACAATGTGTATATGTAAGCTTGAGTGAGGGCTTACTCAATGCTCGCTTGAGCGATACGGTTACATAATATGCAAATTCTACCACAAAAATAAGAAAAGAAAAAAAAAGAGAGACTTTTCTTAGTCTTTAATGGCCAGGGCTATAAACAAGCCAAACTTTTTCGAGTATTGAATGTTTGAGCTTGTCAAGTAGTCCAAAGCTTGAGCTTTACTTTGGTTGACTTGATTCATTAATTATGCTTAAACTGGAGTTCAATATCAAGTTCTTGAGCTCAAAATCTAATGCAAGTACATTATCAAATCTATATTAAGCATATTATCAAGTCTATTTTAGTTAGATGGCTAGTCTCAACTCCCAATAAATTAAAAGTTTATATGAGTTTATTTTGTAAGTTCATATCAAGCATATTACCAAGTCCATAAAAGAACTTAGGTTTGGCTTTTTTTTTTTTTTTGACCGAGTATTATTGTTCATAACCCTATTCATGAACAATTCCTCCTCTCCTCTCTTTTTTGCTTAGGCTCGACTCATGGATTAAACAAACTAAAACTAATTTAGGCCCAAGCGTAGCTTGTTTATCAATAAACAAATATGAAAGAACTTTTTATCAAATCAAGCCTAAAACATTTATGAATTATTTGGTTTCCGTACTAACATTTAACAACCAGTAACAACCAAAACGTGTTTTAGAGTGTTTTACCAAATCAAGCCTTGTATCAATCAAAGTAACTTTTCAAAGACAATTCTTCATTTTGTATAACTAGTCATCCATATTCGTTTTTTGTTAATTTTTTTTTTAAGCTTTTAGAAAGCTTTTATAGATTTTGCACACCATGAGAGAGAAATTTACTGGATTTTCCAAGATTGCTAGCGGTAGAATCCCCGGTTTGGTTGTATCCTAGAAGCCTCCACACCCTCTCTCGTATTCCATTCCCATCTCTCACGCCGCTTAGCTCCAAGCTCTGTAATTCGGTACCTCCCTCTCTCTCTCTCTCTCTCTCTCTCTCTTTGTGTCTGTGTTTGGTTGCTGAGAAAACAAGGTAAAGGTGAAGGAAAATGAGTTTCTGAATGATTTGATTGGGATTGTGGGGGAAATGAAGAGGATATGATATAAAAAACATGGGGTTTTGTCGTTTTTTATGTTTAGATTTTTGGGTTTATGAAAAGTTTTGTTTGTTGTTTGTTGTTTTAATTGCATTTGTTGTTTTTGGCTATTTTGCACAGAGGCCAAAATGGTTGTAATAATCTACATTTTGTTTGAGACTTGCGTTGATTCATGACGTAACTATTCGAAATACTAAGATTCTGTAACTGGGTTTGTCTTACTTTCCTAGGTTTTAATGTGTGTATGACATTCTCTGTGTGCATGTATATATGGTAGTTTATATGTCAATTATTAGCTCAGTAGATGGTTATGTGTAGATGGGATTTGCTAGATGATGTTTATGGTTCCTGTGTTGACCCAATAGTGTAGTACTTCACATTTATTTGTTTATATATGTATGTATATGTGGTTTGCTTTTAATTTTAAATGACTCTTTTACATGGATTTAATAAGCAAAATGTACATTTATGTATGTGTGATTTGTGTATGTATAGGGAGTATGTCATTTGCATTCTAGATGCGTATTTCAAAGTCATTTGGTATTCAATTATGTGAATAGAAGAGGGGAAAAAATAGTAGATGTATGTGCATTTTTTAGGGGGAGGGGTGTGTTTGCTTTGGTGCCTCTATCAATAAATTGTTTTGAGGTATAATGCAAGTTGAGTTGAGGTAGTAAGTATGTTGATTTGTTTATCAGTGATTCATACAAATAAATTTGATAAGTATGTTTTATTTTGTGTGGATTATAGAGGATAATTGAAGATGAGTCGAGGGCGTGCACCAGTTCCCAAGGGGAAGAAGAAGGGAGTCTCATTTACTGTTGACTGTACAAAGCCAGTGGAGGACAAGATCATGGACATTGCATCCCTGGAGAAGTTTCTCCAGGAGAGGATCAAGGTTGGAGGCAAGGCTGGTGCTCTTGGTGACACTGTCACTGTAACCCGGGAGAAGAGCAAGATCACTGTTACTTCTGACAGTAACTTCTCTAAGAGGTAATTTTGATTTGTTTCCATATCTGATGTGTGTGTAAATATATATTTTCCACTTATGAATATCTTTATTGATATGTATGAGGCTAATGCTCTAATGTTATTTGGCATCTGATTATTGGACACCTATTTGAGCTGGTATGAAATTCATGGATTGATGATTCTGAGTTACTTAGTTGATTGTTTATGTATAATTTAGATTGTCATTTGCATAAATTTGTATCAAGCTCAATCTAAATGTGATCTTTTATAATGATGAGTGTTTGGGTGTTTCTTAGGCAATTTGTAGGCTTTTTACATACAGTTTCATTTGGATTTAAATTGTGAAGAGTTGTGATTTGTGTGTATCAGACTATAATAGAAGAAGGAAATAAATCAATTTAGCTCGTCCCTAAGTGTTCTGGGTTAAGGCTTTCTTCAGTTTCCTTTAATTATATTTTTGAGCTCAAGTGCAGTGCAAAAGCCATAGAACAGGCTTATTTGTTTACCTTTACTTTGGTTAGAGGATTTGAGTATTTTATCATTATTTTATTTTATTTTATTTTTACTTGAAAAATATCAAGTTGCCCTGAGGATGATAAAACCAATAGTAACTCTACTTCTTTTTCTTGATTCTGCCTTTCATAATTCGAACTTAGTGATGTTACGTTGTTCAAATATGTTTGATTATTCATAATCTAAGAGGAAGGTTTGCATGACGGTTCTCATGGACTACTGAGGTGTGTACTGTGTGTCCAACAAGCAAACAGGGTTGCCATGGATATCCTTTTAAAAAAAACAAGTTTGACCGCTACTAAATCTCAATTCAACTTTTCCAATGAAGATGGTCCCCTGCATTTTAGATAAAACGTGTAGTTAATTGAAATTTCATATAATCTTCAAATTGCTCTTTTGTTGAGGTACACAATAGAGCCTCTATGTGATCATAGGGTGTGTATCTAATGATCTTTCTGGAGAGGACTTCATAAGATCTCTTGATCGTGTAGTTTTTTCATTCACTTTATTATTCTTCTGGCTGAGCAAATGCAGTAGTTTTTGGTTCATAAAATAAAGGAAAAGGTAGGCATTCTTGGATGCTGCCAGTAGTTTTCCAAAAGGACCTGTGTAGCTAAACTTGTTCTCTTTAAAATGAATGAGATTTAGTAATTTTTAGCAGCTGTAAATGGGCGAATACACACCTGTCAAAATGGTTGTTTAATGCATTCAGAAGCCTGCATGTGTATCATGGTTGGTTTTAGCTTTGTGGAATGATCACATAGGCTGAAGTCAGAGTGCAAGAAAGGGGACCCTTTCAGTAAAACTGAAAGCAAAGCTTTATGTTAATTGTCTATCTGTCGCATTCAGAAGCCTGCATGTGTATCATGGTTGGTTTTAGCTTGTGGAATGATTGCATAGGCTGAAGTCAGAGTGCAAGAAAGGGGACCCTTTCAGTAAAACTGAAAGCAAAGCTTTATGTTAATTGTCTATCTGTCTAATTATTTCATATATCAAGAGTTTAAAGTCAACTCAAGGACACAGGCATTCATGCCTCTGATCATGATTATATGCAAAGGGAAGATATCTTATGTGGCAGTTCATAAGCATCCTTAATCCTCTGTTGACATAGTTTTGGTTCTTTGGGGTGTTTGGGTAGTCTTCTGTTCATTTGAACTGTCGTGTTGCATTTTTTTATCAGGGTGTTGTTTGTATAAGCAGTTGGGCAATTTCCTTGAGTACTTTTCAAAGTAATTGGAGATTCTTCTATGTTGTCTCATGTATTGTTGTATCTATTAGAAAAAAATTGTTTCAGCTGTTGCTGTTGGCAATGCTGTTTAATCTTGGGTTTTTCTACTGCTAAACATCTGTTCTTTTTCCTTGTCTGGTTCAGGTATCTGAAGTATTTGACAAAAAAGTACCTGAAGAAACACAATGTGCGTGATTGGCTCCGTGTGATTTCTTCAAACAAAGATAGAAACGTGTATGAACTTAGGTACTTCAACATTGCTGAGAATGAAGGGGAGGAAGAAGATTGAACTTCTGAATTGGCTTAGTCATTTAAGACTCTCATTTACCTTATCACTGCCATTCAGGGCTCTTTTGTTTTCTGCTTAGTGTTGCCTTTTGGGATGCTGCTTTTTCATGAAACTGATGTGGTTTAACAATTTTGCTAATTAAATTCGAGATTTTACAATATTCCTATTTTGTTGGATTGGTAATATAGAAAGTCTGTCATTGTTGAATCCAGCTTTGTTGTTTTGATGCATTGAATTGGAGTTCCAAGCAACTTGTTTGAGGTTACAAATTGTGCTTGATTCTTTCTTTCGCATACTTCTCCACCTTTAATGCATTACTTACGAAACCTTATTACTACATAATTATAATTTTAAAATGTTGTACTTAAAAGACATGCTTACTAGCTCTGTGGTATTATTTATCTAGTTCATTTGTTGTGAAAGCAATGGATAGGACGTCAGCAGGCTGCCTTTAATTTAGTTGTGGTAAATTTTGACAATGGGTGCAATTATTAAAAGAGCTCAACCATCATTTTTTTTTTTTGGGCAAAAGAGCTCAGCCATCTTAATGGTCATGTTTGGATCCTTAAATCTAAAATATATTAAAGAGGGATTAGGATCCCATGTAGTTTTGTTTTTATATTTTTTGGTTTTAGTTTTAAAATAGACAGGATAGGATTTTGTTCATTCCCCTTCCAAATAAAGGCAAGGGATCTGGATAACATCAAAGTATGAGAATAAAATATGGATCTCCAATTCTCTATCTTCAAATTTTAATTTTAAGTAGAGATGTTATTTGGTAGAACTGACACATTTGACTTTGCATGTTAGAAATTGGGTTTCACTTGCGTCTAGCCTTCCTAAGCCTTAGAGATGACACTGGTACACAAGAGCACCAGACAGAATGCCTTTTAAAATCTAGAGAAAATTACATTTTATCATCATAAACTATACTCTAATTTACCCTGCATCCTAAACTATTCAAGTCCACGTTTTGCACCATAATCTATGATTCTTGTTACATTTTGCACCCGACATTAAATTTACTTTATTCTTTAACCTACAAACTATATAGTACATAATTTTTGACAAAATAAATACACATGTCGATGGGAAAAGCCCTTGGGGCCATGACTGAAAGGATCCCGTTACCTACATCCCTAGCTGTGGTCGAGGCTTTGGCCTGTAGAAAAGCTTTGATTTTTGCAAGAGAATTGAGTTTTTTTTAGTGCAGTTTTGAGAGGATGCATAAATTATCATCAAGGCTGTCCTAACTGGAGATTGTGGAAATCTTGAGTATGGTAATGTGATTAGTGATATCCTGTTTCTTTCTAGTGGTTTTCGAAGTTGTAATTTCTCCCATGTGAAACGCATAGGCAATTCAGTTGCCCATTTTCTGGCCAGGAAAGCTAATTCTGGCAGTGCGCTACAGCCTATAGGTTTGGATTGATTCCTGTCCTGATGATATAGCTCCTCTAGTGACTCGTGAGGCTTTGTAATCTTTGTCCTTTTATGGAATAAACTTGACCTTTGGATCTGGATTCTCAAAAAAAAAAAAAAAAAAAAAAAAAAAAAAAAAAAAACACATGTCAATAATTTATTCGTTTGTAGGAATATATATATATATATATATATTGGTGATACAAGATAAAAATTCTACTCTAGCCCAATCTAAGTGTATATGTTGTTGAGTTATACGTGTGAATGAAGTTTCACAGTGAATAAAGATGAGAAGAATGAGTGGTTAATACTTAATATAACATAATTAAGTACATAATCATTGGGCTTAGGCTTTTTGGGTTAAAGTGTGTCTCTATATGTTACATTAATTATTTAAGAAAGCTTCCCAAGGTATTTATCTCCCTAATAAGTGGTATCAGAGCCCATGGTGGTGTGGGCAAAGGTGGCAAGGTTATCGAGGTTCTTTTTGCAATTGGAGCAGGAACGGGGTGTGTTTACTTGAGGCAGAGACTCACATGTGAGGGAGAGATTGTTGGGTTACACATGTGAGTGAAGTCTCACATCGAATAAAGATGAGAATAATGAGTGATTAATATAATATAATTAAGTACATACCCGTTGAGTTTAGGCATTTTGAGTTAAAGTGTGTCTCTATATGTTATATTAATTATTCAAGGAATGAATAAATTCATTATGATTGTGTGCTTTAAATATTTGTGCATAATAAAGTATAAAAATATTTCTTCTAAAAAAAAAAAAAAGGAGTATAAAAGTATTATTTAATAGATCATTAAGTGCACTTTAAACTATGCTCTTAGGACATTCATTAACTAATATATTATTTGTAGGGACTCAATTTGTAATGGACCCATAACAATAAAATTTGTAGAGGGTGGGTAGAAGGGCTAGGCACCAACAAAGCAAGCAATGTGTGATATGAAATTCATAGGAATAATAGTAAAGGAATTTGACTAAGTGTTTTTGAGGATAATCACCATGACCTTGGTTAAATGTTTATGAGGATCTTTATAACGACTTTGGTTAAGTATTTGTGAAGATCTTTGTGATGATTTTGGTTAAGTATTTGTGAGGCATGCTCATCCTCGGCTCAGTCCGAGGACCTTTTTCCTTAGACCTGATAAACACAAGGGTTGTTCTTGAATCCCCCCCTTCCTTTTGGGGGTTCTATCTGTTATATATTCTCATTTGGTTAATCCTCTGCCGTCTACTTGTCGGTTATCCAAACTCTGTGTCTATGGGTTTGTCCCATCATCTGCCTTTGTAGGCTTTCTGTTAGTTCCTAGTCGCCTTTGCAGGCCTTCTATTAGTTGAAGTGACTAAGGCATCTGGGTTTACTGGTCACTTCACCATTAAAGCGGCCAGAGTGTTAGTTGTGTATATTTAATGGGTGAGTGATATTTTCCCTCTATCAACGTCGGTAGGCCGAGGAGGTGGGCATCCTCGGCCTCTATATCCTCCTCGGCGCGGGCCTTGGACTGGATATGGAGTGGATCGGAATTGTTAAATATTTGGGGCCCCATAATAGCCCCTCAAAATTCTGCTGCCCAACCTCTCGGGCGGGGAGGAGGATTTTGAGTTTCTCGGCGTATTTTCGCGCCCTGTTGAGCCTTACCTCTCTGTCAGTGTCACTGTCATCTCAACTGCTCTTGTAACTTTCTTTTAGCGCAAAGGGTCTGTCTGAGGAGTTTTTCCTTACTTTGGTAAGTTTTCTTTTCTTCTTAATCTATAATTGACCGCCTGAGTTCCTTGCTAATTCTTCCAGGAGAAGTTGGTTTAAGTTTATGCTTTTAGTGCTCGTCTTCGTTTGGTTTTCGTCCTTAGCAGGATTCATCGCTTGGCACCCAAGGGATCGACTTTGCCGTAGGTTTGGACCTACGGTTAGTATAAAGGCCTATTTCTGCCCAGTGCTTATATCGCCGTATAGTGATTAGTTTCCCCAGAGGCTGGTGTTCGAGGACTATACAATGCCTAGGTTCTGTCTAACATTTAGTTTTCTCATCTGAAGTATCTGGTTTCCCCAGAGGCTTGAGTCCGAGGACCATGCAATGCCTAGGTTCTGTCCAGTACCTAGTTTTCTCATTTTAAGTGGTTAGTTTCCCTATAGGCTAGTGTCCGAAGACCATACAATACCTTGGTTCTGTCTAACACTTAGTTTTTTCATCTGAAGTATCTGGTTTCCCCAGAGGCTTGAATTCGAGGACCATGCAATGCCTAGGTTCTGTCCAATACTTAGTTTTCTCATTTTATTTACTATTTTATCTATTTATCCGTAGCCATTTAATTTTTACATTGCTATAATCTATAATAAATATTAAATAAATAAACTTTTCAAGCAAAATAATAACAAACGCATGCTGGGGTTGGGGTAGGAGAATACCCTGCTCTGTTCTGCCTCTTCGTTTGGCGTGACTCTTCTGATTACGAGGCGTCTCTTGGGTTGTTCGAGTAACGCGTTTTGACGCTTCGGTGCCTCCTCGTTAATGAGGCGCCTCCTCATCATTAATGTCAGTTGTGGATTTAAGAAGATCTAACGGCTGGTAAGCCCCTTGGAATTTGGGCGAAATTATTGCCTTCGGAAATCTCTCCCTAGGATTTAATGCGAATTGGCTTTCACCAACTTTTCATCCTCTATATAAGGCGTTTCTGGGGCGACCTTTTCCTTCACACTTAACAAACATTCATCTTAAACTCTCCCAAAGACACTGCCTAGGGGTTCTGTAAAAAATAGCATTTTGAGCCCCTCCAAATGAATTGACCCTTGGAAATGGCGTTCTCGAGGATGCTTAGCCCCTCTCAGGAGCCGAGGATGGCGCCCCGACCCTGGACGTCATGTTGGGGTTGGGGTAGGAGAAGGCCGGAGATTCTCCTTCTTTTCAACCTAATCAGTGGTGGAACCCTCCTTGCTGTCTGGAGGAGGATCCAGAAAGAACGTAACCTCCTTCCCTTAGATTTGGGTCTGTGACCCTCCAAGCTGGCAGCGATGGGGCTGGGAGGGAAACCAGGCAGAACCAGGAGGTGGAACCGCCCGGTGCCGCAGCCTTTTCCTCCCTCAACGTTGCCTTCCTCCCTTCTCTTCCGCCTCTCTCCTCCTCTTTTGCTCCTCAACCAGCCTTCCGTTCTTCATTTCCTCTTCTCTTGCTTCACAACCAGCCTTCTTTTCTATCTTTTGTTCCTTTGCCAGCTTTGTTAGGCATCTGTCTTTGTAGTTAGTTTTAGAACAAGCCCCACGGGCATCACTTGTAAGAGATGTAACTTTTTCTTCATATATTAATAAAGAAGTAGACTTGTTTTGTCTCTTTTATTTTTTGCATATTCTTGTTTCTTGTGATTGTTGACTTCTGGATGAATGTTGTTGCTGTAAACTGTATTGTTTTGGTGTGTTTTTTTTTTTTTTTAAAGTGTTGCTCTTGAGTTTTTCACACCGACCGTCGTACTTGCTAGTGCACAAGTCCGCCCCACGGTGGGCGCCAATTGTAGGGACTCAATTTGTAATGGACCCATAACAATAAAATTTGTAGAGGGTGGGTAGAAGGGCTAGGCACCAACAAAGTAAGTAATGGGTGATATGAAATTCATAGGAATAATAGCAAAGGAATTTGACTAAGTGTTTTTGAGGATAATCACCATGACCTTGGTTAAATGTTTATGAGGATCTTTATAACGACTTTGGTTAAGTATTTGTGAAGATCTTTGTGATGATTTTGGTTAAGTATTTGTGAGGCATGCTCATCCTCGGCTCAGTCCGAGGACCTTTTTCCTTAGACCTGATAAACACAAGGGTTGTTCTTGAATCCCCCCCTTCCTTTTGGGGGTTCTATATGTTATATATTCTCATTTGGTTAATCCTCCGTCGTCCACTTGTCGGTTATCCAAACTCTGTGTCTATGGGTTTGTCCTATCATCTGTCTTTGCAGGCTTTCTGTTAGTTCCCAGCCACCTTTGCAGGCCTTCTATTAGTTGAAGTGACCAAGGCATCTGGGTTTGCTGGTCACTTCACCATTAAAGTGGCCAGAGTGTTAGTTATGTATATTTAATGGGTGAGCAATATTTTCCCTCTATCAACGTCAGTAGGCCGAGGAGGTGGGCATCCTCGGCCTCTAATCCTCCTCGGCGTGGGCCTTGGGCCGGATATAAAGTGGACCGGAATTGTTAAATATTTGGGGCCCCACATTATTTATTTATTTTTTTGATGTGAAAACCAACAACTTTATTAAGAACTAGCAAAAGAAAGTACATCATGTGAAAGAGCTTGTTCTAAGAAATAAGGATTCTCTTCCAACCAAGTAGAAAAATCCCTGGCATGTTTAGCTAAAAGATGAGTTGGTCTATTGCCTTGACGATGAACATGAGAAAACGAAACCTTACAAAACTCTCCAAGAAATTCCAATAACCCTTGCACCACCGAAGCCATTGAAGATGGAGGGGAAGACAGACCCATTAATGAGCGAATAAGCACCAAAGAATCACTTTCCAGAATGAACTCTTGAATCCCAATGTCCCTAGCAAACTGCATTCCAGCCTCTAATGCCTTTGCTTTTGTCTTAATTGCCCCCAAAGGAGCCATGAGTTTGCTGCTTAACGCTGCTACAACTTGCCTATACAAATCATGGACTATCACCCGAATGCCAACAGCTCCAAGTTCTGAAAATGTGGCGCCATCAACATTAACCTTATATGAAAGATCCAGCGGAGGAGACCATGTTTGTCCATGGACAACTGAACCTAGGGGCGTAGCCAGGAATAATTACTTGGGGGGGCCAGGTTGTAATAGAGTGTGAGAGACCGCGCCCCCGGCCCGTTTTTATAGGAATGTTGGGCCAAACCCACGTGAATGGGTGGAGTCGTGTTATTACCTCTCAAAATGGAGGTTCGACTAATTATATTTTCCCCTTTAGATTAAGGGTTTTACAATGGAGTCGCCACTTATTTAATTGTTGGAATAAATAAGAAAACCATAATTGAAAAATTCATCATTTTATTAATTTGAAATTGAATTTACATTGAACATAGGAAATTACATGGCTTTGGTCCTAGATACAATCTAAGATAAAGTACATGGCTTTGTTTCCTAGTTACAATCTAAAAATCGAAAATTACATGGATAAGCATTTGATCTACTAACCTTTGATCTAAGTTCAGAGGCTATGTTACAAGGTGGGAAGGTGTTAGGCACCCACCTTGCCCGGTGAAACCGGTCTTCTAGACTATGATGGCCAACAATCATATCATATCATCCAATATGTCAATCAATTTACATGTTGAATTTAATGTGTGTGCATGTGATAAACCCTAATTCAATTTATTAAACATTGCATTTGGATTGAAAAATAAAATTCTAGTGAATGTGTGTGGATGGTGATAACCTAAATTTAAGGATTTGAAAGAATTATGAAACAAACATGTTTTTCATATTTTTGATGTAAATTTAAGATTAAAACTAGTGATATGCATGAACATGTGATGAACAACCAAGAATATTTGAAGAACACATAAAAACATTCAAACATATTCAAGAGGATTCAAATAATTACTATCATACTTTAATCTTAAATTCTCATCATGGTAACACGAAAAAACAAGTTAGGGAAATGGATTATACCTTCATGCAAGATTCATACGGTGAAGGAGGAGACTCTTGGTAGAGGTCCTAAAGGAGGAGGAAAAAAAAAGAACTAGGAGAGGGAGAGTGAGTCTCACTTAATACCTTGAGTTTCAGGAAGACCAAGATATGATAAGACTACTCTACTTCACTAGAACTTAAGAGAGGAGAAGAGAGGGGGTTTTGGTGTCTTGGAATGAAGTAGAGAGGGGTTTATATAGTAGTGGTGGAGGAAATATGAATGGAAGGCCATTTAATGAGGGTTGACAAAGAATCATGAACCTAGACCTCATTTTAGCCTTGGGAAAAATTTGGTGCATTAAATGGAAAGATTGGTAGGAGTGAGGAACAAGCCAAAATTCGGTTTTCCCATAACTGTTGTAACAGCTTGTAGAGCCAACTTCAAAAAATCATATCTGACTTAATTCTGATCGGAATTGGCTCGTTCTTGTGCTCAAATTGAAGCCCCGGATGTCTAGTTTCTGGGAAAATTAATCTCATTCACAGATTCAAAATGTTATAAGAGATATTGATGAAATGGTGAGCAGAGGTCATTTGTTAGAAAATGGTTTCAGCACAATTAACATTAATAGGTCCCAAATTAGCTTCCAATTAACATTAAATGGCTCTAATCACTCCCATTTCAGACTTAATTGATTCCAAATTTACTCTAATTAAAAGATAATTGCACAAATTACTCATTGAATAATTAATGTTTAACTATCTAATTAATTAGGTGTATGCAATCTCACCATAAAATGTAGTCCCAACCAATCAAATTATGACACATCATTGATCTCAAATTGATTAGAATTATAACCAATTGGAATCAATTGTTCATAATCACATATAGTCAGACTCAATTTGTGATAGTGCACCTCGGCCATTAAAACTTGATTTGATGATAACTTTCAATCTGATGGTCTGATTAGGGCTTATGACCAGTCGATTTGATCGTTACAACATCAAGATCATTTTGATGAAATGAGATTAAGAATCTAATGACCAGAATCAAGATGCATATTTCCAAGTCAAAATTACCCTTTTACCCTCCCGGTGAGGTTAAATGCGGGTTGCAAAATGGGGTGTCAACATAGAGATATACCAAATATAATTCTTAAGTCTATTGGATACAAAATTATCAACTTTCATATATCATCATATACTTGAATATTAATAAACATGAAAAATTGTCTAGTTCAATGTAGACATACAAAAAAGAACATTCACATCAAATCATGCTTGATGACGATTTTTTATGGAATAAAATTCAAATATTATCATCTCTACAATGAAATTCCTTACAATTTCCTTCTCTATATAAACTATCATATTATCTGCCAAAAGCTCATCCTCCATTCTATTGCAAAGTCTTGTTTTTAACAACTTCATAGCTGAGAAAGCTCCTTCTGTAGTTGTTGTAGAAACTGGAAGGGTCAACACAAGACGAATAAGTCTATCAATCAAAAAATAGATTTTAGACTTTTCTGAAATTTTTAATCCCCTACATAGCTCGGAAATTGTACTCATATTCTGAAAATTTAGATGTTTTATCATATTAAGCTCATAATATTGCAATTGAGACTCCAAAAGTTCTTGTTCATGTTTAGTGAAATCTTCAGAATAATATTTCTTAACCAAATTGCATATATTAACAATTTTGAACAATCTAAAGCATCCTTGGGATTTAAAGCTGAACGAAGAATGACAAGTTCCGTTGTTAGCTCACAAAATCTACTTTTCAATTCTTGCAAGTGAAAGTCTATAGCAATTGTAAATAGGCCAATTCTAAAATGATGTTCTATTGTTAAATCTTCATCTTAACAACGATATCTATCTCGACCTTTAGTGTAACGAGCATTCATATCAGGAATATCAATTTCATGTTGCTCACAAAATGATATAACACTAGCAAGTAAAGGCTCCCATCCATTATCTCTCAACTTTTGAATAAGTGATTTTGTAGTTGAAACTAAATGCATGGCATTTAAAAGGTCTTGAGAATATTGTTGCAAAGCTTGACAAAGAACATTAGTAATTCCCATTATCTCTTTTATCAAATGCAAGATTAAAATAAATTCAAATGATGTTAATACCTGATAAGCTCCCTTGGCATCACCGCATTGTTTATAGTTAGCCCATTCCTCAGAGATAGTGTTGATAATTTTGCAAGTAGTATCAAACATTTTAATCAAACTACAAATAGATTGAAAATGAGATCCCCACCTAGTATCTTCAGCTCATTGCAAAGTACCAATCTGGTTTGCACCTCTTCCAGTCTCAATTTCATTAGAAGCAATCATATTCTCACCTTGTTCTGCTTGAGCATGTTGCAATTCATCATTACACTTACTAGAACCAACAACAATATTGATAATATTAACCAAATGATCAAAGAACTGATGAACATCTTTTACTTCTCTAGATGCTGTAATTAGAGCTAATTGCAACCTATAAGCCATACAATGTACATAATAAGCATATGGGCAATCTTTAAGAAAAAGAGCTTGTAATCCATTTCATTCACCACGCATGTTACTAGCTCCATCATATCCTTGACCTCAAATATTTTCAATGTAGAGGTTGTAATGAGAAAGGACAGCACATATCTCATTCTTTAAAGTCAATGCAGTAGTGTCTCTAACATACACAACATGAAAGAAACGCTCTTTAATGAAACCTTCTTTATCAATAAACCTCAAAATGATGGCCATTTGCTCTCTCTTCAACTCATCTCGAGCTTCATCAACTAGAATGCAAAATTTTGCATTCTCAATTTCTTCACGAATAGCATTTCGCACTTTACTAGCTAGAATATGCAAAATCTCTTTTTGAATTGTGGGTGACATATATTTGGCATTCCGTGGAGCATTTTCCAAGACAACTCTAGCTACATTTTCATTGAAAGTTGATGTGTGTTTTATCAATTCAATAAAGTTACCTCGATTTTTTGAATCAAGGCTTTCATCATGACCTCTACAAGCACAAGCTCGGAATGTTAGCCATCGAGCACACTCTATTGAGGTCTTGAGCCGCAATCGATTATTCTCCATTTCTTTTGATGTTTGTTTCTCAACTAGTTTGTCAATATGTCCTGAATAATTCAATAGATCCTCATAACATTTCTCAGCAATTTTATGTGGTGTATTAGGTTCTTTCCCCTCATGACCAATTAAAGAACAATTCATTCCATCCTTCACATTTTTCCAATTATTAAAACCTTTTTCAGTGAATGCATCTGATCCAGGACGACCTATTGGTTTCTTACGAAAAAGGTAGCAAGGTAGACAATAGATTGAATCTGTTAAAGGTGAGTATTCTAACCACTTTGAATGTGATTCAAACCATGAAGATTGAAAACTATGGCGATGATTTTTCAGTCCTTTGTATGGATACTTTATGTCTCTGGGTTGATATGGACTGGCTATGAGATAAGCACATCAAATTTCATCTTGTTTGTTGATAGGGAATTCATATATTTGTTTACATGATCTTGGATCACAGTCTATCCCTTTAGATTCAATTCTTGAACATTTGGAGGGATGCTCATTAGGCATTGAAGTATCAACATTTGTTTTTACAGAAGTCCTAAGTTCTGAATGACTAAAATCTTTTTTTCTTAAAGAATGCATCAATTGTTTGTCGTTTGCTCATTATTTGACACCTAATTTCAATCCCAAAAAAAAAAAAAAAAAAAAAACAATTCAACTAAATAAACAAATACACTTGTAGTTAAGTAATGACTAATGACCTTTTAGGATATAAAAAAAAGGCGAAAATGCACTTTTCGTCCTTACATTTTGGGTCAATTCTCATTTTGGTCCCAAAATTGATTTCTTTGCAAATTTTATGCTTAAAATTTGAAAATCGTTTTTAAAATGGTCCCTGCCATGATCCAACAGACGGAACCCTCTTACGTGGTAGACGGAGTGCCCTTGTTGCTGATGTGGCGCTAATGTGGTCACTAAAATATTGTTAAAAATAATTATTTGGCATTTTTAAATACACATCAGCATTTTAATTTTTTTTACTCAATGCCACGTCAGAAAATTTATATAAAAAAGAAATTAAATTTTTTTTAAAAACCTTAAATCTTATTTAATTAAAAAAAAAATTACTTATCATTTCATAAGAACATTACACCTTGTTCTTCGTGTTCTTCCCAATCAAACCCAGCAATGAAGAACTCAACCCAGATTACAAGAACACAAACTCAAAAACCAATAACTCAAACCCAGATCACAACAACACAAACGAAAAAAAGAAGAAGAAAGAAACAGAGATCAAACACAAACACAAACACAAACACACTCAGATCACAACACAAATGGAAAAAAGAAGAAGAAAGAAACAGAGATCAAACACAAACACACCCAGATCACAACAACACAAACGAAAAAAAAAAAAAAAAATAGAGATCAAACACAAACACAGACCCAGATCCAAATTTTTCCCATATTGTTTTCACGGCATTAAGACCCCATGGCCTCCATGATCAAAACCTCGAAGATTAGCCTCTTGATATGCTCGCCGTTGGCCAATATTGGGTGTAAGGTTTTGAGCGAAGATAAGATTTTGAGATTAGAAAGTTTGGGTTCAAATCGGCGCGTGGGGCATGGTGGAGAAGAATCCGTTTCCAAATTGTTCATAAACCCAAACCATCGAAGCGGCGGCGCTCTTCTTCACCAGAAAAGGCAACAACCTTAATGCTCGAGCTAGATTGGCATGGTCATGAATCGACTTGATTCGTCTTCGGTTGCTGGGGTTTGATCGTGGGATGGGTTTTGTGGGTCTTCAATTTAAAGGGTTAGGGTCTATCAAAAAAAAAAAAAAATTTTTTTAAGGGTTAGGGTTTGTTGGATTAGGGATCATGAGATTGTGGGTTCTCTTGATCTTGATTTTGATTTTTGAGTGGTCATGTTGTTTGGCTGTTGAGACTGAGAGAGGTGTTCATGTGTGTGAGAGATGAGAACAGAGCTTGAGCTTCAATCTTTACAGCTTAAAAAAAAGTAAATTTTTTTTGTTTGTTTTTCATTTTTTTAATTAAAATTAAAATTGAGAAATCTAGCTTTTTATTTTTAATAATATTTTAAATAAAATTAAAATAAAAATTGAGAAAACTGACGTGGCGTTGACGTGTATTTAAAAATGCCAAATAATTATTTTTAACAATATTTTAATGACCACATTAGCGCCACGTCAGCAAGAAGGGCACTTCGTCTGCCACGTAGGAGGGTTCCGTCTGTTGGATCACGGCAGGGACCATTTTAAAAACGATTTTCAAAATTTAGGGATGAAATTTGCAAAGAAATCAATTTTGGGACCAAAATGAGAATTGACCCAAAATATAGGGATGAAAAGTGCATTTTTGCCTAAAAAAAACTAAAAAAACAAATCAATCAAAAGTATAAACAAATAACATAAACCAAATACCTAGACACTGTGACAAACTCATGGCCCACTACCCCAATTTCCTTCCATAGATTATTATTATTATTTTTTTAATTTACTTACACAATGCAAGCCGGCAAGCCCTACCCGGCCCCCACTCAAGGGACAAGACAAACAACGCAAAAGTCAAAAGGGAAAAGGCTGGTCTGAGTCTCAGAGTCAATGGATCAACTAATAAAAGAATACAATAACAACAAACACAAAAAGACAAAAGACAAAGTAATAAGTATAAATTGCTTTGCTGTTGGCAAAGGGAAATCACCTACACATATTTAATATTTGATATTTCTATTCAAGTATCAGTATTTAGTTTAGTACTTCAGTTGTAGAGAAAAAGAGAGAGAACTCAGAAAAGTCAAGTAAAGAATGAATGAGATACCTTGAGGAGGTAGGCAGGCAGTGGCGTCACGGTGAGCTGGTGGAGGCAGCGGCAGTGGCATCACGATGAGCTGATGGGGTTTCTAAGGCTGTCAGGCAGAGGCATGAGCGGTGAGTTGGTGAGCGTTACACACTTACACTATTGGAGTTGGAGGCGTGAACTAAGAAGGTAAAAAATAGGGTAAGGGTGTAAGGTAGAGCAGGGACGGACGCAGGATTTCAAGCTAGGGGGGGCCGGAGATAAGCGAAAAAAAAAAAAAAAAATTCAAACGCACATCCATATAGTCACTGGCGGAGCCAGGAAATTTTCTTAGGAGGAGCAAGTTAGTTATGCCTACATTGTGTTAATAGGTTAAGCCTACATTGACTCAAAATGCAAAAAACTCAAGTTAATTTGGCCCAAATTATGGCCAAAATTAAATTACTTTATTTCACAAACTAACTTTAAGTAAATTTGTGCCTGCATTTTTTTCACTGTACTAAATTATTTGTGCTTAGGTTAATAGGTTTGAACTTACCTTTTTACATTTTAGAGCTTTTCTAAGAAGTTACATCTAATGTTTCAGCATTTAGGATAAAAAAATTGATTAATAGGTATGAAATTTTGAAGATTTATACAATAATTTTTGTTAAAACAAAGTGTGAACAATGAAGTGCAAATTACCATTTAAGTGCAATTAGATCAAATCAAACAATTAAAAAATTATTTGTCCTCCTACTATTATCAGATATAAATAGATAATCTAATATTCTAATATAAACCACATTATTATATATTATATTATTATTATTATAAATAGATTTATACAATTTTTTTTTTTAAGGTTTTCATGGGCTTTTGAAAACTCTTGGGCTGGCTGGCTGGGGGGGCCTGAGCTAAAAACCAAGGGGGACCCAAGCTAACAACCAAGGGGCCAAACCTGTTTTTTTTTTAAATTTTACATACTAAATTTTTTTTTTTTTTGGACCCAGGGGGGGCCCGGGCCCCCTTTGCCCTGCACCTGGGTCTGTCCCTGAGGTAGAGGCGTGAGGTGAGGCGTGAATGAAGATGGTTCAATTGTTCTCTTTTAGATTGTTCAGACCTCAGACGATGAGGATTTTTGTTTTTAGACGGTGAGGATTGAATGCCTTTTGCTTGTGTTTAATTAGGTATTTTAGATTTTGGTTCGGGTTGGGCTGGAAGTGTTATGGTTTAGAAAAGAATAATTTGTTTGCTTAGGGAATTAAGGTTGGCTGGTGGGCCTGGATGTGGGCCAAGTTTTTTGATAGGGCTTGAAATTGTATTGGACTAAAAGTCTAAAACTGTAGAAAAATGTTTGAGAAAAAATTGGGGGGGGGGGGGGGGGGGGGGGGCTGGATCTTAACTTTTGGGCTGGATCTTAGTGGATATTTGAAAAATTTTGGGGGGGCCAAGGAGCCAAGTGGCCCCTGGCTGAACCCGAGGATGTGGGAGAGAGCTCTGAAGCTGCCGAATATTCTTCCAAATATTGCAAGGCCCACTGCAACAGTACGGTACCAGATTTCCTTACACCCCCTAGACGAACTTCATTCCTATTGTGCCACAGCGCCCACGCGCAAGTCCCCACCTTAGCAGCAAGCTCAAACCTGGGTTGATCATCCATTAGCAAGCTCCACAAAAGCTCTTTAAATGAACTACAATGCTCAGTCTCCACCGGGAAAACCCATTTAGAATTCTGCCACAGTTCACGAGCTCTCGGGCACGTCCAAAACAAATGGCTTGCAGTCTCGTCCTCCTGATTACAGCCCTCACACAGACTATCCTGCAATATGTTCCTCCGCATCAGGTTCCTTTTTGCAGGCAAAATGTCGCGGCAAGCCCTCCATGCAAAATGTCTAACTTTAGTGGAACAGATAGCTGATAAATAAGCTTCCAAAATCTCCGATTAAGGCTGTCATCTGAACATGTACCATCAGTCTCGGCCTTGTATAGCTGGAGAGCACCATAATAGGCGCTGCAGACACTGATCAAACCGTTGGGTGTAAGGGCCCAAATCTGCCTATCAGCTGGCATCCGAGAGCTAAGATATATTATTATTATTGAAAAAAGAGCTTTAAAAGCTCTAATTTACTAACATACCCTTAAAATGGAAACAAAATGAACACATTACCTGTGTATTTTGTTGTAATATTTATCAGCATTTTTCGAAAAAAATTAAGGCAGGATATGATCAACTAGTTGGAAATAACACATGCAAGACGTTCTTGCTTGCATTCCATAACTTCATATCATAACCAAAACCAAGTGCTTCTTTCTCTTGCAGCAAATCATGGCTACCAGCAAATCAGTTTTCTCTTTGCTTCTCACTCTCAATGCTTTCTCTCTTCTTTTTGTTCCACATGATTGCATTGATGCTAACTCCCTTAAGGTTTGCAAGTTTGATGGAATATATAACCTTGGAGACTCTTTCTCTGACACAGGCAACTTTATTATTGAGAACCCAGCTGTGCCTTATGCTCATTTTCCCTATGGCAAAACCTTCAAGAAAGCAACTGGAAGGAGCTCCAATGGGTTGCTAATGATTGATTATATTGGTAAGAATCATATAAAACTTGTTGATGTTTATGTTTTTTATTTTTTAGTTGATGTTGGTTAGCTTTTATAAAAAAGTTACAAAGAAACTGCTTTGTTGCTTGAGATTTTTATAGTGCTTTTCTTTTTGAAGGAATAAAGAAGCAACAATGTGACCAACTGGCAACTGACAACACTGTTTGCAAACATTTTCAGGCTTTATTGATTTTAGATAGCTTTAAAAAAAAAAAATAAATAAATAAATAAAACTTTTCAGTGTCAGTTTTGCGTGGGTCAGGGGGGAATTGGATGCTCTTTTACTTTTATAATTGTGTTGTGCACTCAGCACTGCTTGCTAGTAATAACAATAATGATAATGATGGTGTCGGTGGTAATCAATGGTTATGGTTGTAGATAATTTCAAGACGATATTTCTTCATACTTCCTTGTTTTTTTGGATTTTTTTTTTTTAATATCTAATTCAATAGTTGGGTTTGAGGTCGAAAACTAAATGTCTCCGTTAGAAATATCAGGAGGTGCTAACTAATTAAGTTACAAGCCTCTTGACTTTTTGGTTCTTTCGTCTTAATTAAGTTCTCTAGGTTTTGATTTCTCCCCTTTCAATTATTTATGTATCTTTCCTGCAGCAACGCTACATCAAGAAACCAAAGTTGATTTACTATAAAGCTCATGTTACAAAAAAGTTACTTAGTCTGGAAAAGTCACTTGGTTCTGTTTTTAGGCTAAACATGATTTGATTTGTTTTGTTTGAATTTTACTTAGCCGAACTATACAAAATTTAGTCCTTTGTTTTTTTTATGATTTTTTGTAGAATGTGACTTTGTGTTATACTAAATTTTTTTTTTTTTTGGGTTCTATAATTTCACAGCTGAATCAGCCGGAATTCCATTTCTTTCTCCCTACTTAAATAAGGATGCATTATTTGTTCGTGGTCATGGGGTGAATTTTGCAGTGGCTGGTGCCACTGCCTTGTCTTTAAATGTCCCTGGAGAAAAGAATAATTCATCACCATTTGCTGACAGTTCTCTCAGTGTGCAATTGGATTGGATGTCCACCTTTTTCAGTAATATCTGTTTCGATCATGATGGTTAGCCTCTCATTTGAATTAAGTATGTAATACTAAGTTAAATGTAGGATATGATATTAGATTGGCCCCTAAAATTTGTCTTAAATGTAGGATATGATATTAGATTGGCCCCTAAAATTTGTCAGGTTCAAGATTTTGAAATTTGAAAAATTCTTTTTTTTTTTAGTCTTCCAAGTTTCAACCTGACTCAAATTTGCCATGGAAGGCTATTTATGGATCGCATCCTGAATCAAATTTAAGGACTAAACCTATATTTTTGCGTATATAATTGTTTTTTTTTGTTCTTTTTTGATAGATTGTGTTGAGAAGCTTAAAACAGGCCTATTCATGGTGGGAGAAATCGGAGGGAATGATTATAACTATTCATTGATTCAAGGCAAAACCTTTGAGGAGGTCAGAAGTTTGGTCCCAAAAGTTGTCAAAGCAATTAAGGATGCTGTCACAGTATGTTTTCTTAGTAAACAAAAAAAATTTTTCTAAATTTTCCTTCACATGATTATTGAGTCCTTATTCTATGACATTGTTTGTAGAGGGTCATTGGTTATGGTGCTGTAAGAGTGGTTGTCCCTGGAAACTTCCCAATTGGCTGTTTACCAATTTATCTTACAATATTGCACACCAACAATTCAGCTCATTATGATGAATTTCACTGCCTAAAGGGATTGAATACTTTGTCAACATATCACAATGATCAACTCAAACAAGCCATTGGAGATTTGATAAAAGAAAATCCTAATGCTGTTATAGTATATGGAGATTATTACAATGCTTTCCAATCGGTTTACCATAATGCTGCACATTTTGGTGAGTCTTTGTCTAATACTAAAAAATTGCTAGAACAATATATAACTGTATATGACAGAGATTCAGTAATGTAATTTTGATTGTTTCACAATGGACAGGATTTGATGCTGCTTCTGTTCAAAAATCTTGCTGTGGTGTTGGAGGTGCTTATGACTTTACCTTGGAAAATATGTGTGGAGGTCCTGATGTACCAGTTTGTCCCAATCCAGATGAACGTATCAGTTGGGATGGAATTCATATGACACAAAAGGCATACCAGAATATGGCAAACTGGATCATCAATGACATCTTATCTAAGCTCAATTGTAAAGATTAAGTTGTTTCAGTGTATCTGTTTGGCATTTGATTATAAACTAATTTTTTGCTTATTTTATGTATTATTTGGGGGTCATACACAACTTTTTGTCTCAGCTTTATTTCAAATAATTTAAGTTTTAATTTTTTGGAAATAAACTAGCTTTTAACTTTTTATTTCACGTATGCATATAAGCTACCAAAACCAAAGCGATTTTATGAGGTGAAGTTCAAATATTTATTAACAAAATAAATTAATATTTAATTACTTTAAGAATTGGCCATCCTTGTTGTATTTACAATTGATATATTTGTGCTCTTAAGTTCACTGGAGAGCTTCAGTAGCATTTACAAATTAAAGTAATGTTATACAACTGGTTCTTTGGGTCAGTCATGACTTACTAAATAAATTGAAATGAAATTGACAGTGGTGTTGATATAAAGTTTCACTCTTTAACTCCTTAAATTTCGGTGACAGTCAAGGCCTCAGAGCAGAATTCTACTGCTGAACATCTGTTCTTTTTGCCTGTCTGGTTCAGGTATCTGAAGTACTCGACAAAAAAGTATCAGAAAAGAAACACAATGTGTGTGATTGGCTTCATGTAATTGCACTTCTTGTATATATATATACATCTAGGTTGTAATATGAGTAATCCAACTTTAATGGCTGTATAATGAAAAATGATTAAAACATTAAAAACTAAGTTTTAGTGGCTTGTTCGAGTGATCTTAAGGTGTGCTCGAATAAAGTCACTATGCAATCACAGATTCACAATGTCAATTGAGAAACAAAATTCCTAGAACGACAAACAAATGGCCTAAAACGGTACTTCATGTGAGCCCACTTGAAAGATGCCCAAGTGGAGTACGTGTGGATACATAGACGTCTATATGTGAGCTTGAGTGAGGGTTTATTCAATGTTCGCTTGAGTGAGTCAGTTACTTAATATGCAAATTCTGGAAAAAAAAAAAAAAAAAAAACAAATAAAATGAGACATTTTTTAGTCTTGCTAACGGCTAGGGCTTTAAACGAGTTGAGATTTTTCGAATATTGAATGTTCAAGTCCAAACAAAGACTAACAATAGTCAAACTCGAGCTCATCTAATAATCCTAAGGCTTGAGCTCAGCTTGACTCAACTCGATTCGTTAATCAAGCTTGTGAACTCGAGATCCAATACAAATGTATCATCAAACTCATATTAAGCCCATTTTGGTTGTATGAGTGGTTTCAACTCTCAATTAATTAAAGGTTTATATGAGTTTATTTTCTAAACCCATATCAAGCTTATTACTAAGCCTATAAAAGAGCTAAGGTTTGGAAATTTTTTTTTTTTTCTAATTGAGCCCATTGTCATGAGCCTATTCATGGACAAATTTTTCCCATTTTTGCTTGGGCTTGACTCATTGACTAATCAAGCTTAAACTAATTAAGGCTCAAACATAGTTTGTTTATCAATAAACTAATATGAACAAGTTTTATATCAAGCCAAAACCAAGTTGTTTATAAATTATTTGGTTCATTTATAACCCTATTAACGACTAGTAACAACTAAGACATATTTTAGAAGGATTGTATCAATTGAAGTAACATTCAAAGACAACTCTACATTATGTATAATTAGTCATCCATATTCCTTTTTAAATTGTTTTTTTTTTTTAAATGGTTTTGGAAAGCTTTTATAGATTTTACACACCATTAGAGAGAAATTTATAGGATTTTCCAAGATTGCTAGCTGTAGAATTCAAGTTTGGTTGTATCCTAGATGTGATTTGTCTTATAACTCATTAGCAAATTCAATTGAATGAGAAAAATATCATCTTAACTCTTAGGGTATGTTTGGTTGGGTGGATAATTAGGGAGGATGGAAAAAAAGAGGAGAAAATAGAAGAGAAAATGGGTGGGAAGGGTGTTTGGTTGAGATGGGAAGTGGGAGAGAAAAGCGGTGGGCCTAGCTATTTTCTCTTTGGACCCGCCAAAATTTAATTTCTCCAAAATGGGGAGAAAATGGGAGAGAAAAAGAGGAAGATGTGTGTTGGACATTATTTTTTTTGCCTGGATAAAATTTCTTCTTGTTTGCACAGTACGTTCACATTGGGTTGGTTTTTTAATTTTTTTTTTTTTTATGTGGACAAAATTTTGCACAATACACGTAGGTTTTTTTTTTGTTTGTTTTTATCTATTTTTTATTTTTTTATTTTATTTTATTTTATCCTTTTAGCATTTGCTTATTTTATATAAAAAAAAGTGTCCATACAATTTTTTTTAATAATAAATATGTTACTTTTTGTTTATATATTTAGTAAGGATATAATGGTAAATTTATGTCAACTTTATTTCATCATCTTATTTTTTTATCTCAATCAAACAAAAAAGTTTTTCATCCTTACACTTTTCCACATCTTCAACCAAACACAAATGAGGGAAAACTAAATCTTTTCTATCTTCCTATATTTCCATTCTCCCACAATTTTCTATCCTTCTATTTTTCCATTTTCCCAACCAAACAGACCCTTAGAAAAATTAGAGCTATTAAAGCTCTTATTATTATTAAGAACTTTAAAAGCTCTAATCTACAATAAAATGGAATGAGAAAATAAATTCTAGCCAGATATCTCAAGGAAACGTGTTGCTATAATATTTTACATTTTACAACGGCATGAGTTTTGGTCATAATTATGACTATTGAATAGAGTAATTTTAGGTACATAACAAAATGTTACAACAATTTCACAATAAATTAGCTGGTTAACCATCAAAACCCATGAAGGATGCAGAATTTTGTATCAATTTGAAAGAATTTTATTTTGTTCCTATCTTTGTCAATATATACGGTTGCTCAACAAATTGACAGAGTAACCCAATACTAAGCAAATAAACTCCTAAAGTTTTCCTCCAAAAAAAAAAAAAAAACTCCGACTAGACGTTCTGACCAAACTAACAGAAAAGGAAAAAAAAAAAAAAAAAATCCAAATTGAAATGGTAATAGTAAGTTAGTAACAAATGCGTAGTTTATTATCAACAGAAAGAAAAAAAGTGAAAAGCATTAGCTTTTGCCTTTTGATTGTTAGGAGTTTAGGATGGTACGTAGTTTGTGCTCCAAGAAAATCGAGTTTAACTTCTGGAACTAGTAACTACTATTCAAAGAAACCAAAATCCAACATATAGTAGAAAAACAAACTTAAAACAGACTGAAAATTTTCCTTATTAGGTAACTCCTGGTTTATATATATATATAACACATGCACGATGTGCTTACTTGCATTAATTCCATAGTTTCATATCATAATTCATAGATAACCAAGTGCTTCTTTCTTCAGCAAATTATGGCTACCATCAAATCAGTTTTCTCTTTGCTTCTCATCACTCTCATTGCTTTCTCTCTTCATTTTGTTCCACTTGATTGCACTGGTCCAGACATCCTTAAGGTTTGCGAGTTTGATGCAATATATCAACTAGGGGACTCTATCTCTGACACAGGCAACTTGATTCTTCAGAACCCATCTCTGCCATTTTTCCAGTTTCCCTATGGCAAAACCTACTTCAAAAATGCAACTGGAAGGTGCTCCAATGGGTTGCTGATGATTGATTTTATTGGTAAGAATCATATCAAACTTAATATCTTGATGTTTATTTATCTATTTATTATTAAGTTGACGCTGGTTTGTCAATAAGTAGCAAAGAAAATACTTAATTTGTTGCTAGAAATTTTTATAAGGCTGTTCTTTTAGAAGGATTAAAGAAGTAACAACGTGACCAACTGGCAACTGACAACACTGGTTTGTCAAAATCTGACTCCCTATATCACACTTTCTCAAACTCATGAATACTAGTACTGCATGATAAGAATGTTTGGAAAAGTGACTGGGTTCTGTTTTTAGGCTAAGCATAATATGTTATGTTTGAATTTTACTTACCAAGGGAACTACGCAAATTTTATTATTTAACTGTGTTATATGACTCCACGTGTTAAGAACTACCTTATGATCCAATATGATAATCAAAATTAAATTATATTAAAATTTTTTTTTTTGTTTTGGTTCTATAATTGCACAGCTCAATCAGCCGGAATTCCACGTCTTTCTCCCTATTTGAATAAGGACGCATTATTTGCTGGTGGTCATCTTGGGGCGAACGTTGCAGTGGCCGTAGGTGGTGGGGTGAATTTTGCAGTGGCTGATGCTACTGCCTTGCCTATTAATTTTTTTGCAGCTAATTTTCCATCATTAGTTACTTCAAGTTCTCTCAGTGTGCAACTGGATTGGATGTCCACCTATTTCCATCATACCTATCACAATCATCACGGTTAGCCTCTCATTTGAATTAAGCATGTAATACTAAGTTAAAATGTAGGAGATAAAATTTGGGTCAGCTTTAATTTCTGAAATTTGAAAATTTCATTTTTATTCTTTCAAACAATTGTAAACACACCAAGTTTGGCAATTTTGCCAGTGAAGGCTATGGATCACAACCTAACTCAATTTAAAAAAAAAAATTTTCTTTTTGTTTATGTTTGATAGATTGTGCTGAAAAGCTTAAATCAGCCCTATTCATTGTGGGTGGAATTGGAGAGAATGATTATAACCTTGCATTGCTGCACAAAACTGTTGAAGAGGCCAGATACTTAGTTCCACAAGTTGTCAAAGCAATTAAGGACGCTGTCACAGTATGTTTTCTTTGTAAACAAAACAAATTCGATTCTAATTTTTGCCGGCAAAATTGCCTAACATGATTATTGAGTCCTTACTCTATTTCATTGTTTGTAGAGGGTAATCGGTTATGGTGCTGTAAGAGTGGTTGTCCCTGGACACTTCCCAATCGGCTGTTCACCAATTTATCTTACAAAATTCCACTCCGAAAATTCAGCTCATTATGATGAATTTCACTGCCTAAAGGGGTTGAATAATTTGTCAATATATCACAATGATCAACTCAAACTAGCCATTGAAGATTTGAGAATAGAAAATCCTAATGTTGTCATAGTATATGGTGATTATTACAATGCTTTCCAATGGGTTTACCGTAATGCTCAACATCTTGGTGAGTCTCTTTCTAATTCTAATAAATTGCTAGAACAATATATAGCTCGATATGACAGAGGTTCAGTAATGCAATTTTGATTGTTTCACAATGGACAGGATTTGATGTTGCTTCTGTGCTAAAATCTTGCTGTGGGGCTGGAGGTGCTTATGACTTTTTCTTGGGAAAAACGTGTGGAACTCCTGGTGTACCAGTTTGTGCCAATCCAGATGAACGTATCAGTTGGGATGGAATTCATTTGACACATAAGGCAAACCAGTATCTGGCAAACTGGATCATCAATGACATCTTCCCTAAGCTTCATTGTAAAGTTTAATCTGTCTTAGCGATTTAGTTTTCTTATGCTGGAATGTAGTAGATTATTAGTTAAACGTGAAAGGGAGTTTATGAGGTGAAGTTTATATATTTGTTAACAAAATAAATTAATATTTAATTACTTTAAGATTAGGCTATCCTTTGTTGTATTTACAATTGATATAATTGTGCTCTTAAGTTCAATGGAAAGCTTCAATCGTATTTACAAATTAAAGTACTGCTATAAAACTGGTTCTTTGGATCATAGTCATATGATTTACTAAATAAATTGGAATGTAACTCTTAACCCCTTAAATATTGGTTACAGTCAAGGGCTCAGAACAGGGTTCTGCACTGGCAGATAGGCATGGCAAATTTCGACTTACAACCCCAGGATTTAGTATGCTTTTGATGTGTCATTCCCATTGCCATTTATAGATTACATCTGTGGCAGTGTGACTGTGCAGATGCGATTATGAACATTGATGGACAACCTATAATTTGCTAGGATCCATATTAAAAGTATTAACATAATCTTTCACAATTATTAACAAAAATTGTGTTAACTAGTTGCAGACCCACAGATTTGTGGGAATAAATAATTATTTTTTAGGCAAAAATGCAAAACTGACTCTCTAACTTCCACCTATTTTTATTTCAGTCCTCTAACTTTTAATTTTGTCAATTCAGTGCTCTAACTTTCAAATTTTGTCAATATAGGGCTCCGTTTCATTTCTGTTAGCGGCTGCCGTTAGACCCACTCTAAAAAAAAAAAAAAAAAAGGCGAGCAAAACTTGACTGAAATCCATCACCGATTCAGTCAAGGCAGAGCAAAACTTGACTGAATCAAAAACAAAAACAGAAAAATGCCGTGTTTCTGCACATGGTATACGGTGGAGGAACATTCCCAGACGGTAGCAAAAAGTAAATGCACGAACTCACTGTGCATTCCAGCTTGTCTGAAATCATTATAAGAACACAAAATTTATATAGAAAACAACAGGATTCATCATCATCATCATCACATATAAATATAGGTTCTTCTATCGTAACTTGCACTGAGGGGGAAGCTGAGACTTGGAGAGAACGATAGAGTTATCTCTGAAAGTTTCAGAGTAAACCCCACCTTCAGGGTGGGCAGCCAGATTCAACTTGGCTACAATCTCTGATGCTGAACCCATGTTTGCTTTCCTTTGTTTTGCCTTAATCGCACTCTTTGATCAGATTAGATCACAATTCAGATCAACCTAACCTTATATAATATAAACTTTAATGGCTCTTGGTCTCAATTCTATCAAATTTCAAGTGCTTCAGATTCGCCGTTGGCCTCAAGTTCTTCAGATTAGGCTGCCAGCATAAACTTCAAGTTCTTCAGATTCGTTGTTCCCTTTAATGTGGTTTTTTTTTCTTTCTTTTTTTCTTTTTCTTCTAATTCCGAATTTAAAAAAAAAAATTGCAAAACGGCGTCGTTTCAGTGGGTCTAACGGCAGTCACTAACAGAAATGTAACGGAGCCTTACATTGACAAAAATTGAAAGTTAAAGGACTGAATTGACAAAACTGAAAGTTAGAGGACTAAAATGAAAAAATGTGAAAGTTAGAGGATCAGTTTTGCATTTTTGCCTATTTTTTATTATAATATAATGTACAATTTTTTCCCTAAATTTTTTTTAAAGGTAATTTGTTCTCCCTAAAAGTTAAAAAATTTCTTTTCGGTCCAATTAGGTCCAATTGGGTTCACTCAGTCAATTTCGGCCCCCCATTCAGTCTATTTTACACTAATTGAGTCTTAAATTCTTTTTGTAGGTTTTATTTTCAATTTTATCTCAAATTTTTTTATTTTTTTTATTTTGGGTAGAAAAGTATGAAATTTTATTATATTTGGGCTAAACTCTTTAGTTTTGAGTTTAAAAATACAAAAAAAAAAAAAAAATACTAAAATAGAAATTAGAAATTAGAAATATGAGCCCTAAATATGATAATTATTCAAAAGTCACATTGGTTCTATTTAGTCCATCATGTCCTCTTCGGATCAATTTGGTCCCATTTGGTCCTATTTAGTCCATTTTGTCAACTAAAGTTCTATTTTGTCCAACTCAGTCTATTCAGTCTTATTCAGACTAACTCAGTCCATTCAGTCCACATTGGCTATATTCGGTCCACATTGGTTCTATTCAGTCCACTTCAGTCCTACAATTTGTCAAATTTGGTCCAATTCGGTCCATTCTTTCGACTTTGGTTCTATTTGGTCAACATTGATCCTATATGGTCCATTCCATCTACTTTGATCCACTTTAGTCCTCATTTGTTCCACCTTAGTCCTGTTCGGTCCATTTTGTCCACTTTAGTTTTATTCAGTTCATTTTGTACATTCGATTCTATTTAGTCTACATTGCTCCTATTATATCTCTTCGATCCGCCTCGGTCCAGTCTATCCACTTCGGCCCTAATCGGTCTAATTTGGTCTAGTTCAGTCCTTTTAGTCTACTTCAGTCCTATTCAGTCCATTCGTTCTTTTTCAATCCTATTTGGTCGACCTTGTTCCTATTTGGTCTATTCGTTCCTATTTTGTCCATTTGGTCCACTTTGTTTCATTTGGTCCTATTCGGTCCATTCAAATAACTTTGGTTCATTTTGGTCCACTTCGATATATTTTTGTGCACTTACGTAATGGGAAAAGACATGTTTGGGTTGAATTCACCTAATTTAAATCCAAATTTATTAAAAAATATATGAATCTCAAACTTATAATATCTAAAATTTTAAGCATAACATTTATTGTTGCTACATTTTTATTGAGCCAAATTTATGTAGCATTTTAGTTAATTTCAATACGGCTAAATTAAAGTAAAAGTATTTTTAAACATAAAGGCTATGAATATAAAAATGTAATCTTTAAGGTAGTTATTCATTTGTTTTAACTCGTTACTTTTAAATGAATTACATGAGGTTGATTATACATTTAAGCAAAATATATAAATAAATACATATATGTATGCATTTATAATTTTTATTTAAATAAATTATTCAAATTATTCATTCTCTTAAAAGAGATTATATCAAACTTATATTGAATATGTATAATTTATTCTCTAAATTTTATCGTAGAGAGAGAGAGAGAGAGAGAGAGAGAGAGAGAGAGAGAACTTGTGATGGGGAACTAAAAAATATAACATCAAAATGTATAAACCCAAAATAGAGTGTTAAAAATCACAATGATTCATCAATATTAAGTAGAGTTGCAAGAAAGAATAAAAAATCAAGAGAAAGAGAATAACCACTTTTTCAAGAGAGAATGTGAGAGAGAATAATAAGAAATTTATAGAAAATAATATGAGAAGAAAAAAATAAAAAATATATTAATAAACACCAATTATCAAAGTCATATTATGTAATAAAATAACATTATATTCTTATATACTATCTTAATAATGCAATATGATAACATTTGTGAAATCAAAGAGAATAAAAAAAATAACAACATAAAAACACAAAACTTAATCATATCAACCCAAAGTAGAGTTCCAAATAATACAAAAATTCATCAAAACTTAATCATATCAACCCAAAGTAGAGTACCAAATAATACAAAAATTCATCAACCTAAAGTAGAGATGCAAGAAGAAAAAAATCCACAAAAACTGGAAAATAAAAATGAGAGAGAAATAACCTTTTGTGTGTAGAAAATGAGAGAGAGAGAGAGAAAGAGAGAGAAATAACATTTTGTGTGAGAAAAAACTATAAGTAGAATGGAAAAGAAAATTGTAAATTTATAGTAAGAGGAGGGGAATAAAAAAAGTAAAAAATAAAGAAAGATAAATGGATAGAGAAAAAGTGATATTTAAGTAAATTGTGATAGGGAGATGAAAATGTAAAAGAGAGGGAAACGTTAGAAAAAGTATAACATTTCGTTGAAGTGTACCCTACTTGAGTCAAACGGAATTCTAGAGATTGTCCGTATATCTTGAGTTTTCCCACGTTGCTAGAATAGGTGCCCATTGTTCTCTACTTCCATTCCACAAGCCTCACACGTTGGATTGTCTAAGACTTTCCGGTGACAAAGGTTGGCTTTGGTTGGAAGTATATTGCGGCTTGCACGGCCTACAAATTTTTTAATCTTGTTTGGAACATTAAGGTCCCACAAATATTTCTAGAACGCTCCACTGTTCTGCCCATTTGAAGGTCCAAATTTGAAATGGTAATAGTAATTTTGTTGTTCTATACCATGAACAAGGGTGTGTCATCAAAAAAGGTTAATTTCACTGGTTCATGAACAATTGTTTTTTCCCTTTTTTGCTTGGGCTCAACTCATTGATTAAACAAGCTTAAGCTAATTAAGGCTCAAACTTAGCTTGTTTATTGATGATGCCGAAAAAATCACTAGTGAGTCACATGATACTTGCACGCTCGAAATGACACCTACACAACAAAAAGAGAAGACCTAACAGAGAGTACTGGTGTGGTGCCAGCCAAATACCCTCCGAAGGTCAAGTGAGAACTTTTCACCACCCTTGAGTGCTAGAGAGGGGTCAATTATGCGTATCTTGATTTGTGAGGGTATAATTGGGGCTTTTATAGTAGTAGAGGGTTGATATCTTTTCCTTGGTGTAGAAGTCTTTTCCTTATAGGAATCCTCTTGAATAGTCCCAAATGAGATGGGCAAGACATTTCCTTATAGAGAAGATTTTCATTAATGCGCGTATCTTTCAGAATCCTCTTTGTGCTAGGATTCCATTTACCTTGGGATTCTATGGTGGCTAAGTGTGTGTCGCAAGCATTTCCCATTTAGGGTTTTTGGCTACCACGTGAGTGCTCGATCTGTCCATAACATGGGCCCGTCCTCTATTGGCCCACAGATGTGGAACCGTTAGGCCCATTTCATGGAGATCCATCAACCTAGATTTTTACCCTTTTCAGTTGCCCCCTCACCCCATGGGTCTGTCATCTTTGAGCGGAAGGACCCGTGGGGAGATGGTTCAAGGTTTAGGGGATGACGGTTCAAAGGCCTGTGGGTCGACAGTTTCAATATGAATTTTATGAACTGTGCCCACCCCTGACAGGTTGTCTGGAAGCCATTTATGACGCATGGCACGTGTCGCTCTTTCATTGGATATTGTCTTGGATTGAAGCGTCGCTTTGTCTTCCGTGCACTTCCTCTATAAATATCACACTCTTCTTTTCTCATTTCTCTACTTTCCACTGAAACACACAGTCAAAGTGCTTTCGTCATCCTTGTTAAAGACCACTCCGTCTAGTTGCTGTGTCCGTCATCAACGCCCTTCTTCCGTTCACTCACTAACTTGGTAAGTACTCTCTTTTTCACAAGTCTCTTTTACCTTCAGATATACTCTTTTGTTTTCCTAGACTTTATACGCCCGTCACCCCTTCTAGACCTGTCAGAGTCTTAGGTTTTGTCGTCACGTGTAGGCAATGTTTAGTGCGTCAAGTAGCTAGTCAGTTGTCCGTGACGGGGCGGATTACGAGGAAGTATATCTGTTAGGTCACGAAGACCAACAGATTCCAAGCGAAGAGAGGAGTCCGTCTGCCTTTTCTTCGTTCTCAACAAATGAGGATATGGAGATGGCTGACCCAGATGAGGGTTTTGATGACAGCGAGGAACAACCAATAAAGTCCGTCGTAGGTGCTGATGGAGTTTATCATGTTACTAGAGTGGACAGTGAATGATTTTAGGTCCACCATCAAGGAGAAACACTTCAACACTCACAGGGCCAACTACCAAATTCTAGATAACATCCCTATCCGTCTACCCTATAAGTCAGAGAAATGCTACTATGAAGGGGTAGAAGGTGTTGGGGTGTATGAACAAATGCTGAAGGCAAGGCTTAGGTTTCCATTAAACTCCCTTCATCGTGAGCTTCTCAAGTACCTGGGCCTGTTCGTCAACCAAGTATCCCTAAATGCCTAGAGGGTCTTCATAGCAATGGAGGTCCTCTACGGTGCTTTGTCAAATGGTGCTAAGAGGCTGACGGTGAGAGAATTCCTTCACTGCTACCGTTTAGATGAAATAGACAAATCAAGGGGGATATATAGTTTTATGCCTAAGAGTTCATTGTTGAAGGTTATATTTGAAACTCCAGACTCCAATAGGAACTGGAAGAGCCGTTACTTCTCCCTAGAGGGTGGCAAATGGATGTGTCGTCCAAGGGAGACGAAACACATGCCCGTCGACACGACTTGGGGCATATTGCCTCTGTCCAATATGCACCCGTCCTAGTGTGTGAACCCTTTACATAACCGTTCAGTTTATTTTAATTTCTTCAACACTTTTAACCGTCTTCTTCTTTGTAGTTCTATGGCGTACACAAGTTGAACTTGAGGAGTTCAACTTTCTTGAGAGAATTTTTGCCAAGACCAAGCTGGAGGAAAGAACTTGGGCCAAACTAGTCACACTTGATACCATCCATTAGTATTGTGACGGACCTGAACCAACTACGATGCCAGCAGCCATCAAATACGATGCCAGAATTCGCCAACGTAAGTCTGTCGTCCTCATTTTTTTTGAACGGTTTTGATTTTTTTTCTTAGTAATTAACTTCACCCGTCCACCTCTATAGAAATGGACGATGCTAAAAGGAGGGCAATGATTAAGACACAGGCTGCCAAGAAAAAGGAGACCGGCGATGTGGATCCTAAAAGGATGGGCTTAAGCAACCCGTCTACAAAAAAGAAGCAGTCGTCCAAAGGGGATCGTCCTCCCAAGAAATCCAAGGTCCCTTTGGAGCCCGTTGTAGGGCTAATGGCTGAGGGTGCAAAGACGGTTACCCCTGCAAAGCATGCAGCAGGGAAGGGCTTGATGAAGGGTCTGTCCACCCAACAGGAGAAGCCACTCGTCCTCCTTCGAGAGGACTCCAAACACGCCCTAGAGAGGCTTTTGTCCATCATAACCCCTAAAGATTATAAGGACTTAAGCAACCATTCGACGGAGGCGATAGAGCAGACAGGGCTGTTAGGATCGCTCAGGTAATCTTGCCCGTCCTTTATTCGTCAGTCTACCTCTTTATTAGTTTAAATTGATTCCTTCTTATTTTTTAGGCCATGGTTATGATGAAGGGGCTCATGGGATGATGTCTGAACCATGAGACGGCCCTAGACCATGTTAGGAAGAAGGCTAATGAGACGAAGAATGAGTTGCTGGGTCTAAAGTCTTGGAAGGATGGCATGGACAAGAAATTTATCATGTCGGAGCAATCTAGGAAAGAGCTTGAAGATTATATGGAGAAACTAAAAAAGGTCTTGGATGAGAAGGAGAGCGAGATCAAGGAGTCTAAGGATCAACTTCGTCAGGCAAAAGAAGCAGCGATCCGTGAGTATCGTGACTCCGACGCCTTTATTAAGGAGCTCGCGGTTCTTATGCAGACGGATTTGATGATGCTGTTCGTCAGGCCAAGAGAGCTTACCTTGACCTTGAATTCTTAATGCTAAATATTGACAACCAAGCCCAAACTACTGTACAACCCGTCGAATCTGACAACACGGAGGACCTCTTTGCTGACGATGCAGTTGGTGACGGCAACTCAGCTCCTCCTTAAGGCCGAGCTTAGATCGTCGATGACGATGTTCGTCTTCCTGAGAATGTAGTTCCGAAAAATGTCGAACATACCCCCAATCCTTAGTTTTTTTATTTTTTATTTTTAATGATCTTGGAGAACATCTGAATGTTTCACTTAATCCGTCGTCATAAACTTCTCCCTTAATGGGTTTCACCTTTAACCATGTAGTCTATTTTATTTTTGTGAATGGATCTGTTTATTTATAGATGTGAATGACTTCGTCCATATTGTGGATTTGCAATGTTGACTCCGTCCTTTATGTGGTTCTGGTTTCCGTTTTTTCAATGAGATTGTGTTAGCTCAATGAGTTTTTTAGATCTGTCTACTATAAGGATTATTTGATATCTTTTAGAGCGGACCCGTTCAATTTATGAACTAAATAAGTTAATAGACCCCATCCACTTTATGGACAATGAATTTGCCTATTTAATTGTGAAACCCGTTCACTTTCTGGACTTGGTGATTTCGTTTATTTAATGATAGATTTCGTCCACTTTGCGGACTCGATGATTTTACCTAGTTAATGATGGAACCCGTCCACTTTGTGAACTTTTATGAATCTATTAGTAATAGACCCCATCCACATAGGTAAGGAGTCATCCATCATTTTGTGACGAATCGTCCATGTTATGGACTTAATCAAAATATTCATCCTTCTGGGATGAGCTGTCCACTTTATGGACTTGATCAAAATATTCACCTTCCTAGGATGAACCGTCCACTTTATGGACTTTATCAAAATATTCACCCTCCAAGGATGAATTGTCCACTTTATGGACTTTAGTTTTAAGGGTAGTCCATCCACCTTATCAAACATTAATTTATATCCGTCCGCTAGTGGACTCTTATTTTCAACTTTTTGGGATGACTCGTCCACTTTGTGGACTTAGTTTGTATCCGTCCATGCACTGGACTTAATAAGAATTTTCACCCTCCTGGATGATCCATCCACTTTATGAACTTTTATTTGTCCCTTTTGTGGACTTAATAAGAATTTTCATTCTCTTTGGATGATCCGTCCACTTTGTGGACTTTAGTTTATACCCGCCCACTTTTTGGGCAGTAAGAATTCAGGTAGGAAAACATAGTTGTGTCTGAATATTCCTCTTATTAATTAAAAAACCATGTGTTTGTAGAAAAGTTCCTGCCCCCTTGGGCTTAAAAAGATACATATTGTAGCAAAAAATTATCTAAGTAAAACTAGTAATTGTAGTAAAACTAAATAAATTGGGAAGTTGGGGAACATCATTGTTCTTCATATTATCTCTACTGGTAGTATTTCCGTAGATGCTTCGTGTTCCATGGGTGTTGCAGCTTTCGCCTATCCAGCGTCTCGAGGTGATAGGTGCCCTTCCTCTGCCATGATGCGATCCTGTAGGGTCCTTTCCAGTTGGGGCCGAGCTTTCCTTCTGTAGTACAAGATCTCCAACCTGAAAGTCTCTATGCCTGACATTAGAGTTGTAGTGTTTCGCCATGAGATTCTGATACCGCGCCAACCTTTGCTCCGCTGTCGCCGGACTTCGTCCACCAGGTCGAGCTGAAAGCGCATGGTCTCTTCGTTCTTATCCTCGTCGTAGTTCTCCACCCGATAGCTTGTGAGCTCTACTTCTTCTGGGATGACAATGTCACTTTCGTATGCTAGTCGAAACAGCATTTCTCCAGTGGGTGTTCTTGTTGTAGTTCGGTATGCTTACAGAACGCTTGGTAGCTCGTCCGGCCAGATACCCTTTACCCCCTCGAGCCGAGTCTTGATGATCTTGAGCAAGGATCGATTCGTGACTTCAACTTGCCCACTGGCCTGTGGGTGTGTGGGCGACGAGTAGTGATTCTTGATACCTAGCTTCGAACAGAAGTCCCTAAATGTGCTGTTGTCGAATTGCTTTCCGTTGTCGGAGACAAGCACTCTGGGTATCCCGTACTTGCAGATGATATTTCTCTAAAAAAAAACTTCGAATGTTCTTCTCTGTGATAATGGCTAGGGCTTCTGCTTCCACCCACTCAGTGAAGTAGTCGATACCAACTACCAGAACTTTTAGCTGCCTAATTGCTGTCGGGAAGGGGCCCATAATATCTAGTCCCCATTGGGCGAATGGCCAAGGGGCCGTCATAGGGGTCAACTCTTCGGACGGTTGCCTGATGAAATTACTGAACCTTTGACACTTGTCGCAGGCCTTGACATAAGCTTGTGCGTTCTTCAGCATTGTAGGCCAATAGTATCCTGCTTGGACCAACTTGTGCACTAATGACCGTGCCCGCGAGTGGTTTTCACAGATACTCTCGTGGACTTCTCTCATTACGTAATCTGTTTCCTCTTGGCTTAAACACCCCAGGTACGGTCGAGAGAATCCTCTTTTATATAAGACATCTTTTATCAGCACAAATCGTGATGCTTGACCTTCAACTTCCTAGTGGCATCTTTCCCGTCTGGTAACATGCCAGTTCTCAGGTAGGATATCAATGGAGTAGTCCAATTGCTTTCAGAATCTACTTCCTGCACATTTGTTCCGTCATCAATAAGTGAGGAGACTTGAACAAATGACAATACCTGTTCAGGGACATATATAAATTCTGCTGAGGCAGCTTTTGCTAGACGGTCGGCACATTTGTTTTCCTCCCTTAGGATTTGAACGAATCTGACTTCAAGGCTGCTGATTCGATTCTTCACCTCTTGTAGATACCTCTTCATCCTTTCATTCTTGCACTCGTAGCTGCCATTAATTTGACTCAGTACCACCTGAGAATCGCAATGTACGACCACGTTTTCAGCACTTGTTGCTTTTGCGAGGTCTAGCCCCGCCACCAATGCTTCATACTCGGCCTCGTTGTTGGTCGTGGGGAAGTCTAGTCAGATCATGCACTCGATCTTATCCCCCTTCAGGATTTGGATTACCACACCGGCCCCTCATACTCGTCTATTGGAAGATCCGATCGTGTGAATGCTCCACTGTGTAGCGATTTTTGCTCCCTTGCCTTCCGATTGAGCAAATTCGGCAATAAAGTCAGCCATAGCTTGCCCTTTTATCGTAGTTCACGGGCGGTACTATATATCAAATTCACTCAGCTCTACTGCCCATAAAGCTATTCGTCCGGCAGCCTCACGGCTACTCATGGCTCTTTTCAGGGGCCGATCCGTCAAGACTATGATGGTATGTGCCTAGAAGTACAACTTAAGCATTCGTGTCGCAGTTACCAGCGTAAATGCCAATTTCTCCATTTGGGGGTACCTCTCTTTTGCTTCTCAGAATGCCTGGCTTATAAAGTAGACGGGCCTTTGAGATCCATCTTCCTCTCTTACTATGGCCGTGCTGACCGCTGCTTGCGAAATTGCTAAGTAGAGGTAGAGTTCTTTCCCTGTTTTGGACGGGCTGAGCAATGGCGGAGATGAAAGGTATATATTTAAATCCTCAAAAGCCTTCTGGCACTCGTCTGTCCACTCAAATGATTTTCTCAGAGCGTGGAAGAAGGGTAGACATTTGTTTGTTACTTTCGAGACAAACATGTTCAGGGCTGCAATTTTGCCATTCAAGTTTTGCACCTCCTTAACCGTCCTCCATGGTTCTAACTCCATTATGGCTTGTATCTTATCCGGGTTAACTTCTATACCTCTTTGGGATACCATGAAGCCCAAGAATTTCCCCGTCGTCACTTCGAACGTGCATTTGTTTGGATTCAGCTTCATGTTATATGACCGGAGTGTGTCGAAGGTCTCCCGGAGGTCATCTAGGTGATCATCTTCACGCAGGCTCTTCACTAACATGTCATCAACATAAACTTGTACGTTCCTCCCAATCTGGTGCACGAACATTTTGTTCATCAGTCTCTGGTACGTTGCCTTTGCGTTCTTGAGCTTAAATGGCATCACCTTGTAGCAAAAGAGTCCTTGGCTAGCGACAAAGGAGGTTTTCTCTTGATCAACCTCATCCATCTTAATTTTATTGTAGCCCGAAAAGGTATTCATGAAGCTCAGGAGCTGGTATCTTGCCGTCAAGTCTACCAAGGTATCTATCCAAGGGAGTGGGTAGCTATCCTTCGGGCACGCCCTGTTGAGGTTTGTGAAATCAACACACATTCGCCACTTCCCATTAGCCTTCTTGACCATTACTACGTTTGCTAACCAGTCAGGGTAGTACACTTCTCGAATGAAATCTGCTTCCAGTAGCTTCTTGACCTCTTCTGCTATCGCTTTGTCTCACTTTTGAGCGAACACTTACTTTTTCTGTAGAACGGGTAAGAATGCGGGGTTCATATTCAACCTGTGAACTATGACTGAGGGATTAATCTCGGGCATGTCCTCATGGCTCCACGCGAACACGTCCACGTCTTGATTCATCCTAAGGAATGCTGCGAGGGCTTGACGTATTGGCTAGCTGGCCAACGTCCCCATTCTAGTCGTCCGTTCAGGTCTTGATTCATCAAGAGTTACCTCTTCTAGTTCTTCAACCGGCTCCACTATGGTCTGTTGCTCTTCTTTGCACATGGTCTGCTGGTGATCTTCCATCTCCAGCATGGTAATGTAGCATTTGCGTGCAGCCACCTGATTTCCTCGTAACTCGTCGACCCTATAATCCGTAAGGAACTTGATCATTAGGTAATATGTTGATGTTGCCGCCTTCCATGAGTTAAGGGTGGGTCGTCCGAGGATAGCATTATAAGCGGACGAGCAGTCGACTACAAGAAATGTCACATCCTTTGTGATCTGTCGAGAATAATCGCCTACTGTTATCGAAAGTGTGACTGCACCCAATGGGAATACCCCTGTTCCTCCAAAACCAACCAGCGAAGCGTTCGTCGGTATCAATCATTCTTTGTCAATCCTCATTTGTTGGAATGTCGGGTAGTATAGGATGTCTGCCGAGCTACCATTGTCGACCAACACTAGGTGGATGTTGTAGTCCCCTACTCGTATGCTGACAACAAGCGCATCGTCATGCAGGTGGTGAAGACGTCGTGTATCTTCTTCCGAGAACCCGATGATGGGGCCTTCTCTCCACGCTATCTTTGGCACGGAGCCCGTTAGCTGGACGTTCTAGACCATCCTAAGGTAAGTCTTCCAGGCCTTTTTGGCAACCCAGTAGTCACTGTCTCCCCTACAATCCTCCTTATGTCTCCGATGGAGGGTCTAGGATGCTCATTATCCCATCGGGGGGTTGCTCTTGAGAAGATGGATCTGCTCTCTCCTTGCTAACGAATTTCTGCAATTTTCCTTGTCTGATAAAGGCCTCGATTTGTTGCTTCAAGTCATAACAATCGGCTGTGTCATGACCGTGGTCACGGTGGAAGCAACAATATTTGTCTCTAGATCGCTTGTTGGGATCTCCCTTTAGCTTTACAGGAAAGGTTAAAGCCCTCTCGTCCTTGATTTGCATTAGGGCTTGGTTTATCAGGGCAATTAATGGGGTGAAACTTGTAAACCTTCCTCCTGAGGGCTTAGAGTGCCTTTCATCCCTTCGGTCTCCTGTTCTTGGCTTCTTTTGCCCTTGGTCCTACCGTATATCTTCCTGTCGCTCCCTTTTCTTGGGCTTTTCCTCCCGAGCCAGCAATGAGTCTTCAACATTCATGTACTTGGTGGCCTTGTAAAGTACTTCTAACATGGTCTTTGGGTCGTTCTTGTATAAAGAGAACAAAAACTTACCCTTTCGCAACCCATTCGTGAAGGCTGCTACAAGTATCTTGTTGTCGGCTTCATCGGTCGAGAGCGCTTTCTTATTAAAGCGGGTTATGTAGGATCTCAGTGTCTCATCCTCTCGCTACCTGATGCTCATCAAGCATGCCGTGGACTTCTTATACCTATGTCCACCAATAAAGTGTGCAGTAAACTGAGCGCTTAGCTCCTTGAAAGTGTTGATGGAGTTCGGCGTCAGTCAGCGTTGTAGGGAAGGCCCTACACATGATTTCGTTTGCTACCCCTTGAAGGTGCATCAAGGTTTTGAAGGTCTCTAAGTGATCTAGAGGGTCCTTGACTCTATCGTAACTATCTATTTGCGGCATGCAAAACTTATGTGGCAGGGGGAAGGAATTGACGGGGCAGTGAATGGTGAGTCGGTTCGGTTGACTAGGTCATCAAGATTGCTGGACACTCATCCCTTGAGGAGTTCATCATGACTTCCTTCTGTTCTTTCATTACCTGCTTCTCCGCGACAATAGGTGGTGGAGCCGTATCCGTGAGGGATGGGAAACTCATATTTTGTCACTTCGGTCTGCTTAGGGCGTTACTACTTTCGGGCCCCTCTCGGTCTCTTCGCTCGGCATTGGTACCTTCTTGGTCCTCCTTCTAAGTGCTGTGCCCCACATTCTTTTAGCATAGCTGTTCTTCCAGATCATGATTCTGTTTGGTGAGACGCTCCACTGCTGCCATGAGGGTTTGGACTTGTCTTTCCAGGGCAGTGGGTTGCGGTTCATCTCCCTAAACATTGTTAGTTGTCTCTATTAAGTGAGTAAGTGCCATGCAACTCTATGTCCGGGAAGCGATAGTTTGGCCAATCGACGTAACTCTTCCCATAAACGGTGCCAACTAATGATGACGAAAAAACTACCAGTGAGCCACACGATATTCGCACGCTCGAAATGACACTTGCACAACAAAAAGAGAAGACCTAACAGAGAGCACCGGTGTGGTGCCGGCCAAATACCCTCCGAAGGTTAAATTAGAACTTCTCACCACCCTTGAGTGCTAGAGAGGGGTCAATTATGTGTACCTTGATTTGTGAGGGTATTGGGGCTTTTATAGTAGTAGAAGGTTGATATTTCTTCCTTGGTGTAGAAGTCTTTTCCTTATATGAATCCTCTTGAATAGTTCCAAACGTGATGGACAAGACATTTCCTTATAGAGAAGATCTTTATTAATGCGCGTATCTTCCAGAATCCTCTTTGTGCTAGGATTCCATTTACCTTGGGATTCTATGGTGGTTAAGTGTGTGTCGCAAGAATTTCCTATCTAGGGTTTCTGGCTGCCACATGGGTGCTCAATTCGTCCCTGTTGCATCTGTTCATGCAGAATCCGTCCATAACAGACCTTGCACGTGTTGGGCCTATCCTCTATCGGCCCACGGATGTGGAACCGTCTGGCCCATTTCATGGAGATCCGTCAACCTAGATTTTTACCCTCTTCATTTATCAATAAACAAATATGAACAAGTTTTTTTATCAAGCTAGACCAAAGTTGTTTATAAATGATTCAGTTCATTTATAACCCTATTAATGACAAGTAAGAACCAAGACATATTTAAGAAGGCTCGTATCAACTAAAGTAACTTTTCAAGTGTGTCTTTTCAAAGACAACTCTTCATTATGTGTAAATAGCCATTCATATTCCTTTTTAAATTGTTTTTTTAATGCTTTTGGAAAAAGTTTATAGATTTTGCACACTACTAGAGAGAAATTTACAGGATTTTCCAAGATTGCTAGCTGTAGAATTCATGTTTCGTTGTGTCCTACATATGATTTGTCTTAAAACTCATGAGCAAAATCAATTGAATGGGAAAATGTCATCTTAACTCTTAAGTAAAATATGAGCTTTTAAAGCTCTTATTGTTATTATTATTATTATTATTATTATTATTATTATTATTATTATTATTATTATTATTATTAAGAGCTTTAAAAGCTTTAATCTACACTAAAATGGAACGAGAAAAATTCTAGATGGTTACCTCATATATATCTCAAGGAAGCGCGTTACTATTATTTTTTACATTTTACAACGGCATGAGTTTTGGTCATAATTAAGACTATTGAATAGAGTAATTTTAGGTACATAACAAAATGTTACAAAAATTTCACAATATATTAGCTGTTTAACTATCAAACCCTTAAATGATGCAAAATTCTGTATCCATGCCAAAGAATTTTACTTTGTTTCTATCTTTGTCAATATATACTGTTTCTCAACAAATTGACAGAGCAACCTAATACTAAGCAATTAAAATCCTACTATAAGATATCCTCAAAAAGGGGGAAAAAAAATCCAAATTGAAATGGTAGTAGTAACTAATTAATGAGTAATTCATTACCAACAGAAAATAAAAAAGTAAAAAGTATTTGCTTTTGCCTTTTGATTGTTAGGAATTTAGGATAGTACGTAGTTTGTGCTCCAAGAAAATCGAGTTTAACTTCTGGAACTAGTAACTACTATTCAAAGAAACCAAAATCCAACATAAAGTAGAAAAACAAACTTCGAACAGACTGAAAAGTTTCCTTATTAGGTAACTCCTCGTTTATACAGTATATATATATATATAACACATGCACGACGTGCTTACTTGCACTCATTCCATTTTATCATATCATAATTCAGAGATAACCAAGGGCTTCTTTCTTGATCAAATTATCAATTATGGCTACCATCAAATTAGTTTTCTCTTTGCTTCTCATCACTCTCATTGCTTTCTCTCTTCTTTTTGTTCCACTTGATTGCACTGGTCCAGACGTCCTTAAGGTTTGCGAGTTTGATGCAATATATCAACTAGGGGACTCTATCTCCGACACAGGCAACTTGATTCTTCAGAACCCATCTCTGCCATTTTTTCAGTTTCCCTACGGCAAAACCTACTTCAAAAATGCAACTGGAAGGTGCTCCAATGGGTTGCTGATGATTGATTTTATTGGTAAGAATCATATCAAACTTAATATGTTGATGTTTATTTATCTGTTTATTATTAAGTTGATGCTGGTTTGTCAAAAAGTAGCAAAGAAAATACTTAATTTGTTGCTAGAAATTTCTATAAGGCTGTTCTTTTAGAAGGATTAAAGAAGGAAAAACGTGACCAACTGGCAACTGACAACACTGGTTTGTCAAAATCTGACTCACCATATCACACTTTCTCAAACTCTTGAATACTAGTACTGCATGATAAGAATGTTTGGAAAAGTGACTTGGTTCTGTTTTTAGGCTAAGCATAATATGTTATGTTTGAATTTTACTTGCCAAGGGAACTAAGCAAATTTTATTATTTAACTGTGTGTTATATGACTCCACCACACATGTTAAGAACTACCTTATGAACCAATATGATAATCAAAATTAACTTATATTATTATTTTTTTTTATTCTATAATTTCACAGCTCAATCAGCCGGAATTCCACTTCTTTCTCCCTACTTGAATAAGGACGCATTATTTGCGGGTGTTCATCTTGGGGAGAACGTTGCAGTGGCCGTCGGTGGTGGGGTGAATTTTGCAGTGGCTGATGCTACTGCCTTGCCTATAAATTTTTTTGGAGCTAATTTTCCATCATCAGTTACTTCAAGTTCTCTTAGTGTGCAACTGGATTGGATGGCCACCTATTTCCATCATACCTATCACAATCATCATGGTTTGCCTCTCATTTGAATTAAGCATGTAATACTAAGTTAAAATGTAGGAGATAATATTAGATTGATCCCTAAAATTTGGGTCCGCTTTTAATTTCTGAAATTTAAAAATTTCATTTTTAATCTTTCAAACAATTGTAAACACACCAAGTTTGGCAATTTTGCCAATGAAGGCTATGGATCACAACCTAACTCAAATTTAAAAATATATATTTTCTTTTTGTTGATATTTGATAGATTGTGCTGAGAAGCTTAAATCAGCCCTATTCATTGTGGGAGGAATTGGAGGGAATGATTATAACCTTGCATTGCTGCACAAAACCGTTGAGGAGGCCAGATACTTAGTTCCGCAAGTTGTCAAAGCAATTAAGGACGCTGTCACAGTATGTTTTCTTCGTAAACAAAACAAATCTGATTCTAATTTTTGTCTGAAAATTTGCCTAACATAATTATTGAGTCCTTATTCTATTACATTGTTTGTAGAGGGTAATTGGTTATGGTGCTGTAAGAGTGGTTGTCCCTGGACACTTCCCAATCGGCTGTTCACCAATTTATCTTACAAAATTCCACACCGAAAATTCAGCTCATTATGATGAATTTCACTGCCTAAAGGGGTTGAATAATTTGTCAATATATCACAATGATCAACTGAAACTAGCCATTGAAGATTTGAGAATAGAAAATCCTAATGCTGTCATAGTATATGGTGATTATTACAATGCTTTCCAATGGGTTTACCGTAATGCTCAACATCTTGGTGAGTCTCTTTCTAATTCTAATAAATTGTTAGAACAATATATAGCTCGATATGACAGAGGTTCAGTAATGCAATTTTGATTGTTTCACAATGGACAGGATTTGATGTTGCATCTGTGCTAAAATCTTGCTGTGGGGCTGGTGGTGCTTATGACTTTTTCTTGGGAAAAATGTGTGGAATTCCTGGTGTACCAGTTTGTGCCAATCCAGATGAACGTATCAGTTGGGATGGAATTCATTTGACGCATAAGGCAAACCAGCATCTGGCAAACTGGATCATCAATGACATCTTCCCTAAGCTTCATTGCAAAGTTTAATTTGTCTTAGCGATTTAGTTTTCTTATGCTGGAATGCAGTAGATTATTAGTTAAACGTGAAAGGGAGTTTATGAGGTGAAGTTTATATATTTGTTAACTAAATAAATTAATATTTAATTACTTTAAGATTAGGCTATCCTTTGTTGTATTTATAATTGATATAATTGTGCTCTTAAGTTCAATGGAAAGCAATTTAATTGCATTTACAAATTAAAGTACTGCTATAAAACTGGTTCTTTGGATCATAGTCATATGATTTACTAATTAAATTGGAATGTAATTGACAGTGACAGTGTTATCTATATCTATATATTACTAAAAACTGAAGCGTAGTGTTTAATGCTACTGCTCTCCCATTGTGCCACATCAGCTGCCATACTATTCTTTTTTTTTTTTTTTAAATATAATTTGTCCTACAATTTTAAAATGGATTTTACAATTTTCTGCCTTATAAATCCCGGCCCTATAAATGCTGCCTATTACTTATTTATTTACTTCTACTATCACTCTATAATAAATTTGTACAATTAATCTAGCCCACTATCAAGCCCAATCCAAAGCCTTTTCAGTTCATCTTAAAAAAAAAAAAAAAAAAAAAAAAAAAAAAAAAAAAAAAAAAAAACCTTGAAGCCTTCAGGGTTTTGTGTGACCAAATAGAAACGTGAGGAGATAGAGAGTTTGAAGATTGTAACGTGGAGGGAAGCTTAAAGGAAAAAAAAAATGTTGAAGCCTTCAGGTATTGCATGAGAAAACAGAGAGTTTGAAAGCTACCCACCTTCTTGCTCTACCATTTCGCAGTAACGGCTGCCTATCTGATTTCCTTCCTTCTTGTTTTCCTTTCCACTCGGTGTATAAATACTGATAGAACTTGCCCGCTTCGGTTGAGGTATCTCTACCAAGGGAGTCAATCTTGTACCAGAGGCTATATCGGTTTGACCAGTGAAACGATATATTTCGGTACCAGTCAATACCGGTGTACCGTTTTGGGTTTACCGTTATTTTTTATTTTTATAAATATTTATATATATATGTGTGTGTGTGTGTGTGTGTGTATTATAATAAATATAAAACTTTATCATAAATCATTTCCTCAATTCAGAATAAATTATTCATGCTTTTAGACTTTAGTATCAATTAAAAGGGAAAAAAAAAAAACACAATATAAAAAATAGAAAGCTTAATTGTTCATTGCATACTAAGAAAACAAATAATACTAATAAGTTAATGCAAACAAGTTATCATTCTGCCCTAACAAAAATTCAAAAATTACAAAACTTAAAAAAAAAAAAAAAATTTGTACCAGCCGATATTGGCCGAAATTGGTCGATATGGCCGGTACATAGCTAGTACGACTGGTATTTAAACCGGTACGAAATCTTGACGTTTCAATACCAGTATACGTACCGGTACCGGTAGGGTATTGACTATATTGGTCTCTACATCTCAGTTCTTTTTTGCCCCATTAATTTGCTTTATGGTTTCTATTTTTCTTATTAGATTTTGCCATAATTCTATGTGATTCCAAATACTTAGTGTGACTATGATTTCTTAGCATAGTGCTATGGTGTTTGCTTCCACTGTCTACTTCAATATAATGATTGTATAACATGGATTGAGTTTTAGAGTCAAAGCAAATTGTTTTCCTGGTGTTTCAATTTTCTGCAGTAATTTTTTTGCATAATTGTGTTTATTGTGGTCTTTGGTTTAGACTTGGTTTGATATTCATCTATATCTATATATTACTAAAAGTTGAAACGTAGCGTTTAATGCTGTTGCTTTCATGTTGCATCACATCAGCTGCCACGTTATTTTTAAATATATATATATAATTTGTCCTACTATTTTAAAATGGTTTTTACAATTTTCAACCCTATAAATCCTAGCCCTATAAATGCAACCCACTATTTATTTATTTACTTCCACTATCACCCTATAATAAATCTATATAATTAATCTAGCCCACCTCTTATTTATTTAGTTCCACTATCAAACCCAATCCAAATCCTTTTTAGTTCAGTTTAAAGGAAAAAAAATAAATAAAAAATGTTGAAGCCTTTAGGGTTTTGTGTGAGCCTTTTCAGCTTAAAGGAAAAAAAAAAAAAAAAAATTAAAGCCTTCAAGTATTGCGTGAGAAAACAGAGAGTTTGAAAGCTACCCAACTTCCTGCTCTACCGTTTCGCAGTTCTTTTTTGCCCCATTATTTTGCTTTATAGTTTCTGTTTCCCTTATTAGATTTTGTTATAATTCTATGTGATTCCAACTACTTCGTGTGACTCTGATTTCTTAGCATGGTGCTATGGTGTTTGCTTCCACTGTCTACTTCAATATCATGATTCTATAACATGGATTGGGTTTTAGAATCAAAGCAAATTGTTTTCTTGGTGTTTCAATTTTCTGCAGTAATTTTTCTGCATAATTGTGTTTATCGTGATCTTTGGTTTAGACTTGATTTGATATTCATGGTTTTAATTTTAAGTCACTGTGCAAGTGTTTTTATTTTGTGCTAAGATTGTGTTTTTTAATCGAGATTTATAAGGCTACTGCATCTTTTTAGGGTATTGAATTTTTGATTACTGGGTTTTTAATTCTATTTGCTTATGTTGTTTTTCATTAATTGATATCAAAGCGTACTTCAATATCATGATTGTATAACATGGATTGAGTTTTAGAATCAAAGCAAATTGTTTTCCTAGTGTTTCAATTTTTGTGGTAATTTTTCTGCATAATTGTGTTTACCATGGTCTTTGGTTTAAACATGGTTTGATATTCATGGTTTCATATTTAAGTCACTGTGCAAGTGTTTTATTTTGTGCTACGATTGTGTTTTTTAGTCGAGATTTATAAGGCCTAAATCTCTCTCCCCACCTAAGATGTATCAGTTTCAACTTCCCATTAAATATGTAATTAACTTGAAATACGTTTGGAAAGTTGATGCATCCCATTAAAATACGTCTTTCAAGAAGAGTAAAACATTATAGTAAACATTTTATGCATCCTATTAATCTAGGCGGTTCTTACTTGCAAGTTTCAACTAACCATTAAATATGTAATTAACTTGAAAGACGTATTGTAAAATGTTTTTCTCTTATTTAGTTAATTAGTTAATTACATACTTCAAAAAATTAGTTCTTTAGTTCAAATTAGTTAAAAAAAATTAGTTCTTTAGTTCAAATTAGTTAAAATATTTGTTCTTTAGTTCAAATTATTTAATATATATGTATATATATATATATATATATATAGAAAGCAGAGAAAATTAGTTCTTTAGTTCAAACATTATATAAATTACGTCTTTAGTTCTTTTTTGAGCAATACGTCTTCCACATATTTTCAATACGTCTTTCTCATTTAATATCTGAAGTTGAAAGTATGTAATTAATTTATGAAAAAATATTTTTAATTAATTTTATAGATCTATTTCATGTGAGAATGATATATTTTTAATGGCAAATTTTTAATGAAATTGGAAGGAAGACCTAAATTACAGGCAATTTTTTATTTGCAGTATCTCAATAGGGGATATGTAACTTTTAAATTTGACAATTTTTAGACTACTATTACATACAATTCAATCAGAGGCATTTGTAAAAATGTTCATGCCCAAGCCAGTGATAATTGAATGATTACTCTTTACATTACTCTGATCAAATAAGTTGTATTTACTTAAGAACTTCTCCACTATTAGATTTGGTCACATGTATTTATGCTTTCTGTTTCCCTCATTGGGTTTCCATAGGACTTTTTCTGTGTCTTTTTATTTTTATACTTTTCTTGGGAATTATATACAATTGAAAAGTTGCTTTGCAACATTTCAAATGATCAAACAGCAATGAAACTTGATCATAGCACAACAGTAAGCTGTCAACAATTACAAACTTACCATTATTTGCAAGATCAAACATTGTGCAAGGTAAAACTAAAGCAGGAAAAGAAATCATTCTTCAAGCCAACAAAGAAGGGGACAAAAATGCAAAATATGGACTCGCAATTGCACTCTTATGTGAATCAAATGAGGAAGTAATCCAACTACTATTATCAATTCTAAACCAACAAGATAGGAAACAATTGCTGCAAAACTATAGACAAATCCTTTGACATACAACTTTTGGAACAAACACATTTTGCATCCCAAAAAACCAAGCATGCAAGAAAAATGGAGTGGGTCATTGGGATCGTGACTGCCCTTACCCTTATGGAAACGAAGAATTACATGTAACATGAAAAATGTGCTCAATTGACTTGGAAATGTACAAATTAGCAAACCGAGTATGGTAGAAATTATGTTCCAAAAAATTAATTCAACAATAAAATTTCATCATTCTATTTCAAATACTAATATCTAATAATACAAAATAAATTCCATGACCAAAACATCCAATCACCATATAAGAAATTATCACGTGCAACGCGCAGGTCCGCAACTAGTTGATATAAAAAGTAACTCTTAACCCCTTAAATATTGGTTACAGTCAAGGGCTTAGAGCAGAGTTCTGCACTGGCAGATAGGCATGGCAAATATAGATTTGGAACCCCTAGATTTAGTATACTTTTGAAGTGTCATTCCAATTGCCATTTATAGATTACATCTGTGGCAATGTGACTGTGCAGATGCGATTATGAACATTAATGGACAAACTATAATCTGCTAGGATCCATATTAAAAGTATTAATAAAATCTTTCACAATTTCTTTTTTACAATTATTAATGTGACTTATTATGATAGTACATAACAAAAATTGTGTTAAGTAGTCGCAGACCCATGGATATGTGGGAATAAATAACTATTTTTTTACTGTAATATAATGTATAATTTTTTCTCTAAATTTTTTTTAAAGATAATTTGTTCTCCCTAAAAATTAAGCAATTTCTTTTTTGTCCAATTAGGTCCAATTGGGTTCACTCAGTCAATTTCGGTCCCCCCTTTAGTTTATTTTACACTAATTGGGTCTTAAATTGATTCTTTTTGTAGGTTTTCTTTTCAAGTTTATCTCTATTTTTTTTTTTGGGTGGAAAAGTATGAAATTTTATTATATTTGGGCTAAACTCTTTAGTTTTGAGTTAAAAAATACAAAGAAAATACTAAAATAGAAATTAGAAATATGAGCCCTAAAAATGCAATAAAAATGATAAATATTCAAAAGTCACATTGGTTCTATTTAGTCTGTTTTGTCCTCTTTGGTCCAATTTAGTCCCATTCGGTCCTATTTAGTCAATTCTGTCCACTAAAGTTTTATTTGGTCTAGCTCAGTCTATTCAGTCTTATTCAGTCCAACTCGGTCCACATTGGTTCAATTCAATCCACTTCCGTCCTACTTAGTCCATTCTGTCAACTTTGGTCCAATTCAGTCCATTCTACCTACTTTGGTTCTGTTTGGTCCCATTCGGTTCACATTGGTCCTAATGTCCATTCTGTCTACTTTGATCCACTTTAGTCCTATTTGGGCCATTCGTTCCATTTTAATCCTATTCGGTCCATTCTGTCCACTTTGGTTTTATTCGCTCCATTTTGTCCATTCGGTTCTATGCAGTCTACATTGCTCCTATTCTGTCCACTTCGGCCTAATAGGTCCAATTTGGTCCTGTTTAGTCGATTTAGTCTACTTCGATCCTATTCAGTCCATTCATTCTTATATGGTCCTACTTGGTTCACCTTGTTCCCATTTGGTCCTATTCTGTCCATTTGGTCCACTTTGTGAAAGTGATGTTCAAATCAAATCACAGCCTATCACCTTAGTAAGTTGTTAAGAAATTTTTTATATTTCTAGCATTACTTAAAAACTATTTTCTTGTATACATAAACATGGGGTGACATTCAGATTTTTTTTTTTATTTTTAAAAATATTTAAGAGTCGCTTCACCATCTGTTGGTCATGCCTAAAGAATGACACACCCTTGTTCATTTTTTTTTTTTTGGATGAAAAAATAGATAACTTTATTAAGATGAAAATAAATTCAATATATCTTGAGCCAAAACCGAGTCAATGACAATTTGATTCTCCTTTACCCAAGTTACAAAACTACAAATGCCTTTGGCATATCGAGCTAAAATATGCGCGGGTTTATTACCTCCACGCCTAACATGGGACTCAAGCACATATTTAAAAACTTACAGTCTATAACAAATCCCAGTGACAACATTAGAGATGGCTATCGGTGGATTACACAAACCTTGAATAGCAATAGAAAGTATAAGTGAGTCACTCTCAAAGTGCACATCCCAAATACCAACATCCCAGGCAAAGTCAACAGTTTCCTCCATTGCTTTCACTTCAGTTTCTAAAGGCCCCAAAGGGTAATGAAGCTTCTTGCTTAACACAGCCACCACCCTGCCTTCGTGATCATGAATAACCACGCCCACACTTGTTGCCTGCTATTGAGTAAAAACCGCCCCATTTGTGTTGATTTTATATCATGGAGGTTTCCGGTTGATTCACAGTTCCACTTCTTTCACAGATGATCTTGAATGTTGAAAGTTTGCCACCTGAAATTCCTCGATCACTGATCTAGCTTTGTGAATAATCAGACTAGCCGTTTGATCAGCTTTCCCGTGCAAAAATTGATTCCGATTGAACCAAATGCTCCAAGTAATAGTGATGACTAATTCGAGGATTTTGTCACCAACATGCAGCACAAACTTTAAATGCCATAAAAGATCAACGAACTCGTTGAAGTGTACCCCACTTGAGTCAAACAGAATTCTAGAGGTTGTCCATATATCTTGGGTTTTCCCACATTGCCAGAATAGGTGCCCACTGTTCTTTGCTTCCATTCCGCAAGCCTCACACGTTGGATTGTCTAAGACTTTTCGGTGACAAAGGTTGGCTTTGGTTGGAAGTATATTGCGGCTTGCACACCATGCAAATTTTTTAATCTTGTTTGGAACATTAAGGCCCCACAAATATTTCCAGAACGCACCACTGTTCTGCCCATTTGAAGGTCCAAATTTGAAATGTTAATAGTAATTTTGTTGTTCTATACCATGAACAAGGTTGTGTCATAAAAAAAGGTTAATTTCACTGGTTCATGAACAATTGTTTTTTTTCCCTTTTTTGCTTGGGCTCAACTCATTGATTAAACAAGCTTAAATTAATTAAGGCTCAAACTTAGCTTCTTTATCAATAAAAAAATATGAACAAGTTTTTTTATCAAGCCAGACCTAAGTTGTTTATAAATGATTTGGTTCATTTATAACCCTATTGACGACTAGTAAGAACCAAGCATATTTTAGAAGGCTTCTATCAACTAAAGTAGCTTTTCAAGTGTGTCTTTTCAAAGACAACTCTTCATTATGTATACATAGCCATTCACATTCCTTTTTAAATTGTTTTTTAATGCTTTTGGAAAACTTTTATAGATTTTGCACACTACTAGAGAGAAATTTACAAGATTTTCCAAGATTGCTAGCTGTAGAATTCAAGTTTCATTGTGTCCTACATATGATTTGTCTTAAAACTCATGAGCAAATTCAGTTGAATGGGAAAATGTCATCTTAACTCTTAAGAAAAATAAGAGCTTTTAAAGCTCTTATTATTATTGTTGTTGTTGTTGTTATTATTAAGAACTTTAAAAGCCCTAATCTACAATAAAATGGAACGATAAAATTTCTAGATGGATATCTCATATATATCTCAAGGAAGCATGTTACTGTTATTTTTTACATTTTACAACGGCATGAGTTTTGGTCATAATTATGACTATTGAATAGAGTAATTTTAGGTACATAACAAAATGTTACAACAATTTCACAATAAATTAAAGTAACAAAAGGTGCAACCAAACACAACAAGAAAAGCACAAAAGGTGCAAACAAACACATGCTAGCAAGGGGGAACAATGCATGTGAAGAAAGGTAAAGATGCAAGAAGTTAGATCTAAACATTCAAGCATGGATCTAAGCATGGAGCATCCAAAGATGGCATCACAAGATAAAAGATCTAGGAGGAATAAAAGCAAGAACAAGCAATTAAGACTCTAATCCAAACACTTTATTGAACTTGGGTGTTTGGATGTGAACCTCGACCAATGGATCAAGATCTACAGCCTACCCATGACACAAAGCAATAAATGAAGGCATAAACAATCTAAACAAAGCTATAAGCACTCAAGCATAGCATGTAGTTAATCATTAAACATCAAACAAGTTGCAAAGCAATTATATTAAATAAAGACAAGAAAAAATGTGGATTTAAAGATGATTAAAAGACCTTGGAAGTTGTTTGAATGCTTTCAAACAACTTTCCAAGGGTTGAGGGCCCTTTTCCAATTTTTGAAAAGTAGGACTTTATTGCAATTTTAGAAAGATTTGGGGCCAAAATGTAATTTTAGGATTTTTTTGGTCAAATGAACCTTTGGAGAAATGCAATTTTTGGGAAAAACTGGGGTCAAACTATGAATATGGGAAAGTTCCGAGTCAAAATGCAAATATGACAAGTGAATGAACTAATATGCAATTATGAGACAATTTATGTTCCATCATGCAAATATGAGAAAGTTTATGAACAATTTTTTTTTTTGATCGAGCCCTATTGTCATGAGCCTGTTCATGAACAAATTTTTTACCCCTTTTTTACTTGGGCTTGACTCATTGATTAAATAAGCTTAAACTAATTAAGGCTCAAACTTAACTTGTTTATCAATAAACAAATATGAACAAGTTTTATATCAAGCCAAAACCAAGTTGTTTATAAATGATTTTATTCATCTATAACCCTTTTAACAACTAGTAACAACCAAGACATATTTTAGAAGGCTTGTATCAATTAAAGTAACTTTTCAATTGTGTCTTTTCAAAGACAACTCTTCATTATGTCATCCATATTCTTTTTTAAATTGTTTTTTTTTTTTAATGCTTTTGGAAAGCTTTAATAGATTTTGCACACCATTAGAGAGAAATTTACAGCATTTTCCAAGATTGCTAATAGTAGAATTCAAGTTTGGTTGTATCTTAGATGTGATTTGTCTTAAAACTTATTAGCAAACTTAATTGAATGGGGAAAATGTCATCTTAACTCTTAAGAAAAATAAGAGCTTTGAAAGCTCTTTTTATTATTAAGAGCTTTAAAAGCTCTAATCTATAAGAAAATGGAACAAGAAAAATTCTGGACGGATATCTCATAAATATCTCAAGGAAACGCGTTAAAATAATATTTTACATTTTACAACAGCACAAGTTTTGGTCATAATTATGACTATTGAATAGAGAAAATATAGGTACATAACAAAATTATACAACAATTTCACAATAAATTAGCTGTTTAACCATCAACCCTTGAAGGATGCAGAATTCTGTATCAATTCGTGAGAATTTTATTTTGTTCCTATCTTTGTCAATATACACGGTTGCTCAACAAATTGACAGAGTAACCCAATACAAAGCAAATAAACTCCTACAAGAAGTTTTCTTCAAAAAAAACTCGGACTAGAAGTTCTGACCAAACTAACAAAAAAGGAAAAATAAAAAATAAAAATTCCAAATTGAAATGGTAATAGTAACTAATGAGTAGTTTATTATCAACAGAAAGAAAAAAGCAAAAAGCAAAAAGTATTAGCTTTTGCCTTCTGATTGTTAGGATTTTGGGATAGTACGTAGTTTGTGCTCCAAGAAAATCGAGTTTAACCTCTGGAACTAGTAACTACTATTCAAAGAAACCAAATCCAACATATAGTAGAAAAACAAACTTAAAACAGACTGAAAATTTTCCTTATTAGGTAACTCCTCGTTTATATATATATATATATATATATATATATATATATATATAACACATGAACGATGTGCTTACTTGCACTAATTCCATAGTTTCATATCATAATTCATAGATAACCAAGTGCTTCTTTCTTGATCAAATTATCAATTATGGCTACCATCAAATCAGTTTTCTCTTTGCTTCTCATAACTCTCAGTGCTTTCTTTCTTCATTTTGTTCCACTTGATTGCACTGGTCCAGACGTCCTTAAGGTTTGCGAGTTTGATGCAATATATCAACTAGGGGACTCTATCTCCGACACAGGCAACTTGATTCTTCAGAACCCATATCTGCCATTTTTCCAGTTTCCCTACGGCAAAACCTACTTCAAAAATGCAACTGGAAGGTGCTCCAATGGGTTGCTGATGATTGATTTTATTGGTAAGAAATATCAAACTTAATATGTTGATGTTTATTTATCTATTTATTATTAAGTTGACGCTGGTTTGTCAATAAGTAGCAAAGAAAATAGTTAATTTGTTGCTAGAAATTTTTATAAGGCTGTTCTTTTAGAAGGATTAAAGAAGTAACAACGTGACCAACTGGCAACTGACAACACTGGTTTGTCAAAATCTGACTCCCTATATCACACTTTCTCAAACTCATGAATACTAGTACTGCATGATAAGAATGATTGGAAAAGTGACTTGGTTCTGTTTTTAGGCTAAGCATAATATGTTATGTTTGAATTTTACTTACCAAGGGAACTACGCAAATTTTATTATTTAACTGTGTTATATGACTCCACGTGTTAAGAACTACCTTATGATCCAATATGATAAAAAAAATTAAATTATATTAATTTTTTTTTTTTTGGTTCTATAATTGCACAGCTCAATCAGCCGGAATTCCACGTCTTTCTCCCTATTTGAATAAGGACGCATTATTTGCTGGTGGTCATCTTGGGGCGAACGTTGCAGTGGCCGTAGGTGGTGGGGTGAATTTTGCAGTGGCTGATGCTACTGCCTTGCCTATTAATTTTTTTGCAGCTAATTTTCCATCATTAGTTACTTCAAGTTCTCTCAGTGTGCAACTGGATTGGATGTCCACCTATTTCCATCATACCTATCACAATCATCACGGTTAGCCTCTCATTTGAATTAAGCATGTAATACTAAGTTAAAATGTAGGAGATAAAATTTGGGTCAGCTTTAATTTCTGAAATTTGAAAATTTCATTTTTAGCCTTTCAAACAATTGTAAACACACCAAGTTTGGCAATTTTTCCAGTGAAGGCTATGGATCACAACCTGACTCAATTTTTAAAAAAATATTTTATTTTTGTTGATGTTTGATAGATTGTGCTGAAAAGCTTAAATCAGCCCTATTCATTGTGGGTGGAATTGGAGAGAATGATTATAACCTTGCATTGCTGCACAAAACTGTTGAGGAGGCCAGATACTTAGTTCCACAAGTTGTCAAAGCAATTAAGGACGCTGTCACAGTATGTTTTCTTTGTAAACAAAACAAATTCGATTCTAATTTTTGCCGGCAAAATTGCCTAACATGATTATTGAGTCCTTACTCTATTTCATTGTTTGTAGAGGGTAATCGGTTATGGTGCTGTAAGAGTGGTTGTCCCTGGACACTTCCCAATCGGCTGTTCACCAATTTATCTTACAAAATTCCACTCCGAAAATTCAGCTCATTATGATGAATTTCACTGCCTAAAGGGGTTGAATAATTTGTCAATATATCACAATGATCAACTCAAACTAGCCATTGAAGATTTGAGAATAGAAAATCCTAATGTTGTCATAGTATATGGTGATTATTACAATGCTTTCCAATGGGTTTACCGTAATGCTCAACATCTTGGTGAGTCTCTTTCTAATTCTAATAAATTGCTAGAACAATATATAGCTCGATATGACAGAGGTTCAGTAATGCAATTTTGATTGTTTCACAATGGACAGGATTTGACGTTGCTTCTGAGCTAAAATCTTGCTGTGGGGCTGGAGGTGCTTATGACTTTTTCTTGGGAAAAATGTGTGGAATTCCTGGTGTACCAGTTTGTGCCAATCCAGATGAACGTATCAGTTGGGATGGAATTCATTTGACACATAAGGCAAACCAGTATCTGGCAAACTGGATCATCAATGACATCTTCCCTAAGCTTCATTGCAAAGTTTAATTTGTCTTAGCAATTTAGTTTTCTTATGCTGGAATGTAGTAGATTATTAGTTAAACGTGAAAGGGAGTTTATGAGGTGAAGTTTATATATTTGTTAACTAAATAAATTAATATTTAATTACTTTAAGATTAGGCTATCCTTTGTTGTATTTACAATTGATATAATTGTGCTCTTAAGTTCAATGGAAAGCTTCAATCGCATTTACAAATTAAAGTACTGCTATAAAGCTGGTTCTTTGGATCATAGTCATATGATTTATTAAATAAATTGGAATGTAATTGACAGTGACAGTGTTATTAATTAATATAAAGAGTAACTCTTAACCCCTTAAAATTTGGTTACAGTCAAGGGCTCAGAGCAGAGTTCTGCATTGGCAGATAAGCATGGCAAATATAGACTTACAAACCTGGATTTAATATGCTTTTGAAGTGTCATTTCCAGTGCTATATATAGATTACATCTGTGGCAAAATAACTGTACAGATGCGATTATGAACATTGATGGTCAACCTAAAACTTGCTAAGTTCCCTATTAAGAATATTAGCAAAATCTTTCACAAATTTTGTTTTGGCGAAAATACACTGTTAGTCTTTAAAATTTACCCATTGAGTGTTTTTGGTCTGTAAAGTTTCAAATAAGCACTATGACTCGTGTGTTTAACGAAGTGATGACATGCCATTTTTTTATTGACATGACAACTATTTTATTAATAAAAAATTACACATTGAAGCAATCCATTTGTATTACCCACCCAGTTTAATCGAGTCTACTGGATTAGATCAAGTTGGAGACTTGTACAAACATTTTGCAACACTTTTCTTTTCATTAATTGATGACTTGGGTTTCCTTGGAGCAGGTGGGCACATGATCACTGGACTATGGGGTTCCTTCCGCTTTGCACTTTTCTTTTTTCTATTCTTTCTCTTCTGCTTGTTGATCTTGAAGCTCAATAACGGCCATAGGAGACCTGTTAGAAACCGGTTTGAATTGTTTGGGTAATAGAATAGGTTGCTCCAATGTGTAATTTTTTATTTATTTTATAATCATGTTAGTTAAAACATGTCATGTTATTGTTTCATTAGACACATAAGCAAAGAAACTAGCAGAAGTTAATAGAATGACCAATAAATAACACTCATTTTTTAACTTTAGAGATCAACAACGCTCACTTGAAACTCATGAACCAAAAATGCTCAATAGGTAAACTTTAAGGACTAATAGTATAGTTTCGCATTTTTTTTTCACAATTATTAATGTGACTTATTATGACAGTACATAACAAAATTGTGTTAATAATAGTTCCATGTGAAAGTGACATTTTATGAGAGTCACATTAATAATTTAAGACATGGAATGTCACTTATCACCTTAGTAAGTTGTTTTAAGAAAAATTTTATGTTCCTAGCATTGCTTAAAAAGTATTTTCTCGCATCCATAAACATGGGATGAAATTCAGATTTTGTAAAAAAAACATTTGAGAGTCTTTTCACCATCTGTTGGTCATGCCTAAAGGACACCCTTGTTCGTGGTATAGATCTGATGCATGCAACTATATATAGTCATCAACCTGGTAATTAAGTCTTTAGTTTCACTTGATATGTGTGGGGCTCTTTGCAGTAGTCATTAGTTTCAACTTTCAATTGATATCGTGGAGATTTATTTTATTTTTTTCCTGGTTCGACATAATTGGATTTTAGACCTTTTAGATATTATTTCAGTAAAATGTGTTAATATAGCTGTTACCTCAAAACCTTAAAACTTTTTCCTTTTTTTTATTATATGTACAGATCATATTTAATATATATATATATATATATATATATATAATTATGGTATTAACTATTAAGCAATTAAACTTCAAATAGAATTTTAAAAAATAATTAAAATTACAAAATTGACATGGTAATAGTAATTATTACCGACAAAAAAAAAAAAAAAAAGAAAAGAAAAGAAAAGAAAAGTTAATAAGCCTTACCTTTTGCCTTAGGATATATGGTAGGAATTTGCTGTTCAAGAAAAATTTATTTAAAATTTATTTTCCCTTTACAACAAGCGGAAAAAGGGATTTAACATTGAACATAAGAAAAAGCAAACAATATCATTAAATCATAAGGTTCTTGTCAATCAACTAAAAATATTAAGGTTAACAGAAACTAGGAGTTTTATAACTATTCATGGTAGACTTAGTGAAAAGTAGAGTTTTAACTGAAAAGCTCTTTATTTTTTAGGTGTTTGGCAAATTACACTTGTCATCAAGTGGAGTCTTCCTTAGGCTCATGATAGGGCATTGTGTGTTATTGTGTGTTGTACATTGCAAGTGTTTGAGATGTGCAAGTGAGGTGGGAGTTGCACTTGTTGTATATATGTGTATATACATTTAGGCTGAAATATGAGTGCTCCAACTTTAATGATTGTATGAATAATGATTGAAACATTTAAAATATAGTTCTAGTGGCTTGTTTGAGCGGAGTAATTTTTATTAGTTACTCTCAAAATATAAAAAATGATACTTGTACGGCACCCAACCCCATGCCTGCTTTTGGGGCCCATGTCTGTGAACAACATTTGGGCCCTGGCCCAATTAAGCCGAAAGGCCCGGCCCATGACCATACGTATCGTTAATCCAGGTATCCCAACGAGGGCCGTGCCGAGCTCTTGTCCCGTACATTATGAAACTTGGAATGAGCGGAGGTTATGGATTTCACTTTCTCGGCAACTCCCCGAGGACCGAGGCTGCCGTGTCATTCATTCAGGGAAGAACCAAGTTCCAAGGCCACCATCACCAAACCACCCACTTACCTTTGATCACATTGGACCTCTCACCGCACTTACCATAACGTGATGATGACCACCCCACTATGGAGAAGCTATAAATACGAGAACAACAGAAGGAAAGGGGGTTGGAAGATTGAGAGAAAAAACAGAGGGAAAGAGAGTGAAAGAATGCATGAACAGTCTCAAGATTTTGAGCTACCCATAGTAGGAGAACTTCAAACCCATAATAGAAATAGATTGTAAGCCCAACGGTAGTCCAGCCCACTGGCCACTTTTTGGGTGTGTACAATACTCTTTTCTCTCATATTTATGGTGAGATCTACTCATTATATTCATGGTAAGGTCCACCATAAAGTGAGAGGAGGAAACACCATTTCACTATACTCCAGAAGTATCTAAGAATTTTCCGTTTGAGCGAGATTAAAGCATGCTCGAGTAAAGTCATTGTGCAATCCCAATGCCAATCAAGAAACAAAATTCCTAGAATGACAAACATATGGCCTAAAATAGTACTTCAAGTGAGTCCACTTGAGAGAGACTTAAGGGAGTACAGGTGGACATATAGACGTGTATAGGTGAGATTGAGTGAGGGCTTAATCAATTAATGGTCGCTTGAGCGAGACAGTTACAGAATGTGCAAATTATGGGAAATACAAAGAAAATGAGACTTTTTTTTTTTATTCTCTAAAAGATAGGGCTGTAACGAGCTAGGTTTTTTCAGTAGTAAATGTTAAAGCTTAAACAAAGATTACAAAAAATGTTCAAACTTGAGTTTGTTAAAAAGCCTAAAAGTTTGAGCTCAACTTAGCTCAACTTGATTCATTAATCAAGCTTAGATTGAGCTCAATATCAAGCTCAAACTCAGCTCAATATCAAGTTTTTGAGTTCGAGATCCAATACAAGTACATTATCACACTCACATTAAGCATATCATTAAGTCTATTTTGGTTGAATGAGTAGTCCCAAGCCTAATTAATTAAAAGTTTATACGAGTTTGTTTTCCAAACTCATATCAAGCTTATTACCAAACTCATAAAAGAGTCTAGGTTTGGCTTATTTTTTTTATCAAGCCCAGCCCTATTGTTCACGAACATGTTCATAAACATTGTTTTTTCCTTTTTGCTTGGGCTTGACCCATTGATTAAACAAGTATAAACTAAGGTTCAAACTTAGCTTGGTTCTTAAAAAATAAACATAAACAAGCTTTTTACCTAATCAAATTCAAACTATTTATGAACAACTTAATTAATTTACAACCCTAATATAGACTAGTAACAACCAAGACATGTTTTAGAAGGCTTGTATCAATTAAAGTAACTTTTCAAGTTCACCTTTTCAAAGACCACTCTTCACCTATTTTACATATAAAAAGGGAAACATAGCAATAAAGTTTTTGCTCTATTTTCCACATCTTCTTTCTTTTTCTTCCTATTAAAGTCTCTGTGTTCAGTGGCGGCTTCAGGAATTTTTTCCAGGGTATTCCTCAACAAGCATAAATTACACAATCTAATAAAAAGAAAATTTTATATATTGACAACAACAACAATAAAAAAAACACGCAATTTAATTTGTTTAGTTGTTTAGTTGTTTCATTAATTTGTTTGTCTTTTATAAACTATAATTTGTTATATTGTTATTTCATTAATTATAAAATTATTAATTGTTGTTTAGCCTAACATAATTTAATTTGTTTGTCTTTTATAATGTATTAGTTAATTATATTGCTTTAATTATTGTTGTTTAGCCTAACAATAAACTATATTACTTTAATTTATTTGTCATTAATTATACTGCTTTAATTTGTTATATTGTAGAGTCAGCCATGTGCAGTTGTGCACATTACACATCGCAGCACAATAATTAAAGTAGTGTAATGTGCAACACATTACACTGCTTTAATTATTATTTACTCGGCCCCATGTGCACATCCACCCCCACCCTACTCAACAGACAAGCACAAACCTCATGCCTAATGGCCCCAATCACAAGAGCTAGTTGGCAATTAGAAAATTTCACAATCACAAATCACAATACACATTACACTAAAAAGACAATTAATATCTCACCAACACCAACAGAAAAGATAAAGCCAAATTCAAAAAGAGAGAGTCAGAGAGAAAAAGAGAGAGAAGTTAGTTTAGTAAAATGAAATACCTTGAGGGAGGGAGCACTGGAGCAGCCGAGCAAGGAGGCTTGAAGGCTGAAGCCAGTGAGCCAGTGACGAGGTGACTAGTGATCTCTGATGAGGGCAGTGGCGAGCGACGAGCAACGACAACAAGGGGCGAGCGAGTGATAACGACGATCTAGACTGGACCGATCTCCAATGACGAGCGAGCTGCGAGCAATGTGATCAATCTAATCTCCGTGACTCCGTCTATTGGTAGTTGGCTTAAGCCTGAGGTGTTGCTTTGAAGGACTGAGGTGTTGCTTGCTCTGTCTTTACTCTTTAGGTTTCGCTTTAGGCCTTTAGTGATTTCTGATTTGATTTGCTCTATATTGGGGTTTGTTTGTTTGTTTATTTTTTTTTTTTTTTTGGGAGAATCTGTGGATTTGCTACCTCTGTAATCTGTTGCGCTTGCCGTGGGCTTGGCTTTGTTACAAAAAATTTTTGGGCTTTTTTTTTTTTAAATTTGAGGGTGTTTCTAATTTTGTAATTGAGGGTGTTCCTAATACAAAGCAAATATAAAACATTTTAATTATTATATAAATTTTTTTTTCAGGTTTTTTTTTCAAGTCAAGGTGTTCCTAGGAACACCCTGAGTTGCACGTGGCACCGCCACTACCTGTGTTGATTTCTCTATTCTATAATCCTGCATAAATTGATTATTTCATCATATTTATATATAAATTCTAGGAATCAATTTATGTTTTATTATGTATTTTATAAACCTATGACGGATATCGGCCTAAGTACTATAGCATAATATACATGAAGTGGTGGGAAACTGAATTAATAACAGTACTAGCTAGATGAATCTAAATCTATTAGATGTTTATTTAGTGTTATATATAAGAATTAATCTTTATAGTGTAGCATTTCGGTCCATTCGACCTACTTCAATCTAATTAAGACCATTTCCATTCACCTTGGCCCCATTTAGTCCATTTTCACCCACTTTGATTTATTCAGTTCACTTTGGAAAAAAAATTAATCAAACTCACCAAAAATAATAGAATGAAATATTTATAAAGATAAAAATATTTAATAAAAACTTTTAGAAGTATTAAAAAAACAATACTTGAAGCAATTGTTGCTTTATATGTGTGTGTGTGTGTGTGTGTGTGTGTGTAAGAGCGACGTTTTGATTCCTGAGCCCAAAAGGTAGAAGGATTCAGGCCCAAAGAGCCCAACACAATGAATTTGTAGAGAGTGGGCTTAAAATTTAGGCTTCAATGGATCAAGCAACAAACACAGTGGATTAAAGATGAAAGTTCAATTAGTGTGTAAAACACTAATAAATGTTTAGAACTCCAATACCAACACAAGCTTATACACAAACTATATATGTGCAGAATGATGAATATAAGCTATAACGAAATTGGTAAAACACTTTAAACCATAATTAATCACAAACACAGCAGCAATTAAAATGTAAAGAGTAAGGGAAGAGAGATGCAAACACAAAGATAACACTTACACGTGTTATCGAAGAGGAAACCGAAGAACTCGGCGAAAAACCTCTCTGCCGCCCTCTAAGCGGTCAAATGATCTACTAAAGAATAAAGTTGGGATACATGAATATCAGAAGACCCTCCAAGCCTAATCTTCTCAATGCACCTAAGCCCTCCAAGCTTCTTGCTCCAACAAGGTTACACCTAACCTTGTCTTCTTTAGCTTCTCGGATCTCGCAATAAGCTCCATATTGCATCCGCCATCCTTGGCATCTTCCAATACTTCCCAAAACTCCAAAAACACTCTCAACACTCTAAATGGGTGTGAGTTGTGTTTGGGTACAAATCTCCTCTCAATGGGTATAATAATGGGAGAGGGAATGAGAAGAGACTACAAAGATTTCTCTCTAAGAATGAGTAGTTCTCTCTCTAATAAGGTGGGTATGTTGTAGAAACCTCTCTTAGGGTTTTTCTCTCAATATGCTCTTTTTCAGCATAATACATTTTATGGGTATAAGGGTATTTATAGTAGGGTATGAGAGGAATGTGAAGTCAGTTTTCAGCAAAACAAGGCATTCTGGCGACTCGACCTCGCGACTAGAAAGAGTCGTGAGTTTGAGTCACGAGTTAACTGCCAAGTCAGATTGTATTTTTTGTCCTGTAGTGTTCTAGCTATCGTGACCCTTTAGTTTCCTGCATGCTTCACACGTGTGGCACTTTGACGACTTGCCAGTCGCAAGTCAGTCGTGAGATCCAGTCACAAGACTCCTTTTAAATGCACACAACTTGAGTTTCTTCACACTCTCTCACACACAACCCTTACATTATTCCCACATAAATACAGGGTTTCTACATGCTGAATTACAAGCAAATTTGGCACGAAATAAAGCCAACACATAGTTGATTAAATTCAACTTTACAAAAGATAATAAGAAAGCAAAGAAAGATAAGCTATATGCAAATAAATCCTTCCTTGACAAAGTTCAAGGAAAGTGGTTTTTGAATATAGTTCTTTTAGACTTGGATACAATTTCAGTACTTATTGCTATAGTATTTTCTCTACAGATTTCCCGATCTTCTCTCCTTGGAGGGTCTCTTACATTATATAGCTCCCTTTAGATGATCTTGGCCCTTCATTTGTTGATCGTCCAAGCCACTACTTAAGTGTTTATCCCATCAGACACCTTCCCAAACCCCTTGTGAGTTACAGCAGCCAAGGTAGTACTGTTCAGGAGTCTTCTCCACATAAATGCAGCTAGAAGGTTTAGTGTGATGCATTAAATGTGGTGGCAGCCGCCATCCCTTCAGTCATGTCAAGTCTAACCCCTTCTCCGAAGCTCTTTCCCTACAGTATGACCTCCTCTAGTAACGTGCCACTAACGTGGCCTTACTGTCCAAGGTTGTGACCTCCTCGGCATGATAATGGCCCCTTGGGCCATGGGTATGACACGTGGCGCAATTACCTTATTTAAATTCTTGTACCCCACAATATATATATATATATATATATATATATATGTTACACCTCATATTAGTTTTTTTAAACATTAATTTTTAATGCTTTTATAGATTTTGCACACCATTAGAGAAAAATTTACAGGATTTTCCAAAGATTGCTAGCGGTAGAACCCGGGTTTGGTTGTATCTTAATTAAATGTATATGTCTTAAAAATCATCGGCAAATTCAACTGAGTGGCGGCAAATTAATGTCATGTTAAGAAAAAAGATTGTTTTTTGCCTAGGATATTTCATTTTTCTGTTTTCCATTTATTTCCTCTAAAATTCCCCACAACACTTTGTATTTATTAACCCTCTCTAACACTTGGCAAGGGCCAGTTGGTTATTTTGTTAATTAGTTAGTTAGTTTATTTATTTATTTATGTATCTTGTCTTTCTATTCTTGTCTCCCAAACCTTGTCTCCGACTTCAGAGGTCCCTTCTTCCTGCTATTCTTGTCTGTAGCAGTATTGTACTAATTAACCATAAAACAGTTTTCATTTTTTTAATTAATTTAAATTTTATTTATATATAGGGTCATGTTAACACTTAACAGTACCCTTAGAAATTTCTTTAAAAAAGAAAGCTGTGGCCTTAGAACAATTATTAATTAAAAAATTTATAAAAGTTTTGAGGTCATTCGTTTTTTCCATAAAAAATAATTCACTTTTTTCATAAAATTTTTTTAAAAATATTTTTTATATCAATATCTTGAGGGCATCCGTTAACCTTTATTCATATATAAATATAAATAACGAACTCTTTTCAGGTTTAAGATCCCCTGTAAATTTTAGACCCCTTTTATTTATTATTCAAAACACTGAAATTGCTTTAAAAGCTCTAATTTACAACCATATATATGACCATTAAAATGGAAAGAGAAAGATTCTAGTTGGATATCTTATATCCCCCATGAGCAATTAAACTCCTAATAGAAGTTCCGACCAAACTAACAAAAAGAGAGAAAAAAAAAATCCAAATTGAAATGGTAATAGTAATAATTGTTACCAACAGAAAGAAAAGACTAAAATGCATTAACTTTTTCCTTTTGGTTGTTCGGAATATAGGACAGTACGTAATTTGTGCTCCAAGAAAATCGAGTTTAGCCACTGGAACTAGTAACTACTATTCATTCAGAGAAACCAAAATCCAACATAAAGTACTAGAAAAACAAACTTAAAACACACTGAAGTTTCTCCTTATTTAGGTAAGTACTCCTCGTTTATACTTAATATATAAGACATGCACGATGTGCTTGCTTAGCATATATATAGTTTCATATCGTAATTCATAGATAACCAAGTGCTTCTTTTCTTGAGCAAATTATGGCTACCACCAAATCAGTTTTCCCTTTGCTTCTCTTCACTCTCATTGCTTTCTCTTTTCTTTTTGTTCCACATGATTGCACTGATGCAAAGCCCCTTAAGGTTTGCAAGTTTGATGCAATATATAACATGGGGGACTCTATCTCAGACACAGGCAACTTGATTCGTATGAAGACTCAGAACCCAGATATGCCTTTTTTTCGGCTTCCCTATGGCCAAACGTACTTCAAAAATGCAACCGGAAGGTGCTCCAATGGGTTGCTAATGATTGATTATATTGGTAAGAATCATATCAAACTTAACATGTTGATGTTGATGTTGGTTTGTCAGAAAGTAACAAAGAAAATACCTTGTTGCTTAATATTTTTATAAGGCTGTTCTTTGAAGGAATAAAGAAGCAAGAATATCTTTTTCTTTTATAATTATGTTGTGCTAGTAATAACAATAATGACAATGATATTGGTGCTAATGGTAATCATGATGATTATGTTATGATTGTGATATAATTTCAAGATCACATATTCTTCATACTTGTTTTTCTTTTTCCCCTGGATTCCTTCATCTTGATCAAATTGTTTCAGGTTTTGATTTCTTCCCTTTATTTCAGTCAATTTGTAAATCCTTTTATTTATTTATATAAAATAGGGATAACACACTAGCTATATTATTGTTTTTATAAAGTAGGGATATTTACAATTACCACTCTTGTGGTGTGCCATTAAAACATTGAGCTATGGTGTGGTTTGATTTGTGGTTGTGGTGCCAAAATTGTTGGGTTACACGTGTGAGTGAAGTCCCACATTGAATAAAGATGAAAAGAATGAGTGGTTAATATAACATAATTGAGCACATACCCATTGGGCTTAGGCCTTTTGGGTAAAAGTGTGTCTCTATATGTTATATTAATTACTCAAGAAAGCTCCCCAGGACCCCAAGGTATTTATCTCCCCATCAAGTGGTATTAGAGCTCATGGTGGTGTGCGGCGAAGGTGGTGAGGTGTTCATGGTCCCTATCCAGCGGGGACAGAGAAAGCCTAAACGGCCCACACACAAAAGATCCTAGAATATTGCTAATGGTTCTCATGGTTAACACATGGTTCTCATGGATGGCGTACGAGAGACTCATGGATGACGCATTGATGAAGTGAAAAGTCCATTAGTTAAAGAGGAGTGAGTAGGACTTGTTCAAAACTCACAAAAAGGTAGAGACTCACACGTGAGGGGGAGATTGTTGGATTACACGTGTGAGTGAAGTCCCACATTGAATAAAGATGAAAAGAATGAGTAGTTAATATAACATAATTGAGCACATACCCATTGGGCTTAGGCCTTTTGGGTAAAAGTGTGTCTCTATATATTATATTAATTACTCAAGAAAGCTCCTCAAGGTGTTTATCTCCCCCATCAAAAGTCACCTATTAATGGTGAATTTGGAAAAAGAAATCTCTAACCCTTTAACTCCTACTTTCTCAAAATCTGACTTACCAATGACACATTCTCAAACTCAATGCTAGTACTGAATGAAAAGAATATTTGTGATGGGTGTTTTGAAAGCATACTACATGGGAGGTAAGTGTAATTATTCCTATAAAATACAAGTTCGAGTGGCGATTAGTATGCTTATTCATTGCTGATGGCTTATATAAAGTTCAAACTACACACATGTTATTGAGTCTGGAAAAGTCACTTGTTCTGTTTTTAGGCTAATCATGGTTTGTTGTGTTTGAATTTTATGTAGCCGAGGGAACTATACAAATTTTATTCCTCTGTTTATTTATTATTTTTGTAGAATGTGACTCTGTGTTATACTAATTTTTTTTTTGGTTCTATTATTTCACAGCTAAATCAGCTGGAATTCCATTTCTTTCTCCCTTTTTGGATAGGGATGCAGTGGCTCGTGGTCATGGGGTGAATTTTGCAGTGCTTGATGCCACTGCCTTGCATATGAATGTCCTTACAGCTAATAGTATTCCATTACCGCTTCATTTCAGTTCTCTTAGTGAACAACTGGATTGGATGTCCACCTATTTCAATGATACCTTTCACAATCAGGATGGTTAGCCTCTCATTTGAATTAAGAATGTAATACTATGTTAAATGAGGTGATTATGTTAGATTTGTCCCTAAAATTTGGGTCAGGTTCAAGTTTCTGAAATTTGTAAAATTCTTTTTCAGTCTTTCCAAAAATTGTAAACATACCAATTAGTCATTAGGTAAACTTTCCATTACAACAAAGCGCCCCATGCTTGCAAATTTTGCCATGGAAGGCAATGGATTACAACCTGACTCAAATTTAAGGACTATACCCATATTTTTGCTTTAAACATGTTATCTGCTTTTTTTTCACTTTTTTAATATATAATTTTTTTGTTGATGTTTGATAGATCGTGATGAGAAGCTTAAAAAAGCCCTATTCATGGTCGGAGAAATGGGAGGGAATGACTATAACTTTCTATTGCTCCTAGGCAAAACCATTGAGCACATCAGAGACATTGTTCCAGAAGTTGTCAAAACAATTAAGGACGCTGTCACAGTATGTTTTCTTTGTAAACAAAACAAATTCTTATAAGTTTTCCTTGCAAAATTGCTTACTATGATTATTGAGTCCTTATTCTGTTGCATTGTTTGTAGAGGGTCATTGGTTATGGTGCTGGAAGAGTGGTTGTCCCTGGAAACTTCCCAATCGGCTGTTTACCGGTTTATCTTACAAAATACCACACCAAGAATTCAGCTGCTTATGATGATTTTCACTGCCTAAAGGGATTAAATAATTTGTCCATATATCACAATGATCTACTCAAACAAGCCATTGAAGATTTGAGAAAAGAAAATCCTAATGCTGTTATAGTATATGGTGATTATTACAATGCTTTCCAATGGGTTTACCAAAATGCTGCAAATCTTGGTGAGTCTCTATCTAATTCTAAAAAATTGCTAGAACAATATATAACTGGATATGACACAAATTCAGTAATGCAATTTTGGTTGGTTCGCAATGGGCAGGCTTTGATGCTTGTTCTGTGCAAAAATCTTGCTGTGGTGCTGGAGGTGCTTATGACTTTACCTTGGGAAAAACTTGTGGAATTCCCGGTGTACCAGTTTGTTCCAATCCAGATGAACGTATCAGCTGGGATGGAATTCATATGACACACAAGGCAAACCAGTATATGGCAAATTGGATCATCAATGATATCTTACCTAAGCTTAATTGCAAAGTTTAAGTTGTTTTACTACATCTTGGCTTGGCTATAGCAAAAAGCCAGCAGGCTCGGGTGCTAGTAAGTAGTAGATTATCAATTAATTAATTCCCAAAGGGAGTTCATGATATGAAGTTTCATATATTTTTTAAATAATCAAATTAATATTTATTTACTTTAAAAATAGGCCATCGTTTGTTGTATTTACAATTGATATAATTGTGCTCTTAAGTTCACTGGAAAGCTTCAATAGCATTTACAAATTAAAGTACTGATATACAACTGGTTCTTTGGGTCAGAGTCATATGATTTACTAAATAAATTGGAATGCAATTGACGGTGGAGTTGATATAAAGAGTAACTCTTAACCCCTTAAATTTTGGTTACAGTCAAGGCCTCAGAACAGAATTCTGCACTGGCAGATAGGCTTAGCAAATATGGATTCACAAACCCTGGATTTAATATGCTTTTGAAGTGTCATTCCCAGTGTTAGCAGTGCATCATATGCATTCGATATATAGATTACAACTATGGCAATGTGACTGTCTCATATCACAACCTATTACCTTAGTACGTTGTGAAAAATATTATGTCTCTAGCATTGCTTTAAAAGTATTTTCTTGCATCCATAACCATTGGAAATTCAATTCTTTTTTAAGAGCCGTTTCACCATCTGTTGGTCATGCCTAAATAAGGACAGACCCTCGTTCATGGTATAGAATTGATGACCACTTCTCCTGGACCGTGCAACTATTTTGAGTCATCAACCTGGTAAGTCATTTAGTTTCACTTTATTGAAATGGTGCTATTTGCAGTAGTCCAAGGTATATTTTTTGAGCACAAAGTGATAAAATTAACCCAAAACGCATCGATATCATTGATTGTAGTAGTGTCATGTGCCGGAGTCCCTAATTAGCTTCAATAATATCATATGCCAATATCATGAGCTTCAATCTCTTGAGCAATGGTCAATGGATGCATGCTGTCAGGTCTATTATTAAAAGATTTCTTTGCAGCCTTCGGAGTTATTTATTGTTTTGAGTGTTAATGTCAATGCTATGCTGTCTTAATGTTGTTGTTAGCTGGTTTGATTCAGTTTGTGGCAGTTGGTTGTAATGCCTTGATTTGTTTGTGTCGGTTCTTTTGTTGTTTTTGTTGTTTTGGTTGTTGTTGTTTTTTTTTTTTTTTTTTGGTTGTTTTTGTTGTTTGATGTATTAGTATACTTTGTTGTGATAATAAAAAATTTCTCATTTAAAGAAATATATAAAACAAAATTCCAACACAGTCTTTTGGTTCAAAGGATGGTGCTTATAAATTTGTAATGCAGGAATCCAACAATAAAGGTTTTACTGAGGTGTCCCTATCAAGATCAATATTACAAGAGAAGTATTGAAAATAACCTTTGCAACACTAAACTTGGGGAATTCCAATTTCTGGACAGATTGGATCCACCATTGGTGCAAACTTCTTGAAAAAAATGTCAATCAAGTAAAAATTGGCAGTGTAATTGGAAATATTGCTTAATGGATCTAATGTCAAGCATAGTGAATACTTCAATTTAGCTTTTGAATGTATAAGTATGATACATTTTTAACAACATTAACAAAGACAGAATTTCTGGTGCAGGGAAAATAGGATACATGGCAAGGCAAGAATGATGTTATATGTTCAAATCAACAAAATGAGTTACTAATACCAAATAATTTTTCATTCCTACCAAGACTTCAATGCATAATAGATATAGAAAAACATAGTATACATTTTTTCTAGCACAAACAAGACAGTATATATTAAGTCCCCTGGTCTCCTGGTCTTCATGGTTATGCTGCCCCATGCATTAGCTATTTTGTGTTTCTCTGCTTCATCACAATGACTACCTCTTTGAGGTCACCATTTGCATATTGAACTCTTTGAGTACTGAGACCCTAAAATCTATTTGATCTTTGTCGCTGATGAGCATTTCTTATCACAAAATATCCTAGGAAATACACTTTTTCCCTGTGGCAAATGCTTCTAAGAAATGGGGTGTATTTCCACTTGGGTTTCAAAATTTAAACACGAATTCATCAGGTACTAAAACATTAAAAATGTAAACTCATGGCTTGCAAGGTTATAGGAAGAACTAACAGTTGGTGATTGAGTCTTTATTAGCAATACAATCTGGCTGACAGTAGCGCAAGATCTATACATTGTGAGATATCAACATCAAAAGAAAAAATGGTACAAAAAAAGATTTTGTAGTTCAAGAATGCAAGTGGGAAAACACATTTATTCTCTAGCTATATGAAATGCAGTAGAGGGGTCCATGATTCCTAATGCGTCAAGCAACATTTAGGACACTGTCATGCATTCATGAAACAGCAATGCTTTGCAAAAGCAAAAGCAACAAGACACATTTATATCATTGATTTTAAATGCTGCAGTTTGAAATTGTTCAGATGAATTTGGATTCTGTACAGTCAAATTATTGCAAAAACCGTTGTTGATTCAATGTATTTAACGTACTAACCCTTCTATTTAATTGCCAGTGCACTAACTAGATTTTCAAAATGAACAGGATAATAGACTAATTTTTATTGAATGCGACCATGTGAGCACATTTGACCCAAAAAAAATCTTTTCAACTCTAATATTTATAACTTTTTTCACCAATCAATCTTAAGGAGATACTATGCTTTTGAGATTTTCATGCCTATACATTAATTTACCTTAGATATCAACAAAATCCTTAAGAGTTTTTTTTTTTTTTTTTTTTTAACCCAAAAAAAAAAAACACTCTTAAGGACACAATATTTTTTCAAAATTATTTATATCAGAGAAAAAAAATATTAGTCCAATTATACCATTTATGTCAACACTGATAATAAAAATGTAATAAAATGTTTGTCCCTAGTGTTACTAGGAAACCAATGCAATAATTGTAAGAGGCTATTGAATTGAGTCGTGTCATTGGCATTGCATATAGGACCCTACTTGTCTCAGCTGCCTCAGCATGACATTTGGACCTATCAGAGCACAGATACCCCCACCATGTGACATAATCATTGTCAAAAACAATTTCTCTTAACTGTGAGATTCGTGCATTGCGTGTCCAATCCCTCCCTTATATTTTCCTGCACATCTCTCTCTCTCTCTCTCTCTCTCTCTCTCTTACAGCATTGCTTGCAGTTTAAGGTTCTTACAAGTTTGGCAGCACTGCCTCTCTTTCTTGTCTCCGTCCCTCCCTCTCTCTCTCTCTCTCTCTCTCTCTCCCTAACTTCAATTTCCAACACCCTAATGCCCTATCAAGAACCAAACTTGCTCTCATGCGAACACACAAGGAAAAGGAAAAACAAAAACAAAAAACAACCTAGCAAAGTCCCCCACTTTCTAAGGTAAACCGGAAGTACCACTTGCTTAGAAAACCATCTTTTTTGACTGCCAAAACTGGCCTAATCAACCTTACGCCATCTTACCACAACTCTGCCATATGGGACAGGTTCAAACGTGTGTGTTTAGCTTCAGCTTATATGTGCTAGCTCCGTACTACACCATTTTACCTGGTGCAAGCAGAGATTGACATGCATGGTCAAGTACAGTTCGTTTACATCATTTAACTTGGTCAAGCACGATAGGTTGAGCCAAAATTTAGGCCCCGTTATACAGAAGTTTAACAAACATATTTTTAGTTTTTAAATAAAATTATATGTATTTTTACAAATTTTTTTATCTAAATGTATTTTTAAAAAATAAAAATAATATTACTAGAATAATATTATCAAACGGTTTTTAAGTCATTTTCTTTTTCATAATATATATGTTTTGGGTTCTAAATACACATGGGATAACTCTAACCTACCTTTTTTTTTTCTATAATAACTCTAACCCAACTTTTATATATATAAAAGTATGTTTTCATCCATAAAAAGTTTGAATTTTTTTTCCTTGCATTAAAATGCAATCTGATACTGTATAAATTTATTTCAAATTACATCAGTTTTATAAGTTTGAATGAATGAGTCACATGCGTGTAATCTCTTTGGGATCAGATTGCATCCATGGATCTTCCAATTTCTTCTAATTTTTAGCTGAATATGAGGCATGTAACATTTATTTGATTTTGTGTAATTTGCATATAGATCTTTTGAGAAAATTAGATTTTTTAAAAGTAATTGTTTGTCACATTTAGATAAAAATTGGAGGTTTAAATGGGAGGGTTTCCCAATTTGTTCAATGGCATATGGAAGAAAATAGTCCTTTACCTTATGGATGAAATTACAAACTTTAAATTTAAAAACTTCAAATTATATTGAGACTAAATTTTATCCACCAAAACTATATTAAAGTTCTTTTCTAAATACTTTTTCGTTAAGCATCACACAATCTATGATGGTAAAAAATTTATCACAAGATCAAGACTCTTCTGGTTGTTCTTTATGGATTACATATTTTATCCTCACTTCCAAAAGCACTTGAACCTTGAAAGGTTATTTACCATAAAGCCACACCCAAGTATTATTAAACTTATTTTCTAAGCTCAAAAGCAACTTATTATAAGAAAACATGCATTCATAAGTAGAGGGCTTGGGTCCTTTATTTATTTTATTTTAAGTTAAGACAATTTAATTAAGTAATTGAAGAGAGGGGGAGGCCCCAGTCCATCTCCATCCGCAAGCATTAAGATATAAGAGAGAAGAGAATATGGTGTTGGGTCTATCAATATCCCACACACAAATGGAGGCCAATGCAACAGATAATATTGAGCATGTACAATAATGTAATCCCAACATAGGAAAAAATAATAATAATTGGAAAAAATATCATCCCAAGCCATACCTCAATTTTGGATAAGGAAAAATATTATTTTTTTTTCCTCCTTTTAGTGAAAATGATCTCAATGCACATTGATCATATGTATTTTGTCTCTTACAACATGTGAACTCTTCAGTTGATACTTGACAGGTAAACTCCCAGCATGCGAGAGATTGAATACCTTCTTCCCTTTCCTTTTCTGGCCCTATTGCTGTTGGGTATTAACTAGCATTCTACGTGGTTATGAAATTCCATTATTAATAACCAATGATAAGCTAGCCATTGTACCAGTTGTCTGCTTGTCAGTGTAGATTACTATTTACTAGTACTTGTTATGGTCATACTTGGTTTAAATTAGGTGCAACTTAGTTTTCAGGTTAAGTCGGTGGAAATTGATTGCAGTAATTTGTTGGATGCTTTATAGTGTCAGGCTAAAGAATTAGAGGAAATGTAAGAAACCATTTTAAAAAATTTTTTACTTTTTTTATTTTTTATAAAAGTTATGTCAAAATTTTTTTAAAATGGATTGTTAATCATTACTTTAAAGACACCCCGTTAACATAATCTAAGAATTAAAAGGAAAATCTAAGAGAGCTTAAAATTATAATCCATAGCTAACTCTTAGGCCCAGTTTGACTGAGGATATAGGTTATACTGTTATACATGCTTCAAGTGGCTTTACTATTTGCATTTTTGAAGCAAAAATGATTCGTATGTTTTTGCACACTCATTGATATTACATGCTCTCAGTCCCTCTAAAAAAATGATATTACTATATGACAACAAGGACAACAAGACTGAAACACTTTCACTATATGACTTCTTTAACAATGACATGCATATGCCCATTGGTTCCATTATATAAACCACATTCCAATGTAAAAATATATATAAAAATTAGGTAGAGAGAGTTTCTGGAAAGTGGTGATCCATTCCATTCCTGCTATTGGTGTGTAAGGGCTCTGGCTCTGCGTTAATCATAGCCTTAAAGTACCTTTTGAACTGAAAGGCTCTTTAAGCAAAGAGGAGGATGTTTGGAAAACCCACTAAAAAAGAGTTTTATTGGGTCTTAAAGATGAAAACAATTTTAAAGTTGAAGCTAAATTACAATCAATGCTCATGCTTTATAAATTCAAAACTCAATGCTATTCACTATCATTTATCAAGCACTCATATTAAAGAACTTCTCAAGTAAAGTTTTATATTGCAAAAGATCTATCACTAAAACCTAAACTTTACACTTAAAAACTATACTTGGGTACAAAATCCTATGACCAACTGTGTTTTAGAATTGTTTTGTTTTGTTTTTTCTTTGTTTTAAATGAATTGTGTTCTGGAATAGTTTGGTACAGGAAAACCCTATAGTGTACACGCGTGTATAGTAGAAAAGTCCATGTGTGTGCTCTAGTAGCCTCTGTCCTTTGGGTATAGTTATTGTAACAAAGAAAGTTGAGCCATAACTACAGTAAATTGAGAGGTGTGAGTCATCATTATCTAATTCATAGCTCATCCATATATGTCAACTCTGTCGTCTCTCTTTCTCTCTCCCTTTTTCTCAAGGCCCATCTACATTCCATATGTCACACACATATGGTTCTGGCAACCGATTAGAAAATAGTACTGTACCACAATTACTGTACAACAACATTCAACAAAAATCAACCCAATTATATAGCACATTGACACCCATTTTCAGTATATAATATCTATGCTACTATAGAGCAAGGACATGCATTTCAACAAGAAATAAAAGGTCATGGAGTAGACAAATAAATAAAGAGAGAAAAAGGAAGGTAGTGATATTCATATATAAAATAAAAATTTAAAGTAGTTTATACCATTGATATCTTACAAATTCCCATGTTTGTGTACCCTCATCTACTCCAATATATATATATATATATATATATATGCAACTACAGAGAGAGGACATGCATTCCAACAAGAAATAAAAGGTCATGAAGTAGACAAATAAATAAAGAGAGAAAAGCGAAGGTAGTGATATTTATATATAAAATAAAAATGAAGGTACGTAGTTTATACCATTGCTATCTTACAAATTCTCATGTTTGTGCACCTCTCCAAGTAGATGAGTGAAAGGGTGAGAAACCCATGTTGGAGAAGGGGAGCACGTGCAAAAGTTCACCTAGCCATCACTAGAGCTAAAGCTTGCACGTGCCCTGCTTCTCCAGCAAGAGCTACTCGCCCACCATAACCATCTCTATCTTCTTCTTCATGGCCTTATGTATATAATAATTGAGTTAACAAGACACTGCATGAAATATGTGAAAGAAGCTCATGCATTTATATAGAAGTTCTAGCTAGAGAGAGAGAGAGAGAGAGAGAGAGAGAGAGGGTGAGAATTAAAGAGATTGAGTCTTGAAGTGGGCATTCTTTAAAGGCCTCATATGAGATGAGAAGCAAATAATTTTTCACCCCCCAAGTGTTGTTGTGAAGAAAAAGTTAGACAAGCCCCCCCCACCCCAATTCTTAATGGACTTAGAAAATTTTTTCAATAGCCTCTAGTAATACTTTGAAGACTATGACTTTTTGAGACCAATTATCACTCTCTCATTTAATGGGTGAAATGCACTGTCCTATTGCGTCACTCCATGTTGAAAAAAGTAATACATATAGCTAGGCTCTTAAGATTATTGAATAGCATTCCATACTAGATTTGACCCTGAATTTGACATGACCCCAGTGAATCTTATTCTTACCGGTTTGATCAACTGTTTGATTAGTGGTGTCCAATATATTACGTATGAATGGGTCACGTTTTTTGGATACTTTCTGCCGCCAAATAGAGTACTCCCCCACTTCTGATAAAAAAAACAAGAGTACTCTCATAGTCTCACAGCCACTTCTTTTTATCCAAATTCTTGGATATTCACAATAATTTTTTTTTCCCCATAAGAGTGAAGCTGTGGTACTACAGTTTTTCTCATGCATGTAAATTTTACACTTTGATTAATAAAAGGTGATTCAAAACTTTATTTACTACGTTGTTAAGATGACATTGATTACATTAATTTGTAAATATTTTGTAATAAAATTGATACTTTGAGTGTTTTTCTTTTTATAAAAAATATGTTCTTTATATGTTTGGTTTTCAATACTTGTTTATAAATTTCATCATAATACAAAAGTTTCATGATGGTCTCTCTTAGTTAGGCATAAACTGTTTATAAGTTGAAATGGAAGCTGAGGTATTTATATTATAACTCAAAAAAGGGTTGATTTTACTGTTTACAAGTTGAATTTGATGCTAAGGTAGTTATTGAATCCATCTAAATTAAAGGGCAGATTTCAACTAACGGCTTGATTTTTACTCCTGTATGAATGTAGCGAGTTGATGATGACATTTGAGCATATTTTACAGTGAACACAATTGGGAAGACAAATTCACGTGCTAATACTTTTTTTTATTTTTGATAAGACATGTAATAATACTTTGACTAAATGGAAATGTACTCATTCCATTTCGCTTCATAGTCTTATTTTTGTTCTACCTTGTTATATAAGGTGGACTATGGAGATAAATAATAGAATTATTAATTATTAATATATTTTATAGAGTCGTGCTTGACCTAAAATCAATTCGATAAAAGACTGTTCGAATAGCCACCACTCATACGAAAAAAAAACGTATTGGATCAGGATTGAACAACTCGTTTACTTAACTCTTGCTCGAAATTTTAGTCATTATAAACCATATATACTACTTGAGCTTAAGCTAGAAAATCTATTATTAAAGTGGACTGGCTGGTTCATTTCTAACTCCTCATTATTTGTAACTGTACGTGGATATCATAAAGTAAAACATAATAGTCTTTGCACTTTAATGCTAACTTTCCCTTGACAAATCCAATTGGTTTTGAAAAAAATCACAATAGTGTTCTACTTACCAATCTTGTCAACATGTGGTCTTTTGCTAATCATAGCTACATGGAATGTGAGAAAAAGCTGTTTATCAAACCAACCCATCAAACTATGCAATGAGAACCTAAAGCACAAACTATGCATTAGGTAAATGCAAGTAATTAAACATAGTGTTTGTACCATACGCCAAACTTTTAAAACTACTGAAATATGTAAAACTTTTAAATGCCTCTCTGCCAAAGCTAGTGCCAAGCTAGCTATCTCCCACATAATTTTTGCACATAAACATAAACATAGAAGTGTATGGTTAGGGCATACATTAACTATCTATTTTATAAAGAAAAATGCTAACGAGTGTCCTTAGGGTACTGGTTAAGAATCCAGTTAAAAAAAAAATTTATGGAAAAAGAAAAGAAAACAATTAATGTTTTGACAGCTTTTTTCATTTCTCATAAAAGTGATGTTAAAATTTTCTTAAAATGAATTCTTAACCAGTACCCTAAGGACACTCGTTAGTATGATCCATAAAAATTTTTATGAAAAATTTAAAAAAATGTCAAATGAATTAGTTTTTTTCTTTAATTTTTTTATAAAAAAAATTCTAAAATAATTTATTAACATTTGTTTCTAGGTCATACGTGAGTAAATCCCAACCTAAATTATTAATGACCTTTTTGACCAAGGATTGATGGCAGTGAAAGATTGGATGGTGGTCATGAAAAGCCAGAAATGTGTTTTTGGTTTTGGTATTTTGAAGATTAGATAGTGGTGGAAAATGGTGCAGGGAGAGAGACACAGTTTTGGGTGGCACTGCAGCATTGCACGTTGGGGTTGCGTGTTGGACACAGGCTTTTGATTAAAGAGAGTGAGAGACTGTGTGTGAGAGAGAGAAAAATATGGGGGATTGGAGTAGTTTGTGTTGGTTTTGAGGATAGCAGGGTGAGTCCCAAGGTTGATATGATTCCCTATCTTTTATTAGTAGAACGTGGACTTCCCTATTCTATTTTTATAGTACTTTTTTTTTTTTGGCCTTTCATGATCCCCCATGGTTAATGGTGGATTTTTAAAATTCTGACCAAAGACCTTTCTGAATTCTGATGACCCACATCATAGACTTAGAGTGGTTTTAAATGTTAATAGTTGCAGCCCAGTTCTTGGATTTCTCCATGCAAATCTGGCTTGATTGTTGTTTTGTGCATTGTGCAATGGATTTTGGCTGATTCCATTATCTATAAATATTATAGCATTATCTAAGATATTTACTACATTGAGTGTCTGACTTCCTTGACCATTCTCACATCTCTCTCTCTCTCTCTCTCTTGTTTTTATTTTTATTTTTTGTTTTCATTATCTTTTGGAAATTCATATTGTAGGTGAACCACAATCATGGGATTAAGATTGGACAGCATGATTTTTTTTTTTTTTTTTTTCATTTTAAAAACATGAAAGTATCTCCCTTTCACATAAGTTTGATAAGAAAAAATAATAAGATGGACTAAATGGTTCATATTGAGACCCACTTTATAGTTCATACTTCATACCAGAAAAATTCATAGAGTAAATATGATGTGAACTAGATTCTAGACTTTTAAAATAAACAAAATATTAATGATATTATTAATTTTATTACAAAAAACCTTACAAACTAACGTAATAATAATTATGATGATTAACTCCACAATAATCATATAATAAATATATTTATTAATTACTTTTTGTGTTTAAAAAGTACATTGATTTATAAACTAATACTCCGTACATATTACTAACTGCTAAAATTATTTCCACAATCCTAAGCATTTAATCAAAGAAAATATGGCTAATGAAAGACCAAAAAATAATTAAATTGCAGTGTCTCTTGACCAGAAAACTGTACTAAGTCTAAGGTCAAATGGAAGCTGTATATAGAGTTATGTTTTTTTTTTTTTTACTAAGTATGAATTACTTGTCATTACTAGTATGTTCATTAATGGCTTTTGTTCTATTGCTTGATGGCTAGATCTTGTTTCTAGTTGGTAGTTTGGTGTTTGATATTGATGGGTGCATTGTTTGTCCTCTTCTGTGTATGTCTATTGTCGGCGTGTTGTTGTTGTTTTTTTTTTCAATGTTATCAACCTTTCAGCAAAAATAATAATAATATAAAATCCAAAAACTACTAAATGATTTTTCTCAAATGGGATTTTTTTTTAGAGTTAATTTTTTTTTTTTAATTCTCAAATAGGCATTGGACCATGGTTTTCAAAAATTGGACCGGACTAGCAAATTCAATCAAGAATCAGTCCATAATCCAATATGATAAAAACCGTAAAGAAAAAATGTCGGTTCAACTAGAAAAGACCGAAAATCAAACCCTTTTTCAATTCTTTGATCAATTCAATTTTTAAAACCATGGATTGAATACTACTTATTGTAACAGTTACATACGAAATTATGGAGGGGGGGAGGAGATAGGTCATAGGAATTCTATTAACCAGGGACAAAACTACACTAGGGCAGAGGGGGGCCATTGCCCCCCCCCCCCCCCCCCCCCTCCTCCCAAAAAAAAAACTAGTATAAAAAAAATTAAGATTTGCCCTTTTATATATATATATATATATATATTTGTCTCTCCTCCTCTAAAATAATTAGATATTGACCTACAAGAAAATAAATAAATAAATAAAACTCATACCCCATTAACTACAAAAACAAAATAAAAAAATAAATATGGACTAAACAAAAATCGCGCATAAAATAAGAAACACTTATTTTGTATATTTTATAATATGAAATGTTTGAGAAATACTTATTTTGTATGTAGTATTTTGTTAAATATGAAATAGATGTTAGTTTTTATTTTCATAAATTTTTTTTTGGTTTTAAGCTTTGGCCCCTCCCAGGTATGAATCTTGGTTCCGTCCTTGCTATTAACCAATGAAAAAAAGGGAAAACAACAATACACGTTTTCATAAATGTTTCACTTGCATTAAAAAAAAAAAAAATTCACTACATTCTTTATCTTAAACGTACATAATATATATATATATATATATATATATATATATATATATATATATATATAGACAATTATTTATACCCTAATCTCTCAAAACAAGAACAACAACATGCCAATGGCTTTTCATCCTAGTGGCACCTCCACCCTGGTCAATGAAAAATTATTAAAGTTCAATCCCTTCTACTTTCACTTTAATCAGATTTGCAGCGTCATTGTCAACCTAACAGAGTGCATTCGCCATTGAAATTCTCTCTAATCTTTTCACATCTTACCACTCCATTAGAAATTCCCTCGCCCTTATTGTACTCCAGCCTAGTATTTTCCATCATAGAAAAATTTAAAAGCCCACCGAAAAAAAAAAAAAACATATAAACAACAATGCAGCCTCAATGCCCAAACTTCATATGGGCCTAGTCCAAGCCCAATGGGCCGAGCTATTGGGTTACCAATGCTTTTTTTTGTTTTTTTAGAAACTAAAATTTGGCATTTTCAGTGAGACTTCTGGATGTAGTTCTGTCTGTGCGCTCTCTAGAGTCTGAACAAGTGCAGAAAAAAAGAACCCAACAGGTACTCCCTCTCTGCATTTTCTATTCCTCTCTGTTATTTTCAAAGTTTCTCAATAAAAATGTTACCTTTATGTTCTCTGTTGATTTGGTTCCTGAGAATCACAGTAATCTGAATACTTTAGAGTAGCTTCCATTGTTAAAGGGTTTAAGGGGTTTTAGGAATTAAAGAACAATGCTCTGAATATGCATCCGGTTTCATTTTCGTTCTTTCCTTCGTTTTCTCGGGGACCAAACAGAGGGTTAAGTTTAGAAAAGAAAGGTTTTTGTTGTACTATGGGTCAGGTTATGAAGAACCCATGTCCTGAAATGTGTTAGATTTGCATGTTTCGTTTGTTTTTCGAGTTTTAGGAGTTGCAACCACATTGTTTGATTGAAGTTCTGAATGAATAGCCAAATGTAAACGAAAAGGGCAAGAGTTTATAGTTTATTATTGTGCTTCTGTGCTTACTCTTTGGTTTGATACATACCACTGAGCATGTTGTAACTAGTGGATCATGTGGGTCTGAGACTCTGAGGAAACAATGGTTTTCTTTCATTCATTTTTTTTTCTTGGTTAATTACTGCCCTGTTATTTTCTGGAACTGTTTTCTCCAACTGATTGCGTAATTTTTTGGAGAGCTTGTTCTTGTGGCAGCTCTAAAGAATGATTAAAATTTAAAAATATTGAGAATTATATTGCTTGTATATTGAATCTTAGCCATCATCACTATGGACTACAACAAGGACTTAGTTCCAAAATTTGGGGTCGGCTATGAATTCTTATTAGAGTAATTGGGTCAAACACATGTATTCTTCTCCGCTATTCTATCTGTTTGGAATGTTTACATGTGGGTCATGTGGTTAGCTAAGTAGTAAAGTCCCTCATTGAATACTAACTAATGACAAGAACAAATGGTTAATATAACATAATTGGGACCAAATCCATTGGCTTAAGCATTTGAATCAAGTGGTACCCTATATGTTATGTTAACCCCTTAATTGGAGTCTCCCCAAGGTGTTATTTCGCCCAACACTATCTTATCCAACATTATACTTTCATTCACCTCTTTAATTGAATCTCAATCAACGCAGAAAAAAAGTTTGAATTGAAAGTATTCAAAAAATAATAATGATGTCCGCTCTTCATCTTTCAAATGGTAAATAATAAACAAAGAAATCAAGATGAAAGAGTTCTTGAAAGCTTATCCTCAACTTTTACTTTCTGTGATATATTTCATTCGAATTATGTCTGTTGTCGTTTTGGTTGTGAGGTTATGTGGGAAAAAGAATTTAAATTTTTCAAGATGGAAGCAGCATAAAGCATAGGATTTAAAAGTAATATTTTTTTCAGTTTCTTAGTAATTAAACAAGAGAATTCTAGTAATTTATCTTTTTTATGTGGGGTGATTATAAGATCTTATTAATCAAAAGATAACTGCTTTTGGCCAATTGACTTTCTTATAGAACTTTTGTGATATTGTCAAAACGTGATGATAATGAGCAAGGAAAAAATTAGAGATTTGTGTTAGTATGAGGCTTAATTCAAGTTTGGTTACTAAACAAATTATGGTTTGGTGAGAAATGAAAAGATAATGCTTTTGTATTATCTGATACTTTCAGATTTTTTGTTATATAAAAAAAAAATTAAAAATTAAAATTTAAGAGTAAAAGATAGTTATTTGCCCTGTGTTGCTTTGATTATAGAGATACAAAGATCTTTGACTAAATTTCATTGTTTGACTTGTCGTATTTTTTAATACGTTGGTGAAATTGGCAAGAAAGTTGTTCATCTGTCCTGTGCATGAACACTAAGCATTTCCAATTGATTGCTTCAAGAGATATGCTTTAACACAAAAGAAAATGATTTGAGGAAATGACTTATGTTGTTTGTTTGGTGAGTTGGATTTGCCTATAAGGTTGTTGGGCGGACCACAATTTGGCTCCCTATGACTGCTCTAAAAATAGGTCTGCAGATTGCAATTTTGAATACTATAAAAGACTTAAATGTATATTCCTCATCATTATTGGTTTTGAGGTGGAGTGACATAGCTTTGGGTCTAACAAATGATATGAGAGCCAAGGTTTGGAGTTTGAGTTGCGGAAGCGTCATCATGAGGGGGGAATGTTGGGGGAGCCACAATTCAGCTCCCTACGACTGCTCTAAAAACATACTCTTAGGGTGCAATGTTGAATTCCATAAAAGATTTGAGTATATCTTTCTCATTACCAATTGGTTTTGAGGTGGAGTGGCACTACCCATGGTCCGACAAAGGTGAAGGTAAACTTTTAGAATATACTGACATGGAAGCTCTTACCTAGATAACAATTTAGGGCACTTGTTTTTCTTTTAGTCTTCTTCTTGTCATTATCCTCCCATTAGACTGGGCGGGGTGTAAGGTCAGGGGCTGAATGCATTTGTAATTTATCAACAAAAAAAAAAAAAAAAAATCTCCATGCCTCAAACCAAAAAGATTCCTTTCATCTCTCTTGTGGTGGATGTGAAAGCTTCCATACCTGATGTTCTGTTCTAAAGAAAGAGAAAGAGAGACTGTCTATCAGCGTTTTAGTCCAGATTGAAGAAACGATTCATAAAACATAAGCATGTGGTCCTTAGCTCTGATACCATGCAGTCCTTAGGTCTGATACCATGTATTACTCAATAGTATAAACTTTTCAAACACAATATTTGTATTTATCCTTTACGTTCAGTTGCCTGAAGTCCAGTGTCTACTGATCCTATGAATCACTTTCCATTAAAAGATTCAGGTATTTCCCCTTTCATTTAGGGAACAATGGCCTAAATCTATAAAGTAGCTGTCTCTCTTTGGCTTTCAAATAATTTTTCAACCAAAATAGCTGGTGGTAATATGTTCCAGCACAAGAAAAAATCATTTAAGATATTTTAACCATATAATGTTCTTGAGTATGCTATTTGAGATGATTAAAAGTTCATGGTTCTATATTATAATTCAACTTCTAATATATATGTGAAACAGAATGGTTATTCCTCCACCAGTTAGGCCTCCAAGAATTATGCAGTATCTGAAGCCTTATGTTCTGAAGATGCACTTTACAAACAAGTATTTGAGTGCCCAGGTTGTACACATACCAACTGCCACTGTTGCCTCTGCTGCAAGTTCACAGGAGAAGGCCTTGAGGTCATGTATGGAATCTACTCAGGATGTGGCTGCTGCTGCAAAGATTGGAAAACTATTGGGGGAGCGCCTGCTGTTCAAAGACATCCCAGCTGTTGCTGTTCATTTGAAGAGGGAACAGAAATATTATGGTAAGGTCAAAGCTGTTATTGATTCTTTGAGGGAAGCTGGTATCAAACTGCTTTAAATTTTCATATGCTTTATAAAGTGAAATGTATTGCTGAATTTACTTTTAAGTTTGTAGTTTCTAGCAGTTGTAAGAAGATTTCTGGGGGGATATCATTGGGAAGAAAGGTTGATGGAGTTTGTGTTTCCATGCTGCTCAATGTGATCATGATGAAAAGGTTTCCTGGGAATTCAGATTTTTACTCTATTTGTATAATTTTCCCCGTATCTTGTTGCATGTTAATTTGTAGATCAAGCAAATGCAACATATTCTCATGGAACTTAAACGACTTAAACATACATGCTTTCCATATAAAATGATGACAGGATCTGAATGTGATATGCAAATGTGAGTTTGTAATTTTGCTTAATATGACCTGTTTTGGCCAGCCAGGACTTTAGAATATTGACCAAAGCATACTGTACCCTCATTACATTACCTTTGTTATCCATTGTGGTGGCTGTGTCATGGCGGCTGTGGTATTGGCAGTGATGTGATGGTTTGTGAGCATGCTAGCACTAGCATTGTGGCTAATACCTAATGGTGGGTCATGGTTGTGGGGCAATCTGTCTTTTACTCTCTTTTTTTGTGTGAAAATACGTGGGTTTTATTTTCTGGAAAAAGTTTTTTTCAAACTAGGTTGAGAATGTCTTTCAACCAAGGAAGTCAATTCCGTACCGTACCGGCCGGTATATTTCGTACCGGTACATAAACCCCTCTGTTTCGTACCGAAAAAAATACCGGCCGTACTGGCCATATACCGGACGTACCGGCCAATTTCGGGCAATACCGGCCGGTACCGGAAAAAAGTTTTTTTTTTTTTTTTTTTTTTTTAAGTTTTGTAATTTTTGAATTTTTGTTAGGGCAGAATGGTAACTTATTTGCATTAACTTATTAATATTATTTGTTTTCTTAGTATGCAATGGTAACTTTTAAGCTTTCTATATTTTATATTGTGTTTTTTTTTTCTTCTTTTAATTGATACTAAAGTCTAAAACCATGAATAATTAGTTCTGAATTGAGGAAATGTTTTATGGTAAACTTTTATATTTATTATAATACACACACACACACATACATACATACATACATACATACATACATACATATATATATATATATATATATATATATATATATATATATATATATAAAATAGCGGTAAACCCGAAACGGTACACCGGTATTGACCGGTATCCAAAATATATCGTACCGCTGGCCAAACCGGTACAGCCTTCGGTACGGTATTGACTCTCTTGCTTTCAACTCATTACACAATAATTCATAAAATCAATCACATGTTTAAATAACATGATTTATTAAATCATTTAAATAAGTCGCCAAAGTATATGTGGATAATCGATTGAGTTGTCATGTGGTGAGAGAGAAAGAGCATATAAATGCACATAGACATAGGCAAATATTTCCTTCTTTTTTGTTTCTTTGTTCTTCTTTTATTTCTCTTTGGTAGTTGAACAATGAGTTTGAGGACTTTTAATTTAACAGTACTCAAACTCATTGTTCAAAGTTTAAACAAGATTCACTACCTACATCTTTACCTTTTTGCAATTTCAAAACAGTGAAAAGGTGAAGGGTATGATCAACTTTGTACATATAGATGACTAGTTACATTCTAAGTGACACAGAAAAGGACAAAAGCAATCGTGTCTCCAACCAAAATGGCCGTGGATAATGACACTACAATGCTTGTATTCTAAATAAGTTTTGCTTCTAGTTCTAGTGTGAATCATGGCGTTCGCTTTATTTTTAAATTTTTAAAGGGAGTTGTAGTGTTTAGTAAGGCAAATTATGTTAGGTAGATTCATATATCAAAAGCAGGAATCTTGACCCTATGATTTAGGAATGAGACAAAGGAGGGCCACAATATGATAATCTAGTTACAATAATGTTGCAAGAAAGAGTAAGAAATTCACATCAACAATTTCTTTTTCTTGTTTTCTAAACTCACTGCAATCTTTTCATTGGCGAGTTGCCTCACGCACAAACATATGGAGTTGGTGGTTCTTTTGTCTCTTTGATGTGGATAAGAGCCAATTTGCCTGAAAATTACTAGCTTAAAAATCTACTATACTTACCAAAAAAGATGGATTCTACTATTTATAGTAACAATTAGTCTATGTTTTCCTCAAGCAAAATATCTAGCATTGGAATATTTATACACTAAAAAGGATCTCTTTATATATATATTGTAAATTGCAACTATCCACAAAAATTATAAGTAATTGCGACGTGTATTTTAAACTTCAAAATTTACGATCTATGTCTTAATTTAAGAATAATTTATGATATCTATCCACCATCCAAATTAGAGTCGAAATTAGTGATGCACATTATAAACGTTCTTATAATTTAGGGTAGAGATCGTAAATACTCTCATAGTTGAATTGGTATATTTCCTAGGGTAGATAGTTGCCCACAAAATTTTTATTTTTTTATTCCAATTTGATTGTTAGGGTGGACATTGCTAATTAACATTTAATGAAAGTGGTGATTATATAATTTTAAAGTGTGAGGCTTATATTTCAAATACCCTATAGCTTAGGATGAGTAGTTGTAATTAACCTTTTGTTTTACCAATTGTAAGGGGGGTGGGCCTACTTGGGGTCTCGGGCAAGCTCCTGCCGTACTAGGCCCAGGTAGTTTCTGGGTGAGGAGTTGGAATCGGCCCAATTGGAGCACACCTTGGCCCGGCTTGTGCACAATCTTTGCCGCGTCTGCCAAAGTTCATTTAAGAGCTCACAGCAAGCAGAGTTATTGTTAACAAGTTATGGCAAGCAGACAAAAAATAGAAAACGTAAAAAAAGGTATTTACTATTTTCTTCCACAACGAACAAGATAAACGACTTAAAGACCTTGCTTTTAAAGAAAAACGCTTAAACAAAATAGTAGAGCGAACTTAGCAGAGTAAAATAACGAGTTTGCCATTTTTAGTATTGCCGCAGGACTTCAACCACGGAAGGGAAAACTACTCCCTCAACACAAATAACTTCACTTTGGTGAAATTAATTGCTTTGAGAGGACAGCCCCAGATGGTATATGCCCAGGTATAAATTTTGTATTGCCTTTTGAGGACAAGGCTATTGAGGGAGAGAGGAGGTTAACCCATTTGGGTGCATGCCTGCCATAAGCACTCTGTTTTTTCCTTTCTTAGAATTTCCTTCCCTCTGTTTGTTTCTTTCAATTCTTTTCTCCCTATTTTTCTTTTTCAACTCTTTTCTTTCTGTTTTTCTTTTGTTTCTTTTCTTTTGATTCCCTCCTCCTCCTCTGCCTTTTTCCCACAGCCGCGAGTCCCTTATATAGGGCCTGCTTTGGCCAATTTTACTGTTCTAGCCTTTCTATGGCCTTATTCTGCCATCCTAGCCTTTTGCCATCCACTTACTGAGTCAAATGGTTCTGATCCACCATTGACCTGTGGCTTTCAAACAACGAAACTTTTTTCTCTACTTCGTCCAGTGTGTCCTCTCTCTCTCGGTCTCTCATGGCATGCACCCAGCGGTCCTTACCCAACCTTGCCTCTTTTGTGTGGCATGTCATCCCAGCAGGACTGTGCCCACCGAAAGAGTCTGGGCAAGAATCGCAAAAATGGGTTCCCGCTCCTCCCCCCACCACCAGACCATGCCCTCTCCCATGACGTCACCCTTTCCCATAGTGGCTGGGTATAGGCTGGTGATGCCTGGGTCGTTCGCATGCGTTACCTTATTGATGTTCCGTTCGTTTGCCGAGGTCTGAAAATGGGTGTGCATATCCTGCCGTGCGCTTTTTGGCATTTTCTGATGTGGATTATTTTCCGGCAAGTCAATGTCCATGTGTTGTCCCTTTCTTTGGAGGGTTGAGCTCTGTGGTGGACTTTCCCTTTGGGTGTTTTGCTTTTGTGGCTTTGCGCCTCCTGCCATGCCAAGTTTGCTATTTCTGTTGCCCAACCCAGTCCTGCTGGGCTCTTTTGTATACTTTCCTTCTTAGTAGTTCAGTATACTTGCTGGGCTTCTTTTTTTTCATTTCTTGCTGACTTCTATATCTCTTGTGTTTTCTTGTGGGCATCCTTGGCCCATTTTGGCTTTGCTTTATATATGGGTTTCTTTGCTAACTCACTTTGGGCTCATGGGTTCTCCATTTGCCTGTTACTCTCTTTTTTCTTATTGCTATGGCCTATTCTTTCTTTTTCTCATCCTTTTCACGGATTCGTTTCTTTTCTCTTTCCGGGCTTATTCAAGCCCATTTGCTTCTTCTGGACCCATCACATGGACCCTTAAATCATGCCTATGCTTTCTTTTTCTCTTTTTTGCTGTCTCTTTCAGTTTGCCCACAACTTTGGGCCTTGGGCCTGCTGGGTCTTAAAAAAATGAGCCTTAACACCAATTTATTGTGCAAACAATTTAAGAATCTTAATCCCTTGTGTTTATATAGGAAAAGAAGATAAAGATGACATAAATAGAGAGGAAAGGACAACAGAAAAAGTAGTAAGTTGCAGCCAACTTTTTTTTTTTTTTGAGAGAGTTTTCAACCTATGACATCCACTCCTGATGATAGCTCCCTAAGCCCTAAAACCTAAACCCTAAAGTGCCCAACTTTGTAAAAATATTTGATGGTTGGATTGTTTGTGGAGACTTAAAGCATAAGTTTAGGTGCATTTAATATTTCATTCATTGATATTTTTATATATTTAATTCAGAAATTTGAAGTGAGAGAGTTATTCCAATATATATTACTAAATTAGACTTCTCTAGAGTTGTTAAGGCAACTCCATCATATAGTTCTTAAATTCTACCTGTCTATTTTGAAGTGATTGGATTAAATTTTATCATGTCATAAACCTTTTTTTATAGAATTAATTATCTCCATTTAGGTATTTATTTAAATTATTAATAATGTATCAAAATCCAATCCACTCATTTTAAAATGAATTGATGGGATTTTAAGATCTATGACTATGATAGCTCTTTATCATCAGAACAAAATACCAATAAGTTTTTTGTGTAGGCAGGGATTAAACCCCAGATCTCTTATTCAACCATTCAAGACCTTACCAGTTGAGCTAATTGGAACCTACAAGTTTTTAGGACTTAAATCATATTTTTTCATTGTCAGAAAAGAAGATAAATTTTACTAAATTAGACTTTTTTAGATTTGTTAAGGTAACTCCAACATAAAGTTCTTAAATGCTATTAGTCTATTTTTAAGTGATCCGATTAGATTTTATCACATCATAAACATTTTTTAAAAGAATTAATTATCAACATTTTGGTGTTTATTTAAATTATTAATAATATATCAAAATTCAATCCACTCATTGTAAAATGAATGAATAGGATTTTAAGAAATTTATGCTCTGAAAAGTCTAGATAATTATAAGAGAAGTGTTATGTCTATAATATTTTTATAACAAATCTTAGGTGATAAGTTCTTAATGGCTTTAATTTAAACTTATTACTGATATTACTTTTTTATCCACTAGTAAATGTCAATAACAACTTGTTACATAAAATTTGTTATGAAAGTATTATAGTATATACATTTCTAGGATATTTAATTATATTTAATCATTATCAAAAAAGGAGATAAAGATAGCAAAATAGTGAATATAAGTTGATAACTAAAAAGTAGCTACTAGCTGCTCGACTTTAATAACATTAACCCCACTTTTATATATATTTAAAGGTTGGATTATTGCTTGTGAGTTTAAGGTTTATTAAAAAAGAAAAAGAAAAAAAGGTTGGATTATTTGTAGAAGGAAGAAGAGTTTTAATGACACAAAAAACAAAAATACCTAAATTCAATCACCTGCTTAGTGGTTTAATTTGTGCCTTGTCATATTTTGAAGGAGACAGTTTTTTCCTATATATATATATATATATATATATATATATGAATCCTGACTTGGAGATGCCATTAGGTCAAGTGAGTATTTTTATATATATATTTATTTATTTTAGTGAGTATTGGTTATTTATTTATTTATTTTTATGAAGAGAGTACTGGTTATTTTAATATGCAATCTACTATTATTATCCTTATTTATATTTATAATATACACATAATAACTTAATAATAACATTATTATTGGGAGCAAAAAAAAGTCCCCTTGTTTTTTGTTAAAAGGGTGGTCTGCACGTAGGGCTGTAAATAAATCAAGTCGTTCATAAACAGCTCGGGCTTGGCTCGATAAAAAGCTTGTTCATGTTTGTTTGTTTATAAACAAGCCAAGTTTAAGCTTTACTTTTAGGCTTGTTTAATAAACATTACTTTTAGGCTTGTTTAATAAACAAGCCGAGCCCAAGTAAAAAATATTGTTCATGAACAAACTCATGAACACCAAGGCTTGATACAAAAATAACAAAACAAGTTGAGCCTAAGCTTATTTATGAGTTTGGTAATAAAATTGATATGAACTTGACAAGTAAACTCATATCTTTCTAAAACTTTAATTAATTATAAGTTGAGACCACTCATTCAAACCAAATAGGCTAGATAATAAACTTGATATAGGCTTAATAATATACTTATGTTGGATCTTAAGCTCAAAAGCATGATATTGAGCTTGAGCTCGAGCTTGGCTTGACTTATGAATCAAGCCAAGTCAAGCCGAGCTCAAGCTTTTATACTTTATAACGAGCTCAAGCTTGAAAATTATTTGTAGGCTTGTATCAAGCTCAAGCCAAGCTTGAACATTCTATTTTTACTGTAGAGCCAAACTTGAATATTCACTACTCGACAAAGCTCGGCTCATTTACAGCCCTACCTGCACGAGATAGTATTACTCCTTTTTTTTTATAACTATTCTTATGAAAACTTACCATAGCTCTTGTGTGTGTGTGTGTATATATATATATGGCAAATTGGTAATACTAGATATTTCATCAATATTAAGTTTGTAACTTAGTAGAGCATTAAATGATTGAATGTATATATATTTTTAATTGTAGAGCACTAAAGTGATCGAATGTATATATATATATATATATATATATATATTTTTTTTTTTTTTAAATTTTTAGAGCCGTATGTGGTTACATCATACATGTTTCGTTTGTCCATATTCGTGAAGTTTCCCTTTAACATATTCCCTGAGGATAAAATGGGTTTTTGCCATTTTCAACCAAATTAATTAGCCTTATGCCCTCATTCCCAAACTAAATAGAGAAATGCCCTTCTTTTAAAACTCGATTTTCTCAAAATCGAGTTATAAAAAAAAAAAAAATCTGGAGCCCTATAGCGGCGTTTTTAAGAACCTATAGTGACGTTTTCAAGACCTATAGTGACGTTTTTTAACTCGACTTCCATTAAATCGAGTTATAGGCAATTTTTTAATTTTTTTTACCTATAACTCGATTTCATATAAATCAAGTTACAAAACGCCACTATAGGTCTTGAAAACGTCACTATAGGTCCTTAAAAACGCCGTTATAGGACCTAATTTGATTTATCAAAAATCGAATTTTAAAAGAGGGGCATTTTCCTAATTAGTTTGGGAAGGAGGGTATAAGGCTAATTAATTTGGTTGAAAAGGGCAAAAGCCCATTTTGTCCTGTTCCCTAGCCCTTGGGTTAAAGGACACTCTCTCCATGGGTAGCAAACTCTATTTAGATAATTCATTAGCTAAAATAATGAGCACCTTAAAAACACACACACACACATACTTTGATTGGTTAGAAAATCTTAAATCCCCATCCGACGAGTCCATAATGTGTACTATTGATTATTTGGATCCCACCCATGATTAAAAATCTACCAAAATTTTCCACTTATTCTTCACTTCAATTTTAGAAAATAATAGACTTTTTTTTTCGTTAATCACATGAGACATTGGTGGACACAAATGTGAATCCGATAAACAAGGTCACCAATTATCATCATTGATGTTTTAGAATCCTTTTGTTTTATTTGTGTGACAGACTGACATCGATACATCACAAAATGCAATTATGCCTCACAGCATCACCTTGTTCCATGATAAATCATATTCACATGGTTTTCTTAGTACCTTTTTTTTGGTCTCCCATTAAATTAATTTTTTGAAATGACAATATGAAAGATGACATTTACTTTCAAAATGAAGAAGTAAAAATATAAAAAAATCTTCTCAAAATATTTTATTTTTCACTAGAGACGTCATGAATTTTTATAAATTTTACTTTGTTTCTTTAGAACATATGAGATTAATCAAGTAATTCAACCTTCACTTTTGAAAATTCTTCATTGCTTAATACCCCCAAATTAGATGGATTGTGTTGTGCATGAGAGTGTTAAGTCTTAAATAGGATGTGTAGGGACACAATTTTAAGCCCAAGCCCAAAAGAGATTGGGGTGATGGCCCAATAGACCCTATACAATGAATTTGTAGATAATTGGTCGAAGAGCTAGTTTTCTTTTAACAAGGCTACCAACGGCTAATATGGTATTAACAGGTGTTCATGTGGGAGTGATACATGCAAAACTGGAAAAATGTCAAGTTCAAGGAGGACATTCTTTATATTGATTCCAGTTAATCTTTTTCTTTTTTCTTCCTCCACTTATTGAGAGAAACTCTCTTCTCATATATAGCCCCTTACAATCAATTCTTGCCCTACACTTGTCAACAATCTACTTGGCCACTTGAGTACTTGTCTCATCAGCCGCCCTCTCTGTTCTTTCTGTGAGTTGCGGCGACCAATGAGGCACTGTTCAAGGGTCTACTCCACATAAATGCGGCCAAAAAAGTAGGTGAGGTGCATTTAATATGGAGGCAGTATGTTCCCTTCAAACCTTTTGGGGCTCCTTCCTCTTTCGTGTGTCTATGTGTCACACTTTTGGCAATGGCTCTTTCATTGGGGCTCTTTCTGTTGTTGGGACAAGCACAGGAGCGGATCTCTTTGTGTTCGAGGAGATAATACTCCTCAGACTGCTTCCTTGTGCGTTGTTCCTTGATCGTGGGGAGCTGAGTTGCGGTCCCCCAATTGTTGGTATCTCGTCAGATAGGCCGGAATACCCGGATAAGGCCCCAGGCCCAACATATGAAATTTCGAGCCTTGTCCCTACAGGATGTTTATAAGTAGATTTGAATTGTATCCACGTTTAGACTTGTACAACAACCAACTTGATCTACCCAAAATGTCTTACCTGCTTCACCCTGCATAGATGTGATATTGATTTTCAAGCAAGTTGAACGGGTTCAACTATTAAAGCGATGGGTTTAGTTTTTTTAAAACTACCAAGATCCAACCAAACCCTACTCTTTGTAGTTTTGTCTAATGTTATTTATTTATTTATTTATTTAGGTTAACTGCATGATTTACGCATATTAATATGAAAAATGAATGATATTTTTCCAACATATTTGTAAGCATACATAATGACATAGATATGGTACTCATAAATTTTTTTTTTTTCATTTTTTATAGAAAAATTTAGAAAATACTCTTGGTTAAGATGTGTATAGATCTATGGGAAAGTGAGACACTTCCTATGATTTTCCCTTTATGGATTATTTTATTTAGTGGAAATACAAATTATGTTTCCAAGTTGAAATTGTACAAATTTTCAACTGACCAGCTGTTTTTGAAGGTTGGTGTGTTGATGACGATTTGGAATTTTCCAATTCGCCAATGGCGGATTGTTTGAAATTTTAATTTGCCCTCAACTCACTCAATCCATTCGGCACATAATTAAGTATCCTAACACAATTGTATCTAATGCTTTCCTCAACTGGTACACATTAACATCTAGGTTTTTTTTTTTCAACAACATTGTATCCAGTAATTTCCATTCTAATTAAAACGTAAACCTACTACTATATTTCAACTTAGATGTCCGTTTCATGATAATTGCTCTTTATTATTAGTTCAAGACACTAATGCTCAGTTTTTTTTTCAATGAAAAACCTTATGTGAAAATAGTTTTTCGCATTTTTTTGTGTTTAGTAGTATCAAAAGGAAAAAAATAAAAATAAAAATTGGTCAAAGAAAAATTCTCTTTTAACTTTTCTTATATAGCTTGACATGAGGTAAAATTGTTTTCCACTACAAGAAGCTAAATAAAGAAAACAACTATATCTTACCCGAAACTAAATAAGGTAAATCAAGAGATAGTTTTCCAATTAATTTTAACGTCATTATCAAACATAAAAACATGAGATAGTTTTCTAAACAATAATTTTTTTTTTTTTTTAAATGTTAATATTGAAACAAACATAATGGTGTATGTGAAGTTTGAATCCCGATATATTATTCGATGATAAGAAAATTTAGCATTCGACATATCTAGTACCCCACCTAATCATACTTAATACTACTAAAAATTATTAAGATTTTGACATTGTATCCCATTCCATCCACAAAAAAGATCCAGCAAAAAAATTTGATCTGTTCATCATGACCACAAGTTCCGCATATCGATATCAATATTCATTAGCCCTTGTAAATTCACAAAACTTTAGGATCTTTTCTATCTCATCCAGATAAAGTCCCTACCATAATATAATTTGAACTTTTTATGGGTCCACATTAACCAAAATAATAGAAATTCACATATATTACACTCAGTATTTATCTAACTACTATTAGTTTCATTCATAACTTGAATTTTGGCTCAAAAAAAAAAAATTAAAAATAGATCATTCATGTGAGAAATATCTCAATAGATAAATACAAAATCATGAATAAGCATTTTTTTGCAGAGTTTTTTTTTTGGGTATAATTACAGTAAATATCACTTAGTATTTAAATGAATAGCTTTTAATTTTTCAAATTGGTCTCAAATATTATATATTCACATAATGCGTGTAAGTGCGTGTATCATATATAAATTCCCCCCCCCCCCCCAAACTCAAATCCTGGCTCTGCCACTATCTGGAGGAAAGTGAGTCACTTCCTATGATTTTCCCTTAATGGTTTATATGAATTAGTGGAAATACAAAATTATATTTCCAAGTTGAAATTGTACAAAATTTTAACTGACTTTTAGATTTTGGAGGTTGGTGTGTTGATGGTAATTTGGAAATTTTCCAATTCGCCAATGGCAGATTCGTTGAAATTGTTGCCCTCAACTCACCTAATCCAACGTGCAGATAATTTGCAATCAAATTAAAATGTAAACATATTATTATATTTCAACTTATGGTGTTCGCTCTATGATAATTGATCATTATCATTGCTCAATTTGTTTTAATGAAAAACCTTATGTAAAGATGATTTTCAACATTTTCCTATGTTCAGTAGTATCGAAAGAAAAAAAAAAGGGTCAAAGAAAAATTTTCTCTTAACTTCCTTTATTTAGTTTGGCATAATATAGAGTTGTTTTCCACTAGCGTAAAACAACTCTATCTCACCCAAAACTAAATAAAGAAAATAACTCTATTTCACCCAAAACTAAATAAAGGAAGTTAAGAGATCGTTTTTCAACTCATTACCAGATATAGAAACCTACAATAGTTTTTTTTTTTTTTTTTAAAATATTTTTTGAAAAACAATTCATCTTAAAAAAAAAAAAAAATGTTAATATCAAAACAAACATACAGCAGTATGTGAATTTTCAACCACAGTATCTTATTCAATTGAGTTATCTGGCTAGGACCCCACCTAAACATACCTGATACTACTAAAAATTATTAAGATTTTGACACTGTATCCCATTCCATCCATAAAAAAGATGCAGCAAAAAAAATTTGATCTGTTTATCATCACCACAGATTCCACATATCAAGATCAATATTCATATGGCGGCTAGCTTATACAAAAAACCAGAAATAAGGGTTTATTTGGGGTCTATTTATTTTGTTGAAATTGACATTTTTTACTAAAAATACTATAGATAAAACTAAAAATTAATTGAAATAGTATAATGAGACCTATAAATAGTACTAAAAAATACAATAAGACTCATAAATAATAATAAAAATAAACTAAATAGTAAAATAAGCTGATATTTTTAATTTGGAACTAAACCGACACAAGCCCTGGTCAGCCTTTGTAAATTCAGCAAAACTTAAGTACCATTTCTTTATGATCCAGATTAAAGTCAAGGGCATTCTCGACTTTTAAGTATTAAAGTGACCCGTCACGTGACAACACCCACGTGTCGCACATCCCAACAAACGATGTCCGACTCTATCGGACCCCACGTGTCATTTCCTATCTTATCTTTGCCAGTACGCGCCTCATCGATCCACTTGCCACGTCACTGTTTACAATCAGGTCTTGATCTAGATCGACGGCCACAGATCCTTCTCTTTTTCCTCAGACTTGCTCGACCTTTAACGCTCGTCGTTATAAATATCACCCTCGTTGAGCTACTTTTTCTCCCTTTATTAGCGAAGGTCTCTCCCCTCTCTCTCTTTCTCTTTCTTAAGATACGCCGTATTCGCTAACGTGCGCTTCTTCTTTTTCGGCTAAAGTGCGCCATGGGACTACTCGACCAGCTCTGGGACGACACCGTTGCGGGACCTCGGCCGGAGAGCGGCCTCGGGAAGCTCCGGAAGCATTCGACCTTCTCGTTCCGATCGAGCTCCGGCAAGGGTACGCTGCGTTTTTGGGTTTTGCAAACTTAAGCCGGCGGCGCATTTTAGTGGAAAACTATAACTCTGTGTATATATAATCTTTCTCTACCAATCGAATCAAATCAAAATGATAAAAAGAAACAGAGAAACTGAAACTATTCTAATCGGACGGCTCAGATATTTTGGGCACTCAGTTACGATTAATTTTTTTTTCCCCACTTTTAATCAAATCAGACGGCCAAAAATGATCATTTTGGGTTCTGAAATCTTAAATATCCAGCGCATATTAGAGTTAACGGCGCATTTTAGCGCAAGGAATAAACGGCTTAGATTAATTTGGGTGGAGGATCAGACGGTGGATGTTTACTTGTTTATTTAATTGTTATTATTTTTTTTTTTTGGGGTTATCTATTTAAATCATGTATTAATTGATGGGTGGTTGATGATCATGATCAGAATCAGATGGCGGGAGCGTGAGATCGTACGGTGAGGAATCGACGGAGGAGGCGATGAGAGTTACACGCAGCATCATGATAATAAAACCACCCGGTTACCAAAACGGGTCGCCTCCGATTTCTCCCGCCGGGTCCACCCCTCCGGTTTCTCCTTCCTCTGCTGGTAAGCATTAGCTTTCTCCTTCTTTTTGTGTGAAATGACAAATATGCCCATGGGTTATGGTTTTCTAGAAATATCATTTGAGGGCATTTTCGTCTTTTGGGGGGGGGGGGGTGGGGTGTTTACTTCGTCAATTGGATGATGATGATGATGATAATTAGAAAGTGTTAGGTGGGGGTGAGGACCGCGTGGTTAGGTTAGGAAGGGTGTGGGGGTAAAAAGACATATATGTCCTTGTCAACTTACAATTATGCATGGGGTAGGTATTAATGTATTATCATTAACTAGGGTAGATACTAGATAAATGTATTTAACTAAGTATGGCAACATTTGGATATTATTATCAAGTTTCTCTACTTGGAAGGGAACTATTATTCAATGTGTCCACTTCTATTGTGGACACATCAGTCTCACCTTCCCATGCACTGCATTTGTCACATTATAGTGGATTTTTAAATTTTTATTGGTAAGTTACGCATGAATCCATTAAAATTTACTCAATAAGTAAAATAATTTTAATATGGGACCAATGGAAGAGGTGGTGGTGGAACCAAAGAGTAAAGACTATTTATTGGCCTTGTCCTTGTGATGAGTGTCATGTTGCCCTTGTTGTTGTGTGAATGTTGTTAACTAAGTGAAGGTGTTAACTAGGTGAAGCTCATTAATATCTACTATAGGGGTTTATCTTTGTAGATTTAGGATTTTATTGATGCTAATTTGACATTCATTGGATTCTTTTAGCTGTTTTAGATATTCATTAGATTGTCTTATGCAGTAAATTTTTTATGTATCATTTATGCACATATAGATTATAAGGTAAAAATTGATGATGTCCCATGAAATTGCATATTATGAGGCTGCCATGTTTTGGCATTTTATGTTAAGACAAATTAGCTGTTGACTTAAAGCTAATAACCTAATGAGTAATAACACAAAGTTCTAACTGTATATAGATGCTACAGCATAGTTTCATAACATGTTATATCATAATTAAATTCTTGTTGTTACCTTATTGTCTAGTTGGTTATACATTTTATAATCTAGTAGCTACGATGTTAATATTACATTTTGGATCACATGCCACACATTTCCTCCATATGATCAGCACTGAAATGTTACTGATGGGTTTTTTCTAGGAGGTAGAGACTCCTTTCGATTTCGAAGGAGGTCAGCATCGGACGCATACGAGAAAACAAGCGAGGTTAGACCCAGGAGTTCTGCTTCTCCTTACGACGTGTGAGATATAAGCCTCTTTTCTAGCGCAATGGGGATGAGAAAAATGTTTGCACTTTTGCGTTCGTCAATGTTATATCTAAGTATGTATGCGGCTGTGCGGTTGTTTATCTAGTTTTGTAGATTTTCTATGTAGCCAATGGGTGTCTTTCGGTCTATGTGAGACCATGCAGTTTGTAGCTAGGTTGTGATCATGTACCGGTTGTAGCATAATGCACTTTTGCTATCTGTATATATATAAAGCTAGCCTTCCACAGTTCTGTTCTGTTTGAGGTTTGTTATGTGTGATTTTGTTTTATGGAATAAGAAAGCAAAAAATCTCTCCTCCTTTGTCTCTCTCCTTGCTGTGTCTATTTGGAGCAGCATGTTAATGGCTTGGATTCTATGATGGATAATGTTTGCTGGAGGTAGAACAATGAAAGCTTGCTTTGGTTGTAGTTAGAATGTGCCCATCAAAATCGTGGGGGTTGGAATGTTGGGGAATCTCTGACAGGGGTCAAGGTTTTGTATTATGGTAATGGCTGTTTTATTATTTTAAATCATGGGTTATGGTGGGTGTAGTGTATCTTTGAGGGATCTTGTTTGCAAAAGTGGACGTTAATTATGAGTGGAATCTATGCTGCATGTCTACTAGATTGCTTGTTAAAACGGGCCATAGTTTTAATCGAAAGTATACCATGCAACAGGACAAGTTAAGGATACAACTAGGCTTGTAAACTAGCCAAGCTTTAGTGAGTAGTGTGTGTTTGAGTTTAGCTTGTCAATAAAAATCAAATTCTCAAGCTTGACTCAAATTTAAGACAAGTTTAAAAACAATATTTGAACTCGAGCTCATGAGAATGTCAAAAAGCTTGAGTTTGGCTCTGCTCGGCTTGGCTTGGTTTGGCTTAACTTGATTAATTATTTAAGCCAAGCTTGAGCTTAATATCAAGCTCAAACTCGAGCTCAAGTTAAGCTTTTTAGCTTTGGATCCGTAAAAATTGCATCATTAAATGCTTATATTACCAAAAATTAAGTAAAAAATAAAAATAAAAATAATATACTTATTTTATCATGCTTCTAATTCTCCCGATGATTAGAAATTGTTTAAATTACAATTTTACATAATTAAATCCATCTATTTATCATTCATTGTCTATACCTTGGGTAATTGTTCTAAATATAATTTTTACATTCACATTTGTCATCTGTGCAACTATAATCTTCACAAATCTAAATAAATTAACATTGCAAACATGTATGAATAAACAAGCTATCAATTAACATTCTAAAACATATGTGTAATGTCATAATAATGAGTTTATTTAGTAAACATATATCAAGTTATAAACAAGTCTAAACTTGGCATGTTTTGCATTGAGTCCTATTGTTCACGAACAAATTTTTTTTTTTTTTTTTGCTTGGGCTAGGCTTGTTTATCAAATAAGCCTAAAACTAAGGCTCAAGTTTGGCTTATTTATAAACAAATGAACACGAATGAGCTTTTTATCGAGTCCAATCCAAGTTGTTCATGAACTGCTTGGTTCATTTACGGCCCTGGATACAACTTTGGTAACTCTAATGTGATCGGTCTAAGTTTAAGGATATGACTTTGTGGTAACTCTAAAATATGATCAGTTTGTGAGTGGCAATGAAAATATGATGGTTCATGTTGTTTATTGTTCATATTCGACTATTTCAATTAGTTGTGGTAAATCGTGTAATTCCTTATAACTAGTTGTGGTAAATCATGTAAATATTAAAGAATTATGTTTACTTAAATTTCAATTTTCCGCATGAATCTCACATATATACAACCATTAAAAAGAAATACTGTATTATGTGTGCACTGAACTATGCAACATGACAAGTCTATAAATACAACTTTTGTGCTAAACTCTAATATAATCGATCATGAGTGGTGGAGAAAAAAATGATAAATTCATATTATTCATTACTCACAGTTGAGCATTTCAACAAGTTGTGATAAATTGTATAATTTTAAAAAGAGTTATATATAAGATGAGTGTCCAATGTCACACTAGTTTACTTTAATCTTAATTTTACCATAAATATAATTTTACCTAAAAGGTGTATTATGTAACGAGTAATGCTACAGTCATAAACTATTTTACAATATTTTTACAAACTATTGATGTAACAAATTCTTATTAGTTCTAATATGGGTCCACTAATTTATAAAAATGTTGTAAAATAGTTTGTGTATGTAGCATTACTTTTATGTAACATGTGTACTCTAACATATATGCAGCCCCATGTATCTGTGTAAACTGTGAAGGACTTTTCCGTTAATTCCGTTGTAAGTTGAAACTTGTCAAAGGCTCGTCTAACTCCTTGGTGAAACTTGCTTTCACTTTGGTATGAACTTTCTTGTAGTGTAAACAAACCCATGTCATAGGCCCAAGTCAATTTACATGGAAAACTGGTTCTCAGGTGGGAAATTATGTACAACATAATCAGTCACTCTTTACTTGTCTTTGATTCTCATCTAAAAGTAAACAGCAATACTATGGTCAAAAATAGTTGACCAATCATTGTGTGAGTAGTAGGGCCCATTAGTTACTTGCTTTGATAAATTATTACTCAAGAATCTGATTGCTTGGGCCTGCCACTAAGAATGCAGCTCCAATTAAATATGGTGTCTTAATCATGGAATCGACCTAGCATTAGCAAGTTGCATATGTTGTCCATATCAATTTCATTGTGGAATTTTCTTTCACTTTAATTATTTATTATTTTTTGTTTGATTTGATTATTTATTATTTTAAGTTGGAACTTCTAGGAGTTTCTGAATAGGTCTAACTTATAATTTAGACTAAAAACCCATTTGTCAAAAATAAAAATGGCGATATGTGGTTGCTCAAGTATTGAATAAATTTTAATTGAAATAAAATGAAAGATCGAGACTGCGTGCTTAATACTATATATTTTTGTTGAGTTTCCATCCTTTTGATCGTCACTATTGTTTGTTTGATTGAAAATTTTCACTTTGATGATATGTCTTGCTCGCTTTGAGTTGGTATCGATGATGTTATATAATTTCGTGTTTAAAAAATGTGGCTCCAAGAATGCCTTAGTGAGGGAACTTTGTCAAGGAGTAATTGCTTAATGCAGGTTTGATGATCGAGACAAGACGTGAAATGTAAAATTTAAAAAAATTTCGAAATTAAGTGATTTTGATTACATATCACTTGCGGATATGGTTTAGTGGTAGAAAATACTCGTGACTCATTAACTTGCAATTTGATTTTGAGGTTGTGGGTTCGAGTAATGATAACTAGCAAGTCCTACTATTGCACAGGTAGTCCCATGTCATTCATGAGTAAGGTTTAAATTGGTCAAGGGCAATGATCACACATTCACACCTATAAGCTTCCTTTATTAAAAAATAAGAGGATAGAAAATGAAGTTAGTATAAATTTACAATTTATGTTCACCATTTAATAAAACAAAAAATAAACACATTTTTTTTATTAAAAAAATTGTGCATGGACACTTCAAAAAAAAAAAAATTTAAATAACACAAACCAAAGGAGGATGAGCACACACCCAAAAAAAAAAAGTAGTAAAAAAGAATAAAGGAAAAAAAAAAAAAACAAAAAAGGGGAAACTTGAGGAGAGAGTCAAAGAAACAAAAATCAAAGAAAAAAGAAAACTGGCAAGAACAACGCCCAAAAAAAAAAAAAAAAAGGCAAGGATGATGCCCAAGTGTAAGTGCACATGGGCATTTTGGTCAACTCACACCTTGAGCTTTTCTCCCCCAAATTTTCTCCTCATTCTGGGGAGAAAGCATTTTGGTGGGTCCAAGGAGAAAACCCCCGGGCCTACCACTTTTCTTTTTCCTCTTCCCTCCCAACCAAACAACCACTAAAAATGCTATCTTTCCACTTTTCTTCCCTTAATTTAATTTCCATCATCCTTAAAATCCCTCCAAACAAATACACCTTAAAGGTAAGGATTCAAGCTCTGGACGTAACCGTGCAACTCAAACCATTTCCCCTTTAGATCTCTATGCACTTTGTACATGGAAAAATGTCAATTAAATTACAAAGTTCTTGACTACACGACTTCAATGTAAGACATATAACCATAAAGAAAAAAAAATTGATGTTATTTTAAGCTACATGCATGAAAGATAAAACATTGGAAGAAAACTTATTTGGATTATGTAACTAGACAACTAAAATAAGGATTAAAAAAAAATTATTGCAAGGATAAACAAGTAGAATGGGTTTTAGATGTGTTTTTCTTTTAAAATGCAAGCCTTACTTATCCTTGAGGCTCGATAGTTTTTAGTAGTAGTTATAGATTATGTGTACATCATGTTTGTCTCATTTTTTGAGACACATGTCTCGATGTGTTATCACCCTTCCTTTGAATTTTAGGATAGTTACCCAATTAAATTCTAACCTACTTTTATTTTAATTTTTGCTTCTTTTTAATTACTTACTTAGTAGACATATGGTGGTCATGTAATTTTTCCTCGTGTCACATGCTTGTTGTTAAACTAATTTAATATTGTATATAAAAAAAAAAGAACCATTGCCCTACAATTAAGGTTGTTCTGCCATGTAGGGAAAAAAAAAAACCATCTAAAATCTGCCATGCTTACAATTAAAAAGCAAAACATTATACTGTTTCATTATTTTATAATAATACGAACAACTATGAGTTTACTTCCATCACCAATATAATTGATAATGAGAAAGAGATATTAAAATTTCTCAGCCACTTACATATGTGTGTGCGTGTGTGTGTTTTTATCATTTTCAGCCACAATTTCTCTCCACTTGTTTGAATATTTAAATATATTAGCCCATTAGCATAGGCCCAAGCTTAATTCTACTTTTTGTGCAATACAAGTAATCTAGTTGGGCCTAAAACTCACAACACTATACATGTTAACAGCCCCCCTCAAACTCAAGGTGGATGTGAAACCAACTTGAGGTTGTCAACCAAAGTACGAAGGTGTCCATTAGGATGTGACTTGGTGAAGATATTTGCAAGTTGATCTTTAAAGGAGACTGAGATTAGCTTGAAAGCACCATGGACAAGATGATAACGGATAAAATGACAATCGATCTTAATGTGTTTAGTCCGGTCATGGAAGACATCATTGTGAGCAATATGAATGGCACTCTTGTTGTCACAATAAAGAGGAGTAGCAAAGGATGTAAACACACCTCAGTCTTTGAGAAGCCATCGTAGCCAAAGGAGCTCAGATGTGATATTAGTAAGGGCACGATATTCTGCTTCAGTATTGGAGCAAGCCACATGAGTTTGTTTCTTGCTTCGCCAAGAAATCAGAGAAGAACCAAGAAGGAAGCAATAACCAGTGGTGGACTTACGATCAGTGGGATCTCCTACCTAATTAGCATCAGAAAATGTATGGAGAATAAGAGGAGACTGAGCAGAGTAGAAAAGACCATGGAATAGAGTGCCCTTTAGGTATTGAAGAATGCACAGAACAACAGTATAATGAGTCGATCGTGGAGCAGACAGATACTGGCTCACTTAGTGAACAGCATAGGAAATGTCTGGACGAGTGACAGTGAGATAAACTAGTCTGCCAACCAAGTGTCTGTAAAGAGAGGAATTAGACAATGGTTTCCCCCCTGAAGGAGTCATATGCGCATTAAGCTCAACTGGAGTGTCAACAGTCTTGCTATCAGTGAGTCCAGCTTGAGACAAAAGTTTAGAAGTATACTTAGCCTGAGTAATATAAAGTCTATTTGTAGAATGAGTGATTTCTAGACCCAAGAAGTAGCTGAGCTATCCAAGACCTTTCATCTCAAACTGCTGACTGAGAAAATCCTTGAGTTCTTGAATGCCACTGAGGTCATCACCAGTTATGATCATATCATCCACAGGTTTTGCTCTGCAGCTCACGCGCCTCCACGCACCACTGCACAACTGGGTTGTTTTTCTATGCACTCCTACCCGCTATGTCATCAAGTCACGCGACCTCACGCGCCCCACCCCCTTCTGCTGACATCATTGCTGACGTCATTTTGCCACGTCAACCCTTGTTGCGTCATTGCTAACGTCACTTGCTGCGTTAGCTGCTGACGTCATTATTTGACTTCTGGAGCTTTAACCATTGACTTTTTCCCAGTATTGACTTTTTACAGTCCAGGTGCTCCTTACTTAGTTTTTCGTGTAGATTTCATTTTTGCATATTTTGCTTCTAAATGAAGAATAAGGACAAGAATTCCTTTTGCAACAATCGTCGCCGACAATCCAACAAACATTTTTACAATTTTTGCAAACGTTTTGGCCATAATATTGAGATTTGCTATCAACACAACAAATCAGCTGTTTCCAATTCTGCTACTACAATTGCTAGCACTGAGAGTGTCTAACCCATGGTTCCCGTCTCTGTACAGTCTCAGTCTTCTGGATACACTTTCACCATTTCTAGAGATAACCTTATAAATATCATCGCCAATGTCATTCGTATGGTTGGTAATGCATCTTATTCCTCTTCTCTCTCAGCTTTATCTAGTATGTCTCCTACCTCTTGGCTTATGGATTCTGCTTATTGCAATCACAAGACACCTCACTCGTCTTTATTTTCTGACCTTAAACCTGAACCGCACCTTCTTAATATTCGCACAACAAATGGTTCCACAATGTCTGGTCATAATATAGGTTTCATTTCGACCTCCAACATCTCGGTTCTTGAAGTCTTTAATGTTCTTGACCTTTCTTATAATTTATTTTTTGTGGAAAAATTAGTTGAGTTGGGTTATTGCATTATCTTTGATTATTATGGGTGTATTGTGTAGGATCCAAGGACAAGACAGGAGCTTGGGACCGGTCCTAGAGTTGGGCGTATGTTTCCCGTGGACAACCTTCGTCTTCCACTTGTTGCTCCTATTTTTGTTACTGCAGCTGCTACAGTTTCTTCAATTCCTTCCCTTGCACTTTGGCATACTCGACTTGATCATGCATCTTCCTCTCGGATACAACAATTGGCTTCTAGAGGTTTGTTAGGTTCAGCGTCTACAGAAAATTTTGATTATGTTTCATGTCAATTAGGAAAACAATTAGCTTTGCCTTTCAATACTAGTGAATCAATATCCACTGATATCTTTAACCTTATTCATTCTGATGTTTGGGGGCTTTCCTCTGTCTCTAGTATTGGTAGGTCTCGATATTTTGTTGTCTTTGTTGATGATTACTCTCGCTATAGCTGGATTTTTAATATGAAACATCGTTCTGAATTATTGGAAGTATATTCTAATTTTGCAAAAATGGTTGAAACTCAATTTTCCAAACGCATAAAAAATTTTCGATCTAATAATGCTCTTGAATACACTCAATATGCTTTCCAAGCTGTTTTGCATTCCTATGGCACTGTTCATCAACTAACTTGTCCAGGTACCTCTCAGCAAAATGGTAGAGCCGAACGAAAACTTCGTCATATTCTTTACTCTGTTCGTGCTCTCCTTCTCTCTGCCAAAGTTCCTGCTCCTTTTTGGGGCGAAGCTACTCTTCATGTTGTTCATGCTATTAATCGCATTCCGAGTCCTGTTATCCAAAATTCAAACTTCGTATGAGCGCCTTTTTGGGTCACCTCTAGACTATCACTACCTTCGCTCCTTCGATTCTACTTGTTTCGTTCTCTTCAGCCACATGAGCATAACAAACTTGAGCCTCGGTCAAGGCTTTGTTGTTTTCTTGGCTATGGCGAAACTCAAAAGGGGTATCGGTGTTATGATCCTGTCTCTCATCGTCTTCGTATCTCTCGCAATGTTGTCTTTTAGGAACATTGCCTCTTTGTCGAGCTCTCTCACTTCCGTGCTGCCCTATTTTCCTCATTTGTCTTAGATCTTTTTCCAGATGAGACACATATTCCTTCTGTAGCTACTACTGATCCTCCTATAGTTACTCTTGATTCTCCTGTAGACTTCTCTATCCAACCACCAGATATCACTGGTCCCTTTCCTAGTATACCCTTTAATGAACAGGTGGAAGATGAACAGGTCGAAGACGAGCTACCCAACCCCAACCCTGAGCTTGGGTCCCCTACTCTTGCTCCACCTGAAGATCTTGCACAAGACATTTCACCTCGTCACTCAACTCGGGTAAGATCTATTCCTACACATTTACTCAACTATCATTGTTACACTACCCTTGCTACACAAAGTAGAATTAGGCTTGGGCCTATGCTAATGGGCTAATATATCTCTAACAATAAGAAATATTTAATTAAATTGTTATTATAATCTTTTCCCATATGCATAGTATTTTTTTTATTACATGCATTGTATGTGAAAGATTTGAGTGCTTCTTCTACCCTAATAATAATAATAATTATGTTTGTCTTTTTTATTCTTTTTCCCTCATAATACATGAACCATGTTTTTGACCTTAATCACTAGATAAATTCTATGGCAACTTTGTATTAAAAATTTTTTTCCATCACAATAACATGTTTCTTCTTTATTTTTTCCGTAGAGTTATGAAATGGTGCATTGAAACTCTTATTCTTCATTATTTTAAACAGAGTTTTATTTTCAAAAGTTTGGTAGTTCAATGACAATGCCTTTATGAGGAGAATTAATATTCAAAATTTTCATCATCTATTTGTTAAAACTATCAAATTATCAAAGAAGAAGAATAATATAAAGTATGCTAATTGTCCTATAAATAATGAATGAAGGAGAGAGCAAAGTTACATATATGACATTTTTCTCCTTTGCCCTTATAAATATTGTCTTCACAAACACATATTTTGTGACGCTTTTTTCTCATGTTGCATTGCAAAATATGCTATTTAAGATGCTTTTTCTCCAGTGGTTTTCTAAATGGAGTTTTTAAAACGCACCTTTGAAATAGTTTATCCAAACAAGTCCCAAATATGTGAATGCTTAACAACTAATGAGTCCATAATTGTTTTGAGTTTTTTTTTTTTTTTTTTTGGTGGCAACGTCTATAACTCTTCAAATTAGGTTATAGAATAAACATATTTTGTCTCATTTTGAATATTCTACTTTATATTTCAAATAAAATAAACCGACATCCAATCATACTTCAAATAACTCCGAAACTTGCTTAAATCATCTATAGTAATGCTATTAATAAGTTGGGTATGTGACACACATGGGTCCCAACTCTAATTCCTATTCTTATGCCCATTTGACTTATTGGGTTCCTAAAAAAGGCATAGTGGCATACAAATGTAGTCATCCATATTTGGATTGCAGCCTAATAGAATGGTTGTTCCACATGTTGGTACAACATTTTGACCAAGAAATAAACACATCATTAGTAAAACGAAAGTTTGATTATTGGCATTTTTGATTGTTAGTCATGAATTGTCTGAATAGTGCAACCAATTGGAGCCATCACTTCCTATCAAAAAATCAAATAATATCAATCAACCACAACTTTTGACATTGCAAAGTTGTGTTATAATAATCAATGATGTGGCTCTTCCTTGAATTAGTTGTTTATTCTTAGGGATAAATCCTGTAATTTTTATCTCCTCTTAAGGATTCCTACATGCCCATTAGGTCAATTCACAAAATTAGACTTTAACAAATATGAAAATGACAAAATTAGATAGTCATCACTCTCAACGTAGACTTTGTCAATTTAGAACCTATCAAAAAAAAGGGTAAAAGGGGCCCACTAAAAGTGGTTTTCCTACATTAACATAACCATAGTAGTATCATATTGGTTGGATTAAGTGAGCCATAGTTATCTCATATCCACTAGAGTATCAATGGGTACTAAGTTAGTGTTTTCCCAATAATTCATAGGTGCTTTCCATTCCGTGAGTCGAACTTAGGACCTAGTGCCCACCACACCAGTTAGAAGTAAGATCACTAACCATTGATCCATCACCCAACTTGATGGTTAAACAAGTTTTTTCACACTTAGAAGTCCATAATCGCCAATATTGCTTGAAGGGGGGCTTATTTACTAGCATTATTCATTACCCTAAAAGGATTTTCTTCTTGGACAGGACAAAAGATTTGTATATATGGGTGTATGTGTGTGTGAGATAATGTCATGAGTAGCAAGAATCTTGAAACTCAATTGATATTTGTTGATAATATCATGACAAATTTAAGATTTAATACTTTAAATCCCCTTTTTATCTAATTATCATATTATAAAATAAAATAAAAAAGTAGTATCATGACTGGAGGATGTGGTTGTGTTTTACCTATAAGACAAAATCCATATAACAAAGAAGTAGTATTTCACTCTCAAAGTAAGAGTCATAGGCCCACAGTGATAGGCACAGTAGAGAAAGCCACCTTAATTTAGCCAAGCAAGCAATTTGGATAAGGATTATGAATGGGCCCTTTTCTCGGCCTTACCCATTCGATTGACTATTCAAATAAAGTCAAGCTCATTGATCTGATCATAGAGATAAAATAACTGTACTTTGTGTTATGTGAATATATAATGTATATATTGGCAAATCATCCATAATTTAATCTTACCTTTACCAAAGTTTAGACCCAGGAGTCCTGCTTCTCCTTACGACGTGTGAGATGACTCAAATATGAGCCTCTTTTCGCGCGCAATGGGGATGAGAAAAAATGTTTGCACTTTTGTGTTCGTCAATGTTATATCTAAGTATGTATGCGGCTGTGCGGTTGTTTATCTAGTTTTGTAGATTTTCTATGTAGCCAATGGGAGTCTCTTGGTCTATGTGAGACCATGCAGTTTGTAGCTAGGTTGTGATCATGTACCGGTTGTAGCATAATGCACTTTGCTATCTGTATATATATAAAGCTAGCCTTCCTCAGTTCTGTTCTGCTTGAGGTTTGTTATGCGTGATTTTGTTTTATGGAATAAGAAAGCAAAAATTCTCTCCTCTCTCTCTCCTTGTTGTGTCTATTTGGAGCAGCATGTTAATGGCTTGGATTCTATGGTGGATAATGTTTGCTGGAGGTAGAACAATGAAAGCTTGCTTTGGTTGTAGTTAGAATGTGCCCATCAAAATCGTGGGGGTGGAATGTTGGGGAATCTCTTTCAGGGGTCAAGGTTTTGTATTATGGTAATGGCTGTTTTTGTTATTTTAAATCATGGGTTATGGTGGGTGTACTGTATCTTTGAGGGATCTTGTTTGCAAAAATGGACATTATGAATGGAATCTATGCTGCATGTCTGCTAGATTGCTCGTTAAAGCGGGCCATAGTTTTAATCGAAAGTATACTATGCAACAGTACAAGTCCAAGGATACAACTTTGGTAACTCTAATGTGATTGGTCTAAGTTTAAGGTTAAGGATACCACTTTGGTAACTCTAAAATATGATCAGTTGTGACTTGTGAGTGGGAATGAAAAAATGATGACTCATGTTGACTATTATTCACAGTAGGTAAATAGTGTAATTTCTTACAACTAGTTGTGATATATCTGTAAATCTTAAAGAATTATAGTTTACTTAAATTTCAATTTTACGTACAAATCTCACATATATACAACTATTAAAAAATATATCTTATTATGCGCACACTATACTATGCAATATAACAAGTCTATAAATGCAGTATTTGTGCTAAACTCTAATATATATGATTGATCATGAGTGATGGAAAAAAAGTGATAGATTCATACTATTCATTACTCACAGTCGAGCATCTTAACAAGTTGTGATAAATTGTATAATTTTAAAAGAATTATATATAAGATGAGTATGCAATGTCACACTAGTTTACTTCAATCTTAATTTTACCATAAATATAATTTTACCTAAAACGTGTATTATGTAACATGTGTACTCTCACATATATGCATCTCACATATATGCACCCCATGTATCATGTGTAAACTGTGAAGGACTTTCCGTTGTAAGTTGAAACTTGTCAAAGGCTCATCTAACCCCTTGGTGAAACATGCTTTCACTTTGGTAGGAACTTTCTTGTAGTGTAAACAAACCTATGTCATAAGCCAAAGTCAATTTACATGGAAAACTGGTTCTCAGATGGGAAATTATGTACAACATAATCAGTCACTCTTTACCTGTCTTGGAGTCTCATCTAAAAGTAAACAGCAATACTATGGTAAAAAATAGTTGACCAATCATTGTGTGAGTGTGTGACCCATTAATTACTTGCTTTGATAAATTATTACACAAGAATCTGATTGCTTAGGCGGGCTGCCGTTTGGTATGTTTTCTATTTGAGATTCGTTTATTTTGTTAAAATTAAAATTTTTTTGTTAAAAATATTATAGATAAAGATAAAAATTAGTTGAAATAGTACAATGAGATCCATAAATATTACTAAAAATTTCAATGAGATTCATGAATAGTAGCAAAAATAAACTGAATAGTAAAATAAGCTAGCAAAAATTAAAAAAAAAGTCAACTTATTTTTATTACTATTTATAGGTTTCATTACACTTTTTGGCACTATTTATAAGTTTCACTATACTATTTCAACTAACTTTTAACTTTATTTATAATACTTTTAGTAAAAAAATTTTAATTTTAGCAAAATAAGCTTTTTAAGAGAATGCAGCTCCAATTAAATATGGTGTCGTGATCATGGAATCCACCTAGCATTAGCAAGTTGCACATGTTGTCCTTATCAATTTCATTGTGGAATCTGTCTAATCTTTCTGTCACTTTGATTATTTATTATTTTAAGTTGGAACTTCTAGGAGTTTCTGAATTAGTCTAACTTTATGCCAAAAAAAAAAAAAGTCTTAACTTATAATGTAGATTAAAAACTTTTTTTTTTTTTAAATGTGTGGTTGCACAAATATTTATAAAAAATTTTAGTTGAAATAAAATGAAAGATCGAGACTCCGTGCTTAATACTATATATTTTTGTTGAGTTTCCATCGTTTTGATCGTCACCATTGTTTGTTTGATTGAAAATTTTCACTTTGATGATATGTCTTTCTCGCTTTGAGGTGGTATCAATGATGTTATATGATTTCGTCTTAAAAAAATGTGGCTCCAGTAATGCCTTAGAGCAATCATATTAGTTCGTACAAATTTTTTGTCTATTTTGCAAGAAAAATCTACTTTTTTTTATTTTACACACTTATTTTTACAAAACACTCACATCAATTTATCTATTTTACTATTTATTTTATTTGAATAACTATTTTTCTCACTTTTTTTATTATTCTCTCTATCTCATTATTTTCCATCTTCTTTTTGTTTCTTGTTTCTTCTTTTTTTCTTTTCCTTCTCCTTCTTATATCTTCGGCATCTTCATCTTCTTCTTCTCATTCTCATTCTCATTATTCTTCTTTTTCTTTTTCTATTTGAGTTTGATTATGGCTAGTGATTTTGGGTTTGCAATTTTGGTGGCGATTTTGGGCAGATTTTTCCACTACATGGATGGTGATTTTGGGGCTCTCCATTGACTGTTGTTGCTGCTACTTCTTCAACACCTTGTTCTTCTACTATTTCTGCATTTTCTTCTTCTTTTGCAATTTGGGTTTGATTATTTAGATGGGTTTGAGGAGAGGGCTTGATGAATTTGGGATCTAGATTGATTTATGTTTGAAGAATTTGATGATTTGTTGTTGGATTTAAGAGAAGATAAAATGAAAAAGAGGGTAGAGGAAGAGAGAGATCAAATGAGAGAGGAGAGATAATCAGATAAAAGATGAGAGAGAAAAAAAATAAAAAAGTAAAATAGAAAGTTACAGTAACCGTGTAAATATGCACGATTATTGTAGCAATTTTGGATATTTAGACAACTTTAGCTTGACTGATGTGGAAGATTTTAGGGGCAAAATGTGTAAAACTGTTGTTTTTTGTATTTTGCAAAGTTTTACATCAATTGATGTGGATGCTCTTAGTGAGGGAACTTTGTCAAGCAGTTAATGTAGGTTTGATGATCGAGACAAGACGTGACATGTGAAATAAAATTTTTTTTTTTGAAATTAAGTAATTTTGATTACATATTACCAATGGATATAGCTTAGTGGTAGGAAATACTCATGACTCATTAGTTTACGATTTTGAGGTTGTGGATTCGAGAAATGATAACTAGCAAGTCTTACTATTGCACAAGTAGTCCCATGTCATTCATGAGTAAGGTTTAAATCAGTCAAGGTTTGTTTGGTTGGAAGAGTGAAAAAAATGAGAGGATAGAAAATGGGGTAATGATAGAAAAGTAAGATGATAGAAAATGGGGAAATGATAGAAAAGTAAGAAGATAGAAGAGATTTAGTTTTCTCGCATTTGTGTTTGGTTGGGAGGATGGAAAATTGGAGAGAAGAAAAACTTATTTGTTTGGTTGAGAGGATGGAAAATGAAATTGGTATAAATTTACAATTTATGTCCACCATTAAATAAAATAGAAAAGTAACATATTTTTGTATTAAAAAAAAAAACTGTGCATGGACACATAAAAAAATAAAATTAAATAATACAAACCAAAGGAAGATGAGTACACACCCAAAAAAAAAAATCACTACTGAGAAGTACAAAAAAAAGTAGTAAAAAAGAAAAAAAGAAAAAAAAAAGGGGAAACTTGAGGAGAGAGAGTCACACAAACAAAAATGAAAGGAAAAAAAAAAAAAAAGAAAATTGGCAAGAACAACGCCCAAAAAAAAAAAAAAAAAAAAATAGCAAGTTATCTTTTGGTGGGTCAGGGAGAAAACCCTGGACCTACCACTTTTTTTTCCCTCTCCCCTCCCAACCAAACAATCACTAAAAATGTTATCTTTTCACTTTTCTCCCCTCAATTTTCCATCCTCCTTAAAATCTCTCCAAACAAACACACCTTAAAGGTAAAAATTCAAACTCTAGACATAACCCTACAACTCGAACCATTTTCCCTTTAGACCTTTAAGCACTTTGTACATGGAAAAAAATGTCAATTAAGTTATTGACTACACTACTTCAATGTAAGACATATAACCATAAAGAAAAAAAGTTTGATATTATTTTAAACTACTTGCATGAAAGATAAAACATTGGAAGAAAACTTATTTGCATTATGTAACTAGACAACTAAAACAAGGATTAAAAAAAATTATTGAAAGGATAAATAAGTAGAATGGGTTTTAGACGTGTTTTTCTTTTAAAATGCAAGCCTAACTTATCCTTGAGGCTCGATAGTTCTTGAGAAAGGCTAGGGATACCAATTTTGGCATAATTTTGTACCACAACTCGCCACATGGTGAGTTGTGATTGATAAGGGTGTGTCCCCACATGACCCACTAACACACCCTTACCAATCACAACTTGCCATGTGGCGAGTTGTAGCACAAAATTGTGCCAAAATTGGTGTCCCTAACATTTCTCATAGTAGTTATAGACTATGTGTACGTCATATTTGTCTCATTTTTTGAGACACGTCTCGATGTGTTATCACCCTTCCTTTGAATTTTAGGATAGTTACCCAATTAAATTCTAACCTACTTTTATTTTAATTTTTGCTTCTTTGTAATTACTTACTTAGCATATATATGGCAGTCATGTAATTTCTTACATGTTAATTATGCACCAGATTCACACAAGACACATTATAATCCCCTTGTGTCACATGCTTGTTGTTAAACTAATTTAATACTATATATAAAAACAGAAGCATTGCCCTACAATTAAGGTTGTTCTGTCATGTAGGAAAAAAAACTCATTTAAAAATCTACCATGCTTATAATTAAAAAGCGAAACATTATACTGTTTCATTATTTTATAATAATACGAACAACTATGAGTTTACTTCCATCACCAAAATGATTGATAATGAGGAAGAGATATTAAAATTTCCCAACGACTTATATATGTGTGTGTTCTTTTTATCCTTTTCAGCCACAATTTCTCTTCACTTGTTTGAATATTTAAATACAAGAAATATTTTTTTGAATTGTTATTATAATCTTTTCCCATATGCATAGTATTTTTTTGATTACATGCATTGTATGTGAAAGATTTGAGTGCTTCTTCTACCCTAATAATAATAATTATGATTGTCTTTTTTATTCTTTTTTCCTCATAATACATGAACCATATTTTTGACCTTAATCACTAGGGAAATTCTATGGCAACTTTGTATTAATTTTTTCCCCCATAACAATAACATATTTTTTCTTTATTTTTTCCATAGAGTTATGAAATGGTGCATTGAAACTCTTATTCTTCATTATTTTAAATGGAGGTTTATTGTCAAAAGTTTGGCAGTTCAGTGACAATGCCTTTGCGAGGAGAATTAAGATTCAAAATTTTTGTCATCTATTTGTTTAAACTATCAAATTGTCAGTGGGTTCCAGTTAGCTTAACTGGTAAAGTCTCTAATAGTTGTATAAGAGATATAGGATTCAATTCTCACCTACACCAAAAACTAATTAGTGTCTTGGTCTGATGATAAAGAACTATCATTAGGAGCGGACACCATAGGTTGAAAATATCTCCAAAAAAAACTTTCAAATTGTCAAAGAAGAAGAATAATAAAGTATGCTGATTGTCCTATAAATAATGAATGAAGGAGAGACCAGAGTTACACATATGACATTTTTCTCCTTTGCCCTTATAAATATTGTCTTCACAAACACATATTTTGTGACGCTTTTTCTCCTGTTGCATTGCAAAAGACACTATTTAAGAATACTTTGTTAACTTATCAAATATGTGAATGCTTAACAACTAATGAGTCCATAATTGTTTTGACTTTTGAGTTTTTTTTTTTTTTTTTTGGCAAGGTCTATAAGCCCTTCAAATTAAGTTATATAATAAACATATTTTGTCTCATTTTGATTATTCTACTTTATATTTCAAATAAAATAAACCGACATCCAATTACACTTCAAATAACTCCGAAACTTGCTTAAATCATCTATAGTAATAAGTTGGGTATGTGACACACATGGTCCCAACTCTGATTCCTATCCTTATGCCCACTTGAATTATTGGGTTCCTAAAAGAGGTATTGTGGCATACAAATGTAGTCATCCATATTTGGATTGCAGCCTAATAGAATGGTTGCTCCACATGTTGGTATAACATTTTGACCAAGAAATAAACACATCATTAGTAAAACGAAAGTTTGATTATTGGCATTTTTTATTGTTAGTGCTGCTATTTCAATCATGAATTGTGTGAGTAGTGCAACCAATTGGAGCTATCACTTCCTATCAAAAATTCAAATAATATCAATCAACCACAAAACTTTTGACATTGCAAAGTTGTGTTCTAATAATCAATGATGTGGCACTTTCCTTGAATTAGTTGTTTATTCATAGGGATAAAACCTGTAATTTTTATCTCCTTTTAAGTATTCATACATGCCCATTAGGTCAATTCACAAAATTAGACTTTAACAAATACGAAAATGACAAAATTAGACGATAATCACTTTCAACGTAGACTTTGTCAATTTAGAATCTAACAAAAAAAAAAAAGTTTTAAAGGGCCCACTAAAAGTGGTTTTCCTACCTTAGCGTAATGATAGTAGTATCATACTGGTTGGATTATGTGAGTCATAGCTATCTCATATCCACTAGAGTATCAATGGGTACTAAGTTAGTGTTTCACCAATAATCCATAGGTGCTTTCCATTCAGTGAGTCGAACTTAGGACCTAGTGCTTACCACACCAGTTAGAAGTAAGTTCACTAACCATTGATCCATCACCCAGCTGGATGGTTAAACAAGTTTTTTCATGCTTAGAAGTCCATAATCGCCAATATTGCTTGAAGGGGGGCTTATTTTCTAGCATTATCCATTACCCTAAAAGAATTTTTTTCTTGGACAGGACAAAAGATTTGTATATATGTGTGTGTGTGATACTGTCATGAGTAGTAAGAACCTTGTAACTCAATTGATATTTGTTGATAATATCATGAGATATTTAAGATTTAATACTTTAAATCCCTTTTTATCTAATTATCATATTATAAAATAAAATAAAAAAGTAGTATCATGATTAGAATATGTGGTTGTGTTTTACCTATAAGACACAATCCATATAACAAAGAAGTATATATTTCACTCTCAAAGTAAGAGTCATAGGCCCACAGCGATAGGCACAGTAGAGAAAGCCACCTTAATTTAGAAGCAAGCAATTTGAATAAGGATTATGAATGGGCCCTTTTCTCGTCCTTACCCATTCGATTGACTATTTCAAATAAAGTCAAGCTCATTGATCTGATCATAAAGATAAACTAACTGTACTTTGTGTTATGTGAATATATTACGTATATATTGGCAAATTTGATCCATAATTTAATAATTTCCTTTTCCAAAGTTTATTGAATTTGGGAATTTGAATTAAATCCTTTGTAGGCTTGTAGCCCGGGGTTAAATTAAATTTGAATTTCTACTCTCAATATAGCCATAGCCTATAGCCTATGCCTAAATATTTTAAATGTGCATACAAGGTTATGATCAAGTTACACATGATTTTTTTAATTAAAAAAAAATACAGATGATATAACAATTTATCAATTTTATACCATTTCAAAACTTTTACTATATTAATATTTAAAAAATCCATTGTTGGATTTCACATTCCAATAGATGTTGTCATGCACGTCAAAAATCATATTAATGGAATGTTATTTATTATTTGAACTATAAACTCATGTTTTTTTGTATAATTTAGAAGTGAAAAAAAAAAACTTGAAATTCAAAATTTTTTAGATGAAATGGTTATTAATTTCCAATCATCTTAGTATTTTGTAGGAATGATTGACACAAGGAGATGAAATAATCTAATACAAAGTTTTTAATTGGTGTAACTTTAACTTAATCCCTCTCAAGCTTGTAAAATTTTTAAGATCATTTATTACATTTTCTTTTTATACTCTCAATGCTTGTAGGATTTTAAGATCATAAAGATCAACAACCATCTCATCTATAAAATTTTAAAATTTCAAGTTTTTTGTACATATAAAACTATGTATAAAAGGATGAGTTTATAAATAGAATTGTAAAACAATTATGAGGAAATTTGGCATGTGCACTAAGAACATAAAAAACATGTAATGAAGTGATATTTTTAAAATATTAGCTTGAATTTCACCTATCTATCTACAGTTTACACACACATGACATACCCCAATAGTATGCCTGTGCAATACATAACTCAATTAAGAATAGAAAATATTTCAGTATTATTGATTAATAAAATAAATAGTAAAAAAAACATTAATCTACATTACGAATAAGTCCAATTTGTTTAATAGAAAAACCAAAGATTATAATAAAATATAAAATAATTTATAATAAATAATGGAAATTCTAAAAACTCTTGGTATTTAGAATTTTGGTGGCATTAGTGTTTTTTTTAATTTATATATTTTTGCGATAGAGTTTCACATTATTTTTAATGTATAACTTGATGCAACCATAGAGTGTAAGACACAATTTGTATTATTTAATATATGAAATAATATGGAATGAATTTATATCAAATTATTTTTACTAAAAAGACTATGTTGGTGACAATAACTAAATAACAAATATTGGAGCAAAGGGTTTATATTTTCACTTGGAATATATATGTTTGTATGTGTTTGTTAAGTTGAATCACAATTTATGTGAATTTATTTTAAAATTAAAAATAATTTATTGAAATTGTGAATTGAAAAATTAAAATTTTATGGTAAAATTAAAACTGTTTAAAATTTATGGTTTTATTTGGAAATATCACAAGTTATTGGAGAATTATATAATTTACCAAAATTTTTAATTAAGTATAAGGCATGTTTAGTACATTGAATGAGGATTACAATAGAAATTGTAATTTTTATTACTGAGAATAAAATGTATTGTAATGGAACAACTAAACAAATTCTTAAATTTAGATGTGAATTGTAACATTAAAATAAAATTTAAGATTTATTTTAGGAAATATCTTACTCATTTAGTTATATTTCCTTAAAAATAATATTTTTTAAATTTGAGAGAGAGATGAGTTATTTTTTATGACTCTTTATTTTTATAATTATTATGTGTATATAGAAAAAAATTTTATTTTGAAATATATTGATTTTAGAAATTATTGCACCTACTAAGTAATAACTATTATAACCCTTTTAGAGAAGAATTTGTATTCCTCATTTTGAAGAATAACTATACATAATGAATAACTATTCCCTATAATAAAAACACGATCAAATTAAAGAATGAATAAACCATAGAAATAACTATTACATTACATTACTTATTACAGTCTACCAAACACCCTTAGTCACTTGCTAACCACAAATTTTAAGAACCCAACTTTTATATACACAAATTTTAAGAACCCAACTTTTATATACAATATATAATATATGAGAATAAAATATTTCATATATTAAATTTTCACAAATTTTGTGAAGTTTAATCACAATTTATGTGCACTTTTTTACAATTAAAAATAACTTATTGAAAATGTGAATTAAAAAGATTAAAGATTTTATGGCTTGAATTAAATTTTTTTAAAAATGTATGGTTTAATTTGAAATTATTGGATAATATATGAGAATAAAATATTTCATATATTAAATTTTCACAAATTTTGTGAAGTTTAATCACAATTTATGTGCACTTTTTTACAATTAAAAATAACTTATTGAAAATGTGAATTAAAAAGATTAAAGATTTTATGGCTTGAATTAAATTTTTTTAAAAATGTATGGTTTAATTTGAAATTATTGGAGACTTATATAATTTACTAAAATCTTTAATGAAGTTTACTCACTTTGCGCAATCACAAATTTTAAGACCCAAATTTTGTATACAATATATTATATATGAGATATTATATAAATATAATATTTCATATATTATATATGATTTAAAAAAAAAAAAAAAAAAAAAGTACCTAAACTAAAAGACTTTCCTAGATAACATGGGCTGAATTTTGTATAATGGATTACATGGTCCAGGCCCTTAGTTAATCCAAACCGGGTTTAACCCGTATTTATAATCCGAAATATTGGGAAATCGGGCCACCAAAACCGAAGTTCATTTTGCTCCAATCTCCAGAGTCAGCCAGTCTTGGTCACCATGGAAATATAGCAAAAGTCCCTCAGTTCAGTGCCAGAGGAAAAAGTACGAAGAAAATGGATTCTGGGTTTCTCATATTGCTTCTGTTTTTCAATCTTCTCCTCTCCTTTTCATTTGGTAAGCTTTCTCTCTCTTTGTTTAGGACTCTACCTTGTAAAGATTTGCAGTTCGCTTTTTTTTTTTTTTGATGGGAAGATTTGCAGTTTTCTGATTCTTGATAAAACCATTTTCTTTAATTTCCATTTGGGTATTAAAACTTACATTTATAGGAGCATCAATAGCTAAAAAGTTATCACTGTTTGTTGTTGTTGTTGTGGGGTTTAATGTTTTATGGATTTGGGTAAGTTTTGAATTGTTTATTCTCTGATGGGTATTGAAAATTAGGGATGGTTAGTTTAGAATATGTTGTCATTTTTGGTGTAAGTTTACTTTACTAATGGTTGGTAGTGGAGAGAATTTTAGGAAGAAAAGAAAAGAATTGGCTTAAATAGTTAAATGTTGTGTTTTTATGTTGTATTAGCTAAGGCTAGTAATTGTGTTACTAGGGTCAGGAAGAATTTGAGGGTCACAATTGGGGTCTATAAAATAGCGTTGGTTGAGGAATAAAAATTGTAACGAGATGGAAACCGTTTTTGTGGCATTGTGCTTTCAAAGAAAGCATATTTGCCCATATATTAGTTAGAATCTTGCAGACGTTGCTCTTTAGTTTTCGCCTTGTAGGATATGTTTTCAGAAAATTCACTAATATCGGATAGAGGTGGTAATTTGTTATGTGAATGTTTGCTGAGGTGGTATTTTTGTTTCAAGTTCTGGATTCACGTTTCAGGAAGCGATGCTTTCATGTTGTTTTGGCAACACTGTTTGCTGTTTTGAATGATTATTTTTCTTTTTGGATTCATTTCCTTAGGTAAAGAAATTTAGACAAGTTTAGATGTCAAAAGCTTGTTTTTTGTGGTAACTGCTAAAGCAAGTGTGTTTGTGTGTGCATATATAGTTTTACTTTTTAGATTCCTTTGTCTTGCTTTACGAAACTTCAACCTTCTTTCTTCAATCTTTATGTGGCACACTTTTGCCAGTGAGCAAACAGATAAACACACACACAGGCTTGCTTCCACCAAGTTGGGATCACACCTCTTTTTCTTGTCCACATAACCTTATGATAGGTACAATCTATCTAGCAACTAGTGGGAGCAACTTTGTCTTCTGCTCTGTTTGTGGAAATTGACTGTGGGCTTAAGTGGCGTTAGGTTAACAACCCTTGAAGAGGCTCACTTGTAATTAAAGCTGACATAAGTGGTATGTCTATGGTGTCGCTAGTTGGGACATTGTTTGGGTGGTCTCGTATTTGGGATTTTACGCAATGTATTTCCGTATTTGATTTCCTGCAATCCGTTTTTGTTTCTCTGTGATTTTGTTTTTTTGTATTTGTTTCAAGTACAATCTGTTCATCATTGTGAACATGATGTACTTTTTTATTAATGAAAATATCTATTACCTTTAAAAAAAAAAGTGGTATGTCTATGGTGATCAGTTTGACTTCATTGCAGGTCTACAAATTGGCCAAGATATGTGTGTTGGGCTGCCCTTTTAGTATTATAGATTTCTCTTAAATGAGCAGCAATGGAAGTAGCCTTGACCTTTCATCTCTTAGTTTTTCTACTTTATCTTGTATTCTGTTGGTGTGGGTGTAATAATTTTTTGCAAATAAGCATGGCATCTGAGTGCTGCTGGGGTCAAAATTTGGATTTAATTTATTATTTATTCTTTAAGTATTAGTTATTGACCTAATCACTCTGGTGAAATGGGGTCTATAACTTTAGGGAATTCATCTTAAATGATTTTGAGTTAGAGCTTCTGTTAGACAGACTAACTTTCGTCCTTTTGAAGTTAAAGTTTTTAAATAATATTTATACAAAAAGAAAAGGAAAGAAAGAAGTTGAAATTTTATAATTCTGAAAAAAACCAAAATGTAATTAAATTATTGAAAATTCATTAATTCTATTTCATCATAGGTAAACCTGATGGAGTGTGCGTCTCCCAAGGTGGTCGCTTTCCACGTTTCTCATCTGAAGGAAAACCTCCCAAAAAGGTAAGTAAGGGAACAAAAGATTTGACCCTTTGTAGGGTGTTTCGCAAAAAGACTTGCTGTGATGTAGCCCAGACACATCCTGCACTTCTATCAGTTAGGAGGCTGGCTTCAACAGGAGAAGCCAGCCAAGATTGCTTGGACTTATGGGAATTATTGGAATGCTCGATCTGTGATCCACATGTTGGTGTTCAGCCTGGACCTCCTCTGATATGTGGCTCTTTTTGTGACAAAGTCTATAAGGCTTGCTCTAATGCTTACTTCTCTATGGATGCAAAGACACAGGTGTGCGGATAACTCTTTCACTTCTACACTGAAAATATATCAAAAGATCAGGATTAAAGGTTCAATTGGGGTGTTGCTTATCAAAAAAAGTTTCTGGACGGTATGAGATTGTGCTTGATTTGTCCACCTAAAACTAGAAGATCTTCTCACTTCTATATAGCAATCTGATAAACTTACAGTCCACGTTTTAAAGTTTTGGACTTCTGTTTGAACTGAGACTTGTTTAGGCGCCAAGAATGCTTAATGTGATAATGCTACCTATATCCGACAGGATTTGAGGGCTCCTGGCTTGGGTATATTAAGCTATTGTGCTTTGCTATCCCCTTTTAATGTTCCAGGGGTACGGGGAATTTTTTAGTGTGACATAAAAATTTGCAGTTAAATTTTATTACTTGTGAATGCGTGAACAAAAGCATGTCCTGATAAAGTTTTACCTGCCAGGTTCTAGCACCATGTGGTGTAAATGACTTTGTCTGTGGTAGGGCTTTGGAATGGGTATCAAATGGCACGGCACTATGCCATGCTGCAGGTTTTGCTGTTAACCCATCTGACAAAATGTACACTGGAATGGAAGAATCATCTTGCTATGGTGGTAAAGCCAGTCTAGATTCTGTTGCTGACTCATGGAGGGCTTCACATTCTGAGGTGCCCCATACAGCTCAGACTTTGGGGGTATTTGAAGATTTCCTGCAATGGATGAGAGAAATGCCATTTAATGAAAGAGTTTCTTGGGCAGTGGGAGGGATGGTTCTTACAGCAGGATTATTGTATATAAGGTCAGAGCACTCTCATTCTCATCTGAGATCAGTTTTTTATTACAATATTCTTTAGAATGTGCTGAATGTTTTTTATAGGTAGAATCTGCTGAATTTTTTGTGGTCGCTGGTTTCTTCCCCAAGCTTTTTATATCACTTTTTGTTAATTATGGTAACGCCTCTTCAGGTCTTGTTCTTTTACCTACGCCCCTTTTTTTATTAAAAAGTTGCAGTGAAGGATGAAGCCAATTAGCTCTAGTTTGAATGGCTTCTTCTCCCCTAGAACGTAAGAGCAGGGTGGAGGGTGAAGTGTTCAAGACCATTACCAGTAATAATAGAAAAAATTACACTTTTAAAAAGTAACAGAAAAAAGATTGCATTGAAGGGATGACGCTAAGATCAATAGTTGGTTTTGTTTGTTTGTTTGTTTGTTGTTTTCCTTCTAATATTTTATGCTTTGAGATGGCATTAAACTGTAATGTATAGCACATAAAATAGCGAATTTTTTTCCCGAAGTAATTCTGCACGTGTAATTTTTTCATATCATCCTTTCGATAAGATATTGTGATAAGAGCTTATCAATAGCACTTCACTGTTGTTAGAAGAGCATTGATCTTTTACTTATTACTGTTAATGATCATGCAGCAAAAGGAAGAGCCATAGCCAGCGCCAGAAGCTTGCGGCTATTCAACGCACTGCAAGGAAACTTGAAGGCAAGATCAATGACCAGAAATTGTCTAGTAACCATGGAAGTAGGAAAGGAAGTAGAAGATGACTCTTTTTTTTTTTTATGTGAACATAAATAGTTTTTGGACAAATAACATGTGAGTCTTCATCTTTTTTTGTTTCAACTTATAATTTTATAAGTGAATATTTTTTGTTATTTTTATTTGCTCTTCTGAAAGGTAGATTATGCCTTGGTTTTGAAGATTGATTTACTTTAGATGTTTAACATCCTTGGCTCTTGTTTAGAAAATGATTTTTGGGTTATCCCTCTTACTCTTCCTTCCATAATATCACGGAAAGACAGAATAATGGGAAAGACGTGGAATGGCATTGGAGGAAATGGGTCATTATGTTCCATTCCTATATATGTGTTCACTGTTCAGTTCAATTTGTGTGAAACACATCATTCCCTTAATTAATTGAGGGGAAATTATGCTTTGCTTCTATTTTATATGAATATAAATAAAAGGTCAAGCAAATAAATTAATTAATAAAAGGTCAAAGATATAATAAGAGTAAAATTATATGTTTATTTCGTTTGTATTCCTTTATTTATAAACCTCTAAGGACAGACATTGGAAGGATGAGACCCTAAAGCTATTCTATTTCTTTATTATTTTCCCAATCTTTTCTTTTATTAACTTACATAGCACCATACATACTGTTAGTTTCTATAGGGGCAGAAGCCACCTGTTGTTATTCCTAGGGTTGTATTAAGCATCATTTGAGGACTTTTGGAATAGTCCAATAGAATTTACCCCATGTTCGTCTGATGGCATCTCGTTGGGGTTTTGAGGTGAGAGAGTATTATCGTTCCTTATCGTCATCTAATGGCAGTGCCGTTTCCATGGAAATTAGAGCAGGATAATGTTGCCAACTATTAAGTCGTCCACAGATTAAAGGTGACGTTGGACAACCACACTATTTCAATGGAGTAATTAAACAACAATAGAACAAAAGGATAAATCTTAAGAGTCAGCACCTAAGGGCTGCTTGGAGTCAGTACCAATCAAAATTGGAGTCGGCACCGGTAAAAAGAAAACACACATTTTTTAATAATTCTCAAAAGCTGTCTTACAATAATTAGAAAAATTGCTTAAATAGCTAACAATAAAATGCATAAAGAAAACCTAATTATTAAATGCTTGGGCTTGCTTAATCTCAAGTCCAATAACTAATAGGCTCCATCCATAAGGCCATAGGTTGGGCCGTCTTCTTTTTTCTCTTCCTCCCATACATGCGTATAATTAGGGGATTGTACCTTGTGTCCACACCAACTCCCCTCGGGTGAGAAGAACTAGACCCCATTGAGTGGAAATCTGAAGAGCTCTGATAGTACTCCAGCAAGTCAAGACCCAGTCGCTGTAGCTCATCTCGAGTAATCCATGTGCAATTAGAATCTGGTTGCCCTCGCCATCGAACTAGGAAATGGTGAACTTCTCCATCCCTAGTAGAAACAATCTGCTCATCTAAAATGGCATCAATAGATTCTTTATGTGCATGGGGCAGAGTTAAAGGTAAAGGGGTAGGAATAGGGCATCAATAGGATTAAGTAAAGGCTCATCAAAAGGGGTATTAGGAATAGCTGTGGGGCTTTTATAAGTAACTAGATTCTCAATATTAAATGAGGAGCTAATACCATAATCATGAGGAAGGTCAATGACATATGCATTTCGGCTCATTCGTTTCAATACCTTGAATGGACCAGCATTACGAGCCTGTAATTTCTCAACGGTCCCAGAGGGAAACCGTTTAGGTCGAATCCGAATCATGACATAATCCCCTACCTGAAACTCTGCATGACGCTGATGAGTGTCAGCATGAATTTTATATTGGGAATTACTTACCTGAATTTTTTTGCGAATCTCATTATGCAAATCATGAATATGTTGTGTAAATGCCTCAGTAGATTCAGAAATCCTAACATGTGGGGACATGGGCAAAAGATTTAAGGGCTTCCTAGGTGTATATCCATGCACAACCTCAAAAGGACTAGCACCTATAGATCTATTGACAGAGCTATTATATGCAAGTTGGGCTATAGGCATAATTGAATCCCAATTCCGATTGGCTTCACCCACTAGACACTGAAGGAGGTTGCCTAGGCTACAATTAACCACCTCATTTTGACAATCAGTTTGAGGATGAAATGCCGTGGAAAATTTCAATTTGGTGCCTACTAAATGCCACAAGGTCTTCCAAAAATAACTCATGAAGCGAACATCCCTATCAGACACTATAGTTTTGGGAAGACCATCAAGTTTGACAATCTCATCAAAGTATAGCTTTGCAATCTTAGAATCATCAGAGGTCTTAGAACATGGTAGGAAATGAGCCATCTTAGAGAAGCAATCAACAACTACTAGAATAGAATCATGCTTCCTAAATGTGCGGGGCAAACCTAACACGAAGTCCATACTTACATCCTGCCACGGGCGATTTGGCATAGCTAGAGGCGTGTACAGGCCAGTATTTTGCTTGCGATGTTTGGCTAGTTGACATGTATGACACTGACCAACTATCTTGGCAACGCCCCTCTTAAGACCGGGCCAATAAAATTGACGTTCCACTTCCTCAATTGTTTTGTCTCAGCCAAAATGACCTACAAGGCCTCCCGTATGTATCTTCTAAACTAGGAAATCTCCCAATGAAGACCAAGGGATACATAACTTGTTGGCCTTGAACAAATAACCATCCTGAAGGGTATAATCATCCAAGATTAGCCGTGAGGCATTACGTAGGCTAGTGTAGAGCTCCCTAAAATCTGGATAGGACTCATAGTCATCCTTGAGTCGTTCAAACCCAATAACCTTAACACTTATGGCTGACAGTAAAGACACCCTTCGACTTAGTGCATCAACAGCCTTATTCTCAATTCCTGCCCTATGTTTCACCACAAAGTGGTAGCGTTGCAGAAATTCAACCAAGCTACCATGCCTAAAATTCATCTTCTTTTAGGATTGGAGATAACGCAAAGCATCATGATTAGAGTAAATAACAAATTCTCAAGACAACAGATAATGACGCCAATGCCAAAGAGTTCGAATAATGGCATAAAATTCTTTGTCATAAGTGGAGTACTTTTGCTTAGCATTATTCAATTTCTCACTAAAATAAGCAATTGGGTGGCACTCTTGACTAAGTACTCCCTCTATACCAATACCTGAGGCATCACATTCCACTTCAAAAGGCTTGGTAAAATCAGGGAGACGCATGATATGTGCCTCAGCCATCTTTTGTTTTGCCTCATTGAAAGCCTTAGCAGCAGCTTTTGTCCAAACAAACTCCCTTTGTTTCATGCAATCAGTGATGGGGGACATAATGGTACTAAACCCCTTGATGAATCAGCGATAAAAGGTAGCAAGCCCATGAAAACTTCAAATTTCATGGATATTTTTGGGCTCGGGCCAATCCACAATCGCTTGAACCTTTTGGGGGTTAGCAGAAACTCCCTCAGAGGATACTATGAAACCTAGGAGGATGACTTTTATCGGTGAAGAAAGAGCACTTCTTAAGGTTGCCATATAAACTCTCATTCCCAAGGGTAGTACAAACTTGAGGTGGTCTAAGTGTTGCTCCCTAGACTTACTATAGATGAAGATGTCATCAAAGTACACAACCAAGAATTTCCCCATAAAAGGCTTCAGCACTTGAGTCATCACTCTCATAAAGGTACTAGGAGCATTGGACAATCCAAATGGCATGACCATCCACTCATATAAACCATCCTTCGTCTTGAAGGCAATTTTCCACTCATCACCAAAACGAACCCTAATTTAATGATAGCCGCTTTTCAAGTCTATCTTGGAGAAGATCGTTGCTCTAGCCATCATATCCAACATATCATCCAACTGAAGGATAGGAAAACAATATTTCAAAGTGATCTTATTGATGGCACGACTATCAACACACATCCTCCAAGTTTCATCTTTCTTTGAAGTTAAGAATGTAGGGACTGCACAAGGACTCATGCTTTCACGAACAAAACCCTTCCTAAATAGTTCTTCTACTTGCCTTTGTAACTCGGCATGCTCTGTAGGGCTCATCCTATAGTGAGGCAAGTTAGGTAGAGTCGCTCCGAGTACAAAATCTATGGCGTGTTGTATGTTACGCATGAGCGGTAAATGATCAGGGAGTTCCTTAGGGAAAACATCCTTAAATTCCTGGAGAACTGACTTCACTTTTTCAGGTTGCTCCTCACGGGTCTCTCCATAAAGCTCCTTGGCAACTAAGACAAACACAATGGATTCTTGAACTGCTACCCTTTCAAATGCCTTTGGGCATATGATGTTCAGGCCTTTCGCCTTTGGTGCTTTTGTCTTCTTGCTCATGTCGATTGGCTTGGGTTTCAAAGGATTGAGTACAATCTTCTTACCTTCAAATGTAAATAAGCAAGAATTGGATTGCCCATGAAGGGTGACATCTAGATCATAAAGTCAAGGCTTACCTAAGATAATATGCCCTACATCCATAGGAATTACGTCACACCATATTTCAGCCTTGTAGGTAAGGAATTGAAGTGGAACAACACATCTTTCTTTTATGGCTATGGAGGAAGTATCCACCTAAGAAACTTTATATGGGTTAGGGTGAGGGGTCAATTTCAAGCCTAGGCGGGAAACAACGTTAGAGGACACCGCGTTAATGGAACTCCCACTATTTATAATAACCTTGCAAGTTTTGTCTCCACACTTAGTGTAAGTTTGGAAGATGGCACTCCTTCGCCAATCGTCAGTGTCTCTCTGCTCTGTCAAAGCACACCTTACCTTATTCACTCTAGGGACACCAAAGTCCTTGAAGTCATCAACTTGGGGAGAAATAGCTCTAATGCACGCGAGGTAGCTAGGATCATCTTCCCATTCTGCCTCAACATCTTGGGTTTCTTCAACATTTGGATCATACACTAGCTCCTCAACATTTTCTACCTTTTCATCATCCTCTTGAATGACAAGGGTCCTAGAGGGACATCTGACTGCGATGTGTCCAACCCCATTGCGTTTGAAGCATTGGAGGCAAGAGCCTAACCTTAAAGGCTCATTGACTACACCTTTTCCCTTGTCTTCTTTTTCTATTGGGGTGCTATTGGGGTTAACCTTAGGAGGTAAGGTAAGTCTAGATTTGCTACCAAAAGGTTGAGGGTTGGTGGGAACACTCTGGAGTTTAGAACGTTGCCAAAAGATAGATTTGGATGTTAACTCACAATTCCTAGTAAGGTCATATGCTTCTACTAAGGCAGTGACTCGTCGGGTGATAATCTCACCTAGTAGGTTAGCATTTGAACTTTTCTTGAACTTATTGAGTGTGACAACCTCTTTCTCGACTATTTGAATTCGTCTCTTGAACTCCTTGAACTTCTCTATATATTCAGTCACAGGAGCTGTGCCTTGCTTTAAGCGATCCCATTTCTCAAGGAGGGAGCTCCTATAAGTTGGAGGAAGATAATTCCTTGAGAGTGCATCCTTCATCTCAAGCCAATCAGTAATGGGGGGCTCACGTCGTCGCCTAAGGGTTTCCTCAAGGTCCTCCCAAAAAAGGTCGGCTTTTCCAATTAACTTCATCCTGGCATACCTCACTTTCTTATTCTTAGCCCAATGGTAATAGTCAAAAAATTTCTCCATTTGACGCAACCAATCAGTGATAACCCATGGATCGAGGCATCCATCAAAGGTGGGTGCTTCTATCTTTTCCTTGGACATCCTATCATCATAATCCCTAGGGCCATTGTGATTATAGTGATCATGTTCAAAATTTGGAGCCCTATTAAAGTAACCGTGGTTATTTTGCCTAAGCATGTTATCTCCTTCATGGTTAATGGTCTCCTTTTGAGATGCTCCAATTCGCTCTACCCTATCCAGTAAATTATGGACACTCTTTGCTAGGTCTTCTATGGTTTGCTCTAAGGAGGACTTAGGCTCGGAAGTGGATTGATGTTCAGGGTTTGATATGATGCGACTGCTACGTAGATGCATGCAACACTATATTTATGAATGCAGTTGAGATTCCCAAAAATTCAAGTAACCAATTCTCAGTACAAAATTAAGATCAAGCAAGAGTGCATGTAGAGACTAGATCAATGAATTAAAGGAATAAATTGCAGTCAAGTAGTGACAGTGTTCACAATATTGAGAAATAGCCTAAATAAAAGTCAAATTCCAATAAGCTCTACAATTAATAATGAGAATCAGATATTTCAAAGAAATTGGTTTTTTTTTTTTTTTTTTTTTGGAATTTTAGAATGGGTACTGAAAGAAAGCACAAATAATAAAATAGCTAACTTGAGCACAAAATGGGTAGGCCAGTGGGGTATGGTGGGATATGCACATAAAAAATATAAAGATAATATTTTTCAATGAGACAAAATTGAACCCACCAAAAGAGAGTAAGAGTTGTACCCTAGTCAGTGGCCAACTTATTGCACTAGATAGTCATAGGCTTGGCTCCTCACCTGAATGGATCTGACTTGGACAAATGGACCTGTGAAGAACAATTAAAGGCCCAATACATATAATGGGCTATCACAGTAACAATAATTTCTTTCCTTTCACTTTTTTTTTTGCAAAATAATAAAATGCACTACTGCTTTAAGAAACTACAGACACGGACTTAAAAAAGAAACTCAAATGAAGGACTTTTAAAGGACTCAAGTACAGACTTAAAAAAGAAAACCACAGAAACTAAAAGAGACAACATAATCAGCTCGGCGATGGACGACGGTGCTAGTAATTGACGATTGTGGCGGCGCAAGACGAGGAAGACTACGGCGGAATGGCAGCTGCTGGTCTCAGGTCTTGCATCGACGGTGGTCAACGTCCTCAGCGGAGGTGGTTAGGGGGAAGATGGTGTTGGCGGCAGGTGGCTGATGGGTCTGCGGTGGCTTCGGGTTGATTTATGGGTCTCGACAATTGGTGGCTGATGGCTTGCGTGGGTTCTTTTGTTTTGTTTTTGTTTTGTTTTGTTTTTTTTTTTTTTTTTTGTTTTGTTTTGTTTTTTTTTTTTTTTTTTGTGGTTTGTGGGTTGTGGGTTCTGTGATCAAAGGCAGGCACTTATGGTGGTCACCGGCTTAGGAGGCGTTGCTGGCTTCTTTGTTGGCTTGGGGGTGAAAAACTCATGTGGGGCTTGGGGGAATATATGGATTGCAGGGGCTGGTTTGGGCTTGTTCAAGATCTCATGGGGCAAAAACTTGAAAGGTACTGCCATCTTTGGCTAGCTTGCTCTTTTGACGGTTTTGCTTTCAAGTGGTTGTCTACGGTTGTGTTGTATGGACCGGAAGTCTGCTCTGATACCAAAACTGACGTACGACAACCATACTCTTTCAATGGAGCAATTAAACAATAATAGAACAAAAGGATAAACCCTAGGAGTTAGCACCTAAAGGTTGCTTGGAGTCAGCACCAAGCAAAACTGGAGTCGGCACCGGTGAAAAGAAAACACACTTTTTTTAATAATTCTCAAAAGTTGTCTTACAATAATAAAAAAAAGTGCTCAAATAGCTAACAATAAAATGCATAAAGAAACTCTAATTATTAAATGCTCGGGCTTGCTTAATCTCAAGCTCAATAATTAATAGGCTCCACCCATAAGGCCACAGGTTGAGCCGTCTTCTTTTTTCTCTTCCTCCCATACATGTGTATAACTGGAGGCTTGTACCTTGTGTCCGCACCAAAAGACCTCTTCAGCTATTTTTTCCCAACTTTCAAACTCATGCCTCTCTTGTGCTTGTGGAAGTGATGGGTATCATTCTGTCTCCACAGTTTAGTGCACAAGACTTAGGAACAGACCTACCATTGACATTGGCCCTCCGGAAGAGGATCCAAGTATCCAACAATATTTCCTTTAAGCCATTCAAGTAGGGGCCATGTCTTGGAAGGCTATCTAGAGGGGCATAGGTCCACTCTTTTGTGGATAATTGTAGAGCCGTTAAGCAAGGGAGTCATGACTCGTGAGTTTGACAGGCACAAGACTCTTTTGCTCTGCCTGTGGCTGAGGCCGAGATTAAAAAAGTTATTAAATCATTTCTGCTCTGTGCTTATTGAGGCAATGCCTGGTATATTTTGATAATTACTTGTTTCCTCTTATTAGAATTGTTCGTCTAATTGCTTCCAGTCATTTCAAAGCCACACAACATTCAAAAGTTCCACGAGAAAATCCAAGTTTGAATTGTTCATCTAATTGCTTTCAGTCATTACAAAAGGAGCACAATCTTCAGATGTTCAATGAGATATTCAAGTCAAAAGTTCTGTGCTTATTGAGGCAATGCCTGGTATATTGTGATTATTTTACTCGTTTCCTGTTATTTAAATTGTTCATCTAATTGCTTCATTGAAATGAATTGCTTCCAGTCATTTCAATGTAGCACAATATTCACATGTTCCATGAGAAAATTCATGTTTGAATTGTTCATCAAACTGCTTTCAGTCATTACAAAAGGAGCACAATCTTCAGTTGTCCAATGAGGAAATCCAAGTCAAAAGTTCAATTGGAATTCATACATGTAATTTTAACTATTTTAACAGGTTTTTGACCAATAAGGAGCCTCTTGAACAATTGAACAAACCACAAATGGTTCTAGATGTACATATGTGTGCAACAAAAACCAAGGCAGGCGATTCTTAATCAATACTCCCAAATTGCACACTCACATGCAAATACAGTGATGAAAAGGTGTTTTAAAGCAAAAATCTCCGCTTCTGCACAGAAGAGAGTCTGGTCGTCAATTTACAATTCTTGTAAAATCTCCTGTGTAATCATATTATCAGCAAGATCGAATATAACAACAGCAATGCTTCTTCTTCGCCAAACCTGTCTACTAACACATAATTCAAACCCTAACACGAAGTGAGCTTGCTGTATCACTCGCTGTGCCTCCTATTTGAACAGAAGAAATCTCTGAATAATCAGATGGTTCCAATTTTAGGTGGCTGTGCAAAGACAAGAAAAAGAGATCAGAACCTTCAGGTGCATAGTTCAGTTGTGGGGGGGGAAAAAAAAAAAGGAAGAAAAAGCATTGACATCCAACATGCTGATGCTTTAGTATCCTATGGCTTCAATATGTTTCAATATTAGCAAAATAGAAAAAAGGTAGGAAGTATATAAATGTGCATTTACCTTTTTAAGTTTCACCATTGTACTAGACCCGCTTGCTGATGCTCTAGCATCCCTTGGTTTCAATATCTCAAAAGAACACACTAAAGATTCATCAACACTCAATAGAGCACCTGCATTATCAAACTCTCCACCATAGTTTGGAGCCGAAAATATTGTGACCAATCTTCGTTTAGCGAAAAACTCATATCCATCCTCCACCACCTGCAATAAATTTAAAATAGTCTTAATATGGAACGTTGAATGAAGGTCAGTCTCCTAGCTGTAGATTTTGCAAATGATGGCCAAAATTCATTTTGCAAACATAAGTATACACAACTTTTTTTCACAACTGTTAAAGTGATAAGTTGTCAATGATACACAATAAAGTGGTATCAAGAGTGTATCAATATGAAAATCAATAACTTACCATCTTAACAAGTAGTAAAAAATGTTATATCCATAGCATTACTATTATGCAAAAGGATGCGAAGAGATACTAAGTTACTAACTACCAACCATAAACTGCACCCTATTCTGTCACAGTTGTTTGATAACACTATGACGTTTGGAATGGTGGCTAAAATTTTCACTTCTTGCAATATCTGTACTATAAATGAATCTCATATTTGATAGAAAGAAATAAAAATTTCTATTAAATAAAATGATTCAACAGTAGAAAAAGAATCAAACAATGTGATGTTACTATGGTACATAATTTTTTTAATTTTCCAGGTTACAGATGCTCTAAGGGTTTCTCTAGTTTAAAGTGGGATGGCTGTTTCAAAACCATAATATCCATATTCTATTTAAACGTGGCATCCTTTTGGCTAAATTCTAGTGGGTAGGATCCTACTGCTAAACTTAAAGGGATATCCTTAAAGAAGCTATATTAAAATATAAAAAAAATAAAAAATAAAAAATAAAAAATTCAAGAAAAGAAGGCTTTTACTGCCTGTAGGTTAGGGCTTGCTCAAAATAAAACTGTCTTACCTGATGACCTCTGCAAATGAGATCAAGGTCGTTCTTGTCCAAGAACTCGGCAACCTTATCAGGTCCAAAGGTACATGAAACACCTCGATCACTCTCTGCCCATCCCTCAACATTTGGATCAGGATCAGACCATAGCAAATCACAGAGGAGACCACTATCTGGTACATCAGTAGGCCTTGAAATCTCCTTTATTTGATCCAAATTTTGCAACTCTGGAGACAGTCCCCCGTGCATACAAAGTATCTTGTCATCAATGAGTGCAGCCACAGGCAAACAGTTGAAGCAGTCGGTAAATATTTTCCATAGCCTAACATTAAACCTCCGTTTACACTCGTCATAAAACCCATAAATCCGATTGATCTTTGCGTCTTCATGGTTTCCTCTCAACATGTAGACTCTGTCAGGATATCTTATTTTGTATGCCAGGAGCAAACATATTGTCTCCAAACTTTGCTTGCCTCTATCAACATAATCCCCAAGAAAGAGGTAATTTGCAGTAGGAGGGTAGCCACCATATTCAAAAAGCCTCAGTAGGTCTAGGTATTGCCCATGTATGTCACCTGTAAAAGGCCTGCAATATTAGGACCGGGGGGGAGCAAGGTAGATAGATGTTAAGTAACACCAAGTGCATGCTATTTGGTTGCATTTTGTCTATAAATTCTTCTCTCTCCAGTTCATAAAAAATGAGCTGTGAGGTAATAATCCACATCAAATGGCAAGTTGTGTACACAATTTGAATAGCAGAATAATCAAACACAGATATTGAACCAATAGGCTAATCCTCAAAAACAGAAACAAACACAACACAATAATCCTTGCAACTCACCTATAAATCCACAATCCCTTCACAACTAGAATTTCTATTGCCAAACACCACCTCAAAAGGGCACAAGACTGCCATACCTTGATATTAACATGGTATACAAATTATCTCTGATATAAGATTTTTCTATAAAAAAATGATATGTTCATTCAAATTATGACAAACCCACATCATACTTATAATCATCCACCAAAAAAAAAAAAAAAAACATATAATCACAAATCATCCTGTAATTACATAATTCAACAACATCATGAACATCATCATCATGATCAACAAAAAGGTTACAAGAGAGCTGACCACATATGCGAACCGGGGCATGAATCTCGAGGAGAGTAGGCTGTGAGAGGAAGATTTGCCTGGCGTTGACACAGAGTTGACGGATCTCCCCCTCAGATAGCTGCACCTGTTTCCCTCCTTTCCCTTCCAATAGCCTCCTTATTATATCATCCAACACACCCTTATCCATCATTCCCTCCATTGTCATCATCATCATCTCCTGCTTCAACAAGGCTAGAGATGAAAAGGGTAGCTACCAAATTGAACTTTTTTGGGAAAGTGGGTGAGGAATGAAAAAGCTGATCAATTTCCAAAAAAAAACAGACAGAAGGAGGTCAAAGAAGAAATGGGTACTTGAGAAATTGAAACAAATCAACCAAAAAACCCAACTTTATAGATACAGGAAGAAGAAAGAGAAAAAAGGGTCTACAAAGAAAACCCAAGATTTTATTGATAAGTTAAATTGAGAGGAAGGGATCAAATTGAAAACTTTACACAGAAAGAGAGAAGAAGGGTATGTAGGAGAACAAAGAATAAAAAAAAAAAGCTAAAGTTTTTAGAGAATTTAGAGAAAAAAGGTTGGAACTTTTTGAAAGAGAAGGAAGAAGAAAAAAAAAAAAAAACAAAAAAAGGTCAACAAAGAAAACCCAAGAGTTTATTATATGTTGGATTAGGATAGATGAAAAATCAAAGCCAACTACCAGAGAGAGAGAGAGAGACAGAGAGAGGATATTTATGGATTTGTGGATTTGTGAGAGAGAGATCAAAAGGAAGATATGAAAGAGCTGGTTGAAGATGAGGAGGCAAGCAAATAAAGATGGATATGGGTTGTCATTTTTTCTCTGAATCTTTCTCTCTCTAAACAAAGTGTTTTTTTTTTCTTTTTTTCTTTCTCTCTCTATATATTTTTTTTCTTTGTGAAAAGCCAACTGCCAATTGCCATTACAGTTGAAACCTTCAAAGGTGGAGCTCTAAATGGCGCGGAACAGAGGATCAGCGCATGTTAGAAAATAAGTACACGTGGAGGTGGGAGGGTTATTTGTTTTTGTACGAGGAATGTTTATCAATCTATAATAAAAGAGAAAAAAAAAAGCTTTTTTTTTTTTTTGGTTGTTGAAGGTTTTACTTAATTCAATCAAAGCTGCGGCTTCAAAAAAAAATTCAATCAAAGTTGTTGAGTTTTGATTCTCAAAAAAAAAATGTTGTTGACTTTTGTTTTGTTTGTTTTTGTACAAAATCACCTTGAATATAATTCAATTGATTACAAACTGAGATCAAGCACTCTATTTATTATTTTATTATGATAATAAGAGCTTATTATAGAGATTCAACCACAGGAATCCTTGGTTTTTTCGAAAAATTCAAGTATTCAAAATTAGAAAATAAAAAGAAATTATATGTGATTGACTATTATGCTTTCATTTTATAAAACCAGTTTGAATCCGCTTCTAACTGTGTTAAGCACAAATTAAACGCACATACCTAGTCTATCCAAAAATGCTAAAGCTTTTCAAATTGAATTTTTTTAAAAAGAAATTAAATGTGCTTGACTATTATGCATTCATTTTATAAAACCAGTTTGAATTGGCTTCTAAGTGTGCGTTTAGAAAGCACGTTTCCCTGCTCACGTCTGCGTTTGGCGTTTGAAACAGTAGGGCCCATGTCTGCGTTTGGTGTTTGAAACAGTAGGACCCACGGTTATTGTTCACATTTTAAAATGAAGACCCATGACAATGTTTTAAAATTGAGACCCACAGCTACTGTTCAGCTAACAGATGAAGACCCATGGCAGTGTTTTAAAATTGGGACCCACGGCTACTATTCATGTTTTAAAATTATTTTACTATAGTGTTTTCAGTTTTCAGCAAAATAAGCGGTATTCAAACAGACCCTAATTGTGTTAATCACAAATTAAACATAGATACTTATTCTATTCAAAAATACTAAAACTCGTGAAATTAGCATGAAAAATAAAATGAGTTTAGATTTTCATATTGACAAGTTTGATACAAACTCAAGGGTAGAACTCACCTTAGAAAACCAATTTGTAGAGGAAAGTGCCTAAGAGCTTATATACACACGGTCAAACTTGCACTTAATCCATGTGGGATACTTGGGTCATAACATATTATCATGCTTCGCAGTTGACGTCCACTTTGGCTCACTCTATCGACACTAACCCGATGATAGCTTCTAAATTTTTTTGGTAGCCTCACTCACCTATTAGATATTCAATAACTTAGCAATTTGTTTTAATCCAGCCTCTAGGTCGCCCCTTCAAGATCTGAACACAAAGCCGCAACTCATTTGTGATCCCATACTCAATGAGCTATGTTCGATTACTCGATGTGATGGTTGGCTCTAATAATAAATGATACAAATCCATGAGTAAAACTCACATTTAAAAATCAGCTTGCAAAACGAATGTGCTTAAAAGCTTATATACATATGCAGTGGCTGCTCAAGGAATATTTTTCAAGATGGTTATTAAGAAACTTAAATTACACAAAATTTAATTAAAAGAGAACTTCATATATTGATCCAAAAAAAGAAAAAAAAATGCACACACACACACAAATACATAAAATCTTTCTACAATTTCTTTCTACAAATTTTTTAATTTTGAAATTTTTTCATAATAGTCTCATTACTAATGTTGCAAGTTATATCTCTATCAAAATTTTTGTTAGATAAAAATTTTCCTAGGATTTTTCTTTTTGTTTGTAAGGACCTAATATATTGTTGAATGGACTAAAGTTTAAGGACAAAATTTGGCTACAAACTTAATTATACCCTAAGGCTACAACTCTCATTAAATAAATTAACATGACCACATATTTTGAAAATCTAATTGTTGAATTGCATGCTTTTTATATTTTAAAACACATGTCAAATTTTATGTTAATCGTATGTTATTTACTTTTGATCCATAAATTTATTTTTATGTATAATTTTAAACTACAAAAACTCGAAATTTAAAGATTGGATTGATAACTGTGGGGCCCTAACACATTAGCCGCACTGGCCCACATCATATCCGGCCTAGGGCCCACGCCGAGGATAGTTGGGGAGGGCCCAAAGTCACCCAAGAGCCTCGCCGAGGATACACTTGTCCTCGGCGCACCGACGGTTGGTAAGGGAAAAATATCCCACCAATATTCTGGCCGTCTTAATGAAGATGTGACCAACGGACCCAGTCGCCTTGGTTACCTCAACTAATAGAAAGTCTGTGAAGGTGGCTGAGAACTAACATAAAGCCTGCAAACTACAGATGATGGGACAAACTCCTGTACACAATGATCAGATAATTGACAAGTGGATGGTCAAGATCAACGAAAATAAGACTATATAACCAGTAAGACTCAGAAAGCGAAAGGAGGATGGTTGGGAAGTCGAGGATAAAGATTCCTTATAAAACACTGAACCAAAGGGGGAAGGGGGGTCCGAGGGACTGGACCAAAGAAAACGTGATTCTTACAAAAACCCCCAGTTCGATTCGTTGAGGGGGATCCGCCATAAATTTCAGATGAACCGTTGTTTGCTTGTTAGATGCCTAGTCCTTCCTATCCATTCTCTACAAAATTTTATTGTCTAGGGTTCATTACATTTTGAGTCCTTACAATAACATAGCTATTAATCTTTAACCTTCTTAAAATTTTGCAAGTATGGAGGATATAAGAAGAAAATGTAATCTATTTTTGTGGATTTGTCAAAATTCACGTATAATAAAAAAAATTATTGAGTAAAGTTATAGTCTTAGTTTATAACCAAGTTTAGCACCAAATTTTGTCCAAAATTTAATTATGTTGGACTTAAAAAAATTTAGGGTGGGGTCATAAATGTAAGGTTAAATTTAATCAACCATCTTGTTGACTTTATTTCGTGTCAAATTTGCTTGTATTTTAGCAATTAGTAACCTTATATTTAGGTGGGATTCATGTAAGGGTAGTGTGTGAGAGAGTGTGAAAAAATGTTCAAGTTTGTGCAAAGATGCAGGGACTCGCGGGTGACTCGCGACTGGCAAGCCGCCAAATGAAGGTCACGTGTCAAGCATGCAGGAAGCTGAAGCGTCATGCTAGCTGTTGCACTACAGGACAAAAAGTCCAGACTGGCAATGCAGTTATCTCGCGGCTTGAACTCACGACTCAGTCAAGTCGCGAGGCCAAGCCGCTAACCAGCTTTGTTTTGGAAAAATTGACTCTTCGCATTCCAAACACACACCACTATATATAGACCCTTATACCCACAAAATGTAAAGAGCTTCCAGAGTGAATTTTGAGGGAGAAATTCTAGAGAAAAATAAGATTGATTCATCCACAATCTTTATCTAAGAGACTCTTCAAATTCCTCTACTCTCTTCCTCTCCATTGATACATCCTTGAGAGGTTCTTGGCCAAATCCGTTTCTCACCATACCAATATCTGTGAGAAGGTTTATTTGGTACTTTGGGAAGCAGTTAGGAATGGACCATTTCATATTGGTTGATACTATGGGCTATAGCGGAATCCGGTAGGCTAGAAAAGAAAAAGGTTCGGCGCAACCTCGTTGGAGCAAGAAGTTTGGAGGGTTTAGGTACATCGGGTAGATTAGGCTTGGAGGGTCTATTATTGTTCATGTATCCTAACTACATTTTCTAGTGGATTATTGACCGCTTGGAGGGCGACGGAGAGGTTTTACGCCGAGGGTTTCGGTTTCCTCTTCGATAACATATCGAGTGTTGTCATTGTGTTTACATCTCTCTTCTTTTTATCTTTACCATTTAATTACTACTGTGATTGTGATTATTTATGGTTTAGATTGTTTATCAATTTGGTTATTAGCTTATGTTCATATTCTGCACATTTATTGTTTGACATTAAGCTTGAATTGATAATTTCGAAATTGGGGTCTAAACGTTCAAGAGTGTTTTACATGCTATTTGAACATTCAACAACTATTTTTTAAGGATTAAAAAATCATAAATTTTTAAAATTTATATATAATAATTTTTTTTTTTCAAATCAGGGTGGTCACATTTGTGACCACCATGAGTTGAACGTGGAGTCGCCAGTGTACACATAGTTAAATTTGCACTTAACAAAACTATTACTCAACTTCTCACGCAATGGCAAGGTGGTCCACAAGAAGATGCCACAACTATTACTCAACTTCTCACTCAATGGCAAGGTGGTCCACAAGAAGATGCCACCCGGGAGGACTTACATACTCTTTAACAACAATTCCCTCACCTTGTGAGAGATTTTGTGTATCATGTACCCAGCATATATGTCGGGTATAGGATATAACAGCTCCTTGAGAGCAAGGTGTTTTAAAGGGAAGGGAATCATCTTAGGAGTCTGTATAGCATGCATAGTTGTACTGTAGGTTCAATTTATTGCATCTTAGCCCTTGTATCATATAATGATTAGTTAGTTACTGGTAACAGAGAGGGTTGGTAACTGGTAACAATTAGTTTGTTATTGGGCAACGAGTGTGTAACTCATATCTTGTATATATGGATTCAGAAAGGAATAAAAGAACCAAACAGAAAATTATCCAAATTCCTATTCTTAACCCTTCCCCAATTCTTAGAGACTAACTACCCTCGAAGTAGTTTCTCTTTCCTTCTTACTCATCTTCTCTGATTAACCATGAACTTAAAAAAAATTAAATCACCATATAAGCTTTTAAATATAAAGGATTTTGGGCCATTGTTATTTGATGATTTATAATAGAAATAATGAAAAACTTAAATGAAATTTAAAATAAGATAGGACTTAACGTCATATTAATATTGTTACTACTAACATTAAATCAAACAAAATTTAGGTACAATTTCTTAAATGTTATATATTTTCAATTAAATTCAACTATATATTTATATTAATCAATAAGTTATATAGTTGAGTTTAATGGTCTTTGAGAAAGATAATAATACTATTTAAACTACATTCATCAATACAACCATATAATTTAATTTAATTAAAAAAGACTATGTAACCTGCATTCATCAATACAACTATATAATTTAATTTAATTAAAAAAGTTCGAACTTGAAACTTTACATAAATTTTTTTCTGAAATATATGTTATTTAACCATCATAGACTTAACTAGTTGAGTTAATTGAAATCCACTAACTAACCGTAGGTTTTTTCTGGATAGAGTTTAAATCTATAACGTCTATTTCTAATAATCGTGCTCTTTATTATCAGATTAAAACACTGATTGGTTTTTAGTATAGGCAGAGATTAAACTCTAAATCTCTTATCTAATTATCAGAGACTTTAATTAACAAGAACCCATAGCTAACCATAGTTAAAGTGAAAGTGATCGGAAAAATACTAAAAGCTAATTGTTGGAAGTTGGAATATGGAACAAAAAACCAGGCTTATGTTAGCAGAAGTATAGACAAAGCTAGTGATAAAGTCCCAAAAATAAGCTAAAAAAAAAAAAAAAAAAGATTTTTAGTTGGCCATCTTTTCTTAGTTGTTTGGTAATGGCCTAATGGGCAAGTGTCAAAAAGAGGATGTGGACAATGAAGTCCATCTGCAAATTTTTTAGCAACTTGGGAAAAGAAAACCGCGTATTTTGAAAAGTTCATTTTCATGCGTGTTTTCTCAACTGGGCTATTCAGTATGTACCTACCGATGAAAGAAAGAGACATTGTCAAATTGAAATCTTTTGTGTTTTACTATTTAACAAACTGAGACCAATTGCAGAAGACCACATCAATCTTAATTAGGCCAAATTAGTACTTCAACTTAATCTGTGCTTGCCAATTCAGCACAAAGAACCTATAAATTTTAGTGGGGTTTCATTGAACTTGGTTTTTTTATTTTTTATTTTTTATTATATGGATGATTGACATGGTACGTCAAAGCTCATTATTGCAGTCTGTGGTGAAAGGCATTGTGTAAGAAATTTCGTGGATCATTCTTTCTATTTGGTGAAAATTAAGTATTGCAGTAATTCAAAAAGTGAATAGGTCATGCTTTTGTCATCCACTTCCAAGTGAAAACAAAATTATATTCTTGGAGTGGTGTTAGGTGTTTCAAATGAATGTATTTTCACACTTAGGAGAGAGTAGACATGTCAGTGGAAAGATACGTGCATGTGAAACATATTGTATTTTCTCGTATTCTTAGTCATGTTTTTAAGACAGTCACACTAGTACTTGGCAAGTGATGTACTATTTTCTCCTATATTTTTTGGTAGTAAAAAAAATTTATTTCCATGACTCAGTCATTCTTGTTGAAGTACAATGTCACATGTTTGATATATATATATATATATATATATAGAAAGCCCTGTGAATTATTTTGTCAACTAGGAGTTTATTCTTATATAACATGTTATAAAAAAATATAATCATAATATTAAAAAAAAAAAAAAACCGCAATATGATATTTGTTTTCTACTTTGTGTGCGTTTTACTCATTATATGATTTCAACCTATGATGCATGCTCCACAATTTTTATTACTTATAACTAATAGAGCTGTAATCTGATAATGGTTTTCTACCTTGTGGGCGTTTTACTCGTTATGATAGATTTAGTTTGTAAGATAATTACTTAAGTCAAAGTTTCACAAAATTGACTTGTTTTGATATTGGCTTAATGTTGAAAATCACCGATTGATCACATATACAATTACGCAGCAACAAACTCCTCACGTGATCACATGCTCCAGCGTTTGTAAATTTGAAACATATTCAAGAGGGTGCATGACTTCATATTCTCCAATATTGAAAAATAACAATATGATATGACAAGGGTCTAACTTCTTTAAAAAAAGATTCTTCAAACCCTGATCGAGAAAGTTCAAGTTTCAAATAAGTCAGCTTAATTATTTTTCTCAATATTTACCAATAAAAACAAGACTTGACTCGATTATATAGCCCCTACAAAAGTTTCAAAAGCTTCAATTTTACTTTAGAGCAAACAGCAATAACAGTCAATGTTAAAGTTTATTCTAGTCAACTTGGTAGTTGGTACAGTTTATTTAAATGGGTAAAAATGGAGGGATTAACTAAATTCCATAGACTAGATGCAAATTAAAAGTATTTGATTGCCACAATGATCTAGTCTCAAAACCCAAAACAATTTAGTGGAATATAATGTGTTCAGGCCTTGTACACAACTAAGTTGGAAGGCTAATGATACCCTTAGCAGCTCAGTCAATGGTGCAATAATATTTGTCTGTGTGTTAATTCATGATAATGCTCCACAAAAATTGGTCTTAGATGTGAATGAGTTTTGTTATCATCACCAGTTGCAAGCTTAACCTGCTTCTAAGTAGATGATTTGGAAAGCCAAATGAAGCTATATTGAGCGCTATAAACCATGAAACCATTAGAGCCAGCTCATCTGACCCAAGATACTCATAGAGCCTGCACTCCATATATGTCCTAGATTAAGGCTCTGGACTAAGCACCTGGCCAGGAGAGTCAACCTCCTGAACCATATGTTGAACCATATGGAGAGTCAACCTCCTGAACCATATATATATATATATATATATATATGTAGGAGATCTTAGTTCAGCCTACTTTTGGTTCCACAAAAATCAAGAAAAATTTCGAAAGATGAAAGAAAAAAAGAAGAAAAGTCTAAGCTTCTTTTTTCTTTACACACACACACACACACACAAACACAAATGTGCTCTTGGCAGAGTTAGATGTCTATAAGAATCTATGATAATGAAATCTGATTAGTGTCAAGGTAGCAGAAATTATTGTGAACGCGTAAAACAGATATAAACAAAGACAGGGAATTGTTTTTGGCAGTGACTTTAAAAGTTGCAAGCATGGTTGATTCCACCCACAGAAACACTACCTCAAGCGAATACGAATCAGTTATTTTATATGGCACCTAACTAATGAACCAAAAGTCAAAGCCACAAAATAAGGTAATAAACAACCGCCCAAGAGCACTTGGACCACATGCACTTGGACCACATAGAAGCTTTCATCAGTAACATAAGCTCCAATTCTTTAAGGAATTGAGGAAGAGCAACAATTATATTAAGCATGGGCTGCTATGTGTTAACTATCATCCTAGACCAGAATAAGTTTGAATTTTCCTGATTCATGTGCTAAAGAAATTATAGTTTTACTGAACAAGCTGCAATTTGTCAGCTAAGTCAATTCAATGCCTGCCAGCTATAGTTTATTAAACAGTCAAAACTTACTCTTAGAAACCAACTATCAGTCATGAATCATCCATGCTACTGGATTTTAGATCATTTTTTTTTAGATCAATGCAATGCTTATGTGCTAGTTTAAAATTTCAAGAAATTTTATCTAAAATAGTCTGAAGATTTTATTTTCAGAGAGATAAGCCAATCTCAGATATCCGCCTTGTCATAATTCTAGGGGCAGTTCATTCCTCCACCAATGAACTATAGCTCAACTGGCATCACCCCCTTTGTCTAAAAGAGGAAGGTCTTTTGAAGACCAGGTTCAAACATGGGCATTCAGGTTGGGGTCAATTCCTCTCTATGAGGAAGGCTGAGGGCATTTACCAAATGAGAGAGAAAAAAATCCAGCCTAAAGATTTCTCTCAGAAATTCTTTAAGTTTCCCTGTGATTTTCAGGCTCATCATCCATTAATCATTTCATTGAAAAAAAAAAAATCCAAAAACTGAAATCTACATGATAATTCTAACAGCTCACATCACAAACAAACATGTGCACTCAATTGTTTTAGGAGAGAATCTGATTACTGAGCTCTTGGTTAATGTTATCGTTAAGTTGTAACAGATGTTGATATATTTCACATGATGGAGAAGTCAAGCTAAATGAATTTTGATTGGCTAGGCCAACTTAGATTTTAACGAAAGAGAAAACACAAAGATATAAGATAAATTAGTTGAAACATGGCACATATACGAGGTAATAGTGTTTTATCCTTCCTCATTATACCATAATCTAAAGCAATCTTACTACCTGCTCAGTTCAGTTTTATCCTTTTTTTTTTGGCTTGGGGGTTGGGGGGAAGAGGTTAAATCAATTCATGGAAAAATGCAATTGAATTGAACTATTCAAGTTAAAATTGAGCTCCATGTAATCAATTATAAAGTCTAGTTTTGACCTAGTAAATTTCTAAGACTCCGGACATAGAGTAATAAACAAAATTCTTGTCTTGCCTAAGTAGCAAAGGAAAAAACTGACGGTTGCAATAGCCCATACCCAACCCTTAGTATAACATGGGGAGGTTTCAAGTGTGTAATGCTGTGAACTGAGGTTTGGTACTGTAAAAATTGAATTATGAAGAGGAACATGCAATTTTTTTTTTCCATTCAAATCTCCACATTCCTTCTCAAGTAACTTATGTACATGGACTATGTAATGTTAACACAGAATTCTAAGGTCTAGTCCACTTTTATGACACCATTCATTATTCTTACAGCTAACCGCACTGTATAGAGGAAGCACCACTAACAACTCCTCGCAACGCAAGAAGAGCAGCTGATAACAGATTTAGGAACTCAGGAAAACGATGAAAAAAAGTTCCTTGTTTAAAATTGGAAACAAGTTTTAAACAAAATACACTGGTTTGCCACCACCTAGGTATGCACATCTGCACTATACCCCAAAAGATTACAATTGGGCTCTGCGTAATCACTTATAATAAGCCCAGTTTGACCTAGTATACCCTTAATGTGGACTCAACACATGCCCACACAATACACAAATCCAATCCACATAATTTAGGGTATCACAGGTTTTTTGCGCATTAAGCACACAGACTGAATGCTTTAAATGTAGCATACCAGATCTGCAAATCAAATTCTAGAGCTAACCAGCACCCTAATAACCTTGCTAGATGATAGAACCAGGGAATGGGTAAGGAAGGGGTCAGCTGCTCACTGGAAGGGAATCATAAGCCATAATATAATTGAATTGAGCAATTTTAACTAATGTTGTTACATTTTCAATCCTAACTATTGTATTACAAATTCAGGAAAAAAATAGATGACAGGAAAGGAAAAAAATTTTCATTTTCAACATGAACAGATTGCAGCCAGAAACTTATAATTTAGTCTCCTGCATTCTTTTTGCAATCAGAAGAAAAATCACACCAATGGGTATAAAACTATGGAAGACTACCAAAAGATTACAAACATTAGTCAAAAAATTAAAACCATAAATTTCAAAACAAGTAAAACTAATTTCAACCAGAAAAGAAGAGCATTTGTTGTAAGGTCTTTTCCTTGCTCATTATCAAAATTTTATCTCACCACCTAAGCTAAGCCAAATGGTTGGATTGAGCAATAAGCACAACTGAGTGCAGGTTTTTGTTTCATTAACACCTAAGATTTAAGAATTTGATTATTGTAGACAAAAAGTTATGAAATAATAGGATCAAATTTTGTTATGCACATCAAACTGAACAGTTAGAAGTAACCCCAGCAGATCTTCATTCCAAGCTTTGTAAGCATAGAAAATGGTGCAAATATTATTATTCTTTATTTTTAGGGGACTTTCAACAACAAATGCACAATTATGCAGTTACAAATTCAATCAAATTGCAGTTCAATTTCCAAATCCATTATGTCTTAATTTCCCCTATTTCTCTCTCTTGACTATAATCAATTTATTTAATTATTTCAATGTGGAATCACAGGGCAGCAAGGAAAACCCAATATAAACTGATGAACCCATGAAAGATAAACAAAACACCTTTCAAATCAAAGGAAAAAAACAACAATTTACCAAAATAAGCAGAACCCATTTCAATCAAATTCAAATTAAACAAATATCCATAATTTGAAAATTCCTAATACAACATTGTCTTCCTCAGATCTTTTCAAGAAGAAGAGACAAATGGGTTTGTTCTAACCTCTTTGTCCTGCACCCCATCATTGCATTTCAATCCACACCCACATTGTGGACACTCCTCAAAGTTATCAATAGGGAAATCAGCACCTGCAATCCCAACTGAGAATCCAAGATTATCCCCAATCCTTCGGACCTCAATAATGTCAACCCAGAAGAAAAAAAGCTTCACACTAACACCCTGCAAGCTTGTAAGCTTCCCTTTTGTAATGATCCCGTTGATGGTGGGCTTGTACTTCAACTCATATGACCCTTCAAGAGAAAAACTACAACTACCAGAAAAAAAGGCAGAGAATTTTCCTGTGGAGGTTTCAAGATCATAGCCTTGCACACCCTTTGGAAGAATACCAATGGGAAAGTTGAAACTCTGGATAACATCATAGACTGAAGGCTTTGTGGTTGTCAAGTTGGTTTCCGATGATGCTAAAGATGGTGAAGCAGTGAAAAACAGAATGAGACATAGAATAATTGTTAGTGAAAGTAGGAATCTTTGGATGAAGAAGGAAAAACCCATCTCTGTCTCTGTCTCTGTCTCTCTCTTGCTCTTTCTGTGTGTGTTTCTTTCTTGCTTCCTTGTTCTTCTTGTTCCGTCTTGTCTTTCTGTCTCTGTCTATATGTCTTCGTAGTTAAGAATTGAACGGTAGGTAGATTGTATAAGAATTAAGAACTATAGTTTCCTACATTTTTTTGGGAAGTGTCTAAAGTGGGCTGGACTGGCTTGGATATGTTTGGATAAGATTATACCAATGTTTAAAACACAAATTGTTTAGTGGCCTGAAAAAATTGATTGGGCCTTTTAGGTCAAAAGTGCGACCATAGGATTGGATAATATTAACATAATGTTATAAACTTTTGGGTAAATTACAACTAGGGGTGGTTTCTCCAAAAAAAAAAAAAAAAAAAAAAAAAAAAAAAAAAAAAAAAAAAATACAATCTGTTAAGAGCATTTGAATCAGCTTGTAAGAAAATTTGTCTATTTTAGTATATAAATCTACTTTTTTATTTTTATTTTTTAATTTTACAAAATTACTTTTAAAAGAACCCATATTTAGATTATCTATTATACCTTCTATTTTTATTTAAAAAGAAATGATATGTCCACAACATTTTCACAACAAATCTTAAGTGGCAGGTTGTTATTGTTGGGGCAAAAAAATAATTTTAGTGTTAGATTCAAATTTGAATTAATAACAACTAACCACCTATGATTTGTTGTGAAAATGTTATAAAAATGTTATGGACGTAGTATCTCTCTTATTTAAATAATTATTTTTTTCATTTTTCATTTTATCTTGAGAGAGAGAGAGAGAGAGAGAGAGAGAGAATTTGACGAGATATGAGAGCAAGAGGTGAGAGAGTTTTTTTTTTTTTTTTTTTTTTTTTTTTTTTTTTTTTTTCAAATGATGAAATACAAAATGTGGGAATCATGTATTTTTACACAGTTTTGCATGATCTGATCTAAGTGAATTTTGGGTTTAGTAGGCTAAAATATAATCCTTATTCTATTATACAAGCACTGATGAGAGTGCTCTAATAATTAAGAGTTTTGTAGTTTAAGTGGTTGACATTTCTTGATGTTTTTAATGAATTTATCCATGGTTCAAATTCTCTCCCCTTTACTTATCAAAGTAAAAAAAAAAAAAAAAAAAATTATATAATTTGCCAAGAGCCTTATAGCTTAGTAATTTATTGTGTAACTATCTAAAAAAAAAAAAAAAAAAAAACTATGTTGTAGTAATGCAATTGTAATGCCCTCTATTAACTGTAAAACTAAATAATGTCTCCAATAATTATGGGCAATGAACTTTTTGCCCATTTAGTAGAGATTCCCATAAACTTTAATAGAGAAATTCAAATTAGATGCTTTTTTGGAGATAAATTTTGACTTTTCTTTTTTAAATTTAATGGAAATTATAATAACAAGATATAAAATGCTAATTATCATTAGTTAAGGGGAACATTACAATTAACCCTAAATTTTTATTATTAACTTAAATTGCAAAAGTATAATAGAAGTTAAAAATCGGATTAGGACCATTAATTAGGTGGTTCAAGTGAATGGTTAATTGGTTTTTTCATATAGCACCACTCGCTTCATTAGTTTGCACAGAGTGAATTTCTTATTTTCTTCCTTCGTCATTCTCATCACCATGGGTTTGTGCTGTTTAGCAGATTGGCCATTGAGAAATTCTACACATGTCCAACACATGGAGGTACTCTCTCTCTCTCTCTGCATAACTTTCTTTTTCTTTTTCCCCAAATTCTTCATTTGTTCATTTTGGTAATTTGGTCAAGCTTGGGTGTTTGTACCATAAATGATAACTAGAAATTTGATTAATTTCCTGACTGATTAATATTTTTCCCTTTATTGTGTCAGTTTGTTAGAATAGATAATATAAATAATCATACTCATGGTAACCATTCAAGGAGATGAAATTAGTAATATTATTCGGGAATGTAATGAGCAATATAATAGAGAAGTAATTGTTGTAAATACCGGTACCGTACTTCAAGTAGGCGACGGCATTGCCCGTATTTATGGTCTTGATGAAGTAATGATAGGTGAATTAGTAGAATTTTAAGAGGGTATAACAAGAATTGCTCTAAATTTGGAATCAAATAATGTCGGTGTTGTATTAATGGGTGGCGGTTTGATGATCCAAGAAGGAATTTCTGTAAAAGCAACTGGAAGAATTGCTTGAATACCCATAAGTGATGCTTATTTAGGTTGTGTTATAATCTAATCTTTTTAACTTAATTTTTTTTAACAATGATGATGGTGAAGGCATGTCAAACAAAGTCCTTAATGTTTTCTCATATATAGTAAATCATAACTAAAATTAACTTAATGTTTTTTTTATATATAGTAAATCATAATTAAAAATTTTAACTCCTCCACAAATCCATGAATTTTTACTATGAATAGATTGTTTATATTATTAATAAAATACATATGATAATTTGATATCACATGAACCTATTTACAAACTTATACAATTTAATATCAATTTTATATAAGTATATTTATAGACAAGTATACATATAAAAATTATAATATTATATATATTTAAATAGATCTTCACGTTCACGAGTTTGTTTATGTACACATTATTATGTTTGAGCTTGGTTTGTTTGATAGTCAAGTTGAGTCTAAACTTAGACTTGAGCTTGACTTGTTTGTTAAACAAACGAATATAAATTAACAAGTCTAAAGCCAAGCTCAAATTGTTTAGAAACAGTTTAGTTCAGTTATAACCCTATATTTAGCAGCTATATAGCTCAAAACTTCATGTGTCAATCGTTGATACCTATAATTTTTTTTTAATAAATATATTATAAACAAATAAATGAATTTCAAGCTCCTCTCTTCTTCATAGTGGCTGCCACCTATATTTTTTCTTCTTAGCAACCATTTACTATCTATGACAATGGACCTCTATCTTGAAATCTTTTATGCCACTTGATTGGTAGTGGGCAAGAGGCACTCGTTTCGTAATTGATCCTCTAAATCGTTGGAGACTTTCTTGGATGAGTTGGGGTTCCTGTATATAAAATATAACACCAGCTGAGCTGCTCCCAGAAGAAGTCCAGCCCCATTTGGTACCTGCTTGATTAGAATTACTCGCCCGTCATTTTGCTTATACACATTTATTTGGATTATAATCTTACAATTATATATATATATATATATATATATATATATATATATATATATATATATAGATAATAACATTAGAAAGTGTCAGTTGAGCTACAAGACTCTTAACTATCCAAAATACATTGTTTTTTTTTTTTGGCAGAAATCCAAAATACATTGTTGATTTAGAATAATTATACACATATTGACATGCAAGTTTCCATAACCAGCAGCTCTTGGTTCAAAACCTTATTGAGAAAATTAAAAGATAAAGGAAACATGGATAAGACTGATTCCATATCTGGTCCACTTATTAAAGAGGATATATATATTTGATGATGGACATGGCAATTTTATTCTAGGGTGGCAATCACTTGTCAAAGAGTTGGCAAGCATATCTTCTGTTCAAACTTCAAAGTATAATATAGTATTTATTAGGAGAATTCTACTGCTCATATCTCATTAAAGTATAAACCATGGAAAAGGCCAATTCTATTATTTCTGCATCCCATAACTTCCTATTATTGGCCTTTAATCAAAAAAAAAAAAAAAAAAAAACTTTTATTAGTTTGGAGTTGTAGGGGTATTGGGCCCAGAAGTTCATTATCCATTTGTACATTAGACTTATGGCCCAAGCCGAGGACAAGGTTTAGTCCAAGGATAAGGAATCTCTGTTGGAAGAAACTGTGTTAGTAAACAAAGAAGTTAGTTTTGACCATAATGGCTCAGCAAGACGAGCCGAGGATAAATGCATCCTCGGCGGACCAAAACTGAGGTCCGAAGAGGTAGTTTGCCACCTAAGGTAACACTCTGGGAGGTCCTGTTAGTGTAGATAAGCATTGTAAGGACATCAGATTGGGAAGTGTACTAAAAGATCTAAAGAGAAAATTGCTACATCTGTATTAAATGCACTGCAGCTAACTATTTGGCCGCGTTAATATGGAGGTGATACCTGAACAGTGTTGTTCCAGCTTTACAGCTATTATATGGTGATTTTGGGGAGTAGCTGATGGGACAAGTATCAACACCAACTCTCTAGCATGCACATGTAAGGTGGGAATGAGGAGGAAAGATGGTATAAAGGATGAAGGGGGCAACAAGAATGGGGGATCGGAAATTCAAGAAATAAACACTGTTGACTTTCAAAACCAAACTTGTAAAACAGACTTGAGAATAATAAATAAGAACAGACCTCCTCGGACTTTGCCGATGACGATTTTTCTTCGATATAACTCTTTTCTTTTCATTCTCTTATCATCTGAACTCTTTCTAGCGTTTGTTTGATTAGTTATAGCCCAATTTTTCAATCCATTCTCTACAAATTCATTGTTTTGGGTTTTTTGGACCTAAGTCCATCCACGTAGTGGGCTAGGAATTCAAATCTGGTCCTTACAGGAGCATTACGTCAATTATATACTTAATTTGAGTACCTAATAGTTTTTTGCAAATGTTAATAAGCACTGCACGATACTTGTTAAGGTTAAAATAATGTGGGTCCTACTTAATAAAAAAATTGAATAAATTAGAGAAATTGTATAAAGTTGACCCTAAAACATATAAAATTGACAAAATATTGACATAAAGCTAGGTGGTTGACAAAAATTCTGACATAAAGTGATGTTAACGTATTGTGCCCATTAATACAACCCATAGATTTTAGGCACAACCCTTTATGCCATGTGAACTATCTATTAGAGGAGTGAAGATAACGTACTGGTCTTGGTTAATGGTTAGTAATACGAAGTTTTGGTTTCAAACCCCAGGGAGCAAGACTACTGGTTCTAGCTAAGAGTAACGTGTACAGCACAATATATGTGAGACACAAATGCATATATATGCTTGATTTGAAAGAGATCCTTAACTTGTAACAACATTATAAACCAATTTCAAATCATATATTAACTATAATGATGCCGATGATGGTGGTGAAAAACTGAAAATAATGATAACTTACTCCGAGGAAGAAATCTTTCACAAGGACAGCATAGAAAGTCCAAATCCCTCCATTCAAGAAACTGAAGAAGGAGAGAAGGAATGGCATGTACTCCACGCTTTTGGTTGTCACTACCGTTTTCTACACATTTATTTATGTAAAAATACATCAATAATTTGTTAATAAAGCATCATTACAGCCAATCAATGAAGTTGGACTAACCCTTCCATCAATTTTGGGGTGGCCACGTACATGAGAATTAAATGAAAAACCAACACCTCAAATTAACAAAGTAGTACGAACTATGAAGAAGGCTATTATTTAATTATCATATGATCTAGAACTTTTTTTTTTTTCCTTTTCATATTTGGTATTATAATCAAGAACATGGAGCAAGAGAAATCTAGCTATGATAATTAACAGTTGACCTATTGAGTTTCTTACCATGGCTGCAAGAGGTGAAGCATACATGGCTATATTTAGGCCTGCACACAAGAATCCTATGACATCGATCTTTGTATCTCCGTGCAACAAAAAATGAGTAATAAAAATCACTCCTGCGAGAAATCCCACATCCAAAAGTGCAACCAATGTACCAGTCTTTGCCTAAAAGAAAATTATTGACGATAATAAGTATCATAACAATAAGCTTTTGGCGCATACTTATATATGATGATAATAGACATTAATGTTGAGAAACTTACCCTTGTTCTTGGAGGTGCAAATACAAGGAATAAGGTAACATAGACAATCTCTACAACAACACCAAAACCATTAATAGTCGCCACAAGCAGGCTTCCGGCCTTTGTGACTCCATAATAAGTCCATAATGCTGAAGCCAGTAATGTGCAAATGTAAGGAAAACTCTCAAATTCCTCTGTTGATCGATGCTTAACAATTCGCTGAAATGTTCCTCTGCGAAAAGGACAATCTAATTACTTGTTCTTATTTTCATGAAAAACACAAAATCTAAACAAAGATAAGTAATCAGATGAGCTTACTTACAAGGGAGAAAGATATAGTAAGACCGAGATGATGTTGCCTGAAACAAAATGAAGAGATAATAGTTAGCCTCTATGCAGGAATTGAGAACCCTACATGTCCACCAAAAAATATATATGGAGAATGAAATTTTGTTGTTACCTATAACTCCAACATAGAAACTTGAACTGGCCATGTCAAGGACTCAAGGCCGCGCAAAAGAAAAAATCTTTAGTGAAAAATGGGAGCTAGAGGTTTCCTTTTGGTTTAGACACAAGCTTTGTCTGACTTAGGTTTTGAATTTGTAGTATACCTTTGTTTGAGTCATCCAACGTCAAGATTATTGCTTTTTTTGTACTTTATCTTAGCAGTACTCCTAAGTTTACAATTGAATAGTACAAAACATTGGCAAATAGTTGAAGAAACCTCCCCATTTCAAATGATTAATAAAATATTTGGTAACTTATTCTTTTTTTGTCAACATAGCATATTTTAAACTTTTAATGACTTGCTCAGCCAAAAATGGCAAGACGCAACAATGACTCCATGGCATGCTAGTAAAATTGCTTTGACCAACAACGGGTTTGTCGTTTTACCTCTTTTTTCATTTTTGTTCATATTGCCAATTGATTGGTCAAATAGCTAAACATAACAAGAACAATTAAGTGAACAATCTGGGCTGATAGAGTACTAAAAAATTAGGGTAAAATATTATGGTCATTTGTACTCGTGAATAGCATTTGTTCTAAGAAGATTGAATCTTAGCAATTTAATCTTGAGTCATGCTACTCGAGGAAACTCTAGACTGCCTTTCCTAGTGAGTTTCATATCTATCAATTGCAAATAAAATGCCATAGCAAGCTAATAACTTAAAAAGAAAAAAAAAATATTAAAGATGTTAGGAAAAAGCAAACCTAACCCAAGATTTATGAGATGCCGACAACAAAAAATAGAAGACAGAAGAGAACAATGCAGACATGAAAACACTAGATTATACTGGGTCACCTAGAAGTAGGGTCCATGGAGACGCAGTTTTATTATGATGACTAAATCAAGCGATGCAATGATCATTAGAATACATATACACAATACTATTATTTGGGCTACATGCATATTTAAAATTAAATAATGAGTATAAGACATCTAATGTGTTCTCTAATACCTTCAATACCCCTAATAATGATATGGAAACCAATTATTTTCCTACGGAGCTGATCAATCCAAACTATATGATTAAAACTCAGTCAATTAAGTTATAAGTTTTCAATATTATTATTAGGCAAAAAGGCAAAACTGACCCTTTAACTTTTACTCTTTTTCATTTAAGTCCTCTAACTTTCATTTTTGTCAATTTAGTCCTGTAACTTTCAATTTTTGTCAATGCAGGATTCCGTTAAACTCTAGTTATATGGTTGCCGTTAAGTCCTTTTCTTTTTTTTTTTTCTTTTTTTTTTTTTAGAATCAAAAGAAAAATCTGAAAAAAAAAAAAAAAAAAAACATTTAAGGAGATTGAGACCCAAATCCCTAACATACTAAGAGCTTGGGGTTTTCGGAGGAGATCTTGAGGGTGCGGTTGGAGAAGGAGTCATGAATTTGGACGTTGGGGTTGGTGATTTTGAGCTCGTTGACTATGGTGATTGCAGAATATATGTGGCCACCAGCGGCGAAGACCACACGGAGAGTGTCAGTGGCATCATTTTGTGTGGTGGGTATTTGCTCATTTGGTTGTTGGTCTTCGAGGGAGGGACAACAGAGGAGCTTGAGGGACCTGAAATGGAAAAAAAAATAGAGAGAGATCTGTAAACTCATGTATGTGTGTGTCAAAGAGAGAAAGACAGAGAGAGATGCAGAGCTTGCCTGTAAAAAAAAAAAAAAAAAAAAAAAAAAAAATTTACTCAAATCCTGAAACCACAAAGAAACACGTTGTGATGCAGAGCTTGCCTTGGTCTCAGTGTTTCTTTGTGATCAGTAAACCCCAAGCTCTTAGTACATTAGGGATTTGGGTCTCAATCTCCTTAAATGTTTTTTTTTTTTTTTTTTTTTTTTTTTTTTTACAGATTTTTCTTTTTTTTCTTTTGGTTCCAAAATATTATATATATAAAAAAAAAAGTTAACGGCAGCTATAACTGGAGTTTAACGGAATCCTGCATTGACAAAAATTGAAAGTTAAAAGGATTGAATTGACAAAACTGAAAGTTAGAGGACTGAAATGAAAAAGAGTGAAAGTTAGAGGGTCAGTTTTGCATTTTTGCCTTATTATTCTTATTTGGAGTTAAGGTAAATGGTAAAGAATATCATTACGGCCATTGAGCTAACACCTGAATCTCTTGTAATATATTTAAAAGCAAGGGTATTATGCCATGTGATTTATAATTTATTCAATTCAAAGACAAAACTGTCGCACCTTTGACACTCCATTGTTTAACTTAATATATATATATATATATATATATATATATGTGGACAATATGAACAACTTATTAAGCAATTCAATGCCTTCTTCTTTACGCAATCTTTTAATAGTGCATTATCTAACAAGTTGACATTATTAAAATTTTGATAGTTCCTTAAATTTTAATATTAAAAAAAATTCATTGCAAATTAAACACCATTATTTGATTTCCAGATCATTTCGTTGTCAAATATCAAAAGTTTATAAACCTGCGTAATTCAAATAGATCATGGAGAAAGCGATCTGCAACCTGTCACAATTAGAAATAGTTTTCTTATGTTTTGTATTGATTAAAAATTGATAAATAAATACCTCAATTTATCTTCTTTCATTTTCTTATTATTTAATGTCCCTCAAGATAATTGGCATGGAGCATAATGTACACAGAGAATGTGACCACCGCACACCCTTGACACAGTAGTTACTCCACAAATATAAATGTTTGTAAGGGTTGGAATTCAAGTTTTAAGAAGGAGGTTTCACGCATATATATACCTAAATTAGGTTAGAGTAAAATTTCTATTTTGTATAAAAAAATATGACCCATAAATTTGAATATATTATTACACTTAAATGTGGGATATTATTCGATTTGTCTGAGAAGGATTTGATTAGATGACTATTTATATGATTTAAAATTTTAATTTATTCGTTTTTATTAGGGTTTGATTCTATTAAACAAAAGACATTGTGGTACATAAAATCCAAAATCTATGGTTGAAATGTCAAACAAAAGACATTGTGGTACATGTTTATGAGAGTGGTTGAAACCAATATAAAAAAAAGGTGTTTACATAAAAGGAAAATAGGGCTATTTTTTGTTGTTGTTGAGAATATCGGATAGGACCCAAAGAAGATATTCAACAATCTCAAGTTTTGTCCACTTATTTCTTTTGTTAATTATATTTCACATAAAAAAATAAGAACACCCTTCATCAGTTTGATATTAGCACCTAACTTTTGCCAGCATGTATGACGACCATCACTTTCGTTTAAAATACTATATGCTACCTGGCTTGTTGGGTTAGAACTTAACTGTAGCCATTTTTTCTAATTAAAAAAAAAAAAAAAACTGTTGACATTTTTCAAATCCCTGTTATCAAGATTGAGAGATCAAACTAGCATCATATGTGTAAAAAAAAAAAAAGTTATTTTGACATGTTAAAAAGTTTATTTATTTTAACACACAACTTAATAATATATCATACATCATATCTTCTATTATTTTATTACTTTATGTAATATTCTTTTTAAATTTTTTTGTTTTTTTGTTTTTTTGTTTTGTTTTTTTTTTCAACTATCATAGAAGATAGAAAGTTTGAATAATTTCCAACTGTCATAGAAAAAAGAGAGAGAGTTTGGATAAAAAAAATACCCAAATATTAATAACACATCTTGCCGTACACTACTATTATTAGAACATCATTGTATCTCATGCCAAATTTATTTGTCATTTGACACATCTCATATTTCCATTCTCATCCATTTGACAATGTTTTTCAGCATTTGAATTCTCCACCAGTTTAGCTTCCCTAGCATGATTACTTACATTCCATTTGTTTCGATGGAAAATAGAGTTATTTTATTTTATTTTAATGTTTTTCAGTGTTTGGTAGCATCAGAAAAACTAGGTAAAAGGTAAACTATCTTTAGTTAATAAAAAAGTATGACTTATTTTTAGAGATTGTTTTCTACTATATATATATATATTTGGAAAATAAATCTATCTTATAGCAAGCTAAATAAAGAAAGTAAATTGTTTTTCAACTCATTTAAAATTGCTACAAAACATAGGAAAATGAGATAATTTTATAAAAATACTATTTAAAATGACTCATTTCTAGAAAGTATTATTTTTGAAACAAATAGAGCATTAATGCAACTACAATAATCTCCTAGAAAGTAATTGTCGATAACCCGTTTTTCCTATTACGGTAAGACTTATTTGCTGAATTATTATGGTTAGCTAACCTTCTTCCCTAATTTGAACAAGAACATCCCATTTTCAATAGAGAAAACTTGAACATGCATGTATTTGCTCCAGAGAATTTCAATAAGACTTATTGGGTAAGTGAAAAGGAGTAAATTGTTAAGGAATTGTCCCGTGACCACTTTACATTGTTTACAATTCATTTTTTTCACCAGGATTTGGTACTTCAGAGTTCAGCCATATTGTTATTTTGGTTCACTCTTGTTTGCATGGGGGAATCAAAGGCGTTGGATTGGGCCATATTGTTACAATTCAAGCCAGGCCCAATCTACAGCCCAATGTCCACCTCTGTATGACTGTACCTGTCATCGTACACTTTTTTTTTTTTTTTGATAAAGATGTTCATGATTTAAATTTCCATTCCTCGAACTATTGAATATATCAAAACAAAACAAAAAATGACTCTGCCTCACGGCTTCAACTCACTTCATTCATTGCATGCACAACATATATTCTTTCTAGAATTCCTTTGAAGGGTTTGAAGATCTGGGGGTTGTTTGGTACCTGTTTTTAAATATATCAAGATAATATAATCAAACGGTACATTTCTCAAAATTCATATCAAATTAAGAAATATAGGTCTAGGTTCATGTTACGTTTGATGTAACTCTAAAAAATGTGACACCACACAGTAACTTATTATTGAATTCACATTTTGAAAATTCAACCGTTGGATTACATTTTTTTATATGTTCTTAACATGCATGCCAATTTTCATGCCAATCGGGTGTAATTTACCAATTGATCTTTAAACTCATCTTTTATGTGTTATTTTAAACTACAAAAACTTGAATTTAAACAATTGATTGATGACATGACTATTAATCTTTGATCACCTTAAAACTTTATAAACATGAAAAATATATAAAGATAATATAATCTAACAGTAGATTTCTCAAAATTCACATAAAATTAGGAAATATAGGGCTGGGTTCATGTTATACCTGATGTAACTCTAAAAAGTGTTACACCACACAATAACTTATTATTGAATTCATATTTTGCAAATCCAACCGTTGGATTACATTTCTATATGTTCTTAACATGCATGCAAATTTTCATGCCAATCCGGTGTAATTTACCATTTGATCTATTCACTCATATTTTATGCATTATTTTAAACTACAAAAACTTGAATTTAAATAATTGATTGATAATATGGCTATTAATCTTTGATCACCTTGAAACTTTGTAAGCATGAAAAATATATGAAAATAATATAATCTAACGGTACATTTCTCAAAATTCACATCATATTAAGAAATATAGGTCTGGGTTCATGTGATGCCTGATGTAACTTTAAAAAATGTGACACCACGCCATAACTTATTATTGAATTCGTATTTTAAAAATTCAACCGTTGGATTACATTTTCTATATGTTCTTCACATGCATGCCAATTTTCGTACCAATCGGATGTAATTTACCATTTGATCTTTAAACTCATCTTTTATGCGCTATTTTAAACTATAAAAACTTGAATTTAAACAATTGATTGATGACATTGCTATTAATCTTTGATCACCTTAAAACTTTATAAACAAGAAAAATATATAAAGATAATATATATAATCTAACGGTAGATTTCTCAAAATTCACATCAAATTAGGAAATATAGGGCTGGGTTCATGTTACGTTTGATGTAACTCTAAAAAATGTTACACCACACAATAACTTATTATTGAATTCATATTTTGAAAATCCAACCGTTGGATTACATTTTCTATATGTTTTTAACACCATGCTTGATTTGTGCTTGCATTTTCAAGTCTCTAGGACAATCTAAACACTTGAAAATGTTTTACTGAAAATATTTTACTGTAAAATTTTTTACTTGTAAAATATTTTACATTTGAAAATATTTTACTTCGAAACAAACAGAACGTTAATTTAGTTACTTTAGTCTCTTAGGATTTCTTATCCTCGTTGTTAACTTGCACATTTACCAAAATGTTCTCTTAAGCCACTCCAAGCTAGTCACAACATTTCAAGTTTCATTAATATTTTGAACAACTTGTAAGCATTAATAAGAGATTTCGATCGCAGTGTTAATCTAAAATTAATTTGTTTCTAATGAAACAATATACTTTTGTTTGCGTCACTTATAGAACATTTGAGGTTGGTTTAAGATGATTTGCAATAAATAAAAATCAAAAGTAAGTAGAGAGGGGAAGAGAAACAAAAACAATTAGTAGATTGGTGTTTACGTTTACTCAAAAAATGCTCTCACAATATACCTAAAATTAAATTAAAGCAATCTTCAATACCAAGGTCAAGTTAATAAATCAATTTCACTCCGTTGCCAAATTTACGTTCTCACGCTCAATTACCATGTTCTCATTAAGTATTTCCTTGCTCTCCAATCCCTATTCCTAATCTCGCTTTCCTATCTTCATTTCTTTTTTTCTTTTAATTTCTTAACTTTTTTTTTAATTTTTTTTATTTTACATACTTCACTTTTTTATTTATTTATTTATTTTTTATTATCGACCATTAACATTAAGTAAAAAATTAAATAAGCTGGTACCAAACAGAATCGTGTATGGTTTAGAATTGTATTGAGCACAAATTGAGCCATTCTGAGAAGCTATGTGGAAACAAAGTTTTGCTAATGTGGTAAAAAAGCTAAAAATGTGTTAGTTGGCCAACCTCCCATTCAAATCAGAATCCAACCCTCCATTCAAAGTATAAAATCTGCAAGTCTAACTATGTCCCACTAACTTTGCATCCAAATAACTTATTAATATATGTGTAAAACAATGCAGCATCTATGACCCACCTGATGCTATTGCTATGTTACTTTGTAAGACTAGTTTAGAGCACTAGTTTACATCACCAGCCAGCGACTTCACATCCCTCACATTACTCTTTTTTTAAAATGATAAAATATATGTTTATAGATAAACACAATTATAATAAATGTTCAATGCTAGAATATTTATAAATCATATTAATAACTAATATAATTATCAAATTTCATATTTAAACAAAAAAAAAATTCATATTTATTAGAACTTTCATGTGTAATGCAAGGATTATCATCTAATTTGATAATATTCCATAGTCTAATACATTAGAGTGGTATATACTATGTCTTGTCATTTTGTAAAGCAACAGAAACACTTAACCCATTACGGATCAAACAGTACATTCCTTTATATACTATGAATCATGCATGCAAATACAGTACTGTCATGTGAATTGCAATTTCCAACCTGCTCTTATTATTATAAGAGTGAAAAAAAAAAAACGAAATAAATAATTAAATATAGAGGAATATATAATTATATATAGCAGCACATAACGTGGATCCTGACGCTGTCGTCGTATTAACTATTAAACGATTTTCCCCAGATTTCATACCTATTACCATACATGGTCCGTTTGGATACAGCTGAAAACTAAAAATTAAAAACTGAAACTACTGTAACAAAATAATTTTTAAATGTGTGAATAGTGTCATGAGACAAATTTTTAATGGAAAAGTTGCTGAAAAGTAAAATTTGTGTGTCTATAAACAGTACACGGATGCACTGTTCACCATGAAAAAGTCAACAAATGCGGCAAAAAAAAAAAAAAAAAAAAAGCGCAAAACGCACTACAGTGCAAAACGTCGCTGCAGACGCAGTATCCAAATGGGCAATATGTATTGATCTTCCACGTCAGGATTATTATTGCATCAGGTTTTTTTTTTTTTCAAATCAACTTAAAATTTTCAAATCAAGTCCTTAAATATAAGATTATTACAGATTAAACTTTTATAATTTTGCAAGTTTCAAAATCGAATAAATCCTATATTATTAAAATTTAAAATCGTATCAATTTACATTTTGATATTTTGATATAGATTTTCGGATTTGATTGGAAGTTTAAAATTGATATGAGTTTAAAAAGTATATGACTCAATTTGAAAATAGCGAAATTATGGGTTTAATTTATAGTAACAGTCTTAAACTATATGGTTTAATTTGAAAATTTGAAAATTATAAGTTTGAATGTAAAATCGACCTTAAAGTATAGGCAAAAATTGTTATTTGCCTCAAATTAAAGAATTATAATTAAGCATTGATGCAGCTTTTTGAGTGACCCACAAATTAATTGATGGTGTCTACTAGAATGTTAACAATGATTGAAAGTTGAATAATTTGATGCTAGTTAACAATACTATTTTCTACAAGACATATAAAAGACAAATCCAATAGAGTGTGTACAAAAATAGAACTTTTTATGTAATACCCTCTACTTTTATTAATCATGGGCGGCTTTTTCTATGGAATTATTATGACCTATAACTACTAGTCACTTCTCCTGTATGATTGGATTGGAGGCCTCCTGGGATGAGTGGTTCATGTTGCTGTTGATCCTCTAAGACATCAAAGACTTGCTTGGATGACTTATTAGGTTTCCAGTAAATTGCGTAGAGAATTAGTTGAGCTGTTCCAAGTAAAAATCCAGTCCCATTTGGTAACTACAAGAAAAACCCAGCCTATAATCAATACATTATATATATATATATACATAAATCTTTAATGTGCATATAAGCAATACTAGAGACGCAATATTTCATAACATTTTTACAACTACTCAGTATTCACGACTTGTTATAATTGAAGTAATATCATTTTCATTAAAGTATATTGCTAATACCACTTTTATTATGCATTAAACAGGCAAGATCATATTAGCCGTAATAAAAAAATTAATATATGTTCCTTGACTTGTTGATATATGAACCATAACATCATCGCATGATTGTAAAAATAAAAACAAAAGATCTGAGAACTTACTCCAACAAACCAGTCTTTTGTGAGCAAGGCATAGATGGTCCAAACTCCCCCATTTACGAAAAAGATGAATGAGAGAAGAAAAGGCATGTACTCCACACTCTTTGTGGTCACCACCGTTTTCTATAACCATTTGTTACATGAAATTAGATTACATGAGAATCTGAAGCAACATTGTATATTTGTACGAAATTGCCTTCTTTTTTCAGAGATCTAAAATATATTCTTGTATTACCATAGCTGAGAGAGGTGAAGCATATGCAATCATACTGAAGATTACACACAATAACCCTGCAACATCAATCCGCGCTTCTTCATGTAGCAAGAATTGTGCAAGCAAAATTGCTGCTGCTGGAAAACCCACATCCAAAATTGCAACAAGGATGGCAGTCCTAGTCTTAATTACATAAAAATCAGTAATAAATAGTGTCATGATGATATTTAGTGAAAACTTAAACTCACTCGTTGGAAAAGAAAAAGAAAAAAAAGAAAGCATACCTTCATTCTTGGAGGTGCAAGAAGTAGAAATATTGTGAGAAAAATGATCTCAACTACACCACCAAACATATTAACAGTGGCAACGAGCAAGCTATCAGGTTTAATAAGTCCATAGTAGACCCAAAAGTATGCATTCAGCAATTTGCAAATGTAAGGAAGGCTCTCAAATTCCTCGGTAGATCTGCGCTTTACAATTCGCCAAAACGTTGGCCTGCAAATTACAATACAAAATACTTTTCTTTTCACTTGGTTGTAATTAAAGATCAAATTCGGACTTGTAAATCTTAACAAAAAAGTAGTATTAAACAAGTAAATAAATAAAAATCCTTGCAAAATCGAGTTTACTTACAAAGGAGAAAGGTAGAGTAGCCCTGACATAATATTACCTGAAACGTATACAAGAAAGCAAGTATTAAAGAACTCTTTGAATCAAATCTAAATTCAATCATACACATAACATTCTAAATGAAAAAACATATCATTTTTTACCTAGCACCCCAAATATGTTAACCAAGCTTATCATGCTGAGAAAGACTAAATTCACTCGAACACAAACACTAATGATTGGATTCTGGGAATTCTTTTTTTTTTTTGGGAAGGGTTTGTAGAGCGAGGAGCTTTTCAGGTTTCAATTATGTTTGAATGTATTACAGAACTACAGTTTGAGCCATCAAAAACCAATGTGTCTGCTAGTTTGTCCTTTCTTGTAGCCATCACTCTCTTTTGGTGTGTGTGTGTTTTGGCAGTAAACAATGTACCAAACCACAGTTTGACCAGCATATAAATGCTAAATCCAAACATCATAAATTCATAATTAAGGTGTATACTTGTACTTGGGTTCTAGTTAGTTCAATTAGTTAAATATCTTGTTGTCGAATAAGAGATTTGATATTCGAACCCCACCTATAAATGAGAATGACCTGGATATCAATTATTCTAGAAATGCATTTTTCATACTTATTGATATAGTTTATTGTGATTTTAGTATTCCCTCCGTCCCACTTTGTTTGTTCAGTTTGAAAAGTCAAAATTTTAAGGAAATATTATTTATTTTCTTGTCTACTTTTTAAAAATGTATAAATTTCCAAAATTACCCTTAAATAAATTTATTAAAAAATTAAATTAGTAAATTAATAGGGGTATAATAGGAACATAAATAAATTAATGACTTTTATTTTTAGAAACAGGACAATATTTTGGGACATTCCAAAATGGAATAGAGGACAAACAAAGTGGGACGGAGTGAGTATATAATAAAAATAATGGCAATCTAAATCCAAATGAAATTAATGTTTGCCAATCACAATAAGCCATAAAGTTTAGAAAAAATATTACATCTTTTACATTACTCCAAAAATATATACCAAAATAAGTGAATTGGACAAGTTTCCATACAATGATCACATGACACTGCCTAGTTGGAGATGAATGGTTAGCAAAGAACTGCAGCTATCCTTCTCTATGGGTCAAAGTTTGACCAAAGAGTATTCAATCTTCTTATCTATGCATCTGATGTGCATAAAATAAGTGGACGATAAAGCAGGGAATAATTCAATGTATAAAATGACCCTCCATCCCTGTCCACCCACCAAAAATGAAAAGGAAAAGGAAAACTAGGATATAGAAATCATGCTATATACCACTAATCTTAGTTGTCAGAACCGGACCGGACCGGGAGGTCGGACCGTGAAAACTGTGAACCGGGATTAAAATCGGTTTTTTAAGCTTCAAGAACCGGGCATAAGTGGCAATTCCGTGAACCCTTAAAAACGGGGTTGGACCGGGTTGGACCGCAAGAACCGTGCGGTCCAACCCCTTAGCAATTTTTTTTTTTTTTTTTTTTTTATAAAAACAAATTAACACAATTTTATTCTACTTAATTAAATTATCAATCTCTTACAAGAAATAAAAAAAATTTATAATTAAAATCATTCAAAGATATTCAACTTTACTTCAAAAATTAATCATAAATTTTAATGTTTTCATGGTTATTATTTTATTTTATTAACTTTCTTATTTAATTATTAAATATATGCTTGAAAATCATTAAATTTCCCTTACATATATAGATATATTAGTCAATTTTGCTAGTTTTATAAATTTAATATCTATATTTAGGCTTTAATTAATTATTAAATTAATTATGACGTCATCACGGTTCGACCCTGATTCGACCTTGGTTCGACCTCAAAAACCTTGAACCTCTCTCTTTTACGGTTCAATGAACAGTCCGGGTCTGAAAACCTTGCCACTAATATGAGTGGGTCACAAGCTAATTTACTTTGGTTTTTTTACTTTTCATCCTTCAATAATCGAATTTGTACAATGATTAATCAAGAATTTGAACATGGAATTAGTAATGCTTATACGAACTAGTTAGTAATATGAAATTCATACGGCTTCGAACTTTCAATCTTTGATTTTGAAATTGGGTTATAGTTGTAGATATATGTGAGTTTTGCATGAAATATTTGTGGAAATAGCATTACTTATTATAAATAAAAGCTCTAATTGAATTGTATTGGCGGTAGCAAAACTTAATCTAACAATGAATTAATTACACATCAGTAACGAATTGAACAAAGATTCCAAGACCAAGATCAAAGACAAGAGGCCAAAAACAAAAAGATAGTGCAAAAAGTTAGTCCAACAGCTAGATAGATATGTTTTAATCTTTTAAAATGTTTGAGGACATGAAGAGTGAAGACTGTTAGCAAACTATTCATTAATTAAAGTCCAATCTTAATACGATTTTATTGGTCAAGAAGGAATAATAATGTCAATTCACATAACTAATAGTCAAAGAACGGTGAGTGCAAACTCGGAATGTTTGTCTTCTAATGTTAACGTGATGCAATGCCAATAAATTCGAAAATTACTGCCACTCCTTCCGAGATTTAATTCATCTGTTTAAGGACTTATTCTACTATTTGGTTTAGAAAAAGAACAGGTGCCTGCTACAGTGTTACTAGTACGTGATGTAACATGGTTCCTTGATCTCTCAGCAAGTTAGGGGTGTTTGATAGTGTATTTTGAACAACAGTTTTCAGTATTTAACAATATTATACATATTTTTATATATTTTTTTACTCATACGTATTTTTAAAAAATACAAATAACGTTACTAGAACAATATTACCAAACGGGTTGAAATCCAAATTAAGCCAATGGCTTCCTCTCAGCAACTAAATCTTTTGCAACATCTTTCTCTGCTGAAGTAAAAGTACAGCTCAAGATATGACGTAGCCTTCGATACCAAAGGAGCAATGTTACATATATAAATAATTTTATAACATTTTTTACAATAATTAAATTAGTAAGTTTTTACTAGTTTGCATCTATTCACCACTGACGTCATCTTTTGTGAATTTTTTTTGTGTCTAAACACTTTCTTTAACTAGCGTGATGTTAAACACTTTAAAAAAAATGTAAAAAATAAAAAATAAAAAATACAAAATGGTGATGTCAAACAAACGGATGGTGAATAGTGTGTAAATATAAGAAAGAAAAATTATATATATATATATATATATATCTCAAAAGAAAATAATAAAACCCCTTTAATTGTAAGTTGCTCGAAACTCCCTAAGAAGAGTTCATTATTGGTTGCAATAAAAACTCAACATTACCCGGTGACATCGAGACTTGTTAAATTAGTCCGAAAAAGAAAAGTAAAAGTAAAAGTAAGATACTTATTAGGTTTGACATGGTCGGCTTGAAATAATTTGAGCCCAAAAATTTAAGTGGGATAATCATAGCTGTAAAGTTGTCACTTATAACTATATGTTTTGTTGGCTTTAAATTCCGTGTCAAATTTGATTGTAATTTTATTTAATCTTATGTACCCTGTATTTATTGTAGGATTTCATTGTAAGGGTTGTGTGATAGAGAGAGAGAGAGTGTGAAGACTCAAGCAATTGAAGACTGAAGAATTTTTGCGGGTAGCTCGCGACTTAGCATCCCACAAAGTGACTCATGTGCTTTGCACATGTTGGAATGCGAAGAGTCAGGCCAGGATGGAGACAGCTGTGTCTCGCGAGTATCTCGTGGGTAAGGCCTTCCCGTGAGACATTCTGTTCTGCCAGACTATTCATTCTGATCCACACTTTCTATGCCCACATTATATATATCCACATTACCCACAAATGTAGAGAAGTGCTTTTGAGAGAAAACTCTAGCCAAACACCTTGAGAGTTAAAGATTGTTATACCCACAATTCTCTACACATTTGCTTGTAGAATTTCCTCAACTCTTACCTCTCAATTTCCATACCATTGAGAGGTTGATAGCACAAACACTTATCACACCCTTTTAGAGTATCAAGTGAAGTTTTGGTGCTGTTGGGAAGTATTGGAAGAAGCCAAGGATGGTAGATGCAACATGGAGCTTATTGCGGAATCCGGAGAATTAGACAAGACACAGTTTCGAGAAGTCTTGTTAGAGTAGGAGCTTGGAGGGTTTAGGTACATCAGGTAGATTAGGCTTGGAGGGTCTCTTGCTAACCCATGTATCCCAACTGATTGTCTAGTGGATCGATTTTTGCTTGGAGGGCGGCGGAGAGGTTTTTTACCGAGTTCTTCGGTTTCCTTTTCGATAACACATTGGCGTGTTATCTTGTGTTTGTATCTTTCTTCTCAACTCTTTTACATTCTATTTCACTGCTGTGTTGCTTAGATTAAGGATTAAAGTAGCTTATTTATTTATCCGTTCGCATTTACACTATTTCGCACTTAGTATTAAGTTAGTGTGAAATCAATCGAGCCGTAACATTAATTTGGAGGTCTAAACAGCTCTTGTGTTTTCAACACATTTTCGAGCATTCAATTGGTATCAGAGCGGGTACACTCGCTGTGGTTTAAATACCTGAGTGTGATCCTTAACCTTATTTGAGATGGATAGGTCTTAATACCTAAATGTTTCACCATTTTTTGTTGGTAACAATTATGCTTTCTAGAAAGTCCGAATGAGGGCATTTTTATATTCTATTGATGATACCATTTAGGATGCGGTTGAAGTAGGATGGACTAGGCCGAAGGCTGCTAAATCCACTTCGGATAAAGCAGCACTAGCGGCAGCCAATGCTAATAGTAAAACTTTAAATGCTATTTTCTGTGATGTGTCTCCAGATGAATTCCACATGATCTCTCACATAAAAGTTGCTAAGGAAGCTTGGGAGATATTGGAGACCACCTATGAGGGTACAAAGAAAGTTAAGGAAACAAAGCTCCAGATGCTTACCACCAAATTTGAAGAGCTCAAGATGGGTGATGATGAACCTTTTGATTCATTCTATGGGAAACTCAATGAAATTGTAATTGCTAAACTCAATCTTGGTGAGAAAATTGAAGATACTAAGGTGGTTAGAAAGATTTTGAGGTCCTTGCTGGAAATTTTTAGAGCAAAAGTCACAGCTATAGAAGAGAGTAAAGACTTGGATGAGATCAAAATCCAAGAGCTAATTGGATATCTCCAAACATATGAGCTAAGACTGCCTCCTCATAAGTTAAGTAAATCTCTCACACTTAAAACCATCACCGAAAGAATGGATGATTTCTCTGAAGAAGATGGTGTGGAGAAGGAGGTAGCATTTTTCGCGAAAAACTTCTGAAAATTCCTGAGGATGAAGAACAGCGGGAGACAGTTTAGTAGAGGGAAGTTTTCATCCTTTAAAGGTGATAGAAAAGAGCTTAAGAAGAAGGAGGAGAAGGAGTCTTAATCTCCTCAAGGCATTGTGTGCTATGAATGTAATGACCATGGACATCTAAAGAAGGAGTGTCCAAATTTTCTAAAAGGAAAGGGCAAGGCTTATGCCATAACACTCAGTGATTCAGATTCTTCCAATTCTGACTCGTAAGAGAGCTGTGACGGAGAAGGAAATTACTCCACCTTTATGGCTATTGAACATGTTGAGTCCTTAGAGGACTTGAATCAACTTGTACAAGAACTTGGGGAGCACAGCAATGAAGAATCCATGGGGATTGTGGAAGAATCAGATGCCGAAGAGGATGGGGATACAGCTGGTCTTCAAGAGAATTACACCTTACTCCTTGAGAAGTCGAGAGAGTATGAAAGGGTGGCAAAGGCGGCTGTGAGGAAAATGAAGAAAGCAGAGGAGGACTACCGGAGTCTCATGGTCTGACATAAGAAGGCCAAATGTGAAATAGAAAAGCTGAATGGTGAGCTGTCAGAAGCTTACTTAAAAATTAGATTCCTGGATCTTAAGGTGGTTCAAGTGAATGTCAAGGTAAAGAGGGTCTCCACCAAGAAGCTGGATGATGTCATTTCCTCTCAAAAGCAATTTTCAGATAAATTCGGATTAGGATACACTAGAGAAAGCAGTGTAGCTGTGAATATCTCCAAAGAAGTGAAGTTTGTGAAGGCCAAAGAGCCGGTAGTAGTTGCCTCCACTGTGGAGAAGGCGAAGGTTGAAAAGAAGAAAATTGTGACTGATCAAAGGGTATTGAATAAGCCCCGGAACCAATCTGTAGTCAGGACTGAAGGAAGAGGGAGATCTCTTCCACGACCACAAAGAGGTCCTAGAACGAACCACTTTTGTCATCATTGTGGTCTTCAAGGACACACTCGACCCAATTGTCATAAGCTGAAAGCATTAAAGAATGCAACTGATCAAAGGTCAAGAGGACCAAGGAATGACAAGAGAACTTGGGCTGCTAAGTCATCAAGAGGTCGAAATGGAGATCCAGGTGTGATGGACGTGATGAAAATGATAGGTGCATTCACCATTTGCTTGGAAAGCTTCTCCAGAAGGTTTGAAAGTCCTAACTCGCGTACCTAATCTTATAGGGATATCACCCCCAAACGCACGTGCCGTGTGGGTGAAAAGGGGTACTTATGCATAATCATTGCAACATGTCCATGCACTAATACTTCCGATGTTTAGGGACATTTTTTGATGCATCTTATCATGCATTGATTTCAGTTTTAGCATGTTTCATTTACTTGTTTGGTTTATACCTGTTTTGTTGATCTTACTTTACTTGTTCTATTTTTGGATGTGTTCAAAAAATTCAAAAAACCCATAAAAATTGAAAAATCTTTAAAAGTTTGATCGCTTGTGTTGTGCATATATCATGTGAGTTTGGCCTAGTACTTTCATACCAATGGCATAGTGCATTTATGAGCTTGTCTTGTTCTGTATTCACCTATTTCTATGTGGAAGAAATCTTGAAAGCTATGTGTGACTGTTGTAAATAGATCTTCAAGCTTGTCATGAATGATTGGTCAATAGTCTTGATGGTCTTGATACTTGCATAGACTTGTGTCTATATCTCTTCCCACTTTATTTTTATGTTTTTGCAAAAGAGCTCACTAAATGTAAATCTCCAAATGAAAGGAGATATTGAGCTGCAAAAGCCCGTCGCACATACCAGTATTTGACTAGAAAAAAGGGAAAGTGATTTTTATTTTGAAATGTATGGTGCTCAAAAAGCCAAAGGCTAAGTCTAAATGTTGAAATATAAAAAATTTCAAGCACCGATCTCAAAATGAGATGTGTTATCCAAAATGGATCAAATGTTATGCAGAAGCCAAATGAAAAGTTTCTAAGTTATATAATCATTCTCTTGTGGGAGGTCATATATGCTCATTTCTATAATTGAGATAGTCCACTTGACTTAATGCTAGTTGTGTATGACTTGATTGAATTGATCATTGAAGCTTCACTCTGGTCTAAGGACTATTCTACATTTGATACTCACACACAACACACAAGACTTTGACTCAATTAATGCTTATCTCATTGGTGTGATTGTACATGTTCAAATGTGATGTGTATGCTTAAGTACTTGCAGATCAAATCTAAAATGATTTTTGAGTATTTTATTTGTTTTTGAAAGTGTTTTTATACTTTCGCGTTTTTAGTTTTTGTTCAAAATGCATTTTTGTGTTTTTCATCAAAGACTGATTCAGAGGTTGTCTCGCGAGAAGCTCGCAACTTAGAGCTTCCCACGAAAAGAGCTTAAGGGAAATAAATTTTTGTCTTTTCACACAGTGACTCTCGCGATTGTCTCGCGACTATTTCGCAACCAACAACTTCTCGCGAAATGTTGTTTGGCAAAAACTGGATTTTTCCAAAATTTGACAGAAGCTATTGTGACTATATCGCTACTGTCTCGTGACTTAAAGCTTCTTGCGAAAGTTTTTAAGCTTCAGTGGTCTTTCTTGTGACTGTATCGCGACTGTGTCACTACTGCCTAACCCGTGAAAAACACGTGTTTTTAGTTTTTATGTAGCAGTTGTGACATTTTTTCAAACACTTAGACATTTCCCTCGCTAGGCCTCTCTCCAACCCTTCTCAACCCAAACTCAATTTCTCTCAAACCCCATCATTCCCAAGCATATTTTCTGCAATTTCAACTTCAAGATATGTTTTCTAAAACATTTTCCTTCATGTTTTCCTACGTTTTTGCAGAAATTTAAGTTAGGGTTCCAAATTTTGGGGATTTTTTCGAAAAAGGGTTTGGTTTCCAATTTGTGTGAATTTTTTTTTTTTTTTTCAATTCGTTGATTGGGCCAAGTCCCATTTGGTATTTCTGTATCTGAGTTGGCCCCTTGTGGCAATTTAGCATGTATTGAGGCATATTTTCACCGTGTTCATGCATTTTTTATTATTATTGTGCATTGTTGCATGTTAGGTGCTTGACAGAATGTCCTAGTGACATTTTTGTGCTAAATTGGATTCAAGTGAATTCCAATTTCTGGGTTTATACTCGTTTGACCTTGTTTAACTTGATTTAGTCACTGTTTATGTGTTTCACACTCTTTACCCATGTTGCACACACCTAGGCACCCTGAATGCATTTCATGCTGCATTCTCATGCATCAGCACATGCACACATATGCACACACATGCACAATTATCTAAATTCTTGCATTGTGTCTATGTTCACTTGTTTTATCTGTTTCAACATGCTGTTTTGAGTTATTTTGCTTTGGTTGAGGTTGTTTTACTTCTCTTTTGGGACTAACTTGAATCTAATAAAGTTTTGCGTTTTGTTTTGTGTTTTTGCACATGTTTCTTGCATGTTTTTGTGGTACTTTGCACAGATGGCTCCCACTAAGCATGCAGCCACCAAGAAATCATCTTCCAAATGTGCACATATTGATTTTGATCATTTCAAGTATGTTGAAGTTGATATGAAATACAATGATTGCTATAAGAGAGCAACCATTATTATGGAAATGTGGTCAATCTAGAAACCCTTGAGAACACCTTCATCCCTGAAGTGTTCAAAGAAAGGACTTGGACCAAGCTGTTAAACCCAGTTGGGGTGGTGTACTTGGAGATTATCAAAGAATTCTTCTCCAATGCTAGTGTTGAGGGAGATACTATAAACTGCTGGGTAAGACATAAAGAGTTTATCATCACTAAGGACAGCATTCAGGAATTCTTAGAAGTTCGTCCTCCCTCACAACCAATTACAGTGCAGTATGAGGACAGATTAGGTTCTACTGATGAGATGGTGAAGATACTTGGTGGTACTTCTAAGAAAACCTCCATGAACACAATTCCATTTTCACCAGAAATGAGGACATTAGCATACGTGATGATCCACAACTTGTACCCAGTAGCCAACCTCACTACACTGTCAGCTCCAAGGACAAGATTTCTATATGATCTCTTCACCCACAGGGAGATAGATATTTGTGGACATATCTTTCATGTGCTGAAAAAGAGCATTGAGAAGTAGAATTCAAGGACTATAATGCCTTTTCCCTCACTGATTATGGGTCTAATTGCTAAGACAAAGCTAAAACTTTTGGGTGGTCTCACTGTGGTTTAGAGGGACTATCCCATTGGTGCACACACAATCACTAGGAGCACAACTCATATCAAAGGCTCCAAAACAGGTGTGCATACAATACCACAAGATCGTGTTGAGGACGAAGGTGGTGATACAGAGGAAGAGATTGATAGATTCACGTCTGCTCTAGAGTCTTCAGCTTAGCCAACATTTTCAGCACCAGCACAAGGTTTAAACAAACTTGATCGATTACTAGCTAAAATAGACCAGATGTCTACAGTGCTTGATTCCTATGTGCAACACATCGCGACCCAGTTTGCAAACCTCCAAGGACAGATCACTGCATTGTCTTCACAGATCCAGGACTTGTCCATGGCGCGAGGATCAGATTCAGAGTCAGATCAGTTCTAGCATTTTAGCCATTTAGGTCAAGAAGGGGAAAAAATTTTAAGGGGGAGCTGAGGAAGAGCTTGCACAGTGTTAAGGGGAGCATAGGTTTAGGCTCAGAAACATTGGTTATTGGTTCACAGGCAGTTTACTTCTGTTTATTCATAGTTTTTATAACTGCTGTTTTATGTTTATTTGCTTTTTACTGCTTTTATTTAAAGCTTTAGTACTCTGTTTTTAATTTGAATTTATTTTCAGTATTTGTGTTTATCTCTATGCTTTGTAGCATTTTTGTGTACTTTTTAAGATATTGCTAATATGTCTTAAATACCTCACTCTTGTGCCCTAGTAGGATTTTGTATCCTAGATGCAAATACTTCACGTATCTTGCATTGGTTGAGTGTTGGATATGCAATTGATCCTTGAGATTGTTCTTAATTGCATTGTGTGTCCGGATGAGCATCTACTTGCTAAATGTTCATTGTAGTCATTCTTTAATGACTGTTTTTGTATGATCAAGATATGCTTACATGTTTTATGTTATTTACAAACTTGATCGCACTTTATTTGTTCATGTACGTACCTTGTGTTCAACTTGTCATAAGCGTAATGAAAGTTTTGTTTATGTGCAAGTGTTTCAGGTTACAGGTATATACGTGCAAGTGCTTCATAGTTTCTAAATTAGGTGTGAGTGAGTTTTGCCACTGTTCCCAAACTCACGTTTAAGTCTAAAGTCTGTTTTAGGGGTTTTGTCACGGAATAGCTGAAGGGGGAGATTGTAAAGTTGTCACTTACAACTATATGTTTTGTTAGCTTTTATTCTGTGCCAAATTTGATTGTAATTTTATTCAATCTTATGTACCCTGTATTTATTGTGAGATTTCATTGTAAGGGTTGTGTGATAGAGAGAGAGAGTGTGTGAAGACTCAAGCAATTGAAGACTGAAGAGTTTTCGCGGGTAGCTCGCGACTTAGTATCCTGCGAAGTGACTCATGTGCTTTGCACATGCTGGAATGCATAGAGTTAGGCCAGGATAGAGACAACTGTGTCTTGCGAGTATCTCATAGGTAAGGCATTCACGCAAGACACCCGCGAGACATTTTGTTCTGCCAAACTGTCCATTCTGATCCACACTTTTTGTGCCTACATTATATATATCCACATTACCTACAAATGTAGAGGAGTGCTTCTGAGAGAAAACCCTAGCCAAACACCTTGAGAGTTAGAGATTTTTATACCCACAATTCTTTACACATTTGCTTGTGGAATTTCCTCAACTCCTACCTCTCAATTTCCATACCATTGAGAGGTTGATAGTCCAAACACTTACTACACCCTTTTAAAGTGTCAAGTGAAGTTTTGGTGCTACTAGGAAGCATTGGAAGATGCCAAGGATGGAAGATGCAACATGAAGCTTGTTACAGGATCCGGAGAACTAGATAAGACACGGTTCCGAGAAGCCTTGTTGGAGTAGGAGCTTGGAGGGCTTAGGTACATCGGGTAGATTAGGCTTGGAGGGTCTCTTACTAACCCATGTATCCCAATTGATTGTCTAGTGGATCGATTTCCGCCTGGAGGGCGGCGGAGAGGTTTTTTGCCAAGTTCTTCGGTTTCCTCTTCGATAACACATCGTCGTGTTATCTTGTGTTTGCATCTTTCTTCCCTACTCTTTTACATTCCATTTTATTGCTGCGTTGCTTAAATTATGGATTAGAGTAGCTTGTTTTTTTATCTGCTCGCATTTACATTATTCCGCACTAAGTATTAAGTTAGTGTAAAATTAATCGAGCCGTAACTTTAATTGGGGGTCTAAATAGCTCTTGTGTTTTCAACACATTTTTGAGCATTCAATAGTTAATTCGATAAATTATATACATGAATTGATGAATTAATACTAATCAAACTAAAGAAATTTTTATAGAAAATAAAATATCAAGATTTAAGCATAAAATGTAACCATAAAAAATTGGAATTTATTGTTTTCTAAAATGGAGGTTTACTTTATCTTGGATAATGTTGACAATCTATCATATAATATATTGGTTTACAAAAATTAAACCCCAAGCTATTATAAGAAATTAATTGTCATTGATGATTCATCATATTTACAATTTCTTTTGTCAAATAGTTTAGAGTTTCAATTGGGATGAGTTTTTATTGGCCTAATATTTTGGAGTCATTTTTGTGGGTGAGAGAAATCAATAATTCTACAAACATAATTTTTGTCATAACTTGCTGAAGTGGTTATTTATACGTGGTAAACACAACTTTTTACATAGATTCATCACTTTTTTTACCAAGAACAGTAGGCCACTTTAGCAAGTTGTGACTTATTGGGAAAAAATAGTGTACAACTCTAATTAAAAAAAAAAAAAAAAACTAAGTAAAACTGTAAAATTTTGGATTTTTTGATGATGTGTGGGACCTTTATGTAATAGGGTCTTAGGCTGAGGCCTATAGCTGGCATTGTGGTTTGGTTTGACTGTCCAAGTCTACATTAACAAAGCTTAAAGTTAAATTTAATACTACCTCCGTCCTAATTTGTTTGTCCTATTTAAAACGTCAAACTTTTAAAGGGAATATCACTTATTATTTTGTTTGCATTATAAAAATGTATAAGTTTACAAAACAATAATTAAATAAATTTATCAACTTTTTTTTAAAATAATTATTTTTAATGAGGCAACTAAAAAGGTGCCCCAATTAGATTGATTTTTTAAATATTTGTTAGTTTTCTTTTCAAATAGTTTTGAAAATAAAGCAGGGGTATAATAGGAATATTAGTAAACTAATAACTTTTATTTTTAGAAATAGGACAATACTTTGGGACATCTCAAAATGGAATAGAGGACAAATAAATTGGGACGGAGGGAGTATTTTGAATCTCTGTATTACAATGAACCAATATGTGTAAGAATATTTTGTATATATATAAAAGAATAAAAGAATACATTAGACTTATTATGGTAGCTCTAAAATTATTGTAATCCATGGTGGAGCTGGTCTTCTCACTCAACTAGAGTATAATTCATGTAGACCAAAATAAAGAGTTTTGGTGATTTTTGGCATGTTATATTGTTTATTAATCTGTTGTTTTGGCATGTTGATGTATTAGTTAAAGCTATGATTTTTCAAATTGATCTCTTGATCATTCGCTCACATCTCAGTGCATCACCACAGTCTCATACTCAGTTATTATAAATGGAGTAGCATGGGGAAATATCACCCTAACTAGAGGACTTCACCAAGGAGACCTCCTGTAAGGTTGAATTTAATCAACCATTTTGTTGGCTTTATTCCGTGCCAAATTTGCTTGTAATTCAGCATTTAGTAACCCTGTATTTAGGTGGGAATCATGTAAGGGTAGTGTGTGAGAGAGTATGAAGAAATGTTCAACATTGTGCAAAGAAGCAGGGACTCGCAATTGGAACTCGCGGGTGGCTCGCTACTGGCAAGCCGCCAAAAGAAGGTCACGTGTCAAGCATGCGAGAAGTTGAAGCGTTATGCCAGCTGTTGCATTATAGGACAAAAAGTTCAAACTGGCAATGCAGTTACCTCGCGGCTTGAACTCGTGACTTAGTCAAGTCGTGAGGCCAAGATGCCAGCCAGCTCTGTTTTAGAAAAACTGACTCTTTGCATTCCAAACATACACCACTATATATATAGACCTTTATACCCACGAAATGTAGAGAGCTTTCAGAGAGAATTTTAAGAGAGAAACCCTAGAGAAAAACAAGATTGATTCATCCACAATCTTCACTTAAGAGACTCTTTAAATTTCTCTACTCTCACCCTCTCTATTGTTACATCCTTGAGAGGTTCTTAATCAAATCATTTTCTCACCATACCCATATCTGTGAGAAGACTTTTTGGTGCTTTAGGAAGCAATTAGGAAGGGACCAATTCATATTGGTTGATGCTATGGGCTATAGCGGAATCTAGCAAGTAAGAAAAGCAAAAGGTTCGGCGCAACCTCGTTGGAGTAAGAAACTTGGAGGGCTTAGGTACACTGGGTAGATTAGGCTTGGAGGGTTTATTGCTGTTCATGTATCCCAACTACATTTTCTAGTGGATTATTGACCGCTTGGAGTGCGGCGGAAAGGTTTTACGCTGAGAGCTTCGGTTTCCTCTTCGATAACACATCGTGTGTTGTCTTTATGTTTGCATCTCTCTTCTCTTTATCTTTACCATTTAATTACTGTTGTGATTGTGATTATTTATGGTTTAGATTGTTTTTCAATTTTGTTTTAGCTTATGTTCATGTTCTGCACATTTATTGTTTGATTATAAGCTTGAATTGATATTTTGTAAATTGGGGTCTAAACGTTCAAGGGTGTTTTATACACATATTGAACATTCACCCCCTTTACCCAAGCCTCTTCCTTCTTTGTGCCGAAGGCCTCTCTGCTCTCATACATGAAGCTGCATGAAATCAACAATGGACGGGCATCTTAATTTGTAGAGGCTGCCCAAGAATCACCCACGTCTTCTTTGTGGATGATAGCATTCTCTTTAGCAAGGCAAACGCCGAAGAGAGTCAAAAATTAAAACAAATCCTTCAAAAATATGAAGAAGCATTTGGCCAAAAAATTAACACAGACAAATCTTCGGTGTTCTTTAGCCCAAATACGCCTTAGTCAATCAAAGAAGAGATTTTTGCCATCCTTGGCCCCATGCAAGACTCAAGACATTCCAAATACTTGGGTCTCCCATCGTTTATTGGAAGATCCAAGAAACAGGTATTTGCTACCTTAAAGGAGAGGGTGGGGCAAAAACTTGCTAGTTGGAAGGGTAAACTGCTCTCTATGGGTGGTAAGGAAATCCTCATTAAGGCAATTGCTCAAGCAATCCCAACGTATACAATGAGTTGCTTCCAACTGCCTCAAAGTTTATGTGAAGATTTAGAAAGTATGATGAGAAATTTCTAGTGGGGTCAGAAGTAGTAAGAATCCAAAATGTGCTAGATCAGCTGGAAAAGGATGTGTAATTTGAAAGCTAGTGGATGTATGGGGTTCCGAAACTTGCAAGCTTTCAACCTTGCTATGTTAGCTAAGCAAGCATGACGTATCCTCACAAATCCAAGTTCCCTTGTTGCCCGTGTTCTTAGGGCCAAATACTTCCCCATAGGTGATGTTCTCAATGCCAAGCTTGACAATTCCCCATCATACTCTTGGAGAAGCATTTACAACAGTCTCAAAGTCTTTAAGGAAGGAACTCAATGGAGGGTAGGCAATGGAAAAAGGATCCATATATGGGATGATAGATGGATGCCAAATCCATCTACTTATAAAGTCACCAGCCCTCCAAACAGCAATCTAGAATTCCCAATGGTTTTCTCGCTCATAGACCCTACCACAAAATGGTGGAAAGCTGATTTGGTTCGAGCGACGTTACTCCCCTTCGAAGCTGAAACAATTCTCAGAATCCCTTTGAGCCATAATTTGCCTGAAGATAAAATAATATGGTTGGGGAATAGCCGTGGTGAGTTTACAGTCAAAAGTGCGTACCATATTGCCCACAAGTTATTGGACACAAGGGAAAAAGAGGAAAGCTCCTCGGGGGATCCTTATAGGTTGCTATAGAAGAAGCTTTGGCACCTAAACCTCCCAGCCAAGATGAAGATTTTTTCTTAGAGAGCTTGTGTTAATGGGCTGCCTACAATGGAAAACATGAATATCAGAAGCATTACTAATAGTAAAACATGCCCAATTTGTGGTTCTGAACCCGAAAGTATCACCCATGCCATCCTAAGATGTGATTTCACCTCTCAGGTTTAGGATTTATGGGCTGAAAATCCATTAAGAGCAGTCAAAACAGCTTGAATTTTCGGGACTCAGCCTTGCTTATCCTCACTCAAAAGTCTACCCAAGACCTGGAAACCTTCTTTGCTGTAGCTTGGGCTATTTGGTATAACAGAAATAAGTTGGTCCACAATGAAAGCAACCTTTCCCCACAACAGACTTGGCATATGGCAAATAGCTCAATGGAAGACTACTCAAGTGCTGCTGCAGTGGACCTTTCCTATATTAGAATCTCCCCCACTAGATGGGAACCCCCTCCACTTGGAGTTTACAAAATAAATGTTGATGGAGCTTCGGACCAAAACAGGCACTCTAGCGTTGGGGTCATTGTAAGAGACAGCAAGGGTCAGCCAATTGCTTGTCTATGCAAGTTTCTTCAATCCAGTTATTCTGCTAAACTTGTGGAGATAATGGCTTTGGAGCAAGGAATCCTGCTAGCTAAGGATTTGCAGCTGCCCAGAGTTATTTTCGAATCAGATGCACTCAATGTCATCCAAGCCACTAATGAAAAAGCTATAGGGAGCAGTTTTGGCCATTTCATTCGAGATTTTCTCCAAGCTCGGAATCTGTTTGAACCACGCTCTTTCAAGCATTCAAGCCGTGCCCTTAACAAGGTTGTCCATGAGTTGGCCCAATATGCTTGGAAGTGCAAGTTCGCATATCTGGAGTGGAGTCACACCCCCAATGGTTGCTTATTTAATTCAATCTGAGATGTGTACTGTATAGCTATGTTGTCTGGCCTGTATTTGAACTCACTTTGTTGTACTCTTTGTTTGGTTATTAATGCCATCTTATTTCCCTTTCAAAAAAAATTTAAAAAGCTCACTTAGACTTTTCTTTCATTACATCCATTGATTTTGCTGACATATTTGACTTGTTCTTGTAAATTGTGTAGAAGATAAGCTGAGTTACATCTAATATAAATCAATCTCCTAGAATGACTAAAAATTTTGAAAGTCTAAAATATTATTTTGGTCCTATACTTTAGGAATTTTTTTTTTTCACCCTTAAATTATTAAAAATTCATTTTTATCTCTAAACTATTGAAAATGATTTACTATTTATCCATAAACTTTAATAAAGATATTTTTCATTCCTAAACTATTGAAAAAAGTTCTTCTTTTATATGCTTTTACAAAGTATAGGGGAAAAAAAAGAACTTTTAAAATTTAGGCATTAAAAACAAACTTTTGTTATATTTTAAGAATGAAAATAATATTTTAGCCTTTTTAAAATTTTAATTTAAAATTTTTACACTTACAACTTGATATTATTGTGTGGGGTATCCTTTAAACCCTTAAATGGGTAATAGGCATCAGGGGAGAACCCATTTACTTTGACTCATTCAAGAACTTCATTCGGGCTCCTGCAAGGCTGCAACCATCACATGCCAGAATTTGCTTATTTAAATAAAAATGATTTCATTTATCTTCGCATTCTAATAAACTTTGTCCAACAGTTCTTATACGGACAGTAATTGTTTTGCATGGTCTTTGCGCATATACATTATGTTTACCATTGCAAATGCCCAACAGGCAATTGACATGTTTAATGTGTGAAGAATTCACCACAGATGAAAGAGGTAATGCACACGTGCCAATGGTTAATCCAGCACATAAAATTCTAACAAAGGTGTATGCATGCTATTATCATGGATTGTTAGAAGAATTATTGCAGTTATCAACCCATGCATGAAAGCCGACATTCAATACAGCTACCATATTTGCCATCTAAATTTGAAAAAAATGTCATTGATAATTTTGTTTTAGTTAAAAAATAATCTATTGAGACAAATTCACTCATAACATACTTTTATTTTTTTGAAGTATCACTCGAAGCATGCATAAAATAATATTAAAATATATTTATTAATAACAGCATATATTATTAAAAAATTGAATTATGCATGAAGATAAAACATATACCTGATTCTGATAGTAAATATCAAACTAAACTTACCAATTTATTTAAGACTCACAAAAGGTTACTAAATGTCATGTCAATGATTATTTTATTGCAACATCAAAAGTCTAGATTCACCCAAGTCAAGTTAGCATATGCTCGATGTGGAATTCAACACACACCTACATAACACATACTTAAACAATATCCAGTCAATTTTTGACTTTACAATCTCCCTTATGAAAAAGAGCTAGTCAATCTGCACTGTACCAAAAAATGACTAATATAGTCACAATTAAGGCTCCCCTATATTTGATAATAAAGCTTAGATTAACCTGATAAATGCTCGATATCGACTCAATTAATACTCAAAAACTTTCCAATTATTGATGCATATATATTAGTGATGCATGAGATGAGAACTCTACCATATATGTAAACATATGTTAAGAAAAAACCAAGATAGATTAATGTCAGATTCTTATCCAACGGAGAATAGATGAGAAAAAGAGTCCCATAGATGAATTGAAAAATAGCATTGATGCCATTGACAATCAAAACAAGCACTCCATCTGGCTTGAGAAATCCATAAAGTCTACAAACATGTCCTCAATATTGTGGTTTTATATGGAAGACCCTTATAATTTTCAGTTGGTTTCTTCTTTACCACTAGCAAAAAATCATAATTTGTTTGTCACCCAAATGTCATTAAGCTCCTGCTTCTAATCAATTTGTTAATCAATTTTGAATCAATTTGAATACTTGAAATGAATTTTACGTTTTTTATGATTATTATTATTTGGAAATTATTAAAAAGCTGAATCATGAATGGCTTAGAAGAAATATATATTATAGTCCTTGGTGTTAGAAAACCACGATAGTTCATAGTGTGGGTGCATTTTTGCAACGTCTGACCTAACCCTTGGAGTGGCAGGTGGCATGCTTTGTTGCGATCCCACATTGAAGAAATCTCCCTCCCCCTTAGGCCTTAAAGAACTAGTGGTACCCTTACTTCTTCGGATCATGCTTATAAGGCCTAAGGGAGAGGGAGATTTCTTCGATGTGGGATCGCAACAAAGCATGCCACCTGCCACCCCAAGGGTCAGGTTAGACATTGCAAAAAATGCACCCACGCATAGTATTCTAGAACAGCATGGTTTGTGTATTTATGATAATACGTTAATATATAATATTCTAACAAGAAGGATCAACAAATGGCCTAAACAGATACAAAATAAACACTCCAAGTATATATAGGTGGCTGGATTTTAAGAACAAAAACCAATCAAGTAGCAAGGTTAAATGTTATGGTCTTCAAAGACCAATACAAGATATAGGTTTCCTACTTACAAGGCCAAAAACCACTTAATGAGGTTGGTTGGTGGAGTAATTATAGGATCATACAATTTCCTTAACTATTTTATATGGCACATTGTTGTTGGTTGTCTACCACTTTTCCATAAACCCACCATTCACAGTTTGCCAGATTAGAATTGTGTCTTAAAATGGTGTAGTCCTAGATTTTTTTTTTTGTTCGAGACCCTGATGGCTTATCACCTTGGTAGTCCCAACCTTAGAGAGGTATCTAACGGCCATTCAAGTACTATAATCTTGGGTCAGACTAAGTTGGGTGATCAGGCCTGGGCCTTTTGGGTTGCACGAGCCCACCCACTTTAGGCCTTCATAAATTTAAATTGCAAATATTATATAATACAAAGGTAAACTTTTGTGTTACATATTATTCCAAATTCTTAACTAACCAAACTCTTGAAAGGAAGGATAACGCATACAAAGACCATTTTGTTGGACTCTAACATTATATTTATACCAAATCAAGGTTGATGCTTCTCTCCAACTTCAACATCATCAATAGGGGCACAATTGTAGTGTAATTCACGTGGGCCGAAAGAAAGTGTCTGTGTGATCTTTGGCATGCTGTACTGTCTATTAATCTGCTGCTTTGGCATGCTGCTGCCTTTGTTAAGGCTTCGATTTTTCAGATTGATCTCTTGATCGTTTGCTTGCATCTCAATGGTTCCTTTAACAAGCTCAGTTGGACTTTCTTCTCTCATTACATCCCTTGATTTAACTGACATCTTTGACTTGTTCTTGTAAATTGTGTAGAGGATGAGTTGAGTTGCTCCCAACACAAAGCCTATTGCATTTGGCACCTGAAATAACTGTTTGATTAATTTTTTTCCCCATATATATGCACAGAGATTGTGTAATTAATTTATTTATGAAGATTTTTTTATCTTGGTAATATCAATGAAAATAGAGAAAATTAATATAGAAATTTACAAGTTTGCAAAATGCCTAAATTTGTTGAAACGAGTTGAAAAACAAATTTATTATAAATAAAAAATAGAGGGTTTGAAATGATTTTATTGACTAGAGAGTAGTGTGCCTCCACTTCACTTTACTCTCTTACTCCCCCATCCATAGAAACAAAATTCTTTTCATTTCACTTAAAATTGTTAAGATTTTATTTTATGGATTTGAAAGTGTATTAAATTTGTAATATTTAATCCGCAGTAAAATTGATCTATTTTGAATCTACTGGGTGCTATATTTTACAATTTATTGGTGCGAGGGTCTAATTCCATGGGTGCTTGTAATTATAAATGTTTTATTATAAAATCAACCTACAATTATTAAGAGATTAAAATAGGAACATAAAGATCATGGGTTTAACTTTGTTTAAAAAAAAAAAAAAAAAATTCATGGATTGACTTAGATAAGCAAAAGGACAAGAAAAGTTACTCCGATAAAGAAGTCTTTGATGAGCACTGAATAAATACACCATATGCCTGCATTGAGAAACAGGAAAAATGAAAGGGAAAATGGCATGTACTCCACACTCTTGGTCTTTATCACTGTTCGCTGTCATAAATTGGAAAAAAAAAAAAAGATTAATTGGTGTCAATTAAATTAGAAAAGGTTAGAAGAAGAAAAATCAAGATAAAAGAGTATTATATATTTACCACATAGAAAACACTTTCATAAAAACATTAAAATAGCTAATTGTTTTGTGTGTGTAAACGAACTGGACTAAGCTGGACCAAATAGACTAAAATGGACCGAATTAAACCAAAATGAACAAAATGGGCCAAAGTGGACCAAAATGATCCAAATGGATAGGAAAAAAAAAGGACCATACTAGAAAAAAAATATATGGCAAAAAAATTGGAGAGAGAGAGAGAGATAATGGAATAATAACTAGTGGTAACGAAATAATTCATCGCCTAATATGGTTGAATTAAAAAAATAAATAAAAAAATTGGTTTCAACGATGTAATATTTCATTGCCAAATATGGTTGAATTAAAAAAAAAAAAAAGGTTTTGGTGACGAAATAGTTTGTTGCCAAATATGATTTAATAATATAAAATACATTTGGCAACAAAACTATTTCATCGCTGAATCATGTATTTAGGAAGGAAAATATTAGGCAACGAAATGGTTTCATCGCCAAAAGTTTTTTTTATTTTTTATAAAAATCGAGCCTTTTGTTGAAGAAAATTTTCATCGTCGGGACTTTTAGTGACATGGTATACACGACGAAACCAATTTCGTTGCCAAAAAACACATTTCATTGCCAAAAACAATAGGCGACGAAAATAGGACTTTGGTGACTAAAATTTTTGTCACCAAAAATACTTTTTTTTGTTTGTTTTTGTTTTTGTAGTGCTAGAGAAAGAGGATGCCTGGGCACCCCCTCAATAAAGATTGCCAATATGTTTTTAGGGAGATACTAATAAGTGCCCTTAGAGCACTCATTAATAATCCATTTTAGGAAAGTTTTGATACCACTTTTATAGGAAATGAAAAAAGCTGTCAAAATATTAATTTTTTTTTTTCATTTCCTATAAAAACTTTTTTTAAATAGATTATTAACTAGTGCCCTAATCACACTCGTTAGCATTTCCCATGTTTATAATTATTTTCTTTTAGTGAAAATATGACAAATTGCATTTGTTTTTTAGAAGAATATTTTATTGCATTTAATTTGATAGTTATAATGGAGGAGAGAAAAATTGAACCCTAAATGTCATGAATGCACCAAAAGGTGTCAACCAGTTAAGCTATAATGTTATTACATTCTTGGCAGCATATATATAATGAGTGAAGTAGCATACCATAGATGAAAGAGGTGATGCATACATGGCAATTGTTAATCCAGCACATAAGATTCCAACAATGATCAACTGCGTGCTATTATCATGAATGGCTAGAAGAGTTATTGCAATTACCAACCCAGGAAGGCCGAAATTTAATACGGCTACCGTATTTGCTATCTTAATCTGAAATATTACATCGGTAGGTTTGTGTTAAATAAAAAGAAATAATCTCTGTAATGAAAGAAATTCACTCATAGCAAACTTTTGATTTTTGAGTACAATCATATCATGCTCAAAAAAAAAAAAAATATATATATATATATATATATATATATTTTTTTAAAACATAATAGTTTGACAAAAGCATACTATTTAAAAACTGAATTATACATCCTTATACCTGATTTTGATATAAGCATCCATATGAATTTTCCAATTTATTCAGGGTTCACAAAAGTTCCTCAAATTCATAGCTATAATTGTTTTATTCTGCAACATCAAAAGTCTTGGGTTTAACCTTTTTAATTCTCAAACAGACATGCTTGACATTGAGCACTAAAACACCTTTTTTTTTTTTTTTTTTTTGGCGCATGTGTGTGTCTGCGTGTGTGTTTTGTAAAAGGCACATGGGTGCTCTTTGTGCTATGATTATTCTATCCCTTCGTCTCACAGTTCACACACACTAGGAATAAATCTCTTTGGGGTGACCCCAAGATGCTAACTTAGTATCCGTTTGGATACTGAGTCTGCGTTTCAACGTCTACGTTTTGGCTTTTTTTTTTTAGAAGCGTGTTTTTGTCTTTTTCAGTGGGTCCCATGAACAGTTCACGGGACCCACAAATCTTTTTTTTTACCAAAATTTTAATTAAAAATAGGTTCCGCGACATTATTCACACATTTAAAAATTATTTTGTTACAGTATTTTCAGTTTTCAGCAAAGTAAGCGGTATCCAAATACACTCTAAGAGTTTTAAATCTATGACATCATGTATCTCATGAGGCCTTGAAATCACTAGACTAATACTTTGGGGTTAGCACTACAACACAATTAACCATGCATATATATACATATATATGAGTGATGCATGGGAATCCTACGCTCTACCATGTATGTAAACATATTTTAAGAGAAATCAAAAATAGATTAATATCACCTTCTTATCATGGGGAGCATAGATGAGAAAAAGAGCCACATAGATGAATTGAAAAACAGCACCGATTCCATTGACAGTCAGAACAAGAAATCCATCTGGCTTGAGAAGTCCATAGAATGTCCACAAACATGTGCTCAATAGAGTGGTTATATATGGAAGAACCTTATAATTCTCAGTTGATTTCTTCTTCACCACTCGCGAAAATGTCTTTCTATAGGGAAAAAACAAAAGGAAAAAAAAAAAAAAAAACCGATAATTTGTGTCTCTCCCAAATGTCATTAAGCTCCTGAATCTAATCAATTTGTTAATCAGTTTAACGAACGCTGGAAATATTTTTTTGTGTTTTTTTTTATTTATTTATTTAGGAATTAGTAAATTAATTTTAAGCATCATGCATGTCTGTGTGTTCTAAATCCAGTACAACAAAAGAAAGCATACTTATGATGCCACACGCTTACCGATCAGATTATTGGAGCATTTTGTTCCCTGGATGATCTTCTTGATTGTGCAACAATGAGAAATGTTGTATTTATTTAATTATATGTCCAATTACTTGTAACAACTTTAAAAGGGTTTGGAAGTATCAAAGTCTTTTATACCAAATGAGGTTAAGAAGTGAAGAAAGGAAACTATTTTTAACCATTTCAAAACCTTCCTCGTTGAGCTTTTGGTATTGCTTTCAGTGTGCTCAAGCATGTCCACATAACTATTGATCCACTTTTATTATTAAAGTCTAAACCAATTATAAGTCATCCGCCCTGCTTACTTCAGTAGTTCCTATATTCTAATAAAGAGATCACAAAAATCATTGTATGCCTTACATTGGAGATGTGAAAGCCAGTACAGAAATTATATTTCCTGCAAATAAATTACAAGAAAAATAAAATCGTTGAGCAATTCTTCATTGGAAGAAAATTGAAAAAAAAAGCAAAATAAGGCCAGAGACTGAGAATCCAAGAAACAACCATTGAGATAATTTGTAATAGAGAAAATAAACTAACCGATAATGCCAATGATGAAGCTCAAGCTAGCCATGCAAGCTAGAGTGGAGTTGCTGAAGGAATGAAGAGATGGTGTGATGGGGGTGTACGCATGTGAAGGAGAAAAGAAGGCGTTGGTGTCTATTGTAGATGACGATAATGATGGAGGGGTAGATATAAATTTTGCTTTTATAGATTCTAAAATGTGTAGAAATCAAGTAGAAGTTGCCACGTTTAAACTTATAACTTTGTACTTAGTTTGTAGTTATTATTTGTGGGCGGACCACCATTATCTTCTGCCATGCACAATTTTTCCATCCTATGTTTTTGGGTTATTGGAGAAGTTAGAATATTGATTATCATTTGTAACATTTTTCATCATTTTGGAATATAAACAAAAACGAGAACATATGCTCTATATCCATTAAGAAGAAGAAAAAAAAAAGTAAATTTCTCATAAATAGTTGAAGTAATTGTGTCTTGAAATAATAATCTTTTTTATCATTTTCATATTAAGAGATTTTATTATATCTGTGTGTTCAATATTAACAATTTTTTCGAAAGGTTACATGGTTTTGATTCAATTATTAGGTTGTATGTATAAATCAACAAATGGAACAAGTGAAATTAAAGTATCCTATAAACAAATGCATGTAATTCTTCTCTTATATGTGCATATGTATGTGGGATGCACATGTATATGCACCTCACTTTTATAAATGTGTTCATTACATTAATATCACTTAAAAAAAAATTATAAAAAAAAAAAAAAGAAGAACCGGCCCACATATATGGGTCTAGCTTGTGTCCAGTGGCCAATGGTCACTGGACCTGTTAGGATTCGAACATGTGTCTAGTTTTGGACACGTATCCGCATCGCAATGTGTCCAATGGCACTGGCCGCTAGACACAAGCTCCACCCCATATATATATATATATATATATATAAAGTATGTAAATTGGCATATTTAGTGCCAACTGATGAAAGCCTGTCAGTTGAGAAAGCATCTTTCTTTCATTGACATGATCATAAGGGACTTACAGTAATTCATGAAGAGACATATAATGGAATAACTTTTTAATTGGATTGCATGGGCTTATCAACGCACATATTATTCTCGTTAATTATTATTATTATCATACTTTTTAAATGGGATAAATAAGTATGTGAGTGCGGATAAAAAATGAATCTGGAGGTTGAGGTCACAAATAATGAGACATCTACTTGCCAAGAGGAGACACGTCTTGTTACTTTCTTTTGCCTCCCCCAGTGTGATGATATGAATTTAAATTTCAAACATTATGCTTAGTACTGTGAAAGTTATTGATCTTGTGGTGAACAACACATAGAAGGAGTGAAATAATATAACATATTAAAGGACGTAAGAAAAGCACTATTCCTGTAATCTCTAATAAGAGAGATGGAATGAAATGTACCAAACCAACTTATTCCAAAATTGGAAAGTAAGATATATATATGTCAACAAGAGAGGAATTGAGTGTCCAACCCATGATCTTTAATTTGGTGATCACTTAAAATTTGACTTCAATGTATGACGAAGGTTGCAAGAGATTGACAGCACTTGCTTTCCTTAAGACTTAACCTTGGGATGGTGGCATATGAGAGAGAGTTTTATTATTATTATACGAGATAAGAATTATTTTATGGAATGGCTTTATGAAGCCAACCTCTTATAATATGTGAGACCTAGAAAGTAAAAGGCACTTTATTTGGGATGTATCTGTGTTGGACACTTGGCAATTTGCATTCATTGAAGTGAACATATATGTCTTCTTCTTGTTCACGTTATTGCAAGTACATATTCTCAAATTGAAAAAAAAAAAAAAAGATTTCTTTTTTCTTTTTCTTTTTTTATAATCAAATTGAGTGGAAATGGGCATAGGATAGGATGATCTCAAACAAACAAACCAGCAAAAAAGAAAGAGACTACATATTCTCAAGAAAACAAGCAACCCAAACATCTAAGCAACCACTTAATGAGTTAATTTAACTCTTAATTTTGTGTGTATAAAAAAAGTGCTATTTACATACTTTTTATATAGGACAATTGGTTAATATAAGTTTTCTTTTGTTAATTACAGGAGTACAATTTGGTTATGACATCTTAACGGAAGGCACAAAGCTACGAATTAGCCTTGAGAATACAGAAAACAATGTATACCTCTCAAAATTTTTCATATTTCACTGCACACATACCTTGAGATTTATTCATGATTTCTCAACAAATGTTTTTGGAGATTGTGTTAAGCAGAGATAATTCACTTCGATATCTGTCCCCTCAAGAAGTAAGACACATGAGAGAATTGATTTTGTGTGGTTTATATGGGCTTTAAAACCATTGAAAATTTTAAATTTCACATATCTCTCATCAGGCAAAAAATTGGAGGGAATGTGAAGATTTAAATAGAAGGAATCATTTCTCAACATAAAAAAATAAAATAAAAAAAAAAAAGAAAAAAAAAGAAAAGCGTGAGAATCAAATCCTTGCAACCGTTCTATCGAGAATAGGAAAAATGAAATTGAGAATAGATTTGGGGCAAAATTGGGACCCAACGTAATCAGAGAAGATTGCAAGTGGAGGCACAACGTAATTGAGGGGCAAAATAATAAAAATTTCAGGGTATTAGCAATAAGAATGAGTTTGAAATAAAAATGTTCTAAATTGTACACGTAAAACCGAATTTTGTACTACCATATATACAAGTTCATACAAAAAAACGATTATGAGGCTGAGGCATTCTTAATTTCTTACCTTTGATCAGCTCCATTAGATAAATTTTATCAAAAAATTTTCGGTAATATGTAATGACGGGACCGACGAACCCACTTCGTATGGACGGTGCCATAAGTACCGACGAAGCTATCTTCTGGTTAAGAGAACCAGACACAAGTATTGCTGACGAAGGTATCCAGGATATTCAATGCAGACAATCAAACCCAAAACAGTTACAAAGACAACTGTACAGATCCGTTGGAGGATACTAATAGCACATTACTCCGGACGTTACAAAAAGGAGCATTGAAGATCTCCATAATTGCTCCAACGACTAGAGCCCTTAGAAGAATATATATATACCCATACCTTGCCAAGAAAGAGGTACATGCACACAGATTAGCAACAAGAGATTTCTTTTCATTTTACATTGATTTGCTCTAAAAGAAAAGTTTTATATACTGACTTTAGCATCGGAGGTTTTGTGGCAGGCACCACACCGGTGACCATCTCTGAAGGCTGAAGATCCTTTTCCATCTGACGAACTTAACTGACGATCTCGAGTATCATCAGTTTGGCGCCGTCTGTGGGGACGACATTTTCATATTTACATTCGAAATTGTAGTTCCCGATCAATTACTCTTTTCAGATGGAGTCCAATCAAGATTCTGCAGCCTTAGCCCAACAAATCCAAGCTCTTGCAGCCACAGTAGAAGAATTGACCAGACAGAACCAGGAGATGAAGCTACAGCTTCAGCAAGAGGAGAATAGGTCCAAAGGAAGTCAAGAAGGAGAAGGGGATAGTCATGGAAGGAGTGATCCGCGAAGGCCCACCACTCCGACCGAGCAAAACTCAGATATGCTGAGAGAGATGAGGAGAGAAATGGACGAACTTAGGAATGCCATCAAGGAGAAGACGGAACGAAGCGTGGATCGAATGGTTCGAGCAACGGATTCACCATTCACAACAACAGTCCTTGACTGTCCAGTTCCGTCCAAATTCCGGTTGCCTCAGCTCGAGCCTTTCGATGGGCTGAAGGATCCTCAAGATCATTTGAATACCTTCAAAACAACCTTGGGACTTCAACAGCCTCCAGATGAGATATTATGTCGTTCCTTCCCAACCACTCTCAGGGGAGCTGCTCGAGAATGGTTCACAAAGTTGCCAACATCGTCCATTGATACATTCGAGCAGTTGAGTAGCGCCTTCCTGCGTCATTTTATTGGGGGACAACGACCAAAGAGAACCGCCGACCATTTGCTTACCATCAGACAAGGAGAAAAGGAAACGTTGAGATCATATGTAAAGCGGTTCACAAGGGAAACACTGGAGGTAGACGAGGCTGATGACAAAGTGCAGCTGACGACCTTCAAAGCCGGACTGAGAACTAGGGAACTCGTCACTTCACTCGCGAAGAATCCCCCGAAGACGATGGCCGAAATGCTTCTCAAGGCGCAGAAATACATGAACGCTGAAGACGCGCTAGCTGCCATCAGGGACGGGGATAGACCAGGGGACAGGGGAAGAAGAGAGGATGACCGCAGGGGACAGAAGAGGGAGAGGCAGGATCGTCGAGCCAATGACGGATTTAGGAGGAAAGACGATAAAAACCCTAGAACGGTAAAATTCACCCCTCTCATTATGCCCGTTGACAAAGTTTTCACGCAGATCAAAGACGAGCATCACCTTAGGTGGCCACGACCACTACATTCGTCCCCAAACGTCCGTGACAAGAGTAAGTACTGCCGATTCCATAAAGATCATGGCCACTATACAGAAGATTGTAGAGACCTCAAAGAACAAATAGAAGAATTGATACGAAGGGGAAAGTTACAGAAATTTGTAAAGAAGGGAGATTACAATAAACCTCGAGACGAGAACAGAGGCCGACCTGAGCCCTCGGGCAACGGTCATCAATCCCAACCTCCGCAAAATGTGATCGGGGAGATACAAACGATCACGGGAGGGCCCGTTACAGGGGGATCATTCAAGTCACTCAAGAGAACATATCAACGGCAGGTAAACAGCGTCCACATGACACCTTCGTCAAAGCACAGACGAACTGACCAAGATATGACCTTTAACGAGAATGATGCTGGAGGGGTGAAGCAACCACACAATGACCCCTTGGTCATAATGCTCACCATAGAAGGGTTCAACACCAAGAGGATCCTCGTGGATAATGGTAGCTCTGCCGATATCATCTATTTTCCCGCATTTCAACAGTTGAAGCTTGATCCCAAAAGACTTCGTCCCTTCGACTCCCCCCTCGTCAGCTTCAGCGGCGACAGAGTATACCCCAGAGGAATAGTAACACTAACAGTAACAGTGGGAACGTACCCAAAACAATCAACTCGTCAGATAGATTTTCTGGTGGTAGATTGTCCCTCATCTTATAACGTCATCATCGGAAGACCAGCACTTAACAAGTGGAAGGCGTCCACATCCACCTACTGCCTGAAGGTAAAATTTCCAACAGAAAACGGTGTTGGAGAAGTCAAGGGAGACCAGGTGTTAGCTCGAGAATGCTACCAAGCTGTTTTAGCAGCTAAAGAGAATCACACTTGGATAGTAGAAGAAAAGGAAGGAGAAAAGATGGGGGCCCTGGAAGCAGTAGAACTCATCAAAGGGGAGGCGACGAAAACAACCAGGATAGGGACGACCTTGAGCCCTGAAATGAAGACGAGGCTTATTCAGTTTCTTAGAGACAACCTAGACGTCTTTGCCTGGAGTCATGACGACATGCCAGGTATATCTCCGGGGGTCATACAACACAGGCTGAATGTGGACCCGGAGAGAAAGCCCGTCAAACAGAAACGAAGGACATTTGCACCCGAGAGAGACCAGGCAATCACAGACGAAGTGAGTAAACTTTTGACTGCAGGTTTCATCAGGGAAGTGTACTACCCAGAATGGCTCGCCAACGTCGTCTTAGTAAAAAAGGCAAGCGGGAAATGGAGAATGTGTGTGGATTTCACAGATCTGAACAAGGCCTGCCCAAAAGACAGCTTCCCTCTCCCAAGGATAGACCAGCTCGTAGATTCCACTGCCGGGCACAAATTGTTAACATTCATGGATGCATTCTCAGGATACAACCAAATCAAGATGGCTGATGAAGACCAGGAGAAAACTGCCTTCATCACTAGCCAGGGGCTCTACTGTTATAAGGTGATGCCTTTTGGGCTGAAGAACGCAGGGGCAACTTATCAGAGGTTAGTGAATAGAATGTTCGCCAAGCAGATAGGAAAAAACATGGAAGTATATGTGGACGATATGCTCGTCAAGAGCAAGGAAGAGCTTACACACCTGGACGACCTCAAAGAGACATTCGAGACCCTCAAGCAATACAGAATGAAGCTGAATCCTGGTAAATGTGCCTTTGGTGTTGCCTCAGGGAAGTTCCTTGGATTCATGGTATCCCAGAGGGGGATAGAAGCAAATCCTGAGAAAGTGCAAGCAATAATTAACATGACATCACCTAAGACCGTCAAGGAAGTCCAGAAGCTCACAGGCCGGATCGCAGCCCTTAACAGGTTTGTGTCTAGAGCCACTGATAAGTGCTTACCGTTCTTTAAGACCCTGAAGCAAGCTTTTGAATGGACCGACGAGTGTGAAGCGGCGTTCTAGGAGCTCAAGCGTTACCTCAGCAATCCACCCCTCCTGAGCCCGTCGAAAGAAGGTGAAAATCTGTACCTATATCTAGCAGTCTCATCTACAGCCGTCAGTGCCGCCTTGATCCGAGAAGAGGATGGGAAGCAGCTTCCAGTTTACTACGTCAGCCAAGCCTTCCAGGGAGCGGAATCCAGATACCCAAAGATTGAGAAGATCACATTTGCTTTCATAGTAGCCTCGCGCAAGCTCAGGCAGTATTTCCAGGCGCACCCGATTCTAGTAATGACGGATCAACCCATCAAGAAATCTATGACCAAACCTGAAGCAGCAGGCAGAATGGTCCAGTGGGCGATTGAACTCAGCCAATTTGACGTGGAGTACCATTCAAGGACGGCCATCAAAGCACAAGCCCTGGCAGACTTCATCGCCGAGTATACCTATCCAGACGAGCCGAGTATTGCCAGCATGAACGAGACATGGGTGATAAAGACTGACGGCTCGTCAACAAAGAAAAGAGGAGGAGTAGGGGTCGTCATAACCACTCCTGATGGAGAAGTGCTAAGGTATGGAGTTCAACTAAAATTCCCAGCCACCAACAACGAGGCTGAGTATGAAGGAATCCTGACAGGCTTAAGGCTCGGAAAAGAACTTGGAGCCAGGAATCTACTAGTCCAGAACGATTCAAGGTTAGTGATTGGACAAATCAACGGAGAATATGAAGCAAAGGAAGAAAGGATGCAGAAATATCTCAGATTGACGAAACACTTAACTCAAGAGTTTGAAAAAGTGGAGTTCGTCCAGATCTCAAGGAACCAGAACGTGGCCGCTGACGAAGTGTCAAAGATAGCTTCGTCAGAAGTAGAAGATTCAAAGACAGACCTAATGATGGAAATACAGGGGAGTCCCAGCATAGAAGAAGCCACAACTTTCACACTCCAGGACGCAAGCAGTTGGATGACGCCCATCATTTCTTTCCTCCAAGATGGCCATTTACCCCAGGATGCACATGAAGCCAGAAAGATCAAGAAGAGATCCACCAGGTTCACAATTCTCAATGATACTCTGTACAAAAGAGGTTTCTCCATGCCCTACCTGAGGTGCGTTGATGAAAAAAAAGCAGAATACATCCTCAGAGAGGTTCATGAAGGAATTTGCGGAGATCACGCAGGACCAAGATCCCTGGTAAGAAAAATCATGCATACAGGTTACTTCTGGCCAACAATGCAAAATGACGCCACAAAGTTCGTCCAAAGATGTGACAAATGTCAGAGGTTTGGGAACATTCAACGATTACCGTCAGAGAAGCTAACGACGATAACATCTCCCTGGCCGTTCGCACAATGGGGGATTGACATCGTCGGTCCGCTGCCTCAAGGCAAAGGTCAGGTAAAATTCCTACTTGTTGCTATTGATTATTTTACTAAATGGGTTGAAGCAGATGCATTGGCAACCATCACCGAGGCTAGGATACAGGGGTTCGTATGGAAGAATATTGTCTGCAGGTTCGGGATCCCGCGGACGATCATATCAGACAACGGACGACAGTTCGATAGCAAGGCTTTCAAGGATTTTTGCTCAGGTTTGGGCATCAGGAACCAGTTCTCATCACCAGGCCACCCGCAGGCGAATGGACAGACGGAGGTGACGAACCGCACGTTACTCAAGATCATAAAAACTAGACTGGACGAGGCAAAGGGTGCATGGCCGGACGAGCTGCCCAACGTCTTGTGGGCCTACCGGACCACGGCTAGAACCCCGACAGGAGAAACCCCCTTCAAGCTTACCTACGGCACAGAAGCAGTTATCCCGGTCGAAGTAGGGTTAACCAGCACCAGGAGGGAAGCCTTTAACCAAAAAGAAAATGACGACCTCCTGCGAGTAGATCTGGATTGTCTTGACGAAGTTCGAGATAAAGCCTTCAACAAGATGTCTGAATACCAGAAGAAAATGACTGATTACTACAACAGAAGGGTGAAACTCAGGAGACTCAACATAGGAGACCTTGTCCTGCGCAAGGTGACCCAGGCAACCAAAGACCCAACTCAAGGAAAGCTCGGCCCCTCGTGGGAAGGACCATACAAGGTCATTCACTACTCCAGACAAGGGAGTTATCACCTGGAGACCATGGACGGAGAAAAACTCCCGAGGCCATGGAATATCGAACACTTGAAGAAATACCATCAGTAATGTGTAATAGATTATCAATCAATAAATGAATTATTCAGCTAATCTCTTTGTGCAAACAGGCTCAATCCAGAACAAACGAAAGCCAAAAATGGCTAAGTAACAAGATTCCGCTTCGACGGATGTAAGTTACTGACGAACGAGCAAAACTAAAAGCCAAAAATGGCTAAGTAACAAGATTCCGCCTCGACGGATGTAAGTTACTGACGACCAAACGAAACTAAAGCCAAAACTGGCTAAGTAACAAGATTCCGCTTCGACGGATGTAAGTTACTGACGAACAAACGAAACTAAAAGCCAAAAGTGGCTAAGTAACAAGATTCCGCTTCGACGGATGTAAGTTACTGACGAACGAGCAAAGTTAAAGGTAACAAGATTCCGCCTCGACGGATGTAAGTTACTGAAAGCCAAAAATTGCCGGGCAACCAGATTCCGCGTAGACGGATGTGAGTCACCGACGAAGAAAGCTAACTAAAGCTAAAATTAGCTAAGTAACGAGGTTCCCCTCCGACGAATAAGCATATGCCAAGATGATCAAGACAAAAGGCTACACATCGGGATTAAAACCTCGAAGAAAACTCACAACTGATGACCAGAATGCTATCAAGACAATAGATATGGCAAACATAATCAAATGCAAGTAAGTACCGAATGATTAAAATTAAAAGCCTGAAGCTGGCAGGCAAATCACCATTGTTTTTACAACTAAAAGCCCATAAACGCTGGGCTAAAAATTCTGTTCCCAAAATAAATTAAAATTGTTTTCCAAGAAGATATAAAAAAAAAGATAAACAAATGCCCAAAACAGGACGGGCAACACAAAAAATTCTTTTTTAGCAGGTTCAATCTTCGGGAGAAGCACTACCAGCAGCAGCATCGTCAATGGGAGCATCCTCAGGAACATCACTCGCTGAAGTCAAGGAAAGGGCAGCTTCGTCAGCGGCCATTTCTTTGTCCACATCCTCCAGGTCCAAGTTCCCGATGTCAACACCAGTCGGATGCTTGGCCATATACCGACGGAGAAGCTCAAAGCCCTTGAAATACCAACTGAAGAGCACGGTGTTGTACTCCTCAGTGGTTTGGAATGCTTCAACGGACCGAGCTGCAATGGTTTTGAGTGACTCCCTCGCATTCTGAAGTTGCTCGTCCTTCTCTACGTGCAACTGACGCTCAACGTTAAGGTCGTTACCCAAGGCCTTAACCTTCTCCTTCAAAGTCGTGGCCTCGTCCATAGAATCGATAAGGTTCTTCTTCAGCTTAGAATTTTCGCCCTCCAAGGCTTGAACCCTCGACAAAAGGGACGCCAGCTTAGCCTCCTGAATGAGATATTCCGAAGCAATATGCATGCTCTCTCCCAGAACCTGTTATTTAAACTTTTAGTAAAAAAAAAAAAAAAAAAAAAAAAAAAAAAAAAAAAAAAAAAAAAAAAAGAAGAGAGGAAGAAGTGCTTTACTTGGACGAGCTTGTGGACTTGCCCACCAGCCACCCTGCTAAGAGGGACTCCAGAGAGAGTCTTCAGTTCGTCAGCTGTCACGAGGCTGTGAGCTCGTTCAACCGCCAGCCTCTCGTCTCCCCAGATTGAAGAAGGATAAGCCTCCCCCTTCTCCTTTTCCACCTCCGTCAGACGAGGCCTTTTTGAGGCAGGCGTCGGAAGCTCTTCCACGGAAGTAGATGGGGAAGCAGTCCTCGTCGTCTCAGTGCCGGAGACGAGAGGAGTGACGGTGACTTGCGGAATGACTGAAGCGCCCCTCACCCGTACGGCCTTCTTGCCGATGTTAGACAAAGGCTCGTCCTTCTTCGCCCTCATCTTGGCGTACATGTCTTTGTTAAACTTAGACGTCATTTCTGCCAAAAAGGAAAATGTTAGTCTTGAATAAGCAGACGAGAGAGAAAGAGAAGAAATACTGACGAAGCTTAGTACTTAGAAAAGAAAAGTAAGGATAAAAGTACCGACGAAGGTAGCACTTACTCTTTTTTCCTTCTCTGTCAACAGTTTTTAAAACAAATGCAGAGGGCTCGGGCCCAAGACAGTAGAATGCAAGAGTCCTAGGATCAACAAGATCGTCCCAGCTCTCGATCGTCTGTGCGTACTCTATGGCTTTTTCCACACGCCCTCTATACCTGCTCTTAAGTTTTGGTCTTCTCTTTGCCAAAAAAAAAAAAAAAAAAAAAAAAAAAAAAAAAAAAAAGAGAAGTGTTATTAGCCGTGAATGGAAGCAGGACATAACTCAGGGAATGAAGAAGAAGTGTTGACGCACCTAAAGTCGGGGTTTCCCACCGACGACGTAACCTCGGGAGATCACCCCAAAACTCATCCGAGGGTGTTTCAAAATCGTCTCCAGACACATAGAAGAATCTGGATTTCCAATACCTGAACGACGAAGGTAATTTCTTGACGATCCTAGTCCTCCTCTCCCAAGGCACTAGTTCGTAATACCCATGCTCCTTCGACGCTTTCAAGCGGTACAAATATGCTAACTCGTCAATCCTGAGCATATCCCCGTCATTGGCCGCCAGCCATATTCCCATACAGCTGACCAAAATCCTCCAGGAATTAGGCATAAGTTGCCCAGGTGCAATACCAAAATGATCCAGCAACTCCATTAGAAATGGATGGACGGGGAATCTCAATCCACAAGTAAAAGCAGCTTCATAAAAGCATACTTCACCAGGAAAAAAGTGGCATGCCCGGTCCTCGTCACCGGGTAGACGAACCCTAACCCGATCCGGGAATTGAAATCTGTCTCTAAACCTCATCAAAGTATCAGCGTCCAACCCACACTCCTCTCCCAGGGCATAAAAAGCCCTAACCTCCCGAGGACTGGAAACGGCAGTATCTTCCTCTGCTGGGCCGCCGCTGGACGACAACCCAGTCTCAAGCTCGCTCAACCTAACTTCAGACATGCCTATTCGCTCCCCAACCTCGTTTATAAACCAATTTAAAGACTGACGGAGCAAAGGCAACAAATCAGCCAAAGCGACACTAAGGCAGTTACCCTCGAAAACAAAATCCTCGATGTTAGAAGGAACCCCTAAAGACCCTCCTAGGCGAGCAAAAAGAAAGGAAATTGATGGACAAGCTACCCTAACCTCAGAGTAATCAACCATGAAACCCAGAAAAACACAACAGCAAGCTAAACCCCCATGAATTTTAGAAGCAAACAAAGAAGGGAAAAAGAAATCAGATGCAACAACGAGGCAAGGAAAGTTAAACACAAAAGCTGAAAGAAAAATGTGCATACCTTAAAGAAGGCGAACGGCCAAGGAAGCACCACCACCAGGAAAATCGCAGAAAAAGATCGCCGGAGAAGATGACCAGAGCAAATGATTGGAGAAATTTTGAAGACAGTAAACAGAAAAAAAAAACTTTTAAACAAAGGTCTTGGGAAAACTGCAAAAAACAGCGGGAAGACCAATAGTCTCACCCATCAAAGCATTAAGTCCCACCCCTCAACACGTGCCACGTAGGCCACGATTTACGAAGCGCCGCCACTACTCATTTAATGCGGAACGGAATCCTAAACGACACTCATAAACAGGAATCTCTTCGTATTCTATATTCGTCAGTTAAATGACGAACACAGAATCGGGGGGCAACTGACGGGACTGACGAACCCACTTCGTATGGACGGTGCCATAAGTACCGACGAAGCTATCTTCTGGTTAAGAGAACCAGACACAAGTATTGCTGACGAAGGTATCCAGGATATTCAATGCAGACAATCAAACCCAAAACAGTTACAAAGACAACTGTACAGATCCGTTGGAGGATACTAATAGCACATTACTCCGGACGTTACAAAAAGGAGCATTGAAGATCTCCATAATTGCTCCAACGACTAGAGCCCTTAGAAGAATATATATATACCCATACCTTGCCAAGAAAGAGGTACATGCACACAGATTAGCAACAAGAGATTTCTTTTCATTTTACATTGATTTGCTCTAAAAGAAAAGTTTTATATACTGACTTTAGCATCGGAGGTTTTGTGGCAGGCACCACACCGGTGACCATCTCTGAAGGCTGAAGATCCTTTTCCATCTGACGAACTTAACTGACGATCTCGAGTATCATCATGTAATTTTGGTTTTTTTGTTAAAAGAGCAATGGTTGCAGAGTTGTCACCATCATCAAATGAGAAGTGTGGAGATGTACTAAATAATGAAGAAGTTGTAGAAGCACGTGTCTGCTCTTCTCATGTTCTAGACGGCTCTTCAATAGTTCTTTGTTTCTTCATCACGTGTACAAGTACTATTGCATTCTCCTATATTCTATTCCAAAAAGCATAATGTTGGCAGATTCAGGCCCATCATTGAAACTAGATGCCCCTAAACACTGGTCAAGTTTGTATGATTGAAAATTTGTGTCGCATACCCTTTTTTTTTTTTTTTAGGAAATTATGAGACAAAAATTGTAGTTTTTAATAACATATTTCCTAAATGTGTGACAAAAAATATAAAAATTATCTTTATTTTTTTAATATATATATTTTTATAATTTGTCCAAAAAAAAAAAAACAAAGATAAAAAAATGTTAGAATTTCTTGTTTATTTCAATTCTAACTCACTAGAAATCCTAAAAGTAACAAAGTATATGATTTGGGCAAAAAACTCTTTTCGTCCTTGCATTTTGGGGTTACTATTAATTTGGTATCTACATTTTGGTAGTAGTTAATTTAGGCCGCGTTTGTTTCACTTGAAAATGATTTTAGGAAATCATTTTACACCAACCTATGTGTTTGGTACGCATAGAAAATTGGGTCAACGGAAATCATTTTACGTGTTGACTGTAAAATAACCCTCCCAAGCTGGAAATGAATTTCAGTTTCTATTTTACCTTCAAATGATTTCTAGGACTCACAGACAAAGAGAGAGAGAAAGGGAGAGAGCAAGAAAAGAGAGCACAGGTGACTGCCCAGCCAAGCTCCGGCCAGCCCAGATCATGCCACCCCCACCGCCCAGATCATGTGCCGGCCAAGCTTTTTTTTTTCTCTCTTCTTCCTCAACTCCTCTTCTCCCTCTTGCTCAACGTCACTGATCTGGCCGTCATTGACCACCAGCCCACTCCTTACAGACATCACATACTTGAAGATCTTAGCCTACTCCTCCCTCATCACCGATCCATAAACACCCAAGACCCACCTCTCCAATCGCCAGCCATGCATCAATGATTATAGGTTAAGCTTCGATCTTGACAATCGACTGCAAGTCGTGCTCCACCAAGCTCTCCAACGCACTGGCCGATCTGGCCACCACCACCGATCGCCAATCTAGCCACCACCAGCCCACTCCATTCCACCCCCAAACCCACCCAATCTGGCCGCCGCCGCCTCCATCCACTCCGATCCTCTCTTTATCAATCTATCTCTCTTTCCCTCAATCTCTCACTCTTTCTTCCTCCTTTCACTGAGTTTGTGAATAAAAGATGTTTTTATTTTGATTTTTGGTTGTGTTAAGTGTAGATTTTGAATTTTTCTGTTATAACATTTGTTTGGAACCTGAGAAAATGGTTAAGAAAATGTGAAAATTTTGTAGGAAAATAGCATTTTCAGAATGTTACCAAACATCGAAAATCATTTTCTAGACTATTTTCCATTGCAGAACCAAACACCCGGATTTCATTTTTCTTACGGGAATTCACTTTCTCCTGCATTCATTTTACACTTGGAATTCAATTTAAATTGAACCAAACGCAGCCTTAGTTTATATTATTTTCAGCTTGCAGTTAATTTTCATTAGTGAGGTGACGATAGAAACCAAATTACTGCAAGTTGAAAATAACATGAATCAAATTGATTATTATCAAAATGTAGGAACCAAATTGATAATGACTCTAAAATGGAAGAACTAAAATATTATTTTCACGTCAAAGATAATGACAAAATTGAAATGTCAGTGCCATTGTGAGGTAGGAATACCTATTTACTCAAAAGGAAAAAAAAAATGTATAGTTTTATTAGGAAGGAGTTTTGGACCACATCATTGACTGGTGGACTATTGGGATGTGGCAAGAATGGTGAGATTCTTCTATGAACTACAATGAATACAAACTCCTCCTCATATTAATGATGTCAATACAACGCTGTTGGTGTCGATTTTATACTTTATAGCCCACCGTAGGAATAGGTAATTAAATCGAGAGTTAGTCATAATTAAAGGACCAAAAGTACGTATAAATAGAAAAGGTTAAAACTCTTTTTTTCCCCTTATATATATGTTGAAAAAGATTTTTATTCTTGTTATGTTTGACATAATATTTGAATAAATCATATTATTATTTGTAAAGAAATTTTAAGACGTTCAAGACCTAGTGGAGATTGACGGAAAAATTTATTATGTTTGTTGCTTATATATGGGGAAATATGTTTAAGATAGTCTTTGAAGGAAAGAATCCCTATTTCGACTCCAAATTCCTTTTCCCCAACTATACTTCTAATAATTCTGGATTTACATATAAAAAAGGATGAGGTTTAAACTAAAATTTGGCCATGGAAATCATGTTTACTTGATAAAAAAAATATCATGGACATGTTTAATTTGTTATATGTATATAAATATGTTTAATATTGGAATTATCTAATGAAAATAAAGAGTGAGCTTAAGGTTCAAGATGTTGGTACGTGATTATAATTCCAAGGCTTTCAAAAAGGGTGCCCATAATTGGATACCTACAATAATAAAAGATAGTTCCATTCATCAACTTATCATGTTATTAAGTAGAGTGATATGAAGTGCTTGGAGTTTAATATGTTGTATGAGATTAACTTGGTTGGAAAATAATAGTTCCCTTTTATTAGGAAGGAAATAATTGATTTGATTATTTCATCAAGAGATGAATAGTGTAAGATATGATATGAATGATAAATTTATGTAGAAGTTAAACTTTTGTAGAGGTAATTTGAAATAAGGATTCATATCCTTAAAGTGGTGTAAATATTAGTTAGAAAGAGATGTTAAATGCAAATAATCCTACCTATGATGGAAAAGATACTAAAATGTGTCTAGCAGAAGAAAAAATAGTTAGAGACAGTAAAGGAAAAAGATGAAGGATGTTGTAACATTTTAAAAGAAAATTGTCTTCCAAGTATTTTGAAAGAAAAAGTTGCTAAAACTACATATTTAAATGTGGTAGATTTTGTACCTCCATAGTAATAGTTGATAACATCGAGAGTTTAGGTACAATTAAAGGAAAGAGGATAATAATAATAATAATAATAATAATAATAATAATAATAATAATAATAATAATAATAGTCGCTAACATGTGCAATGCATGAGAATGGCTACTAGATGAATTTCAAATAATAATAATAATAATAATAATAATAATTTGAGTTGGAGTAGTAAGTAAAAATGCATGAAATTTTAAAAAAACGATATGAAAAGAAATAGTACAAAGTTTTATTAGTTAGGCAGAACAAAGTAATGTTGTTTTATTTATTAGTTTTTGTGAGAATGAATAAGAGGTAAAATGTTGTGTCTCTAGTTTAGTTTGTATTGTATATATAGATATATACAAGATAAGTTGTAATATATATACCAAAATGTGACTATTGAAATGTCATAACTCTTCATATTGGATATACTAAAATATGCCTATTGAAAGGTCATAACCCTTCATATTAGATATATATATTAAAGGTGCCTATTGAACGAAAAAATGTTTATTTAATGAAAAAGTTGCTATTAACCGAAAAGTTACTTATTGAATGAAAATGTTTTTATTGAAGGATCATAATTCTTTAGGTATAAATAGTGGTTTATATTCATTTAGTAACTTCATCTCAATTTATTCTCTTTCATTTTTCTTACACCACTTAATTTACATGTCCTTTAGTGATAGTTACAATACTAGATTTCATCCAAATTTCATATCCCTTTTTATCTAATGCAAAAACTAAAATGAGATTTCTACGCACATTAGGTACATACAATACATCACTTAATATTACTTTAGATCCATTATTAATTGGGAGTAGTTTATATTTTCCTTCACCAAGTACATCACTATATGCGTTATTGCCCATGTACACTATAATACCTTCTTTATCTTTGATTTTCATGGGAAGTCCTTTGTGTCTTGCTATGTGACGAGTTGTAGCTAAATCCACCCACCATGAATTTTGGATCTACCATTTGAGATTGAATGAAGTTTAAATCAAAATTTAGTATGAAAATTGTGTTTACACAAAGTAAATATGTTTGCTTATATATTATAAACATGTTTAAGATTTTATATGTTTATAAATATGTTTAATTGTTTTTGAACTTTTATTTCAAGTTGTAATGTTTATAGATTCAAACTAAAATGAGAAAGTTATGAACAAAACCTTGAAAGAATACTGAAATGTTCTACACATTAATAGTTTGAAAAAAAAAAAGAAAAGAAGAGATTATGGCCTCATTCCTATTGTCCCAAGTTACCTAGATGAGGATTGTGGCCTATAGGCGGAACTTAGGTTCCTACGTCATTATTTACAAGCACAAAGACAAAGAACATGCATTTGATAGAAAGAAAAAGTTGCTCAAGGATTCCATAAAAAATGGGTACCAAAAAACAACAATTCAAAAAGACAAAATGACAAATCTCAATAGGTTGTTTCCGCTCACAGTCAGAGTTTCAGTGCATAGGGCTGGTAGTGATATCAAAGTAATTATAAACAGAAATAAGGACAGAAAAAGGAGCAATTTGATTGATGAGGACGAGGATGATATATCGATCACTGCTTGAAGTGAAGACGATTGTCAGAAGCGAACCACTCATGTCTGCATATTCGTTTAGGATAAAAAACGTAATAGGTGCCAGGTTTTAAAAGGGTCTCAGGCTTAAATTCCTTGACGTAGTATTGAGTGCTGGTTCAGCTACAGCCGACAATGAAACTATTATACTTGCGTTCCACATTCTGCTTGCGGTCAAGCTTCCTGCATTCTCACCAATGTCTTTTAGCCAACCGATAATTAGGACGGTTTTTCTTATTGAAATCTGAATGCTTCTTGAAATCATTGGTGTCTGAGGAAAAAAGGCTTGAGTGCCGGATACAGCCATGAGAAGGATGTACGCCGCTAATTTTTTATTTTAAGCATAAAAAAAAAAGGAAAAAAAAAGGAATTATATTAATTTCTCTTTAAATGAAAATGAATAGAAAATGAGATGAAGTTATAAACACAAAACATGATACTTGGACAATCAATAGTTAAACTATTGGTAATGATGATGCTAGGATCGTCAGTTGAGATACTCGTCCAACCTGAGATCGTCGCAGACCCTGAAATTGACCAAGCAATACAAAAAGAAATGGTCACCGGTGTGGCGCCAGCCACAGAGCCTCCGATGCCTAAGTTAGAAAAAGTCTCTTTCACTGAGAAATATGAAATCAGTTTAAGAATTACTAGAATATCAATGTGTGTTTTTTGTCTACCTGCCCCCGTTCTCGTCTCCAGGGGTTTATATATGGATGATCACTCCTAGCCGTTGGTTCTGCAGTAATGGTGGTATTATTGCAGAATTGGTAACGCTCGTGTTCAATGTTGGGTTGACAGACATTTCTCTAACGGTACCAATATTAACTCTGGTAACGGCTTTTATGGACGATGTTTGCCTTGGGGTCGTGCATATAGATTGTCCTTGAAGGACAAGGATGAAGATTTTTAATGGGCCTATCAGGTAAAATTTTACATATGTAAATTGAATAGGAAATTACTTGGCTATTTTGGGCATGAAAAATAAGAAAGAAAAAAAACCATTATATCTATTTATCTTTGGATCAAGTTATTTTGCCTGTTGTACTAATACTTTCTGTTACCTTGAGAAGATTGATTGTCATATTGGTGATGTGGAGGCGAAGTTAGCCAAATTATCTGAATCCAATCCTAAGTTAGATTCAACGTCTTTGCATAAGTTTTTAATATTAATTTACTCACGACTTGCTAAAGTCAATAGAGATATTTATTTGATTAGAGTAATTGATAACAGATTAGTACCTATAGTTAGTTGCAAACATAATCAAATACTAGGCAACAACTTGGGTTCATCTTCTTGTGAGATAAGGTATAAGGGAGATTCTCAACTGTTAACATTCTTGACCATGAACATCTACAAACTAAATCTGAAGTGTGAATAGAATAGACTAACACTTTAACAAATAATAATAATAAAAAAAAAAAAAAAAAAAAAAAAAAAACTAAAGTACCAACTACCATTATCCAAGTTTTAGGAAAATGTTTGTTGAGTACATTAAATTCATATTCAAGATTTTAATTTTCAATTTCATAATGACAATTTTTTTTTGAGAATACTAAGTAATTTAACACATACGCACGGGGGGAGGGGGGCAAATTAAAATAGTATAATGAAAACTTACAAATCCTCTCTAATTTTCCTTCTCCGTCTCCCTACCCCTTGAAAAATAAAACCAAATCTAGCCAACCAATTATTTATGCTTTATGGTTATGTATAAATATAACAATTTATTTTCTTCTTTGGGTATTATTAGGGCAATCTACGGGATTCTAAGCATATCAGAGGCTTTGAAAGAAGCAACTTTCCCAGTCTACTGATCTGCCTAATGCAAATTTTGTCATTCAAAATATTGAAATCTTTTTGCAAGTGGAACCATTGGTTCCAGTTGAAGGTCCACCCCTAGGGAGATACATACCCTCTTCGCCCTTGAGGGCAAATGATTCTAAAAATCATTAAACACAATCTCATACTAGTATATTTAATTATAAAAATGAAAAATTGAAAAAAAAAAATATAAATATAAATATATATATATATATATATATATATTTTAAAGAAAAACAACCTTACCTTTTTTTTTTTTTTTTTTTTTTTTTTTTTTTTTTTTTTTTTTTTTTTTCATTTGTCTAGTTCTACACCCGCAATCCAATTATCAAAATTTCTCTTAAAAAAAAAAAAAAATTTTCTAAAGAGACGTCTATAGAATATTCAGAAGAAAAAAAAATCTCACTTCTCCCACAATTTCTCAATAGCAAATTATCACAAAAATAAAAATGAACTCCACAAGTTCATTAAAGTGAACATTATTTCTTCTTCTTAAATCCATTTCCTTCGGACCCATACGACGAAAAGGTGTATAATTAACCAAAAACTCATTCTCATTTTCTTTCTCACACGCTTTTGCACTCAATAAAGTGAACATGTATGTCTTCTTGTTCATGTTATTGCGAACTGTGCTGGCAGCAGGTGTAGCTTAATCACTTGGCCACAAAATACCCAACTTGAAAACAGGGATTTAAAAAAGAAAAAGAAAAAAAGAAAATCAAATTGAGTGGAAATGGGCACAATATGATCTCACACAAACAAACCCAGCAAAAAGGGAAGTACATATTCTCAAGAAAACAAGCGACCAAACATCTAAGCAACCACTTAATGAGTTAATGTAACTCTCAATCTTCTGGGTATAAATACAAGTGCTATTTACTTAATTTGTATATAGGACAACTCGTTAATATAAGTTTTCTTTTGTTAATTACGGGAGTACAATTTGGTTATGACAACTTTGACGCCTTAACAGAAGGCACAAAGCTACAAATTAGCCTTGAGAATATAGAAAACAACGTAATACCTCTCAAAATTTTGCAAATTTCACTGCACATATACCTTGAGATTTATTCATGATATCTCGACAAATGTTTTCCGAGATTGTTTTAAGTAGAGGTAATTCACTCCGATATTAGTGTTCCCTTAAGAAGTAAGGCACATGGAAGAATTGATTTTGTGTGGTTTATATGAACTTTAAACTTGGCACGCCTGAAACACTTTTGCATACGTGTTCTATATAAAAAGAAAAAATTTCAAGACACAGTCAAGACACGAGAATAAGAAAAATCGAATACCCTTTTAAATTAACAAAGAAATCACTCATGATTTAAAAAGTAATAGTGCATTTGAAAATTACTAAATATTTTTATTCTTGATTTAGTTTCACATATATATATATATATATATATATATTTAACATTATGATGTAGAACATATATCACCTTAGGGTTTCCTTTTATTATTTTAAACATATTGTAGCCTCCAAGACAGTTCAGTTTTTAGATTTTATAAAAAACATATACTTTTATGGAACTACTTAATGAAGCCAACATCTTATATTATGTGGGACCTAGAAAGTACATGCACTTTATTTGGGATGTTGTATCCATGTTGGACACTTGACATGCCTAAAACACTTCTACATGCATGTCCTTAAAAAGAATATGCGGGACCTTGAAAAAAATATGCGGGACCTAGAAAGAACAGACACTTTATTTGGGATGTTGTATCTATGTTGGATACTTGACATGTCTAAAATACTTCTACATGCATGTCCTTAAATAAAATAAAAAAAGAATAAAAAATAAAAAGAAAAAAAGAAAGAAGGACATGATCGAGACATGAGAACAAGAAGAATTGAATACCCCTTTCACAAAACAAAGAAATTATTCATGCTCTAAAAAGTAATAGCACATTTGAAAATTTATAAATTTTTTTTATTCTTGATTTGTATTCTAATCTCAAAATATCCTTTGATAGTCATGGGTTTGCTTTATTATCTATTATTACTCTTAGTTTCGTATATATTTAATATTACATGAACAATAAATTCTTAATAATATATAGAAAATATAAATAAAAATATATTTAATAATTATTTAAAAAATTTGCTTTGTTGTACCCATACTTGTATTTGTGTCCATGCTTATTAGTGTGAGATTAACACATGTTCCACGTGCTACAAAAGAATGGCTTTTGTGGATGATACATGGTGTGAAAGGATGACTTCATGGAACTGCTCCATCAGGTACCTTAGTTTAAGTTTTTAACGTTGGCATATTACTTCCATGACAATGTAACTTGATCAAGTTTGTGATGTGTCTTCTTCTCAAAAAAGTTTGTAATGTGTCTTCATAAGTTAAAGATCAAGTGTACAAAGAAGCAGCTCAAAGATAGAAGTTAATGTAATTTCAACTATCCTTTGATTGAGTGTCGATTGATTGAAGCATTAGTTTTGTCAGACTTTTGATTGTGACTCACTCGATCGTAACAAGGTTATTGAAACTTCCTTGATTGCGACTTGCTTGAACGAGAATCGAGATTCTTGAGTTTTCCATGTGTTAAATAAGTTGGTTGTTACATTAATTTGTTTGTGTGCCGTACATCCAAAACTATTTAAGGACCTATTATGCATGACTTATTAAGAGATTTAGAAATTTTGTTCCATATAATTCAACAAATAAAACCTAAACCAAAATATCATCAACCAGTGATTTTAGAGCATTAAGAGAAGAATCAAGATGGTCTTGTTGCTGTCATAGAGTGAATTAGTGTTGAAGCCATAGAGCCATCCTAGTGCTACTGTGACCATCAAATTTTCAAGCTGATCTTGAGGGTCCAAAACGTGGTTCGTGGAAGGTTTTCAAAATAGAAAAGTCTATGCGGCGTGGAGCTAATTATAAGGTCATATCAGTAAGTTTTCCACTACGTACTAGGATCATAAGCAGATTGTAAAATTCAATTTTTATACTGAATTCCTTCTTTGGGTTTTGGAACCCTAGTAGGGGTTTTTCCTTTGAATGCATCTGTTGGATTTCTACTTGATCGCCAATATCATGTGTTATTTGTTTAACTGTGTTTTTTTTTTTTTTTTTTTAATTCCACAATAAAATCAAGTATGGGGTCTGAATTTAACTTCCACCTTATTAGTTAATTAATACAACTGGGTCTTTGGTATCCGATGCCTAAATTCCAAAACTTGTATCTCACCAAAATTTAAAATTTCATAACTTTAAATTAGTCTAAAACCCATTTGGAATGACATGATTCCATATTTTTGAAGTAGGGGTGTGGTATTAAAATTAGCTAAACAAAGTTGTCAATATTGTATTGGAGATCATTTTGACTTGAACATGGAAATGGATATATAAAGTTTTAGGGTTGCGCTTATATATATATATGTGTGTGTGTGTAAAAATTAAAATCCACATATTTTATAAGGTAAGACAAACATGCACCAAATACATTCACAATGCATGCCCAACATTGAACATATATAAGGTGGTTTCTCTCTGTGAAATATTAGCATTGATATACCATGTTGAATATGCTAGTATGAATGCGGAAGCGAAAACATAAAGTATAGAACACAATAACACACGAGGATTACGTGGTTCAGCTTAACGGTCTACATCCACGGAGAAAACCCTAAAGGGCTACATCAATAATATATTATAGTGTAGTACAATAACCTGTGTTACAATGAACCATAACATGTGTATATATAGTAGATTAAACCCTAGACTAATAGACTTCAAGTACAAGTAGGAGATTTGGCTTGCACACAAAGTAGAATTAGACTTGGGCCTATGCTAATGGGCTAATATATCTCTAACACCCCCTCTCAAACTCAAGATGGAAGCTTGATGAAATCTTGAGATTTGATAAGGTTGAAAAGATCTCTTGAATGAAGTTTGGCTCCGTGACGGTAGTTTGAGGAAGGCAATAGTCTTGCAGTGTTGATGCGACTTCTAACGATGGCATGACTATACTGGAGAGTTTTGACGGCAGCAGTAGGAAGCCAAAGAAGATGAACGCAGCGAAAAAACACCGAGGAAGACAAAGATTGCTCTTAAATATACCGCAAGGACAGAAAACCATGGCCACAAGAAGGTGACTCTGATACCATGTGAAATATTAGCATTGATATACCATGTTGAATATGCTAGTATGAATGCGGAAGCGAAAACATAAAGTATAGAACACAATAACACACGAGGATTACGTGGTTCAGCTTAACGGCCTACATCCACGGAGGAAACCCTAAAGGGCTACATCAATAATATATTATAGTGTAGTACAATAACCTGTGTTACAATGAACCATAACATGTGTATATATAGTAGACTAAACCCTAGACTAATAAACTTCTAGTACAAGTAGGAGATTTGGCTTGCACACAAAGTAGAATTAGACTTGGGCCTATGCTAATGGGCTAATATATCTCTAACACTCTCAATGTTGTTTTAATTGAAATTTTCAGCCATGAAGCCTTTGATAATTTGTATCACTTAATTTCTTGGCCACTACTTCCGATAATGAATGCATGATCCGTGGAGAAACAAAGTTGATATCCACCTATGCACTAGATTTTTATTTCTTAGATCTTCCTTAAACTTCTAGCATAGTCCCTCCACGTTATCTTTCAAATTTCATCACTTCCTAGCACCACCTACATTGGATCAAGGGTCCTGCTAGGTTGGTACTAAGATGGTTTATAGTGCTTCCGACTGGAAGAGACAACCTCCAGAACCTGTTGTCAATAGTATGAGAAAAAATGGGGAACAAAACTCTGTGCCAAGAAATAAAACACAAGAATAATTATAACAATTAGGCTAATGTCGTTTACCAAAAAAAAAAATTAGGCTAATGTCTGCCATATTGATAACAAATTATGAATCAACAGGTATTATAGATTTCATCATTGAGATTGTTTTTAAATATAATAATGAGATTTTAGTGAAGTGAGTGACTACTTGACGGCACTAGAGTGGATTTTTTTTTTTAAATTTTTTTTTAATAATCTTTTGGTTTTTTTTTTTTTTTTTTTGAGAATGATCTTTTGGTTTGTTTTTTTGTTTACTCATACAAATCATCACTTAGTCCGTACAATAATTTATTCATTATAATATATATCCAATACATACTCGAAAGCATGCACTACCTTACTTAATGTTTGAGAGGTGGATCCTTGCGTCAATAAAGATAACATTGATTATCTTCACAGTCGTCCTACCATGGAATGGTTTCCACCTATTAATTAGTCAGCAACAAGGCACTTCAACAACTTGGTCATTGATTTTTTTTTTTTTTTTTTCAACCAGTTGAAAAAGAAAAACCCAAAAGGATTAGTGTGTCCTATTTAAATTTAAAATATTAAGGACAGCTTAAAAGGCCACCCTAATCCTTTTGTTTTTAATTCTTCATAAATTCACATTGCAATATTCTATAATTTAGAAAAGTTTGTGCTACATATACATCACCACAGAAATTTTGGAGTTTAGCAGATGCCGAAATCACAATTTTTTTATTTAGATACCAAAGCCACAATTATGAATACTGAAAATGTTAGGGTTTTAGATCCCAGTTGAGTAAGATTTTATCAAATCTCTAGCTAATTAATTAAAGTGATTAATTATGCAATAGATCAAATTTAAACAAACATCACACATTCACAAATCACATAAACACCAACAATGATGAGCCAGGAAAACTTTTGAAACTGTGGTTTCAAAGTAAACAAATTCTCCAATTTGCGACTAGGGAGGATTTAACCTAAAAAATCCTCAAGGAAACATTTCACTAATAGAATAGAAGTTTGTACAATAAACTTACTTACTCAAGTGACAACACGCAGTTTCGAATCCACAAGCTCTTCTACTGTGAAACTGTAGCACACAAACTCTCCAATTTGTGAGTTTGAGATTTCCACTCAAAGGTTTAGATCATCAACTGTGATTGACTTGATGTAGCAACTTTACTTTATAACAAGATCTTTTGTTTTTACGAGGTCTCTAGCTATACCTCCAAAAGGGTTTGGAAAATCCCCAAATCTGTGTACAAAACACTACTCTCTTGAATGTGTAAAAATGTGCTCTAGATCTAGGGTTTTCATTTAAATATCCTTAAGTTCCATCAAAACCCTAGATCCAATGGCTAAGAAAGAAAGTGAAATCTTGATTGGTCAAGATGTGCATCTCGATCGGTCAAGATAAGTGAGTCTTGTTTTTGCACTTATCTTTTCTTGATTTCTTGAGTCTTCATTTGTGCATTTGTCTTATTTCAGAATATTTCTAGACTAAACCACTAAACAAAACTAAGTTCTAAAGGTTACAATTTGTTCATGGTTGCCAACCTAAAAATATAGACTTTATAGAAAACAATGCTCAGTAAATTAGCAACTCTCTCAAAAATTTAAATTGTTTAGAAATTGTGCATTTATGCACTTAATTATTATCCTAACACTCTTGTATATATGGATCTAGAATCTCCTTAATAAGTAAGATTCAAGATTTGAGATTTTTTTTCAAATGAGAAGTAGAATAGAGACACGATTCAAATGTAGAACCACATATTATGATTTTGTGATAAATTACCAATTGTCCTTAAGTTGGTAAAAAAATGGCAAATTTAATCACTTAAAAATTATTCCAACAAAACTAAAGACTTAAAAAAACAATTTAACAAATTATAACAAACCGGAAAAAAAGAAAAAGAAAAAAAAAAAAAGAAGTCATTCTTCAAAATCAAGGGTGATGCCCTTGTCCCATTTTAGCATTATTGATCTTCATGGCCTCAAGTAGAGTGGATAGACACAGAAACTATCTTGGTGACTTTTGGCTAGTTGTATTGCCTTTTAACATGCTGCTTTGGCTTGCTCATTCTTTGAATTGACCACTTCATCATTCACTTGTATCTCAATGACTCCTTTGACAATTTGGGTAGGGCCTTCTTCTATTATCACATTTGTTGATTTTTCTAACATCTTTGACTTGTACTTGTAGAATGAGTAGAGGATTAACTGGACTGAGCCCAACAGAAAGCCTAATGTATTTGGCACCTGAAATAACTTTTTAATTAATTAATTTTTTAATATGCTGAGAAATCAAACATTAAGTAGTTGCATACCACTTTTGGTAAGAATGTATGTAAAACCAAGCATTATATATATAGACTTGTCATAGAATTGGGAAATTAAAACCTGTGTGTTGAGCTTTCATTTACCCACTCTTCCAGTTTCTTGCGAAAAGGTACTTCTAAAATTTTCATTTTTGCGTTATTCCTTGTTTTGTAAGATTAAAGAATTCGGATTTTTTTTTTTGGCATGGCTTTGAAGGTCACATTAGATTCACGTATAATCCAAAGGTGGTACAAGTATTTTAAAACCAATATTTTTGGGGCCATCTACGGTATGATTTGCATGCCAAGTATGCAGGTAAGTAAAAGTGTTTTTTTTTTTTTTGATAAGTGTAAGTAAAAGTGTTAAGTATGCCACATAAGTACATTCGTGTTACAAGGCGTGCCACATACGCAGGTTGGTAGAAGGGTTTTTAATTTTTTAAATAGGCTTGGATTTAAACTTCACCTACTCAAACGGTTAAACCCATTAGGATTTCATTTCAAAAAAAAAGAAAAAAAGAAAAAAAAAGAAAAACCCATTAGGATTTGGAAGGGTTTGAGTTTTCTATCCTACATATTCAAATCCAGCGTGATTGTGTATTTGAAATTTTGAATAAGTAGAATAATTCCGTTACTCATTTTTTTTTTGCACAATATATATATATATATATATATAATAAAAGAAATTGTGTCTCTCTTTCTTCTCAAAAAAAAAAAAAATGGTATAAAAATGCTTATTAATGCTTAAATTTTGCTAAATAATATTATAAACTTCAATTTTATCTTAATTTTCAATAATCCTATCCATTTTAACCCAACTCATGATAACATAATAAGCAAATAGGTTTAGGAGGGGTTTGGGTTTTTTCAAATATAAATGGAACGGTTCAATGGTTGAGAGAATTCTTAAAATTTAATAGGGTTTAGTAAGGTAATAGTATGTAAAAGTAAAACATTTAGAGAATTTAAGCTTAGCTTTTTTTTCCCAGCTCAAACCCGACTTATTATCCATTCCTTAAATAAAATAGATCCCACTTTCGACTATTAAACTGCATGACTTTTTTGTTTTAAATATATATATATATATATATATATATATATAGGAATTGGATTAGTTTGTAACTTTACACGTTTTAAATTAGGATTCAATTTGAGCTTGAGGAGTTTGCACTTTTATATTGCACATTTTTATATCATAAAAGGTCAAGAAAAGTTACCCCGACAAAGATGTCCTTGGTGAGCATGGAATAAATGCCCCAGGCACAAGCATTGAGAAATACGCAAAATGAAAGCGAAAACGGCATGTACTCTACGCTCTTAGTCCTTATCACCATTTTCTTCGCACATAAACAAAACAATAAAAAAGAGATTAATCAGTATCAACTATAAGATATAAAATACCCTATGCTTGCAAGTTGCCAAAATCAAAGTATATATATATTACAAAACATTTAAAAAAAAAAAAAAAAAACTTATATTTTTGATGCGGACTACACTACCTACTACCATGGTGAGAAGAGAGGTCAAATGGTGACAATTGAAACATTGTCACTTAGCTTTTTTTCATCAAATGCTTGTGGACCATATTACTCGCTATAGATTGTAGAAAATTTTAACGTAAATATTTTTAGTGAAGTAATTATAAATTACATGTTTAATGAGTGAAGAAGCTCACCATGGATGATAGAGGTGCTGCATACATGACAATGCTTATTCCAGCACTTAAAATTCCGACAAAGTTAAGTTTCTTGCTTGCACCATGGATTACTAGAAGCGTTATTGCAATTATCAACAAAGGAAAAGCGACATTTAAGACGGCCACCATATATGCCGTCTTAACCTGAAGAGGGAAATTGATAACATGTATAAAATTATTACTTAATTGACTTTTGATATTTTAATGGAAATATTTAATATTTAAATTCTCTATTAATTTTTTTTTTTTAATAAAAATGATAGTAACAAATATGAAAAATCTGAATGTTGTATCCTTCCGAGGTCATGAATCTACAACATTTTGGCTAACTTTGATAATAAACATGAAACTGGATTTTCTAACTTATTTAGTTTCACAAAAAGACCCTAAATTCATAATAACAATATTTTTACTTCATCTTAAAAGCAATCGTCATCATTCACCTATTGAACTAAAAAATTACCTGTTCAATGCAATAATTAAATAACAAAAGAATATTTGATTTTTAATATATTGAAAATTACCTGTTAAATGTTGATAATTATTTGCAACGGTAGAGTAGTGTAATGTAACTAATATTTTACAATCCTTATATATATATATATATATATGAAAGATTGTAAAGCAAGTATTATAAGCAAATGAGTCAGTGTTTTTTTTTTATTATCATCAGCTGAAATAATAATTTAACTTAATAATTATTAAAAAGGGCATTCATAATATCATTAAAATTGGTCTAAAAAATACCTAATATTTTGCAGAATATAAGTTAGAAGAAAAATATTGGTTTATTTAAATTGGTAGTGCAATCTTAGAAACATTTTAGATTTATTAGGATTTTGGATAAATTACTCTCAAATAAATTAATTAAGCAAAGCAGTATCATTTTGATCATAATCTTAATTAAAAAAAAAAAATCATATTGTGAAACCAGGCACACTCTTAGGCCTTCCTCACTTCAAGAGTTCATTTTAATTGTATACTATTAGATTAGATTAGATTCTAAAGTATACCTACTTAATTATGAGCACAAAAAAATTGAGAATGCAAAGGGTGTGATGCAGGGGAACTACATACTCTGCATAACTGTAAAGTGCAAAAACATGTATGCGAAAAACAAAGAGATTAATCAATATATCACCTTCTTATCCTTAGGAGCAAAGATGAGAAAAAGAGTCACAAAGATAATCTGTAAAATGGTTCCTACGCCATTGACTGTTACAAGAAGCAATCCACCTGGTTTAAGAAGTCCATAGAAAGTCCACAAACAGGTGTTCAATAGTGTGCACATATATGGAATTCCATTGTAACTCTCAGTCGATCTCTTCTTCAGCACCCCCCAAAAAGTCTTTCTACAAGAAGAAAAAAATATAATTTTTTTAATGTTGCCACATAGGCTTCACTTGTTTCTTTCTCTCTCTGTCTCTCTGTCTCTCTTTTTTCTTTTTTTCTTTTATTTTCTTATAGAAAAATAGGGGAAGTGAGGAGGTGGGGTTCCAACCCTAAACATTCCCACCAAAAAGGATGCTGATACTACTAAACTATCAAGTCGAACCCCAACTTCACTAGCAATAAGTTTCTGAATCTTATAAAATTGTTAACCAATTTGAAACTCATGTTTTGAGTTTCTACTTAGGAAGTAAGTAAATGTTGAGCATCATATGCATCATTTAAATTATTTTGATGACATTTTTTTTTTGTGGAGAGACAATTGATTCTTATGGTAATCATTTGATTCATTGTTGATATGTGGAAAAGGCTTGATAGCGAGTGTATGTGTGTCTCCCTCTATATATTTGTTTTAGAGAAAAACTTTCTCTAATTAAATTCAAACACTTGATTCATATTCAATATTGTATCAATGTGTTCAAATTTAATCGAAACCCTAATGTAATGACCGAATTGTATTTAAGTTTTACAATTTGTTTTAAAATCAAAAGAAATAAAACAGAGGTTACTACACTACAAGAATATATTTAATTGGAAAACCTAATGTATATTTTGACAGAATTGTATTACCATTTTGTTTTAAAAGAAAAAGCAATAAAAGAAAGGTTACTTATTTTTCTACCAGATGTAAGTCCAAATATTGCTTGTAATTAGTATAGAAAGTTTTTCAAACATTTGTTATAATGAGTAACCAGGGGTCTTTGTTGCAATCCTCCATCTGAAACATCAAAGTCGACTCTATATATGTACACCTATAAAAGCATTGTATAATATTCCACATCTAATATGAAAACTTAAAGCAATTACAAGTCATTCCCTCTCCTTACACTAGCAATTCCTATATCAATCTAGTTAAGAGCTCAAAGAAATAACCGTCTTACATTGGAGAAGCATAAAGCAGTATAGCAGTTATATTGCCTGCAAATAAATAACAAGAAAAACATAAAACAGAGTAATTGCTTACTAGAAGAAATTGAAAACAAAAGCAAAAATGGGGCATGGGACTGAGAATCCAAGAAAAAACAATTAAAAGATTTTGTAAGAGAGAGAATAAGCTAACCAATAATGCCAATGATGAGGCTCAAGCAAGCCATGGAAGGAGTACGAAGAGGGAGTTGTTGGAGGAAAGAAAAGGTAGTGATGGGCTTTTAATTGTGAAGGAGAGAAGAAATCGTGGACGTCTGAAGTAGAAGATGGCGGGTTTGTTATAGCATTTGCTATATATATATAGATGTTCTAATGGGTACAACTGTACAAGTTCATATACATGTTTTCCATTCACACGTAAAAGTTTATTTGGGGAAAGAGAACCTTGCGTAATGCATCAAAGGTCCTTTAACTTTTCCAGTACCCAAACTCAACCAAAGGGAGAACTAAACCATGGTCTATTATCATTTTGTTGTGGCAGTGAGACATCTAGGGACTTTATCAAGAGTCCATTGATATACATAGGATATTCATCTTATTTTTGTTAATTAAGTATAACAATTCATCATTTTCTTTAATTTTTCTCTAGATATGAGACTCAGCATAGTTTATACTCAATACATTGATAGTGGCAAACCCATCTTTATTTTTGACACACAATTTTGTTTCCCATGGTTTTTAAGTTTGAAGTATTTGAAATAGAATATCAATTAAGTGACTAAATTCAATATTCTTTCCTCTATTTAAAGAATAAATTGAGAAGGAAGGTAATCGTAATAAAATATGTTTAGGGTGTGGCGTTCCATTCACGCGTAGAAGTTTATTGGGGGAAAGAGAACCTTGCGTGGTGCATCAAAGGGCCTTTAAATTTTCCAGGACCCAAACTCAACCAAAGGGAGAACTAAACCATGGTCTATTATCATTTTGTTGTGGCAGGGAGACATCTAGGGACTTCATCAAGAGTCTATTGATATACATAGGATATTCATCTTATTTTTGTTAATTAAGTATAACAATTCATCATTTTCTTTAATTTTTCTCTAGATATGAGACTCAACATAGTTTATACTCAATACATTAATAGTGGCAAACCCGTCTTTATTTTTGACACACAATTTTGTTTTCCATGGTTTTTAAGTTTGAAGTATTTGAAATAGAATATCAATTAAGTGACTAAATTCAATATTCTTTCCTCTATTTAAAGAATAAATTGAGAAGGAAGGTAATCATAATAAAATATGTTTAGGGTGTGGCATTCCATTCACGCGTAAAAGTTTATTGGGGGAAAGAGAACCTTGCGTGGTGCATCAAAGGGCCTTTAAATTTTCCAGGACCCAAACTCAACCAAAGGGAGAACTAAACCATGGTCTATTATCATTTTGTTGTGGCAGGGAGACATCTAGGGACTTCATCAAGAGTCCATTGATATATATAGGATATTCATCTTACTTTTATTAATTAAGTATAACAATTCATCATTTTCTTTAATTTTTCTCTAGATATGAGACTCAACATAGTTTATACTCAATACATTAATAGTGGCAAACCCATCTTTATTTTTGACACACAATTTTGTTTTCCATGGTTTTTAAGTTTGAAGTATTTGAAATAGAATATCAATTAAGTGACTAAATTCAATATTCTTTCCTCTATTTAAAGAATAAATTGAGAAGGAAGGTAATCGTAATAAAATATGTTTAGGGTGTGGCGTTCCATTCACGCGTAAAAGTTTATTGGGGGAAAGAGAACCTTGCATGGTGCATCAAAGGGCCTCTAACTTTTCCAGGACCCAAACTCAACCAAAGGGAGAGCTAAACCATGGTCTATTATCATTTTATTGTGGCAGGGAGACATCTAGGGACTTCATCAAGAGTCCATTGATATACATAGGATATTCATCTTATTTTTGTTAATTAAGTATAACAATTCATCATTTTCTTTAATTTTTCTCTATATATGAGACTCAACATAGTTTATACTCAACACATTAATAGTGGCAAACCCATCTTTATTTTTGACACACAATTTTGTTTTCCATGGTTTTTAAGTTTGAAGTATTTGAAATAGAATATCAATTAAGTGACTAAATTCAATATTCTTTCCTCTATTTAAAGAATAAATTGAGAAGGAAGGTAATTGTAATAAAATATGTTTAGGGTGTGGCGTTCCATTCACGCGTAAAAGTTTATTGGGGGAAAGAGAACCTTGCGTGGTGCATCAAAGGGCCTTTAAATTTTCCAGGACCCAAACTCAACCAAAGGGAGAACTAAACCATGGTCTATTATCATTTTGTTGTGGCAGGGAGACATCTAGGAACTTCATCAAGAGTCCATTGATATACATAGGATGTTCATCTTATTTTTGTTAATTAAGTATAACAATTCATCATTTTCTTTAATTTTTCTCTAGATATGAGACTCAACATAGTTTATACTCAATACATTAATAGTGGCAAACCCATCTTTATTTTTGACACACAATTTTGTTTTCCATGGTTTTTAAGTTTGAAGTATTTGAAATAGAATATCAATTAAGTGACTAAATTGAATATTCTTTCCTCTATTTAAAGAATAAATTGAGAAGGAAGGTAATCGTAATAAAATTTGTTTAGGGGGTGGCTTTCCATTCACGCGTAAAAGTTTATTGGGGGAAAGAGAACCTTGCGTGGTGCATCAAAGGGCTTTTAAATTTTCCAGGACCCAAACTCAACCAAAGGGAGAACTAAACCATGGTCTATTATCATTTTGTTGTGGCAGGGAGACATCTAGGGACTTCATGCATAGATAGTATGTGAATGGAGGAATCTCCACCATGTGTAGCAAAATTGCTAAGTGAAGATTTGCAGTAATAAAATATCTATTAATTGTTTTTTATTATATATTGTGAGAAACACTCCCAAAATTATTGGCGGGGCGATCAAGTTTCAAGGTGGTTACAGGTTTACTCAACCAACGATATCATATTCCTAGATTGAAGGTTTTACAAAAGGAATCCCGCTTAATTTATTTAACAAATAAAAATTAAGATAAATTCATGAAACATATCTTTATTGAATGAAAATGAAATTAAAATTATTGTTCAAGAAGTTGAAATAGATGAAGAGATTACAGGCCTGTCTGGTATAGCGGTGTTCAAGTATTGTTGTTCAAAATGGTTTAAAAACTGTGATTTAAAAAATGTTGTGAAAACATATGTCTAAGTAATCATAATGCAAAAATGTATTTAGTACCATGTTTCAAATAACATACTTTAAAATATGAAAAAAAATATATATAATTGTGTGTTTGGTATATATATATATACTTTTTCTTTAAGGGATGAAAATAATACTATTTTATTTAAGGAGAGAGAAAAGAAAGAAGAGAGAAGGACAGAGTGGTTGACCCGTGGGAGAAAAAAAGAAAAAAGAAAAGAAGAGTTTTGTCTTGTCAATGGACTCCATTACTTTCAGCTTATTTACAAAAAGACTATTCACCAATATTACTTTAAAACTAAAAACTATTATGGATGAGTTTTCAAAATACATGTTTTAAACATCCTAAATTGAGAACTATAACTCAAACACTTTTAATAAAAAACTTATACCAAACATACTTTTCTTTTTGGAAACCATAGTTTTCAGTGTTTAAATACTGAAAACTTTTGTTTGAGTTTGCATACCAAACAGACCTTACATTGCTTATTTTCCTAGCTAGTTACATCATTATTGTGATATTCTAAAAGTATTAATTCCACAACGATGGTCTCTATAATTTACCACATTATTAAAGCACGCACATGTTTAATTCCTTAGATTATGATTAAGATCATGAGAACACATATATTGAAGGCCTGAAATATTATAACATATTAAAGGAAGCAAGAAGAACACTGGCTATCCTGTAATCACTAATCAGAGAGACGGAATGTGATCTATGAGGCAGAGCAACTTCTTTTCCAAAAATAATGCCTGTATGCTTGTATGGAAAGAGACGTATCACATATATTCGTCCACGACAAGACTAAACAAAAGCCTTGCGGGTACCAATAGAACATCTAGAAAATATTTGTTAGAGACTTAGAGCTTTTGACAAAATTGAAGGTGTAATATCTGAGATATTGTCAATCTCAGCCGAATAATGTGTGACGAAGTTTACGAGTCATTGACAGCTCAGTACTCACTTTAGTTAGACCAAAAGTTGCCTTTACAAGTCATTGACAACACAAAAGTTAAACCAAAAATATCCTGTATTTAACTAGTCAATGGTTGTAGATGATGGTTTTATTTTTCTTTACTTTGGATTTTGATACAGTCGGATCCATTATGGATTCAAAGATTCTTGACTGTTGAGGATCATTCTAGCTATCATATAATGAGAGAAAATTATATTTGAAATTGAATTTTAAAATCCACCACCCAATAATTAACCTTTAATTACTAAAGTAAAGAACAATGATATAATTAGCACTTTTTGTATATTAATCTCTTCAACTGTCCTCCCTCAAAAAAAAAAAAAAAAAAAAAAAAAAAAAAAACTCTTCAAATGTCATATTAGGATTTAATTTTCAATATTTCTTATAAGTGGTCGATTGGCTGTAATCACGTATCTCCAGGGAAAGTGGAACTGTGTCCACTTCTATGTTGGTGGAATTGTTGTTGTATACGGAACTTTTCTTTTTTTCTTTTTCTATTTATTTTTTTTATTATATAATTCTATAGATAGTAGTAGAGGATTTGAAAATTTGAATTTATGTGGTTTAATTAAAAATATCAATAAGTGTCAATTAAATTCCAAGGCTCTTAACTGAATCGGAGTTTTCAGCCGTATGAAGCCATTGGCAGCTTGTATCACAAAAATTGGATCGAGGGCCACATCTCAGAGCTAGCTAGTTGGGACGAGATGGTACAAGAGGGTTCACCAAGGGGCAAGGACCAAGGGTTGGTCTGTAATTCCTCGTATTGCTGGATGAGGAAATTAACAAATAGGAATATAACTTTGTGCCTAGAAATAAAATATGAAAATAATACAAATTAGACTATATTGTTAGCCATATTGATAAGAATTGAGAACCAACAGGTCTCACAGATTTCACTTTTTTTTTTCTTTTTTTCTTTTTTTTTTTGCATAATGAGATTACAATATATAGAGTGAGCAACTAATTGCAAGAGATTAATTAGTTTCTCAAAAAAAAAAAAAAAATGTAAGAGATAAATACCAAAGTTCATTGATAATTTGCCTAACTAATGAATATGACAGTAAAGCATTAATAGTAGTTTTTTCTTTTCCTCACACATTATCACTTGGTTTTAGTGCAATAATTTACTATAATATACTTAATCCCGTCTACACCAAAAACTGATTGATGTCTTGGTTTGATAATAAAAAGTTATCATCAGGAGCGGACGCTATAAGTTGAAACTCTCTCTCAAAAAAAAAAAAAAAAAAATACATATGAGAAAAATCATGTGAAGACATCACCCTATCAAAGTTGATAAAATGCTCTTTTATAGTATAATAATAACTACGAGAAAATAGCGCCCTACCAAAGTTAATGGGATCATAGTATCATACCCTTTTTCTGTATAATAAATGAACTATTTATAGATATAATAAAGTAAATGGCAAGGTTCGGACGCTATATGCAATACACTTAGGTTCGAATCCCGCTACCAGCAGGAGTCCGTTTGGTGGGCATCTTTGGTGGGTACCCCCCACACAGGTGTGTAAAGGGAGGCCGGCTACGAAAGGGCCCGCTGACTTGGTTGCCACCTGGCGCCCTGCCCAGGGGTGTAATATAACCATAAAAGCCCCCATTTTTTCATTCTCAAAAAAAAAAAAAATTATAGATATAAAATATTCAGATTTTCCTCAAAAAAAAAAAAAAAAAAAAAAAAAAAACCTATTCAGATAAATCTATATAAAATATATGAGCAGATAAATTCTAATTTTATTGAATTACTTAATTAAAATATTTATAATCTTATATTTGTATGGTAAATATATTGTACATTAACAAAGACATAAATTTTATTTCTTAGTAAAACTATTTGAATTTATAATTTTTATTCAGTTATTTATTATATAAAAGAGAATTAACGATTTAGTGGTCTAAATTATAATAAAATTATATTATCATACACACAAGGCAAAAGTGTGTCATAAAAAAAAAAAAAATTTGTTTCATATCTGAATAAAAAAATATACAAAAGTGTGTCCATTAACTATGATGGAATACGTACTCTACCCTATCATAATATTTTCTAATATTTCTAATGCATGCACCAAAACCCTTTTCTAATATTTCTAATGCATGCACCAAAACCCTTTTAGCATTTACTTAATATGTAGTAGGTGGATCCTTTCGCCAATATAAAGATCCCATGATGTTAATTTTCACAAACGCCCAACGATGTAATGGTTTCCACCTATTAATTAGTCAGCAACAAGATAATTCAAAATTTGGGTCATCCATTAGCTATTTTAAGTGTTTTTTTTTTTTTTTTCCCACTAGTTGAAAAAAGAGGGGTCCAAAAATATTAGTTTCTGACATTCTGTGGCCCATCCAATCCATATTCGAATAAAAAGGACAGCATAAGATTACAAGCTTCTCCTATTAACTGAGTTGGATGAGTTAATTAAATTTCATTCATGATGTCTAAGAGCATTCGCATCCCGAATCTTCAAACTATTCTATTTTACAATCTCAAAACCTATTTTATCATTTATACAATACCATTTTACAATATATCCAGCATCTCAACTTTTATTTTTCTATTCTACTCATTAAAATAATATATCTATACAATAAAATATTTTTTCCTTTTTTGTTTTTTCTTAATTTTCTCCTCCACACGCGTATGTACCTTCCCTCAACCTCTAGCACCGCGCCTCCACTGCTCAATCACCACCACCATGCCTCCACCATGCCCACCACTCCACCACTGCCCTGCCCACCAAAATCCCACTGGAACAAAAACCCATATTAAAAAAAAAAAAAAAAAAAAAAAGACGTAGAACCCAGAAGAACCAGAACCCAAAAAACACAGAACCCCATCGGAACCACCACGCATGACCTCGCCACGATCCATGCCAACCACCACGCACGACCTTGTCACGACCTACACCGATCTCCACCACTGTATGAACTCCATTGGAACCCATAACCATCGATCCCAAAACCCATTAAACTCGAAACCCATTAACAAACCCATCAACCACCGTGAGAGACCCATCAACAAGCATGCTCATTCAAGCACAATTCAGCACCAAAAAAAAAAAAAAAAAAAAAAAAACCCATAACTCTCAGCCCTAACTCAGCAAACCCATTGCCATGCCACCACGCCAATCAGGAAACCCACTACATCGATCAGACCCATGGCGGCAACTAGAAAGTGAAATCGACCACAACGGCAACCAGATTGCACAGATAGAAAAGAGGGAGAAGAGAGGAGCGTCTGAGCATGAAAGACAGAGGAGAGAGAATGAGTAATAAAAAAAATGAAATTTAAGTTTACAATTGGTGAACAGTGACTTCTATAAGTAGAATTGTACTATAGCAATATTGTAAAACTTTTTAGCATTGGAAGACCGGATGGAGGGGTTGTTTTCTGCTTTTATGCTAAAATTTTCGTACATATGCCATTTAGCATGCCCAGTGCGAATGCTTAAGAATTTCGCTTTATAAATGTTAAGATGAACTTTATTCTATAAAATATGATCACCAAGCGAACTAAACAAATTTCGTATATTGGGAGATATTAAATTCTTTTATAAATATTTTTTATACATGTCAATAGTGAACTAGACAAATTTCTTACATTAAAGTTAAGAAGTATGATTAATTATCTTTCATCTTGTGTGTATTTTTGTATCAAAGTTGATAATTTTCTATACACAATATATTATGAGTTATAACTTATTGTATTATTAGAAAATCAAAATTCTTCTCTCTCTCTCGGAGGGTTTTTATTAATTTTTACTTTTTTAGTAGTTTATTGCTATCATAATTTGACCCCCGAAATAAATTAATTTTTAAGCTCAAATACCGCGCAATGCCAAAATTTTACAATATGCCAAAACTTTGATATCCATATTTTACAATATAGAAATGGAATAATTCCGGTAGATTTTTTATTAATAGTTTTTTTTGAGAAGAAGGTAGATCTAAATCATCTAATCGTGTTCAATGGCCTAAACTTATTGTAAAGCCCACGTAAAGTCCATCTCTCTGTACTAGCACAAAAAGTAACCTAGTCCCACTTGGACTAAAATAGAATTAGGTAAATTCTTTCTATAAATACTCTCTTATATGTAATATTGGGATCGCGGAATGTGGATGTCATTTTAATTTGCTCCCTTTTAACAATTTTTACCATTTAGTTTAGTTAGAAAAAGAAAAGGTGAACATGATCCATCGATATATTAAAATGGTTTCTCTCTCATTACACCAAAATAAGTCTATCACATCAAATAGGACAAAATGGGCTTTTGCCCTTTTCAACCAAATTAATTAGCTTTATGTCCCCCTTCCCAAACTAATTAGGGAAATGCCTCTATTTTAAAACTCGATTTATGATAAATCGAGTTAGGTCCTATAGTGGCGTTTTTAAGGAGTCTATAGTGACGTTTTAAGAACCTATAGTGACGTTTTTTAACTCGACTTTAATGAAATCGAGTTATAGGCAATGAAATCGACCTATAGTGGCGTTTTTTTACCTATAACTCGATTTCATTGAAGTCGAGTTAAAAAACGTTATTATAGGTCCTTAAAATGTCACTATAGGCTCCTTAAAACGCCACTATAAGGCTTCATAATTTTTTTTTAAACTCAATTTATCAAAAATCGAGTTTTAAAAGAGGGGCATTTCCCTACTTAGTTTGGGAAGAGGGGCATAAAGCTAATTAATTTAGTTGAAAAGGGCAAAAGCCCATTTTGTCCTATCAAATGTTAATACAATAAGTGGTATTAGACACAATATTATAAGTTAAAAATCGTTGCAAAAATAACTTAAAAGTGGTAAATTATTGGATTTACAATAATTAGTTGCAATAACGTATAATTATCAATACTACATTGAGAAATTTTTTTGCAATAACTTAAAATAAAGTTATCGTTACAATAACTTAATAACAATTATTTTTGCAATCTATTACAACAAAAATTCCAAAGTGATATTTTGTTGTAATAAAGACATCATTGTAATAATTTGATATCAATTATTTTACAATCTATTGTAATGACAAACATGAAACGAATATATCATTGCAATAACTTGATATCAATTATTTTACAATCTATTACAATGACAAATATAAAAAAATTATTTATTATAATGAATATATCGTTGCAATAAATTGTCTATTGCAACAACATATATATCATTCATCAAAGTTGTCATTAAAATATCTAGTGACTATTGCAATGAGATTTTTTGTTGCACAAAATTATCTCAAAATTTATTGCAACTAACATCAACTATTGCAATGACTTTGATGTTATCGCAATAATTTTTTGTTGTTGTAATATAAACATTTTTTCTTTAATTATCTTCTCATAACGTTTCTGAAATCCAAATGGATATATTAGATATATAGACGTCGATCATGAGGAAAGTGTCAAAAGTCATTCTATGCTGGGGAAAAGGTGGATGTAAAGTGTGAAAATAATCTTTTGGTGTATAACACAATGCTCCACTCACATCATTTCAGGTAAAATAGCCATTTTATTGTACCAAAAAAGAAAGAGTCAAATTGATCTTTTAGCATACTATATTGCCTATTATAAACATGCTGATTCTGCATGTTGTTGCCATTGTTAAGGCTTTAATTTTATAGCTTGGCCTCTTCATCATTCGCTTGCACCCCGAGAACTCCTTTGACAAGTTGAGTGGGGCCTTCTTCTTTCATCACATCTTCTGGTTTATCTGACACCCTTGGTTTGTATTTGTAGATTGAATAGATGATCAGCTGGACTAAGCCCAACGCAAAGCCTATTGCATTTGGCACCTGAAATAACTTTTAATTTGATTAACTGTTTTTTTTTCCCCTTCTTTTTCACCCCCTTATGCTGAGAAATTATAATTGTACGTAACGCAAACTCTCATATGGTTTTTTATTATTATTATTAATTAATGGGAAAATACAGTTTTAATATGAACATTTTTCATTATATAAGCAACTCATTGTTTCTTTTGACAAGTTTTTAGCTCTACGTAAGAGTTTCATGTTTTGGGGAGAAACTTAACGTGAATTTTTGTATACTTTTTTATTAAAATTAAGTCACTATACCATTATTGGTGAGAGGAATGAGGATACGTGACAGCAAGTAGAATATAGAACCTTGTCAAGTAATCGGGAAAACTTGTGGGTCGAGCTTTCATTTAATTACCCACCCTTCAAACCTCTTACTAAAAAGGTACTTCACTTCTAACTTCTAAGTTAACACTTCAATTTGTTGGAGCTTTTATTTTCCATGACGTTTAAGATCACCTTGGATTTATGGATATGTACTAAGGTGACACAAGTATTTTGCAACCAACATTTCCAGGCCCATCCGTGTGCGTTAGTTTGGAGTTAATTTCTATTATGGCTACCATCTTTATTTATTTACAATTATAAGTTTATAACCTTATTAATTAAGAAGAAACTAAAATACGATGGATATTAATTACAAGTAGGGGTTTAGAATTTATCTTTAATTTTTTTTTTTATTTAGAGCTTTTTATAAGCAATGAACTTAAGTTCGGAAAATTATTAGGTATTCCCGGAGTACCATAAATACGTGCTCCCTCCTCTCACATGAATGGTGGGTCCCACCATGAATTTAATTAGTGGGACCTACCATTCATGTGAGAGGAGGGAGCACACATTTATGGTACTCCGGGAGTACACAATAATTTTCCCTTAAGTTCATGGTAGCTTGAAAGAGATAAGAAAGAATTAAGTTCAACATACCATAATTATTAAAGGATATAAGAAAGAATTAAAAAAAAAAAAAATCATGGATATGCTAATTATCTGCACAAGTTAAATCAAGAAAAGTTACTCCGACAAAGCAGTCTTTAGTGAGTATGGAATAACCACACCAAATGCCAGCGTTGACAAATAGGAAGAATGAAAGGGAAAACGGCATGTACTTCACACTCTTAGTCTTTATCACTGTTTTCTGTTAGACATAAAATAAAAAAATAAAAAAAGATTAATCAGTGTCAATTAAGACATAAAATATTTATGACTGCAAGTAGCCAAATATTCCCATAAAAAAATTTATTTTTATGTGCTACCATGATAGCAAGAGAGGTCAGTGATAACAATTGAGAGGTTATCAGTGAGACGTTGGAATGGCAAAGGGTCAAGTTTGGAATGAAAGAAATTTTTTCGAAACTCAAACGGCCAAACCCTCTTATTTTACATAGAAAACACACTAGCCCATATTATATTAGATCTATCTTAAAATAATCTCATTTTTATTTGAGACGCATCAAGCTGGCTATCACTATAACTTAAAGACACAGAAAAATATAAGTAAACAATGGACTGAAACTTTATTGCTGAATTTTTTTTCTCTAAATTTTCTGTTTATAGCTTAAGCACCATTTTCTTTTTTTAAGGAAAGAACCGATTTTAAGGTTGAAAAAACTTATTTCTTTTTAAGGAAATTTTTTTTTTGATTATCTTTTTAAGGAAATTTTAAGGTTTAGAAAACTTATTTTGTAAATAAAAGTATTTTAGATAAATATTAATTGATATCCCATCATATATGGTCTCTAAATTGGCTAGAAACCTTAATAACACCTAAAATCAAAGAATTATAATCATATTTACGATAGTGAAAAAGTAACAATCTTCCAATACCGTGTACCACAGTCTACATCACACTAAGGATGATAATGGGTTAGGTTTGATGGGTTCTCTAATCGGCCCACCTTAACCATAATATTAAGGGGTTAGGATTTTTTTTTTTTTTTTTTTAAATAAGTTTATTGTGGGTTTGTAATTTATACCTTAGGTATCCAAATCTAATCTCAAAAAAAAAAAAAAAAAATAAAAAAATAAAATAAAAGAGGTATCCAAATCTAACCCAATTATTAATTTAAATACCTACAATGCCTTTCTTTAATTTCTTTTTTTATAAACAAATAAAAAATAGTCTATAATAAAAATAAGTATGCCACACTTTTTATCTTCAAACATTTCTCGATTTGATGTAAAAGTAGTAAAGTACTTACTCATACTTTAAAATAGTTAAATGATATTTTAAATAGTTAATTTAAGTTAACTCCAAATTCTCATAAAGAAAAAAAAAAGTAAAAGAAAAAGAGTTAACTCAAGTTTATTCAATCCATTTGACCCAACTCGTTATAAGATAAACGGGTATGTGTTTGGTATGGGTTTAGCTTCTGGGATTCAGGTCCTCTAGATTTTCTAGTGTACTCTACTAATAAATTTTCTTAAATTCTAACAATTCTTTAATGATTTAATGGTCTAGATTCTGCTAAAATAATGTTGCAAACAAAACAATTAAGATTATTATTAGTGGAATGCTGACAGAGTAGAATCTAGACCATTAAATCATTAAAGAATGTCTATGATTTAAGGAAATCTATTTGGTAGAGTACTCTAAGAAATCTAGACGATCTAAATCCAATTGGTTACAAATTAGGAAAATTACAAGTTTATTTTGTGAAAAAAACTCACCATAGATAACAAAGGTGATGCATACATGCCGACGGCTAATCCCACGCATAAAATTCCAATAATTGTCAGCTGCTTGTTTCTTTCATGGATTGACAGAAGCGTTATTGCAATTACCGATCCAGGAAAAACAACATTGAAAATGCCGACCATACATGCTGTCTTAACCTGATAGCATTGGCTAACATTAATAATAACAATATCAATAATAATTATAATAAGAATATGAAATGGATATTCATAGCATATATTTGATGTTTATGATGACTACACACCCATTTAGGATGGGGTTCATTCATAGCATACAAAAGAAGTTATCAAAGTAAATTTACTAAAACATAAATACTGATAGAAAAACTGAATCATGCATCCTTTCAACATGTGGATACAACAAATGGCTAGCTATGATAACATGAAACAGAATGGCCCAACTTATTTAAGTTCCAAAAAAAGGCCTAAAATTCATAGCAATAATCATTTTACTCCATTTAAAAAGCGACATCCATGATCTACCTATTAAACTAACATATATTACCTGTGCAATGGACAAATCATATAACAAATTTTTTTTTTTTTTTAAAGTTAAAGTATTACAAATAGGGGTCGCCACTATTTATAAAAAGATGAGTGAGAGTCATTCAAGATGGTTTGATTGTGTTCATAGAGAGCGACTAATGCATTAATAAAAAAAAGTGAGTTGATTCGAGTTGAGAGAACAAAAAAATATAAAGAAAGACCAAAATTAACATTAGTAAAAGTAATAAAAAAAAAATGACATGTCAATTAAAGTAGTAACAAAGAATATGGTTTTAAATAGAATAGAATAAAATAGAGAAAAAGAATACAAGTGACCTACCCTAATTAATCCATTAAAGATTCATAGCCGACCATAAAATTTTTGGACTAAGATTTTGTTGTTATGTGATATGTGTGTGTATATCATTTATTAGCTGTCTATAATTATTTACATCGACGATTTACATCAGTATTATAACTTAACTATTATTCTAAATTCTTTAAGGTTGTTTATAAAAGAGTTCCAAAGAAAGAAAAACAAAAACAAAGTAATATAAGCAAATCGACATGGTTTTGAACATCTTACGAAAAAAAATCTACTTAATAATTATTACAAGACATAACATAACATTGATATCATTTAAATTGTCAAAAAAGGATTTAAACGGATTAATTAATATTTTGCATAAAGTTACAACAAAAATATTGGTTTTGGGCATGCCTTATAAGAAGAATTTTGCGTTTATTCGGATTTTTGGTAAATCAGACTTAGATAAAGTAATGAAAGCAATTATATCCCAAAAAAGAAGTGATTTAAACAAAAAGGCACTGTTTTAATTATCTTAATAAATAAACATTTATTTGATGTGAAACCCAGCTTATCATCACTCTTAGGCTTTCCAGACTTGGGCATGTCGTATAAGAAGAATTTTGGGTTTATTCGGATTTTTGGTAAATCAGCCTTAGATAAAGTAATGAAAGTAATTTTATCCCAAAAAAGAAGTGATTTAAACAAAAATGCATCGTTTTAATTATCTTAATAAATAAACATTTATTTGATGTGAAACCCGGCTTATCATCACTCTTAGGCCTTCCTGACTTGGGCATGCCGTATAAGAAGAATTTTGGGTTTATTCGGATTTTTGGTAAATCAGCCTTAAATAAAGTAATGAAAGCAATTCTATCCCAAAAAAGAAGCGATTTAAACAAAAAGGCACCGTTTTAATTATCTTGGGTGTATTTTCATTGTATGGTTTTAGATTAAAGAGAAAATTTCATTTTAGCCCTTGTAATTTAGTGGTATAATAAATTAAACCCCTATAATTTCAAAAATAGTAAATTACACTTTATTATTTCAAATAATAACAAACCAAAACTTATAGTTTTCAAAAATAAAAAATTTGTTAGACTTTTAGTACTGTTGGCTCATTCCTTGACATACGTGTGAGTTTAGAAGAGAACTCTCTCTTGAGAATATGCTTCTAATTTGTAACCATACGTGTGATCAAAAGCTTGAACCATAGAGACATCAACAAATCTTGAAGGAGTTTTGGAATGATTGAGAGATCGATCTACAAATGATGTATTGACTTACGACAATAAGTAATTTAGAATGTAAAAGGCAAGATTTTGTAGTTGTTAGCAAGAGTGTGGAGAGCCTAGGTACTTAGTTCGACTACATGTATGGGAAGTCGTGTGAATATCATATGTACCACAACAACCTTCTATAGTGGACTTTTTGATTTGGGCTTAGCCCCGGATTATTTTTACCATTTAACATTTTTACTCCGTGAACAAATATTGTCTTTGTGTGGGTGCGTTAGTTCTCCAATGTTTTGCTTGTGTTTATCCATGTTTTATATTATGCTTGAACATTAGCTAATAACAACCCGATTTAAGTCTTCAATAAATTATTAAAATAGGTAGCTAAGCTGATTAGGGGCTCAAAACGAGTTTCTCAAAATCAAACCATGAGATTTCAAATAAATTTCAATCTGTCTAAGGGATTCTTTTGGGGTTTAATATAAGTTTAAGGTTTAATTTGGTACTTTTTTAAACTATAGAATTTAATTTGTTATTGTTTAAATTTTCAAGATTTAATTTGTTACTTATAAAAATATAGGGTTAATTTTTTTTCTACCCCATAAACTATAGGGTTTAAAATGAAGTTCTCCTTACATATAATTAGATTCTCAAATCAACTTAGTTTTGAGCACAAGTCTACTGGTGATATCAAGACTTAAGGTTTAAATTTGTTATAACTAGCCTAAATTTAATATACTATGACTTATTTGTAATGAGAGTAAAGTATTTCTAATCTTACTTTTAATGTAACTAGAATGACAACATAATTGATCTATGATTGATATATGCATTCATTGTAAATTTGTAATACGTAATTAAAGATAAAATTGTAGTTGTTAAAGTGCTTTTTAGCTATTTACGTAAATTTGAACGCACCTCCACTTTCTTTCTCTTTTTTTTTTTCCTCTCTCACTCTTAATCACAAAATAAATTTTACGCTCAATTTTTTTTGAAGTAAGATGTTTTTAAATGTAAAAAGTTTTACATGTAAAACATTTTCAATAAAATATTTTTAAGTATTTAGAATGACATGTAAATTCTTTTAAGAAACTCACCAAAATTAGTGACCTAGCCACCAGAGCTGCTAGGGCCGAAAGTCCGGTTAAACCATTGCCAAAAGGGTGTCTACGGCCACCAAACCCCCAACACTGGTTTTTGGTACAAAGGATCCGACCACCAAATTGTCGGTACTAGTCACCAACCAAAGGTCTGACCAGACTGCTGGAATTGTAGCTCCAATGATCGAACTATCGGCATTGGTTGTAGGAGTTGCTAGTTGTTAGAACGGTGGCTCCAGCCACTAGACTACCAGCACCAATTGCCCAACCCATTAGACCGGTGATCACCTAGTTACAAGATAGGGGAAAGAAAGCCACTATGTGTTTTTGTAAAATGATTTACCAAATTTTTAAAGAAAAAAAAAACTTTTATAACTTTTTATAAAGGATTTTTTGGTTAATAGAAAATATTTAACAAGTTTAACCACTATTTTAATGTGAACAAACACCTAAAAATGTTACTTTAAAACAAACAGTGTTAATATGCTATCATAATTATGTCCTAACATGGTATTGGTATTAATTAATTAGGGGCAGGCTTCTATCTAGTTGCCCAATGGCTATTAATATGCGCATTCCTCAGAAAAAATAGGCTTTTGCCTTTTCTTTTTAAAATATCCAATTAGAGAAATGTCTCTGTTTTGAAACTTAATTTTCTAAAAATTAAGTTTCAAATGTATAACTCGATTTTTGGAATATCGAGTTATAGCGAACGTGGACTTAGAATTTTTTTTTTTTTTTTTTTTTGGAACTCAAGTTCTATGAACTCGAGTTCCATGTAAAGTACTTGAGTTCATAGAACTTGAGTTCCACTTGAATTTTTTCAAGGAACTCAAGTACTTCACATAGAACTTGAATTCATGGAACTCGAGTTCTAGAAAAAAAAAATATTTTTATTTTTCAGTTCATTATAACTCGATTGTCCAAAAATCGAGTTTTAAATTGAAATCAAGTTTCAAAACAGGAGCATTTCCCTAAATAGTTTCAGATATGGGGCATTCTGTTGGATTTAAAAAAAAAAAAAAAAAAAAAAAAAAAAAAAAAAAAAAAAAACAAACAAACAAACAAACAAACAAACAAACAAACAAATGCAAAAGCCCATTTTCACCCTCTTCCTCATCATGTTGTCTTCCAAATCCTGTGACGCTACCCTCAGTGGATGCCTTCCAAATTAAAAATGGTTCTTCCCTCCGTTAGTTATTGGTGTCATCAATCATCACCCTCTGACTATTGTTCTTCGATAATTACTACTGCAATTGCCATCTGTCTCACATATGTCGTCGTCAAGCCATAAATCCTCTACCATAGGCCACCAATCGATATAGCCATCCTCCAGCCATAGTATTCGTCTTCTGGTCACCTTGAGTTATAGGGGATGTTAGTGATATCATGACCACATGAGGTGTTATAACTAGTCTAGATTTAATGTACTATGATCTACTTGTAGTGTTAATAAATTAATTCTAAACATACTTGTAATAGAAGTAACCTCATGTTTAGTTTATGGTTAGTCTAGGATTAATTTCTCTATATACCCCTAATGGGTTCATTATAACACACAACTCGATCAAGACAATAAAAATATAACTACTCAATGGCTTTTTATTGTGATTGTGAATGTACGTAAGTCATCAAATTGAACCACGTTACTTTACTTCAAACTTCTACTTGTCATTCACTCCCTTCTCTGTGTCTCTGTTATTCTTAGTCAAACTTCAATTCTAACAAAATATTAATTAAACATGTAAATAATGGATCATGCATGGAAACTCCACGATATGTGAACATATGTTACAAAAAAGAAAGATTAATATCACCTTCATATCCTTGGGAGCATAGATGAGAAAAAGAGTCACAAAGATGAGCTGTAAAACGACACCAATGCCATTGACTGTCTCAAGAAGCAATCCACCAGGCTTGAGATGCCCATATAAGGTCCACAAACATGTATTCAATAGCGTGGCTACATATGGAATGCCACTGTAATTCTCAGTTGATTTCTTTCTCACCACCCACCAAAATGTTTTTCTATAAGAAGGAAAAGATAGCAAAAGGAATAACTTAATTTTATGCTACTGAAGCTTCACACTAAGCTCCTAAATATGGTAATATTAAACAATTTTTTTTATAATTCAATATGTGGGGGGATTTATTAACTAATTTTGAGCCCATTATAACCAAGAGAAATTATATAATTTCCTTAAGTTTTTATTAAAGGGCAGACACTTGGGGCATATTTGGTAGATTGTAATAGACACTGTAATGTAATAGATTTTCCTATGGCATAATTATTCGGTTGTTTGGTTATGTTTTTATTACAATGAATAGTTATTCATTATGAATAGTTATTCTTCAAAATAAGGAATAACTATTCCTTATCAAAAGTATTGAATATCTATTCCTTTACCTTATGTAATAAATTTTTAAAAAAATTTCCTAAAAAGCCATTAGTTGACACATTTTTAAAAGGAAAGAAAATATATTTTCTTTGTTGTTAATTATTAGCTCTATTTTGAATACCCTAAAATAAATGTATTTTAAGAAATTTGACTTAAAAATGATTTAATTACACCTTCTTTTTATGCTTTACTAAATTGTGGATGTATATTCAGAATTCTATTCCTAAATGGTCACCAAACTAATGAATAGTAATACTTGTTACATTCCAACTTAATGTATTCCTTGTAATACTTATTCCTATTCTCATGTAATAATCATTACAGTGTACCAAACGTGCCCTTGATGTAAAAAGAGTGTAGCCACTTGTGGTATAGAAAAGATAAACACTTGGCAGAAACACAACTTCTAAGACTTAATTATTATTATTATTATATAATAAATTATATAACTTCAATTACTTGTAACAACTAACAAGTATAAAAGGTTTTTTCATCAAAAAAAAAAAAAAAAAAAACAGAGTATAAAAGGTTTTGGAAACATTTGTTTTCTTTTTTTTGGGAAACATTTGTTATAATCAGTAACCAAGGGCGTTTACCAAATTAAATAAGGTTAAGAAGTGAAGAATATTGGATAAACTAAACTAGCAAACTATTTTTAACTATGTCATACTTATACTAACCTAGTCTTATAAACAATTCCACGTTGAGTTTTTGTCATGCTTTAAGAATGTGCTCAGCTCAGGCATGTCCATGTTCAACCCAGATGTCCATTGACGACCAAATAATTTACTATGTGGCTGAGCTCATTTATTTTCCTGATTAAAATTAAGGTAGTGACTAGTGAGACAAGTAGTAACGTATGAAAGCACTTTATATTATAAAATTATATATCCCACTTCTATTATCAAAATTTAAACCAATTATAAGTAGTCATCCTTTCGACTTAGTTCAGCAATTCCTATATTCTAATAAAGAGTTAAAAAAATAAAGTCATTATCTGCCTTACATCGGAGAAGCAAAAACTAGTACAGCAGTTATATTGCCTGCAAATAAAATAACACGAAAATATAATCACCGTTATAATTTATAGGAAGAATATTTAAAAATGAGGCAATAGACTAAGAATCTAGAAACAATTTAAAGATTTTGTGAGGGAGAAAATAAACTAACCGATAGTGCCAATGATGAATTTCAAGGAAGCCATAGAATTGAAGGTAGGATATTGAAGAAAATAAGAGGTGGTGATTGGGCCTCTATTAATGTGAAGGAGAAAATAATAAGACTTGGATGTTTGTAGTAGATGATAGATGGAGGGTTTTTATAATATTTGCTTTATATATTCTCTAATGAGTATCAATTCAAGGTGTTTCCCACGTTCAAAGTGTATTCGGGGAAAGAGAATAATATTATGGAGTCCATTAAGAGCTTTATCTCGATGTGGGCTTCAACTTTCAACAACATACTTTCAACGAAAGACCCACTTGGTTTGTAATTTTTGATGTCGGAGACTAGACGTTTAAGGAGCCCACCAAGAGCCTATTGATACCCATAATCAAAAAGCTTATGCCAATAGGTTTAGGCGTAACTTTGCATATCAATTACTTTTTCTTTAACATAAAAAAGTTGGTTTAGCGATTTTCAGGACTTCTGTGATCCTTAAGGTTCCTCTATAACTACTAATTACTGTGTCATATCGGGGGATTACATAAACCCAGAGAACATTCGGATTTCTGTAACCATAAACACTAAGCCACAAAGCATTTGTTTGTTTAGAATCTTTTTCACTGCTAGCATACAGGAGATAAAATAAGTGGTTTGATTCAGTTAGGTCATATGTGGCCTTGTTTGTGCATTCATATAGATGGGAAGTACTACATTTAGTGACTAATTAATTTTTCTTGTTTGGTAATAATTGTCGACAATTTCATAGTAAATATTTGTGACAACTTTTTCTTCTTCTTTTTTGCCCATTCTTGGTTGCAAGCTAGCAAGAATATTTTTTAGTCAACTTCTTGAAAAGGATTGAAGCATTTTTTTTTTTTTTTTTTATATGATTAGAAGATTCGGTGCCAACTGAAACCCACATCGATCACTACATTAGTGGGGGAAGCTGCTTGCTTCCGTTCCATCACAGAATAAGAGACTTAATAATACATAAAGAGGTAATACTAGACTAACTTTTTTTGATTCTATTGGTCATTCAAGATGTTTATTATTATTATTATTATTATTTAAAATCCAAAGTGTATTTCCTTTTACTTTTTATATTATTTTCGTAGTTAGAATAAACAAACTTTTGTTAGAGTGTTGGGCAAGATTAGATGTGCAATGCATTATGTTAAGAATCTTATAATTCACCTAATACCAATTTGGTGTTCCTAACGAAGGCGAGTATAATTCCCTCTTAGTGTAACACATAATATTTTGTTTGTCGCATATAAAGTTGATCGCTACCAAATAATATACAACAAAATGTACAAGACATTGACAACTTTTTTTTTTCTACAACTTATGTAAGGTTGAATTTAATCAACCATCTTATTGGCTTTATTCTGTGACCAATTTGCTTGTAATTTAGCACTTAGTAACCCTGTATTTAGGTGGAAAAATCGTAAGGGTAGTGTGTGAGAAGATGTGAAGAAAAGCTCAAGAGTGTGGAAGAAAAGCTCAGGAGTGTGTAAGAAAAACAGAGTCTTGCGACTGGATCTCGCGGGTGAGTCGCGGTTTGCAAGTCGCCAAAAGTTCACACACGTGCCAAGCATGCCAGAAACTGAAGAGTCACGCCAGCTGTCGCATTATAGGACAAAAGTCCCAGGCTGGCCAGGCCGTTAGCTCGCGTCTTGAACTTGCGACTTAACCCAGTCGCGAGGTCAAGTCGCCAAAATGCCCTGTTTGGCAAAAATTGACGTTTTGCATTCCTTTCTCACCCTACTATAAATATATACCCTTATACCCACCATATTGAGAGAGCTTCTAGAGAGAATTTTGTGAGAGAAACCCTAGAGAAATATAAGATTGATTCATCCACAATCTTAACCTTAGAGACTCTACAAATTCTTCTACTCTTTTCCTCTCCATTGTCATACCCTTGAGAGGCCTTTAGCCAAATCCTTATCTCACCACACTCACGTCTGTGAGAAGGCTTATTTGGTACTGTTGGGAAGCAGTTAGGAAGGAACCAATCTACATTAGTTGATACTATGGTCTAGTAGCAAAATCCTGTAAGCTAAAAAAGAAATAGGTTCGGCGCAACTTTGTTGGAGTAAGAAGCTTGGAGGGCTTAGGTACTTGGGTAGATTAGGCTTGGAGGGTCTTCTGCTGTTCATGTATCCCAACTATATACTTTAGTGAATTATTTGACCGCTTGGAGGGCGGCGGAGAGGTTTTAAGCCGAGGGCTTCGGTTTCCTCTTCGATAACACATCATGTGTTGTCCGAGTGTTTGCATCTTCCTTCCTTTATTTGCCTTATATTTACTGCTGTGGATGTGTTTATATTTGGCTTAGATTGTTATTAATTTTGTTATAAGCTTGTTATCATATTCCGCACATTAATTGTTTGATATAAAGTTTGAATTGGTAATTTTGTATTTGGGGTCTAAACGTTCAAGGGTGTTGTATACCCATTTTGAACTTTCAACTTACAAGTAAGGTTTTCAGACCCAGACCATTCATTGAATCGTAAAAAGGAGAGGGTTCAAGGTTTTTGAGATCGAACCGAGGTTGAACCGGAGTCGAACCATGATAACGTCATAATTAATTTAATAATTAATTAAAGCCTAAATATAGCTATTAAATTTATAAAACTAGCAAAATTGACTAATATATCTATTTATGCGAGGGAAATTTAATGATTTTCAAGCATATATTTAATAATTAAATAAGAAAGTTAATAAAATAAAATAATAACCATGAAAACATTAAAATTTGTGATTAATTTTTGAAGTAAAGTTGAATATCTTTGAAGGATTTTAATTATAATTTTTTTTATTCCTTGTAAGAGATAGATAATTTAATTAAGTAGAATAAAATTGTGTTAAGTTATTTTTTTTTAAAAAAAATTGCGGGTTGGACTGCACGGTTCTTGCCATTGGTTCGTATGGTCCAACCCCGGTTTTAGGGATTCATGGAATTGCCACATATCTCCGTTTTTTATGCTTAAAAAACCGATTTTCATCCCGGTTCCTGATTTTCACGGTCCGACCCCCCGATCCGGTCCAGTTCTAAGAACTATGCTTACAAGAGGCAGGCCAAAAATCTCTGGAGATGAGGGATCCCCTAATTAATATAACTAGTTGTGTACCAATGCATGGTTGGAGATGAGGGTTTTAATCTTGCTTTAGATGAAAATTTTTTGTTATAGATATCAAAGTCATACAACAAAATGTATTTTCAGTGACGAATTTTAATATGGAAAATTTTTTCGTCACAAAAAAGTACCATATAGTGAACAAATTTATATTTTGTCCCTATTTATAAAAAAATGAGCAACATTTAGCGATGAAAATTAGATTTCATCGCTATATGTTGTGTTGAACTAAGGGCACCAAACGAAAATGTAGGCGCCAAACTAAATTCATCTACAGCGACGAATTATTTCGTCGCTAAAAGTTTAAGTTTTTTGCGACGAGAACTTTCGTCACTAAAGGTGTTGCTAAGAACTCTATTAGTGATGAAACCCATTTCGTTTCTGAATGTGACAAATAGTGACGAAAATAAGTCGTTGCTAAAACAAAATCATAAAAATCAGTATCATTATCAGCAACGAATCTAATTTTTGTCGTTAAAGGTAGCCAATAGTGACGAAATATAAGTCGTCACAATAAGTTTTATAGTAAATCAAATTCAGCCACCCCCCCCCCCTTTTTTGTTTCACTTCCCACTCTTTCCCTTACACACCTGATTCTCTCTCTTTCCCTCACTCTCTCCACCAAACCCAGCCCGCTATCGCCTGAGCTAGCCGATCCATCTCGCCGTTGCCTCATGTTGCCTGAGCTGCCAATCCACCCACCATCCCTCATTCTTTCCCTTCATCTATGACATCATCTTCGAGCCCCTCAACATCAGCTCCTTCCAAGACCCACAAGCGAGGTTCTCATTCTTGATGGCGAAGACAATAAGGAACCAGTTTGAAGCGAAAACGGTTTCGACGGCTGCACCAGTTTCGATTTCGGATCGGAAGGAGTGGCACAAAATCGAGCCTGACTTCAATTTTGGCGAAGTCAGTTTGACTTCACCTCCCACAAAATCTTACATGTCACCTTCACCACCCACAAAATCTTGTTTGTTATTCCTCTGATGTCCTCTCTGTGCTCTAGTTACTGGACCTGGATATAGGACCATGGATAAACAAAAGGTTGATTTGAATGGGTTTTGTTTTTGTTTGTTTCTATTTTTCCATATGTGCAAGTGTGTGTAGCAGTTTCTTTTTATATATATGATCTTTTCTATTTAATAGGTAAGGTGAAAAATTTATTATTTGTATGTAGAGTTTTTTTTATAAGAAATATTTTGTGTAATATTCCTAAAAAAATTATGTAATCCCCTTTGCCTCTGTTGCTTATTTTTCTCATTTTTCTTTTGGTTTGTTTATATTTTTTCTCTATTGTTCTGTGATAAAAGGAATTTGAAAAGTGAATTAAGTTTGTAATTTATATATATATATATATATATATATATTTTTTTTTTTCCTCCATTGTTCTGTTGGTAGGCATGAGATTCTAATGTGTTGTGTAGTTGTAGAAAAACTATGCACTTGTCATGGCAGGTGCTGAATTATACTTACTTTTGGTTTGGTTCTTTTGAGTCTTATTTCCATTTGGGCTACTAGTTTGGAGCTTTGCTGTGTAGTTTGTGAAATTGGGGAGGTGGATTTGGTTTGAAATCTAGGTTGGACGTGGCTACAGGGGTTGGATGTTGAAATTTTAGTTAAAGAAGTTGAATGGCAATAAATTTGGTTTATCTAAGTTTAGTTCAACTGAGCATGTTGGTGCCATATTCTTGTAGGATGAGGAATTTGGATGACTGTTGGATTGTGGAGAGGCAAGGCAGAAGAAATTTATGTTAGATATCCTTAAGTTTCCTTATATCTTGTTAAAGATAACTTTCCCCTCATCACTTTTCTGATTGTAGTAAGCACTACTTGTATGTGGTCTGTCATACTTATCCCCTATAACCTACCACATTGGTTGGTTATGAAGGAGCCATATTTTATGTTGTCCTTACTTATTCTTGATCTCCATTAACTGGGAAATGAGATTGATATTTACTTGAAACCGTTGGTTGACGAGTTGGAGTTGTGGGAAGGTGTAGAAACTTATGATGCTTATAGTAAAGAGCATTTTCAAAGCATGCAACTTTGTTGTAAACAATACATGACTATCCAGGATTTGGTACCATGTATGGGTGGAGGACAAAGGGTTATCATTCTTGTTATACTTGCAACGGTGAACCATATTCAGAAACTTTGGAAAGTAAAATTGGATTCATTAACCATCGAGCTTATTTGCCTATGGAACATCGTTGAAGACATAGTCAGTTGTGAATGTTCAATTAGTGTGTAAAACACCTTGAACGTTTAGACCCCCCAAATTACAAATTACCAATTCAAGCTTATTATCAAATAATGTATGTGCGGAATATGAAAATAAACTAAAATAGAATTGAAAAAACAATATAAACCAAATAAAATCACAACCATAGCAGAAATTAAATGGTAAAGATTAAGGGAAGAGAGATGCAAACACAAAGACAACACATCAATGTGTTATCGAAGAGGAAACCGAAGTCATCGACATAAAACCACTCAGCCACCCTCCAAGCGGTCAATAATCCACTAGAGAATGAAGTTGGGATACATGAACAGCAGAAGACCCTCCAAGCCTAATCTACCCAGTGTACCTAAGCCTTCCAAGCTTCTTGCTCCAACCAGGTTACACTAAACATTTGTCTTCTCTAGCTTACCAGATTCCGCTATAGCTCATAGCATCAACCAATATCAATTAGTCCCTTCCTAACTGCTTCCCAAGCACTAAATAATTTTCTCACAGATATAGGTATAGTGAGATAATGATTTGGCGAAATGTATCTCTCAATGATGTAACAATGGAGAGAATGAAAGTAGAAGAATTTGGAAAATCAAAGTATGAAAATTGTGGATGAGTTAATCTTGTTTTTCTCTAGGGTTTCTCTCTCAAAATTCTATTTGAAAACTCTCTACATTTCGTGAGTATAATGGGTATCTATACTGGTATGTGTTTGGAATGTGAAAGATCAGTTTTTTTCCAAATAGAGTGGTCTGGCAACTTGACCTCGCAACTTGACTGACTCGTGAGTCTGAGTCGCGAGCTAACTACTTGGCCAGACTGGAAATTTTGTCCTGTAGTGCTCCAGCTAGCGTGACTCTTCAGCTCCTCTGCATGCTTCACACATGTGCCTCCTTTGGCGACTTGCCAACCGCAAGCCAGTCGTGAGATCCAGTCGCGAAGCCCTGCTGAGTGCACACTTTTAAGCTTTTTCTTTACACTCTCTCACACACTACCCTTATATGATTCCTACCTAAATACAGGATTTCTAAATGCTGAATTACAAGAAAATTTGGTATGGAATAAGCCAACAAAATGGTTGATTAAATTCAACCTTACAATCTCCTCCATTGGCTATTCCGTGACAAAACCCTAAAACAAACTCTAGACTTAACATGTGAGTTGGGAACAGTTAAACAAAACTCACTCACACCTAACTCTAGAATCTGTGTAGCTCTTGAACCATAAGAACAAGTATCTCCTGAAAAATAACAACACAATATGATCATTGTATGCAGAAAACTTGTAATACATATAGAGCAAGCACAATGCGATCAAGCAATATAGATTAAAGCAATAAAGTAAGGCTTGACCAAAAATGAACAATCACTATAAATAGTGACCACAATGCTCATTCACACAAGGAATGAACATCCAGACATGGAAGCTAATAAGCTCAATGCAAAGTATCATTTGCATGTTTAACACTCAACCAATTCAACAACACAAGGTAATTGTATTAAGGATATAAAATCCAATAAGGGCACAAGAGTGAAGTACTTAAAGAAAATGCATAACATTTAACAACAATTACTAGGCTATAAAGCATGGGTACAAAACTTAAAGTATTTTAAATAAACTAAAAGTGCTTAAAGTTTCTCCCCCTTAAAATGATGAGAAGCTGTGATGCACTAAGAACATATATACCTGTAACCTGAAACACTTACACGAAACACATTAGACCCTCAAGGTAAAGCAAGTAATAAAAGAACAAGTATAATGTAACAAGTAAAAAGCGATCAAGTAAACATGTTGTAAAACATATGAGCAACTTGATTAAACACATGACAATCATATGGAAATGATTACAATGATCATATAGCAAAGCTAATAATCATCCGAACATGCAACCAATAAAGCACAATAGCATAAGGATGTATGCATGTCCAACACACAAACACGATGCAATGAGAACAACAAAGCATAGATACTAAACATAACTGAAAGCACCAAAAAGCAAACAAGAAAACAAACATAAAGAAAAACAAACAAGACAAAGTTTTCTTATTAACTTAATGTCATTTCCTCCTTGGTATATGCATCTCTCCTATGAAATATCTCTCCCCCCTACAAATGTGCACGAGAAATAGAATTTCTCCCCCTAAAATGTGCACAAGAGTCATGTAGAAATAACAAAAACTCTTTGGTATATTTTCTAGAGCATACTCTCCCCATTTTTATCATGAATAGACAAAGGGTCAAGGAGAAACGAGGGCAAGAGATGAAGGTACGAACAATGATAATGATGCATGAAGGGTGTGAGATGAATGAGAAAAGGAAGCTCAAACCTAAGACAAAACAAAATACTACAAAGCATAAGGTAAACATGACATGCTAAGGTGAAGAAACAAGGTATAGACCAATGCATGACAATGGTAGCTAATGTGTGTGCAAGAGGTGGTTATGTGCAATGCATGACCAATGCATGGAAAATGCCCATGTGGGGCAAGGTGTGTTAAATACACAACTAATGAACCAAACATGATTCTAGTAAAGAAACATGAGAAACCCCAAAATTTGGTACTCATCGAAGTCCAAACAAGTGAGAAAATGCCTAAAAGGCATTTTATCAAACACCTAGCGTGCACACTATGAACAACAATTTGAAACAATGCAAAAACATCATGAAATCCACCCTTAATACATGATCTTTTTGCCACAAGGGCCAACATCCAAAGCAAATCATCAAAAGAAACCAATCCCATACAAAAATTTGACAAAAATTAAGTTTTTCTAACCTCTATGATGAAAATCTCAACTAGGAGCACAAAACTCACCAAAACATAATCCAAGGATCCAAATCAATGAAAAGAGTTTAAAATTATCTTAGAGATGTTAATGGAATGAAAAACCATTCAAATTGGTTGGGTTTTGATGTAAAAATATTGAAATAGGGGTTTTTAAGAGGATGTGAGAGGTTTAAAATAAGTTTCCCACGAAAAAGCTCTTTAAAAGGCTGTTTCTGGCAAGGAAGTGAATCTTGTACCGTATCGGCCGGTACGACCAGTATATACCATACCGGCCAGTGAAACTGTAAAGTGACCCCCCTCATTTCGTATCGGAAAAAATACCAGACGTACCGGCCTCATACCGGTCGTATCGGCAAATTTCAGATGTTTCAGCCGATAAATGAATACCGGGCCGAAACAAGAAAAGCTTTTTTTTTTTGTTAATTTTGACATTTTTTAAGGGCAAGATGGTAATTTTCCTAAATCCTAATTCTAACCCTAACACTACCCGCACAGCCTTCTTTCTTTCATTCTCTCTCACGCTCTCTTTCTGTCTTTTAGTTGCTCTGCCTCTCACTCTCACTCTCTCGGCCACTCTGTCTCTAGGCTGCTCTGTCTCTCACTCTCAGGTAACATTTTGTCTTAATTTTTCTATGTGGAATTATATTTCGTGTGGAATATATATATTGATTACTGTGTTCATGAATTGATAGCAAAATTGGTTATTGTGTTGATATATATTGTTGTTTCATTCTTGATTTTGGTTAGCTTGAAATATTGGGTTAGTAATTTACAACTTAGTATGACTATTAATAAAAAGGTAACTTAGAGTTGTTAACAAATAATTGATGGTATATATGCAGTGTGAATTATGACTGAAAATCAGTCAAGTGTAGCATCTAGCCCGGCTGTAAGATCCGAGGATCCAGCATGGGCTTATGGTCGTGCTATGCCGGATACAAGAAATAACACCCAATGTACTTTTTGTTCTAAAATGATAAGGGGGGGGGGGGGGGAAAGAATTACTAGGCTCAAGTATCATTTAGCTGGGATTCCAGGTGATGTTAAAGCATGTAAAAAAGTATCTGAAGATGTAAAATGGAAAATGAAACAATTGATTGAAGATTTAAAGAAAAATAAACAGAAAAAAAGAAGAATGAATAAAGAAACTACAAATCCCTATGATTTAGATGAGGAGGATGATGACCATCATCATGATGAAGGTAATAATGATAATGAGAGAGGGGGTTCAAGGAGTCATTCATCAGTTAGTAATTATAACACCAAAGGGAAATAAAAAGTTGGAGAAAAGTCAAACATTAAATCCTTTTTTGCTCCAAGAACAACTCCTGGTTCTCAACCATCCATAAGATCTTCTTTGGCCTCAAAGCAAATGGTTGAGAAGGCAAGAATGAATTTTGCAAGATGGTGGTACCATGCTAATATACCTTTCCATGCCACTCGCTCTGTGTATTATCAAGAAGCATTAGATAGTGTAGCAGCTATTAGGCCTGGTTTTAAAGGACCTTCTTATCATGGCTTAAGGGGGCCTTTATTACAAAAACATGTGGGTGAGATGAATGATTATCTCTTAGATGTGAAAAATGATTGGAAAGTTTATGGGTGTTCAATAATGTCGGATGGGTGGACAAATCAAAAGAAAGCTCCCATCATTAATTTTTAGTGTATTGTCCAAGAGGTACAATGTTTCTTAAATCCCTTGATGTGTCAGGTCTAACAAAGGATGCAGATACATTGTTTAAGTTGTTTGATAAAGTTGTTCAAGAAGTTGGGGTTAAGCACATTGTGCAGTTCATTACAAATAATGATTGCAGGAAAGAAGCTAATGCAGAAATATGGGTCATTCTATTGGTCTCCTTGTGCAGCCCATTGCATTGAATTAATGTTGGAAAATTTTTCAGATAGTAGATATTTTCCTATCATTGATGAAACCATTCACAAGGCTAAAATGATTACCAAATTCATATACAAACATGGCAAGATTTTATCTTTGATATGCAACTTCACTAATGGTAGGGATTTGATTTGTCTAGCCATCACAAGGTTTGCAATTGAGTTTTTAAGTCTTCAATGCTTGACTAAGTTCAAGAAAGAACTTTGGCAAATGTTTACTTGTGATCAATGGGTTGAATCTCGACATGCTAAAGATGTCATAGGCAAGGAGCTGGCTGCAATTGTTTTGGAAGATAAAGAGTTTTGGTTACAATGTCAACAAATAGTGAAGATCAGTGAGTCTTTGGTTAGAGTACTACGTCTTGTAGATGGGGATGAAAAACCATCAATGGGATACTTGTATGAGGCAATGGATAAAGCAAAGGAGAATATAAAAGCAAGGTTGAAGAATAAAATTTTTGCATATATACCATTTACTAGTGTCATTGATGCTAGATGGGATAAACAACTCCATAGTCCATTACATGTAGCAGGTTGTTATCTCAACCCTGAAATCTTCTTTAGGCCTTCATTTAAGAAGAAAAAAGAAGTTACAAAAGGCCTACTTAGTACCATTACAAGGTTGGTTTCTGATCCTGATGAGCAAGACATTCTTAGTTCTCAAATTGAAGCATACAAAAAGTCTTTAGGTGACTTTGGAATGCCTATGGCAATCTACCAACGTGAAAAACTAAGTCCAGGTATACTATGTGTATCTATACATACATACATATATATATATATATATATTTCATTTGAAAGTTTGTTATTTGCTTTGTACTAAATTAATACTTTCTTTTATTTTTGGAAGTTGCTTGGTGGGAGTAATTTGGAAATGACACTCCAGAATTACAAAAGTTTGCAATTCAAGTGCTAAGTCAGTGTTGTAGTGCAACTGGTTGTGAAAGAGCTCGGAGCACATTTTTGAGTTTGTCTATTCCAAGAGGAGAAATAGGCTTGAGCATAAACGTTTGAATGACTTGGTATATGTTCGTTATAATCTATTGTTACGAGAAAGGTATGTTTTTAAATATATTCAATCTTTATTTTGAATGATTAGAAAATGTCACCAATGTATGATATTGATTTTGGTAGGAACATTAGAAGGACAAAGGATTACTTGAATCCTATAAGCCTTGATAATATTGATTTAATGGAGGATTGGGTAGCAGAGGAATCTGAATTTCTGTTACTGCCTGAGGAAGATGTGAATTGGGCTAGCATTGAAGAACCATTAGTAGCAATGACTTTGGAAGATGATGATGATGATGATGATGTTGTTGTTCTTGATGAGGATGATGGTGACAATGATGTTGTGTTGATAAATGCTAATACTCATGTATATTATGGTCCTGATGTAGATCCTTTTGAAGGATGGGAGTAGATGATTCTATGTAATTTGTGTTAGTTATTTGTATTATTTGTTTCCTTTGTGTGCAATGAACAATTAAGTTTTCTGTTTTTTATATATATATTTTTTTTCTTTTAGGTGATGCTAAGGTTTAAAACTATGAATAATTTTTTTTTAATTGAAGTAATATTTTATGGTAAACAGGAATTTTTGAGGTAATGTTTTATGGTAAATAGAGATTTTGTGTATGTGTGTGTGTGTGTACATATATTAAATATATAAAATAACGGTAAACCCGAAATGGTACACCGGTATTGATCGGTATCCAAAATATACCGTACCGGTGGCCAAATCGGTACAGTCTCCGGTACGGTATTGACTTCCTTGGTTTTTGGGCATTTCGCGACTGGTGAGTCGCAAGCTGAGTCACGAGTGAGTCACAAAACCATTTTGTGTAAACTCGCTACTGGATCTCGCGACTAGGCAAGTTGCTAAAACGAGTAGCCAAAACTTGCTACTCGCGCAAGTAGCCAAAATGAGTAGCCAAAAATTCTGACACCTGTTTTTCAACACAGAACATGTTTAAATAATGAAAAACAAAGTAAGCACTAAACATGAACACAAAGAGTGATAAAAATCACTTCCAAATACATATAAAATAATCAAAAAAAATTTTGGTTTGATCCATATATAGTTGAGCACACACACATCACATTTAAACAAGTACAATCGAACAAATGAATAAGGCATTCATTGAACATTAGGCATGTGTGTTGTGTGTGTGTATCAAATGTGGAACAGTCCTTAGTCTAGAGTGAAGCTTCAATGATCAATTTAATCAAGTCATACACAATTAGTACTAAGTTAAGTGGTCTAACTCAATTATAGAAATATGCATATATGACCTCCCACAAAACTTGATTACCTAATTTTGAAGCTTTTCATTTGGCTTCATACACAATTCATAACATTTGATCATTTTTTATCTTTACATCTCTTTTTGAGATCGATTCCTGAAATTTTTGATATTTCAATTTGATGAACAAGCCTTTGGCTTTTGGGCATCATACATTTTTCATAAAAGTTGCTTTCCCTTTTTCCTAGTCAAATACTAGTATATGCGATGGCTTTTGCAGCTCATTATCTTTTTTCATTTTGAGATTTACATTTTTTGAGCTCTTTAAGCAAAATATATATATATATATATATATATATAAAAGAGTGGGAAGATATATAGGCACAAGTCTACGCATGTATCAAAAGCAATATGACTATTGACGAATCATTTATGACAAGCTTGAAGATCGATTTACAATAATTACACATAGATGTCAAGATTTTTCCTACAAAGATATATGTGCATACAAAACAAGTTAAGCTCATAAATGCACCAAGCCATTAGTACAAAGGTACTGGGCCAAACTCACATGAAATATGTGCTCAAACATATACGATCAATTTATTTTTTTTGAATTTTCCACTTTTTATGCGTTTTTGGATTTTTTATACACACAAAAACAAAAGCATAATAGTAAGATCAAATGCAAAAACAACAAAAATAATGCATATAAAGAGATGCATGATGCACAAATGCATAATAATGAAACATCTAATGCATGAAGGGCCCTACAAAGATTAAAAGAATTAAATCAAGGACCAAAAGAGTAAAAGCTCAGCCATAGGAACCTTTCCTCATCCAAACAAAACGCTTGTTTGGAATGAGGATCTCATGAGAAGTGAGACGAGGGTTGAAAGAATGAGAATCGGAGTTGCACGTAGTCAAGGAGTTAAGAGCATTAAACACTTTCTTTAACAACATGCTATTTTCACTCAAATCTGGTTTACTCTTTTTAGCACAACTTCCAAGAAGTTCAAGTTTCTTTTTTCTTTTGGTTGTTTTGAGAGCATGAAACTTAGAGTAATGAGGTCTTAGATGACTAAAAGCACCACAATGGTGATAAACAATGTGTTTAGGTCCACTAGGCTTTTTCGAAAAGGATCTAGCAACATGATTTTGTTCTCTCTTAAACTTATGACATTGAGGTCTTATATGACCAATCACACCACGATGATGATAAGTTGGAACAAACTTAGATCCATCCAAAACCTTACGTTGATACCTAAACGGAGGTTTGACTTAAAAGTCTTTCTCTCCACCTTTTGATATCTTTTATGTGGAGGAATGTACACCGATTTGTCCTTTGAGGTAGAACACACAATAGGCACAAAATCAGGTACCACAACATGATTACAACAAATATTTTCATCATTTTTAATAGTAGGTTTAGCAATCAAACACTTTGCATACATCTTAAGAGATTCATTTTCATATTTTAGCTCATCAACAAGTTTGTTAGACAAAACAAGTTTAGCATTCAAGTCCATATTCAAACATTCAAACCCTTTCAGCTTTTCTAGAAAATTTTGAGCAAGTTTCTTATATTTCTCAACCAATTTATTGAATTCATTGAGCTTAGCAATCAAATCATCATTTTCACAAAATAACTTGCTCAAATCCTTTTAAAACTTCTTAGCATTTTTCTTCAAGAGTTTGATGTTAGGAATATCAATAACACCCAAAGATTTATATAACATAGCATCACAATCATAAGGATTATCACTTATAGAGGCATTTTCATAAACATGTGGCATGCTACATTCATCAATATCCAAAACATGCATAAAGGCATACAAAGCACTATCCATGGCAAATAAACACAAGGGGCCAAGGATCACACTTATGTATTTAAACCACAATAAGTGTACCTGCTCTAATACTAATTGAATGTTCAATTAGTGTGCAAAACACCTTGAACGTTTAGACCCCCCAAATTACAAATTACCAATTCAAGCTTATTATCAAACAATGTATGTGCGAAATATGAAAATAAGCTAAAATAGAATTGATAAAACAATTTAAACCAAATAAAATCACAACCACAGCAGAAATTATATGGCAAAGATTAAGGGAAGAGAGATACAAACACAAAGACAACATAGCGATGCGTTATTGAAGAGGAAACCGAAGTCCTCAACATAAAACCTCTCCACCGTCCTCCAAGCAGTCAATAATCCACTAGAGAATGAAGTTGGGATACATAAACAGTAGAAAATCCTACCAGTCTAATCTACCCAGTATACCTAAGCCCTCCAAGCTTCTTATTCCAATGAGGTTACGCCAAACCTTTGTATTTTCTAACTTACCGAATTCCGCTATAGCCCATAGTATCAACCAATATCAATTGGTCCCTTCCTAATTACTTCCCAATCACGAAATAACCTTCTCATAGATATTGGTATGGTGAGAAAATGATTTGGCTAAATGTACCTCTCAAGGATGTAACAATGAAGAGGGTAAGAGTAGAGAAATTTGGAGAATCAAAGTATGAAGATTGTGGATGAGTCAATCTTGTTTTTCTCTAGGGTTTCTCTCTCAAAATTCTCTCTAGAAGCTCTCTACATTTTATGGGTATAAGGAATATTTATACTGGTGTGTGTTTGGAATGTGAAAGGTCAGTTTTTCCCAAACAGAGTGGTCTGGCGACTTGACTGAGTCGCGAGTTTGAGTCGCGAGCTAACTGCCTGGCCAGATTAGAAGTTTTGTCTTGTAGTGCTCCAACTGGCGTAACTCTTTAGTTCCTCTACATGCTTCACACGTGTGCCTCATTTGGTGACTTGCCAGTCGCGAGCTAGTCCCGAGATCCAGTCGCGAGGCCTTGCTGAATGCCCACTCTTGAGCTTTTTCTTCACACACTCTCATATACTACCCTTACATGATTCCAACCTAAATACAGGGTTTCTAAATGCTGAATTACAAGTAAATATGATACGGAATAAATCCAACAAAATGGTTGGTCAAATTGAACCTTATAGGTTGCATAATGGTTTATCGGAGAAATGGAAGAGATCTTTAGAGTTACCAGTGGGAAAGATATAGGTGCAGCTAGATAGAATGCCAAATATAATTTTAGGAAATCATCCAAGTAACAAGAAGAGACAATTCATTAGGGAGCCATATTGGTTAAAGGTGAGTATTTTGTACAAGCTTCCATACTGGAAAAATAAGAAGGTTAAGCACAACATTGATGTCATGCATGTGGAGAAGAACATTAGTAAGAGTACTTACGGTACTTTGTTGGGCATTGAGGAGAAAAACAAGGACACTGACAAGGCATGGATAGACTTGCAAAATATAAACTTTAGACACACGTTGCATTTGAAACAATGTCCTGATGGATCATATGACAAGCCTCAGTTCTTTTCATTAAGCCCTAATGAAAGTGATGGTTTTTATGACTTTTGGAAATCAATTAAGTATTCGGATGGCTATGCAACTAACATATCAAGGTCAGTAAATGCAAAAAATAGTAGATTATTTGGTTTAAAAAGTCACGACTGTCATGTGCTATTACAACGAATTCTTCCAATTAAGTTGTGAGGGTTTGCAGAAAAAGACATTAGTATTGTATTGTTTGAGTTGGGCAACTTCTTCTAAGACTTATGCTCAATGACCCTAATGCGGAGTGAATTGGAGAAACTAGAAGACCATATAGTTCTTATACTATACAAGCTTGAGAGATTCTTTCCTCCAACATTCTTTGACGTTATGGTCCACCTTGCTGTTCACTTGCCTCGAGAAGCAATTTTAGGAGGCCCGGTACAATATCGGTAGATGTAACCAATTGAAAGGTAATTAGATCCTTTGATGCATCCGTCAATTGCATATTTCCCATGTGGTATAAAATCACATACTGTGCATATTTTTTCCTCGTAGGTATCTTGGAAAATTGAAAAGTATGTTTCCAACCGAGCTCAACTAGAAGGTTCGATTGCAGAGACTTACATTCTTAAAGAATGTATTAATAACTGGTCTTTGTATATTGATGGGATCGAAACTGTGCATAATCGAAGAGAAAAAAATGAAGATTTTCGTGAATCTAGCGAATGATTGATAATTTTTTCATAGACTGCTCGACCTACAAGTGGTAGGCTGAATGATGGCAACTTGTCTCATGCATTACTTAATATTGCTCATTGGTACTTGTTGTACAATAGTCCTGAGCTAGACTAGCCTTATTTAAAGTATGTGATTTCTTATGCATATATTGTTTGATCAAGTTTTGAATATTATCTGCAATACTTAGCTGAAAATAAATCACCTTATTTTTAACAGTGAACACAAAAACACATTGCATAATCCTACTAGAGAAGCCATAACTCAAATCCAACGACAAGTGTTTCCCAAGTGGTTTAGAGAACGTGTAAGACATTTGAAATTTAATCACACACTAATAAATTTAAATATTTAAATAGTTTCATCATTGCTTATTACTAATTAATATCACTTGTTGTATGTCATTATAGATGAATAGATTGAAAGTTAACGAGTCATTAGAAGCAACTAAATAATTATGGTCATTAGCAAATGGTTCTAAACCGCATGTGAAGGAATATACAGTTTGTATGGTCAATGGTGTAAAGTTCCATATAAGGGACTTAGACAATCGTCGTGTAGCCCAAAACAATGGTGTATATACTAAAGGGGACCATGAGGGAGAAATGTATGACTTCTATAGTCATGTATGCAAAATTTGGGAATTAAAGTATATGTTTCGCCTTAAAATTGTTTTGTTCTAGTATGAATGGTACAATACTGGTACCGATGGTCGAAGGAGAATGATAAGAACCAATGCACACTGCACGAGCATTAATGTTACAAGTCAGTGGTATCAAAATGACCATTTTATACTTCCTAATCAAGCAAAACAAGTTTTCTATCTTCAAGATACCAAATTGTGTGATCCTTGAAAAATTGCACAATGCACCTAACATAAGGGAATGTTTGATGTCCTGAAAGTCGGGGGTGGAGAATCCAATGATAATACAGAAGATAGTGACGCATTCTAACAAGAAGCAATTGGTGATGTTATCCCTATCAATGTTGAAGACAATATTATTGAGTATTGTATGGATGATGTTGAAACTGAGGTAGTTCCTGAAGGTGAAACTTCAAGAGATGTTAATTAAAATGAAGAGCATGACATACCTGATGTTGATCTTGATATGGTTTATGATATGTAGAGTTCATAACAATTATCTTAAATGTTGTATGCTTGTTTTAAAGTTTTATGCTTGTCTAAGTAGCAATTGTTTTAAAGTTTTATACTTATCTTTTACTTGATATGGATATTGATGTGGTCATTTGTTGTGTTGAGTTAGTAGCAATTGTGTTCAAATTTTGCACTTGTGAATTGCTTAATATGGATAATAGTGTGGACTATGATATGTAAAGTTAGTAGTAATTGTTATTGAAATGTTTTGTACTTATCTTGAACTTGATATGGATATTGATGTGGTCATTTGTTGTGTTGAGTTAGTAGCAATTGTGTTCAAATTTTGTACGTATGAATTGTTTGATATGGATAATGGTGTAAACTATGATGTTAAGTTAGTAGCAATTGTGCTTATCTTTCATGTCAATACATAGTTTTAAAAAATGCCCAAAAAGGCCAAATACACTCATAATATACGAGGTATGAGATGGCAAGATTGGATAGAATGAGGCAAAACTAAGAGAGAATTGATGCTTTAGGATTGAAGCACATCTTAACTTTTCTAAAGGATTCTGCTCAGTCCAATTATGCAAAAGGAAAAAGAAGTAGAGCTAGTGTTGTGATAGATGATGATTATGTATCACTTATTGGTAATGATGACAATGATAATAAGTCATCTAATTCTTTAATCCATAAGGTACAACAGATGTTCCATAGGGTACAATAGATGATAATAACTTTGTTGTTCCATTATATGTATGTCTGTTATTTACAGATGACACCAGGACAACTTACACGCTCGCAAGGTGAGGCATCTATCTCGGTGGTCCAATCTATGGTTCAATCTACAGAAACACCTCCTGAAGCAAATCCTCCCACCCAAAGTTCTTCTAGTGCAGAGGCGCAGGCTACCGACATAGGCTACCCGCGCATTAACTAGCACGACTGGTAATTATATCGAACATACTTAATTACAACTGCACCCTGTCTTTACTATTGAGATAATACTTCACTTAATTTAGCTATAATGTACATGGAATATATAATTTTTTAACATTAATAATGTTTAAATAGGATTTACGAACAGAAATACTCGTGGAACAACACGTGGTATAGTAGTACGGGTACTTGTTGAAAAAAGTGGTAAGCTACCAGTACGTGTAGCTGCAAAATATGATGCTCTTGTTGGGAAGAATGCGTGCAAGCTTGTCAATCAAATTGGCATACAAGTGCAAAGTAATTTGTCCAGTTACAATGTGAAAAATCGGAAAAGTGTTGATGTTGCTACTAGAGATGTGGTGCTTCAAAATATCGCGGTAAATTTACATTGATAACATCTAACTCGTCTTTGTTGTCACTAAGCATATTAAATTCATATAATAATATTTTTATAATACATATACACTTCATTTTGCAGGATCAGTTTGAGCTATAAGGAGATTCCAACTTGGTTACAAAAACATTAAATACAAAATGTGGAAGATTATTGAGTTGCAGCTCTAACAAGTTACATTAGGCTTATAAAAAGCTCGTACAATCTCATGGTGCTGAACATGCAAGAAGCCACATGCAAAAGAATGCAACACCTGAGCAGTGGACTGGACTCATTGATGGGAGATGGACCAATGAGGAATGGCTGGTAAATTACTTATGCGTATATTATTATTATCTAATGTTTACTATATTATGTTGTCAAATGATTAGATTAATACTTAGATGAAGCAAATGTATACTATTTTACTTATGATCTATTAAATATCTTGAATGTTCTTTATTAGGAAAAATCAAAAAGGAACTTTGAAAATAGGAAGAAAACTTTAGGCAAACAGAGATGCGGGACAAAAGCACTTGCTATTAGGGTTGATAAGGAGATGCATGTTTTTTCATTTTCTTAAACCTTAGTATATTACATGTTATGATTAATTAACTATATCTATTTAACACTTGAATATTAATTAATCAGACAAATAATAATGTCAGTTAAGTTCCTGAATTGGTAAAAATATTCAAAGATGTTCATTTCAATCCAAATACAAATATATGAATACACCATGAGGATGAAGCAACATATGTATGTGTATCATTCCATCCCTATCATGTTTGTAAAGCTATAACATATGTAATATTAATGTTGTGATTATTTGTTTCTTTCTCTCTTTTAAATGATAGGAAACTATTCTTAAAGTGCAAGAGGATTATTGTCAAGATCCTAATGTAATTCCCCTTACACAAGAGGAGATTTCAAATTTGGTTTTTAAGAAGAAGTTTGTTATTGTAAAAAGACTTGACATGAGACCTTCTTCTTCTCTAGTAACCACCGCCTTATCTAATTCCTCGGTGGAGTATATCCAATGGCTAGGAAATGAGATAATTGAGCTCAAAGAGGCAAGAGCTAGGGACCAAGAGGAGCGAGCTAGGGACCAAGAGGCATGAGCTAAGCAAGAAGAGATCCAAAAGAATATTCTTAAATTTTTGAAGAGCAAGGGTTATGATGACCCTCTTACCTATAGGGGTGGTTCTTCTTCAAGTTAAAACACTTATTGGTTAGTACTTTACTTTAGCAATTGACCCGCATTACAAGGTGTGACTACTTTTTTTTTTATGCATTATTTGAAACTAATTGTATTATATTACACTTAAAAATCTATATTTGCTTTCTACAACTTATACATTAGGAGTTGTGATTTTAATTCATTGGTGTGGCTACTCTCAATGCATTGTAAGAAATGTTTCTTATAACATAGTTAATGTTTTTACTTTACGATTTCAATGTAGTATTGTTTTTATATTTGTGTAGATTTCTTATTGGTGGCTTTTAGGGGATTTACTTTTGGCATTACTTGAAGATATATGAGGACATCTTCCGTTAGTTCTAATTATATTATGCTACACTTTTTGTATTGTTATAAAACATCTTGAGTTATTGTATGTGTTGCAAACAATTATTGTATGGAAGGAGTTTGAATTAGATACTTGTTTTATTTTTTACTTGTGGAATGTATGGATCTTTTTTTTTTTTTTTTTTAATTTATATAAATGTGTTGTTGAAATAAATGTTTTACACAAATGTGAGGTTTTAATAATGTAATGACAGGTTACAGGTTAATATCAAAGCCATGAAAAAACATTAAAACAAAAAATAAGTTTAAGCGACAAATTTTTCCGTCACAAATATAGCAACAAAAAATTGTTTTAGTGACGAAATATTTCATTGCTAAATGTAGTAGAATTTTGTAAAAAATGGTTTTATTGACAAAAATTTTCATTGCTATATGTGCCTGGATTTTCTTTAAAATAGTGTTTTTCGTCACTATATGTACCTGAAAATAGTTTTAATAATATGATTTAATAAACTAAAGTGTTTTTAATGACGAAATATTTTTGTCATTGAATAGTGTTTTTAGCGAGGAAAACATTTAGCGACGAAACATTTTTGTCACTAAAAGTTATTTTTATAAAACAAATTGGATTTTTAGTGACGAAATTTTTCGTCGCTAGGACTTTTAGCTACGAGATTTCAACAACGAAATGAGTTTCGTCGCTAATTAGTAGATTTCATCGCTAAAGGTCCTTAGCGACGAAAAACTTGACTCTTTGTGACAAATGTTTTTGTTACTGAAAATACATTTTGTTGTAGTGAGTACAAATATTTATCAAGGCCAAGTCCAATCCTATTTAGTGAGCAAGCAAGGAAATCTAATTTACTTGTATTGTAAGTGTTGTAACCACCACTTAATGTATGATTATACTTTAGGATTCAGCCTGTTATAAAACCCATCAATGGGCACAAAATACATAAAATAAAAATGCAACCATTAAAAGTTTTCTCTTGTAAATATAAGTATTTTAAGGTTGTTCAAACCATGTTAATTAATGTATTCTCTATTTTTCTTTTTCCGTTCGCTGTGTCCCAAAATCAATCTTGCCTAAGGTCATAAAAGATAACACACCAAAGGTCCGACAACTCCAACCGCACTACCATTAGCGCACCCCCTCCACACACACAAAGCTTGCACCAAACCCTAATTGCATTCCCATCAAGAATGTCAAAACTTTTAGCATTTAACATCTCAAAACACTACTTTAATAATTTTAGCACCTCATTTTACAATATACTATACATCAAAGGTTTTATTTTTTTTACAACTTCATTTAAATATTATTATTTTTATTCTCTCACTATATTTCTTTCTCTCTTTATTCTTATCCGTGTCTCTCTTTTCCTCTGAAGAAACCCACTACTTTCTTCTCAATCCAAGCAAATCACAGCCATAGCCACAACCACGACTAGCCACAGCCACACCCACGGCAGCTACCACAATTCCCAACCACCAAAATCACAAAACCCAACCTCATCACCACCAACAAGTAGAAAAAGAAAAACAACCCACCAAAATCACAAACCCAAACCCACATCCTCATCACCACCAACAATCGAAAAAAGAAAAAGAAAATCAACCTACCAAAATCACAAACTCGAACCCACTGTGAGACCCACGAGCTGAGCCACCCACTTTCCCTGAGAAACACCATCGAAACACATCGAGCAGCCCAGCAACTGAGCAACCAAGACCCATCAACAACCCACCATGCCACCAAACCCATCAACAACACCACCAAGATCCATCAAAACATCGCCGAGGCACCACCGATACATAACAACCAAGACCCATTAGCATAGAGACCCACCAAATCATACCCACACCACCACCATGGCAACTACCATTAGAATCACAAGTTACCTCCAAACCCAAAAAAAAAAAAAAAAAAAAAAAAAAAAAAAAAAAAAAAAAAAAAAAAAAAAAAAAACCCATAAAACTTCAACACCACCGCTACCACCATGATTTTTCAGTTGATGCCGGTGAAAGAAGAAAAGAAAGAAGAAGTAAGACCAGTGAGAGAAAAAGAAAGAAGAAAAGAAAGAAGAAAAGAGAGAAGAGTCATGTGAGAGAAAAAGAAAGAATGAAAAGAAAGGAGTAGTGGAACAGATTAGACCCGTGAGGAATAATTTTTTTTTTTTTTTTTTACAACTCAGCTATAGTGAGCTGTCATGTTATCAATGACAACTCACTGTAGCTGAATACTAAAATATTTAGCATTTTGTATCTTTAATGTAGTAATGTTTTTATGATTTTAGGTGTTAAAACTTAAAAATGCTAAAAAATAATATTTAGCATTTTTAACACCTTCGATGAGCATGCTCTAACTACCACCGCTAAGCTATACAAAACCTCCTCTCCCTCTCTCTCTCTGTCTATTCTTGTCTCTTCGTTACTATTTAAATATGACATGCCAGCTCCAATAGGCGTGGCATTGATTTCACTTTGAAGCTAACTTGTTCCCTGCCCCCTTGGATGGTTGAAGTTATGATGGCTTGCATGATTTCAAGTCATTCTAGTTTGGCAAAAATGATGACCCTTTAATTTTCAGTATTTTTCATTTCAATCCTCTAACTTTCAATTTTTGTCAATGCAGACCTCTGTTAGAATTCAGTTAGGAGCTGCCGTTAATTGAGCCAAAACGACGTCGTTTTGGCTCTCTTTTTTTAAAATAAAATTTGAAATTTAAAGAAAAAAAGAAGGAAAATCTGTAATAAAAAAAAATAAAAAAAATAAAAAGAGGAAAAACACAAAGTCACAAACACAACGATGGTCTCATCAGATCAAAACCTCTTTCACTACAGCCTCCTAACTCTGTACTTCATAGGGCCCCCAACCTTCATCTCCCTCAGGTTCCTCCGAGCCCCATATGGCAAACACAACCGTCCTAGTTGGGATCCCACCATGTCCCCTTTTCTTTTCCACTATTTCCACAGAACTTGCATATGCCCACTACATGGCAAACACAACCGTCCTGATTAGAAGATCAATTTTGCATTTTTACCTTCTAGTTTCTATGCCTGAGTTCACTACATGGTTGAACCACGTTTGCAAAAACTTTTTGATCCCAATCATCTTGAAAGAAAAGAAAATTTTTTGGGGGTGGGGTGGGGGAACTTTGGCAATGCGTAATGATGACGACTGACACTTTGTTGATCTCAAGCTAAAAAAGTGGTGTTTCTCCAAACTGTTCCCCATCCAACACTAATCACCTTTACTGTCATGTCGATCAGTATAGATAAAGAAAGAAAATTTATATTAAATCTCCTCAGCTGTCATATCGGGAAATATATCCTAAAAAGTGGTAATTGATTTTATATTATCTCCAAGAGTGGAGTATCCACTTCTATGTTGGAGGAATTAGTTAATAAGTCTCTGTATGTATATAATATATATATTGTGTTCATCAAAAAATATATATATATATATATATTGTGCTAATACATTCACAATGCCCAGCAGGTAACACTAACATGTAGTATTCAATATCACTGTCGTACTTAATCGGAATTTTCAGCCATGAAACCTTTGATAATTTGTATCACTCTCTCCGCCACTTCTGAAAATGGATGATCCGTGAAGAAACCATGTTGCTTTCCTTCAAACTCTACGTACTCAATTTTCTTTCCCAACTCCTTCAACTTTTTTGCATAGTCCTCAACCCTATCTTTCAAAATTTCATCGCTGCCTACAACGACCAACATTGGATTCAGGTTCACTTCTGCTAGCTTGGGACTAGATGGACCAAATGGATTCATCAAGGGGTGGTCTTTAGTGCCTCCAATTGGAAGAGACAACCTCCAAAACCTGTTGTCAATAGGATCAAAATAGCAATATTACTTTGTGCCCAAAAATAAGTTACGAAAATAAACGGACTAAGTTTTTCTCCCAACCAATATTAGATTAGACGAATCTCCTCTAACTTTTAACGTAACCATTCTATTAACCACTCACTTGTACTTTAATCTTATTACTCTCAAATTATTTAAATAAGGCTGTGTTTGGTTCTTGTAAAATATTTTCCGGAAATGCTATTTTCGGGAAAAAAAAATATTTTCTAAGTGTTTGGCTGCATTATGAAAATTTTTCTAGAAAATGTTTTCATGTGTTTGGTTGCATTTTGAAAATGCTATTTTTCTACTACTTTCTCAAAGTTTCTCACCCATTTTCTCAGTTACCAAACAAATTTTATAATAGAAAATTTCAACATATAAACTTAAAAAAACAAAAATCACAACAACACTATTCAATCAAATCCACCATTCGGTCAAACTGAGAGAGCGAGGAAGAGAGAGTGATAAAAAATGGATGGAAAGGGAGAGATCGGTCATGGGTCATGGGCGACGAGATCGGTCATGGGTAACGACGAGATCAAGCGGAGGCGAGATCGAGCGGCGCGGTGCTGCGATTGACGAGACCGGTGTGATTTGGTGCGTGCGATCGTCGGACTGGAGCTCGGAGTTCGCCGGCGATGTCGAAGGCGTGATCTGGGCTCTCTCTCTCTCTCCGGAAACCATTTGAAGTGAAAATAGGAACTGAAATTCATTTCCGGGGTCAAAGCTTCTTTTTTACGGTCAAATAAAAATAATTTCCGGAAAATTCTATTTTCAAAACCAACCAAACAGCCTATTTTATGGAAAATGATTTCCTGAAACCATTTACACCCAAAACAAACGGACCCTAAGTCACATTATTGTTAAATAGGTCCAAAATCTTAAAATACACATAAAGTCATTATTAAAAATTAAGTAATGTGTTGAAGAAACTTTTCTCCAAATCAATTTTAAAAAAAAAATTGTGTCAAATATAAACCATAATGATAATGGATTGAGAACAAGTCTCACCGATTTCTGTTACTTTTGCAAAAGGTATGTGTTAGAATTTGATTATTCAACCAATGATAGATCATGTCACAGCATTAATAGTTTTTGTTCCCTCACAAGTCGCCACTTGTTCTCCGTATGATAGTGTACTAATGTACTTTATATGAAATTGTAATACATGCAAGATAGCACCTTATAGCGTTTACTTAATACTTGAATAACGATCACATTGATACAAATATAGCCAAATAATAATAATAATAATAATAATAAAGATTACATTGATTGTTTATACAATCCCCCTGGCCTGTAATGGTTTCCACCTATTCGACCAACAAGAAAATTAAAATAATAACTAGGTACTTTTAAAAAAAAAAATTTAATTTTACCCACTAGTTGAAAAAAGGAAACCGAAAAGATTGGTGTGACCATTAATTTATAATCAGCTGTCAAGAACAATGTAAAAGGAGAAAGTTTTTCCTATCACTTGAGTTGGCTGTGTTACGTATATTCTTTTTAATCCTTAATTTAACAACAATCACAGATGCTTCCAAGGAATTTGATTAGAACTAGCTTGGTAAAGAACAAGTACTTAATCCAAATGCCGCACAGGGTTTTAGAATAGATCGTGAGTAAAATACTTAATGTTTGACACATGGATGGGGGAAAATTGATGTTTTTGGAGAAAGAAATTAAAAAAAAAAAAAATTGGTAAAACCCCTCTTCTCACACCCAACAAAAATTTGGTTGCTTTTTATTATTTTATAAATATAAATAAAAATCCCATGAAGATTTTTTAAATATTGAATTGTACATACTTTTTCTTACAATATAAATGAGACCAATATTTAATATATTCATTGTTACCTATGAATCTATGACAATAACATTATGTTAACTAGTATGTATGGTTATATTTAAAAATAATCACTGTCAGTAGATACATATCAAACATCCATACCTAATTTTAATATTATTATTTTTGTTTTTGAACTTTTGCCAATTCTTAGAAAGAAAATCTTGTAAAGATATCATTTACTAAAGAATACAAATTACTTTTTTTTTATTAGAACAAATTACTTATTCTTGATTGTTCTAATTCAGTAAGAAAAAAGAATTTAGTTTTTAAATTTCTTTATAGTAGTTTTTATTTTTTGAACATGATTTTTTTATTGTGATAAAATGAATCTAGTTAATTTTATTTCATTTGTCACATAAGTTATGAAATTTTTAATTAATATGATAATATATTGAAATTAATTAAAGACAGCATTTTAATTTACATATTCTTGTAAAATAATGTCGTTCACTTAATACACATTCTATTAACCATATGTCAAGGACAAGTCTCATATAAAGTAGTTATCAACCATGCATCATATATAAATATGTCATGTTCATCAAAAAAATATATAAATATGCCATGTTAATTAGATTAACTCACAATCTAACTTCATAATCAAGTATTCAGCAGCAACAACACAAAACAAAATAAATAAATAAAATCAAGTTCCATCTTTCAAAAAAGAAGTTATGTGGATTTTATTATTATTAAACTAATATATAGTCTTCTTTCAAAAAAAAGAAAAACTAATATGTAGTTTAGGTATTGTCAGAAAAATGTGCAAACTGTTTCTTGTTGGAAGAAGATCAGAGAGTCATTGATTTTCAGATAGTATATGTTATACATAGCATATTGGCAATATTGAGTACTAGCTCCATACCTGTTATACATGTCCAAATTCCAAAATACTTCACATGGCCTCTCTTCCTCGGACCTAGTCTTCACACTCCCACCAAAAAATGGAGCCAAGAGCACATAACCTCTCACCCGAACTGGCTCCAATTCAACCAAACCCATACCAAGCCTAAGTGCTACATGGTGAGTCACGTTCCCACCAGAAGAGTCACCCATTACAAAAACCCTATCGAAGTCCAGAACCCCATCACCCAACCACGTATCACAACCAATGTCGCCATGCATGGCTAGGGTTTGTAACCATTTTAGAGAACTTATAGCATCATCTATGGCTGCCGGAAGCCTATGCTCTGGCGCAAGCCTATAGTCCGGTGCAACTACGAGGACTCCAAGCCCGGATGCAAGGCGGTGACATATGTTGTGAAAGTTGGGGAAAGTACGTGACCCGAAGCAAAAACCACCGGCATGAATGTAATATAAGACAGGAAGCTTGCTGAGTGAAGCCAATGTGGGCTTGTAAAGGCGTAGGTGAAGATTGTGGTGCTTGTCAAACACGAAGTCTTTCCAAAGAACGGGGCCATCATCAATGATAGGGATGTTAAAGTTTATGTTGGTTGAGCGTGAAATAGAGCCATCACTATAGAGCTTCAAGAGACCAAAGCAATCTTCAACTACATGAGGAAGAGAACCCATCTCTCAATAGCTCTATTAATTTCTCTTAACGTATTTGATAACTTTTGTGGTTTGGCAAAGGATCTATATATTAAAGAAAAGTGTGAATTGAAAGGGATATATTCAAAAACTACGTACACTTAAATTAAGTGTACATGTGTTTTGTCCCCATTTTTATTAATCTTTTTGGTGGAAATGCATGATTGTGGCTATTAATTGGACCTAATATCTATATTTTAGGCACCGGGTAATGGTCATGGTCCAACATGAAGAATTCATTTTTGAACTATTAACAGCTAAAATTTTATTGTCATTGATTTCAATATTCTTTGAGCTTGACTTGACCGAGTCCTTGTATCATGCATGTTTCCAGAAACATACCTTAAAAGTGGTTGGGCTATAAGATTCATTTGATTTTATTTCATGAAAAATGGACCTTGGAAAGGTTGGTCAAAAATTTTGGTCTTCAAAAAAACAGTGCTTCTTCGTCTTTTTCCCTTTGTCCCATGTATTTTGTTTGTCAATGTAGTTGTGAAGTCTCCGTTCATATCTTCTGATTAATAAATATTCTAAGATTAAAATGTGAGAACAGAAAATGCATGTTTATTTTGGTCTTTCTAATTTTGGGGGTAAGTTTCTTTTTATGTTTCACATTATAATTTTTGGAATATAAATTTCATATATTACTTTTTATATTTCACTTTATACTCCATCAATCTTTTTTGAAAAATAATTACAATATGTTACTATTACAACAGTTCGAACCATTTTTCTCTTAGACCTTCAAACACTTCATGTATAGAAATATGTCAATTCAACTACAAGGCTCTTGGCATACTCCATCAATCTTGATATGTCATGTGATTGATTTTTTATTGTTACAAATTTTGGTTATCTTATACAGAAATTAGTCAAATAAATACATATTAAGTTGTAATTTGTGGAGTATATACTATAAAGTAGAATACAAAAAGTAGGACAAAGAGTTTGCATTCATTATTCTTATACCTTGCCCGAGAACAATTTTTGCAAAACTATGGGCCTATCAAAATACTAATCTCAAAAATAGACAAAACCCAAAAAGAGTGTGGTTTTTGTCCAGTGCACTGCGCCCACCCATAAATTTAAGCATCCAACCCAAGCCCAAACTCCATTGGTACTGAAAGCTCGAAAATGTGTTGAAAAACACACGAGCGGTTTTAGACCCCCAAATTCAAATTACGGCTTGGTTGATTTTACACTAACTTACTAACAAGTGCGGAATAGTGTAAACACAAGCATATAAACAAACAACTACTCTAATCCATAATTTAAAGCAACTCAGCAGTAAAAATGAAATGAACAAGAGTAGGGAAGAAGGATGCAAACACAAATAACACCGAGACGTGTTATCGAAGAGGAAACCGAAGAACTCGGCGAAAAACCTCTCCGCCGCCCTCCAAGCGGAAATCGATCCACTAGACAATCAGTTGGGATACATGGATTAGCAAAAGACCCTCCAAGCCTAGTCTACCCGATGTACCTAAGCCCTCCAAGCTCCTACTCCAACAAGGCTTCTCGGAACCGTGTCTTGTCCTAGTTATCCAGATCCCGCAACAAGCTCCATGTTGCATCTGCCATTCAAGGCTTCTTCCTATGCTTCCCAGCAGCACCAAAACGTCACTCAGCACTCTCAAAGGTGTGTCAAGTGTTTGGGCTATCAACCTCTCAAAGATATAGACAATGGAGAGGGAATGGTTGAGGAGATACCACAAGCAAATTGTTTAGAAAAGGTGGGGAAGACAATCTCTAATTACCAATGTGTTTGGCTAGGGTTTTCTCTCTGAAGCATTCCTCAACAATTGTGGGTAATGATGGTATATATAGTAGAGGTGCAAAAGGTGTGACTCAAAAAGTACAAGTTGGCAGAACAGCTAGTCTCGCGGGTGTCTCGCGGGAAGGCCTTACCCGCGAGATACTCGCGAGACACAGTTGTCTCCACCTGGCATGACTCTTCGCATTCCAGCATGTGCCTGGCACATGTTTCACTTCGCGGGAAGCTTGGTCGCGACATACCCGCGAAATACCCGCGAGAATTCTTCTCTTCTCCAAATGCTTGAGTCTTCAACACTCTTTCTCTCACACACCCCTTACATCAAGTCCCACAACAAATACAGGGTTTTTAAACGATTGAACATAATTACAATCAAATTTGGCACGGAATGAAAGCCAACAAATACACAGTTGTAAATTACAACTTTACAATCTCCCCCTTTGGCTATTCCGTGACAAAACCCTAAAACAGACTCTAGACTTAAACGTGAGTTTGGGAACAAAGGCAAAACTCACTCACACCTAATTCTAGATTCTGATGAGCTCTTGAACATATGAACAAGTATCTCCTGAAATACAACAACACACTAATATCATTGCATGTAGAAAAACTTGAAATGCATATGGAGCAATAAATACAAGATCAAGCTAAATGAAATAGAAAGACTAGGTCATGGCAAGATCAAACACGTAATCACTATATGCAAGTAATTACTATGCTCATTTACACATGAAATGAACATCCGGATATGCAAGATGATAAGCTCATTTGAAGAGAATCATTTGCAACTCCAACACTCAACCAATGCGAAATACTCGAAGTATTTGCATCTAGGAACAAACCTACTAGGGCACAAGAGTGTTCATCACTCAACCAATGCATAGAACGTATATGCATCTAGGAACAATCCTACAAGGGCACAAGAGTGATGTACTTGAAGAAACAATGCATGACATTGAACAACAAGCAAACATGCATAAAGGTTGCATAAGCATGGTATAGCAAATGCATGGTACAAACCACAAAGACCTACAAATCTATGCATGCAACAAACCCTTAAAGCTTACATAAGCAACATGGGTACAAAATAAAATGCCACATAGCACATATGCCACAAAGCATAGAACATAAAACACAAACTTCTGAAAATATACTGAAATTAATACTGAAGTTAAAACATAAGTGTCAGAAGTATAAACTTAAAAACAGTAAGACATTAACTATAAACCAAATAAGAACTTAGTAAACCCGTCTGTAAAACCAATAACCAATAACCAATAGTTTATGTATCTAAGCTATGCTCCCCCTAAGGCTGTGCAAGCTCTTGTTCGTCAGCTCCCCCTCAAAATTTTCTCCCCCTTTTTGACCGGAATGGCCAAAGGACTAAAACTGGTCGGATTCGGAGTCTGAACCATGTGTAGGGGATAAGCTCTGAATCTGAGCGGATAGGGTAGTGATCTGCTCCTGAAGGTATGCAAACCGATCCGCTGTGTGCTGCACATGAGTATCAAGTACTGTAGACATGTGGTCCATCTTGGCTAGGATCTGATCAAGCTTGCTGAGACCCTGTGGTTGTGCTGGAGCAGAAGATGATGGCTGTGCAGTCTCTGAAGCAGAAGTGAACCTCTCAATCTCCTCCTCAGTATCTCCACCCTCCTCTGGGATATCCTGAGGCGCACCCCTAGGCGGTGGAATGAGATGAGGACCTCTCTTGGGGCCTTTAATGTGTGCTGTGCTCCGAGTCAAAGTGTTTGCACCAATGGGATAATCCCTCTGAACAACAGTGAGGCCACTAGGGAATTTCAGCTTTGTCTTGGCAATGAGACCCATGATTACTGAGGGAAAGGGCATTATGGTTCGGGAATTTTGCTTCGTGATGCTCTTCTTCAGAATGTGAAAGATGTGGCTGCAGATATCAATCTCCTTGTGAGTGAAGAGGTCGTAGAGAAACCTCGTCCTTGGAGCCGATAAAGTGGTGAGGTTGGTGACCGGATACAAGTTATGGATCATGACGTAGCTGAGAGTTCTCATTTCTGGAGAGAACTTGAGAGTATCCATTGAGGATTTCTTTGGAACCCCACCAAGAGCTGAAATCATCTCCGTGATATGCCCCAATCGCTCATCATACTGAACTGTCATTGGCTGTGAGGGAGGACGAATCTCCAGGAAGTCTTGAATGCTGTCCCTGGTGATCTCAAATTCTTTGTGCCTCACCCAGCAAAGGATCTTATCATCTTCCACCTCAGCATTAGAGAAGAATTCTCTAATAATTTCCGAGTAGACATTCCCAACTGGATTTAGCAACTTTGTCCACGTTCTTTCTTTGAACACATCCGGAATGACTGTGTTCTCAAGATCTTCCAACTGCACCACCCTTTCCATGACAATGGTTGCTCTCTTGTAGCAATCATTGTACTTCATATCTGCCTCTGCGGATTTGAAGTTATCGGAGTCAGTACGAGCACGCTTGGGACCCTTCTTCTTGGTACCGACATGCTTGGTGGGTGACATCTGCATAAGATGACACAACACATAGAACACATGTGTGCAAAACACAAGAATAAAAACTTGATTAGATTCAAGTTAGTTTACACCTAGTGAGATATTCCCAAAACAGAGTAAGGTGTAAAAACAGAGCATTTCCAACACAACAGAGCAAGCTATTCCACAAACATCATTAACCTATAACACAAATGCAATGAAAAACAAGACATTTTGAATGAAATTAAATCATTGTGCAAGTGTGTGTTTGTGTGAATGCATATGTGTGTGTAACATGAAATGCATGAGTGTGTGCCTAAGAATGCCTAGTTGTTTGCCAAGAGAGTGTAACATGTGCAAAGTGTAAAGCACACATGATTAAGGATCAAATCTAGACCAAAAACATGGTAAGATATATGGAAAACTTGAAATTGGGACTCACTTGAGACCAATTGGGCACAACAATGTCATTTAGACATTCAATCAAACACCTAATGTGCATAATAACACTTTAAGTATGAACAATGCATGAACATGGTGAAAATATGCCTAAATACACTTTAAAATGCCACAAGGGGCCAACACAGATGCAACAATATCACATTAAACAAAACCCAATCAAGGATTTGGCAAGAACAACACTCAATTTTGAAAAACAACCCAAATTTCGAAAAATCCCAATTATCTAAACCCTAACCAATAAAACTGCAAAATCTAAGTAAAATCTTAAAAAGAAGTGAGTAATCAACATACCTTGAAGAAGAGAATGCAGAAAAGATGCTTGGTTCGGAGTGGGGTTTGATGGAATAGTGATTTTGTTGGGGAGAGTTTCGAAGAAAAGAAGAGAGGGAAGTTTTTTATGATTTGAAAAACTGTCACATCAGCCCTATAAAACTGAAAACACGCGTTTTTCGCGGGATAGGGAGCTGCGAGACAGTCGCGAGACAACCACGAAAGGTGCCACTGAAGCACAAAATTTTCGCGAGAAGCTCTAAGTCGCGAGACAGTCGCGAAATTCTCTGTCTGATTTTAAGAAAATCTCAGTTTTTGCCAAACAGTATTTCGCGGGAAGCTTCTTAGTCGCGAGCTTCTCGCGAGAAGGCCACTGAACCAGTTTTTGATGAAAAACACACAAAATTCATTTTGACCAAAAAGAAACACAAGAAAGTCTAAAAACACTTTCAAAAACAAATAAAACTCACAAAAATCTTTTTGGATTTGATCAACAAAGATTGAGCATTGTGAAACACATTTAATCAAGTACAATCACACAAATGATCATGACATTCATAGAACATAGACTTGTGTGTTGTGTGTGGATATCAAAAATGAGATAGTCCTTGGTCCAATGTGAAGCTTCAATGATCAATTCAATCAAGGCATACACAACTAGCACTAGATTATGTGATCTATCTCAATTATGGAAACATGCATATATGACCTCCCACACGTACTTGATAACAATTCATTGAAACTTTTCATTTGGCTCCATTCTTAACACTTCATTTGCAACTTTTGAGCAAAGAGAATCTCATTTAGAGAAAGATGCCTGAAATTTTTGATATTTCAATTTATGAGATAGCCTTTGGCTTTTTGGGCATCATACATTTTATTTTGGTCGCTTTCCCTTTTTCCTAGTCGAATACTAGTTTGTGCGACAGGCTTTTGCAGCTCTATATCTCTTTTCATTTGGAGATTTACATTTAGAGAGCTCTTTTAAGCAAAGAAAAAAATAAAAGTGGGAAGATATATAGGCATGAGTCTATGCATGTCTCAAGATCAACACAACCATTCACTAATCATTCATGACAAAGTTGAAGATCTATTTACAACAGTCACATAGATTTCAGAATTTCTTCCACTATGATATGAGTGCATGAGGGACAAGCTACGCTCGTTAAATGCACAAAGCCATAAGTACAAAGGTACAAGGCAAAACATGATTTGAGACAAAACTCAACAAAGTGATCAACCTTTTTAGATTTTATAATTTTTATGGGTTTTTGAAATTTTTTGAAACACACCCAAAACAGAACAAGAAAGGAAAGATCAACAATAACAAGAGCAAACCATGAAAGTAATGCATGATGCAATGCAACAACAAATGTCCCTAAAAATGGAAAGAATTAATGCATGGGCATATTCTAGTGCTTATGCATGAGTACCCCTCTTCACCCACACGTCACGTGCGTTTGGGTTGATATCCTTGACGGATTGGGTACGAGAGTTGGGACTTTCAAACCTCCTGGTGAAACTCTCCAAGCAAGTGGTGAAGGCACCGATCATCTTCATCACATCTGTCACTCCGGGATCACGATTTTGGCTTCTTGAGTTCTCACTTCCCCAAGCTCTATTGTCATTCCTTCTTCCTCGTGATCGAGGAATGCTTGCATTATTGTCTGCCCTCAATTTTTGACAGTTGGGTCTGGTGTGTCCTTGCAATCCGCAATAGTGACACACATAATCCGTTCTAGGACCTCGTTGAGGTCTTGAAAGAGATCTTGCTCTGGTTTCGTGTCTACCTCCAGCTTGATTTCGGGGCTTATTCATCATCTGTTGCTCAATTACATTCTTCCTTTCAGCCTTAACATTCTCAGGAACAGCCTCCTCTACAATTGGTTCTACGGCCTTCACAAATTTCACTTCTTTGGTAGCTTTGACTGATGAGCTACTCCCTCCGGTATATCCCAATCCGGACTTGTCTGAAGAATGTTTTTGGGATGAGATAACATCATCCAACTTTCTGGAGGAGACCCTCTCTATCTTGGCTTGCGCTTGCACCACCTCTTGTTCAAGAAATCTGATCTTTAAGTATGCTTCTGACAGCTCACCATTCAATCCTTCTATTTCGCATTTGGCCTCCTTATGTCTAATCATGAGACTTCGGTAGTCTTCCTCTGCTTTCTTCATTTTTCTCACAGCTGCCTTAGCTATTCTTGCATATTCCCCTGACTTCTCAAGAAGTGAGGAGTAGTTCTCTTGAAGATTAGTTGTATTTTCTTCCTCTTCAACGTCTGATTCTTCCACAATTCCAGCAGATTCTGAATCAGAATGTTCACCAAGTTCCTTCTCAAGGGCACCCAAGTCGTCCGAGGAATCTTCATGAGCAATAGTCATGAAAGCGGAGTAGTTTCCCTCACCGTCACAGCCCTCTTCCGAGTCAGAATCAGAGGATTCAGAGTCACTGAGCGTTGTAGCATATGCTTTTCCTTTTCCCCTCAGAAAATTCGGACACTCCTTCTTGAGATGTCCATGACCATTGCACTCATAGCACACAATGTCTGGAGAAGGTTGATAATCCTTTCCTTCTTTTCTCTTAAACTCTTTATTATCACCTCTTGAGGGAGAGAACTTTTCTCTATTGAACGGTTTCCCACTGTTCTTCATTTTCAGAAACTTGCGGAAGTTCTTTGCAAGATATGCTACTTCTTTCTCCACTCCATCTTCTTCGGAGGAATCATTCATTCTTTCGTTTATGGTTTTAAGAGCAAGCGATTTACTCGTCCTATGGGAAGGCAATCCCAGCTCATACGTTTGGAGAGACCCGATCAGCTCTTGAATCTTAATCTCGTCCAAGTCTTTGCTTTCTTCTATGGCTGTAACCTTTGCTCTAAAACTTTCAGGCAAGGACCTCAATATCTTTCTTACCACCTTAGTGTCTTCAATCTTCTCCCCAAGATTAAGTTTAGCAATGACAATTTCATTGAGCTTCCCGTAGAATGAGTCAAATGGTTCATCATCACTCATCTTGAGTTCTTCAAATTTTGTGGTGAGCATTTGGAGCTTTGTGTCCTTGACTTTCTTTGTACCCTCATAGGTAGTCTCCAAAATCTCCCAAGCTTCCTTGGCTACTGTCATATGAGATATCCTGTGGAATTCATCAGGGGACACACCACAAAAGATAGCATTTAAAGCTTTACTGTTAGCATTTGCTGCCGCAAGGGCTGCCTTATCCCAAGTGGACTTAGGAGTCACCGGTTTGGTCCAACCTATCTCAACCGCATCCCAAACGGTATCATCGATAGAGCATAAGAATGCTCTCATTCTAACTTTCCAAAATGCATAATTGTTCCCATCAAAAAATGGTGGAACATTGAGCGATTGAGACCGGTCCATCTCAAGAAGGGTCAAGGATCACACTTAGGTAATTAAACCTCAGCAAGTGTACCCGCTCTGATACCAATTGAAAGCTCGAAAATGTGTTGAAAAACACACGAGCGGTTTTAGACCCCCAAATTCAAATTACGGCTTGGTTGATTTTACACTAACTTACTAACAAGTGCAGAATAGTGTAAACACAAGCATATAAACAAACAACTACTCTAATCCATAATTTAAAGCAACTCAGCAGTAAAAATGAAATGAACAAGAGTAGGGAAGAAGGATGCAAACACAAATAACACCGAGACGTGTTATCGAAGAGGAAACCGAAGAACTCGGCGAAAAACCTCTTCGCCGCCCTCCAAGCGGAAATCGATCCACTAGACAATCAGTTGGGATACATGGATTAGCAAAAGACCCTCCAAGCCTAGTCTACCCGATGTACCTAAGCCCTCCAAGCTCCTACTCCAACAAGGCTTCTCGGAACCGTGTCTTGTCCTAGTTATCCGGATCCCGCAACAAGCTCCATGTTGCATCTGCCATTCAAGGCTTCTTCCTATGCTTCCCAGCAGCACCAAAACGTCACTCAGCACTCTCAAAGGTGTGTCAAGTGTTTGGGCTATCAACCTCTCAAAGATATAGACAATGGAGAGGGAATGGTTGAGGAGATACCACAAGCAAATTGTTTAGAGAAGGTGGGGAAGACAATCTCTAATTACCAATGTGTTTGGCTAGGGTTTTCTCTCTGAAGCATTCCTCAACAATTGTGGGTAATGATGGTATATATAGTAGAGGTGCAAAAGGTGTGACTCAAAAAGTACAAGCTGGCAGAACAGCTAGTCTCGCGGGTGTCTCGCGGGAAGGCCTTACCCGCGAGATACTCGCGAGACACAGTTGTCTCCACCTGGCATGACTCTTCGCATTCCAGCATGTGCCTGGCACATGTTTCACTTCGCGGGAAGCTTGGTCGCGACATACCCGCGAAATACCCGCGAGAATTCTTCTCTTCTCCAAATGCTTGAGTCTTCAACACTCTTTCTCTCACACACCCCTTACATCAAGTCCCACAACAAATACAGGGTTTTTAAACGATTGAACATAATTACAATCAAATTTGGCACGGAATGAAAGCCAACAAATACACAGTTGTAAATTACAACTTTACAGGTACAGCCCACGAATTCACTAACCCAAGCCCATGAAGTCCAATGCAAATCCATCAAGAATTTCTAGCCGGGCCAAGATCTAAGCTTACTCTTTCTTTGTATTTTATGGACCAAGCCCACGCCTGAAGAGGGAGACCAACAAAAGGGAAAATTAAGGAAAGGTGGATTAGAGGGCAAAAAAACTTATTTCGCACACTGGTATAAGCTTACTGAATCGTCTCCCCTTTTTTTTTTTTTTTTGATGGGAAACAAATACATTTCATTGAAGTGAAACTGCAACACATCAGAATTGAAAGAAGCGACATAAAACCTGAAGCAACATAAACCTGAAAAAGCAGCAGAACCGAAATTGGATAACAACAGAACCTGAAAACATTTACAACATATCCTCAATTAAGATCTGATGAATGAAGGGAGGTGAGACCCCCTTCCATGTGTGAGAGTGACCCGTGAGCTTTGCCTCTCTAGCTAACTCATGGGCAGCCCTGTTGCCATCCTTTTTTAGATGCTGAAAAGTGCTCCAATTGAAGACAAGAGCTTGAGATCTTATATCCAGCAGAATATGACCCAGATCTCCCCCATTTTCATTGGAATTAACTGCTTGAATAAGGGCTAAATCATTAGATTCAAAAATAACCCTTGTCGAGCCCATTTCCACTGCAAAAAGGACTCCTTGAAGCAAAGCAAAAGCCTTGGTTGTAGGAGCAAGGTACACTGATGGGAGCAACTTGTTGAAAGCACCGATAGTGGCCCTGGTGTGGTCTCGAATAATGACTCCGATACTAGAGTGATTCCCGTTATTATTTGTGGCCCCATCAACATTAATTTTATGGAAACCCGACGGGGGAGGAGACCAATGAACACTCACCAATGGGTGGGAAGGAAGAGCAGATAAGTTGGAAGTGGTGAAGTCAAATAAAGATCTTTTAGCAATCTCCCAAACTTGAGAAGGAGGGCAACTAGCATCATTATGAACGGCATTGTTCCTATTTCCCCAAATAGACCACGCAACCATGAAAAAGAGACCAAGATCAATAGAGGACCCTTTCTTCATAAATTGGGAGGTAATGCCAATAAAATCACGGGTTGGAGAATAAAGATTCATAGGGCAATCACTCCAACAAGACTAGGTTTGCTTTGCATGATTACAATGGAACAAGGCATGGGAAATTGATTCCAACTCTTTGTCACATATTTGACAAAAACCAACAGTGTTTAAACCCCTCCGCCTAAGGTTGAGCATAGTAGGCAAGCCATCCAAACATACACGCCAAGCAAAAATTTTAACTTTCAAGGGAACATTTACCTACCAAATCTTCTTCCAAAAAGGAGAAGCAAGGTGACTTGAAGAGCTTGCACCTGCTGCCTCAAACTCCACCAAATCCTTAGCAACATAATAGGCACTTTTCACCGAGAAGGAGCCTTTTCTATTCCCCAACCAGATTAGAGAGTCCTCATGGAGGCTATAATTGAGAGGGATTTTGAAGATTTCATTGGCTACAAATTGTAAAAAGAGAGCTTTCACCAAGTCCGGCTTCCACCATTTACAATTCTCATCAATGAGGGATGAAACTATAGGGAAATCACCAAAGTCCCTTAGAGTGGAGATAACTTTGTGAGTGGTTGGTGTTGGAAGCCACTTATCTTCCCAAATGTGAATTCTCTTGCCATTGCCCACCCTCCATCTAGTTCCCTTTCGAGTAACTTCAAGGCTATTGAAAATGCTCCTTCAAGCATAGCTTGGGTTGCTACCCAACTTTGCATTCAAAATATCATCATAGGGGAAGTATTTGGCTTTATAGACTTTGGCCAAAAGTGAGTTAGGATTTGAAAGGATCCGCCATCCTTGTTTGGCAGGAAGAGCTAAGTTGAAAGCTTGGAGATTTCGAAATCCCATGCCCCCATAAAGCTTTGATTTGCATAATTTCTTCCAACTCACCCACGCCAATTTATACTCCTATTTTCTTTGGCCTTACCAAAAGTTCCTCGTCATTCTTTCTAATTCATCACATGAAGCCTTTGGCAATTGGAAGCAACTCATAATGTAAGTGGGCACCGCTTGAGCGACTGATTTTATGAGAACCTTTCTACCCCCAATGGAAAGAAGCTTTTCCTTCCGACCAAACAATTTCTTGCTCACCCTCTCTTTAATCTCAGCAAAGACTTGATTTTTGGATTTACCAATAAGAGAAGGAAGGCCAAGATACTTCTTGGGCTGAGAACATTGCATAGGGCCAAGAATGCTTAAGATTTCTTCCTTAACATCATTGGGAGTGTTAGGACTAAAGAAAAATGAAGACTTATCCGCATTGACTTTTTGTCCTGAAGCCACTTCATAGGAATTAAGAATTTGAATCAACTCAAGACATTGTTGGGCAAAAGCCTTGCAAAATAAAAGGCTGTCATCTGCGAAGAATAGGTGGGTGATGTTTTGGCAGCCCCTATAAATGGATATACCATGAAAAGCTTGAGTATGGGCAGCTTGGTGGATGAGAGCTGATAGGCCTTCAGCACATAAGAGGAAGAGGCCCGGAGAGAGGGGGTCATCCTGTCTAAGACCCTTAGTGGGAGTGATATTGCCAAATGCTTCACCATTGATGATGACTGAGTAGGAAACAGAAGAGATGCATTGCATAATAAAGGAGATCCACTTCTCGTCAAAACCAAGCCTTTCTATAACTCCCCTCACAAAACCCCATTCAACCCTGTCAAATGCTTTACTCATATCAAGTTTGACTGACATGAAACTATCCTTCCCTTCCGTTTTGTGGTTCAAGTAGTGCATTAGTTCAAATGCGACTAAGACATTATCTGTAATTAGCCTATCTGAGGTAAAAGCACTCTGGTTTTCAGTGATAACCGTAGGAAGAATAGCTTTTAGACAATTAGCAAGAGTCTTGGAGATGAGCTTATAAGCCACATTACAAAGATTGATTGGTCGGAACTCAGTCATTTTGGAGGGGTGTGCAGTTTTGGGGATGAGAACAATGTTTGTTTTATTGAGTGCTACCATAGGAAGGTTTTGATTGAGAACATTAAGCACCATATTGGTAATATTAGCTCCTACAATACTCCAATATTTATGAAAAAAGACAGCTGACACACCGTCAGGGCCGGAGCCTTGGTAGGGTGAATTTGGTGCAGGGCTTTTGTGACTTCTTCACTAGTGAAGGGTCTGATCAGGTCATCATTCATTTCTCTGGTGATCCTCATTGGAATGGCCCTAGTGATTTCCTCAATACAGCTTGGAGAGGAAGTGGTATAAATATTCTGAAAATAGGCTACTGCCGTTACTGAGATACTTTCTTTATCATCACACCACCTTCCATCCTCACTCTATAAACCCAAGATTGTGTTCTTCCTCCCTCTGTCCGTAGCTCTAGCATGAAAATTTTTTGTATTTTTGTCCCCTTCCTTGTACCAGTGAATTTTGCTCCTCTGGTGCCACAACATCTCTTCACTATCTAGCAAGTCATTCAATTCTTTTCTAATCTGATTTATCTCATCATGGGAACCATCCTGGTCTTGAGTCGTGAGAATGTTAAGCCATTTCCTTCTCTCTTGGATTTTTTTTTTGGGATGTTGCCAATTACCTCCTTGTTCCACACTGATAAATTAGCTGCACACATATTGAAACTAGCAGCAATTCCCTCAGGAGTGTTTGCAAGGACATCACTATTCCAAGCTGCTTCAATTATCTCATGGCAATCCTCCCTTTTGGCCCATAAAGCTTCAAAGTGGAAGCGACGCTTGTAAGGAGGAGGAGAGGAGCTAGGATCAGATATTTTTAAAATGCAGTGATTAGAAGTGGACTCAATCTGATAGCGGACTCTTACGTCATCAAACAAGTTCAGCCAATCAGAATTAGCAAAAGCCCTATCAAGCTTGAGATACACCTTGTTAGTCCCTTCTTGCAAATTACACCAGGTAAATTTAGGGCCAAAGAAACCGAGGTCCTGAAAGCCACACAGATTCAGAGCCTCCCAAAAATCCTCCATTTGGTGTTGAGACCTTAGAGCTCCCCCAGATTTTTCTGTCAAAGACAAAATTTCATTAAAGTTACCACAGCAAAACCAAGGCAAAGAGAATTGATTGTTTAAGTAAGAGAGTAAATTCTAGGATTCCTTTCTTAAATGACTTTCAGGATGGCCATAGAACCCCGTGAATCTCCAGGTATTGTTGTTTTGCCACTCTGAAATTGTTGCATAATGTGGTGGGGTGAGTATGATTGAATCTCCAACCTAACCTCTTTAGACCAAAGTAGTGCAAGGCCACCACTACAGCCTCTGCCAGGAACAAAAAGACTATTAGAAAAACCCAGTTTATATTTAACTCTCTCCATATGTTTTACATTTGCTTTTGTCTCCATTAAGAAGACTATATAGGGATTCCAACGTCGCACGAAATCTCGCAACACATGAACTGTCCAAGGGCTCCCAATTCCTCGGCAGTTCCAGCATAGGCAATTCATTGCGCTCAGTGATGCTGCCTTGCAGAACCCCGTGAATCTCCAGGTATTGTTGTTTTGCCACTCTGAAATTGTTGCATAATGTGGTGGGGTGAGTATGATTGAATCTCCAACCTAACCTCTTTAGACCAAAGTAGTGTAAAGCCACCACTACAGCCTCTACCAGGAACAAAAAGATGATAGGCCACAAACTGAATGACCCCTTGTGATTTAAACTAATTAATTAATTTAGCCAAGTTATTAATTAATCAATTTAACATGCAAATACGTGGCAGCACAAACAAATCACCGAATAACTAAAAATGCAGCGGAAAATAAATGACACGTGATTTGTTCACGAATGGGGAAAACCCTAACGGCAAAAACCCCACCGGGTGATTTTCAGGTCACCACTCCCGAAACTCCACTATTATCAAATCAAGCGGTTACAAATAAGGAATCCCAAGTACCTTACCAACCTACAGTTGAACCCTTACCCCAATACCCAATTGGACTTGATCTGTAGCGACAGTTCCCCCTTTTTATGCACGGCTCCCAAGTACGTGACTAACCAGATGCGCAGATCCCAGTACGCGACTTCAATCACCAACTTTAGAATGAGAGGTTGGCTGCAGAGTTCTTCAGATCATCCTATGCATGAAGATCAGGAAGATGCTTGGTCACAAAACCCTAAGGTGCACAATACACAGCAACTTCTTGAAGAAGATGATCTAGGTTAAGAACTTCGTCTTAGAGCACAATTTGCTTGAACAAGGATTGCTCAATGCTTATGCAACTTGTGTCTCTGTTGACGGCTCTTAAAACACTCCTTAAATATGTTTAGGGTTAGAAGAAAAGAAGGCCCAAAAACACATTCACGGATCCCAAGAAAATCAGATTAGAATTCTGACTTTTTAAGTCTCGACAGCTAGCAGGTGTCGAGGTAGGTGTCGAGCAGGTGTCGAGCTTTAAAACTTCTGCACTTCAACTTGCTTTTTCTTGGACAGACTTGATGACTTCAACACTTGATCTTGAAACATAGTTTCTTGAAGTATTAAAAACACCTAGAACTACCCAATTACAAGTAAAGTGTGTTTTGTCAAAGGATTAGCCAATTTACATAAAATATGACATATGTTCCTAACATGTAAACACATATGTCCTAACAATCTCCCCCTTTGGCAATCCGTGACAAAACCATAACAAACAAATGAGCATATGAGAGAAGTCATAAATCACTCAACTCATATTCACTTGTTACATACAATAAAATCTATCCTAACACAAACTCTTGAAGAACTTTGCAAAAAGAGAGTTTATGGCAAGTAGACTTTGACAACCTGTATTTCTGAAACACTTATAAACAAAACTCATCAAGGCATCTTGTGTGAAACAGAAATAATTAGATTGCATACAATTATAAAGAACATGTGTATAAAGAAAGAAAAGAAACAACACATGAAGAGATAGGTGAAAGAAAAAAACATACATCCACATATATAGAAGATAAGTACAATGTATGTAAAACTGATATACAAGACCAATGTATCTATAAAGAAGGAAAAGAAAAAGATACATCTAAAGCCTCACTACATCCCTCAAAAAGTATAAACACTCCCCCTATCAAAATATCCTATACTAACTCTCCCCCTAAGATGACTACTCTCATAATCCCAAAACTACTCCCCCTTTTTGTCACGAGTGACAAAAGGTAGAGTGTCATGTAGACATCTCATCAGTAGAGCTAGCATCTCCATCATCATCTGAAGCATCATCGTCATCACTATCATCATCATCATCCTCAGCATCAGACTCGGAAGCAACTGGAGGAGGTGGTGGAGAAGCCTCAGATGTAAAACCACCCATGGTCGCCTGCCGTCGTGCAATACGACCAACACGAACGTTCACCTGATACAACTCAGTAGTGAGTGTATCAAGGCGAGCATCCATGCGCTGCAGCTGCGCCATAATATCTCCAAGGGATACATCGCTGGAGGAAGGAAGAGAAGTCGATGTAGATGGAGCAGATCTGGATGGAGCCGAACGGGAGGGCGGAGTGAAATCCGGCTGTCTCGCCCTGAACTGTGCCTGGCTACGTTTTACGGTAGCGGCATCTATGGCAGAGATGTGTGTGAAGTGGTCGGAGACAGGGAAAGGGATGGAAAAATGGCGTAGAATCCTCGTGATAGCGGAAGGAAAGATGAGCTTATCACGGGACGCCGCATCTAGATGAACATCTATGATAGAGAAAATAAAATGAGAGGGAAAATCTATAGTGAGATGCTCAAGTAGAGAAAGCAAGAAACGAGCACGAGGCTCTGTGATAGAGTTATAATGGGAGAGAGGATGAAGTACAAATGTCATCACCATGTTAAGGAATCTAGGACCTTTAGCAAAAGGTCTACATGATGTGTACATATGCTCACCCCACTCAGAAGGGCGCTCACAGAAAGCAGAAATGAGCTCATCCCTGGACACAGTCCTCAGTCGCTCACAAGTAGGATAGTCAGGAAACTCTATCCTAGGAACATGAAGCACATCCGCAACCAGCTGCGGTGTGACAGCAATGCGCGTACCTCGAACGCGAGTGAAAAAGAGAGGTACTGAACGATCAATCCCGTGCATGTTGGAGTAAAACTCCTGAATCAGCACGAGAGGACAAGTGACCGGGACGTCACACAGTGACTCCCATCCCCTACTGTGAATGACAGAGGGAAGGTCAGTATCGGCGAAGTCCGCCAGAACAACGTGGCGTTCCGAATGAACACCTCGTTTAGAGAAGTTCTCAGTAAATGCCTTGTAGGCATCTCCATCACGGAACCGAAGATTATGAGGAGCAGAATCAGAAGATGAAGAAGCTCCAGAACGCAGAGGGTTCCGAGCCGGAGTAGATTTACGTTTAGGTGCCATAGATGCAACTAACGTAAAAGAAAAAAGAAAAGAGATAGAGAGGGAGACAATCAGAAAAATCCCAAGCAGTTCAAATATAACAGTATATTGAACAAAATGGACGTATGCATGGGAATGCATGATCATGTGACATGCTAAACAATAAAAACATCATGGGCTCAGCCCAATCCAATCCTAGCAGCACACATTCAAGAATCACACAACTAAATGCATGAAAATATCATTCTAATGCACATGGAATGCAATGTATGACATTTTAAAAACTTTTCATTGAAAAACCAACCCAAATTTTCACCAAAGACTCAAAGATTTCGAAAAACCCAAAGTTTTCAAAGAAAAACCCAAAACCTAAGTTTTAAAACATGATATGCATGAAAAACAAAGGAAAACAAGATCATACCAAGTGATTTGAAGCTAGAAAGTTCGAAAATCAAGTTGGATGAAGGTTGGAGAGAAGAAAAACCGCTCAGGAACACGAACCGCCTCGGAGAGATCGAGAAAAATGCGAAGAAAATCGCGACAGAAGAATATATAGGATCTCCAGTAAATCTCGACAGCAGAGGTGTCGAGAGGTATCGAGAAGTTGTCGAGAGAGGTATCGAGGATTTTGCCTTCGACAGCTAAGGTATCAAGGAGGTATCGAGGTACCAAACAGCTCAACCAACACCAGAAGCTCGATCGATCGACGAGGTATCGAGAAGGTATCGAGCAAACAGAGAGTTCTCGATCTATCCACCAGGTGTCGAGGAAGTGTCGAGATTGCGATAAGAATAATGCTTTAGAGGCTCGACAGCTGACCAGGTATCGAGGAGGTATCGAGAAGGTGTCGAGCCAGCTTTGAAATGCAGTTTTTCGAGAATTGAAAAACACAGACAAGAATGCAATCAAGACATGCACCTCAACCATGATCCAACCAACATATAAATCTCTCAAAAATCATCTCTCAGTGAAAATTTAAGCACATGGATCTCCCAAAACACACACACACACTAAACAAGTCTAACAAATTTTATATTTCAAAAATAAGTCATGACAGTTTAGTGAGCATACAAAAGCACATGTAAAACCTTTGTGATGGCCAAATCACATTGTACCTGCACATGTATCAAAAGTAGCAAAGAATATTGCGTGTTGTGTGTGAAAAACATCGCAAGATTGCATAAGTGTATACATGTTATGACGATCTGAGATATGAGAAAGTAACTTTGACTCACACACAATCATAACTGTTTGATGGGGACTATCACCTTTGAGGTACATCCTATAACTCCCACATCTCCTAGAATACACGCTTGCAACCATATTAAAGCATTTTAATCTTTTTGCTTTTTATTTCTTTGCATATTTTCTTTTTAAGCATATCATACATGGGCTTATGAGAAAGAAAAGAAATACCCATTGATATTTTGACATTTCAATTTTGCTATGCCTAAGCACACAAATGTCATTGACATCACACTTTTGCTATGCCGAAGCATACAGATGTCATTAATGATTGGCGGGCAACAGTGGTGAGATGGTTATTAATGCCTTTCTCTTAGGATTTTCTAGTCCTACCCGTCAAAAAGAGTGATATGAGTGTTAAGTCTAAGAAATAACCTAATCTTACTCATTACAAACACGAGCCACAAAGCTCACTTGCTTAGTTGTGCATAAGGATGCTCATCTAAGCTACAAAAGATACAAAGTTTAGAGAACTTTGTTTCATTGGCCATCTAAGGTACACAAGTACCAAAGTACACAAAACACACACTGTTTTTGTATTTTCTGATTTTTCAATTTTTTTTTTTATTTTTATATCAAAAACAAAATAAACAAAACTGAAAGTAAACACACAAAAACATGTTAACAAGCAAAACAATGCATAAAACTAGACTGACTCAATTAAAAATGCAAAACACACATGCAATGCAACAAATAAGAAGAATAAGAAGGGAAAAGAAAGTGATGAAATCACTTAGAGTCCTTTTTCTTCCACTCCTTGGAAGAGCCTTTCCTTTGTTTGAAACCTTGAACCGGCGGTGAGGGGGAAGAATTGAAACCGTTCAAGTTCGAAAGGAACATGATGGCTTTCAGAAGATCTCCAAGAGGAGCAAGAGAGGATTGACGCTGACTTTGGCTTCCAGATGCTGTCATACTGTTGCTCTGTTGGGTGGCTAGCCACTTGTAGCAATTAGGTCGAGTATGACCAGCAGCTCCACAATGATAACAGAGATGCTGCTTCTTTTGTTTAGGCTTTTGAGAGTTAGCCTTCTTGTCCTTAGGAAGTTTAGCATCTTTCTTTTCTAACTTAGGGGGTGCTCCTAAGATAGATTTATCCTTGTCTATGTTCTCACTAGCTAATTCATTTTTAACATCAATATTCTCAACTTTAACATTATTAGCAGGAGGAACAAAAACAGTAGAACTAGTAGAAGCAGAGTTAGAGATAGAAAGACCATACCCTAAACCTGTTCGATCTGAAGCAGATTTCTGGTTGCTTAGCATCTCATCAAGTTTTGCACTTGAAGTCCTCTCCAGTTGAGCTCTGACTTGAGACAGCTCTGCTTCAAGCTTCTTGGTCTTCTCAGCCAGGAAGTTATTCTCAAACCTCAGTGCACCAATAGTTTGATTAGCCTCATCAAACTTTGTGGACAATTCTTCTCTGTCGAGTTCCACATCACTGAGCTTCTTGGTGGCCAGCCTGTATAGCTTCTCATGCTTTTCAGAAAGCTTGTAAAGCTTCTCATAGGCTGAATGGATATCATCTTTGTCATCCATCTTTTCACTTTCAGTGTCCACCAATTCTTCTTCTTCTTCTTCAACAATTCCATCAGTAGAATTAACTGAAGCAGTGAAAGCATTTAGGATTCCGTCATCCTCATCATCGGAATCATCTTCAGGCTCAGTGTCACTAAGGGTTGCAGCTAGAGCCTTACTCTTCCCAATGCTCTTCAGATAAGTAGGACACTCATTCTTCATGTGTCCAAACCCGTGACACCCAAAACACTTTGGTCCTGCAGGAACAGTGTACTGACCGCCATCCTTGGCATCCTTCCTTCCTTTGTCTTGGCTCTTGAACTGTGAAGAACCGGATTGCCTTCGGTCTTTGTCGAAGCTCCTCCCATTGGCATTCTTCATAAACTTCTTGAACTGCCTTGTAATGTAGGACTTCATCTTGGAATCTTCATCATCGGAAGACTCATCAGTATCACTGCTCTTCGCCTTCAGGGCCATGCTCTTGCCCTTGCTTGACTTGCCTATCCTTGATAACCCTAGCTCATAGGTCTGCAAGTTCCCAACCAGCTCAGTCAAAGGAATTTTATCAATGTCCTTTGATTCTTCAATTGCCGTAATCTTGGCATGAAATCTCTCAGGTAGAGATCTGAGCACCTTCCTTACAACCTTGGGTTCAGGGATGGTTTCCCCAAGATTGAAGGCTGAGTTCACTATGTCTTTCAGCTTGGCATAGAACTCATCGAATGACTCATCCTCCTCCATCTTAATTTCTTCAAAGCTAGTAGTGAGCCTCTGTAGCTTTGAATCCTTAACAGCCTTTGTTCCTTCATAGGTTGTCTGGAGGATGGTCCACGCCTCCTTGGCAGTTTCTGTTGAGGATATCTTCTTGAACTCCTCATTGGTGACAGCGCTAAATAGAGCATTCAACGCTCTGCTGTTGAAGTTCGCCGCCTTGATCTTGGCTTCATCCCAATCAGCCGGCGCTTCTTTTGGCTTTGTCCAGCCAATCTCCACAGCTTGCCACACCTTCTCATCTAAGGACTGCAAAAAAGCTCTCATGCGTACTTTCCAGTAGGCATAGTTAGTTCCATCAAATAAAGGAGGTATAATAAGAGATTGTCCTCTATCCATGACAAACAGGGGTCAATGGATCAATCACAGCAAAGATTAATAAATAATCAGAGTGTGCCTGCTCTGATACCACTTGATAGGCCACAAACTGAATGACCCCTTGTGATTTAAACTAATTAATTAATTTAGCCAAGTTATTAATTAATCAATTTAACATGCAAATACGTGGCAGCACAAACAAATCACCGAATAACTAAAAATGCAGCGGAAAATAAATGACACGGTGATTTGTTCACGAATGGGGAAAACCCTAACGGCAAAAACCCCACCGGGTGATTTTCAGGTCACCACTCCCGAAACTCCACTATTATCAAATCAAGCGGTTACAAATAAGGAATCCCAAGTACCTTACCAACCTACAGTTGAACCCTTACCCCAATACCCAATTGGACTTGATCTGTAGCGACAGTTCCCCCTTTTTATGCACGGCTCCCAAGTACGTGACTAACCAGATGCGCGGATCCCAGTACGCGACTTCAATCACCAACTTTAGAATGAGAGGTTGGCTGCAGAGTTCTTCAGATCATCCTATGCATGAAGATCAGGAAGATGCTTGGTCACAAAACCCTAAGGTGCACAATACACAGCAACTTCTTGAAGAAGATGATCTAGGTTAAGAACTTCGTCTTAGAGCACAATTTGCTTGAACAAGGATTGCTCAATGCTTATGCAACTTGTGTCTCTGTTGACGGCTCTTAAAACACTCCTTAAATATGTTTAGGGTTAGAAGAAAAGAAGGCCCAAAAACACATTCACGGATCCCAAGAAAATCAGATTAGAATTCTGACTTTTTAAGTCTCGACAGCTAGCAGGTGTCGAGGTAGGTGTCGAGCAGGTGTCGAGCTTTAAAACTTCTGCACTTCAACTTGCTTTTTCTTGGACAGACTTGATGACTTCAACACTTGATCTTGAAACATAGTTTCTTGAAGTATTAAAAACACCTAGAACTACCCAATTACAAGTAAAGTGTGTTTTGTCAAAGGATTAGCCAATTTACATAAAATATGACATATGTTCCTAACATGTAAACACATATGTCCTAACAAAAGACCATTAGAAAAACCCAGTTTATATTTAACTCTCTCCATATGTTTTACATTTGCTTTTGTCTCCATTAAGAAGACTATATAGGGATTCCAACGTCGCACGAAATCTCGCAACACATGAACTGTCCAAGGGCTCCCAATTCCTCGGCAGTTCCAGCATAGGCAATTCATTGCGCTCAGCGATGCTGCCTTGCAGACACCGCCGATCCATCAGGTATGTGGGTTGGGGTATTAAGTTGTGTCACACACAGTTTTTTTTTTTAGAGGGAGAAGTACCTTCTGTTTCCTCAGAAAAATCCAGTCGACTTGGACGTTTAGAGCCAGAGAGTTTTACCTAGGTCTTAGTTGGAGTAATCTAGGCTTGTTTACCTTTCTCACGAGTGTTCCTTTTCGAATTTACCTTTACTCTGGGTTGTGTTTCTTTTTTTGGGCTAGCTAAAGTAACGGGCTTCATTCAGGGGTTTGGGATGTCTCTATTAGCTTTTAAAGGGCTTGTAATCTCGTGGGCTTTGTTTGTTGAGGAATTAAGAAAGCCCACTAAAGAGAAAGCTTCACTAGAGCACTTACCCGGATCCATCTCAACGTGCAGCTCGCGTGGAAGATTTGACAACTGAGCCCCTAAGTCAGAAGATTCAGCCCCGAATCTATTCTCCAGGTTTTTCTCTACTTTGGTGCTTGAACCCTCAGACTTACCCCACTTTTCTGGCGCTACGTCTTGTCCGTTCTGCCTTAAATTTTGAAATTTCAAATTTACCCTCTGAGGAGATTCCACGTCAGCTCCTCTAGCAGTCACTGGGACGGATTTTTCGCCTGAACTGTCACTTGGATTTCTTCTTCTATCATCATCTTGGTTCCGACAGCTTGATGTTCTGGACCACTCAGAGGGTTCTTTCAAGTTTCCACATACTCTGAGCCAAACCCCATATTGCTTGGGTGAATCGGGGTTGTAGGGGAAACTAGGACAATGCCGTTCATCATGACCTAGCAAGCCACATTGGAAGCAAAAACAGGGGAGCCTCTCGACTTTGAAGGTGACCCATGTTTTGCTCCCATCCAAGTTGACGACGTTACCTCCTCTGCGAAGAGGTTTGTCCACTCGGATTCTCATATGTTAGGTTCTAAAGACTTAGGATTATATGTATTTAGAACTCTAATGTGTAATGTTGGCAAACCATGATCAAAATAATATGTTTAGTCTTGTTTAGGCTTGCTCAAAGTTGATTAATTATTGTAAGTTGGAATCGAGTGGCTGCAGAAGTATTTGTCACTTTCGGCTTGGCTCGATCGATCGAAGAATAGACTCGATCGATCGAAAGTCGGTCAGAATGTTTTTTTCTGTAGAATTTCCAACTCAGCCCTACTTCATTAAACGTTTAGGGTTTTATGTTTTTACCCTAGGTATTTAAACAAAACCCTAGCTACGTTTTTGGAAGTTGTTCACATTGTATTATTGCTCATACTTTTCTATTTTGTGTGAATCTCTTGTGAGATCTTTGAAGAGCTTTCCTTTACACAAAACTTAGGGTTTTCAAGGTAGAGATTATTTCAACATCTTGATGATATACTCGGTTGCTACCATTAGAGCTTAAAGATAAACAAGCAGGGAGCTTGTAGCTGATTGGAGAATCTAAGAAAGAAGGAGTCCGTGGATTCGGAGCTTGCACGTGGTCGTGTCAGTAAGTTCTACTGGTGGGTAGCATTAGGAAGTCAAGCGGGGAGCTTGTAAGTCCTTTTGTATGAACTTTGATTCTTTCACATGGTGGATTTAGGTTTACCTTGAGGATAGCTAGGTCAAATCCTCCCTAGGTTTTTACTGTGTGGTTTCCTGGGTCATCATATCTTGTGTTATTTATTTTCCGCTGCTTTATATCTTGATATGATTATTTAATTGTGATAACCTAGATTTGCATGAATTGGACTAAGTTAATCACTTGGTAATTAACTAGGTTAATCTAATTGTGGTAAAAGGCGTCTAAATTTCCATCAAGTGGTATCAGAGCGGGTAGCTCTTCTGTTTTAAATCTTTTGATCTTTGAGCTAATCCTTGACCCCTACTGTCATGGAACACGGACACTCTCTTGTTGTTCCTCCTCACTTTTACGGGAATAACTATGCTTACTGGAAAGTAAGGATGAAAGCATTCCTAAAATCAATTGATGAGAGAGTTTGGAATTCTGTTGAGTACGGATGGGAGAAGCTCACTACTCCTATGAGTGAGTGGCAAACTTCTCAAAAAGAAGCAGCTGCATTTAATAGCAAAACTATGAATGCCATCTTTAATGCTGTTTTTATGGAGGAATTTAAGCGAATCTCAAATGTTGAGGTTGCTCATATTGCTTGAAAAATCCTCCAAACTGTGCATGAAGGCACAAAGGCTGTCAAAATAAATAAGCTGCAGCAATTAACTTCTAGGTTTGAAAGCATTAGGATGTTTGATGATGAATCCTTTATGAATTTTATGCCAAACTAAATGATATTGTTAATTCTGCTTTTAATTTGGGTGAAGTCTATGATCAATCTAAAATTGTTAGGAAGATACTTAGATCTTTAACTGAAAATTTTAGACCCAAAGTGACTGCCATTACTGAAAGCAAAGATGTGGAATCCATCCCTGTGGATGAACTTGTAGGGTCTCATCAGTCCTATGAGTTAGACCTACCCAAAATTAACAAATCCAAATCAATGGCTCTTAAGTCTGTTGATGATGTTGATGCTGGTGGATTTGATGATGAGCTCTCTGCTACAGAGATAGTTTACCTTACCAAGAATTTTAGAAACTTTCTTAGGAATACTAATAGGAAGGCAAGGAATACCAACACTGCTGAACCTAGAAATTTCAGGAATAATGATCCCATCAAGGTTAGCAACACTGAAAAATCTAGAGAAAGAGTAGGTCAATCTTCCAACAATTCTTTGGGTGCTCAATGTTTTGGTTGTCAAGGGTATGATCATGTTAAATCTGAATGTCCAACATTCTTGAGATCTAAGGGCAAAACTATGGCTATAACCCTTAGTGATAATGAGGTTTCTGATGATGAGTCTGGTTGTGGCGAGGATGGAAACTTCATTGCTTTCACTGCTACAGCTGTAGTTAATGAAAGCATATCTGCTGATGAGAACCCTTTTGATGGAGAACTCTCTGAGGACGCAGATCTTCAAGAGGCCTATAATAAACTTTGCAAAGTTGCTGCAAAGGATGCTATGAATGTTGAACTTGACTTGAAGCAAATTGAATCTCTTGAGCTTGATAAGAAAAATTTGCTTGTTAAGTTATTTGATGTTAATGATCTTTTGAACAATGTGAAAACTGAGAATATGATGTTGATTGATAAAGTAAAGAAATTAGAACTTGATTTATCTGCTGCTAGATCTACTAGTTCTAAACTTGATCAAATGTTGAGTGTTTAAAAGTATCCTTCTGACAAATCTGGTTTAGGTTTTGTTGAGAGCATATCTGTGTCTGCACCCCATTCCACGATCTTCGTTCCTTCATCTTCTTCTGAACCTTCTGTGAGTGAAACTGTTAAACCCCTTGTGAGTGAGGTTGTCAAACCTGTAGAAGTTTCACCACCTAAGAAGATTAGGGTTGATTTGAGAGAATCTAAACCTAAGGAGCCTACCAAATCTAAAGACAAGATGCATGATAAACCTGTTTGGGTTTGTCATTATTTTAGAAAGTCTGGACACATTTGTCCTAACTGTTACAAGCTTCAAGCTGCTAAGAGAGCAAACAAACCAAAAGTGACTGTGCCTCAAGCACAAGATCCTATGGCACTAATTGATGAATTGGTAAAGGCGTTAAACCTTTATTCCAATCCTGGAGTTGGGAATCACTCTAATGTGAATAAGAACTCCAATGCTCGTAGTGCATCTAAAAAGTTTTGGATGCAAAAGACTCGATCTAAGTGAGTCTTTCTAACATGGTCCTTGTGCTTCATTGCTCTATTCTTCTGTGACCATTGTTCTTTGGTTTTTGTGTCTTTTTTGTTCCAAGACTTACATTACATTACATTCATGCATTTCATTCTAGGATTTATTTGTTTTCTCTTTAATTAAAAAAAAAAAAAAAAAAAAAGGAAGAGGAAGCAAAAACTATGTTTGACACTATTTTTCTTGATTTTTGAAAAACAAGGTTGGTCAATCTATTTACACATGTCATGTCTTGTGTACCTTGTTTAGCTTTGATGAGCTTATTCTTTGCACTTTACTAGTTAAAGCTTTGTAGTGCATGTTGTGTGGGAAATATGTTTATGGTGTTTATCACTTTGTCTTAATCTTGAAGTCATATGTTTTTAACTGGCGGACTTGATCCTTTTGAGAAAGGCATAAATAACCATCTCACCACTGTTTACTAGCCAATCATGAACACCTTAGTGCATATCATAAAATTTTGTGTTTGAGAAAGTGTAGCACATGCACAAAAAGAACATAAGGTATAGCCTCGGTTAAATCTCATAATTAAAATTAGTGTGTACTATTAGGTTTGATGCCATTTCACTTAATTAAAACCGGTGTGTACTATTAGGCTTGATGCCAATTCACATAATTAAGAGGCAAAAATTCAAGAAACTTACATGATTGCAAGCTTTTATTCTAGGAGATGTGGGAGTTATATGATGTAACTCTTTTGATGATAGTCTCTTTTAAATTCTATGTGATGAATTGTGTAGAATTTGTGTTTAATTGCTATTCACATATCACCTCACATATATCTCAAGTTTTTGTTAGTAAGCACATACTACACAAGTTACTCTTTGTTAAACACTGTACATGTTACTGTCTGTGTTTTTGGTCTGACCAACCAAGTTTAAAAATATCTTGAGAATTATGCAAAACATATTTTGATGTTTGAAGAATTGAAAGGGAGACTGATTGAAACTTTGCTATAAAAAAATTGGGCTTAAAATTTTGGGTTTTTGAAATAGCATTCCATCTCATACTCGTGCATTTTGTTTCTTCAATTTTAATGTTTTGAGGAGTTGTTTTCAAAATGTGGTTGTTGTTTTTCGAAAACTTGTGATTTTCTCAAAATTTAGTGAGCTTTTGCCTGATTCAATCGATCCAATCTGTTTTTCGATCAATTGAAAATAAGCTTCATTTTTTTATGAGTCTCGGATTGATTCGATCGATCGAATGTAATTTTCGATCGATCGAAGATCGCGAAAAAGTTTTTTTAAAACCCAGATCTGACTTTTTCAAAGTTCCTATTTCAAAAAGTTTTTCAAACTTTTCTTCTCTCTCCGACTCGGCTAGGCTCCACCAAGAATTTTTTGTCGTTTTCCTCCGATTTCTTTGCAAGGTTTCTCTCTCCTCAAGCTGGTAAGACCTTAATACCCTTCCTTTTGAATTTATTTTCATGTTTTCATGCATAAATCCATGCATTTGAGGGTGATTTTCGGACTATAAATATTTTGAGATTTTTGTTGATTCAAAGCTTTTTTTTATGAAATTGATCAATGGGTTTTTGTGGGGACATGATATAGACACTATATTGATGGTTTAATTTGATCAATTTTGAGGTTTGTGAAAAATTGAAATTTCTAGGGTTTGTATTGGATCCGATTTGGGGATTTTGTTCAATTAGGTTGAAATTGATGAAATTGGCTTATTATTTTGATGTAATTGAGCATTATAATCTATGTGTTGTGTTCTGTGATGCTCAATTCATCAATTTGTTTTCAAAATTTCATCAAGTGGTTCTTCAATTTTAGGGATTTTGTTAGAAACCCTATGTTCAAGCCAATTTTGTTAATCTAACATTTTAATTGAACTTAATTGACTGCATTAGATCATGCATCATGACATTTTATTTGTTCATGCGTAATATAGATTTTTTTTATCTATTTATGTGCTAACTTGCAGTCTGCCATTGTTTTTGTTTTTTGTTGTTCTTTTGGTTCTCTTTGTGTCTCTGTCCTCTCCTTAGCATCATGCCTAGGAAGATTAGAGCCCGTAGGTCTGTTCCCTCTCCTTCACCTTCCCTACCTTCCTTTGATAGAGAGAGGTTTCCGAGTGAGAAAAACCAAGAGATTTTTGAGAAGCTGAACTTTCAGAGAAAAATTTGGGCTGAGCGTTCTATCATATTAGATGAGGTTGATCCTGCCATTAGGGCAAATTTTGAGCGTTGGGGCTGGTTACCTTTATTGGATATTTCTGATCCTCCTCCTCCAGCTACCCTGATTAGAGAGTTTTTTTCGAACATCTCTATTCGCGTCTATGATTCCAACACTCTAGTTAAGAGTTGGATACGAGGCGTAGAGTATGTCATTACTCCTACGATAGTGGCTGATGCTCTAGGGGTACCTTTGGTCCAGCACCCTGTCTACCCTTATGATGAGTCTCCTGTTTTGAGTGATGTCATGTCTTACATCACTGGGTCTTCTATCCAGTGGGGTTCTGATCCTCAGATCACCATTGTTGAGCTTCCTGAGACTATCTATCTTTTCTTTAGGATAGCGTGTCATTCTTTTTGGCCCATTTCTCATCTTCACACCATTCCTCTCGAGCGGTGTGTATTTTTGTACGCTCTTGTCACTGATGCTCCTATCAGTTTTTCTCATTTGTTTCTTCGTTCTTTGAACGAAGTTTATAGGAGTTCATCTACCGCTCATGCTCTTGTTCATCCTATCTTTATTCATAGGATTTTGCTTTATCTTGGTTTAGATGATTTCCCTTCTTCTGAGCCCGTCCATGTGATTGCTCTTATCGGTGCGTCTTTTCTTAGACAGAGGGCTGCTTATCTTCGAGCAGGCTCTAAATACTCTAGGTCTGAGCCTTCTGGTATCGCACCCCCTCCCTCTTCTTCTACAGGTCCTGCTCATAAGGCTATTCCTGATCCTGTTGGTGCTGCTGTTGCTGCTGTTCCTCCACCTCCTTCGGATGACTTCGATGTACGTCGTACCTTGGAGACTGTCATGACCGTTCAGGCGGCACATGGTCAGTTTTTGGTGGACTTGTTTGATGAGATTCATGCTCTGAGAGCTGATTTGGCGCATCTTCGTTCATCCTCACCACCTCCTTTTGATGATGGCCTGTGATGTCCTTTGGCATTCCGTCACAAAAAGGGGGAGTAGAGTTTGGAGATTTGTAGAGGAGTTTTTGTAGGTAGGGGGAGTTTTTATTTCTTTTTGCGGAGCTAGTGGAGATTTTTGATATTAGATTGTATCTAGGTGCTTCACCATGTATACTTTCTTTTGGGCTATTTTTGTTGGGAAATACATTTTTTGATATATGATTTTTGATTCTGTGTTCACTGCTTATTGGTTTATATTTATGAGTTATTCATTGATATACGTCTTTATTATATGTTGTATGAACTTTCAAGGATGCTTTTAATTTTTGGTGTATCTAACTTAGGGGGAGAGTTAGATTATATATCTGTTGATTTACTGTTTTTCTGTCACACATGCGTTTATGCGTTTGTTGAGTGTTTCAGGAATATACAGGTTGATTCGATTTGGCTGCTGTCTACACTTGCAATTGGTGGATAGTAGTTAGGATTGAATTGTGTTTTATAAGCATTACTTTTTGTAAAGAGCTTTTTATTTGTACACTTTGAGCTTATAGTTTGTGTTTTGTCACGGATTGCCAAAGGAGGAGTTTGTTAGGTTCTAAAGACTTAGGATTATATGTATTTAGAACTCTAATGTGTAATGTTGGCAAACCATGATCAAAACAATATATTTAATCTTGTTTAGGCTTGCTCAAAGTTGATTAATTATTGTAAAGTTGGAATCGAGTGGCTGCAGAAGTATTTGTCACTTTCAGCCTGGCTCGATCGATCGAAGAATAGACTCGATCGATCGAAAGTCGGCCAGAATGTTTTTTTCTGCAAAATTTCCAACTCAGCCCTACTTCATTAAATGTTTAGAGTTTTATGTTTTTACCCTAGGTATTTAAACAAAACCCTAGCTACATTTTTGGAGGTTGTTCACATTGTATTGTTGCTCATACTTTTCTGTTTTGTGTGAATCTCTTGTGAGATCTTTGAAGAGCTTTCCTTTATACAAAACTTAGGGTTTTCAAGGTAGAGATTATTTCAACATCTTGATGATCAACCTGGTTGCTACCATTGGAGCTTAAAGATAAACAAGCAGGGAGCTTGTAACTGATTGGAGAATCCAAGAAAGAAGGAGTCCGTGGATTCGGAGCTTGCACATGGTCGTGTCAGTAAGTTTTACTGGTGGGTAGCATTAGGAAGTCAGGCGGGGAGCTTGTAAGTCCTTTTGTATGAACTTTGATTCTTTCACATAGTGGATTCAAGTTTACCTTGAGGATAGTTAGGTCAAATCATCCCCAGGTTTTTACCGTGTAATTTTCTAGGTTATCATATCTTGTGTTATTTATTTTCCGCTGCTTTATATATTGATATGATTATTTAATTGTGATAACTTAGATTTGCATGAATTGGACTAAGTTAATCACTTGGTAATTAACTATGTTAATTTAATTGTGGTAAAAAGGATCTAAATTTCCATCATCATAAACTTGGCTTGCTCTGAAAGCCAAGAACGTTTGTCTGTTTCAATGTATCTGCCCAAACTGTTACCTAAATCTTTTCCCACTTCCTCAGATAAGTTTTCAAAGGGGAGACCCCAAACTTGGACCCAGAAAGGGGAATGGGTAAAGGAAATATTTGAGACTGATAAGCCTTTTTTCCATCAGCATAGCAGGAGGAGATTGTTGTCAAAATTCCATGGACCATTCCTCTCAACCCACTCCATTTGATATTCTGAAGTAAACTTGAATTGCAAAATATCCTTACCCACATCAACGATTCTCAGCTTTAAACCCATTTTCCAAGTTGTTCTAAGAGTGCTTTTTAGAGCTTTTTGGTTTCGTTGCCTGTCTGAGAGAAATTTACCGAATAAGTTGAGAGCACATTCCTCTATGAGATTCGATCTGCTCCTTGTTGAGAGAGCTATATCCTCTTCTTCTTCCTTAGTGAGCCTAAGATGTTGTAAGCTTTCCAAAACAATCTGATTCATCTGATGGGTAGGTGGTGAAGGGAACTGATTACCACTCAGAGACGGAGAGAGAGCCCTTAAGAAGGGAGAAAAATGACTCAGAGAGTCAAGAGAGAGAAACTCCTACGGTGGGAAAGAAAAAGTAGTACTCGTCCACTCTCAACTTCGTTGTAAGAATTGCGCACACACTAATTATGAATTATTACTAAATCGTCTCCCATTGGAGTTAGAAAATTGACAAGAGTAATAAGCCCACACCGAATGCAATATGCAACACATGGCCACTCACTCTCATTCCAGGAAAAATCGAATATCTGCTTAATTAAAACACACTAGTCTCATCATTCATTATTTGTAGTTCATACGCTGCGACTTAAGCACTTATTTATTTATTTTTTTATTTATAGGTTTAGTGTCATAATTTTTTATTTATCAAAATTTGATGTTCACATGTTTAATACCACACATTTGCGAACTTTTGATACAACCAGAGTGTCTTGAGACTAGCTACAAAAAATAAACATGAAAATAACATTAAAATCCTATGTTTCTATATGGATTTGTTTATTTTTTGAAACTAGCCTCGTGACACTCTTGATTATATTAGCAGTTTGCAAATATGCAATATTAAACATGTAAACCTCAAATTTTGATAAATAAAAATTATGACACTAAAGCAAAAAAAAAAAAAAGAAAAAAAAAAAGAAAAAGAAAAAAAGAGATGCTAGTGATTATTAATAATCATGTCTAATTATTCTATTCTTATCTTTAAACATAATTTTTGGATGTGGAGCCATACCATTAATCATGGATTTGGATGTAAAGCCATCTTAAATTTTGCAAAATTACAAAAATCTTATTTAGAATAAACCAAGTAATTTATGTGACACCTGATGTTGCGCACAACAATATAAAATGAAAAATGTTTCCTTACAATTATCTCTTCATGATTTTTGGTTCTACTATGACCACCTACTTTGTCATAATTTTTATTACAAGTGATGACATGTATGATTATAACTTGTCGATCATCACTTTAAGGCCAATCACCTTTTTACAGCCATTTATAGTCGTACGTCAAAAAAGAATAATGGAAATGCAGGTATAGAACTAAATTGTAGATGAATGGTTTATTAAAAATCACATGTGAAGACCTGTGTTACACGACCACAATCATCAATTTCATATTTTGAAAAGAAACATGCAGCATAAACATAACATGACAATTTGTGCTAATACATTCACAATGACCAGCATGCATGTAACACTAACATGTAGTATTTAATATCAATGTTGTACTAAATCGGAATTTTCAGCCATGAAACTTTTGATAATTTGTATAATGACCAGCATGCATGTAACACTAACATGTAGTATTTAATATCAATGTTGTACTTAATCGGAATTTTCAGCCATGAAACTTTTGATAATTTGTATCACTCACTCCGCCACTTCTGAAAATGGATGATCCGTGAAGAAACCATGTTGCTTTCCGTCAAACTCTACGTACTCAATTTTCTTTCCCAACTCCTTCAACCTTCTTGCATAGTCCTCAACCCTATCTTTCAAAATTTCATCGCTGCCTACCACCACCAACATTGGATTCAGGTTCACTTCTGCTAGCTTGGGACTAGATGGACCAAATGGATTCATCAAGGAGTGGTCTTTAGCGCCTCCAATTGGAAGAGACAACCTCCAAAACTTGTTGTCAATAGGATCAAAAATAGCAATATTACTATGTGCCCGAAAATAAGTTATGAAAATAAGCAGACTAAGTTTTTCTCCGAAACCAATTAATATTAGATTAGATGAATCTCCTCCAACTTTTAACGAAGCTATTCTATTAACCACCCACTTGTATTTTGATCTTATTATCCTCATATCATTTAAATAAGTCACATTATTGTTAAATAGGTCTAATATCTTAAAATGCACATAATTCATTATTATACATTAAATAAGGTGTTGAAGAAACTTTTCTCCAAATCAATTTAAAAAAAAAAATAAAATTGTGTCAAATATAAACCATAATGACAATGGATTGAGTACAGGTCTCACCGATTTCTGTTACTCTTGCAAAAGGTATGTGTTATAATTTGATTATTCAACTAATGATAGATCATGTCACAGCATTAATAGTTATTTTTCATCCTCTCACAACTAGTCACCACTTGTTCTCTGTATGATAGTGTACTACTTTATATGTGTAAAGTTGTTATTTACAACTATGTATTTTGTTGGCTTTTATTCCGTGACAAATTTGATTGTAATTATTATCAATCATTTATACCCTGTATTTGTTGTGGGATTTATTGTAAGGGTTGTGTGTGAGAAAGAGAGAGTGTGAAGACTCAAGAAATTGAAGACTGAAGAGTTTTCGCGGGTATCTCGCTACTACGCATCCCGTGAAATGGTGCATGTGCCCTGCACGTGCTGGAAGCTGAAGAGTCATGCCAGGCTGTCATTTTCGCGAGTGTCTCGCTGGTAAGGCCTTCCCGCGAGATAGTCGCGAAACATTCTGCCTGGAAGATTTTTATGAGTGACCTTCTTATCCTTCACCCTCTCTATATATATACCCTCATTACCCACAAATGTTGGTGTGGCTATTCAGAGAGAAAAACCCTAGATAGGTTTTCTACAACTCACCCACCCATCTTTTGAGAGAGAGTTACTCCTCCTTAGTGAGAAATCATTGTAGCATCTTCTCCATCCCTCTCCCATTATCATACATTGAGAGGAGATTTGTACCCAAACACAACCCACACACATTCAGAGTGTAGAGAGTGTTTTGGAGCTATTGGGAAGCATTGGAAGGAGTCTTGAATGGCAGATGCAACATGGAGCTTGTTGCGGGATCCGGATAACTAAGACAAGACACGGTTCCGAGAAGCCTTGTTGGAGTAGGAGCTTGGAGGGCTTAGGTACATCGGGTAGATTAGGCTTGGAGGGTCTCTTGCTAACCCATGTATCCCAACTGATTGTCTAGTGGATCGATTTCCGCTTGGAGGGCGGCGGAGAGGTTTTTCGCTGAGTTCTTCGGTTTCCTCTTCGAGAACACGTCTCGGTATTTTCTGTGTTTGCACCCTTCTTCCCTACTCTTGTTTATTTCATTTTTACTGCTGTGTTGCTTTAAATATGGATTAGAGTAGTTGTTGTGCTCATACGCTTGTGTTTACACTATTTCGCACTTGTCATTAAGTTAGTGTAAATTCAACCAAGCCATAATTTTAATTTGGGGGTCTAAACCGCTCGTGTGTTTTCAACACATTTTCGAGCTTTCAATTGGTATCAGAGCGGGTACACTTGTTTTGGTTTAAATACCTAAGTATGATCCTTAACCCCTTGTGTTTATTTGCCATGGATTGTGCTATGTATGCCTCTTTGTATGATTTGGTTGGTGATAATTGTAACATGCCACGTGTTTGTGAAAATGCCTCTATGAGTGATAATCCTCATAATTGTGATGACATGTTAATTGAATCCTTGGATGTTGTTGATATTCCTAACATTAAACTCTTGAAGAAAAATGCTAAGAAGTTTCATAAGGATTTGAGCAAGTTATTTTGTGAAAATGATGATTTGATTGCTAAGCTCAATGAATCCAACAAATTGGTTGAGAAATATAAAAAAACTTGTTGAAATTTCTCTTGAGAAGCTGAAAGAGTTTGAATGTTTGAATATGGACTTGGATGCTAAACTTGTTTTGTCTAACAAACTTGTTGATGATCTTAAATCTGAAAATGAATCTCTTAAGATGCATGCCAAGTGTTTGATTGCTGAACCTATTGTTAAAAAGGATGAAAATATATGTTGCAATCATGTTGTGGTACCCGAGTTTGTGCCTAATGGGTGTTCTATCTCAAAGGACAAATCGGTGTACATTCCTCCACACAAAAGAAATCAAAAAGTGGAGAGAAAGGCTCTTAAGCCACAGCCTCTGTTTAGGTCTCAACCTAAGACTTTGGATGGATCTAAGTTTGTTCCAACTTGCCACCATTGCGGTGTGATTGGTCATATAAGGCCTCAATGTTCTAAGTTGAAGAGAGAACAAAACCAAGTTGTTAAATCCATTCCCAAAAAGCCTAATGGAGCTAAACACATTGTTTGTCACCATTGTGGTGCCCTTGGTCATCTTAGACCTTATTGCTCTAAGTTCCATACTCTTAAAAGAATTAAAAGAAAAGAGAAATTTGAGCTTCTTGGAAGTTATGCTAAAAATGATAAACCGGTTTTGAGTGAAGATAGCATGTTGTTAAAGAAATTGTTTAATGCTTTTAACTCTTTGACTATGTGCATCTCCGGTTCTCATTCTTCCAACCCTTATCTCACTTCTCATGAGACACTCATTCCAAACAATCATTCCGTTTGGATGAGAAAGGGTTCCTATGGTTGAGCTTATGCTCTTTTGGTCCTTGATCTAATTCTTTCGATCTTTGTAGGACCATTCATGCATTAGATGCTTCATTGTCATGCATTTGTGCATCATGCATCTCTTTATATGCATTGTTTGTGTTTTTGCTTTTGTTTTGATCTTACTTTTATGTCTTTGTTTTGTGTCTGTAAAAAAACCCAAAACCACATAAAAAGTGAAAAATTCAAAAAGTTTGATCGTATATGTTTGAGCACATATCTCATGTGAGTTTGGCCTAGTACCTTCGTACTAATGGCGTAGTGCATTTACGAGCTTAGCTTGTTTTGTATGCACCTATTTCTATGTGGAAGAAATCTTGAAAACTACGTGTGACTGTTGTAAATAGATCTTCAAGCTTGTCATGAATGATTGGTCAATAGTCTTGTTGGTCTTAATACTTGCATAGACTTGTGTCTATATCTCTTCCCATTTTATTTTTATGTTTTTGCAAAAAGAGCTCACTAAATGTAAATCTCAAAATGAAAAGAGATATTGAGCTGTAAAAGCCTGTTGCACATACTAGTATTTGACTAGGAAAAAGGGAAAGCGACTCTTTTAATGTAAATTTTATGGTGCTCAAAAAGCCAAAGGCTAATCATCAATGTTGAAATATCATAAATTTCAAGCACCTATCTCAAAATGAGATGTTTTGTCTATACAAAATAAAATGGACCAATTGTTATGCTTTATGTAGAAGCCAAATGAAAAGCTTCTAAGTTATGTATTCAATGTGTGGGAGGTCATATATACTCATTTCTATAATGGAGATAGTCCACTTGATTTCGTATCAGTTGTGTATGACTCGTTTGAATTGATCATTGAAGCTTCGCTCTGGTCTAAGGACTACTCCACACTTGATTCCCACACACAACACACAAGTTTAATGTTCAATGAATGCCTATTTCATTTGTGTGTTTGTATATGCTCAAATGTGATGTGTGTGTGCTCAACCATATGTGGTTCAAACCAAAAAGATTTTTGTTCTTTTTGTTTGCTTTTGGAAGTGTTTTTGTGTGAAAAACATGTTTTCTGGGTGTTTTTGTGTCCTATTTCATGTATAGGCTCAACTGGGAGTTAAATGGTCCAATTTTAAAGCTTTTTTAGCTTTGGACAGAGAGTTTCGCGAGTGTCTCGCGAGTAGCTCGCGAGTAAGGCTTACCCGCAAAAATTTCGCGAGTACTTTCGCGAGTCAGCATCTCGCGAAAATTTCGCGAGTACGTTCGTGAGTCAGCTTCCCGCGAAAATTTCCAGATCAGCTTTTTAAAGGGCTTTTCGTGGGTCTTTTGTTTTAAACTTCTCCCATCTTCTCCCGAACCCCTGTTTTAAGGTTTCAACATCTAAACCCAACTAATTTCAAGTGTTTTTACATTCCATAAACATATCTAAGATAATCTTTAACTCTTTTCATTGATTTTGTGCCTTAGATTACGTTTTTTGGGGTTTTATGTTCATAGTTGGGATTTTTCTCAAATGGGAGTTGAAAAACTTATTTTCTGTCAATTTTTTTGATTGGGCTTTGTTTTAAATGATGATTTGGTTTGGTTGTTGGCCCCTTGTGGCAAAAATAACATGTATTTAGGCAAGATTTTCATATGTTCTTGCATTGTTCATCATACATGTGTAGTGTGTGCACTCTAAGTGTTTGATAAAATGCCCAAATGACATTTTCTCGTTGTTTTGGACTCCGATGAGTACCAAATTTTGGGGATCACCATAATTATTCATGTTTATCATGTTTTGATCATTGGTGGTGTGTTTTGTACACCTTGCCCCTTGTACATGTTTTTGCATTCACTCATACTAGTTAAGTCTTTTTAGACCTTTTAGCACATATAACATGTTCTTGTGTCCATGTCATACCTAGGTCCATATCATATTCCATCATCCTTAGCATGTCATGTTCTTTATGCTGTGTAGCATTTTTTTAATGTTTGTATTATGGTTGAGCTTCAGTTTCTCATTCATCTTGCACTCCTCATGCATCATCTTCATATCTTCTTTTCTTTCCCTCCTTCCTCTTGATTAATTTGTCTATTCGTGACAAAAAGGGGGAGAGTATTGTCATTTTTATATGACTCATGTGCACAATCTTAGGGGGAGAAATTCTACCTTGTGCACATTCGTAGGGGGAGAAAGCCATAGGGGAGATGCATATACCAAGGGGGAGAAGACATTGTTTTGAGAAAACCTTGATTTACTTTATACTTGTTTTCTCGTTACTTTATGATGCTTTGATATGATTTGTTGCTCTCATTGTATCGTGTTTTTGTGTTGGACATGCTTTTATCCTTATGCTATTGTGCTTTATTGGTTGCATGTTTGGATGATCACTTTCTTTGCTATATGATCATTGTAGTCATTTCCATATGACTGTTTGGTGTATGATCAAGTTGCTCACATGTTTCACATCATGTTTACTTGATCGCAATTTACTTGTTATATTATACTTGTCCGTTCATTACTTGCCTTACCTTGAGGGTCTAATGTGTTTTGTGCAAGTGTTTCAGATTACAAGTATATATGTTCCAAGTTCATCATAGCTCCTATAATTCATGATAGGGGGAGTGATATGATAGGGAAGTACATTATATTATGTACCCATGTTGCTTATGTAAGCTTTAAGGGTTTGTTTCATGCATAGTTTGTAGGTCTTTGTGGTTTGTGCCATGCATTTGCTATACCATGCTTTTGCAGCCTTTATGCATGTTTGCTTGTTGTTCAATGTCATGCATTTTACTTCAAGTACATCACTCTTGTGCCCTTGTAGGATTGTTCCTAGATGCATATACGTTCTATGCATTGGTTGAGTGATGAACACTCTTGTGCCCTAGTAGGATTGTTCCTAGATGCAAATACTTCGTGTATTTCGCATTGGTTGAGTGTTGGAGTTGCAAATGATTCTCTTCAAATGAACTTATCATCTTGCATATTCGGATGTTCATTTCATGTGTGAATGAGCATAGCAATTGCTTGTGTATAGTGATTGCTTGTTTGATCTTGCCATGGTATACTGTTTTATTCCATTCTGCTTGATCACATTATGCTAGCTCCATATGCATTTCAAGTTTTCTACATACAATGATATTATTGTGTTGTTGTGTTTCAGGAGATACTTGTTCATATGTTCAAGAGTTTATCAGAATCTAGAATTAGGTGTGAGTGAGTTTTGCCTTTGTTCCCAAACTCACGTTTAAGTCTAGAGTCTGTTTAGGGTTTTGTCACAGAATAGTCAAAGGGAGAGATTGTAAAGTTGTTATTTACAACTATGTATTTTGTTGGCTTTTATTCCGTGACAAATTTGATTGTAATTATTATCAATCGTTTATACCCTGTATTTGTTGTGGGATTTATTGTAAGGGTTGTGTGTGAGAAAGAGAGAGTGTGAAGACTCAAGAAATTGAAGACTGAAGAGTTTTCGCGGGTATCTCGCTACTACGCATCCTGCGAAATGGTGCATGTGCCCTGCACGTGCTGGAAGCTGAAGAGTCATGCCAGGCTATCATTTTCGCGAGTGTCTCGCTGGTAAGGCCTTCCCGCGAGACAGTCGCGAAACATTCTGCCTGGAAGATTTTTATGAGTGACCTTCTTACCCTTCACCCTCTCTATATATATACCTTCATTACCCACAAATGTTGGTGTGGCTATTCAGAGAGAAAAACCCTAGATAGGTTTTCTACAACTTACCCACCCATCTTTTGAGAGAGAGTTACTCCTCCTTAGTGAGAAATCATTGTAGCCTCTTCTCCATCCCTCTCCCATTATCATACCTTGAGAGGAGATTTGTACCCAAACACAATCCACACACATTCAGAGTGTAGAGAGTGTTTTGGAGCTATTGGGAAGCATTGGAAAGAGCCTTGAATGGCAGATGCAACATGGAGCTTGTTGCGGGATCCGGATAACTAAGACAAGACACGGTTCCGAGAAGTCTTGTTGGAGTAGGAGCTTGGAGGGCTTAGGTACATCGGGTAGATTAGGCTTGGAGGGTCTCTTGCTAACCTATGCATCCCAATTGATTGTCTAGTGGATCGATTTCCGCTTGGAGGGCGGCGGAGAGGTTTTTCGCCGAGCTCTTCGGTTTCCTCTTCGAGAACACGTTTCGGTGTTTTCTGTGTTTGCACCCTTCTTCCCTACTCTTGTTTATTTCATTTTTACTGTTGTGTTGCTTTAAATATGGATTAGAGTAGTTGTTGTGCTCATACGCTTGTGTTTACACTATTCCACACTTGTCATTAAGTTAGTGTAAAATCAACCAAGCCGTAATTTTAATTTGGGGGTCTAAACCGCTCGTGTGTTTTCAACACATTTTCGAGCTTTCAATATGAAATTGTTATACATGCAGGATAGCACCTTATAGCGTTTGCTTAATGCTTGGTGGATCCTTGCGTCAATAACGATCACATTGATACATATATAGCCAAATAATAATAATAATAATAACAAATAAAGATTACATTGATTGTTTATACAATCCCCCTGGCCTGTAATGGTTTCCACCTATTCGACCAACAAGAAAATTAAAAAACTAGGTACTTTTGTTTAATTAATTTTATCCACTAGTTGAAAAAAGGAAACCGAAAAGATTGGTGTGACCATTAATTTATAATCAGTTGTCAAGGACAATGTAAAAGGAGAAACTTTTTCCTATCACTTGAGTTGGCTGTGTTACGTATGTTCTTTTTCATCCTTAATTTAAGGACAATCTCAGATGCTTCCAAGGAATTTGATTAGAACTAGCTTGCTAAAGAACAAGCACTTAATCCAAATGCCGCACACGGTTTTAAGAGTAGATCGTGATTAAAATACTTAATGTTTGACACATCACACATGGATGAAAAAAATGATGTTTTTAGAGGGAAAGGAAATTTAAAAAAAGAGTAGGTAACACCCCACTTCTCACACCCAACAAAAATTTGATTGCTTTTTATTATTTTATAAATATAAATAAAAATCCCATGAAGATTTTTTAAATCATTGAATGAATTGTACGTAATTTTTCTTACAATACAAATGGGACCAACGTTTAATATATTCATTGTTACCTATGAGTCTATGATAATAACATTATGTTAACTAGCATGTTCGGTTATATTTAAAAATAATTACTTCTAGTAGATACATATGAAACATCCATACCTAATTTTAATATTATTATTTTTGTTTTTGAATTTTTGCTAATTCATAAAAGAAAAATCTTGTAAAGATATTATTTACTAAAGAATACAAATAACTTTTTTTTTTTTTGAGAAAATTATTGATTGCACTAATTCAGTAAGAAAAAAGAATTTAGTTTTTTAATTTATTTATATTAGCTTTTACCTTTTGAACATGAATGTTTTATTGAAATAAAATGAATCTAGTTAATTTTATTTCATTTTTCACATAAGTTATGGAATTTTTAGTTAATATGATAATATATTGAAATTAAAGACAACATTTTAACATATTCATGTAAAATCATGTCGTTCACTTAATACACACTCTGTTAAGTGTTAACCATATGTCAAGGACAAATCTCATATAAAGTAGTTACAAACCATGCATCATATAAATATGTCATGTTAATCTATATATATATATAAAACCGAAGCTTTTGAAACTCTCACAATTTTCCACATCATCACTATTTTCTTTTTCTTTTTATTTTTGATTCTTTTTATTTTAGGTTTTATATCTTATAACAATAATATTAAAAACGTATACAAATTTGGAGGCCTATTTAAGGGCTTCATAAAACTTGATGGATAAGAAAATATATTCTAAAACAAGCCCTACTTAATACCTAAACATAATAGGAACCAAATTTGACCTAAAAAAATATTAAAAGAGCCTAAAAATAAGGAAATAAATCACCTAGACCTAAAATAACGTTTTTTGCATAAAAATATCAAAAACTCTTCTCTTCTTAAAATCCTAGCAATTACCATCTCAAAACCATAAACTTAACTTCACTTTAAGATTAAAAAAATAAGAAGGAGAGAGACTCACGTAAAAAAAAAAAAAAAAAAAAAAAAAAAAACGTAGATTTTGTCTTTTTTTTATTTGCTTTCATATGTGCCTGAAATTTTCATTCTATTTTATTGTTTTATTATGTTTAGAATTGATTTTCTTATAAGTATTTGGATTAATCTCTATATTTTGATAGTGTTTTTATGGGTTTGGTTTTTGAGTTGAAATTCTAATAATTATTTTATATTGCATATAGCAGATGAAGCATCTCTATTTTTTGGAGAAAAATCAAAACTGCAACATATGTCTTCCAGCCCAAGGTGTGGTAAATTTTTATATGTTCTTGCTTTATTGAGAATTTTTATTTGGGTTCATGTGATTTTTTTTTATTTATTAAAGCTTTGATTTTTGGTTGATTAATTATTTGTTTGGATTAATTTCAATTAATTATTTGTTTATATTCAACGTAAAAGATAATGGAATTAGGTGTTATAAATTTGATAATGTTTCATGTTTTGAATTGTTTATATTATTTAGACTCCTGGTAGAACTCTCTCTTCTCTCCTTAAAACCCTAGCAATTACCATCTCAAAACCCTAAACTTAACTTCACTTTAAAATTAAAAAAATAAGAAGGAGAGAGACTCAACTAAAAAAAAAAAAAAAACGTAGGTTTTGTCTTTTTTATTTGCTTTCATATGTCATTTTATTTAATTATCCCGTGCATTGCACGGGTTAGCGACTAGTTAGATTAACTCACAATCTTACTTTATAATCAGGCAACAAACAAAAACAAAAATATAAAAATCAAGTGCCATAATTTCAAAAAAGAAGTTATACGTGGATTTTATCTGTATATATTAAGAAAATTCAGAAAGTTAGTTATTGTTATTTTTCCTGAAAAAAATACCCCTACCTAAAACTTAAAAATTAGATTAAAATGTAAATTGACAAAAATAATAAATTCCTACTTCTACGTTGAAATGGCTTCATATTTCTAATAAACTCCTACTTTTACATTGATTTAAATTCCTACTTCTACTCACTAACTTCCTACAAAATAGGATCACTCTTTTGTTAGTTTTAAAACTCCTCTAATCTACAAAACTCACTTCACGTTTTTTTTTTTTTTTTTTTTTTTTTAGTGATTGGAAAAAGTAGAAATCCCAAGTTATAATATATGCAAATAATTAATTTTTATCCAAAAAATAGAAGAGCATCTGAGCACGCGCTCAGACGCTAGTAATTATTAAACTAATATGTAGTTTAGTTATTGTCAGAAAAATGTGCAAACTGTTTCTTGTTGGAAGAAGATCAGAGTCATTGATTTTCAGATAGCATATGTTATACATAGCATATTGGCAATATTGAGTACTAGCTCCATACCTGTTATACATGTCCAAATTCCAAAATACTACACATGGCCTCTCTTCCTCGGACCTAGTCTTCACACTCCCACCAAAAAATGGAGCCAAGAGCACATAATTAACCTCTCACCCGAACTGGCTCCAATTCAACCAAACCCACACCAAGCCTAAGTTCTACATGGTGAGCCACGTTCCCACCAGAAGAATCACCCATTACAAAAGCCCTATCAAAGTCCACAACCCCATCACCACGTATCACAACCAATGTCGCCATGCATGGCTAGGGTTTGTAACCATTTTAGAGAACTCATTGCATCATCTATGGCTGCCGGAAGCCTATGCTCCAGTGCAAGCCTATAGTCCGATGCAACTACGAGGACTCCAAACCTGGATGCAAGGCGGTGACATATGTTGTGAAAGTTGGGGAAAGTACGTGACCCGAGGCAGAAACCACCCGGCATGAATGTAATATAAGACAGAAAGCTTGGTGAGAGAAGCCAATGTGGGCTTGTAAAGGCGTAGGTGAAGATTGTGGTGCTTGTCAAACACGTAGTCTTTCCAAAGAACGGAGCCATCATCAATGACAGGGATGTTAAAGTTTATGTTGGTTGAGCGTGAAATAGAGCCATCACTATAGAGCTTCAAGAGACTAAGGCAATCTTCGACTACACGAGGAAGAGAACCCATCTCTCAATAGCTCTATTTTTTTTTAAATGAGAATACTGTAACTTTTATTAAGAAAAAATAAAAAAAAAATACATCTTGAGCCAATGCGAACTTAAGTATATTAGGATTTTCCTTTATCCAAATTATATAAGTATCAATTTCCTTGACCTATAGAGCCAAAATGTGTACTGATCGGTTACCTTGGCACTTCATATGACATAGCTGGATCGTTCTAAATTCCTGTAGTTTCTATTGAATTCCCATTATAATGTTGGCCACAGTGGCAGGAGGGTTGCTGAGATCATTAAGAGATCAAATACAATCCTTGAGTCACACTCAAAAATTGCATCCCAAATGTCCACATCCCAAGCGAATTGAACACCATCTTCCATAGCCTTTGCTTCCGCTTCTAGAGGGCCAAATGGACAATGAAATTTTTGCTAAGCGCTGCCTCCAACCTGCCTTCAGAATCTCGAATGACTGCCCCCATTCCTGAGGATTCCCCCATTCCTGAGGATTCGAGAGATGAAAAAACAGCTCCGTCAACATTTATCTTATACCATGGCAGCTTTGGGGGAACCCACTGAATTGGTTTATCCTCTAAAATTTTTGGTATCTTGAGATTGCCTGCTTGAAATTCATCCACCAGATATCTTGCTTTACATAGAATAACCGGGCCAGGTTGTCTAGGCTTACCGTGCCTAGTCTGGTTTCTGTTGAACCACATACTACATGCAATGGTAATGAACAAACAGACCACCTCATCACTGAAATTCTGGATAAACATAACATGCCACAATAAGTCTTTGAAATCTTCATAGTGTGCTCCCTGAGTATGAGAAGGAATGCCTGAAAGCTTCCAAATCTCACTAGCCTTATCACAGTCCCAGAAAAAATGCCCACTAGATTTAGCTGCTACTCCACAGGCCTCACAAGTCGGATCATCAAGGACTCTTCAGTGACCAAGGTTAGCTTTTGTAGGTAAAATATTTTTGCTTGCCCTCCATGCAAAAGATTTGACTTTGTTTGGCACATTTAGACTCCAGAGAACCTTCCAAAACTTGCGATCAGCCTGGTCATTTGAAGTCTCACTCTGGTCCAAATTGGGCGAGAGAGAATGAGCCAATTTATAAGCACTGCGGACGGTGAACCTGCCCTTTGGATTATATGCCCATATTACACGATCCTTTGGTAATCTCGGGCTGATGGGAATGCTAAGGATGGCTAAAGCATCTATCGGATTAAAATAGTATTGGATTAAGTCCAACTTCCATATTCCAAGCTGTGGGTCAATTAGTGAACTAACTCTAGCATCTATTGGAATTCCATGGGGAATGCTTGTTATTCGAAAAGTAGATGGCTGTGACAACCACTTATCATGTACTATACTAATAGCCGATCCATCCCCCACTTGCCATCTATACCCATGTTGAACAATAGTCTTTGCACTCATTATGCTTCTCCATGCAAAAGACGGCTTATTCCCTATTTCAGCATTGAGGAAGTCACTACTGGAGAAATACTTAGCTTTGAGTACCCTGTGGACCAGTGAATTTGTATTTGTTTGGAGTCTCCAACCTTGTTTTGCTAGTAAAGCCAAATTAAAGGTCTTGAGGTCTCTAAAACCCAAACCACCCTTATCCTTAGGCAACCACATCTTTTCCCAACTAAAAATGCCATTTTATTTTTGTTGTTTGACTGACTCCACCAGAATTTCCGGACCATACTTGTCATCTCCTCACATAATGCATTTGGCAATTTAAACTGCTTGTGCCACTATCTTAATAAGAATTTCATTTCTTGCATTCGACAAAAGCTTCCCCTTCCAACCAGATAGTTTAGTGTCCAATCTCTCAATCAGCTGTCGAAAAGTTTGCACTTATTCTTTCCAACCAGAGATAAGAGACCTAAGTATTTTTCATGTTGGCGAATTATCTCGGCCCCAAACCGGTTCTTGATGTCTTCCTGCGTATTGTTCGGTGTGTTTCGACTAAAAAAGACTGCCGTTTCGAATCAATAGCTCTATTAATTTCTCTCTTAATAACGTATTTGATAACTTTTGTGGTTTGGCTAAGGAGCAATATATTAAAGAAAAGGGTGAATTGAAAGGAAAATTATTAGGTACTCCCGGAGTACCATAAATGCGTACTCCCTCCTCTCACATGAATGGTGGGTCCTACCATGAATTTAATTAGTGGGACCCACCATTTATGTGAGAGGAGGGAGTACGCATTTATGGTACTCCGGGAGTACACAATAATTTTCCGAATTGAAAGGGATATATTCATAAACTACGTACACTTAAATTAAGTGTACATGTGTTTATTAATCGTTTGGTGGAAAAGCGTGATTGTGGCTATTAATTGGACCTAAAATCTATATTTTAGGCACCGGGTAATGGTCATGGTCCAACATGAAGAATTCATTTTTGAACTGTTAACAGCTAAAATTTTATTGTCATTGATTTCAATATTAATTCTTTGAGCTTGACTTGACCGAGTCCTTGTATCATGAATGTTTCCACAAACATACCTTAAAAGTGGTTGGGCTATAAGATTCATTTTATTTTATTTCATGAAAAAGGGCCCTTGGAAAGGTTGGTCAAAAATTTTGGTCTTCAGAAAAACAGTACTACTTCGTCTTTTTCCCATTGTCCCATGTCTTTTGTTTGTCAATGTAGTTGTGAAGTCTCTGTTCATATCTTCTGATTAATATCGATATTAATATTCTAAGATCAAAATGGGAGAATAGCACATGCATGCATGGTGCTATAGCTAGTTTATTTCTATCTTACTTTTTTTTGGTCAGTTTCTTTTTTTGTTTCATATTATAATTCTTGAAATATAAATTCTACATATATACTACTTTTTTTTATGTTTCACTTTATACTTTATCAATCTTAATATGTCATGTGAGAGGTTCTCAAAAAAAAAAAAAAAAAAGATATGTCATGTGATTAAAAAAAAATTTATTATAAGTTTCAGTTATTTTATAGGAAAAGTCAAATTAATACATAGCAAGTTGTGATTTATAAAGTATAAACTATAAAATAGATCATAAAGAACATTCATAATTCTTATAACTTGCCTAGAACACTTTTTGCAAAACTATGGGCCTATCAAAATACTAATCTCAAAAATAGACAAAACCCATAAATATTAAGCATCCAACCCAGGTCCAAAATCCATCGGTATGTACAGCCCACAAATTTGCTAACCCAAGCCCATTAAGTCCAATGCAAATGCATAAAGAATTCCTAGCTACGATGATTGCTAGGATAATTTGGATGCGGTGCCATACCATTAATCTCGGATTTGGATGTAAAGTTGATAATGAAATAAGTTACAAAAATCTTCATGACTTATGTGACACCTGATATTGCGCATAACAATATAAAATGAAAAATGTTTCCTTACAATTATTTCTTTATGATTTTTTTTTTTTTTTTTTTTTTTTTGAGCAACAGAATTGGGACTTATCATTAAGAAAGGCTATTCAAATCAGCCAAGAATACAAATGGAAGGTGTGATGGTATTTCTTCCATCCAAGCGGGCATGAGAGGAGGAGTGGATGCTCCCCTTGCTAAAGAATACACTAGCCTATTATAGTGTCTCCGTACAAGAGATAATCTAAACTTTGAGAAGTGGGAAATAAGGAAAAGAATATCTGATGCAAGGTGTCCGTAGTAGGCTAATTTGCGGCCACCGTTCATCAAGGACTTGATAAGGATTTCTGAGTCGCCTTCAAGTATTATGTCATCGAAACCAAGCTCCAGTGCAAGATCCAAAGCTCTCCTTGCTGCCAGAGCTTCGACCTCAATAACCGAGGCTGGCATGGGTATTTGTTGAGTAAGCGAAGCCATAACCAAACTTGCATCGTTTCGGATAACCACTCCTATTCCAGCAGTGTCATCATCGGCAAATGTTGCTCCATCAAAGTTGATCTTGAAGCCATGTGTCTCAGGGGCTGTCAACTTTGTTTCTTGACGTTGTTGAGGGTTCGAAGATATCAAGTTGCTGGTTGGGGACTTGATTAGGCGTTCTTGGGCAAAATCCATCAACTTGTCAAGGGGTAGTGCAGGCTTGCCCAGACGGATGTTGTTATGCAGGGGTGGAGCTACACTTCGCAATGGGGGCCCATGGCCCCCCCAAAATTTTTAAAAAACTTCATAATAATGTACGCATAGTTTGCAATTGTTTAAAATATTAGACCTTATAAAATCAATATTTGGCCCCTCCAAAAAGTAAGAACTTGGCCCTGCAAAAAAAAATTGAGCAACTAATTGTTGGGTTCCAAAAAATAGTTGATAAGAACAACAAACTATCCACCTTGTAACAAAAATAGTTGTTAATTTCAAATTTTTGGTTTTTTTCCTCTCTTAATTGGTAGTTTTGGTTGTTGAGTTCAAAGTAAGTTTTTAATAAAATAAATTTTCTATTAGAGTTAATTTTATTTGGGATTAAGTCTTTTTGTTATTTTTGTTAAGTTTCAAATTGTTTGTCAATACTTAATTAGTTAGTCACAAAACATTAAATGAAAAAAAAAAAAATTACACTAAGGATATGTGACGTTAGGGAGTGTCAATACTTAAAAAGCAATTTTCTCTTATTAAGTTTCTAATTGTTTTTCAGTGCTTTATTTAGACTAAAAATGTTGAATGAAAAAAAAAAAAAATAGAGGATAATTTTATCTTAGGGGGTAAAAATGTAGCTATGCAAATGTATTTATATATGAATATGTAATTCAGCCCCCCCGAACTAAAATTCCTGGCTATGCCCCTGTTGTTACGCTTGTTCCATAATGACCAGATGACGGCAGCAAACAAGATTGGCTCCCTATTCCCTGCAAAAGTAAAATCAAATATGTCAATGAAAGAGGTGCACGCCATAAGCCACCAACTTTGCGATAATTTTTATTATAAAATGGGCTGTAAACGAGCCGAGTTTTGTCAAGTAATGCATGTTCAAGCTTAACTCATCGGAAAAAATAAAAAACTTGAGCTTGGCTTGAGCTTGTGATAAACCTAAAAATAGTATTTGAGCTTGAGCTTGTGGGAAAGCCAAAAACCTTGAGCTTGGCTTGATTAATTAGTCAAGCCAAGCTCAAGTTTAATATTAAGGTCAAACTCGAGCTCAAGTCAAGTTTTTATGCTTGAGATCTAAAAAAATTACATTATTAAATGCTTAAATCTCTAAAATTAAGAAAAAAATAATAGTAAACTCACTTTATCATGCATCTAGTCTTACTTATGATTAACCATTATTCAAATTAATAATTTACATAACTAAATTCATCCATTCATCATTCCTTTTTTACAGCTTCAGCAATTGTTCAAAATACAATTTTTATACTCATGTTAAATGGTGAAGGATTAGAAAAATACATGTTTGTAACTATTATGAATGAGAAAATACTAACATATTTCATAACTTTACTTTAGATGATTGATAGGAAATGATCATATGTGGCCTACTTAATTATTTATATATTTTTAAATGTAACTATAGTCTAAAGTGGTTCTTGATCAGTTTAAAGGGAAGGAAAAAATTAAGGTAATATAGGTAGTGGTCTCATATTGACCATGTTATTATTAAGATATGTGCAATGAGTATATTTAGCTAACACATATAAACTTATAAATGAGTCTATGCTTCAATTGTTGTGTATCAAGCCTAATAGCTCACAAGTTTGTTTGTGAACAAATTTTTTTGCTTGGGCTCAAATTGTTTATTAAACGAGCCCAAAACTAAGGTTCAAGCTTGGCTTATTTATAAACAAACAAACATAAACAAGCTTTTTATCGGGACGAAATGGGTAATTAGCCATAATTTTCCAACTATTTACTTAGTAGTTCTAGTTTCCAAACTATATTATTTACTAGCATATCGAGTTTTTTAGACTCAATTTTGGCCTATAAATCGAGCAACAAAGCCTCGATTTCTATGCTCTAATTACTTCCAACGTGGCATATTATTCCACGTGGACTACATGGAAATCGAGTTTCTAAGACTCGATTTCTAACCCTTATAAATTAGAACAAATCAGAGTGGAACTACAAGAACATCTCAGAGTGGAACCACAAGAACATCAGCGAAGAACCCAGAGAGAGAGAGAGAAAAAAAAAACCCCAGAAACAGAAAGAGAGCGGAGATCGAGATCGGAGTGAAGCCACCACCGCGCGCGACCCAAGTCTCTAGATCTAGATCTTTCTCTCTGTGATCTGATTTTGCTGAGCTTGGATTTCTTTTTCTTTTTTTTTTTTTTTGTTGCATTTCTGGAACTGAGATTGTTGTTGTGTCTCTGTGCGTTTCTTGGATTTCAATTTTTTTTTTTTTTTTTTTTTTTTGTATTTCTGGAAATGGTTGAGAGTTGAGACTTAAAATTTTTTTTTGGTTTTCTTTGGTTTGTAAATCGAGTCTTAGAGACTCGATTTCCACGTAGTCGCTACGTGGAAAAAATGGCACATCAAACGTGAACAACTCATAAAAATCGAGTCTCAAAAACTCGATTTACAGACCCTAAATCGAGTCTCTTAGACTCGAGATGCTACTTAAAAATATAGTTTGAAAACCGGAATTACTAACTAGATAGTTAGAAAAAAAAAATTAGTTTACTATTTTCCCCTTTTTATAGAGCCGAGCTCAAGTTATTCATAATCGGCTTGATTCATTTATGGCCCTAATTATAAGTGATGATATGTCCGATTATAATTGGTAGATCGTCACTTTATGACCAACTACCTTTTTACATCCATTTATAGTCGTACGTCAAAAAAGAATAATGGAAATGCAGGTATAGAACTGAATTGTAGATGAAATGCGAAGACTTGTGTTAGAATGTATAATAAGCATTACTCACTGAAAAATAAGTAAAAAACTTAAATAAGAAACAGAACAACAGGAATCCCATTTCAATTTTTTCCTCAAATATAAATTTTTTTTTTTAATTGTATTCCATAATTAAATATAACCCGTTACAAAGCATTATATGTTTCTAGCAGGTTCAATTACAGACATGCAATTTTGCAAATCAAATACACCTTTTCTTTTAGGAACATCAAAAGAAGCAGACCATACATTTATGAAACAGGTTGTAAACAAATGAGGTGGAATTTTTTGAATTAGGAGATAAATAATGACGTTAATAACAACTACTTTAAATCATTCACAGATCACAAAAAAAAAAAAATAATAATAATAATAAAATAAATAAATAAATGATATTTTTAAATGTGTGTGCAACATCGAGAAAAGATGAATTTGGATAGAACTCAATCTTCTTTTGGTTTACTAACTTAATGGTCTACAAACAAAGCAAATTATTCATAACAGAAGCAATTAAGGCAACCTCTAAATACAACTTTGAGAAGAAAAATTTGAGAAGATCTTGCATTATTTTAAATGGGAAGTATTATAGGCAAGAAAAGGAAGAATAATGACCTTTGTTTTCTTATCAACCAAACGCAGCCAATTGTGGAGCACTTGATTGAAAACTCCCTATGTATGAACAGTGAACAGTGATCAAGATCTGATTGTCATAGAGCAGTTCAATATTGGTGTCAACAATGGGAGTAAAGAGCAAATCTGGTTATGGATAATGACACTGGGGATTTTTGAAGATTTGGCTATTTAATTTTTTTTTTTAAATATATTTTTTGTTTAGTTTGTAAAACTAATTTTGACTATATAATCTAATTTATAAATAGCTGATGTGGCATGATGTCACGTCACTTTGTAACAAGGACGAAGCTAGGACTTCGAGTGAGGGGGGACGAGATACACTCAAACCCAAATGCTTAAAAAATCTGTTATAGTTTAAACCTTCATATTGTAGCTCTAGATTAATCCAAAGACAACCATGTTTTTTATCCAAGCTTATTATATGTTTGTGTTTTTATCCCAAGCTTCTTTGGGAACTTCATCAAACACTTAAGCTACAATTATCCTATACTAATACTGCAAGATAAATTTTATAAATCATTTAGAACCCAGACGATAACCCACAAAAAGAATCAAAATTTAATGAAAAGTTGAACAAAGAAAGTGTACTTTTTGTGAAAACTTGAGAGAATTGAATAGAAATGGAGCATGAAAATTCAAAACCAAATTTTTATATATTTTATATTTTGTTTTTTTTTTTTCGTTGGGCCAGGGGGGGGGGGGGGGGAATGGTAAAACTTGAAGTACTAAGAAAATGCTAAAACTTTTTTTTTTCTCTCTCAAAAGAAAATACAAATTATTACCATTCGTTTTTTTATTGTTATTATTTTGTGTTAAGTAATTAATTAGGAAAACTTGAGAAGATCCTGCATCATTGTGAATGGAAAGTGTTATAGGCAAGAAAAGGAAGAATATTGAAGATTTTTTTTTTTTCTTGATAGGATAATATTTCAACCAATGACATATGTTTTATAATAATGGAAATATTAATGGATGTCCTAAGGAAATTTGTTAATAAATTATTTTAAGAAAGTTTTTATGGGAAATGAAAAAAAAAAAAAAACAATTAATATTTTTATAGCTTTTTCTATTTCCCATAAAGAGAGATGCTACGTCTACAACAATTTTACAACATTTTTACAACAAATCACAGGTGGTTAGTTGTTATTGGTTCAAATTTAAAACTAACACTAAGATTACTTTTTTGCCCCAACAATAACAACCAATAACAACCTGCCACTTAGGAAATGTTGTAGAAATGTTGTAGACATAGCATTTCTCTTCCCGTAAAAGTGTTGTCAAAAAATTCCTAAAATGGTTTATTAACAATGGCCCTAAGAGCACCTATTAACATGACTCTTATAATAATTTCTCTTTATTATCAAGCCAATACACTAATCGGTTTTTTGTATAAGTGGAGCTCGAACCCCAAATTTTGAGAACAAAAGACTTTAACAGCTAAACTAACTGGCACACACAATATATTAAAGAATTGGTAACTATAAATATTTATGTTGTAAATATCAAATGTGAAATTATTTATTAATTAAATTGTATATATATTTTTCTATTCATGTCTGTTTCCACGCCATCCCTTCTCTAAAAAAAAAAGTAGTTTATGAGAAGTTAATGAGAAAGTCTAATGAGACAATAAAATCTCACAACATTTCCACAATAACAAATTTATTTTGAATTGTAGTAGTTCCATTATAATCTTCTTCTTTTTCACTAGTTATTGGCCCATTTTTCTCATGATTTTTTTCTTTAATTTATTAATTTATAAATATTATTTGTGTTCTTCATTTAAAAGAAAGTTATTATTATTATTATTATTATTATTATTATTATTATTATTATTATTATTATTATTATTATTATTATTATTATATAAAGAAGGGTTTTTTTGTTATTGTTTTATGTTGTCCTCTTTTAATATGCGATTAAATTTGATTAGTTTGTTTTTCTCCCTTTGAAAACATAAATTGCAATTATTATAATGAGAAAACCAATTGAGTAATTTTCAATTAACCACTTATAAAAACTTAAAAAAGAAAAAAAAAGTTCCACATACAGATAGTTAATAAAATCAATTGTATCAAATTTTCTATTTAACAAAAAAAAAAAAATGGAAATTTATCTATTGAGAACATTGTCAGGGGCATTTTGTGACTAGGACCAAAAATACAAAAACGGCCCAAATCTCTCCTTGGGATTTTTAGAAGCGATTATTTGTGGAAAGTATCAAGTCCAAAATTTCAATATTTAGTGCATAAAGGATAATGATGCTTTAACAAGAGAGAAATCAAAATGAAAAAAAATAAAAATGTAGAGAAATCCATAAAAACATAACATGTCTGAAATTTCAACCCACATTCAGCTAGAAGTGAAATTGAGAATGGTTACGAGAAAAAGAGGGAAGTTTCCCCTTTACCCAAATTTTCACCCCTAACTAGGTTCAGAATTGTGAGAATGTTTTCTGGTTGAATGGGCTTTTGACCTAAAGTTTCAACTCAATAGGTAAAACATGTCTGGTCTATTTTGAGTCTAAATAAGAGTTTTTACATTGAGTTTTTGGTGCTCTTAATGACTGTTTTTAGGCTAAAAGATGAGGCTATAGACCTCCAAGGTGCTAAATCAATGTTTGGTTTAGATTTACTATAATTGAGTAAAAGAGTTAGCCTGCTTTATGCATAATTTTGGAAATATTTGTTTAAGTCCCTATTGGCTCCTCATTTTTAGTTGTTTCAAACTCTTGGGAGGTTCACCTACGTGAAGGCTAGCAGCTAGAGTTAGCCAATGAAAGCCAACCATGTTTTAAATGCAAGTATGGGTAGGGAAAAAACTTTGGGTCATAGTCAACAAGAGTATAAATGCTCTTTTGGAGTGGAAATTTTGGGTACAAGACCTCCTCCATGAGTTGGAGGTACTATCAGTGTCCTTTGCCCGCTTGGTAGCATGCATGGGCTAGACTCATGCAAAAGGTTCGAATGAAATTGACTCATACCCTTGAAACCAAACATCCTTAATTTCCCCATTATGTCACATTGGCTTGAGCCATTCTTAAATAAAATTTAATATAATACATAAATTGATCACACAAGGAAGTTAGGCTTGTAAAAAATGTAGTTCGAAAATGGGTATTGATAAGGGTAATTTCATAATTCATCGATGATAATGCAAAAGGCGACTATCCCAATAAACCCATCAGCTTTGCTCATGAGAGGTGACGACAGCATAAGGTCTACCGTTCCACCTCGAAGCTGATGGCAACACTTTGGACGACGAACTGGGAAGCTGATGGGGAGAAGCTGAAGGGGGTACGTAATCCTTTGACGTGGCTTGCCTTGGTTTCCACGCATGTGTGTATAAGGTAACATCTTGTGCACCACGCCCAACCCTAATCAAGAGAGTCCTATAAGGAAAGAGCTCTGCAAAATACGCAACTTAAAGAGGATTTCTCTTACAAGGAAACATCTTCTTAACTAAGGCACGAATGTCAACTCTATACTACTATAAAAACCCCAAAACTCTCACAAACCAAAGTACACATAATTTACCCCAACTCTGGTACTCTAAAGTTGTGAAAAGTTCTCTGACTTAACCTTCGGAGGGTCTTTGGCTGGTACCACACCGATACTCTTCTAGGGTTTTCTTTGTCTTTGTTTCCCAGGTCTTGTTTTGAGCACGTGAGTATTGTGCGGCTCACTAACGATTTTCGGCATCATCAGTTGGTGCCGTCTGTGGGAACTTGCGACTTATAGGCCATACTATCGCTTTTTGGACAAAGAGTTGCACAATGCTCACTCACTAAATGCAACCACTAATGACACTCAAGGAGACAAACCACGCACAACTGCTCTCAAGAGACAAGCTCAAACTCTTGCCTCTGCCATGGAGCGCCTCACCAAACAAAACCATGACTTAGAAGAATAGTTGCACCTAAAGAATGCAAACCTTAATACTCAGGAGGAAGACCAAGAAGGCATCAACGCTGAGAGAAGGAACCAAGAAGGGCCGAAAGGTAGCAACACCCCAAGCAGACCAGAACGACAGTACACGAGTCGGCCATCCATCACTGATACGATCCCACCTCACATAGTTGCCGAGATGCATATGATGAAGGAACAGATGGACTTTATGATGAATGCCCTTAGAGGACGAGTATCTAGTGACCTCGATGAGTGAACTGATTCTCCATTCACAGCATTTGTCACTTCATTCCCCCTTCCACCAAAGTTTCATATACTGCAGGCGGAAAACTACAACGGATCCAAGGACCCTTTAGATCATTTGGAGCCTTTCAAGACGCTGATGCACCTTTAGAGGATGCTAGATGAGATCACGTACAGAGCCTTCCCCACCATGCTGAAAGGACCTGCAAGGATCTGGTTTAGTAGGCTAACGCCCAACTCTATTAGTACCTTTAAGGAGTTAAGCGCCCAGTTCGGCTCGCACTTCATCGGGGGACACAGGTACAAGAAGTCTACTACATGCCTGATGAACATTAAGAAGCGGAAAGACGAGACATTGAGATCTTACATAAGCCGCTTTAACAAGGAGGCCCTTTCGATTGATGAAGCGGACGACAAGATACTCACGGCAACATTCACCAATGGGCTATGGAAGGGTAAGTTCCTATTTTCTCTATATAAGAACGACCCAAAGACTATGTTAGATGTGCTTTACAGGGCAACTAAGTACATGAATGCGGAGGATGCACTACTGGCCGAAAAGAAAAGCTGAAGAAAAGGGAAAGACAATAAGATATATGGTCGAATAGGGAGCGAAAGATGGCTAGGACCAAAGAACGATAGGAGGACAGACGCTCCAAGCCCCCTGCAGGGAAGTTCTCAAGCTATACCCCGCTGACTGCCCTGATCGACCAAGTCTTGATGTAGATTAAAGACAAAGGAACCTTGACATTTCCCGGTAAGCTGAAAGGAGATCCTAATAAGAGGTCTAGAGACAAGCACTATCGCTTCCACCGTGATCACGGCCATGGAACAACTGACTATTACAACTTGAAGCAACAAATTGAAGCCCTTATCAGGCAAGGGAAGCTACAGAGGTTCGTCAGCAAAGAAAAGGCAGACCCACCTCTATAGTAGACTCTCCGTCGGGAGAATGAGCATCTGAGGCCGCCTATAGGAGGTATAAGAATGATCGTAAGGGGCACGACTACCACTAGGTTGTCTAAAAAGGCCCATAAGACCTACCTCAGGATGGTTCAGAACGTCCATCTGATGGGTTCCATACCAAAGATGGCGCCAATAGACAACCCCGTCATCGAGTTCTTGAAAGAAGATATCCGGTGTCTTCACCACATACATGACGACGCACTTATCATCAGCATACGAGTAGGGGACTACAACACACACCGAGTTCTGGTCGACAACGGTAACTCAACTAACATCCTCTACTACCCAGAATTCCAAAAAATGAGGATTAATAGAGAGCAACTGGTTCTGACGAACGCTTCGCTCGTTGGTTTTGGAGGAACAAGGGTGTTCCCTCTTGGTGTAGTCACCTTGTCCATGATGGTGGGTGACTATCCCTAGAAGATCACTAAAGACGTAACATTCCTTGTGGTCGACTGCTCATTCACTTACAACGCCATCCTGGGATGACCTACCCTCAATTCATGGAAGGCTGTAACCTCAACCTACCATTTAATGATCAAGATCCCTACAGATTATGGAGTACGGGAGCTGCGAGGAAACCAGGTGGCTGCACGCGAATGCTATATAGCTATGATGGAGATGGACGACCACATCCAGGCCATGAACATAGAAGAACACCGGACAATTACAGAGCCTGTTGAAAGGCTTAAAGAGATACTTCTCAACGACTCCAAGAATGATCGAACGACGAGAATTGGTACCCTCGCCAGCCTGATGGTCCACCAAGCACTAATAACTTTTCTCAAAGATAACCAGGATGTATTTGCTTTGAGCCATGAAGACATGCCGAGAATAGACCCTTCGGTCATGGTGCACAGACTGAACGTATCACCCTCCTTTACACCCGTCCGTTAGAAGAAGTGAGTATTCGCCCCAAAACGAGACCAAGCTATAGCGAAAAAAGTTCACAAGCTACAAGAAGCGAACTTCATTAGGGAGGTTTACTACCTTGACTGGCTAGCAAACGTGGTGATGGTTAAGAAAGCTAGTAGAAAATGGAGGATGTGTGTAGACTTCACCAACTTGAATAAGGCTTACCCCAAAGATAGTTACCCCCTTCCACAGGTTGATGTCCTAGTTGACTCTATAGCTCGACACCAGTTATTAAGCTTCATGGACGCTTTTTCGGGTTACAACTAGTTTAGAATAGACGAAGCAGATCAGGAGAAGATTTCATTTGTAACTAGCCAGGGCCTTTTCTGCTATAAAGCAATGCCATTTGGCTTAAAAAATGCAAGCGCGACGTATCAGAGGCTCATGAACAAGATGTTCACGTAGCAAATTAGGAGAAATGTCCAGGTCTATGTTGACAACATGCTGGTGAAAAGCCGAAGGGAGAAAGATCACTTGGAGGACCTCAAAGAAACATTCAAGACCCTTTGTTCCTACAACATGAAGCTCAATCCAAGCAAGTGTGCCTTCAGAGTGACGGCAAGAAAGTTCCTAAGATTCATGGTGTCTCAAAGGGGTATCGAGACTAACCCAGACAAAATCCGGGCCATAATAGAGATGGCACCCCCAATAAACGTGAAAGAAGTACAAAGCCTCAACAGTAAAATAGCAGCGCTGGACAGGTTTGCGTCAAGGGCGACGGATAAATGTCTACCTTTCTTCTGCATGCTAAAAAAATCTTTCAAATGGACGACCGAGTGTCAGCAGGTATTCGAGGACCTGAAGTCCTACCTATCGTCCCCTCCATTGCTAAGTCCTTCCCAGCCCGGGGAAGAACTAATCCTATACTTAGCAGTATCCTCAACAGCCATCAGCGCAGCCTTAGTCAGGGAAGAAGACAGGGTATAGAAACCCGTGTACTACACGAGTCGAGCACTCTAAGGCGCAGAAGAAAGATATGTACCAATAGAGAAGCTCACTTTCGCTTTAGTTACAGCAGCCCATAAGCTCAAGCCATACTTCCAAGCTCACACGGTGATCGTCCTAACTGACAAACCCCTACGGCGAGTAATGAGCAATCCCAAAGCTGCCGGTCGAATGGCATTATGGCTGCCGATTGGTGTAGACTATTTCACCAAATATGTAGAAGCAAAAACCATGGCTACCATCATGGAGAAGAATGTAAGAAGTTTTGTCTGGAAAAACATCATCTGTAGGTATGGGATCCTCAGAGTCTTAGTCTCAAACAACGGAAAGCAGTTCGATAACGACTCTTTTAGGGATTTTTGCTTGCAATTAGGAATGAAGAACCACTATTCCTCTCTCGCCCACCCATAAGCCAACAGGCAAGTAGAAGTCACGAACCGATCCTTGCTTAAAATAATCAAGACTTAGCTCGAGGGGGTAAAAGGCGTATGGCCAAATGAGTTGCCAAGTGTACTATGGGCCTATAGGATAACAGCGAGGACACCTAGTGGGGAAACACCGTTTCGACTAGCTTACGGAAGCGAGGCTATGCATCTACAACTTGATCTACTAGACGAAGTCAGGGCGACAGCTGAGTTAAGACTCACACGGTACCAGGACCTCATGGCCAAGCACTACAACTCCTAGGTCAAACACAGAGACTTCAAGGTTGGAGACCTCATCTTAAGGAAGGTATGGTCGCCACCAAAGACCCCACCCAAGGAAAGCTCGGCCTTAACTGGGAGGGACCCTACAGAATCACGTCATGGCAAAGAAAAGGCACCTATCACCTAGAGACGCTAAACGGACAGAAGTTGCACCATTTATGGAACACTGAGCATCTCCAAAAATACTACCAGTAGAAAGGATAGCATGAAGAGCGACACTCCTCATTTTCCAATTCATTTTAGTTAATTCTTGCTACAATACTTTTAAAGCTCAAAGGGCGGGTCTTTTTCCTTTAAAGAACAATTTTTCTACATGCATTTATCATAATAGAAGGAGTTTATTCAGATATGACTAATGTATTTATTTGTTTCTACATGTTTATTCTCTGTGATAATCAAGTCCATAAATAGACAAGTTCATCCCATAAGGATGAATTAATATTATTAAGTCCACAAGTGGACAGATCCATGATTAAGATGGACAAATCCATAACAAGTGGACAGACCCATGACTAAGTAGACGGGTCCATGATTAAGTCCATAAGTGGACGAGTTCATCCCATAAGGATGAGTTAATATTATTAAGTCCACAAGTGGACAGATCCATGATTAAAATGGACGGATTCATAACAAGTGGACGAACCCATGACTAAGTAGACAGGTCCATGATTAAGTCCATAAGTGAACGAGTTCATCCCATAAGGATGAGTTAATATTAAGTCCATAAATGGGCAGATCCATAACTAAGTAGACGAGTTCAATAAAAAGCCCAAAAGTGGACGAAATTACTAAGTCCGTAGAAAGGATGGGTTCAAAGAGGACGGATTGAAATTATTAAGTCCATAAAAAAAAAACGAGTCAAGGCCATGAGGACACCTTAAGACTATAAAGTCCTTAGGCGGACGAGTTTATTGTTTAAATCCAATAAGTGGACGGGTTCGTCCTAGTTTACCAAGTACAAACATATCATACATACAAGCACAAGGAATGAACATACAGACCAACAAATAAAAAGCAACACATATATGCTAAAAGCGACAGATATAAGATAAATAAAGTGAAGTCTTTACAAACAAAAGCCCAAAAAGCAGTAGGGCACTTAACGCTGTTTGAAAGATAGATTAAATATACAATAGTTCAAAAATACATATGTATAAAATTAGAGGCCGGGGCGTTTGGAGGGTTCTCATCGTCTTTCTCTTGAATGTCCTAAGCTACAGTAGACGGGACCAAGGTAGTGATGGAAGCATCCGTAGCTGGCTGGGCAAGGACAAAACTATCATTCTTTGGATCAGGCTCTGTGAAGTCGTCGGTTTCCTCCTAGATAGTGTCGCCAACAGGAATTGACGGCAGGGGGTCGTCCATGGTGACCTTGGATAAGTCCAAGTGAAGGTAAAGGAACTTGACCTACTTAAGGCAATCCTCAAAACCGTCACCATAGTAAGCGGCACAAAAATCTATAAACGGTTGTGAAGCCTTGTATTCATTTACAGCGTCAGCCCTAGTTGTTTCCACCTACTCGAGAAGGGTCGTCAGCTCCTTCTCTACCATTGCCTTTTCTTCCTGCTCCTTTTTCTTCTAACGACCCTCCTCTTCCAGCTTTCCCTCAAATCATTCACCTCCTGGTTGAGGGTACGGATGGCACCCTTATATTGCTCTTGCTCGTTGGTCAAGATTTTTATGTGCTTGTGCAGAAGGGTAATCACCCCTTCTTTGGCGACACCCCTATCCTGCTAAGTTTTCATATGAACCAACGCCTACAATATAGAATAAACGACAGCTATTAAGTATAAAAATGAGTATATAGAGAATAAAAGGAAGCAACGTACCTGAGCAAGGTGAAAGAGGCCTGACGCCCTAAGCTTTTTCGTGGCTTGCTTAGAACAAGGGTCCATGTCCTTGTCCCTGATGATGGACTCCATTATCTCCAAGGCATAGTCCTTGTGAGTAAGAAGACGACAGTCAGGATCCTGAGTAACAGGGCCGGACATCGCATTAGCCCCTTGCCGGACTTGTGTTTCGACTTAGGAGGTGACGGCTTCTTAGGAAGCTTCCCCTTGGGGGTGACTGACACCTTGTTGGACAGGCAATCATCCTTCCCGTCAGCCTTCCTCTTAGGCGCCCCCTTACCAATAGCCTTGGGGGTTGACGAGGATGTCCCCTTCTTCGCCTTTGCCTCCTCTTTCTTACACGCAACAGTTGCCCTCACTTGCGCCCTTAGCATAGCTGCCTCCATTTCTACCAAAAAAAAAAAAAAAAAAAACGAGTATTAGAATAAGTGACGACAAAAAATGACATAAAAATTGAGGGATACTTACGTTGACGAGAAAAGGCATTTAACTTACGAGCTGCCGGCGTCAGCTCCGAACCTTTGTAGTAAAGGTGTAAAGTATCAAGTGTAATAAGGTCTCGACACTTCCGTTTGGCCAACGGGATCTCTGTTACCCAACAGATAAAGGCTTCTTACTCATCTGTGATATGTGGACGAAGGAAAGAAATAGACGGGATTAACCTGAATCCTTGACAGAAGCCCAAGTGTTGTCAAAACCATGGGGCATCTTCTCCCACTCTTCCTGACGACATACCCAGCTCATCCTTTTAACAAAGAAATAACTACCCTTCCAATTCCTATTGGAATCAGGCATATCAGATACCAACTTCAGCCCCTTCTTCCTTGCAGCAAAGTGGTATATCTCCTAGGACGAGGCGATATGTTGAGGTCAGTAGCACCAAAAGAACTCGTCAATAGTTAGCTGACGATTCCGGCCACTTAGACGACCCTACAAAATCCCAGCCCCAATGAATATCCTCCAAGCATTAGGGGCAATTTGGCTAACGGACAAACCCAAAAAGTTGGCCAACTGACGACGAAGTGCTGTCAGTGGCAGCCTCAACCCTGCTGCGAACATGGCATCGTACATGCCGACATCCACGATCCTCCCTGAATAGCATTTCTCAAACTTCCCAGGGAGATGGATTGGGATGTCGTTCGGGATTTGGTAACGGTCACGTAAAGTATTGAAAACCTTGTCCGACATCATCGGCTGAAAGTCATTAACAGTCCATATCTTGGGTAAGATGAAAGGATGATCATCTCCGGAGCTTCCCGAGGTACTCTCTAAGGCCTCTTCATCACCGTCATTTTTGTCCCCGTCACTCTCTCTGCTCTTCCCCTCCATCATCCTCGTCTTCATCCTCACTTACTACTCTTCCCTTATCTTCTCCTCTACAACTTTCTACTTCCTCATCAGGAGATTAGACTGATGTTTCCCTCTCTGAAAACCAGGAGTAGTCCTCCTCGGGCTCATGTCCTGACCGGAAGACCTCGTCTTAGCCCGTTCCCTCGCGGACTGATGACTGTTCACTCGTTGCCTCTCTCAACATTTAACTACCTATAAGCGATGGATTCATTCTAAGAACCTACGTTGATAGCCTCACTATGGAATTGATTAGATAGAAAAATGAAAATAACGAGTAGAGTAAAAGGAAAGAGAACTTACAAGTAAATGGTTCCTTGAAAAAGGACGGTCTCGGGAAGATGATGGCAGCAAAGGTGATGAGATCAGCAGGCTGATGGAAGTAAGTGGTTCAAAAGATGACAGGCTCTTTCTCTCAAGATCAATAAATATTAAAGTGTAAGAAATGATGGGAATAGTTAAGGTATATATAGATAGAAAATGCATGGAAGACGAAGCGAAACCCTCGTCCAAAAGCGGGGCCAATTAGCACACGCCACGTGTTCATACATTTAATAGAGGCTACTTAAGGTATCACCCATAAATACCCTTACTTCTCTCCAGGACAAATAATAATAAAAATAACTCCACAACCCGTCAGCTAAAGCTGACAAGGCTATGGAGTAAGGGGCAGCTGATAAAGGTAATTTCGTAATTCATCCATGATAAGGCAAAAGGAGACGATCCCAATAAACCCATCAGCTTTTGCTCATGAGAGAAAACGATGACATAAGGTCTACCGTTCCACCTCGAAGCTGACGGCAACACTTTGGACGACAAAACAGGAAGTTAATATGGAGAAGCTAAAGGGGGTACATAAACCTCTGACAGGTCTGACGTGGCCTACCTTGGTCTCCATGCATGCGTGTATAAGGCAACATCTTATGCACTACGCCCAACCCTAATCAAGAGAGTCCTATAAGGAAAGAGCTTTGCAAAATATGCAACTTAAAAAGGATCTCTCCTACAAGGAAATATCTTCTTAACCAAGGCACGAATGTCAAACCTATGCTACTATAAAAACCCCAAAACTCTCACAAACCAAGGTACGCATAATTTACCCCAGCTCTGGCGCTCTAAAGTTATGAAAAGTTTTCTGACTTAACCTTCAGAGGGTCTTTAGCCGGTACTACACCGGTACTCTTCTAAGGTTTTCTTTGTCTTTATTTCGCAGGTCTTATCTCGAGCACGTGAGTATTAAGCGGCTTACTGACAATTTTCGGCATCATCAGGCATCAACAAATATCAACCAACAATAGAACTTCATCAGCATCAAGAGAAGTGAAATCCCACAGTTTCCATGTCTCGCTCTCTCACCTAGCTTCAAGATTTTTTTTTTTTTAATTTCTTGATGACTATCTATCTATATATGAAGAACATGATCAACAACAATGTTAAGAATAACTATTTTCTATTTATTTTCTTTGTCAAATAAAATAGAAAAATAACTTCAAAAAGGAAAAGAAGATTGATAGAATAAGGAGAAAACATTAAATAACTTGAAAAAAAAAAGGTGAAATGTTGACACAATGTAGTGCAATTATAATTTCGTAGTGAGTAGTTATGAGTTACATCAATATAAGAAATTTGGGAAATTTGCACTTTCCCCCTAAACTATAGGAATGCACACTTATTCCCCTAAACTATTACCCGTATAACACTTTGCACCTCAACCTATTGGTAATTGTTTAGAGAAGTAAGTGTATATTCTCATAGTTTAGGGAAATAACTATAAAATGTGATATAGTTTAGGGGGATTAAGAGTAAAGGGAGTATAGTTTAGAAGTGTGTATTTTCATTGTTTAAGGGAGGTAAGTATGCATTTGTATAATTTAGGGGGAGTAAATATAAAAGGAGATATTGTTTAGGAGGATAAAGTATAATTTTTCCAAGAAATTGAAGAGTTAAGAGTTCTCATTAACATTTTTTGTTGTATGTAACTACCCATAACTATACCTATGGATTATACTCATACAACCCATTAAATTGGCAGTTTATTTTATTTTTTACCCTTCATGTCTAATACAAAAGGACGTGTACCAATGTATTGTATTAATTCATGTATTATAATTAAAATTTGAAACTGTCAATTTTTTGTTTTTATGTATTACACGAAAGGATGTAATTCATTTTATGTTTCTAGGAAAGTTACATATTACCACCATAAACGATACTTTGATTACATTTTGCATCCTAAACTTTTTGAATGCATATTTTTCACCTTAAACTATGACTTTTGTTAAACTTTGCAATCTAAAGTCAAGTTTGGTGTTAACTTGAATGGAAAAGTATGGCATCACGTGAAAAACTCAATTGCTCATATTCTCAATTCTTTAGAAACAAAGTAAAAATTATAATTTACCACCCAAACTATACTTTCTGTTACACTTTAGATCTTAAACTTTGGATTTTCATCAAGTTAACAACAAATTTTGATGTCCGGATGCAAAGTGTATCAAAAATTATAGTTTAGGGTACAAAATATGCATTTGAAAAGTTTATGGTGCAAAGTGTAATCTAAGATATAATTTTAGGTGGTGAATTGTAATTTCCCCCTTTTTTTTCAAACTCAAAGGGACATAAATCATTGTATTTTTTATTTTGTATTATTTTTTTCTCCAAAAACTTTATAGAGATATTAATAAATAGGTGTGAGTAACACAAAAGTGTAAATGTGGTGTTTTTTTTTTAATAAACTAAATGTGGTGTATTTAAATATGGAATCTCCCAACCCCCCCCCCCCCCTCCCACCCAACCCACTTGATGTCTAATAGTAATATATTTGTATATACGTGTGTGTAGAGAGAGAGAGAGAGAGAGAGAGAGAGAGAGAGAGAGAGAGAGAGCTACACTTAGTGTAACGTAAACAAATATTACACCATCCAATTTTCTATATATTTTTAACAAGCATACCAATTTTCATTCCAATTGGATCTATTTACCATTCAATCCATTAACTCGTATTTTATAAATTATTCTTAACTACAAAAACTTGAATTTAAACACTTGATTGAGGAGAAGGTAATTGACCTTTGATATACGAAGATAATGTAAACCAACGGTAGATTGCAATATTCACATCTAATTAAAAAATATTGAATTGTACAATATTGCTTATATATATATATAGAGAGAGAGAGAGAGAGGTATAATTGTTTTTCATTTTTTTACAGTTGCACATGAAGGAGAAATATGTGTAGAAATTAACTTATTTAAGACTTTCCTTTTAGGCTACTTTAAAAAATAGGTAAAAAATGAAAGTAAAAAAAACTTCATCTTAGAAACAATTTAAGAGAAAAATAATACCCACTTTATAAAGTCGATTATAGAGGGGGAAAAGGTGAAATTGTTTTTTATGGAATATTTAAAGGAGCTGATAGTGGATATTTAACTACATATTATTTAAAGAATTTAATATAATGGTGAAATTTATACTATGCATTTAAGGACAATTTTTTTTCATTTATTATCATAATGGATATTTGTTATCAGAGAAATGTTATGTCTACAATATTTTCACAACAAATTTTAAGTGGCAGGTGGTTATTGGTTGTTGCTAGCGAGGAAAAAAAAAAAAAAAAAACAATTTCAATGGTGGGTTTAAACTAAAACCAATAATAACATACCATCTATAATTTGTTATGAAAATGTTATGGAAAAACACTTTTTATTATAATTGTGGAATTTATAGTAATAGTGAAATTTATAGTGAGCCTTTAAGGATTTTTTTTTTTCATTTAATATTATAATGGATATTTATTATAATGGTAGAATTTTTAGTGTGCATTTAATTATTATTATTATTATTATTATTATTATTATTATTATTATTATTATTATTATTATTATTAGTTGTTTTAAGAAAAATGTTATGTCTACAACATTTTGTGCATCTACTAATTTTGGGGATTCATCTTATGAAAATGTTTTGAGATTGGGTTATGCTTGTAAAAGAAGTCGTACTTATTACACAACTGTGGGAGGACTTTCGTCTCGACCCCCAATCAGGTATTGTTCACTTTGGGATGGGTAAAGATCGACCTACATTTCACCTGCATGAATTTTCTCAATCCCACAGCGGGGAGAGACGCCTCACACCCTTGCCTTATAAGCTTTTAGCCTAAGGAAGAGTGTACCATAGTGTGTTTTGTGGGAGGACTTTCATCTCGGCCCCTAATCAGTTATTTTTCACTTTGGGATGGGTAAGGATTGACCTACGTCCCACCCGCACGAATTTCCTCAATCCCACATCGGGGAGAGACACCTCCCACCCTTACCTTATAAGCCTTTGGCCTAAAGAATGGTGTACCGTAGTGTGTTTTGTGAGAAGACTTTTGTCTTGGCCCCCAATTAGGTATTGTTCTCTTTGGGATGGGCAAGAATCGACCTACGTCCCACTCGCACGAATTTGCTCAATCCCACATAGGGGAGAGACGCCTCCCACCTTGCCTTATAAGCCTTTGGCCTAAAAAATGGTGTACCGTAGTGTGTGTGTGATCATGGGAGGACTTTCGTCTCGGCCCCCAATCAGGTATTGTTTGCTCTGGGTTGAGCAAGGATCGACCTACGTCCCCCCCCGCATGAATTTCACACACACTACGATACACCCTTCCTTAGGCCAAAGGCTTATAAGGTAAGGGTGGGAGGCATCTCTCCCCAATGTGGGATTGAGCAAATTTGTGCGGGTGAGACGTAGGTCGATCCTTGCCCATCCCAAAGCGAACAATACCTGATTAGGGGCCGAGACGAAAGTCCTCCCACAACAACTATTAACCTAACAACAATAAATATATAAAACTATCAAATTTTCAAATTTCTATCATTTTCTTCTCAAAATATACTTGCATATAAATTTTTTATAGAGTTTCAACCTATGACATTCGCTTTTGATAATTATATTATTTATTATCAGACCAAGACACCAATCAATTTTTGATATAGGCGGAGATTGAACCCCAAATCTCTTATTCAACCATCCAAGACTTTACAAATTGAGTTTAACTAGAACCCACTACTTATACATAATTAGATACGTGCTTGAATTCTCTTAATTAATTATCAAACGTAATAGAATAGCCAAAAAAAGGGGTTATATTTTATGTTGTATATAAAGAGCAGATGCATTCGCAAAAATTTTTTGGCATTTGTTATATTCTCTACTGGAACTATGGTAAATCAAGGTCCCATTTCACTCCCTCTTACAGTCCTTTCCGTTCTTATTCCTTTCTTACTAATGAATTCCTGTGTTGCTACATCAGAAGAGAAGGGAGCTGCTTTGATCAGAAAAACTTGTAATCATACTACGCATGAGAAAATTTGCATATCGATGCTTGAATCAGATCCACGAAGCTTCAAAGTCAATTACACTGGTCTTCTCAGGATTAGCATAGAGTTATCCGTGAGTTTAACAAATGACACACTTTCATACATATCTAAGGTGTTTGACAACACTAGCAAGACCAGTAATCATACATTGGGGTTGAAGATGCAGGATTGTCATGATAATTACGACTTTGCAGTCTTGGAAATCTCTCAAGCTACCGATCTCTTCGATAAAGGCTTATATCGTGATGCATCCACACAAGTCGATTTTGCCTTTCAAGCTGCCTTTCTCTGTTATACAAGTGGAGCGCCACAATTTGTTGAAATAAATAAAAAGGTTTATAAATTCACATACGACATAATTACGCTTTTGTATCCCAATCCTCGTAAGTGATTGTTGCGGTATTTCATATTAATTAAACAATAGAAGGCGGGGGGGGGGGGGGGGGGGGGGGGGGGGGGGGGGGGTGTTGGGGGTGGGGGCGCCCGGGAATTTCCCCCGACCCCTTGAAAAAAATCCTTGAAGTAGCTATAAACTACTCTTTAGTACTTTACCCTGACAAAACAAAGACTCCCACTTTAATGCATGTAAAGATCCTTAACACCAAGAAAGTAGGGAAAAAATCTGCCTCCACATACCAAATCATATCACTTTTTCATCAAATTTACTATTCTTATTAGTTTTATCTTGCCACGTACGTTTTCACCCATTTCATTGTTCCTTTTTTACTCAATTATTATTTTTAGTTTGCTATTCACAGCACTTTTCTTGTGGAGTAATGCTATGAATACTACAAATTTTACAAATTGACGTACTATCAATCATAAAAAAATTCATTCAAACATTTATTTATTATATTGTTTAAGCGTCATACATTCTTATCACATCAGTTTGTGAGCTTTTTACATTAGAATTTATAGTCGTTTTAGCTTTGAGAAATTCTATGTTCACAACATTTTAACAATACTTTACAACAAATCTTCAGTAATAGGTTGTTACTAGTTGTTGTAATAGGTTGTTACTAGTTGTTATTGGTGAGCAAAATATTAATTTCAGTAGTGGGTTGAAATTTGAACCAAAAACAACTTACTACGTATGATTTGTTATGAAAGTATTGTGAAAATCTTGCTTATCAAAATTTTTTTCATGGCAATTCAATTAGTGGTCCTCATAAGTGACACATAATTACTAGGAAAAAAAATACTTAATTTCCTTTTAATACTTTTTTAATCTACCCCCCCCCCCCCCAAAAAAAAACTAAAATCCTGCCTCTGCCACTGGGCTAAATCGGCCATTTACCACTTTTCAGGGAAATTATTAGTAACATACCATTGTTTGCAAAATAAGTAGCAATATACCACTTTTTTGAAACTCGAGTTTGCTATGTAAATCGAGTTTTAAACACTCGAGTTTCATAAAAGACCTTGTGCTGATGTGGATTTTTTTATTGAAAAAATGCCACATAGAACTCGAGCTTGGTAAACTCAAGTTCCATGCAACACAATACTCGAGTTTACCAAACTCGAGTTCTTTGTAAATACAGTACTCGAGTGTAATGCTCTTCTTTTTTTTTTTTTTTTCCTTCTATGGTACTCAAGCTTACCGAGCTCAAGTTCCTTGTAATATGGAACTCGAGTTTGGCAAGCTCGAGTTCCTTACACTTTTTTTTTTTCATTAATCAACAAATAAACATAAACATAAAAATAAGTAATTTTTTTCATTTGAACACACAAACATATGTTTTTATTTATTTAAATAGAAGCATTGTAAATTATAAAAATATTAATTTCAAAATATTAATTTTTAGGCCACTTATACCCCTTGTTCATTCATTTTTAACACGCTCATCAATTTCTAACTTCTCGGAAGCGTTATGGTCAAATTGGTTAAAATATTGGGGGTTACAATGAGAAATTAGAACATGTAAAAGAAAAATCTCATTGTAACCCCCAATATTTTAACCGATTTGGCCATAATGCTTCCGAGAAATTAGAAATTGATGAGTGTGTTAAAAATGAATGAACAAGGGGTATCAGTTGCCTAAAAATTAATATTTTGAAATTAAAATTTCTATATTTTATAATGATTCTATTTAAATAAATAAAAACATATGTTTGTGCATTCAAATGAAAAAAAAAAATTACTTATATTTATGTTTATTTTTTGATTATCAAAAAAAAAAAAAAAAAACCATTACGCTCAAGTTTTGTATTTACAAAGAACTCAAACTTGGTAAGTTGGAGTATTGTGTTGCATGGAACTCGAGTTTACCAAGATTGAGTTCCATGTGGCATTTTTTCAATAAAAAAATCCACATCAGCACAAGTTTTTTTTATGAAACTCGAGTATTTAAAACTCAATTTACACAGCAAACTTGAGTTTCATGAACTCGAGTTTCAAAAAAGCGGTATATTACTACTTATTTTGTAAACAATGGTATGTTGCTAATAATTTCTGCAAAAAGTGGTAAATGGCCGATTTGGCCTCTGCCATTGTATCTACTTACACATTCACTCGTGAAAGAATCTTGCTTTCTCTTTTCTTCTATTGATAATATTGTTATCTGATCATATGGACCCACCAAATTCTACAAATTTTTTAATAGTTCGTGATAGAAGTGGTGGGCAAATTTGATAATGTAATAAAATTTTTGTGGAGTTTTTCTGTGTTTCTTATAGGACCCTATATTTGTTCATCAAATTAATTTCAAGAAACTTCAATCTCTCCTTAATTTCTTGGGAAATCCTAATACTAGTTCTCTGAAAAAGGAGGATTTATTTTATTTTATGTTTTTAAAAATTCAATTGTTGGGGGAGGGACAAATTTGAACCTAGATTGCTTTCGTTAGAAGCACTTGTAAAAAGTAGTAGCAACTTTTTGTTTCTCTATTAGAATTATGATGATTAAGATCATACTTCTCTAGCTATCCTTTCCTTTTGAATTGATGTGGTTCTACATCAAGACAAGAGAAAGGAGTCTCTTTAACCAAAGATCCATAGTTAGTGTAAACAAAATTTGTACATGAGTATTGGGTCAAATCTATTTGGGTCATATTTATGTATGTTGGCAACCACATGATAAAACCAAGAGAGTTTGTTAGGTTCTAAAAGTTTAGAACAGTTGGCAAATCATGAACACAATCTTGTCTAGATATAGATCTTAGAGTCAATAGGTATTATTAGACAATGCTCAAGGTGATTCAAGTCAAGATTCAAGAACAAATAAGCTGCAGAAAGAAGATTTCAGAATTTGCCTAGTTCTATCGATCGAAAGATAGGCTCGACTAATCGAAATACGTATCTGCAGAATTTTAATTAAGCCCAAACAGCAGTTCAAGCCCAAAAAAGATTAAGGTTTCAAATCTACTTCTTCTAGTATGTAAAGGAAATCCTAGGCAGGTTTTATTATAACTTTGGAGATGCTCTTATAAGATCTAAAAGGTTCTGTGCCTTTCTCTATCAAAATCACTATCGAATATCACTCTCATATCTTTAGAACCGGTAAATCTGAAGTTGTTGCATCAAGATCAACAATAGTTGATGATCTAAACCTTCAAGGGTGGTCTTGGAGTCACAAACATGAGAGTTTGTATTTTTTATCACAAGTGTGGGTACTTGTGTTGCAAATGTCTAATTGAGAAGGAGTTCATGGATTGTGAGCTTGCACGTGGTCATGTCAATAAGTTCTACATGTGGTAGCAATAGGATGTTAATGATCTAAGTCTTATTGTAAACTTCAATTCTCTATAGTGGATTTGCTTTTTACCTTGAAGATAGCTAGGTTAAATCCTCCCTAGGTTTTTTACCAATTTGGTTTTCTTGGGTGATCATATCATTGTGTTTTTTATATTTCCACTACTTTACATATATGATTTATGTTTGTTTGACCTAGATCTGAATAATAAACTTAACTATTCACTTGGTTAATTAATTAGGTTAAACAATCTAGTTTACAGGTATCTAAAAACCTAACAAAGTCAATACCATACTAAAAAGGTGTTTTGGTTTGATCAAGGAAACGAAATATTTCGTTACCGATTAATACCAGTGTATTGTTTCAGAATTATCACTAATTTTATACATAGATAAATAGATATAGATATTTTGTTTACTAGTCAATTTAATTGGCTAAATATACCAAGAGCTTTATAACTTAATTGACACATCCTCATACACAAAGTGCTTGGGGATAAAGGGGAAAAATGGTTCGAGTTGCGGTATTAACTATCTTAAAAAAATTGCTAAATATTTATTCATTAGAAATATTAAAAAATATAAGTTTATATATCATTTACCATGCCAACCTCTAATTAAAATATAAGTTGATTTATAAATATAGACAGTTGATGTGGTTAGGTTCTAAAGATTTAGGTTTAAATGTTTAGAATCATATTTTAAATGTGTTGGCAAACAGAGAACAAAACATGTCAAGTCTATGTGTTAGGCAATGCTTAAAGGTCTAGGTTTCAAGCTTCAAGTTCAGTTAACTGCAGTAAAAGGAAGACACTTTCTGCCTTGCTTGACCGATCGAGAATTAGGCTCGATCGATCAAAAATCCTAGGAAAAGAAATTCTGCAGATTTTTAAATCAGGCCCAAGCCCGCGAAAACATTTAGGGTTTCATTTCAACTTGTCCACATATAAAAGGGAAACCCTAGCTATGTTTTGGAGACTTTTGGAAGACTTGTGTGTTACTCTTTATGAGATATGAGAGGTTTTGTACCTTATAACTACACAAGAATCTACCGAAGCAAGATCTACAATTAAGCATTGGTAGAACCTAGTTGCTGCAACAAGATCATTACTAATGGTGATCTGAAACCTTTGAATGGGATCTCAAAGTCACAAGTAAGGGTGCTTGTATTGTTGTAAATCCAAGAAAAGAAGGAGTCTGTGGATTCGAAGCTTGCACGCGATCGTGTCAGTAAGTTACTACATGAGGTACAATAGATTTAGGGTTAAATCTTTTGTAAAAACTTCAATTCTCTTATAGTGGATTTACTTTACCATGAAGATAGCTAGGTCAAATCTCCTTAAGTTTTTACCTTGAAACGGTTAATTTCGTCGGCTTTCCTAAGTTATCATATCGTAGTGTTATTTACTTTTCTGCATTTCTGCATGATATGATATATATTTTTTAACCTGGATCTAAATAATAAACATAATAATCAACTTGGTTAATTAATTAGGTTAAACAATATGGTTTAAGGGGTCTAAACAAACAAACAAATGTACTTATAGATAATATATATATATATATATATATAATAACAATATAAAAGTAAAATGTTTGATATTTTGTTGTCCACTCTTTATTGAGCCATGTGGCTCTATAAATTTGTGCTACAATTAAATTTAAAAACATCAAAAAATTGTGCCTTTTTGTTTGTCCCATTGAAGGAACTTTTTTTTTTTTTTTAGGATGGGCATTTTGTTTCAGTATTATTATTGCAATGGTAATTCTACCGTACGCCCCTAAAAAAAAAAGGGATACGGTACCCACTAGTAGGTAATCTGTCATACTAGGTTACATTTTTCTCACATTTGATGGTCCTATTCTCACATTGTGCAGTTCCAACATCACATGTGACAGTTCTTTGGTCACATTCAGTGGTTCCCTTATTTTTTCTCACATTTGACAGTTTTATCCTCACATTGTGTAGTTCCAATATCACATGTGACAGTTCTCTTGTCACATTCGGTAGTTCCTTTATTTTTTTTTTCTCACATTCGATGATTCTATTTTCACATTATGCAGTACTAACATCACTTCTGACTATACTTTTGTCACATTTGGTGGTACCCTAATTTTTTTTTCACATATCTGATTGTTTCATTGTCACATTGAGCAGCACCAATATCACATGTGGCCGTATTTTTGTCACATTCAAGGGTTCTTTTTTTTTTTTTTTTTTTTTTTTACTCACATTTGATAGTTTCATTATCACATTAAGTCGTACCAACATTATATATGGGTGTAGCCAACCCAACCCAACCCCACTGAATTACCTAATAATCAACGAATATATATAACAAAAATACTCCTAAAGTCTCTAAAATTCCGAAATACCCTTAAATATACTAAAATTACCAAAATGCATTCTAACAATTTAAAAATTACCAAAATAACCTCGAAACTCTCAAAAACTATTGGAATATCCTTAAAACCTAAAAATGACCAAAATGACCCTAAAATCTAAAAAATGATTGAAATACTCTCTAAACCTAAAAAATAATCGAAATACCCTTAGATACTAAAAAAAATTACCTAAATGACAATGAAATCTAAAAAATAACTAAAATGACCTTGTAACTTAAAAAGTGACAATAATGCCCTTAGAATCTAAAACTGACCGTAATGCAACTTAAACCTAAAAAATTACCAAAATACCCATAGAACCTTAAAAATTACCGAAATGACTCTGAAACCGTAAAAAATATTGAAATACCATTGAAATTTATAAAATGACCAAAATACCTCATTAAACTTGAAAATGACCAAAATACCCCAAAAACCCTCAACAATTACCAGAATACCCTTAGAACCTAAAAAATGATCAAAATACCTTTAGAACCTAAAAAAATGACCAAATGACCCTAAAACTTAAAAAAATTTCTGAAATTACCCTAAAACATAAAAAAATGATTGAAATAACCAAAAAACCTAAAACAATGACCAAAAATAACCCATAACACTTGAAAATGACCAAAATACTTTCGAAACCCTTTAAAACTATCAGAAGACCCTTTGAACCTAAAAAATAACTTAATGACACTGAAACCTAAAAAAGGACTGAAATGACCCCATAACCTAAAAAATTACTTAGATACTCTTAGAACCTAAAAAAATGACTATATTTTTGTTACATTTGGTGGTACTCTAATTTTTTTCTCACATTTGACAATTTCATCGTCATATTAGGCAATACCAACATCATATCTGATTGTACTTTTATCACATTTGATGGTACCATTATTCTTTTCTCATATTTGATAGTTCTAACGTCACATTGAACAGTACCAAATCACATATGATCATACTTTTGTTATATTCAATAGTACTATTATTTTATTCTAAAAAAAAAATAGTCCTATTATTTTTTTAGTCACATTAAGCATTTCCAACATCACATATAACTGTACTTTTATCGATTCATAACAATCTTGATAATAATTAAAATATTAACAATGAATTATACCAAGTTACCAAATCCTCACATTTGATAATTCCATTCTCACATTGTGTAGTTCCAATATCACATGTGACAGTTCTTTTGTCACATTTGGTAGTTTCTTTTTTTTTTTTTTTTTTCTCACACTTGACGGTTCCATCCTCACATTATGCAATTCCAACATCACATGTGACAGTTCTTTTATCATATTTGGCGGTTCCCTTATTTTTCTCATATTTGACGGTTCCATCCTCACATTATGTAGTTCCAACATCACATTTAATAGTATTTTTGTCACATTTGGTGGTTCCCTTTTTTTTTTTCCTCACATTTGATGGTTCCATTCTCACATTGTACAATTCCAACATCACATTTAACAGTACTTTTGTCACATTTGGTGGTTCCCTTATTTTTTTTTCTCACATTTGACGGTTTCATCCTCACATTGTGTAGTACCAACATCACATGTGACTGTACTTTTGTCATATTCAATGGTTCCTTTATTTTTTCTCACATTTGACGGTTCTATCCTCACATTGTGTAGTTCCAATATCAAATATGACTTTTCTTTTGTCACATTTGGTGGTTCTCTTATTTTTTTTCTCACACATTTGATGGTTCCATTATCTCATTCGACAATACTAACATCACATTTGACAATACTTTTGTCACATTTAGTAGTTCCCTTATTTATTGTTTTCTCAAATTTGACAATTTCTTCATCACATTGGGTAGTACCAATATCATATTTGACAGTACTTTTACATTTGGGCCCAAATGGGGATGAAGATGGCAATCCCACATTGGAATGGTTTAAAATACATATAGGGACGATGACAAGTATATGTCAAAATTGATGGTTCCTTTTTTTTTCTCACCAATTACCATAATACCCTTGAAACCTAAAAAAATGACCATAATACCCTTAGAACCTAAAAATATTCGAAATAATCACGAAACCTAAAAAATGACCAATATACCCTTAGAACAAAAAAAAAATTGACTGAATGACCCCGAAACTTAAAAAAAGACCAAAATTACCATAAAACCTAAAAAATGACCGAATTAACGATAAAATCTAAAAATGACCAAAATACCCTTAAGACAAAAAAAATGACCACATGACCTTGAAACTTAAAAAATAACCGAAATTACCATAAAACCTAAAAAATGACTAAAGTAACCACAAAACCTAAAACATGACCAAAATACCCTTTGAAAAGAAAATGACCATAATGCCCCCTATACCTAGAGAATATCTAAAAATACCCTTAGAAACTTTAAAAAGACTGAAATACCCTTAGTATCTAAAAAATGACTGAAATGACCCCGAAAATCTTTAAAATGACTGAAATTCCCTCAAAACCTAAAAAATGATCAAAATTCCCCCAATTCCCTCTAAAATTATCAAAATACTCTTAGAACCTATAAAATGATCAAAATACCATTAAAACATATAAAATGACTGTAATGCCCCTAAAACCTAAGAATGACCAAAATACCATTGAAAGTCTATCGAAAGTGACCGGGGTGAACTAGCCAAGGACCCTCCGACGATTAAGCCAGTATTTCTTCCAATGAGTCAAGTATGAAAAGTGGATGAATACCCTCCTTAGCTTGGTGAAGCTTGGTCCCTTTTTATATAAAGTTTGGAGTGGGTTTACTTGTTAGGTGCCACTAATATAGTGGGAGATGGGTGGACTTAGTGGGGAGAGTGGAGCAAATTTCGGGGAATTCACCCCACATCTCGGAATAATGGATGGTGCAACCGTTCTTGGTTTGCAAAAAACATCTTAGAACTTCCTAAGTGCTGATCATACATGATCTTTTGTCTATTGACGACTTGTCTCTTATCCTAGACGACATTTCTCCTTTTTGGTGTTACTTCTTTCCTCTTTCCTTTTTGGATGAGGATATTTTGGATTGACTCCTATGGACAATATATGTACTTTTTAACTACCCATCATCCTTAATGTGAGAGATGGTGTCCCTCAAAAAAAGAGATATTCGGGTACCTTTCTAGGGAACCTCTCTTTTTGGGTAAGTGGTATGAAGTCACCACTTATTTTTTTCTTTATACAAAAAAAAAAAAAAAAATACTAATTACAAAATACATGACTAAATAGTTCCTTTCATTGATTGAATAAAATTACATATCTGAAAGAAAATAAAAAAGGTTACATAGCTTTGGGTCCTATTTACAATCTACCAAATATTTATATGGTTTGTGGTCCTAGTTACATTCTACCCAAAACAAATGAAGACAAGGCTAGATCTACTAAATTAAAAAAAAAAAAAAAAAAAAAAACTAAATCCAAAGGCTAGGTTACAGAATGGGAAGGTGACTAGATCTGTTTTTATTGTTTAAAATAAAATGATTTTTGGTTTGTCAAAATATCAGATCTGCTTTGTAGTATTTAGAAAAAGTGGTGTTTGATGATAAAAATTCAGATCTGTTTTGTTATATGTAAAAATGATTTTTGATGACAAAAATTCAAATCTGTTTTGTTATATATTTTTAAAAAAAAGGAATGAAAAGGATTTTTTTTAAGAAGAGAGTTTCACTCATAATCCAAATTTATGCAACATGAATTAAAATAAACACAAACACAATGATACACAATCTCTTTCTTTATTTCAACAATTTGCATGTATTAAAAAATCATATTTGTATCTTAAAAAAGATGGAAATCAGTTTTGATTTGAGAAAAATTTAGATCTGCATCTCATAAAGATGCAGATCTCTTTTTAATTGAGAAAATTCAAATCTACATCTATGAAAGATGTAGATCTATTTTTGTTGTGGGAAAATTGCAGATCTACATCTTATAAAGATGCAGATCTGTTTTCGTTGTGGAAAAATTCAAATCTACATCTTAAAAAGATGCAGATCTGTTTTGTTTTAAGAAAAATAATTGTTCACATGCAAATTTATTGACATTCAAGAAAAGGATTGTAATCAATTACATAAAAAACAATCATGATTTAAAAAAAACAATGATGAATCATTCATGTTATGGATACAAGCATTCATCAATATAAAAAAAAACATAAGAAAGATAGGGTGAAGGAAACAACCTCTTGCATGAGCACTCCTTGTTCTTGAAATTATGTTTTAGGGTTCAAAGAAACTTGTTCAGCTCTCTTTGAAACCTAAAAATCCTAACCCTAATTGTTGCAGCAAGACTTAGAGAGGGGATCCGAAAATATAAGCTCTTTGGGAGTCAAAAATGTATGCCTCTCAGAGCGTCAAAAAAAGGGTCCTGAATTATGAGATTCAGTCTCTATTTATAGAGGCCTGAGGATCTTTAAAAATAGGTACGAACGATTAGGGTTTGAACCTGGACACATCCTTTTGCGAAAAAATAGAAAATGGTCTGCATTATCGTCACCCGAAGGCCGCTAGGCCAAAGCCCACATCAGGGAAATTTGGCCCTTTTAGAGTGCCGAATTGGCCCTGTGGCTCCAAATGCACTTTCATGTTCGGGTGCAGTTTGGACTCCTCTTCTAGGGTTTTTTGGCCAGTCCTTGTACCTAAATGCATTTTCATCCTCTGTTTATGATTTTTTTTTTTTTTTAATCTCTTTTCTAGATAATTTAGGTTTTTAAAAAAAAATTATCTTAAAAAATTATCTTGTGGATAAATCCCTTAAAATAAATCTTAATAAAGTTCAGATTATCCACAATTTTATTATTATCCAATCACCCTTTTTATTCACATGCATGCATCCCTATTTTAAACACTAATTATCAACCAATCGTAAAATTATTTAATTAATTCTAATTGTTTGACCAATCAGAATTAATTTAAATCGATCGTACGTGGTTGACTTCTCCTAGACACAATGAACATGGACCATGCAAACCTGATCATGCAATATCTTTCGATCTGATGGTCCGATTTGAAAATCGGAAACACCGTTGCGACCATTAGAATCTCAAGATCATTTTTATTTTATGCAATGAATGAATTGATGCATGTTAGGACATATGTGTTCACATGTTAAGAACATATGTCATATTTTATGTAAATTGGCTAATCCTTTGACGAAACGCACTCTACTTGTAATTGGGTAGTTCTAGGTGTTTTTGATACTTCAAGAAACAAGGTTTCAAGATCAAGTATTGAAGTCATCGAGTCTGTCCAAGAAAAAGCAAGCTGAAGTGCACAGATTTTAAAGCTCGACACTTGCTCGACAGCTACCTCGACACCTGCTATCTGTCGAGAATTAAAAAGTCAGATTTCTGTTCTGATTTTCTTAGGATCCGTGAATGTGTTTTTGGGCCTTCTTTTCTTCTAACCCTAAACATATAAATGGAGTGTTTTAAGAGCCGTCAACATAGACACAAGTTGCATAAGCATTGAGCAATCCTTGTTCAAGCAAATTGTGATCTAAGACGAAGTTCTTGACCTAGTTCATCTTTCTTCAAGAAGTTGCTGTGTATTTGCACCATAGGGTTTTATGACCAAGCATCTTCCTGATCTTCATCGCATAGGATGATCTGAAGAACTTTGCAACCAACCTCTCTTTCTAAAGTTGGTGTTTGAAGTCGCGTACTGGAATCCGCGCATCTGGTTAGTCACGTACTTGGGAGCCGTGCATCAAAGGGGGAACTGTCACTACAGATCAAGTCCAATTGGGTATTGGGGTAAGGGTTCAATTGTAGGTTGGTAAGGTACTTGGGATTCCTTTACTTGTAACCGCTTGATTTGATAATAGTGGAGTTTCGGGAGTGGTGACCTGAAAATCACCCGGTGGGGTTTTTGCCGTTAGGGTTTTCCCCATTCGTGAACAAATCACTGAGTTATTTATTTTTCCACTGCATATTTAGTTTTGGTGATTTGTTTGTGCTGCCACGCGTTTGCATGATAAATTGATTAATTAATAACTTGGCTAAATTAATTAATTAGTTTAAATCACAAGGGGTCATTCAATTTGTGGCCTATCAATGCACGTAATGCAAAGACAAAATGATGCATGTTAATGTAAGAACAAGTTGATGCATGTAATGTAATTATGATTTTTGGAGTACATGAATTGGTCATTCAAGTCATTCTCCTTGATTAAATTATGGGTGCAAAATTGGGTGTCTAAACTTAAAACCTAAAAAATGTCTAAAATACCCTCTAAACCTAAAAAATGACTGAAATACCCTTAGAACATATAAAATAACTGAAATGACATTGTAACCGAAAAAGTGACTAAAATACCCATAGAACACCTTGTTGAACTCTAGTTTTATAGGCTCAAGTTCTACTGATTTATATATATTTTTATTTTTATCCCAGTGGAATTGGAATTTATAGACTCAAGTTCTTTTTTTATTTTTTAAGATTTTGTTTAAACAGCCAACATCTTAGTAAATCTCCTATAGCGGCATTTTAAGATATAGTATAGACCAAAAATTAATAGTTTCAATGGAAAGGTCATTGTTTTAACTTTTAACACATAGATGAAGTCTATGCATAAATGAATTAAGTTTCGCTATTGAATCAAGTTTCGCCAATATATTTTTTTTGGCTAAAACTCCATAATATCACATTAGAATCTATACCATTGTAGCTACATTTTTCCAATAACTAATACTTTGTAACAACTAAAAGTAATTTGCTCTTTCACAAGTTGTATATGCTTAACAACAATCTGCAAATATCTTGCTGATGGATGGCATCCACCTTTTCCTTGAACGTTCTAGCTTTGGCAGATGATTAGCTTCACTATCCATTTACAAGTGTAGAAAATGTATTAGAAATCAATAATATGCCAATTTACATAATAGTTCAAAAACTAAGGCGCTAAAAAGCCAAGATTTCAGGTCTACAACATATGGAGCAGTAAGATTCTGAGGGGGTAATATATTTAGCAGATTATAAAATTGGGGGTGAAAAATATTTGATGAATTAACTCTCCCAAGACTACAAATCTAAAATAATGAACCATGAACCAAGTGTTCCGTATATGACAAATTACAATTACAAGGAAAAAAGAATTCATTTGTAGATAGGACCATCAAAGCACATAATAAGCTCACGAAAGGCTCTATTCTAGACCTTCGCTCATCTGACCATTCCCTCATCCTGCCCATTACCTCTTAACAACTTAATAAGTTTATTAGAAAGGGGACAAATGGTAAAATAAGAATTTAAGTTTATATAACATTGTACTGTACTTAACCAACTTGACTACTCAATCCAAAAAATATCTCAAGTGTCAACAAATAAATATAGAAGAAGAGGCTTTCCACTGATAACTTTATTTTTATTATTATTATTATTTTTTTTTTTTTTGAGAAAGTACTAATAACTAAGTAAATACTAACTGAAATGTGGTCTTACAAATTTCTTTAACCTTGATATCCTTGAATATAACTATTTTATGAGGTTGATTCCCAATATCTCGTATTAGTTCAAAACATCAACAGTATTCATCATACCAATTTAGTGTAGATATCACCTGACTGTATTGGAAACAGAGCAACTATAAAGAAGTTTGAGTATATTTTCTTAAAAGTTAAAATGAATCAGACCTAATTATAGTAAGGTAAACAGTAAACTATTGAATATAAAATTAGAGACATTAACATATCTATTTAACAAGTCATTCTATTGGCAAAAAAAGCAACTAGGTTACCCACTTGAAAACACAGCTTAAAGTGTTTCCAGCTATAGCTTTCTCAGTTTGGATGGTACAGTTTGAAGCATAAACCCCACTCTTATGACAATGACTACCAAGCCAACACAGTAGTGCGAATTACCTGCTAATTAACAATTATTCAATGAGCACCTAGCTTTAAAACCTTGAAAATGATTTCATCCAAAATAGTTTATCTAAGAAAGGCTTTGCAAAAACAATAACTTTGTCACCATGATCCTCTTACAGCATATGCTCACCCTTAAATCTTGAATCAATGGTAGCAGCTAATCCTTTCCAAATGCTATCAAACATTTAGGAGAATGCCAAGAAGTTGCAAATAGACTTCAAATTCACAACCCCAGTTGACACACAAGTTCCACACAAGCTAGTCAAATAAACAAGTAGGCTGCCATGTGCATCCCTAAAAATTTTTTAGAGTACCTATCACAACAAAAAATACTATTTGTTGAAATTTTAATCGCCTCATTTTGCACCTCCATTTAAAGAAGTCCATTGTGAATATACATGCCTATTCTACTACTAAACTGTTCACATGCATACTCAAGACCCTTCAAACAGATCAAATAGCAACACAGTGAATGTGCACAAATCTTGTGACTTAATTGGACATGTCCTTATTCCAATTACTAGTCAAAAATAAAAAGAAATTGAAGTTTGGCATACAAAAACTGTATATCACATTTAAGTAATTTTCTTTTTCTTTTATAGTATATCAAGTACCATAAAATGATTGGGTTATGAATATGTACGTTAATGACATAAGATCAATAATACAAATTAAAAGCAAGAAACATTATGTGACAAAAAAGTTTAAGATTGCTACTCCTATTTCTTTATTGCAATAATCAAGCAGAATCTTTATTAAGAAACACAAACACACATTGGTTATTGATCTTATAAATAATATGTTAGGTTTTAAGGAATTATGAACTAATGTATTAGAACTCTAATTTGTATTGTTGGCAAACCGTGATCAAAACGTTTTAGTCTTGTTTAGATTTGCTCAAAGTATATTTATATGTATAGTTGGAATCAAGTGTTCTGCAGGATTTACTGTGTAAATCTGCCTGACTCGATCGATCGAAAATTAGGCTCGATCGATCGAAAGTCGTGCAGATTGTTTTTCTGCAGAATTTTCCAACTTAGCCCAAGCCTATTAAGGATTAGGGTTTCAGATTTACTTCTCCCACTATATAAAGGAAACCCTAGCCACGTTTTTAGAGGAGCTTTGGTTGCTCATATTTGCTGTTTTGTGTGAATCTCTTGTGAGATCTTTGAGGAGTTTTCCTTTACACAAAACTTAGGGTTTTCAAGGTAGAGATGATTTCAACATCTTGAAGATCAACACAGTTGCAACCATTGGAACTTAAAGAAAAACAAGCGGGGAGCTTGTAGCTAATTGAAGAATTCAAGAAAGAAGGAGTCCGTGGATTCGAAGCTTGCACGTGGTCATGTCAGTAAGTTCTACTGGTGGGTAGCATTAGGAAGTCGAGCGGGGAGCTTATAGTCCTTTTGTATGAACTTCGATTCTTTCATAGTGGATTCAAGTTTGCCTTGAGAATCGGTGGGTCAAATCCTCCCCAGGTTTTTACCGTGTGGTTTCCTGGGTGATCATATCATTGTGTCTTTTATTATTCCACTGCTTTATTCCTTTGATATGATTATTTGATTGCTTTAACCTAGTATTGCATAATTTGACTAAATAACACCTTGGCTAATTAATTTAGGCTAACCAATCTGGTTGTTTTTAAAGGGTCTAAAACCCAACATAATACAACAAACAAAATTTCTCTGCAACTTGTAATTGTTCCATGGAGGAAATATAAACAAAAAAATTTAGTTCACAACAACATAAAGAGACAATAGAACAAGAGAGATCAACAGAAAAATCCCAGACCCAATGAAAACTCACTGACCCACAGAAAACAAAAAGACCCATTGAATAACCACGGCTCAGCAAAAAAATCAAATACCCAAAGACCCACTGAAAAGCCCTCTAAAAAGCACAACCACAAAAATCCAGGATAACACCCAAAGAACTCATTGAAATTGAACCCACAAACCCAAACAACACAAACATAGTGCGATAGAACCGGAGTGAATGAAATACTGAGAAATTACAATAAAACAACACAAAATGCATGAAGAAGATTGAGGATTCCTCCTCACCCATCCCATACGCAATACCCACAAGAAAATCAATGAAATAAAGAGTTCATATATCTACATTTTCAAATGGGTAATCCTAAAAATAAAGAAAAATGGAAACAAAACAACAACATTGAAATTAGAATTTTATTGTTTTGATCCTTACCTTTAAGATATCAAAACAATTTTCATCTTTGAAGAAACCTTCACCTAAGAATGCAAGAAGAAACAATCCGAGGACTTAACCGTCATCACACTACAAAAAACGCGGTTTTAAGCCGCGTTTTTTAGCTGCGTTTTTGTAAAACGCAGCTCTAGGCTAGACTTTGAGCTGCGTTTTTGTAAAACGCGGCTCCAGGCTAGGCTTTGAGCTGCGTTTATCAAAAACGCGGCTAAATCCTCCAGCTATAGCTGCGTTTTTGAAAAACGCGGCTATAGCTAACCTATAGCTGCGTTTTTCAACGCGGCTACAAGCCCAGTAGAATAAAATTTTTTTAGGGCGACCTATAGCTGCGTTTTTTAAAAACGCGGCTATAGCTGACCTTAAGCCGCGTTTTTAAACGCAGCTATAAGTTAGCTGTAGCCGCGTTTTTGAAAAACGCGGCTATAGCTCCAACAAAATAATTTTTTAAAGGATGTCTGGTCGAATAAAGATTTTTTAATGGTGATCTATAGCCGCGTTTTTGGAAAACGCGGCTACAGCTCACCTTTAGCCGCGTTTTTAAACGCAGCTTCAAGTGAGCTATAGCGGCGTTTTTGAAAAACGCGGCTATAGCTCCAGTCGTATATGTAATAAGGGGGCCTATAGCGGCGTTTTACAGCCGCGTTTTTAAAAACGCCGCTATAGCTCACAACAAAAAAAAAAAAAAAAAATCCTTCAGATCCCACGTGCCCCCCCCCTTTCCCACCTACAGCTTCACCTACCCCCACTTTATTTTTTCTTTCTTATCTCTTTCTTTCTTTTTTCTTTCTTCATTCTTCCCTCACTCTTCTTCTACCGTAGCTCTTCAGGTTCCTTCTTTCCTTCTTTTTCTTTTTTTTTTTTTTTTCTTTCTTCCTTCCTTCTTCATAGTTGGGTAACTTTTTTTTTTTTTCTTTTTTCTTTCTTCGTTCTTCACATTTGTGTATCTCTTCTTCTTTTATTTTTTTTTTTTTCCTTTTTCTTTCTTCCTTCCTCACATCTGGGTAACTCTATTTTTTTTTTTTCTTTTTCTGCCTTCTTCTTATCTGTGTAAGTCTTTTTTTTTTCTTTGTTTCTTTGGAGCTACTACTACTTTTTTTTTTCTTTCTTTTTTTCTTCATCTCAAGCACACTGATTTGTCAATAGATCTAGTTTTTTTTTTTTTTTTTTGTTAGTTTATGTTTAGTTAGTAAGAAAACGGAGGAGATGCTGAAAATTTTGAATGAAGTGGATATTCTAGCAATATTTGATTTTGAATTTTTTGGATCTGTGCTTGAATTTGTGCTACTGTGTTGCTGATATTGTGATTATGTATAAATGGGTATGTGTTCTTATATTTTGGGGCACGTTGTGTATGATTTTGAATTTTCTGGGTGTGTTTGTATTGTGAGTATGTTGTGTTTGATTTTGAATTTTTTGGGTGTTTTTGTATTGTGCAGATGTTGTATTTGATTTTGAATTTTTTGGATTTGCGTTTAATTTTGAATTTTTTTTGTTTGAATTTCGAATTTTGAATTTTTTTTCGTTTTCTGGAAAAAAACCCAAAAAATATTTTTTTTTGTTATTAAAAACCTATAGCTGCGTTTTTTAAAAACGCAGCTAAAGGTCCGCCGCTGTAGCCGCGGTTTGAAACGCGGCTCAAGGGGAGTCTATAGCCGCGTTTCTTAAAAAACGCGGCTATAGGTCTAGGCCCAAATTACACCTTCTGGGGGGGGGAAAACGCGGCTTCAGGGGTAACCTATGGCCGCGTTTTCGGAAAACGCGGCTATAGGGATAACCTATGGCCGCGTTTTTTAAAAACGCGGCCATAGTTCTGTTGCTTCGGTACTTAAGCCGCGTTTAAAAACGCGGCTACAAAAACGCGGCTATAGGCCTATAGCCGCGTTTTTTAGGCCTATAGCTGCGTTTTTTAAACGCAGCTATAGACCACTTTTTTTGTAGTGTCAACCAATCTCCCTCTACTTTCTGGCTTCAAGCCACCTTTATACCTCCGAAAACATTACTGTTAAAGTTTTTAATTTTGTTTTAAAAAATTGCTTATAAAATATGGTTTAGGTTTTGGTATTTCAATTTAGTCTTAGTCGCTTAAGTTTGGATATGCGTTTCTTTCGGTAGATTAGCCGGGAGCATTTATTTATAATGATCGTTTAAGGTTTCAGAAATCCCATGACCTGTATTACTTTTGGTCTCGACATCTTTGTTGGGTTGATCATCTTAAAATCAATTTATGTCTTCTTATTTTTTTTTTACACCCAAAATCTTTAAAAAACCGAATCCACTGTTTTGTATCTAAAAAAATCTCCAAACCGAGAACCCTAAACCACACGTATAAATCTTCAATTGCTTAAGATTTTGTTTGACACCCTTTATTTTTTGAATGATTATTGAATGAGGTTGTTTTAAGTGGAATCTTATAGTGGGTTGTATCTGAAATTATAACTTGCTGATGGGTTTATTTATTTTGATTGTCCCTTGATAAGATTTCTAGGTAAGAAAGTTTATTTTTTGACTAATTGCTATAGTTCTTACTTACAATGTTTGAATGTGTAGTTTGTTAATTAACTGATCAGATATATGTACACAGTGTATAGATATTCGTCTATAGTGGATAATTGTGATGGTTCTTACACTGTTCAATGTGTAGTTTTATTAATTAACTGATCAGATATATGTACACAGTCGATTATTGTAATAGTTCTTACTTACACTGTTTGAATGTATAGTAACATAAGAGTTTCAAATTAAAGACTGAATTACCTACCTTTTGTTCCAATTTCCGAGGTTCCTCAATGCTTATTTTAGCGAGATAGCCAACCTTTCAATGCATTGTGCGCTTATTTTATTGCGTTTGGGTTACATTGTAGTTCATCTTTGGTAATACAATTCCTAAAACTATAGGTATGGTTCCCTAGTAAACTGGAAGCCACTTTCTTATACACATCTCAATTTATATCTCTGACTGTTAAAGGAAGTTACTGACTTTTACATTTATTTTCTTGGAAGGAATAAACTCTTAAGCTCTTTGCATGGCCAGCCAAGTAACTTTTGCACCCTTTTTCTTTTTTTAATTACATGAAATCTACTTCTATATTTTTGAATTATTTCTCCCTGCGCTGTGCCATTTTATGATTCGAGTTTACTACCATGGCCGTTAAGCTTTTATGTTTTTTTTTTCAAAATTGATGAGCCCTCTCATAACAGTGGAGAAAGGAATTGGGTAAGAATGAGAAGCCTCTTCACTACAAAGGCAGCACATTTCATAGAATTATTCCCAAATTTATTATCCAAGTAGGTGATTTTACTCTTCGTGATGGCAGATGTGGAGTTTCGATATTTGGTGTTTTGCCAATGAGAACTTTAAACTAAAGTACAGTAGGTTAGGCGAATTAAAGCCTACTCTACAAAGAAAATTTTCATTGTGAATTGTCTTCCAAATGTTTACAGTAATCATATGTGTTTGATTGGGTTTTACAAATTTTTGTAGATCAGCTTTGATTTTGGGAATATTTTTTTCTATTTCAAACCAATGCTATTGGGGTTCTAAAGTTTGCTCCCTATAAATGCGTTTTTAGTTTCATACCAAAAAAAAAAAAAACCGTCATTCAATTTCGAGCCAAGCGCCCACAACTACAAAAAGAAATAAGGATGTCTCTTTCCTTGAGAAACCCTAAACAAAATCTGACAAAACACAAAAGAAGACACAAAGAACTTCATCCTCAGTCTCCTCTCCCATTCGAACCTCTCTTCCTTGGCAACTATATTAGCTCAAAGCGATGAGTCCGTTAAAAAGGCAACTCTTTATTTTCCTCTGTGACTAAATCCATTTTAGTAAGAATGGTAAAATTCATGTTTTTGTTGACTTTATTCCGTGTCAAATTTATTTGTAATTATTCTCTCTTTTCAATATATCTTTTCGGGTAGATGTATTTGAGCCTTTCCCTCAACTATGGAAAGCTACATCAACCAGAGATCTCGCGACCTGGAGGTGAACCTGCAAGCAACCAAACAGCCCAAGAGTGACACGTGGCAGAAGATCCAAAGAGACTGTTGATGCAACCATGTTGTGAACAATTGGCCCGCATTCTGCTATGTTCTTATCCTGATCTTCTTTTCAGTTCACACTATATAAGCCAAGACTCACATCCTTTGCATGTGTGAACAGGAAGTAAGTGTGTGAGCTGAGCTTATAAGAACAAGAGAGAGCATTTGTTCATCCCAACAGTTTTGTATGAGAGAAAGTGCCTTATTCTAGAGAAACAAATCTTTATCCTCTCTCACAAATCAGATATCCTTATTTATACTTGTTGCTCTATGCTCTTTCTTTACTTATTCTTGATTGCTCTAATTCAGTAAGAAAAAAGAATTTATTTTTTTAATTTATTTATATTAGTTTTTACTTTTTGAACATGATTGTTTTGTTGTGATGAAATGAATCTAGTTAATTTTATTTCATTTTTCACATAAGTTATGAAATTTTTAGTTAACACGATAATATATTGAAATTAAAGACAGAATTTTTACATGTTCATGAAAAATACTGTCGTTTACTTTATACACACTCTGTTAATATGTCAAGGACAAGTCTCATATAAAGTAGTTATAAACCATGCATCATGCCATGTTAATTGGATGAAATGACAGTCTAACTTTATAATCAAGCATTCAGCAACAACAACAAACAAAAACAAAAATATAAAAAATCAAGTGCCATAATTTCTAAAAAAAGAAGTTATATGTGGATTTTATAATAATTAAACTATTATGTAGTTTAGTTATTGTCGGCAAAATGTGCAAAACTGTTTCTTGTTGGAAGAAGATCAGAGTCATCGATTCTCAGATGGCATATGTTATACATAGCATATTGGCAATATTGAGTACTAGCTCCATACCTGTTATACATGTCCAAATTCCAAAATACTTTCACATGGCCTCTTTCCTCGGACCTATTCTTCACACTCCCACCAAAAAATGGAGCCAAGAGCACATAACCTCTCACCCGAACTGACTCCAATTCAACAAAACCCACACCAAGCCTAAGTGCTACATGGTGAGCCACGTTCCCACCAGGAGAATCACCCATTACAAAAACCCTATCAAAGTCCACAACCCCTTCACCTTGTTGGAAAAACTGGTTTTGCATTTCATATAAAACACACAGTGGAAGCAACACAAGGATCTACTTCATTTATGGGAGATAACATATAACCTTAAATTCTAGAACAAAGAATAGAAAGCATACCTTCATGCAGTGAAATTCAAAAACAAGACTTGAGAATACCTTCAATCTTCATCCCAATTCCACATGGTGCCCAAAATGAGTAGTCTCTCAATCAGTTCTTACATACATTAATTTTCCTTTTGGAAAAGTGTATTCCAAAAATCCTGTAGAGAAAAATTGTTTTCTCTTCTTTTTAATTATATGTACATATTAATTTCCTTCACAGTTATTTTATTTAATAACTCTCATTAAATAAAAACTTATTATCTTATTGGTTTAGCCTTTTGGGCTAGCCCGATTAGGCCTAAGTGTGTGGCTTGGGATGAGACCAAAGAGACTAATAAGGCTCTGGCTCCAATAAGCTTCAGACTTACCTGTCAACTCTTAACAAGCCCAAAGTTACCACTAATTATATAACAAGTACTACTATGGAAATATAATTGCACTCTAGGCCTTATCAATAAATTTTATCCTAAGACTCTAATATGATATCATTTGACCCCTCCATGAAATATCCATAGTGAACAAAGTCATAATAAACTGTCACTTTATAAACGACTATTTTATTCCTTGAGTATCCAATTTAATCTTTTAGTTATTCATATTTATGAAATCTAATTTCATAAAATATGAACTTTATTAACTCTTTACTAAAGTGGCCGGCCTGAGTAACCAGTTCCCATTAAATTTATTACAAGGGGATATTTCGTGTCTTTGTAGAAACAGATTATGGATTTCATCTTGAGAATATGTTTTCCCTCAATACTACGTGTGGTTACTCAACATATTGAGGTTTTGACCATTAAATTAAATCTCACTCATAATATATCAAAGTAACCCTACATTTCATGATAGGTTCACTATCCTCTCAGGATTAAGAGTCTATGAAATTAAAAGTCATGCGATTTATTATTCAGGTGACAGTTGTTAATTTAATAATTAATCTCACAGCGGTCCAGTTTAATATATATGTCTTACACACTTAAGACACATCAACACATCAACTAGAAGTCTCCACTTCCATGATCAAGAAAAACCGTTTAATTGATGTCTTATAGTCTTCACAAATGAAATGCGCAATTTCATCACCGATTATGAACTACATTTTGAGTTTACAGGGAACTTGTGATTTATATCTATTGTAACTAAATCATATAAATCACATACAATGCATCTCAAGAACTCTGATAATGTTCAATTAGTTCATATACAAATAGTCTTATATAATTAAACAATTTAATTATTATAACATGCCAATAAATTAGATTTTAAGGCATAAACCCCAACAAACCACATATCACAACCAATGTCGCCATGCATGGCTAGGGTTTATAACCACTTTAGAGAACTCGTTGCATCATCTATGGCTACCGGAAGCCTATGCTTCGATGCAAGCCTATAGTTTGGTGCAACTACAAGGACTCCAAGCTTAGATGCAAGGCGGTGACATATGTTGTGGAAGTTGGGAAAATTACATGACCCAAAGCAAAAACCGCCACCATGAATATAATATGTTAGAGATATATTAGCCCATTAGCATAGGCCCAAGCCTAATTTTATTTTGTGTACAAACCAAGTCTCTTGCTTGTACAAGAAGTCTATTAGTCTAGGGTAAAGTCTACTATATATACCCATGTTATGATTCACTATAACACATGATTTATACTACACTCTAATATATTAAAGATGCAGCCAATTAGGCTTTTCTCCGTGGATAAAGACCGTTAGGCCAAGCCATGTAACCCTCGTGTTCTTGTATTTCTATTTTATACTTCCCTCTTCTGCATCTATACAAGTATATGCAACTGGAATATATCATAGCTAATATTTAACATGGCATCAAAGCCACCTTCCTGTGGCCATGGTTTTCTGCATTTACAGTGTGTTTAAGAGTAATCTTTGTCTTCTTCTGTATTTCTTCACTGTGTTCATCTTCTTTGGCTTCTCACTGCTGCCATCAAAATTCTTCAGTATAGTCATGCCACCATTAGAAGTCGCATCAACACTGCAAGACCATTGCCTTCCTCAAACCAACATTACAAAGCCAAACTTCATTCAGGAGATCTTCTCAACCTTATCAAATCTCAAGGTTTCATCAAGCTTCCATCTTGAGTTTTAGAGGGGGTGTTAGAGATATATTAGCCCATTAGCGTAGGCCCAAGCCTAATTTTACTTTGTGCAAGTCAAGTCTCTTACTTGTACTAGAAGTCTATTAGTCTAGGGTTTAGTCTATTATATATACTCATGTTATGGTTCATTGTAATACAGAATTTGTATTACACTCTAATATATTAAAGATGTAGCCATTTAAGCTTTCCTCCATAGATGTAGGTCATTAAGATAAACCATGTAACGCTCGTGTTCTTGTGTTTTTATTTTATGCTTCTCCCGTGTTATTGTGTTCAAAAAGTACATACACTTAAATTAAGTGTACATGTTTTTATTAATCTTTCGGTGTAAAAGCATGATTGTGGCTATTAATTGGACCTAATATCTATATTTTAGGCACCGGGTAATCGCCATGGTCCAACATGAAGAATTCATTTTTGAACTATTAACAGATAAAATTTTATTGTCATTGATTTCAATATTCTTCGAGCTTGACTTGACTGAGTCCTTGTATCATGCATGTTTCCAGAAACATAGCTTAAAAGTGGTTGGGCTATAAGATTCATTTGATTTTATTTCACGAAAAATGGACCAAGAAAGGTTGCTAAAAAATTTTGGTCTTCAAAAAATCAGTGCTACTTCGTCTTTTTCCCTTTGTCCCATATATTTGTTTGTCAATGTAGTTGTGAAGTCTCCATTCATATCTTCTGATGAATAAATATTCTAAGATCAAAATGGTAGAACGGCACATGCATGTTTATTTTGGACTTTCTAATTTTTGTGGTAAGTTTCATTTTATGTTTCCCATTATAATTCTTCAAATATAAATTTCATATCCTACTTTTTGTGTTTCGCTTTATACTCTATCAATGTTATGATCTTAATGTCCCACGTTGGTTAAGTGTAAGTTTAACCATGTGTTTATAAGCTCTTAGGCACCCTCCTCTTGTAAGCCAATTTTCAAGGGTGAGTTCTACCCATGGGTTTGTAACATTTTGTATATTAAGTGTAAGTTTAATCATGTATTTATAAGCTCGAATCATGACTCTTGGCATGCTCCATCAATCTTGAAATGTTATGTGATTGATTTTTTTTTCATTATAAACTTTGGTTATTTTATAAATAAATGAATATATAAATTCAAATGGATATATAGCAAGTTGTTATTTGTGAAGTATAAACTATAAAGTAGAACATGAAAAGTGGGACAAAAGACTTGTAGTCATAATTCTTTCTTTTCTTTTTTTCTTTTTTGGTTTCCTACAGTGTTTCCTCAAAACTTTCAACCAGAGACTAATCACTGTTCGCGACAAGTGGGCCCATAGCGGGGTAAATTGCTGGTTTAGGGAGTTTTTTTAAAGTGCTGGTACCCGAACTTGAACTAGGGAGCTCCTATTCAAATCCAAGACAATCACTTTTAGACCAAGTGCCCAACCACTTGGCCAACTCCACTGGGTTTGTAGTCATAATTCTTATATCTTACCGAGAACAATTTTTGCAAAACTATGGGTGTATCAAAATACTAATCTCAAAAAGAGATAGAACCCATAAAGATTAAGCATGCATCCAGCCCAAGCCCAAAATCCATTCGTATACCCCACAAAATTCGCTAACCCAAGCCCATTAAGTCCAATGCAAATCCATCAAGAATTCCTAGCTGGGCCAAGTTCTAAGCTTGCTCTTTTTCTTTTTTTTTTTCTTTTTTTTTTTGCGAAAGCTTACTCTTTCTTTGTATTTTATGAACCAAACCCAAGCATGAAGAGGAAGACCAACAAGAGGGAAAATTAAGTAGAGGTTGATTAGAGAGCTATAAATTATTTCGCACACTGGTATAAGCTTGTTTTCCTCAAACTCTTACCTCTCCATCTCTAGATCTTTGAGAGGGTGCTAGCCAAAACACTTACCACACCCATTCTGAGTGTTAAGTGAGATTTTGGTGCTGCTGGGAAGTATTGAAAGGAGCCATTCATTAGCAGATGCAATCGGGGCTGAATTGCGAGATCTGGAAAACTAGAGAAGACAAGACTCCGAGAAGTCCGTTGGTAGCAGAAGCTTGAAAGGCTCAAGTACATAGGATAGACTAGGCTTGGAGAGTCTTTTGTTATTCATATACTCCAACTTTATTCTCTAGTGGATCGATTTTGACCTAGAGGGTCGTAGAAAGGTTTTTCGCCAAGTTTTCGGTTTCCTCTTTGATAACACGTCTCAGTGTTATCTTGTATTTGCATCTCCCCTCCCTACTCTCTAAGCTTTCATTTTATTTTTGATAATAGATGAATATAGCTTAGGGTAGTACTATCAGTTTATTGCACTTATTTACTCTTATTTCGCACTTAATTTAAGATAGAGTAAAGGCAATCTTGCCGAAATTTTTAATTGGGGTTTGAACAATCTCTTGTGTTTTAGTACAAAATCGAGCTTTCAAATGGCAATTTTAACATTGGGCTTATAAGAGAGAACTTTGACACATGAAAAGAATAGAGTTAAAATGAAAGCTAGGATAAAAATATGTATTGCCATCGAAAAAAAGGTGGTTAGAAGAAAAGAAGCTAGAACTTTTTTTTTTCTTGTCTTTGGATACAAAGAAGGATTACAAGTACGAAGAGTAAGTGCTCTATCTATAACCTAACGTTAGCATGGACCTATGTGTGGGACTCACTCTTCGTGTGAGAGGAGGGAGCATTACTCCGAGAGTACACAATAACTTCCCCTCTCACTGGACATAGAAAATGATGAGACTAATGAGCTCATGCCTAATGCAATATGCAACATATGGTCACTCATGGAAGAACCAATTATCTACTGGATTAAATCACAAACACACATTCTCCTCCCAATAAAGAGAAATAATTACTAACCGTAACTAATAATTATTGATATCACATTAAAATATATTTTTACAATATGCAAAACTCCTTAATTGCCTTAAATATGTTGTTGCAATATGTAAAACCCTATTTTCCATCCATCCCATGCATAATTTTAGAAACATGTTATTACCATGAATCCCTTTACAATAATAACCTATTGCAATAAAAACTTTAAAACAATAACTTTTTGCAATGAAAAATTTCATTGCAATATGTTTTGGAAAAAGTTTCTCTACAATCTTAATTGGAGGAACTTTCTCCAAACTATGACGTGTTAGCATCAAAATTTGACACCTGTCCAACTCAACTAAAGCTGAAATTCAAGAACTAACTCCCGTTAACTCAAACGTTAGACCACTTTTACATATATTTTTTTATTAAAAAAAAACTCTCACCATCATCACCTAAACCTAAACACTCTGTCCTTTCTCTGCAAATCCCTTCTCCATGTCTCTCCTTTATTCCAGACCCTTTTTCCCTTTTTTCAATCGTTTTCAATCCCAACAAATGCTCCCTCCACCGGTTCCCCGATCTATCTATTGTTTCCACACACAGTCACTCTAAGTGTGAAAGTGTATCAGCCATGGCGCACGTTAGCGAGTTGTCGTGCAACGAAGACGGCGCATGCACAGTGTGCAAGGAGAAGCAATCAGACAAAGACAAGCTCACCTGCAAAACTTGCATTACGCCGTGGCATCTCGCCTGCCTCAAGACCCACCCGGAGACACTCGCCTCTGATCTCCATTGGGATTGTCCTGACTACACATCCATCGTCGTCTTCACCACTGCTGCCGTTCTAGTCGAAAATGCGGTGGGAGGGGCGTCCAACGACCTAATCTCGAAGATCCGAGCGATCGAGGCCGATGCGTCTCTGACGGATCGAGAGAAGGCGAAGAAGCGACAGGAGCTAGTGAGCGAAAAGGTCTGCTGCAATGACGACGTGGACAACAAGAAGAAGAAGCAAAGAGGAAGAGAGGAGAGAAGGATGAAGAAGACGAAGACGCAAAGGAAGAAGGAGAGAAAGATGTGTTGGATGTTCTCAATGGGAGCTTGAACTGTTCCTTCTGTATGCAGCTACCAAAGCGCCCTGTTACAGTTCATTCTTTCACGCTCTCATTATTTTGCTGTGCATTTAACAAGATCAATGCCATTGAAAAAGGGACCGGTGGAGGGAGCATTAGTTGGGATTGAAAATGATTGAAAAAGGGGAAAAAGGGTCTGGAACAAAGGAGAGAGATGGAGAAGGGATTTGCAAAGAAATGACAAAGTGTTTAGGTTTAGGTGATGATGGTGAGAAATTTTTTTTTTTTTAAATAAAAAAATATATGTAAAAGTGGTCTAACGTTTGAGTTAACTAGAGTTAGCTCTTGAATTTCAGCTTTAGTTGGGTTGGACAAGTGTCAATTTTTGGTGCTGACACGTCATAGTTTGGAGAAAGTTCCTCCAACTAAGATTGTAGAGAAACTTTTTCCATATGTTTTTTCAATTAATTGTACTTCATATTTATTGCAACGAAACTGTTGAAACAATATCTTATTGCCAAAGAATCATTTGAAGCAATACATTATTGCAACAACATTCGATACTACAATTTCCTTAAAAAAAATTGTTTTCATATTTATTCAATGAAAATAAATTAAAAAAATTAAAACTAAAAGCTCAATATGCTATAGAATTCTTTTAAAAATAAAAAATAAAAATTATTTTGTATTGAAAGTGGTGTCACATTTAATATGAAAATAACAAAATTCACGATTGTTGCAATGAACGATAAGTACTTGCACCAAAATTAAGAAATTGATTTGACAAAAGGTACAGAATTAGACTTTAATTTTGGATCTTATTGGATTTTCTCTCAATTTTGACTTTATATATATATATATATATATTTATGAATGCTTTCTACTTAAAAAATTACTAAACAATTTTTTATTAGTGCTTGTTTAGGTGTTTATTATTTTCCATTAACCTTATAAAAAATTTTAGTTTATTTTAAAATTGTTTTAATTTATTCCTATATTTTTTTAGTCAACTTTCCATGCAATAGATGACATTTGGTTAGTTCACAAAGTAATATATCCTACAGGATAAAAACAATAGAAGTCAAGGATTGAAAACAATGAAATAAATTCTGCAGGAGTCCAAGTGTTCCAACGAGTCAGGAAGGACCAAATTCATTATATATATATATATATATATATAATTTCTTTAATTGATATTTGCGTTTTCAATGCATACAATATTTAATTTATAAAACCACCAACAAAAGGAACTCCCAGACTTGGCAGCCATTGGGTACCATTAATAAAATTTTCAACAGTAAAATGTTTAATCTCTTCAGAATTTTTGGCAATATGATACCCGGGCCATTTAACTCTTCCTGTTGTATTGGCTCCTGGGCCCCAATTAGCATACTCCACATGATGCAAAGTGGATAAGCTTTTCTTGTCATTGTTCGGAAGCCATCCTTCAGGGTCAACCAATTTGTCTAGGAAACACTCCATGACAATGGTTTGTGAATAACTATACCACGGCCTGCCTAGAAATGTTTTGATTTGTGGGTAAGGTTGAAGATCCTTGTCAGCCTTAATGGAGCAATTGTGTAATACTATTCCTGTATCTTCCACTTGTCCACGACCTTGAGCTGTGATCATATTCACGGTGCCTTCCGTACGCTTCCTCACGTAAATGTCACAATTCTGTAAGACAACTCGTGAATTCCCGAATATGAAATCTACTGTGCCATAAACTTCACATTCTCGGAAGAAATGAATACCATATGCTGTCAGTAACGTATCTTGGTATCCTTGTATGGAGCATTGGTAAATCGCAATTCGGTCACCGGCTACTCTCAAAGCCACAGCTTGGCCAGCATCAGGTCCAGCATTGTTCACAAATCTAATACCTTTAACAAACACATCATTGGCGCTAATATCTAAATGAAGAAATATAAACGAAATAATCAGTATGTGTTAAAAATAAATAAATAAATAAACAACAACAACAACATGTGTTAATAGATATTTACAACATTACATGCAAAGTTATATATATATAAAAATAATAATAAAAATATTAAGACTAATATGAGAATAAATCCTTACCTACTGTAGCTGATCCTGAAGTTCCATAACCTTGTTTTGCAGTTTTGTTAAATTGAACAATAGTCTTCTCCATGCCTTCTCCAATTAAAACTAAGTTAGACATGTTTTGAGCTATGTAGACCGCTTCATTATAAGTCCCTTGTTTGATTAAAATAACATATGGACTGTTACGACCTATTGGAATCTTTGATATGGCTTCGTTAATGGTGTTGAAGTTGCCACTGCCATCAATGGCAACTGTGACATTGGGCTTGTAAGAGTGAACATTGACACATGAAATGAATAGAGTTAAAAAGAGAGGTAGACAAACAATATATATTGCCATTGAGTTAGAAGAAAATAAGCTAGAACCTTTTCTCTTTTTTTTTTTTTTTTTTTTTGGATACAAGGAGGGGGGAGCTAAAACAAGGAATCAAAAACACAAACTTGAGCTTAAACAAACAAACAAGTACTGATTCCAAGTATGAAATGCAAGTGCTCTATTTATAACCTAATATATAGTTGTACCATAATTTAAATTTAACCATGGTACAACTTATTAGTTGTTGTAAATAACCTACTAACCAATTCCTCGGTGTAGATGGCTTATTTCATTTGGTTTGCAATTTAGCTTAGTGGTTTATATGGTGCTAGCAGTTTGAGTTGGTTTTGCTGTGGTTCATATTGGCAGTGGAGAGTGTGAATTCTTAGCCATGGGTGGACACAATTGTGGGTGCTTTGACGTATTGTGTTGTCGGGGATGGTTTATTTTTATGCACATGTATGTGTATGTTGTGCAACATATATTTAGCACGAAAATGAGAAATCATATTAGAGAAATATGCAACTATTAAGCATTGACTTTGTCAATTGTCATACACTAAAAATAACTTATAAGAGTTGTCATTACGAAAGCTACTTGAAAACCATAAATTGAATGTGATAAATGATTAGCACCACTTCATCAATTATACAAAACAAAATGAATGTAATGGTCATAGGTATGTGACCCGGTCTACCGATTCTTAAAAATCAACCAAGAAAAATAATGTAAATGCATTTATGAATGCACCCAAATTGAACATTGCCACATCTTCACTTAAATTGATTAAAATTTCTAGAAATAGCATTGCTTAAGTGGATCCAATAGTTGCAAATTTGCAATTATTTTCAGCAAATATCAAGTTGTCAACATGCTTAAGAATAATTTTAGGCTAAATTCACATCTCTCTTTAATACCTGGAAAAATTACAGTCTTATAAAGTCTTTTAAAACAGAATGGATAAATGGATAGACTAAGTGATTAACACATTAATGCACAAAGGTCATGAGTGAGATTTAAATGAAAATGCAAAACTTTTTGACATGAATTTATCAAAATTTGATTGTTTTATTTCTATCTTCATTACGTGAAATAGATATGTTTGTCTATGTTAGTGTGCAAATATGTTAGTAACTCGGTATGCCTTACATTATGAGATTTGTTGAGAGCCATATGGTATAAATTTATGCAATTGTATCGCAAAAACTTTTGTAACAATTTGAGATAAATTTAATTATAGAAAAAGTTTTATGATTTCTTGTGAAATTGCAGCCATCGAAAACAATTTATAGGGCTAAATGGTAGAGTATTTTGAAGAAGGAAAGAAAGAAAAAGAGAGGACTTTTTAGTTTTACACTTTCAAAGGCTCGTAGGATATAGAATTATAAACAAATTAAACAAGGAAGAAAAAAAAAAGTTTTTTCTTTTCCAAAAACAATAAGCCCACCTACCATTATTATCTGCCTACTCCTTTCCTTTCAAGGCTGTCTTGTTGTGAAGTCTAAACCAAGGAAGTCGATACCGTACCGTACCGGTCGGAATATTTCGTACCGGCAAGCATTCCGGTACACAAACCTCCCTGTTTCGTACCGGAAAAAATACCGGGCGTACCGGCCATGTACTGGACGTATCGGCCAATTTCGGCCGGTACCGGGCGTACCGGCCCGTACCGGAAAAAAGTTTTTTTTTTTTTTTTTAAGTTTTGTAATTTTTGAATTTTTGTTAGAGCAAAATGGTAACTTATTTACATTAACTTATTAGTATTATTTGTTTTCTTAGTATGCAATGGTAACTTTTAAACTTTCTATATTTTATATTGTATTTTTTTTTTTTTCTTTTAATTGATACTAAAGTCTAAAACTATGAATAATTAGTTCTGAATTGAGAAAATATTTTATGGTAAACTTTTATATTTATTATAATACACACACACATACATACATACATACATACATACATATATATATATATATATATATATATATATATATAAAATAGCGGTAAACCCGAAATGGTACACCGGTATTGACCGGTATCCGAAATATATCGTACCGCTGGCCAAACTGGTACAGCCTCCGGTACGGTATTGACTCCCTTAGTCTAAACTATTGGACTCTACAAATTCTCTAATTGTTTATTTCTATCAATTTAGAAGGATATTTTGATTATTTTAGGGATTTTTGAATTATTTTTTTGTGTTTTTTAGGTTTCAACTTGCAATATTTTGTTCATTTTGAAGGCTTCAATGATGTTAATTTGAAGGTTTTGAGAATATTATTAGGATGGACATTTTAAATAATTTTGAAATATTTCTATCATTTTTAAGATTTAGATTTTCTTGATACTAAAAATGGTAGAAAGTTTTTTTTTTTTTTTTTTTTTAACTCCTTAAAACAAGGCCCAAAACAAAAATTAAATAAAAACATGAAATTTTCCAACCAAATCAATGTATCCATGGAGATTTGGTACCAAGGCCTATTATTTTTATTTTTTGACCCTATATACCCCACTACTTCAAAGTGTTTTTGGTTTTGTGGATGCGCTTTGATTTATCATGGACCAATAGGGTTTGGTTTTAATGGGAGGATCTATTGAAATTTTAGTGGGAATAGGTAATCTCAAGAATACATTAATTTTTATACAGCTTCAACTGCCTATAGGTCGAAAAAGCATAATTGCGTAAGTGACCATTGAACCTTATAGCGCCTCACTCCCTTGCTATTGCGAGAACAGTGCCAAGGATAGCTCATACATCTTCCTTAGTGGTATCTGGTATTAACACTGTTAGACAAGAAGGCAATGGTTATCCAAAGATGCTATAGGATTCTGTAGACACCCTATTTTGTTCCTCAATTATAACGCATACCTTTTGCGCATGCGTCCCCCCAATGATGAACTAATTAAATGACATGCATAACTCTCTAATCTCTCTCTCATTTGACACTTTCTTATTTTACTTTTCAAGTCTTTTATTTATTTATTCATAGTTTTTACCATTAGTCTTTATTTTAAGTGCATTTGAAGCTACAATTTTTAATCCATGCATGCTTGTCTTTTTTTTATTTTTCCACAAAACCCTCAATTTTTTAAAGTTATATCCAAAAAGATCAAATTATGTCTCTCAAGCTCCTTCTGTTAATTTAGCTTTAAAAAAAAAAAAAAAACCAATTGTATTTTTTTTTTTTATACGAACCAATTGCATTTTATTTCAAATATATTTGCAAACCCAGCTTTACTGGTAAAAAGAAAAAGACAAAAAAACAAAATAGAACGGTGAATGATGAATGGTGAGATGTACATTTTAGGTACAGAGGACAGACACATCCCACACGAAGCAGGTCTGGCATGCCCTCCTTTGGACAATTTTTGTTTTGGTTGTCATTCAACTGTTCCAACGAGGCAGTAGAGTGTGTGCAAACAAAAATGGATAGTGGGGTGTGCACACAAGGGAGAGGGATAACAGGTGGATTTTGAATTTAAAAAGAAAAACGAGAGAGAACAAAAAAAAAAAAAAAAAAAAAAAAAAAGGAAAAGAGGGAGACCATTGATTTTCCAAAACTAGGATAGACCCATCTATTTCTCATCTCCAAGAAAATCATTCTCATGAGACCTCTTTGCATTCTAATTTTCAAGAAAGCTTTCAAAAAAACACAAAAAAACACAAAAAAAAAAAAAAAAAACATTAAGAGATTGAAATTTCTAGGGAGAAAACCCGATCCAGAAAGGGGACAAATCCCACACTGTACACGGCTAGTTCAGCACGTCTCCGTCAACCATCACCGGTGGAGCGTCACGTGGAGGACCATCAATCAAAGAATGCCGTTGTCGTCGCCGTTCGTCTCAGCGGAGTCATCATCGAACTCGTCCAAGGGTGCTGGGTATGTTTTCAACCTTCCTACTCTTTATTCTTGCGTGTTTCAGTGGTTTAAAGCTTGGTTGCTTTGCTAGGTATTTGCTTTTTAATCTGAATGTTAAAGCTTGAAGCTTGGTTGGCTTGTGAACAAAGAACAAAACTTGGTTGTAATAAAAGAAAGTTTTTTTTTTTTTTTTTTTTTTTTGATAAAAGGTTAGAAGTAATAAAAGAAAGCTAAAAATGCAAAGTGGGGTTAAATCATGTCATGTGACTTCTTAAAAGTTGGACCCATGCATTGAAAACTTGTGATGAAGACATAGCTTTCTCTTTTTTCTTTTTCCACCTAGCTAATCTCTACAGATTGCCTAGACCCATGTTGTTTCCAACAACTTCCATGATTTCGGTTTATACAAACAAAATAAAAAATATACTTTATTTTGTTACTTCAAATCAGAGCAAGTCCACTCTCAAAAAAGAAAAAATCAAAGGCAAGTTCATGATTTCGGTTTCCACAAAAAAAAAATAAAAATATACTTTATTATTATTATTCTTATTATCATTAGTACTCTTCTTCTTCTTCTTCTTCTTCTTCTTCTTCTTCTTCTTATTATTATTATTATTATTATTATTATTATTATTATTATTATTTTTACTTCCAATCAAAAGTAAGTCTATGTCTTCGGTTTTTACAAACAAAAATAAGAATATGCTTTATTTTTTTTTTACCAAGTCTATGTTTTCGGTTTCCACAAATAGAAATAAAAATATACTTTATTTTTTACTTCAAATCAAAAACAAGTGACAAGCTAATAGTTGTTATATCAATTCCTTGACATGCTTGATGGTTTCTTTGTCATCATTTTGTTTTGTTATTAACTTGCTGCTTCTTTTTATTATCGTTATCTTGTCTTATGATTTAGTTTTAGGCCACCATGTCATAAAATCAACTACTTGCTTGATTTGGTGTAATGGATTCGATTAATAATATTGTGCCCATTGAACGATTAATTGAACATCAAATAGTCCTTACTTATTTAGTAGAGACCGGTAGATATATCGGGCGTGCGTGGGTGCCTCATACTTTCCCATAACGTAATTTGACCCCCAAACTTGTCCTTGGTGGACGTAAACCATTTTCCTTATCCATTGTGTTGGGGACATATTTTTATGTAATTGGCATATCCTTTGACAAAACGCACTTTACTTGTATTTGAGTAAATCTAAGTAGGTTCAAGATGATCACTACAAGTGGTAAATTGAAGACATGAAGACTACTTAAGAACTGTTCAGGAAAAGTGCAAATCTGTAGGTCTCGATACCTTCTTGATAGAAGCTCGATCTATCGAGATTCATTAAAGCTCGATAGATGCCTCGATCGATCGAGCTTACGGATTTTCAGATTATAGCCAACAATATTTTATTCCTAAAGGCTATTTGTTTATTGGTTTGTATAATCCTTATTGGACAAGGAAAAGCCCAAGGTTTGTGTAAACCTATTTGGAATAGGAGAGCCCATTAAACTCCTATTTAAAAGAGGTGGAAAAAGAAAAACCTAACCCTAGAGAGCTTCATAAGGTTTTCTTTTTGAAACCCTAGCCTCCTTCTACAGAAGAAAGAATTCTTGCTGCGTTTCTTGTACGCCTTTGGGTTCTATAACCAAGCAAAGTCTCTTGCATCAACATTGAAGATCTTATTGGTGTTTCTATGTGAAGCTGCTACAAATCAACTACAACAATCAAAAGGTTGCTGTGGAGTTAGTCACGTACTTGGATTCGTGCAAAGGAGTAAGCCGCGTACTAGGATCCGCGCATCAAATTGTTTAGTCACGTACTTGGGAGCCATGCATCAAAAGGGAGAACTGTCACTACAGATCAAGTCCAATTGGGTATTGGGATAAGGGTTCAACTGTAGGTTGGTAAGGTACTTGGGATTCCTTTACTTGTAACCGCTTGATTTGATAATAGTGGAGTTTCGGGAATGGTGACCTGAAAATCACTCAGTGGGGTTTTTGCCGTTAGGGTTTTCCCCATTCGTGAACAAATCACCGTGTTATTTAATTTCCGCTGCATATTTAGTTATTTGGTGATTTGTTTGTGCTGCCACGCAATTGCATGATAAATTGATTAATTAATAACTTGGCTAATTAATTAATTGGTTTAATCACAAGGGGTCATTCAGTTTATGGCCTATCAAGTGGTATCAGAGCAGGCACACTCTGATTAGGTTTTAATTTTTGTTGTGTGATCCATTGACCCCTGTTGTCATGGAAACTCTTGATTGTTTTGATTTGCATGATCTTGTGTTGAATGATGATGATGATATCCAAGATGCCTATTGCAAGCTTTATAATTTTTGTATGAAATCTTTTGAATGTTCTACAAAATTAAAAGCTAAATTTAAAAAGGTCAAACTTGAAAAAGATGATTTGATTGTAAAATTGGATGAAGCCAATAATTTGGATGAGAATTTTAAAAATTAAATTTCATCTCAGGTGGACAAAATTAAAAGTTTGGAAGAGCTACTAGTTGAATCTAAAACTGAAGTTGAAAAATTAACTAGTGCTAAACTTGTTGTTGAGCCTGCCTCAAAAGAAAAAGATTTTATATATCCCCATTTAAAAGGAATAATGAAGAGTTGAAGGCTAATATTGCTAGGATAGAAAAAGGTAAACAATCTGATGTTAACGCTGAAATTTCTAAACCTATGTTTAAAACTCCTCCTAGGTTGAATAAAAATTCTGAATTTGTCCCCACTTGTCATCATTATCATATTGTTGGTCATATTAGGCCAAATTGTCCTAAATTAAGGTCTCTGTTAACTTCTAAGGTTAGACCTCCTTCTAGGAAGCCGAGTAGTTCTAAAACTACTCATGTTTGTCACCATTGTGGTGCTTCAGGTCACACTCGCCCTAATTGTTTCAAATTGTTTTCTCATAAGCGAGTGGCCAATAGGTCTCATCCTTTGTCTAAAGGCTCTGTACCTATTCTTGGTGAGTTATTAAAAGTTTTGAGCTTTTTGACTCAATTTCAGGGGAATTCTAATTCCTCTATGTCCTTTAGTAGTCATACAAGGACACGTGCCTTTTCATCTTCACGGCCAAAGACTCATGCTGTGTGGGTGATAAAGGATCCGAAGACTTAATTGTCTTTCTGTTTGTCCCCTGCTTTAATTCTTTCTATCTAAAGTGGGACTTTCCTTCTTGATTTCTTATCTTTTTGGAATCATGCTTTCATACATCTGCACCATTCTATCATGAATTCATGCATATGCATCTTTCTTTCTGCTTAAAATGTTTTTGTGTGGTTATTTTTAGTTTTGCTTAATTTTGTTTTTGATATAAAAAAAAAAAATTGAAAAATCAGAAAATACAAAAACAGTATGTGTTTTGTGTACTTTGGTACTTGTGTACCTTGGATGGCCAATGAAACAGAGTTTTCTAAACTTTGTATCTCTTGTAACTTAGATGAGCATCTCTATGCACAACTAAGTAAACGAGCTTTGTGACTTTTGTTTGTGATGAGTAAGATTAAGTTATCTCTTAAATTTAACACTTATATCACTCTTTTTGACGGGTAGGACTAGAAAATTCTAAGAGAAAGGCATAAATAACCATCTCACCACTGTTGCCTGCCAATCATTAATGATATCTGTATGTTTCGGCATAGCAAAATTGTGATGTCAATGACATTTGTGTGCTTCAGCATAGTAAAATTGGAATGTCAAAATATCAATGGGTATTTCTTTTCTCTCTCTTATAAGCCCATGCATGATATGCTTAAAAAGAAACTATGCAAAGAAAATAAAAGGCAAAGAGATTAAAAATGCTTTAAAAATGGTTGCAAGCATGTATTCTAGGAGATGTGGGAGTTATAAGATGTACCTCGAAGATGATAGTCCCCATCAAACAGTTATGATTGTATGTGAGTTAAAGTTATTTTCTCATATCTCAAATTGTCATAACATGTATACACATATGCAATCTTGCGATGTTTTTCACACACAACATGCAATATTCTTTGCTACTCTTGATACATGTGCAGGTACAATGTGATTTGGCCATCACTAGGTTTACATGTGCTTTTGTATGCTCACTAAACTGTCATGACTTTTTTTTTTAAATATAAAATCAGTTAGACTTGTTTAGTGTGTGTGTGTGTGTGTGTGTGTGTGTGTGTGTGTGTTTTTTTTTGAGATCCATGTGCTTAAAATTTCTTTTGAGAAATGTTTTTGAGAGCCTATTATGCTGATTGGATCATTGTTGAGTTGCATGTTGAATTGCATTCATGTCTGTGTTTTTCTCTTCTCGAAAAACTGTTTTTAAAAGCTGGCTCGACACCTCCTCGATACCTAGCTATCTATCGAGCTTCTCAAGCTTTTTCTTATCGCAATCTCAACACATCCTCAACACCTGGTGGATTGATCAAGAATTCTCCTGTCTCCTCGATAGCTTCTCGATACCTTGTCAATCGATCGAGATTCTGTTCTTGTGTCTTTTCTTTGTCCCTCGATAAATCCTCGACACCTGCATCTGTCGACGTTGTTTTTCTCGACACCTCTCGATCCATCGAGATCCCCTTGGATGCATTTCATTTTTTTTGTTTTGTATTTTTTTTCCTTTGTGTCCATAGCATCTTATTTTTCTTTTCTTGTAGGTCTATGGTTCCTTGTTCTCCTCGTTCCCTCTTTGTCAGTTTTCTGTCTATCTCCTGTCATGTCTTTTGGCTTTTTATGCCTTTTGACAATCGTGTCAAAAAGGGGGAGAAATTTGAGAATTGAATGTCATTCCTCAGGGGGAGTAATAGACTTAGGGGGAGAACTTTATGTTAAAAGGAAGAAAGTTTTTGATGTAACTAACTTAAGGGGAGAGTTAGTTTGATACACATTGATATTGATATATTTTAATTGTGTATCTTTTGGTTTTGTAACCATTTACATACATCATGTGTTGTTTCTATATTTGATGATGATGTATGTGTTTCACTCTTTATCTCACATGTGTTGTTTCTTTTCTCTCTTTATACACATGTTTCTTATTTATTTAACTTGTCATTATTTTCTACATGGTACGTTAATGTGTTTTGTTTAGTGCCTTTCAGGAAAGACAAGTTAAAGCCAAGTCAAGATTCCGAACCTTCTTCTTGCAGCAACTTCCAAGGTTCAGATCTTTTAGACTAGGCTTATTTATTCTGTAATCTTGAGTAGAATGTATTCTAGGACATTCAATGTACTCTTGTAGTTTTGTCACGGATTGCCAAAGGGGGAGATTGTTGGGGACATATTTTTATGTAATTGGCATATCCTTTGACAAAACACACTTTACTTGTATTTGGGTAAATCTAAGTAGGTTCAAGATGATCACTACAAGTGATAAATTGAAGACATGAAGACTACTCAAGAACTGTTCAGGAAAAGTGCAAATCTGTAGGTCTCGATACCTTCTCGATAGAAGCTCGATCTGTCGAGATTCATTAAAGCTCGATAGATGCCTCGATCGATCGAGCTTACGGATTTTCAGATTATAGCCAACAATGTTTTATTCCTAAAGGCTATTTGTTTATGGATTTGTATAATCCTTATTGGACAAGGAAAAGCCCAAGGTTTGTGTAAACCTATTTGGAATATGAGAGCTCATTAAACTCCTATTTAAAGGAGGTGGAAATAGAAAAACCTAACCCTAGAGAGCTTCATAAGGTTTTCTTTTTGAAACCCTAGCCTCCTTCTACAGAAGAAAGAGTTCTTGCTACGTTTCTTGTACGCCTTTGGGTTCTATAACCAAGCAAAGTCTCTTGCACCAACATTGAAGATCTTATTGGTGTTTCTATGTGAAGCTGCTGCAAATCAACTACAACAATCAAAGGGTTGCTGTGGAGTTAGTCACGTACTTGGATTCGTGCAAAGGAGTAAGCCGCGTACTGGGATCCGCGCATCAAATTGGTTAGTCACGTACTTAAGAGCCGTGCATCAAAAGGGGGAACTGTCACTACAGATCAAGTCCAATTGTGTATTGGGGTAAAGGTTCAACTGTAGGTTGGTAAGGTACTTGGGATTCCTTTACTTGTAACCGCTTGATTTGATAATAGTGGAATTTCAGGAGTGGTGACCTGAAAATCACCCGGTAGGGTTTTTGCCGTTAGGGTTTTCCCCATTCGTGAACAAATCACCGTGTTATTTAATTTCCGCTGCATATTTAGTTATTTGATGATTTGTTTGTGCTGCCACGCAATTGCATGATAAATTGATTAATTAATAATTTGGCTAATTAATTAATTGGTTTAATCACAATGAGTCATTCAGTTTGTGGCCTATCACATTGAGTCAATCAAATGAAAATGAAAGGGTTTTTATTTCTTGCTTTATTTTCCCTAAAAAAAATAATAATAAAATAAATGGCGACTCCTCAACTTTTTTTTTAGACTTATAATTTTTCTAATAAAAAATACTCCCAAGATCCAACCTTCATTTTCTTAAAAACCCATCCCAAGTGGCGTCACGTGGCAGTGTCCACAAACTGGCGACTTCGTTGGGGACTAGTTAAGAGGGTCAAACTTGAACATGAGAAGGGGCAATTTTGTTTTTTAATTAATTGTTTGATGGGCGCAACTCTCACGTGCAATCTCTAAATTGAAATATTGTGGTTTGCTTGAATTGTCTTGCTCTTTCATATATATTTACATGTTGGCTACTTTTGTCTTCTTTAAATATGCGTTTATCTTGTGATGGTTGTGCGCATGCACGTGAGAGTAATGGCATGTCGGATTTTCGCACTTGTGTGATTGCATGAGTGACTAGTTTCAGTAGTTTGTATCATTGACATTACGAATGGTAGCAACTTGGTCGACCCCTTCCATGTAACAAGATTCAATGTAATTCAATTTTTGTTGTAACTGCCATCTCCCTTGTGATTCATTGATATCAGATTGTATTAATTATTGGCCGGATCACGGTCTTTGCATGTACTCATGTACTTCAAAGTGTTTTTGGGTTTATGGATGTGCTTTGATTTATCATGGACCAATAGGGTTTGGTTTTAATGGGAGGATCTATTGAAATTTTAGTGGGAATAGGTAATCTCAAGAATACATTAATTTTTATACAGCTTCAACTGCCTATAGGTCGAAAAAGCATAATTGCGTAAGTGACCATTGAACCTTACAGCGCCTCACTCCCCTGCTATTGCGAGTGACCATTGAACCTTACAGCGCCTCACTCCCCTGCTATTGCGAGAACGGTGCTAGGGATAGCTCGTACATCTTCCCTAATGGTATCTGGTATTACTGCTGTAAGACAAGAAGGCAATGGTTATCCAAAGATGCTATAGGATTCATGTAGCCTTTTTCATAGGTAGGGGAAGGAGGAACCTTCCTGTTACCTTGATGCAGACTTTAGGGGTGTTTGGTGATTAGGACGGTCGACTCCATACAATTAAAATAGGTGTATGGTTCTCCTCGAAAATCTTGCGACATGGCTGTTTGCTTGACACAGGCTTTTCAAAGGCTTCATATGCCTAACCGACGATGAGATCAGAGTGGCAACAACCCTCACTCCTTAAAGAGAAGGGGTAAGGTTTACCTTACCATAAAGGGGTAGTTAATACAAGAAACTCCATAGTAGTAGTAGTACTCCTTAAAGAGAGTTCCATGAAAGCCCTAGTCTTAATAGATGAAAGGGCTAAGAGAGAACTGTAGTAAGGTCTTAGAGTCATGTAGCTATTCCTATCATTGATATTCCTATTACAGCTATTGTTAGACGAGTACTGCTAGCTCATAACTCATAGTCTACTACTAGCTCATAACTCATAGTATGGACTGTTACCCCCCTAAGTCCCCTCTCAGGGGGCTTGAGAGCGATTGAGCTCCTTAGTTTACTAATAGTTTGATTAAGGAGTGAAGCTCCTAAGTCTTTACTGGCTTGCTTTCCTTTGCTTATCCATGTGAGAGCATTTGTGTCTCATATCATGAGTCACTTCACTCCCTTGCAAGCCTATTCACAGGAGTTAAATGTTGGTTCCTACCTTTAACACATTTATTCATCTTAGCGTAGTTCCCGGGGGCACATCCCCCGAGGGCCTTCTGGTTACATACCCTGCCTGCTCTATCGCACTAACAGCTTCAACTGCCTATAGGTCGAAGAAGCATAATTGCATAAGTGACCATTGTAAAAATACAATAAGCTTGAATATGCATTTCAAGAAACAGGGGAAACAAGGAAGTTTGGGGGGAGTTTTCTTATTACTTTCTCTTGTCCTATTATCGGGGAACAAGCTCAGCTTGCTTGGGTTCTTGTTTTCAAGTTGTATACGTGACTTTACTTCATTTTAATATAATTCTATCGGTTATCTCAAAAAAAAAAAGGCTTTCTATTGTAAATATTTTGAATTTAACAAAGAATTATGACTATGTGAATATATAAATTAAATAAGTTAAATACTTGATTTTGTAGTTTAATTAATTGATTTTGCTCTGCTAAAAAAATTATTTAATGTAGTTTAGTGGGAACATCATAATTCATCCTCTACTTTTTAGAAAAAATATCCATACTACTATTTAAGAGACTTCTCCTATTTGGATTCTTCATTATGCCTAAAATACCCTCATCATACCCACTTACAAGTTTTCAACTAATGGAGATAAATATGTAAATTAAAACTCCTACACTTTAAGATCCACAAACTCACCTACACTTTGCTAGTTTCTAACTCACTTTCTATCTCTCATTCTTCTTCAAATTGAAGACATTTAGTTTAGCTCTACATTCTCTTCTCTTTTTCTTCAGATTGAAGACATTTACTGTCAGAAGCTCCAACAACTTTTCAAGTTCAATCTTTTGCAAGTTCCTCTTTGTTTTCTTTTCTTTTGTTTTGTTTATCATTGACTTTTTTTTGAGTTCTTACCTGCCATGGCTGCCAAGTATTCATAGTTTGAGGAGTACTTATTTGTGGGTGAATGTGATTAGGGATTCAAGGGTGTTTAACAATGGCTTATTACCAAGGTTGACTTTGAGATTTCAAATAGGAGGGTTTGTACTTGAACTGGCTACTTGAAAAAGGATATTGGTAAGGGTTCTTTCTTTTTGTTTTGGCATAGAATTAAACACAAACTCTTTTTTGGGTATTTTTTGGGAATTTACAGTTTTTTTTTTTTTAAGGTAATTAAGCTACTTGGTTTGGTTATTTACTTATAGGAATTTACTCTCTTTTTTTATAGGAATTGCGCTTCTCTAACCGAAGGCATATCGTCAATTATACACCAGTTTTTATTCCAAAGATTGAGTCATAATTGAAAAAGCCTCATCTCACACGCATGATGATATAAGAAAACATTTTGAAAGCTCGAATTTGTGTGAAAACACAAGATCTATTTAGACCCCAAATTAAAATTACGACATGGTTTATTTTACTCTAACTTAAACTAAGTGCGAAATAGAGTAAATGCGAGTGAACAAATAATATAACTACTCTAAGCCATATTCATCAAATCACAACAATAAAATGAAAGCTAAAAGGGTAGGGAAGAAGAATGCAAACACAAGATAACACGCCAATGTGTTATCGAAGAAAAAACTGAAGAACTCAGCAAAAAAACCTCTCCACCGCCCTCCAAGCGGTAAATCGATCCTCTAGAGAATGAGTTGGAGTACACGAATAATAAAAGACCCTCAAAGCCTAGTCTACCCCATGTACTTGAGCCCTCCAAACTCCTTCTACCAACTGATTTGACGAAGCCTTGTCTTCTCTAGCTCTTCGGATCACGCAGTTCAGCCCGATTGCATCCACCAAACAAATGGCTTCTTTCAATGCTTTCCAGCAGCACCAAAACCTCACTTTATACTCAGGATGGGTGTGGTAAGTGTTTGGGCTATCAACCTCTCAAGGATTTGGATATGGAGAGGGAGGAGTTGAGGAAAACCACAATGAATTGTGTAGAGGATTGTGGGTATGACAATCTCTCACTCTCAAGGGTAATGGCTAGGGTTTTCTCTCTAAAAAATCACTCCACTCAATATGTGGGTAATGTGGGTATATATATATATATATATATAGTGTGTGTGTGTGTGTGTGTAGAGACCTGGTGTATCAAATATGACAAAATGGCAAAACAAAATATTTCGCTGGTATCTCGTGGGAAAGCCTTACCTACGAAATACTCGCGAAATCCAGCTGCCACCATCTGTCCTGACACTTCGCATTCCAGTCATGTGCTGAGTACATGGCTTCACTTCATGGGAAGTTTTCTCAAAAACTACCTGCAAAAACTCCTCTAGTCTTTAATTTGTCTTGAGTCTTCACACTCTCTCTCACACACAGCCCATACAAAGAAATCCCACATATAATACAGGGTACATAAGATTGAACAGAATTACATTCAAATTTGACACGAAATTAAATCCAGCACAAATTAGTTGTAAATCACAACTTTGCACATTTAATGTCTTAAAAAAGTTAAGGAAGTGTTATTGGGTTATCTCTGTCTTCGGGTTCTTTCTTACTGGGATTTTGTGGAGAGGTTTGGTTGCTGTTTTGTGTTGGTGAAAATGGGAAAAGGTGGGATTTTTCACGTGTTTTGGGGTTTTGTTTTTTTGTTACGTTCCTTTTTGTTTTGCTAGTTGTATGGTGACTAGGATTTTTGAGTTGGTAAAGGAGAGGAGGGATTTTTTGTTTTGTGTTAGTGAAGATGTAAAAAGGAGGGATTTTTGGGGTTTTATTTTGAAGGCTTGCTGTGAGATTGTATGGGGTTTAGGGGTAGGTGTAGAAAGGAACATACCTTTTTTACGCTACTTTTTTTAAAATGTAAGTTACGCTACTTTTTTTTTTAGAGGCTATTATTATACATTCGATGTATCATGTTAATGGTTATCCAATTTAAACCTCGTATGAAGTGGTTGTTATCTAAGAAATTGTTGTAAAAAAATTTCTTTTGTAACATAAATTATATTTATCATTTGTATAATTCTATGTGAAATTCAATTTACATTTTTTTTATAATTATTAATTTACTGCTCCATAAAAAATGTTACTTACCCTTTCTCAGTTTTAAGGGTAGTTGATATCTTTGAAATTTAAACACTTTTTAACTTTTATTATGGATGTGCAGTAAGTGGCTAACAATTAGGATTAAAACACTACATTTTAGAATTTAAATTGATCCTTTTACCGTAAAAGAAATATATTTGAAATTTAAACTCTTTTTAACTTTTGTTATGGATGTGTAGTAAGTGGCTAGCTTTTAAGATTAAAACATTACATTTTAGGATTAAAATTGATCCTTTTACCGTAAAAGAAAAAGAAAATGATAGTTGATAAATTTTAAATATAAGTTGTTTCCACTTTTTGTTATGGATGTGTAGAACATGGCTAAATTTTAGGATTAAAACACAACATTTTAGAATTAAAAGAGAAGTTTTTAACGTGGGGAGTGTTATTGCAACCCACATGTATAAATCATGCATTAAGCAAACATGGGAGACTGGTAGTTTTATCCGAAATATTTAAACATGTTGTTATCCACAAATGTGTACTGTTTTTAAACTTTGAATTAAAAAAATAAAAAAATAAAAAAGTGGCCGGGTAGTGTTTTTTGGATAGAATGTGGGATTTAAAAAAAAAAAATAGTTTAATCCGAAATTTTTAAACGTGCAGTTTTTCTTTTTTGATAAACTTTAACTTAAGGATATGGGTCACACCAATTCCCCCACGTTAATCTTTTGAATTTCCCTAAAATTTAGCTTTTTTTTTCTTTCAAAATCAGATATCCTAAAAATTAGGTTTTCTTTTATATTTCTTTTTCACGACTTTTTTTATTCTATACAGATGAGGGTTTTTTTTTGGTCATATTCTTCTCCGTGTTCTTTTTCATTTTGTACAGATAATTTTTGTTTTAAATAGAATTATTGATGTAGGCTACCACAGGATAAGATTAAGGTATTTTCAAACTTTGAATTTGAAAAAAAAAAGGGTAGTCGAGTAGTGTTTTTTGGATAGAGCATGGGATTTAAAAATATATATATAGTTTAATAAGAAATTTTTGAACATATAGTTTTTCTTTTTTGATAAACTTTTAAATAAGAATAGGGGTCACACCAATTCCCCACGTTAATCTTTTAAAATTTCCTAAAATTAATTTAGCTTTTTATTTTCTTTCAAAATTAGATATCCTAAAAATTAGGTTTTATTTTCTATTTCATTTTCACCTTTTTTTTAAATTCTATACAGATGAGGGTTTTTTTGTTTTGTTATATTATTTTCCGCATTCTTTTTCATTCTGTATGGATGATTTTTGTTTCAGATAGAATTATTGATGTAGGTTATCATGGGATAAGGATAAGGTATTTTTAAACTTTGAATTCGAAAAAAAAGGGTGGCCGAGTAGTGCTTTTTGAATGGAACGTGGGATTTTAAAAAAAAAAAAGTAGTTTAATCCAAAATTTTTGAACGTGTAGTTTTTCATTTTTGATAAACTTTTAAATAAGGATAGGGGTCACACCAATTCCCCAGGCTAATATTTTAAATTTTCCCAAAATTTAGCTTTTTATTTTCTTTCAAAATCAAATATCCTAAAAATTAGGTTTTATTTTATATTTCTTTTTCTTGTTATGTACAAATGAGGGTTTTTTTGTTTTGTTATATTCTTTTCTGGAATCATTTTCATTCTGTATGGATGATTTTTATTTTGGATAGAACTATTGATGTAGGTTACCATGGGGCAAGAATAAGGTATTTTTAAACTTTGAATTTGAAAAAAATAATAATAATAAAAAGTGGCCGGGTAGGGTTTTTTTGGATAGAACGTGGGATAGTTTTGTGTTTTTTTTTTTTTTTTTTCAATATAGGGGTAGCTTTTTTTTGGATAAAACGTACGACTTGATAACTGTCATAAAAAATAGAAAAACAACAACACCTCTAAAAAGAAAAAAACGTGGATGCACATGTAGAGCCTTTCCTTAACAAAAACAAAAACAAACAAAAAAAACTAAAACAACAAAAATTTGAGTCTTTTACCGTAAAAGAAAAAAAAAATGGTAGTTGCTAAATTCTAAATATAAGCTCTTTTTAAAATTTTGGTATGGATGTGTAGTACAAGGCTAAATTTTAGAATTAAATACAACTTGATAACTATCATAAATAAAAGAACAACACCACCACCACTAAAAAGAAGGAAAAAAAAGCGTGGATGCACATCGAGAGGCTTCCTTAACAAACAAACAAAAAAACTAAAACTAAAAGAATTTGAGTCTTTTACCATAAAAGAAAAAAATGTTAGTTGCTAAATTTTAAATATAAGCTCTTTTTACTTTTGTTATAGATGTGTAGTAAGTAGCTAAATGTTAATATTAACTCCAATGGGTAAGCAAATTCACTGGCTAACTAGAACTTGAACATGGCCTTACAAAAAGGCATGATTTTGTTTTAAAGTGTGTCAAATGAGTACAGCAATTTAATCTAATTTAACTAGAAATGAGTTTGGGAAATAAAATAAACATTTTCTAAATTATATTTTGGTCACATTGATCTAACAATTCATAACCTAAATTTAAATATATTCTCAAAACTTCTACCTGAAATAATAATTTAATAATTTTAAGAAGTGTAACTTATTTCTCCTATTTTACTAAAAATTTAATACAATTGCACATTTTATTACAATTCTTTCATGTGATTAATTTGTTCAAAATTAGTTCAATTTTTTAAGTTTTTAATACACGTGATCTATGACAAGGAAATATTTTTTGCTTATTGTGTATGTGTGTGCAATGACCACTATAAATTTAATTTAATTTTATGTAGAAATGAGTTTGCAAAATACAGCGATGGTGAATAGAACGTCGTCAAGAACGATGGAGATATTATGCTCGCCTGAGAAGCCAACAACAAGACAATGAAAGCAAAAATATTCAATTGGCAAGACATCGTGCTAATTACTCAAGACAGATACAACAAACTTTAGGTGGTGATCACATTTTAGTGGGAAGCCTAGCAAATTTAAATGAAGAAGATGTTGTGCATTCTAATTCAACATCAACAAATGCATCACTAATACCACCTAATCACGAGGCTGGACAAAGTTATCGGCTTACACATATCCATAATTTGGCACGCAATATGCCAGTTGAGCATAGGGCTGTGCAAGAAGTTAGTGGTGAGATTAGAGTTTTGTATCTTTAAACATTCTTCATTGCTTGAAATCTTATTATTTTGAGAAAATCTATAGTTTTTGGCATGTTAGTTGTATGTCAATGTAAAGAAAGATAGTGTGTGCTCATAGGCTCTTCCATTTTTGGGGTAAGGGTTAATTTAGAGCATTTATTATAATTTGGGATTACTACATTTTTCAATTACAAAAAAAAAAAAAAAAAAAAAAAAAAACCTAGGGTGTGATGAAAAATTATTTCACCACACATAATACTCATCATACCCCTAGGTTTTTTTTGTGATTGAAAAATGTAGTAATCCCAAATTATAATAGATGCTCTAAATTAACCCATACCCAAAAAATAGAAGAGAAGATTTTTTTTTCCCTTTTATTTTTCAATGTTAAAATCATTAAATACAAGGCTAAGCAACACATGATTTCAAGTTTTCAACAAAACAAAAACCTCATAATCAATTGTGATTCTTTCCTCCCTTTCCAACCTCTTCTTCATTAGAGTGTCTTTCATATGGATTCAAAGAAAGTGTCTTCAAGATACTTTGGAAGCTATATTGTCGATTTACATATGGTTTTGGGAGGCTGCTTCCTTTGTGGAGGTTTCGACTTTTCAAATTGGCCTTTTCATTGTCCTCAAATGCTCCCATCTCAACTCCTTTCACAAAATGAGCAGAGCCCTCTTCTTCCATCATCTCCAATGATTTTTTTAAAATGGACTTCTTGTTGTAGATTGCATATATGATCATATGGATTGACCCTAACACAAAGCCAGTAGCATTTGGTACCTAAAATTGTTTGTGAATGTTCAAATAACGTATAAAACACTATGAACGTTTAAACACCCAATTACAAAATTAACAATTCAAACTTATGTCAAACAATATATGTGCGGAAAATGAACATAAGCTGATAACAGAATTGATAAACAATCTAAACCAATTAAAATCACATCCATAGCAGAAATTAAATGGCAAAGATTAAGGAAAGAGAGATGCAAACACAAGGACAACACAACGATGTGTTATCGAAGAGAAAACCAAAGCCCTCAGCGTAAAACATCTCCACCGCCCTCCAAGCAGTCAATAATCCACTAGAAAAATGTAGTTGGAATACATGAATAATAATAAACCCTCCAAGCCTAATCTACCCAATGTACCTAAGCCCTCCAAGCTTCTTGCTCCGCTCTAACGAGGTTGCGCCGAATTTTTGTCTTTTCTAGCTTACCGGATTCTGCTATAACCCATAGCATCAACCAATATCAATTGGTCCCTTCCTAACTGCTTCCCAAAGCACCAAAAAGTCTTCTCACAGATATGGATATAGTGAGAAAAGGATTTGACTAATGAATCTCTCAAGGATGTAACAATAGAGAGGGTGAGAATAGAGGAATTTGAAAAGTCTCTATATAAAAATTATGGATGAGTCAATCTTGTTTTTCTCTAGGGTTTCTCTCTCAAAATTCTCTCTGGAAACTCTCTACATTTCGTGGGTATAAGGGTCTATATATACTGGTGTGTGTTTGGACTGCGAAGACTCATTTTTCCAAAATAGAGCTGGTTGGCGACTTAGCCTCGCAACTTAACTGAGTCGCGAGTTCAAGCTGCGAGCTAACTGAATGGCCAATCTGGACTTTTTATTCTGTAGTGCTACAGCTGGCATGACGGTTCAGCTTCTCTGCATGCTTCACTCGTGTGCATCTTCTAGCGGCTTACCAATCACGAGCCATCCGCGAGATCCAGTCGCAAGTCCCTGCTTCACTGCACAATCTTGAGCATTTCTTCACACTCTCTCACACACTACCCTTACATAATTCCCACCTAAATATAGGGTTGCTAAATGCTGAATTACAAGTAAATTTGACACGGAATAAAGACAACAAAATGGCTGATTAAATTCAACCTTACAGTTTGAATGAAGTATAAATTTAGCATTATGGGATATTTACAAAGGCAAGTATTAAAAAGAGAAATGTCCAATGTTTAATGAAAGTTTTAAAGGAGAAACATATATTTTAAACTCTAAAATTTAGGGATATAACAAATTAAACTTGTGGTTTTATTAAACCCTACAACTTATAATTTAGGATTTGTATCTGTGTTTATGATTTTGAAAAGGAAAATCATAAATCTGAAATTTTTGTGTTTGTATTAGGATTTCTATGTTTGTGTTTGTGTTAGGATTTTTTTTTGTATTAGGATTTCTGTATTTGTGTTTGTATTAGGATTTCTTTGTTTGTGTTTGTGTTTGTGTTTGTGTTTGTGATTTTGAAAGGAAAAATCATAAATATAAAATTTGTGTTTTTTATTTCTCTATTTGTGTTTATGATTTTGGGCCGAGCATGATGGGACGGGGTTTGTGGGGCCCGATGAGGCGGGTTTGGGGATTTAGAGAAAACCCATTTATTAACTGGGGTGGGTTCAGGTAATGGGGGCAAGCCCACAGGTCGGGTTCGAGCATAAAAAAATCCACCTTGAACCCAACCCATGTGAGAAATTTAAACCCCAAGAAGAGAAAAAGACTCAAAATAAGGATACCTAAAAGAAATAAAGAACAAAGAAGGCAAAAACCATGGAATATTGGAGTGGTGCATAAACAGAAAAAAGTAAAAAGGCAAATCAAAGTGCTAAAACCGTAATCTTGAAAATTCCTTCTACAAAAGAAGCGGGGCTTCTATATCAAAATGAAAATTGTATCCTCAAAACTATACTCTTAGGGCCTGTTTGGTTTGAGCGAAAAAGGGTGTATTCTGTATTCATTTTCAATTTTCGTGGGACCTACTACTAAAAAACTTGTTTGACTTTGTATTTGCACTCAATTTTCATTTTCAATATCCAAAAAAATAAGATTTGAATACAAAAATTGAATACAACTTTTTGGTGTTTTTATTTTCTTGAAAATGAATACAGTGGCATTTTCATAAAAAACCAAATATGTGGGTCCCTCTAACATTGGCTTGTCCCATCAAAAAACACACAATCTCTCTCTCTCAATTGTGTTGAATTTTTAATCGAAAAATATAAAGTGAAAAAACGAAGTAAAAACTAGACTAGAAAATAATGCCAAGCATGAAATGGGTTGGGTACTAAAAATGAATACAAGATTTGAGAAAAAAAATGAGTTTAAAAAATGAAAAGAGAAAATGAATTCACCCCTAATGATAACCAAACAGAGCCTTAATTCCTTTTAAAACCAAAATTAACAATCCAAAAAACCATTTTATACTTATATACATTTTACAAAAAGATTCTAAAGAAAACATATATATAAAAGGTTAGGGTATTTTAGAAAGTTTAAGAATTTGTGTGAGGATATTTTAATATGCAAAATGAAGAAACCTAAACAAAGAATCTTGTTATTAGTATAATATATATAGTAGGGGTAAAAAGAAAGACCCACCCCTAATTTGGGCTTGGCCCATCTGAATCCAGTTGGTCCTATTGTCATCCACCTTAGCTTGGTGAAACATGGTCAGAGATGCCTCACCTCGGAGGGTCCCGCCGATGATAACTAGCCTCACCGAGGACATGTGTTAATATGGGGACAAACATCTTGCTGAGCACAAAATTGGCATTAAGCACAAGTTACTAAATGATCTTCACAATGTCATAATTTCATGCCCCACCTTTGATAAATGATTTGACAGGCATGAATAGTATTGTAGACACAAAGAATCACTTAAGCCCTGAGGGCGGTAGGGCCCACACGCGTGTAGAATATTTTGCCATCATAAGGGCTCCACTAAGAGTATGGTATAAAAGGAGGAAGGAAAACCAAATAAGGGGTTGGAATGAAAATTGGGAGAAGGATACACAAGAGAAAAGTGAGAACACAATCTTGGGATCAGAGAAGTCTTGCTCGAATTTCAAATAGGGAAATCGGTTACTCGGCTGCTTGAAAGCCTTCTCAACTAGGCTTGATTCGAAGTAGCTTGATAGTAAAATAGAACTAGGGAGTTGTCCATCATAGCATAAATTGCGTCAGGGATCTCCCATTATGGACTAAACCTAACCAAGAATACAAATAAATTGGCGGCTTGAGCCCAATCAGCTTACGGTTGTTAGGAAAATGCCACCACAATATATATATATATATATATATATATATAATTATATATGACTATTATGGGTCAAGTTAATGCATGCCCTTTATGGCACATATTTACCATTCATTTTTGGAATCCTTTTATAGAAAATTGAAATTTTATAGAAAATTTAAAAAACTGACAAAAAAGTTGATCACTTTTTTATTTTTTCATAAAAAGTTTCACAAAATGGTTTACATTGCACACATTAATAAAACTCATATTTTATATTCACAAAATATTTGTTCATAAATAATAATAATAATAATAATAATAATAATCGTGTTTTGGGTCAAAGTTTCTTTTTATTCAGCCAACTCATAATAACCATAATAATAATCGTGTTTTGGGTCGAAGTTTCTTTTTATTCAGCCAACTCATAATAACCACTGTAAGGTCAAAGAGACCGATTAAACAGTGTGGTTGTGTGGTCATACGTAATTCAATCCTGCGCTAAAATATTCCATTTACGTTTTTATAGATCAACTTTCAAAATAGGTAGTTGAACTTAGAACCGATCACATCCCAACTTTTTCCTATATAACCATAGTCCAATAGCTACAAGTTTCTCAAAAACACCAAAAAGAAAAAAAAAAAAGAACTATAGCTACATTGGCTTTACCTATTTAAAAAAAATAGAATTTATCTGAAAAGAGAACATTGTAGTGAAAACATGAATCCCATTTCAAGCCTCGTCTTTGTGCTTCTTTTGACTGTCTTTCCAACCCAAATTTTTTGCCAGAAATTGATTGATCAAGCTTGTGGTTACACTTTGTACAAGTCACTATGCCTAAGCACCCTTAAATCGGACTCTGAGGCCAAATCAGCAAAAGATCTCCTGACTATAGCCAAAGTTGCACTAAAACATACAGGGACTAAAGCTCGAGCAGTAAGTGCGGAAGTCAAAAGACTGCAAGGTTCGGCAAAGGACGAGGGCTTGAAGGAAGCCCTAGCTGATTGCGCTGAGAACTATGAAGATGCAATTGATCAAATTCAGTCCTCGACCACTGCCTTGGGATCTAAGAAATATAATGATGTTAACACATGGGTTTCAGCTGCCATTTCCGATGCAGACTCGTGTGAGCAAGGTTTCGAAGATCAATCCGTCAAGTCTCCAATATCTTCTTCAAGTACCACATTTACTCAGCTAAGCAGCAATGTGTTAGCCATTACAAATCACCTCTAAGCCTTGATTCAATGTTGGCATAAATAAATTTTCCAACTATCAAGTTGGTGCTCATCTACTACCGTGTTGTCCTGGACGCGCAGAGGTTGCCAACCTATAAAATTTTCATATTCTATAAAGTATCAATAAAATCTTTTTTTTTTTTTTTTTTTGGTGAAAATAGTATCAATAAAATCTACTAGTTTGTACTAGGAAATGATTTATAATTTATACCATACATCTTATTATTATCTTATTTCATGTTTTTTTTTCATTGGATCATAGCACAAGCAATGCATGCTTCTTAAGGCTCTAACACGTTAATTCTTAGGTCTAACGCTACGTACCTCTAGCGTAGACATTATAGATTGAAAAAAAAAAAAGGAAATTTAATGCAGAGTCTCAAAAAAAGAAAGGAGTCCAAAAGGTTGGTGCACTAGTGACTAACCACTAGTAATATCAGTACCCACAGCATCCACCTATTTCCAATATTTTTTTCTCTTATTTTTAACTATTTTTCTCCTTATTAAATTCTTACCTTACAATTACAATTCCTTCAATATACCCCCCCCCCCCCACTTTTAATGGACTCTCTCTCTCTCTCTCTCTCGGTGGATTTTTAATTATTTATTACATTTCTAATCTAGGTTGATAATTTTTTGTATTGAACTCTACTTTGGGTTGATGTGATTTGGTTGTGTTTTAATTTGTTATCTTTTTTCTTTTCATTTCTTCAATTGTTAGATGTCATCCTATGACATTATGTAATGATATAATGTTATTCTATTACGTCACATTACTTGGATAATTTGATGTTTACAACTATACATTTTCTTTTGTATTCTTCTATAAAAATTTGCAATTTCTCTTGCATTCTCTCCTTAAAAAAGTGATTATTCTCTCTCTCTCTCTCTCTCTCTCTCTCTCTCTCTCTCTCTCTCTACTTTAGATTGATATTTTTTTTGTGTTTATTATATATCTACATTATTCTCTCTCTCTCTCTCTCTCTCTCTCTCTCTCTCTCTCTTTCTCTCTCTCTCTCTCTATTATTATTATTTTTTCTTGCAACTCTACTTTAGATTGATATTTTTTTGTGTTTATTTTATATCTACATTAGGTTAATACAATTTGGTGTTGTGTTTTTTGAGTTTCTCATCACATGTACTTTCTCTACCTCTTATAGTTTTGGTTTGAGTTAATTCTTAGATATTGTGTAAGTAAGAATTTAAGTTTATGTCAAAATACAATTTACATGGCTATGTATTTAAATGTGCCTATCAATTATTTGAGTAATATCAATTAAAAATTTGTGATAAGATTTGATTATCATAATAATCTTCTTAAGAGAATAAGAAATTTGATCAATTAATTTGAAGCTTTAAAAAGTTTTCTTTTTAGAACTGAAACTTTAAAAAGGTTAGTTGTATATAAAAAAAAATATGGAGAAAAATGTAACACATCTATATCTATATATAATATAAAAGCTAAATATTTGACTTTTTGTTTACCACTTTTCATTGCCCCACATGCTTACATAAATTAATGCCACACATACATTTGAAAACACCGAACACTTATGCGTTTTTCATTTTTCAATAAGCATATTTTCGGTCAATATACATTTTTTCATTCAATAGGCACATTTTTTAATCAATAGACACTTTTTTATTAAATAGTTAGGTCGTTTTCATTCAATAGGCATATTTTCATTCGATAGACACTTTTTTGGTCAGTAGACACCTTTTAGTATATCCAATATGAAGGGCTATAACCTTTCAATAGACACCTTTCGGTATATCAAATTTGAAGAGTAATGACATTTCAATAGGCGCTTTTTGGCATATATAGTATAACCTATTTTATATATGCCTATATATACAACACAAGCTAAATTAGAGACGCAACATTTTGTCTCTTATTCCTTCGCACAAAAAACTAATAAATAAAACAGTATTGCTTTCTTCTACCTAACTAATAAAACTTTTTCTTATTTGTTTCAATATCTTTTTTAAAAAAAATTTATACACTTTTTCTTACTACTCCAACTCAAAAATAATGATTTTTTTTTTTCTTGAAACTCATTGAATGTCTATTCCCGTGCATCACACAGGTTAGTAACTAGTGTAATATAAAAGCAAAACGTTTGACTTTTTGTTGACCACCCCTTAATGCGCTATGTGGCTATATGAATTCATGCCATATATACATTTAAAAATACCGAACAGTTGTGCCTATTCATTTTGCCCGTTAAGTTTCAATATCTAGTCACCATTTCACATGAGATATATAAAACAAAAAACTATCATTGAGAACAAGAATGTTCAAAAACCATGAAAACAAAAACCAAAAATTATTCACCAGCAAATAGATTAGGACAACAACAACCAAAAAGAAAGAAGGTAATAAAGATTGAGGATTCAAGGTGATCTTACCAAGAATTCAAGGTGTGTAAACTTAGTAATAAAACAAAATTAGACCTATTGTAAAGTATTTAATTTGAACTATACATGTGAGTTTCAGTTGACTCAACTAGTAAAGTCTCTTATGGTTAAATAAAAGATCTGAGGTTCAATCTCTGCCTACACCAAAAACCGATTGGTGACTTGATTTAATGGTAAAGAGCTATCATTAGAAGTAGATGTTATAGGTTAAAACTCTCTCAAAAAAATTTGAACTATACCTAAATGAAAATTTCAGATAGTGTGTAATGTGTCCCATGTTGTATACCTTGATGCGAGCTTAGCAAGATTGGAGGAAAGATCAAGACATGTCCAGATCAATGATGAAACTCTTTGTGATTCCTGTCATGCCCGCCTTGGAACTAAACTGTTTGTGATATACCCAGATGATACCATCATTTGTTACAAGGTTGGTGATATTGATCTTGTATATTTCAATGAGAATAAATTTCTAGAATAGTATGGGGCATTGAATTTCAAGATTTCATTGTAGAAATTATTTATTTTCCAAAACATTTGGTTGTTGATGGGACTAAAGCTTAGGGAAGAGAACAAGAAATCTGAGAAGAAAAACATCCGTAAGGAGTTTAAAGAAATCATTCAGTATTATTGTTGGTATCGTTGGTGTGGCTTGATTCTTGGGAAAAAAAAAAGACTTACAAAAAAAATTAACTGCTCAAAATGTTGGGAATTTAAAGGAGTAATATAATGAAATAACAAAATGATCTAGTAGACAAACATAAAATTTGATTGACTTAGAGGCACAATTGAATGCTATCCTTAGATAATATTTGCCCCCACACAAGAGTTGCTAAAAAGTTACTACAAATTTGTCCTCAGAATACAACTAAACTTATTGGATTCTACAAATAGGAATTTTGGAGAAGACTCACAGGTTTCTAGTATTTCTAAAAAAGATGAAAGAGAAGAAGTTAAGGAGAAGGTACAAAATGAATATAAACCACTATTTATACCCAAATGATTATCACTCTTCAATAGGCATATTTTCATTCAATATGCACATTTTTAGTCAATAAGCATATTTTCATTCAATAGACAATTTTTTCAGTCAATAGACACATTTTTATTCAATAGACACCTTTTCGGCCAATTGGCACCTTTAATATATATTCAATATGAAGGGTTATGACCTTTCAATCGGCACTTTTTAGTATATCCAATATGAAGGGTTATGACATTTCAATACTTTTTGGTTTATTCAATTTGAAGAGTTATGCAAAGGAACATTTTGGTAATATATATTACAACTTATCTTGTATATACCTATACATACCTATACATACAACCAATGGAATCAATACTGTACCGAAAGCCATTTTGGTTTGGTTATGGGAACGAAATATTTCGACACCAGTTCATACTGGTGTATCGTTTCAGAGTTACCACTATTATATATATATATATATATATATATTATAATAATAATAATAATAATTCTCTTAAAGCATATACCTTCTATGTTGTTTCGAACTTAGAGAATTTGTTAATACATTTTAAGAATTTGTTAATACAAGAAAGAGCAGTCTTCCCCATTGTATTCCTTACAATCTAGTGAAAAATCTCTTTTCATTGTAAGTAATTCTATGTTTTGCAGTGATTCTTTATGGTAAGCAATGAGTTAACATTAGTTCCAAGAAAGTTATTTTTGGTAAAAGTGTTCTTAAGCCAAAGTTTCACCATTTTAAGAAATATGCTTTTAGATCTTGATTTTTATGTTTTTGTTATATTTTTTGTGTTTTTAATAGTGAAAGTATAGAGGTGAGTTACGAAAACTTAACAGAGTGAACCTCAGGTAGACAAAGTGCCAACTTTTAAACCACATATAGGCAATTTAAATTTCGGCTAAACCACAGGTGGGTAAGTTGTAATTTGCCATTTTTTTAAGTTCAGGCATTTTTGCTTACTACTCAAACTAAAAAATTATGGTTTTTTTTTTTTTCCTGAAACTCATCCAGTAACTATTCCTATGCATTGCATAATTTCTAAGTTTTCCACCAAACAAAAACCTCATAATCAATTGTGATTCCTTTCTCCCTTTCCAACATCTTGTTTATAGGGCCTACACAGGCAAAATTTTGGAAATAGACTGATTTTTGGAAGTTTTTTGGTGAAAAGAATGCGCGTGAAACTATATAGTTAGTTAGACTGTTTTCAAAAAAAAAAAAAGTGGAAATCGAGTTTCTTATACTCGAGTTTCAAAATTTGCAGATGGAACTTGAGTTTAAGAAACTCGAGTTCTGTTCAAATGGAACTCGAGTTTCTTAAACTCGAGTTCCACTTTTTTTTTTTTTTTTTTTTTAGTTGATGACAGTTTGCGAGCAAGAGGAAAATGGGTTGGAAGTCGAGTTTCTTAAACTCGATTTTCAAAAACAGTCCAACTAACAAATTAGTTTCACGCGCATACTGTTCAGCCAAAAACTTCTTAAAATCAGTCCAACTAGCAAATTTTGCCGGCCTACACATGATTTCTAAGTTTTCCACAAAACAAAAACCTCATAATCAGTTGTGTGATTCTTTTCTCACTTTCCCACATCTTCTTCATAGGGCCAACTAGAGTGTCTTTCATATGGATTTTTAAGTTAGTGTCTTCAAGATCCTTTGGAAGCTATATTGTTGATTTACAGATGGTTTTGGGAGGCTGCTTCCTTTGTGGAGGTTTCGACTTTTCATATTGGCCTCTTCATTGTCCTCGACTGCTCCTTTCACAAAATTGGCAAGGCCCTCTTCTCCATCATTTCCAATGATTTTGTTGAAATGGACTTCTTGATGTAGATTGCATATATAATCGGCTGGATTGACCCCAACACAAAGCCAGTAACATTTGGTACCTAAAATTGTTTGAATAAAGTATAAATATTGCATTCTGGGATATCTACAAAGATAGGTATTAAAAAGATAAATGTCTAGTGTTTAATGAAATTAAGTTTTAAAAGGGAAACATATATTTTAGACTCTAAAATATAGGGATATAACAAATTAAACTTATAATTTTATTAAACCCTAATTCTTTTAAAATAAAAAATTAAATTCTCAACCTATATTAAACCAAAAATAAAAATATATTCAACTTAAATGACTAAATTTGAATTTATTACTATTTGAAACATCAAGGCTTAATTTGTTAATTTTGAAACTATAGAATTTCATATGTTACTTTTTAAAATTTTATAATTTAATTTTTAATTGTTAGTTTTGAAACGGTAGAATTCAATTACTTTTAAAAAAATTATAATTTTTTTTTTTTTTTGAAGCTATATGATTTAATTTTACACATAAACTATAGAGTTTTAAGTTTTAAAAGAATCTTTCCAAGGAGGGAAAACAAAACAAAACAAAAGCAAGACGAAACACCTTGTCGTTGTTGGGCTGAATAGCATGAGCTATGTATGACCATTTAAGGATTTAAACCCAACCCAAGCAGATTTTGCAAGTTACAATTATCCCGGTTTGGTCGCATGGTTTTTCTTATGCGATTCCACACATTCTGGGCCCATAGTGTTCCTTCACATTGTTCTTATATGGACCTCAGGGCCCCATTGATACTAGCGCTCTTCACTTTTAGAGTATGGATGCTTTGGCCCACATTTAATTGTACCAATTGCCAACTTTGTAGGGGAAATTTGGTGTTTAGTCTATTGCTTAATTCTAGCTCCACTTTTTATTTATCCCTTTCGACATGGTTAATCAAAATTTGTGACTGCTTCCAATTTATATGCCATGGTGCTTAAGTACCAGAATTTTTAGCACCATTACTCTAAGAAGATGAATGAGAAAACTCACTCCAATATAGAAGTCTTTGACAAGCACCGTATAAATAGACCAAATACCAGCATTAAGAAATAGAAAAAATGGCATGTACTCCACACTCTTGGTCTTTATCACTATTCCCTGTAGGACAAAGTTAAAATAACATCAAATAAAGACTCATAAAAAAAATAAAAATAATAAAATCAAAGAAAGTGAAACGGTTTTTTGGTTTTTTTTTAGGACAATACCCTTCCACATTAAAAAAATTTTAAAACCTTAGATAATCAATTCTTTATATAATTGATTAATGCATTTTTCTTTTATTCTTTATAGACCATGCTCCTTGAAAAGTGTATTTCTTTACTAAAAGAGGAGTGACATGGCTCAGTGCCATGTGAGATCCACATACAACAAGTGGCATCATCACCGTGTGAAGAAGTATCAAGCAAATAATGTTACTTGCCACAACAACAAAAATAATGATAATAATAATTATATCAATTTTATTCTTGAGAAGTGGCTATTTTTTACTGATAAAGTACATGGTCTGTGAAAGGAATTAAAGATCTTACCATAATTGATAGAGGTGGTGCATACATGCCTATGGTTAATACAACATATAAAATTCCAAAAAGGGTAAGTTGGACACTTCCAGGGATTGCTAGAAGAGTTACTGCAATTACTTACCCAAGAAATCCCACATTCAGTAAGGCCACCAGCTTTGCCGTCTTGACCTGCATTCACACCTGTGCTTTATTAAACAATCAATTACTAAGAATTTATTTTCTTTCCTTTTTGAAAATGTGGCAACTCATGGTTTTTTATGAAATTTTTTAAAAAAGTTATTACATTAGATGAAAGTATAGATATTTAGTACTTTTAATAAGGAATAGTCATTCCTTACAATTCCTCATTTTGAAGAATAGCTATTCATAAAGAATAATTATTCATTGTAATAAAAACATAACCAAACAACCTAATAGTTATGCTATAGAAATATCTATTACATTATAATATCTATTACAGTCTACCAAACGTGTCCGAGTTATATTAGACATAATTTCTTTGTTTTTGTATTTTATTTTTTAATCAAGAAAATAGTCTATCATGGTTTTAAAAGAGAAAACAGTATTTCATGACACACACACACAAAGCCTAAATTGGCAAAAGGCCAACTGCAATTGAAAGAAATTCTATAATTAATAAAAAGGTGGAAGATAGTGATAAACAATTATACAAATAATATATATGATATAACAAGAAGGGTGAATTGCAAATTACACTCTTAAAGTTTGGAGGTGATTGGATTTTACACCCCGAAGTTTCATAATTTAAATTTTACCTCCTATCGTTTGGGGTGTTTGGAATTTACACCATGATATTTTAGAATTTAGATTTTACCCCCTATAATTTAAAGGTGTTTGGATTTTACTCCCTATAGTTTGTGAGTGTTTGGATTTTACTCTCTAAAATTTCATAATTTAGGGGTGTAAAATCTAAACACTCCTAAACTTTAGATGGTAAAATCTAAGTTTTGATACATTAAGGTGTAAAATCTAAACACCCTAAACTTCAAGGGGTAAACTCCAAATTCTAAAACTTCAAGGTGTAAAATCTAAACACCACCAAACTTTAAGAGTACAATTTGCAATTTACCCTAACAAGAATGAGTTAGGTTCTAGAATAAACCTTACATTATTAAGTTAATTTATTCGTTGACATAAATAAAATAAGAATTAAAAAAATTAATGAGTTAATTCATTAATATGTTTAAATATTTATATTTTCAAGATGAGCTTCTTCTTTTTCTTTTTTCTTTTTTCTTTTTTTTCCTTTTTTTTTTTTTTTTTTTTTTTGAGCATTTATAAAAGTAGTTGACATGATAGCAAAGAGACATCTATATCACCTTCTTATCCTGAGGAGCATAGATGAGAAGGACAGTGACAGGTACATGTATGAATTGAAAGACAGTAACAGCTCCATTAACCGTGGTTACAAGTAAACCATCTGGATTAAGAAGTCCATATAAGGTCCATAAACTTGTGATTAGTAGAGTAGTTATATATGGAATGCTTTTATAATTCTCAGTTGATTTCTTCTTCACCACCTGCCAAAATGTCTTTCACGAAAAAAGAAACATAACTGATATTAGATACTTAGATGGGAGGTGAGTTTATTTGTAGGGGCTTTGCTGAATTGCTTATTTGTAGAAAAGAAGGGGTAATTATTATTATTATTATTATTATTTTTTTTTTTTTTTTTTTTTTGGGGGGGGTTAAGGCTTGCCAAACACACTCGGAGCAACTAATTAATTGACTCCCAGTCTGAACTTGGCAATGAGTTCTATGCTTGACTATAGTTAAAGATTGAGCAGGATAAACTGGTGATTATGTTCATGGACTTTGTTGGAGAAACAAAAGATTCAATTCCAATGACAAGTACATGATATCTTGTGGTCATATTTGGACACTCCACACGAATTTATAATCTGAAGTTGAGTAACAAGAAATAAAACAAGCTCTAGAAATGGTATTTTGATCGGTAATAAGGGTACAATCATGAAAATCTAACACATATCCATGTCAAAAATTAAGAGATATATGGATCATACGTTGAAACTTTTTTTTTTTAATAACTGCAAACTAATTTCAATTGAGTGATAGACCAATGCAACAATTTATTTTGTTGCTATAACCTAATTTTAAAATTATTAAAAATCATTTATTGCAACAAAATGCTATTGCAATGAAATTTTTTGTTACGATAATTTATTGCCACAAATTTTTTGCAACAGTGTGCAAACAATTTTTTTCGTTGCAATTGATGTTTATTGTAATAATTTTGAGTTTATTGTAACAAAAAATTTTGTTACAATAGGGCTTTTACTTGTAGTGTTAGTTGTTGAATCATAAAGGCTAGGGGTGTGCAAAACTTCACTAGAACTGACCCAACTGACCGGCGCCGACGACACCGTCCCGACTATAGCGCCGACCGAATGAGTAGAAGCCAGCGTTCGAACTTCGCCCTCCGTTCCAATGTTGGTGCGGTGAAATCACCAATTGAGAAATCCGAAACCAAGACTGTGGCCGAACTGAACCGATACAGGATTTGTCGTTCTATTTTTTTTTTTTTTTTTTTTTTTTTAATGAAGCTGATAAAACGATGTTGTATGTATGGGTGTTACTAAAAAAAAAAAAAATGAAAAACGGTGCATTTTATGCTAGGTTTTCAAATTCTCAGGGGTATATAACTTCATATTTTTCTCTCAGTATCTTTTAACTCTCTCTCTCGCTCTTGCCACTCGAGTCTCGCGGTCTCGCCTGACGTAGAACAACAGTAAGTTTCGTGTTTTCAGTTTTGTTTATCTTCGTGTTTTACTGTTTTTTCCTTTTCATTTGTTTGAGAAAGCTGAAAGCATGGGGTTTGTTTGTCTTCATGTATTAAACTCATGTATACAGTTTGGCTGTTTGGGAACCCATGCATCTTGAGACTCACTGAGTCACTGTACCAAAACTTCCTTTGCCTACACACTTCCCTCTAACTCGAGAAAGTAGAAACCATGGTTATTTGTTTGAGTAAAGCTTTAGCAGCTAAGCCAACTCCAACTCCAAGTGTCTGTGTCTTTCTATTTTGTGGGGGGTCCAACTCCAAGTAGCTGCTTACATATATAAATATAATATTATATTAAGGTTAGATGCTTACATATATAATATTAACTATTAACTATTAAGGTTGGCTATTTGTAGCTGCTTACATATATAATATTATATATACACAGATGTTTATATAATAATATAATATTAACTATTAAGGTTGGCTGTTTGTAATATAGCTGCTTACATATATAATATTAAGGTTGGCTGTTTGATTAAGGTTGATTTACTGATTTTTATATAAGACTTTAATAGTGGACTATAAAGTGTAAACTGTTGGAAAAACTATTATATTATATAGTCTAATAAGTATCCGGTTAGCCCCCCAAAAAAGTAATATAATATAAATTAACTATGTCATGGGGACACAAGTAATTAGCATTCTTTTGCCTAAATGCTAATTTAATTTGTATATCTTTTTTTTGGCATTTGTGGACAGTGACAAATGGTTCTGTAATACATTATTAAGTAGTTCTGTAATATGGTTCTGACACACACAGTGACACTAATGATATTATTATATGCTACATGATAGTATTTTAGGAGTTGAACTCTTATTGAGGCAATTTCAAAATATTTTTGCATGATGAATGAAATGAAAAAATTTGGATAGTTTGGATCATTACTATTTGGGTGAACATATTTTTTTATGTGAACAGATTTTTTTATGTTGAACAGATTTTTTTTATGTGAATAGATTTGTTGAACAATTTTTTTTATGTGAACAGATTTGTTGAACAGGTTTTTTTTTTTTTTATATTGAACAGATTTTATGTGAACAGATTTTTTGCACATGTTTTGCATAGATTTTTTGCACAGATGGCTTGCTAAATAATAAATAAATAAATAAAAAACTGTTTGTGTTTTACTTGAAATCTTGAACAGGTTGATATATTGATATTGGGCTTGAAAGCCCAATTTTTTTATTATTAAAAGAACAGTTTTTTTTATTATTATTTCAAACCAATCAAACCAGCTAAACCAACCGCAAAAAACCGCACTACTATAAGCCGGAAAACCGACCTTAGACGGTGTGCATCAGTTCCAATTATGAAAAAACCAATCTCTTTCAGTTCAGTAATAAATTTGGAAAAAATCGTCCCTACCGAACCGCGCACACCCCTAATAAAGGCTAGAAACTAATTATGTCATTATTTTTGAAAGCTCAATCACAACTTTACAAGTTATTACCATATCCCACACTACAAGGGTTTTTTTTTTTTTTTTTTCCCTCTTCTTTTTCAATGTTAAAATCATTAACTACAAGGCTAAGCAACACGTGATTTTTAAGTTTTTCACCAAACAAAAACCTCATAATCAACTGTGATTCTTTTCTCCCTTTCCAACATCTTCTTCATAGGGTCAACACATGATTTCTAAGTTTTTCACCAAACAAAAACCTCATAATCAACTGTGATTCTTTTCTCCCTTTCCAACATCTTCTTCATAGGGTCAACTAGGGTGTCTTTCATATGGACTCAAAGAAAGTGTCTTCAAGATCCTTTGGAAGCTATATTGTCGATTTACAGATGGTTTTGGGAGGCTGCTTCCTTTGTGGAGGTTTCGAATTTTTACATTGGCCTCTTCATCGTCCTCAAATGCTCCCATCTCATTTTCTTTGACAAGATGGGCAGAGCCCTCTTCTTCCATCATCTCCAATGATTTTTTTGTAATTGACTTCTTGTTGTAGATTGCATATATGATTAATTGAATTGACCCCAACACAAACCCAATAGCATTTGGTACCTAAAGTTGTTTCGATAAAGTATAAATTTAGCACTCTGGGACATTTACAAAGGCAAGTATTAGAAATAGAAATTTCTAATGTTTAATGAAAGTTGTAAAGGAGAAGCCTACATTTCACACTCTAAACTTTAGGGATATAACAAATTAAACTTGTAATTTTATTACACCCTACAACTTTAAAGAGAGTAAATTAAATTCTCAACCTATATTAAACCACAAATAAAAATGTATTCAACTTAAATGGACTAAATTTGAATTTATTATTTTTCGAAGCATCATGAAGGCTTAAGTTGTTAGTTTTGAAACTATATAATTTAATTTGTTACTTTTTAAATAATTATAATTTAATTTGTTGTTTTTGAAGCCATATGATTTTGTTGTACACTTCATAAAATATAGAGTTTTAAATGAATTTTTCTAAGTGGGGAAAACAAAACAAAACAAAAGCAAGACAAAACACCTTGTCTTTGTTGGGTTACATAGCATGAGCAATGTAGGACCATTTTTAAGGATTCAAACCCAACCCAACCAAATATTGCAAATTCCAATTATTCAAGGTTTAGTTGCATTGTTTTTCTAATGCAATTCGACCATACATTCTGGGCCCAGAATGTTCCTTCACATGGTCCTAATATGGACCTCATGGCCCCATTGACACTAGTGCCCTTCCCTTTTAGAGTATGGAAGCTTTGGCCCACATTTAATTGTGCCCATTACCAACTTTGTAGGGGAAATTTGGTTTTTAGTCTTGCTTAATTCTAGTTCTTTTTTTTTATTTATTCCTTTCAGCATGGTTGATATCAAAATTTGTGACTGTTTCAAATTTATATGTCATAGTGCTCAAGTACTAGAATCTTTAGCAGCAATACTGTGAGAATGAATGAGAAAACTTACTCCAATATAGAAGTCTTTGACAAGCACCGCATAAATAGACCAAATGCCACCGTTAAGGAATAGAAAAAATGAGAGGAAAAAGGGCATGTACTCCACGCTCTTGGTCTTTATCACTATTCTCTATTGAATAAAGTTAAAATAACATCAAATAAAGACTTACCCAAAAAAAAACATCAAAGAAAGTGAAACGAAATTTTTTAAAAGGACAATACCCTTTCCACATAATTAAAAAAAATAAAAATAAATAAATAAATAAATAAAAACCTTGGATAATCAATTCTTTATATAATTGATGCACTTTTCTTTTATTCTTTATAGACCATGCTGCTTGAAAAGTGTATTTCTTTACTAAAAGAGTGATATGGATCAGTGCCATGTGAGATCCACATACAACATGTGGCATCATCACCGTGTGAAGAAGTAACATGCAAAATTGCAAATAATGTTACTTGCCACAACAAAAAAAAATAATTATAATAATAATTATATAAATTTTTTCTTGAGAAGTGACTATACTACTTTTCACTAACAAAGTACATAGTTTGTGAAGGGAATTAAAGATATTACCATAATTGATAGAGGTGATGCGTACATGCCTATGGTTATTCCAGCACATAAAATTCCAACAACGGTAAGTCGAACACTTCCCGGAATTGCTAGAAGAGTTACTGCAATTACTAACCCAAGAAATCCCACATTCAATAAGGCCACCAACTTTGCCGTCTTGACCTGCATTCACACATTCGCTTTATTGAACAAAAAATTACTAGGAATTGATGCATACGAATATACGATTCATTAGTCATATGACTCATATTAGACATAATTTCTTTGTTTTTCTCTTCTCAAAAAAAAATTTTTATCTTTGTTTTTGTATTTTTTTTTTTTTTAATTTCTTTCAGTCAAGAAAATAGTCTATCATGGTTTTAAAAGAGAAAGCAGTATTTCGTGACAAACACACAAAGCCTAAATTGGCAAAAGGCCAACTTCAATTGAAAGAAATTATATAATTAAGAAAAAGGTGGAAGATAGGGATAAACAATTATACAATTAATATATATATATATATATATATGAAAAAAAAAAAAAAAAGATTTAACAATAATGAGTTAGGTTCCAGAATAGACAGGGACGGAACTAGGATTTATACCTGAGAGGGGCCAAAGCTTAAAACCAAAAAAAAAAAAAAAATTATGAAAATAAAAACTAATATCTATTTTATATTCAACAAAATACTACATACAAAATAAGTATTTCTTAAACATTTCATATTATAAAGCATATCAACAAAGTATAACATACAAAATAATTATTTCTTATTTTGTGCGCGATTTTTGTTTAGTCTATATTTATTTTTTTATTTTGTTTTTGTAGTCAAAGGGGCATGGATTTTATTTATTTTCTTGTAGGTTAGTATCTAAATATTTTAGAAGAGAGACAAATATATTCATATATATATATATATATTAAAGGGCAAGTCTTAATTTTTTTTATACTAGTTTTTTTTTTTTTTTAATTGGGGGGGTGGGGGGTGGCAATGGCCCCCCTCTGCCCCAACGTGGGTCCGTCCCTGAGAATAGACCTTTCATTATTGAGTTAATTCATTGACATAAAAACATGAGAATTAAAAAAAATTAATGAGTTAATTGAATTCATTAATTTGGTTAAATATTTATATTTTCAAAGTGAGCTTCTTGATTTTTTTTTTTTTTTTTAGCATTTATAAAAGTAGTTGACATGATAGCAATGAGACATTTATATCACCTTCTTATCCTGGGGAGCATAGATGAGAAAGAGAGCGACATATATGAATTGAAGGACGGTACCAGCTCCATTAACCGTGGTTACAAGTAAACCATCTGGATTAAGAAGTCCATAAAAGGTCCATAAACTTGTGCTCAGTAGAGTAGTTATATATGGAGTGCTTTTGTAATTCTCAGTTGATTTTTTTTTCACCACCTGCCAAAATGTCTTTCTGAAAAAAAAAAAAAAAAAAAAAAAAATTGGTGTTAGATGGGAAGTGAGTGTGTTTGGAGGCACTTTGATGAATTGCTTATTTGTAGAAAAGAAAAGGTAAATTTTTTTTTTATTTTAAGGCTTGCCAAACACACTTGAAGGCTTGAAGCTACTACTTAATTGATGCCCAATCTGAACTTGTCAATGAGTTCTATGCTTGTCTATAGTTAACGATTGAGCAGGACAAACTGGTGATTATGTTCATGGACTTTGTTGGAGGAACAAAAGATTCAGTTCTGATGACAAGTACATGATATCTTGTAGTCATATTTGGACACTTCACACAAATTTACCTATCATAAGTAGAGTACCAAGATATACAAAACAAGTTCTAGAAATGATACTTTGATTATAATTATGAAAATCAAACATATAAGTATATAAAATAATTTAAGAAGGGGATCATATTTGGACACTTCAATTATTAAATTTAAAACCAATTTTATATAAAATAACCCATCTTAGCTCGGCTTATCATATGTCCTAATAAATAAAGAACTACCATAAAACAATCTTTCTTTCGATGGTCTCACTTACATGGGAGAAGTAAAAACCAGTATTGAAATTATATTGCCTGCAAATACAGAAACAAATTTATGGCATTAATAATTTATTTATTTTTTCTTGAAGAGAGTTAATAAAATAAGCAGAGAACAAAGGACTAATAAGTAACCATGGAACAAACTTAAAGAAACTGTGTGTGAGACAGCATAGACTAACCAATAATGCCAATGATGAAGCTTAAGCTAGCCATGGATAGAAAAGTACAGAAGATTGAAGAAATGAAGCGGTGGAGATGGGAGGTTATTGCATGTAAAGGATAAAAGAGGATGTGATGGAGATTGAAACTTGATGCATATAAATATAGCTTTATAGCTTTATAGATTGCTTCTCAAAAAAAAAAAAAAAAAGCTTTATAGATTCCTCTATGTGCATGTATCGTGTCTCTGTTTGCCACTTTCAATTTGTCATCATGCCCAGTGGACCAGTCTTTTTTTTTTTTTTTTTTTTTTGAGAGGGACCAGTCTCTTCTGTACTGGATATATTTATCTTCACAAGTTTCTGCAAAGTTTATGGAAATTTTCTGTGGTCTTTTATTATCGGTCCCTTTATGGCCTGTTTGGATGTTTAAAAAAGGAGGGGGAGTAGAGTAGAGGGAGGGAGAGTAATCTAATTACCTTATTTGAAAGTTTTTTAAGGAAGGAGGGGGAGGGGTTTCAACTCCCTCTAGCCCCCCATTTTTAATTCCCCCAAATTGGAGAGATTTGGAAGGAGAGTAGAGTACATAAACTATTGACCAAGTAAATTACCTAATTTACCCTTATTATATTAACAAAATTACACAAGGAGAAGGGCTAATTACTCCCTTCCCCCTTACTAATTTTAAAAACATCCAAACAAGATGGAGGGGAATCATTTTCCTCTACTCTCCTCCCCACTACTCCCCTCTACTCTCCTCCCTCTCCAAACTTCCAAACAAGCCATTAGTGTTACATAAAAGGGGTTTGATATTTAACCCAAAAAAAAAGGGGGGGTTTGATATATTATGAAGAAAGAAAATTATAAAGTTTTTGTTTTGATTAGCAAAAAGAAAGATGATTTTCATTTTAATTTGTTAGGTAGTGTTTAGTGACATTGGATATGTTTGCCTTCTAGAACTCAATTTACAATTAGTTGATGATGGTAGGTTTGATCTTGAGCTTGAATATCTAATATTGTTAATTGATTCTTTTTTGTTTTGTTGCAATGGTGGAATAATTACTCTGCTGAGTTTAATTCAAATACAAACAAACATTCTTTAATTCATTTTCACAAATTTTAAGATGATCAATAGGAATATCACGTTTTAGAAATTAATCATTTTAAAGTAATTTATAGACTTTTCCACCAAACAACAAGGTAAGTCGGTACTGAGATATTTTGTAAGTTTCACTTTAAAATAATTGATGGCAAACTAACGTGTTACAACTTACAATACTCTACTGGTCTTTGATTGCATTATTGTTTTCTGCTAGAAGAAATGGATTCAAATTCAATAGCAAACATATAGGTACTTAGGATACCTTAACAAAAGTTTTGTCATTTTACAAAAAGCTCAAGTCTTTTAGGTACTCTATGGTGGTGAGAAGTGATGGGAAAATCACTATTTGCCCTTTTCAAACTGGGTTTAAGAACATGCCGTGACACACAACAAGAGGTGATTCTTAAATCACCAATATATTTTATTTGATGAAGCAAGGTATATGGAATATGTGAAAGTACTGTCCTAACAAGTGGTCATTTTCTTCAATCCTTACCACTGTTGTTTGAATACAAAATACTTTTGTTCTTTCATCATGTGTACGAGGTAGAATGTTGTAGATGAACGTTATATATTTTAGGGTCCGTTTGGATACAACTTATTTTACTGAACTGAACTGAAAACACTGTAGCAAAATAATTTTTAAATGTGTGAATAGTACTGTGGGACCCATTTTTAATATTTTTTAAATAAAATAGTCATGAACAGTGCGCGCACAGTGTATGAACAGTGCGCGCACAGTGAAATCACTGTTCATGAACAGTGCTCGCACAGTAATGAACAGTGCGCGCACTGTTCATGAACAGTGCTCTTTGTCTCTAAAAGCAGAAACAAGCTCGAAAAAAAAAAAAAAAAAATCTGAAACGTAAACGCAAAACGCAATCCAAACCCAGCCTTTTCTTTTTATGCCACAAGAGACTTTGTTTATCTCTTTTTCTTTTTCCTTTTTGCTTTAATGTGAATCATTTTTTAATAAATTCTTTGATGTAAATAATTTACTACTATCTGTGGAATTCATTGACTTACATGAACTGATGGGATGGGACAATAACTTTTGTCTTTTTTTGTCAAGTGTTTGGGGAGTGAATTGACACTCAACAGGAGACTGAGTACTTAGGTTGCGTCTCCTACTTGCTGAAAAACACAAATTTTTTAACTTATTTTTATTATTATTTAGTTTATTTTTATTATTATTTAAAAATTTTATTATACTTTTTGATACTATTTATAGTTCTTACTGTATTATTTTAACTAGTTTTTACTTTTATTTATAATACTTTCAAGAAAAAAAATTTTAATTTCATTTAAATAAATTGTTCTCAAATAGACGCTTAAAGATACTTTACTGACTCTTTTTTTTTTGTTTTTTTAGAGAACTACATACCGACACTTAAAGATATTATTTAAAAGTCTTATTATACTTTTTGATATTATTTATAAATTATAGTTCTTATTGTATTATTTTAATTAATTTTTATTTTTATTTATAATATTTTTTAAAAAAAAAATTAATTCCACTTAAATAAGTTATCCTCAAACCAACACTTAAAAAGATGCTTTACCGACACTTTTTTTTGTTTTTTAGAGAACTACGTACCGACCTGATGTTTGGTTCACGAGCTGGAGAGAAGCAGCTCTCATGCGCATGACGCATGATATATTTTTCCTTGGTTCACGTATTAAGTTTGTGTTTGTAAACAGTTTAATTTTTTAATTCATTTCTTTATGCACGTACAACGTTTTAAAATTCTATTTTTTTTGCAGGTACAATTATTTTTAACCAATTTTCAGCAAATAAGCAAATAAGATTCCACATAAATTATAGTCAAATGAACACAAAACAATTTGGGATTGGACAAATGTGGAATTTAAACATGGCAGGTATATTTGGTGTTTATAAAACATAGAGAAAGTGATCTTGATTTAAAAACATTTTAATCTTTTATGATGGTACCAATCATCATGCCCTTTTGAGTGTGCACCACATATTATAAGTCTTTCGAAAATCCCCTTCCCTGTACCCCTATGTGTGCGAGTTTAACTACATAAAAAAATGATCACAATAATTTTATATTCAAAAATAAAAAAAGTAAAATTATTTTCTTATTTTATTTATTCTATACTACTATTTAAGGAACTTCTTTGAATTGAATTCCTACTTTTTGATGTCCAAAATACTATCAAATTAACATGTTTAGAAAATTCAAATAATAGGGGTGGACATGTAAAATTACTAATTTTAAAACTCCTAGATTTTAGATAAATTTTTAAAAAGGCAATTTACCAACAAAAGGTTAACGGTTTTTCCTTAGGTTTTTTTTCCCCTTTGTTCTCTTGAACATATCTACTCCAACATTCCCACTAACTTTACACTCCCAATAGCAGAGAGTTACTGCATTTTACATGTCTCTCCATCTTTGTTATCTTTCTCTTTCTTCTTCAAATTCTAAAAACAAATCGGAAAATTATCAGATACTCCTAGAGTACCATAAATGCGTACTCCCTTTTCTCATATGAATTGTGGGTCCTACCTTGAATTTAATTAGTGGGACCCACCATTCATGTGAGAGGAGGGAGTACGCATTTATGGTACTCCAGGAGTACACAATAATTCCCCAAACAAATCCAACATGCACATTTATTCCCACGTTCCCACTAATTTTAAAAGAATGCAATTACTCAAAACTCAATTAAAAATGTATGAACATACCATTTATTTTAATAAATTTCATTATATTGCTTTCTCTTTCCCTTTGTCTTTCTCTTTGTCTCTCTTTCTCTAATTACTCCTCCGCCTTCATAAAAGTAGACATTGCATCTTTAAATCTCTCATATTACAGATTTTTCTCATCTTAATTTGTTCATTTTTTTTTTAAGCTAGCCTCGTGAGTCATGACACTCCTGAGTGAGCAAATGTGTAAACTTCAGATTGGGACAAATAGAAAATTTTAGTCCTAAACCCCAAATAAAAAGATCCTCATCACACACACGAAGTGTGTGGGATGAGGCTAATATATTTAATTCATTCAAATTAAACTTATCTGTACACAATTAGTCCTATCCATAAGATCACATTAAGCTTATCGTATGATGGTTTTAATTATACCAACAACCAAGATTTTTATCTCAAAACTTTGAGAGAAACTATCATAATAAAATGATGATTAAATTTTTCGTTGGCTGTCAACCAACTATAATCTCTTTCTTTTTATAAATTTAGAATTTAGTTTGAACAAAGTATATAATAATAGTATGATACTAAAGTAACTGAACACGAACACAAATGAAGTTATATAATGACTTTTTTTATAGAGTTCTAATTTATGACGTCCGCTTCTTATAATGGCTCTTTATCATTAGATTAAGTTACCAATCGAGTTTTGGTGTAAGCCAGAATTGAACTTCAAATCTCTTATTCAATTATCAAATACTTTAACAATTGAAATAATTGAAACCCACCAATTATGATATAAATGGCACGTGGTTAATTGTACAATCACATACTTCCCTAGAGTCACCCTCACTTCCATGTTCCCTATTTGGTTAATTGTACGATAAAAAGAAAATAGGACCTGTTGTGACTACTAAGCCCCTACAAGCAAACCCCAAACCCATTCAACAAAGCCCAGCTCGGCCCCAAAAGAGGACTTGTTGTGACCCAAGTCCCAACCCACGGCTCCAAAATGAGTCCAGCCCAGACTGAAAAAAAAAAGTGGCTTAGCGACCACGCTGGCTATAGTGCGCATTGAGCTGAGTGTTCCACCCCAGCTTTCTCTTACACTTCTCTCTGTTCCAAAAACTGTGTTTGAAAAAAGGTTTTAGAATTTAGATCGATCCCAAACCTAAAACCCCACGAAACAAAAAAAGACAAAACCAGCTTCATTCAGTTTGTCAAGTTCTCTAACCCTCTCTTCACTCAGCAAAATGTTCAAAAAGTAAGCTCTTTTCTTTTCTCTCTCTCTTTGTTTGTAGGTATGTGTCTATGTGTAATGTATATTTATGTGTATCTATTTTTAATTATTTTGGGCAAATTATTTCTGGGTTTTTTGTAATTTGGATTAGACTATGATAAAGTTTTATTTTTTAATTTGTTTCTCTGTTGGATTTGTCATGTATGAATCAAAGGTTGTGTGTTTTGGGGGTATTGGCGGTTGTGGTTCGCAGTTTGCAATTCATTGATGCCTTGACTGTTATTGGTGGTGGTGCTTTCATCATGTTTGAACAATTAGCCATGCCATGCTTGGGGAGTGACTTTGAGAAATTGGGTAGCTGGGTTTTATGGATATTGGCTTATTTAGTGTGTGTGTGTGTTACCATATGGTGGTTGTTTCTTTTGGGATTTGGAGGTGCACATTGTTGCTGTTTGTAGAGGGCATTCTGAAGCTTTTTGGGCCATGCTTAAGAAATTAAGTACCACATTTAGGTATAGGGCAATCCATAGGTTGTTGTTTGGGGAGGTTATAGATTGGTGGACTGTGGAGATCACCTTGTTTTAGGTTCTTCCGGGATTTCTTGATGTGTCTGCTTATGGGATGGTGTCTGTTGATTCAAGTCGATTGAATAGAAAAAAAAGGTAGAGGAAAACCTAAAATAATAATTAGTAGAAATAGTAAAAAATGACATGTCAATTAAGGAAGTGACTGGAGTATGAGTGTGGTTAGGATAGAATGACAAAAAAGAATACATGCGGTCAACCCTAATTGGTCTATTAAGGATCCATAGTCGATCAAAATGTTTTGAGACTTAGGCTTGGTGGTGGTGTTGGAAATTTCAAGATTGGATTTTGTTATGCATTTCTGGTGCTATTAATTTTTTTTTTTTTTAGAGGAATTGGATGATATTGATTGAAGTCCATGGATTTACTTACTGTTTACTGCTTTTTTGACCAAAAAGTAGTGTACCATTCGTTTCATTGGTTTGATTTTGTAGTAAGCTTTTCTTTAATCTCTTGGCACAACTCTACAAAAACAGTCTTTGGTGTGTTTTAATTCCTATTATGCATTGTGTATTTATTATCCGTTAATGTGATTCCATTTATTAATAAAGGCATCATGAGCCATGCATGTTTTGTTCCATCTAGATTTTCCTCCGAAGAAGTCTCTGCACAAAATCAAGTCAAGGCATCTGTGCAACGTAAAATTCGACAAAGTATTGCAGAGGAGGTGACGGTTACTTGTGATTTTTTTTCATTCCTTGTTCTTAACAAAAAGTTTCAAAAATTATTTATGTATGTGCATGACTCATTGTCACCTCCATTGCAGTACCCAGGACTTGAACCAGTGTTGGATGAGTTGCTTCCAAAGAAGTCCGCTCTCGTTGTTGCTAAATGGTTTGTAATCCTGTTGGTCCTGTTTCTGTAATTTATCTGCAGTTCTCATTCCAGATATGTTCCCCTCAAATTTTTTTAATGATAACTGTGTTACCAAAGCCAAGAGTCTTGTAGCTTAACTGGCACCTCTTGGTGTTTCCAATGGAAACGTCTAGGGTTCAAATTCCCCCTCCCTCAACTATTGAATTATTAAAAAAAGAAAAAGAAAAAAAAACCTGTGTAACCAAATACATTAAGTCATAAATCTGAATAACTGTTTTTTTCCCCTTGCCTTATAGTCAAAACCATCTAAATCTGGTATTGGTGAATGATGTGCCGCTATTTTTTAACATTCGTGATGGACCATACATGCCTACCCTACGACTCCTTCATCAATGTAAGTATTTTCTTTTTTAATTGACAGTAGTATCTTATCTACATTATCACTTCTAATGCAACAGTTATAATTTTGTGACTTACAAATTACTTATTATGTTTTTTGTGATATTGTCTTAATCTGATTTGAATGTCTTGAAATGAATTCAAAGTGAATTTTGGGTGTGGAAATTGTATTTGATTTATGAAACATTAAAGATTGTATCAAAGGCTGCATGGTTCTTAAATAATAATAATAACAATCCATTGATTTCACCAATGAGCTCTTGCTCAAATAGCACCTTCGAGGGTGTAGTCATGGGTTCAAGACCCACTAAATGCATATGTGTCATACTAATCAAAAAGAAAAAAGGAATTAGAAAAAAGAATCAATAGATTTCTCAATTATATGCCTCAGAAGCAAAATGACAATGGGTCTTCGGTAATGAACAACTATTTAGATTTTACTTCCCTTGGTAGGCATGTTGTTTCCAAGTGACATATGAATGAGGCTTTGAATGTGTGGGTGAGTCGTATTGTCAATCATACGCCTCATTGTATATCATCAGATTACTTTCACTTTAACTTCTTTATTTAGTTATCTTCTGATTCAGGGTCTGATTTCTGGCAGATGAAAGGTTATATGTTTGGGGGATGTTGCAAATCTGTATACCACTGATTTTAATATTTTTTAGTAATTTTAGACTTTTTATTTAAAACTTTCTTCAATATTCTTGACTCATCTAATCATCCAAGTAGCACCCATCACAGGCCTCATGGTCTATCAGCACTCGCTGGCTCCCTATATGATGTTAGTGTCCAAGTAGTAACCCCATAAAATGTTGGGTTGTTACTGTATCCTAAGGGCAAGGCTTACACACAGCTCAGAAAGGGGGGAAAATTATAATAAAAGATAAGAAAAAGAAATGGTATTGACATTGCAAAACCATTAAGGTTCTGGTGATTACTAAAGTGCTCTGACTCACATACAGGAGAGGGGATTAGTTCTACAAGTTTCACATTGTAGAGGAAAAGGACCACGTATTCTGTAATTTTCATCCTTGCTTTCTTCCCCTTTCTCTTCCATACACCTGTCTTCATACCCAAATTAGAGAGCTCTCTTTCCAACCCTTTCTTTTCTACTCCCAGTTAGACAGGAAGTATCTATGAAACTTCAATTGAGGTGCTAGGTTCTCACTGAATTCAGTGAATTTTTGTATAGTTTTATGGATCATCTAATCATATGACTTGATGTTCTCATCTTGCAATAGAAGCTTATCCCCTAAAGTCAAAGCCCGTAATGTGGTTTTGTATTATTGGTTTTACAGATCCAAATATAATGAAAAAATTTCAAGTTGACCGAGGTGCAATAAAATTTGTTCTTGCTGGTGCCAACATAATGTGTCCTGGTCTTACATCTCCTGGTGGTGCTTTGGATGAAGAGGTGGAGGCAGAAACTCCTGTGGTATGAATTCTACATTTTGTCTGTGGCTACTGTCGTTATAATGTTGCACTTGGATTGTTATGATCCATTATAATTATATCATATGAAAGTGTTAAAGTTTAGTTTGTTATATATGTTTCTGATCTGTAGAACTGAATACTCTCAGGCCATTATGGCTGAAGGAAAGCAACATGCCCTTGCAATTGGATTTACAAAAATGTCAGCAAAAGACATGTAAGTTTCTGTTGTATTTTCAATTTATTAAGAGTTCAAAAGTGGAAATGGAAAGTAGATAACTATAGGTTCTCTTTCCCCCTCCTTTTCCTAGAAGGGTAGGGAAGCAATTTGTGACTATGACAATAGTGTGAAGCACATGCCTACAACATTTTGCTGTCAATCTTATTGAGCAAAAACTAGGGATACACTATTTACCTATTAGTAGCATACTTTATGTTCCCTATTTTTCTTATTATCGTGCTAAACACACACCCATGCAGACATGCTTATTTATTTATTTATCACTGTTGCTGGGAAGTGTCAAAGTCTAGGGAGACAAAACTTTTAACAAATTTTTTCACCACTGTTGATGTGGCCTGTTGTGATTGGTGAATCATAAAATTGTTATCTGGGGAGTCCATGTGATAATGATGTTGCTCCAATCACAACTTACCACCTAAATAAGTTGTTAAAAAATTTGTGTACCTAGCATTGTTTGGGAAGTATAGAGGTAATTCCTTTGCTGATTAGCATATTTAATAAGTTGAACCATTTGCATAATCTACAGAAAATCAATCAACAAGGGAATTGGAGTGGACAACATGCATTATCTTAATGATGGTCTTTGGAAGGTATGTAATGGTTAAAGCCTTACCTCTCCTTTTTTCTACACTACTTGTGAGTGTTATCACATCAGTAATGATTCTCATCATAAACGATTTGATTGTTGCCTATTATGTCGCTTTGTATGGTATTTTGAGTTTCAATAACCTTGAGTTTTGTCTTTGCAGATGGAGCGACTTAATTGAGGATGTGCAAGAACCACTGCAGTACCCTCATTTCAGGATAAAGAAGTAAAATATGTTATTTCTTCATCTATGCAACATGGTGTACCGTATTCTTGACATTACTGTGCGGATAGAGGGATTATATGCATACCATGCCCTTGTTCCTTTTTTGGTTGCTGTATACAGTAAAGAAATCATTTCTTTCAGTATAGATTGATCCTTTGATCAGTTTATCATGCATATTTCATGTAACTTTGGTGGATTTTGTTTTGTTAGTTGGCAGAAATGTTAGAGCTGAATTTGTCGATGCTTGCCTAACTCAATCCTAAATTTTGTGCTTGAACAACATCGAGTTTGAATGATTCAATTTGAATTTTATATCACATGAATTACGTTAGTGTGAAGCACATGCCTACTACAGATTTATTAGTTATGGACTAACTTAACAAGATGATGGGATTTATTTGCCTTTTGGGAAACCAATTAGTGCTGGTTATCTTTACTTGCTGCCAGTATTGGCAGCGCTAACAAGAACATGTTCTGTATCATACTTCATACCTACTTTAGTTTATATCTAACCACAAAGTCAACTAGAAGGAACTCGTTAATTGTATATTCCTTTAAAATCCTTTTTCAATCCTTATGATTCCATTTCTCTTCTCCTTTCCAAAAATGCTGCTAGTTTATCCTACTCTACTACTGGATGTGAAGTTAAGGAAGCCTAAGGGAGAAATAAGAGTGTGCCCTGCCTGATATGTAAGCAAATGCTTGACAAGCTCTATCTGACCAAGTTAATATATGCAAAAAGCAGCTCCACCTTTTGTAAGCCTTGTTTAAGAGTTATCTGGCCAAGGGCAAGTGTGTGTAATGGGCCACCGCTCCCTTGTCCAAAAAAAAAAGGGCTGCTAGTTAAAAGTCCATAATTATTCTTGGATAAAAATGGGTGAGAGGAAACATCATATCATGGTTAGAAATAACTTAAATCTACCCCCCACCCCTACCCTCGGGGGGTCTTGAACATGAGACCAACACCTACTCCCCGGGAGGAGCCATTAGACCGTTAAGTTCATTGACAAAAATGCATATTCTTTGCCCTTCAATAATTGGACATACACCCATAATATACCTTAAAAATTGGTGAGTATCAATCGATAGAACATTTTTTAAGTAGCATCAAGACTCACTCCCGCTAACAAATAAAATAATGCCCAATAAATTACTCACTAAATCTGTAATAGTGAAGAAAAAACTAAGATGAAAATCACATAAATAAACTAAGTAATCTTATGGAAGCTTTCTCTAAGATGTAATAGAACTACTTTAACATCCTATCATCAAAGCAGCTTAGTATATATCCTTGGGATAACTTATTGAAGCAATAATTAATAATAGAAATAATGCTAAAATGCAAAATTTACCTTCTATGTTTTATCATAATTCATTTTAGTCATCTAACTCTATTTTTTTTTTTTCATTTCAGTCCTGTAAGTTTCAAATTTATTAATTAAGGCTTTTTTACTAATTTTTTCTATATGTTATGGTTAATTATCCAATTTTTTTTTTAATTTTTTCTTCAAATGCCACATGCCCAATCCTATTCTATATTATATATGCACTTACCAAGAAATATCCAAATATCACCCATAAATTATTTGGAGTCTCCATAAATATTTCTCATCCCATTAATAAATTGGCTCACAAATATTTCGGGCCGCAATATAAACCATCACAAAAAGCCAAAAACTCATATCCTATCAAATTTCATCATCATTATTTATCCATGCCCAAAACTGGCCCTATGAGTCCAATGTACATATCTCATTCTTTTTAAAGTCCATGATTCAAGTCCTTAACAAAACTATTTTATCAATGGAATTCAAATCTCATAATCAAAACCCATGGTTCAAACCTATGGCAAAACTATTTTATCAATGGAATTCAAATCTCATACTCAAAGCTCATGGCAAATTATTTATTAAAGCTCATTGCTACATGGTACCATCAAAACCCAATTCTTACTAGCAACATCAAAACCCAATTCTTATTGACAACATCAAAAACTCATTGCTAAATGGCACCATCAAAAGCTCATTACTACATGACACCATCAAAAGCTCAAACTAACTACCTGGCACTATCAAAGCCCCATTGATGAACAATTCTTGACAAGTAAAGTTATTTTAAACTCATAGCTATAATTTATTCTACATCATATTACAAGCCCATGAAATCTATCTCAAAAACCCATAGCAATTATCTATTTTCAAAACTCATGGTAATCATTTTATAAAATCTCATGGAAAGTCGTGATTATTAGCTTAAACCAATGACACTTATTTACTTCATACCTTGTTGAAAATCCAGAGAATTTGTTATAAAAAAACCTCATGGTTACTATTTATCTTATACCTCAATACTCATATCTCTAACAATTATATTTATTTTCAAAACCCATGGTGATTATTCATCCTACAAGCCCATCATGATTATCTATATAAAAACCCATGGGAATATTACATTATTTCATCATAGTGTTTGTTTACCGTTTCTTATTTGAAACCCATGGATATTGCCCCTATCAAAAGTTTAAATCCATGGTAAATATTATTCACTAAATACCATGGAAGTCATTATTTAAAAGCCCTATAGAAAACATTATTTACAAAATAATCTATAGCAAATGTTATTTAAGCTTATTAAATATTATAAGAAACTATACAAAATTATTTAAAGCCCATGGAAATTAATATCCAAAACCTATTTATTGAAGCCCAAAAACATATTCAATTTTGACTACCAACTAAAGCACATATGGAATAAAAACTCATGCCAATATATAGTAAATTTGTCCATTTTGTAGGGCTCAAAAGGTGAAAGTAAAGGGGTAGGCCCCAGTGGAGAGAACCACTAAGTCAGAATCCCACTGAAATGCTTAGTCCTCATGGCCAAGCCCAACCCAAAATCTTAGCCAAAACAACCCAAAGTAAGCAACCAACCTAGCTGGACAACCCCTTCTTCAGTTCAGACCTAACCAAGCTCCAACAAAACAATCCCTCAAGAAGCAACCAAGCCCTAACCCATCAACCCATCAGCCATTGTCATTTTTTATGTCAATAGTACCTAGTGGGCTGGCACCTAAAAGCTAATGGGTAGTAAATGTACATCTTCCTCCCCAAGTTTCAGTTACAACTGAAGGAAGCCATAACAAGGTCATCAAAGCTTCAACAAATTGGCTTGTAAAGTGCTAAAAATGCCTAAAAACTAATTCATGAACCGAGCCCTTGAATTCCAAAAGGGGAAATTTAAGGTTCATTTGATTTGGTGGATTTTAGGGAAGATGGTAAAAAAAAAAAAAGAGAGAGAAAATGGGGAGAGAAAGAAATTTATTGGGGTGTTTGGTTAGGTGAGTTTGTAGAAATAAAATTGGTAAGGTCCAAATATTTTCTCCCAGGACTAACTAAAATGTTTTCCCTCCAAATTAAGGAGAAAACTAAAGACAAAACATGAATGATAGTCAAAGACCAAATTTGCTCCATCACTATGCCAGTACGATTTTTTTTCCATATCATTCAAGGGAGAAATATATTACAAAGGTGCAATTACAAAAGTGTAGAACCAACTGGGAAACAACAACAATAGTGCAGTGGCACACGGGTTGCCACTTTAGCTACAGACCATAGGTCCTCTACAATCACATAAGGAACCCAAAAAACATCACAATGAAGGCCATTCTGATTCAAGAAACAAAAATCTACTAGTCTAGTACTATCCAGCCAGTCAAAGGCACGTTCCTTCTTAATGATTTGTGTAAGACCCTTGCTGTCACTGATAAACAAAATATGCTAAAAACCTTGATCTTTGGCTGCCAATCCAGCTTCAATCACAGCCTCCAACTGTGCTCCAGGGGATGTTCTAGCAGTGCTACTTGCTACTTCAAAAAACACCTTATTTCCCTTTAACGTTACTACGTTAGCGCTTCATATGCAATACCATATCTACATTGTCTTCTGCTCCTAGCTCCTACAAGTTTGATGATTAAATGCCAGTCCCATGTTGCAGACTGATTTCCTATGCTGGTGTTTCTGTCATTTTTGCTGTTCGGGGTATGATAGTTTGAAAAGGTGTCCTTGTACTTGCAAGAGAAGGTTTGAGCAATTAGGATAACTTCCATTGGATTTGGAATAATTCCTTGATGAACCACTTTATTCCGATAGGTCCAGATAGTCCAAAGAGTGATAAAGACATCCTGCAAATAACACAGAATCCAGGTCCCTCAAATCATGCCTTGAGATGAGTTGTTTCAACCAATGTTGAACAGAAAAATTGGTGAAATCAAAAGTGTGAATGGCAAGAGTAGAACCATGCCAATCAGCTCTTATGAATGGACAAAGAAGGAAGAGGCGAGTATGGCTTTCTTCCTCCTCATTACACATTGGGCATAGTCTTTCTGTAGAGATACCCCTAGCATGTAGATTAAGAAAGGTTGGTAGACAGTTGTTCAAAAGTTTCCAAATAAAGTTACTGATCTTCAAGGGAACCTTTATTTTCCAAAAGGATCTCCACCAACCTGAGTGTGCTTGAAAATGCCTAGATTGACATGTATGCATCATTAGGGATGTCAATTTTGCCCCGCTAGGCTTAACCCCCCCTCCCCCCCCCCCCCCTGGCACTTTGCCTCGCATAGGTTTTCCCCGCCCTGCAAAGGTGGTGGGGCAAGGATGGGGCAAGATTTTACCCTCGCACCATGGGGCGGGATGAGGATGGATTTAGACTTTTTAGACCCATCCCTACCCCGCCCCGCCCTGCCTCGCATTGTTAAGGGTTATAGTTGTAATTTTTCAAACTCTAAAACCCTACTATTTAAACAAACATATCAATATTAGCTTATTTTATTCTACCTAATGTAGTTCTCTGCCTTTATTTTGTTATGTGTTATACTATAAGTTTTTTTTTTTTTTTTTTTTTTTTTTTTTTTTTTTGTGATTGTCTTGTTAAATACTTAGATATATTATTCAATTTTTTTCTAAAAATTGATTTAATTTGATGGGATAAATTTAGTTGTAATTTCAAGTATATTTTTATTAATGAAATAGGTTTCATTAAAAAAAGTGTACTAGTTATGGGGCAAATTAACAAAAAGTAGAGTTTTACGGGGTAGGGCGAGGCTTCGCGGGGCCTCAAGGGGTGGAAATGGGGTCAAAAAGTTTTCCCTGTCATGCAGGGCGGGGTGGGGATGGGGCAAGACAAAACCATGCGGGGCGGAGATGAAGACCCCATCATTTGGCCCTGCCCCGCCCCATTGCCATCCCTATGCATCATCCCTAATTAAGAGGTCATAGGCTTTGTGCACTTGATACTCCCCATTCTTTGAGAATTTCCAAAAAAGTTTATCCTGCATAGAATTTGTCTTGAAGATAGGGATTTGAAGGATTGTTGAAGCTTGAGGAAAGGGGTATAAACTTCTAACCAAATCTGCCTTCCAATTTCTAGTACCATGATCTATCAAATCCCCTGCAATACCTGTAGAGAGATGAGGCTGGGTAGATTCAGATTTGAATGGGAAATCCAATCCTTGTGGTTTAGGGGCATATTATACCCATTCCCAACTCTCCACTTTCCTTCCCTCAAGAAAGGATGTTCTTGTTTGATGATATTCCTCCAAACCCATGAGTGATGGGGTTTTGCCCTATATGTGCCGGTGCGTTGAGTTAAGTTTTCCTTGATTTTCTTTTTTAAACATCTTTGAGTTATGTTTACATTTCTTTTCTTTTCTTTTTTTTCAATGTTTTAGCTGCTTTTGCTTTTTGTTTTTTTCTTTTTTAATCATCGATGTTCTATGTATCTTTCACTTTTTTTTAGAAGGTGCCTTTAATTGTTATATATATATATATATATATATATATATATATATAAAAGTAATATTATAATATTAATGATGTGTTAATTTTTATAAGATGTTATTCTTCTAATTTTAATTGATAATAAGTTTTTGTAATGATTATAAGGAAATTATTTCTTATGTTATGCAATAGGGGCATGTGAATAATTTTATACAAACTACACTTTCTATCCCCTCACTTTTCTTCTCAACCAAATAAATGAGTTTCCCACCCCTCTAACAAAATACAAATGAGAAAAACTAAAATCTTTTCTATCTTCTCCCAATTTTCTATCCTCCCATTTTTCCATCTCTCTAAGCAAATGTACCCTTAGGGAAATGTGGTTTGGAGGGCATAAAGAGATTTTCAGCAGAACTCCCTAAAGTAGGCTCAAAGCTTGACACCTAACTTGGGATGACAACCCCTACTCTTTGAAGCTCAAATCTTAGTTGCAGTAGCCAATGATCTAGGCCTAACACTTGCCTTAATCTCAGTGGTTGTAATCGAACCCCAAATCCTAGGATTTAATGCTAAGATTAGCCAAATCTCTGCTCTAGCTGATATTACCCAAAAGAGCAAAGCATCCCAAAAGGAATTCACACCATTTTGGCCAAATCCTAGGTTGAATACTCTGACACTCTTCTTGGTTATCAGACCTAATGTTTTTGGCCTTAATTTGCTAATTGCTCCCTAGGCTTCACTAGAAAAAGAAACCACCATCAACTCATCCAACACACACCACCTCCTCTTAAATTTAAATCAATCTTGCTATTTTCAACCTTTAGTTTAGAAAAAAGTTCATTTTTAGTTCATGGATCAACTCTCTTGGTCCATAAATAGCTTCTTTTAGTCCATAAATGCCCATATTCATTTACCCACAAACATTATTATATTTTCTAACAAATCCCAACACCATTAATGTTCCCTAGTTAGCCATAAGCAACCTTCTCTCCACCATGGCCAAAAATAGCCAAGTTTTTGTACCATTTTCTTCCCATATCATTCCATATGTACTCACCTACTCACACAAAAGTAGTTTCCACCACTTATCGTGCATCTTTCCACATAATTCCATCATGGGTATAAAAAAGTTGGTTAAATATTTGTTGCATTAAGCTGCTCTCTCTCTCTCTCTCTCTCTCCCCATTCCATACTAAAATTTCCCTTTCTTGGCAAGTATGCAACCTCTAATTGTTGTTTCCTGTTTTACTATTGAATGATATAATGTATTTCTCAATTTACTTAATTTCTGACCACTAGAGATCTATCATATTTTTATTTCACTGCTACAAGTCTTATTTTGTCTTATTTCACTGTTGGACCACTTTCCCTTTGTGTACTTATTAAAATGCGTCCACTTTTATATTTTGGGTTTTGTTTTTGTTCTTACTCAAATGCAGCCTATATCTCAAGCTAAGGATGAACCCATGCCATCACATGATACTGAAAGCTTTTGGGCCATGTCTTAAAGCCCAACGTTGAGTCTCAATTTTGGCCTCTCTAAATAGTTTATTAAGTGGATAATAATAATTGAGGAAATACATGATTTTTAAAATGTGAATTCATTTATTAATTTGTCAATCATCTAACCACTGGACATTTCTCGTATATACTATTGGAGTCTTGTACTATTATTTAAACATTTATTGTGGTGGGTCATCTGCTATGCTAACTTATCTTTGCAAAAGATATTTTTAGGGCCTTCTTATAATCTATATTTGATGTAATCAGGACATTGAGCAAAAATGGGTTTTTCACATTTTACTGATAGCTTTTGGGCCATATCATAAGCCCAAAATGGAGTCTCAGTTTTGGCTTCCCAAATATTATGTTCACAATGAAAAAAAAAATGCCACTCAATGCCTTAATTGAATAAACTTAAAACTTAAAAAACTGAAATGAACGAAAACAAAGTTAAAATAATGAAATGAACTTTAAAGAAACTTAAAAGGTGAGTTTTGCATTTTAGCCTAAAAATAAATAATAATGTGTTATTACATTACATTGATTCTGGTAATGCCATTAAAAATATCCTGGTAATGTTATCAAGGAAATATTAATTATTGAAGAATTACAATCTGTGATATTTATAATTTGTTATAGGGACCAAGTTACCAATGTCAAGATTTGAGGAAGTTATGGATTTTGAGCATGACAAATATATATGAAGCAGTAAAAAACTCAACAACAAAAATATAATCCCAATTGACAAAGATTTAAAGACGGGTATTCAATTTAATCAAACAAAAGCATTGAAGAAAACAAATTAATACTTTCATACTCCTTATAAAAAAAAATGACAACACTGGCCACAATTATGTCCCTTGCCGATTTGAATATATTCATCTCTCTCTCTCTCTCTCTCTCTCTCTCTCTCTCTCTCTCTCTAGCCACATTTAAATCCTATATCCATTTCATCTAGTTGATAATTGACACCATACTTCAGTTTTTTTGGTTTGTCAAAGATTCGTAGTCCAAGTTCTTTTTGAAAAAAAAAAACTATTATCTTGAAAGTATAAAAGATAATATAAAAAATAAAAAAATAATAAAAAAAAGTCTGAAAATCCAACCCAATGTTTTACACCCATAAAAATTTAAAAAGTTGGGCAGAAAATCAGCACTCAGTATTCTTCTTCAACAACATCAAATGGGCTCCTTCTCAAAAAGAAATAAAAATAAAGAAAATAAGCAAGTGTACTATTTTAATCATAGTTGTTTTAGAATGCGGAGAAAGGAACTTTCCAGAGAGGGGTTTCTTGGATTTGATTAGCAAATCGAAGATATTAACAAAACAATAGATATCTGAAACACTATCAGATTAAAATTCAACTACCTAAAATTTTAAGAAACTTAAAAACAATTTTATTATTCGATATTCATTATTTTAGTCATATATAATGAATTTATAACATTGGTTTTTATATAATCTCTCTCTTGCATTATATAGCCCAAATTTTTTTCCTAAACATAAACTTATACTTAAATGTAAACATTTTTTTTTAATAATAATTGTTACAACCATGGGATGGGAGGATTTGAACCCTAGTCATTTTTGCAGAAAACAAAAGGAGTTGTCAGTCGAGCTACAAGGTTCTTGACAATTCTAAACATAAATTTTAAACATGACAAAAGGATAATTAATTTTTACATTCACTTCACATTTATAATAAATATTTTTTGTTTTTCAAATTTGTATTGACAAATGATAGAGTTTTTTTTATATTAAATATTTGATAGGAATACAATTGAGGAAGCTATTGTATAAAAGCTCTTCATACTTATTGAGTTTAAAAGTGTTTTATATCTTTTTTCTTATTTTAGTCCTCATTTGTGGATAATATTTATTAAAAAAATGTTAGGTAAAAAACAAGGCACTAAATAATACGTCAAGTTTTAAAGAATATTTTTCACTTGAAAGTAAGAGATATGCAACACTTATTGTACAATTGCCTTTTTTGATGAACTATTGTACAATTGTCTTGATAATATAATTTGAAACCATGCCATTTAAATTTATTATAATTCAATTTATTTCAAAGGTTCCCTTAGGAGAAATAACTAAACATTCTCTTTCTAGGGCTGCTATGTAAGAAAGAAGAACAATAAAGGTAACTCAAATTACTAATTTTGTATTTTTAATTGGTGCTGGAATGTGAATGGTAGAGACAACCAACATAGGCAAAAAAGTATTACTTGACAAGAATTAAATGTTATGATGTTATTAATGCAAATAAATAAAAATGACAAATACATATTTAGTGAAACTTAATTTTCTTTTAAAAAATAGAGGTCACAGATATGCATCATTACTATAGTACAATGAATTTTTGTACTGTAGTCATGTTGGCATGCTTGTTGGGTGTTCTAGAATAAGTTTTTTTTTTTTTTTTTTTTTTTTTTTTTTTCAAGAATAAGGAAATGGAAAGTGTCATTAGTTGGATAGAGTTCACCATAGTTAAGAAAAAACTAAATTTGAGTAGAATTTTTCTTTAAAAATAATATTTCATTAAAGAAGCCACCTTGTGTAAATCTAAACTTTTTAAGTAATATTTATTATGCACTTGTTATTTACACAATTTTACACATGATTTCAAGTGTTTAACCTAAACCTTTTTTTTTTTCACATTTTATATGGTTCAATATGGTGAAAATGAAAGATATACAAAGCATATTAAAAATAAATACACATGTGGAACTTATCTAAAAATTATTAATTTCTTTCAGAGCATCTCCAATAAGCTCTCTAAAGCCAACTATGGAGAGCAAACATACAAAAAAACCCCTCCAACAGTCTCTCCATCTCCAATTTTTTTTTTAAAGATTTGCTACAGTAGCTCTCTAGGCATGGAGAGCACTGTAGCAATTACTGTAGCTCCTCTAAACAATATCCGCCCTTAAAATATTACCCGGTTGAATAAAAAATTACTTTTTTCTCTTTCCTCCCTTTCTCTTTCTTCCTCACTCTCTTTCCCTCTTCTTTATCTCAACGGCTACAAAACGCAAAATACAATCCAAACACGAAAATAATTTTTCTCATAAACTAAATGAAATTAGAAAAAAAAAAAAAAAAAAAAAAAAAGAGAAAAGAGAGAGACCTGTTCATGAGCAAAAGAATTTATCCAGTTTCAATAATCACAACTGATTAAAATATTTAATTTTCACTCAGTAATCACAATAGTAACAACAGAACTATTCTTTATCTTTTCTTTCAAACATCTTTAAACTCAGTCTCAATCAAACATTCACAATGGCTACAAACACAATAATCATTTCTCTTAAACATCTCTAAATTCAAGCATAATCAAAATACAAACTCAAAAACACAATCTTAAAATTAATCAAATCATAACAATAAAAGAAAAAAAAAAGAAAAAAAAAAAAAAGAAGAGACATAAGCCATCTAACCCATGGTGGAGCAAGCAAGCAACCCACGATGGAGCAAAAAAGAGACAACGCCTGCTTGTGTCCTTCGATTAACAGTGGAGCAAACAATCACTTGTTCTTAATTTCTCTGTTTCTTACCACTGTAGAGAGTGTTCTAGAATCAAGTAGAAAAAAGAAAAAAAAAAGAGAGCTAGAGGAAGAAAGAGAGAGCTGGAGACCAAGAGAAAAAAAAAAAGAAGGGTAGATAGAGATGGGAGTGGGATAGGCGTACGTGGAGAAAAAACCAAGAGAAAAAAAAGAAACGTATGGATGTAATTAAGTTTGGAAAAATAATATAAAAAATAAGAAATGACAATTAAGAAATGCTACCACAATATTTTCACAATAAATTTAAAGTAATAGATTGTTATTAGCTAATATTAGCGAGTAAAGAAATAATTTCAGTGATGGGTTCAAATTAGAACTAGTAACAACTTTCCACATAAGATTTTGATGTGATTCTTGTGAAAGTATTGAGAAAAATATTGTGGATATGACATTTTTCATTGAAAAATATAATTGTTGGGAATGAATATAGGAAGAATAAATGATGATAAAAAAAAAAGAATAATGAATGAATGAAGAAATAGTATTTAAATGAGATGGAGAAAAGAATAGATAGTCTGTTAGAAAGTGTAGTTGAAAAAGTAAGTAGGCAAAAGGTAAAATGAACTGTTCACTTTCCAAATAGTACAAAAATTTGAAGAGGCTGTTGGAGATGCTCTCACATGTTTAAAACCAATTTTATATTTACGTATATGTGCATGTTTAAAAGGCCTGTTATTGACAAATATCAAGTTCAAGTTAATAGTTTAATGATCTATGTTGCGCAAAAAAGTTGAAATGCTTTATAGTATAAGATTAAATTTAGAGGGGATATATTGGTGATAGTTTGTGTGTGTTTTGTATGAGATGCATTTAAAGTCTACCCTTATTACTCTTTGAGTGTTCTCTTGTCAAAAGAATTGGGGATACTGTTATAAGACTATCTTGTGAGGCTTAAGAGTAACTAGCAAGATACTAATCTACAAGGGAAATAACTAAGAACCTCCATTTGCAAAAGCTTGCTTTGTGGGCTCCTATAAACTATATTTACTTACAAGAAATGCTATAGTTCATGAATTAGTGTAGTTTGGTCAGAGGAGCAAATCCTAAGAAATATTAAGAAGAATATTAGAGGCCGTTTAGGATTCAAAACCAAATTTCGCAACTAAGTTTTTAATTAGATTCTTTGTCATAATTAATTAGGGGTGAATTCTACAATCATGACTTGAACGGTTTTAGACCCCTTAAAACAACCAGATTGCGTAGCCTAGATTAATTAGCCAAGTTGTTATTTAGTCAAATTAAACAATTCTAGGTTAAAACAATCAAATAATCATATCATGCATATAAAACATATAAAGCAGCGGAAATAATAAATAACACAAGATATGATCACCCAGGAAACCACACGGAAAAACCTGGGGAGGATTTTACCCACCGATCCTCAAGGCAAAACGGAATCCACTAAGAAAGAATTGAAGTTCTTACAAAAGGACTTACAAGCTCCCCGCTTGACTTCCTAATGCTACCCACCAGTAAAACTTCCTGACACGACCACGCGCAGGCTCCGAGTCTACGGACTACTTCTTTCTTTGAATCCCTCAATCAGCTACAAGCACCCACGCTTGATATTCTTTAAGCTTCAAAGGCAGCAACCAAGTTGATCATCAAGATGTTGAAGTAATCTCAATCTTGAAAACCCTAAGTTTTGTGTAAAGGAAAGCTTCTCTAGATCTCACAAGAGATTTACACAAAACCGCAATGTATGAGCAACAATACAACTTGTGCAACTTTGAAAAACGTGGCTAGGGTTTGCCTTATATACCTAGGGCAAAAACATAAAACCCTAAACATTTAAAGAGTTAGGGCTGAGTTGGAAATTCTGCAGAAAACGCATCTGGGCCGATTTTCGATCGATCGAGTCTAACCTTCGATCGATCGAGCCAGGCCGAAATGCCCCAATGCATCTGCAGTCACTCGATTCCAACTTTACAATATTTTATCAACTTTGAGCAAGCCTAAACAAGACTAAGTACATTATTTTGATCATGGTTTGCCAACATTACAAATTAGAGTTCTAAATACACAAATTCCTAAACCTTTAGAACCTAACATGACTCTCTTAAGAAAATATCTTTTTCTTCTTTCTTTAAAATTTTTTTGGTACATTTATTGTGTTTGATAAAAATGGGCGGGAGGAAGCATCATTACATGGAAGGTCAATGGCTAATATTTGAAATATAGAATGAAAGAGAGCAGCCTTTCCCTTGCGTTAGAACATTAGGGAACTATACCACCGCACACCCTTGATGCGATAATTACTTCATAAGTATAAGTGTTTGTGGGGTGTGGAAGGTAAGAACTGGGGTTCAAGTCTCCAAGAGGGAGTTTCAAACACATATATATTTATATTAAGCTAGAGTAGAATATCTATCTTGTATTAAAAAAAAAAAAAAAAAAACATTGGGGAACTATGGCTAAAAAAATGATCATCAAATTGTTTTTCATGGTCAGCCTAGCAAATGTTTGCTTAAACTTCACATGGGTAGAGAGTAGACATATTGCTTATAGTCAACATAGCAGGACTTCTGGCATTAAAGCAAGAGATTGTACAAGTCTATGAGGCAATTTTCCAATAAATTTTATTATTGTTACTGTGAACACACCCTTACTGGTTATTCACTACATCTTTTGGTTTATTTGGTTAAATTTATGAGATGTTACAGTTAATTTAGGGGTTTAAGGCAAAAATTTTAAACGAGACTTTTATTTTATTTTTTATATTTAAATATTAAATAATATTTATTTAATTAAGATTATTTACATTATTATCAACGAGTTTCTTGTTTTTTTGAAAGCAAATCGAATTATCATTTATAAAGACAAATGAGCCCAATTAGAATACAGAAGCAGGGGGAGGAGAGTCCTCTAACCAAAATACATTAGAAGGGATATGTCTAACATAACGGGCCAAAACATGAGTTACGAAATTAGCATCTCGACAAACACCACAAACTGGGAACCATTATAGACGAGTTAGGAGAGCTTGGATATTAGCCAACACATGACCAAGCCAAGACCACTAAAGTCCAATAGACAAAATAGAACCCATAACATTTGTATTGTCTCATTCGATTTCTTGTTCATTTGTTATATTTTCCCCTAAATTTTTTTTTTTGTTTAATATTAATAACAAATTTATCTATAAATATATTTTGAGATTCAATTTATTTTTCTAGTTTTCTCTTCTTCTTTTTATATTTTTTATTTCATGCCTAAATGGATATTTTTCAGTAGACATTTATAATTTTTTAAAAAATTTATAAATAAATGAAGCATGATTTATAATATAAAATAATAATTTAACAAAAATCAAATTTAGAGTATAGAATACTAGACCTAATTTATCAAAATTAAGATTGCAACTTTACAAAATGATGTAGTCACTTTACACTCTAAATTTGTACAAATAAAAATTTATTCATCATATAATTGAATAAATTGGTACTAGTCCAAAAAGTAGATTATTCTTAAAAAATAACTATTGAAAATATACTTAAAAGATACAAATTAAATGAATTACTTCAAATTTTTTTTTTTAAATAGGTACAATAGAAATGGGAAAAATCACACTAATTAAAATAAAAAAAAAATTAAATAAAGTAACAAATGAGTTGATGTGGCAATTTTTAGCTGAATATGGGTTGACGTGATACATCAATCCATGTGATAATGACTAGAATTTATAGACTCTCTTTTTATTGTTAAAAAAAAAAAAAAAATTACAAACTAGTTGTCAATGACTTGAATTATGGTAGGGCATTTTTAATATTCAATGCATTCTATTAGCTAATAAAAGGACCTTAAATATTTTTTATTTAATATAGGTAAAAGGATAAATAAGTCTTAATTGACATATAAAATAAATATAAGACAACAAAAGTCATGAATTGTGTATTATGTGTCAATTGGATTCTTTAGTATTGGGGATATTAAAACATTTGATTCTTTTGTATATGTCCACACTCATGTAATCAATTTGAGAGAGAGAGAGAGAGAGAGAGGATTGTGTCATGTATTTTTTTTTCCCTTACAAAATTGTGAAGGGTATATGAACTCAAGTTTAGGTTTTTCTTGTGGAAGAGTTCAAGGTATCAAACAATATCATCAAGCTACAACACCATTAGCAATTTTGTTACAGGTATTTGGTGTACCATGTCATCTTTTAGGGACATGTGTATTGCAAGGAAGTCTATACCGTACCGGAGGCTGTACTGGTTTAGTCAGCGGTACGATATATATTTCGGATACCACTCTATACTGGTGTACCGTTTAGGGTTTGCCGCTATTTTATATATATGTCTTCTGGTAAACTCTATGAATGGAACATATATGGTTTGTCAAAACAGGAAATCCTAAACAAAATATAGCATATAACCATAGTAGCCAATAACTACATCAGTGAAGGACATCCCCATACTGAGGTCATAGAGCTCATAGCTTTAGGATTTACAGAAAAACTTTTGCAATGGTGGAACAACTGCCTTACAGAAGAATCTAAGGAAGACATCAAACATGCTGTCCAAAAAGATGAGGAAGGAATCCCCATCTTCGACGACACCATAGGTAGAGGTATCCCCGACGGAGTCAATACCCTGATCTATACGATCATGAAACACTTCATAGGAAAACCTAGCAACATCACATCTAGGATTTACGACCAGTAGAGTAACCTTAGATGTAAAACACTTGGCGACTTTAGGTGGTATGAAGATGTGTTTACTACTAGAGTCATGCACAGAAGTGATTGTAACTCTCCATATTGGAAGGAGAAGTTCATCAATGGATTACCAACCCTCTTTGGTGAAAAGGTCAAAGAAACTCTTTGTAACCCCTTAGGTGTCATAGATTATGATAACCTAACTTATGGAGACATCTCTAGCACCATTCGAAGTGGAGGAATGAAGATGTGCAGAGATCTCAAGATCTATAGCAAAGCCAACAAAGGCAAAGCCAAGTACGAAGTAAGAAACTTTTGTACACAGTACGGCTTACCTTCAGTTTTTCCCAATAGAAAGTCCAAATACAGAGGCAAGGAATCCTCTGAGAATTTCCACAGGAAGAAAACTGCAACCAAGTATTATAGAAAACAGAAGTACAGCAAAGATGATTTCTATAGGAAAGGAAAATCCAAGTCCATAGGAAAACCTATATCCAAAACATTAGGAAAATGCTTCAATTGTGGAAAAAGAGGTCATTTCAGAAAAGAATGTAAAGCTAAGGCCAAATCCCTTATCAACACCCTTGTTAGTGACCAAACCAACAAAGATGAAATCTTTAAGCTCCTAGAATTAGATCGCTCAGACAGTGAATCTTCTAGTAGTGAGATTCGTCAGATTTACCAGTCATCCTCTGAACCCTCTAGAGCCTCTTCTAGTTCCTTTAGTGGCTCGGATGAACCCATTCCATATATGGATAGTTGTTGTAGGAACAAGACTATCAATGTTCTCTCTAAGTAAGAAGAGCTCCTCTTAGATCTCATAGAACAGATCGAAAACCCAGTCATCAAAGCTCAGAAACTTAGTGAATTTAAGAAAACTTTAGTTAAGGAAACCAGTGAAACCAAACCAAAGTTTTCAGAACCCAAAGTTGATTTAGAAAAAATCTACAATAGGTTTACCAAATCCAAGAAGAAAGTTACAGTTAAGAACCTTAAAAAAGAAATCAAGGAGACCAAGTTTGAAGTGAGAACCCTTAAGCAAGAACTAACCATTCTTAGGGTTGATCAGAATCTCCTTGATCAAAGAGTGAAGAATTTGGAAAATACTTCTCATCAAGGTAATGAGGAAGGACCCTCATTTCAGAACCCTTCTGATGAAGAAATTGATGAAATAGTTTACCCTACAGCTGATATGGACCAGGAACCACCCAGTGAGGCGTTCTTACAAGCCATCAGTAGGATTAGCTTCCAGAAATGGCATTCTAAGGTCGGGATTGTCATTAGTAAAGATTTTGAATTTGAGGTTATCGCCTTAATGGATTCAGGCGCCAATCTCAACTGCATTCAAGAAAGAATCATTCCCTCTAAGTACTTCAGAAAAACCAAAGAAATGTTAACTTCTACAAGTGAAGGAAAAATGCAGATTGAATTCAAAATTTCAAAAGCTCATGTGTGTCAGGACAACACATGTTTCAAAACCACATTCATCCTAGTCAAGAATATGACAGATAAGGTTATCTTAGGAAACCTGTTCATATGTCTGTTGTATCCTTTCACCACGGATAATGAAGGAATCACTACCCATTCCTTTGGCCACCCAGTTAAGTTTAAATTTCTTAGAAGCCCTGAACCTAGAGATATTAGCACTCTCCAGGAAATTGCCGTCTCCAAGACCTTTAACCTTATTTAGGCTGAGAATCACTGAACCAACATTGGAAGCACCTAAGAGCATTCCTAGTTGCCCTACGTAAGGAGTTTGAATATGAAGGAAATAGAGTCAAACGAGAAGCCTATAGAGCCAACCACACCAGGGAATAGAAGCAAGAAGTTTTGGATAAATGGAAAGAATTCATGAAGGAGATATCTAACAATGTCCCTTTCTTTGAATACTTTGAGAACCATTTTAACTGGCACAAAAAGTCTTGTGTAGTCCCTTCTCTTTACGATACTTGTAAACAGATGGCTCTCTTATTCCTCCTCTCCCTCTCAGTTTACATTTGTAACACCATAGTGGTCTTCACACTTGTAATCTGTAATTTTATATTTCCACAGTTTATGGCCTCAGTCGGCCTTAGCCAGTAACTTACCCCCTTTTGGTATTAGAGCCACAATAGCCTGTTACCTCAAGCATTATAACTTATCTCCTTTTGGTATCAGAGCCAAGTTTGGCCAATAGTAGTGTTGTAAGTTACTTTCATTTTGAAATCAAGTTGGTCGGTACTACCGCCATAGTTATCAGTTAGTTTTGGCATTATCATTATTTTGATTATTTTCAAATATGATATCTCCTAACCAGTTGATTATGTTTTACATCTATTTTTTGAAAACTCTTCCATTACCATTCATTACATTTTACATTTATTACATTTTCGCCATTTGTGCTTATTGGTATCCAGATTTTTTCTGGTATAATTGGTAGGCTGAGCCTCCTTTCTAACCCTCTATTTATTATCCTGTGATTATTTGTTCATGTTGATAAGTTATATCCCAGTTATCTGCTTCTTCTTCTTTCTGTTTTTATCCCTCCAGTTTGTTACAGATGTGTACTGTTGAGACACGTAAGACCAAATTTGTGCTGTTTGTCAACCTAGTTAGACCCGATATCCGCTCCAGTCTGTGTTGGTCAGCCCGTGTTAGCCGTGTGTCAGGCGTTTAGGGTGGTCCCTTAGTGGAAAGGATTGTGGCGATAAAAGGTTGTAGTTAGCATAAGATTAGGTGATCGTCTTGTTTGAACGCTCTGTTTCAGATCTAAGGATAGATCCAGAAGTTTAAGGATAAAGGTAATTAGGTTGTGATTGTTTAACTAGGCTTTTAATCCAGAATGATGAATAGGTTGTTTAGAAGTAACTCTTCTACCAGTTATAGATCATCCATCCCTGAGCCCATACTCCAAGAAGATGGAGTTCTCAATTCAGAATCATACGAGTTATCAGATACAGATCTAAAACTAGGAGATTGGAATATCCCCAAGGTTCCCACTTGCCAGATCTATAAGTCATCTTCATGGTCCTTGAAAAAGGCTTTCAAGACATATTACCATGTTAAGACTATAGAACAAGTTTATAACATCAGCAAGGAGTACGAAACGTGCTACTTGTTACCCTCATCCACCCTGTTAGCGCACAGGAAAGAAGGACACAATTTTCTTCACATAGGTTTAGTCCAGGTTGGAGTTAAACCCCTGTTTAGAGAAGACTTGAATTGTTCAATCCTAATGGCCCTTAGAGACACCCGTCATATCAGATTTAATGATAGCCTCTTAGAAACCATTGAAACCAATTTAGGAAACGGACCAGTCCATTTTGACTGTTTTCCTAATTTCATAGTAGGACTTCATGACTAGCATATCATGAAAACCTTGACCCTCAACCATATATATATACACACACACAAAATCTCTATTTACCATAAAACATTACCTAAAAAATCTCTATTTACCATAAAACATTATTTCAATTGTTCATTGCATACTAAGAAAACAAATAATACTAATAAGTTACAATATTTACAATAAACAACAAGTAAAGGAATGAATTAGAAAAAAAAGGTGAAGGAATGAAAAAAAAAAAAAAAAAGAAAGAAAGATGGACACGTGATGACTCTAAAATAGCAAAAGATGTACAATAAGTGCATTAAATTACCACACCACTTCCACCTAACCATCTGACATCATTGACTAAATATTAGATAATAAAATTTGAAAGACACAAAGCTGAAAGCACACAGTTGTAGTGCATTAGCAGTGAAAAAACCAAAAATGCAGGAAAAAAGAAGAAGAATAAGGAGAATAAAGTAGTTGCAGTGGCAACTACAATAGAGAGGAATGGGATCTAAATCAGAAAAGGGTATAGAAAATGAAAGATTTGGAGCACAGATCTCAGTCATTAGGCACCAAGTCAGTGAGTCACAGACCCTTTTTTCTCATATTCTTCTTCCTTTTCTTTTTCTTTTTCCTTCTTGTTTGTATCGGTCCAAAATATCTTTACTGGTCGAAACAGCCGGATTTTGCCAGTATGGCCGATATTTTTTTTGGTATGAAACAATGGGTGTACCTGTAGCGGTGCACTAGCTGGTACGGTACGGAAAGCGGTGCACTAGCTGGTACGGTACGGAATTGACTTCCTTGGTGTATTGTCTTAAAAATATCAAAATAAATCAAACTAACCCAACCTAATGTCATGAGTATTCGGTTACATGAGTTGAAATTTATCCAACCTAACTCAATCCTAATGTCATGTTTCTTTTGTACATCATGTCATCTTTTAGAGACAAATGATTTTCTCTAAGTTATGTAGACAATGAACCAAGGGAGTCAATACCGTACTGGAGGCTGTACCAGTTTAGCCAGTAATACGATATATTTCGGATACCAGTCAATACCGGTATACCGTTTCGGGTTTACTGCTATTTTTTATATTTATAAATAAATAAATAAATATATATATATATATATGTATATATATATATATATGTGTGTGTGTGTGTGTGTGTGTGTGTATTATAATAAATATAAAAGTTTACCATAAAATATTTTCTCAATTCAGAACTAGTTATTTATGGTTTTAGACTTTAGTATCAATTAAAAAAAAAAAAAAACACAATATAAAAAATAGAAAGCTTAAAAGTTACAATTGCATACTAAGAAAATAAATAATACTAATAAGTTAGTGCAAATAAGTTACAATTCTGCCCTAACAAAAATTTAAAAACTACCAAACTTAAAAAAAAAAAAAAAAAAAAAAACTTTTTTTTGTACCGGCCGGTACGTCCAGTACAGGGCGGTATTGCCCAAAATTGGTTAGTATTTAAACCGATACGAAACGTTGATGTTTCGATATTAGTATACATACCAGTACGATACATACTGGCCGATACTGGTACAGTATTGACTACTTTGCAATGAACACAAGCTAAACCACACAAAATTGAGAGAACAATACAAGTAGAAACAAAATAAATAATTGAACATATCAATGAATGGTCTCATGTACTACATTCATATCTAAATTACTCTTAACAAATATATTTTAATTATAATGAATATTTTCATATCCGTCAAAGAAAAAGTTGATTTAAAACTAATAAAATTCTTAGTTAAGTGAGGTTCTAGTTGACAACTACTGAAGTGCACCCATTAAAGTGAAATAACAATGCAGTCGAGCCACTTTGTAAAGAGACTTGAGTTACTTTTAGCCTTAAATCCTTTTTTTGTTATTAACTTTAGATGAGGTCGTTTCAAAAGCCTCCTTAATAAATGCACTTTGACTCCTATTAACAAAAATCACTAATTAAATTTTTTTTTTTTTTTTGAGTAACAACAAAAAGCCATTAATTAATATTACAAAGTAGTCCTATGAAAACATTATTAAAAAAAAAAAAATTTATTATTGAGGTGACTAAGACAATCCCATTCTCATGCTGTGAACATTTATGCATGTTCTATTTCATGCAAATACAAAATTTGAAGTGAAATCAAAAATCAAAATAATAGTTCCACTACGGCAACAGAAAGTAACGACGTTATTAAACTTTTGTACATTGGCAAATGTTCAGTACAGATACATGATGAAAGAGTTGATCAAATGGACAAAATTTTGAACACGATTGCAACCAGTTTTTCACTTGAAAATTTCAGCACACAATTGCAATATGTTCGTCATTTGACAAAATGTGACAAATAAATTTCAAATATAGTAGGACCCTCAGCAAACATTGAACTGACATGTGCTCTGAATCTAACAATAAACAAATAGAGAGAGGTCCAAATATTCCTTAACATATTAGAAATAGAAACGCTAATCTCTAAAGGGTAATGTGCTGCATTCTCAAAATAGTAACTCACCTATTTATTGGCCTTTTAGAGATGGCTCTAAAAGCTCATCTCTAGTCATACCCATTCCCAAAACATAAATAAAAATAACTATAATTTAACCAACCTAATGTCATCTTTTAGGGACAAATGTATTGTATTAAAAATATCAAAATAAATCAAACTAATCCAACCTAATGTCATGAGTATTGGGTTACATGAGTTGAAATTTAACCAACCAAACCCAATGCTAATGTCATGTTTCTTTTGTACTTCATGTCATCTAGACAATGAACACAAGCTAAACCACACAAAATTGAGAAAACAATGCGAGTAGAAACAAAATAAATAATTGAACATATCAATGAACGGTGTCATGTACTATATATTCATATCTAAATTGCTTTTAACAAATATATTTTAATTATAACGAATATTTTCATATCCGTTAAAGAAAAAGTTGATTTAAAACTAATAAAATTCTTAGTTAAATGAGGTTCTAGTTGACAACTACTAAAGTGCATCCATTAAAGTGAAATAACAATGCAGTCAAGCTACTTTATAAAGGGATTTGAGTTACTTTAAGCCTAAAATCTTTTTTTTTTTTTTTAAATTAACTTTAGATGAGGTTGTTTCAAAAGCCTCCTTAATGAATGCACTTTGACTCCTATTATCAAAAATCACTAATTAAAATTTTTTTTTTTTGATTAACAACAAAAAGCCATTGATTAATATTACAAAGTAGTCCTATCAAAACATTATTAAAATATATATATATTATTGAGGTGACTAAGACAATCCCATTCCCATGTAGTATTATTGGGCTAAGTGGCCCAACAGCCAACAAGAACAGCCTTTTTTTTTTTTTTTTTGTTTAGTCCATAGACACCAAGAGCCCAAGAAAACGAAGCCCATGAAAACCAGCACACCCTAATTAATGCCACGCCACATAAAAAGGCAGAAACTCTCATAAAAACAAAACCCTAGCTAGTTTGTTCCTCCCAGCAGTCGGCGTATCCACCTCAACAACACAGAGAGAGCTCTTCTAGCAAACCCTTTAGCTCCAATGGTATCTCTCTCTCTTTCTCTCCATCTTTCTCTGTATGTCTGTTTATTATGTTTGTGATTGTAAATCTGAATCAGCGTTAATGTTTTGTGTGTTTCATTAGGGGATTGATTTAGTCGCAGGAGGCAAGGTCAAGAAGAGCAAGCGTACGGCTCCAAAGTCCAACGATATATACCTTAAACTCCTCGTCAAGGTTTCTCCCCAAAAACCCACTTTTTATTTTTGTATAATTACGCATGTTTGTATCTATGTATGTGTGATTTTATATGTATGATTTGGTTTTTAATCTTTGGGTAACATTGGATAAGACCCATTTTTTAGCTTCTTCTTTTGTTGGTGGGTAGGATTTGGACTTGACGATCTTTCTCTGTTGTTGTTGCAATGTAAAAAATTCAGAGGAAATGTTGTATTTTGAGTGCTTGTGTAATGCGTTTGTGATTTGGTTTTGGGGTCTTAGGGAAATATTGAAGATGACCCACTTTTGTTTATGGGCAGGATTTGGATTTAGACGTAGAAAAATTTGAAACTTAGCCACTTTATAAGTTTGTGAATTCTAAAAAAAATGATAAAAAGAGTGAAAGACATTGATTGAGGAAATGTTGTTAATTTAGTGTTTATGTGTTTTTAATGTTTCTGACATTGCCTGATGTTCAAGATTTGGTTTTGGTGTCTTACAGTCTGAGGAAAACCTTGGAGACTCACTTTTGTTTTTGTGTTTACTATAAAAACCCAACCATAGTTTAATACCTAAGGTTTTTTTAGTGTCCTTGAAAGGTAAGAAGTGAAATTAGAGACCAAAAAAAAAAAGATTTGTGTATCCTAGTTTGAGCCCAGGACACACACCACTGGTGTGGGGGTGTTCTTTGCTTAACATATTACTTAGTCATAATGTAATTTTAAAAATATTATATAAGCTTACATAATAAATAAAGTGAGTTATCACAGTTGTCGTGAATTTATAGATCTCTGCTGACCCTATAAGCCCTATCACATTTTCAAAAAAAATGCTATTCTGCTCTTGCTCTGTATATTTTTTTTTCCTTAGTTTGTACCATGCTAAAGCTTATCCCTATTTGATTTTTCTTTCATATCAAGTAATTTGAGGTAAAAGCACTCTGTTATGTGATTATGTTTTCTTCTTAAAACGGTTATTTATAAGTTTGGTTGTATTTCAATAATGTTCACTGTGTTCTTTATCTTCAAAGCAAAAAAACATGTTTGTAGTTAATGGATTGATAATGGTTCTTGTTTCCATATGTTTGTGTACATGTGTATGTTTGTCAACTGTATCTAACCTGACTTGATGCTACTTGATTAGCTTTATCGGTTCCTTGTTCGGAGAACTGGCAGCAACTTCAATGCGGTGATTCTCAAGCGCTTGTTCATGAGCAAAGTAAACAAGCCTCCACTTTCATTGTCTAAGTTGATCCGATATATGGAAGGAAAGGTTTGTATTTTTCTTTGTCTACTTAATTCCTGGAAACTAAACTGTAAATCTTATTGGTCTTTTTAATCTTATTGCATTTGTGGTTGGCCTTGTAGGATGGTAAGATTGCTGTGGTTGTGGGGACTGTGACTGATGATATTCGGGTTTATGAAGTTCCTGCTTTGAAGGTTACAGCACTTAGGTTTACTGAGACTGCAAGGGCCAGGATTGAGAAGGCAGGCGGTGAGTGCTTGACGTTTGATCAGCTGGCGCTAAGGGCTCCATTGGGACAGAACACGGTATTGACTTTGATGCCACTATGAATGTTTCATGTTTTTGTATAGTTCTCTGTTAGTAATTGTTCTATATTGGTGATTGTTGTAATTGCTGACTATTGAATCACTTGAGAGGTCCAAAATTTAAATTAGTAAACATTATCTTGGATGCAGATTCTTCTTAGAGGTCCAAAGAAGGGTCGTGAAGCTGTGAAACATTTTGGTCCCGCTCCTGGTGTGCCACACAGCCACACCAAGCCCTATGTGCGAGCAAAGGGAAGGAAGTTTGAGAGGGCTAGAGGAAAGAGGAACAGCAAGGGATTTAGAGTTTAAGTTGATTTTAGTAATTGTTGAGCAAGAAGTGTCATTTCTGACTTTGTCAATCCAAAGTTTTGCTAGACTATTAGGTACTTATGGAGGTTATTTGTCATTCTTATTTTGATATGCACTCTGGGAAATGATCATTTAATGTTTGTTACTTAAGAAGACTAGTTTTTACTTTTGTTACAAACCGGTTTGTTTAAAAGTGTATCTGGGTTCATCTATGATATTCAAGTTTTGTTAAACGGTTCTAGTGAATGATGATTGTTTATAGCTCCAGTCCTCAGGAGCAGAAGTCTCAGACTCTTGCACCGATGGTATTCTAGATGCTGCTTATCATGCCCACTGCATATGTAGGTGTAAATAGCAGGCCTCAAATTTGGTTTACAAACTTGTTGGATCAAATGGCTTTGAAATGTTGGCTAATGTTTCTTGCTATGTTTACCAAAGGATAGAATGATCAGGAAGCTTTACAATCTAATGCATCCGTAAATGGCTTACCCCTACATTCTAGTTCTCACTTCTCACAACCGTGGCATGCATTCCTTGTTGATCCCTAAGGGGCGTAAACAAATCAACTATTTTTTGGTAGAGGAACCCTAATTGAAGTGTGGAGTAGCTTGAGTTTGACCTTGACTAATTTTTTCTTCTTATGGGAAGGGATTAATGATACATCTTAAAAATGGTGGGACGTGGCTAATTTAGGTGAAGGTGTCAAGCTGATGTCTGTGAAGTGTGTGCTAAACGACTAAACTTGTGTTTGTGAAGTGTGCTAAACGACTAGACCTGTTGCCTGTGTTTCCCCATAGAGCATTCATATCAAGCATTCGCATTAGAAAAAGTTGTCAAATTTACACATTTTTCTTCAAAAACACCCTACTACATATACAAAGTTACTGTAGCATTGTATTATAATATATTTTTAATTTATCATTATTTCATCTCTCCCTTTCTCGCTTCTTCTTTTCACATATCTCTTATATAAACCCGGCCATCACCACCACCACAAGTCACAAACTAGATCATTCTATCATACCTGATTGACCCACCAATTGGAATCTCAAACCAAATCCAATGGTTTAAACCCATCAACCCAAACCCAAAATAAAATCAATTACAGTACAAAATTACAAATGAAGAAGCAGCAGTAGCAGCGTCGACAAAGAACCCAAATCAAACACAATGGAGATCCAAAATCAAAAACACCCACCACCATAATCCAGCACTACAAGTGGAGAGAGAGAGAGAGAGAGAGAGAGAGGAGAAGCTTTGAGAAGGAAGAGAAAGTTTTGATGAGGGTAGGAGAAGAAGATGCAGCGAAGAGAGGATACACTTCTTGTTTGAGAGAGAGAGAGAGAGAGAGAGAGAGAGAGAGAGAGAGAGAGAGAGTATTTTGATTAGGGTAGGACTTAGGAGATATAATTAAAAAATAAAAATAAAAAAAGTATTTTACAAAAATAGAATGTATAATAGATAATCTGATACGAGTATTTTTGTAAAGTAGTTGTGTAAAATAGAAAAAAGAAAAAAGAAAGAGAGTAAATTCTTATGCTAAAATAGACAAAAAATTATAAACAAATTAATGTAGATGCTCTTACGTTAGTAGATAGTTGAAAGTAGCTAAAGGTAAGAATAACGTAATTGTGAGTTCATATTCAGCTAAATATTATGCTCACATACTAACACTCAATAATGGTGGGTAATATTATGTCATAAAAAAAAAAAAAAAAAAAACAATGGTAGGTAATAAATTATGAGAAAAGTTAACAAGTGGATAACTAAATTTTTAGAAATATTTTTATAAAATTTTTTATTTTTTATTTTTTATTTTTATTTTATTTTATTTTTATAAAAAGGAGAAAGGTAACTAAAATTTTTGATAACTTTTTATACTTTACATGAAAGTGGTATTAAAACCATAGTCAAAATGGATCAAATAAACTGAATTAGAACAAATAGACCAAAGTAATTCAAAATAGATCAAAGTAAACTGATACTATTATAACTTAATAAGAGTATAATAATAATAATAAATACTAACAATAATAGATGTTAATGTAAAAAAACACCAAAGCATCCCAAGTACAACCTTAAAATACTATGATACTTGAATGAATCACATCCAACATTGACATCAATATGTCAGACTTTAACACACACTCCCAGTAGAAATGACTCCTTTCACCTCAATAACATCATCTTTATTGGGCATTGCAGCGTTGATGACTTCAATCTTCGGAGTGACATTTGATTAGGTGGAATTAGTGGTATTGCACCTGGTGGAATACCATTGCACCGGATTCAAATCCTTGAAACACAACTCCTTCATGAGCTACTGATCTTTCTCTCCATTTTTGCCTCTTCTTAAATTCGTTCCAAGAAATATTGCAATGTGAGAACGGTGCAGTGTGGCATAAGATGAAGAACTTGAAGTATTTTAGAAGATTATGAGGTTAATGGCATTCTAATTCATTTATGTTATATAATCTTGTCCTAAATAAGTGTCACATATAAAATGAGTGCAATGCACCTTGTGAGCGCAAAATTTTCACAAAATTTTTTTTTTGAGAGAGTTTTAACCTACAACATTCGTTCTTGATGATAACTCTTTATTATCAGACCAAGACACCAATCAGTTTTTGATGTAGGCGGAGATTGAATCACAGATCTCTTATACAACCATTAGAGACTTTACCAGTTGAGCTAACTGAAATCTACAAATTTTTTATTCTATAGAGGTTTGGCTTACTTCTAATATTATTTTAACTGGACATGTCATTTTATTTTAAATATATAATAAAAGTGGTACTGAGTTTTAATCCATATTTTTTATTTAATTAATGGGCGATGTGGCAGTCTCTCATTTATATCATATATATCTAAAAGCTGAAGCGCAGCAATTGTTATTGCTTCGCTCCTGTTGAGCCACCTCATCTGCCAAATCATTAGTCATTTTTATATTTATTTTTTTTACAATATTAACTATATAAATATATTGACTTTACAAATTCATTTTAGACGGTTTTAGTTTTACAAATTCATTTTAGGCGGTTTTAACTTTAGATATTCATTTACTTTAATTTTGATGTTATAACTAAATAATAAATTAATGGAAAATCAAAACAAAAGTGTTGTCTACATATATACCTCTTAGGCGGTTTTAAATTTAAATATTATTTTACCCTTTTATCTTCCTTATTTTGGCTCTTCTTATTCTCATCATCTTATTATAAATTTGCCACTTGATCTCTTCCATTCTATGCATATTTTTCCTATACAAAAAAGGCTCTCTCTCTCTCTCTCTCTCTCTCTCTCTCTCTCCCTCTCAATTTTCTTTTTCATTTTTTGTTGGATTATTATTATTATTTTTCTTGCATTTCTACCTTAGATTGATGAATGTTTGTGTTTTTTAGAATTCTACTTTTGATTGCTTATAACTGAAAAATAAAATCAATGAAAAATAACAAATATTTTAGTAAAATTGTCTATAAAAAAAGTATTCACAGTTCTTGCTTAATCATTGATGGTAGAAAAGATACAACTTGATAGCTGCCCATTGGAGGATCTCCAACTAAAGGTTTGTACCCTCATTGTCCTGTTTTGACTAATTCATATGTGTTTCTTAATGCAAATATTTTTTTATTATTTTATTTACAACACTAAATACTTTTAATGAATGGTGTTTGTTGTTGATCTAATTTGGAAAAAAATTTTATATTATAATATGTTATATTTTGTGTTGTTGTCAGGTTTTAGCTTATTTGGAAAACTACAAGATAATTTGAACAAGCTGATGAAGAACAGTTAGTTCAGTTGAAGACAATAGTCTTTATGCAATTTCCTTTCACTATTTAAAAATATTTTTTTTAACAAATTAGTAGTAAATTGTTATGTATTTTTATATGATGTTTTTAGATGCTTGGGTAATTGTTTTAAGTGTTTACAAATATTTTATGTTATTCTTCATCTTCCCTATCTTATTAGTGTATTCTTTGAGATTTTTAAGAAAACAAATTCAATTTTATGTTTAAAATTATTTGTTTATCTATTTATTTTTCACATATTGGATTAGAAGTTAGATTAGATTATGATAGCATTAATACTGTAAGGACGCTTTTTGGATCCCAAGTCCAAATGATAAAAAGAGTTAGGCCCGAAGAGCCCAATATAATGAATTTGTAGAGAGTGGGTTGGAAAACTAGGTTCTAATGAGTTGTATAATAGTTAGAATGGATTTAGAAGACAACAAAGTAAAAGTAGATTGGATTTATCTAAAGAAATTCGTTCTAGGCACAGTCCGAAGAGATCAGTTCTTGTTTATATTACTTAAAGTTGGTTACAGTTACAGTTTTGATTGCTACAGTATTTCTCTCTCAATTCTCCGATCCCTTTCTCTTAAGGTATCTCTCCTATTTTATACTGTCTCCCCCTTCCATCTCTACCCTCCACGTGTAGATTAGATTGCTGGTGTTGGTTCTTGTCCCATCAGCACCTTCCTAAAGTCTTTGGGTAGTAGATGGAAGGCTGAAAACTACTATTCAGGTATCACTTCTTCATTAATGTGGCCAGAGAGTTAGCTGCAGAATATTCAATGCGGTGGTAGCAGTTTTTTTTTTAGATATTTCATAACTTTCTTCTGTCCTATTCCTTCCTGATACTTATCCTTATCCATGGAACGGTTTGAAATGTTGCTCTTGATGGCAGACCACATCTTCCGACCTCAGCTTTGCTCAGCTGAGGTGACATTCCTCCTCGGACCCCTTCCTGGGCAATCATGACTAGACCTTACCCTTTTACCTAGTAACACGGATCCTTATGATAGTGCTTGTTCGTCCTCGGACTAATTAATGTCCTTGGATTGGGCCCCTAGCCTAATGCATATGTAGATATGTACTCGTGGGCCTTTCACCCCTACAAATACAATAGTTCTTTTTTCAAAAAAAAATTCTCTACTTTTTTCCCCCTTTGGAATTGTATTCTTTTGTTTTTTTTGTTTTAAAAGGAAAAATGGTTACAATATTTTATTTTTCCCTTCATTTTTTATTTTAAATTGTAGTTTTAATGAGTTTTATTAATTTTTTTTAGTTACATTTCTTGGCGTTTTTTATTATATGGTAGAAAAATTGGGTTTGAGAAAGTTTATTTAAAACTAAAATAATAATTTCCAAATTTTATATACTTTTGATGATACACAAAATAATATAAAGAAATTTTATTAAAAAATTAATAATTTCATTAACTTACTTTTTGAATTCTTGAAAAAAATTGTATTGTATTGATTTTGGTACGATAGAAATTATATATATTACATTTGTGATTGTCGCTACAATAAATGAAATTATGATTATGAATTACATTATTATTTATTAAATTAGTTCAAATTGAAATATATATATATATATATATATATATATATATATATATATATATATATTTATGAGACCAACGGATGGGGTCCGCGACTAGTTAAAATAAAAGGAGATTCATTTTAAAAAAGTACTGGAGATAAACCAAACACATTCCATGGAGTCTAAAAAATTAATATGGCTTAATCTATACTACTATTTAAGAGGCTTCCCCTATTTGGATTTAAAAAAAAAAAATTAAAATGCCCCTACACCCCTATATTTAAGTAGAGACAAAACTAAAAGATAATTTAGTAAAAATACAACTCTAACTCTCACTAAAATATTGCTTAAAAAATAGGTTCACTCTCCTATTAATTTTCAAATTGCTTTATTTACTTATAAATTAGTTTTTCAAAATAAAAATTATATATATAAAAATTAAAACACGTTTTTTTTTTTGCTACAAAATAGGACCATTAAGACTCATGATATTTCTAGTTGTATTGATAGTTCTAAATGCATAATATTAATAAGAAAACATGTAAACCTCAAATTGGAATGAAAAAAAAAGCCTTATTGCACGCATGTGTGTTGAGTCTAATTGGTGTTTAATGCATTTAGACCCCCATCATATTTACTTAGGCTTTTGCACTTAAATCCAAAAATAAGTGGGACATGACAAGCAAGAAATCTCTATTTTGCCATTCTTTGATTCTTGCATAGCCTTTTGGTTATGTTATTTTATTTTTTAATTTATGAAAGTCTTTTGGCTTCTTTCAAAAGCTCCTATCTACTTCCATTCAACTTCCACTTCTACAAAAATAAAAAATAACTATATAATTCTTTTTACTATAGTAATTTACACACACACACTCAGTGAGTCTTAAAACAACAATTTAAATTTAAATTTAAATTTTAACCATCCATGAATAACTAGGATTTGAGGAATCCATGTACCAATATGTGCTTCTCAATAATAATGAAATAACCGTAAAGAAATAGATATTCAAGCAGAAATTCATACTTAATAAAGCAGCCTTATAGATCATATGACAAGGTCTATTCAACCACCAAGCTTAGTGCCACTAGAGGTGACAGATTGAAATCCTAATGAACCCATAGAAACAGTGCACAAATTACTGACAGAATTTATTTGAACTTCTTAATGAAGTCATAGATGTGAGAGCCGCTTTCCTCTGCTTATTCTTGGTTGATGCAGTGACCCACCCCTTCCATCACAACAGCTTCCTCCAAAAACGGCACATCTTTCTTGAAACCACCATTGTGTATGCATTCCTTTGTCCCCAGGGTGGTGTACAACATGTCCAAATCCCCCACTATGAACTTCATAGGTACCTTCACTTGCACTCCGGTCCATTTTTCTGTGACCTCCCAGTTTCTGCAATAATCAGAAACAATTATCAAACGTTTGTTTTATGAATATCAAATTACAGAGACATTTAACGTTAAGGAAGGCCAAGATTTAAGTTTCATGCTTATATTTTATGTGAACCCAAGATTTTGGTTCTTTGGTTGATTAAAAACGTGCCGGGTGAGCGTCTTGGAAGAGGATCATCTCCATTTGAAATGAATCAATCTCATGTTTCATATTAAATATTACAAATCTAAGATATAGTCATTTTAAAAAACATGACTCTATACACAGTTAGATTTAAGAATTAAAACCTTAAACGTGAAATGGGCACCTAGAATTTGTTACATATCAAGTCTTAAGCATAAGAAATGTTTTGACATTTAGATTTTGAAATATTTTCATTGAAGCTTGTAACATACTGGTCAATTGCTCGGTAGTAGTTCAATCCTCCAGTCCAGTGAAGCCTTTCTGGTCAAATTTTGTGACATAATAAGTAAGCTCATCTTCTGAAAGCCAAGAGGGCAAGGAAATTGAAGCATTGGTACGGATTCCAAATGCATTTCCTTTAGGGAAGCAGGGTGGACCTGGTTTTGGAATTGAGAAAATGGTCTTGAGTACATTTGCTGTACCTAATTCAGCAATCTCAGCTTCAATTTCTCCTGGTGCCTGCAACGTACATATGGAAATATCAAAGTAAAATTGGGTGGGGATATAAGATATTAGTTACCAAGTTTTGGTTTTCAATTTTCAGGGTCCAAGTTTAGCCTCTTATAACTTTGAATGTAACGTGTACTAAAGTCTAAGCCTAAAAATCTTGAGCAAGAATCATAGCAAAGCAACTAATGTGACTTAGAGAGCCTTTGCTCAAATCAAACAAGCATGCTTACCAACTGTTTCATAGAAACTAGGTACCAAAGATGTAAATGGGATTAAACAAATAAGATTTTATACTAAAACATGATCATTTAAGCATACAAGAAGCCAAATCTGGTTATGTTAACAAAACAAGAACCTGAAATCTGCATATATAGTAGTCATCTCCAAAGAAACCTCGCATTCTATCCATTGGCTTCATCTGTGGACTCCTTGGCGTGAATGGAACACTAAGGCGCACAAATGCCTTCACTCTTTCAGGCTTAAACAAGCACAAGTACCAACCCATGATGGCTCCCCAATCATGTGCCACAAGAAACACTTGCTCCACACCCAGAGAGTCTATGAGAGCAACAAGGACAATGTGATCGCAGGTGTAGCTGGTGATGGAAGTTGGTGCTTCAGTGTCACCGAAGCCCCGGAGATCTGGTGCTATAGCATGGTATCCAAGTGAGCTCAAAGCATGAATCTGGTGGCACCAGGAGTACCAAAGCTCAGGGAAGCCATGGAGGAATAGTACTACCGGGCCTTGTCCTTTTTCTGCTATGTGCATTTTGATGCCATTGACACTCACAATCCTATGATCTATCCCCTCCTCCATGCCTGTCTCTCTGTGTAAAAACTTTTTTTTTCTCTTTGCTCTTTCTCATGAGCTTAACTGCTTAAGCTTCTTGGGGTGGTGGAAGTAGCTAGCTAGTGGATTTAAAGAGAGGTGTTATGACCAGTACAGGAGTTAATGCAGAGCACAGAAAAGTTGAGTCTCTAATTAAATAACTTTGCTACTGCTTTTGGGAAGGGCTAGCTTGGCTTTTCAAGGCAAAGGACTGTCGGGGAAGAACACAGTAACATAACATAAATGCTGGAGCACATGTGAGATTGGTTTAACAAGGAACTTCTCCGAGAAAGTATGTCCATATCAGGATTACATGTAATCATACATGATAGCATTTATTCACCAAAAAAAACTTTGAAAGCGTAAGTCTATGCCAATTTTGTGAAGACATTATTAAAACCTTCTATAGCTAATGGGATGGGCCAGAATACCATGATGACTCAATGCGTGTCTTTTCCCATTTCAGTTTTAAACTATGGTGATATTCATAAAATTAGAAATTTCAACCACGGGATTTGTTCCTCTTAATAACTCTGCTATTGACTCAAATTTCACACTCTTTAATTTTTATTTTTGCAATTTGTTGTTCCTCTTATCAACTCTGCTATTGACACAATTTCACTCTCTTTAATTTTTATTTTTGCAATTTGTTGTTGGCAAGTTGTAATTGGTTGACAATTATTTTTACATAAGCCTACCATTAAAGGCATGTTTAGTATACTGAATGAAGATTACGACAAAAATAGTAATATTTATTATTGAGAATTAAAAGTGTTGTAATAGAATAACTAAATCTGTTCATAAGTTTGGTTATGAGTTGTAACATTAAAATATAACTTAAGATTTATTTTATGAAATATCTTACTCAAACAATTATATTTCTTTAAAAATAATATATATTTTAAAAAAAATTGAGAGAGAAATGAGTTATTTGTTTTATTTTTTATTTTTATAATTGTTACTTGTATATGACAAGTTTGTTTATTTGAATATATATTAATTTTAGAAATTATTGCACTTGCTAAAAAATAGCTACTACAAATTATTTAAAGAAAAATAGCTATTCCTCATTTTGAAAAATAGTTATTCAGAAGGAATGACTATTTCATGTAGTGTAAAAATAACTACTAACTATATACCACCATTCACAATTTATTACTTTAGCAAATTATGGGAAAAAAAAAGTTGTTATTAAACCTATTCTTAATTTATATGTGCAATTCTGGTTATCTTATCCCTATTTCTAAGGGGTGGAACCCATCAATTTTCCCCCCACCTATATTTCTATTTTGGAAGGAAAGTAAAATCAAGCCCCTTCATTCTTAATAATGGTCATGACTATGGAACCAATAATTTATAGATTAATATTGGATCCAAACAAGTACCGAATCTTCTATAAGATAATTAAATGAAATAGAGAAGAACATTCTTATACAACAAGACTTAATCCCGATCAAATAATAATTACTTATGTCAACTAAAAATAAAGGGAAGATGGAAAAGTTTTGCTAGAAACTTGGGAGTGGATGGTTCTAAGTACAAACTCCTCGTAATAACCACTGTAAGGTCAAAGGGACCGGTTGAATAGCGTGGTTGTGTGGTTATATGTAATTCAATCCTGCACTAAAATATTTCATTTACCTTTTATAGATCAACTTTCAAAATAGGTAGTTGAACTTGGAACCGATCACATCCCAACTCTTCTCTATATAACCATAGTCCAATAGCTACAAGTTTCTCAAAAACACAAAAAAGAAGAAGCCCAATAGCTAGATTGACCACACCTATTCAAAAACATAAAATTTATCTGAAAAGAAAACATTATAGTGAAAACATGAATCCCATTTCAAGCCTCGTCTTTGTGCTTCTTTTGACTGTCTTTCCAACCCAAATTCTTTGCCAGACGCCCTTGATTGAACAAGCTTGTGGTTACACCATTTACAAGTTTGATTGCCTAAACACTCTTCTACCGGACCCTGATTCCAAAAAAGCTACAACTCTCCTGCAGATAGCCAAAATTTCATTAAAACATACAGAGAATAAAGCTAGCGAAATAGATACCCAAATCATCAATCTGATAAATTCAGCAACGGACGAGGGCGTGAAGAAAGCCCTAAGCAGTTGCTCTGATTACTATTTAACTGTAGTTGAGAAATATCAGGCCGCGGAAACTTCCTTTGCAGGTAGCAACATTGACCAAGCTAAAGCCTGGTTGTCAGAGGCCACGGTCAATAGAAATAGGTGTGACCAAGTTTTCCAGGGTAAACCCTTCAAGTCTCCAATATCTGACGCGACTTTCTTACTTAGCAAGATGCAAAACAATGCGGAATCCATTATCAATCACCTCTAAGCCTTGATTCCACGTTGACATAAATAAAATCCAACAATCAAGTTGGTGCTCATCTATTTCCGTGTTGCCCAAGTTTTTAGTTACCAAAAAAATTAAATAAAAGTCCCATATTCTATAATAAGTATCAATAACATCTACTAATTTGTACTAGCTAATGCTTCATAATTGATACAATTCAATACATCTTATTATTATCTTTTTTTTTTTTCATAGGCTCATAGCACAAGCAACGCATTCTTCTAAAGGCCCTAACTCAACCAATGTTAGCTGCAATAGGATGCGTGTTATTTCTTAGGTCTAATGCAACGTACCTCTAGCTTAGACATTATAGAATTGAAAAAACACAAGAAGGAGAATTTAATGCAGTCTCAATAAATAAAAAAAGAGCCCAAAAGGTTGGTGCACTAGTGACTAACCACTAGTAACAATTATATTAAGGAATTGATTCTTATGGTTGACATTATGATACTTGAATGAATTACATCCAACGTTGAATTCAACAGGTCAGACTTTACCACACACACCCAATAGAAACGATTCCTTTCACATACATATCATCTTCTTTATGGGGCATTGCAGCGTTGACAACGTCAATTTTGAGAGTGACATTTGATTTATCTTTTTTATTTTTTTGTGCACGTGGATGTGCATAGTGTTGAAACCCAAATTGAGATTGAATGAATTAAAAAAAAAAAAAAATTTTAAAAAGTGTTAAAGAGTTAAAAAGTTAAAGTTTAAAAATAAGATAGTAAAAATTAATGTGAGATGAATTAGTGATATTGCAGCCGGTGCAATACGAATCCAAATCTTTGAAATACAACTCCTTACTAAGCTATTGATCTTTCTCTCCATATTTGCCTCTTCTTAAAATTCTTTCCAAAAAATATTGCAATGTGAGAATGGTGCAGTGTGATATAAGATGAAGAACTTGAAGTATTTTAGAAGATTAAGGAGGCTGATGGCATTCTAATTCATTTAGGTTATATAATCTTGTCCCAAATAAGTGTCACATACAAAATGAGTGCAATGCACCTTGTGAGCACAAAATTTCCACAAATTTCTAATTCCATGGAGGGTTTCGCATATCTCCAGTATTTTTTTAACTGAACATGTTCTTTTGTTTTAAATATACAATAACAAGTGATAGTAGGTTTTAATCTCCACATTTTATTTAGTTTATAAGTGATGTGACAGTTTTTCATTCAAATAAAATGAGATTTTTTTATTTATTTAAAAGTCCTGAAGATAAGCCAAACCCATTCTATGGAGTCTAAAATATTAATACAGCTTAATTGGTGTTTAATGCATTTAGACCCCCATCATATTTACTTAGGCTTTTGCACTTAAATCCAACAATAATAGGGACATGACAAGCAAGAAATCTCTATTTTGCCATTCTTTGATTCTTGCATAGCCTTTTGGTTATGTTATTTTATTTTTTAATTTATGAAAGTCTTTTGGCTTCTTTCAAAAGCTCCTATCTACTTCCATTCAACTTCCACTTCTACAAAAATAACTATATATATAATTCTTTTTACTAGTAATTTACACACACACACACTCAGTGAGTCTTAAAACAACAATTTAAATTCAAATTTTAACCATCCGTGAATAACTGGGATTTGGGGAATCCATGTACCAATATGTGCTGCTCAATAATAATGAAATAACTGTAAAGAAATAGATATTCAAGCAGAAATTCATACTTTATAAAGCAGCCTTGTAGATCATATGACAAGGTCTATTCAACCACCAAGCTTAGTGCCACTAGAGGTGACAGATTGAAATACTAATGAACCCATAGAAACAGTGCACAAATTACTAACACAATTTATTTGAACTTCTTAATGAAGTCATAGATGTGAGAACCGATTTCCTCTGCTCTTTCTTGGTTGATGAAGTGACCCACCCCTTCCATCACAACAGCTTCCTCCAAAAATGGCACATCTTTCTTGAAATCACCATTGTGTATGTATTCCTTTGTCCCCAGGGTGGTGTACACCATGTCCAAATCCCCCACTATGAACTTCACAGGTACATTCACTTGCACTCCGGTCCATTTTTCTGTGACCTCCCAGTTTCTGCAATAATCAGAAACTAATTCTCAAACGTTTGTTTTATGAATACCAAAGTACTGGGATATTTAATGTTAAGGAAGGCCAAGATTTAAGTTTCATGCTTATATTTTATGCGAACCCAAGATTTTGGTTCTTTTGTTGATTAAAAACGTGCCGGGTGAGCATCTTGGAAGAGGATCATCTCCATTTGAAATGAATCAATCTCATGTTTCATATTAAATATTACAAATCTAAGATATAGTCATTTTATAAAACATGACTCTATACACAGTTAGTACGAATTAAAACCTTAAACGTGAAATGGGCACCTAGAATTTGTTACATATCAAGTCTTAAGCATAAGAAATGTTTTGACATTTAGATTTTGGAAATATTTTCATTGAAGTTTGTAACATACTGGTCAATTGCTCAGTAGTAGTTCAATCCTCCAGTGAAGCCTTTCTGGTCAAATTTTGTGACATAATAAGTAATTTCTTCTTCTGAAAGCCAAGAGGGCAAGGAAATTGAAGCATTGGTACTGATTCCAAATGCATTTCCTTTAAGGAAGCAGGGTGGACCTGGTTTTCGAATTGAGAAAATGGTCTTGAGTACATTTGCTGTACCTATTTCAGCAATCTCAGCTTCAATTTCTCCTGGTGCCTGCAACACATATGGAAATATCAAAGTAAAATTGGGTGGCAATATAAGATATTAGATGCAAAGTTTTGGTTTTCAATTTTCAGAGTCCAAGATAAGCCTCTTATAACTTGGAATGTAACGTGTACTAAAGTCTAAGCCTTAAAATCTTGAGCAAGAATCATAACAAAGCAAATAATGTGACTTAGAGAGCCTTTGCTCAAATCAAACAAGCATGCTTACCTAACTGTTTCAGCTGTTTCATAGAAACTAGGCACCAATGAGGTAAATGGGATTAAACAAATAAGATTTTATGCTAAAACATGATCATTTAAGCATACAAGAAGCCAAATCTGGTTATGTTAACAAAACAAGAACCTGAAATCTGCATGTATAGTAGTCATCTCCAAAGAAACCTCGCATTCTATCCATTGGCTTCATCTGTGGACTCCTTGGCGTGAATGGAACACTAAGGCACACAAATGCCCTCACTCTTTCAGGCTTAAACATGCACAAATACCAACCCATGATGGCTCCCCAATCATGTGCTACAAGAAACACTTGCTCCACACCCAGAGAGTCAATGAGAGCAACAAGGTCATTGACAATGTGATCGCGGGTGTAGCTGGTGATGGAAGTTGGTGTATCAGTGTCACCGAAGCCCCGGAGATCTGGTGCTACAGCATGGTATCCAAGTGAGCTCAAAGCATGAATCTGGTGGCGCCAGCAGTACCAAAGCTCAGGGAAGCCATGGAGGAATAGTACTACTGGGCCTTGTCCTTTTTCTGCAATGTGCATTTTGATGCCATTGACACTCACAATCCTATGATCTATCCCCTCCATGCCTGTCTCTCTGTCTAAGAAGTAAAAACTCTTTTTCTCTTTGCTCTTTCTCATGAGCTTAAGCTCCATGGGGTGGTGGAAGTTGCTAGGTAGCGGATTTAAAGAGAGGTGTTATGAACAGTACAGGAGTTACTGCAGAGCACAGAAAAGTTGAGTCTCTAATCAAATAACTTTGCTACTGCTTTTGGGAAGGGCTAGCGTGGCTTTTTCAGGCAAAGGACTGTCGGGGAAGAGCACAGTAACATAACATTAATGCTGGAGCACATGTGAGATTGGTTTAACAAGGAACTTCTCCAAGAAAGTATGTCCATGTCAGGATTCCATGTAATCATACATGATAGCATTTTTTAAACTTTAAACTCGCGTACAATTATTCACCAAAACCTTTCAAAAAAAAAAAAATTTTATTCACCAAAAAATAGATAAAACTTTGAAAGCGTAAGTCTATGATAAAAAAGAAAAGAAAAAGCTTTCTCTCTCCTACAGCTTGTAGGAGAGAGAAAGTTTTTTTCTCTCTCCCTCAGTTGGAGTTGTTGTTTTCTCTTACCTTAGTACAAGCCCTCCCTCCCTCTTCCTATACAGGTTTCTCTAAGTTTAGTCGCCTACAAGGTTTGATAAAACCCGTTCAGCAACATGGATCTAATAATCACTGTGGGATTTCAGCATTTTCAACTCACTACAGAAAAGGAAAATGAAATCTCCATCTGAACCACGAGATCGGATCTCTTAGAGGTGTGCGCGCGAGCCTTCAAGTCCACTCAAAGAACTGCCTGGAAGGTGGGTTCGAATCTAAGGTTTGTAGATATGGAAATAAAGGTCTTCCAGTTAATGTTCAATTATTGGTTTCATATGGAGTGGCTTCCTTTCTTTTGCTTTATTTGAGGTGTTTTGGGTCTTGGTGAGGCCGAATGTCTCTGGCATTTTAGGGTTGGACCAGAAAAGGTAATGGATTTAAGGGGGTTTTTGAGAAACATTGTGCTGCTAGCAGAGGTGGATCAGAGGAGGAAAGAATGGTGGAGATCACAAATGTTCAGCACACTCCGGTGGCTGCTAGTCAAGCGTGGCTGGGTATGGAGCAAGCGTGGCACTCTATGGTGTTGTCAAATCACACTAGCTCCAACGTTGTGCAGTCAGAGAGCCAGAGCAATGATGCTCTGGTATGCCCCTTGAGCCTAGTGCTCTCTTCTGTTGTGCTATCACGTGTTTCCCTATGGTCCTCACTGAAGGTAAAGAAGTGGTTAACAAAGCCTCAGATTTGGGCTTTCCAATGTCTTTCTCTGAGGCCCAAATATCACCTAGCCCGAAACCCACAAGTATTCCCTCTCCTTTTAATGAGCCCATCAATACCCCTTTATGCCCAAAGAGTGGGCATTTAAATGGGGTTGCTAGAGCCCAAGAAAAGAAACCCCAAAATGTTAATATGCAATCACAGGTTAATTGCTGGGCTTTCGGGTTCGTTGAAGAGAGGGGTGTGTAGTTGTTTGTTGTTTTTCTCCCAGTTGTTGTCTACTTTCTCTGTTGTATCTCTTTTCCAGATGAATGAAATGTTTATGTATTTCTAATCAAATAAAAAAAAAAAAAAAGCGTAAGTCTATGCCAATTTTGTGAAGATATTATTAAAACCATCTATAGCTTATAGCTAATGGGATGGGTCAGAATACAATGATGACTCAATGTGGGTCTTTTCCCATTTCAGTTTTAAACTATGGTGCTATTCATAAAATTAGAAATTTCAACCATGGGATTTGTTCCTCTTAACAACTCTGCTATTGACACGAATTTCACTCTCTTTAATTTTTATTTTTGCAATTTGTTGTTCCCCTTATCAACTCTGCTATTGACACAAAATTTCACTCTAGATCTTTAATTTTTATTTTTCTACTTGTTGGTGGCAAGTTGTAAGTGGTTGGCAATTATTTTTACATAAGCCTACTATTAAAGGCATGTCTAGTACACTGAATGAGAATTACGACAAGAATTGTAATATTTATTATTGAGAATAAAATGTGTTGTAATAGAATAATTAAACCCATTCATAAGTTTGGTTGTGAATTGTAATATAAGAATATAACTTAAGGTTTATTTTATGAAATATTTTACTCATATAATTATATTTATTTAAAAATAATATTTTTAAAAAAAATTGAGAGAGAAATGAATTATTTTTTTATGATTTTTTATTATTATAATTGTTACTTGTATATAGAAAGTTCGTTTATTTTAATCATATCATATTATATATAATAAAATTTGGGCTTAGACGCCATAGTTGCGCCAAGTGGCAACACCAAATTGCAGAAATTTTTTTAGATTTTTAGATTTTAAGGAAAAAATAAATATAAGTTTTCTTAAACTATAATTTCTAAGTGGATATAATTTTTCTTCAACTATAATTTCTAAGTGGATAAAAATCTTATTATTGTCAAACCATAATTATAGAATAGATTGAAATTGTGAGAGTGCCTTTTTCTTCAGCACTATGGCCCAAGAATTCTGGGCCGTGTGAGATGTTCTTGGTGGACTGGGATCGATCCTCCGCAGCTAAAGGGCTGTTTTAAGAATCGACTGGTGCACAAAACATACTTCCTACAATACAAATAGCTAACAAAACATTTGTATTGAATGACATTTTAACAGTAAAGGAAATGCATGACAAATGGAAATATAACGTAAGAACAAGTTAGGGATCCTCTAATTATGTGAGGTGTATTTTATTGATTTCATTAAGTTGTAATTACAATGCTCACTAAGACGTGGTGCAAGGTTCAACTGAGCTCATAAGTTACAGACTTTGATAGCTGTTCAAGCTTCAAAGACTTGCAAAATTTGAACTTGTTGAATCCGAGCATGTACAGTAGTGGCTATCCTGGGATACTGGGGATGGTTCCTCTGTTTTCCCTCTAATTTACAGAGTCTTTTCTGCAACTTTATGAGACTTTAGAAAACCATGGTGAAGGCTTAAAAATGGTTTGATCGTAAAGTGAATTCTGCCTATAGCATGGATCCCTTCCTCCTTTTATAGCACAGCTTCGAGCTTCGGTGAACTAATGATTTCTCCGTTTTGCCCTTTAAAGTCTGTGCCGTGCCTGGTTGCTTCAGGATCATGTCGTTTCCTTTTTCTTCATAGTTCCTTGCTTTTTGTTGCGACCAGATGAAAGTCCCTCAGCTCCTTTCTATTTCCAGATTTCCCGTTGGCTGGCCTGAGGTCCTTTTGGCTTTTCTTCTCAGCGCTCCAGCCTTTTCCAGTTGTACTCTTCCTTGTCTCTTTCTCCAAATGGTTGGAACCAGGTTCCTGCATTTTGCTCTGTACTTCCACTGCGTGTCTGGGTCACAAGGTCCGCATGCCCTTTATCTCTTGTCTTTCTTTAATTTTTCTGCCATGATCCCCCTTCGCGCGTCCAAAGATCCCTTACCTCTGGGAGGCCTCTGGGATTCCGACCCAGTTCTTCCTTCTGGGCTTTCTTTGGTTCGTTGGTTGGGCCTTTCCTCTGGATCCCAGCCCTCTGGGCCTTTTCTTTCTTTCTTTTCTCTTTTCTTTATTGTGAGAGCCCACCCTTTATTATTTTTTCCCTTTTTTTTTTGTGTGAAACGGGCCCAATGTCTTTTCTATCCCTTTGGGCCTATTTATGGCTGTTCAATTCTTTTTTGAACCTCAACATTTAGCCCCCCGAGCTCATGGGTTGCCTGCAGCCCATGCGTGAGTTTTCTGCAGGATTCTCTCTTGTTTTGATCTTTCCACGGGGATCCTGATCTTCCACTTCTTCGGTATCCTGGCTCCTTTGTTTCTCTTTTTTATAACTCCTCCCCTTTTCGTGGTACGCGGCAGTTGAGTTGAAATAAAACTCCCACCACCTACTTTTACGTTTCCCATAACACTCATTAATAACCGCTGATAACTTCTTCCCTTTTAAATTTAATTTCTGGCAACTGGCGCGTCTTTCCACACATTGTCTCCTCTAACCGTTCTTATTCCTTCATTCTAGCATTTTCTCATTACTCCTTTTCCTTGTCTATCTGAGTCTTCTGTTCCCTCCCTTTTTCTTTTCTTTCAATCAGTCTCATTGCCATCTTCTTTCTTCTTTCCAGATACCTACTACTTCAATGGCTTCTTCCTCTTCTCGAAAAAGAAAGGAGCGTACTCCTAGTCCCTTTGAAGGTGAGGGCTCCTCTAGTTCTGCGCAAGATGAGTCTATTGTTGGGCACCCTGCTTTTCCTTTGCGAGACCCCTGGTATTCTCCTAGGTTATTCTTTCCTCGGGTGTCTCATGGCGAGACCCCTCCATCCCCTCACACCTGGGTTTTCTCTGGTCAAGCGGGTTTTGTCGGTTCTGCACAAGTTCCAGACCCTAGGGAGATTTTTGATCTCCAGATCAGGCGAGGACTTTGGGAAGCGGTCCCCATCTTTTTTGATTTTGTCGCTAGAAAGATTCAAGGCTGGCCCATTTGGGTGGATAATGAGCTTTCTGACAAGGAGTTTGTGGGCCGCTTGGAGCGTGCCGGCGTCCTGAAGGCGGTGGCTATTTCCAGGAATCTTGAGGGTTTCAGAGATACCAAAGGCCTTAGGCATTTGGTGTGCCGCTGGTGTCCTGCTTTGCACACTTTTTCCTTTGCTGTTGGTGAACTGACTGTTACCTTGGAGGATGTGGTCAACAATTTTCTCCTTCCGGTGCTTGGGGATGAAAACCCCTTTGATATTAAGCTTTCTGACGAGGATCTCGAAGTGGAAGAAAAATTATTTGCTCACTTTGGTGGACGTACTGCTTCTTCTGGTGGGAAATCGGCCAGGATGGGTAGGTGGGTTATGACTCTTTCGCGTGAGAAGGATAAGGAAGTCAGGCGTGCCGGTTTCCTTGCATTCTGACTTAGCAAGTTCTTGTTCAGTGAGTTCCCTGGGTATGGAATCAAGTCCTCTCTTTTCCTTTGGCGATTAAGTTAGCTCAGGGCGCTCAATATCCTCTAGCCCCCATGTTTTTGGGCCATGTTTACTCTCAATTGGACCAACTTCATGGAGATGAGGCTGAGGGTGATTCTTGTTATGTTATCACTTCTTCGCTTCATTACGCCATTCTCCAGGTATTTATGTGGGATCATTCTTCAGTTACTTTGGCAAAATGTAGGAATTTAAAATTTGTGAAAGATAAGTTTTAGGGTTCTCCTGATGTGATAAAAGGGTTTTGTGGCAGCTCCACTGACAGCCACCCTATTATTTTCCGTTGGCTGAGTCTAAAAGGTGGCAATCTTAACTTGGTTGAGTTGTTTGATCAAGCAGGCCATTTGAATTGGCGCTCCCCTCGGGAGTTTGGCCCTGGTTTTGTTTGCGATTCTGTGTTATCTCCCTTTCTGACTTCTATAGGGAATACTTTTGATCTACGTCGCGGTGATGAAGGTAGTTTAGCCTACTTGGCTTGCATTAGTCCTTCTTGGCTTCCTGTGCTTTCTTCGACTGGCCCATGGTACACCCATTACTCGGCACATCGAGTACTTCGGCAGTTCGGTTTTGATCAGGATATTCCCCCAGTATTTAATGACATAGTTCCTTCTCTTCCTTCCTTGGATCCCTTTATGAGACTTCAGGCCTTTTCTTATTGGTCACGACGGAGTCCTCAGTTTGTAATGCCTAACTCTCAGAGAGGAGTTTTTGCCTCTAGTGGCTATGCTGGTTATTAGAGGAGGGTTCAGAAGTCCTTTGCTGATTATGCTGGTCCTGAGACGATTGGGAGAGTACCTAACCCTGGCATATCTTCTGCCCTAACATCCAACAGGCGTCTGTCCCTGCCTACTGTTGGTATTGTTTCTGCTGGTGTGAGCAGTAAAACTGGTTTTGTAGAATGGCATGCTTCCAGGGAAGGCTGGGTGACTTATGCGCAGGATTTCCCAGAGAACTGGTTGGGGTGTGACCTTGTTGTTGGTGCTTCTGCTGGGGTACCAATTAAGAAAGGGGCAGTAGAGGCCATAAGTGCCAGTACTCCCATTGGCATGAGTAAAGGGAAAACAATTAAACAGGAAAAGTTGAAGAAGGCCGCGGTTGAAGAGAGTGTAGAGGATGTTGGCCTAAGTCAAAGAAGAAGAAGAAGACTGGGAAATCCCAGAAACAGTTGATACTTGCTGAGGAGAAGGAAGTGGAGCAACCTTTGGCCACAAAGGGCTGGGTGAAGACTAAGGTAGAGTCTTCTTTTCCCTAGGCTCCTGTGAGTCCTTCAGTTCATGGTTCCTTGGGACCCTCTGGATGTACCCGTAGTAAACAACAGAGACCTGGAGACCCTGTTGAAAGAGAGAGAAGGGCAAGGCCTCTTTCCTCCTTTGTTCTTTTAAGTTGCAGTTTTGTTGTTTCTTCCCTTTTCTCTTTTCTTTTTTGAACTAATGAGTAATTGTTTTTTTTTTTTTTTTTTGCAGTCCAAGCGTAAGCTAGATCCCAGGAAGGGTAGAAGCCATTCTTCTGGTGAAGACGTGGTATGGTTTTCCTTATCTATATCTTTTGCTGCTTCTTCATATTCATTGCACAAGTGTTATATACCCGTGCTGCCCTGTTGCTCATGCCCTTCCTTTCTCTTTTTTTTTTGTTGTTCCACCTCTCTTTTTTTTTTTTAGGTTGAGGTTCCTCCCCCTATGGTTGGTGAGACTTTGGAGGAGAAGATGGCTGAAGCTGCATCCCAGAGTAAAGAGGAGGAGACTCCCAGTGGTGGCATAGCTGAGGAAACTGGGCAACCAATGCATGATGTCCAGGCTGCCCAACATCCTGAGGCTCCCAAGCTTCCCGCATCCCCAGGTTCTCACTTTGAGCAGATTCCCAGTCCTGTCAGGACCGTGTTACCTCAAACTGAGGAGCATCATCACCCGAGCAAACAGGTGAGCCTTTCTTTTCTTTTATATAGCCCTTTAGCTTTATCTGTTTTGCACCCCTTCTTTTTTTTTTTTTTGAGTTCTTCCTCTTTCCAGGCCAAGCCACTGCGAGATCTGCCTCTGGTGCTACTACTTCTTTGGAATCGGAGGATTCTGAAGGTGGGGTGTTGATTGTCTTTACTGCATTCTTTCTCTCTTTCTGCCCCCTTCTTTTTTTTTTGTTGTTTTTTTTTGTTATGGCGAAGCCCCCTACGTCCCTGCCTTCTTTTAGCCGTTTTGCTGGGGCTTCCTCACCTTTTCTTCAACTTGCCCTGTGTTCTCTTCCAGAATCTTTCAAGAAATCAGAGGAGCAAGAGGAGGGAACTCCGCCCCAAGAGGCTGATACTGGTTTCTCCTCTACCCCTTTTTGTTCCCCTCTGTTTTTTTTTTCTTTTTTTTTTTTAGAAGCTAAGTCCCCCTCCCCTTTTTTCGCAGGAGTTGATATCAAAAATCCTGAGCTCGTGGTTCCTGAGGGGAGTGTAGGATCTGCTCAAGTTGCTGACCCTTATGCTATTAAGGGGGTTGAAGGTTCCTTTAGGACCCCGGGCGATGATACAGCAAAGGGGAAGGCTCCAGAGGTGGTTGTTTCAAACCCTGCTTCAAGGCTCCCTACCTTTCTGGCTCGCTTTGATCTTCTGGAGTTCAACAGCCTCCCTGCCAGTCATTTCTACCACTTTGGGTCCTCCTATGGCAGCTTCTTGCGGTTCTCTGTGCCTGTGGAGGGTCTACCATTGCTAGAAGGGCTGTTTAAAAGTCATGGGGACTTTACCCTTGGTTTTAGAGGAGGAGTATTTTTGGGGAACATTCTGAAGGAGCTGCTGTGCGCCGTGTTGATTTCTCTGAGAGATTCTTCGCTAGACTCTCTTTCTGAGGAAAAACTCTTGGAATGGAGGGGAGTTGTTCAGGATCTCTTGGAAGCCAAGTTCAACTTGTCCTTTTTTCTGGAGTACCTGCGATCATTAGCCCAAGCGCTTTTCCAGAGGCAAGCTTCTAAAAGTATTGATGCTGAGATTGCTACTGCTGAGGAAGCTTTAGCTCGTGCTCACAAGACTTTGCAAGATCTAAAGGTCAAAAGGCAGAGGGTTCTTTCTTCTTCAGCTGTCCTTGCTCTTCCTTCGAATGGCTCCTTGTTGGCTGGCCTCCTTTCTTAGCTTTCTCTCTCTTTTTTTTTTAGCTGTTCGGATATGTATGAACAATTTGGGATTGTATGAACTTTCTATTTCTTTGGTTGGACAATGCTTCTGGTTCTCTTTTTTTTTTTTTGTTTAGATCTGCACTTGTGTTTTGAGACTGCTTCCATGTACTTGTGCTTTAGTACGGCTTCTAAGTGTTGCTTCTAATCCCTTTTTGATGGCATGTGGATCTTCTTTTCTTGTCTTCTCTTTTTTTTTTGCTGAGTCCTGGCCTGTGATTCCCACAAGTTTTGTTGCAGGTTCCAGCTAGGTACCCACTCCTTTTCTTCTTGATTGCGCAAGTACTGAATTGGGTACATTTGGCAATATATTATTATTATTTTTTTGTCCCAGCTCATGAACTTGGTAGGGTTTTTTTTTTTATCAAGTACTGGGCTAGGTATCCTCAGTTTATGCTTGAGATCTTAGACCATGTATTTGAAACTTAGCTGCTTTGTAGCTATCTGTGGGATGATCCTGGGTTATGCATCAAAAGATTTCCCCAGGTATTCTCCCTCTTCTTCTTGGTTGCGCAAGTACTGAACTGGGTACGTTTGGCAATGTATTCTTACTTGTCCCAGCTCATGAATCTTGGCAAGTTTTTTTTTTTTTTTAGTACTGGGCTAGATAACCTCAGTATATGCTTGAGGTTCTAGACCATGTATTTAAATTCAACTGTTTGTAGTTATCTGTGGGGTAATCCTGGGTTATGCAAGAAGATTTCCTCAGGTATCCTCCCCTGATTTCGTCCGTGTTAGGAGTTTTGTGATACTTAGGATTTAATAACTGAGAAAAAAGAAGAAATTTCATTGAATTTTAAAACAAAAATGTCATTTAAGGAACACAGAAAATCTAACTAAGATAGTAAGGATCATAGAATGTCCTTCTACCTCAAGTTTCGAACAAAATTACTTAAATAATAATATATGAAAGAAGGAAAAACACTTAGCAGGTTGGAGCGTTTGGCAAAAGGATTCCAATGTACTGAGACCTCTCCCTTCTCATGCGTAGTATTGTTTCAGCCACTTCCCATTTATGGACTCTGTCAAGATTGTCCCATCTTCCTTTGTAAGGTAGTGGTACCCACTATTATGGGCCTCCCTGATGATGTAGGGTCCTTCCCACTTTGGGGCAAATTTGGAGGGTCCCGGTAGGTTTCTTCTCACATGCTCTGCTGTCCTTAGTACCAACTGCCCTTTAGTGAAAGTCCTCGGGCGTACTACTTATGCATATGCTCTTGTCATCCTTTGCTGGTACCTTTGACTTCTTCTCTTGGCTAGCTCACTTTCTTCTTCTACCCCATCCAGGTCTGCTAACCTCCTTTCATTGTTTGCGTCCTCGGTGTCCTCCTGACTTTCCTCAAGTACTACTCTTGGTGTGGAAACAATTAATTCTATTGGGCTGATGGCTTCTGTCCCATAGACCAGGGAGAATGGTGAAAATCCCGTGGCTGTTTTCACAGAGCTCTTGCATGCCCAAAGTACATCTGCCAGGTGGTCACTCCATTTTCTTCCATATTCTTGCTTCATTTTTTTAAGGATCTTCAATATCACCCTATTAGTGGCCTCTGCCTGGCCATTTCCTTGTGGGTAGTACGGTGTAGACCTTCCATGCTTGATGTAGTAAGCCTCAGTCAACCCCTTCATGTCTTTATTTATGAATGAGGTCCCATTGTCACTGATCAACCTCCTGGGGATCCCAAACCTTGTAATGATATGGCCTCGAATGAAGTTTGCTACAGCTGCTCCAGTGGCCTTCTTCAAGGGGATGGCCTCTACCCATTTTGTAAAGTATTCAGTGGCTGCCAAGATCCATATGTAACCACTGGATGGAGGATTTATAGGTCCTATGAGATCAAGCCCCTAAGTGTGGAAAGGCCATGGGGTTGTCATGTCCTGTAACGCATTTGGGTGAGTATGGATTGCATCTCCAAGGACTTGGCATGCGTGGCAAGTTTTGACTACCTCTTCAGAGTCCTTTTTCATTGTTGGCCAGTAATACCCCAATAGTAGTAACTGTTTATAGAGCCTCCTCTTTCCTGGGTGACTTCTACAGTCACCAGAATGGACTTCCCTGACCACTTCCCTGGCTTCCCTTGGTCCCAGGCATCTTAGGGGATCTCCACTGTATCCCCTTTTGAATAGGATCCCGTTCTGCAAGAAATACCTGACTGCGAGCTTCTTGAGCTGGTAGGCCAGCGTCCTGTCAGTTGGTAGGATCCCTTGAACCAAGTATTCTATAAAAGGGGTCCTCCAATCTTCTGTAACAAACACAGCGTAGCTTTCTTCCTTGTCCACCGAGGGTTAGCATTCTTGACATTTTTCCTGTATAATTGATGCCTCTTTGCTCATATTTGGCTAGTAGTACCCCATGCGCTGCACCCTCCTGTATAGACTGATCTTTTCTGAGGTCCCGCAGACTTGGGTATGTAGTTCTTCCAACCTTAGCTTCCCCTCTTTCTCATTGATACATCTGGATAGGATCCCTCCGGGCAGTCTTCTGTATAGTTCTCCTTCTATTAGAGTGTAGTCCCTCAGCTCTTTGACATTCCCTCCGAATCCTGTTTCTTTCATTTTTTCTTTCACTTCGCTCCTCCAGTCCCATTGCTTAGACTCTCCGGGGGATATCTGTTGAAGGATTTTTAAGATGGAATGCTCCTGCCTTCCTATTCTGACCAGAGTGTCTTTCCCCTTGAATGGTACTTGGGATCCCAGGATGGCAAGCGCATCTGCAAATCTGTTTTCACTTCTCTGCGTGTACTTTATGCTAAAGGTCAGGAATTCCTGCTCCAGCCTTTGTGCCCATGTCCTGTAGGCTGCCAAACTTTGTTCCCTCAGTGCAAAGTCACCTTTCACCTGAGAGACCACAAGATTGGAATCTCCCAGTACTCTCATGTGTTTTACCCCAATACTGAGCGCTATAGTTAGCCCGGTTAAGTATGCCTCGTACTCGGCTGCATTATTGGAGCAGGAGAAACCAAGCTTGAAGGATAGAGGTATGGTGTCCCCATTTTCACAGCTCAGTACAATTCCTACCCCATTTGAGGTTGTTGTAGCTGACCCATCGAATCTCATTGTCCATTTCTTTCTCGGGATTTCTGCTACTGCTACCTCACTTGGGATCTCTTCGTTTAGTGAGCTTTCCTCCTTCCCTGGGAACTGTGCTAGGAGGTCAGTTATGGCTTGACTTTTGACGGCCTTGGGGATCCTGAGGTCTATGTCATATTGAGAAAGCAGGACCAACCACTGTGCTATTCTCCCTGTTAGGAGGGGCTGATGCAGGAGTGCTTTTATGGGATATGACTTAGTCACTAAAAGGATTTGGTGGGCTGAGAAATACCTCTTCAGCCTCTGGGATGCGTAAATAACTACTAGGCAAGCCTTTTCTATCATGGGATACCTGGTTTCGGCATCCTTGAGTGTTCTGCTCACATAGTAAACAGGTTGCTTATTCCCACCATCATCCTCTTGCGCCAGCAGGGCTCTTATTGCTTGGGCATTTGATGCCAAGTATAATAGCAAGGGTCGCCCACGTACTGGTGCCTAGAGAGTAGGCAGATGATTCATGATCTGTTGGACCCTTTGGAAGGCTTCCTGCTATTCTGCTCCCCAGGTGAACTTAGTTCCTTTCTTTAATAGCTTGGATAAGCCCCCTGTGACTGAAGCCAGTCCTGGCACGAATCTCCTGATGTAGGAGACCCTTCCCAGGAAGCTTTTTTGAGCTCCCTCACTGTCGTTGGTCTTTTCATAGTAGCAATGGCTGCAGCCTTGGCTGGATCTACACTTATACCTCTATGATGTACCAGGAACCTGAGGAACTTTCCTGCAGATACTCCAAAGGCACATTTCATGGGGTTCATGCGTAGCTTGTATTCTCTACATCTTTTGAAAACTCGCTCAAGTACCTGAAGGTGCCTTGTCCTAGTTTTTGACTTGACCACAATATCATCTACATAGTCTTCCATTTCCTCATGCATCATATCATGGAAGATGACTGTCATGGTTCGCTGGTATGTGGCTCCTGCATTTTTGAGGCCAAAGGGCATCATAGTGTAATAAAAATTCCCAATTGGTGTCCTGAATACTGTCTTCTCGGCATCCTTGGCAGCCATACGAATCTGGTTGTACCCACTATACCCGTCCATGAATGAGAACATGGAACTTCCCGCAGCTGAATCCACAAGAAGGTCAATATTAGGCAGTGGGAACTCATCTTTAGGACATGCTTTATTCAGGTTGCGAAAGTCTACACAGCAACGGATCTGGCCGTTCTTTTTCTTCACAGGTACTATGTTAGAAAGCCATCTAGGGTGCTGAATGGGTTTGATAAAACCAGTTGCTAGCAGCTTCTTGACCTCTTGAGTTATCTGGGCTTCTACATCAGTGTGAAAGACCCTGGCTGGTTGGATCACTGGTTTAACTCCTGGGTCCACATTAAGGGCATGGACCACTAATCCAGGATCCAGACCAAGCATCTCATCATAGGTCCATGCAAACACATCTGCGTATTCTTTGAGCAAAGCCACCAGTGGCTCCCTTTCTTGTGTTGCCAACTAACTACTGATGAAAACAGGCTTCTGGGATCCCAGCTCAGCCCCCAAGTTTACTTCTTGTAATTCTTCCTCAGGCTGGATTTGTGTCTCCTTGACTGGTTCCTCTGGGACTTCCTCCTGGGCTATCATACATTCTGGTGGTCCGAGACCTTCCTGCACGATGCACTCAGGTCCCGCGCACCTTCACAAACGATATATTAATCTTCCCCCGGGTTCTCGCACTACTACACACTCCCGGGATCCTGAGGTGTTGGGCTCCTTCTTTTGTCTTTTTCTCTTCAGGAGGTCTCTCAAGTCATAGGTACCTCCTCCTTCTTCTTTTTCCAAGATAGGTGTTCTTGGGGTCCCTGGCATGGGACTTTCATCATCAGGTTCTAACTCATCATAAAACATTGTTTCTACAAAGTTTACTTCTCCTTGGCTGAAAGGATATGGTTGGCAGGGATTCTTACAGGCCTCCCGTTCAACCTCCCCTTAACGCACTGATGGTACGTGGATGGTATAAGGCGGTGCTTATGGAGCCATGGCCGTCCCAGGAGTACATGGTAGGATACTTCTGAATTGATTACGTGAAATCTGGTTAAGGCCACTATTGGCCCCACCCTTAGGGCTAGCTGTATATATCCTTCGGTTGATTCTGCTGATCCTCCAAATCCGGTTATCTCTATCGGAGCCCCCAGGATCCTCCTTCCAGCTAGGCCCACGGCTTCCAAGGTACTCAGGGCTATGAGATTGAGTGATGTCCCTGTGTCTACCAGTGCTCTTCTGATTTGGACACCATTTATGGTGGCCATTAGGTAAAGCGGTCTATGGTGGTCTGGATGCTCAACCTCCATGTTTTCATCAGTGAAGGTTATGGCATTGGTTGTCTCCAGGAAAGCTCGACTGGCATGTGATTCTGCCGTGAAACATTCCATTCCTGAGTCTGCTGCTATAGTCATGAGGGATTCCGTGGCCTCCCTTCTTGCTTCTGGTCCAAATCCCAACTGATTGAATAGTGATCTGAACTTGGGATTCTTCTGGAGGGTCCTGACTGTGTTTGGGTGGAAGAATCCTCCTGGCTCTTCTGCTTCTGCCGAGTTCCCATGGATTACCACAGCTACTACCCCCTTTCTTTTGTGATTGGGCAGGGGGTTTCTTTGTACTTCTGGTTCTTTCTGGGTGAGCTCCAGGGTTCCTTCTCTTAGCTTCCTGTGAAAAAGCCTGCGGAGGGTCCAGCAATCCTTGGTGGAATGCTTAACATAATTATGAATCCTGCAAAACAAAAGATTTTTCCTTTCTTCTTCGGTTGGTGGCCTGGACACGGTGAATGGCCTAACCACTCTATCCCCGATCCATTTGTCCAGGACGTGGTTTAATTCTTCTACAGTACATGGGATCACCGGTGGTTCCTCGAACATTTTTCTATCAGGCCTCTTCCTTTTTTCTCCCACCGATGCTATCATGGCTTGGGATGCTGGCGCCCTCTTCGCCCTCATAGTTTGTGCTGTCCTTCTTGTTCTCTGCAACAGGTCAGCGAACTGTGTGATACATAAATTTTCAAGGTTGAGTCTGTAATCGAAAAGCATGTTAGAGATGCAAGTCTCCACAAGTTCCTTTTCTTCATGGTCCCCATAACAGTCTAGGGACACATCTTCAAATCTTTTGATGAACTGGACAGGATCCTTTCCAGGCCTTTGCCTTACCATCTGAAGGCTTTGGAAAGTGACCTTGTCCTCACCAAGGTAATATTTTGCACAAAATCTTTCCATCATTTCGTCCCAGGTCTTAATGGACCCAGGTCTCAGTGTGGTGTACCAAGTGTACGCTCTGTCCACTAGGGACTTAGCAAACTCTCTTAGGCATAGCTCCCGGTCTCCTACGCAGGGGCCTATAGTGTGGACAAACCTACTCACGTGTTCTACTGCACTTCCATTCCTTCCATCAAAAGGATGGAACTTTGGTGGCTCATATCCCTTAGGGTATGGCTTGCCAAGGAGTTCTGGTGGGAATGGGGGATCCCGAGAAAATTACTTGGGGGTCCTGGAAAGTTTTTCCCTTTCTTGGTCCAAGAGGGCACTGACATCTGCCAGTGTTAGGTATTGGGGGTTAGTTCCTCCTCCCACTGCTGACCCTCCCTCTGGTTGGGTTCTATCTTGGTTACCCACATGGGGGGCATTGTCTCTGACTTCTTGCGTCTTGCCTTCTTTGAGAAGGTGAACTTCTTATTGCAACTCCTTCAACATCGCGGTCATTTGAGCCATAGGGTCTAGCTCCTGCCTTGCATTCCTCTGTTCTGACACGGCCTTGTGCTCTGTTAGGGGCACCTCGCTTCTTTATCTAGAGGCCACTTCATTTTCTCCCACGGGCTCAGAGGCCGTGGGTGGCATATTTGCACCTTTACTGTTCCTTTGTCTTGGAGGCATGTTCTGCGAAGGGATTGCTTCTTCCCTTTTCTTTACCCAGTCCCCAGTGGAGTCGCCAAAATGTGAGAGTGCCTTTTTCTTCAGCACTATGGCCCAAGAATTCTGGGCAGTGTGAGATGTTCTTGGTGGACTGGGATCGATCCTCCGCAGCTAAAGGGCTGTTTTAAGAATCGACTGGTGCGCAAAACATACTTCCTATAATATAAATAGCTAACAAAACATTTATATTGAATGACATTTTAACAGTAAAGGAAATGCATGACAAATGGAAATATAACGTAAGAACAAGTTAGGGATCCTCTAATTATGTGAGGTGTATTTTATTGATTTCATTAAGTTGTAATTACAATGCTCACTAAGACGTGGTGCAAGGTTCAACTGAGCTCATAAGTTACAGACTTTGATAGCTGTTCAAGCTTCAAAGACTTGCAAAATTTGAACTTGTTGAATCCGAGCATGTACAGTAGTGGCTGTCCTGGGATACCGGGGATGGTTCCTCTGTTTTCCCTCTAATTTACAGAGTCTTTTCTGCAACTTGATGAGACTTTAGAAAACCATGGTGAAGGCTTAAAAATGGTCTGATCGTAAAGTGAATTTTGCCTATAGCATGGATCCCTTCCTCCTTTTATAGCACAGCTTCGGGCTCCGGTGAACTAATGATTTCTCCGTTTTGCCCTTTAAAGTTTGTGCCGTGCCTGGTTGCTTCAGGATCATGTCGTTTCCTTTTTCTTTATAGTTCCTTGCTTTTTGTTGCGACCAGATGAAAGTCCCTCAACTCCTTTCTATTTCCAGATTTCCCGTTGGCTGGCCGGAGGTCCTTTTGGCTTTTCTTCTCAGCGCTCCAGCCTTTTCCAGTTGTACTCTTCCTTGTCTCTTTCTCCAAATGGTTGGAACCAGGTTCCTGCGTTTTGCTCTGTACTTCCACTGCGTGTCTGGGTCACAAGGTCCGCATGCCCTTTGTCTCTTGTCTTTCTTTAATCTTTCTGCCATGATCCCCCTTCGCGCGTCCAAAGATCCCTTACCTCTGGGAGGCCTCTGGGATTCCAACCCAATTCTTCCTTCTGGGCTTTCTCTGGTTCGCTGGTTGGGCCTTTCCTCTGGATTCCAGCCCTCTGGGCCTTTTCTTTCTTTCTTCTCTCTTTTTTTTATTGTGAGAGTCCACCCTTTATTATTTTTTCCCTTTTTTTTTTGTGTGAAACGGGCCCAATGTCTTTTCTATCTCTTTGGGCTTATTTGTGGCTGTTCAATTCTTTTTTGAACCTCAACAGAAATCTATAACATTGCCAATCAAGGGACGTGTAGAATTGATGTTTTATTAAAACTTTATTATAACATTGCCAGTTGTTTTTGTTTTTGGCTGGACATATACGTGTGATTGAATAGATTTCAATCTTGAATTATGAACATGTGTTGTTTCATTGAATCCGTATGTTATAACTGAAGTGCTTTATATGTTGTGGTTTATATGGAGATATACAAAGATTGAAATCCTTAATTCTAATTAAACTCTTTGTCTCAAACTCAAACTCTTAATAATTAATCTTTCCCACCGTGTTACAATTATTCATAAGGTTAAGGAAAAAAAAAATGTTGATATCAATATTAAGCTAAATAGAGGAAAGTTGACAAGAAAAAGTAAAATTTTGTATTTATCCAAAGATTAGTAGAGGGAAAGTTGATAAGAACAATTAAGATTTTGTGTCTATCTAAAAAAATTGCTGCAATTTTTGCTTACCTTCAAGTATATCTAAAACTTGCGATTAGATCATAGGGAATAAAAATCAATCGGAAAAAAAAGTTATAAATATTTTTACTCCACCTCCCTCAAACTTCTCATTCGGATTGTTCATGAAGGTTATATTTTTTGTATTCTTAGTTTTTTTTTTTTTTTTGTATATATTTTTATGGTTTTGTTCTATAATGGAAGTACCACAGTGTATTGTACTAGATCAAATTGTGTGGATTCTTTTAAGGATGCCTACAATGAAAGCTACAGGTTCTATTTCCTCTCCAAGGTTATTTAACTCTATCCTGTAATTTTTTTTTTCCCCTTTCTTGTTTCATTATGTTCATAAAACACATCATATTACTTATACTACAACTAACTATACTGGAACTCTTTAAAGCTATAGAGTTTGAAGGGAACTTTGAAAAGCTTAGTTACTTTGACCATCTCTATTTGGCCATGGAGGGAGGCACTCACTCATTTGTGGAGTCATGGATGCTATTTTGAGTATTTTCATGTATCATAAAGATTTTTATTCCATAATTGGTAAGTATGATCAATCCTCATTACTTTTGGTATGTATTTTTTATTCTTTCGCCTAAATTTTCTAAGGAGAAAAAAATGGAAGTATTCATGTTATTAGAATTTTGAAAGTGAGTATTTACAATAAGCTTGAATTGTCGGAACTTAATTAACTAGATCTTCATCAACCATAATCTATTGGGATATGATCACAACAACGGATTCTCAAGAGAGATAAAAACTTCAAAAATTAAGGTGTAGTTGGCTTAGCAAGTTTAGGTCAATTGAAATATATACTGGAATTGGATAAGAAAATAATTGCTAAAATGAGATTTATTGAAGGTGTAGGGTTAAAAAAGGATATTGGTCAAGATATGGCATGATCCATTAAAGTTTTAAACACCTTGAATTTATAACCTAGGAGGATGTGCAAATCTCACAAAAAAGTATTACTTTTTAATTCTTATGACATCTCAATGCTAATGAAGCTATTTTTAATTATCAATGCAACTTATTGCCAATGTCTTAACTCTTAGTATTTCTCAAAAATATTTCTTGAAGTTTATATTTACACATTTGTTTTGATAGGTTGAAATTCGGTGCCTCCTCCATCGCTTTCAAATACAAAAATTCAATTCTTATGTAAATCTCACTACTTTTATTTATTTATTTATTTTGTTTAGTAATTTGGGTTGTTTATAATTCTTAACTATTAAATTGATTTTACCACTTAAATATATGTTATTATTTAAATTTAATTAAATTAAAAAAATATTTATTATTTTCTTTAGATTACACATGATTATATAATAAAAGTTGGGGTTAGACGCTGTGGTTACGCCACGTGGCTTCACCAAATTGCAGAAATTTTATTAAATTTTTAGATTTTTAAAGAATTAAAAAGGAATAGTATACTATCAGAACTCTAATTCATTCTCATCATTAAATAAATTAGATTAACATTATTTTTTTATTTGTTAGGATATATTTCTTAAATTAAGGGATAATATTTAACATACAAAAATTTAATTTCAATAATATTTATCATCTAATTAACATTATTTTTTTTATTTGTTAGGATATATTTCTTAAATTAAGGGAAAATATTTAACATTCAAAAATTTAATTTAGATAATATTTATCATCTAAATTTTCAAAATTTTAATATTATTAAATTAATATTATTTTATCAGAATATCAAGCTACAAAACTTGATTATTAAGGGATAAGCACAATCCAAATTCTTCAAGAGATGATTAACATAAATCTATCCCAAGAAACAGTATATATCTCTAATAATCTAATAATCTCTATCTATTCCAAAAAAATAGTATATATCTTCATTAATTTGATAATTTCTACATTAATGACATTTAAAATATATATATATATATATATATATATCAAAATTCCTTATAGCTATCAACCACGTTCTCTTTCTCTCTTTTTTTTATTTAAATTTTTTATATGTTACATTATGTTGAATCAACTCTTTTTTTTTTTTTTTTTTTTTATTCTATTCATATGACCTTTTTTTTTATTCCAATTTTTATGGGATAGAAACAAACACATTGATTAGATATCTTTAATTTCAATAAGATTTAAATGGATTATATTTCAAATGGAACTCCACAAATATATATAACCCTATATATCCTTTTTGGAGTGAAGCTTATTTCAATATGTGAATGCATAAATCCTATGACAATGTAGGTATGCATTCTTTCTTCTTTTATTATTATTATTTTCAATTTGTTTATTTTCTTTAGTGTTATTATTGGTTTTTGCCTTCATGTGATTTTAATTAATGAATTCAAAACATTTGAAAACATTGTCAAGTTTCTAAAGGCTCATTTTTGTATTTTGTTTTTATTAAATTGATTAGGTTTTGTGTATTGGTTGCCTTTTGTTTAAACTAATTTTCTTAGCTTTGCTAAATCAACTCTTTTTTTTTTTTTTCTATTCATATGACCTTTTTTTAATTCCAATTTTTATGGGATAGAAACAAACACATTGATTAGATATCTTTAATTTCAATAAGATTTAAATGAATTATATTTCAAATGGAACTCCACAAATATATATAACCCTATATATCCTTTTTGGAGTGAAGCTTATTTCAATATGTGAATGCATAAATCCTATGATAATGCAGGTATGCATTCTTTCTTCTTTTATTATTATTATTTTCAATTTGTTTATTTTCTTTAGTGTTATTATTGGTTTTTTGTCTTTATGTGATTTTAATTAATGAATTCAAAACATTCGAAAATATTGTCAAGTTTCTAAAGGCTCCTTTTCCATTTTTGTATTTTGTTTTTATTAAATTGATTAGATTTTGTGTATTGGTTGCCTTTTGTTTAAACTAATTTTCTTAGCTTTGTTGAATCAACTCTTTTTTTTTTTTTTTTTTTCTATTCATATGACCTTTTTTTAATTCCAATTTTTATGGGATAGAAACAAACACATTGATTAGATATCTTCAAGTTCAATAAGATTTAAATGAATTATATTTCAAATGGAACTCCACAAATATATATATCCTTTTTGGAGTGAAGCTTATTTCAATATGTGAATGCATAAATCCTATGACAATGAAGGTATGCATTCTTTCTTCTTTTATTATTATTATTTTCAATTTGTTTATTTTCTTTAGTGTTATTATTGGTTTTTTTGTCTTCATGTGATTTTAATTAATGAATTCAAAACATTGTCAAGTTTCTAAAGGCTCCTTTTTCATTTTTGTATTTTGTTTTTATTAAATTGATTAGGTTTTGTGTAGTGATTGCCTTTTGTTTAAACTAATTTTCTTAGCTTTGATCTAATTTATATGCATAGGGTTAGGGTCTTAGAATTAATGAATAAATATGGTTAGAATTAATAGATTAATTTTAACAATTTTCTTATTTCATTTTTATGTTACATCAAATTATAAAGATGTTCTATACGTGTATTCTTGAATTATCAATTTTAATTTTAATTTATAATATTATCAAGATTATATTAATTATAGATTTATCAATTGTTTAGTACTTTTTTAAAAATAATTATCAATTTAAAATTCAATTTGGAATTATCAATTTAATTTAGTTTTAGGAAGAAATCTTACCCCTTATTTTAGTGTGATAATTATTTACACTTGATAATTTTTTCCTTTATCTTTATTAAATCTATTAAAATATATAATTATTTATACATTTATTTTATAAGCTTTTTTATAAAACCATGCAACGCAAGTGCCTATAATTAGTGTATATTAATTTTAGAGATTATTGCACTTATTAAAGAAAAGCTATTACAATTTTTTAAAGGAGAATAGTTATTCCTCATTTTGAAAAATAGTTATTCATAAGAAATGACTATTCTATGTAGTGTAAAAATAACTAACTAAAGAATAGCTAAACCATATGAATAACTATCACATTACAATATCTATTATAGTCTACCAAATATGTACTAACACTACTTCAGCAAATTATGAAAAAAGTTGTCATTAAACCTATTCTTAATTTTTATGTGCAATTCTGGTTATCTTATCCCTATTTCTAACGGGTAGAACCCATCAATTACCCATCCCCCCTCACCACAACCAACCCCCCCCCCCCCCCCCATATTTCTATTTGGGAAGGAAAGTAAAATCAAGCCCCTTCATTCTTAACAATGGTCATGACTATGGAACCAATACTTTATATATAGATTAATATTGGATCCAAACAAGTACACAAGCTTCTATTAGGAAAATAGATAATTAAATGAAATAGAGAAGAACATTCTTATACAACGAGACTTAACCCCGAATAGATAATAATTACTTATGTCAACTAAAAATAAAGGGAAGATCGAAAAGTTTTGCTAGAAACTTGGAAGTGGATGGTTCTAAGTACAAACTCTATATTCAGCCAACTAATAATAACCACTGTAAGGTCAAAGGGACCGGTTAAACAGTGTGGTTGTGTGGTCATATGTAATTCAATCCTGCACTAAAATATTCCATTTACTTTTTATAGATCATCATTCAAAATAGGTAATTGAACTTAGAACCGATCGCATCCCAACTCTTCTCCATATAGCCATAGTCCAATAGCTACAAGTTTCTCGAAAACACCCAAAAAAAAAAAAAAAGTCCAATAGCTAGATTGACCTCACCTATTTAAAAACATAAAATTTATCTGAAAAGAAAACATTATAGTGAAAACATGAATCCCATTTCAAGCCTCGTCTTTGTGCTTCTTTTGACTGTCTTTCCAAGCCAAATTTTTTGCCAGAACTTGATTGATCAAGCTTGTGGTTACACTTCGTACAAGTCACTGTGCCTAAGCACTCTTCAATCGGACTCTGAGGCCAAATCAGCAAAAGATCTCCTGACTATAGCCAAAGTTGCACTAAAACATACAGGGACTAAAGCTGGCGAAATAAATGCCGAAATCACCAAACTGCAAGGTTCAGCAAAGGACGAGGGCTTGAAGCAAGCCTTAACCGATTGCGCTGAGAACTATGGAGATGCAATTGATCAAATTCAGGACTCGACCGTTGCCTTAGGAAATAAGAAATATAGTGATGTTAATACATGGGTTTCAGCTGCCATGAACGATGCAGACTCGTGTGAGCAAGGTTTCCAGGATCAATCCGTCAAGTCTCCAATATCTGCTTTGAGTACCACATTTACCCAGCTAAGCAGCAATGTGTTAGCCATCACCAATCACCTCTAAGCCTTGATTCCATGTTGACATGAATAAAATTTCCAACAATCAAGTTGGTGCTCATTTATCTCCGTGTTGCCCTAGTTTTTAGTTACCAAAAAAATTGAATAAATATTCCATATTCTTTAAAGTATCAATGACATCTACTATAGTTTGTACTAGCTAATGGTTTATAATTGATACAATTCAATACATCTTATTATTATCTTATTTCATGTTTTGTTTTTTTTCATAGGCTCATAGCACAAGCAATGCATGCTTCTTAAGGCCCTAACACAACCAATATTAGCTGGCAATAGAATGCATGTTAATTTTTAGGTCTAATGCAACGTACCTCTAGCTTAGACATTATAGAATTGAAAAAAAAAAAAAAAAGTGAATTTAATTCAGACTCTCAATAAAAGAAAGGAGCCCAAAAGATTGGTGCACTAGTCTCTAGCCACCAGTAACAATTATATGAAGGAATTGATTCTTGTATTTGACATTATGATAGGCATACAGATTCGATTTTGGTTTTTAGTCAATACATTGAAATTAATGACTCTGCTCTCTTCTCTCTCCTTAATTGGTTATAGTTGTCATAGTAATTGTCTTCCACAACCTTGAATGAATGGTAGGAAAATAAGCTTAAGCCAGAATGATGTGGATCTGATTTGCGGTCTAAATTCTAAAACCTTTACTTCTTCATTTTTTTTTTTTTTTCCAATTGTACCACAATATTTGAAATTGTATTATATGCTAATTAGGTAATTGCTCTTACAATTAGGTCAACATATTAATAGATTTCTTTATGGTTTTGACAAGATTCCATCTTAGATCTTTTATTCAATAAGAGGAATTTACTAATTGCACTAATTTAAACCCACACTATGCATGACCCACTTTAATTGTAAGGACAGTGGTACCAAGTATAAGCTACAAAATCATGTGAATCCTTTTTTTTTTTTTTTTTTTCTCTCTTTCTTTGCTTTGGAAAGGACGGACTCAGAACATTGTTTCACACTGATGGGTAATGCTAACTAACTACCGCCTCCCAGGTAATAAATTCATTCGTAATTGGTTGCAACAATTCCACATAGCCCAAACCATAAAAGCCAACAAATCTAGATCCTTACCATTGGAGATGGCAAACTAAAAAATCTCTAGAAAGCTTCGGCCCTGCATATTGTGTAGCCACTGCGACTGAGGGTCCGAACTCCATATAGCCTGCACGTCTGAGCGGAAATAAATAGCATGGGAGCCATCTTCTACATATTTTAGTTGCTCTGTTTTAATTCACACCACATATGCCAGCCATTTTTTGGTTTGAAACCTAGTAGATCTGGATTTTATTTTTTGATCTACTTGTTTGGTTACTAAGATAATGAGGAAGAATGGTCCCTTTTTTTGGTTTGAAACCCAGTAGAAAATGAGGCAACTGGAGATTTGAAGCCTGGGTTCTTGTAGTACAGTAAAAAAAGGAAGAAGGAAAAAAGAATAAATTTTAAGCCATGGGTTAACACCGTTTGGTTGAGATGTCAAATTGGACAGGCATCAAAATTTTAAATAAGGAATTTAAGGTACTGTACCTAAGTTTTGCCCTATATATATATTATAAAAGTTAAAACTTAGTATTTATCGTTTTTACTTTTTTATTGAGCCACATTAGTAGCCCATTTACAACATTCTCTCTTCTCTTTTTAACTATTTTTCACCTTATTAAATTCTCACATTACAATTACACTTCCTTCGACATTCTCTCCACTTTTACCTTTTTATCTTCCCATTATTCTATTCCTTAGAGCATTCTCATCAAAAGTTTTAAAAATTTTAGCATTTAGCACCTTAAAAACCAACTTTATAGCATTTAACACATCACTTTACAATACACCTAACATCAAAACTTCAATTTTTTTTTTTTACCACTTCATTAAAATATTATTTATTTATCATTTTTTATTCTTTTTGAGAGAAAGCAAAGAGTGAGATCTGAGGGGGGAGAGAGAGAAGGGGAATTTAAAATATTAAAAAATGAGTAGCAACTTGCTACAGTAGAGTGTTAGTAATAACATCTTACTGTAGCAAGTTGCTAAAAATTTTAAAATTTAGCACCATTGATGTAGGGATTTTTGTAGTGGTTTTATTGCTAAAAATAGCTTTTAGCATTTATCCCACCTTTGATGAGAATGCTTTAACATTACAAATTTACAATTCTTTCATCCATTCATCTTTTTTTTATTTTGACTCTTCTTTCCCTATTTTATTTACTATAAAATTTTGTTATTCTCTCTTCCATTCAATCCATATTTTACCCACACAAAAAGGCGAATACTCTCTCTCTTTCTCTCTCTCTCTCTCTCTCTCTCTGGAATTTTTTTAATTCTTTATTGTATCACTAATTTAGGTTAATGAATTTTTGTGTTGAACTCTACTTTGAATTACGATTTGGTTGTGTTTTAATTTGTAATATTTTTTCTTTTTATTTCTTTGATTGTTAGATGTTATTCTATGACATTATATAATGTTATTCTATTATGTAGCATGACTTGGATAATTTGGTGTTGGATAATTGCAACTATACCTTTTCTTTTATCTTTGTTTTTATAAATTTGCTATTTTTCTCACATTCTCTCCTTAAAAAGGTGACTATTCTCTCTCTCTCTCTCTCTCTCTCTCTCTCTCTCTCTCTCTCTCTCTCTCTCTCTCATTTATTCTTTCTTGCAACTCTACTTTAAATTGATGAATTTTTGTGTTTTTTGTATCTCTACACTAGGTCGATACATTTTGGTGGTGTGTTTTTGAGTTTTCCATCACATGTACTTTCTCGCCCTATTAATATTTTGGTTTGAATTAATTCTTAGATATTTTGGAAGTAAGAATTTGAGTTCATATCAAAATACAATTTACATGTTTATGTATTTAAATGTGCCTATCAATTATTTCAGTAATAGTAATTATTATAAATTTGTGATAAGATTTGATTATCATAATAATAATATTCTTAAGAGAATGAGAAACTTGAATAATTAATTTGAAACTTTTAAAAGTTTTTATTTTATTTATTTTTAGAACTGAAACTTTAAAAAGTCTAATTTTATAATAAAAGATAAAGACAAATATAACAGATTATAACAAAATTTTAAAGAATATAGATCATTTCAAAAAAGAATAACAACAGTCAAACACGCCCAAGTTAAAAAACAAAAAAGAAAAAAAAAACCTAAAATAATATAATGAAAATGTTTGACTATTTGTAGATGTAGTGACATTGGGCCCTAGAGCCCATTATTTATGCATATAATGGACCCAAGGCCCAAGCAGAGAATTGAAGGCATCTGAGGGGGAGTAAGCACTGTCAAAAGAACCCATATTGGCAAACGAAGAAGTCAGTTAGATCACAACGGCCTAGGGGGTTGTGCCAAGGATAAGAGACTCTTCGGCTAAATGAAGTCGAGGTCCATAGAGGTGGTCTGCCGTTCGGGAGAACGTCACAGGAATACTCAGTTGATACGGATAAGCACTATGGGAGCTCAGGACAAGGAAGTGCCCTAAAATATCTAAGAAGAAAGCTGTTACCTCTGCATTAAATGCACTGCAACTAACTCCCTGCCCGCATTAATATGGAGGTGATACCTGAACAGTGGATTTCAGGCTTACAGCTACTACATGAAGACTTGTGGGAGGTGCTGAAGATAAGAGATTACCTTTAATGTTGCAATTATCAAATTAGAAATATTAAAAAATGCCAACCAATCTTTTTGCTTAATAGGGCATCTCTCTATCCCTTTTTTTTTTAACTTGCTAATTGGAGATAAGGGATTTCAACCATTGATAGATCCATTAGAAGAATTAAGAAATGCTGACCAGTAGTACAAGGCACTTGGCATTCCTCAATCTAAAGAACATATTGGCCAAAACTAGTTCCCCAATAAATCAATCATTTTGAAAAACAACTGGGTATTGTTCTTTTTTGGTAGCTAACTGTTATTATATTTCATGGTATCTTGAATATAAAATGTTTTATATGGGTTTTCAGATATATGTACATGTTAGAGAATCATAGCTAACACTTCTATAAAATATAATTTCTTATAAATACATATATGTATTCTAAATATCCTTACGATTTTCTAATTGGCAAAAATGTCTTATACCAAGAAACAAACACCCATTAAATGTTATACACTCTACAAGAAATTTGGCTATTTTCAAAGGTTGAAACCGTCGAAAAAAGTATTTTCAACGGTTGGAATGACCGTAGAGAACCGTTATTAAAAACTGTGTTGAAAACATTTTTCTATAGCCTATGCAAACATTGAAAAAAGTATTACACATTTATCAACGGTTAATAACCATCGAAATATATACACATAAATGTAGATTAAAGTATACTTATTACTTTTATCCATGGGCACCCAACCGTTGAAATAAGTATTTTCATTTTTAAAAAAATAAATAAATTTGAATGTACTCTTTCACATTAATCAAAATTTAATAACCTGAAACAAACTGTAAAAATCAATACAACTCAACTACTCCGCCTATTGCCCTTTACACTCTAAAATTTACATTGTTCATCTACCTTTCAAAATAGAAGATTCGTATAACCTTTAACCTTCAAGAACAATTCATTGGAAATTTTAAAAACACAGTGACTCGCATCTGCCATCCAGACATCTGGATCTATAGCTGGGTCCTCTTCAAGACACATGAGATCCCATTAATCACTAAGTTCTTTTGATGCCTACAAAAAATGTCGTCCATCAGTCATTGTTATAAGTGCCAAACCTAAACAAAAAGACAAATAAGGGTAGTTCATTTAGGAAGAAAATGCACCTACCTAATAAAATAAAACCAGCACAAAAAAAGTCACGTATTAGCAATTTACAAATGTATAGATGCAAATTTGGTATGTGAAAGTGAATGATTGGACTGAACTATCAACATTTTAAAAGATGTTAGTTATTCTATTAACATTTCCAAAATTCAAATTCAAACTAACCATATCAGAACAGAGTGAACTAGCTAAAACTAAAAGAAACACAATAAACAAAAATAAATAACTGTGAACAGAGTATGGATCACTGTACACTCTGTTTCAACTTTATGTATATATAAAATATTGGAGGCTCCGAAAGATGTGAAGCCTACATAGTATATATAGGAGGTTCAGGTAGGATTGAAATTCAAAGCTATAATTTGGATATTGTATTGGCTGCTGCTGGTAACGTTGCCTTCAGCTAGTGTTAAGAGTAGCAGTACCCATGTTGTTAGTTGTAATTTTGCCTAGTGGAAGAACGAGTTTGATGATGAGGATCACCAGGCCAAGTATTTGACCTGCAAGTTTAAGGTCTAAAAAAACGATACAAAGTTCGGGATACAACCAGACCTGAACTTCTATCTAAACCTGGTACAAAGTTCTATATTCTTCAACAATCAATCTCTTTTTGAACAAACTCTTGATTTGTTAGGCGTTTTGTTAAATCCCCTACATGTATGGACAAAGATAGACTTATCATTAAAAAAGACAAAGGCTAGGCTCCAGTATTGTTCAGGAAACATGTATAAGTTAGAACAACATAAGATTATAAGGCCATTTATCTGATTCGGTGGAAGCTTAAAACAAAACATATATAGAATAAGGCAAAACTGCATTATCTGTTGAAAGAAACTTTGTACCATGTGAGTATTAGCAGGATTTATTAGTGACATGACGTGCTTTGTTTCAAGGTCCAATGTTGATAAATCAGCATCAATGCACGAGCAGCAGTTTCCAAGAGCTTGCATAAGAATTTCAGTATCATTGCTATCACTATCAATGTTAATTCCTCCAAATATTTCTCCTTCAAAGTAGAACATAAAATTAGAATCCAAGATTATATCTGAAAACTAAATGAATGAAAATGAAGAGACCAGTTTTAAATATCAAGTGTCTTAATATAAAATCAAATGCATTTTATCACTAATTGCTTGTTTGGTTTAGGTTATTCATCCTAAAATAGGTTGTACATTTTTTTTTTTAAATGATAACTTAGAATGTACATTCTTTTAAAGCCTCACCTTTTTCTAGGTGTAGCTATACTTTGCCCTGCCTATTTTTTAAGCAAAGTAAAATGAAAATAAAGCTATATCAATCAAACACTATGAGAATATATCTACTTGAAGAATGTCAAGTACCAACAAGAAACACGAGTAGGACCCATGTCCAACAAAAACTCAACGTAACAAAATAGGCCAAAGTGTGCAAAAGAAATACGTGCAGCACAAATGTCAAACCATGACGAATACAATCCCTCTGATCTTAACCCATTCAGAGACAAGTAAGCATACCATTATACACAAAAATATTCCCATATGTATCCATCAAGGGCTGAGCAATAGGATTTATCCCTCGGAGCTGTAATGTGGCACCAAGAAAGTGAAATTCTGCCACAACTTTGGACATACTAAAACCATTCTCTACCTCACGAGTTTGTCCATGCGTATCAAAGCAACAATCATTTTCCTCCTCAACATGTTGTGAACAGGACTCGTCCATTTCTTTTGCCTCTTCTCCACCAATGAAGGATACAATTTCTCTCTCCTCGGCGGAGCTTGAAGTCTTTGAATAAAGGAAAACCTTCTTGCTACCCAAGCTATCAGGACCCCTCCTCCCTAGAGTTGCTTTAAGATCATCTATCGAGAATACCGGCTGACAACTCACATATATGATATCCAAATGGCGAAAATGCACTTTTGGTCCCTACATTTTGGGCCAATTCACATTTTGGTCCCTAAATTGATTTCGTTCCTATTGTCGTCCCTATTTTTAAAAAATCATTTCTATTTTAGTTCTTGCCGTCATCCAAGTAACGGAACCCTATTACGTGGCAGACAGAGTGCCCCGGTTGCTGACATGGTGCTGACGTGACACTGACATGGCATTAAAATATTATTAAAAAAATTATTTGGCTTTTTCAATGCCACGTCAGCATTTTAATTTTTTACTTTCATATTATTATTATTATTATTTTTTTTTTTTTTTTTTTTTGGCCTTAAATCTAATATTATTATTATTATTATTTTTTACTTTCATTATTTTTTTCCGTAAGAACGTAACATCCAGTTCTTCATGTTCTTCCCAAATTCAAGAAATAAACCCAGCAACCAATCCAAACTCTAGCAAACCCAAATCCAAATCTAGCAACCAAATCTAATCTCCATCAAATCCAGAAAAACAAGAAATAAAACCCAGAATCAAGAGCAAGCCCTGAACAAGAGCAAACCCAGAACAAATGCAAACCCAGAATAGTGCAGGTGAACCCAGAACTGTTCTTCATGTTTTACAGAAAAGAAGATGAAAACTTGCCCAGAAAATTAATCAAACCCATGAACCCAGAAAATTCATCAACAACCCGAAAGCAGAAAAATCAAACCCATGAACCCATAAAAATCATCAACAACCTGAAAGCAGAAAAATCAAACCCATGAACCCAAAAAAATCATCAACAACCCGAAGCTCGTCGGAGGACCTCCATTTCGGGACAGAAACCTGAAACCCATGAACCCAGGTTCTAACCCGTGACAAAAGCCTGAAACCCATCGCAACTCCCACGGCCTGAAACCCATATCAAACCTGATGTCACGCCACCCAAGCCCGTCGGAGGACCTCCATTTCGGGAGCCACTACCGTGAAACCCACTGCGTTAGTCCAAACAGCCACAATTTCTTTTTTCTGATTCTACCAATCTCAGCCACGAAACCCACAAACAATTTCAGTCACCAAACTCACTACCACCGATCTCCTCTTCTAATTCTTCTGGGCCGATCCTCTTCCATCTTCCTTTTCTCAGCCGTGGTTTGGGATATTTTTCAACCAACCTAATCTGAGAGCAAGTTGTCTTAGATCTAGAGAGAGATAGAGACTAATGCCACACAAACACACAAACTAATTTGGGTTTTTTAGCACTATAAATACGCATCTCTAGCTGATGCCGTTTGGGATATTTATTAATTTATTTTTGTTTTGATTTTACTTTTTTGGTTTATCTTAAAAGAAAAGAAGAAAATGAAATAGATACAAACAAAAACACAAACACAAAAACGCCAACATAGAGCGTGAATAGTGTTACTTTAGTGTTTTTTTCTTAAAAAAGTTCAAGAAAAATTGAAATAATTGCTCTAAAATTTTTTTTCTCAATCTTTAAAATTGTAATTTTTTTTTTTTTGAATTTTTTCAGTTTAAATTGAAATTTTTTTATCAGAAATTAAAAAAGAAAATTAAAATGCTGATGTGGCATCCGTTGCTTGGATGACGGCAAGGACTAAAATAGAAACAATTTTTTAAAAATAGGGACGACAATAGGAACGAAATCAATTTAGGAACCAAAATGTGAATTGGCCCAAAATGTAGGGACCAAGAGTGCATTTTTGCCTATCCAAATCAAAAGGGTGCCAAGCTAATGAATAGAAGGAGTGCCAAATATTTGATGTCAACACAATGGATGTGACCAAGATTACAAACAACATGACTTCAACATTGTTTTTCAAATCTATTTTCTGTTTGGCTAACAAACAAAATTTAGCTAAATATCATCCAATGTCCACAATATCCCCCCAACAATTTCCTGAATTTGAAACCATTTTGTGGCCAAACATTTCTCAAGTACAAATAAGCAGGAATTAAGACCAGTGAGTCTTTTGTTTCCACTCTTTAAGATTTTTCTGTGCCATAAAAAATTACTCGCTTACTTTTCCCCAATAGAAAAACTTAAGACATTCACATTTTCTTTGTTTTTCTTTAGTTTTTTGCTAGGACATTCACATAATAAAGTGGTCTCATATGCATAAATCCACTTGATACAGACACAATGAATTAATTGGTTAATTGTGTCAAAGATTAAAATAATTCAGACCCATTCAAGCATAATCTACAATGAAAATAAAGAAAGCAATCCAAACCCACCAACCCTAATGTAAAGCAAATTATCCAAATCCACTTCTAGACAAGCGAAGAGACCCACAAAAGCATAACAATGGACTTTGATACTACATTAAGCATGAAGCTCAACTAAAGAACTTACCAAGCACTTGTAATTTGAACCCACACACGTTCTAGCTTTCAATCCCACAAATAGAGAAATTTGAACTGTCCTTGACCATTCATTGAGCTGAACTCCCAATGCACCTGCAATCACATTGAAAGCACACAATACACAACCACAAATTAAATTTTGACATAGCATTTCAAATTCAAGAACAAAAACCACAAAAGTTCAAAATCTTTCAAGCGAATAACAGAGTATGGACAAAATTCAAGTCCAAGAAAAAACAAACTCCTGTGAGTGGTCAAATCCAATCTATTTGGCAATAACGGGATAGGCAAATTTCCATAGGGTCAAGAAAGAAGTGAATCAGTCCCTATAACTCCCAACCAGCTATGTTTTGTCTATTATTGACGAACATACAGCTCACATTACGCTTCCATTTCCTATGCTCTCCTGCATTCTACACATTAAATCATCCTAACTACTAGCGCCATCTAACTCTGCATAACCAATCCCATTAAATATAAAATCCTAAAATTCTCAAATCAAAACCATGTAGCACGCACGAAAACAACTCAGAAGCGAAAATCTCTCGGGCCCTTTCTGAAATTTATCACATTAAACCACTGTGGTGGGTTTATGAGTTAAAAAAATTATCACCATTTCTGAGAATTAAAGAATCTATACAGAGTGAAATTCAACCTCATTAGACTTAGGGTTTAAAAAAGGTGAAATTCAAAACTTATCCACCTGTAGTTTTGCCAAAATTTAAGATGCCTATCTGTGGATTAAAAGTTGGCACTTTGTCCACTTAAGATTCATTGCATTAGACTTTCGTAACCCACCACTATTAAAAATTGTTTTTTTGGGTTTCATTGGTGGTAGGCTTTGATTTTAGTGAGATGGTGGTGGCTAGTCCTTTTTTTGCTAAAAGAAAGATGGCTTCAAATATTTCTTCTCATGGGTGGAATAATAATTTAGTGTTGGAGAAAAATGTCTCGTTTTAGTCTTTTGGCGTCATGATTTCAGTAGGAATACTCATAGTGTTAGGAGCATCTTAAGGAATTGATGCAACAGGAACAAGATTATGCTATGTACAGCTTCCACTTTAAAAATGTTGTTAATAGGCAAATGGAAAATCATATATTTAATTAAATTGTGTTATCCAAAAAGATTATCCAATTTATCTTACTTGGAGATATAAATTTTGAAGTGTATTACAAGCAGGTTTACACAAAATTCTTAGCAAATGATTAATGACAAGAAAGAGCAATGTTCCCCATTGTATTCCTTACAATCTGGTGAAAAAATCTCTTTGCATTGTAAGTACTTCTATGTTTTGCAGTGATTCTTTATCGTAAGTAGTGTGTTGACATTGGTTTCAAGAAAGTTATATATGGTAAGAGTGTTCTTAAGCCAAAGTTTTACCATTTTTAGAAATATGCTTTTAGAAATTGTTTTTTTAATGTTTTTATTTATTTTTTTGTGTTTTTAATAGTGAAAGTACAAAGGTGGGTTATGAAAGCTTAACGGAATGAACCTTGGGTAGACAAAGTACCAATTTTTAAACCATATGTAAGCAACTTAAATTTCGGCCAAACCACAAGTGGGTAAGTTGTAATTTATCATTTTTTTTAATATTATAATTTCATGCATTTTTGCTTACTACTCAAACTAAAAAATAATAGTTTTTTTTTCATGAAACTCATCTAGTAGCTATTCCCGTGCATCACACGGGTTAACGACTACTAATAATGTAAAAGCAAACCATTTAACTTTTTGTTGACCACTCCTTATTGCGCCACATGGCTATATATTTATGCCACGTATACATTTAAAAACACCAAAAAGTTATGTCTTTTCATTTTACCTGTTAAGTTTCAGTATCAACTCACTGTTTCACATAAGATGTAGATATTAAAACAAAAAATTGTCATTGAGAAAAAGCATTGGTAAGGCATAGGTAAAGAGAATGAAAAATCTGAAGAAAAAAAAAATATCTGTAAAGAATTTAAAGAAATTTGTAAAAGTATTATTGTTCCTACCGTTGGTGTAGCTTGATTTCTGGACCTTTTCACTATTTAACCAAAAAACCGACTTACAAAAAAAACATCTGCCCAAATGGTTGGGAATTTAAGGTAATATAATGATATCACTACAAAACATAAGGGCTATATTAGCGTTTTACATAAATCATAAAAACGCTGCTATAGGTCCATTTGGGCTATAGTGTGTTTTAGACTTTTCTATAGCGACGCCACAAAACGCTACTATTGTATCATGACTATAGATCTATAGCGGCATTTTACAAAAACTCCACTATAGGTTCATACCCTATAGTGGCATTTTTAAAACCCTGCTATAGGTGAATATATATATAAAATTGGCTCATCCATTGGTCTTCTTCCTGGGATGAGAAGGCTCTTTGGATTACAATGATCTGCAATACGCAAATGAGCAATAGCGTCAACATGTGGCCTGGGACCAAAAACAGAAATTCTATCAGTGCTTCCCATGAAATGATAATCCTTCCACAGGTTCTGAGCAACTTCAATAATTTGATTATTAAAATAGTTTCCCCAACATTTTGCAAGAGCATAAGGATCTTTGAAGGACAAATGAGGATTTCCTTCAAGCCATTGCCCCTGATGAGTATGACCATTGATGAGAATAAGATGTTTCGAAGGCTGGACATTCATCCAGTTATCTCTTTCCCATCTAGGCAAAGTACTCCAACATCTGATGGAAATAGTGGGACCAGTAAATTTTTTAATGGCATCTTGAATAATTTGAGGAAGTTGACTGGCTTGATAATGGCTTGTTAATTTTAGGAACCTGATAAAGCCATATTCAAACATATGGGAAAGCCAGTTAGGATCTCTATCATCATCATCATCAGCAACAAAGTAACCATCATCATAATTAATTAGGAGATATATATATATAATTTTTTTTTTAAATTTGGCTATAGCAGCATTTCAAAACGCCACTATAGCCAACAACCACCAACAAAAAAAAAATTTGGTAAATTACAAAAGTGTTATGTAATTTTCATAATTTCATATAAATTATATAGATTTTAAAATTTATGAAACATAAAATTAAACGCTCTAAAATTTTAAAAATTCCATAAACAGAAAAGAATAAAAAAAAAAAAAACAATAATAGATCTAAATAGACAAAAATTTGAAGAACCAAACAAATCAAACACAAACACAATGAACAACCTAGAAAAATCAATCATGATGAGCACTACGAGCAACCTAGAAAAATCAAACTTGGTTCTCAAATGAACACAATACAAAACGTAGAAGCAAATTCAATCCCAAATAAATCAAACATAGACAAATGTAAAAACAAGCACAAACTTAGAAAATTCAACAGCACAAACCCATTAGCATTAGAGTCTCAGCCATCACTGATCCGGCCATCCATTATCATTAAAAAAAAAGTGTATATATATATATATATATACTTTTTTTTTTTTTAGGCTGGACCTATGTTGGCACTTTCCAAATGCTAGTATAGGTCCTTATAATACTTAGAACTATGGTGGCATTTAAAAAACACCACTATTGGTCCCTCAATTTTTTTTTTTTTTTTTTGGATCTATGGTGGTGCTTTCCAAATGCCAATACAGGTCTTTGTAAAAAAAAATTTTTGGTTGGACCTATGGTGGCACTTTCCAAACGCCACTAAAGGTCCTTGTAAGACTTGGACCTATGGTGGCGTTTGAAAAATGCTACTATAGGTCCTAAAAATATTTTTTTTACCGAACCTGTGGTGGCGCTTTCCAAACGCCTCTATAGGTCCTTGTAAGTCCTGAACCTGAGCCCCTCAATTTTTTTTATTAACAAAAAGTTCTAGAGAGAGATAAGAGAATAAGAGAAAGTGACGCTGAGAGAGAGAGAGAAATGAATAAAAAAATGAATAGTTTTTAGGCAATGTAAAAAATAAAAGTTTTGATGTTGGGTGTGTTGTAAAGTGTATTATTAAAATAGATAGAATAGCTTTTTAAGTTGCTAAATATATATATATATTTTTTTTTTGGCTGTGAATGCTTTAAGATATGCCAACCAATCTTTTTGCTTAATAGGTTATCCCTTTATCTTTTTCTCTTTTTTTTTAATCTTTTTTTTTTCAATTTCCCTTTATCTTTTTTTTATTATTATTTCTTTAATTTTAAGTTTTTGATTTGTTAAATGGAGATTAGGGGTTTGAACAGAAAAATTATAATATTTTCATGGTGAACTACGTCATTTGTCTATCATTACACTAAAAAATTGTCCACCATTTCACTAAATACTCTCACCTATTTAAATTGATGAGTTAGAAAAAAAAAAAATCTGGCTAAAATGCAAAATTCACCCTCTAAGTTTCACTATTTTTCATTTTAATCCTCTAAGTTTGCATTTTATCATTTCAGTCCTCTAAGTTTTAAATTTTCTTAATTCAGTCTTCTGTTAACTCATCATCCATATTTGCTGTTAAATGCCCAAAACGACACTGTATTAGCCATAATTTAATATTTATTTTTATTATTATTTATTTCTTAATTTAAAAAAGTGCTAATTATTATAAAATAAATAAATAAATAAAAAACCTCAAAAATTAAAATAACCCATGTTAGACCCAAAGGGAGAAGAAGAGCGAGAGATTTCCTGGTACATCTTGAACAATGAATTCACAATCAAAATTAGCTAATTGGATGAAGCCAGGGTCGACAGGTTGACCCCCACCTTGTGGGTGAAAGACAGTAGACTCTAGTATCAAAGGGTGTCAACCATCTTCTTCGCCCTTCAAAAAAATTTTTTTTTCTTAAATTGTTTAAATTTGCTTTTAAGGCTGTGTTTGGGAAGCTAAGAAAAAGAAGGGATGACTGACCTTGATGTGGGAGAGGAGTGTAGCGTTAGAATGAAGTTTCAACTTATCCTCATAGTAATCCAGCTTCGTAATACTCAAATCCATGGCTGAGAGTTCAAAACTGCTTTTTTGAACAAAACAAAATAGAGAGAGCAAGAGAGAGAACTAGGAAATTAATTTCTGGGTTTTTTCTTAATTAAGAAATAAATAATAAAATAAAAATTAAACATTAAATTATGGGCAATAGAAGATTGAATTAAGAAAGTTTAAAACTTAGTGAGCGTCTAGATACAGATTAATCCTGTGTTTCTGCATTTGCGTTTTGGGCATAGGGCCCACGCTACAATTGCACGCAGTAAATGCGTTACGTTTTGACCTTTTTTTTTTTTTTTTCCTGCTGCTGCACAAGCTTTTTGGGAGACAACGGCTACTATTCATAAACAGTAGCCGTTGTTTTTTGACTTTTAAACTCTCTTTTATCAGTTCTGTGGGTCCCATGAACAGTAAATGGGACCCACAAATTTTATTTTTTATCAACTTTTTCATTAAAAATGGGTCCCACAACACTATTCACACATTTAAAAATTATTTTGTTACAGTGTTTTCAGTTTTCAGTTTTCAACTCAATCCCAACGGACCCTTATGGTGTATTTGGATACCGCTTATTGTTGAAAACTGAAAATAGTGTAGCAAAATAATTTTTAAATGTGTAAATAGTACCGTAGGACTCAATTTTGAAGTTGTTTTTGCTAAAAAAAGTATTTGTGAGTCTCGTGAACAGTGCACGGGACCCATCAGAAAACGCAGTTAAAAAATGCTTTTCAACACTATCCAAACATATATTTAGTGTGCATTTGGATACCGCATATTTTGCTGAAACTGAAAACTTATTGCTGAAAATATTGCTACAAATTACTGTTCACCCGTTTTTAGTACTTGGCTGATCCATGAACAATGCCATGGACCAACCAAAAAAGATGCACCAGAAACAAATGCAAATGCAACCGCTAGAAACAAACGCACCATAGAGGACTGAAATAACAAAATGCAAACTTAGAAGGCTAAAATGAAAAGTTGTGAAATTTGATAAGTTTTGTATTTTGGCTAAAAAATTTTGAATAAAAACTAACTATTGACTCTGCAATTTTAAATAGGCACAAGTTTTTAATAAAATGGTATAAAATGGTGGACAAGTCACAAGTTTTGATGTTATTTAATAGACCCATTTGAATAAAAGAGAGATGCTTGAACAAGGCTCTATGCATTCCTCAATCATTCTGAAAAACAACTGGTACTGTTTTTTCTTTTCTTTTTTTGGCGAGTAACTGGTATTGTATTTCATGGTGTCTATCTTGTATACGCAATGTCTCTCTTTTATACGGGTCTTAGATACGTATACATGTTAAGAGAATCATAACTTACTCTTCCATATATGATAATTTCTTACAAGAGTGATGTTAACGAATGCTTCTTAATAATCTATTTATAAAAAAAATTTAATACTATTTTTTATAAAAAATAAAAAAAATTATCAAAATATATATATATATATATATATATTTTTTTTTATAAAAATTTTCTTTAAATGAATTATTATCCACGGTCCAAATGGCATTACCTATAAATAGTTATCAAAATATACTAAAATCCTTACGATTTTCTAATTGCCAAGAATGTCTTATACCAAGAAACAATCATTCCCATTAAATGTTATACAACATAAAGCCAACTCCTTTATGGGTTTGAAAGAAAAATGTAATCCAATAACATTGGAGCACATCTCCATGGACATTGAGAAGGAGAAAGCTCAAGCAGAGAGGATTTCTTTAAATTCAATATACGCACAGATAAAATCCTGGAAACCATTTCCTTAGAAAAGGGGTTGCCAAGAAGAACTATGTGCGAGAAATTTAAACCCAAGAAAGAGAAAAGGACTCAAAATGAGGAATACCCAAATGAAAATAAAGAACAGAGAAGCAAAACCATGAGATAAAGAACAGAGAAGCAAAACCATGAAATATTGGCGCGGTGGCTCATAGAGAGCACAGAGCAAAGAGGCGCAGACGCAGAACAAAGTGCTAAAACCCTAACCTTGAAAAGTCCTTTTATAGAGGAAGAGGGGCTTATTAGCGAAATGACAATTTTGTCCTCGGAACTGTACTTCTAATTCCCTTTAAAACCAAAATTAACAATCCAATTTATTTACATTTTACACTTTACTGCCTTAAACTAAGAGTATCAATTTGGATTAACGTATCGGGTTCGTGTTGTGTTGAGGTAGAGGTATTTGGCTTAATGGCTCAACCTTAACCCGATCTATTTAATAATCGTGTCATGATTTTTCAACCCTAACCCAACCTATTAATAAGGCGGGTTAACCTGACCTAACCCATTTGACACACTTAATAAACGAGCCGTGTTGGGTTGACACAAATGTAGTACAACCCATTTCAACCTGCATAATATTAAATATAACATTCATCTAGAAATAATTTTTTTTACATTCCAAAAGTAATGCATACACTTCAAGTCTTCAACTCATATTCTTATAATCTTTAAAAGTAATACCCATCAGATCTAGTTTATAAACTATCTCAATAAACCCACTTGCAAGATATGCAAACGTTGTCCAACACTAATAAAAAAATAAAAATAAATAAAAATGGCACAAGACAAAAGCTAAAAGCCACAACGGTGGCCTTAATCAACAATTAATATATCTCATATATTAATAATGGCACATGGGTTCAAAGTTTATAGAACAAAAATATTATGCAAAAAAGATAAACACATGAGAGAGAGAGAGAGAGAGAGAGAGAGAGAGAGAGAGAGAGAGAGAGCAATAACCAGTTTGAGACTTTGAGTTTGAGAATTAGGCGTGAAATTGTAAAATAGTAAAGTGAGTTGTATGGCTGAAATTTAAAATTAAAAAAATAAAAAATAAAAACGATATTTATGAGAAGGTTTAAAGATTTAGGGTTTGTAAGTATCAATTTCGAATTATATCCCTTGTAAGTTTTTGCAATTACTTACTTTTATTTTTAAATTTAAAATATATGTTGGATATAAAAGGTATTTGACAAATCTAAAATAAAATAAATATTTATTTGTTATACAAATTAAATGAGTTGTGTTAAGTGGGTCATTTTGTGTTGACATAAATAAATTGGCATGTCAAACGTATCTATTACGGGTTACGCGGATTGACTCACTTATGACACGTTTATTATCATGTCACTTTCGGATTGACCCGTTTATGACTCAAACCCATTAAGGCCCAACCCTAACCCAAAAAAAACTCATGTCGGGTTCGCGGGTTGGATCATGTTACATTTTTCACCATAAACTTTTCGAATGCGCTTTGCACCCTAAACTATGACCCTTATTACACTTTGTACCCCAATGTTAAGTTTGCTGTTAACTTAAATGGAAAAATATGACATTATATGAAAATACTTAATTGCCCCTCTTTTCAATGTTTTAAAAACAAAAGATAAATTACATTTTACCACCCTAAACTGTACTCATTATTACACTTTGCACCCTAAATTTTGAATTTTCATTCAAGTTAATAACAAACTTAACGGCAAAGTGCAAAGTGTAACAGGTGTCATAGTTTAGGGTGCAAAACATGCATTCGAAAAAGTTAATGGTGCAAAGTGTAACATAAAGTATAGTTTAGAATGGTAAAGTGTAATTTCCAAAAAAAAAAACATATATATATATATATATATTCACCAAGGATTTATTCATAAAAAATAATAATAAAATAATCATGTTTTGGTTGGCCTTTCTTTCTTTTTATGAAAAAACTATTATTTTAAAATTTAAAATTTGAAAATACGATTTTTAGAAAAAAAAAAAAAAAAAAATACACACACACAATTAAGGCGCTTGGTAAATTTTGCAATAAATGTTTATTGTTGTGAAAATCTGTGATGCAAAAACACAACTTTGCCTTACCGACAATGTTTTTGAGCTCATAAACTACAATTTAAAAACATGTTGTATGCTTGATTTTAAACCTCTTTCTTTTTGGTTAAAAAAAAAAAAAAACCTCTTTCTTTTTTAAATGCAAAATGTCAAATTTTCTATTATTTCTTTTAATGAGAATAAAATGGGTTTCACTTGCATTAGCAAAAATTGCATAATAAAAAGTTGAACTTTTTGAGTGAAAATAACCCGATTGCCAAGAAAAAAAAATGATAAAATGCATTGAAAAGCCTACCTTGACAATTACCCTTAGGACACAGGGACCCTTCATTTAACATCGTTGATTTCTTTTTTTTGGTCAAAACATCATTGATTTCTCCTCCAAAATTATATAGCAAACAAATGTGCTTAATATCCTTTTTCAAGACTCCAACACTAGCCTACTGTATGGTTAAGGCGAAAGGCGCTAGTCAAGCATAGACCATTGGCAATTCACTTTGGGTGTAGTTATATTGTGGAAAAAAAATACATATTCAAAAGTAAATCTATTATGGTCCGTTTGGATTGAGGGGATGAGAATGGGAATAGAGTAGAGTAAAATTAACTCAAAATTAGTCTATTTTCAACCAACTTTACTTTACTCCCCTTCACTCTTCCTCCCTCAATCCAAATAGTCCCTTGAGCATAACCCTATGCTTAAGAGCATAATACCGATACTCTTAACCTTAAAAAGTAGATCTCTAGACTTGTATAATGCATGGTTTATACTTATTAAATCACCTCAACAAAATAAGTGATCCTAGAAATAGATATGTTCTTTCCCAAAAACTTGCACCATTCTAAAATGAAAATTATGCTGTAATTAACAACCATCCATGCCAATGAAACAATGAAGAAAGTCTATTTCAGTGAACATCTCAAGTTCTGGAAGCTTGTAAGATTTAATCAAAGTTTTCTACTCTAAACAACAAAACAAAAATAAATAAACAAACTTAAGTTGAAATGGGCGGCCATTAACCAAACTCAACCTTATGAAACGCCCTACTAGTTTTATATGTTCAAGCACCAACCAACAGAACACATTAAGGCAAGAAGAGAGATTGGATCAAGCTATTCTTAGAGACTACAAAATGTGAGGTTTTCCATCATTTGTCTTCTGGCCTTGAACAGAAATCAAGAATGGTACAAAGGAATTTTGGATTCAAAGCCCAGCTAAACAGGTCCAGGTCCAGGTCCAGCAGAATTCCATAAGAGAAAACACCATTAACAAATCGAAAACCCACACACTCACATTTCTAATATCTGTCTATCTAGACATATTTTTATAAAGCAGTCAATGCCATCATATATGTATAAAAGACCATTGCATCAAAATCAGTTCATCGCGATCTATAACCATTACGCCCATAAAGCCTTTTCTCCAGTTGAAACTTTAAGGGGGAGAGGGAGGGGGATTGTTACAATTTCTTGAGCAAATAATAGTCAATAATATGAAGGAAGCACCAATTCCAAAGTCAAATATATACCCAGCTTCTCACCATAACTTGAATGAATAAAAGCTCAAACTCCAATTTACCAATGGTTTATGTATCTCATGAGTAACAAAAACATGACTTGTAAAATATGACCCAAAGCTAGGCGCCTCGGTTTTCAAGAAAGATATTTAAGCTTGCAAGAAGTTGCTAATTCAATTGCTTCACTCTGTCTAGATTCTATTCCATTGACTTTGACTCCAGGCTCCACAAGATCAATCAAAACTAGCATTTAGAAATTTCAACAATTCATTTCTTTTGTTCTCCGCCAACTTATCCTCCTTTGTTTTCTCAACTTTCAACCGAATCTACGTAAGGAAAAAAAAAATTGATGATCACATTTCCTGTTTAAATAATCTCCTACACGGTTCATCAAGGCTACAGTACAAGGTAATAGATATCCTAACCTTTTTTCCAGATATAGCACTGAGGCGAGCACCATCATCCTTCTCACGCCCTAGAAACTGTATGAAGCATATAAAGTTGCAACAACAGCAAAACAATAAAAATTGAGACTGCAAATCTTATTAACTAGAGTTCAGTGAAAACCTTGGAAAGCTGTACAGGGCCGCTGCTTCTCTCATCCTGCTGCTTCTATATATGGCTCCCATTGCCAGGACAAACCAGACCCATAAACAAACATCCAGGCAAACCAATCAAGCACCCAGTCATCATGTCAGACCCCAGCTCCAATTTCGAAGAGCCAATCAATAAAACAGGCAGAAAGTACCATAAGCACCTCAGATATTGATATGTATATCACATAAATTGAAGTCAAACATTGTGAATGCAGTGATAATTGCTAGACATGCATTATAACTTCCTGAACTTTCAGGTTATACATGGAAAATACAAATTGCATCAAGAAGTTCAGAGAGAGGATTGTTCTTTTCTTCTATTTTATCTTTATTTTTCTGGAAAAGAAAGGAAAGCTCTCTTATAAACCAATGAGAGTACAGCACTGACTGAAATTTAAATTCCAAATACAGTTTACAATTTCATTGTTATTTAATGTCCACTTAACAACAATGTTATTTTATTTATTTATTTATTTTTGATAAGTAACAATGTTATTTTATTTCTGCAGTTAAATATGACAGTTCACTCACAATTTAGATACCAATAGCTTGATTAGGAATTACAAATAAACGCCATTCAAATGTCTCAGAGTTGCTTAAAAATCGAATTCGAACATAATAGGAGGAAAAAAGTACTAGTTGACCACTACCATAAAAAACAATCATATGGAGGCAATTAACCTATAAATAGCTGTAACCGCCTACCTCTTTAAGTTTGTGACTATGCTGTTTATGACGATGATCCTTGCTTCGGTCCTTTACCTTGTTCAAGAAAATGAAGGGAAATGAAGCAGGATAAGAAGACAAGCAGAGGATGTAACAAGAGAAGTAAAAAAAGGAGTTCAATAACAACCTTCTTTGGCTTGTCATTCTTCTTGTGCCTCTTTGAATGATTAGACGTTTCATGCTCACTTTCAGAAGAACTGTCACTCCTACAACAACTCAGCAATATACAAAGTATGTTAGAAAAACCAATCTTCTTACTATCCTCCATAGAAAAAAAATGGGACTAACCTGAAAAATCTATATATAATTCCAGAAGCTATTGAAAATTTCAAATATGCATCATTGCATCTAGACCATGTTTCCTTGCTATCAACCCCTTCCAGATAGGCAAATACGTTTTTAAAAAAACCCCCACATAGAGACACATAAAAGAGTAAGAAGGCAACTTATCTAAACCATGTTTCCCAGAAAATCCTAATCATGAGAAGTCCTCTCTTGGATTTGGAAGCACAACCACCTTCTCTCCCACAACTGAAGGTTGAGAAGATGGAATTTGAGGTCCCACTTCTTCCAAAAATGCAGAAATACAGGAGTCATTAAATCTCATAATACTTGTTAGCTTCTCACTTTCCCACATCCTATCACTCCCCACAACTGTTCTGGTAGCTGCATTTAATTTACACATCAAAATTAAATTCTAACATGATCTCAAATAAAGACCCCACCTTACGGTCTTCTTGTTAATTGTCTATCCTCATAATCAACAAAGAAGCACCAGTAAGAGTCCATTTCAATTAGCCTAAAATGCCAACTTGTTTTCACAGCTAGCTTATGTATAGTTTTTAACAGCCTCACTTTTCCTAGGTACAACTGCACTTTTTCACAACTTATTTGTAAGCATAATAAGTCAATTAAAAAAAAACACATCTAAATACAATTGAAACAGTAGCTTTCATAATTCGCAATTTTTATAAAAAAAAATTATAAGGGGGTGTTTGGTAGAGTAGTTTGAGTAATGTTATTCGTAATTTTTTGAAATACGTGTGGGTGAAAAAGTGTGTGAAAAAATGTGTAATGTTGTTTAAAATGTAAAAATGTGAGTTTGAGATGGTAAAACAAACAGGCCCTAAATAACTATCTAATAGTCCCATAACAAAAACCTCAACTAATATACCTTTTTATTTTCCTAAAATTTCTCAGTAACTAAACTGACATATCATTAATCCAACAAACCAAACTAATCACACAAATCACATAAACATAAACATCAAGACTCCAGAAAAAATAAAAATAAAAACAAAAACCTCAATTGGGTTTCTCAAAAACTAGAGGTCCTCAGAAAATTCACAATTTCAATCTTTTTCACCATCCCCAAGCTTCCCCAGCAATCAAACAAAGAAATAAACGAACAAGAACAATAATATAAAACCTACAAAATAAAACACTTACAGTAGGAAGCACGGACACAGACACAGACACAAGTACGGGTATGACACAGCAACACGAGCAATTTTTGAAAAATTATAACATAAAACGGCCAGTACAACATAGGTATGACATGGATTTGACACAGGTATGGCACTCTAACTGAAGTATTCGTGCTTCCTACTAGTTACATACTTACATAGCCAAAGAATATAAACCCTAAACCTAGTCCTGCCTTCCTTAGCTCTTATATTTCTAATTAAAAGACTATATTTTTCCATGAACTTTCTTTACAAACAAAAAGATCATTAATCAAAACAACCGGAGCTAATCAGACAAATCACATAACCATAACCACAAAATTTGAACGAAAGCTAGAAATTAGACTATAAATCTCAATTGGATTTCTGAAAAGCTTATGATTTTCACCTCAAAGAACTCACAAATTCAATTTCTTTAAGCTCTCCCCCCAAGTTTTCCCAGCAACCAAACAGAGAATAAAACAAGCAACTACAACATAATACCCAAACATAGAATCATAGCAAAAACACACAAAGCTCAAATAATAAGAACCCAGAAATCCAAAACCAAAACCAATTCCCCCCAAGTTCTTTTTGTTTTTTTGGGGTTAATTAGTACCTACATGAGAAACCAAAACACACAGCTCAAAAATAAGAAGAACCCAGAAAACCCAAAACAAATTCTACTCCTAGTTTCTATTCTAAACCATTTTGCACAACAAAAATGGCTTTAATTTTTTGGGTGAGTTAGGAATTACGTAACAAACCAAAAAAAAAAAAAAATTAAAATATAAATACATGAACAGAGAAAACCCAAAAGTAATTCTATATATATCATGTTCCTCAAAAAACCCAAAAAAGAAAAAAAATGGTTTTCTTTTTCAAGACCTGGAGTAATGGGAGGCAGAGGAGGAAGAGTAAGAGCGTCTGCGACGACGTCGTTTGGTGTGGGAATGGCTTTTCTTTCGGATCTTCAGGGATTCTCTGTCTTTGCGACTTCGGTGACGACGGCGACGGTGAGAGGAAGTTGATGTGGAATCGGGGTCGGAGGAGGATGAAGAGTATGAGGACGCGGAAGAAGACGAGGCCGCCATTGGTTCTCGGAAAGAGAGAGATTGGTAAGAGAAAGAATAATAGAGAGGAGAGGGGTGAATATATAATATAATAGTTAGACATGGCAAAACGGGTTAGACCCGTTTGACCCGACCCGTTTGACCCGTAACCCGTTTGACCCGCGACCCGATTGACCCGACCCGAATCTGACCCGACCAGCCCGTTTTGCCACGTCTACCAATGTTGAGTAGATTGAGATTGAGGTATAATTCTTATAAGATATTTACTTATTCTTCTTCACTTAATATGTTATGTACTCCATTATAATTTGTCATTCTTTACTTGCCACCTTCATTTTCCCTTCCTACTTTAAACAAATCAAAAATTATACCAAGATTAGCTTCTAGAAAGCTGGAACAAGAGTTGCACCAAATTTAGGTATCAAGTGTTTAGTGGTAATTGGTAAGTGGTAACAGTATCACCAATGAGAATCTAATCACAGTTAAGGAACTCAGAAACAATTGACAAATTGCATCTATTCCAAAAAAAAAAAAAAAAAAAAAAAAAAAACTTGTTTGAAAAATACGGGTCAACTCGACCCGTTCCACGACCCGACTTGACCCGCGACCCGTTTGACCCGCAACCCGTTTGACCCGTTTAAAAATGACCCGTTTTGACCCGTGACCCGTTTTGACCCGCGACCCGATTGACCCGACCCGAACCCGACCCGACCCGCCCGTTTTGCTATGTCTAATAATAGTGTTGTTACAACTTGCAAAGTTGACTAGAATAAGAAAAAAACGAATTTTTTTTTTAAATAAAAAATATATATATAGGTTGATAACCAGTTTGCACGATTAGGTTTTCTCTTATTTAAATTAACATATTATCACAAATTGACCTAGTAATGTAATTTTACCATTCACAAATTCGACTAGGTTATTAAAATTCAGTCGGGTCACACGGTTTACTTAGGGTTCGTTTGGATACAACTTATTGTTGCTGAAAGTTGCTGAAAACTGAAAATACTGTAGCAAAATAATTTTTAAATGTATGAATAGTACTGCGAGACTCATTTTTAATATTTTTTAATGCATGAACAGTGGCTGTGGGTCCCATGAACAATGCGTGAATAGTACCAAAACAGTGCGTGAACAGTATTTTTTGTCTCTGCACAGTAACTTTTGCGCACCGTAACTAAACTGGGTATCCAAACCCTCACTTAAAATCCACCAAATTTTACCTGTTCTGGTCGAATCTTGTACACATCCAATTCAATTGATGATTCAGACTAGTCTATGTGCCGGGTCACTAGGTTACTAGTCCAACCGCCCTGGCCAGGTCGAGTTTAATATCACTGGCTAAAAGTAAAAAGTGTCTTATTATTACTACTCATTTACAACAAGAATGCTCTTTTTATAGTAAAATTGGTAATTACTAATTTTACTATAAAAAGATTATTATATAAAAATTGTTTAAGTAATTGCTCGATATTAATAATGTAAGGACTAAGGACATGATTTGATCCCTAAGCTCAAAGGATTAAAGAATTTAGGCCTAAAGAGCTCAATACAATGAATTTGTAGAGAATGAGTTAGAAAACTAGGTTCTAATGAGTTAAACAACAATTATAGTAGGCTTAGATGACAAGAAAGTAAAGATAAACTAGTTTTATCCAAAGAAAATCGTCCTCGGCACAATCCGAGGAGATCAATTCTTGTATATATTTCTTTTGAATTTGATTACAAGTCTAGTTCCTGTTGTTACAGTGTTTTTCCCTTAATTTCTCGACCTCTCCTCCTCAGGGTATTCTTTCTCTTTTATATTGTCTTCCTTCTTTCATCTCCACTCTCCACGTGTAGACCAGGTTTTTGGCGTTGATCCCTGTCCTATCAGCACATTCCTGAAATCTCTGAGAGTAGTTGTAAGGCTGAAAATTACTGTTCAAATATCACTTCCACATTAATGCAGCCAGAGAGTTAGTTACAGAGCATTCAATACGGTGGTAGCAGCTTTCTCTTAGATATTTCATTGCTTCCCTTTGTCCTACGCTTTCATGATGTGTGTCCTTATCAATAGAATCTCCCGGAACGTTGCTTTGGACGGCATACCACACCTTCATACCTCTGCTTTGCTCAGCCAATAAGGCATTTCTCCTCGGACCACCTTCTTGGACCTTCATGACCAAATCTCATTTCTTCATTCACTAATGCGGACTTCCATGACAACGTTTACCCATCCTCGGACTACTATATGTCCTCGGATTGGGCCCCCAGCCTAATATATATATATACACACACTACTAGGCACATCATTCCAACAATTTTTTTTAATATTGGGCCCGGGACCCAATCCGAGGACATCTAGTAGTCCGAGGACGGGTAATTGTTGTCATGGAAGTCTGCATTAGTGAATGAAGAAATGGGGTCTGGTTATGAGGGTCCAGAAAGGTGGTCCAAAGAGGAATGCCTCCTTGGCTGAACAAAGCAAAGGTCAAAAGGTGTGGTCTACCATCCAGAGTAACGTTCCGAGAGATTTTATTGATAAGAATACACATCATGAAAGCACAGGACAAATGGAAGCTATGAAATATCTAAAAGAAAGCTGCTACCACCTCATTGAATGCTCTGTAGCTAACTCTCTGGCTGCATTAATGTAGAAGTGATACCTGAACAGTAATTTTCAGCCTTAGAGCTACTCCTAGAGACTTCAAGAAAGTGCTAATGGGACAGGGATCAACGCCAGAAATCTAGTCTACACGTGGAGGGTGGAGATGAAAGAAGGAAGACTATATAAAAGAGAAAGAATACCCTAAGGCGGAAAGATCGAGAAATTAAGGGAAAAACACTATAACAACAGGAACTAGACTTGTAATCAAATTCAAAAGAAATATATACAAGAACTAATCTCCTCGGATTGTGCCGAAGACAATTTTCTTTGGATAAAACTAGTTTATGTTTGCTTTCTTATCATCTGGGCCCACTATAATTGTTGTCTAACTCATTAGAGCCTAGTTTTTTAACCTATTCTCTACAAATTCATTATGTTAGGCTCTTTGGGCCTAAATCCCTATAATCCTTTGGGCTTAGGGATCAAATCGTGTCCTTACAAATAACAGTTTTTCTTTGAATTTGAATAGGTTTTCGTTTCACCTTACTCGAAGGCTTTGGGTTTGAAAAGATCTAACTCATTGGCGATTGTAGACATTTGGGTGTTTAATTGGCCAATGTCCTTGGACAAAGCAGTTGGATCCAATTGGTTTTTAGGTGTGGTGCGACAACTACATGGAGACTGGAGTAGATTAGTAATGTCGTGGCAATTAGGGGAGAACAAAAATCTCTTTAGATCTCCATCTAGATTTGAGTGGTGATGTCTAGATCTTAGTTTCCTTTATAGGAAATGGGTGTCCCTTCTAGTTCTTTGTTGGGTGGGTTGTGTGTGTTGAATTCCTTATGTGGGAAACTTGACACTCGACTTGTCAAAGTCACGTTTTGAAACTTGTAACCCCCCCCCCCCCTCCCCCTTTGATAGCCACAGGGGTTGAAATCAGCCAATACTAAATGGGTGAAAAGGGTGGGTCGATTTTTAAGATGTATGGACAATCCTCTAGTTTATGGTAAATCTTGAAGGCAAAAATCCCTAATCATGCATCTATCGAATTGATTTTTGTTAAGAACACTTATAGGTATATAAATAATAATTGTTGTAATGTTGCATTTAGTTAGTTAGTTAGTTAGTTAGTTACAATTCCAAGCATGTTAATCACATTTAACATATGTTGAAATTATTAATGCACAAAGGGAATAATAGGACCATTAGGATAAGGCCATTTGGACCAAGAAAATAGTTTTATGGTGTTATAAATGCTTACTTGTAATCACATTTCCATCATTGAAGAATAAATCAACTCATTGCTTAGTGCATTTCCTCTCTCTCTCTCTCTCTCTCTCTTAATATTTCTCTATGAAGGGTGACTACCTCGAATTAGGTCAATTTTCCAACAATTCTCTTATAATTCCTATCCATCCCCATTAGGAACCATCGAGTTCCTAACAATTTCCTATAATTCTCACACTTGGACCTTTGTTATCAATCGATGTGCCTTATCCACTATCACCTAGACCTCATTATTGCTCACCCACCCACCTTGCCCCTTATTGTGACCATTCTTATTCTTTGTTGTACTATATTTTTCTTGTCACTCTTAACATCCACAAGATCCTCATCTTGTCATCATTGTTGTGCCTTACTCAACTTTAGAATCCATTCAATTCAATTTCCAATTCAAAATGGATGATTGATTGAAAATCCAAATCCTATTTGGTTAGTGGTGGGTGCAAAATTCAAACTCAAAGGGATGATGTTAGACCCTCAATTTAATCAAACTCGACTCGCTAACACCCCTATGTGTTTTTGTTAGATACTATACTTATATTTAATATCATTGCACATGTTTATACTTTATATCAATTTTTAGATAAATGATGATGAAATTTGTAAGACTTCAAAGTAACATTTTTTTTTTTTTTTTATGAAAAAAAAAATTGATCATCAAACTCGGCCCATTAACAACCCTATATATTTTTGTTAGATACTATACTTAAATTTAATATCATTGCAGATGTTTATATCAATTTTTAAGTAAATGATGATGAAATTTGTAAGACTTCAAAGTAACACTTGGAAATAAAAAATAAAAAAATTCATTGGGTTTAAAGTTATTGTTATAAATAGGGATGTTTCTTTTTTCTTTTTTATAATTATTTTTCATTTTAATTTTAGAGAAAAATATTGTCTTCAAAGTGTTTAAAAATATTCCTCCCTAACAGGTCATAATGCTGATATTTTACTCGTTTTTTGTATTTGTTTTTGTTTTTTTTTTTTTAAGTTCAATAGTTACAATGGAAAATGAGAGTTTTAAATCTTAAACATCTCTATTGAAAATACTAAAATGTGCTTGTGCGCGGCAAAGATGAGACTTCCCAAAAGATGAGACTTCTATGGGCCAAGTCTCGCCTAGGCTCACAACCTATTTGTGTGGTGGGATGGTGATTCCTACACTGGGTTGTTCGCAGCTGTGAGACTCAATGAGATCACTTTTCTCTCCTTTTTGTATCTACTCCTGACTTCCTCTATTCTCTCATCTTCCTCTCCCAACTCTCTAACCCCAGTTCCTTCTTCCAATTTCCTATTTATAGGAGATTGTTAGTGGAGTGATCTCGATTGTCCCAATGTTAATGGATTGAGAGGTCCTATCTCAGAAGGATTTAGTGGGTGTTTAGGTGGGAGTGGCTTTGGAAATGATCCCCACTACAGCGGACATGTATGGCAGCGATATTCCCAAGATACCACCGGACAGTTCTATAACTGTGTGCCCGGGCGAGTATAGTAGTGTTCGGCAGAATAATCCGGACAGTCATATCAGCAGTTACATTTGTGCTCGGCAAAAGGGGTTGGGTCCTCGGATGGCATTTGGGCCGGGTCTGTTCGTAGGTGGGCTTTAGGCTGTGCCCCGGGGACACCGGATGTTAGGCCCATGGCCCTCCTTGTTGGTCCAAGGCCCAACTCACGTGGGCAGGCCCTCACCACACTGGCCCGTACATTAGCCCCCCCTTTGATTCATGCCCGGTTAGATGGGCGAGGATCAAGGGAAACAGCGGGAAAGGAAAGGTCCTATGCCCGGAAAAATGAATAGGCACGCCTTTCTGGATGCGACTAGACGTCCATTAAATGTGCTCCTCAAAAGGTGTGTCGTGCCTGGCTTCCTAACCTCAGCAGCCATATCCACCTGCCGGTTCGTGAACCGAGGCGTGCGCACGCCCTTGGTTTCTGAAAGGTCTTATCCTCATTATGCTTCATTACTGCGAATTGCCCTTCATTAATGCACCGTCAACCGTCGCGCATCTTCCATTCGTGCCTATAAAAGGCTTGCTCAAATCCACATTCTCATTTTTCACTTCCTTAGTTTCTGAAATTTCTCTCTGCCGAGCACCCAACGCGCTAGTTGCCCGTCAATCCCCAGAATCAACCTTCCTCTTAGTGCCAACAGTAAGTCCCCTTCCCCTTTCTTCTGCTTCAATTTATTTCTTTCCAATTCCTTTGAATACTTTAGGATTTGGGATGGGTTACGCTCACCTTTTAGACTCTAGAAACTCCTTAATCACCTTTAGGCGTGACTACCAAATTCCCGATGACGTGGACGTGATGTACTGCCACGAAAGTGACATCGCTCTCCATAGAGGGTCAAACACCGCCTTCTTCTCACTCATGTCAATATTGGAAGGTGGGGTTAGGTTCCCCATTGATCCCCTTTTGCTTAGAGCCCTTAGGTTTTACGGGTTATGCGCCGATCAACTTGCCCCAAATTTTTACCAAGTTATGAGTTGCATAAGTAAGTTAAACCATACGTTCGGTCTGCAATTGGACCATCATGATGTAAACCACGTGTACAGCTTGTATGGGAAAAAGAAAACTAACTATTACTTAAAGGTCAGAGATATGAGAATACGGTTGATCTCCTGCCTGCCGGACTCGAACAGAAACTCCGCCGGGGAGTTTGTCCGGGTGCATGGCAACTGGTTTACCGGGGATATTCCCCCTCCTCTGTCGCGGCGCGAAGTGGGTGGGTGTCACTGCTAGACTTATTTTTCGTTATCTCCTTGCTTCTGACTCTTTAACTTCTATACTGATCTATTCCGCTTGTGTTGCAGACGGCTCGGTGTTCACCCAGGATATCCGAACGGTCCACGTGCGGGATCTCAACTTTGTCCTTCGATCCGAAATTTTTGTCCACCGCGATGGTCAACTCCGGGCTTCTCACCTCATTCTCGGCGTAGAGCCCGTTTACACCACTTGGCAACCTTTTGGTCAAGCCCTCATAGTCGACAGCCCCCTTCTTTCCTATATCGACGACCGGCACGTGAATTTCCTCCCGGCCAACTTCACAGTGGGCGAAGCTCGTGACATTGGCCGGCGGTATACCTGCTCGGATGAGCTCGCCCCTATAAGAGACGCATCAGCCGAAGCAGCCTCTCGGCGTCTCAGAGAGCTTGCACACAGAGCCCTTCAGCGTGAGGCCAAGGCGGAACCTGTCGAACAAGTAGATCAGGAGCCGCCCGAACAGGAACCCGAACAGGCGGCCGCGGAGTCAAGTAGTTCATCCCAAGCACGTCCGGGTGCTAGAGAAATGGTCACCCGTAGGACTCTCTCGGTCAACCGCTTCCTACCTGAAGCCCAGCAAGTCGCGCAGCGGCAGCCGGAACAGGGGCAGGTCCAAACTCCCCCCGTACATCCTCCTCCTCCTCCCCCTGTGCGCCCTAGGAAAAAACAGAAGGTCACACAGCAGCCCTCAACCAGTCCTGGAGCCGTTCAAACAAAAACCCCCACGGCTCCGTCCAGGGGTATCACCATTCAGGAGCCCCAAGGGCAAGTTGGGGCGAGCATGGTGTCATCCACCCGGGCAGTTCCGGAATGGCAGCCTACTTACGAGCTGGACGGCAAGCCCCTCCCAGCGGATGCGTGCATACGGGCGTGGGAAAAGGGCGAAGGGGGCCGGGTTGCACAATGCTTGGCGCATGGTCTGCTGCTACCCGAGGATGTGAGCTCCTTTTCGGAGGCGCCAGACGAATACATGGGGAGGAGACTCCAGTGGCACACCGTTGCGGTAATTTTCTTGTACTTGCACTTCTTACTTCGATTGTTATCTCTATTGCCGTGTATATAACATCATCCTAACCGTCTGTGTCTAGGCTGCCCAGCTGGCCCACATCCTGAACGAATGGGTAAAGGACCTTGCCCAGGATGCTGACCGGGAGAAGACCGGGAGGGAGGCAGTGGTGAAGTCTGCAAAGGACAAGGCCAAAGCCGCGGAGGCTGCTAAGAAGAAGGCAGCTGCTGCCGAAAAGGGGAGAGCGTTGGCGGAGGAGAGGGCCGCAGAGTTGGAGGCGAAACAGAATGAGACAGAGCTGAAGCTGGCTGAGGAGGTGAGCCGGAATACTACACTTGCCGAGGAAGCAGCTGACCTACGTGCCGCATTGGAGGAAGCCAGAACGAAATGGTATAATGAAGGGTTTGCGGATGCTGAGAAGGGAGTGGAGCCGGTCGTCTACGAGGCTCGGCGGTTGGCTTTTCATGACGGCTGGTTGGCTGCCCTGCAGGTTTTGGGGGTACCTGCCGACTCTCCTCTCAGAGACCCCGCCAAGATTCCTTTCTCAAAAGCTCCTCCGGCGGTGCAAAGCACCGAGGGTCCTAGTGATGAAGAGGAGACGGACAGCCTAAGGGAGCTGGTGGAGCAAATAGATGCCCACGTGGAGATGGTTGGTGCGGAGGCAACCAGTAACCCTTCTGTCGGTGATCCGTCCATAGAAAATTTGGAGTTTCAAGACCTTGCCTCTGAGGGCCAGCAGCTGGAAGTGCGGACAGGAAACCCCCCCGTGGACCTCACCGAATGAAGGCCAATTTCGACAATAGCTCGGTTTTTTCATTATTACAACTACTTTGCTTATGCCGCAGGGCTGTGGCGGTTAAACTCTTTATTTGTCTTTTCCCTTTATCTTTGTCTGCTTGTCACCGGGTTTTGGTGACTGAACAATTATCTTATTTTTCTGTTGTTTAGATTAATCTGAATATTTTATTGCTCTGCTTTCCTTTATCATCATTATTGTCATATATACATGCTCTTCTTGATGATTGCGGTATGATTGGGCGGTGTTTTTGCCCTATGGAATTACCTCTGTATAGGGTTTTATACTTGCTCGGTTTTAATGGAAACGATCGAGCAATATGTTGATGCATGATTTATTATTCTTAGTCTCTACTTTTACAGTGAAAGGGATCAGACAGAGGGAAGGTTTCTTTTCTTGGAGAAATTTTTAAGGCCCTTACCTGCTTGGTGAAGGGATTTGAACTGAGCGCAAGTTTCCCTGGAGAAAATTAAAGAGGTTTCTGCCTGCTCGGTGAGGGGATCCGAACAGAAGGCAGGTTTCCGTCTTTAGGTAGTTGTAAGGTTTCCACTTGCTCGGCGAAGGGATTCAAACCGAAGGTTAGGTTTCTGTCCTTAGGTAATTTGTAAGGTTTCCACCTACTCGGTGAAGGGATTTGAACCGAGGGTCAGGTTTCTGTCCTTAGTTAATTTGTAAGGTTTCCACCTGCTCGGTGAAGGGATTCGAACCGAGGGTCAGGTTTCTGTCCTTAGGTAATTTGTAAGGTTTCCACCTGCTCGGTGAAGGGATTCGAACCGAGGGTCAGGTTTCTGTCCTTAGGTAATTTGTAAGGTTTCCACCTCCTCAGTGAAGGGATTCGAATCGAGGGTCAGGTTTCTGTCCTTAGGTAATTTGTAAGGTTTCCACCTGCTCGGCGAAGGGATTCGAACCGAGAGTCAGGTTTCTGTCCTTAGGTAATTTGTAAGGTTTCCACCTGCTCGGCGAAGGGATTCGAACCGAGAGTCAGGTTTCTGTCCTTAGGTAATTTGTAAGGTTTCCACCTGCTCGGTGAAGGGATTCGAACCGAGGGTCAGGTTTCTGTCCTTAGGTAATTTGTAAGGTTTCCACCTGCTCGGCGAAGGGATTCGAATCGAGAGTCAGGTTTTTGTCCTTAGGTAATTTGTAAGACTTCCATTGCCAATGACTCGCGCCAACAACTGCTTTCATTAACATTAGCAAACGTACAATTTAAACTGAACACATGATTTGCTAATGATAGAACCTCTTCAAGTTCTGAACATTCCAGGGCCGAGGCAGTGGTCTCTCGTCTAGTTCCTCCAAATAATACGCTCCTTCCCCGGCCACTGCTGTAACTCTATACGGTCCTTCCTAGGTCTGTGCCAACTTGCCGGCATGGGTGTCTCGCATATGCCCCACTGCCCTTCTCAGGACCAGATCCCCGGCGTCAAACTTCCTTGCTCTCACGCCTCGGTCATATCTTCTGGCCAGTTTCTGTTGGTACTCGGCCAGCCGGATAGTTGCAGTTTCGCGGGGTTCCCCTAGCTGGTCTAGGTGCTGAACCAACATTTCGTCATTCGAACTGGGGTCGTACTTGGCTACTCGTGCGCTGCATATACTTACCTTGGTTGGTATAACAGCTTCGGCACCGTAGGTGAGAGAGAACGAAGTCTCCCCCGTGGATCTCCTCGGTGTTGTCCGGTAAGCCCACAGGACGTTAGGTAGCTCCTTGGCCCAGTTCCCTTTCGCATTATCCAGTTTTCTCTTCAGCCCGTTTACAATTACCTTATTGACAGCTTCAGCTTGGCCATTGCTCTGAGGGTACGCCGGGGTGGAATACTTGTTTTTAATGCCGAGGTCCGTACAGAACTCTCGGAAGGCCTGGCTATCGAACTGCAACCCGTTGTCTGATATCAGGGAATTTGGTACTCCGAATCTGGTGACAATGTTCTTCCACACAAATTTCTTCACATCCACGTCCCGGATATTCGCCAGGGCTTCAGCCTCCGCCCACTTCGTAAAGAAGTCAACGGCTACGAGGACGAACCTTCGGTTGCCTGTTGCCCGGAGGAATGGCCCAAGTATATCCAGCCCCCACTGGGCGAATGGCCAGGGACTACTGACCGGGTTAAGATGGCCGGCAGGCTGATGGATCAGGGGAGCGTGTTTCTGACATTGCTCACATTTACGCACATATTCGACGGCATCTTTTTGCATTTGAGGCCACCAAAATCCCTGAGTCATAGCCCGGTGAGCTAGTGAACGCCCTCCTACGTGGCTGCCACACACCCCTTCGTACAGCTCTGCTAGAAGTTCGTTCACTTTGCCCGGATGTAGGCATAAAAGGTATGGTCCCCCGAAGGATCTTCGATACAACCTTCGGTCTTCTGATAACCAAAACCGAGGGGCCGTTCTTCGGATTTTATTTCCTTCCTTCTCGTCGGGGGAGACTCAATTTTCGGCCAAAAACTCAACGATGGGGTCCATCCAACTAGGTCCCTGCGTAGCAATCGCCGCGACTGCCGGCTTACCGGATAGCTTGATACTTGGTTCTGGAATTTGCTCTATTCTGATGAGCCGAGGTATGGCCTTAGCTACGGATGACGCTAGCGTGGCGAGGGAGTCGGTGTGACTGTTGTGCGTCTGAGCTACTTATACGATCTTCGCTGTTTCAAATCTGGCCATAATCTGCTTCACTCGTTCCAAATATGCCTTCATCCGAGGATCTCGGGCCTCGAAACTACCATGAACTTGATTGACAATCAACCGGGAATCCGAATACACCTCAACATCCTGGGCCCCCAAGCTTGAGGCTATGCTTAGCCCGGCTATCAAGGCTTCATATTCTGCCTCGTTATTGGAGGCCTTAAATCCGAATCTGAAAGAATGCTCCAGGCGAATCCCCTCGGGTCCAATTGCGACGATCCCCGCACCTGCCCTCGTGGAGCTGGAAGTACCGTCCACGTATATTTTCCATGAGCGGCAGTTCACCTGACAGACTATCTGGTATGAGGTCCTAGGTGAAAACTCAGCCACGAAATCAGCCAATACCTGCCCTTTTACAGCAGTCCTCGGCTTATATCGTACATCAAAAGCCCCGAGCCTGGTCCCCCATTTTGCTATCCGCCCCGTGAAGTCGGATTGTCTCAGCAACGATTGCAATGGATATTCGGTCAGTACATACACGGTATGGGCTTGGAAGTACTGCGGCAGCTTCCTGGTGGCATGCACTAGTGCCAAAACCAGCTTCTCCAATGGCAAGTATCTGATCTCGGCGTCAACCAGAGTCTTGCTGATGTAATACACAGGCTGTTGTATCCTACGGTCTCTTAGCAGCACGGCACTCACGGCGTGGTCAGTCACCGAGAGGTACATAAACAGGTCTTCTCTAGATTCCGGGGCGGTCAGTATTGGTGCGTGCGTCAGGTACTCCTTTAAATCCTGAAATGCTTTTTCACACTCGGCATCCCACAGGAACCCCTTCCATTTTTTCAGGAGCTGATAGAACGGACGGCAGCGATCCGAGAATCTTGAAATGAACCGGTTAAGGGCTGCCAACATCCCGGTCAACACCTGTACTTCCTTCGGGTTGCTCGGAGACTTAAGACGCTGCACGGCAACAATCTGGTCGGGGTTAACCTCTATTCCTCGGCTGGAGATCAAGTACCCCAAAAACTTTCCAGCCCCCACTCCGAAGGCACATTTTTCTGCGTTAAGGCGTAGCTTATGTTGCCGCAATACCTCAAATGCCCCTTGAAGATCCTCTACGTGCTACGTTTGCTGTTTGCTTTTTACTACAAGGTCATCAATATATACTTCGACCGTCCGTCCAATCCTGTCACGAAACATCCTTGTCATCATCCGCTGGTACGTTGCCCCGGCATTTTTTAGGCCAAACGGCATCACGGTGTAATGGTAATTGGCATCGGGAGATATGAATGCAGTCTTTTCCTGATCCTCGCCGGCCAGGGCAATCTGGTGATAGCCTTGAAAGGCGTCCAAGAAGCTCATTCTCGGATGTCCGTAGGTGGCATCCACCAACTGATCAATCTTGGGCACAGGGAATGGGTCATTCGGGCATGCTCGGTTCAAATCCATGAAGTCCACGCAAACTCTCCATTTGCCATTCTTCTTTCTCACCACCACTGTGTTTGCAAGCCATTCTGGGAAAAAGATCTCCTTCACTGCACCTGCCTCTTTTAGCTGTTGGACCTCGGCCCTAACAGCCTCGGCGTGTTCTTGGGCTTTTCTCCTCGGTTTCTGTTTCTTGGGAGGAAACGATGCATCCACGTTGAGCCTGTGGATGATAAAATCAGGGTCCACCCCAGGCACCTCGTACGGACTTCATGCGAACACGTCCAGGCTTCGAACAAGAAACAATAGCAGTTCAACTCTCTCCTGGGTTGTCAAGCTGGCCCCTATCTGGAAGTGTTTGCCAATGTCCGGTAGTATTCCGACCTTTATCAACTCCTCGGCGCAAGCAGTCCTCGAATCTTCTCGGGGGTGCGGTAATTGCTATAACGGGGTCCCTTCGGCCTCTTTACTCTGCTCCGCCTGCTAGCCCTCCCAGTTTGCTGCAGTAACAAGGCACTGCCTGGCCATTTGCTGGCACCCTCACACCACTGCGATGCCCTGCTCGATAGGAAACTTAAGCTTCACATGCAAGGTGAACGGCACGGCTTTCATGGCGTGGATCCACAGCCTTCCCAAGATTGCCGTGTATGGTGAGAAGGAATTAACCACTATGAAGGTGACCTTTACCTCCTTTCCTCCCACGGCCACTGGTAACGAAATCCGCCTCTCCGGTACCACTACTCTTCCATCAAACGAAACTAGCGCCGTGTTATACTTTCTCAAGTCCTGATTTTTCAACCCAAGTCCGTTGAACAAATCCGGATACATTACATCAGCCCCGCTGCCCTGATCTATCATCACTCTTTTTACATCAAAGCCGCTTATCCGAGCGGTGATTACTAACGCATCTTCATGTGGTTGTATTGTACCCTCTAAGTCGTCTTCCCCGAAGATGAGCGCCTCCTGGCGATACTTCGCCTTTTTTCCCACTGGATCCGCGTCCAATGATTCTCTTGCGAGCGCAACCGTTAACACCTCCCTTCTCGTCGCTGCCTCGCCCCTCGGGGGCAAGAGGATCATCTCAATTACCCCGATCGGTGGTGGGGGGGGGGGATGCCCTTCTGCCGACCTCCTTGGCCGATTCCTTGATCGCTGGGGTTCACAACGAATTCCTTCAGATGCCCAGCCTTTACTAGCTGCCCCAAATGATCTTTCAGTACCCGACATTGCTCGGTGGTGTGGCCTTTGTCTTTATGGTAACTGCAGTACAAGTTCTGGTTTCGCTAGGATGGATCACCACCCATCTTATTCGGCCACCTGAAGTACGGTTCATTCTTGATTCTTTCTACTATCTGGTGCACCGGTTTCTTGAACGTTGCATTCACCTCCCCTGTCTGCCAGAGTGGTTCCTGCGCCCTCCATTCCTTTCGAGGTCTTGGCTGGAAATTCCCCTGCCGAGGACGGGTTGTTAGTGGGGCCTTACCCTTGCTTTGCAACCGATCATCCTCCAGGCGCTTATACTCTTCGATGCGCCTCATGAGCTGCCTCATGTCCTCGGGCGGCTTCTTCGTAAGTGATTCACGCAGTTCAGAATCCTCTGGTAGGCCCATCCGGAAGGTGCTTGCCGCGATTTTTTCATTGCCCCCACCTATCTCGTTATAGAGCTCCCAGTACTGACTGGCGTAGCTACGAAGGGTCTCCCCCATCCCCATCTTCATTGATAGCAGGGCATCAACTGGTTGAGGTACTCGGCTGCAGGTTACGAACCGCACTCCGAACTCCTGAACTAGCTCAGCAAAGGAGCGTATGGACTTCTTCCGCAGTCCGTTAAACCATCTCAGAGCAGTTGGGCCAAGGCTGGAGGGAAATACCTTGCACATCAGCGCGTCATTATGCGAATGCAGAGACATCATGTGGATGTAGTGGCTGACGTGCTCGACCGGGTCCATCTTCCCGTCGTAGATATTAAATGGCGGCCTCGGGAATTTCCTTGGCATTACGGCCCGCTCAATGTCGTCGGAGAAAGGGGACCGGGCTACCATGCGCAAGGCGCGGCTCAGTGTGTCCATGGCAGCATTACGCGGCCTTTGCTCCTCGGAAGAGTCTGACCCTCGGTCCATATAACCGTGCGACCGCGAGCGGCCTTGGCGATGATAGTGCTCCCGTGAATGCGATCTTTCTCGGTGGTTGTACGACTCATGCAAACGCGAACGCTCCCTTCGCCGGTGTGACCCTGACTGGCTGGACCCCATCCCCCAGCGATCTCCCAAGGCTCCGGCCCTCCTTTCCCGGTCGTCTCGCTCTCTCCTTTGTCGTCTGTCGTCTGCTTCTAGCTCGAAATCTCTCACCCGCCTGCGCAACCGTTCAATTTCCTGGTTCCTTTCATCGAGCTGTCTATGCCCCGAAGCGTCCGTTACCGTTCGCTGCGTCTGGTATGACCCCTCACCAAGACCAGACAGATCCTCCCGTTCACGGTCCCTGTCTTCACGTCTCTTTTGCCTTCTTTCTCGCCAGGATGATCCCCGAGAGGATCCCACCGAACCACTTTCGTCTCCGCTCCCCGAGTGTCTCCCGGACATTATCTCGTACGCGAGTCTCGGTCAAACTACAGCTTTGTAGGCGATTCCCACAGACGGCGCTAATTGTGCGCGGCAAAGATGAGACTTCCCAAAAGATGAGACTTCTATGGGCCAAGTCTCGCCTAGGCTCACAACCTATTTGTGTGGTGGGATGGTGATTCTTACACTGGGTTGTTCGCAGCTGTGAGACTCAATGAGATCACTTTTCTCTCCTTTTTGTATCTACTCTGCCTTCCTCTATTCTCTCCTCTTCCTCTCCCAACTCTCTAACCCCAGTTCCTTCTTCCAATTTCCTATTTATAGGAGATTGTTAGTAGGGTGATCTCGATTGTCCCAATGTTAATGGATTGAGAGGTTCAATCTCAGAAGGATTTAGTGGGTGTTTAGGTGGGAGTAGCTTTGGAAATGATCCCCACTACAGCGGACATGTACGGCAGCGATATTCCCAAGATACCACCGGACAGTTCTATAACTGTGTGCCCAAGCGAGTATAGTAGTGTTCGGCAGAATAATCCGGACAGTCATATCAGCAGTTACATTTGTGCTCGGCAGAAGGGGTTGGGTCCTCGGATGGCATTTGGGCCGGGTCTGTTCGTAGGTGGGCTTTAGGCTGTGCCCCGGGGACACCGGATGTTAGGCCCATGGCCCTCCTTGTTGGTCCAAGGCCCAACTCACGTGGGCAGGCCCTCACCACACTGGCCCGTACAGTGCTAATTAGGGCTGTCCAGACCCGACCGGAGCCCGTCAACCAGGCCAAACCGCCTAATGCCGACCCGATATTGGCCCGAACCAAAGGTCCAGTCGGTCGGTGGCGGGTCAAGTGGAGGGTTTGCATCTCCAAAACCCGAGCAACCCGAACCCGACTGAAGTTGTAAAAAAATCCGCCAAATCCTTCAAAAACAAACCAGACTCGACGAGATCTCGACCAGATCTGGCTAGATCTAGTAGGATTTAGCCAGATCAGGAAAAATCCAAGCAATTTTCAGCTAAAAATGTAGATTCCGGCGAAATTCTGGAAGGTTTTCCCAATTTCCGGTGAGTTTTTCTTGTTTTCAATAGGCTTTTCCAATTCCGAGCGAGATTTTCCAGTTTCCGGTGACGTTTTTTTTTTTTTTTTTTTTTTTTTTTTTTTTTTTTTTTTTTTTTTTCGATACTGTTTTTTATTCCAGCAACTGACCCAGCCTGAACGACGCTCACCCTTACCCGAAACCAACTTGACCGATTTTTCTGGCAGTCGGTTTCAAGTTCCTCTGCCCTTCCACCCGACACCGGCGGGTCGGGTCCGGGTTGGACAGCCCTAGTGCTAATTGAAGTACAAATCTCTTGCTGATATTTATATTTTAATTTCAAAAAGCGAATGAGTTTATCTTGTGAAGAAAGATGTAATTGTTGTGGTTGCTAGAAATAATTATAAGGAAGATAACTACTAGGTTAATAATTTTTATATCATCTCAACTTTTGGATGGTCATAACATTAAGCTAGACACTTTTTTTTTTTAATTATTAAAATTAGATAATTATAACAATTGAGGAGGAGAATTTGATGAACCAAGAATGTCTTTGTTAAAATTATTACTTGAGCTACAAAGCTCTTGACTTAGACACTTGAATGTTGATTTAATCTATAAGGAAATATGAGGCTAAGAATATGGGAAAATGTCCACCTAATGGTTAAGACTTTATGGTTCCTAAATAATACTATGCAAAGTGTTATTTCATTTATCATTTTATATGATATGATATTCGATATATATATATATATATATATTTGAATTTATAATATTAATCATAACCACGACAAGGATAGGATGACAATTTCATCCCATACCATCTCCGCTATATATATATATATATATATATTTGAATTTATAATATTAATCATAACCATGACAAGGATAGGATGACAATTTCATTCCATACCATCTCCGCAAGTTTTCTCCTCTGAGAATGGAGAAATTATAAGCCATAGTTGAAATTATAAGCCATGGTGGACCAAGTCATTTGTCCACCATTCCACTAAAAAAATCCCATATGTTTAAAATTACTGAGTTAGAAAAAAAAATTTAAAACAAAAACTAACTATTGACTTAGTAATTTTAAATATGTAAAAGTCTTTTAGTGGAATAGTGTATAAATAACATGGTCTACCATAAAAACTGTATAATTTCTCTCCAAAATGAGTGAAAAGGTGGGGATGTGACGTGACGAATTCTTTTATCCAAGGCCTTCGAGTATATTTCCTAAAATATCATTATTATTTTTATGACAACAAAATTGCCATTATAAACATTGAGAGCTTTATATGTTTCCTTTATTTTAATGAAGTGTTGGATACATTAGGAATTTGTCTTGTGATCATTTGAACTCCAATAGTATACAAATTAGACTAGTAATTTGATATTAGACATGTAAAAAAAAAAATATATATATATATATATATAATAAAAAAGAAGAAGAAGAAAAGAATTTAGTATCTTCTATAAAAATTATACTTGGTGATGATCTTTCATAGAATAAAATTCATTTTTCACCATTTTCGTTGTGATGAATTAATTAGGATTTTCATTTTTTATATAAATTAAAAAATTATCTGCCAAAGTGAATAAAAAAAAATTAATTCAACCATTGAAATCTTCAAAGACATGAATGATCCAAACTTTAATAAATACAAATTTTACAAAAAAAGAACAAAAAAAAAAAAATTTGAGAAAACAAAAACTACCTGGTCTTTATAACGACTAGACCAATTTATTTTTGGCGAAAACACCATTTTAGTCCCTACATTTTGGAGTCACAGACAATTTGATCCTTACATTTTGGTAGTAGTCAATTTAGTCCATGATATTTTCAACTTATAATCAATTTGGTCCATATTGTTAATTCATTAACGGAAAAAACCTATGTGACAAACGGTGTGCACTGTTGGCACACTTGAAGCCTACATAGCTACTAGAATAATAGTAAAAAAAAATTATTAGCATTTAGAAATGATAAGTCCGCATCTAAAATTAAGTAATTTATCAATTTCAAAATATTTAAAATAAAAGAAAAGGAATTGAAAACCAAAAAAAAATGAACCCAGACAAAGATTTAGAAAGTTTCTTACACTTTTTGAGAAACCAAACCGTGAATACCAATAGTCAAATAAACGAAAAGAGAAAATCAACGTCCAACAATCAGATATAAAATATTCATACCTCTCTCTCTCTCTCTCTCACAGATATAAAATATTTGAATCTCACACACATATACAGAAAAACACAAAACTAATAACTTGAAGAAGAAACCCAAAAAAAGAAAAAAGAATAATGAGAAGATCCAAATGTACAAGCACAACTATTTACAACATCTTGTACCAAGCAGATAAAAACATTGATTTTACACAAAGTTCTTCCCGTTTCCTTTACCTTCTCTTCCTTTATCTAACCCCACCTAAATCAAGTGCTTTGGTTTTAGAACTTACCCACATAATGAAACCCAAAAAACTAATTTGTAAACCCCAACATTTTTAATTTTATACCTAGTATTCTTGGGGTTTCTTTCTTTTTCCCTGGGAATTCTAGCATTTTGCCCTTATTTTTTAAAACATTTAGCAATATGTCTCTGTTTTGAAATTATTTAGGTTTATGCTCTTGTTTTGAAACTCGATTTTAAGATTGGTTTAAAATTGAGTTATGCTCGATCAAGCATAAAAAAATAAAAAAATAAAAAAATTGTATGGAACTCGAGTTCCATACCTATAGCTGCGTGCAGGGAGACCTATAGTAGCGTTTTAAATGGAAATCGAGCTCCATGAACTTGAGTTCCAAGTAATTTTTTTTTTTTTTTATCACCCCAAACCTATAGCTGCGTTGAGGGAGTGCTGTAGTGCGTTTTAAATGGAACTCGAGCTTCATGAACTCGAGTTCCATGCAAGTTTTTTTTTTATTTTTTTATTTTTTTATTTTTAAGTTTAATCGGGAATAACTCAATTTTAAATTAATCGAGTTTTAAAACAGGAGTATGAACTTAAATAGTTTCAAAACATGGATATATTGCTAAAATTTTTAAACAATAAGGGAAAAATGCTAGAATCCCCCTTTTTCCCCTTAATTTTGACGTTTGTTTATCTAATTGTTGGTATTCACTGTTTGGCTTCCCCAAAAGAGTGAGAAACTTTCAAAATCTTCTTCTGAGTACATGTCTCCTAGATCTGGGTTTGTGTCTTTTTTTTTTTTTTTTTTTTTGGAAATTGATAAATTAATTAATTTTAGATATTGACGTATTATTTTTAAATGCCAATTCAATTTTTTATTATTATTCTAGTAGCTACATAGGCTTTAAATGTGACAACAGTGCACACCATTTGCCACGTAGACTTTTTCCGTTAATAAGTTAATGGTGGGGATCAAATTGATTGCAAGTTAAAAATATCATGGACTAAATTGACTGACTATTACCAAAATGTAGAAATAACAGAAATATCTAAGGTTTAAATCTCCATTTTTCCTTTGTAACTATCAAATTATTTAAAAAAAAATATTGTTAATCATCTTTACTGTTGGTTTTCACAATAATTTTAATATTGTGTAACCTTTAAAAATAAATATGAAAACACCAAAATGTAGAAACAAAATTGACTGTAACTGCAAAATGTAGGGACTAAAATGGTATTTTCATATTTATTTTTAAAGGTTACACAATATTAAAATTATTGTGAAAACCAACAGTGAAGATGATTAACAATATTTTTTTAAAAATAATTTGATTGTTACAAAGGAAGAATGAAGATTTAAACCTTAGATATTTTTGTTAGAAATATTACGAGGTATGAACTAGTTAATTTACGAGACTTTTTGACATGATTAACAGTGCCATGAGTGGAAAATTTGGCTAGTTCAGCTTGTTGTATATATAAATACTTGAAGGCCTTGAAGCATCATATCAAAAAAAAAAAAAAAAAAAAAAAACAGCAATAAAAGTTTTTCATATATCTTGGAAGAATTCAATCAATGTACATATCTTCTTATAGATTTCCACTCAATCAAAAATTGCACTTGTTCTAGACTTTTTCTGTTTCGTTAAGAAAACTAGGGTGGTAAGGCACTCCAGTAGCCTTAATCCAAGTATCACCACCAAGGAACTTCCCTGGTGTGAAGTCTAATGCATGTTGACTGGTGATGGTCTTAATTCCACGCCATTTTACTCGTTGTGTTGTATTTGAACCAGGTCCTACGTTCTGAAACTCAGTGTAGAAGCAAGTGTTGATTCCGAAATTACCTAACCAAGGTGACCATCCTTCAGGCTGGATCAGATCATCAAGGTGGGTTTTCATGATGATGGTCCTTGAGAACTCCTTCCATGGACGGCCTAGATATACTTTGCGTTGGAATCTAACGGGGTACAATGCAGGGTCTGCAACAATTTTGGAGTTTAGGAGGATTATTGCTGATGGCTGGCGCCTCTCCTTCCTGCCTTGTGCAGTCACGATGCATTGCTGGTTGTCCATTGGCTTGCGGACCACGAAAGTGCAGTTTTGGAAGACGGCAGCAGAATCACCAAAGACGAAGTCAATTGTACCAGAGATGGTGCAATCGCGGTAGAATTGGCGCTTGGTGTGTGCGTAAAGTGTGTCTTGGTACCCGTCAAGTGAGCAGTTGTAGAAGACGGAGAAGTCGGATTGAACCTTCAATGCAACAGCCTGATGTTTCTCAGCACCAGCAGTGTTCTCAATTCCAATATTCTTAGCAATGAAGTAATCTCCGGAGACACCTGCATAAGTTGAATCCTTTAGTCTCAAGAAAAGATAGAAGCATTCATAATACATGGATTTGCCACAACATGCTAGCAAATAAGTAGATAATATTTCACATCATTTAAAATTTTAAATAAACGCTACACCAAATACATATCTATATTTCTAATATTTAATTTGTACCATGAAATGAATCTATTTTAAATGGAAAGAATCATTTTGGAATGGTAGAAGGGACAATTTGGGAAGTATTACGTACCAACTGTACAGGTTTTGAAGGTGGGTATGCCATCAACAAAGTTCCTGTTTCCTGTAATCCTGGTCTTATGAGGTCCATCACCAATCATCATGACATGGGTCATGGACTTGTTTAACTCTACATACTCTTGGTAAACTCCTTCCTTGATGTAGATCACAAAGGTCTTGTTGCTCTTCTTAGGGATCAGAGGCAATGCCTCATTGATGGTCTTGAACTGTCCACTCCCATCCTTGGCTACAGTAACGTCGGGCTTAATCTGGGCTGGAGATGCAGCAAGGAGTCTCCGACTTCCAGGAATATCATTGAACCAATCAGGATATAGTTCACCATGGCCAAGAACAGGCACGTCATGCTCAAGAAGACGACGACCAAGGCTAGGGAAATTAAAGTTAGAGAGCACTTTGGACAAGTCAGAGACAATGGCAAGACTATTGCTGCTCATTTGCATGGCAGACTTCAATGCCGCCCTCATTTTCTCTCCAGCATCACCGGTCGTGTTTTGAAATGCGTCTAAGCAAGTTTCTTGGTATGTGATGGCAGCACTGAGCCAAATCGTCAAATCATTGAGCAGTTCATCTACCATGGTGCCGTTAAAATCTCCCAATTGATCGAAAGAGTTCTTGAACTCATCAGTGGAAGAGTCCATAAGCTCTTCGCAACTATCAAGTGCCTTCTTGGCTCTCGGGTCCTTCTCGAGCTCTTTCAAGACAGTGGATTTCTTGGCAGCCTCATTGATGTGATCCATTGCCCCCTTAAATGCAGCTTTAATGAGTTCTTTTGAATCTGTGGTATTTCCAGCCTCAGAACTAAGGCTCTTGACACATTCTTCTTTGTAATCAGTGGGCTGGCAGAGGAGTTTGATAGCTTTCATTGTAGCAGATAAATTATTATTACTTTTATCATCATCACTAGATGAGCTATGATGAAGGTTAACGCCAACAGTCACGGCTACAACCAAGGCCACCAAGAATATGGCTGACAAACTGATAACAGTAATTTTCTTCTTCCTACTTACATTATTCTCTTTAGACATTTTGAATTTAGCAGCTAGCTCCTTTATACCTTAAGGGAGAACCAAAAAGAAGTGGAAAAAAAAATTTAAAACAAAATAGATACCGCTTTAATTATTTTCCCCCCACCCTCTAATTGTACACAAAGTCCCCCTAGAAGGCAAGAAAGAGCAGCTACTAACGCACAAGGAAAAAAGGTCTAGAGCTGGTAGCCTTGTTCCCCTGAGTTTTGGTTTTGGGAAGTTAGTTGAGGGAATGGTTTATAATGGAAAAGAAACGAACCCCAGATTAAAAGTTTGTTGAAATTGTCAGAGAAACATGAGGCTTGGATGGAAAAGGAAGAGTCAAAGGGCAATCCAGATATGTTTGCTACTGTGTTTTTACTAAAAAATGAAAGGTGAAAACTAGAGATTAGGAGGAGCCATGTTGGAATTAGTGTTATGCTAATCCTGACCCCTCTCAATTTAGGCCATTGAGCAAGGTTGGTTTTCTTCACATCCACAAGATCCTCGTGACAAAAATCAACTTGATGGTAAAAATAAAAAATTGTAAAAGATATATATGACAGCCAAGAAGGCTTCCAATTCCAAATAGCAGTTGTTCAATTTCCGGAATAATGTGATATAAATTGAAACTTCCTCCCTTTTTTCTCTCTTCAGGGAGTGAGAAATTTTATTTATTGCTAAATACATCAGTAGATTCAGTACCCAAAACTAGCCGTAAAGCTACAAAGGCACAACAGTTTCCTGTGTTTTCTTTAGTGAATTCCTGTTTCTATTTATATTCTTGATTCTTATTTAGGTTAGTTGCTGGTGTACTTGCGTAGCTTTAGGTGCTTGTTGGAGTATATTTTGTTTCTGCATGCTCAAGTTGCTATTTGTAGGGGTTAATCTCATATAAATATCTCATATTGGGTTTATTATATTGTTAAACACAATTCAATATAGTGAAGATCTAGTCATCAAAAACTTTCCTCCAAAAACGTAAACCAATATTAGACTAAACCACGTAATCCCTACATTCTCTTTGCTTCAGCTTCTCTCATAATTTTAGATTTATAACACCTCAAATAACTAAAATATAGCTACATAAATCTACTTTAGGAAAAGCTCACCAATAGCCTAAGAAGCATGGATACGAATACAGACATATCTCAACAACATGATAATTCTTTTATTAAAAAAATATATATATTGAAAATATTGTGTAAAAAAAGCTCAATTTGTTTCGATGGAAAACATTGTGTAAAAATAGTTTTCTGTGTTTCTCAATGTTTGGTAATATTAGAAAAAATGAGAAAAAAAAAAACTAATTTTGATTAACATAAAAAGCATGACTTATTTTTAAAAATTATTTTTCACTAATTATTTTCTAAAAAACAACCATATCTCACAGTAAGCTAAATAAAGGAAGTTAAAATATTAGTTTTCAACTCATTTAAGGTTATTACCAAACATAAGAAAATGAAATAGTTTTATAGAAAGCATTTTTTGAAAAATGACTCATTTTCTAAAAAACATTATTTTCAAAACAAACCGAGCCTCCTTTTAACTCATAAAGAACACAGACAAATCTAGTGTGTCCATTTTCATCACGCACCTAACAAAGATACACTAATGGGGCCACTCCCAAATGATTACTCACTCCCTATAATTACTTTTTTTTTTTTTTTGAGAAAGACTCCCTATAATTACTTGATATAGAGATGTTGCTAGGTAAGATCAATGACTAATTAAAGAGTATACAATATGGTATGAACCGGTTTATATGGAATTAATTAGATGATAGCAACTTAACATTTAAATAAGATGACAGTGGTTAATTGATAATTAAATTGTTTAATGAAATCAATGAGATCTGGGGTTCAATTCCCACCTAGTCATACCAAAAACCGACTAGTGTCTTGAACTGATAATAAAAAGTTATCATCAAGAGAGCGGATACTATAGATTAAAACTCTCTAATAATAATAATAATAAGGACCATAAAGCACAAAGTTGAAAATAAAGAATATTTTTCTTAGTTATTTTAATTTTTCTAATTTTTTAGACTAAGATCTGAAATTTTCTAATTGACATCATTTATATATTTACTAACAAAATTTTCAAAATTTTGTGGGGCTATGCCCCCCCACCCATGCGTGTAGCTCGTCCCTGCTCATAGTAACTTTAAAGGAAAAACCCTTATCAATTGGTAAATTATTAATTTCCCAAAAGTTTAAACTTAATCATTTCACCATAATGTTCGAACATTAATTATGAGAGAGAGAGAGAGAGAGAGAGAGAGAGAGAGATGCAATAAACATGGAGATGGATCACAAATTTACAATGTGAAGTTTATTGTAAACCACCCGTGTAAGGCACTCTTGTCGTAGACAACCATCCATCTCCTTGTATAAAATTGGACGCAATAAAATCATTTGCAGCATCTTCACTTATGATATGGTAACCAGGCCATGTAACTCTGTCAATCGTCACTAAGGACATAGTCACTGCCATTCCATGGATACCAACCCAAAGGGTGGATTAGGCTATCCATAAAAGATTGCATGTAATTACAGTTCTTGAATATTCCTTCCATGGTCTCCCTAGGTATGTTTCTGTTCCATCTAAGTCCTCAACTGGCCTAATGTTACAATGATGTATTGAAGTCCCAGTAGTTTGTTGTGGGTCAGTTCTACCTTTCGTAGTGATAGCATTGTACTGGCCATGCAATGGAAGTTGTAGACAAATGTTGCAATCTTGGAAACTACCTCTGCATTGCCAAAATATAAAAGTAATTGTACCATAAATATCACATTCTCTATAAAATTGCCTTTGAGAATAGGCATATAATGTATCTTGGTAGCCTTCAAAACTACAGCTATAAGATGTGGACAAAATTGGCCCCATTTCAGACTGCCACAACTTGCTCCTTGATTATGTTACAAAAGGTTATGTCCATTGCAACAAATCCTTCACCATCTGCAGTTGCAAAAGAAATTATAATACACAGAATTATAGATCATCATATAAGCTGTACATTTTTGTTCAAAGATTACCTTACAAAATTGTTCAGAAGAAGAGAGATGGCTATATCATCACCAACAGTTTCCATGAAATCTTTAGTTGAAATTAAGACAACTATGGCTTAATACTAAAATATGAGTTCTTTTAGAGGAAACATAGGGCAAACGTGGTTCATATAATAGAGTTGCTTCCTACTGTCACCTTACCTAAGGTTGAAATTTTGTTTTAGAGAGTTTCAACCAATGACTTTTACTCCTGACGATAGTTTTTTATCATCTAATCAAGATACCAATCGATTTTTTATATAGACGGGGATTATATCACAAATCTCTTATTTAACCATAAAAGACTTTAAACTATGTTAAATAAAGTATTATTATTAAGGAGCATATGGTTTGCCAACTTAATGTAATTATATTATACTAAATTAAGTTGTTTCCACATAAATAAAATAAAATAAAAATTGTTTCTTTGGATTTCAGCATGAAAAATGTTAAAAATACTGGGCAGAACCAAGCCCAAATAGAGTATGCCCAATAGTGGGCCCAGTCTAGTCAATTACCAAAGAGTTGTGTCCATTGCTAAAAAGTTATATCTCTCGGCTTCATACTCTTGGCAAACCCCTCTTGGCTTCATACTCTTTGATTGCCTATATAAAACGAGTGAAGGCTCATTTGTGTAAGTGACGAAAGTTTTTTTTAACATGTGGTGTTTTAGAGAATAACACATAGATAAACATCTCTCCCTCTTTCTCATCAATTTCAACAAACATTTAGGTTGTGAATGTTGTGTATTTTATTCTTGTAACAAATACTACTATTCGAGTGTTAATTGATCTGTGAAAGACATTGATTTTCTTTGAAAATAATATCTATAAAAAAAAAAATAGAATATCACCCAAATTTCCAATGTATCTTACCAAATGTTGTAGAATCGAATCTACTCTACCCATCCTTGTATGTCCGTTTGAGAATTGTTTATTTTATTTTGTTAACTTATTTGCACAATATATATCAAAAGATATAATTTTTGGTAATTTTTATGTTAGATGTAAAACAAAAAAAAAATTAAAATTAAAAACTAGTTTATTTCAAAAAAACTAAAAGCTAGTTTATTTGCAAAATAAAAAATAAAAATAATAGACTAAGTGAAAAGTTAAAAAAAAAAAAAAAAACAATTCAATAATTCCTAAATGCTTAGTACTTCTTTGTGTTAACAAGTTTTTACTTTTTAGCCATAGTTTATTGGCTTTTTACTAGGGCTTTAAGTGAGTTAAGTTGGATATTAAAAATTCAGAATTGTTCATTTAATTTTATCTTAAACATAACTTAAGTTCAAATTTATCACTAAATTAAATTTTATGTTATTATTAAAAAAATTTAAAAACTAGTTTATTTCAAAAAATTTAAAAGCTAGTTTATTTGCCAAAAAAAAAAAAAAAAAGACAAAGTAAAATAAAAAAAAAATCAATAATTCCTAAACGCATACTACTTCTTTGTGTTAAATAGTTTTTACTTTTTAGCCACGGTTTATTGGCTTTTTAATAGGGCTTTAAGTGAGTTGAGTTGAATATTAAACATAACTTAAGTTTGAATTCATCACTAAATTAAATTTTATGTCATTATTAATTTATTTTCTTTCCTATTTAATTAACTTATTTTTATTTTTCTCTCATAAATTGTACGCACTAAAAGAATGCTATATTGCTTATTCTAATAACGTTTGAACGACAACAAAGACACAGTCATAGGAAAAGAAGAGAAAATTTTTGTTAGAGCCAAAGCTCTAATACAATGTTGAAACTAAGGCTGCGTTTGTTTTGGCTGAAAATGATTTCAGGAAATCCTTTTACATGAAACCGTGTGTTTGGTTGCGCATGGAAAATAGAATTTTACGGAAAATCATTTACTTTGACTGTAAAATAGCCCTTTTGACCCAGAAAGTATTTTCAGCCAAAATTTTACCTTCCAATCATTTCCGGAGACGCGCAAAGAGAGAAAGAGAGAGAGAAAGGACTCACAGACACACAAACAGAGAGAGAGAGAGAGAGCTATCGAGTTTGAGATCGCGCTGGTCAGATTGCCGTCCTCGTCCCCTCCACGCACCGGCGAGATCGCGCCACGAACCCACGAACCGATCGACCCACCTCGTCCATCGGCGAGATCGCACCACGAACCCACGAACCGATCAACCCATCCTTCATCCTTACCGACCCACAGACCGAGCTCCGATCCACCCATGATAAGTTTCCTTCAGTCCGATCCACCCGCCGAGATCGCACCCATCTAGATCACACCGGACCGTCATCGTCGTCGCCGTCGCCACCTTCAGACCCACTCGCCCATCTCACCTTCAGACCCACTCTCCCTCTCCCTCTCTTATGATCGGTGCTGATGAAAAGAGAAAGACTGAATTTTTTTTGTTATGTTTTATGGTTGATTTGGTTTATATATTCAGATTTCCGATTATAATATTTGTTTGGAAGCTGAGAAAATGTGTTTTCTAGAGAATTTTCAGAAACACATCCAAACACGTTAAAATATTTTCCAAAATATTTTTTGTGATGGGACCAAACACTTGAATACATTTTCCTTCCCCGAAAATAGCATTTCCGGAAAATATTTATTTTCCAGAAAATATTTTACATGAACCAAACACAGCCTAAATGTTATGAATAATACACAATGTATAGGATGCCTATATATATAGGTGGAGTCTAGATTTTTTTTTTTTTTTTTTTTTTGAGAGAGTAGGCTCAATTGGGTTTGGGCCCAAGGATAACATAATCTAACATATGCGATATATAATTGATCAAACCCACTGTGATACTTGTTCACAGTACCTGTACATGAGGATAATTTGATAGCCCATCTATGAAAAAATTAGTTGAGGTAGCACCCTGGAAAATGTGATAACTCGACCACTTGATCCACCTAAAAAGCAACGGCCCAGGCCCATAGTTCCCATACTATTACTGACCATACCACAATGTGCTCAAGGTAAAGTTCCCATATCACTTAAGCCACTTTCTGGGCTAGACTAGACCATTCATAGCAGTGTTTCATATTAAACAATCCTAGATTATTGTTTCTTTGGCCTCCCTAAATAGTAAATACACTTTCTTGGTTTTTTTTTTTTAATTTTTTTTTTATGAGATTTTAATTTATGACGTCCATTCTTGATAATAACTATTTATTATCAAATCAAAACACTAATCAGTTTTTGATGTAAGTAGGAATTGAACTTCAGATCTCTTATTCAATCATCAAAGATTTTACCAATTGAACTAACTGGAACTCACATAAAAGGACTTATTGATTTAAAACAGTCTCCACCAAAAATGAAGAAAATAATAAATAAATATTGAAAGACTATGGTGAAAGTTCAAACCCTTAACATTCAAATCAAGATTATGCTTGTTTGAAAAAATCACCATGCAAATTCAGGACATAATGTTATATTATTGAGGTTCTTTCATACATTAACAAATCTCAATATGCAATTTATAGCAAACCACCAGTGTAAGGCACTCTAGTTGTTGGCAACCATGCATCTACTAGTATAAATTTAGACACAGTGAAATTAACTACATCTGTCACATTTATGACAAGGTAACCAGGCCATGTAACCTGGTTATTAGTGTTTGATCCTGGTCCTGTGTTATTATATTCTGCATAATATAATGTACTAAGGGCAAAAGTCCCACTCCATTCATGCCAACCTAAGGGGTCAATTAGGCTATTCATAAAAGATTGCATATAAACTGTTCTACTCCTTCCATGGCCTCCCTACGTATGTTTTTGTAGTTCCATTACTAGAGGCTAAGTCATTAGCTGGCTTAACGCTACAATTATGTATGGAAGTGCCTGTATTTTAATTTGGATCTGTTCCGCCTTGCGTGGTAATAGCATTGAATTGTCCTTGCAATGGAAGTCGTGGATAAATGTTGCAATCTTGGAAAACAACCACTGCATTGCCAAATATAAAAATCAACTGTACCATAAATATCACATTCTCTATAAAACTGCCTTAGAGGATTCGTGTACAATGTGTCTTGGTAGCCTTCAAAACTACAGTGATAAAATGTGGACAGGTCTGCCCCATTTCGGACTGCCACTGCTTGGGCCTTGATTGCACTTGCTGTGTTACGAAAGGTCATGTTCATAGCAACAAAGCCTTGCCCGACCACAGCTGTAATAGAAATTATAGCCCATAGAATAATAGATCACCACAAGCTGTATTTTGGGTCAAAGACTACTGTGTATGTATGTATATATCATCAAAGATTTTTTATTGCTATAATATTTGTTCATAAGCAGTGGCGACTCTAGAAATTTTGTCCAAGGTGTTCCTATTCCACTTTGAAAAAATTTCAGGTCATTTCGGTCTATTTCGGGTGTTTCGGGACGTTTCGGTACATATCGGCCAAAATTCAAGATTTGGAGAAAAAAGTGTTCTTAAAACCAAAACAAATTTGCATTCTGTACACCGAAAACCTCAAAAGGAAAAAAAATGAAAAGAAAAGAAATGAACAAAGATATTTGTACAATAAACTATAAGTTCATTTGAAATATTAATAAAATTATTAATTATTATTGTTTAGTTGTTTCATTAATTTGTTTGTCTTTTATAAACTATAATTTGTTATATTGTTTTTTCATTAATTATAAAATTATTAATTTTTGTTTAGCTTAACATAATTTAATTTGTTTGTTTTTTATAATGTATTGATTAATTAATTATACTGCTTTAATTATTGTTGTTTAGCCTAACAATAAACTATATTGCTTTAATTTATTTGTCATTAATTATATTGCTTTAATTTGTTATATTATTTAGTGGAGTGGCTCTTAGTTATACGTTGATGTGCACACTAGTGCACTACACTAAAAGAGCCCCTGATGTGCACATTACACATCTCATGTGCAGTGCAGCACAATAATTAAAGCAAAAGCAGTGTAATGTGTTATGTTCAGCCCAGCAACCTGGCCCCCCCAAGTGCCCATCTACCCCACCCCACTCAACACACAAGCATGCCTCATGCCTGATGCCCCTGCCAATCAAAAAATTTCACAATCACACATTACACTAAAAGACAATTAATATCTCACCAACACCAATACACTACACACCAACACACATGCCAACACCAACAGATAACATAAACGGATAAAGCCAAATTCAAAAAGTCAAAAACACTAAACAGACCAAATAAATTAATAAAGCAAAAGTTCAGCCAACCAATCACAACTCAGTTCGAGAGAGAGAGAGAGAGAGAGTTAGTCTTATTAAAGAATAAAGAGAGAGAGAGAGTTTCACAATTTTCATTCATTTCAATTCAGACAGAGAGAGAGAGACTGAGAGAGAAAGGCTACGGCTGCTGAGGCAGTGACGAGGCGACGACCGATCTGCCGATCTCCATCCTCCGATGACGATGAGGGTTAGCGACGACGAGCTGTGACCGATCTCCGACGAGCGAGCTGTGAGTCTATGACCGATTCGATCTACGACGAGCGAGCTGTGTGTGACCGATCCGAGGCTCAAGCGGCGTTGCTATGAGGGATTGAGTTAGTGAGTTTAGGTTTGCTTTAGTTTAGGCCTTTAGTGGTTTCATTTTTTTTTTTTTTTTTTGGTTGATAAAACCTTAAGTGATTTCTGATTTAGACCATTAGGGACTGACTACTGAGGCGTTGCTCTTTTTTTTTTTTTTTTTTTTTTTTTTCGGAGAATCCGCGGGTTTGCTATTGCCTACCTCTGTAATCTGTTGGGCTTGCCGTGTGCTGTGGGCTTGGCTCTGTTACTTTTTTTTTTTTTCTAGATTTTAGTTCAAATATTTTTTCTGGGCTTTTTTTTTTTTTTTGGCTTGAAAGTAGAACATATAAAATTTTTTTTTTTTTTTTTTAATTCAAGGGTGTTCCTAATTCTGTGATTGAGGGTGTTCCTAATACAGGGTAAATATAAAAAATTAAAAAAAAAAATTCAGGTTTTTTTTTGCAGTTCAAGGTGTTCCTAGGAACACCTTGAGTTTCACGAGGTGTCGCCACTGTTCATAAGAGAAGAGGTTGGTATCATATAGTTTCCTATGAAATCTTTAATGAATATGTAACTACTTAAGAGTATGACTTAGATGATTAGTTCTACAGTTGCTTCCTAATGTAACTTAAGATTGAAAGTTTGAATTCATTTGACTCAGGAAAAAGGGAGCATGTGGTTTCCCAACTATAAAGTAATGTATATTACTAAATTAAGTTGTTTCTTTGAGTTTCAACATGAAAGAAATTAAAATATACATATAAACAGAGAACATCTAAAGTTGCAATTTAATTAGCTTACCAAATGTTGCGGAATTGAATATAGTCCATCCATCTGCCACACTGTGACTGCCCACGATCACAGTCCAGTTGATACCATCCCCAATTATCATCAAATTTTGCTTGTTCTTAGCAATGGATATATACTCATTGTAAACCCCAGCCCCCACTTCACAAAGTATCCATTGCTAGTACCAGTATTGTTTGGGGCAGCAGCCACAGCATCATAGATAGTGGTGAAGTTTCCACTACCATCTTGGTTCACTACCACCCTTTGGCTCACTGATACATTGCCTAGAGTTGTTTGAAACAGCTTTCTCCCAGTTATAGACTCATTAGTTTCTTCATCAGGGCTTGACATTCTTGGAAAAAGATTGTATTTGGGGTTTTCCATATTGGAAAATATGGGCTTCCTTTCTGTTAGTAATCTCTCTCTTTGTCGTCTCAGGAACATAACCACGCTTACAAAGTGCAAGAGATATGCTATAAAGCATAGTCCCATTAGAGAGATGGTTTAATACACTATTTGTAATACTAGGGTCTGATGCTACCACTTGAAGGCCATCAGAACATGTTTCTTGGTTTGTTAAAGCAGCACTAAGCAATGTCTGCAAATCCTCACCTTGCGAGCTGTTTAAACTGTCGGTAGAATTGATAGTTTGGGAAGAGTTTGACAAAAAATCCACGTTCAAGTCCGCTAAATTCTGAAAATCTTCGAGGGCTTGAATGGTGGCCTCAAAATATGAGGAATTAGGTTTGAGGAATGATTTGACTAGAGAAAGAATGTCTTTTGCTGATGAAAAGGACTGGCGAATAAAGTATCGGCCATAGTCTATTATGGTGCTGGACTTATTAGATGGTAAGTTGGATTGGCAGAAACATGGGTAGGTTGTGGAGTTGCAAATGATATCTTGGGAAGAACAGTTTAAGGTAGAGGAGCTTGCAAGAGGTGGAGAGGAAAATAAGAGCATGAGAAAGAGAAGTATGGTGCAAAATGGGGATAGCTTGGAAGTCATTATAATCTATATATATATATAAAACCGAAGCTTTTGAAGCTCTTACAATTTTCCACATCATCACTATTTTCTTTTTCTTTTTATTTTTGATTCTTTTTATTTTAGGTTTTATATCTTATAACAATAATATTGAAAAACGTATACAAACTTGGAGGCCTATTTAAGGGCTCCATAAAACTTGATGGACAAGAAAATATATTTTAAAATAAGTCCTAATTAATACCTAACCATAATAGGAATCAATTTTGACCTAAAAAAACATTAAAAGAGCCTAAAAACAAGGAAATAAATCACCTGAACCTAAAATAACGTTTTTTGCATAAAAATACCAAAATCTCTTCTCTCCTTAAAACCCTAGCAATTACCATGTCAAAACCCTAAACTCAAAGCGTAGGTTTTGTCTTTTTTTATTTGCTTTCATATGTGCCTGAAATTTTCATTCTATCTTATTGTTTTATTATGTTTAGAATTGATTTTCTTATAAGTATTTGGGTTAATCTCTATATTTTGATAGTGTTTTTATGGGTTTGGTTTTTGAGTTGAAATTCTAATAATTATTTTATATTGTATATGGCAGATGAAGAATCTCTATTTTTTGGAGAAAATCAAAGCTGCAACTTATATCTTCCAGCCCAAGGTGTGGAAGCATAAAACCCAACAAAAACTTGGTACTCTCTCTTCTCTGTTTGCAATCTCTACTACTTTTTATTTTTATTTTTTATTTTTAACTTTTGCATTGCTACAAGTGTTGTAGAGGATCCTAAAGAAGTATACGTGAATGATTATCTGTTGTTAGTGCTTAAGACATGATATCTTTCTGGTAAATTGCATATAGGATCTTAGTAAAAACCTATTAATATGCAAAAAGAGAATGAAGATCAAAACTGACATGATATCTTTCTGGTAAATTGCATATAGGATCTTAGTAATAACCAGATTCCACCTTGATGAGTTGTTTGGACATGAAATTTTTCTTTATATCATTTTGATGGTAATTTTATTCTCAAATAATATTTTGCGATGAATATTGTATATTTTATGTTTATTTTGATAAGTTATGATGTTTTTTTCATTTTAAATTTTATTTTAAGCAAAGTGAAATATATTCCGTGCATCGCACGGGTTAGCGACTAGTATAAATACTTTTGGAAAACAAGTTTGGATGGTTAATTAGACTTATATAGAGTATACACATGAAAAAAGACAATTAAGTTGACTTGTAAATTACAGCTCAAAAGAGTGTTGATCTCAGTGTGTCTGCATTTTTTTTTTCTTTTGCTGTTGATGAAACCCAGGTTGCTTATCTTGTTAATCATACTCTTTCTTTGACACAGATAAAGTTCATTAGAAATGCATTATATCCTTGCATTTTTACTTAAGGTTGACATTTGAATAGTGCAACTTGAAATTTTTTGAGAGGAATATTCTATTATTGACAGGTACCGCAATGTTCAGAGAATGCAATACAAGTATTTCTTTCTAACTACTGTTATAGTATATTATATTTGCCTAATATACAACTAAACTTTACAAGTTTCAAATTTATTATTAAATTTTCTCATATCTTAAGGAATAAGAAAATTATCATTAATCAAAACTCACCACGAAATTACAATGTTATTTTAACTAAAATTAAAATGAAAACAAAGGAATAGAAGATAGATTTTATAATAATTTAGGCAAAAATGCATTTTTGGTCCCTACATTTTGGGGCGATTCTCAATTTAGTCCCTAAATTGATTTCACTCCTAGGTCAGTCCCTGATTTCAGAAAATCGTTTTTATTTTGGTCCCTACTGTCAACCCGGTAACAGAAATGCATACATGGCAAACAGAATGCACTGTTTACTGACGTAGTCAATAAAATAATAATAAAAAACCACATCAGCATGCCATGTCACCATCCAATTTTAAAAAATTAATTTATCAATTTGAAAAAAATTATAAAAACATAAAAATACATAATTTCAAATTTGAACGTGAATACACAAGAACTCATGAACATGATCCCAGATCACTAGATCTCAAGAACACAAAATTCCTAGGCATTCAACATCTTTCCCAGAAAATTTCACCAAACAATGAAAAAATTCACATTTACAAAGCTGATGCCTAAGATTTTCATCACAACATTTTCTTTCCACCCAAAATCAGAAATTTTCTTATGAAACAAACACACGCAAACCCAGAAAATCATCAACATTTTCCCCAAAAAATCAAGATTTTCTTTCAAACCAAACACTAATCGCACCTCATCGCCGCATCAACACTTATCTCTCCTTCTTCTCTTTTCTCCTTTTTCTCCTCAATACCACAAAAACCCCATTCACACCACGACCAACATAAATTCATCCATATCTCGCCGCCACCACCACCATGGGCGACTTAACGGACACTTTGATGCTGTCAATGACTCCTCCGCTTCCAACCACAGCTTTAACTGCACCTAACGCTGCTACTTCGCAATCCTCGAGTCTGTTACCTGTCCGCGAAGATTGTTGGAGCGAGGACGCCACGTCGACACTCATCAATGCTTGGGACCGCCGTTACATGGAGCTTAACCGCGGGAATCTCCGTTCCTCTAATGGAACCCTGACTTCATCGTGGATTTTCTTCGATCGACTTGACTCTTTGATCGGATCTAATGTGACGGTTAAGAAGCCGACTTTGACTCCGATTCCGATTCAAATTCAACATCCTCCGTCGTTGTCTCAGTCTCCTCCAGTGGGGGTTCTGTTGTATCAACATCAACTACCACCGATCTTGGCCCATCTCTCACAAAACCCAGATCAAACCCTCATCCCAAAGAGAAAGCCGAAAGAGAGAGATCTTGATCTGATGAAAAGCCGAAAGAGAGTGAGAGCTTCAGACTTTTGTAGAAAGAGAGAGGGAGAAGAAGCTTGATCTACTCGCCGTTGGTCTGCTTGTGAGCTCCGGCGCGTGGTGGAGAAAGAAGGCTGAGTAAGCTCCGGCCATGGACATTGGAGAGTGAGAGATTCTATCCATTGAGCGTGAAGAGAGAGAGAATTTGAGATTAGTAATTAGTGTAGGGATTTTTTTTTAAGCTGATGAGGTTAAAAAATTAAAAAGATAATGATTTTTAATTTTTTAAGAAATGATTTTAGTTTAAATTAGATTTAAAGTTTTTTTTTTTAATTTTCTGAGTTGGCTTTTTTAATTAATTTAAATGCTGACATGGCATTTAAAAATGCTAAATATAATTTTTTTATTATTTTATTGGCTACGTCAGCAAACAGTGCATTCCGTTTGCCACATATGCATTTTCTGTTACCGGGTTGGCGGCAGGGACCAAAATAAAAACGATTTTCTGAAATCAAGGACTGACCTAGGAGTGAAATCAATTTAGGGACCAAATTGAGAATCGGCCCAAAATGTAGGGACCAAAAGTGCATTTTCGCCAATAATTTATTACTCAAACAATTAGTAGGCACAACACCAAAACACATATAAAAATAAATAACTAAATATAAATAAAAACCTATCAAACTAAATTAGAATTAGAAAAAAGAACAAAAATCCACTATAAGAAAGTAAAAAAATAGGGAGAAAGTGAGATAGAGTACTTACATTTTGTGGGAAAAATATGAATTGGATGGAAAATATGATTTCAAATTTATACAAAATAAGATAGGGGAAAAAAGAGTCAAAATTTAAGAAAGAAGAAATGATGGAGGAAATGTAATGGTAAAGTAGAAAACAGTGGGTAGATAAAGGCAAAGGATGAGAAAAAAAGTTGGAAGAAGTGTAACAAACTAACAGAAGGTATGGACTAATAGAAAGAAGAAGATTTTTTTAAATTAATTATTAAATAGAGAGAAGAAAAGTTTAGAAAGAGAAATAAGAAGTTGAAAATAAGTAGACGATGCAGCCCAATGTTAGGGTAGCAAAATTTATTACTACATCTCCATTTTTATATCTTACTTGTTGCTAACTCGTGCGATGCACTGAAAAACAATTAAAAATGAGATCTAAAGATATATATTATGAACATCATATGATTTTTTTTTAATAGGAAAACTTGGTATAAATGCATAATATGCTTAGAAATATGAGGTGACCTTAACAATATTCTATTGAACAATCATAATAAATTAAAACATAAAATTGAATACTATTTGACAAATATTAGAATGGTTTTTTTTTTGAGAAACAAACACACACAAGAGAGAGGATATAGTTCTTTAGATTGAATACATTAGATTTCCCAATTAAATTCAATATTAATTAATTCAAACACATATATTATTATAGTTTTTTTTTTTTGAGAAGAAGTTGTATTGAATTTAATCCTCCTTAGAAAATATAATATTGTCTATATATTATTATCAATGCAACAATTTGTTTGAATTTAATTGAAAAATCTAATATACAGTACCTAAGTAATTATACCTCCCCCCTAAAAAAAAAAAAAAAGAAGTAATTATACCTAAGTTTAGTCCTATTATATTTGTAAGGACACAATTTGTTCCACAACCCAAAGGGATGGACAATGGCCCAATGAGCCTAAAACAATGAATTTGGGCTTGAAGTTAAACTTTCAATGAGTTAGGTAGATAATGACCACAATAGGTTAGTTATTATTAGAAAGAATGAAACAAACAGTTTTGAACAAAAAAATTTCTCCTCAGTCAAGTCCGAGGAGGGTCTGTTCTTATATATCGCTCTTTGACTTGTACAAAAATTACAGTTCTTGGATACACAGTCCTTCTTCTCTAGTTTTTCTGATGATCCCCTTTTTGTAATGGGATTCTTCCTTTTTATATTTCCTCCCCTACTTTCATCTCAACCCTCCACGTGTAGATCAGATTGCTAATCTTCTTGATACTAGTCCCATCAGCACCTTCCTGAAATCTTTGGGGGTAGCTGTAAGGCTGAAAGTTACTGTTCATGTATCACTTCCACATTAATGCGGTCAAGGGGTTAGATGTAGAGCATTTAATGCGGTGATAACAGCTTTCTTCTCAGATATTTTCCAACTCTCTTTTATCTCATCCCTTTTTGATGTTTATCCTCCCAAACACGATTGCTTGCTACCCTGTTCATGATGGATGGTCGGACTTTAGGCCTCCTCTCTGTTTAGTCGAGGAGGTATTTCTCCTCAGACAATGTCTCATGCTCATTGTGACCAGACCTCTTCCATGGTCCATTAATCTGTATGCCTTCGTTAGTATTTATCTGTCCTTGGGCTATTTGACGTCCTCGAGCGTGGCCCACGACCCAATACCTATATTTGGGCCCTTCATCGCTACAATATTTATTCAGCCATGAATTTTCAATACAATCCGTCTTAACCAATAAGTCATCCCTATAATTAAATTCCACACAATACATCCCATGCTTTTAAAAAAATAAAAATAAAAATTTATTTCCACATCCCTATAATTATGCTTATGTTTTAATCTAATAAATGTATCTTATTTATTACTCTTTGCTTTTGAATTTGTGTGCAGGATATTATTTCAAAGGAAGTTTACTGTAAAGAAGCAAAAAAAAAAAAAAAAAAAAAAAATGATACCCATTTAAGTTCTGGGTTCTCTTATGTAAGTTTTTAATTTTTTTTTAATTCTCAATTTTCAAACTCATTTTTGTATGTTTTGATTTTGGGTTTTGGTTATTCAATTTAATTTGTGAGTGTTTTGATTTTTTTAATCATACTATAACTAGGAAAAAATCAGTATTGGGAACTCTTTTTTTATTATTATTTGTGCTTGCTAGAGCATAGATTAAAAACCTAAATAGGAATGAACAAACTCATACCACATCTCATATTAAGAAATTAACACAAAGTACAAACATAATTAAAAAATATAAAAATAGATAAACACTGATAAAGACTAAACTCTAAACAATTAGAACTTAAAGTAATTTTTTATTAAAATTATTTACTTATTTTATAATTTTATTATTATTATTTATTTAATATGTTATTTTTAATTATTTTTTAAAATAATTAGCTTACATATGAACTTTCATCAAACCGTGCATAGCAGGGGAATAATACTAATTTTTTTTAACAAATTCGGATTTAAAATACTTCTAGTTTAACCCAAACTTGTATTTTTCCGTTTATTAAGTGCACCAAAATGGACTGAAGTGGACTAAAATGGATTGAATTGACTGAATGGGACCAATTGGACCGATGTGAACCAAAGTGGAGTGCATGGACTGAAAGGCCCAAGGTGGACCGAAATGGACAAAATTAGACCAAACTAGATCGATTGGATTGAAATGAACTGCATTAGGCTGAAGTGGACTGAAATGGATTGTATGGACCGAATAGGTCAATAAATCTATTTTTAATTATTGGAATATGAATTTTTAAAAAAATTAAATTAAATTAAAAAATTTTAAAGAGAATGTAATATATATATATATATATATATGAGAGAGAGAGAGATATTGGATTACATCACTCTTTTTTTTAATTATATACCTCTTTTTTCTTGTTCTTAAATATCATCTACTATTTAGATTTCAATAAAAAAGAAGTGTTACGTCTACAATATTTTCATACAAAAAATTTGGTGGTAAATTGTTATTAGCTCTAATTTAAACTCATTACTGAAATATGTTTTTTGCCTATCAATAATAGTTAGTAACAATTGGCTACTTAGGATATATTGTGAAAGTGTTGTGAATATAGCATTTAGTTCACCCTTTTTTTGCAGTAGATAATTAATTATAGAGCTAATTAAGAAGAAAAAAAAATTCATCAATCAAGATTCAAGACTCTCTGATGTGTAGCCTCGGTCTGTCCTCTTTTGGGTTGGTTTTCTCAAGCCTTCAAGGCCCAAATAAGATCCTCTAGCAGGTTCTGTTCGGCCATGTGTTCATTGTATTGGGTTGGCTTTCTATACCTTATCCCAGTTTAGCATTCATAGAGTTATCATGGTGCTAATAATGTGTTGCGCTAGCTTTTTATATATTATCCAAAAATTAACATCATAACTATAGAAAACAAATCTACTTCATATTTCATGTGTTAGTAATTTGATGAAATGGTAGAGATACTCCATACATTAACTAATGGTATTGTTTTTAATCACTAGAGAAACCTGTAATAAGCACAATTGACAAAAATAAATAAATAAATAACAATATACAAATGACTTAATTGCTCAATCCCGCCGTGAACCTGATGCCAGTATGCGGCAACCATGATGACCCATCAATGAACCGCCCGACGGTGAAGTAATCAGCCGTGGCAGCATCATGGATGATGTGATAACCGGGCCATTTGATCCTCCCGGAAAGTGATGCCCCAGGCCCATAGTTCCTATACTCACCATACCACAATGTGCTCAAGGCAAAGTCCCCATACCACTCAAGCCACCCTCTGGGCTGGACTAGCCCACTCATATAAGTGTTCATATAAACAGTCCTAGAAAATTGCTTCCATGGCCTCCCTAAATAGGTGGGTTGGGTTGCAAAAACATAGCTATCTTGGATTGTAAACCCAGTACTTTGATGTGGGTTTTTTCTACCTTGGGCCGTGATTGTAACCTTTTGTAATGGTAGTGGTACTCTAGTGAATATTTTGCAATTTTGGAGGACTGCTGCCCCATTGCCAAAAATGAAGTCTATGGTACCATAGATGTTGCATTCACGGTAAAATTGGCGGAGGGAATGAGCATAGAGGGTGTCTTGGTGGCCTTCCACGCTGCACCGGTAGAAGGCGGATTGGTCCGAATCGACACGGAGTGCCACGGCTTGATGATTTTCAGGTCCAGCCGTGTTGCGAAATGTCATGTCCCTTGCTATAAATCCCTTCCCGGAGACGGCTACAAGCACAATAACATGAACAAAAAGAAAGTCATTTGTATGCTAGGAAAGAAAAGTGAACATGAATTGAGTAATGTTTATGCAATTATAAAACCGGCTATTAGTAAAAGAAAGACAATAGCAAGCAAAGAAAGAAAAGGTGAAACTTTTTGGGACACAAAATGAGTAATTTTAATGAAAGCATAAAACCAAAAGTCATACAGCTGCAAAGTTTGCATTAGGTTCTAATTTGTCTTTTTTATTATTTATTTTTTTATTAAGGGTAATCTTCCCGGGCCCTGCTTTGTATCTAGTCTGTAAAGATGATTCCCTCTGTTTCTCTCCTTTTCAATGAATTGCAAATAAAAAATAAATAAATAAATTATTTAAAATATATATTTTTTTATTTACAAAACAAATCTTTTATCTCACTTTTTGTGTTTTACCTTATACTTTATTAATCACAACTTGCCATATAATTTTTTTTCTTATAAAATAGTCAGAGTTTAAAGTAGAAAAAAAAAAAAAATCAAACACATCGACAACAATTAAAGTATAAAGCGGAATATAAAAAATGGAATAAAGAAACTTATATTCATCAGTTGCATGCTAAAAAAGAAAACGTTATAAACATTAACAAAGAACATAAATTGACCCAATCGCATGCATAAAACCCATTAAAAAAAATTAAGAAAGTCATTAACTTGCATGCTAGGAAAGAAAAAGTGAAAAAAAAAATATTGGAACATGAATTTAGCAATTTTAATGCAAGAATAAAACCATATAACCAAAATGAAAGTCATTTGTATGCTAGAAGTGAAAAGGTGAAAAAACTTTTGGGACATGAACTGAGTAATTTAATAGAATGAAAAAAGAAGTAACATGTGTGCTAATTGCCATAGGCCAGTAAAAAAAGAATTTAAATAAAAAGGCAAAGTAGCTAGGTACTCACCAACAGTTGGGGTTCGAAAAGTAGTCCATCCTTGCATGAAATTCCGATTGCCTGTTACAATGGTCTGTCCCATCCCATCACCAACAAGCATAATATTGGTTTTCTTCTTCTTCATGTCTATGTTTTCCTTATAAACTCCCTTCTTCACATGAATGACATACCTCCTATTACTATAACTTGGAGCTGCGTAAATGGCTTCAGCAATTGTACGATAATGACCACTCCCATCCACTGCCACTATGGTATTTACATGCGTACTTTGTGGATTGGATTTAAGGAGATCTTGATCACCTTCACTCATCCATTTTGGAAAATCAGAACTTTTGTTTGTTGGTTTGGTATTATTTCGTGGTGGTTTAAATGGTAAGCTATGTAATTGAGTGTATAAAGCCAAAACATTGCCAATAAGTTGTGTAACTTGTACCAAGCTTCCCTTTATGAAGCTTTCAAGACGTCTATCAGTGCCCTCAAAGCCTTCGAGGCATGTGTCTTGGTTACTCAGTGCAGCACTTAACCAAGCTTTTAAATTTCCTTCATAGTGAACGTTCTTGACACCAGCTCGAATCTCCTTCATCTCATCTAAAGACCAAGCCAATTCAGAGACTGAGAAATCGAGAAGCTCTTTGCAATCCTCGATTGCTATTTGTTCGCGGTAACTGACAGACAAAGCATTGAACTTTGTAATGGTTTCAATGGCTTGTCTTGCTTCATTGATTGTAGTCCTAAGTGCAGCACTCAAGACTGAAGAGGGATTTTGATCCGGGCCTATTTTTTGGAGCTCGGTTTGCAAATTCAAAAGGCATGAATTTTGATTGTCAGTGTTGGAACAAGCTTGTAACATCATGGTTTGCATGGTTTGGTTTGGTACATTTGAGGAGGATCCATGAGAAAGAGCTTCAAGGTGAGGTAAAAGGATGAGAAATATTAGAACAAAATTGACAAAGGCCATGTTTTGGCTATGATAATCAAAGAGTTGCCTAATGTCTATGGTCTTTATGAAAGAGAACATAATATATTTATAAGCGATGGAGGGTACGTGGGGATTGTTTGCTTTCAAAGTAATGGTTCAATCTTTTGAGTTTCAAAGTTACCTTCTTTATACTTTCACCCCACATGAAGTTCTTATATATATTCTTTCTTTTGAGAGCAATTTTTAATATTCCTGCCAACTTTCAGCATGTTGGACAGATAGCTAGGGAGCTTCTCTAATATGATTTCCCCTTTTTCCTGCTGCATGTTGCACAATCAAGGTATCCATGTCCTTGATTCTCAAAAAAAAAAAAAAAAAAAAGGTATCCATGTCCTTGCTAGCTCACACCCTATTTTCTACCCATGGTCGAGTACAAAGTTGATCCCTGACCTCAGTTCACACTGGTAGTATAAAGTATCATATATAGGAGGACTAATTGAAAGGCTTTCAAATACTTTTGGTCATCAACTTTTACATACAATTTTATTTTGGTTTTAGGGGAAAAAATTACATCAATTTAGTTCTTACTCTTGTTAAACACATTTTGGTGTGTTATCCTTGCCATCATCTGGCTCATAGAAAATGTAGATATGGTTAATAGATATTTGTGTCAATTAATCACAATTTATTTATTAAAAAAAAAAAAAAAACCTTACTAGAACAAAAAAAAAAAAAATTGTAATAGTTATAGTAACTTGGTTGGAAAAATAAAATCCCCCATTAGCTCAAAACATTCACTCATTAAATAATATAATAAAATCAAATACTTTTTTAAAAAAACCACTCCCTTCTCTTTTCCTGCTATTTTTCCTTACTTTCTAGGCAATCAAACATAGCACATACATAGGATAGGCCAATGTAAAAAATCATCCCCCACAATACATAATACCTAGGGACAGAGCCACACTAGGGCCCAAAGAATCCCTAGCCCCCTTGAGTTCTAGGAAAAAAAAATGTAAATATGTAAGGGCCTAATTTGAATTGGGCTTAAGAAAAATAAAACTTGACTTCTCTCCACAAATCACCAGCCCAAAAAATTTAACAAAAACTTATTACAAGAATAAAATTAAAAATTTTACAACTAATCATATGCTCAAAAGTTTGTTTGTTTATACTTTCGGGCCTTCTAACTCAAAATTCTAGCTACGTGTCTAATTATAACTCCAAGCATCCATTTTCTTATCCAACAAACACAGCACACATACACACTACAAATCAAACAAACCCCACAGAACAATACCTTCTAGTACCCACAATCAAGTTCAAGTTGTTCCTACCAATAGCCATGATCCCACAGCCACCAGCCACCGTTGTGAACCCACAACAAAACCGCTACAAACTGCTAGAGCAACATAAACCACTAAGCTCCACTACAAACCAAATGACATGAGCCCAACACTAAGATTGATCGTCAAAGCATTCAACGGTTGTGACTCGCTACCCAAAAGCCCAAAATAGCCTCTCTCAATATTGTCACCAAGACCCAACCACACAATGGCCCTGTGCCCCTGAGTGACCCCAAATCAAACTCATTACTTGAAACTCATTTGGTACTTTTCAAAATAGCCCAATCAAACCAGGTGAGTGACCCATTCAATGCAACCATGAATCCCATTTGGTCCTTTTCAAAATGACATATTGTGTCCATGATTTTGAGATCAAATCACCACGGAAAAATTGTCACATACTTCTTAATAAAATTTAAAGTGTATTCCCAAGAAAATCTCAGTTTCAAGAAAATGTTGCACATAAATAGTCATAAATTGAGTAATTTTCATGTTTTTATTACATCCTACGGGATTGAATTCTGATTTTGATCTTAAACTATCAATTTTTCAATTAAAGTTCAGTCAAACCGATTCAATATAAATCTAGCAATAGCCAATAGTGGTTGGAAAAAAAGAATCGGCATGAAATAAGCATGAATTTTGTATTACATCATGGCGTTGATACTCGATATAATACTTTAAAAAAACTCACATGCACTACTACGACTGTAATGTAATGAACTTTTTCTATTATTATTATTATTATTAAAATAATATAATGGACTTGATATATTAGACAATTTCAGCAAAAAAAAGATATATTAGACAATGAATCTTCTTGATTATCCTCTTTGACTAATAAGTGTGTGGTGACGGTCGAATTGATGTTACATCAAAACAAAGCTTCTTAATCAAACTCACGTACTTTGTCTATGGTGACACCCAATACAAAAGGACACAAGTACTTCTGAATCACGGTAAATATTAATTTAATCTAATGCAAATTTTAGGTCAATTAATCCAACAAGTACAAGAGGACATGATATTTTTTAAATAAAAAATAACATTGTCGGCGCCTTAGTAGTCTCCCTAATCACATATACACAGAAAGAGAATTATAAATTAAACATAGATAGCGTGAGAATCCACTAACAGTAAAACTCCTGCAACCACACATTCATATTTATATTAAAAATTTAAAAATTGAAATGTTGTATTTATTGTTGCATTCTTGTTGAGTCATGTCAAAATATCTGGTCTAATCAGATCAATTTGATCCACTTTATTCGGTCCATTCAATCCATTTTGGTGATACTTTGAGATGAGAAGTTGTGTAGAAAGATGAGGAGTTTATTAACAATTATGTCACATTCTCAGTGTAATGTTAGTAGTTCTTGATAAAATTATATATATTTATTTATATTATTAAAGTTTTGTATTTTTTTTCTTATAAAAGTTACAGATTTACTTATATCTACTTCATCTTTATGTCATTTCAGACATAGAAGATGAATCATTTGTAAAAAGCACTAGAAAATAGAAACAAATTCCAATCTCACATTATATTATTTACAAAATATCTCACCTTATATAATAATTTAATGTAAAATGCATTATGTTTCTTTACAAAATAAATAAATAACTTACAAAATTTAAACACTTTCAAATAATTAATATTGATGGCTTAATTTAGAAAATCTATTATATTGTAACAACTATATTTTGTTAAAAATTAATCATATCATTTTAAGAAGGGTTTTGGACTAACACTTATAAGTTTTATCTATTATTTTCGTTTTTACTTAACAAAAACAAATTATCAAAATTTTCCTTACATTGCTTAGACCTGCGAATAGTTTCTCTATAAAAGGAAGGAAGATCATTTGGTAGAAATCTCTCTCTCTCTCTCTCTCTCTCTCTCTCTCCATTGCTAAGAATGGAATTGACTTAAACTTTATAGTGCCCACTATCACCCCGAGCAGTGCTATTTCAACCATGTAAGACCCAGCTAAGTTGAACTTCAATGAAGCTTCCTTTATAAATAAATATGTTGTAGAAGTGTCAACTGAACCAGATAAAGTCCCCCTACAACTAGCTTCTAAATAAATTCAACACTTCAACTAGTTCTCTACCATGAACATATTTAACACTAAACTGCACTTCAGCACTCTCCAAAAAGAATAATTTTAGAATATTCTTCCCTTCTCTTGTTTGGGAGTTTTAATAGAGGGAATGGAGAGTTCATTCCCTTATTTGGGAGTTTAAATGGGAGGGAATGGAATGGATAGGATGGAACACTCATTCCTCTCTATTCCCTTAAAACCTCAAATTTTCATTTCCCTCGAAATTAGGAGGAATGGGAGGGAATGAAATTAGATTTAATAATTTTTTTACTAAAACTCCCAAAATACCACTATATGTTCAACTCTTTATTTTTAAATGGGGGTCTAATAGTAATATTGTCATAAAATAATTCCATTCCATTCCCTCCATGTTGCTTCCAAACAAGAGTACTTACATTCCATTCATTTTCATTCATTTCCATTCTTTTATTTTAAAATATCCAATCAAGATTACTTAATTCCATTCCATTCCATTCTTTTCCATTTCTTTCCCTTACTTAAATACATTCTATTCCATTCCATTCCTTTCCATTCCCTTATAATCATTTCATTCCATTTCATTCTATTCCCTTATGAACTCCCAAGCGGAGCCTAACTTTGTTGCTTTAGCTAAAGTTTCCCTTACTGTTTCTAATTGCACTTGCATTTGAATTATTTAGAGTGATCCGGCAAAAATATTATTTCTCTCCTCCTCTTGACATACTGGACAAAAAGTTTCACTTTAAATTCCTTTTGATCCACTCTGATTTTAAAGGAAGATCTCTATGACAAAGTTTCCACACAAACACAACACGCTCATAAGGTAGTTATAACTTTGAAGGACTAGTTATTGTCCCAATTGATCCTTGACATTCTAATATCCACTTGTTGTATATGTAGATTAAGATTCATATTGCACAGGGCACTGTAACCTTTGCTGACCACATAATTTCCTCTGCCTGATAATGGCCAAATAAATTTGTCACTTACTATCAACTAAAATTTTCAAAGTCCAGCCTGAAAATGCATTCCAGCTTTCCACCCTTCTAATTAAGTTGAAATTAAATTTATCAATCAGCCCTTGGAAAGTCATTATCTAATGCTACTGAAATGGAATTTGAAAATAAGATATCCCCCAGTCTTATCAACCAACTTCATCCCAATGAGCTATTCTTGATGTCTTCTATTGCATTTGGACTAAATATAATTTCTATAAAAACAACAAAACCTTGGTTCCAAAATTTGGAGGTAGGATATAAATCCTCAACAGATTAGTTAGGATTAGTTATATGTTACTTGTCCTAACATTTCACAATACCAGTCACATGTTTTCTTAATAAAGTGTAAAATTTTATCCTAAACCTTGAAAACAGAAAAGAATCATACACAAAAAAAGGAATATATATGTGTATATATATACATATATAATTAATAGCAGGGGCAGTCCTAGCCAGTTTAATGCCTTTGCATTCCTTGGATAACCAACCTTACATGAGGGTAGAAGACAAAACATTGGCACAAAGGAGAAATTAAGGGGGGGTGGGGGTGGGGGTGGGGCGGCGGGAATGAGGTCACATTGCCTCAACCACTTCTTTGCACTAAAACTTTGGTTGGATTACCATTAACCAAGATTCTATATGACAAAGTGGAAACACATTCTAGAACAAGTCTAATCAAAAACTGGTTTCAAGAAATTCCAACTAGCACATTCATGTACTTTAGATATGTCAATCTTAGTGGCTCCAAAGCAAGACTTACCCTTTTTATGTTTACTAAAATAATTTAACTATTCTTAGGCCAAAATAATGTTATTAGGGATAGTATGCCCTTGACAACTGCATGCTGGAAAGGGGAAATCAAGTGGTCCATGAAAGGGTTTAAGGCTTTTAGCCTATCACTAACAATTTTGAAATTTCTTTGCAAGCACTAGAAGATTGCAGGTGTTCCATCAGGTTTAAGAACCTGGCCCAAATTGTAAGACATCATTCTTGTCCTCAATTTAGATTTTTACATTCAAGATTCTAGGTAGATCATCTGTCAGACTGGTAACTTAATCCTATCCAGCCTACTAAAGGTAATACAAACCATAGAAACCAACACCACCATCGAAGTAAAGGTTTAAGGAATCTGCATTGAAAACCAATATGGTCATACCTGAAGAGTATATCTATTAGTGAATTTGAATAGTTTGTCTCAACTGCATATTACTTTTACACGAGAACAAACTATTAGATATAGAGATTGTGAGTGCAAAACACATAAAATCCGTGTTATTTATTGGGGAAAAAAAACCCTAATCTCTCTCAGTAAAATTTTAATGTCACCTCTTCGTGCCTAAATTCAAAATTTAATTTAAAACATATACAAGTTATATATTCTGCCTCACTTCTTAACCCAGTTGCTCTGCCAGTGAACTGCCTTAATCCCATAAAAAGAAAGAAAACAAGATTACAAGAATATAAGGGCCAAGAGGGGCGTAAGGAGAAAAGAGAAAAGAAAAGAGAACAAACATAGCAAATTTATGCCATTTTGATACAATCTATTTTGGCAACTTGAACCCCAAGATTATTTGGTGAAGCCCTTCTCTCCAAGAAAGCAGAAAAACTTCATTAGCAAAACTCATCCCAACTTCTCAACAACCTTTTCATGAAAACCCATGACAAGAGAAGGTTTCTGACTGACTTATAAATAGGCTTTATGATATGAAGTTTATTCCCATCTAATCTTGCAGCCCCTTGCATGCAGGGTCTCGAGTATCTCTGTAGAAAGTAAGAATCTGAGAGAACCAATTAACTTGAGCTTCTTGATCCGCACACAGCAGGCCCTAAGTGCTAGTTCAAACCCTTTCACTGTGACATTCATGAGGTGCACCAGCTTGACATCCTGCAGCCGTGTTAGGTTCCCCACCACCATACATAGCCCCACATCTGAGACAGCACAATAGCTCATGTTTATCTGCCACCAATAAAAATAATAGCTTAACCCATGTCCCAAAATCTGTAATCAATGATCATTTACCATTATATGCTGGCAGACATGTATTTCATAATCTAAATATGCAGCCTTGCTATTTTGATAAGAGTATGTTAATTAAAAAAAGGAAAACAGGTGGCTTAAAAGATTTGTAAAAATTACTGCTCATAACTTTTCGAACTGTCACTTTTCATTTTTGTTTTCATCAAACATCCTGAAAAAGCATACCACCTCATAAAACAATGCCATCATTAGTATTCTATTTAATGTGCAGACAAAAAAAAGAAAAGACAATTTATGATTTTATAAATAGATGTATATAACAACCAGTTCCCGTATTTGATGAAAGTTCCAAATTTTGTTGCATTTACTTTTTATTTAGTTTCATTTATGAAAAATTAATCTGCTTAATAAGAATTTCAGCATATTGCGCTAGAGATTTTATTCTGAAGAAGATAAAGTTTGTTAGTGAGAGGAATTTACATGTGAATTTGATTCATATTATCCTATTAAGTTCTGACAATATGTAAGGGAAAAAATGCACCAGGAAACTGCGGTGTGACCCTTGCTTACTTAAAAGATGGACTTAACACAAAGGCAGAAGCAGAAGCATTAGCAGCGAGTAGCAGATGCCGTGAATTTATTGTGGGAGGTGAAAATTATAATTGAATAGAATAGGACCCCTAGGTGACTTTCAGATGATCAGTAGACTACTTGAGAGTGGTTGAAAAGTCCTTTGGGTGCTTAACCATTCAAATTACATTCCGATTTCTTTATTTATAATTCAATAGTTACAATGGGGGAGGGAGGATTTGAACCCTGGATATCTCCCTTGGAAATACCAGGAGATGCAAACCAGTTGTGCTACAAAGCTCATGGCAGATAGGGAGACACCACAGTGTGGTTGACTGCATTGATAGGTTAGTTTCTCTATTATGATATCTTTTTCTGTTACCCTTCATCCTTATTTTTCTGTTCTATATATAGATTTGTCTTCTCAGCATAAACAAGAAAAAGAAAAGATGGAAGCAATTAAACAAAAAGAACAGGAAGCAAGATTGTATTGAAACATCTTGGAAATACAATAGGAAAATAAGTAAACACCCATTGTGTAAATCCGGTTAAGCTCTATATTCATTAACATACCATTTCAGTTTTCAATTCCAACCAAATCCCCCTTATTCTTTAATCATTGTCACATGCCATGCCCCACAATAGATTTCCTAGGTGCCCGTTAACAACACAGTTTTTGGCAGCTTTTCAGATTTTTAGGCAGCTTTGGCAATTTTTTATCTCTTGACAGTTGTGTTAGCTAGGAAGTCACTTTCCTTTTTCTTTTAATGTAAATGAACACTCATTCCAATTCAAATATGTAAACCATACCTGTCGCATGTTCCGTGAGTAGTAAGAAAGTGCCCAGAAGCCCGAGTCATCAATGTTTCCACAATGCTTCAAATCCAAATCTGACAGTTTTTTACAACCAGCTACAACTGCCGTCAAACCCTCGCTTGTGAGGTTGACAAGTCCACGCATTTCCAGATCAGAGAGTTGGCCAAGACAGCCAATGTACTGCACCCCCCTGTCAGTAACTCCATTGCAATATGACAAGTTCAGCTTCATCAAATTCTTGCAACCACTTGATAATGCAGCTAATCCATCATCTCCTAAACACGTACAGCTGCAACACAAAACAGAGATAAATAAATAAATTCACCTTCCCATTTTGCCAACTCTCAATACATAATCAAATTGACTACTGGGCTTAAATTACCGGTATAAATCAAGTTCACTAATTTTCGTACAGTTATGAGCAATATAAGCCAATCCTTTGTCTGATATGTTTGTGCACAGTCCTAATTTCAAGCTTAAGAGTTCAGAACATCTTGACAAATATTTGAGTCCTGCAGATAAGAAGAGCATTACACTTTGAAAATGATTAAACTTTGGCAAATACAATGAAATAGGATCTGCATCAAATTGACTACATTTTGTAAAAGCAACAAAGGCAGATTAATCACAGTTAATGTCATAACACTGGCTGATATAACTTCCAAAGTTTACCATTATCATTTACCCCACAACAATCAGTCAGATCAAGCTCCTTGAGTTGCAAGCAACATGATCCAAGCTGATCGAGACTCTTCTCAGTGACCTTATCACAAGCCTCTAACTTTAGGGAGACAAGGTTCCTGCAAGAGTTTGCTAACGCAGAAATCGCTTCATCAGTGATGAAACGGCAACACGTTAGATTCACGATCTTCAAACCCACACAGCCATATACTAGCTGCACGATGCCCATGTTGGTCACCCCAACACATTTGCTCAACCCAATTTCCACCAATGACTTGCAATTGGTACTGAAGGTTTGGAAGCTTGAGTCAGAAACTTGAGCCCCGTCAATTCTTATTGTGTTTAGATTCTTCAAGTCCTTCAAGCTGTGGAGAACCATTGCTGAAAGCTCCTACGGAAAACCCCAAGGTTTAAGAGTTAGGAACTATATTTAAAATTTTAGTGAAACCAAATACAAGCACCAAAATAGATATAATATCCACTCACTGAAAAACAGTATCCTGCATTGAGCATGGCAAGACCTCTATGTCCTCTAATTACAGATATCAAGCCAGAAGAACTAACACAACCACACCTCGATACGTCAATTGCCTGCAGTCCTTGGAAAATGCAAATTGAAATCAATAATGTCTAGTTAATAATATATTTTTTTGAATTGTTGTGATGTCAACCAAATTATAAACTAAAATACTGTTCTCAACCATTAAAATATTTCACCTGTAGTGATGGGCATCCATGTTCAAGAAACTGCAATCCATAATCATCTAAATAAGGGCACCCCACCATAGCCAAAACCTCCAGTTTCGGCAGAGAAGCAATTGAGCGAAGAGATTCACTTGTAACCTGAAACCCAGCTATGCATCATATTTCTTAATCATAAATATTTAAAACATAGCACTTAACTTGAAAATCCATGTTTGCTTGCTCAAAAAATTCAAGGGAATTAAACAATACAATAGAAATTTCTATCCATTTCTACATGTTGTTTGATCTCCAAAATATGATATTCTCACCTCAACTCAGCCAAAATGGTCACATTGTACTCATTTGTGCAGAAAAACCATATAAATCAAGCAGTATATATACTTCAACTCGTTTATAACTCTTCATCTAGCACTTCCTCAGAATCCAAACAGAAAACCTTGAAAACTTTTAAAAAAATAAAAGAAAAATATAAGAGGCATAACCCACAAGGATAAGGTGGCACTATTGGAGTTTTGATATGTACATATATACGAAAAGAGAGAGAAAAATTCACTTTCCCAATTTAGAAACGTCACTCTAAAAAAAATAGCAAAATACTGGCAGTCTTGCACTAGCCACTAGCTTCACTCGAGTGGCCTCTCTCTCTCTCTCTCTCTCTCAGATATATAAAATTACAAACATGCAACTTTCTTTTCTCAGCAACCAAACAAACATTCACCAGCTTTTATATTAGAACAAAATATGAAATTCAAGTTCCCTACCTTACTTCTCTTTCCCTCAATAATTAACTTCATTTATTCTATTCTCTTAGCACACCCATGTCCCACATAATGAAATACTACTTTCACACCAAAACCCAAAACTCCATTTCCTTTTCCAATCCGATCACCTACCCACACACACCCAGATTAGGAAATAGTTTTCACTGCAATAGTTGTCATTCCCAAACCCAAAACTCAAATTCCAATCCCATTACCTTTATTCCCTTACCACCCCAACACTCACACACACACACACACACACACACACACACACACACACACAATGTCCAAATATTCAAACAAACAAACAAAGAGAGAGAGAGAGAGGCTGAAACCTTGAGATAAGAGACATCAAGAGACTTCAACTCCAAGCACTTCTTGCACAAAAGATCAACACCCAGATCAGAAATCTCCATGCACCACTTCAAGCTCAGCCTCTCCAGCTTTCCACACCCAACAGCTATCTTTGCCAACCCAACATCGCTCACTCCCAAACACTTCTCCATTCTCAACTCCCTCAACCCTCCCACACTCGATATAGCCCAAGCCGCTCTATCCCCGTATCCCCAACAGTACGACACGTCCAGTACTTCCAGACACGGACACGCCCCCACCAACCTCTCCAGCCCCCCGTACCTCAACCCGCTCGCCCGACTCAGCACCAACCGAGTCACCCACCGAGTCCAACTCACCGAGTTCACCGCCTGACTCAGTATCACCGACACCGTCGCGTCCTCGATTCTCGGGCACACAGACAGGTCCAGCGTATCCAGGTTCTTGTACTTCGACAGCAGCCCATGTAAGAACTCGGACCGTAGGACTCGGAGGGACCGCCGAGTCGCTGAGTCGACTCGGAGGAAGTCCTTGCAAACGAGTCGCCAAGTCTTCCTGTCCGATTCAGAGCCGAGTTTGCTGTAAACTCGGACCAGCAGGTCTTCGGTAAACACAGAAAGCAACATTTCTATAAAATGTTTCTAAAAATCAAATCTTTTCGATACAATTCGTGGAAATTAAGGTTTTTTTTTTTTTTTTAATAGTCTGTCCGTGGAAACTAACGTTTTTGGTTTGAGTTCGAGAAAACCCAAGTTTTTTTTTTTTTTTTTTTGTTGAAATTAAGGATTTGGTTCAGGTGGGGACGAACAAGAAGAAGAGCAAAGGGAGGTGGGTGGGTTTTGAATTTGAGAGAGTCCGAAAGAGACTTAATCTGATTTTATGGGTCGGGTTCATTGTATTAACGGTGAATCGGATTTTTGTTTCGGGTTGGTGAAATGAGAAAAATATCGGAGCTTGGTTTGAGCTGAAGATATTGCAGAGAGAAAGAGAGGGGTTGGTTGATGAGTTTTATAGCATTGAAAGAAGAAACAGAGAGAGAATTATTGGGTGCGGACTTGACTACGGTTGTACTCTTTGTGACTTGCAAAATTTGGTAGATAGTACTTTTTTAAGGGAAATTTTAGGTGGGAAACATGCCGATGAAGTTATTCAGTTATATAAACTCTTTAAGTTATGTGTTAATTTGATGTTGTATAACAAATTAAAACTTGAATTTGCTAAATTTGATTTTGGGTTAGGACTCAATTTTGTCAAAAATAAGCAAACTTTGCCCCTTGTGACTAGATATTTGTTTGAGTTGGGTGAGGTGGCATATAATTATTGTTTTGGAGGTGTAAAAGAGCTGGACAAGGCCAAGGATTTGAAATGATTGGGCTGTCCCTAGAATTTATTATTATAATATATTCCCTTATTTCATGTTAATTATTTGTTCGCCTCGTTTTATATTCTTTTTTTTTTTTTAATTTATTGTTTATTTAAATCTTTAATATTTAATTTTCGAATGAATTAACATAATTTTTGTTTGAAATCACTTGGTCCAGTGTTCTTGCGGATAGGTACCCATTGGAAAGGGTAAATATGTTAAACACTTATCATGTCTACATTTAACAGATCTAATTTACATGTGCATTTGATTCAAAATTCAAAACTTTGCCTTTTTTGTTAATTTTAAAATTGAGAATAATTTTTATTATGTATTTTTTTAATGAGTCCAAAGAAATTTATTTTTATTATAATGATAGTTGATTTTGAATGGTGTGATACTATGTAGTATACAACTATGCATAGCTTTGGATTTATGTAAAACGAAATGTTATTCAAATACATCATTTTCATATAAAAGCATAGAAATAGGATCTTAGAGCATCTCCAGCAAATTCATCAAATTCTTGTATTGATTGGAGAATGAACAATAACTTTTACTTTTATTTACCCACTTTTTCAAATACACTTTTCAACAAATTCTCTATCTCATTTAAATATTATTTCTTCATTGATTATTTTTTTTTTTTAACAAGTGCACATCTTCCAACATTGTTTTTATTCAACACCAAATTATTATAATAGAAAAAAATGATTTGAAGAATGAACAGTATCCCATTAGACTTGATGGATGGGCTACTGTTCATTAGCAAAAAAAGTTTCCAAATATAGAGAAGTTGCTGGAGCATGAATAGTAGCATATAGAGCATGAACAGTGTAGAATATTCTCTATATTTTGGCTATGCATTGACTGTTAAAGATGCTCTTATGTGTTATTTAAGTAATTTTAGAAATCGATAACCTTTTTTTATTATTAGTTTAAAGTATTGCATCAAATAACACTATTAAAAACTAATTTTTCTAGTAAGTATGACAATCAATTTGAAACAATTAAGACTCGTTTAGTAATATTGTTCTAGTAACATTATTTGTATTTTTTAAAAATATGTGTGAATAAAAAAAATATATAAAAATATATATAATATTATTTAAAAACTGAACACTATTATTTAAGTGCATGTAGCAAACAGCCTTACTATACGCACATGTTAAGAAATTTTTAAAGCAATGAATTTTCTAAGTGTTTAAGCAATGAATTCTGAATGTACCTGGACATAACTCTGCACTTGTCTGTAAACCATGTGATCATAGTTCAGTGACGTTTTAATCAGACGGTGAGAAGTGCTGTGAAAGGACACGTGTCGAGTGGAGGAAGAAGATGGGTTGTGGTGGAAGAAGCAGAGGATAAGAACATTTATTGAAGTGGGTTAGACTTAGAAAAAGACATAAAGTTGTACGCGCAACTTCCGCGAAATCCCCAAAGAAAAGCAAAATGATACTATTTCGTACGGTGCCGTTCTGTGGGGCCCATCATAAGGTAACAAAAACCGTACCTATCTCCGTTTGATTCTAGAAAAGTGGGCTGGCTTGAGTCGAGAAAATAATAATTAACCAAAGAAAGAGAAAAAAATAAAAGAAAAGAACAAATACTATTCTTGCTATCGTAACATGTCAAGCCAAATTGACTGTGATAATAAATAAATAGATGGTCCCATTATAGCGAATCAAGTGGTGACACTTGGGCCTTTGTTTAATGTCTTAAGTGATGATTATGGATTTTTATTCAGGGGAGAGTCTAGAGCCTAGAGCCTAGAGGTAATAAATAAATAGATTTTGCTAATGTGCGTCTAAGGCTGTATAATAATTAATTATTTTTAAAAGTTATTTTTTTAAAAATTAAAAATATATTGACAGTTTTTTTTAATTCTCAAAAAAATATGTTCAAAAATAAATGGTTTAATGTATACTCTAATCTCAGGGTTTAAACAAATTTGTGGAAGACTTGCTGGAGATTTTTGAATTTTGACCTCTACTAATCTCAGGGGTCTATCTTGACTCTTAAGCCCCCTCCTCATGCTTGCCAATGGCCAGAGATTCTATTTTGATTTCACATGATGACATGAGGATGGGAAGTCATAAATTCAAAAATGTATATTTTTTAAACACTCTAATAATATTTAATTTCTTGATAGCTTCTTTCATCTTGGAAAGGGAACAAGTGGTGTAGTGTTAGACATACAACGTTGACTTTTAAACTCACACAAATATTTTTCTTATTCCGATATGAGATGCGTTTCTTCTTTTTTGATAATCTATTTTACAAGGAAAATAGAGCTTTGAAGACTTATAAGTGGTGTATAAATTCTGTAATATTATTACTAAACATTTTTAGGTATGATATCAACTATTTGTAAGTGTTTAAGTTATCTTTACACCAAAAAAAAAACTAAAATGCTTAGATTAAAACATTTGAAATAAACGATTATGATCATAATGAGTACCATATCTAAGATGTACCATAGAAGAATACCATATATATTCTACCTTGGATGTGTATGTTTAAATATTAATATTGAAAGAATATTTTGTTTAAAAGATTGTTAATGGCTAATTGGTGACAATATGCACATTCCATTTAATTGAGGTGTCTTGTTAAATCAATATTATGACCAAGTTTAGTCATTTATTTCATGGGCACTTCAAATCAGAATGGAGTGCAAGCTAAATTTTTAATCATATGCGCATTTTACATTAAAGTAGCATCAATAAAATCCATTTATTAATGGACTTTGACACTTTGTAATTGGTGATCATGGATGAGTTGCTAGTACTTTTCTTAATTGAATGCTTGTTTCGTTGTGCAAGTTAAATTATTACTAGAAATAGAAGTTAGATTTTAATTAAGAAGTGTCAAAAACTAGCTGGTGACAACATACAATTCGTATTTAATTGACTTACATTTTGTTTCAAACAGTGATAAGACCAAGTTTAGTCCTTTTTTTTTATCTTTCTTTTTTTGTATAGATTTCAAGTTTTACGCAAGCTAAATAAGTCCTCCATCAACACAAGGATGCACAATTAATTAGATTCCTTGTGTTAATGGATTGATATCTACTTCATGAATAAATAAATGGATTGATGTTTAGTGATTAGTCTGTGGCTTAAGTTAAGCCCCTTTACTCCCTGAGGCTCAGCCTCACATCACTTGTACCAAAAAAGAAGAAGACATCTAGTGATTAATGAATGAGGATGACTCATGACTGTTGTTAGTAATGGTCTTTATTCAATGGTTGTTAGGATGCACTTCATATTATATGTTTTTTGTATTCAAAGGAGTTGGTACTAATTTATACCCAACATGGCCACATTTCATAACTTATACATGAAAAAAGAAAAGCCAATCAATCTTCCTATTAGTCAAATCTGGGTATTACAACAAAAACAAATACTGTAGCTGAGTTGGAAGTATTTAGATATAGTTATACAATGGCTAACAAAAGACAGTTATATGTACCGCATTTTGTTCCTTTCAATTGTTCATCTTCTTCACGCTTATCGTGAGGTCAACATAATAACAGACGGACTAGGAAAAAAAGGAAGTTCATAAAAATGCAAATTTTTTATTTATGAAACTTGCCCTATTTTTGTTTATGAGCAGTATATTAGGGACAATTTTCAAATAGGCACTCATAGAGAAGTGCCTCTAGCTGAACATGTTATCATGTAAACTGTTTTTTTTTTTTTTTAAAAAAAATAAATAAAATTCCTTTTCGCACCCAAAAAAAAAAAAAAAAATCTTCTTAGTCAAGAGTATTGTGTTTCAGTAGTATTACCTTCAAAATTTTTATTAAATCAACCTCCCATACTTGTGGACTTGTGGTAAGCAAAAAACCAGTCTTCTTAATGAACTTTCTAGGAGGTGATAGAAAAGGAGATAAAACCCATTGCAAAACATATCTACAAAGCTGTTTTGACTCATGTGATGCCATCGTCAATAAACAATGTCGACATCTGAATCTTATGTTCTGGCTTGGCATCTTGCTAACCTATAAAAAGCCATCAACAAAGAGACCACTGAAAAGGAGCTAAGCCCATATAGAAGGGCTCCTTTCTCTATGAATTTTCATGACCTCTTATTTAATCTATATATATTATATTTATATATGTCATCGATCATGATGTACTTCTTACTTATCCAAAAAAAAAAAGATCATGAAGTACATGTACTTCTTCAAAACTAGATTTTCAATTGGCTGATGGGTTTTTTTTTTTTTTTGCTCACCTGCTAATATGCCATGAAATATTTTTCATTTTATTTAATTAATTAAATTACAATACTTTTGCTGCAGCCGCCTGGAAAAGAAAAGAATAAGAAAATTCAAAGTCACGTTCTTTCTAGTCTAAATTTTACAGACAATTAGTTTAAGACAACCAAGTTCAACTTAAAATAAATTTTTATACATTAACATTTTTTTTTCCCTGGTTTGTTTCTTTTAAATTCAACAAAAATCTCACTTACCGAATCCTGATCCAACTCAAGTTCTCCGTATCTAACCTGTTTTAGACTGGAAAATGTTGACATTTCCACATTATTGATAAAGCATCCTTGATTGGGTCAAATTTTTTTAATACCAGAGATAGTTACAAAAGAATAAAAATTGAGGCATTTTAGTTCTTTTATTTAGTTGACCATACATTTCTAAATTCTCAGTCTTCCATATATGGTATATCATTTCTACTTTCTCATCCCTCAAAATTTTTACATAAAGCTTTTATAGTTTTATGGCTACCTTTTGGGGAAAAAAAAATATTAGGATGACAATTAAAATATTTCTTTTTTTGAAAAATATGTATATAGAGGTAGGTTTTGTATTCTTTTTCTAACCTTGAAGAAGGGTCCAAAATAATAATTATAATTAGTAAAAGAGATGTTAATAAAATCTAAATACAAAACTTAATTAGTAATTTTAGAAAGATTTTTTTAAAAAAAAAAACTCTACAATATAAAATTTTAAATAGCTATTATTTAATTGATTTTTAAATATTGAAAAGTCTCTTAAATCGAAATATAAAAATTTAAATAACTATTATTCCAAATCACTATATTGAGTGGACCAATATCTCTCGATCATGTAGCTAGTCAAGTTTGTTGTCGATTTTTTTCGTAATACTTGAGATACATGACTAATGTAAAGTCTGAAGCTGACACATGCAAGACATTTCCCAAGTCCAAGTGCATGGTCATGACTCATGAATTTGAGTATTCAGCCTAGTGTGCTTCTTGTGAATTACCAATAAGAACGCCGAAATGAGCGCTCCATTGACAAAGGTTTATTCCCATAAGCAAGGACAGACCGAGAACTTAGAGCTAAGGGATAAAAGTATAAACAAAATATGTTTTTTGAAAATCCAAATAGTGATCATTTAGAAAGTTAAGTTTTTTTTTTTTAATTTTTTTTTTTTTTGAGTGTCTTGCTCTTTAGCCACTTAGACCTTTTTTCTTTTGGTGTCTTGCGTGTTGTCAGATGTGTGTGGGTGTTCACTTAGACTAGTTAAAATCGGTTTAGAAATTTTTTATTTTATTTTATTTTTTGTTTGTCTTGCGTGAATTTGTTTTGGGGTGTTTTTTGGGTTTAAGTTTGTTATTAGTAAATTTTATTGTTAAGCTTGTTAAATTTATTTTACATTTTAGATTAATAAAATTTTTTATAGCCTTTAAAAATATCAATAATATTGTTGAGGGGGGCAAAGTGCAAATTTATTGAAACAAACTGCTAAAATTAATACATATATATACTAAAAAAAGATGTTGAAAAAATTTGGAGGGCACCTTTACATAATAAAGATGTAACCTTTAAGGGTTTCGTCCGTAGACATAAGCTAACAAGGCTAACCATGTAACCCTCGTGTTTTCGATATTCCTATTCTATACTTCTCCTTTTACATCTACTTTTACATATACAACATGGTATAACACATCGCGTTGCTAATATATTTAACAATTGGGATCAAAGGGATGAGTACTCCATTGACAAATGTTTATTATGTGATTTGAACTTTCACCCCTTACCCTTATTACCATGAGGTTAGATATGAATTGGAGTCACATGAGCAGGGTCAAGACCATATGAACTTGTTCTTTGATGAATTTTAAGCAGATAAGACTTCAAAAGCAAAGCTCTACGCACTCATTCACTTGGTGTGGCCAAATGGCTTCCACCATGGATGCAAATCTGTAATCTTATCCCATTGCATCTTGATCTATTTAATTAAAGCCTAAAAATCAAATTGCTTGTGGGAATCCCGTGTCACAAAACAATCTTATTGCTGATATATCCGTTATCCTAATAGCATATTTTTCCACTCAATTAAGCCAAAAACAACAACTTTTATGCGAGTCATTTTCAAAAGGGTCTCTTTATCCAAAGTGCACATGCAAGATCAAGTATCTTTAATTCAGATGGCAGGAGCACATGCTTTCTAAGCAAGTAATAAACACTATAAACGCAAAATTCTCTGTATCTTTCACCCATAATTTATAAATTATTGTAGCAAAAAAAAAAATGCTCATCTTCTCATGTTTATCTAAACTTATAATCACTCGCTTGTACAACTTATCACCGCCTTCTACGGGTGAGTAATTTGAAGCTGGTTGCCTTGTTATGTGATCTGCTCTATCTGATGCCATCACTGCCTTGGCATTATTCCAATACCAAGGTTGAATATAAGGTGAAGTGATAGACGAGGAACATGAATAAGGATGGAGTATTACAGAACCCCAATCTCTAGCTCCAAAGTTTGCTTCCTTTAATCTTCTCCTAATTAACAAGCATCCCAAATCTTCCTTCTTCATTTCTGATACACTTCTGAGTATTGACAAGCATAGAAGAAGGACCAATACTGCATCCTCTTCAGGCAACAATTCAACTACCAATAGCTTCCAATTTAAAAAAGCTGTTGCTCTTCCAGTTGGGTTCTCCTCTGTGAATCTAACCAGTGTTACAAACCCCTCTTCATCTTCATCCTCCTCTTTCTCTTCTTCTTCATCCTTGAGTCGGCTTTCTTCATCTATGCTTTCTGACTTAATGTTCTTTACTTGGTACTGCATTTTTCGCCCTTGCAATAGCCTCACCTGTGACTAATGAATGGTTTCGAATCTAAATTGTCAACCAATATATTTAAGATAACCAAGATTGTAAGAAAAACATAAATTTCTTCCCTACCGATGGCTCTGGAGACATTTGATTTTTCAGACAGAAACTCAAGCCAGATGTAGATGTACATGATTCCCACCCTATCATCAGTTCATCTCCTGTTGAAAATTTCCATGCAGCTTTCCATTGTTCTGGTGGTTCTTTTGGTGTTGCCGTTCCAACCACTTTCTCTGTACTAGATGGCAACAATGACAGGAAAAAAAATGTTTAAAATTTAATCTTAAAGATGCACAGAAGAGCCAGCATAACATGTATGATTTCTTAAGAAACCAATGTCAGATGGTTGTCACACACCTTTGGTAAAAGTAACTAGAAAATCTGTTTCTCATGTATTATGCCTAATAATATAAAGCATAAATTTTTATGGTGTCCTTGCACAAATTTTATGAATCATGTGCATGATGGTTTTTGTAACTCTTTCATTTGTAGTCCAGTTGGGTGCTGAGAAAGACAAAGGCAAGAAAAGAAATAAAAGCTTTGAATCTTCTTTTATTAGTCTTTTATTTTTTTCTTTTTCTTAGTGGCTATATAATCACACAAAGCTTATTTGCTGAAAGTTGATTAAAGTAGTATAGTTGTACCTAAAAAAAGTGAGGTGAAAGAAATAAAGCTGTTGCCAAAGAGAAGCATTTTCACTCTTCAATTTCAGATAATCAGATTCTGCTCTTGCATCAAATCTCAGCCAGGTACATGTGATGCACCTTCTTCAAAACTAGTTAACTGAAAATTTTTGTACTACATACCAGGGACTTTTCCAATGGAATCAGCAACATAAGACCACGAACCTTCTTGCATCTCTATAATCCTATCCTCCCATTTCACAGCTGAGGAAGCTTCACCTCCTCTTCTCCAAACCCTTCTCCCACTCTAAAAGTTGTGTTCAAATTGTGTCAATAAGTAACAGATACAATGCCATCATAAATTCATAGTATTCTCTCAAAGTACCAAAATTGTCTTCCAACAAACAAAGACAGAAGGTTTGAAAGTTTACCTTATTCTAATGACAAAACACTCTCTCCCTGCATGATCAAGAACAGTCCGAGACAACCAACGCCCTTCTTGAGGCCGATACTTATTCATTATGAGAATAACGTCTGATATCATCGCCCCTGAATCATCAGTGACCCGGTCAGGCACACATTTCAACAAGTATGGCGCTTGAACTGGTGGAGTTATTGAAGCATGAATTCTCAATTCTTGAGCAACTCCTCTTTCCAGAGTTAGAGAAGATATTCTTAGTAAGTCATTCCAATGGAATGTAACAGTCTCTTGCAAGCTACTTCCCTTGAAACAGTGTCCACCGTGGTGACGTAGCTCAAGTTTGATTCCCGTGGACCCAAACTCACAATAGAGATGCCAAGCTTTCCGCCATGAATCATACTGAAAGTTGGAGATGGATTTTTCAAGCTTCAAATCCCTGTGACATCTTAACATACCAAGGCGGAGGAATTCACTTGTCTGTTGTGTTGCCTTTGTCCTTGAGTTAAGCCTTACAAACATACAGACCTGTGTTTAAAATAGCAGTGCAATCGTTTAAGTAACACAAACATGAAGTGCTTCTATATATCTTTTGGTGCCAAAAAAAAGGTTACTTGGATTGAAATATCTCTAATTTCATAACAAAAACTCAACTGATTGGAGCTGATTTTTGTTAAAAACATGAATCTCCCTCATAAATAACAAAAGCTCTCATATGAAGCTGACTTTCCCAAGTGAATTACCTCTAACTAGCTTGCTTATGAAAGTACTTCTAATTAGAAAAATCTTGTTAAATCTTACTGAATTTTACCGAACTTCATTCACCATCTAAAACCCATGGCAACATGTTGAAGTGGAGGTTTCAATGCAAGAATGTATAGTAAACCCCAACAAAGAACTCCCAAAATCAGCATACCAATATTAAATTAGTTACTATTCTCATAAATTCCCAAAGAAGATGAAAATATCTAGAAGATATATATTTTACAACATTGTCAAATTATTAGTACGAAATATATTTCATTACTTCAGCACTCTTCCATTGAATCAATAAATATTCAAATGTTTGATCTTAAGATTAACTCATATATATCATTTTTGTGAAACTCTCAAATCCTTTAATGTGGTTTTAGTTTGACCACAACTTATACTGAATGCACTTTCTCCATTGGTTTACTGAATAAAAAGTAGAATTCCTTAATTATTGCAGAGTCAAAAAATTGACCATGATCCTTTTGTAATTCACAGAATGGTGAGTTTCATGTAATGGCACCAGCCCAAGCTTACACAAAACTGATGCTGTTTGAGAACAAATGGCCCATCGAGGAAACCTAAAGCACCTCCCTTGACGTTGAAATGGGGCTTTAAGGGTTGCCATTTGTTAGCCCACTATTTGTGGCCATATCCACTGGATGGCAAAAAGCCCACAACCTTTTTTTTTTTTAAGAAGAAAAAAGCCCACAACCTAAACATCATAAGAAATGAAATTACCATTTAAATCCCCATGAAAATTTAAGTATATTGTTTTTGTTCTCTCCTAACTAGTATATTAATATTATATGATGTTAAAAGACTTTTTTCTGTCCTAAAATATTTTAAATGAGGATAGCATTTTTATAGTGGAATGTCGATTTTGGTTTTTTTTTTTTTTTTTTTAAGTTGGGCCCATTGGTGGCATCAAGTCAACTTGGCTTTTAATATAGATGAGATTTATTTGTGAAATTAATTATCCCATGATTACCAAATCTTGCTGAATCAACACCATCATGTAGGGGTGTGCAAAAAACCGACGAACCGAACAAACCGACCAAAACCGACCGAACCGTTGCCAAATTTTCGGTTCGGTTTCGGTTCGGTTCCGGTTCGGTTTCATTTTTTAAAAACCGAAATTTTCGGTTTCGGTTTCGGTGTTGGATTTTTTCACCCGAAACCGAACCGAACCGACCGAAGATATATATATATATATATTTATGTAATATTAAAACACAATGGATCAGTGGCCTTAATGGTATACGTTTTAATGGCCAGCTAGCTGGGAGTGGTTCGAGCCTTCGCGCGGGACATAGGGATATTTTTTGCTATTTAATTTTTTAAAACCCTAGTAGCATAAATACGAAAATACCCTTGATTATTCTTTCATTTTCTTTTCTTCAGCCGACATCTTCTTTTTTCTTTTCTTCAGCTTCTGTTTTCTTTCTTCAACCAACGTCTGGGTTTTGTTCTCTCTCACTTTTGTTGGCAACATCAAGAGGCAAGAAATGAAAAACCCACACCAAGAACAAGATTCAGAGAGAATCAAGAACAAGAATCAAGAAACCCACCCAAAGATCCAGACATAAAACATCAACAAACCCCGTTGTCGCCGCCGCCTGGAGTCTTCGCCACCTGGGTTCTATCGCCGTCGCCTCCTTCGCTGCCGCCGCCTCTCTGGTTTGATTTTTCTGTGTTTGTGGTTTGAGTTTTGTTCTTTGTGGGTTTCTGTTTGGGCTTCAAGGTTTCTGGGTTCGTGGTTTGGGTTTTGTTCTTCGTGTTTGGGTTTCAAGGTTTCTGGGTGTTTGGGTTTTGTTCTTTATGATTTCTGGGAGTTTGGTTGGCTTCGCCGATACGCTTCTTCGCCATTCTCTCTTCTTTTCTTTTTTTTTTGGTTTTGTGTTTGGTGTTTGTTGGTGCTTGGTGTTTGTTGGTGTTTGGGTGGTGAGAAAACGTGGGAAAGATAAGGGATTTTCTGGGTTTGTTTATTTTTTTTGGGTTTGTTAATATTTTCTGGGTTTGATAAGAAAACCGAAAAATCCAACCGAAACCGACCGAAACTGAAATCCAACCGAAACCGATGGATTTCCAATTATTTCGGTCGGTTTCGGTTGAGAATTTCAGAAACCGAAAATTTCGGTTTCGGTTGGCCAATGCTTAGAAAACCGACCGAAACCGAACCGACACACCCCTACCATCATGTCAAGATGAGCAATATATAGGAATAGGAACAGGAATAGTGGAATACCATGTGATGGTTAATAGATCAAGTGCATAAAATATTGGTACAATGAAAAGAATCTTAAGGTTGCCATGAGTCCTGCCAATCTTGGTCACAGACTGCATTATGAAGCAATAACTTTTGGTCTTTTGCGTCACTGTAGAAATTACTTGTAACTTCTATTATCACATGGCTTGATTTATATATATAAAAGAGCTAGCATGTTGCATTGGTCAAAAAGAAAGTACTCACCCAAGAAAGAAATTATAATTGCGGTTAGTGGGTGCACAGAGAAAGTGGCAACAGTACTTAACCCAACTATAAATTGCTAAATCATACCAGTAATTACCTTACATAATGGATAATGCTTGGTAAACAATACAAAGTATGTAGTTATATGGGGGTAAAAATCTAAAGACATCGTTAAGCAAGAAGAGGATCCAAGTTCAGCTCACACACTTGAAAAAATTCAAAATTAAAAACAAAGAATCACTGCCCTCTAAATTTATTAATCCAACATGATCCTCTGGTGCTAAGGTCTAATGTAAATTTTGTTGAAAATCTATCTAAGAATAAACAATTCAAAGAAAGAAAAAAAAGTTATACTCAAGATCTGAATTGATGTAGCTTAAAACAACATGAAAAAAAGATATGAATTGAAGTAACTCTAGGCAAACAGTTGTGGTCCTCAACATCAAAACAATCTTTTATGAAATAGGGGAACCAAATAAAAGACCAAAAAATAGTTCTGGAGACATTTGATTTCCCAGAAAAAAAAAAAACTGACCACAACATTTAAGATAACCAAGATTGTAAGAAAAAAATAAATGTCCACCCTACTGATGGTTCTGGAGACATTTGATTTCCCAGAAAAAAAAAAAAAAAAACTGAGGCCGGATATAGATGTTAGATGAATCCCACGCTATCTTCAGTTTCAGTTCATCTCCTGTTGAAAAATTCCAAGCAGCTTTCCAGTGTTCTGATGGTTCTTTTGGTGTTGCCATTCCAAACCACTTTCTCTGTACCAGATGGCAACAATGACAGAAAAGAATAATGTTTAAAATTTGATCTAAGAGATGCACAGGAGAGCCAGCATAAACATATATAATTTCTTAAGAAACCAATATTAGATGTTTGTCACACACCTTTGGTAAAAGTAACTAAAAAATCTGTTTCTCATGTATTTTTCCTAATAAGAGAAAGTATAAATTTTTATGGTGTCCTCGCAAAAATGTTATGAATCATTTGCATGACGGTTTTTCTCACTCTTTCATCAGTAGTAGTAAGTGACTTGGTCTAGTTGGGTGCTGAGAAAGACAAGGAAAGAAAAGAAATTAAGCTTTGAATCTTAGTTTGAACATGAGACAAACACCTCGGAAAATCATTTCATCATGATTTCATAATCTTACAATTATAAACAACATAAGCATATGATCTCACATACTTCTATTCTTTATCTTTTCTTTTGCTTAGTGGATAATGGCTATATAGATGGCATAAATTCATTGCTGGCTTTTCCTCTTCAATTTCAAAAAGTCAGATTATGCACTCGCATCACATCTCACCCAGGTAAATATGTTGTACCTTGTTCATAACTGTTTCACTGAAAATTTATATACAACATACCAGGCGCTATACCATTGAAACCAACAACGTAAGACCACGAACCTTCTCCTATCTCTATAATCCTATCCTCCTATTTCACAGCTGAGGGAGTTTCGCCTCCTCTTCTCCAAAACCCTTTCTCCCACCCTGCAAGTTGTGTTTAAATTTCGTTATCAAGTACCAGACACAACGCCATCATAATATCCTCTCAGAAGTATCGAAATTGTCCTTCGAAGAATGAAGAGAGAAGGCTCAAAGTTTACCTTATTTGAATACATAGTTGCAGTAAATTTTATTGTTCTTAAAAAAGATAAAATATAGTTTCATTGGTTAATGCAACCATGTGTTGGAATTTATTTGGAGAATCTAATGAATTATACATAAGGAACTATACTTAAATTTTGCTACATTTATATTATAAATGAGTTATGTTAACAGGCACCGTAATTTTTTTTACAGCTTTTGGCAATAACAACAATTTTTTGGCAGCTTTTAGAAAATTTTTATATTTTTTGGCAGTTTTTTTGACAATTTTTTTCCTTTTTTTTAAGTGAGACCCATGGCAAGGTCACTATTGGCTTCTTGGCAAGGTCACTATGGCAAACATTGCACTCATATGCATTGGGAGTGCAATTTCTCATTGCCTCATATAGTGTATTTGGAAGGAACGCAAAGTGTTTTGAAGGTCTTGAAAGCTCAATTTCATGAGTGAAGTTCATATTTTTCAAATCATTATACGAGTGGCTTTCAGCTTCTGGACAGTTTTCCTTTTCTAATTTATTTGAGTTGCTAGATCTTTGTTATTTTACACAATACCTGTTGGTGCATCTCGTGTACTTCACGTATACTTGGGTTGCACCCCTTTTTCACTTTTTAACGAATGTTTTACTTATTATAAACTATACATCTATAAGCTTTTTGATTTGATTTTGTAGGTGTGAAAATTGGTAGAAGTTCGATGATGAAGAAGAGTTTGGTTACTTGAATGGATGAGGTAGAAGAGACAATCTGGGGAGATGGACCTGAAGAGTTGGCTTTGTTCGCTTTCTGCATCATAGCTTGTTAAGTATTTGGGTCTAAAGTTTCCAAAGCCCATTTAAAATTTGTACCCCCCTCCCCCCAAACCCCAAGGGGCCCAACTCCATTCTTTAAGTACGGAGCACTTTTTTTTTTTTAGGGGGACATTTTTTAAGTACTTAATTATTTAATAATTAATTTTTATAGTTTGTGTAATCTTTTGTTCATACAATTACTTTCTTTCATGTGCACTGGCAATGTTATCACTGATTGAAGGTATGTAATCTAAGCTCAAGTTCATTTAAATGAAAATTGCTTAGAAATCATAAAAGGTTGTGGTTGTGGGTTTGATTAGATATTAGGCAATATTAATGGGTGCATTTTGGTTCAACTTTCTAAGGTATTAATTTTTGTAGGGTTTCACCAAACTCCTTTTCGTAAGTAATAAAATGCAATAAATAAATTGGAAAATAGGGCACAACTTAGTACACGCGGAGTATATAAAGGAAATGCGCAAAAAAAATTTAAAAGAAAATATAAAAACAAAAAAAAATATGACTAATGAAAGTTCAAGGAATCTAAAAAAATCTAGAAAGTCCATGGTAGACAAGGTGGGGGAGGATGAAGTTCGTCATAATAAAGGGTTAAAAAATAGGAGATGTTATTTAATCAAATTTTGTTCTTTACCTTCAAAGAAACCTTATTAAGCCTGATGATTGTTACACACACCATGTTACACTCACTATTACACATTTTGAACTGAAATCGTTTACCTATTTTTTGAACAGAAATCATGTCTCTAAGTTCAAAAGATATGTGTATAATATTGTGTGTAAATTGAGAAAATTTATCATGTATTCAATTATGCATTCACCCTTTCACATGAGGTTGAGTCTCACACATATCAAAACCATGTAAGAAGATGGATACATGCATCAAATAAATGTAATACCACCTCATGTAAAAGGATGTGTAACAATTTTTATCATCAAAGCAAGGATAGGATAATTACATTCCCCTCCCTTAAGGTTTTGAAGAATGACACTCCATCACAAACTTGAAGGAAAAAACATTCACTTCCTTTAAGGTTTGAAAAGATTAACACTCTCACCACCCCCCCCCCCCCCGGTTTAAATTAGTAATTAAATATTCTAAATTTTTATAAGAATTTCTTTTCAAAAGTTTAACAATGATTAGTAAAAAAAAATAACTGCTAAATTTAAAATAAAAATGCAAAATTTATCAAGTATCAAAACACTTGCAATGGCAAATTTTATCATTACCTGTTAAAAAAAGAAAAAAAAAATTAAACTTTACATTTTAAAATACATTTTATTTAAAACTTAAAATAATAAATTTTAATTATGAAATAAATAATTTTAGAAACCTGCCTTTAAGTATAAGGCAAGTTAGTACACAATATTTTTAATATTAATTTAATAAAATTTGGTCAATTGAATGTCTGCAAGGAAAATATTTTTTCCCTTCAAGTTGAGGGTAAAGTGTCATTTTTTAAAATTTTAAGGAAAGTAATTGTTATTGTCCCAAGCAAAGGATACATTTTCCAAATTGTCCCATTAACCTCCCTTGCCAAAGTATCCTTTCCAACGTGATAGAAACTCCATCAGGGCAAAAGGTCAGAACCCAAGAAACACCAGACAAGCAAAAAAACCAATGACCACAGTTCTTGAGCCACCGTGTAGTGGAGGAAGAGATGAGCAGCCAATAGCCACACTCTTCATGTTCTCTACACATCCCTCGGTTCCCTAAATTATCTGTGATCAAGGTCTTCCCACCACAAGTCAACCACAAGAAGAAAGACATCCTTGGTGGTACACAAGCATTCCAAAATGCTCTGGCAAGGGAAAATAACTTTTTAACTTCCTCTTCCTCTCAGATCCTTGTAATATCTTTTCACTTGAAATTTGAAAACCTTGAGTTTTAGAAGGGACCCATATTAATTTCTCTGCCTACCCATGATGATGAATCTTTGTAGCATGTATGTCAAGTAGGGTTTCACCAATATTTCATTTCCTAATGCCAATTTTACACAAAAAAAAAAAATTTTGAATAGTTTAGAATGGGATTCAAGGGATAACTAGTGATTCCATGGCACTAGGATTCAAGCCTCATTAATTGTCAATGTGAATGTTGATGCATGATTGCTCGGTATGGTTCAAAAACCTGGAAACTGACTAACAATCGGATGGTCTAGTTGGTAAGATACTAGACCAACAAGTCTCAGGACTTAGGTTCAAGCTTCAATAACTAGCTGTGTATTAGGGTCCTTTATATCTCATCTCTATCCCAAACGGTCCAAAAAATAATAAGTGAATTTCTCATAAACCGGAACTATGAAGCCTCGCCTAAGAGCGGATAAGGTGCTACTATAGTCACGTCTAAGTAAGGAAGCCAGACATATGTTGTCACCTTTTCTGCCTCTAATATTATTCTCTTGCAGCCTCCTCTACCCTTTTTTTTCACCCCCAAAAAAAAAAAAAAAATGGAAATTGGAAATTGGGTTTATTCAAACTTCATTTTGATTGTACTCTGTACATCAAATTTGCTTGAGTTTTCATGAGTTGAGTTTGATTTGCAACGCTACCTGCTTCCCCTCTTCAAACAACTTTCAGCATTAAATGTGCGTTATTAAAAAATTTCTTTGGTAGGTTTCAGTTTCATAGGACTCTCCTTTCATATGCCAAATATATACAAGTAAAAGACTTTTAGCCATTTTCATTGCCATTGTTTTATGATTCTAGATGTCGTTATTAACAATGACCAAGAAAGTATTTGATTGGACAGATCACAGGATATGCTGATAAGCTTAAAAATGCTGGTCCTCCAACGTGCAAAAGTAATTAGCTATGACAGTCTAGCTCAAAAATTTGATCTAAAAATGCTTCGAGCCATCGGTATGTCTTCAACTTTTGTTTCTATGCATTTATTTAATCTTTAATTTTCACGTTTTAGTGTTTTACCGAAGTTACTAATCAAAAAAGCAAATGCTTGACCATAGTTAGGAACCGATGAATGGCACATATGGCAGCAGTGTAATGTAATGATCCATCAAGGAAGGAATAAATCCAAGGAAGGTATACTGAAGATGATCACATGGGAAGTAAAGTGCAGATTGGAAATCTCAAAAAGGTTTATGTGGCTCTGTTACTAACATAGCCATTTGCGGTAGTGTTTCTCATTCTGATTGGACAGGACATGCTGATAAGCTTAAAAATGCTGCTCCTCCAACGTGCAAAAGTAATTGGTCATGACAATCTAGCTCAAAAATTCAATCTAAAGACGCTTCGAGCCGTAGGTATGCTTTCCACTTTTGTTTCTATGCTTTCCATAGTTACTTATTAAAAAAAAAATGTTTGACCATAGTTAGGAAACTATGATTATGAAAACTTAATAGTAATTTATTAATTTTATTTTGTCAGATGTGTAGTTTGAGTTTACTTCTGCAATATTCTGTATTTTTATACCCTTTTTCTACAACTACCTGATGTCTAGTATTTTTATACTCAGGGTTTGTTTGAAATCCACTTATTTTGCTGAAACTGAAAAATTTTTGTTGGAAGTTCTGTAGATAAAGGTAAATGTTAGTTAAAATAGTACAGTGAGACCTATGAATAGTGTCAAAAAGTGCAATGGGACCTTTGACTAGTAGCAAAAATAAGTTGAATAACAAAATAAGTTGGCAAAAAATAAGCTAGCCAAACAGACAATCAGTCGACTCTGTACCAGATTTTCTGGTTATCTTCATTAGTTCTTTTTTTTTTTTTTTTTTAGGGAACTTATCTTCATTAATTCTAATTAGCATTTTTCTTCTTTTTATCTGATGTCTAATTTGATTTCAACTAACACACATGTATTATTTATTTATAGTATTAGTGATAAAATATAATTATACAAAAGAAAAAGAAAAGAAAAAAGAAGAGGAATTAGTCTTAAATAAAAAAGGACTAAATTGATCTTACAACTAATACAATACAACTTATAATACTCTCCTTCAAGTTGGAACATATTTATTATATAGTCTTGACTTGTCACATAACAAATCTAGACAGGCCTTTCTTTATGATTTTGTGAGCGTATCAGCCGTTTGGCCCCTATAGAGACACGCTGAGTGGCAATCACACCACTCTCCAATCTTTCTTAGGCAAGATGACAATTTATCTCAGAATGTTTCGTTCACTCAAGGAACACTAGGTTGAAATATGAATTGTTGCCTGGTTTTCACAATACATAGTCATAGACAAACTGCACATCAAACTTAAAACTCATAAAAGGTGTTTAAATTCATGTAAGCTCACAAGATATATAAGCCATGGCATATATTCAACTTTTGCACTAGAACTGGACACAACACTGCTCCTTACTTCTCCAAGTGATCAAGTTTTCTCATAGGAAAGAGCATTATCCTATAGTAGATATCCTATCTAAGGGTGATCCTGCCAAGTCTGAATCTGTAAAAGAATTCACACACAAATGACTATTGGATGTTTATAACTGTAAATGTCCTGGATGAACTTTAAGGTACCTCACAATCCAAAGTACCACCTCCCTCTGTGGAAGATAGGGTGTTGCCATATTCTGACTCACAACATTGATGGCAAACATTGGTATTTTGTTGAGTAATGATAGGATCATCTTACCAACCAAACAATGATATCGCTCTAGATTAGAGGATAACTCCTGATCTACATATAGTTTAGGATTCATAAGGTGCTCTCCTTAGTATACTCCTTGTGTAATGGGGTTTGCCCCATTTTCATTTTTTCAATGAATTATATACGCGTATACGTATATGTGTGTGTAATTCATTGCACCTAATAACCTGTTTCTTGCAAAATAACACATTTTCTTTTTTGAAAAACTAATTCCTTCCTTCACGGAGCTACATCAATACCTGAAAAATAATGTAACTTTATCAGGTATTTAGTTTGAAATGAAGTTTGAAGAAATGCCTGTAACTTGCCAACTCGTTTCTTGTCGATCATCGCCAGTAATAATGATGCCACCTTTATAAACTATCAATAAAATTTTCTGATGCAGGACAACAAAAACTGATGCAATGCAACACAAATTTAACAAGAACAAAAAATAATATAAATCTAGGAAAGTACACCATGCCTTTGAAAATTTTCAACTGAAATTTTATTCATCATGAACTTGTTGCCATAGTAGTACAATAGCATTCTTATATAGACTGTTAGGACTAAACACTAATCCTAATTGAGTCAATACCTAATTATTGAATTGCAAAACTATAAAGAAAAGGATTCTTTTTTTACCCCCAATACATCTTGCATGGATATTGTATCATTAAATGAAAGATTTTGTATGTCCAATTTGATAACGAGATGATAAAGAGATCATACCAATGTCTGAAATAGAAGGTGGGGTGTGGTCACCGGTGAAGACGACACTTTTGCCTTGGTGCGGCGATATAGATGAACCTTGGCCTATTTCGACGTTGAGAAAAGGGGTATAGTACCCAAGCCAAAATACTTCTACTTATTTTGCCTCTTGGGCATATTTATTAGTTAATTTGATTGAGATCATTGAAAATAATTCAGGAGAAAAAAAGTAGGCCATGGTGCAGTTCTATCTTCAATTTCATGACAACAGATGATTAAGAAATCATATACATGTAACCAAACTAGAGCAACCAACTCGTTAATTCAAGTGATCATAGTGACCTGTTTATGATTTTCCTAGGATTCTGAGGTTTCTTCATTCTAGTGGTGGATTCATGTGCCTCTTGGTTGATTCAAGGGTTTTGGAATAAATATTATACTATAATATTGTCATGCATCCGAGTAATTATTAGGTGCTCTTAGAACACAGTAACGTGATGCTCACTCCTCTCACATTCATATTTCATAGTAGATCTCACTAATTAAATTCATGGTACAATCACCATGAATGTGATAGGAGAAAGTACAACATCACCATGCTTTGAAAGCACCTAATAACGTTCCCATGCATCCCAATGTGTAGAGTGACCAAAAAAAAAAAAAGACCAGTGTTGAAGGAGAAAAACAAGTTGAGGTCTTACAGGAAAGCTTTCTTATAAAATGCAATTTAAAATTCTTTGCAGTTCGGTTCAACATTTATAAGACTTAACTAAAGCAACTAAAGGGTCTAAATAACTATCATAAATATTTCTCATCAAAAATCTCAATTGCCCTGAGACAATGGAAGGAGTTCTAGTGTCGGAGAAAGATGCCTTCCCAAACTGGACTATGGCCAAGATGAACGGTCAAATTTATAATGATTGAAAGTTGTGATGTTAGCTGTGTAAGCAATAGTCCAATGGTGCATCATTCTGAAGAGAATGCACAGAAGATTCATGAGTTAAGTGCCAAATTTTTGTAAGCATTTATGTTATGTGATGTTTTACACATTACTTTTCCATTTTTGGCGATTTTCAGTGTTTGTAATGGTAACACAAAAGCAAGCCTTAATGCTAAATATGGGCTGGCTAGCCAAAAGATCGGTAGCAGGTTGGTGCTCTGGTAGCATCTAATAGTTAAAGGGTAAGGATGAGTGCTCTCAGTTTTTACATAAGCACTAGGAGAGAAGGGGAAGAAGGGGGTGGGTCGTGGGTGGGGGTTGGGGTGCTTGTTAAGTTTGTGCCCTAGCTAAAGAAGGCAAAAGAATTTTTTTTTTTTTTTTTTAAATCCTCATATGACCGTTACAGTCAATGCGACATTGTAGCTGGAAATAGTTTCCAGAGATGCTAATTACCTAAGGAGAGGACTATACACCTTTGAATGTCCTCATTTCGAAGTAACCTCTCAATCAAAGCCATTTTCAGAGCTTTCTTTTGAATGTTGGTTGTGGATCTTTTACTTAGGTGATTTGGAAGACCAAGTTCTGATTTAGTTTAGATGAGAACAGTCCATTCTTTGTTTTGGGGGAGGGGGAGGTGCTTGGGGATGTAGCTTAACACCATGGAGTTGGTTTCACAAAGATCATGGAGTTAATATTTCCTTGAACTTACTTGAATAGTCTCAAATTTCATTCTATAGGCAAGAAGGTGCCAAGTGTTTGTATGAGCGGAAAGTTGCAACAGTACAAAAACAAATTTGACTGGGCAATGCTGTGCCCTGGAATCTGCGTGGCTTGATCATTTTGAAGTTTGTTCTTCAATTCATTTCAAATTTTGATGGTTTTATAAATTTATAATTGAATTAGCTCTGTTAGGTCATTTAACTGAAAAAGAATTTTTGTTGTTCAAACTCCTAGTCAATTTATGGATTTTGAATTTGATTCTCAATGATTATTGTAGCTAATAAATCTTCTGACCAGCAACTTCTTTGAGTACTGTGCTGGGTTCATTTTGAAGGAGTATCTCAAAGGAAAGGTCAAGGATTTATCCATGGTTCCTGGAGACCAAGCTAAATTTATAAATAGTGTTGAGGAAATCTTCTGACCAGCAACTTCTTTGAGTACTGTGCTGGGTTCATTTTGATGGAATATCTCAAAGGAAAGGTCAAGGATTTATCCATGGTTCCTGGAGAGCATGCTAAATTTATAAGTAGTGTTGAGGAAATTGTGAGTATTGAAGAGCTTAAGGCATGAACTGGCCCTAACAAAAAATTTCCAGCAAAAAGATGAGTCCAAGCTACGTGGCTTGTTATTAATGTATTTTTGGTCATCATACGATCTTTTTTAGGTGTACTGGTTTTAAAATCTTGTCAATTGTTTCTGAAATCAAACGAATTGGGTGGTAAAAATTGCACAAGATAGCACATGGGGTTGAAGGAAAATTCTAAAACTTAGAGAAGAGGCAAGAACCTTCATTAAATTTGAAGTGGGTAGAAGTAAAAAAAAAAATACTTCTTTGGTTGGTGGCATCCAAATGGTATTCTATATAAAAAATGTGGACTGAGAGCTATATATGACGCAACTAGTAATTTCAATGCCAAGGTCTCAAGTGCCTTACAAGCAAGAGCTGGATTTGGAAAGATCAGGCAATTTAGTGAACCTAGAAAGCTAGCTCGTTTGGTTATATTGGGATAGGAAGACAAGCCAGTTTGGATTGCATCCAAATCTGGTCATTACTCTTGTGCAGAAACTTGGAATCAAATCATAGGCAAAAACCTAGAAGTGAGCTGGTGGAAAGTGGTTTGGTTTCCTAACCTGAACAGAATAAGAAACACCCCAAAAACAACAAATGGCTCTGTTAATAACAGAGCTACAGAAACCTTTTTGAGATTCCAATCTGCACTTTCCTTCCTATTTGATCATCTTCAGTACCTTCCTTGTATTTAGTCCTTCCTTGATGGATCACTGCATTACGCTGCTGCCATATGTGGTACATTCCTGACCATAGAGCTATTCGACAAACCACAGACTTTAAGCTCTTGCCCTTCAACTCAGTCTTTCCCCAACTCATGACCTCATTCTATTGGAATTTTTGGTGTCTTACAAGGCACCAGTTTGAAATAATTTTCCAAATTCTTTTGGTAAAGAGGCACTGAAAAATCAAGTGATCTCTGTCCTCTCTGCTGCTTCTATATAAAGCATACTGTTGATTAATATTGAGCTCCCATTGAAGCAATCTGTCCTTTGGTCTATTCTGAATAACCAGCCACCACATAAAAGCATGCTTAGGGATATGGTTAGAATCTGTTCTTAGGGACACTTCTTTAGGTTGATCCCTTGTTTGTTTCAGTGTTCCTTACTGATTTGGTGTAGGTTGTATTAGAGCTGATTATTTTCAGCTCTTTGGTTTGAGTGCTCTGTAAGTCTGTTGTATGTCTTTTCAATTTTTTTGAAAGCAATTTTTCTCGTTCATCTGAAAAAAAAAAAAAAAAAAACAAACAAACAAACAAACAAAACAAAACAAAACAAAAGGAGAAATCAAATGAATTGGGAAACTATCATGAGGATGCCTTATCATTTAAGGTTTTTCTGGGATTAGCTCTACTTTTAGAGGAACTGAGTTGATGTTATTCCTCTGTGGTGGAAATGACCTGAAACATTGTGTTTCAGAATAATGAAACGTGAGGACAAATTCACTTGTTAAATTTTTTTTGCAAGCTTATAGACATTGAAGAGTGATGGTGATAAAATCATTAGTTGCTAAAGGTGTTGGAGTGAGTTGTGTTTCAAATACTTGCCTTGGGCTTTGTGTCCCACATTGTTTAAAGATGAACCAAGTTATATGTTTAGTTGCTAGGTGTCGGAGTTAGGATTGGGTTGGGTTTGTTCCTTGTCTTTAACCAGGAAAAATCATCGGCTTATATTTTCAACTTTTTAGGGCTTATATTGTTCGCAACAAGTTAGAGAACACTAGATTCCAAGAATTCTTACGATTTCACGCATTACATCCTTTTTGGTTTGTGTGTACATCAGATATACTCATCTATGTAAACATAGTATATTATAAATGAATAATCATTTAAACTGCACTACAAAGTTTTAATAATAATTGATGTTCAAATGATACCCTAGTCCCCAGCGGTGAAAAGATAAATAAAGTTTAAGGAATGGTTATAAATAAATAAAGTTTGAGGAATGGTTTATGATTTAAAATAATGAAAGGGCATATTTTGTAATGTGTTACTAAGGTCCCATTTATTTCGATATAAAATATTTTTCGTCGAATAATCTTATATTCGTGTGTTTGGGACAATTGAAAATTTTGGTTAAAATTAAATCATTTTTTGCTGATTAGGAAAAACATTCTCTATGATGCTGAAAATGTTTTATGCTTGAACTATTTTCAACCTCAAGAGAACATAAACATAAAAATGATAGAAATGTCCCAAAAAAATTCTTTAAAATGATCAAAATGCCCTAAAAATCTTTAAAATACTATTGAAATCTTCAATAAAGAAAAAAAAAATACTCTCAAATTTTCTAAAAAGACAAAAATACCCCATAAAACCTTTAAAATAATCAAAATACCATGAAAAATTATAAAATGACATAAATACCCATAAAATGCTTCTAATGATCAAATTACATTAAAAGCCTCCAAAGGTGACCCAATACAATCTTTAAAGTGTGTTTAGATGGAAAAGGAGGAAGAAATGGTAGGGGATGGGAAGAGAAAAGTTTAATGAACCTTATTTGAATATTTTTTAAAGGAGGAGGAGGAAAAGATTTGAGGTAACTTGGAGAGTTATCTTAGCCCTCCAAAAGGCTTAGATATAGTTTCCCGAATTAGGGGATTTTAGAGGGGAAGGGGAGAGAAGGGTTTAACTTATATTAAAAAAAAAAAATTTCGAAACACTCTCAAACCTACAAAATGACCAAACTAGCTTTAAAATCTCAAAAATTAGCAAAATGCACCAAAAACTATCAAAATAATGAAATTACCTCTTGCAATTTGTAAAATGCACTATATGCCTCAAAACTTTTAAAATTCGCGAAAAAAAAAAATCAAATGTCATTTTAGAGGTTTCAATTGTGTGTAATTATGCATGCGAATATATATATTCTTGTGTTTATTTGATTTTAATTGTTTCGTATTAATATTTTAAAGCATTTAATTAAATATTATATTTAATATCTATATAAAAATATATAATAATAAAATTTTGTGATTCTTTGTGCAAGCCAACTGTCAGAAAATGATTTCTAAAACATTTTTAGGAACATAATTAAACAATGGGAAAAAAAAGTAGTTTTTGCTAATATAACTTTAGTTGGAAATATTAACGTTAAAACATTTTAGTGGATTGTTTAGTTTTTAATTATAATAATGAATTGGCATAAATACTCATCCTTATTTTCATGAGAGATAGAGTTGGGACAACTTTTGATATAACTTTTTTCGCAATTTGTTAAGGTGAAATGTTGTAATGGCATTGACACTACTTTTAAATACACCAATCACAAAAAATTATGTCAATAATTATGTATAATATTGTGATCCTAGATTTATTGTAATAATAATATATATATATATATATATATATATTGGTTATTAATTGAATCAATTGGGTTCAAGAATGAAATTACAAATTACTTTTATTATGTTCTCTTTTGTCATTTCTCACAACTAAAAATTATTTATTAAATGGGATAACAATTTTAAAGCATTATATCACCATAATTTGCCAAATACTCTAACCACTAAATTTCCTTTTAGTTAAAACTCTTTAGTGTAAAAGCTTTACAAGTAAATTTTTTATAACTAAAGCTTTACTTCCTACAACAAACTAAACAATCCCAGAACGAGACACATGATGGAAAGGAGAATATACCATATTCTCAAATTCAATAGCTTAGAAAATCTGAGGATGTGTTATTTCTTTTCTTTTTGTTGGCATTTGAACACGATTTTTTGTGGGTCATGCTTTGACAAATGACAATTCTGCTACTGTTGTTAGATTTGGAGGATTAATATCTAGATATTGTACTTGATGTAATTGGTATGGATGGTTTACCCTTACATATAAAAAATAAAGAAAAGTAAAAAATAAAAAATAAAAGATAATTGTGAGGGACTGGAGTGAATTGCACGGTACAATTACATCCCAATCCGGATTTGGATACCGTTTATGGCCCCCACTTTTCAAAAATTAAAGGAGGTAGGCACGGTATGTTCTCCCCCCACTAAAGAATTTTATTAGATTCTCTGTTTTATACTTTGCAGTATTCTCTTTTCACCCGTTAGATTAAAGATCTGTCGGTCAATACACATTGTCCATGACTTGTAATGCGTGTGGGTTCCTATTAGCGTGTGCACACGTCTCTTTCTTTTTCTTTTTCTTTTGAGTCCTTGTCTCTTTCTCGTGTTTAGGTATATCTGAGATAGGTTACCGTACCACTATGGACCCCTTTAGATTTTGGTCATACCAAAAAACATTTCCAAGAAGAAAGCAATTCAATTCATCACGTCCATAACTGTAAGACACAGAAATAGACATAATTAATTGCAAGCTAAAATCTTTGGGTGATTGAGATTGAGTTTGATGCAAAACTGGTTGTTGTTGTTGTTGTTGTTGTTGTTGATCTCTTAAAGAAGAATGGTGATATTTCAAATGGGAATGATAATATTGTGACTGACTTAAGGAAGGCCTCAAGAAAATTCCAATGGTCAGAATTCTTTATTGCTAATAAATATGTTGATGCACTCACTCATAGGGGGCTATTTTGTCTTAAATCACCACCTAATGTATCCCTTGCTTCCTAACTTTGTTTCTGACACAAAATACTTTTTTAGTGTATTTGGATGATATGATTTGGGTATTTAGATTTGTATTTGGATTTGAGTGATTAAAATCTAAATAATTTTTTTGGAAAGTTCAAAAAATGTCAAGGTTTTGGATTGAACAAATCCACCAAAAATTTTAAACTTTTAAAATGCTTGGATTTGAAATAACTCTTAAAATCAATAGATTTGAAATCCCTTGATTTCAAATTTATTAATTTTAAATCCAAATCCATGTTTCTAAACACAACCTTAAAATTGTTTTGAAGAAACTAAATTTTTTTATTTATAAAATTTCTTTTATTTGTCCAATTATGACACTGACCTTATTGGTCCCCACTTTTCTTTCATCTAAAAAAAGGTTGTTAATGGCTAATTGGTCACAATATGCACATTCCATTAAATTGAGGCGTGTCTTGTTAAATCAGTATATATATATATATGACTAAGTTCTTTTCTAATCATATGTATAGGACCAAGTTTTTTTTGGCAAGCTAAATCTTTAATTATATGCGCATACATTAAGCTAAAACCAATAGATTCCATGTTTTAATGATTTTAACAATTTGGGATTGGTGAACATAGGCTGCTAGTAATTTTTAGTAATTTAATGGTTTCTTCATTTAGTGGTGGTCCTCTTCCTAATCCTAAAGGTCCCAAAGAATTCATAATTGAAATTAGCCTCTCTCTTTACACTGATTCTTTTTTTATTACATCATTATTAAAGTACTTTACATCATTGAATGGACTCATTTGACAACAATTAGATAGTGATGACAAATAAACTCAATAAAAATTTATAAAAATATTATAAAATAATTTATAACGAAAGAATGGTCAAATTCTTTTAGATAAGTGCATGGTGTCAATGGCATGGGATTAAAAGACCTACACTTGCTCAAGGTAGGCTCTTAATGGGCAAAGGCTAGAGACATAACTTGAGGATGTTGAGTCATCCAATTGTACCAGTTTTATTATACTGTAATTGACCTTCACTTACTCAATTCAATCAAATTCAGTAACTTCTTAAAATTTTGATAATTTCTGCTTGCTCTTCTGATATAGTCTGCATTGACTGATGACCTGTGACCCCATCAGATTCTTGGGGGGCAAGAAAAGAGAGCCAATGGATGTAGCCAATAACTTAGAAAATCTGAGGATTTGTTAATAAGTCATTTTCAGCAATAGTTTTTTTTTTCCTCTAGACATATGAACACGATTCTTTGTGGGCCATGCTTTGTCTATTTGTTGACTTTATTTCAAAGAGCCTATAAAAAATGGCATTTGATGGATACCGTTATGGACTTTTCCAAAATAACTGAGGTAGGTACGGTATGTTACCCCCAGTCCCACACTCCGCACTACAGAATTTTATTAGATTCTCTGCCTATCCTCTGCAATATTTTCTTTTCAGTCTTTAGAATAATGGGATTCGGATCCGGTGCACCGCATAATTCACCAAGTACTATCTAATTCACTCAATTCCTTCACAATTTTTTTTTTCTACTTTTTTACTTTTACTCATTTTTTATATTTAATGGTTGAGATTTAAAATTACAACTTTAAATCTCAACCATCAATACTAATTACATCAAGTATATTGTACTTGCGGTAAAAAATAAAAATTTATATTGTACTTGACCTCAATCCAGATTAACGGGTCACCAAACACAAATCAAAGGTCTATATTTAATGTCAATAACTTATCGATAACTTATAGTATAAGATAACGCGGGTCACCAAACACAAATCAAAGGTCTATATTTAATGTCAATAACTTATCGATAACTTATAGTATAAGATAACGCCCTGGCAAGTTGTGGATTAGTCAACTTATAATACAATATATAAAAGGGAAATGCTATCGAGTGCCCTTAGAACACTGGTTAATAATTCATTTAAAAAAAGTTTTTATGAGAAATGAAAAAAAAAAGTAATTAATATTTTGATAGCTTTTTTCATTTTCCATAAAAGTAGTATTAAAATTTTTTTAAAATAAATTATTAACGAGTACCCTTAACATGACCCTATATAAAATACCAAATATAAGCAGAAAAAAAAAAAAAAAAAAATTCTTAACCAATAAAATGTTTCTACTAGTGGAGTGTGATATCACGTTTTCTATCTTTATATAAGTGGCGACAACTTTCTCGTGAGACACGTGTTGTATAAGCAACTTCATCGAAAGCAAAAGCTTTTCTTTATTCTTTCTGGGTGGAAAAACCATAATATACTATAACTCTATAAGTAGTTATGTGGGACCCATATCATATCTAAGCTGGTTGATTGGAACATAACAGAATCCAACAAGTCAACAACAAAGCCGTTCTTTTTCTTTTCTTTTATTTTCTTTTCTTTTTTCGTTATGTTGATTGGTGAACATGACTCAGCTGCTAGTATTTTTATTAATTAAGTTAGTAAATGTAAGATCCTTTTTCTATCAAAAAAAAAGTTAGACCCTATTTTAAAATGTGCAAACACCAGCTGGTGACAAAGACGACAAACATAAAGTTATAATAATAAATGAGAGCAATGCACCATATAAATGAGAGCAATTAATTTCAATCCTTTTTTTATTTATTAGTCTTTCAAATTCTCATTATAAGCAAATCATTGGACTTATTTTATTATTCAAATCATAGGACTTTTGCCTAGAAGCAATTTGTATATAATTATTCATGTTGTGCTTGACCTTGACGTGTCATGTAATTATTTTTCAAACCATATTTTGGTCCTATTTATAATGTATACTATGTACATGTTTGTATACATATAAACTTCTTTTTTTCTTTTCTTCTACATTAAAATAAAAAATGAAAGGAACTAGCTGTTTGAAGTATGCATTGCGATAAGGATTTTAGGAAATTACAACGTGAGAGAGGAAGATTTTAACCATGGATAGTTTAAAACACCAAGAGAAGTCAATTAAATAATTTACAAGACTCTTAACACATCCTTTATGGCTTGTTTGGATGGAGGGAGAGTAGAGGAAAACAGAGTAAAGTTAGCTAAAAATAAGCTAATTTTGTACTAAATCTACTCTACTATATTCTACACTCTCTCAATTCAAACGGACTATTAATCTTAGGATCCTACTTTTATAATATATAATTAGATTTTTTTTAATGAATCTAAAGAAATATATGGATTATGTTACTTAGTAAAATATAAATTTTTTTGATAAGTAAAATATATATATATATATATATATTATAATATTAGTAAAATCTAATTTTAATAAAATTGTTGGTTTTTTTTTTTTTTTTTTTTTTTTTGAGAAAGAAAAATGGTAGTTGATTTTTAAGGGTGTGATACTATCTGGTATGTATATATTTGGATTTATGAAAATTAAAAACTTATCTTCAAATAATTCATTTTCATGTAAAAGCATAGAAATAGGAACTTCTGTGTTATTTGAGTAATTATAGAAATTTAGGACCTTCTAATTATTATTTTAAAGAATTGCATCAAATTATGGACAGCAGATAGACCGTCTGATTGATTTGTGTTACGGCCTTACGGGTGACTCTTAAATTGGACGGTTAAAAAGTGCATTGACACGTTCTTAATTGAAAAAGAAAATGGAAGTTGGTAGCCAGTTGAAGAAGTAGGTGGTCTAAAATTCTTTAGCCCCTAAAGTGAAATATAGAGGAGAATAATTTTAAGTGACTATCTGCATTGATTAAAGAATTCGTATTTGGTATAGTGGTGACATCCAAACTTGAAAAATAGAAAAATAAAGAATGAGTAAGACAACAAATATATGGCCGGCTTGTATATGGTGGTGGACAGATAATAAATGGTGGATTAATCAACCAAATGCTACCATTACCATGTATTATCACATGTAGGGAGGGCTCAAAATACAGTTTGTAGATAAGTTAAGGGCACAATAGGCAAATTTTGCTCTATATAAACACCATTGACTCCTAACAAAGCAGTATAGTGTAGTCACACTTTGCTTGGAGGTATAGTTTAAGAGTGGCACATTCCATAAAAAAATAAAATAAAATAAAATAAAAAATTAATTAAAAAAAAAAAAAAAGTGTGGCACAAAAATGACTATCTTTCTTCTTTTATCGTTGGTTTTGGCGCTTTCAACGGAAAGTATGGCTGCTCCGGGTGGCGGCAGCAGCCAATCAGTGTCATATGATGAGCTTCTGTTGGTCTTTCAATGGCCAACCTCTTACTGTAACACAGGGATGAATAAATGTAATCGTCCTATCCCTCTCAAGTTCACAGTGCATGGCTTATGGCTTAATAAAAATTCAAAGAGTGTCAATTGCCCTACACCGAATCCCCGCATCAATCTCTACGGACAGGTATTTTCACTTTCCTTGCTGAGGTTGGCTACTAGAAGCATGAAAAACTCCTCTCCACTATTATGAAAAACCATAGTTTTTATTTGGTCAGATATGAAGCATCAAAGATCTCACACTTTTCAGTCCCTTTTCTCTTTCTTTTCTTTTTCCCCTTTCCCCTCTGATTGCGTTACAAAGCCATTTACACACAGCAACCACCAAGTCAGGACTGTTTCTTTTTTTTCTTTTTCTTTTTTCTGTGTGTGGTTTGTTTGGGTTGGTAAGAAATTGTTTGATCCTGTGTGTATGGGCTTATTTGGGTGTTTTACACTAAACCATATCAGGTCTGAGAAACACATCCACGCAGGATCAAACAGTAGGAAGCAAAATAATCCCCTTCTGTTTGCTTCCCGAGAAAGCATGAGAAAATAAATGAAACAAAAATAATTGAATCATTCCTCATAATCCATAACAAACGACATTTCATTGCTTGATGAATATGTTCATTGGTTTTCATTTCTTTTACCTGTTGACCCTTTCTTTTCTTATTTTTATATCCTGTAGTGTTAAATAGCCTAGAGGCAAACTTTCACAATTTTTTAGTATGTTGTTTATTAACGTTGTCCAAATTTTTTTTCAGCTAAGCAGTGATCTCCGGAAAGGTTTGGAAAAATACTGGCCAAACCTAAATAGCCAAGGACACCGAGAATATTTATGGGAACATGAATATGAAAAGCACGGCTATTGCTTTACAGAATTTCGAAATCATGTGGATTACTTTCGAACTGCTCTTGATATTGCGACTGACATTGGAGACGTCAAGATGACTATGCGTTTAAGCTCAGGTTATATACACTTAAGACACACTTTTTTCCTTAAGTTTTGTAATTCCTATTTACAATTGAAAAAAGCTAACTTGAAATTTTTTTCCCCTGATAGGGAGAACCCTTACAAGTGGTCAGTTCTATCATGTTGATGATTTCAAACATGTTACTATTGGCGGCACAAAATTAGTCCCAGGGCTTCGATGCAATTACGCAGAGGGTAGAGTAAACCCCCAATTGCACGAGATAGTGTTCTGTACAGACAGAAACAAGATCCTGAAGAGATGTACTCTTAATGTTAAAAAGTGTGACAGTCCATGGAACTACGACAATGGGGAAGACTGGAGCGGTTGGTTCCAACTTCCATGAGTGCCAGCCTTCTTGTCCGGCTCTTCCCGTTCACCTCCTTAGTGAAATGCAGGGAAATTTAGTCAGAGACTCAGAGCTAGCCTTGAATCTCAGAGGATCCTAGAAAATGTTGGATTTTTTCTTTTTTAAATAATCTAACTATTGGTTGGTTGATTCAGGGTTTTTTTAAGTTTCAGTCTTTCGGTTTGTGTTTTGTTGTACATGTACCTTGTTCCTGATCAATGACATTTGCCTTACAAAAAAAATAACAACGCATAATTTCTTGTGTAGTTGCTCTCACTATTGACCCGGCAAACAGCAAGAAAGTAAAAACGTCAGGCTCCTAAGATCTTTGCAATCCACGAGAAAAATGAAAAGAACAATCTTAAACATTTTATGAATGGAAAGTCTTCTGCACTATCTTAATCTAAATGTACATGCATGTGAATCTCCTTCCTGAAACTTTTATCTATCTTAATCTAAATGTATATACGTGTGAAGTTCCTCCCTGAAAGCTTGAACCACGAGTCTTATTTTTCACAGCTCACAAGTACTTATACTTGCAGAGTGATCATCATATCAAGAATGTGTGGTGGCCATCTTAAACATTTACCTCCATCTATTAGTTGTTGTAACCTGGCAAACAATTTTTTTATTGGATGAATAAAAAGAAAAAAGAAAACTTGCGCACAAAGGCAGAAGTATCCGTCCATGAGTTTTTTAAAATAAAGAAGAAAAGTAAAAGTCATTAAGAGGAAAGGGCAAAGGAGTGGTTTGTCATCTTCACTGTACCCACTCCACCCACACCACACTCATTTTTTATACAATTTATTAATTAATATTTTATCTAGAATATATAATGCATTAAATTAAAATGCATAATACATCAAAAACAGATTCTAACATGACAAAACATTCCACATGATGATTAAGGAAATATTAAACAAACTAAGGCAATATTAGTACATTGGTATAGTGATTACATGATAACAAGAATTAATATTTTAAGAAATACAAAAATAAAAATTAATGGAATAACTAATCATATATGGGTAACAAATATATAGCATGAGGCAAAAAAAAAATTAAAAAATTAGAAGCTGAGTTAAGTAATGAGACATGAAAATTAAATTGTTATCTTCTTTGGGAGTAAAGGTTTATTAATCAAATGGAACCTACCAAAATAAAAATTCAAACCGAAAGTTAAGTAAAATTTTAACAAGAATCACAAAAAGACCATATATATATTTGCATTGCTTTTTTTTTCCTCAACAATGAAAGTAAAAATTCAAATGAAACTTAGGACATAAAACAAGGGACCCCAAGAAAAAAAAAAATCTACCTCACTATACTTTTTTATTCCTTCATTTTCTCAAAAAAATATTTTAATTTTAAGTGAAGATAATAAATCAAACAAAGGATATAATACTACATTTGCATTGTTCCTTAGATTGAAAATATACCCAAATCTTGCCATTTATTCCAAGACTGAATACATATATAACATTATAACCCCATATGCTAATGCCCTGACCTCATCTCTAAGGTCTTAATGTCTTTCCTGATCTGAAATTCTCACACTAACATAATTCCTCACAAAAACTGTAACTAAAAGTTGATAAGAACAATTCAATCAAAAAAAATTGATAAGATCAAAAAAGACAAACTAATTTAATAAAAATAATGTGTGGCAACTTATTGAACTTATTGAATATAGTAGATTGCCACTTTGGCAAAATCACAACTTTTAGGACCAAACATTTATCATATAGAATATGAGGAGTAACCTAGTGGTTGGATGTTTGAGATGAGCTATGGACCCATACATCCTAAGTCTACTAGGAGTTCCCATGGATTACCTTCTGGCGAATGAATTTATGTATCATGAGTTCAACTATCCAAGTCATCAAAAAATAAGTATGTGATTTTAAATTTTCTTTTTAATTCAAACTTATATACATGAGTTTATGTATAGGATATAACATGCAATATTAAGAGTCAGCTTACTTTGTTTTTTGCTTTACTATAAATACTGTAAGTAAAAAGTAAAAGTTAAATAAAATAAGCTCTCTTTTTTTTAAGTGAAAATACTTTACAAAAAGTTTTAAAATAAAAAAGTAAAATATATTGAATGTGACACCCGCAAATAGGAAATATTACCTTTTGTAGAGACATAAATGACTTTTTGCCAAAGCCTTCTGCACGGGGGACCGTAGAAAATAAGCTAAACGCATGCATCTGTAAGACAAAAAACAGTTTTACGTATGACAAAAAACAGTTTTACGTATGACACACAAATAGTACGGCCAAAAAATAAATAATCCAATTGATAATCAGCTCTCAAATGCACACTATAATCTTGAATGGTAACCCAGGTCAAACTTTCAAGAAAAAATTTATTATATTATGTAATATTAACAAATAGTTAACGACACTTATATGGACATGTAGAATTTCACCTGTATTTGATACATGATATGCTGAACCCTCCAGTTTTGAAAACTAAACCTTTTAAAAAAATCAGAAAATAAAGAGATTAAAGGTTTTTAAAATTATACTGAAGTTCAACCGAGGTCAACCATGATATGCCATTTAATTTTTTATTAAATTTAATTCAAAATTTGTGTTTATATTTAATCATTTTCTACATCGTACTAAGGCAAGCCTTGTGGCCTAATGGTTCAGGCTCTGGACATGCCTATCAGCTTAGAGAACCCAATTTCTAATCTTGGTACTGATTAATTTTAGCATTGTTTAGCATTATGTATGCTCTATAATGATGATTTTTGGTTTTTTATTAAATTTAATTCAAAATTTGTGTTTATATCTAATCATTTTCCATATCTCATTGAAGCAAGGCTTGTGGTCTAATCGTTAAGGCTCTGGACATGCTTATCAGCCTAGAGAAGCCAATTTCTAATCTTAGTAGTGACTAATTTTAGCATTGTTTAGCATTATGTATGTTCTATAACGATAACAGTAATTGATTTTTGGTATAAGCAAAATTCATAATGATGATACTAATTGGTTTTTGGTGTAAGAAAGAATGAAATTTAAATCTCGTATTCAACTATAAAAAATTTTACTAGTTCGTCTGACATCAACTTTTGTTATTGGCTTTTAGAGTATACTTCGTAATAATTACTTTTATCTTCATATCAAAATACCAATTGTTTTTTAGTATGGGCTTTTAGTGCAGGCAAAATCAAATCATAAATCTCTTATGCAACTACAAATTCTTTACAAGTCTATTTTGCTCTTAGCTTTTAACTTTTTTAATCAAGTTCAGCTTTTTCAAACCTCACTTTTTCTCACGTTTCAATATATAAGGATACTTTAGACCATTTTCAATAAAACGCCAAATAAGGTAATACCAAACGCACACTATGGTTAAGCTTTCACGCCCAAGTTAAATTAGAGCATTTTCATCCAAAATTCTAAAAAATATCTCATTTTACCACTTCAAAAGTTAGTTTATCCATTTTACAACCCATCCAACATCCTAATTCTTATTTTTCACATCACACCCAAATACTATTCAATTTTTTATTCATTCTATTCTCTATTTCTCACTCTTCCTCACCATATCTCTCTTCATTTCACACTCTTTTCCTCACCATTTCTCTCTCTTCACCAACAATCAAAACCAATCACCACCACCATCAAAAGCCATAAACCATCAAATCCACCACCAATTTCCAATCTCCACCACGAATCCACTACGATCTCCACCGCTAACCCACCATGAAGACACTCGATCTTCACCCACAAACATAACAAATACCCTCCACTTCAAGACCCATTACCACCACAAGTTTCACCACCACCAAACACCCACAAACACGACATATAGTCACCACCACAGCCACAATAAGATCGATCTCCACCCTTGTTTGTGAGCCTCGCACCACCTAGAGGCCTTTTGGCACTATAACGAAAAGAGAGGCAAAGAGTTTCATGGTTGGAAAGAACAACCACCGCTCTCGGAGGTGGAGAGAGAGAGAGAGAGATTAAAAAATCAATTGTTTAAGATGAAAATTAGAAAAACTTGCTACAATAACATCTTATAAGTAAAACATTACACTAGCTAAATTGTAAAATTTTTTACCTCGGATAATGCCCACTTTTTATAGTTTGCTAATATAAAAATGGCAATTTGGGATAATGCTCTTAGGTAGTTTCCATCGACATTTTTTTACTATTAATAGAAAAATAATAATTAATTCATTGTTAGTAAAAACTAATTTAAACATGAAATTTGATTACTCAAAAATAAATCAATATAAAGTATAGCCACATACTTAGAAAGTGGAATATCACCTAATTTCCTTGATTACATTCAATAAATTATTTAAAATTCAGCTTTCTTTTTCTATCCATGTAATTATTTATTTTAATTTCATAGCAAAAACTTAAAAGTTGAAACTTTAAAAGAGTCAAGAGAATGAAAAATAAAAAATTAGTAGAGGTGATAGGGATTTGGTGCCTTTTTTTTTTTTTTTCTAAATTTAAAATATGGGACCTAAGTTATAGAGTAGTGAGAAAGATAAATTTGATTCTAATTAAAGAATGTTGAAAAAATTAAATTTTACAAAAGGGCCATGAGTCCAATACCAAAAAAAAAAAAAAAAAAAAAATTTAAAAAAAAACATCTACAACAACGTTAGTCCAATTTAAATAAAAAGTGATTCATCTACTCTTTTAGATAAAAAAGCGACAATGTCCCCCCAAAAGAGTGAGAGTGATAAAAAAAATAAATAATAAAAAAAGAAAAGAAAAAAGAGTGAGAGTGATAAAACGTCCATGAGTCCATTTTCTTGATATCCTTTTTTTTTTTTTTTTTTTTTTACTGAAATGGTTTTTTTTTTTTTTTCTTAAATGTATAAGGGATTAAAATTAAGGTCCGTTTGACCCCTTTTTTGAAAAATAAAGCGTTTCTACCCGTTTGGCCATGCATGTTCTAACCGTTTGGCTATGCATGTTCTAACATTTGTGATTTCAAAAACAGATTTCAAAACAAACTTACAAATTAAAGCATCTCCAGTGAATTTGAAAGAAAAATAATATATTCACAATATTTTTACAACAAATCTTAAATGTCAAGTTATTATTAATTATTATTAAGGCAAAAAAAATAATTTTAGTATTAAAATTAAATTTAAACTTATAACAACTCACTATCTATAATTTATTATAAAAATATTGTAAAAGTAATAACTCTCCGTTTGAAAACATAGCGATGACAGGTTGTAAAGTGCATTTTTAAAGTAGAATTTACCATAAATACCCCCATCAAACTTAAACAAAAAAACCCAAATAAATATTTCTCATTTTGCAAAATCCTCAATAAGCTGTAGCACTCATATTCATCTTTCTTCTATCATGGAAAACAAAAGAATGGGTATTTGTTCGGTAAGGATAGCTGTTACTGGAGGATAAGTGCAGAAGTATGAGTAAAATGAAATTGGTAAAGTGAAAGGTGTGCAGGTGCTAGGGAACCTATGTTAGGTGAAGTACTTCGCGTGAATTAGTGTCTTCACCCTCAGCCGGTAGAATTGGCCCAAATTTGGCTATTTTCAACCCTATCAATTCTATTCTCCTCCATCCCCTCCCTCTCTCCTCAATCCAAACATGCCGTTAGTTTTTGGTAACTTGCAGCTGCAACAACAATTAAAAATCACAACTTTGTAAATGTCATATATATTTTCAAAAATTAAAGATACTTATTTTCTTAAGAGGACTTTTTGGGGAGGAAAGAGGAGGCAATTGCCACTCCTTTCCACTTGGCTCCGCCTATGTCCTTACTATAAAATTATATAAGGTGTGTGGTAAGAGGAGTCTTACACACACTTTATGGGATTTCCAACAGATCCCACTATCAAAACAGCTCTAACTGGAAAATCTATGATAGGTGAACTTGAAGAGCAAGAAAGAAAGAAAGAAATAATTCTTTCCTCTCTCGCGTTCTCCGCACCAAACAATAAACCCAGAGAAAAGGAAAAAAAAAATACCTTAATATATATGACCCAACTCTGCTGCCGAGCAGGGCAAAAATAAGCGTTCCAGCGGCAAGTTGTATATATAGGCGAAGGCTGTTGGGTTACACATGGAATTATAAAAATAACCCTGGTTGACTTTTTATAATGCCATTGGTAGCAGATACTTGAAGACGGCGTTGCGTAATTTTTAATAAAAGGCAGGCGAAAGAATAGTTTGCTTTATAGCTCCGTCGTTTTGTGTAATTTAAAATGCTTATATGCTTAAACTGCGGGTCCAACTGAAATGCTTAGGGTCCGTTTGCTTGAAAAGTTTGATAAACGTTATTTGTAATTTTTTGAGATATGTATTGGTGAAAAAATGTGTAATGTTGTTTAAAAACTAAATATAATTGTTTAAACTTATTTACCAAATAGTCCCTTAAATTACGGTCCAACTTTTGAGTTTTGTGTTTATCAAGATAATATTATGGACATATCTTTTTTTTTTCTTCTCTTTTTTATAATTTAAAGAATATATTTTGATAAGAGATTTTTAAAAATATTATTTAAGTTTTGTAAAAATATGTGTAGGTATGTGAAAATACATATTATAATAGTTAAAAAACAATTTTCGATGTGTCAAGATAATATTTTGTGTCGTAACTCGCCACGTGGCAAGTTATGAGTAGTGAAAATATGTCCTACCATCACGTTTTTATCGCTCAAAACTCGCCACAAATGAGTTATGATACAAAGTTATGCATAAAACTCATCACGTGGCGAATTACAGCATTACTGATGGCATTGTGGTAAATACAAATAGAGAAGTGCTCCGTCCACAATATTTTTACAATAAATCATGGGTGGTTAGTTGTTATTAGTTCAAATTTGAATTTAGCACTAAGATTATTTTTTTAACACAACTCAATAATAACAACCAATAACAACCTGCCACTTAAGATTTGTTGTAAAAATATTGTGAAAATAAAGGCCCACCAAAATTGATTTGACATGACAACACACAAAGGGTTCCTCTCTCTCTCTCTCTCTCTCTCTCTGCTTTCCTTTCGCAGACAAAACACAAATGGATGAAAAAAAAAATTTCTTCACATCTGGGCGTGACCTCCACCGTGAGTCCAGATTTCGCATCTCTCTCTCTCTATTTTACATTGTTTCGCATCACTCTCTTTCTATTTTCCTTTTTTTTCTCTATTTTTTTGGTTCTCCCCACTGGGTAATTTTTTTTTTTCTTTTTTCCTTCTTTCAGAAAATGGATTCTGGCCTGGGTAAAATAAAATCTTTTTAGAATAATTTAATTTATGAAAAATGATTCAAGAATTTAAGGAATGGGAAATTTTCGATTTCGTAATTTCTTTTGACTGGATTTGAACTTGTTGTTAATACACAGTTGTTGGTTGTTGCAAAGTTTTTATGGTTTTTGTTTTTGTGGGCTAGGTTCACGTGATGGTGATGTGAGGTTATGCTCAATATTTGGTGTTGTAATGCTTGGAGGAGCAGAGATGGGGATGGAGATGGGGAGAAGAGGAAGAAGATGCAGAGATGGAGATTGGGGATAAGGAAGAAGAGAGAGAGAGAGAGAGAGAGCTGTAGAGAAACGGTAGAGTTTCTCTCTCTCTTCAGTAAAAAAATTATTTACACCGTCCATGTGAGAGTTAAGAGGCTGTTTGGATTGGGTGTTTCCATAACTCAATTCTCTGTTTCCATAACTCAATTCTAAAAAATGGTGGGACCATACAAAAAGCTTGTTTGCCTTCATTATTTTTGTTTCCATAACTCTGTTTTCAGTTTTCAATTCTCACATTTTTGAGTTATGAGTTGTGGAAACTGAAAACAACTTTTGGCTGTTTTCAGTTTCCAATTTTCTATTCTCAATGGCAATCTAGTAAATAATACTTACAACCGGGTCCCACCTCTGATTTTTGCTCCCCCTTTTTCTTCTTTTCTCTTTTTTTATCTTTTCCTTCTGTCCTTCACTGGTCCGGGTCTATTTCTTCTTTTCACTTTCTAGTTCTTTGCCATTCTCCTTTCTTTTCTTTTTTTCTTTTCTTTTCTTTTCACGATAGTTTCTGGGTTTGATTTTTTTTTTTTCTTTCCTTTTCCTGGGTTCGGTCTCCCCTGGGTTCGGTCTCCACCTTCGCCGATTTCTGGGTTTGATCTTTTTTTTTTTTCTTTCCTTTTCCTGGGTTCGGTCTCCACCTTCGCTGGGTTTGATCTTTTTTTTTTTTTCTTTCCTTTTCCTGGGTTCGGTCTCCACCTTCGCTGGGTTTGATCTTTTTTTTTTTTTTTTTTTTCTTTCCTTTTCCTGGGTTCGGTCTCCACCTTCGCCGATTTCTGGGTTTGATCTTTCTTTTTTTTTCTTTCCTTTTCCTGGGTTCGGTCTCCCCTGGGTTCGGTCTCCACCTTCGCCGATTTCTGGGTTTGATCTTCTTTTTTTTTTTTTTTCCTTTTCCTGGGTTCGGTCTCCCCAGTGTTCTTCCCCTCTTTTTTTTTTCTCTTTTTTTTTTCTTCTTTTTTCATGATTGAGAAATCTGAGTTTGTTATAGAATATATTTATGCATGTTTAATTTTTTTCTGGATGAGAAATCTGAGATGAGAAAGGTGAAAAGGGAGAAAAATGAAAAATGGAAAAAGAAAAAAAGAATGAACTGAAGAACTGAGAAAGAAGAAAGAAAAATGGAGAAAAAAAAAATCTGACAAAGTAACAGAAGTGGGGTCCATGAATAGTGTGAAAAATATTGAGTTATTAAAATAAAATGATGGTGCCAAACAAGTGTATATTTTAGAGTGATGAGTGATGAGTAATGGGTGATGAGTGATGAGTGATGGAAATTGAGTGACGGAAATTGAGTGAGCAGAAAAAGCTGGCCAAACAGGCTCTAAATTCGCTCTTTTTCTAAAAATATAATTATAGTGGGGTAAAAAAAGTTTGTAAAAATATGTATAATATTGTTTAAAAATTAAAAATGTATGTTTAAATTGATGTACCAAACAAATCCTTAATTTTGTATTTTCAATTTTAAAGAATGTTACAAAAATATGCTACCATACACATTTTACTCCAAATATGTATTTTAAATTTTTAGTACATTTTTTAAATCACATTTTTCACATTATTTTAAAAATTAAAATTACAATACTCTTACCAAACGAGCTCTAAAAGAATTAGATGAAGATAAAATATAAAGCTTTTAGTACCTCAAAACCCATTTAATCTATTTTAACTTACGAATTTTCCCTATATCAATGTTTTTATTTTTCATAACACACATAAATATTATTCATTTATTTATTATTTTCTCTCTCTTCTTCTCTGTCTCTCTATCTTCTCTCTTTTACAAGCCACCAACTAAACCCATGACCCTATCTTCTTCTTTGTTTCTCTGTCTTCTCCTTCCCAAGTATAGAGGAAAACAAAAAATAAAATTTAATTACAAAATTAGTTGTAACCTTATACTACAACCTTATTCAATAAAATAAAAATTATTATTTATTTAGAAAATCTAACCGTTGAATTGCATGTTCTTTACTCTCTTAATACATATGTCAAATTTTGTATCAATCAGATATTATTTACTATATGATCTATAAGCTTATATTTTATGCATAATTTTAAACTACAAGAACTTGCAATTTAAACAGTTTATTAATGACATAACTATTAATCTTTATTCTAGAAATTTTGCAAGCATGGAGTTTATAAGAAGAAGATGTAATCCAATGGTGGATTTGTCAAAATTCACCTCTAATAAAAAGATATTGAGTAAGGTTGTAACTTTAAACTACAACCAATTTTGTAACTAAATTTTATCTATAAAAAAAAAAAAAAAAAAAAAAAAAAAAAAAAAAAAACCCAAAAAAACCCATAGATTGGAAAAAAATCCCACAGATCAGAAAAATAATAATAAAAAAATTAATTAGCAAAAAAAAAAAAAAACCTGCAGAAAAACCATCGGATTGACCACCATCACAAACCACTTAATCTACCACCCAATGCCATCCACCAAATTGAACCACCCACTACCAAAACCACCAGGGAGAGGAGAGATTAGGGTGAAGATGAGAGGATTGGCCAAAGAAGAGAGAGAAGTCTGAAGAGAGAGAGAGATTGAATAATACTGAAAGAAAAGAACTCACTGATTTTTTTTTTTTTTTTTTTTTAACTTTGTTGATACAATAAACTACCATCTTGTAATAAGTTTGTTAAATTTTTTAACAGTAACAACATTGATGTAACTTAGTTTTTGTAGTTTGTCGTGCTAAAAATAGCAATTTAGTTTTTTGACACCATTAATACTAATGCTCTAACACTTTTCCACAAATTTTAGGTGAATGATTGTTATTTTTTTATTTTATTTTTTTGCATTTTGAGTTTTGCTAGAAATAAGGTAGAAAAAAACTAAAAATAAATAAAATAAGTTGATAGTTTTCTTATTAAAAAAATACTATAAAAAATAGGGTGTGGCATACAAGAAACTAATGTTCTGTTTGTTTCGATATAAAATATTTTCACATTTTACAATATTTTGCAATAAAATATTTGGTCAAAAGTAAAATACTTTTTGTCAACTAGATCAATCTAGGCAAATTTGTGTGATAATATTTTACAATTGAAATTTCGGTAAAATATTTTACATTAACTCTCTCTTTCTCTCTCGCCTCGATACCTCTCACGCTCTCTCCCTCTCACGCTTTCTCTCCCTCTCAGTGTTCTCTTTATTACCCAACCAATTTCGATCCCTCTCTCCCGCCACCAGCAAGCTCTAATCAGCACCACTAACAAGCTCCAACCTTTACTGGTGCTGTCCATCACCAATTCCTCATCATCTCACAGTCAGCTGCTTCTCCCCCCTCCCTAACTCCTCATTAGCCATGGTACCTTCCCTTTCCCTAACTTGTCATAAAAAATTACCACCATGGCTGACCTTGCGTCATCGCCAAGACCTCTTGTCACATCCATCGCGGTGGTGGCTTCCTTCACCACCATCCACTTGCCACCGTCACAAAAGGCGGTGGGCTCCTCTCATCTCATCCTTTTTCGAGCTCACTCCTTCTTGAGGTTCTCAAGTTTTGATCTGAGTGTTTGGCTTAATAGGTTTTTAGGTTTTCAATATGGGTTCATAAGTTTTTTTGGATTTATTTTATATTGAAATAAACGTAGCGTAATTGTATTATAGCATTTTGAGAAAAACCATAGAGTAAGGTAAAGTTATTGAGTACTGTAGGATGCGCCCTCCTCTCCTTCCTCTCACATGAGTAATGAGGAGTGGGCCCCATATAGGGGCAGAGCCCTGTAGTGCATTGGAGGCCCACACCCCCCCCCCCCCCCCCCCTCTCCCCAACCCTCAATTTTTTTAAAAAGTGCTCTAGCTATAGGTAAAAATAGAACCCACTCAATTTTTAAAAAAATTGGACTCCAAGAACAAAACTTTGCCCCATACACCTCTAACATGTCTACCAAATTTGGCTCTCCAAATCCCAACTTTACTCTTTTGTCTTTTTCCATTTCTTAACATTTCATATTTTTGTTTCCAAAAACACAAAAGAGGTATTTTTTGAATATAAAAAAATAAAAAAAAAATGGTGTAATGACATTTATAAAACATGGAACTTCCAATGGAGTTTCCTTTTTTGTTTTTACCGAAATTTGCCATATCTGCCTTCAATGTCAATGTCTGCCCGTATTATGTATTCTTTTATTTTACTTTCTTTTTTAAAATACTGCTAGTAGCACATATTTTTACACAATTTTCCTCGCAATTTTATATATATATATATATATATATATATATTATTTTTTGTTTCTTTCCTTTTTTAAATATTACTAGTCTCACATATTTTTACACTCATTTCATTACAATTGTCTTCCGTGATAGACTATGAATGTTAGAGAAAAAATAGCAAGTCATGTGATAGTAATAGACAACTAATCATAGTCTGTCATATAGAAAAGTTGTAAAAACAAACATCCAATCACAGTCTACCACGTAAGACAATTGTGAAAAAATGTGTGATACATCTATTATTGTTTTTCTTTTTTAAATATTATTTTCCCCTTTTCTCAACTCTCAACTCTCGACTCTCAATTCTTAATATCATTCCTTTTGTTAGAGGGAGGAAACAATGCTCTAGGAGTATGCAATAAATTTCTTACCGGGAGATTTGCAATAAGTTAATTGTTGGTGACTTTTTGAGCAAAAACATTAGATGGGACCCAAAAAAAAAAAGCTAACCAAAGACAAAATAAGTTGAAATTCAGAACTCACATGAAATCACAAATAGTTAATGTAATTGTGGAGACTAGAGAAGAGAGAGCCCAATGGGCTTCCTTGCGCCTAGCCTCACAACCTATTTGTATGATGGGCTAACGATTCCTACCATGGGTCATTCGCAGCTAGGAGGCCTGATGAGAGCTATTCGAACCTCTATTCACTCACCACCTTGCTGTCCCTCCATCCTTCTCCTGCTATTCCTCTCTTTTATCTCGTCTTTTCTCTCCTGTTTTATCAACCTTTGTTTCTCCTCTCGATTTTGTATTTATAGGGAGTTAAAAGTGGGGGAATCATGATTGTCCTTAGGGTTAGTGGATTGAAAGGTCCAATCGAGGAGGGGTTTAGTGGGTGTTTAGGTGGGAGTGGCTTTGGAAATGATCCCCACTGCAGCGGATATGTACGGCAGCGATAATTCCAAGGTTACACCGGGCAATCCTGCTACTGCTTAACCGGGCAAGTAGGACAGTGCACGGCAGATCAATCCGGAAAAACATACCAGCAGCACGTCGTGTGCCCGGCAAAAGGAGTTGGATCCCCGGATGGCGTTTGGACCTGGGTTTGTTCATGGTTGGGCGTGAGGCCCAACTGACATGGGCGAGTCCTTCCTACATTGGTCCGTACATTAGCCCCCTCCCTGATTCGCGCCCGGTCAGACGGGTGAGGATCAAGGGACACGACCGGAGAGGACAGATCCCATGCCCGAAAACAAATGAACCGGCGCGCCTTTTTGCGTGGGACTAGACGTCCAATAAATGCTCTCCTCAAAAGGTGCGCGCCTACGCCCTGACCTCAGCAGCCAAACCCAACTGTTGTTTCGTGGACCGAGGCGTGCGGACGCCCTCGGTTTCTGAACGGTTTTATCCCATTATGGTTCATAATTGCGGATTACCCTCATTAATGCACCGTCAACCGTTGCGCGTCCTCGCTTTGTGCCTATAAAAGGCTCGCTCAAACTCACTTTCTCACTTTTCACCTCCTTAGTTTCTGAAATTTCTCTCTGCCGAGCATCCAAAGTGCTAGTTGCCCGGCAACCCCCAGACTCAACTTTCCTCTTAGTGCCAATCAGTAAGTCCCCTTCTTCTCTCTTTTGCTTCAATTTATTTCTTTCCAATTCCTTAGAATACTTTAAGATCTGGGATGGGTTACTCTCACCTTTTAGACTCTAGGAATTCTTTAATCACCTTTAGGCGTGACTACCAAATTCCCGGTGACGTGGAGGTGGCGTACTGCCAAGAAAGTGACATTGCTCTCCACAGAGGGTCAAACACAGCCTTCTTTCCGCTCATGTCAATACTGGAAGGTGGGGTTAGGTTCCCTATCGACCCCCTTTTACTTAGAGCCCTTAGGTACTACGGGTTATGCCCCGACCAACTTGCCCCAAATTTTTACCGGGTGATGAGTTGCATAAGTAAATTGAACCACACATTTGGTCTGCAATTGGACCACCATGACGTAAACCATGTGTACAGTTTGTGTGGGAAGAAGAAAACTAGTTATTATATAAAGGTCAGAGATATGAGGATCCGGTTGATCTCTTGCCTGCCGGACTCGAACAGGAACTCCGCCGGGGAGTTTGTCCGGGTACGTGGCAACTGGTATTCCGGGGATATTCCCCCCCCTATGACTCGCCGCGAAGTGGGTGGGTGTTTTTGAGAGCATAACTTGTTATTGTTTTACCATCCACTTGTGTATCTAACTTTCATACTGACCCTCCTCATTGATGTTGCAGACGGCTCGGTGTTCACACAGGATATCCGAGCAGTCCACGTGCGGGATCTCAATTTTGTCCTTCGCTCAGAAATATTCGTACACCGCGACGGTCAGCTCAGGGCCTCTCATCTCATTCTCGGCGTAGAGCCGATTTACACCACCTGGCAACCATTTGGCCAGGCTCTCATAGTTGACAGCCCCCTACTATCATACATTGACGTTCGGCACGCTAACTTCCTCCCGGCAGGTCTTACGGTGGGCGAAGCTCGAGAACTTGGCCGGCGGTACACCTGTTCGGACGAGCTTGCTCCTGTAAGGGACGCTTCGGCCGAGGCCGCTTCTCGGCGTCTCAGAGAACTTGCACACAGGGCTCTTGAGCAAGAAGCGGAGGCAGAGCCTGCTGAAATAGACCAGGAGCCTCCCGAGCAAGAGCCTGAGCAGGAAGCAGAACCAGCAGCTGCGGAGTCAAGTCACTCATCTCAAGCTCGCCCGGGTGCTAGAGAAATGGTTACCCGCAGGACCCTCTCGGTTGGTCGCTTCCTACCCGGGGCACAGCAAGCCGCGCAACAGCAGCCGGGACAGGGGCCGGTCCATACTCCTCCCCCACCCCCCGTCCGCCCCAGGAAAAAACAAAAGGTCACACAGCAGCAGCCCTCCGCCGTTCCCGGGGCTACTAAAACAAAGACCCCCACGGCTCCGTCCAGGGGCATCACCATTCGGGAGCCCCAAGGACAAGTTGGAGCGAGCGCGGCTTCATCCTCTCAGGAGGTGCCCGAGTGGAAGCCAACATACGAGTTGGACGGCAAACCCCTCCCCGCGGATACGTGCATACGTATGTGGGAGAAGGGCGAAGGAGGCCGCGTTGCCCAAAGCCTGGCTCACGGTCTACTTTTGCCTGAAGACGTGAGCGCCTTCGCCGAGGCTTCCGACGGTTATTTGGGGATGAGGCTCCAATGGCACGCCATCGCGGTAACCCTTTCGCATCCCTTTTCCTGCTTGTTAACTTAATTTCTACGCTTCTGATATAATGTTTGACTACTGATATTTAGGCTGCCCAGCTGACCCACATCCTAAACGAAAGGGTGGAGGATCTGGCCAGAGATGCTGACCGGGAAAAGGCCGGGAGGGAGGCAGCTGTGAAGACCGCCAAGGACAAGGTTAAGGCCGCGGAGGCTGCTGAGCGGAGGGCTGCTACCGCGGAAAAGGAGAGGAAGCTCGCAGAGGAGAGGTCAGCGGAGCTGGAATCCAAGCAAAATGAGACTGAAGTGAAGCTGGCCGAGGAGGAGAGCCGAAATGCTGCCCTTGCCGAGGAGGCAGCCGATCTGCGTGCTGCGCTTGAGGAAGCCGGAACCAAATGGTACAATGAAGGGTTCGCGGACGCCGAGAAGGGGGTGGAGCCGGTTGTCTTCGAGGCTCGGCGATTATCCTTCCACGATGGATGGCTTGCCGCCCTACAGGTTTTAGGGGTTCCCGCCGATTCGCCTCTTAGGGATCCCGGCAAGATCCCCTTCTTGGAAGCCCCTCCGGTAGCTCAAAGCCCCCCAGGCCTCGGCGACGAAGAAGAAACGGACAGCCTGAGGGAGCTTGTGGAGCAGATTGACGCCCACGTGGAGCTAGTCGGTGTGGAAGCGTCCAGCAACCCTACTGCCGGTGATCCTCCCGCCGAGAATGCTCTCCCTAATCTTGCCTCTGAGGGCCGACAACATGAAGTACAGGCCGGAGACCCCCCTGTAGACCTTACTGTGTAAAAAATTTATTTCAACCCTTTGTGTATGTTTGGTTTTTGTCAGTTTGCTTATCCCGCCGGGTTGTGGCGGTTAAACTCTTTTATTCTTCTTTGCTCTTTGTCTGCCCGTCACCAGGTTTAGGTGGCTGAACAATTATATTATCTGAATGCTTTGTCGGTCAGTTTTCTCTTATCGTTATTCGCTGCTCATATGTTCTTTTTGATGAATGTGACATGCTCGGGCTTTATGTTTGCCCTGGGAAATTACCCTCGCGTGAGTTAATGCATGTTTTGTTATCTTTAGTGCTTTTACTCGTAAGAATTTCTGGGGCGCTCACTTGTTCGGTGAGGGATTTTGGACCGAGAGTCATGTTTTCACCGGGTGATTTGTAAGGTTTTCACCTGCTCGGCGAAAAGGTTCGAGCCGAGAGTCAGGCTTTCGTCCTTAGATAATTTGCAAGGTTTCCACCTGCTCAGCGAAAAGGTTCGAGCCGAGAGTCAGGCTTCCGTCCTTAGATAATTTGCAAGGTTTCCACCTGCTCGGCGAAAAGGTTCGAGCCGAGAGTCAGGCTTCCGTCCTTAGATAATTTGCAAGGTTTCCACCTGCTCGGCGAAAAGGTTCGAGCCGAGAGTCAGGCTTTCGTCCTTAGATAATTTGCAAGGTTTCCACCTGCTCGGCGAAAAGGTTCGAGCCGAGAGTCAGGCTTTCGTCCTTAGATAATTCGCAAGGTTTCCACCTGCTCGGCGAAAAGGTTCGAGCCGAGAGTCAGGCTTCCGTCCTTAGATAATTTGCAAGGTTTCCACCTGCTCGGCGAAAAGGTTCGAGCCGAGAGTCAGGCTTTCGTCCTTAGATAATTCGCAAGGTTTCCACCTGCTCGGCGAAAAGGTTCGAGCCGAGAGTCAGGCTTCCGTCCTTAGATAATTTGCAAGGTTTCCACCTGCTCGGCGAAAAGGTTCGAGCCGAGAGTCAGGCTTCCGTCCTTAGATAATTTGCAAGGTTTCCACCTGCTCGGCGAAAAGGTTCGAGCCGAGAGTCAGGCTTTCGTCCTTAGATAATTTGCAAGGTTTCCACCTGCTCGGCGAAAAGGTTCGAGCCGAGAGTCAGGCTTTCGTCCTTAGATAATTCGCAAGGTTTCCACCTGCTCGGCGAAAAGGTTCGAGCCGAGAGTCAGGCTTCCGTCCTTAGATAATTTGCAAGGTTTCCACCTGCTCGGCGAAAAGGTTCGAGCCGAGAGTCAGGCTTCCGTCCTTAGATAATTTGCAAGGTTTCCACCTGCTCGGCGAAAAGGTTCGAGCCGAGAGTCAGGCTTTCGTCCTTAGATAATTTGCAAGGTTTCCACCTGCTCGGCGAAAAGGTTCGAGCCGAGAGTCAGGCTTTCGTCCTTAGATAATTCGCAAGGTTTCCACCTGCTCGGCGAAAAGGTTCGAGCCGAGAGTCAGGCTTCCGTCCTTAGATAATTTGCAAGCTCATATTGCCAGTCGTTCGTGCCGACAACTGTTTTCATTAACAATAACCTAGGAGTTAAACTGAACATACAATTTATTAATAGTAGAACCTTTTCAAGTTCTGAACATTCCAGGGCCGGGGTAGTGGTCTCTCGTCCAGCTCTTCCAAGTAGTATGCTCCTTCCCCGGCTACAGCAGTAACTCTATACGGTCCTTCCCAGGTCTGCGCCAGCTTACCGGCATGAATGTCTCGCATATGCCCCACGGCCTTTCTCAAGACCAGATCTCCGGCATCAAACCTTCTAACCCTCACGCGTCTGTCGTATCTTCTAGCGATTTTCTGTTGGTACTCGGCCAGCCGAATAGTGGCTGCTTCGCGACGTTCCTCAAGCCTGTCTAAGTGCTGAATCATCATTTCATCATTAGAACTGGGATCGTACTTGGCCACGCGTGTGCTGCATATACTTACCTCGGTTGGTATAACTGCCTCGGCACCGTAGGTGAGTGAAAACGGAGTCTCCCCCGTGGACCTCCTTGGTGTGGTTCGGTAAGCCCACAGGACGCTGTACAATTCTTCGGCCCAGTTTCCCTTCGCATCACTCAGCCTCTTCTTCAGCCCGTTTACAATCACCTTGTTGACAGCTTCGGCTTGGCCATTGCTTTGAGGGTACGCCGGGGTGGAATACCTGTTTTTGATGCCGAGATCCGAACAGAAATCTCGGAATGCCCGGCTATCGAACTGCAATCCATTGTCTGATATCAGGGAGTTTGGAACCCCGAATCTGGTGACAATGTTTCTCCATACGAATTTCTTCACATCTACGTCTCGGATATTGGCCAGGGCTTCGGCCTCTGCCCACTTCGTAAAGTAGTCCACGGCCACGAGAACGAACCTTCGATTGCCTGTTGCCCGTGGGAATGGCCCGATTATGTCCAGCCCCCATTGAGCGAATGGCCAGGGGCTGCTGACCGGATTGAGATGGCCGGCAGGCTGATGAATCAGGGCAGCATGCTTCTGGCATTGTTCGCACTTACGCACATACTCGGTGGCATCCTTCTGCATTTGAGGCCACCAAAATCCCTGAGTCATAGCCCGGTGCGCTAGCGAACGCCCCCCTACATGACTACCACACACCCCTTCATGCAGTTCTGCCAGAAGCTCGTTTACCCTACCCGGATGTAGACATAAGAGATATGGCCCTCCGAAGGACCTGCGATACAACTGTCTGTCTTCTGATAACCAAAAACGAGGGGCCATTCTTCGGATTCTATCCCCTTCTTCCCGGTCAGGGGGAACCCGATCCTCGGCCAAAAACTCAATGATGGGGTCCATCCAACTAGGTCCCTGGGTGGCAATCGCCGTGACTGCCGGATTACCGGATAGCTTGATGCTTGGCTCTGGAATCTGCTCTATTCTGATGAGCCGGGGCACGGCCTCGGCCACTGAAGACGCTAGCGTGGCGAGGGAGTCAGCATGGCTGTTGCGTGTCCGAGCTACTTGTACGACCTTTGCTGTTTCAAATCCGGCCATAATCTGCTTCACACGTTCCAAATACGCCTTCATCCGGGGATCGCGGGCCTCAAAACTACCATGAACCTGGTTGACAATCAGCCTGGAATCCGAATATACTTCTACATCCCGGGCCCCCAAGCTTGAAGCTATGCTTAGCCCGGCTATCAAGGCTTCGTATTCTGCCTCGTTATTGGAGGCTTTAAACCCGAACCTGAAAGAATGCTCCAGACGAACCCCCTCGGGTCCAATTGCAACTACCCCCGCCCCTGCCCCCGTGGAGCTGGAAGCGCCGTCCACATATATCTTCCATGAGTGGCAGCTTACCTGACAGACCAGCTTGTTTGGGGCCTTGGGCGAAAATTCTGCTACGAAGTCGGCCAATACTTGCCCTTTCACAGCAGTCCTGGGCTTGTAGCGTACGTCAAAAGCCCCCAGCCGGGTCCCCCATTTCGCTATTCGCCCCGTGAAGTCAGATCGTCTTAACAACGACTGCAAAGGATATTCGGTTAGTACATACACGGTGTGAGCCTGGAAGTACTGCGGCAGCTTCCTGGTGGCATGTACTAAGGCCAAGACTAGCTTCTCCAATGGCAAGTATCTGGTCTCGGCGTCAACCAGGGTCTTGCTGATATAATACACGGGATGTTGTACCCCGCGATCGCTGAGTAGCACGGCACTTACAGCGTGGTCGGTCACTGAGAGGTACATGAATAGATCCTCTCCAGGTTCCGGGGCGGTTAGTACTGGTGCGTGCGTCAGGTACTCTTTCAAATCTTGAAATGCCTTTTCACACTCGGCGTCCCACTGGAATCCCTTCCATTTCTTAAGGAGCTGGTAGAACGGACGGCAGCGATCCGAGAATCTAGAAATGAACCGGTTGAGGGCAGCCAACATTCCGGTCAACACTTGCACTTCCTTTGGATTGCTTGGAGAGTTGAGGCGCTGCACGGCAACAATTTGGTCGGGGTTCACCTCTATCCCTCGGCTGGAGATTAGGTACCCTAAAAACTTTCCTGCCCCCACCCCGAAGGCGCACTTTTCGGCGTTAAGGCGTAGCTTATGCCGCCGCAACACCTCAAACACCCCCTGAAGATCGTCCACGTGCTGCGTTTGTCGTTTGCTTTTCACTACAAGGTCATCAATGTATACTTCCACCGTCAGGCCAATCTTGTCGCGGAACATCCTGGTCATCATCCGCTGGTACGTTGCCCCAGCATTCTTCAGGCCGAACGGCATCACAGTGTAATGGTAATTTGCGTCAGGAGATATGAATGCAGTCTTTTCCTGATCCTCGCCGGCCAGGGCAATCTGGTGATAGCCTTGAAAGGCGTCCAAGAAGCTCATTCTCGGGTGACCGTATGTGGCATCTACCAATTGATCAATCTTAGGCATAGGGAATGGGTCCTTCGGGCATGCTCGGTTCAAATCTGTGAAGTCCACGCATACCCTCCATTTGCCACTCTTCTTTTTCACTACTACTGTGTTTGCAAGCCATTCTGGGAAGAAGATCTCCCTCACTGCACCTGCCTCTTTCAGACGCTGGACCTCGGCCCTGACAGCCTCGGTGTGTTCTTAGGCTTTTCTCCTTGGTCTTTGTTTCTTCGGTGGGAATGAGGCGTCCACGTTGAGTCTGTGGACGATAAACTCAGGGTCTACCCCCGGCACCTCGTACGGGCTCCATGCAAACACGTCCAGGCTCCGAGCAAGAAACAGCAGTAGTTCAACTTTCTCGGAGGTTGTTAGGCTAGTCCCTATCTGGAAGTGCTTGTCTGCGTCCGGCAGTATGCTGACCTTTACCAGCTCTTCGGCGCAAACGCTCCCCGAGTCCTCCCGGGGTTGCGGTAATTGCTATAACAGGGCTTCTTCGGTCTTTCTATTCAGTTCTGTTTGCTGGCCCTCCCAACTTGCCGCAGCCACCAGGCAGTGTCTAGCCATCTGCTGGCACCCTCGCACCACCGCGACACCCTGCTCGGTAGGAAATTTAACCTTCACGTGCAAGGTGGACGGCACGGCTTTCATAGCGTGGATCCACGGCCTTCCGAGGATTGCTGTGTATGGTGAGAAGGAATTAACCACAATGAAGGTGACTTTTACCTCCTTTCCTCCCACGACCACTGGTAACAAGATCCGCCCTTCTGGTACCACCACTCTTCCGTCGAACGAAACTAGCGGCGTATCGTATTTTCTCAAGTCCTGCTTTTTCAAACCGAGACCGTTGAACAAATCCGGATACATTACATCAGCTCCGCTGCCCTGGTCTATCATCACCCTTTTCACGTCGAAGCCGCTCATCCGAGCTGTGATCACTAACGCGTCCTCATGCGGCTGTATTGTCCCTTCTAAATCAGCTTCTCCGAAGGAGATGGCCTCCTCGTGGTACCTTGCCTTTTTTCCTGCTTTTTCCGTGCCCGGGGATTCTCCCGAGGGTGCAACAGTTAACACTCCTTTTCCTGCCGTTACCCCCCACCCTGGTGTCAATAGTATCATCTCGATCACTCCGATCGGTGGAGGTTGTACGCCCTTCTGCCGCCCTTGTTGTCCGGTTTCTTGCCCTCCGGGGTTTGCGACGTACGCCTTCAGATGCCCGGCCCGTACTAGTTGCCCCAGATGATCTTTCAACACCCGGCACTGCTCGGTGGTGTGGCCCTTGTCCTTATGGTAACTGCAGTACAGGTTTTGGTTTCGCCGGGATGGGTCGCCGCCCATCTTGTTCGGCCACCTGAAATATGGCTCGTTTTTTATTTTCTCGACTATCTGGTGCACCGGCTCCTTGAACATTGCATTCACCTCCCCTGCCTGCCAGGGCTGTTCTTGAACCTTCCATTCCTTCCGAGGCCTTGTCTGGAAGTTTCCCTGCCGAGGGCGGTTTGCTAACGGGGCCTTACCCTTGCTCTGCATCCGATCATCTTCTAGGCGCTTATATTCTTCGATGCGCCTCATAAGCTGCCTCATGTCCTCGGGTGGCTTCTTTGTAAGTGACTCCCGTAGTTCGGAATCATCCGGTAGGCCCATGCGGAAGGTACTTGCCGCGATTTTCTCATTGCCCCCACCTATCTCATTGTATAGCTCCCAGTACCTGCTGGAGTAACTGCGAAGTGTCTCCCCCATCCCCATCTTCATTGATAGCAGGGCGTCAACTGGTTGCGGCACTCGGCTGCAGGTTACGAACCGGATTCCGAACTCCTGTACTAGCTCAGCGAAAGAATGTATAGATTTCTTCCGCAGCCCGTTAAACCATCTTAGGGCGGTTGGGCCAAGGCTGGAAGGGAACATCTTGCACATCAGCGCATCATTATGAGAGTGCAGGGACATCATGTGGATGTAGTGGCTGACGTGCTCGACCGGGTCTGTCTTCCCGTCATAGATGTTGAACGGGGGTCTCGGGAATTTCCTCGGCATTGCAGCCTCTTGGATGTCATCGGAGAAAGGGGACCGGGCTACGCTGCGTAGGGCGCGGCTTAGTGTGTCCATGGCTGCGTTATGCGGCCTATGCTCCTCGGGGGAGTCGGTTCCCCGGTCTGCATGATCGTGTGACCGCGAGCGACCTTGGCGATGACGATGCCCCCGTGAGCGCGATCTCTCTCGGCGGTTGTAGGACTCATGCGAACGTGAACGCTCTCTTCGCCACTGGGACCCTGAATGATTGGATGCCGTCCCCCGGTGACTTCCCAGGGGCTCGGTCCCTGCTTCCCGGTTCTCGCGGTCTCTTCTCGCTCGCCTGTCGCCTGCTTCGAGCTCGAAATCCCTCAGGCGCCTACGCAACCGTTCTATTTCTTGGTCCCTTTCATCTACCTGCCTCCGTCCCGCGGGGTCAGTTATTGTCCGCTGCGTCTGGTATGAGCCCTCTCCGAGACCGGACACATTCTCCCGTTCACGCTCCCTATCTTCGTGTCTCTTTTGCCTTTGTTCACGCCAAGATGATCCTCGGGAAGACCCAACCGAGAAACTCTCGTCTCCACTCCCCGGATGTCTCCCGGACATTGTTTTGCTCACAAGCCTCAGTCGAACTACAACTTTGTAGGCGTTTCCCACAGACGGCGCCAATTGTGGAGACTAGAGAAGAGAGAGCCCAATGGGCTTCCTTGCGCCTAGCCTCACAACCTATTTGTATGATGGGCTAACGATTCCTACCATGGGTCATTCGCAGCTAGGAGGCCTGATGAGAGCTATTCGAACCTCTATTCACTCACCACCTTGCTGTCCCTCCATCCTTCTCCTGCTATTCCTCTCTTTTATCTCGTCTTTTCTCTCCTGTTTTATCAACCTTTGTTTCTCCTCTCGATTTTGTATTTATAGGGAGTTAAAAGTGGGGGAATCATGATTGTCCTTAGGGTTAGTGGATTGAAAGGTCCAATCGAGGAGGGGTTTAGTGGGTGTTTAGGTGGGAGTGGCTTTGGAAATGATCCCCACTGCAGCGGATATGTACGGCAGCGATAATTCCAAGGTTACACCGGGCAATCCTGCTACTGCTTAACCGGGCAAGTAGGACAGTGCACGGCAGATCAATCCGGAAAAACATACCAGCAGCACGTCGTGTGCCCGGCAAAAGGAGTTGGATCCCCGGATGGCGTTTGGACCTGGGTTTGTTCATGGTTGGGCGTGAGGCCCAACTGACATGGGCGAGTCCTTCCTACATTGGTCCGTACAGTAATAAGTAAAGAAAAATGTTATATCCATAACATTTTCACAAAACAACATATCTTAAGAGGTAGTTTAATATTGCCTATTATTGGTGGGTTAAAAAGTAATTTAAGTGATGGGTTTAAATTTGAACCCATAACAACTTACCATCAACAATTAATTATAAAAATATTATAAACATAACACTCCTCATATGTAAATCGTCATATGAAAATGCTGTCCCAACTTCCAAACTCACGGCTTTGAACCTTGGTATTTAAATCATTATATTTTTACAGTCTAAGTTGGGGTGGAACTACACTGTTGTCAAGGGGCTGTGGCCCTCTTGAATTTCATTTTTATTTTTATTTTTATTTTTCCTCTAATAGTAGATTAATCAATGTATTATTGTTTTTCCTTTTTAAATATTATTTTCCCTTTTTCTCAACTCTCAACTCTCAACTCTTAATTCTCAAATCATTCCTTCTGCTAGAGGGAGGGAACAATGCTCCAGGAGTACGCAATAAATTTCCTACTGAGAGATCCACAATAAGTTAATTGTTGGTGACTTTTTAAGCAAAAACATTAGTTGGGACTCATAAAAAATAGCAAAAAATAATCTAACCAAAGACAAAGGATCTATTTGGGATCCGTTTATTTTACTGAAACTTAAAACTTTTTACTGAAAATACTGTAGATAAAGGTAAAAGTTAGCTGAAATAGTACAGTGTGACCCATGAATAATACCAAAAAGTGCAATGGGGGCCATAAATAGTAGTAAAAATAAGCTAAATAGTAGCAAAAATAAGCTAAATAGTAAAATAAGCTGGTAAAAAATAATCTATCCAAACGGACACAAAATAAGCTGAAATTCATGACTCACACGAAATCACAAATTATTAATGTATTAAATAAATAAAAATGAAATGTTCATAACATTTTCACAATATTTTACAACAAATCTTAAGAGACAGTCTGTTATTGCTTATTATTGGTGGGTTAAAAAGTAACTTAAGTGGTGGGTTTAAATTGAAACCCGTAACAACTTACCACCTATGATTTGTTATGAAAACGTTGTGAAAACATTGTAGATATAACACTTCTCATAAGTAAATCATTATATGAAAATTCTATGCCAACTCTCAAACTCACGCCTTTGAACCTTGGTATTTAAATTTTTTTATTTAAATTTTTATTTTTTTAGAGTCTAAGCTGGGGTGGAACTACACTGTTGTTAAGGGGCCATGGCCCTCTCGAATTTTATTTTTATTTTAAATTTTCCTCTAATAGTAGATAAAACAATGTATTTTAACAGAAATTTCGCCCCTAAATGACAAACTCCCCACCACTGTGGGGTGTGACTTGATGGTAGGAGTACTCAAATGACTTCACTTGATGAGCATTTCGAGCAATGGGCCCAACAAAACCCCAGTGGTACATATAGTATTACCGATTATCGTCAAGTGGCATAGGGTTAATAAGTTTTCTCTCCCCTCTTCCCCCCCCCTGCCCCGCCTCGCCCCGCCCAGTCTTTTTCCTTTCTCCTCCTAACACATCAGCTATATCCTGTAAGTGTTACTAACTTTCACCCATAACTTGTACCAACTTTTACATATAATTATTTACTATAAAATTCAACTCTTCTTAAAGAAAAATGCTAAATTTACTTCAAGTTCTATCTACAAATGTTTACAAATTGTTGTGTCAAGCAGGTTGGGAATTTCAACAATTTAATTAACGAATGACAAAGTTTAACTATAAAATTATTTGTAGTATAAGGGTATAACCTTATTTAATAAAATAAATATTACTATATATTTTGAAAATATAACCGTTAAATTACATGTTTTTTACGTTCTTAATACACAAGTCAAATTTTGTGTTAATTAGATATTAAGGGCATCTCCAACTACACCTCTAAAACCATGTTTAGAAAGCAAACCCACAAAAATTAGCTCTAACAACCTCTCCAAATTGTAAAAAATAGAGTAGATAAGTTATAGTGCTCTCCACACATGATGAGTTACAATTGCTCTTCAAATGAATTCTTGTGACTAAAAATATTCAACCTCTTTATTTTTTTTGTGCACATTAAGAATAAAGAATAAAAATAATATTAAAGAAATGATGAAAAATAATATTTAAATATAATAAATGATTAGAAACTCTAGTGAAAAATATATTTTAAAAAATAAGTAGGTAAAATTGTTTGTTCTCCAAACAGTGTGAAAACTTGGCCAAGTTGTTAGAGGTGCTCCAAGAATGTATCGAGCCACAAAATTATTCTTAGCATAATAAAGGGCATTTAGGGTGTTTCAAAAAAAAAAAAAAAAAAAAAAGAAGGGCATTTTGGAGAATCACATCGGCTTATCATGAAGTACAAGTTATTGAAAGTGTGTATAGACCGTCATATCAATTCGTGGTTGGGGTGACTCGTTAATCGTACGGGTGAGAATCGACAAAGACACGTGGCGTGGCGTGGCGTGGCGTGACGTGGTAGGAAGAAGATGGGGATCCAAAATTCTTTAGCGGGGGAGGGAGGCGATAAAGACATAAAAAGTCGTTCACGACACTTCCGCGAAGTTTCTTACCAAAGCTTTTCTTTTTCTTTCCTAAAAAAAATAAATAAACATGAGCTTCTTTTCTTTAGAAGGAATCAAAATTTACAATATTTCGAACTATGTGGGACCCATCATGACAAAGACAGTTTACCAACTCCGTTGATTTTTGAAAAAGTGGGGGCATATGACAACCAAAAAAAGTGTAAAAAAGAGAAGATAACAAATGCTAGTGGCGGTATCGTATCATATAAAGGCAATTTGACAAAGTAGTGGTAGTTGGGGCAGATAGATGGTCCCTACTTGCTCATTAAAAAAAGATAGGTGGTCCCTACAAAGTGGTGGAATACGGCTCAATGCCGGCTGTTTTCGACTTTTGAATTTTTGACTAATTAGGCTTTAGTAGGTGGAATACAGCTCACCGCCGGATGTTTTTGAATTTTAAATTTTCGATAGTTAGGTTATGTTTGGTTTAGGGTCTTTAGTCTAACTTAAATTTTAAGTCTCACTTTTTTTTATTCTATTTTATACTTTACAAATAAAATAAAAACTTGACATATATCATGTATATTTGATTAACTGATATGATGTGAGTTTCAGTTAACTTAACTGTTAAAGTTTTTGATGGTTGAATAAAAATTTGAGGTTCAATTTTCGTCTATACCAAAAATTAATTGGTATTTTGGTCTGATAATACTTTGTATCAACAGGAATGAATGACATAGGACTGAAAGTATGACTAAAGCAATAAGTAAAACTAAAAAAAGTTAGGGTATGTCTGGTAACTATTTTTTCCATTATTTTCTGTTTTCAAAATTATTTTTCTATTTTTAAAATTAAAAAACTTGTTTGGCAATTCCAAATGAACCAAATATATATATATATATATATATATATATATATATATATATATATATATTTTTCAAAACTCAATTTGTGAAGGAAACTGAAAACATGTAAAAAATTGTTTTCAGTTTCTAATTTTTAAAAGTCAATGAAAATACACATTTAATTTAATGATATTGTCTCATTTACTGATTTAGCAATTAGAGTTCAAACCCTAAGAACAACATATTTTAGTATTTTCTATTTTTTTTTAAAAACATTTTTTTTTAATTTCAACTAAACAAACATGTTTTTAATTTTAAAAATACAAGAAATTTTTTTTTTTTATATTCCTAAAAATAAAATTTTGAAAATAAAAAATAAAAACTGTAACCAAATATAACATTAATTTTATTATCACTACACCTTATAAAATTGGTCAAAGATCTTACAAAAGTATAATGATGTGACATAAAGTAATTTCTTAACATGTCCATTAACATTACCTTTATTAAATTCTAACTTTTTGTATTTCTTATTTGGGTAAATTCCAGAAACCTACCCCGAGGTTTGAGGAAATACCAAACAAGTCCATAACATTTAAAAACTGAACATCTCAGTCCTTATCCCCAAACGGTTTGTGACGTCCGTTACATCTCTCCTCTCTTTCATCCCTCTCCCTAAAAGTCTCTCTTTTTCCTTTCTCAGATTCTGAGAAGAAGAAGAAAAAATTGAAGAACAATGACTTTCTCAGGAAAACAAACAGAAGAAAGAAAAGAAAAGAAGAAAAAAAAAGCCTTACCACCGACCCAACAAATCTCAAAAACCCAGTGACCATTGACCATAATCAAAACCCACAAACCCAGCAAAACAATGGAATCAGCAAAAACCACAAATCCAACAAAACAATGGCGTCAACAAAACCCACAAAAACCATCAACCCACAAACACCATCAACCCACAAACCCATCAACAAAACTCATCCACAAACCCAAAACCAGCAACCACAAACCACATGCATCAACAAATTCACAAACATTTCAAACCCACAAAATCTTCATCACATCTCCTCTGTGGCTTTCTGACAATCTGCCACCAACCACCCCATAACAGACCCAAACCAACAATCCAAACCAAAACCTACAAAACTACAACACACCCACAAAAAACCCATATCCTCTATCACCGATCCAAATCAAAACTAACCCACTACAAAACCCACAACCATAGGGCCATCACAAAGACAAAGAGAGAGGTGAAATCAGTGGACCTACCACTATGTTGCCATCGGACAGACGAAGTGAGAATTAGAGGTTATGGACTGAAAGGTCAGAGGAATATAGAGAAATTATAAATCAGAGAGAGGTGAGAGGGTTAGAGGAAGAGAGAGAGAGAGAAAAGTGAAGAAAAAGAAACAGAAATCGGAGAGAGGATCAGAGTAAGGAAGAAGAGAGAGAAGAGACATGAGAAAGAGGAGAGTTCTAACAGAGAGAGAAAGAAACTAAAAAATTACCCAGAAAGGTAACGGCATTAACAAGCCGTTTGGATATTGGACTAAGATGGTCAATTTCTAAATGTTATGGACTTGTTTGGTATTTCCTCAAACCTCGGGGTAGGTTTCTGGAATTTACCCTTCTTATTTTAAATACCTAAAACAAATAATAAATAAAAAAACCAACATATCCCCAGGACCGCTGTTAACACCTCTCTGTTCCGTGTGAACATTGTCGTGTCATGTGTCTACCATCAAAAGAAACCCACCTCACGGTTTCTTCCAAATCTAGGACTTTGTCTTCCAGACCAAGCCAGATTTCTTTGTTGATTTGAATTGAAAGTTAGAAAGCATTTAAATTTCTAGGCTTGCAATTTGTTGTGATTCAAAATTTAGAAAGGAAAATGGAAAATTTTCGGTGCCTTGATATTACATGGATCTTGACTAAGGTTGTCAAAATTAGGATTGCACGTAGTATCGTTGAAGGTAGGTGGGATTGTAAATCGTAGGATCGGATCGTGAATCGTAAGATCCTACATATTTTCAGATTTAAAGCAAAAAATACATTGATAATGACTTTGTATGTTGAATAATCACATAAATTATAAATTCATCCATAAAAAAAAAACTAAGATTTGCATCATATAATATAATTTGCATGTCATACATCACCAAATCTATACTAATAAAATAAATATATTTATGTTTTGACCCAATTTATCTAAAAACTTCAATAAATGGTTAATTAGGAACATGTGGGGATGCAGGCCCAAATGTATATTGGGCCTAGCACCTTGTCCGAGGAGGCTCCGTGGTCCTAGAATAAATCAATAGCAAAGAAAACACAATACTTTGAATTTCATGAGCAGACTATAACTATAGAGGCTGGGAGAAGTTTTCTGATGAGGAATATCCCTTTGGCTAAACGCAACGAAGATCAAGATGTGCCTCCTATCATCAAAGGTGACATTCCAGGAGATTCTATTGATAAAGACACGCATTATGAACGTACAGGAAGGATGAGAGCTAGGAAATATCTAAGGGAAAGCTGTTGCCACCACATTGAATACTCTGTAGTTAACTTTTTGGCTGCATTTATTGTGGAGAAGATCCTTAAACAGTGTAGCCTTGGCTACCCCAACTCACAGAGGGCTAGAGAGGGTGTCTGATGGGACAAACACTCAAGTAATGGCCTAGATGATCAACAAATGGAGGGCCAAGATCATTGAAAGGGAGATATATAATGTAAGAGACCCCTGAGAAAAAGGGGATCGAGAAACAAAGAAAAAAAAACATGGTAGCTATCAAGAATTGACTTTGTAATAAAACTTGAGAGAAATATATAAGAACTGATCTCCTCAGACTGTGCCAAGGACGATTTTCTTTAGATTAAATCAGTTTATCTTCCTTTTCTTTTCACCTGAATCCACTCTATTTGTTGACAAACTCATTAAAGTCCAATCTTCAAACTCACTCTCTACAAATTTATTGTATTGGGCTTTTTGGGTCTACGTTCATTTATCATTTGGGCCAGGTATCCGAATTACATCCTTACAGAATAAAATACCAAAATATTTATCAAAACGTACATATGGAAAATATTTTCCAAGTTATAAGTTTCAAGTTTGAAATCTAAAATAAGTTAGCAAATGGAAACTAGCTAATTACAATATGAAATCCAAAAGCAAGATGAATATTAAGGTAAAGTGAACATTTAATTATTTCTATTCTAAGGTTCTTATAACCACCGTCCTAAATTTCTAATCATCATCATCCATTTTATCATCTATGTAGATATTATATATTTGTATACTAGAACTGCAAAAGACATCAAGATATAATTTTACACTTAACTATTCAAGTTATACCACTCAGCAATAATTAAAGAGCATGCTTAAAAAAATCAATCAATCAATATACAAATACAAACAAACTGATAAAATTATATATAAAAAAATATTTTAGTAATATTATAACACAAATTAGTATATTGATAAAACAAATTTAACAACATTATAGCTTAAAAGGTAGCAATGCTAACATCAAAATTTTCATTTAGAAATGTTGAAGCATTCATTCATTTTGATTAGAAGTAAACTATAAACTAGAAAATATTTGCTTAGGTTAATATAATTTTATAAAAATAAAATAAAAAGTCATACCATCATAACATGAAAAAATAAAAACCATTAAAGCTTCATCAAAATAAAATAATTTATCCCATAAAAAAAAATTCAAATTTTTTTTTGTTTTTGGTAGGATCGGTAAAATCCCATACGATCTTATACGATTCAACATGATCCTACGTATGATCTTATAATTTTTACGATCCTAATACGATTCTAAACACTTTGGTGAGCTGGGATCGTAAAATCGTGTAATCATACGATCCAGATCGCGATTTTGACAACCATGATCTTAACTCAACTTGAATAGCATTCAGCCAAAAAAAGTCCTCTCAAGCTTGCAAATGATAGAGAATAATTGGTATTTATTTTGATTTTCATAGGAGAATGAAAAGTCAAAAGTCATAAATTCAAGAAAAAAAAAAGAAAGTAAATTACATAATTGGTCCTGTTATTTACGGTATCAATTTGGTTCATTTGGTCCTTGACTCGTTATTCCCTGCATAGAAAAATATTATATGTTAAACAAAAAAATAAAATATTATTTTCTTGTGGTTTTAAGTTAATTTTCTTTCTAAAATAATAAAAAAATAACTCCTAATAAATTTTTTTCCTCTCAAATCAGAATAAAAGACCTAAAAATAATTGAATAAAAAGTTTAAAGTTCAATTTTTGATTTTATCAAAAATTAATTGAAAAATTAATTGATGACTTGATTTCATAAGTTAAAAGTTACACTTGTCAGAGCATATTTTGCATGAATGAACAGTAATATCTCCAATTTGGAAGTGTATGGACGAAAGGCTATAATTTTTTTTTTTTTTTAAATTCATTTCTCTCCTACACAACGTTTTCTCTCTCTCCCGTTGCCTCTCAGTCCCTATCTCTCTTACCTCTGTTACTCTCTCACTCTTACGGTTGTCCCACCCTCTCCAGCCGCTGCCGATCTCACACCATCCCAGCCTTCGCCGATCTCATTAGCTGCCGTCAACTCGCCATTAGAGGGTGTGATTCTTGAATGCTCATCCCTTTAATCAACCAATTACATATGGGGAAGGCTTTATCTTTTCAGTTATAAACAGTTGGGTTCATCTGTGTATATATGCTTTAAAAAATCGTTACATTTAAAAGTAATTGTTGTCGTTGTTTTACTAGGACTATTCTTGGAAGAAAAGGGTCACTTGCACACCTACTGTGTTTAAAGGAAAATAAAAAGCGGTTCTACTGTGCTTTTGTTTTGATTTTGGGGTTTTGATTTTGGAAGTTTTGGGTAGTGGTGGTGGTGGTGGTTGCAGGTTGTGTGTGATGGTGGTGGGGGGTTGATTTTGGGGTTTTATTATGGTAGTTTTGAGTGGTTGTCATTGCTTGTGGCGGCAGTGGCTACTTGGTGGCCGTTGCCTATTGGGTGGCATCCAGCGGCAGGAGAAATTATAAAATTCACATTGTGGACAAGTGATGTGGTCCACCATTCCACTAAAAAATTGCTATTTGTTTAAAATTGTTAGTTAGAAATTTTTTTTAAACAGAAATTAATTACTAACTCAGTAATTTTAAACAAATGGAAGTTTTTAGTGGAATGGTGGACAAGTGATGTAGTCCACTAGAGGACTCTATAATTTTTCCAGCTGCAGGGGTTGGTTGAGTTAATATATATTTTTTTAAAGTAGTTAATATTATTTTAATGTGTTGTATATATTATTTTAATGCATTGAATGGTAGGATAGAACATTAGTGGTTGAGTTAATATTATTTAAATGTGTTGTATATATTATTTTAATGTATTGAATTGTAAAATAAAACATGTGATGTATAGGGGTGTCCATACCCGACCCACACCTGTCAGACCTGACCAAACTGCTTGATTCTCACCCGATTTCAACTCGAACCAACGCTCTTGTCGGTCGGTGACCGGTTTCTGCGCCCAAGACACGACACCGGCGGGTTGAGTGGCGGGTTTTCTTCTCCAAAACTTGAGCCACTCGACTCGACTGATGTTATAAACAAATCCGGCCAACTTCGGCAAGATCAAGCTCAGATTTGAGGGGATCCGGTGAGATCTCGACCATATTTGGTGAGATTACGCTAGATTCGGCCAAATCCCAACAGAGTTCGGTGATTTCGGTGTAGATCCAGTGCGTTTTTGCAGATTTCGGCGATTTTTGGGTCCTTCTACCTTCCACTTGACGCTGGCGTGTCGGGTCTGGGCTAGGTCCAAAATCAACCCGGCCCAACCCATGGACAACTTTAGTGATGTAGAATGTATTGTAAAATAATGTGTTAAAATAAAAAATGTAGCTTTTTGAAGTCTCAAATTAGCATTTTTTACAACATCTGGTACTAGTGCTCTCGTAGAAAAAAAAAATTCCACAATTTTTTTCACAACTAACTGCATTGTGATAAAAGTTATAGTAAATCACAACTAGCTGCCAATTGTGATAAAAGTTATAGTAAATCACAAGATACCCAAATGAAAATGCTAGAGACCAAAAAAAAATCCACAATTTTTTTCACAACTAGCTGCCAGTCGTGACAAAAGTGTACTTGGCATTGCTCCGTTTATCAATTTGGGTTATATTAAGGCTTATTTGGTAAGAGTATTTAAATATAATTTTTTGTTTTGCAATCTATAAAATGGTGAGTCTTACACTTGAATTTATTGTTTGGCTAATATTTTTTAAATACAGTTTTCAAAAAACTATATCCTATTTTCCTAGTTTAGAACAGGATTTTGAAAACGGCTAGGGGGCATTTTTAGGATACATCAAATGTTTTTAATGACATAGTTGTAAATAAACTGAAAACGGAGAACCCTACATATTTGTCCAAACTCTTTTATCTCTTAAATTAAGTTGTTACCAAAATAATTAGCACCGTGTATGGAGCCCAATGACTTAATAGAGATCAAAGTATAAACCAAGAAACAAAGCCTAAGCTCAAAATCCATTTTCAAGCACGTAATCCATTTTTAAGCCCAATTTCTAGGAGGCTTACAAAGGATTTATATGCAAGGTTTTAGACAATTACACACCCAATTTATTGCATGTGCATCTTTTTGGACATAAGCTTAAAATCACCAATTTTCCTTTTTGGTGTGGTTTTTGGTCAATTTGTATGGCCAATTGACTAACTAAAACATCCCACCAAGCCCTAGCCAACACTAAGCTTATAAATACCTCTACTTTCCACCATCCAAAGGATCCCACTTTTCACCAATAACAGAAGCTCTGCCAAAATCCCTCCAAAATACTTATTGAGTTTCAAATAGTGTAAGAATTGTTTTTATGAGGGCTTGATTGACTTTTCCAACCTTTGGTTGTTACAAAACTAATAATTTTCTCTTGATTTCTCAATTACACTTATCATCTTTATGATCCTTCAACCACAATTTTATTAGTCTTAGGTTTCTTCATCAAAACATCTAAATATTAACCTTTGTTCAAGTCGTTGCTTTACACACAAAGCTTTGGTAGTCGATTCTAGCTAAGAGACCAATCATCTATATCCTTATAGGGTGCTAAAGGGGGTGAGATATGAGTTTTTTCCATGTGATGTGTGATGTGTGATGTATTGCTCTTAAGTGATAACATGCTATCTATTTGTGCTTCAATTTCATTTTTTGAGTATAACATGAATCTGGGAATCAAGTTGAAGATTAGATGTGTATGTTGGCATAATGGTGTGTACATATTCATTACGCTTAGGGCTGTTCAAACCGTCAAGCCAGACCCACCAGCTAGACTCAGTCCGACTCAAAGGCCAACTGGTGGATCCGATTATCCATATGGGTCGGATGCGAGTCAATTAATTTTAAAATTCAGTTTTATCGGTCAGTTTCGGGTCCCTTGACTTCTAACCCGTGTAAACCGACCCGTTCGACTTAGAATTTTTAAAACAAAAAAAACACAGGTTCCAGAGTATTCCTTCACTTTCTTTAATCTCTCACTCTCCCTTTCTTTGCTATCTCTCTCAAATCCCTAAGCCTAGCATCCTTGCTACTACCGTCACCAAGGTGAGCCTCATCCCTGCCCCAAATCCTAGCCTCATTGCCGACGTCGTCCAGTTGGCTCTACTGTGCCTCGCTGATTCAAAGTTTTCGTTGCACTCATCATGTCTCAAACTCCACAAGGGTAAGATACATAAGAATTTAATAAGAATGCATGTAAATCAAATCATTACATTTTATATATGTTCAGATAGGAAAACATCTTTTCATGCATAGTATTTTATACTATTTATAATAATAACTTATACGCTTTTCGTAGGAAAATAATTGTTCTCCTTTTTCTTATCAAAATAATTTTACCAAAACCTTTCAGATTAAATTTCTTTCATTTCTTACAAAGTCACCAAATATAATATTGATTATTTAAAATCACATACATACATACATACATACATACATACATATATATATATATATATATATATTCTCATTACAAAACAATCATTTTAACTTAAATCAGATAATTGGTAACTTTGTCTTAACTAGAAACATCTTGACAAATAAGAAAACTTTTCTATATAATTTTCTTCTTGTAAAATATTATAACTTTCATAGTCATAAAACTTAATGTTTCATAAAGAACAGATATCTGATAACTTTTTAACATAAACTTGTACTTTCATCAGAAACTTTATCTTTATAGAACATTAAAACATTTCCATCAGATTCTTTATCTTTTAAGCACAACCGAACTTTAGAAATTTTTATCTTTAAAGAACAACTTTTCTTTTCATCAGAAACTTCTTCTTTCCATGAGAGCTTTTAACTTTTCACAATGCATTTAAACAAAATCATTCTCTCATGATTAATAACATAATATAGTTGTTCATAAATAACATATTGATTAGTCCATATTTGATAAATCTGTACTTATTTGGATGGCTTCTAGCACCACTGTGCTAGGCATCCAACATTCTCCACAATGCTAGGTATTCCTGGAATCATATCATAATGCATATCTTCAATCATGGGGGTAGGTTGGCATCCTCCACAAGTTGGCCGTTACCAACAAGGGCGGGTACAGCAAAGCCAATCCTATTTTTAATGGTCAATCAGATAACATTTTCTATGGAAAGCTAGTAATTTAACCCCTACTGGCCGAGTTCAGATCACCAGAGGACCATAACACAAAAACATTTCATAATAATAGCATTTCTATTCTTTTCTTTAAACATCATGTTCGTGGAATTAGTAATAGTATCAATATGCTTAAATCATATACATAAGATTTCGAAAGTTCACGAATATATCTTTGTTTGAAACATGATTATATGCCATATCCCTAATAAAAAACCTTTTAATGCATAATACACTTTAAAATAATCTCGTGACTTACCAAATGCTCATATAACTTATCTCTTACCTGAAAGTAGAGGAATAGAAAGCCTACAGTCGAAGGAGCTTAGACTTGAGTACTGGTAACACCTAAACTAAATATCAAAGTTTATTACTATCCATTATTCCTTATCATAAACTTACATATTCATCTCAAAACCTATATCTTAGAATCAAGGAAGTCCTAATCCCACCTCAACGAGGTTCCCACAAACATATTATGCACACATCAATAAATGAGGTACCAAACTAAAGAGAAACCATTGTTTTAATGTTCATATTCAGATCATAACAATTAGCTTTAAAATCAATTCAGAACATGTTTGAAATTGAAAGCAATGATGTATGCATAAACTTACACAAGGCAACATACAGCATGAACAAAACAGCTTCATAAAAACAATAGTTGAATGGTTTAGAACACCTCCTTTAGAGTACTAAACCTTGAACTAAGTTATACAAAATTTATCTATGATCTAGACATACTAAAAGACAAGCATATTAAATTATAGCTCAAAACATTTACCCTAACTTTAGAATTTAAATCCTCAAAGTCAGAGTTATCATTTATTTTTTACTACTCATTTCAGCAGCATGTGCCTCATTTGTAAAACACAAATGGGCTATCTAAACAATCCAATATTCATGCAATTTTACAGAGCCACTCCTCTTTATGTCTAGTAAATAATATATCAATTTCAGAGTCAAATAATAAAGCCACGATTTATTAAAAATCATAAAAGACAACATGCTCAAATCTGTTTTGACAGAATTTCATGCAACTTAGAAATTAAACCATTATTTTTATATTGATCCAATGGCTGTGAGACCACTTCCATTACAACCATATGTGTCTTAGATTTTGTAGGAAATATCCCTAGCATCCAAATTAACTGCATACAATTTAATACATAATTTATCATGCGTAAACACGGAATCTGTCACAGTGACAGCTTTGAAACATTTTCTTGTAAAATTATGAAATGATTGCCAATAGTCTTATTATCATATGGGAATTTTTATACAATCATTAGACATGTTAGAAAACACTTATTTACAGTCATTTAACCATTTAGAACAAAATTAAATACAACAAAAATCCTAGCAGTAACATCAAAAGTGCTCATCCTAACTTTTTCTTATTTAATTATATACAATCATTAATTAGTAAACACCCTAATTTACCTTCAACAAATCACCAACACAGTTTCAAAACTTCTTAAAACAGCATATATATATATATATATATATATGTATATATAGACTTACAAATTCATGATTTCCTAATTCTACAAACCACAAATTTCAGCTTTTAACAATCATATTTGAGAACATAGAAGTGAAACTAAAGCAAACCATACCACCATTAAAATACCCATAACAATATGAGGTTTTTATTTGCTTACCCACAAACTTTGAAGCTGAAACCTTAGGGCTAATATTTTAATTTCTTCTTTAGAGTGAGATATATGGTTTTGGTGAGAGAGACAGCGCTGTTGGTGAGAAGGTGCTGCCGTGTAAGAACAAGGGAAGAAGAAAGAAATAAGAACAACGAAAAAGGAATACAGAAAGAAGAATATGAGGTAGACTTTCTGGTGTAGCCAAGAAGAGATAAGGAGAAAGATTTGTGGGGCACGTGTCTTAACAAGGAAAGAAAAGGCTATGACTCATCTTTTCAACTTTTAGCATTTATACTTTTCACTCTCACATAGTTCTATATTCTAGAAAGGCCCAAATAATAAAATAATTTTGCATATAAACCCTTACCTTTATACACTTAATTAAACACCAACAACTATATATCTAATAACTTAACCAATTAATAGCTTTGTACATACTTAGTATATATTCATAATACAATTAGCCATTCAAGTACTTATAATCTTTACAATTCTTATCCAAAAGCATTATAAAATAATATATTTATTAAATACTCTTCTATTATTTATAAAAAAAAAGTGGCTTAAAATAATAATTAACCATTCAAATACATAGTTTAACTATAAAGTTGGGTCGGGGTGTTACAATTTTGATTTCTTTGTTCTTTTTTTTTTTTTTTTTTTTATTTTTTTTTTTTTATTTTTTAAACTTTTAAGATTCTTCTGGGTTTTGATTTCGTTTTATACTTTTAGTCATAGGTCTAGGTTTTGGGTATGGATTTTGATTTCTTTGTTTTAGGTTTTTTTTGAAAAGAGTGTTCTGGTTTTGATTTTGTTTTAGTCTGGGTTTTTGGTTTGGATTTTGATTTCCTTGTTTTGGGTTTTGAAATCTATGTTATGCTTGAGACCCGAAATCACCCATCAGATCCAACCCGCTCAACTAATGACCCGAACATTCGGTCGGCCACGGGTCCATTTTTCGTTCACCTAACTTAATCAGGTCGGTTGCGGGTCAGACCCAAACTTGATTTGACCCTACCCGTGGACAACCCTAATTATGTTGTGTATGCATTTCTAGGCCGAGCCCATATTCCATCTTTTTATTTTATTTTAATTTATTTACTTGTTTTATTTCAATAATGTTGTATAGTTTTTATTCCTTTTTCATGTAATTTATTTTGCTGTTTGTCTTTGTATCTCTTTGTTTGTTTCCTTTTCTTTTTAATTAATAAATCTAAAATAACAAAAATAGTTTAAATTGTTTAGTTAATCTTCTTTAATTTTAAAATAAAATTCTCATTAATATTTAGGGTTAGTCAAAAGGAAATTTGAATTTAATAATCATGGAAGGTAATCAAGAATTAATGAAAATATATTTCCTAAAAGATAATGGTCTTAAGTGCGTTTTGAAGACTAAAAGATATCCTATAAAAGATAATAGTCAATTAGGTTTAATTCTATATTTGAATTTTTTTTTTAGAGTATTTCAACTTATGACATCCGTTCTTGGTGATAACTTTTTATCATCAGACTAAGACATCAATTGGTTTTTGGTGTAGGCGGGATTGAACCCCAAATCCCTTATTTAGCCATTAGATACTTTACTAGTTGAACTAACTAGAACCCATCTATATTTGAATCTAATTCTTCTTAATTAGAAAAATCTTAATGATTTTTTTTTTTTTTTTTGAGAAGGGAAAAAAAATCTTAATGATCTAATTGAAGATTAAAATCTTTCTAAGGTTGTGATAATCAAGTTTTAATGATTGAAGATGACTAATTTGAATTCAAATTTAAAAGTCAATTTAGGAAATGACAAAAAAAAAATAATGAGAAGTTCATTTCTAAAATGATTGAAGATTTGATTTCAAACTAAATTGATATATAAGGCAATAAAAGTCAATTGATTGAAGAAATGTCATTAAAAGGCAAGAGCAAATTTAAAGATGAAGAGCACATTTAATAATTGATATTAAGTTATTAAAAGAAAGACATTCAAGACCTAATGAATACTCAACTCTAATTAAATGCCACTCTTTAATAAGACTTAATCATTAATTCTTATTAAGCATTCAACCCTTTGTTTGATATCCACATGCATGTGCATTCATACATTCACATGATTAGATACTCACATGTGCACACACTTGGACGATAAGATGTTTATATGCTCATGTCGTTAGATATTTGTGGGCTCACATGTTTTCTCATGCTTCCAGGTTCACATGCTCACATGTTTTGATGCTTACTTATTCACATGCTCAAATGTATGGATGTTCACATGCATACATGCTCAGTTGCTCACATGTTCACATGCACACATAATCAGATGTGCATATACTCATACATTCCTTTGACCTTTTGATAGGTTGTCTTTCATACAATCTTTTTTCTATCTTGTTTTATCTGTTCACATGACCCATAGATGAACTTTAGTGCTTAGAAGCATACACATGTTCACATTGGTTCATTATGTAGATCTCACTTGACAATTATTCAATAACTATATATGAAGGCTAGCTATCACTGGATAGGCTTTGGGTGCCTGACCTCTTTACATTCGGTACCCTAAATCTGAACCTAGTCTGGTAGGTAGACCTTTATGAAGTCATGTTTTGGTTCCCAGACCTATAACTAGGTGGCGACTCCTCTGTCTCTTTTTAAGTGGCTCTGTGTACTCCCAGGCTCACTGACTTTGAGTCTAAAACTGATTTCAAGGAGATTGAGTACCACATATCCTACCTTTAAGAGAAGGAACCGACATGGCAACCTGTTGTAAAAAGGGGTACAATTCATAGAACTTACAGTCATTATCTTTGATTTGCCTTGGGGTTTCCAAAATTGGAGGTTAATAGTTCTTGAACCAAAGATGTCAATTGTTTTAGGGTTGATGATGTGGTATTTGAGGAAGCTATGATTTGAGGAGAGAAAGACTTGTTCCATTGAAAGAGATAAGGGAGAAATATAAAATTTTGGTGAAGTTTGATTAGATCCGAAAGAGAAATAGAAGCAAAACAATGGTGAGATTGAGTTTGATTAGGGATTTATTCTTGGCTTGATTTAGTGTGGAGTTTTTCTTCTTGAAAATCTTGATGTGTTGTTTGGTTGGTGAGAAAGTCCAAAAAAGTGAAATTGTGGAAGAATTTTTTTTTTTTTTGGGTAAAATTTTGAGTTGTTTCATTATTGAGAAAGTGAAGGATAGTGAAACCAAATTTTATTCAATTATTTTATGATTTTTGATTAAAAATAATTTTTTTATTTAATTATTTTTAATGGCAAATTTTGTAAATTCATTGTATTGTAATGGCATTCCAATGTTATATTGGGAATGTAATTAAACAACCAAACATTCTAATGTTGTATTCTTGTATTGAGATTTCATCAATATAAAATTATAAAAATCTAATATTATAATGTGATGTAATATCAAGCAACCAAATACCCATTTAATGTTATGCATCTAAGCACACATAAAGAGTGTCTTGTTAATAGTCGTGCAAGTAATATGACACTCTCTATGAGTGCTTAGATGCATAACACAATATTGTGTTTTAAACTTCCAAGATCATGGGTTAATGGCCTAGGGCCTCAGTCTCATTTCACATGGGTCTCAAGCTTTGGAGGCCATTAACCCATGATTTTGGAAATTTAAAACATGACATTGTGTAAATACGACAACAGTCACGTGGCAGAGGATAGGACTAAAAGCAATCATCTGGCCCAATGAAATTTGTCATTTTCTCCCGTGTATGGTATAAATCTAGGGTGAGGCTTAAGTTCAGTGCGTGTAGTACACTGGACTCGTTAAGATGGTGACATGTGTTTAAAAGTAGACACGTGTTATAATCTCAATGGGTTCAATGCAACTGGACACTAGACCCAAACCTCACCTATAAATCTATTAGATACATTGAATAGAGTTGTCCATGTTTCTCTCTCTCTCTCTCTAAAAAAAAAAAGAGTTGTCCATGTTTTTTTGAAAATGAGCATCTTTCTGTCATACAAATTTATGTATGACAACTAGGACTTTATAATTGTATTAAGAAAATTTTTGTTGTGTTAACATTTGCATTTGTCTTCATTTAATCACTTCCTTGTCTCATGCCCCTTGTCTATTTTTATTTTTATTTTATTTTTTAGAATCACTTTTATCTAATTATTTAATTTTTTTTAGTGTAACATTTCCGGTTAAAAAAAGCTAAGATATTATCAAAAGAATCATATTCAAGCTTATTTCAATTGGACTTAAAAAAAAAATAAATTGGGTAAGGACTCAGGAGATCAAAATTTTATTTTAAAGGATAAAAAAAAATTATTTTAAAATTATTATACATAATTCCTTTTTTTTGGGCCAACTCAGGGGGTTCAATTGAACCCCTAAGCTTCACTTGCTGCCACCTCCGAACTGGAACCCACATTCTTAGTTTTTCTTTATTCAATGATGGTTTGGATGTGCCTCATATTATATGTTTTTCTGTATTTGAGACTTTGATACCAAAAACCAATTTTATACCCAGCATCTTATAACTTAATACAATAAAAGGAAAACCAGTCGATCTTCCTCTTAGCCAAGATTATTGTATTTGAGTAACATTATCCAATTTTCACATGGAGAAAATCTAGGCTAAATCCTCTCCCTTACTTGTTGTAAGCAAAATGAAAAAACCAATCTTCTTATTGAAATTTCTAGGAAGGATATGAAATGGAGATCATGACGCAATTCTTCAAACCGGGAAAAAAAGTACTATCAGTTGAAGAAAGTTAAGGATTCTTGGCTTCTTGCCACCAATATTTCCAATTGCGTCATATAGCATGAAATGGTAAGATTAGATCACATGCACTCAAGTTCTCAGTATCTCACATGTTTTAGCCAGGAAAATGTTGATATTACCACATTAATATTGCTAGAGCTTTCTTGTTTGGGTCAATTTTCTGATGGCAAAGATATTTACAGAATAATAAAATTGGGGCATTTTAATACTTTCTTTTTTGTTGACCATACATTTCAACATTTTGAATTTGTCATATATGATATATATATCATTAACCCATGACCAAGTCTAGACTTAGGCCACTTAGATTTCGACCAAAGGCCCCATCATTCAAATTTTACATAAAGGTTTTAAGGTCCGCCCTTTAAATAGTAGAAGACCCAAATTGTACAAAAATTCCTAAAAAAGGGAGGATGATAATTAATACTACTATTAATTTTTAAAAGAAAAAAAATCAAGCAGGCTTTGTGTACTTTCCTGACCTTCAAAAAGACCCTAAAATTGTAAGGAAAAAGTTATACTTGAAGTATATTGATTTAAAAAATATTTTTAAAATCTTTTTAAGAGAAAAGAAAATGAGAATTAATTGTTTTGATAAATTTTTTTTTATTTTATATTTTCAACAAAAGTGATATTAAAATATAAAAAACTTACTTTATCTGAGTGTGTATATCTAAATATTTTTACATCCATGCTATAGTGAGTTGGTAGATATACTAACTACTAAAGCATGGTTGTATAATTTTTTTATTCACTTCTCTCTCCTTCATTTATTCTCTATACATTTTCTCTTCCCCTTTCTCTCTCTTTTATAGTTATTTTATTAGGTTGTATGTGAAAATAAATAAGAATTGTGATGTTGAGTGTATTGTTAAATGAGTTGGTAAAATAAATAAAGTAATACTTTAGAGTGTAAAATATGTATATTTTACAAACCAATATTGTAAAATATTTTTTTTCTCAAAAAAAAAAAAAAAATTGTAAAATAGACACCATTAACAAAAAAGATGTTAATAAATCTAAAAACAAAAACTTAATTATTAATTTTATATCTCAAAATATAAGAAGATGTTTTTATAAATATAATTTAAATATTTAAATAGAGATTATTTAATTAATATTAAAATATCTCTCTTAAATTTATTGTCTAAGCCTCAAACTATATTAAAGCGGCCCTGCATTCAATAATCAGCCTCAACGTCTCTAACATTCATGTGCTATTATTTAATTAATATTCCATTGTTCATGTGCTAATAGAACTTCCACATAAATCATTAAGGTGACCACCTAGCTCGTCAAGGCAAAATTTCTCTGCCAATTGGTAAAAAACTTTAAAGTCCATTTTATTGTCGATTTGTTTGTAGAACTTGAGATATATGACTAGAGTAATTACTGAAGAGCCGACACACGCAAGACATTTCCCATGGCAAAGTGTATGCCATCACACCTCTATCACTCACGTAGAAAAGTTTCTTGTTGGGTTTTGAGTGCTAGAAGTTGTATCATTTTATGTGCTCTTAATATTATTCTTACCATTATAGTGAGTGTTCCACAGGGTTCAAATCTTATCTTTTCCTAAATATCGAATTATCTTTAAAAAATACTTCAAAAGCAAAGCTCTACGCACTCATTCACTCGATGTGGCCAGATGTCTTTATCTATTTAATCCTAAATCAATTTGCCTGTGGGAATCCCATCCCATGTCACAAAACAATCTTGTGGCTAATATCCGTTATTCTAATGGCATATTTTCCACTTAATTATGCCAAAAGCTGCTAGGTTAGGGACATTAAAACCAACAAGTCGTATGCAAGTTGTATGTTCAAAAGGGTCTCTTTATGCAAAATGCACATGCAGGATCAAATATCTTTAATTCAGATGGCAGGAGTGTACATGCTTCCTAAACTAATCCTACACAGGTAATGAACACTATCAATGCAAAATTCTCTATACCTTTCACCCATTAATTTATAATTATTGATGCAAAAAACCAATGCTCATCTTCTCATGTTATAATCCCTTGCTTGTACAACTTATCACCACCTTCTACCGGTGAGTAATTCGAAGCCGGTTGCCTTGTGATGTGCTCTGCTCTATCTGATGCAATCACTGCCTTGGAATTCCGATACCAAGGTTGAATATAAGGTGAAGTGATAAATGAGGAATATGAATAAGGATGAAGTATTACAGAACCCCAATCTCTAGCTCCAAAGTTTGCTTCCTTTAATCTTCTCCTAATCAACAAGCATCCCAAATCTTCCTTCTTCATCTCTGATACACTTCTGAGTATCGAAATGCATAGAAGAAGAACCAACACTGCGTCCTCTTCCGGCAACAATTCAACTACCAATAGCTTCCAATTTAAAAGAGCTGTTGCTCTTCCAGTTGGGTTCTCCTCTGTGAATCTAACCAGTGTTACAAACCCCTCTTCATCTTCATCCTCCTCTTTCTCTTCTTCTTGTTCATCCTTGAGTCGGCTTTCTTCATCTTTCCAGTCTGACTTAATGTTCTTTACTTGGTACAGCATTTTTCGCCCTTTCAATAGCTTCACCTGTGACTAATGGTTTCGAATCTAATTATCAACCAAAATATTAAGATAACCAAGATTGTAAGAAAAAAAGAAATTTCACCCTACCAATGGTTCTGGAGACATTTGATTTTTCAGACAGAAACTCAAGCCAAATGTAAATGTAGATGATTCCCACCCTATCATTAGTTCATCTCCTGTTGAAAATTTCCATGCAGCTTTCCATTGTTCTGGTGGTTCTTTTGGCGTTGCCGTTCCTACCACTTTCTCTGTACTAGATGGCAACAATGACAGGAAAAAAATGTTTAAAATTTGGTCTTAATGATGAATAGAAGAGCTAGCATTATGATTTCTTAAGAAACCAATGTCAGATGGTTGTCACACAACTTTGGTAAAAGTAACTGAAAAATCTGTTTCTCATGTATTTTTCCTAATAAGAAAAGGCATAAATTTTATGATGTCCTTGCACTAATGTTGTGAATCATATGCATGATGGTTTTTCTAATTCTTTCATTTGTTATAGTTAGTGACTTATAGTCCAGTTGGGTGCTGAGAGTAAGACAGACAAGGAAAGAAAAGAAATAAAAGCTTTGAATCTTCTTTTACTAGTCTATTATCTTTTCCTTTTTTTAAGTGGCTATATAATGATATAAAGCTTATTTGCTGAAAGTTAATTAAAGTATAGTTGTACATAGAAAAAATTAAGGTAAAAGGATTAGAGCTGTTGCCAAACAGACTGCATTTTTACTCTTCAATTTCAGAAAATCAGATTCTGCTCTTGCATCAAATCTCAGCCAGGTACATGTGATGCACCTTGTTAAAAACTAGTTAACTGAAAATTTTTATACATACCAGGGCCTCTTCCAATGGAATCAGCAACATAAGACCATGAACCTTCTCGTATCTCTATTATCCTATCCTCCCATTTCACAGCCTTGGGAGCTTCACCTCCTCTTCTCCAAAACCCTTCTCCCACTCTACAAGTTGTGTTCAAATTGTGTCAATAAGTAACAGACACAATGCCATCATAAATTCATAATATTCTCTCAAAAGTACCAAAATTGTCTTCCAAAGAACAAAGATAGAAGGTTTGAAAGATTACCTTATTCTAATGACAAAACACTCTCTGCCTGCATGATCAAGAACAGTCCGAGACAACCAACGCCCTTCTTGAGGCCTATACCTATTCATTCTGAGAATAACGTCTGATATCATGGCCCCTGAATCATCAGTGACTCGGTCAGGCACACATTTCAACAAGTATGGCGCTTGAACTGGTGGAGTTATTGAAGCATGAATTCTCAATTCTTGAGCAACTCCTCTTTCCAGAGTTAAAGAAGATGCTCTTAGTAAATCATTCCAATGGAATGTAACAGTCTCTTGCAAGCTACTTCCTTTGAAACAGTGGCCACTGTGGTGACGTAGCTCAAGTATGATTCCCTTGGTCCCAAACTCACAATAGAGATGCCAAGCTTTTTGCCATGAATCATACTGAAAGTTGGAGATGGATTTTTCAAGCTTCAACTCCCTGTGACATCTTAACATACCAAGGCGGAGGAATTCACTTGACAGTTCTGTTGCCTTCATCCTAGAGTTGAGCCTTACAAACACACAGACCTGTGTTTAAAATAGCAGTGATGGTTTAAGTAACACAAACATGAAGTGCTTCTACGTATCTTTTGGTGCCCAAAAAAAAGGCTACTTGGATTGAAATATCTCTAATTTCATAACAAAAACTCAATTGATTGGAGCTGATTTTTGTTGAAAACATGAATCTCCCTAATAAATAACAAAAGCTCTCATACGACGCTGGCTTTCCCAAGTGAATTACCTCTAACTAGTTTGCTTATGAAAGTACTTCTAATTAGAAATGTTAGACTTATGGTTAAGTGATTAAATTCACAATTTCCTAACAGCTTAAGCTTTTGAGACAATCGGTAATTTAACATGGTATTAGAGCAGGAGATCCTGAGTTCGATCCTTAACTTTACTCTACCTCCCATTTTTTAAAATGTTAAATTCCCACTTGTTGGACCCCCATTTATTAAGGAGAAGTTTAGGCCCACAAGTGAGGGGGAGTATTAGACTTATGGTTAAGTGATTAAATTCACTATTTCTTAACAGCTTAAACTTTTGGGATAATCAATAATTTAACAAGAAAAATCTTGTTAAATTAAACTGAATTTTACCGGACTTCATTCACCATCTAAAACCCATTGAAGTGTAGGATTCAATTGCAAGAATCAAGAATGTAAGCCCCAACAAAGAAATCCCAAAATCAGCATACCAATATTAAATTAGTTACTATTCTCATAAATTTCCCAATGAAGATGAAAAGATCTAGAAGATACATATTTTACAACATTGTCAAATTATTAGTAAGAAATATATTTCATTTCTTCAGCACTCTTCCATTGAATCAATAAATATTGAAATGTTTGATCTTAAGATCTCTCAAATCCTTTAATGTGGTTTTAGTTTGACCACAACTTATACTGAATGCACTTTCTCTATTGGTTTACTGAATAAAAAGTAGAATTCCTTAATTATTGCAGAGTCAAAAAATTGACCATGTTTCTTTTGTAATTCACAGAATGGTGAACTTCATGTAATGGCACCAGGCCAAGCTTACACAAAACTGATGCTGTTTTAGAACAAGTGGCCCATCTAGGAAACCTAAAGCACCTTTCCTTTCTCCAACATTGACATTGAAATGGGGCTTCAAGGGTTGCCATTTATTAGCCCACTATTTGTGGCCATATCCACTGGATGGCAAAAAGCCCACAACCTTTTTTTTTTTTTTTTTTTTGAGAAGAAAACAGCCCACAACCAGAACATCGTAAGACAGGAAATTACCATTTAAATCCCCATGAATTTAAGTATCTTGTTTTTGTTCTCTCCTAACTAGTATATTAATATTATATGATGTTAAAAGACTTTTTTCTGTCCTAAAATATTTTAAATGAGGATAGCATTTTTATAATGGAATGTCGATTTTGGTTTTTATTTTTTTTAATTTTTAAGTTGGGCCCATTCGTGGCATCAAGTCAACTTGGCTTTTCCTGTAGAAGGGTTTTATTTAGTGAATTTTTTTTTTGAGTGCATTATTTAGTGAAATTAATTATCCCATGATTACCAAATCTTGCTGAATCAACACCATCATGTCAAGATGAGCAATAGATAGGAATAGGAATAGGAATAGTGGAATACCATGTGATGGTTAATAGATCAAGTGAATAAAATATTGGTACAATGAAAAGAATCTTAAGGTTGCCATGAGTCCTGCCAATCTTGGTCACAGACTGCATTAACTTTTGGTCTTTTGCCTCACTGTAGAAATTACTTGTAACTTCTAGTATCACATGGCTTGATTTATATATATAAAAGAGCTAGCATGTTGCATTGGTCAAAAAGAAAGTACTCACCCAAGAAAGAAATTATAATTGCGGTTAGTGGGTGCACAGAGAAAGTGGCAACAGTACTTAACCCAACTATAAATTGCTAAATCATACCAGTTATTACCTTACATAATGGTTAATGCTTGGTAAACAATACAAAGTATGTAGTTATATGGTGGCAAAAATCTAAAGACATCCTTAAGCAGGAAGAGGATCTAAGTTCAGCTCACACACTTGAAAAAATTCAAAATTAAAAACAAAGAATCACTGCCCTCTAAATTTATTAATCCAACATGATCGTTTGGTGCTAAGGTCTAATGTAAATTTTGTTGAAAGTCTATCTAAGAATAAACAATTGAAAGAAAGAAAAAAAGTTATACTCAAGATCTGAATTGATGTAACTTAAAATAACATGAAAAAAAAAAAAATGAATTGAAGTAAGTCTAGGCAAACAGTTGTAGTCCTCAACATGAAAACAATCTTTTAAGAAATAGGAGAACCAAATAAAAGACCAAAAAATAGTGAGTGTTAAACTGACCTCTAGTAAGAACCTTGGTAGCATGGACTTGTATTTGGTGTTGACATCTGTATCTGATACCTCCCAGTAAACTGGTGGCTTGACTAAGTTAACCCTATCCAAATCCAACAAAACCTCTCCACCAGCTTTCTCATAAGGTTGATCAAATGCTCTCTCCCACAATATCTTTGTCTCTTTCATTTCCTTTTCCTTCACACTTTCCCACACAGTTACTACCTTCCCCATATCACCCTCCATCTCCTTCAAGTCTTCTGCATATACTGTTGGGTAGCTCTAATTTATTCCACCCCACAAAATCAAAATTATACTCCTATTAGAGATACTTATTTTGACTTCGAAAAAAAAAAGGTGCATTGAGTAATAGAAAGCAACAACTCATGATAGTACAAAAAGAATTGACACATACCAAAATGAATAATCTAATAAATGCAAATAAAGTTAATCCAACAAAAATGAGATAGCATTTTTCTCAGTGTGTTTTCTTTTTCTTTATGGAGTAATACTATTACTAAAATTTATTTTACACAATTTTAAAAAATAAAAATCATCTTTGCCTATAAGTTCAAGAACAAGTTCGAATGTGACATTGAAATTTAACAATAAGTTTGAGATAAATTCTATGACATGTTCTTACACAAGAGATTTATATAGTGTAATTTTTTGGATTGAACAAATAATGAAGTATATAATAATCTAATAAAGAACCTTAAGTCCAAATTAAACCTCTTCTTTAGTTATATATCATTTGACCATAAAATTGATGAGAGATTTGTGTGTTTAAAAAGAAAAAGAAAAATCACGAGAGCATCCTAAAAGAAAAGAACATACATATAAACCATAAATGTAGAAAATAAGAAGAGAGACCTTAATCATGCAAAAGAAACAACATAGGAAAAGGCATATATATGGATTAAAAAATTAAAGTGATGACATGGATAGTTACAAATTTTATTAATAGAATTTGTAAATTGATGTGTACCGACTTTTAGGCACGAAAGAAATAATTTAGAAATTTATTTATTATATTATTAGTATGACATCAAGTACATTATAATTAACACTTCGTGCTTTGTAATTTTTTAAAAGTAAAATTGTTAGTAACTTTACCATTTCCCTTAAATATACAAAAATAACATAGAGAAACCCAATGTGTCTAGGAAAACCAACCTGATGTGTCAACCACATTAGTAGAATATCTGAGGCAGGCACCAAACGAGCACACTCATCACAAAAACTCTGCACCATGTACAAAAATCCCTTGTACCTTTGCCTTGCTGTAATTAAGTACACAATTTCAGACCTATATGCCTCTGAAATTTTGGAATACAAGAATCTATGTTTTGTGACTTCCACCAAAATTTCTTCGTTTGTGACAACTGGGATTGGCATTTCTGAATCGGTTTCATTCTCAAATGGCTCAGATGGGTATTTATGAGTCCAAATATTCTGGCATCTAAGCAGTGCATACTCTTCGTTCTCTTCATCAAAAATTGCTGGCTTTCCAATGAGTTTTGAGAACCTTGATTCGCAATATTGCTGGTAACTCACCTAGAAATTAGAATCCTTACAACTTATTAAAGCTTCTTAGAAAAGAGCAGTGTCACAAGGCAAAGGAAAAAACTAAATAAATCAAAACAAAAAAAGTGTCATATGTAGCTTTTAAAATATATACAATGATTTTTTTCCCCGAGTAATAAGTTCTATGGCTGTTGGGGAATTCCGTGGAGCATCTTGTTTCCTATGGGAATTTGGCACCTGTGGCTTCAGCGTAACACTTGTGTATTTAGGACGGGTACAGCTGATTGTAAGGCTGTTGAGAAATGCAGACTGAGTGCTGCAGAATTCTTTGCTATTGGATTGAGAACGAAGCTCAACATTTCAAAGACGGTAGTGTCTGTTGCGTGGACTAAACCACCTGCGGGTTGGACCAAGCTTAACACTGATGGCTCTGCTTTAGGGTGTCCTGGAAAGGCTGGTGGAGGCGGATTGATTAGGGACCATAATGGAGATTGGGTGGCTGGTTTTGCTAGGAGTATTGGCTGCACTAACAGTTTTTTGGCTGAATTATGGGCTTTAAGAGATGGTCTTACCTTGGCTAAGGACCTTAATCTTGATAATCTCATCGTCGAGCTGGATGCTAAAAGTGTTGTTCAACTTATGAACAACAATTCTACCAACATGCTAATGGAGCCTCTTTTATCTGATTGCAGGAACCTCCTGCGAGCGATACCCAACAAACGGATTGAACACACCTTCCGCGAAGCGAATCAATGCGCGGATGCTCTAGCTAGAATAGGAGCTAGGCGTAGCTTCTCTTTTATTGTTTTTGTTGAACCACCGCATGTGGTGGAATCATTGTTAGCTCTTGATAAAGCTAACACATTTTGTAATAGACTTGTTGCTACTAATCCTTAATATATAAGTATCTTTTCAGACCAAAAAAAAAAAAAAAAAAATTAACTAGTGCATGAATATGAATTGAGAGTCTTCTCAGAAAAAGAAAGAAAAAAGATTTGATGGTAAAAATTAATATATAAGATATGGACAAATGATGTCTTCCACAACATTAAAAAGTATTATCTCTCTATATTTAATATATCTGCTTCCATCCTTCAAATGTGTGCATTGTGCAAAAAATAATGCCCCCTAAAGCAAATAGCATTGTTCTTCCATATATTGTAATATGTGTGACGTTACCAAATTATCTACCTAATATAATAATATCTGAACAGGCCAACAAGATTCTCACATCTGTCTAAGGATAAAATTTAAAAATAAATAAATAAAATAAAATATCACAAGCTGGAAGAGAATAAATGGAGCAATAGTGCAATAATTGATACACTATTTTTACTGCACACTGATTATAACATGCACCCTCAATAGTTATGAAATAAATTCCGAAAATTTTCGTTAGGAATATTAATATTGTTGTTGCTCAAAAAATAATCTAACATTTTGTTTGGAGAATAAGAAAGAAAAGGAAAAAGCATAAGAAGATAAAACATTTTTTTTAACCTACCTGGGGTACGTACCTAGCTCACTTGAGTGAGATTTTATCTTTCATTTCAAGTATCCAAAATGTCGGCATTATCGAAACTTTTAACTTTTTTCTCATTCCCCATATAAAACAAATAATAATAATAACTAAAGAATACCACTTTCATTTTCTTTCCCCATGCTTTACTAGCAACCAAACGAAGATATAATGACAAGTTACTTTACAGCTATTTTCTTCCCATTACTCATTAAAAAACAGAAATGACAACTTTCTTTTCTTTTCTTATGCTTTCTGAGCAACCAAACAGACACACATGCAGGTGCAGTTTAATTACCGGGTTCAAAGTGTGACAAAACCAAACCCACTCAACATCAAGAGGTGGAAGAACCATAGGAGTGGTTGACCCCACCACCGTCAGATCAGAAATCAACTGCATCCACAGCTCATCATACCTGAAAAACAACAACAAACACCGTCCGATCAGATTACCTTAACAAAAAGCAAAAAAAAAGTACGATGAGTATAATAACACACAGTTGACCTTATTATTACCTTCTTATAGCTTCAACAACGGTTGCTTTCTCATGGAGCCACTGAGACTCGGCCACAGCTCTCAAGAACCCGATATTTCGCCTTGCAGCCGATACGAGATCAACCCCAAGTCGTACAGTCTCCACTTCTGAAATTTCGGAGGCGTTTCGACTTTCCGACATGTCGTACACAGAGAGAGAGAGAGTGAGAGTTACATGGGACGGTTTGTTTGGTTTAAGAGAATATAAATACGAGGGCTTTTAAGGTGGGAATAGTTTGCCACGTGGCAAGCTCGTGTTTATTTTAGGAAGAAGAGCTTGGATGATTCCACAGCTTTATCAATGGCTAATATGACTTTTAAGTAACGTAATTAGTTTCAGTTATTTAAACTAGTAACGTTTCTATATCAAAAATTGATTAAATTAATATTTTAATTTGGTGATAAAGAACTATCTTTGAGAGTAGATGAGGTTAGTTGAGATTATTAAAAATAAAAATTACACACTTATTTAACAATTACTTGTGAGATAATTTTATGCAAATCATTGAATTTATTTATTTATATTTGTTTTGGTTCAAGTGTCTTTGTGGATCGGTTAAGATAAAATTTTATAATATAATCGAATTATTTCAAGCTTAAAATCCATATTTTTATTAAAAATTTGTATATTTTCCCATGCCGAAAGAACCCTTTTAAAAGCTTTTTATAATGAATGTATGTGGACAACCAATAATAAAAATCTTTATAATTGGTTGTTTTTTTAATAAGAGACCTAATGATTTTTTCTTTGATTATAATTATTCAAGACGTGCTGTGCTTAATGCTTATCTTTACTTGTCATATGTAATTATTTTTGACACCATATTTCGGTGCCATTTATTTATAATAAGTACATGCATGTGTGTATATATAACATATTTTTTACATTAAAAATAAAAAATAAAAATAAAAGAATAACTAGCTGTTTGAAGAATGTATTGTGATTTTGTGAAATGACCAACATGATGTAAAATTCAAATAATTCTAACCGAGAGAAAAATGAATTTGGATGAATTCAAATTCTAAAATGTACTACAAAAATTAATTATGCTGCAGAATATATAAATCTTAATTAATTAGTAGTATCATACATATACTACAACTTGTGGAATCAAATATATATGGTGGTCTGCACAAAATTAAATAAATAAATTTATGTCAAAGGCAGTGTACTTTTTCTGGGTTTTACGAACACAAGAATAATTGAATCCACATGTGGCTGCAGCGATTGATGAGTGTCCAAGACAAGCCAAACCAAACCAAAGTAGCAGTTACAACCATGAGTCGTGATGAAGTAAGCAAGCACTATACAAAAAGATGACCGTCAGTTGATGTGGACGGCCATTTTTTCTTCTTCAACTTTTCATTCTATGATGAATCAAATTCTGGTGATTCACCATACAAGTTGGTGCCCACTCTACACGTAGCGCTACCTGGTCCATGTTGATGAGGAGAATATTCTGTAATCTGTTTGCCCAAGAAATAAAAAGTTGAAGAAGTTAGATTTTATGAGAAACTTTTATAAGCTTAACTAAGAGGTAAAATTAGTCAGAAGACTCAAAGATCACATGTATACCACAAGAGCGCTAGGTTAGCAAAAGTCTAAGGAAAAAAAATATATATATATATATATATATAAAATTTTTGGGTAATTATAAATTTACATTGTATTAGCAATGTAATATTTATATTATAAAGTTAAAAAATATGTATAACACTGTACATGTTTATTTAGTATATAATGTATGAATCAATCTTACATTGTAAGAACAAAAATATACAATATAAACTAAAATTTTCATATCGTTTTTCAAATTGATATGAAACAAATTGTAGGGCATAATGAAGGATTTGCTCCATTTTTTATCTGTGTCTACTAACCATATATAACTTGTCAATGACACTTTCTACGGTGCTTTGGTTTAGTCAAGTGCCTTGTCTTTTTTTGTGAGTCCAAGCGTTACATTTTGTTACGAAAAAGCAAGACTCCTTTTCAGTGATAGAACGAAACAAAACTTGATGTACTACGGCAGGTCTATATAGTGTTTCTAGCTGAGACAATTTGGTGAAAGCTCACAGTTTCACCACATATAGCCATTTTTTTTTAACACCTATATGTGTAGTGCTACAAATCACCATTTATACCAGTTTCTTTTGAGTTCGGTTCCATTTTTATTTTTTGATATTTATAGCAGTGATACAGTGTTTTGATTGAGGAGTATTATACTACATAATAAATTTTCACAATTTTTTTACAATTTTCAAAGTGTCATGTCTTTATAAGTCAAAATAAAATATAATAAAATAATAAACTATCATACTAAGACCAACCACAACTTAAAAAAAAAAAAAAAAAACCCTTGTGAAAAAATTATGACATTTTGGTATTGTCACAATATCATACTAGGACATGTCCAACTTAAAATAAAGGTATTGTGAAAATGTGATATTTTGTTGTTGGCATTTTTACAATTAGGTGTAAAAAACTTGTGAACAACTTAAGTTTCTTAGAGCATTTGTATCAGCTCATGCAAAATGGTATAAGAGCCAATCTTGCCATTCAACACAAAAAGTCACCCACATCAACTTATGCATTTATTGTGCAAATTGCATTTCACAATTCTCCTCCTCCTTTCATCAGCCACCACTACCCCACGTCCTCCTTCCCTCACAAACACACCAAGTTGTGTCACACTGCTAAGATCCTCTTCCACTCCGCCTCCTACCACCACCGACAACCATTACAACCCACAAAAACTCATCGATCCCAACTCCTAAAAACCCAACACAAAGCACCCAACCACTGCACAAAACATAACCCTTATCCCACCGACCTCACATTCGGAACCCACAACCCGCTCCATCTTTGACTTGCTTCTTCATTGACCGGTCTTGTGGTGGAGGATCTGTCGAGTTAGAGTGGTGGAGGTGAATTGGAGAGAGAGAGAGAGAGAGAGAGAGAGAGAGAGAGAGAGAGAGAGAGAGAGAGAGTGTGTGTGTGTGTGTGTGTGTGTGTTTTGGACTAAGAGATAAGAGAGAGAAAACTTAGTAAATATAAATCATTTATTTATGACAAAGACAACTCAGCCATGTGAGTCTCACTCGTTAGTTATATTTACATAATTACCATTGTAACTCAATTCTCATAATTCAAAAGACAAAAAAGTTGTTTCAGTTTCCATATAACTCTTTTGCGAGACTCTTTCACTCATAGACAGCCCTTTGAGTTACGTAATTAAAACTGAACTTAAGCTTTTTGAATCAATTTTTATATTTCTTTAAAAAATAACCCAAAATTATTTGCCAAAAGCCCAAAAATTGGAAGGGCAACTGTGCAGGCCCAAGACTGAAATCTGGATCAAACTGACTTGGACCTATTGGACTAGGACCAATTGAAATTGGTGGCCTATCCCATCAAGTTTAGTCCAGGGTTTTAAGAAACTGAACATACTGATCCGATCCTAAAAAATGCAGAAGACCGATCAGACCGAACCGTTTTCACCCTACTTTTTCCTTAGCCAAAAAGTTAAAAATGTAACTTTGTTTGTTCTATTTTTTCTAAGAAAACTACCCGTTTGTCACTCAAAATTATTAGTGGGGAATTCTTATATGATCAAAAGGCTTTTTAACCTGGGACAAATTTTAGGTACAACTATATTGTTGTATTGACTAATAAAATAAAAGGCATTTTAAACTATATTGTTGTATTGACTAATAAAATAAAAGGCATTTTATTTTTTTCAAGGACAATTAAAACTAAAACCATGTGATTTTATTAGCCAATATAAACATGTTATTAGATTTAAAAATCTATGGTACTCTGCACACCATATTTAGTAATTACAACGATTGATATTTTTTTACCACTTCACAAATTTATGCTATTAATCAAATGAACATATTTACTAAATAACTTGACATAGGTAAACTTTTTGTTGGACTTAACCCGAGCAATTTAAGTTTGTTGAATACAATAACTATGAGTGGGCCAAACTTTGTTTTGAATAAAGTTTGACATTACCAGAAAGCTTAACATGGTCCGAGATAAATGTTAAATAAGTAATTTTAGCTCAAAATAAAGTGGCAAAGCGCTGAAGGAATTCTAGAAATCAAAGGAAAGAATTATGTTTAACCAAATAGCGCATGATTGTATTAATCAATGTGGTAGAAATAAATTATTTTATTTTATTTTATAGATAGTGTTATTTTCTTTAAGAACAATTGACTTCAACTATGTGATTAATTCAGTAGCCAATACAACTATACTCAAACACCTCTACTAAACAGGCCCTAAAAGTGTTTGAGTTTTAGGTTTTTCCGGAGCTATAGAAATAGCAATCAGCGTTGAGGCGGAGTTATGGGCCTTGAGAGAGACGGTTTTCAGATCTGCATTGCAAAGAATATGCAAGCCGTCAAAGTAGAATTGGATGTAAAAGTAGTCATGGTTTTTGAATAGTTTGCACTTACATAACTCATTCTCTCCCCATCTCGTATCTTTTGGGTCAACTCCGAGGGTGAAGGTTGGCTATTACTTCTGGGAATCTAATTAGTGTCTAGATAAACTCACAAAGAATAGGGTCACTCGGCAACAAGATTTTACGACCTTATTTGACTGTCCGCCTTCAAACATTATTATGTTGTTGTGTTTTGATGCTATTGGCAGAGACGGCGGCAAGTGAAGATTTTTGAACCCCTTGTGCTGGCCAAAAGAAAGAAAAAAGAATTATTTATAATAATTTTAAAATAATTTTGTTTATATCCTTTAAAATAAAATTTTGAACTCCTAACTTTTTTTAAAAAAAAAGTCCAATTGAAATAAGTTTAAATATGATCATCTTAATAATATCTTAGCTTTTTGAAACAGGAAATGTTACACTAAAAAACAATTAAACAATTAGACAAGAGTGATTCTAAAATATAAAAGAAGAAAATAGACAAGGGGCATGAGACAGGAGAGTGATTGAGGGAAGATAAATGCAAATGTTAACACAACACAAATTTTTCTTAATACAATTATAAAGGCTACTAATTGTCAAAGTTGAGTTGAATTGGTAAATAAAATAATCGTAATGAGTAAAGACATAAAATAATAGAAAAAAGCATTCCAAGCAATAGTAATTAAAGTTCACTTATAACAACAATGATTAATATATTTACTGAATTCAGAAACAATAGATAATTTCTAAAATTTTATCTTAGCAACAATAATTAATATGTTTATTGTATTAAGAAACAATATGCCAGTTCGTTTAGACTCCTGTAAACCAGATTGTTTAATCTAATTAATTAACCAAGTTGTTACTTAAGTTTATTATTCAGATCTAGGTTAAACACAAACAATCATATTACTAAGTGTGAAAAAATAAAGAAAACAGCGATATGATAACCTAGGAAAATCAATGAAACCAATAATTTTAAAGTAAAAAACCTAGGGAGAATTTAACATAAACTATCCTTAAGGTAACAAATTCACTATGATAGAATGAAAGTTTTATAATAGATTTTTCCCTAAATCTAAAGCTACCTCTTGTAGTATTTACTCACGTGACCACTTGCAGCTCCGGATTTATGAACTCTTCTATTTGAGTTTGTCGAACACAAACACCCTTGAGAGAAGGTATTTCATGCAAAAGCACACAAGTTTTAAGCAAGTAGCCTAAAGGTAATAATTGATAGGAGAACACACAGGGACCACAAAGTAAAATATCACTCAAGAAAAGTTTAGCTCGAAATTTGTCATTATCGATCAATGATTAATGCGAGATGCATATAATCGATATATGTAGTTTGTTTATAGTTTACACAGTTCATTTTCAATCTTTCACAATTGTCACATCATTAGAGTAATAATTTGTTGCCGCATGGAAAGCCTTGAAAACCACATTTTCAATACAAACATTCCTGCCACCGTGCACTTTTGGTGCAGCGGCTACTCCACAAGTATAAGTGCTTGTGGGGTGTAGGGGGCAAGGGTTGGGGTTCTAATTTCCATGAAAGAGTTTCACATATATAGACACTTAGATTAGGCTAGAGTAGAATTTCTACCAGGTATTAAAAAAAAATACAAAAAATCCAATTTATTGCCTAATTATTTGTATATAATTTATCAAAAAATTTATTTGTAGAGATATATAGCTTTCATAGGGGATTATATTACTTTCTATTCTTAAAATAAATTTTTGGCCAAAATTCAAAAATTAGCTTTTTAAAGTTTCATAACTTTTCATTCTAATTCGCTAAGTTTGAAATTTGTCATTTCAGTCCTCTAAATTTAATTTATTCTCAATTAAGTTCTCCTTTAGCAATTTTTTTGTTGCTGCCGTTATCTATAGCAAAACTACGCCATTTTTGTCATTTATTTAATTAATTAATTATTTATTTGCTTTAAGAAAATGTTAATTAAAAAAAAAACCAAAAATTAGATTAAGAAACTACATCCTATTTGGAGAACAACATTGAAGAACTAAATTGAATCCCCACCCACCCAATACTGTCAAATATTAAGAGGGAGAAAAAGGGGGAAAGAGAGATTGAGAGGGGAAAGAGGGAGAAGGGAAATCGAGAGAATTTGAGTTCGACCTCTAGATTATCGAAATTCGAATTTGGGAGATCTAAGTAGTATGGGTTCAAAGTAAGGGACATGGTTCTGCAACAATGTCGGGTATTGAGGATGAGAATTGAGGCTGTGAAGGAGCATGTGCTTCTTTTGTTTGCGCTTACTGTCATCGTCATTGTCATGACTAGAGGAACATTTTCTACCTTCACAAACCCATCACCACTCTTGCATATAGATTGTCACGCCCCAAACTCGAAAGGGTCCAAAGCATGAGAATAACATCTCAAAAGTACTTGTAGATTTTGTTTCTTTTGGCAATTTAATCCAAATAAAATCATATCAAGTACCAACATTAAGAATTATCATAATAAGTCCATGAAATATACTCCTAAAGTAAGTCAGAGCTCTATGCAATAAATATAATGACCATTGGTCACAAAAGAATGGAGGTCTGAATAAATAATTACATATCATCAACTTGTCCCATCAGTAGAAATAAAGGCATAACCACTATTAGATACAAAAGAATTGGGTCAAGCCTACTTTAAGTTATACATCATCAATTATCTCCATCACAAAAGTCAGCTTTCATTAGCGGTTAGTCTAATTACTGCTAGTCACCAGAAAGTTGTCTCAAAATGATAGTTGCCTACTTTGAAAAAGATTGTAAAATAATGGAATGAGATAGAGCCTAGTAAGTGTTGGACTTTGTGGAGCTTAGTTATGTTTGATCTGATTGATGACCTGACCTGACCCAAATAATGTTGCGTGGTTTTTAATGGGAGATTTTTTTAGACTTAGTCCATGGAGCGAAGGATGTAGAAAATGCAGCTTTTGTAATTAGGGTTTTGCTGTTGTTGTTTTTGAGAGACTGAAACACTGTACTGTTGCACTTGTATTTTTTTCCAAATAATGGTGAAATCCCTGCAACTCCGTGGACGTAGGCAAATTGTCGAACCACATAACTATTGTCTTGTGCGTGTGGTTTTTTTTTTTTTTTTTGGCTTGTGTTTTCTCTATTTTTCTTTCTCACAGGTTGAGAATTTCGGGTTAAATTCCCTACAACAAGTAGCATAATTAATAGGCGTGTGTTTTCTCTATTTTTGTTTCTCACAGGTTGAGAATTTCGAGTTAAATTCCCTACAGTAAGTAGCATAATTAATAAGGGTGGGGGAAATACAAGTTTCATGATAATAAACATAATGAACATTTTACAAACATGCTAAAATTTGGGAATTTCCATTTGAATTTTGCGAAATAAATTTCCTTAACATCATGACAAGAATGATTGACATATTGTAGCACCAGGCTTCCCAAAGTAATTATGAAACTACATATTATTCATTGTGAGCCATAAAATATCCGATACCATTTTAAATCCAAAAACCTCACCCAAGGCCACATGACAAGATTGTCACACAAATGGGGTTGTCACGCAGACGAGTAATCACCAATATCATGGCACAATGACAAAACCACATCAAAAGCTCACAAGTTAAAGTATTTGAAATACACAGTTCACTTCTAAGTAGTTTCATAAAATATTTCAATAACCAAATAGCCACAATATTCTCAAAGTCCTCTAAACTATTTCTTGTCATAAATATTTTGCGAGAATTTCCCAAATAAAACAAGCTAAGATAAAGCATCTTTAGAATTTGCAAATAATGCAATAAATTCATAAAATCCATTCGGAAGAATTATAACAAAGTTGCTTATCTCTTCCATACTAACAAATCATGCATTTCCCTATATGCAATATTAAACATATGTGCCTTTCATATATAATCATATATAATAGGGTCACAACACATACTTTTTAAGTAAACATAGTTCCACAAATAATTTTTCAAAATGTGTTTGACCCAAAAACAAAGTTTATACAACATGATTATTTTCCAAAATTCCCATTAAAAGTTACTTACCTTGCAACCCGCAAAAAGCTTAGTTCCAAAACCTCAAAGGAGATTAGCTAGAACTTAAACAATACCAAACAAACCTATCATGATAAGCATAAGGCTTGACATTTTATCTAGCTACGAATTATAAATCGTTAGATAAGAAATTAATAAGGCAAGCCTAAGTACTTAACCTCACAAATAATGTATTCCACTTCCAAAGTTTATCAACAATTTCATTTACAAGGCTTAGACTCCAACTTATCATGATGTCATTCCAAGCTTCACATTTACCATAAGAGATCCTAATACTTTATGAATTTCTTCCTCAATATACATGTCATTTTCAAGAGACCCACAAAACAACAACATATATAGCAATACCCACAAATACAAACCCCAAATATAAATCCTCCACTAACTCCAAATACACAATAAAAATTAGAGTCAGTAGCTATTTCACATTAGAAAGTCAAAACTCCCAAATCTTCACCACTTAGCTAACCACCATTGCAAAAATCATAAACCCACTCATCAAATGCATTCACAAAGACCAAAACCCATACATAAAAACACATAAATATCACTTCTAATGCTCATAAATCACGTGGGTAATATTATTAAAGTTTAGATAAACATAACCTCAAGCAAAAGCATATAAACTTACCAAAAGATTAGAATTTTTTTACCTCAAAAAAAGGATGTGAATGTGCTCATAGGTTCTCAAGAATTTACGGGTGATCTTGCCAAAAAAATGGTGGTGGTAGTGGTGTGGTAGCACCGATGAGAGAGGATATAAAAGTAGAGAGGAGTGTGTGAGAGAAAATGAAAAGAAAAGAAAAGAAGGGGAGTGAGTGAGCCGGCCAAAGAGGGGAGATAAGGTGGAATGAAATGTGTGGTGGGAATGGGTGGGGTAGGTGGGGCATGTGTGGTCCCAAAAATATCTCACCTTAACCTTTTTTTTTTTTTGGTAACTGATTAGGACGTTACATAGATGCTTGTCTACGCTTTCTTACACACCCAAGTGGGACAAGTGTATTCAAATTTAGTATCATTTTGATGTTGACATTTACCAAATGCACCACAATTGCCATAAAACACAGGCCCAGAGAAAGCCATCTTGGATCTCCCTCCCTAGTTACAAAGCGTTGAATAGACCCCGATTCATTTACCACTAATCTTGCGAATGTTCTTGGTAGAAGTCTTAGTTTGGTTGTTCACCATACCAAAATTGTAGAAAATATTAGCTTGTACGATTTTTTTTTTTTTTTTTTTTGAGAAACAAAAATGGGGACCTTTATGGTTATATTACACCCTCGGGCAGGGTGCCAAGTGGCAGCCGAGTCAGCGGGCCCTTTAGTAGCTGGCCTTCCCTTTACACACTTGTGTGGGGGGTACCCACCAAGGATGCCCATCAACGGACTCCTGCTGGTAGTGAGATTTGAACCTAGGTGTGTTGCACAAAGTATCCGAACCTTGCCAGCTGAGCCATAGCTTGTACAAATTTGGGTACCTCATTCCATCCAAATCCATTCCAATGACCAAAATGCCACCACAAAATGTTACTTCAATGATGTTCTCCAAATAGGGTGTAGTTTCTTAATATATTTTCTGGGTTTTTATTTTTATTTTTATTTTTATTTTTTAAAATTAACGATTTCTTAAAATTAATAAATAAATAATAAATTAAAATTAAATAAAAGACAAAATGGCATAGTTTTGCGATAGATAACAGGAGCAACTAACGGATTCCTAACAAATGACTTAATTAATAATAAATGAAACTTAAAAAACTAAAATGACAAAATCCAAACTTAGACAACCGAAATAAAAAGTTGTGAAATTTAAAATGTGTGTTTTGCATTTTAGCATAAATTTTTTTTCCAATGTGCTATAACGAATATTCTTCTAATAATGAAACAAGAGAGAATCATTGATGCTACTAATTAAGATTCTTGAAGCTCAAATAAAATCTCATGATATTTCAAAGAAGATGTTTAGGGACCAAATTACCCTTCCCTAGCCTTATTATAATTATCAATTTATTAAAACAGAAAACCAATTATGCTGAAACTTGGAGATGCAATGTTGTTTGCTCCAATGTATCTGCTGACGACACCTCAAACCTGTGACTCTGAGCCAAGGAGGAACTTGTAACATTAGGATGGCTGATTTTCAGTTCGTAATCTCCATGAGATAATGAAGCCTCAAAGAATCCATCACCGTCTGCTGTGCCTTTCAAGCTAGAACCCCACTCTCGCAACAACTTGTCTACGACATTCCCAGTTGGCAAGTTATTGAAGCTATTATCGGTCAAGCACATTTGGTAACATCCCCCTGGTTTCCATGCAGACCACATTATGATTCCATTGATCTTAGGGTGGGCATGTAATTCCCTTAGAACTTGCTCTAAGTACTGTGCCTGTGCCTGCACACATAGTCCAAGAAAATTAAAGAATAGTTCAAAGCAAACCTTGGATGAAGGCGTCTATAAAGGAAGAATTACCACCTGAAAAAGGACATGGGCTTCTATTCCTATAGCCACTAGTCAATATATAACCCAAGCAATATTGCACCCTAAAGTTCAACAAAATATGATATATTGTTTCCTATCACAAATACATATATATATATATATACACATGACATTTTATCAATGTTTTTTTTGCCCTTCTAAAGATATTGTGGGGCCCCAAATATTTAAACAATCTCGGCCCACTCCATAGCCAGCCCAAGGCCCGCACCGAGGAGAATATAGAGGCCGAAGGTAAAAGGGAAAAGCCCAGGCCCTCAAGGGGCATCGCCGAGGATGCCCACCTCCTCGGCCAACCGACGTTGATAGAATGAAAATATCTCTCACCCCTTAAACTTATGCAACCAACCTTCTGGCCGCTTTAATGGTGAAGTGACCAGTAAACCCAGGTGCCTTGGTCACTCAAATTAATAGAAAGTCTGCAAAGGCGGCTAAGAACTAATATAAAGCCTGCAAAAGCAGATGATGTAACAAACCCATATACACAGTGTTCGGATAACCGACGAATGGACGGCTAAGATTAATTATAACAATACTATATAACCAAGAGAATTCTCAGCATAAAAAGGAGGCCCCCGGATATTTTAGGAAAGGCCCCTGATATTTTAGGAGACCTGAGAGAAAGGACAAGATAAAAAAGTCAGTTCCAAAAAGAAATAGATCCTCTGGCTAAGCCGAGGACGAATACGCTTCACAAACACTTAACCAAAATCATCAGGATCCTCACAAACACTTAGCCGAAATCATTATAAAGATCTTCAAAAACACCTAACCAAAGTCATGGTCCTTATCTTCATAGAAAACACTCAGTAGAATGACTTTGCTGTTATTCTTGTGTATTTCATATTATCCGTTGTTTATCTTGCTATGTTGGTATCTAGCCCTTCTACCCACATCTCTACAAATTTCATTGTCAAGGGTCCATTACAAATTGAGTCCCTACATATACAATTTGATAATTATGCTAGTAAATAATAAATATTTATTATGATTATATTTGTATGAAATTATCTTTTCATATATGATATGGTAAAATTCTAATGGAGAATGTAAATATATGAAATTTTTGTAGGAAATCTCAACTAGAATTTAAACTCAATTAAAATGTATGTATTAAAATAATAACTTGAAAAACTGTAAAGCTTAAAAAATTTGTGGTGAAGTTTTATAGATTTAATAAAGTAAATGGCTTTGGTTTTAATTATACCATAAATGATATTGTAAAAAAAAACGTTCCATACTTTTGCCTCTTGAGCATCTTAATTACCTGCTGACCAAGGGCACTTGCAATATCAAGTTCTGTAATCCATATGGGCAATCCTGTGGAAGCAAGAGTATCAATAGAAGATCTCACGTAAGCAAGGTCTGGAGCAATGCTGAAATGAGACTCAAGTCCAATTCCTTGTTTCAGATTGTTGTTTCCGGGAAAGCTTTGAATCTGTTTCAGCTTCTGTATGTACTTATCCGGCGTTGATAACCCGTCACGGCTGTCCTCTATGGTATTATAGTCATTCATAAACAAGGTAGTTGTTCCATCAATCCCTTGAGCACCATTGTAAAAGGTTGCCGAGGCAGTAGATCCAAGCTTATCTTCGAAGAAAGAGAAGTGCAAATTTTCATTCACAACATCCCATGCAATAACCTGGCCTTTGTACCTTGACATAACGGAATTGATCCTTTTTTTCACAGCCACAGCAAGATCAGTTGGTGAAAGTGAAGAAACCCAACCCTGTACCTTCGAGGGATCATCCCACAAAACATTGTGGCCTCGGACCGGAATAGAGTTTTTTTTTGCAAACTGAAGCAACGCATCAGCGGCTGTGTAGTCCTCTTGGCCAGGGGAGGGTTCAGTGGTATACCATTTCATTTCATCCTCAAATACTGTGACTGTGAACCTTGAGCTGAACCAATTTTGGTATGCTGTATTGGTGAGGATGTTTTTATTTATGGCAGTGCCAAATGGGAAACTTACTTTCTTCTGTATAATTGAGATTGATGCGTTAGGTAAGGGGTTGCCTTGTTCATCAACTGCATGGATCCTCACCTTTCTTTTACGTGCCTGCAAAAATTGAAGTGTTTTTACTGATACATAATTTCCCATTCATATTGTTTTACAAATTTCTAAGTTTTTATATTAGCGACTTCAGAAAGTGGAACCTTTTTGATACTGTCATTGTTATACATTTACCTTCTCTATGCTTTGATCTTGATGGGACTTCCACTGCTCTTGGGTGAAAGGTTGCAATGAAATGCTATCTACCCATATCTCCACCGTTGCATTCTTGCTCTGAAGAGATTAGCAAATGTTAGATGCTTGGAGAAACTAATAAAATATAAACATGGGACTTTAGCATTAAATTGAAAAGTTTGGATTAAATGGACAGCCTCCTTAACCTCTGTTTCATTTTCCCCCCCAATATTGTCAAATTACAATCAAATGCTGAAAACTAAAGTTAGCGTTTAGATGGCTCTGATGTTTCCCATTTAAAAAAAAAAAAATTTAATTCTTTACTGCTAGATACTAAAATTCTTCCGAAATATTTTATAATCAATTAAGTCTTGGAGAACAAAATTTTTCTTTTTTTTCTTCCAGCAACGAATGAGTTAGCATATTTTTGTTCCTAAAATTTGTGAAAAATTTTGTATTCCTCATATTACTTTTTTATAATAATCCAAGTTTTATTATGATAACAAGACCGCATCTTAATAATGAATAGATAAAGTTTTGCTCTTAGCAAACTGCTAGTTTAATTAGGCATGGCCTTAAAAAGGGAACCTCTATATAGGGAAGAAGGGAGTCAATTTTAAATTCTTATCAAAATTGGATCATCATCATTATTATTTATAGTAGGAAACACACATAATAGGCAAAAAAAGAAAAAAGAAAAAAGAGAGAGAGTGAAAAGTACCTCAAAATAGAGCTCAGCTGGCCCTGATGCATTTACAGTGAGTCCACCCTTGAGCATGGACCAGCACTTTGACTTTGCAAAAACAGTACCAATATGTTTGAACCCAGTAGTTGTTTTTAAAACAGCTCTAACTGGAAAATCTCCATCACTGACTTGTATCCAAGCTGTAGTACACTAAGCAGATTAGTGAAATTGCAAAAAGATTTTGTCCCAATTTTAGGACAATGCTAGCTGTGAAGGTGAGAAGCAATGTTACTAGGTAACTAGAGAAGCCTTAAACCTATGTTTAAGCAAGAAAATTTTGGCAAAGTTAATTGATGCAAATTTTTATTGATGGTAACAAGTTTTTGGGGAATTTCAAAATCGATGTGGAACAGATAATTTACCAGAGAATGTGTAGAGCTTGTCATTTTGCAAATAAAGCTTCTGAGATATGCTATCTTCTGGCTGATTTCTGCTATGAGCGACGATGTATTTGTTGTCTTCCGATCCTCTTTGTTCAATTTTTGCATTCCCAAATGTAGACCATCCTCTCAGACCATGATTCAACTCAGGGTTTATGATAATTCCTCCACCATATTGAGGTTTATGAGGATTTGCCAAACACTGAGGTTGTGAATAAAGAAGATTTATTTATTTATTTATTATTATTTAAGATTCATATAATACATATATCCTAGTGTCCTACTTTCATTAAACAATTTACAATATAGAATAATAATTAATTGCAAGAAGCTTACCTCAATGCTGGCAGTGTAATCATATGTTAAAGCATTAGCTCTAAACCCTACAAAACATCAACAACAAAAAAAATTCCCATCTTTTTTGGTTAACAATGTGGAGGAAACAAAAAAGGCTAGACAGTTTAACAATTAAAAAGTAAAGGGAATATTATTATGCTTTGATTTACCAAGATGTAGTTGCAATCAATTTTATTAGCCTTGCACTTGGCATTGTTTTGTTCTTATCTTTTAAGTATATATATATTTTTACGATAATTAATTCCCTTTTACGCACTAATTCCCCTTTTATTTATATTATTATTCATAGTTAAAGGGCATAAAGAGATAATGCTGTTATTATGCCACCTAAATTCTTATTTATAGGAATTTCTACAAACTGAGTTGTAAAAAAGGTTTGTCAAAAATTATGTTAATGGGGAAAATCCTTACCTTACCATATAAAAGAAATCATTAAAGAAATCCTGACGTGAGTATGAAACTCTTAAAAAAAAACACACTAATTCTTGTTAAGCAAGAAATTATGCTAAAATGGGAAAAATCCCACAAAAGTTGTAAAATTGATAAACTTACGTAAACTAATACTAAGGGTAAATAATGGGATTTTATTCTGACTTTTTATTCTAAAGTTAATAAAAAAAAATTATCCCAAAAATAAAAAAATCGTAGAATATCGTAGATTACGGCCATAGGCTTATTAGGATTTCTATTAATTTTTTTTTTTCACGGTTCGAGCTTCTTGGATGCCTTGCAATTTAATAGCTTCTTGGGTTGCCCATTCTACAAGATATTTCTATGCTATTGTAATATATTTAGACCTAACTAGATGGGTTTCCAACCTATTGATGCCTTTATTAATTGTGGTAGTGGAGCTACGACGAATGCAACACAATTGCGGCTATAGTTTAAGGTTTGAGAAAATAAAACTAATATCTTGTATCTGATTAAGGTTTAAGAGAACTAAATTAGACATGTCATAATGAAAAACCACAAAGAAAAGAAACCTTTTGGAAAAAAAAAAATAAAATGAAGAAGTAAGTATAATAATCCAACAATAGGTTGGCGCTCACTAACAAGGTTTTTGGCTAATAAGAAAACAACAACAAAGTTCAAAAACTACCAATGAAAACCTTGTAAATTAACCAAGCCCTCACGACAAAATATTCATATATACATGCACAAACATAACGCTTGAAGAAAAAGGTCTTGAGTTTTGGTTTTATATTTACATTAGTATTAGTATTATTATTATTATTACTTCAATTTAACTAATAGATAACTGTAGATTTAAGTTTGGGATTTAAACTCTTCATACTACATAAAAATAGAAGACGAAACTCATGTTATTTGCAAGAAAGAATCTCATATAAAAACACACATACAGAGTGCAAACCTGCAAAGGAGAGAGTAAAAAAGAACAGCCGCAGAAGCATAATGTTGCAAACCCTGAATTCAATATAGGAACCAGAGAATGAAAACCAAGTAATAATAAAATAAGAGAGAGAGAGAGATGATCCTGAGGGTTTTGAAACACGGGAAGGAAAAAATAATGAAAAGAGATTGAAAAGGAGTTAACGAGTAGAGGCAAAACATTACTAATATAGAATGAGATACTCTTTACATTTCTTTCAAAACAATAATAATAAAAATAATCATACTCTTTACATTAATTGCTGACACTGTAATAGGCACTAAAGGCATGTTTGGTAATATGTAATAGACATTGTAATTTAATAATTATTCCTACGATTTTGCTTTTTTTTTTTTTAATTTGGTTATGTTTTTATTATGAACAAATTTTAGCTACAAAATTGATTGTAACATAAGTCTACAACCTTACTCAATCAAATGAACATTATTATGTATTTTGAAAATTTAATTGTTGAATTACATATTCTTTATACTCTTAATACACATATCAAATTTTGTATCAATCGGATATTATTTACTATATAACCTATAATCTTATATTTTATGCATAATTTTAAACTATGAAAACTTGCAATTTAAATAATTTATTGATGACATAACTATTGATTATTAATTTTCTAGAAATTTTGCAAGCTAGTATTGAGGATAAAAGAAAAAAATGTAATCAAAATGGTGGGTTTGTCAAAATTCACCTCCAATAAAATAATATTGATTAAGGTTGAAACTTTTGGTTACAACTAATTTTGTAACTAAACTATGTCATTTTATTATAAGAAGTAGTCATTCCTTATTAATAGTTATTCTTCAAAATGAGGAATAACTATTTATTTCTAAAAGGATCTTATTAGTTATTTCTTAGCAGGTACAATAATTTCCAAAATTAATATACTTCTAAATAAACAAATTTTTTATATACATGTAACAATTATAAAAATAAAAAATTATAAAAAATAATTCATATCTCTCTCAAATTTAATAAATATTAGTTTTAAGGAAATATAATTGTATGAGTAATATATTTCCTTAAATAAATTTTAAGTTTTATTTTAATATTATAACTCACAACCAAACTTATGAATATGTTTAGTTGTTACATTACAACACATTTTATTCTCAGCAATAAAGATTATAATTCATGTTGTAATCTTCACTTAATATACCAAATATGCCCTAAATATAAGTTATACTTGGAAAATATATGTCATAATTTTATTTTATTTTTTCAAAATCATATAGAATATTTCTTGCAAAAAATAAATAAATACCATATTTAATACTACTTTCGACATGGACCAAAAAAAAAAAAAGAAAAGAAGAAGAAGCCAAACAACATGGAGTCGTGTGTAGTATATATGTGTGATGATAAACCAACTTTCCATATATATCTAATGGTTACAAATATAAAAAAAAAAAACGTAAAAAATAACTCATATCTCTCTCAAATTTAATAAATATTATTTTTAAGGAAATATAATTGGATGAGTAAGATATTTCCTAAAATAAACCCTAAGTTTCATTTTAATATTATAACTCACAACCAAACTTATAAATATATTTAGTTGTTATATTATAACATATTTTATTTCTAGCAATAAAGATTACAATTCTTGTTGTAATCCATATTCAGTGTACCAAATGTATCATAAATATAAGTTATACTTGGAAAATATACGTCATAATTTTATTTTATCTTTTCAAAATCAGATAGAATATTTCTTTCAAGAAAATAAATAAATACCATATTTAATACTGCTTTTGACATGGACAAACAAAAAAGAAAAAAGAAAAAAAAAGAAAAAGAAAAAAGAAGAAGCCAAACAACATGGAGTCGTGTGTAGTATATATGTGTGATGATAAACAAGCTTTCCATATATATTTAACAATTACAAGTATAAAAAATCATAAAAAATAACTCATACCTCTCTCAAATTTAATAAATATTATTTTTAAGGAAATATAATTGTACAAGTAAAATATTTCCTAAAATAAATCTTAAGTTTTATTCTAATGTTACCAAACTTATAAATATGTTTAGTTGTTACATTACAACACATTTTATTCCCAACAATAAAAATTACAATTCATATTGTAATCCTCATTCAATATATCAAAAGTGTCATTCTCAAAAAAAAAAAAAAAAAATATATATATATATATATATATATATATATATCAAAACTGTCCTAAATATAAGTTATGCTTGGAAAATATACATCATAATTTTATTTTATTTTTTCAAAATTAGATAGAATATTTCTTTCAAAAAATAAATATATACCATATTTAATACTACTTTTGATGTGGACAAAAAAGAAGAAAAAAGAAGAAGAAACCAAACAACATGGAGTCATGTGTGTAGTATATATGTGTGATGATAAACAAACTTTCCATATATATACATTTAAAAATTGTAAGTATAAAAAATCATAAAAAATAACTCATACCTCTCTCAAATTTAATAAATATTATTTTTAAGGAAATATAATTGTATGAGCGATATATTTTCTAAAATAAATCTTAAGTTCTACTATATCACAACTCACTACAACAAAATGTATTTTTAGCGATGAAAATTAGTGAAGAAATATTTTTCGTCGCTAAAAATACAGCTTTAGTGACAAAATATGAATTTCGTCACTAAAAGTGAAAAAAATTATAACATTTAGCGACAAAAAATAAATTTCGTCGCTATTGTGATCTAAAAAATAGGCACCAGTGGAGGGAAATTTTGGCGTAAGTTTAATTAAGCTATAGTGACGAAATATTTCGTCACTAAAAGTTGAAATTTTTAGTGACGAAATATTTCGTCACTGTAGGTATTGCTGTGATAGTATTAGTGACGAAAATCATTTCGTCGCTATAAGGAAGAATTAGTGACGAAAACTATTCGTCACTAAAAATAACAATGGTTTTGCACTTAAATGTTTTTAGTGACGAAATCATAATTCGTCACTAAAGGTATGCTACAGTGACTAAAGTTGAATTTCGTCGCTAAAAATCTGAACAAAATATGGTCTCTTTAGTGACGAAAATAAAATTCATCGCTAAAAGTGTAAAAATTCTGGGTCCTCTTGTGACGAAACAAAAATTCGTCACTAAAAGTGGGCAATAGCGACGAAAACATTTCGTCGCTAAAGACCACTTTTAGTGACGAAACTGATATTTCGTCGCTATTTCCCACTTCTAGTGACGAATTTTAGTTTCGTCACTAAAAGTGGTCTTTAACGACGAAATGTTTTCGTCGCTAAAAATCACTATAAATACTCCAACCCAAAAATTAGCCTCACCCACTCAGCAGAACAAAAAGCACTCACCCACTCAAATTTTCAGTCAAAAACACTCAGAAACCCAAACAAAAAAAAAAGAGAAACACTCACCCACTACCGATCAAGCCACCGTCGCCGATGAGCTCAACCGACGCCGATTCAGCTTCCACCGTCGCTGTTAAGCTCAACGGCGACGCTTCAGCTCACCGATGAGCTCAAGGGCGAACTAAAGTGTGGCCATTGAGCTCATCAGCGAGCTGAAGCGTCGTCGTTGAACTCAACAGCAACGCTTCAGTTCGCCGTTGAGCACAACGGTGACGCCTCAGCTCGCCGATGAGCTCAACGGCGAACTGAAGCGTGGCCATTGAGCTCATCGGCGAGCTGAAGCGTCACTGTTGAACTCAACGGCCAAGCTTCAGTTCGCCGTTGAGCTCATCGGCGAGCTGAGGCGTCGCCATTGAACGGCGACGCCTCAGCTCGCCGTTGAGCTTAATGGTGAACTTAAGCGTGGCCGTTGAGCTCAACGGCGACGCTTCAGCTCGCCGTTACAACGATTCAGCTAACTGTCGCCGATTAAGCTTAACGGCGACGCTTCAGCTCGCTGTTGACGACGCTTCAGGTCTCCGATTTAGCTCACCAACGCTTCAGTTCGTGACGCTTCCGGCAACACTTGAGTTTCCGGCAATGCTTCAAGTAATTTTTGCTTTTTCATTTTTGTTTCTGTTTTGTTTGATAATATTACCATGATGGTGACACCTTTTTTTTTGTTAAATTATATTGTGTTTGGTTGCTGAGAAAGTATGAGAAAAGAAAAAGAAATGTGGGTAATTCATTTTTTATTATTATAATGTATTGTTATCATCTAAACCTGAGAGAGGTGGAAGCAACCACCTCCACCAATGGAGAGCTATTGAAAGCTTTGGTTTTAATGGGTTTTGGGTGATATTTAATTTTGTGAACCAAAGAGTGTGATTTGTGAAGCATTCAATGGATTTGTTGGGAAACAAGCAGAGGGTTTGGAAGTTCTAGAAATGTGAACTGGGCATTGCATCTATCTATTTACTTGTTGATTTTTAGTTGGAAGTCCAATAAGAAATTTATCCCTTAAAAATTAGATTGGCAATGCAAAAATTACTATGCAATGACTATGTTATTAATGTTATAGCTTTGAGATCTTAGTTCCTACATTTCCTAACTATATGAACATTGTGCTGGGGGATACCATGTAGGGTCTAAAAACATGGATGGAGATGGTTAACATTTGTACAACTCCAGCATTACTTATTAATCTTTGGCAGTCTTAGAGAAACAACCTAGTCATCATCTGTTGGGGATTTGGCTTCTAAGAAGCATGGACACTTTTTTTCTTGAGTCTTTTTTTTTCTTTTGTATGTGGGCTATAGCTAACTAAAAGTTATCTTTCTTTTATCTCCAGCTCTCTCTCTTTTGTGGCTGAAGAAATTGTGAGGAACAAGGTGAAGAACACAAGTTAACTTTGAATTTTTTTTAGAAAGTTGTAAACTTAGCTTGAGCAAAGTAAGTAAATTATAGTTAAAAACTTATAAAATTCTATACTTGTGATGTTGGTTTGTAGTGGGTTGTTGTGTTGGAGCAAGCGGGTGGCTTGCATGGTGTTATAAGGTAACTTAAATACATATTGGGAGTGTTTTTTATTTCTTGCAAATGTGAATGAGTATTTTTGATTAGATGTAATGAATATTATTTGATTTGATTTAAATACTTGTAAAACTCTATACTTGTGATGTTGGAAATTGATTTTGTGGTGGGTTGTTGTGTGGAGCAAGCAGGTGGCTTGCATGGTGTTATAAGGTGGCTTAAATACATATTGGGAGTGTTTTTTATTACTTACAAATGTGAATGAGTATTTTTGATTAAATGTAATGAATATTATTTTATTTGATTTAAATATTTTTAAAACTTTATATTTGTGATGTTGGAAATTGGTTTTGTGGTGGGTTGTTGTGTTGGAGCGAGCGGGTGGCTTACATGGTGTTATAAGGTGGCTTAAACTAATATTGGGAGTGTTTAAGTATTAATATAGACTTGTGCATTCATGAATGAGATAAAACTTTATCTAAGTAGCTTATAGACTTAGATGTTAGAATACATTATGCATGAGTTGTCCTTATTTTACTAAAGTAGCATTCATCTTGTAATTGTAGTCAAACATGAATAAAAGTTAGATGACAATGGGTAATACACCCGATAGTAGATCCAAAAAAATAAGGACAGTGTGCATTTAGGAATATGAGAGATTTAATATACAAAATAAACATGTAAACAAACAAGATGACTAGAAAACCACATGATTAGTCAGCTCGATCATCAAACAACTGAAACAAGGCGTGTAAACTAGCCTATTATATACGTCAAATTGATTTAAAAGTTGAATCAAATAAAACTTGGACTAGTTATTAACTAACTAACTCTTAAACAATTAAAGAAATAAAAAGTGATTATGTAGAAATTGCACACCTACATGCTTATGTCCATGGGAGTCTTTATTATTTTGCACTTGGTTTTTTGTGGTGTCTTCTACTAAGGTTTTGAAATTCTGGGTTTTTGATCTTCTTGAAGACAAGAGGGAAGTTGAACAATATCTAGAGAAGCAAGTTGCAAAAAAGCAGAAGGGGGATGAGGGTGTAGAGCAGGCTGTTGTGAAGCAGAAGGTTGAAGTGAAGACACAAAAGAAGAAGAAAGTGGAAACCAATAGCTCTAGTAGCTCAGAAGATGGTTCTTCATCTGAGTCTGAGGAAGAGGTCAACTATGTGAATTTTATGTTTCAATTATTGTTAATTGTTTATTTCCATGAACGGTCCGAAGTAATTACAGTATGATATGACATTATTAACAAATTTTGTTCTTATTTCATGCAATGTTTGGATTTATGTTCTGTTTGTCTTATGTTGATTTGTGTCTACTTTTGCAAACATGTATTAATTATTGAACATCATTTATTTATTTATTTTTGGGCTGGGTTTTATTGATGGCACCCTTGGTTACTAAATTTGCAATTTGTGCTTATCAGGTCAAAAAAAATAACAAGAAGAAGCCTCCTGTGGAGGAGTCCAGTGATGGTTCTTCAGATGTTGAGTCCAGTTATATATGATTCTGATGATGTGAGTAGTTCCTTTGACAATATCTATTTTTATTTTGTCTTATCATGCCACATCTACAACAACGCTTGATTAAGATGTCAACTTCTCTTGTCTCAGGAGCCTGCTTCAAAGAAACATGCAGGTGCTGCTAAAAATGGTACCCTTGGTGATGATTTTGGGGTGGTTCAACTTCAAGTTAAAACACTTTTTGGTTAGTACTTTATTTGCTTTCTGCAACTTATACATTAGGAGTTGTGATTTTAATTTATTGGTGTGTTTACTCTTAATGCATTGTTAGAAATGTTTTTTATAACATAGTTAATGTTTTTACTTGATTTTAACGAAGTATTGTTTTTATATTTGTGCAGATTTCTTATTGGTGGCTTTTAGGGGATTTACTTTTGGCATTACTTGACATATGAGGACATCTTTCGTTAATTTTAAAATAGGGTTTAGGTAGAGTTATTGTATGTATTGCAAACAATTATTGTATGGAAGGAGTTTGAATTGGATACTTGTTTTATTTTTTACTTGTGGAATGTATGGATCTTTTTTTATAAATGTGTTGTTGAAATAAATGCGTTATTCAAATGTGAGGTTTTAATAATGTAATGACAGGTTACAGGTTAATATCAAAGCCATGAAAAAAATAAAAACAAAAAATAAGTTTTAGTGACGAATTTTTTCGTCACAAATATAGCAATAAAAAATTGTTTTAGTGACGAAAATTTTGTCACTAAATATAGTAAAATTTTGTAAGATATGGTTTTAGTGACAAAAATTTTCATCACTATATGTGCTTGGATTTTCTTAAAAATAGTTTTAGTGATGAATTTTTTCGTCACTATATGTAACTGAACATAGTTTTAGTGACGAAATTATTCGTCACTAAATATGATTTAGTAAACTAAAGTGTTTTTAGTGACGAAATATTTTCGTCACTGAATAGTGTTTTTAGTGAGGAAAACATTTAGTAATGAAATGTTTTCGTCACTAAAAGTTTTTTTTTAAAAATCAAATCGGACTTTTAGTGACAAAATTTTTCGTCACCAGGACTTTTAGTGACGAGGCTACAGTGACGAAATGAGTTTCGTCACTAAAAGTCTAATTTCGTCACTAAAGGTCTTTAGTGACGAAAAACTGGACTTTTAGTGACGAATTTTTTCGTCACTGAAAATACATTTTGTTGTAGTGACTAAACTTATGAATATGATTTTTTTTTTTTTTAAGAGAGAATTTCACCTATGGCATCCGCTCCTGATGATAGCTCTTTATCATCGGACCAAAACACCAATCAGTTTTTAGTGTAGATGGAGATTGAATCCCCCGGATCCCTTATACAACCATCAAAGACTTTACCAGTTGAGCTAACTAGAACCCACAACTTATGAATATGTTTAGTTGTAACATTACAACACATTTTATTTCCAGCAATAAATATTACAATTCCTATTGTAATCCTCATTCAGTGTACTAAACGTGCCCTAAATATAAGTTATACTTGAAAAATATACGTCATAATTTTATTTTATTTTTTCAAAATCAGATAGAATATTTCTTTCAAAAAATAAATAAATACCATATTTAATACTACTTTCAACAAGGACAAAAAAAAAAAAAAAAAATGGAAGAAGAAGAAGCAGCCAAACAACATGGAGTCATGTGTGTAGTGTATATGTGTGATGATAATTGAGTAGCCTCTCACGTTTTTTTTTTATTTTTTAATGTTATCAATATTTGTAATCTATAATAATATATATAAAACTGAAGATGTTTGACTTTTAGTTGACTTGAAAATATAGAGTCATATAATTTTTTATGCTTCAAAATTTTATACATTATTATTTTCTCTCTCTCTCTCTCTCTCTCTCTCTATATATATATATATATATATATATTATAATAATAATTGATTTTAAATTCTATTCCTTGTTTAATCATCCATTAGAATATTGGTATATCATATTTTCTTTAAATAATAAGATATGTAATTTTATATATAAAAGCAATCATAATAAATGTCTAACCTAAAATATATAGTTCAATATATGAAATAATCATAAAAATGTCATTAATAACTACCAAAATTATCAAATTTTATAGTTGGACAAAAAAATTACATCATTTTAAATTTTCTCATGATGCTAAATGTACTCCAAGTTTTAGTACATTACGTTTTCAAACTGATGTGGCAATAAATATGCTTGATAGGCTTCAACCACATGATATATGAACATTTAAATTTTCTCTTGTGATTGTTGACACATTAGTAAGTTCAATGTATGTAATAAATTTGTTGTACCCCTAGCACCAATCATATATAAAGTCATTTAAAGAAACCTTATGTGTGAGACCAAGACTAGTTGTATAAAAGCTAATATCAAGAGCGAATATCATAGATTGAAACTCTCTCTAAAAAAAAAATCATATATAAAATCCGAAACCTCATGTGTGAAACCAAGATGTGTTGACATGTGTCACCTTCTTAAAGAATTATTTCTTTTAGCCTTCCCCCTTTTCATTTTTGAATTATCACCATAGATCACTCTTTAGCCTTTCACCCAAGAATAGCTTTAAATGAATGTATATCCATTTAATATTCTACCTAAGAAAAGACTTTATTGATTTATTTAATTTTTATTAATTCATTTCGATTCCCCAACAAATTATTTCATTTCTATATAATTTAAATTTTAATAAAATTTTTGGGAACCATTTTATATTTTTGAGACAGTTATGGGAACCACTTAGCGTGTTTGTCTATATATAAAAATAGAAATATTATGTGTGAGAGTATGAGTTGTTTCCAAGTGGCGCTTTTGTATATTACACTTTCATTTAGCCTTCCACCTCACAGTCTTCTAATTACTACCATGTATTACTCTTAAGCTTTTCACCTAAGTAAATCTTTAAATGAATGTATATACATCTAACCTTATACCATGTATTACTCTTTCATTTAATGATTTATTTAAATTTGATTATTTATTTCTATTTCACAATAAATAAGTGAACTCTTTCCTTTAGCCTTCCACCTCATCATTTTCTAATTACCACCATGTGTCAATCTTTAGCCTTCCACCAAATCAAATCTTTAAAAGAATGTATATCCATTTAACCTTCTACTTAAGTAAAGATTTTAATTATTTATTTTAATTCTATTATTTATTTCTATTCCACAATGAACATTTTAATTTCCTTACAATTTAAATTTTAATTAAATTTATTGGACCCACTTAGGAATATATATATATATATATATATATTAAAAGATGATGAGGTGGAAGGATATAAATGAAATACTTTTTTTTATGAAGGTGTCACATGGCAGCCCTTAATACTCTCATACATGAGATTTTTTTATTTTATATATAATCCATTGAGCATTTTGCCTAAGCTAAGATTTTTATGCTTTATTTAGTATTTATTATTTATTTCTATTTTACAATAAATAATTTTATTTCCTTAGAATTAAAATTTTAAAACATTATGTGAACCAAAATTGGATTCTCACAACTGGATGATGGATGTAATGGTACCACGTGTCTTTTTGACAAAACATAGTACACACATGCCAAAACTAGGGGTGTTAGTGTTTGACCTAACTCGTGAACATGACACGAACACGACATAGGTTTTTGCAAATTAGGGTTGGGTCTTAGTAGGCTTGAGTCGTGAACGAGTCAACCCGAAAGTGACAAGAGAAGAAACGTGTCATAAGCGTGTGTGGGCGCAAGCACCCGCAACGTGTGTGGTGTCATACCTCGTAGTTATGGGGGAGTATGCCCTGGTCTAGGGTGGACCATAGCAAAGAAATGTAATTGCCACTTAGATTAGGTCTAGGAAGTATAAATATAGCGCCCTTTGTGGAATGATTGATCTTTTACTAGAGCACGTGTTCGGAGTTTAGGTATGGAGATGGGAAGGTGTTAGGCACTCAACCCAAAAATAGTAACATTAGCAACAACCCATAGTTGCCACCACCTTCGACCCAATGCAGCAAAAAAAAAAAAAAAAAAAAAAAAGGTGCAGCAAAAAAAAAAAAAAAAAAAGAAACATCCGAACAGTATACCTAAAATCCATTCAACCATAATTTACTAGAAACCCTAAAACCCAAATCAGAAAGCAAACCCATAGATCTACGAATAGTATACCCAAAATCCAATTTTTCAAACCCACACCCAAATCATCTGAACCTAACAACCAGTTGAAAGTTGAAACATTATGTTTGGTCACCACTAACCATCTCTGCTGGTTGTCTTGCCTAATCAGCTAGTACCGCACCACTGGCCAAACTGCATCCACTTTGGTTGTCCAAATCTTTTTCTTGCTCATAGCTTTAGACCTTCTGGCTTTGGTTTTATGGAATTTGAGCACATTTACTTTCTTTTCTTAGCCAAATGTATATAAAGATGAAAATATATGGACTCAATTTGGATCACATTCTTTTTCCTTACCTTTACTAGCCAAAGATCTCCATATGGCCTGGGCTCCAACTTGTCACTACCAAGAGAGTGGGTTATGGGTTTGGTGAGAGAGTGAGATAGAAAAGAAGAGAGGGAGAAGAGAAAGTAACGGTGTTTAGCTATTTAGGGACAAAATTGTCTTTTAGGGACTAAGTTGATTAGTTTTAAGGAGCCTTGGACTTAGTTGATATTAGTCTAAACCTCAAGGTAGTTGTGTGGAATTTACCCTATAAAATAAAAAAAAAAAACACTATCATACTAAGACCAACAAAAACTAAAAATAAAACTCTTAAGCAAAAATAATGACATTTTGGTATTGTCACAATATCATACTAGGACGTGTCCAACTTAAAATAAATGTATTATGAAAATGTGACATTTTATTATTATAGTACTTTTATAATTAGGTGTAAAAAACTTGTGAACATCTTATGTTTCTTAGAGCATTCGTATCAGCTCATGTAAAATGGTATAAGAGCCAATTTTGCCATTCAACCCCAAAAGTCACCCGCATCAACTTATGCATTTACTGTGCAAAATGCATTTTAGCTATAGTACTTGTGCAAATATACATAGGCATTGTTGTTGTGAATTTGAGTTTTTGTTTTTTGAGGATGAAGGAAGAGAGTGGATGATGGTTTGTTATTGTCACAATATTTTTACAACTGTTGAGGTATCAGTTGCTTTATAAATCAAAAAAAAAAAAAAAAAAAAAATTATGCCAAGACCTACCACAAGTTAAAATAAAGGTATTGTGAAAATATGACATTTTGTTGTTGTAACAATATTTTCATAATTGTTGAGGTGTAAGTTCTTTACAGGTCAAAATAAAATAAAATAATAAAATATTATACTGGGACCTACCACAACTGAAAATAAAGATATTATGAAAATATTGTGAAATTTTGTTGTTGTCACGTGTCACAATATACTTCACAACTTAGATCACCACAAAATAATAAACTATTAGATTGAGACCTATCACTACTAAAAATAAAGTTATTGTAAAAATATTATGATATATTCTTATATCTCTAAATTTTTTGGTTTAATCAATTTTTGTGAGCCAAAAATCATTGGTACACTATTTCTATCTTAAATTTCTCACTCAAGGGACAGCATGTGCCTTGCACATGCTACCTAAACAAATATATAAAAAGAGCCAATAGGTTATCCACATCAACTTTTTGGTTTGTTTAATCACTAAGGCAAGACTCACCGTTTGACACTTTTATTTTGCCCTTTTTTTTTTTTTTTTTTTTTTTTGTCTTTTTAAATGCCCAAGTTTGACACTTTTTTTTTTCTTTGTTTTATTTATTTATTTTTTTGTCTTTATAAATACCCAATTTGGTTTGAAACTATATATCCATATATATGAGCTACCATGGTATTTTTTTTTTTTAATTTTAAAATAGTAAAATATTGACACAAAAAATTGTCACATTATTTTCTCAATTTTTGAGGTATTAGTTCCTTAAACGTTAAAATAAAGAGTGTGGGTGAGAAAGCCCAACGACATATGTTGGGCCTGAGGCCCAGTTCGAGTACAACTCTCTGTCCGAAGAGGCTGAAAGTTTCAACGCTTTGCTATCCCGGTGGGAGCGCAACCTATAAGGGACAAATGCTTCGTCCGAAGACAACCTGGTCAGTCCGAAGGGATCCTATCCAACGGATCTCCCCAGAACTTGATCAAGTAGATACGCTGAAGATTCTCCTGTAAGGGCTGAGCTTTGGACATGTCGAATTGCGTGGTTATCATGAAATATCTTACAAATAAAGCTACCACCGTCGTATTTAATGCATAGCAGCAACTTTCCTGGCCGCATTTATGTGGAGAAGACACCTGAACAGTGCATCCTCACCCACCACCACTCACTGCAGGCTAAAGCAGACTTCTGATGTGACTAGTACTCAAGTGAACGCCTAGATGGAGGACAAGTGTGCGGTGAAGATGGGGAAAGGGTATATATATAAGGGAAACAGGCCTCACGGAAGAAAGGGGGAGAAAAAAAATTGTATTCACTAAGTTTTCAAACACTAAAGCTCTTCGGACCGAAGAAATTCTTGTTAAACGCTAGGCCCTTCGCTTCAATGCTTATAAGGTAGAAAGTGGGAGGGTTTTCCTTCGATGTGGGACTCCTAGGACACCGTCCGAGGACGTTGCCAAGCATGCCTAGGACGTTGCAAAGCCGTCCGAGGACGGCCTAGGACGTTGAAGGACATGCCGAGGATGCGGTGTAAAAGGCCCATGGCCCGAAGATCCGTACATCCTAGGTACCCACTTTCTAGGATGTACATCCGTACATCCGTACATCCTAGGATGTACGGATCTTCGGGCCATGGGCCTTTTACACCGCATCCTCGGCATGTCCTTCAACGTCCTAGGCCGTCCTCGGACGGCTTTGCAACGTCCTAGGCATGCATGGCAACGTCCTAGGCATGCTTGGCAACGTCCTCGGACGGTGTCCTAGGAGTCCCACATCGAAGGAAAACTCTTCCACTTTCTACCTTATAAGCGTTGAAGCGAAGGGAGTAGTGTACCACTAGTTTAGTTACTAGTTTATAGTTATTCGAATAACTAAACTAGTGGTACACTACTCCCTTCGCTTCAACGCTTATAAGGTAGAAAGTGGGGGGGTTTTCCTTCGATGTGGGACTCCTAGGACACCGTCCGAGGACGTTGCCAAGCATGCCTAGGACGTTGCCATGCATGCCTAGGACGTTGCAAAGCCGTCTAAGGACGGCCTAGGACATTGAAGGACATGCCGAGGATGCGGTGTAAAAGGCCCATGGCCCGAAGATCCGTACATCCTAGGTGCCCACAAAGAGCAATAATATGTTCACAATATTTTTACAATAAATTTTAAGTGGCAGGTTGTTACTAGTTGTTATTGTTGAGGTAAAAAAGTAATTTTAGTGTTGGTTCAAATTTGAACCCATAACAACTAACCACCTATGATTTGTTATAAAAATGTTGTAAATGTAGCACCTCTCATAAATAAAATAATAAAAATATCATACTGGAATCAACTACAACAAAAAATAAAGGTCTTGTGAAAATGTTGTGGCATTTTTTTTTTCTAGAATTATTTTGTCAATTTTAATGAGCTAAAATTCACTATTTCACACACAATTTTCTTGGGTTAACTTTTTGTATTTTTGCTTCTTGTTTTTTTAACACGTTGTTTTAACTAAAAAAAACATAGTTATTTTACACAAAAAAAAAAAAAAAAACTTAGGAAAAAAACACTTTTCATCTTTTATGTTTTGGATAGTTCACAATTCCTTCCCCCTCCCCACTTTAAAGTCAAGCAATCTTCCCTTAATATTTTGGAAACAACCAAATACCCCATACTTTACTCTCTCAGTTAAACCCTATTGAAATTTTATAATTCATAAAATATTTCATTGTATAATGTCTAAAATACAACCAATAAATTTTAATATTCCAAAAATTTTCATGTGTTTTGAGTTTAAGGTGGTGGTAATGCTTGGAAAGTTGGAATTGTGAAATAGGATGTTTTATATGTCACCTAAAGAATATCGGTTTGTTAGATTTAAATCTTCTAGACATATGATTTTCACTAATAGAAAATTCGATGACACTGCCTTTGTTATTTATTTATTTTAATTTCTTTTCTTGCTTAAAATGTGTATTCTTTAAAAACTAAGTAAGCTAAACATCACACCTATGCTCATAAAATGTAAAAGATAAACAAGGGAGTATCAATATAACAAAATTTTCATTGTGGATGACTGCAGGTATTAGACGAAGAGCTTCAATTGTAGCATATGACATTATTAATTTATTGCAAAAAATTAAATATTGTGACAATGTTTTAGCAAAACTTAGTTGATTATTGTTGGAAAATAATGATATTCGTCAACATTTTCAAAAGTTTTTAGTAAGTGGATATTGCCTTCAACAATTAAGTACGAAGAAAATTTTATAGACATTACAAAGGCAATATCCACTTCCAAAGGAGTATTCTAAGAATAAAAAAATTCCGATAAGTTTAATGGAGAGAGTAACAAAATGGGAGTATTTGCTCACTTCCAAAATATGAAAGAAGAAATTATTTTGTTTCAAAGACTATGACGAAAATTGTGAATTACCCCAAACATAAAAGGGTACAAATGCATTTTTTTCCTTTAAAAAAATATGAGATGCATTACTAGATTAATATGGTAGAGTAGTTGGAACAATGTTGTTTTCAATAATCCCTAAAAAAAGAAGGCTAGTCACTAACTTTATTGATCATACTCTTATTTTTTGTGTGAATCAAGGAATGACCCTTTTTCTTAGGATTGTTAAAATAAAAAACCATATAGGCCAAACTAATCAACTAGATTGGACCAAAAATCAAGTTTGATTCGATTTTCTGATGGATTCGGTCTAATCGGTCCTCAGTTTAAAATTCTTAGGTTTCTGTCCCGATTCCAAATTTGCACCCAAAAAAAAAAAGGATAGAGCAGATCAAACCTGTAAATGTATAATTTTGTTTTTTTTTGTATTTGATAGATATTTTTAAAAACCATAATAACATAAGTACCTAAGTTTCTTAGGGTCTATTTAGCTCTCACATCACTCATATCTCTCTTCTTATATCTCAATTTTCATGACTCAGTACTCACTCTCATATCTCATGTTTTATTCTCTCTTTTTCTCTTAAGTTGTTCCCCAATGTGTTTGGCTTTAGTTTTCTATTAAAATTACTCATCTTTAACTCAACATAGTGGTCCCACAAATCTGACCAGTCAGAACGGTAACAATACTCACAAGTCACAATTCTCCTCCTTCCCTCAACCACCACTGCTCGTCCTACTCCTTCCCTCACAGACACACCAAGCTGTGTTACACTGCCAAGATCCTCTTCCACTCTGCCTCCTACCACCATCGACAACCACTGCAACCCACAAAAACTCATCGATCCCAACCCCTAAAAACCCAACATAAAGCACCTAACCACTGCACAAAACGCAACCCTTGTCCCATCGATCTCACCATCAGAACCCACAACCCACTCCACCTCTGACTTGCTTCTTCATTGATTGGTCTCGTGCTGGAGGATCTGTTGAGTTGGAGAGGTGGAGGTGAATTGGAGGAGATGCAAGAGCAGAGAGAGAGACGAGAGACGAGAGTGTTCTGGATGAAGAGATAAGAGAGAGAAAACTTAGTAAAGATAAATCATTTATTGTTGATAGAGACAACTCAACCATGTGGGTCCCACTTATTGGTTATTTTTACAAAATTGCCATTGTAACTTAGTTCTCATAATTTGAAAACACAAAAAAGTTGTTTCAATTTCCATAACCACTCTAACTCATTTTTTTGAGTAATGAGTTATAGGAATTGAAAACAAGAACTAAACCAAACCAACATCCTTGAAGGGGGCCCATAAGATTTGAGAATTGAGTGATGAAATCACCTAAACCAAACACAATCTCTTTGCGAGACTCTCTCACTCACAGACGACCGTTTAAGTTACATAATTAAAATTGAACTTTGTAAAGTTGTGATTTCCAACTATTTTGTGTTGGCTTTAATTCCGTGCCAAATTTGATTGTAATTTCTTCAATCATTTTCCTTGTATGTATATGGGTTTATTTATTAGGGATAGTGTGAGAGATCAATGAATAATCAAGTTTTAAAAGATGAATTAGTGAACTTTACGACTAGCTCGCGAGAAGCAACATGCGAAAAGGCCATGTGTGGAGCACATGACTGGAAGCTGAAGAGTCATAACTAGAATCCACACATAGTTATAGTTTTAATTTTCCTTAGCCATAAAGTGACAAAGTCTAAAGAGAAAGGGGGCCTTGGTATTCAATCCGCTAGGGGAAGAAATATTGCTCTTCTTGCTAAGCTTAATTAGAGATTCCGGATGGAAAAGGATGCTTTGTGGGCAAAGGTGTTAAGAAGCAAATATTGCACTACCCCGGAGGTTAAATGCTAGAAACAAGGATAAGCTTCCTTGTTCACGAGTTTGGCAAGCTATTCATAAGGGCAGTGAGGGGCATACTTTGGATTCCGGGGCGAAATAGCAATCTTAGCCTTTGGTATGATAAATGGGTTACAAAGGCACCTTTAAGGGCTTTAATCCAAGGACCTCTTGTCGAAGAAGAGGAGAGGCTAAAAGTCAAAGATATGTTTGGACCGCATGGATGGGATTGGTCAAAAATCTCCTTCCAAATTCCTAGTGATATTCTCATGGAAGTTAATGCCATGCCTTATTCAACGAGATCTGTTCTTGAGGAGGATAGGTAGATTTGGAATGGCGATAATCGAGGTGATTTTGAGCTTAAATCAGCTTATACAATTGCCACAAGGTGCAGTGCGGAGGAAGAGGATTTTATGGGTTATTGGGTTTGGAAGGTGGATTCTTTACCACGGATTAAGGCATTTATATGGCAATGCTTGCATAATAGCATTGGTGTGGGGGATTGCCTTGTGACAAGGCATCTTAGTGAGTCTGATAGTTGCCCTCTTTGCCAAGGGGAAGCCGAGACAATCATACATAGGCTTAGGGAATGTGAGATAGCAAAAACTACTTGGAATAGGTTGGGAGTGCTGTCAAACAGCAGGTTTTTTGAGGATAATCTCCACACATGGCTTGAAAAAAATTGTAAAGACAATAATTGTAGAGTGGGCAATCAGCCACCATGGAGATTTGTGTTTCCTTTTGTCATTTGGTTGCTATGGAAACAAAGGAATAATGCTGTGTTCAGAGGTCAGCACGTTCAGGATAATGTTCACGGTGAAGCTGTCTTCCTTGCTTTTGAATTTATGCATTGTGCCTTAAATCCTAGTCTCTTGGGTAGCAAAAGAATTATACAGGTCAGATGGGAGAAGCCTTCGCCTGGCTGGGTTCATCTAAACACCGACGGTTCAGCCTTAGGGAATCCGAGACGAGCTGGCTGCGGTGGAATCATTCGGAATGAACATGGAGATTGGCTTGGAGGGTTCTCTAGGAATATCGGGATTACTTCCATAGTTGTCAGTATCGTACGATACGCGATACGTATCGTATCGTGTACAAAAAGTTTCGTATCGTAAAAGCGTATCGTAAGTGCTCATGAATCGTCTGATATATATGTGCGTATCGTATAAATCGTATCGTATCGGTGAATCGTACGTATCATACGATACATAGACATGTGGGTTTAAAATTGGTTTTTTTGTTAAAATTTGTGATTTTATTTGATTTAAACATATTGTTAGACTTTGTTAACACAAAATTATTGGGAAACTTAATTGAGTCTAATGAAATAGCAAGTTCATGAGTTTTTTTCCTCCCTACTCTTTCTCCTACAAAATTTAGACTATACTCATTACATTCATTTTCATATGTACAAATTTATTTTCTATGCTATTAATAATGTATTAAATGAAAATATAATTATTTTTTATTTTGTTATTATTATTTTGAGTCTAAAAAGCTAGAATGCCAAGAAAAAATATAAAGAAAAAATTATTAGAATAAAAAAACCAAAAAAAAAAAAAGTAAATGTTGATAATAATAAAGAAAATGTCTATGAAAAAATAATTTTATAAGATGCTGAACATGATAATAACATTGACTTAGATGGAGTTGATTAGCCAAGATGATGAAAAGATATTATTATTTTGGTTCATATATCATGTATTACTTCTGAGTTTAATTAATTTAAATGTGCATGTTATAAACATAAGTTAATTTGATTTATTCAGTTAGCTTTGTTAAATTTTATTACATAAGTAATGATTAAATTGGCCATTATTTGAATATACTTTGAATTTATAATGAATATACATTTTATATATGTATATCTATAATTATTTTATAATGTTATTAGGTGTTTGTGTATCTTACGATACACGATTCGATACGATACACGATACAAAAAAATCAAAAATCGATTCACGATACGATTTACGATTTAACAACTATGATTACTTCTAGTTTTATTGCGGAGCTTTGGGCGCTTCGAGATGGCCTTAACATGTGTCTTAACATGCATTTTCTTTCTGTTGATGTGCAGATTGATGTGAGAGCTGTTGTTGAAGCTGTTTGTAATTCTTCTTATGCTAATGGGGTTGTTATGCCTATTGTTGATGACTGCCGGCAGCTGATTTCCCAGCTATCCCAAGTGCGGATTGGACATTGCTATTGTGAAGCAAATTATTGTGCTGATTTTTTAGCTAGAACAGGTGCCATGCAAGCTAGTGATTTTATTTTGTATCAAGACCCGCCTGTGGGGCTGATTGAGCTTATAAGATTGGACAAAGATGGAATGTTTTGTAACAGGGTTATCCCTGATCCTGCTGCTGTTTTGTAGTTTTCTTTAATGAATTCCTTCTTACCAAAAAAAAAAAAACTCTGCTTGTCCCATTTTTTCTAAGAAAACTACTTTTTTGTCACTCATAATTATTAGTGGGGAATTCTCATATGATCAAAAGGCTTTTTAACCTGGGACAAATTTTGGGTACAACTTCTTACATGTAATGTCTTAATTTTTGTAATTGAATTTAGTTATATTGTTGTATTGACCAATAAGATAAAAAGGTATTTTATTTTTTCAAGGACAATTAAAACTATAACTATGTGTGGATTCTAGTTAGCTCAACTGGTAAAGTTTCTGATGGTTAAAAAAGAGATTTGGGGTTTAATTTTTGCCTACACAAAAAACTGACAGGAATCTTAGTCTGATAATAAAAGAGCTATTATCAAAAGCGGATGCCATAAGTTGAAACTCTCTCTCTCAAAAAAAAAAAAAAAAAACTATAACCATGTGATTTCATTAACCAATATAAACATGTTATTAGATTTAAAAATCTGTGGTATTCTGCTCACCATATTTAGTAATTACAATGATTGATATTTTTTACCACTTCACAAATTTATGCTATTAATTAAATGAACATATTTACTAAATAACTGGACATAGGTAAACTTTTTCTTGGACTTAACCCGAGCAATTTAGGTTTGTTGAATACCATAACTATGAGTGGGCCAAACTTTGTTTTGAATAAAGTTTGACATTACAAGAAAGCTTAACATGGTCCAAGATAAATGTTAAATAACTAATTAGCCCAAAACAAAATGACAAAAGCGATGAAGGAATTCTAGAGGCAAAATGAAGGTCAAATGACAATCAAAGGAAAGAATTATGTTTAACCAAATAGAGCATGATTGTATTAAACTATTAATCAATTTGGAAAAAATAAATTTTATATTTTATTTTATAGATGGTGTTATTTCCTTTAAGAACAATTGACTTCAGCCATGTAATTCATTCATTAGCCAAACAACTATAATCAAACACCTCTACCAAACAGGCCCTAAATGTTTGGGTGTTAGGTTTTACCAGAGCTATAGAAATAGCAACCAGCGTTAAGGTGGAGTTGTGAGCCTTGAGAGGGAGATGGTTTTCAAATCTGCATTGCAAAGAATATGCAAGCTGTCAAAGTAGAATTGGATGCAAAAGTAGTCATGGTTTTTGAACAGTCTCATTCTCTCCCCATCTCGTATCTTTTGGGTCAACTCCAAGGGTGAAGGTTAGCTATTACTTCTGGGAAGCTAATTAGTGTATCCGGATAAACTCACAAAGAATAGGGTCACTCGGCAACAAGATTTTACGAGCTTTGACCGTCTGCCTTCAAACATTATTATGTTGTATTTTGATGCTATTAACAGAGGCGGCGGCAAGTGAAGCTTTTTGAACCCCCTGAGCTGGCCAAAAAAAAAAAGAAAAAAAAAGAAAAAAGAATCATGTATAATAATTTTAAAATAATTTTGTTATGATCCTTTAAAATAAAATTTTGAACTATTGACCCAATTTTTTTTTAAAGTCCAATTAAAATAAGCTTGAATATGATTCTCTTGACAATATCTTACTTTTTTAAATAGGAAATGTTACACTAAAAAACAATTAAACAATTAGACAAGAGTGATTCTAAAAAAGAAAAAAAAAATAGACAAGGGGCATGAGATAGGGGATTGATTGTGTGAAGATAAATGCAAATGTTAACACAACAAAATTTTTTTAATACAATTATAAAGGCCACTAGTTGTCAAAGTTGAATTGAATTGGTAAATAAAATAATTGTAACAAGTAAAAACATAAAATAATAGTTAAAAGCATTCCAAGCAAAAATAATTAAAGTTCACATATAACAACAATTATTAATATGTTTATTGCATTTAGAAACAATAGATAATTTATAAAATTTTATCTTAGCAACAATAATTAATATGTTTATTGTATTAAGAAACAATATATAGTCAATTCATTTAGACCCTTGTAAACCAGATTGTTTAACCTAATTAATTAACCAAGTTGTTACTTAGTTTTATTATTCATATCTAGGTCAAACACAAATAATTATATCACTAAGTGTGGAAAAGAAAAGAAGATAGCGATATGATAATTCAGGAAAATCAATGAAACCAACAGTTTAAAGGTAAAAACCTGGGAAGAATTTAACTTAAACTATCCTCAAGACAACAAATTCACTATGATACTATGAAAGTTTTACAATAGATTTTTCCTTAAATCTAAAGCTACCTCTTGTAGTACCTACTCACGTGACCACCTACAGCTCTGAATCTACAGACTCTTCAATCTGAATTTGTCACATACAAACACCCTTGAGAGAAGGTATTTCATGCAAAAGCATACAAGTTTTAAGCAAGTAGCCTAAATGTAATAATTGATAGGAAAACACACAGGAACCACAAAGTAAAATATCAATCAGGAAAAGTTTAGCACGAAATTTGTCATTATCGTTCAATGATTAATGCGAGATGCATATTATCGATATATCATATATGTAGTTTGTTTATAGTTTATACTTTATATAGTTCATTTTCAGCCTTTCACAATTGTCACGTCATTAGAGTAATAATTTGCTGCCACATTGAAAGCGTTGAAAACCACAGTTTCAATACAAACATTCCTATATATTGCCTGATTATTTTATATAATTTATAAAAAAATTTATTTGTAGAGATATATAGCTTTCATAGAGGATTATATTACTTTTTATTCTTAAAATAAATTTTTTGGCGAAAATGCAAAAATTAACTTTTTAAAGTTTCACAACTTTTCATTCCAGTTTTCTAAGTTTAAGTTTTATCATTTCAGTCCTCTAAATTTCATTTATTATCAATTAAGTTCTCATTTAGCAATTTGTTTGTTGCTGCTGTTATCTATAGCAAAACTATGCCCTTTTTGTCATTTATTTAATTTTCAATTTATTATTTATTTATTAACTTTAAGAAAATGTCAATTAAAAAAACCATAAATTAGATTAAGAAACTACATCTTATTTGGAGAACAACATTGAAGAACTAAATTGAATCCCCACCCACCCAATATTGTGAGATACTAAGAGGGAGAAAAATGGGGAAAGAGGGAGAAGAGAGACCAAGAGAATTTGAGTTGGGCCTTTAGATTATCAAAATTTGAATTTGGGAGATCTAAGCAATAAGGGTTCAAAGTAAAGGACATGGAAGTCGGCAACAATGTTAGGTATTGAGGATGAGAATTGAGGCCATGAAGAAACTTTTGCTTCTTTTGTTTGCGCTCACTATTGTTGTCATGGTTGCGACCAGAGGAACATTTTCTACCTTCACAAACCCATCACCACTCTTGCATATAGATGCTTGTCCATGCTTTCTTACACACCTACTAGATGCATGTCTCAAAGACCATTGACTTGGTGACTTGGGTTGGAACCCAAGTAGGACTAGTGTATTCAAATTTAGTATCATTTTGATGTTGACATTCACCAAATGCACCATAGTTGCTATAATACACAGGTCCCTCGGCACTTTGCCCAGAGAAAGCCATCTTGGATCTCCCTCCCTAGTCACAAAGCGTTGAATAGACCCCGATTTGTTTATCATTAATCTTGCGAATGTTCTTGGTAGAAGCCTCAGTTTGGTTGTTCACCATACCAAAATTGAAGAGAATATTAGCTTGTGTGAATTCAAGCACCCCACTCCATCCAAAGCCACTCCAATGACCAGAAAGCCACCACAAAATGTTACTTCACTATTGTTCTCCAAATAGGGTGTAGTTTCTTAATCTGTTCTCCAAATAGGTAGTAGTTTCTTAATCTAATTTCTACGTTTTTTTTTTTTTAATTAACAGTTCCTTAAAATTAATAAATAAATAATAAATAAAAAATTAAATAAAATACAAAAATGGCATAGTTTTGCTATAGATAACAGTAGCAACTAATAGATTGCTAACAGATCACTTAATTGAGAATAAATGAAACTTAAAGGATTGAAATGACAAAACCTAAACATATAAAACTGAAATAAAAAATTGTGAAACTTAAAGGGTGTGTTTTGTATTTTAGCCAAAAAAAATTTCCAATGTGCTATTACGAATATTCTTCTAATAATGATACAAGAGAGAATCACTGATGCTATTAAGATTCTTGTAGCTTAAATAAAATCTCATGATGTTTCAAAGAAGATGTTTAGGGTATACTTGGTAATTGTTTTTTCCTCTTATTTTCTATTTTCAAAGATAATTTTCAATTTTTGAGACTAAAAAACTTGTTTGGCAACCCAAAATGGATAAAAAACAAAAAATGTTCTCAGAACTTAGGGTATGTTTGGTAACTGTTTTTTCTCATTATTTTTTGTTTTTAAAAACAATTTTCTATTTTTGAAATTAAAAAACTTGTTTGGCAACCTAAAATGAATAGAAAACAAAACTGTTCTCAAATCTCAATTTGTGACTGAAACTAAAAATATGTAAAAGACTGTTTTCAGTTTTTAATTTTCAAAAGTTAATGAAAATACACATTTAATTTAATGAATCTGTCTCATTTAATAAGTTAGCATTAAAGTTCAAATCCTAATAACAACATATTTTAGTATTTTCTATTTTTTTCTTCATAAAACTATTTTTTTTTTAATTTTAACTAACCAAACATGTTTTTGATTTCAAAATTACATTAAAATTGTTTTTTATTTATATTCCAAAAAAAAAAATTTTGAAAATAGAAAATAAAAACTGTTACCAAACATAGCCTTAATTTGTGAGAGAAATTGAAAATATGTAAAATGCTGTTTTCAATTTCTAATTTTTAAAAGACAATAAAAACACACATTAATTTAATGTATCTATCTCATTTAATGAGTTAGAATTAGAGTTCAAATTCTAGTAATAACATATTTTAGTATTTTCTATTTTTTTTTATTAAAAACTATCTTTTTAATTTCAACTAACCAAACATATTTTGATTTCAAAAATACAAGAAAATTGTTTTTTCATTATATTCTCAAAAATAAGTTTTTAAAAATAGAAAACAAAAAGGGTTATCAAACATAATCTTAGGGACCAAATTATCCTTCCCTTGTTATAACTATCAATTTATGCTGAAACTTGGAGATGCAATGTTCTTTGCTCCAAAGTATCTGCTGATGACACCTCAAACCTCTGACTCTGAGCCAAGGAGGAGCTTGTAACATTAGGGTGACGGATTTTCAGTTCGTAGTCTCCATGAGATAATGAAGCCTCAAAGAATCCTTCACCATCTGCTGTGCCTTTCAAGCTAGAACGCCACTCTCCCAACAACTTGTCTACGACGTTACCAGTTGGCAAGTTATTGAAGCTATTATCGGTCAAGCACATTTGGTAACATCCCCCTGGTTTCCATGCAGACCACATTATGATTCCATTGATCTTAGGGTGGGCATGTAATTCCCTTAGAACTTGCTCTAAGTACCGTGCCTGTGCCTGCATACATATTACATAGTCCAAGAAAATTGAAGAATAGTTCATAGCAAACCTTGGATGAAGGCATCTATAAAGGAAGAATTACCACCAAAAAAAAAAAAAAAAAAATTGCTGGAAAAGGACATGGGCTTCTAGACCTATAGCAACTAGTCAATATATAACCCAAGCAATATTGCACCATAAAGTTCAACAAAATATGATATATATTGTTTCCTATCACAATAAATATATATATATATATATATACACACACATGACAATTTATCTTCTTCTTTTTTTTCCTTCTAAAGATACAATTTGATAATTATGCTAGTAAATAATAAATATTTATTATGATTATATATGTATAAAACTATCTTTTCATATATGATATGGTAAAATTATATATATATATGAAATTTTAGTAGGAAATCTTAACTAGAATTTAAACTCAATTAAAATGTATGTATTAAAATAATAACTTGAAAAACTATAAAGCTTAAAAAATTTATGGTCAAGTTTTATAGATTTAAGGGATAATTACAATTTACCAACCTGTGGTTTGCCTCTAATTCTATGTGCCAACCCGTGGTTTCAATTTTGACACTTTGTCCACCTGAGGTTCTCATCGTGAGTGTACCGTAACCCACCTCTCCGCTTTCTGTTACTCTAACACGAAAAATGTAAAAAAAAAAAAAACCCAAACGGATCAAAACACTCCTCATACAAAGAACATGCACAAACATGAAGAACATAAACAAACATGGATTGATCCAATCTGAACTGACTGGTTGTACCAATTTGGACTGATTGCTTGTATCAATGCTTTGCCAAAGCAAAAGGGTCCCAAGAAATAAGAGTTATACTTTACACGAAGAAATAAAGCCAGAAAAGAAAAGAGAAAAGAGAAAAGAGAAGAGAACAAGAAACTAATTACAACCCAGCAGAACCAAACCACAACATCCAAAAATCAAACACCTTACCCACACAAATCCATACAAATCCATAGCCAAACTCCGAAAATCTACCAAGAACAAACCACAACCTCAGCAAAAACCCAAACACCTTAACTACACAAACCCACAAGCCACAGCCAAGCAAGACCCACAAAACAAAAGCAGCTCCCAATTGGATTCCATCAGTGCGGCCTTCATCCAAGATCTAGTTCGCATACCAGTCCCACGCGATCCGCACCCTGTACAAAAAGATCTCAGCCGATCACCTCCAACGCTTAATCCAACGGCAGGAAACGATGGACGCAATCCACAGCAACGAGCGGGAGAAGCTGAGGATGAACGAGGCGCTGATGGGTCTGCTACTGAAGCTGGACTCTGTGCCCGAAGTTAATCCGACAGTGAGGGAGGCGAGGAGGAAGGTGAGCCGTCGGATCGTGGCGTTGCAGGAAATACTCGACGCCGTTTCAAAGGCAAAGACGGTTTACGACGACGACTGTTACGAATACGGGTTTGTGAGGAGCTGGGACGACGTCGTTGCGAAGATGGAGGAAGAGGTTTGTAGAAAAAGAGGAGGTGATGAGATGGAGAGGTTTTGTGCTGAGCATTTGGGGTTTCGTTGCTTGCAGATATTTCTCAGTGGGCCTGATCTTCTGTGCTTCAAAGACACTGATTTTGCCCAGTTTGTTCTTTGTTGTGTGACTCTTAGAAAGAAACACTGATTTTGCCCTGATCCTCTTTGTTCTTTTTCCTTTGACAAATAAACGCTTTAAAACAATATAAAATGCAAATTTCCCCAATTAAATTTGACTAAAATTATTTTAGTACTCTAACGAGTTCTTTAAGTTTTATTTTTTCTCATGTTTATGTTTTTCATGTTTGTCTATGTTCTTCATGTGAGTGAGGAGTGTTTTGATTCATTTGGGGTTTTGTTTTTTACATTTTTTATGTTAGAGTAACAGAAAGCGAAGAGGTGGGTTACGGCACACTCACGGTGATAACCTTAGGTGGGCAAAGTGTCAAAATTGAAACCACGGGTAGGCACATAGAATTAGAGGCAAACCACAGGTGGGTAAAGTGTAATTACCCCTAGATTTAATAAAAAGTAAATGGCTTTGGTTTTAATTATACTATAAACTAGTCGCTAACCCGTGCGATGCACGGGATATTTAAATAAAAGGACAATTAACCAACATTACGTTAAGGTAAAAGAATTAGTAAGAGACTGATTTGCCCACCAAGAATTTAAAAGAAACAAAAAGATTGATATAATAAAATCTAAGAAATTTAGAAATAGAAAATTGGGTTAATAATATGCATATTATAGACATTTTGCTAGTTAGTGTTTAAAAAAAAATGGATCTATCATAATTAAATAAAATACAATGGGAATAAATATTTAACTTCTATGCTTTTCATTAGTTTAGAAGTGTTGTCTAACGTAGAATGTTATTAGGTTGTAAGAAAGATTAATATAAAATGTTAATACCATATATACATGCTTATATTGTCAATGTCTCACTGTAGGTACATAGTTACTGAAACCTATAAAGTAATTTACAATTCTTAAATTAATAAAGCAAAATTCCCAAAAATTATATATATACACACACTTAAAACTGATATAAACTACAAAGATAAAAACAAATCTTATTTAGTCATATTAATAACAATATAAACAATTCAAAATATGGAACATTATCAAATTTATAACACATAATTCCATTATCTTTTACGTTGAATCCAAACAAATAATTAATCAACCAAAAATCAAAGCTCTAATTAAGAAAACAAAAAATCACATGAACCCAAAATAAAAATTCTCAATAAAGAAAAAACATATAAGGTAAAGAATTAAGATCAACTTACTAAGATGCAAATACCAAAAACCCCAAAATTTAAACCTTCCAAATTTTATAGAATTCCCAAATTCTACTTCAAAACCAAACAAAACCCTTCAAATTCAAAAAATTCATATATAATATACCAAATAAAAATTTACCACACCTTAGGCTGGAAGATATAGGTTGCAATTTTAATTTTTCTCCAAAAAAATAGAGATACTTCATCTGCTGTATACAATATAAAATAATTATTAGAAATTTCAACCCAAAAACCAAACCCACAAAAACACTATCAAAATATAGAGATTAACCCAAATACTTAGAAGAAAATAAATTCTAAACATAACAAAACAATAAGATAGAATGAAAATTTCAGGCACATATGAAAGCAAATAAAAAAGACAAAACCTACGTTTTTTTTTTAGTTGAGTCTCTCTCCTTCTTATTTTTTTAATTTTAAAGTGAAGTTAAGTTTAGGGTTTTGAGATGGTAATTGCTAGGGTTTTAAGGAGAGAAGAGAGAGTCCTACCAGGAGTCTAAATAATATAAACAATTCAAAACATGGAATATTATCAAATTTATAACACATAATTCCATTATCTTTTACGTTGAATCCAAACAAATAATTAATTGAAATTAATCCAAACAAATAATTAATCAATCAAAAATCAAAACTTTAATAAAAAAACAAAAAATCACATGAACCCAAATAAAAATTCTCAATAAAGCAAGAACATATAAAAATTTATCACACCTTGAGCTGGAAGATATAAGTTGCAACTTTGATTTTTCTCAAAAAAATAGAGATGCTTCATCTGCCATATACAATATAAAATAATTATTAGAATTTCAACCCAAAAACCAAACCCATAAAAACACTATCAAAATATAGAGATTAACCCAAATACTTATAAGAAAATCAATTCTAAACATAATAAAACAATAAGATAGAATAAAAATTTCAGGCACATATAAAAACAAATAAAAAAAGACAAAACCTACGTTTTTTTTTTTTTTTTTTTTACGTAAGTCTCTCTCATTTTTATTTTTTTAATCTTAAAGTGAAGTTGAGTTTAGGGTTTTGAGATAGTAATTACTAGGGTTTTAAGGAGAGAAGAGATTTTGGTATTTTTATGCAAAAAAACGTTATTTTAGGTCTAGGTGATTTATTTCCTTATTTTTAGGCTCTTTTAATGTTTTTTTAGGTCAAATTTGGTTCCTATTATGGTTAGGTATTAATTAGGACTTATTTTAGAATATATTTTCTTATTTATCAAGTTTTATGGAACCCTTAAATAGGCATCCAAGTTTGTATACGTTTTTCAATATTATTGTTATAAGATATAAAACCTAAAATAAAAAGAATCAAAAATAAAAAGAAAAAGAAAATAGTGATAATGTGAAAAATTGTGAGAGTTTCAAAAGTTTCGGTTATATATATATATATATATATATATATATATAGATGATATTTTGAAAAAAAAAAGTTCCATACTTTTGCCTTTTGAGCATCTTAATTACCTGTTGACCAAGGGCACTTGCAATATCAAGCTCTGTAATCCATATGGGCAATCCTGTGGAAGCAAGAGTATCAATAGAAGATCTCATGTAAGCAAGGTCTGGAGCAATGCTGAAATGAGACTCAAGCCCAATTCCTTGTTTCAGATTGTTGTTTCTGGGAAAGCGTTGAATCTGTTTCAGCTTCTGTATGTACTTATCCGGCGTTGATGACCTGTCACGGCTGTCCTCTATGGTATTATATTCATTCATAAACAAGGTAGTTGTTCCATCAATCCGATGAGCACCATTGTAAAAGGTTGCCGAGGCAGTAGATCCAAGCTTATGTTCGCAGAAAGAGAAGTGCAAATTTTCATTCACAACATCCCATGCAATAACCTGGCCTTTGTACCTTGACATAACTGAATTGATCCTTTTTTTCACAGCCACAGCAAGATCATTTCGTGAAAGTGAAGAAACCCAACCCTGTAACTTCTAGGGATCATCCCACAAAACATTGTGGCCTCGGACCGGAATAGAGTGTTTTTTTGCAAACTGAAACAACGCATCAGCGGCTGTATAGTCCTCTTGGCCAGGGGAAGGTTCAGTGGTATACCATTTCATTTCATCCTCAAATACTGTGACTGTGAACCTTGAGCTGAACCAATTTTGGTATGCTTTATTGGTGAGGATGTTTTTATTTATGGCAGTGCCAAATGGGAAACTTACTTTCTTCTGTATAATTGAGATTGATGCGTTAGGTAAGGGGTTGCCTTGTTCATCAACTACATGGATCCTCACCTTTCTCTTACGTGCCTGCAAAAATTGAAGTGTTTTTACTGATACATCATACATAATTAGCCATTCATATTTTTGTTACATTTTTCTAAGTTTTTATATTAGTGACTTCAGAAAGTGGAACCTTTAGATACTGTCATTATTATACATTTACCTTCTCAATGCTTTGATCTTGATGGGACTTCCACTGCTCTTGGGTGAAAGGTTGCAATGAAATGCTATCTACCCATATCTCCACCGATGCATTTTTGCTCTGAAGAGATTAGCAAATGTTTGATGGTTGGAGAAACTAATAAAAAATAAACACGGGACTTTAGAATTAAATTGAAAAGTTAGGATTAAATGGACAGCCTTAGGCTACGTTTGGATCACGTCCACGTTTTGCGTTTGGATGTTTCAGGCTTTTTTTTTTTTTTTTTTTGAACCAGTGCTTAATGCACTGTTCATAGGACATGAACAGTATATTTAAGCCAATGAACAGTGTTAAACAGTAGTAAACAGTAACAAGAAATTATTTTTTTTATTATTTTTAGTTTTCAACAAAATAAGCAATATCCAAACGCACACTTAACCTCTGTTTCATTTTCCCCCCAATATAGTGAAATTACAATCCAATGCTGAAAACTAATGTTAGCATTTAGATGGCTCTGATGTTTCCCATTTTTTTTTTAAATTTAATTCTTTACTTCTAGATACTAAAATTCTTCCGAAATATTTTATAATCAATTAAGTGTTGGAGAACAAAATTTTTAATTTTTTTCTTGGCATATTTTTATTCCTAAAATTTATGAAAAATTTTGTATTCCTAATATTACTTTTTTATAATAATCCAAGTTTTATTATGATAACAAGAGGTACCGCATATTATCATAAACTAATAATGATTAGATAAAGTTTTGCTCTTAGCAAACTAGTTTAATTAGGCATGGCCTGAAAAGGGAACCTATATATAGGGAAGGAGGGAGTCAATTTTAAATTCTTATCAAAGTTGGATCATCATCATTGTTATTTATAGTAGGAAACACACATAATAGGCGCGCGCGCGCGCACACACACACACAAAAAGCACCTCAAAATAGAGCTCAGCTGGACCTGATGCATTTACAGTGAGTCCACCCCTGAGCATGGACCAGCACTTTGATTTCGCAAAAACAGTACCAACATGTTTGAGCCCGGTAGTTGTTTTTAAAATAGCTCTAACAGGAAAATCTCCATCACTGACTTGTATCCAAGCTGTAGTACACTAAGCAGATTAGTGAAATTGCAAAAAGATTATGTCCTAATTTTAGGACGGTGCTGTCAAGTTGAGAAGCAATGTTACTAGAGAAGCCTTAAACCTATGTTTAAGCAAGAAAATTTTGGTAAAGATAATTGATGCAAATTTATACTGATGGTAACAAGTGTTTGGGGAATTTCAAAATCGATGTGAAAAAGATAATTTACCAGAGAATGTGTAGAGCTTGTCCTTTTGCAAATAAAGCTTCTGAGATATGCTATCTTCTGGCTGATTTCTGCTATGAGTGACGATGTATTTGTTGTCTTCTAATACTCTTTGTTCAATTTTTGCATTCCCAAATGTAGACCATCCTCTCAAACCATGATTCAACTCAGGGTTTATGATAATTCCTCCACCATATTGAGGTTTATGAGGATTTGCCAAACACTGAGGTTGTGAATAAAGAAGAATTTTTTTTAGATTTCATATAATACATATATCCTAGTGTCCTATATTCATTAATCAATTTACAATATAGAATAATAATTAATTGCAAGAAGCTTACCTCAATGTTGGCAGTGTAATCATATGTTAAAGCATTAGCTCCAAACCCTACAAAACATCCAAAAAAAAAAATCCCATCTTTTTTGGTTAACAATGTGGAGGGAAAAAAAGGCTAAACAATTTAACAATTAAAAAGTAAAGGGAATATTATTATGCTTTGATTTACCAAGATGTAGTTGCAATCAATTTTTGAAAATTAACCTAGCACTTGGCATTGTTTTGTTATTATCTTTTAAGTAGGGGTGTGCACAAAACTGAGAAACCGAAAAAACTAGCCGAACCGTGTCCAAAATTTCGGTTCGATTTCGGTGTGGTTTGGTTTCGAATTTCATTTCTGCAAACCGAAAATTTCAATTTTAGTTTCGGGTTTAGAAAATAAAAGTCCGAACCGAAACCGACCGATATGTCTTAATTATTACTATGTACAAAATATTATAAGGTGAATACCACTAGTTTACTGGTAAGATGTGTGACAATACTTGGCCCAGGTTCGAACCCCCTACTAAAAACATTTTTATTTTTTCTCTCCTATTAACACTAAACTACGCCGTTTTATACATTAACTTAAAAAAAAAAAAAAAAAAAAAAAAAAAAAAAAAAAAAAAACCCTACTCTCTACCTTTCTCACTTCAGCCGCCTCACCCTCATTTTTTTCTTTTCTTCTCTCTGAGTTCAATGCCTCTCTCTTCCCTCTTCATCACCTCCATTGTCCCCAGCTTCATTTTTTCCAACACCAATGCTATCACCGACGCTCTTTCTCTCCTTCAGGTGCTACTATTATGGTTTGTCTTCTTGCTAAGATTTTGTCTTCTATTTTTGTTCTTGATCTTGTTTCACCGATCCCAAACCACCCATCTTCTTCTTCTCCCACCTATCTTCTTCTTCTTCTTTTCTCGCTTTTGTTTCTCACATCCCAAACACCGAAACCCGACCGAACTAAATTGAAACTGAATGCAATCGGTCGATTTGGGGTTCTTTCCTTACAAGTCGGTTTCGGTGTTCATTATATTAAAACCGAAATTATCAGTTCGGTGCAAAAACTACATTCAACACTGACCGGCCTGAACCGATTACACCCCAACTTTTAAGTATATATATATATATATATTTTTTTTTTCGACAATTCCCTTTTACGCACTAATTCCCCTTTTATTTATATTATCATTCGTAGTTAAAGGGCATAGAGAAAAGATGCTATTATTATGCCAACTAAAATCCTATTTATAGGAATTTCTACAAACTGAGTTGTAAAAAAAGTTTGACAAAAAATTATGTTAATGGGGAAAATCCTTACCTTACCTTATAAGAGAAATCATTAAAGAAAAAACCCTGATTCTTGTTAAGCAAGAAGTTATGCTAAAATGGGAAAAATCCCACAAAAGTTGTAAAATTGGTAAACTTACGTAAACTAATACTAAGGGTAAATACTGGGATTTTATTTTGACTTTTTATTCTAAAGTTAATAAAAAAATTATCCCAAAAATAAAATATCGTAGAATATTGTAGATTACGGCTATAAGGCTTATGAGGAATTTTTTTTTTTTTCACCTTTCGAGCTTCTTGGATGCCTTGCAATTTAAGAGCTTCTTGGGTTGCCCATTCTACAAGATATTTCTATGCTATTGTAACATATTTAGACCTAACTAGATGGGTTTCCAACCTATTGATGCCTTTATTAATTGCGGTAGTAGAACTACGTACTACGAATGCAGCATAATTGCGGCTATAGTTTAAGGTTTGAGAATATAAAACTAATATCTTGTATCTGATTCAGGTTTAAGAGAATTAAATTAGACATGTCATAATAAAAAACCACAAAGAAAAGAAACCTTTTGCCAAAAAAAAAAAAAAAAAAAGGGTATAATAATCCAACAACAGGTTGGACTTGGCGATCGCTAACAAGGTTTTTGGCAAACAAGAAAACAACAACAAAGAACAAAAACTACCAATGAAAAACTTATAAATTAATCAAGCCCTCACGACATAATATTCATATATACATGCACAAACATAACACTTGAAGAAAAAGGTCTTGAGTTTTGGTTTTATATTTATACTAGTCGCTAACCCGTGCGATGCACGGGATAGTTAAATAAAAGGACAATTAACCAATATCACGTTAAGGTAAAAGAATTAAGGAGAGACTGATTTGCTCACCGAGAATTTAAAAAAAAAAAAGATTGATATAATAAAATCTAAGAAATTTAGAAATAGAAAATTGGGTTAATAATATGCATATTATAGACATTTTGCTAGTTAGCGTTTTAAAAAAAATGAATTTGTCATAATTAAATAAAATACAATGGGAATAAATATTTAACTTTTATGCTTTTCATTAGTTTAGAAGTGTTGTCTAACGTAGAATGTTATTGGGTTGTAAGAAAGATTTTTATAAAATGTTAATATCATATATATATGCTTATATTGTCAATGTCTTACTGCATGTACATAATTACTGAAACCTACAAAGTAATTTACAATTCTTAAATTAATAAAGCAAAATTCCCAAAAATTATATATATACACACACTCAAAATTGATATAAACTACAAAGATAAAAACAAATCCTATTTAGTCGTATTAATAACAATATAAACAATTTAAAACATGGAACATTATCAAATTTATAACACATAATTCCATTATCTTTTACGTTGAATCCAAACAAATAATTAATTGAAATTAATCCAAACAAATAATTAATCAACCAAAAATCAAAGCTTTAATTAAGAAAAAAAAAATCATATGAACCCAAAATAAAAATTCTCAATAAAGAAAAAACATATAAGGTAAAGAATTAAGATCAACTTACTAAGATGCAAATACCAAAAACCCCAAAACTTAAACCTTTCAAATTTTATAGAATCCCTAAATTCTACTTCAAAACCAAACAAAACCCTTCAAATTCAAAAAATTCATATATAATATACCAAATAAAAATTTACCACACCTTGGGTTGGAAGACATAGGTTGCAGTTTTAATTTTTCTCCAAAAAATAGAGATACTTCATCTGCTGTATACAATATAAAATAATTATTAGAAATTTCAACCCAAAAATCAAACCCACAAAAACACTATCAAAATATAAAGATCAACCCAAATACTTAGAAGAAAATAAATTCTAAACATAACAAAACAATAAGATAGAATAAAAATTTCAGGCACATATGAAAGCAAATAAAAAAGACAAAACCTACGTTTTTTTTTTTTTAGTTGAATCTCTCTCCTTCTTATTTTTTTAATTTTTGTTAGGACATATGTGTTTACATGTTAGGAACATATGTCATATTTTATGTAAATTGGCTAATCCTTTGACAAAACGCACTCTACTTGTAATTGGGTAGTTCTAGGTGTTTTTAATACTTCAAGAAACTATGTTTCAAGATCAAGTGTTGAAGTCATCAAGTCTGTCCAAGAAAAAGCAAGTTGAAGTGCTGAAGTTTTAAAGCTCAACACCTGCTCGACACCTACCTCGACACCTGCTAGCTGTCGAGACTTAAAAAATCAGAATTCTAATATGATTTTCTTGGGATCCGTGAATGTGTTTTTGGGCCTTCTTTTCTTCTAACCCTAAACATATTTAAGGAGTGTTTTAAGAGCCGTCAACATAGACACAAGTTGCATAAGCATTGAGCAATCCTTGTTCAAGCAAATTGTGCTCTAAGACGAAGTTCTTAACCTAGGTCATCTTCTTCAAGAAGTTGCTGTGTATTGTGCACCTTAGGGTTTTGTGACCAAGCATCTTCCTGATCTTCATGCATAGGATGATCTGAAGAACTCTGCAGCTAACCTCTCATTCTAAAGTTGGTGATTGAAGTCGCGTACTGGGATCCGCGCATCTGGTTAGTCACGTACTTGGGAGCCGTGCATCAAAAGGGGGAACTGTCGCTACAGATCAAGTCCAATTGGGTATTGGGGTAAGGGTTCAACTGTAGGTTGGTAAGGTACTTGGGATTCCTTATTTGTAATCGCTTGATTTGATAATAGTGGAGTTTCGGGAGTGGTGACCTGAAAATCACCCGGTGGGGTTTTTGCCGTTAGGGTTTTCCCCATTCGTGAACAAATCACCGTGTTATTTATTTTCCGCTGCATATTTTGTTATTCGGTGATTTGTTTGTGCTGCCACGTATTTGCATGTTAAATTGATTAATTAATAACTTGGTTAAATTAATTAATTAGTGTAAATCACAAGGGGTCATTCAATTTGTGGCCTATCAAGTGGTATCAGAGCGGGCACACTCTGATTAGGTTTAATCTTTGCTGTGTTTGATCCATTGACCCCTGTTTGTCATGGATAGAGGACAATCTCTTATTATACCTCCTTTATTTGATGGGACTAACTATGCCTACTGAAAAGTACGCATGAGAGCTTTTTTGCAGTCCTTAGATGAGAAGGTGTGACAAGCTGTGGAGATTGGCTGGACAAAGCCAAAAGAAGCGCCGGCTGATTGGGATGAAGCCAAGATCAAGGCGGCGAACTTCAACAGCAGAGCGTTGAATGCTCTATTTAGCGCTGTCACCAATGAGGAGTTCAAGAAGATATCCTCAACTGAAACTGTCAAGGAGGCGTGGACCATCCTCCAGACAACCTATGAAGGAACAAAGGCTGTCAAGGATTCAAAGCTACAGAGGCTCACTACTAGCTTTGAAGAAATTAAGATGGAGGAGGATGAGTCGTTCGATGAGTTCTATGCCAAGCTGAAAGACATAGTGAACTCAGCCTTCAATCTTGGGGAAACCATCCCTGAACCCAAGGTTGTAAGGAAAGTGCTCAGATCTCTACCTGAGAGATTTCATGCCAAGATTACGGCAATTGAAGAATCAAAGGATATTGACAAAATTCCTTTGACTGAGCTGGTTGGGAATTTGCAGACTTACGAGCTAGGGTTATAAAGGATAGGCAAGTCAAGCAAGGGCAAGAGCATGGCCCTGAAGGCGAAGAGCAGTGATACTGATGAGTCTTCCGATGATGAAGATTCCAAGATGAAGTCCTACATTACGAGGCAGTTCAAGAAGTTTATGAAGAATGCCAATGGGAGGAACTTCGACAAAGACCGAAGGCAATCCGGTTCTTCACAGTTCAAAAGCCAAGACAAGGGAAGGAAGGATGCCAAGGATGGCGGTCAGTACACTGTTCCTGCAGGACCAAAGTGTTTTGGGTGTCACGGGTTTGGACACATGAAGAATGAGTGTCCTACATATCTGAAGAGCATTGGGAAGAGCAAGGCTCTAGCTGCAACCCTTAGTGACACTGATCCTGAAGATGATTCCGATGATGAGGATGACGGAATCCTAAATGCCTTCACTGCTTCAGTCAATTCTACTGATGGGATTGTTGAAGAAGAAGAAGAAGAATTGGTGGACACTGAATGTGAAAAGATGGATGACAAAGATGATATCCATTCAGCCTATGAGAAGCTTTACAAGCTGTCTGAAAAGCATGAGAAGCTATACAGGCTGGCCACCAAGAAGCTCAGTGATGTGGAACTCGACAGAGAAGAATTGTCCACAAAGTTTGATGAGGCAAATCAAACTATTGGTGCACTGAGATTTGAGAATAACTTCCTGGCTGAGAAAACCAAGAAGCTTGAAGCAGAGCTGTTTCAAGTCAGAGCTCAACTGGAGAGGACTTCAAGTGCAAAACTTGATGAGATGCTCAGCAACCAGAAATCTGCTTCAGATCGAACAGGTTTAGGGTATGGTCTTTCTATCTCAAATTCTGCTTCTACTAGTTCTACTGTTTTTGTTCCTCCTGCTAATAATGTTAAAATTGAGAACATTGATGATAAAACTGAATTAGCTAGTGAGAACATAGACAAAGAAAAATCCATCTTAGGAGCACCCCCTAAATCAGCTTCAATCCTCTCTTGCTCCTCTTGGAGATCTTCTGAAAGCCATCATGTTCCTTTCGAACTTGAACGATTTCAATTCTTCCCCCTCACCGCCGGTTCAAGGTTTTAATCAAAGGAAAGGTTCTTCCAAGGTGTGGAAGAAAAAGGACTCTAAGTGATTTCATCACTTTCTTTTCCCTTCTTGTTTTTCTTATTCTTTGCATTGCATGTGTGTTTTGCATTTTATTGAGTCAGTCTAGTTTTATGCATTGTTTTGCTTTGTTAACATGTTTTTGTGTGTTTACTTTCAGTTTTGTTTATTTTGTTTTTGATATAAAAAAAATAAAATAAAAAAAAATTGAAAAATCAGAAAATACAAAAACAGTGTGTGTTTTGTGTACTTTGGTACTTGTGTACCTTAGATGGCCAATGAAACAAAGTTTTCTAAACTTTGTATCTCTTGTAGCTTAGATGAGCATCTTTATGCACAACTAAGCAAGTGAGCTTTGTGGCTCGTGTTTGTGATGAGTAAGATTAGGTTATCTCTTAAAACTTAACACTCATATCACTCTTTTTGACGGGTAGGACTAGAAAATCCTAAGAGAAAGGCATTAATAACCATCTCACCACTGTTACCTGCCAATCATTAATGACATCTGTATGCTTCGGCATAGCAAAAGTGTGATGTCAATGACATTTGTGTGCTTAGGCATAGCAAAATTGAAATGTCAAAATATCAATGGGTATTTCTTTTCTTTCTCATAAGCCCATGTATGATATGCTTAAAAAAAAAAAAAAAAAATATGCAAAGAAATAAAAAGCAAAAAGATTAAAAATGCTTTAAAATGGTTGCAAGCGTGTATTCTAGGAGATGTGGGAGTTATAGGATGTACCTCAAAGGTGATAGTCCCCATCAAACAGTTATGATTGTGTGTGAGTTAAAGTTACTTTCTCATATCTCAGATCGTCATAACATGTATACACATATGCATTCTTGCGATGTTTTTCACACACAACACGCAATATTCTTTGCTACTTTTGATACATGTGCAGGTACAATGTGATTTGGCTATCACAAAGGTTTTACATGTGCTTTTGTATGCTCACTAAACTGTCATGACTTATTTTTGAAATATAAAATTGGTTAGACTTGTTTAGTGTGTGTGTGTGTTTTTGGGTGATCCATGTGCTTAAATTTTCATTGAGAGATGATTTTTGAGAGAATTATATGTTGGTTGGATCATGTTTGAGGTGCATGTCTTGATTGCATTCATGTCTGTGTTTTTCAATTCTCGAAAAACTGCATTTCAAAGCTGGCTCGACACCTTCTCGATACCTCCTCGATACTTGGTCAGCTGTCGAGCCTCTAAAGCATTTTTCTTATCGCAATCTCGACACTTCCTCGACACCTGGTGGATCGATCGAGAACTCTCTGTCTGCTCGATACCTTCTCGACACCTCGTCGATCGATCGAGCTTCTTGTGTTGGATAAGCTGTTTGGTACCTCGATACCTCCTCGATACCTTAGCTGTCGAAGGCATTTTCTCTCGATACCTCTCTCGACAGCATCTCGATACCTCTCGACACCTCTGCTGTCGAGATTTACTGGAGATCCTATTTAAGCCCTGTTCGCGATTTCTCCTTCATTTCTCGATCTCTCTTCGATCTGTCCGAGGCGGTTCGTGTTCCTGAGCGGTTTTTCTTCTCTCCAACCTTCATCCAACTTGATTTTCGAACTTTCTAGCTTCAAATCAAGTGGTATGATCTTGTTATCCTTTGTTTTTCATGCATTTCATGTTTTAAAACTTAGGTTTTGGGATTTTCTTTGAAAACTTTGGGTTTTTCAAAATCATTGAGTTTTTATTGAAATTTTGGGTTGGTTTTTCAATAAAAAGTGTTTAAAATGTCATGCATTGCATTCCATGTGCATTAGAATGATATTTTCATGCATTTAGTTGTGTGATTCTTGAATGTGTGCTGCTAGGATTGGATTGGGCTGAGCCCATGATGTTTTTATTGTTTAGCATGTCACATGATCATGCATTCCCATGCATACGTCCATTTTGTTCAATATATTGTCATATTTGAACTGTTTGGGACTTTTCTGATTGTCTACCTCTCTATCTCTTTTCTCATTCTTTTACGTTAGTTGCATCTATGGCACCTAAACGTAAATCCACTCTGGCTCGGAACCCTCTGCGTTCTGGAGCTTCTTCATCTTCTGATTCTGCTCCTCATAACCTTCGGTTCCGTGATGGAGATGCCTACAAGGCATTTGCTGAGAACTTCTCTAAACGAGGTGTTCATTCGGAATGCCACGTTGTTCTGGCGGACTTCGCCGATACTGACCTTCCCTCTGTCATTCACAGTAGGGGATGGGAGTCACTGTGTGACGTCCCGGTCACTTGTCCTCTCGTGCTGATTCAGGAGTTTTACTCCAACATGCACGGGATTGATCGTTCAGTACCTCTCTTTTTCACTCGCGTTCGAGGTACGCGCATTGCTGTCACACCGCAGCTGGTTGCGGATGTGCTTCATGTTCCTAGGATAGAGTTTCCTGACTATCCTACTTGTGAGCGACTGAGGACTGTGTCCAGGGATGAGCTCATTTCTGCTTTCTGTGAGCGCCCTTTTGAGTGGGGTGAGCATATGTACACATCATGTAGACCTTTTGCTAAAGGTCCTAGATTCCTTAACATGGTGATGACATTTGTACTTCATCCTCTCTCCCATTATAACTCTATCACAGAGCCTCGTGCTCGTTTCTTGCTTTCTCTACTTGAGCATCTCACGATAGATTTTCCCTCTCACTTCATTTTCTCTATCATAGATGTTCATTTAGATGCGGCGTCCCGTGATAAGCTCATCTTTCCTTCCGCTATCACGAGGATTCTACGCCATTTTTCCATCCCTTTCCCTGTATCCGACCACTTCACACACATCTCTGCCATAGATGCCGCTACCGTAAAACGTAGTCAGGCACAGTTCAGGGCGAGACAGCCGGATTCCACTCCGCCCTCCCGTTCGGCTCCATCCAGATCTGCTCCATCTACATCGACTTCTCTTCCTTCCTCCAGCGATGTATCCCTTGGAGATATTATGGCGCAGCTGCAGCGCATGGATGCTCGCCTTGATACACTCACCACTGAGTTGTATCAGGTGAACGTTCGTGTTGGTCGTATTGCACAACGGCAGGCGACCATGGGTGGTTTTGCATCTGAGGCTTCTCCACCACCTCCTCCAGTTGCTTCAGAGTCTGATGCTGAGGATGATGATGATGATAGTGATGACGATGATGCTTCAGATGATGATGGAGATGCTAGCTCTACTAATGAGATGTCTACCTGACACTCTACCCTTTGCCACTCGTGACAAAAAGGGGGAGTAGTTTTGGGATTATGAGAGTAGTCATCTTAGGGGGAGAGTTAGTATAGGACATTTTTGATAGGGGGAGTGTTCATACTTTTTGAGGGATGTAGTGAGGCTTTAGATGTATCTTTTCTTTTCTAGTCTTATTAGATACATTGGTCTTGTATATCAGTTTACATACATTGTACTTATCTTTCTATATATGTGGATGTATGTTTCTCTTATTCACCTATCTTTTCATGTGTTGTTTCTTTTCTTTCTTTATACACATGTTCTTTATACTTGTATGCAATCTAGTTAATTCTGTTTCACACAAGATGCCTTGATGAGTTTTGTTTATAAGTGTTTCAGAAATACAGGTTGTCAAAGTCTACTTGCCATAAACTCTCTTTTTGCAAAGTTCTTCAAGAGTTTGTGTTAGGATAGATTTTATTGTATGTAACAAGTGAATATGAGTTGAGTGATTTATGACTTCTCTCATATGTTCGTTTGTTGGTTGTGGTTTTGTCACGGATTGCCAAAGGGGGAGATTGTTAGGACATATGTGTTTACATGTTAGGAACATATGTCATATTTTATGTAAATTGGCTAATCCTTTGACAAAACGCACTCTACTTGTAATTGGGTAGTTCTAGGTGTTTTTAATACTTCAAGAAACTATGTTTCAAGATCAAGTGTTGAAGTCATCAAGTCTGTCCAAGAAAAAGCAAGTTGAAGTGCTGAAGTTTTAAAGCTCGACACCTGCTCGACACCTACCTCGACACTTGCTAGCTGTCGAGACTTAAAAAATCAGAATTCTAATCTGATTTTCTTGGGATCCGTGAATGTGTTTTTGGGCCTTCTTTTCTTCTAACCCTAAACATATTTAAGGAGTGTTTTAAGAGCCGTCAACATAGACACAAGTTGCATAAGCATTGAGCAATCCTTGTTCAAGCAAATTGTGCTCTAAGACGAAGTTCTTAACCTAGGTCATCTTCTTCAAGAAGTTGCTGTGTATTGTGCACCTTAGGGTTTTGTGACCAAGCATCTTCCTGATCTTCATGCATAGGATGATCTGAAGAACTCTGCAGCCAACCTCTCATTCTAAAGTTGGTGATTGAAGTCGCGTACTGGGATCTGCGCATCTGGTTAGTCACGTACTTGGGAGCCGTACATCAAAAGGGGGAACTGTCGCTACAGATCAAGTCCAATTGGGTATTGGGGTAAGGGTTCAACTGTAGGTTGGTAAGGTACTTGGGATTCCTTATTTGTAACCGCTTGATTTGATAATAGTGGAGTTTCGGGAGTGGTGACCTGAAAATCACCCGGTGGGGTTTTTGTCGTTAGGGTTTTCCCCATTCGTGAACAAATCACCGTGTTATTTATTTTCCGCTGCATATTTTGTTATTCGGTGATTTGTTTGTGCTGCCACGTATTTGCATGTTAAATTGATTAATTAATAACTTGGTTAAATTAATTAATTAGTGTAAATCACAAGGGGTCATTCAATTTGTGGCCTATCAATTTTAAAGTTAAGTTAAGTTTAGGGTTTTGAGATGGTAATTGCTAGGGTTTTAAGGAGAGAAGAGAGAGTCCTACCAAGAGTCTAAATAATATAAACAATTCAAAACATGGAACATTATCAAATTTATAACACCTAATTCCATTATCTTTTACGTTGAATCCAAACAAATAATTAATTGAAATTAATCCAAACAAATAATTAATCAACCAAAAATCAAAACTTTAATAAAAAAACAAAAAATCACATGAACCTAAATAAAAATTCTTAATAAAGCAAGAACATATAAAAATTTACCACACCTTGGGCTGAAAGACATAGGTTGCAGTTTTGATTTTTTTCCAAAAAATAGAGATGCTTCATCTGCTATATACAATATAAAATAATTATTAGAATTTCAACCCAAAAACCAAACCCATAAAAACACTTTCAAAATATAGAGATTAACCCAAATACTTATTAGAAAATCAATTATAAACATAATAAAACAATAAGATAGAATGAAAATTTTAGGCACATATGAAAGCAAATAAAAAAAGACAAAACTTACGTTTTTTTTTTTTTTTTTTACGTGAGTCTCTCTCCTTATTTTTTTAATCTTAAAGTGAAGTTGAGTTTAGGGTTTTGAGATGGTAATTGCTAGGGTTTTAAGGAAAAAAGAGATTTTGGTATTTTTATGCAAAAAACGTTATTTTATGTCTAGGTGATTTATTTCCTTATTTTTAGGCTCATTTAATGTTTTTTTAGGTCAAATTTGATTCCTATTATAGTTAGGTATTAATTAGGGCTTATTTTAGAATATATTTTCTTATCCATCAAGTTTTATGGAGCCCTTAAATAGGCCTCCAAGTTTGTATATGTTTTTCAATATTATTGTTATAAGATATAAAACCTAAAATAAAAAGAATCAAAAATAAAAATAAAAAGAAAATAGTGATGTTGTGGAAAATTGTGAGAGCTTCAAAAGTTTCGGTTTTATATATATATATAGATTAGTATTATTATTATTAATAATTTAATTTAACTAACAAAGTCGATCTTTTATCGTCAAAACTCTCTCTAAAGAAGCAAATTATTATTTTAATTCAAAAATTGAGCCTGGGTACGGTATCAAATGTCTTTCACAAAAAAACAACAGATAATTGCAAGTTTAAGGTTAGAATTTAAACTCTTCATACTACATAAATATAGTAGAAGAAACTCATGTTATTTGCAAGAAAGAATCTCATATAAAAAAACACATAGAGAGAGAGCAAACCTGCAAAGGGGAGAGTAAAATAGAACAGCAGCAGAAGCATATTATTGCAAACCCTGAATTCAATATAGGAACCAGAGAATGAAAACCATGTAATAATAAAATGCATGAGAGAGAGAGAGAGAGAGAGAGAGAGAGAGAGAGAGATGATACAAAGGGTTTTGAAGTACTGGAAGGAAAAAATAATGAAAAGAGATTGAAAAGTAGTATAATGATAAAGGCAAAACATTACTAATATAGAATGAGAGCATGAGTTGTTTCCAAGTGGCGCTTTTGTATATTACTCTTTCATTTAGTCTTCTACTTCATAATCTTCTAATTACTACAATGTATTACTCTTAAACTTTTCACCTAAGTAAATCTTTAAATGAATGTATAGACATTTAACCTTATACCATGTATTACTCTTTCATTTAATGATTCATTTAAATTTGATTATTTATTTCTATTTCACAATAAATAAGAGAACTCTTTCCTTTAGCCTTCCACCTCATCATTTTCTAATTACCACCATGTGTCGCTCTTTAGCCTTCCACCTAAGAAAATGTTTAAATGAATGTATATCCATTTAACCTTCTATTTAAGTAAAGATTTTAATGATTTATTTAAATTCTATTTTTTTTTCTATTCCACAATAAATAATTTTATTTCCTTACAATTTAAATTTTAATAAAATTTATTGGAACCACTTAGCAATGTATATATATATATATATATAAAGATGATGAGGTAGAAGGATATAAATGAAATAATTTTTTTATGAAAGTGTCACATGGTAGCCCTTCATTCTCTCACATGAGATTTTTTTATTTTATATATAATCCATTGAGCCTTTGCCTAAGCTAATATTTTTATGCTTTATTTAGTATTTATTATTTATTTCTATTTTATAATAAATAATTTTATTTTCTTAATATTAAATTTTAAAAACATTATTTGAACCAAAATTGGATTCTCACAATTGGATAATGGATGTAAAGATACCACATATCTTTTTGACAAAACATAGTACACATATGCCAAAATTAGGGGTCTCAATGTTTGACCCAACCCGCGAACATGACACGAATACGATCTAAGTTTTTGCAAGATAGGGTTGGGTCTTAGCAAGTTTGAGTCATAAACGAGTCAACCTGGAAGTGACACGATAAGAAACGTGTCATAAGCGGGTGTGGGCACAAGTGCCCGCGACGTGTGTGGTATCATACCTCACTATTATGGGGGAGTACGCCTTAGCCTAAGGTGGACCATAGTGAAGAAATGGAGTTGCCACATAGATTAGGTCTAGGAACCATAAATATAGTGCCCTTCATGGAAAGACTGATCTTTTACTAGAGCACGCGTCCGGAATTTAGGTATGGGGATGGGAAAGTCTTAGGCACCCAACCCCACCCAACCTGTGTGTTGGCTTCAACTCATTGCATTCTATGTCTTAGTCTCATTAAAGGCAGGTTTAATACGTTATTCTAACTCTCTCTCTCTCTCTCTCTCTCTCTCTCTCTCTCTCTCTCTCACACACACAGACACATTATAGCATGCATCTAAAACAGGCAACATGGCATAAATCAACCCCGACCTAAACATTCATCTATCATAACATTTAAACAAACATCTCTAGGGGCAGAAACATCACATGGCAAAATCAACAAAACATGTTAAAGCATCTAAACATCATAGACATCGCATCCAACCAAAATGTTCATGTTTAGATTAGACATATCAAGCTCATACTCCAACAAATGTATGTTCATATGAGTGCATGACTTACCTTATTGCATCACAACATCTATACATCAATGCATGTTCATGTTCATATGCATGTTCATAGTGTCCATGCAAATCAAAACCTTAATAAACATAAAAGAGATAAAACAAACAAAACCAAACAAAGGAAAAAACAAAGGCTAAACATGTGGATAAAACAAAGGAAAAAACAAACAAAAAAGGAATTAGGATTTCTGGGAAAGAGTATGCGTGTGCATTCATAGGGCATGCAAACGTAGCCCATTTGAATGCGTACGCATACAACAAGCATGCGCATGCATACATGCCCTAAGAACACTAACCCATAAACTAAAGAACAAAAACACTAAAACAAAGAAACTAACATCCTAACATGCCCCGAGATAAACACAAAGAAAACATAAACTTAGAAAAACATATTAGAACAATAAACTCAAATAAAAACATATATGAATAAAGAAAATTAAAGGAAAGCGAAGAGCCAAAGTTAGAAACTTTACCTTAACACTAGAACTTTCTAGAGCTTGATTTTGACCATTTCCCTCAGTCAATCTATTTACAACCAAATCAAAGATGAGTTAGTAAACTTAGAACTCAAAAATCAAGACCAGAAAAGGTCTCAATCAAACAAAATTTGACTTGAGGATGTTTTGTAAAAAACTCCCTCTTTGATTCAAAATTTTCTAGTGAGTCTTATGTGTTTTACCACCACATTCCCCCTCCTTGAAATTCTACCTTTTATGGCTTTATATAGTCAAAAATGAGGTGGCTCCCAAACTATGTGAGATTTGTTCTAAACTAAGTTTTAATGAAGAAAACCTTTCCTTTCATAGTTTTTGGAACCCTAGCATGCATGCGTATGCACATGTACGCGAACGCATGCATAAAGCATGCACAAGTATAGCTTGAGCATGCGTTCACATACGCGTCTATGTGTACGTATGCCCTAAGGTCTGCATGGCCTTTATTTTCCAAAAATAGTTTTATTCTTCCAAAAAATAAGTTATATTTTCCACAAATACTTTTCTCAGGTCAATTTTCATCTGATCGAACCCTAAACCAACCTTAGACTTTAGAATTAACATCATTGGGGAACGGGAGCCCGAGTTATAATGGGTACAAAATGCGGTATCTACAGATACCCCTTTTTGATTTGTAAGCCCCGCTAATGAAATCAAAAGAATAAGAGACAAAACATTTTGTTTCGACATACGGCTTGGGCCTAACCCGTGCATGCGGTAAACAACACGCATACATGGACCAGGGTGCAACTTCGTAGAGTTGCGTGGGATTCATATGTCCAAATTCCCACCTTTGTTACTCAGGAAACAAGCAACAATAGGTTCACTATCTAAGAACCTATTTTGCCAATTGCAATCAAAAGGTCAGTGACTCACTATCTTAGAGTCACTAAAAATAGAAATAAACATGGCCAATAGCCTCAACCATCAACCAAGCAAACAAGGTGCTCTTACGAGTTGAAAGGATCTTTGTAGTGCCCATTTGGGGCTCTTACCTCAAACTTCTCTGGGTAGATTTCACCTCTAGGTAGCTTTTGTCTCTATCTCAATATCTTCTAATCTGGAGAGGCTTTTGCCTCTATGTGACTTTTATCTCTGTCTCTATCTCTTTCATTTTAGGTGACTCTTACCTTACTTATGATGTACATGTTCGATTCCAAAAGGATATATACTCGAGTTCTATATTCTTCTTTTCTTGACTTCTCTAGGGTTTGTGCCTGCATACTCAATTCCCATGGGATATGTGCACAAGTATGGTAGCGATCTTGGTAGTTCTGACTTACAAGGAAGTCTTTGGTAATGTATGATCCATCAGGGAAAATGACTCGCTAAGGAGTATGTGTTTGTAACTTACAAGGGAGCTTTCTTGGTGATTTTCGACCTACAAGGAAGTCTCTTAATGGTGTGAAGCCCACTGGGGGAAAACTTCTTCCCTTTATGATTCTCAAGGAGCTTGTGTTAATTCTACTCATAGGGGAATTTCTTTGGTAATTCCCGGCTCCTTGGGGAAAACTCTTTTTCTTACAAGTGTCAAGGGAGTTGTCTTGGTGTTTTGGACCCACGAGGGAGCCCTTGATGATTTAATTTTGGGGAAGACTTGTCTATTTTATGACTCTTTAGGAAGTTGATTGATGATCTTAACTCACGAGTGAGTTCCTTAACGATTTCCAATCCGCTAGGGCATGCTTTTGATCTTTTTGATCCATTGGGGATGCTTTGAGAATCCTTATGTTTTTCCGCCTATTAAGGGTAATTCTGTCATTTTGGTGCATTTTTTAATTTTCCATTGCACTTTCCACCTTTTGGGGTCCACTGGGGAATTTCTTTTTTTTTTTTTGCTAAACTACACATAGTTTAGTGGGAGGCCTAAACTACATGCAGTGTAGTTATCAGATGCCTTCCTGCCTTTTCATTTTTTACCTTCTTGTTTCTCTTCATCTTTCTCATCTCTTCAATTTCTCTATAACTCCTCAACTCCCTCTTTCTCTTTACAAAAAACTCTACCCTCTATGACTTCTTCACCTCCCACCATCTGAACCTCTCTTTCTCTTCTAAACTCTCTCATCTTCTCCAAACTCTTTCATCCTCTCCAATCCAATTCCAAAACCAAGAAAACATCCTACATGATTTCCGACGAAGTCTTCAACATCACGCGTTGGAATGAAGCCATCAAGCTAACAAAGTCTCCTTTGTTGATCTACAAGGCACAAAACCATATTTCAGATAATGCACAGGTTGGATTGGTAATTTTTCCAAAATTTTCTCATTTTCAAGTTTTTCTTTGATCTTCCATTTTATTTTGTTTTTGGACCTGTAAATGCTTGGGTTTTGTTGTGGGATGGGTCTAGATGAAAACCTGGGGCCAAGGAGGGGTAGGAACATGCTTAGGATGAGTTTTGATCAATGGTAGATTGAAACTATTGAAGAACACTCTCTATTTGTGTTCATGCATGCGCATGTGTCATGAATGCATGCACAGCCAGTGTTCATGCATGCGCATACTCTCTTCATGCATATGCATCCGTGTTCATCAGTTCATACGAATGCATGCGCACACATGTAGGGACCCTGCGTATGCATACACAGGACTTGCGTGCGCATGTTGGATACTCAGAATCTCATTTTTTGATTATCTTGACTAATTTTTCACTTAATTTCTTATCCAACTGTGATTCTCATGTTCTCTTTTCATCTTTTTGCAGGTCTTGCCCCCTTTCATTGGTAGAGGTAGCGCTAGTCATCTCTTCATGGTACAGGGCCTTGACGGATGACACGAAGACCTTGGTGGGTGAAGCTGGTTTTGAGCCTATCATTCGCCTGATTCCTAAGAGTTCAGCCAGTGGCATCCTGGTGTAGACATTGGTTGAGAGGTTGTGGGACACTACCCACACCTTTCACATCACCAATCGGTAGATGATAGTGACTTCCCACAACTTCCACCGGATGACCAGTCTTAGGTGTGATGGGCCTATCATTGATCTAGAGGGCGAGTCAGGTGCTCAACAGAGCATAAACCTACTAGGGCGTGGGTATTCAAGCAAAAGCATCTGCTATTTTGATATGGAGGCGGACTACCGACCTTATTCTTAGGCGACACTCGCTGATTGTGCCCAAATGGCTAAGGCATTCTTGCTGAACATACTGGGGGTGTATCTTTGTGCCAATGGAGGGCAGAAGGTATCATTGAGGTGGTTGTCTCTCTTTCGTGACTTTGGGCAACCTCGAGAGGTGAAAAGGAGCCAGGATTGTCTTGCCTACCTGTACTCGTCTTTGGACATACTCAGTCGGGGGACTCTGCTTCAGCTAGTAGGGCCTTGGAAGCTCCTTAAGGTTAGACCCTCTTCCTTTTCTTATGTAGTTTTACAAGTATGTACTTCCTTCTCTTGCAAACTGTATTCATCCTCATGTCATTTGGATCTATAAACCGCATTCCATGTTCTTGCAAACTACATCTATCTTTTACCTTACAAACTGTCATCTTGCAAAGTGTCATTATCTTGCAAACTATCATCTTGCAAATTGTCTCTATCTTGCAAATTGTCATGTTCTTTTCTTGCAGCGCTGGGCCATGAACTATGATCTCATTACTTGTGGAGCAGCGGTGGATTTAAGGAAATTGATTTTCTTGCAGTGCTATACCAATTTCATTAGATGTCTCACGTGGACGCTGGGCCATGAACTATGATCTCATTACCCGTGAGCAGCGGTGGATTTAAGGAAATTGATTTTCTTGCAATGCTGTACCAATTTCATTAGATGTCTCACGTGGTAGTCATGAGGAAATTGCTCAGATTGTCAAAGTTAAGGAAGCACCAAAGTGGACATGGGTAGCAAGACAAGAAAATTTTGGGATTGAACATATCACTATCAATCCAGCTAAGGGTGGTAAACAAAAACTCCAACAGACTGAAATTCACTTTGAATTACCAAGCAAAAGACAGTGGGTTTTGAAGAGTGATTTGGCCTAACATGAATTAGTGGAGGCTGGTTCCCGGCCCCGCTAGACACAATGAGTTGCTTAGTGTGGAATTGTCGTGGATTGGGGAACCCACGTACAGGGAGGGAGCTTGGAGAGATTATCCAGGAAAAAGATCCTACTGTAATGTTTATAGCTGAAACACTTACAGATGAAGCAAAGCTAGATTGAGTAATGCATGATATTGATTTTGATAAAAAAAAAATGGATAGTTCCTAAGGAAGGTCACTGGGGTGGTCTAGCTCTTTTCTTGAAATCCTCAATCAATTTAATAGTTAAAGATTCTTCCAAGTATTTTATTGATACATGTATTGATAAGAATACAGAGAATGAATGATGATTTACTAGGTTTTATGGAGAACTAGAAGTAGCAATGAGGAATGAAGCTTGGGACAGTTTACGTAGGTTAAACCACCATCTGAATGCACCATTGCTTTGTGCAGGGGACTTCAATGAATTGGTAAGATAGGAAGAAAAACTTGGAGGTGCAACATGTAACCATCATCAAATGCAGCTTTTCAAGGATGTCTTAGATGAATATGACTTTATGCATCTTGGTTTTGTCGGTAACCAATTCACTTGGAATAGACATTTTGAAGATGGACGTTCAATATGGGAGAGACTTGATAGAGGTTTGGCAACCAATGCTTGGTTCCAAAAATTTCTAGGATCACATGTTCACCATCTTCACTATGATTACTTGGATCATTCTCCTCTATTCATCATCCTTTTGGGTTTGGAACCTCCCCCACAGAAAAAGAATTTCAGATTTGAAGAGATGTGGCTGTCAGATGGAAGATGTGGTGAAATAGTGGAAGCTTCGTGGTGTAATTCGAATTTCGCAGAGAGAGGGGGATGATATGATTTTGAAGAAAGTTGAGAGATGTGGAAAAGACTTAATATGGTGGAAATCTAAATATCTTTAGGAATGTCAGATTGGAATTAGGAAGGAAGAAGAAATTATTGATTCAAGCCAAGTTGAAAGCAATGTACAGTAGAAACAACTCATGGGTAAGGGAGCTTAAGTCTGAAATTAATATTCTTCTTGATTGAGAAGCACGGATGTAGACTCGGCGCTCCCGTGTACTATGGTTGGCTCATAATGATAGCAACACCAAATTGTTTCATACAAAAGCAACTCAACGATGCAGAAAAAATTTCATTGAAAGAATAAGGAACTCAACTGAATCTTGGCAGACCCAATAAGAGGATATAGCGGCAGTCTTTCTTCAGTATTATTAAGATTTATTTGCTACCTCTAATCCAATAGTTCAAAGTTTAACTTTGGACCATATCCCACGGGTCATAACAAAAGAGATGGAGCAAATGCTAAAAGGAGAATTCCTAGAACATGAGGTAACAATAGCTTTAAAACAGATGGCTCTGCTCAAAGCATCTGGTCCAAATGGGATGCCTCCACAATTTTATCAACATTTTTGGTAAATGGTGGATCATCATGTGATTAAATCTATTTTATTTTGGCTAAATTCAGGTACACTTCCCTATCCTATTAATCATACCTTTGTTGCTCTTATCCCAAAAATCAAAAATCCTGAGCATGTTACTAAGTATCTCCCGATTAGTTTGTGCAATGTGCTCTACAAGATCTTCTCTAAAGTCCCAGCTAACAGATTGAAAAAAGTGTTGCCAAAAATTGTTATTGAACATCAATCTGCTTTTGCAAAAGATTGCCTTATCTTTGATAATATTTTGATAGTTTTTGAAACCTTGTATTGCCTAAAAAATTATGATTCTAGGGACTATGGGTTTATGGCCCTCAAACTTGATATGAGCAAAACTTATGATCGGGTGGAATGGTATTTTCTAGAGAACCTTATGAGGAAGATGGGTTTTAGTGAAAGGTGGATTGGCTTGATAATGATTTGTGTGAAGGTAGTTCCTATTCTATTCTGATTAATAGTGAGCCTAAGGGACTAATTAATCCTAAAAGGAAGATCAGGCAAGGAGACCTATTATCTCCTTTTCTTTTTTTACTTTGTACTAAAGGCTTGCATTAATGCAAAAAGTAGGGGCGATATCAATGACTTCTCTCTTTGCAAACAAGGTCTTGCACTAACCCATCTGTTATTTGCAGAAGGGTCTTGCACTAACCCATCTATTATTTATTTATTTATTTAGTTTTTAGTTATTTATTTATTTAGTCAGTTGACTCAGTTTAGTTAATTTATTTAGTTAGTTTTTAGTCATTTATTTATTTAGTCAGTTAACTCAGTCTACTAAGTACTGTAGTAAGCACTAACGTTTTTTTTTTTTTTTTTCCTTCAGCATTTTAATTTTTGAGGGAGACGAGATTGAGAGAGTTCACGCTTTTAATCCTTCACCGAGAGGTAATCACTAAACACTCACTATATTCAACATTATGATTTTAAATTTTTAGTACTTAGTAACAACTGTTTTAAGTTTATTTATAATTATATATAAAATTAGCTTTTATTTTATATTTAGTCAATATAAATATAAAATAAAAGCTAATTCTCTAGTTCTAAATTGTTGTTAATATTAGTGACATGAATTGTTGAGTAATGATTAATGATTAATAATTGTTAGTAGTCTGTTATTGTTTGTTGCCTTGTTGTAACTAAATTGATTAGTTATTGTTATTATTGAATCTGGTTGTGATATTTATTGATTGAGAGTGAGCTATTTGATACTACATTTGCTGGAAAAATTATAATTTGATATTGTTGTGGGAACTTTGTTTTTTTGTTGTTTGGAAATTTTTTTATTAGATGGATGTCGATGCTCCACCTGGATTTGGTGCACCTGGGGACCCTAACCTACCTCATCTTAGTCCTGGTAATGCAAACCCTAACCCACCTGAAGCTGCAGCACCAATTAGACTTAGTGCATCACTTCCCCCACTATCACCTAAACAAGGTGGTAAGGACCTGTCTATAGTATGGCAACACTTCATTAAGTTACCTGGTTTTGATCCCAAAAATCCTAGATCTCAATGCAAGTATTGTAAAAATCAATATAAATGTCATGGTAAGAAAAATGGTACTTCAGGCATGTTGCAACACATGAAGGTGTGTAAGAAGTGGCTTTTTCCCCGTGATGATAAGCAAAAAACTTTGTCTTTTCAAGCGAAGAGAGAAGGAGAAAGTGGTTCAAATGTATTAGTGGTTGCAAATTATAGTGAAGAGAGGATAAGGTTGGCATTGGCAAGGATGATTGTCATTGATGAATTGTCTTTTAAATTTGTGGAGCATTAAGACTTTCAAGAATTTATGGAAATAGTTGAGCCTAGGTTTCCTATCCCCATCGCACTACCATTGCAAGGGCTTGTATGAAGATTTATTCTAGTGAGGTGGATGTTTTGAAAAGGGCTTTTGTTGGGCAACGGGTTTGTGTGACAACGGATACTTGGACATCCATACAAAACTTGAACTACATAGTAGTCACTGCACACTTCATTGATGGGGATTGGACTTACCAAAAGAAAATCTTGAACTTTTGCCCTATAGCTAATCACAAAGGGGACACCATAGGTAGAGCAGTTGAGTCATGTTTGTTGAAGTGGGGTATAGACCGGTTGTTTACAATCACCGTGGACAATGCTAGTTTTAATGGGGTGGCAATTGATTATGTGAAGAAGAAAACAAAAGAAAGAAATAGTAGCATATTGGGTGGTGAGTTCATGCATATGCGTTGTTGTGCGCATATCTTGAATTTGATTGTGCAAAGTGGGTTGAAGTACATTCATGAATCAATTGCCAAAGTTCGGAATGTGGTGCGATATGTGAGAGCCTCTCCCGCAAGGTTTGAGAAGTTTCAAGAATGTGTTGAAAATGAGAAAATCAAAGTCAAATGTTTGTTGTCTCTTGATGTGCCAATAAGGTAGAATTTCACTTATCTCATGTTAGATTGTGCTTTGAAATTTGTGAGAGCATTTGATAGGTTGGAAGAGGAGGATGGGTATTACAAACTTTATTTTTGTGAAGCGGATGGGAATGGGAAAAAGCCCATTGGTCCTCCTAACTATCTTGATTGGGAAAATGTCAAGACTTTTGTGAAATTTTTAGGCATATTTTATGAGGTGACGCTTAGATTTTCTGGGTCCTTGTTTGTCACTTCTAATACATACTTCCATGAGCTAATTAGCATTGAAAATCAATTGCAACAGTTGTGTAGTGTTGATAGGGATCCACTTTTGAAGAGTATGGCGGTATAGATGAAAAAGAAATATGATAAGTATTGGGGAAGTATGGATAATATCAATTTGATGCTTTTTGTTACTGTTGTTGTTGACCCAAGGTATAGATTGAAGTATGTAAAATTTTGGTTTAAGGAGTGGTATGGAAAGGACAAGGGGGATGCAAACAACTCTAAGGTTCGCGATGCATTGAAGAGGTTATATGTGGAGAGAGTGGGTCAAAATGGAGCTTCGAGTTCTAGTGGTAGTGGTGCTTCATTGTCTAGGAACTCCAGGTCAAGTGTTGGCAATGCTTCATTGTCTGATCGCATTAAAAGTGTTGAGGTTCAAAAAGAAATTAAACAGCCCACCAATAGGCCCACAGAGACAGAAAAGGTATTGGGCCCATTTCACACAAAAAAAAAGAGAGAAAAATAAATAAATGGTGGGCTGTCAGAGAAAAAAAAGAAAGAAAGAAAAAAGCCCAGAGGGCTGGGATCTAGAGAAGAGGCCCAACCAGCGAACCATACCAAACTGAGAAGGGAAAAAGCTGGGCCGGAATCCCAGAGAGCCTCCCAGAGGTAGAGGATCCTTGGGCGCGCAGGAGGATCATAACGGAAAAATTAAAGAAAGGCAAGAGACAAAGGGCACGCGGACCTTGTGACCCAGACACGCAGAGGAGGTACAGAGCAAAAAACGTAGAAACCTGTTTCAACCGTTTGGAGATAAAGACAAGGAAGAGTACAACTGGGAAAGGCTGGGACGCTGAGAAGAAAAAGCCAAAAGGGGCCTCAGGCCAGCCAACGGGAAATCTGGAAATGGAAAGGAGCCGAGGGACTTTCATCTGGTCGGAACAAAAAGCAAGGAACTATGAAGAAAGGGGAAACGACACGATCCTGAAGCAACCAGGCACGGTACAGGCTTCAAAGGGTAAAATAGGGAAATCGCTAGTTCACCAGGGAGGCCAAAGTTGTGCTATAAAAGGAGGAAGGAATCCATACTACAGGGGCATTCACTTATTTTCAGAACGATCAGACCATCTTGAGCATTGACCATTGTTTTCCTAAAGTCCTAGAGAGTTACAGAAAATACTCTGTAATTTGAGAGAAGAACAGAGGAACCGTCTCCGGTATCCCAGAACAGCCGCTATTGAACACGCTCGGATTCAACAAGTTCAAACTTTGCAAGTCTTTGAAGCTTGAACAGCTATCAAAGTCTGTAACTTATGAGCTTAGTTGAACCTTGCATCACGTCTTAGTGAGCATTGTAGTCATAGCTTAATGAAATCAATGAAATATACCTCACTTAATTAGAGGATCCCCAGCCTGTTCTTATGTTATATTTTCCATTTTTGTCATTTGCATTAATCCTTTACTGCATAAATGTCGTTCAACGCAAATATTCTTGCTTTCTTTTTTTGTTAGCTATTTGTGTTATGGAAAGTATGATTTGTGCACCAATTGATTCTTAAAACAGCCCCTTTAGCTGCGGAGAATCAATCCCAGTCCACCAAGAACATCTCACATGGCCTAGAGTTCCTGGGCCATAGTGCTAAAAAAAAAGGCACTCTCACATTTTGGCGACTCCACTGGGGACTGGTTAAAGAAAAGGGAAAAAGCAATCCTTTCGCAGAACATGCCTCCAAGACAAAGGAACAGTAAAGGTGCAAACATGCCACCCACGGCCTCTGAGCCCGTGGGAGAAAATGAAGTAGCCTCCAGAAAAAAAGGCGAGGTGCCCCTAACAGTGCACGAAGCCATGTCAGAACAGAGGAATGCAAGGCAAGAGCTAGACCCTATGGCTCAAATGACCGCGATGTTGAAAGAGTTACAACAAGAAGTTCACCTTCTCAAAGAAAGTAAGACGCAAGAAGTCAGAGACAATGCCCCCCATGTGGGTAATCAAGACAGAACCCAGCCAGAGGGAGGATCAGCAGTGGGAGGAGGAACTAACCCCCAATATCTGACACTGGCAGATGTCAGTGCCCTCCTGGACCAAGAAAGGGAAAAACTTTCCATGACCCCCAAGCAATTTTCTCGGGATCCCCCATTCCCACCGGAACTCCTTGGCAAGCCATACCCCAAAGGATATGAGCCACCAAAGTTCCATCCTTTTGATGGAAGGCATGGAAGTGCAGTAGAACACGTGAGTAGGTTCGTCCACACTATGGGCCCCTACACAGGAGACCGGGAGCTGTGCCTAAGAGAGTTTGCTAAGTCCCTGGTGGACAGAGCGTACACTTGGTACACTATACTAAGACCTGGGTCCATTAAGACCTGGGACGAAATGATGGAAAAATTTTGTGCAAAATATTACCCTGGTGAGGACAAGGTCACTTTCCAAAGCCTTCAGATGGTGAGGCAAAGGCCTGGAGAGGATCCTGTCCAGTTCATCAAAAGATTTGAAGATGTGTCCCTAGACTGTTATAGGGACCATGAAGAAAAAGAGCTTGTGGAAACTTGCATCTCTAACATGCTTTTCGATTACAGGCTCAACCTCAAAAATTTATGTATCACACAGTTCGCTAACCTGTTACAGAGAACAAGAAGGACAGCACAAACTATGAGGGCGAAGAGGGCACCAGCATCCCAAGCCATGACAGCATCAGTGGGGGAAAAAAGGAAGAGGCCTAATGGAAAAATGTTCAAGGAACCACCAGTGATCCCATGTACCGTAGAAGAATTAAATCACGTCCTGGACAAATGGATCGGGGATGGAGTGATTAGGCCATTCACTGTGTCCAGGCCACCAACCGAAGAAGAAATGAAAAATCCTTTGTTTTGCAGGATTCACAATTACGTTAAGCATTCCACCAAGGATTGCTGGACCCTCCGCAGGCTTTTCCACAGGAAGCTAAGAGAAGGAACCCTGGAACTCACCCAGAAAGAGCCAGAAGTACAAAGAAACCCCCTACCCAACCATAAAGGAAATGGGGTAGTAGCTGTGGTGATCCATGGGAACTCGGCAGAAGCAGAAGAGTCAGGAGGATCCTTCCACCCAAACACAGTCAGGACCCTCCAGAAGAATCCCAAGTTCAGGTCACTATTCAATTAGTTGGGATTTGGACCAGAAGCAAGAAGGGTGGCCACGGAATCCCTCATGACTATAGCAACAGATTCAGGAATGGAATGTTTCATGGCAGAATCACATGCCAGTCGAGCTTTCCTGGAGACAACAAATGCCATAACCTTCACTGATGAAGACATGGAGGTTGAGCATCCAGACCACCATAGACCTCTTTACCTAATGGCCACCATAAACGGTGTCCAAATCAGAAGAGCACTTGTAGACACAGGGGCATCACTCAACCTCATAGCCCTGAGCACCTTGGAAGCCGTGGGCCTGGTTGGAAGGAGGATCCTGGGGGCTCCCATGGAGATAACCGGATTTGGAGGATCAGCAGAATCAACCGAAGGCTATATACAGCTAGCCCTAAGGGTGGGGCCAATAGTGGCTTTGACCAGATTTCATGTAATCAATTCAGAAGTGTCCTACCATGTACTCCTAGGACGGCCATGGCTCCATAAGCACCGCGTTATACCATCCACGTACCATCAGTGCGTTAAGGGGAGATTGAATAGGAGGCCTATAAGGATCCCTGCCAACCACAACCCTTTCAACCAAGGAGAAGTAAATTTTGTAGAAACAATGTTTTATGATGAGTTGGGACCAGATGATGAAAGTCCCATGCCAGGGACCCCAAGAACACCTATTTTGGAAAAAGAAGAGGGAGGAGGTACCCATGACTTGAGGGACCTCCTAAAGAGAAAAAGGCAAAAGAAGGAACCCAGCGCCTCAGGATCCCGGGAGTGTGTAGTAGTACGAGAGCCCGGGGGAAGATTAATATATCGTTTGTGAAGGTGCGCGGAACCTGAGTGCATCGTGCAGGAAGGTCCCGGACCACCAGAATGTATGATGGCCCAGGAGGAAGTCCAAGAGGAACCAGTCAAAGAGACACAAATCCAGCATAAGGAAGAATTATAGGAAGTAAACTTAGGAATTGAACTGGGATCCCAGAAACCGGTTTTCATCAGTAGTCGGTTGACAACACAAGAGAGGGGGCCACTGCTGGCTTTGCTCAAAGAATACGTAGATGTGTTTGCATGGACCTATGATGAAATGCCCAGTCTGGATCCTGGATTAGTAGTCCATGCTCTCAATGTGGACCCAGGAGTTAAACCAGTGATCCAACCAGCCAGGGTCTTTCACACCGATATAGAAGCCCAGATAACTCAAGAGGTCAAAAAGCTACTAGCAGCTGGCTTTATCAAACCCATCCAGCACCCTAGATGGCTTTCTAACATAGTACCTGTGAAGAAAAAGAACGGCCAGATCCGTTGCTGTGTAGATTTCCGCAACCTGAATAAAGCATGTCCAAAAGATGAGTTCCCTCTACCTAATATTGACCTCCTTGTGGATTCAACTGCAGGAAGTTCCATGTTCTCATTCATGGACGAGTATAATGGGTACAACCAGATTCGCATGGCTGCCAAGTATGCCGAGAAAACAGCATTCAGGACACCAATCGAAAATTTTTATTATACTGTGATGCCCTTTGGTCTTAAAAATGCAGGAGCCACATACCAGCGAACCATGACAGCCATCTTCCATGATATGATGCATGAGGAAATGGAGGATTATGTGGATGATATTGTGGTCAAATCAAAAATTAGGACAGGGCACCTTCAGATACTTGAACGAGTTTTCAAAAGATGCAGAGAATACAAGCTACGCATGAACCCCATGAAATGCGCTTTTGGAGTATCTGCAGGAAAGTTCCTCAGGTTCCTGGTGCATCACAGAGGCATAAGTGTAGATCCAGTCAAAGCTGCAGCCATTGCTACTATGAGAAGACCAACGACAGTGAGGGAGCTCAAAAGCTTCCTGGGAAGGGTTTCCTACATCAGGAGATTCGTGCCAGGACTGGCTTCGGTCATAGGGGGCTTATCCAAGCTGTTAAAAAAGGGAACTGAGTTCACCTGGGGAGCGGAGCAGCAGGAAGCCTTCCAAAGGGTCCAACAGATCATGAATCATCTGCCCACTCTCCAGGCACTAGTACGTGGGCGACCCTTGCTATTATACTTGGCATCAAATGCCCAAGCAATAGGAGCCCTGCTGGCCCAAGAGGATGATGGTGGGAACGAGCAACCTGTTTACTATGTGAGCAGAACACTCAAGGATGCTAAAACCAGATATCCCAGGATAGAAAAGGCTTGCCTAGTGGTTATTTACGCATCTTAGAGGCTGAAGAGATATTTCTCAGCCCACCAGATCCTGTTAGTAACTAAATCACATCCCATAAAAGCACTCCTGCATCAGCCCCTCCTAACAAGGAGAATAGCACAGTGGCTGGTCCTGCTTTCTCAATATGACATAGGCCTCAGGACCCCCAAGGCCGTCAAAAGTCAAGCCATAGCTGATCTCCTGGCGCAATTCCCAGGGAAGGAGGAAAGCCCACTAAGCGAAGAGATCCCAGGTGAAGTGGCAGTAGCAGAAATCCTGGGGAAGAAATGGACAATGAGATTTGATGGGTCAGCTACAGCAACTTCAAATGGGGTGGGAATTGTACTGAGTTGTGAAAATGGAGACACCATACCTCTATACTTCAAGCTTGGTTTCTTCTGCTCCAATAATGCAGCCGAGTACGAGGCGTACTTAACCGGGCTAACTATAGTACTAAGTATTGGGGTAAAACACATGAGAGTACTGGGAGATTCCAATCTTGTGGTATCCCAGGTGAAAGGTGACTTTGCATTAAGGGAACAAAGTTTGGCAGCCTACAGGACATGGGCACAAAGGCTGGAGCAGGAATTCCTGACCTTTAGCATAGAGTACACACAGAGAAGTGAAAACAGATTTGCAGATGCGCTTGCCACCCTGGGATCCCAAGTATCATTCAAGGGAAAAGACACTCTAGTCAGAATAGGAAGGCAGGAGCATTCCATCTTAAAAATCCTCCAACAGATATCCCCCGGAGAGTCCAAGCAATGGGACTGGAGGAGCGAAGTGAAAGAAAAAATGAAAGAAATAGGATCCGGAGGGAATGTCAAGGAACTGAGAGACTATACTCTAATAGAAGGAGAACTATACAGAAGACTGCCTGGAGGGATCCTATCCAGATGTATCGATGAGAAAGAGGGGAAGCTGAGGTTGGAAGAACTACATACCCAAGTCTGCGGGACCTCAGAAAAGATCAGTCTATACAGGAGGATCCAGCGCATAGGGTACTACTGGCCAAATATGAGCAAAGAAGCATCAACTATACAGAAAAAATGCCAAGAATGCCAACCTTCGATAGACAGGGGAGAAAGCTATGCTGTATTTGTTACAGAAGACTGGAGGACCCCTTTTATGGAATACTTGGCTCAAGGGATCCCACCAACTGACAGGACGCTGGCCCACCAGCTCAAAAAACTCGCAGTCAGGTATTTCTTACAGAACGGGATCTTATTCAAAAGAGGATACAGTGGAGATCCCCTAAGATGCCTGGGACCAAGGGAAGCCAGGAAAGTGGTCAGGGAAGTCCATTCTGGTGATTGTGGAAGTCACCCAGGAAAAAGGAGGCTCTATAAACAGTTACTACTATTGGGATATTACTAGCCAACAATGAAAAAGGACTTCGAAGAGGCAGTCAAAACCTGCCACGCATGTCAAGTTCTTGGAAATGCAATCCATACTCACCCAAATACGTTACAGGACATGACAACCCCATGGCCTTTCCACACTTGGGGGCTTGATCTCATAGGGCCTATAAATCCTCCATCTAGTGGTTACATATGGATCTTGGCAGCCACTAAGTATTTTACGAAATGGGTAGAGGCCATCCCCTTGAAGAAGGCCACTGGAGCAGCTGTAGCAAACTTCATTCGAGGCCATATCATTACGAGGTTTGGGATCCCCAGGAGGTTAATCAGTGACAACGGGACCCCGTTCATAAATAAAGACATGAAGGGGTTAACAGAGGCTTACTACATCAAGCATGGAAGGTCTACACCGTACTACCCACAAGGAAATGGCCAGGCAGAGGCCACTAATAGGGTGATCTTGAAGATCCTTAAAAAAATGAAGCAAGAATATGGAGGAAAATGGAGTGACCACCTGGCAGATGTACTTTGGGCGTGTAGGAGTTCTGTGAAAACAGCCACAGGATTTTTACCATTCTCCCTAGTCTATGGGACAGAAGCCATCAGCCCAGTAGAACTAATTGTTCCCACACCAAGAGTAGTACTTGAGGAAAATCAGGAGGATACCGAGGACACAAACAATGAAAGGAGGCTAACAGACCCGGAGGGGGTAGAGGAAGAAAGAGAGCTAGCCAAAAGAAGAAGCCAGAGGTACCAGCAAAGGATGACAAGAGCATATGCACAAGCAGTACGCCCGAGGACTTTCACTAAAGGGCAGTTGGTGCTAAGGACAGCGGAACATGTGAGAAGAAACCTACCGGGACCCTCCAAATTTGCCCCAAAGTGGGAAGGACCCTACATCATCAGAGAGGCCCATGATAGTGGGTACTACTACCTCACGAAGGAAGATGGGACAATCCTGACAGAGCCCATAAATGGGAAGTGGCTGAAACAATACTACGCATGAGAAGGGAGAGGTCTCAGTACACTGGAATCCTTTTGCCAAAACGCCCCAACCTGCTAAGTGTTCCTCTTCTTTCCTTCTTTCATATAATATTATTTAAGTAATTCTGTTCGAAACTGGAGGTAGAAGGACATTCTACGATCCTTACTATCTTGGTTAGATTCACTGTATTCCTTGAATGACATTTATGTTTTTAAGATTCAATGAAATTTCTTCTTTTGCTTTTTCAGTTATTAAATCCTAAGTATCACAAAATTCCTAACACGGGGAGGATACCTGAGGAAATCTTCTTACATAACCCAGGATCATCCCACAGATAACTACAAACAGTTAAAATTAAATACATGGTCTAGGACCTCAAGCATAAACTGAGGGTACCTAGCCCAGTACTTGATACGAAAAAAAAAACTTGCCAAGATTCATGAGCTGGGACAAGTAAGAATACATTACCAAACGTACCCAGCTCAGTACTTGTGCAACAAAAAAAAAAGGGGGGGAAATACCTGGGGAAATCTTTTAATACATAACCCAGGATCACCCCACAGATAGCTGCGAAGCAGCCAAGTCTCAAATACATGGTCTAGGATCTCAAGCATAAACTGAGGATACCTAGCCCAGTACTTGATAAAAAAAAAGGGAAACCTGCCAAGTTCATGAGCTGGGACAAAAAAAAGAACACAATAATACGTTGCCAAATGTACCCAGTTCAGTACTTGCGCAATCAGGAAGGAAAAGAATGGGTACCTAGTTGGAACCTGCAACAAAATGTGTGGGAATCACAGACTAGGACCCAGCAAAAAAAAAAAAAAAAAGAGAGAAGACAAGAAAAGAAGATCCACATGCCATTTGAAAAAGATTAGAAGCAAAGTCATACTAAAGCACAAGTACATAGAAGCAGTCTCAAAGCATAAGTGCAGATCTAAACAAAAAAAAAAAACCAGAAACATTGTCCAACCAAAGAAATAGAAAATTTATACAATCCCAAATTGTTCACACATGTCCAAACAGTTAAAAAAAAAAGGGGGGAGAGAGAAGCTAAGTAAGGAGGCCAGCCAACAAAGAGCCACTCGAAGGAAGAGCAAGGACAGCTGAAGAAAGAACCCTCTGCCTTTTGACTTTCAGATCTTGCAAAGTCTTGTGAGCGCGAGCTAGAGCTTCCTCAGCAGTAGCAATCTCAGCATCAATACTTTTAGAAGCTTGCCTCTGGAAGAGCGCTTGGGCTAGTGATCGCAGGTACTCCAGCAAAAAGGACAAGTTAAACTTGGCCTCCAAAAGATCCTGAACAACTCCCCTCCATTCCAAGAGCTTCTCCTCAGAAAGAGAGTCCAGTGAGGAATCTCTCAGAGAAATCAGCACGGCGCACAGCAGCTCCATCAGAATGTTCCCCAAGAATACTCCTCCTCTGAAACCAAGGGTAAAGTCCCTATGACTTTTAAGCAGCCATTCTAGCAATGGCAGACCTTCCACAGGCACAGAGAACCGCAAGAAGTTGCCATAGGAGGATCCGAAGCGGCAGAAATGACTGGCAGGGAGGCTGTTGAATTCCAGAAGATCAAAATGAGCCAAAAAGGTGGGGAGCCTTGAAGCAGGGTCTGAAACAACCACCTCTGGCGCCTTCTCCTTTGCTGCATCATCGCCCGGGGTCCCAAAGGAACCTTCAACCTCCTGAACAGCATAAGGGGCAGCAACTTGAGCAGATCCTACACCTCCCTCAGGAGCCACGATTTCAGGATTTTTGATATCAACCCTGCAAAAAAAGGGGGGGGGGACTTAGCTTCTAAAAAAAAAAAAGAAAAAAAAAAGGGGGGGAACAAAAAGTGATAGAGGAAAAACCAGTATCAGCCTCTTGGGGTGAAGTTTCCTCCTCTTCCTCCTCTGATTTCTTGAAAGATTCTAGGAAAGAACACAGGGCAAGTTGAAGAAAAGGTGAGGAAGCCCCAGCAAAACGGCTAAAAGAAGGCAGGGACACAGGGGGCTTCGCCATAACAAAAAAAAAAAAACAAACACAAAAAAAGGGGGGACGAGGGAAGAAGAAAGAAAGAATACAGTAAGGACAGTCAACACCCCACCTTCAGAATCCTTCGATTCCAAAGAAGTAGCAGCACCAGAGGCAGATCTTGCAGTGGCTTGGCCTAGAAAGAAGAAGAACTCAAAAAAAAAAAAAAAAAAAAAAAGAAGGGGTGCAAAAGAGATAAAGGTAAAAGGCTATATAAAAAAAAAGAAAGGCTCACCTGTTTGCCCGGATGATGATGCGCCTCCCAAGGTCCTTGTACTTAACCCAGTCTGAGGTAACACGGTCCTGACAGGGCTGGGAATCTGTTCAAAGTGAGAACCTGGGGACACGGGAAGCTTGGGAGCCTCAGGATCTTGGGCAGCCTGGACATCCTGCGTTGGTTGCCCGGTTTCCTCAGCTATGTCACCAATGGGAGCCTCCTCCTCCTTACTCTGAGATGCAGCTTCAGCCATCTCCTCCTCTAAAGTCTCACCAACCACAGGGGGAGGAACCTCAACCTAAAAAAAAAAAGAAGGAGAATAAGCAAAAGGACAGCACGAGTGAATAACACTTGTGAAATAAATATGAGAAAGCAGCAAAAGACACAGGTAAGGAAAAACCATACCACATCTTCACCAGAAGATTGACTTCTACCCTTCCTGGGATCTAGCTTACGCTTGGACTGCACAAAAGAAAAAACAAACAATCACTCATTAGTTAAAAAAAAAAAAAAGAGAAAAGGGAAGAAACAACAAAGCTACAAAAGAGCAAAGGAGGAAAGAGGCCTTGCCCTTCTTTCTCTTTCAACAGGGTCTCCAAGTCTCTGTTGTCTACTACGGGTACGTCCAGAGGGTCCCAAGGAACTATGAACTGAAGGACTCACAGGAGCTGGGGGAAAAGAAGACTCTACCTTAGTCTTCACCCGGCCCTTTGTGGCCAAAGGTTGCTCCACTTCCTTCTCCTCAACAAGTACCAACTGTTTCCGGGATTTTCCAGCCTTCTTCTTCTTTGGCTTAGGGCCAACATCCTCTGCACTCTCTTCAGCCGCGGCCTCCTTCAACTTTTCCTGTTTAATTGCTTTCCCTTTACTCATGCCTATGGGAGCATTGGGACTTATGGCTTCTACTGCCCCTTTCTTAATTGGTACCCCAGCAGAGGCACCAACAACAAGGTCACACCCCAACCAGTTCTCTGGGAAATCCTGCGCATAAGTCACCCAGCCTTCTCTGGAAGCATGCCATTCTGCAAAACCAGTTTTGCTGCTCACAGCAGCAGAAACAATACCAGCAGTAGGCAGGGACAGGCACCTGTTGGATGTTAGGGCAGAAGAGATGTCAGGGTTAGGCACTCTCCCAATTGTCTCAGAACCAGCATAATCAGCAAAGGACTTCTAAACCCTCCTCCAATAACTAGCATAGCCACTAGAGGCAAAAACTCCTCTCTGAGAGTTAGGCACTACAAACTGAGGACTCCGTCGTGACCAATAAGAAAAAGCCTAAAGCCTCATGAAATGATCCAAAGAAGGAAGAGAAGGAACTATGTCATTAAACACTGGGGGAATATCCTGGTCAAAACTGAACTGCCGAAGTACTCGATGCGCCGAGTAATGGGTGTACCGTGGGCCAGTCGAGGAAAGCACAGGAAGCCAGGAAGGACTAATGCAAGCCAAATAGGCTAAACTACCTTCATCACCACGACGTAAATCAAAAGTATTTCCTGTAGAAGTCAGAAAGGGAGATAACACAGAATCGCAAACAAAACCAGGGCCAAACTCCCGAGGGAAGCGCCAATTCAAATGGCCCGCTTGATCAAACAACTCAACCAAGTTAAGATTGCCACCTTTTAGACTCAGCCAACGGAAAATAATAGGGTGGCTATCAGTAGAGCTGCCACAAAGCCCTTTTATCACATCAGGGGAACCCTGAAACTTATCTTTCACAAATTTTAAATTTCTACATTTTGCCAATGTAACTGAAGAACGATCCCACATAAATACCTGGAGAATGGCACAATGAAGCAAAGAAGTGATAACATAACAAGAATCACCCTCTGTCTCATCTCCATGAAGTTGATCCAATTGAGAGTAAACATGGCCCATAAACATGGGGGCTAGAGGATATTGAGCGCCCTGAGCCAACTTAATCGCCAAAGGAAAAAGAGTGGACTTGATTCCATACCCGGGGAACTCGCTGAACAGGAACTTACTAAGCCAGAATGCAAGGAACCCAGCACGCCTGACTTCCTTATCCTTCTCATGCGAAAGGGTCATAACCCACCTGCCCATCCTGGCCGGTTTCCCACCAGAAGAAGCAGTACGTCCACCAAAGTGAGCAAATAATTTCTCTTCCACTTCGAGATCCTCGTCGGAAAGCTTAATATCAAAGGGGTTTTCATCCCCAAGCACAGGAAGGAGAAAATTGTTGACTACATCTTCCAAGGTAACAGTCAACTCACCAACAGAAAAGGAAAAAGTGTGCAGAGCAGGACACCAGCGGCGCACCAAATGCCTAAGGCCTTTGGCATCTCTAAAACCCTCAAGATTTCTGGAAATAGCCACCGCCTTCAGGACGCCGACACATTCCAAGCGACGCACAAACTCTTTATCAGAAAGCTCATTATCCACCCAAATGGGCCAGCCCTAAATCTTCCCAGCAACAAAATCAAAGAAGATGGGAACCGCTTCTCGAAGTCCTCGCCTGATTTGGAGATCAAAAATCTCCCTAAGGTCTGGAACTTGCGCAGAACCAACAAAACCCGCTTGACCAGAGAAAACCCAGGTGTGAGGGGATGGAGGGGTCTTGCCATGAGATACCCGAGGAAAGAATAAACTAGGAGTGTACCAGGGGTCTCGCAAAGGAAAAGCAGGGCGCACAATGACGGACTCATCCTGCGCAGAACTAGAAGAGCCCTCACCTTCAAAAGGGCTGGGAGTACGTTCTTTCCTTTTTCGAGAAGAAGAAGAGGCCATTGAGGTAGTGGGTATCTGAAGAAAGAAAAAGAAAAAAGATGGCGACGATACTGTTCGAAAAGAGGTTGGTAATAGAGGACTCAGGTAGATGAGGAAGAGGAGTAATGAGAAAATGCTAGAAGAGAAGGAATAAGAACAGTTAGAGAAGACAACGTGTGGAAAGACGCGCCAGTTGCCAGGAATTAAATTTAAAAAGAAAGAGGTTATCAGCAGTTATTAATGAGTGTATGGGAAACGTAAAAGTAGGTGGTGGGAGTTTTATTTCAACCCAACTGCCACGTACCACGAAAAGGGGAAGAGTCACAAAAAAAAAAAGAGAAACAAAGGAGCCAGGATACCAAAAAAAAAGAGAGTGGAAGATCAGGATCCCCGTGGAAAAAAAAATCAAAACAAGAAGGGATCCTGCAAAAAAAAAAAACTCACGCATGGGCTGCAGGCAACCCATGAGCTCGGGGGGCTAAATGTTGAGGTTCAAAAAGAAATTAAACAGCCCACCAATAGGCCCACAGAGATAGAAAAGGTATTGGGCCCATTTCACACAAAAAAAGAGAGAAAAATAAATAAATGGTGGGCTGTCAGAGAAAAAAAAGAAAGAAAGAAAAAAGCCCAGAGGGCTGGGATCCAGAGAAGAGGCCCAACCAGCGAACCAGACCAAACTAAGAAGGGAAAAAGCTGGGCCGGAATCCCAGAGAGCCTCCCAGAGGTAGAGGATCCTTGGGCGCGCAGGAGGATCATAACAGAAAAATTAAAGAAAGGCAAGAGACAAAGGGCACGCGGACCTTGTGACCCAGACACGAAGAGGAGGTACAGAGCAAAAAACGCAGAAACCTGTTTCAACTGTTTGGAGATAAAGACAAGGAAGAGTACAACTGGGAAAGGTTGGGACGCTGAGAAGAAAAAGCCAAAAGGGGCCTCAGGCCAGCCAACGGGAAATCTGGAAATGGAAAGGAGCCGAGGGACTTTCATCTGGTCGGAACAAAAAGTAAGGAACTATGAAGAAAGGGGAAACAACATGATCCTGAAGCAACCAGGCACGGTACAGGCTTCAAAGGGTAAAACAGGGAAATCGCTAGTTCACCAGGGAGGCCAAAGTTGTGCTATAAAAGGAGGAAGAAATCCATGCTACAGGGGCATTCACTTATTTTCAGAACGATCAGACCATCTTGAGCATTGACCATTGTTTTCCTAAAGTCCTAGAGAGTTACAGAAAATATTCTGTAATTTGAGAGAAGAACAGAGGAACTGTCCCCGGTATCCCAGAACAGCCGCTATTGAACACGCTCGGATTCAACAAGTTCAAACTTTGCAAGTCTTTGAAACTTGAACAGCTATCAAAGTCTGTAACTTATAAGTTTAGTTGAACCTTGCATCACGTCTTAGTAAGCATTGTAGTCATAGCTTAATGAAATCAATGAAATATACCTCACTTAATTAGAGGATCCCCAGCCTGTTCTTATGTTATATTTTCCATTTTTGTCATTTGCATTAATCCTTTACTGCATAAATGTCGTTCAACGCAAATATTCTTGCTTTCTTTTTTTCTTAGCTATTTGTGTTATGGAAAGTATGTTTTGTGCACCAATTGATTCTTAAAACAGCCCCTTTAGCTGCGGAGAATCAATCCCAGTCCACCAAGAACATCTCACACGGCCCAAAGTTCCTGGGCCATAGTGCTAAAAAAAAAGGCACTCTCACAAAAAGTTATAATAATAGGTTTAAACAACACTTGGCGGACGAGGACAGTGTGGAAAGCAAATCTGAGTTGGATAGGTATTTGTTGGAATCTTATGAGGACCCTGATGTGGAAGATTTTGACATTTTGATGTGGTGGAAAATGAATTCTTCTATATATCGAGTCCTTTCCCAACTTGCCCGTGATGTCTTGGCTATTCCTGTCTCTACAGTTGCATCCGAGTCTGCTTTTAGTACTGGGGGCGTGTTTTGGATTCGTTCCGTAGTTCACTATCTCCTAATATAGTTGAAGCCCTTATTTGTACCCAAACTTGGTTGAAGGATGCAAAGAAAAAAGACCAATAAAGTTTCGGAAATGCATGGATAATGTGGAGGATATGGATGGTTTCGAGATTGACATTGGTAAATATATGTTCATTTTGTTAGTTGTATATATCAATTGTTTATTTATTTACTGAATGCTTACGAATCATTTTATTTTGAATGGGATTGTAGAAATTGCATTGATTTGCCCAATGCCTATGGAGGAGGATCCAAGTACCGTTGTGTTGGATGATGATGAGTGATGTGCTGCTCTTTACTTGGAGTTAGTTAGTAGTTAGTATTATGTAAGTGCACTTGCTATTCTCATTCGTTTGTGTTAATTATAAATATTCTATTGTTCATAAATGTTTTATTGTTATTAACACGTGTTTATTTTGTTTTGTTTAGTATTTTGTAGGAGTTCTAGAATGATGCATAGTGCACAAACTTATTGGACAAAGGACTTATAAGAATTAGTATTCTTTTACCTATATGCTAATTATATCTGTACATGTTATTGGTAGTGGACTTTTCACTAATGATAGTTCTTTTGGTATTCATGGGAGGGATTATTATTGGGGATACAAGCAATTAGCATTCTTTTGCCTAAATGCTATTTTAATTTCTATATCTTTCTTTTGGCATTTGTGGACAGTGACAAATGGTTCTGTAATACGTTATTAAGTAGATACATTAACGCTTATTGTTATTGACACTGACACACACAGTGACACTAATGATATTATATGCTACATGATAGTATTTGGGGAGTTGAACTCTTATTGAGGCAATTTCAAAATATTTTTGCATGGTGAATGAAATGAAAAAATTTGGATCATTATGTAAACATAATTTTTGCACAGGTTTGAAATGAAAAATACAGTTTCGAAATTTTGGATCATTATTTGATCATTATGGATCATTATGTGAAATTTTGCGCAGGTTTGAAATTTTGGATAATTATGTGATCATTATGAAATGAAAAATATATTATTTGGCACAGGTTTCTTGAACAGGTTGATATATTGATATTGGGCTTGAAAGCCCAATTTTTTTATTACTAAAGAAATAGTTTTTTTTTTAATATTTCGAACCGACCAAACCGACTAAACCGCACCGCCAAAAACCGCACCATTCTAAGTCAGAAAACCGACCCTAGGTGGTGTGCATCGGTTCCAATTATGAAAAAACCAACCTCTATCGGTTCGGTAATAAATTTGGAAAAAAACCGCCATTACCGAACCGCGCACACCCCTAGATAGAGTTGTTTTCAAAAAAAAGAAATTTAGTAGAAAAAAATCTCTAAAAATAAACCATACTTTTTATGTTGACCGTAAATAATTTTCCTTTGACTCAACTTTTTTTTATGCTACTAACACTGAAAAACATAGAAAACAATTTTTACATAAATTTTTGTATGCATAAGATGTGTGTGGATGTTTGGTATTCTACTTTATTTGATCCAAGCCCATATAAAATTAATGGGAGTTTTGAAAGAGTATAGTCGGGAGGCGAATGAGGTCCTTTTTAGAGCTTACACATGGGCCCAAGAGGAGGAATTTGCAAAGGTGGGCTTTGGAGCACTTGCGAAATCCTCATGCCCATGAGAGGCCATGTTCAAGCTACAAGCCCAAATAAAAACACCTAAATAATCTACCCTGTTTCCCTTAATTCTCGGTCTAATTACTTAACATCTAACATCATTTAATATTCCAAATGGATCATTTCTTCTAGAAAAGAAAAATGAAGCTGGCTGAGCAAACTAGATTACCCCAAATTGGTATCCCTTTGACTACATTAATCTTTTACTTAAGTTCAATATTTTTCTATTATAAAACTATGGGTGAAGAGAGCTTCGAACTCTGATTTTCTTTAAAAATAAGAGTAAGCGATGCTATTAAGACATAAGGCTTTTGATGAGTCCTATAGTTATCAAAACTGAACCTTTGAGGAAGTGGTATGATATATGGTTCATCTGTTCAATTATTGGATTAATACTTAATTTATTTTAAAGAAATAATAATGAATTTAATAACACATAAAAATGAAGATTATAAACACACACACATATATATGACATTGCTATATGAAATATAATATGATATTCAATTTAAACATATATAAGCAAGTAATAATATCATTATTTCAAATACTCATCATGGGAATTTCTCCAAATAGGGTTGGATTGGATATAATCATATAAGAGCTAAATTAAGGAAAAGAAAGCACAAAAAAATAGTTGGAGAAAGTGAAGCCGGCGATGTTACAAAACAGTTGAATAAAGATAGGGTTTTTGTTTTTTTGAGATTAAAATAAATAAATAAAATAAATAAAGATAGAGTTTTTAAATTAGGTATTGAAATGTTTCAACTTAGGGCCAATCTGGATCTTAGTTACATGAAAGACCCGTGGGTTTGGGCCTATCTCACATTGAACACCAGGCCATGTAGTGCCAGTATATGGCTGTGGCCCTTATGGGTGCACTTGGGCCCATCCAAGGTCCTCTAAAAGAGTACTCAAAACTTCATATTGAATTGATTCAGATATTTGAAAACAAGCACTATACAAACCTAGCCTCAAATTAAGAATCGGAATAATTCTATATTTTATAAACAAGCTGGCTCTTTTCACGCATGGTCCTACGGTCCTACTTGAAATTTGGGTTTGCACTGTGTTACGATTAGTGGTAGTACAGTTAAAACGATAGTTGTTTTCTCTCTCTCTCAAAAAAAAAAAAAAAAAAAAAAAAAACTATAGTTGTTCTAATAATTACGATTAATCCTGGTTAAGATAAATGTTAATAAAAATGTAAAAATATTTTTAAAAGTAGAATAATCTCTAAAAATTATTAGAGTACTAGCATTAGCTATACTAGTCGCTAACCCGTGCAATGCATGGGATAGTTAAATAAAAGGACAATTAACCAACATCACGTTAAGGTAAAAGAATTAGTGAGAGACTGATTTGCCCACCAAGAATTTAAAAGAAAAAAAGATTGATATAATAAAATCTAAGAAATTTAGAAATAGAAAATTGGGTTAATAATATGCATATAATAGACATTTTGCCAGTTAGCGTTTAAAAAAAAATGGATCTGTCACAATTAAATAAAATACAATGGGAATAAATATTTAACTTCTATATTTTTCTATAATTTAGAAACGTTGTCTAACGTAAAATGTTATTGGGTTGTAAGCAAGACTTTTATAAAATGTTAATACCATATATATATATATATATATGCTTATATTGTCAATGTCTCACTGCGGGTGCATAGTTACTGAAACTTACAAAGTAATTTACAATTCTTAAATTAATAAAGCAAAATTTCCAAAAGTTATATATATACACACACTCAAAACTGATATAAATTACAAAGATAAAAACAAATCTTATTTAGTCGTATTAATAACAATATAAACAATTCAAAACATGGAACATTATCAAATTTATAACACATAATTCCATTATCTTTTACGTTGAATCCAAACAAATAATTAATTGAAATTAATCCAAACAAATAATTAATCAACCAAAAATCAAAACTTTAATTAAGAAAACAAAAAATCACATGAACCCAAAATAAAAATTCTCAATAAAGCAAAAACATACAAGGTAAAGAATTAAGATCAACCTACTAAGACGCAAATACCAAAAACCCCAAAACTTAAACCTTCTAAATTTTATAGAATCCCCAAATTCTACTTCAAAACCAAACAAAACCCTTCAAATTCAAAAAATTCATATATAATATACCAAATAAAAATTTACCACACCTTGAGTTGGAAGACATAGGTTGCAGCTTTGATTTTTCTCCAAAAAATAGAGATGCTTCATCTACCGTATACAATATAAAATAATTATTAGAAATTTCAACCCAAAAACCAAACCCACAAAAACACTATCAAAATATAGAGATTAACCCAAATACTTAGAAGAAAATAAATTCTAAATATAACAAAATAATAAGATAGAATGAAAATTTCAGGCACATATGAAAGCAAATAAAAAAGACAAAACCTACGTTTTTTTTTATTTTTTAGTTGAGTCTCTCTCCTTCTTATTTTTTTAATTTTAAAGTGAAGTTAAGTTTAGGGTTTTGAGATGGTAATTGTTAGGGTTTTAAGGAGAGAAGAGAGAATCCTACCCGGAGTCTAAATAATATAAACAATTCAAAATATGGAACATTATCAAATTTATAACACCTAATTCCATTATCTTTTACGTTGAATCCAAACAAATAATTAATTGAAATTAATCCAAACAAATAATTAATCAACCAAAAATCAAAATTTTAATAAAAAAACAAAAAATCACATGAACCCAAATAAAAATTCTCAAATAAAGCAAGAACATATAAAAATTTACCACACCTTAGGCTGGAAGATATAGGTTGCAGCTTTAATTTTTCTCCAAAAAATAGAGATGCTTCATCTGCCATATACAATATAAAATAATTATTAGAATTTCAACCCAAAAACCAAACCCATAAAAACACCATCAAAATATAGAGATTAACCCAAATACTTAGAAGAAAATCAATTCTAAACATAATAAAACAATAAGATAGAATGAAAATTTCAGGCACATATGAAAGCAAATAAAAAAGACAAAACCTACGTTTTTTTTTTTTTTCTTTTTTTTTTCTACGTGAGTCTCTCTCCTTTTTTTTTTTTTTTTTTTTTTAATCTTAAAGTGAAGTTGAGTTTAGGATTTTGAGATGGTAATTGCTAGGGTTTTAAGGAGAGAAGAGAGAGTCCTACCAGGAGTCTCTCTCTTTTTTTCTTAATCCTAAAGTTTTTTTTTTTTGGTGAGTCCTTTTAAAAAAAAAAAAATTCAAACCTAAAGTGAGTCATTTTTTTTTTTTTTTAATTCTAACGTGAGGTATCTTAAAAAATTATAAATAGAATTTACAATTTAATTTTTGTAATTATTTAATTTTGGTATTTTTATGCAAAAAACGTTATTTTAGGTCTAGGTGATTTATTTCCTTGTTTTTAGGTTCTTTTAATGTTTTTTTAGGTCAAATTTGGTTCCTATTATGGTTAGGTATTAATTAGGGCTTATTTTAGAATATATTTTCTTGTCCATCAAGTTTTATGGAGCCCTTAAATAGGCCTTCAAGTTGGTATACGTTTTTTAATATTATTGATATTAATAAAAATTCAAACTTTTGTCTATTGTTTTTCTAGTGGATTCTATATAAGATATAAAACCTAAAATAAAAAGAATCTAAAATAAAAAGAAAAAGAAAATAGTGATAATGTGGAAAATTGTGAGAGATTCAGAGGTTTCGATTTTATATATATATATATATATATATAGATGATGCCAAATGCTAATATAACACACAAAAATCTACTTTTGCTACTTTAATATAGCATTTGACAATACACCTTACAACAATGTAGTATTTTAACGTTATAACACATTAAAATAAAATAAAAAATCATTTAATTTTTCTAAACCTAAAACCTCTCTCTCTTCACTATCTTGTATTAAAAAAATGAATAAATTTTGTTTACAACATGCTACAATACCCTTCTAAAAATTGGATTTTGACACATCACATAAAGTATGGTTTTTGGAATTTGTGTGCTAAATGTTAAAAAATTAGCATTTGGCACACTTGATGCTAATGCAAATGCTAATTGCTTGTTACATCTATTAAACAAATTTTAAGGTAAGTATCATTATTTAACAATTTAAGGGAGATTGGAAGAGTATAGTCTTCTGAAATCATGGTTAGTGTAATTAGTTTGATGATGGGGTTAAAGTTGCTTATAGATAGCTAAAGTTTTTAGAGCAAAGCAACAGATAGGGTTTCTGGGCAAAAAGGAGGAGTTAAAAAAAAAAAAAAAAAAAAAAAAAAAAAAAAAAAAAAAAAAAAAAAAAAGGGGTTACGTCTGGTTCCTAACCTAGCCGTTAGAGAGCCCTTGTTGCCATAAATTATAGTGGGAAGCACTAGCAACTCTCTCATTCCCCACGATAATTTCAAGCATGATCTGGATACCACTATAATTTTTGGTATACATGGCAAACGAATTAATCGGATCAATTAGGTTGTGAGTCAAAACGGGTCATTTTAAGCGGGTTAAAAAATGGGTCGAATCAGGTTACTTGTTTTTTCACATGAATTTTTTAAAAAAAAAAACATATATTTGTCATTTGAAAAGTCACACAACAAATTACTTGATGATATAAAATGCATTACTTTGAATTTGCCACTCATATCAAGAATGAATTTAGCTAAAATAATTAATACTTGTTCAATAATTTTAAAATTATACAAATCCCAACATTACTAACAAAAACAAAATAACACAAAGATAAGTAAAACAAATACACAAATTTTATTTCTACACAATATATATCGACATCTCAAAACATTAAAAAAAAATTACAAATGACTTATTAGATAACTCATTTGACAAAGAATAAAAACATAAAAGAAATTTACAATCAAAATTAGTTTTATAATCTATTATTAATTTTTTATAATCTATTATCAATTGTGAGTGGCACTTTATTTCAATTTGAGAATATACATTAAATTGTGCTTCTTTACTCCAAAAAAATTTCATAATTTATTTTAAAATTTTGTTTATTTTAGACATAAATTTTAAAAAAATCGATCTAAGCATTCATAATTTATACTAATTTCATTAATATTTTGACTTCACTCTTTTTACACTTCACACAAGTCTACAATTTTTAATATATGTTTTTAACTCTATTGTAATCAAATTATTTTATCATATACTTTGTTATGTAATATCAAAAAATCTTTACTAATTATATAATGCCTCAACCATTCATCTTTCAATTTATTTGCATGCAGTTATGCAAAGCTCTCAATTGTTTCTTTAAAACTCACAACAAAAAATTAAATCAATATTGTTATAATTTTATTATTATTATTACATAAAAAAAGAGGTATTTGAAAAAAAGTTTAGGTCACAAGTTGGGTCACGAGTTGACCCAAAAAAAAAAAAAGGAGCAGCGTTTATGTGTTGAGATCGGCTGTATTACTCATAGCTTTAAATGGCTGAGATTAAAAAATAAATAAACAAATAAAACCTCAGCATCGAATAAAAAAATTGAAATTAAAAAGTTGGGGCGATAATTCATTGCGTTTATTGGATCCAACTAAATTAAATTAAAAGCATACGTACATCATTATTTTCTTCATATCTGTTTTGAGGAGGCGGAAGGCTATCGATTGATTGCATAGCATTTTGGAGAAAAGAGTCAAAAAGACGCAGCATCGATCTTTGATTCTTTATGGAACTATGACGGAGACTAGAGAGGTCGAAGATCTTATATATTAAGCGATATATCTGTTCTGATGTACCTCAAGCACGTTCAGGCTGTCAGCATCTATTTAAACTTAGAATTTTTACTAATTTAATTAAAAATACTAATTTTTTAATCCAAAAATTACTGAAATTTGATCACAATGAGTAAGAAACATTTCAAAATTTGAGATTAGACCTAAACATATCGTAAAATCAATAACAAAATCTTAGAGAGAGCAGCTGAAGTTAATTTATAAGAGAGGAGAAAGGTGAAAATAAAAAAATGAAAGGGAAAGAGATTAGAGAAATAGTGAGGTACACTTCCTCTTTCTCTTTTTCTTCCTTCTTTTTCTTTCAAATTGACTACATAGCCAACCTCTATCATTCGTGTCCAAATTGTCCAAGTGATCTCGATCGGGTTTTCGATTTATTTTTTTAATTAAATAAATTTATTAATCACAGATGGCTAGGAAGCTAGTTATTTAACGGTGAAATTCATAGAGTCCAAGTGCGGCTCACAATCAGGCATGGAGTTCTTTAATGGTGAAATAACAGTGAAATACACAGTCAATGACAACAAACACAAATTAGAGTTATTTTACCACCATGAGCATTAAGCCCTGGTACCACCTGTTGGGAAGATAAACGTCTTAAGCAGTCTACAATTTACAGCTCTCCTTTCCATTAAAATTTCTCTCATTCTCTTCCATTTTTAAATAAAATATCGAACGGCAGAAAACAAAACCATCTCAAAGCCCAGTGTATATATCTCTCTCTCAAGTGTCAACCAAACCTTTCAGCAAACTATTTCCCTTCGTAAACCCACCGAACCCCAAGATTTCTCCAAGATCTCATTAGTTAACAGTAAATTATGTTAGGTGACTACCGAGGATTAAGAAGATATAGTTGATTTAATGGGTGTGTTTTTACCCAGGCTTGCAACTTGCACATGTGCCTGGTTAATGGGTATTTTTTTAGCATTTGTAGGAGCAGACCTAAAAGTTAAAACAAGCTACAATAGGTGGCTGACTGGCTGTTGCTTGTGGGATTTTTTAAAAGTTTTTTTAATAAAAAGTGATCAAGCTATTTTAATGATTAGTGTGCTAAAGTAAGAGATGTGATATAAGGTGTATAATAAATGTTACATTAAAATAAATATCATAATCTTTTAGTGTGTTAAAATATAATATATTTAGAACAATTGATGATAATGTTCTTAGGTTGTGGCATTTTTGTGTTCAAACTTTTGTAGGTTTCACAATATAATAAATTAAAGTATAAGATTAGGACAAGCTTAAGTGTTGAATTGTTAATGATGGATATCAATAGTAGATCTAAATGAAAATAAGTAACAATTTACCACTAGACTTTGTTATAAAATTATTGTGAAAATATTATGGTCTTTTAGTGTTAGAAAATTTAGACCCCAGTTGATAAAATTAACAAGTTTTAAACATAATTTTTTAATTAGATTTATTATAAATAAACCTTGTAAAAACAAACTAACATCAATACCATGTCAAAATTATGCACAGCAAAAAATTAAATAAGACAAAATATGATGACCCAAGAAAACCAATGAAATAAATTAATTTCACAGTAAAAAACCTAGAGGGAAACTTTCTCAAAAAGAAATCCACTATAGTAAAAAGAAGTTTCAAATCTAGTACAAAACATTTGTTCCAAAACTCTACAAACTCCGTAGATGAACTCACAACAGAAACCTTCTACCGTTTCAGAGCCTTTGAACTCTTCAATATACGAACGCCACCCTTTTGATACACGAATCTCAATACGTGACTAAACAATGATGCATGGCTCCCAATACGTGACTAACTCACCAACTTAAAGAAGATGTTGGCTGCAAAGTTCTTTACTTCATCAACAATGAAAATCAAGAAGCACTTGGTTACAAAACCTTAAGGCGCAAAGGCGCAGTAGCTTCTTTCAGAGAGAATAAGGCACTCGATCACCTTTTGCATGTGTTCTCCTTTTATTCTCTTATGTGACGGCCTTTAAAATAAATCTTATATATGTCTAAGGTTGTGAGAAAATAAACCCTACACATACATGTTAGCATGGGCCGAAAATCAAATCTGAAAATTCTAATTTTGTAATTCACGATAGATACAGCTGTCGAGCTATCTATCGAGACCTCGATAGATACATGTCGAGTTATCTGTCGAGTTTCGTTAAACCTCGATAGATATTATTTATCGGCAGCTGTCGAGAATTTGTCCAGCTTTAATGAACAGTTTTTCTTCACTTGTTTCTTGATCCAATCTTCATGGTTTTAATACTAGACTTTGAACTCTTGTTCCTTGAAGTATTAAACACATCCTAGATCTACCCAATTACAAGTAAAGTACGTTTTGCTAAAGGATTAGCCAATTCTAAATGACATATGTTCTTAACATGATTTACATATGTCCTAACAATCTTCCCCTTTGGCAATCCGTGACAAAACCATAACAAACAAATGAAATATAAGAGAAGTCATAAATCACTCAACTCATACTCACTTGTTGAATACAATAAAATCTACCCTAACACAAACTCTTAAAAAATTTTGCAAGAAAAGACTTCATGGCATGGAAGACTTTGACAACATGTATTTCTGAAACAATTTAAACAAAACTCATCACAGCATCTTAGTGTGAAACAGAAATAAAAGATTGCATACAATAAATAAGAAGTATATGTATAAAAAGAGAAAAGAAACAACACATGGAGAGATAGGTGAAAAAGACATACATCATCATATATATATATATATATCAAAGATAAACACAATGTAAACACAACGTATGTAAACATGTGTTATGTTCTAAATGTTTAGAACAATTGGCAAATCATGAACACAAACTTGTCTAGATATAAATCTTAGAGTCTATAGGTTTTATTAGACAATGCTCAAGGTGATTCAAGTCAAGATTCAAAAGCATACAAGCTGCAGGAAGAAGATTTCATATTCTGCCTGATTCGATCGATCGAAGAACAGGCTCGATCAATCAAAAATTGTATATGCAAAATTTTAAGTCGGCCCAAACAGCAGCTTAAGCCCATTAAGGATTAGGGTTTTAGATCTACTTCTCCCACTATATAAAGGAAACCCTAAGCCACGTTTTTGAGACTTTTTAAGAGAGAGAAGAGAGTGCCTCTTTTGTATCTAGGGTTTTGTACCCAAACCTCTCTAAGGTCTTTAATGCTCTTGTTGCTCATATTTGCAGTTTGTGTGAATCTCTTGTGAAATCTTTGAAGAGTTTTCCTTCACATAAACTTAAGGTTATCAAGAAGCAGATTACTTCAACATCTTGATGATCATTCAATTGCTGCCATAGGAGCTTAAAGATACACAAGCAGGAATGCTTGTACTTGTGGAGAATCCAAGAAAGAAGGAATTCGTGGATTCAGAGCTTGCACGTGGTCGTGTCAGTAAGTTCTACTGGTAGGTAGCAATAAGAAGTCGAGCGTGGGGGCTTGTAAGTCTTATTGTATGAACTTCGATTCTTTCACATAGTGGATTCAAGTTTACCTTAAGGATAGCTAGGTTAAATCCTCTCCAGGTTTTTACCAGTGTGGTTTCCTGGGTCATTATATCATTGTGTTATTTATATTTCTGCTGCTATATACCTGATATGATTGTTTTTATTGTAATAATCTAGAATTGCATAATTTAACTAAGCTAATCACTTGACTAATTAACTGAATTAATCCAATTGTTATTTTAAGGGATCTAAAAACCTAACAACATGGTCACAAGACCGGTGTACAAGAAGCTAAAAGAAGCTCCTAAATCAACAAAGAGGTAAACACTCCCCCTAACAAGATGAAACACAACTCTCCCTTACAAGGGCATGTATTTCTCCCCCTAACATGAAAAATTTTAAAAAGAAACCACATATTCTCCCCCTTTTTATTGTGATTGACAAAGGATACAAGAAGTTATAAAACTTCACCTGAGAAACATAAAAATGATCGAAGATGATTAAGGGGGCACAAGGAATCCATATAAATGCATGAATGTAATGAACAAAGATGCTATGGATGACAAGATAATAGAAAGATGCAAAACATGTGAAAAACAATGCATGCAAGAGGATCTTGACAGATCGAGAAGCTGTTGAGCAACTATCAAGCAGAAGCCAACCTCGATGGATCGAGAATCTGTCGAGGATCTATTGGCCAGATAGAAAGTTTCTCAATGGATCAAGAATTTGTCAAGAAGCTATCAAGACAAAGTCTAGAAAGCTCGATGGATCAAGATTGCGATAACTTCTGTCAAGACAAGAAGAAAGAGGGTCTCAATAATATTAACAAGTTGTTGGGAAATTTAAACCCCGGTTGATAGAATTAACAAGTTTTAAACCCAAGTTGTTAATTCGATTTATTATGAATAAACCTTGTTAAAGCAAACTAATATCAATATCATGTTAAAATCATACATAACGAAAAATTAAATAAGACAAGATATGATAACCCAGGAAAACCAATGAAACAAACTAGTTTCACTGTAAAAAACCTTGGGAGAAACCTTCCCGAAAAGCAATCCATTATAGTAAAGAGAAGTTTCAGATCTAGTACAAAACCTTTGTCCCTAGACTCTACAAACCTCGTAGATGAACTCACAGCAAAAACCTTCTACCACTTTAGAACCTCTGAACTTTTCAGTATACGAATGCCAACCTTTTGATGCACGAATCCCAGTATGTGACTAACCAATGATGCATGGCTCCCAGTACGTAACTAACTCACCAACTTGAAGAAGATGTAGGCTGCAAAGTTCTTTACTTCATCAATAATGAAGATCAAGAAGCACTTGATTACAAAACCCTAAGGCGCAAAGACATGGTAGCTTCTTTCAGAGAGAATAAGACACTCAGTCACCTTTTGCATGTGTTCTCCTTTTATTCTCTTATGTGATGGCCTTTAAAATAAGCTTTATATATGTCTAGGGTTATGAGAAAAGAAACCCTACACATACATATCAGCATGGGCCGAAAACCAAATCTGAAAATTCAGATTTCGTAATTCTCCATAGATACAGCTGTCGAGCTATCTGTCGAGACCTCGATAGATACATCTGTCGAGATATCTATCAAGCTTCATTAAACCTTGATAGATACTATCTATCAACAACTATCTAGCTTTAATGAACAGCTTTTCTTCACTTGTTTCTTGTCCAATCTTTATGGTTTTAATACTAGACTTTGAACTCTTATTCCTTGAAGTATTAAACACATCTTAGATCTACCCAATTACAAATAAAGTGCATTTTGTTAAAGGATTAGCCAATTCTAATGAGTAGCCAATTCTAATGAGATATGTTCTTAACATGATTCACATATATCCTAACATTTAGTACTGTTTCTAAATAAATATATTAAACTTGATTCTTTGTGTTTGAGGGCAATAAATTTTATTAAGATGTTTTTAATCTTTTTTATGCAATAACTCACTTTGACTTGGACTGCAGCACATGTAGTTAGAAATTTTTATCTTTTATGCGTCCATATTCATCGAATTGTTTTTATAAGTTTTTAAACTTAATGCATATATACTTTTATTCTAAAGTAATGCACATAAATTAATCTGTATATTTAAAAACAAAACTGAAGACATGTTTTTTTTTTTATTGTTTATGTACGTGAAGTATATGTGTAAGATACACGTATTTACTAACTAGACTTTTGGAATCATGGTGTTCTGCAGTGGTGAAGCCACGTTGGGGCCATGGCCCACCTAGCTCTTCAAAATCTCCATTAATTGTAGTAACAAAATCATATTTGATCTTTAATTACTTGCAGCATGTTTCTCTTAAGATTTTGAGAAAAAATTCAATACAAATTAACCCCTCTCAAATTTTTAAAATTATTCAAAAAAAATCTAAAAAAGTAAGAACACCTGCTAATTTCTTTGTACTGACTTTTATTTTTCCCTAAGAGAAGCATTGACTTGTTTATTGGGTAGGTTTAATACATATTGAATTGTTCTCTTTGAAGCACATAAGTAACTTCATTTACTTGACACTAATTATCAACAAAAAAAAAACCTCCAAAATTACTTTAGTTCGAAAATTTGAAAAATTTTGATGAAAATGCATGTATACATGTAATTTAAACAAAAGGAAAGGGTAAAAGAGTCTTACTAGGTGTTGAGAAAGAAAACCCTTGAAGCTTTGACTTAGAAAAAGACAAAAAAAAAAAAAAAAATGAGTGAAAGGAATCGAGAGAGAGGGATTGAAGAAGAAGACAAAACACTGAAGAACATGTGATCTAATTCCTATTTGTTTAAACAAAAACGATTTTTGATCGGTCAAGAGGAATCGAGACAGAAATCAAGAATCACTTAAAAACATATTCAACTGATCGAGAGGAATCGAGGTAGCCTGAGAGTTTCAGCCTTAAAACTGGGTTTTTTCTTTTCTTTTCTGCAAAAACATTTGTAAAAAAGATTTTTATGATATGAGATGCATGTTAATGATTCCAAATGTTTTCAAAAACTCTTTCCCTTCAAAAAAAATTCCTTCACACAATTCTTACCTCATACCCCCAAAAAGTATTAAACATATCAAGAAGTAAAATTTTGGATGGCCACAAAAATTAACACACAATCACATGTACAAAGTTTAAGAAAGATTTGCTTGTGGTGTGTGCAACTAGTAAGTGTATGAGATACTTAAAAGGTGATATGTAGATAGAAAATAAGCACAATTCTACATTATCAATCACATAAGTTTGAACGTGACTATCACTTAAAGAGTTACATCATATAACTCTCACATCTCTTAGAAAACACACTTGCAACCATGCATTTTTTTTTTTCTTTTGCTTTTCATTTTTCTTTTGAAGCATATTTTTCTTTGATTTTCTTTTAGCTTTTTGATTCTTTTATTTATTTTGAAAGCAACACCTTAAATATACTATGCAAATGCTACACCTTACCGAGCACGGCTTTTATAATTTGCACACAGGTGTTCATAATTGGCAAGTAACAGTAGTGAGATGGTTATTTATACCTTTCTCCTAGAATTTTTTAGTCCTTACAATTAAAAGAATGTGATTTCAAAATCAAGAGCATGTGTTTAAAAACCATAAACAACTCATACAATATAAACACTGCATAGCACAAACTAGTAAAGTGCAAAAAAATAAAGTTCATCAAAATTCAAAACTAAACAAGGTACACAGTCATGAAATGCAAATTTCATAAGTCAACCTCAATTACATAACTTGAAGATGTGTAATACAAACCATTTTTTTTCTGTTTTTTTTTTTTTTAAATAAAACTTAAAAAATCATAAACAAACCTATAATGAAATGTATGAATGTAATGCAAATTCAAATCATTAAAAACATTTTTGGTCACAAAAGATTGAAAGAATTAGCACATAGACCATGTCAGGCAGACTCACTAAGATTGAGTCTTTTGCATCCACACTCTCTTAGACGCAAACTTGGATTTGAAGTTTCTAGTTGAATTAGTCCTAAATTCAACTCTTGTATTGGCATAAAGGTTAAGAACTTTTACCAATTAATGAATAAGTGCCATATGATCTTGTTCTTTTAGCACATACACTTTTTGTTTGGATGCTTGCTTTGAAGCTTGCAACTTAAAGCAATTTAGGCGTGTATGCCCAGCTCCACCACAAAAATGACAAAACCACAGAGATTTGTGTTGATTCTTGCTTCCAGGATGATTAGGATTCTTAGGTTTTGACTCACTTAGATTTACCCTAGTTCTTCTAGAAGCTAGAACTTCTTCCTTAGGTACCTTAACTTCAGGTAAAGGATAAGATGTAGCAGGTACAAACTTAGGAGGATGAACAACAGAAGTAGAACCACTCTCAACAAACCCTAATCCTGTCTTATCATAAATAGATTTTTGAATGTTTAGCATATCATCCAGTTTAGAAGTAGAAGACCTATCTAGTTGTTCTCTAGCAACAGATAATTCAAATTCTAAACTTTTAACTTTCTCAATCTTAATAGAATTTAAGAGTTCATTGGCATCAAACAATTTCAACAAAAATTTTTCTTCTCTTGTTCAGGCATCTTTGTCTTTTTCAACCCTAGATCAACACTCAGGGCTTCCTTTGATGCAATCTTGCAAAGCTTGTTGTAAGCTTCTTGCAAGTCAGCATTCTCAGAAAGTTCCTCATTAGAAGGGTTCTCATCAGCATTCTCAGTTTCACTTACTACAGCACTAGCAGTGAAAGCCATGAAGTTTCCTCCTTGATCACTTTTAGACTCATGATCAGAAACTTCATCATCACCTAGGATAAAAACCATAGCTTTTCCTTTAGATCTCAAAAATGTAGGACATTCTGATTTTAGATGACTATACCCTTGACAGCCAAAACACTGTTGGCTTAAAGAGTTGTTAGAAGATTGAACAATTTTATCTTTTGATTTTTCAGAATTGTTAGTTTTAGTTGTATCATTCTTCTTCACATTCTTAGGGTCAACATTGTTTCTATTTCTTACCCTTTTATTATTACTTCTCAGAAAGTTTCTAAAGTTCTTGACAAGATAAGCAATCTCAGTAGATGAGAGTTCATCGTCAAATCTACAATCAACAACAGATTTTAAAGCCATTGATTTGGATTTGTTAGTTTTGGATAAGCCAGACTTATAAGATTGAAGAGATCCTACAAGTTCATCTACAGGAATGGAGTCCATGTCTTTACTTTTAGTTATGGCAATCACTTTGGGTCTAAAGTCCTCAGTTAATGATCTAAGAATTTTCCTAACAATTTTAGATTGATCATAAACTTCACCCAAGTTAAAAGCAACAATATCATTCAATTTAGCATAGAATTCATCAAAAGACCCATTATCAGACATTCTAATTGTGGTCCCCAAACCTACTATAGCTACGATGCTAGAAAAAGGATTTGGGCCCCAATTTTTTTATTTGTGGGCTTTGTTACAATACTACAAGCAAAGCTCCGAGCTTCCGCTAGATAGTCCAAGCTGTATTTCGTTCTTCTCCCACCGTATTTAATCGCTCTTACTCCCTCTATGTCTTCTTTCCTTTCCTTCAATGTACCCCTATTTCCCAGTGTTTCCCTATATTTTCCCCAGCATTTTCCCAAGTGTTTTCCAACCAACCATTTTGTTTGCCTTCTTATCCCTTTTATAGTCTCTTATTAGTGGGGCACTCATCATTATCATTTCACCAATTCACACGTATCTCCACTTTCTCCAAAGTCCCAAGGAATCATCATGCCTTCCAAGGATTCTCTTGAAACTAGTTCAAGACACCGAATATCATTCAGAAGCGAGTTTCCCAAAGGCACTAACAATGCTTAATTACCAACCTGAACTTGACCATCCCCTCGTTAGACGTCCCTTGGTTTATTAGTTAGTATTAGGCCTAACCTTGCCCCAAACACAATAGGATTCCCCCGAATGTTAATCATTAGACCTTTGCACATTTATCAGAGGACTAGTCCTGGCCCTACAGTGTTGGGCCTTGGTCACATGGGCCATTCTTGGTCACCCGGGCCCAAGCCCCTACACTAATGCTTTCAAATCTAGAGGTCAACTGCTGTAGTTTATTGATTTTTACTACATTAGTGGCTTCATGCGCCGTTTGCAAGATTTTCCATGCAGTATGAGCAATCTCCACATTAAAGGTCCTCTTGAATTCTTCCATAGAAACAGCATTAAATATTGCATTCATAGCTTTACTGTTAAAGCTCGCTGCTTCTTTTTAGGTAGTTGTCCATTCACTAATAGCAGTGGTTGGTCTTTCCCAACCGTTTTCAACAGAGAGCCATACACTCTCATCAATAGATTTTAAGAATGCTTTCATCCTTACCTTCCAATAAGCATAGTTATTCTTATCAAAGTGAGGAGAGATCACTAAAAAGTGACCACGTTCCATGATAGCAGGGATCAAGGATCAACTCTAAGTTCAAAGACCTAAAAACCTTTGAAGTTCCTGCTCTGATACCACTTCTTTGTTTGCTTAGACCCCTTAAAGCAGGTTGTTTAACTTAATATATTAGCCAAGTGATTACTTAGGTTAATTATTCAGATCTATGTTAAACAATAATAAATCATATCATGCAAAGAAGCAGAAAATAAATAACACCACAATATGATGTAAAGTTGTTATTTACAACTATGTGTTTTGTTGACTTTTATTCCGTACCAAATTAAATTGTAATTTTATTCAATCTTGTATACCCTGTATTTATTGTGGGATTTGATTGTAAGGGTTGTGTGTTAGAGAGAGTGTGTGAAGACTCAAGCAATTGAAGACTGAAGAGTTTTCGCGGGTAGCTCGCGACTAAGCATCCCGCGAAGTGACTCATGTGCCTTGCACATGCTGGAATGTGAAGAGTCAAGCCAGGATTGAGACAGCTGTGTTTCACGAGTATCTCGCGGGTAAGGCCTTCCCGTGAGACACCCGCAAGACTTTATGTTCTGCCAAACTGTCCATTCTGATCCACACTTTCTATACCCACACTATATATACCCACAAATGTTGTGGAGTGCTTCTAAGAGAAAACCCTAGCCAAACACCTTAAGAGTTAGAGATTGTTATACCCATAATTCTCTACACATTTGCTTGTGGAATTTCCTCAACTTCTACCTCTCCATTTCCATACCATTGAGAGGTTGATAGCCCAAACACTTACCATACCCTTTCAGAGTGTTAAGTGAAGTTTTGGTGCTGCTGGGAAGCATTAGAAGAAGCCAAGGATGGCAGATGCAACATAGAGCTTGTTACGGGATCCGGAGAGCTAGACAACACACGGCTCTGAGAAGCCTTGTTGGAGTAAGAGCTTGGAGGGCTTAGGTACATCGGGTAGATTAGGCTTGGAGGGTCTTTTGCTAACCCATGTATCTCAACTGATTGTCTAGTGGATCAATTTCCGCTTGAAGGGCGGCGGAGAGGTTTTTCGCCGAGTTCTTTGGTTTCCTCTTCGATAACACATCGGCGTGTTATCTTGTGTTTGCATCTTTTTCCCTACTCTTTTACATTCCATTTTACTGTTGTGTTGCTTAGATTATGGATTAGAATAGCTTATTTATTTATCCGCTCATATTTACACTATTCTGCACTTAGTATTAAGTTAGTGTAAAATCAATCGAGCCGTAACTTTAATTTGGGGGTCTAAACAGCTCTTGTGTTTTCAACACATTTTCGAGCATTCAATTGGTATCAAAGCAGTGCTTATGTTCGTAGAGTTACTCTATTTGTGACTTGTGGAAACCAAACTGATTTTGAACTGAGTCTACTAATTTAGTGATAACATAAGCAGTGCTTATGTTCATAGAGTTACTCTATATTAAAATCCATTTGGTTATCCATTTGGTTTGGTGATTTTAGAGATTAAACGTACGTTTTGAAAACCCCAAATGTGATTTCACAATTTGAATATGAAAAAACACTATTATTATTTTAATTTTGTTAGGATAGACATTATCTCTTATTGGAATAAATAGGGATAGTATTTTACAGAGAGAGAGAGAGAGTTGTCCTTATCATTGGTCATAGTAAAGATCATTACCATTTTTGATGTATACAGGAATGAAGAAACTAGTAGTCGTAGTATTGGAACTTTAAGAAAAGTAAGAAATTTTACGGGTTCATATTAGAACTTTTTTAGGGTGTGTGACAATTTAGAGGATAGTTTGCCTATATATATATATATCTGTTATTACTTCGTGATTAAGTGTGTGTGTGTGTGTTTTTTTTTAACCTTTTCCCTCTTCTCCTAATCTAAAATGCTTAAAAGAGCTTATAGTATATAATTATGTGTACAGTATGCTTTAGCTTTATAGGGACAAAAAAACCAAAAAACAAAAGAATATGTTCCGAAAGTTGAAGAATTTTTATTGATGGGAAAATTGTGCTTATTTAAATCACGTTAGTTTTGACGCTGTGACAGCAAAGACAAGGTGATTGCAATGAAAATTGACACTATGACAGCAAAGACAAGTGAGAGAGAGGAAATGTGAGGAAGTTAAGTGATGGAAAATGGGTTAGGGTAGTAACTTTGGGATGGGGCTAGCTAGGGACTATTTCAGCCACTGTCACAACTAAAGAAAACAACTCACTTGTCTTTTTGAACGTAATAATCTATATTTTTTATTTTGTTTTACATTATATTGCATGTTATGTCCCAAATTCCATTTGCTATGTTTGGTTGTCAATTGCCGCTTCATATCACCAACATAAATTTTCACTATTGTAATGAGGCTGTTGAATATGATGTAGGCAAAAAAAAGTGGGCAAGCAGTGGAGCGTGCTGTTGTTTTTGCGAAAGTATACAGCACCAAAGATGGGCATCCTGTTAGTACTGAAATGAGAGATAAGATTGTAAGCCCTATATCGTAACTTATTTCTTTTGTATTTTGTGTGTGAATAGTACTATAGCAAGTAATATGGTATTTGGTTCTTGTGTGAAAACAGGATAAAATGACTGACATTTTAAACAACGGGGGCTCACTACAAGGAGAGCGTCGCGAAGGAATCCTATGGGCAAAAGATGATGCATTTGCTCAAGTGATGGGGGCAGAACGGCATGGACGTGTACATGGGGTTGGTTTTGGACCAACCCCATCAGGAAGAAGTGGGTCCAACCTGCCATGTTATACATCGACTCCACTGGCGTCCAGCGAAACGGCCCATTGGATAACTGAATTGGAAACTTCGCACCAGACTTTAAGGGACGAACTTGCCCAGTCAAAGCAAATGCATCAGGACCAAATTGCCGAAATGCAGGCACAGCATAAGGAGGAAATCGCCGAAATACGTGCGTAGAATAAGCAGCAAATCGTCGAAGCACTGGCCGAAGCAAAGCGGCAATCAGATGCGCAGCATCAGGTGCAAATGGATGAAATGATGCCAAGCATGAGAAACATGTTAGAGCAAATGAGGTCATTTCCAAATGCGTCACAGCTTTTTGGTGGTATAAAAATGTTGCATTTAATTTAATGAAAATTGTGTGTTTATTGCAATGCATTGTTATGTGCTACTAATACGATGTGTTAAATATATTCAAGGTAACACTGCATCACAATGAGGACTCTTTGTGGATATTTTGTGATTGTAGGTTGTATTACTTTTTGGATGTTCATGAAGGAATATTGTACACATGAATATTATTTTGATATTATAGACAGAATTCAATTTTTCTATTATTCTCCCTCCGATCAGGTATCTATTCTATTTCTCTCGACTTCACTATTTTAAAAACTTAATTATGATCAATTTGTTTTTTCTTAGACTCGAATTTTGTCAATTCTTTGTTCTTGACTTTGAAATGCTATGTCAAAATTGAATTTATGGTTGTGTATTGCATGCTTTCAATGTGATTGCAGGTGCATTGGGAGTTCAGCTCAATGAATGGTCAAGGAGAGTTCAAATTTCACTATTTGTGGGATTGAAAGCTAGAACGTGTGCACGTTCAAATTACAAGTACTTGATAAGTTCTTTAGCTGAGCTTCATGCTTAATGTGGTATCAAAGTCCATTTTTATGCTTTTGTGGTTCTCTTCACTTGTCTAGAAGTGGATTTGGATAATTTGCTTTACATTAGGGTCCATGAGTTTGGATTGCTTTTTTTTATTTTCATTGTAGATTATGCTCGAGTGGGTCTGAATTATTTTAATCTTTGACACAATTAACCAATTAATTCACTCTGTCTGTATCAAGTGGATTTATGCATATGAGACCACTTTATTATGTGCATGTCCTAGCAAAAAACTAAAGAAAAACAAAGAAAATGTGAATGTCTTAAGTTTTTCTGTAGGGGGAAAGTAAGCAAGTAATTTTTTATGCCAGAGAAAAATCTTAAGAGTGGAAACAAAAGACTCACTGGTCTTAATTCCTACTCATTTGTATTTTTAGAGGTTTTGAAGAATTCTTTCATGTGAAAATGATTCAATTTTGTGCTTCAGGAAATTAGCCTTGGAATTATTGGAAGCCTTGCCAGCCATGAAGCTCTATTGAAGCAAATGGATTGATTGAGATAGTTGTAGATCAACTATTCTTTGAAGATTCTCAGTGCCTTTGTGAAGCTTGCCGGTAATATATTTTTAGCCACTTATGCCTGCAATTATTTAATTTTATTTAATTTTAATTTTTCAGATTTTGGATTTGATATAATATTTGGTATCAACTTATATATTTTGTGCCAGAATGTTTTATTTCATTGTGATATGAAGTAGTAATTATCCTTACTTTCAACCCTATCAAGTTTAAACTTGTAGCCTGGGTGCATGAAAGTCATTATGCCTCTCTTGAAAATTATTGTGTTCTTTGATTTTCTTTTTCTTTGTGTTCATTGTTTCTTCTAGAAAAAAAAAATTGCAAATTGGGGGTGGGGGTGAAAGCAATGAGCTCTAGCTCAAATGGAACCTTCTCCCCTTATGAAGTGCAAGGTGGAGGTTGAGGTGGTGGGGTTCAAAATCAATTGGGTGCATTCATAATTACAAATAAAAATAGCATTTAAATATTTCTTTTTTATTTGTTGAAAGGAAATACTCATTTTCTTGAAATATTTTTTCTTTCTCATTCTCCCCCATGTAAAGTATCTATGTCTGACTCTTCTTGCTTGTTGCATCACTCATGTCATAGAGAGTTTCATATGTCCAACTACACACATTATACTTCTTTACATATTGTGAATTTAGTGATGATGCTCAAGTTATTAATCATACCTTGTAATATTGTAGGGCAGTGTCTTATACAGATCTGCACGTAAATATTTTGTTTGGATATTCAAAGTAGTGAATGCATTACATGGACTGAAGCATTACAATCTGAACATGTTAGATACCATATTTTATGGATTGTGGAAAATACCCTAAATCTCCAGCTTATTGAAAAGGTAATAACCTTTCAGCTCAAGGAAATTCCTTTAATTTTTAATGATCAGCTCTCATTTTGATTGGTGCTTGTGGTGATATTTCATGGTAGTGAGTACCAATCTCAGAGGAAGTGAATAACATTGAGTTGCAGTTGCAGCAATAAGGATATGAAACCACTATGGCGTTGATAGATCCTTTATCAAACTCATTTTAGGGGTTGGGGCTTCATTCTTCCAAAGAGGGCTAATTGGCTGAATAATTTTAGGAATGAAGAAATGTTTTAGTTTTAGGAATATTTTGGTTATAATAACTATTTAAATGATTTGATATGATTAAAAAAAAAAAGAGAGAAAGATAATCTTTTTAAAATAGCTTATATAGTGGAAGTCTATTAACTAGGCAAAAGGGCTGGCTTATTGAATGGATTGTTGACAAAAGGAATTTAATACTCAACACTGTTCAACTTGACTAAGCTTCGATTGCAGTGAAATTTATTGTAGTCTTCTTGGCCTAAAATGTTGTCTTAGTATTTTTATTCACCAGTTATTGCTTCATTCAAACTCAATAAGCAGTTAGAACTTTTTTGTTTTTGAAAATGTTTTTGGTAGTATACAATCAAGGTTTATAATATTCTCTGATTTTATTATTTTTAAAATTCTTGAATTCTTGTACATAGGAAAAAAGAAAATTCTTGAATTCTAGTGTCTATTAAAGTTTGTGAGCTTTTTATAAGATTGTCAAAAATAAATTCTTGTTCATGTTGCTATGTTGGCCTGTGGAAACTTTTTTTTGTATAGTTTGGTTTTGTAAATGAAGTTTACTAATTCATTATAAAAATAAAAATAAAAAATAAGAAAGTTTAGTGATATATGGAATTTGTATTGCTTTTGATGAGTTTGTTTCCAAGTGAAGTTATAGACTCTTCCTAGTTGGTTAGGAAGAAACATGAATTGGGTATTGTATGGAATTTGCATTGCTTTTGAGCTTGTAGTGCCTTTCAGGAGTTTGTTTCCTAGTGTTCTTAATATTGGATTTGGTAGTGCTGAAGGTTTACTTTATATGAAGTAACTTATGTTAAAATTAGTTCTCAGCTTGGTTCGAAATAGATGACTGCTACCTTTATATGTTTGCAGTGCCATTATGGACATAAACTGTGTACAAAACCGATGCCCCACTTGTAGACAAAAGCTTGGAGATGGGATAGCCATAGGAAGTTACAGACAGTCATGTGCATAATGTTTGTAGTTGAGGTAATAATCATGTGCGATGCTTGTTGCATCTTTTTTTGGGTTAAATGGACCCTAAACTTTCCTCAATTTTGTTGTTGTATTGAACTACATATTCTTTAAAGATTGATTGAAATTGTGACAGGTTTGAGAAAATTCCAGCTTGATATTCTTTTGAAATTCCAATTTGAAATAGTAGCGTTTGTAAAACTTATAGCAACGTTTGTAAATGCATTTACCATCTGCTGTAGAAAAAAAAAAAAAAAAAAAAAAAACTATAGTTATGGCCTACAGCCGCGTTTAAAACGCGGCTAAAATATGTGTAAAAAGCTGTTAACAAGGGGTCTATGGTCGCACTTTCCAAACATGGCCTAAAACCAGAACTTATGGCCGCGTTCAAAACGCGGCCTAAGGTGATAGACTATGGCCGCGTTTTGAACGCGGCCATAAGTTTTGGTCTTAGAAATGCGGCCATAGTCTATCACCTTAGGCCTCGTTTTGAGAACGACCATAGGTCCTGGTCTTAGGCCGCATTTGGAAAGTGCGGCCATAAACCCCCTCTGGCTTATAGTCACGAGGTTTAGGCCACATTTGAAAACGCGGCCTGAAAAAACGCAGCTATAGGCCAAATAGGCCTATGGCCACATTTTTTTGACCTAAGGCCGCATTTTACAAATGTGGCCACAGAACGTTTTTTTTTGTAGTGATTATTTCTTATCAACTGTTCGGATGATGCATCAAATTCCAGATCTGACTCAAAAGCTTGAACATAAAGGTTGTATACTATATTTTTATGTTATATAGAGACTTTATTCCTAACTTTTTGTAAGTTTTATGATTGAAGAAAGCTAACTTGGATTTGTCAATCCCTTTTTCAAAACAGGCATTAAGCCCGGTACCTTTCATTTGTTTAGTGATCTCCAACAAAAGATTATTGAAGCCACTGAATTCCTCCCGAAGTTGCAATGCTATTAAAGTACCATTGATCGAAGTATCCGATTGTACCAGATATACTTCTGTGCCAATAAATACGAAGTTCTGGATAATTGCACTAGGTGGTCCGTTCACGCCAAACAATATAAAGTGTGGGCATTGGTGGGTCAAACTTCCTTAGCCATATCGTCCTCAGTATCAAGGACGGAACTAAGATTCAAAATTACAGGGGCCAACGTTCTTTATTCAAAAAATTTAAAAAGTTAGAATATTAATACTAGAGGTTGACACCGATGCATTATTAGCATTAATTTTTAATTTTTTTGTATTTTTTATTTTTCTAAAAATCAATAATAGATATTTATAATCAAGAGTTCTGTAAGTCAATTGGCACGTCTTGATATTTTCAAGGTCTGACTAAGGTTAAACCAATTCTTTATTCTATCCACATTATAAATTTTTTTAAATCTATTTTTTTAAAATAATATTTTTTAATGGATTGATTTAAAGACACCAACTGATCCAAGTTGCTAGTGACACTAATTGGTGTGTGGATGGAGTGATTAGCAGCATAAAAGTTGTTTCTGTGACTATGGAGTGGAGTTATTTGAGAGAGACAAAGAGCTCTCAAATAAGAGGTAGAAATTGGGTAAAGATTATTGGGTTTTTGTGATTTTTTTTTTTTTTTTTTTTGCTAGGATTTATAATTTTTTTGTTATAATTTTTTTTTACTTAGACCATGTCCAAAGATTTTTTTTTATTATTATTATCTGAATATGTGAATTGTTTTGTAGATTTTCCTTGTTGTTTGGATTTGTAAATTGTCCAAATGTTTAGCTAAATGTTTTTCTTGATATTTTTGGGACAACCAAACAAGGGATGATTTGAAAAAAAATTTCATTTTTGGTTTCATGGATCAACTTGTAAATTTTTTGGGAGAAAGGGGCCGGGTATATTAATTTTAGAGCCAAAAGTATATTTTTTATGCTAATATATATACTGGGAAATTTTTTTCTAAAGGCTGGGGGGGGGGGGGGGGGGGGGGGGGGAAGGTAGTTCTATCTCTGCTCCACATGGACCATAAACTAGAATAAGGTCAACAATGCCAGTGGGAATTTAGTAAAATTCTCTTTGGTGTGTGGAAATTTGGTAGTTATTGCTGGTTAGTTATGCAGGTTTCTGTTAGTTGATGCAGTCCTCTTGCTCCTTTGTTTAATTGTTGGCGTCTTCTTGTACGTGACAAAAGTGTTTTACGCTTTTCTGTTGGTTTTGTTGATCGGTGTTGTCCCTAGCCACGGGAGGACTTGTGAAAGTGAGAGTATTATTATGAACCGCAAGACGGAGCCTTATGAAAGTATGAGTAATCTATCTGTAGCCAAAGGCAAAACAGTGGCTTATGATTGTTTGTACTTGGTCATCCAGTGGTCAATGTCATTCTGCAACTTCTTTTGCTCCTTTGTTTAATTTGTTGGTGACTTTGGTTGTACTCTTTTTGTACTTTTAATTTGCTTCTCATCAATAATATTTGACTTGAGTTTTTATTATTAATTTTTTTTAAAGCTTTAATTCCTGGAATGCTATGGTGTTGACCTTGATGAAGCTCAGAATTAACCTCGTCAGTATGCTCCTCATTAGTACCAATGGAATTGATCACCTGCTAGAGACAAAGAGGATAAGTACAAAAAGACACCGGAGTGGTGTCAGCCGAGGACACTCCAATGCTTAAGTTAGATAATCACTCTTTGAGGGGATAGCAATTGTGAGTCCAAATCTTCTATCCATTTTCTCTTACTCCACTATATACTGCACAAATAAAAACATGCCACATATCCATCTATTTTATTAAATGCTAAATTTATGCCTTCTATTATTTCAATTACCTAAATATGATGGGTTATTTATTTATTTATTTTAGGACATTGAAATAATAAAAGGCATAAATTTAGTATTTAATAAAATAGATAGACATGTGACATATTTTTATTTGTGGAGTATATAGTAGAGCAGGAAGAGTAGGATAGAAGATTTGGACTCAGCAATTGTAGTACGATCATTTCTCACTAAAACCACTTACTTGAGTTGGCTGGCTTTATATAACCTACGCTTTAGTTAATGCTTTTTCCTTTTAATATCCTTCTGAACGTTTCCACCTGAATGGATTAAGGCATTAATGGTAATGAAAACTCCATTTAATTTGTAACACCTATACATTGGCTTATTAAGGCTTCTGTAACTCCTCTTGCACATTTATTCGTTGCTAGTTGGCCTAGTGGAGTTTATTTCTGGTTTTAATGTGTATATGGTCATCCGTTTATACGGACGACCCTTTTTAGTCGTTACTCGACTATAGGAGTTGTTCCAACTTCAATGCACTTACGATCGTCTGTATCTAGGTGATTTCACACATATCACGAATAGATGGGAAACACGTGTCTTTCGCCTAAAGAAGTAGTTGTTTCACATTTATGATGGGAGAGAAGTATCAAAAAACGAAAAGATACGAATTGTCACAACTGATCACATTCCTATGCTCGTCCGAAGTCTCAATGACAAAGGAATGAAGGGGGCAACTGACGGATAGCAATTAAATGGTTGTCAACTCGAGCAAGAATTCCTAAATTGTTTCTATAGCACTTGACGTACTATCAGTATGCTTGAGCTCACTAATTCAAAGTAATGGAAAGAAGTGCTTGTGATTGATTACATCCAACGGTGGAGAAATCTTAGTCTCAACTACAAGGATCAATTATCTGAGGCATCTGCAATTGAGATGTGTATCCAAGGAATGCACTGGGGCTTAAGTTATATTCTTCAAGGAATAAAACCTAAAACTTTTGAAGAATTGGAAACATGTGGTCATGACATAAAGCTTAGTATTGCTTCCAATGGTCACCAAAGCCCGCCTGTTCAAGAAAAACAAGATCTTCACAAAAGGGGCAAATTCCCTCCTAAACTAGAAAATAGCCAGTCTTTGACCATAACTACTACTCCTCTCAAAGTTCCAACTAAGCCCAAGATGAAAGAACAGATGCATGCTCCCACTCAAGACAAGGGAAGAAGAAGACCGATGTTGCAAGAGATGCAAGACAAGCAATATCCATTCCCTGATTCAGATATCTCCAAGATTTTAGATCATTTACTTAAGTTGAAATTGATTGAGCTACCAGAGAGGAAGTGACCTAAAGAGGCTAACCAAACAAATGATCCAAAATATTGCAAGTATCATTGCCTTATAAGCCACCTTATAGAGTGATGCTTTGTGTTGAAAGATAAAATTAGGGAGCTAGCCCATCAAGGAAAGATCACATTTGATGATGAGGTTGTGACTTCCAATCTCGCTATGGTTACCTCAAAAACTGATCTACTTTCCCCACCATTCAATTTGGTTCATTTGAGCCTATTGAAATGAAAGAACTTTCTTCTTCAATGGTGACCCCCAAAATATCTTATGATGATACTCATGGAGATATACATCTTCATGAAGATGAACCTTCAATTATTAATGAGGAAGAATGGACACTTGTGACTCAACGAAGGAATTGTAAGGCAAAGTCTTCAGTACTGTTAAAGGAGATTCCAAAGAAATCTTATGTAGTGAGGAAGCCAACAAGGGTGGAAAAATATAGAAGAGCTAAAGTAGCTCCATTACACTTGAAGAGAAATTTGTGCAAAATTCACGACAATCAATTACCTTACAAGAATTCATGCCCCAACATTTCCAAGATTATATCTTTTCATCTCTCACATGTTATCAAGTAAGCTATGAAGAAGAATCTTCAAATAATGAAAAAGAGATGGAGCAAGCTAGTGCGTATAGAAGGTACTGGTCCCCAATCATTTTCATTGATGACGATCACTTGTTGGGCTCCAAGATTCACAATCACCCCTTATTTGTGACTGGCTACATTCAAGAACAATAAGTCAATCGCATCCTTATTGATGGGGGATCTGGAGTCAACATTCTACCACTCAAAATATTGAAAGAACTTGGAATATCTTTGGATGAACTACTTCCCAGTAGATTGATGATTCAAGGCTTTAATCAAGATGGGCAAGAGCTGTTGGGAAGATTAGACTTTAGATGCTCATAGGTGAAATGGAGTCAAGTGCACTTTTCCATGTCATTGATGTTGAGACTACTTATAAACTACTTATTGGAAGACCATGGTTGCATGAGTATGGTGTCATGTCATCTACGTATCACCAATGCTCTAAGTACTTCCAAGATGGACAAGTCAAGATGATAGTAGCTGATGACAAACCCTTTACTGTAGTTGAGTCACACTTTGTTGATGCCAAGTTTTACTTGGAAGATGATACTCTAGAAGAAGCACAAGCCATTACTTCACCATCTAGCAAGGAAGTAAAGCCCCACTCCAAAACTTCAAGTATTGACTTTCCAACTAAGGAGAAGAAAATCAAACAAACCAAGACTTCTATAAAGAAGAAGAAGAAGAACTATGACTTCAAAGTAACTAAGCTTGCTCCTATGTTACACTATGTTCCAGTCACCAAAATAAAAAGAAGGACAATCCCCATTTTCAGGAGATGAAGAGCCAGTATTGAAAGATCTGCAAAGACTAACTCTTCTAGTTGCTAAAATCACAAAACCAAGACCCTCAAGTCAACCATTAAAAGGGTTCACAAAACCATCCCAATGACCAATTGGTGAGCATGGGACTTTGCCTACAAAGCTTACCAAGAAAGGTTTTAATTCCAATGCTTATAAAGTCATTATTAAAGCTCACTATAACTATGAGAAGTTGAATGGTTTAGGCAAGCTCATTCCTGAAGCCTCTAGAAAAGGAGAGCATGGTTCAACCAAAACTTAAAAGATGTTGAAAGCCAAAGGTTATGGCTCTAAAGTTGGAATTGGATACACTCCACCAACTCTTGTCCATATGCCTATCCAGAAAGCAAGTGTTTCGGTAGTCATTATGGATGTTGAAGAAGAAAAAAAATCCCCCAAGCTATTGAGGAAACCATCTATCTTTGATTGCATTAGTCGACCTACTTCTTAAATATCGGTCTTTGATAGGTTGGAGACGCATGAAGATAATAACTTTGTCTTTGACACTCAAGGTTTAGTTCTTACAAGACTCAATCATTCAACTCTTTCTCATGAAGTTAGCACTCGATGTTCAATTCTCACAAGGCTTAGTCATTCAACTCCTTCCTAACTTTCAAAGGATATGAAGATAAGACAAAAGCAAAGCAAAATTTCAAATTTCCATTCCAGAGATCTTGACAACACACTCATTTTTTATCAAGATTCAAATGAGATTCAAAGCTGAATCCCATCGTATGAAACGCAAATCCATTTGGGAAGTAAATACTGGAGAAACCCTAACCACAAAAAGGCGTACAATGGTGATCACAAATCAAGAAGTTGAAGATGATGTTGTTACTTCAATGAATCATGTAACACTTGTTGAAGACACAAAAGAGAAGCCCCCTATTGAAGACAAAGTTGAGGATGCTCCACCCATATTTGAAGAAGGCATACAAGCTACAGTCGATGAATTGAAGGAAATCAACACTAACACAACTAAAGATGTTTTGAGAACTGGCCCTATCAACGGCAAATTCTTGAAACGTTACTATGCTTGAAGATTGAAGCACTCCTTAGTAAGAGTCTAAACTGCCTACCTCAACCCTTAAAGGGTACATGATGTTCTCCCATTAATCTTGAAAGTGTTTACACCCAAAAAAAAATCTTTCTTGAACTACGTAATGACTTGATCTCTCTCAAGGGTATGTAGGCAGCTTGAAATTTTATGTTAAGTTCATGTAAGATGAGGAAGTACGTAACGTATTTTATATAAATATATATATATATATATATATATATATATATATATATAAAACATTTAATTTCTAGGACCAATCACCTTCACTCCCTCAACTTATTCTATGTGAGGTGGACCAAACACTATTTATCGATTTTAGGAGTTAAAATGTCACCAATTTTACTATGAGAACTTTACAAACAGATATTCTTATAATCAGTTGAGATAACAAGAATTGATCACGCGCGACTTGTTGATGATAAAATATATTAATTATAATATACAGTTATATGCCATTATAAGTGGTTGCTTAAAAATCATCAAGAAAGAATATCTAAAAGAAACCAAATTTGAATTAAGGGTTTAAGACCACCAACCAAATAGCTTCCTTCATTGCCTCTACTGATGCCATACGCTTTGCCTTTGTAGTAAACAAGTTGATTGTTGAGTATGACATCACTTTCCAATTGATGGTATAAGAGCATTCACATCCCATTATTCTATCATATTCTATTTCATCATCTCAAAAAGCTACTTTATCAATTATACCATACCATTTTACAATACTCCCAGTATCCCAACTTTTATTTTACAATACAACACATTAAAATAATATAAATTATACAATAAAATATATTTCATTCTCTCTCTAATTTCTATCTCCCTTCCTCTCTCTCAACCAGTGATTAAGTACCACAGAGAAAACCCAATACACCCAGCACAGAAACTCATCCCAAACCCTAGAGGCCTAAACAAATACTTACACTTGTGAAGTGACTATTACGCTAAGAATGAGTGGTGATTTTTTTTTTTTTAAAGAGTAATGCTACAGTCAACATTGATAGTATTTTAAATGGAAAGGACTCTAAATGGTAACGTCAACATTGATAGTATTTTCAATTTTGAGCATTGTTTGACTTTAGCTTCCTCCATCAATCTTTACTCTTTTTTTTATTATTTTTTTTATACAAGATAGAAATTTTATTATAATTTAATCTAAGTATATATGTGTATGAAGCTCACACCTTGAGACTTGAACCCCAGTCCTTACCCCTCATACCCCACAAATACTTATACTGGTGAAGTGACTATTGCACTAAGAGTGCGTGGTGGCTTTTTTTTTTCTTTTCTTTTTTTTTTAAAGTGATGCTACAGTCACAAACTATTTTACAAAAAATTTACAAATTGTAAATGTGTCCGACTTCTTAATGGTTTTCATTTGGGTCTACAATTAATATTACTTTTTCATTCACCAATAATCACTACCATATCAGCAGTTTATAAATTTTTTTGTGTAAAAGTTTGTATCTCTAGCGTTGCTCTTTTCTTAAACATTAATCTCTACTTGTTAAAACAATAATACTCTTACAAAAATCAAAATAGAGTGTGAGATAGTCGTAGAGATCGAGTCTCAATGTTGTCTAGAGGATCAAATCCCTAACCTTAGCCTTCCTAGCCGCCATTTATGATCTTCTCTTCGAATTTTGGTAGGTCACTTCAAGGGGACCTGTCCTCCATAGCAGTGAAGAAAAGAGAATAGAAAAGAACATAGAGAGGTAGAGAGAGATAGAGTTCAATCACAAGATTATTCATATATGTCCAATTACAATGAGCTAATCCCTATTTTATCAATCTCTGAAAACTAACTACTTTAGGATTACTAGCTAATTAAGCTAACTATCCTAACTGTCAATAGCTAATGAACCCAACTGCCACTTAGCTACTAACTACTTACTATACATGTCAAGTGTAATGACAGTATTACCCCAACTCACCCATAAGCCAATAGCACAGGTGCCTAACATTCTCAGCTTCAACTTTAAACATATAGTAACATATAACCCGTACATACACACCATACAATAAAAAATAAGGCGTAAATGCAATTTTGGTTTCTATGTCTTGGGTCCATTTCCATTTTAGTTCCTACTTTTTTATTTTACCGTTTTTAGTCCTTAAAATGAAATACACATTCCATTTTGTCCCTACCATCATCTTACTAACGGAAATTACTTACGTGGCAAACGTAGTGTAATGTTGGCACACTAAATATTGACGTGACCATTAAAATAATATTTTAAAATAATTATTTAATATTTTAAAAACGTCACATCAGCATTTTAATTTGAAAAAATGCCATGTCAGATAAAACAATTAAAACAAATTCTAAATTTTTTTTAAAAATAAAATTAATTAATAAAAAATTTTAATTTTTTTTTCTTTTCATTATCTTGTTGAAAATAACATGTTTGGCTGCCCAAAAAATTAATATTTTTGTTTCTTTCGTTTCATTTTCTTAGCAACCAAACACCAAAATACATTGAGACCAAAACCCATTAAGATCAAAACCCAGCAATCACCAAAACACCAAAACATCTCAAATCTAAAGCCCCAAAACCTGTTGAGATCAAAACCCAACAATGAACAAACCAAACCCTTGGCCCACCACCAAACCCAACCAACCACCACCACCATAAGTGATGAGGCAGAAAGAGAGAGAGAGACTTACCGAGAGAGAGAGAGAGAGAGTGTGAAGCACGGATTTGCTAGAGAGAGACATTGATCTGAGCGAGAGACGGTTACTGTAACAATTTTGTAAATTTATACATTTTTAACTTGACTAATGTGGATGATTTTGGGATTTAGATGTGTAAAATTGAGTTTTTTTTTTTTTTTTCTCCTTTTTGCATTGCCTAATGCAAATACTATTATACTGCAATGTTGTTGGCATGCAACGCAAGACTTACGTACCCATTAGCCCATTACCGATTTAAATAATGAGTTTTGCACAACTTTAACTCACTAAAAACAAAAAATTTAAAAACTTAGATAGGATACATGGCACAAAATTAGATAACAAATGGAATCTAATTTAGAATCTAATTGAATTTTTTCTCAGTTTTGACTTATATATATATATATATATATATGATGTGAAGTTGTTATGGGAACAAAATAAGAGTGAAGAAGAGATGGTTCTTGACGAGGGTAAAATGGGTGTAGACAGTCTCATTCTATTGAATTAGTCACAAGCGACGGTACTGTTAGATGATGGAAGAAGAAGAGGGGCGTGTTCACAAGAGGATGGACTTTCCATGATGGACGAATGAAAAGTGGACGGATACAGAGTTGACGGTGGCAAGGTCACGTGACATCCGCATGGTTTAAGTAGTCCTCAATAAACTTCAAAAGGAAATATCTTGCGCCTCATGATTAACCCTAGTCAACAAAATCATTATATGGAAAGGATCCCGTAAAATACGTGCTTTTATAAGGATCTTCCTCATAGGGAAAAGTTCATCTTCCCCAAGGAAAAGGAAAGTCAATTCTATACTACTATAAAAACCCCAAAGCACTCATAAACCAAGGCACGCATAATTTCTCCCAGCTCTGACACTCTAGAGTGGTGAAAAAGTTCTTTTGACTTAACCTTCGAATGGTCTTTAACCAGTACCACACCGGTACTCTCTTGAGGTTTTCTTTTTCTGTGTAGTGTAGGTGTTGTCCTTGAACACGTAAGGATCGTGTAACTTATTGACGATTTTCGGTATCATCAATTCTTATTAGGGTTAAGGAGAAGAAATAGTTCATGGTGTTGTGTGATGAGTTTGAGGTTCCATGTCATAATGAATAGTAGGAGGACGGTGTGCCATTTGTGTAAGTCCAATTTTGCTCTGCTCAACCTTGAATAGTCCAATTTTCTTACACTATTCTTATGCACTAAAGTCAAACTCAAAGTAACTCTTTTTAGCTATTTTGAATTTTTGAGGCATCCAAAACGTAAAGCTTTTTTTTTTTTTGGGGGGAAACCAACAATCATAATTATTATGGAAATATGAAATAAACCTACCAAGAAGTCCTTTTCCACTAGGTTAGCAGCTGTGTTGATAGATATGTGGTCTCGCATCCTCCTTTGAGCTGGACCGGATTGGCATTAATTGAGCTGGCTTGAGAGTAAACAAAAATGAAACATCAACTGGACTGACCCAAATCAATATGCGAGCCGAGGTAACAAAAATCAGTCTATCTATGTCGTGTAGTGATTGTTTAGTTATTACTTACCCTAGAGTCTAGACGATGGGCGCAGAGGTAAAGTTACGGCAGGGAATGGGAGCAGTCCTCCTGGGGTGTGCTTCTTCTTCTTCTTCTTTACAAAAATATAAAATATTTTTGTGAATAGTAAGAAGTAATAGACGGTAAGTGATTAAAACCATAAAAATTCTTTTTTGAAAGTCTGTAGCTTTATAATTCAAAAATAATGGGTGTATTAGAAACTTTTATTTCATTCCATATATATAGAGCTGGACATGTAGCTTGTCCTTTGCCAAAAAATAAAAACGTTTGCTAACTTTAAATGGTTATAAAGTTGTTGAAATTAATATATGATCAATAACTTTCTTTTTATATATATTATATATAAACCAGTCAAAACTTTTTGCCAATGTATATACATTAAGGTAAGTTAATAGCCAAAATCAAGTTTATCTTTTTGTGTCATAAAGTCATTAAAAACAAAATAACAGCCCTTAACATGGCTGTCCTTTAGATATCAAATAATATTTTCCTTTGAAACTCTGACTATACACAATAATTACAACCAAGAATGGAAAGCAATATATAATACTATAAACTATCAACTGTAAATTATATAATATATAGTTGTACAATATCTGATTCTTGCTACCTATTTCAAGGCCCTTAACCCTAGTCTTGACCTTATTAACAATCGCTTATGGAATGTTCATGGCTTCCATTCTGAGTAATAAACCTCTTCATCATCTTCTCTTCGAATCACCTCCTCCTCCTCCTATGATGATGATGAATCGATCACTTGCAATTGCACAGCTTCCTTCGCCTCCACCACCACCACCATATGTGGTGGTTAACGAGTCTTGTAATAAGAATAGCAAATTTATGGAGCCAAGGGTCTGCGTCGACAGTCTCATGAAAATCCCATCAACCAAATACGCCACTGACACCACCCAACTTATCACAATCGTAGCCGACCTAATCTACAATTTGTTGCTGACCTCTCGCTTCGAGTTCAACCGCTACTTAACTGTCCACCATGCCACTTTGAGCGATTACTCCATTATGTGTTTGCGTCAGTGTGAGGAAATGTCGGAAGCCATTATCAATTATTGGGAGTGCAACATCTTTCAAAAACAGTATTTAAGGGAATACTTTGGAACATTGTTGAGCTTCTGGAAAGAAATTCGTGACTTAAGGTGGATATGTCTACAAGACATTGATGACTTTGTTTCTGAAAAAGAGAAGAGGACCCCAAGACATATAGTTGTGAAGGAATTCGCGCACTCCCTTTTCGATGAGATTGACGATCTGCATTGCTTGGGTAGTTCTCTTTCGGAAAGCAGAGGGATTTTAATGATGAAACTTACGGAGTTGAAGCCAATGCCTTTGGTGGTGTCCCTGTATAAGCCGGATCCAAAGCGTTTTTACAAGATGGGCTGGGGGCCTCACCCAACTGTATTTAGGGTTTACCGCTTCTATTCATGGCTCACAAGTGTTTTGTCATCAGCCACTAAAATTATCTTCATGGGGTAGCTCCGACTTAAGACTGTAATGCTTCCTAGCCTCTCAGCCTCTTATCTCTATAGATTTTTTCCATTTTGCCTCTAGTTTTATTATTTGAAGTTTAAGTCTACTATTGAACACCTTAGTTTAATTAACAACTATTTCGTTAATTATTAGTTCAACCTATGCAGCTTTTTCTGTATCTTCCCTACTAGAACAGAAGCATGTGTTTTGTTTTTGTCAAATATGTTAATGATAGTTCCGATTTAATAAATTACAATTACTTATCAAAAAAATAAACGTTAATGATAGAGGTTTGAGCCTTGAGGTGGCCAGTACACAATAGGTTTACACCTTGGGCATAGAATTTGTTGGATATTTTTACAAAAATATCATATTTAATTTATTTTAATGCTTATTTATGTGAATTGAGGAAATGAATTATTCATTAATGGCAAATACGTTGATTGCTAAATTTTTAAATTCAAATATAATTCAGAATTTAAATAGCTATTGTCAATGGTTTTTAATTAGGAAATTTCTGAACACTAATGTAATATTAATACCATCTTTACCAGCATATTTGATTTTATTACAAATATATACTTTCCATTCTAAACATTTTATATTCAAATTTTTTTTTTTTTAATATAATCTATTAACGTCATATTTGGAAGGTTTTTTTTTTTTTTCAGCAAATTAAGTATACAAGCTATTTTTGAATTGTAATATATTATAATAAGTTACTGTAGGGACTCAATTTGTAATGGACCCTTAACAATAAAAATTTGTAGAGGGTGGGTAGAAAGGGCTTGGCCTCATCGAAGTAAACAACGGTTGATATGAAGTTTATAATAAATGATAGATGACATGAAATTCGTAGGAAGCTCATCAAAGAAATTTGGCTAAGTGTTTTTGTAAAAAATGATCATCACTTTGGTTAAGTGTTTACGAAGCATATTTGTCCTCGACTCAAGCCAAGGATCTATTTTTCTTAGAGCTGATCTTCATCATCTCCTTTTTTCTTTCGGACTTCTCCCCCCCCCCCCCCCCCCCACCCCTTTGGCGCTCGAAATCTTATTGGTTATATAGTCTCTTTTTAGTTAATCTTAGCTATCCATTTGTCAATTATCTGAACTCTGTGTACAGAGATCTGTCCCATCATCTGTGGCTGCAGGCTTTATGTTAGTTCCTAGCCGCCTTTGCAGACTTTTTAATAGTTGAAGTGACCGAAACATTAGGGTTTGCAGGTCACCTCACCATTAAGGCGGCCAGAATGTTGGTAGCGTTCATTTAATGGATGAAGGATATTTTCCCTTCATCAAAGTCAGTTTGCCGAGGATGTGGGCATCCTCAGTGAGGCCCTTGGATGACTTGGGCTATTTCCCATTATCTTTAGCGTTTATATTATCCTTGGCGTGGGCCTTGGGCCAGGTATAAAGTGGGCCAGGGTGGTTAATATTTGAGGCCCCACAGTTACCATATATACAATTATTTACTATTTGGTTTAATGGAAAGTCGAAATAGCTAGCAATATTTGTAATATATATTGTAAAGCTTTCTAGAAGGATTTGTAATAAAGTTCAGCCATGTTATGGGCTATTTGATTTGTTCTCAATATATGTTAATGATAGTTCCAATTTAATAAATTACAATTACTTTCAAAAAAATAAACGTTAATGATAGAGGTTTGAGGTGGCCATTACACAACAGGTTTACACCTTGGGAATAGAATTTGTTGGATATTTTTACAAAAATATCATATTCTGTTTTAATATTCATTTATGTGAATTGAGGAAATCAATTATCTTTTAAAGACAGATACGTTGATTGCTAAATTTTGAAATTCAAATATAATTCAGAAATTGAATAACTATTGTCAATGATTTTTTATTAGAAAAATTCTGAACATTAACGTGATATTAATACTATCATATTTGATTTTATTACAAATATATATTTTCCATTCTAAACATTTTACATTCAAAATTTTTTTTTAACATAATATATTAACGTCATATTTGGAAGGTTTTTTGGCAAATTAAGTATACAAGCTATTCAAGTATTTATTATTTGGTTTAATGGAAAGTCGAAATAGCTAGCAATATTTGTAATATATATTCTGAAGCTTTCTAAAAAGGATTTGTAACAAAGTTCAGCCACGTTATGGGCTATTGATTTGTTTTCAATAGCATTATGACGCCAAAAGACAATTTGATTTGGCTATTAATTTGTTTTCAACGTATATAGATTTGGTAAAAGACTTTTGATGTCCGGCTTTTATATATTATATTATATTATATATATATAGAAAGAAAGAAAGAAAGCTATTGATTGTCTATTGTTTTTTTAATAGTTTTGTGACCATTTAATTGATATCAAACCTTTTGATTCTTTGGCTAAGGACAAGTATCACATTATTTTTGGATTACAAAGCTACAAACTTTCAAAAACAATTTTAGGATAAAATACTATTTTGGTCCATAAACTTTACTAAAAGTTTGTTTTTCATCCTTAAACTATTGAAAATTTTCTTTTTTTTATCCTTATTTTTGTCTTTATACTTTTTTTTTTAAAAAAAAAAAACTATTTACAGAGTTTAGATATGAAAAAAGAACTTTTTAAAATTTAGGGATGAAAAACAAATTTTTAGTAAAATTTAGTAATCAAAATAGTACTATAGAGAGCTTATATCCTACAAATAGCGTAAGCTTGTAAGGATAATCAGTAAAGATAGCTGGGCTGTTGTATCCTAAGGACAACGTGTAAAATTTATTTGTCTTAAAACAGTAACTTAATCCACGCTTCATCTCCGCCACCTCTTTTAATAAAATCATATTGTGTAATTTCTTTAAGGAAAAGTCAGATAATCTCTCCATTATTTCCAACGGAATTTTAGATTAGTGTACAAAATTTTATTTTATCTAGTGTCGGCTTCATTCTTGTTAGATTGTCATTTTAACTTAGATGTTGTCTTTAATAAACCAGAGTTACAATTCGTCACTAACTGCAAGCACCAAGTACTTCAACCAGTACTTGGCAGTTCATTATGGCGAATTGAAAGTTTATCTGCAACTGTTTGTGGAAATGTTTGCCAACATTGTCAATAATTGGGAAGATGACTTCGCTTGGTATATTCACTTTCCTCATAATATCGGAATCTATGGAACCTTGGAGCACTTATGGGACTCGAGTCTATATCACATCTGGGATTGTACTGTCAATTACGATAGCTTTACTCCCCAGGAAGAGAAGAGGACAGAAAGAAAGGTGTAAAGCCTTAAAGGAATTCGTGACCTCCATTACCAATGAGATTACAAATCTGCTCCATCAAAGCAGTTCTCTTTCAATCACTACCAAGATTTCATCAACGAAACTACGAAGTTGAAGCCAATGCCTATGGTGGTGGCTCTGTATAAGCCAAATACAAGGGTCAAGATATATGCCTCTATCTATGCCTGTAATGCTTCCTATATATGCCTCTATTTATATTGTTTTTGCGTTTTGTAAGTAATTTTATTAGTAAACGTTTAGGTCATCATAGCTTAACAACTATTTTATTAATTATTAGTTCAAATTTTTTGTATTTGGTTGAATGCCCATGTGCTTTCCGCAAGTCTATGACTTGCCCAAATAACAGCACTACTTGCACAACATCGTCTATGCTAGCTTTTGCTTTTTCGACCTTATGGTACATTTTTTTTACACCTAATATTATTTGAATAATAACTATTTATTTTTCAAACGTTACAAATAAATTATTGGGCATACCTAAACATTTTTTGAGTATTACTATGCTAGCCTACAACCGTTCTTCTTTCCATCACAAAATAGGGCTACAAATGTAAAACACTATAAGACCCAATATTTTTGTAAAGCCTAAATTATTTATTAAGCAAGTTAAAATCTCATTCCTTTTAAAACCCAAGAATTTTTATGCTTAGCAATATTTGAAAAAAAAAAATGCTTATGATTCAAATTCATGGCAATACTATTTTATCAATGGGATTCAACCCCATAATCAAAACCCCTCATGGCAATACTATTTTATCAATGGGATACAACCCCATAATCAAAGCTCATAATTCAAACCCATGGCAAATTATTATCAAAATCCCAATTCCTGCTGGTAACATCAAAAGCCTAGTTCTCACTGGCAACATCAAAAAACCTAGTTCTCACTGGCAATATCAAAAGCTTAATTTTCATTGGCAACATCAAAAGCTCAGTTCTTGCTGGCAACATCAAAAAGCCCAATTCTCACTGGCAATATCAAAAAGCCCAATTTTCATTGGTAACATCAAAAAACCTGATTCTCACTAGCAATATCAAAAAGTCCAATTTTCATTAGCAACATCAAAAAGCCCAGTTCTCACTAGCAACATCAAAAGCCCAATTCACATTGGCGATATTTTATCAAAAGCCCAAGATTATTAATGCTTGGCAAAAAATATTCTGTTATAATTATTTCATTTAAAAAATAAACAATGTTTCTTAAGCGTTACTATGGCAAAAATCATGGCAATCACTTTATAAAAGCTCATAAGAAGTTATCTTGAAGATTATGATATTTGTCTCCTATTATAAACCCATGAAACGTGTACATCACAACATCCAAAAGATTATGATATTCGTCTCCTATGTAAATGGTCATCATTTACATGACAACATCCACAATATTTATCTTCAAAGCTCATGGTAACTATTCAATCCCACAAGCTCACCATTTAAATTATGATGTGATTATTAGAAATCATGAACATTACTTATGATATGGAATTCATCATTTTGAAAAATAGTAAATTTTGTTTACAAAGACATTTTGAAACTTGTCCTATTATTTCAAATATTACAACTCATTGCCTAAAGACCCATTACAAATATCTATGAAAACTCAAAATATTTACTAATAATTAAAGTCCATGAGGGATGAAAACTCATGGTAACATGTGTTGTTGATGTCCATTTTGTAGGATGAATACAGCCCAGCCCAAATAACAGCACTACTTGCACAACATCGTCTATGCTAGCTTTTATTTTATCGACCTTGTAATCTATTTTGCTTCATCAATAGGCATGTAAAATATAAATATCTTTGAATAAATCAATTAATTGTCTTATTGTTGGCTCACGTATGATGTAGCATATACATGTATATGGAAATTGCTTTCATCACAAAGTGCAACATGATGTAGCATATTGTTGGTTTACTTTATCATCACAAAGTGCAACATAATTCCTTGCTAAGGGTCATTCTAAAACCCTTCCATTTTGAATATTTTTTTCAATGTAATGTCTTATTTTCTTATGTTCATTACTATATTTGAAATACACATTTGATCGAGAAATCCTCTCTGTTCTTTAAAAAATCGCTACCTTTGTTAATCTTGAAAATTGAAAACAAGGGAAAGGAACTAATTAAGGCTACAGAGGTCATAATCTTTTATAGGTTATTGTGCCATTATTCTATGATGCTCTCCCTATTTTTTTTTATGAGACCTGTTTCTCCTTAGCAAAGTCTACCATCAAGTGTACTGGATGGTTCAACAAGTGACTGAATTGCTCTTCTAGTGTGAAACAACCTTCTGCAGCAAATTAGTGGGGATTATTAGAGGATATTATTTTAAAAGGATCATTTATCTAGGTTTTTTGTTCATTTTGGGTGCTAGTAATTAAGTTCTCACATGGTATTGATTAAGGATATTTTTGACACTCTGCGTTGGTTTTAGTTTTCTGTCTTTCATTATATACCTTCAATAATCTATTTTCTAGGTTTGTATGTCTTGTTAGAGTCCATTTGAAATTTCTCTTTAATTGTTGAGAAAATAATAGAAATCAAATTTGCTATTTTTTATGATTCATGTTCTTTTTCCTCGAACATGATTGTATTGTTTATGAAATCTTTGTAAATAGTCTTTTTTCAATCTTTGTAAGATTATTGACCTTTACCCATACAAATTACAATTATTGTATGAATTATTGTTATTCATGAATGTATAAATTAATAAATTTAATTAGTGCAGATGGATAGGCAATCATGCACCTTTTTTGGTATTTAATGTAGTTGGTAAAAGAAATTTATTGAGTACTCTGAGAGTATACTTTCTCCCTCTCACATAGAGGTAAGCCCCACAGTAAATGGGATCCACCCCTATGTGAGAGAGAATGAGTGTACTTCCAAAGTACCCAATAACAGTCCATTGGTAAAATACATTATTTGATAATAAGTCCTTACTAAAAATACATTATTTCCCCGTATTTATAAATGGTTCAAGGTCCATACCTGTTGATCAAATATAAGAAAAGAGCATAAAACTCTTTTTAAGGTGATTGATTGCTTTTTTTTTTTTTTTTTTATGTTTATAAATTTTATATGGCAAATAAATTAGGATGCTTATCTACACCTTTTACTACAAAAAAAGGCCAAGATTAATAGACAATTATTATTTTTAACTCTTTACTTGATTATAAATAATTTTCACTCTTAAGGACAACTGTTCAATTCTCATGTAAGTCTCTCTTTATTAACTCAACTTCCAATTTTTTTTCTGAAAAAAAATTTTTATCCAAAATTGTCATGTACTCATTTTATGATTAGTTATTTCATTCTAACTTTTTGTCTTTCTAAAAATACTCATTTTTATTCTCATATAATCACCATCCCAATGTATTAAGTTTGTCCTTAGTTGTGTGTAATGTTACTATCAAAGAGTTAGGGTCTATTTGAATACAACTTATTTTGCTGAAAACTAAAAACACTATAGAAAATAATTTTTAAATGTATGAAAAATTACTGTTCACTCTTTTTTTTTTTTACTATCCAAACCCAACCTTAATATCTCTTTTATAAATTCAAAATTTTTAATTTAATTTTTTTACATAAATAATTTAATTATATAATTGAAATAAATTCTTTAATATACATATACTTTCTATTAAGTCGTGCATCGCATGAGCATAACACTAGTTATTACCTAAAATATAAATTGAAATTCAAAATATATCTCAACAACATAAATTTCAAAATTTGTGAATTTAAAGTTTAAACGATCGAACATCTATAATTCTCGAGATTTCTCTACAACTAAACATGGCCTATAGGTTTTTTAGTTGTGATTATGTAGGTGAGTAGGGCTGTCCACCAAAACCCAACCCACCCAACACAACCGTTTGGGCCGACTCGACACCGGTGACAGTGGGCGACAGGTCTCTACCTCTAACAACCAAAACCAACGGGCCAGTTGGCAGGTTTCTCATGAAAACCCGATTCTAACCAACCCATCCGATCTACACCAAAATCTCGTTGTTTTCTATCGGTACAAGCAATTCTCCGATCATTTGAGGTCAGATTTGTTGAGATCTGCCCAGATCTTGTAAAAATTTGGCAATATCTCACTAAATCCAGCCATCTTTTTCCAGATCTGGCGGATTTCAACTAGTTTCAACCAAATTTCAGTCAATTCCTCTTCCCCAATTCTAACAGAGAACAGATTAGCCAAAACCGAATCCTCAACAATGAGTCCAAATCTCAAAGACTCGAAGTGGTTGGATTGGTTCCTAGTTGAGCACAAACCCAACCCAAACCGACCCATGGATTGCCCTATAGGTGAGTGGGGGACGTTATTTCAAATTATTGCTCATTCACTAAATTTTGGGAGATGCCAAGTTGTACAATTATGAAAATATGCACGTGCACATACCAAATTTAAAAGCTCATTTCTTGAGGTAACTTGCATACAAAATAACTATATTTAAAAGGGTTTTTTTTTTTTTTTTTTTAATGAACCTTTAAAAGGGTTAGTTTATGCATAAAATTTCATAATTTTATTCTCAACGGGTTGAAAATTTGAAATGTCTTGTCATTAACCCCGCTTTCACTTAGCTTACCACAAATACAACTTCCGCATGAGTCTATGGTGACAACATCACAATAAATTATGAAAGAAGTTGAAGATTTGTGTCAAAGTAGACTTAATCTAATCTACTTAGACCCAAATTCACAACTTTTTTAATCTACTTAGACACAAATTCGCAACTTTTTTCATAATAAAGCAAACTGAAAATAGTTAAGGACTACTTATTTTTCTTAGTTGGTTAGTCTGCAACTTTGCATGACATATCAAACACCCCTAAATCTATCTAGGCATTAAAAACAAAGGTGTGAAACAAATAATATTTTAGTATAAATTTTTTGAAAAACGATAGTATCATTGTTAAATTGGGTCACTTATTAGTAATGTTAAACTTCTCTCTCTTGCATAAAATATGGAGAGCTGACGTGCATCAGGGTCAGCCGATTTGTTGGAGAAGGAATGCTATGGGTGGGCTTTCGTTTCACGCCTAGCTCTATGTAGCCCTTTTATGACTGTTTTGATTGGGCTTTTATTATTGGGCTTTAATTTTCAATTTAGGCCCTATTAGGAGAGTGCTGGCTTTTTTGAAATATGGGCCAAAGAAATTAATCCGAATTCTTGCTTGCTCAGTTGCTCGTTTCCAAAATTCTACGGTGTGGTCGTGAGAAAAAACATCATTTGCACACTTCGAATTTGCCTCCATAAACGATCAGTAAAGATTTTACAAAAAGCTGTTTTTTTTTAATTAAAAATTATTTAATATTAAGAGGTAATGAGTAAAAAGTTATAGTTAGCAGTTGGCATCAACCCTTAATATTGTTGAAATCTTACTGTGCACATCCTTCCGAAATTCTAGTACTTAGACGTTACAGTAAACCCACCAATTAGGGCTTGAACAAGCAAGCCCATTGAAATCTCCAAACTCTCTAGTGAGTGGGGTGGGGTAGATGGGCAAATGGGGGGCTGCTGGGCTACACATAACACGTTACACTGCTTTTGCTTTAATTATTGTGCTGCACTGCACATGAGATGTGTAATGTGCACATCAGTTGCTCTTTTAGTGTAGTGCACTAGTGAGTGGGGTGGGTTAGATGGGCACATGGGGAGGGGAGCTGCTGGGCGGGGTAGATGGGCACATGGGGAGGGGGGCTGCTGGGCTGCACATAACACGTTACACTGCTTTTGCTTTAATTATTGTGCTGCACTACACATGAGATGTGTAATGTGCACATCAGTGGCTCTTTTAGTGTAGTGCACTAGTGTGCACATCAGCATATAACAAAAGAGCCACTACACTAAACCATATAACAAATTAAAGTAATATAATTAATGACAAATAAATTAAAGCAATATAGTTTATTGTTAGGCTAAACAATAATAATTAAAGCAGTATAATTAATTAACCAATATATTATAAAAAAAACAAACAAATTAAATTATGTTAAGCTAAATAATAATTAATGATTTTATAATTAATGAAAAAACAATATAACAAATTATAGTTTATAAAAAACAAACAAATGAATGAAACAACTAAACAACTATATAACAAATTAATAATTTTATAATTAATTAACCATTTCTTTTCTTTTCATTTTTTTTTTTCCTTTTGAGGTTTTTCGGTGTAAAGAATGCAAATTTGTTTTGGTTTTAAGAACAGGTTTTTTTATTTAAGCACAAACTTCATGCCGACTAAATCTTGAATTTTGGCCGGTATTTACCGAAATGTCCCGAAACACTCTAAATAGACTGAAAATGACCATAAATTTGTTCAAAGTGGAATAGGATAGGTTACTGTTCTAATTTGTCCAGGAACACCCTAGACAAAATTCCTGGAATCGCCACTGAAGTCAAGTGGTATGAATTTGACAACATACAAAACGTTGGACCATAATTGAGTGAAATTACAAAAATACTATCGTAATAATTCCATTTTCATAACTCAAAAATACTAATTTTTTTGTTTTCACTGACTCATAACTCAATTTTGTGCGTTTTTTTTTTTTTTTTTTTTTTGAAGCGCGTTTTTGAAAGTTTGAATGTTCACCTACCCAGTTAATTGTATAGCCCATATCTGTCCTTAAAGTTGTTGTTTTTTCTTTTCTTTTTTTCACATTTGCATGTTTTGCTTTCTTTATGTCTTGTGACTTGTCACTTTGCTTCACCACTTTGTTTTGAATGACTACTCAGTTCCACGTGACAATTTATAGTAAGCAAAACAAAAAGATTAAAAAAAAAAAAAAAAAAAGGAAATTGCCTGGTATAATACTATAATAACTCTCACTCAATAATTCTATCACTTTTGTCAAAATAATAATAATAATAATAATAATTTGTACCCTAATCAATAATGACAAATATATCGGATACATAATTAATTGGGTAGGTACACATCAGACCCGTGACCTTCTGATTGGCCTGACTGACATATACATGCTTCCTGAGGGATTTTCTTGTTGGGTAATGAATTAGGGTACAGATTATTGAAGGAGAGTTATTATGGGGTTTTTGATACATATTTTCAAATAATAATTTTTAGTTTTTAAATAATATTATATATATATATATATATATATATATTTTCAAATATATATTTTCACACATATGGTATACATAATTAACTGGGTAGGTACACCTCAGACCCGTGACCTTCTGATTGACCTAATTGACATATATATGCAGAGAATCTCGAGGGATTTTCTTGTTGAGTAATGAACTAGGGTACAAATTATTGATTGAGAGTTATTAAAAAAAAAAAAAACAACAACAACAACAACAACAACTTTAAGGACAGACATATGGGCTACATAATAAACTGGGTTGGTAAACATTCAAACTTTCAATTCTAAGAGTTGAGTTAGTAGATGAGTTTAAATAATGTTATTTGTAATTTTTTAAAATATATGTGAGTAAAAAAGTATGTATAAATATGTATAATGTTATTTAAAAACGAAAAATAAATTGATTAATAACTCTTCCAAACGAGGCTTAAAGTTTTTTATTTTTGATAAATAAGATTGTTTTTGTCAGAAGTGGGATTTGAACCCACGCCCCCATTAGAGGACCAAAACTTGAGTCTGGCGCCTTTCGACCACTCGGCCATCCTGACATGTGTTTCAATTCTAAAGTTAATTGCATTTAACATGACTTTTTAAGTATGGGATTTGCTAAAATACAACTTTAAGGTATATATTAATAAATTATTTTAAAATATTTTTTATAAAAAAACAAAAAAATAAAAAATAGAAATCACATGAGAATTTTCAATTTTGTGTGTGTATATATATACAATAAACATATTATTTCATTTTATTGCCAGATTGAGTTTTACTTCTCTCTGTAGGCTGTGTTAGTTTCCTATCTAACGTAACCAATGAATCCAACATTCCTCCACACGGAATTCAATTCCAATAAGTTCCTCGATTGTATTGCTATTCACTTTAATTTCTACTGGTCTTTACTTGTTACCTATAGTCTGTTTGCAGGGCTTCCTTATCTTTTCCTACGTCATTGCTACGATATTTCCTTGGTGTCGGAGGCGAGGACACCCACTTCGTCTTTATATACTTGGAAGTTTTTTTTTTTTTTTTTTTTTGAGAATTTATATAATTGGAAGTTAATATGAAAATTCAATAAGAAGTTAAGAACCCATATACATATTCATACACACGCATAGCTAAAAATGCTCTAGGAATAATAATGGTTTGTACCATGCTAAACTAGCATTCACATCAGTGAATGCAAATTTTTCTTTTATTTTGCACAAAAAAAACTTATTTTTTCTATTTTACACACTCATTTTTACAAAACACCCACATCAATTTGTTTATTCTACACCTTTTTTTTTTTATTTAAATAGTATTTTTCTCACATTTTTTTATTATTCACAACTACCCATGGCCCCACCAACTTTAATCCACACATATATGCATGGTTACTTAGCAATTGTGCATAAATGCATAATTATGCATAAGCTGTTGTGAGTGTTTTTTTACTCAAATTGTGTAAAATTAACTACTTTTTTTATTTTGCACAATTATGCCTAATTTGATGTGGATGCTCTAACCCTCCTCTCTTTTTTTTTTCTTTTTTTTTTTTTGAATGTGAATGCCGTTTAACCAAAAAAAAAAAAAAAAAACAATTGTGGCCTCCCATCCCACGTGACCGACAAAGAAAGAAAAAAGAGAAACCCACACCTGGAAACAAAACTGAAAGCCAATGAGAAAAAAAAAAAAAAAAAAAAAAAAAGGTCTTACATGGTACTTGAGTAAGACATTGCAACGAACTGAAATTCCTCGTAATAGAGTTTCGTGAAGCATTTTTTATGGAACTCAATTTTTTTAAATTCAGTTTTATGTTAAATTGGAGTTTTTAAAACTTGAATTTTAAATAATAAATATAATTGATATAATTGATTAAGACCTCCAAATAAAAAAAGCTCCCACTTGAAAAAAAATATATATATATATATATATGTGAGTAAATTTATTTATATATTTTAATTATTAAAAAATATTTTAGTCCTTTTATTGGTCGGTGAAAAGTATTAAAAAATTCTCATTTTATTCTAAAATGCATAAGATTAAATAAGAAAAAAATAAAAATAGTCAAATTTTAGTTAACAAAATTAAATTTTAAGTGACAAATTTATTAACTCATTCTTAATTACATTAAAATCAAAATTAAAACTAAACAAATTTATTGATAATACAATATAATTATCTTAAAATATACCAAAATAGCGATTATAAATTTCTAAACCAAAACAAAAAATCTCTCATCTTTCTATCCCTCTGTCTCTCTATTTTTATTCTTTCCTTTCTTTTTTTCGTCTTGATTGTTGATCTTTTTCCTACAAGCTCTTACACTTGCACAGTCTGCTCGCACTCCACAGCACTGATGCCACTGCACAGTGACAATACACACTGCACAAAGCTTGATACTTTGATAAAATGACAGGACTTAGCACTGCAAAGGCACAGTGCAGTTATCATTTCCTGTCACAAAAGTGTTTTGCTTTTCCGAAATTGGTGTTAAGCGTGTCTTTTTTTTTTCAGACAGGGAGAGAAATCAGAAATATGCGGGTGTCAGAGAATCTTGTGCATCACGATCAATCTCATTGATGACTGATTAAAAAGCAGCTCAGCCAAACAAGAAATGCCGTAATACAAATTATTGCTATTTTTGTGGATTGGATTTTATAGCATAGTGTCAGAGAATCTTTGAAATAACCATGAAGTCGACTCCACACCATACACCTTCACTTCATAGCTTCATTCAATTCACCAATTGTTGTGTGAATGAAATCCTTTCTTTTTGTCTTCTCATGCGGATGTACCTGCCCGTATAATAATGTATTTACTAGATTTTATTATTTTCTTTAAAAATGAATAAATATGGATTTATAGCTAAGAACATTTGTATAACTTGTCCAAAAATTTATTTTTATTTTAAATAAGAACTAACCTTTTTTTTTTTTAAATTTTAATCATTATTTATTATATGGTCTATTTTATTAAAATATTAAAATTTCTTGATATTTTAATTGTTTATCTATCTTCACACATCATTAACACCATCCACTTTATTTAGTAGTGACTCTAAGAATTTTTTTAAGACGATCATTAAGAAATTTTAATTAAACAAAATTTAATAAAATATAATTTGAATATATCGAGTTGTCAACACAAAAAAAATGTAAATACATTAAGTTTTATAACTTCATTTTACTAGTTTTTGTATTTCAAAACTATTACAAGATAGTAATTCATTATCATTTGTCATTATATGTTATTAATATGAGTTTATGTGACTATTTTATTTTGTTACGTTTATATAACATTTTTATTTTTATGCAGTTATCATTATCTATTTATAATCAAATTTGTAATATTTCTATTATTTCTAATAAATTTAACTTGATAAATAAATTAAAGGTAATTAAAATATTACAAAATTAATTACTTATTACATATTAATGGACAAGGACTTTTGTGAAAACTGGGGAAGTTTAAGGAAAATAACAGAAAAATTTGATGTAGTTAAACCACATGATTCACATTCAAATCAAATGTGCGGCAAGAACAAAAGAGTAAAAAGGAAGAGTTTAGTGACGCAAAAAATTATGCAACTTCTTTGTCTCTTGATAGCTGAAATTGAAAATTAAAAATTAAAATTCCCATGGGTTTTTTAGAAAGAAATAATAGGTTTCATATATATTTTTTAAAATAAAATAAAAAATCATTCTTTGAAAGTATTTAAAAAAAAAAAATGAAAGTTTGGATAATTTAAAAAAATTTTTAATTTATTTTTTTTTTTATGTTGTGTGAAATTTTGAATAAAACATATCACCTCTTCAAAATTCCATGAATTTTTACTACAATAAGCTATTAATATAATCAAGAAACTATAAATAAAAAATTTATTATCATATGAACCGACAAATTTTCAGTGAGAAGATGACGAGAGTGTGAAAACTGGGAAGTTTGGCGGAAATAACAGAAAAAATTCAAATGTGTGGTCGAGAGCAAAAGAATAAAAAAGATCAGACCTTATTACTTGTACATCACGCTCAATCTTATAGTCATTGATGTGAACGTACAGCTCAGCCAAACAGAAAATGCCCACCTCACCATCCCAACGTCATATACCCAACGTCATAAAATTATTGCTATCTTCTTGTCCTACAGCACATTGTCAGAATCTTTGAAATAACCCATTGGCGTTTGATACATAATAGCATACTCACTGGTCCGCACTTTAAGGTCTGTTTAGATACAGTTTATAGTGCTGAAAGTTATAAATTGAAAATTTTATAATAAAGTAATTTTTAAATGTGTAAATAGTACTGTATAACTCATTTTTAATAAAAAAATTATTGAAAAGTGAGGCAGGTTGTTAGTGATTTGTCACTTCTTGTCAATTGTCAAGCACACAAAATAACTAAGGCAACAGAAGATTTTGTAAGGTCCGTTTAAATATAACTTATTTTGTTAAAATTGAAAATTGAAAACTAAAAATATTATAACAAAATAATTTTTAAATATATAAATAATATCGTGTGACCTATTTTTAATTAAAAATTGCTAAAAAATGAAGTTTGCGAGACTTATAAACAATGCGCAGATGCATTGTTCATTGCTGACTTGGCGCTGAAAAAAAAAAAAAAAAAAAAAAAAAAAAAAAAAAAAAAAACGCAGACTTAAACGTAGACTTGGATCCAAACCCACAAGTATAGTCTCTATATAAACCCACTTATATGCATGCATTGTAGAATTCGTAGGATTTTGCGGTCTGGTGAAGAGTGACCCAAAAAAAAAAAAAATGAAAGTATTTTATGTTGTGGTGTTGGTTTTGGTGGCCGGGGCTGTCCCCAGCCACGGGAGGACTGAAAGTGAGGGTACCGTATTCAACAAGACCCAACTTCATGAGAGTATGAGCAATGTAACTGTAAGCAGCAGCAAGTTGGTGAACTATGGTTTTTCGTACCTGGTCATGCAGTGGCCAAGGTCATTCTGCAACTCTAGACCTACAAATAGTCCATGTCATCAACAGGTCCCCGACCGTTTCACTGTGCATGGCCTATGGCCACAGAATTATCAGAATAATCCGGCAATACCACTTATTGACTGCACAAAAACCAATTATCGACCCTTCGATATTCATCTGGTATTATATGTTTGTCAGATTCAACAAATTATATATATATATATATAAAATTTAAATTTTACAAAATCTAATAAAACAATAATTTAAATATTGTTATAACTGCAAGAGTAACTAAGGAGAGCAAAATTATTGCGACTGTAAAGTCAAAAGGAGTATAATTGTTGTCATTGCCAAGAAGAACACACAATCACAATATTTTTCTTGATACCATTTTTCAAGGAAAAATAAAATTGTAAATTATTTTTATTAAATAAGTTGAATGAGTTACAAATTTTATCTTTTTATTTTATAACAGGCTCTTTTTTTTTTGGAATAATTTGTTCGTTGGTTGTTGTTTGGTCTTGTTTAGTTTTTGTTTGGATTTTGTTTGTTGTTATTTGGGCTAATATTTGTTGTTGTTTAAGCATTATTTTTAATGGATTAAGGATTATGTTTGGGTAAAGAATTAATTTTGAAGTAATGCTATGTCCACAATATTTTTACAATAAATTTTATATAAAAAGCTGTTATTGATAAATAAAAAAATAGTATCAGTATTGGGTGTAAATTAGAATCAGTAATAGCTTACTGGTTGGGTTTGTTCCGAAATTATTATGATAATATTTTGAATATAGTAGCATTACTATCATTGTTGATGAACCCAAATTTTTGTAGTACTCAAGTCAGGGTATTCAGTATTTTGATTAGAGTGGTCAGAGCACCCACAGTAGATGTGCTAAATGTGCCAAATGCTAAATATTTGGCACATTTAGCACACCAAACACCAAAAAGCTCCATTTATCAGATGTTGCAAATCTTATAATTTTTGCAACATTAAACAGTAACCTTACAAATATACCACGGTACGGATCAGATGTTGCATTTGGTTTATTATTTTTTTATTCAACTTTTCTCTCTCCTCTCACTTCTTTAATCCATTTTTTCTCTCTCCTCACAATCGGTCTCTCTCTCAGTCGCTCTCTCCCAAGCCGGTGTTCTTTCCTCTTCATCTCCTCCCTCAACCTCAAACGTCTCTCTCTCTTTGCACCTCAAATCAAACCAAAAAATCTTCTTTCTCCTCTCTTTGCACCTCAAATCAAATTCCAATTCCCAGTTCAAAACAAAACCCAGGACTGAATCATCACAAACCAAACAGACGACGATCTCACCCACGCTCCAGCCACGATGGCGTGATCCGACGACGATCTCACCCACGATCTCACCCACGACGACGGCGTAGCTCGATCTCACCCACGCTCCAACGACGACGGCGTAGCTCGATCGGACCCAGCTCTCACATCGCCATCGTCACTCCGATCGGATCGCCACTCCGATCGGACCCAGCTCTTCTCTCATCGCCACTCCGATTGGATCATCGCCATCGTCATCGCCGTCGGAGGCGCTAGCGGCATGGTCGAGGCCACTCCGATCTTCGCCATCGTCATCGCCGCTCCGATCATCGCCATCGTCATCGCCGCTCCGATCTCGCCGATCTCTCTCTCTCTTTTTTGGTTGTTGGTTATTTTTATTGTTGGTGGTTTGCTGATTTTGGTTGGTGGTGGTAGGCTGATCGGATTGTTGATGGTGGTAGGCTAATCGGATTGTGGGCGTAAGATTTGGGATGGTTTTTGATTTGGTTGATGGTGTTTTTTTTTTGTGTGTAGGGGCTGATATTGGTTGTAGTGTTTGTTTAAGTTTTTTTTTTAAATGTTTTTTGGTAGCAGTGGCTGATATTGGTGGTCGGTGGTTGATCTGTGGGGGTGGCCGGTGGTTGTGGGCTGTGGCGGTGTGGGTTGTTGTTGCTGTTGCTGTTGTTCTTGTTGATGTAAATGGAATGTGATAATATATTATTTTAATGGGTAGTAAATATTATTTTAATGTATAGAATTGAATTATAAAACATCTGATAAATGTGATGTTGTAAAATGATGTGGTAAAATAATAAAGTAGGTGTTTGGTGTTGTAAAATGGCATAATTTTTACACCATCTGCTACGGATGCTCTCACAGTAAGTCTTACATGTTGAGCCGCCCCTGATATATAGATTGGTTTTTATTAATATTTTACATTTTTTTTCAGCTACCCCAAAGCCTCATGCCCGGTTTGAATCAATATTGGCTGGACCTAACAAAAAGGGCAAAGAATAATGAAGGGTTTTGGACAGCTGAATATAACAAGCATGGCTCTTGCACCTTCAATAATCAAGATAGGTACTTCTACCTCACTCTTAAAATGGTGGCGTCTCTTGGAGATCTGGCTTTGAAGCTTTCACTAATCAGACCAGGTTGTATATCATTTATATTTACATAGAAAGACTTTGTTACTTACTTTTTGTATATTTGAAAATTGAAGATAGCTAATTAACTTGGGACTTCCGTTTTTAGGACAAGGGATTATCCCTGGTTATTCCTACAGGTCTAGTGTCATCAGAGACGCTGTTTATAGTGTCACTCACAAAATGCCGATGTTGCATTGCATTAAAGTCGGGAGCTACACCCAATTGTTGGAGATACGCTTCTGTGCATACCGAAACAGCGACCAACTGAGTGATTGCAACTTTGATTCTTCGAACTGTGGGAACGGGATGGTCCAACTTCCTCGACCTTATTAGGCCTCTTCGTCCTTGACATGGGCCTTAATAAAGTCGAATATATGGCCTCTGGAAGAAATATTAGTATATGTATTATTAAGCCTACTACTACTGTTGGTTTGGTATTTTGTGTGTGGAGGTTGGTAGTTATTAAACTTATTATCTGTTTGGTTGGTCGGTACGCGCTGGTTCTGTCAATTTCAGCCTTGTGGTTTACTGTTGTTTGATGGTTTAATTTAGCACTGTTTTTGTAGAGGTTCAGCCCTCATCAGTCATATCCTTTGTTTGTTGGTGTCTTCTTGTACTTTGTTTGTCTTCAATAATATTTGACGACTTATAAAAAAACAAAGCTTCAATATCTCGCATTCATGCCGTGGGAGTGGAGTGTTCTTATTTACAATTGACACAACGATGAAGTCTCAATTTCCTGAAGAAATAGAACGCATGTGAGTAGAGTTTAAACCTCCAATCCTAAGAGGATTAAAAAGAACTCGGGAAGATATATAAGAAAAATAAAAAGAAAACGTTTATAGATATTTTTTTTTTGATAATCAAAAGCCTTAATGCCACGAGGCTATACTTAAAGGGCATTTGATTCACTGTGATATATTCTTAATGTGATGTACATTACGATGATGTGATATTAAAATTTTTGATTTTTTTTTTAACATTACTATAATCTAAAATTACAAAATATATCACGTTATCTTAATCTCATCATCTTCTTAAAAAATATAATGTTGTATTATTTTATTGAGATTATACTAATGTAAAGTTACAATAATGTAATATTATGGTGTAATGTAACATCATGGCGAATCAAATGCCTCCTTACTAGTTTATATACCAATAATTAAAAGAAATTATAGGACATTTTGGAGAGACTTAGGAAACTCTACAAAAACCTGATTTGTGTTAAGTATTAAATTAGTCTTTAAAAAAAGGAAATCTCCAAAAATTTCTTAAATAGATTCTGATTTATACCCTATTATGTAAGGACTCAAAAAAAAAAAAAAAAAAAAATCTTCATTCAAAAGAAAAAAAAAAAAAGAAAAGAAGAAAAAACAACTCTCTGAAACATGCCTTATTCTTCATTCAAAAGAAAAAAAAAATTCTTATTCTTGAAGATTCCAAAAATTACAAATGAAAGAACTAAAATTAAATGAATAATCCTAAAATCTTAATGTTTAATTTGGTGACAATCCTGACAAATTGTAATTGATACAAATATAACAGGAAAACTGCTATTACCAAAAAAATCTTCTTCTTTTTTCCCTGATTGCTAAAAGGAATTACATTCCATATCAACCTATCTTACTTCAAACAAATTAACCTATTTTACTTCTTATTCCCATTTGAACTTTAAGCAAGATAAAAACGAAGCTGGCAGGCCCCTGACTTTAATTTTAGCTCTATTTATGGTAGCCTAGCTATCCAAAAAATAAAGGGAAATCTTTTATGGTGGAGATGGTGTTGGCTAGCTTTATCCCCTAATTGCGTTTTTATTTTTATTTTTATTTTTAATATATATATATATATATATATATTTATTTATTTATTTATTTCCTCATTCTATATGGGCTGTCCTAAAATACTTTATATTTTTCAAAAGTCAGTTAACATAATTTTAATAACTATTGAAAAAAATTAATACTTTTTATACCTTCGTTTTGTTTTATATGATTTTAATTGAATAAGGTGATAGAAATGTGTGAAATGATATTCACATAAAAAGCTTAATTGTTTAAAATAAACAGCAAACAAAATGAGAGGAGAACAAAGAGACATTCAGAAATAAAATGTTACTAAATCCAATAAAAAAAAAGGCGTAGAGGTAATCATATACGTAATTGACAATAGGAGCCTATTGGAGGGCCAAGCCAATACAAATTATACAACCCTTGAGACAAGAATTACATGGCAACTAGAGTGACAATGTTCTTAGATATACCTAAGAACATTAATTGGAAATAAATAAGGAGATAAAGGGTAAAATAGTAAAATGAAATAGTCAAAATTGAAAAAATCACTTAAATATATCTAAGGTAAAAAATTTCAAAACTCTTTAGCATTCAAAGAATTACTTATTTTGAACAAAAATAGTATTGCATAGTGTGCATACCCAAAATATGGCTATTGGGCTTAACCTCTACTTGGGCTCACAATCTATTTGTATTGTGGGCTTTAGGTTTCCTACTATGGGTGGTCCTACACTTAGAGACCCCAGTACACTCCCGTTTCCTCAAACCCTTCCCTTTACCTCACAGAATCGCCCCCTTTCTCTCTTAGAGTGATTGTTCTTTTCTCTCAATGTTTTCTCCAGAATTACCAACCCCCTCTTCTCCCTTAATCCCCCTATTTATAGACTTAGATAAGTGGAGGTATTATGATTACTCCCCCTTGTTAGTGCGAACGGGGGTCCAATTCCATCATCTCCAGGTGGGTGTTTAGGTGGGTAAGGTGGTAGTGGCATTGGAACTGATTCCCACCTCCAAAAGCCTGCTCGTTGGCGATGTTCCCTAAGATAGTACCGGGAAGCCAAGACATCGTACTACCGAGCAACCACATACCTGACCAAGTTAAGATTGATTAGGAGTGGCTCGCTTTTGACGTTCAAGGCAAAATGGTCTCGTTGTGTTCACTGGGCTCACAGTGGGTCTCAAAGGGTGTCTGGATCAAGGTTATAAGTCTAATGTGGAGAGGGCCAGGTGTTGCACCTCAAGGTCAGGGCCTAAGGCCCAACGGCCTGGGGATCATTCCCCGTACAATAGCCCCCCCTTGATTCGTGATCGACTACTAAGAGCGAATCAAGGACCATCTAAATGTTGATGTCCCCCCGGGAAGCCCGATCGTCAAACGAACAAAATGGCCATCAATGCTACCTTAAAAGAAGCGCTGCACCAGGCTGTCACATTCGTCAGTAATTATAACCTGACGGTTCGTGATTCGAGCCCACGCATATGAGGGTTACCAGAAGAGATCAGAAGGGTTTTCCTGCTTCCATCTTCAATAGATGCCTTTACGGCCATCTAGCACCTATAAATAGTTCCCTCTGATTTTCCATATCACTCTTTACATCCTTTCTCCTTCAAATTCTTCTCTGCCGAGCATCCTCCTCCTGTGCGTAAACACTCCACTCTAGATCATCACTCTCTAGAGCCCAAAGTAAGTTTTCTTTACTCGACCTTTCTTTCAATTTTTCTTCACTCCATAGTTTAGGAATGGGATACTTTCATCTTTTTACACCTGGGGCTGCCTTGGCCAATTTTAGAGAGGCCTATGGCGTCCCAGGGGATATCGATATTACCTATTATCATAAGAGCGACATTGCTCTCGAGAGGGGCTCTGGCCTAAAAGTAGCATTCTTTCCCCTGATGGCTATACTAGAGGGTTGGGTTAGATTTCCCATGGACCCTCTCATTGTAGGTACCCTTAGGTTCTATGGTCTATGCCCCGACCAACTCCCCCCCAATTTTTACTGAGTCGTGAGTTGTGTCAGTAGGCTGAATCAAATGTTCGGGTTGCAACTGAACCACCATGACATCAACTTCATGTATAGTTTATGCGGAAATATTAGGTCAGATTACTATTTAAAGACTAGAGACATGCGGGTACGGCTTATATCATGCCTGCCCGACTCAAATAGAAACTCGGCAGGAGAATTGTCAGGGTGAGTGGCAATTGGCTTGCCGATGAGCTCCACTGCTCGCTTTCACCGCGTGATGTTTGTCGGTACCGAGCAACTTTTACTTGTTAATTGCGTTTTACTTATGATTATTTTGCCCAAATAATCACTAACCAGCTTTTGTATTGTTTCGATGCAGAAAATAAAAGGTTTAGGCTAGACCTTAGAGTAGTGCACGTGAGGGACCTGAATTTCAGACTCTAGTCCGAAATATTTGTGCACTCCGATGGGCAGCTCCGGGTATCGCACCTCATCCTCGGCTGCCATCCCATCTATACTACGTGGCAACCTTTTAGGCCAGCTCTATTGGTGGATAGCCCGTTGCTATCATATATCGACGTTCGACACGCTAATTTTCTCCCACCCTCATTGATTGTTGGTGAGGCTCGGGACCTTGGCCCCAAGTATACTGCTGCGGAGGATTTTGCACTGGTGCGAGATGAATTGGCTGAACGTGTGTCTCAAAGCCGTAGAGTTCACGTGCATGTTGAAAAGCCTGAAGCCCTAGCCCGAATAGCCGAGCCAGAAGCAGCTGAGGCCGATCAAGACGCAGAGATGGTGACTAAGCAAAAAATGACCGTCGACCAGTTTTTGCCCGGCACTCGTCCTACGGCTTAGCCTCAACAGCCTCAAGGCCAGGACTGTACTCCTCCTCCCACTGCTAGCAGCCCAAAAAGAAGCAGCGCGTTGGCGACCAACTGCCAAAGGTTACAAGTGATGCTCCATCAAAGACCCCTCCTAGGGGATCAAGTGGGATAATGATCTGAAAGCCTGTGGGTGATCCCTGGCCAACTGCCCAGGTTGGAACTAACGTGGCATCCTTATCTCGACCCGAGGTTAGTTGGCAGCCCACCTTCAAGTTTTGTGACGGGGATTTGCTAGCGTCCGCTAGCCTAAGGACCTGGGCCCAGGGCCAAAGGGGGAGGGTGGCTTAGAGCATGGTGCATGGCCTCCTACTGCCCGAGGATGTTTAGTTTTTCTTGGACGGGACCGAGGAATCGTTTGTAAGGCGGTTACAGTGGCACACCATAGCGGTAATGTTCTATCCCTTACTTTCACATTTATTTTAATGCATGCGTATTCCTTTCACCTTTACGCTGACTGCTATTGCAATATCTGGCCACACAATTGACCCATATTCTTGACGAGAGGCTGAAGGAGCTCGCTAAGGATGCTGAATGGGAGAAGGCCCTGAAGGATGTCGCTGCTGCCACTGCAAAGGAAAAGGGCAAAGCTGCTTAGGCCCCCGAGAAGAAGGCTCAGTCTTCGAAGAAAGCCCGGTTGGTGGCGGAGAGGAAATTGGCTGAGGCGGAGGACAAGTTGGAGGGAGTAGAGCTTAAATTGGCAGAGGCAACGAGCCTAAACCTGGCTCAAGATGACGAGATAGCTGATCTGAAGGCGGCCCTTGAAGCATGCAAAAATAAGTGGTACAACGAGGGCTTCGCGAATGCTAAGAACTCTGTGGAGCCTATTGTCCACCAAGCCTGGTTTCATGGGTTCGAGGAGGGGTGGCTAGCAGCCCTTCAAGTGATGGGAGTGCCTAAAGATTCCCCATTAAGGAATCTAGAGCAAATCCCATACCCGACTCCTCCTCCCCTAGTTCAGAGTCAAGCTGGTGCTGCTGATGAAGAAGATACCCCCAGTATGAGGGAGTTGGTCTGAACGACCGACACTCATGTGGATACCGTTGATCTCAAGATCACCAGTAACCTTAATGCGGATGAAGGTGCGCAAGTCCAGCAATCACCAACCGAGGATGTTCTAGATCGGCAAGCTGGTGATGCAGTCCATCTTCCACCCACCAATCCTTCTGTTTGATACTTATGCTTTTAGCTAGCTTTTTTTTATTTTTTATTTTTATTTATTTTTTATCTGTGTTTACTTTTCTCTTTTATTCGTTCGGTTTGCCTAAAGTCACCGGGTTGTGGTGACAGAACAATGATTTGACTCTTATTTTCTTAAGTTTTATTTTCCTACAGCCACTGGGCTGTGGTGACAAAACATTGGTTTAATTTTTATTCGTTTGCTTTATTCGATTTGGGTATGATGACCGAACGTTTGCTTTAATCATATTTATGAATGTTTGCTACTAAGTTATTTTTTCTGTCATGTTCTTTCATTTTCTCTCGTTTTTTCTTTATATATATACTCTTGATGATCGGGTAGTCTAATCATGGTTTGCCTCTAAACGGTGATTGAAACCGTTTTCTCATTTATCTTCAAAAGGATAGGTCATATCTGTGCATGTATAATTAGAGATGGCAATTTTTACCTAGCCCGCGGGTACTCGGCCCGGCCCAACCCTAATGGGTCGGGTTTTACCCGGTCCGATTAGGAATAGGGTCGGGTATGGGTTTTAAAAAAAAAACCCGTGCGGGTCCGGGTCGGGTCTGGGTTTTATTAAAAAAACCCGAGACCTGACCCGATACTCGGCCCGAAACCCGATTAATTGAAATTACTAAAATACCCTTATATATATATATACACCTAAACTGATCTAACCCTAATTCCCATTTCTTCTGCACTCACTCACTCACTCAGCAGTCTCCCTACTCCCTCCCTCTCAAGCCGACAGTCCTACACTCCCTCACCCTCACTCTATCTCAAACTACCGCCGTGAACACCACCAAAAACTCAGATGGTGAGATACCCAACCACCAAATCACAACACCACAACCCACAAATCAACCGCCTCACCACCATTGTTACAAACCCCACCCTCGAGCTGTCACCATTTTTCTTTAGGCTTGACCAAATCGGAGCTGTCGTCGTTTTTCTTCGAGCTTGACCAAACTCTGACACGCCGTTGACTCTTCCCGTCGAGCTGTCGCGTTTTTTCTTTAGGCTTGACCAAATCGGAGAGCATCAGTTATTCAGTTTCAGCCTTCAGCCAAATCGGAAAGGATCAGCTTTTCTTCAGGTATTTACTTGAGAAGATACCTTTATTGATGGTGTTGGGTTTCTCGGATTTCAGAGACAGATAGAATGAGAGATGTGTGAGCTGTGTTATGTGTATGCTATTGCTATATAGTACTAGTTACTAGTTAGTTATAGACAGTAAATGGGTTGGGTTGGGTTGGGTTGTGTTGGTTTTTGATTTTTGATTTTTTGGGTGTAATCCAGGACCATTTTAATTTTATGAGTATTGGTTCTTCAACTACATCTGAAGATAGTACATTTCAATCCATTCTTGATGATGCGGAGCCAAATGAAGATGATTGGAGTTGTGCTACAATTGATGGGAGTTGTATCACAATTGATGAAGATTAAACATTTTGTATTAATTTAGTAGATTTTTTATTTTCTTAGACTTGTTGGATTAATTTGTTGGTTTGTAATTATTCTAAACTTGTGGGATATATTTTGTAGCTTTTTAATTTCTAGAACTCGTTGGACTTTATTTTTTGGACTTGTTGGATTGCTCTTTTTTAGGATTTTTGAAGGAATTATTTTTAGAATTCGGATGGTCTTAAGAATATTCTTTGACCAAGAATGTGTCAATATCAAAAGATGATTTATTGTGAAAAGCAAAACCTATTAGTGCTCTATTGAGTAAAATGCTAGGTTGCTTAGACATTTTTTGGTATATGATTTATTGTATAATGAGGATTTTGAGGAGAAGACATCCATATTGGCCATATAGAAAAGTTTACAAGTTTATGTGATTTATTAATGCAGGCTTAATGTAGGCAAAATCTGGGAAAAATCTGGGCTTGAATCTGGGCTTAAATATTTTTTTTTTTTTGGTTGGGCCACGAATTGGGCCCAATTCCTAAACGGGGCCCGCGGGGCATAGTTGGGGCGGGTCCGGGCCCCGGAAAAATACCCAGAACCCTAAATAGACCGGGTCCGGGCCACGGGTCTTGCCCTGCGGGTCGGGTCCGGGTATGAAAAAATCCGGCCCGAACCCGACTCGTTGCCATTCCTATGTATAATGACCGGGATTGGTCTAGAAGAGATTGTCTATATCTAGAAAGAATTGGCTCCTCGGCAATAAAAGCCGAATTCGAAATATGTTGAATTATCTAGGAAAATTTGTGTTTGGCAATTACCTTCCCCGTAATTCAGATTGAATCCAAGTGATTGGTTCTAGTCCCTTGAATACTTTTGATGTAAGCTCTATGTGTCCGATGATTAGAATAGGGTCGGGATGTGTGTTCCTATTCTTGGAATAATTCAATGTAAAGTTTCCTGTCATCTAGTGATTAAAATTGAACAGGAAACAGGTTTCTGTCCTTGGATAAAATCCGAGACCCGGTTTCCAGCTGTCTGGTGACGAGGATCAAATCGGGGACAGGTTTCTAGCCTAAGTTAAAATTTTGAAATTAGGTTCCCACCTGTCCGATGAAGAAGATTGAATCAGGAACATGTTTGTGTCCTTATGTAAAATTTGATATTAGGTTTCCACCTGTCTGGTGATAAAGATCGAACCGAGAACAGGTTTCTGTCCTTAGTGAATTTTGATATTTGGTTTCCATCTATCTGGTGATGAAGATCGAACCGGGAACAGGTTTCTATTATTAGTAAATTTTGATATTAGGTTTCCACCTGTCCGGTGATGAAGATCGAACCGGGAACAGGTTTCTGTCCTTACTAAATTTTGATATTTGGTTTCCATAAGTTCGATGATGAAGATTGAACTGGGAACAGGTTTTTGTCCTTAGTATAATTTGCCTTAGTTCTCCCCGGGTTTGTTGACTGGGCAAATGAGTTAATAACGATGGGACTATGAGTATAAATACACCTGGATGGATAAACATCACGTTCATATTAATTAATATTATGCACATATAATGTTACATTCAATCCATACCCCTGTAATCAGTGGTAAAATTTCTTCAAATTGTGAACATTCCATGGCCAAGGAAGTGGCCTTTTGTCGAAATCTTCCAAGTAATACGCCCACGCGCCTGCAATGGCGATGACTCTATAAGATCTCTCCCAGGTAGGGGCCAGCTTCCCTGCATTAGTGTCTCGCATATTTCCCACTACTTTCTGCAGCACTAAGTCCCCAGCACTGAATTCCTGTGTCTTCACATCCCGGTTATATCGCTAGGCAAGCTTTTGCTAATACTCGGCTAGCCATATAGTTGCTGACTCTTGGCATTCTTTTAACAAATCTAAATGCTTCACCATCAATTCGTTATTCGAGGCAGGGGCAAATCCTGTAACCTGTGCACTACATAGGTTTATCTCGGCTGGTATGACAGCCTCTGCCCCGTATGTTAGGGAGAATGGAGTCTCTCTTATAAACCTCCTAGGGGTTGTTTGGTATGCCCACAAAACGTTGGGTAGCTCTTCGGCCCACTTACCCTTTGCGCCGTCTAATCTTTTCTTCAATCCACTCACGATCACCTTGTTGACGGCTTCAGCTTAGCCGTTACTCTGAGGATATGCTGGGGTGGAATACTTTTTTTTGATGCCAAGATCACTGCAAAACTCGTGAAAGGCTTTACTATCGAATTGCAACCCATTATCAGATATGAGGGAGTCCGGCATTCCAAATGTCGTAACTATGTTTCTCCACACAAACTTTTTAACATCTACGTCCTAAATATTAGCCAATGCCTAAGCCTCTGCCCATTTGGTGAAGTAATCCATAGCCACCAAAACAAACCTCCGGTTGCCTGTGGCTCAGGGAAATGGGCCGAGAATGTCCAGCCTCCACTGTACGAAAGGCCAGGGGCTGTTGACCAGGTTTAGACAACCTACTGGCTGGTGGATCAATGGGGCGTGCTTTTGGCACTATTCGCACTTTCGCACATACTCGGTAACATCTCTCTGCATCTGTGGCCACCAAAACCCCTGAGTCATCGCTTGGTGTGCCAAAGAACGTCCCCCTACATGATTGCGCCGCACACCCCCTCGTGTAGTTCGGCCAAAAGATCATTAACTTTCTCCGAGCGTAAGCATAAAAGATAAGGCCCCCCAAAAGACCTCTGGTACAGTTTGTTGTCTGCCGACAACCAGTACCTAATGGCTACACAGCGGATCCTGCTAGCTTCTTTCTCATCCTCTGGTACTCGGTCCTTAGCCAAAAAGTCGATGATCAGATCTATCCAACATGGCTCAGACATCGCCACCACTGAGACACCTTTTGCTGCATTAATACTCGGTTCCACTATGAGCTCCACCTTGATCATTCGAGGTATGCCTTCTGTCATTAACGACGCCAATGTGGCCAAAGAGTCTATGTGTCTATTCTGCCCCCGGGCCATTTGGACCACCTTTGCCTAGAGAAATTAACTCATAACCTACCTCACCATTCGCAAGTATTCCTCATTCGGGAATCTTTGGCTTCAAAATTGCCCTGCACCTGGCTAACCACCAACTGGGAATACAAATAAACCTCAATTTCCCTTGCACCCATATCCAGAATGGCCCTCAATCTTGCAAGCAAGGCTTCATACTCAGCCTCGTTATTAGAGGCCTTAAATCCCAACCTGAAAGAATGTTCCAACCTTATCTCTTCTAGAGTGTTGATAACAATCTCGGCCCCAGCCCCCATTGCACTAAACGTGCCGTCCACGAACACTTTCCATGGGCGACAGTCCACGTGACAAATTACTTCTATCTCTTTCTTTGGGGAAAACTCTGCAACAAAATCAGCAAGCATTTGGCCTTTCACCGAACTTCTTAACCTGTACCTATTGTCAAAGGATCCAAGCCGAGTCCCCTATTTATCTATTCGGCCTGTGAAGTTGAATCTCTTCAATAGTGATTGTAAGGGATACTCGGTCAACACATAGACAGTGTGAGCTTGAAAATAATAAGGCAGCTTTCTCATAGCGTGCACTAGTGCTAACACCAACTTTCCAGGGACAAATACCTTGTCTCAGCGTCAATTAGGGTCTTGCTGATGTAATACACGGGTTGTTGCACTCCCCGATCCCTCAGAAACATGGCACTCATGGCATGTTCTAACACTGAGAGATACATGAATAAATCCTTCTCGAGCTCTGGGGCCGTCAGCATAGGTGCCTGCATCAAATATTCCTTCAAGTCCTAGAAAGCCTTGTCACACTCCTTATTCCACTGGAATCCCCTCCACTTCTTTAAAAGATGGTAAAATGGACGGCAACGATCGGCAAACTTGGAAATGAATCGGTTAAGGGCAGTTAACATGACCGTCATTATTTAGACTTCCTTCGGATTACTCAACGGCTTAAGGCACTTCACAGCTTCAATCTGATCGAGGTTGACTTCTATTCCTCAGTTTGTGATCAGATATCCTAGGAACTTGCCAACTTCTACGCTGAAGGCCCACTTATCCACATTGAGGCACAATTTATGCTGTTGAAGTACTTCAAACATCTCCTTAAGGTCTTCGATATGTTATGCCTCCTGTTTACTTTTTACCACCATATCGTCAATGTATACCTCAACTATCCGTCCGATCTTATCTCGGAACATTCTAGTCATCATTCGTTGATAGGTGGCCCCGACATTCTTTAACCCAAATGGCATCATGGTATAGTGGTAGTTGGCGTCTGGGGAGATAAATGTCGTTTTTTCCTGATCCTCGGTGGCCAGGGCAATCTGATGGTAACCCTAAAAGGCGTCCAAAAAACTCATTCTCGGATGCCCATAAGTGGCGTCCACTAGTTGATCGATCTTCGGCATGTGAAATGGGTCCTTCGGGCATGTTCGGTTCAAATCAGTGAAATCTACACAAACCCTCCATTTGCCATTCTTTTTCTTCACCACCACGGTATTTGCAAGCCACTTCGAAAAGAAAATTTCCTTTATCACCCTGGCCTCCATTAACCTCTTAACATCTTGCTTGATAGCTTCAACGTGCTCCTTAGTTGACCTCCTCGACTTTTGTTTCTTGGGAGGGAACAATGTGTCCACGTTAAGCTTGTAAACTATAAACTTGGGGTCCACCCCAGGCACCTCATACGGGCTCTAAACAAACACATCCACATTCTGCATAAGAAACAGTAACATCTCTACCCTATCCTCATCCTTCACACTTGCTCCTACCTGGAAATACCTGTCATCATCCAGTAATATCCTTACTCTGATTAATTTATCAACACAGTTTGTCCTCATTCCTCCTTGGGGCCCCTATAATTGCTATAAGAGGACCTCCTCGGACGGTTCCTTTTGTTTGATTTGTTTGTTATCCCAATTAACTGCGGCAACTAACGACTGTCTAGCCACCTGCTGTCTTTCCTTTATAATAGCAATGCCTTGCTCGATGTGGAATTTGACCTTTACATGCATGGTGGATGGTACAGCCCCCATTGCATGAATCCACGGCTTTCTAATGATCACTGTGTATGGAGAAAAAGCGACCACTATGAACGTTACCATCACCTCCTTGCCTTCCATATTCACGAGAAGCAAAATCTGCCTTTCTGGGATCAAACCCCATCAAGGGCGTATCGTACTTGGAGAGATCTTCATTCTTTAGACCGAGCCCTTTGAACAAGTCAAGATACATGACCTAGGGATGGCAATTTTTACCCGATCCGCGGGTACCCGGTCCGGCCCGACCCTAATGGGCCGGATTTTACCCGGTTCGATTAGAAATAGGGCCGGGTATGGGTTTTAAAAAAAAAACCCGAAACGGGTCCGGGTCGGGTTCGGGTTTTATAAAAAAATTCGAAACCCGACCCGAAACCCGACCCGGATATAACCCGGTTACTATAAAATTACAAAAAACCCCCTATATATATATAGCTATAACTAACCCTATCCCTCATTTTTTCCACAGCAGAGCTCACGCCTCCCTCAGTCTCTCCTCACCCTCATTTCATTTCACCTCACAGAATCACACCTTCGCCTCTCATCTCCAGCTCACAATCTCACTCACTCTATTCTCTATCTTAGCTCTCTCACTCACTCATTGTCACTGTCTCACACAGCCGCCTTTCCCTCTTCATCTCTCAGCTCTCTCACTAACACGGAGCGCACAAGCAGTCAAGCATAGGCTGTCAGGCACAGATCTCAACTCCGTTTCGTCCTCGCCGTTGTCGATCTCACACTGAAACCCAGCCCTCTGCCATTCTCATCTTCCTCGCCCATGGCCTCACGGCGTCGCCCCACTTCGATCTCCATTTTTTTTCTTTTTTTCTTTTCTGGGTTCAGTTCATTTTTTCTTTTTCTTTTTTTCTGGGTTCGGTTCTTTTTTTTTTTTTTTTTTTTTTCTGGGTTCAGTTCGTTTTTTCTTTTTTCTATTTTTTTTTCTGGGTTCAGTTCGTTTTTTCTTTTTTCTATTTTTTTTTTCTGGGTTCAGTTCGTTTTTTCTTTTTTCTGGGTTCGGTTCGTCTTAATGTGAGTTTGTGTTTGTGTTTGGTTTGTGATTTTGAAAGGGAAAATCACAGATCTAAATTTGTGTTTGGTTTGTGATTTTGAAAGGAAAAATCACAAATCTGATCGTGTTTGGTCTGTGTTTATGTTTATGTTTGTGATTTTGGGCCTAAAAATAAGTTTGTGGTTCTGATTTTGGGCTTGGCTGAGCATGAGGGGACGGGGCCCGCGGGGCCCGCGGAGGCCCGACGGGGCGGGTTCGTGGTTAAGAAAAAAACCCGTTTAATAAACGGGCCGGGTCCGGGTTTCTAAGAAAAACCCGCGGGTCGGGTCTGGGCATGAAAAAACCCGGCCCGAACCCGACCCGTTGCCATTCCTAACATGACCTCGGCGCCACTCCCCTGATCTATCAACACTCTCTTTACTATGAAACCATTTATTCGGGCTATAACCACCAAAGTGTTATCATGTGGTTGAATCGTGCCCTCCAGATCATCGTTATCGAAGGCAATGGGCTCCCGAGTGTACTTCAACTTCTTCTTGGAGGACTGCTCACTCGCGCTACTTTCCGTCGATACCACAGCCAGCACCCCACTCCTCTTAGACACCTGAGCGCCCCTTGGGGCTGCGTGGATGACTTCTATTACTCCCAATGGGGGTGGGAGAGGATTTCCTAAGGGCCGAGCACCCTGCTCGGCTTCCTGATTCCTAGGGTCTATCACACACTCTTTCAAATACCCCACCTTCACTAACTACTCCAGGTGATTTTTTATACTTTGCACTGTTTGGTGGTGCGCCCCTTATCCCTATGGTAAGTACAGTACATGTTTTGATTTCTCCTTAAAGGGTCACCCCCCATCTTGTTTGGCCACTTGAAGTATGGTTCTTTCTTGATTCGGTCCACAATCCTGTGCACTGGTTCCTTGAAGGCTACATTCACTTCCCCCATCAGTGGCCCTGGCTCTTGAATCCTTAAATCTTTCTGGGGCCTTGACTGTAGACCGCTCTGCCGAGGATGATTTACAACTAGGTCCTTACCTTTACTCTGTAACGGATCATCCTCCAACCGTTTATATTCCTCAATATGCCTCATCAACTGTCTCATGTCCTTGGGAGGCCTCCTCGTCAACGAGTCTTACAGTTCGAAATCCTCAAGCAATCCCATTCGAAAAGAATTTGCCGCGATTTTCTCGTTACCTCTGCCAATCTCGTTGTACAGCTCACAGTACCAGCTAGCATAGCTGCAGAGGGTTTCCCCAGCCCCTATTTTCATTGACAGCAATGCATCCATGGGCTATGGAACTCGGTTGCAAGTCATGAACCAGACATTAAACTCTTGAATCAACTCGAAAAAGCTATGGATCGAGCCTTTCCTTAACCCATTAAAACACCACAACGCAGTGGGACCAAGACTTGAGGGAAATACCTTACACATCAGTGCATCATTATGAGTGTGCAAAGACATCATCTGAATGTAATGGCTTACATGTTCTATCGGGTCCGTCTTTCCATTATAGGAATTGAATAGTGTTGAGGGGGAAATTTTTTATGTTCCCAAATAGAATATGGGGTAACCAAGCCGAAACTTGACAATGGGCTCTTGAAATAAAGCCCAAAGGCTTTCGATGTCGTGTAAGCCCGCCTAAGCAAGAGATAGAGGTTGCACCCTGATAAGATGACAACAAAAAAGCACAATAAACATATTATTATTGTTAGTTTGTTATATTATTAGTCATTTTTACAGCGTCATAGTTCAAATCAATCCTCCAGCGATAAATGTGAAATTACACTTAAAAGTCTAGAAGTTAATGATTAAATAAATTTATGAAGGTATTCAGTCCTGGGGTTCCTTGTGTGTCTCAGTTACGGGGTATTTATTGTACTTTCAGCCATCATTATATCAATGTGAGGGAAAAATTCAATTGTTACAAATACATTATATCCTTCATCATAATAATAATAAATAAGGATTAAAAACTTCATAGTTACAAATAAAAGAGGAAAAATAGGATGGAATGAAGGGGGAGAGAGAGCGTCCAGCCGTGTGCATAGGTTGGTTAAGTTTGTCCCCTTTCATCATGCATTTAAATGACTTTCCCTATGTAATACTCTTTTAGTTTTTTGTCAAACATGAGTGATATTATCTTTCATAAGAATAGCTTTAAATATTAGAAATGTATATCTTTAATGAGAATGATTTTTAATATGAAGTCTTTGTGCCTTTTAAGAGAAAAACCTTAATATTAATGTTCATATGCCTTCCATGAGAAAGGGCTTTTGTAATGTGTTCTTGGAAGAGTATTTGATATGTTTTTAAGATGTGTGGAGATGGTAAGAAACATATATATGTATATATATATATATATATATATATATATATGTATATTGTGAGATATAGTGTTTGTAATATATATAGGAATTATATGTAGATACTTTGTTAGACATGGATCTTGAAGATTTATGAGAAGTATGTATGGGTATTTTGTGAGGAATGTGTTTTGGGTAGTAAAAATGATGAAGTTTCAGAATAATGAAGTGTGGGAAAGATGAGTAATGGATAATAGAATGTTGTAATATGTGTGTTGTGTTGTTATCTATGAAGAGGGACTTTGTAAGAGAGATGGGGAAGTAGGAAAGTGTGTATGTGGCAGCAAAAATGAGTGAAGTTTCAGAACCAGGGGGTGAGAAAGAGGGATGGATGGTGTGTTTAGTGTGTAGCTTGGTCCTCTTTATATAGAGCCAAGCATGTAACTAGATTAGAACTAGTTGAAGGGAAAATTAGCAAATAAGGAAAAATCTTTAATAAAGTAAATGGTTTTTTGTTTTTTAACAAAAAGAAGAAAGTTTGAGACTTTAATGTTGGTGACACGGCTGGATGATGTCACGAGGATGACTTCCTTTGCTTGGAGGAAAATATTTGGCATTAAATTCATGGTTTGGCCAAAAAATATAAGATAAGCTTTATCCTATTTTTGGTACCACAGCTGGAGCTATTGCAGAAAGTGCTGGAGCTGTTACAGCTTTTGTACAAGCTGTTTCTGCAGAAACTGTTTCTGTAGAGCTTCTGCTGGAGTTGTTTACAGCTTCCGTTGGAGCTGCTGTTGGTATTTTTAGCTAAGTTTCTTCTTTTGAAAAATTATATGCTTAAGCCATATATAATTTTGGTAAGTAATAGACTAGTTGGTTGACTTTTGATGAAGTTTTAGAGATGTAATTATGGTTTTTTTGTATTTTAACCAAATCTTGGAGAGTAAAGAGAGCATTTAATGCTAGATATGAGATACTAATATATATTTAGCCATGTGCTTGGAATTGATTTATATGAAAATAATAATATAATTAATATGGAATCATATAATTATATTTTAAAACTTATATTATATGATGGGCATTAATTTTGTAAAGAGCATGGGGAGTTTTATCATTTTAAGTGTTATGTGATATGAGAGGCTTACCGAATGTTACCTATTGCACACTGACCCGTCAGAGTTCAGGGAATTGGGGAAGACATGCCAAGCAACATGCCTTCCTTTATCAACTTTGAACCACTGGAGTTTTACTAAACATACTTCTTGGCCCTCCAAACCACGACTCCCAAAATTCCGCCGATGAGACTCATGAGTTTGGATCATGAGCCAAAAATGAGATGATGTGCTACGAGCTTGAACCATGGGCTTTGACGCCTTTTTTGTGTAAATATGGGCTCTTTTAGGCTTTAGAAGAGATTTTCCCAAAATCCATGATAGTGTTGATGTGGTGCGGGTCGCCAATGAAATGAAGCTGCGTGGTGTAAAAAATTTGTCCTCAACATTCAGCCCCCCGAGTGCATGGGCTTGCTTTGCAAGGGCTTGTTTTGCAAGGGCATGCACGAGTGAAGATGTTTCTTGAAGACTTTGTAAATGAGCGAATCTAATGTTGTTGGCTACTAGAGATGATGGTTGATAGTATTGTTAGAGTAGTAAAATAGGTGTTGTTGGACATGTGGGTTGCATTGGCTATCTCATAGGTACAGCGATAATAGATTGATGTAGCTGAAACTTCCATAGATGGAGTAGTAGCTTCGTTGAACTTAAAAACTTCATTTTCTTTTTGGTAGATTGATTGATCTTTATCTAGATCCATGTGTAGCTTTCTTGAATGAGCTACTGTAATAGTGAAAGACCAAGCCCCCAAGTGTAATATCACCGCAACTTTGGTGATGTATGGGATTCTAATGATTCTAGCGGAGCGATGGATATAATTATCATGACTTCGAATATGTGTGTCTGCTGTCACGACTTGATATGATAGGACTCCAACATAAATCTTTGTTTATAAATAGAGCTTTATTTGGTGCTTGTAACTTTGTGATGAATGCCAATCAAAATGTTCTTGAAAGAGATTGGCCATTGCTGGACAGATAGAGTTATGTAGTGGAAGTGCCTCTATTGACATATTTGAAATTTTTTTTTTTTTTTTATATATCCATTTGTTGCCCCCAGAAATGAAATCCTTTGGATTAGTGAATCAAGCCCCCGAGTGTGGGAAGGCGTTGGATGAGCATAGATTTGTTGCAGGTATCACTGCTGAACCGTTGGCTATTTCTTCTTAATTGCATGAGCTTTGTTAATTAATTTGTCATGGGCTTTTAAAATATTGCCAAGTTGTATTGGGCTTTTGATAAATGTGTGTCATGGGTTTGTAAAATAAACATAATTGTTGTAGGTTTCAAATATGACTTCTATGAGTTTTGAATTTTAGTAGCACAAGTTCATATTTCTCCATGGGCTTGATGTATGTTAGCCATGGGTTTTGGAAAGATGAATAGTGTTACATAAGAAAAATAGTTACTATGTTTTTTTATATAAATCTTGTGGTATAGATAAGTACATATATATGTCAGGAAATCTATGTTGCCAAATATTATTAGTTTTGGGCTTTTAGTAAGATATTTGTCATACAATATTGGTCAAGTATTAATATCCTTGGGTTTTTGATAAAATAGTGCTAAGTAGTTAGCTTAGGCTTTTGATATTGCCAATAAGAATGGGGTTTTTGATGTTACCAACGAAAACTGGGCTTTATTGCTAATAAGAATTGGGCTTTTGATATTGCCAGCGAGAACTGGGCTTTTAATGTTGCCAATGAGAATTGGGCTTTGATGTTGCCAATAAGAATTGGGCTTTTGATGTTGCCAGCGAGAACTGGACTTTGATGTTGTCAATGAAAATTGGGCTTGATGTTGCCATTTAGTAATGGGCTTTGATGTTGTCAAGTATATCACAGTATGGTCATGGAGGTAATATCTATTTTTGAAATCACTTGCTAAATGCATGACCATTTTATTTTGAAGAGTCCCAACCATGAAAGCTGTCTTCAATTTTGAATATGTAAAGGTTTGAAATATGAAAAGTGTTTTGATCATTGAAAGATTGATATAATTAAGCCAAAATACAGTCATGGAAGTTAAACAATTTATTTTGAAAATGTCAAGTTGCAAAAGGTTTGTCCTTGCAAGTAAGTTTGAAATACAAATATCTATGTAAAAATGTATCTTAAAATATTTATAGTTTTCAAATAAATGTAAGATATTCATGTCTTAGAGTAAAGATAATGCTTACTCTCCATTTCCAAAGCATTTTGCAAAAAATGTGATTTTTAAGTTAAGCATGATATAGCTCCAACCATTTGCCATTGATAGGTTCCATGAGATTTTCGCCTTCTGCCATGGCTAGACAATAATAGTTGTTGCTATAAACTTCTTTTTCAAGACAAATGTCCCTTGATGTAGGGATGTCAGATTGATTGGACCTTTTAGATCAAAGCCCCCTAGTGTAAGGTAGTTGGCATCCTTGATGATGCTCAAGATTCCAAAGGTTCCAATGATATGGTTCATGTGAATTTGATGATTCTAGTAATATGATGCATGGGGTCACCAAGGCTTTAGGGGGCATGGGGTTACCACGGCTTTGATGGTGATAATAAAACTTCTTTGATGACCTCCAATTTGCTTGGTTTAGTGGATGATTCAGAAAAAACTTTCTTTTATTGATTGGAACAAGATTGGTGATTCCAGCGGCAAGGAGTTATTGAATTTCTTGGATGATTCGAGCTTCTATATTGGGATGAAAAATTCTCATAGGTTTTATGCCTACAAAATAGAAAAAGCCCAATATTTAAAAATCATGATTATTATTGAAATAAATAATATGTTTTGTATAATAGTCACAATAATGTTCGAGATAAAGTAATATATATTTACCGTGAAAGATTTGATTGAATGATGTATATGATATAATATTAAAGTAATTTGTATTAAGTAGTATAGTGCTGGTAGAGAAATATATATTCAATATAGATTTAAAGATAGTGACGTGGTGACTTATCTTGAAAGTTCATGGCTCCAGCTGTATATCAGTGAACTTATGGTAGTCCAGCAGTGTAATGACATGAGTACAATAGTGGAAAGTCCATATGTCATGATAAATCTCTCCATGGCTTGACATTGAGAGCATGTATCATCAAGACAGGATCTAAACTGAGCATCATGTTGTACTTCTAAGCAAAGATGCCAATGTAATCACTATGTGATGTGTAGTATGCGTGGGGCTGCCATGGCTTTAATGGCGACAAAGCTTTTTTTTAGGGATGACCGCCAATCTACTTGGTTCAGCGGTTCATACAAGAAGGATTTCCTTTAGCGATTAGGATAATATTGATGATTTTAGTTGCAAGGAGTTATGATCAGGGTTTCATGCCTACAAAATAGACAAATTCCAAAGTATAAGAAGCATAATGATGGTTGAAACAAACAATATGTTTCACATAATAATTTTCGGTCAATGGTTGCGATAAAGTAATATATACTTAACGTGATAGTTTTAATTGAATGATGAATGTGATATAATATTAAAGTAATTTGTACTAAGTGATATGAGCATAGTAGAGTAACATATACTCAATATAAATTTAAAGATAGCGACGTAATGACTTATCTTGAAAGTTTGTGGCTCCAACCGTATGTTAGTGAACTTATGGTAGTCCAACAGCATGATGACATGAGTATAGCGTTAGAGTGTCCATATGCCACGATAGGTCTCTCCGTGGTTTAATGTTGAGAGCATGTATCACCAAGACAGGATCTAAGCTAAGCATCATGTTGTACTCCTAAGCAAAGATGCCAATGCATTCTTTGTTAGATGGGGAAGATAGGTTGGGTACTGCTGGAGGTTATATAAATGATTCAGCTATACTGTTGGATAAGAATTTTTTCTTCCTTTAGATGCGTTCTCTTTTGAATACAGCTGTAAGTATTGTACTAGCTTTGTTTGGCCTAGGAACCTTTTGTTTGAGGCAACTAAGCCTCACATGTCATGATGAGTAACAATAATGCTTCCATTTAGTAGCCAGGTTTATTCACATTGTGGCTGCGATTTGCTATTGGATTCCTCTTTGTACTTTCTTTTGTGTTAGGACATATGTGGTTCATATGTTAAGAACATATGTCATACTTATTTATGTAAATTGGCTAATCCTTTGACAAAACGCACTCTACTTGTAATTGGGTAGTTCTAGGTGTTTTTAATACTTCAAGAAACAAGGTTTCAAGATCAAGTGTTGAAGTTATCAAGTCTATCCAAGAAAAACAAGCTGAAGTGCAAAATCATTAAAGCTTGACACCTGCTCAATAAATCCTCGACACCTGCTATCTGTCGAGAATTAAAAAGTCAAATTTTCTAATCTGATTTCTTGGGACTCGTGAATATTTTTTTGGGCCTTCTTTTCTTCTAACCCTAAACATATAAAATGATTGTTTTAAGAGCTGTCAAATTGTACGCAAGTTGCAAAAGCATTGAGCAATCTCTGTTTAAGCAAATTGTGATTAAAAGACGAAGTTCTTGACCTAGTTCATCTTCTCTGAAGAAGTTGCTGGGTATTTGCACCAAAGGATTTTGTGGCCAAGCATCTTCCTGATCTTCATCGTGTAGGATAAATTGAATTACTTTGCAACCAACCTCTCCTTCTAAGTTGGTGTTTGAAGTCGCGTACTGGGATCTGCACATTGGTTAGTCACGTACTTGGGAGCCGTGCATTAAAGGTGGGAACTGTCACCACAGATCAAGTCCAATTGGATATTGGGATAAGGGTTCAACTGTAGGGTGGTAAGGTACTTGGGATTCCTTTACTTGTAACTGCTTGATTTGATAATAGTGGAGTTTTGGGAGTGGTGACCTGAAAATCACCCGGTGGGGTTTTTGCCGTTAGGGTTTTCCCCATTCGTGAACAAATCACCGTGTTATTTATTTTTCCCTGCGTAATTAGTTTATTGGTGATTTATTTGTGCTGATACGCAATTGCATGTTAATTAACTTAATTAATTCACTTGGCTAAATTAATTGGTTAATTTATCACAAGGGGTCAATTCGTTTGTGGCCTAACAAGTGGCATCAGAGCAGGCACACTCTGATTAGGTTTAATCTCTACTGTGTTGATCCATTGACCCCTGTTTGTCATGGATAGAGGACAATCGTTAATTATACATCATTTATTTGATGGGACTAACTATACCTAATGGAAAGTACGCATGAGAGCTTTTTTACAGTCCTTAGATGAGAAGGTGTGGCAAGCTATTGAGATTGGCTGGACTAAGCCAAAAGAAGCGCCAGCTGATTGGGATGAAGCAAAGATCAAGGCGGCAAACTTCAACAGCAGAGCGTTGAATGCCCTATTTAGTGCGGTCACCAATGAGGAGTTCAAGAAGATATCCTCAATTGAAACTGCTAAGGAGGCGTGGACCATCCTCCAGAGAACCTATGAAGGAACAAAGGCTGTCAAAGATTCAAAACTTCAGAGGCTCGCTACAAGCTTTGAAGAGATTAAGATAGAGGAGTATGAGTCGTTTGATGAGTTCTATGCCAAGCTCAAGGACATAGTGAACTCAGCCTTCAATCTTGGGAAAACCATCCCTGAACCCAAGGTTGTAAGGAAAGTGCTCAGATCTCTACCTGAGAGATTCCATGCCAAGATTACGGCAATAGAAGAATCAAAGGATATTGACAAAATTCCTTTGACTGAGCTGGTTGGGAACTTGCAGACCTACGAGCTAGGGTTATCTAGGATTGGCAAGTCAAGCAAAGGCAAGAGCATGGCCTTGAAGGCAAAGAGCAGTGATACAGATGAGTCTTCCGATGATGAAGATTCCAAGATGAAGTCCTACATTACAAGGCAGTTCAAGAAGTTTATGAAGAATGCCAATGGGAGGAGCTTCAACAAGGACCGCAGACAATCCAGTTCTTCTCAGTTTAAGAGTCAAGACAAAGGGAAGAAGGATGTTAAGGATGGCGGTCAATACACTATTTCGGCAGGACCTAAGTGCTTTGGGTGTCATGGGTTTGGACACATGAAGAATAAGTGTCCTACATATCTTAAGAGCATTGGGAAAAGTAAGGCACTTGCTGCAACCCTGAGTGACACTGAGCCTGAAGATGATTCTGACAATGAGGATGACGGAATCTTAAATGCCTTCACTGCCACAATCAATCCTACTGAAAGGATTGTTGAAGAAGTGGATGAAGAAGAAGAATTGGTGGACACCAAATTCGAGAAGATAGATGATCAAGATGATATTCATTCAGCCTATGAGAAGCTTTACAAGCTCTCTGAGAAGCATGAAAAATTGTAAAGGCTGACCACCAAAAAGCTCAGTGATGTGGAACTTGATCGTGAAGAGTTGTCCACAAAGTTTAATGAGGCGAATCAAACTATTGGAGTACTGAGGTTTGAGAACAATTTCCTTGCTGAGAAGACCAAGAAGCTTGAAGCGGAACTGTTTCAAGTCAGAGCTCAATTGAAGAGGACTTCAAGTGCAAAACTTGATGAGATGCTCAGCATTCAGAAATCTACTTTAGATCGAACAGGTTTAGGGTATGACCTTTCTTCCTCTAATATTGCTTCCACTAGTACTATTGTTTTTGTTCCTCCTGCTAATATTGTTAAAGTTGAGAACACTAATGTTAAAACTGAATTAGCTAGTGAGAACTTAGACAAGGGCAAATCTATCTTAGGAACACCCCCTAAGCAAGAAAAGAAAGATGCTAGAAACGCTAGGGCTAAGAAGGCTAACTCTCAAAAGCCTAAACAAAAGAAGCAGCATCTCTGTCATCATTGTGGAGCTGTCGGTCATACTCGACCAAATTGCTACAAGTGGCTAGCTACTCAACAGAGCAACGGCATGATAGCATCTGGAAGCCAAAATCAGCTTCAATCCTCTCTTACTCCTCTTGGAGATCTTCTAAAAGCCCTCATGTTCCTTTCGAACTTGAACGGTTTCAATTTTTCCCCCTCACCGCCGGTTCAAGGGTTTAATCAAAGGAAAGGTTCTTCCAAGGTGTGGAAGAAAAAGGATTCTAAGTGATTTCATCACTTTCTTCTCCCTTCTTGTTTTTCTTGTTTGTTGCATTGTTTGTGTGTTTTGCATTTTTGTTGAGTCAGTCTAGTTTTATGCTTTACTTTGTTAACATGTTTTTGTGTATTTACTTTCAATTTTGTTTATTTTGTTTTTAATATAAAAAAAAATTGAAAAACAGAAAAATACAAAAACAGTGTGTTTTGTGTACTTTGGTACTTGTGTACCTTGGATGGCCAATGAAACAAAGTTTTCTAAACTTTATATCTCTTGTAGCTTAGATGAGCATCTCTATGCACAACTAAGCAAGTGAGCTTTGTGGCTCTTGTTTGTGATGAGTAAGATCAAGTTATCTCTTAAAACTTAACACTCATATCACTCTTTTTGACGGGTCGGACTAGAAAATCGTAAGAGAAAGACATAAATAACCATCTCACCACTGTTGCCCGCCAATCATTAATGACATCTGTATGTTTCAGCATAGCAAAAGTGTGATGTCAATGACATTTGTGTGCTTCGGCATAGCAAAATTGGAATGTCAAATGTCAATGGGTATTTCTTTTTTCTCTCTTATAAGCCCATGCATGATATGCTTAAAAAAAGAAAATATGCAAAGAAAATAAAAAGCAAAAAGATCAAAAATGCTTTAAATATGATTGCAAGCATGTATTCTAGGAGATGTGGGAGTTATAGGATGTACCTCGAAGGTGATAGTCCCCATCAAACAGTTATAATTGTGTGTGAGTTAAAATTATTTTCTCATATCTCAAATCGTCATAACATGTATACGCATATGCAATCTTGCGATGTTTTTCACACACAACACACAATATTCTTTGCTACTTTTGATACATGTACAGGTACAATGTGATTTGGCCATCACAAAGGTTTTACATGTGTTAATGTATGCTCACTAAACTATTTTAACTTGTTTTTGAAAAATAAAATTGGTTAGACTTGTTTAGTGTGTGTGTGTGTTTTTGGGAGATCCATGTGCTTAAATTTTTATTGAGAGATGATTTTGAGAGCTTTATATGTTGATTGGATCAATGGTTGAGGTGTATGTTGGATTGCATTCATGTCTGTGTTTTTCACTTCTCAAAAAATTGGTTTTAACTGCTGGCTCGACACCTCCTCGATACCTAGCTATCTGTCGAGCTTCTCAAGCCTTTTTCTTATCGCAATCTCGACACGTCTTCGACACCTGGTGGATCGATCAAGAAAGTTTCTGTCTCTTCGATACCTTCTTGATACCTTGTCAATCGATAGAGTTTCTGTTCTGGGTTTTGGTGTCTATTTCTCGATACCTTCTTGACACCTGTAGCTGTCGAAGTTCATTTTCTCGACACTTGTCTCGACACCTCTCGACACCTTAGCTGTCGAGAATTACTGAAGCTCCTATATAAGCTTCTGTCGCGATCCGATTCTCATTTCTCTCGATCTCTCTCGATCTGTCCGCGGCTGTTCATCTCCCTAACCTCTTTTTCTCACTCAAAATCTCCAACCCACTTGCTTTTCGGCCATTCCTTGCTTTAAATCACTTGGTAAGATCTCATTTTCCTTCCTTTTTCATGCATTTCATGTTTTGAATCTTAGGTTTTCCGGTTTTTTGAAAAATTTTGGGGTTTTTCAAAATCAATGAGTTTTTCTTGAAATTTTGGGTTGAGTTTTCACTTAAAGGTGTTCAAAATGTCATACATTGCATTTCATGTGCATTAGAATGATATTTACATGAATTTAGATGTGTGTTCTATGTTTGTGTGCGGGTAGGATTGGATTGGGCTGAGCCCATGATGCTTTTTAATTTGCATGTCACTTGTTCATGCATTCTCCATGCATACGTACTTTTTGTTCAATATATTTGAAATATGTGAACTGTTTTGGGACTTTTCTGGTTGTCTCCCTCTCTATCTTTTTCTCATTTTGTTTACGTTAGTAGTGTCTATGGCACCCAAACGTAAATCCACTTCGACTTGAAACCCTCTGCGTTTTGGAGCTTCCTCATCTTCTGATTCTGCTCCTCTAAATCTTCTGTTCCATGATGGAGATGCCCACAAGGCATTTACGGAGAACTTTTTTAGATGAGGTGGTCATTCGGAACGCCAATTCATTTTGGCGGACTTCGTCGACACTGACCTTCCCTCTGTCATTCACAGTAGGGGATGGGAGTCACTGTATGACGTCCTAGTCACATGTCCCCTCATGCTGATTCAGGAGTTTTACTCCAACATGCACGGGGTCGATCGTTCAGTACCTCTCTTTCACACTTGCGTTCGAGGTATGTATATCCCTGTCACACTGCAGCTAGTTGCGGATGTGCTTAGGGTTCCTAGGATAGATTTTCCTGACTATCCTTCTTGTGAGCGTTGAGGACTGTGTCCAAAGATGAGCTCATTTCTGCTTTTTGTGAGCGCCCTTCTGATTGGGGTGAGCATCAGTATACATTATGTAGACCTTTTGCTAAAAGTCCTAGATTCCTAAACATGGTGATGACTTTTGTAGTCCATCCACTCTCTCACTACAACTCGATCATAGAGCCTCGTGCTCAATTTTTGTTATCTCTTCTTGAGCATCTTACTATAGATTTTCCTTCTCATTTCATCCTTTCTATCATAGATGTTCATCTAGATTCGGCGTCCCGTGATAAGCTCATCTTTCCTTCCGCTATCACGAGGATCTTACGCCATTTTTCTACCCCTTTTCCTGTGTCCGACCACTTCACACACATCTGTGCCATAGATGCCGCTACCGTAAAACGTAGTGAGGCTTAGTTTAGGTCGAGACAGACGGATTCCAATCCTTCCTCCCGTTTAGCTCCATCCAGATCAGCTCCATCTACATATGCTCCTTCTTCCTCTACGGGGGATGTATCTCTTGGAGACATTATGACGCAGCTGCAGCACATGGATGCTCGCCTTGATACGGTTTCCACTGAGTTGTATCAGGTGAATGTTCGTGTTGGTCGTATTGCACGATAGCAGGCGACCATGGGTGGTTTTGCTTCTGAGGCTACTCCTTCACCACCTTCTCCAGTGGCTTCTGACTCTGAGGATGATGATGATGATGGTGATGATGATGACGCTTCGGATGATGATGGAGATGCTAGCTCTACTGATAAGATGTCTACATGACACTTTACCCTTTGTCACTCGTGACAAAAAGGGGGAGTAGTTTTGGGCTATGAGAGTAGTCATCTTAGGGGGAGAGTTAGTATTGGACATTTTTGATAGGGGGAGTGTTGATATTTTGAGGGATGTAGTAAGGTTTTGATGTATCTTTTCTTTTCTATTCTTTATAGATACATTGATCTTGTATATGAGGTCTTGTGACCAGTTTTACATACATTGTACTTATTTTCTCTATATGTGGATGTATGTTTCTTTCACCTCTCTTTTCATGTGTTGTTTCTTCTCTATCTTTATACACATGTTCTTTATACTTGTATGCAATCTATTTATTTCTGTTTCACACAAAGATGCCTTGATGAGTTTTGTTTAAAGTGTTTCAGAAATACAGGTTGTCAAAGTCTACTTGCCATAAACTCTCTTCTTGCAAAGTTTTTCAAGAGTTTATGTTAAGATAGATTTTATTGTATTCAACAAGTGAATATGAGTTGAGTGATTTTTGACTTCTCTCATATGTTCATTTGTTTGTTGTGGTTTTGTCACGGATTGCCAAAGGGGGAGATTGTTAGGACATATGTGGTTCACATGTTAAGAACATATGTCATACTTATTTATGTAAATTGGCTAATCCTTTGACAAAACGCACTCTACTTGTAATTGGGTAGTTCTAGGTGTTTTTAATACTTCAAGAAACAAGGTTTCAAGATCAAGTGTTGAAGTCATAAAGTCTGTCCAAGAAAAACAAGCTGAAGTGCAAAATCATTAAAGCTCGACACCTGCTTGATAGCTCCTCGATACCTGCTATTTGTCGAGAATTAAAAAGTCAAATTTTCTGATTTGATTTCTTAGGATCCATGAATATTTTTTGGGCCTTCTTTTTTTCTAACCCTAAACATATAAAATGATTGTTTTAAGAGCCGTCAAATTGTACACAAGTTGCAAAAGCATTGAGCAATCTCTGTTCAAGCAAATTGTGATCAAAAGACGAAGTTCTTGACCTAGTTCATCTTCTCTGAAGAAATTGCTGTGTATTTGCACCAAAGGGTTTTGTGACCAAGCATCTTCCTGATCTTCATCGTGTAGGATGAACTGAAGAACTTTGCAACCAACCTCTCCTTCTAAGTTGGTGTTTGAAGTTGCGTACTAGGATCTGTGCATTGGCTAGTCACATACTTGGGAGCCGTGCATCAAAGGTGGGAACTGTCACTACAAATCAAGTCTAATTGGGTATTGGGGTAAGGGTTCAACTGTAGGTTGGTAAAGTACTTGGGATTCATTTACTTGTAACCGCTTGATTTGATAATAGTGGAGTTTCAGGAGTGGTGACCTGAAAATCACCCGGTGGGGTTTTTGCCGTTAGAGTTTTCCCTATTCGTGAACAAATCACCGTGTTATTTATTTTTCGCTGCATAATTAGTTTATTGGTGATTTGTTTGTGCTGCCACGCAATTGCATGTTAATTAACTTAATTAATTCACTTGGCTAAATTAATTGGTTAATTTATCACAAGGGGTCAATTCGTTTGTGGCCTAAAATTTTGGATCAAAAAATTTCTTTTAAACTTATTTTAGGACCATCCTTGATGTCCTTTCAATTTGGCAATGGAGTTCCAATGAGGCCATGGTTGAATAAATTACATGGAATCTTGTAAGTGCAATAATATGACCAACCTCAAGAACCAGCTCTATATGCTGCCAAGGGCGTACTCTTGGACCCATTCATATTGGCGTAAGTAATAGCATGCATGATCAATAGGAAAGTTTGGCTAGCATGAGCTCTAGCGGTGAGGGATTGCAGATTTAGAGAAAGAAATTGCAACAAAGTCAACGGAACTATCTCTTTTGACAAGTCAAAAGAATTTCATCATGCTGTCCTTACCCACCAGTGGTGGCTCCTCCTCCGCGGAAACCTTTGGTGGCTTATTGGATTTGGTTACTCATGCTTTAGTTCATTTCTCTAGTGGGCAACTTTGTTGGGATGTAATATATGTTTTGAGACTTTCTTAGTTATAAAAACTTCTTTCCCCCTTTCTTTTTGTAATAGAAGAAGAAAAAATCTTCTAGGAGCTGTCACTACCCATGTATACTAAACTATTCAGCTATATATAAAAAACTCATTTAGTTGTGATTTGTCTAGTTGTAAGTGTTGTTATTACTTATGCAAAAGGTCACTCAATTGTAGGTACCAATATAGCATGAGAAAGAAGGACTTGTTAACTATGGACATTGTTTTGCAAAAGGTTCACGCCTAAAAGAAATTTTTCTGCACAAAAGCTAATTTTTCTGCTAACAGAAATTTTTTCTGCATAAAATGAATTTTTCTGCATAAAGAAAATTTTTCTGCATTAAGAGATTTTTCTACATAAAAACTTTTCTGCATAAAGGAATTTTTCTGCATAAAAATTTTCTGCATAAAGGAATTTTTTTGCATAAAAAATTTTCTGCATAAAGAAATTTTTCTGCATAAAGGAATTTTCTGCATAAAGGAATTTTCTGCATAAAAGGGATTTTTCTACATAAATGGGTTGCCCAATGTTACTTTTTCATGCGTGCAAAAGGTCATTCAATTGTAGATACCAATATCACACGCGAAAGGAAAACTAGTCGACCATGGACATTGTTTTGAAAATGGCTAATGTCTAAAAGAAATTTTCTGCATAAAAAGGGTTGTCCATTGCCACTTTTTCATGTGTGCACATGTCTTTTCTCGCTATTCATGTGGGGATATTGCACTGTACATAGTAGGGGACACCTCCAGCAGTAGCTGTTGTGCCTCCTTTTTTTTTTTGCAAAAAATGATTTTTTGAGCCCGAAAGGGAGGGGAAAAAATGTTTTGTCATCAAATAGTGTTCACTCATCTATGTATATGTATATACATGTATATTAACATACATATACGCATCATTACCCTTTTCTTTTAGTCATTTACATGTAAATATTGTACTTCTCATGGCAAAGGACACCTCCAACCGTAGCTACTGGGTTCCTTTTTTTTTTTCTGCATAAAACCATTTTTGAGCCAAAGGCAAAGTAAAAAGTTTTGAGATTTTAAAAGAAAACAGATAGTACCCATTCTTCTATGCATGTATATAAATATACATATGTGCATTGTTATCTTTTTCTTTTTGACTAACCATGTGTAAATATTGTACTATTCACCTTGAGGACACTTTTTTTTTTTTTTTTTAGTTTTGTTTCTTTTTTGAAGGAAAGAAAATAGAGTGTTCACTTATATATATTCATACGCATATATATATATATATATATGTATGTATGTATGTATATATGTATACTTATAAATACATAATATTAGCTTTGTAAAAGTTGCAGCTAGGCAGCAAGGCAGTAAAGGCTACTCTTCTAAAATTTGGCATCAAGTGCAGCTGTAGAGTGCTAACTTTGTACCGCCGGGCTAACATCATGCTGACTTGCTTCTTGTTGGCTATTATGCAACCTTGAGGGCATGATAGACTTTCACCATGGTTGGCTCCCCAGTGGAGTCGCCAAAATGTTGAGGGGAAAATTTTTTATGTTCCCAAATAGAATATGGGGTAACCAAGCCGAAACTCGACAATGGGCTCTTGAAATAAAGCCAAAAGGCTTTCGATGTCATGTAAGCCCACCCAAGCAAGAGATAGAGGCTGCACCCTGACAAGAAGACAACAAAAAAGCACAATAAACATATTACTATTGTTAGTTTGTTATATTATTAGTCATTTTTACAGTGTCATAGTTCAAATCAATCCTCCAGTGATAAAGGTGAAATTACATTTAAAAGTCTAGAAGTTAATGATTAAATAAATTTATGAAGTATTCAGTCCTGGGGGTCCTTGTGTGTCCCAGTTATGGGGTATTTATAATACTTTCAGCCATCATTAAATCAATGTGAGGGAAAAATTCAATTGTTACAAATACATTATATCCTTCATTATAATAATAATAAACAAGGATTAAAAACTTCATAGTTACAAATAAAAGAGGAAAAATAGGATGGAATGAAGGGGGAGAGAGAGCGTTGAGCCGTGTGCATAGGTTGGTTAAGTTTGTCCCCTTTCATTATGCACTTAAATGACTTTTCCCATATAATGCTCTTTTAGTTTTTTGTCAAACATGAGTGATATTATCTTTCATAAGAATAGCTTTAAATATTGGATATGTATGTCTTTAATGAGAATGATTTTTAATATGAAGTCTTTGTGCCTTTTAAGAGAAAGACTTTAATATTAATGTTCATATGCCTTCTATGAGAAAGGGCTTTTGTAATGTGTTCTTGGAAGAGTATTTGATATGTTTTTAAGATGTGTGGAGATGGTAAGAAACATATATGTGTGTATATATATATGTATATATATATATGTATATTGTGAGATATAGTGTTTGTAATATGTATAGGAATTATATGTAGATACTTTATTGGACATGGATCTTGAAGATTTATGAGAAGTATGTATGGGTATTCTGTGAGGAATGTGTTTTGGGCAGTAAAAATGATGAGGTTTCAGAATAATAGAGTGTGGGAAAGATGAGTAATGGATAATAGTATGTTGTAATATGTGTGTTGTGTTGTTATCTATGAAGAGGGACTTTGTAAGAGAGATGGGGAAGTAGGAAAGTGTGTATGTGGCAACAAAAATAAGTGAAGTTTCAGAACTAGGGGGTGAGAAAGAGGGATGGATGGTGTGTTTTGTGTGTTGCTTGGTCCTCTTTATATAGAGCCAAGCATGTAACTAGATTAGAACTAGTTGAAGGGAAAATTAGCAAATAAGGAAAAATCTTTGACAAAGTAAATGGTTTTTTGTTTTTTAACAAAAAGAAGAAAGTTTGAGACTTTAATGTTGGTGACACAGCTGGATGATGTCATGAGGATGACATCCTTTGCTTGGAGGAAAATATTTGGCATTAAATTCATGGTTTGGCCAAAAAAATGTAAGATAAGCTTTATCCTATTTTTGGTACCACAGCTAGAGCTATTGCAGAAAGTGCTGGAGCTGTTACAGCTTTTGTACAAGCTGTTTCTGCAGAAACTGTTTCTGTAGAAGCTTCCGCTGGAGCTGTTTTTGCAAAACAGCTTCTGCTGGAGTTGTTTACAGCTTCCGTTGGAGCTGCTGTTGGTATTTTTAGCTAAGTTTCTTCTTTTGAAAAATTATATGCTTAAGCTATATATAATTTTGGTAAGTAATAGACTAGTTGGTTGATTTTTGATGAAGTTTTAGAGATGTAATTATGGTCTTTTTGTATTTTAACCAAATCTTGGAGAGTAAAGAGAGCATTTAATGCTAGATATGAGATACTAATATATATTTAGCCATGTGCTTGGAATTGATTTATATGAAAATAATAATATAATTAATATGGAATGATATAATTATATTTTAAAACTTATATTATATGATGGACATTAATTTTGTAAAGAATATGGGGAGTTTCATCATTTTAAGTGTTATGTGATATGAGAGGCTTACCAAATATTACCTATTGCACATTGACCCGTCAGAGTTCAGGGAATTGGGGAAGATATGCCACGCAACATGCTTTCCTTTATCAACTTTGAACCACTGGAGTTTTACTGAATGTACTTCTTGGCCCTCCAAACCACGACTCCCAAAATTCCCCCGATGAGACTCATGAGTTTGGATCATGAGCCAAAAATGAGATGATGTGCTACAAGCTTGAACCATGAGCTTTGATGCCTTTTTTGTGTAAATATGGGTTCTTTTGGGCTTTAGAAGAGATTTTCCCAAAATCCATGATAGTGTTGACGTGGTGCGGGTCGCCAATGAAATGAAGCCGAGTGGTGTAAAAAATTTTTCCTCAACAAACGGTGGTCATGTAAATTTGCTTAGCATAGGGGCCTGTTTAATGTCCCTCGAGAATGGTGATCGAGAATCTCGGTGTAATGCGTGGCTCATAGCGTCCATGGAAGCGTTCCGGGGTCATCGCTCCTTTGGGGAGATCGAGTCCTGGTCTGCATATTCCCACGAGCGATCCCAGTGCCGATGAGATCCAGATTGATGGGACCTTGCTCCATGGTGACCCCCCACACTAGTCGACCCTTCTCCTTGCTCCTCATGGTCCCTTCTCCGACACCTACCTCTTGCTTCCAACTCCAAATCCCTCACCAACCTTCATAGACGCTCAAGTTCCTTATCCCTCTGCTTAAGCTCTTCATCCCTTCTGTCGAAACGATTACGCCTCGAAGCACCGAACACGATCCGATTCGTCTGAAATGACCTTTCTCTAAGACCAGACTGCCCTTACTCTTCATACTCCCTATCTTCGTGTTTCTTCTATCTTCTTTCCTGCCCGATGGATCCTCAAAAAGATCTCCCAGATTGTCCTCTAGACATTTTCCAGCGTGCGTCTTGGCAAAACGACAGCTTCGTAGGAGATTCCCATAGACGACGCCAATTGTGCATACCCAAAATATGGCTATTGGGCTCAACCTCTACTTGGGCTCACAATCTATTTGTATTGTGGGCTTTGAGTTTCCTACTATAGGTGGTCCTATACTCAGGACCTCAGTACACTCCTATTTCCTCAAACCCTTCCCTTTACCTCACAGAATTGCTCCCTTTCTGAGTGATTGCTTTTTTCTCCCTTAATCCCCTTATTTATAAACTTAGATAAGTGGAGGTGTTATGATTACTCCCCCTTGTTAGTGTGAATGGGGGTCCAATTCCATCATCTTTAGGTGGGTGTTCAAGTGGGTAAGGTGGTAGTGGCATTGGAACTGATTCCCACCTCCAAAAGCCTGCTTGGCAGCGATGTTCCCTAAGGCAATACCAGGAAGCCAAGACATCGTACTACCGAGCAACCACATACCTGACCAAGTTAAGATTGATTAGGAGTGGCTCGCTTTTGACGTTCAAGGCAAAATGGTCCCATTGTGTTCACTGGGCTCACAACGGGTCTCAAGGGGTATCTAGATCAAGGTCATAAGTCCAATGTGGAGAGAGTCAGGTGTTGCACCTCAAGGTTATGGCCTAAGGCCTAACAGCCCTGGGGCCATTCCCCGTACACATAGTATTTATTAAAAAAATTATAGTAAATTGTCTTCATGGACGTGCTTCATGAGGCTAATTTAGATATTAATATGCACAAAATTTATTTTCCAAGTCAATGTGACCACTACAATATATTAATTACCACTTGAAATACTATATGTCTATATCAAATATCAAGAACCTCTAAGACTAGTTTGACATCAAGTGCATGACATCACTCCAATATATCCATCATGATGTTTTGCTGATCTAGGAGCATCCGCACTAGATGTGCTAAATGTGCCAAATGCCAAATATTTGGCACATTTGGCACACCAAACACCAAAAACCCCCTTTTATCAAATGTTCCAAATCTTATAAAATTTGCAACATGCTACAATATCCTCACAAATTTGCCACGGTACGGACATAAGTGGCATATGCTTTTATTATTTTTTTATTCCTCTTTCTCTCTCATCTCTCTGTCAGTCTCACCCTCAATCCCCAGTCCTTTCCTTTCTCTCACCCCAATCCCCTCCTCTTAAACCCCAACCCTTACTGCTCATCCACGCCGACGTCGACGTCGATGCTGACGATCAACTTCCACGCCGATCTCTCACTAGCAATGGTTTTTTATTTTTTATTTTTTTTGCTGTGGTTTGATGGGTGGGTTGGGCAATGGGTGGGTTTAGACGGTGATGTGTGGGTTCAGATTGTGTTGGCTAGGTTCGGTTTCGACGGAGGTGGGTGGGTTTGGATGGGCTAGGCTATGGGTTCTGATGGATGGGTCGGCGGCGGGTGGGTATGGGTTTGTTGTGTTGGTCATTGAAGCTTTTGTGGTTGGGAGTAATGTTGGTGTCGATGACGGCAATGATGAGGTCAGAGTATGGGTTGACGGTGATGACGATGATGGTGATGAAGATGGTGGGTTTGGAGTCTGGGTTGACTTGGATTATGAAGGTTTTGGGTTTGGAAGTGGGTATGGGTGAGGGTGTGGAGGTGGTGGGTTTGTCGGGGTTTGTGGTAGAGGTGGTGGTGGTGGTGGGGCTTCCGATTTGGTGTTGGTGGGCTATGGGTTTGTTTTGAACTGTGTTTTGGGTTGTGGATGAAGATGGTAGTTGTGTGGTGGTGGCTGTTGGTTGTTGGCAGCAGTGTGGTGGCTGTTGATTGTGTTTGATGAGTTGTAAATATTATTTTAATGTATAGAATTGAATGATAAAACATTTGATAAATGGGATATTGTAAAATGATGTGGTAAAATAATAAAGTAGGCATTTGGTGTGGTAAAATGGTATAAATTATGCCATAGCTACTATGGATGCTCTAAAGTATAAATAAAACACTTCTTTTTTAGCTTGATTAAAAAATAAATAAATAAAAAAAACAAAATAAAAAAAAAAACCTCTTCTTGACCCTCATCAAGTACAACACCAGCTCTACCAACACATGGATGTCAGGATTGTAATTATGTAATCATTTTTTTATTTTTTTGTTCTTTTTTGACAAATCATATACTATAAAGATTAATTGAACTTACTTTCTGTAATTTCCACGAAAGTACTTTGTAAAATAGGAGAGGACACAAAGTTAATTATCATACAAGAAGAAGAAAGGGAAAGCAAACATTGATCATCTGTGCCCAGTTGTTATGCCTGAAACAATTTACGTATGAAAGTATCTTATGTGATTGATGACTATTACGTACCTACCCCCTTGAATACTATAAACAAAATGTGATTTACATAAGCTTCAATTTCAAAAAAAAATTTTTTTAAAATCGTTCCCGTTTCCTATAAAATTCCTTTTAGCTCTTTTCAATTTTTTAAATTGTAGTTATTCTTTTTATAAGTCTTAATAATGCCGAAATATATAGGTAAATATTAAATTCTAATTAAAAATGAAACGATTATCCAATGTGGAATGATCAAGTTGTGAGTACTGAGTACCACCATTGTCAAAAAAAAATAAAGTTGTGATTACCACTTTTTTGTTTTACTATTTATTTATGAAAATATGTAACTTCATTTCCTTAAAAATTTGGTTTCTCACCTCCAAATCCACTTGTCTAACTACGAATTTTTTTTATCTGGATATTTTAACTACAAAATCAACACTACAAAAAACTATACCTATAGTGGCATTTTCTATAAACGTTGCTATAGGAATATCTATAGCTGCGTTCGGCGATCCTATTGGCGTTTTAAAAGAATGGGTCTATAACAGCATTTTCAGGGGTCTATAGTAGTGTTTTAAAAATGCCATTATAGGTCAAAAAAACTATACAAAAAATAAAATTAAAAATGACCTATAGCTATGTTTGACAAATGCCATTATTGTCCCTTGTAATATAATGGCCTATAGTGGCGTTTGTAAAACGTTGCTATAGGTCATTTGTCTTTAAACGGTTTATAGTGGCGTTTTACAAATGCCACTATAGGTTCTTAAAGAAATTAAAAAAAAAAAAAAAAAAATCTTCAAAAGGTTCAGCGTTCAGCAAAACAAAAGTATGGCATATTCTAACTAGGAATATGCCATAGAATATTCCTAAAATATTCTATAGCATATTCCAGAATATTCCATTAAAAAATTCAAAAAAAATTCATAAACATCTTTATGAAATCTCTCTCTCTCTCTCTCATGGACTTAGCAAAGAAAAAAAAACACACTCTCTCACAGTCATTCAGGAAAAAAAAAAAAACACTAATGTTAATCTAAAAACTCTCTCAATGTTGCTGCCAACCCACCATCAGACCCGGTAACCCATGCCGCCGACTCATGCTGCCACCGACGGAGATCCAAAAAATGCTGACCCATGCTGCTGATCCCTCTTTGCCACCGATGTTGTATAAATGGGTTTGTGAAAATATGGGGCTTTGTTCATTGTACTTTGAGTTTTGTGTTTGATATAGAAAAATGTCTTGAGTTTTGTGTTTGATTGTATATGGGTGTCGAAAATCTGGGTTTGACTTTTGTATTTGGTTTCAACACATAAGAAAATCATGTTCAATGTCTATTTGTTTTGTAAATTTTTGGGGCATGGTTTGTATTTTTGTAAATCTGAGTGATAGATTTACAAGGTTAATGTAAGAAAAGAAAAGAAAATAGTTTTTTTTTTTTTTAATTTTCTGAGTTCCTCATGTTCATCTTTTAAAAAAAATTTGAAACCAGTAATATTAATGCTTTTAAATTTTAAAAAAGAAAAAACTTTTGATTACGAAAAATTAATTTTTGGTAATAAAAAAAAAATTTTTGGTGGTTTTTGGCTATAGTGGCGTTTTAAAAGGCTGCTATAGCCAATTTTTTTTTTTTTTTTTTTTTAAATAAGGATCTATAGTGGCATTTTTAAAATGCCATTATAGGTATAAGTCTATAGTGGCGTTTTAAAACGCTGCTATAGCCCCTTTTTTTTAAAAAAAAATTGGGAACTAAAACTTTACATCTGTATATTTTAAGCATGGGTAATTAAACAATAACAATTAACTCCACATACCAATCACCTTCATTCACCTTGTTCTCATTTAGGCATTTGTATTAGGTCTCTCTGTTGTTTAGAGAAGTGAGATTTTCCTCCTTCTCTTCAACAATAGAAGTTGTTTGTCCCTTCTACACGAAGGAGAGTTCTGTTTTGGGTTTGTCTTGTTTGTGTTTTTGTCTTTCTATGGATATCAAGCTTATTCGTGGAGCTTATGGGGTTTACTTGTTGTGGGGATGGGGAAACATTTTTCTTTTTGTGAGGAATCTACTACATTTTCTAGGTCGTCTAATATGGGAGAATTCAGCCATGCAGTTGGATATGGTTTTTTTGCCTGAGATTATTGTGCTAGGTTTTTACGAAAGGAATTTTCCACTCACACGGAAAGTCTTTCGTGATGCAAGGTGGAAATCGGCAGCAAGGGAACCAGGTATGGAGGTCGATCAGGTAGCAGAGTTTCAGGCAGACATCTGCAAGTTATGGATACAGAGCAAAGGCACTCTGACTCCGGAACACCAGCAATTCAACTCCTCATTGAAGGCAACTCCAGCTCTGGCTCATGAAAAAGCGGTTATTTACATGCTAGGATTCTATGAGAATAAGCAACCTTGGACAAGGAAAGCGTTTCACATGGCAAGAATGGCCTCGGAAGTGATAGGCGAAGAAGCGATGGACGGCAAAAATTAATGTAACTGTTGGGTACGTTATAGCAGTTAGTGAATTGAGAGAGGCATTACACACAGTTCCAGTCATTCATTCGAATCAAAATTCTTTGCCGAGCTAGCTGCCTCCAGTTGAGTCCCATAATTCAAGGAAACCGTGTGTTAATGAGGGTATAATGGATTTAGTGAAGGATTTATTTCCTATTCAGGTACCAGCGGAAAATTTATTTGACATTCAAATAAATGAAATTGATGATGACCTCAACCGATTTAATGAGGTTCCTTCTATGAAAGGAAATTCAACTAATGCTCTAAATGAGTATTTTGATTCAGCCAAAAAACAAAGTGCTCATCATAATACCAAGAGCACGTGCAAGCCCGAAAATTTCAACTTCACAATACACACGCAACCCAACTCTCATTAGCATCAAAAGAAATGGGAAAAAACAAACATGAACCAGAGGCACGGGTAGTAAGACTATGAGTAAACTCTTGGGTGTGAAGAGAGGTCGTATTGATCATTTGGAGTTATCGGAAAAGCAAAGAATGGTTTCAAAAGAAGATGAAAGCTCATCAAATTTAATGGTGGAGGCTGTGCATCAGCCCTTCCAATCGCCATGAGTTGCCTAGTGAGGAACTGTTGTGGGCCTGGGAACCCATGTACAGAGAATGAGCTTGCAGATTTGGTGCGGGCAAAAAATCTCTCTGTCGTGTTTTTAGCTAAAACATGGGCAGATAAAGATAGGCTAAAAAATGTGTTGAGGGGTGAGAATTTATTCATTGACCCAAGATCGAATAGAGGAGGTGGATTAGTGTTGTTTTGGAGATCGAATATTGATGTAGTTGTGGAGGGTTGGGGCACAAATTATATCGATACAATGTTTCAAGAAGAAGATAGGGCAGGGATTCAAGTGATCATCCAAGATTGCCAAGGAAAAGGCTTGGCACATATGGTCAGAATCATCCCTCTCCCCCTAACTGTCATGGAGCTTGACACTTTGGCTACATCGAAGGCTTTACAATTTAATGCTGATATGAGTTTGAAAGATGTCATCCCAAAGGGAGATTCAGAGATTGCTATAAACGCTTTGAATGCAGATTCGCACTCTTTGGAATCCTTTGGTTTACTTAGTCAAGATGTTAAATGTTTTGCAAGTTTATTTCATTGTATTAAGTTTTCACATGTTCGTAGAGAAGGAAATAGTGTTGCTCACAACCTAACTCGACATGCACGACATGTCATTGGTTTTCAAGTGTGGATGGAAGATGTCCAATCGTATACCATTGCTACTTATCTGGCAGATTTGCCTACTATTTAATAAAGTTCAAAGTTTAGAAAAAAAAAAAAAAAAACTGTGTTTGGGAGTTAAAATTAAGTCTACATCAAAACCATATATAGGAATAGGGAGTAACATTAATTTAACTCCTGATCAGATCAATCACCTTCACCTTGTACTTTCTCATGTGGGTGCCACCAATTATTTAGCAGATTGGGAGACTTCTACATCTTTAAAAATTAAAGAATAAAATAAAAAGAAACATAAGAGGTAGAATAAGAAGAAGAACCATATGTCTGAGCAGACAAAGAAGGAGGAGAAGAAGAAACAGCAAGAGAAGCTGAAGAGAAGATCACCACATGGGTTGCTACAGGCAACGTGGTGGCGACAACAGCACCATGTTAATGACGGTAGTGACCCAAGAGCAAGACAAGTTAGTAAGTTATTGAGAAAGGAGAGAGATTATTAGATCTAAAATTTTTTGTTTGTATTTCGGTCCGGTATGAAAAAAGTAGCAAAAATAAACACTATTTCCAATATTCATCTCTACTTGTCATTAATAGACAAACATTCAAAAAACGTAGAAATTGAATGAATGTGAATATAGTAATTGAACTCCCTTCAACCACAAAATAACCATAGAGATTAAAAAAAAAAAATTGAATATCTAACCTTTACACGCTTTGTAGCAGCAACCCAATTACGTATCCCAAATCACTAACCTACAAAGTACAACAGTCTGGGTCCGTTTGGATTGAACTTATTGTTGCTGAAACTGAAAATTGAAAATTGAAAACTGAAAACACTGTAGCAAAATAATTTTTAAATGTGTGAATAGTATCGTGGGACCCATTTTTAATATTTTTTTATTGCGTAAACAGTGCATAAACAGTGCGTAAACAGTGTACGCACTGTTCATGCACAGTGTTTTTTGTCTCTCAAAGTCAAATAATGCGGCCAAAAAAAAAAAAAAAAAGGGAAAACGCGGACAGGAGGAAACGTGGACGCGCAACGTGCAATCCAAACGCCCTCAGAAAAAAACACTCTCAATGCTCTCAAAGGTCTGAAATTATGTTTTCCAATTATGAATTCAAGGGTTGAGGGCAAAGAAGCCGAGGGAAATAGAGACTAACCAAGTGCTGAAATTGGTCTCACAATTGACTTTGATAAGAACAATATCCACGGGGAAAATCAGTGTCGCAGTTGAGAATTGTAAGTGTGAGAAAAGTGAAAACGAATTGGGAAAAAGAAAACCGCAACAAAAAAATAAAACAATGCGTTCTTTTTGAGTCTTCAACTTTTCTTTTCTTTTCATCTTTTTTTTTTTTTTTTAAATAATACCAGTTTTGGACTTTTTTACTTTGCCAACTGAGACTATAAATATGGGCTCAGCTCATTTTTTTTTAATTCTTCTCATGGCCTTAGCTCCTAAATGCCCAAATTTCAATCAGTCTGAAATTTTTTTCTTTTCTATAAAATCTTTTTTTTTTATCAGAAATAAAATCAATTGTTATTGTGCTTAGTATGTATCACAGTTGGCAATTATTTTATAGGGAAATTGAATGAACAAATAATAATTTATTAGATCCAATGCCTCACCAAGTGAAACACCCTAAATAGCCTTTGCCTTCTCAGAAATTTCATTGCCATTATGTATTTTTTATTTCCTTGTCCTTTTGATAATTGTATTTAAGTAGATATAATCTAATGTTGAACAATTTGGTTTGTTTATTTGACATTATATTTAACAAATATTTGGATTAGTGCTATGTGTGTGTTAAAGAATATATTTATTTCAAGAGAAAGAAAACATAAAGTAAATATTAATAATTCTTATAAGATTTTTTATAATATAATATTTAGGGAAAAATTAATAATTCTTATAAGATTTTTTGAAATAAACTAAATATAAACATCTTATATTCCTAGGATTTTTTTTTATTCCAAATCAAATCAAACATAGAAACAGTTACATCTCCAAGCATCCAAATTGCTAGGTGACACATTCCTAAAGATCTAGTTGCTAAAAATAATGTGGATTCTCTCGTACCAAACATCATATTATGGTTCATATTACACTTCTTAATATTTTTAATAAAGACATATATTTAAAATTTAAATCTCCACTCCCCCAATTATCAAATTATAATTTTTTTTTTAAACATCTAACATTGAACAAACCGAAACGGGATTCGAAACGATATTCATAACATTGGAAAGAACATAGCTATACAAGTACACAACACATGTCTATCACACGCCATCCTTCGATTTGAAATCTAACCGTTGGATTTGAAGAGTGTAATGAAAGGTTAATTCTAGTAAATTACGGTCACAATTAAACGGCTGGATTTAGAGAAAGGCGCGGTCAAAGTTTAGTTAAAGTTGGTCAAACCTAGTCAAACTTAATAGATGGTCCTGAAACCACTGGACTTGGTGAAATTCATATTTGAATTTTGATCATTGGTATTGAAGAGTATGGTGACATATTGGTGTTGGTGAAATTTGAGAATAATTGGATGGTTAGATTAAGAGAATAAAGTCATACAGGTACACAACATATGTCCATCACGCGCCATTCTTAGATTTGAAATCTAACCGTTGGATTCAAAGAGTGTAATGAAATGTTAATTCTAGTAAATTATGGTCACAATTAAACGGTCGGATTTAGAGAAAGGCACGGTCAAATTTTAGTTAAAGTTGATCAAACTCGGTTAAACTTAATAGATGGTCCTGTGACCACTAGACTTGATGAACTTCATATTCCATTCCAATCTTGATCATTAGGATTGAAGAGTATGGTGACATATTGGTGTTGGTGAAATTTGAGACCAATTGAATGGTCAGATTGAGAGAATATAGCCATACAGGTACACAACACATGTCCATCTCATGCCATCCTTAGATTTGAAATCTAACTGTTAGATTTGAAGAGTGTAATAAAAGGTTAATTCTAGTAAATTATGGTCACAATCAAACAAATGGGTTTAGAAAAATGCGTGGTCAAAGTTAAGTTAAAGTTAGTTAAACCCGGTCAAACTTAATAGATGGTCCCGAGACCGCTGGACTTGGTGAAATTCATATTCAAATCTTGATCATTAGGATTGAAAATTATGGTGACATATTGGTGTTGGTGAAATTTGAGAACAATTGGATGGTCAGATTGAGAGAACAAAGCCATACAGGTATACAACATATGTCCATTACGTGCCATCCTTAGATTTGAAATCTAACCGTTGATTTGAAGAGTGTAATGAAAGGTTAATTCTAGTAAATTATGGTCACAATCAAACAGTTGGATTTAGAGAAAGGCGCGGTCAAAGTTTAGTTAAAGTTGGTCAAACCTGGTTAAACTTAATCGATGGTCCTATGATCACTAGACTTGGTGAAATTCATATTCCAATCTTGATCATTAGGATTGAAGAGTATGGTGATATATTGGTGTTGGTGAAATTTGAGACCAATTGGATAGTCAGATTAAGAGAACATAGCCATACAAGTACACAACACAGGTCCATCTCACACAATCCTTAGATTTGAAATCTAACCGTTAGATTTGAAAAGTGTAATGAATGGTTAATTCTAGTAAATTATGTTCACAATCAAACGGTTGGATTTAGAGAAAGACCAGTCAAAGTTTAGTTAAAGTTGGTCAAACCTGATTAAACTTAATAAATGGTCTTATGACCACTAGACTTGGTGAAATTCATATTCGAATCTTGATCATTGGTGTTAGGACATATGTGTTCACATGTTAAGAACATATGTCATATTTTATGTAAATTGGCTAATCCTTTGACAAAACGCACTCTACTTGTAATTGTGTAGTTCTAGGTGTTTTTAATACTTCAAGAAACAAGGTTTCAAGATCAAGTGTTGAAGTCATCAAGTCTGTCCAAGAAAAAGCAAGCTGAAGTGCAGAATTTTTAAAGCTCGACACCTGCTCGACACCTACCTTGACACCTGCTATCTGTCGAGAATTAAAAAGTCAGATTTCTGTTCTGATTTTCTTGGGATCCATGAATGTGTTTTTGGGCCTTCTTTTCTTCTAACCCTAAACATATTTAAGGAGTGTTTTAAGAGCCGTCAACATAGACACAAGATGCATAAGCATTGAGCAATCCTTGTTCAAGCAAATTGTGATCTAAGACGAAGTTCTTGACCTAGTTCATCTTCTTCAAGAAGCTGCTGTGTATTTTGCACCATAGGGTTTTGTGACCAAGCATCTTCCTGATCTTTATTGCATAGGATGATCTGAAGAACTTTGCAACCAACCTCTCTTCCTAAAGTTGGTGTTTGAAGTCGCATACTGGGATCCGCGCATCTAGTTAGTCACGTACTTGGGAGTCGTGCATCAAAAGGGGGAACTGTCACTACAGATCAAGTCCAATTGGGTATTGGGGTAAGGGTTCAACTGTAGGTTGGTAAGGTACTTGGGATTCCTTATTTGTAACCGCTTGATTTGATAATAGTGGAGTTTCGGGAGTGGTGACCTGAAAATCACCCGGTGGGGTTTTTGCCATTAGGGTTTTCCCTATTTGTGAACAAATCACCGAGTTATTTATTTTTCCGCTGCATATTTAGTTTTGGTGATTTGTTTGTGCTGCCACGTGTTTGCATGATAAATTGATTAATTAATAACTTGGCTAAATTAATTAATTTGTTTAAATCACAAGGGGTCATTCAATTTGTGGCCTATCAAGTGGTATCAGAGCAGGCACACTCTGATTAGGTTTAATCTTTGCTGTGATTGATCCATTGACGCCTGTTTGTCATGGATAGAAGACAATCTCTTATTATACCTCCTTTATTTGATGGGACTAACTATGCCTACTGGAAGGTACGCATGAGAGCTTTTTTGCAGTCCTTAGATGAGAAGGTGTGGCAAGCTGTTGAGATTGGCTGGACCAAGCCAATAGAAGCGCCGGCCGATTGGGATGAAGCCAAGATCAAGGCGGCAAACTTCAACAGCAGAGCGTTGAATGCCTTATTTAGCGCAGTCACCAATGAGGAGTTCAAGAAGATATCCTCAACAGAAACTGCTAAGGAGGCGTGGACCATCCTCCAGACAACTTATGAAGGAACAAAGGCTGTCAAAGATTCAAAGCTACAGAGGCTCACTACTAGCTTTGAAGAAATTAAGATGGAGGAGGATGAGTCGTTCGATGAGTTCTATGCCAAGCTTAAAGACATAGTGAACTCAGCCTTCAATCTTGGGGAAACCATCCCTGAACCCAAGGTTGTAAGGAAGGTGCTCAGATCTCTACCTGAGAGATTTCATGCCAAGATTACGGCAATTGAAGAATCAAAGGACATTGATAAAATTCCTTTGACTGAGTTGGTTGGGAACTTGCAGACCTACGAGCTAGGGTTATCAAGAATAGGCAAGTCAAGCAAGGGCAAGAGCATGGCCCTGAAGGCGAAGAGCAGTGATACAGATGAGTCTTCCGATGATGAAGATTCCAAGATGAAGTCCTACATAACAAGGCAATTCAAGAAGTTTATGAAGAATGCCAATGGGAGGAGCTTCGACAAGGACCGAAGGCAATCCAGTTCTTCACAATTCAAGAGCCAAGACAAAGGAAGGAAGGATGCCAAGGATGGTGGTCAATACACTGTTCCGGCAGGACCAAAGTGTTTTGGGTGTCATGGGTTTGGACACATGAAGAATGAGTGTCCTACATATCTGAAGAGCATTGGAAAGAGCAAGGCTCTTGTTGCAACCCTGAGTGACACTGAGCCTGAAGATGATTCCGACAATGAGGATGACGGAATTCTAAATGCCTTCACTGCCTCAGTCAATTCTACTGAAGGGATTGTTGAGGAAGAAGAAGAAGAAGAATTGGTGGACACTGAATGTGAGAAGATGGATGACAAAGATGATATCCATTCAGCCTATGAGAAACTTTACAAGCTCTCTGAAAAGCATGAGAAGTTACACAGGCTGGCCACCAAGAAGCTCAGTGATGTGGAACTTGATAGAGAAGAATTGTCCACAAAGTTTGATGAGGCGAATCAAACTATTGGTGCACTGAGGTTTGAAAACAACTTCCTGGCTGAGAAGACCAAGAAGCTTAAAGCAGAGCTATTTCAAGTCAGAGCTCAACTGGAGAGGACTTCAAGTGTAAAACTTGATGAGATGCTCAGCAACCAGAAATCTGCTTCAGATCGAACAGGTTTAGGGTATGGTCTTTCTATCTCTAACTCTGCTTCTACTAGTTTTACTGTTTTTGTTCCTCCTGCTAATACTGTTAAAATTGAGAACATTGATGTTAAAACTGAATTAGCTAGTGAGAACATAGATGTTAGGACATATGTGTTCACATGTTAGGAACATATGTCATATTTTATGTAAATTGGCTAATCCTTTGACAAAACGCACTCTACTTGTAATTGGGTAGTTCTAGGTGTTTTTAATACTTCAAGAAACAATGTTTCAAGATCAAGTGTTGAAGTCATCAAGTCTGTCCAAGAAAAAGCAAGTTGAAGTGCAGAATTTTTAGAGCTCGACACCTGCTCGACACCTACCTCAACACCTGCTATCTGTCGAGAATTAAAAAGTCAGAATTTCAATATGATTTTCTTGGGATCCGTGAATGTGTTTTTGGGCCTTCTTTTCTTCTAACCCTAAACATATTTAAGGAGTGTTTTAAGAGCCGTCAACATAGACACAAGTTGCATAAGCATTGAGCAATCCTTGTTCAAGCAAATTGTGATCTAAGACGAAGTTCTTAACCTAGTTCATCTTCTTCAAGAAGTTGCTGTGTATTATGCACCGTAGGGTTTTGCGACCAAGCATCTTCCTGATCTTCATTGCATAGGATGATCTGAAGAACTTTGCAACCAACCTCTCTTCCTAAAGTTGGTGTTTGAAGTCGCGTACTGGGATTCGCGCATCTAGTTAGTCACGTACTTGGGAGCCGTGCATCAAAAGGGGGAACTGTCGCTACAGATCAAGTCCAATTGGGTATTGGGGTAAGGGTTCAACTGTAGGTTGGTAAGGTACTTGGGATTCCTTATTTGTAACCGCTTGATTTGATAATAGTGGAGTTTCGGGAGTGGTGACCTGAAAATCACCCGGTGGGGTTTTTGCCGTTAGGGTTTTTCCCCATTCGTGAACAAATCACCGTGTCTTTTATTTTCCGCTACATATTTAGTTATTCGGTGATTTGTTTGTGCTTCCACGTATTTGCATGTTAAATTAATTAATTAATAACTTGGCTAAATTAATTAATTAGTTTAAATCACAAGGGGTAATTCAGTTTGTGGCCTATCAAGTGGTATCAGAGCAGGCACACTCTGATTAGGTTTAATCTTTGCTGTGTTTGATCCATTGACCCCTGTTTGTCATGTAGAGGACAATCTCTAATTATACCTCCTTTATTTGATAGGACTAACTATGCCTACTGGAAAGTACGCATGAGAGCTTTTTTGCAGTCCTTAGATGAGAAGGTGTGGCAAGCTGTTGAGATTGGCTGGACCAAGCCAACAGAAGCGCCGGCTGATTGGGATGAAGCCAAGATCAAGGCGGCGAACTTCAACAGCAGAGCGTTGAATGCTCTATTTAGCGGTGTCACCAATGAGGAGTTCAAGAAGATATCCTCAACAGAAACTGCCAAGGAGGCGTGGACCATCCTCCAGACAACCTATGAAGGAACAAAGGCTGTCAAGGACTCAAAGCTACAGAGGCTCACTACTAGCTTTGAAGAAATTAAGATGGAGGAGGATGAGTCGTTTGATGAGTTCTATGCCAAGCTTAAAGACATAGTGAAATCAGCCTTCAATCTTGGGGAAACCATCCCTGAACCCAAGGTTGTAAGGAAGGTGCTCAGATCTCTACCTGAGAGATTTCATGCCAAGATTACGGCAATTGAAGAATCAAAGGACATTGATAAAATTCCTTTGACTGAGTTGGTTGGGAACTTGCAGACCTACGAGCTAGGGTTATCAAGAATAGGCAAGTCAAGCAAGGGCAAGAGCATGGCCTTCAAGGCAAAGAGCAGTGATACAGATGAGTCTTCCGATGATGAAGATTCCAAGATGAAGTCCTACATTACAAGGCAATTCAAGAAGTTTATGAAGAATGCCAATGGGAGGAACTTCGACAAGGACAGAAGGCAATCCAGTTCTTCACAATTCAAGAGCCAAGACAAAGGAAGAAAGGATGCCAAGGATGGCGGTCAGTACACTGTTCCGGCAGGACCAAAGTGTTTTGGGTGTCATGGTTTTGGACACATGAAGAATGAGTGTCCTACATATCTGAAGAGCATTGGAAAGAGCAAGGCTCTTGCTGCAACCCTTAGTGACACTGAGCCTGAAGATGATTCCGACAATGAGGATGACAGAATCCTGAATGCCTTCACTGCCTCAGTCAATTCTACTGAAGGGATTGTTGAGGAAGAAGAAGAAGAAGAATTGGTGGAAACTGAATGTGAAAAGATGGATGATAAAGATGATATCCATTCAGCCTATGAGAAGCTTTACAAGCTCTCTGAAAAGCATGAGAAGTTATACAGACTGGCCACCAAGAAGCTCAGTAATGTGGAACTCGATAGAGAAGAATTGTCCACAAAGTTTGATGAGGCGAATCAAACTATTGGTGCCCTGAGATTTGAAAACAACTTCCTGGTTGAGAAGACCAAGAAGCTTGAAGCAGAGTTGTTTCAAGTTAAAGCTCAACTGGAGAGGACTTCAAGTGCAAAACTTGATGAGATGCTCAGCAACCAGAAATCTGCTTCAGATCGAACAGGCTTAGGGTATGGTCTTTCTATCTCTAACTCTGCTTCTACTAGTTCTACTGTTTTTGTTCCTCCTGCTAATACTGTTAAAATTGAGAACATTGATGTTAAAACTGAATTAGCTAGTGAGAACATAGACAAGGGTAAATCAATCTTAGGAGCACCCCCTAAGTTAGATAAGAAAGATGCTAAGAACCCAAGGACTAAGAAGGCTAACTCTCAAAAGCCTAAACAAAAGAAGCAGCATCTCTGTTATCATTGTGGAGTTGCTGGTCATACTCGACCAAATTGCTACAAGTGGCGAGCCACCCAACAGAGCAACAGTATGACAGCATCTGGAAGCCAAAATCAGCTTCAATCTTCTCTTGCTCCTCTTGGAGATCTTCTGAAAGCCATCATGTTCCTTTCGAACTTGAACGGTTTTAATTCTTCCCCCTCACCGCCGGTTCAAGGATTTAATCAAAGGAAAGGCTCTTCCAAGGTGTGGAAGAAAAAGGACTCAAAGTGATTTCATCACTTTCTTCTCCCTTCTTATTTTTTTTTTTGTTGCATTGCTTGTTTGTTTTGCATTTTTATTGAGTCAGTCTAGTTTTATGCATTGTTATGCTTAGTTAACATGTTTTTGTGTGTTTACTTTAAGTTTTGTTTATTTTGTTTTTGATATAAAAATTAAAAAAAAATTGAAAAATTGAAAAATACAAAAACAGTGTGTGTTTTGTGTACTTTGGTACTTGTGTACCTTAGATGGCCAATGAAACAAAGTTTTCTAAACTTTGTATCTCTTGTAGCTTAGATGAGCATCTTTATGCACAACTAAGCAAGTGAGCTTTGTGGCTCGTGTTTGTGATGAGTAAGATTAGGTTATCTCTTAAAGCTTAACACTCATATCACTCTTTTTGACGGGTAGGACTAGAAAATTCTAAGAGAAAGGCATAAATAACCATCTCACTACTGTTGCCCGCCAATCATTAATGACATCTGTATGCTTCGGCATAGCAAAAGTGTGATGTCAATGACATTTGTGTGCTTAGGCATAGCAAAATTGAAATGTCAAAATATCAATGGGTATTTCTTTTCTTTCTCATAAACCCATGTATGATATGCTTAAAAAGAAAATATGCAAAGAAATAAAAAGCAAAAAGATTAAAATGCTTTAAAAAAATGGTTGCAAGCGTGTATTCTAGGAGATGTGGGAGTTATAGGATGTACCTCAAAGGTGATAGTCCCCATCAAACAGTTATGATTGTGTGTGAGTTAAAGTTATTTTCTCATATCTCAGATCGTCATAACATGTATACACATATGCAATCTTGCGATGTTTTTCACACACAACACGCAATATTCTTTGCTACTTTTGATACATGTGCAGGTACAATGTGATTTGGCCATCACAAAGGTTTTACATGTGCTTTTGTATGCTCACTAAACTGTCATGACTTATTTTTGAAATATAAAATTGGTTAGACTTGTTTAGTGTGTGTGTGAGTTTTTGGGAGATCCATGTGCTTAATTTTTTCATTGAGAGATGATTTTTGAGAGCTTTTTATGTTGGTTGGATCATGGTTGAGGTGCATGTCTTGATTGCATTCATGTTTGTGTTTTTCTCTTCTCGAAAAACTGCTTTTCACTGTTGTCTCGACACCTTCTCGATACCTCCTCGATACCTAGTCATCTGTCGAGATTTTCAAGCCTTTTCTTATCGCTATCTCGACACATCCTCGACACCTGGTGGATCGATCGAGATTCTCTCTGTCTCCTCGATACCTTCTCAACACCACGTCGATCGATCGAGCTTCTGTATCTGTTCAGCTGTTTGGTACCTCGATACCTCCTCGACACCTTCAGCTGTCAAAGGCAAAATTCTCGATACCTAACTCGATAGCACCCTCGATACCTCTCGACACCTCAGCTGTCGAGATTTACTGAGGTGCCTATTTAAGCTGCGATCGCGATTCTTTTTCTCTCATTTCTCGATCTCTTTTCGATCTGTCCGAGGCGGTTCAACTTCCAGATCACTTTTCTTCACTCCAATCTCCATCCCAAGTGATTTTCAGCTTTTCTTGCTTCAAATCAAGTGGTATGATCTTCTTTTCCATTCCTTTTCATGCATTTCATGATTTGAATCTTAGGTTTTGGGATTTTTTTGAAAACTTTGGGGTTTTTCAAAATCATTGAGTTTTTATTGAAATTTTGGGTTGGTTTTTCAATGAAAAGTGTTTAAAATGTCATACATTGCATTCCATGTGCATTAGAATGATATTTTCATGCATTTAGTTGTGTGATTCTTGTATGTGTGCTGCTAGGATTGGATTGGGCTGAGCCCATGATGCTTTTTATGTTTGCATGTCACATGATCATGCATTCCCATGCATACGTACATTTTGTTCAAGATATTATCTTATTTGAACTGTTTGGGATTTTTCTGATTGTCTCCCTCTCTATCTCTTTTCTCATCATTTTACGTTAGTTGTGTCTATGGCACCTAAACGTAAATCCACTCCTGCTCGGAACCCTCTGCGTTCTGGAGCTTCCTCTTCCTCTGATAATGCTCCTTTTAACCTTCGGTTCCGTGATGGAGATGCCTACAAGGCATTTACTGAGAACTTTTCTAAACGAGGTGTTCATTCGGAACGCCACGTTGTTCTGGCGGACTTCGCCGACACTGACCTTCCCTCTGTCATTCACAGTAGGGGATGGGAGTCACTGTGTGACGTCTCGGTCACTTGTCCTCTCGTACTACTTCAGGAGTTTTACTCCAATATGCACGGGATTGATCGTTCAGTACCTCTCTTTCATACTCGCATTCGAGGTACGCGCATTGCTGTCACACCGCAGCTGGTTGCGGATGTGCTTAGAGTTCCTAGGATAGAGTTTCCTGACTATCCTACATGTGAGCGACTGAGGACTATGTCCAAGGATGAGCTCATCTCTGCTTTTTGTGAGCGCCCTTCTGTTTGGGGTGAGCATCAGTATACATCATGTAGACCTTTTGCTAAAGGTCCTAGGTTCTTAAACATGGTGATGACCTTTGTACTTCATCCTCTTTCTCACTATAACTCTATCACTGAGCCTTGTGCTCGTTTCTTGCTATCTCTACTTGAGCATCTTACGATAGATTTTCCTTCTCATTTCATTCTCTTTATCATAGATGTTCATTTAGATGCGGCATCCCGTGATAAGCTCATCTTTCCTTCCGCTATCACGAGGATTCTACGCCATTTTTCCATCCCTTTCCCTGTGTCCGACCACTTCACACACATATCTGCCATAGATGCCGCTACCGTAAAACGTAGTGAGGCACAGTTCAGGTCGAGACAGCCGGATTCCACTCCGCCCTCCCGTTCGGCTCCATCCAGATCTGCTCCATCTACATCGACTCCTCTTCCTTCTTCAGGCGATGTATCTCTTGGAGATATCATGGCGCAGCTGCAGCGCATGGATGCTCGACTTGATACACTCACCACTGAGTTGTATCAGGTGAACGTACGTGTTGGTCGTATTGCACGACGGCAGGCGACCATGGGTGGTTTTGCTTCTGAGGCTTCTCCTCCACCACCTCCTCCAGTTGCTTTAGATTCTGATACTGAGGATGATGATGCTTCAGATGATGATGTTGGAGATGCTAGCTCTACTGATGAGATGTCTATATGACACTCTACCCTTTGTCACTCGTGACAAAAAAGGGGAGTAGTTTTGGATTATGAGAGTAGTCATCTCAGGGGGAGAGTTAGTATAGGACATTTTTGATAGGGGGAGTGTTCATATTTTTGAGGGATGTAGTGAGGCTTATGATGTATCTTTTCTTTTCCATTCTTATTAGATACATTGGTCTTGTATATCAGTTTACATACATTGTACTTATCCTTCTATATATGTGGATGTATGTTTCTCTTGCACCTATCTCTTCATGTGTTGTTTCTTTTCTCTCTTTATACACATGTTCTTTATAATTGTATGCAATCTAATTATTTCTGTTTCACACAAGATGCCTTAATGAGTTTTGTTTTAAAGTGTTTCAGAAATACAGGTTGTCAAAGTCTACTTGCCATAAACTCTCTTCTTGCAAAGTTTTTCAAGAGTTTGTGTTAGGATAGATTTTATTGTATTTAACAAGTGAATATGAGTTGAGTGATTTATGACTTCTCTCATATGTTCATTTGTTTGTTGTGGTTTTGTCACGGATTGCCAAAGGGGGAGATTGTTAGGACATATGTGTTCACATGTTAGGAATATATGTCATATTTTATGTAAATTGGCTAATCCTTTGACAAAACGCACTCTACTTGTAATTGGGTAGTTCTAGGTGTTTTTAATACTTCAAGAAACAATGTTTCAAGATCAAGTGTTGAAGTCATCAAGTCTGTCCAAGAAAAAGCAAGTTGAAGTGCAGAATTTTTAGAGCTCGACACCTACCTCGACACCTGCTATCTGTCGAGAATTAAAAAGTCAGAATTCCAATATGATTTTCTTGGGATCCGTGAATGTGTTTTTGGGCCTTCTTTTCTTCTAACCCTAAACATATTTAAGGAGTGTTTTAAGAGCCGTCAACATAGACACAAGTTGCATAAGCATTGAGCAATCCTTGTTCAAGCAAATTGTGATCTAAGACGAAGTTCTTAACCTAGTTCATCTTCTTCAAGAAGTTGTTGTGTATTGTGCACCGCAGGGTTTTGTGACCAAGCATCTTCCTGATCTTCATTGCATAGGATGATCTGAAGAACTTTGCAACCAACCTCTCTTCCTAAAGTTGGTGTTTGAAGTCGCGTACTGGGATTCGCGCATCTGGTTAGTCACGTACTTGGGAGCCGTGCATCAAAAGGGGGAACTGTCGCTACAGATCAAGTCCAATTGGGTATTGGGGTAAGGGTTCAACTGTAGGTTGGTAAGCTACTTGGGATTCCTTATTTGTAACCGCTTGATTTGATAATAGTGGAGTTTCGGGAGTGGTGACCTGAAAATCACCCGGTGGGGTTTTTGCCGTTAGGGTTTTTCCCCATTCGTGAACAAATCACCGTGTCTTTTATGTTCCGCTGCATATTTAGTTATTCGGTGATTTGTTTGTGCTTCCACGTATTTGCATGTTAAATTGATTAATTAATTACTTGGCTAAATTAATTAATTAGTTTAAATCACAAGGGGTCATTCAGTTTGTGGCCTATCAATAGACAAAGAAAAATCCATCTTAGGAGCACCCCCTAAGTTAGATAAGAAAGATGCTAAAATCCCTAGGGATAAGAAGGCTAACTCTCAAAAGCCTAAACAAAAGAAGCAACATCTCTGTTATCATTGTGGAGCTGCCGGTCATACTTGACCAAATTGCTACAAGTGGCTAGCCACCCAACAGAGCAACAGTATGACAGCATCTGGAAGCCAAAATCAGCTTCAATCCTCTCTTGCTCCTCTGGGAGATCTTCTTAAAGCCATCATGTTCCTTTCGAACCTGAACGGTTTCAATTCCTCCCCCTCACCGCCGGTTCAAGGATTCAATCAAAGGAAAGGCTCTTCCAAGGTGTGGAAGAAAAAGGACTCAAAGTGATTTCATCACTTTCTTCTCCCTTCTTATTTTTTCTTGTGTGTTGCATTGCTTGTTTGTTTTGCATTTTTTTATTGAGTCAGTCTAGTTTTATGCATTGTTTTGCTTTGTTAACATGTTTTTGTGTGTTTACTTTCAGTTTTGTTTATTTTGTCTTTGATATAAAATAAAAAAAAAATGAAAAATTGAAAAATACAAAAATAGTGTGTGTTTTGTGTACTTTGGTACTTGTGTACCTTGGATGGCCAATGAAACAAAGTTTTCTAAACTTTGTATCTCTTGTAGCTTAGATGAGCATTTTTATGCACAACTAAGCAAGTGAGCGTTGTGGCTCATGTTTGTAATGAGTAAGATTAGGTTATTTCTTAAACTTAACACTCATATCACTCTTTTTGACGGGTAGGACTAGAAAATCCTAAGAGAAAGGTATAAATAACCATCTCACCACTGTTGCCCGCCAATCATTAATGACATCTGTATGCTTCGGCATAGCAAAAGTGTGATGTCAATGACATTTGTGTGCTTAGGCATAGCAAAATTGAAATGTCAAATATCAATGGGTATTTCTTTTCTTTCTCATAAGCCCATGCATGATATGTTTAAAAAGAAAATATGCAAAGAAATAAAAAGCAAAAAGATTAAAAATGCTTTAAAAATGATTGCAAGCGTGTATTCTAGGAGATGTGGGAGTTATAGGATGTACCTCGAAGGTGATAGTCCCCATCAAACAGTTATGATAGTGTGTGAGTTAAAGTTATTTTCTCATATCTCAGATCGTCATAACATGTATACACATATGCAATCTTGCGATGTTTTTCACACACAACACGCAATATTCTTTGCTACTTTTGATACATGTGCAGGTACAATGTGATTTGGCCATCACAAAGGTTTTACATGTGCTTTTGTTTGCTCACTAAACTGTCATGACTTATTTTTGAAATATAAAATTGGTTAGACTTGTTTAGTGTGTGTGTGTGTGTTTTTTTTGGGAGATCCATGTGCTTAAATTTTCATTGAGAGATGATTTTTGAGAGCTTTTTATGTTGGTTGGATCATAATTGAGGTGTTTGTCTTGATTGCATTCATGTCTGTGTTTTTCTCTTCTCGAAAAATTATTTTTCTCTGCTGGCTCGACACCTCCTCGATACCTCCTCGATACCTGATCATCTGTCGAGCTTCTCAAGTCTTTTTCTTATCGCAATCTCGACACATCCTCGACACCTGGTGGATCGATCGAGATTCTCTCTGTCTCCTCGATACCTTCTCGACACCTAGTCGATCAATCGAGCTTCAGGTATCAGTTCAGCTGTTCTTACCTCGATACCTCCTCGACACCTTCAGCTGTCGAAGGCCAATTTCTCGACACCTTCCTCGACAGCATCCTCGATACCTCTCGACACCTCAGCTGTCGAGATTTACTGAGGTGCCTATTTAAGCTCTCGTCGCGATTTCTCTCTCATTTCTCGATCTGTCCGAGGCTGTTCATCTTCCAAAACCATTTTTCTTCACTCCAATCTCCATCCCACGTGATTTTCGGCCTTCCTTGCTTCAAATCAAGTGGTATGATATTCTTTTCCATTCCTTTTTCATGCATTTCATGATTTTGAAACTTAGGTTTTGAAGTTTTTGAAAATTTTGGGGTTTTTCAAAATTGATGAGTTTTTCTTGAAATTTTGGGTTGGTTTTTCACTCAAATGATTTTAAAATGTCATACATTGCATTCCATAAGCATTAGAATGATATTTTCATGCATTTAGATGTGTGTTTCTTGTATGTGTGCTGCTAGGTTTGGATTGGGCTGAGCCCATGATGCTTTTTATGGTTGCATGTCACATGACCATGCATTCCCATGCATACGTACATTTTGTTCAAGTTATTATATTATTTGAACTGTTTGGGACTTTTCTGATTGTCTCCCTCTCTATCTCTTTTCTCATTCTTTTACGTTAGTAGTGTCTATGACACCCAAACGTAAATCCACTCCAGCTCGGAACCCTCTGCGTTCTGGAGCTTCCTCTTCTTCTGATAATGCTCCTTTTAACCTTCGGTTCCGTGATGGAGATGCCCAGAAGGCATTTACTGAGAACTTTTCTAGACGAGGTGTTCATTCGGAACGCCAAGTCATTTTGGCGGACTTCGCCGACACTGACCTTCCTTCTGTCATCCACAGTAGGGGATGGGAGTCACTGTGTGACGTCCCGGTCACTTGTTCTCTCGTACTGATTCAGGAGTTTTACTCCAACATGTACGGGATTGATCGTTCAGTACCTCTCTTTCATACTCGCGTGCGAGGTACGCGCATTGCTGTCACACTGCAGCTGGTTGCAGATGTGCTTAGAGTCCCTAGGATAGAGTTTCCTGACTATCCTACATGTGAGCGACTGAGGACTGTGTCCAAGGATGAGCTTATTTCTGCTTTTTGTGAGCGCTCTGCTGAGTGGGGTGAGCATCAGTATACATCATGTAGACCTTTTGCTAAAGGTCCTAGGTTCCTAAACATGGTGATGACTTTTGTACTTCATCCTCTCTCTCATTATAACTCTATCACAGAGCCTCGTGCTCGTTTCTTGCTTTCTCTACTTGAGCATCTTACGATAGATTTTCCTTCTCACTTCTTTTTCTCTATTATAGATGTTCATTTAGATGCGGCGTCCCGTGATAAGCTCATCTTTCCTTCCGCTATCACGAGGATACTACGCCATTTTTCCATCCCTTTCCCTGTGTCCGACCACTTCACACACATATCTGCCATAGATGCCGCTACCGTAAAACGTAGTGAGGCGCAGTTTAGGTCGAGACAGCCGAATTCCACTCCGCCCTCCCGTTCGGCTCCATCCAGATCTGCTCCATCTACATCGACTCCTCTTCCTTCTTCAGGCGATGTATCTCTTGGAGATATCATGGCGCAACTACAGTGCATGGATGCTCGCCTTGATACACTCACCACTGAGTTATATCAGGTGAACGTTCATGTTGGTCGTATTGCACGACGGCAGGCGACCATGGGTGGTTTTGCTTCTGAGGGTTCTCCTCCACCACCTCCTCCAGTTGCTTCAGATTCTGATGCTAAGGATGATGATGATGGTGATGACGATGATGCTTCTGATGATGATGATGGAGATGCTAGCTCTACTGATGAGATGTCTACATGACACTCTATCCTTTGTCATTCGTGACAAAAAGGGGGAGTAGTTTTGGACTATGAGAGTAGTCATCTTAGGGGGAGAGTTAGTATAGGACATTTTTGATAGGGGGAGTATTCATATTTTTGAGGGATGTAGTGAGGCTTTGATATATCTTTTCTTTTCTAGTCTTTATAGATACATTGATCTTGTATATGAGGTCTTGTGACCAGTTTTACATACATTGTACTTATCTTTCTATATATGTGGATGTATGTTTTTCTTTCACCTATCTCTTCATGTGTTGTTTCTTTTCTATCTTCAGACACATGTTCTTTATACTTGTATGCAATCTAATTATTTCTATTTCACACAAGATGCATTGATGAGTTTTGTTTTAAAGTGTTTCAGAAATACAGGTTGTCAAAGTCTACTTGCCATAAACTCTCTTCTTGCAAAGTTTTTCAAGAGTTTGTGTTAGGATAGATTTTATTGTATTTAACAAGTGAATATGAGTTGAGTGATTTATGACTTCTCTCATATGTTCATTTGTTTGTTGTGGTTTTGTCACGGATTGCCAAAGGGAGAGATTGTTAGGACATATGTGTTCACATGTTAAGAACATATGTCATATTTTATGTAAATTGGCTAATCATTTGACAAAACGCACTCTACTTGTAATTGGGTAGTTCTAGGTGTTTTTAATACTTCAAGAAACAAGGTTTCAAGATCAAGTGTTGAAGTCATCAAGTCTGTCCAAGAAAAAGCAAGCTGAAGTGCAGAATTTTTAAAGCTTGACACCTGCTCGACACCTACCTCGACACCTGCTATCTGTCGAGAATTAAAACGTCAGATTTCTGTTTTGATTTTCTTAGGATCCGTGAATGTGTTTTTGGGCCTTCTTTTCTTCTAACCCTAAACATATTTAAGGAGTGTTTTAAGAGCCGTCAACATAGACACAAGATGCATAAGCATTGAGCAATCCTTGTTCAAGCAAATTGTGATCTAAGACGAAGTTCTTGACCTAGTTCATCTTCTTCAAGAAGTTGCTGTGTATTTTGCACCGTAGGGTTTTGTGACCAAGCATCTTCCTGATCTTCATTGCATAGGATGATCTGAAGAACTTTGCAGCCAACCTCTCTTCCTAAAGTTGGTGTTTGAAGTCGCGTACTGGGATCCGCGCATCTGGTTAGTCACGTACTTGGGAGCCGTGCATCAAAAGGGGGAACTGTCACTACAGATCAAGTCCAATTGGGTATTGGGGTAAGGGTTCAACTGTAGGTTGGTAAGGTACTTGGGATTCCATATTTGTAACCGCTTGATTTGATAATAGTGGAGTTTCGGGAGTGGTGACCTGAAAATCACCCGGTGGGGTTTTTGCCATTAGGGTTTTCCCCATTCGTGAACAAATCACCGAGTTATTTATTTTTCCGCTGCATATTTAGTTTTGGTGATTTGTTTGTGCTGCCACGTGTTTGCATGATAAATTGATTAATTAATAACTTGGCTAAATTAATTAATTTGTTTAAATCACAAGGGGTCATTCAATTTGTGGCCTATCAATTGGGATTGAAGAGTATGGTGACATATTGGTGTTAGTCAAATTTGAAAACAATTGGATGGTCAGATTGAAAGAACATAGTCATACAGGTACACAACACATGTCAATCACACACCATCCTTAGATTTGAAATCTAACCGTTGGATTCGAAGAATGTAATGAAAGGTTAATTTTAGTAAATTATAGTCACAATCAAACAGTTGGATTTAGAGAAAGGCATGGTCAAAGTTTAGTGAAAGTTGGTCAAACTTAATAGATAATCCTGAGACCACGGACTTGGTGAAATTCATATTCGAATTTTGATCATTAGGATTGAAGAGTATGGTAACATATTAGTGCTGGTGAAATTTGAGAACAATTAGATGGTCAGATTGACAGAACATAGCCATACAGGTACACAACATATGTTCATCACGCACCATCCTTAGATTTGAAATCTAACCTTTGGATTTGAAAAGTGTAATGAAAGGTTAATTCTAGTAAATTATAATCACAATCAAACGGCTGGATTTTTAGAAAGTGCGATCAAAGTTTAGTTAAAGTTGGTCAAACCCGCTTAAACTTAATAGATGGTCTTGTGACCATTGGAATTGGTGAAATTCATATTCAAATCTTGATCATTAGGATTGAAGAGTATGGTGACATATTGGTGTTGGTGAAATTTGAGACCAATTGGATGGTCAGATTAAGAGAACATAGCCATACAGATACACAACACATGTCCATCTCACGCCATACTTAGATTTGAAATCTAACCGTTGGATTTGAAGAGTGTTGTTTGCGTAAAATAATCTGCAAGCACACAGAATCGTAACAAGTAGTAAAGTGTTTTTAGAAAACGAATGTCGAACCCACAGGGATTAACTATGTTATTGAATACCGAAATTCACCAAATTAATTACTATTTGGAAAATTGAAAATAAATGGAATGTTCTACTATCTGAATTAAATTAAACTATTTAATAAAAATAAATCTACGAATAAAAAAAAATTAACGAAGCGCAAAAATCTAAAAGTGTAAAAATATGAAAAGAATGGATCTAGAGCGGTTGATTTCACCTAACAAATCCCACACAATTTATTCTTCCTAATTATTAAATTCTAATAATCTCCTGTTGATGATTAAAAATTCCTTAAGTATTCAATATCTTCTCTCGAATAATATCAAAAATATCTTCAACTAACAATTCCATATCTTTATGTGAATTTAATTAATTGGAGACTCATTACGTACTTTGAATTTTCTGAAAAATCACACTAATCGTGGTAAAGCATCTCTACTTTTGCTCAACTAGTGGTGTTTAATTCTAGAACTAAAATAACAAATCACCTCTCGGTCTCATTGTAATTCAATTGATCAAACCATAATTCGTAAAAAATAGTAAGCATTAAGAATAAGAATTAAACACTCAATCATGGAAATATTAAAAATAAAATAATTCAGAATATAAATTGTGTGTTCATTGCTAGACTACATCAACGCTCTAGAAAATAAAATTTAGTTCATAATAAAATTGAAAAGAAAACAAATAAAACTTATGTTTTTCATTTGAATTGGTTGGATTCGAAGAGTGTAATTAAAGGTTAGTTCTAGTAAATTATAATCACAATCAAACGGCTGGATTTAGAGAAAGCACGGTCAAAGTTTAGTTAAAGTTGGTCAAACCCGATTAAACTTAATAGATGGTCCTGTGACCACTGGACTTGGTGAAATTCATATTCAAATCTCGATCATTAGGATTGAAGAGTATGGTGACATATTGGTATTGGTGAAATTTGAGACCAATTGGATGGTCAGATTGAGAGAACATAGCCATACAGATACACAACACATGTCCATCTCATGCCACACTTAGATTTGAAATCTAATCGTTGGATTTGAAGAGTGTAATGAAATGTTAATTCTAGTAAATTATGGTCACAATCAAACTGTTAGATTTATAGAAAGGCACAGTTAAAGTTAGTCAAATCCGGTCAAACTTAATAGACAGTCTCGAAACCACTAGACTTTGTGAAATTAGGTTTAGTGGGAAGGTTTTCAGTGAATTATTGGGTATTGGAGTAGTTGTTAGAAAATGTTAATAAATAAATAATTTTGAAAGATGATGAACATCTTGTTAACATTGACTTAGATAAAGTTGATTAGGCAAAATGATGAAAAAATTTGTTATTTTTGGCTCATATATCATGTATTATCACTTCTAATTTTAATTAATTTGAATATGTATGTTGTAAGAGAATAATTTGTAATGGACCCTTAACAATAAAACTTGTAGAGATGTGGGTATATGGGCTAGGCACTAGCAATACGAACAACGAATGATGCGAGACCAACATGGGTAATAACAGAATGGTTTTACTGAGTAACTTCTGTGAGGATAAAGGCCCTCAATCTGGTTAGGTATTGGTAAGAGACTTTATAATGATTCTGGATCAATCTTTGTGGGGATCTCTATAATTTAGGTTAAGTGTTTGTGAAATATATTTTTCCTCGGCTTCATCCGAGGATCTCCTTTTTCTTTTTCTTCCTCCATATGCCCCCCTTTTATGTTGGGAAAATCTCTTGGTTATATAATATTTTTACTTTTGTTAATCTTCACCGTCCACTTGTCAATTATCGGAGCCTCTATGTACAGGGGATTGTCCCATCATCTGTATTTGCAGTCTTTATGTTATTTCCCAGCTGCCTTTGCAGGCTTTATAATAGTTGAAGTGACTGATGCTTTAGGGTTTTCAGGTCACCTCACCATTATGGCAGTCAAAATGTTGGTAACGTTTATTTAATGGATGAAGGATATTTTCCCTTTGTCGAAGTCGGTGCGCCAAGGATGTGGTCATCCTCGGCGAGGCCCTTGGATGACTTGGGCTCTTTCCCATTGTCCTTGGCCTTTACATTATCCTCGGCGCGGGCCTTGGGCTGCATATAGTGGGCCAGCGTGGTTAATGTGATAAGGCCCCACAATAGCCCCTCAAAATTCTGCTGCACGTCCCCTTGGGCGGGGAGGAGGATTTTGACTTCCTCGGCGTTTTTTCGCGCCCTGTTGAGCTTTGTGTTTCTGTTAGTTTTATCGTTACTTCGACTGCTCTTGTAATTTCCTTTTGGCGCTAAGGGGCCGTCTGAGGAATCTTTATGAACTGTAGGTTTGAGTCGCTTGTGCTTAAGCACCCAATTTCTCGTGGTTTTCGTCCTTAATAGGACTCATTATTCAGCGCCTGAGGGGATTGGCTTTGCCGCAGATTTGGACACGTGATTCATACTAAGACCCTGGTTTTTCTTAACACTTAATATTTCTTGAGGGAGTGGTCTCCTTATTGGCTTGAGTCCTCGGACTATGTAGTGCCTGAGTTTGTTCAACACTTAGTTTTTATTCTGAAGCATCTAGTTTCCCCATTAGGCTTGGGTACGAGGACCATGCAATGCCTTGGTTCTGTCCAGTACCTAGTTTTCTCATTTAATCATCCGAAGTATCTGGTTTCCCCATGAGGCTTAACAAACTAATCCAACTGACTAACAACCTCTCACGTGTGTCTAACTAATCTATTCACGTGTGAACACTAATAATGAAACCAAAATAAACTAAACTACAGGTCGTATATTTACAATGTAAAACCAGCAGCTACTGAACGACAAGTGCTTCAGATATGGCTTCTTGAACTTCAGCTACACATGTTGAATCTTGATAATTCTGCTCTAACTACTTGTCTTGATCTTGATACTCCCCCTCAAGATGGACTGTAGGTTGATAAATGTTGATAAGGCCCATCTTGGATAAAGGCTCTGAAAACTATTTGTGACTTAGAGCCTTAGTGAGTAAGTCTGCCAGTTGGGATTGTGTTCTAACATGAATAAGCTTGATGACTTGCTCTAACACCTTATTCCTCACAACATGACAGTCAATTTCTATATGCTTCATTCGTTCATGAAATACAGGATTAGAACCTATGTGGAGAGCTGCCTGGCTGTTATAGAACAGCAATGCTTCTCTATTGTGATTAACTTGAAGATCCTTTAACAAATAGAGAATCCAAACTATTTCACAAGTTGAAACAGCCATCGCCCTATTCTCTGCTTCTGCAAAGGATCTGGAAACAGTAGACTGTTTCTTTGATTTCCAGGAAACTAAGGAATCTCCAATGAATATGCAATATCCAGTGACTGACCTTCTGGTATCTGGACATGAAGCCCAGTCTGAATCTGTAAAACCTTTCACATGTAACTCTGAATTGGCTGAGAAGAAGATACCTCTGCCAGGTTCATTCTTCAAGTACTGCAGAATCTTCAGTGCTGCTTCAAGATGTGGTTTTCTTGGTTTAGCCATAAATTGGCTTAGCTTGTGAACTGCAAAATTAATATCTGGTCTAGTGATGCTTAAGTATAGTAGCCTTCCCACCAACCTTCTATACTGCCCTGGATCATCAAGTAATAAACCTTCATGTTTGCTGAGTTTGAGGTTCGGATCCATAGGAATTTTGACAAGTTTGCATCCAAGAAGCCCTGCATCTTCTATGATCTCAAGAGCATACTTCCTTTGACACAAGGAAATGCCTTTGTCTGTCCTAGCTACTTCCAAACCAAGAAAATATCTCAATGCCCCCAAATCCTTTAACTAAAATTTCTGATTCAACATCACCTTAAACTGATCAACCTGCTTCTTATCATTGCTTGCTATGAGAACATCATCAACATATACTAACAAAACAATGAAAGAATCTCCTTGTTGCCTGGTAAAGAGTGAGTAATCAGCCTTAGATTGAATGAACCCAAGCTGAATCAGTGTGCTTGAAAATTTTGAAAACCATTGTCTTAAGGCTTGTTTAAGGCCATAGAGAGACTTGTTTAGCCTGCATACAAGCTGCTCACCATGCTCCCCCTTGCTGTGAAAACCAGGTGGAAGAGCCATGTACACTTCTTCATGTAAGTCACCATGAAGAAATGCATTGTTGACATCAAGTTGGCTAAGAAACCAACCTTTCACAGCAGCCACAGCAAGCACACACTTCACAGAAACCATTTTGGCAACAGGGCTGAAGGTTTCAAGGTAATCTAATCCTTCCTTTTGAGTAAATCCCTTTGCAACCAGCCTAGCTTTATATCTCTCAACAGACCCATCAGCTTTATATTTAATCTTATATACCCATTTGCACCCTACAGGATGTTTATCATGAGGCAAAGGAGTGATAGTCCAGGTGTTATTGGCTTCCAATGCAGCAATTTCAGCATCCATGGCATCTTGCCACTTAGGGTCAGCCACTGCTTGTGAAAAATATTGAGGTTCTGTGGTGGTACAAATTGAGCAACAAAAAAATTTGTAGGGAGGAGATAATGTGGCATAAGAGAGATAAGAAGAAAGTGGGTGTGAAGTACCTGAATGGAACTGATTGACAATGGATGCTGAGGAAACTTGGTTACAATGATAAGCCTTAAGATAGGATGGAGGTTTAGACACTCTACTAGACTTTCTAGGAGCATCAGAATGCACACTTGGAGTAGCAGAAACATCATGATCAAGAACATCAGTAGCAACATGATCAAAGGCATCAGGAAAGACCTGATCATCTGTGTCAAGATCATGATGAATTTGGACAAAGGAATCAGCATTGACAGAAAAGGCAGAATCAAGAAAAGGATGGGGAATAGAAGGAATATTGGGCAAAGGAATTAAACCAGATGGAGGAAAAGGAGTGTCTGAAGAAAAAGGAAAGACTTTTTCATGAAATATGACATCTCTAGATATGAAAATAAAGTGAGATTGCAGATCAAACAGTTTGTAGCCTTTGATGTTTAAAGGATATCCTAAGAAAACTGCCTTTCTAGCTCTAGGAGTGAACTTATTCTTATGAGGAGTGACATCAGTGGCAAAACAAAGGCAGCCAAAAATCCTAAGGTGAGAGTAAGAAGGAATTTTATTGAAGAGCACCTCATAAGGAGACTTATTTTGTAGAAAAGGAGTAGGGAGTCTATTAATCAAATAGACAGCAGTGAGTACACATTCTCCCCGGAAAATAAGAGGAAGTTTGGACTGAATTTGTAAGGCCCTAGCTGTTGCTAGAATGTGCTGATGTTTTCTCTCCACAACTGAATTCTGTTGTGGAGTGTAGACACAGCTTTGTTGATGAATGATGCCTTTAGAATTGTAAAAATCAGTCATGTTAAACTCTAAAGCATTATTAGTTCTGATGACTTTAATTCTGGTTTGAAATTGGGTGTTTATCATATTGTAAAATGAGACAATCAAAGGTCTAACTTTTGATTTAGCTTTCATGAGAAAAACCCAAGTAGACCTTGATGCATCATCAACAATTGTAAGAAAATATCTATGTCCAGCAGTGGTGGAAATAGAAAATGGCCCCTAAACATCCATGTGAACAAGATCAAAAGAATGAATAGCTCTTTTATTATCAAAAGGAAAGGGTAATCTCTTTTGTTTGGCTAAAGGACATACAAGGCAGTCTTTAGTACAACAATTTTGTAAGAAAGGATAAAGATGACTTAAAGAATGGATTTTCATGTTAGATGGATGTCCTAATCTAGAATGCCATAGAGAATACAAATTGGCATGAGAAACAGTAGAGGAAAAGGCAGTGAAAGAACTGATCTTATTCTTGAAAAGGAAATCATCAAGAGACTTGGAAGCTTTGGAAAGGCTAGATTCTTGTAATAGATAGAGTCCATCATGCATTTTGCCCATGCCAATCGTGTTCCAAGAGGTAAGGGCCTGTATAAAACAGTAATTGGAAAGGAACACAACACAAAGAGCCTGTGAGTGAGTCAAGGCACTAACAGATATCAAGTTAAAAGAAAAAGAAGGTACACACAGAACATTTGTCAGGGTAATATGTGAGGAAAGCTTAATTGTACTAACATGAGTCACAAGAGCAGCCTCCCCATTAGGCAATTCAACCACAGTGTGTGAAATTGCAGCAAAAGAAGTCAATAAATGCACTGAATAGACTATGTGATCTGTAGCACCAGTATCTATAACCCAAGTTTTCACACCAAAAGCCTTTCTATTCATAACTTTAGCAAAAAAGACTGAATGTGGTGAACAAGAAACATTACCTGCTACAGCATTGGATGGTAAAGAAGCAGCATTGACCATGTGAGGTTCCTGAACTGCTGAAGTTTGATGAACTCCAATTAAGGATAGAAGCTGTTGGTACTGATCAGGAGTGAATGCAGGTACTTGAGCAGTGACAACATTTGGAGCATGATTGTGATCAGCATTTGGAGTCAAGCAAAGACCTTGAAACTGATTTGCAGCATGATTGTGATCAGTATTTGGAGCCAAACAATGACCTTGAAACTGATTTGCAAGAGTTGAAACTTGATGAGCCATCATATTTCTGTTCTTGAATTTATAACCCGGGGGAAAACCATGGAGTTTGTAACATTTATCCACAGTATGACCTAACTTTCCACAGTGTGTACACAAAGGTCTTTCCTTTCCTCTGGGATTGTTGCCTGAGCTCTTGGTAGCCAAAGCTGTAGACTCAACTCTAACAAAATTTGTGACAGATCTTTGCATTTCTTCTTGAATAAACAAGGAATGAGCCTTATTAACAGAAGGCAATGGATCCATGAGCAGAATTTGTGTTCTAACCTGAGAAAACACATCATTGACTCCCATGAGAAACTTCATTGTGGCTTCTTTGGCTTGAAGATCCTTCAATTTTTTATTAATGTTGCACACACACTTGCCACACGTGCATTGGGGAAATGGACTAAGATTCTGAAGCTGATCCCACAAGATTTTAAGCTGAGTGAAATAATCAGTGAGTGATTGCTCTCCCTGATGAATCTCAGCAACTTGTTTTTGGATGTTGAAAATCTTGGTGCCATTTCCTTGATTGAATGTATCTCGAAGCTCAGTTCAAATTTCAAGTGCAGTATCTCTGTATATAATACTACCTTGAAGCTTTGGTGATATTGAGTTGATGATCCACGTACCAACTATGTTATTAGCACGAATCCATGCTTGAATGGCAGTTGGTGAACTCAACAATGGAGAAGAGATGGTAATAGAAACATCAATAAAACCAAGCTTATTTTTCCCAATTAAAGACTTCCTCACTGATCTTGCCCAAGCAGAGTAGTTTTCTTCTCCAATTAAAGGCTGAGAAGTAAGAACAGCCCCTGGATTTTCTCCAGGATATAAAAAAAGGGGATCGTTGAAATGATACGAATCTTGCGAAGAAGATGAAGATTCAGTGGTAGAAGTGTTTGCGGCCATTGTGTTTGCCATTGAAACAAGAAAAAGAGAAAGCAAGAAAGAATTTTGAAAGCTTTGAAGAGAAGCAACAATGGCGGCCAAAGATAAAAGAAATTCCCAAATCTGTCAAACCCTAGAATTTTAGGCTTCTAGAGAGCTCTGATACCATATGAAAGAAATAGATTTGGGAAAAACTGAATTATCTTTCATTAATTTAGCTTATGCCTTTATATACATCATGGTGTTCAGCTAAGAACGAAAAACAGAGAGCTTAAGAGAGCTTAACAAACTAATCCAACTGACTAACAACCTCTCACGTGTGTCTAACTAATCTATTCACGTGTGAACACTAATAATGAAACCAAAATAAACTAAACTACAGGTCGTATATTTACAATGTAAAACCAGCAGCTACTGAACGACAAGTGCTTCAGATATGGCTTCTTGAACTTCAGCTACGCATGTTGAATCTTGATAATTCTGCTCTAACTGCTTGCCTTGATCTTGATAGTTAACGCCAAACAATATTAGGTATGGGTATGGGAAGGTCAATATTTCTTAGCCACATCGTCCTCGACATGGACCATAAACTAGTATAAGGTCAACATTGCCAGTGGAAATTTAGTAAAATTGTCTTTGGTGTGTGGAAATTTAGAAGTTATTGCTGGTTAGTTGATGCAGTCCTCTTGCTCCTTTGTTTAATTGTTGGTGTCTTCTTGTACGTGACAAAAGTGTTTTACGCTTTTCTGTTGGTTTTGTAGATCGGTGTTGTCCCTAGCCATGGGAGGACTTATGAAAGTAAGAGCATTATTATGTACCGCACGACGAAGCCTTATGAAAGAATGAGTAATGTATCTGTAACTAAGGCGAAACAGTAGCGTATGATTGTTTGTACTTGGTCATGCAATGGCCAAAGTCATTCTGCAACATCAATCCTCTTGCTCCTTTGTTTAATTTGTTGGTGACTCTGGTTGTACTCTTTTCGTACTTTTAATTTGCTTCTCATCAATAATATTTGCCTTGAGTATTTTATTATTAATTTTTTTAAAAGCTCTAATTCCTAGAATGCTGTGGGGTTAACCTTATTTACCATTGACATAGCTATGCTGTGGGGTTGAGCTTATTTACCATTAACATAGCTAGGGAGAAACTAAGAAACTGAGGCCGAAAATTCAAATTCAATTCAAAATCAAACCGGAGGTGGGGAAACCAAGATGCAAAAGGAAAGTTAGAACAGTGGTGATGCAGACACAGAGATGTCAAATTCTCTGTCAGCAGAAAACTCGAAGAGATGGGACAGTAGAGAAAAATAAGGACAAGATTCGAGGCAAAAGGATGTAAATTCTAAAGGTGAAAGGGGAACTAAACAAGTTCTGGTCAGAGAGCTGTTCAAGATGAATGAAGATGGAATATCAAGTGTGGGCTGAAGTCAGAAGCCCAATGAAGAAGCACAGGAGGTAACTAGCCCAAATAAAAGCAAGTTAAAGACCAAAGAGGATAAGGTATGTAATATTTCTGACTTGGACTCAAGTAGAAAATAAGAAAGCCCAGTGTAAAGGAAAGTTGAAAAAGATAGCTAGGGAAATGGGTTAGGGCCAGAATCCAATGTCGTTAACCCAAACCCCTTTAGTAGGCACAAAAAGGGAGAAAAGACCAGAGGATGTTGAAGACCCATATGAGTGGCCTTTGAAACGTATATATGAAGTGCATACTCTTGATGATGAACAGATTGATAAGCTATCGGCAGCAACTGCTGTGCAGCACTACTAGGAGCAATGAGGGCCTTAAGCTGGAACTGCTGGGGGCTTGGGAACCCCCGGACAGTTAACACACTGTAAGAAATTAAGCAACGCTAGGATCCTGATATAGTCTTCTTAATGGAGACTAAATTGCATAAGAAAAATATAAGGCGAGCAAAAGAGAAGACTGGCTTTGTCTTTGGTTTAATGGTGCCCAAATCTGAGAATTGTAGCGGCAGGGTGATGCTATGGAAGAAAGAAACCAAGTTGGAAATTATGGGATACGCTGGAAATTTCATTGATGCAATAGTCATAAATGAAACTTCAAAAGGAGAATTACCGGCTTTTATGGACATCTTGAAACGTAGAGGAGGAAGGAGTCATGGGACTAACTCAAAGCATTAAATAGAAGGTATCAGCTACCATGGTTATGCCTTAGGGATTTTAACGAGATACTTTCAATGGATGAAAAAAATGGGAGGAGCACAAAGAACCCAAAGGCAAATGGAAGGGTTTGGATCAGCTGTCAATGCTTGTAGCTTCAAAGACTTGGGGTTCATTGGCCCTAAGTTCACATGGTGCAATATGCAAGAAGGGGATGACAGGGTGTATCTAAGGCTAGACAGAGCTTTTGCAATGCAAAGTTGGACTGATAATTACAAGGAGGCTAGAGTTCACCATATTGTGGATTCAACCTTAGATCATTTTGCTTTGCTAATTTTAGATTCTATTGCTTACCAAATGCCCAGAAGGAGGAGGTTTCATTTTAAGGCTGTTGGGTTCTAAGAAATTAGGAATTAATGTATTAGAACTTCAATTTGTATTTTGTTGGCAAACCATGATCAAAACATTTAATCTAGGTTTAGGCTTGCTCAAAGTATGTTTATTTGTAAAATTGGAATCGAGTGATTGCAGAATTTATTGGACTAAATCTGTAAGTCTCGATCGATCGAAAATTAGACTCGATCGATCGAACCACGTATAGATTTATTTTTCTGCAGAGTTCCAGTTCAGCCCAAACTCTATTTAAACGTCTTGGGGTTCAAGTAAAACTCTTATATATATAAGGGAAACCCTAGAACGTTTTTGAGACTTTTGTAGAAGAGAGATTAGAGTGCCTCTTGTGCCTCCTTTTATTAGGGTTTTGTACCCAAACCTCTCTAAGTCTTTGTTGCTCATATTTGCTGTTTATATGAATCTCTTGTGAGATCTTTGAGGAGCTTTCCTTCACATAAACTTAGGGTTTTCAAGGTAGAGATATTTTCTACATCTTGATGATCAACTTGGTTGCTGCCATTGGAACTTAAAGAATATCAAGCGTGGGTGCTTGTAGCTGATTGAGGGATTCAAAGAAAGAAGTAGTCCGTGGACTCGGAGCCTGCGCGTGGTCGTGTCAGGAAGTTTTACTGGTGGGTAGCATTAGGAAGTCAAGCGGGGAGCTTGTAAGTCCTTTTGTAAGAACTTCAATTCTTTCATAGTGAATTCCGGTTTGCCTTGAGGATCGGTGGGTAAAATCCTCCCCAGGTTTTTTCGTGTGGTTTCCTGGGTGATCATATCTTGTGTTATTTATTATTCCGCTGCTTTATATGCTTGATATGATTATTTGATTGTTTTAACCTATAATTGTTTAATTTGACTAAGTAACAACTTGGCTAATTAATCTAGGCTACGCAATCTAATTGTGGTTTAAGGGGTCAAAATTTCCATCAAGTGGTATCAGAGCGGGTAGCTCTTCTGTTGTAGATCTTTTGATCTCTAAGCTGATCCTTGACCCCTGTTGTCATGGATAATTTGAAGTGTCTTTCTGATCATGTTTCTGTTCATGCTTCTGCTGATTTTATTGATGCCTGTGATGTTTTGAATAAAAAGGACACTATTGTTTCTGCTGATTTTTTTGATACTTTTGAAACTCTTCGTAAGGAATTATCTAAATCTTTGAAAATTGCTAAGAAATTTAAAGAAGAGTTAAAATTGGCTAATCTTGAAAAAGAGGAATTGTTTGTTAGATTAGTTGAATCTAATAAAAAGAATGAATTTTTGAGAAATCAAATTTCCTCTCAAGATGAGAAGATGAAAAGCGTGGAACAAGAGTTAGTTGAATCTAAATCTAAAATTGAAAATTTGACTAGTTCTAAGCCTGCTGATGATAACAGAAGTGTTTCTGTTTCTCTTAAGACTAAAACTGAGAAAGTTTATATTCCTCCTTTTAAGAGGAATAATAAAGAGAAGTCTTATTTTGCTAGGTTAGACAAAGGTAAAAGTTCTGATGTTAACGCTGAAGGTTCTAAACCTATGTCTAAACCTACTGTTAGAGAGTATAATAAATCTGTTTTTGTGCCTACTTGTCACCATTGTGGTGTTGTTGGTCATATTAGACCAAATTGTTCTTTGTTAAGGCAAAAACTGAAATCTGGGACTAGACTTGCTGTTAGGAATACTGATGTTCCTAAATTTGTTCCTGTTTGCCACTTTTGTGGTGTCTCCGGTCACACTCGTCCTAATTGTCATAAGTTGAAATTTAAGCATTCTGTATGTCAATCTAGGATATGTGACGATATTTCTCCTGCCATAAGTTCATATAAATTGTTTCATATGCTTTTGAAAAATTTAAGCTTGTTGGCTTGTGAAAGGAATTTGCAGGATTTTAGTCTGTCTCAGAAGATTGGTGTAATCCCTCAAATACACTCTGCTTCTCATGGATTTTCACCTACAAAGCCGAAGAATCGTGCTATATGGGTGAGAAAAGATTCTCCAAGGTGAGTGTTGCTGACTTGTCCCTGTTTTAATTCTTCCTATTGTTTGTGGACATGTCTTGTTTCTGTTTTTGGTTGTTTTGTTTTTTTCTAGTTTTTTTTTAAAAAAAAAAATCCAAAAACATTGAAAAATTCCAAAAAGACAAAAATATTTTATTTTGTGTCTTGTTTTATTTTTCTTGGGGATTACATGAGTTATGATATCTCTCTTGATTTAGAACATGCTTGACATTGTGGAGAAACTTGAATAGCATGTGTTATAAATGTGCTAAGCTATTTTTGACTTTATGTACTAGTTTGTACATGTGCTCATGGGTTAATTAAGAAATTGATATTTCTTGTTTATGTACCCTCTATAGCTTAGTTAAGCATTGTCATGCATTGCATTTGCATTGATCATTTAGCTCAATGTGTGGTTTTTGTTTTTTTGGTCATAAATTTTTTTTAAATCTCAACAAGTGGTTATAACGTTTGTTAAAATCAAAAAGATTTTTTGTTTTGTATTATAGATCTTGGATTTATAATCAAGGATTGGCCATTTTATCTTTACATAACTTGTTTATGTACCCTGTTTAGCTTGGATGAGCTTATTTTATTGCACTTTACTAGTTTGAGCTTTGTAGTGCATGTTGTGTGGGAAAGATGTGTGTGGTTTTTAATCACTTTGTCTTGATCTTGAAGTCATATGTTATTTGACTGTCGGACTTGATCCTTTTGAGAAAGGCATAAATAACCATCACACCACTGTTCACTAACCAATCATGAACACCTTAGTGCATATCATAAGATTTAGTGCTCGAGAAAGTGTAGCACATGCACAAAAAGAATATAAGGTGTAGCCTCAAATTAAATTAAAAACTGATGTGTACTATTAGGCTTGATGCCAATTCACTTAATTCAAACCGGTGTGTACTATTAGGCTGAATGCCAATTCATATATAAATAAGAGGCAAAAATGCAAGAAACTTACATGATTGCAAGCTTTTGTTCTAGGAGATGTGAGAGTTATAGGATGTAACTCTTTAGGTGATAGTCTCTTTTAAATTCTATGTGATGAATTTTGTAGACTTTGTGATTGATTGCTATTCACATATCACCTCACATGTATCTCAAGCTTTTGCTAGTTGCACACACTACACAAGTTACTCTTTGTTAAACTTGGTACATTATATTGTGTGTGATTTTGTTGTGGCCATCCAAGATTAAAAGTTCCTTGATTTTAATGCAAAATGTGTTTCAAGTTTGAAAAATTTGAAAATATCTTGAGATTTGTGCACAACATATTTGTTGCTTGAGAAAATTCAATGGGAGAATGATTGAAACTTGTTTTTGAGAAAATTGGGTTTAAAATTTGGGGTTTTTGAAAAAGCATTTCATTCCATCTCATACTCATGCATTTATTTCTTCAATTTCAATGCTTTGAGGAGTGTTTTCAAAATGTGCTTGTTGATTTTCAAATCCTGTGTTTTTCTCAAAATTTAGTGAGCCTCTGCCCATTTCGATCGATCCAACCTGATTTTCGATTGATCGAAAAAGTGCTCTCAATTGTCTCAAAATGACTGTGTCATTCGATCGATCGAATGTAATTTTCGATCGATCGAAGATCGTGGAGAAGTTTTTTTAAAAAGGGTTTGTTCTTGATCCGAATTGGGGCTTTTGTTAAATTGAGTTGAATTTGATGAAATTGGCTTGTTGTTTTGATGAAATTAGGCATTATAATCTATGTGCTGTGTTTTGTAATGCTCAATTCATCAATTTGTTTAAAAATTTCAACAAGTGGTTTTCAATTTTGGGGTTTTTGTTAGAAACCCTATGCTCAAGCCGATTTTGTCAATTTGATCTCAATTGAACTTAATTTTTACTGCATTAGTACATGTATCATGTCATTGTAATTGTTCATACATTATATAGATTTTTATTCTATATTGTTTTTGTGCTAATTTGCAGTCTGCCCTTGGTTTGTGTTTAAGATTCACATGCATTGCATTGATTTCTGTATCCATCTTGCAGTTTTGCAGTCATATCTCACATTGTTTTCACACATAGCATGCATACACTTTGCTACATTGGGTACTCAACTTGATAAAAAATTGATTGATTAATTTTTGAGTTATGTACTTTCTAGTATATGCTATTTTTTATGTGTGAACTGTAGAAAATATTTTTCTTAAGAGATATGATGGATAATCAATGTGCAAATATTTTCTCTACTCATGCAACTGTTTATGGGTCACATAATGCCATGTTTGCATTTTATTGAAAGAGAGAATATTTTTTCTTCATGTGTATCCTCACCTTAGTTTTTAACTTTGATTTGTGTGTTTTTAACTTTGGTCCTGTTGGTGAGGCTGTTCCTGATCCTGTAGGTGCTGCTACTGCTGATTTCCCCCCCCCCCCTCCTAAAGTTTCCCCAAAACTGTTTTTCCCACAACTTGTTTTGTTTTTCCTATTTTTATAGGGGGAGAAGAGTTTTTTTTAACCTGTGTTGTTCATAGGGGGAGCTGTCTCTATTTTCTATAGAGTTGAATTGTTTTGTGTTCCCCTTGATTCTCTGTTTTCTCTTATCCTTTATTGCGTATGTTGACTGTTTACTCTTTGTATGAGTTGTCTTTGTCAATACGTGACAAAAAGGGGGAGAAATTGTTGATTTATGGGAATCATGTTTGTTTTGTTTAGGGGGAGTTAACAGACTTGTTGTTGTATCTAACTTAGGGGGAGAGTTAGAATTTATTTTGATTTATATGTTTCTTGATTCACTGCTCATTGATTTATATTTATGAGTTATTCATGATATATGTCTTTGTTTTGTGTTTTGTGAAGTCAAGAATTTATTTGTTGATTTACTGTTTTTCTGTCACACATGCGTTTATGCGTTTGTTGAGTGTTTCAGGAATATACAGGTGCATTCAATTTGGCTGCTGTCTGCACTTGCAACTGATGGATAGTAGTTAAGATTGGATTTGTTGTTATGAGCATTATCTTTGTATTGGGCTATTTGTAACTTTGAGCATTTCATGTTTGTGATGTGTTTTGTCACGGATTGCCAAAGGGGGAGATTGTTGGGTTCTAAGAAATTAGGAATTAATGTATTAGAACTTCAATTTGTATTTTGTTGGCAAACCATGATCAAAACATTTAATCTAGGTTTAGGCTTGCTCAAAGTATGTTTATTTGTAAAATTGGAATCGAGTGATTGCAGAATTTATTGGACTAAATCTGTAAGTCTCGATCGATCGAAAATTAGACTCGATCGATCGAACCACGTATAGATTTATTTTTCTGCAGAGTTCCAGTTCAGCCCAAACTCTATTTAAACGTCTTGGGGTTCAAGTAAAACTCTTATATATATAAGGGAAACCCTAGAACGTTTTTGAGACTTTTGTAGAAGAGAGATTAGAGTGCCTCTTGTGCCTCCTTTTATTAGGGTTTTGTACCCAAACCTCTCTAAGTCTTTGTTGCTCATATTTGCTGTTTATGTGAATCTCTTGTGAGATCTTTGAGGAGCTTTCCTTCACATAAACTTAGGGTTTTCAAGGTAGAGATATTTTCTACATCTTGATGATCAACTTGGTTGCTGCCATTGGAACTTAAAGAATATCAAGTGTGGGTGCTTGTAGCTGATTGAGGGATTCAAAGAAAGAAGTAGTCCGTGGACTCGGAGCCTGCGTGTGGTCGTGTCAGGAAGTTTTACTGGTGGGTAGCATTAGGAAGTCAAGCGGGGAGCTTGTAAGTCCTTTTGTAAGAACTTCAATTCTTTCATAGTGAATCCCGGTTTGCCTTGAGGATCGGTGGGTAAAATCCTCCCCAGGTTTTTCCGTGTGGTTTCCTGGGTGATCATATCTTGTGTTATTTATTATTCCGCTGCTTTATATGCTTGATATGATTATTTGATTGTTTTAACCTAGAATTGTTTAATTTGACTAAGTAACAACTTGGTTAATTAATCTAGGCTACGCAATCTAATTGTGGTTTAAGGGGTCTAAATTTCCATCAAAGGCGATGTGGACGAAAAAGGAAGAATGCAAGGATATTATTGAGGCTACCTGGAGGAATAGTACAAACCAAAATAGCCTTAGAGGTATGGCAGAGAGACTAACCCAGTGTGCAGCAGAGCTTAATAGATGGAATATGTCTGCCTTTGGGCAAGTACCAAAGCAGATCCAGATAAAAAAGAAAGCTCTAAGTGATATGGTTGCGATGGATAGAAATGGAAGCTTGGGAGGAGAAATCAAGTAGTTGAGAAAAGAGATCAATGACCTCCTTGACAGTGAGGAAATTATGTGGCAGCAAAGGGCTAAAGTTAAATGGCTTAGGTTAGGAGATAGAAATACAAAGTATTTTCACTCTAAGGCATCAGAGAGAAAAAAGAAAAATACAATTCTAGGCCTTGAGAATGAGGAGGGCAACTGGTGCAGTTCCAAGGAAGGCATTGCGAGCATTGCAGTGTCGTACTTTGAGAACCTTTACACTAACTCCTTCCTAAGTAGCATAGCAGAAGTAACAGCCACAATCCCTACAAGGGTGACCAGTGAGATGAATCAAGACCTTATAAGAGAATTCACAAAGGAGGAGGTTGAAGATGCTTTCAAACAAATGCACCCCAAAAAAGCTCCTAGGTTAAATGGTATGTTTGTTATCTTCTTTCAAAAATACTGGAATATTGTGGGTAATGATGTTATATGCGTGGTGCTAAATGTCCTTAAATGAGTCTATGGCTAAGATAAATAGAACTAATATAACCCTTATTCCAAAAACAAAAAATCCCCACTAATATAACAAAATTCAGACCTATAAGTCTAAGTAATGTAATTTACAAACTCATATCCATAGTCCTAGCTAACCGACTAAAATCCATCCTTCCCCAAATATCTACTGAAAATCAAAGTGCTTTTCTCTCTAAACAGCTTATCACTGACAATGTGTTAGCCGTTTTTGAACTTATGCACTACCTGGAACACAAGAAAGAGGGGAATGATTGTTTTATGGCTGTCAAGCTTGATATGAGTAAAGCATATGATAGGGTTGAGTGGGGTTTCATTAAAAAAGTCATGGAGCAATTAGGTTTTCATGAAAGATGGATCAGTCTTATTATACATTGTATTACCACTGTTACCTACTTTGTTCTGATCAATGGAGTGGCCCACGGGTGCATTGTACCCTCAAGGGGACTCCGTCAAGGAGATCCCCTCTCAACCTATTTGTTTCTTATATGTGCTGATGGTTTCTCATCTCTTATAAATGATGCAGTTAGGTATAATATGATCAGTGGTGTATCTCTTTGTAGAGGCAGCCCTATGGTCACCCATTTATTCTTCGTCGATGATGGTCTTCTTTTTTGTAAGGCAAGTATACAAGAATGTCAGAAGCTTATAGCAATCCTTGACCTCTATGAAGCAGCCTCTGGACAAAAGATCAATGCAGATAAGTCCTCAATATCTTTTAGCCAAAACACTCCACCTGAATTAAAAGCTGAGGTGCTAGAAGTAATGGGGCCAATGAAAGACTTGAAGCATTACAAGTATCTTAGGCTGCCTTCTATCATTGGCAAATCCAAAACAGATGTTTTTGCAGAAGGAAAGGAATGGGTTGCTAGAAAATTGTCTGGGTGGAAAGAGAAACTGCTATCCATGGGGGGAAAGGAAATTCTCATAAAAGCAGTGGCCCAAGCCATCCCCACTTACACCATAAGCTGCTTTTTACTTCCTAAGAGCCTTTGTGATGAAATTGAAGGAATGATGAGAAGATTTTGGTGGGGCCAAAGAAAGCAAGAGTCGAGAATAGCATGGATTAATTGGAAGAAGCTATGCAAATAAAAATTAGAAGGAGGCATGGGATTTAGAAACCTTTAAGCCTTCAACCTTGCCATGTTAGCAAAGCAAGGATGGAGATTGCTCTAAAACCCTCAATCCTTAATTGCTCGAATTTACAAAGCAAGGTACTACCCACATGGTGACGTCCTTAACTCAAAGCTTGGATGCAGCCTGTCATATGCTTGGCGTAGTATTTTCCAAGCTTTGGAAGTAATCAGAAAAGGAACCCGATGGAGAGTTGGAAATGGTAAGCGTATTCACATTTGGGAAGACAAGTGGTTGCCTACCCCTTCAACATATAAGGTAATTACTCCCCCTAAGCCCATTAATGACTTCCCTATGGTGTCATCTCTAATAGATTATGAAACTAAAAGATGGAAATCTGAGGTGATCCGAACTATATTTCTGCCTTTCGAGGCAAATACAATTCTAAATATTCCTTTGAGCTATAACCTACCAGAGGATAAGCTTATTTGGATGGGCAACAAAGAAGGGGAGTTTACTGTTAAAAGTGCATATTATGTCACACTAAGCCTGGTGGAAACTAATGAATGTGCAGAATGCTCGAATGGGGATCAGAGGACCCACTTATGGAGGAAAATATGGCATTTAAAGATCCCAACAAAAATCAGAATCTTGGCGAGCTTGCATGAATGGCCTCCCTACTTGGTTGAATCTTTGTCGAAGAGGGGTGAATATTAGTCCTTTGTGCCCAATGTGTGAGCAAGAGCCTGAATCCATCTCCCATACTCTTGTCCATTGCGACTTTGCAAAACAAGTTTGGGACAAGTGGGAAAGATGTCCGATAAACCTGAGGGTAAGACAAGTTTTGAATACTGGAACATCTTGGTCTATATGGTATAATAGAAATCAAAAGGTGTTTGAGTATGGCAGCCTTTCACCTGACCAAGTCTGGTTCTTTGCTACTACAACCAGTTTTGATTATAGAGAGGCTGCTGCTCTGTGTAATCAAAACCAGACCTCTGATGCAGGTAGATGGGAAGCTCCACCATTAGGTATGTGCAAGGTTAATGTGGATGGAGCTGTCTCTGGAGATGGTAGATTGTCTAGTGTCGAGGTAATTATAAGGAACAACGAAGGTGAGCCCATTGCAGCTCTATGTAAGCTCTTGCTAGGCCAATATTCAAGCTTGGAAACAAAAATCATTGCGCTGGAGAATGGAATCATTTTAGCCAAAGAAATGGGGCTCATTCAGGTCATCTTTGAATCAGATGCCCTTACAGTTGTCCACGACCTCCAAGCGAAAGAAACAAATGGCAGCTCAGGTTATTTATACCAAGGAATTTTTTCTCTCCTTGAGTCTTTTTGTAGTTGGAAAGTCTGTCACCTGAAAAGGGAGTACAACAAAGCAGAACATGGCCTTGCTCAAATTGCAAAATGTAATGGAACAAACCAAGTGTGGAAAGGTTGTGTTCCTTGGATGGTCCAGCACATCATTGAGTCTGACTGCTCTAAGAGCGCTGTTTCCTTTTTTTTTTTTTTTTTTTTTTTTTTTTTTTTTTTTTTTTTTTGTACTTCAATTTCAGTTTTCATTGAAGTCTTTATTTCTCATCAAAAAAAAAAAAAAAAAAAAAAAAAACCTAAGAAAGACCTCGGTTTCCCTCGAGAAATAGAGCACGTGTCTCAATCATGAATAAATTCATAGATCCTTAAAGGGATTAAAAATAAAAAGAGTTCTAAAATTCACTAGAAAAATTAAAAGAAAGTCTCTATAATATTTTTTTCAACCAAAAGCCTTTATGCCTCTAGAGCTACATTTACTAAATTATATAGGAAAACGGTAGATAGAGAAACACACACACACACATATATATATATATATACACACACAATAAAAAAAAAAAAAAAAAAAAAAAAAAAAAAAAAAAAAAAAAAACTTTAGAGAAGTTGACATTTAGGAAAGCCTTATGGAACTCTAAAAAAATTTCCTAATTTTTGTTACGTATTAATTTAGTCTTAAAATAATGGGGAAAACGCCAAAAATATTCTTATAGAGAACCTAATTTATGCCCTCTCATATAAGAACTCAATTTTAACTTTCTAAATCTCAATAGATAGATCACTTATCTTCTGTTTGGATTGAGGAAGAGGGAGGGGGAGTAAAGTAGAGTAGAGTAGAGTAGATTTAGCACAAAATTAGCTTATTTTTAGCCAACTCTACTCTGCTCCCCTCCACTCCCCCCTCCTTCCAAAATAGACCATTACTCTGGCATGCCACCCAAAATTTTGAGTTAAGCACGTGATAACGATCAACTGCCCCCAAAAAAGTAACTTATAAGTGTTCAAGGTCTCAATAAATATCAATGATTTTTCTCTAAAAGAGATTCAATAACAACAACCAAAAAAAAAAAAAAAAATCATCAAGTTCTAGGCATGTGCATGAAAGGAAAGAAATAACTTCTATTAGCTATATAAAAAGCGGCAATGCCCCTACAGTACACATTTGGTTTATTGAGTCTTTTTTTTTTTTTTTCTTCTTCCAAGTTTTGAACAGTTGCTATACTGCCACTTTGGTTTGTTCAAGTGGCATTGTAGCTACAGTGCTTTTTTTTTTTTTTTTTTTTAGTCTTCCGTTTTTACTTTTTTTTTCTTTTAAATATTTATAGAACCCGCATATATATTGTTATACTAAGACAACAAATTTTACAATATTTTCACAATTATTGAGGTGTCAATTTCTTATAATAAAAATAAAATAATAAAATATGAAACTGTAATCAACCACAACTGAAAATAAATGTTTTGTGAAAATGTTGTAACACTTGTTGGGTGAATGTGCAAAAACTACAGTACTTTAGGTTTGTTCAATATGTACTTTTTTTTTTTTTTTTTCAGTCATCGATTTGTACTCTTTTTTTCTAATTATAAAAAGAGCGAATAGGCTCATGAACAATATTATGAACAGTATTTTTGGTTTAGTGACTTGCCTTCCCCCCCCCCCCCCCCCCCTAAATTTTTTTTCCTTCAAGTTGACCAACTCGGTTTGAGCTTTTTTATTTTTATTTTTAAAGATCTTTACATGTTTACTTTATACTTGTAATGTAAGCTTACATTGTATACACACAAAAAGTAAAAAATATTATATATATTTAATAAGCTCATGAACAGTGTTATGAACAGTATTTTTGGTTTTGTGAGTTGCCTCTTTCCTTTTTTTATTATATTTTTTATTTCTTGAAGTTCACCAACTTGGTTTGAGCTTCTTCTTCTTTTTTTTTTTTTCTTTTTTTTTTCTTTCTTTTAAAGAATTTTTATATGTTTACTTTCTACTTGTAATGTAAGCTTACATTGTATACACACAAAAAGTAGCAAATATTATATACATTTGCCAAAAAAAAAAAAAATTTGTACAAATTTTGCAAATGTGTACAACATTTGCCAATTTTATGTGTTTACAATATAAATTTACATTGTAAGTGCAATGTATATTTCTATATATAAAAAGAGTGAATGGGAAAAGTTACAATAATTTCACTACAGTAGTTTTGGTTTGTTTAACTTTCACTGTTTTACTAGCCTTTTTTTTTGTTTTTGTTTTTGTTTTTGTTTTTGTTTTTTTTTTTTTTTGTGAATGCATAAAGTTGTAGTATATTTGCAATATTATTTTTGGTTTGTTCAATTCACGCTGTTTCACATTATAATAAAATATTAACATCACAAATTGGCACAATGTTTTCACAATTGTTGAGGTGTTAATTTATTATAAGTCAAAATAAAATAATAAAATATCATACTAGAACTAGTTACAACTAAAAATAAAAGTATTGTGAAAAAGAAGTGCTATATTCACAATAATTTTCACAACACTTTCATAACAAATAAAATATAGTAAATTGTTATTAGTTCTAATTTAAACTTTCCAATGAAACTACTTTTTTGCCCACCAATAACAACTTGTAGAAACATACTACTTATAATTTGTTGTGAAAATGTCATAGACATAACATATTTTTGTGTGAAAAATGTTAAGACATCATCATGTCATCACAATATTTTCAAAACTGCTGAACTGTCAATTCTTTATAAGTTAAAATAAAATATAACAAAATTATAAAGGTATTATGAAAATGTTGCGTCATTCTGTTGTGTTTTTAGAAATTTTTTGTTGGTTAAATCAACTTTGTTGAGCCAAAATTCACTATTCCACATACAATTTTCTTAGGTTGACTTTTTGTATATTTTTTTTCTTTACACACTATTTTAAGTAAAAACATATAGTTTTACACACAAAAATAAAAACAAAAACAAAAACTTAGGAAAAAAAACATTTTTCATCCTTTATGTTTGGGGTAGTTTACAATTCTTCCTTAAACTTTAAAATCAAGTAATTTTTCCTTACTATTTTGGAAAAGAGCAAATATGTCATATTGTTATTCTTTCAGTTAAACCCTAATGAAAGCTTACGATTCTTAAAATATTTTATTGTGTAATGTCTAAATTATTCCCGCTAAATTTTAACATCCTAAAAGTTTTCTTTACGTATTTTGAGTTTTAAATTATAGAAATTCTTAGAAAGTTAGAATGATGATATTAGGTGTTTTATTTGTTATCTAAAGAACGTTGATTTTCTAAGTTTAAATTTTCAAAACTTATAATTTATCTAATGAAAAATTCGATGACACATGCCTTTTGTTATCTTTTTATTTTTTATTTTTTATTTTTATTTTTATTTTAAATTTCTTAGCAAAACTCAGTTGTTTATTGTTGGAAGATGATGATATTCATTATCATTCTTAGAAGTTTTTAGAGAGTAAATATATTGTCTTTAGCAAGTAGGTACTAAAAGACTATAATAATTAAATAAATCTTTATATGTTAAATAGCTACCCTAACTTTGTGGTTGATCAAAATTCTTATGCGAATGAGATTAACTTTTTACGACATAATTATCAAAATTTTTAAAATTAATGTCTCTTTTGATTAATGTAAATATCTATATATTTTAAAAATCAAATGATTCATATCTTTGTTTTGTGATACAAATAAAATCTAGAATTGACTTTAATTACTACTTTTTTTCCATGGCAAGCACGTGCCTTGCATGTGCTGCCCTAACTAGTATTATAAAATGTAGGGAAGGTAGAGATCATAGTTAATTTAACAAGGTCGGCCGTGCCTTCTTATACGATGAGCTGTTTTAAGCTTCCTAACGGGCTCTGTGATGAGTTGACTGCAATGGTGAGACAATTTTGGTGGGGTCAAGTGAAGAATGAAAAGAAGGTGGCTTGGATGAGCTGGGAAAGAATGTGCTGACCAAAGGATGAAGGGGGGTTGGGTTTTCTTGACTTGGTATCATTCAATCTGGCCCTCTTAGCAAAACAGGGCTGGAGACTTCAGACAAATTCTTCCTCCTTGTTTTCTCGGGTCTATAAGGCTAAATACTTCCCTAATGGGCAGTTCGTGGAGGCGGAGACGGGGAAGAAGGCCTCCTTTGCCTGGAGGAGCATCATGGCTGCACAACACCTGGTAAAACGTGGGTTGAGATGGCAGGTTGGCAATGGTTGTCGCATTCGTGTTTGGCAAGACCGATGGCATACTAACCGGAGTACGTATAGGGTGGTGTCCCCTGAGCGGCCTGGAAATAAGATTAAAATGGTTTGTGAATTAATGAAAGAGGGGGGCAAGGAGTGGGACATAGAGCTAGTTAGAGGGCTATTCTTACCACAGGATGTAGAGGCGATTCTGAGTACCCCAGTCAGTGACTCAGCTGCTATGGACAGAATGGTTTGGGCTAAGGAAAAGACAGGTTGTTTTACTATGAGGAGCGCTTATAGGCTGGCCCGGGATGTTGTGAATGCAGGTGGCAACGTGGGTTGCTCTGACCTGACAAAGTTGAGCGAAGCTTAGAGGGGGGTGTGGGTATGAACTTGCCGAATAAAATTAAACATTTTGCCTGGAAGGCCTGTAATGGGATACTAGCCACTAAAGACTCCCTATTTCGGAGAAAGATCACGGCCAACAACATTTGTGAGGAATGTGGAAGGCATGTAGAAATGGCAATGCATTTGCTCTATTTTTGTGACCGAAGTACAGAGGTATGGAGTTCGTGCAAAATTTCTCTTCCAGTCAATGTTCTTGAGTCTTGGAGTTTCCTGGACACCTTCAGTAGGCTCTGAATAGGTTGGGAGGCACAGCTGGGGCTACTGGAGAGATGGGTAATGATTTGCTGGGGCGTTTGGAAGAGCCAGAATGAGGTCCGGCATGGTGGGAAGAGGCTCCCTGGGTCTGTAATTGCGAGAAATTCCGTGAAACTGTTGGAGGAGTTCCTCGTCGCCAATGAGAAGATGAATCGGCCTTTGTCTAGCGCCCAAATCATGGTTTCCTGGAAGCCACCTCCGCCAGGCTACTTTAAGATTAATGTGGACGGGGCACTATTCACAAGGTCGAAGCAATCCGGCGTGGGCGTGATCGTGCGCAACGAGGAAGGGATAGTGGTTGCTGCTATGTGTAGAAAGCTAGACTTACCCCTTGGTGTGTTAGAGAAAGAGGCGAAGGCCATGGAAATAGGGGTGTCCTTTGCTGTGGAAGTGGGGCTCAGGGACGTGGTGTTTGAAAGTGACTCGCTTATGACAATCAATGCTATTCACGATCCTGGGGAGGCAGCGGCGTCGATCCGGAATGTTGTCCTTGGCGTGCTGTAGAAAGCCCAAACCTTTAGGACCTTTGATTTTCTTCATATTAAAAGGCAGGGAAATGTCCCTACCCACTTGTTAGCTCAGCATGCTCATAATGTTAAGAGTTTGATAGTTTGACTGGAGGAATGTCCCAGTCAAGTGGCACATGCGTGTGCTAATGATGTATCGTCTTTTTTCGTTTCTGAATAGAAAGTATTGAGTATTTCCAATAAAAAAAAAAAAAAAAAAAAAAAAAAAAAAAAAAAAAAAAACAAGGTCTCAAATATCAAGAACCTCAAGACTAGTATGACATCAAGTGCGTGACATCACTCCACTATATCCACACTGATGTTTTGCTGATTTAAAGTTCTATAAATAAAACACTTCTTTTTTAGCATGATTATCCAAAAAAAAAAACTCCTCTGAACCCTCATACAACTACAAGTACAACACTAGCTCTACCTCCACAGAAAAATAGTTTATGCACGTTGTGTGGGACTCACTTGTTAGTGAGACATTAATAGTTTCATACGCTTGTCTGGAACTTACCTGTTCATGAGACAATAGTTTCATACGCCTGACACATGAAATACTATTTCCTACCTATATGTGAATGGCAGGATGCATACTTTTTGAGACGAATTGTAATTATGTAATCAATTTTTTTTTTTTTTTTGGTTCTTATTTCACAAATCATATACTACAAAGCTGGTCCAAAAAAGAATCTGTTACTATTTGACCTTTCATAATAATAGGTGTAGGTGCGTGCAGAATTGGGGAAGGTGACAAATTGACAATGGCGTTGGGAACTGGTTTTATCAAATATTAGTGGCGAATTTTTCATAATATCCATTATTAAATTACTAGTACTAAAATACTAATACTTATTATTAGTAGTCGTTCCCTAATGCATAATCAGTGTTTTTTTTTTTTTTTTTTTTTTTTTTGAGGAAACGCATAACCAGTGTTGAGATGAAGGCATTTCCTTATTATTTGGAAATATATATATATAGTGCTATATAATAATATATTAAGACGACAGTAAAAACAAATTAACGTATGAAAGCTAGGCAAGGGAAAGCAAACAATATTGATCATCTGTGCTCAGTTGTTATGCCCGAAACCATTTACGTATGAAAGGAACTTATGTGATTGATGACTTTTACGTACCTACCCCCTTGAATACTACAAATAAATTAAATGTGATTTACATAAGCTTCAATTTCAAATTTTTTTTAAAAATTGTTCCTGTTTCCTACAAAATTCCTTTTTATCTCTTTTCAATTTTTTAATTTAAAAGGTACTCTTTTTATCAGTCTTAATAATGCCAAAATATGTAGGTAAATATTAAATTCTAATTAAAAAAGCAACAATTATCCGATGTGGAATTTGATAGGCCACAAATTGAATGATTCATTGTGATTAAATCAATTAATTAATTAGTCAAGTTTTTAATTAATCAATTTATCATGCAAAGACGCGTGGTAGCACAAACAAATCACCAAAACTAAATATGCAGCAGAAAATAAATAACACGGTGATTTGTTCACGAATGGGGAAAACCCTAACGGCAAAAACCCCACCGGGTGATTTTCAGCTCACCACTCCCGAAACTCCACTATTATCAAATCAAGCGGTTACAAGTAAATGAATCCCAAGTACCTTACCAACCTACAGTTGAACCCTTACCTCAATACTCAATTGGACTTGATCTGTAGTGACAGTTCCCCCTTTTGATGCACGGCTCCCAAGTACGTGACTAACCAGATGCGCGGATCCCAGTACGCGACTTCAAACACCAACTTTAGAAAGAGAGGTTGGCTGCAAAGTTTTTTAGTTCATCCTATGCGATGAAGATCAGGAAGATGCTTGGTCACAAAACCCTTTGGTGCACATACACAGCAACTTCTTCAGAGAAGATGAACTAGGTCAAGAACTTCGTCTTTGATCACAATTTGCTTGAACAAGGATTGCTCAATGCTTTAGCAACTTGTGTCTATGTTGACGGCTCTTAAAACACTTCATTTATATATTTAGGATTAGAAGAAAAGAAGGCCCAAAAACATATTCACGGATCCCAAGAAAATCATAACAGAAAATCTGACTTTTTAAATCTCGACAGATAGCAGGTGTCGAGGTAGCTATTGAGCAGGTGTTGAGCTTTAAAAACTTTGCACTTCAACTTGCTTTTTCTTGGACAGATTTGATGACTTCAACACTTGATCTTGAAACCTTGTTTCTTGAAGTATTAAAAACACCTAGAACTACCCAATACAAGTAGAGTGTATTTTGTCAAAGAATTAGCCAATTTACATAAATAGTATGACATATGTTCTTAACATGTGAACCACATATGTCCTAACAGAATTAATGATCAAGTTGTATGAACGTACCACCATTGTCAAAAAAAAAAAAAAAAAAAAAGTTGTGAGTACGTACCACCTTTTTTTTTTTACTATTTATTTATGAAAATATGTAATTTCATTTCCTTAAAAATTTGTTTTCTCACCACCAAAACCACTTGTCTAATTACAATTTTTTTTTTCATCTGAATATCTAACTACAAAATCAGGATAAGTTCTTGTTTCGATGCTTCAAATAATTATATGATCCTCACTGATGAGTCAAGAAGTATTGCTCATCCAGACATGGCAATGGACGAGGAACGGACCATAAATGAAGCCTTTATTGACTGAGCTGTTACGATTGGACGAAGTAATAAGAGCATTAACCCAAAGGTCTCCGAATCTTAATATTCACCGTCAGGGGCGTTACCCAGACAAGGAATTAAATCGCCATTAATGGCCTTCCAACGGCTAGGAGAGCAGAGGCTTATATAAAGCTCATCCAACCAAAGTTAAAGCATCATGAAAAAACACTTTTATCAATACTATCACTCAATTATTTCCCTCTCTCATTCTAACTTTGCCATAGGAGGTTCATCGGCTGGCACCATGCTAGTGACCTATCAGTTTCACTTTCTTACTGTCTTGCATGTAATGCCAGAGCCATCTGGATGATCTCAATGACTAACGATTTTGACATCATCACTCACTCCAAGGCATTTGACTCCACACAGACCAATTAATCACCTTCACTGCATCACAATGTTCTTGTGTGGGTGCTAACCATTATTTTCTGATTTTGGGAACTAAAACTTTACATCTGTATATTTTATGCACGGGTAATTAAAACAATAACAATTAACTCCACAGACCAATCACTTTCACTCACCTAGTAGTTCTCATGTAGGTGTCAGCCATTATTAACTGTGTTTGGGAGTTAAAAGTCTACATCAAAACCATATATAGGAATAGGGAGTAACATTAATTTAACTCTTGATCAGATCAATCACCTTCACCCTTGTACGTTCTCATGTGGGTGCCACCAATTATTTAGCGAGTTTGGGAGACGTTCTCCGATCGATCTACGTATGAACGCATTATGGAACTCGCAAGGTTTTGTGGTCTGGCGTATAGTAGTGTGACAAAAATGAGTGTTTTATCTTTTCATGTTGGTTTTGGTGGTGGGGGCTATCCACAGCCACGGGAGGACAGAAAGTGAGAGTAGTAAATACAACAAGACGCAGGCTTATAAAAGTGAGACTACTATATTCAACAAGACGCACGCAGCCTTATGAAAGTATGAACAATGTAACTGTAAGAAGCAGCAAATGGGAGGCTTATGATTTTCTTCACTTGGCCATGCAGTGGCCAATGTAATTCTGTAATATGGCCGGAGTTACTTGTCGTCGGCAGATCATACCCAATTATTTCACTGTGCATATATGGCCTATGGCCACAGAAGAATAGATGGCAATCGGTTAACAGCACAGTCCTGCTCCAACACAGTCACAGAGGAAGAGGATATCCACCCTTTAACATTACTCTGGTATTATATGTTTGTATTCAACAGATCATCCAAGTTATTGTTATCATCACCCATTATTATATATACAATATTATAGTTAATTTTTTTTATAATAAAATTTCAAAAGTATTTCTTAAACTAATGCCTTTAAGTCACTTGTTAATTTTTCCCACTACCACAACCACAAGACCCAGGGGGGCTTGTGTATTTGATTGTGAGAATTGGCTGGACCCAACGAGCACAAAAAGTAATGAAGGGTTTTGGGAAAGTGAACATGGCTCTTGCGTCTCCCCAAGTCAAAATAGCTACTTCAAGCGCACTATCACGATGGTGAAGAATTTTCGAATTAATCCGATTCGAATGCTTACACGAAAAGGTTGTATATATTTTTATTTTATATCGAGACTTTGTTTCTAACTTTTTGTAATTTCGATTTACGGTTGAAGATAGCTAAAATTGGACTTCCCTTTTTTTGCAATAGGCATTGCCCTGATAACGCTAACACTTGCACCACTAGACAAAACATGTGGGCTATTGGACCGTGTATAGTATATGCGGCCTGCTATCTAGTGCTGTTATAATTAAGATGTGTTGGTTTAGTATTTGGTGTGAGAAAGTTTGGCAGTTATTATCTGTGGGTTAGTTGGTGCTTCTGTAATTTCAGTCTTGTGGTTTGCTGTTGTTTGATATAGTTAGGCAATGTTTGTAGAGGATCACCCCTCTTGATACTTTTTAAGTTGGTGTCCTTTGTACTTTGTTTCGTATCAATAATATTTGACTACTTATTAAAAAAATAATGATTTAATTTCTTGCATGTTGTGCGGGGTTAATTTTATTTTTGACAAAGAAAGGAAGCCTCCATTTCCCCCCAGAAATAGAAAAAATGTGTCTCAAATAAATTTTCACTGATTCACTAGTTTATATACAATAACTTTAAAAGAAATTTTAGGACATGTTGGAGAACCTTAGGAAACCCTTCAAAGTCCCAATTTGTGTTAAGTATTAAATTAGTCTAAAAAAAGGACAAAATCACCAAAATATATAGGCTTTAGCCGCGTTTCAAAAACGCCGCTATAGACCCTAAAAATGCAACCATAGACTATAGCTGCGTTTATAAACGCGGCTAAAGGCCCCTACATTGAGTTTTTCTATAGCTGCATTTTTCCACCTCCTATAGTTGTAATTCCTGCCCAAAATAATTGCCAACACTCAATAGTTCCCAACCAATTGCCAGCAAACAAAACAAGTTCATTGCCAAAAGATTGCATTGCCCAAATAATTTACATAAACAAAACAAGTTCCCAACAAAAGATTTTACTTAAAGAAGCTTGATGCATTGAATGCAAAGTACCAAAAATACTATGTTACATTCTCTTCAATAAATTCTTCCAAATTATCTAGAAAGGCTTAATATAAATTTCCTAAAGCAAAATCAAAGTTGGCAAAATATTATCTAGAAAGGTTACTCAAGAAATATTATCAGAAACATCACTAAATTTTATTATTTAGAGATCAACAAAATCAAAGTTGGCAAAATAAGACACGACCTTTAGAGGACAAAGACAAGCTAAGAAGAAATTATCTAAAACCACTTTTAATCGTTTTGATTAGGTAAGCAACTCATACATATATGGGATCCAGACCAATGACATAACCCACCACTCCCATTCTTAGAAGAGATGCCACTGGTCCAAGGCCATTGGCCTAAGGCACCACCTTGAGCAAATGTTTTCATTTATAAGAAAGTCCTCAAACTTTCCAAAAGATAAATAGAAAAAGAAAAGTTCTTGAGTCATTCTTCAAAAATTCTTCTGGCCAACATAAGATAAACTGAAGGTTTTCAAATCATCCCATTCAGGCACAAGAAGCTTACATGCCAGAGGCAAAGAACAACAAATTCAACATGATCTACCATCTCATAGCAACCCATAACATACTGATCAAGTCCATTACATACTTAACCTTAAGGAGCCAATCTAACACCATCAACCAAACACAACAAAAGTATCTATGAATATGATCTAAGAAGATAAATTCTCTGCAGACCTTCTTGTAAAACAATTATTTCGACGTCACAAGAAAAAAGTTGTAAATAGCTAGGAACTTCATAACTTTATGTATCCATCTCATAACTTACCCTTTATTTGGATAAGTAAAGATAAAGGGTAACCCTTAAATTATTAATCGATAAGATACTCAAATATGTCATACAGAACTTTCCGGAAAGTAACTCTCAACCTCATCAATCTTGCTCAACTTCTCCCACAATGACCTAAAAAATAGCCCCCACATAGTCAATGACATGACTCTGGTGGATGCAAGGGATTAATTAAATAATTACATGGAATTCAATCACTTTTTTTTTTTAATTACTTTTAATGCTAGACTTATAATAAGTGATTTAATTTTCCACTGAAACTGACTGACTCATTTTCTTATTTGGTTGTGGTTGTCACTTTCAACTAAAATAAGCAGAGCAGAGGCAGAGACAGAACCTCCTCAAAACCAAATTTTATCTGTTTTATTATTATTTTTCAAAAAAAAAAAGGATTTTTCAATATATATAAAGGCCTGAAATACATGCAGAAGAGCATACCAGAGCAATAGTGGAGCACAAATGATGCCTACCAATACCATTCATGTGAAAGAGTAAGTAATAAGTATCACTCCCAGAAATTTAAATAATTTTTCTTTCCCCTTGCCTACTCCCCCCAAAAAAAAATACCCTCACAAAAAAGAGCACATTTGATACATCTTTTATTGGATATCCTACCAAAAAGTTGGGTTAAATCAACGCAGTATACTGTGTTATACTCAAAAAAAAAGCAAACCCATGTGGACTAAGTCCCACATCGCTAAGTTGTGTGTGCATTCCCGGGCTTAAAACCTTCACACTCCCAACAAGAGTTACCGGCTTTTGTTGTGGGTGAGTTGTGTATTATTAAGCTTTCGCCCCCACTACCCCGTGTGTGTGTGTTCTGTGTTACTGTGTTATACTAAAAAAAAGCAAACCCATGTGGACTAAGTCCCACATCGCTAAGTTGTGTGTGCGTTCCCGGGCTTAAAACCTTCACACTCTCAACAAGAGTTACCGGCTTTTGTTGTGGGTGAGTTGTGTATTATTAAGCTTTCGCCCCCACTACCCCGTGTGTGTGTTCTGTGTTACTGTGTTATACTCAAAAAAAAAAAAAAATCAACGCAGTATACAAATGATTGTGTCCCATGTCTAGTCTTAATATGTTCGTATTAGAACACCAGTCAAATGTTGGGACCTACATATCATGGAATCTAATGTTCCCTAGAGATACTCAAAAGGGGCAATGGATAGTATCATAAGCATCATTGCAGTGCAGACCATTCTCTTACACAAATGAATATATTAACTACACCTTCCACCAGTACAAACTCCCCTGATCCACTATAAATAATGAACCATTCTACCCTCATCGTGAAGAAAGCCAAGTTCATTTAGTAGTCTTAATAACAAGACCTATTACTTTTCACCCATGTCCTAAAACAGAGTGTCTAATAATTCAACTCATGATTGGTTTTTCGATATAAATAAACATAACATAAATTGAAGCCATTTCAGACATTATTTAACAATTTAACTTTTGAGTTGTGACATCCAAAGGGTATATAGAGAAACCAATATTTCCAAAAGAAAATATGGTGAGAAAGGAGCACCACATTGGACATTCTGAACCAATTATTTATCACTTTTCCTGAATACTCCTAACCCAATTGGTAATAGACCAACTATGTCATAATTATATTTTCACTTTTTTTTTTTTTTTTTCTCTCTATTGCTGGTAAAAGTCACTAATATAGCACTGGATAGACAATGACTCGAACAAATTTCAAAGGGTAGTTTGACATGGAAAACAAATAACAAGATTTAACTTGATAGCTTGATAGCCGTAGAACTTAAGAATGACAAGATTTATTTTCTTTATCATGCAAACCAACCCACCCACCCCCACAAACAAAAAAAAGAGATAAAGTAGTTGAAGTTTTTTAAAGATGAAGTTGCAGAAATCTCACCAGTTCCTGACGAAGCCTGTTATTTTGTTGAATCACATTATTCTTTTCTTCAGTCAGTTTTGAAATTAGAGGTCTTGCCTACAAAATTTTCCAGTATTATCAAGCATAAATAACCTCTCAATTTTTTTTTTTTTTTTTAATTTTAGATAACCACTCAATATGTAGCAAGCCTAGGAAAATGAATTTTACACACAAAACGTACACAATGAATATCCAACTGTAGCTGAGCTGCAAACCTTACATGCTATGCCGCACTCTATCATGGTCGTTACAATTATATTTAGAAAACACAACAAAAACAATGATAGAAAAACAAATCCATGTTACTTAATTCACCTCCGAACTGTGTAAATTGCCACGTGTAGAAGGAAAAGAAGCTTTTCGGAAGATGGGAAGAAATAGGTCTCATTTGTTAATACATATGTACTTCACATGTTAGGAACATGTGTCACTATGTTATGTAATTGGCAAATCTTTTGACAAAACGTATTTTACTTGTAATTAGGTAAATCTAAGATGTGTTTAATACTTCAAGAAACAAAGTTTCAAGATTAAGTGTTAAAGCCATGCAAGTCTGTCCAAGAATCAAACGTGAAAAGTGTTGTTCATTAAAGCTCGATAGCTAGTATCTATCGAGACTTAGAGCTGTCTGAGTCCCGTGGCTCGAAAGCAGCTCGACAGATAGGTATTTGTCGAGATTTATGAAACTCAGATTTTCGAGTATATTTTTCATCCAATCCGTGATTATATGTTTGGGCTTTCTTTTCTCTCAACCATAAACATATATAAGGATTATTTTAAGGGCTATAAAAGGTGACACAAGTTGTACAAGTATTGAGCAAAATTTTGTTCAAGCAAATTGTGACCGGAGACAGAATTTATCCTAGTTCATCTTTCTTGTGAAGAAGATGCTGTGTTTGTATACCGTAGGGTTTTGTGATTAAGGAGCTTCTTGATCTTCATCATGTGATGAACTGAAGAACTTTGCAGCCAACAACCTTCTCTAGTTGGTGATTGAAGTCGCATACTGGAATCTGCGTAATTGGTTAGTCACATATTGAGAGCCGTGCATTGAAAATGAGAGATTGTCACTACAGAACAAGTCCAATTAGTTATTGGGGTAAGGATTCAACTGTAGGTTGGTATAAAGTATTGGGATTCTTTTACTTGTAACCGCTTATTTTGATAATAGTGGATTCTCGGGAGTGGTGACCTTAAAATCACCTGGTGGGATTTTGTCTCGATGGTTTTCCCCATTCGTAAACAAATCACCCATGTCAAATTTAATTTCCACTGCACTTAGTTTAATGGGTGATTTGTTTGTGCTACCATGCGTTTGCATGTTAATTTGATTAATTAATAAACTTGACTAATTAATCAATTAATTCATCACAAGGGGTCAATACGTTTTTCACCTATCATCATAAAAAAGAAGCTAATCTCTCTCTCTTTATTTATCTCTTTGAAATTGGTTTGATTTCAAATGGGTTTGTGTGGGTTTGGAAAATGGAGATTTTGTTGTTTGTGGTTTTTTATTTAGGTTTTGGGGTTGTTTAAAAATGGGTTTGTGGGGATTATGTTGCTAATGTTTTGTAGCTGAATGGTCATTGACAAATTGGAGTTTGGAAGAGAAGATTAGCAGATGGGACGAAGATGAAGAAGAAGAAGAGAGGGAGAGCAGTTGGTTCATGTGGGAGTTTTCTCTCTCTTTAAATAAAAATAATAATTTACCCACTGTTCATGTTAGAATAAGTGCAACCTTTTTTTTTCTAAAAACACATACTCATATCAAACACACATTTATGTTTTTTTACGTCTTAAAATATGTTATTTGAAATATGGTACCAAACACATTTTTGATTTTATGAGTACTTTAAACGCGTGCTTTCACAATACTTGAACATCATTACCAAATAGGCCCTTAGTATCATCTTTTTTTGTACTCTTTTTTTCCCTAAGTTTAACGCAAACATTCCTTCATTAATGTATAGGTCTTACTTCAATTCCTTCAATGACGAGTCCTACTTTTAATTGATAAGTCTTAACCTCCATCTCATATCAAACACACATTTATGTTTTTTTACATCTTAAAATATGTTATTTGAAATATGGTACCAAACACATTTTTGGTTTTATGAGTACTTTAAACACGTGTTTTCACAATACTTGAACATCATTACCAAACAGGCCCTTAGTATCATCTTTTTTTGTAGTCTTTTTTTTCCCTCAGTTTAACGCAAACATTCCTTCATTAATGTATTGGCCTTACTTCAATTCCTTCAATGACGAGTCCTCCTTTTAATTGATAACCCTTAACCTCCATCAAACTCATCTTTACCTCTTCGTTAGCTTCACCACTAAAAATTTCTCCAAGCTCAATTTCCATCCACCCATCCTCTCTTTCATTTGAGGTTCGTTGAGTGCCCTCTATCACTCTCTTTCTCAACACTTCTATGCGGTTCCTATAAAACATGCACTCCATTTGTTGCTTCATTCCATCTTCATGACGTAGATAAGCCATGCCATTACATACTTTGTTGCCCACCTTAATTGACACTCACTACAAAAAACGGGTTCAGAGGCTGTGTTTTTAAGCTGCATTTTTCAAAAACAAAGCTACAGGGGGTACTTTGAGCTATGTTTTTGAAAAACGCAGCTCCACCCCTAGACGTATAGTCGTGTTTTCTAAACACAGCTATATAGCAACTCTGAAGCCGCGTTTTGTGATGCTGAGGCTGTGTATAGCTGGAAAGGCCTTAAGTTGCGTTTTTAAAAAACACAGCTCTAGGCCCATCTGGGGAAATTTTTTTTTTTTTCAATATATCCCAGAGCTGCGTTGAATAAACGTAGCTTGAATCTTTTTGGGCGTTTGGATAGTGCTGAGTTTGGCATTTGCATTTTGTGTTGCATTTTCCCTCTTTTTTTCACGCGTTTTAGCCAATATTTTTATTGTTTATTACTGTTGCCGCTACTGTTTATGAATAGTAGCCGCAAAATAATCCAACAAATTCTACTTTTCAGCAACTTTTTCATTAAAAATGGGTTCCATGGTACTATCTATGTATTTAAAAATTATTTTACTATAATATTTTCAGTTCTCAGTTTCAGCAAAATAAGTGCTATCTAAATGGACCCTTTACAGAGGGGCGTTAATGGCTTGTTTGGAAGTTTAGAGAGGGAGGAGAGTAGAGGGGAGTAGAGGGGAGGGGAGTAGTGGGGAGGAGAGTAGAGGAAAATGATTCCCCTCCATCTTGTTTGGAAGTTTTTAAAATTAGTAAGGGGGAAGGGAGTAATTAGCCCTTCCCCTTGTGTAATTTTTTTAATATAACAAGGGTAAATGAGATAATTTACCTATTCCATAATTTATGTGTTCTACTCTCCCTCCAAATCTCTCCAATTTGAGGGAATTAAAATTAGGGAGTTGGAGGTAGTTGAAACCCCTCCAAATCCCTCTTAATCCCTCCCCCTCCTTCCTTAAAAAACTTCCAAATGAGGAAATTAGATTACTCTCCCTCCCTCTACTCTACTCCCCCTCCATTTTTAAACATCCAAATAGGCCATAAATTCATACCTGTTTGCGCTGCGTTTAAGCAACGCAGCTCTAGGTTTGCTATAAATTGTAAAACACCCAAATTTCAACACAGTTGAAAAAAAACCCTAAACTGAAAAACACTCTTAGCTCACTCTCAACCTAGCTCCCGATCCCAAACTCGTCGCCGTGCTCTCAGCCTCTCGCCGCCGTGCCCTCAACATAGAAGCCCACAAACCTCACGCCTCTTAGCCTCCCTCATCAATCGGTAAGCTCTCTCTCTCTCTCTTTCTCTCTCATCGATCCTCTCTCTATACAAATGCTTGAACCGAACTCTTCGGTTTCGTCAGCGTCCACTTTCTTCGTTTCTTCCCTCTGATCTGTTCTTCCCTTTTCCCCATTTCACAGTTTCATTCCAATTGTTCTTCTTCGCCATAACCCGGTCTAGCGTTCTCTGTCGGACCGGTCTAAACCCGGTGCAGCTCTTCGTAGATCCTCCACCAACAACGACAATTCAGTCATGAATCTTGAATAGTAAGCATTTTCGATCTCAATCTCCCTTACTATTACTGCTTTTTCCTCTGTTTGGTCGCTCGAAAAATTAAAAACGAAAAGGAAATGAAAAATCTGAGTTTAATGGAGGTTTTCCAATTTTTATTTTTCCTCTTTTGTTTTCTACGCAACCGAACGTGATATTAATTTGCTTAATCTCTTGAGATCTTTGATGATTTTGTGCTTTTTACGATTGTGGATTTGAGAGAATTTTTTGACGAATTCCTAAAATATAGGTTAACCGAGAAAAATAAGGGGAGAGGAGAAATTATAGTCGCCAATTTTAGCTTTAATTTTTTTAATCTTTTTTTTTTTATGGATAATTCAATATGCATTCTAGTTGTGGTTTGATTGATTCTTGTGGGTTTTTATTTTTATTTTGTCATTTTGTTTGAGGAAATGTGTAAATCGGATTTTATTTATTTTTTCATTTTGTTTGAGGAAATGTGTAAATCAGAAATGTGTAGATCGGTGCACCGAGGTTCCTAGTGATGGCAATAGGTTTTTATCTTCTGTGTTCTTAAAATCTCACCCTGTCTCCTTAGGTGAGAATTAGCGGTGTACATGCTTGTATCATTTTTTTTTTCAATGACAAATCTCAGTTTTCTAAGACATTTTGGAACATTTCCTTTTGTTGTTGACGCATATCCTGTCATTGAAGACATACTAAAATAGCTTGGTAATTAAAATATAGTATTGTAAAATATATGCAGTTTGTAATAGTTCAAGATTGGCAATTTGGCATAGCTGACCAACAATTTGATGAAATAGCTTGGTTAAATGTGGTTATGAGACTACCCCTTTTTCCCCTTTCCCATGAGGATGAAAAATACAATTGCATTTGGATTAGGATTGAAGTTAGTAAGGGATTTAAGGGCAGATCCTTACATTGGATAATCTTATGCTTAGGGGGTGCATTTTGGTGAATCGGTGTTGTATGTGCCATCGTAATGAGGAAACTGTGGATCATCTCTTCCTCCATTGTATTTGTCCTGTAGCTCACTCATTGTGGGTATATATGCTTCAGATCTTTGGGATCCAATGGGTCATGCCAGGCTCTGTGGAAAGCTTGGTGTATTGTTGGAGCTATTGGTTGGGAAAATTTAATTCTGACATATGGAATATGGTCCCTGGCTGTTTGATATGGATTGTTTGGATGGAAAGAAATTGGCACTCTTTTGAGAATACTGAGAAATCATTGGTTCAATTACAAGCTCTATGCTAGAAGACTTTATTTGATTGGTCTAGGTGTTGGGGCTTCTCGGATTGCTCTAATATCTTGGAGTTTACTTCTTCTCTTAGTATTGCACTTTAAGTTTTTCCTTGTTGTTTGATGCTGTTTGTTTGCTTGTTGCATTTCTTTGTGTTCACCATCATGAACACCTTGTATTTGGTTACTTTAGTTTTATAGTTTTTTAATAATACTCTTATTACCTATCAAAAAGATAATTTTTTGGTATGAATTTTATGATATAATGGATTAAGTATCTGAGGATTCTGTTCCAATAAAAATAATTGTCTTCTTATGGATTTAAAATAATACTACTATATTATACTTCTCAAGTACTTGGATGGTTCCCTGTTATCCTTTTAATAAGAATATGTTATCTCATTTTTAATGAATTACTAAAAAGATGTACTTATAGTTTCATCAAGAAAAAAAAAGATTTACTTATAAGAAAGTTTTAATAGTTCTGCCAAAACAGCATTGATGTTGGTTTTAAAGTGTGTGCTGCGTCTGTTCTCCCCCCTCCAAAGATGTACTTATAGTTTCATCAAGAAAAAAAAAAGATTTGCTTATAAGAAAGTTTTAATAGTTCTGCCAAAACAGCATTGATGTTGGTTTTAAAGTGTGTGCTGCGTCTGTTCTCTCCCACCCCCCCCCCCCCCCCCTCCAATAAAAAAATCCCTTATGTCTTTCTAAATATGCACATACTACTTGATTTATCCAGTTTGTGACAATGTAACATACAGATTGTAGTCTGTCATTTTGAAATCCATGTTATTGTGAGATGAGGTATCCTCATGAATGTCAGCCATTAATCTTGCTGCTCGATTTTTAATTTTCCAGGGTACTCAAGCAAAGGAAAAAAATGAATTACTAATCAAGGAATTTGGTATTGACTACAATGAATGAGAAATCATGTTCTGCCAAGGTTCCTTAGCTTTCTGGCAAAAGGTATTCTTTCTCCTTTTTAGAGGTAAATTTTCAATAGTACAATTTTTATGTACTAGATACAGTTAATGCAACACCTCCCAGATTGTCTTTAACTTGTGTTATAGTCAGTGAAGAGTTGTGGGCTATGACATCTTGGTACACATGATTGAAATGTAGATGTGAGTTGCCAAGAGCCTTGTAGCTCAATAGCATAGCCTGCTCTCCTTTACTAGGAGAAAAATGTTCAAATTCCCCCTGCCCCCATTGTATTATTTTAATTATCAAAAGAAGTGGATGCAAGTTGGTTTAGATGCCCAATCACCCAGACCAATCATTATGCCCTAAAGGTGATGCTTTTCTAGGACTGAGTTAAAAATTTGTAGGTCTATTTGCTTGATCTTGAGTTATAACAAATTGATATAACTAGATTATTTCACTTTATGTGTGCAGCATGCATTGGCATTTAATCTAAGTATTTAATCAATGGTTTTTCCTGTTCATCTTGTATTCCATTTTATCCACAAGTTTACAGTACTCTTCTGCAGCGCATTATTTAGGTGGATTGCTGTCTTGTTGCTTGGGAGCAACCTACACCCCATGCATATTTTGTTTTGATTTTATTGGAAAATGACAAAATAGGGACAAATAATTGTCTTATAAGAATCTATCCAAAAAAAAAAAAATTGTCTTATATGAACTTTTTGAGTTCTACCAAAGGCCCTTCAATAAAATTATCCTTTGAAATTTACCACTAGATGATGTTCGTAGTTGAGCGCATCTGCTGTGTGTCCGGATTAAGGACAATCCCTAATGAATTTGAAGACAACTCTAGTTTGTCTTAGTGTCAAACGTATATGTCTACTAGATGAGCTAGGCAGTGAGTTCTTGATCATTATGACAACATTTTGTATATAGGTTGAAATTGTCTACAGTTTACTGAGCTTAAACTAGGAAAAGTGAGAAATTAGAGACATAGTTTGGTTAGGCTTACTTCAATCTTAATGGTTTTAGTTTACAACACCCCAATTCTTAGTCCCTTTGATAATCTTATCAAGCTCAGATTATAGTTGTGTGTGTAGGAAGACAAAAATATGACACATGAGTGCAAAGGATCTGTCCAAAATTCTCACAAGAAAGTAATTGTAGAACATTGTGATATAATCAAACCCAATTTTTGGGAAGCACACCCAAGCATCCTTGATGAGAACCTACCAATATTTTGAAGCATTGGTCAGAAATGATCTTACCAACATAAATCTTCACAAAAGCTTCCATTGCCATTATTTTTATATTCTCTATGCACATGAAGTTCCCAGCAACCTGTCTTTCACAGTTCTTGGAAGACAGAAATAGAAATTATTGCTAAAGAGAAACTATGTTATACTCCAGCGTTACTGTGGTGTGAGATTAGTGATTTATGATCACTTGTAAATCTAAAGAGGTGACAGTCCCTGGATGTATTTAACTGAAATTTTGGATATCTTTTTATTGTTGGAGATCATAAAATTGTTGATCAGTGCAGTTGATATATTAAAAATAAAATATTATTTTCTTGCCTTTTTCCTATATTGTGTAAAGTTTTTTTTATTGGGTAATGTGTACATCTTGTGTTGTTTATTATCACCAGTTTTAAATTAGAGGGATAGTTAGTATAAAATTATAGTGCAATTGATACTGATGAAATTTGGATAGAGGGAGACTCCTACACTTGTTGAGCAATTAATTCCTCCAATTTTAAAATTCTACCCTCAATTAATTTCTCCAGCTGTATAATTCCACACTCAATGAATAAAATTCTAAATGTTATCCTGACTCCTAAATGCAAAGGCCACATCGATGCTTTTATATCTATTCCATTGAAGCTTTGAGACAGCAGATTACTTCAGGTCTGGATGTTACTCATATTTTGAAATGTGTATCTCATATTCATGCCACAAGTTTTTTATTATTCCTTCTCTCTTTTTTTTTTTGGTTCTTTTCACTTATATAGTTCTTCATTTGTTTTATCGAGATTCATAAATGTTTATTTTTGTAAATTGTTTATAAAAGGGTTATATGAAATCAAACATGTATAAAGGCCAGGTATGCTTTTTATACTCTCTCTCTCTCTAAAAATATGTTGGATATGTCCTATCAAATGTTCCCCCCCCCCCCCCCCCCCCTCTGCCACACCCATTCGGCATGACAATGATTTCTTAAAATTAAAAATGTTAGTATTATTGTGGTTGCAGACTGGAAGATTGAATTTAAGATGAAAAATAATTTAGATAACCTTTAACATTTTCGCTTTTATTTTATATCTACAAGTGATGAGAAAGCATAAATTTTGATATGTGAAAATTTACATCTTCTTATCATTAAATTTTAATTATCACAATTGAAAAAAAAAATTGCATCTCTTATTTTAATAACAATCAAACATCTGAGAATCTTATATGTGTTTGTTCATGCTTTAGTTATGGTTTCTTTAGAAATCTAACGGTGCATTATTTCAATCAGGAGTATTCTTCAAAATGTCATACTTAGTGCATAAAACTCTCAATTTTACATGGTTTGGGATTGGGAGAGGTCATGATAGTTGAGTGAGAAAAATAAACAACAAATTATAATTTTATAGTAATTGTTGTGGAATGCAAGTGGATTTGGTTACAAAATCTGATAAGGCATGTGAAGATCTAATAATTAATCATCTCAAGCAACATTACTCCACATAAAAGGTTAGCACTTATTTCTTCCTTCCTTACATGATGCATCAAAAACGTTAAATAGTGCTCGTAGCCTCAAATGTTGTATTTTATCTCCTCAAAATGCTCATTTTTCATTCAAAATTAAAATTTTTTGGTCATAGGAGTCATTGACATGGTTCATTTTAAGTAATTATTCAATACTCATGAGCTAAAATTAAAGTGTTTTGGTTATAAGAGTCATTGACATAGTTCATTTTAAACAATTATTCAATATTTAGCCATGTGGTAATCACTTCTCTCATAGAAAACTAGGTCATACTACTATATGCGTAAAAATAGTTTGCACTCATTAATTATTAAGATAGTTACTATGGATCAAAAACTCTTTTACCTAGATTGATTATAAATAAAATTGTATTTCCTAACTTATAAGAAATTTTAAATTCAGCTTCACCTAAAATTAGATTAGACTTGGGAATTTGTCATGAATTTTTGGTGCGGCTCTAGCTTTATTGGATTAGTTTATTATAATTATTTTATTATTATTTTTTGTTTGATGTAAACAAGATTCGAATTTACATTAAATTTCATTAGAGCTATGTTGTAAATTATTTCTTCTTTTTTCCCTTTTGATCCATAAATTGAATAATAGTTTTTTTTTTTTAAGGATAAATTGAATAAATAGTTGTTGATTTTGCATTGAAAAAGAATTGTCACCCACCGTTAGATAGGTTTCTGTCAATCAATTATCAGTTTAATTGTTGCTATCCATAATTTAAGTTTGATAGCATTTTATTTTCTTGTGCTTTGTAAGACACTTAAATCTTAATAATAGTACTCTGCAATTAGGGTATCCACAATCTTTGTCCCTTCCCAATCACGGAATGATTCTGTGTAAGATTCTGATACAAAGTGACAACAAACTTAGGAAAACCATGGGTGTCTACTTTATAATCCAAAGTTCCTGTATCATCCATGTTCATTACAAGTGATAGCCTATCAATCAGATGCTTGTATAAGTTTGAGTCAACTTCTTCCTATTCATAAAAATAAATAATCGCACAGGATAGACAATTTAATCATAGTGATAGGCTTGCTTAGTCTTAGTCTTTGTATTACTTTCACTTTATTATAAAGTTTCCAACTTTAAGAACCGACAACTCTCGTATCAAAGGGGTTGCTATCTTTATTTTCTTTTTCTTCCTTTTGTTCTTTTATTGTAGAGGCTCTCTTTTTTTCCTCTTTTATTTACAGTCAACTACATGAATGGTGTCCCGAGTCTTTTTAGCTTTTAATCTTTATCATTCTGCTAATAAGCTTTTAATCTTTATCATTCTGCTAATAAAAATATTTTTGTCTTCCCAACGTTTCTGCTTAAGAAAAAAAAGAAAAAGCAATCTTTTTCATATTGACATTGATGTGTATTTAAGAAACTCCCATCAATTACTTAAGCATCTGTATGTTTATTAATTTGCTGTCTTAATGACCCTTTGTTTAAAAGTGAAAGTGGCATAAAAGACGTGGGTCATTTAAAATGAATTAATTAATTTAATTAGTATTTGTTGAAGTCGCTTTTTATCTCACATTTAAATAAAATAATCAGGTTTTGGAGAAGCATTATTATTTACTAGCCTCTGAAGGCACAAACACTGAAAGAGAAAATGTTATTGTTAAAGTGCCATCCACTATTTGTGGTTACTGGGTAGTCATCATATTTGATGTCAAACAGTGGCAAGACCTTTCACCCCTTGGGTTAAAAATTAAAATGGCAACGTGGATTTTTATAATTGCTTCAGTTTTTTTAGAAGTAGTTATCCGAATGAACGTGGTCTTTTTTTCTTTTGCTTTTTTGATAGGATTTGAATGTGGATTTGAGGCAAGTGTTTTTTTATTTTTTCAATGGTGGGAATGTTACAATAAATGGAGGAGATGGAAGAAACTGTTTGTTTGTTTGTTTTTTTTTTTTTTTTTTTTTAAGTTATCTAAAATTTAGAATTTTTTAAAATAATTTATTTTACATCTCTAATCCTCTTATTTGAACTTTCTAAATAGTTGCTTTGAAAAAGTGGATTAGTGGAAGAGTGTTCCTATTTTGTAGGCAATGTTTTAGTGCAAGTTAAAAATGTATTTTTACTGGATTGTCCTTTAGTTTTGTCTCTTTTTAAACATAGGGATGTAGAGTATTTTTGAACTAAAAATACAGGAATCCAAATATGAGAAGCCTTTTAAATAATAGTCTAGACATGTTCTATTGATATTGATATTGTTGAAGTGGCCATAATCTTGTCACTAATGCTTGTGTTTTTAGTGGCCATATCCTTTGCTTCACTTTCTCTCCTATTATTTATTTTCCTACCTCTTGCTTTTTATTTTAGTTAGTCTGACCATCTTGACAGGAAGTTTGACAGTGAAAATACTTTTTGCAGGATATTAAGAGGAGGTCAGGAACCAACTAAGGAGGCAAGTTGGTCTTTACTAGGTAGAGCACCTGAAATTGGCACGGAGTATAGGCACATACCCAGGTATATTTTTGAGTATCGTTAGAAATCTGCAAAATGCAATAATTGAAACATTTTTGAGTATCAGAGCAGGCTTATGGCACTAATGATTTGCTGGGATCCGTAGGATCTGTCTAATAATGACATTTGCAACGTATCCAAGATTTGTAAAAAAAAAAAAAGTTTGGGTAAAAAATTATTGTCATCTTATGCTTGGACTTTGGTCTAGGATTACTATAGTAGTATCTATAATTACTGTAGCGTGGTAGTCATATGGATATAGTATGTTGTTGTGGCCTTGTTTTAGACCTTGTTAGTGGATTGCTTTAAGCAGCAGATGCGGTCTATATAGTGACATCAAGTCGAAATCTTCCAATTGTGTATAATACAATATACCAATATTATCTAAGCACGGTTCCTATCAAGTGTATAACTTCATGTATTCCTTTTGTTAGGGTTGGACTTCTTAAATTCTGCCCTTGCCATGGTCACAAAATCAGTACACAGCTCCAATAACCCCCTTAAAAATATAATAGCCAAAATAAAGTGAAAATTGGGGTTATTGGAGATGTGTACTCTCTCTTCTGCCACTGACAATTTTTAAAGTACATATATGTATATATACATATATACACACACACATCTGATATGAGTAATTTAACAGTTGCCACTTAATTTCTCTCTCTTTCTATTTCTTCTAATACTATTGCTAGGTTAATGTTACTTATGCTGCTGCTTAACGCACTGAAAGTTAGCCAACTGTAAATTTTAAGTTTTTATTTAAATTATAATTCCGTAGTAACAATAATTATCCTTGTTTTTACCTTGGTAATATATTCAAGTATTCTTTAAACAGCCGTGGACGTTCCCCAAAATAGTAAGCCCTGATGAAGTACGATTATGCTAGCTGACAATTTTTTGTGATGTAAAAAATCCTTGAGGGGTCCGAGATTTTACAGGTTTTGTTTTGGGCTTACAGGTTTTGTTTTGGGCTGGAAGGTGCGTAGGAAAAAAAAAAAAAAAAAATGGGGCTATAGCCGCGTTTTACCTACCCACCGATGCAGCACCTAGAGCTGCGTTTTAAAAAGAAGCCAAACCGGGCCTATAGCCGCGTTTTCTACAAAACGCAGCTATAGGGTTAAAAACGCAGCTCTAGGTCCCGCATAAGCTGTGTTTGGAAACGTGGCTATAGCTGCGTTTTTAGGGTCTATTGCTGCGTTTTTCAAATGCAGCTATAGCCCTCTTTTGACGGTATTGAATCGAGCCCATATGCATGATTAGAAATTTTCATTATATGATAAGCACCATATCTTGTGTTTGTTGATAAAATTTGAGTATTGATTTTGCCACGAATTTCTAACCAACATGTTGTTCTAAGCTTAGCAACTTCTGAGAACCTGTGGAAGAAAATTTGAAAAAGTTAGAAAGCTTTGGTTAGTTCATTTTCCTCTCTCTTTCTTTGTCCAACCATATAAAACAATAAGTTTAATGACACAAAAAATTCCATACCATCGATATACCCTATTATATATAAATGGGGCATAATATAAGTAGTATTAGTTATGGGCACATGTGAACTACACGATGTTTCAATTGAAATTTGACACTTTAATAAGTGTGAAAAAAAAAATGTTGTTACCATAGCTATAGAACAATATATATCATACTCTTATACTATCAATTTCTAGGTGATTTTAAAGAACATGAGAAGAGTAACCTTGATTGAGGTATTGATTTCCAGCTCCATTGCATTGGATCATTGCCCCATGTTATGGAAAGTTCTGCTGCTGATAGCATATATAATATTTTTCCAGATGATTTCTCTAACTTGAAGTTCTGCGTTAGTGGGAATATAAAACAAAATATAAAAATTAATTAAGTATGTCGTGTGATATTGAATTTATTTTTAAGTCAATGTATCTATCTACCTATCTATATATTTTAAAATCAAAGAATTCGTAATAATTATGACTTTTTTACCATAAGAACAAGATGTCATTTTTTTAATTTATTTATATTTTTGGTGTACGTGGAATTTAATTCCAAGTTACTTGTTTGATAGAAAAAGACTTTATCAATTTAATTAATATAATATACTGGTGAGTGATTCTCAAAAAAAAAAAATAAATAAATAAATAAATACTCATGAGAACTAATTCTATAAGGTAACTTATTTACCTAACATGTCAATATGTAATGAATGAGAAATATTTAAGGGTGAGGTTGGAATTCATTTAAAACCTACCTTTCTACCACCATCTATGAGAACATGATTCCAGAGAGAGACAAAAAGCTCCTTTGTAGTAAATGTCAAAGGAGTGATCAGCCTTGACACAACATCCTTATAATCAGTTGGCAAGAACATCTCCCAAACAACATCAAACTCCGCCGCAGAACGAAACATGGATGACACCATTGAAGATCTGAATGCGTCTAAAGGAGAGGTGAAAGAAAGAATTTTGGATACACAATCTCCAGGCAACATGTCAATTAACCCTCCCATTGAGTTTGACATAACAATCTTAAAAGGTACTAGCAAAGATATATATATATATATATATATATATATGCAAAACCCAGCCAAAGCTGATAATCAAAAGCAATGTCCTTTTCTCAGGTTTCTTGCTCTTAATTGATAACATATGTAGTGTGTGTTTTCGGATGATGCATTTATTATATATATATATATATATATATATATATTCACAAAAGCTTCAAGTTGATATTCTTTTTGGTCCAAGTTTCAAACGTGATGTATACATTCATTGAAAAAAAAAAAGTTTCAAACGTGTTGGCTAGATGGCACATTCTAACAGACCCAAAAGTTAAAACAAGTTACAATAAGTAGTTGGCGCCTGGCTGGCTGTTGCTCGTGGGATTTTTTTTTTTTAATAATAAAAAGTGAGTATTTTCCAGCTATTTTAATGAGTAGTCTGCTAAAGTAAAACATGTGATATAAGATGTATAGTAAATGCTATGCTAAAATAAATAACATAACTTTTTAGTGTGTTAAAATATAATATATATATATATATATATATTTAGAACAATTGATGATAATACTCTTTCTTTTTATATACAAAATAGAAATTTTATTCTAGCATAATCTAAGTGTATATGTGTGTGAGTTCCCTCCTGTAGACTTGAATTTTGACTCTTACCCTTCACACTCTATAAGTACATAGACTTGTGGAATGACCATTCCGCCAAGAGTGCACGATGGTATGATAATGCTCTTAGGTTGTGTCAGTTTGTGTCTAAACTTTTGTGGGTTTTACAATATAATAAATTAAAGTATAAGGTTAGGACACAAATATTTTCACAATAAAGTTCAAGTGTTGAATTGTTAATGGTGTATATCAATGATAGATCCGAATGAAAATAAGTAACAATTTACCACTAAACATTTTTAAAAAATTATTATGAAAATATTATTGTCTTTTAGTACTATTTCTAAATAAATATATTAAACTTGATTCTTTGTGTTTGAGGGCAACAAGTTTTATTTAGATGTTTATAATCTTTTTTATGCAATAAATCACTTTGACTTGGACTGCAGCACTTGTAGTTAGAAATTTTTATCTTTGTGTCCATATTCAACGAATTGTTTTTATAAGTTTTTAAACTTAATGGGTATATACTTTTAGTCAAAAGTAATGCGCATAAATTAATCTGTATATTTAAAAACAAAACTGAAGACATGCGTTTTTTTTTTTTTTTTTTTTGGTTTATGTACGTGAAGTATATGTATTAGATACACGTATTTACTAACTAGGATTGTGGAATCATGGTGTTTTGCAGTGGTGAAGCCACGTTGGGGCCACAAGGACCATGGCCCCCCTAGCTCTTCAAAATCTCTATTAATGGTAGTAACAAAATCATATTTGATCTTTAAAGTTACTTCTTGTTTCTCTTATGATTTTGAAAAAAAAATTTAAAACAAAATTTTAAAATTATTAAAAAAAGAAAGTAAAAACACCTGCTAATTTCTTTGCACTGATTTTTATTTTTCCCTGAGAGAAGCATTGGCTTGTTTATTGGGTAGGTTTAATACATATTGAATTGTTCTCTTTGAAGCACTTAAGTAACTTCATTTACTTGACTACACCGGGCACCTTTGGTGCAGTAGTCATTCCACAAGTATAAGTATTTGTGGGGTGTGAGGTGTGAGGGGCAAAGGTCGAGGTTCAAGTCTCCATGAGGGAGCTTTACATACATATACATTTAGATTAAATCAGAGTAGAATTTCTATCTTGTAAAAAAATAAAATAAAAATAAACTTCATTTACTTGTTTCTCAAAAAAAAAAAAAAAAAAAAAAAGAAGAAGAAAAAAAAAAAAAGAAGCAACTTCATTTACTTCACAAAAAAATAGTTGTTATATTTTATTTATATTCCAAATTTGATCTTATTGATTGGCTTATATTATTAGAGTAATGTTGCAAATTTCTATTAGTTTTTATTTGGACCCACCATTTGTAAAAAAAATTATAATATATACTAATTTTTTTCCAATCAAAGCTGAATTAGCATGAGTAATGCCTCCTCTGCACATTATTGTGTTGGTACACATGGTAACTAAACCATACAATTTATTAAAAAAATGTGAGGGCAAACGGCACCAAAATGAAAGTATTCTATGTTTTCTTGTCAGTTATGGAGTTTGGGGTTGTCCGCAGCCATGGGAAGGCTCATGAGTACCATCCTCCACCCATCAAGACATTCAGGACGAAGCCTTATGATGAATTTTTCATAGTCCAACAGTGGCCGGCGTCATTCTGCAGTTCCAGTGTGACCACAATGAAAATAATATATATTATGTTACAAAATCATTCTTAACAACCAAATATGAAAGAAGAGCCAATAGGCAATAAGAAAAAGTTATTCTAAAAGAAAACCCAATAATAGCATGGTTATATATTATGTAGGTATGTGCATGCCACCAAGGACGATAAAAGTTTTTTCATAGCATCAAAATCTATAGTTGATGACATCTGAGCCCACAAACTGTGAAGGTGCAGAAAATATATATATATATATATATATTGACAAACATTCTTTAGAAAAATTATTACAAGTGAAAGCAAAAATTCATAAAAGAAAGCTAGAACCTATTGGGAAAATCATTCTCTATGAACACAAAACAAAACTTCCTACTTCTATAATGTTAAGATAACAGATCAATAGGATCAAGTTAATCCTATTAATGCTAGTTTTGAGAAAGATAAATATAAGCACCAAGTTCAAATCTCATCATCTCAAGATCAAGATAAGACCAAATTTCTTATAAAACAAAACTACTGCAGAATATTGACATAGAAATGCATACAACTAATAATTAATCTTCTTGTATTTGAATGGTTGCTATATCTTCTTGTATTTGAATTGTTGCTATATCTTTTCAGGAGTAACAAATTTACATGTACAGCTATATAAATATGAATGCAAATACACTGGTTTTGGTCATTGAAGCCAAAACCAATTCCCCAACTTTATTTTCATATAATTAGATCAAAATCTTGTCACTCATCTGTGGCCATTGGCTGATACGAATGCTCTAAAGTCGGACGGTGGAGATTTAGTAAAGAGTCGTCAAAGGTTTTGGACCGTAAGTTTATCGGCCTCCCAAAGAATTACTATTATATATTATGCCTAGCTAGTACTGTTACTCTTTCTCAAAAAAAAAATAGCTAGTACTGTTACTCTTTAAGACGTTTGTGGATGTTCGGCATTTTATTTTATTTGGTCCAAGTCCATATAAAATTAATGGGAGTTTTGAAAGAGTATAGTCGGGAGGCAAATGAGGACCTTTTTAGAGCTTACACATGGGCCCGAGAGGAGGAATTTGCAAAAGTGGGCTTGGAGCACTTGGGAAATCCACATGCCCATGAGCAGGTCATGTCCAAGCCACAAGCCCAAGTAAGAACACCTAAATAATCTACAATATTTCCCTTAATTCTCGGTCTAATTACTTAACATCTAACATCATTTAATATTCCAAATGGATCATTTCTTCTAGAAAAGAAAAATGAAGCTGGCTGAGCAAACTAGATTACCCCAAATTGGTATCCCTTTGACTACATTAATCTTTCACTTAAGTTCAGTCTTTTCCTATTATAAACCAATGTTATAAAACAATGGGTGAAGAGAGCTTTCGAACTCTGATTCTCCTTAAAAATAAGAGTAAGCGATGCTATTAAGCCATAAGGCTTTTGATGAGTCCTATAGTTATCAAAACTGAACCTTTAAGGAAGTGGTATGATATATGGTTCATATGTTCAATTGTTGGATTAATACTTAATTTATTTTAAATATATAAAAATGAATTAAATATACAAACCTAGCCTCAGATTAAGAATCGGAATAATCCAATATTTTATAAACAAGCTGGCTCTTTTCATGCAGGGTCCTACGGTTCTACTTGAAATTTGGGTTTGCACTAAGTGTTCCGATTAGTGGTAGTAGTATAATTAAGACTATAGTTGCTTTAACAATTACGATTAATCCTGGTTAAGATAAATGCTAATAAAAATGTCAAAAATATTTTTTAAATTAGAATAATCTCTAAAAATAATTAGAGTACTAGCATTAGTTGTATTATGCCAAATGTTAATATAACACACAAAAACCTACTTTTACTACTTTAATATAGCATTTGACAATACACCTTACACCAATGTTGTATTTTAACATTACAACACATTAAAATAATATAAATAACTAATAAAAATTAATTTAATTTCTCTAAACCTAAAACCTCTCTCTCTTCTCGATCTTGTATTAAAAAAAAAAAAAATTGTTTACAACATGCTACAACACCCTTTTAAACATTGGGATTTGACACATCTCATGAAATTTGGTTTTTGGTATTTTGTCTGCTATGCCAAAAAATTAGCATTTGGCACGCTTGATGCTAATGCAAGTGCTAATTGCTTGTTACATACATTAAACAAATTTTAAGGTAAGTAGCATTATTTAACAATTTAAGGGAGACTGGAAGAGTATAGTCTTCTGAAATCATGGTTAGTGTAATTAGTTTGATGATGGGGTTAAAGTTGCTTAAAGATAGCTAAAGTTTTTAGAGCAAAGCAACATCTAGGGTTTTACAACTCTGGGCAAAAAGGAGGAGTTAAAAACAAAAAAAAGGGCTATGTCTAGTTCCTAACCTAGCCGTTAGAGAGCTCCTATCGCTAGAAATTACAGTGAGAAGCACTGGCTGTTCTCTCATTTCCAAGATAATTTCGAGCATGATTTGGATCCCACTATAGATTTTGGTAGACGTGACAAATAGGTAAGTCGGGTCAGGTCAATCGGGTTATAGGTCAAAACGGGTAATTTTAAGCAAGCTAAAAATAGGTCGGGTCAAATTAACCCCTATTTTCACATGAAAATGTTTTATAAAAAGAGCATGTATTTGTCATTTGGAAAGTCATGTAACAAATTACTTGATATAAAATGCATTACTTTGAATTCACCACTCTTATCAAGAATGAGCTCAACTAAACAAATTAATACTTGTTCAATAATTCTAAAATTATAAAGTCACACAACAAATTACTTGATAAAATATGTATTACTTTGAATTCACCACTCGTATCAAGAATGAGCTCGGCTAAACAAATTAATACTTATTCAATAACTTTAAAATTATACAAATCCCAACATTACTAACCAAAACAAAATAGCACAAAGATAAGTAAAGTAAATACACAAGTTTTATTTCTACACAATATCAACATCCCAAAACATTTAAAAAAAAATTACAAATAACTTATTGGATAACTTATTTGACAAAGAATAAAAACATATAAGAAATTTACAATCTTGAAAATTAATTTTATAATCTATTATCAATTGTAGTTGGAACTTTATTTTAATTTGAGAATATACATTAGATTTTGATTGTTTAATCTAGGAAATATCATAGTTTATTATAAAAAACCGTTTATTTTAGACATGAATTATTAAAAAATAGGCCTAAGCATTTATAATTTATGCTAATTTCATTGATACTTTGGCTTCATCCTTTTCACACTTATGAATATTTTCACACGTGACTAATATATGTTTTTAACTCTACTGTAATCCAATTATTTTGTCTTGTACTTTGCTATGGATATCTAAAAATATTTACTTATTACAAAATGCCTCAACCATCAATGTTTTAATTCATTTGCACATGGTTATGTAAAGGTCTTAATTGTTTCCTTAAAGCTCACAGTAAACAATTAATTAAATCAATATTTTATTTATTTTATTTATTACACAAAAAAAGGTATTTAAAAAAATTTTGGGTCACAGGTTGGGTCGTGGGTTGACTAGCAAAAATGGGGTCAAGACACAAGTCAACCCATTTTTGCTTCAAGTCAAAAAATTCCAATTGGGGCGTGTTAGCAAATTCTAGTCCGTTTTGTAATGTCTAATTTTTGGGCATTAGTGTTTATGTACTGAGAATAGGTGCATTACTCATAAAAAAAAAATTAAAAAAAAAAAAACCCTTCAATCTCAACATTGAATAAAAAAAAGTTGGTGTGGTAAAAAATTTTTCCTGAGAGGAAAATAAAGTAAATGGATGCAGTGTAAGAACATTCTCATTAAAGGTTGTAAATGCTCAGATATGCTGTTTTTATAGCTCCAAGTACAAAAAAGGTGCTCTGTCAAAGAAGGCAAATGCTAAATTTTTTTACATTCAGCTAAAGTGCGCTACTAAAGATAACAGCGCACTATAACTAAGTGTCAAAACCAAATATTATATTTTTAATCCACACACGTGCCCTCTCTCATTCTCTCTTTCTCACACGCATTTTTGCTTTCCATATTTCTCTCTTCTGGTTCTCCCTCAACCCACGCCTCATCAGTCATCACACCACCTCTTTTTTCTTTTTTTTTTCCCCCCTTAACCCAAGCTCTTCTCTTCTCTCTATGGCCGAACCCAAAAACCCAAGCTTGAGTCTGCGTTCAAATCAGGTTGAGTCAGCGTTCTTGAGGCGTCATTCTTGAGTCGGCGTGATCAGTGTTCTTGGCTGGGGTTGAGACTGGAGAGGTTGGGTCGCTGGGGTGGTGGTCATTGGAGAGACTGGGGTGGGTTTTGGCTGCGGTTTTGGGGTAGGTTCAGATCAGGTTTTGTGGTGGGCTTTGGGTGGTGGCTTGGGTTTTGATTTTACAGTGGGTAGTGGCTTGGTGGTGGATGTTGTTGTGGTTTTGGGCTTGTGATTACGATGACAGTGATTGTTGTGGCTGTGGCAGTGGTGGCTGGTGGCAGTGGGCGTGGGTGTGGGTTTGAGTTTGATTTGATTTGATTTTGGGTCTTGATTTGGTTTTGGGATTGTGTTTTGGTTTTGGTTTTGGTTTTTTTTTTTTTTTTGGTGCTTGGGGGTTGAGGTTGTGGGTGGTGGTGGTGGTGGCTATGGTTGTGGCTGTGGCTGTGGCTGTGGGTGGTGGTGGCAGTGGGTGTTGGCAGTGGCAGTGGCAGTGGAAGAGGAAGAGATGAGATTGAGTATAAAAAATAATATTTTAATGAAGTGGTAAAAAATATACTCCCTTTGTCCCACTTTTTTTGTCCTCTATTCTATTTTGAGATATCCCAAAATATTGTCCTGTTTCTAAAAATAAAATTCATTAATTTACTAATGTTCCTATTATACCCCTATTAATTTACAAATGCAATTTTTTGATAAATATTTTTAAGAGTAATTTTGGAAATTTATACATTTTTAAAAAGTAGACAAAACAATAAATGATGTTTCTTTAAAAAGTTTGACTTTTTAAACAGGACAAAAAAAATGGGACGAAGGGAGTAAAACATTTGGCTTTGGGTGTATTGTAAAGTAAGTTGTTAAAATTGATAAAATAAATTTTTGAAATGTTAAATGCTAAATTTTTTGAAATCATGAGAATGCTCTAATAGCTTGCGTTCGGATCCAAATAAATTAAATTAAAAGCATACGTGCATCATTATTTTCTTCATGTCTGTTTTGAGGAGGCGGAAGGCTATATCAATTGATTGCACGGCATTTTGGAGAAAAGACACGGCATCCATCTTTGATTCTTTATGGAACTATGATGAAGAATAGAGAGGACGAAGATCTTATATGTTAAGCGATATATCTGTTCTGATGCACCTCAAGTACGTCCGGGCTGTCAGCAATCTATTCAAAGTCCCCCACCAAGGGCACCAACTCCACCATTCCTAGTTTTATCACAACCGTACACTCCTATTATTATGATGAGCCTCTAGGGAAAATTTTCAGGCAGAATCTTAATAGTAGCAAGTAGAATATATATAATTGTTGCTAGGAAGCTTATAATCTTAATCACAGATTACGTGTACAAGTTAGGAGATTGTTTGGAGGCTTGTTATCCAATAAAAGATGAATATAATTAGATAGTAACCAAAATTCTTTTTGGGATATTCCCTTTGTAACTACAAACCTTTGGTTTATGTTGGATGGTTGAATTAGAAGTCAGAACTAGCACTTTCAACTTTCCAAATCGCAACCCAACCCAAACCAGAGACTTAGACCATCTTAGCAAACGGACATCAATTTGGTTAGGTTTGGTTTGCTTCTGCATGCTTGTGAGTTATGATTCAACTCTATGTTACAAACAATGTCATACCATCATGGTGTTTTGGTGTTCAGTATATAACCTACCTGCTGCCGTCACCACCTAATAATAACAACTCTATTAGGTTCTAAGACTTTAAGAACTAATGTATTAGAACTTCAATTTGTAATATGTTAGCAAACCATGATCAAAACATAGAGTCTAGGTTTAGGATTGCTTAAAGTGTGTTTAATTGTAAAATTGGAATCGAGTGATTACAGAAGTTATTGGACAAAATCTGCAAGGCTCGATTGATCGAAAATTAGACTCGATTGATCGAAACTCGTGCAGATTTAATTTTCTGCAGAATTTCCAATTCAGCCCAAGCCCATATGACGTGTAGGGTTAAGTGTTTTACTTCAAATATAAAAGGAAAAATTCTAGCTAAGTTTTAGAAGTCTTTGGAGAGTTGTGTGTTGAATCTTTTGTAAGATTTAGAAGTGTTTACTTTCATACACATACAAAGAGTTGTCAAGATCAAGCTTCGCGTTAAGAACTTGATGATCTCTTCAGTTGCTGCATAAAGAATTTTAAAGAAGATCTAAAACCTTTGAGTAAAGTCTCAAAGTTACAAGTAGGAGAACTTATGGTTGCTGTAGATTAAGAAAAGAAATAGTCTATGAACTCGGAGTTGTCATGTGGTCGTGGTAGTAAATTTTCTACTTGAGGTAATAATAGGATGTTAGTGGTCTAAGTTCTATTGTAAAAATTTCAATTCTTTCATAGTGGATATGTTTTACCTTAAGGATAGTTAGGTTAAATCCTCCTCAGGTTTTTTATTAGTTAAGTTTTCTTGGGTTATCATATCGTTGTATTCTTTATATTTCCGCATTATTTACATGATATGATTTTACTGTGTTAACCAAGAACTAAATAATTTATCTAAGTAATCACTTGGCTAAATAACTAGGTTAAACACTGTATTAAGGGGTCTAAAAACGTACAAGTGGTATCAAAGCAAGTTAGCTCTTGTGTTTTAGATCTTTTGATTTAAGAATTGATCCTTGACCGCTGTTGTCATGGAACACGGTCACTCTCTTGTGATCGCATCTCACTTTGATGGGAACAACTATGCCCACTAGAAAGTAAAACAACTATGCCCACTAGAAAGTAAGGATGAAAGCATTCCTGAAATCTATTGATGAGAGACTGTGAAACTCCGTTGAATACTGATGAGAGAAATCGACTACTCTTGTTAGTAAGTGGTCAACTTCTCAAAATAGGCAGCCGCTTTTAATAGCAAAACCATGTATACTATTTTTAATGCTGTTTCTATGGAGGAATTCAAGAGAATCTCAAATGTTAGGTTGTTCATACTGCATAAAATATTCTCCAAAGTGTGCATGAAGGCACAAAGGCAGTTAAGATTAATAAGTTGCAGCAATTAATTATTAGATTTGAAAACATTAGAATATCTGATGATGAGTGTTTTGATGAGTTCTATGCTAAGCTTAATGATATTGTTAACTCTACTTATAATTTGGGTGAACTTTATGATCAACCTAAGATTATTAGAAAGATTCTTTGATCCTTGACTGAGAACTTTAGACCCTAAGTGACTATCATTACTGAAAGTAAAGATGTGGACTTCATCCCTGTTGATGAGCTTGTAGGATCACTCCAGTCCTATGAGCTAGACCTACCCAAGATAAACAAATCTAAATCAATGGCTCTTAAGTCAGTTGATGATGTTGACGGGAATGGATTTGATGAGCTCTCTTTTACAGAGATTGCTTATCTTGCCAAGAACTTTAAAAACTTTCTTAGGAAAAACAACAGAAAGGCAAAAGGTAAAAACAATGCTGAACCTAGGAATTTTAAGAGGAATGAACCAACTAAAGTTAACAATACTAATAAATCAAAAGAAAAAGTTGGTCAAACTTCTAGTAATTCACTAGGTCAACAATGTTTTGGTTATCAAGGGTATGGTCATGTGAAATCTGAATGTCCTACATTCTTGAAGTCAAAGGGTAAAGTTATGGCTGTAACTCTTAGTGATGATAAAATTTCTGATCACAAGTCTAGCAATAATGAAGATGGAAACTTCATTACTTTCACAACTACTGTTGTAGTTGATGAAAGTGTTATGGTTGAAGAGAACCCTTCTGATGGGAAACTCTCTGAGTGTGCTAATTTGTAAGAAGCTTTTAATAGGCTATTAAAGGTTGCTGCAAAGGATACAATGAGTGTAGACTTAGACTTAAAGAAGATTGCCTCCCTTCAACTTGAAAAGAAAAACTTGTTGCTGAAATTGCTTGATGCTAATAATTTGATTGATAAGGTGAACACTGAAAACATGATGTTACTTGATAAGATTAAGAATGTAGAACTAGAATTATCTGTTGCTAGAGAACAAACTATTAGGTCTGCTAGCTCTAAACTTGATCATATGTTGAGTATTCAGAAGTCTCCCTTAGACAAAACAGGTTTAGGTTTTGTTGATAGCATCTCTATGTCTGAAACTCATTCCACAAATTTTGTTTCTTCTTCTGAGCCTCTCAAGATTAAGATTGTCAAACCAGTAGAAGTTACACCACCTCCTAGGAAGAATATGGTTAATCTTAAAGAGTCTAAGCCTAAGAGTCCTAACCTCCCTAAGGATAAGAAGCATAATAGACCTTTGTGGGTTTGTCATTTTTGTGGAAAGGCTGGACATACTCGCCCAAACTGTTTCAAGTTTCAAACTGCAAAGCAAGCAAATAAGCCAAGAGTACCTTGCCTCAAGCACAAGATCCTATGGTACTTATTGGTGAATTAGTAAAAACTTTAAACCTTTATACCAATCTTCGAGTTGCACATCATTCTAATATGAATAATAACTCCAAAGCTAGAGTTGCATCTAAGAAGTTTTGGATGCAAAAGGCTTAATCTAATTGAGTCTTTTTGACATGGTCCTTGTACTTTATCTAAAAATTCTTTGTGACCATTCTTTTCTTGTTGTTTTGTTTCTTTTTGCTTCTAGGATTTGCATTGCATTACATTCATGCATTTCATATTAAGTTGTTTTTGTTATTTCTTTTTTTTTTTTTTTTTTAAAAGGAAAGAGGGATGTGTTTTGTATTATATATCTTGGATTTATAGTTGAGGTTGGCCATATTTTGTTTCATAACATGCTTGTGTACCTTGTTTAGCTTGGATGAGCTTATTTTTTTATGCATTTTGTTAGTTTTAGCTATGTAGTGCATGTTGTGTGGGAGTGTTTATAGTGTTTGATAACATGATCTTGATTTTGAAATCACATGCTTTTGATTATTAGGACTAGAAAATCCTAAGAGAAAGGCATAAATAACCATCTCACCACTGTTTACTAGCCAATCATGAACACCTTAGTGCATATTGTATGATTTTGTGCTCGAGAAAGTGTAGCACATACACAAAAAGAAAATAGGGTGTAGCCTTGGAATAATAATAAATTTGGTGTGTACATTATGTAGCTATAATAAAGATTACACAAAGAAATGAAATTGGTGTGTACATTATGTGGCTAAAAATAAAAATTTCACAAGGAAATAAAAATGATGTGTACATTATGATGCTGAAAAAAATTACATGATTGCAAGCTTGTTTTCTAGGAGATGTGAGAGTTATATGATGTAACTCTTTAGGTGATATTAACTTTCAAACTTATGTGATGAATAATGTAGAAATTATGATTGATTACTATTTACATATCACTTCACATATATCTCATGCTGTTACTAGTTGCACACACTATACAAGTTATTCTTTGCTAAACTTAGTACATGAAACTATGTGTAAAGTTTAGTTTATCCATCCAAGATTATATGTTTCTTGATGTTGATACAAAATATGTTCATTGATTGATTTTTGGGGACAAAAGGTGTTACATTCTTGTTTTGGAAGATCTAGGTTGAATTCAAGTGTTTCTGAAAAACTTTTAAACTCATACTCATGCATTTCATTCATGAAATAAGTTGATTTGAGTGTTTTCTGCATAAAACTTCTTCTATTTTTTTAAAATTTCATTTTTCCAGATTTTCGATCGATCGAGGGTGTTTTTTGACCGATCGAAAATGCGTTAAATTTTTTGGTTTGAATCTGCCTGGCTTGATTGGTGCTCAATTGATGCTCGATCAATTGAATCTATTTTTCGATTGATCGAACCCCAATTTTGACCGATCGAATTTCGAAAAGAGACTTTTTAAAAGGCTTTTGCTTTCACGTGTTCTTCCTATTCTCAAAAGCTTTTTAGACTTTTTCTCTCTTCTTTTCTTGGACCGATCCAATCTAAGTGATTTTGTCGTTTTCTTCCTCAAAATTCTCCAAGGTTTTTGTCCTCAAGCATTGGTAAGACTTTTATACCCTTTCTTTTTCATTTTAATTACATGTTTCATGCATTTTTATTGAAAATTTTGAACACAGGAATTTAGAGTTTTTTTTTTTTTTTTTTTTTCCAATTGTTTTTAATCATTTTTGGTCAATGGGTTTTTGTCCTTAGATGTTATAAACATGATTCCCATGCATTAATTTGATTAATATGTTGGTTTGAGAACAATTGAAAATTCTAGGGTTTGGAACTTTGTGAAATTGGGGATTTTGTTCAATTGAGGTTAATTTGATGAAATTGACTTGTGATATTGATAAATTAATTCATTATATGATGTTTCCTAACTAGTATAATGGTTAATTGATCAATTTGGTTTATTTTTTGAAATTGGTTTTTCAAAATTTGGGGTTTTTGGATTAAAACTCTATGTTCAAGTCAATTGTTGGTTTATAAAGTGAAATTGAACAAAATCTTAATGCATTTGAGCATGCATCATATGTGCATTCATTACATGCATCATATAGATTGTTATTTGTTGTTATTTTTGTACTCTAACCCTCTCTAATGTAGTCTGCCATTGGTTTTCTATTTTTTTTTTCTTTTCCTTTCCTCTAAACTCTTAGCATCATGGTTAGGAAGACTAGAGCTAAAAAAACCTCCACCCCATCTACTCCTGAGTTCCAGAGTGATAAGTTTAGAACCTTGAAAAACCAAGAAGCTTATAAGAAGCTTAATGTCTTTAGACTGGTGTGGGTTGAGCGTAGGATTATCTTAGATGAGGTTGATCCTGAGATACATAGGAATTTGGAGCGTAGAGGCTGGTTACCACTCTTAGAGGTAGAGCATCCTCCTCCGGCTGCATTGATTAGAGAGCTCTATTCGAGCCTTTCTGTCCACTCCGATGATTCCAACATTCAGTTTGTGAAGAGTTGGCTAAAGGGTGAAGAGTATGTCATTACTTCTGAGGTAATGGCTTCTGCTTTTGGTGTACCTTTGGATAGCAACCTATGTACCCTTACACAGAGACCCTTCACCTTGATGACATTATGTCTCTCATCACCGGTACTTCCATTAGTTGGGGTACTGATACTTCTGAGGTAATGGCTTCTGCTTTTGGTGTACCTTTGGATAGCAACCTATGTACCCTTACACAGAGACCCTTCACCTTGATGACATTATGTCTCTCATCACCGGTACTTCCATTAGTTGGGGTACTGATCCTCATGTCACCTCTCATGAGCTTACTGAGCTCAATTATTTGCTTTTCAAGATTTCTTGTCATTGCATTTGGCCTATATCTCATCTTCATACTATCCCAACTGAGAGATGTGCATTCTTGTATGCTCTCATCACTGATGCTCTTATGAGTTTTCCCACTTTTTTCATTCGCTCACTTGTTGAGGTTCATAGGAGTAGTGCCAAATCTCATGGTTCGTTCTTTCTGGTCTTTATTCATAGGATTCTTTTAGACTTAGGATTAGAGGACTTTTCCTACGTCCAAGCCTGTACATATCATAGTTCCTATAGGTGCCACCTTCCTTAGGCAAAGAGCTACTCAGTTGAAAGCAAGCTTTCAGCGCCCTAGGGTCGAGTCTTCTACAGGTGATGCACCTCGACCTCCTTCTGGTGATCCTTTTGCTGAGGCGTATGTAGACCCCATAGCTGCTGTGGATCCTCTACCATCTACATCGAGCGACTCTTCCTTGCATGCTATGTTGGATAACATTTTGACCATTCAGGCAGCACATAGACAGATTCTATTGGATGTACTCAATGAGGTTGCGGCCTTACGAGCAGATTTGGCGCATGCTAGAGGTTTCACTCCACAGGCTCCACCCTCTGATGTGTCATGATTGCCCTTTGGCAATTTATCACAAAAAGGGGGAGTACATACATATGGAGATAGGGGGAGTTTGTAGATCGTATCTAGGAGTTTTTGATATGTATTCTGTTTATTTTAGCTTTGATGTATTTCTTTTTATATGGGTTGTATATGTTAAGGGGAGACATTATGTTTATGTGTTTTTACGTTTTTTTTATTTTTATTTTATGTTTCTTGTTTTACATATGGTACATTGATTATTGATTTATATTATGAGGTTATTCATGATATATATCTTTTATTTTATGTTTAGTGAAATCAAGAAGTTTAATTTGTTTTACTTGTATTTTCCACACATGCTTTTATGTGTTTGTTGAGTGTTTCAGGAATTTACAAGTTAATTCAGTCGTAGCTGCTGTCTATTTTAGCAACTGATAGATAATGGTTTAGGTTGAATTGTAATTAGGGCTTTTTAATTGAAAGGGTTGTTTTACTTTGAGCATTTTAATTTTTGTGATGTGTTTTGTCATGGTGCCAAAGGGGGAGTTTGTTAGATTCTAAGACTTTAGGAACTAATATATTAGAACTTCAATTTGTAATATGTTGGCAAACCATGATCAAAACATAGAGTCTAGGTTTAGGATTGCTCAAAGCGTGTTTAATTGTAAAATTGGAATAAGTGATTGCAGAAGTTATTGGACAAAATCTGCAAAGCTTAATCGATCGAAAATTAGACTCGATCAATCGAAACTCGTGCAGATTTAATTTTCTGCAGAATTTCCAATTTAGCCTATGCCCATATGATGTGTAGGGTTAAGTGTTTTACTTCAAGTATAAAAGGAAAAACCTTAGCTACGTTTTAGAAGTCTTTGAAGAGTTGTGCGTTGAATCTTCTGTGAGATCTAGAGATGTTTACCTTCATACATACACAAAGAGTTGTTAAGATCAAGATTCACATCAAGAACTTGATGATCTCTTCAATTACTGCATAAAGAACTTTAAAGAAAATCTAAAACTTTTGAGTGGAGTCTCAAAGTCACAAGTAGGAGAAGTTATGGTTGCTGTAGATCAAGAAAAGAAGTAGTCCGTAGACTCAGAGCTGTCACGTGGTCGTGATAATAAGTTTTCTACTCGAGGTAACAATAGGATGTTAGTGATCTAAGTTCTATTGTAAAAATTTTAATTCTTTCATAGTGGATCTATTTTACCTTGAGGATGGCTAAGTTAAATCCTCCCCATGTTTTTTACTGGTTAGGGTTTCTTGAGTTATCATATCGTTGTGTTTTTTATATTTCTGCATTATTTACATGATATGATTTTATTGTGTTAACTTAAAACTGAATAATTTATCTAAGTAATCACTTGGCTAAATATATAACTAGGTTAAACAACTTGTGTTAAGGGGTCTAAAAACGTACAAACTCAATGTTACATGCATGTCTATGAGATTGAAGGCAGAAAACTATGCTTTTATATATATATATATATATATATATATATATATATATCTATATATATATATATAGCCCCTGCTGAAGAAGGCCGTGCTATTTGTCTACAGACTCTACACTGACATGACACACCCAAGTCCAGGTGAAAGTGTGAAACTCGTGGGAACTGAAAATTGAAAAGTTGCATGGCCTTTCGCTAAAAGACGAGTGTGGGTTTCTGTCGGCTTCCCGGCTCTGCTGTTCTTTAGGAGAATGACGTGGGTTTGGGTTTTATTGATTTTTTTGTGGATTCATGCTATTTAATTGTGTGTGTGGCAACCTCTATTCAACACTTTGTAATATTATGATTTGGCAAGTTGGTAATTTTTTTTTTATATTGGCACTAGTTGTTCAGGACTTTGTCCTGGGGTGCACAAATTAAACCCTCGCCAAGAAGTTTTTCGCAAGTGCACCTTGAGTAATTCAAGGGACAATTAAATTCTCCCAGTTCAATAGCTTCAAGGGAGTGAATGCACGTATGGTCACTCGAACTCAAGATGTCAGAGTTTTACTGCTCGTCCCAAAGTTCGCCTAACCAAGTTGGTATTAGTGAGTGTAAAAGTGGAGTTTTACATTAGATTAGGATTTAAACTTTTATTAATATCTTTTTAATATAGCGCAATTTTTTTTCAGCTACTACAAGACCCATGGCTCGTGCGAGCTTTGAATTTATATTGGCTCAACCTAACAACGAGCGTAAATAGAAATCAAGGGTTTTGGGAAACTGAGAATATAACAAGCATGGCTCTTGCTTCTTCCGAAGTCAAAATGACTACTTGGCACTCACTGTTAATATGGTGCAGCAACTTGACCCGTTTCCAATGCTTGCCCAGAAAAGTAAAAGTTGTATTCATCTTTTTTTGTTTTATTTATGGAGAGGCTTTGTTCCTAACTTCTTGTAATTTGTATTTATGATTGAGGATATCTAACTTGTTCGAGATACGCTTCTGTGCCAACATAACAGATTATTGGAATCTAGAATGGGTCCTACTTAATTGTTCTCTTGGACGTCCTACTTTGCCAAAGAATTGTAAGAACAGTTGGGGGATCTATCTTCCTTCCTCGACAATTGATCGCACAAACTAATAATATATGGTCAACAATGGGAGTGGAAGTTTAGTAAGCGTCGTCAAATCTTTTGGACCGTATATTTGTACGGCCTCCCTAAGAAGGATTACATAATAAGCCTACTACGTAAATGTAACTCTTAAGATTATGTGCGGGTTTAGTATTTGGTGTGTGTGGATAGATGTTTGGTATTTATTATCCTTCGGTGTTGGTGCTGGTAAATATGTTAATTTCAGTCTTCTAGTATGATCAACCCTCTTGGTGGCTTGTTGTACCTTGTTCCTCATCAATAATATTTGCACGCTTATTTAATAAAATAGAGTGCTTGCTTGGAATACAAATCCTTTGTTCTATTTTTTGTGTTTTACTTTATGTTTTACCAATCACAATTTGTCATGTATTTGTATAACTTTCCTTATAAAATAACTAAAAAAAAAAAATGGCAAGTTTTTATTGGTTCCTTTTGCTAAATTTACACATGCTTGATATAAGTTTGAAAGAAATAGACACTTTTGAAGTAACCAATTAAATCAAATAAATCTATAAATTTAGGGATAATTATATTTTGCCTACCTGTGGTTTGCCTTTAATTCTATGTGCCTACCCGTGGTTTTAATTTTGACACTTTGCTCACCTGTGATTCTCACCGTGAGTGTGCCGTAACCCACCTCTCCACTTTCTGTTACTCTAACACAGAATAAGTAAAAAACAAACCTCAAAACGGATCAAAACACTCTCACTCAAATCTTGAACATGAAGATTTAAAGGCAAAACATAGGTGGGTAAAGTATAATTATCCCATAAATTTAAATAAGGAAGAAATTCTATGAGATACCATATCCCTTTTAAGGGACATGGACCAGAAGCTAATACAACGTCAAGGGGAGTGGAAATTTAATTTGTAATAGACCTTATACAATGTGGCTTGTACTATGTAATTTCTACAATTAAAATCCTTTATTTCCTACTATCTTCCTTCACCTCATATAAATTTGCACTTTAAAACATAAAACAAATGAAAGAATCAATCAAATCTAGTATACACACATAAATTGGGAAAAGCAAAATCCTTTATTTTTTTTTCTTTTTTTTAGTATCATCTTTCCTGTACTCTTTTTGTCTCTCAGTTTAACGCATACATTCCTTCATTAATGTTTAGGCCTTACTTCAATTCCTTCAATGATGAGTCCTCCTTTTAATTGATAACCCTTAACTTCCATCAAACTCATCTTCACCACTTCGTTAGCTTCACCACTAAAAAATTCTCCCAACTCAATTTCCAACCACCCATCCTCTCTTTCATTTAAGGTTCGTTGAGTGCCCTCTATCACTCTCTTTCTCAACACTTCTATGCGGTTCCTATAAAACATGTACTCCATTTGTTGCTGCATTCCATCTTCATGACGTAGATAAGCCATGCCATTACATACTTTGTTGCCCACCTCAATTGACACTTCAGACGGTATTGAATCGAGCCCATATGCACGATTAGAAATTTTCATTATAAGATAAGCACCATATCTTGTGTTTGATGATAAAATTTGAGTATTGATTTTGCCACGAATTTCTAACCAGCATGTTGTTCTAAGCTCAGCAACTTCTGAGAACCTATGGAAGAAATTTGGAAAAGTTGAAAGCTTTGGTTAGTTCATTTTCCTCTCTTTTTCTTTGTCTGACCATATAAAAAAATTAATAAGTCTAATGAGTCCAAAAAATTCATACCATCGATGTACTCTATTATATATCAATTGGGCATAATATAAGTAGTGTTAGTCACGGGCACATGTACTATTTTGGGCACATGTGAACTATAAAATGTTTCAATTGAAATTTGTCACTTTTTTTTTGAGAGAGAGTTTCAACTTATGGCGTCCGCTCCTGATGATAGCTCTTTATCATCAGACCAAGACACCAATCAGTTTTTGGTGTAGGCGGGGACTGAACCCTAGATCTCTTATACAACCATCAGAGACTTTACCAGTTGAGCTAACTGGAACCCACATTGAAATTTGTCACTTTAATAAGTAGTGAAAAAAAATTGTTGTTACCATAGCCACAGAACAATATATATCATACTCTTATACTATCAAATGGTAGGCAATTTTAAAGAACATGAGAAAAGTAACCTTGATTGAGGTATTGATTTCCAGCTCCATTGCATTAGATCATTGCCCCATGTTATGGAAAGTTCTCTTGCTGACAGCATATATGATATTTTGCCAGATAATTTCTCTAACTTGAAGCTCTGCGTTATTGGGAATATAAAACAAAAAATCAAAATTAATTAAGTATGTCATGTGATGTTGAATCTATTTTTATGTCAACCTCTCTCTCTCTCTCTCTCTCTCTCTCTCTCTCTCTCTCTCTCTCTATATATATATATATATATATAAATAAAGGTTGACTTAAAATTAGATTCAACAAATAAGCTAATTAACCAATAAGTTATTTCAAACATATTTTTGGAATAATTCATAACAATTAATTATAAAATAGATTATAAGTTTGCTATATATATATATATTAATATTTTTTTTTAAATCAAATAATTCGTAATAATTATGACTTTTTTTTACCACAAGAACAAGATATCATTTTTTATTGATAGAGTTTTTTTTTTTTTTTTTTTGAGAAACGTTGATAGAGTTTAATTAATAGAATATACTCATGAGAACTAATTCTATCACGTAACTTATTTACCTCATTCTTAAAATAAAAAAAAAAAATAAAAAAAATAAAAAAAACTTATTTACCTAACATGTCCATATTTAATGCGTGAGAAATGTTTAAAGGTGAGTTTGGATATCATTTTAAACCTACCTTTCTACCACCATCTATGAGAGCAACATTGCAAAGACAGACAAAAAGCTCTTTCTTCGTAGTAAATGTCAATGGAGTGATCAGCCTTGACACCACATCCTTATAATCAGTTGGTAAGAACATCTTCCAAACAACATCGGACTCCGCCGCAAAATGAAACATGGATGACACCATTGAAGATCTGTATGCGTCTATTGGAGAGGTGAAAGATAGAATTTTGGATACACAATCTCCTGGCAACATGTCAATTAATCCTCCCATTGAGTTTGAGATAACAATCTTAAAAACTACTCGCAAATATGGATGTATGCAAAACCAGCCAAAGTTGAGAATCAAAAGCAATGACCTTGTCTCAGGTTTCTTGCTCTTAATTGCTAGCTTATGTGTGTGTTTTTGGATGATGCATTTATTATATATATATATATTTTTTTTTTTCACAAAAGTTTCAAGTTGATATTCTTTTTGGTCCAAGTTTCAAACGTGTTGTACACATTCATTGAAAAAAAAAAAAGTTTCAGCCGTGTCTACTAGATTTATAATTTTCACATTCTAAATGTCAAACATAACTTATTAGATTAGCCGTTGAGATTTTTTTTTTTTTTTTTTTTTTTTTAGGGAAAGATTAGCCGTTGAGTTAATTAAAATAAATGAGGTCAAGAGTTGAAAAACCAAAAAAAGAATTGTCTTAGACCACATTGCAATATTCGTTATTGGACTATGTTACTTTTTCTTTCCACATGAAGCCAATGTCTTAACGTATATCCATTATTATCTATATATATATAAAAACGAAGCTTTTGAAGCTCTCACAATTTTCCACATCATCACTATTTTCTTTTTCTTTTTATTTTTGATTCTTTTTATTTTAGGTTTTATATCTTATAACAATAATATTGAAAAACGTATACAAACTTGGAGGCCTATTTACGGGCTCCATAAAACTTGATGGACAAGAAAATATATTCTAAAATAAGCCCTAATTAATACCTAACCATTATAGGAACCAAATTTGACCTAAAAAAACATTAAAAGAGCCTAAAAACAAGGAAATAAATCACCTAGACCTAAAATAACGTTTTTTGCATAAAAATACCAAAATCTCTTCTCTTCTTAAAACCCTAGCAATTACCATCTCAAAACCCTAAACTCAAAGCGTAGGTTGTCTTTTTTTATTTGCTTTCATATGTGCCTGAAATTTTCATTCTATCTTATTGTTTTATTATGTTTACAATTGATTTTCTTATAAGTATTTGGGTTAATCTCTATATTTTGATAGTGTTTTTATGGGTTTGGTTTTTGAGTTGAAATTCTAATAATTATTTTATATTGTATATGGCAGATAAAACATCTCTATTTTTTGGAGAAAAATCAAAGCTGCAACCTATGTCTTCTAGCCCAAGGTGTGGAAGCATAAAACCCAACAAAAACTTGGTACTCTCTCTTCTCTGTTTGCAATCTCTACTACTTTTTATTTTTATTTTTTATTTTTAACTTTTGCATTGCTACAAGTGTTGTAGAGGATCCTAAAGAAGTATATGTGAAGCCCTAGAAAGCCTTGACATTTAATTATGTATTATGCAGTTATGATTACAATGCGATTCAAATCTTAGTGCTTAAGACCAGCAACAAAGCCTATTGATTGTCTGTGCATGGTTTGTATCAGTTTTATATAATTATTATTTGCAGTTGTGATATAGAAATTTGAGTTAGAGAACATGCAACACTTTAATTTGAAGTTAGAAATTTGCTTTTGATAATCAAGTGTGCTATTCATAAATCACCGTTGAATTTCCAATAAATTTATACAAATTCTAAAGCATAATTATTTCTTATGATAATCCCCCTTTGGTTCTTAAATCTTTTGGTATGTGGCTATAAATTTTCCACAAATTAAATTCATATACAAATTAAGGCACATTTATTTCTTATGATAATCCCCTTTTGGTTCTTAAAATTTTTGGTTTGTGGTTATATATCTTGACAAGTTCTAAAATTATCTTGAGCTTCTTCAGTTTATGAATCTTTGTTTTCATGGATGATTGATTTTTTTCCCCCTTCATAGGAAGGATTTTGCCTTGAATGTTGTTGGTGTAATGCTAGATGAACTACTTTGAATTTCTTCTTCAATAGGTATGATTTTATGTTTTACGGTTACAATGGCGATAGACATGGGATGAGTACCAGTAGTAAAGATGAGATAACTATAGATTTATCTCAAGATAACAATTGTGTTAAAGCAAAATTTTACATAGAAGTTAAAAGTAGTAATTAATATGCAAAAAGAGAATGAAGATCAAAACTGACATGATATCTTTCTGGTAAATTGCATATAGGATCTTAGTAATAACCAGATTCCACCTTGATGAGTTGTTTGGACATGAAATTTTTCTTTATATCATTTTGATGGTAATTTTATTCTCAAATAACATTTTGCGATGAATATTGTATATTTTATGTTTATTTTGATAAGTTATGATGTTTTTTCATTTTAAATTTTATTTTAAGCAAAGTGAAATATATTCCGTGCATCGCACGGGTTAGCGACTAGTAATTAATAATAGTGAAATCAATTAAGCATGTGGAATGGCTTAGACTTTGACCTAGCAAAGTCTGGCGTATACGTATGGTCAACTACAAAATAAACAACTACGTGGCCATTTGGATTCGGCATCCACGTTTCCCTTCTGCGTTTTCAGATTTTTTTTTTTTTCCCTGCGCGTGAACAGTAATCTCACATGGGTTTACTGTACTAGGACAAAAATAACTGTTCACGTACTGTTTAGTACTGTTTACAGCACTGTTTACGTATTAAAAAATATTAAAAATGAGCCCTACAGTACTATTTACACATTTAAAAATTATTTTGCTACATTATTTTCAGTTTTTAGTTTTCAGTTTTCAGTTTCAGCAACAATAAGCTCAATCCAAACGGACCCTACATGTTTTACTTTTTGATGGATTACAGTAGAGATTACAAACTAATGCTAAGAGCATAACTTTTACCACAATTTTTATCTACATAATAAATTGTAAGCGGTAGAGTTGTGAATTTATATGGACTCATCACTTTTATTCTACCACTCACAACTTGTCACATGAACAAATTGTAATCAAAATTGTGAAAAAAATTGCGATCGCGTCTCCGTTGTTACATCATCCGATCTTCTTTTCTTGCCTGAGAAATATCGGTAGAAAGAGCCTCAAGCCTCAAGACAATTATAAAAGTGAGTCCAAACAATTAACGTGTGGGCTAAACTATACATAAATTTTAAGTATTAGATGTGAAAAGGAAGAACAAAAGAGAATGGATTTAGAAGCAATATTGATGTCACCTATATCACTAGTGTGAAGCAAGTGCAAAGTTCAAGGTGGGATCGATGACAATTGAAGGAATCCCTTCCAAAGATACTAATAATAGTCAACACCAATCTAAGCATGTGTCAGCTCTCCCAAATTATTTTAACGTGGCAGCAAAGTAAACCTTATTGGGCCTCACAATGGTATTAAAATTAATTTTGAACCAACCTGGTGGACAGGGACCATTGTTGGGCCTAAATTGATAAGAAAATAGCCCATATATCAAATCCATCATGCTCCATGGACTACGGGTTTGGATTTGATATGTTTAGATACCATTTCTATCATTTCAATCCTGACTTGTTAATATTTGTGTCAAAATCCTTTAATTTTAACGTGGCATGTTTGTTAAACAAGTTAACATGTCTTATAAAAAAAAAAAGAAAAAAAGTTAACATGACACAAATTCATGTAACACACTTAACATTATTCATGTTTGGTGGATATATAAATAACTCATTTTAATTTGTTTAATAAATGAGTTATATTGGATTGACACTTGACGTAGATACTACACATTTTAATATATTTAAAGAATATAACTCAAAATGATTAGCACATTTTAAAATTTTCTAAGCACTTAAATTATAATTATTATAAAGAAATAAATTTTATACAAACAATAGTTCATAATAACATCAATTAAAATACTAATATCTTCTAAAAAAAATTAAAATCCTAATAGCATGCAACTTAAAAATTATTTTACTAACGCAATGAAATTCCATCCAAATTTAAAAATACACACTCTAGAAAAGATACTAAAATCCAAAGAGTTCCTTTTTTCCCCCTTTGTTTTAGATAAAAGGATTATGGACTTTAGAGTTAGAATTTATCAATATAAGCATCAAAATTGTTTTAATTACTCAATTTTATGTTTAAAATTCAAATTTATATAAGACAAAAATGATATTTACAGTTTTGAAGAGGAAAGTTTAGGAAAAGAAAATTAATATTTATTAATATGGGTTAAATAGGCTCATATAAACATCAACCTGTCTTAAAGATAACTAATGAACCAAATCATTTCGGGTTAATTACAGGTGAATTAAGTTAACACAAAATTAATCTCGAATCATATTAAATTCTCCTACTTTTAACTAAAAGAAAATTATCTTATGAAACAGTTTTATAAAACATCTATCTCCCACAAGCGGGTTGCCAGCAGGGACAAAGCCATTGTTGGAGGGGGGGGGGGAGTTTTTAAAAAAAATTTAGTATATAAATAATATATTATTTTTAGCGATTTGTTTCAATAAAATTGCACTTTGCCCCCTCAACAATATTATTGATATTTTTATAAGCTATTAAAAAAATATATTAGATAAAAATTAAGCCCAAACTACACCCCATAACAAACACAAACAAAAAACCAAAAAAAAAAAAAAAAAAAAAAATGAAAGCCAATTCTAACTAGAGTTTCTAACTAGCCTAGGAGTAGGAGAACACCCAACTTACGGCAAGACACACATATAATAAAAAGGAAAAAGAAGGGGATTTCTATGCCACTCCAAAAAAAAAAGAAAAAGAAAAAAAAACCCTATTTATGGTAGAAGACCTTAGACCTAAGGAGTTAGGCAGTGGCACTGCAGTAGAACAGCAGTGTAGCAGAAGCAAAAGGTAGACCAGTCACCAATGCACCACCAGTCCACCGCAGTAGTTAGCACCGCCCAAACTTGGTAATATTTTATCCCTCTCTCATATCTGAATCTCTAATGCTTGGTTGATTAACTTAGATTTAATCATATGTGTGGACAGTAGTGTGAAGAAAATTGAAAGAGAGGCAGAGATGAAAGACTCCACCACATCTGAAAATAGAAGAAGAGACTAAAGAGAAAGACTCAAAGAGAGAAGTACACTCTGACTCCATCTTTCTCTTTCAATCTTTAATAGGGTCTAAAAGTTATATTTTTTTAATAAATAATGGTGGTCAGGTGGTGTCTTGTCGTCTCTAGTGACTAACAAATGTGAATTTTATAACAAGGATTTGGATCTGGTGCAATACCTACCGGGTGCAATTATACTACATCCACTCACATTAATTTTTACCACTTTCATTTTTTCACTTTAACTTTTTAACTTTTTCAACTTCCTTTTAACTTTTTTTTATTCAGTGGTTGAGATTGAAAGTTTCTTTTTTAAACTTTCAATCTCAATCGTGTATTACTATTGCATCAGGTGCAATACCTAGGTATTGCACCTGATATGAATCCGTATAACACAACACCCATGCCATGTGATGTTCTAACAGTTCTGTGCATTTTATCATAGATTTATAGTTTTTTCTGTTAGTGTTTTTGTCTACTAGTGTCTATTAAAAAATTAAAGAGATATTTTCTTTTGGGTAAATAATTAAAGAGATTACTTGCAACTTTAAAATTCATTGGTTAGTTGTTGACTGCTTGTGTGCATAATGCTTGTCTATTGTGTGTAATGATTGTAGATTATTAACCATATAATGACATGATAATTTCAAATTATATTTTATTTGTAGATTATCAAAAAGTCAACTGTCATATTTGATTTTTTTTTTCAAAAGAAAAGTTTCAAATGGTTTAAAAGCTAATACTAGTGGTGCAACATTGCCAACCACTAATGTTGAGGAAAATCCTAATGTCCCAATTGAGGGAAATCTCGACGTCACAATTGAGGAAAATCCTGATGAACCAGTTGAGGAAAATCTCGACGTTCCAATTAAGGAAAATCTTGACGACCCTATTAAGGAAAATTCTCAAACAAAATTTTAAAAAGTTGATATGAGTTCACTTCAATTACAACATGATCGATCTCGGATCGCGTAGGTAAATATATACTTATCATGTCGATCAACGAGATGAGTTTCAACGACATCACATTAAGTTGGGTCCATACCAACCTCTTTTTAAAAAAATTTTAAAAAAATTTGAAAATGGTCGAAGCTTTCAAAGTTCTTGGTATGAAGATGATCACTTTAAGTTATGGCTTGAATATTCTCCTAAATGCGATGCCGCTTTTTGTCTACTATGCTTTCTCTTTCATAAGCCAACTGGGCATGATGGACAAAATGCATTCACAATTAACGGATTTAAGAGTTGGAAGAAAGTTAGAAATGGCAAAAGTCGTTCTTTTAGTCTTCATATGGGGAAATATCTTAACTCCACTAATAGATTTGCCCATAAAGCGTGTTAAGATTTGATGAACCAGTCTCAAGATATAGACAGGGTAGTGGGCAATTTCACTTCAGAACAAATTGCAAATAATCGACTGTGATTGAAGGCTTCAATTGATGTCATTCGACATCTTGCCTTGCAAGCTATTTCTTTTAGGGGTCAAGATGGAAGTGCTACTTCAACCAATCAAGGAAACTTTCTTGCGACATTGGATTTGATGGTGGGCTATAATAATAATGTAGTTGAAATAATGACAAAAGCTCCAAAAAAGGCTACCTACACATCACCTCGAATTCAAAAGAAATTCTACATGTTATTTCAACCAAAGTGAAGAAGGCAATTAGGAAGAAATTGGTGATACAAAGTTTTGCATATTGGTTGATGAAGCTCGTGATGAGTCCATGAAAGAGCAAATAACTATGGTTTTAAGATATGTTGATATAGATGGCTTTGTGCGAGAATGATTTTATGGGATTGTTCATGTTATTGACACTGCGACATTGACCCTTAAAAAGGAGATATATTATTTGTTCTCCAATCATTGCTTAGATATTCAAAACATTTGAGGGCAAGGATATGATGGTGCAAGCAACATGCGGGATGAGTAGAATGAATTAGAAGCTTTGATTTTGAATATTGTCCATATGCTTACTACATTCATTGTTTTGCACATTGCTTACAACTGGCATTAGTAGGAGCATCAAAAGCAGTTGTCCCTTTTAATAGATTTTTCAGTAAATTGATTTTGGTTATCAATAATATTCGTGCTTTATGCAAACGTATTGAGCAATTAAAATTTGCTAGAGCTTTTGACATTGCATATTTGATTGATATTGAAGAGCTTGAGACTGGGAAAGGACTTAATCAAATGGTCACTTTGCAGTGACCTAGAGATACTCATTGAGGTTCGCATTAAATCAGTTTCTAACTTGATAAAGCTATTTAGTCCAACATGTGAAGTTCTACTGAAAATCATGGATGAAGGAAATTCTTCACAAAAAGTAAAAGCAGAGTCCGCTAATAAGGTATTAATTTCATTTGAATTTGTCTTCATCTTGCATTCTGTTAATGAAATTATGGGGATCACTGATAAACTTTGTCAAGCTTTGCAAAACCAATCGCAAGACATTTTAAATTCTACGCATTTAGTTTCATCGACTAAAAAACTTATCCAAAATTTAGAGATGAGAAATGGGATAACCTTCTTGCTACTGTGATATCATTTCGTAAGGAACATGGTATAAATGTCCCTGATATGAATGCTCGTTATGTTGCAAAATTTGGTTGAGCTCGTCATCAACAAGAGGACTTTAGAAATGAGCATTATTATAAAAGTGGATATTTTTAATGCAGGAATAGATTCTCAATTTCAAGAACTAAATTATCGGTTTACTGAGCATGCCATGGAGTTACTTACGCTTAGCTCAGATCTAAACCCTCGAGAGGCATATGAATCTTTTCGAGTCAGTAATATTTTATATAAATATAGAGAAAGACTAATTTGTTCCTAACTTTTTGAAATTTTCTATTTAAAATTGAAGATAACTAACTTGGACTTCCCTTTTTAATTAGGAAGTAACCCTGGCAATTCTTACAAGTATGGACGTATCATGTATGCTATTTATAATGATACTGGAGTGCCTATATATGAGGTTGATCTTATTTACTATTGACAAAGGGAGAAAACCTTAATTTCACCCTAGAAATAGAACACGTGTCAAGAATAAATCCTTTTTTTTATTTTTTTAGTGAAGAATAAATCCTCAAATCCATGAGGGGATTACAAAGAATTTTTGAATCAAGAAAAATAAAAAGGAAAACCTCTATAATATTTTCTTTTTTAATTAAAAGTCTTCCTTCACTAATATATATATATATATATATATATTATAATTATTGAACTCACAGGAAATTTAGGAGAGAACTCTAAAAAATCCTAATTTGTGTTAATTATAAAATAATCTAATGAGGGAAAATCACAAATAAGATATTGTTAAACAAATCTTAATTTATACCCTATCATATAATGACTTAATTTTAACTAAAATACTCCTAAAAAAGTCCTTTTATTTTTCTGAAAATTTCAAAAATAAATATATAAAAAATAAATATATAAAAAATTAATATCAATGAGAATTAAATTTTATATTTTGATCTACATCAATAATTTATAATCACAATTAACAAATGGATCACTTAGATTGTCTGGTCCAAAATCGAAAAGTAAGAGTTAAGTATGTGACAACGGCCGCATGCCCTTAAAAAAATACCTTATAATTAAGTGTTCAAGGTCTATCTAAATGTCAATGATTGTAATCTAAAAGATATTCAATTATAAAGAAAAATTTTATTGACTATTTTCATCGGGTTTGTCTTACCTTCAGTACTTTTTAAAAATAAATCTCCTTTAGTTTTAATAAAAAACTGTCATATCATCCATTAATTAAATAAAAAGTGGAGATTAAAACTTACAACCACTTGTCATTGTATACTTAAAACAAAAGGACATGTCCAGTTAAAACAGTATTGGAGGTAAACCAAACTCATTCTCATCAACAACTCCAATGTAGTTGACATGGCCAAAATATTCTATCCAATCACCTATAAATCAAAAGCTAATAAAAATCGAAAGGAAATTACAATTAATTGGCATGAAAGTTCTCCTATTTAAAATATATCTTCCAAAACTTACTAAACAAATGTGTCTAACATTTAATAAAACCATAACAAAAGTCCCAAATTTGCTACTCTTTAAAATTTGAAATGGAAAAAGGAGCCAATGATCGAGTTGAGTTTGACAGCTTAGTAAATGACTAAAATTCCAACTAACTAAATAAAAAATATAAGTGAAAATAAATTACTGTTTATAGCAATAAAATTCATAAGCCTAGAAATTATATTTTAATTCTTTTGAAAAAAATTTACATATAATTTGAAATTTTCAAATATATATATTCCAAATGAAATTCATATACATGATAGTCTTTATGAAAATAGTCATACTAACTCTGTGACTAGGCTTATAATCAAGGATGGCTCCATGTATTTTATTTGGGCCTAAGGTGGGAATTAAATTGAGGTATTTTATATATTTAAATATCAATTAAATAGTAATTTTTATATAAAATCTATTATACTTTCTTATTCAAATGCATAAATACTAATTAAATTTTTGTATTCAAGTCATTTAACATTTGTTTTAAAATTAATAATATAGTAAATTCTCTTAGTTTATTTCAATATAGTATATTTATTAACTAGTAATTAGATATATATTTATTTGAATTTTTTTCACAAATTTTAATTTTTAATTTATTATATTAATTTTTATTTGAAGACCTATGTTCTACTTTTTTTTTTTAAGAAGAGGTGAAGTTCTATCTAATAAAAAAAGGCAAAGAAAGAGAATTGTAGACATGACCACCTATATTATTATTTTTTAATTTTAATTTTTTTTTTTCATAAAACCCATGCTACACCACCCCACACTATGAATAACATAATGAGTTATACCAAAAATAATGAATGGCAGTCAAAATAATAAATATGGACTGTGTAAAAGGTTAAAGTTAAGCTAAACAAGAGTGACTGAATAACTCTATTTTATCCGAATAAAACATTGATTTTTTTCCTTTGTCTAGTTTTCATGACCTATAAGAATAGCCAAATGAGAGAGGGATATTTTTAAGACGAATCAGAAGTGGAGCCAAAATTGAAAGGAACGGAGAAGAGGGTCCAACATAGCTACAAAGAAGCTTAAAATTTTTTTTTATGCTTTAAATTGAGAGAGTGGAAAATTTTCCAGTAATAAATGCAAAAAAAAAAAAAAAAGGGTTTAAGACTCTTGTTTTTTTTTTTTTTTTTAATATGCTGAATTCAGTTATGTTTTGTTGAGAGAAAAAGAGATAATGAGTGATTTTCTAGCTTCTGTGTGTGGAAAACTATGAGTTCTACACTCTAACATAAAGAAAACCAACCGTCGGTTAAACATTATGTCACCAATCAAAAAAAAAAAAAAAAAATTGCTAGGATATAGGGGTACCAACCACATTCATTGCCAAATCATTTGATAAAAATTGTACATGCTTTAGCATTTTTTTTATATTATTTTTTGTCTATTGACTAATAAAGGCTTAATGAACACATTTACAAGTAAAGATATATCATTATTATTGGTTAATACTTGGGGACCTTTTTACATTTGGGTGCCTTAGACAATTGCCTCACTTGCCTACTTAAATAACTGATGATACACTACTCCTTCGTTTCGCAGCTTATAAGGCAGAAAGTGGGAGAAAAATTCTTTGATATGGGACTAGCAATGGGCATGAGAAAAAGCCAAAGGCTACAAGGACACCCTTGACCTGGAGCTATAACTCACCCAAAAACTACCCCACACCTACTATATAGAGTTGGCCTTGCTTAAAATTAACCCCAAAAGAATGATCTAATGGTTTTTAAGGCTTTATGATATCTATAAGGTACTCCATTCAAAACCTCCATATGTATAGCAAGCATCTTGAGGTCACCCTAAGAAATATTTCTATAAATACTTAGCGTTTATGTTAGGTACTAAAAAATTATGTGCAAGCCTGTATATGTCTCAAAGGAAATTAGTTTATGTGTCAACATAAATCACTTTTAGCGGGGTCTAGAGTATAGTCAAATTGTATAATGAATTAATCATATATCATAATATCACAGTACAAATAAATAGTTCATTTTGAAATATTGGTTCCTTTAACTAAATTTACGCATGCTTGATTCAAGTTTGAAAGAAATAAAAACTTTTGAAGTAACTAACTAAATCAAATAAATTTATAACATTTAAATAAGGAAGAAATTCTATGGGATACCTTATCCCTTTTAAGGGAAATGGACCATGAGAAAATATAAGGTCAACAAGCGGAGTACGTAGAAATTTAATTAGTAAGAGATCTTATACAATGTGGCTTGTACTATGTATTTTCTACAATTAAAATCCTTTATTTTCAACTACCTTTCTTCACCTTATACATTTGCACTTTAAAACGTAAAACAAATGACAGAATCAATCAAATCTAGTATACACACATAAACTGGGAAAAGCAAACAGCTTTATCTTTTTCTTTTGTTTAGTATCATCTTTGTTGTACTCTTTTTGACTTTTTGTCCCTCAGTTTAACGCAAACATTCCTTCATTAATGTATAGGCCTTACTTCAATTCCTTCAATTATGATTCCTCCTTTTAATTGATAACCCTTAACCTCCATCAAACTCATCTTCACTTCTTCGTTAGCTTCACCACTAAAAAATTCTCCCAGCTCAATTTCCATCCATCCATCCTTTCTTTCATTTGAGATTCCTTCAGTGCCCTCTATCACTCTCTTACTCAACACTTCTATGCGGTTCCTAGAAAACATGCACTCCATTTGTTGCTTCTTTCTATCTTCATGACGTAGATAAATCATGTCATGACATATTTCGTTGCCTACCTTAATAAACACTTCAGACGGTATTGAATCGAGCCCATATGCACGATTAGAAATTTTCATTATAAGATAAGCACCATATCTTGTGTTTGGTGATAAAATTTGAGTACTAATTTTGCCATGAATTTCTAACCAGCATGTTGTTCTAAGCTCAGCCACTTCTGAGAACCTGTGGAAGAAAATTTGAAAAAGTTGAAAGATTTGGTTAGTTCATTTTCCTCTCTCTCTCTCTCTCTCTCTCTCTCTCTCTCTCTCTCTTGTCCAATCATATAAAATAATTAATAAATCTAATAACACAAAAAATTTCATACCATCAATAAACTCTATTATAAGTAGCGCATAATATAAGTAGAGTCAGTTATGGGCCCAAATGAACAAGATGTTTCAATTAAAATTTGTCACTTTAATAAATAGTGAAAAAATTGAAGTTACCATGTAGAACAATATGTATTATGCTATAAATTTCTAGGTGATTTTAAAGAACATGAAAAAAGTAACCTTGATTGAGGTATTGATTTCCAGCTCCATTGCATTGGATCATTGCTCCATGTTATAGAAAGTTCTCTTGCTGACAACATATATGATATTTTGCCAGATAATTTCTCTAACTTGAAGCTCTGCGTTTTTGGGAATATAAAACAAAAAATTAAAATTAATTAACTATGCCATGTGATGCTGAATCAATTTTTAAGTTACTCTATCTATTTATATATATATATATATATATATTTTTTTTTTTTTTAAATCAAAGAATTTGTAATAACTATGACTTTTTTACCATAAGAACAAGATATGATTTATTTTTTTTTTAGTGTACGTGGAATTTAATTCTAAGTCACTTGTTCGATAGAAAAATACTTTATCAATTCAATTAATAGAATATACTTGTGAGAACTAATTCTATCAAGTAACTTATTTACCTAACATGTCAATATTATATGCATGAGAAATGTTTAGGGGTGAGTTTGAAAATCACTTAAAACCTACCTTTCTACCACCATCTATGAGAACAGGATTGCATAAATAGACAAAAAGCTCTTTCTTTGTAGTAAATGTCAAAGGAGTGATCAGTCTTGACACACCATCCTTATAATCAGTTGGCAAGAACATCTCCCAAATAATATCGGACTTTGCCGCAGAATGAAACATGGGCGACACCATTGAAGATCTGAATGCATCGGCAGGAGAGGTGAAAGAAAGAATTTTGGATACACAATCTCCTGGCAGCATGTCAATTAATCCTCCCATTGAGTTTGACATGACAATCTTAAAAGGTACTAGCAAAGATATATATATGCAGCACCCGGCCAAAGCTGATAATCAAAAGCAAAGTCCTTTTCTCAGGTTTCTTGCCCTTAAATTGTTAACTTATGTTTGTGTTTCTGGATGATGTGTGTGTGTATATATATATATATATATCTTTTCACAAAAGCTTCAAGTTGATATTCTTTTTGGTCCAAGTTTCAAACGTGATGTATACATTCATTGACAAAAAAAACTTTCAGACGTGTTGGCTAGATTAGCAAATTCTAAATGTCAAACAAAATTTAGCCGATCGAGGTAATCAGCCATATTAGACCAAATATCAAACATTAATTCGGTTTCCGCTGTAGTCACTAATCAGCCAATATTAGAATACCCATTGATTTAATAATTAAATATATGAGGTCAAAACTTGAAAAACCATAAGAAAAATTAAACTTATCGTGGACGATATTGCTTTCGCTGTTATTGGACTACGTTACTTTTTCCTTCCACACGAAGCCATTAATATCTTTAACGTATATCCATTATTATAATGCTAGTAGTATAATGAATTATTAAGCACGTGGAATGGCTTAGACTTTGACCCAGCAAAGCCTCTGGCGTTCTTAATATGTACAAATTGATGGGATAGATATGGTACATCATTTAATCTCTCCAACCAATATTCTTCGTGAGCGTTTGGTTTTCGCGTACGGCGTTTGCGTCTTTCTTGTTTCGCGTTTTTTTTTTTTTTTTACTTCTCGTGGACCATATTGCTTTAGTTGTTATTGGACTATGTTACTTTTTCTTTCCACACGAAGCCATTAATATCTTTAACGTATATCCATTATTATAATGCTAGTAGTATAATGAATTATTAAGCACGTGGAATGGCTTGGACTTTGACCCAGCAAAGCCTCTGGCGTTCTTAATATGTACAAATTGATGGGATAGATATGGTACATCATTTAATCTCTCCATCCAATATTCTTCCTGTTCTTCCCTGTGAAATGTTGGTACAAAAGTGAGTCCAAACACGATTCATTAATTCTAATTATTAGATGTGAAAAGGAAGAACAAAATTAAGGGAAAGGATTTAGAAGCAATATATATTGATGTCACCAATATTTGGAGGATAGAGAGAGATTAGTGTGGAGAAATTTGCAAGTACAAGATGGGATCAATGACATTGAATGAATCACTTTCAAAGATAAGGATCGACCGCCATAATAGTTTTTTTTTGCTAAACAAACATTTTCATTCAACAACCAACACAGAGGCTATCTGCCTTACAAGCATCTGCAATTTCTACAGGGAGACTATACATGTTGAAACACAAAACATTACTAAAACTAACAGCATACTTAGCAGCCACATGAGCAGCAGCATTACAGCATCTTCTAACCTATCTAAATTTACAATTCAAAAAGAAATTACGCAGCTCAAGAATATTACTAACTGTGTTAGCAATGGACCAATCCGGTTGCATGTCAGGGGAGGAGAGAGGATCAAAACATGCCTTAGCATCTCCTTCGATGATGATCTGCTGCCAATTTTCTTTTTGTGCAAGTTGAACCGCCCAATATACAGCTTCAGCTTCCGCTTGCATTGGGGAGCAACCAACATGCCTTCTGGCCCATACTTTAAGCACCTCTCCTAATTTATTTCTAGCCACCACAGCCAACGTAGTTGCATTTTCAGTCACAGCAGCATCCACATTGATTTTAATCCATCCATCCTCTGGAGCTTCCCATCCATTTGCACTCTTGTCCCTGGCTATGGTCATTTTCTTAGGAAAGGTCTTGGCATACTCCACTGTTCTTTTCTTTATAGCTTTGGCTGCCTCCAAAATGTCTATGTGGCAATCATTATGCACAACCTGATTCCTCAATCTCCAAATTTCTTCAAGCGTGATCAACATTCTTACTGATTCTAGCTCATTATCCTCTTTATTCCTTGCTAAATCCATCCCCAAAAAGCTATAAGGATTAACTACGAGATTTACAATATCCTCATTAGTGGATATCGGAATGGCATCCGATCTCAAACCTTCACAGCTAGCAAACCAAATTGCCCTGGCAACATTGCATTTAAAGAATAGATGGCAGCAATTTTCTATACTTTCTCCACATAACACACAATTAGGATCACCATCTCCAATCCTCATCACCATATTTTCTTTTGTGGGAATAGCATTTTGTCCTATCCTCCATAAAAACATTTTTGTTCTTTCTGGAGCTTTCAGCTTCCACAGTTTCTGCCAAGGCACCATATTTGAAGCATTGTTTGGGTATAGAACATGGGATGCTCTATAGGCTGACTTTACAGAGAATTCACCCTTTTGGTCAAGAACCCAAATAAGCTTGTCTGGTTTTGGGTTCAAAGGGATTTGGATCTTGGTAATTGCCTGGACAGAAGTTTGGTCGAACAACTCTAGGAGGAGGTGGAACTTCCAACTACGACTGCTTTCATCAATTAGCTGGGATACCATCAAAGGGCTTTGAATGATGCTGTCATCTTTTGGTTTTGGCTTAAACCCCTGAACCCAAGGGATCCATGGATCCAACCAAACATCCACCGATGTACCATCACCAATCAGATAACAAGCCCCATTTACAATAAGCTTTTTAGCCCCTTCTATTGCTTTCCACACCGGTGAAGCTCTCTTGGGAGGATTTTTCCGAAGCCAATCATTTCTAACTTTGTACTTTGCTCTAAGTATTCTCATACATAAACTATCTCTTTTCGAGGCTATCATCCAAGCAAGTTTGGCTAATAGGGCTTGATTCACCTCTTTGGCTTTTTTGAAACCCAACCCTCCATGGCACTTTGGCTGGCACAACTTATCCCAAGCTCTCCAAGCTACGAATCTTCCTGCAGACTTTTTTGGCCTCCACCAAAATCTTCTGGTTGCTGCATCTAACTTATCACAAATCATATCAGGTATATTAAAAGTAGACATGGCAAAAATGGGTAAAGCCTGAGCCACCGATTTTATGAGCGTGCTTCTTCCTGCCCACGATAAACATTTACTTCTCCATCCCATCAGCCTTGCTTCTAGTCTATCTTGCAAAAATTTAAAGTCCTTTGAAGGTGCTTTAGATAGAAACAAAGGGACTCCTAAATATATAGAATCTTTCTTGAGCCCTTTCATCTGAAGTATTTGTTTAATTTCCCTGCACTTTTGTTTCTGACAACGTTTGGAGAAAAACACACCAGATTTGCTTCTATTTAAGTTTTGTCCTGACCAACTGCAGTATGTTTTCACACTAATAGTGTTCACACTAATCTTAGCATATGTGATCTTTGCCATATTATTTTGAAGTAGCAGCAAAGTTAATCATATTGGGCCTCATAGCTGTATTAAAATTGATTCTGAACCAACCAGGTGGACAGGGATCATTGTTGGGCCTCAATTGAGGTAGATAACACTTAACAAATCCATTATACTTTGTGGGTTTGGGTTTGCTATGTTTATACTATTACCACCACTTCAATCCTAACTTGTTTCTATCTTTCATCTCCCAAAAAAAAAAAAAAAAAAAAAAAAAAAAATTCCTAACTTGTTAATAATTACATCAAAATCTCTTAATTTTAATACGACGTGTTTATTATATAAATTGACTTGACATGATTCATGTAACATGCTTAACATTCATGTTTGGCAGATATATAAAGAGCAAGACTTAAGTACAGTACATAGGTACTGTTCCTTAGGTTTCACTTTTAAGATTCTGCTATGTAGATTTTCTCTCACGGGAAGGAAGTGTATTTTTTAGTTAAGTAGCCACATGACTGAATCTTAAGAAGGGAATATAAGGAACAGCACTTAAGGTATTGTACCTAAGTTTTGTCCATATATAAATATCTAATTTCAATTTGTTTAATAAATGGGTTATATTGAGTTGACACTTGACATAAATACCACACATTTTAATATATTTAAAGAATATAACCCAAAATGAATAGCATATTTTAATATTTTGTAAGCACTTTTTGTTTTGAGAACATATTTTGTAAGCACTTAAATTATAATAATTATAAAGAAATAAATTTTATACAAACAATAGTTCAAAATAACATCAATTATATTAAAATACTAATATCTTCTAAAAAAATTAAAATACTAAAAGCATGCTACTTAAAATATCTTTTTCTAACACAAAATTCCATCCAAATTTAAAAATACACACTCTAAAAAAGATACTAAAATCCAATGATTTTTTTTTCCCTTTCCTTTGTTTTAGGTAAAAGGATTAAGGGCTTTAGAGTTAGAATTTATCAATATAATCATCAAAATTGTTTTAATTACTCTATTCCATAGATTTGTTTCTCATTGGCGCCTTATCACTTAATTGTATGTCCCTAACTGCTGGTCTCCATGTCCCACTCCCACTGAGCTCAAGTTTCAAGTTTCAACTTCCAATCTCATATTTCTCAGTTACCCATTTTAAGGTTGTCTCTTTTTCATCCATGGCCATGACCCACATCCTTAAACCAACCATTTCCATGTCCCCTTATTCACATTTCACTCACCCTACACACTCACCTTCATCTCCATTCAAAACCCACTCCAACTCAAACTTGTTCACCGCCATTATTCCTTCAAGAATTTACAGCCACCAAACTCCACCACCAACAACACTGTCTAGAAGATTGTTCTTACCTTCTGTTTCTGGCATCTGGGATGCCATAACTGGTGGTAACAATGCTCGTGAAGCCATTCTTGCCATTAGACGTGGAATGCTGCTCTTTAGGCAGGTATATGTAAATGCTATGCTTCATTTACTTACACACTTTAGTTCTTAAAGTTTCTATCTTTGTGTTTATGTACTTTTGGTTTATAAGTATTTTGGGTCTGTGTAATTTGGAATGTTTTGCTATTGTTAAGGGTGATGTTCTTGGTTCTGTAGCGGAATTCGATAAGGCAATTGAGTTGGACCCTCGTCAAAAGGCATGTAGGTTGCAGGGATTTTTTTTTTTTTTTTTTTTTTTTTTTATAATGCATTTTTGTGATTTGGGTTTGTATTTGTATTGTTTTTTGATTTGGATTAGATTGAATTGGTGATTGTTGTTTTCAGATCTTTGGCAAAGGGGATTATCACTGTACTATCTTGATAGGTACTAATTCTTTAGTGGTTCTAGTTTCTTTGCGCCTGTGTTTGGTTGTTGAGAAAATTCAGGCAAAGAAATAACAAGTAGAAATTTAGAATTAAGAAAAAAGATGTTGCTTTTATTCACTTCTCAATAGGTTTGAAGAAGGGGCAGAGCAATTCCGGATAGATGTTGCGCAAAATCCAAATGACACAGAGGAGTCCATATGGTGCTTTCTTTGTGAAGCTCAATTATATGGAGTTATTGAAGCAAGGAAGCGATTTCTTGAGGTAATGTTCTCTGTTAAAGAAGGAACATTATCACTGACTTTACTGAAATGTAATAGGATTACCTGAATTAGGCCATAGCCCACATGTATTGATTTTGAAGACTTAATCACCTGCTAAATAACCAATGGGTATTTCCCTATGCATAAGACATGGTGCAATATATGTACATGTGTGTGTATCTGTGCAAAATTGATTAGGTGATCCATAACCTGACATAGTAAAGTAGATTACATTATGATTTTATTTTTGGGGCTGAATAGGCTGCATTCTGATTTAAGAATAAATTTCACTGCCTAATGGGTATCTGTAGGTAAAGGTCCTGGTAGCCGGAACAAAGTGACTTACTTGGAGGGGGTTTGATGTTTCTGTCCATTTTATAGTAGTTGAACTTCCATGTGAATGTGTGAACTGTGGAAAGATAAGTAAAATCCATTTCATCACTTACTGAATGCAGGTTGGCATAGACCCACGACCAGTTATGCGGGAAGCTTATAACTTGTTCAAAATTGGTGGGGATCCTGAAAAGGTGTAATCTAATGCTTATGACTTAAAAATTATTGATTATCTTTTGTTTCCTGATTTCTTTTTTGTCTACCTAAGCATGTTTGGAACTTAAAACCTACCCAGTTAAGGTCTTTATGGTTGTATATAATCTAAGAACTTCATCCGACTCAAATATTGATTTTACTGCACAGCTTGTTGCTGCATTTTCTAATGGCCAGGGGAATGAGTACTTCTATGCTTCTTTGTATGCTGGGCTTTATTATGAATCTGAGGTTCATTCTCAGCATTTAAACCTTTCTCGTTATTTTATGCTTCAGTGTTTCAGTTATGCTATGAATTATTAACATTTGTATACATATCAAATTGAGTTCTTACAAACTCCTTGAGAGATGACCATACTTTATTTACAGATGCACAAGAATTAGCCAATTGGCTGCTTTGTTTAAATGGGAAAGCAATTGTGTGGATATGCTGTGGGGGATGCGGGGAAATCATAATGCGTAGTTGGTCAATATAACTTGGGTATTCCTACATATCAATATATATATATATATATATATATTAATATAAAACTTGGGTATTCCTAGTTTTCAAGCTGATATTTGAGATTATGGTTCAACTAGTTGGATGTTGAGTCTCTATGCTTAACAGGGAAAAAATGGGTTTAGTATGGGCTTCTTATAATGAAATTGGTTCTAAGCTCAATAGCAAGAGAAATATGCCTTCAAATCCCTTTTGCTGGTTTAAAAGAGATTTCAAAAGCAAACATAGCCAGATTTGACTGATTAGTGCGTAGACAAAGTCCTCAGGTTTGTTCTGCAAACTTGGGGGAATGATTTCCTTTCTCCTTCAAAAGAAATATAAAGGATCTCTGTTTCAACTAGTGTAACTATTATTATTAAATACTAAAGGGGTAGTTTTTATCACCTACATCCCTTCAACCTCCCTCAGAAGCCTAAGTTAATTCATTAATCAGTTATGTCAGGTAGTCACCATAAGGGAAGTTATCAATGAGAGTAAACTGACTTGGCAAAGTTGAGGTTCCATGGAATTATTAATCTAGCACTCATTCCTTCGTGAGGTAAAAAAATGTGAAAAAAAAAGGGTTTATGAAAGGAGATTGGGGACATTTTTTGCAGTCTTATATTAGCAATTTTTAATGATAACTTGGAGTATGGAAATGATCCCATTTTCATTTAGTTACAGGAATTTATTTTTCCATTCTCTCTAACCTTGGTGTAATGATGACCCATTGACATAACAATAAAAGAGTAAACTGAGTTATCATGTAGGGCACATGATTACTGATGAGCTTATTGACAACTTTTTACAAAAAATATACTGATGCTATCTTTTAATTGTGGGTGAATGCTTGGAAGGTCACTTTCTGATCTCATCTTAAGCTCAGTTACTTTTGTGGATATTTGATCACAGTTCAGCATTTTAATCTGTGCAGAAAAAAGCTGATGCAGCCAAGCTTCACGTACTTGCTGCATGCCAATCTCCTTATGGACAGAGGTTTGAATTCAGAATATGAACATTTCTCAGTAATCCAACCATACAGTTAGATTAATCTAATAAAATTTTTCCATTTCAGGTCTGATGATTATATGGCTTCACTTGCTAGGGTTCACTGTCTTTGTCGAAATTGGAGCTCCAACTAAAATGTTTGCCTCATGCTTGAAGTTGTGTTCTTCAAAAGTTTGGTTGTTCTACTAACAAATATTTATCTTAAGGCTTTGTTGAGGTGAGTTTAGTTAGTGATGCAGAACAATGAGCTCTGATACCAAAGTTAATGCAGCACAATATTGTCAAGAAAATTTATGAAAACAAATAGAACAAAAACTCAAAAAGAGAAGTCAAACTTAGGATTCAGCACCAAGTGGGAGGTAAAAACAAACAAAAAAACAAAACAAAAATTAGAAATCAGCATTTAGAGTTACCCTGAATCAGTACCAAGCCATTGGAAAAGTTCCAACAATATTTTATTAGTCTAGTCAAGTATAATAATACTGAACCTTGGGGCATTAATACAATCTAAAAAGAAAAAAAGAAAACTGTATTAAAACATTTCCATTTCAAATTAGATTTATTTTTCCTTCTTACATTAATTTGGAGCAGTATAGGATATAGATCCATGTAGCACTGGTCATATATATTGGGTCCATACAACTGTCTCCGGCAGAGTTTTCATCTTGTTAGCAGCCTGGCTGGGAAATTTGCATAGCAAAATCTGGGTTTTCTGTCAGTTATTTGAGTTTATGATGAAAAAAAATATATAACTGTTCCTTTGCCTAGCGGTCATAGAGATTTGACATTAGATTAGATAATTTATATTGTATGCATTGTTCAAATATTTGTGTATGGTTAGCGTATGGTTTTTAGAAATTTTCTTGCAATATAGGTGAAGAAACTTGCTGCACCAATTTTTTGTGCCCCTACAACTTTGCTTTAAGACATACCTTTTTGTGCATGCGTGAGTGTGGTGCGGGGGATATAGGCATAGAGAAAGAGACAGATTTTGCTGGTGTAACTAGTACTTGCTAATTAACAAATTCCAACTTGCTCCTCTTCCAACGTCTCTTTTAATCTTTGTGGCCTCCCTTCCTAGTGTTTCTTTCTTCTAACAAGTACAGGAACAACTAAAATGCAGCTCAAGTCAAGAAAAATCCAAACTTGCAAATAAGCAGGAAAATTGTTGATTTTCTAATTGGAGTTGGGTTTACATATCTTCTCAGAGTGGTTGCTGGCTATGATTGTACAGCTGCTATATCTATTCTTAATTTAAAGTGTTTCATGGTCTAGAGGAAAATGACATAACTCAGCTTCAAAGACTAAAAGCAAAGAGATACAAACAAACTGTTAAATTAACTAAATACTATAGCTATTTTTTTTTTTTTTTGGCTCCTCAACTCAGAAAATCCAGGCCATAATTAGCATGTCCACAAGCATGAGCCTGGAAATTTGCCATTCTTAATTTGAGTACAAATTAAGATCCTTATTAGGACTCTCTTCTTTACCAAGTTTTCTTCTTCTTTTTTTTCTCTGATGGGACTCTTCTTTACTAAGTTGTTATTTGCTTCCGGATGCAGCATCAACAAGCATGAAGCTGGTGTCTTTTCATTTTCTGTGTACCACTGGTTATGGACAAGTGCAACAACTTACACTTGAAACTTGGGGTTTATGTAGATCAAATTTAGACTGAAAGAGAAAGAGTAACTTGCACCAAAATATTAGTGAAAGACTTGAGTTAAACTTTACATGTGCAGTTGAATCTTGACAGAAAAACTGAGTGTGACACTCTTGAGTCTCTGACTTGTGCCTGCTTAAGTCACAATTGACAATGACTTACAATCATTTATCTTGTGACCTAGTCATGTTCTCTAATATGCCGCATCCTTTTCTTTATTGATATTAAAGCATCATTTTGAGGATTATACCTTTGTTCCAATACCAAAGGATACATTGTATAAAGGAAATGGTGTAAATAGTGACTTTTAGTTTGGTAGGTCATGGTTCTTTCAAATTTTGTTTTATACGCCATACGTTGAATGCTTTTCAAGTTTCAGCTTCAGCAGGCGGAATAATAGTCTCTCTTTGGTCGTTCGGTTCAGTTTTTTATTTTTATTTTTTTATTAATTTATTTTACAAGCCAGAAATTATACATAACCTAATTTAAGTGTATATATATATATATGTGTGTGTGTGTAAAACTCATTGAAAGCTTGAATCTCAACTTTTACACCTCACCCCATAAGACCTTTTTATTTGTAAAGTCATCAAGCTAGTGTAGTGTTTTTTTTTTTTTTTTTTTTTTTAAAATCTGTCTGCACCTAAAAAACATTAACATTCCAAAAATTTCTGATGTATGTGTGTCAGCCACGCCATTATACTCTATATGCGTTTCTTCGATATGTTGGGTGGGATTTTTTTTTTTTTTTTTTTTTTTTTTTAAGTTCTTTGATTTTAGATATATTTTTAAATATTTTGATATATTATTATAGCTATTGTTTATTTTGAAAACATAAAATATGTCTAGAATATAAGTAAGACAAAAATATCATTTTAGTCCTTACATTTTAATGTCAAAGTCAATTTGATTTGTACATTTTGATAGCATTCAATTTGATTTATATTATTTTCGCATTGCAATCAATTTGGTTCCTAACGTTAACTCACTAATAAAAACGCTTATGCAGCAAATGGCGTGCACGATTGGCACAATTCAAGTGATGATGTGCCATGTTATGTTATGTCCATATATTTATTTATTTTTATTAGATAATAATATTTATTAGAACATATACGAAAATAATAATAGTGTCTTACTCCTTTTGGACACGCACATTTTCTTTCTTAGATTGCTTCCCTCATTTATATCCATCGTTATCAAAGTCTATATACCATAAGAGTTCAATGTAGTCATTATAATAATAACTTGCTTTATTTTTTATTTTGATAATAAGATAATAATAACTTGCTTTATTTTTTATTTTGATAATAAGATAATAATAACTTGCTGTATTAAAAAAAAGGGTTGGCTAAATATCATGCCATATATATTAAAGTTAGACGAAATTTTATAATCACGCAAACCTAAGACACCTGGCCAAATTCGACGGTGTTTATTCAACAAAAAGTTGGACAATCTAGGTGTTTATTTCACAAAGACCTAGATAATCTAGTCGTGCACGGCAAAAAAATTGGATCACAATAATTTTATTATTATTATTATTATTATTATTCTGTTTTTAATTTGCTTATTTTAGGGTTAAGTTTGTGTGTGTGTGTGTTTTTTTTTTTTTTCTTACTTCAAGTACTTTTTTAACTGAAATTTCATTTTATTTTAATGAGAAACTGTTACATCATCTACTAACTAAATAAGATGTGGAAATTAAAACCTACTGCCACTTGTCATTGTATATTTAAAACAAAAAAATATGTTTAATTAAAAAAGTACGAGATAAGCTAAACTTTTTTTGTAGGAGAATTTTAACTTATGGCGTCTCATCAGACTAAGTTACCAATTGATTTGGGTGTAGGTGAGGATTGAACTTTAAATCTCTTATTTAATTATCAGAAACTTTACCAATTGAGCTAATTAGAATATACTATTTTGGGGTTAAAGTACAAAGTCACCAACTCAAAGTTCAAGTCAGATAACTGGTAATAATAAGCACACAAATAGAAAGTATAATTTTAGAAATATGGTTAATGGGTATCATTTCAAATGTTATTTCAGCATATTCTCAGTGCTAACTAATGCTGCAATTTTAGACAGATGGGTATCATTGCAACACAAAGAATCACAAGTGCTGTTAGCATATTCTCTCAGTGGTTAGCACACAAGAGTTGGATATTCTTTTAGTGATTCTGCTTTGGTATATGCCTTGTTCATATCACAGTTGTGGCTTCCACGGGACCTAAATGACACCCATTAACCACTTGACCGAATCACCCTCATCATGTCCATTCCTATAAAATATGCTTTTTGATGGACTATTTCAAGGTTGGCCCATGTGCCAGCATGGATGGAAAAACCTTTAAGCTTACATAATAATTAATTAGTCTGATTAAAACTTCATTAGCAGAAGTGAAAAATCAAATCAAACTTTGTTTACTAATTTGTGCCACATTGAAAAGCCCAACTTTTGGACAGATACACGTAACACTGTAAGGGTAATTCAGACATTCTACTTTGGAGCTAGGACCATGTAAAAGTTGGAATCTTCATCAACAATATAGCCACAAATTGTTTATTAAACCATTTAACTTGTCTCACACACACACACTATCAAAATTCAAAATCCACATAACATCTAAATAAGTTAAGTTTATTTTTCCAAGAACTTGCTTTGGACACTTGTCTCGGGGAATCGGGCTAACTAGCCATAAGTATCAAACTTTATGGTTAGTTGGCCCGGTTCGGAAAGTATATAACATACTAGCAAATCGAGCTTAAGAGGCTCGATTTTGGACCAATAAATCGAGTTTTTAGGACTCGATTTACATGGGTTGCTGTGGCATTTTTTCCACGTGGCAACCACGTGGAAATCGAGTCTCAAAGACTCGATTTCTAAACCAAAAAAATTTCAAAAATTTCTAAGTCTCAGACGCGCCTCACCTCACCGGATCTGATCAGAGAGAGAAAAACCAGATCAGTGGAGAGAGAGATCAGATCAGAGAGAGAGAGAGAAAGACCACACCAGATCAGAGAAGAGAGAGAAAGACCAGATCTGCGAGAAAGAAAGATCAGTTCAGATCAGATCAAAGAGAGAGAAAGATCAGATCAGAGAGAAAGAGGCCGCGCGGCCTGGGCTGCGCGCGGCCTGGGTCCCGCGCGGCCTGGGTCCCGCGCGGCCGGGCTCGCGCGCGGCCTGGGTCGCGCGCCGCCTGGGTCGCGCGCCTGCCTGGGTCGCCGCTGGCCTGGGTCGCCGCTGGCCTGGGCTTTCTTTTCTTCTTCAGTTTTTTTTTTTGCTCTGATTTCTAATTTCTGATTTGCTGTGTTGGGGGTGAAAATATATATGGGCTGTAAATCGAGTCTTAGAGACTCGATTTCCACGTGTACGCCACGTGGAAAAAGTGCCAACTCAGACCCGATCAAAACATGAAAATCGACTCTTAAAGGCTCGATTTATAGCTCCTAAATCGAGCCTCTTAGACTCGATTTGCTAGAAAAATATATAGTTTGAAACTAATAACTACTAACTACATAGTTTGAATTTTATAGTTAAAATGCAATTTCGTTCCACTTGTCTCCATCATATGTAAGCAACATGGAAAACCTGTGTCACAGTATGTGACCAAAGCCATCTTAACCATGTTTCAGGTCAGAACCTTTGTACTTCCGAAAAACTATAAAAACCGCTACGTTGTCCTTCAAAACTTCTCTCCCGTTCTTCACAACCCAAACTCTCTCTCTTTCTGTGTGTGTGTTTTTTTTCTCTTAATAATTGTGTCTCTTCCAAAATCACATGCAAAAGGTGAAGAGTTTGTGTTTGCGTGAAAGAAAGTTGTTGATATGTCAACGGAGAGGCTTATTGCCAGTGGTGTGGTACAGTCAGAGGGAGTTATGTCTAGGTCTCACTCAGCCAGGCAATGTGGTGAAGCTGTGTGGATCTTTGAGGAGTTGCCAAAGGCAACTATATTGTCAGTTTCACGGCTTGAAACTGGGGATATAAGCCCCATGCTTTTGTCTTATACAATTGAGTTTCAGTACAAACAGGCAAGCACCAACTCTGTCTCTATCTATCTCTTTGGCTCTCTATCTATCTGGGTTTTTCTTCTTTAATGGATTTATGCTTTGTTTGCTGAGAAAATGTTGGAAAAGACAGAAAATTGGTACCTGGGTGTTATGTTGTTTTGTGGTTTTTGTTGTTTTTGGGGGGTCTAACATGAGGAAAAGCTTGAGTTTTGTTAAGTGTAGTTGTGTGAGGGCATAGATTGATTGTGGGGCTTTCTATGTTTCTTTTTATATGTATATATTTGTGTGTTATATATATGGCAACTTTGTATGTTTATATAAGTACATATATAGCAACAAAAAGGAGATCAGTTGAATTGAAATTCTGGGTTGTGTGTAACTACAAAACTGACAAACAATGATGAATTGGGAATCTGGCAATTTTTTTGGTTTATAATAGGATATTAGATTAATTAAGGCACTGTAAGTTTTCTTTTTTCCCCTTTCTTTCTTTGGCTCTGCTGTCGTTGTTGTAATGAGATGACTAAGATTTTGAATCCTTGGCAGCTAGAATGTGGTTTGTTATTGACCTTAAGAACTTGGGCGAAGTTTCCTTCAGGGGAATATTGCCCTTTAAAAATTTTCCAGGAGAAAAAAAAATGATAAATGCAACTTAAATGAAAAATTACTGTTTGATTAATGTTGAAAGTGATGATTTTAATTGGAATCGAGGGTTAGTCATTATAGAATCATTTTATAAGTTACAAATAAAAGAAATGGCCTAGTTTGGTTTATCTAGTGCAGTCTTTGGCCTTCTGGTTTGGATTTTTCTTTTTTGAAAAGCATTTATATTATTACGAAAATTCTCATGCAATCTTTGTTCCCTCTTAATATTATCTTAAGCGAATTTTAAGTCTCATATTCATTTGAGCTATATGATTTGTTCAATATTGTATCATAAGATTATGCCCTGCTGCAAGATTTTTGCAATTAATGACTGCATTCGTATTGAACAGTTCAAGTGGAGTTTAGTGAAGAAGGCATCACAAGTTCTCTTTCTACATTTTGCTTTGAAGAAACGTGCATTTATTGAGGATTTATATGGGAAACAAGAGCAGGTTGATTTATTATACATCACACATCCTTATCATTTTTTAACATTTCTTGATCAGTAGGCTTGACCTTCATTTTTTGTTGTTTTCATTATTAACTCCTTATATTTGAAATTTGATCTTGCAATAAATGTAGATTTGCAGTATGGATTTAGTTTTGATGAGTTCCATTCTCTTTTATTGTGTACCTTTTTTTTGTCATGATTACCATTTAACTTCTGATTTGAACTTTTCATGAAAGGTTAGAGAATGGCTTCAAACTTAGGAATAATGGATCACACGGCAGTAGTGCAGGATGATGAGGAACCTGATGATGGAGCTGTTCCCTTGCATAATGAAGAAAGTGTTAGAAACAAGTGAATTTTAATCCTATATTGTCTGTTATGTTTACTATTTTAAACCAAATATAAGCCCTTTCTACTATAGTTGTTGTTCTTGTGTCTCTTTTGGGGCCTAAAAAAGGAGGTTTCTGGGATTTTGGTTCAATATGCAGAAATGTTCCATCCCTTGCTGCTTTGCCAATAAATTCGCCCAGTGCAGCAAAGGTGGCAATGCAGGGCTATCTGAATCATTTTCTGGGGAATATGGATATTGTGAATTCCCGAGAGGTGAGCATTTAATAATTTCTTTTCACTTGGATTATGATCTTTTTTAATGGTTGGATTAACTAATAACCAGTCATATTCACCTTCGAAGAAAAATTATTGGGGTTTGATGGTTTTTTATATCAATAAAAACAATGTATGTTATATATTTTAGGTTCAGGTCTTTCCTACATTACACATCACATATTTTACATGTGAATATGATTACTGGCTTTTATTTTTTTTATCTGACAGAAAGATGATTTCTTTAAATTCGCACTCCTTAGCTACTTTGCAAGGAATGTGGGTTGTGTATATCAATGTATCCTTTTCCAGGTTCTGGTTTGGTCATTCGACAGTTATGCCTGCTTCTACAGAAAGCCCAAAAAGCCATGCTTGATAAACTCTAGGAACATGGATTTGGCAAGACTTCTATTTTATTATTATTGGGAGTGGGGTGGGGTGTGTGTGGAGGGGGATACACTCTTTTTGAACTTGAAATAAAGGAAAAGAGTCTGACAACGCTTAATTACTACTGAAATTATTGTTATTTGTCCATTGATGTTTCTTTACTGGCTGCTTATAGCATTTATCATGAGAGGTGCTTTTGGATTGTAGGTCTGCAAATTTTTAGAAGTCTTCGAGCTATCATTTTTACGGGAGTATGGTCCAAAGTTGAAAGAAGGTTATGTAATGGCGAAGCTTCCAGGGGTTGACTCAGATTTGGACTGTTGTAAGCATTGGTTTGGTTGGTGCCAACGCAATTGGAAAAAGGTTTGCTTGCTGAACTTTTATCCTTGTGACCAAAAATTTTTTCTTTTTTTTTTTTGGGGGTGGGGGGGTGTGGGGGGAGAGAGAGAGAGAGAGCTTGTGATGACAATTAAGATTACAGTTTTGTTGTAAGAATGCAGCGCCAGATGCACAGCCCTATCCCATATGTAATACAAACAATCCAGACTCGTTGGAATAAGTCCCTCAGCTGGAAAACTTTCAAATACTACATCTTAAATTTGGAATATACCAAATGCTCAAGACTATAGTTGTTTAGTCATCACTTTGAATTTTTGTTTTAGATGTGTCTGCATTCACTCACCAGCTAGCTACTAAGTTTGTTATTAGGTTTTATGACAAATATAACTTAATAACACCAAATGTTGAAGATGACCTTATATTAGGTTTTTTGGGATCTCTGTATGCTGGCTGTATAAGAGTTCAATGAAAATTGTTAGACTAATGATCAATTGATTAAATTCACTATTTTCTAATAATTTAAGCTTTTGAGATAAGTGGTAGTTTATCATGGTATTGGAGCAAGTGATCTTGAGTTCATACCTTGTCTCCACACTACATCCTATTTACAGTTAAAACTTCACTTGTTGGTCCGCTTATTCAAGAGGAGTCTGGCCCACACTTGAGGGGGAGTTTTAAACTAATGGATAAATAATTAAATTCACCATTTCCTAATATCTTAAGATTTTGGGATAAGTAATAGTTTATCAAAAATATCTCACACTAAAGAATAATGGGAACGGGAACTGCACTGGGGATTGGAGAACAAATTATCATCCTAACCAAAGGCTACCTTATAGTTTCCTCCTCATTGGATATATATACATGCTAAATAACCCTTCAACAGTCTCCCCTATTTAGTTGGTGAATGGTTCCTTTAGGTTTAGAATGGAAAATTTGGGCCATCAGCACCCTCTCATTTGATCTTTCAAATATTTTCTGTCCTCTACACATTGAAGCCTTAATTGCTTTCAAATAGCTCACTTGGTTAGTTTATATGCACAATGTACCAGCTCCATCATACATATTTTTCTTGATCTTGACTTCCTGTAATTAACTTGTTTACACTATTTGCCAAAAATGCAAAGAATTTTACAATGCAATAAAGCCCACTTAGAATAATATCAAATTTTGTTTCCTGCAACCTATGTCATTTCTGGTTACTTATTAAACTATAATTTAGATTATTACATGCATTATCTGCATGCAGGTGTGGGCTATTTTAAAGCCTGGATTCCTGGCTTTGCTGGATGATCCTTTTGACACCAAACTCTTAGACAAAATTGTTTTTGATGTACTGCCAGCCTCCAGTGAAAATGTGAGAAACCAAGTACATTTAGCAAATCATATAAAGGAACGTAATCCTTTATATTATTCATTTAAGGTGAGTGAGCTATTTTTGTCTTTACTTTTCCAACTCTTAAAGACTCTAAATATGATGTTACTTTTGGGTTGATACAGTATTTGCTTCTGGTTGACTTCTTTTGAACATTTTTATATAGTCTAATGAAAAATGCTTTCTGATAGTTGTGGTAATCTATTTCTCAAGCAATTGAAATTTGTGCTGCGACAAAATTAGATAGTATAAGAAATTGAACCAGTACGAGGCCAATTTCATATCTATAAGGTTATGTGGTTTTGAATGTACATTATTTTTCTGATTTGTTTTCTCTTAAATTATGTCTTTAGAAGTGTCATAAATAATATTGAAACATATTTTGTTGATAACAGTTAGTTTCAATTGACCTTAAAGAAATCGATTCTAATAAACATTTGGAAATATTGAAGGTTACTTGTGGAGGTTGGAGTACAGAGTTAAGAACCTCAAGCAGTGCTAAAGTTAAAGAATGGGTTACAGCAATCAATGATGCTGGTCTAAGGCCTCTAGAGGGTTGGTGTCATTTTCACCGTTATGTTTCCTTTGCTCCTCAAAGAGGCTTGACAGAAGATGGAGCCAAGCTCAATGGTTCATAGATGGGCAAGCAGCCTTTGAAGCAATTGCTTCATCGATAGAGAATGCAAAATCAGAGGTTTATTTTATTTTTCCTCTGTATTATCACAGAATGCATTCAATTCATTCTAGTCTCTATTTCTTTATACAGAATTTAAAATTGTATGCAGATATTCATTACTGGCTGGTGGCTTTGGCCAGAACTGTATCTAAAATGCCCTTTCCCTAGTCATCCTTCCTTCCCGGCTTGATGCATTACTAGAAGAAAAAGCTAAGCAAGGGGTTCAGGTGCAAACACAAATAATTCTTCCTTATTCTTGATAATGTACTATTTTGGTATTGGGGTGTTCTTGATGTTTATGTCTACTTTTAGGACCTGGAAATATAATTTTGTTCTTTTTTCTCCTAATACATATAATTTTGCTATAGTCTTATATAAAGCCAAAAAAAATTTTGGAACAAATTAGCATTGATTGTATCATGGTTCTCATACATTTGTAATCAATATAAACTAAATATTTCTTAGGGTTTTAAATTATTCTTTAGTTATACAGTCAAACTGCAGACCCAGGCCATTTTTTTTGAAAAGCTGCATCTCAGGATGATGGAACTCATAGACAAGTGCTTGTGTGCGTGTAAATATTGTTCTTGAGAAAAGTACTTAAAAGTAGGATGAATTTTGTAAATGAAAGCATTTTTGCATCAGTCAGTATCTGCTTTTGTTATGAAGGGATGATGGTTGGATGTAATCTTGTCTGGTCATTAATTTCATATTAGAGTTGATAACATTCAGTTGTTACGTGCATTTTAGTATTTGGTTTTATTGCCATTTTACCATGTATAAATGGTATTAGAACAAACTCTTTTTGTAGTCATCTATCCTCTCCAATTTAGTGCATTCATTTGTTATATACTGATTTTCTTCATTGACTATGAGTTGCAAATGCTTGCAACCATGACTATTTGAGGTTCATCCTTGTTAGGATAATGGTTAAGTGATTGAATTTACTGTCTTCTAACAACTTTTGGGACAAGCAGTAGCTCATCATAGTATTAGAACAAGTGGTCTTGAGTTAGAATCCTGTCTCTAGTCTCTCCCATTTAAAAATTTAAAAATCTCAAGTTTTGGGCCCCACTTACCAAGGGGTAGTTTGGACCCACACATGAGGAGGAGTGTTAGAATAATGGTTACATGATTAAATTCACCCTTCTAACAGCTTAAGTTTTTGAGACAAATAGTTTATCACTTATGATTCAACTTTAAATTCACCCTTCTATTATTTTTATTATTTTTTTCAATTCATCCTATTTTCCCTTTTTTGTTATATTTTTATTATGTTTTCTTCCTAATTCCGTAATACATTCTGCCTATTTTGTGTGGATTTAAGCATAATTAAGAGCTAACTTTAAGTTATGTCTATTTAGATTTACATTCTTCTTTACAAGGAGGTACCTATTGCTTTAAAAATCAATAGTATGTACAGTAAGAAAAGGCTCCTCAACATTCATGAGAATGTGAGAGTACTACGTTATCCAGACCATATCACCACTGGCGTTTATTATTGGTATGCTGTGAATGGATTGAACTCACTAAGCATTCTTATTGACATATATGTTTCTTCCTATACCTAGCAATTAGAATTAGTTTAGTTTCTTGCTGATGCTCATAAAGTATTTCTAGTTACATACAGGTCACACCATGAGAAACTTGTTATTGTTGATTACCAGCTTTGCTTTATTGGAGGATTAGATTTATGCTTTGGCCGCTTCGACACAAATGAACACAAAGTAGGTGATTGCCCTCCTCTTATATGGCCTGGAAAGGACTACCATAACCCAAGGTATTTTATCTCTTTGATTACCTTAAAAATGATTCATAACATTTTGTTGTAGAAGTTTTAATACTAATTATACTTAGGGCACGTTTGGTACACTGAATGAGGATTACGACAGGAATGATAATCTTTATTATTGGGAATAAAATGTCTTGTAATGAAATAACTAAACCCATTTTATGGTACAAATATTATGCAGTAGCTCTTTGTAGATTTTCTAAGTATCTTCACAATTGTGCCAGTGATATATTAAACTTTCAACATGACCTGTAATTTGTACAAATTAGTGTGTCTTCTAAACTATGTTGGGACTAAGGTTTGGTTATTGTTATTGTTATTGTAAATTTTTTTTTTTTTTTTAAATAGTAAAGGGAGGAAATTTTCATTGGCTAAAGTAATTAGAGAAATCCAATACTAAGAAGCTACAGATTTTGGTCAGTGATTTATAAGTTATTAATCATGTTCATTTCTCTTTTCGGGTTTTTTTTTTTTTTTGGTGGGTGGGTGTAGAGAATCTGAACCAAAATTATTGGGAAGACAGTGAGAGATGAATTGGATCGTAAAAAATATCCTTGTATGCCATGGCATGATGTCCATTGTGCCCTTTGGGGACCACCTTGTCGTGATGTTGCTAGGCAATTTGTCCAGCGCTGGAACCATGCTAAGGTTAATCTTCTGCTATTTATTTTTCCTGTCTTTTTTTTTGGGTATAAATGACATGGTAAAGCAATTATCCAGAGAAACAAAGCTCCAAATGAACAAACAATTCCACTACTCATGCCTCACCACCACATGGTCCTCCCTCATTACACGGGAAGTAGAAATATAGATATCAAACACAAGAATTCAGAAGAAAACCTGAAAGGCATCAAAAGGGAGGATTCTTTTACCTCACCGGTGCAAGATATTCCATTGCTTTTACGTCAGGAAGCTGATGGACTAGCAGCTTCTAATGTAGACTCAAAGTTAAATGGCCCAGACATGAATCAGAATCTTCTTGATCAGCCAAAAATTTGAAGCATTGGTTCCAGATTCACAAGGTGTAGATGACCTTGACTCTATGCATCTTCAATTTGAAATGGATTCAGATGTGGTGGCACACTATAGCATGAACACGTCAGATGAGGGGTTGGAAAGTCCCAATGAAGGCGATCATGATGACTGTGTTGGTCCACGTACTGCATGCTGTGTTCAGGTTAGCTTTGCCTCATGGATACTATGTAAAAGTGAATTTTCCTAGGAAGTAGGAGATCAGATTATATTTCATGGATAGTCTTAGCCATCCACTTCTGCAAAGCAGCAAGCATCAAAATATATTTCCTTGATGCAGACTAGTCAAATCTGTATCCTGTTTTTAGTAATATCAACATTGTCAATGCAAGGTAATGATAGATATTATAAAACGTCGCACTATATGCTTAGCATTTTGTACCACCACCAAAACACTATAACCCACAAAACAGGAATAGAAGACCGTCTCGTGATAGGAAGTCCAAGCATATGCCTGTGTATTGTTATTTTTTACTTTCATCCTGATGTATCTCAATCGCACCCCCCCACACATATATTTTTTTTAATCTTTTTTCTTTTTTCTTATTGAATGAATATTTTGGCTACAGGTTGTCAGAAGTGTCAGCCAATGGTCTGCTGGAACAAGTCAACCTGAAGATAGCATTCATATTGCTTATTGTTCTCTCCTTGAGAAGGCAAAGCATTTTATCTACATTGAGGTAACAAAACTTTGTCTAATATTGAACACTTTTTTTTTTAATTATGACTGAGTTAATAATGAATTGTATCTCCCATGATCCTACCTAATATAAACAACTTGGTCCTGCTTAAAATTTTAAGTTGTACACAGCATGTTGATACGGTAACTGGTGGAATATTGGGAAAAATGGTAGTCAGTGGAACCCTTTGATCATCTTTTACAGACAGCATTTGACAATCATTACTGTTTCTTGCTTCCAGAATCAATTTTTCATATCAGGCCTTTCAGGAGATGAGATAATTCAAAACCGTGTCCTGGAAGCATTATACAAGCGCATTGTGATAGCACACAAAGAACAACAGTGTTTCAGGGTCATTGTCGTCATACCACTCTTACCTGGCTTCCAGGTACTTATTCTTGGTTTTATTTCCTAAAATTTAATAATAAATTTAGATACTTAAGCCTTTTCTTCTGCCCTGAATTTTCATTACAGGGGGGTCTGGATGATAGTGATGCAGCAACTGTTAGAGCTTTATTGCACTGGCAATATCATACTATTTCTAGAGAAAAGCACTAAATACTGCATCATCTAAACGTTTTGCTTGGTCCTTAAACCCATGATTATATTTCTTTCTGTGGTCTTAGATCATATGGTAGACTTTTCGATGGTGGTCCTGTGGCTACAAGTCAGGTAATGTCTAGCATCACATGCCTCCATTTTATGATGCCTTTTGTCTCCTGATCTAGCCCATTGGCAATGCTACATGCACATATTATTTTTTTGAAAGCTTACCACAGACCAACTGAGGCAAGATAACCTCTTTATTTGGATTCCAAATCCTCCCACAATTAAGCGCAGTATAGATGCAACTGGACCAAAAGGCCAGTGGTGTAAGATGCTTTACAACTGGACCACCAATCAATTATAGAACCTCCAGACTCTGTCCCTATGATCCTTGTAATGGGTTGAGTTGAGGTTTTGTCTCATCCCAAAACTGCTCCTCCATACTTAACAAGTAAGGCCTAGATTAATACTCAAATCAAGATTTTTTTTTTCATTTTTCTTTTTCAAACAGTTATGGTTCCCACAAATTTTTGGCTTGTTTTTCATTGCAGATTCTCATTCTTATGCAGGTTTATGTGCACAGCAAATTGATGATAATAGATGACTGCCTGGCCTTGATTGGATCGTCCAATATAAATGATAGGAGTTTGTTAGGATCAAGAGACTCTGAGGTATTATTTAGACTCAAGGACTACTTTTCTGATCATATAAAGGAGTGCATATTTGAAATGTCTTTGCTAGAGTTATTCCTTGTTGACATATGACAAGAATAAAGCTGTTACTCTAGATATAGAAATTACTGAGAGCTGTGATGCTTCATTCATCTCTTAACTCAAATCATTAAACAAAAATGCAAGTTTTTATTTTTTATTTTTATTACTTTAAAATTTTAAAATCCAAATAATAGATATAACTGTGGAAAAAAAATAGTATTGGTGATATCCCTGGTTTTTTGTCAGAATAATATAGTAAAAGGAATTTTTTTTTTTTTTTTTGAGTTCTTTTTAGAGAAGGAATATGTTTCTCCTAGCAATCTATCTGGTTTATTTTATATAGAAGTAACTTTCTTCTGGATTATGCAGCCGATACCATTGCCTCATTTATTGGAAAAATTAGGGGGGTGGGGTGGGAAGATATCTTCTTCTATGTGCAGCATGAATTAAAAAATGCTATCAGGAATATTGTTTTGTCAGATACAATTTGGAGAAAATAATACTTCAATAATCTCTAAAACAAGAAGTTAAGTCTCATCAATTCTTTTATATGAAGGTGTCACTGTAATCCTTTGATTACTTTCTCATTTTGTCAGAAAGAAAAGGAAAGGACAATTTGACTCTAACATTGCCGTTTCAGATTGGGGTGGTTATTGAAGATAAAGAATTTCTTGATTCATCTATGAATGGAGAGCCTTGGCAGGCTGGAAAATTTGCATATAGTCTTCGGTGCTCCCTGTGGTCTGAGCACCTTGGTATCCCGGCTGGAGAGGCTAGTAACATTGACCAAATATGACTGTTTCTACACTCCCTTGATTCCACAAAACTTTTTAGGCAATATTTGAAGGCCTACTTGTGGATAAAACTGAACCGGATTCTTTATCCTTTACACTATAACTCCATTATCATTTGTAGTTCATGCATATATTCATAATTCATCAATTAAATTGTGATGTTATATGGTGTACTGACACTATGTGCTCTCTTTTTTCAGACCAGTCAAATCTGTGATCCTGTAGCAGACTCAACATACTAGGATCTGTGGCTAGCAACTGCAAAGATGAGATTGGCCAGATTTTGGGGAAAAGATTCTGTTATTTCTTTGGGGTGTATGTTGTATTTTGTGTTGTATTTGTAACCATCCATTATTATATTAATGCTGATGTGCATGTGTGAATTGTAATCATACTCATATATACACACGTGTGCAGGCAAAGGCACACATGTACAGCTTTACATAAATATTTTATTTGAAAATTTCTGGCAGAATTTGACCTTGACGTGGTAGGAACTTTCATATTTTCTAAGGAGCAAAAGCCATTTTCTAGGTTGAATGACTACTTTATTCACCATGAAACTCATGGAAGAAATTAGACTTCTAGCTATTACAGATTTACAGTGTAGTTTATTGCAAGATATGTTTCTTTTGTGCTATATGTACTGTAAGAAAGCTTTATGTGGGACACTAGGCAGTCTCAATCATTGCTTTATGTTGCTTCTCATGCACCTAATGAACTTGCTATAATATGTGACAGGAAAATACCATTATCTACCAAGATGTCTTTTCTTTTATTCCCAATGATCACATACACTCCAGGTAAGATACAACCATGATTGTTCTTTCCTTTTTACTGCACCATCTGCTCTCTCATATGTTTATAACTTTATATAATTTTGCTATCAAACACAGAGCTGCTCTCAGGCAAAGCATGGCCCATTGGAAGGAGAAACTTGGCCATACCACTATTGATTTAGGAATAGCCCCTGAAAAGCTGGAATCCTATGAGAATGGAGAACTCAAGTTAATAGATTCATTGGAGAGATTGAAGTCTATTAGGGGATTTCTTGTTTCCTTCCCTTTAGATTTCATGTGTCAAGAAAACAACATGAGACCAGTATTCAATGAGAGTGAGTTTTATGCAGCTCCTCAAGTATTTCATTAAGTATAAGGGGGCGAACCCCAAGGGATTCCTAACTGTAAGTACTCAGTGTATGTGGGGTGATGGTACTGCACACATTCTGAAGAATAATCAAGTGCTCAAAGAGCTCTGGAAACTCTCGTTAGCAAAAAAAAAACCTACCATTGCAAATCCTTTATGGGAGAGAACATGTAAGCACTAACAGAAAATTGATGGCACTGATAATATTTCTAGAAATGTGTCAGTGTCATGTAAAGTTACTCAAATGCCACATTGGCTATCTCTGTACAGCTACAGCGACTAGTTGTAAAAAAAGAAAATGTACATACATTCTTTTTTTCATTTATTGTAGAGTGAACATATTCTTTGTAAGATCTTCAATCATATATAAGTTTTTCATTTTTTTTATTCTATGTACTTGTGTTGGAGTGGAGTTATCACTCTGCAAAATGATCCATCAAACTTCAAACTTCTTTTATTTTTTAATTTTTATGTGAACCTCAAACTTCCTTTAGTACTGATGTGTTCTTGAATTTTATTGGTTAGTGCTCATAAGAAGATTGTCATTTTGGTTTGGTAAATGTTGGTAAGCTTTCTGTTTGTAATAGAACCTAAGTATAAGATATAGTTAAGAACTTAAGTAAAACTAAGTAACATTGAAGAAAATCTTCCTAAAACAACCACCCAATCATACTTTAGAATCAAGAATGATTGGATGGTTGTTAACGAGGTTAAATTATTAATTTGATTCTTCAAGTAAGATTTTTTTTTTAAGGGAACTTTTTTTGTTGATGATCTCTCGGGCCCTCATGATTTGGGCTTACTCATTGTGTGGGCTTGTTGTCAATTTAATGTGGCTGGATACAAAAAATGGGGTCCAAACACTCATTAACAATAAATACTAAATACTCAAATTCTTTTTTATTATTTTTTTATTCTAAAACTCTTTGTCTCTCCTATTCCCCCATCTCTTTCTCCCTCTCTAGGGCCGTAACTTGTCCGTAAGTAAAATTAAGATATTCAGAACACACACTTTCGTCTTCAAAAGATGGTGGATCTGAGTCATCGGAATATAAAACTTGTAGCAAGGGAGTTGATTAAAAAGGCCCAACAAACCAAGCCAACCCCATTTTTAGGCCCAAGTCGATCAAATTGATCTGTTGGCAAAATATCGTTGGCGGGAGAGAGTATCTCGTGAGATCCCCTAAATAAGACCCAAATATGTTATGAGATAAAACTCTCACAACACCACCTCATAAGATATTTTTTCTTTTAAATTATAAAGCCACATGCACATCACACCAAAATACACAAAAAAAAAAAAAAAAAAAAAAAAATTGACAATATTTTCTACAAAGAGCTGAGTTGACAAATTTTTACTGAGTCTCATATGAGTCCACCATTAACATCATTTTATTACTTACCACTACAACAAAATAAGTTAAATTTTTTTGTCTCTAGAATTTATCCTAAAGAAAGAGTAATACACACAAAAAAATTGACAACATTTTTCACTAGTTGAATTGACACTAACATCAGTTTTTTCACCACTAATGTCATATTTTTTTCTCTCTAGTTGAATTGACATTAACATCATTTTTTTTTTTTTTATAGGGTTTTTTCTCACTAGTTGAATTTTTGTATTTGTAGACTTTCTTCTAAAGAAAGAGTAGTGATACATACACACACAAAAAGTTAACGTTTTTCACACTAGTTTTTTTATAGGGTTTTTTCCTCACTAGCTAAATTGACACCAACATCAATTTTTTTTTACCTATTATCAACAATCTGCACATAAGTATGTCTCAGTGTCAAATTTTTTTGTGGGTTTTTTTTTTTTTTTTTTGGTCTCTAGAATTTCTCCCAAAGAAAGAGTAATGCTACTTTAAAAATTTTCACAAGTCACAACAATAGTGTATTATTATTACTTTTTTTTTTTTTAGAGCATTAGCATTGGATGCTAATGCTAAATTTAAAATAAATTTAACATTTTAAGCTTCAAAAACACTTACATTAGATAATTGTAAACGGCATTATTGCAAATTTTTTTGCAACACTGTTACAGTACAATTTTACGTTTAAAATTGTACTATTAACAGTATTGCAAAAAATATATATATATTTTACTCCTTTTCCCCCGAAGTTTCTCCCTCATCCCTCTCATTTTTTCTGTTCTCTTCTCTCTCTTCCTTCTCTGTTTCTCCATCTGCTCTCTCATCTCTGAAGCTTCATTGCCGAAATTTCTCACCTATCTCCGAAATTTCTCACCCATCTCACACGGCCTCTCTCTCATCTCTAATCGCACGGCCTCTCTCTCATTGCACCGGTGCTGGGTTTTGGATTTTTGAGGTTGGAGGTTGGAGGTTGGATCAGCGTGGATCGACGAGCTGGGTTTGGATCGGTGGGCTGGGATCGGTTGATGGCGAGCTCCGATGGTGGCTCCGGTGATGATTTATTTTGAATGGGTTTGCTCCGGTGGCTCCGGTGATGATTTTTTTGATCGATGTGTGTGGCTCTGTGTGTGTGGTGATGGGATGCTGTGTGTGTGTGTGGCTCTGTGTTTGGGTTTGAATGGGTTTGTTGTGTCTCTGGGTGTGTGACTGTTGAACAGCCTAGGAAAAAAACGGTTGGAAATAAATAATAAAGAAAGGTTAAAAAATAATATTTTAATGAGAAAAAGAGTGAAATAAAAGTTTGGGAGTTGGAGGAATTGTAAAATGGTGTGGCATAATAGATTGGAATTTTCCGATGCTAATGCTTTAGAAACTATTTTTTTAGAATCGAGTGCATTATTACTTTTGTATACACACCACTAGCACCAGCGCGGCAATTCCCTTGTAAAACCTTGACTTTTTCCAATTAAGCGACACACACAGAGTAATCCCTCCCACATCCCACCAAACTGAGACAAAGGTATATACTTCACGTAACTTTGAAATTTCTTTCTATACTTAGGATTTTACCAGCTGGGCATTTGGGCTTTGTCAATTTTATGCCCACCTATATTTGCATTTCATGGTATTTTGAATTGGATGATTGGTTCTAAGTAAAAAAATTGGTGCTTTATGATTAGTGTTCAGTCTGATATGTAAGCTCGGTTTGAAGCTAATAAGTTATTGTTGGTACAGTTTTGTTAACTCCATGTGCACCTGTTTCTGTATTCCATGCTTTTTTGGAGATTGGGTGCTTTATGACTAATATTTTTTTTGCTGTAGTTGTCCATTGTTGTTTTGTGCATTTTACAACTTTTGAGATGGTTGGTTTGATTACACATTTCATGTGATTTTATGAGGCCTTCAACACTTCCTTTGGTTGCTAAGAGAGACTCTGAAAGAGGCAGGAAAAGAAAGTGCAAATTTTGAATATCTAACGAGTTAAAAGTTTATTTCTTTTCTTTTTCCTACATTGTCTCAGCTGACAATTCATGTATAAATTGTTGTATCTGGGCTTTGGGCTTTATGTTCAGTATTTTTTTAATCGAGTGGGGAGATATGAAAGAGGAATATGCGAATATATATTGTTGTTTGAGTCACTAGAAGCTAATTCTTGATCATGGAAATTGATTTTTTTTTTTTTTTTTATGAATGGATAGAGGTTTTTCCTGGCACTTTGAATTGGTAGATAATATTCTCAGACTTCTAGGTGAGTGAAGGAGGGTGTTTGATTTCATAAACATGACTTTGAGATTTAGAGCTCAATGGCTGTCATTGTAGAGTAGCTATGCGTAAGACCTGTATATTTGAGAAATATGGTTGATAGACTTTTTATTTTTAGCAGGCATTCTATATTAGAATTATGTACTGGATTTATATTTGGAAGTGTGAAAAGGGAGAGATGCTCAAATCTGATTCACTACTCTCATGAACTGTAATTCAGTTTTCAAAGAAATTCTATACATGTTTACAATGAACCATTTAGATGTGACTTCTAACATGTGATTTTGGCATTATTGTGTCTACCTTGCTTTTTCTTGATTGCATATCTTTCCCTAAAAGAAATCTTTAAATGTTCTCTATGCGCGTGTGTGTGATCCTCACTATGGATAATATATCAATTGTTAAATGTTCATTTGTACATATTGATGTGTTATTGCATGTCTTCAACTTGCAGGGAGGATTTGATGCTTTTGTAACTAAGGCTCTGGCTTAATGGAATCATCTGCCATAAAATCTGGGGCATTAGTATCACTACAAGACTTACACCAGTCTTCTCCATTCTTCAAGCAAGGGGCATCACTAAGAGTTACTGGAAAGTAAGTGCTAAATTAGAGGGTTGTGTATGTCATCTGCATGAAATTTTATATGTATCTTCTTTCTCTAGTGGATTCCTTTCCAAGTTTCATAAGCATTAGTGAATTTTTTAAATGTATCTTGTTCCAGTGGTATATTCTTTTTCTTTTCCAAGTTTCATAAGCATTAGTGACAGGAATCAGGATCTACCTGAGGTTTTCTTAGGTCTTAAATTCTGTGGATTGTTGGTTTATGGAATACAACATTTAAAACTACAAGTTCTTCTATTATTTTCTTTATTGAATTTGAGAGATGAAAAGAAAGGAAATTGAGGCCAAAGAGCTCTAGCTGAAATGGAAACTCTTGGTCCTACTCCCCTTGTAAGAACAAAGTGGACCTTGTGCATGTGAACTTACAAATAAAAAAATTGAGAGATGATGGTAAATTAGGTGATGAGGTTGGTGGCAGTGATTTTATAGAAAAAGGTGAAATGGTTGAGGTGAGGTGGGATTGGATTTGGGAGAAGTGGCCTTGCAGATTTTCATGTTACCGACATGGTGGCAGTAGACTAGATAGTTATGGCATGGTGGTAGTTGGATGGTGGTTATAATAGTGATGGATGAGATAGTATGGTGGCAGTAGCAGCATTGTTGTTGGTGGCAAGGTGGACATTATAACGATATCACTGGAAGCAGGGGCAGCTTCGACATGGTAAAGGTGGTGGTGGTGGTGGTGGTGACAGTTATATATTACTGAAGGAGTTAACTAAAATGGTATATTGTTTGCAAAGGCTTAAGTGGTACCAGGGTTTTGAAATTCAGCCATTTAGGCCTTTATTCATAGTGGAAAAAAAAAGGGATCTACATAGAACAGTATATAAATTTTATAGAAAGTGGTGGATTAGGCTGGAAATACTTTCTTGCAAGTTGCAATTATCAAAAGACTAGTCTAGAAAGTTAAATTGTGGTGGCTTTGTTGCTTGGGGAAAAATGCCTTATTGATGAGCATCTGATTGGAGGGAAGCAAGAGGGGTTTAAGACAAAGAGAAGTACCTGGGGAAGATCAAAGTAGGTTTTCTGAAGGCATTATTTGATTTGGTTTTGCCTTTTTGATGCTTCTTGATAAACTTTTTACTTATATTACAGAAAAAAGATGGGTACTATTTCTATGATCTTCTTACAACTAATGATTCCAGTCTGTTTGGGTTCTAAATGTAGCATGTTGCAGCAATAGACCAACAGGTTACAAAACCAGCCCCCAGGAGTTCTTTGGTTCTCTTGCTCATAACCCACATCCTTTAAAAGATCTGTGACTCACATTCTTCATGGTTTATTTATAGTTTGTTTCCATTTGGGTTCAGATTAGTCCTTCGTGATATTATTTTAAATTTGCACCCAGAGGGAAAGCTTTATCACATTATCACATTATTATGTCAAATTTGATTTTCAAAACTTGTGCATTGGGATTTTTTGAACTTGCCAGGAGTTTATTCTGAGGGATGATGTCACTACAGTCCAATAGCTCAAACTATGATGCCCACCAAAGTAATTTTGGTGGTCAGGTTCAGTCTTCTGCTAGGGAATGTGACATGCTTTGGACTCTGTTAGAGCAGGCTCAAGCTCGTATTGTCACTTTGGAGACCCAGTTGAGAGAGGAGACGGTGACTGGGAGTGCTGCTGTTGAGTGACTGAAGGCATAGTATGAGGTGAGGCCCTGTTGATGGCTCGAGGATCTCATTATCAAAGCGCTTCAGCTTGAGGTAGATAGGGAACAACTTGGTCCTCCACCGGATCAATTCCATCAGCGACAACCTGAGCAGTTATCAGGACCTTCTACACATTCTCTGCCTTCAGCACACAGTGGATTGTCGCCTGTTTTTGTGGTGATCTGGGATTCTTCACACCATGAGCTTCTGCATCAATAAATTACCGAGTACAATTGGAGATTCATCATCATAGGTATTATCCCTCAGTAAGTGTTATTCTGAAGTTTTCTTTTGCATTGAAGATCCTTGACAGTATTGCCAACAAAGTCTAGCCTGAATGACACCTCATCTCTGTTTAAGAGCAATGTGGGATCATGGATTCATGGCCTATTGGACGCGTGTATAATTACCACAAAAAAAAAAAAAAAAGATCCTTGGTAGTAGTGTCTTTTGTGATTGTAAAATCTTTAATTATCAGAAAATCAATTACAGATTTCTCAGCATAGTAACTCATTACCATCCAATCAGTGTGCTTTATGATTGAGGGATCTATTTGGTCTGTGCCAACAATTATGTGTCTTCAATCTCCATGTGCTTGCATATAATGGTTATTCCATTTGCTGGTGCTAATCTCTTAAATATAGGACTCATATTCTTACTGATGTTAATTATTGGAAAAGGTCAACTGATTTATATGATTCTGAAATACCTTTGCAATTATTCATTGGCTGTGATTGTATCGGTGGCTGGATGATTGCAACATATATATGTATTATCTTTGTTATTGATTGCTTTTAAATAATATAATATCATTGGATTTCTTGGTATATCTTGTTTCCCAACAGTTTACAAGAGTATTCTGTTGAGACAGCCATAGCCATAGTTGTTGATGGAAATGCCAAGCTGAAGACCAACACTCAGCATTTGAGGGACCTCAGCTTTCGAGTCGGTTCTATCTACCAATTCATTGGTGAACTCCTTATCCAACCTGATGATGAGGTAGGATGCTTGCATCATTGGTTGTAGCCTTGTAGGCTTATGACATCTCTCTCTCTTCACATGCACACAGTCAAATATTTAGATACTAAGATCTAAGCTCTAACTAGCTGTTTCTTTTCAGGCAATATTGCAGGCACGTGTGGGTAGGAATGTTGATGGCATCGATTTAAATCTCTATCATCAGTCTCTACAGCTGTTAAGACAGTTTCAAGCTGATCACTTGAATACAACTTAACTCAGTTTTAGTTCTGTAAAGATACAACTGGAGATTTCACCAAGAAAGGTATCATAGCAAACTAACTAGAACCCATATTCATCCTGTCAAAAGTTAGATGGTTTATTTTCTGTGCTATGTTGTGATCTGGAAGTTAATTTTCTGTTTAAGCTGATCTTTAATGTCGTTCATCGAAATTATGTTAAGAGTTTTGCTTTTCTGGCTTATCTCACATACAATATGGAAACAAGCAAAGAGTCATGTTAATGGATGCCCTTATAATTATTGTTAATAAATCATTTTAAGCAAAGTATGACCACTTTCATGGAGAATATAAAAAGCTGTAAAAAACATTAATTACTTTTTTATTTTCTTTTCTTAATATATTTCATATACTATTTTCCAATGAGGTCTAGTTCAATAACACTTCTTCCCCTCATAAGAGCAAGATGGAGGGTGAGGTCTTGGCTACGAAGCTTACCTACTTCGTGTGTAACTTACCAATCATTCATCCCATCATGTTGGGTTGTTATGATAAGAGATGAGACTAGAAATGCATTTTACACAAATACCCTCTCACCTACGCCTCACTTTATTCATGACATGATGACTTTTGTCTCTTCTCACGTTGATTGGTCAACAAAAATGAGTGTAAATTTCTTCACGTTGTAAGTTTCTGACCACGTTGAAAGTTTGTCCAGTGCAAAAACGTGGTCAACAAAATCTAAAATTTATATTATTTAATGTATGATGTGGTAAATTTTATAATAATAAAAATAATTTTACATTATAATAATAAAAATAATAATATAAATTTATATGTATGATGTGGTAAATTTTATATTATTTAATGAGTACAAATAAATTTATTTGTTACATATTATGTAATAAAGATATAATAGTCAATTTATATAAATTATATTTTCTATCCTCCTATTTTTCTCTCTAACTAAATAAAAGAGTTTTCCACTCTTTCACTCTTTCATCCCTCCAACCAAACACACAAGAGGAAAGAAAACAGGGGAAAAAGTTTCCCTCTCGGGCCCACTTTTTTTATCCTCTCAAATTGGGAGGAAAAAGTGATGTGAAATACATTTTATACACAAATACCTTCTCACTTACGTCTCACTTTATTTATGATATGATGACTTTTGCCTCTTCTCACGTTGCATAGTCAACAAAAATGAGTGTAAATTTCTTCACGTTGTAAGTTTCTGACCACATTTAAAGTTTGCCCAGTGCAAAAATGTGGTCAACAAAATCTAAATTTTATATTATTTAATGTATGATGTGGTAAATTTTATAATAATAAAAATAATTTTACATTATAATAATAAAAATAATAATATAAATTTATATGTATGATGTGGTAAATTTTATATTATTTAATGAGTACAAATAAATTTATTTGTTACATATTATGTAATAAGGATATAATAGTCAATTTATATAAATTATATTTTCTATCCTCCTATTTTTCTCTCTAACTAAATAAAAGAGTTTTCCACTCTTTCACTCTTTCATCCCTCCAACCAAACACACAAGAGGAAAGAAAACAGGGGAAAAAGTTTCCCTCTCGGGCCCACTTTTTTTATCCTCTCAAATTGGGAGGAAAAAGTGATGTGAAATACATTTTATACACAAATACCTTCTCACTTACGTCTCACTTTATTTATGATATGATGACTTTTGCCTCTTCTCACGTTGCATAGTCAACAAAAATGAGTGTAAATTTCTTCACGTTGTAAGTTTCTGACCACATTCAACAAAATCTAAATTTTATATTATTTAATGTATGATGTGGTAAATTTTATAATAATAAAAATAATTTTACATTATAATAATAAAAATAATAATATAAATTTATATGTATGATGTGATAAATTTTATATTATTTAATGAGTACAAATAAATCTATTTGTTACATATTATGTAATAAATGTATAATAGTCAATTTATATAAATTATATTTTCTATTCTTCTATTTTTCTTTTTAACCAAATAAAAGAGTTTTCCACCCTCCAATTTTTTCACCCATCTAACCAAACACACAAGAGAGAAAATCAAATATTTTCTATTCTCTAACTTTTTCTTCCTTTTATAATTTTTCATCCTTTCACCTTTTCAGTCCACTAACCAAACGGATCCAAAAGAGTAAAGAAGCTTTGTCTTTTAAAAAGAATAAAGAAGCTTTGTCTATTTGTTAAGAAAGAAAACCATGTCAAAAACATTTTTCTTTTTGGCTAAAACATGTATCTAACCCTATTGTGTCCAAAATAGGTCTCATCTCTTATTCAAAGTCACTCTTAGGATACCCTTGAAAGGAGAGAATTTTTCTACGAGCGTGAAGAGTCAAGATTTATGGGACCCAATCTTCCATGACTAATTGCAAATACTTTTTTTTTTTTGGCTGAATGACTAATTATACTTTGTTAAATAAAAATGGCATTTGTGCATCGGTTAATCATATTAGACGTTGCTCTAAGCACACCCCAAATACTATAGTGGATTCATTATCCTAATAATCACTCTTTTTTTCTAGTAAGAATCCAAGATCAATCATTATTCTAGTAAGATTTCTTTTTCTATTAAATTTTCATAACACTTCTTCCCCTCATAAGAGCAAGATGGAGGGTGAGGTCTTGGCTATGAAGCTTACCTACTTCGTGTGTAACTTACCAATCATTCATCCCATCATGTTGGGTTGTTATGATAAGAGATGAGACTAGAAATGCATTTTACACAAATACCCTCTTACTTATGCCTCACTTTATTCATGACATGATGACTTTTGTCTCTTCTCACATTGATTGGTCAACAAAAATGAGTGTAAATTTCTTCACGTTGTAAGTTTCTGACCACGTTGAAAGTTTGCCCAGTGCAAAAACGTGGTCAACAAAATCTAAAATTTATATTATTTAATGTATGATGTGGTAAATTTTATAATAATAAAAATAATTTTACATTATAATAATAAAAATAATAATATAAATTTATATGTATGATTTGGTAAATTTTATATTATTTAATGAGTACAAATAAATTTATTTGTTACATATTATGTAATAAGGGTATAATAGTCAATTTATATAAATTATATTTTCTATCCTCCCATTTTTCTCTCTAACCAAACAAAAGAGTTTTTCACCCTCCCACTTTTTCACCTCTCCTACCAAACACACAAGAGGAAAGAAAACAGGGGAAAAAGTTTTCCTCCTGGGCCCACTTTTTTTATCCTCTTAAATTGGGAGGAAAATTGGGAGGAAAAAGTGATGTGAAATACATTTTACACAAATACCTTCTCACTTACGTCTCACTTTATTTATAATATGATGACTTTTGCCTCCTCTCATGTTGAATAGTCAACAAAAATGAGTGTAAATTTCTTCACGTTGTAAGTTTCTGACCACGTTGAAAGTTTGCCCAGTGCAAAAACGTGGTCAACAAAATCTAAATTTTATATTATTTAATATATGATGTGGTAAATTTTATAATAATAAAAACAATTTTACAATATAATAATAAAAATAATAATATAAATTTATATGTATGATGTGATAAATTTTATATTATTTAATGAGTACAAATAAATCTATTTGTTACGTATTATGTAATAAGGGTATAATAGTCAATTTATATAAATTACATTTTCTATCCTTCCATTTTTCTCTCCAACCAAATAAAAGGGTTTTCCATCCTCCAATTTTTCCACCCCTCTAACCAAACATACAAGAGAGAAAATCAAATATTTTCTATTCTCCCACTTTTTCTTCCCCTTATAATTTTTCATCCTTCCACTTTTTCAGTCCACTAACCAAACGGATCCAAAAGAGTAAAGAAGCTTTGTTTTTTAAAAAGAATAAAGAAGCTTTGTCTGTTTGTTAAGAAAGAAAACCATGTCAAAAACTTTTTTTCTTTTTGGCTAAAACATGTATCTAACCCTATTGTGTCCAAAATAGGTCTCATCTCTTATTCAAAGTCACTCTTAGGATACCCTTGAAAGGAGAGAATTTTTCTACGAGCGTGAAGAGTCAAGATTTATGGGACCCAATCTTCCATGACTAATTGCAAATACTTTTTTTTTTTTGGCTGAATGACTAATTATACTTTGTTAAATAAAAATGGCATTTGTGCATCGGTTAATCATATTAGACGTTGCTCCAAGCACACCCCAAATACTATAGTGGATTCATTATCCTAATAATCACTCTTTTTTTCTAGTAAGAATCCAAGATCAATCATTATTCTAGTAAGATTTCTTTTTCTATTAAATTTTCATAACACTTCTTCCCCTCATAAGAGCAAGATGGAGGGTGAGGTCTTGGCTATGAAGCTTACCTACTTCGTGTGTAACTTACCAATCATTCATCCCATCATGTTGGGTTGTTATGATAAGAGATGAGACTAGAAATGCATTTTACACAAATACCCTCTTACCTACGCCTCACTTTATTCATGACATGATGACTTTTGTCTCTTCTCATGTTGATTGGTCAACAAAAATGAGTGTAAATTTCTTCACGTTGTAAGTTTCTGACCACGTTGAAAGTTTGCCCAGTGCAAAAACGTGGTCAACAAAATCTAAAATTTATATTATTTAATGTATGATGTGGTAAATTTTATAATAATAAAAATAATTTTACATTATAATAATATAAATAATAATATAAATTTATATTTATGATGTGGTAAATTTTATATTATTTAATGAGTACAAATAAATCTATTTGTTACATATTATGTAATAAGGGTATAATAGTCAATTTATATAAATTATATTTTCTATCCTCCCATTTTTCTCTCTAACCAAACAAAAGAGTTTTCCACCCTTCCACTTTTTCACCCCTTCAACCAAACACACAAGAGGAAAGAAAACAGGGGAAAAAGTTTCCCTCTCGGGCCCACTTTTTTATCCTCTCAAATTGGGAGGAAAATCGGGAGAAAAAAGTGATGTGAAATACATTTTACACAAATACCTTCTCATTTACGTCTCACTTTATTTATGATATGATGACTTTTGCCTCTTCTCACGTTGAATAGTCAACAAAAATGAGTGTAAATTTCTTCACGTTGTAAGTTTCTGACCACGTTGAAAGTTTGCCCAGTGCAAAAACGTGGTCAACAAAATCTAAAATTTATATTATTTAATGTATGATGTGGTAAATTTTATAATAATAAAAATAATTTTACATTATAATAATATAAATAATAATATAAATTTATATGTATGATGTGGTAAATTTTATATTATTTAATGAGTACAAATAAATCTATTTGTTACATGTTATGTAATAAGGGTATAATAGTCAATTTATATAAATTATATTTTCTATCCTCCCATTTTTCTCTCTAACCAAACAAAAGAGTTTTCCACCCTCCCACTTTTTCACCCCTTCAACTAAACACACAAGAGGAAAGAAAACAGGGGAAAAAGTTTCCCTCCCGGGCCCACTTTTTTATCCTCTCAAATTGGGAGGAAAATCGGGAGGAAAAAGTGATGTGAAATACATTTTACACAAATACCTTCTCATTTACATCTCACTTTATTTATGATATGATGACTTTTGCCTCTTCTCACGTTGAATAGTCAACAAAAATGAGTGTAAATTTCTTCACGTTGTAAGTTTCTGACCACGTTGAAAGTTTGCCCAATGCAAAAACGTGGTCAACAAAATCTAAATTTTATATTATTTAATATATGATGTGGTAAATTTTATAATAATAAAAACAATTTTACATTATAATAATAAAAATAATAATATAAATTTATATGTATGATGTGATAAATTTTATATTATTTAATGAGTACAAATAAATCTATTTGTTACATATTATGTAACAAATGTATAATAGTCAATTTATATAAATTACATTTTCTATCCTTCATTTTTCCCTCCAACCAAATAAAAGAGTTTTCCACCCTCCGATTTTTCCACCTCTCTAACCAAACACACAAAAGAAAAAACCAAATATTTTCTATTCTCCCACTTTTTCTTCCTCTTATAATTTTTCACCCTTCTACTTTTTCAGTCCACTAACCAAACGGATCCAAAAGAATAAAGAAGCTTTGTCTTTTAAAAAGAATAAAGAAGTTTTGTCTGTTTGTTAGAGCACTCACAGCAGTGATGCTATATTGCTATATTTTTAGCTCCTCAGACATCAAAAGCTTGCTGCAGCAGTGGAGCTAAATCTAAAAAATTTAGCTCCATTGCTACAGTGCACATCTATCAATAGATGTGCACTGTTCATGAAAGCTAAAAAAAATATTAATTTTTTATTTTGCGTTCACATTACGTTTTTATTTTTTATTCCTTCTGCCTTTCATTCTCTGTGTCTCTCTCCTCACTGCCTCTCCATCTCTTCTTTCTTCCTCCACAGACCATTCTCTCCATCGCCGATCTCACAAGCCCAGCCGCCACAGACACTTTTCTCCATCGCCGATCTCGCTGATTTCACAAGCCCAGCCGCCACAGACCCTTTTCTCCATTGCCGATCTCGCTGATCTCACATGCGCAGCCGCCACAGACCCTTTTCTCCATCGCCGATCTCACAAGCCCAGCCACCACAGACCTTCCATTTCGCTTTGCACTCATTCCGTTTCGATCGAGAAGGACCAAGTCACGCCGTTGGCGGCGAAATCGAGCGGTCAGTATCAGTTAGGGCTTGATTCTTTGGTGAAGACCGTGAAATCGTGCCCCTTGGCGCAGGTCTCGTCGGCCGGTACCAAAACGGACAGGGTATTGGGCATGGGTTTCGGTTTGGCTGTGTTAATTTTTCTGGGTTTTTGTTTTGTTCTTCTTCACTGGTTTTGATGGGCACGACGGGGACGTGGTTGTGCAGTATTTTTTATGGGTTTGACGGTGGTTGTAGCTGTGTGTTGGTGGTTAAATTAAATATTATTTTATTGTAGTGTTTATATTATTTTATTGCGTTAAAAGCTAAAATAGATTCACTGCTGTAGCATGTGTGTAGGTAAAATAGATAAAGTGACTTTTTATGTAGCTAAATAGCTAAAATTTTAGATTTACTGCTGCGAATGCTCTTATATAACTTGTCCAAAAACTTATTTTTATTTTAAATAAGAACTTACTTTTAAAAAAAAAATTTACATAACCATTATTTATTATATTTATCCATATTCATGAATCCTCATTACTCATTTAATTTAGATAAGTCTTAACCCAACCCATTTAAATATTTGGGTTAAATAAGTAAACACTTATTAAGTTATTTAATTATATGGGTTTCAATAGATTAACCCACTAATACTCATTAAAACTCATCTAAAATTTAAATAAACAACACCAAATCTGAATTTCTATAAAATGACCGAAATACTCCAAGAACTTTAAAAATAACCAAAACGCCTCATGAAACCTTAAAAAATAATTAAAATACTCTCGAAATCTTAAAATTATCAAAATACTCCTGAAACTTAAAAGATTATCGAAATATTCCTAAATCCTAAAAATTACCAAAATGCCCCATAAATTTAAAAATTGACCAAAATACTTCACTTCCTAGCTTCATTCAATTCATCAATTGTGGTGTGAATAAAATCCTTTCTTTTTGTCTTCTCATGCGGGCGTACCTGCGTGTATAATAATGTATTTACTAGATTTTATTATTTTCTTTAAAAATGAATAAATATGGATTTATCGCTAAGAACATTTGTATAACTTGTCCCAAATTTTATTTTTATTTTAAATAAGAACTTTTTTTAAAAAAAAATTTACATAACCATTATTTATTATATTGTCTATTTTTTAAAAATATTAAAATTTCTTGATAATTTAGTTGTTTATCTATCTTCACACATCATTAACACCATTCACTTTATTTAGTAGTGACTCTAAATTTTTTTTTAAGATGATCATTAAGAAATTTTAATTAAACAAAATTTAAGAAAAATATAATTTTAATATATCGAGTTGTCAACACAAAAAAATGCAAATACATTAGGTTTTACAACTTCATTCTACTAGTTTTTGAATTTCAAAACTATTACAAGATAATTCATTATCATTTGTCATTATATGTTCTTAATATGGGTAGAAGTGACTATTTTATTTTATTATTTTTATATAACATTTTTATTTTTATGCAATTATCATTATCTGTTTGTAATCAAATTTGTAATATTTCTATTATCTCACATAAATTTAACTTGATAAATAAATAAAAGGTAATAAAAATATTACAAAATTAATTACTTATTACATATTAATGGGCAAGGACTTCTGTGAAACTGGGAAAGTTTAAGAAAAATAACATAAAAATTTGTAGTTAAATCACATGATTCACATTCAAATCAAATGTGCGGCGAGAACAAAAGAGTAATAAAAAGGAAGAGTTAGTGACGCAAAAAATTATGCAACTTCTTTGTCTCTTAATAGTTGAATTTGAAAATTAAAAATTAAAAGTCCCAAGGGTTTTTTAGAAAGAAATAATAGGTTTCATATATATATTTTTTAAAATAAAATAAAATAATCATTCTTTGAAAGTATTTTCAAAAAAAAAAAATTGAACGCTTGGATAATTTAAAACTTTTTTTAATTTATTTTTTTCTATGTCGTGTGAAATTTTGAATAAAACATTTCACCTCTTCAAAATTCCATGAATTTTTACTACAATAAGCTATTAATATAATCAAGAAACTATAAATAACAATTTATTATCATATGAACCGACAAATTTTCAGTGAGAAGAAGACGAGAGTGTGAAAACTGGGAAGTTTGGCGGAAATAACAGAAAAATTTCAAATGTGTGGGCGAGAGCAAAAGAATAAAAAAGATCAGACCTTATTACTTGTACATCACGCTTAATCCTATAGTCATTGATGTGAACGTATAGCTCAGCCAAACAAAAAATGCCCACCTCACCATCCCAACGTCATATGCCCAACGTCATAAAATTATTGCTATCTTCTTGTCCTACAGCACATTGTTAGAATCTTTGAAATAACCCATTGGCGTTTGATACATACTGGCATTATCACTGATATGCACTCTTAAGTTCTGTTTGGATATAGTTTATAGTGCTGAAAGTTAAAAATTGAAAACTCTATAATAAAGTAATTTTTAAATGTGTAAATAGTACTGTGTAACTCATTTTTAATGAAAAAATTGCTGAAAAGTGAGATGGGTTATTAGTGACTTGTCACTTCTTGTCAATTGTCAAGCACACAAAATAACTAAGGCAACAGAAGATTTTGTAAGATCCGTTTAGATATAACTTATTTTGCTAAAATTGAAAACTGAAAAAACTGTAACAAAATAATTTTTAAATATGTGAATAGTACCGTAGAGCCCATTTTTAATGAAAAAGTTGTTGAAAAGTGAAAATTGTGGGTCTGTGAACAGTAAAATTTGAGTTGAAAAGTCAATTATTACTGCTACTGTTCATTGAACAATATCTACTACGGTGCTACACAGTAAAAAACCAGCTGGAAAAAGCTTGAAATGCGTGAGAAAAAAAAAAAAAAAAAAAAGAGCTGAAAACGTAAACGCCAGACGCAAACGCATTGGCCAATCGTTCTCTTGGATCCAAACCCACAAGTAGTCTCTATGTAAACCCACTTATATGCATGCACTGTAGAATTCGTAGGATTTTGCGGTCTGGTGAAGAGTGACCAAAAAAAAAAAAATGAAAGTATTTTATGTTGTGATGTTGGTTTTGGTGGCCGGGGCTGTCCCCAGCCACGGGAGGACTGAAAGCGAGGGTACCGTATTCAACAAGACCCAACTTCATGAGAGTATGAGCAATGTAACTGTAAGCAGCAGCAAGTTGGTGATCTATGATTATTTGTACTTGGCCATGCAGTGGCCAAAGTCATACTGCAACTCTAGACCTACAAATCAATTACCATGTTATTATCAACAGGTCCCCGGCCGTTTCACTGTACATGGCCTTTGGCCACAGTTTGGTAGGTATGATCCGCCAATACCCCGTCAATTTGTTGACTGCACAAATAGCAATGAGCCAAGCTTCAATAGACGTCAGGTATTATATGTTTGTCAGATTCAGCAAATTATATATATATATATATATATAATATTTAAATTATATAAAATCTAATAAAATAATAATTTAAATATTGCTATAATCGCAAGAGTCATTAAGTAGAGTAAAATTATTGCGACTGTAAAGGCAATAAGAATATAATTATTGTCAGCCTCAAGGAGAACACACAATCACAATATTTTTATTAATATCATTTTTTAAGGAAAAATGAAATTGTAGATTATTTTTATTGAATAAATTGAAAGAGTTACAAATTTTGTCTTTTTATTTTATAATACGCTCTTTTAATTTTTGAATAATTTGTTCGTTGGTAGTTGTTTGGTCTTGTTTAGTTTTTGTTTGGTTTTTTTTTTTGTTGTTATTTGGGCTCATATTTGTTGTTGTTGTTTAAGCGGTTTTTTGTAATGAATTAAAGATTATGTTTGGGTAAAGAATTAATTTTAGAAGAATGCTACGTTCATAATATTTTTATTATAAGTTTTATGTAAAAAGTTGTATCAGTATTGAGTGTAAATTAGAATCAGTAATAGCTTGCTGGTTGGGTTTGTTCTGAAATTATTTTGAAAATGTTTTAAATGTAAGAGCTTTACTCTCGTTGTTGTTGAACCCAGTTTTTTGTAGTTCTCAAGTCAGGTATTCAATGTTTTGATTAGAGTGGTCACAATAAATTAATTTAGTATATTACTTTTTTTTTTTGGCAAGTGTTTATATAAATTTATTTTACAAGTCAACGTATTTCTGTGACCATTCTGACTTACATGCGAAGCCGCCACCGATATATAGATTGGTTTTTAATAATATTATACATTTTTTTTCAGCTAGACCGAAGACTCGTGCCCGGTTTGAATCAATATTGGCCGAACCTATTAAGAAGAGAAGATAAAAATTATATTTTTTGGAAATATGAATATAACAAGCATGGCTCTTGCACCTTCGCTAATGAAAATGATTACTTCTACCACTCTCTTACAACGGTGGCCTTTCTTGGAGATCTGGCTTTGAAGCTTTCACTAAGGAGACCAGGTTGTATATCATTTATATTTACGTAGAAAGACTTTGTTACTTACTTACTTGTATATTTGAGAATTGAAGATTGCTAATAAACTTCGGACTTCCGTTTTTAGGACCTATTATCCCTGGTGATATTCCCTACTGGCCTGATGACATCAGAGACGCTGTTTATGACGTCACTTCCAAAATGCCGAGGTTGAATTGCACTACAGTCTGGAACCGCATCCTTTTGTCGGAGATACGCTTCTGTGCATTCCGTGACCCAAACGGCATCCGACTGGTTGATTGCAACGTTCATTCGGACTGTAGGACTAGGAACCAGCCGGTACGGAAGGTCTACCTTCCTCGACCTTAGGCCTCTTCGTCCTTGACGTGGGCCTTAATAAAATAGAATAAATGGCCTCTGGAAGAAATATTAGTATTTATATTATTAAGCCTACTACTACTGTTGGTTTGGTATTTTGTGTGTGGAGGTTGGTAGTTATTATCCGTTTGGTTGGTCGGTACGTGCTGGTTCTGTCAGTTTCAGTCTTGTGGTTTACTGTTGTTTGATGGTTTAATTTAGCACTGTTTTTGTTGAGGTTCAGCCCTCATCAGTCATAACCTTTGTTTGTTGGTGTCTTGTTGTACTTTGTTTGTCTTCAATAATATTTGACGACTTATAAAAAAAAAAAATAGCTTCAATATCTTTCATTCCTGCCGTGGGAGTCGAGTGTTCTTATTTGACACAACGATGAAGTCTCAATTTCCTGAAGAAATTGAACGCATGTGAGTAAAGTTTATATCCTCCAATCCTAAGAGGATTAAATAGAACTCGGGAAGATATATAAGAAAAATAAAAAGAAAACCTTTATAGATATTGCATTTTTGATAATCGAAAGCCTTCATGCCACGACACTACACTTAAAAAAGGCATTTGGTTTTCTGTGATATGTCATTGATGAGATGTATATTATGGTGATGTGACATTAAAATTTTTGGTTTAATTTATTTTTTTAATATTACTATAATCTAAAATTACAAAATATATCACGTTATCTTAATTTCATCACTTTTTAAAGAAATATAATGTTGTATTATTGTATTGAGATTATACTAATGTAAGGTTATAATAACGTAATATTATAATATAATGTAACATCACGGCGAATCAAACGCCTCTTTACTAGTTTATATACCTATAATTAGAAGAAATTATAGAACATTTTGGAGAGACTTAGGAAACTCTAGAAAAACCTGATTTTAATTAAGTATTAAATTAGTCTTTAAAAAAAGGAAATCTCCAAAAAAATCTTAAATAGATTCTAATTTATACTCTATTATGAAAGGACTTAAAAAAAAAAAAAAAAAACTCTCTGAAACAGGCCTTATTCTTCATTCAAAAGAAAAAAAAAATTCTTATTCTTGAAGATTCCAAAAATTACAAATGAAAGAATTAAAATTAAATGAATAATCTTGAAATCTTAATGTTTAATTTGGTGGCAATCCTGACAAATTGTAATTGATACAAAATATAACAGGCAAACTGCTATTACCAAAATTTTTTTTTTCCCCTGAAAGTCTAACTACAAAATCAGGATATGTTCTTCTACCCAGATTGCTAAAAGGAATTACATCCCATATCAACCTTACTTCAAACAAATTAACCTATTTTACTTCTTATTCCCATTTGAACTTTAAGCAAGATAAAAACGAAGCTGGCAGGCCCCTGACTTTAAGTTTAGCTCTATTTGTGGTAGCCTAGCTATCCAAAAAATAAAGGGAAATCTTTTACGGTGGAGATGGTGTCGGCTACCTTTATCCCCTAATTGCGTTTATATATATATTTCCTCATTCTGGGCTGTCCTAAAATACTTTATATTTTTCAAAAATCAGGTAACATAATTTTAATAACTATAGAAAAAAATTAGTACTTGATTTTTTGAACAAAATTTCTCTCCAAACTAGTTTGGAGAGAAACCCTTCAAACTTATCATATATTTTTATATTGAGTATGAAATTTGAAAATCTAACCGTTGGATTGCATGTTCTTATTATATCCTTCATGTTTGCAAAATTTCAAAAAGATCAAAGATCAATTAATATGTCATCAAATAAATGTTAAAATTTCAAGTTTTTATAATCTAAAATTGTGTATAAAAAATAAGTTCATTGATTGAATGGTAAATAACATCCGATTTGAACGAAATTTGGCATGCATATTAAGAACATAAGGAACATGAAATTCAACGGTTAGATTTTTAAAATTCACATCCGAAAAAAAGATATATGATAAGTTTGAAGGATTTCTCTCTAAACTAGTTTGGAGAGAAACTTTGTTCTTACTTTTTATACCTTCGTTTTGTTTAATATGATTTTAAATTGAATTAGGTGATAGAAATGTGTGAAATGATATTCACATAAAAAGCTTAATTTACGTAGTTGACAATAGGAGCCTATTGGAGGGCCAAGCCAATACAAATTATACAACCCTTGAGACCAGAATTACATGGCAACTAGAGTGACTATGTTCTTAGATATACCTAAGAACATTAATTGGAAATAAATAAGGAGATAAAGGGGAAACTAGTAAAAAGAAATAGTCAAAATTGAAAAAATCACTTAAATATATCTAAGTAAAAAATTTCAAAACATTTTAGCATTCAAAGTATTACTTATTTTGAACAAAAATAGTATTGCAAAATCTGCGAATTCAAAATATGGCTATTGGGCTGAACCTCTACTTGGGCTCACAATCTATTTGTATTGTGGGCTTTGGATTTCCTACTATGGGTGGTCCTATACTCGGAGACCCCAGTACATTCCTGTTTCCTCAAACCCTTCCCTTTACCTCACAGAATTGCTCCCTTTCTCTCTTAGAGTGATTGCTCTTTTCTCTCAATGTTTTCTCTAGAATTACCAACCCCCTCTTCTCTCTTAATCCCCCTATTTATAGCCTCAGATAAGTGGAGGTGTTATGATTACTCCCCTTTATTTGTGTGAACGGGGGTCCAATTCCATCATCTCTAGGTGGGTGTTTAGGTGGGTAAGGTGGTAGTGGCATTGGAACTAATTCCCACCTCTAAAAGCCTGCTCGGCGGCAATGTTCTCTAAAGCAGTATCAGAAAGCCAAGACATCGTAGTACCAAGCAACCACATACCCGACCAAGTTAAGATTGATTAGGAGTGGCTCGCTTTTGACATTCAAGGCAAAATGGTCCCGTTGTGTTCATTGGGCTCACAGTGGGTCTCAAGGGGTGTCTGGATCAAGGTCATAAGTCCAATGTGGAGAGGGCTAGGTGTTGCACCTCAAGGTCAGAGCCTAAGGCCCAAGGGCCATTCCCCGTACAATAGCCCTCCCTTGATTCGTGACCAGCTATTGAGAGCGAACTAAGGACCATCTGAATGTTAATGTCCCCCCGGGAAGCCCGATCGTCAAATGAACAAAATGGCCATCAATGCTGCCTTAAAAGAAGTGCTGTGCTAGGCTGTCACATTCGTCAGTAATTATAACTTGACGGTTTGTGAAACGATTGACGGTTCGTGAACAGAGCCCACGCCTGTTGGGGTTTCCAAAAGAGATTAGAAGGGTTTTCCCGCTTCCATCTTCATTAGATGCCTTTACCCCCATCTAGCTCCTATAAATAGTTCCCTCTGATTTTCCATATCACTCTTTACATTCTTTCTCCTTCAATTTCTTCTCTACCGGGCATCCTCCTCCTGTGCGTAAACACTCTACTCTAGATCATCACTCTCTAAAGCTCAAAGTAAGCTTTCTTTACTCTTCCTTCCTTTTAATTTTTCTTCACTCCATAGTTTAGGAATGAGATACTCTCATCTTCTTGCACCTGGGGTTGCCTTAGCCAATTTTAGAGAGGCCTATGGCATCCCAGGGGATATCGATATTACCTATTGTCATGAGGGCGAGATTGCTCTCGAGAGGGGCTCTAGCCTAAACGTAGCACTCTTTCCCTTGATGGCTATACTAGAGGGTAGGGTTAGGTTTCCTGTGGACCCTTTCATTGTAAGTACCTTTAGGTTCTATGGCCTATGCCCCGACCAACTCTCCCCCAATTTTTACTGAGTCATGAGTTGTGTTAGTAGGCTGAACCATCATGACATCAACTTCATATATAGTTTATGTGGAAATATTAGTCAGATTATTATTTAATGACTAGAGACATGCGGGTACGGCTTATATGATGCCTGCTTGACTCAAATAGAAACTCGGCAGGAGAATTTGTCCGGGTGAGTGGCAACTGACATGCCGATGAGCTCCCCTGTCCGCTTTTGCCTCATGATGTTGGTCGGTACCGAGCATCTTTTATTTGTTAATTGCGTTTTACTTATGATTATTTCGCCCAAATAATCACTAACCAGCTTTTGTATTGTTTCGATGCAGAAAGCAAAAGGTTTAGGCCAGGCCTTAGAGTAGTGCACGTGAGGGACCTGAATTTCATACTTCGGTCCGAAATATTTGTGCACTCCGAGTGGAAGCTCCGGGCATCGCACCTCATCCTCGATTGCCATCCTGTCTATACTACGTGGTAACCTTTTGGGTAGGAATGGCAATGGCTCGGGTTCGGGCCGGGTTTTTCCATACCCGAACCCGACCCGCGACGCAAGATCTATGGCCCGGACTCGGCCCGTTTAGGGTACCGGGTTTTTTTTGGGGGCCAGACCCGCCCCAGCCTGGCTCCACGGGCCCCGTTTAGGGATTGGGCCCAATTCGTGGCCCAACCAAAAAAAAAAAAAAAATTAAGCCCAAATTTATTTTTGCCTGCATTAAACCTGCACCGCCAAATCCGTGGCCCAATCCGACTAATCTTATTAATTTAAATAAAAAAAAAAATACAAGCACAAACACAAACAGCAACAGCAACACAAATACAAATCAATCAACATTGAAGCATTAGTCTTACTAAAATGAGATTTTTAGACAATAAATAATAAATAAACATAAAAAATAGAGGAAACAAAACTCCATTTATGGACCGATTCTTACATGAATCCTCAAACATCAAATACCCAAAACCAAAAACTATTAAGAGGAAATGAACCCAAAAAAAAATGAAGAACTCAGACAGTAGCTTCATCAGCGGTGGTTTCAGCAATCTTCGCCTGACCTCACAAGATTCGTGCTTCTCCATGACAAACGGCGACCACCATAAGATCCGTGCTCCTCCATGACAAACGATGACCACCACGAGATCCGAGCTTCTCCACGAGGGTGAGGGTGGGTCGGTAAGTGAATGAAAGTGAGGGTAAGGATGAGATGTGAGTGAGAGTCAGTGAGGCGGTGAGGGGCAAATGAGATGTGAGGGTGAGAGTGAGAATCAGTGAGGGTGAGGTGAGACTTGAGAGAGGCGACTGAGTTGAGAGTTGAGAGAGAAATGAGTTTTGGTGTCGGATTGAAATGAAAGAGTGAAATGAGAGAGGGAGGCTGAAATTAGAGAGGGAGGGAGGCGCTGAAGAAAAAGAAATAAGGGATTACCGGATTAGGGTAGGGTTAGATAGGTTTATATATATAGAGAGAGGGAATTTTTGTAATTTAGGGTACCGGGTTTTTAAACGGGCCGGGTCTCGGGTCGGGTCCAGGTTTTTTGATAAAACCCGGACCCGACTCGGACCTGCTTCGGGTTTTTTTTTAAACCCATACCCGACCCTATTCCTAATCGGACCGGGTAAAACCCGGCCCATTAGGGTCGGGCCGGGGTACCTGCGGGTCGGGAAAAAATTGTCATCCCTACTTTTGGGCTAGCTCTGTTGGTGGATAGCCCGTTGCTATCATATATCGACGTTCGACATGCCAATTTTCTCCTGCCCTTCTTGATCGTTGGTGAAGCTCGGGACCTCCACCCCAGGTATACTACCACGGAGGATCTTGCACCGATACGAGATGAATCGGCCGAACGCATGTCTCAGAGTCGTAGAGTTCACGTGTTTGTTGAAGAGCCTAAAGCCCCAGCCTGAATAGCCGAGCCAGAAGCAACCGAGGTCGATCAAGACACAGAGATGGTGACCAAGCGAAAAATGACCGTCGACCAGTTTCTGCTCGACATTCGTCCTATGGCTCAGCCTTTATAGCCTCAAGGCCAGGATTGTACTCCTCCTCCTCTCACCGCCAGCCGCCTAAAAAGAAGTAGTGCGTTGGCAACCAACTGCCAAATGTTACAAGTAATGCTCCATCAAAGACCCCTCCTCGGGGACGAGTGGTATAGTGATCCGAGAGCCTGTGGGTGATCCTCGCCCAAGTGCCCAGGTTGGAACTGACGTGGCATCCTCGTCTCGACCCGGAGTTAGTTGCCAACCCACCTTCAAGTTCTGCGATGGGGATCTGCCAACGTCCGCTAGCCTAAGGACCTGGTCCTAAGGTCAAGGGGAGAGGGTGGCTCAGACCATGGTGCATGGCCTCCTATTGCCCAAGGATGTTCAGTTTTTCTCGGATGGGACTGAGTAATCGTTGGTAAGGCAGTTACAGTGGCACACCATAGCGGTAATTTTCTATCCCTCACTCTCACATTTATTTTAATGCATGCGTATTCCTTTCACCTTCACGTTGACCGCTACTGCAATATCAGGCCGCGCAACTGCCCCACATCCTTGACGAGATGTTGAAGGAGCTCGCCGAGGATGCTGAATGGGAGAAGGCCCTGAAGGACATCGCTACTGCCATTGCAAAGGAAAAGGGCAAAGTTGTTGTGGCCGCTGAGAAGAAGGCTCAGTCTTCGGAGAAAGCCCGGTTGGTGGCAGAGAGGAAATTGGATGAGGCGGAGGACAAGATGGGGGGAGTAGAGCTTAAATTGGCAGAAGTAATGAGCCTAAACCTGGCCCAAGCTGACAGGATAGCCGACTTGAAGGCGGCCCTTGAAGCATGTGAAAATAAGTGCTATAATGAGGGCTTCGCGGATGCTGAGAACTCCGTGGAGCTTATTGTCCACCAAGCCTGGTTTCATGGGTTCGGGGAGGGGTGGCTAGCAACCCTTCAAGTGATGGGAGTGCCCGAAGATTCCCTACTGAGGAATCTAGAGCAAATCCCATATCCAGCTCCTCCTCCCTCTGTTCAGAGTCAAGTTGGTGCTGCTTATGAAGAAGATACCCAGTATGAGGGAGCTAGTCCGAACGATCGACACTCATATGGATACCGTTGATCTTGAGGTCACCAGTAACCTTAATGCGACTGAAGGTGCGCAAGTCCAGCAATCACCAACCAAGGATGTTCCAGATCGGCAAGCTGATGATGCAGTCCATCTTCCACCCACTGATCCTTTTGTTTGATACTTATGCTTTTAGCTAGCTTTTGTTATTATATATATATATATATATATATATATATTTTTTTTTTTTTTTTAATCCGCGTTTACTTTTCTCTTTCATTCGTTCGGTTTACCTAAAGTCATTGGCTTGTGGTGACAGAATAATGATTTGACTCTTATTTTTCTAAGTTTTATTTTCCTACAGCCACCGGGTTGTGGTGACAAAACATTGGTTTAATTTTTAATCGTTTGCTTTATTTGATTTGGGTATGGTGACCTAACGTTTGCTTTAATCATATTTATGAATGTTTGCTACTAAGTTATTTTTTCTGTCATTTTCTCTCATTTTTTCTTTATATATATACTCCTGATGATTGGGTAGTCTAATCATGGTTTGCCTTTGAATGGTGATTGAAACTATTTTCTCATTTATCTTCAAAGGGATAAGTCATATCTGTGCATGTATAATGACCGGGACTGGTCTGGAAGAGATCGCCTATATCTAGAAAGAATTGGCTCCTCGGCAATAAGAGCCGAATTCGAAATATGTTGAATTATCTAGGAAAATTTGTGTATGGCAATTACCTTCCCCGTAATTCAGATTGAATCCAAGAGATTGGTTCCAGTCCCTTGAATAATTTTAACGTAAGCTCTATGTGCCCGGTGATCAGAATAGGGTTGGGATGTGTGTTCCTATTCTTGAATAACTCAATGTAAAGTTTCCTGTCATCTGGTGATTAAAATCAAACGGGGAACAGGTTTCTGTCTCTGGATAAAATTCGAGACTTGGTTTCCAGCTGTCCAGTGACGAGGATCGAACCGAGGACAGGTTTCTAGCCATAGTTAAAAATTTAAAATTAGGTTCCCACCTATCTGATGATGAAGATCGAACCGGGAACAGGTTTCTGTCCTTAGTAAATTTTGATATTTGGTTTCCACTTGTCCGGTGATGAAGATCGAACCGGGAACAAGTTTCTGTCCTTAGTATAATTTGCCTTAATTCTCTCTGCGTTTGTTGATCGGGGCAAACGAGTTAATAACGACGGGACAATGAGTATAAATACACCTGCATGGATAAACATCACCTTCGTATTAATTAATATTATGCACATATGATCTTACATTCAATCCATACCCTTGTAATCAGTGGTAAAATTTCTTCAAATTGTGGACATTCCATGGCCGGAGAAGTGGCCTTTTGTCCAAATCTTCCAAGTAATATGCCCACGTGCCTGCAATGGCAATGACTCTATAAGATCTCTCCCAGGTAGGGGCCAGTTTCCCCGCATTAGTGTCTCGCATATTTCCCACTACTTTCCGCAGCATTAAGTCCCCGGCGTTGAATTCCCGTGTCTTCACATCCCAATTATACCGCTGGGGAAGCTTCTGCTGATACTCGGCTAGCCGTATAGTTTTTGACTCTCGGCATTCTTTTAACAAATCTAAATGCTTCACCATCAATTCGTTATTCGGGGCAGGGGAAAATCCTATAACTCGTGCACTATATAGGTTTATCTCTGCTGGTATGACAGCCTTTTCCCCGTATGTTAGGGAGAATGGAGTCTCTCCTGTAGACCTCCTAGGGGTTGTCTGGTATGCCCACAAAATGTTGGGTAGCTCCTTGGCCCACCACCCCTTTGCTCCGTCTAATCTTTTCTTCAATTCACTCACGATCACCTTGTTGACAGATTCAGCTTGGTCGTTACTCTGAGGATATGTTGGGGTGGAATACTTGTTTTTGATGCCGAGATCACTACAAAACTTGCGAAAGGCTCTACTATCGAATTGCAACCCATTATCGGATATGAGGGAATCCGGCACCTCAAATCTCGTAACTATATTTCTCCACACAAACTTTTTAATGTCTACATCCCGGATATTGGCCAATGCCTCAGCCTCTACCCATTTGGTGAAATAATCCACAACTACCAAAACAAACCTTTGGTTGCCTATGGCCCGGGGAAATGGGCCGAGAATGTCCAGCCCCTACTGTGCGAAGGGCCAGGGGCTGTTGACTGGGTTTAGACAACCTGCTGGCTGGTGGATCAATGGGGTGTGCTTTTGGCATTGTTCCCACTTCCGCTCATACTCGGCAGCATTTCTCCGCATCTGTGGCCACCAAAACCCCTAGGTCATCGCTCAGTGTGCCAAAGAACGTCCCCCTACATGACTGCCACACACCCCCTTGTGTAGTTCAGCCAAGAGATCATTAACTTTCTCCGAGCACAGGCATAAAAGATAAGGCCCCCTAAAAGACCTCTGGTACAATTTGCGGTCTACCGACAACCATTACCGAGTGGCTACACGGCGGATCCTGCTAGCTTCTTTCTCATCCTCTGGTACTCGGTCCTCAGCCAAAAAGTTGATGATCGGGTCTATCCAACATGGCTCAAACATCGCCACCACTGAGACACCTTTTGCTGCATTAATACTCGGTTCCACTATGAGCTCCACCTTGATCATCCGAGGTACGCCTTCTGTCATTGACGACGCCAATGTGGCTAGAGAGTCTGCGTGTCTGTTCTGTCCTTGGGCCACTTGGACCACCTTTACCTTGAGAAACTGACTCAAAACCTGCCTCAACATTCGCAAGTATTCCTTTATTCGGGAATCTTTGGCTTCAAAAATGCCCTGCATTTGGCTAACCACCAACCGAGAATACAAATAAACCTCAACTTCCCTTGCACCCATATCCAGAATGGCCCTCAATCCAGCAAGCAAGGCTTCATACTCAACTTCGTTATTGGAGGCCCTAAATCCCAACCTGAAAGTATCTTCCAACCTTATCTCTTCTACAGTGTTGATAACAATCCCGGCCCTAGCCGCCATTGCACTAGACGTGCCATCCACGAATACTGTCCACAGGCGAAAGTCCACATGACAAATTACTTCCATCTCTTTCCTCGGGGAAAACTCTGCAACAAAATTAGCAAGAATTTGGCCTTTCACCGAACTTCTTGGCCTGTACCTAATGTCAAAGGATCCGAGCTAGGTCCCTTATTTAGCTATTTAGCCCGTGAAGTCATATCTCTTCAACAATGATTGTAAGGGATACTTGGTCAACACATAGACAGTGTAAACTTGAAAATAATGAGGTAGCTTTCTCGTAGCGTGCACTAGTGCTAACACCAACTGTTCCAGGGGCAAATAGCTTGTCTTGACGTCAACTAGGGTCTTGCTAATGTAATACATGGGTTGTTGCACTCCTCGATCCTTCAAAAGCATGGCACTCACGGCATGTTCTGACATTGAGAGATACATGAATAAATCCTCCCTGGGCTCTGGAGCCGTCAACATAGGTGCTTGTATCAAATATTCCTTCAAGTCCTAGAAAGCCTTGTCACACTCCTCATTCCACTGGAATCCCCTCCACTTCTTCAAAAGCTGGTAAAATGGACAGCGGCAAACTTGGAAATAAGCCGGTTAAGGGCAGCTAACATGGCCGTCATTATTTGGACTTCCTTCGGATTACTCGACGACTTAAGGCACTTCACAGCTTCAATTTGATCGAGGTTGACTTCTATTCCTCGGTTTGTGATTAGATATCCTAGGAACTTGCCAGCCCCCATTTCGAAGGCACATTTCTCCACATTGAGGTGTAGTTTATGTTGTCGAAGTACTTCGAACATCCCTTTGAGGTCTTTGATATGCTGTGCCTCCCGTTTGCTTTTTACCACCATATCGTCAATGTACACCTCAACTGTCCGCCCGATCTTATCTCGGAACATTCTAGTCATCATCTGTTGATTGGTGGCCCCGACATTCTTTAACCCAAATGGTATCACCGTATAGCGGTAGTTGGCATTCGGGGAGATAAATGCCGTTTTTTCCTGATCCTTGGCGGCCAGGGCAATTTAATGGTAACCCTGAAAGGCGTCCAAAAAACTCATTTTCGGATGCCCATAAGTGGCGTCCACTTGTTGATCAATCTTTGGCATGGGAAATGGGTCCTTCGGGCATGCTCAGTTCAAATCAGTGAAATCTACGCAAACCCTCCATTTGCCGTTCTTTTTCTTCACCACCACAGTATTTGCAAGTCACTCCAGAAAGAAAATTTCACTTATCGCCCCGGCCTCCTTTAACCTTTTAACCTCTTGCTTGACAGCTTCAACGTACTCCTTAGCCGACCTCCTCAGCTTCTGGTTCTTGGGAGGGAACAATAGGTCCACGTTAAGCTTTTGAACTATGAACTCGGGGTCCACCCCGAGCACCTCATACGGGCTCCAAGCAAACACATCCACATTTTGCATAAAAAACAGTAGCATCTCTACCCTATCCTTAACCTTCACACTTACTTGTACCTGGAAATACCTGTCATCATCCGGTAATATCCTTACTTTGATTAATTTATCAGCACAGCTGGACCCCATTCCTCCTTGGGGCCCCTGTAAGTGCTATAAGGGGACCTCCTCGGACGGTTCCTTCTGTTTGATTTGTTTGTTCTTCCAATTAACTACGGCAACTAAGCACTGTCTTATCGCTAGCTGGCTTCCCCTCACGATAGCAATGCCTTGCTCAGTGCGGAATTTGACCTTTACATGTAGGGTGGACAGTACAGCCCCCATTGCATGAATCCATGGCCTTCCAAGGATTGCTGTGTACGGAGAAAAAACGACCACTATGAACGTTACCATCACCTCCTTGCCTTCCATATTCATGGGAAGCGAGATCTGCCCTTCTAGGATCACCATGTGGCCATCAAACCCCATTAGAGGCATATTGTGCTTGGAGAGATCTTCATTCTTCAGACCGAGCCCTTTGAACAGGTCGGGATACATGACCTCGGCGCCACTCCCCTAATCTATCAACACTCTCTTTATTATGAAATCATTTATTCGGGTTATGACCACTAAAACATCATCATGTAGTTGAATCGTGCGCTCCAGATCATCGTCATCGAAGGGAATCGGCGCCTGAGTGTACTTCAACTTTTTCTTGGAGGATTGCTCACCCGCGCTACTTTCCGCCGAGACCACAGCCAGCACCCCCTTCCTCTTGGACACCTGAACGCCCCTTAGGGCTGTGTGGATGACTTCTATTACTCCTAATAGGGGTGGGAGAGGATTCCCTCAGGGCCGAGCACCCTGCCCGGCTTCCTGATTCCTAGGGTCCATCACAAACTCTTTCAAATACCCCGCCTTTACTAACTGCTTCAGGTGATCCTTTAACACTCTGCACTGTTCGATGGTGCACCCCTTATCCCTATGGTAAGTACAGTATGGGTTCTGATTTCTCCTTGAAGGGTCACCCCCCATCTTGTTTGGCTACCTGAAGTACGGCTTGTTCTTGTTTCAATCCACAATCCTGTGCACTGGTTCCTTGAAGACTACATTCACTTTCCCAATCAGTGGCCCTGGCTCTTGAATCCTCAAATCTTTCCGGGGCCTTAACTGTAAATTGCTCTGTCGAGGGCGATTTACAACTGAGGCCTTACTTTTGTTCTGTAACCGATCATTCTTCAACCATTTATATTCCTCAATATGCCTCATCAACTGCCTCATGTCCTCGAGAGGCCTCCTCGTCAACGAGTCTCGCAGTTCGGAATCCTCAGGCAATCCCATCTGAAAAGTACTCGCTGCGATTTTCTCGTTACCTCCACAAATCTCGTTGTACAGCTCCTAGTACCAGCTAGCATAACTGCGGAGGGTTTCCCCAGCCCCCATTTTCATTGACAGCAATGCATCCACAGGCTGCGAAACTCGGCTGCAGGTCATGAACTAGACACTAAACTCCTGAATCAACTCAGAAAAGATGTGGATCGAACCTTTCCTTAACCCATTAAACCACCTCAATGCAGTGGAACCAAGACTCGAGGGAAATACCTTACACATCAATGCATCATTATGAGTGTGCAAAGATATCATCTGAATGTAATGGTTTACATGTTCTATCGGGTCTGTCTTTCCATCATAGGAATTGAATGGCGGTCGTGTAAATCTGCTCAGCATAGGGGCCTGTTCAATGTCCCTCGAGAATGGTGATCGAGCAGCTCGGCGTAATGCGTGGCTCATAGCGTCCATGGAAGCGTTTCGGGGTCGTCGCTCCCCTGGGGAGATCGAGTCCCGATTTGCATATTCCAACGAGCGATCTCGATGCCGATGAGATCCGGATTGATGGGACCCTGCTCCATGGTGAACCCCTACACTAGTTGACCCTTCTCCTTGCTTCTCATTGTCCCTTCTCCGACGCCTACCTCTTGCTTCCAACTCCAAATCCCTCGCCAACCTTTGTAGGCACTCAAGTTTCTCATCTTTCTGCTCAAGCTCTTCATCCCTTCTATCGAAACAATTACGCCCCGAAGCACCGGACACGGTTTGGTACGTCTGAAACGACCCTTCTCTATGACCAGACTGCCCTTGCTCCTCATACTCCCTATCTTCGAGTCTCTTCTGCCTTCTTTCCCACCAGGTGGATCCTCAAGAAGATCTCCCCGAGCCACTTTCAACATAGATCCTAGATTGTCCTCCAGACATTTTCCCGTGCGCGTCTTGGCAGAACCACAGTTTCGTAGGAGATTCCCAATGACGGCACCAATTGTGCGTACCCAAAATATGGCTATTGGGCTCAACCTCTACTTGGGCTCACAATCTATTTGTATTGTGGGCTTTGGGTTTCCTACTATGGGTGGTCCTATACTCGGAGACCCAGTACACTCCTATTTCCTCAAACCCTTCCCTTTACCTCACAAAATCGCTCCCTTTCTCTTTTAGAGTGATTGCTTTTTTCTCTCAATGTTCTCTCTAGAATTACCAACCCCCTCTTCTCCCTTAATCCCCATATTTATAGACTGAAATAAGTGGAGGTGTTATGATTACTCCCCCTTGTTAGTGAGAACGAGGGTCCAATTCCATCATCTCTAGGTGGGTGTTCAGGTGGGTAAGATGATAGTGGCGATGTTCCCTAAGGCAGTACCGAGAAGCCAAGACATCGTACTACCGAGCAACTACATACCCGACCAAGTTAAGATTGATTAGGAGTGGCTCGCTTTTGACGTTCAAGGCAAAATGGTCCCGTTGTCTTCACTGGGCTCACAATGGGTCTCAAGGGGTGTCTGAATCAAGGTCACAAGTCCAATGTGGAGAGGGCCAGGTGTTGCATCTCAAGGTCAGGGCCTAAGGCCCAACGGCCCTGGGGCCATTCCCCGTACACATAGTATTTATTAAAAAAAATTATAGTAAATAGTCTTCATGGACGTGTTTCATGAGGCTAATTTAGATATTAATATGCACACAAATTTACTTTCCAAGTCATTGTGACCACTACAATATATTAATTACCACTTGAAATACTATATGTCTATATCAAATATCAAGAACCTCTAAGACTAGTATGACATCAAGTGCATGACATCACTCCAGTATATCCACGATGATGTTTTGCTGATCTAAAGTATAAATAAAACACTTCTTTTTTAGCCTGATTAAAAAAAGCGAAAGTTTCTCAAAAAAAAAAAAAAAAGCGAAAAAAAAACCCCTTCTTGACCCTCATCAAGTACAACACCAGCTCTACCAACACACGGATGTCAAGATTGTAATTATGTAATCAATTTTTTTTATTTTTTTGTTATTTTTTGACAAATCATATACTACAAAAATTAATTGAACTTACTTTCCGTAATTTTCACGAAAGTACTTTGTAAAATAGGAGAGGACACAAAGTTAATTATCATACAAGAAGAAGAAAGGGAAAGCAAACATTGATCATCTGTGCCGAGTTGTTACGCCTGAAACCATATACATATGAAAGTATCTTATGTGATTGATGACTGTTACGTACCTACCCCCTTGAATACTATAAACAAAATGTGATTTACATAAGCTTCAATTTCAATTTTTTTTTTTTTTAAATCGTTCCTGTTTCCTATAAAATTCCTTTTAGCTCTTTTCAATTTTTTAATTAGTAGTTAGTCTTTTTATAAGTCTTAATAATGCCGAAATATATAGGTAAATATTAAATTCTAATTAAAAATGAAACGATTATCCAATGTGGAATGATCAAGTTGTGAGTACTGAGTACCACCATTGTCAAAAAAAAAAAAAAAAAAAAAAAAAGAAGAAGAAGTTGTGATTACCACTTTTTAGTTTTACTATTTATTTATGAAAATATGTAACTTCATTTCCTTAAAAATTTGGTTTCTCACCTCTAAATCCACTTGTCTAACTACGTATTTTTTTATCTGAATATTTTAACTTCAAAATCAACATTGCAAAAAACTAAACCTATAGTGGCTTTTTCTATAAACGCTGCTATAGGTATATCTATAGCTGCGTCCGGCAATCCTATTGGCGTTTTAAAAGAATGGGTCTATAGCAGCATTTCCAAGGGTCTATAGCAGTGTTTTAAAAATGCCATTATAGGTCAAAAAAATACAAAAAAATAAAATTAAAAATGACCTATAGTAGTGTTTAACAAACGCCACTATAGGCCTTTGTATGATAATGGTCTATAGTGCCGTTTGTAAAATGCTGCTATAGGTCATTTTTCTTTAAAGGGTCTATAGTGGCGTTTTACAAATGCCACTATTGGTTTTTAAAGAAATAATTAAAAAAAAAAATCTTCGAAAGGTTCAGCGTTTAGCAAAACAAAAGTATGGCATATTCCAGAATATTCCATTAAAATCTCTCTCTCTCTCTCTCTCTCTCTCTCTCTTTTGGTCTTAGCAAAGAAAAAAAAAACACACTCTCTCACGGTCATTCATCAGGAAAAAAAAAAAAAACTCTCATGTTAATCTCAAAACTCTCTCAACATTGCTGCCAACCCACCATCAAACCCGGTAACCCATGCCGCCGACTCATGCTGCCACCGACGGGGATCCAAAAAATGCTGACCCATGCTGCTGATCCCACTTTGCCACCGATGCTGTATAAATGAGTTTGTGAAAATATGGGGTTTTGTTCATTGTACTTTGAGTTTTGTGTTTGATTTCTCAGAAAATATAGAAAAATATGTCTTGAGTTTTGTGTTTGATTGTATATGGGTGCCGAAAATCTGGGTTTGAAACCATTAATATTATTGCTTTTAAATTTTAAAAAATAAAAAACTTTTGATACCAAAAATTTTTTTGGTGGTTTTTGGCTATAGTGGCGTTTTAAAAGGCTGCTATAGCCATTATTTTTTTTTTTTTTTTTAAATAAGGATCTATAAGGGCATTTTTAAAATGAGATTATAGGGTATGAGTCTATAGTGGCGTTTTAAAACGTTGCTATAGCCCTTTTTAAAAAGAAAAAAAAATTGGCCCTATAGTAGCATTCGTAAACATTATTTACTGATTTTGGGAACTAAAACTTTACATCTGTATATTTTATGCATGGGTAATTAAACAATAACAATTAACTCCGTAGACCAATCTTTACCCCGGTGGGGATTTTTCCCAAGAAAAAAAAAAAAACTCCACAGACCAATCACCTTCATTCACCTTGTTCTCATGTAGGTGTCAGCCATTATTAACTGTGTTTGGGAGTTAAAATTTAGTCTACATCAAAACCATATATAGGAATAGGGAGTAACATTAATTTAACTCCTGATTTGATCAATCACCTTCACCTTGTACGTTCTCATGTGGGTGCCACCAATTATTTAGCGAGTTTGGGAGATGTTCTCCGATCGATCTGAAAGTTTACTTGCAAAGTCAGAGTTTTAACAATGGCGGAAGAAAAGATTGAGAGAGAGAGAGAGAGAGAGAAATTGAGAGAGTTATGAGAGAATGAAAAGGAATGATTAGCAACTATGTCATTATCTGATGCATCATTACATGTATATATACATATAGTTTTCAAAGATTGATTAATCTAACTACCTAACAATAAATCCGTAAAAAGTGGAACGGTTATCCTCTAATTACACATGTGATTAACACGTCACCAACTGCATAGCTTCCAGAATGATCTAATCAACCGCTGCTGGACTCTGATGCTAGACTCTGATATTTGCAGTAAGAAGATAAGTCCAGCAGTGTTGTAGTGTTGAAACGACATCGTCTTTGATAAAATATATAACTAATTTTTCTAATCAAAACGACATCGTTTCTTTTAAAGAGAAACGATATCGTTTTGGTTACATTTGAAAATTAGCCGTTAGACACTTCTTTAATTCATCCCTCCTCAAAACATTGGGCACCACAGTGAACAAGATTTTGGAATAGAGAATCTAGAAACGGTGCGTGGGCAGACTCTTGGTAAAAATGTCTGCAAGTTGATCATGTGTAGAGATGTATTTAATCTGAAGATCCCTGCGAAGAACCTGTTCTCGAACAAAATGATAGTCAACCTCGATGTGCTTCGTGCGAGCGTGAAAAACAGGGTTGGAGGCAATAGCCAAGGCAGAGACGTTATCGCACCAGATCTTGGGAGGAAGAGTAAGAAAAATGCCCAAATCACGAAGAACCTGACAAATCCAACAAAGTTTAGTAGCAGTGGAAGCTAGAGCACAGTACTCAGATTCAGTGGAGGATCTAGAAACCATTAGTTGTTTCTTAGCACTCTAAGTGATGGGGTTGAACCCCAGATACACAATAAAGCTAGTAGTAGATCTTCGATCATATGGGTCACTAGCTTAGTCTGAATCGGAGAAGGCAGATAGTGACAAAGGACCAGGCTTTAGAAGAACACCAAAATGTTGAGTACCAACTAAATAACAGAGGATGCGTTTAGTGGCAACAAGATGAACATCTGTGGGGAAGGACATGAATTGACAAACCTGATGCACAACAAAGCTTAAATCTGGCCTGGTGAAGGTGAGATAGTGCATAGAGCCAACAAGACTGCGATAAACATGTGGATCAGGGAAAGCAGAGCCATCATCTGGAACAAGACGAACATTGGGAACACAAGGTGTTTTGGCAGGCTTAAAAGTAAGCATATTATGCTTGGTGAGAAGATCAATGATGTATTTAGCTTGATTGATAAAAAGCTCCTGTGGGGAGCGATGGATGTGAAGTCCCAGAAAGTAGTGTAAATCCCCCAAATCCTTCAACTCAAAAGTTTGGCTCAACTGGGCAATAAGAGATTGAATGAACACTGGAGAGTTACCAGTGAGAATGATGTCATCAACGTAAACCAAGAGATACCCAAGAACTCCATTATAACGAAGAATAAACAGAGAGGAATTAGCCTGAGAAGATGCAAATCCCATGTGAAGGAGGTGAGTAGAAAACCTCTCAAACCAGGCACGGGGAGCCTATTTCAGCCCATAGAGAGATTTTTGAAGCTTACAGACATAGTTGGGAAATCTAGGATCAACATAACCAGCGGGCTGGATCATGTGAATAGTCTCTTTGAAATGACCATGAAGGAAAGCATTTCGCACATCAAGTTGCTTTAAGGGCCAATTAAACTGAACTGCAAGGGATAAAATGATCCTCACAGTAGGAGGCTTAATGACAGGGCTAAATGTTTCATCAAAATCCACACCAAATTGTTGATGGAAGCCCTTTGCCACAAGTCTTGCTTTGTAACAACTGATAGAGCCATCACTATTGCGTTTAAGTTTGTATACCCATTTGCATCCCACAACATTCTGGCTGGGATGAGAAGGGACAAGGATCCAAGTATCCAGTCTTTGAAGAGCCTCAAACTCCTCATCCATTACTGTACACCACTGAGAATATTGGACTGAAATTTTGAAGCTTAGTGGCTCCAATTCTAAGTAGTCAATCTTAGCAGTGAAAGCCTAAATGGTAGTGAAGGCTTTGGGTTTGGAAATACCATTTTTAGACCTAGTGACCATTGGATAAGTGTTGGAAGGAATTAAAGGGAAGGAAGCAGGTGTGGGGTCAGATGTAAGGGTAGGGTCAGGCTCAGATGTAGGATGTGGAGATGGAGAATCACTAGTAGATGTAGGATGTGGAGATGGAGGATCACTAGAAGATATAGGAGTGGATGTAGAAGTGGGCTGAGACTGAGTAATGTGAGAATGAAGTAATATGGCATCTGGAGTAGGCTGAGTAGATGGGACTTTAGGAGGCTGAGTAGAAGCATTAGGAGATGTAGGTGTAGACTGACATATATGATAAGAATGCCAAGAACTAGAAGATAAAGGAGAAGTCTCAGGATATAAAAACTCAGACTCATTGAATAGAACATGTCTAGTGATGTATATTCTGTGAGTTGTAGGATCAAGACAGATATAGCCTTTGGAGTGTGTGGGATAGCCAAGAAATAGACATGGTTTAGTGTGTGGTTGAAGTTTGTGAGAGTTGTAAGGGCGAAGCAAGGGAAAACGTGTGCAGCCAAAGACCCTAAGGTGACTAATATCAAGTTTAGAGTTGTATAGCTTTTCCCAAGGTGACAGATTGTTGAGGATAGGAGTAGAAAGTCTATTTATAATGTGTGTAGCTGTAGAAACAGCATAGGACCAATAGGAAATGGGAAGATGGGAATGGGAAAGTAGAGTAAGTGAACACTCCACAAGGTGTCTGTGTTTCCTTTCTGCTACACCATTCTGTTGTGGTGTGTGTGGACAAGAAAGTCGATGAGTGATACCTTGGGTTAAGCAGAATTCTTTAAAGGCATTAGAGGTAAACTCTTCACCACAATCTGTCCTTAAAATTTTGATTTTATGGTCAAGCAAATTTTCTATTGTGGCTTTTAAATACTTGAAAATAGTAAAGACATTAGATTTAAATTTGAGCAGGTAAAGCCAAGTGAATTTGGTAAAATCATCAACAAACACCAAATAGTATTTGTAATCATTGATTGAAACAACTGGAGCAGGACCCCATACATCACTGTGAAGAAGTTCAAGAGGTCTAGATGACTTAAAGACAGACTCTTTGAAAGGTCATTGACACATTTTGCCACTGAGACAATGTCTACAGTGTGTAACAACAGAATCTTTATTGAATACAATATCTGGATTAGCGGATTTATTGAAAGCAAGAGGACAGAAAGTGGAATTTAGAACACTATCACTGGGATGGCCTAGCCTATTATGCCACAACAAGCTATTGGTTGATTTCTGAGCATGGAAAACATGATTGGAGTGAGACTGTGATGGAGCTTGGACAGATTTTGATTTTGAGTAGATTAGGTAGAGGCCATTCTTACTCAAGCCCTGGTAAAGGATTCTCCCCGTAGGAATTACCTGGATAAGGAATTTGTGTGCATCAAAATAACATGAGTAATTATTATAAAGATAAAGTTTGTGTACAAACAGAAGATTAGATGCAATTCTAGGCACATGTAGGACATTTCTTAGTTGAAAATGATGAAATTTGGTGTGAAGAAAAGAATTACCTATATGGTTAATAGGAAGAGATTGACCATTACCAACTGCTATCTGATCAAGCCCTTTATACTGAGATTGACTTGTCAGATTGTTGAGATTTGCAGTGATATGGTCTGAAGCCCCTGAATCAATAAGCCATGGTTCTGAGTTGCCAAGAATTGCAGTGTTTGATGCTGTTGCCATGGCAGCCAACTTGGTTGGTGGATTATTGTCTTGATAGGCAAAATCCATTCTGTGATAACAATCTAGGCTTGTATGACCCATCTTACCACAAATTTGGCATTGTGGACAATCAGGCTTACTAAATTGATTCTGTGAATGATGCTGTGATGAGAAATTGGGATTATAGAAGCCTGAGTTACCACCAGGGTTACTACCAGTGTTGTAGAAACCTGAATTACCACTAGTGCTGCCTTGAGAATGAGGTGTGTAATTGTTTGATCTACCACCACCTCTACCTCTATTAAAATTGTTTCTTCCTCTTCCTCTTGGAAAACCTTGGTTCAGGTACATGTTAGACTGTGAATTTCCTCCTTTGCCATTTGGCTTAGAGTTAGAAGCATACATTGCAAGAGAATGTGGAACAGATTCTGAAACTTCCATCATAGCTTGTTCCTCACTCTGAAGCATGATGGAGAGTTGTTCATAGGAGATAGGATCACTTCTGGTGCGAATAGCAGAACAAAAGTGTGCAAACTCCTTAGGTAAACATCTGAGTACTATACAAATCAGCTCCTCATTATCAACGACAACTCCAACTGCAAGAAGCTTATCTTTAGCTATCTTGATCTTTTGCAAGAATCCATTAACAGATTCATTACCTTTCTTCAGGCTTTGCAATTCAAGCTTAAGATTCAGTATATTGGCTCTCGATGTTGATGTGAACCTTCGAGCCAAAGTGTTCCACACCTCCTGAGCATTTGTGATCCCAACAACCAAAGAGAACACCTGAGGTGTCAGTGTTGAGTTAATCAGAGAAAGAAGAGCTTTGTCTCTTATCCTCCATGTTTGATAGTCTGGATTCACTATAGTTGTTGGATTGCCCTGTGCATCACGCAGAAAAGGACATGGTGGTGAAATTGAGCCATTAATGTGCTCAATCAAAGAGTAGGCTTCAAGGATACTCACCAATTGGTGCTTCCATGGTATATAGTTGCTGTAGTCGAGTTTAATGGACTTCAGGTTGGACATGTTAGACAGAGGAAGTAATGGCGATTGAGTGGGAGTGATGGTGTTGCTAGTTGAAGAAGAAATAGTTGCAGAGGCAGTTGTGGAAGCCATGGTATTTGGCTCTGATACCATGAAAGTTTACTTGTAAAGTCAGAGTTTTAACAATGGCGGAAGAAAAGATTGAGAGAGAGAGAGAGAGAGAAATGGAGAGAGTTATGAGAGAATGAAAAGGAATGATTAGCAACTATATCATTATCTAATGCATCATTACATGTATATATACATACAGTTTTCAAAGATAGATTAATCTAACTACCTAACAATAAATCCGTAAAAAGTGGAACGGTTATCCTCTAATTACACATGTGATTAACACATCACCAACTGCATAGCTTCCAGAATGATCTAATCAACCATAGCTGGACTCTGATGCTGAACTCTGATATTTGCAGTAAGAAGATCAGTCCAGCAGTGTTGTAGTGTTGAAACGACATTGTCTTTGATAGAATATATAGTTAATTTTTCTGATCAAAACGACATTGTTTCTTTTAAAGAGAAACGATATCGTTTTGGTTACATTTGAAAATTAGCCGTTAGGCACTTCTTTAATTCTATCTTCACGATCTACATATGAACGCATTATGGAACTCGCAGGGTTTTGTGGTCTGGCGTATAGTGGTGTGACAAAATTGAGTGTTTTATCTTTTCATGTTGGTTTTGGTGGTGGGGGCTATCCACAGCCACGAGAGGACTGAAAGTGAGAGTAGTAAATACAACAAGACGCAGGCTTATAAAAGTGAGACTACTATATTCAACAAGACGCACGCAGCCTTATGAAAGTATGAACAAAGAACAATGTAACTGTAAGAAGCAGCAAATGGGAGGCTTATGATTTTCTTTACTTGGCCATGCAGTGGCGAATGTCATTCTGTAGTATGGCCGGAGTTCCTTGTCGTTGGCAGATTATCCCCAATTATTTCACTGTGCATGGCCTATGGCCACAGAAGAATAGATGGCAATCGGTTAACTGCACAGTCCTGCCCCAACACAGTCACAGAGGAAGAGGATATCCACCCTTTAACATTACTATGGTATTATATGTTTGTATTCAACAAATCATCCATGTTATTGACTTATTGTTATCATCACCCATTATTATATATACAATATTATAGTTAATTTTTTTTTTATAATAAAATTTTAAAAATATTTCTTAACCTAATGCCTTTAAATCACTTGTTAATTTTTCCCTTAATATTGTTTCTTTTTTTTTCACCTACCACAGGACCCAGGGGGGCTTATGTATTTGAATATTAGAATTGGCTGGAACTAACGAGCACAAAAAATAATGAAGGGTTTTGGGAAAGTGAACATGGCTCTTGCGTCTCCCCAAGTCAAAATAGCTACTTCAAGCGCACTATCACGACGGTGAAGAATTTTCGAATTAATCCGATTCGAATGCTTACACGAAAAGGTTGTATATATTTTTATTTTATATCAAGACTTTGTTTCTAACTTTTTGTAATTTTGATTTACGGTTGAAGATAGCTAACATTGGACTTCCCTTTTTTTGCAATAGGCATTGTCCCTGATAACGCTAACACTTGCACCACTAGACAAATCACGTGGGCTATTGGACCGTGTATAGTATATGCGGCCTGCTATCTAGTGCTGTTATAATTAAGATGTGTTGGTTTAGTATTTGGTGTGAGAAAGTTTGGCAGTTATTATCTGTGGGTTAGTTGGTGCTTCTGTAATTTCAGTCTTGTGGTTTGCTGTTGTTTGATATAGTTAAGCAATGTTTGTAGAGGATCACCCCTCTTGATCCTTTTTAAGTTGGTGTCCTTTGTACTTTGTTTCGTATCAATAATATTTGACTACTTATTAAAAAAATAATGATTTAATTTCTTGCATGTTGTGGGGGGTTAATTTTATTTTTGACAAAGAAAGGAAGCCTCCATTTCCCCCCAGAAATAGAAAAAATGTGTCTCAAATAAATTTTCACTGATTCACTAGTTTATATACAATAACTTTAAAAGAAATTTTAGGACATGTTGGAGAACCTTAGGAAACCCTTCAAAGTCCCAATTTGTGTTAAGTATTAAATTAGTCTAAAAAAATGACAAAATCACCAAAATATATAGGCTTTAGCCGCGTTTCAAAAATGCCGCTATAGACCCTAAAAACGCAGCTATAGGCTATAGCCGTGTTTACAAATGCGGCTTTTACTACATGATAATAGCTCCCTACGGGGTCTATTGCCGCGTTTTTCTAAACGCGGATATAGGTCCCCCTATAGTTGCGTTTTTCCACCCCTTATAGACCCGCTTTGGGCTGCTTTTAAAATATAGTTATAGCTTGGACCTATAGTTGCGTTTTTAAAACGCGGCTAAAGGCCCCTACATTGGGTTTTTCAATAGCTGCATTTTTCCACCCCCTATAGCTGTAATTCCTGCCCAAAATAATTGCCAACACTCAACAGTTCCCAACCAATTGCCAGCAAACAAAACAAGTTCATTGCCAAAAGATTGCATTGCCCAAATAATTTACATAAACAAAACAAGTTCCCAACAAAAGATTTTTACTTAAAGAAGCTTGATGCATTGAATGCAAAGTACCAAAAATACTATGTTACATTCTCTTCAATAAATTCTTCCAAATTATCTAAAAAGGCTTAATATAAATTTCCCAAAGCACTAATTTTATTGCAGGTTATTTTCCATGACCATAAGTCAGCACCATTATAATGACTTAGGCCAACTAATTGCCTTGATATTACTCAAGAAATATTATCAGAAACATCACTAAATTTTGTTATTTAGAGATCAGCAAAATCAAAGTTGGCAAAATAAGACACGACCTTTAGAGGACAAAGACAAGCTAAGAAGAAATTATCTAAAATCACTTTTAATCGTTTTGATTAGGTAAGCAACTCATACATATATGGGATGCAGACCAATGACATAACCCACCACTCCCATTCTTAGAAGAGATGCCACTGGTCCAAGGCCATTGGCCTAAGGCACCACCTTGAGCAAATGTTTTCATTTATAAGAAAGTCCTCAAACTTTCCAAAAGTTAAATAGAAAAAGAAAAGTTCTTGAGTCATTCTTCAAAAATTCTTCTGGCCAACATAAGATAAACTGAAGGTTTTCAAATCATCCCATTCAGGCACAAGAAGCTTACATGCCAGAGGCAAAAAACAACAAATTCAACATGATCTACCATCTCATAGCAACCCATAACATACTGATCAAGTCCATTACATACTTAACCTTAAGGAGCCAATCTAACACCATCAACCAAACACAACAAAAGTATCTATGAATATGATCTAAGAAGATAAATTCTCTGCAGATCTTCTTGTAAAACAATTATTTCGACGTCACAAGAAAAAGTTGTAAATAGCTAGGAACTTCATAACTTTATGTATCCATCTCATAACTTACCCTTTATTTGGATAAGTAAAGATAAAGGGTAACCCTTAAATTATTAATCGATAAGATACTCAAATATGTCATACAGAACTTTCCGGAAAGTAACTCTCAACCTCATCAATCTTGCTCAACTTCTCCCACAATGACCTAAAAAATTGCCCCCACATAGTCAATGACATGACTCTGGTGGATGCAAGGGATTAATTAAATAATTACATGGAATTCAATCACTTTTTTTTTTAATTACTTTTAATGCTAGACTTATAATAAGTGATTTAATTTTCCACTGAAACTGACTGACTCATTTTCTTGTTTGGTTGTGGTTGTCACTTTCAACTAAAATAAGCAGAGCACAGGCAGAGACAGAACCTCCTCAAAACCAAATTTTATCTGTTTTATTATTATTTTTCAAAAAAAAAAAAAAAAAGGATTTTTCAATATATATAAAGGCCTGAAATACATGCAGAAGAGCATACCAGAGCAATAGTGGAGCACAAATGATGCCTACCAATACCATTCATGTGAAAGAGTAAGTAATAAGTATCACTCCCAGAAATTTAAATAATTTTTCTTTCCCCTTGCCTACTCCCCCCAAAAAAAAATACCCTCACAAAAACGAGCACATTTGATACATCTTTTATTGGATATCCTACCAAAAAGTTGGGTTAAATCAACGCAGTATACAAATGATTGTGTCCCATGTCTAGTCTTAATATGTTCGTATTAGAACACCAGTCAAATGTTTTTTTTTTTTGATCTTAACACCAGTCAAATGTTGGGACCTACATATCATGGAATCTAATGTTCCCTAGAGATACTCAAAAGGGGCAATGGATAGTATCATAAGCATCATTGCACTGCAGACCATTCTCTTACACAAATGAATATATTAACTACACCTTCCACCAGTACAAACTCCCCTGATCCACTATAAATAATGAACCATTCTACCCTCATCATGAAGAAAGCCAAGTTCATTTAGTAGTCTTAATAACAAGACCTATTACTTTTCACCCATGTCCTAAAACAGAGTGTCTAATAATTCAACTCATGATTGGTTTTTCGATATAAATAAACATAACATAAATTGAAGCCATTTCAGACATTATTTAACAATTTAACTTTTGAGTTGTGACATCCAAAGGGTATATAGAGAAACCAATATTTCCAAAAGAAAATATGGTGAGAAAGGAGCACCACATTGGACATTCTGAACCAATTATTTATCACTTTTCCTGAATACTCCTAACCCAATTGGTAATAGACCAACTATGTCATAATTATATTTTCACTTTTTTTTTTTTTTTTTCTCTCTATTGCTGGTAAAAGTCACTAATATAGCACTGGATAGACAATGACTCGAACAAATTTCAAAGGGTAGTTTGACATGGAAAACAAATAACAAGATTTAACTTGATAGCTTGATAGCCGTAGAACTTAAGAATGACAAGATTTATTTTCTTTATCATGCAAACCAACCCACCCACCCCCACAAACAAAAAAAAGAGATAAAGTAGTTGAAGTTTTTTAAAGATGAAGTTGCAGAAATCTCACCAGTTCCTGACGAAGCCTGTTATTTTGTTGAATCACATTATTCTTTTCTTCAGTCAGTTTTGAAATTAGAGGTCTTGCCTACAAAAATTTCCAGTATTATCAAGCATAAATAACCTCTCAATTTTTTTTATTTTTTAAATTTTAGATAACCACTCAATATGTAGCAAGCCTAGGAAAATGAATTTTACACATAAAACGTACACAATGAATATCCAACTGTAGCAGAGCTGCAAACCTTACATGCTATGCCGCACTCTATCATGGTCGGTACAATTATATTTAGAAAACACAACAAAAACAATGATAGAAAAACAAATCCATGTTACTTAATTCACCTCCGAACTGTGTAAATTGCCACGTGTAGAAGGAAAAGAAGCTTTTTGGAAGATGGGAAGAAATAGGTCTCATCTGTTAATACATATGTATTTCACATGATAGGAACATATGTCACTATTTTATGTAATTGGCAAATCTTTTGACAAAACGTATTTTACTTGTAATTAGATAGATCTAGGATGTGTTTAATACTTCAAGAAACAAAGTTTCAAGATTAAGTGTTAAAACCATGCAAGTCTGTCCAAGAATCAAATGTGAAAAGTGTTGTTCATTAAAACTCGATAGCTAATATCTATCGAGACTTAGAGCTGTCTGAATCCCGTGGCTCGAAAACAGCTCGACAGATAGGTATTTGTCGAGATTTATGAAACTCAGATTTTCGAGTATATTTTTCATCCAATCCGTGATTATATGTTTGGGCTTTCTTTTCTCACAACCCTAAACATATATAAGGATTATTTTAAGGGCTGTAAAAGGTGACACAAGTTGTACAAGTATTGAGCAAAATTTTGTTCAAGCAAATTGTGACCGGAGACAGAATTTGTCCTAGTTCATCTTTCTTGTGAAGAAGATGCTGTGTTTGTATACCGTAGGGTTTTGTGACTAAGGAGCTTCTTGATCTTCATCATGTGATGAACTGAAGAACTTTGCAGCCAACAACCTTCTCTAGTTGGTGATTGAAGTCGCATACTGAGATCCGCGTAATTGGTTAGTCACATATTGAGAGCCGTGCATTGAAAAGGAGAGATTGTCACTACAGAACAAGTCCAATTAGTTATTGGGGTAAGGGTTCAACTATAGGTTGGTATAAAGTACTGAGATTCTTTTACTTGTAACCGCTTATTTTGATAATAGTGGATTCTCGGGAGTGGTGACCTTAAAATCATCTGGTGGGGTTTTGCCTCGATGGTTTTCCCCATTTGTAAACAAATCACCCATGTCAAATTTAATTTCCACTGCACTTAGTTTAATGGGTGATTTATTTGTGCTATCATGCGTTTGCATGTTAATTTGATTAATTAATAAACTTGACTAATTAATCAATTAATTCATCATAAGGGGTCAATACGTTTTTCACCTATCATCATAAAAAAGAAGCTAATCTCTCTCTCTTTATTTATCTCTTTGAAATTGGTTTGATTTCAAATGGGTTTGTGTGGGTTTGGAAAATGGAGATTTTGTTGTTTGTGGTTTTTTATTTAGGTTTTGGGGTTGTTAAAAATGGGTTTGTGGGGATTATGTTGCTAATGTTTTGTAGCTGAATGGTCATTGACAAATTGGAGTTTGGAAGAGAAGATTAGCAGATGGGACGAAGATGAAGAAGAAGAAGAGAGGGAGAGCAGTTGGTTCATGTGGGAGTTTTCTCTCTCTTTAAATAAAAATAATAATTTACCCACTGTTCATGTTAGAATAAGTGCAACCTTTTTTTTTTTCTAAAAACACATACTCATATCAAACACACATTTATGTTTTTTTACGTCTTAAAATATGTTATTTGAAATATGGTACCAAACACATTTTTGGTTTTATGAGTACTTTAAACGCGTGCTTTCACAATACTTGAACATCATTACCAAACAGGTCCTTAGTATCATCTTTTTTTGTACTCTTTTTTTCCCTAAGTTTAACGCAAACATTCCTTCATTAATGTATAGGTCTTACTTCAATTCCTTCAATGACGAGTCCTACTTTTAATTGATAAGTCTTAACCTCCATCTCATATCAAACACACATTTATGTTTTTTTACATCTTAAAATATGTTATTTGAAATATGGTACCAAACACATTTTTGGTTTTATGAGTACTTTAAACACGTGTTTTCACAATACTTGAACATCATTACCAAACAGGCCCTTAGTATCATCTTTTTTTGTAGTCCTTTTTTTCCCTCAGTTTAACGCAAACATTCCTTCATTAATGTATTGGCCTTACTTCAATTCCTTCAATGACGAGTCCTCCTTTTAATTGATAACCCTTAACCTCCATCAAACTCATCTTTACCTCTTCGTTAGCTTCACCACTAAAAATTTCTCCAAGCTCAATTTCCATCCACCCATCCTCTCTTTCATTTGAGGTTCGTTGAGTGCCCTCTATCACTCTCTTTCTCAACACTTCTATGCGGTTCCTATAAAACATGCACTCCATTTGTTGCTTCATTCCATCTTCATGACGTAGATAAGCCATGCCATTACATACTTTGTTGCCCACCTTAATTGACACTCACTACAAAAAATGGGTTCAGAGGCTGTGTTTTTAAGCTGCATTTTTCAAAAACAAAGCTACAGGGGGTACTTTGAGCTATGTTTTTGAAAAACGCAGCTCCACCCCTAGACGTATAGTCGTGTTTTCTAAACACAGCTATATAGCAACTCTGAAGCCGCGTTTTGTGATGCTGAGGCTGTGTATAGCTGGAAAGGCCTTAAGCTGCGTTTTTAAAAAACACAGCTCTAGGCCCATCCGGGGAAATTTTTTTTTTTTCAATATATCCTAGAGCTGCGTTGAATAAACGTAGCTTGAATCTTTTTGAGCGTTTGGATAGTGCTGAGTCTGGCGTTTGCATTTTGTGTTGCATTTTCCCTCTTTTTTTCACGCGTTTCAGCCAATATTTTTACTGTTTATTACTGTTGCCGCTACTGTTTATGAACAGTAGCCGCAAAACGAACCAACAAATTCTACTTTTCAGCAACTTTTTCATTAAAAATGGGTCCCATGGTACTATCTACGTATTTAAAAATTATTTTGTTACAATATTTTCAGTTCTCAATTTCAGCAAAATAAGTGCTATCTAAACGGACCCTTTATAGAAGGGGGTTAAATTCATACCTGTTTGCGCTGCGTTTAAGCAACGCAGCTCTAGGTTTGCTATAAATTGTAAAACACCCAAATTTCAACACAGTTGAAAAAAAACCCTAAACTGAAAAACACTCTCAGCTCACTCTCAACCTAGCTCCCGATCCCAAACTCGTCGCCGTGCTCTCAGCCTCTCGCCGCCGTGCCCTCAACATAGAAGCCCACAAACCTCACGCCTCTTAGCCTCCCTCATCAATCGGTAAGCTCTCTCTCTCTCTCTTTCTCTCTCATCGATCCTCTCTCTATACAAATGCTTGAACCGAACTCTTCGGTTTCGTCAGCGTCCACTTTCTTCGTTTCTTCCCTCTGATCTGTTCTTCCCTTTTCCCCATTTCACAGTTTCATTCCAATTGTTCTTCTTCGCCATAACCCGGTCTAGCGTTCTCTGTCGGACCGGTCTAAACCCGGTGCAGCTCTTCGTAGATCCTCCACCAACAACGACAATTCAGTCATGAATCTTGAATAGTAAGCATTTTCGATCTCAATCTCCCTTACTATTCCTGCTTTTTCCTCTGTTTGGCCGCTCGAAAAATTAAAAACGAAAAGGAAATGAAAAATCTGAGTTTAATGGAGGTTTTCCAATTTTTATTTTTCCTCTTTTGTTTTCTACGCAACCGAACGTGATATTAATTTGCTTAATCTCTTGAGATCTTTGATGATTTTGTGCTTTTTACGGTTGTGGATTTGAGAGAATTTTTTGACGAATTCCTAAAATATAGGTTAACCGAGAAAAATAAGGGGAGAGGAGAAATTATAGTCGCCAATTTTAGCTTTAATTTTTTTTAATTTTTTAAAATTTTTTTTTTATGGATAATTCAATATGCATTCTAGTTGTGGTTTGATTGATTCTTGTGGGTTTTTATTTTTATTTTGTCATTTTTTTTGAGGAAATGTGTAAATCGGATTTTATTTATTTTTTCATTTTGTTTGAGGAAATGTGTAAATCAGAAATGTGTAGATCGGTGCACCGAGGTTCCTAGTGATGGCAATAGGTTTTTATCTTCTGTGTTCTTAAAATCTCACCCTGTCTCCTTAGGTGAGAATTAGCGGTGTACATGCTTGTATCTTTTTTTTTTTCAATGACAAATCTCAGTTTTCTAAGACATTTTGGAACATTTCCTTTTGTTGTTGACGCATATCCTGTCATTGAAGACATACTAAAATAGCTTGGTAATTAAAATATGGTATTGTAAAATATATGCAGTTTGTAATAGTTCAAGATTGGCAATTTGGCATAGCTGACCAACAATTTGATGAAATAGCTTGGTTAAATGTGGTTATGAGACTACCCCTTTTTCCCCTTTCCCATGAGGATGAAAAATACAATTGCATTTGGATTAGGATTGAAGTTAGTAAGGGATTTGAGGGCAGATCCTTACATTGGATAATCTTATGCTTAGGGGGCGCATTTTGGTGAATTGGTGTTGTATATGCCATCGTAATGAGGAAACTGTGGATCATCTCCTCCTCCACTGTATTTGTCCTGTAGCTCACTCATTATGGGTATATATGCTTCAGATCTTTGGGATCCAATGGGTCATGCCAGGCTCTGTGGAAAGCTTGGTGTATTGTTGGAGCTATTGGTTGGGAAAATTTAATTCTAACATATGGAATATGGTCCCTGGCTGTTTGATGTGGATTGTTTGGACGGAAAGAAATCGGCGCTCTTTTGAGGATACTGAGAAATCATTGGTTCAATTACAAGCTCTATGCCAGAAGACTTTATTTGATTGGTCTAGGTGTTGGGGCTTCTTGGATTGCGCTAATATCTTGGAGTTAACTTCTTCTCTTAGTATTGCACTTTAAGTTTTTCCTTGTTGTTTGATGCTGTTTGTTTGCTTGTTGCATTTCTTTGTGTTCACCATCATGAACACCTTGTATTTGCTTACTTTAGTTTTATAGTTTTTTAATAATACTCTTATTACCTATCAAAAAGATAATTGTTTGGTATGAATTTTATGATATAATGGATTAAGTATCTGAGGATTCTGTTCCAATAACAATAATTGTCTTCTTATGGATTTAAAATAATACTACTATATTATACTTCTCAAGTACTTGGATGGTTCCCTGTTATCCTTTTAATAAGAATATGTTATCTCATTTTTAATGAATTACTAAAAAGATGTACTTATAGTTTCATCAAGAAAAAAAAAGATTTACTTATAAGAAAGTTTTAATAGTTCTGCCAAAACAGCATTGATGTTGGTTTTAAAGTGTGTGCTGCGTCTGTTCTCCCCCCTCCAAAGATGTACTTATAGTTTCATCAAGAAAAAAAAAAGATTTGCTTATAAGAAAGTTTTAATAGTTCTGCCAAAACACCCTATCAAAAAAAAATAGTTCTGCCAAAACAGCATTGATGTTGGTTTTAAAGTGTGTGCTGTGTCTGTTCTCTCCCCCCCCCCCCCCCCCCCCTCCTTCTCCAAAAAAAAAAAAAATCCCTTATGTCTTTCTAAATATGCACATACTACTTGATTTATCCAGTTTGTGACAATGTAACATACAGATTGTAGTCTGTCATTTTGAAATCCATGTTATTGTGAGATGAGGTATCCTCATGAATGTCAGCCATTAATCTTGCTGCTCGATTTTTAATTTTCCAGGGTACTCAAGCAAAGGAAAAAAATGAATTACTAATCAAGGAATTTGGTATTGACTACAATGAATGAGAAATCATGTTCTGCCAAGGTTCCTTAGCTTTCTGGCAAAAGGTATTCTTTCTCCTTTTTAGAGGTAAATTTTCAATAGTACAATTTTTATGTACTAGATACAGTTAATGCAACACCTCCCAGATTGTCTTTAACTTGTGTTATAGTCTGTGAAGAGTTGTGGGCTATGACATCTTGGTACACATGATTGAAATGTAGATGTGAGTTGCCAAGAGCCTTGTAGCTCAATAGCATAGCCTGCTCTCCTTTACTAGGAGAAAAATGTTCAAATTCCCCCTGCCCCCATTGTATTATTTTAATTATCAAAAGAAGTGGATGCAAGTTGGTTTAGATGCCCAATCACCCAGACCAATCATTATGCCCTAAAGGTGATGCTTTTCTAGGACTGAGTTAAAAATTTGAAGGTCTATTTGCTTGATCTTGAGTTATAACAAATTGATATAACTAGATTATTTCACTTTATGTGTGCAGCATGCATTGGCATTTAATCTAAGTATTTAATCAATGGTTTTTCCTGTTCATCTTGTATTCCATTTTATCCACAAGTTTACAGTACTCTTCTGCAGCGCATTATTTAGGTGGATTGCTGTCTTGTTGCTTGGGAGCAACCTACACCCCATGCATATTTTGTTTTGATTTTATTGGAAAATGACAAAATAGGGACAAATAATTGTCTTATAAGAATCTATCCAAAAAAAAAAAAAATTGTCTTATATGAACTTTTTGAGTTCTACCAAAGGCCCTTCAATAAAATTATCCTTTGAAATTTACCACTAGATGATGTTCGTAGTTGAGCGCATCTGCTGTGTGTCCGGATTAAGGACAATCCCTAATGAATTTGAAGACAACTCTAGTTTGTCTTAGTGTCAAACGTATATGTCTACTAGATGAGCTAGGCAGTGAGTTCTTGATCATTATGACAACATTTTGTATATAGGTTGAAATTGTCTACAGTTTACTGAGCTTAAACTAGGAAAAGTGAGAAATTAGAGACATAGTTTGGTTAGGCTTACTTCAATCTTAATGGTTTTAGTTTACAACACCCCAATTCTTAGTCCCTTTGATAATCTTATCAAGCTCAGATTATAGTTGTGTGTGTAGGAAGACAAAAATATGACACATGAGAGCAAAGGATCTGTCCAAAATTCTCACAAGAAAGTAATTGTAGAACATTGCGATATAATCAAACCCAATTTTTGGGAAGCACACCCAAGCATCCTTGATGAGAACCTACCAATATTTTGAAGCATTGGTCAGAAATGATCTTACCAACATAAATCTTCACAAAAGCTTCCATTGCCATTATTTTTATATTCTCTATGCACATGAAGTTCCCAGCAACCTGTCTTTCACAGTTCTTGGAAGACAGAAATAGAAATTATTGCTAAAGAGAAACTATGTTATACTCCAGCGTTACTGTGGTGTGAGATTAGTGATTTATGATTACTTGTAAATCTAAAGAGGTGACAGTCCCTGGATGTATTTAACTGAAATTTTGGATATCTTTTTATTGTTGGAGATCATAAAATTGTTGATCAGTGCAGTTGATATATTAAAAATAAAATATTATTTTCTTGCCTTTTTCCTATATTGTGTAAAGTTTTTTTTTATTGGGTAATGTGTACATCTTGTGTTGTTTATTATCACCAGTTTTAAATTAGAGGGATAGTTAGTATAAAATTATAGTGCAATTGATACTTATGAAATTTGGATAGAGGGAGACTCCTACACTTGTTGAGCAATTAATTCCTCCAATTTTAAAATTCTACCCTCAATTAATTTCTCCAGCTGTATAATTCCACACTCAATGAATAAAATTCTAAATGTTATCCTGACTCCTAAATGCAAAGGCCACATGGATGCTTTTATATCTATTCCATTGAAGCTTTGAGACAGCAGATTACTTCAGGTCTGGATGTTACTCATATTTTGAAATGTGTATCTCATATTCATGCCACAAGTTTTTTATTATTCCTTCTCTTTTTTTTTTTTTGGTTCTTTTCACTTATATAGTTCTTCATTTGTTTTATCGAGATTCATAAATGTTTATTTTTGTAAATTGTTTATAAAAGGGTTATATGAAATCAAACATGTATAAAGGCCAGGTATGCTTTTTATACTCTCTCTCTCTCTAAAAATATGTTGGATATGTCCTATCAAATGTCCCCCCCCCCCCCCCCCCCCCCCCCGCCACACCCATTCGGCATGACAACGATTTCTTAAAATTAAAAATGTTAGTATTATTGTGGTTGCAGACTGGAAGATTGAATTTAAGATGAAAAATAATTTAGATAACCTTTAACATTTTCGCTTTTATTTTATATCTACAAGTGATGAGAAAGCATAAATTTTGATGTGTGAAAATTTACATCTTCTTATCATTAAATTTTAATTATCACAATTGAAAAAAAAAATTGCATCTTTTATTTTAATAACAATCAAAAATCTGAGAATCTTATATGTGTTTGTTCATGCTTTAGTTATGGTTTCTTTAGAAATCTAACGGTGCATTATTTCAATCAGGAGTATTCTTCAAAATGTCATACTTAGTGCATAAAACTCTCAATTTTACATGGTTTGGGATTGGGAGAGGTCATGATAGTTGAGTGTGAAAAATAAACAACAAATTATAATTTTATAGTAATTGTTGTGGAATGCAAGTGGATTTGGTTACAAAATCTGATAAGGCATGTGAAGATCTAATAATTAATCATCTCAAGCAACATTACTCCACATAAAAGGTTAACACTTATTTCTTCCTTCCTTACATGATGCATCAAAAACGTTAAATAGTGCTCGTAGCCTCAAATGTTGTATTCTATCTCCTCAAAATGCTCATTTTTCATTCAAAAGTAAAATTTTTTGGTCATAGGAGTCATTGACATGGTTCATTTTAAGTAATTATTCAATACTCATGAGCTAAAATTAAAGTGTTTTGGTTATAAGAGTCATTGACATAGTTCATTTTAAACAATTATTCAATATTTAGCCATGTGGTAATCACTTCTCTCATAGAAAACTAGGTCATACTACTATATGCGTAAAAATAGTTTGCACTCATTAATTATTAAGATAGTTACTATGGATCAAAAACTCTTTTACCTAGATTGATTATAAATAAGATTGTATTTCCTAACTTATAAGAAATTTTAAATTCAACTTCACCTAAAATTAGATTAGACTTGGGAATTTGTCATGAATTTTTGGTGCGGCTCTAGCTTTATTGGATTAGTTTATTATAATTATTTTATTATTATTTTTTGTTTGATGTAAACAAGATTCGAATTTACATTAAATTTCATTAGAGCTATGTTGTAAATTACTTCTTCTTTTTTCCCTTTTGATCCATAAATTGAATAATAGTTTTTTTTTTTTTAAGGATAAATTGAATAAATAGTTGTTGGTTTTGCATTGAAAAAGAATTGTCACCCACCGTTAGATAGGTTTCTGTCAATCAATTATCAGTTTAATTGTTGCTATCCATAATTTAAGTTTGATAGCATTTTATTTTCTTGTGCTTTGTAAGACACTTAAATCTTAATAATAGTACTCTGCAATTAGGGTATCCACAATCTTTGTCCCTTCCCAATCACGGAATGATTCTGTGTAAGATTCTGATACAAAGTGACAACAAACTTAGGAAAACCATGGGTGTCTACTTTATAATCCAAAGTTCCTGTATCATCCATGTTCATTACAAGTGATAGCCTATCAATCAGATGCTTGTATGAGTTTGAGTCAACTTCTTCCTATTCATAAAAATAAATAATCGCACAGGATAGACAATTTAATCATAGTGATAGGCTTGCTTAGTCTTAGTCTTTGTATTACTTTCACTTTATTATAAAGTTTCCAACTTTAAGAACTGACAACTCTCGTATCAAAGGGGTTGCTATCTTTATTTTCTTTTTCTTTTTCTTCCTTTTGTTCTTTTATTGTAGAGGCTCTCTTTTTTCCCTCTTTTATTTACAGTCAACTACATGAATGGTGTCCCGAGTCTTTTTAGCTTTTAATCTTTATCATTCTGCTAATAAAAATATTTTTGTCTTCCCAACGTTTCTGCTTAAGAAAAAAAAGAAAAAGCAATCTTTTTCATTTTGACATTGATGTGTATTTAAGAAACTCCCATCAATTACTTAAGCATCTATATGTTTATTAATTTGCTGTCTTAATGACCCTTTGTTTAAAAGTGAAAGTGGCATAAAAGACGTGGGTTATTTAAAATGAATTAATTAATTTAATTAGTATTTGTTGAAGTCGCTTTTTATCTCACATTTAAATAAAATAATCAGGTTTTGGAGAAGCATTATTATTTAGTAGCCTCTGAAGGCACAAACACTGAAAGAGAAAATGTTAAAGTGCCATCCACTATTTGTGGTTACTGGGTAGTCATCATATTTGATGTCAAACAGTGGCAAGACCTTCACCCCTTGGGTTAAAAATTAAAATGGCAACGTGGATTTTTATAATTGCTTCAGCTTTTTTAGAAGTAGTTATCCGAATGAACGTGGTCTTTTTTTCTTTTGCTTTTTTGATAGGATTTGAATGTGGATTTGAGGCAAGTGTTTTTTTATTTTTTCAATGGTGGGAATGTTACAATAAATGGAGGAGATGGAAGAAACTTTTTTTTTTTTTTTTTTTTTTTTTTTAAGTTATCTAAAATTTAGAATTTTTTAAAATAATTTATTTTACATCTCTAATCCTCTTATTTGAACTTTCTAAATAGTTGCTTTGAAAAAGTGGATTAGTGGAAGAGTATTCCTATTTTGTAGGCAATGTTTTAGTGCAAGTTAAAAATGTATTTTTACTGGATTGTCCTTTAATTTTGTCTCTTTTTAAACATAGGGATGTAGAGTATTTTTGAACTAAAAATACAGGAATCCAAATATGAGAAGCCTTTTAAATAATAGTATAGACATGTTCTATTGATATTGATATTGTTGAAGTGGCCATAATCTTGTCACTAATGCTTGTGTTTTTAGTGGCCATATCCTTTGCTTCACTTTCTCTCCTATTATTTATTTTCCTACCTCTTGCTTTTTATTTTAGTTAGTCTGACCATCTTGACAGGAAGTTTGACAGTTTGCAGGATATTAAGAGGAGGTCAGGAACCAACTAAGGAGGCAAGTTGGTATTTACTAGGTAGAGCACCTGAAATTGGCACGGAGTATAGGCACATACCCAGGTATATTTTTGAGTATCATTAGAAATCTGCAAAATGCAATAATTGAAACATTTTTGAGTATCAGAGCAGGCTTATGGCACTAATGATTTGCTGGGATCCGTAGGATCTGTCTAATAATGACATTTGCAACGTATCCAAGATTTGTAAAAAAAAAAAAAGTTTGGGTAAAAAATTATTGTCATCTTATGCTTGGACTTTGGTCTAGGATTACTATAGTAGTATCTATAATTACTGTAGCGTGGTAGTCATATGGATATAGTATGTTGTTGTGGCCTTGTTTTAGACCTTGTTAGTGGATTGCTTTAAGCAGCAGATGCGGTCTATATAGTGACATCAAGTCGAAATCTTCCAATTGTGTATAATACAATATACCAATATTATCTAAGCACGGTTCCTATCAAGTGTATAACTTCATGTATTCCTTTTGTTAGGGTTGGACTTCTTAAATTCTGCCCTTGCCATGGTCACCAAATCAGTACACAGCTCCAATAACCCCCTTAAAAATATAATAGCTAAAATAAAGTGAAAATTGGGGTTATTGGAGCTGTGTACTCTCTCTTCTGCCACTGACAATTTTTAAAGTACATATATGTATATATACATATATACACACACACATCTGATATGAGTAATTTAACAGTTGCCACTTAATTTCTCTCTCTTTCTATTTCTTCTAATACTATTGCTAGGTTAATGTTACTTATGCTGCTGCTTAATGCACTGAAAGTTAGCCAACTGTAAATTTTAAGTTTTTATTTAAATTATAATTCCGTAGTAACAAACCAAACCGGGCCTATAGCCGCGTTTTCTACAAAACGCAGCTATAGGAAACGCAGCTCTAGATCCCTCATAGGCTGTGTTTGGAAACGTGGCTATAGCTGTGTTTTTAGGGTCTATTGCTGCGTTTTTCAAATGCAGCTACAGCCCTCTTTTGACGATATTGAATTGAGCCCATATGCATGATTAGAAATTTTCATTATATGATAAGCACCATATCTTGTGTTTGTTGATAAAATTTGAGTATTGATTTTGCCACGAATTTCTAACCAACATGTTGTTCTAAGCTTAGCAACTTCTGAGAACCTGTGGAAGAAAATTTGAAAAAGTTAGAAAGCTTTGGTTAGTTCATTTTCCTCTCTCTTTCTTTGTTCAACCATATAAAACAATAAGTTTAATGACACAAAATTCCATACCATCGATATACCCTATTATATATAAATGGGGCATAATATAAGTAGTATTAGTTATGGGCACATGTGAACTACACGATGTTTCAATTGAAATTTGACACTTTAATAAGTGTGAAAAAAAATGTTGTTACCATAGCTATAGAACAATATATATCATACTCTTATACTATCAATTTCTAGGTGATTTTAAAGAACATGAGAAGAGTAACCTTGATTGAGGTATTGATTTCCAGCTCCATTGCATTGGATCATTGCCCCATGTTATGGAAAGTTCTGCTGCTGATAGCATATATAATATTTTTCCAGATGATTTCTCTAACTTGAAGCTCTGCGTTAGTGGGAATATAAAACAAAATATAAAAATTAATTAAGTATGTCGTGTGATATTGAATTTATTTTTAAGTCAATGTATCTATCTACCTATCTATATATTTTAAAATCAAAGAATTCGTAATAATTATGACTTTTTTACCATAAGAACAAGATGTCATTTTTTTTAATTTATTTATATTTTTGGTGTACGTGGAATTTAATTCCAAGTTACTTGTTTGATAGAAAAAGACTTTATCAATTTAATTAATATAATATACTGGTGAGTGATTCTCAAAAATAAAAAAATAAAAAAATAAATACTTATGAGAACTAATTCTATAAGGTAACTTATTTACCTAACATGTCAATATGTAATGAATGAGGAATATTTAAGGGTGAGGTTGGAATTCATTTAAAACCTACCTTTCTACCACCATCTATGAGAACATGATTCCAGAGAGAGACAAAAAGCTCCCTTCTTTGTAGTAAATGTCAAAGGAGTGATCAGCCTTGACACAACATCCTTATAATCAGTTGGCAAGAACATCTCCCAAACAACATCAAACTCCGCCGCAGAACGAAACATGGATGACACCATTGAAGATCTGAATGCGTCTAAAGGAGAGCTGAAAGAAAGAATTTTGGATACACAATCTCCAGGCAACATGTCAATTAACCCTCCCATTGAGTTTGACATAACAATCTTAAAAGGTACTAGCAAAGATATATATCTATATATATATATGCAAAACCCAGCCAAAGCTGATAATCAAAAGCAATGTCCTTTTCTCAGGTTTCTTGCTCTTAATTGATAACATATGTAGTGTGTGTTTTCGGATGATGCATTTATTATATATATATATATATATATATTCACAAAAGCTTCAAGTTGATATTCTTTTTGGTCCAAGTTTCAAACATGATGTATACATTCATTGAAAAAAAAAAGTTTCCAACGTGTCGGCTAGATGGCACATTCTAACAGACCCAAAAGTTAAAACAAGTTACAATAAGTAGTTGGCGCCTGGCTGGCTGTTGCTCGTGGGATTTTTTTTTTTAATAATAAAAAGTGAGTATTTTCCAGCTATTTTAATGAGTAGTCTGCTAAAGTAAAACATGTGATAGAAGATGTATAGTAAATGCTATGCTAAAATAAATAACATAACCTTTTAGTGTGTTAAAATATAATATATATATATATATATATTTAGAACAATTGATGATAATACTCTTTCTTTTTATATACAAAATAGAAATTCTATTATAGCCTAATCTAAGTGTATATGTGTGTAAAGTTCCCTCATGTAGACTTGAATTTTGACCCTTACCCTTCACACTCTATAAGTACATAGACTTGTGAAATAACCATTCCGCCAAGAGTGCACGATGGTATGATAATGCTCTTAGGTTGTGTCAGTTTGTGTCTAAACTTTTGTGGGTTTTACAATATAATAAATTAAAGTATAAGGTTAGGACACAAATATTTTCACAATAAAGCTCAAGTGTTGAATTGTTAATGGTGGATATCAACGATAGATCCGAATGAAAATAAGTAACAATTTACCACTAAACATTTTTAAAAAATTATTATGAAAATATTATTGTCTTTTAGTACTATTTCTAAATAAATATATTAAACTTGATTCTTTGTGTTTGAGGGCAACAAGTTTTATTTAGATGTTTATAATCTTTTTTATGCAATAAATCACTTTGACTTGGACTGCAGCACTTGTAGTTAGAAATTTTTATCTTTGTGTCCATATTCAACGAATTGTTTTTATAAGTTTTTAAACTTAATGGGTATATACTTTTAGTCAAAAGTAATGCGCATAAATTAATCTGTATATTTAAAAACAAAACTGAAGACATGCGTTTTTTTTTTTTTTTGGTTTATGTACGTGAAGTATATGTATTAGATACACGTATTTACTAACTAGGATTGTGGAATCATGGTGTTTTGCAGTGGTGAAGCCACGTTGGGGCCACAGGGACCATGGCCCCCCTAGCTCTTCAAAATCTCTATTAATGGTAGTAACAAAATCATATTTGATTTTAAAGTTACTTGTTGTTTCTCTTATGATTTTGAAAAAAAAATTTAAAACAAAATTTTAAAATTATTAAAAAAAGAAAGTAAAAACACCTGCTAATTTCTTTGCACTGATTTTTATTTTTCCCTGAGAGAAGCATTGGCTTGTTTATTGGGTAGGTTTAATACATATTGAATTGTTCTCTTTGAAGCACTTAAGTAACTTTATTTACCTGACTACATCAGGCACCTTTGGTGCAGTAGTCATTTCATAAGTATAAGTATTTGTGAGGTGTGAGGGGAAAAGGTCGAGGTTCAAGTCTCCATGAGGGAGCTTTACACACATATACATTTAGATTAAATCAGAATAGAATTTCTATCTTGTAAAAAAATAAAATAAAAATAAACTTCATTTACTTGTTTCTCAAAAAAAAAAAAAAAAAAAAAAAAAAAAAAAAAAGAAAAAAAGAAAAAAGAAAAAAAAGAAGAAGAAAAAGAAGAAGCAACTTCATTTACTTCACAAAAAAATAGTTGTTATATTTTATTTATATTCCAAATTTGATCTTATTGATTGGCTTATATTATTAGAGTAATGTTGCAAATTTCTATTAGTTTTTATTTGGGCCCACCATTTGTAAAAAAAATTATAATATATACTAATTTTTTTCCAATCAAAGCTGAATTAGCATGAGTAATGCCTCCTCTGCACATTATTGTGTTGGTACACATGGTAACTAAACCATACAATTTATTAAAAAAATGTGAGGGCAAACGGCACCAAAATGAAAGTATTCTATGTTTTCTTGTCAGTTATGGTGTTTGGGGTTGTCCGCAGCCATGGGAAGGCTCATGAGTACCATCCTCCACCCATCAAGACATTCAGGACGAAGCCTTATGATGAATTTTTCATAGTCCAACAGTGGCCAGCGTCATTCTGCAGTTCCAGTGTGACCACAATGAAAATAATATATATTATGTTACAAAATCATTCTTAACAACCAAATATGAAAGAAGAGCCAATAGGCAATAAGAAAAAGTTATTCTAAAAGAGAACCCAATAATAGCATGGTTATATATTATGTAGGTATGTGCATGCCACCAAGGACGATAAAAGTTTTTTCATAGCATCAAAATCTATAGTTGATGACATCTGAGCCCACAAACTGTGAAGGTGCAGAAAATATATATATATATTGACAAACATTCTTTAGAAAAATTATTACAGGTGAAAGCAAAAATTCATAAAAGAAAGCTAGAACCTATTGGGAAAATCATTCTCTATGAACACAAAACAAAACTTCCTACTTCTATAATGTTAAGATAACAGATCAATAGGATCAAGTTAATCCTATTAATGCTAGTTTTGAGAAAGATAAATATAAGCACCAAGTTCAAATCTCATCATCTCAAGATCAAGATAAGACCAAATTTCTTATAAAACAAAACTACTGCAGAATATTGACATAGAAATGCATACAACTAATAATTAATCTTCTTGTATTTGAATGGTTGCTATATCTTCTTGTATTTGAATTGTTGCTATATCTTTTCAGGAGTAACAAATTTACATGTACAGCTATATAAATATGAATGCAAATACACTGGTTTTGGTCATTGAAGCCAAAACCAATTCCCCAACTTTATTTTCATATAATTAGATCAAAATCTTGTCACTCATCTGTGGCCATTGGCTGATACGAATGCTCTAAAGTCGGACGGTGGAAATTTAGTAAAGAGTCGTCAAAGGTTTTGGACCGTAAGTTTATCGGCCTCCCAAAGAATTACTATTATATATTATGCCTAGCTAGTACTGTTACTCTTTAAGACGTTTGTGGATGTTCGGCATTTTATTTTATTTGGTCCAAGCCCAAATAAAATTAACGGGAGTTTTGAAAGAGTATAGTCGGGAGGCAAATGAGGACCTTTTTAGAGCTTACACATGGGCCCGAGAGGAGGAATTTGCAAAAGTGGGCTTGGAGCACTTGGGAAATCCACATGCCCATGAGCAGGTCATGTCCAAACCACAAGCCCAAGTAAGAACACCTAAATAATCTACAATATTTCCCTTAATTCTCGGTCTAATTACTTAACATCTAACATCATTTAATATTCCAAATGGATCATTTCTTCTAGAAAAGAAAAATAAAGCTGGCTGAGCAAACTAGATTACCCCAAATTGGTATCCCTTTGACTACATTAATCTTTCACTTAAGTTCAGTCTTTTCCTATTATAAACCAATGTTATAAAACAATGGGTGAAGAGAGCTTTCGAACTCTGATTCTCCTTAAAAATAAGAGTAAGCGATGCTATTAAGCCATAAGGCTTTTGATGAGTCCTATAGTTATCAAAACTGAACCTTTAAGGAAGTGGTATGATATATGGTTCATATGTTCAATTGTTGGATTAATACTTAATTTATTTTAAATAAATAAAAATGAATTAAATATACAAACCTATCCTCATATTAAGAATCGGAATAATCCAATATTTTATAAACAAGCTGGCTCTTTTCATGCATGGTCCTACGGTTCTACTTGAAATTTGGGTTTGCACTAAGTGTTCCGATTAGTGGTAGTAGTATAATTAAGACTATAGTTGCTTTAACAATTACGATTAATCCTGGTTAAGATAAATGCTAATAAAAATGTCAAAAATATTTTTTAAATTAGAATAATCTCTAAAAATAATTAGAGTACTAGCATCAGTTGTATTATGCCAAATGTTAATATAACGCACAAAAACCTACTTTTACTACTTTAATATAGCATTTGACAATACACCTTACACCAATGTTGTATTTTAACATTACAATACATTAAAATAATATAAATAACTAATAAAAATTAATTTAATTTCTCTAAACCTAAAACCTCTCTCTCTTCTCGATCTTGTATTAAAAAAAAAAAAATTGTTTACAACATGCTACAACACCCTTTTAAACATTGGGATTTGACACATCTCATGAAATTTGGTTTTTGGTATTTTGTGTGCTATGCCAAAAAATTAGCATTTGGCACGCTTGATGCTAATGCAAGTGCTAATTGCTTGTTACATACATTAAACAAATTTTAAGGTAAGTAGCATTATTTAACAATTTAAGGGAGACTAGAAGAGTATAGTCTTCTGAAATCATGGTTAGTGTAATTAGTTTGATGATGGGGTTAAAGTTGCTTAAAGATGGCTAAAGTTTTTAGAGCAAAGCAACATCCAGGGTTTTACAACTCTGGGCAAAAAGGAGGAGTTAAAAACAAAAAAAAGGGCTATGTCTAGTTCCTAACCTAGCCGTTAGAGAGCTCCTATCGCTAGAAATTACACTGAGAAGCACTGGCTGTTCTCTCATTTCCAAGATAATTTCGAGCATGATTTGGATCCCACTATAGATTTTGGTAGACGTGACAAATAGGCAAGTCAGGTCAAGTCAATCGGGTTATAGGTCAAAACGGGTAATTTGAAGCAAGCTAAAAATAGGTCGGGTCAAATTAACCCCTATTTTCACATGAAAATGTTTTATAAAAAGAGTATGTATTTGTCATTTGGAAAGTCACGTAACAAATTACTTGATATAAAATGCATTACTTTGAATTCACCACTCTTATCAAGAATGAGCTCAACTAAACAAATTAATACTTGTTCAATAATTCTAAAATTATAAAGTCACACAACAAATTACTTGACAAAATATGTATTACTTTGAATTCACCACTCGTATCAAGAATGAGCTCAGCTAAACAAATTAATACTTATTCAATAATTTTAAAATTATACAAATCCCAACATTACAAACCAAAACAAAAGAGCACAAAGATAAGTAAAGTAAATACACAAGTTTTATTTCTACACAATATCAACATCCCAAAACATTTAAAAAAAAATTACAAATAACTTATTGAATAACTCATTTGACAAAGAATAAAAACATATAAGAAATTTACAATCTTGAAAATTAATTTTATAATCTATTATCAATTGTAGTTGGAACTTTATTTTAATTTGAGAATATACATTAGATTTTGATTGTTTAATCTAGGAAATATCATAGTTTATTATAAAAAATCGTTTATTTTAGACATGAATTATTAAAAAATAGGCCTAAGCATTTATAATTTATGCTAATTTCGTTGATATTTTGGCTTCATCCTTTTCACACTTATGAATATTTTCACACGTGACTAATATATGTTTTTAACTCTACTGTAATCCAATTATTTTGTCTTGTACTTTGCTATGGATATCTAAAAATATTTACTTATTACAAAATGCCTTAACCATCAATGTTTTAATTCATTTGCACATAGTTATGTAAAGGTTTTAATTGTTTCCTTAAAGCTCACAGTAAACAATTAATTAAATCAATATTTTATTTATTTTATTTATTTATTACACAAAAAAAGGTATTTAAAAAAATTTTGGGTCACAGGTTGGGTCGTGGGTTGACTAGCAAAAATGGGGTCAAGACACAAGTCAACCCATTTTTGCTTCAAGTCAAAAAATTCCAATTGGGTCAGGTCAGCAAATTCCAGTCCGTTTTGTAATGTCTAATTTTTGGGCATTAGTGTTTATGTACTGAGAATAGGTGCATTACTCATAAAAAAAAAAATTAAAAAAAAAAAAACCCTTCAATCTCAACATTGAATAAAAAAAAGTTGGTGTGGTAAAAAATTTTTCCTGAGAGGAAAATAAAGTAAATGGATGCAGTGTAAGAACATTCTCATTAAAGGTTGTAAATGCTCAGATATGTTGTTTTTATAGCTCCAAGTACAAAAAAGGTGCTCCGTCAAAGAAGGCAAATGCTAAATTTTTTTACACTCAGCTAAAGTGCGCTGCTAAAGATAACAGCGCACTATAGCTAAGTGTCAAAACCAAATATTATATTTTTAATCCACACACGTGCCCTCTCTCATTCTCTCTTTCTCACACGCACTTTTGCTTTCCATATTTCTCTCTTTTGGTTCTCCTTCAACCCACACCTCATCAGTCATCACACCACCTCTTTTTTCTTTTTTTTTCCCCCCTCAACACAAGCTCTTCTCTTCTCTCTATGGCCGAACCCAAAAACCCAAGCTTGAGTCTGCGTTCAAATCAGGTTGAGTCAGCGTTCTTGAGGCGTCATTCTTGAGTCGGTGTGATCAGTGTTCTTGGCTGGGGTTGAGACTGGAGAGGTTGGGTCGCTGGGGTGGTGGTCATCGGAGAGACTGGGGTGGGTTTTGGCTGTGGTTTTGGGGTAGGTTCAGATCAGGTTTTGTGGTGGGTTTTGGGTGGTGGCTTGGGTTTTGATTTTACAGTGGGTAGTGGCTTGGTGGTGGATGTTGTTGTGGTTTTGGGCTTGTGATTATGATGGCAGTGATTGTTGTGGCTGTGGCAGTGGTGGCTGGTGGCAGTAGGCATGGGTGTGGGTTTGAGTTTGATTTGATTTGATTTTGGGTCTTGATTTGGTTTTGGGATTGTGTTTTGGTTTTGGTTTTGGTTTTTTTTTTTTTTTTTTTTTTTTGGTGGTTGGGGGTTGAGGTTGTGGGTGGTGGTGGTGGTGGTGGCTATGGTTGTGGCTGTGGCTGTGGCTGTGGCTGTGGGTGGTGGTGGCAGTGGGTGTTGGCAGTGGCAGTGGCAGTGGAAGAGATGAGATTGAGTATAAAAAATAATATTTTAATGAAGTGGTAAAAAATATACTCCCTCCGTCCCACTTTTTTTGTCCTCTATTCTTTTTTGAGATATCCCAAAATATTGTAATGTTTCTAAAAATAAAATTTATTAATTTACTAATGTTCCTATTATACCCCTATTAATTTACAAATGCAATTTTTTGATAAATATTTTTAAGGGTAATTTTGAAAATTTATACATTTTTAAAAAGTAGACAAAACAATAAATGATGTTTCTTTAAAAAGTTTGACTTTTCAAACAGGACAAAAAAAGTGGGACGAAGGGAGTAAAACATTTGGCTTTGGATGTATTGTAAAGTAGTTAAAATTGATAAAATAAATTTTTGAAATGTTAAATGCTAAATTTTTTGAAATCATGAGAATGCTCTAATAGCTTGCGTTCGGATCCAAATAAATTAAATTAAAAGCATATGTGCATCATTATTTTCTTCATGTCTGTTTTGAGGAGGCGGAAGGCTATCGATTGATTGCACGGCATTTTGGAGAAAAGACACAGCATCCATCTTTGATTCTTTATGGAACTATGATGAAGAATAGAGAGGACGAAGATCTTATATGTTAAGCGATATATCTGTTCTGATGCACCTCAAGTACGTCCGGGCTGTCAGCAATCTATTCAAAGTCCCCCACCAAGGGCACCAACTCCACCATTCCTAGTTTTATCACAACCGTACACTCCTATTATTATGATGAGCCTCTAGGGAAAATTTTCAGGCAGAATCTTAATAGTAGCAAGTAGAATATATATAATTGTTGCTAGGAAGCTTATAATCTTAATCACAGATTACGTGTACAAGTTAGGAGACTGTTTGGAGGCTTGTTATCCAATAAAAGATGAATATAATTAGATAGTAACCAAAATTCTTTTTGGGATATTCCCTTTGTAACTACAAACCTTTGGTTTATGTTGGATGGTTGAATTAGAAGTCAGAACTAGCACTTTCAACTTTCCAAATCGCAACCTAACCCAAACCAGAGACTTAGACCACCTTAGCAAACGGACATCAATTTGGTTAGGTTTGGTTTGCTTCTGCATGCTTGTGAGTTGTGATTCAACTCTATGTTACAAACAATGTCATACCATCATGGTGTTTTGGTGTTCAGTATATAACCTACCTGCTGCCGTCGCCACCTAATAATAACAACTCTATTAGGTTCTAAGACTTTAAGAACTAATGTATTAGAACTTCAATTTGTAATATGTTAGCAAACCATGATCAAAACATAAAGTCTAGGTTTAGGATTGCTTAAAGTGTGTTTAATTATAAAATTGGAATCGAGTGATTGCAGAAGTTATTGGACAAAATCTGCAAGGCTCGATCGATCGAAAATTAGACTCGATTGATCGAAACTCGTGCAGATTTAATTTTCTGCAGAATTTCCAATTCAGCCCAAGCCCATATGACGTGTAGGGTTAAGTGTTTTACTTCAAATATAAAAGGAAAAATTCTAGCTAAGTTTTAGAAGTCTTTGGAGAGTTGTGTGTTGAATCTTTTGTAAGATTTAGAAGTGTTTACCTTCATACACACACAAAGAGTTGTCAAGATCAAGCTTCGCGTTAAGAACTTGATGATCTCTTCAGTTGCTGCATAAAGAACTTTAAAGAAGATCTAAAACCTTTGAGTAGAGTCTCAAAGTTACAAGTAGTAGAACTTATGGTTGCTGTAGATTAAGAAAAGAAATAATCTATGAACTCGGAGTTGTCATGTGGTCGTGGTAGTAAGTTTTCTACTTGAGGTAACAATAGGATGTTAGTGGTCTAAGTTCTATTGTAAAAATTTCAATTCTTTTATAATGGATATGTTTTACCTTAAGGATAGTTAGGTTAAATCCTCCTCAGATTTTTTATTAGTTAAGTTTTCCTGGGTTATCATATCGTTGTATTCTTTATATTTCCGCATTATTTACATGATATGATTTTACTGTGTTAACCTAGAACTAAATAATTTATCTAAGTAATCACTTGGCTAAATAACTAGGTTAAACAACTTGTATTAAGGGGTCTAAAAACGTACAAGTGGTATCAAAGCAAGTTAGCTCTTGTGTTTTAGATCTTTTGATTTAAGAATTGATCCTTGATCGCTGTTATCATGGAACACAGTCACTCTCTTGTGATCGCATCTCACTTTGATAGGAACAACTATGCCCACTAGAAAGTAAGGATGAAAGCATTCCTGAAATCTATTGATGAGAGACTGTGGAACTTCGTTGAATACTGATGAGAGAAATCGACTACTCCTGTTAGTGAGTGGTCAACTTCTCAAAAATAGGCAGCCGCTTTTAATAGCAAAACCATATATACTATTTTTAATGCTGTTTCTATGGAGGAATTCAAGAGAATCTCAAATGTTAGGTTGTTCATACTGCATGAAATATTCTCCAAAGTGTGCATGAAGGCACAAAGGCAGTTAAGATTAATAAGTTGCAGCAGTTAATTATTAGATTTGAAAACATTAGAATATCTGATGATGAGTGTTTTGATGAGTTCTATGCTAAGCTTAATGATATTGTTAACTCTACTTATAATTTGGGTGAAATTTATGATCAACCTAAGATTATTAGAAAGATTCTTAGATCCTTGACTGAGAACTTTAGACCCTAAGTGACTATCATTATTGAAAGTAAGGATGTGGACTTCATCCCTGTTGATGAGCTTGTAGAATCACTCCAGTCCTATGAGCTAGACCTACCCAAGATAAACAAATCTAAATCAATGGCTCTTAAGTCAGTTGATGAGGTTGACAGGAATGGATTTGATGAGCTCTCTTTTACAGAGATTGCTTATCTTGCCAAGAACTTTAGAAACTTTCTTAGGAAAAACAACAGAAAGGAAAAAGGTAATTAAAAACAATGCTGAACCTAGAAATTTTAAGAGGAATGAACCAACTAAAGTTAACAATACTAATAAATCAAAAGAAAAAGTTGGTTAAACTTCTAGTAATTCACTAGGTCAACAATGTTTTGGTTATCAAGGGTATGGTCATGTGAAATCTGAATGTCCTACATTCTTGAAGTCAAAGGGTAAAGTTATGGCTGTAACTCTTAGTGATGATAAAATTTCTGATCACGAGTCTAGCAGTAATGAAGATGGAAACTTCATTACTTTCACAACTACTATTGTAGTTGATGAAAGTGTTATGGTTGAAGAGAACCCTTCTGATGGGAAACTCTCTGAGTGTGATGATTTGTAAGAAGCTTTTAATAGGCTATTAAAGGTTGTTGCAAAGGATGCAATGAGTGTAGACTTAGACTTAAAGAAGATTGCCTCCCTTGAACTTGAAAAGAAAAACTTGTTGCTGAAATTGCTTGATGCTAATAATTTGATTGATAAGGTGAACACTGAAAACATGATGTTACTTGATAAGATTAAGAATGTAGAACTAGAATTATCTGTTGCTAGAGAACAAACTAATAGGTCTGCTAGCTCTAAACTTGATCATATGTTGAGTATTTAGAAGTCTCTTTTAGACAAAACAGGTTTAGGTTTTGTTGATAGCATCTTTATGTCTGAAACTCATTCTACAAATTTTGTTTTCTCTTCTGAGCCTCTCAAGATTAAGATTGTCAAACTAGTAGAAGTTACACCACCTCCTAGGAAGAATATGGTTAATCTTAAAGAGTCTAAGCCTAAGAGTCCTAACCTCCCTAAGGATAAGAAGCATAACTGACCTTTGTGGGTTTGTCATTTTTGTGGAAAGGCTGGGCATACTCGCCCAAACTGTTTCAAGTTTCAAACTGCAAAGCGAGCAAATAAGCCAAGAGTACCTTGCCTAAAGCACAAGATCCTATGGTACTTATTGGTGAATTAATAAAAACTTTAAACCTTTATACCAATCCTGGGGTTGCACATCATTCTAATATGAATAATAACTCCAAAGCTAGAGTTGCATCTAAGAAGTTTTTGATGCAAAAGGCTTAATTATCTAATTGAGTCTTTTTAACATGGTCCTTGTACTTCATCTCACAATTCTTTGTGACCATTCTTTTCTTGTTGTTTTGTTTCTTTTTGCTTCTAGGATTTGCATTGCATTACATTCATGCATTTCATATTAAGTTGTTTTTGTTATTTATTTATTTAAAAAAAAAAAAAAAAGGATAGAGGGATGTGTTTTGTATTATATATCTTGGATTTATAGTTAAGGTTGGCCATATTTTGTTTCATAACATGCTTGTGTACCTTGTTTAGCTTGGATGAGCTTATTTTTTATGCATTTTGTTAGTTTTAGCTATGTAGTGCATGTTGTGTGGGAGTGTTTATAGTGTTTGATAACATGATCTTGATTTTGAAGTCACATGCTTTTGATTATTAGGACTAGAAAATCTTAAGAGAAAGGCATAAATAATCATCTCACCACTGTTTACTAGCCAATCATGAACACCTTAGTGCATATTGTATGATTTTATGCTCGAGAAAGTGTAGCACATACAAAAAAAAAAAAAAGGGTGTAGCCTTGGAATAATAATAAATTTGGTGTGTACATTATGTAGCTATAATAAAGATTACACAAAGAAATGAAATTGGTGTGTACATTATATGGCTAAAAATAAAAATTTCACAAGGAAATAAAAATGATGTGTACATTATGAGGCTGAAGAAAATTATATGATTGCAAGCTTGTTTTCTAGGAGATGTGAGAGTTATATGATGTAACTCTTTAGGTGATATTAACTTTCAAACTTATGTGATGAATAATGTAGAAATTATGATTGATTACTATTTACATATCACTTCACATGTATCTCATGCTGTTACTAGTTGCACACTATACAAGTTATTCTTTACTAAACTTAGTACATGAAACTATGTGTAAAGTTTGGTTTATCCATCCAAGATTATATGTTTCTTGATGTTGATACAAAATATGTTCATTGATTGATTTTTGGGGACAAAAGGTGTTACATTCTTGTTTTGGAAGATCTAGGTTGAATTCAAGTGTTTTTGAAAAACTTTTAAACTCATACTCATGCATTTCATTCATGAAATAAGTTGATTTGAGTGTTTTCTGCATAAAACTTCTTCTATTTTTTTAAAATTTCATTTTTCCAGATTTTCGATCGATCGAGGGTGTTTTTTGACCGATCGAAAATGCGTTAAATTTTTTGGTTTGAATCTGCCTGGCTCGATTGGTGCTCAATTGATGCTCGATCAATTGAATCTATTTTTCGATTGATCAAACCCGAATTTCGACCGATCGAATTTTGAAAAGAGACTTTTTAAAAGGCTTTTGTTTTCACGTGTTCTTCCTATTCTCAAAAGCTTTTTAGACTTTTTCTCTCTTCTTTTCTTCGACCGATCCAATCTAAGTGATTTTGTCATTTTCTTCCTCAAAATTCTCCAAGGTTTTTGTCCTCAAGCATTGGTAAGACTTTTATACCCTCTCTTTTTCATTTTTATTACATGTTTCATGCATTTTTATTGAAAATTTTGAACACAGGAATTTAGAGTTTTTTTTTTTTTTCAATTGTTTTTAATCATTTTTGGTCAATGGGTTTTTGTCCTTAGATGTTATAAACATGATTCCCATGCATTAATTTGATTAATATGTTGGTTTGAGAACAATTGAAAATTCTAGGGTTTGGAACTTTGTGAAATTGGGGATTTTGTTCAATTGAGGTTAATTTGATGAAATTGACTTGTGATATTGATAAATTAATTCATTATATGATGTTTCCTAACTAGTATAATGGTTAATTGATCAATTTGGTTTATTTTTTGAAATTGGTTTTTCAAAATTTGGGGTTTTTGGATTAAAACTCTATGTTCAAGTCAATTGTTGGTTTATAAAGTGAAATTGAACAAATCTTAATGCATTTGAGCATGCACCATATGTGCATTCATTACATGCATCATATAGATTGTTATTTGTTGTTATTTTTGTACTCTAACCCTCTCTAATGTAGTCTGCCATTGGTTTTCTATTTTTTTTTTTTCTTTTCCTTTTCTCTAAACTCTTAGCATCATGGTTAGGAAGACTAGAGCTAAAAAAACCTCCACCCCATCTACTCCTGAGTTCCAGAGTGATAAGTTTAGAACCTTGAAAAACCAAGAAGCTTATAAGAAGCTTAATGTCTTTAGACCGGTGTAGGTTGAGCGTAGGATTATCTTAGATGAGGTTGATCCTGAGATACATAGGAATTTGGAGCGTAGAGGCTGGTTACCACTCTTAGAGGTAGAGCATCCTCCTCTGGCTGCATTGATTAGAGAGGTCTATTCGAGCCTTTCTGTCCACTCCGATGATTCCAACATTCAGTTTGTGAAGAGTTGGCTAAGGGGTGAAGAGTATGTCATTACTTCTGAGGTAGTGGCTTCTGCTTTTGGTGTACCTTTGGTATAGCAACCTATGTACCCTTACACAAAGACCCTTCACCTTGATGACATTATGTCTCTCATCACCGGTACTTCCATTAGTTAAGGTACTGATCCTCATGTCACCTCTCATGAGCTTACTGAGCTCAATTATTTGCTTTTCAAGATTTCTTGTCATTGCATTTGGCCTATATCTCATCTTCATACTATCCCAACTGAGAGATGTGCATTCTTGTACGCTCTCATCACTGATGCTCTTATGAGTTTTCCTACTTTTTTCATTTGCTCACTTGTTGAGGTTCATAGGAGTAGTGCCAAATCTCATGGTTCGTTCTTTCTGGTCTTTATTCATAGGATTTTTTTAGACTTAGGATTAGAGGACTTTTCCTACGTCCAAGCCTGTACATATCATAGTTCCTATAGGTGCCACCTTCCTTAGGCAAAGAGCTACTCAGTTGAAAGCAAGCTCTCAGCGCCCTAGGGTCGAGTCTTCTACAGGTGATGCATCTCGACCTCCTTCTGGTGATCCTTTTGCTGAGGCGTATGTAGACCCCATAGATGCTGTTGATCCTCCACCATCTACATCGAGCGACTCTTCCTTGCATGCTATGTTGGATTACATTTTGACCATTCAGGCAGCACATAGACAGATTCTATTGGATGTGCTCAATCAGGTTGCGGCCTTACGAGCAGATTTGGTGCATGCTAGAGGTTCTACTCCACAGGCTCCACCCTCTGATGTGTCATGATTGCCCTTTGGCAATTCATCACAAAAAGGGGGAGTACATACATATGGAGATAGGGGGAGTTTGTAGATCGTATCTAGGAGTTTTTGATATGTATTCTGTTTATTTTGGCTTTGATGTATTTCTTTTTATATGGGTTGTATATGTTAAGGGGAGACATTATGTTTATGTGTTTTTACGTTTTTTTTTTTTAATTTTAATTATTTATTTATTTTTTTATGTTTCTTGTTTCACATATGGTACATTGATTATTGATTTATATTATGAGGTTATTCATGATATATATCTTTTATTTTATGTTTAGTGAAATCAAGAAGTTTAATTTGTTTTACTTGTATTTTCCACATATGCTTTTATGTGTTTGTTGAGTGTTTCAGGAATTTACAAGTTAATTCAGTCGTAGCTGCTGTCTACTTTAGCAACTGATAGATAGTGGTTTAGGTTGAATTGTAATTAGGGCTTTTTAATTGAAAGGGTTGTTTTACTTTGAGCATTTTAATTTTTGTGATGTGTTTTGTCATGGATTGCCAAAGGGAGAGTTTGTTAGATTCTAAGACTTTAGGAACTAATATATTAGAACTTCAATTTGTAATATGTTAGCAAACCATGATCAAAACATAGAGTCTAGGTTTAGGATTGGTTAAAGCATGTTTAATTGTAAAATTCGAATAAGTGATTGCAGAAGTTATTGGACAAAGTCTGCAAAGCTCAATCGATCGAAAATTAGACTCGATCGATCGAAACTCGTGCAGATTTAATTTGCTGCAGAATTTCCAATTTAGCCTATGCCCATATGACGTGTAGGGTTAAGTGTTTTACTTCAAGTATAAAAGGAAAAACCTTAGCTACGTTTTAGAAGTCTTTGAAGAGTTGTGTGTTGAATCTTCTGTGAGATTTAGAGGTGTTTACCTTTATACATACACAAAGAGTTGTTAAGATCAAGATTCACATCAAGAACTTAATGATCTCTTCAATTACTGCATAAAGAACTTTAAAGAAAATCTGAAATCTTTGAGTGGAGTCTCAAAGTCACAAGTAGGAGAAGTTATGGTTACTGTAGATCAAGGAAAGAAGTAGTCCGTAGACTCGGAGCTGTCACGTGGCTGTGGTAATAAGTTTTCTACTCGAGGTAACAATAGGATGTTAGTGATCTAAGTTCTATTGTAAAAACTTTAATTCTTTCATAGTGGATCTATTTTACCTTGAGGATGGCTAAGTTGAATCCTCCCCATGTTTTTTACTGGTTAGGGATTCTTGGGTTATCATATCGTTGCGTTCTTTATATTTCCGCATTATTTACATGATATGATTTTATTGTGTTAACCTAAAACTGAATAATTTATCTAAGTAATCACTTGACTAAATATATAACTAGGTTAAACAACTTGTGTTAAGGGGTCTAAAAACGTACAAACTCAATGTTACATGCATGTCTGTGAGATTGAAGGCAGAAAACTATGCTTTTATATATATATATATATATATATATATATAGCCCCTGCTGAAGAAGGCCGTGCTATTTGTCTACACTCACATGACACACCCAAGTCCAGGTGAAAGTGTGAAACTCGTGGGAACTGAAAATTGAAAAGTTGCATGGCCTTTCGCTAAAAGACTAGTGTGGGTTTCTGGCGGCTTCCTGGCTCTGCTGTTCTTTAGGAGAATGACGTGGGTTTGGGTTTTATTGATTTTTTTGTGGATTCATGCTATTTAATTGTGTGTGTGGCAACCTCTATTCAACACTTTGTAATATTATGATTTGGCAAGTTGGTAATTTTTTTTTTATATTGGCACTAGTTGTTCAGGACTTTGTCCTGGGGTGCACAAACCCTCGCCAAGAAGTTTTTCGCAAGTGCACCTTGAGTAATTCAAGGGACAATTAAATTCTCCCAGTTCAATAGCTTCAAGGGAGTGAATGCACGTATGGTCACTCGAACTCAAGATGTCAGAGTTTTACTGCTCGTCCCAAAGTTCGCCTAACCAAGTTGGTATTAGTGAGTGTAAAAGTGGAGTTTTACATTAGATTAGGATTTAAACTTTTATTAATATCTTTTTAATATAGCGCAATTTTTTTTCAGCTACTACAAGACCCATGGCTCGTGCGAGCTTTGAATTTATATTGGCTCAACCTAACAACGAGCGTAAATAGAAATCAAGGGTTTTGGGAAACTGAGAATATAACAAGCATGGCTCTTGCTTCTTCCGAAGTCAAAATGACTACTTGGCACTCACTGTTAATATGGTGCAGCAACTTGACCCGTTTCCAATGCTTGCCCAGAAAAGTAAAAGTTGTATTCATCTTTTTTTTTTTTTAATTTATGGAGAGGCTTTGTTCCTAACTTCTTGTAATTTCTATTTATGATTGAGGATATCTAACTTGTTCGAGATACGCTTCTGTGCCAACATAACAGATTATTGGAATCTAGAATGGGTCCTACTTAATTGTTCTCTTGGTCGTCCTACTTTGCCAAAGAATTGTAAGAACAGTTGGGGGATCTATCTTCCTTCCTCGACAATTGATCGCACAAACTAATATATGGTCAACAATGGGAGTGGAAGTTTAGTAACCGTCGTCAAATCTTTTGGACCGTATATTTGTACAGCCTCCCTAAGAAGGATTACAAAATAAGCCTACTACGTAAATGTAACTCTTTAGATTATGTGCGGGTTTAGTATTTGGTGTGTGTGGATCGATGTTTGGTATTTATTATCCTTCGGTGTTAGTTGGTGCTGGTAAATATGTTAATTTCAGTCTTCTAGTATGATCAACCCTCTTGGTGGCTTCTTGTACCTTGTTCCTCATCAATAATATTTGCACGCTTATTTAAAATAGAGTGATTGCTTGGAATACAAATCCTTTGTACTATTTTTTGTGTTTTACTTTATGTTTTACCAATCACGACTTGTCATGTATTTGTATAACTTTCCTTATAAAATAACTATAAAAAAAAAATTACAAGTTTTTATTGGTTCCTTTCGCTAAATTTACACATGCTTGATTCAAGTTTGAAAGAAATAGACACTTTTGAAGTAACCAATTAAATCAAATAAATCTATAAATTTAGGGATAATTATACTTTGCCCACTTGTGGTTTATCTCTAATTTTATGTGCCTACCCATGGTTTTAATTTTGATACTTTACCCACCTGTGATTCTCACCGTGAGTGTGCCGTAACCCACCTCTCCACTTTCCGTTACTCTAACACAGAATAAGTAAAAAACAAACCTCAAAACGGATCAAAACACTTTCACTCAAATCTTGAACATGAAGATTTAGAGGCAAAACACAGGTGGGTAAAGTGTAATTATCCCATAAATTTAAATAAGGAAGAAATTCTATGAGATACCATATCCCTTTTAAGGGACATGGACTAGAAGCTAATACAACGTCAAGGGGAGTGGAAATTTAATTTGTAATAGACCTTATACAATGTGGCTTGTACTATGTAATTTCTACAATTAAAATCCTTTATTTCCTACTATCTTCCTTCACCTCATATAAATTTGCACTTTAAAACATAAAACAAATGAAAGAATCAATCAAATCTAGTATACACACATAAATTGGGAAAAGCAAAAACCTTTATTTTTTTTCTTTTGTTTAGTATCATCTTTCCTGTACTCTTTTTGTCTCTCAGTTTAACGCATACATTCCTTCATTAATGTTTAGGCCTTACTTCAATTCCTTCAATGACGAGTCCTCCTTTTAATTGATAACCCTTAACCTCCATCAAACTCATCTTCACCACTTCGTTAGCTTCACCACTAAAAAATTCTCCCAACTCAATTTCCAACCACCCATCCTCTCTTTCATTTAAGGTTCGTTGAGTGCCCTCTATCACTCTCTTTCTCAACACTTCTATGCGGTTCCTATAAAACATGTACTCCATTTGTTGCTGCATTCCATCTTCATGACGTAGATAAGCCATGCCATTACATACTTTGTTGCCCACCTCAATTGACACTTCAGACGGTATTGAATCGAGCCCATATGCACGATTAGATATTTTCATTATAAGATAAGCACCATATCTTGTGTTTGATGATAAAATTTGAGTATTGATTTTGCCACGAATTTCTAACCAACATGTTGTTCTAAGCTCAGCAACTTCTGAGAACCTATGGAAGAAATTGGAAAAGTTGAAAGCTTTGGTTAGTTCATTTTCCTCTCTTTTTCTTTGTCTGACCATATAAAACAATTAATAAGTCTAATGACACAAAAAAATTCATACCATCGATGTACTCTATTATATATCAATTGGGCATAATATAAGTAGTGTTAGTCACGGGCACATGTACTATTTTGGGCACATGTGAACTATAAAATGTTTCAATTGAAATTTGTCACTTTAATAGGTAGTGAAAAAAAAATTGTTGTTACCATAACCACAGAACAATATATATCATACTCTTATACTATCAAATGGTAGGCAATTTTAAAGAACATGAGAAAAGTAACCTTGATTGTGGTATTGATTTCCAGCTCCATTGCATTGGATCATTGCCCCATGTTATGGAAAGTTCTCTTGCTGACAGCATATATGATATTTTGCCAGATAATTTCTCTAACTTAAAGCTCTGCGTTATTGGGAATATAAAACAAAAAATCCAAATTAATTATGTCTGTCATGTGATGTTGAATCTATTTTTATGTCAACCTCTCTCTCTCTCTCTCTATATATATATATATAAAGGTTGACTTAAAATTAGATTCAACAAATAAGCTAATTAACCAATAAGTTATTTCAAACATATTTTTGGAATAATTCATAACAATTAATTATAAAATAGATTATAAGTTTGCTATATATATATATTAATCTTTTTTTTAAAATCAAATAATTCGTAATAACTATGACTTTTTTTACGACAAGAACAAGATATCATTTTTTATCGATTGAGTTTTTTTTTTTTTTTTGAGAAACGTTGATAGAGTTTAATTAATAGAATATACTCATGAGAACTAATTCTATCAAGTAACTTATTTACCTCATTCTTAAAAAAAAAAAAAAAAAAAAAAAAAAAACCTTATTTACCTAACATGTCAATATTTAGTGCGTGAGAAATGTTTAAAAGTGAGTTTGGATATCATTTTAAACCTGCCTTTCTACCACCATCTATGAGAGCAACATTGCAAAGACGGACAAAAAGCTCTTTCTTCGTAGTAAATGTCAACGGAGTGATTAGCCTTGACACCACATCTTTATAATCAGTTGGCAAGAACATCTCCCAAACAACATCGGACTCCGCCGCAGAATGAAACGTAGATGACACCATTGAAGATCTGTATGCGTCTATTGGAGAGGTGAAAGATAGAATTTTGGATACACAATCTCCTGGCAACATGTCAATTAATCGTCCCATTGAGTTTGAGATAACAATCTTAAAAACTACTCGCAAATATGGATGTATGCAAAACCAGCCAAAGTTGAGAATCAAAAGCAATGACCTTGTCTCAGGTTTTTTGCTCTTAATTGCTAGCTTATGTGTGTGTTTTTGGATGATGCATTTATTATATATATATATATATATTTTTTTCCACAACAGTTTCAAGTTGATATTCTTTTTGGTCCAAGTTTCAAACGTGTTGTACACATTCATTGAAAAAAAAAAAGTTTCAGCCGTGTCTACTAGATTTATAATTTTCACATTCTAAGTCTCCGTTTGGCCAGCGCGTTTGCGTCTGGCGTTACGTTTTCAGCTCCTTTTTTTTTTTTTTTTTTTTTTTTTTTTTTTTTTTTTCACACGCGTTGCAAGCTTTTCCCAGCCGTTTTTTACTGTGCAGCACTGTAGCGGTTACTGTTCAATGAACAGTAGCCACAATAATTGACTTTTCAACCCAAATTTTACTGTTCACGGACCCACAATTTTCAATTTTCAGCAACTTTTTCATTAAAAATGGGTCTCACGGTACTATTCACACATTTAAAAATTATTTTGCTACAGTATTTTTAGTTTTCAGTTTTCAGTTTTTAGCTGTATCCAAATGTCAAACATAACTTATTAGATTAGCCGTTGAGATTTTTTTTTTTTTTTTAGGGAAAGATTAGCCGTTGAGTTGATTAAAATAAATGAGGTCAAGAGTTGAAAAACCAAAAAAAGAATTGTCTTAGACCACATTGCAATATTCGTTATTGGACTATGTTACTTTTTCTTTCCACATGAAGCCAATATCTTAACGTATATCCATTATTACAATTAATAATAGCGAAATCAATTAAGCATGAGGAATGGCTTAGACTTTGACCTAGCAAAGTCTGGCGTGTTTAATACGTATGGCCAACTACAAAATAAACAACTACATGTTTTACTTTTTGATGGATTACAGTACAGAGTACAAATTAATGCTAAGAGAATAATTTTTGCCATAATTTTTATCTACATAATAAATTGTAAGTGGTAGAGTTGTGAACTTATATGAACTCATCACTTTTATTCTACCACTCACAACTTGTCACATGAACAAATTGTAATAAAAATTGTGAAAAAAATTGTGACCGTATCTCCGTTGTTACATCATCCAATCTTCTTTTCTTGCCAGAGAAATATCGGTAGAAAGAGCCTCAAGCCTCAAGACAATTATAAAAGTGAGTCCAAACAATTAACGTGTGGGCTAAATTAACTACACATAAATTTTAAGTATTAGATGTGAAAAGGAAGAACAAAAGAGAATGGATATGGAAGCAATATTGATGTCACCTATATCACCAGTGTGAAGCAAGTGCAAAGTTCAAGGTGGGATCGATGACAATTGAAGGAATCCCTTCCAAAGATACTAATAATAGTCAACACCAATCTAAGCATGTGTCATCTCTCCCAAATTATTTTAACATGGCAGCAAAGTAAACCTTATTGGGCCTCACAATGGTATTAAAATTAATTTTGAACCAACCTGGTGGACAGGGACCATTGTTGGGCCTTAATTGATAAGAAAATAGCCCATATATCAAATCCATCATGCTCCATGGACTACGGGTTTGGATTTGATATGTTTAGATACCATTTCTATCATTTCAATCTTGACTTGTTAATATTTGTGTCAAAATCCTTTAATTTTAACGTGGCATGTTTGTTAAACAAGTTAACATGTCTTATCAAAAAAAAAAAAAAAAAAGTTAACATGACACAAATTCATGTAACACGCTTAACATTATTCATGCTTGGTGGATATATAAATAACTCATTTTAATTTGTTTAATAAATGAGTTATATTGGATTGACACTTGACGTAGATACTACACATTTTAATATATTTAAAGGATAAAACTCAAAATGATTAGCACATTTTAAAATTTTGTAAGCACTTAAATTATAATTATTATAAAGAAATAAATTTTATACAAACAATAGTTCATAATAACATCAATTAAAATACTAATATCTTCTAAAAAAAAATTAAAATACTAATAGCATGCAACTTAAAAATTTTTTTACTAACGCAATGAAATTCCATCCAAATTTAAAAATACACACTCTAGAAAAGACACTAAAATCCAAAGAGTTCCTTTTTTCCCCCCTTTGTTTTAGATAAAAGGATTATGGACTTTAGAGTTAGAATTTATCAATATAATCATCAAAATTGTTTTAATTACTCAATTTTATGTTTAAAATTCAAATTTATATAAGACAAAAATGATATTTACAGTTTTGAAGAGGAAAGTTTAGGAAAAGAAAATTAAAATTTATTAATATGGGTTAAATAGGCTCATATAAACATCGACCTGTCTTAAAGATAACTAATGAACCAAATCATTTCGGGTTAATTATAGGTGAATTAAGTTAACACAAAATTAATCTCGAATCATATTAAATTCTCCTACTTTTAACTAAAAGAAAATTATCTTATGAAACAGTTTTATAAAACATCTATCTCCCACAAGCGGGTTGCCAGCAGGGACGAAGCCATTGTTGGAGGGGGGGGGGGGGAGTTTTTTTTTTTTTAATTTAGTATATAAATAATATATTATTTTTAGCGATTTGTTTCAATAAAATTGCACTTTGCCCCCTCAACAATATTATTGATATTTTTATAAGCTATTAAAAAAATATATTAGATAAAAATTAAGCCCAAACTACACCCATAACAAACACAAGCAAAAAACCAAAAAAAAAAAAAATCAAAGCCAATTCTAACTAGAGTTTCTAACTAGCCTAGGAGTAGGAGAACACCCAACTTACGGCAAGACACACATATAATAAAAAGGAAAAAGAAGGGGATTTCTATGCCACTCCAAAAAAAAAAAAAAGAAAAAAAAAAACCCTATTTATGGTAGAAGACCTTAGACCTAAGGAGTTAGGCAGTGGCACTGCAGCAGAACAGCAGTGTAGCAGAAGCAAAGGTAGACCAGTCACCAATGCACCACCAGTCCACCGCAGTAGTTAGCACCGCCCAAACTTGGTAATATTTTATCCCTCTCTCATATCTGAATCTCTAATGCTTGGTTGATTAACTTAGATTTAATCATATGTGTGGACAGTGGTGTGAAGAAAATTGAAAGAGAGGCAGAGATGAGAGACTCCACCACATCTGAAAATAGAAGAAGAGACTAAAGAGAAAGACTCAAAGAGAGAAGTACACTCTGACTCCATCTTTCTCTTTCAATCTTTAATAGAGCCTAAAAGTTATATTTTTTTAATAAATAATGGTGGTCAGGTGGTGTCTTGTCGTCTCTAGTGACTAACAAATGTGAATTTTATAACAAGGATTTGGATCTGGTGCAATACCTACCGGGTGCAATTACTCTACATCCACTCACATTAATTTTTACCACTTTCATTTTTTCACTTTAACTTTTTAACTTTTTCAACTTCTTTTTAACTTTTTTTTATTCAGTGGTTGAGATTGAAAGTTTCTTTTTAAACTTTCAATCTCAATCGTGTATTACTATTGCATCAAGTGCAATACCTAGGTATTGCACCTGATCTGAATCTGTATAACACAACACCCATGCCATGTGATGTTCTAACAGTTCTGTGCATTTTATCATAGATTTATAGTTTTTTCTATTAGTGTTTTTGTCTACTAGTGTCTATTAAAAAATTAAAGATATATTTTCTTTTGGGTAAATAATTAAAGAGATTAACCATATAATGACATGATAATTTCAAATTATATTTTATTTGTAGATTATGAAAAAGTCAACTGTCATATTTGATTTTTTTTTTCAAAAGAAAAGTTTCAAATGGTTTAAAAGCTAATACTAGTGGTGCAACATTGCCAACCACTAATGTTGAGGAAAATCCTAACGTCCCAATTGAGGAAAATCTCGACGTCACAATTGAGGAAAATCCTGATGAACTAGTTGAGGAAAATCTTGACATTCCAATTAAGGAAAATCTTGACTTCCCTATTGAGGAAAATTCTCAAACAAAATTTTAAAAGGTTGATATGAGTTCGCTTCAATTACAACATGATCGATCCCGGATCGCGTAGGTAAATATATACTTATCATGTTGATCAACGAGATGAGTTTCAACGACATCACATTAAGTTGGGTCCATACCAACCTCTTTTTAAAAAAAATTTAAAAAAATTTGAAAATGGTCGAAGCTTTCAAAGTTCTTGGTATGAAGATGATCGCTTTAAGTTATGGCTTGAATATTCTCCTAAATGCGATGCCGCTTTTTGTCTACTATGCTTTCTCTTTCATACGCCAACTAGGCATGACGGACAAAATGCATTCACAATTAACGGATTTAAGAGTTGGAAGAAAGTTAGAAATGGCAAAAGTCGTTCTTTTAGTCTTCATATGGGGAAATATCTTAACTCCACTAATAGATTTGCCCATAAAGCGTGTTAAGATTTGATGAACCAGTCTCAACATATAGACAGGGTAGTGGGCAATTTCACTTCAGAACAAATTGCAAATAATCGACTGTGATTGAAGGCTTCAATTGATGTCATTTGACATCTTGCCTTGCAAGCTATTTCTTTTAGGGGTCAAGATGGAAGCGCTACTTCAACCAATCAAGGAAACTTTCTTGCGGCATTGGATTTGATGGTGGGCTATAATAATAATGTAGTTGAAATAATGACAAAAGCTCCAAAAAAGGCCACCTACACATCACCTCGAATTCAAAAGAAATTCTACATGTTATTTCAACCAAAGTGAAGAAGGCAATTAGGAAAGAAATTGGTGATACAAAGTTTTGTATATTGGTTGATGAAGCTCGTGATGAGTCCATGAAAGAGCAAATAACTATGGTTTTAAGATATGTTGTTATAGATGGCTTTGTGCGAGAATGATTTTATGGGATTGTTCATGTTATTGACACTGCGACATTGACCCTTAAAAAGGAGATATATTATTTGTTCTCCAATCATTGCTTAGATATTCAAAACATTTGAGGGCAAGGATATGATGGTGCAAGCAACATGCGGGATGAGTAGAATGAATTAGAAGCTTTGATTTTGAATATTGTCCATATGCTTACTACATTCATTGTTTTGCACATTGCTTATAACTGGCATTAGTAGGAGCATCAAAAGCAGTTGCCCCTTTTAATAGATTTTTCAGTAAATTGATTTTGGTTATCAATAATATTCGTGCTTTATGCAAACGTATTGAGCAATTAAAATTTGCTAGAGCTTTTGACATTGCATATTTGATTGATATTGAAGAGCTTGAGACTGGGAAAGGACTTAATCAAATGGTCACTTTGTAGTGACCTAGAGATACTCATTGAGGTTCGCATTAAATCAGTTTCTAACTTGATAAAGCTATTTAGTCCAACATGTGAAGTTCTACTGAAAATCATGGATGAAGGAAATTCTTCACAAAAAGTAAAAGCAGAGTCCGCTAATAAGGTATTAATTTCATTTGAATTTTTCTTCATCTTGCATTCTGTTAATGAAATTATAGGGATCACTAATAAATTTTGTCAAGCTTTGCAAAACCAATCGCAAGACATTTTAAATTCTACGCATTTAGTTTCATCGACTAAAAAACTTATCCAAAATTTAGAAATGAGAAATGGGATAACTTTCTTGCTATTGTGATATCATTTCGTAAGGAACATGGTATAAATGTCCCTGATATGAATGCTCGTTATGTTGCAAAATTTGGTTGAGCTCGTCATCAACAAGAGGACTTTAGAAATGAGCATTATTATAAAAGTGGATATTTTTAATGCAGGAATAGATTCTCAATTTCAGGAACTAAATTATCGGTTTACTGAGCATGCCATGGAGTTACTTACGCTTAGCTCAGATCTAAACCCTCGAGAGGCATATGAATCTTTTCGAGTTAACAATATTTTATATAAATATAGAGAAAGACTAATTTGTTCCTAACTTTTTGTAATTTTCGATTTAAAATTGAAGATAACTAACTTGGACTTCCCTTTTTAATTAGGAATTAACCCTGGCAATTCTTACAAGTATGGACGTATCATGTATGCTATTTATAATGATATTGGTGTGCCTATATATGAGGTTGATCTTATTTACTATTGACAAAGGGAGAAAACCTTAATTTCACCCTAGAAATAGAACACGTGTCAAGAATAAGTCCTTTTTTTTTTTTTAGTGAAGAATAAATCCTCAAATCCTTGAGGGGATTACAAAGAATTTTTGAATCAAGAAAAATAAAAAGGAAAACCTCTATAATATTTTCTTTTTTAATTAAAAGTCTTCCTTCACTAATATATATATATATATATATATTATAATTATTGAACTCACAGGAAATTTAGGAGAGAACTCTAAAAAATCCTAATTTGTGTTAATTATAAAATAATCTAAATGAGGGAAAATCACAAATAAGATATTGTTAAACAAATCTTAATGTATACCCTATCATATAATGACTTAATTTTAACTAAAATACCCCTAAAAAAGTCCTTATATTTTTCTGAAAATTTCAAAAATAAATATATAAAAAATTAATATCAATGAGAATTAAATTTTATATTTTGATCTACATCAATAATTTATAATCACAATTAACAAATGGATCACTTAGATTGTCTGGTCCAAAATCGAAAAGTAAGAGTTAAGTATGTGACAACGGCCGCATGCCCTTAAAAAAATACCTTATAATTAAGTGTTCAAGGTCTATCTAAATGTCAATGATTGTAATCTAAAAGATATTCAATTATAAAGAAAAATTTTATTGACTATTTTCATCGGGTTTGTCTTACCTTCAGTACTTTTTAAAAATAAATCTCCTTTAGTTTTAATAAGAAACTATCATATCATCCATTAATTAAATAAAAAGTGGAGATTAAAACTTACCACCACTTGTCATTGTATACTTAAAACAAAAGGACATGTCCAGTTAAAACAGTATTGGAGGTAAACCAAACTCATTCTCATCAACAACTCCAATGTAGTTGACATGGCCAAAATATTCTATCCAATCACCTATAAATCAAAAGCTAATAAAAATCGAAAGGAAATTACAATTAATTGGCATGAAAGTTCTCCTATTTAAAATATATCTTCCAAAACTTACTAAACAAATGTGTCTAACATTTAATAAAACCATAACAAAAGTCCCAAATTTGCTACTCTGTAAAATTTGAAATGGAAAAAGGAGCCAACGATCGAGTTGAGTTTGACAGCTTAGTAAATGACTAAAATTCCAACTAACTAAATAAAAAATATAAGTGAAAATAAATTACTGTTTATAGCAATAAAATTCATAAGCCTAGAAATTATATTTTAATTCTTTTGAAAAAAATTTACATATAATTTGAATTTTTCAAATATATATATTCCAAATGAAATTCATATACATGATAGTCTTTATGAAAATAGTCGTACTAACTATGTGACTAGGCTTATAATCAAGGATGGCTCCATGTATTTTATTTGGGCCTAAGGTGGGAATTAAATTGAGGTATTTTATATATTTAAATATCAATTAAATAGTAATTTTTATATAAAATCTATTATACTTTCTTATTCAAATGCATAAATACTAATTAAATTTTTGTATTCAAGTCATTTAACATTTTTTTTAAAATTAATAATATAGTAAATTCTCTTAGTTTATTTCAATATATTATATTTATTAACTAGTAATTAGATATATATTTATTTGAATTTTTTTCACTAATTTTAATTTTTAATTTATTATATTAATTTTTATTTGAAGACCTATCTTCTACTTTTTTTTTTTTTTTTTTAAGAAGAGGTGAAGTTCTATCTAATAAAAAAAGGCAAAGAAAGAGAATTGTAGACATGACCACCTATATTATTATTTTTTAATTTTAATTTTTTTTTTCATAAAACCCATGCTATACCACCCCACACTATGAATAACAGAATGAGTTATACCAAAAATAATGAATGGCAGTCAAAATAATAAATATGGACTGTGTAAAAGGTTAAAGTTAAGCTAAACAAGAGTGACTGAATAACTCTATTTTATCCGAATAAAACATTGATTTTTTTCCTTTGTCTAGTTTTCATGACCTATAAGAACAGCCAAATGAGAGAGGGATATTTTTAAGACGAATCAGAAGTGGAGCCAAAATTGAAAGGAACGGAGAAGAAGGTCCAACATAGCTACAAAGAAGCTTAAAAATTTATTTTTATGCTTTAAATTGAGAGAGTGGAAAATTTTCCAGTAATAAATGCAAAAAAAAAAAAAAAAAGGGTTTAAGACTCTTGTTTTTTTTTTAATATGCTGAATTCAGTTATGTTTTGTTGAGAGAAAAAGAGATAATGAGTGATTTTCTAGCTTCTGTGTGCGGAAAACTATGAGTTCTACAGTCTAACATAAAGAAAACTAACCGTCGGTTAAACATTATGTCACCAATCAAAAAAAAAAAAAAACATTTGCTAGGATGTAGGGGTACCAACCACATTCATTGCCAAATCATTTGATAAAAATTGTACTTGCTTTAGCATTTTTTTATATTATTTTTTGTCTATTGACTAATAGAGGCTTAATGAACACATTTACAAGTAAAGATATATCATTATTATTGGTTAATACTTGGGGACCTTTTTACATTTGGGTGCCTTAGACAATTGCCTCACTTGCCTACTTAAATAACTGATGATACACTACTCCTTCGTTTCGCAGCTTATAAGGCAGAAAGTGGGAGAAAAATTCTTCGATGTGGGACTAGCAATGGGCATGAGAAAAAGCCAAAGGCTACAAGGACACCCTTGGCCTGGAGCTATAACTCACCCAAAAACTACCCCACACCTACTATATAGAGTTGGCCTTGCTTAAAATTAACCCCAAAAGAATGATCTAATGGTTTTTAAGGCTTTATGATATCTATAAGGTACTCCATTCAAAACCTCCATATGTATAGCAAGCATCTTGAGGTCACCCTAAGAAATATTTCTATAGATACTTAGCGTTTATGTTAGGTACTAAAAAATTATGTGCAAGCCTGTATATGTCTCAAAGGAAATTAGTTTATGTGTCAACATAAATCACTTTTAGCGGGGTCTAGAGTATAGTCAAATTGTATAATGAATTAATCATATATCATAATATCACAGTACAAATAAATAGTTCATTTTGAAATATTGGTTCCTTTAACTAAATTTACACATGCTTGATTCAAGTTTGAAAGAAATAAAAACTTTTGAAGTAACTAACTAAATCAAATAAATTTATAACTTTAAATAAGGAAGAAATTCTATGGGATACCTTATCCCTTTTAAGGGAAATGGACCATGAGAAAATATAAGGTCAACAAGCGGAGTACGTAGAAATTTAATTAGTAAGAGATCTTATACAATGTGGCTTGTACTATGTATTTTCTACAATTAAGATCCTTTATTTTCAACTACCTTCCTTCACCTTATACATTTGCACTTTAAAACGTAAAACAAATGAAAGAATCAATCAAATATAGTATACACACATAAACTGGGAAAAGCAAACAGCTTTATCTTTTTCTTTTGTTTAGTATCATCTTTGTTGTACTCTTTTTGACTTTTTGTCCCTCAGTTTAACTCAAACATTCCTTCATTAATGTATAGGCCTTACTTCAATTCCTTCAATTATGATTCCTCCTTTTAATTGATAACCCTTAACCTCCATCAAACTCATCTTCACTTCTTCGTTAGCTTCACCACTAAAAAATTCTCCCAGCTCAATTTCCATCCATCCATCCTTTCTTTCATTTGAGATTCCTTCAGTGCCCTCTATCACTCTCTTACTCAACACTTCTATGCGGTTCCTAGAAAACATGCACTCCATTTGTTGCTTCTTTCTATCTTCATGACGTAGATAAATCATGTCATGACATATTTCGTTGCCTACCTTAACAAACACTTCAGACGGTATTGAATCGAGCCCATATGCACGATTAGAAATTTTCATTATAAGATAAGCACCATATCTTGTGTTTGGTGATAAAATTTGAGTACTAATTTTGCCATGAATTTCTAACCAACATGTTGTTCTAAGCTCAGCCACTTCTGAGAACCTGTGGAAGAAAATTTGAAAAAGTTGAAAGATTTGGTTAGTTCATTTTCCTCTCTCTCTCTCTCTCTCTCTCTCTCTCTCTTTTGTCCAATCATATAAAATAATTATTAATTAATAAATCTAATAACACAAAAAATTTCATACCATCAATAAACTCTATTATAAGTAGCGCATAATATAAGTAGAGTCAGTTATGGGCCCAAATGAACTAGATGTTTCAATTAAAATTTGTCACTTTAATAAATAGTGAAAAAATTGAAGTTACCATGTAGAACAATATGTATTATGCTATAAATTTCTAGGTGATTTTAAAGAACATGAAAAAAGTAACCTTGATTGAGGTATTGATTTCCAGCTCCATTGCATTGGATCATTGCTCCATGTTATAGAAAGTTCTCTTGCTGACAACATATATGATATTTTGCCAGATAATTTCTCTAACTTGAAGCTCTGCGTTTTTGGGAATATAAAACAAAAAATAAAAATTAATTAACTATGCCATGTGATGCTGAATCAATTTTTAAGTTACTCTATCTATTTATCTATATATATATATATATATATTTTTTTTTTTTTTTTTAAATCAAAGAATTTGTAATAACTATGACTTTTTTACCATAAGAACAAGATATGATTTTTTTTTTTTTTTTTTAGTGTACGTGGAATTTAATTCTAAGTCACTTGTTCGATAGAAAAATACTTTATCAATTCAATCAATAGAATATACTTGTGAGAACTAATTCTATCAAGTAACTTATTTACCTAACATGTCAATATTATATGCATGAGAAATGTTTAGGGGTGAGTTTGGAAATCACTTAAAACCTACCTTTCTACCACCATCTATGAGAACAGGATTGCATAAATAGACAAAAAGCTCTTTCTTTGTAGTAAATGTCAAAGGAGTGATCAGTCTTGACACACCATCCTTAAAATCAGTTGGCAAGAACATCTCCCAAACAATATCGGACTTTGCCGCAGAATGAAACATGGGCGACACCATTGAAGATCTGAATGCATCGGCAGGAGAGGTGAAAGAAAGAATTTTGGATACACAATCTCCTGGCAGCATGTCAATTAATCCTCCCATTGAGTTTGACATGACAATCTTAAAAGGTACTAGCAAAGATATATATATGCAGCACCCGGCCAAAGCTGATAATCAAAAGCAAAGTCCTTTTCTCAGGTTTCTTGCCCTTAAATTGTTAACTTATGTTTGTGTTTCTGGATGATGTGTGTGTGTGTATATATATATATATATATATGTATCTTTTCACAAAAGCTTCAAGTTGATATTCTTTTTGGTCCAAGTTTCAAACGTGATGTATACATTCATTGACAAAAAAAACTTTCAGACGTGTTGGCTAGATTAGCAAATTCTAAATGTCAAACAAAATTTAGCCGATCGAGGTAATCAGCCATATTAGACCAAATATCAAACATTAATTCGGTTTCCGCTGTAGTCACTAATCAGCCAATATTAGAATACCCATTGATTTAATAATTAAATATATGAGGTCAAAACTTGAAAAACCATAAGAAAAATTAAACTTATCGTGGACGATATTGCTTTCGCTGTTATTGGACTACGTTACTTTTTCCTTCCACACGAAGCCATTAATCTCTTAACGTATATCCATTATTATAATGCTAGTAAGTATAATGAATGATTAAGCACGTGGAATGGCTTAGACTTTGACCCAGCAAAGCCTCTGGCGTTCTTAATATGTACAAATTGATGGGATAGATATGGTACATCATTTAATCTCTCCAACCAATATTCTTCGTGAGCGTTTGGTTTCCGCGTACGGCGCCTGCGTATTTCTTGTTTCGCGTTTTTTTTTTTTTTTTTTTACTTATCGTGGACCATATTGCTTTAGTTGTTATTGGACTATGTTACTTTTTCTTTCCACACGAAGCCATTAATATCTTTAACGTATATCCATTATTATAATGCTAGTAGTATAATGAATTATTAAGCACGTGGAATGGCTTGGACTTTGACCCAGCAAAGCCTCTGGCGTTCTTAAATCTTAATATGTACAAATTGATGGGATAGATATGGTACATCATTTAATCTCTCCATCCAATATTCTTCCTGTTCTTCCCTGTGAAATGTTGGTACAAAAGTGAGTCCAAACACGATTCATTAATTCTAATTATTAGATGTGAAAAGGAAGAACAAAATTAAGGGAAAGGATTTAGAAGCAATATATATTGATGTCACCAATATTTGGAGGATAGAGATTAGTGTGGAGAAATTTGCAAGTACAAGATGGGATCAATGACATTGAATGAATCACTTTCAAAGATAAGGATCGACCGCCATAATAGTGTTCACACTAATAGTGTTCACACACTAATGCAAGCTTCCATTCAAGCAGCCCTTGGAGTACCCGTGGTCAAGCAATATGAGAGGTATTTGGGATTACCAAGTTTTATTGGGAGAAAAAAGAAGGATAGCTTTGACAACATTAAGCAGAGAGTATGGAAAAAGCTTCAAGGATGGGAAGGAAAGCTTCTTTCACAAGCGGGAAGAGAAATCTTAATTAAAGCGGTGGCTCAAGCATTACCTACCTACACTATATCATGTTTCAAATTACCGGTTACTCTTTGCTATGAAATTGAAGCTCTCATTAGAAGATTCTTTTGGGGGCAGCGAGGAGATAGTCGAAAGGTGCATTGGGTAAGGTGGGAAGAGCTATGTAAGCCAAAGGAGCAAGGAGGGATGGGCTTCAAGGATTTATCCCGCTTTAATGATGCTTTGCTCACTAAACAAACTTGGAGACTTGTGCATGATAAATCCTCATTGTTTTACCGGATTTTTAAAACGAGATTTTTCCCAAATTGTTCAATCATGGAGGCCACTTGTCCAAGCTCGGCATCCTATGCTTGGAAGAGTATTATAAAAGGGAGAGATGTGATTAAACGTGGAGCTATATGGAGAATTGGAGATGGGAAGTCAGTCCATATTTGGGGGGATAGGTGGCTGCCACAAACAAATTCAGCAGCTGTTTTGTCTCCACGGGTAGGTGGTTTGGCTGAAGCAAGAGTCCAAAGTTTGATTGATGAAGAACGAAGATGCAGGAAGACTGAGCTAATTGATGAAACTTTGCTGGATTTTGAAGCAACAATGGTGAAAAGCATTCCCCTCTGCCTTATTGAGCAACCGGATGAATTAATTTGGCCTCACAGTGCAAATGGAGTCTACACAGTCAAGTCAGGTTATCGGTTTCTGCAGACAGAGTTTCAGAACCAACAACCGGGTCAGTCTGATCCTTTGATGCTCAAGCCAATGTGGAAAGGGATATGGAGTCTCAATGTGCCAAGCAAAGTGAAGAATTTAGTGTGGAGAGCTGTCAAAAACTCACTCCCCACGAAGCTGAACTTAGTTAAAAGAAAGGTGCTAACTGATGACTGCTGTGATCATTGTAAAATGCAGCAAGAAGACACCATTCATGCTCTCTACCTCTGTCCGAAGTTGGAGGAAATTTGGCTCTCGGTACAAGCTTGGAACCAGCCTAGTCTACGGCAAGCGACAAGCTTTGTTGATCTCATGGGATGCATTCTGGCAGAAAATAGGGACCCGGACCTGTTTGCTATGATTATATGGGCTGTCTGGAAGAGAAGAAATGAGATGAGAGTAGGGAAAAGAGGCGAAAATCTCCCAAGCCTGGTGCAGCAAGCTCGAACCAGGTTACAAGATTTCTTGCTGCATAATTCTGCAGCAACGGCATCTAAGGGACAACCTCCAACGCAGTGGCAGCCCCCAGCTCACCAACAGTACAATATTAATTTTGATGGGGCACTTTTCAAGGATGAAAACCAGGCGGGATTAGGGGTGGTGATTAGAGATAGTAGGGGGCAGGTGATGGTCTCCTTGGCGCAGCGAATCCCATTACCCAGTACAGCCATTGAAGTTGAGGCCTTGGCAGCTCGGAGGGCAATGGAGTTGGCTTTAGAAACGGGTCTAAACAAGGGGGTTTTGGAGGGTGATTCACTGATCCTCATGAACGCTTTAAAGTCAAACTCTCACAGCCTTGCACAGTTTGGTCATCTTATTAATGATATACAGTACTTAGCCTCTCAGTTCCCCATTATTTCCTTTTCTCATGTAAGGAGGCATTGTAATAATGTAGCTCACTCCATTGCGAGACGGGCAATTTCTTTTTCTTCATTACAAGTCTGGATGGAAGATGTACCACTAGAGATTGCAGATGTACTTCAGGCTGATTTTCATAGCCTTAGTTGAATAAAAGTCTTATGATGTGGATTCTCAAAAAAAAAAAAAAAAAAAAAAAATCTTAGCATATGTGATCTTTGCCATATTATTTTGAAGTAGCAGCAAAGTTAATCATATTGGGCCTCATAGCTGTATTAAAATTGATTCTGAACCAACCAGGTGGACAGGGATCATTGTTGGGCCTCAATTGAGGTAGATAACACTTAACAAATCCATTATACTTTGTGGGTTTGGGTTTGCTATGTTTATACTATTACCACCACTTCAATCCTAACTTGTTTCTATCTTTCATCTCCCAAAAATTAAAAAAACATAAAAATTCCTAACTTGTTAATAATTACATCAAAATCTCTTAATTTTAATACGACGTGTTTATTATATAAATTGACTTGACATGATTCATGTAACATGCTTAACATTCATGTTTGGCAGATATATAAAGAGCAAGACTTAAGTACAGTACATAGGTACTGTTCCTTAGGTTTCACTTTTAAGATTCTGTCATGTAGATTTTCTCTCACGGGAAGGAAGTGTATTTTTTAGTTAAGTAGCCACATGACTGAATTTTAAGAGGGGAACATAAGGAACAGCACTTAAAGTACCGTACCTAAGTTTTGTCCATATATAAATATCTAATTTCAATTTGTTTAATAAATGGGTTATATTGAGTTGACACTTGACATAAATACCACACATTTTAATATATTTAAAGAATATAACCCAAAATGAATAGCATATTTTAATATTTTGTAAGCACTTTTTGTTTTGAGAACATATTTTGTAAGCACTTAAATTATAATAATTATAAAGAAATAAATTTTATACAAACAATAGTTCAAAATAACATCAATTATATTAAAATACTAATATCTTCTAAAAAAATTAAAATACTAAAAGCATGCTACTTAAAATATATTTTTCTAACACAAAATTCCATCCAAATTTAAAAATACACACTCTAAAAAAGATACTAAAATCCAATGATTTTTTTTCCCTTTCCTTTGTTTTAGGCAAAAGGATTAAGGGCTTTAGAGTTAGAATTTATCAATATAATCATCAAAATTGTTTTAATTACTCTATTCCATAGATTTGTTTCTCATTGGCGCCTTATCACTTAATTGTATGTCCCTAACTGCTGGTCTCCATGTCCCACTCCCACTGAGCTCAAGTTTCAAGTTTCAACTCCCAATCTCATATTTCTCAGTTACCCATTTTAAGGTTGTCTCTTTTTCATCCATGGCCATGACCCACATCCTTAAACCAACCATTTCAATGTCCCCTTATTCACATTTCACTCACCCTACACACTCACCTTCATCTCCATTCAAAACCCACTCCAACTCAAACTTGTTCACCGCCATTATTCCTTCAAGAATTTACAGCCACCAAACTCCACCACCAACAACACTGTCTAGAAGATTGTTCCTACCTTCTGTTTCTGGCATCTGGGACGCCATAACTGGTGGTAACAATGCTCGTGAAGCCATACTTGCCATTAGACGTGGAATGCTGCTCTTTAGGCAGGTACATATAAATGTTATGCTTCATTTCCTTACACACTTTAGTTCTTAAAGTTTCTATCTTTGTGTTTATGTACTTTTGGTTCATAAGTATTTTGGGTCTGTGTAATTTGGAATGTTTTGTTATTGTTAAGGGTGATGTTCTTGGTTCTGTAGCGGAATTCGATAAGGCAATTGAGTTGGACCCTCGTCAAAAGGCATGTAGGTTGTAGGGAATTTTTTTATAATGCATTTTTGGGATTTGGATTTGTATTATTTGTTGATTTGGATTAGATTGAGTTGGTGATTGTTGTTTTCAGATCTTTGGCAAAGGGGACTATCACTGTACTATCTTGATAGGTACTAATTCTTTAGTGGTTTTAGTTTCTTTGTGCCTGTGTTTGGTTGTTGAGAAAATTCAGGCAAAGAAATAACAAGTAGAAATTTAGAATTAAGAAAAAAACATGTTGCTTTTACTCACTTCTCAATAGGTTTGAAGAAGGGGCAGAGCAATTCCGGATAGATGTTGCGCAAAATCCAAATGACACGGAAGAGTCCATATGGTGCTTTCTTTGTGAAGCTCAATTATATGGAGTTATTGAAGCAAGGAAGCGATTTCTTGAGGTAATGTTCACTGTTAAAGAAGGAACACCATCACTGACTTCACTGAAATGTAATAGGATTACCTGAATTAGGCCATAGCCTACATGTGTTGATTTTGAAGACTTAATCAGCTGCTAAACAACCAATGGGTATTTCCCTATGCATAAGACACTGAAATATATGTAAATGTGTGTGTGTCTGTGCAAAATTGATTAGGTGATCCATAACCTGACATAGTAAAGTAGGTTACATTATGATTTTATTTTTTGGGCTGAATAGGCTACATTCTGATTTAAGAATAAATTTAACTGCCTAATCGGTATCTGTAGGTAAAGGTCCTGGTAGCCGGAACAAAGTGACTTAATTGGAGGGGGTTTGACGTTTCTGTCCATTTTATAGTAGTAGAACTTCCATGTGAATGTGTGAACTGTGGAAAGATAAGTAAAATCCATTTCATCACTTACTGAATGCAGGTTGGCATAGACCCACGACCAGTTATGCGGGAAGCTTATAACTTGTTCAAAATTGGTGGGGATCCTGAAAAGGTGTAATCTAATGCTTATGACTTAAAAATTATTGATTGTCTTTTGTTTCCTGATTTCTTTTTCGTCTACCTAAGCATGTTTGGAAATTAAAACCTACCCAGTTAAGGTCTTTATGGTTGTATATAATCTAAGAACTTCATCTGACTCAAATATTGGTTTTACTGCACAGCTTGTTGCTGCATTTTCTAATGGCCAGGGGAATGAGTACTTCTATGCTTCTTTGTATTCTGGGCTTTATTATGAATCTGAGGTTCGTTCTCAGCATTTAAACCTTTCTCGTTATTTTATGTTTCAGTGTTTCAGTTAGGCAATGAATTATTAACATTCGTATACATATCAAATGGAGTTCTTACAAACTCCTTGAAAGATGGAAATCATTGAGTGACTTGACCATACTTTATTTACAGATGCACAAGAATTAGCCAATTGGCTGCTTTGTTTAAATGGGAAAGCAATTGTGTGGATATGCTGTGGGGGATGAGGGGAAATCATAATGCATAGTTGGTCAATATAACTTGGGTATTCCTAGTTTTCAAGCTCATATTTGAGATTATGGTTCAACTAGTTGGATGTTGAGTCTCTATGCTTAACAGGGAAAAATATGGGTTTATGATGAGCTTCTTATAATGAAATTGGTTCTGTGCTCAATAGCAAGAGAAATATGCCTTCAAATCCCTTTTGCTGGTTTAAAAGAGATTTCAAAAGCAAACAAGGCCAGATTTGACTGATTAGTGTGTACTTTTCTTGCCATTGATGATTGAAGTAAAATCATATATATGTCATTTGGTCCATTTATTTGGGGGATGTTAGGATGTAGACAAAGTCCTCAGGTTTGTTCTGCAAACTTGTGGGAATGATTTCCTTTCTCTTTCAAAAGAAATATAAAGGAGCTCTGTTTCAACTAGTGTAACTATTACTATTAAATACTAAAGGGGTAGTTTTTGTCACCTACATCCCTTCAGCCTCCCTCAGTAGCCTAAGTTAATTCATTTATCAGTTTTGTCAGGTAGTCACCATAAGGGAAGTTATCAATGAGAGTGAACTGAGTTGGCAAAGTTGAGGTTCCATGGAATTATTAATCTAGCACTCATTTTTTCATGAGGTAAAAAAATTTCAAAAAAAAAAAAAAAGGGTTTATGAAAGGAGATTGGGGACATTTTTTACTGTCTTATATTAGCAATTCTTGGTGATAACTTGGAGTATGGAAATGATCCCATTTTCATTTAGTTACAGGAATTTATTTTTCCATTCTCTCTAACCTTGGTGTTATGATGACCCATTGACATTACAATAAAAGAGTAAACTGAGTTATCATGTAGGGCACATGATTACTGATGAGCTTATTGACAACTTTTTACAAAAAAATATATTGATGCTATCTTTTAATTGTGGATGAATGCTTGGAAGGTCACTTTCTGATCACATCTTAAGCTTAGTTACTTTTGTGGATAATTTGACCACAGTTCAGCATTTTAATCTGTGCAGAAAAAAGCTGATGCGGCTAAGCTTCATGTACTTGCTGCATGCCAATCTCCTTATGGACAGAGGTTTGAATTTAGAATATGAACATTTCTCTGTAATCGAACCATACAGTTAGATGAATCTAATAGCATTTTTCCAATTCAGGTCTGATGATTATATGGCTTCACTTGCTAGGGTTCACTGTCTTTGTCGAAATTGGAGCTCCAACTAAAATGTTTGCCTCATGCTTGAAGTTGTGTTCTTCAAAAGTTTGGCTGTTCTACTAACAAATATTTATCTAAAGGCTTTGTTGAGGTGAGTTTAGTTAGTGATGCAGAACAATGAGCTCTGATACCAAAGTTAATGCAGCTCAATATTGTCAAGAAAATTTATGAAAACAAGACAAGACAAACTTCGGATTCAGCACCAAGTGAGAGGTAAAAACAAACAAAAAAAAAGAAAATAGAAATCAGCATTTAGAGTTACCCTGAATCAGTACCAAGCCATTGGAAAACTTCCAACAATATTTTATTAGTCTAGTCAAGTATAATAATACTGAACCTTTGGGGGTTTAAAGTTTAAAAAGGATTCCCAAGATACATAAGTGACGTAAAGTAACTTTCTCACTTGTCTCCGTTGTACCTCCCATTTTTAAAAGTTAAAAATTCTACATATTAGGTATCACTTATTGAGGGGAGTCTAAGCCCGCACATGAGAGCAAGTGTTAGAATATTGATTAAATAATGAAATTCAACATTTTCTAATAGTTAAGGTTTTGGTAGTAGTGATGGTTTATTAAAAGCAAATAGAGGTAAATCCCTAAATTAAATAAGTTCTAACAAATCGGAGGCTGCATCTGGTGTTTACACCAGTTAGGCATTAAGACAATCTAAAAAGAAGAAGAAAAAAAAAAACTGTAATAAAACATTTCCATTTCAAATTAGATTTCTTTTTTCTTCTTACATTGATTTTGGAGTAGTATAGGATATAGATCCATGTAGCACTGGTCATATATATTGGGTCCATCAACTGTCTCCGGCAGAGTTTTCATCTTGTTAGCAGCCTGCCTGGAAAATTTTCATAGCAAGATCTGGTTTTCTGTCATTTATTTGAGTTTATGATGAAACAAAAATATAAATGTTCCTTGGCCTAGCAGTCATAGAGACTTGACATTAGATTAGATAATTTATATCGTATGCTTTGTTCAAATATATGTGTATGGTTAGCATATGGTTTTTAGAAATTTGCTTGCAATATAGGTGAAGAAACTTGCTGCACAAATTTTTTGTGCCCCTACGACTTTGCTTTAAGACATACCTTTTTGCGCATGCGTATGTGGTGGGGGGGATATAGACATAGAGAAAGAGAGATTTTGCAGGTGTAAACTAGTACTTGCTAATTAACAAATTCCAACTTGCTCCTCTTCCAACGTCTCTTTTATTCTTTGTGGTCTCCCTTCCTAGTGTTTCTTTCTTCTAACAAGTACAGGAACAACTAAAATGTAGCTCAAGTCAAGAAAAATCCAAACTTGCAAATAAGCAGGAAAATTTTTGATTTTCTAATTGGAGTTGGGTTTACATATCTTCTCAGAGTGGTTGCTGGCTATGATTGTACAGCTGCTATATCTATTCTTAATTTAAAGTGTTTCATAGTCTAGAGGAAAATGACATAACTCAGCTTCAAAGACTAAAAGCAAAGAGATACAAACAAACTGTTAAATTAACTAAATACTATAGGTTTTTTTTTTTTGGCTCCTCAACTCACAAAATCCAGGCCATAATTAGCATGTCCACAAGCATGAGCCTGGAAATTTGCCTTTCTTAATTTGAGTACAAATTAAGATCCTTATTAGGACTCTCTTCTTTACCAAGTTTTCTTCTTCTTTTTTTTCTCTGATGGGACTCTTCTTTACTAAGTTGTTATTTGCTTCCGGATGCAGCATCAACAAGCATGAAGCTGGTGTCTTTTCATTTTCTGTGTACTACTGGTTATGGACAAGGGCAACAACTTACACTTGAAACTTGGGGTTTATGTAGATCAAATTTAGACTGAAAGAGAAAGAGTACCTTGCACCAAAATATTAGTGAAAGACTTGAGTTAAACTTTACATGTACAGTTGAATCTTGACAGAAAAACTGAGTGTGACACTCTTGAGTCTGTGACTTGTGCCTGCTTAAGTCACAATTGACAATGACTTACAATCATTTATCTTGTGACCTAGTCATGTTCTCTAATATGCCGCATCCTCTTCTTTATTGATATTAAAGCATCATTTTGAGGATTATACCTTTGTTCCAATACCAAAGGATACATTGTATAAAGGAAATGGTGTAAATAGTGACTTTTAGTTTGGTAGGTCATGCTTCTTTCAAATTTTGTTTTATACGCCATACGTTGAATGCTTTTCAAGTTTCAGCTTCAGTAGGCGGAATAATAGTCTCTCTTTGGTCGTTCGGTTCAGTTTTTTATTTTTATTTTTTTATTAATTTATTTTACAAGCCAGAAATTATACTCTAACCTAATTTAATTATATATGTGTGTGAAACTCATTGAAAGCTTGAACCTTAACTTTTATGCCTCACCCCATAAGAACTTTTTATTTGTAAAGTGACCATCAAGCTAGTGTAGTGTTTTTTTTTTTTTTTTTTTAATCTTTAAATCTGTCTGCACCTAAAAATCATTAACATTACAAAAATTTCTGATGTATCTGTGTCAGACACGCCATTATACTCTATATGCGCTTCTTCGATATGTTGGGTGGGAATTTTTTTTTTTTTTTTTTTTTTTTTTTTTTTTTTTTTTTTTTTTAAGTTCTTTGATTTTAGATATATTTTTAAATATTTTGATATATTATTATAGCTATTGTTTATTTTGAAAACATAAAATATGTCTAGAATATAAGTAAGACAAAAATATCACTTTGGTCCTTACATTTTAATGTCATAGTCAATTTGATTTGTACATTTTGATAGCATTCAATTTGATTTATATTATTTTCGCATTGCAATCAATTTGGTCCCTAACGTTAACTCACTAATAAAAATGCTTATGCCGCAAATGGCGTGCACGATTGGCACAATTCAGCTGATGATGTGCTATGTTATGTTATGTCCATATATTTATTTATTTTTATTAGATAATAATATTTATTAGAACATACACAAAAATAATAATAGTGTTATGTCCATATTAGTATCCGTGTCTTACTCCTTTTGGACACGCACATTTTCTTTCTTAGATTGCTTCCCTCATTCCATCGTTATCAAAGTCTATATACCATAATTGAGCAAAAAAAAAAAAAAAAAAAAGTCTATATACCATAAGAGTTCAATGTTATCATTATAATAATAACTTGCTTTATTTTTTATTTTGATAATAAGATAATAATAACTTGCTGTATTAAAAAAAAGGGTTGGCTAAATATCATGCCATATATATTAAAGTAAGACGAAATTTTATAAGCACGCAAACCTAAGCCACCTGGCCAAATTCGACAGTGTTTATTCAACAAAAAGTTGGACAATCTAGGTGTTTATTTCACAAAGACCTAGATAATCTAGTCGTGCACGACAAAAAAATTGGATCACAATAATTTTATTATTATTATTATTCTGTTTTTAATTTGCTTATTTTAGGGTTAAGTTTGTGTTTTTTTTTTTTTTTTTTTTTTTCTCTTACCTCAGTACTTTTTTAACTGAAATTTCATTTTATTTTAATGGGAAACTGTTACATCATCTACTAATTAAATAAGATGTAGATATTAAAACTTATTACCACTTGTTATTATATATTTAAAACAAAAAAACATGTTTAATTAAAAAAGTATGAGGTAAGCTAAACCTTTTTTGTAGGAGAATTTTAACTTATGGCGTCTCATCAGACAAAGTTACCAATTGATTTGGGTGTAGGTGAGGATTGAACTTTAAATCTTTTATTTAACCATCAGAAACTTTACCAATTGAGCTAATTAGAATATACTATTTTGGGGTTAAAGTACAGAGTCACCAACTCAAAGTTCAAGTCAGTTAACTAGTAATAATAAGCACACAAATAGAAAGTATAATTTTAGAAATATGGTTAATGGGTATCATTTCAAATGTTATTTCAGCATATTCTCAGTGCTAACTAATGCTGCAATTTTAGACAGATGGGTATCATTGCAACACAAAGAATCACAAGTGCTATGTTAGCATATTCTCTCAGTGGTTAGCACAAAAGAGTTGGATATTCTTTTAGTGATTCTGCTTTGGTATATGCCTTGTTCATATCACAGTTGTGGCTTCCACGGGACCTAAATGACACCCATTAACCACTTGACCGAATCACCCTCATCATGTCCATTCCTATAAAATATGCTTTTTGATGGACCATTTCAAGGTTGGCCTATGTGCCAGCATGGATGGAAAAACCTTTAAGCTTACATAATAATTAATTAGTCTGATTAAAACTTCATTAGCAGAAGTGAAAATCAAATCAAGCTTTGTTTACTATTTTGTGCCACATTGAAAAGCCCAACTTTTGGACAGATACACGTAACACTGTAAGGGTAATTCAGACATTCTACTTTGGAGCTAGGACCATGTAAAAGTTGGAATCTTCATCAACAATATAATCACAAATTCACATTAAAAAATATATATATATATATATATATATATATATAATCACAAATTGTTTATTAAACCATTCTTGTCACACACACACACGCTATCAAAATTCAAAATCCAAATACATAACATCTAAATAAGTTTAGTTTATTTTACCATTCAGCAAAAAAGAAGAAGTTAAGTTTATTTTACCAAGAACTTGCTTAAAATGGGCTTGTTCAGCACTTGTATTAACCTATAAAAACCGTTACTTTGGACACTTGTCTCCATCATATGTAAGCAACATGGAAAACCCATGTCACAGTATGTGACCAAAGCCATCTTAACCATGTTTCAGGTCAGAAGCTTGAAAAACTATAAAAACCGCTACGTTGTCCTTCAAAACTTCTCTCTCGTTCTTCACAACCCAAACTCTCTCTCTTTCTGTGTGTGTGTTTTTTTCTTAATAATTGTCTCTTCCAAAATCACATGCAAAAGGTGAAGAGTTTGTGTTTGCGTGAAAGAAAGTTGTTGATATGTCAACGGAGAGGCTTATTGCCAATGGTGTGGTACAGTCAGAGGGAGTTATGTCCAGGTCTCACTCAGCCAGGCAATGTGGTGAAGCTGTGTGGATCTTTGAGGAGTTGCCAAAGGCAACTATCTTGTCAGTTTCACGGCCTGAAACTGGGGATATAAGCCCCATGCTTTTGTCTTATACAATTGAGTTTCAGTACAAACAGGCAAGCGCCAACTCTATCTCTATCTATCTCTTTGGCTCTCTATCTATCTGGGTTTTTCTTCTTTAATGGATTTATGCTTTGTTTGGTGAGAAAATGTTGGAAAAGACAGAAAATTGGTACCTGGGTGTTATGTTGTTTTGTGGTTTTTGTTGTTTTTGGGGGGTCTAACATGAGGAAAAACTTGAGTTTTGTTGAGTGTAGTTGTGTGATAGATTGATTGTGGGGCTTTCTAAGTTTCTTTTTTTTATATTTGTAATGTTATATATATGGCAACTTTGTATGTTTATATAAGTACATATATAGCAACAAAAAAGAGATCAGTTGAACTGAAATTCTGGGTTGTGTGTAACTGCAAAACTGAAACAATGATGAATTGGGAATCTGGCAATTTTTTTGGTTTATAATAGGACCATATTAGATTAATTAAGGCACTGTAAGTTTTCTTTTTTCCTTTCTTTCTTTCTTTGGCTCTGCTATCGTTGTTGTAATGAGATGTCTAAGATTTTGAATCCTTAGCAGCTAGAATGTGGTTTGTTATTGACCTTAAGAACTTGGGCGAAGTTTCCTTGAGGAGAATATTGCCCTTTAAAAATTTTCCAGGAGAAAAAAAAATGATAAATGCAATTTAAATGAAAATTTTCTGTTTGATTAATGTTGAAAGTGATGATTTTAATTGGAATTGGGGGTTAGTCATTATAGAATCATTTTATAAGCTACAAATAAAAGAAAAGGCCTAGTTTGGTTTATCTAGTGCAGTCTTTGGCCTTCTGGTTTGGATTATTTTTTTGAAAAGTATTTATATTATTACGAAAATTCTCATGCAATCTTTGTTCCCTCTTAATATTATCTTAAGCGAATTTTAAGTCTCATATTCATTTGAGCTATATGATTTGTTCAGTATTGTATCATAAGATTATGCCCTGCTGCAAGATTTTTGCAATTAATGACTGCATTCGTATTGAACAGTTCAAGTGGAGTTTAGTGAAGAAGGCATCACAAGTTCTCTATTTACATTTTGCTTTGAAGAAACGTGCATTTATTGAGGATTTATATGGGAAACAAGAGCAGGTTGATTTATTATACATCACTCATCCTTTTCATTTTTTAACATTTCTTGATCAGTAGGCTTGCCCTTCATTTTTTGTTGTTTTCATTATTAACCCCTTATATTTGAAATTTGATCTTGCAATAAATGTAGATTTGCAGTAAGGATTTAGTTTTGATGAGTTCCATTCTCTTTTAGTGTGTACCTTTTTTTTGTCATGATTATCATTTAACTTCTGATTTTAACTTTTCATGAAAGGTTAGAGAATGGCTTCAAAGCTTAGGAATAATGGATCACACGGCAGTAGTGCAAGATGATGAGGAACCTGATGATGGAGCTGTTCCTTTGCATAATGAAGAAAGTGTTAGAAACAAGTGAATTTTAATCCTATATTGTCTGTTATGTTTAGTATTTCAAACCAAATATAAGCCCTTTCTATTATAGTTGTTGTTCTTGTGTCTCTTTTGGGGCCTAAAAAAGGAGGTTTCTGGGATTTTGGTTCATTATGCAGAAATGTTCCATCCCTTGCTGCTTTGCCAATAATTCGCCCAGCGCTAGGAGGGCAGCAGTCCATTTCAGACAGAGCAAAGGGGGCAATGGAGGGCTATCTGAATCATTTTCTGGGGAATATGGATATTGTGAATTCCCGAGAGGTGAGCACTTAATAATTTCTTTTCACTTGGATTATGATCTTTTTTAATGGTTGGATTAACTAAAAACCAGTCATATTCACCTTCGAAGAAAAATTATTGGGGTTTGATGGTTTTTTATATCAATAAAAACAATGTATATTATATATTTTAGGTTCAGGTCTTTCCTACATTACACATCGCATATTTTACATGTGAATATGATTACTGGCTTTTATTTTTTTTATTTGACAGAAAGATGATTTCTTTAAATTGGCACTCCCTAGCTACTTTGCAAGGAATGTGGGTTGTGTATATCAATGTACCCTTTTCCAGGTTCTGATTTGGTCATTTGACAGTTATGCCTGCTTTTACATAAAGCCCAAAAAGCCATTCTTGATAAACTCTAGGAACATGGATTTGGCAAGACTTCTATTTAATTATTATTGGGAGTGGGGTGGGATGTGTGTGGAGGGGGATCTGGATTAGGCAACACTCTTTTTGAACTTGAAATAAAGGAAAAGAGTTTGACAACGCTTAATTACTACTGAAATTATTGTTATTTGTCCATTGATGTTTCTTTACTGGCTGCTTATAGCATTTATCATGAGAAGTGCTTTTGGATTGTAGGTCTGCAAATTTTTGGAAGTCTCCAAGCTTTCATTTTTACGGGAGTATGGTCCAAAGTTGAAAGAAGGTTATGTAATGGCGAAGCTTCCAGGGGTTGACTCAGATTTGGACTGTTGTAAGCATTGGTTTGGTTGGTGCCAACACAATTGGAAAAAGGTTTGCTTGCTGAACTTTTATCCTTGTGACCAATTTTTTTTTTTTTTTTTTTTGTAGGGGGTGGGGGGGGGGGGGGGGGGGGTGGGGGGGAGAGGGGGGAGAGAGACAGAGAGCTTGTGATGACAATTAAGATTACAGTTTTGTTGTAAGAATGCAGCGCCAAATGCACAGCCCTATCCCATATGTAATACAAACAATCCAGACTCGTTGGAATAAGTCGCTCAGCTGGAAAACTTTCATATAATGCATCTTAAATTTGGAATATAACAAATGCTCAAGACTATAGTTGTTTAGTCATCACTTTGATTTTTTGTTTTAGATGTGTCTGCATTCACTCTCCAGCTACAGTTAATAAGTTTGTTATTAGGTTTTATGACGAATATAACTTAATAACACCAAATGTTGAAGATGACCTTATATTAGGTTTTTTGGGATCTTTATATGCTAGCTATATAAGAGTTCAATGAAAATTGTTAGACTAATGGTCAAATGATTAAATTCACTATTTTATAATAATTTAAGCTTTAAAGATAAGTGGTAGTTTATCTATCGGAGCAAGTGATCTTGAGTTCGTACCTTGTCTCCACACTACATCCTATTTAAAGTTAAAACTTCACTTGTTGGTCCACTTATTCAAGAGGAATCTGGCCCACACTTGAGGGGGAGTTTTAAACTAATGGATAGATAATTAAATTCACCATTTCCTAATACCTTAAAATTTTGGGATAAGTAATAGTTTATCAAAAATATCTCACGCTAAAGAATAATGGGAACGGGAACTGCACTAGGGATTGGAGAACAAATTATCATCCTGACCAAAGGCTACCATATAGTTTCCTCCTCATTGGATATATATACATGCTAACTAATCCTTCAACAGTCTCCCCTATTTAGTTGGTGAATGGTTCCTTTAGGTTTAGAATGGAAAATTTGGGCCATCAGCACCCTCTCATTTGATCTTTCAAATATTTTCTGTCCTCTACACATTGAAGCCTTAATTGCTTTCAAATAGCCCACTTGGTTAATTTATATGCACAATGTACCAGCTCAATCATACATATCTTGATCTTAGCATCCAGTAATTAATTTGTTTACACCATTTACCAAAAATGCAAAGAATTTTACAATGCAATAAAGCCCACTTAGAATAATATCAAATTTTGTTTCCTGCAACCTATGTCATTTCTGGTTACTTATTAAACTATAATTTAGATTATTATTCATGCTTTATCTGTATGCAGGTGTGGGCTATTTTAAAGCCTGGATTCCTGGCTTTGCTGGATGATCCTTTTGACACCAAACTCTTAGAGATAATTGTTTTTGATGTACTGCCAGCCTCCAGTGGAAATGTGAGAACCCAAGTACATTTAGCAAATCACGTAAAGGAACATAATCCTTTACGTTATTCATTTAAGGTGAGTGAGCTATTTTTATGTTTACTTTTCCAACCCTTAAAGACTCTAATTATGATGTTACTTTTGGGTTGATACAGTATTTGCTTCTGGTTGACTTCTTTTGAACATTTTTATTTAGTCTAATGAAAAATGCTTTCTGATAGTTGTGGTAATCTATCTCTCAAGCAATTGAACTTTGTGCTGCGACAAAATTAGATAGTATAAGAAATTGAACCAGTACAAGGCCAATTTCATATCTATAAGGTAGTGTGGTTTTGAATGTACGTTATTTTTCTGATTGTTTTCTCTTAAATTAAGTCTTTAGAAGTGTCATAAATAATATAGAAACATATTTTGTTGATAACAGTTAGTTTCAATTGACCTTAAAGAAATTGATTCTAATAAACATTTGGAATTATTGAAGGTTACTTGTGGAGGTAGGAGTACAAAGTTAAGAACCTCAAGCAGTGCTAAAGTTAAAGAATGGGTTACAGCAATCAATGATGCTGGTCTAAGGCCTCTGGAGGGTTGGTGTCATTTTCACCGTTATGTTTCATTTGCTCCTCAAAGAGGCTTGACAGAAGATGGGAGCCAAGCTCAATGGTTCATAGATGGGCAAGCAGCCTTTGAAGCAATTGCTTCTTCAATAGAGAACGCAAAATCAGAGGTTTATTTTATTTTTCCTCTGTATTAACACAGAATTCATTCTATTGTCTATTTCTTTATACAGAATTTAAAATTGTATGCAGATATTCATTACTGGCTGGTGGCTTTGCCCAGAACTGTATCTAAAACGCCCTTTCCCTAGTCATCCTTCCTCCCGGCTTGATGCATTACTAGAAGAAAAAGCTAAGCAAGGGGTTCAGGTGCAAACACAAATAATTCTTCCTTATTCTTGATAATGTACTATTTTTTATTGGGTTGTTCTTGATGTTTATGTCTACTTTTAGGACCTGGAAATATAATTTTTTTTTTCCCTCTAATACATTTAATTTTGCTATAGTCTCATATAAAGCCAAAAAAATTTCTGGAACAAATTAGCATTGATTGTATCATGGTTCTCATAAATTTTAATCAATATAAACTAAATATTTATTAGGGCTTTAAATTATGCTGTAGTTATACAGTCAAACTGCAGACCCAGGCCATTTTATCATATTTAAAAAGCTGCATCTCAGGATTATGGAACTCATAGACAAGTGCTTGTGTGTGTGTGTGTGTAAATATTGCTCTTGAGAAAAGTACTTAAAAGTAGGATGAATTTTGTAAATGAAAGTGTTTTGGCATCAGTCAGTATCTGCTTTTGTTATGAAGGGATGATGGTTGGATGTAATCTTGTCTGGTCATTAATTTCATATTAGAGTTGATAACATTCAGTTGTTGTGTGCGTTTTAGTATTTGGTTTCATTGCCATTTTACTATGTATAAATGGTATTAGAACGAACTCTTTTTGTAGTCATCTATCCTCTCCTATTTAGTGCATTCATGTGTTATACACTGATTTTCTTCATTGACTAAGAGTTGCAAATGCTTGCAACCATGACTATTTGAGGTTCATTCTTGTTAGGATAATGGTTAAGTGATTAAATTTACCGTCTTCTAACAAGTTTTGGGACTAGCAGTAGCTCATCATGGTATTAGAACAGATGGTCCTGAGTTAGAATCCTATCTCCACTCTCTCCCATTTAAAAAGTTAAAAATCTCCAGTCTTGGGCCCCACTTACCAAGGGGTAGTTTGGACCCACACATGAGGAGAAGTGTTAGAATAATGGTTACATGATTAAATTTACCCTTCTAATAGCTAAAGCTTTTGAGACAGATAGTTTATCACTTATGATTCAACTTTAAGCTGAACTTCAATGTTTGATATCTTTCTCTATTATTTTTATTATTTTTTTCAATTCATTCTATTTTCCTTTTTTTGTTATATCTTTATTATTTTTTCTTCCTAATTCTATAATACATTCTGCCTATTTTGTGTGGATTTAAGCATAATTACAAGCTAACTTTAAGTTATGTCTATTCAGATTTACATTCTTCTTTACAAGGAGGTCCCTATTGCTTTAAAAATCAATAGTATGTACAGTAAGAAAAGGCTCCTCAACATTCATGAGAATGTGAGAGTACTGCGTTATCCAGACCATATCACCACTGGCGTTTATTATTGGTATGCTGTGAATGGATTGAACTCACTAAGCATTCTTATTGACATATATATTTCTTCCTATACCTAGCAATTAGAATTAGTTCAGTTTCTTGCTGATGCTCATAAAGTATTTCTGGTTACATACAGGTCACACCATGAGAAACTTGTTATTGTTGATTACCAGATTTGCTTTATTGGAGGATTAGATTTATGCTTTGGCCGTTATGACACAAATGAACACAAAGTAGGTGATTGCCCTCCTCTTATATGGCCTGGAAAGGACTACTATAACCCAAGGTATTTTATCTCTCTGATTACCTTTAAAATGATATGTAACATTTTGTTGTAGAAGTTTTAATACTAATTATACTTAGGGCACATTTGGTACACTGAATGAGAATTACGACAGGAATGATAATCATTATTACTAGGAATAAAATATGTTGTAATGAAGTAACTAAACCCATTTTATGGTACAAATATTATGCAGTAGCTCTTTGTAGATTTTCTAAGTATCTTCATAATTGTGCCAGTGATATATTAAACTTTCAACATGACCTGTAATTTGTAAAGATTAGCGTGTCTTCTAAACTATGTTGGGACTAAGGTTTGGTTATTGTTATTGTTACTGTAATGTTCTTTTTATTATTAAATAGTGAAGGGAGGAAATTTTCGTTGGCTAAAGTAATTAGAGAAATCCAATACTAAGAAGCTACAGATTTTGGTCAGTGATTTATAAGTTATAAATCATGTTCATTGCTCTTTTCGGGTTTTTTCTTTTTTTCTTTTTGGTGAGCGGGTGTAGAGAATCTGAACCAAATTCTTGGGAAGACACAATGAGAGATGAATTGGATCGTAAAAAATATCCTCGTATGCCATGGCATGATGTCCATTGTGCTCTTTGGGGACCACCTTGTCGTGATGTTGCTAGGCACTTTGTCCAGCGCTGGAACCATGCTAAGGTTAATCTTCTGCTATTTATTTTTCCTGTCTTTTTTTTTTCTTTTTTTTTTTTTTTGGGTATAAATGACATGGTAAAGCAATTATCCAGAGAAACAAAGCTCCAAATGAACAAACAATTCCACTACTCATGCCTCACCACCACATGGTCCTCCCTCATTACATGGGAAGTAGAAATATAGATATCAAACACAAGAACTCAGAAGAAAACCTGAAAGGCATCAAAAGGGAGGATTCTTTTACCTCACCTGTGCAAGATATTCCATTGCTCTTACCTCAGGAAGCTGATGGACTAGCAGCTTCTACTGTAGACTCAAAGTTATATGGCCTGGAAATGAATCAGAATCTTCTTGATCAGCCAAAATTTGAACCATTGGTTCCAGATTCACAAACTAAAGGCTCTTTAGATGACCTTGACTCTATGCATCTTCAAAGTGAAATGGATTCAGATGTGGTGGCAAACTATAGCATGAACACATCAGATGAGGGGTTGGAAAGTCCCAATGAAGGCGATCATGATGACTGTGTTGGTCCACGTACTGCATGCTATGTTCAGGTTAGCTTTGCCTCGTGGATTCTATGTAAAAGTGAATTTTCCTAGGAAGTAGGAGATCAGATTATTTTTCATGGATAGTCTTAGCCATCCACTTTTGCAAAGCACCAAGCATCAAAATATATTTCCTTCATGCAGACTAGTCAAAATCTGTATCCCGTTTTTAGCAATATCAACATTGTCAATGCAAGGTAATGATAGATATTATAAAATGTCGCACTATATGCTTAGCATTTTGTACCACAACCAAAACACTATAACCCACAAAACAGGAATAGAAGACCGTCTCGTGATAGGAAGTCCAAGCATATGCCTGTGTATTGTTATTTTCTACTTTCATCCTGATGTATCTCAATCACACCCACCTACCCCCATCTCCCCTCCCCACCCCCCCCCCCCCCCCCCCACAACATATTTTTTTTAATCTTTTTTCTTTTTTCTTATTGAATAAATATGTTGGCTACAGGTTATCAGAAGTGTCAGCCAATGGTCTGCTGGAACAAGTCAACCTGAAGATAGCATTCATAGTGCTTATTGTTCTCTCATTGAGAAAGCAAAGCATTTTATCTACATTGAGGTAACAGAACTTTGTATAATATTGAACACTTTTTTTTTTTTTTTAATTATGACCGAGTTAATAATGAATTGTATCTCCCATGATCCTACCTAAGATATAAAACTTGGTCTTGCTTAAAATTTTAAGTTGCACACAGCATGTTGATACGGTAACTGGTGGAATATTGAGAAAAATGGTAGTCAGTGGAACCCTTTGGTCATCTTTTACAGACAGCATTTGACAATCTTTACTGTTTCTTGCTTCCAGAATCAATTTTTCATATCAGGTCTTTCAGGAGATGAGATGATTCAAAACCGTGTCCTGGAAGCATTATACAAGCGTATTTTGAAAGCACACAAAGAACAGGAGTGTTTCAGGGTTATTGTTGTCATACCACTCTTACCTGGCTTCCAGGTACTTCTTCTTGGTTTTATTTCCTAAAATTTAATAATAAATTTAGATACTTAAGCCTTTTCTTCTGTCATGAATTTTCATTACAGGGGGGTCTGGATGATAGTGATGCAGCAACTGTTAGAGCTTTAATGCATTGGCAATATCGTACTATTTCTAGAGAAAAGCACTCAATACTGCATCATCTAAACGTTTTGCTTGGTCCTAAAACCCATGATTATATTTCTTTCTGTGGTCTTAGATCATATGGTAGACTTTTTGATGGTGGTCCTGTGGCTACAAGTCAGGTAACGTCTAGCATCACATGCCTCTATTTTATGAAGCCTTTTGTCTCCTGATTGGCAATGCTACATGCACATATTATTTTTTTTGAAAGGTTACCACAGACTGAGGCAAGATAACCTCTTTATGGGTTGAGGTTTTGTCTCATCCCAAAACTGCTCCTCTATGCTCAACAAATGAGGCCTAGATTAATACTCAAGTCAAGATTTTTTTTCATTTTTCTTTTTCAAACAGTTATGGTTCCCACAAATATTTAGCTTGTTTTTCATTGCAGATTCTCATTCTTATGTAGGTTTATGTGCACAGCAAATTGATGATAATAGATGACCGCCTGGCCTTGATTGGATCGTCCAATATAAATGATAGGAGTTTGTTAGGATCAAGAGACTCTGAGGTATTATTTAGACTCAAGGACTGCTTTTCTGATCGTATAAAGGAGTACATATTTGGAATGTCTTTGCTAGAGTTATTCCTTGTTGACTTATGGCAAGAATAAAGCTGTTACTCTAGATATAGAAATTCCTGAGAGCTGTGATGCTTCATTCATCTGTTAACTCAAATCATTAAACAAAAATGCAAGTTTTATTTATTTATTTATATTTCTATTTTTTATTATTTTAAAATTTTAAAATCAAAATAATAGATATAACTGTGGAAAAAAATAGTATTGGTGATATCCTTGGTTTTTGTCAGAATAATATAGTAAAAGGAATTTTTTTTTTTTGAGTTCTTTTTAGAGAAGGAATAGGTTTTTCCTAGCAATCTATCTGGTTTATTTTATATATAAGTAAATTTCTTTTGGATTATGCAGCCGATACCATTGCCTTGTTTATTGGAAAAATTAGGGGGGTGGGGTGGGAAGATATCTTCTTCTTTGTGCAGCATGAATTAAAAAATGCTATCAGGAATATTGTTCTGTTAGATACAATTTGGAGAAAATAATACTTCAATAAACTCTAAAAAAAGAAGTCAAGTCTCTTCAATTCTTTTATATGAAGGTGTCACTGTAATCCTTTGATTACTTTCTCATTTTGTCAGAAAGAAAAGGAAAGGACAATTTGACTCTAACATTGCTGTTTCAGATTGGGGTGGTTATTGAGGATAAAGAATTTCTTGATTCATCTATGAACGGAGAGCCTTGGCAGGCTGGAAAATTTGCATATAGTCTTCGGTGCTCCCTGTGGTCTGAGCATCTTGGTATCCCGGCTGGAGAGGTTAGTAACATTGACCACATATGACTGTTTCTACACTCCCTTGATTCCACAAAACTTTGTAGGCAATATTTGAAGGCCTACTTGTGGATAAAACTGAACTGGATTCTTTATTCTTTACACTATAACTCCATTATCATTTGTAGTTCATGCATATATTCATAATTCATCAATTAAATTGTGATGTTATATGGTGCACTCACACTATATGCTCTCTTTTTTCAGACTAGTCAAATCTGTGATCCTGTAGCAGACTCCACATACAAGGATCTGTGGCTAGCAACTGCAAAGGTGAGATTGGCCAGATTTTGGGAAAAAGATTCTGTTTGTTTCTTTAGGGTGTATGTTGTATTTTGTGTTGTATTTGTAACCATCCATTATTATATTAATGCTCTTATGTGCATGTATGAATTGTAATCATACTCACATACACACGTGTGCAGGCAAAGACATACACATGTACAGTATTACATAAATATTTTATTTGAAAATTTCTGGCAGAATTTGACCTTGACATGGTAGGAATTTTCATATTTTCTAAGGAGCAAAAGCCATTTTCTAGGTTGAATGACTACTTTATTCACCAAGCAACTCATGGAAGAAATTAGACTTCTAGCTATTACAGATTTACAGTGTAGTTTCTATTGCAAGATATGTTTCTGTTGTGCTATATGTACTGTAAGAAATCTCAATGTGGGACACTAGGCAGTCTCAATCATTGCTTTATTTTGCTTCTCATGCACCTAATGAACATGCAATAATATGTGACAGGAAAATACCATTATCTACCAAGATGTCTTTTCTTGCATTCCCAGTGATCACATACATTCCAGGTAAGATACAACCATGATTTCTCTTTCCATTTTAGTGTACCATCTGCTCTCTCATATGTTTATAACTTTATATAATTTTGCTATCGAACACAGGGCTGCTCTCAGGCAAAGCATGGCCCATTGGAAGGAGAAACTTGGCCATACCACTATTGATTTAGGAATAGCCCCTGAGAAGCTGGAATCCTATGAGAATGGAGAACTCAAGTTAACAGATCCATTGGAGAGATTGAAGTCTATTAGAGGATTTCTTGTTTCCTTCCCTTTAGATTTCATGTGTCAAGAAAACAACATGAAACCAGTATTCAATGAGAGTGAGTTTTATGCAGCTCCTCAAGTATTTCATTAAATATAAGGGGGCGAACCCCAAGGGATTCCTCCCTGTAAGTACTTGGTGTATGTGGGGCGAGAGTACTGCACACATTCAAAAGAATAATCAGGTGGTCAAAGAGCTCTAGAAACTCTCGTTAGCAAAAAAAAAAAAAAATACCTACCATTGTAGATAATTCCTTTATGGGAGAGAAAACATGTATGCACTAACAGAAACCACTAACAGAAAATTGATGGCCCTGATAAGATTTCTAGAAATGTGTCAGTGTCATGTAAAGTTACTCAAATGCCACATTGGCTATCTCTGCACAGCTACAACTACTAGTTCTAAAAAAAGAAAATGTACATACATTCTTTTTTCATTTATTGAAGAGTAAACATATTCTTTGTAAGATATTCAATCATATATAAGTTTTTTCATTTTTTTTATTATTATTCTATGCGCTTGTGCTGGAGTTATCATTCTGCGAAATGATCCATCAAACTTCAAACTTCTTTTTTATTTTATTTTTTATGTGAACTTCAAACTTCCTTTAGTATTGATGTGTTCTTGAATTTTATTGGTTAGTGCTCATAAGAAGACTGTCATTTTGGTTTGGTAAATGTTGGTAAGCTTTCTGTTTGTAATAGAACCTAAAGTATAAGATATGGTTAAGAACTTAAGTAAAACTATATAACATTAAAGAAAATCTTCCTAAAACAACGACCCAATCATACTTTAGAATCAAGTATGATTGGATGGTTGCTAACTTTTTATACTAACTCGGGATTATTAACGAGATTAAATTATTAATTTGATTCTTCAAGGTAAGAACTTTTTTGTTGATGATCTCTCGGGCCCTCATGATTTGGGCTTACTCAAAGTGTGGGCTTGTTGTCAATTTAATGTGGCTGGATACAAAAAATGGGGTCCAAACACACATAACAGTAAATACTCAAATTCTTTATTATTATTTTTTTTATTCTAAAAATCTGTCTCTCCTATTCCCCATCTCTTTCTCCCTCTCTAGGACTGTAATTTGTCTGTATGTAAAATTAAGATATTCAGAACACACACTTTGGTCTTCACAAGATGGTGGATCTGAGTCATCTGAATATGAAACTTGTAGTAAGGGAGTTAATTAAAAAGGCCCAACAAACCAAGCCGACCCCATTTTTAGGCCCAAGTCGATCAAATTGATCTGTTGGCAAAATATCTTTGGCGGGGGAGAGTATCTCAGGATATCCCCTAGATAAGGAACTAGTATATGGTGTTCCTGGCATATATGCCGAGTACAAGATATAATTTTCGTTAGATAAAACCCATATATGTTATGAGATAAAACTCTCACAAGACCACCTCATAACATTTTTTTTTTCTTTTAGATTATAAAGCCACATGCACAACACACCAAAATACACCCAAAAAAAAAAAAATTACAATATTTTTTACAAAGAGTTGAGTTGACAAATTTTTATTGATTCTCATATGAGCTAACCATTAACATCATTTTATTACTTACCACTATAACAAAATATGTTAAATTTTTTGTCCCTAGACTTTATCCTAAAGAAAGAATAATGCACAAAAAAATTGACAACATTTTTCACTTGAGTTGACAAACTTTTATTAGATTTTATTTGAGCTCATCGTTAACATCTTTTTTCAAACTATTATTATCAATCAACCACATCAGTAAATGACAAAATTTTTGTAATTATAGACTTTCTTCTAAAGAAAGAGCAGTAATGCACACACACACACACAAAAAAAAAAAAACATTTTTCACACTAGCTTTTTTTATAGGTTTTTTCTCACAAGTTGAATTGACACTAACTAGGGGTGTGCATGGGTCGGGTTGGGTCGGGTTGAGGGAGTTTTTTGACCCGACCCACCATGGTGGGTCAAAAAAAATTTGACCCAACCCAACCCATCACATAAATTCAACCCGACCCAACCCGACCCATGTGGGTCGGGTTGGGTCGGGTTGAACCCATGGGTTTGAAAATTTTTTTTTATTATTATTAAATTGAGTAGAAAAAAATATAAATATTAATATATTAAAAAAACCCAAAGATTAGTATCGATGTAATTCCTTAAGGGCAAACAACACCAATAACTAAACAATAATAATAATTTACTAGAGTTTGTGTGAACTAATTGGCTTTATATAGGATAGCAAGAGTTGGTTATTTTAAAAATTTTATTAATTATATAATACATATTATATATATAATTAGTATTGGTAGGAAAAACTGAGGAAGTATTGCTCTACAGCTGGTTTTTTTTTTTAATTATTAAATATAATATATATATATATATATATTTAAATATATATAAGTGATCTGATTTTAAAAAAAAAATTAAATATATAATATATTTTAAATATATATTAAATATGGGTGGGTCGGTGGGTCGGGTCGGGTTTGGCGGGTTTGTAATTTTATGACCCAAACCCAACCCGACCCGCTATAAAAAAAAATTGTGTAACCCAACCCAACCCACCAAGGCCTAAAAACCGACCCAACCCGGTGGGTCGGGTTGGGTCGGGTCGGGTTTGGCGGGTCGGTGGGTTTTCTGCACACCCCTAACACTAACATCAGTTTTTTTTTTTTTTACGTACTAGTCTACTACTAACAATCTGTCCAATTGTTTTTTGATTTTTTTTTTTTTTTTTCATCTCTAAAATTTCTCCCAAAGAAAGAATAATCCTACTTAAAAAAAAATTTTTTAAAAATAATAAATAAATAAATAAATTCTCCCAAAAAAAGAGTAATACTCTGTCGTTAACTTTCAGTCTTTTTCATTTCAATCCTCTAACTTTCAATTTTGTCATTTCAGTCCTTTAACTTTTAATTATTATCAATTTAGTACTCCATTAAACTCCAAATATGTTCTGTCGTTAATTGAGCCTAAACAACATCTTTTTGGCCCTTTTAAAAAAAAAAAATTCGGAATTTAAATAAAATTAAAAAAAAAAAAAAAAAAAACCCCGAGGAATCATTCCACACCCAAATCACTCACTGAAAAAGCTTGTAAATTTCCTACACACTTCTCAAACCAAATCCTCCACGTTGTAAATCCAAAACACAACAACAACAAAACTCCTCTACCACTTTCAAGAAACTAGCTACTCATCAATCTCTCACAAAAAAGTTTCAGCTTTCTTTCCACCATTTCACGCCAAGATTCAATCTTTCAACATCCCATCTCTTCTAATGTCAAAGAACACTCCTAAAACTGAAGAAGACAATGGATCTGACCTTGACCCAACAAAAATCAAATCGTACACGTGGCCGTCTTTAGCAAAACCCATGAAACTGCCACACCCACAAAAACACTCCGTCCGCCCTCTATTCAGCATTCTCCTCCTCATAGTCTTCGATGCCACCGTCAGCTTCCGCGCCGTGCTTCGTCGTGCCGACGTCAACCTGGGCCTCAGCGCGTGGTCCTTGCAGAAGAAAATCCATGTCCTCAACTTCAACTCCACACTCCTCAAATACGCGTCCGTCGACATCTCTGAGTCACGCGCCAAGCAAGAGATAGAGCAATTGCTAGAGGGCAACTTTGCGAGCCAAGGCTGGTACCGAACCTTCGCCTCGTGGCAGAGATTCGACACCCACCAAGACCTTAGAGAAAGATCCTTTAACAGTATACCAGTCTTGCTTCATTTGTCTCAATTTTTTTTAATTTTCTTTAAATTTCAAAATTTATTTAAAAAAAAAGAGTCAAAACGACGTCGTTTTGGCTCAATTAATGGCAGGACATAACTAGAATTTAACGATGTATCAAATTAACAACAATTGAAAGTCAGAGGACTAAAATGATAAAACTGAAATTTAAAAGGGTAAAATGAAAAAAACTGAAAGTCAACGGATGTTCAATTTTGCATTTTTACCCAAAACAAAATACAATATTTTCACAAGACACAACACAACAACAGTGCCTTATTTTATTATTATTTTTTTTAGAATTTATTTTATTTTATTATTAGAATCAAGTACATTTACTTTTGTATAGACAACAGCGCGGCAATTCCCTTGTAGAACCTTGACTATTCCCAATTGAGCGACACTCAACAAAGTAATCCCTCCCACATCCGACCAAACTGAGACAAAGGTATATACTTCATGTAACTTTGAAATTTCTTTGTATATTTAGGCTTTTAGCATCTGGGCATTTGGGCTTTGTCAATTTTATGCCCACCTATGTTTGCATTTCATGGTATTTTGAATTGGGTGATTGGTTCTAAGTAAAAAAAAATTGGTGCTTTATGATTAGTGTTCAGTCTGATATGTAAGCTCAAAATATGGGTTTGAAGCTAATAAGTTGTTGTTGGTACCTGTTTCTGTTTTTCATGCTTTTTTGGAGATTGGGTGCTTTATTACTAGTATTTTTTTGCTGTAGTTGTCCATTGTTGTTTTGTGCATTTTACAACTTTTGAGATGGTTGGTTTGAGAACACATTTCATGTGATTTTATGAGGCCTTCAACACTTCCTTTGGTTGCTTGGAGAGACTCAGAAAGAGGCAGGAAAAGAAAGTGCAAATTTTGAATATCTAAAGAGTTAAAAGTTGATTTCTTTTCTTTTTCCTACATTGTCACAGCTGAAAATTGATGCACAAAGTGTTGTATCTGGGCTTCGGGGAGAGATGAAAGAGGAATATGAGAATATATATAGTTGTTTGAATCATGGATAGTGATTTTTTGAATGAATGGATAGAGGTTCTTTGTGGCACTTTGAATCAGTAGATAATATTCCCAGACTTCTAGGTGAGTGGAGAAGGGTGCTTGATTTCATAAACATGACTTTGAGATTTAGAGCTCAACGGCTGTCATTGTAGACTAGCTATGCATTAGACCTGTATATTTGAGAAATATGGTTGATAGGCTTTTTAGCAGGAATCCTATATTAGAATTATGTACTGGATTTATATTTGGAAGTGTGAAAAGGGAGAGATGCTCAAATCTGATTTATCACCGCTTGATTATTTTAAAAATGAATATTAGTTATGTTTTCCTCTCGTGAACTGTAATACAGTTTTCAAAGAAATTCTCTACGTGTATAGAATGAACCATTTAGATGTGACTTCTAACATGTGATTTTGGCATTATTGTGTCTACCTTGCTTTTTCTTGATTGCATATCTTTCGCCAAAAGAAATCTTTAAATGTTCTCTATACGGGCACGCATGTGTGTTGCTCATTATGGATAATATATCAATTGTTAAATGTTAATTTGTACATTTTGATGTGTTATTGCATGTCTTCAACTTGCAGGGAGGATTTAATGCTTTTTTAACCAAGGGTCTGGCTTAATGGAATCGTCTGCCATAAAATCTGGTGCTTTAGTATCACTACAGGACTTACACCAGTCTTCTCCATTCTTCAAGCAAGGGGCATCACTTAGAGTTACTGGAAAGTAAGTGCTAACTTAGAGGGTTGTGTATGTCATCTGCATGAAATTTTATATGTATCTTCTTCCCCTAGTGTTTCCTTTCCATATGTATCTTGTTCCTGTGGTATATTCTTTTCAAGTTTCATAAGCATTAGTAACAGGAATCAGGATCTACCTGAGGTTTTCTTAGGGGCTTTTAAATTCTGTGAGTTGTTGGCTTATGGAATACAAAATTTAAATTTTGGTGTTCTTCTATTGTTTTCTTTATTGGATTTGAGAGATGAAAAGAAAGAAAAATTGAGGCCAAAGTGCTCTAGCTGAAATGGCAGCTCTTGGTCCTCCTCCCCTTGTAAAAACAAAGTGGACCTTGTGCATGTGAACTTACAAATAAAACAATTGAGAGATGATGGTAAATCAGGTAATGAAAATTTTTAATGTGAGGAGGATGGCAATATTGGTTCAGGAGAAGTTGTGCATTGATTGAGGAGGTGTTCATAAAGGTGATGAGGTTGGTAGCAGTGATTTTATAGAAAAAGGTGAAATGGAACTGGAGTGATAATAGAGATTTTGGAGAGATGTTGGTTGTGGCATTAGAGGAGACAGTGATGGTGCTGGTAATGGTTTAGTTGTGGTGTTATAAGTGTAGTGATGGTTGAGGTGAGGTGGGATTGGACTTGGGAGAAGTGGCCTAGCAGATTTTCTTGTGACCGACATGGTGGCAGTAGACTAGATAGTTATGGCATGGTGGTAGTAGACTAGATAGTAATGGCATGGTGGTAGTTGGATGGTGGTTATAATAGTGATGGATGAGATAGCACGGTGGCAGTAGCGGCGTTGTTGTTGGTGGCAAGGTGGACATTATAACGATATCACTGGAAGGGGCAGCTTTGACATGGTAAAGGTGGTGGTGGCGGTGACAGTTATATATTACTGGAGGAGTCAACTAAAATGTTATATTGTTTGCAAAGGCTTAAGTGATACCAGGGTTTTGAAATTTAGCCTTTTAGGCCTTTATTCTTAGTGGAAAAAAAAGGGATCTACGTAGAATAGTATATTATTTGTATAGGTGGATTAGGCTGGAAATATTTTCTTGCAAGTTGCAATTATCAAAAGACTGGTCTAGAAAGTTAATTTGTGGTGGCTTTGTTGCTTGGGGAAAAATGCCTTATTGATTGAGCATCTGATTGGAGGGAAGCAAGAGGGGTTTAAGACAAAGAGAAGTCCCTGGGGAAGATCAAAGTAGGCTTTCTGAAGGCATTATTTGATTGGGTTTAGCCTTTTTGATGCTTCTTGATAAAGTTTTTACTTATATTACAGAAAAAAAATGGGTACTATTTCTATGATCTTCTTACAACTAATGATTCCAGTCTGTTTGGGGTTCTAAATGTAGCATGTTGCAGCAATAGAGCAACAGCTTACAAAGCCAGCCACCAGGAGTTCTTTGGTTCTCTTGGTCATAACTCACATTTAAAAGATCTATGACTCACATTCTTCACGGTGTATTTATAGTTTGTTTCCATTTGGGTTCAGATTAGTCATTTGTGATATTATTTTAAATTTGTACCCGGAGGGAAAGCTTTATCAAATTATTATGTTAAATTCGATTTTCTGAACTTGTGCATTGGGATTTTTTGAACTTGCCAGTAGTTTATTCTGAGGGATGATGTCATTACAGTCCAATAGCTCAAACTATTATACCCACCAAAGTAATTTTGGTGGTTGAGGGAATGTGATATGCTTTGGACTCAGTTAGAGGAGGCTCAAGCTCGTATTGTCATTTTGGAGACCCAGTTGAGAGAGGAGACGGAGGCTAGGAATGCTGCTGTTGAGTGACTGAAGGCATAGAATGAGGCCCTGTTGATGGCTTGAGGATCTCGTTATCAAGGCGCTTCAGCTTGAGGTAGATAGGGAACAACTTGGTTGCCCGCCAGATCAATTACATCAGCAAAAACCTGGGCAGTCATCAGGACCTTCTACACGGTCGCTGCCTTCAGCACACAGTGGATTGTCGTCTGTTTTTGAGGTGATCTGGGATTCTTCACACTATGAGCTTCTGCATCAACAAATAAGCTAGTACAATTGGAGATTCATCATCATAGATTTTATCCCTCAGTAGATCTTATTCTGAAGTTTTCTTTTGCATTGAAAATGCCTATTGGATGCGTGTGTAATTACCAAAAAATATATATATATATATATATCCTTGGCAGTAGTGTCATTCGTATTGTGATTGTAAGATCTTTAATTATCAGAAAATCAATTACAGATTTCTCAGCATAGTAACTTATTACCATCCAATCAGTGTGCTTTATGATTAAGAGATCTATTTGGTCTGTGCTAGCAATTATGGGTGTCTTCAATCTCCATGTGCTTACATATAATGGTTATTCCATTTGTTGATGCTAATTTCTTAAATATAGGACTCATATTCTTGCAGATGTTAATTATTGGAAAAGGTCAACTGATTCATATAATTCTGTAATACCTTTGCAATTATTCATTGGTTGTGATTGTATCGGTGGCTGGATGATTGCAACATATATATGTATTATCTTTATTATTGATTGCTTTTAAATAATATAATATCATTGGATTTCTTGGTATATCTTTTATCCCAACAGGTTACAAGAGTATTCTGTTGAGACAGCCATAGCCATAGTCGTTGATGGAAATGCCAAGCTGAAGATCAACACTCAGCATTTGAGGGACCTCAGCTTTCGAGTCGGTTCTATCTACCAATTCATTGGTGAACTCCTTATCCAACCTGATGATGAGGTAGGATGCTTGCATCATTGGTTGTAGGCTTATGGCTGCTCTCTCTCTTCACATTCATACACAGTCAAATATATAGATAGTAAGCTGTAAGCTCTAACTAGCTGTTTCTTTTCAGGCAATATTGCAGGCACGTGTGGGTAGGAATGTTGATGGCATCGATTTAAATCTCTATCATCAGTCTCTACAGCTGTTAAGACAGTTTCAAGCTGATCACTTGAGTACAACTTAACCCAGTTTTAGTTCTGTAAAGATACAACTGGAGATTTCACCAAGAAAGGTATCATAGCAAACTAACCAGAACCCATATTCATCCTGTCAAAAGTTAGATGGTTTATTTTGTGTGCTATGTTGTGATCTGGAAGTTAATTTTCCATTTAAGCTGATCTTTAATATTTTTCATCAAAATTATGTAGAGTTTGTTTTGCTTTTCTGGCTTATCTCACATACAAGATGGAAATAAACAAAGAGTAAAGTTAATGGATGCCTTTAGAGCGATTGTTAATAAACCATTTTAGGAAAGTTTTGTTACAACTTTCATGGAGAATATAAAAAGCCGTAAAAAACATTAATTACTTTTTTTCTTTTCTCATAAAAAGTTTCTTTTTCCTATAAAAAAATAAAAATTTTAGAACTAGTAATGTTACTGTATTGATTTTTCCCCCTTTTTTAATGTCTTAATATATTTCATATACTATTTGCCAATGAGCTCTAGTTCAAATAACACTTCTTCCCCTTATAAGAGCAAGATGGAGGGTGAGGTCTTGGGTACAAAGCTTACCTATTTTGCATGTAACTTACCAATCATTTATCCCATCATGCGGGGTTGTTATGATAGGAGATGAGACTAGAAAGCTCATCTGGGTATAGCAGTGTTGCCTTTGCTCAAGACAAAAGTGATGCTAGGTGTGTTAAGGGGGTACTTAACAATTATTTTTAAGGTTGAAAGGATAAAATTTCCAGTTTCACATGATAAAATAAATTTCATCTCATGGTATGTTTGAAGTTTGAACCTCAACCCCCTTTTTTTTTTAATACCTTTTTTGCACTTCCTTCCTACATATGTGAGCCATCTTTCTTTTTCTTTTCTTTTTTTTTTTTTCTCTTATTTTTTTAATTTTAATTTTTTTATGTAATTGAACTTCATTGAAATACTTGAAAAAAAACGTATTCAGGACTATACCAGTATTAAAAAAATAATAATAATAAAATAAAGACAGAAAAACATAAACAAAAAAGATCAAAGCCTTTGTATCAACATCAAAGGCATAAAGAATCTAGAAACTCCATTAAGGGGTGCATAGAAAGTTTAAGAGACTGGGATGCCCATTCGAAAAAAAAATCTTCAGGAAGAGAAACTTGAGATTAGTCAGTGAAAGTCCCTTTCCATCAAATGTGCGTCAATTACGTTCCCTCCATATACACCACACAAGACATGCTGGAACTGCCCACCATGCTTCCACATGCGTGAGCCATCAGCTATCTTGAACCATCCATTACCCACTATTAGTTTGATTGGAGCAACTAGTACATTTGTAAACATCCACTACAATTTCATTCTACTGAAATAGTGATAAGGAAATTTTCTTCAGCATTTCCCCCACCTTAGACTTTTGGGTACCGTATATTTCATTTAAATCTAAATCTTAAACTTTCAAAATGTGTTATTCAATCCTTAAAGTTTTTAAAAAATGTTCATTTAAACTTTATAGTTTCACGTAATAATTTTTTTTTTTTTTTTTTTTTGAGAAACAAACTAATTGTTAAATACACACACTTAATTTCGCTTTCTTATTAAGTTCAAACATACAAAATACCATTACACACTTAGTTTCACATAATTTTATTTAAACCTTTTGGGAAGTTTCCTTTAGACCTCAAATTTTAAAATAAATTAAACCATTTGATGACACAATGTTACCGAGGTTTATAGAAAAAATAAGAAAGGGTTTAAACAAAACATTTTAAAAGTTTAAGGTTTTAATGAAGCACACCTGAAAATTTAATAACATTTAAAAAGTAATGTACCATTTTATTTTTTATTCCTTTATTGAAGAAAGGGAGCATAATAAATAAAATAAAACTAATAATCTTTTTTGGTTAGAAAAAGTCAAAAAACCATTCCTAAGAAGACTTCCTCTCTCTATTTTGGGTCCAAATTGCAAAATATCAATAGCCCAACCTACCCACAAGCTCATGGGTTAAGCGGACACATCACATAGCAGTGGTTGGACCTCTTACATTTTTTTTTTTTTTTTTTTTTTTTTTTTTTTTTTTATATAAAATAAAATTACAGTTTAACACAAATAATATTGGTCCACCTACAAACTTATGCAAGGGCATTTAAAGATAGGGAGAAAATGCCTCTTTAGGCAAAGCAAAACTACACTTATAGTAGCATTGTAAAATCATAATATAACATTCACATGCAGCAAAGTTCTAATGGGTCGGTAAAGTTCATTTCCTTTTGTTCCAGAAAAACAAGTCATCAGTTCATTGGACTTGCCAAAAAAAGTAATGGACACTATGTTGATATTTTAGGGCTTGGTCTCTCTTCTATCTATGTCACCAAGATAGAGAGAGTTAGAATATTCAATCCATTGCCTTTTGGTGGAGGTGGGTCAAGTACCAAACTTTAAGACAATATATATTTTTCATTACAATAATGATCACTTTATGTTTATAAGTCTAGAACTATCTTTTACTGTCATTTGCTTTGTCTTCTTGTGTTGAACCTACTAAGAGTGAAATGCTAGGCACCTTTTTTTTTCTGTGTTTTTGTTTTTTATGAAATGCTAAGCATCTTACCACAGTTAGATCATTGTACACTAATTACTCCCATAATTGTGTTTTTTGGACTCCACCTCATCTATCTAATTATTCCTGTAGCACAAAAAGTAGTTGAGCTTACACATATGAACAAATCAAAATAAGACTATCACAGTAATTATGATGCCCTTGGCCAATGTCCATTACTAGCAGTATTCCTCTTTAGAATTTGTCAAATTGCATATTCTAACTTTAAGATTAGTTCTTATGTATGGTTCTACTTTTAATTTTTTTTTTTTTTTTATCATTGAATAAAGGACTAAAATGCAGACTTAGAAAAAAAATTATAAAAAAAATCACAAACAAACAAACTCATTGGTGCTTTTGTTTAATGATAAAAACTAATCATTATAAAATAGAAGTAATGGATTTCAAATTCTATCATTATTATTAAAAAAAGAAAAAGAAAAAAGTTCCTCCTTACTCATTGATGACCCGTGTCTTTTGGCTTAAAGAATAAACAAGCTTTGTCTTTTAAGCGTGTTTGTTAAGAAAGAAAACCATGTCAAAAACTTTTTTTCTTTTTGGCTAAACATGTATCTACCCCTATTGTGTCCAAAATAGGTCTCATCTCCTATTCAAAGTCACTTTTAGGATACCCTTGCAAGGAGAGAATTTTTCTATGGGCGTGAAGAGTCAAGATTTATGGGACCCAATCTTCCATGACTAATTGCTCAGACTTTGTTAAATTAAAAGGTCATTTGTGCAATTGGTCAATCATATTAGACGTTGCTCCAAGCACACCCCAAATACTATAGTGGATTCATTATCCTAATAATCACTCTTTATCCTAAAGCCTATAGTCTAAACCTCCCAATTAAAAATAAGCACTACATAGTAGATAAGGTTTTTTTTTTTTTGGGAAAACTTATTTTGGATGGAGATAACTATTCATCAATAAATCTATTAAATACAAAAACTTTTCAAAAACTTTAAAATTATGTTACTTCCACCTTTATAATGGGAAAAAATTGTGAATTTCTTTAAGTCTTCTAAAATTAATTGTAGGTTCTCAACTGATAAAATTTTTTATAGTTAAATAATGTATCTGTGTACAATTTCACCCTACATTAAAAATTAATTAGTATCTTAGTTTGACGATAAACAATACATAACCATCGGAAGAATAATTAGGGTAAGTTATTTATTGGGGCCAAGTCCATACCTACCAATGGGAAAAGAAAAGAGAACATATTAGTATATTTGACGCATTCTCTGGAAGCCTTGGAGGTCGTTATCCAGTGCACCGACCCACATGTGATTGTTTTTCATCGCATGGCAGCATTTGATTGGCCAAAAGGTTTATAGACGTTAGTGGACCCCAAAAACTGACCCATACACGGACTCACTAGTCAGCAGTCACCCCCTCTACCTTTGCACCGACTCTCATCATGTGGTCTTTGCAGTGTTGGGAGTAAAAGATACGTGAATAACATGTGTTTTATATAACACGAAATATGGTGATCACTTCCATTTTTTGCCTCATGCCCCAATGCCTAAAGCTATTCAAGATATTTAGCTTGACACGTGGAGATCATCATAAGGTGTGTTTTACTTTAAAAAAGTAGATTGTTTTTAGGTTTTTGTTAGATCAACTATTTTACTGTCTTGTCTTATAATATGAGATTTGGGTTCAAATCTTACCGACACTCAAAATTAATAATGAGTTTTAGTAACTTAATTGATAAAGTCACTTGTTGTCAAATAAAATATATGAGATTCAATCACATTTGGTGCCTCATGCCCAATGCGTAATGCTGTTCAAGTTTATTTTTAGCTTGGTATGTGGTAATCATCCTAAGGTGTATTTTAATTTTAAAAAAGTCAAAGATTTTTTTGTAGGTTCTTGTTAGATCAACTATTTAATTCTCTCGTCTTATAATATGAGATTTGGGTTCAAATTTTACCAACACTCAAAATTAAATATGGAATTTAATAGCGAAACTAGTAGAGTCGCTTATTGTCAAATAAAAATTTTGAGATTCTATCACATTTGGTGCCTCATGTCCAATGCCTAAAGCTGTTCAAGTTTGAGTATAGCTTGACACGTGGGGTTCATCATAAGGTGTGTCTTACTTTTAAAAAAGTTGAAGAATTTTTTTTAGGTTATTGTTAGATCAAACTATTTAACTCTCTTGTCTTATAATATGAGGATTGGAATCAAATCTCACCGACACGCAAAATTAATTATGGGTTCTAGTAATTTAAATGGTAAAGTTGCTTGTCATTAAATAAAAAATCTGGAATTCGATCTTCACTTATACTAAAAAATTAATTGGTATCTAAGTCTAATGATTAAAAACAATAATCAAGAAAAATTAGTTGATATCTTTGTATGATAAATTGAAATTCTACTGAATATATATATATATAATAGAAGAATTTTTCTAGTAAGATTTCTATTTCTATTAAATTTCCATAATATTTTTGGCCAAATTAGGTTTATCTAGTTACTTGAACGTTATTGATTAAAAGTAACCAAAAATCACCATATTTTTCCTATTTGAATATTAAATCTGAATTCTCTTAATTGAATTTTTAATTCTATTATATTTAGCTAATTTATAATTACAAATTGATTATCTCCTAATTAAATACTTAGCAAGATTGATCATATAATAAGCACTTCATAAAAATCTATAAAGCCAATTTAGATAGTAAAAAAAAAATTAACTAATTTCTGGCCAACTATTTTCGATTACCTTTACTTTACTCTCACTCCCTCTTTTGTCCATCCAAACTGACTTTATAATGTGAGCATCTAATGAAAATTTGTTTGTAAGCTAGTTGAAACGTTCCCACTTTTGAAATGGGACCTCTACCTCTAGTGCTGGAATTCAATGTTAGAGATCATTCACAAATGGACCACCTTGAAAAGCAAAGGTGTGTATGTAACGTATACACACGCCATGAGTTTCTCATGATGTAATTAATGTTGCCGACTATAGGATCCAAGACTTTCTCTAAGTCATAGACCCACAAAAATATGGGTCTTGATGCCAGGATCCTCTGGCAAAGACCAAGACATAACACTGGTCAGACATGGTATTATTGGTGGGAGTGGGACCCTATGATCATCATCTGATTAGCTCCATAGACAGGGTTGTTCCTTAAACTTTTGAAGAACTCAATAAGGACCTCAAATTTCTTGTGCTACTGTGTGTGATAGTGGCTTTAGGTGAAGGAGCTGTTCTTTCTTGGTAATCCACTAATACTATATGATCTACAAAATACTTGTACACCATACTTATATTTCTTTCTTGGCCTTTATGGGTATATTCCCACCACTGATATTGAATTTCATGGTGTATATATTAAAGCCATAGCTTTCATGAAAACGTGCATGAAATATCAGGAAAGGGAAAGAAAATAGAGATATTTGAAAGTTTTGTGACTAATTCCTAAAACGATTCATGTTGCAATTTAGGAAGTACGAACACGAGTATGAATATGGATATGATACGACACAATAACATAAATATTTTATAAAAAATTATAGCAAAAAACGGTCGATACAACATCAATATGACACGAATACAATATAGATATGACATGAATAGACACTCTAAATGAAGTGTCTGTACTTTCTAAGATGCAACTTTTATATACGTGTTTGATTGCAAGGATTCAGTGAGATGATAAGAATTTCATTCATGGAGCATACGAATGTCATTGATTTTTGCCATACTAACAAATGGAGAAGTAAGGTTATCTTAAGCCTATAGAGTCACTAGAGTGCACTCCTTTTATTCTTCTCCACTTTTCACCAAACTTAAATATATACAATATTACATACCATGTTAAACACAAAGCAACACTAAGACTTAAGAGGACTAGTTAGCGTGCCTTTTGATCAGCTTTTTACTAAAAAAAAACTTATTTGTTGGAAGTTGAAAGTAAAAAAATAAAAAAAAATTTACATGAACAACTAAATTATTAAATAAATTGAAAAAAAAAAAAAAAAAAAAACTAATCTAGCTAGATGCACACGTATGAGTATCTGATAGCACAAAATATTTGTTGAAAGTTGATATTATTATCTCCTTCATCTTGAACAGTGTGCTAAATTAATTAAACAGCATTTCAGTTCCAATTTTGCATGTAAAGATGGCCGCCCATGCATGAATATAATAACGAGCTAGGGATAAAGATTCCCCATTTGTGGTGTGCCTATAAGACCTTTTTGCCATTATTTTATTTTTCTCAAGAAAAATTATTTCCCCCATTGTGGCTTATAAAAATACTTAGGATGATCAATAATGTATTAAACGATTAATTAATTATTTACAAAATCTAAGAGCCATGTATTTTAGGCCCTTGATAATAAAGAAGCGATTTCTTTAATAAAATGTAACCTCTATTACTACAAAATAAGAAGAGGGCAAAGAAAGGAGAATATATAGGAGATGCATTGCATTTTATATAGGTCTTGTATTTCTTTTTTTCTTTTCTTTTTTTTTTTTGGTTTTGTTTTTGTTTTTCTAATTACTTAAGCCAAATGATAAACATATAAAAATGTGTGATGTTAAAGTTGTTGTGTGATTGAGTAATGATTGAATAATGAATGAAAGCATAAAAAAAAAAGTGAACACAAAAATTTAGGTAGTTCGATTTGACGACTTAAATATACGGTTACGACTACGTATATATCTATTAAATTTTTGTGTTACAATAAACCTAATGTAAATTTATATATTAAAGAGTACTTGACCGACCTTAAATTAATCATAGACTAACCCAAAGTTAATTTGCTTGTTTTATAAATACATGGGCCTACAATTAATTTATCCTACTTAGTTGAACCATAACATGTCTAACAAAAACTATCAATGAGGTTGATTATTTTTTTGGGGGGGGGGGGGGGGGTGGCGGCAGAAGCAATAACCTTGCCACTGTGATATGTATTAAAAAAGTTTAATTATGTCACAATAATCAGGCACATACTCAATGACGTCTAATTTTTCTGTGATCCTTCTCCAAAAAAAATTTTAAAAAAATTGTTCACAATTTTAAAGTCATTAATTCGTTTTTCTCCTGCTTAGTTGTTTTCATATGATTTGCTTCATTTCTTTTTTTTTCTTTTTTTTAGAAGAATATTATCGTCACCTTATTAGCACGGCCTACTAATATAATTATTATTATACGTTACCAACTAAATATTCATTCATATATAATGTATACTATTTTTTTTAATACAAATTAATCCTACGGTCATTGTTGTTTAATAAATTTGAATTCGCAGTGTTGGTCCGCAAGAAGGAGCAGGTAGATCATTTTGGGCAAATCAGGTTGCTACAAGTGCACTGCAACTGTATACTGTATACATTTAAAATAATACTACAAAGGTATCGTAATCTCCCCCCATTTAATTATTATTATCATTATTATTATTTTGAAAATCACCCATTTAATTATTTTATAATTAAACAACATTCTAAGGGGTGGACATTCTATTTAGTGGGTTATTAATTCCACCCCTTGTTTTTGTTTTGTTTATTTTTTTTTTTTCTCATTTCATTATGAGTAATTCTTAAGTATTTTTGGAATACAAAAAATAATACTTCCTTTTTTCACATTCATGATAAGGTCTACTATTAAATTCATAGTAAGATCCATTAAGAATGTGAGAAAAGGGATCACAATTTTTCTATGCTCCAGAACACTTTCGAAATACGTAAAATGATACTCCCTCCTCTCATATTCATGATAAGGTCCACTCATTAAATTCATAGTAAGATTCATTAAGAATGTGAGAGAAGGGATCACAATTTTTTCGTGCTCTAGAACCCTTAAGAAATTTTCCCTTGTTTACGCCAACAAAAGTTCATCCATATATTTGTTCTAATCATAATTGATGTATTTTTTTTTATATTTTTTTAATAGGTGTTATGCTTCATATTATATATATGCCATACTTATCTCTTTCAGTAAAATAGTACGGTATAAAATTGAAAGCGATTCCCACGAAGTCCAAAATATCTAAGTCACAAAATTATTGCATGTCATCACCAGTATTCCAATGTCCAAATTGTCTGCTAAGTACCAAATACAACCAGCCATTAATGCTCATTGAATACTAGAGAAGAGAGGTCTAAACAATTTTAAAAGAAAAAAAGAAAATAAAAAAGAGAAAAAAGAAAAGAAAGAAGAGAATCTTCAAGTCTTCAACCAAATAGTTTAATGTATAAACAAAATTAAAAAAAAAAAAAAAAATCTAGGAACTAAAATATTGTCATACTATATGGTTTTTTTTTTTCTTCTTCTTTTAACATGCTTAGCTATTTAATATTGTCATGGCTACTTAAAGTAACAAGTTGAACATATGGGTACGGCATTTGAGAAGAAACTTTAATTGCCCTAACATTTTGCAAATTAACTAAAAGTCTAAAACAATGTCTTATTTTAATTCTAAGTAATAGAAAATTACATTTCATAAAAGGACCCTCAGCTCAGCACGCGTGGACATTCTTTGAAATCAAAGAACTAGATGTCAAAAAATAGACAATTTTCAAAACTTGATTTGAAATTTAGCTGAACAAGTTTGAAATTTTTTTAGTTTCTAATGAAATTCATGAATAGTGTTTTGAAAAGAAAAGCTGTCATTGTTAAAAGTTAAAGTTTCTAATGAAATTCATGAATAGTGTTTTGAAAAGAAAAGCTGTCATTGTTAAAAGTTAAAACACATTGGTCAATATGATACAAATGATATAGAGAAACCTATTGAAAATTTTGTGTTTAATACTTTAATCCCATAATTTGGCAAACTGTAGTTGGCTAGAATTGGTACCTAACAATATATTCTTCATGTTTTTTTCTTTTTCTTTTTCTTTCTTTTTAATTTGTCCACAATGACACAATGGTGTTAAACTACATACGAATCGATCTTCCAATTATCAATATGATACCTAGAGTCGTAGAAGTTTAATTTTCTATTGACTAATTAGAATCTCCCAAAACTACCCTTAGTTGACCCTATATTGATCAACAATGAAACCATGGAAATCTCATTTTTCCTATCTGCATTGATAAGCCATTAAGAGCTAGCTTGATTAAATTTAAAAGCTGACTTTATTTTTAGGCCAACATTTTATAGCTTTTTAAGGATCTATTTGAAGAGAGCTTATTTAAAAAAAAAAAAAATAGAATAAAAATAATTGTATCGAGAATTTTTTTTTTTAAAAAACTATAAATAAACTTCGACTAAAAATAATTTAAATTTTATTTGACCCTTAAATTTGAGAATTTTTTATTTTGGTGATTTGCGTTTCAATATTTTTATTTTGAATTTTCATGTTTAATTCATTATTTATATTGATTATGCCGTCCATTTTTGTTAGTAATATGAAGATTAAATACTCTTAATATTTAACTATTTCATTAAGATATTAACTCTAAAGTGTTATGGAATGTGATTTTTTTTTTGGAGAATGATTATGGAATGTAAAAATGATATTATTGTAGGTAGAAAAATATATTCGAGATGATGTAATTATTTAAGAGAACGGATAATATAATTAATATGAAAATAAAATCAAATATAAATGGTTAAAATGAAAATATTGTATCATAATATAATTAAATTAAAAATAATTCCAAACTTTAAAGAGTAAAAATATAATTTAGTTTACATTTTAAGTCTCCAAAGGGAAAGGGCACCTTTAGATGACTTTTTTTTTTTGGGGGGGGGGGGGGGGGGGGTGGTGAGGGGGTTAGATGACTTATTTTTAAAGCCAAATAAACCGATTAAATTAAGTTATCTTATATAGCCATGGTCAAGAAAGATAAGAAAAAAGAAATAAATAAAGTGATATGCATAATTTAAAACACCTCATCATTCATATATATAATTTTAAAATTTTGCTGTGACACAAAATTAACAAAACATTTATAACAAAATAATACACAAAATTATCTAAAAAACGTAATTCACAAAAATTAGTCTGACTTGTTATTTAAAAAAAGAAAAAGGAAAAAAAAAAAGAACATACACATGTTACACAGGAGCACACACAACACAATCTTTGAAGTTTGAACCCTTAAATGCAAAGTCTTTTTTAGTTACACAAAGCGCATAGATTCATACAGAGTTTAGAGAGGTTACGTACACAGTGATTGATGTTTGTAACTTTGTATGCCCAAAAGGGTATCTCTCTCTTTCTCTCTCTGTCTTTGTTTTCTTCTCCTCAGATAAAACCACAGCCAAGCAATACACCTAGACTCTAGTATGGATTGTCATGGCTCTGTAGCTTCGTTTACTCCAAGGCTCTGCTCTGTTGCTCTGAATTTCGTCACTTTCCGGCAAGGAATCCCCATTTCCCGGCTAGTGTGTCAGATTCTGGAGCTCTAGTCCCTCATTTTTTGACCAAAAATTTGCTGGGGAATTCAAGGTCTTTTGAATGTTTCGTTAGTCCTTTTTTTTTTTTTGGTTTGAAAGTCTTGGATTGTGTTCTGTTTTTGTTTGGTGTGAAGATGAAAGAAAATAAGAGAAGTTTCTAGGTTTTGTTGTTGTTTTAGTTTGCCTTTTTGATGGATGAGAGCGTAGTTCAGCTCAGCTTTGTGTGTTTGCTGTATGAATTTTCCTCTGGGTATTGTTTGTCTGGTTAGAAAATTGGGATGGGAAAGAAAGTTTTGATGAACTGTGCATTCTGTTTTGTGTGGTCAGTGATGGATGGCAAACTCAAGATAACCTTTTTAAAAAATAAAAATAAAAATAAAAATTTATCAAAGTTTTCTTTGTGAACTGTTTGGTTTTCTAGAAAGTTGAGGAAGAACAGAGAGAAAATGAAACTTATGAATCTTGATTCTTAATCTTTTTTGTTGTGGTTTTTCAAGAATGAAAAAGTTTGTTTCAAAAGAGTGATTACCTGTGTTGAGCTATGCTTAATGGACTCTGTGTCCCAAATAGTAGAAGGTTCAAATATTTTTGTTTCTAAATTTTCGTACATTTTCACAGCAACCAATCAGAGAATTCTGTGTTGCTTGGATTCTGAGGAAATGAAGGAACGAAAAGAAAAGAAACGGTAACCCTTCTTTGGTAGACGAGTAAATGAACAAACATGAAGTTTTGAATTAGATGTTTGCTTTGTCTCATTCTTCTGGTTTGCAAAGGATGGAAGAAAAGAAAACTCTAAAATAAATAAATTTGAAATTTTAGTTTTTTCGCCTCTTATTTTAGTGAAAATTCTAGGCTGCTGATTAAACAAATACTAGATGCAATGATGGAATTCCATGTAAGAATATGAATGCTCTCTGTAATGTCCTTCAGATGCAATTTTTTTTTGTTTGTTTCTGGTTAATAAATTCTGTGGTTCTTAGCTTTCTGAGTCAGATCATGTCCTTTAGTTACAGTAACACTCAATTCAATATGCTTCTGTCTGGTTCTCAAGAAAGAATGTCGGAGAAAAATATAGAGAAGGCTTCCTTCCTCAAGAATATTTAAGCATTTTCTTTTTCTTTGAACTCATTCTTTACAAGATCCCATTGTACCGTATGTGATTATAATGATTTTTTAATGTTCAGGTTTCTGAGTCTACAAAAAGGAAGCACCACACCACGCCTCATATCATTGTGTGGTGGAAATTGAATCGTGGAGCTGATGGGGCACTTATCCTCCATGTTCAATGGGCTGGCGAGGTCGTTTTATTTCAAAAGAGGGAAGAACTCTGGGATTTGTAGTGGAAGAGATGCTGCAGAGACAATGACAAAGGAGGCAAAGAAGAATGAATTGATTTTACGTAGTTCTGGTGTTGTAAATGTTGATGGTTCTAACAATTTTGCCTCAGTTTTCTCTAAGAGAGGCAGGAAAGGAGTGAACCAGGATTGCTGCATTGTGTGGGAGGTATGCTTAAAATGTTAGCAGATTTCTTACCTTATGTTCCATTTTTCATTTCCTAGACATTGTAGAACTAAAAGCAAGGAAAAATTAAATTTTTGTTTACTTTTATTGAATACAATAACTTAAAAGAAAAGACATTAAGATCCATTTTACAATTTCATTTCCTATCTTCGCAATCAAATTAAGCATCCTCACTTATGTTATTGATAAAAGTAAATAATTTTTGTGTGGGTGGTGTAGGAATTTGGATGCCAAGAAGACATGATGTTTTGTGGGGTTTTTGATGGGCATGGAGCATGGGGCCATTTTGTGGCAAAAACAGTCAGAGAATTGATGCCACCATCTTTACTATCCAATTGGCAGGAGACACTTGCTCAAACTTCTCTTGACCCAGAATGTGACTTGGAATCTGATAAAAAGCATCATCGGTTCAATATATGGAAGCATTCCTACGTACAAACTTGTGCAGCCATCGATAAAGAACTTGAGCAGCATCGTAAAATCGATTCATTCAACAGCGGGACAACTGCCCTCTCAATTGTCAGACAGGTAATCGAGATTTCAAATTCTGAGAATTATGTATCAGTGAAAAATTGGTTCTCCATTAGTCAATTGAAAATGCAAATTAGGTAACCTTTATTTCTAATCAGAGATTACTTCATTTGGATCACGGGGTTGGTTTTGTGCTTTCCAATCTTCATGTAATCCATGAGGTTGTGGGTTCAAGTCTCTTGGCTAACACATAGGGACTACTCCAAAGAGATTCCTCCATGTAATTATCCGCTGTGTGTGGGACGAAGGACCACACTCACCCAGGGATTAGTCTGATGCTCTTTATATCCTCTGTTCCTCTAGAGATACCATATGAGGACAGTATAGACTACCCAAAGATTGAGCAAAAAGAGGATAGGGGGAGGCCAATTACTTAACTGACAAAACTAAATGTACCTTCAAAGAATGATTACTGGTGTTAATAAACTTTGCTCAAGATTAAATTTTCATTTATATTTCTATCAGGGTGACCTCATTATTGTTGCAAATGTTGGCGACTCTCGTGCTGTATTGGGTACCACTTCAGATGATGGAAGCTTGGTACCAGTTCAGCTCACTGTTGATTTCAAGCCCAATTTGCCTCGTTAGTCTCCCTCTGAGCCTTGCCTTCTCTCTATCTCTCTGAAGAAGAAATCTAATGTGGTCTAACATCTTTGTTGATTCTGTTTGCAGAGGAGGCTGAGAGGATAGTTCAGTGTAAAGGGCGAGTGTTCTGTCTAAATGATGAGCCAGGGGTGCACAGGGTCTGGCTGCCAGATGAAGAATCACCAGGACTGGCAATGTCTAGAGCCTTTGGTGATTACTGTGTAAAGGGCTTTGGACTAATTTCTGTGCCAGAGGTGACACAGTGGAATATAACTAGCAGAGACCAATTCGTCGTGCTTGCAACTGATGGGGTATGTATTATAAACATACTTTAATAGACTTAAGCTTTATGCATTCAGAAGAATATAAATTTATGACCCTCAATGATTGCTGTAAAAGGATCATCTTAAATTTAACATTCTTGTCGACCTTAACATAGCTTTAATGAAGTCCTATACTGAGATTGCTGTTATTAAGGAGGAGTTAATTTTGTGACTCTATTTCTTAAAAGGAAAATTATGATAGATCACTAAGTATCATTGTGATGTATGTTTCATGAAAGTTCAAGTTAATGACTATTGCTGATGAAGTAACAAGAAAAGCAGCCTTTTTGTACAAACTTAAAAAGGAAATTACTCCAATATATGCTACCAATCTATATTTCATTACAAATGAAAACATATTGTTATTTCTGAATGTGTTGTTTTCTTGAGTTTCTGAGAGACTTGCAACACGAACAATGGTATTGCTAAAAATACACTAAAGAAATTTCATTGCTTCTCTTATTTAGGTATGGGATGTTATATCCAACGAAGAAGCTGTACAAATTGTATCATCAACACCAGACAGAGCCAAGTCAGCTAAACATCTGGTTGAGTGTGCTGCACAAGCATGGAAGCGCAAGAGGCAGGGAATTGCCATGGATGATATTTCAGCTATATGTCTCTTCTTTCACTCTTCTTTGCAAGTTCATCCTGTTACTACACAAGAAACGTAATGTAAATGTCATGTTAATTCCTCTTTGCACTTCAATGTAATCTTGATTTGAGCTAATCTATTGGAAAGATTTCATGCTGACATGATGCCTTCATTTGCAAGTCAAGATGTCAATTTAATAAGGCATGGGGTGAGTTACTCCAAGTCTCCAACCAATAATAAGGGAAAAAAAAAATATACAATGTCAACTTAGGGGTAATAACAATCAATTCTATTCTAGTTAAATGGAATTTAAAGAAGGGTTCCATGATTATGTAATATGCAATATTAAATGGGTTAATTAGACGGTTTTAATGTGAAGTGGCGGCACGCTTTGTATCTTAATTAAGATGATTATATAGAATATGCTTTTGTTATCACTGATCACATTCTATATACTACCTAATGCAACTATACTTAGAAATAAATTTGATTTTAAGGGATGGTTACAGATTGGAAGGGTCTTCTATTTGGTTAAATCTGAAGAGGGATTGGATTCATGCTAGATACACTTGAAAGCAATTTAGAAGCATGGGTACTCAATTAAGTTAATCTAGAACCATTACAAAGGGGGAAAAAATTTAAGTGTTAATCAGTTAATGTAAACATAGCTGAGGGAAAAGATAGGTTGCCAACTTGCCATAATTTATACTAATATTAATAATATGATTGTATTGCAACTTGGTCTATAAGGGTGAATCTAGGTGCTACTTGGTCTAGTTATCGTGGTTCCTTTGTCTTATTTCTTGAAAAAGATCCTAAGAAAATTATATTATGGAGACAAAATTCTGGACAAGAACTAGGAGCCAAATTATGAGTGGTTTGGATTGTAGCCAATTGTTTGTTCAAAATTTGATTATTCGCTAAGCATTTCACAGTTTTCTAGCGAATCCAAGAATAAGAAGGATATTGCACCATAATTCTATTCTATTACATATTTACATCAAAAGTTCTCTAGTGAGAAGGCGATTTGGGTTTTGTCACATCCTAGAGAAATTTAGCTTCAAGTGGATGCCTATATTTACGAGATCATAGCCCAAATCTCATTGACCAAGCCCAAATAAAAGCCGAAATTTCACTGGCGGCGCTATTACACACACGACAAATGCATGCGCCGTATTTATTAAAGCGTTCGGTCAATTAAACGTCAAGGTATAGGCATTGAGATTATTGCAAATTGCAATCAGGGGCGGCCGCGCTTACAGTGTGTTTGGATGGGTGAATTTTAGGGAGGATGAAAAAATTTAGGGAGAAAATATGAGAGAAAATGAAAAAGGATGTTGTTTGGTAAGGAGGGAGGGAGAGGAAAATTTTTGGTGAAGCCTAAGCATTTTTCATCCAGGTCCACCTAAAACTTGTCTCTCCAAAATGGAAAGAAAATTGTGTGGGAGAAGTTTTATGGATAAATGACAAAATTGCCCTTACACTAATTTCGTCCTATTCTCTTTTTTTTTTTTCTTTTTTTTTTCTTCTGCCTGCTTTCCTGGGCGTTTGCTGCTTTCCTAATCTTTTTTTTTTTAATCCTTTTTTCTTTTGATTTTCTAGGCTGCACGTGTAGTGTTATGTTTTTTTTTTTTTTTTTTTTTAATTAGACATGATTTTTTTTCTTGGACATAATTTTTGTTGTTTAATAAATTTGGGTGATTTTTTTTTTAATTGCTTGTCATTTTTTTATTTTAATTGTGCATCATTTTTTAATAAGGGTATATAAGTAAATTTATATAAACTCACTTTTTCCATCCCTCCACTTTTTCACTCCCAACCAAACATAAAAAAGGGAAATTAAAATCTTTTCTATCCTCCCACCATTTTCTATCCTCCCACTTTTCCACCTCTCTAACCAAAAAAAAAAAAAAAAATTATTATTATTATTATTATATAAAAAAAATTATTAGTTTATTTGACGCTTAAAAATATTTTTACATATATTGGCTGAAATCTAGCACACCCTGATCATAAATTAGTACAACCAAAAACTAAACAATAATTAGACATTTAGTATATTATTTATGTTAATACGTAATTGAAGACAAAAAATAGTAAACTTAGCAATTGTTCAAATATTTGATTGGTTAAGTAGACACTTAATTAATACAATATCTATGTATGGATGAATATGGATGTGTGAGTTAATAAATAATGAGTAATGCTACGGACACAAACTAATTTACAACATTTTTACAAATTGCTAATGTAGTTTTAGTAATTTTCAAATAATTATTGGTAAACATAAATGTGATGTTAGTGACTTAGTGGTAGACTCATATTAGAACTAATAAGAATTTGTCACATCAATAGTTTGTAAAAATGTTGTAAAATAATTTGTGGCTGTAATATTACTCATAAATAATATAGTGTCAATGGCTTGCATTTTGTCATTTTAGTTTAAAATATTTTTATAAAAATAATGACAAGTGCATAAAAATAAATAAATGTTATACAAACTTTATAAAATAAAATGGTCACACTAACCACATTGACAATAGATAATAAAAACTGATAATAAACAATCACGTAATATATGATTTAGAAATATGAAAACTCGTAGAAGTTGTAAAATTTCATATATTTGCATTTTTTTTATGACTCGATATATTCAAGTTTTTTTATTTAATTTTATTTAATTTAAATTTCTTAATGACCCCCTAAAAAAATTCTTGGAGCCGCCACCAATTGCAATGTTACAAAAAAAAAAAAAAAAAAAAAAAAAAAAGAAGAAGAAGAAGAAGAAGAGATTATTGCACGGGTGAAATTGGTATCAAAGACAGATAATTGAACGTCGTTGACTGGTTGTTGACCAATCATTAGTAATTTTTTTCGAAATAACAATTTTTGCTTAAATGAGTTGTTTTTCCATTTTTTTTTTTTTTTCTGAATTTAAGATTTGTATTCTCATTTGAGATTTCAAATAACCCAAAAATAGATAATATTTTTCCGTTTAGGATCTGATTTCATAAATAAAAGATTTTGTTCATTTAATTACTAGATATTCTAAAATATATCAATGATTTCCACGTAAGTTAAACGATAGAAAATATTCTTGGATTAAATTAGACATTGGACCTCTTACTAAGTTTTGAGGTTATTTTCATTTTGTTACCTTGAGTTTGAGACTTTTATTTGATCCACCAAGTTTGATTGTGTTTTCTCCATTTATCTTTGCAACTAATCTAACCATTAAGTGCCAGCAATGTGATATTGTACTTTTAGCCGATTTTGTCTGATTTCAGTTAATCAATTCAGATGCTAGTTTCTAAAAAAAAAAAAAAAAAAAAAAAAAAAAAAAAAAAAAAAAAAGAAAAGAAGAAGGAAAAAAGAAAGAAAGAAGGTGCCAGCAACTTGATATTGTCTTTTTTTTTTTTTTTTTTTCATCTCTCTTTTATATTTTGTTTAATGTTTACCATGAGAAAATATTTAATGCTAATTGTCTCTTCCCTTTAGTAGAGTAGTAAGCCTTACTGGTCTCTTATTATGAATAAATAAATAAAGAAAAAATGAAGCCTTATTGGTCTTATTAACTTTGTTTAAACCCTATGGCTATGAGCATACATATTTGTTGAATTATAAGTAGTGTTTGGTGCATAGAAAGAATGAAACTGCTGGTTTTGGTGACCATTGGGGTCAATGATGTTCATGTGGTGCATTATGAATCCTTCGAATTAATCCTTCAATGGCTCGCATCATTCTGCAATACAGATCTAATATTCCAAGATCCCCAACTATTTCACAATTCAAGGTCTCTTGCCAATGAATTTTATTTATTATCTTGTCTGTCCCAAAGAACCTAAATTTAATCTTGCAAAGGTATTGTTTGTTTTATCTCTTTGAAAAATTAAACGATAATTTGACATCCAATTTAACTTTTTAAATGAGACGTGTAGGGACACATTTTGGAGCCCAAACCCAAGATGTATGAGATGTTGGCCTAATGAGCCTAGTACAATAAATTTGTAAAGAGTGGGTTAAAGAACTAGGCACTACTGAATTTGACAACGGCTAGTATGGATGCAGAAGATGATTAAGCAAGAACAAGGAACATAGAGTTGAATGAATTCATTGTCCAAGGAGGTAAGTTTTCATATAAATTGATTAAACAAAGTACAAGTGCAATTTAGATTATTACAGTGCCTCTTCTCTATTTTTCCCGAGAGTCCTTTCCTTATGGAGGGTCTCTTACATTATATAGCTCCCTTTAGACCATCTTGATCCTACACTTGTTGATCATCTGAGTCCTTATTTGAGTATCTATCCTATCAGACACCCTCTTTTGCTTTCTATGAGTTGTGGTAGCCAAGGCAACATTGTTCAGAGGTCTTCTCCACATAAATGCAGTCAGAAAAGTAGCTACAGTGCATTCAATGCAGTGGTAGCAGCTTTCCCGAAGATATTTTTGGGTGATGCACGTTTCTATCACTGGAGCTTCCTGGAAGGTCACTTTGATCATTAGGATCTACATCTGATCTATATTTAGCTTATCCAAGAAGATATTTCTCCTCGGACCACCTTCCCATTTGTATCTTACTCATTAAGTCCTGAGTCTAAACCATTCATTACCATTCGTTCATCCTCGGACTATTCACACTCTCGGCCAAGGCCTAAGAACCTATATACAAATTTGGGCCCTTACCCCCACAAGACATAATGCAAAAATCAGGTTTAAACTCATGAACATATACTCTAATATCATGACAGATTACTAATTGGGCCAAAATTTTAAGTAATTGGAAAATAATGAATTTATTAACGTTTAACCATATATTATTCTAGTATCATCTATATTATGTTGTTAGCTTATTAGCAATTTAGTATTAGTATTCTTTGGTATGGTGTTTATTATTCCTCATTTATTTTGCAGCTGAACGAGGCCGTATGTGAAACGTAGTATTGAATATTGTTACACTCTCATTGAGCCACATCAGTAGCCATGTCATTACCAACATTTTTTCTAAATTTCTCTTATAATTTAAAATGCTTTTCCTAAATTTTAAAATACTAATAAAAGAAAAATGATCCTTAACCTTATCTTCACCATAAAGCTCAATCTTTATACCTTTAATTATAGACATGTATCTCACATTAATGATGACTAGCATGAAGCACAAACGTATACGCTGTCCACCATAAAGCCCAAACCCAACCGAATAGTCTTTAATTTTTAATGGCAAAAAACCCTTTATGTCTCCTCACCTTTTGCTTTACCCCTGTTTCATGGTTTCAAGCTTGCTAACAGCAACCTCTCTCTCTTCTAAAGACAGTTTCAAATTTTCAGAGTTCAGAGTTCAGATTCATAATGCCAAGGCTCTCCCTCTTCTATTATCACGGCTCTTCCTTCCTCTAGATGTTCAAGTCCTTTCAGTTGCTGCCGTTTCAGAAAAACCAAAGGCAAGGTATTTAATGCAAGGTGAATTTTTTATAGTCTTCATGTATCTTTTAGTTTTGTTTTTAATTTTTCCATTCTACTTATATTTCACCCTTGCAATGCCACGACTATGCAATTGAAGAGCTCATCACCAAGAGCTTCAACAATGTCATCTAGCAATTAGATTGGCTAGATGAATATGGAGAAAGTTACATCATGACAACAATACCTAATCTTTCTCCCTCTCTCCCTTTGGTATCCACGTTTCATTTTTTAATCCTTTTGGGTTTTCAATTCTGGCATATTGTTATTTTATTTAGTTTCTCAATTTTTGGAAATCTTTTTTTTTTCTTTGGTTTCTTAATGCCGCACAAGTTTTTGAAGAAATGCTTAAACTAAACTTTGGATTGGATGTGTGGAACCCAATTGCTTATGCACGTGCAATGCTATTTATACATTTCTTTTAAATTTTGTTGTCAATTGTGATATCAATATTAGTTTTTTGGAAATTTGGTTTTCTTTTTAATGTTGTGGTTTTATTCAATTATATGTATGTGAGATTGACCTATGTAAGCTCTGCATATATACTCATATTGGTATATTCAATTTGTGTTTGCCAATTGGGTTTGTGTGTGGCCTTGGGTCCTTTCTATCTAATTGTTTCTTTCTCTCCCTCAAAAGGTTGAAAACTTTGTTATGTTGAGTTATTTGGGTTTCGTTTGAATGGTTTTCGCTGTTTTTTATAGGTAAATTTATTATTATTTTTGAATTTTCTGTTAATAAAGCATATTTACACTCAAGTTGTTGAGTTAGTAAGTGAAGGGTTCCAGTGTTGATTAGCTTCTTATTTTTGGTTTTTAGGGTGCATATACTTTATAGGAATTTTTAAATGTTTTGGTGTTTTGGCTGCTTTCTGTTTAGGTGAATTTCATGTAAGATGTGGTTGAGATTTGTAATAGAAATTGGATGTGAAGTTGACCACAAAGCACTTGCATGCCTTAAAATCAAATCAACCACCTGATATGGTTATGCATATTCTACCTCCAATTCTTAGAGTACAGGTAATGTCCTATTCAGACTTATCAATCTTTGAAGCCTATTTAGTTACATGATAAATCATTTCATCTTGGGTCTTTCACATCTTAGTTCCCCAGAACCATTATTTTCCATAAATTCAACCATTAGTGCAAATTGTTCAATGTTGATTGACTTCTAAAAGGTTAGGGCTAACAAGTTTTCATGGGGAATTCAATTGCTGACTTTGGTAAGTTGGGTCCATCAAATTAACAAATCGTATTCTTCTTCTTTTTCTTCTTCTTCTTCTTCTTCTTTTTTTTTTTTTTTTTCATGAGTCCTTTATTTGCTACTTAATATAACATTGCAAGTGAGATTTTAGATGGTGGTTTGTTCTAAACCTCATGGATGCTATTTCAATGCAAATGACCTAGTCACTTTCTAAACATGTCAGCCAAGCAAATTATAAGTTTGAGTTTCTTGGTTGTAGTTAATCAAAAAAAAAAAAAAAAAATTGGGGGGGGGGGGGGGGGGGGAGGGGAGGGGGTTTATTTTCAATTGCAAAAATTAGGAACTTTTCTATGCAAGTTGGACTTTTTTATATGAAAATTTCAATCTAGGTCCATTAGCTATTTAGGTTTTGCAATGTTGGCCAACAACTGCAGCTTCTAAAACATGGCAATGGCAGCCACCTATTTCTCCTCATCTCAAAATGAATATGGCGCTGACCATTTTCGAAAAGCCACCAATTATGCAGGTTTGGGCATTATTGTTAAAGATAGTTATGGTTCTCTTATAATAGTCCATATTGAATTAATTCCTTGCCAAAGATTGTGGATAGCTACCACAGCTATGTTGAGAGCATCACACACATTAATCTAATATTTTCATTTGAATACAACAAATTGATTTACAAAGCAAGTAGTGTTATGGTTAAGGGTGAAGGTTTTTAATTTGAGTACTCTCTCTTGGCTTTTAGATCCTTTGGGCATATTTTGATATGATTAAGCAAGGTCATTATGCAGAATCCATTGTACCCTTTAGAGTACTTAATATTTTGCATATCTTACTCAGAGCAAATTGAGTGCATTTGATTTTATTTGTAGGAACTGAGGGCAACAATGCCAAAGCACAAGAAAAGGTGGTGGCATTGATGAGTAACTACCAAATTTGAAAGCCATTGAAGGTACTCCCTTTCTCTATCTCTCTTGCCTTTATTTTTCTTCTTTGAACTGTATATGCAGGTTGCATTGGACTTGGCCAATACACCACTCAAAAATTATGACAAACTGTTTGAAAAAGGGGGGGGGGGGGGGGGAAGCCTTTTCCTTTTTTTATGGACCATACAATAAGGGTAAGTTTGTATCTTTAAGATTTTTCCTTAATGTTCCATCTTATAGGTTTTAAGTAGTTATTGAAGAGAGACACAACTTGATTATTTACTATTTAATGGTCATTTTTTTTATATTTATTATTTAGTTCTGTTTTGTGGATTGCAAATTGTCAAAGTTGAACTTTAATATGAAGGAAAATTACTGGCTAGGGTGCCTCAACCTCAATGTTATTTTGGAGCATGGGATGCTTTTTTCACTATAGTGAGGAAGGTTAATTTACTTTCTATAATATTGTGCCTTTTGTTTTCTGTATCTCAATGCATTATTTCTAATACATTTCAAAAATTAAGATCTCTATGGACTGTAAGGACCCAGTTCGGGCACTTCCCTCCTAGGGATGAGTGGATCCAAGCCTAGATAATCCCATACAATAAGTTTGTAGAGAGTAGATAGAAGGACTAGGCATTAGTGAAAGATACAACAGTTGGCGTGGGTTTACAGGATCATCGAGGAAAATTTGGCTAAGTGTTCTAAGGGAAAGTTCGTCTTTGGCCCAGTCCGAGGAGCCCTTTCCTGACTTCTAACGAATATAGGGATTGTCCTTGAACACCCCGAAGACCCTTTAACCTCCTGAACCCCCTTGCTTTTGAGGGTTCACTCTATTTTATAGTCCTGTTCAGTTGATCTATGCCATCTACTTGTTGATCATCTGAGCCTGTGTCTAAGGGCTTGTTCCATCAGCCGCCTTTCCAGACTTTCTGTTAGTTAAAGTAACCAAAGCATCACTGTTCAATGGTCAATTCTCCATTAATGCAGCCAGAGTGTCGGTTGCGTATATTTAATGTGTGGATGACAGCTTCCCTTCTTCAATGTTGGCCGGCTGAGGACATGGTCGTCCTCGGCGGTGCTCCTTGGCGGTTTGGGCCTTTCCCGCCCATCCTCGGATACAACATTGTCCTCGGCATGGGCCTTGGGCCCGATATGGAGTGGGCCGGGATTGCCAAATCTTTAGGCCCCACAGGACTGATCTCAGAATCTCCAGTTTTATTAGGTAAATCAATTAATTTATGAGAGGTTTATGTGAAAATATAGCTGAGGGAAAAGATAGGTTGTCAACTTGCCATAATTTATACTAATATTAATAATATGATTGTAGTACAACTTGGTCTATAAATGTGAATCTAGGTGCTACTTGGTCTAGTTAACGTGGTTCCTTTGTCCTATTTCTTGCAAAAGATCCTAAGAAGATTATATTATGGAGACAAAATTCCGGACAAGAGCTAGGAGCCAAATTATGAGTGGTTTGGATTGTAGCCAATTGTTTGTTCAAAATTTGATTATTAGCTAAGCATTTCACAGTTTTCTATCGAATCCAAGAATGAGAAGGATACTGCACCTTAATTCTATTACATATTTACATAAAAAGTTCTCTAGTGAAAAGGTAATTTAGAGCTTCACACACATATATACTTAAATTAGGACATAATATAATTTTTATCTTGTAAACAAAAAAAAAAAAAAGCAAAAAAAAAAAAAAAGAGGCGATTTGGGTTTTGTCACATCCTAGAGAAATTTAGCTTCAAGTGGATGCCTATATTTACGAGATCATAGCCCAAATCTCGTTGACCAAGCCCAAAATAAAAGCCTAAATTTCACTGGCAACGCTATTACACACATGACAAATGCATTTGCCGTATAAATTAAAGTGTGTGGTCCGTTAAACATCAAGGTATAGGCATTGAGATTGTTGCAATGTTACCCAAAAAAAAAAAAAAAAAAGAAAAAAAAAAAAGAAAAATGAAGAGATTATTGCACGGGTGGAATTGGTATCAAAGACTGAGATAATTGAACGTTGTTGACCGATCATTAGTAACTTTTTTTCAAAATAACAATTTTTGCTTAAATGAGTTGTTTTTCCATTTAATTTTTTGCATTGATTCTGAATTTAAGATTTGTATTCTCATTTTGAGATTCCGAATAATCCAAAAATAGATAATATTCTTCCGTTTAGGATCTGATTTCATAAATAAAAGCTTTTATTAATTTAATTACTAGATATTCTAGAATAAATAAATGATTTTCATGTAAGCTAAACGATAGAAAATATTCTTTGAATTAAATTAGACATTGGACCTCTTACTAAGTTTGAGGTTATTTTCATTTTGTTATTTTCATCCCATTTATCTTTGTGACTAATCTAACCATTAACATTAAGTGCCAGCAAAGTGATATTGTTTTTTTTTTTTTTTCATCTCTCTTTTATATTTTGTTTTCATGTTTACCGTGAGAAAATATTTAATGCTAATTGTCTCTTCCTTTTAGTAGAGTAGTAAGCCTTATTGGTTTCTTATTATGAAAAAAAAAAATAAAAAGCTTTATTGGTTTTATTAACTTTGTATAATTAATCCACCAACGCACACTTTTAGAGTGATAGTCACTCTATAAGTATAAGTGCTTGTGGGGTATGGGAGGCAAAGACTGGGGTTCAAGTCTCCAGAAGGGAGTTTCACACACAAATACACTTAGATTAAATTAGAGTAGAATATCTATCTTGTTAAAAAAAAAAAAAAACCTTTGTATAAACCCAACGGTTATGAGCATACATTTTTGTTGAATTATGAGTAATGTCTGGTGCGTAGAAAGAATGAAAGTGCTGGTTTTGGTGACCATTGGGGTCAATGATGTTCATGGGGTGTAATCCTTCAATGGCCCGCATCATTCTGCAATACAGACCTAGACCAATGTTCCAAGGTCGCCAACTATTTTACAATTCAAGGTCTCTTGCCAGTAAATTTTATTTATTATCTTGTCTATCTCAAGGAACCTAAATTTAATCTTACAAAAGTATTGTTTGTTTCGTCTCTTTGAAAAATTAAATGATAATTTGGCATCCTATTTAACTTTTTAAATAAGACCAAATACAAAAATCAAATTTAAACTCATGAACATATACTCTAATATCATGATAGATTATTAATTGGGCCAAAATTTTAAGTAATTGGAAAATAATGAATTTAACATTTAATTCTTCATTTATTTTGCGGCTGAAAGAGGCCGTGAACCTCATATAGATTAAAAAAAAAAAAAAAGGATTTAGTTTCAAATTTTAAAACTTCTAGTGAAGTTGAAAAAAGATTAACAAGCTTGGATTTTATTAATTTTTTTTCTTCTTCTTTTCAAACAGGGATTAAACCTGGAAACTCATACAAGATTAAAGAATTCAAGGATGCAATCGAGTTTACAACGAAACTGACATGCATGTCTTCCTAAACACCAATATTAAATAAAAAAAGGCGATCAGTTTGATTCAGTTGATAAATTTTATTTGCCATGTATAGTAATTATGTATGATTCAATTATGTTGATGGTATATATATTTTGGTTCATTTTTTTGTAATTATATATGAATGAATTAAATAAGAACGTTCAAGGTAAAAAAGTAGAAATGGTAAGAAGCCACGTCATGCAAAATTATTGGAATCGAAAATTTACAAGTGGAACTATTTGTAGCTCAAATGGTTTTGTATGAGTGGAATCGCGATTCCGATCACTCCAACAACTATTGTATGAGAATAAGCATGCTATTGTTGACATTTTTTTGCTTAACATCCTCTTAATAACAATATTCCTGATTTGTTACTTTTATATACTACACATAAATTACACTCTAAAGTCCAAATTATTAGGTCTCTATTTTATTTTGGAATATCTTAAAATGAATTCTTTGAAAGTCAAAAAATAAATTTCCAAAAATATTATTTACTTTTTTTAGTAAATTTTTGTTTGGCCTAAATTGATTAACAAAATTAGGAAAGAAGCAAATTAGTTTTAAAAGAATTCAAGTGGATGTTTAATGTGGGTTCCAGTTAGCTCAATTGATAAAGTTTTTGATGGTTGAATAAGAGATCTGGGGTGTAATCTCCACTTACATCAAAAACTAATTGGTGTCTTGATCTGATGATAAAGAGCATCATCAGGCTAATTGGTAAAGTCTCTGATGGTTGAATAAGAGATCTGAAGTTCAATCTCCGCTTACACCAAAAACCAATTGGTGTCTTAGTCTGAGGATAAAGAGCATCATCAGGAGTGGATGCCATAAGTTGAAACACTCTAAAAAAGTGGATGTTTAATTATTCCACACAATCTAACAATATTATAGGGGCGAATTTGACAAAAGCATAACAAGCAAAGGTGTTTAGTTCTATGGTGTGCATATACATTTGTATTTGATAGATTAAGTGTTTTAAACATATAGCGTTTGCTCTATGATACACACACACACATCAATTTGGTATCTTTGTAAACTTTTTCTTTTTATCTATTTTTGATTTCTAAAGCTCATATCTTGGTTGGATAGATTTGCAACATGTTTTATTTTATAAGAAAAAAAAGAAGCCAATATTGTATAATAATTTAAATTTATATGTAATTAGTTTTTTTTACCATTCTAATTCAAAAAAAAAAAAAAAAAAGGATATATTTTACTTATAGTCCATAAGGAAAAAATAAAATAAAGATTTAAAAAATTTTAAAAGTTCGAATCAAATCAATAGATTAAAACACATTACATTTCTTTTAGGGAGAATCAAAAGTCAAAACTCCGAAACGCTCCCTTTAACATGATTTAGGCTTAGGTTTTATTGAATTGATTTCAATTTTGGCTTGGGTTTGGGCATGTGATTCTCTTATACGATAAATTCTTTCTGTTAGGAAAGAACACTTATTCATAATGATTGTTTAAGGATTCGGAAATATTTGTTAGGATATAAGTGAGACTTGTTAGAGATATATGTTATGTAAATTGGCTAATCCTTTGATAAAACACACTTTACTTGTAATTGGGTAGATCTAGAATGAGTTTAGTACTTCAAGGAACAAGAGTTCAAGTTTAGTATTGAAGCCATGCAAATCTATCCAAGAAACAAGTGAAGAAGTGTTGTTCATTAAAGCTCGACAGATAGCTTGACAGATTCATTTCTATCGAGGTTTAATGCTGATGCTTGATAGCAGCTCGATAGAAGCTGTATCTATCGAAAATTACAAAATTTAGATTTCCAGAATCTGATTTTATGCATATCCATGTGTATTTGTGTAGGGTTTCTTTTCTCACAACCTTAGACATATATAAGGATTATTTTAAGGGCTGTCAAAGGTGATGCAACTTGATGCAAAGTCATTGTGCATGCAAATTGTGACCGGAGACAGAATTTGCCCTAATTCATCATATTCTCTCTAGAAGCTACTGCGTCTTTGCGCCAAGGGTTTTGTGACCAAGGAGCTTTCTGATATTCATTGTTAGATAAACTAAAAAACTTTGCAGCCAACAACTTTCTCAAGTTAGTGTGTTAGTCACATACTGAGATTCGTACATCATTGGTTAGTCACATACTAGGATTCGTGCATTAAAAGGAGAGATTGATGCTACATCACAAGTCTAATTGGGTATTGGGGTAAGGGTTCAACTATAGGTTGGTATTGGGTACTGAGATTCCTTTTACTTTTAACCGCTTGTTTTGATAATATTGGATTCTCGGGAGTGGTGACCTTAAATTCACCCAGTGGGGTTTTGCCTTGGTGGTTTCCCCCATTTGTAAACAAATCACCTGTGTCAAATTTATTTTCCACTGTATTTAACTTAGTTGGTGATTTGTTTGTGCTACCATGCTTATTGCATGAAATTGAATCTAATTAATTTCACTTGACTAATTAATTGATTAATTTATCAAAGGGGTCAATACATTCTTGGCCTATCAATATATGGTCTTGTCCTCACCTGCTTAAGCTAAATATTCAATACAAAATAGTAAAATACCGATTAGGAATCTTAATACTACTCTTATTGTTAGTCACCTTAAGTTCAATGGTGTATGAAAAGAACAAGCATATGAGAAGAATGCTGCTTAAATAAAGCACACATATTCTTCATATTCAAGTCTTGGCAAATGGTGTAGCTTTCTAAATTTTTTTTATTTGTTGCCAACATCTTCCTCAAAACCATTCACATTTTCGTCTTTTATCTCTTTATTTCCCCTTTGTTCTTGGTTGTTTTGCTTTCGAACAATGTGTTTAGGTGTTTTGAACATGTGCATTTTGGTGGTTTCGCTCACCACTTATTTGATTTTTTTTTCATAGACTAATTAATGATTTGAATGCAAATTCCTTTTCTTTTCTTTTCCCCCTTTTTAAAATGATTTCGATGCTAAATATTTCTTGATTTTTGATAAACTATAAAATACTTGAGACATACAAGGATAGGAGGTATAAAAGAAAGAAATTAAATTCAATAAGGACGAGGCGTAAACCCTTTGGTTTACACCAACCAATAAGGACATGCCAAATCAAACTTTTACTTAAACTCATTATAAAACTAATACATCCTAATACACCTAATAACATCTGAACAAAAAAAAAAAAAAAAAAAAAAAAACTATTCACATTTTCCCTAAAATCTCACTCCCTCCTCAGCTCCTGCGTCTCCAGCCACAATCCTTGTTGGACCTTTGTTTGTTGCTGCACTACCTCGCTGGACCTAGATGATTTGTTCTTGTTCTCAATATTGATGAGTTTTGCTATATTTTGATATCTTCATGGCTTGGCAATTGAGATCTGTTGCTAGGTGCTTTGTGTGTGTGTGTGTGTGTGTGTGTGTGTGTCTATTGAGATGCTATTAGGTGTATCAGGATGTATTGATCTTACAATGAGTTTAAGTAGAAGTTTGATGTGGCATGTCCTTATTGGCTGGTGTAAACTAAAGGGTTTACATCCCGTTTTTATTGAATTTAATCTCTAAAAGAATTACCTTGATTTGGTTGTTGGAATATGATTTGTGTAATAAGGTAGAATAATTATTTTGTTTTTTGGGAGAGATGAGGAAGTATAAATTGTAAAAGTATTGTGTTAGAAACGATTTTGTCAAGAACCCTCTTTTTTCAAGTATGCTTTCTTAATCATAAAATTATTTCCACCCTTGCTCATTGTTGTTGGTTGTTTCAATAAGAACAAGGATATAAAATACCAGTCGAAAAACAAATCACTTACTTCCCAAAAAATGGAAAAAATAAAAAAAAAGAAAAGAAAAGAAAAGAAAGAAAGACATCACTTGGAAACATTAATACTTTATTAGCAACATATGGTAAACAATCATGTATGTTGCTTGCAAACACTTCCAACGGAGATATAGATGAGTATTGAACCTTTTTTATGAATCGCCTTGTTCCTTAAGATCATTTCCTCCTTTGAGAGAAATTAGACTCTCAACATAAGTAATCATCTGCATCAGTTGTCCATCAACTTGAAGATTAGTCATTTGTTGGGCCGAGGGGTCATACAAGAGCAATTGCCCCTCATTATTTCTCAAAAACAACCTTTCATTCTTCTAAATTCTAGTGGTTTTTCAATTCCCATAGGAGGTCCAATAGTGAATAGCTTAGTCCAAGACTCCCTAAAACCAAATTCAAGCAGTGACCAAATATGAAAACAATTCAACAATCCTTCTCTATCTTTAACAAAAGTAACTAGAGAAACCAATTCATTGAGAAAAAAAAAAAAATTCTCCAAGTATCAATGGGATCCTCAAAAATGCCATCCGGTAATGTTGTTGTTAGGAATACCTCATTGCTCATATCAAATGATAAAATGCCCTAAAAGGAATCATAATTATCATCACCAATAATTGCACTCCAAGAAAACATCCCTCTCGTGTATGTCCTATAATGATTGCAGTTTATAAACAGTGGCGGAGCCACATTGGGACCGAAGGGGCCCCTAGCCCCCTCAAAATATTTGGAAAAAATTTAGTAGATATATATTTTTTGGAGTTATCCTAACCCATTTGAAAACATTTAAGGAAATCTTAACATTTTGGCCCCAATATCCGGATAAGTCCAAAATTACATATTACTTTCATTGAAATGGAAACAATCCAATTAGTGATGAATATATATGTCAAAAAATTACAACAATTAGACATTTTTCAGCATCTTAAGATGAACACAATGTTACTTTAGCAAATATCTCACAAAATAAAAGGAAAAAAAAAATCTAATTTTCACCCTAAGGGCTTACTTGCACAGCAATAGCAGAAAGATTGAAGATCTTTTTGATTCGCCGCACCAGCACATAGTTGCAAACATTTTGCTCATCACAGGATAGGACATAGGTGATTCTCTCTCTCTCTCTCTCTCTCTGGCCTCTCAACTCTCTCATTCTCTCAACTACTCTATCCGCCTTTTTTTCTTTCTGTTCTTTTTTTTTTCTTTCCTCTAGGCTCTAGTTTTCGTCATTTACAATGTAAACAAAGCTTTTGTGTAAATAATAGTTGCAGACAGCAAACTTGATCAACATATGTATCAGTTTGTGATTAAAATCTTCTCTAGATCTCTACCAAAGCAAGTGGGTAGGTTGTAGCCATGCCCTGTGTTATTGTATAGCATTCCCATAATCCCACTTTCCAAGGTGCTTTTTCTTTCATCTTTTTATAATTTGATTTTTCTTGACCATATATTTAATTGTTATTAAAATAATGCATATATCATATAACATTATTTTTACCTATTAAAATATATAGTATGGATGTAATTAATTTGAAAATGCCTAATGTTTCCCTTTGTTTCTTGATCGTATCTTGTACTTCTTTTTTAGTTGAATAAACTTCAGTTTACCATTTAAAAAATGTAATTAATATATGCACAAATTTTTTTTTTTCTAATTTTATATATGGCTCCCCCTAAAATAAATCTCTAACTCCGTCGCTGTTTATAAAATGACTGGGTGCAGAAGTACTAACTGTTCTCCATGAACCAGTACTTAAGCAATATAACTCAGCTGCATAAAAGAAATTTATTTCTTGGAAATACAATTCAGGATCTGGGTCATAGATTTGTAAGAGTTTGACCACCTTATAGTCATTAGTTTTGAAGTCGAAACCGAAACCAATATCTCTAGTTAAGGCTCTACCTTGGGGGTAGGATATACCAGACCCGAGACCAACTTTTGTTTCATTTGTTGCTACATTTCATAGAACAGTAGCTATGCTATAAATGTTAACATCCAGACAAACGAGACCATTAATTGAGCCCACTATGTTAATAACTACATGCTTAGGAATACCAAAATATGGTGAAGGAACAACTTGTGTTAAAATACCGATCAAGAATCTTAGTACTACTCTTATTGTTAGTCACCTTAAGTTCAAGGGTGTATGAAAAGAACAAGCATATGAGAAGAATGCTGCTTAAATAAAGCACACATATTCTTCATATTCAACTCTTGGCAGATGGTGTAGCTTTCTAATTTTTTTTTTATTTGCTACAAACATCTTCCTCAAGAACATTCATGTTTTCCTCTTTTATCTCTTTATTTCCCCTTTGCTCTTGGTTATTTTGCTTTCGAATGGCATGTTTAGGTGTTTTGAACATGTGCATTTTGGTGATTATGCTCACTGCCTATTTGATTTTTTTTTTCATAGACTAATTAATGATTTGAATGCAAATTCCTTTTCTTTTCTTTTCCCCCTTTTTAAAATTATTTTGATGCTGAATATTTCTTGATTTTTGATAAACTGTAAAATACTTGAGACATACAAGGATAGGAGGTATAAAAGAAATACCTTGACTTGGTTGCAGGAACATGATTTGTATAATGAGGTAGAATCAATATTTTGTTTTTTGGGAGATATGAGGTGGTATAAATTGTGGAAAAGTACTATGTTAGAAAAGATTCAGTTAAGAACCCTTTTTTTTTCCTCAAAAAAAAAAAAAAAAAAAAAGAAACCTCTTTTTTCATGTATGCTTTCTTAATCATAAAATTGTTTCCACCCTTGCTCATGGTTGTTGGTTGTTTCAATAAAAATAAGTATATAAAATACCAGTCGAAAAACACATCATTTACTTCCCAAAAAAAAAAAAAAAAAAGAAAAAAGAAAAGAAAAGAAAAGAAAGAAAGACATCACTTGGAAACATTAATACTTTCTTAGAAACATATAGTAAAAAGAGTAATACTATAGACACAAATTATTCTACAAACATTTTACAAACTGCTTACATGGCATACTCCACCTCAACTTTTTAAAAACTAAAATACCACGTCAGAAATTAACAAAGTAAATTAAAAAAACAAAAAAGAAACCCAAATCACGTTTGCAACAAAACCCTCTCCCTCTCCTTCTCTGCGCCTCCCTCTCTGCCTCAGCAGTCCCGGACGGCTCTGCATCTCCTTTGCCTCTTCAGTCTCACATTCAAGCTAAAGAAATCTGCTTCCTCTTGCCGACTAATGCCGCCGCCACACCTCTCGTCGGAATCGTTGCAGAAGCCGCCGAAACCATGGCTGAGAACGGTGTTGCAATCAAAACTAATGAGAATGATGCTCCCACTTCGGTATCTGATACTTCTAATTCTTCTACTTATGGTAATTCCTCAACTACTTTAGATAAGAAAGACATGCATTGCTTTAGATAAGCATTCGCAGTCAAACAGGCCAACACTCTACTATTTGAAACGTATTCATTCTATAGAAACAAAGGAAATTATATATATGATATGATTACAATGGAAAGATGCTGTTGGAAAATCCGGAGAAGGCATTATTTGTTGTCCCATTATTTGAACTAGGGAGGCGCAGAGAAGGAGAGGGAGAGGGTTTTGTTGCAAACGTGATTTGGGTTTCTTTTTTGTTTTTTTTTTTAATTTACTTTGTTAATTTCTGATGTGGTATTTTAGTTTTTAAAAAGCTGAGGTGGAGTATGCCACTTGAGCAGTTTGTAAAATGTTTGTAGAATAGTTTGTATCTGTAGCATTACTCTAGTAAAAAATCATGTATGTTTCTTGCAAACACTTCTAGCAGAGATATAGATGAGTATTGAACTATTTTTATGAATTGCCTTGTTCCTGAAAATCATTTCCTCCTTTGAGTGAAATTAGACTCTCAACATAAGTAATCATTTGCATCGGTCATCCATCAACTTAAAGATTAGTCATTTGTTGGGCCAAGGGGTCATACAAGAGCAATTGCCCCTCATTATTTCTCAAAAACAAGCTTTCATTCTACCAAAATCCTAGTGGTTTTTCAATTCCCATAAGAGGTCCAATAGCGAATAGCTTAGTCCAAGACTCCCTAACACCAAATTCAAGCAGTGACCAAATGTGCAAACAATTCTCCAATCGTTCTCTATCTTTAACAAAAGTAACTAGAGAAACCAATTCATTAAGCACAAAAAAAATTCTCCAAGTACCAATGGGATCCTCAAAAACATCATCCAGTAATGTTGTTGTTAGGAATACCTCATTGCTCATATCAAATGATAAAATGTCCTGAAAGGAACCATGATTATCATCACCAATAATTGCACTCCAAGAAACCATCCCCTTTGTGTATGTCCTATAATAACTATGGTTTATAAAATGACTGGGCGTAGAAGTACTAACTGTTTTCCATGAACTAGTACTTAAGCAATATATCTCAACTGCATAAAAAAAATTTATTTCATAGAAATACAATTTAGGATTTGGGTCAATGATTTCTAACAATTTGATCACCTTATAGTCATTAATTTTGAAGTCAAAACCAAACCCAATATCTCTAGTTAAGGCTCTACCTTGGGGGTAGGATATACCGGACTTGGGAACAACTTTTGTTTCATTTGTTGCTAGATTCCATAGAACAATATCTAAGCCACCAGCGTTAAGATCCAGACAAACGAGACCATTAATTGAGCCCACTATGTTAATTTGTATATGCTTAGGAATACCAAAATACGGTGAAGGAACAGATTGTGTTGACAATATTTCAAGAGTTTCATATTGAAGCTTGGAGAAAACATGATCATTGGAAGATTTTTGGTGTTGGATAAGGAGGAAACCTGTGTTCCTATTTTTTTTAGAGGTGGTCTGGTTGTGGAGAAGGTGCTTATTGATGAAGTTTTGGCCATTAATGAGAGCATACCATGATTTACAGACACACTTGAATTGTAATAAAGACACCACCGGCAACCATAGTAAAATTTGTATAATTAAGTCTTCAGAAAGTACTTCTTTAGTTGTAAACATTGCTTTTCTTCCTTTAATTTCCTGGTAATGAATGATCAACAAACACAGAGACGAGAAACTATTTGGTCTTGGAAGGATAGAGTTCTTTTTGTTTAGATTTTAGACTAACAGAGGAAGAAAATTAAAGCATATCATAGTGATATACAGTATGATTTTCTTTAATATAGGCTGTATTGTACGTAGTATGTGAATCGTATAAGTTCTGACACTAATTAATACTTTTCGTAAGAAATTATTTTCTGGTAACTAAAAAGTACGCAACTCACACACATATGTAACAAAGTTGAAATTATGATCTATACGTTATATTCTATTGTACACAACTCACCCAAAAATCAAAAGGAACATTTAGAATTAATTGGGCTAAGATAAGACCTTAATGGGTTGGGTCTAAGAACTATGGAGGCCGATTGGGTAATGGTTCATATTTTTTACGGGTCGGACTGATCCGACCCATTTAGCCGAAGTGCCAAATAGCAGCCTCATGCCTATCGAAATTCTTAACCAAAGCGTGTGATTTGTGATATAATTTAAGAATCTAGAACCAAAAAAGAAAAGAGAAATGTAGAGGGATTTTGGATTTACCCTCGAGTTGGCTGGATTTTCTGGTTTTTGCTCCTCTGCTCTTGATTTTTGCTGGGAAAGTTTTTCTGGGGTTTTATTTGAGTGTTAAACAGGGGGAATTTGCAGTGAGATTTTTGGGGGTGATACTAAGGAAGATAGATAAAATGAAGAATAGTGTCACTCTCTCTGCCTTTTTATTTTTTAGGAGGGTGGGAGAGGAAGGTTTTAAGGGGTTGGTCTTTGTTTATACATAGAATAGAATTGCGTAGGTTGTGAGTTTGTATGGAAGTGAAACCTAGTTATGGCTTGTAAAATGTCAAAAATACATTTAATATAATTAGATAATCAATATTTTTGAAAAATTAAAATAAAGTTAAAATTGTAACTTAACAAAATTAAAAAAAAAAAAAAAAAAAACTACCAGATAAACTTTTTTTCTTAAAAATTAGCACTCTTTATTTGAACATATCTCACACGCGTGTAATATATTTTTTCTTAAAAATGAACACACACTAAACTCGGACATTCTGGCATTTTACCCCCCCTTTTTTTTTTTTAATTGTCAATATATCTCTGTTTCGAAACTATATAGGTTCGTGCCCCTATTTTGATATTCGATGACCCTAAAATCGAGTTACTTAAAGTACTCGATTGGTTTAAAATCGAGTTATGCTCGATCAAACTTAAAAAAAAAAAAAAAAAAAAAAAATTGCATAAAACTCGAGTAAATGGAAATCTAGTTCTAAAATGCCACTATAGGGCTTAAAAACGTCACTATAGGGCTTAAAAACGCCGCTATAGGGCCATTGAAACTGATATTCATACTAAAAAATTTTTTTCCAGAAAAACGCCATTATAGGGATGAAAAAACGCTGCTATAGGGCCATTGAAACTGATATTCATACTTGTAAAAAAAATTTTCCAGAAAAACGCCACTATAGGGATGAAAAAACGCCGCTATAGGGCCACTGAAATAGATATTCATACTTGTAAAAAAAATTTTCCAGAAAAACGCCACTATAGGGATGAAAAAACGCCGCTGTAGGACCTTTGAACTTGGTATCTTATAAAAAATTAAAAAAATTTTACATAAAACTCGAGTTCCCGGAACTCGAGTTCTATGCAATTTTTTTTTTTTTTTTTTTTTTTTTTTTTTTTTTTTTTAAGTTTGATCGGGCATAACTCGATTTTAAACCAATTAAGTTTTGCGTTGAAACTCGATTTTATGGTAATTGAGTATCGAAACAGGGGCATATGCCTATATAGTTTCAAAACATGGGCATATTGCTAAATTTTTTAAAAATTAAGGGCAAAAGGCCAGAATGTCCCACTAAACCCAGCAATTTACTTATTTTCAAATCCTAAATTTTAGTTTCTTAAAAATTAATTCCTATGTAAATTCACTGACAATAGATAAATTTAAATTGAAAAATTATATTAAACCCAAAATAAATAAAAAATGAAAAAAATCATCGCATGTACAGAACACGTGTGATGAGATTAGGAATAAATAAAAAGCTGCCCTACTATGTTACAATCTTTGGATCGTACTGTACTATTTCAGTTAACTTTTACCTTTATCTATAATTTTTTCAGCAAAAAATTTTTAATTTTAATAAAATAAACGAATTCCAAACAGACTCTCAGTAATGAGGAACCAATTCAGTTAAATATGCGCTTAACGTAAGTAATCTTATAGCCAAACCCGTCTAGTGATAACTCTCCACGTTGATACGCATGAGCCCAAACTTGAGGCCCAGATTTTGTTTCACTCATGTTCTTATTTTTTGCAAAGGCAACCTGGCTACAGGGACAAAATTCAGGCCCTTAGTCCCTCACTCATTTGGGCAATTTTTTTTTTTTTTTTTTAACGATAAAATTTGCACAAAATTCAATTGAGTAATTTTTTATTTAACTTTTACTTTTATTCAATGTAATCTTTTTGTCTAATTCTTAGTAAGTTTTTTATTTAACTTTTGGTCTTATTCAATGTAATCTTCCAATCTAATTCTGCCACTTTATTATGACGTCATTTTGTTATATTTTTTTAAAATTCCACTTATTTTCGTGAATAACATTTTATTAGCCAAATTAATTACACACGTGTGTGTATATATATGCCTTATATTGGGTTAGTGTGTACCTAGGTTATGATGTGTGTAGGTACGTGGAAATGTGTATGATGTATGTTAGTTACAAAATTTGGGACGTCTGTACAAGAGTATTGCACTGTTGCATGGTAGTTGCATGTACGGACAGAGAATCGAATACCGTTCTCTTTTTCTAATTCTCGGAATTTTTGTTATCTAAACAGTGTATCTAATAGTGATGATTCCCGCTATGATCCTTACATATACGATATGAAGATAGTTTTGCATTGCATTATTCACACTTGGGTCACTTTCATCTGACGTCAAGTCACAGTCTTCTTTTACACCTTTTTCTATTTTTTCTTATTTTCTAACGTTTTTCTTTTAATCATGTTGTGTACGTCTATATGCGTTTTTCTGACCTTTACAAGGGAAGTAACATGGAAACTCTTATAAGCCAAAAGTATGTTAGGAATCTCACTTTTTCTTTATTTCATAATAGAATAGTCTTAACTTTTATATAAACCTCTGCCTCATTCTCATCCTCCAAACCCCTGCCTCATTCTCATCCACCACATAATCAAAAATGAAAATGAATGTGCTCCTTCTCTTGTTCCTAGTAGCTATGGTGGTCAGAACTGCTTCCCAACCACCAAACCCCATCCCTGTCCCTTATGACTTCTATTCCGTGGTCTTACAATGGCCAAAGTCAGCCTGCAACACCGGCAGGCATCAATGTACAAAACCAATACCTCCTTCTTTCACCCTGCATGGCCTATGGCCTCAACGTTATAGTTTTCCATGTTTTGATGACTGCACACTATACCCCGGAAATACAAAATTTGATAATAATTCGGTATTGTAATCTTGTTTTCTTTTCTTTTCTTTTTCTTTTTTTTTTTTTGGTTAAAGGGCAAATAATATTACACTGGCATTTTACTTATTTGTTATTTTTTTATATATTATTTTGGCAGATACCTGATGATGATAGGAATGTTTTAATACAATACTGGCCAAACATGTACGGTGATAATGAAGCTTTTTGGGGGCATGAATATGAAAAACATGGGTCGTGCGTCCACCCATTTTACTTAGATCAGTTGACATATTTTGTAACAGCTCATAGAGTGGCGACTTCTACTGACTTGTATAGCATCCTTCTAGCAGCAGGTTCTTTATATTTTGTATTATATAAAGATAATTTAATTCTTGCTAAAATAATATAATTTATACATTTTAATGAATAAAAACTAACTTAAGTTTCCCGTAACCCCGTTTTGTAGGCATTATATGTGGTGGCCCAACCACTTACGGAGCTATTCGAACAGCAATTCATGCATCAATGGATTTTGGCCCACCGTGCAATGCAATAGGAGCTTAACTAGAACCCTCCAACTGTTCCAAATATATCTTTGCTTCAACAAAGTAACCAATGCGCCGATGGATTGCCCAAAGGATCGAAAACGGTGTACTGGTCCAATTGACTACCCTCAGCCTTAGTGTAGGGATGAAAAATGAATGTCTTAATGGTTTAGGGATGAAAAAAAAAAAAAAAAAACTTTTGGCAAAGTTTAAGAACCAAAAATAGTATTTTACCCATTTTTTTGTAGTGTTTGTTACACACATTTTTTTAACTGAAATCTTAAGTAGAAAACGCATTCATTAGGTTCTCCAGGTTCAATTTCTAGATCTAGATCCACTCTCATTCTAGTTTTGATTCAATTTCATCCATTTTTTCTTAAATTTTGATTTTTTTTTTTATATGATGAGAATTGATTACTTAGGGTTTTTGGAGTTTAAATTGCTTTTTCATGCATGTGATTAAAATGGTTGCCATGATTGATTGAATGGATATATGAGATCTAGCCAGGTTAAATTTTCTCATTCTGTTGAGTTTTGTAGTTTTGTTTTGTTCTAGATTTGTAGATTTTGAGGTTGTGTTCAAAACACTTGCATGGCATTTGAATTTTGAGCTTTTTGATGGATTCATTGAGTTTTTTTGGACCTTTATTGCTTTTGAAAGTGGAATTGGACTTGGTTTTGATAATTGCTTTTGAAAATGAATGTTTCAGCTTGATATATATATATATATATATATATATATTTTTTGAAAAAAAAAAAGAGTACTTTTATAAATTGGTTGAAAATTTAGCTACTCTTAGTAATTGAAATAAAACACAAAAATACAATATTAAGCATTAAACTACAATATAATAGAGGAAGAAACAATCATAATGCTATCACCAAAAAAAGTTACAGAGAAGCCACATGCGGCCGCCTTTACATACTACACCTTCATCTGTAGCCTCTATTTTCTCTCCACAGTTTTACAAACTGACCAAAGGTTTATATATGAGAAGCCACTCCTAATACAAATCGAATTAGTCTACTTAACATTGCTTTAATTGAATTGCTCGTTTGTAATCCATCACGTGCGGTTGACCTAAAGCCTTATTAGTAATTAGTAAAATCCCAGCGTTGCCCAAAAGTAAGAACTCCCATCCCAAGTTCCTGTTTTGGTGAAGAAATAAGGTGGTCAATGTCAAACATGCAATCAAGCCCGTTGTACATCTCTTACTAAAGCAAACTATTATATTTTCCTCTCTTTACTTTTTCTTTCTTTCTTTTGATCTCTTTTATTCTTTTCTGTCTTTTCCTTGCTTTGCTTTGCTTTTCTTTTTCATTTAACTTTTACTTCATGCTTTCCTGGTTTCTTCAAGTTGGCTTAGCAATTGGCATAGCCCCACTTGGTATGTAAAGTCCTTATTACCTATAACACAACTATAATATATAATCAGTCATAAAATAACATAAAAGTAAAGTCAAATATGTATATATGATAGTTCGTTATTATCTATATTTCATGCACATCAATATACTGAATATTGAAATTAATAGAACATTATTGTTTATAACATTTTTTCAAATATAGATTTTATATATATATAAACATGATTATATATGAGACATTTGAATTGATCTTTAAACTACTTAATTAATTCAAATTAAAAAAAAAAAAAACAAAAACAAAAAAAAACTTAACACTCATAAGTAAATATGTAAATAAAATGGTGCGATTTAGTATTAATGAGGAGAATATAACCAAACTCCTAGCATTATTTAGTTATATTCTTTATTAAGTAGAGGATTTTTCATAATGTTCAGAATTACGAAAAAAAAAAAACCATTCCATGCCATTTGCCATGTGAACCAATGGAAAATCTAGTTTTGTAGAAGTACACCACGATCTTTTTTTTTTTTTTTTTAATTATATATTTTTTGCTTGCCACAAGTAAAAGAAGATTGCTTTTTTGCTTACAACGAGTAAAAGAGGTTGATTTAATCAAAATTGTGAAGGTAATAATATTGAAACACAATATTCTTGACTAATAGTAAGATTGATTGGCTTTCTTTAATTTTCATGTATAAGTTATTAGATAATGCCATGTTGGGTACAAATTAGTACCAAATCCTTTGAATACCCAAAAAACATATAATATGAAATGCATCCTAACAACCATTGAATAAAGAAAATTACTAACAATAGTCATGACTCATCCTCATTCATTAATCACTTGATGTCTTTTTTTTGCTACAGGTGATGTGAGACTTAATCCCCAAACTAAGCACTAGATATCAATCCATTTATTTATTGAAAAAGTAGAATTAACAAAAGGAATCTAATTAATTGTGCATCCTTGTTAATGGAGGACATATTTAGCTTACGTAAAATTTGAAAATCTATACAAAAAAGAAAGAAAGGACTAAACTTGGTCTTATTCCAGTTTGCAACAAAATGCAAGTCAATTAAATATGAATTGTATGTTGTCAACAGCTGGTTTTTGACACTTCTTAAACAAAATCTAACTTCTACTTTTAGTAATAATTTAACTTGCACATCAAAAAAACTATTCAATTAAGAAAAGTACTAGCAACTCATCCATGATCACCAATTACAAAGTGTCAAAATCCATTAACAAATGGATACTATTGATTTTGCCTTAATGTAAAATGCGCATATAATTAAAGATTTAGCTTGCACTTCATTCTGGTTGGAAATAATAAATGACTAAACTTGGTCATATTTTGATTTAACAAGAAAGCTCAATTAAATGGAATGTGCATAGTCACCAATTAGCCATTAACAATCTTTTAAACAAAATTTACTTTCACTATTTATATTTTAACTTACACATCCAAGTTAAATCTATATAATATTCTTCTACGTTACATCTTGATTATGTTACTCACTATGATCATAATCATTTATTTCAAATGTTTTAATCTAAGAATTTTATTTATTAATTTTTATTTAAAAGAAGATAAAAATTTAAACACTTAGATATCATACCTAAAAATTTTAAGTAATACTATTATAAAATTTATACATTACTTGTAAGTTTTCAAAACACATCTTTCATTTCTTCATTTTTCCTCTGAAATAGACCATAAAAAAAGAAGATATTTATCTCACATCCGGATAAGAAAAGTGTTTGCGTAATTCTAAAAGCCAATGTTGTGCATTCAAAAGTTAGTTCTTACAGATATACACTACTTGTTAAGTCATCAAAACATGTATTTCATTTCCCAAATAAAATAAGCTATCAAAAAATAAATACTAATAGAGTGTTTAAACTATATAATTTTTTTGAATTTATGACTTCCCATCCTCATGTGAAATCAAAATAGAATATAAATGGGCAAGACTTAGGTATAATAATAATAGTAATAATAATAATAATAATAATAATAATAATAATATTGTGCTTAGGTATAATTATCCCAGATGCAGTGGGTGTTGTTATGGCAAGATGATGCTATAGAATCCCATGACCACGTGTTCATGGGCGATTAACTTCTCAAAAGAAATTGAGTAAATTTAGGACTACAAATTATTTCTTAATTTTTTTGTTACAACTTTGACATGGTAGAATATGAGTTGTTAATTATCACTTGCACATGGACTCATCATTTTTTTTTTTTTTTTTTACCAATTACACTCTTCCCATTTTTTTAAGCAGCACATTAATATGATTTTTTTAAATTAAAAAAAAAAAAAACAAAATTACGTGTAGGATTGGATTTTTTGATTCTCAATTCATATCATTTTTGCAAAATCATATATATAAGTTTAGTTAGCAGATTGTGTTTTCTCATGTTTGGTTATGAGGGTATTTTGGAAGTTTGCTATTAGTTGGGATATTTTAGAAATTTCACAAAGGAATATTCTAGAAAATAAAAAATTTCTTTAAGTTCAAAAAAGAGAGTAACAAAGTGGGGTTTTCTCATTTCCAAAACAGTAAAGGGTTACATTGTTTGGTTTCAAAGATTATGAGGGAAATTATGAACTATTCCAAACATAAAGGGAAAAAAAAATTTTTCTCATTTTTTTAAATTATTAAATGTCTTTTTAATTAGTATCTTATAGTTTTCTAGTAGCTTATTTACTAAATATGAGATCAAATATACAGTTTTCAATTAAAATCTTTTATGCTAAATCTGTAACAAAAAATTAAAAATTAACTTATTGTCAAAAAGTTAACTAGTTTGGCTAAATTTATAACAATAAAAAAGACTAACACAAAAGGCAAAAAAAAAAAAAAACAAAAAAAAACAAAAAACAAACAAACAAACAAAACTTAGCACTTTAGTTGTGATTAATGAATAAAAATATGATAGAAAATTTGTTAGGTTGTCAACCTGCGAAGTATTATAAATTGAGTCCAAATTTGATAAGAATGTAGTGTAAAATCCTTTGTTTACCCTTCCAATACAAGAATACCACGTCAAGATTTTACAAATAATTGAATAAGAGTTACCTCATACAATCAATTCTCGTTAGTCATTACTACCTATCAGAAAAAAAAAAAAAAAAAAAAAAAAAAAAAAAAAAAAAAAAAAAAAAAAAAAAAAAAAACGTTGCGACCAAAAGTTAGATCTAGGCCGCTCCGTTGGCCAACAGCCCATCCCGATCATCCTCATCGGCAGCGAGTTCTTCGATCATATCAAGACCATCATGGCCTGCCAAGAATGTAAAAGTCAAACCTGAGATTAGAAAGCTTCATTGATACCAATTTCCTAGCAAATGCAACATACCCTCACTATCCCTAGCTACCAAGAACCCTTTAATCCGATTTCTCTTGTGAAGAATTGAAAATAAGCTTTTATTAAAGAAACCCAGTAACAAACATTCACACAATAGCCTGACTTTACCACCCTTTATTACAAATTGGAAACAAAAACTTATTTTAAAAACACAATTTTTCCTCGTGTATGATTGTGTCCATTGCTGTGTGTACTGTGTACAATAACAATTTTCGATACATGCATAATTGAAGACTTGAAGGTATTAGGTCCTTTGCAGGAAACACCACCACCATTAAATGCACTGTGCCCATAGGCTGTGCACAATGAAATCATCGAAGGACACTTAACTCTACCCTGATATTTGTTTAGTACTCTCAGTTTCATAATTCCTCCCATAGCTGCAGACAACCCCAATCACCAAAACCAACAAAAACAAAAAGCATGAAACACTGTCATTACCCTACAAAAACAAAAAGTTTCTTGACATTATTATAATAGTTAATTTTTATTAGAAACGAAGAAAATCAGTATGACCGACAAAAGAAATACAGCACTTTCTATGGAGAGCAAAGTTGAATTCGTTACCAACAAAAGAAAACCTACTGAAGCGAGTAGTATTAGAGAACCTACATAAGATATATGGGTTCATGTTAGTGTACTCTGAGCCCGTATATATATATGGGCTCAGAGAACACTAACTTGCTATACAAGTTCGAACAATTGTGGACTACATATATATTTGGCCGACTCTTTTCATCAATTTGTTACTCTGATAATTGCTTTGGATTATACAAGGTCAATGTTGATGGAGCACTTTTCTCGGCACAGCAAAATGGGCTACAACAATCCGAGTAAATTGAGGCAATGGCAATGCCAATTAAGAGCAGTACTTTTAACAATGGAGATAGGGTTGCACAACGTGATCTTTGAGGGAGACTCTAGCCATAGGACGTATACTTGAAGATATTAACATGCATGCTGAGGGAGTTAGTGTGGAATCTGTAGATCCATGGCACCATGTAAAAAGGGAAGGGAATGAAATAGCCCATGACGCCCTTGCAAAGAATGCAAGAAGAGGGGACTTTTTTCAAGGTTTGGCTGGAAGAGGCACCACAAATTAGTAGTTGTACACTTTGTTGGACATGCATTATTAGGATTTACTTAACATTATCAAATATTCTTTTTTTTTTCGTTCTTATATTTTTTAATAAATTATTTTATCTACTGAACCAGAATTTCTTCCTCATTTAAATGTTATAAATTTATTTGATTTGGTTGGTTACTTCAAAAGTTTCTTTTTCTTTCAATCTTGAATCAAGCATGTGTAAATTTTGTGAAAGGAACAAATAATTTGAAAAGAAATATTTTTTTGAATTGTAATATTATGATATTGATTAATTTATTATACAATTTGACTATACTTTGGACCTGCCAATAACATTTTATGTTAAACGCAAACTAATTTATTCTGGGGCAGATCACGGGATCGACGCATAATTCTATGCCTAGTTTTTTCTTTCTTTCTTTTTAGCTAATGATGGTGGTTGGAGCTTTTCATGAACTTGACTATTCCTTCGATTGTACCCATCACATACATACCATGTAATTACATAAAAGGTGATGAGTCAAGAAATAATGAAATAGTCATTAAGGCATCGACGACTCCAACGTACGTTACGTATAGATCATCAAGACATTTATGATAAAGAGTAACGAACAGACTAGCGGTAACAGAAGAACTGTACATATCAAAGCGACCAGCTATAACTTACTAGCCATTGAACGTAAATGCACAAATTGATTACCCTTTAAGGCGAGAACAACTATAAAGAGCGCAGAAAAAACAAAGCAAGGTGGTTCACATTTTCTTAACCAAAAAAAAAAAAAAAACACTTTGAATTCATACACACTCTACTCAATTAGCCATCTAACTTAAGTATTGGAGGGTGTTTGGCTAACACCACACCAGTGCATTTCAGATTATCTATTTGAGTTCACATAACATGTCTGCCATTAAATGAGTCTACTCTCATCGTCCATCCTCAGCTGACAAAGACCTCAATTGCTGATTTTTAGCATCATCAAAAGGTATCCCTTTAGTGGTCCTAATATGCCAGCTAGAGGTTTTAAATCCAAAAAGGTGTTGATATGATGAAGCCTTATGAACCACTAGGTCACCCCTTACGAGATTGATTCTAAGCCTTGTCATAGGGTTATAATATAACTATAGTCATATATAAAGACAGTTAAGTATAAGAAATATAATTTGATATGTGTTGTTTCAAGTCCAATGAGAAATGAAAATTAAGTGTGTGTGTGTATATATATAGTTTTAAGCTAATGAAATTTCATGCTATGAACAGTAATTTATTTTCACTTGTGTTTTATGCTATGAACAATAATTTATTTTCACTTGGGTATATGCTTGATTCAGCTAACTGGGATTTTGGTTATTTAATGTATTATCAAACTCACCTTTTTTCTATTTCAAATTTTAAAGAGTACCAGATTTCGGACTTTTGTAAGTTTGTTACCGCACAAAAATTATGCGTTAAACCCATTTGCTTAGTGATGACAAAGAAGATTTTATTGAATCCCGTTTAGAGAACAGTCATTGATATTTAGTGAGACATTGAACATTTACAAGGTAATATTTAAAGGGGTGTGCATTTGTTGTAATGTGCTTTTAACTTTTTTGGGTTTAGAACATTACAGTCAAAGTGATCTATCTGTTAATTGTAAATCATTGAAGTTGAACAAAATATAAAAATAACGATATAAAAAATATCAAGCGGTTGAAAACACATCACTTACTTCCCAAAAAACGAAAAAAGAAAGACATCACTTCGCAACATTAACATTTTATTAGAAAATATGTTATTGTCTAAATGTTTTGTTAGGGTTTATGTCCTAAAATCTAATTTATTGGCATGTTATAAATAATTAAATTGTTTAATTATATGAGACTATTTGCAAATAAACTAATTGGACATTATAATAGTCATTGAGATGCATTGTATGTGATTTATATGATTTAGTTACAGAATATATAAATTACAAGTTATTTATAAACTCAAAATGTAGTTTGTAGTTAGTGATGAAATTGGGCATTTCATCTATGAAGACTATTACACTTCAACTAAGATTTTTGTCTTGATCATGGAAGTTGAGACTTTTAGTTGATGTGTTGATGTGTTTTAAATGTGTAAGACATATTGAACAGAACCGCTATGAGATTAATTATTCAATTAACAACTGTTACCTGAATAATTAAACTCACGACTTCTAATTTCATAGACTCTTAATCCTAAAAGGATAGTAAACCTGATCATAAAATGCAGTTACTTTGATATATTTGGAGTGAAATCTAATTTAATGGTCAAAACCTCAGTATGTTGGATAACCGCACGTAATATTGAAGGAACACATATTCTCAAGATGAAATCCATAATCTCTTTTTATAGAGACATGAAATTTCCCCTTGAGATAAATTTAATGGGAACTGCCTATTCAGGGCTGGCCACTTTAGTAAAGAGTCACTAAAGTTTAAATTTAATGAAATTAGATTTCATAAATATGAATAACTAAAAGATTAAACCGGGAAATTAAGGAATAAATAGTTGTTAACAAAGTGACAGTTTATTATGACTTTATTTACTATGGATATTTCATAGAAGGGTCAAATGATATCATATTAGAGTCATGGAATATAATCTATTAATAAGGCATAGAATGCAATTATATTTCTATAGTGGTATTTGTTATATAATTAATGGTAACTTTGGGTTTGTCAAGAATTTATGGATAAGTCTAAGGTCCATTGGAGCTAGAGCTTTATTAGTCTTTTTGGTCCCATTTCATGCCACACACTTAAGCCCAATTGGGCTGGCCCAAAAGGCTAACCAAATTAGATAATCAGTTGTTTATTTAATAAGAATTATTAAATAAAGTAATTGCTACGACAATTAAAATATAAGTATGATTAAAAAAAGATAAAATAGTTTTTCCCTGCAATATCTTTGAGAACACTTTTCTTTTTGGAAAATCAACGTACTTAAGAAACAATTGAGAGACCACTCATCTTGGGCACCATGAGGAATTGAGATGAAGATTGAAGGTATTCTCAAGTCTTGTTTTTGAATTTCACTGCATCAAGGTACGCTTTCTCTTCTTTGTTCTAGAATTCAAGGTTATATGTTATCTCTCATGAATGAAGTAGATCTTTGTGTTGCTTCCACTGTGGATTTTGTATGAGATGCAAAACTAGTTTTTCCAACAATTGGTATTAGAGTAAACTTCAAATCATGTTTGTATAACATTTGATTGAGCTTTAGAATGAAAGAAAACCGTTTTCTTGGTGTTTCAAAATTCTATAGTAGTTTTTTCTACATAACATTTTTTGTTCAATGGACCCATGTGCTGTGATTAATGTATGAGATGCATTGATGGTTGCTTCAATAGTTGAGGCCACGGTTTTATGTTTTTGTTTTGAATCGTGTTTCAGTGTTTATAGTAGAGTTGGACTCTTTCTATATATCTTATTGGGTTTAAAGAGATAAAAACTAATGGGTATTGAAACTTTAAACAATTTTATTCTCATTTCTTTTCGATGAAGTTTATTTTTGTATAGATTACTTCTGCATGATATGAGCATTTAGTGATAGACCAAAAATGTATTGACCCATTTGGCAAGTTAATTAATTAATTATCCAAGTTAATCAATTAAGTCAATTTAACATGCAATAGCATGGTAGCACAAATAAATCACCAATTAAGTTAAATGCAGTGGAAAATAAATTTGACACAGGTGATTTGTTTACGAATGGGGAAAACCACCGAGGGAAAACCACCAAGGCAAAACCCCACTGGGTGAATTTAAAGTCACCACTCCCGAGAATCCACTATTATCAAAACAAGCGGTTACAAGTAAAAGGAATCTCAGTACCTAATACCAACCTACAGTTGAACTCTTACCCTAATACCCAATTGGACTTGTGATGTAGTGGTAATCTCTCAGTTCAATGCACGAATCCCTGTATATGACTAACCAATGATGCACGGATCCTAGTACGTGACTAACACACTAACTTGAGGAAGATGTTGGCTACAAAGTTCTTCAGTTCATCCAACAATGAAGATCAGGAAGCTCCTTGGTCACAAAACCTTTGGTGCAAAGACGCAGTAGCTTCTACAGAGAATATGATGAACTAGGGCAATTCTGTCTCTGGTCACAATATGCGTGTATCAACAATTGCAACACCTTGTATCACTAGTGACGGCCCTTAAAATAATCCTTATATATGTCTAGGGTTGTGAGAAAAAAAAACCCTACACAAATACTCATGGATATGTCCCTAACATATAGTTTGGTTAAGTGATATGTTGTTGACTTCTTTCAGATGAGTTTGTATCCTTGGATTGATAATATATGCATGATGTTTGAGAAAGTTAACTATGTAAACATTCAAGGAATTCTCTTTTTCGATATTAATACAAACTACTGATAAAGATACTCTCATGTTAATGCTAGAATTAAAGTATTTTGATTACTAATTGAAATCCTTTAATGAGATTGTAATTGTTATTGTTATTGTTGTTGTTGTTGTTGTTGTGTTATTATTATAAAAATAGTAGGTGGTCTTGTTTTCCTTGTAGCTATTTGGCAATCAAATGCTATTGCTTGTAGAGCTTTAGGAAATTGCAAGGGCACATCCTGCAATTCCAATCAAATGCTATTTAAAACTCGGATTTGTGTGAAACACAAGAGCTTGTTTAGACCCCAATTAAAGATTGCGGCTTAATTGCTTTTACTCTAACTTTAACAAAGTGTGGAACAAGAGTAAGTGAAGCACAAAACACTGATTTCTTTTGGCAAATCCCCAAAACTTCCCAAGCTTTAACACACTCTCTACACTTTAAAAAGGTGTGGATTATATTTGGGTACAAATCTTCTCTCAAGGTATGACAATGGGAGAGAGAAGGAGAGGAGGCTAGAATGATTTCTCACTAAGGATGAGTAGCTTTCTCTCTAAAAGATGTGTGTGTTGTATTGTAGAAAACCTATCTAGGGTTTTTCTCTTTGAATAGCCTCTCTTGCTTTTATGGGTAATGAGGGTATATATAGTATGGGTGAAGGGTAAGAAAGTCACACTTAAAATCCTCCAGGCAGAGAGTTTCGTGGGTACCTCGCGGGTTGGCCCTACTCGCGAGATAGTCGCGAAATTAATAGCCTGACACGACTCTTTAGTTTTCAGCATGTACTTCTCACGTGGCCTTTTCACAAGCTACTCTTCTCAGGAACTTCTTGTGAGCTAGTCGCAAAACTACATTGATTCTTCAATTTATGCTTGATTATTCACCAACTTAATACTAAACTCAATACATTAAAATCCCACAAAATACAAAGAACAAAATTAATGCAATTACAAAACTTTTTGTCATGGAATAAAGCCAACATAAAACATAGTTGTAAATCACAACTTTACAATCTCCCTTTTTGGCCATTCCGTAACAAAATACCTTATAACAGACTCTAGACTTAAACGTGAGTTTGGGAACAATGGCAAAACTCACTCACACCTAAATCTAAAACCTATGGTGAACTTGGAACAAAAATACTTGTAACCTAAAACACTTGCACAAAACGCATTAGACCCTCAAGGTAAAGCAAGTAATAATATGACAAGTATATTGTAACAAGTAAAAAAACAATCAAGTAAACATGATGTGAAATATATGAGCAACTTGATCAAACACAAAACAGTCATATGGAAATAACTATAATGATTATATAGCAAAGCAAATAATCATTCAAACATGCAACTAATAAAGCACAATGGCATAAGGATGTATGCATGTCCAACACATAAACACGATGCAATGAGAGTAACAAAGCATAGATACTAAACATAACTCAAAGCACCATAAAGTAACGAGAAAACAAGTATAGAGTAAAACAAAGCAAAATAAGGTTTTCTCATAAAAAAATGTCTTCTTCCCCTTGGTATATGCATCTCCCCTATGGCTTTCTCCCTCTACAAATGTGCACGAGGTAGAATTTTTCCCCTGAGAATGTGCATGAGTCATATAGCATGAGTGAATGCAAAGCATGTCAAGTATTAGCGTGTGTACATCAAAACATGATAAACATGCATAATCATGGTAATTCCCAAAAATTAGTACTCATCGGAGTCTAAAAGAGTGAAAAAAATACTATACAGGCATTTTATTAAACACTTAGAGTGCACACACTACATATGTATGTTAAACAATGTATGAACATATGAAAATCTTGCCTAAATACATGTTATTTTTGCTACAAGGGGCCAACATCCAAAGCAAATCATCATTTGAAACAAAAACCAATAAAAAAGATTGACAAAAATTAAGTTTTTCAACTCCCATTTGAGAAAATCCCAACTATGAACATAAAACCCCCAAAAACATAATCTAAAAATAAAAAACAATGAAAAGAGTTAAAGATTACTTTAGAGATGTTAATGGAATAAAAAACAGTTGAATTTAGTTGGGTTTTGATGTAGAAACATTAAAATAGGGGTTTGAAAGAAGATGGGAGAAGTTTAAAACAAATGTCTCGCAAAATGCCTTTTAAAAAGCTAATCTGGAAATTTTCGCAGGTTGTTGGAAATTTTCGCGGGTACTTCACAAGTAAGCCCTTTTGGCAAAACACTTGCGAAACTCTTTGTCCAATCTCGCAACTGAGCTTACTCGCGAAATGAGTCGCGAAAACACTCAGAAAACATGTTTTTCACACAAAATCAACTTGAAAAACTTTGAAAAACATGGGTGATACAGATCACTTCCAAAAGCAAATAAAAAGAACAAAAAATCTTTTTGATTTAATCCACATATGGTTGAGCAGACACACATCACATTTGAACATGTACAAACACACAAATGAAATAGACATTAATTGAACACTAGACTTGTGTGCTGTGTGTGTGGATCAAGTATGAACTAGTCCATAGTCTAGTATGAAGTTTCATTGATCAATTCTATCAAGTCATATACAACTAGTACGAAGTCAAGTGACCTATCTCATTTATAGAAATGAACATATATGACCCCTCACCAATGTGTTTACATTTTTATTGAAAGCTTTTCATTTTGCTTCCATTTTTCATACTTTTGATCAAATACAACTTAGATTCTTGAGAAATGATGCCATTAACTTTTTGATGTATTTTTGATGAATAAGCCTTTGGCTTTGGCACCATACATTTTAATACATATTTGCTCCACCTTTTCCTAGTCAAACTAGTTTTCGAAGTAAGACTTTTTCAACTCTTTCTCTTTTTGGAGATTGACATTGAAGAGCTCTTTTGAAAAAAAAATGTGAGGAGATATATAGGCACAAGTCTACGCATATATCAAGATCAAGCAAGACTATTGACCAACCATTCATGACAAGCTTGAAGATCTATCTACAAAAATCAAAAGTAGATTTCTAGATGTCGCTCACACTTGGGAAAATGTGTATACATAACAAGCTAAGTTCATAAATGCACTACGTCATTAGTATGGAGGTACTAAGCCAAACTCATATGTGATATACAAAACACAAGCGATTAAACTTTATGAGATTTTTCACTTTTTATTGGTTTTTGAATTTTTCAACACACTCAAAAACAGAACAAACAAAGTAAGATCAACAAAAACAAGGAAGACAAAGAAAGACTTGAAAAAGAAAAACATTAACATGTGAGAACTTTTTAACATGGATACACCAATAAACAAGAGTAGGTCACACAAGAGATATGAGTCAAGGGATGATACCGATGCCAATGGTCTTATGAAGAGATTCAAACTGTGGACCATCAAGAGGTTTAGTAGAAATGTCATCCTTTTGATTGTTGATGTTGATAAATTCCAACCATACAATTTTCTCCTCTACCAAGTCTCGAATGAAATGATATCGAATTTTGATATGTTTGACTTTGAGTGTTGAACAGGGTTTTTGGATAGATTGATGGCACTAGTGTTGTCACAGAAGACGCACATGGTGTCTTGAGAGATCCCATAATCATGAAGAAGCTTTTTCATCCACAATAATTGAGCACACAACTGCCCACTGCAATGTACTTTGCTTCAGCAGTTGATAGAGACACTGAATTTTGTTTCTTGCTCATCCATGACACCAAATTATTTTTGTGGTAGAAGCAAACTCCCGAGGTGCTTTTTCTATCGTCAACACACCTGGCCCAATCAACATCCGAGTATCCAGCTGTAGAGGGTTGGATCTACTTCTACGCCGGCTGGATCGAAGCTCAATTTTACCGAGGAGCTCATTAGAGTGGATGCATGTTTCTTGGAGTCTAAACCGAATCTTTTTACAAGATTTTTGGCATACTTCTCTTGAGATATGAATATCTCATCTTTCCGTTGTTTTAGTTGAAGACCTAAGCAGTAGTTTAGCTCCTCCACCATGCTCATTTCAAATTCCTTCTTCATTTCTTCCGAAAATTCTTAAGCAAGGTTATCAACTGTTGACCCAAATACAATGTCATCCACATATACTTCAGCAATAAGGAGAGATCAACTTGACCTCTCTTGAAGCCATGATGTAAAAGATATGACGTGAGATGATCATACCATGCTCTTGGTGCTTGCTTCATCCCATATAAAGCTTTCTTCAATCTTAGAACATGGTTCGAAAAATGTGCATCTTGGAACCCCTTAGGTTGCTCAACAAACACTTCTTCGTGTAGAAGTCCATTTAAAAATGCACTCTTCACATCCATTTGATATTGCTTGAAATTCATAATGCACGCTATGGAGAGAAGAATTTGGATTGACTCAAGTCTTGCTACCGGAGCAAATGACTCATCAAAGTCTACACCTTCAACTTGAGTATATCCTTGAGCCACCAATCTAGATTTGTTTCGAACAACTTCACCATCTTCATCGGTCTTGTTCTTGAAGATCCACTTGGTGCTAATTACGTGCATGTCTTTGGGCCTTGGAACCAACTCCCATACATCATTTCTAACAAATTGATGTAACTCTTATGGCATGGATTCTACCCAATTTTCATCTTTCAAAACTTCTTCCACTTTCTTTGGTTCAAATTGAGCAAGGTAGCAATGATACGTCACATGATTCACACTATAGCTTGGTCTTCTTCTCAAACAAAGTCCTTCATCCAAATCACCAATTATATTGCTTTTAGGATGATTGAGAATCACTCTTGACGAAGGTTTCTTAGAAGTGAAGGGTTCTTAATCATGAGAGATTGGAAGCTGAACTTCCGGAGGAGTGAGTGGACTTAATGACCCTTGAGTTGATCTAGTCTCCCTTCTCGATGCAATAAGAGTAGATTCCTTTTCTGGTGATTGTCTCTCACCATCATCACTTTGGGACATGTTACCATCATCATCATTCTTCTTAAGGCTTGGAACTTCTCCATCTTCACCAACACTCTTTTCAGGAATGGTGTCATCTATGACCACATTTATTAATTCTATCACCGTCTTTGTGCGCTTGTTGTACACTCTATATGCCCGGCTACTTACTGAGTATCCTAGGAAAATCCCCTCGTCACTCTTGGCATCAAACTTCCCAAGATTCTCCCTATCATTGAGAATGAAGCATTTACTTCCAAATACTCGAAAGTATTTCACCTTAGGCTTCTTTTCCTTCCAAATCTCATATGATGTTTTCTTTGTTCCTGCTTGAAAGAAAATTATATTCCTAATGTGGCATGATGTGTTCACCGCTTCATCCCAAAATTTCTGTGGAATGTCTTTGTTAAGAAGCATCACTCTCGCCATCTCTTGGATCACTCGGTTCTTCCTTTAAACAACTCAATTCTGTTGTGGAGTCTTTGGGGCTCATTGCAAAATGCTTCAAATTTAGCATTCTCCAACTCCTTCCCATGGTCACTTCTAATTTTGACTATGGGAACTCCCTTTCATTTGGAGCTTTTTTGCATAGTTTTCCATCTTTTTGCATGCCTCTGACTTTTCTCTAACGAATTCCACCCAAGAGTACCTTGAGAAATCATCAACCACAACCATGATGTATCTTTTTCCACCCATGCTTTCCATTCTCGTTGGACCCATTAGATCAATATGAAGCAACTCCAATGGACGAGGTGTAGCAACAACATTTACTTTGGGATGGGTTGATTTAGTTTGTTTTCCCAATTGACATGGCCACAAACATTTTTCTTGATCTTTCCAAATTTCGGCAAACCAATCACGGCTTTAAGCTTTGAAACTTTTGCCACTTGCCTGTAATTTGCATGTCCAAAACGTTGGTGCCATAACTCCAACAGATTTACTCATGCACTCCAACATGATACATTTGGCTTGGGAACTATGCCATAGCTATTATTGGTGGTCCTAAGTCCCTTCAAGACTTGCACACCTTCTTTACTGAGAATTAGACACCCTTTCTTTGAAAATTGAACTAGAAACTCTTCATCACATATTTCGGTGATACTCACCAAGTTTGCATTCAGCCCTTTGATATAAAGAACATTGGTCAACAAATGAAGTCTTGGAATATCAATAGTTCCTTTTCCTAGGACTTGTGAGTGGCTGCCATCTCCAAACGTCACATAACCATCCTTCTTCTCCTTAAGGCTTTTAAAGAGTGATTTATCCCCGGTCATGTGCCTTGAACACCCATTGTCAAGATATCACAAACATGAATTAAACACTTTCAATGCGGTATGCACAAAGAGGCAAGCATGAGACAAACATTTTTTATTTTCAAAACATGACTCATCTTCCTTTACATCATTCATGGATGAGTGAAGCTTTCTTTTTAGACTATCAAGTTTATTAGACAAATATCTATTCCTTCTCTTATATTTTGCAATTAAGGAATTAGACTTACACAAGCTATTATGAAGCTCATGATTCCTATGCTCTAAACATTTCAGCATATGGATGAACATTCTAGCATGTTTCTTAGACTTGAATAACTCTAGGAGCTCATTGTTAGGACAATCTCCAAAGATGCTCATAGAGTCATTATCACAAACACATGAACTACACTTTATGTTGGCCTTTGCCATTGCTATATCCATAGCAAGACAAGGGGTCTAGGATCACACTAGGATAATGAAATTCGATAAGTGTACCCGCTCTGATACCAAATGAAAGCTCGGATTTGTGTGAAACACAAGAGCTTGTTTAGACCTCCAATTAAAAATTACGACTTAATTACCTTTACTCTAACTTTAACAAAGTGTGGAATAAGAGTAAGTGAAGCGCAATAACTGGATCTACTCTAGTGCATACACATGAACAATAAATAATAAAAGTAAAGCATAAGAGTAAAGGAAGAGAGATGCAAAAACAAAATAACACCAAGACGTGTTATCAAAGAGGAAACCAAAAAAACTCGACAAAAAACCTTTCTGCGACCCTCCAAGTTGAAATTGATCCACTAAAGAATAAAGTTGGATTACACAAATAACAAAAGACCCTCCAAGCCTTGTCTACCCCAATGTACTTGCGTCCTCCAAGCTCCTCCTACCAACGGACTTCTTAGAGTCATGTCTTCTCTAGCTTTTCGGATCCCGTAATATGCCCGATAGCATCTGCCAAGCCTCACCAGCTTCTTTTGCCAAATCCCCAAAACTTCTCAAACTCCAAAACACCATCTACACTTTGAAAAGGTGTGGGTTGTGTTTGGGTACAAATTTCCTCTCAGTGTATGACAATGAGGGAGGGAAGGAGAAGATGCTAGAAAGATTTTTCACTAAGGATGAGTAGCTCCCTCTCTAAAAGATAGGTGTGTTGTGTTGTAGAAAACCTATCTAAGTTTTTTCCTCTCTGAATAGCCTCTCTTGCTTTTGTGGGTAATGAGGGTATATATAGTATGGGTGAAGGGTAAGAAAGTCACACTTTTCCAGGCGAAGAGTTTCACGGGTACCTCGTGGGTTGGCCCTACTTGCGAGATAGTCACGAAATTAACAGCCTGACACAATTCTTCAGCTTCCAGCATGTACTTCTCACGTGGCCTTTTTACAAATTACTCTTCTCGCGAACTTCTTGTGAGCTAGTCGTGAAACTACACTAATTTTTCAATTCATGCTCGATTCTTCACCAACTTAAAACTAAACCCAATACAATAAAATCCCACAAAATGTAAGAAACAAACTTAATGCAATTACAACACTTTTTGTCATGGAATAAAGACAACATAAAATATAGTTGTAAATCACAACTTTACAAGATTGTAACTGCTATTGTTATTGTTATTGTTATTGTTATTGTGATTGTTATTGTTATTGTTGTTGTTGTTGTTGTCATTATAAAAATAAGTACATAAAATACATAAGAATTGAGTTCTTCTTTCCTAGATCCAAAGTAGACAATATAAAAGTTTAATGTACCTAACCAAATAATTAAATCTAAGCAAGACAAAATTGCTAAGGAGATCAAAAGGAGAATGTAAAACTCACAAATAGCATTTATGGTCGTAAAAATTAGGAAACCCAAAAGGCAAAATAATGACCTTATGAAATTGCATTAATCCTATAAAAAATTCAAGAGATTTTAAAAAGAGAAAACAATAAATACCTTTTCTTTTTCACTTATTTTCCAAGCAGATCATTTTACCCCTGGCATAATCCTCATGAATGTCCAAAAGGCAAAATAATGAACTTTACCTTGCAAGTCCCTCACCATGATAAAAAGGAGAGAATGATAAACAACTCATAACCAGGTATTCATATTCAGTTGCGGTTTAGGAGGAGAACGTAGAGGCCACAGATGTCTGTGGGATGAAATAGAGGAAGCGGACAAATCATTTTTGGATTGGTGGATATAGAAAATTTTGGGTTGTTTTTACTTACTGTAACGGTTGCTTTAGTTGATAAGTTTGATATTGATAATGGTTCCAAAGTTGATTTGGCTAAGAATAAGTGGTTATTTTTCTAAGAATGATGAATAAGGTTTTGTTTTTTTATCTGCATGACATGGGATAAGTATTAAAAAAAATAATAATAATACTTTGTGTTCATATAGAACACGTGCTTATTTCAAACGTGAATATCTATAGGAGTTAAAATTGTATGAGTTTTATGAGAGTAAAATGTGGGAGAGTGGAAATCAAACCTGTATAGCTATTTAGTTTTTTTTTTTTTAATTTTTTTTTAAATACTGAACGTGAGGTGTTTTTATTTTTATTTTTATTTTTAAATAAAATATTAGAAACTTGTGTTAGAATAGGTGGGTTAGTCATTAGTGGGAGTGTTACTATTTTGTAGGCAACATTTTTTCAAATTTATCTAAAATTTAGGACTTTTTAGATTAGTAATTTTATATGTCTAACCCTAATGTATTTTATGTACTTATTTTCAATCTTTTTGTAATTTCTTTCTTCAGAGAATGAGAAATGAAATTTGTCATTTTAGGGGGTTGTTATGTGATGCAACTTAATATACACAGCAAAGTTTGGGTCTTTTTCCACTTAAACAAAATTTCTAAAATAATTTTTAGGTTAGTACATGCATATACCAAACCCCTTTTGCATATGGACAGTCAAAATAACAAATTTTAAATACATTTTTTTTCATGAGAATACAATTTTGTCCTGTTATTGTTCTTGTTATTGTTATTATTATTATTATTATTATTGTTATTGTTATTGTTATTGTTGTTGTTGTTGTTGTTGCTGCTGCTAATATTATTATAAAAATAGTAGGTGGTTTTGTTTTCCTTGTAGCTATTTTGCAATCAAATGCTATTGCCTGTAGAGCTTTGGGAAATTGCAAGGACACATCCTGCAATTCAATCCACAAGTTCATGTATTGCTTGGCAACATTTTGCTCATATCGCACATCAATAATTATTTTAGTATTTGTTGATGTTTTGTCTCAGCCATGTGATTTTTTTTTTATACCTTGATTTTGAATAATTGCTTCATCATGACTACTTTGTCCTTTTGTTCTCTCTTACAGTTTATTTTATTTTATTTTATATTTATCATATCCTATTTGAGATTCCCATTCCTTACCTATATATGTATGTATATATGGATGTACAAGGGAGGGAAGAATTAATCACCTAACTCTGCAACCAATGCTTTGAAGCATTAGATCTTTACCCCTTTATGCAATAGTACATACGTACATACACACATAATAACATATATATATATATATATGTTTGAAGTTATTTTGTGTCTTTCCATGATTTCTTAATTCCTCTAACTACAAAAAACATGCTAATATTCATTTAGTAACACTAGTGAGAACTTGGATCTCTTCTCCAAGAACTGTCGTACTCTCTAAGTTACCTCTTCCGGTGAATCTTCCAATGGCATGCTTAATGCAAATTCTTGTTTAGAAATGATTTTTCGTTCTTGTTGATTCAAGTGCAAAATTATTGTTTCATTTTGTTAGGTTTGTAACCATTCAAGTGTGAAAGGATGTGAACTATTTCAACGTGATAGGCCAAGAATGTATTGACCCATTGTGATATATTAATTGATTAATTAGCCAAGTTTATTAATTAATCAAATTAACATGCAAAGCGTGTGGTAACACAAACAAATCACCAATTATTTGAAGTATGCAGCGGAAAATAAATTGACTCGGTGATTTGTTTACGAATGGGAAAAACCTACACAGCAAAAACCCCACCGGGTGATTTTAAGGTTACCACTCCCTAAAATTCACTATTATCAAAACAAGTGGTTACAAGTAAAGGAATCCCAGTACCTTATACCAACCTACAGTTGAACCCTTACCCCAATACCCAATTAGACTTGTTCTGTAGTGACAATATCTCCTTTCAATGCACAGCTCCCAGTACGTGACTAACTAATAGATACACAAATCCTAATACGTGACTTAATCACCAACTTGAGAAGGATGTTGGCTGCACAGTTCTTCAGTTTATCCAAACGATGAAAATCAAGAAGCTCCTTGGTCACAAAACCCTATGGTGTACAAACACAGCATCTTCTTCAAAAGAAAGATGAACTAGGGCAAATTCTGTATCCGGTCACAATTTGCATGAACAAGACTTTGCTCTACACTTTTGCAACTGTGCAACCTTTTACGGCCCTTAAAATAATCCTTATATATGTTTAGGGTTGTGAGAAAAGAAATCCCAAACACATACTCACGGATTGGATGAAAATCAGAACTGAATATCTGTTTTTCATAAATCTTGACAGATACCCTATCTGTTGAGAAGCTGTCAAGCCTCGGACTGAAACAACTCTTTTAAACCTCGATAAATACTAGCTATCGAGCTTTAATGAACAACACTTCTTCACTTGATTCTTGGACAGACTTGCATGGCTTTAATACTTGAACTTGAAACCTTGTTTTTTGAAGCATTAAACACATCCTAGATCTACTAAATTACAAGTAAAGTGCGTTTTGTCAAAGGATTAGCCAATTACATGAAATGTTGACATATATTCCTAACAAGAATCACATATGTCCTAATAATCTCCTCCTTTGGCAATTCGTGACAAAACCACAACAAAAAAATGAACATATGAGAAAAGTCATAAATCACTCAACTCATACTCACTTGTTGAATACAATAAAATCTATCCTAACACAAACTCTTGAAAAACTTTGCAAGAAGAGAGTTTATGATAAGAAGACTTTGACAACCTGTATTTCTGAAACACTTTAAACAAAACTCATCAAAGCATCTTAGTGTGAAACAGAAATAATAGATTGCACACATTATATAAGAAGCATGTGCATAAAGAGAGAAAAGAAACAACACATGTACAGATAGATGAAAGAACTGTAATAACAACCTCAAATGTATATATATCAACAAGTACAAGGTTTGCTATCACAACATGATCACAAGATCTAAGGTACATGAACAATGTATCTAAAATAGAGAGAAAAGAAAAAGATACATAAAGTCCTCACTACATCCCTCAACATATGAACACTCCCCCTAACAAAAATCTCCTATACTAACCCTCGTCCTATGAGTATGACTACTCTCATATCCAAAACTACTTCCCCTTTTTGTCACGAGTGACAAAGGGTAAGTATATCAAGTAGACATCTCATCAGCACTGGAAGAGCTAGCACCATCATCCTTATAAGCATCAGAAGCATTAGCATCACCATCATCGTCCTCATCCTCAAAAGCCTCTAGAGTAGAAGGAGGAGAAGCAATGAAGCCTCCTATGACTGCCTGTCATCGTGCAATACGACCAATACAGGTGTTCACCTAACACAACTCATCACTGAAAGTGTCGAGGCGAGCATCCATGTGCATAAGCTATGCCATGATGTCCTCGAGAGTCACCCCGCCCGTAGAAGAAGAGGGAGTGAATGTTGATGGAGCTATAGAAGTTATAGGAATCGCCGTCCCGGACTGCCACAAACGTAGTTGCGTCTCGCTCCATTTAACGGTAGTGGCATTTATGGCACACATGACATGGAAGTGGTCGAAAACGGAAAGGGGACAGAAAAGTGGTGTAGAATCCTCGTGATAGCCGAAGGGAAGATGAGCTTATCATAGGTCGCCGTATCCCTATATACATCTATGAGGGAAAGAATGAAATGAGAGGAAAAATCTATAGTAAGATACTCTAAAAGGGAAAGCAAAAATCGAGCACGGGGCTTTGTAATGGAGTTATAATGAGATAAAGGATGCAAAACAAAAGTCATAACCATGTTAATGAACCTAGGACCTTTAGCAAATGTCGAACAAGGAGAAAACTGATGATCACCCCAATTAGAAGGACGCTCACAAAAAGCAGACATTAGTTTGTCTTTAGACACAGTCTTAAGACGATCACAGCCGGGGTAGTCAGGATGCTCTACCCTCGGGACATGGAGCACCTCAGATACAATATCCGGTGTGACCACAATGCGCATACCTCAAATACAATTGACAAAGAAAGGTACTGAATAATCAAATCTGTGCATGTTGGAGTAGAACTCCAGTATGATCACGGATGGACAAGTGATCGAGACGTCACACAGTGACTCCTAACCCTTACTGTGAATGACAGTGGGTAGGTCAGTGTCGAAGAAGTCCGACAAAATAACTTGGCGTTCCGAATGAATGCCTCGTCTAGAAAAGTTCTCCAAAAAGTCCTGTTGGGCTTTATCATCACGAAACCGAACATGAGAGGGAGTAGGATCAGAAGAAGAGGATGCCCCAGAATGAAGAGGGTTCTGAGATGGAGTAGATTTCCATTTAGGTGCCATAGAGCAACTAACCGAAAGAAGAAGAGAGGGAGAAAGAGAGACACGCAGAAAAGCACCAATCACAATCAGTATATAAGAATATAGAGAATGTAAGGTACGTATGCATGAAAATGTATGAGCATGTGATATGCAATAGCAAAAACATCATGGGCTCAACCTAATCCAATCCTACCAGCATACAATCATTTCAATAAAGTAAACACACATCTAAAATGCACAAAACATTGTTATAATGTAAATGTGATGCAATGCATGATGATTTAAAGCCATTTTCACAAAATCCATCCCAAAAATTTCACAAAAACTCCATCAATTTTGAAAACCCCCAAAGTTTATGAAAAATCCCAAAAGTTAGGTCAGAAGATATGAAATGCCTGAGAAAAAGGGAGAAATTAACAAACCAGATGAAGAAAAATGATCTTAAGACAGAAAAAATCTTGGGAAAGAAGTTTGAAGTGAGAGAGAGAGGTTTTGGGAGGTGAAGAGTCAACAGGAGTTGAGAGAGATCAAGAGAAATGAATCCTGAAATCACGCGGATCCTATATATAGAACCTCTTAAATCTCGACAGATCGAGAGGTGTCGAGGTTTAAACTTTGATAGATGCATCTATCGAGCAGCTATCCAGAGGTGTCCACAGCAAAAAGGGCTCGATGGATTGAGGAGCTATTAAGCATTTATCGAGGAGACAGAAACTTTCTCGATGGATCGAGGAGCTATCGAAATTGCGATAAAAAGAAGCTAAAAATCTTGATAAATAGCCTAGCTGTTGAGAGGTGTCGAGAAGCTATCGAGATTGCTTAAAAACAATTTTTCAAGAAGAGAAAAATACAAACATGAATGCAATCAAACATGCAACTCAACCAAGGATCCAAACAACATTTTAATCTGTCAAAAATATCTCTCAACAAGAAAAATGTTAAGCACATAGATCCCAAAACACACACACACACACTAAACAAGTCTAACTAATTTTATATTTAAAAACCAAGTTAAGACAGTTTAGTTAGCATTCATTAACACATGTATTCCTTGTGATGGCCAAATCACATTGTACTTGCACAAGTATCAAAAGTAGTAAAGAATATTGTGTGTTGTATGTGAAAAACATCGCAAAATTGCATAAGTATTTACATGTTATGACGAATTGAGATATGAGAAAATCACTTTAACTCACACATAATCATAACTGTTTGATGGGGACTATCACCTTTGAGGTACATCTTATAACTCCCACATCTCCTAGAATACACGCTTGCAATCATATATAAAGCATTTTGATCTTTTTGCTTTTATTTTTCTTTGCATATTTTTCTTTTAAGCAAACCATGCATAAGCATATATGAGATAGAAAAGAAATACCCAATGATGTTAAGCATTTGACATTCCACTTTTGCCATACCGAAGCATACAAATGTCATTTCATGATTGGCGGGCAACAATGGTGAGATGGTTATTTATGCATTTTTCTTAGGATTTTCTAGTCCTTCCCGTCAAAAAGTGTGATACGAGTATTAAGTACAAGAAATCACTTGACCTTACTCATCACAAACACGAGCCACAAAACTCACTTGCTTAGTTGTGCATAGAGATGCTCATCTAAGCTACAAAAGATACAAAATTTAGAAAACTTTGTTTCAATGGCCATCCAAGGTACATAAGTACCAATGTACACAAACACACACTGTTTTTGTATATTTCAATTTTTCAATTTTTTTTTAAAATTTTTATATGAAAGATAAAATAAAGCAAAACTAAAAAGAAAACAACCAAAAACATGTTGAACAAAAACAAAGCAATGCATAAAACTAGACTGACTTAAAACTAGAAAGCAAAACACACAAGTAATGCAAAACCAAAAACAAGAAGGGGGAGAGAGAGAAAAAGTGACAGAATCACTTGGAGCTTTTTTCCTTCCACACCTTGGAAGAACCTTTCCATTTAAAAAACCCTTGATCCGGTGGTAAGGGGGAAGAGTTAAAACTGTTCAAATTCGAAAGGAACATGAGGGCTTTGAGAAGATCTTCAAGAGCAACAAAAGAGAATGGAAGCTGATTCTAGTTTCCCGACACGATGATGCTGTTGCTCTGTTAAGTGGCTATCCATTTATAGCAATTAGGTCGAGTATGTCCAGTTGCACCACAGTGATGACAAAAATGTTGCTTTTTCTGTTTGGGTTTTTTAGTATTTGCCTTCTTAGCCCTAAGGTTCTTGACCTCTTTCTTATCAAGCTTAGGGGGTGCTCCTAAGATAGATTTACCCTTGTTTATGTTCTCACTAGCTAATTCATTCTTAACATCATTATTCTCAGTTTTAACATTATTAGCAAGAGGAACAAAAGCAGTAGTACTAGTAGAAGCAATACTAGGGGAAGAGAAATCATACCCTAAATCGGTTTGATCGAAAATAGCTTTCTGAAGACTGAGCATCTCATCGAGCTTAGCACTTGAAGTCCTTTCCAACTGAGCTCTGACTTGGAACAGTTCTGCCTCAAGCTTCTTGGTCTTCTCAGTCAAGAAATTATTCTCAAATCTCAGTGCTCCAATAGTTTGATTGGTTTCATTAAACTTTGTGGAGATTTCTTCTCGCTTAAGCTCCACATCACTAAGCTTCTTGGTGGCCAACCTATACAACTTCTCATGCTTTTTAGAGACCTTGTATAACTTTGCTTAGGTTGTGTGGATGTTATCTTGTTCATCCATCTTTTTAAACTTAGACTCCACTAATTCATCTTCTTCATCCACATCTTCAACAATCCCTTCAATAAGATTTACGGTGGCAGTGAAGGCATTTAAGATTCTATCATCCTCATTGTTGAAGTCATCCTCAGGCTCGGTGTTGCTTAAGGTAGCAGCAAGTGCCTTGCTCTTCCCAATAGTCTTGAGATAGGTAGGGCACTATTGTTTCATGTGACCGAAACCCTGACACCCAAAGCACGTTGGTCCTGAGGGAACAGTGTACTAACCGCCATCCCTAGCATCCTTTTTCCCTTTATCTTGACTCTTGAATTGCGAAGAACTGGAGTACTTTCGGTCCTTGTCAAATCCTTTCACGTTGGCATTCTTCATAAACTTCTTGAACTACCTCATGATATAGGATTTTATCTTAGAATTTTCATCATCTAAAGACTCATCAATGTCACTACTCTTAGCTTTCAAAGCCATGCTCTTTACTCTTTCTTGATTTCCCTATCCTCGTCAAACCCAACTCATAGGTCTGCAGATTTTCAACCAGCTCAGTCAAAGGAATTTTGTCGACGTCCTTTGATTCCTCAATGGCAGTGATCTTGGCATGGAATCTCTCAGGTAGAGATCTGAGCACCTTTCTCACAATCTTGGGTTTCGGAATGGTTTTCGCAAGATTAAAAGCTAAGTTTACTATGTCCTTGAGCTTGGCATAAAACTCATCGAACGACTCATCCTCCTCCATCTTGATCTCTTCAAAGCTTGTAGTGAGCCTCTGAAACTTTGAATCTTTGACAGCCTTGGTTCCTTCATAGGTTGTCTGGAAAATGGTCCATGCTTCCTTAGCTGTTTCAGTAAATGATATCTTTTTGAATTCCTCATTCGTGACTACACTAAATAGAGCATTCAATGCCCTGTTGTTGAAGTTTGCCGCCTTAATCTTAGCATCATCCTAGTCGGCCAGTGCTTCCGTAGGCTTGGTCCAGCCTATCTCCACAACTTGGCACACCTTTTCATCTAATGACTGCAAGAAAGCTCTCATGTGTACTTTCCAGTATGCATAGTTAGTGCCATCAAATAAATGAGGTATAATAAGAGACTATCCTCTATTCATGACAAACAGGGGTTAATAGATCACACAGCAAAAATTAAACCCAATCAGATTGTGCCTGCTTTGATACCACTTGATAGGCCAAGAATGTATTGGCCCCTTGTGCTATATTAATTGATTAATTAGCCAAGTTTATTAATTAATCAAATTAACATGAAAAACTCGTGGTAGCACAAACAAATCACCAATTATCTGAAGTATGCAGCGGAAAATAAATTGACATGGTGATTTGTTTACAAATGGAAAAAAACCTACACGGGAAAAACCCCATCGGATGATTTTAATGTCACAACTCCTGAGAATCCACTATTATCAAAACAAGTGGTTACAAGTAAAAGAATCCTAGTACCTTATACCAACCTATAGTTGAACCTTTACCCCAATACCCAATGGACTTGTTTTATAGTGACAATCTTTCCTTTCAATGCACGGCTCCCAATACATGACTAACCAATAGATGCACGGATCCCAGTACACGACTTAATCACCAACTTGAGAAGGATGTTGGTTGCAAAGTTCTTCAGTTCATTTGGACAATGAAAATCAAGAAGCTCATTGGTCACAAAACCCTACGATGTAAAAACACAGCAACTTATTCAAGAGAAATGCCCTTAAATAATCCTTATATATGTTTAGGGTTGTGAGAAAAGAAAGCCCAAACACATACTCATGGATTGGATGAAAATCAGAACTAAATATCTGTTTTTCATAAATCTCGACAGATACCTTTTCTGTCAAGAAGCTGTCGAGCCTTGGGTTGAAACAGCTCTTTTAAACCTCGATAGATACTAACTGTTGAGTTTTAATAAACAACACTTCTTCACTTGATTCTTGGACAAACTTGTATGGCTTTAACACTTGAACTTGAAGCATTAAACACATCCTAGATCTACCCAATTACAAGTGAAATGTGTTTTGTCAAATGATTAGCCAATTATATAAAATGTTAACATATGTTCCTAACATGAATCACATATGTCCTAACACAACAAAAAACATTCATTCATTCCGTTCTACATGTTTAATTTGTAGATCTAGATCCACTCTCATTTCTCATTTTGATTCAATTTCATTTATTTTTTCTTGATTAGATCAGACTTTTTGATATTTGATTAGTTTTTCATGCATGCGATTAAAAAAGTTGCAATGATTGATTGATTGGATATATGAGATCAAGATAGGTTGAATTTTCTCATTTTGTTGAGTTTTGCAATCTCGTTTCGTTCTAGATTTGTAGATTTTGAGTTTGTGTTCAATTTTTCCTTTTTTAAACACTTGCATGGCGTTTGAATTTTGAACTTTTTGTGGATTGGTTGAGTTTTTGTTGTGCCTTTATTGCTTATGAAAGTGAAATTTCACTTGGTTTCGATAATTGCTTTTGAAAATATTCATTAGTTTATCTACAAAGTACTTATTGTAATATAGAATTTTGTTGAAGTTTAGTTAATATGTATGATCTGTAAGACAAAATTCAGAGTTACAGTGGAAAATAAATAAACATAAACATACCTTCAGCCATACTTGTTTAAGTGTTTAGAGAAAAAGAAGACTCACTATATGATAGAGCATCTATAAAAGGTGTCTTCTAGTTTATGGTCTTTACCATACATATTTCCTTCTGATGGAGACATGCTATATATATAGGCTAGACTAGGGACCCTTTTAAATTAAGATTTGTTTCATAACCCTCCTTCCATCAAAGAGTTTAAAACTTGTAACTTCAAAGTACTTATTAACCAAATGAGTTATACCAAATGAAAGTTATTTAGAAATTATTGTTCACCATAACGTCTTTCACAAATAAAATCCTTAAGACATGAGTTTTCATTTATCATTTAAATGTGAGCCACATAAAGTTTTCTTAAAATCTTACATTCACCCGCTTGGCCCACTTGACATTTAAATTACTTGATAAATGATGTTAACTTTAACATGGCCATGATATTATTCATGTCAACTAGTTGTGAAATGCTCCCACTCAAATAAAGAATCCAAAACATGAATCATTGTGGCAATACCCTTAATTATAATGAGTACATCCTTCCATGTGTTATAATGTATGGTAATCCTTACATGAGTACTTTATGAGCCATTAATTCTTTATGAATGGACTACCAATTAGCCATTCGGGTCCTCTTTTAAACATCCCCACGAATATATCATCCTTATATATCTCCACAGATATATCTAACTCAGTACATATACTTTATGTGCCCAAAATAAAAATCACATATCTTCCTATCCGAAACTAACCAAATATGTGTTCAAAACATAGAATAATTAGAGAGAAATTAAACACCAAATGGGCTAGCAAGTTCCATATGTCCAAAAGACTTTTATACTGCTTTGCCGACAAACCTTTAGTTATGAAATTAACATATATTAGCTCAATAATTTTAACTCAATGGACACTTTTAGTTTCTTAGATTGAGTTACTTTATGTCGATATGTTTATTTTGGCTTTCACAATCATTGTTCTTAGAGAAGAAAATTATAGCCGAGTTATCTTTCAAAAATCTTTAAAGGTCTCATCATGAAATCTACAACCTTAAAACCTACCCATAATGCCTGTCTTATAGCTTCATAGCAAATAGGATATCTTACATGACAAAATCAAACCACTACTTCCAAGTAGTGTGTCATTCATATTTAGGCGTAAAAACAATACATTTACTCCCACTAATCTTAAGGTGTATACACCAATTAACAATGTGCCCAAAACCAAATGGCAATGCTATGAAACATAAACTTTAATTTTAAATTAACCAATGTCAATTTAGTAGTAAATTCGACATTCCTATGGGCAAAGCCACATCATGCATGGATTTACTATAAAAATTTATTCATAAAACTAGTAAATATAAACACTAAAAAAATCAAATTTTCCATACCTATGGGCCTAGGAAAAATCTCATCTTAATGCTACATTCACCATCTTATTCCAATTAAATCATAAAGGCGTAAATGCACTTTTAGTCCCTACATTTTAACTTTTTTTCATTTTTGTCCCTACATTTTATTTTTTCCACTTTTAGTTCCTAAAACCAATTTACGCCCTTCATTTTAGTCCTTCAAGCCCCATTCCGTCACCAATTAACAGGGAAACTGACGGGATCAATAAAATATTATTATTTTTTACACGCTAGTGAATAAAATAAGGGAATAAGGGAAGAAATCAGATGAAAGCTCATCAATAACTCACGTGAAGCACTTACTTGCACTTAACAACCTCTGGCGCGTCCCACCCACACGTGAAGCAATAACTCAAGAAATGAATCACATAACAGTTGACACGTCCCGCCCCACACATGTGTACTCACCTACCCTTGGCGCGCAGGTAATGACCTTTCCCAAATTAGACTTAATCCCCAGTGAAGCTCTTTGCCTTTGCCAAACAGCCATCAGAACACAACCTAAAGAAAAATCCCACTTCTCTCTCAAACCGCCATCATCATCAACCTAAAGAAAAATCCCACTTCTTTCTCAAAACCCATCTCTGAAAGACATTAACTTAAAGCACCATCATCATCTCTGTCAATCTCTGTCACTTGATACCCACACTTTTCATGGAGTGGAGAAAATGAAAGCTGGGAGACCTCTGTCTTTGTGAAAAGGTCTTCTCTCTCTTCTCTCTGTCCTTTTTTACAGCTTTACAAGAAGCTTGTTGGCTTTTTCCTAGTAAGGGCCACAATATTTTTGTATATTTTGGCTTTTTGACTGTTTGTTAGTCATTGTCTGCATGTGTTTGTTTGTCCTTGTCTGTATGTGTTTGTTTGTGGTTTACATTGTGGTCCATGTGTTCCCCGTGTATGACAAAAGTACTTTCTCTGTTTCTTTTAGTATGACAAAACTATTGAAGTAAGTGTTGTATTCTTACTTAAATATTTGATTAAGTGTTGTGATCACCTAATACTTTATTAAGTGTTGTCTTGTCTGCATGTAGAATATAATATTTTATTAGGTATGAGTGTTGTTTTGTTAAATATAATATATATTTTGTTCTGTAACTAGCATTGTTTAATTGGTTTTGGTGTTATGTTGCATGCAGAATGGATGAGCTATTTAATGTATTTGTGCATCATGGTGGCCATTTTATTGAGAATGGCTGAAAATATGTGGGAGGTACAGTAGATATAGTTGATAACTGTGACCCTGACAGGTGGTTTAAGGTTGAGATAAAAAGTATATGTAAGGACTTTGGGTACACATCTGTTAGCAGGCTGTGGTATAAAATGCCTGGAGTGCACCAAGAACTAACAGACTTCCATTTGATTGTTGATGATAGTGATGCCATGTACCTAACAGATTTAGTGAGGGGTCATCAAGATATTCATGTGTATGTAGAGCACCCAATACATGACCTTATATTAGTTGATGAAGGACAGGATGCTAGTGAGGGTGTGCAGCCATTGGCATTGGAGCAAGACTTTACAGGTTATTATAACAATGATGATGGCAGTGAACATGATGACCATGATGGGGATGATTTTTACAGTTTTTATGATAATGATGACATGTATGCTAATGATCAAACCTTTAACAATGAGGATGAGTTTGAGGTTAATGCTAATGTTCGTACTGGGGTGGCTACTTCTCAAGTGGGTTCAAGGGGAGTAGGTAAAGAACCTATCATTGAGCACCCACTTGAGGTCTTTGATACAAGTGATAGCAATGATAGTGTGGGAAGTGGCCTAGAAGATGATGTAGAGTTGAACCATGGTGTTAGGAACTTTGTTGAAGATAGTAGTGACAGTTGGGATGGTAAGGATGATGCTGAAGTTAATGAACCAGGCCAAATGGGTGCTGGTGTAATGAACTCTGATTATGAGAGTGAGGAATTGCACAGTTTTGTGGAATCATCATCTGATGATGAGCTTGGGTATGATAGTGATGATAAGTCTGAGGATGATAACAGGACATATGTGGGAGATGAAAAGGAACATAAAAAAAAAGCAAGTGAGGAAGTTCCCTGTGTTTAAGCTAGTGGCTAAGGCTGAGCATATTTATTTTGAGAAAGATATGATGTTTACTACACCTAAGCAATTCAAGGAAGCTATAACAGATTATGTAGTTTCTGGTGGATGGGGGATCAGATTTGTTAAAAATGATCTGCAAAGGGTAAGAGCTGTTTGCCAAGAAGGGTGCAAGTTTGTTGTCTATCTAACAAAGGTGCTAAAGGAGAGGAGCTACCAACTAAGGACATTGACATTGGAACACACTTGCTGTAGAAGTTATAAGAATCCTAGGTTTACTTCATCATACATTGAGAAGAAGTTAATGAAGAAGGTGAAAAGACAGCCTAATATCAAGCTAAAAGACATCCAAGAGGCTGTCCATGACAAGTATACCCTAAGCATAAATGTAGGAAAAGCAGGTAGGGCTAGGGACAAGGCTCGAGAATATGTTGATGGGGCTTATACACAAGAGTACAATTAGCTGTGGGAGTACTGTGAGGAATTAAGGAGGGCTAGTCTTGGTAGTACCATACTTATGAAGGTACATACCTTCCATGATGGTGATTTAGCAGCTGAGATGGATTTGGTGTGTAGGGTGCCTTATTTTGAAAGGCTATACATATGTTTGAAGGGCTGCAAGAAGGGGTTTTTGGCTGGATGCAGGCCATTTATTAGTTTGGATGCCTGCCATTTGAAGAACAAGTCAGGGGGACAATTGATTACTACAGTATGCAGAGATCCTAATGAGGAGTATTTCCCACTTGCATATGCAGTGGTAGAGGCTGAAACCAAGGACTCTTGGACTTGGTTCATCAATCTATTACTTGCAGACATAAGTCAAAATAGGAGATGGGTGTTTATGTCAGACCAGCAGAAGGTGTGTAGTTTATTCTCTATTTGATTTTTTTTTTCTTCATTTACTCATTGTATTTATCTCTAAGACATATTTTCCTTTGATACTGTTTGTGACAGGGGTTGGTGCAAACTTTCATTGATAACTGGCCACAGTATGAACATAGGATTTGCTGCAGGCACCTCTACAACAGCTTCAGGAAGAAGCATCCTGGTGTTCTGATCAGAGAACTGTTTTGGAGGGCAGCCAAGGCAACTTATAAAGAAGAGTTTGATAGGGTGATGGATGAGCTGAAGGGCATTGATGCTAGTGCACACAGTTGGTTAGATGCTCATTCAACAACAAAATGGGCCAAACACGTGTTTAGTGAGGATGCCATGACTAACACTATAGTAAACAACATGTGTGAGAGTTTTAATAGTAGGATTCTTAAATTCAGGTCTAAGCCTATAATTAGCATGGTATGAGTCTTTGTGATCACCTATAGTTAATTAGGTTCATTGTTTGGTACTGTTTTTAGCAAGTTTTGCAATTAATATCTAATGTTTCATTGTACTTGTATGTGCTTGCAGCTTGAGTGTATCAGGCTATATCTCATGACTAGGTTTCAAGACAACAGAGAGAAGATTTTGAGAGTAGAGTCAGATATTTGTGCTAAGGTTTTGAAGAAGTCGCATAAGGAAAAACTGGCATCCAATAGGTGGTTAGCTTGTTGGGCAGGGTAGACCCAGTTTGAAGTAAAAAATGGTCTGCAAAGTTTTACTGTTGACTTGGCCACAGCACACTGCAGTTGTAGGAAGTGGGATATAAGTGGCATACCCTGTGCTCATGCAATCATCTGCATATTTTTCAATAGACAAGATGCTAAGCAGTATGTTCACCCATGTTACCATGTCTCTATATACAAGGCCTGCTATGAACCAATCATAACACCAATCAATGGATAGAATATGTGGAGACCTAGTGATGTGACCCCAGTTCAGCCTCCCATCAAAAGAAGACCACCTGGCAGACCTAAGAAGAAAAAGGCAAAGGAACCTAATGAGCCAACAAGGAAAGCTGGCATCTCTAAGCAATGCAAGACTTGTGGTAAGTTAGGGCACAATAGAAGTTGTAAGGGTGAGATTAGAGGGAACTCCTCACTACCAGGCACCACAAACAGAACCAGTGCATCTAATAAGGTAATTTATGGACATGTGTGAAATAACATTGTAGATGAGTTTGTCATAGTAATTTATTATGTTGGCCCCAAAAACAAAACCAAAAAAAAAAAAAAAAATCTAAACAATAAAATGAAGAATTAGATTTACATTGTCATTTAAATTTTACAGTAAACTTATGCTTAGGTGACCTGCTCTCTCTCTAGCTGGTTGGTTTCTCACCCAACCTTGGTTGATTTTACTTTACATATGTGCTTTTCCATGACTCTCATTGGCCATTGCATGCCCTGAGACTTGTTCTAACACATCTGGTTAGCTTGTTAGAGAATGGCTTGCTTTGCTAGCCATTTCTTAAGACAGATTTTTCTAATCCTATGAACACACATAGCATTAATCCAACTATTAGTTGCTTTTCAAGTACATCTAATAATGTGTGTGCATTTCTTGTTTGTAGGCCAGCATGCATAGCTTTAGCTCCACTCCAAGTGCACCACCTCAGTCCAGCATGCATAGTCGAGCCACTCCAAGTGCACCATACCAATCCAGCAAGTCCGGCTTCAGGCCAGGTGCACCATATCAAGCCAGTCCAAATGTAACACCTCATGTCAGGACCAAAAGCACATTCATCCACTCATATACACAGCAACACAGCTCCACTGAAGCTGTACCACATCAGTCAAGCAGCACCACACAAAATCTAGGTGCACATCAGAACTCCAGCAGCAGCAACCCAAAGCCAAGGCAGAAAAAGACAAGGGTGGTCACATCAAAGACTCTAAAGGCTTCTAAGAATGCATCCAGATACATGGAAGCAATCAGACCTGGTGGGAGTTCCAAGGAAGTGAAGAGAGCACAAGTTCATTTTTCCTTTGCTTGTTTTGTATATTTATGGTGATAGGGTTAACTATGGAACAATGCCCTTTGTTTTGTAGAAAGTGATAACTGTAACTGTTTTGTATATTTATGGTGATAGGGTTAACTATGGAAAAATGCCTTTTGTTTTGTAGAACTGTGACTGTGTTCTAGTTCTGATATTTGTAGAATTATGACTGTGTTATGATATTTGTAGAATTGTGACTGTGTTCTAATATTTGTTGTTGAGTAACTTTGCTTGTCAACTTGAGTTTTGAGTCTATAATAAGTCTGATCGTGTGTGTTGATGCTTGTTGAGTTTTGAGTTTCTTTACTGTTGTAGTGTTGCTGGAAGTGTTTGTATTGATTTGATATAAAGTTGAGTTATGACCCATCTTTTGTACTTTGACTATTTGACTAATTTCTGACTTGTGAGTGGTTTTTTAATTTTGCTGAATGTGACTTGTGAGTTGTGAGCATATTTTATTTGTAGCATAAATTTGTATTGCAGTTGCCAGGACCAGAAATTTGTATTGCAGCAGAAATTTGAAGCAGAAATTTTTATTGCAGAAATTTGTATTGCAGTAGAAATATTGTAGAAATTTGTATTGCAACAGAAATTTGAAGCATAAATTTGTATTGCAGAAATATGTACTGTAGCAGAAATATTGCAGCAGAAATTTGTATTGCAGAAATTTGTATTGTAGCAGAAATAGTGCAGAAATTTGTATTGCAGCAACAATTTGTATTGTAGAAATCTGGATTGCAGCAGAAATTTGCAAAAATTTATTTGCAGCAGAAATCTGTATTGTAGCTGTGTGTTGATGCAGAAATTTATATTGCAGCAGATAGTGTGCCTTTGTCAATCTGTCAATCAAGCTCAAAAAGTTTGGCTCAAATTTGGTTTTTTGTTGACTAGGATTTTTGTTGTCAATCTGTCAACATGCTGTAGATTGGCTAGTGTGTGTAAACAATGTTGACTCAGTCATGCCTAATGTGTGGGGTAATATTATATGGGAATTAATTGAGTTAGCTGCAAAGTTGACTCAGTCATGCCTAATAGATCTTTTAAGTAGATCTTTTAAGTAAACCTCAGTTACATGCAAAGTTGGACATGTTTAATAGATCTTTTTTAAGATGTGACTAAACTGCATAAGAGGGAATAATATAACTAAAAAGTCTACATAATTTTAGACCAGTTAAGAAATTAGAAGTTTGTACATTGTTAATAATATGACTATAGTCCCGGGTTTAATAAGGTTTATATAAATCCAAATGCCAAGAAGGGTGCAAAAGACAATCATTTAACATTTGTAACACATGGAAACTCACCTCTATGTCTAAAGGAATTTTTGAACTTTTAAGTAGCTGTGCCAACATGCCCTGAATTGTCATCATTTACTCTCTTTGACTTTGAAATTGAGACTTAATATAAAATTTCATATTCACATCTCTTTTTTCAAATTGGTTATTTAACTTCTTATTTTTTATTTTATTAAACTGAAGCCAGTATGAATACAGTTCATAAACACATTCCAGCAACCCCACATTGATGAATACAAAACAAATGTTAAGCACACAAAAATTCCAAATCATTCAATGTGGCAAAAAAGTTACAAAGGAGAGAATGGATCATTATTAATATTTTACCATTGAGCAACACAGTTAGAAAACAGGGGTATTCATTTCATTCCAGGAATGGTACCCAAAAAAAAAAAAACCAGCAGGTATTTCCATGCTAACTGCCTAACCAAAAAATGTACACACTGCCAGCCCTATGCATTAGCAATTACAAGATATTGAAACTCCCCCATCTATGTAACATGCTAACCAAACATACACTTCCACCACCCACCTAACCAAACATAAACACTTCCACACTTCCCAGTTGCTGCCTAATTAAACTTCCACTACCTGTCTAACTACCCATACAATTAAAGAGACAAATCCCACATATCACCAACAAGAATGCCAAAGCCACAGTGTAAAACTTCTCTCTCCTGTAGCATCCTGTAACCTCGGCCTCTAGTCTGATAATCCGTTGCCTTTGCTCTGGGATGAGCACCTTACCACATTCACATATCTCATCATCACGCCATTGGAAGAATTTACACTTTCGCCCAACCTGAAATGCAAACCAATTTCTTCATCCATCAAGCTACTTAATGACCAATAAGGACTGTATAATTAACATGAAATTGAAAAAACATTGTTGTTTATATATAACCACAACAATCCAATTTTTAAGAAAACATTAACATTGAAGATCAATAAACTAACCCAACCAACAAAAGGAAAATATTCCCCATTCAATTCTATGTACATTACCATACTGATGATAATTCAAAGTAACCTAAAGCAAACTGGCATAGGATGCTACTGTTTACCATTAATGGATACAAATTACAAAGAAGTGCTTGAGTGCATATAATGGTAAAGTCCTTACGAAGAAGGAGTTCTACAATTAATTAGAGATGATTATAGACTTAGACTGGGGTCTTATAGAAGTATTAAGAACTATCCAAAATAGAGGTTTATGTGGTAGATGGAAGATTTCATTCTGTTTCTTAAGGTGTTAATATTACCATGCTGCTTTTAGTTTGGGGGTGCTGTGTTGGTTGTTTATCCTTTTCTGTTTCAGTTAAGTCTCCTAAATTTAGGCCCAACTCAAGAACTTTTGGTTCCAGTATTCATGTCAAACAATCTAACAACAAGTGCCTATGTCAACAAATTGAGTTTTAATTTCGCAAACCCAAGCCATATGCATCCATAACAACTCACAAGTGAATGCAGTCAATAAACCAGAGACTTAACCTCATATGCTCACATAATGCATGTCACAGTTGAACAATACCCTTATGTGTTCATTTGTTCACTCTGCACTTAACATTCCTCTATTTGCATGCATCAATATATGCACAAATCCTACCTCTTGAACAGGGTGTCAAAAACTACTAGCATCATCACCCAAAAAAAAAAATTCCTGTAAAATTTTGAAATCCCATCTTTCAATAGGTATTAGACTGACCCAATATAACCAGCCATATATGTTAATTCTATAAGGATTGTTCTTCCATTAATTGGACCTTTTGTTTTGTAAATATGGATTGAATGTAACTAAGTTAATATGCCTTGACTTGAGTACCCATCAGTGATTCAGTATGTTGTTGGGGTCATATGATTAGTAGTTGACTTGGTACATACAACTTGTTTCTATTGGACTTGTGCCCCTTCTAATTAATTAATGTAAGGTTTGAACTTTTTTAACTCTGATAATTCTATTGTTAGAAAACTCACAGATAGATCAAAACAATTCCCCACTATTTTTTACACCACCATACAGCTTAGTAAAACAAGAAAAGAAAAAACCCAAAATTATTCCTTCCAAACCCAGGAAAACGAACTAAATGCAGAAAGTCCCTCCTCCCTTTCTCTTAACCCTAATGAAATAAAAATAAAAACACGAAAACCCCATGATTCAAAATCAATTTTCCTAGATTTTCCCTAGTTTTCTTAGAAAATAATAGACATTGGAAAAAAAAAAATCCAAAAACAAAGAAGAGGAAGAAAACCCCATCTCGCTAAAACAGAATAACATCAATAACAAAGCTTGAACTACCCAGTAGAAAAAACATGATTAATTAAAAAAATACTCAAATATTGAAATACCCAGTAGTTTGGACAGCCATAAAACCTTCTGCCAGGGTTGTCCGATGTCCACGAAATGACTAACACTGGTTTTTCACCACAGTAGCACCTAAATGGAGCTCTCCTCCTCAAGCTTGAACTGGTTGAAGATCTTGAGATGGTTGATGATGATGGTGGTGTGAGAGAGAAGTGGGATTTTCTTTAGGTTGATGATGATGGCTGTTGGTTGTTCGGCAGAGGCAGAGAGCTAGGGATTAAGTTTGATTTGGGAAAGGTCATTACCTGCGCGCCAAAGGTAGGTAAGTGCTTCACGTGATTTATCACGTGAGTTATTGATGAGCTTTCATCTGATTTCTTCCCTTATTCCCTTATTTTATTCACCAGCATGTAAAAAAAATAATATTTTATTGATCCCGTCAGTTTTCCCGTTAATTGGTGACGGAATGGGGCTTGAAGGACTAAAATGAAGGGCGTAAATTGGTTTTAGGGACTAAAAGTGGAAAAAATAAAATGTAGGGACCAAAATGGAAAAAAAGTCAAAATGTAGGGACTAAAAGTGCATTTGCACCAATCATAAAAATAATAACCCCCTATGGGGCCAAGTCATTATCTTCATGAATTAATTGCCACTTAGATGTCTTTATTTCGAATGAAGTCTCATAAAAATATATTGATGCGATTATCATCATGGCTTAGGATGCTATGGCTACTCCCATGTCATTTTGATATTAACTACTTCATATGGCATCATAAAGATCAACCAATCCTACTATTGATCATGTCAATTAAAATAAACCATAATATGATATTTAAAGACAAGATAAGTGTAAGAAACTATAAATACACTAAAAATATCATATATTTTAATGATGTAATGATTGAATTTTCATATACAGTCACAAAATTTTTCAAAATCACTGCACACTATACGTAAGTCAAACAATATAAGTTTTGCTAGCCTAAACATGTTTTATTTCTATCAAAGAAACATAATAATCTATATGCAAAGTTATCATTATGTATATCCACTTTCATGAGAAGCTTAAATTTGAAAAACCAATCATGATCTCCATAGAAGCATTCAGCCAATGCCAAATGCAAAAGGAATAAAACTATCCAAAAACTATCCCTATTAAAGCTATCAAGCCCTAACAATGGTATATGCTATTTAGTGATAAGCTTCAACACCATATGTTATGACCCATACATGAGATACATGACATAAAACTTAACATTATTCCATGCCTCTTAAAACTGGGTTTGCTAACTTTGGTCAAAAGGCCAGATTTTGATGGCATAGTTAATTTAGCCAAAAGATCCCATCACAAAAGAATATGCAATGCAAATACTTTATATCTTTAAATCCATATGTGCATCGGAAATTTAGCCAAATCATAGAAAAACCTATGAATGAAATATTGCTAAACAACATGGCATGAAGGAGGCTTTGATACCAAATGTAAGATATATTTAGTGCAGCGAAAATAAAACAAACATAAACATACATTTAGCCATAGTTGTTTAAGTGTTTAGAGAAAAAGAAGACTCACTATATGATAAAGTATCTATAAAATGTGTCTTATAGTCTATGGCCTTTACCTTATATATTTCCTTTTGATGGAGACAGGCTATATATATAGGCTAGATGAGGACCCTTTTAAATTAAGATTTGTTTCATAACCTTTCTTCCATCAAGGAGTTTAAAACTTGTAACTTCAAGGTACTTATTAACCAAATGAGTTATACTAAATGAAAGTTACTTAGAAATTGTTATTCATCATAACGTCTTTCACAAATAAAATCCTTTAAACGTAAGTTTTCATTTATCATTTAAATGTGAGCCACGTAAAGTTTTCTTACAATCTTACATGATCACCATTATCTGAAGTTAATTGTATCTTGTTTGTTCAGATTGCTAGTGGCACAGGCATTACTCCAATGCTTCAGGTTATTGAGGCTTTACTCAAAAATTCTGAGGACAACACTCAGGTGAGTTGTGTGTCTATCTTATTGTTGCCTTTTTAATTGGAATTGACATTTCCTTTCTTGGTGGGCAGATTTCCTATGCTCTGCGTCTGTGTGTGTGTGAGGGCGTGTGTGTACATGCGTGTGCCTGGATGACATTTTTCTTAAACAGGAGTTAGATGTACGTGCAACTAGCCACCCAAATTTAAAGGTACAGTTATTTTAGAATGTAAATACACTTGCTGATTTGTCCAAATTGCATATTTTTCTCAAATGAATATGGCTTATTTTGTCGGGACAAATATTCTAGATATTCTACACTGTTGATAATCCATCAAAGAGGAGGTGCAAGTTACATATGAAAAGATATGGTCCTCAAAGGCTTACCTGGTCCCAGTCTTTAGGTGTGTCCCTAACTAGCTTGTTTTAACAAGCAGAGGCTGTAGGTTCCTTCTAGGATTTCACTTTGATTTGTTGAAATATGTTATTTTTGGGTATGATTTGTTTTCAATTGGTGTCACGGATTTGTTAAGACCTATGTTGGTATCAATTTTAGATGGTTTGAGTGATAAAACTGCAAAACCATAGCTCGGTGCTTTGTTGGTAATGTGTTAAGGTAGTAAGGTTTCAAATTTTACTAAGAATTTAAAAAATACAAGATCTATTTATGAATCACCATATGGAGTAGGCAATCTAGATGTTGGGTTAAATGCATCTAAATCAGTATTCAAAAGTTATTTATGCAGCAATGTGATCCTGTTTTGGGTCATATGATTTATCTTGAGTTCATAATGACTTTCTATTTGTATCTGTAGTAGAACAAAACAGGCTGCACATAAGTTGAAGATTCTATTTGGATTAGCCTCAAAGCTACTGAGCCTGATGGAAATCTTACCAAGGTCCAGCGCCTTGATGTGAGTAGCTTTTGTATGCAACTTTGATCTTGGTTGTCTTCCAGTGGAGAAACTCAGGTGACTCCTCCTTTTAAGAATTTTTTGGAGAATGAAAGGGTTGCTGGATAAATCACAATCAAATATAATCTAGGCTTTTCCTTACTTTTTAGCAATTTATAATCAAATTATTTCCTTAAAGAACAAAGATGTTACTTATAATATTACTGTCAGCTCTAGATCATGGTCAACTTCTAGTTGTTTCTCCCCAGCTTTTATAGTTCATTTCTATGATATGCTGGTTCTTCCATTTTATCTCTGCCTATTATAGACAGAGCCACAAACTCCTGCTAGCATATCATTTCTCAGAGGCTGCATGTGCATCTGGAAATGGTTCTAAAAAAATTGTGATTGTATGATGTTTGAACTGTTTAGTAATTTAGTGCTTTTTGAATACCATAATTTATTTTATTCTTGTGTTTTCTTTGTTTCAAGTTAGTATCACCTTTGAGATAGGCCCGTGTAGTTCCAGATACCGATTTTTCAATTGTAATGTTATGTGTACGCCAAAATGGATATAATGATGTCTGTATGTGCTGATGCTTTGTGTTATCATGTGTTCTCACTTGAGGTTTTTCGTTGATCATATGCAGGACAGAGCACAATCTGCAAGATATGAGGGCCAAAATTTTCCCTCTGAAGAGAAGAAAAGTTGAAGCCCCTGAAGTTACACCTACAAATTCACTGCCAGTTAAAAGGAAAAAGAGATCACTATCTTCGTTGGTGGTCAGCACTCCCAAAGTGCCGATTCAGACTGGCTTGACTGGAAGGAGAATAAAAGCTGCTACACGAGGTGTTTTTGCTGTTGGAGAACATACCAAGAAAGAAGATTCTGCAGAGGATCATCCTGTGAGCTCCAGCTCACACGATTCTCAAAACAAAGTTACTCGAAATAAAAGGCAGGTAAAGGTAGACATATGTTTGATCCTCTGTGCTTGTGTAACTTAAAATTTGATTTTGTTCCTACTTGCAAGCTTGCCTCTAAGGAAATTACACGCTTGTACTATATTTATAGTTCTAAAACATTATGAAATGTTGCCAAGGTACGATTGAAATTGTATTGATTATAAAGACGCATACAAAAGCCAAGGTACAAAATGAAAGAGAATGTCTCTCTCTGCTTAGCTCGTATGGACGAGAGGGAGAATTGCAGTGTGTGAGATGAATTTGAATTTTTAAGAAGTGATGAAAGTCTTGATCGCTCTGTTTGTTTCGGTAAAAAATCTTGTATAAAAATAGTTTTCTGTATTTTCTAATTTTTGGTAGCATAAAAAAAATGAGTCAAAGAAAAATTATTTTAAGCCAATATAAAAAGTATAATTTATTTTTAAAAATTGTTTTTCACTAGTATTTTTTGGAAAACAACTTTATTTCACAGCAAGTTAAATAAAAGAAATTAGAATATTATTTTTCAACTTATTTAAGGTTGCTATCAAACATAAAAAAATGAGATAATTTTATAAAAAATGTTTTTTTTGGAAAATGACGTGTTTTGTAGAAAACATCATCATTCAAACAAACAGAGCATCGAGTGAAGGACCGAGATGAGTTGGGTTTAAATGCTTTGTGTTGTTTGATGTGCACTGGGGTTGATATTTTCTTGATTTAGACTGGCCTTTAGATTTAAGTGCCACTTGGGCTCAAGATTTTAAATCAAAAGGAACATTTGGGATTGGGCTAAGACCTGACTGGGTTAGGCTTAAGAAATATGGGGCGGGGTGGGTAATGGCTGTAAATTTTTATGGGTCCTGCTGACCCAACCCACTTGTGTGTTGGGTCAACCTCTACAATACAACAAATTATCCAACATTACAACTAATTCTAGAAGACTTAAGCATAGAATATGAAAAGACTATTGGAAAGCACACAACAAAGCCCACAAGCTACATAAAACATTGTTTCTGGCTCCCACTTACTTTTGGCCTCCCTTAATTTTTATTTTTTTTAATGGGTTTTCTTTTGAGATTGGAACAGAAGTAAAAGTTTTAATTCTTAAACTATATGACGTTGTAATTTTGTTTTTATCTCACTGCATTATAATTTCACAAGGAATATTGTCTACAAAGCCTATGCTCTAAATTCATAAATTTCAGATATGCGCTCTGCCTCTGCCGTTCATTTTTGAGCATGTAGAGATATATTATACGATTTAGCATGTTTTGGACCCTAAATATAGACCAACCTCTGAAAGGTTGGTCATATTAATAATGGTTAAAGAAGCTAATCTCAGATTTTTTTATTATTAGAAATTGAGATCATATTTATTTACCACTGAGTCAAATATATTTTCCATAAAAAATTAATAATTTATGCTCCTAGCAAGTGCTGCAAGTCATCCATGGAACATGTGTAGCATCTGTATTGACGGGGCCTTCTTATTTATTTATTTATCTTTGATAAGAAAATTATAACTTTATTAAGAAGAAGATAAAAATATTCCAACCAATGCGCTGATGCATTGGCAAAAATGGGAGCCACGTCGCTAACTTCTTTTGTTGTTTTTTTGACTCCACCGCCTGTGGTGGACAGTATCTTAGCTCATGATGGAGCTAATGGTGTTTGTAATAGACTAGTTAATATTTAATCTAATGAAATGTCAGGTTTTACCAAAAAAAAAAAGAAGAAGATAAAAATATTACATCTTGAATTAAAACTGATTCAATAATATTAGGATTTTCCTTTATCTAAGTTATACAAGTAACAACATGCTTAGCATGTTGATTGCCGAGTCGTGAGATGTGCTGAACAATTACCCATGTTTTCTAACGTGATTTACCAAAACCTGTTGAAATTCATGAAACTTGTGCCGAACCCCTTCAATTATATTGGCTATAGCAGCTGGTGGATCATTGACCCCAATGGTGGCATCGTAGATAATATTTGAATCGCATTCAAACACCACTTCACGGACACCCACATCCCAAGCAAAATTGACTCCCTTCTCTATTGCAATTGCCTCACTCTCCGAAGGCCCTAGCAAGTAAGGGAGTCATTTGCTTAGTGTTGTCGTGACATAGCCTACACTATCCCAAATTACCACCCCAACTACGGTGGATTGAAGTGCTCCAAACATGGCTCCATCAACAATAATGTACCTCATCTTCTGCACTATTACCGAAGCTTGTGTAGTCTAGCGTTCCCCTGTCTCACTCCATTTTGACTGAATCATAGGCCTCAAGCTACCATAACAACTAACTCCAGCATCTCATCCACGAAATGACGAACATTCATTAGATACCATAAAAAATCAGCAAATTCTGGAAAGGATGATCTTTGTGTGTCAAAAAGTATAACTGTGAGGTTCCAAACTTCACACGCAACAGCCAATCCTCATAATACCATGGACCCCACTATCTGCCTCGGCTCTACATGCCTCCACAGGGTTCATGCCCAATGATTTTAAAAACTATAGTGTGAACCAATGATAATGGTGCAAACATGGCAGACCCAAAAGGTACATAATCAAGCATAATGAATATGATTTGAAATTTCTTATCAAAAAAAAAAAAGGCTCCGTTTGCCATTGCTGACTAGAATCCTAATGTGGTTCATATGGAATGCATCTGGTAAAACTAGATGCCATTGTTATTGACCATGTTAAACACATCAGACTTTTCTCGGGTCAAAGTCTAAGCCATTCCACTTAATTATCCTATTGGCAATTGTGGATATACAGTGTTTAGACTATTGCTTCATGGAAAAAAAAAAAAAAAAGGGGTAGCATACTCCATTAACGCATTTTGGTTTTTTGGTTTTTCAATTTTTTAACCTATTAATCAACTCAATGGGCAATCTAATATTGACTGGTTGCAACGAAGTTCATGTTTGACATTCGATTGATTTCCACAACTACTCGTTTCGTTTTAAATTAAATGTGCTAAATCCAGTCAACGCGTTGAATAGTGAATTCAATAACTCTAAAACTTAGACCGAAAAGAATAGAGTTGGCAGTTGAGTTGATATCAACTTGATGCTCCCGTGTGTATATATAATAGATGCATGATTGCTTCATCCAAAAAAAAAGACACATAAGCTAAGAGTTTAGTGCTAGAAACCTGAGACAAGGACAGTGATTTTGATTCCCATCTTTGGCTGGTTTTACACATATATCTTTGTTAGTAGTTATCAAGATTATTGTTATGTCAAACTCAATGGGAGGATTCATTGACATGTTGCCAGAAGATTGTGTATCTGCAATTCTATCATTCACTTCTCCAACAGACACGTTCAGATCTTCAATGGTGTCATCCACCTTTCATTCGGCAGCGGAGTCTGACATTGTTTGGGAGACGTTCTTGCCGGCCGAGTATAAGGATGTTTTATCAAGGGTGGTCACTCCTTTGGCATTTACTACAAAGAAAGAGCTTTTTCTTTGTCTGTGCAATCCAGTTCTCATAGATGGTGGCAGAAAGGTAGGTTTGAAATGATTTCCTACCCAATACTTACACTTTTCACGTATTTAATGTGCGTTTGAATAAAAATGAAAAATTAAAATTGTTTCACTATTCAGCTTATTTATGTTGTTATTCATGACTTTACTGCACTTTTTGGCACTATTCATGAGTCTCACTGTACTATTTCAACTAATTTTTACTTTTATCTACAGTATTTTTAACAATAATTTTTCAGTTTCAACAAAATAAGCAGTATCCAAACACACCTTTAATATTGATATGTTTTGTAGAAAAGCTACTGGATTAATTGAATTACTCTTAATGGACTTGTGAAGTTTGTCCAAATTAAAAAAAAAAAGAAAAAAGAAAAAAGAAGAGGCCTATTCTAAACAGACCCTCCTTCCCCTTGTTTTTTTGATGCGTGTTTAGTAGAAAAAAAATTAAAAATAAAAGAAAACCCTTTATTGAATTAGTTCCACGTTACAAAAGGTGGTTAATCATTTAAATGTTTCTATTGAATTTTCACAAATTTTTTTATTCTAAAAAAAAGCAATGTTTTTTTAATAGAGGATAGGATTTAAATTTCTATGCATTTGGTGGCAAACATTTATTTCACATGCCGCAATAGCGAGATTGATTGATTTCAAATGCTAATAACACCACCTAACGAAAAAAAGGAAAGAGAGAAGAAGATAGATTTCAAATGAAATATGTCAAAGTCTAACACGACAGAAATGGTACCAACCAATATTCCATGGAATGTCCGATCCATCGGGACCCTAATGTAGTATAAGTATAACTGTATAAGAAACTAGTTAAGTATATATAAGGCTTTTTTATATATTCATCATTCATGTGTAAAAAAAAAAAAAAAAAAAATGAAGTACATATAAGGCCACTTTATAGATTGTTTTACGTATTAGGAGAAAATGATGGATTCTTTAAATATGTAAATTTTTTATATAGCTTCTTGTATTAGTTTTAAAATTTTAATTTAATCATATAGCTGCATTAGCCATTATGGTACAAGTTTTGTTATCTTTTCCCAAGAATAATTAAATTAAATTAAATTATTTATTGACCAATTAAGCATATAATTAATTTAATTGAAAAATGTAGGGTATAGTAAAATGTATCTGAATTTTGTTCTAAAAAAAAAATAATAATAAATGGATTGACTTAAAATTGATAGGATTAATTACACAGTATATTTAAATTTTTTTTTTTTTTTTATATTCATAATAACGCAGAGCTTCAAGTTAGAGAAATTGTCTGGAAAAATATCGTATATGCTGTCAGCAAAAGAACTTTCTATATCTTCGCAAAATGATCCAATGCAATGGACTTGGAAATCAATACCTCAATCAAGGTTACTTTTATCTTATTCTTTCTTTAAATTCACCTAGCATTTGATAATATAGAGCACTGTTCTACCAAAACACTAATAACTAGATATATATATATATATATATATATAATATATATATATATATATATATATATATATATATATAACCTGCCAAGTTGATAAATTGTGATTGAAATATCTTGTTTATATGAGTCCATTACTGATATCACTTTCATATATTATGTTTGTATCAATCACAAAAGGATCTATATTTTGCAGTTATGAAATTTTTTTGTGTCATTAAACTTAGTGATTAATATATATTGCCTGTTAAAGAAAATGAACTAACCAAAACTTTCAACATTTTCAATTTTTCTTATTCCACAGGTTCTCCGAAGTGGCTGAGCTTAGAACAACATCTTGGTTAGAAATTCATGGCAAAATCAAAACTCAAATTCTATCACCTAACACAACATATGGCGCTTATCTTATAATGAAAATTTCTAATAGTGCATATGGGCTGGATTCAATGCCATCTGAAATGTCAGTTGAAGTGGGCAATAAAGTATGTAATGGCACGACTTATCTTCGTCATGAAGATGGCAATAAGCAACAAATGGAGTGCTTATTTTATAGGAACCGCACAGAAGTGTTGAGAAAGAGAGTGATAGAGGGCATTGAACGAATCCCAAGTGAAAGAGAGGATGGGTGGATGGAGATTGAGCTGGGAGAGTTCTTTAGTGGTGAAAGTTATGAGGAGGTGAAGATGAGTTTTATGGAGGTTAAGGGTTATCAATCAAAAGGAGGACTCATCCTTGAAGGAATTGAAATAAGGCCTAAAAACCATGAATGATTGCGGGAGAAAGAGTACCACAAAGGTTATACAGAACAAAAAATAGAAAGACACAAAGGTGTTTCTTTTTTCATTTTAAATATGTATATAAAGGTTTTGATTGATTCTTTCATTTGTTTTATGTGTTAAAAGTGCAAATGTGTAAGGCGAAGTAAGATACATAGTAGAAGATAAAGTGATATTAAGCTATTGTTTGCTTTTGGCAAGGAAATCAAAGGATTTTATTTTATGTTTATATTTTACAAAAGAATATAAAGATTATTTCTTTGGGATACAAGAAAGGAATTTTTGTTCATTTTTTCCAATATTTCATAGGAGTTAGACACATGCATGCCACGCAACCAAAGATTATTTCTTTGGGACACTTCTATATTTTTTTTCCATATTTTTGTTGATTGAAATGATTTGGACCTGTAAAGTTTGTCCAAATCCAAAGAAAAAAGAGCTTATTCTAAAACCCTTCTATCTTCTCATTCTGCATGTGTTTATGCGAGTGGTTTAAAAAAAAAAAATGAAAATGACTAGTACACATATATAGCTACGGCCTATGTGTACATATAGTATACACAATTTCATTTTACAAGGAAACTTGTGATTTATTTCTTGTAAATTGTAGTTTGTGTGTATTATGTGTACACTGAGTGTGTGTAATAAACACTACTAAAAATCAAATCCTTCTATATTAATATGCATGGAATTAATTTTACATTACAAGTGGTAATAAACGTGTAAATGTATGTTACTATTGAATTTTCACCTTTGTTTTTTGAGAATTATGAAGTTCAATTTCTAATAAAGAAGTCAATTGTTCAAATCCCACTCTTGGATTCATGTATCACTTAGAGAGGATCATGGATTATTTAAATTACCAAAATTTAGGTATGGTTACTTAAATTTGTTTACCCAATTAAATTTAATTATATAGTTACATTAATCTATACATGCAGTACAAAAAATGTGTTATACTTTCATAAGAACAAAAAAAAAAAAAAAAAAAAATTCAATTATATAGTTCATTGATCAATTAATGACACAATTAAGTTAATTGAAGAACTAAGAATTTTTTAGAATGTGCGGAGATACATTGATAATTGAGACTATTTAAGCTAATCGTACGGTCAAGCATCAAGTAGAAATTATAACCCTAGTTCAAATCCCGCCCCCCCCCCCCCCCCCCCCCCCCCCCCCCCCCCCCCTTTCATTGAGTAAAACCCCTAATTAATTGGGATAGGTATTAAATTAAACCGTTTTTCAAGCTACCTACTATTGGAAAGTTCGGAAAGTAATCGATCCTCTCTTTTTAATGTCACTAAGAACAGATCAATCGTACTAAGAAAATGTGTAAACACGTGCTCTTTCTCTGTCAAAAGAGAAAAACTACGGCCACATTTTATTCTTACAAAAATCATTGGGGGCACCGATTGTAGTCTTATTACTTAGTTCTTCCACCTCCCACTCATTAATCTGCCTTTTTTTTTCCTCCTGTTTATTGAAATTTAATGCATCTTTTTTCTTTCTTTAATTTAAAGAAAAAAGAATAATTTAGAACATTATTACAAGAGTGGATGATTGGTTGGGACTTGGGAGCATTAAATACATGGTTCATGTTCACACATGCCTGATTTTTATGATTGTCTATGTTAATTTCATGATTCAATATTTAGGCCTTTTTTTCTCCCTTTATTTATTTAAGTAGCTTTACGAAGGCCTTAAGAAATGCCAAATCATATTTATATATTCATTCACTTAGACTTAAATTATGGATTCTACATATGTTAGAATTGCAATGCCATTGCAGATTTATGTTACGTATATTCACAGATCATATCCAATACTATTCTATGAATAAGGGATGTGAGGAAGAAAACTTCAGTAGCTAAGGGATGAATTTTGATTTTTATATGTGACACCAATTTTATCGTTAAATCTTTGGTTTGAGATTAATTGTCTATCAATTTTGTAAGCAGATAAAAACGAGGGCTCATGGATAGTATTTGCAAAAAGGAAATTTAAAGGCACTATGATTTTTATTTTTATTTTTATTACAAACTGATAAAATAACCTTTGTTATTATTATCTTTCTTTTTCCTTTTTATTTTTTATACAAAAAAGTAGCGTTTTCAGTATTTGGTAAGATAGTGTCTGTTTGGGAACAACTTATCTTTTTTTTTTTTTTTTTGGCTAAAACGGTGTTAAAATATACTTGTATTTTTGAAAAAAAATTGAAAAAGTAAAGATATGCAAGAAAAAGTGAGATTTTAAAAAGCTGTACATAAAAACTAAATATTAAAGATGATGCCACACAAACTGTCACTTCTTAGTCCCTACCCATAAGTGAGATGCTTTAGAAACATCATAGACTAATAGTGTGGTGAATGAAACTTGGAATGTTTGCATTACGACACATCCTTCAAATTCATTGAGCACACCAACTAAATATTCATGAAGGGATGTTTTTATTTTCATATCAACAACATATTTAAAAAAGTTGTTTTTTGTATTATATTTAAAATTGAAAATTAATTTGTAAAGATTTTTTTGTAAAAAATTTTGATATCCTAAAAATTAGGAGTGGCAAAATTTGACACGACTCGTGAACTCGACATGACACGACACGAAATTAGTAGGTTATGGGCTGAGGCTTAATAGGTTCATGTCATATTCGGGTTGACACGGCTGACCCGTTTAATAAATTGGTTGGGTTAGTATTGAACACATAGAACCCGTTTAACCTGTCTGACCCGTTTAATTAATTGATATTTTACCAATATACCCTTCAAACTTTAGGTATATAAACATATTAGTTATTGTGATTTATTTTCTTTGACATATTGTGATTGATTATTTGTGATATTTGGATATGCTTTAGTTTTGAATGATTATTTGTGATGCAATTACTCGTTAGTTCTGAATTTTATATTAAAAATATTTGTTTTTTTGTTTTTTCATAATTTTTTTTTTCATTTTGATAAAATCTGATAAACAGGTCGACACGACTGACCCGTTTAATAAATGGGTCGTATTAGGGTTGAAGAATTTTGACCCATTTAATAAATATGTCGGGTTAGTGTTGACCTATGTAGTCGAATACTTATGACTTGACACAACACGAACCCGACACGTGAACACAAATTGCCACTCCTACTAAAAATCACTCTCAGGCTTGAAATAAATGATGTGTTGGGGTCCAAAAAAGTCTCGTCGTTATTTGGCGGAAATTGGATATGATTTAGCTTTGGCTTGGCTCAAAATTTGTGAAAACGAAAAGTGGGGTGGCATATTGCAATTATAGAATGTGAGATTGTGAGAAGACACATCAGTGTAGCCTCATTTTAGGCATATAACTTACAATATAATTATAGGCATGCACATGATACCTTATAAATCCACTTGAATCTTAACAAAATTTTTGTGGTATTACCTAATCTTTCTTGCAAAGAGAGCTTGGATTCAACCACCTTACCCTTTTTGTTGTAACGAAAAGAAAAATCCTTTCTAATCTCAATTAAACGTCTTAATTAACATATTATTTGTACAATTTTTTAGGGATAAAAACTGCATTTTTTTTCCGGCTTCTCTCATATCTCATAGTTATGTGAGAAGAGATGTCATTTGGTGAAATATCGTTGACACACACACACCCAAAAAAAAAAAAAAAAAAAAGGTGCTAGATAGCCAAGAATTAAGATGGAGAGATAGAGGCAATTTTTTTTTCTTGCCTTTTGTTGTTAGAGATATATAAATCTCTCTTTTTGGCAGATTCAAGTGATAAACATTAGATTTTATTAATAGATTTGTTTTCTATTAATTAAAAAAAAAAACATATGCTCCCCAAATCTATTAAGAGATAAAAATAAGTATTGTAATCCTTTGGAGCATTTTTTTTCTCCTTTAATTTCTATACCTTTAAAGCTCTGAAATTCTTGTATTTATTTATAGAATTATAGGATTCTTTTAGGTGATTGTTTTGATGGACTTCGTTTTAAGGCAATTCCTCTATTTTCGACAACATGCGAGCCCAAGGGTCCAGGCCTAATATATTATATCACTATATTGTGAGTTAATGATAATGATATATATAATGGTGTAAACATAGGAGACCCAAAAGGCACATAATCGAGCATAATGAATTACATATAGGGTTTATCTCTAATCTTTTGGCATAAAATATGAAATGAAATCCGAGTGGCCATGTTGCTTAAAAAAGGCCGCCTACATTTGCCATTGCTGACTGGAATAATGTGGCTCATATGGAAGACCACTGGTACAACTATATGCCTTTGTTATTGACCAAATCAAACCACCAGACTTTGCTGGGTCAAAGTCTAATCCATTGCACATGATTATCCTATTGACAATAGTGGTATACAGTACTGTTTTTTGGGGGATAATTGTGGATATAGTGCGTTTTGGGGAGGTACTATAAATTAAAATTATTTCACTATTCAACTTTTTTTTTTTCTACTATTTATGGGGTCCATTGCACTTTTTGGCATTATTCATGGATCTTACTGTACTATTTCAACTAATTTTTATCTTTATTTACAGTTTCAGTTTCAACCAAATAAGCGGTCTCTAAACACACTCATAGTGTTAAGATTATTGCTTTGTGGCTGGGAAAATACGAGAAAGTCTAAATGTACACAAAATTGGACATATAACGAAGTTGCAAGTAAAAATTGTCAAATTTTTACTTGAAAAAATTGCCAACTCAACCTGCTTGAAAAAAATTGTCAAATTTCTTGTGTGCATACCATTACTCATTAAATATTGGGTGATTACCAACGAAGTTATTGTTTGAATTTGGTCTTAAAATTGGTTGATTTCCACGATTACTTTACTTTGGACTTGTGGCATGTGCTAAATTTAGTCAACACGTCCGAAACTTAGACAGGAAAGAATATCAATTTGAAGCTGATCAGTCTGTATATATACTAAATGCATCATCCAAAGAAAAGACACATCAGCAAAGAATTAAGAGCAAGAAACCTGAGACAAGGACATTGCTTTTGATTCTTAGCTTTGGCTGGTTTTACACATATATCTTTGTTAGAATAGTTTTCAAGATAATTGTTATTTTAAACTCAATGGAAGGATTCATTGACATGTTGCCAGAAGAGTGTGTATCCACAATTCTGTCCTTCACCTGTCCAACAGACACATTTCGATCTTCAATGGTGTCATCCACCTTTCATTCAGCGGCGGAGTCCGATGTTGTTTGGGAGAGATTCTTGCCGGATGATTATAAGGATGTTGTGTCAAGGTTGGTCACTCCTTTGACATTTACTACAAAGAAGGAGCTTTTTCTTTGTCTCTGCAATCCAGTTCTCATAGATGGAGGTAGAAAGGTATTTTTGAAATGATTTTCAAAACTCACCCTTAAACATTTTTTCTTGCATTTAATATTGATGTGTTTTTGTAGAAAAGCTATTGGAATGAATTAATTAATTTTTTATAATTCGAAAATTGAGAGTAGGGAATTTTAAATCTTTAATATGTTTGTTGGAAATACCAAGAGACCAATTGAGTTAAAAAAATATTGACAAAAAAAAGCCTATTCTAAACAGACCCCTTCTTACTCCTCCCTGTTTTTTTGGTGCATGCACGGGTTTATGCGAGTAGCTAAAAAAAAAATCTTTATTAATAAACATGCACGGAACGACTTTCACGTTGCAAGTGGTATTAAACATGTAAATGTTGCTAAAGCCATTGAATTTTCACAATTGTTTTTTTTTTTTTTTTTTTTTTTTTACAAGATAGAATTTCTACTCTAGTTTAATCTCAGTGTATATGTGTGAAACTCCCTCTGGAGATTTGAACTCCGTCCCTTGCTTTCCACACCCCACAAGCATTTATACTTGTAAAGTGACTACTGCACTAAGGGTGCGCGGTGGGTAATTTTCACAATTGTTTTAATAGATCAAAGGATGAGATTTTCTACGCATATGGTGACAAACATTTATTTCACATGCTGCAATATGAGACTGGCAGATTTCAAATGGAATATGTCAAAGTCAAACACAACGGAAATGGGATCATCCATTACATGGAATGTCCATCCGGACCCTCGAGTAGTATAAGAATCTATATATATATATATATATATATATAATAGACACACACTAATTTATGGGACAATTAAGCATATATATATAAGGGTACTTTATAGATTGGATTCATGTATTGCTTACAGAAAATGATGGATTATTTAATTATGTAGTTGTATTAATCAATATAATAAAAATATGTGCTACTTCTCACAAGAATAATTAAATTCAATTATATATTTATTGACTCATTAAGCACACAAATAATTTAATTGAAAAACTTAAAATATAGTAAAATGTATCTCAATTTTCTTCTACTTAGATAATAAATGAATTGATTTGAAATTGATAAGATAGATTACAAAGTATACTTAATTTTCATTTTCGTTTGATATTCTTAATAATGAAGAGCATTCAAGCTAGAGAAATTGTCTGGCAAAATATCATATATGCTATCAGCAAGAGAACTTTCCATAACATGGGGCAATGATCCAATGCAATGGAGTTGGAAATCAATACCTCAATCAAGGTTAATTTTCTCGTGCTCTTTAAAAATTGCCTAGCATTTGATAATATAAAAGTATTATTCTACAGCTATTTTAACAACAATTCTTTTCACAACTTATTAAAAAGAAAATTTTTAATTGAAGCATCTTGTTCACATGGGCCGATAACTAGCACAACTTATATTATGTAGCAATTATAATAGGTCAAATCAATATTATGAAAATTTTTGTGTCATTAGACTTATTAATTGTTCTATATGCTCAGACAAAGAAAGAGAGAGGAAAATGTAATAACCAAAGCTTTCAAATTGTCTTACACAGGTTCCCAGAAGTAGCTGAGCTTAGAACAACAAGTTGGTTAGAAATTCGTGGAAAAATCAATACTCAAATTTTATCACCAATCACAACATATGGTGTTTATCTTATAATGAAAATTTCTAACCGTGCATATGGGCTCGATTCAATACCATCTAAAATGTTAGTTGAGGTGGGCAATAAAGTATGTAATGGCATGACTTATCTTCGTCATGAAGATGGCAAGAAGCAACAAATGGAGTGCTTATTTTATAGGAACCGCACAGAAGTGTTGAGAAAGAGAGTAACAGAGGGCATTGAACGAATCCCAAGTAAAAGAGAGGATGGGTGGATGGAGATTGATTTGGGAGAATTCTTTAGTGGTGAAGCTTATGAGGAGGTGAAGATGAGTTTGATGGAGGTTAAGGGTTATCAATTAAAGGGAGGTCTCATCATTGAAGGAATTGAAGTGAGGCCTATAGATTCATGAAGGAATGTCTGCGTTAAAGTGAGGGACAAAAAGAGTACAACAAAGATGATACTAAACAAAAAGAAAAAGACAAATGTGTTTGTTTTTCCCAATTTATGTGCGAATACAAGATTTAATTAATTCTTTCATTTGTTTATGTTTTAAGGTGCAAATGTGTAAGGTGAGGAAGATAGTAGAGAATATCGGATTTTAATAATAGAAAATATGTACGTAGTACAAGATACATTGTATAAGGTCTCTTACTATAATTACCATCGAAAAAGGTCTCTTACTAATTAGATTTCCACTCCCCTTGTTGACCTGATATTAGCTTGTGGTCCATTTTCCTTAAAAGGAATAAGGTATCTCATAGAATTTCTTCCTTATCTAAATGTTATAAATTTATTTGATTTAGTTTGTTACTTCAAAAATTTCTATTTCTTTCAAACATAGATAGGTCATGTGTAAATTTAGTGAAAGGAACCAATATTTTGAAATGAACTATTTATTTGAACTGCAATATTATGATATATGATTAATTCATCATACAATTTGGCTACACTTTAGACCTTGCTAAAAATGATTTATGTTGACACAAACTAAATTCTTTTGAGGCACATACGGGCAAAATTTTTTAGTACTTTACATATACACTTTAAGTAATTACATAGAAATATCCCTTCAGATGGCTCTAAAATTCTTGCTAGACATTTTGAATTGAGTACTTCATAGATATCATAAAACTTTAGAAATCATTAGGTCATTCTTTTGGGGGTTAATTCTAAGCCTAGTCACAGGGATATTATGACTATAATTTCTAACCTTATGAATTTTCATGCTATATATTAACAGTAATTTATTTTCACTTATATGCTTGCTTTAGTTTGTTGGAATTTTAGTCATTTACTAAGCTGTCAAACTCACTTATTTTCTCCATTTGAAATTTTAAAGAGTAGCAAGTTTGGGACTTTTGTTCTGGTTGTATGCATAATAATAAATGTTAGACACATTTGCTTAACAAGTACTGTTGGAAGATTTTAAATTGGGTAACTTTCTTGCCAATTAATTGTAATTTCCGTGGATTTTTATTAGCTTTTGTTTATAGGAGATAGGGTAGAATATTTTGGGTGTCAGCTATATTGGAGTTGTTGATGAGAATAGTCAATGAAATTTTTCTTTATAACAGAATCTCTGTTAGATAAGTGATAACGATCACTAATATTTAGTAAGATTTTTTTTTTTTTTTTTTTTTTTTACAAAATAGAAATTCTATTCTAACTTAATTTATGTGTATATATGTGTGAAACTATTTTCTGAAAACTTGAACTTCAATTTTTGCCCTCCATATCCGACAAACACTTATACTTATGAAGTGAGACCCTAAACACTTATAATAAGGTATTTTTTAAAGCGCTTGCAGCTGTTTGTTACATACTTAATTAACACTTACTTTTGGATTTTAGGCCTGATAGTCTAAGTGATCTATCTATTAATTGTAAGTTGTTGATATATAACAGAATATAAAATTTAATTCTTATTGATATTAATTTTTTATATAATTATTTTTGAAATTTTCAAAATTTTCTAGAATAAGAATTTTTTTAGAAGTATTTTACTTAAAATTAAGTCCTTATATAATAGGGTATAAATTAAGATATGTCTAACACCTTTTTTGTGATGTTCCCAAATTTTTAGATTAATTTATAATTAACACTAATTAGGATTTTTTAGAGTTCTCTCCTACAATTTGGCCAGTGTATATATATATGTGCGTGTGTGTGTGTGTGTGTGAACAATAACATGCATGATTTTTTGAATCTCACAAACATATAATATCAAATTCAGATTTTCTAAATTTTGTAGAGTATTCTATCAAATAAATTTCCTTAAATCTTAACAATTTTTTTATGATTTAATAGTTTAGATTTTGTCATGTCAGTATTCTACTAACAATAATCTTAATTGTTTTGTTTGCAATATTATTTTATTATTTTAAGAGTATTGTTAGTAAAATATTGATATGGCAGAAACTAGTTCCTTAAATTATAAAAGAGTGATTAAGATTTAAAGAAATCTATTGATAGAGTATTTTAGAAAATTTAGAAGACTTGAATCTATAATACCTGACTAATAGTCTAATATTGAAGAGTGGATGTTGTCTGAGGGATTGGTCTGTGCAGTCAATACCTTTAGATCTGTTAGCAGTATAATTCTGTGGTCACAGGCCGTGCACAGTGAAATTGTTGGGAATCGGCTGCCGATACATGCAGGGCCGTTCGCACTGCAGAATGACGTTGGCCACTGCATGACCAAGTATGAAAAATCATAAGTTACATTTATAAGCCTGCGTCTTGCTGAATATAGTAGTTTCGCTTTTATAAGCCTGCGTCTTATAATCAGGGGCGGAGCCACGTTGTCCCCTGGGGGGGCCGTGGCCCCTGCAAAAAAAAAAAAAATTCCTACAGCGTAGGTATAAAAATTTTTTGGGCCCCCCCACTCTTGGACATCCAGCCCCCCCATATTTCTCCCACTCCCAATTATAGTTTAGGCCTCTATTCTTCTGGGCTTCCAGCCTCTCATACTCCAAATAAAACACAAAATTAGCCCACAAACACTTAAATACTAAAATCCAAACACATAACTTCTCTATCTCAAAGACACACCCCACGGTCCCCCACAAAATCCCTTATTCTTTTCTTTTCTGTCTTCTGTGATACACTTCCCAATACCGCCTACCAGCCCCCAAAACTCAGCAGCATCAGTCCTCCAGTCCCAAAAAAAAAAAAAAAAAAATCCTGACCAATTTTTTCTTTCTTCTTGCTTTCTAAAACAAATCACTCAGTATATTTCATTGTCAAATTTTAGGATTTGGAACTTGGTGACTGCCTGGTGAAGTGGTGAGTTTTCTTCTCTTATTTAAGCACTAGACCTTCATCTATTTTCAGTGTCTTTTTTTTTATTTTCTCAACTATCTACACCTAAATATTCACATGCTTTTTATATTTTCATAAATTTTTAGAGAAATATATGATTGAAGGAATTGGGATGGAGATAATTGATCTCCGAAGCTCCATGTTTTTTGACGACTAGAAACGAAAACGAGAAATGGGTTTTACTGATCAGTTGGTTTAGAACACAGAAGAAAGATTGTGCGTTTCTACGAACATGAAAATGTTTTTTTTTTTTTTCCTGCTTTCTAAAAATAAAAATAAAAATAATGTTAGAGAAAGAGAGAGAGAGAGAAAGAGGGTGTTTTTGTTTTCGTTATTGCTATTTTTTTTTTTATTACCAAAATGAAATAGAAAAGGGTGCTTCCGTTGCAGTTACTTGTTGCTGTTTTTGTTGGATTGTGTGAGCACTTTGTTTCAAGTAAAGAACTTGGAAAGGCAAGAAAGAAATGTCTATCTATCAAGCCTTGGATGATCACTAACCAATGATAAGGAGATTGTTTCAATTTGTTTGTGATGACTGATGAGTCTTGAAGGGAAGAATATCTACAGTTGTAGGCAAATAAGCATTGCCACACGGCCCACCCATTTTTGCACTTTGTGATTCTGTGAAGACAGGTAAAATTATTTTGATATATTACATATTTTTGATTAGTTAGATATCATGTGGCTGTAGAAGTTGTTAAATTGTTTGGTTTATGTTGTGTACAAATCCTTGTTTAATTTTTGTTTTTGTTTAAGCCTTTAAGGGGTTATTATTAATTAAAGTTGTATTAAAAAAAATTAAAATACAGGAAAATTTTAATAATAGGAATGATGATGATTGATGGGTTTGATTGTTTAAATTATAGTGAAAATTTTATTTTTTCTTGAGTATGAATAACATCATATAACTAAGGAAAAAATTTCTAATTAGAATTTTATTTTTTAAAATTCTTTTCAGGTTAATTTTTGAGTCATATTGTAGCCGCACATTGTAATTTTCTTTGATGATAGTGAAATTTCTGCAACTTCGTAGACGTACGCATATTACCGAACCACGTAAATACTGTTTTGTGCGTGTGATTGTTTTTCTTTTGGCATTTTGTTTTCTCTATTTTTTTGTTTCTCACAAGTTTGGAATTTCGGTTGAATTCCCAACATGTTCAAGTATATGATGATATATGAAAGTTGATAATTTTGTATTCAATAAAGTTGAGAATTATATTTAGTATATATCTATTACAACCCGGCCCCCTCAAGTATTTATTCCTGGCTACGCCCCTGGTCTTATTGTATATAGTACTCTCACTTTCAGTCCTCCCGTGGCTGTGGACGTACAGCCCCGACCACCAAAACCAACACCAAAACATTAAACACTTTCATTTTTTGTCACTCTACACCAGATCACAAAATCCTTAGGGTTCCACTATGCATGCGTATGTAGAGTTTAATTATGTACAGACTACAAAAACGTTTGGTGCCGTTTTTGTCCTTACATTTATTGTGTTTTTATTTTTTTTTATCCTTTATAATTCTATCTATTTAGTTTAGTTGCCCATGCATGCACGCATACAATAGCGTCAACATGTACACAGACGTATACTTTCTGACATCTCTTCGGTATTTTTTGGTAGGAAACAAAGCACATGCAGCCACAGTCCTACTTAATCAGCTAAATGAAATGAGTTTAAATTCTGCGGCGTAAACTCTTTAATATAACAAAAATGTATTTAATAAAAAATCAAATATATTTTTCCACGCACAATCCTATTTCAGATATCAAAATTGGAATTTGTTGATTATAGATGAGTGTGGCATATAACAATTGTAGCACGAAAAAATTGCGGGAGCGAGTTTCTTCACGTAAATTGCAAGGGGAAATTCCAAAAACAATATGCTAAACCATACATGACTACTGGAACAGTGCATTTGAATACTTTTTTTTTTTTTTGAGAAGCCAGTGCATTTGAATACTGCAACTACAAAGAAAATATAAAATCTAAAGTCTCTATAACAACTAGGCCAAGGAATATTTATATTTTGTTTCATCTATGAAAAATTCCAAGGCAAGCTTCCGACAAGACGAAAATTCTGCGGGAAGTCACTTGAATGGACACCGCTGCATGGATCTATATCCTATGCCGCATTAAGATTTGTATCAGAACTCATTGTCCTTAAGTTTGCCTTTTCTTTTTGTTCTATTTGTTTTCCATAATTTTCTTCACAATATTGTGCTGCATTTAGATTTGTATCAGAGCCCATTGTGATACCGTTGGCTACTCCAAAACCTATACAACCAGAGAGAGTGTTTGATGGGACAGACACTCAAGTAGTAACGCAGGTGATCAACAAATGTAAGGTCAAGATGCTTGGAAAATAACTATATAAGAAGAAAAACCCTTTACCAAAAAAAGGAGGACGAAATCAAGAAAGGAAAAACACAGTGATATTAGAAGATAAGACTTGTAACCTAATTTGAGCATAATATACACGAACAAATCACCTCGAATAACGCTAAGTATGATTTTTCTTCAACTTAACTTTGTCTCTTTGCATTATTTTATCATCCAAACCTAATCCAAAGTTGGCTTAATCATCTAGAACCTAGTTTTTCAACTCATTCTCTACAAATTCATTGTTTTGGATTTTTTGGGCTTAAGTTCATTCACGTAGTGGGTTAGGAACCAAAATCTGGTCCTTACAATAAATTATAACACTAAAGCCTCCAATTCTATTACCTAAAATAAAGGAATTATTATTTTTATTATTTTTAAAATTTGATTTTATTACCTTTTCTAGATTGTGTATATTTTCAAATTTTGATGAAATTTTGTTTCGTTGGAAAAAGAATTTTTAGGTTGCATGC